>OY728145.1:107894947-117894947 GCA_963277665.1 Viscum album
AGGAGGTGGGAGGGATATCCATGGGGGTGACACGACTATCTTGGGGGGGTACGGGGTGGGTGGGAAGGCTGTCCATGGCTGGTGGCGGGGCATCCGGTGGGGTACGAGGTGTCTAGGGGGTGGGTGGGCTGTCCAAGGGGGGTGGGCGGGCTTTCCATGGGGGGTGGTCGGCTATCCACGGGGATGTCGGGGCTGTTCTGTGGGGTAGGGGGTGTATAGGGGGTGGGGGGGGATTTCCAGGGGTGGGGGTGTCTGGGGGATGGGGGGTGTCCGAGGGGTGGTGGGTGGGTGTCTAGGGGGGTGGGCGGGCTGTCCACGGGGGTGGGGGTGTATTGGGGGTACGGGGTGTCCAGGGGGGTGGGCGGGCTGTCCATGGGGGGGGGGGGCTGTCTAGGGGGTCGGGGGTGTCTAGGGGGTGGTGGTTTTCCGGGGGGGGGGGGGTATCCAGGGGTATGAGGTGTCTAGGGGGTGGGTGGGCTATCCAGAGGGTGGTGGGGCTATCCAGGGGGTACAGGGTGGGTGGGAGGGATATCACGGGGTGTCAAGGTAGTCTATGGGGTACGGGGTGTCTAGGTGGTGGGTGGGCTGTCCATAGGGGGCGGGAAGGCTGTCCACGGGGGGGGGGGGGGGGGGGGTGGACGGGCTGTCCACCGGGGTGGATGGGTTGTCTAGTGGGGCCGGGGGTGTCTAGGGGGTGGGGTGGTGGGCTTTCCTGGGGGTGGGGTGTCCAGGGATGGGGGTGTCCAGGGGGTGGTGGGCGGGTGTCCAGGGGGGTGGGTGGGCTGTCCATGGGGTTGGGAGGCTGTCCAGGGGTTATGGGGTGTCCAGGGGGTGGGCGGGCTGTCCATGGGGGTGGCAGAGCTGTCCAGGGTGGTTGGTAGTGTCCAGGGGGTGGGTGGGGGGGGGATTTCTAGGGGGTGGGGAGGGGGGGTGTCAAGGGGGTGGGCGGGCTATCCATGGGGTGGCGGGGTTGTCCACGGGGGTACGAGATGGGTGGGCGAGCTATCCATGGGGGTGGAAGGGTTGTCCGGGGGTGGGGGTGGTACGGGGTGTGGCAGGGTTGTCCGGGGCTGGGGGGTGGTACGGGGTGTCCAGGGGGTGGGCGAGCTATCCAGAGGGGTGGGGGTGTGGGGGCTGTCGAGGGAGATGGGGTGTCTAGGGGGTGGGTGGGCTGTCCATGGGTGTGGTGGCGCTATCCAAGTGCTCGGGGGGGGGGGGGGGGTCTAGGGTTGTGTGGGGGGGGGGGATTTCTAGGGGTGGGGGCTATCTAAGAGGTAAGAGGTGTCCAGGGGTGGGGGGGCTATCCAGGGGGTACGAGGTGGGTGGGCGGGCTGTCTACGAGGATGGAAGGGCTGTCTAAGGGGGTAAGGTGAGCCCAGGGGGTGGGAGGGCTATCCACGGTGGGTGGGTGGGCTGTCCACGGGGGTGTAAGGGCTATCCACAGGGGTGGAAGGGCTATCTAGGGGGTAGGGGGTGTCCAGGGGGTGGGGGTGGGGTGGAGGTGTGTCCATGGGGGTGGGGGGCTATCCAAGGGGGTGGGGGTGTCCACCCCCAAACTAGGGTTGTAAAATCCAATCTTTATCCAATTGTAGCATGATTTCAAGCCTATTATAGATGACCGAGAAGATTGTTGGTGTAAACCATGAATATCATACATATAAATCAAAACACACCCAATTATAAACACACCCACAAATTTCATACGTGGATCGGATTTTATGAGCCATATTTTGAGGGGGAACTACTCAAAGGAGTATGGGCCTTTTTATATCATTAGGTGATATGGAGTTGTACGAATGTTAAATTTGTATGAGATCAATATGGATAGTGGATAAGAACCTAAGGGAGATTTCATTATAGAGATCACTTCTTCTTGGATGGGTAAGAGTGAGTGTTGGTATGAAACTTCAAGAAAAGTCTTAACATGTAAAAGTAGCTATACATTAGTTATATTAGATTCCTATTTTTTTGTAGAGTATCAGAGTGGACAACCCACCCCCTCCCTAGACATCCCACACCCCACACCCCTACAGCCTCCTACCCCCTACACCCCCCACCCAGATAACCCCCCCACTCCACCTAGACACCCCCACCACACCTGGACAGCCCACCCCATCCTCTCTAGGCAAGCCACACCCCCTCCTCCACCTGGACAACCCACCCCACCCCCTTGGATATCCCACCCCCTTGACAGCCCACACCCCTCCCCCACCTGGATAGCACACCCAACACCACCCATGGACAACCCACCCCCTCCCTGTACAGCCCACACCCTCTCCCCTACAGCCCCTACCCCCGACATTCCCCCTAGAAAACCCACCCCCACCCCCACCTGGACAACCCATGCCCCCACACCCACTAGACAGACCACCTCCTCCCTGGATAGCCCACACCTCCTCCCATGCACCCCCCTACCCCCTGGACAGCCTTCCCCCCAGGACACCCCCCCCCCCCACCGGGAAAACCCCCACCACTTGGACATCCCATCCCCACCCCCACCCCCACCTGGACATCCCCCATCTAGATAGCCCACCCCCTCCTTGGACACCCCACACCCCTCCCCCACCTGGACACGCCACCCTGACCCCCTTGGACTGCCCACACACCTCCTTGGGCATACCATACACCCCTCCCCCACACCCCTATAACCCCTACCCCCTACAGCCCCTACCCTCTGGAAAACCCACCCCCACCTAGACAACCCCCCACACCTGGACATCCCCCCTACCACTCCTGTATCCCCCCTTAGGGTAATTTTTTTTAAAATCATTTTATTCATTAATAAAGGCAAACCATCATGCATTAACCATTTCATTTCAAACAACCCATTCAATTTATCAAAACATGGAAAATTCAATTTATAAGGCTCTATAGGTCACATAGAAAATGTCATTGGGGAAAGAGGAAATCAACTACTTTGTTAATTCCAATTTAAAATTTTTTCCAAACAATTAGGAGGTTCAGTGGTGTCTAGGAGGTGTGGTGATGTCCAGAGGGGCTATCTAAGGGGGTGGGGTGGGGGGTGGGGGTGCTGTCCAAGGGGTGGAGGGTGTCCATGGGGTGGGGGTGTCTAGGGGTGGTGGAGGTGGTGGGGGGGGGGTTTCCATGGGGGTTAGGGGTGTCCAGGGTGGGTGGGGGTGGGTGTGTCCAGGGGGTGGGGATGGGGGGGAGGGGATGTCTAAAGGGTAGGGTGGGGTGTCCAAGGGGGTGAGGGTGGGGGGGGGGGATGTCCAGGGGGTGGGGGTGGGGGGAGGGGGTTGTCCAAAGGGTGGGGGTGTCCAAGGGGGTGGGGGTGTCCAGGGGGGTGGGATGTCCATGGGAGGAGAGGGGTGTCCAAGGAGGGTGGGGGTGGGGGTGTCCAGGGGGTGGGGGTGCATGGGGCGTGACGATTGTCTAATGGGGGGGTCCATGGGGGGGGGGGGGGGGGCTATCTAGTGGGTGGGAGGTGTCAAGGGGGTTGGGGGTGTGGTGGGGGGTGTTCACAATTCCAATCCATCACCCAACCAATTCGAATTCATCCTCAATATCAATACCCTTCCCATTATTCCTTCAACAAAAACTATAAATACAAAATCCAAATCCAATTTTAAACTAAACTAAATTCCACAAAAACTACTATATCACCCCACTAAACAAGACCTTTACCATTTTTTTAGTATAGAACAAAAAATAGAAAACAAATCAAAGGGTTCGGTACTCCATAGATAGTAGGAGCTCTAATCTAGCTGAAATCAAAACAGCAAACAAAAAAAATAGAGTGAGAACATTAAAACTAAGGTAACACTTACAAATTTGTAGTAAAAAAAAATTTATTGAAGATAGATTTATGGTTGGAAGGAGTTTCACAGCTGAGAAAAATTCAGGAGGAGATCTTGATTGGGGTCTATAATTGGGCGTGTGGGAGCTATGGTGCTAGGTACTTGGGGGATAACTTTCCCAACGGTTTTTTAAAAACCATTGAGAAAGCCTCTCTTTAACAACGGTTTATTAAAACCATTGGTATATCTTAGAGAAAATAAATATTTCCCAACGGTTTTATCAAACTGTTCTGAAATCTTACGTATATTTACACATTGCCAATGGTTTGAACAAACCGTTGGAATATGTTTCCTTTTTTTACAGTATAGCAAAGGTTTGAAGAAACCATTGGTATATATCCATTGTGAAAACATCAGATTGTAGTAGTGATAAAGTCTTATGATCCATCTATAATGAGACTCATTGATTTTATTCTCCTATGATTATTCATGATAACTTTCAGTAATAGTACTATTTCTCACTCTTTGGTAATTACAATAGGTAAAAAATGTTTTTAAGATAATCCAACATTATATCTCTCTTCTATCTAAAATCTATTTTATTCCAAAACCATGGTTTCTAAATATATCTTAAAAAAATATTTATATTTATAAAAATGATTTATTTAATTTATTTTTATACATTTTTTACATTTTAAAGAAAAATTAAATGAATCATCATGTTATTTTCCAAAAAAAATTGATTTTATTTTACTAAAAATATGAAAAAATTATTATTTTTTAACATGAAAGGCATTAAAAATATTCCCCACAGAGATGTATTCTCAAGGTTTTCAAAAATTTCCTATATTCTTTGAAAAAAAAAATTAATATAATTTTTTTCCTTAATATTTTGGAAATTTATAGATTTTAAATAAATGTCTACAAAATGAAATGGATTTTGAAAAATTTTTCTTCTTTAAATTGTGTTTTTAAATCAGAAAGGATATATTCCTAAAGAAATTTTTTCAATTCTTTTTAAATATTCCTCTATATGTGTTCAATATTATTTTCAAATAAATATATCATCAAAATGATTTAATTTTTAAAAAGTATTTTCCAATGCAGAAATGATATTTTTCTCAAGAAATGCTTTAAATGATCAAAATAAATTCTCATGTAAAATGATTTTTTTATATTATCTATTACTTAATGGGTATATGATCTAATTATACCATTATTATTATTTATCTCCATGGTTTATATTTATGATGGAAGATGTTTTAGAAACCGATTTCTCTTGAATGGGTTATACCATTATAAATTGGTTGTGAAACCCGATTCTTGTCACATGTTATGCTATGATGAAATGATTATGAAATATGTCTTCTTTCTATAGGTTATGATATGATAAAATGTTTATGATACACTTTTCATTTCTTGGGTTATAATATGATGAAGGTTTATAATATTGTGAAACAAATTAATGTTGTTTTCATTATGTGACAGGTGGGAACTATATATTTGTCCAATGCATTAAGAAATGATTTATATATTATCTGATGGAAAATACTGGAATGGGGAGTGAAATCGATTTAGTAATACATGGCTAGACTGGGGAGTGATCCCATATCAGGAAGGGCATTTTTATTCTATGATGGTCATGGGAGTAAACCTTGACTAATATGATTGTTTAAGGAGTTAACTCATTCCACTATGAGGAATGTTATGCCACTATGGATGGTGGTGTGTCCCGCCCAGGAGTTATATCCACCTATATTGTTCCATGATAAGTTTTGGAAATGATCTGTGACTATTAATGAAATGATTTTTTTATGGTTATGTGTATGAAATAAATCTCTATCCAATGTAAATATTATTCTATCATGGCTCATTTTATTTGATTTTAATATGATCCATGTCTTATGAACTGATGATATTTATGAAATGACTCATTTTTATGATCTATTATAGGTTGGGTATGAATATAATAAGTTATGTTCATCATTATGTACCTTTTTGCATATCTTATTATTTCATATGATCAAATAATGATATATCTTGAGTTTTACCTTACTGATCATTTGATATCTATATTTATTTTGTTTGATTTCCCCAGGTTATAAAGAATGTTTTTATATAGGGTATGTATATGAAGAGTACTAAATGGGATTATCTTTGTGGGAAACATTGAAGACATTTCACCAGATTAGTTTATTGTGTTCCATGTTTCCAAAGGCACTAAACAATTATGGTCCTTATGAAATTATATGTTTAATTTAATTAATATCCATATAAAAATATGTAATATCTTGGTATGATATTCTTGGGTTTCTATAATATTGGTTTATCATGTGTTAATCATATCTCCAATATACTTTCCCATAGATGATTCAACCCCTTGTTGAAATCCTTTCCCCTCTTAAAATCAAACCCACATCCTATCCCATTGACAAAGACTCATGGTAGGATATATCAATCATTTATCAAGTCCTAATTGATCATGTTGGGTATTGTATGACTCAAAATCCATCAAATTAACTTCTCATTTAAGTTTGTCCTACATCTATACCTTCAACCAACATTTATTAATCAAGGGACAAAATCTATAAATCCACCATGTATACCTTATTAGTCAATGTTAATGTCTCATTTCTTAAATATATGAACCCAAATCACATCACTTAGTGAATTTTGTACAATTACTTCTCACTTAGGTATGAAAAATTCCATAAAAATAACAACAGAACCAACGGTAATGCCTAATATCTCATTAACAGCACTAAATTCTTTGTCAAGGTGGGTGCCTAGCCATAACCAAAATATTTTCAATCAATTAATAGATTTATATCACATTTCAACCATAACTTTCTCACTTACAATATGGTCCATATAGAACATTATTAGTCAATGTGGAAATTTATCCATGAATATTAAATATCACTCAAGCTATTCTGCATATGACATCTCAACCTCTTATTTATCAGTAATGGTGGGGTATTCCAACACCCGATCACTTAAGGTAATTCTAAGACTTTATATCTATAATAACCCATTACATGAATCATCACATATCATAAGTACATAGGAAAAAATGTAGCTACTCATCATAGAATATCTCAATCTTGAAACCAAGAAACTAGTTACTTGACGCCTGGAATGAAATATTAAAAATCTATATTATCCATAAAACCCACAATATAATCCTGAAGAACATAACCAATAATAATGGTGTTTTTCCATATCCCATATTCTCCACTTTACACAAGCTCATCAGTAAGATAAATAAACTCTACTAATATCCACTTCACAACACATTGTTATGGAGAACCCATACCTCTCATATTGTTCACCAATCCTCAAACCACCCTTAGGATGGTTATTTTCACAAAATATTATATGCCTAACCATGTCATCATTTAACTAGGCCTAAGAGCTTCATGACTACCATTTAAACCAAGGGAAATGATCTTATTCTGCCAAAAACGTTTTTCATATCCAAACAACTACCCTATTCCTCTCTAGAGATACACTAACAACCTATCCACCTGGAAACCTAGCCACAAAGTGATCCCAAGTTACACAATTGATAATGATAAATTATCAAATGGTACAATTAGTATATATCCCTCTACCTAACTCAATCCAATATTCATGAATCATGTATAAATAATATAATTCCATTATATTAACGGTACCACATACCACTATGATGTAGTTTATTCCATATTTATGATCTGTACAATAATAAATCAGCCATTTTATTCCCCATCCAGGCTCACACCGCCACATAATTTCCTATATTATTCTTGTACATCAAATTATTTAATTATAATAATTTTTAATTAATTAATAAATTAAATAAAATAGTTTTATTAGATGGAAAACATACTAAGATTTTTCGCACCATTTACGATTCAACCAAATTTACTTGTATATTATACATCACATGACATAGCTATCAGAAGAAAAATCCATAACAACCGGCCACCAGTCAGTAGAAACTTTTTTCCAATTTAATAAAACCCATAAATGAATTATGGTAGTTCTTTAGTCATCTTAAACATTTAAATGAGAGATGTTATCTTCCTCCATGGATTCCCTTTAGTAATTTTGAGTGAAAAACATAATAATTTTAGATTCCACTATGTACTTGTGGAATAGGTACTAAAAACCTAGAATAAATCATACCAAATTAAAGGTATTAAAAGGGAAACAATAATTAAGGAAACCATTGGGAAGAAATTTGTATGATCTCCATGGAAACCTACAAATGTGATCTTCTTCATAGAAAATCACATGGGAGAATGAAAGAGGGTAGATGAAATCAAAATATCCCTCCCCTATATTTATGTGACCTAAATTGAGTGGTGTCCAATCCCAAAATTATGGGTATTACTATTTAAAAAAATATTAATGAGTTATTTATGGAAATTCTAAGAGGGTGGTAGTGTGACACCACCCTTTCCCAACCTATTCATTTTACAAGAATGTGTGTCATGGATTGAAAATCCTTATGTAGAGGGCCTATACCTTGAATTACCACTCCCACAATGAAAATATTCTAGGTTGTAGTGTGGAAAATCCATGGATGGGGAGCCAATCCCAGCTAATATTATCATGGTGCAACACATATGGTTCAAAACCTGACTTCCCCTATTGAGAACGAACTCTCAATTCCGCTAACCCTTACTATATGGCTCACTCACTCTTTTTCATTGATTATCCTCTCATAAATTTTCATAATTACATGAACTAGGCCTTGTAAAGGAATTTGAATAATTATTTAAAATTCTACAGCCAGCTCACCTCATACATACCTCAATATTCACTCAAGAACAAAAAATATCTTATGGGTATCTATTAATATCAATAAAAATATCCATGATATGATCTAATTCCATAATTCCTAATACTAATCCCAATTTATAAAACTCCACTTGTTCAAAGATCAAAAAAATCAAATTTCCTTCAAAAAGTGATAAACTTTAAATCATTTGGTCTTTAAACAATCGAGTTGGTAATTCTAGGAAATAATTGTTCTAATTAACTTTCATGAATAATTATCATGAAAATTATTTTATAATAATATCATCTATTTTTATTATATCCATAGTGTGAATCTATAGAAATTTATATATCTCATGATTATCTATCATGGTGAGTTAATGGAAAAAGTGTAAACTAACTATTTCATTAAGAATTTTTATTTGTATTTAAAGATAGTCACTGATGACTACATGAAAGTGAAATTAATAAAAGGATATCATCACCCTAACCTCATAACATCAGTGTTTGACTCTAGACTAACATATTAGAAAAATATGGTTTATATATATTTTCAGGTGGAATCAAATTTATTTAGGAATATTCTGATGGGTAATGCCTCTATTCAATCGAATGTGACTAAGAGTATATAGAATTGTGAAAAAAGAAGAACGACATACCCAATATTAGAATATTTGATGATATGTTCTAGATTTCCCATTAATTTGTTTTCCCTCATATAAATGATTGATATATTATGTTTTTTCAATTTGGTCAATAAGGACATATAATATTCATTAAAACCCACTAATTGACCATAGTATATGTGTATATTTAGGTAATCATTAATAATTTTTTATATTCAATTTTTACAGGGAGAATAATAATTACCTAATAAATATTAAATCTTTGTATTAGTCTTAAACTTAATGTGTATAAGGATAATGAGAGAATATTTTTGGTATCACATATTATTTTTCATTATACTAAGTATCTTTTCTTTTCCAATTTTGTAGATTTCAGTAATCTATTTGATTTAATGTTATAGTGTTTTATATAATTTCTTCTCTAGGGTTTATTTTTATGTTTCCAAAAATATTTTATTCTATTTTGTATAATTATCATGTTCAAGGTTCATTATTATTTTTGGTTTTCATTATATCTTCTATTATAGTGATGTAGCCTTTTTTAGTTTCACAATTATAAGGAAAACTCTACGTAGTGGGGATACCAAGATTAGGTATCAATAACCTATTTTTTAAACATCTTGCAAGATTATTTTCTATGGGTGACCATTAAATAGGGTTCTATAAGTCCATAAGATGACATCACACATTTCTTGTAGTGTCCCATTATGAAAGTGAGTCCTTTGATTTATGTTTTAATTATCTCACTTAGGAAAAAATAAATTTTCTGACATATTCTGATTAGTTTTATCTAACCTTGTTAATAAATAATACTTCAATCTTTTTTTAATGTCAATAATCAAGTAATATCACCCCTTCAAGATTCTTTTTTTAGTTTTCATGAATTGGGTTCTACATTGGAGTAACCCTGGGTTATTTAAAGATTTACTTTTTTATAATTTGGAATTTATAATGAAGAATAATGATATTATAACATGTTTTTAATCATATTAAATAATTATTTGGGACACTATATGTTATTAGGTAACACATTAATATTAGATTTCCTTATGTTTCATCTCTAATGTCTCTACTATTGGGGTGATCATATCAGATCATTATCTATGTCAATTAGTAATAATGGATGGCATTGATAATTTTCTTCACTTGATAAAAAATTAATATACATAATTCAAAGTTTATTGTCATCAATTTTATCTTAATCCTAATTTATGAAAGGATATGTTGCCTCTAATTTTATTCTATATATTTTTTATAAAATTCTTGAAGGAAAGAGTGGCATGGTGCAGAGAATTATAAAACCTATATAACTTTTTTTAAAATCATTCATAATTAATTTTACATTGTGTTTAACGAATTTGGATATGGGATTTTTTAATTTTAAAGGTATATTTTAGTGGTTCATGGTATTTAGTAATCATGTGGTCAAACCAAACATAATGAATATTCTTTATCCAGTGGTGAATGCACAATTTCTGTATGGTTTGGGAAACTATGTAATTTAACTATACAAGTTTCATGAATCAACTATAATGGATACCATATGATTTTATCATGATTTAGTAAACCATTTGACCAAACTAAATAGGGTGATTAAAAATTAGAATTATGATTTTACCTCCCAAACCTTGTTTTTTATCTCGTTTGGATTACTCACCCGTTAACTTCTTCGACACACTCAAGAATATTCTTACTGAATGCCATCCCCAAAGACCTTTGTTTAATGCCCACGTATTTTTATATCAAAGTAAATTTCCATCATAAATATCCTATTCTATTATTAATCATCTCTTCATACATCCTCCATTTCATCATTATTCTTTATTCTTCTATAAACCTACGGGTATATGGGGTCCAAACCCTTATGAAGGTTATTTTTTATCCTGAGATGTGTAAAAGTGATGTGGATGTTTCTTTGAAATGTTCATAGAGTTGAGATTTGGGTTTCCTTAACATTTTTCATTATGAAAATGGGTTGATGATATAATGAAATTATTTCTCACCATAATTGGGTCTATTTCATGGGAACCAAATGTAGTGAAGTTGAAGAGTATAGATAGATAATAAAATTGATTAGATTAAAATTTTTTACCCTCACCCCAATTACAATTTCTGATAGTTATGTTGTGTGCATTCAATGAGGCTAGTTGAGTGCTTGTTAAGAGATAATTATTTCTAGTAATGACACATAGTATGGACATTGGTTTCACTAGTGTATGTCTAGGAACACCATAATAGAACCTAGCAAGTATCCCATGATATTATTTTCTTATATTACATTATTTCATCGATTATTATATATCATAACTATCGGTAATATTTTTCAGTTCATTGTTTACATTCATGTGTCACTTTTACCACCATCACTAGTATTGTTTATGTAATGGTATGTTAATTTTAAATTAGTGTTATGGGTTTGTTAGGATCAAATGATCACCTCTACAATAATTTTGTCTGCTTTGGCTCACTAACTCATAAACTTTTCCTTAGTATGCATCATAGACAACCGAAGTTAAACTGACCTCCAACCTCTTAAAATGACTTGTGATGGGGCGGAGATCACTTGGGACTTATATACCATGACCAAGACCCATCCATTCCGAATTTGGAACTTGGGTCGACAGTTTCATGATTTAAAACACACTAGTCACAACATGACACCATGTAGTCTATACCCACTAATCCATAAGGCATGAAATTCATTCAATTATCACTAAAAATCACCCTGAGTGTTTTAAGAAAGAATAAAAGTCTCCCCTATACCATATGATACTAATTGTTATGAATAAAGGTTTCTATCTACCATAATATTTTCTTCTATGGTTCAATGACTAACAATTTTGTTCATCGACATGAATCACTATCCACCAGGGAGCACACTACCCTCCCAACAATGAAAGGGCCTTGTGATCAGGTGGAGACAACTTGGGACTTATATATCTTACCCAAGACCCCTCCAAGATAGATGTGGGAATCAAGTTGAAGGTTTCATAGTGTGACACTCACAGGTCATGTTGTGAATCCCTATAACTACCATCCCATAATCCATAGGGCATGAACTGCATTAAATTTTGATTGAATAATAATGTTTCAAAGCTCATTACCCTTTTTAGAGTAAGGGTATAGTTGAAAATGGAAGGTCCATACTGTATTTAAGAGGAAGGATACTTTTATAAACACCCTTTATGTGGACTGTATATTTGTGATACTAAACTTTCAAAGAGGTGTACTGTAAATATTAAATTATACAAAACCAAATAAATACTAATTTAAAATTTCTATTCACATGACCCATTAAAATAATAAAAGGTAAAAATACAATTCATATACCCATAAGAATAAATTTCATGTGTATCACACATTTAAAATCTATATTTCCACCAACTATACTTGATAATGATATAATGTCACTATTTATAAATGTATATAATTTATAAGAAGACTATTTTACATATAAATTCAATAGGGATTAAATTTATTCTATCTCTCATACTGGTTTTCCAAAGTATATACATTCAATCTAAGACCCCAAATATCTTTTTTTTCAAAATAAATAAAAATTTAGAAACTCATTTAAATCCCAATAAACTTCCTAAAAAAATTCTATAATTTAAATGAATAATTTTTAATTGTTTCATTTTAAGGTAATGAAATTATGATATTCAACTAGTGAAACTTTTCTAAAAGTCACATTTATTTCAAAACATTTTCCAAATTCCACTACAAAATCAATACATTTATGAAATTAAATTTTGAAACATTTTATATTTTGATGGTTATGAATGTTAAAAATGATATAAAATCCCAAATATCTTATAAAACCCCCTTTTCAACTAATCACGGGTATCATTACATGATACATTAAAAATGATTAAAAAAAGTAACAATAACATATTACAAATTATCATTGTTTCATCTCAAATATTTAAGAATTACAAAAGAATAAAATTTCACAATGAAATAAGATTTAAATCACAAAAACATAGGATTTATATTCCTATGCATAGTTTTTCCATATAGTTTGGTAGACTATGTTTCAACCATGTGGCATCCATTGGAAGTTATATAAAAATATATTCATGGTATGTATATGTATTTATAAACCATTCACTAACCTTGTATCATTAATTATCCTTCTATTTCTAGTCTAAAATCCATATAACATTAAATAAAACTACATGATCTCACTATGGATCAAATTTTCATCAATTTAGAGTAAAAATTTACATGAAATAAGTGAATGTATAAATAAGATTTAATACTCACATCCTATATACCCATAGAAACTATCATTTTCAATGAATCATTTTTATCAAGGACCTAATCAAGACCAACCTCTTAATTTTTTTTATTATACTATCAATTCTCAACTAGATTACCCAAAAATAGTGGGCAGTAATACGGTTTTCTAACAATACAATAAGGGTTATCCTATAATTTCACCATTTACTACCAATTATAAGGACCATGGTGTATCTGTGATCTCCCCATAATTTAATGTAGTCCTAGGGTAGTAATAAAACCAAATAGGAATGATTTCAACCTCAAAACATAAAAGAACAAGAAATAAACCTTTTTGAAAAAAACATACCTAACACGTTAATAAATTATACATCTATTAGTATAAAATAAGAATTTCAAAAATAAAATTAAAACCATATAAGTGTAACTAATGTTAATATCTAGAAAAATTGTGGAATATAAAAAAAATCCAGTGAGATACCTGAATATTACTAGTATATGTGAAACTAAAAATAAATTTATGTATGCTATGAACTATAAACATATAATAAGATGAATAATAACTCAAAAAATTTATATTATAATATTCATGTTACCCAAGGTCACCTTCAAGTTACAGATACACCAAAACAATTATATACAAGTACATACTATAAATATTAGAAAAAAACATTAGAAATGAAAAAACCAAGGGATACAAAAATTAAATTACTTGTATATAGGTTTTTAGATACACATTCCTTGTATAATTTCATCAATATATTTATTCAATTACTTTTATAATATATTTCATGAATTATAGTTTGATCTATAGTTATATGTTATATTTTCCTATACAATAGATAGATAGTGATAATTTAAAACTATTAGCATGCTATCAATATATTAAAATAATATTTACAACCAAGTTTATACTAAATAAACATCATATCACATAAAAAATAAAATAAAAATGCATTGCAAAAAGGAAAAGAGATACTTAAGATTTTTATGAAAACCTAGAGAATCAATAATAATTATTTTAGAACCATCTAGAAACTAATTAAAATAAATATTAAGGCGTAACTAAATAAATATCAATATAGAATACATAACTATAGTTTAATGTAACATAGGATCATTAGGAAAATACTAATGAAAATTATAAAAGTAAAACATTATTATAAATTTGTAAATTTAGGAACATAAAAAAAGTGGGATTAAATATTTATCAATGAAATAAATTTTAAGATAGTACTTGTGGAGTGTGGCTCACGACATTGTAGGCTCAACCCATTGATTCAACTACTGGCTGCCTCATCCTTGCTGTACCCCCAAATATGATATGGATTTTCATAGTGGTATGGTGAAGGTTCGTGGTTGAGTCTCGTATCTCATAGCCTCGTTTCAGTGTCAACAGTGGGTATGTAGGGAGGTTCGTTGTGGACTTGAGTGCGGTTTTGGAGGCAGCGATGGGATTGCATCTCTAGCTCGCGTCTGGGACCTTTTTCTAGCTAGTTGGCATTTGGGTGGATATCAAAGGTGGCAGTTTTATTTCCTTGTGTTCTTGGATCATTTTTTGTTTTTGGATGATTTTTTGTGGGGATCTTGCAATGTGCATCACAGTTCTTCTGTTGGAAGCTTATTTTCTTGGATATGTCTGTTTTGGTTTGGTCTGTGATTCTTGATTTTGGAGATTTGGTTTGTGGTTCTTGAATCTCTTGAGTTTTGAGTTGTTCTGTGGGTAAGAGAGAATACATCAGGACCTAAAATGTGGAAGGATTTTAGGCTCCTGCATTAAAGGAGTTGAGAATCGCAGGTATGGTGTTATTGTTTTTTGACTACTGTGTTGAAGGCTCGAGATTGGTGGATAGGATGCTTGAATTTGTTGAATTGGTGGAATGGAATTTTGATTGTTAATCTTTGGGTCTATGTGGTTCAAGGTTTGTGGGTGCTACATCTATCTCACAAGGGGTTGTCATTGACATTCGAGGTTGGGTTGTAGTTCTTTACAGAGTAGGATGCGGCGTCAGGACAATATGGTCTTCCTTGATCTAGATTCTTCATTGTCCTTTTATGGATGTGTTATCCATATCACATCACTAGAGGGTTTGGGTGACCTCCTAAAAGAGTTCTCTAGTGGGTTGGTGGATTTGGGCTGGTGTTGATGGTCGCATCAGTGGAATTTGAGGAGGTCGGTTCTGAGATTTGTTCATGCTTTTCTGAGCTTTGTGATTTTTGATTTCTGGGGATTTCTTGGCCTTCTCGTAGGTGATTCTAGCTTCTATTGTGAATATTGTCAGTTTTAATGATGGTGTGGTTGATATTGTTTTTTGATTGAGTTGTTTGGTTGGACATTATATTTTGGTCAATGGTGTTTGAAGATTGTTTGTTTTGAAGTTATGTATGGTTTACCACTTTTCCTCAAAAGTGTTTGTTGGCTTCTCACTTTTTCCTCAAAAGTGTTTGGAAAATAAAAATATCAATTTTCATTCATAACACTCTCTACTATCCTAATAAAGCACCACATAGAACTAATGAAATTCTACCTATAGAACGACAACTAGTGTTTAATATATACCTTTGATAAATGAATCACTATCCCCACTTAGTTTTATTTATTTACCATGAAATAACCCCAATAAAGGTGAGAAAACAAGAGACCATGCAATCAATGCATCTCCATAATATAATATTTATTGTAACCCCTTAACTCACATTGAAACAACCTTCTATAAAATAACCACATAGCTATTATAGTAACATAAAATAGAAATCCAAGTCATATCACATAGAGAATATGTTTACATAAATCATAAAATGAATTTTATTACATAATAATGATTACTATGAAATAAAAACCATTGAAACATGTAAAATGATCCTTTTTAATATCCTTTGAAAAATAATTAATAATATAAATATTCCAAATTCATTAAAAAATAAATTTATTAAATAAATATCATTAAAATTAATTGAAAAAGAATTTATATGTATATATATTTCAAAATATAACAAATATAAAACCAAACTCAATAGTAATTTTTATATTCAAAACACACACCTATATTTTAAACAATTCATTAAAAAAATGGGTTACCACCTTTAGAAATATAATAAGATTTAAAAATATTATTTTGATTGTAAAATTAATCATAAAGGATATCATATAGATTTTAGAAAAAAATGTCCTGAATAAGATATTATTTTAGAAAATAAGATGTTTGGATCCAGGGAAATCAATTTAAGAAAAGTGATGAATACATTGAAATATTTGGAAAACCGTTTTCTAATTTTTAAAAACATCAAATATAAGATTAATCAAATTATAAAATAATTTAAGTATATCCATGCACTAAATGAAACACTAAATAAAATGGATTTAACAAGAATAACTACCTCAATGTGATGGGATCAACTCCCCTGTGATGATGAATGATTGGAAATTAACTTTTTATTATTTTCACACACTTTTATGGAAAAAGTGAGAAACCTCACAAAGCCAGAAAACAAAATTATCACACACCATAAGATATATCTAAACTATTAAAGTCAAGTTTTATCATATTAGAATCATTATCCTTATAAAATTACCATTATAGACCAATAACCATTATGTTTAGTCTATCCTTGATCAAGTCTTCAAAACAATAAGCCATCATGTCCCAAATTTGAATGAACACCTCCAAATTTATCATCCTCTCATTGAATACTCTTGGTAGAATAATATTTTTCTTATTTATCCCATCACAATGCTTCTTATTTGTGTCCACTAAAATCAATATATCAAATAACCAGTTAGTAACCTCTACTGGTGCCTTATTCTGAAAGGCCTCCTCAAACATTTATTCCTCAGAATGGTTTATAATATCCCAAGTTGTCCCCTAAAATATGGCCTCCTTACCTAACTCTTGTTGTTGATTGTCCATCCTAAAGAAAGCCTCACTGTGGGCATGATCTTCCACCATAGATTATCCTTGTACTTGGTTAGGAGCTTCCATCACAACACCTAAAGACTCATATTCCTTATAGTCTCTACCTTTAAGATCATGCTCATTATAGGAGTCCATCTCCTTAGGACTCAACTTCAAGAAATATATTGTCTCCAGGGGTTTGTATAGGTATGAATAATCCTACCTCCCTTTTGATTTCTTCCCCTTGTACCGAATGTAGCTCCCTGAGTCCTTAAAACTATTCTTCCCCTTCTTCCTCCTTAGTCTATGAAACCCTCTACCAAGGAACCTCTATACAACATCTCTAAAAAATGGTTATAATTATGTTCATTTGAATCTAATATAAAAATCCTTACCCATACATAAATGTATCAATGTGATTAGTCTCACCTTGGTCCAGAAATATATCTTCAGTTACCAGGGGATTGAACCAGTTTCTCAAATTTATGTTAGACAAGATCCTCCATGAGATAAACCCATTCACAACCTTCCTGTATCAATCATAGCCTTTCATTGAGTTCTCCCATTCCATAAAACCCATTTAACCTATATCTCTTATTTCTTGTATCAACGCATTTGTATTATTTATACTGCCAAAATTCACATCCCCAGTGTTGTATCCAAAATTAAAAATGTTGTGGGTAGGTTCCAAGAAAATAGTGGTACTCACCTCTTTTGTTCCCACTGACCCTGAAGGATCCTATGATATTCGCATAGGTTTAACCATATCCTTACTCAATTGATTGAATATGTCATCTAACATTGAATCATTGTTTATGGGTCATGAATCGTTTTGAATAGAATTGTCCATAATAAAGGAATTGAACTTATCCTTTTTATTTACCTATTGAGTTGTTGAATCAGAAACCCCAAGTGCCTATTTATGTCGTTTATGACATGCTGGTGGTAGGTGACTCGTACACAAAAAATATATACAATAATATGACCAAGATTAAAAAAAGAGGCTATTTTCAATGAAACCCTTCCCCAAAATCGATCCAAATCCACTCAACCGGTAGCCTAGAGACATCGACATCAAAAAGAATGTGTGGGGAAATCAGTTGAAAAATTGATTTTGTTCTACTATCTGGATTGAAAAACCTACCAACCAAATTTCAAGAATGATAATTACTATAGGATTGTGAAAGGGTAATATATGTTCAGGGAAAAGTACCTATATTGTTGTATTAGGAGAGTTCTATTTCATATAGATACTACATATCCCCCAAAAAAGAAATAAATTAATCCCATTAATGTTTCATGTAGCACTGGACCAAGAATGAATCAATTCCTCCGACAAATAAAAAGGATCCTAATATGGAGATTATCAAGAAAAACCATATTTTTATGTCTCTTATATCCTTATGAATTGAAGGAAAATCATTCAAAAGTAGAAAATGAAGACCATTGATATCTAAAATATGCTACTAGAGTCAAATCTAGATAGATCAAAGAATATGTGATCTTTAAAGTCAAAGGAGATATTTGAGGCAGGCCATTGAAAAGGGATGGAATGTTCAAGAAAATAGACATTAATAAAAAATATGGGAAAGAAAATCAATTTGATAGAGGAGAAAGTGGGAGCGTCTAATCCTCATAATAAGGAATATAGAAAACACCCCCTTTGATGGGGGTGGGGGTCAGTTCCACTATTATCATGACTAGGGAATCACTGAGGGGGTAATGGATGCTAAAATTCATAAACAACCAAAATAACAAGGGTTGGAAGAAACCTCATTCAAGGTTTGGCCACCATGAACCATAAGGTTTATTATAAAAGAAGATGAAATAAATAGTAAATGGAAGAAGGAAGAATATTTGAGGATGAAGAAGTAGATAATGTTAGAATATCCTTATAATTTACCATGGAGATTAGAAGATATGGAAATCAAATCAAAGAAAAAATTGAGTAAGATTAATCTTGGGATCTTCTTGAGGACGTGGAATGACTGAGAAGTGATAAAAGGAAAAAATGATAATAATGAGAAGGTGTAGAAATTTAATTTGATAATTCTAATTTCTTGGAAGCCATTATAGTTTGTCTATAAGGTCTAATAAACCTTATGGTGTCCACTAGACTAATTATATATAAATATCATGGTTTGGTTGAAAAATGTTCTAAACTATGTTCTAATCATAATTCACTATTAGATAATGAAAACACATTATGTATAGTTTCATATCATAGTGTGTACCAACCATTCACCATTTGTGCAATGAAACAATTTCTCTAAAAAATATAAAAATATAAAATTTAATCTCATTAAATATAATTTTTTAATTATTAACTATGATATTATAAGAATGTGACATGTGGTTTCACAAATCTACCTATAGAGTAGTAGATGATTCGTTTTTTGTGGGATGTGATAACAGATAGGTTAAATATGTCACATTAGTTTCAATGCCTAAAACCCCTTGATTCGGAGGGAGCTTGTTATACAACCTGATGAGTACTCGTTGGTGGTTTTGAATATGTTTTTAGTATATATTCTAGTTTCTATCTGTCATATAATAATTATATAATATATTCTTCATCATGTGTTAGTATGTCTTGGGTGGAATCTGACCATAACATTCAAAATGAGTCTATGTTATAATGCCCAGATATTAGGTTCTACTATTGAGATAAATATTAATGATTTAATCATATAAATGTCAAAAAATAGGAGATCTACGACCTTCAGTAATGTTCTATGACTATGGATGAGTATATTTAATTGTTCACAAAACATAAAAGGAACTCCTTTTATATGGTTTGTGGTAGAAGTTTGGGATCCTATATGTTTGAATGAGGCCTCTAGAATGATATTCGATTAGGGGTTGTGTTATTATAGATTACTAAAAATATTATATTTCTAGATAGATCACTTGTGATTGATAGTTTCTTAAGATAGACAAGAATATTTAATAGGGAATTTAATTTATTCCCAACAGTGGATTCATCAACATCAAAAAGTAAATGATAGATGATATGATCCCATAAGTTTAGGAAAAGGAATTTACGACTCGAGTATTATGAATCGTTGAATATTAATATCTCTTAGGATTAAACTAGTTAAGTGATACAAGTTTCAATCCATGTGAAGGTTATGAACACATGTATTGATGTTTTATAGTTAGGTGGGCATGAGAGTTTATCATGGTAAAAAATAGACCTCCATGACTAAGTTAGCATCATTAATAGGGGTCTCCGGCATTTATCCCCAGATTCCCTCTATGATTTGATTTTGGTAAATTATATGGAGGAATATGATGATCTAGGGAAAGATGGAACATTATCTATTTCTACCATCAAAACCCTTTTGTAGTCCTAAATAGGCTTAGAGTGATGACAGTTAGGACCACCAATAGACACATGAAATATAGGGTTTTAACAATGTAGAACAATAAATTTTTTGTGGTGAAATAAATATCTTATATAAAATAAAACCCATACTTTTTGAAAATAAAATGACACTTTTTTAGTGTTTAATATTTACATTGATAAATAGATATTCCAAAAAAATTATCTTGTATTAAAAAATTATATATATATATATATATATTTCTACCATATGAAGACTCATTCTCAAACATATCTACAAAGAGTTCAATATTACACTTAGTGGATAGGGGTTATTATTTGATATAAATATTATTGATATAAATACTTATTAAATCATCCATAGTTTAGATTTTATACCTTTATTAGATATCTAGATAGACTTCTATTATCAAAGGGTTTCATGATTTCAAGGAGATTGATTGAGGTTTTCTTTAGTGGGTGAGTTGAACATCCATGTAAAATTATTTGGGATTTAATGAAATATGTTATTGATGATTACCTAACAATAATCAAGATTAGTGTTGTGTATGCTATATTATTTTAAATATTAGAGTCCTATAGTTATAGGGGAGTACATAAAAGTTTTCTTAAATACATCTAATGATTTCTCACTAATCGTAAAATTATTTATACATAGATTTGTTCCCCGATACCACATAGAAAGAATCTATATCCTATTATATTCCCTTGGATGGTAACAAAAATTTAATGGTATATCTATGTGATATTTTGGGAAAACATTATCTAGCTTAGTGTATCCCCCTTGGAAGATCCCATTTAGTTCTCTATGAAGGATAATGGGAAAAATAAGGCTTATTATATTAACTCTCACTACATGAAATTGGTGAAATTCAAGAAGTAATACAATTTATAGAGGATTAATAACATATTCATCTAGTGGAAGTGTGTTTAGGGGTTCTCACAGACCAATACTGGGTATGAATATCCAAATATTTAGGTTCATGAGGAGTACATCCCAAAAATTACATTCATGAGTTGTTAAAATAACTAAGTGTTTTTATTGATGTTATTAAAAATACAAGCTCCCTTACCATATACAATAGACACATTAACTCCATCTTCCATCCTTTTATAAACTAATTCATGGTGTCTCTAATTGATAAATCTCAATATATTATATCATTTAGGATAATCATTTTGAGTATTTGAGGATTATTCTAAACATTATTCTATAAAACAAGCAATATGATAAAAATTAGGACTAAAAACATTAGGATTTAAGTGGTTTAATTTTTTAAGAAACACCATATTAGAGTGTATAGTATCATTTATGAACACAGTGATTAGGGGAGTGGTTTCTAGTGAGCCTCCCAAGATTGTGTCAAAGGTTCTTATATTTCATAGGAAGTAGGGATATTAATAGAGATTAATTAATGAAGTACATAGTATCATATTTCATAAAAATACCCTTACTTAAAATAGACGTCCCTTTATATGGTCCATACATTTTCAGATATCATTTTTCAGAAAAATGTGGTGGTTAACCAATGCTCTTGTTATGAGATTTCTAGATGAAGAAGTTTACTATATAGTAAAATGTGATATCACCGTGACCAATATTGATTGTATTGTGATGAAAATATTGGCTTTGATTTCCTATATTTATAGTAATCTATAATATCACTAGAAAAATAATTTAATCCATTTCATAGAGATCACAATTCTATTATTTTCCTTTAGTACCTAGAGGCTATACAATTTTATTGAGAAATATTTATTTTATATAGATCCCATGATCCATCATCACATTTTATCACAATGAAATCATAACATGAGTTATGTTTTATTACATAAGATTCTATAATATTATAATTTTAAGATATTCTATAGTACTAGAATGGAAATTATACTTTATGAAACACTTAATATGAAATCCAAATCTCAACTAGTGAAAAATGAATCTATGGAGTGGTGTATAATGGAGAAACTAGACTTGATGTAAATGGTTTTCATTGAAGAAGAAGATAATACCATCCTTCACACTATATAAGTGTCCCCCATATATCTTCACCCATACTAATTTTTCAATATTAAGGATATTTATTATGATATCATTTAAACTATATATTCTCTTGTGATCTACATGATAGATTATGTAAATGTGGGGAGTAAGTCATTATCAACTTTAGTTTGATATAAGTTTCCATTAGGAAAAATTATTAGGTGTGAGGGATATTCACAACCCCCTTACTAGTAGATCATGTTATTATGAAGATAAACACCATTTAAGTATCAATACTAGTGTCTAGAAATGATTTATATTGTCATAATTTTTTTTCTTTATGCCTAAAATAATAATGGTTAAAGGAAGAAAACAAGGTTCCAAACATTTTGAGTTAGCCTTTTTAGATGGAGGTTTTTTTCATTTAAATCAATCAACGATAAGTAAACCAGACTGTGGAATAAAAGGTTTCTCTATTCAGTTAAGTATGTTTTTTGTAATTTGATTTAGTTATCTTAATGTAGGCATGATCTTTATAGTTCTGGCACTAGTTGTATTGATTTTCTTAGTAGGTAAATACCAATATTTCCTATAAGTATTGATTCCATTTCTTATATTAGGAACCATCACTAAATAATGTAACACACTAACGTAGATCACAATCATCATTAATATTGATCTATAAAATAAAAAACCCTCCAATAGTAAATGTTCTAAAATACTATAATAGATTATCATAATTTTAATGCTAGATACGTTTATTTAAAATCAACTCACCAACGTGTATACTAAAATTTCATTGATTCTAATTATAAAAACCCCAACTCGGGTAGTCTAAATCCAATTTCCTCTTTATTACATTGGAATAGATATATGGGATCTAATCCCAAAGGATCGATAATTTTAGTTATCTTGGAAAACTAGATAAATAAATAATACCCATTTTTATTTGGTAATGTAAAATACATTACATAATACATATTCATGAATCCTTGATATTATTCATAATATCCTTATTAATATCTTATAGATAGGAAAAAAATAATGATTGAACTTAGATTCTCATTATGGTTTACGTAAAATAGAATATATCATGAGTAAATAATGAATAATAAATATGTTAATGTATATAATTGAAACAAATTTTATTTAATCAATAACATGATCACAAGATTCATTCATGGATAATATCAATGCATCAATCTCATTGATGTAAATAATTGAATTCTAAATTAAGGAAATGATTAATATTGGATGTCATGGTCTTAGAAATCATGATATATCTATAGTCAATGCCTTGTTCCTAGATAGTTTCAATTATAGGTAGGAATACACCAAAGCTATCTTAATTTGTCTAAATGATACGTCTCATGAGATCTATTGATGCATCAAGGGGCTATATAATTTTGGTACCCACCCATCACTACATATCCATTACATTAATCATATATTGAATGTAATTCAAAATTATATGCAATATCAACAAATATATTTATTGAGTAAAGAATAAAAAAATAAATATTTCCCCAGTAAATCAAAAAAATTTCAAAGTAAAATACCATATATAGAAATGATATATGTTTTAGTAAATAATCATAACTATGATACAAATAAAATTTATATTTAAGAGAAATTTACTATTCCAATGATCATAAGAAATTGAATTTTTCATGTGAAAATTAAATACCACAAAATTAATAAGAGATAAGAGATAACCATTAATTCATAAAAAATATATGTTTTCTAATAAAATCATGTCTTTTAGAAAATTAAAGCATAATATTGAGAGGTTTATTTCATAATTATTTTTATTCATAAAATAACTGAATTATTATATAATATTATAAGAGTGTAAAATGGTTATGGTAGTGAAAAAATATGTTAGTGTCGTATATATTAAAAAACACTAAAAAACATTCCTCTCAACTTTTTTTAATGAAATTAAGAAATGAAACTTTTGAAATTTTTTTCAAATATTCCATTCAAAACATTTAGAAATTCAATAAAAACATAAAATTTTCTTAATAAATAGTTTGAGTAAATAAATGTACTATTGTAAAAAATTAAAAAATATGGATATGGAAGAAAAGTATACCTGATCAAAAAGGAGAAATAATATATTATTTTTCTTTAAAGATCTATTTTTAAATAGAGACATGAATTAAATAATTAATCACCATGAATATATATATATATATATATATATATATATATATTCATTCTCAAATCCTCAAAGAGGTAGTATATACATCACATAAAAATAAACGAATAAATAATACCATATATGTATTGATGGAGTGAAAATTGGGGAGAAATCCATTACCCCATGTTCGACTTGTCTCATGTTTTCTTATAAAAACATAAATAATAAATTTATTTTTATTATAAATTCATATCATAACCACATACATATCTAAAAAATCATATAATATCCATTTAAAACATTTTATCACCCATTTGTACACAATATTTTCTTATTATTGTTATTTTAGTTGTTGACGACTTCATTTTTAATGTTTTGATTCTATAGTTCTGATCCTTGTACTTTGATTATGGTTTCATAATCATCAAAATTTTATTCATGATATAAATATCATACATATTCATTAAATATATCCTTATTACCATCTATATGAAATGGAAATGATAAACGAATCACATCACATCGTGGATATGGTAGTCCACATGTATGCATGATCAATATTATCATTTTGTAATGGATTATATGGTAAGAAGGTAGATGTTATATTATAAATAAATAATAATAATTATGTCATAAATACCATATATATTCATTTTTTATATTTAACTATCCATGTAATGTGCGGATAAAAAATGAATCACATTGTTATGTGGAGATGGTAATTCGTATGTATGCACGAGAAATGTTTTAACTTTTCAAAAGATCGAAAAGAGATTTAAAAAGGTTATCCCATAATAATAATAAAAAATAAGTATATTTATATTACTGGAATTGTAATTTTATCCTGGAAAACCCCATTTATAGGATTTCTATGAACAAATAAACTTGAAAGAATTGGTAAAGACAATTACCTCTTCTTCAGTACACTTCCTTTAGATCTCCTACTAAGAGAACAAGGGATGGCCTTTTTAAGGGAATATAATCCCTATAAATTGATTTATTATGTTTTTAAGGGAATTTTTTATGTTTTGGTTGATCTAGTATTCTCTATGTGGTTTAAGTAAAAGACATATGGGGTGTCCTTTTATATGTGGGGGAGGGGTATTCTTGGAATATATTAACGTATAAAATTAATATAAATTATTTTTTATGTCTAAATGGATCCAAATTTATATAACTATAAGATAAGATGATTAAGAGTCTAAATATTCTAATCTAGTATATTTTTTAAAATATTTGTTTATGTTTTCTTCGTTTCCATTTAGTTTGAACCCCATGGTTAACATTTTGACAATTAACAGAATATTAATGCTTCCTACCCTTTAAGAGTCAAGAATGTTACTATAGAAGGATAAAAAACTCATAAATGGACCATAAGTGATTAATTAACAATATCCCATTCAATAATTGGAATATTAAATGTTGATAAATTTTAAATTATTTAACAAAATATTATTTTTTATAAAATACCGTTAGTGTCATTTTTGACACTATTCATTTAATTTTATATTAGATACTTCAAGACAAAGAGAGAATTAGAATATAATTCTTTAAAACATAAATAACATGTCATATGTATCTATAAAATTCATGTAAAACATTAATTCATCCATTTTGTTTTAATGTTAATATTTTAAAAATATTTAATTTTATTTTTCAATTAAATGAATAAATATTATATTGTTGTTGCGTAAGAACTTAAACTAATTATCCAAAAACTAAAAAATTAAAATAAATTATCAAGATAAATATAATTCATTAATATTTCAAATACATTTTCTGAACTAAAAATATGTTTTACTTATACCTATATGAAATTTTATAGATATTAAAAGTAATAAAGTGACATGTTTGACTTTACCTTTTAGTATAATTTTATAAAGGAACAAATAAAAATAAATATGGTAGAAAGTTAAAATATTTTTGAAACATGAATGGAAATGGATGAAATCCATTCAAAAAAATAGGATATAAGATGTTGCTGCTTAATTTTTAAAGCCATATCCCAATGTTTTAACCATGTTTTACCCATTTTACCCTTACTGATATAACAAATATTGGTTAAGATTACTATTCAAAATGACCAAAAATAAAAGGCAACTATTTAAAAATTTTGGACCACCTAATTCCATATTTAAGATCCATTTTTCATTATTTAATTTCTATAAGAGGAAGAAATTTATATTAATATAAATTTGTAAAATGTCAAAAAATGGGTTTTAGAAAAATACATTTTTAAGAATAAAATTATCATATATCAAAATAACTTCAATTGTTGATTAAAATTAAATTATAAAAAATCTAGTGGATAAAATTTTACTTTCATACGAATTAAAAATTATAAATAATATTTTAAATTACTTGATTGAACGAATAGAAATTATAGTGTTTGAGAAATTTGTATTTTTCAGTACTCACTAAATCGTAAATTATTTTAGAAAAATCAGAAAATTTCACTCTAAGATAATTTTGATATATTGTTTTAAAAAAATATTTAAATTTAAATTAATTACATTCAAAATATTTTATAATATAGGTTTTAATCAATTTTTTTTATTAATCTATGTTTATTATGTAATTTTTTTAATTAAATCATATTATAATATATGCCCATGTGTTACTAGAATAACCTCAATATCCTATTTATTGGGGGGTTTGAATAATACTATGCTTCACATGGTAGACCAAAAAACAAGCAGAACCCCAATGGACTTAGTAGGGAATCCACTTCCTCAAAAACGAGTCATCCCTTCTTATTACAAAATTTGTTACTAAGGGGAGGGTATTTGTTGACGCCCACTAGAAGAATGTTGGAAATATAATGTGGTCAAAATGTTGAATGAGTATAATTTTGGTATAAATGAATTTATAAAATAGAATCTATTCATTGATCGCATGACCACTTAAGCATCATGTGATCTAGTCACTCAATTGTGTAACCCTTAATTATTCACAGAATTGTGTAACGTTAAGTGATTTTGCAAAATATTTAAAGCTGATGTAGTTTATGATGGAAGGGTCCTGTGGTTTATCTTCTGAATCACATCCAATGGTGTCCATGTGATCATGTCATCCTCAATGATTCATGTGATCGAGGCTATCCATGGTGATTTTATTTTGTGGTCACACTTTTCCATGGGATGCCTCTCTAGGATATACACGCGCCTAAACCCTAATGTATCATATGATTAAGGCTTTGTAGGAAATAATGATATCATGGAAACTCTTTATCATGTAACATGAAGAGGGATGTTATTGATCACATACATCCCTATCAAGCTCATGCATAAGCTCATTATAACATAAGATGACATATTCCAATTCCTTATACTAGAGTATGTAGCTCACATTCCTCACAAAGTGGTATAGAAATAGTTTAGAAAATACCAATACCACCCCCTAAAAAAAGTGTAAAATAAGATACAATAAGAAAAATCAATATAATAAATCACACATGTGATCAATGTAGAATTAGGAATAATAACATGACTTCATTTTCCCCCATTTGAATATTAAATGATTAAATTTAACAAAATGGGAAACCCATTGAAAATCACATAAACTATTTATTCAAGGATTAGATGTATGACTATTTTTAAAAGATCGTATCATATTATTCCCCCCTTAGTCATATGATTATATAATGACCAATATGTATCATGATCACATGATGATCACTTTTTCATGGAGGCATATCACATGATATCCAAACCTTATATCAGTTAAATGATCTCATAAACCTCTTGTCTTCATACATTCACATTTCCCCTTCCATTATATGATCATATGATCCCTAGTTCATTTAAATGATCACAAAATTATGAAACTATATGAACCTATAACAGTCATGTGGTCACACAATTCCCAAGAGTTCCACTTGAATTTTTAAGTCTATATTGTCTTATTTTACTATATTGTAATCCTCATTGGTATAAGTCCCTAATATTCTAATACTTCCTGATATTTGTAGAAAAATACCCTATGAATTCAATTACCCTTCCTTATCTACCCACCGGTGAGGAATATATAAACTACGAGGACTCTAATTCCTATATAATTAATATATATAGGATGAATTTTTGAGGCCCAATATCCATATTCAATATACTCCCATCAGTCTTTCCAAATAGCTAGATTCCCCATGAAGACCATAATCTCTATATATGAATTTAACATCTCAATAATCCTCCTCTCATGGAGAGTTATTATCCATGGGACACATAAATATATTTTTATTAGGGAGGACCTGGTGTGTAATCCCAATTTAAATCTATCAAAAAATTCACATTAAATGCGTTGAATAATTTTTAATATCTTATTTCACACACCAAGAATGACTCACATTGTCTTAGAGATATAAAATATTCACACTCCTATCATGATGAAAATTCAGAAATTATAGGATTCATACATAATTTTATATCCAAACTATTTCAACTTTTCATTTATATGGATATAATCCCAAAGAAATATCTTTGGGTATCGCCCATATGCGTAAGCCCCACAAAATCCTCTATTTTCACAGCCTTTATGACAAACATTCCCATAATATTGGTTCTATGTTCACTAAAATTCATTTATTCCTAGGGTACATAGGATGTGTATTTGAGGCCTTATACCCTATATCCAGTATTCATATTCATCCATAGTTGTAATTATCCCATGAAGTTATAAAACATGACTTGTCCTATAAAATTATATTAAACTATGTCACTCAAACTATGTGGTCATTGATTCTTGTCTCGACGTGATACATTAGATTCCCATTGAATTTTTAAACCAAAAAATATTATCCCTTTATCTCAATCATATTTATGTTATATTCTATGTGAGATTATTTACTTCCTCCCCTTACCTATCTATACTCTGATGAGTCTAGATGTCCCATCCGTTAATGAAATATGACCTATATAGGCCATCTTCTATCAGAACATATTATAGATAGAACCATGTCCCACCCCAGTGTATATATCACAAACAAGTGTCATCATATCATTTTTACCAGGCCATAATCCTAATAATAATTTTCTTTATATGGATATAATCCTTATTAAATGAACCCATACTCATTGGGACACATTCTCTTTAAGGTCAACCAAATAAGGATGTTCATGCGTTAATCCAGTTACAACCATTGGTATCAACGATTTTCCAAGACCCCATTATCACTCATATTTAAACTACATGGATCAATCCTTGTCACACAATATTAAATGATACATCATGTCCCATTAAGATGAAAAACATGGCTTGTGTTCTAATTCTTTGTATATAGATACATAGAAATCCCCTTTCATGGCCAAATACTAACACCATAAACACTTATCACCATCCTAGATGGAAATAAACTCTTAATTTCATAGCTATATGCTTCTAAAACTTTAAATTACCTACACCGACATCAATAAGTAATAATGTGTAATAATACGGAGAACCACTTATATATATATATATATGGTTTCATCAATTAATAATCTTGTATACATACATATGTTTTTTATGGTAAACCTCTAATATGTATAGATAATCACATTAGAATAATCAAATAATCGGTTATGAATATTAGGGAAACTAGTCCCAAATTAATATTAGGGAAATATTCATGAACATGGATTAAATCTATAAGAAAATTCTATAGTATACTTTAGTTTCTCCCAACATGGTATGATGAGTCTGACCTCCCATCATCTAAACTAATGTGAGTTCCTAATATTTATTAGATAGAGACCCCAATAACCAAACTCCTATAGACATAAGGCTTATATTTCATAAAGGTTATGGAAACCATTGTGTATTTGTAGTTTCATGAATTAACCCCATTGGAAACTATCTGAGATAGGCGTAGTGGACTGACATGAGGGTTATGCAGTGACGCTCAACACCTAAGAAAACTATGAATCTTAGGAAATGACATCTTGAGTATAAATAGACATTTTTCAACAACATTCCTAAGAGATTTTCAAATAATTAATTATATTACTTTATTGATGGATATTTTAGTTATATCCATATTCATATATTTTTATAAGGTCAATAAAAACAACATTCACTTTTCTATTTATGACATTTATATATCAGTGAATTAATTTTGTCTTGTGTGGTGCACCATCCACTTTTGATATGTGTATTATGGATATATTTTCTAACATTATTAAGTGAATTGTATATTTTTTATGGATGTATTATACATATTTTTAATTACATTTAAGAGTTGTTTTAAAAATATATATTCATTTTTAAAAATATATTAATCTACCAACCCTATTTTAGACTAGGATAAATTTCATTTCATGGTCATAAAGGGGATTATTCATAACCATAATATTTTTAGGAGGATAATAAAGGTAAAAAATAATAATATTTATGTTATTAAAAAGTTACCACCATCTAGAAATGTTAATGGGTTTATGAGATTCTTTGGGAATTTTGAATTTTACTGAGGGTTTATAAAATATTTTTCAAAAATTAAAAGTCCCCTTTTATCTCTACTGGTAGAAGATACAACATTTGTATTTTATGGAATGTTCATAGAGCCAGTTAATATTATTAAATAAAAACTAACTTATTCTCTATAATTATAGGCTTCAGTCCGATGATACCTATTTAAATCACATTATATACTAGTGAATTTTTCATTGGGGATGTTTTAAGGAAAAAGTAAAGAGACAATGTTTCATGTGGTGTATTATTGTAGTATATTTCCAGAGGGTTCCCCAAAAAATTATAACAAAACTGAAAATCATGTTTTATAAGTATTATTTTCTATGTAAAAATTTAGGAAATACTTTATTGGGTTAAAATTTATTTTATCCACTGATCATTTGGCCTTAAGGTACATATTTTCCCAGAAATATAAAAAAAACTCATGAATGAATAATTATTTTGAAATAGTATATAATTGAAATTAAGGACTTATAAGATGATTAAAATATGGTAAATATCCCCTATTATATGATTTATAGGTCCTAAAATGATAACCTAAGAGAGATAAATTTATTATTTTCATATGAAATATTTATTTTTGTTTTTATTGGATAGAATGCATGGTATGAAATTTTTGATATCTTTTTATATGAAGGAGTCATTACTAAAGATATCAGTTAAATGAATATAAATAAATTCATTTCTAAGATGAAATACTATTTTTTGGATAACCCTTTATTGTTTAGGAGGTGTGTGTATTGTATTCTAGAGAGGTATGTGTATGATAAATAGTTGTTACCCATTTATTACAGTTACCACTTTTCACCATATGGTGGATGCCATTTATGGGGGAGAGGTAATCCTATAAATTCTTTTAAGATGGTTTTTATTGTTCTACAGTTTTTAAGGATACTATTATAATTGTGGTTTATTGTGACAAATTTCAATGGTTAGGAAATGTATATAGGAAATAAGTGTTCCACCAAAAATGAATTTTACTGGTTGAAATTTTTTGATGTTTTGAACATAGATTTTATAGTATAATTTTAATCTTATAATTGGAATTATTAAATAATTATATATGTAAAATATGTCACCAAGTGATTAGAGCCATTATAACTTTTAAAAATCATGTTAATAGTGTGATGATGTTCTTTACAAAGAAGATATTTTCAATATTTTTAGTTCCCAAATCCTTCATTACGGATAATAAAACCCAATTAAAGAACATTAAATTAAAAATATTAGTGGATAATTATGGGTGTGTGAGAAGTAATATATCATATTATCATCTACGTTAACACCCCAAAATTATATGGTTTGTCTCTTTTTAAATTTAATCACTTCTATATCTTATGAAAAATGAAATATTATTATTTGATTCCTATAACATAGTTGTTAAATTAAAGGGAATTAATAGTATTAACCAAATTATAGAATTTATATATTATATATTCAATCAAACAATTTTACATTTGTCCAAATAAATTTTAAACGCATAAGATAGGAATAAATTCAATTTTACACACAAAATGCCATATTATTCTAAATGCAGTTTTACCACCTTTTAATGGCGCTCTTGTTTAAAATATGAATTCTGAAGATATTATAAATTATATTGAAAAAATAAACTTCATTTTAAAAGGAAAATGTTGAAATTATCATAGGGTAATTATTTGGTATTTTTTTGGAAATATTTATTTTCTAGTGAATAATGAAAATAAATATTTCTATAAAACTGCCAATTTCATTATATAAAAAGTCTATATATAATTTAAATTTGATCTCAAGGTAACTTTTATACTATTTAGTTATAAATAATATAATTTCCTTCTTCTTTATTCCTTATTTTGGTATAAATACATTTTTGGGATTAATAATTCTTTTTAAAAAAATTGTTTTTATTTTATTTTTATGAGTTTAGTTTTGAATTAAAATTTTCCAATATTGTGTTCTAAATTTTGAAAAATGGATTAAATATTTTGAATCATAAATTTCAAATTTAGTAAATAATCTAACATCAGTTTTGACTAATAATAATTAATACTTTTGTAATTTTTATTATGAGAGTAAGGGTAAATCAAGTAATTTCGATTAAAAAGTAAAATTATAAGGATTATAAAATCACCATAAAACATTCAAAAAATTTGTTGGATGATTTATATTCTACACATAACACCTAAGGATGAAATTTGAGTAATTTAATCGACACTTTTCAATGAAAATAACTTTTATATTTTCTAAATTAAATAAAATCACTAATGTAACATTATGTGTCTTATATACTTCTTATGTGTTCACAAGGGACAGAGGTTTTTTGTGAATTAATATAAGTTTTAATTTTGAAATTTATAGACCTTTTGTAATGATATAAATTTATTTATAATTTTTTGGAATCATTTGGAAGAGTTTATGATATTTATAATATTTCACTTAAGGAAAAGACAAAAATGCTACATTCATATTTTAAAAACTATATTATTTTTACTATAGTGATAATCAGAAGATATATTCGACTGTAGATAATATTTTTTAATATAACTAGTTTATCTACATAATTTCTTTTTAATTTGGTTCTTTAAAGAATGAATATTTACCTAAAATAAATATACAATAGTGATGCAATAATTATTTTATTAATAAAACAATCAAATAAATTATATTAAAATTACTAAAATAAATATAATTTTATTTAATTATGTTTTTCCAAGAATGATATAGATTATTATTACATATTAGGGGTGTATTAAAGTTTTTTTTGAATTTATCTTTTTTCCTTATTTTTCATAAAGCCGATGTAATGAATAGTATCAGAATTGACACTAGTGATATGTTTTTCAAAATAACATTTTATAAAATTATTTAAAAATTATAAAAAAATCATTAAACATAAAAACAGACTATTAATTGGTAAAAAATGTAATTAATTATTCATTTATAGTCCAATTTACATTTTTATAAGTAAAAATGACCACCTTTTAATATTAAATTCATTATTACCATAATTAAAATTAAATTACTTTAACTAAAGTCAATAAGAATGTTAGGGTTTAAAGAAATTAAAAAATATGAATAAATTTTACTATTTAATGATATTAAAGTATAAAATCATCTTATATTTTAATCCTTATAAACTCAGTTGTATTTTAATATAAATTTAATTTATTATAATTTAATAATAAGAGGATTTCTAATGGTGTCTCTCACCTCAATCATAAAAGGGAACTCCTTACTTCATTTAATTCCAACACATTGAACCTCTTATATCTACCAAGTTATTCCAATAAATCCTTATAACATCATTATCCATGTTTAGAGTTATTTTATTTCTAGAAATACTATATCAAGATCCCTTAAGAAGAGATCTAAAGGAAGTCCACTAAAGAAGAGGTAATCATTTTTACCAACTCATTCGAATTAATTTCTTCCTTTACATCCTATTGATGTGTTGATTAAATTAAAAAATAATAACCCCAATATCATATATATTCTGATATTTTATTATTATTATAAAACAAACATACTATACCTATTATCTATCTTATGAATAATGAAAGCATTGTACATGTGTACGTACAATATACCATCTCCACATAGCGGTGCGATTTGTTTTCTACATTCAAATTTAAAGAATGGTTTTGAAAATGTATTTAATGATTAAATGGGATATTTATTACATTAATGTTATTATGGAGATGTTTTATATATACCCTTTGCAAGATAACCTAGACTTAGAGGAGAAAACATGAATAGGAAAATGAAATAGTTAACACCTAAAACAAGGACCATAAAAAAATATCACTTATAACCTAGTGGTAAAATGTTATAATAGGATCATATATGATGATCATAAATATTAATATGAGTCTTTTATAATATAATAATGTGTTTAAAACCACAATATAGGTGTTTAAGACATGTTTGAATTAATTCAAACATGAGGTAAGGGTTTTTCCCATCTCACTTTCATTTCTCTGGGATATGCGTTATTCAATATATTATTTTGTTTGTAGTGTATTTATACTGATCCATGATATATATTATGATGAATTTATTTATTATCATGTTATTTAATGTTATTTATATTTTGTTACTTCAAGTTAATTATGATTCAAATGTGTCAAAGTGGTATGGGAAACTTTGGAATGATTAAATATTATCTTCCTCAAGAATGTTATTAATGTTCGTATAATAGTATTTTCATACTTTGGTTAAAAATATAATCCAATTATTATGAAATTTTTCAAATGAATTTTGGTTATCTGAAGTTGTATTCAAAATGTTTTTATATGGATTTACATCTAATACACATTATTGATTAAGTGGGTTAACACAAACATGATCTTTTATAAAATACTCTTTTAAATGTATCTTTTCCAAAATTTAAAAAAAATGTTTATTAACCTATAAAACATGAGTGTATTCTAAACATTTCATGAAATTTTTTATTTTAATAATAATAAACATTTTTAAAAGTTTATTTCCAAATAAAAGTTTTTCTTTTATAATTTCACTAATTTTCAAATAAATGATTCCAAAGTAAAAGTGTATTTCTGTCAAGAATTTCTCAATGATTTTATTAGTGTATTTTCATCTATTTTAACACCCTATATTTAATAATATGCATATTTTGGATTTATATTTTAGGATATCATCTACCATATTTTATTAAATGGTTTATTATTAGTTTGACTGTAGATGTGCTATGTTGATACTATTTACCATATTATTGAGAATGGTTAGTGATTATGTTTACTAGTTTTGGAATATTATTTACATTTATTATGTGTATATTTTTTATATTTGAACCCATTTATATTATGAATTCGTTGGACGTAGTAGGTAATTTATATGGCCTTCTAAATCCCCTAGATGCATCAGTAGGTCTTATAAGACAAACCAGACCGTGATTTGGTTGAGGCATTAACAAATTATTTTCAGATGTCTTAGTCATGGCCTCAACGATATGTTTCAGATTCACATCATTATAAAATAAATCATTATGATATTATTAATTAATATTATAATTAACTATTAGAAAAAAAGAATTTCCATGGTTATATTTCATTCTCATGTGATTATTTATATGGAATTATTTAATCATCATTTATTCCTTTCATATTATGCTTAAGATCATATGTTTATTGAATGTTTTTTACTTATTCACTGTGACTTTTTTATATATATATTTATGTCATCGTTTGTTCTATTTCTTACCCTTACTAAGAATATGATCTAACCCATTTCTTATATTTTGTTTTTATCTATTCCATAATGATGTATATTATGAATTAATTCAAAGGTTAATCTATGATTTTATGGGTGTTTATAATGGAGTTGTTATGTTGTGTTTCCTTTCAAAGTTTCAATGTAACAATTATGTTTGTATCTAGTTCTCCAAATCTAATAAACTATCTATTTATTTGGGATCCAATCAATTTTTCATTGTACCAATGTAATAGAGAATGGAACCAACTTCATGCTACTAGGGTCAAGGTCATTATAGTTGGTATTAGAGAAAGTTTAGTTGGAACATTGAAAACTATATTTATAAAATCCTAGATTAGTGAACATAACCATAAGATAGATTTTGAGGATAACTACAAAATAACATCCAAAAAAACCATGTTTATGATATTATCAATGCATAAAATTTCAATTTATATTAATTATTTCACTATTATTAAGATTTTATATAGTGATATGACCAAATATAGTGTATATTGTTTTTTAGAAATGGAACCAAACCAAGAAAATGTGAATTTACTCAATTCAAATGATCAAATGAGTAATAAGGATTATAATTTTCATGGTATTATGCTGGTATTTCAAAGGGAACTAGTCTCCCAGTCATTCTCACGATACGAGGATATAACATCATGAGCCATCAAGGTGGAGAATGAATTTTACAAACCATTTGAATTTGAAAAGAATAAATAAATGAGGAATAATTTTGAGAAAATGATAGAAAAAAGGAAGAAAAAAAATATGTATTTTCCCTCCTATGATAACTATGAATGGTAACAATGTGTTACTTTCTTAAAAGTAATGGGTGTTTGGTACAAGTGTGAAGAGAACGACTACCGATATTGTGATTAGAAATTAATGAAAGAATCCATCCAATGCTTCAAATGTTAGGATATGAGGCACTATGGAAATTAATGTCTTAAGTGTCAAATGAATTTACCATAAAAGAGGACAATGGATCTAGGTTAAGATTATGCTAATACCATGTATGAATAAGAATGAATAATATACATATATTTGGATTCAATAATTATGTTATTTGAGTATTTTATCAATAAATACCTTTTTATAATAACCATGAGACATATTAGGATTGAACTGTAGTCCTTATTCTTTAAGAAATTTGAATCATTTGATGAATAACACCAATAATCAAGAGAATTAATTATAGTGTATGTTGATATTTTTGAAAACACAAGACTGTTGAATGATAACCCTAAATAAGTGATCGATGTTGTGATAATAATAAGTAGATTTTTATGGGATAGTATTGGTGACCATGAGTTGGTTAGTGATCAGATGGTTTATGCTATAATTATAATATGTATGGATTTAATTAATATATTAAAAAAACCTCTAATTTTACTCTTTGAAGAATGATTATTTTCATAAATTTTTAAAAGAGATAAATGTATTGATATATTTAGAGATACGTTCTTTGCGGAAATATTATGCAAAATTGATTTTGGAAATCTAGTGACCTTCCTTCAAAATTTTTGGTCATTGAATTTGGATAGAAAAGATTTGGATGAGTCTTATTATCCACTAATTGTGGAATGGATAAAGTTAAATATTTTAAATAATTGTTTTTTATGAAATGTTCTATCCTTTATTGGTTTCAATAAACACTTAAAGGTAGAAGGAATGACTTAAGGACCATAATATTTGTTAAAAGTGATGCATGCATGAAAAAATAATCTTGAATTTCCATGTCATGAAATAAGATCAAAGCACAACAAAAGTTTGAGATTATGAAATGGGTAGATATAAATTAATTTTAGTTTATCAAATGATTCTATGGATAGTAGAAGAATCCCTCAACTCTAGGGAAAATGATTTTGAAATAAAAACATTATTCGTTTACTTTTCTTTTTGAGAAATGAATGTTCTTTAAACAATCACAAATTTAATGTTTTATGATGGTTAACTTTATAATGAACATGTTCTATATCACTATCTATAAAATCATGATAGTTATATTTCGCTTCTATGTTTATATTTTCACAAATTTTCTCTTATTTTATAATCTTAGTTTTGTAGCGACCTTCACATTTCTCTTTACTGCTTTTTAAGAGGATGTTTTATAAACCCCTTTTTAAGATGTGGGATTTCCACGAATGAGTTTTCAAGAATCAAAATTTAGTTTTTTAAATGAAATATTAAATATTGAGGAATAAATTTACTGAGTCAGGGGATAATGTACCGCTCACTAATTTTATATTATGTCTCTTTCAAAATTCAATCTCTTCTATATCATACGAACAATGAAATAAAATTCTGTGACTGTTATAACCTAGCCTTTAAATTGGAGAAAATGAATAGTATTAACCTAATTATGAAATTTATATATTTTATATCCAATCAAAATTTTTTACATTCATCAAAATAAATTTTTATAGGAATATGATAAGAAAAAATCTAATTTTACCTATAAAAATGATATATTTTTTTAAAGGTAGTTTTACTGTATATTAATGGAAAATTTGTTTTAAATCTAAATTATGAAACTATTATAATTTATATTGATAAAAATAAATTTCATTTTTAAAATAAAAATTTCAAAATTATCTTATGAATAAGTTTTGGTATTTTTTTGTAAATAATTATTTTCTTGTGAACAGTGAAAAACACCAAACTTACAAAACCATCAATTTGATCATATAAATAGTATATTTATAAATAAATTTTTATCTCAATGTAACATAAATAATATTTAGTTATGAATAATATAATTTATTTAATCATTATACCTTATTTTATTTATAAGTATATTTTTTGTCTTAATAATGCATTAAAAACTGTTTTTGTCATTGTGTTTTATAGGTTTAATTTTAAATTAAATTAAAACACTTATATTTTATAAATTTAGATAAATTTATTTCATGATGTCAATCAAAAATTAAAAATTTATTAAATAATACTCTTTTATTTTGGACCATTATGAATAGTTTGAGATTTTTTGTTATCACTATAAGGGTAAATTGGGTAATTTATATTAAAAATACAATGATTAGTATTATAAAATTCGCATAAAAATCAAAAACAAATTAATGGATGATTTATATTAGACCCTTAACTCTAAAGGATATAATTTTATCTCTTTAATGGACACATTTCCACGAAAATAAATTTTATATTATTTTATTTAAAGAAAATAAAAAATGTCACTTGTTTTCTTATTTATCTCTTAGGTGTCCGTATGGGGAGAAAGTTTGAATGTGAATGAATATAAGTGTAAAGTTTGAACATAATGACCTTATTTTCATGATATAAATTTATTTACAATTTTGGGGAACCATTTGGATGAGGTTGTTATATTGATAATATTTTCCATAAGGGAAAGAAAAAAATATAAAATTCATATTTTAAAAACTATATTATTTTCCCTATGGTGTTACTCATAAAAAATCCTTTACTATAGATATTTGTATGACCAATATCCGGTTTATCTAAATCAATATATTTGATTTTTAATATTTTTGGAATAAAAAATTACCTTAGATGATTATAGAATAATAATGAAGTAATTACTCTATTAATGAAACAATCAAATAAATGTTATTAAAAATAATAAAATAAATATAATTTGAATTAATATAGGTTATAAAATAATTTTATGGATGATTATGAAATATTAGGGGTATATTAATTTTTTTATTTTTACATTATATTCATTCTTTTTTCAATGAGGCCAATGTAATGAATAGTGTCAAAATTGATACTAGTAATATTTTATCAAAATAATATTTTATTAAATTATTTTGAAATCATAAATAATATTAAGAAATAAAAAATCGATTCTTAGTTAGTCTAAAATTTTATAAAGTATACATTTATGGTCCAATTGACATTTTCACTAGTATAAATTACCACTCTTTAATATTAAATACATCGTTACTATAATTAAAATTAAATTTTATTATCTAAAGTAAATCAAAATGATAAGGTTTGAAGAAAATATAAAACATATAAAATATTTTTTGGTTTAATTCACTATAATATTATATCATCTTATATTCTAATCATTGTAAATTTTTTTGTATTTTAATATAAAATTTATTTATTATAATTTAATATTTTGAGGATTTCCAAGGGTTCCCATCACCATAATCATACAATGATACTCCTTCCTTATTTTTGTTTCACTACCTTGTGCCACTTATATCTAAGAATATATACCAATATCTCCTCATAAAATACTTATACAGGTTTTTAAGGTCCTTTATTTCTACAAATACCATCTCTAGATCACTTTAGAACATATCTAAAGGAAGTCCGTCGAAGAAGAGGTAATCTTTTTTAACAAATCATTCAAATTAATTTCTTATGTAACTTTATATTCATCTTTTTTGACATTATAAAATAATCAATATAGTATAATATATATTATGATATGTTATTAATATTATGAAACAACCATAATCAATCTTTTATTCATCCTAAGAAAAAGGAATGCACTGCACGTGCATACGTACGACTTACCGTCTCCACATTGCGGTGTAATTTTATTTCTTTTTTCAACATTCATGAATGGTTATGAAAATGTATTTAATGATTAAATATGATATTTATGAAATTAAATATGTTATAGAGATTTTGAATATTTACTCAATTCAATATTACCAGGACATAGATGGGAAAACATGCATAGTAAAATGAAGTAGTTAGCACTTGAAACAAGGATCATAATGAAATATCATTAACAAAAAAGTGGTAAATGTTAAAAGGGGATCATATATTATCTAATAAGTATTAAAATAATTATTTTAAAATATTATAATATGTTTAATACCACTATACTGAAGTATTAGACACGTTTGATGGAAGTCAAACATGAGGTAATGGTTTTTCTTGTCTCACTTTCATTTCTATGGGATACGCCTTATTCCCCACATACTTATTTTGTGTGGTGTATGTATACTACTACTTGATATATATTATCATAAATTTATTTATTCTCATGTTATATAATTTTTTTTAAATGTGATTCCTTCATGGGGATTATGATTTAAATGTTTCAAAGTGGTATGAGACACATTCGAATGTTTAAAAATTATCTTCCTCAAGAATTTTCTTAATGGAATTATAATGGCATTTCAATTCATTGGTTTAAAATTATAATCCTATTATTATGTCATGTTTCAAATGAATTTGGGTTATCTTATATTTTATTCACAATTGTTTCATGAGGATTTATATCTAACAAATATTATTGATTCATTTGGTTAATTCACCCACTTTATTTTAAAAAACACTCTTTTAAATATTTCATTTTCAAAATTTAAAAAAAATGTTTTTTAAACATATACATCATGAGAGGATATTCCCACTTTAATGATGCCTAATTTTTTTATTAATCATTTACATGTTTACAAGGTTATTTATAATCAAAACATTTTCTTTTATAATTTCATAATTTTTTAAATAAATGTTTCCAATGTAATGGAGTATAATTATCAATAATTTCTCAATGATTTTATTAAAGTATTTTCATTTATTTAAACACCCTATATTGAATAATATTATTAATTGGGATTGATATTTTATGATATAAACTAACATATTTTATTAAATGTTTTATGGATAGTTTTATTGTGTATGTGCTATACTTATATCATTCACCATATTACTCAGAATGGTTAGTGATTAGGTTTACTGATTGGGGAAGGTTATTTAAATTCCATATGTGTATGTTGTTTATATTTCACCCCATTCATATGAGGAATGCATTGGTATTATTAAGTGATGGGTGGGGCTAGATATAAACCCTTTATGCATTAGTAGGTCTCATAATACAAACTAGATTAGGATTTGGCCGGGGCCTTACCTATTAATTTTTAGATTCCTTAGACAAGGCCTCAATGGTATATTTTAGATGCCCATAATTTTTCATTCCAAAAATATGATATTATTAATTGATATTTCATGTGAGTATTTTAATAATATAATTTTCATGGTTATGTTTAATTCTCAAATGTTTATTTATATGAAATTATTTAACTACCTTTTATTCCTACTATATTATGCCTAACATCATGTTCTAATGGCATGTGTTTTTATATATTCAAATTTCCTTATTATTTATATTTATTTATGCTAGATTCCAATATATTTATTACCCTTTTGAGAATATGAGATCATACCTTTATTATGTTTTATTTTTCCCTAGGGCATGAAGATGTATATTATGGATGACTTGCATGGTTAATCAAGTAGTTTATGGGTGTTTCCAATGGAATTTCCATGTTGTTTTTTTCCTTTAAAAGTTATAATGTAACAATTATTTTTGTATCTAGTTTTCCTAAATATAATAAAAAAATTAGTCATTTGGGATGTGATCACATGTTTATACTACCAATTTAACAGATTAAGGCACCAGCTCTGTGCTATTAGAGTTGGGGTCATTACATCTACACTCTAGTTGATAAGATAAATTTTATAATCGATATTTTTATAAAATATTGTAGAAAATTTATCTGGTTATAGGAATTACATGTAATAAAATTAATATTTAGATTTTTGGGCCTATATAATTTGTTTTGAACCCCCAATTAGAATTCTTAATAATTGTCTTATCTTTGGGAAGTCACGTCATTTATCCATTGAGTTTCATGTAAAGTATTTATGGCTTTTATAGAATTAATATTATATTTTGAAACAATTTTAGATATAATAATACTAATGTTCAATGATAATGATGAAATTATAATAGATTATTATTATAATTTTTTGATTTATGAAGAAATAACCATGTTTTTCTTTATTATATCATTGTTAATTGAATCCTTAATACTGGAAAGAGAGTTTTAATTTTCAATTCCAGATTATAGATATTCCCTAGAATGTCTAAATCTAAAAGTTATATAATATTAATATCACTATAGTGTTATTTAGTGATGTTCTGGAGTTAGTTAGTGAGAATAATGGTACATTCCTTGTCAATTTAAATAGGATAAAACACTATTTTGAATGGAATATAAAGGGTTTAACTTTTATTTTAAATTTGAATGTTGATCTCTCCTTGAGTCTCACTAAGGAATTAAAAATAATTGTTTCATGAAAGTTATCCCATGGACATTCTTATGTGTTTTACTTTTATTCATGATTTATTAATTACAATTAAAATCTTTCATGTTTTATACGTGATTCTCTTCTTTTTGAATAGAAAATGTGCCCTTTAAATTTTTTATATTACTGTGCATTTTATTTCATTGATTGTTTTTTATGAACTTTAATTTTGACACCTTACTACTATATAGGTAAAATATAATCTTTCTATCCAATCACATAAATATAAAAGTTTCATATCACCTAGAGAAGTTTTTCTAAATAACATACCACTAAAATCACACTATGGTTTCACTTCTATCAAAATATTTAATTATGAAATATTATGATTAAATTTCCACATTGTAGGAACTTGAAATAAGTATCTTGAGGGTTTTGATTAAAAGAAAAAAGTATAGATTATAATTTTTTATCTTTAATAACTATGCTTCCACTATGAGAGGGTTTTTTATTTAATCCGACAAATTTATTATAATTATTTTGTTGCCTAAAATATTTTTTCTTATGTTGATGAATTTAATGGATCATAATTGATTTAAAAAGTGATGATATATGTTGAAATCCTTATGTATAATTCTACTAGTCGTTACTTTTTGAGCTGATTTATTTGTAAAATTATGATATTGAAGCCTCTTTTATTTACCACATGAAAAAAAATTGACTCTTTAATATTTGATAATGCATCTTCTTAAAAAAATTTATGTATTGAGTTTTCTAGTAACTAGATGAAAAATATTTTAATTCTCTTAAATTGTTTATTTGATTTATTTTAGTTAAGTGGAAAATATTTTTAAACATCTTTGAAACTGATGATGGTTACTTAGAATCACTAATTATAAAAACAGTTTCAACCAAACCATTTAAATGTTCCCCCATGCTTGAATTTTACATCGAGGAAAATGTTGGGTTTTTAGTGTGTGTGTGTGGGGGATATTTACTTGAACTAAACAATATTTTAAATTAGTTAACATAAAAAATAAACCAAATTATTTCAAATTACTTTTTTAGCATTTTATATCCATCATAACCTGCCATATACTTTTATTAAGGTTTAAGTTATATTTCTAACATGAGTAATTAATCATTTTAATCCATCCATGGATTCAATCAGTTAGACTTCATTATTTTTATATCTCTAAAATATTTTCCCCATGTCAAACTCTAAGAGTAGGTATTCAAATTTTAATTACATTGAACTTACTATTTTGATTTATAGTAATACTCTTTCTATTCACCTTTTTTTGGAAATTCTCTCCAAATCCTAGGATGACATTTTTATCTGTAAGATAAACCTATTAGATGGGTTAATTATGCTGCCCTATAATTATTAAACTCCATCATCCATTCATTGGTGTATAATTATTTTTGTGCTAAAATATTTGAGTCTATCCACTATAGATAAAAAGTTATATTTGAATGAAAAATTGAATTCAATGTCAAGTTTGCATAAATATTTTCAAAATATTCAAATGAAATGATTTTTTTTAATTAAGGAACAAACTTTTGTATAATATAACAACCTGATATTTTAAATTATATATTACTTAAATAAATACTGTTTTCCAAGAATTACTCCATACACAACTACAAAATCAATTGAATATAGACTGTTATAAGGTATCCATATAATTGGTTGGTATATACAGTGGTTATAGAATGATATATATATATATATATATATATAATAATGTTCACTTGAAATATCGAATAAAATAATATAGTTAAGCAACTAATGAAATCCATTCTCTAAAATTTATTTATCTTCAAAAATAATATATTGTTATATGAATAGTAAAGAAACACTTGTTTCATTAGTAATTTATAACATACAGGAAGAAGAAAATATTATAAACAATAAGTTGTTTTCTAACAAAAAAAATTGTTTTTTTTAAATTATATGTTTTCAATTAATTATAAAATTTAAAAAATTTAGGATTTGAGTTAAAATGTTTTAACATAATTCTTTTATTTATATTGATTATATTTAATTATGATTAGTTTTTATATTTTTTTGGATGTAATTAATTCTCTAGTGAATAGTGAAAATACCAATCATACTAATGTCATCACTTTTATGAAAATATTTTTTTATATGAATACATTAATTTTTTAAAAAAACTTTAATAATAAAACAACACATTATAAATTATAATAAATAATTTTTAATTAAAATTTTGAATTTATAATACATACCATGGTCTATATTTTGAAAATTTATGTAGTATTTTAATGAAAAACATTTTTTTTACAATTTTGTTTAAATAATTATTACATGATAAAAACTTCCCACATGCATAGCCTAGTGGTTTCATAATGTGGAAATGTTCAAGAGGTCTTATTTTTTAGCCTCCCCTTGCGCAATTAGAAAGGCTTTCATTTGTTTCCCCCCCCTCCCCTGACTGATGTAATATAACATAATAAAATTAAGTTTTATATTCCATTTATTATTAAATAACCACCTATTTAATTAATATAATTATATTAAATTCATTGAGTCAATTTATTTGATAATTATACCCAAACCATAAATCATTTTTGTTGAAAATAATCTTTTTCAAAGAACAAGTTTTTGGGCCCAATAATCCCCTGTATCAAATTAAAATTTCCATACACATAGGATTTTTATTTAATAAGTTTTATAATTTTTTATAATTATTGGTTTCAAATAATCTAATAATACCCATATTTTTTAGGCTTAAAAGATTAATTACCCAATTAAATACTAATTATCGTGGTGAAAACCAAATTAGAAAAATGAAGTAACCTTATAGGTAATTGGCGTAACATGATTAAAAAATGTTTATTTTTGAATGGTGGAGGTTTGGATTTTCATTATCATTTAAAAAATCACAATTTTTCAATTTTTGTGGTATTTTTCTTGATAGTGACTTCCAAATGTTGAGTTTTATTATAATTATAAGAAAATTACACTCCTTTTCAATTATAAAAAGAAAGCTCAACTCCTTATTTCCTCTCACATTGAAACCCAAATGGTTTAGCTGAAACTCTATCCAAACCTATCCTTCACACAATTATCCATATTAAGGAGGTTATGTTATACCAATAAGTCCATGCCTCAAAATTCTAGTCTTCTTCACAAGGGAGATAATCCAAGAGGTGAGGTATAAGTCCCAAAATCCATCCTTTTTTTATTTACACACTTTTATTTTTCTTAAAATCTGATTTCACAATCTAAAAACTATGAAATTGGTATAATTGTTATATTAGTATGATAATATAATGATCCTACATTCATAAACCACCCCGTTTGTTTCATTATAAAATTTAAATCATGGATCATGTGTTGTGTATACTACTGCCCCAACGACACATTTTTTTCCTATTTCATTCAATACTTTTCTTGGATGATAATAATAGAGAATTTAATATATAATTATGGTATTAATTATATATTTTATTTAATTAAATTATGAAATATAATATTCCATTTCCCTATTCTATGGAATACCAAATCATCAACCGAGTGTATGTGTAGACTACAACCTTCATAGGAGGATTGATTTTTATTTTCATTCCACAACTACCTTACATGGATGGTCATGATAATGGTTTTAAAGGATAAATAATATTTTTATTATATGATTAAGTTCATGGGGTGTGGGTGGGAGAAATTGTATAACCTATAAATTATATTATCGAAAAACAATTATTTTAAACTAAATCCTTTATAACAAGCATACTACGAGTAAAATCATTAATTCACATTACATAATATTTTTTATATCCATTATATAATGTCTTATAAAATTCATAATTTAGATATATAATATTAATAAAAACTAAATGATGTAATTATTATACTTGTTTAATAATTTTACAAATAAATCACCTTGTAGTCATCAATAATCATTGCATGTCTTAGTTTAGGTTGGTTTAACAATATACTTGAATAATGCTGTGAAATTATATCAAATATGATTATTAAAACATAATTTATTTTATATATTATATAAATATTTAAATAATTATTTCTTATTCGTTTTATTAAAGTTAAAAAATATCTAACACATTAATTAAGAAAAGAGCCGTAGAATAATGAAAATCACTAAAAAATATTTGTTGCCTATTTTATGTTTCAAGATAAATATTAAAGTGAACATAGAAGAAAAGTAAAAAATATTAAATTATTGTAGGTCATCAATTACAGTAACATTTATCAAATATTAATTATTAATATTATAAGAATGAAGAATATTGAAAATACTCCTATGAAAATACTAAGTAGACATAACTATAAACACCCAACCTGGGAAAATGGAAAAAACAATCTAATATACATATAGATAATAATTATAAATGAAAATTAGAAATAATTTTAGGTATTAATATTGTTATATAATAGTATGTTAGGATAGTTATTATTGTTTTAAAAGAGTATAGAGAACAACCAACTATTTAGGAGAAACAATCTAATGGTTTAATTTTCACAAATTTGAATTCCATGAGACATATTTATGCTATACACCATGTATTATTTTCAACTGTGTATACACTACACCATTATCATTTTTCACTATTATCTAATATTTCTTGATAATTAGTGTTATATTTAATCGTATACCACTCATGGGGTATTTATTTAGATGTTACAAAGTTTGTATTTGGTTTTCATGAATCAAATATCTTTATGGGGTTATAATCACTCTTCTTTGTTTATTATTTTAAAAGATTTATATATTATAAATTTTGATTATTTTAGGATGTATTTAAACCTTATCTTATAGGGGTATCATGACACATATCAAATTATTCTTCCTTGATGGTTCGGTCATATCATAAAAAATGAATTTTTATTATAAATGTATCTCATTTATTTTAATGGATTTTACTTCCAAATACATGTTTTTACTTCCCACCAATTTTCCCCTTTAATGAGTAAAAAATATTCTTTTTTCTCCAATGAAACGTTTTCTACCATTTGTTAATTTTTTATAAAAAATGTGTTTTCCATATTTTTAATGATGCGGGTTTTAAAAAAGATAATTCAAAAATGTTTAAATGGATTTTCAATCCATTAATTACAAAATATTTTTGTCACCCACTCCATATTATATTTTAAGAACCATTATTTATTTTTCAAAGATACATTATTAGATATTATTTTAATATAAAATATTTTTAAAGTATTTTTTAATTACTTTATTGAAAAAAATATTTCTTTTAAAAGTATTCATTATTATAGAAAATTTCAAAAGTAAAAGTTTCAAAATTAAATTCACTTCTCCTTTTGAAAACATTATGTATTTTCAAGTATTTATTATTTTTAACTCTTTATAATCTGTTATCGAAAATATTCTCTTTAAAATATCAAAATGTTTTTTTAAAAATTAATTCATGCTTCATCTTTTTGAAAAATGTTCTAAAAGTTTTGTGAAAAATTATGTATTTTTGCTTCAATTTTTTTTCCAAGGATTATCTCCCATGAAGTGATGTTATAATCATCCTACATTTATTATTATGTTTTTAATACTCTCAAGAAATGATATTTTTTATCCAATGATTTCTTATGTTTATGTTAAATGAAAAGTTTAAAAACCCATTCTTTTTTATGGGTTATTTAGGTTATGATGATGATTGGTTTTATTTGGCACTCGTATACTTGGATGATGGTGGGTGGGATCCTATATCACCATAAAATTCATTGGAATAAGATTATATCACATAAAATAGTTAATAATAGAAATAATGGTTTTTTTACACATGTTTGTTCCTGACGGGTTTTATTACAATTTTATACATTAACATAATGAGTTTTTTTACATAGTTATGGGCATAATGGGTTTTCTCATAAAAGTTTACCAATGCTTATGGGTTTTCCTACTTCCTAAGTTTTCTATCAAGATATTAAAATTGTAAGATATTAATTTCATTTCTCTAAAATTCCGTGATTTTAGGATCATTCATTAAATTTTAAATTATTCCACTCTTTTATATCATGACCACATATGTTATTATTATTAATATGTGTTTTGTAACATTTCATATCTTTTATTATTTCTTAATGAACTATTTATGATATTATTTTTCTCCATAATATTTTATGATTATCATACATGGTATTATGAAATTTTATTAATAAATTTATTTCTTCCTTCTACATGCATATTTTCTAATAGTTTTCAATATGTATTTTCCCTTACTAAGTGTTTGTGCTCAACCCTTTACTATATTTTCAATACATATTATATTAAGTTGATTGTATCATTATATATTTATAAAAGGGTCTAGATGATAATTATTATTTATAAATTAATTTTATAAAATAAAATCATTTTTTGAAATCATAATTTTAAAATTAACTTAGGGTGATTTTTTAGGATTTTTCCTGAGAAGATCAATTTTTTGACGAGTAGTGGAAAACAATGGTTTTTATTAAAGAAATATGTTTCAATTAAAAAATTTATTAGGTTATTTTTTTAATGGTTTTAAAAGTAACATGAGTTTAATTATATATCTATTAATCCAATATAGGTAATTGGAATCATTATTGTATTGATTTTTTATATAAAACTATTTAAACTTTTGAACATTTTCTCTTTAAAAACTAGATTTCCCATTGAATCTACAAGTTTAATATTAAATTAAAATCACTCAATAATGAGAATGGAATTTGGAAAAAATGTATTAATTTTTTGAATAATAGTTATTCATATTATATAGTAATATAAACTTAATTTGTTTGTCCAAAATAATAGTAATAACAGTAAAATTTAATTTACCTAGTTATGGATAAAACATATTTACTGGGGGTTAAACAAGAATGATAAGGGGTAAAATCACCTAAATACATATAAAAATACCATTTTGTCCATATTTAGTCCTTATATCCTCTCAGTTTTGATAACAATCCTTTTTGGATCCTTTCTTCATGTGAAAATCCTAGGTACACTATTATTTTCAAAAATACAAAGTGTGTCCTCTCCCCCACTTAGGTGACCCATTCTACTCACCATTTCACACTTCCAAAATCATTTGGTTCATCTAATACCTAATAAAATACCTTACATAAATACCTCCTCACATCATATAGTCCTTTTTGGGATTATAAATCCAATATTGTAAGGCATCCAGTTAAACCAAAACATGTTTTATGAAGAAGAGGTAATGTTTTTAACAATACGTTTTTGTTTTACTTCTTATTCTACATCCTTAATTTTTTTTAATAAAATAAAAATGGAATATCCCATATAATTAGATTATATTATGTTAATTTCATTACCTATATCCATCTCAACCACCATTAAATGTGAAAAGAACGTATAGATCATGTGTATGACAAACTACCGCCTCTCAAACCAATGTTATTTATTTTCCACCACCCCCTCACACGACTCGAAATAAGGATGGAGTAAATTTATATATATATATATATATTTATGATATTATTATATTTATGTAATTATTATATCTCATATACCTTATTACATTCCATTATGTGGGAAAATGAAAATGTTGCTTGTGTGTATGATGAACATCCACCCCGAGAAGCAGTACGATTCATTAAAACTTTACATGGAAGGTAATAATGATGGTTTTTATGAAAATGTGAAATATATATTACATAAAAATAATTAATTTATGGTAATAAAGTATTTATTTTTATGGTTTTAATTGGTCTAGAAAATGGAAGCAACGTTCATGCGTACGTACAACCAAGCATCTCCATAAACAGTGTAGTTCATTTAATACATATAAATTGTATGTATTAAGTCAAATACTTATATACTGAATATATATTATATTTATATCATTTTTAACATTTTATCAAGAATGTAACCATGATAAAATTAATTATAACACAAATAATTAATCAAAACATAAATGAAACAAAGTAGTTATTCCCCAAAACGCAATTTTAAAATGGCATTATTAATAAATAGATAGTAAAGGTTATTAGTAAATAATATATGTTATGATATATATAATAATTATTTGATAAAATATTTATAATAAAATTATATTTATTATACTGTAGTTTTGAACATTTATGAAGGAAGTTGAGACTTAAGGTATGACATTATTATTTCAATTTTCCTTCTTTGATATATATGTTATATTATGCACCTATCATATTTTATGAGGTGTATAGAAAACCCAATTTTCATTTAATATAATGAATTTTTTTCTATCATGATATTTTATGATTTATTTAATTTTAATCTATCATGGCGCATATTATTTAATGTTACCCAAGTGGTAAGTGTTTTATGATAGAATGTTATCCTTTATCCTGATAATTTATGATTATGTTTCCAATGATGAAATATTATGATTCATATATCAATAAAATCATAATTTTCATTCTCCTCCATTCATGTCATAAACATCCTTGTTTCTTTAATAATTTTCATTTCATTATATAATCAGTATTATAAAATAATGTTTTTTTATAAAAAACGTCTCTATTTTTTCTTTGGTTGAAAACCCTTTTTCTTCCAATAAAATATTTTGAAATGAAAATATCAAAAATTATTTTAACATTGAAAAAAATATTTAATAAATACTTATTTATTAATTTTTTAATTCCTCAAAAAAATTGAAAGGTATATTTTGGTCGTCTTCCAAACAAGGCATGTTTTCATTTTACTGAAAATCTAAAAGAAATATTTATTTTAATGTTTATGGAATATACATAATTTTCTACCATCATGATCATATAATGTTTTAAATATTACATTATATTTTCTCATGATTATTATCAATATTGAGTATTTCCAAAATATATTTTTTTTATTTTTAATTTTAAAAATTAGTTTTCATAAAAATGTACTTTCCTAAAAAAAATTCCAAGTGATCTTTCAAAATAATTTTTCATCTAAGTTGAAATCCATTGATGTTAAATTTTATTTATAAGGGATATAATCCAAGGAGAAAATTATTATTATTATTTTGGATGGTTTTTATTTATGATGACAATATTTTCATCATACCCTTTTCTCTTCCATGGGTTATACTTTTATAAAATTCATATGAAAAAGACTTATCATTATAAGGGTTATGATTTAATGAAATTATGAAATGATTATGACACTTTATTTTCCACATGGTATTTTTTAATTAAATGATTATGAAGCCCATTTATTTTAATGATTTCTAATATGATGAATGCTTTATAATTGTTTAGAACACATATGTATGATTTTAATTATTTAATAGGTGATACCTATATATCCCTCCAATGAATTGAGTAAGGATTGATATATCAGGAGATGAATAAAATTTTATTAGGTAGTACACCTAGTTTTGTAAGGTATTTATCCAATATGATTATATTGGGAGTGAATCATGACTACGATGATGGTTTTGGGAGTAAACACATTACACAATTATAGTCTTGGAAATAATCCTTGAACTAATATGGAAATGATTTTCTATGAATATTTTTATACTACAAATATATGCCTTATTACAATTTTATTTTATTTTGATTCATATTATTTGATTCTATTATGATTCATGCCTTATTAAGTTCCAATATTTATACCTTAACTTAAATTTGTGCTATATGGTATGTAGGGTATGGTTTTAAAATTTTATTATCATCTTGTCATACCCTTATACTCATGACATTTGATATTTTCCTTTTGTACCATTATAGAGCATATAATCACACCCTTTTATATATTTCCTCTACATAGGATATAATGAAAACTATTTTTTATGATATGTCAATAAAGTGTAGTAGTTATGAAGAACATAGTGGTAGATGTCATATCTAACTTTTGGTTATGTTGTTTAAATGTTTAAGTTTATAAGGGAAATATACCTAAATGATTATTTCATGGATCATTATGTTATGTCATGAATATAAATATATTAATATATAATATTTATATATGAGAAGTTTTATTATTTGTTGTTGGTATCAGATAAAGGTGTAATTCTCCTTTGAAAAATTGGATAAGAAAACTTTAGTGGGATATATGAGGTTATGTCTAAGGATATGACTAAGGATGATTAAAAGAATAAGAAAATGTATGAGAATTTTAGTAATGGATAGATCATGTGGTGTACAAGAAATTACATCCATACATAAATAATTCATTTGGTTGTGGATCTAGAACAATGGTACCTAGGGTAAATAATTTTGAAAATGGTGAATTGAGATGGACTCTATCATCACCTAATGTATGAAAACTGGCCTTACTACATACATGGTTTGACACTCCTGGGGATACCATTTGGAAATTCAGAGACTCCTTACAAACCATCATAAAGGATTAAAATAAATTATTATTATGAATGACCTAGGATATATCTAAGGTTTCACATATTTAAAAAAGGTATCACAATTTAGACATCCCATAGGTTATTTTTCATGATTATGTGGTTCCCTACTCTGATTAGTGTTTATTTGAATATAGTTCTTGGTTTTATTCAATGAATAGATAATAAAGGAATCATGTTAATTTTTATTTGTGATAGAAAATGAGATGATTTTCTCCCTGTGCATGTAAAACTTATGGGAGATGGAATAGAAAATATCATTTCTATTCTCACAAAACATTCTCAATGATTGAATCATGATGAAAATTTAATAAAGAATAGGGGGTAACAACATTCTGTGAAGTCTTTTATGAGGAATTTTTCATCTTTTACCAGTGGTTCTATTGATTCTATACTTACTGAGAAATATATTAGTACCATTGAAAATATATTTTCCATTATCTATTTCTTGTAAAATTAAAAATTCATCTTGGTTGTCTATCTTTTGTAAGGGTAATAAGATCAATGATGTAATCTCATCAAGGATACAAGGGAATATTATGAAATTGAATCCATTGAGTGGGATGATATTAAAAGAGTAATCTATAATAAGTAATTACCTTTTATTTTTCACAAAAATAGACAAGGAATTAAATGATAAAGAATAAGGATGATAAATCTGTTGGTACCCATGAGTAAACATTTACAAGACCTATGATATACACTTATGAAATTATCATCCAACCTAAAATTAAGGTTGATTGATTCTTCAATTTATTAAAACCAAGTCTCTAATGAGAGTTATCTATAATGGAATTTAGTATATATAGAGAAATTGTTTGATGTTATATTAAGGTGGAGATGGAAATTTTAATTACCCATCAATCACATGGTTTTGACAAGAAAAATATGATAGATTTTAAAGGAAACATAACATTGAGTAAAGAATATGATGTTTTCTTCATGCTTGATGTCTGGAAGAAAACCTAGAGGAAATTTTTGTTAATGGGATTAGTGGATGTTTTAATGGAATAATGGAATGTCATATGGAAATCAAAAGCTAATGTGATGGGAAAGTGTTATATAATGGTGTGAATAGATGGAAATATATAGAGAATGCACCACCCACACTCCAGTGTTTCAAATAAATGATTTTGGGAATTATGTTAACTAGATCCCAAATATTAAGTTTAATGTTTATGATCAACATCAATAACCTCTTAATTCAAGAAATAGATGGAAATATTTTTTTATCATGATTTTTGATGAGGGGTACCATGATAACATGGTGAAAGGTACATATACCATCCAATATTGAAATAATAATCTCTTATTTGAATCTAGATGTAACAATTCATTCATATATAAATAATTTTATAAGGGTATCAATATTCCACCAAAATGATTACATATAGATTTAAGAGTGAACACCCCTAATGGTATGATTATCACATCTTAAGTATATGATTCCTCTTCAGTTGAAGTTTGTTAGAATGTTCTTCTTGTAAATATTTTCATTCTTTTACAGGTTGAATTTTATGTTATCTTAGGATTAGATTGGATTTATTTATATAAATATCACTTTACTTTTATATTAAAGGATGTTACATTTTATATTCCAAACAAACCAATTATTTTATATCCGTGGAGTGATAAATATGAAATTATTATAGAAATAATATCCATTTTATGGGGTCAAATTCCAATTAAATAGGGGTATATTTCTCATATGGTTGGGGAGAAAATCAACATTGATGATATATATATTTCAGGGAGTTTTGTTTATGTATTTGGAGAATATTTTCGTAGCCTTACACCAAATTGTGATGTTGAGTAATCAATGTAGCTCATACTTGGTGACATTCCTATTTCAAAGACTTAAAATGGAATTTCGCCAAATGAGTTACAAGAATTAAAAATAAAACTATAGGAGAACCGTAATATGGGATTCATTTGGAAAATTGTATCACATTAGGGTGAAATTGTTCTTTACCTTAAAAATAAATATGGATTTATTCAATTATACATTGATTATCAAGAGCATAAAAAGATCACGATAAATAAAATATATCTTCTTCCCTATATTGATGACCTAATTGATAAACTATGTAGAGCTCAATAATTTTATAGGGTTGAACTATATTCTTTATATTTTCAATTCAGGGTCAAGAATGAGGATATTCCTAAGAAAAAATTCTACAAAATGTATAGACACTGTGATTATATAGCAATCCAATTCAGTTATATTAATTCCCCCACTATCTTTCTAGATATAATGAATGAAGTCTTTAGAGATTATCTTGATCAGTTTTTTGTAGTCTTTAAAGAAAATATTATGATCTATTAAAATATAAAGAAAGTGTATGAAGATCACATGATAATATTACTAAAAATACCAAGAAAGGAGTTACAAAGTGAATAATTTAAAAACTGTTAATTTTAGATTTAAAGGGTTTTAGTTCTAGTCAAATTATTATGGATGTATAATCAACTCAAAATGTTAAATCGAAAGGGAGATAAGTTCCTATTGATAGAGTAATGTGATGAAAATTTTAATAAAATAAAGAGAAGATTAGTTAGTGACCTTGTGGTTTCATTTCCCAGTAGTAGAGAAGGATTTTTAATCTATTGTGATGCATCCAAGAAGGGGTTGGGGTGTGTTGTTATGTGTAATTAAATGGTTATAGACTAGGATTATGATAATTGAACGTTCATGATAATAATTACACAAATCATGATTTAGAGTTAGTTGTAGTAAAATTAATGTTAATGATATATAGGAATATTTTTTATAGTGAAAAGTGTGATATATGTATATATATATATCAATTAGAAAATTTTAAATTATATATTCACATATAATGAGTTGAATATGCACTAGAGAAGATGGATAAAGTTGTTTAAAGATTATAAATGATCAATACATTGCCACACTGGGAAAGTGAACAAGGTGGCTGATGAATTGAGTCAAAATTAAAATGTTCTCTTATCAATGATGATTATAAAAATGAACCAATGTTTCTAAAATTTCAAAAGATAGATATTGAAATCATGAAGGGTATAAATATTGTCTTTCTTAATTGAATGTTCAACTATATAATCGATTAAAGATTAAAGAGGAACAGAAGAACGATGCAGAGCTGTAGAAAAAGGTTAAAAAAGCTTCTAAGTTAAACATTGACCATGATAAAATGATATGGTTCAGAAACTGTTCATGTATTCTATTTATACTAGGGTTGGAGAAGTATTTGATAGACTGATATCATAGTTATTCATTCTGTGTTCATCAATGAATTATAAAAAAGTGTAGTTATTTTAAATATTAATTTTGGTGGGATGGAATTAAGAGAGATGTTACATAGTCTAAATCATGATTCTATATATGTTAGTCAGTTAAAATATAGAGACAACAATATGATGTCATGTTAAATCTATTATTCATACAAGAATGAAAATGGTAAAAAAACCATGGATTTTGTCTTTAGGCTCCCCAAAACATATAAAGGGTATAATACTATATGGGTTTTAGATAGTAACATTAATAATTAACAACAATTCATCACTATTAGACAATATTTCTCTCTAGATCATCATTCTAGGATATATATTAATAAAGTGGTAAGATTTCATGGGTTACCACATTCAATTGTATTTGATCAGGATCAGAGGTTTACATTAAAGTTTTGACAATGTCTTTGAGATGCTCTTAATACGAATATGGGTTTCATCACTGCATATCATCCTTAGATAGATAGTTAGTCTGAGATAATAATTTAAACTATAGAGGATATGTTGAGGTGTTTTTCTATAAATTTTAAAGGTGGATATTATAAAAACCTTCATCTAGTTGAGTTTTCATATATTAGTATCTTTCAATCAAGAATTTACATGGATCCTTATGAATCCATATATGTAATGAAGTGTAGACTATAAATATACCAGAATAAAGTTAGATAAAAAAATATATTTTACATGAGATAGCTAAAGAAATAGAAGATAAGGGTAGATCCATTAAAAAACACATAAGGGTTTCAAAAAGTTGAAATAATAGTTATGTTAACAATCATTGATATGATTTTTAATTTAATGTTAGTGACAAGGTATTTAAAAGAATTTAAAAATGGATTAAGGTAATAATATCTGTAAATAAGTGAGATCTAATCCTTAGTTATATCGGTATATTTTAAATTCTTGATCCTATGGGGAAGGTACTGTAACACCCCAAAATTTTTAAAACAGAAAATTATTGCTTGCATTACACACAATATCAATTTTAGCATCTCTTATATGCAAAAATGGGTTTAACCAACCACTATTGTTGGATTATATTAAATAAATTAACATATTATATATTAAATATAATTTTTAACATTCAACCTATGCGTTTTTTAGATAATAGATAAAAATATAAATTTACGCATAAAATTATATTAAAAAAACAATTTTTCACTTTTTATGGCTCAATTATATTAGAAATAAATTTTTAATTTTTAATTTTTTTTCTTTTACGAAAAAAAATTATTTTTTAAATTATAATATCATATTTATTTTAGGGTTAATTTTTGTTACTTTTATGATAATTTTCATTTTTTGATGAATAGTGACTAATATTAGATTTTAACTCAAAATTGTCTATTTTCTCTAAATAATTTGTAATGATAAATTATATTTAAATTTTGTTTTAAAGTTGAATTAGTTCAATAATTCATCTGTTGACCCAATTTATGGAATTATAATTATTATCATGTTGAATTTAGATAGGAAAAACATAGTAAAATTTGAACATTTTCAAATTAAAAACCGGATTTATCTTCATGTGTGTGGGATTAATTTTGATTTAATTTCAGAAAATTATGTGAATTTTTTTTTAAAAGATTCCATATTTGGATTCATAATAATTTATATTCTCTAATAAATTCATCTTAATTTTTGTCCAAGGATATTAGTGAAATAAATCAAAATTAATTATAAAGATTATTGTAAAAATGAGTTTACTTAGTGGTTAGACTTTAAACATAAGGGGCCAAATGACCTATATACATTTCAAAAACAACTTCTCAGTCCATATATGGACCCATATAGATTTATTCTTTATTTTTATGATTTATTAGTAACATTATTCCATGAAAGTGGCCCATGTAATAAATTATGAAAAGAAAATGATCGAAAATGTACCTTCTTCACTTTTAATTTGTCTAAAGATTTACGAAAGGGAAACCTAACTAAGTTTGGTTATAAATATTATTTTGAAATATAAATTATTTTTTACTATCATAATAATTTATATTTAATTTTTAGAGTTGAAATAGTTACATAAAATTATTAAGAAATTCCAATGCAGTAATTATTTTCTTAATAAATAACTAAAATAACTAATACTAAAAATTTTAAAACTGAAGATAATTGAATGAATTTTTATATTAAAATAATTATGTAGATGAATATATAATTTTATATAGGTTTTATATTATTATATTCAAATTCATTTATTTTCTTGGTGTATTTAAATATAAATTAAATAAATAATGTCAAAAATGACTATATTGAAATTTTATAATAAATGATTTTTAATTAAATGATTTAAAATTACTAAAAATCATATATTTTTACAATTTATTTTTAATTGTTAATAAATATAAAATATTTTATGTTAATGGAAAAAAATAATCTTTTTTAATTAATATTGACCCCCACAATGTAAAAACATTATTAGTGTGGTTATGGTTAAAGTATGGATTTTCGGCTTTACATTCTCCTCTGTTAAAATTAATTACCAACACACAATGTAATATTTTTATAATATCGAAATCATATTTATAATTATTGGTTCTAAATTTTTAATTTTACTCACTTTAATTTAGTCTTAAGGATTAAATTACCTAGGTTAAAAATCTAGTTAGCATAAAAATGGTAAAATTGAGTAAACATAAAGACTAATGAACAAAATAATAAAAAATATTTTATTATTGTGTGTTTTATTTTTTGATCAAACATAATTATAATTAGCTCCATAATGTTTCATATTTTTAGGAACACGAGGTAATGTAGACCTACCAATGTGTTTACTTTTTGATATTTACAAGAATCCCCGTCCTCCTCCAATATACAATGGCATTCACTCTCACCACTTATTCTCACCACCCAAGCCATTTGTCTCGACCAAGGCTTGCCACAATAACTTCAAAAATTCTCTCCCCTCATCATGGATGAATAAATTTGGGAAACAATCTATCCAAGTAATTCCTTTGGATAAAACTAATAGAATTTACATGAATAATTGGTTGTGTTCATCAACGTGTATTTTTGTTTTGTTCCCTTATCCATCCATTTAAATTATTATTATACCAATATTTTATAATAGAATCAGAATAATAAATATACTAATATTTTTTTTGTTATGGGTAAAAAATATACCCACACAGACTTATATTACATGGGTTACAAAATCATCATTCATGTTTACGGTGGACTACCGCCTTGTGAAACAATGTCGTTTGTTTTCCATTTACCACCTCTCATGGCTGGTAATTATGACGAGAATGCTTATTGTATATGATATTTATATCATAATAATTCTTCTTTATTCATTATATCATATTTACCCTTTTTTATATTTCATATCTTAGAGGATACAATAAAATCGCTCAGGTGTACAATAGACTACCACCTCATGAATCGAAGTGAACTTTTTTTCAATAATGTGTTACATTGGAGGTAATATGGGTAAATATAAGTAATATATATGATATAATTGTAATTTTTATTATATTAAATAAAATATTTCTTTTCTTTTAAATATAATATATATTTTTCTTCTTACCATTTCCCACACTGAAAAAGTGATAATGATGTTCATGGATGTAGGGACTACCACCTCCTCATAGTGATGTATTTTTTATTTTTATAATCACCACATCACATGAATGAATTATATATAAGTATATATAATTAAATAATTTGTTATTTATGATATATTTATCATTATATAAGATAAATATTACTTACCTACTTTAAATATTGATTATTGTAAAATGGTAATATTGGTCCAAGGTACGTATGACCTAACATATCTATGATTGTAAAGTAAGTTCATTTTTCATAATTTTATTCCATGATAGGTTTTAAAAGAATAATATATGTATAAATATGGTGGATATTTTATTATTATTACTTTTTATATATTTAACTAATGACCTCTTTGACCATAGTAAACCTATAAAAGTCATTTTGACACATAAGATGAATATGGTCAAAACATCTGAGATAAACATAATTGATTAAATATTTGTAAATAACTTGTTAATAAGTGAAATAAAATTAATAATAATCATGAAAATTTTTCTATATCAATTAAATAATTAAAATAATTTTATTTTTCATGAAGATAAAGATACATGCGATGAATTAGAAAAAAACCAAGGGACTTCATCTCAATTTCCCTTCATTTACACATATCATGATATTATACACCTTTATTATTTTATAAGGTGTATATAAAGACCATTTAAAAATTTATTCCATGTATTTATATATTATCAAGATATTTAATGCCTTGTTAAATTTTATTATTTTATGGTTTTTATGATTCAATTGTTTCTCAAGTGATATGGTACGTTTATTTTAAAAATAATCTTTTTTAGAGTTTTCCATCAAATTCTTTATCTTTTATGTCCATGTTTTTAAAATTAATTTATTAATACTTTTATATAGAAATAAATTATTTATAAAATAGTTTTTTTAACATTAAAATTTATTATCATAGACTTTAAAAATTCATCTTTACATGTTTTATATAAAACATTATGAAAAATGAAAAATGAATTAATCTATTCTTAATATTGACAGCAACATTACATTTTACACCGCCATGACCGTTATTTTACTTTTGGATTCATTTTTAATATTTAATGTTTTTAAATGAAATAAATCTTTATATTTTGAAATATTTTGGTATTTAAATGTGTTTTCGAATAAAATATTTTTGTGGTATTAGAAATAGATTCTTAAAAGAAAAGGTAATTTTTATCCATAAGAGTTTTTCGTATGGGTTTAAAAAGAGTTTTTCCAAGAATATTTTGATTAAAGTGATTAATTCATGATATGGTACTTTAGAATTATATGAAACATGTAAAATTGATAAAGGATATATGAATTTTTGATCCATATTATTTCTTATAGGTGAGCCTGATATTGCTTATACGAAGGGTTGATTCCAATTATAGCTCACAGGTGAGCCAGATATAGCTTATACAAAAGGTGATCTACATTATATCCCACGAATTCAATAATAAATTATAAGTTTTGATGTTTTCCATATGTTTATTCTAATTAAATGTGTTTTGGTTAAGGTTTTATGAAAGGGGTTATCTATATCACCTAAAAAGAGTTATAATTGCTTACTATGGGTTTTAAAGGATTTAATTGAGAAACAATTGTGTTTGTGTTTTCTTATCAAATTTATTTATTTAATTATCTCAATGAACATTGATGTAAAGGTTAATATTTCATGGGTTTTCATGTTGTTAATAAACTAACAGTTTTATTTATTTTTATATCCCTTATTGATATTTTGTGGGTATCCCATATTTTTAAAAAAAATATTTTCATGGTGTTTATGGATGGGTAAGGGAAATAAATAAATTTATCTTAAGTTTTTGGATATTTTATATGAAAAAAGTCATGATTTATTTTAAATTTTTTATATTATCTAAAAAATGGATACTAATTTAAAGTGTAAAAAAAATTATATGGTTTTGTTATGTATGGATTTTTACTTAATTTTTTAAAACTGTAAACCTAAATAAATCCTAAAAGTGAATGAAATTAAATTATTGACTAATATTTAAGGCCAGATCGTTATAGTTTGTATAAAATGAAAGGCTTTGATAAATTTTTAGATTAATATATTTTCAAGTGAGGTTATATTAAGAGTTATGGATGCCATCATAGGTATATCATATTGAGGTTGATCATTAAATTTCTTAGACACCTCATTTAATTTTTTTAAGTAGTAATTTTATTTGAGTTTATCAATGACATTTTTGGAGACTTTTAATTGTTTTGGGGTATTTTTAACCCATGGGATCAACATGATGTGTTTTTACAGAGGATGTAATTTTTAGGATTAATGAAAAAAGGGGAAAACCCATATATTGGGTGACATCCTATCACATCTAGCTAGGCGGTGGGGTTTGAACCCATGACCAAATGATTATAAGGGCTTCGAGCCAACCATATTTTTTCGTGATGTCATGGTTAGTATGATATTTTTATATTTTAAGACTAAGTTTATTTTAGAAACATATGTTTTTTTATTTTTAGAATAATCATTTATTTATCATGGATGATTATATAATCAAATCCTTTCAATATTTGGGCTTTGAGCATAGTTCAAAAATTTGTCAGTAATTCTAAGGATGGTTATTTATGGAATTGTTTTATCTTAACATTGGGTATTACTTATAAAAATTAATTATCATATGAAACTTCACGCATCCTTGAAATTATCATACCATGTGATAAAAGTTTTGGTCTTGGTTGATGTCTAAAGACATGTGGAATAGTTTGAATAACCCATTTATGGATATGTGGCCTTTAATAGTTCATTTTAGTACATCAAGCATTAATTATTTTTCTTAAATACTTATCATTTGGATAAAAGGATTATATTTTCATAGAAATTTATTGAAAGATGATATTATACTCATCATGTGAGTATATTATCATATTCTCTTAGTATAGATGGTAATATAATTACTCAACTATAGGAAAAATGATCTTGAAATATGAGTATTATCATAGTACATTTAATTCTAATAAACTGATGATATTTTTGATCATCACAGATTTACGATTTTGAAGACCTCGAAATTCCATTAATCATTCACTTTCAAGTGATAAATTAACTCTATCACCCAGTATAATTATTTATTCTTTTCCTACATTCCCACATATTTTCTCTTATTTGGAATCCTATTAATGTTATATTCTATATGAACTGTGTACATACTTTTCTTTGTTATCAAAAGGATGTTTTATTAACCCTTTTGATGAGATTTTTTTATATGAAGGAATTAGATAAATTATAAACCTTTGAAAAATTAGATGAATTTCTAGAGAAAAATTCTTTTGAAAGGGGGTAGGATGTAACACACTAAGAGTTTAAAAGAAGAAAATTCTCACTTGCATTACACACAATATCGAGTTTATCATGAATTACATGTAATATTGAGATATAAAAAAAATCAATCATGTTGGATTTTATTAATAAAATTTATATGTTAGTTTTTTAATCTTTTGGTTAGTATTTATCCTATTTGATTTCAGGGAAATAGATAAACAAAATCCAATTTTACACTTAAAATTTTATTTTTCAAAAACCAATTTTGTTAGCTTTTTGTGGTGAACTTATTTTGAAAAGAATTTTCGAAAAAATTATAATTTTTATTAGAAAAAGTAAACTTCATTTTTTAAATTATATTATCAAATTTATATTATGGTGAATTTTTGTTACTTTTCTGAGTGGTTTCATTTTTTGGCGGATAGTGAAAAATACCGGATTTCAAATGAAAACTATCTTTTTGTCTAAATAATTTATAATGTTAAATCATATATTTAATTTTTTTAAAGTTTAATTAGTTAAATTGTACATCTATTTATCCAATTTTGGTAATTTTAATAATTTTATTATTTAATTTAGATATAAAAACTTAGTAAACTTTTGAACATTTTTACTTTAATAACTTTCTTCCTCCTCACGTATGCGAGAATAATTTTAAAATAATTCTAGCCTTTTATGTAAACTAAATTTGGGAAAATGAATTATTTAATTGGAATTATAATAATTTATATTTTATAATGGGGTCAACATAATTTTTTACTGACCATATTTTTGAAAAAAATTAATTTTAATTACATTCATTATCGTAAAAACGAGTTTACTTAGTGGTTAAATTTTTGAATATAAGGAAAAAATGATCTAGAAACAAGTATATGATCCATTTATTTCCATATTCAGACCCTTATCACCTTATGATACATTATTATGAGTTATTTGGAATAATTTTCCCTGAAAGTGACATATATAATAAGTTAAAAAAAAGACAAAAAAAATATCTTTCTCCATTTTAATTTCTATCAAGATTCGGTGTTAGGGGAAAACTACATAGGTTAGGTTATAGATATTATTTGTAAAGATAAAAATCAATTTTTTATTATGATAATTCTTCACTAAATTTTAGGGATGAAACTATTATTCAAAATCCATAATAAATTCCAATTCATTAATTATTTAGTAAATAATTGACTAAAATAATTAATAACAAAAATATTAAAACTGAATTAAATTGAATGAATTTCTCTATTTAATTAATTTTTTAGATAAATATATTATGTTAAAATGGTTTGTAAATAATATATTAAATTTAAATAATTTTATTGATGTATTTAAGTTTAAATTAATTAAGTAATGTCAAAATTGACATTATTGTTATTTTACAATAAATGATAGTTTATTAAATGATTTATAATTTATAAAAATAATATCTTATTTCAAGGGATTTATATGTGATAATAAACATATAATTTTGTCCATTCATATAATATTTTATCTTTTATAATGCACATATTCACCCCTAAATAGTACAAACTTTGTTAGCATGGTTTGGGTTAAATTAGTGATTTTGCGCATTACATGTGCCTCTTTAAAAATAAATTTCCAACACACATGTGTTTTTTATATCATAATTTATATATTATATTTATAATAAATTGGTATAAATTTTCTAATAATTATCATATTTACTTATTATTAGATGATAAATTATCAATGTTATAAAATAAGTTAATGTGGTAAAAACAAGACGGGTAAAAATGAGAAAAATTAAAGACTAAAGAAAAAAATAAAAATAAAAATAGTTTTGTGTGGTTTATATTTTTACTATCTAAAATTATAATAAAATCCATTATTTTATAATTTTTTAGATAGATAAGGTATGTTAGACTTTCAAATATTGGTTACCTTTTGGTATTTACATGGATACCACTCCTCCTCTATAATAAAAAGGCATTCACTATCCCCACTTATTCACACCTCCCAAGACATTTGTATCTACAAAAAAAATTTATAAATAACTTCCAAAATTCCCTACCATTATCATAAAATCCGCAATTTGGGATTAATTTCAACCATGGAAGTCATTTTGTGCAACCCAAATAGAGCTACCCAAAGAAGAGGTAATGTTCATCAACATGAGTTTTGTTTGTTTCCTTATACACCCTATAAAATTATTCGTATAACATGATTATATAATAGCCTAAGTATCATCAATATACTTATATTTTTAATGTTAAGGGAAAGAACTACACCCACACACACTTACATGAAATAGGTTATGAAATCACCATTTGTGTGTACGACAGACTACCACCTTATGAAACAACATTGTTCTTTTTTTTCTTTACCACCTACCATTGCTGGGAATTATGATGGAAATAATGTTTTTATATGATATTTATGATATTTATAACATAATACTACATTTGTGTTCATTATATAAAATACAACCTTTTTACATTTCATACCATATGGGATAAAATAACATCGCTTGTGTGTATGATAGACTACATCCTCGCAAAGCGATGTGAAACATTTTTCACTAGTGGTTTATATTAAAGTTAACATGTATAAATAAAATGAATGTATATTTTATTCATGAATTTTTTGTGATATTAATTTTATATGTTTGTTTCTATAAATTTAATTTATTTTTTTCTTTCCATCGCACACACTAAAGAAGTGATAATGTCATTCATGAACTTGTGGACTAACACATCCTTGAATAGATGTGATTCTTATTTTTTCATCACTAAATCATTAAAAATGATATATATTTGTTTATATAATTAAATAATATGGAATTTATGATTTAATTTTATTTATTTATAGTGAAATTTTACTTATCTACTTTTCATAATGATCATTTAAAATGGGAATGTTACTCATTCGTACATACGACCAACCGTCTCCATGATTGAAATGTCCATTCATTTTTCAAATCAATCATCAATTATTGTTTTTCAAATAAGAATTGAAATATAAATATTATGGTTTTTTAATAATTTTTATTATTATAGATATGTTTCAATATTGACCTCTTAGACTATAGTTGTAGTGACCTGACACAAGTAATCTTGGAGCTGGTGTTTACGACCATTAAATTTTTATAAGGTACAAGGAAAGGAATACCAAAGGACTAGTAAATTTTTTAGTCTTGGTAAACTATATATAGATATGAGTCCAAAATTAAATCTGAATTCACAAATTATTAAATAATTTTTTGATAATAATAACATTATTCAATCAAGCCTATTCTTGTACATATTTCCTTATAAACTTATTTTAATCTTAGAGAAAGGAAACACAATAATGGTGAGATGAAATTCTCAATAAGGGTTAAGTATAACAGAAAAAATAATGAATCAATGAGAATAATCAATATCATAAGGTAAATAATAGAACAAACATTTCATGTAATCAATAAACAATGAGGGAGTTTGTAATCAATATAGAAAGGTAAATAACTAAACACACTTTCCATTTAAACAAATAGATAAATAATAATCAATATGAAAAGGTAAATATATGAAAACCATTCCATTTAATTAATAAAATGATAATAAGATATATTTATATTTTTTTCATTGATAAAATCTCATGTATAATGATAACTAAATTTGAATGTTGGCAAGGCCTAATTATTGGATACCATGTTTCCTAGCTACATGATACCTTTACTGTCAATACATTTCACAAGATTGTTTAAAACATACTTTATTGAAAAAAACCATTAAGCATAGCCAAAAGACTCATCCAATGAGACTACCGATCCATCAATAGGATATATATAACTGGGACCCACCCATGTGGTACCTGTCAAAAGCATTCATCAAATTTCGAATAATCAGTTTCATTGATGAACAATGCGCCTTATCAAATATCCTTTAACATCCCAAGATTTTATGAAATATACTCTTTAATGTTTATTTAAATTTATTGATAGATTGAGTTATATGTAATTAAAAAATTATATTTCATTATACAAAACACCATGTTTATATTAAGTTGTACATAACATTGAGTTTCATTGACAACTTGTGTTACACGAAAGTCCAAGTCACACCGAACAATAATATATTACTGATATTATTATTTAAGATGACAATTATCACCTGGATGTTATATCGGAGTGTGTGAATAATAATAACTATATTATTTTTACATTTTTTTATAATTTTTTTACAATCATCCAACATGTTTGATATTTTTAATATAAGAATAAATCCAATTATACGCTTAAAAATGGTGTTTTTCTAAGAAGTCGTTTTCCACATTTTAATGGAAGACACATTTTAAAAATAAATTTTGATACTTTTATAAATTTTATTTGGTAAAATATTTTTTTTTATTTTAAAAAAAATTTACTTTGGGTTATTTTTAGGTATTTTTCTAAGAAGTTTCATTTTTTGATGAATAGTGAAAATGATTTATTTTAATTGAAAACTGATTTTTCATCTAATTTATTTATGTAGATAAATAGTTTTATTAATTGGTTTAAAAATATAACTAGTTAAATTATACTTAAATAAATAAAATTTATGTCATTGGATTCAATTTAACATATATATTAGATATAAAAACATTTCAATCTTTTGAAATTTTATATTTAAAAACATGTTGTCTCACTGCGGCTGCATGATTTATTTTAAATAAATTTTAGAAAATTATGATAATTTAATTTGAAAAAACAAATATACATATTTTTAATAAGTATATATAATTTCATCTAATAAGATCAATTTAATTTTTTTACAAATGTTCTGTAAAGACAATTAAAATTAATTACATAGATTAAGGTAAAAACATGCTTACTTAATGATTAAACAAAGAATATAAGGTGTATGAATGAGCCAAAACTTATCTAAAACCAATTTTATGGAAACCATTAGACCCTAAAAACGCTATAAACAATTTTTTTTAGCTTGTGGGATACTATTCCACGAATCTGACCAATATAATATGTTAATTAAGGAAAACAGACAATAAAGGGACCTTTCTTGCCTTTTAATACTTATAAAGCTTTGGAGTAGAGAATAAGGAACATATGTAACGACCCTAATATTTATAAAATAATACATTTTCATATCTATTAATATTTAGGAATAATATATTAATTTAACATTAAATATTACACTTTATCCAATAGCATACCCGACACATAACAACGGGTTTCTCCAAAATCTTACATTACACACAATAGTGAGTTATACTGAAAAATTAGACAATAATATTATTATTATTTAAATGGAAGTTAAGACATAGTCATTTTATTGTAGAGAATGAACATAATTAACTATATTATGATTTTACATATTTATTAATTTTTTTATATTTATCCAATAAATTTTAGAGGCTTAAAATTATAATGAATCCAATTTTAAGCATAAAATACTCTAATATTTTTTAAAGGTAGTTTTACCACCTTTTAAAGAAGAAACCTTTTTAAATCCAGTTTTGGTCACTTGATATGTTCAATTTTTTAAAAATAAACTTCTTCTATATAATAGTGACATCAAAATTTAATTTTGTTAAATTTTTGTTATTTTTATGATAAAGGTAATTTTTTATGAATAGTGAAAAATACTGCATTTTAATTCCAAATTGCCATTTTATCTAATTTATTTATATAGTTAGACTGTCATTTTAATTGGTTTTAAAGTGTAATTAGATTATTTTTTTTATCATTTAATCCAATTTAGGTCATTGGAAGTAATTTCACATTTAAATTGGACATAAACACATTTTAATATTTTGATAGTTTTTACTTCTTAAAAACCAGTTCTTTGGTTTTGACAATAGGAATTAATTTTAAATTAATTTGTGAATATTATGTATTTTGAATTTGGAAAAATGGATTCCATATTTGGAATCTGTAGGTCCAAATTTTTAAAATAATTTTCTTTTATTTTTGGACATTATGAATAGTAACTTCCGTAATTATTTTTATTTACCATCATTAAAGGGTAATTCTGGTAAATAAGGGTAAAAAATAATATGATAATAATAAAAAACTACCCTAAAACATGTCCTAATCAAATTAGATGAGATATTTATGACCATGGGAATCCTTGGGTCTATTTTAGGACCCCATGGGTCCACTTAGGTGTGATAATGATAGTTTATAAGAATTAATTTAAATTAAAGAGAAATATAACATAAACATGTATATTTTAATAAATAATTTTTAATATAGGGTTATATAAATGATTTATTAGCCTATAAATATTAATTACAAATATAAAAATATTTCTTACATCATGGTATTTTATTTATAATTTTTAGACGTTAAATAAATAAATGCCACATTGATGATGTTGTGATTACCTTATCAATGAAAGTTTCAAATAAATTATATTATAAATATTAAAATAAATTTAATTTGAATATTTTTATACGAAACACTAATTTTATGTATTATTATGACATATTATATTTCATTTAAATCCTTTTTTCTATGTAATCAAGTTGTTATGGCATTAAAGAAATCAATTACTAAATAGTGTCAAAATTGACAAAAATGAGTTTCAAAATATTCTCTTTTATTAAATGATATAATAGTACTAAAAATCTAATATTCAGCCAACTAACTTATATAAGTTTAAAAATATCATTAATGATCCACTTATTGTTTGATTGGAATTTTATAGTAACTATAGTAACCATATATTAGGAAAATACAAGAAGATATGGTAAGAGTTAATGTTTTTAACTAAGTGTTAAAGATAAAAGACACGGATAATTTTGTGACCTACACTTTTCTAAAACATATTGGTGGAGAATATTTAGACCAATTATAAAATTATCCTATAAATATATCACTTTTTTTACTTTTATAATTTGATAATGAACTTATTATAAAATATTATTTCATGACTTTCCTAATGTGCCCCTCATCCCTCTAATAAAAGGCCACCATCTCTACCCACTTACTAACACCTCCCAAGACCCTTGTATTGTAACAATTCTACTAAAATAATATCCCAAGACCCCTTAATTCCTCTTATAATACTTAAAAAGGCAATAAGGAAATTCAATAAACCCTTTTGGCTCTAATCAAAAGAAGTTACCCAATTTAGAGGTAACATCTTCTCTCAAGTTCTTTTCTTTAATTTTCTTTATTCACTACCTATGATATTTTTATTCTATGATTACATAAAAACACCATTATAACAAATATAATAGTATATTGTTATGATAATTATTCTAACTACAATTACACAAACCTCCCAGATAATGGATACAAACATACTATTTCGGTGTATGATAAACTATTGCCTCACGAAACGATGATTGTTCAATTTTCTCCTATCACCTCTCTTGGTGGGAACTATGATGGAAATATATTTATATATGATATATATTATATTTATATTGTCTCCATTATTCTGTAATTTTAATTTATATCATACCTTTATGCGTTAAATAATTCTTAAATCTGATAATTTCATTTGAGGAAGTGTGGACTACCGCCCCCTCACAGTGATATAAATCATTTATTCCATATATGGAATGTATATAGGATGACATTAATGAACCTATTTAACATATATAACATATATATTATAATAAAATTATAAGATAACTATTTATCATTTAGTTTTAATTCAATTATTATGACAATGAAATGAAAGTTGCATTCATGCGTACGTATGGCCGGCCGTCTCCATGAATGGTGCATTTGATTTCTTATCTCAAAATGTTATGGAATATTATAAATACATATATAATTTATATATATGATATTTAGATCATTAATATAATTATTTAGATGATATATTTTTTACTATATAGATAATTTACATCAAAACAAGTTAATTTTCGTCTCAAGTACCAAATATCAACAAAACAACCTATATGAACTTGAATAATTATGTGGTTGTCATAATGAGGTAATAAGTGATATAAAAGGAATATTAATATTTAATAATGTTTTAAAACAAGTATAAATTAACTAAAGTTTATTAATCAGGATGAACAAGGAACATATTTGACGATTTGGACTCAAGGTAAGGGAATTTATAAACTCAATTTCTACTTATTGGGTTTTACACATACTCCTTTGATTATATTATACCAAGATTATGTTTTGAATCAATATTTATTTATTTTTGTTTTAATTTACAATTCTCTTTGTGTGGATATATGTTTTCTACACATATTCACCCCATTTATAAATTCTTATGTCATTTATAGGTACTTTTTAAGGTAAATATTAACTCAATTGTCATTCATTGAGTTAAATATCCATGTCATTGGTTTTTTTCCAAGAAAATGTTTGAATGAACTATGATTGTTTTAAAATTAATATCCACTTATATTGGGTGTATTTAAATTTGTCACACATAATTATGTCATTGATTTATCTTTAATCTAATGACATGGTCTTTGTAAGGGACTACATCTCAATATCCTTTCATTGAGGAATAACTTGATATTATGCACCTTTAATATCCTCTATGGTGTATATATATAACCGATTTTGACATGTTATATCATGAATTATAATATTTTTATGATATTTAATGCGTTGTTTAAAGTTATTCTTTAATTGTTTTTATTCAAGTATTTTATCAAGTGTTAAGGGACTCTTTAACAAAAATATCATTTTAAATGTTCTGATGATTTATTCTTTTAAATCATTCTCATTTGTGTCCATGTTTTCAAAATGATTTATTTATAAGGACATATATGTTTTAAAATTTTAATTCTTGAATTTATTTTAAAGGTTTCAAAGTGGCATGTGACACTTTGATTTAGAAATATCTTCATTAAATGGTTTAAATGGTTTTGGAAATGGATTGAATATTTCACTATCATGAAATGATTTCTTGTGATTGATAAGTGAAATGTTGATAATTTCAATCTTGTTTGTTGTATTATTATGTAATGGTACTTAGAAATTTCATGTGTGGTTACGTGATAAACCAGATACAGGTGGTTCTGTGATAAACCTAATGTGGGTAATCCCGTGATAGCTCTCTACTGCATTAGGTAACGTGACAGAGTTAAAGGATAAAGTTTCTCCTAATATATTTAGGGACTATACTATGATGGGTATTCCAAATGTAACTATGAAGGTTACTCCATATGCAGCTGTGAAAGCTATAATGTAGGTATGATATAGATGCCACAAGTTACCTTTATGTTTTATGATTTCTATGATGTTTTGAATAAATCTTATAACTACATGATTTAAGATAAATAGATTATGTTTTATGGGTGAAAAGTATGATTTTTTGAAATTTTTATGGGTTTTAAATATTCATGGACTAAATATTTTATTCCTTATTTTATATTGTTTAATGAGCTTTTTATGCTCATCCCATGCTTATGAAATGTTTTCTCTAGGGTATAAGGATGGGTAAGAGAAAGAAATAATTCAAGAAGATTTTATAAAAAAAATAACTGATGTTATATTTTAAGGAGTTTTATTATTTTTAAATGGATTGGTTAGAGTAGAATTTTCTAATTTGTAATAATCAATTTGTTTTGTATAAGTTATGGACTAATTTTATAAATCTCTAAACTTGAAAAGATCCTTTGTATGAATTGTTGATTAAATCAAGATTAAGTAATGTTTATGGTTGGGGCCTTGTAACATAATTTTGGTTGTAGGTATTATTTTAGAATATAAATAAGTTATTTTTTATAATAATAATTTATATATAGTTTATAGAGATGAAATAATTACATTAATTTCTGAAGAAACATTAACCCATTGATTATTTAGTTAATAATTAAATAAATTAAATGAAAATTTTTAGATTATTTAACAATACTAAAAATATTATCATCATCCATGTGATTTTTAATTATTAATAAATATAATATATTTTCCATTCATGGGAAAATTTATCTTTTATAATGAACATATTGACCGATAAATATTAAAATATTTGTTGGCACATTTAGGGTTAAAGCATTGTTTTTGTGCATTTCATTCATTTATATTAAAACTTATTTATGAAACATATGGGATTTTTATTTTATATATTAGATTTAATATTTTATCATTAGTGTTTCATATCTATTTATTATGTATCAATTTAATTTATTCCTAATTGATGAATTACATAGGTCAAAAAAATAGCTACTTAAAAGAAAACCAATATGAAAAAATAAACTTAAAGACTAATGAAAAATGCTAAAATTGATTTTATTTTTGTGTGGTGTGAGCATGGATACACTAAAAATACCATTTAATTCAATATACTTCATTCACGATTCACATGAGGTAAGGGAGACGTCCCAATAGTTTTTAACTTTGGTTATTTACAAGAATGCCACTCCCCCTCTATTATAAAAAGGAATTCATCATGTCCTCTCTTCACACCCATCAATAATTTTTTCTCGTCCAAACCATAAAAAAATAAAATAAAAAAATACCTCATATAATTATATAAGAATAAAATTTGGAATAATAAATACTAGTAATGCACTTAGGTTCAAACCAAATTGAGTTACCCGAAGATGAGGTAACATTCCTCAACGGGCACTTTTTCTTTATTTCTTTCTCAAAACACATTAATTAATATTCTCAAATGAATATATAATTTTAAAAATATCATAAATGTAATTATATTTTATTATTTTACGGGTTCTAACCACACCTAAACACACTTCCATTAAATGGTTAACGAAATTACAGTTCATGTGTTTGGTAGACTATTGCCTCACAAAATGATGACATTCATTTTTTTTCCTTTACCACATACCATAGTTGGAAATTATGATAGATATATTGTTTTTATATTATATATATATATATATTATATTTATGTTGTATTAATACTTAATAAGTTTTTTTATAACACATACCTTCATGCTTTTTTACTTTATGGTAATATAATAACATCGTTTGTGGGCGTGTGGGCTACTGCCTCCTCAAAGTAATGTGATACGTTTAAAAATTACATGGAATGTATTATGTATGGATTTAATTAAAAATCTATGACATAAATTACATATATATTATATTAATTACATAATTAAATTTATGTGAATATAATCTATCATATTCTTTTATACCTCTTCACACACTGAAAATTGATAATGTGGTTCGTGGACATGTTGACTATCACCCCCTCGAAGTGATGTTATTACTTTTAGATCCCAATAATTGCATATATAATTACATATGATTATATAATATGATATATATTATATAATTGTCTTTCAATATTTATTAAATTTACTAACCTTATTTCCAAAACAATCATTTAATAATGTGAACATTATTCATGCGTATGTACGACCTACTATATCCGTGATTGTAACGTTGGTTTATTTTTCATAACCCTAATTAATAATTTGTTTTAAAAGTATAATTTATATATAAATATGATAATAATTTAATGATTATTATTCTTTATAAATTTATATAAGGACCCCTTGACCATAGTCAACCATCTTAAGTCGTTTTTAAATTTAAACCGAATATTTTCAAAATGCCCGATGCAGACTGAAATGTTTAAGTAGCTGTATAAAACATTAAAATAAGTGAAATAAATGTAATTATAAACATGAAAAATAATTTTAATCAATTAAATAATTAAAATATGTTTATTATTTTCGAAGATAAAGGACCACATGGAAAGTTAGACTCATGTTAAGGGACTTCGTCTTAATATCCTTTTATTGAGTCATCATTTTTGATGTTATACGCCCACATTATTTTATGAGTTATATATACAGCCTCATTGAAATATCATATTTTGAATTTATTTACAATCATGTTATTTAATATTTTCTTAAATGTTTTTTTTTTCTTGGTGATTATGATTCAAATGTATCAATGATGTATGAGACACTATGGAATGTTTAAAGATTATCGTTCTCAAAAACTATCTTAATGGTATTTTAATGGTAGTTTCATTCATAAACATCCAAAAACCATTGCTGTTAGTTATCCTAAACTATATTTATATCATAATTTCACCATCCTCATTGTTTCTTTATATGTATGAAGATTGTTTCAATGATATTGTAATGAAACCCAATAATTTTCCATAAGATAGTCACATTTAAAAGGGATTAGCAGTAGACCCATTTCTATTCCATGGGCTTGTCAGGTTATAAATTAGTAATGATTGTTCCTATGAGTTTATTATGATTATTCTTAATAATAATATGTTTCTTGAGAAATATCAAAAATGGGCGAGCCCATTAGAACTTATAGGTGGGGTGGCCGAGAAAGCGCCAAGTGAGACTATTACAACTTATACATGGGGTTTCCTTGATAGTGATGGGTGAGACTATTATAGATTATACATGTGATGGCCCACATAGTACTAGGTGATCCCATTATAGGTTTTAAATGGGGTGACCCATATTGAGCCACGTAATCCTATTATATCTTAACGGATGAGTAGGTCTGTGATATCCCCCCAATGCATTGAGAATGGAAATAAACTATATGGTTATTCCATTTGCAGGAGTGAGATTTTTAGAAGTCAGTTGTATGGTTATTATAATTAAAAAGGGGTTAAAAGGGTTTAATGAATATGAAAATATAAGTCACCAATATAGGACTAAATTTCATCCTATGCAATTTAATGATTTTAATTGAGAATTTTTTTAGGTTTTTTCATGTTATAATATTTATTTCATATTATCAGTGAACATTAAAGATAATGGTAAAAGTTATATGATTTTTCATTTTTTTATGGAATAATTTTTTTCATCCATTTAATATCCATTATCGAGACATTTATATCATCCCAAGTTTTTAAATTATTTTCACAGAGATTAAGGATAGGTAAGGGAAAGGAAGAAGTCAAGTTGAATGTCTTGGATATTTTCCATGAAATAAATTCATGCATTATTTTAAAAGGTTTATATTATGTAAAAATTGGATAGTATTAATAAGTTTATATATTATATTTTTTTGGTTATCTTATGTTTGAGTTATATCATAATTATCTAAAATTCTAAACCTTCAAAGATATTCAAAGTGAAAAAAGTAAATTCTTCTTTAAAACTCATGATTATGAAAAGTTTAAGGTTAATTCCTTATAGTTGGTATCAAAGGAAAGGTTTATAAAATATGAAAGGTTATAATAATGTTAATATAATTACCTAAGAATATATTAATTTATTGATAATTAGAAATGATATAGCATTTTAAGAGTTACATACTGGTTCATCTGAAGTAAGTTTGTTTAGAATGGTTTTCTGTAGTCGAAACAAGAAATCTATAGTGTGGAGGAATTGAGAGGAAAATATCAATCCAAATTCGTAATGCAAGAAGGTTGGAACTAGAACAAAACAAATTTTTGTAGTGATAGATCAGTCGAATCAATCAATAAATGGTGATGGTATCCATGCTATAGAGGAAACTGGTCAACCATGAAGGAACATGTCTATAGTGAAGAATTTTATGAGACAAAATCCCCCTTAATTTAATGGATCATATAACCCAATAATTATTGAAGGATGGATCAAAAACCTAGAGAATATAATTTATGTTATGGGATGTTAAAAATGCCAAAATTTAACACTTTCCATTTATCATTTTGAAGGTGAAGCTCATCAATGGTGGTATTTAGTTAATAATACAAGAGATAATTATTATCTTGATTCAATGGAATGTGAAACATTTAAGAATATCTTCCTTGAGAGATATTTCTCTATGGATTCTCAAATTAGGATTGAGAAAAAATTGTTGGAATGAATGTAAAAGGATGATGATTCAATGAACATGTATGAATAAAACTTCACAATATTGGTCAGTTATATTCTAGATTATATTCAAGACATTTACAATAAACTTAATATATTTTTTACCATGATTGAAACCAAATATATGAATATATTTGACCTCAGGATAATTTAAAAGTTATGAGTATGTGGATTATTATATTGAGAATGTAATAGGTAGTTATAAAATACTTATGTGCTATGAGATGAAATGACTAATAAATTGTCAATGTGGAAGGAAATGGAGAAGCAACCAGTTAAGAATTCTAGTGGAAATTCTAAAACTTATTATAAGTGTGGTAAAATACACTTTTTCGAATGTCTGTTTAGATCTGGAAAGTGTTTCTAGTGTGTTATGTTTGGTCAAAATGTTTTTGATATCAAAGAGAAGATCTATGAACAATATAAGAGTGTGATAATAGATATACAATCAATAATGATATGTTTTAGTTGTAATGATTTTGGACATTATACTAACGTGTGTCCAAAGTTACTTACTCAGGGTGGATGAGGATCGTGTGGTGCCTTGATTTGAGGATCGAGAGGAACTTTATCGATGATGGAGGCGACGAAGCTGGAGAATTGTTGGTTTCAATATGGAGATCTATAAATAGTCTTTGTTCGCCTTGGAGGGTTGTGAATCTTCGCTTATTCCGATCTGGGTTGGTTTCGTCGGCCTTCCTCTTCATCTTTTTTGTTCAGAAGCCCTTTTGGCGGTTGTAAGTGTTTTAGGCTCCCCAATAAAAATAGACTCCTCAACTATTAATCTCTCCTGCCCTTCGGTAGCTCGTGTTTGTATTGTCCTGGACCTTGCACGGGAGTTTCCTCAATTAGTGTGGATCAAGAATGGAAGGGAAGGTTATTTCAAAGAAGTACACTATGAAGACATTTCTCCTTTCTGCTTCAGATATAAGAGATGTGTTCACTTAGCTTTGGCATGTGGTCGCAAGAATTGGTTGAGTAAGGGAATGGGGGTCAAGCGATATGGTGATCCAGTTGTTCGAGCAAAGGATAAAGAGGGAATGCATCTATCTAAAGCACAGAGGGGAACATCTAATCAGGATGGTAAAGTTTCAGGTTCCTTGTGGGTAGAAAAAATCCAGAATAAGCTGAGGCACGACATGGGTTCTGATGTTGCTGAAGGTTCTAGAACTACTGATGGATCTAATGATAATGACCAAGATGATTAATTTTTAGGCACCACTGATGCTGAGAAGCTCATGTCTGAAGTATACAATGGACTTTTCTTCACTGTTACGAACAATGGGAAGCATTGCGGTAGGGAGACAGTGGCTGGAGACACTCATCAATTTTCAAAGGAGGAAGATGCACAGGCAAAGGTGCAGGCTGCTATCAAGTCTGATGAAAACCCAATTACTTCTGATGTGGATAAAGGTAAACAACCAAATGTTGGCACTGATAGTGAGGGATTTGAAGCTGTAAAGGAGAAGAAATCTCGAACACGAAGTGACTACTACAATATCCCCAAAACTGTCAATACGAGTTCTACTCGAAACTCTACAGCCTTGGCAGTGGTGATCCATGAAAGCAAAGAGAATGAGATCCTCCTTGGAGGATTCTATGGTAATGATCATACTGATAGAGCTCAAAGTGAATCTCTCCATATTCTAAAGTCAAGGCCTGAGGAAAACACTCCATACAACACCACAGGAAGAGGCGAGACGATTTTAGCAGTTCCTGAGGGGGCTAAATTCCTTTCTGATGAAGAACTAATTTCTAATATGCCTGAGAGGTCTTCTATCTGGATAAAATGATCAAGGTACTTGACTTCTTCCTCTCTTTAAATTGGAATTACTATGATGGTTCCCATTAACCCTTAAAAGTGGATTATCCTTGAAATAAAATAAATATTGAATATTGTACTATAAAGGTTTGGGAATATACTTTACAACTACTTCAGTTGATTTTGGGCCATATGGACAAGTGATTGAATCTCTAAGGAGTTTATTATTTTTTAATGGTTAACCACATGTTTAGGGTATTTGACACTCCTTATGCGGTTTTATGTGATGAGATCATAAATTAATTAAGGAATTTTTGGGAGATGTTTTACTGGGTTTATGTTTATGTAAGGTTTTGGCTTATTGAGAAGTACAACATTACTTTTGGACATGAATTTTAAGTTACTAATTACCTTTATGGTTTATATTATCTTTGATGGTTAAGGTTTTTTAGGTATGATCATCATATTTTTGGGAATGTAATGAGAATAAAATTTTATTTCTATAAATATATCAAGTAAGTATAACTTGTTATATTCATAGATAGTAAAATATTTCCTAAATATTAAGAATATGATATTTTCAACAATGGTATTTTCAAATGTCCAATCATTATTTACCGAGATAAAGTTCAAATTGCGAGGACATAATATAATTAAGGTGGTAGGATTTAACATCCTATGATTTTATGAAATATATTCTTTCAAATTAATTAAAATTATTTTATATCTTAATCTAAACATAATAAATAGATTATATTAAATTATATGAAAGAACATATTTATCTTTCATTGCACGTAACGTTGAGATTCACTGATAACTTGTGTTACACACAAGGCCAAGTCTTACCGAAAAATAATATTCTGTTGATATTATTATTTAATATGGATGTTATCACCTCAAATTTATATTTAAACGTGTTAATAAGACTAACTATATTATAATTAAACAAATTTGTTATTTTTTTACAGTCATCTAATGGATTTGATATACGTAATATAATAATAAAACCAGTTTTATGTTTTAAAAATGTGTTTTTTAAAAAATTAGTTTTAAAGCCTTTTAATGGAATACTTATTTTAATACTAAATTTTTTCAAATTTATAAACTTTATTTTAAAAAATTAAATTCTTTTTTGAAATCATAATATCAAAATTTAATTTGGGTGAATGTTTTGTATTTTTCTGAGAAGTTTCATTTTTTAATGAATAGTGGTAAACACTGCATTTTAATTAAAAAAAACTTTTCATGTAATTTCTTTATATAGATACAATAATATTATTATTTTTAAAGTTTAATTAGTTCAAATATAGATAAATAAATCCAATTTAGGTAAATGGATTTAATTTCACCTTGAAATTGGATATAAAAACATTTTAATCTTTTGAACCTTTCTTCTTAAAAACTCATTGTCTCACAGTGTATGCATGATTAATTTTAAATTAATTTTAGAAACCTATAAGAATTGAATTTGGAAAAATGAATATGAATATTTTTAATCAGAATTATATATTTTTTGTAAGAATATCAACTTAATTTTTTGACCAAAAGGATTAGAAAAGACCGTTTAAATTAATTACACTGATTAAAGTAAGAACAAGCATACTTAATGATTAAACATGGAATATAAGTTATATAAGTCACCCAAAACTTGAAAAACCCCATTGGATCAACCTATTGTTACCGTATCAACCTTAGGAAATATGTGGATGAGGTATTGGGATACTATTAGTTGAATGTGTCCTATATAATAAGTTAAGTAAGGAAAATGATAAAAAAATGAAACTTCCTTGTCATTAACACTTATAAAGAAATGGATTAGGGGATAATCTATATAGGTTTGGTTATAAAAATTATACTATAAAATAAATTAGTTATTTTTATCATAATAAGTTATATTTATTTCTTAGATATGATATAATTACATTAAGTGTTTAAGAAATGACAACACATGGCTTATTTAGTTAATAATAAAATAAAACAAATGATATTTATTAAATGATTTAAAATTAATAAAAATATTATATTCTTCCATGATACATTTTCGTTTTAATAAATAATAAATAAGGTACAACCATGTTCCAATTTACTTTTTTAAATGAACATATCGACCCATAAATAGTAAAAACATTGTTACCATAGTTAGGGTTAAAGATGGGTCTTTACGCATTACATGCGTTATAGTTAAACTTAATTTACAAAAAACAAAGTATTGTTATTTTATAAATTAGATGTAATATTTCATAATCCTTGGTTCTAAATTATCTAATAATTATCACTTTATTTTAGTCTTAATGGATGAATTTCATTGTTTATAAAACTCGCCACCTAAATGAAAAAACAAAATGAAGAAAAATAAGGAGAAATGAAGACTAATGAAAAAATTAAAGCAATGATTTATTTTTTGTGTGGTTTGAGTTTCGATAAACCATAATAGCCCATTAATTCATTATTTTTTATTTTGTAAGAACATGAGGTAAGGAAGACCTCCCAATAGTGTTTACTTTTTAGTATTTACAAGAATGCCACTCCTCCTCACTGTAAAACGACATTCACTCTTCTCCTCACTTCACATATCTCAAGACTTTATATTCATCCAAAAATAAACAAATAATCTCAAAATATTCATCCAATCATCCTATAATCCTATATTTTTGTAGAAATCAAAATAGAGAAGTCCTAAGGTGCAAACTAAAAGGAGTTACTCGAAGAAGAGACAACATTCTTCAACAAGAATTTTTTTTTTATAAAACCAATTCAATTATTATTATTAAATGAATATATAATAACCAATTTACCATTAATATAATAATATGATTTAATTTTATGGGTTCTACCTACACCTACACACACTTCAATCAAATGGGTTATGAAATTACCGCTTGTGTGTACTATGGACTATCGCCTCACATAATGATGTCATTTGTTTTCTACTTTACCACTACATTCATGGTTTGGAATTATGAGGGGCATAAAATATTTATATGATATATTATATTTTTGTTCTCATCATACTTCTGTAATTTTTTTATAACACATAAAGTAATGCTTTCTATTTTGTGGGAATACGGTAACATCTTTAGTGGACATGTAGACTACTGTCTCCTCAAAACCTTGTGATACATTCACACATTAGAAGGAATTTATTAAATATGTGTTTAATTAAAAATATGTGATATACACGAAATATATATTATATTAATGACATAATTACTATTTTGTAAATATAATATATTATTTTCTTTATTACCTTTTAACACACTAAAAAATTGATAACTTCATTCATGGGTGTGTTGGATACCACCTCCTCAAAGCGATGTGATTCATTTTAAATAAAAATAATACTATATATAAGTATATATTATTGAGTAATATGGTATATATGATATAATTATCATTCTATAAATATAAATGTTGTGTATCTTCTTTCCATAATGATCAATGAAAAATGGGAATGTTACTCACACGCATGTTCGGTCTATGGTCTCCAGGATTGTAACATTGGTTAATTTTTAATAACTATGATTTATTATTAATTTTAAAAGTATAATTTATGTATAAATATGGTAATTATTTTATTATTATTATTATTTATTTATTCATATAATGATACCCATGACCATATTCGACCAACCTTGGTTATTTTGACACATAAACCGAATATGTTCAAAACATCTGATCTAGGAATAATTGTTTAATAGTTGCATAAAACATTGTAATAAGTGAAATAAAAGTAATGATAAACTTGAAAATTATCTTATTTGAGTGTATAATTAACTTATGTTTTTATTCTTGAAGATAAAGTCCCACATGACAAGTCATACTCAATGTAAGGGACTTCATCTCAATATATTTTCATTGAGGAATTGTTTTTTATGTTTTAAACCCACCATAATTTTTGAGGTATATATACAGACCATTTGACATAACATATATTGAATTTATTTATTCTCATGATATTTAATGTTATATTAAATTTTATTATTTCATAGATATTATGATTCAAATGTTTCAAAGTGGTACGAGACAGTTTGGAATATTTATAGATTCTCTTCCCCAAGATTGTTCCTAATGAATTTTAATAGTATTTCCATTAATCAAAATAAAAAACACTTGTTTTTTACTTATCCTACACTAGGGTTTTTTCATATTTACACTATCTTCATTATTTCTAGGTATAGATTATTATTGTTTAAAAGATATTGTTATAAAAGATTCTCTTTTTCCACGGGTTAATGATGTTTCAAAAAGATTTATATTAAACCAATTTTATTCCCATGGTTTTATCATGTTATAAATGAATATTGATTTTTATATGAGTTTTATGATAATTTTTTTGTTAATGATATATTAGTTGATAATTATATGAAATGCATGAGCCCATTACAGCTTATACATGGGGCGGCCATAATAGAGTCAGGTGACCCCATTATAGATTATACATGGGGTGGTCTAGATAGCACTATATGATCCCACTAAATATTATACATGGGGTATACTAGATATATCTAGGTGATACTATTATATTTTATACATGGGTAGTCCCAGATAGTGACAGGTGAGCGTTTTAAAGATTAAAGGATTGGTGGGTCTGTGATATCCCTCAATTGTGTTGGGTGTGGAAGTTGACCATATGGTTATTAAAATTGTAATAGTGACATGTTTGGTAGTAGAGTGTATGGTCATTAAAATTAAAATGGTTTTGAAAGGGTTTAATGGGTATTTGTTTCTATGTCACAAAATTGGTTTAAATTTATTGCTATTGGACCAAATGATTTTATTTTATAATAATGTTTGTTGTTTTTTTCATGTGATATTATTTTACTTTATATGCTCAAATATCATCAAAGATAAATGTAAAAATCACATGAGTATTCATATTTTTACTGGAATAAGTGTTTCCTTTAATTTTATATCCCTTATTGAGATTTCGTGCTCATACCATTTTTTAAAGTGTTTCAATGGATTTTAGAACAGGTAAGGGAAATAAAGAAGTTACGTTGAATGACATAGAGATTTTCCATGAGAGTAATTCATGATTTATTATAAAGGTGTCATATTATGGGAAAATAGAAACTAATTGGATGTTTACACATTTTATTTTAGGATTTTTATATATAAGTTATGGCCTAATTATCTAAAATTACAAACCTTAATAGATCCTTAATGTGAATGAAATTATTTTCTTGACTAAAACTCAAAATTATGTAATGTTTATTGTCGGGTACTTATATATCCATATTGAGTAAAAGGGTATGTATTTATCAATATTTACCGAGCTATTAAATAAATTTCAATGTAAAAATAACATGTTAAAATGGTATTTGGTTTAGGAAATATTCATATTCCTGATAAATGATAAGGATATTTAGAGTAAATTTAATGTTCAATGATCATCAGAAAGTGAATAATTCATGGGGAAGTTAATGAAGAAAATTTATTCATAGAAGTGATTTTTTATACTATCCTCGGTCAAAATAATCATAATCCATCCAAATAAACAATAATTATGGTATAAATATGACATAAACCCATTGGATTAAGAATAAGTGATGTTATCATTGATGAAATACCATAAAAAGATCATTAAAAAAGTTATGGAGGAAAATATCATTATCTTTTTGATTTTTTTTGAAAAACCTTTTCTTTTAAAATAACTTTTAAAGTAATTTTATTTAAAAAAACACTGTAAAATTGAAAATAAATCTTCAAATAAATGATGGAGGTAATTCCGTACAACATAAAATGAACATTCCTTTTGCAAAGTAAAAAGGGTTAGAAAACTGAATTTTTCAGAAAGTGATAATAAGATTCCTTTGAAAACATTTTTAAATGTTAAAAGGGACAAAAAATTATTAATAAATCATTTCTAAAATTTTAATTTTTTTCTAAAAAATTGTTTTGAGAGAAAATATATCTCTGAATGAAGAGGGAAATAGAGTCATGTTTTCGTAAAAACATTTTACAAAACACTTAAACAACAAAAAAGTGTGAAAATTGTTCAATTAATTTTAAAATATCATGATTAAAAATTTGAGGTTAAATATAAAGTTATTATCAGAAAATTATTATATAATTTCCATTAATTTAAATTCAAGAATAAATAATCTCAATTATAAATAGATTATGAAATAAACCATTAAAATTAATATAATGATGAAGTGTAAATTAATTAATTAATTGATTATGTGTATCAAATATAATTACCAATAAAATTAGTGTAAATACATAAATATATTTTCAAATTAATTATACACATAATCATATAAAATTAATGAAAATGAATAAGTCATATAACCCAATGAAAAGGAATGAAGTTATAAAATTTCATTATCACTTGGTAAATTAATGCTCATGTAAGAACCCTGATCATCATTTCATGTATAGTTGTTGAATTTGGGTTATTTTTGAGGAAAAAAAAGAAATGATAATTTTCTATGTACACGCTGTGTACTTATGAATACAGTCTATATACCAAGGTACCGCATATAGCCGTGTATTGGACGTGTAATGGTTGAGTACATGGCCGTGTGGTGACCTGGAATACTACATAAGGTGGGGGCCGGTTAAGGATACTGCATGATGTGTACCTTTAATGAACACATCATGTAGTTTTCTTTTTATTTGATAAATTAGACTGGGGTCACATATCATCCTCAAAAACGTCTTCGTCTTCCCTTGGTTCATACAGGAGAGTGATGAAAGGGCCAATGAACTCTAAACCTTTCGATATTCTTTGTCTGATCTTTTATTGTGACGCTATTGGGTGTGTTGGAATCCCACTAGTGAGTTCTCAATTTCTACTAGAGCTTTTCTTCCTCATTCCTCCTCTAGCACGAGTTATTCATGGTTGGGATTTTTTCATCCTTTTGTAGATATATTCCATTTTAGGCCTATTCAAGGTCCAATGTTCAAGAGTATTGATTGTACGACATCAAGGTATGTTGTTTGTGCCATTAATTGATTATATTTAGATTATATATGCTAAAAGTGTCATATAACCACGTTTGGGGTATTGCGTGTTTGGAATTAGACCCTTTTTATTACCTGTTATGGTTTGGTCGATTGAAAAGGGGTAATTTCATATGCGTGAGGTTAGATACCTTGTTTATGGGATATCCCATGGATGTGTTTCCCATGATTGATTGATTATGGATGTTTGGTCTTGAATTCCCATTAGGATTTACTTGATTCCCATTCCTTGTGTTATTAGGATGGAGTTATTTATTATATGAGATGCCTGTGATATGTATTGTGAAAGGTTAGCCAAGGGGAATTTGATTTTGAGAGATTCCCAAGGTAGGTTCATTTCTGTATGTTTTTTCATTATGTTGACTCAGGTTTATTGATTGTGAGAGATTCCATATTGTCATTAACCTAGGGGTTTAGACTATGAAAGCTTTCCCAGGTGGTTATTTAGAATTGTTTGATGCTATGTTGACCAAGGGGTATTTACTGTGTGAGCTTCCAGGTGGTCAATTTTAAATGATTAGAGCTATGATAGACCATAGGGGTTAGACCATGAGAGATACCTAGAGGTTCATTATTTAATGAATTTTTGTTATGTTATACTAGGGGGATTAGACTGTGAGAACCTTTCCTAAGGGTTTTGATTGAATAATTGGATGATTGTGACAAGTCATCCAAGACAAAGGACAAGCTCGGATTTATTCTTACATGATTGTTAGATGGTATTATGATACTTATATTATTAATATTACATAGGGTATACATATATTAGTCTATATCCCAAGGTTTACATGATTCAATGGATGAATAATGAATGTTAAATGAATACAATTGAAAACTGTAGGATTGTTTACTTTGGAGTACTTCATAGTTTATTGCTTTATTTCTGCATACTTCCTACTATATATATTCACTGATTGTTAGGAACAAATATTTTTGTGGTTTCCAACTAGGAATTGTCACACATCCTATTTGGTTCATGCTTTAGGATCCAAAAATATTATATGGTTGCATGTATAGATAAGGGAAATTTCCCTTCTTCATCAGGTACTTGATTGTTGTTGGAGCTGAAGAGCATGGCACTAAGATGAGGCTTGTGATGCTATTGGAGTTTACTGAATTTTTATACTTTAGTTTCAGTAGTGTATTTTCGACATTAGGAATCATTTGGATTCATTCCTAGACACACGTGACATGCATCATTTATATATTCTCTAGTTGTTATATTACTATCAACCTTCAACCTTCTACTATTTACTTTTCTTTTATGGTATTACTGCTTCCGCTATTGTTTAATATTTTATTTCTTCTATTTATACTCTACCAATGAGGGCATAGTTTCCCCATTATCACACCATTTACCTCAATTCTAGTTAGAAACCTCTGGATTTTGGAGAAATACATTTGATTTCATGTGACCAACCGGGTTTGGGGAACCTTTGGGCGGCACCTAGAATCAGGACGTTACAATGTGGTATAATAGGGGTTTCTTTTCTGATTTATCGTACTATTTAGAGCATAAAGACAGGGATATGAAAAAATTAGTAGTTGGTAATAATCTTTTCTCATGAGTAGCTAACCCATGTACATGGAAAATCCATGTTACCTCAAATATTGCAATTTTCCTGGTTTTGAAGATGATTCACTTTTTTTTGCTATTATGATTTATATCATTATGGTTACATTTATTTTGAATCCCGAAGAGATAAGAGTATTCCATCTCATGCATAATATAGTAAATTTCTATAGATCACATTTCATGCATTCATGTCATGCCGTTTAGGATGCATTACTGATTGCATGCTATTGTGATATATGTTGTGCTAGATATGAATGCTGTTGTGACAGATTTCATGATAAAAATACCTACTATTTTGATAGGGTATTGGTGTATGTAATGTATTATTTGTATGGATGCTAATCTTTGGTCCCTGAGGTATTATGGACCCTCTTGGATCAAATTATGTGGATCATGTTGAACTTTAATTAAATTATGTCAAGTTATGATGATGCCAAGATTTGATTTGCGGGGTTTATAGGCTCTCAAAGGTTGTAGTTTTTCATTACATGGCTAAATTTTATGTTTTGAAGGGTTCCGGAGGAGTTTCAGAGGCTTACTGTCCGGAAACCCAGACAACACGACGTGTGGTATTATGAACACACACCATGTGTTCTTATGCTTTGGAAGAACTGAATTTTCTTAAGTACATGTTGTTTACCATATACACACACCATGTAGTTATTATGTGTGTTACTGACTATGTGAGAATAGATATGCGGTTGATAAATGTTTGGTAGAACACACTATTTACTGGGAGTACATGTCATGCTGAAAGAGACCGTCTATCCTCCTATGTGACTAACAATATAGGTAGATGAAACATGAGTCATACATGCTGTGTCCAGCTAATATATGATGTTTTGATTTGAAAGTGTATCCATCCATGCGACTAAAGACATGGGTGGATGGAACTTCAGTAGTACACTCCATGTCTAGGGTGAACACGCCGTGTATTGTTACCCTATGAGAGAACCGTGTAGTTCTAGTCATGTAGAAGAAGTTGGGCAGGATGAGAAAATTCAAGTACATGTTGTGTCATAGGATGAACATGCCGTGTGTAGGGGATTCAAATGACCGGGTTATCATAGGTATAAACCCCTGTTAAAAGCTTAATGTATCACATTTTTTAGCAGTTGTTCACGCCGTGTAACCATATTTTGAAAAACTTGAATGCTTTCCTTCTCATGTTCGGTTCTTTCACTTCTAAGTAGTTTTCCTTAACAATCTTGTACTGAGGTGTGTACTTGAACTTACAAAGTAATTCCACCAAGGCACCTTATGGTTGTACACCAGGTACAAGGAAATCATCAGACACCAGAAATGGTAGATCAGGGATTACCAGCAGATCCTCCCATTGAGCCCGTTTTGGCCCCAGTTGTTATACGATATGCAGGTGCTGATGCATAGTTTCGTGAAGGGTTTTTGAGGATGATGTAAACTTTTTAGGGATCACAAAATCCTTACTCTACTGTTGAGTAGTTCATTAGGGTGTTCCAGCAGCAACATTCTCCTACATTTTCAGGGGATGGAGGACCACAGCTTGCAAAGTCATGGTTGGAGGCCATGATTTCCATCTTTTAGCATCTGGAGACACCTTCGGAGAGGAGGGTGAAGCTCGTGATGTACATTCTATGTGATTCTTCTAAGAGATGGTGGGATTTTATCTCAAATATGGGACGTCATTAGTATATGGTTTGGGAAGAGTTTCATAGGTCCATATATGATTAATTTTACCATGAGATATTGAGGGACGATCAAACTGAAGAGTTCATGCATTTGAAGTAGAGTGCTCTTTCAGTGATGGATTACATTTCTCGTTTTATATAGCTTCAACACATCATACCTATTTTTGGAGGTGACAAGTTATATTTGGCTAGGTTATTTGAGGATGGTCTCATGTATGAAATCATATCGTAGGTAAATGTTTTCAGGCTGACTTCAATGACTTCCATATTAAACCTGGTGCTGATTACTGAGTGTAATCTAAGGGAGTTGGGAGCAGCGAGCTGGGGTGGTTCAACATCCATGGATGGTAGTCCTTAGATAGATAGAAGGAATCACCATAAGGAGATTTCACATGATGTTTCTTTAGGTATCCAGGTGGTATGCTACCAGTGCAGTAAGAGTGGGCATTTGAGACCACATTTCCCTAAGGACCCAGTCGAGTACTGATCTTGTGAAAAAACAGGTCATATTCAATGTTTTTTACAGATGTTCTTACCAAAAAAAAGTGGGAGAGGATATGCTACGAATATATTTTTAGGAGAAAGACCAACAACATATCACCAGTCAGGGAATTGGGGTTCGTTAGGATGAGGAGGTGGTCGTGGATGTAGTAGCAAGAGGGTTGGTTTTTAGTGATAATATGGTGGATTAGCTCAGGGTAGTTAGGTAGTGTCGTAGGGATGTAATACATGTCAGGATTTTGTGATAGAGTAGACCCAATATGATCAGGATACCAAACCCTCTGTAGTTATAGGTACAATTCTAGTTACCTCAGTTTTAGCTTCTACTATTTTTGATATAGAGGCTTCCCATAGTTTTATATCTGTTTCCATTGTTGAGAGACATGGGTTTTGTATCTTTACTTATGAGGATATTATGATGCTATACACACTGTTGGGGATTAAGAAGACTATTTTACATCAGTTCAAGGAGTGCCCTGTTGAGGTTGGTGGGTGTCACTTTTTATGGGACCTCTATGTCTTAGAGATGATAGACTTTGATTTTATTCTTAGAATGGACTAGTTAGTTTTGTTTGAGGCTTTTATTGATTTTTATCACCGTATAGTGATTTTCATGTCACCAAATGGTGGGTATTTTCTACACAAGGGATAATTGGATATCCAGGTGAGCAGAGTGGGACCCAAGCATTAGGGGTTGGGAGGAATTACTTCCCATATTACTAATTTATATCTGGATGACCATGGGACATCATAGATATAATTTAATCCAGTTGTGGATCATTTCAGAGATATCTTTCTAGATGTATTTTTAGGTTTAAATCCTGAGTGAGAGGTATATTTCTCTATTGAGATTGTGCCAGGAGTGGCACCAATGTCCATTCCTCCATATAGGATGGATACACCGGAGTTACAGGAGCTCAAGAAGTAGTTAGAAGAGTTACCGGAAAATGGTTTCATCTGACCTGGTACTTCTCCTTGGGTTTCTCCTATCCTTCTTGAAATGAAGGAGAATGGTACCCTTAGAATTTGGTGTATTATCAGAAGATGAACTAGTTAACAGTCAAAAATAGACATCCCTTGCCGAGGATTAATGATCTCATTGATTAGCTTCGAGGAGCACGAGTGTTCTTGATGATATAATTGAGATCTGGTTATCATCAGTTTCATGTTAGACCATCAGATATACCTCTTGCATTCTTTTAGAGTAGTTATGGTTTATACGAGTACTTTGTTGTGTCGTTCGGTCTCACTAATTCACCAATAGTTTTCATGGAACTGATGAACCGAGTGTTCCAACCATACTTGGATTCTTTTGTGGTAGTATTTTTGGATGATATCTTGGTGTACTCTCACACTCAACATAACGATGAAATCCATCTTGAGATCATATTGATTATACAGAGAGATCATCCGTTATATTCTAAGCTTTCAAAATTCTAGTTTTGGATAAAACTGATTCACTTATTGGGTCATGTAATCTCAGAGATAGAAGTATTAGTAGACCCATAGAAAGTGAGATAAGTAGTTTCCGGGGAGCAGCAGAAGATCAAATTTTAGGTACGATGTTTTTCGGGGATGGATGGTTACTAAAGATGCTTTATTCATAACATTTCATGCTTATAAGCGCCACTGACATGCCTAACTAGGAAGGTTGAAAAGTACTTATGGACAAATTCTTATGGTTCAACATTTTAGGAGCTGAAAATGAGATTGAATTCAGCACCGATACTGATTTTTATAGATCCAGGAAAGAGTTAAACCATTTAATTTGATGGATCAATTATTGGGCTGGGAGCAGTGCGTATACAGGTGGAAGGACTCGTTGCATATGGGTCTCGGTAGTTGAGGCCACATGAGAGTAATTACCTGATGCATGATCTCAAGTTAACTACAGTTTTTAATGCCTTGTGTTTCTGGAGAAAATATCTTTTGGGAGATAATTTTTTGTTATACATTGACCAAAAAAGTGTCAAGTATATCATTAATCAGGATGACATGAATTTCCGATAGGGAAGGTGGGTTTAGTACCTTTAGTCTTTTGAATTTGAGCTTGCCTATATGTCTGGGAAAGGCAACACAGTAGATGATGTGTTTAGCAGGAGGAATCAGATACAGGTATCTTATGAAGCCAACGGTGAGTGGTAGATTATGGATATGTTCAATGAGATTCATTTGGAGGTGCACAACAATCAGGGGAACCAGTTCTTTCTTATGTAGTTGTTACCTATACTCAACTGGATCGAGTGAGAATGAGGCAACTATCAAATTACAAAGGGCTAGTCCTATGGGAGAGTGTGTCAGGTGAGTACCATACTCCTATGTGGATCGTAGGTGAGGATGAGGTTTTTCATATTCCTGCATGCATATGGCTGTCATCAGACATATGCGAGGAGTTTTTGTGATATTTTCATGCCTCTATATGGGCAGTTCATCCGGGTGTCACGAAGATGTATCGAGATGTACGTTGTTAATATTGGTGGCCAGGAATGAAGAGGGATGTGGCTGGCTTTGTTATGAGATGTTCCATCTATCAACAGGTTAAGGTAGAGAATCAACAACTAGAAGGTCTTTTACAGTAGTTACCCATTCCTGAGTGGAAGTGGAATGATGTTACGATGGTTTTTTGTGACAGGTTTACTGAGGTTTCCTCAAGGGAATGATGTTGCTTGGGTTGTTTTCGACGATATAACAAAGGTTGCACACTTCTTGTTGATTAAGGAAACAATCAGTATTGATGAGATTGGAAGGTTTTATATACAAGACATTGTAGGTTTTCATGGGGTTCCACACTCTATCATTTTAGATAAGGACACCCAATTTACTTCTTATGTCTAGTAGAGACTACAGAGGGATTTGTGTATATAGGTATTTCTGAGTATAACTTAACATCTCCATAAAGATGGACAGTCTAAGCACATGATTCAGATTTTGGAGGACATTCTTAGATCATGCGTCCAAGATTTTAGGGGACCTTGGGAGAGACAGATACACCTAGTGGATTTTTCCTACAATAATAGTTTACATTAAATGATTCAGATGTCCCCTTATGAGGATTTTTATGGTATGTCATACCGATCACCCCTTTGTAAGATGGAAGTAGGAGAGGTAGCTATGTTGGGATCTCATATTGTCTAAGAGACCACTGAACAGGTGGAGTTGACTCAGAAGAGGATTTATATTGAAAAAAATCACCAGAAATCTTATGTTGATCGACAGAGAAAGCCTTTGGAGTTCGAGGTCAGAGATCAGGTTTTCCTACATGTGACCCTGAGGTTTGGACAATTGAGGATTTGGAGATAGGGGAAGCTTTTACTGAGATATGTCAGGCCGTTTAATATTTTGGGGAGAGTCAGGATGATTACCTATAGGTTGTAGTTACCTCAGAGGTACTAGGATATGCATGGCGTCTTCCATGATTCTCAGCTATGACATTACTTTTCAGACCCATCTCGCGTGTTTCAACCCGAGGTGGTTGATTTGGAGGTGGATGTATCCTTCAAGAAGAACCCTATTTAGAATGTGGATCACAACATGAAGGTTTTCCATGGCTTATCAGTTCCTCTGGTATGGGTGATACAACGACACAATCATGTGCATAACAAGACTTGGGAGAGGGAGATCGATGTGCAATCATAGTGGATGGAGTTGTTCGTAGATTCTTCTTCACCACCCTTGTAAGGGAAATTCCATGACAAATTTCTTTGAAGGGATATGTTTGTAAGAACTCAGATATTTATTTTAGGTATGGATCTTGAATTCATGTTGTTTTTGAGGAAAAAGGAAGAAATGAGAATTTTCTAAGTTCACGTCATGTACTTAGGAGTACACACTATGTACCCTGGTACAACATACAACCATATACTGGATGTGTAACGGATGAGTACATGGCTCTGTGGTGACATGGTAGACTTCTTATGGTGGGGTCCAATTAAGGCTATTACACAACATGTAACATTAATGAACACACCGTGTGGTTTTATTTTTATTTGATAAATTGCAGTGGGGTTGTGTCTCATCTTTGGAAACATCTTCTTCTTCCATTGGTTCGTATAGAAGAATGAAGGAAGGGCCAATGAACTCTGAACCCCTCTTGATTCTCCGTCCATCCTCTGATTGAGATTCCATCGGGTGAATTGGAATCCCATCAGCAAGTTCTCAATTTCTCCTAGATCTTTTATTCTAGATTCCTCCTCTCTCATGAGTTATTCAAGGTAGGGTATTTTTTTATCATTTTGTAGATCTACACCATTTTAGTCGAATTCAAGGGACGAAGTTCAATAGTATTGATCAAAAAACATTAAGGTGGGTGGTCTGTGCCTTTAGCTGGTTGTATTTGGAATATATATGATAAAAGTTTCATATACCCATGTCTGGGGTATTGCATTTTTGGAATTAGACCTTGTTTATTACCTGTTATGGTTTGGTAGATTGACAAAGGGTAATTTAATATGCGTGAGGTCATATACCTTGTTTTTGGTACATCCCGTGTGTGTGTTTCCCATATTTTATTGATTATGGTTGTTTGGTCTAGAATGTCTATTAGTCCTGTATTGTTTTTATGCCTTATGTTATTACTATGGAGTTACTGATTATATGAGATGCCTGTTATATGCAGTTTGTAGGATTAAACAAAGGGAAATTGACTGTGAGAGCTTCCCAAGGTAGGGTCATTTATGTATGTTTTCCCATTATGTAGACCCATAGGTATTGACTGTGAGAGCATCTGTATAGTTTTCAACCTAGGGGTTTAGACTATGAGATCTTGTCCAGGTGGTTGTTTATAATTGTTTGATTCTATGTTGACCAAGTGGTATTGACTATGTGAGCTTCCAGGTGGTATTTTTTAAATGATTAGTGCTATGTTAGACAATAGGGGTTAGACCGTGAGAGCTACCCAGAGGGTCTTTATTAAATGAATTGTTGTTATATTAGACCAGGGGGATTAGACAGTGAGAAATTTTACTAAGGGTTGTGATTGAATAATTAGATGATTGTGATGAGTCTTCCAAGATAAAGCACAAGCTTGGACTCTGTCTTAATTGATTGTTAAACGGTCTTATAAGATGTCTCTTGTTACTATTACACATGGGATACAAAGCTTAGGCTAGATCCCAAGTTTTACATGATTCAATAGATGAATAATGAATATTAAATGAATGTAATTGAAAACTATAGGATTATTTACTTTTGAGTAATTCCTAGTTTATTGCTTCATTTTGGCATATTTCCTACGATATATATTCCCTGAAAGTAACGCAGAACTATTTTAGTGGTTTCCTACTGGGATTTGTCTCACACTTTTTTTAGTTTATGTTTTTAGACCCAAACAGATTATATGGTTGCAGGTATAGATAAGGGAAAGTACCCTTCTTCATCAGTACTTGATTGTTGTTAGAGTTGGAGAGCATGGGACCAAGCTGAGCCTTGCGGTGCTGTTGGAGATTACTTCTTTTCTATACGTTGGTTTCAGTAGTTAATTTCTATTATTGTGACTTGTTTAGCTACTTTCCTAGAAACATGTGTCATGCATCATTTATATATTCTCTAGAAGTAATATTAATACTAGTTATCTTCTATTTACTTTTGTTTCATGATATCACTACTTCCTCTATGGTTTAATTTTTTCTTTCCGCTGTGTATACTCTGCCATTGGGAGAATAGTTTCCCCATTATCACACTGTGGCCCTATCTCCTAGTCGGCAACCTTTTTCATTTGGGAAAATGCACTTGAGGTCATGTGACCAACCAGGTTCAGGGCACCTTTGGGCGACACCCAGAACCAGGACGTTACGATTCAATTACCCTTAGATAAATTAATTCTGATTTAGACTCAAAATAGATTTTAAAATGAATTATTTTGGATTTTAAATGTCAAAGGGTAAGTACATACACCATATAAAATAAATTAGGTGCATAATAATAATTATTTCTCTGTGGAATGTAAATTGGGAAGAAATCACTTATTAAGTGATAAACTTTTTAATCATGAGATCCATGAAATAATTACATAAATTTAAACATTAAGGAGCATGAAATAAATTTAATTCATGATATAATATGTAATAGGGTAGTATTTAAACCAAAAAAATAAACCAGTGGTGAATATGACACAAACCTCACAGAAATTAAAGTAACAATAAAAATCCCCTTACCTAACACTTCTTCTTGATTGAACATACTTTAACCTCATGTATAATGGAATTAATATTTTAATTAACTTATAAAATATCCATATTAATATTATTGAAATAATATATAGTCCTTTTATAACATATTATAACCTATTCATTAATATTTTTTCATATATTTTATCGTTTTAGGTGTTAATTTCCTTCTTTTTTTAGTATTTAAATATCATATATATTCATTATAAATGTATTTATAGTAATCCATAAAATTTGGATATAGGATGTTAAATAAACCATTCATGGATCCGGTAGGCCATACATACACGTGAATTATATTTCCATTTTTGTGTCATATTAAATAAATAATATTAAATGACATATATATGTATATTATAATTCTAATATAACATTAATATCATATTAATCATATATATTAATTAAAACCATCCTTAATACATTCTATATAGAGTGTGAAAAATTCACATCTCTTTGAGGAGGTAATAATCCACACGTCTTAAAATGATATTATAATATTTCCAAAAAATGTAAATCATTAAGTTATGTGTTATATAATAATTAAAAAATTATAGAATGATTATTTATAACCTTAAAATGTGTTAATGGATGAACAAATGTCATTGGTTTGTGATGTGGTAGTCTGTCGTACACATCAGTAACGATTATGTATCCATTTTGATGGAAGTGTGTGTTGGTGAAGGTAATAAAATTAAGGTAATATCATCTTAGTATATCGAGGATGAAACTTTTATTATATAATAAACATATAATAATAATTTAATGGGTGGAAAAATAAATAAAACAAAAGTGCCTTTTGAAGAGGGTTACCACCTTTTTGGGTAACTCCTTTTTGTTTATACCAAAATAATTCTTTCATACACTTACTTTGTGTAGTGAGGATGATAATATAATGGGGTGGGGGATATGTTGGGAGATTATTTGGATAGGGGTAATATGAGACAGAGTATTTTAGATGTGTGAATAACTAGGAGGTGTGTCTACCTTTTTATAGTGGAGGAGGAGTGACATTCATGTAAATATAAAAAGGCAAACACTATTGGGCGGTATCCATTCTATCATGTGGCTCCAATAATGATCTATGTTATATAAAAGGGAGTATGTGTTATAAATATGTCCAGAAAATGTGTTTTTTAAATGTTTATATTTCATTTATCCCCATAAGATTATTTTTTTGTCTCTTGTTAATCTAGTTTTTCCCTTAATCATCATAATTAATTTTAATTTAATTCACTAATATTTTCACTAAAAAAATATTTTCACCATAACAGAAAGCATAAATAATTATGATTACAATTATTTAATCTATTTCACTAAATCGAAACTGGATAACTATTAGGAATTAATTTAATATTAATCCCACAATAATGATGAGAAAGAGGGGTTTTAAAGTGAAAAATTCAAATGTTTGAATTTTTTATTTCTAATTTCATTGTGAAATTTATTCCAATGATCTAAATTAAATTAATTTACGTGTAATTGGACTAATAAAACTATAAAACTAATTTTAAATATAATTCAACACTATAAATTTTTTAGATGATTTTTTTCAATTTAAATTCAGTATTTATCACTATTAAATAAAAAATGAAACTTCTTTGGAAAATACCTAAAATCGACCCCAAGATAAATTTTACTTTACTATTTAAAAAATTAAGTTTATTTTTAGAAATTATGTTTTTATAATTTCTAAAATTTTGTTTCAAAAATAGTGTGCCATTGAAGGAAGTAAAAACAACATTTATAAAAATATAGCTTTTTATATATAAAAGTGGGTTTATTGTTATCTTATGACCATATAATTTATTAGATGAATGTAAAAAATAATTTATTGAATATATAATATAAATATTTCATTAATATAATCCACTATTATTAATTAATTTAATTTATTAATCCAAAATACCTTTGGGACATTAAAAACTGTTTTTTATAAAAAATATTTCCATTATATTCAATTGGTATTTATTTTCATTTATAATTATTTGACACCCAATTAATTAAACCATATATTTTAATAAGTTAACTAAAACTATTCATAAACACCGACTTAACAGCTAAGTTATATATTATTATAATAATATTATAATAATATATTATTACTTATAAAATCTCAATCTTGTGTGTAATGTAAGATAAAACAGAATTATGTGCATTACAAGATATAGATAGAATTCATTTAATATATTATAAATTATTTGGGTGTTATATTACGTTATAATCTTAGTTTTTCATGTTGAATATGCTCTTGAAAATGCTGTTCATCATTTAGAATTTTGGGGTGTACATTCTCTCTACTATTAATAAATTGAGTCCTCATAATTTAAACTTGATCTTGGTAATATAGAGTTTGATATTTGAAATTCGTTTTTTGAAAATCACACATCGTGAAATGGAGAAAAAGATATCCTCTTAATAAGAGATAAATGGAATTATGAAATTCACATAACTAGGTTACCATATTGGAGAACATAGGCGATAAAATTTAACATGTACATTGTGGAAAATAGTAAATATTTATTGAGATTGATTGAGTTCATTTATTTAAAAAAAGTGAATGATCAATAGAAATTTAACAACCCAATAAAAATAAATATGTGTTTATTTAAAAGTCTATTTTTTTATCATATATGAACTTAATATGATTTTCTTTAAAGTCCATTTTCCTATTGTTGAGTAATTTCTTTACTATATAAGAATATAATGAAATATAATAACTTGATATATTTATAGTTCATGTACACAATTTCATCATTTGGTTTTTCTTCAATAAATTTACAATTTATCATTCTAATCTAAGAAGTGAATACCCAAAAAAGTATTTGTTTATACTTGGATCACTAAAATTCATTTTTAATGGATAGCGGGATCTATAAAACAATTATTTATATTTGTTACTAACTATTTTCCCAAACCAATATATTAACATATTAATATATAAACCTAAAAAGTGATATAACTAGTTCATAATGAATATTTATTCATCAAATTGTTAAAATAAAAAAATGACATATTAACCAGGACATCATGTAGGCTAGTGGAAGGTGTGAAACCCCTATCTTCCTCTGGCCATGGGTTCAAGCCCCACCACCTTACCGGATGCAATGATTTGTCACCATACATTTGGATTTTAATTTTTAAAAACAATTTTAATAAATTTCCTATAAATTTCTCAAAATTTATTATAGACATATTTAAAATTTAATAATTAAAACAAATTTTTTCTATAGTTTCCTATACAACTTATTATTTGTTCTACAATGTCTAATAATATTAGATTAATATAAAACCTCAATTTTATCAAAATGGTTAAATTTATGTCTATAAAATGTAATGGAATTATTCATAAAATATATTTTCCACTAAAACATGTACTAAAATAATGGGTTGTGTTGTCATAAATTTGTTCCATGATATCCTTAATAATGATAGACTGCAATTATACAAAACATGAAATAAGGTGTTTAAGACTTGAAACTAATGATCAATATTAAACTCATTATCCATGATGGTATCAAAAAATATAATTTTAATCAATAAAAAATTTATTATGAAATTGAACACAATATTTAGAATTTTTTATAATTATTATAACAAAAATATCATTGGTAGAAATAATTCTAAAATTTAATTATTGAACCCCAAAAAATAAACACTTCATCTATTTTATTTCAACGTAAGTCCTACCTCAATCTATGGTTTTACATAGGTCATTCAATATAATTATCTATTCAAATACTTTATAATATTTTTTTTAAAATATAAATTATCCTAAGAATATTGCCTAAGGGAGTAAAAAAAGGTGCACAATATGGCCCATTATCATGTGACGAGCTATGCTCGAGTCAAGCCTGAGGTGACCTTTTCGTAGTTATTACCGTTAGGTACATCTATAATAGAACCACATCCACTTATAGTTTTCATAAAGGGATGAATTACTGTGAAAACCACATAATATCCATTTAACCATGATTTTAGCATGTTATTCTACACTTATCCTTAATGTTTACCATAGGTTTATGTTTTCTAATCTATGTTTCCCTAAATCTCATTCCAATTGTTACTACTAAACATCCTTTGATACCAAATTTAGGGAATAAAACCAAGTAAGACCATAACTAGTGTCTAATTACATTAAATTTTCATAAGATACAAGGAATGGAATCCTGATGGACCTATCAATTTAGAAATCTTGATAAACTAATGTATAACCTAGAAAATTCTAAAAGTGTAACATTTATTTGATGGCTTGTATGACATGTAACACCAATCATAGAATATAATTTAACCTCTCAAGACATTATGATATATTTTATATATTAAATAAGCTTAATCTGTTATATATCTTTTAATGCAAACAATACTGAGCCAGTTTCTGTCTCATACAAAAATGAGTTTCTTTGATATTCTCGAGTTACATGCAAGACTCAGTTTTTTGAACAACAATTTACTATTAATATATTAATATTTAATAAAATAAAATATAAAAAATCATTAAATTGGAGTTTATGAATAGTAATAACTGAATTATAAATATATATGGTTTAAATCATTGATCACCAATTAATTAGAATAGAAAACAAAGACCAAGTAAAATAAATGAGAAGTTATTATAAAAAACTATTTTTATCCTCCAAAAGGATTTTTTATTAAGTTAAATTAATTACTATTAGTGAATTAAATTAATTAAATATATATATTATATATTTAACTGAATATTTTTTACATTCATCTAATATATTTGGTTTGAATAAGATATTAAGAAACCCATGTTTACAAATAAAAAGCTATATTTTTTCAAAGGAAATTTTCCAACATTTAATGGAAGACCTATTTTAGAACTAAATTTGGGAAATATTATTATATTTTTTTTCAAAAATAAAATTTAATTTTTAAAGGGTTGCTTTAAAATTATATTAGGGTGATATTTTTTATTTTTCTGAGAAGATTCATTTTTTAATGAATATTGAAAATAGTGAATATAAATTAAAATATTCATTTTCATCTAAACAATTTATAATGTTAAATTATATTTTAATTTGGTTTTGATATCTTATTATTTTAATTATACATCAATTAATTTAATTTAGTCCATTGGATTCTATTTAACATTGATATTGTATGTAAAAACATTCCAAACTTTTGAACTTTTTTACTTTAAAAACCCTGTTTCTCGTCGGCACTAAGGGATTAATATTAAAATACTTTATGTCACTTATATGATTTGAATTTTGTCAAACAGTTTCCATATTTGGAATTGTAATAATTTGTAATGTATATTATTGTCAAATTATCTTTTTATGAAATGTATTCATGAAATAAATTAATATTATTTGTAGCAATTAACAGAAAAACTAGCCTAATAAGGGACTAAACCTTAATCTTAAGGGGAAATGATGTATAAACATATCCAAAACCTATTTATTGCTATATTTATACCATATACCCCCTTTTATATAATTTTTAAATTACTGGAGGCACAGGATGTAAGTTAGACCACTAAATAGTGCTTACCTTTTTATATTTACAGGAATGACACTCCTCCTCCACTATAAAAAAGAACTCACCCCTCCAACTTATTTACACCTCTCAAGACCCTTGTCTCATACAATACCTAAATAAATAATCCCTTGAGATCCATACACTCATATTAATATTCTAAAATCAGGAATATATCAAACCATTTTAGTCTTTGGTATAAACAAAAAGGGGTTACCTGAAAAAGAGGTAACATTCATTAAAAAGAAATTTTATATCCACCCCTTAAATTATTATTATATATTTCTATTATATAATAAAATAATTTTCCAAAATATAATTTTATATTTTCAAATTAATTGTATGAACTAAACTAACACACACATCTATTAAATGGGATACACAGTCATTATTTTTGTGTACAGAGGACTACCACCTCGTAAACTAATGTCAATCATTATTCCATTTCTACCATTCTAGTTTGGAAATAATGATTTTTACATAGTATATATAATTTATCTTTTATATTAATAATTTATTTATTTATATAAAATTACTATATAAGTCATACCTTCATGCTTTAAATTTTTTGGGAATATGATAACATCGTTTGTGGATGTGTGGACTACCGCCTACACAAAGCGATGGGATTCGTTAACACTCTACATGTATTGTGTTAAGGATTATTTTAATTAATATATATGATAAATATGAAATTAATATGTTAATTTATTTATAATATATATATATATATATATATATTACTTCTACTTATTTAATATGATTAGAAAATGGAAACAACATTCAAACATACATATGACCTCACGTCTCCATGAACAATGTTTTTCATTTCATATCTCCATTTTTTGGGATTACTATTTATACATATATAATTAATATATATGATATTTATATCATGTTTTATATTATATATATGATTAAATCTATATCTATATAATAGGAAGAAAAAATAACAAGTCAAACAATACTCTAAAAACAAGGCAATTAATACTAGAAACGATAAAAACTAAAAAAATATTATTAATGAATATGTTATAATATGTTATAAAAGGACTATATATGATATAATAATTATTAATATGGTTCTTTTATAATTTAATAAAATTAATAAAACCAATATATAGGAGGTTAAAGGATGCCCAATCTAAAAAAACATAAGATAAGTGGATTTCTAGTATCACTTTCATTTTTGTCAGACTTATAACATATTCAGCACTTATTTCATTTTTGTGGTGTATATTCATACCTATTACATGTTATTTCATAAATTAAATTTCATAAATGGTATTGAAAATTTTATTTTATTTTATTATTTCATGGATCTCACGGTTCAAAAGTTACTCATGTAGTAAGGTACTTTCTCTTAACAGTCACTAATATTGTAAGGAACTTAATCTCAATTAACTTTAAATTGACACTTAACTGTTATCATGAAACTAATTTATTTTATATGGTGTATATAAAACACCTTTGACATTTAATATCATTAATACTTAATTATTCATGGTATTTTTATTTTCAATTTCAATTATTTCATCAGAGAGGAATTAAAATTAAAGTTACCAATATGTTATGAAATTTTATAACACGAATCCTCTTCATTGGGTTATATTAATTAATCATTATTGTTAATATTATATGATTTTTTGTATAATTAATTTGAATATCTATTTATGTATTATACTTTTATAGGTGGACTTACAGTTTACACACAATATCAACTCATTTATTAATTCACAACTCAATGTTATGTTTATTTTAAGGATTTAGTTCACAATCTCATTATAATCAAGATTATTTATTCTTGAATTTACATTAAAGGAAATTTTATAATAATTTTTCAATAATCCCTTTAATTTTTTATCAATTGGTTATTAATGTTATTTTCAAGTAATTTTACTATTTGTTTTACTTTTTGGTACTTAAAATGTTTTTTAAAATGTTTTTAAGAAAAATCGACTGCATATATCTCTTTGGACGAAGATATGTTTTCTCTCAAAACCTTTTTTTAAAATGTTTTAAACTTTTAAAAATAAATGATTAAAGAAAATATTTCCCATTTTTTCTATTATTTTTTTTCAAAGTAATCATCTTTTCACTTTCTCAACATGGCACATTTTAAATACTTTTTACAATGAAAAATGAATGTAATTTTTACCTTGTATAAAATTATTGATGAAATTTCTTTGAAGCTCAATTTTTAATTTTACAATGATATTTTTAAAGAAAATTATTTTTATATTTAGTTTCAAAGAAATTTTTTTTCAAAATGTTTTCTCAAAACAAAAATGGTATTTTCCTTCATAATGTTTTTAAAGATCTTTTTATGGTATTTTATAAATGAGAAAAACCCTTATCCTTAATCTAGTGGTTATATGTCACATTCATATGATCCTAATTATTTATTTAGATGGACTATGAGTATTTTTACCAAGGATAAAATCAACATTCACTTCCTTCATCCATTTTTTACATCATTATCTTTACCTTGAATTATTTAGTTCCAAGTAATCGTTGAATGTTAAACTTCCCCCGAATATCCATATCATTGATAATAGATATGTTTATTTCCTAAATTGTATACCATTTTTAAATATGGTTTTAATTTGAAATTCAGTTGATATATGATTATTTTTTTCAAATCGATATCTTTTACTCAATATAGTTATTTTATAAGGCACAATGTTCATTAATTAAATCTATTATTCAATATATGTGGAATGTGTTGGACATGTATGACCCGGGTGGGGCTTGGTTATAGATATCCCCTAAAGACATTGGTCGTCTCATGAGATGGATTAGTTGGATATACATAGTGGGTTTTTTTCACCTAGAATGTTTTAAATAGTCTTATGAAATTTATTAAAGGTAAAGGTATCACGTACCTAGGAAACATAGATTCCAATAATTAATAATTGCCTACATTTAGATTTAGTTATTAATAACAATCACATTTCACTATGAAAAAAAACTAAATATTCATTTAATTTTCATATTATTGATGAAATGGAATGGTTTTCATTTATTTACATTTACATATTGATTATTCATTATCGAGTAATTTAAATGGAATGTGTGTTCAATTATTTTTCTTCCCATATTTTCAGGCACTACCTCTAATTTTATTGATTACACAAAATGTGTGTCCAGTTATTTACCTTTCAATATTGATTTTTCTCATTTAATAATTATTATTTCAACATAGTTAACCCTTACTAATTATTTTAGCACACCCTTATTTTTTTTCCATTCCTCAGGATTCCATGATGCTTTCTATGAATTATATATAAGGATATTCTAGATAGAATAAAGTTATTATTATCAAAATAAATTATTTTTTAATTTGTTTATTCAAATGTATTGTAAGAATCATGTATGTTTTTATATTACTAGGACTAGAAAACTGATTAGTCCTTCAATATTCCTTTCCTTGTATCTTATTTCAATGCAATGGTAGAAAAAATAATCTCCGAGATTACATGGGTCGAGTCACTATAGTTGGTTTCAAATAAAGTTTAGTAGAATCCTTTGGAACTATATTTAAGGACTCATGGATTAGTTAACATAACCCCCAGGAAGAATTCAAGGATATGTATAAAAGAACATCATAATGTTTTTTTAGAGAGATATTATGTGGTTTTCTGATAAATATATCCCTATATAGATACTACAAGTGGGCATGGTTCTGACACATATGTACCTTGGGGTAATAAATCTGAAAAGGGTGAGTTGGTCTTGACTCATGTGTAACCTAGCACACGACACAGAGCCTTACTATGCACCTAGTTTGAGACTCCTATGGTATATTATTTGTATAAATCCCATTTTATTTACAAAAAATTATAATTATTTGAATATATAATGAAAATGAACGACCCATGTTAAAACATAAAACCAGAAAGGACATATGTTTAAATAAAATAAATAATGTATGTATTTATTGGGTTTCAAGAATTAAATTATAGAATTATTTCTACAAATGATATTATAGGTAAACTAATCATAAAACATATATGGAAAATATTTAGAGAAACACAGAAAGTATTTTAACCCTTTTATGTATATTTCGATATATTTAAAGTAAAATTTAGTGCTTTAGGAATAAAATAGAACATTTTTGGGTATTTATTTCTTTAAGTAAAGTGTTATATTTGAAATTTATCAAATAAAAACCAATGTGTGATTTTTTTAAATGAACTAGAAATATATCAAGTAAGTATATTTCATTATATTATTAAATAGTAAAATAATTCATCAACTATAGGAAAAGGAACTTGAATAAAAATGTTATCTTATTTGATTCATATCTGATGAATCAGATGGTGTTTTAAATCATCACATATTTATGGTATTGATACCCTAAACCTTCCATTTATCATTCAAATATTTGTGATGAATGAACCCAATCACTCCCTACAATTATTTAAACATTTCCTTTGTGTCCAACTTTTAATTTTCCACTAATGTTCTCTTATATAGATACATATTTATATGTTATTCCGTTTAACCAATATACTTTGTATTCTCTATTATTAAGAGGATATTTTATTAAAACTTTTGTGATGTTGGGTTTTAAAAATATAAATTTAAAAATACAATATCCTAGATTACCAAGATCATGTTTGAATAGTGAATACGCAATCAATTTATGGTAGGAAGAATGTAGAACCTAGAAAATTGTAAACGAATAAATTTATTTCGATTGCATGTATGACATGTAAGACCATGCATATAATGGAATATTGCCTCTTGAGACTTTATGATATATTTTATATTTCAAAAAAATTAATCTATTTTGTATCTTTCAATGCCTAGAATATTGACTTAGCATGTGTTTCACGAAACAACGAGTTTCCTCGACAAGCTTACATTACATGCAAAACCTAGTTTTACCGAACAACAATATATTATTAAAATATTATTCATTAATATAATAAGATATAACACAGACATGATATTTGTGGCTATGTATATCATTAAATAAATTATAAAAATAAATGGTTGAATTCATTTTTACCAATTAATTAGAAATTAAATTAAATACCAACTAAATATATAGGAAATGTATTTATAAAAAACAATTTTTATACACCCGAAGGAGTTTCTTATAAATAAATTAAATTAATTACAATTATTGAATGTTATTAAAGATATATATATATATTATGAAATATTTTTTAACAATACATTAATTGATATGATAGGCATAAGATAAAAACACACCTAATTTTGTATAAAAAGATAGATTTTTATAACAGTAGTTTTTAACCTTTTAATGGTAAAACTATTTAGAAACTAAATTTTGGAACTGTTATAAATTTTTTTTTATTAATAATATTATATTTTAAATATAAATTTCAAAATTATCATCATTGAATATTGAATTTCCCCGGAATATCCATAACATTTATTAAGGATTATATTATTTCCAAATCAAAATATCATTTTTTTCATACTGTTTTTATAATAATGGTTATTTGATATCCTAAGAAATATTTCTATATCTGTATCTTTTTCTCAATACAAATATATGATAAGAAAATTATTCATGGATTAAATCAATTATTATATATAAGAATAATTCCTTGGAAAAGTATGAAATGGGTGGGGCCGGGTTATAGATATCCCCTCAATGCATTGTTAGTCTCATATGATGAGTTAGTTTTCTTGCCTTAGTTTGGTTCTTTCACCCAATATATTTTAAACTATCCAGTGAATGGTATTGATGGTAAATGTATCATGTACATAGGAAACATGACATCCAATAATTAAGCATTGACTTCCACTACTGGAAAACTAAACTTTACCAATGGTTTGGAACCGTTAGTATAGTCCTCCAAACCGTTGGTATAGACCTATACCAACGGTTTTGGAAACCGTTGGTGTAGGTAATATGAAATCTATACCAACGGTAATGGAACCATTGGTATATAAATTCCAAAAATAAAACATCCGCTGGGATTTGATCCCAGGACCCCTCGTTTATCATTGAACGACTAAACCACTAACCTAACATGACTTTTGTGATCATAATTACCTAAATATATATATGTATTCTCATAAATATTTTAAATTTTGATTTATATAATGTTCTCGGTACGAAGGTATGATAAAAAATGAAAGTACTTATACCAATGGATTTAACAACCGTTGGTATAGGTATTTGGTTGTGATTTTCATTCTACGGAGGATGTTGAATTTTTGGTCCACTTTTCCCAACGGTTTGGCCAAACCGTTGGGAAAAGTGGCATATTTAGGGACCTTTCCTAATGGTTTGGCCAAACTGTTGGGAAAAGTGGTATATTTGGGGGGCCTTTCCCAACGGTTTGGAAACACTGTTGGGATAGGTCTACCTTTCCCAACGGTTTGGCCAAACCATTGGGATAAGTGGCCAATTTGGGGGCCTTTCCTAACGGTTTGGCCAAACCGTTGGGAAAGGGGACCTATACCAACGGTTTTTGAAAACCGTTGGTATAGAAGCGTTGGGAAAGATCTAATTTCCAGTAGTGTTCATTTTGATCCTGTTATCATTATCTATGATATTTTCACAATGAAAAAAATTTATGGATGCATTTCATTCTCAGTTTATTGATTAAATTGAATGATCTTTAGTTATTTAACTTTCTATTTTTATTGTTCCTTATCGAGTTATTTAAATTTCATTTATGTTTAGTTATTTACCATACCATATTTTTTACACACTCACCCATAGTTTATTGATTACCTGGAATGTGTGTTCAATTATTTATCTTGCTATATTGATTATTCTCATTAATTCATTATTGTTTCTATGGCAATTAAACCATACTGATCAATTTAGATCACCCTTATTTTTGTTTCATTTCTCTAGGATTACATTATGTTTAATAAATAATATATATAGATATTACAGATGGAATAAAGTTTGTATTTTCATGAAACTTATTTTTTAATTTTTTAATTCAAATTAATGTAAGACTCATATGTGTATCTAGTTTACCACGACCACTAAATTGATCAGTCCTTTGGGATTCATTTCATTATATCTTATGACAATTTAATGGCTGTAGAAACTAAATCTAGGCTTAATGGGGTGGGGTTGATAATAATCAAAATGTAAAGGTAAATAACTGAACACATATGCCATGTAGTCAATAAATTAAGAGGTAGTACATAAAAAATTTATCAAGGTAAATAACTAAACACAAATTCCATTTAAATAATTGGATAATGAATAATCAATATGGGAGGGTAAATAACAAAAAACCGTTCCATTAAATCAATAAAATGATATTGAAATGAATCCATAGATTTTTTCATAAGGAAAATATCCTGAATAATGATAACTAAATCTGATTGAAGGTAGTGCCAAATTATTAGATTCCATGTTTCTTAGGTATATGATACCTTTACCATAAAAACCTTTCAAAATATAGTCTACATAATAATAGTTGTTAAAATAAACTATGGAAATCCAACTAGAACATCCCTTGATACAATAAATACAATGAGGAGCTATCTATAATCAGGCAGCACTAATATCACAAATGTCCAATTCATTCCTTATATATCGAATAATCGATTTAATTCATAAACAAAAAGCCTTATCAAACATCTTTATTTAGTAAAAGGTAAAGATTTATCAAATTTTACCTAGATATAAAATAATCTTTAAAGTAAAAAGTGCATGTAAACATGGTATATGGTTTTATCAATAATCCTATTAATAATAAATTATAAGAACATTTTGTGTAATTTTATGGTCTAATTATCCTTGGAAGGTGAATAATTAAAGGGAATTTAATGACGTAAAATATGATTCAAGGATGTGAATGATGATAATATTCTTGGTTAAAATAATCAAAATCCATTCAAATAATTAATATATATGGTATAAATATTACATATACACATTGGAGAAAGAATAAGCGACATTTTCATTAATGAAATACCACAAAGGGACATTTAAATTTTCTCTTGAGAAAAAACATCCTTTTAATTTTTAAAATTACTTTATTTGAAAAAAAATCTGAAATAAATTTCTTTAAATTTATCTTTTTAAAATTTCAAAAGAATATTAAATGAAATGACAGTGTTAATTCTATATAAGGTAAATAGAACATTCAATTTTCATGGTAAAAAGGGTTAGAAAAGTTCCTTATTCAGAAAGAGGAAAAGTGATTCCATTGAAAATATTTTTAATAGAAAAATGGGCTAAAATTTCTTCAATAAATAATATTTAAAAGTTTAAAACAATTTTGATTTTTTTTAGAAATCATGTTTTTGAGAGAAAACAGATCTTCAACTGAAGAGATAAATTGGGTCAAGTGTTCGTAAAAACATTTTATAGAACAATTTAAGTATGAAAAAGTGAAAAATGGTACTATTACATAAAAATTATAATGAATAAAAAAGGAAAATAAAATTAATTGTATTATGAAACATTTATTATCTTATTTCCTTTAATTAAAAATCAAGAAAAAACAATCTCAGTTGGAATAAGACTGTGAAACATACCCTTAAAATAAACACAATTTTGAAATGTGAATTAATCAATCTGTTGATTATGTGTATCAAATTTAATTACAAATAAAACATGTGTAAAAAAATCAATAGATAATAAAATTCACTATACTCATCATCATATAACATTAATAATAACGAGGTTTTAATATAACCCTATAAAAAGGAATTGAGTTATGAAAATTCTTTACCACTTGGTAATTTCATCCTCAATTCTAATTAGATGAAATAAAAATATTAAAACTATAAATACAAAGAATAATAAATTATTTATGATATTAAAGGTCAATTGACCAGTATATACACCATATAAATGGAATTAGGTTCATAATAACAATTAAGTCTCAATTGAATATAAATTGAGGTGAAATCCCTTACTACAAAAGTTGATATTGAATCATGAGATCTATAAAAAATAAAATAAATTAACACTTTTAATTGTATTAAAAAACTAAATTCATGATATAACATGAAATAAATCAGTATATACACCACATAAAGGAAAATATTAGTGAATATTACACGATTCTAGCAGAAATGAAAGTGGGACTTGAAATCCATGTACCTTACATTTATTTTTTATTGTACATCGTTTAAAATTATATAAAATGGTTATAATAATGTTAATAACTTATAAAATAACCATTTTAATATTTAATATATAATATATAGTCATATTATAACATATTATAATATGTTCATTAATAATATCTTGTTATTTTTATCATTTCCGGTGTTAATTGCCATGTTTTTCGAGTAAGTTTTGACTTTCTATTTTTTTGTTCCTATTAATTAGATCATAATTAAATAATATATATAATTTAAACCATTATTTTGATATTATATATATTAAAAATCTATTTATTTATATTAAAACATATAATTTAGAGATTGGAAATTAAATACACCTTTTATGGTGACGATAGGCTATACGTATACATGAATGTTGTTTCTATTTTCTTGTTTTTTAAAGAAATAAAAGTAAATGATATATATATATATATATAATTCCAATGAAATATTATTTTCTTAGTTATAATATATTTTAATTAATACCATCCTTAATCCATTCCATGTAGAGTGTGAAGGAATCATATCAGTTTGGGGAGGTAGTAGTCTACATGTCCAAAAACAATGTTGTTGTATTCCAAAAAAATGGAATGAATGAAAGTATGGATTAATGAAATAATATATAAAATATATAATCTATATATACATCATTACTTCCAACCGTGAAAGGTGTTAATGTAATAATGAATGATACTAGTTCGAGAGGTGGTTGTTTGTCGTACAAACAAACGATGATTATGTATCCCATTTGATGGATGCGTGTGTAGGTGTAGGTAGTATGATTAATATAAAAAATATAAATATATTTGTGATAAATATTTTATTATATAATAATGATATAATAATAATTAAATGTTTAGATATAGATATAAAACAAAAGTTCCATCAAAGAACGTTATCGCTTTTTTCTATAACTTCTTTTGGTTTATACCGAAATAAATCCTCGGATTTATTTATGCAAAAAAATAACATTATATAAGGAGTGGATGAAAGTTTTTATATTATTTTGTTAGGTTTTTGAGGATCTAATTGGATTTTGAGGAGTGAATTAGTGGGAGGGGTGAGTTTCCTTTTATAGTGGTGGAGGAGTGGAGTACTTGTAAATATCAAAAGTTTAACACTATTGGTATCCCTTTTATCATGTGCCTCCAATAATGAAAAATATTATATACAAGGGAGTATATGGTCTTATGTTTTCCATCTGGTGGAGTTTTTACATGTTTCTTGGTCATTTTGCCCCTTACGATTAAGGTTTAGTTACATATTAATCTAGTTTTTCACTTAAATGGTGTAATTAATTTTCATTTCATTTTCTATTATTTTTAGTAAAAATTAACTTTAAATTAATAAACATTATATATTCCAATTATTATAAATATTTAATCCATTTATTGAAATTCTAATCATAGAAGTGGTAGAAATTTATTTAATACTAATCCTATAATCGTGGTGAGAAAGGGGGATTTTAAAGTAAAAAATTAAAAGTAAAAAATGTTTTTATATCTATTTTAAATATTAAATTTATTCCAATTATACACATTTAATTAAATTATTTATATTTTAACCAAAACAACATTAAAACCAATTTAAAAATAAATGTAACAATATATATTATTTACATAAAAACAAAATTTTCAATTAAAAGTCAGTATTTTTAACTATTCATCAAAAAATAAAACTTCTCATAAAAATATAAAAAATTTACCCTAATATATTTTTTATGTTCATATTTCAAAAATAAATATTACTTTGAAAAAAAATATTTATAAAATTTATGAAATTTAATTTTAAAACAGGTGCATTGTCACGAACTAGCCCGGGTACCCTAGTAACCCGATAACTGATCTAGTCTCGACATAGCGAGAAGGGAGTTCTCTATCCCCATGGGTTAGAAACTAGTGCCTATAATACTACATAAAATGAAAGTGGGAATATTTTTTCCACTAAAAATGTGGAAGTAAAAGAGACTAGTCAATAATGCATATATGGGAAACTCTACTATGAGAACTATACTAGAAGAAAAACAAGAAAAAAACAAAAATTACTACAAACAAGTACTAGAAAATAATAAAAACCACCCAAGTCCTAAAGGAAATAACTCACGAAGTCTAAAAATCAACAGTTCAAACCATCTCTAAGTGGTGCTTTACCCCTGCTCGAACCTATAAGGAGATAATCTACAAACACCCAAAGGCATAGGTAGGGTGTGAGATAAAAATCCTAGTAGAGTCTCACCATGTATTCCATAAAAGATGCAAATATTAAATTAACCAAGGAGAGAATTCATTTTAAAAAAAATGTTTGACATTTCATAATAATAATTAAAAATAATTCATGTTTTTTATTTCAAAATATGAAAATATATTAAGAAAATTCATTGCCTTTAAATTGATGGAACATTATAAAAAAATGGCACTTTTCCAAAATGTATTAAACAAACACTTTAATATAAAATGGTCTATACAAATCAAAAGTCAGGTATAATAGTTTATAACAATGCCATATATTCATTAAAAATATAAATAGTCAAGTAACAAAGTTATATTCCTAAAATGGTTTGACAGTTATAAGCTATAAGGACTCCACACTCAAGGTGACAGAATAATATAGACATACGTCCTTTTGACCTGAGGCCAAAGAGGACTCACCACCATCAACTAAAGGATGTTACATACTTCATTTATGTTTTGGAATGTTGAAAATCATAATGTTCTGTCCAAATAACTCACTAACAACCTACGGATTACATGTTCTCTAGTAAGAAATAATGATGGGAAACTTATTTCAAGAAACATTAATATATAATTAATCCCACTCACCATTTAAAATTTGAAAATTTCCCTTTAAAAACCATAACATGAGTTTTTAATCAAAAACATGCATTTTTTCAAAATAATACCCAAACTTTACTATAAAAACCATTTTTGTCCATTTTCACAATATAATAATTTTAAATCAATTCACAATTCAATTTCTCAATCCACTTTCATAAATCAAATTCAATAATTTATTTTTTCATAGGATTCCATAAATTTCACAATAAACCCCCAATACAACAGAATATGGGGTTATCAAAATTTTCCAACAAATAATTTTTCACAACTAAATTCAAAAATTTAGTTGAAAGATTTTCCATCTAATCCAAAATTTAAATTAAAAAATTTACATTTCATGAAATTCTATAAAGAGACCCTAATTCAATGGAATTGGGGGTTTTCCAATTTCATGAAAAATACCACTTTTAAAACTCCAACTGAATGGAATTTGTTATTTCAAAATGAACCAATTGAAATCTATTTAAGTAAAATCACGAGAATGAATTCAATTAAAACAATTAAAATTTATGGTTAACATAAATTGGGAATTATGATGGAACCACCTACCCCGAGATCACAGGATCACGAATCAAAAGGTTCTACATGAAAAAATCTAATAGAGAATGAAAAAAACTAGGATATATGAGAAAACCTAGGTTTAGATTGCAAAATAGTGGTTATTAGATCCCCAAATAAACATTTGGATTCACAGAACCCTATGGAGACTAAGAGAGATCATGGGAGAATGAGAACGAGAAAGGAAACTAACATGAAGAATATATAAGGGCATTCCTCAAGTTTCAAATCACTTCTAGGAGAGATCCAAGTGGAAAATATATCATCTTGGGAGTTCTATAGAAGGTATAAATTGATTGTGGATCATTCTAGTCCACCGACGACCTAAATGGGGGGTGGGGGTTGGTATTTTTTAATCAATATTTGTGTTAATTATAAAATAATATGCATGGTTTCCTGGGAAGAGGTGTACTATTTAGAAAAATTGTGCATAAGTCATGGGCCTATTGTAAATGGTCCACATAGTTACTCTTAATAGACCACGTGGTTTGAAAAACCATGCACCAACTATGATAAATCCCACTAACATGGGTTACATATTTTTCTCTGAGAGGGTGCACAGTTTGTGAAACCATGCGGTAACCGTGCACTAGCCTATAATTTTCCAAAAAATTAAAATTTTTAACCCAAACACTCCCAAACAAAACCCAACCAATTAATTATTAAAAATAGAGTTTTATGAATACTTGAAAATATTAGTATGGTGTTAGAAACTTCCCACCATAGACACTTTCTATCCCCAAAAGGCCTAAGAAGAAGCTTGCATGCCGAGAAGATGAGGGCACTACTCTCTCATCAGTGCTTTCCTATCCCACGTCTCATGAGAATCAAAACTGCGATTCTATAGCACATGAACCTAAGGTATAATCCTCTCATGAAGTACATTGGATTAATAATCAACTACCCTGACTGGTCGTTCAGTCATGGATAATCATTTTTAACCTCAATATAACTCTATACCAGAGCATGAGATGGGTCATATAGATACTTATGAACCATAGATACATGAAACACATTATTTATTTATGTTAGTTGTGGTAGAATTTATAAATGGTAATAAAAGTTTCCCACTTGGTCAAAAACATCAAGGGGTCCCAAAAACCATGGAGCATGATTCCCTTTCCTCCCAAGCTGTTGATGACCCAACTGGGGTAAACCATTCAAGAACATATAGCCAACAAACTGATAATTACAAATATATATGATGAAGATTAAAAGAAGACTTATATTGGGTCTGTGTCCTCAAAATTATTTGAAGAATCACCTGGATATTTGTTGTAATCACTTGGACCATGCTTGTTCCAACTAAAGAACTTTTAGAAATCTCTGACCAACAAAATGAATATTTATAATTATGACCATACAAGGACTCAAAAGGATCCATTCTAATCACAGATTGGGAACTATTATTAAAAGAAAACTAAACTAGTAATAAATGATCATCTCAAGATCCACCAATGTTGAGAAGAAATTGGTAAAGAATATTCTCAAGAATCTATATTGCCTTTTCTATTTGGATATCTGACTGAAGATGGTATTCCATACTCAAATGGATATGATATCTCAGTACCTCCTGAAGGCCTCTCCAAAAGTGATATTTGAACTGAGGATACCTATCATAAAATATTATATAATAAACTCCATGTAAACAAACTAATTATTTCACATAGAAATTTATAAACACCTCAAATTTTGTTATATCGTAAATGGGTATAAAGTGTGGTAATATAACCGGCCTATTAATCATAAAAAATATCATATTCTTCTATATTTGGGTATGATAAAACATAAACACAAATTCCATAGAGATCTCATCCCATATCCAAGTAGATTCTGGAAGAGGGTGAATAAAACCCCTAGGTTTTTGGTGATCAAACAAAACCTACTGGCACATATAACAATGAGACAAAAAATCATTATTGTTGCATATCATACCAAGAAACTATAATTTCCACCACATGTCATAGAAAATCTTCATGGTTCCATGACATACTTCCCACTTGAACCTATGTAAATCCTTATTACAACTTTCTTTATTGAATATGATCCAAAAAAAGATTTCTGAAAGAATAGAATGACCTCTTTGGATAATGACCACTCAAACACAGCCTTCCCACCATTAAAAGAGTCTATAATGCTACCAAACTAATCATAAATATGTTGTTCTTAATTAATAAATTTGGGAATATAGGATGTCAACTAAACACTGGCCAATGAAACCTCAACCCTTGATTCCTAGACTCCTATATTTCACTATGCAAAGAGACACATCAAGTTCCACTGTTATAACAATTAATTCACTTCATGGGTTAGAAGTTTCTTATTCAAAGCATCTACAATGACAAGCCCTTTCCCTGAGGTATATGTCATGTCAAAATTGAAAGGCTTATGGTATTCCACCCAACACCTCTGGAAGAGATTTAAATATTTTTTAGAGAATATATAACTAATGATATTGGGGTATGAATACACGGTAATTATTTCTTTGAAAAGGTAATACTGCTAACTTATATGTGTTTGAATAAAATCTATTTGTTCAAGGTCATGGGTCTGATAATTTTTATCACGTGGAATAAGCTGACATAATCCATATGTAAAAAACGATTTCAATCCAAAAGAATGCATCCCAATACTAAACCTGATGAATCATAAAATACAACATAGCCCTTCTCGAAATCTATAATGTTCAACACTAATATAGTATTCAAAAGGGTTTTCATATTAATAATAGAATTTTTACATTTATCATCCCAAAAAAACATTACTCCCTTCTGAGTTAGTTCAGTCATCAAGGAATCTAACTTCAAGAAGTTATTGATGAGTCAGGGATAATATCTAGATAATACCAAGAAGCATCAAATATCCAAGACATTTTATGGTTTCTTTCTAGTTGTGATAGTCTTCAAATTCTCAGGATCAACTAATAATACTTGTTTTGAAGCCACATGTACCAAGAAAATCACTTACTGAATCCAGAAATCACATTTTAAAAGCATGACATAAAGTCGATGATTTATCAGCAGACTCAAAACCATTCTCAAATAATGCAGATTGTATCATACTCAAAATTAGAGTAAACAAAGATTTTATCCACAAAGACTACCATGAAGGTATCAAGATACTCATTGAAATTACTATTCATAAAATCCATGAATACAACAAGAGCATTGGTTAGACCAATGGTCATGACAAGTTACACAAAGTTTTCATACCTTCTCCCAAATGAATTTTTTTGAATGTCATATTATTTTATCCTCAATTGATGGTGGCCAGAATAAATAAAAATATTTGAGAACCACTTATAAAATTTTAACTAATCTAACAAATCATCAATCCATAGAAATAGATACTTGTACATTATCATAACTCGATTATTCGTTTGGTAATCAATGCATTGGTGAAGTGAACAATAATCTTTAATAGAAAAGAGAACTAGCACCAACCAAGGTGACACACTCAGTCTTATGAAGCCTTTATCAATAAGGTCTTCTAATTGGGACTTCCTTGATTTCATTTCAGTTGGTTCCATATAGTAAGAAGGAATAAAAACTAGTTCAGTACCACACATTAAGTAAATGGAAAAATATTCCTTAATTATCGGTGGAAAACCAATGAAGTCATAAATAAACATGTCGGGAAACTCGACAAAAACTAGAGGGAGATCACCACTCAAAGATTCTTTCTCTATATCGAATGAAAACCTAGATATTGCTTTCCCTAGATCTAGATAGGAAGGACTGATTCTGCTAAACCTTGGGTCCCATTCTCCTTAAAAGATACAACACACACCATCTAGTGTAGTAATAGAGACCCATTGAAGAGAAAAATCAATCCCGACTTTAGTAAAAATGATCCAATCCATATCGAATATGAAGTCAAGTGGTTTTATTTTGAGAACAAGAATACTTCAATAATGTTCGATATCCAATAAAGAGAAAACACAATATTGACTATGGAGACCCTGGTCTCTCTTCATACTAAGGGATATAGTAATAACCATTATGCAAGATAAAAGCTCCACATAATGATTTACCAGATTAATAATGCGGTATGAATTAAATGAATGAGATGCACCAATATCAAATATAGACATCACTAATTTCCAAGCTATAGTGATGGTACTTTTCACAGTCACTAGAATTGTATCTGCTTCCCTAGGAGACTATTCCTCTACATGAAGAATCTTCATTCATGATGCCTATGGATAAAAACCTTTTGAAGGTGAGTCATCTAATTGAACCACAATTTTATAAGGTTTTTATGATCTTATGCCACTATGTAGAGTTGAATAATCCTGGAATAATCTCTACAAGTGAACCAAAATTCAACATGGGCCACCATTATTAGGTGCCTTAGTTTATAACATCTTTAAATTTCTTGGATTTCCACACTGTTAATAAACTAAAAGATCTATTCCAGGCACTAAAGGAGTTCTAGAATGACCATGTTTTCGAGAACCACCATGAGAATCATCACACATACTCTTTCCCTTAGAAGAATGCACACAACCACAAGGAGAAAAGGAAACTGCTGATAATGCTGACTTTCCAGCTAGGTCCATCTCGACCATCAACTCTCTATCAAGAACATAAAAATAATAAGGAAGATTCAACAAGAAAAACTTAGAATGAATATACTATCGAATTAGAAACTCAAACCGTATAGCCTAAATCTTCTCATTTGATACAATCTTAGGTGAAAACTGCACATGCTCATCCAAACAGTTCACATAATCTATCATGATCTTGTTATCTTGCTTGAGTTTGAAAACCCAAGTGGCCTTAGACAAAAACATTGAATCTGGATAGAATTAGCTTGTTAATAGAACCTTGATTTCTTTACACACTAATCCCTTAAGTTTATTCACCTCCACCATTATGTTCCACAAAATCCTGCTTGGTACTTCTAGCATGAAGGTGACACACTTCACCTTGATTTCATTGGGTGTGTCTAAGAACCGAAACAAACTCTTAATTCTGCTCAACCACACCTCTATCCCTTGTGGATCATTTGAGACATTGAATGGTGGTAGATTCTATTGATGTAATTATTGATAAAAACTTTTGAGAATGTCCCTCTGGGGTGTCACAACTAGTGCCCAAATGGGAACTATAGGTGGTGCCTATCCCATAGCATGGATAGTGTGCACAATCACCTTAACTACCCTCGGATCCATGATAGGATTCGATCACTGTGGTTCGATAACAACATACTCCTAGATATGATTCTCATGTGTTTTTAGAGTAAATATTCTACACAATATCAAAAACAATTTAGAATAAATAATATTAAAACTCAAATAAAGCAAAAAAGGAAGAAATAAATCCCAACATGTATATAAATTATATACAGAACTCACATATGCAAATAAAAACATGGTAAATACTATAACTAGTCCTCAAAATGTCTTTCCTAACCACCCCTAGTGACATAAGGTTAATTTCAATGAGATCCGCCCAAACACTAAATCAAACATACCTCCTAATTCCCAAAAAGATTACACAAATGCATACTGACATCAAGACAAGAAACTAAAAATGAACCTTTAATAACAAATTTCACAACCCATATAGGTTAGCATAGTAACCTGATAATTGAGATGATCTTGACATATCCCAAAGGGAATTCCTAATACCCATGGGTTGGTTACCAGCACCTTGCATCATACAAAATTGAATGTGGGAAAAAAATTTACACTATCAATGTAGAAGTAAAAGTGACATGTTAGTGATGAATAAAAAGGAAATCTACTAGGAGAACAGTACTAGAAGTAAAATAGGAAAAACAATACCAATATACTCTAACAAAGTACAATAAAATCTAAAAAAATACCCATATACCAAAGGGCACAACTCACCAAGTCCGTAGATCAATAGATAGAACCACCTCCAAATGGAATTTTACACCTGCTTGAATCTAGAAGGAGATAACCTATAAACAACCAAAGGCACATGAAAGGTGTGAGCTAAAAATCCCTGTAGGCTCTGATCAAGGATTCCATAATAGACACCGATACTAAATTAACCAAAGTTTTCTTTCAATTTAAAACAAACATGTTTAAAATTTCCTAAGAATAATTCAAATAATTTATTCTTTTCATTTCGAAATATGTAAATACTTTTTTCAAATGATTTAATTTTCAATTGATGGAACATTTCATATTAAATTTCACGTTTCATAAGTGAATTAAATAAATAATTTTATATAATACAGTTTATATAAACCATAATAAATGTAAAAGATTTTATAACAATGGAATATATTCATTTAAAATAAAATCATGTGAGTTACGTGGTCCGATTCCTAAGAAGGTATAATATTTTTAGGATATACAGACTATATAATATAGTTAAACCATAAATATGTACATATATCCCTTTGAACTCAGGCCAAAGAGGACTGATCACCATCATCGGAGGGATGTGACATGTTGCATTTATGTTTTGGAATGTTGTAATGAATAAAGTGTTGTACAAATAACTCATTAACTACCAAAGTATTTCATGTTATCTAGTTCAAAACAATGATGGGGATTTAAATTCAGGAAACCTTAAATACAGTTAATCTCATTCTCTATTTTAAATATTTCAATTTCCATTTAAAAAAATAACACAAGATTTTAATCCAAACCATGAATTTTTCACAAATGGAACCCAAAAGTTCCTATCAAAACAATTATAATACATTTTAAAAATATAATAAGTTTAAATAAATTAAAATTCAATTTCACAATCCCCTTCATAAATTAAATTCAACAATTTTATTTTTCAAAATATTCCATCAATTTCATAATAAACCACCAATTTAATGGAATAGGAGTGTTTAAAATTTTTCCGTCAAATCATCTTTAATAATTAAATTCAAAAATTTAATTGATATAATTTCCATCAAATAAATAATTTAAATTAATAAATTTAAATTTCAAAATTTTCTATAAATACACCCCATTTCAATGGAATTTTGGGTTTTCCAATTTCATGCCAAACACCATTTTAAAACCCAAATTCAATAGAAGTGTGTTCTTCTAAGAAACCAATTTAAATACATTTAATTTAAATCAGTAAATTCTATTAAATTTAAACAATTGAAATTAAATAAATCAATTTAGATTTATCATAAATTAGAAACCATGATGAAACAACCAACCTCAGGATCTGGGGCTCCCGAATCACAAATCCATACACAGAAAACTCGGATAGAGAACGAAATAAACAAGTATCTATGAATCGAACCTAATTTTAGATCCTAAAAAAGTGAATATTAGATCCAAAAATTAAAATAGGGATTCACAAACCACTCGGTAGGAGAAGAGAGATCATGGGAAAATCAGAATGGGATGAGGAAACTAACCAAAAAAATATCAAAGGTCATTTATCATGTTTGAAATTTTTTATAGGATGTATCTATAGGGCCAAAAACTATTCTTGAAATCTATAATGAAATGATAAATCACTTATGGGTTGATCTTTTCTATTTTTGAACTAAAACGAAGGGCAAAATTTAGAGGGGCACAATTTCATAAAACTGTGTGCAAGCTGTGATTCTATTTTAAATGTGATTAATGTTTCCTATTAAGTGATAACATGGCTTTACTAAACATATACCAACAATTCCAAATCCCACTATATTGTTTTTCATGGTTTTCTTTGGGAGGGATCGCGGTTTGGGAAAATTGTTCGCGAACCGTGCATTAGCCCAGAATTTTCTAAAACATTCAAAATTTCAACTAAAACACTCTAAAAAAACCCAACAAAAGAAGGATTAAAAAGATGGGTTTATGAGTACGTAAAAACAACAATTGGCTGTCACATGAATAATTAAAAGGCACAAATACTACATTTATAAAAATATTACTTTTTATATATAAAAATGGGATTATTTTTAACATATTTATATCAAATCTATGTAATTAATACTTAATATATTTTATTGAATATATAATATATTTATTACATTAATATGAATAAATATTAATAATTAATTTAATTTATTAGGGAAACAGACCTTTTGGAGTATAAAAAAAGATTGTTTATAAGAACATTTCTTATATATTTAATTGGTCTTTATTTTAATTTCTAATTTATTTGTAACCAATGAATTCAGCCATATTTTTTATTTGTTATTTAATACTATTAATAACCTCTAATTGAATGGATATTTTATATATTATTATAATAATATTTTAATAATATATTATCATTCTAAGAATAGTTGTCTTATGTGTAACGCTAGATAACATAGCTTTGCGTGTATGAAAGATATAGATAAAATTTATTTAAAATAGCATAAATAATTGGGGTGTTATATTCCCTTATAATCTTGGCATTTCTTCATATACTCTATCAAATAAAATTTTGTTATTTTATAACTTTTTAGTGTTATAATAGTCAACCTACCAAAGTCATTTTGGTACATAAACTGAATATGGTCAAAACATCTGATTTAAAATCACTTGATTAATTAATTATACATAACATGTTAATAAGTAATATAAAATTTAATTATAAACATGAAACAAGTTCTATAGTAGGTAAATAATTAACATATGATTTTTATTCAGGAAGATAAAGACACATGTGATGAATCACACTCAAGTAAAGGAACTTTATCTCAATTTCCTTTCATTGAGCTATATCTTGATGTTATAAAAATTTATTCTTTTATATGGTGTATATATATCCTATTTAACATGTTATATCATGAATTTATTTATTTTAATTATATTTAATGTTTTTTAATGTAATTATTTAATGTGTTTTTTGACTCATGTTTTTCTCAAGTGATACATAACTTTTCTTTTTAAAAGAATCATTTTTTTAGAATTTTCCTACCAACTTTTTATCTTCCATGTCCATGTTTTTGAAATTATTTTGTTAATGTTATAATAAGGAAATAGAAGATTTATAAATAAAATTTAATTCTATTTTTACTTTATTTTTAATATATTATAAAATTAATCTTTTTACGTGTTTTATACGAAATATTTTGATGAACATCAAAAAAAATGTTCTGTTCTCAACGCACATGATGACAATGAAATTTCTACCTCTATATACATTATATTATTTTGAGATAAATTTTAAATACTTAATGTTTTCTTAAATGATAAATCCTATTTATATATTTAATGTATTTTGGTATTGGAAATAAATTTTTAATGAAAAAGATGTGTTTTGTTTTAAAAAATGAGTTCTTATAAGAAAATGGTGTTTTTACTCGAAAGTGTTTTTAATATGGGTTTAAAAAGAGTTATTCAAAGGGTTTTATGATAAAATTGTTCTATTCATGATATGATACTTGAGAATTATATGAAATAGGTGATAATGATGCAACTTTTATAAAGGGTCGAGCCCCATTATAGCTCACGGGTGAGCCCAATATAGCTTATATGAAGGGTTGATCCCCATTATAGCTCATGAAAGATGAGTGACCCCAAAATAGATTATATGAAGGGTTGGTAAAAATTATAGCTCTTGGGTGACATTGATATATATTATATGATGGGTAAGAATGAATATAGATCTTTAATGGAATTGTTGGTTATAATGTTTCAAGTCGACAGTATTGTTATACTAATTACAAGGGTTTTTTTGAAAGGGTTTTATAAAAGTGATGATAAAAGTCAACTATAAGAATTTTTAATTTCATTCTATTAGTTTTAAAGAATTTATGAAAGAAACCAATGTGTTTTTTGTCTTGTGAAAATGTTTTATTTCTTTCTCTCAAATAACATTGATATAAAGGTAAACTGTAACACCCTGAGATTTTATGAAAAATATTCTTTTTAATTTCATTAATGCCTTGTGTTATACACTACACCAAAAGGATCTTGCACAACACGCATCCTTGACTTTCCATTCATTACACGCAATCGCGACCTTCCTTGATAGCGTGTGTAGTACGCAATACCGAGTTTCACTAAACAACGATATGCTATTAAAATATTTTTAAAACTAGCTGTTATGAATAGTAATAACCACTTTTTAAAATTTTGTAAATTTTATTTTTCAAAATGGACTTCATTTTTGGATTCAGAATATCGAAATTAGCTTAGGGTGAAATTTTGGTGATTTTCGGATAACTTTCATATTTTGATGAATAGTGAAAATTACTAAATTTTAATTAAAAACAACTTTTTCAATCGAAATAATTAATAGTGATAAATTATTAATTTGAGTGGTTTTAAAGTATATTTACAATATATTTTTACAATTTAATACAATGTTGGTCATTGGATGTAATTTCACATTTAAACCAGTTATAAACAAGTGTCAATCTTTTGATAGTTATTATCTCTTAAAAACACGTCTTTTGATTTGACGACGGGAATTAATTTTTAAATTAATTAATGCAACTGATATGTTTTGAATTTGGTAAAATAGAAATAATTTTTGAGTTCATAATATCAAATATAGCTTAGTCCTAATTTTTGGTATTTTTCTGAAAACTTTCAATTTTTGATGAATAGTGAAACCACTAAGTAGTAGTTAAAAAAACTGAATTTTTCATAAAACATAATTTTCCCGCATCTGTGAGTGGAATTTTGAAAATTCGAGAGACACAGTTAATATCAAGGACTAAAATGTGGTTCAATGAGATGAAAATAATTTTTGGTGAATAGTAACTTTTGACTTTTTTACCACGTTTAAAAGTAAATAGGGTAATTAAGGGTAGAAATGATATTATTATTACCCTAAAACATGTCCTAATTCTATTGGACAAGTGTAATTAGACCAAAAACAAACTTATAAATAACATATGACCATTTAGGCCCACTTGGATTAGATTAGGACATTTATTATTAATTTATTCAAAGAAGAGTTAAAAGAGTTAAAATCAATGTTTATTTACTAAAATATTTTTAATATAGGGTTATACATAAGTTAAATTAGACTATAAATATTAATTAGAAAGCTAAAAATAGTTCCAACATAATGGTATTTTATTTGTAATTTTTTGACATTAAATAATTTACATTATTTATGACACAACGATGATGCAGTAATTATCTTATTAATGAAATATTGAAATAATTGATGTTATAAATACCCAAATAAATATAATTTGAGACTTTTTATGAATTCCACTAATTTTCTAAGTTAATATGAAATGTTAGTATTGATTTAATTAACTTTTTTCTAACTTATCATTCTGTTATGATTTTCACAAAAATCAATTACTAAATAGTGTCAAAATTGACATAAAATAGTTTTTAAAAGAAATATTATATTATTAATAGTTATTTTTTTCCTAAAAATCTAAGGTTCGGCCAAATGACTTAGATAAGGTTATATATATTAATAATAAACAATTTGGGGTTCTTTTGGCTTCTTATAGTAAGTTTATTAACCTTATAGTGTAAGAACACAAGAAGACATGGTAAAAGTAAAATTATCTAACTTAATGTTAAATCTAAATGATAAGGTTAAAATAGGAACCTAAACTTGTCTAAATTCTATTGGATGAGAGTATTTCGACCCATCCCTACCTTATCCTCGAAATAAATCAGTTTGAAGCTATTTAAAACCGAACTTGACTTTATAATAAAATAATATTTTTAGTTATTCCAAAGGTGCCCCTCTCCTCCCTTATAAAAGGGCACCTCCTCCCTCTCTTCCTCACACAACATTGAGCCTTCAAGATCGGCCAACCCCTGCCAATTTCACTTCTCCACTTCCATAGAAACAACCTAGAGGTTCTGGTCTTCCTAAAAGACCAATTTTAGTGCCCTAAGAGGAGGTCTCAAAGAGGCGCTTCAAAGAAGAGGTAATTTCTGTTACCGATTCTTTCATCTTTATTTCTTCTTCCACTCCTTATTCTTAGGTTTTTCATTATGAAGTAATAACATCAGTATCACTTATATACTGATATGTTATTATAATTATGAAACAACCCTATTTCACCATCTATCCATCCTACGGAAAACGAAATCACCGCGCGTGCGTACATACGGAATACCGTCTCCACGCCATGGTGAAATCTATTTTCCACCAACACCTTACTTGGATGGGTATAATGGTGTAAATAATGACTATATATGCCTATTATAAAGTGATATTTATTCTGAAATAGTATTCATGTACTCCAATACAATTCCACGATCATAGGAATGATATCATCACTCGTGCGTACGTACGGAATACCGTCTCCACGATGTGATGCGACTCGTTCTACATGATCTTCATTTAATAATGATTATATAAATGAATTTAATGAATTAATATGATATATATTACACCAATACCATTCTGGAAATGAGTTATCTATAACCTAAAGAAAATAATAAGAATTTATTCGACAAAACACGCATAAGAACAAAAAGTTATAAACACTCGAATAACAAGTAGCAATGAAATATTACTACTATGAAGCTAAGAATATGACCATATATGATATAATAAAAATAAGTATGATTCTGGAATAAGTAAATAACATTATTTAAATCATTATACAGGAGTTTCAGACACTTACAAAGCAAGTCGGACCTAAGGTAAGGGAAATATCACAATCTCATTTTTATCCGAGATTGTTTATACTTTAAAATTTTCTGGGGTGTATTTTATCATCCACATCCATGTTTCCTAGTTATATAATATTATTTACATCCTCCTAAAATTTTTTATATACAATTTTACACTTCGGTGAGTTTTTAGTAAAATATATGAAAGGAATATTTTGTCTTTTTTCGTACGAGGTACTTTTTTGACTTTTACGACAAAAGTACAAAGAATGTTTTTTTAACTTATACGGCATGAATGGATTTTTAAAAAATTATTTCCAAGAAGCTTCCTTTAAATTTTTTCAAGTTTATTTTTAATCAACTTCTTTTAGTTTAGAATTTTTTGACATGTTAAGGAAGGAAAAGTGTTTTTGAAGTAGAAAGGATATTTTCCTCAAGAATGGAGTTCAAGTGTTTTATCAAAATTATTTTCCATCTAAGATAATAAAGGGTTCTGTTTCTATCCCTATTATTACATTGATTTGATTATGTTGTGATGGAATTATATTTTTATAAAATTCCTTTATCTTATATGAATTGTTTTATGATGTCATGATGTTTAAGATTCCTATTTGTATTACATGGGTTATGCAATGATTTATGATTTATGATTTTGTGGCACACATAAGAATGGTATCATTATGAGATGGGTGGGACCTATATCTCCCTCCAATGTATTGGGTAAAGATTTTATATCTCATGAGATAGACATGGCTGGAATGGTAGGTTTTACCAGTTCAGTGAAAAAGGACTGAAACGAGGGTGACTCGGTTCAGAAAGGGACTTTGTCTACTAAGATAGTCTTGGCAATGAGTCTTGACTAACAAGAAATGATTCTCTATGATTATGTGTGTATTCCACAATGTTTCGTGTTTTAAGTTATGATTATTATATTTTCATTTCACTACTAAGATTTATCCCATGTTATGAAATTATGCTCTCTTTTGCAGGTTAAGATTTCCAAAATGTTATGTTCTTATGAATACGATGTGATTGATATTTATTTTGTATACCCTTACTGAGAATTTGAGATCACCCTTTTATGTTTACTTTTCCCCAGGATATAAAGAAAGGTTTTAGGTATAAAAAAAGGAAGATCTTTATGGGAGATGTTGAAGATCTTTCACCAGGATTAGAAGATTATATTCCGAGTTTCCAAAGACAATAATCTATTACGATCCTTGTGTGTGTTTTTTTGTTATGTAATATGTATTTCGAAAATGTAATTTAATGTCAATGTACATCAAGCTTCAGGTCTCTACAGTTGGTATCAGAGGGAGGTTTAGTCAACCTTTGGAAACTAGGATGCGAAAACGTTAGTGAGATCCTTAGAGATATTTCTAAGGTATGTCTAGGGATGTCCCTAAGGATAAGTATACGTATAGGATATAGTCCTAGACTATGGTAACGATATTAGATTAAACCAAAGATGTTAGATATTGAAGTTACTCCCCTATTATTATGATTTTTTCCTCTCACATTATCTTTTTGGGTTTTAGAAAATGGCTGGAAACAAGATGATTCATAATAATGGAGGATATGATGGACAATGGAATGATATTCTTCATGAGAAACCAAATGAAACGGGATTTGGAAGTCCAAACATCATTATTATGCCGAATCAGCAATCTCATTATATGATCAATAAAGTAAAATTTGGTAAGTTTCCTGACTCGGCTAATAAGAGAAAGATGGAGTTTCATGATGATCATAGAGGAAAGAAAGTTCAATTTCCCCTATGTAAATCATGTGGGAAGAGGCATCAAGGAGAATGTTTCAAAGGAACTGGAAGATGCTTTGGGTGTGGAAAAGAAGGACACAAAGTCAGTAAGTGCAAAGGAAATTGTTTAGTTAACACCGGGGATGAGGATAATGGAATTGCTACGACATCAACAATGGTTAAATGTTTTAAATGTGGAATGTACGGGCATTATGCAAATCAATGCCCTAAGGGAAAGTCTCATGAAGATAATCAGTATGGTCGTATGGGTAGTACTTATGTTGATGATGATGAAGATACTACAAATGATATGTTAGATGAAAGAATTGTTGAAGCTCGGTCAATGGTTTAAGAATGTAGTGGAATGATAACATGTTTATCATGTGTAATGTTGTATAAGAAATCTCATGGTACTATGGAATAAAGAGACATCTAAGGACTGTTACACTGTTGTCTTTCCTTGAGTTTTGAAAGTGTATGATTAATGGTACCAGTATCCATGAAAGGTTATTCAGATATTTTTGGAATGTAGATGATATGCGCATAATGAAGGGATAAGACGATAATGAGATGTTTGATTGTATTCATGAGCTCATGATTGATATAAGGACTAAGTGATATCATGGTTTGAGTATATTGAATTTTGAGGATTTTGGTATGTGGAAGGTGTTAACTTTTAACTGCATTCATGTTTTCACTCAGGTTCAATGGGTATTCAAGAGAATACATGATTAAGGACTTTGAATGTTTGGAATGTGACCAACAAAACATATCTTATGATATATGGGGATCAACGATGGTATTAAATCTCTGGTAATCGTTTTCACTATGTTATGAGAGTGGACTGCAGTATTATGGATAAGCCTAAAGATTGGAATGAATTATGTTGGACATAAGTTAGTATTGTTTAAGGATAGAAGTTTTTTTTGATATTATTGATGGGATGTTATAGTAATATTGTTTTGGAAAAAGGACAACCTGTAGGATGGGCGACAGCCCATCGCGTCGGACAAAGCTGTGTGAATCGAACCCACAACCGAAGTGCGACTGGCCTTTATCGCCTACCACTGGCCTACAGGAAGTCCCTGTTTAGTAGAAACTACTTTTATTATATTAATCAGCATGATATATGATGTATAAGTCCATTTTAGGAACCATATATCATTAATCTCACTATAGATGGACTTATGTATTTTTTGATAACTTTTCTAACCTTTTGTTTGAGACATATGGAATGACCCATCATTCTATCACATGATCTGCTAACACATCACGAATATCAAATTCAACTTCATTTCTTTAAGAGAAGAAGTAGAAATTGTCCAAAGAACAACAAACAGTGAGACTATACCAAAATCACGAAAGTATTTCTTCTAATTCCAATTTCATCAACTTTAGGGAAATGATCTTGAAAACCAAAAATGTTGTCCTAATGATCTTATATCTGATTAATCAGATGGTACCATAAATCGTCACAAATTTATGGATTTTTGATTGTTGTCTTTTCCATAGCCATGTTCTCTACCACTCTCTATCAGAACATGATGGTTAGATTTTTCTTCCATATCCATATTTTCACCTATGTGGAAACCCAGTGATTAGTTTATTTGGGTAACCATTACGTTTCATACATTTTTTAAAGATTGGTTTTGGTATTCCTTTTTACGATGTGGGTTTCTATAAATGAAACTTTCGAGTAGTAAACCATTTATAACCCCCGACGAATTTCGAGGGCGAAATTCTTTTTAAGGGGGGTAGAATGTAACACCTCGAAATTTTATGAAAAATATTCTTTTTAATTTCATTAATGTCTTGTGTTATATGCTACACCAAAAGGAGGTTTCACAACACGCATCCTTGACTTTCCTTTCATTACACGCAATCATGACCTTCCTTGATAGCATGTGTAGTACGCAATACCGAGTTTCACTAAACAGCGATATGCTATTAAAATATTATTAAAACTAGCTGTTATGAATAGTAATAACCACTTTTTGAAATTTTTTAAATTTTATTTTTCAAAATGGACTTCATTTTTGGATTCGGAATATTGAAATTAGCTTCGGGTGAAATTTTGGGGATTTTCGGATAACTTTCATATTTTGATGAATAGTGAAAATTACTAAATTTTAATTAAAAACAACTTTTTTAATCGAAATAATTAATAGTGATAAATTATTAATTTGAGTGGTTTCAAAGTATATTTAGAATATATTTTTACAATTTAATACAATGTTGGTCATTGGATGTAATTTCACATTTAAACCAGTTATAAACAAGTGTCAATCTTTTGATAGTTATTACCTCTTAAAAACACGTCTTTTGTTTTGACGACGGGAATTAATTTTTAAATTAATTAATGCAACTGATATGTTTTGAATTTGGTAAAATATAAATCATTTTTTGAGTTCATAATATCAAATATAGCTTAGGCCTAATTTTTGTTATTTTTCTGAAAACATTCAATTTTTGATGAATAGTGAAACCACTAAGTGGTAGTTAAAAAAACTGAATTTTTCAGAAAACATAATTTTTCCGCTTCTGTGAGTGGAATTTCGAAAATCCGAGAGACACGGTTAATATGAAGGACTTAAATTTGGTTCAATGAGATGAAAATAATTTTTAGTGAATAGTAACTTTTGACTTTTTTTACCACGGTTAAAAGTAAATAGGGTAATTAAGGGTAGAAATGATATTATTATTACCCTAAAACATGTACTAATTAGATTGGAAAAGTGTAATTCGACCAAAAACAAACTTAGGAATAAAATATGACCATTTGGGCCCACTTGGATTAGATTAGGACATTTATTATTAATTTATTCAAAGAAGAGTTAAAAGAGTTAAAATCAATGTTTATTTACTAAAACATTTTTAATCTAGGGTTATGCATAAGTTAAATTCGACTATAAATATTAATTAGAAAGATAAAATGATTTCCTACATAATGGAATTTTATTTGTAATTGTTAGACATTAAATAAGTTAATTTATTTATGACACAACGATGATGCAGTAATTATCTTATTAATAAAATATTGACATAATTGATGTTATAAATAACCAAATAAATATAATTTGAGACTTTTTTTGAATTCCATTAATTTTCTAGGTTAATATGAAATGTTAGTATTGATTTAATTAACTTTTTTTGAACTTATCATTCTGTTATTATTTTCACAAAAATCAATTACTAAATAGTGTCAAAATTGGCATAAAATAGGTTTTAAAACAAATATTATATTATTAATTGTTATTTTATTCCTAAAATTCTAAGGTTCGGCCAAATGACTTAGATAAGGTTATATATATTAATAATAAACAATTTGGGGTTCGTTTGGCTTCTTATAGTATGTTTATTAACCTTATAGTGTAAGAACACAAGAAGACACGGTAAAAGTAAAATTATTTAACTTAATGTTAAATATAAATGATAAGGTTAAAATAGGCACCTAAACTTGTCTAAATTCTATTGGATGAGAGTATTTCGACCCATCCCCACCTTATCCTCAAAATAAATCAATTTGGAGATATTTAAAACCGAACTTGACTTTATAATAAAATAATATTTTTAGTTATTCCAAAGGTGCCCCTCTCCTCCCTTATAAAAGGGCACCTCCTCCCTCTCTTCCTCACACAACTTTGAGCCTTCAAGCTCTGCCAACCCCTGCCAAATTCTATTATCCACTTCCCTAGAAACATCGTAGAGGTTCTGGTCTTCCTAAAAGACCAATTTTAGTGCCCTAAGAGGAGGTCTCAAAGAGGCGCTTCAAAGAAGAGGTAATTTCCGTTACCGATTCTTTCATCTTTATTTCATCTTCCACTCCTTCTTCTTAGGTTGTTTCATTATGAAGTAAAAAACATCAGTATCACTTATATACTGATATTTTATTATAATTATGAAACAACCCTATTTCACCATCTATCCATCCTACGGAAAACGAAATCACCGCGCGTGCGTACGTACGGAATACCGTCTCCACGCCGTGGTGAAATCTATTTTCCACCACCACCTTACTTGGATGGGTATAATGGTGTAAATAATTACTATATATGACTATTATAAATTGATATTGATTCTGAAATAGTATACCTATACTCCAATACAATTCCACGATCATATGAACGATATCATCACTCGTGCGTACGTACGGAATACCGTCTCCACGATGTGATGCGACTCGTTCTACATGATCTTCATTTCATAATGATTATATAAATGAATTGAATGAATTAATATGATATATATTACACCAATACCATTCTGGAAATGTGGTATCTCTAACCTAAAGAAAAGAATAATAATTTATTCGAAAAAACACGGATAAGAACAAAACGTTATAAACACTCGAATAACAAGTAGCAATGAAATATTACTACTAAGAAGCTAAGAATATGACCATATATGATATCATAAAAATAAGTATGATTATGGAATAAGTCAATAACATTATTTAAATCATTATACAGGAGGTTTGGACACTTACAAATCAAGTCGGACCTAAGGTAAGGGAAATATCACAATCTCATTTTTATCTGAGATTGTTTATACTTTGAAATTTACTGGGGTGTATTTTATCATCCACATCCATGTTTCCTAGATATTTAATATTATTTACATCCTCCTAAAATTGTTTAAATCCAATTTTACCCTTCGGTGAGTTTTTAGTAAAAGATATGAAAGGAATCTTTTGTCGTTTTTCGTACGAGGTACTTTTTTGACTTTTACGACAAAAGTACGAAGAATGTTTTTTTTAACTTATACGGCATGAATGGATTTTTAAAACATTATTTCCAAGAAGATTCCTTTAAATTTTTTCAAGTTTATTTTTAGTAAACTTCTTTTAGTTTAGAATTTTTTGACATGTTGAGGAAGGAAAAGTGTTTTTAAAGTAGAAAGGATATTTTCCTTAAGAATGGAGTTCAAGTGTTTGATCAAAATTATTTTCCATCTAAGATAATAAAGGTTTATGTTTCTATCCATGTTATTACATTTATTTGATTATGTTGTGATGGAATTATATTTTTATGAATTCCTTTATCTTATATGAATTGTTTTATGATGTCATGATTTTTAAGATTCCCATTTGTATTACATGGGTTATGCAATGATGTATTATTTATGATTTTGTGGCACACATAAGAATGGTATCATTATGAGATGGGTGGGACCTATATCTCCCTCCAATTCATTGGGTAAAGATTTTATATCTCATGAGATAGACATGGCTGGAATGGTATGTTATATCGGTTATGTTAAACAGGACTGAAACGAGGGTGACTCAGTTCAGAATGGGACTTTGTCTACTAAGATAGTCTTGGCAATGAGTCTTGACTAACAAGAAATGATTCTCTATGATTATGTGTGTATGCCACAAAGTTTCATGTTTTAAGTTATTATTATTGTATTTTCATTTCACTAATAATATTTATCCTATGTTATGAAATTATGCTCTCTTTTGCAGGTTATGATTTCCAAAATGTTATGTTCTTATGAATATGTTGTGATTGATATTTATTTTGTTTACCCTTGATGAGCATTTGAGCTCACCCTTTTATGTTTACTTTTCCCCAGGATATAAAGAAAGGTTTTAGGTATAAAAAAAGGAAGATCATTATGGGAGATGTTGAAGATCTTTCACCAGGATTAGAAGATTATATTCCGAGTTTCCAAAGACACTAAACTATTACGTTCCTTGTGTGTGTGTTTTTGTTATGTACTAAGTATTCCGCATATGTAATGTAATGTCAATGTACGTCAAGCTTAAGGTCTCTACATAAACAATTCATGGGTTTCCATGTTATTTATAAACTAATGATTTCATTTCTTTTTATATTCATTACTATGATTTTGTGCTCATCCCATGTTTTTTAAATGTTTTTAAAAGGGTTTAAGGATGGTAAAGAGAATGAAATAAGTAAAGTTTAATGTGGTGGATATTTCCCATGAAAATAAATCATGGTTTATTTTAAAATATTTATATTATAAAAAAGTGGATACTAATCGAAAGTGTCAAATTTGAATTATATGGTTTTTTATGTATGATAAATCGCATAATTATCCAAAAATATAAACCTAAAAAGATTCTCAAATTTAAATAAATTAAATTATTGATAGGAAATGAAGATAATGTAATGTTTAAGGTCATATCCTACGAAGTAGCCTAGTGGTTGGCTCATCTACCAATCATCGCTCAAGTTCACTATGTGTTCTTTGTAACTATCCTAAAGAAGTATATAACTAACCCTTAAAATGTACTAAATACATAATTCCTACAATTAGTGATACATGTTTCTTATTAGGGACAACTGGTGGGGATTATGAATTTAATATAGAAATTTTTACAAAATCAAACCACTCACAAGGTTAATGTTTTAAGGAAAAACAACTAGTTTGAGGATGCTATATGGGAACTTGAGAATATGATGAGGAAAAAGTATAATCATAAATCCATATCATAATGATACAATTTAAATGTTAAAATTAATTTTAAGTGGGTTATAATGTAATACCTCAATATTTTATGATATACAGTTATTAATAAATTTAATTTTTTCTACAACTTTCATTACACAATACACTGATTTTTGATGAACCGTGAAATACTATTAATATTATTAATTGAAGAATATTTTATTTAAAATAAATTAAATATGTTGGAATAATTATTAATAATAAAATTTAAAATATTAATTATAATTATTTTATATTAATAAAATTGATTGATAAAAAAAGAAATTAATTTTTGATATATTGTTAATTTTTTTAAAAATAATATTTTCGAATTTTTTTTTTATTTCTTCTTATGAAAAACAATAAAATTAATTTTTGACACTATTATAAAATTAATATGATAAATTAAACATAATTTTCAAAATGATCTTGTAAAATTTATCTTAAGGTGAATTTCTTATTTTTTCTGAAAATATTAATTTTTAGAAGAATAATGAGAAATACTCATCTTTATTGAAAATATATATATTATTTAAATAATATATATGGTTAATTTAAAATGGGTTTAAAATTAAAATGAGTTCAATTACATATCTATTAATTCAATTTATTTCATTATATAAATTTCTTTATTTATTTTTTATATAAAAATTATTTAATATTTTTAATATTTTCTCCTTGAAAAAACATCTTTCTCGTGTCATTTGTGGGTTTAATTTTAAATTAAAATTCACCATTTCTATGAATTTAATTTTAAAAAATGGTTTCAATATCAAGAATAAGAACTATTTATATTATATAATAAGGTAAAATTATGTTATATTCAACATGAACATTAAAAATAGAAATAATTAATTACCATGGTTAAGGTTAAAACGAGTTTACATGGTAGTTAAACTAAACTTTTTAGGTGTAAAATCAACTAGAAACTTGAATAAAACTATGTTTATATCCATATTTCTACATCATAACCTATATGGTTCTATAATTATCCATTTTTATCCTTTTGGAATGTGAAAAATAGAGTTTCCACTTTATTATTTTTTAAAATTTTACATGCGCCCTCTCCCCTACTAATAATAGGCCAAACCTTATCCTATGGTATTTGGACTTGAAAACCCATTTGGTTAGGAAAATAAATAACAAAATTACTTCTTTACATCTATAAACACATCATATATCCCTTTTTTATATTTTAAATCTAATTTAGGAATGCATTATTTTAAACCTAAAGAGATTTTCCGAAATAGAGGTAATGATTTTAACTATGTGTTTTTTGCTTTACTTATTATTTAACTCATTAAAATATTCATCAATTATAGTTTTATAATAAAAAAAATATATAATATATAATTATATTTAATAATGTTAATATAATAACCTATATCTATCTCTTCTTCTATCAAATGGTAAATGAAACCATTGATCGCCTGTACAGTGGACTACCGCCTTGCAAACCGATGTTAACCTTTTTCCATCATCACCTATCATGACTGGATATAATGATGGATTAAAAGTTTATATATTATATTTATGATATTATTATACTTATTAACTTAATTAATATTATATAAATTCTTAATTCCCATTCTATGGGAATATAATTTCATCACACATGTATACGACAAACAATCGCCTCGAGAAGCGATATGATTCATTAATGCTTTAGATAGAATGTAATAAGGATAGATTTATTGATAATAAATGATCAATAGGAAATAAAAATCATTTTTAAATTTCAATATATTATTTACCATTACTTCTTTCATTCTTTCAAGAAAATGGAAACAATGTTTTTGGGTACGTATGGTCTACTATCTCGATGAATGGTGTATTTCATTTTCTATTTCCACATTTTATCGATTAATCTAAGTACATTTATGATGAATATATATAATATTTATATAATTTTTAAAATTTTGTATATTATTTAACCATGCTCAAATTAATAAGAAAAAAAATAAAAAATGAAAACATATATGAAAAATTAAGCAGTTGCTGCCCAAAAATTGACTTTATCATTAAATTTTTAATAAAATGGTAATAAAATTTCATAATTAAATAACATATGGTAATATATATATATATATGTATTTTATTTATTATATTTATAATAAAAATATATTTATTATACATGAGGTTTTAACATGTACAAAGGAAGAGGAGACTTATGTTAAGGGATTTTGTAACAATTTTCGTTCATCGAGACATATGTTATGTTACAAAACTAATCTTATTTTCTATGGTGTATATACAACCATATTGAAATGAAATATCAATAATTTATTTATTTTAATGGTATTTTATATATTATATTCTTTTATATGGAATATGATCCAATGTTACTAAAGTGGTAATGATTTTATGATATAATCGCATTGTTTATTGAGATTGTTTATGATTATGTTTCTGATGATGAAATATTTTGATCTATCCCTCAAGAAACACATTAATTTTATTCTACTATGCATATGTCTTATGAATAAATGTTCCCATTAATTTTTCTATATTTATATACACAAGATATAATGTTTCTATGAAGAATCTTCATTATTTTACTCTTATGTTGAAAACCCTTTTTCATCCTTAAAAATGTTTTCTACAAAAAATAAGTTTTTTAAATACTCACATTTATTTATTAAAGAAAATTATACCCATGATTGAATTTAAAAAAAATAAATTTAGTATAATATTCATGTCATTTTATAAATAAGGTCTGTTTGGATCTCCCTGAACTTGTAAAAGGAATTTTTATATTAGCATTTATGGCATGTATAAATTTTAATGACATACCGACCACAAAATGTTTTAAATAATAATTTATATTTTTTTGTGTTTATTTTAATTTATATTATTTTATAATATTTTATGAATTTTTAATTTTAAAATTTAGTTTTAAGGAAATTGTTTTTCTTGAAAAATGCTCCAAGTAATCTTTTAAAATAATAATCCATCTAATATGACATCCTTTGACGTGAAACATGATCTACTAGGGATATGATCCAATTTTACCACTTTTACTCTTTCTATATACGGTTTATACTTATTATGAAAGGACTTTTATGAAATTGTTTTCTCTTCCATGGGTTATACCATGATAAAATATTTATGAAACCCACTTCTTTTTCCACAAGAAATTTTTTGATGAAATAATTATGAACCCAATTTATTTTCGATAGTTTATGATCTTATAGAATGTATGTATATGATTTACTGATGGGAAAAATATTTCCCTCCAATTAATTAGCTAAATATCGATTTCTCATGAGATAAATTTGACTCAAATAGTTAGTTAACCTAGTTCTTTGAAGGAGTCATTCCAAAATGATAGTTTTGGGAGTAAACCTTAAAAAATAAGTTGGTTTGGTGAGAGAACTTATTCCACTTTGATAGTAATTTATATGGACTATGTACTACTAAGGAACATTTTTATATGATTTTGTGTATTCGAAAAATCTATTTCTTATTCCAATGTTATATTTTTATGTTTAATGTTCTTTAAATAAATTATGATTAATGTCTTATGAGCATCTATAATTTATTCCATGACTCATGTTTACGATTCATGATATATTTTTATTGTTTTAAAATTTTACTACCATGTTCTCATACTCTTATGTTCTTGATATATTGATACCTCCCTTGTTTAACCTTACAAAGAATTTGAGTTATCCCTTTTTTATGTTTCCTTTTCCAAAGTTATGATTAACGGTATTATGTATGATATGTCTAGTAAGGGTGATAATTATGAAGAACATTATGGTAGATGACATAGATCACTTATTAACCATTTGATTATGTTTCCTAGTTTAAAAAGTCACTATACCTAAATGATTTTTGGAATGGATCATTGTGTTATATAATAAATATTAATTTGTTAAGATATAATATTAATGTTTGAGATGTTTGGGTCATTATAACCAGTAGATATATGATCTGGAACATATTTACCTTATTGTAATTACTCCAAAAGGGTGTATCAGGAATTTATTAAATTATCATCTGGTACATGGCAAAGAGTCCTAACATCAAAAATAATTTGAAACCCTCATTTTATATTCTTTTGTTAATGAAATCATCTTTACAAACCACTATAAATGATTGATTTACTAGTTATTACTTTGATATTTGGATAATAAGTTTAATATAAATCAACCTAAAGATGAAAAAGAGCGATATACATTGAATTAAATGTATCATAGTCTAAAACATAGCTATCTTAGACACACATATGTTAGACTAGTTACTATTTATATATTAGTCTAATTTGAACTGTTATATATAATGTTGATCGATCATGATTAAATATTTTGTTTTTTATTGGATACTAGGTAGTTTATTTAAGGTATTAATTTTGTGATTTCCATAGATTAATGATATTACTTCATGATATAAGGGAGTAAATCCCATACAAATATCATATCTCTCACAGATGAATAAATTAAAATAATTATTTAAATATATATTTTGAGTGATCTTTCCACATTTTATAGAATCAACTCACCTGAAAATTACTTTACAATATATCCAAATCTCTTCCTTTTATTTGAAATTTTCATTGTACGTTAAATGATTTTATCCATATTTTAAGGACTAAAATATATTATATAACTCAATTAAGGGACTACCACAAATTTTATTATCGATATTTCACAATGTCACAACCAATAGATGTAGTAAAATCCATTATAAAGATGTGGAAGATAGTGATATATGAGAATTATAAATATACCTTATTTTATAAATTAGAGTATTTTTTATATATTTATTCATGTAACCTAGTTTTTAACTATTCCAGTAAGATCACATTTGTGTGATTTATATAAAAAATAATTGAATGAAATTTCAAATATATATGTTAAAAATAAAAAACTACAAAAATATTTTTCCCATTTATCACACAACCTTTAACAAGTTTGTCAATTGTGTGGATTAGAATAAGAATATAGATAATTAATAAACCTTATCATAGACTATATCAACTCATAGACATGAATTGATGCACCTTTGATCCTCTAAAAGAAACAAAAAAACATGAAGTACCTCGTGATCATAATTTTGAAAAGGTATGCCTTTATAAAATTATTTCAATCATAACCCTATAAAAAATAATGTTGGAAAAAAGACATGAAAATATTAATATATTCCTAAAATAAGGGAAAATTTATGTCTCCAAGTTTTACTTATGATATTATGGTAGAAAAAATAATTTGGAAATGTACCATAGTTCATAATTAATACCCATATGTATTTTCTTTAGTAAGTGATATTTTACATTACAAGGATGAAATTAATTGAAGGGGTAGAATTTGAAAAATAGATATTTAACTATATATTTTCCTGAAATAAATATTGTGTTAGATGGATTTCTCTACACATATCATAGTAACAATAAAATGTAGATCATTATAAAAAAATAAAGTCTTCTTTAAATATATACTCAACTAGTGTAGTTAAAAAACTAATTAAAAATATTCCTTAAAATTTATCTCTATTTAAGAGTACTATAATTGGATATGAGTAATAAGTCAACTCTAGGTCAAATTTTAATTTATAAGAAGCAGGAAAAATAATGGATAACATATGAAAAGTCATTTTCTAATAATTGTTTTTCTATATTTTATATTTTTAATTAAAAATATTTATAAATTATAGGACATGAATATGAAAAAATTAAATTCAAATCAGGATTTATCATGATCATAATTAAATAATATTAATTTTAGTGATATTTCATAAGAAATAAATTTTTGAGTAAATAGTGAAAATATTGATTTTAATAATATCGTCACTTTTATGAAATTATTTTATTTTATAAATTAATTTGAAAAATTAGTAACAATTTTTTATAAAATTATAATTTATAAAGTATTGTAAATAAATTTTAATTACTATTTGGAATTCAAAAACTCATGCTCAACATTTTGAAAATATGTCTATCACATTAATGAAAAGGGTTTTTTTAATATTTTGTTTAATGAATTATAACATAATGAAATAAGGTTTTTGATATATTATATTGTTAATTAAATAAAATTTTAATTATAATAATTATTTTGAATTCATTAGAATCAATGGAATTGATGATTATAACATTATCATAAATCAATTTTATCAAATATAAAATTTAAAAAATACAGGTTTTTACATGTTACATGTGATTGACATAAAATTTGTTTTCCATACAAAAATGGTTTTTATTTGAGTAATTGGATTTAATCATTATAATTAGTGGATCTATGTAATATTATATGTATAATATTATTTTTAGTCTTAAAGGATCAATTACTTAGTTAAAAGCTTGTTCCCATGGTGAAAACAGAAATGGTAAAAGTCAATAACATCAGTGGTAAAGGGAATACAATTCTTAAATAATGTTTATTTTTTTTAATTTTGAAGGAGTTTGTTAACTTTAAAATCCATAAAAACAGTTTTATAAATTTATTTATTCACTTTTATTGAGGGAGACTTCTTATTATTTAATAATTTTTTGTATTTTCAAAAATGTCACAAATATTCAGTTATAAAAGAGGAACCCCCCTCCTTAATTACCTTCAAACTGAATCCCCCAATGGTTATCACATACTATGTCAAACCATATCTTCCATACTCTTATCCACCTTATGGAGGTTCTTATATTATAAAATGACCTCGCTCAAATGTTTAATCTTCTTCATAAAGGTGATCATCCAATAAGTGATGGATAAGTTCTTAAACCTCTATTTATTTTTTAATTATTTTATATGATTTTAGTCATCCTAAAATATCATTTCACAATATTAAAATGATTAAATTTGTATTATTAGTATATTTTTATGTTATTATAATGATTTTACAACCATATAACTCCCTCCCATTTTTCATTAAGAAAAACGTAAAATAGGAATCGTGTGTTGTGCAGACTACCACCTTCACAACACATTTTTCATTTTTTTTCACCATGATACAAGGATATTAATAATATGGGATTTAATACATTAAAATAATACTAAATATATATTTTATATTCTTAAATGATATTTCTTATAACTCCTTTGCAATGTTCGATGTAAAATGAAATCGCCAACCATGCATACATGTGGACTACCACATCCATGGGAGGATTGATTTTCATTATTAATCTCTTAACCACATTACATGGATGGTTAAAAGAAGGTTTTTAAAGGATCAATATAATTTTTATGATATCATTAATATTTTGGATTGAAAAAGTGGAGAACTTATTTGTGATATGATCAACATGAAATTATAATAAATTTAATCCCTTAAAAAAGCATACTAAGATGTGAATCATTAATCATCATTAAATAGTATCTTAATATAATTTATATCATATCCAAATTCCTTTATAATTTAACATATAATAGTAATAAACACTTAATTATATCAATATTCTAATATCGTAATTACTTTACATAAAAATGACCTCATAATAATCAGTAATCATGATATGTTCATGTTTTTGTAAGTTGAGCTCCTACATGAAAAATTCTATGAAATAATATCATGGATGATTATGAAAAATTAATTTCCTATATAATATGATATAAATATTTAACTAAATATTTTTTATTTTCTCTACAAAGGATACAAAAAATATTTATATCATTAATTATAAAAAAACCATTCATAGGATGAAATCACTACCAAGCATTCATTGTCAATTTCATTGTCAGGACCCATCCCCCGGGGCCCATGCTATGACTACCCCAAGACCGCCTTTTATAGGCCAGGGGCTGGCGACTAGCATCAAAGGCGTAATTCCCTAAAACTTGGAAGGCATTCCCTTTGTAACATGTAAACGAACACAATAGAGCACACAAAAGGATACAAAACACTAAGTAAACTGAATAAAAAAGAGTGCTGAAATGTAAAAGGGGATGGAAATACAAGCCCAACTGTAAAGTACAAGAAACTGGAAGTACAAGTACAACTGATTAAAGGAAAAATAACTACTGGGTCGTCCTCCAGGATTCCTACCTGAAGGGTAGTTACAGATATCCTCCTCAGCACTCCACGTCCGTTAGTCTCCTCCGAGTACTGACTAGTCATAAGGTCCACCTCCGGGTACCGTCCAGTCCAAGTACTCTTTGCCTCAGTTAGTGTTGTCCATCGTCTGCAACAAACACAACAAGTTGCGGGCATAACCCGTGCAGGGGTGAGTATAACGATACTCAGTAGGGACCCCGAGACCCTCAAGGTCTCACAAAATCCAAAAAGGATAAAACACAAAGAATGAAATCAATGGATAAACTTACTTAGGTATATGCCCAAACATATACCTAAGTTATCAATTGATCCATCTCAGTCATGGGGAAAACACAAATGTACTGACTCAGCTCAAACCAGGATTTATTCTAGGGGTAAAACATTTCAAACCCTCATCTGCTGGAGAAATACTCCTCTATTAAATACAGTGAGCCTTCCGCCACAACCAGGCACTTCCCACTAAACATGGACTGCTGAGGTACTCCTACTGTCGAGTACCGTGGGTCTGCTGCGTCACACAGAGGCTCTCCCCACTGTGGGTCTACTGCCACAACTAGGCGCTGCCCCTCAAAGACTGCATAGGTACTCATCCTGTTGAGTACCATGGGTCTTCCGCCATAACCTGGCACTCCTGCGCCATGGGTCTACCGCCACTACAAGGTGCTCCCCACTGGATTAGTCGAGTCACTCTGAGTCAATCGGTCAGCAGTCATCAAGTCTCAGCCAGGTACTAGGTTCCCGCACAAATTCTCGCTCATCTCTGGAGGATCCCATCCACAAGCTACTGGTCAATGCTCCAACTGCCATGAAAACCCATGAAATAGTATCTCATTGGTCTTCCACATCATTGGGGTCTCAACACAATTGACGGCGCATCAATCGGACGGCCGATCTGTGAGTTATTAGCCATTTAGTCCCGAGGGACCGGTTGGATTCGTGCACGATCCAACCTGACCGTATCTGAACTATACCGCAAAATCTAGTGGGGTATACTCAAAGGGACTACCAACCTCCAAGATTACCAGCGCCGCTGACGGTTAGTCAAACGGACGACCGGTGCTAATGATATTTCCAAAAGAAAGTGAAGGGTTGTAGTGGACCCGGGTCCGGTCCGACCCGGTCATATCGACCTCGCCTGACCCTGTCTGGGCCAACCCGGTCTGAGTCGAACCGGCCCATTGGGCAGACCAGCCCATTCGGTTCGGCCTGGCCCACTCGGCCCAGCCCAGCTGGCATGGGGGTGCGGACGGCCGCGATGGCGCGGACCGACCTTGGGTCGGTGCATGGGTGGTTCGGCCCGGAGGGTTCCGCGAGGGTGCGACTCATCTCGGAGGGTGATGTAAGGGCGCACGGAGCCCGGCTCTGCCAAGGTGCCGCGAGGGAACGGCCAGCAAGGCTGTGGGGAAGGCAAGGGCGACGCGACCGGTGAGGTGGCGCGACCGGTGAGGAGGCGCGGCCGGTGAGGGCATCAATTCCGGTGAGGCGGTGCGGCTAGGGTGTGTTGCGTCCAGCGAGGCGGCACGACTGAGGTGCGACACGGTCGGGGCATGGCGTGAATTGGGCCGATTTGGCCAGCGGGCGGTGCGGCCGGCAGGCGGCGCGATCGGGGCGGCACGGAATCTGGCGGGCGACACAGTTCGGCCCGGGGCATCGGAGATGGTTCGGCCCAGGCACCGGACCATCGTGGGGGCATCATGGGTTGCAGATGCCACGGGTAGTGCAGTCGTTGACTTCTTCACCTTTGACGTCACTTTCCTTTGTTTCGAAGAACACCACAAAGGAGATCAGCAGAGGGGTTGGACCACGCTGGTTTGGCCTGCACCCTCCCTGTTTAGGGTGATAGCAATTGGCTCACAAGAATGAAGCACAACAACCCTTACGAAAAATTAAAACATACTCATTCATTTTTTTGAAAGAAAGGAAGAACTTGAGAATAAATCACACTTTAATAAAATTTAACCCCTACCTTTGTTCGTAGTTTGTCGACAGAGTCGCGGGGATCAAGACGACGTTATCATCATTCTTAGGGTCCGCCACACACTTCCAATCCCATGCTCGAGCATTGTTTCGTTGACGATGATGAGGAGGGAAGGTTGGTCATCAAAGACATCTCACGTCAATTGCATCCACAAGTTTCTTCTGAGGAAGAAGTCGAAGACGCTCCTTGCCTGTGTTCTTCGTTGGTGAGAGATTCTCTCTCAAAAGATCCTTCCTCCTTTGCCGACAAAAGAATAGGTAGCCAAGAATATTAGATTATAAAATCTTTTAAATCTTTGGCATAAAATTCAAATTGAATCATTTAATTAAATGGGTTGGCTCACTTAATTAAAGGGGTAGGGTTGACACCATTTAATGGCTTCTGCGTTGGCACAATCAAGGTAGAGGAGGTCAAGAGACTATCACTTATTTATAAGGGTGTTGAGAGGTTTTCCCCAATTATATGGGGGGTTTAGTCCTGGGTGGTCCCCACACTGTAACCTCTCGTGGTAGGTTAGGTTTGGGTGGGCCCCACCACCATAACCTCTCATGGGAGGTTAAGGTGTGTTGGTCCCCACCTCCAACTTCCAAATGGGTCGTTATAATAGATAAAATAAAATAAAACATGCGTTTATTTTATTTTATTATTTCCATGAAAAACCAAAAAACTAACCTTCACCCTCGACCAACTGCCTTCGAGGTGAAATTCTTCTTGGGCGAATATCAGCACTACGAGTTCAACGGTTCCCTCAGATTTCAATTCCGAGCACAAGTTTAAAAGTTAGAAAATCCCACTTGTACGTTTATTGAACATACCTGAACAAAACATCAGAAATTGATTCCGGGCACACCGGGCCTTGGAATCATTTGCTGTTATTTTTTGCAGACTCATAAAATTCCCATTTAATTAAAAAAAATTACATGGAAATTCTGGGTCTTTACATTCTCGCCAACTCAGTGCTTTACGTCCCCATAAGCTACAACTCATAAATTTGGGAACAAGTTGGGGTACTGAGCACACATCTGAGCCTCCCGCTCCCATGTGTTGTCCTTGATGTTCTCGTGCTGCCAGTGAACGTGCACCAGAGGTATCAACCATCCATGAAGGACCCACTCCTTTCGATCCTCAATCTCTACTAAAAACTCCCTAAAAGTCACCCCATCGTCGACGTCCAGCTCTCCATGGTCGATGATGTGAGAAGTGTCGTGCACGTATCTCCTCAACTGGGATACATGGAAGACGTCATGCACCCGGTGCAACTGAGGTGGAAGAGCTAAGCGGTAAGCCTCCTCACCAACTCCGCTGAGGACCTGGATAGGTCCGATGAATCTTGGAGATAACTTTCCGCCTTGGCCAAATCTCCATAAACCTCATCGGGGTGAGACTCGTAGAAAGACGTGGTTTCCACCCTCGAACTCCATAGGTCTCTATCTCCTGTCAGCATACAACTTCTTCCTGCTTTGTGCAGTCTTCATCTACTCTTGGATGATCTGTACCTTGTCTGTGGTAGCCCGTACCATCTCTGGTCCCACTAGTGCTGACTCCCCAGAGTCAGTCCAACACAAAGGTGATATGCAAGGTCGCACATACAATGCCTCAAAAGGTACAATACTAATGTTGTAGTGATAGATATTGTTGTACGCAAACTACACAAAAGGTAAGTGATCCTCCCAGTTGCGACCGAAGTCAAGGACACAAGCACAAAGCATGTCCTCGAGGTTCTGAATGGTCTGATCAATCTGGCCATCTGTCTGAGGATGGAAGGCGGTGCTCAAACAAAGCTGTGTCTCGAAAGCCTCTTGCAACCCCTTCCATAGCCGGGATGTAAAACTTGTGTCACAATTGGAGACAATCATCGAAGGTACTCCATGTTGCCGCACAATCTCCTACAGATAGAGGCGTTCCATGCTCTCTACTGAACCCTTCTCTTTGATCGGTAGGAAGTGAGCCGACTAGGTGAGTCGGTCGACGACCACCCAAATCGAGTCATGTCCCCTGGATGTACGTGGAAGTCCTGTCATGAAGTACATAGATATCCCATCCCAATTCCACTCTATAAACTCTAAAGGTTGAACCAAGCCTGCTAGTACCTGATGCTCCACCTTCACTTTCTAACAAGTGAGGCAGCGAGATACAAACGTTGCAACTGGTTTCATCATTTCCGACCACCAGTGTTGTCGTCAGAGATCTTGGTACATCTTCGCCACTCTTGGATGTACCACAAGAGGAGATGTGTGGAACTCCCTCAACACTTCCTCCTGAAGTGAAACTGGTATCATGGTACATCCTCTGAAGAGGATGACGTGCTCCCCACCTTCAGAAAATCCATAAGGTGCCTGGCATGTGGATATAAGAGCACGTCGTGTCTCACAGTCAGTATCCCCATGCTGTGCCGCCCTGACTAATTGAAGAAGTGTGGGAGTGACTGTAAGAGACTGAAGGAATGCTGCTCCATCTCTATCCATAAAGGATATCTGTAAACATCCAGCTGCTCTGTCGCCTCGTATAGCAGTTGTATACTAGACCTCCTGCTGAGTGCATCTGCAACAACATTCCCCTTCCAAGAAGTATAGACTCTCTTGAAGTCATAGTCATGGAGGAACTCAAGCCAACATCGCTGTCTCAGGTTTAGGTCCTTCTGAGAGAATATGTACCTGAGACTCTTGTTATCAGAGTACATGATAAAATGTTCTCCCATTCGATAGTGTCACCACATCTTTGAGACAAAGACCACTACTGCTAACTCCAAGTCATGGGTAGCGTAGTTTTACTCATGCTATCTCAGATGTCGAGAACCATAAGTAATCACTACTTAGTCCTACATCAGGACACATCTGAGTCCAGTACTTGATGAATCATAGTAGACTACGTACCCTATGCCTTCTTCTGGATGCCTCAAGATGGGGGCACTATTCAGCCTCTACCTTAGCTCTTGAAAGCTCTGATGGCATATATACAACCACACAAAGGGTTTCCACTTCTTTGTCAAGGCTGATAGTGGTACTGCAATCTGGAGAAGTCTGGTAAAAATCTCTGATAGAATCCAGCCAAGCCTAGTAAACTCCGTACCTTCATCACACTCCTAGGTGTCTCCAAAGCAACTAATGCCTCAATATTCGTTGGATACACGGAAACTCTAGCCTCCGAGATAACATGACCTATAAAGTGAACCTCTCAGATCCAAAACTGGAAATTCGAGAGCTTACCATAAATCTGGTGCACTCGGAGTGTGTCTAGTACTACCCACAAATGATAGGAATGCTCCTCCTCAGTAGTCAAGTAGATCAGAAAATCACGGATGAAGACTACGACAAAGAGATCGAAGTATGGGTGAAATATCATGTTCATGAGTCCCATGAACACTTCTAAAGCATTGGTTATTCCAAATGGAATAACCAAGAACTCTTAGTGGCCGTATCGACATTTGAAATCTATATTTTGTATATCCTCATCTTGAAATATGAGCTGGTGATAACCTGATCTGAGGTCTATCTTCGAGAACTACCATGACCCCTTCAGCTAATAAAAAAGGTCTACAATCCTCGGGAGTGGGTACTTGTTCTTCATAGTCACCTGGTTCAGGCACCAGTAGTCGACACAAAGAATCAAGCTCCCATCTGCCTTCTTGGCGAACAAAATCGGGGCTGCCCATGGAGAAAAAATAGGCTGGATGAATCCCTTCCCCTATCCACCTGCTCCCTATGGTCAGGGTGGAACTCCTGGTGGTGGTGGCACTAAAACCTTAAATCATCATCCACCGCCAGCTTCACGGCCATCTCCTCTGCCACGCCCACCTTCTCCCTGCGGACCGCCTCGATCTAATCTCTATCTCTACCTAGGAGGTCTTTTGATCGTCTGCTGATCATCCGTACGGCGGGTCATAGAGTCACAAGCCATGTGACCCTGCTCGCCGCATGCATAACACTGCCTACTCCTGGCATGCCTGGCTCTGTCTCTTGTGCCTCGCACAACTAAACCTGAGTCATGAGGTCATCCACCTGTAGGTCTGGTCCTCATATACCTCTGTGACATCTATCTGCTTCCAGCTGCAGAAGACTCCACTACGTGTCGACTGGTGGTGGATCTCGCTACTAGAGAATGATTAGAAAGGAAAATCTCCACTAGAAGGGCTATCTCTAACACCCCCACCTACTTTGGGATTCTTAGTGATCTCCCGCCTGAGTCCTTGCTCGAAGGTCCGGGCCCTGAAGAATGGGTCCCCCACCATATCGGTGGAGTAGCGTGAGAGGTCTGTGAACCTCTCTAAGTACTGAGCTACAATCAAGCTACCCAACTGTAGATAAAGTAGCTTCTGAGTGCGCAGAACGTGAAGTGTCGCTGGAACAAACTCTACCCGAAACAGTCTCTCGATGTCTTCCTAGAGAAGCATCATCCTGTCGTGGACCTAGAGCATCAAGCTCCACCATCTGCCCAATTCTTCTTGTAGAAGGCTGGCATCAAGAATCACCATGAGGTCAGCTGGTGTCTCTACCAGTTGGAAGACTCTCACTATAGCCTCCAATCTATCCTTAGTCGCATGTGGGTCCATCCCTCCCCTGAACCTGGGTGGCCTTTGGAACTAGAACTCGTGCAATGCGCTCAAGCGACATGCACCATCTGTTGTTGGGATCGTGGCATCAGTGGTCTAACGGGGAGTGGTACCACTGGTACATCCACTGGAAAAGGGCCCTGCATTGAGGCCTCATCGCTTGGTGGGATGTTAGTGTATAAAAATCTTGATAATCTAGATGGTCTTCCGTGTGGAGGAATCCAAAAATAAACAGATGTGACACGGTCAAAAGACTATACCTGGTGAGATGACCTTGTTGAGATGACTTAGAGAACACTTTTTAAAAAACACACACAGTCAGTGTTTTCATGCACTGAGTCCAAAATCAGAATTCCGGGTCCCAGTGTATGGATACATCGGCCGTCGCACCAACACTAGACTCCATAAACGGAAACCCACACTCAATACACCTAACACTATTTCTTCATAGAAAAGAAAAATCAGAGTCCTAATTTCTGTGGTAGAACTGACTCCTCTGATACTAATTTTTCATGACCCGTCCCCCGGGGCCCGTGTTGTGACTACCCCAACCCCACCTTCCATAGGCCAGGGGCTGGAGACTAGTACCAAAGGTGTAATTTCATAAAATTGGGAAGGCATTGCCTTTATAACCTGTAAATTCACACAACAGAGCACACCATTGGATAAAAAACACTAAGTAAACTGTATAAAAAAGAGTGCTGGAAAGTAAAAGGGGCCGGAAATACAAGCCCAACTGTAAAGTACAAGGAACTAGAAGTAAAAGTACAACTTAAGAAAAGAAAAACAGCTGCTGGATCGTCCTCCGGGATGCTTAACTGAAGGGTAGGTACAGATAGCCTCCTCAGCACTGCACGTATGTCAGTCTCCCCTGAGTACCGACTAGTCTTAAGGTCCACCTCAGGGTATCGTCCAGTCCTGGCACTCTCAGCCTCAGTCAGCGCTGTCTGTCATCTACAACCAACACAACAAGGTGTGGGTATAGCCCATGAAGGGGTGAGTATAAAGATACTTAGTAGGGACCCCGATACCCTCAAGGTCTCAAAAAATCCAACAAGGATAAACCATGAATAATGAAATCAACGGATAACCTTACTTCGGTATATACCCATACATATACCTAAGTTATCAAGTGATCCATCTATGTCATGAGGAAAACACAAAAGTACTGACTCAGCTCAAACGAGGATTTATTCTAGGGGTAAAACATTTTGAACCCTCAAATGCTAGAGAAATCCTCCTCAATCGAGTACAGTGGGACTGCCAACACAACCAGGCGCTTCCCACTAACCTTGGACTGCTGAGGTACTCTTCATGTCCAGTACTGTGGGTCTATTGCGTCACACAGAGGTGCTCCCCACCGTGGGTCTTCCACCACAACCAGACACTCCCCCTCATAGCTTGTACAGGTACTCCTCCTGTCAAGTACCGCAGGTCTACCGCCACAACCAGATGCTCCCCCTCCATGGGTCTACAACCACAACCAGGCGCTCCCCACTGGGCTAGTCGAGTCACTCTGAATTAATCAGTTAGCAGTCGTCAAGTCTCATCCAGCTACTAGGTTCCCACACAAATGCTAGCTCGTCTCTGGAAGATCTTCTCCACAAGCTACTGGTCAATGCTCTAACTGCCACAAATTACCAAAAAGAAGTATCCCAAAGTTTCTCCACATCATACAGGTCTCAACGCAGCTGACGGCGTGTCAATCGGATGCTCGGTCTGTCAGTTATTAGCCATTTAGTCCCAGGGGCCCGGTTGGATTCGTGCACAATCCAACCTAACCATATCTCAACTATACCCCAAACTCTAGTGGGGTATTCTCAAAGGGACTACCACGCTCCAAGATTACCAGCGTCGTCGACGGTTTGTCAAACAAACGATCGGTTCCAAAGATATTGACAGAAGAAAGTAAATGGCTGTAGTGGGCCCGAGTCCGGTTTGACCCGGTCAGACCAACCCAGCCCGACCCAGTCTAGGATGACCCGGTCTGGGTCGCCCCAGCCCATTGGGTGGGCTATCCCGTTAGGTTCGGCTCGACCCGATGGGCCTCACCTAGCTAGCCACAAGGGGGCACGAAAGGCTGCGAGGGCATGGACTGGTCGCGAGGGCGTGGACCGGTAGCGATGGCGTGAACTGGCCACAGTTCGGCGTATGGGCGGTTAGTCCCGGAGGGTTATGCGAGGGCGTGGCTCGGCCCGGAGGGCACCGCGTGGGTGCGCAGAGGACGGCCCGACCGGGGCGGCACGAGGGAGCGACCGGTGAGGTGGAACGGTGAGGGTGCGACACGACGGGAGAGGCGGGGCGGCCATCGAGGCGGAACGACCGGGGAGGGGTGCGGTCGGGGTGCGATGCGGCTGGGGCGCGACATGGCCGGGGCATGATGCGGCTCGGCCCGGTCCGGCTGGCGGGCGGTGCAGCCGGTAGGCGGTGCGACCAGGGCGGCATGGAATCCGGAGGGTGGTGTGGTTCGGCCTGTGGCAGCGGAGCTCGTTCGGCCAGGGCACCAGAGTGTCATGAGGATGGCGTGGGTCGCGGAGGCCATGGGTATCATGACCATTTCCTTCATCACCTTTGACGTCACATTCCACCATTTCTACGAACACCACAAAGGAGATCAGTGGAGGGGTTGGACCATGTTGGTTTGGTCCGCACCCTCTGCGTTTAGGATGATACAATTGGCTCACAAGAACAAAGCACAACAACCCTTACGCAAAAGGAAAAAATCCTCACTCTTCGTTTTGAAGGAAAGGAAGAAATTGAGAATAAATCATAGTTTAATAAAATTAAACCCCTACTTTTGTTTGTTTTTCATCGATGGAGTCGTGTGGAAGAAGACGGATTTGTCTTCATTCGCCGCGTTTGCCGCACACTTCCAATCCTGAGATCGACATTCAGTTCATTGACGATGAGGAGGAGGGAAGGTCGGTCATCGAAGACTTCCCATATTGGTTACTTCTGCAAGGTGCTGACAAAGAAGAATTTGAAGACGCTCATTGTCGGAATTCTTCGTTGGAAGAACGCGTTCTTCATTAGCGAGAGATTTTCGCTCAAAATCTCCTTCCTCCTTTGCCAACAAAAGAATTTGTAGCCAAGAATAATATATTATAAAATCTATTAAATTGTTGGCATAAAATTGAAATTGTATCATTTAATTAAATGAGTTGGCTCACTTACATAATGGGAGAGGGTTGAAACCATTTAACGGCATGTGCATTGGCACAATCAAGGTGGAGTAGGTCAAGAGACTCTCCCTCATTTATGAGGGAGTTGAGAGGTTTTACCCAATTTAATGGGGGTTTTAGTCTCGGGTGGTCCCCACACCGTAACCACTCGTGGGAGGTTAGGTTCGGGTGGTCCCCACCACCACAACCTCTCATGGGAGGTTAAGGTGTGGTGGTACCCACCTCTAACTTCCACATGGGTGGTTATAATAGATAAAGTAAAATAAATTTTAGAGTGAGATCCTAGCAGCCCAATTTGACCATTAAATTATGGAGCATATTTTGAGGCCCAAAACTCTATCTCATTATTTTGAGAATACCTCTAAATAGGATAATAAAATTGGGATAAATTTTTTAAATAATTTATAATACTTATATATCTAGTTTCTTATCTCATCTTATCAAGCCTAATTCATTGAAAATCATGGTCTTTTGGGTGTGTCAATGAAGAGAGAGAAAATGAATATATGTTGTCTTGGAAATGATGAAAGATTAATTATCTCCATACTTTCCCATACCCACTGGAATTCCCTATTTAATGGTTATAATTTTAGTTGTGCGGGTCAACCTAAGGGGCTCTAATGATCTATATAATGATTATATTGGGATGAAAAAATCCGGAATTGTTTCATGCTTTCATTTTAATATTAATCTTCCAATTGGATGTTGTAATCACATTTATTTATCACATATGTTGTTCAAATCACAATAGTTTTTTTAATAAATGTTTTTAATGAATTATTATTATTTTCTTATTCACATCACTTTTGATACCGTTGAATCACGTTGTGTATTTATTTACACCAAAAATTATGAAAATCCCGAACATAATGGTGGAGTGTTTGTTATTTTATTTGTTTTCACTTCTTCAATCCATCTTCTTTTAATCGACTCTCATATTCCAATTAATGATTTGAATCGATGGAAGGATAAAAATTTTATGGTTTGACTATATATATCTTTTTAGTGTGTATTTAATGTTATTCAATGTTCTTTTAAATTTTAATCAATTAATTATTTTATGAGTTCCATTCGAGAGAGTTATTTTTTCTTCATCTTCACAGACTTTAATAAAGACACATTTTGAGTGCTAGTACGATATAGTCCTTAGTGTGGTCATTAAAGAGATCCCCTAAGTGAATTAGTGATTATAATTTTAATTGTGTACATATTAAATTGTTTAATGAGGTTGGGTAATTAACTCATTGTTTGGATTCATCTTGAATTAGTGATTTGAAATTTTTGAAGAAATCAAATACATCCAATCTAGCCCTAGTGACAACCTAGGATCGAATAATCCTCATTATTATTTCCATTCAAATAATTAGGTGTTTCATTATTAAATTAAGAACAAGATATTAGGAAATTTATTTTTATTCTATCACAATTAATATTAAAAAAACATTTCCACTTCATTTTCAATCCTCCTAACAAATATGAGTGTCTAAATGTCACTTATTTTGTCCATATAGATTCGACCCCTACCTGTACTAAAAATACCACTTCTACCTATAGAGTAAATTTTGGAAAGACCAAAAGTTAAAATTTTATATGTGGATCATATAACATATTATAATCATATATATTATTCTGGTACATAAGTATAATTAATTTAAATGTATTATATCTCATATTATAGTTCTTATGAATCTTGTTTGTCTTAAGTTATGTGATTTTGTCCCAATATAGTTTTCTTTTAGATTGTTTAAATTCAATTTAATTTGAGGGAAATTATATGATCCATATTCTTAATACCAAATATATTTTAATTTCCTCTCTTATTTTATGAATTTTCATGTAATAGTACCATTTTTCATTATTTTGTACTGAAAATGACCGAGAAAACATTTTTATGAAAAAGTGACTTTTTTTCCTTTCTGATTTGTGAAAGTTTTATTGAATGACCATATTATCATTATTTTTTTTAAATTATTAACTAATTATTCTCTAATTAGTTATTTAAATCATTTCAAAAAATATTTTACTTTTTAAAAAAAGGTTTAAAAAGAATTTTATTTTTCATTTTCTGAATGAGGTAATTTTTACCAAAGGAATGAACAAACTATTTGTTTTAATGCATACTGCACAAATGATTTTTCCCACCATCATGAATAATATTTACATTGAATCTTCCTTTACAATATTCCATGGTTATTTGTGAAGGAAATGTTTTCCCTGATATTTAATAAGTTTTTATATTTTAAGTAATTTCAAAATTAAAATTGTATTTTCTATAAGAAATATTTCCAAAAATATTTTATAGGAATTTTTCATATATGATAACTTCATTTGATGTTACTTATGATTTTTTAGAGATATGATCCAATGACACCATATTTATTATTTCTATGAGTTTTTTATTATTTCGATTATATGATGTTTTAAAAACACATTTATTTTCCATGGGTTATATAATGAGGATATATTGAATGTTTTATAATCCTATAGCATACATATGTAAAATTTTTATGATGTGATGGGTGAGATTGTAATTATATAAATTTTATACTATAAAATTATCTCAAATATTATTTTTAAATAAATTTAATTTCTTAAATATATTGTGTTACATGCAATATGATGTTTTAGGGTACTAAAATATTATAACATTATTATTATATAAACTAGACTCTTATAACCTAGTTGTTAAATTAGAGGGTATAAATAATAATAAATAAATAATGAAAAGTATCTGATTTACACATTAATAAAATAAATTCATTTGTTGTCAACTGATTAAAAAATGAAACTAAAATACCATTTGGAAGTAAAAGAATATTTTTTTATGAAAAACTATTTTCTTATAAAGGAATTGTTTTTTTTCTAAATAAAATAATGTAATTACTATTGGTGAATGGTTTTAATTAAATTTATATATTAAATATTCATTAATTTTTTTTATCATTTATATTGTATTTCTTATGAGCATGTTATAATGTTTTATCTAGTTTTATGTTAAAAATTGTTTTTTTTCTAAAAAGTTATTTAATCTCATTATAAGCACTTATTTTAAAGAAATTTATTTCCAATTTTAAAATATTTATTTGGAAAATAAATTTTTATTTTGAAATCAACATGTAAAATTCATAATATAATAAATTTTTGAAAATTCTATTAAAAGATTAATTTTTAGATTAATAGTGAAAACAATAATTTTTATTGAAAACTTAATTTTTATTTAATGTATTTACCATGTTAATTTAAATATTAAAATTTTTTAAAAAAGAATTAGTTTATCAACATTTTAATTAATCTAATTTTTGTTTTTATAATAAATGAAATATTGAATTTTTAAATTCGATCTTTTTATACTTATTAAAATTATCTCTTTGAAAACCCACTTTTTCATTGCATCTCTGATTTTATTTTAAATTAAATTATTTTACTAATATAAATTTAATATGATAATTGGGATTTAATATTTTGAATAAAATTATTTTATATTATATGATAAGTTTAATTTTTTATTTCCCAAATTTAGTTGTAAAAACACTAAATATTAATTACTAGGGTTACAGTAAAAATGGTGTTTTGAGGGTTACATACGCATGTGTAAAATTTAATTTTCAGAACACATATGTTATTAATTGATTAAATTAAATTTCATATTTAGAATCAATTTTTCCAAATTATCTAATATGTATCACTTTATTTTTATTTTTAAATAATAAATTACCTAGGTAAATAAAATGGAAATACTTACCATAGTGAGAAATAAATGGTTCAAGTGAATTGACTTATATGTTATGGAATATATATTTAAAAATGTTTCATTGTTTATTTTACAATGGATGTGTTTAATGAACATATATTCCCTATAATACTTTAAAATTTTATTTTTAAGGCACTTGGGCTGAGTTCAACTTCCCGTTATTATATTGTTTTAGGTATTTTCAAAAATGTCAATCCTTTTTAATTATAAAATGGAAATTACCCCTCTTAATTATTCACACCTATTAAAACATTTGATTCACAAAAAACCTAAAAAATTCTCACTCCAAAATCCTTGTACATGTTCTAGATTTAATTTTAATCCCAAAAGACTAATCCTAGCATCCTCAATAATAGATCTAAAGGAGGCTTTTCTAAGAGAAGAAAATTGTCTTCACAAAGATATGTATTTTTTCACTTATTCGCTTAGCACCATCAATCATGTCCTAATAATTAAAATATAAATCACAAATCTCCAACATATGATTCTCTTTTATTATTTTTATGGAATAACCTATATTAATTTCCACTTTTATTTCTTGGTAAATGAAAATGTTAATCATGTGTGTGGGGGACTACCACCACGCTAGACGATGTAATTTATTTTACATCACTACCTATCACAAAAAGATACAATGGAATATTTAAACTATAAATTTTATATCTTTAAAAAAATTATACATATCAAATTATAATATCACAAATACCTTATTAATTTTCATTCTACTGGAATATGATAATATTTCTTATGTGTACGGAGGAATAGAGACTCATGATGATATTTGATTAATTTTTTAATTATGAATAAAATAGAAGGAAATAAGGATACATTTAATGAATATATGTGATATATATGAAATAATAATGGATGTTTAAATTTAAAATATTATATACCATCCTATTGTTTCATCCGTCGAGAAAATGGGAACATCGTTCATGTAAACATACGATCTACCATCTCCTTGAATAGTGTAATTAATTTTCTACCTCTAAAGCTTAATGATTATTATAAATACATATATAAGGAATATATATTATATTTTTATCATGCTAAATATTTTGGATATTATTTATTCATCATCAAATTAAAATGATCTGAAATACAAAACTAAAACATATTAGAAAAATGAAGTAGTTATTTCCTAAAATGTGATTATAACAAGGAATTGTTAAGAAAAGGGTTGTGAAAGGAAATATATAAATAATATATGGTATGATATTTATGGTCATTTTATTTTAAAATATGAACAAAAATACTTTGTTTATTATACTGGAGTTTTTAATGTGTATAAAGGAAGTCGATACATAAGGTAATGGATTGATATTATCTCTTTAATTAATGACAAGAATATTCTATATTAACCTCTATTTTCATGTGTGTATTGTATATATACTAAAACACTAAAATTATATATAATAATTATCATTATTTATATGATATTTAATTTTATAATTTATGTTATTATTTAATGAAGCTTTTGATTCAAAATTTACCAAAGGGGTTAAGGATTTTTGTCACACTTTTATTTATATGAGACACATTCCATATTCAAAAATTTTATCTTTTATTTAGTAAGTATACTGACCATGAATGTATTTTGTAATGATTCTTATGAAATTTTATTTTATTTACATCTCCATTGATGGTTCGTTATTTCATGTAGATTATGATTCAATGGTTACCAATCTAGTAAGAGTTTGAGGTTATGATCTCATTATTTATTGGGTTTTTTTAAAATTATTTTTATAATGATGAGATTTTATAATTAATATCTCAAGGAAAAAGGACCTACATTATCATCTATTTATCTCTTAATATTAAAACATTACTTTAATTTTCTACTCTTTATGTACTCAATATTATGAAGTAATGATTTTAAGGGAAAAAATTGATTTTATTTCTTTCTTTTGTAAAAAACATTTTTTCATCCATGTACATATTTTATGAAACTATTTTAATGAATGTTTTGACTATTATCCAACTATTGTTTAATGAAATTTTTACCAATGTTTGAATTATTAAAAATGGTTTAAAATGAAAAATCATTTCATTTTTTGAATAAGGATCTTTATGTATTCTTGGAGAATATGTGAATGTAATCCTTATTTTAACATGTATAAAATTAACTATATTTTCTGCCATCATGACTAATCAATTATTTTAATATTCACAAGAATGATTATAATTTCAATTTCAAGGAGATGTAAAACTCGAGAAATATTTTAGATTTTAAATAAGTATTTTAAAAATGGATAAGATATTTTCCTAGAGAAGTGTTCCTTGTAATGTTTCTAAGTTTATTTCCATCAAATAGGACATCCATTGATATTACTAGAGCTTTATTTGGGATATGTTCCAATGATACCATCTTTGTTATTTCTCTTTATTTTTATTTATATGATGATAATATATTTATAAAACATTTCCCTTTACATGGGTTATCATATATTGAAATTATGATATGATTAAGAAACCCATTTATTTTCTAAGTATAAAAATATGATGAAATAATGAAATCGATATGGAAACTATTTCTTTTCCCTTTAATATTATATAATTAATTTTTTATGAAACCTATTTTTAATGGATTATGATATTATTAGTGTTTTATTATCTTTTGGAAAACATATTTATGATTTTATTCATGTGATAGGTATGAATTATAAATACCTATAAGGAATTTGGTAATATTTTATATCTCATGAGATAATTTTGGGAAATAAAATGATTTAATTGATCCTCATTGGGAAACAAGTCTATGTTCATTACCTACTCTGGGAAATTGATTGATGTACTTGATCCACTGTAGGAAATTTGTAATGATTCCTAATTCATTATGAAATAAGAAATTTGTTTTCATTCCATATATGTTATGATTTGATGGAATCATATGTTAATAATGAAATATGAAATGTTGTCTATGCTTTTATTGGTGCCACAAATATATGACATGAACATTTTGGTCATAATTGAGTTATAATGATTTATCAATCTTATAATTGATGTCTTTGAAATATAATGGTGTATTCCATCAATCCAATTTACAAACCATGATATATTTAGTGTAAAATATGTAAGTTATACTCATAATCTCATACCCTTATACTTATATTACACATTCATATGATCATCGATAGATTTATACCATGTTAATTATCAATAAAAATCTAACATAACATTTTCATATATATTTTTCTCCATATTATGAGGAATGTTTTATGTATGGTATGCTTATGAAGAGTAAAAAAATGGAAATATATTTATATTAGATGTTGAAGATATTTTATTAAATAATAATATTTTCTATCTTTTCAAAAAAAACACTAAATTTTTACGATCTTCATTCATGTATTTGAAAAATGTATTGAACATTTATATAAAAAGGTATAATATTTATGTTTAAAAACATTCAGTCATTATAGCTGGCATCAGAGATGAGTTATGAATTAGATTAATATGAACTCTCACAAGTGAGCGTTGGGTGAATCATGGCTCTCCACCCAAGGGATTGATAAGGATAAGATTTACACTAGGGATTATTTTATAAGTCACACCTAGGATCTGTATAATCCCATGGTTTGCTCTGATAGGTTTCAATTATTTCCCATAAGTAATAATTCCATACCACAATAGTTGATATCAATGTAAAGTTTTAGTTAACATTTGGAAAATTGGATGTCAAAAACATTATCTAGTTCCATAGGGATATGATTAAAGAGAAGTATAAAGATGGGTGAACGTACATGAAAATGTTAGGGAAATTTGGTGGATGATAGAGAGAGTTGTTTCCGTGAAATTATTTCCTTTCCTAGATAATACAGGTGGATATAGGTCTATCACAGTTTCACCTAGGAGTAATAAATTTGAAAAGGGTTTAATGAGCAATACCCACATGTCACCTAGTGTATCAAAATGGGCCTTGCTGCACACTAGATTTGACACTCCTAGGGGAAATGTCTTGGAAATCCAAAAACTCCTTACAAACCAATATGATTTATTTGAATATATTATGATAATGAATTTCATAGTTTAAACCTAATGTATCTTAGATGAAAAATAATTTTTCATTATTTAGAAATATTATAAATTATTCTTTATGATTATGTCATCCCCCATAATGGATATTGTCTCTCACACTATGTTTTTTGGTATTAGTTAATGGATGGAATAAGAAGAAACATAGTTAATTTGGAATATGATAAACAATATATTATTGGAAATGAAAATGGGGTGATGGCTGAATTGAAGGATATTAGGATTATTCCCAATCATTTATCCTAATATATTATTAATAAATTTCACCTTAAAAAACTCTAAAACTCAATAATTAATATAATGATATAATTCATTAATAGCTTGGGTAGTGGATACCGTGAAGTAAATAAGATCTTTTTTCCTATATGTCAAGAATGTGGGAAGAAGAGATCTAGGGAATGTCTCAAAGGAATGAGAATATGTTTTATGTGAGGATAAGAAAAGGAAAAATAAATTTATTTATGAGGAAAAATAAAAAGTATTAGTTAATGAAAAGGATAAGAATAATGGTTTCATTAAGGAAAAATCAATGGTTAAATGTTTTAGTGTAGAATGTATTTGAATTATGAAAATATATATCCTAGGGGAATGCTAAAGAAGAGGATCAACAAGATTATATGATTAATGATTTTGTTTTTGATGTTTAAGGGACTACAAATGACATATGAAATGAATAAGGTTTTATGGAATATAGTGATGTTGTCTATTTTATGATTTAATAATGAAGGGTAATAATTTAATTGATCTTTTTTTTGGAACTCACGAATTATTTTATATGAATCATGGGATATATAAGGATTATTCTGTAGAGATCTTATATTAAGAATTTATAATAATGTATTGAATGGTCATTATAAAATATAAAAATAGTTTAATATAAAGGTGATATTTTATGAAAAAAAACATGATTAGTTAAATATAACCAATAATATATTCATGATGTTTAGATAATGGTGTTTAGTTAGGATAAAGATATGATTGATATGGATAGAGTAAATTTTGTTGTATTGATAACATTAAAACTGATTAGGGAATTGATACAAAAATTGGTTATGTTGTCATTGGAGAAGTTTACAAAATTTTTGGATTTGTGGAAAATATTTAATAATATATTATTTTCATTGGGAAATGGGGAATAATATACATTTTAATAGAGATTTTTTGTAATTTTGTTTATTACCATGTCTTATGAAATTATATAACCAAGGTATTCAAATATTTTTATGTGAAAATTAAGAGATACTTTATAATATTTTAGGGATTTATGATATATTGATTTTGGAAATATATTATCCTTATTTAAAAATTTTTTAAAATTTTTTAAGGGTCTTTTGGTTAACCATATTAAATTATTTAGGTTGACCTTTTCATGAGGTTTTAGATCTTAATGTATTATTTCATAAAATAACATTTTTCCATATTGCCTATCCTTTTAAAACCATATTTTTTTGTATGATAATTAGAGATATAAGTAAGTAATTAACATTTTTTATGGAACTTATGATCCATTACAAGTTAATTTTAGTGATTTATAAATAAAAAAATCATCTTCATCTTTTGGATTAAATGACAAAGTGGAAATTGATCAAATCATGACCAAAGGATAAAGTTTTTCATTTCAAATATAATGAAATAATATAAGGATATTTTGTCCTGAAAATTCCTTAAAATCAATTAAAGGATATTGAAAGAATAGTTTTTCATTATTACCTTAATTCCTAATGAATTTATGGTGTTTTTCTCACCTCATTGTTTTACTATTTCATGTTTATTAACATCTTTATGATCATTAAATTTATTTTCATTAATGATCTACATACATTATGTTTTTTCAATGTATATATTTTCACTTCTCATTAATGGTATCATATATAGAAACATAGTTAGGTTTTATTCCATATGACCTTCGTATGTGTTATTTTCTATTTTTGGGAGGATATTTTATTAAACCTTCATATTATGTGTGATTTGAGCAATAGTATTTTTTAGATTTAAACAATTTTAGTAGAAAATTTATTTTCAAAATTTTAGGATTGTATTTATTTAAGGAGGTAGAATGTAACACCCAATGTTTTTTCTGAAATAATTTTTTCAAATAACTTTAGTTTCTTTAATAACATGCATCACATGAAACAATTAGTTTTTGAGAACCATAATTTACTATTGATCTTGTTTTTTAAACCTAGTTTTAATAGTATAGCCATTAAATTGGAATGTATGAATATATATAATTGAATTTCAGATATTATATGTTTTAAAAATGAATAAAATAAATTCGTTACTTGTAAATTGACTATAAATTAAAATGAAAATATCATTTCAAAGAAAAATATATCTTTCTTCGAAAAACATTTTGTATGAACATGATTTTTTATATTAGTAAACAAAATTATTCACTATTAGTGAATGATTTCAAAAAATTTATATGTTACATGTTCATTAAATATTTTTATCATTCACCTAATATGGATTTAAAGCATGAAATGATAAAAAATTAGTTTGATGTTAATAATATGTGTTGTTTTAAAATGTAGTTTTTTCAAATTCTACAAAATTATTTAAAACAATACTGTCTCCACCGCTAGATACATTATTTGTTAAAATTAATTTCATTTTTGAAAAAATCATTTAAAAATTTTATTATAGTGAAATTTTTGAATGTTCTGAAATGATTAATTTTTCGATGAATAGTGAAACGAATAATTTTTATTGAAAGTCTATTTTTATTTAAAGTATTTTGAAAGAAAAATTATGATAAAAAATTATTTATAAGTAAAATTATTTAAATTATAATATAATTAATTCAAATTATCTCATTAGAATAATCGAATTTTGAATTTTGATATTAAAACTTTTTATACTTATGAAACATTTCTCTTTGGAAAATGGTTTTTTCGTCGCTTATACAAGTATTATTTTAAATTTAAGTCTTCCAATTATAGGAGTTTAATTTTATAAAACTGAATTCATATTTGTAATCATAAATGTTTATATTATATAAAAATATTCAAATTAATTATTTTTGCTAATGAATTGTAAAATCAATAAAAATTAATTATTGCAGTTAATGTCAAAACATGGGTTTGTGCGTTACATACAGATTCTTAAAAATTAATTTTCAGAATAAATAAGATAATAATTTAATAAAATAATTTTAATATTTATAATGTGTGGGAAAAAATTATCTAATAAGGTTCATTTTATTTGTATTCTTAAAGGGTAAATTTCCTTGGAAAATAAAAATAAACTAGTTAACATATTTAAAAATAAAATAATGAAAGTGACTAAACAGAGTGGTTAAGGAAAAACAAGAATAAAAACTTTTTTGGTTATGGAGGTGTGTATAGACCATATCTTACCCCAAATAAATATTTTATTAATACAGAGCACATTGAGAGAGATTCACTTCCCAATATTTAATAGTTTTGGGTATATAAAAAATTATCACTCCTCCTTAATTATAAAACAGAAAATCCTCCCCTCACATATTCATGCTGATTAAGTCGTTTAGTTTTTCCAAAATCTTCCAAATTACCTCCCTAACATCTTTATCTAGGTAATTGATCTTATTTTTCTTCATAAATACCAATCACATGGCTTCAATAGGAGACCTTGTGGAGGGTTTTCTAGGCATCAAGAAATCTATTCACTAAGATCTTTCATTTTTTACTTCATCACTTACCAACTTCATTCATGTAATAATAATTATAATACAATATCAAAAATATCTAAATTATAGTTATATTTCATTATGTATATTTAATAACCAATATCCATCCCCTCTTCCATTAAATGGGAAACGAAATCATTGATCTTGTGTATGGTGGTCTACCGTCATGCAAGTCGATTTAATTTGTTTTCCATTAGCAGCTCTCATGAAAAGGATATATGATAGAATTAATTTATTAATATTATATTAGTAATATTATTATAATTATTTAATAATAATATAATATTTAAATTCTTAATTTTCATTTTGTGGGTATACAATAATATTTCTAGTACTTATTATTGACTACCACCTTGCAAAGCGATGATATTTATTTTTCACTAAATATTTACAAATAAGGTAATGAGGAAAAATTCAATGAATATATGAAATATATATATGTTATTATAATTACTCTATAAAATTGATATATCAATTTACTTCCTTTCATTTCACCCATCGAAAAAATGGAAACAACGTGCACACAAACATACAACCTACCATCTCCATAATTATTGTAATTCATTTTCTATATCTATATTTTATGGATTCATATAAATATATATAATGAATATATATTATATTTATATCATGATTAATATTATGGATATTATATAACAATGATAAATATAAAAGGACCTATAATAACAATATAAATCATAAATGAAAAATTAAGTATTTGTTTCCCGAAACAAGAGTGTAACAAAGAATTGTTTTAAAATGGGGGATAAAAGGTTATAAATAAATCATATATGGTATGATATATATGATTACAGTTTTTTTTTATATGTATAATAACCATATAATAATTATACTTAATTTTGGAATTTGTATGAAGTAAATCGAGACTTAAGGTAAGGGATTTCTATTAACTCTTTTTTTGGGAGACATATGTTATTTTCACCACTCATTTGTATTTTGTGGTGTATATTATAAGGAACCATCCTAAAACATTAAATAATCTTGAATTAAGTTAATAATTAACATTTATGGTCTTTTCAAGTTTATATTTTTAGATAATTAAGCCATAAATATTACATTACATCTCAAATATAACAAAGTAGACACTTCTACTCAAGAATCCATTTTTTCATAAAATAAATACTCTTAAAAGAAAACAATAATTATTTTCTTCATATAAATCATCTTTAATTCATCCTTTATCTTACCCATACTAATACCCTATGAAAAACATTTCAAAAACTTGGGATTAGCATAAAAATCTCAAAAGGGTTTTAAAATAAAGAATGATAATATTAGTCCATCAATACATTCATAGCATAAGCTCTTCAACATACCTCAGGAAATCATAAGATTTATGAATAACACATAGAAATCATAAATCATAATAGTAATATGTGGAATCTATAACATACTTACATTGTATCTTTCATAGCTACATAGGGTGTTACGTTTGGAATAACCATTAAGGTATATTCTCTAAATATCTTAGGAGAAACACTAACATTTAGCGCCATCACGTTACCCAATGCATTGGAGAGCTATCTTAGGCTCACCTACCATAGGTTTATCATGGAACCACCCATATATGTAAACAATGATCAAGATCCATAACATAATCATAATACATAAAACATTCATAAAGGAAAGATAACATTTCCACATTGAAATAACAAGATATTAGTTCATGATATTGACATAATCAATTAATTTTAAAAAAACACATTTAAAACATTTAAAAAGCATATATTTGAATCAAAGTGTCCCAACCCACTTCGTAACTTTTTTAGGAATTATCATTTTAAAAAATTAATTTCCATATAAATAAATCCATAAAATCATTTTGAAAATATGGACATTAATGAGAAATATTTATAAAAATTAAATCTTTAAAACATTTAGAATAATATTTTTGATAAAAAGTCTCTTACCATTTCAGATGATAATTAAATAAAAAATATTACTGAATAAAATTAAACAAAACCTATAATATCACGAGAATGAGGATATTTATGACATAATATGTCAAAGGGAAGTATATACACCTTATAGGATAATAAGGGTGCACAATATCAAGATATGCCTCAATGAAAGTAGATTGAGATATATTCCCTTACGAAAATTTAGCAGCCCAACGACATCACATTAAAATTAAGGAAATGAGTTGATGAGAGAGAAAATGGTCTCTAATCACATGGACATAAAATTTACAAAAATAAGGATATATAAGAACAAATCCCAACATTTGAAAATTGAAATTTAATGACATAACATAAAAGAAGACTTTGATAGAAAGAGGATGGTGAAAGGTTACCTTATAAAGATCGTATCATTACCTTAAGAATGAACCAATGAAATAATTTTGTGTGAAAAATATAAATACACCCAATATAAGTATATATAATTTGTAAAACAATCATAGGTTATTCACACATATTAATATCACAACATAATCAAGAAGTATAAGATTAACCTAAAGAATGGAAATTTTCTTAAGAAGTTCCCATACAAAGATAATTTTGAAAATAAAATAGATTAATTATGTGTATTAATTATAAGTTAAAATACATAATATATAAATACAATATAGAACAACAAAAGTTATTTCTTACATAATCGTATCACGATATAATTTAAAAGTAGATTATAAACCCAAATAATGGAAATTAGGTTAAAAAGTTCCCTTACAAAGATCATATCATTGCATTAAAGATAAAACAATGAAATAATAATGTGTAAAAAATATAAATACACCCAATATAAGTAGATATAAAGAAAAAAAAATCACAGTACTGTCACACATATTAATAACACAACATAATCAAGACATTGAAGATTAACCTAAAGAGTGGAAATTGGGTTAAGAAGTTCCCCTACAAAGATCATTTTGTAAATAAAATATATTTATTGTGTGTATTCACTATAAGTATACATACTTAATGTATAAATAAAATATTGGACTTCAAAAGTTATTTATTAAATAATTATATAATGACATAATTTAAAATTAGAAGATTTACACAAAGAATTAAAATTGGGTTAAGAAGTTCCCTTACCTTGTGTCTGACTTGACCCGTTCATTTTGTAATCTCATGTATAATAAAATAAAGTTAATTTCTAATTTATTCAGAACATTTTTTAAGTTTATTAATCCTTTTATATCACTTATTAACATGTTATAAACATTACATAATCATTTAAGTTAATAACGGTCGTTTTGTCGATATTTGGTAATTGAGTCAAAAATGAACTTCTTATAATAACAACTTGACCAAGTGGTAAAAATTTCATTATCTTCAGAATTTTATTCATGATTTAGATATAATATATATCATATATTTCTATAATATATATATAAATATATATAATAGAACATAGCATTTGGAGATAGGAAATGAAATGCATCGTTCATAGAGATGGTAAGCCGTACAAAAGCATGAACGCTAATTTCATTTCTATTTATTATTTAATGAAATGAAAACATAATGATACATTGGTATATTATAGTTCTAGTATAATATTATATATAATTTCATCAACTCTAGTTTTTATATGTTCCACGTATGGCATGAATGAGTCATATCACTTTGATGGGCGGTAGTACGCACTTCCTCAAATGAAATTATCGTATTTACCCATTATGGAAACCATAAAGTTATGATATAAATGAAATACAAATAATCATATAGACAATATAAATATAATATATATCAAATATAAATACAGTTCCATCATAATGGCCACCATTAGAGGTTGTAAGATATAATTGAATAATCATCGTTTCATGAGGTAGTAGTTCGCCGTCCACAAAAATAGTATGTTAATATCCATTAGATGGAGGTGTGTGTAAGTTAAGTTTGAATAAATATCATAAAAATATTCTAGTATATTTAGAATACTGGTTTTTTAAAAAATTAATGGAATAATCAGAGTTTAGGGGGTTGGTGAAGAAAAATAAAAGAAAAGAACTTGAGAGAAGGCGTTACCTTTATATCGAGTAACTCCATTTGGTTTGACCAAAAGGCATTGTTGAATTGAATTATACCCTAATTAAAGATTCTTGGTAGAATAGAGGGTTTTTTATATCTTATTTGTAATTTTTTTTAATGATCCATTGGGCTTGATAGGTGTGAGTAATGGGTTAGAGGTGGTGGACTTTTATAATAGGGGGAGGGTCTCTTTACGAATGTTTGAAAGTATTATTTTATTATAAAATAATTTTCGGTTTAAAAAGGTCCAAAAATCATTAAATTAAAGGATAAGATGAATATATGTCTAAATAAAATCATAAAATAAGAATTGGATAGGTTTTGGATATTTTTTAATCCTTATCTTAATTATTTAACTCTTTGTTAACTTATTTAACTTTTACCATGTCTTCTTCTATATTCATACAATATGGTTAATATATTTACTATAAAAATCCAATAGACCCAAAATGGATCTTTAATGAAAATTTTAACATCATATATGTCATTTGGATGAATATTAAAGTTTTAGAAGTATTTTATAAATTAATAAAATATTTATTGTTTTAAAAACTCATTTATGTCAATTTATAAACTATTCATATCAAGACATTTAAAATATATATAACAAATTGATTAGTTCGAAAAACCTTAATTAATTAAAATTTAAAAAGTCATAATTATATCTAAAATTCATGGATTTCATAAAAAGTTTCAAAATATATTTATTTTTATATTTATAATCACATTTATTGAACTCTTTCATTAATAAGGTAATCACTACATCACCGTTATGTCAAAAATAAATTTATTTATATTATATGTAAAATTTATAAATAAAATACCATGATGTAGGAAATAATTTTATATTTCAAATGAATATTTACAGTAAAAAATATCACATATTAAACCATATATAAAAATTGTTATACGAAAAGATATATGATTACGTTACATTTTCCTTATCATGAAATTAATTTTCATAAAGTTTCATTTTCACTTATAAGTGCCTTCATGGGGTCCCAAAATCGACCCAAGGATTCACATGGTAATACATGTATCATAAAATAGGCTTAGGACACATTTTAGGATAATGTAATATTATTATAATATTAATATTTACCCTTATTTAAGATATTTACCTTTTAAATATAGTGAATAAAATATTTACTGATGTTACTATTCATAATGTCTAAAAATAAAAGTTACATATTTAAAAAATTTTGATCTCATGATTCCAAATATGGAATCAATTTTTCCAAATTCAAGACACAGAAGTTGTATAAATGAATTTAAAATTAATTCTTGTTGTCAAAACCAAAAAGCATGTTTTTAGGAAATAATAACTATCAAAAGATTTCCACTTGTTTATGTTCAATTTCAAAGTGAAATTACTTCCAATGACAAAAGTTGGATTAAATTGTAAAAATATAATACAATTGAAGTTTAAAACCAATAAAAATAATAATTTAACTATATAAATAAATTATATTAAAAGTGATTTTTGAATTAAAATTCTGTATATTTTACTATTAAAAAATTGAACTTTATCAGAAAAATACCATCAAATTACCCAAAGTAAATTTTGAAGTCCGTATTCTAAATAAGAAGTTTATTTTTTCATATGAAACATAGAAAAGTAAAAAAACTTTATTGGAAAGGGTTTCACCATCAAAATGAGTTAAATCGACATTTTAAAGAATATTAGAGTATTTCATGCTTAAAATTTGATACATTTTTATTTTAAGCCTCTAAAATTTATTAGATAAATTAAAGCACATTTAAAAAAAATGTATAATAATATTTTAGTTAGATATGTTCATTCCTTCCAATAAAACGACTAGGAATTAACTACCATTTAAAATAATATTATATTTTTATTTTTCAGTATGACTCAACCTTGTGTGAAACATGAGATTTCAGAGAAACTCATTGTTACGTGTTCGGTATACCATCAAAAATAGAATCCCATTTAAAGTAAAATTATTATTTAATTCACAAATATTAATAAATATGAAAATTTCATATTCTTTATTTACCTGGGATGTTATATCCTTCCCCCATTTGGGGAATTGAATCCTCATAATTTTAAAATTAGGATCTAGAACTTCATTAAAAGTACCACATCAGAAAAAAAAGTCAATAAAAATATCACTATAAAAGATAGAAACATAAGTACAAAGGTCACCCTAGATAACCCATACTAGGATTCCATGTAGGAAAACATGGATATGGAAGGTAAAATAAGTGTCATGTTCTGTTGGAGAGTGATATAAAACATGATCAGGAGAAAGGTAATTATATGAAAACCACAAACTTGTGATGGGTTAAATGGTCATTGGTTTCCCAATAGGAAAAGTAAATAGACAACATTTTTGTTTTAAATTTCATTTCAAAATGTGGGATAATTTATTTATGAGATTGACTAAGTATATACGAAAATAGAGTTACTTTTCAAATAGGGTTTCATCCTTTAATAAGTTTCTACAAACAACTCATCTTTTCCCATAACGATGAGTATTCAAGACGACTTGGTCACACCTGAATCACTAGAATAAACTTCTAGAAAATAACATAATCCAAAAAAGATGAACCATATATTACCATATCTTTAGACATTAATCAAATCAAAAATGGTTAGTGCAAGATCATATAATCCCCAAAAAAGATAATCATTTGTAATAAAGAAATAGTACTCTTAATCTCCAAAATTGAACAAAAAATACCCAAATCTCAACAATGACCATTCAGTAAACAATTGTCTTTAAAATTCTTCAAAATTATCCAAACTAAGTTTGAAACCAAAAATTTCGAAGGATTTGACCACATAGTCTTGCACAAAAATATTAATATTTATCTCCAAACAACATAGTTACTCTTAAAGTCTCATACTGAAAAGTAATTAACCTATTAACATATTCTCTATGATAGGTTAATAATTTCCATTAATAACCCAAATCACCATATGTACACAATAAAAACATATATTCTTCCAAAATAAAATTTCAACCATTTATCCACAAATTAAATCCCATAGTATTCCATTTTCCTTGGCCATATAGTGTCCCAAAAAGAGAGAATGTATTCTAAAATAACCTTTATCACTTAATCAACAAATCAATTTCCTATACTAAGGATATCTATTTGATAAAACATAAGTCCCAAAAATAAAATTATTCTTGACCCATAAAATCATTTAACTAAAAATAATAATTCATAATACCCAAAAACTACACATAGGCCAGTGGTAGGCGATGCACCATTATTGCCCTCCAGTTGTGGGATCGATTTCTATGGCCTTAGTGGACATGACAAGTTGTCACCCAATTTGCGTACTGTCTCTTTTTATAAAACTAAAAAATAACCCTAACATGATTTAACCTCAATGGTTTTCTTATACCTATAATTTTCATCCCAACTCATAATGACTTCAATATCTTAATTCATGAAGTCCTATATATATTGACATTTTTTTACCTCCATAAAATAACACTATTCTCAAAGAAAGAACATCATACCTTGATCATGGTGTCCACATTGTTTCATCATCATCTTGATCATGTTGATAGATGGTCCATGCATTGAAACAATGATTTAGATATCCTTCAAAATTATCTGAATCCTTTATCAAAATACACTTCCTACAACTTGGGTCATATGGGTGCTCACAGAAAAATAGTTTCGGAAAATAATCATGTATGACATATAATTTCAAAACATCTGATAAAACATTATTTTTATAAAAAGTTGGACGGAGTTTGAGTTGAAACATTCAATCAACGACCCTTTTAAAATACCATAAGTATGTGCTGAAAGACTATAATTTAAAAGTAAATATAAATAGGTTTCACAAGGGTCTCCTTATTTAGCACATTTTCAAATTTATAATATGATTCAAAATCTTGTGACGAGGTAAAATATTTGAAAGTTCATTGATAATATTTACCTTTCTTGAAAATATTAGAATATTGAGAAAATAGGATTTGATTAAATACAACCCATGATACATTATGGTATTAAGGTTTTTCAGAGGTGCATGATATCTAAAACAAATGTTTGCAAATGAGTTATATGTTAAAAAATGTTTCAGAATCGTCTCGACATGACTTTGCAATAATTATTTCATGAAAGTCATCAGGAAGAGATAAGAATGTCATTTCATATCCTCATCCTTCCATTTGTATCAGACATTCCTTGATCTGAAAAGTTAAAAAATAAGAATTTAACTTAAAGAGTTGACATAGTGACTAACCATGTGTCTATAAAAACTCATAATAACTAAAGTTTTCTAAACTGATATTTGATACCAACTATAAGGACCCGACCTTAAAAATTACTTAATATAGTATTAATTTAATAATTCACATAGAGAATATTTTCAGGATTACAGTTTTAGTGTATTATTCCATACCTATTACATTAAATCTCAAATATTACAAAGTATACACTTCTACTCAATATCCATTTTTTCATTAAATAAAAACTCTTAAAAGAAAACAAGATTTCTTTTCTTGAAATAAATATTCTTGAATATTTAATTTCTCTTACCCTACCATATACCCTCTGAAAAACATTTCAAAAACTTGGGATGGGTATAAAATTATTAATAAGGTTTATAAAATAAATTATAAAATAAATAGTCCATCGATACATACATAACATAATCTCTTTAACATACCTCATGAAATCATAAGATTTATGAATAACACATAGAAATCATAAATCATAAAGGTAACTTGTGGCATCCATAATATAATTACATTATTGCTTTCATAGCTACATAGGGAGTTATGTTTGGAATACCCATCATGGTATATTCCCTAAATCTCTTAGAATAAATATTAACATTTACCTTTGTCATGTTACCCAATGCATTTGAGTGCTATCTTAGGATCACCCGCCCTAGGTTTATCATGGAACCACCAGTATATATAAATAATTCCCATGATCCATAACATAATCATAACACAAAAAAACAAGCATAATGAAAATATAACATTTCCATATTTCAATATGAAGATATCAGTTCAAGATTTTTACATAATCAATTATTTTTAATAAAACACATTTAAAACATTTAAAAAGAATATTTTTGAATCAAAGTATCCCATACAACTTCAAAACATTTATATGAATTATCATTTTAAAAAAATAATGTGCCTATAAAAAAATCCTTAAAAACATTTTGAAAACATGGATATTAATTAGAAATACTTAAAAAAATTATATCTTTATAAAATTTAAAACAATGTTTTAGTTAAAGAGTCTATTACCAAATTAGAAAATAATTAACTAAAAATAATTAAAGAATAATATTAAACAAAATTTATAATATCATGATAATATGGGGATTCATGAAATAATATGTCAAGGGGTAGTATATACACATTATAGGATAATAAAGGTGCACAATATCAATATATGCCTCAATGAAAGAAGATTGAGATGTATTCCCTTACAAAAATTTGGCAGCCTAACAATATCACATTCAAATTCAGAAAATGAGTTGATGAGAGAGAAATGCGTCTCTCATCACATGGACATAGCCAAAAAGTCCGAGAGATAGGTGAGGACCTACTCCCAAAAATTTATAAATAAAAGGTTTAAACAGTACACACAACTCATAAAACGGGAGCCTTAGGCAACCTTGTGTACACAGAGCCAATTCTATCATTGTAGGCTAGACCATTATTGTAATCAGGTAGTAAAAAGGACCAACTTGAACTAACCTCCATGATTTCTCTTTTTGAGAGAGCATCTGCCACCTGATTTTATTCTCTATACACATGAGACACATCCAAAGAGATCAACTCAACAAGCTTCAGAGAATATACCCAGGCAGAGAGCATCTTCCATGGGACATAATCAAGAAGTATAAGATGGACCTTAATAATGGAAATTAGGTTAAGAAGTTCTCTTAAAAAGATTATTTTGTAATAAAATAGATTGATTATGTGTATTAACTATAATTACATATAACTAATGTATAAATACAAGATATAACATCAAAATTTATTTCTTATATAATCATATCACGACATAATTTAAAAGTAGAATATTAGCCCAAAGAATAGAAATTGGGTTAAGATGATCCCTTACAAAGATCATATCATTACATTAAGGATAAACCAATTAAATAATTATGTATGACAAATATAAATACCCCCAATATAAGTAGATATAAAGTGAAACCAAATCAATGGTCATTCACACGTATTAATAGCACGACATAATCAGGAAGTACAAGAGTAACCTAAAGAATGGAAATTAGGTTAAAAAGTTCCCTTACAAAGATCATTTTGTAAATAAAAAAGATAGATTATGTGTATTCAATACAATTACACATATGTAACATATAAATACAAGATATGACATCAAAATTTATTTCTTACATATTCATATCAAGACATAATTTAAAAGTAGAAGATTAACCCAAAGAATGGAAGTTGGGTTAAGAAGTTCCCTTACCTCATGGTCTACTTGACTCGTTCATTCTCTAATATCCTAAATAATAAACAAAAGGTAATTTATATTTTGTTTAGAAAATTTTTCAATTTCATTATTCCTTTTATATCACTTATTACCACATTATAAACATTATATAATCATTTCAGTTAATAATGGTCGTTTTGTTGATATTTGGTACTTGAGTTAGAAATGAACATCTTATAATTACAAGTTGTCCATGTGGTCAAATTTTCATTATATATAGAATGATATTAAGGATTTATATATCATATATATAATATATATACATAATATATACATGTATTTATAATAGTACATAACATTTGGAGATAAGAAATGAAATGCACCGTGCATGGAGACGGTAAACAATACGTATGCATGAACACCACTTTCAATTCTATTTCGTATTTAATGGAATGAAAACTTAATGATATATAGGTATATTATAATTCTAGTAAAATATCATATATAATTTCATTTAACTCCATCCTTTATACATTTCACGTATGGCATGAATGAGTTATATCACTTTGAGGGGGCGGTAGTCTGTACTTCCTCAAATGAAATTATTGTATTTACCAACTATGGAAACCATAAATGTATGCTATAAATGAAACATATAGAAGAATAAAAAAATATAAATATACTATATAAAAAATATAAATAATGTTTCCTCAAAATGGCCACCATGATAGGTGGTAGGAGATAATTGATCAATCGTTGTTTCGTGAGGCATTAGTTCGCCGTCCACAAAAACAGTATGTTCATATCCATTAAATAGAGGTATGTGTAATTGTAGTTAGAATAATTCTCATAAAAACATCCTAGTTTATTTATTATACTGTTGTTGTTATAAAATAATGTAATTAAGAGTGTTTATGGGGTTATATAAGGAAAATAAAATAAAATAACTTGAGAGAATACATTACCTTTAAATCGAGTAACTCCCTTTGGTTCAAACCAAAGGGATTAATTTATTTTTCTGGTAACCAAATTAAGGATACTAGGTAGAATATATGGATGTTTGGAGCTTATTTTGAAAGATTTTTGATGATATTCGGGGCTTTAGAGGTGTGAGTAATGGGTTAGAGGTGGTGACCTTTTATAAGATGGAGGAGGGGCCCTTTAGGAATCTTTGAAAGTATTATTTTAATATAAAATTATTTTTGGTTTCAAAAGTTCAAAAAATAATTAAATTATAATATAAGATGAATATAAGTCAAAATAAAATCATCTACTAATAATTGGATAGGTTTTAGGTATATTTTAATTCCTATCATTTTTATTTAACCCTTTGTTAACTTATTTAACTTTTACCATGTCTTCTTGTATATTCATAATATATGGTTAATATATTTATTATGAAAGACAATAGACAAAAATTGGACCATTAATTACATTTTTAACATCATATATTTTATTTTTACGAATCTAAGACTTTTAGGATTATTTTATCATTTAATAAAATATTTATTGTTTTAAAAACTCATTTATGTCAGTTTATAAACTATTCATATCAAGACTTTTACAAAATCTATAACAAATTTATTATTTTTAACAACCTTCAATAATTCAAATATATAAAGTCATAATTATCTCTTAAATTCGTGGATGACATAAATAGTTTCAAAATAAATTTATTTTTCTATTTATAATATCATTTATTTAAATCTTTCATTAATAAGGTAATCACTACATCACCATTGTGTCATACCTAAATTTATTTATATGATGTATAAAATTTTAAATAAAATAACATGATGTATTAAATCTTTTTATCTTTATAATTAATATTCATAGTCCAAAATATCACTTATATAACCATATATAATTTTTTTTTACTAAAAGATATAGGTTTATGATACATTTTCCATAACATGAAATTAATTTTTATAGTGTCATTTTCACATATATGTCCCTCCATGGTGTCCTAAAATCAACCCAAGGATGCCAATGTTTAGACATTTACCATAAACTAAGGTTAGGACACGTGTTAAGATAATTTAATATTATTATAATATTATTGTTTAGAATTATTTATGATATTTACCTTTTAACCATGGTGAATAAAATATTTACTAAAGTTACAATTCATAATGTATAAAAATAAAAGTTACCTATTTAATAATTTTGGACCTCCGAATTTAAAATATAAAATCCATTTTTAAAAATTCAAAACAGAGAAGTTATAGAAACTAATTTAAAATTAATTCCCGATGTGAAAACCAAAAAGAATGTTTTTAAGAAAGAATAACTATCAAAAGATTGGCACTTTTTTATGTTAAATTTCAAAGAGAAATTACTTACAATGACCAAAATTGGATTAAATAGTAAACATATAATCTAAATAAAATTTAAAACTAATAAAACGAATAATCTTACTATATAAATAAATTTGATTAAAAGGTACTTTTGTATTAAAATGTAGTATTTTTTCTATTCATAAAAAATGAACTTTATGAGAAAATTACCAAAAATTTACCAAAATAAATTTTATATCCCGCTTCTAAAGAAGAAGTTTGTTTTTTCAAATGGAACATATAAAAGTGAGAAAACTATAATTAAACGGGGTTTTCCAGCAAAAGGTGGTAAATCAACTTTTTAAAGAATATTAGAGTATTTAATACTTAAAATTGGATTTATTCTTATTTTAAGCCTCTAAAATTTATTAGATAAATATAACGAAATTTAACAATCATGTATAATCATATTTTAGTTTTTTCTATTCATTCCCACCAATACAAAAACTTGGAATTAACTACTATTTAAAATAATATTATATTATTATTATTTAGTATGACTCAACCTTGTGTGAAACATGAGATTTCGTTGAAAACCATTGATGTTTGTCAGGTACGTCATCTAACCTAGAATCCTCTTTAAATTAAAATTAATATTTAATTCGCAAATATTAATAAATATGAAAATTTTATATTCTTTATTTACCTGGGAAGTTACATATATACAAACATTTGAAATGTTATATAATATATATTCATAATTTCATGATATTTGGAGTGTTTTTTTATTTTATTATTTAATTATTCTTATGAATCAAAAGTTTTCCAAAGAAAGAAATATATTTTAATATCACTTTTATTTCTATGAGACACATTCCATATTCCTCACTTATTTCTTTTGTGTGGTGTATATATTTCCAATGAATTATATATAGGATGCTTCTTTGGAGTTTTATTTGGATTTAAATTTATATATAAGGTTATTTATTTTATTTAGATTATGACTCCATGTTTACCAATTTGATAATGTTTTGATGTTACGATCTCATTATTTATTGGTGTTTTTTATGATAATGCTTCCAATGATGAGATATAACGATATTACTTTCCATAAAGTCATGAAATTTATTATCCTATAGTTATTTCATGAAATTACTTGTTTTTATTTTATTTTAATTTATTTTTACACTCAATATCCCAAAAAGGATGTTTTTATGGAAAAAACCAAATTTATTCATCTGTTCGGTTGAAACTCCTTTTCTTCAATGTCTATGTTTTGTAAAAGTGTTTTAAAGAAAATTTCCACTATTATATAATTATTATTTAGATATTTTTTCCAATTTTTTAATATTAAAATGGTGGTTTAAAATTAATATTATTATCATTTTATGAATAAGTTATTTTTTACTTTTTACCGAAAATGTGAAAGGAATATACATTTTCACATGTACATGATGAATGAAAATGTATTCCATCAGGACCGCTCAATCATTTATTTTATTTATCTTTCACAAGGATATTTTCAATCAAAATTATTTCTTTAATATTTCGAAAAAATTTAACTATTAAATAAGTGTTTTCTTAGCGTAAAGGTTTTTTTCCTCAAGACAAATTCCATGTAATATTTCAAAATCATCTTCTGTATAAGTTGAAATACTATGATGTTACATGACATTTGTTGGGGTTATTATCTAATGATACCATCCATATTCATTATCTAGATGGTTTATGTTTGTAATGACAAGATTTTTATGAAATTAATTCATTTTCTATGAGATATTTTATGATGAAATGAAGAAATGATTATGAAACCCATTTCCTTTCCATGAGTTACGTTTGGATGAAATGATGAAATGTTTTTGAAATAAGTTAATCTTCCTTGGGGTTTTCTATGATGAAATTTTTATGAAACCCATTTCTTCTTATGGATTCTAATATGGATAATGTTTAATGAAATATTATAACACATATGAATTATTTTCATTATATGATGGGTGGGATATATATATCCCACTAATTCATTTGGTAAATTTCTATATCTTATGAGATAATGATAGAAAATAGGCTGATGTGATTGATCTATTGTGGGAAACAAGCCGATGTGATTTATCTTTTTTAAGAAAAATGATGATTTAATTGTTCCACTAATTGAAATAGGTGATAATTCTCAATCCATTAAAAAATTGGGAACATGTGTTGATTCCAGATTAATTATGATTTGAAGTTATATGATGTTTACCTTGAAATAGGAATTTGTTTCTATACTTTTGATCATAAAACACAAATATGTCATGAATATTTTGTTCATGATTTATTTATGATGATTTATTACTATAATAATTCATGTCTTTGAAAAGATAATATTTTATATAATGGATTATTTTTACGACCCATGAATGACTTGTTAAGAAATTTATAAATTTTATTCATAACCTCATTCCATCATTCTTATCTTATGATTTTATATGATCATCAGTTGATATCTACTAATTTTACCCTTATAATGCATCTTATATCAACCTTTATTTAGTTTATTTTCCTTATTTTTTACCGAATGGTTTAATTAGGGTATTTTTAGGAAGAGTACTATAATAGGATGATATTTATGGGAGATTTTGAAGATATTTCATCAAATTTGAAGATTTCATATCTATTATTCAAAAAACTAATCCACTATGATCCCTATGTGTGAATATATAAAAATTACTTAATATTCATCTAAAAGTGTGTAATATTTATATATTAAAATTGGATTTCATTATAATAACCCTCCAATGAATTTATTAAATCATTATATATCATGAGATAATTATAAGAAACATGTGGATGTTCTCAACCCACTATAGAAAATTTGTAGGGATTCCTGATCCGCAATGATATGGGAAATAGTTCGTAATGCCTGATCCACTATGATATGATGTTCTAGGTAGAAAATCGTGACTTGAGATATGGTTTATATTCATATTATGGTGCCAAACAATATGAAATGTGGGTATGATATTATACTGATAATCTCATGCTATCATAATGTTATATTCATGATATTGTTATGTATGATCATTTATTGATATCTCCCATGTTTATACTTACTAATAATCTGATCTCACACCAACATATGTTTTAGGTTCACTGATGGTTCTGAAGAATGGTATTAATTATAATGAGTATAGAAGGGTACCTTATTTAAAGAAATATGTTTTCAATAATAAATGTTTTACTTAAATAATATTTTTAAGTATATAAGATCTAAATACATGAAACCATTATAGTTCTATGGAATGCTTATTTGGTAGATGTATTTAATATTCATTGAATGGATTTAAAATATATGTATGTTATTATTGGGTTGTTATATGTAAATGGTAGCTTATTAACCTCTAGGAGTCCATTTTCCAATTGGTGGTGCGGAATTGGAATGGTAGTTTATGTAGAAAGAACTAGTGAATCCCCAATATTCTCACAAGTAAGCTGGTGGGATCATCTAACTTGCTGGTGGGTTCATTACTTCATATTTTTTGAAGCATTAAATGGAGTTAAAAAGAATTTTTTGGGATATTTTCATCCACAAATAGACCTAAGACTCCTCCATCACCTAGGAAATCAATAAATAAACCACTTAATAGGATTACTTATAAACTGATCTCATCCTTTAATATTCTCTCAATTTCAATATTGTTCTTACCGTGTAAAAATATTTTCACTCCAACATCATTCACATTTTCTCATAGTGTTTATTATTTTTTGGAGAGAATTAAGAACACCATTAAATGATTTTTCATATATAAAAAATCTTTTATTTCCATCCTTATTCTATTTTAGTTCTCAATAACTTGTTAAATTGATTTACTTTTGTTTCTTTCTTAATCCAAAAAATATAAAGGATTAATTATCTTTGAGGTTTCTCACTACAAATGTTAAAATGTTATGGTCAATTGTATTACATTTTCAATCTTTAACCTATTATAAAGAAATCTAATTTTTTAAAATCACTGTTATTAAATCCAATAGACTAATATAATAATCCCTTAATAAATTAGGGATCGAGAGGTAGGTGTTCATAAATAAAATTTATCTAAAATAAATTATCATATCATGTTCATAATTTTATTATTTTTTCATTATATGTTTAACAATGTTACTATTATACTCTCATACCTTCATATTCTTAGTCATTCAATATATAAATCACTTATTCTCATATACATCTACTATTATAAACTCATATAGTCATTCCATTTCTCTCCCACTTTTGGTTTACATTCATTTAGTTTTATTTTTAGATAATTAAAATGGTTTATTTATCTTTAAACATGTAAAATAGATTTTTAGTAATTAATACTTTAATTATTACTTCATTTTTATATGTAAATTCACCAGCCCTATGGTTATTTATCCCACTATTTCCTAAATTTGTTTTCATAGGGATCTTGATTTATTTTTTTCATTATTGATTTCTTTTAAACTCTTTCAAATACTTTTTTTCAATGTAATTAACTATCTTTTCGAGAAACATAATTTTTCTAAATGGATTTTTACACCTATTTTGCTCATATAGGAATCTCTATGGGATGTGACCCCTTTATTAATATATCAAATTATGGTTATGTGAAGAAATTTATGTATACCTTCATTATATCAATTGGTTATATTTTATGGATTATAGTTATCCATTATTATACTTCTACTATAGAAAATACTAAAAAGTAGACATCCAATGATATTTTTTCTTTTTTATTATATGATAAATAAATTAATGAGTTACATTATGTTTTATACATAACATAATTTAATCAAATTTATACATGAAAAAAACTCAAAAAATATTGAAACTCTAAGATGAAACTCATGAAGGAATGAAAACGGTCAAAGATAATATATTAGATATATTTAAACAATACATTGGGATTTATTCAATACATCCTATAGAATAAATTACATAAATTTTACATAAATCACTGAAATATGTAATGTTTAAATAGATATTGTGATAATATTTCTATATAGTCATCATTCGAGTACATACTTTGGGTATGTCCAAGATATTGGGCACTGAAAGTCACTATGATCGAAGAAGTTAATGATATAAATAACACGGTGTTTAGTGATGTCATAAAATCTATCATGACCTATGATATAAATATTAAAATATAATCTAAAATGGAGGATAATGAGGTCAATGTAACTAAAAAGAAATTTATTTCAAGGAAATTAATTTTTCCACATCGACAAGAAAAAGTGATATATTTTTTTATCTTGATAATAAGATAAATAAATACATTAAAAAATTATTTTCACCAGTTAAATAAGGAATATTGTGAAATGAAAGTTATGTACTTTGGATATAATAATAAAGGTAACAATAAGATAAGTTTTTTATTTAAAAATAAGTCTAAATAATATAATAAAAGAAAGAAAGTACTAAAAGTTTTTTCTTAGAGTGTTAGTGAGGGTTCTTTTTCATCATCTTAATCAAGAGATAAATGTTTTGAGTTCCTCGTGGTAGATAACAAGGTATATAACAATGTAAATTATGACAATTATAATTACTTCTCTTATAATTCCCCAATAACTTTTTTATGTTATGAATATATTACTTATACATGATATAAAAACTTTGAACTCATACTCCTAGATTCAATTATAAAAATTTAATCATTACATTTTTATTTTTGATATTGATAAATATGACCCAAAATAATTAATCTAAAAATTTCTACATCAAATGGAAATATTGGATCAGTTAAATAACCAAGGACTGCTTAGGTTTACAGTTTTATTAAGTTATAAAAAAATGTTACATAACTGTTACCATGTCCTCAAGTGAACATCTTTTATACTATAACCAGATTTTCTAATTTCATAATAATTATTAAACATTTCCCCTAAAAGTTTTACCCATGAAACCTTTCTATAAATAAGTCATTTAACATCATTATTAAAAACATGGAGAAATTTATAACATGAGAATGGTGAGGTCAAATGCACAGTAAGGTTAAATATAAAAATTAAGAATTGAATTCCATTAGTGAGTATAATATGATAATAATGGTATGATGATATAATAGAAGTTCTTGAGAATAACATAAGAGAATCAATATCCCCTTAAACATATATCATAAATCATGAGACATGGTTTTAATATTTACCCTAATAAAAGAATCGTATAATTCAATAATCATGGGGGATGTGAAAACAATACATGAGAAAATGATCCACTATAACTAATTGAATGAAATGAAAAACTATGTATGTATCTTGGTTAATCAAATACTCTTTAAGGAATCATCTAACTAGATGATTCCCATATATCTTAAGAGTAACATATAACCGGTAAAATATATCTAATATTAGGAGTAATATATAATCAGAAACCTTATTCAATTAACCCAATCCATTAGGGGGATATAATGGATCCAATCATCCTTGTTTTATAATTTAACTACTCTTCCAACATTCATAATGTAACCACATGTCCTCATATTATAACATTACCACACATCCATGGCTTTGAATGAAACCACCCAAAAAACATCCATACATATGTCCAAGAAATATAAAATGAAAAACTAATTTATTTTAACTCCCTATAATTCTAAAATAAGAACATTTTATTCAATATCATATGTGAAATACAACACTGAGCTTAAACTACCCATGGAATATATTTCATTAAATTTAATCTCTTCGATAGCTTGCAAAACATGAAAACATAATTCATAATGAACTATAATATAGTGTAATATTATAAAAAAAAAATTAAATTCTAAGGTAATAATAATAATAATAAATAAATTATGAAAATTACTATTATTAGTTTATTATAAATTACATAAGAAATCATTTAAATGAAAAAATAAATTGTTTCTGAAAACAATATTTTTTTCTAGAAGATTGTTTAGTCACGCTTTGAAAACATAATTTAAAATTAAATTTCCCCAATTCTAGATACTTTATTTGAAAATTGATCTATTTTCAAATTAAAATATCAAAATTATCTTAGGGTGAATATTTGGTATTATTCTAAAATATTTCATTTTTTAATAAATAGTTAATAATTATGAATTTTAATGAAAATGTTAAAATTATTTATAAAGTAAACTATATATTTAATTATTTTTAAGTAAAATTAATTTAATTATATATATATTATTCCAATTTAGTTAATTTTAATATTTCTCATTTTTTATTTTTTATATAAAAACATTATAAACTTTTGAAAATTTTCTCTTTAAACCCCCCTTTTTCGCCATGTCTTCTGGTTTATTTTTAAAATAATGTTTCCCAAATATATTAATTTACTTTGATAAAATGGATTAAATATTTTTAATTATAATAATTAATATTTTTTAATAAATTAAAATTATTATTTTTCATAATAATTAGAAAAAAGAATAAAAATTAATTGTCCCGATTATGGTTAAATGTAGTGTTTTATTCACATTATATGTGCTTATGTTAAAACTAACATCCAAACCATATATGTTTTTTATTTGTTAAATTGTATTTCATATTTCTAATAAGTAGTTCCAAATTATATAATAATTATAAATTTATTTAAGGATTCTAGATTTAATTATCCTGTTTAAAAAACTAATTACTACGGTGGTAACTAAAGTATTAAAAGGGAGTAAGCTTAAAGGTAAATGGATAAAAAGTTTAAAAATGTTTTTTTTGTGTTCATGGGTTTTTTAGAACATATCTTCCATAAAAATTATTATTTAACAAATTTTTATCCACATGATGTTAGTGTGATGTCCCATTATTGAATAATTTTGGGTATTTAGAATAATGCAGCGCCTCCTCAATTATAATGGGGAATTCACTCCCCTAACTTATTCACACCTCTAAAGACATTTTTATTGACCAAAAACATAAAAAATAAGCTCTTATATTCCAAATCCTCATATTAGAAGCCTTATTTTGGGTGAAATCTAACCTTGTAAGGCTGGTGAAAACATAGGGAAGTTACTAGAAGAATATGTAATGTTCTTCAACAGGTGTTTTTATTTTATTATTTTATACACCACCTTCAATAACTATAAAATCACGATTATATAATAACATCATAATATTTCATATAATTACATTTTTTTAATTTTAGGTTAATTATCTACATTCATCCCCACTTCTATCCAACAGGTTATGTAATCTCCATTCATGTGTAGGGCGGACTACCACCTCACAAACTAATGTCATTCATTTTTCCATTAACACCTATAAATGATGGGTTTGATGATATATATAAAGTATATATAATATATTTATAACATAATTATACCTATATATTCATTATACCATATATAAAATTTTTATTTTCCATTTTGTAGGATATACAGTAACATTGATCGTGTGTATGGAAAACTACCACCTTGCAAAGTGATGTGATTCATTTTTCACTAACTATTTATATGGATTGTAATCAAGATAAATTTAATTAATATATTTTATTTATATGAAGAAATTTTTATATTCATGTCATATTTATCATTCTAAAATGATAAATTATAATGTCATTATTTACACCGAAAAATGATAACATCATTCATGTAATTGTGGACTACCACCTTCAAAAAAATATTTTGAATCTTTTTTCATCACCACACCATATTGATGATATATATAATATTATTTAACTAAATAAAATGGTATATGTTATATTAGGATATTTATATAAAGGTAATACATACCTTAACTTCTTTGCGCAGCGATCATTGAAAAATGGAAAGGTTACTCATGCATATATGCGACCTACCATCTCTATGATTGTAGCATAGTAAAATTTTCAAAACCATAATTAATGATTTTTTTAAAATTATAATTTATATAAAAACATTATTATTATTTCATGATTATAATTCGAGATATGTTTAAATAAATATCTCTTTGACCATTGTCAACCAACTGTAGTCATGTTTGATATATAATCCAAATATCATCGAACCATGCATTGTAAAATTAATTAGTTAAGTAATCATATATAACATGGTCATAAGTGAAATAAAATGAAAAATAAATATGAATATGTTTCATAATAAACTAAATAATTAACATAGGTTTATTATTCATGAATTTGATGGATATATGTGATGAGTTGGACTCATGGTAAGGGATGGTGTCTCAATTTCATTTCATTGAGTCATATTTGTAGGTTATCCACTAATTTCTTTCATATGGTGTAAAAAAAATCATTACACATATAATATTATGAATAAATTATAATTCATAGTATTTTGAGTTTCAATTTGAATTATTTCATCCAAGGGGATTTGATTTAAAATTCACTATGTGGTAAAGAATTTAATAAATCAATTTATTTTCTTTTGGTTGTATTACTTCTTCTCCATCTTGAATAATCTAAGATTATGTTTGAATTGAATTTCTAATATATTGTGATGTAATTATACTTTCTTTATCATTATTTATTGTTTATACGCAAAATCTATTCATTTATTAATTCTCAGTTCAACGTTATGATAATTTGAAGGGTTTATTACCCAATCTCATTCTATGGGTACATGTTGTATTGATACCATCCTTATTATTACTCTAGGTGTTTTAAGACCATTTTGACCAAGTAAATTATTGTAATTCACTTCCATGATTCATTTTTAGTCATTAAATTTCAGTTGAATTATGCACTTTCTGGGGTATTAAATATCCACTGAATATCCAAATTATCTTCCAAAGATAAGTTTATTTCCTAAACTGTATATCATTAATATTTACACTTGTCTAAATTTAATGTTATTTCAATTTTATAGGATAGTATTTAAAAATTTGTACTCCTTAATAAATTTTAATATTTTATGATAAAGCACATGTTCATGAATTAAAAACATTATTCTATAATGATGAATTTATTAGAAATATAGTGATAGGTGGGGACTAACGTCATGTAACAACCCGAGATTTTATGAGAATTATTATTTTTAATTTCATTGATGTCTTGTGTTGTACGCTACACCAAATTTATCTTGTGCCATACGCAACACTATATTAGCTTGCAGTATACACAACACTATTCTTGGCTCGTGTTACACACAATTTCAAGTTTGTTTTGTAGACATTATTCTACGCAAAATTAAGTATATATTTTGTTTAATGTATAAATGAAATAAGTTTTAATTATTTTATACGAAACAACAAAGTGATGTTGTACTACACGCAACCTTGATTTGGCTTCCGTTACATGCAATCACGACCTTCCTCGACAGCGTTTGTAGTACGCAATATCGGGTTTCACAAAACAACGATATATTGTTATAATATTATTATGGACTAGCCTTTATGAATATAATTAACTACATTTTGAATGTTATAACATTATTACTCATATTACACTTTTTCTAGAACATCGTATGAGAACCAAATAATTTTTTTGAGTAAAATAAGTATTTTCCAAAAAATGCAGTTTTGCCGCCTTTTGATGGCGCATCCACTTCAAATCTAGTTTTTGACATGTTTATAAGTTCAATTTGAAAAAATAAAATTCTTCTTTGGAATAAGGATATAAAAATTTACTTTGGATAATTTTTTCATATTATTCTGATAACTTTCATATTTTAATGAATAGTAAAAACACGCTATATATTAATTAAAAACAAATTTTTTCATCGTAATAATTTATATGGTTAAATTATAATATTTAATGGGTTTAAAGTATAAATAGAATATATTTTTACCATTTAATATAATGTATATAATTATCATTGATTTTACATTGAATTCATAGGTAAAATCATTTCAATCTTTTGCAACGTTTTAAAATTTAAAACTCGTTTTCTGAACAACGGGATTAATTTTAAATTAATTTCTGAAACATATGTGATTTGAATTTGGGAAAATAGATTTAATATTTGGAATTATTAGGTCCATATTAAGTTAATAAGATACTTTTTATTTTTAGTCATTATGAATAGTAACTACGGTAAATTTTATTTACCATAGTTAAAGGTAAATCGGGTAATTGAGGGTAAATATAATATTATAAAATTACACTAACACTTGTCCTAATATAATTGGATGATTATATTTTACCCTAAATCATACTTCGGTCGAAATGGAATATAATGTAACCCACTTGTATTTGATTAAGACCTTTTATTTATTTTATTTAAAGGAAAGAGAAATGTCTCACTCAAACTTTAATAATTAGATTATTTTTAATATAAGGTTATACAGTATATAAATTCAATTATAAATACTCATTTGAAAGATATAAAGTTTTTATTTATCATGGTAATTTATTTTTAATTTTTAATAAATATTTAATTACCTTAATATCTTATACATTAATGATGAAAAAATTATTTATTTATTGAAAAATCAACAATATAGTTTTTATTATATTAACAATACCTACCAAAGGACCTGAAACTTGACAAAAAATTATTGGTCGAGTATATCGATACCCTAATAATCCTAGGGTATATTTTTGGACCATTACAAGCCTTATAAAACTGATTAGGACATTTATATTATTTTATTTTAAATGATATCAATGATGTCACCTTCATAATTTAATAAATATAAAAATTTAAATGTTGGGATTTTTAGATGATAAATTAAAGTAAAAGTATTATTATAAAATCTATAAGATATATCTTCATCATAGGAATTTATTTTTAATTTTTATGAAACAAATAAGTATACTAAATAATTATACAAAAATGTTGTACAAATTAATTTATTAAGAGATATACCAAATAAATGGTTTTAAAAATATTAAAATAAATATTATATGAACTATTTAATGTTATCCACGAATTTTCTAGACAAATTTGACATGTTAGGAATCTATAAAATATTTTATTTAGAATATATCCTCTGTTTGGATTTTATTTAATTTAAAATAATTAAATAATGTCAAAATTGACACTATTGTTATTTTATAAAAATAACATATTAAAAAATTGTTTAAAAATCACAAAAATATTTAAAAATTATAAATTGAAATTTATATGGTCTAAAATGTCATAAATTATCCAATTATGGAAAATTCACAAAACATAAGTAATTATTTATAACAATTTAAAAATTAGAATCTTATAACCACAAATAAAATTAAATAGATTAAATAAGGATAAATCAAGTTGATATGTTTTAAAATAAATTCCCAACATGTCTAAATTTTATTGGTTGATGCGATTACAACCCTATCTCATATATACTTCAGATTTGAGTCATTTTTGGTGGTTTTTAAGTGAGGTTGAAGTTATTAAAAATTAATATTTATTATGTTACCAAAGGTGCCCCTCTCCTCCCTTATAAAAAGGAAACCCCTTCCCTCTTCTCCTCACACCCTTTTGAGCCATGAAGCTCAGCCAAACCCCGACAATTCCTCTTCTAAACCTCTCTATTTAAATCATAGAGGTTTTGGTCTTCTCAAAAGACCATCTCTAGTGCCCTAAGAAGAAGTTTAATGGAGGTGTGTCGAGGAAGAGGAGGTTCGGATACGTACGATGCATATCAGACCTAAGGTAAGTGATAACTTTTCCAATCTCGTTTTTATCCATGATTGTTTATTTGTAAGTATTTAATGTGGTTATATTTACCATCCATGTCCTTGTTTTCTATAAATGGTTTCATGTATGTTTAAAGTCCTTTTACCCATTTTTGACTTTTACTACATGGAATGTATGGAATCATTCTTTTGTTTACCATACGTGGTAATTTTTGACTGTTCTGACAAAAGTAAGAGGAGAATGTTTTTTATACGGCATGAATAGATTTTTTATGGTTTCATAATGCCTTATTTTCATGAAGATTACTCTACAAGATTTTGTGGTTATTTTTAATAAAATACTTTTCTTTTAAAATTAAGTGGCATTTTGTGCAAAGAAAATTATTTTTAAGAAGAAAGGATATTTTCCACAAGAATGATTTTCAAGTGTTTTATCAAAACCATTTTCCATATAAGATGGAATTATTTCATATGTGTATGTTTCAAGTATAATGTCTCTATGTTTTACATGGTTTCACTTTTCTTATGATGAAATGATATCCATTTGTTTTATATGGACTATATTATGATGGGATGACGTTTATGAAACCCATTTTATTCTTTCTGTTATGATGAATGATTTATGTTTATTTTTTGGCACAAGTAAGAATGATTTAATTATTAGATGGGTGGGACCTATATATCCCTCCAATGCATTGGTAAAATATTTATATCTCATGAGATAGACATGGATGGAAAGGTAAGTTAATCCGGTTCAGTGTTATAGGACTGGAATGAGGAGTGAACTCGATTTAGAAAGGGATTTTGTCCAGAAAGATGGTCTTGGCAGCAATGCTTTGGATACTATGGAAATCATATCATGTGCTTAATGGTTTTCCACAATTACATGATTTATTCCCATGCTATTTTATGATTATTGATGTTCCATTATGATATATGTCTTACGTACTACCATGTTTTAGGTCATTGCTCAAGATTTTGATGTTTAAACATTATGTTCATGTTTTTAAGATCAAATGTGTATGGTTTGTTTTATTCTCTACATGCTTACCCTTACTGAGCATTTGATCTCACCCTTTATATGTTATCTTTTCTCCAAGATATAAAAGAAAGGTTTTAGGTAAGGAAACAAAAGGGGAATATCTTTATGGGAGATGTTGAAGATCTTTCACATTGATTAGAAGATTTTGTTCCGAGTTTCCAAAGACAATAAACTATTACTATCATTGAGTGTTGGTTTTTGTTATGTATTAAGTATTCCTCAAAAGTAATGTAATGTCCATGTATGCCAAGATTTGGGTCTCTACAGTTGGTATCAGAGGAAAGGTTTAGTAACCCTTTGGAAACTAGGATGCGAAACATTTAGTGAGATCTGTAACGCCCCGACCCCAGTTATCCTGAGTCGATGCATTATTACGTAACATTGGCATGATCACAAAAGATCAAGTCTCGAAATACCGATTAGTTTAGTAGCCTTGGAAACAGTAGATGCATTCATAAATTTTACATTACATCATAAAGTGAAAAAATACAATAACATAGTCTCCATAGTCCAAATTAATATCCCCTTCAAACTATCCCTCCAAGTCAGTCATAAAATATTTCTTCACATCCTGGGAAAAATAAAACATAAAAAAGGGTGAGCTCAGATGCTAAGTAAGGATAACAATATAGTGAAAACTTTCATAAATAAACATAAACATTTAAGAAAATGTATATCTAAAACAAAAGCCTTTTAATCTTGAACTTCAGCATAATATAGAAAAAATAAAATGAAATAATTTCATTTACTTATTCACATGGATATTCTACTAGTCGAATAATCACATGCAATATCAACAACCACTATTATAATGATGGAATGCATAATGCCATACTATCATAACCACGTAGCCAAGGCCTCTTTCCAAGAATACAAATAATCTTTTGTCAAGGCCTCGTTCCAAGATAGTAGTTTATCTCATGAGACATACCGACGCATTGAGGAGAATTAGTAGGATCCACCTTTCACTTACTATGTCCAATGCATTCCTTATATGAAAAGGTTTAAACATATCATAAAAAATTCCCAAGAACCATAACATAATCATATCACATAAAATATGCATAAAGGAAACATAACATTTCCACATTTCAATCACCAGATATCAATACAACACATTGATATAATGAAAACATTATCAAAACCATTTTCAATACCAAAATAAAAGAAAATTAAAACATGGTATTTATTTTCAGTTAAGAAAAATTATGGCTTGTAGAGGAATTCGAAACTCAAATAATGGCCACGACGGCGGAGAAGTCATTGTTTCCACATAAGTAAGACAAAACATTATTTTTTTCATTTAGTAAAAACGTTTCGTATAAAAATATTCCTTTTGAATAAAAGTAAAAGTCAGATGTGTTTATACACCGTATAAAATAAATTTGTGCATAAAACAATATATGCCTCAATAAAAGGAGATTGAGATGAAGTCCCTTACCTCGTGTCCGACTTGACTCGATAATTCTTTAATCTCCCGAATAATAAACTAGTGTTAATATCTACTTTATTAAGAACCTTTTTAAAGTTCATTATTCATTTTATATCACTTATTACCATGTTTTGAACATTATGTAATCATTTAATTTAATAACGTTTGTTTTGTTGATCCTTGGTACTTGAGTCAAAAATGAACTTCTTATAATTACAATTTGTTCATGTGGTAAAATATCCATTATATCTAGAATTATATTAATGATCTTTATATCATATATATCATATATATCCAGTATACATATGCATTTATAATATTACATAACATTTAGAGGTGATAAATGAAATGCACCGTTCATGGAGACGGTAAGTCGTACGTACGCATGAACGCTACTTTCATTTCAATTTCATATTTAATGTAATTAAATCATGATAATATAAAGGTATATTATAATTCCAATATAATATGATATATAATATCATTTAACTCCTTCCTTTATACGTTCCACATATGGCATTAACGATTCAAATCACTTTGAGGGGGCGGTAGTCCGCACTTCCTAAAATTAAATTATCGTGTTAACCCATAATGGAAAACATAAAGGTATGCCATAAATAAAAAATAAAAAATAATAATGAAAACAGAAATATAATATATATCATATATAAATATAGTGACATCTTAATGGCCCCCATAAAAGGTGTTAAAAGAATATTGAACAATCATCGTTTCGTGAGGCAGTAATTCGCCACCCATAGAAACAGTATGTTCTTTAACCATTAGACGGAGGTGTGTGTAAGTGTAAATCAAATCCTTCTCATAAAAACATCCTAGTATATTTAATATACTGGTTTTGTTACAAAAGAATGTAATATAAAGTGTTTAAGGGGTTGGAGAAGAAAAATAACACAAAAGAGCATAAGAGAAAACATTACATTAAAATCAGGTAACTCTTTTTGATTTGAGCCAAAGGCTTCCTTGGGAAGACTTCTGCCCAAAGTGAGGCTTCTAGGAGTAATAGAGGGAAGTTAAGAGAGTATTTGGGCAGAGGTTTGCGGAGTCAAATGGATTTATCGGTTTGAATAAGGTGGCAGAGGTGGGGGCCTTTTATAAGAGGAGAGGATGGGCTCTTTTAGAAAGATTCAAATGTTACTTTATTATGAAATGATTTTTGGATTTTAAAGGTCCCACAATGATATATTTCTAGGATAAGGTGATAAGGGTTCTAAATATACCCATCCAATAGGCTTTAGAAAAGTTTAAGTCTTAGAGTTTACCTTATCTTTTTATTTTATTTAAATTGTTCATTAATGAGGTAACCACTGCATCATCATGGTGTCATAAATAAATTTATTTATTTAATGTCTAAAAATTATAAAAAAATACCATGATGTATGAACTTTTTTTAGATTTCAAATGACTATTTTTAGTCTAAGAGATCATTTATTTAGAAAAAATTAAAATTGTTTTACTTAGGTGTTACATACTTTTGTTATATTTTCTTTTAAAAAAATAAAATGATAAAATGTCTCTATCACACAAAAGTGATTCCATGGGGTCCCTAAGTTGGCACAAGGTAGCTCATGGTCGGCCATGACACAACCAGCAGCATTAGGACACATTTTGGGGTCATTATGATATTATTTCATTACCCTTAACTACCCGATTACTAATTAATCCTGATAATTAAAGATAATTGTCGTCATTACTATTCATAATGTCCAAAAAACAAGAGTTTTAATTACATAATTTGCACCTTCTGATTCCAAAAATGGAATCCATTTTACCAAATTCTAAACATAGAATTTTCAGTAATTAATTTAAAAATTATTCCCACTGTCAAAACAAGTAGTGTGTTTTTAAGAAAAAATATCAACAAAAAGATTGACAATTGTTTATGTCCAATTTGAAAGTGAGATTAATTATAATGACCAACATTGGATAAAATGGAAAAAATATATTCTAATTATAATTTAAAATCACTCAATAGTATAATTTATCACTATAAATTTTTTTTATTAAAAAAGATATTTTTAACTAAAGTTTAGTATTTTTCACTATTCATCAAAAATTGGAAGTTCTCAGAAAAATACCAAAAATTCAAGTTAGGCTAATTTTGATATTCATAATCCAAAAATGAAGTCCAATTTGAAAAATAAAATTTATAAAATTTAAAAAAGTGGGTATTACTATTCATAACGGTTACATTGATTGGTTGTAGTGTGTTAGAACTCGAGGTTGCGTACAACACATGCTATTGTATTATTCAAAGAGAAGCATACCATGGAAGCTTGGGGTGTTACATTATCCCCTCCTTCAAAGAATTTTGTCCTCGATGTTTCTAGAATTTTACTACTTAAAAAGACTCGGGTGGTTCTTCATCATAAGTTTCTCAGGTTCCCACGTTGCCTCTTCCATCTTATGGTTCCTCCGTAGAACTTTTACCAGACGAGTTGTCCGGTTTCTTAGAACTTGTTCTCTCGTATCCAGAATCCTGACAGGCTCTTCACAATAAGACAGATCAGATTCCAGTTCTAATTCCTCATAGGTGAGTACATGCGTTGGGTCAGGCATGTATTTTCTCAATAGTGATACGTGGAACACATCGTGAATTTTAGAGAGACTTGGAGGCATTTCCAAACGGTAAGATACATCCCCAATTCGTTCTAGAATTTTGAATGGTACGATGTACCTGGGACTTAATTTTCCCTTCTTACCGAATCGTATAACTCCCTTCCATGGAGATACCTTCAAGAAAACATGATATCCTACCTGAAATTCCAAATCCTTCCTTCAGTTATCGGCATAGCTCTTCTGCCTAATTTGAGCTACTTTGATGTGGTTTTGGATTACCTTTACCTTTTCTTTCATTTCCTCCACCAGTTCTGGGCCTACAAGTTTTCTTTCACCAATGTCATCCCAACAGGTTGGTGTGTGACATCTATTTCTATATAACTCTTCATATGGTACCATCTGAATACTTTAATGGAAGATATTGTTATAGGAAAATTCCACCAGAGGTAAATATTGATCCCACATACCTTGAAAGTCAAGTGAGAATGATCTCAACATGTCTGCTAAGGTTTGAATAGTGCATTCTGATTGTCCATCTATTTGAGGGTGGTAGGTAGTGCTCAAACGAAGTTCAGTATCCAGGGATTTCTGAAGACATTTCCAAAATCCTGACGTAAAATAGGGATCACGATCCGAAACAATTGATAGGGGTAATCCATGAAGTCTTATAACTTCATTAATATACAGTCTTGCTAAAAGTTCAAGTGGTAAATCTTCTCTTATAGTAAGAAAATGTGTTGACTTGGTAAGACGATCATCAATGACCCATATTGCATTATTCCTTCTAGGATTCATTGGTAGTCCCATGAAAAATTCCACTGTTATATTATCCCATTTCCACTCAGGTATGGGAAGAGGTTGCATAACTCCTCCAGGAAGTTGCCTCCCAGCTTTCACTTATTGAAAAACCATGCATATTGACACGAAATTAGCAATCTCCCTTTTCATGTTGTCCCACCAAAAATGTTCCTTCAAGTCCCTATACATCTTAGTGCAACCAGGGTGTATAGAGAAATTGGAACTATGAGCATCATCCAATAATTCCATTTTCAGACCAGTTATATTGGGAACAAAAATTCTCTTCCCAAATTTCAAAATTCCATCTTCATACACAAAGTCACTCAATCTCCCATCATTTACAACTTTAATATTCTTTTGAAAATCTTCACCATCGGTCTGAGAACTCTTAATCCTTTCTAGTAAAGATGGTTTGGAAACCATTTTAAAAAGAATTGATGTTTCACCTTCTATAGTTATTCCCATGTCCATCTTCACTAGATCCATGAAAATAGGATCCCATTCAATTCTCATATTGTTCAAAACTCCATGATATTTTCTGGTCAAAGCATCTTCCACCTTATTTTACTTCCTTGGGTGGTAGTGTATCGTGCAATCATAATATTTGAGTAATTAAATCCATCTCCTTTGCCTCATGTTGAGTTCCTTTTATGAGAAAATATACTTAAAACTCTCGTGATCAGTATAAATCTCACATTTTCACCATAGAGGTAGTGTATCCATATCTTCAAAGAAAAATTACAGCTGCTAACTCGAGATCAGGAGTAGGATAGTTTTTCTCATTAATTTTCAACTATTGTGATGCATAGAAAATAAGACAATCATTCTACATAAGGACACAACCAAGTCCTTTCTTCTATGCATCACTTTAGATAACGAACCCATCATTCCCAGATTTTAGAGTAAATATTGGAGCATTGAATAATCTTATCTTTAATTCGTCGAAACATTCTTCACACTCTTTTGTCCAAACAAATTTAACACCTTTACGTGTGAGATTTGTTAATGGGTTAGCCAATCGGGCTAAATTCTGGATGAAATGTCAATAATAACGTTCTAAATATATAAAACTATGTACCTCGGTTATACGCGTTGGTGTTGTCCATTCTTGGATTGCTCTTTTCATAGAAGTATCAACAGAGATTCCATCCTTAGAGACAATATGGCCCAGAAAAGAGATCTCATGAAGCCAGAATTCACACTTGCTAAACGTCCCATATAATTCGTGTCTTCTAAGAGTCTTTAGGATAATGCGCAAGTGATTTTCATGATCTTCATAGCTTTTTAAGTATACCAAGATATCATCAATAAATACCACTACAAAATTATCAAGATATTCATTTAAAACTATGTTCATTAGATCCATGAAAACAGAGGGTGCATTAGCCAGCCCAAAAGGCATTACTGTAAACTCGTAATTCCCGTACCTGGTTTGAAATTTTGTCTTCGGAATTTCATCCTTCATCACACACAACTGATAATATCCAGATCGGAGGTCAATATTTTAAAACTATTGAGCTCCATGAAGTTTTTCAAATAAATCATCAATGCGAGTTAGGGGATACTTGTTCTTTATTGTTATAGCATTGAGCTCCCTGTTGTCGATACATAACCTCATAGATACATCATTATTTTTAACAAAAACAATAGGGGATACCCATGGAGAAACACCAGGGAGAATAAATCCCTTATTACTCAATTCCTCTAGTTGTTTCTTTAGTTCAACTAATTCCACAGTTGCCATTCTATAAGGGGTCTTTGATATGGTCCTTGAACCAGGAATTAGGTCAATAGAAAACTCAACTTCTCGTTCTGGAGGATTCCCAGACAAATCATCTGGAAAAACATCAACATATTCTCTCACAATAGGCACATAGTTTATTTGAACATTCCCTTCCTCACCCATAGTTATTTCATTCTCTTTCTCCCTAATAAGTGAATTTAGTTGAGCTACTGGAGGTGGATGTAGATAAGAATTAGGTGGTGACGATTATACTCTAAAGATAAGGTGTTCCTTATCATCATCAAAAATTGTAACATCTTTCTTATTACAATAAATCTTTGCATCATGGTATGAAATCCAATCCCTACCGAGGATTATATCAAACCCAATCATGGGTATGATGATGACATCAGCAAATAAAGAACATTTATATCTCTAATGGGCATTGATTCACAAAACATTGTTGCAATGATACTTCCCTTAAGAGTTTTGACTGACAACTCCCTTGTTAAATCAAATTGGAAATATCTAATTTTCGTAGAAAATTGGGAATATATGAAACAATGCGATGATCCAAAATCAAATAAAGCATTTTCTAAACTTGAGGAAACCATTAAATTACCTGCCACCATGTCTTTCAGAGATTCTACCTTAGCAGTAGTGATAGAATAATCTTGGCCTTAATCCCTTGGAATTTTCTGTGGTAAGTTCCCATGATGCTTGGGAAATTCATTTGCATAATTTCCCATCTCTCTATAATTATAGCATTCCACATTGACAACAACTCTCTTTCCCTTGCAATCATGAGCTTGGTGGCCTTTTCACCACACTTGTAATAGACTCCCATTCCCTTCAAGCAAAGTACCGAGGTGTTTCTTCCCACATTTATTGTAGGATGTATAATCAACTTTTCCCTTCTTCCCTTTATTTCCATTTCCAGAGTGGTCAGCAGATCTCTTCTTCTCTTATTTTGCTTTAAAGTTGTAAGACCTGGCGAATTCTTTTTCTGTCTTGATAGCACATGAGATTATCTTCGTACGGCGAGAACGATTGTGAGGCTAAGGCTCGACGGAGAAATGGTTTTAACCCATCAAAGAAACAATCTATATTACTTCTTGAAATACGTATATAATCTGCTGCATGTCTATCTAACCTTGTAAATTTAGCCTCATACTTTGCGACATTCTCATCCTCCTTTTGCCTCAGACTCAGAAATTTCATTTCCATATTTGCTCTATGGTCACGGGAAAAGTATTTTTCTAAGAAAATATCTTCGAACTCCCTACCTTACATATTTGATACTTCATCATCTTCCTTAGTGTTTTGTATAAATGACCACCATTGATCAACATCTCTAGTGAGGCGATAAACTACCATGACAAATTTTTTCGTTTCACTACTCCCCAAAGCCTGAAATATTTTCTCTAGGGAACTTATCCATTTCTCAGCTACTAATGGATTTGTACTCCCATTGAATGTTGGTGGTTGCTACCTCATGAAGCGATCTAACATTTATCCTCCACGTTGCAGATCAGGGTGCTCCATACGAGTAAGGTTGTTATTCATAACCTGAGTGAGCTTTCCCTGTATGGTGAGGAGATGATCAACACCAGTTGTATCACCATCTCCACTATAATTATCTTGAGCAGGAGGGAAATACCTACATGGAGTGTGTGCATTGATACGGTTTCAATTCCTTCCACTAGGCACCATTTCTAAACAATGTCATAAACTAGATTAGTTTATGAATCGAAATACAGAATAAAAAATATGCCAAACACCTAACATAAATTGAACAGTTTATGGATATAATCCATAATCATAAAAATGTTTTCATTGAGGAAGTATATACTCATAAACCCTTCATAATGGTTTTTAAATAAATCATGAATTATTCTAATCATATCCCCCAGGAGTGTCGTAACCAAGGGTGCAGCAAGGCCCGTTGTCGTGCACCGGTTCTTGTTCGAGTCTAGCTCAAAGCGGTGTTTTTGGGTTCCACCCCAAGGTACTTTTATTCTAGAGCTGCCTCTACCTGCTCATATCTAGACAGATATGTATTTCTCGGAAAATAAAAAAAATCTATACTTTACCAAAATTCTAGGATGTTTTTCTATACTAATCCTCAATGTCCATATTAGGGCTATGTGCTCTAATCAGAGTTTTTCTAAATCTAGCTTCCAAGGTTAGTACTAAACTACCTCTGATACCAACTATAACGCCCCGACCCCAATTAACCATAGTCTGTGCATTATTACGTAACATTGGAATGATAACAAAAGATCATGTCTCGAAAGACCGATTAGTTTAGTAGCCTTGGAAACACTAGATGCCTTCATAAATGCTACATTACATCATAAAGTGAAAAACTAAAATAACATAGTCTCTATAGTCCACACTCATATCCCCTTCAGACTATCCCTACAGGTTAGTTATAAAATATTTCTTCACATCCTGGGAAAAATAAAACATAGAAAGGGGTGATCTCAGATGCTCAGTAAGGATAAAAATATTGCAGAAACTTTCCTAAATAAAGATAAACATTTAAGGTAATGTATAACTAAAACAAAAGCCTTTTAATCTTGAACATTAGCATAATATGACAAAAATAAAATGAAATAATGCCATATACTTATTCACATGGATATTCTACTAGTAGAATAATCACATGAAATATCAATAACCACTTTCGTAATGATGGAATGCAGAATTACAGACTATCACAACCACATAGCCAAGGCCTCGTGCCAAGACTAAAAATAAGATTTTGTCAAGGCCTCATGCCAAGACACTAGTTTGTCTCATGAGACCTACCGATGCATCGAGGAGCTATAACGGGCTCCACCCGTCACTTACTAAGTCCAATGCATTTATTATATGAAAAGGATTAAACATATCATAATCAATGCCCAAGAACCATAACATAATCCTATCACATAAAATATGCATAAAGGAAACATAACATTTCTACATTTCAATCACAAGATATCAATACAACACCTTGATATAATCCAAACAATATCAAAAAAAATTCAATACCAAAATAAAAGAAAATTAAAACATGGTATTTATTTTTCATTTAAAAAAATTTATGTCTTGTAGAGGAAGCCGAAACTCAAATAATGGTCACGGTGGCGGAGAAGTCGTTGTCGCCGCATATGTAAGAAAAAACATTCCTTTTGTCGTTTAGTAAAAAACTTTGTATAAAAATATTCCTTTTGAATAAAAGTAAAAGTCAAAGGTGTTTATACACTGTATAAAATAAATTTGTGTATAAAACAAAATATTCCTCAATGAAAGAAGATTGAGACGAAGTCCCTTACCTCATGTCTGACTTGACTCGATCGTTCTTTAATCTCATGAATAATAAACTAGAGTTAATATATACTTGATTAAGAACCTTTTTCAAGTTCATTATCCCTTTTATATCACTTATTACCATGTTGTGAACATTATGTAATAATTTAATTTAATAACAGTCGTTTTGTTGATCCTTTGTACTTGAGTCAAAAATGAACTTCTTATAATTACAAGTTGTTCATGTGGTAAAATATCCATTATCTCTAGCATTATATTAACGATCATGATATCATATATATCATATATATCCAGTATATACATGAATTTATAATTTTACATAACATTTAGAGGTAAGAAATGAAATGCACTGTTCATGGAGACGGTAAGTCGTACGTACGCATGAACGCTACTTTCATTTCTATTTCATATTTAATGGAATGAAATCATGATTATATAAAGGTATATTATAATTCCAATATAATATGATATATAATATCATTTAACTCCTTCCTTTATATGTCCCACATATGGCATTAACGATTCAAATCACTTTGAGGGGGCGGTAGTCCGCACTTCCTAAAATGAAATTATCATGTTTACCCTTAATGGAAACCATAAAGGTATGACATAAATGAAAAATAAAGAAGCATAAGAAAAAAATAAGTATAATATATGTCATATATAAATATAGTGACATTGTTTCCCACGCTTTTACGCCGGGGTGCGCGCGCGTGTCCGTCATGCATGGGAGGACGCGCGGCTCGTAGCCTCGCATTCCCGCTTTCCAACGGCGGGCGGCATCCATTCCTTATTCAGGGACGTCTGCTCCTTGATCGAAACCGGGATGATGGGATGTTGGTTCTTCCTTCCATGGATTCCTCCTCGGAGCTCGTCACCTAATCCGGGTGTCCCTCATAGATTTAAAAATGGTTCGTGAAGGTCATTCCTGACGCCATATCTACATGGACGCCAATTAATTACACTGCTTCCGTCAAGACGCTCCAAGGGGTCTTGTCAGGGCAGCAACCTTCGGTGAGGAGAAAGGTCACGTTAGGATTTCGTTGGCATGTCTCGACGCTAGGGACCAACATGGCTGTCTTCTGACCCTATCACAGGGCTTCTCAAGGGCGCGGAAGCCCGAGGCATCCCACATCAAACGCGGGGAATGTGTACCGTCTAAGGTTTTCTTCATCTTTCCATGTTTAACATGGGCTATGTCGCGAGTTTAACGTCTTGAAGAGACGGATCGGACTGATCGAAACACTGAGAGTGGATCAAATTGAAGGACCCCCCTAGGGGGGAACACCGATGTTGGGGCCAGCATGTGGGCGGATTCCCGGATACTATGGAGTGGGGTGGAGTGGCATGATCTCACCGGGATGTGGCGGCTCGGGTAAGGATCATGATGGATGACGGAGTGGGGCATGGGGCTTATGCCCTGAGATGGCCGAAGAGGGGGAAGACAGTTTAACGTCATGCGGGACGAAGGCATACAGTTTAACGTCATGCGGGACGATGAATTTGGGGCTTGCGCTCTGAGGCAGCCCATGGTGGGTATGGGGGCTTACGCTCTGTGACGGCCCATGGTGGCTATGGGGCTTACGCTCTGAGGCGGCCCATGGTGTGAATGGGGCTTACGCTTTGAGGCAGCCCATGGTGGGCATGGGGCTTACGCTCTGAGGCGGCCCATAGTGGCTATGGGGCTTACGCTCTGAGGCGACCCATGGTGGATATGGGGCTTACGCTCTGAGGCGGCCCATGGTGGATATGGAACCGATGTTGAGAGGTCGGAACAACCGGGTGGTGGGCTTTAACCTCATGGAGGCTTCCTACGTACCATGCGTTAGCACAGATCAAAGTCCACGTAGTTCACTTGAATGGGGATTATGCTCTAAGGCGTCCCATTGGAGGATTTCATGGTCGATGCGCACTCTAAGACCACGTGAGTCATGATCGGTGTGGGAAACAAGAGGCAGTAGGGACCAGACGATCACATCGTGGAGGTTGCGTCTATGAGAAGCAGAATGGGGCTTACGCGTTGAGCGGCCCAAAGAAGAAACAGGGGCTTACGCGTGGTTAGAAGCCCTAGGATCCGGGGCTTACTCCAGGGTGGAGGCCCGTGGTGCGACAAAGCACAGTGGGAAAGGGACTCCACTGGCCTTGGCAGGGGGAAGTACGGAGATGCATGGGTGCAACCTTCCGTAAGGTAGGCTAGGGGCTTACGCTCTGAGGCAACCCTTCCCCCGTGGAAAAACGCCACTCTGAAAAGGAGGATCCCATTCCATGCGAGGAAGAGTCTATTCCTGTGGAGACGAGAGGTGTAAAAAATTTCCGAGCTGGGGGGACCCTGCGAGCGAAGCACGGGTTCGGACCACAGTTTAACAGCATGTGTTAAGGACGAGGTGCTTAGCAGTTTAACATCATGCAGCTTGGACAAGGTGGGTTCGCTCCACACCCCTAGGGCATACATGCCCAATGCCCTCTACCCCTTGTGGGAGGGAAGGAATCGGCAAGGCCATAGTGAAGGGGGGCCACAGGCCGAACCATTGGGGGGTCCACGTCAGCGTGGCTATGCGAAGAAGCAATAGTTGTTAGCGTGCATATGCGGAGAAGCATAAGTCAAAGCAACACAATGGGAAACACCGCCCAAGGTACCTTGAGGTTACTTTGCACGAGCCTGCAAGGCCGTACGGGAAAACAACGCATGGTGCGCATGCCCGGCAGGGGAGACATTAGGTGCCGGTGCGGAAAGGCAGCCAAGCGGTGTCAAGGTGAAGGGTCTTGGGTTTTGCGCACAAAGAGAAGGTTTGTGCGCAAAACACCAGGATGGTGCGCAATTGGAGCCAGGGAATTGCGCGCGGAGAGGGAATGGCGCGCAGGGTATTGCGCACACAGAAGGGAATTGCGTGCACTGGACATGGATTGCGCACAAGGAAGCAACCCGGAGGAGGGGGCAAATTCACTTAAGCCGGTGGAGTTGCGCGCAAAGGCGAACCCCGGGGAAAAGTTGCACACAAAAAGAGATTATCTGGAAGTCATATTGCGCGTGGGGGGAGTCAAATTGCGCACCCAAGAGCAGATCCGAAGTCCTCAACCCCCAAACTGTCGGAGGTCTCCTTCTATTTATAGGCCCAGCCAGCGCAGAATCCAGGCGGCGCGCACAATTTTCTACGCTGGGAGCCATCGGTGTGCAAAATCTCCCCGCGCGGAACCAGGGAGCGCAAATATTGGGTGCCTCATTGGCTCAATTACGCGAATCCCGGGGATACTTCGCGTGCACAACATTATTTCGCGCTGATCCTCCTTTATTTCACGTATCGCTTCCCTGGCCTCTGGATCAGGCCTCTGACTCCGAATATTACTTCGATTCGTCACTTCGAAACTTCCTCCGGGAGTTACGGACTTTTATGACGTCTACAAATTCCCCCCCTTGGAATTGGATCGGGAATAGGTCGCAACGATCGGATTCCAAGGGAAACGCCGAAACGCCGAAGTAGGGCCCCACCCGGGCGCGTAGCGCTCAAACAACCGACTCGGCGTGCAAAAGGACGGATTCGCGCGGAATTGTCTCTTATACGCGGTGTGGAACCCTAGCCTCGCCTATAAAAAGGTTCATGGGGACGCGAATCTGTAATGAAGCTTTTCGGCGCGACAGGCTAATCGCTCTCGTGCGTGAAATTGCTCCCACAGCTGCGCGTAAAAACGCTCTGGCAGCGCGGAATCCCTTCCTAATTTTGTCCATCTTTTCATGCCTGCTCGAGGTGTTCCGCACCTAGGGTTCCGATTGCGCTCCCATCGCTAGTATTTCGTGAGACTCCTATAGATTTCACACATCACTCTTTGATTATGCGCCCTGCATCCTAATTTCGCGCAACTCCCAAAAAATTCGAGATGGCTGCAAACCGAGTTGATGAGGGGGAAGCCGCTGCTCGTAGGACAGAAATGGCGGCGAACAAGGAGGTTTATGGCACCAATGTGATAGTTTCCAAAAATATAACCTTGTTCAATCTGCTGACCCCAGCCTAGAAGACGTATCCGCTGTCCGACAACCTCCCACTCTGGAACTTTGGCATCCTGGAAGAGGTGCCCCAGCCAGGCTTCAAGGTGGACACGCCGCGGTCATGGGTGACCCGGGAGGACGAGCTTCCTCGTTACAACGTTACCAAAAATTTACATCCTGCCAAGGAAACCAGACATATGGACGTATATGTTCTGAACCCGAGGACCAGGACCATTATTGGGGACGAGCCTGTCATAGAGAATTCTCCGGCCCTCTACGCGAGCACGTTCCTTCATAGCGTCACAGATGACACGAAGGGCTGGCTGAATGATTTGGACCTGTGGTCCGGGGTCAACTTCACCAGCGAATGGGACTGGGCATTCTGGGTTCGCCATACCTGTGACCAGTTCGGGGATGAAATGCGGTATATCGGCCTGTTAGAGGCGGTATGGACATCGCAGTTCCACTTCCACCATCAACCTGAACTCGGGCCGGAGCTATTCACCTGGTGGTCTCCTGAAACCAACACATTCCACCTTCATCATGGTGAAGTCGGCATCAGTCTCTAGGACGTCCACTGCATCGGGGGTATCCCACTGGAGTTCTACCAATATTACGAGTTCGTTCCACCAAAGAACACCTGGGAAGACAGGTCACAGATGCCCATGCTGACGTGGCACCTAATGGAGCTGGCCAAAGAGAGGAAGGGGGTCAAGGACTTCTTGAAGGACATCGCCTACAAGGGATGGTTCAGCCAGTTCCTTGAGAAGGATCCGGCCGTCAAGATGTCGGGCCGGGGTAAATGGTGCCTAACCGCGGCTCAGAGGAGTAGGGATGGGTCATACTGGAGGACCCTGGAGGCGGGGCAATACCAATCATGGGGCTATCGCGTCATCGAGGCCCGGGACCCAAATGTCTGGTATGCCGGGTTCCTTGCTGCCTTCCTGAGCGGGTGGCTCCTATCGGTGCGGGATGTGAGGATGGGCGTCCGTCCAGCAACACAGGGGATGGCGGGCACCATGGCTGCCAGAAAACGGTTCAACATGGGCATCCTCGTACTGGCCAAGATGTATGCCATCCTGGGATGCATCTCACGAGGGGGGTCGCCTCGGAGTGTATGTGGCCCCTTCCAGATTTTCCATGGCTGGGTGGCGGCTCATCTCAGTGGGTACACTTTCCCAAACGTCGTTCGTCCTCTGGGCAATGGTCTGCGACCGTCCTTGCTAAACATCACAGGGGTGGTGCCGATGACGCTCAATGAGGAGGGCGTGAGGATCCGCATTGGCAACCATGAAAACTTCAACTTCAGCCCATTCTCCACCCCAGTCGGCCAGATGGTGGACAACGGGAAAGGATCTCTGGAACAGTAGGAATATTTCCAGAGCATTCGGGGTGGGGTGCTCGTGGCTCGGATCGACGGGAAGGTGATCTGCGAGCCTTACGTGCCATCCCAATTCGTCAGGCAGTTTGGGTGCCTCCAACGAATGCCGAAGAAGGTATTCACGGCTGTCTGGCAGAAGAAGAATTCATGTGTCCTACACCAGATGTGGTTGATGTTCACCACCTTCGGCTCTGGCAAAGTCATTACTCTTCCTCCCACCGGGGTTGATGATGTCTTAGCAACCGAATATGCCGAACACTGGACCGTCGCATACCCTTAGGGGATTTTACGCAAGCGAGTCCGGCAACTCGAGGTTACTCGCACAGAAACCGGGCGACGGGGGAGAAGGCAAGGGGCTTCCGGAAGAGGGGAACCAGGGGTGCGTCAGGCAGCGAGGCCTGCGCAGGCTGGGACTTCAGCAGCAGACACATCACGCAGTGCCGTCGTGTCCTCGTTACCCATAGGGGGGTCACATGAGGCGGCCCGGGAACTTCTTGGGAAGCAGATAATATACCTACTTGAACCTTTCAAAGATGCAATTCTCCCGGCACTGTGGTCGGATTAGATGAACCAGCGGCAATCGCTGAGCGTTGGATCTATCTGGCAGAAGATAATGCAAAAAGGGATCCAGCTGCCAGAGGTCGGTCTCGTTTGAATTACCGACCGGGTGAAATTCCATCGGCGAAATTCTTATTTGATGGCCATGGACACATACGCACTCCAAAGGGGTCGGCGTGCGGAGCCATCTTTCTTAGTGAAAGTGATTTTCGGCCAGGAGCATGATCCGAAAGCAATGCCGCCGGGAGAAGGTGACACCGACGAGGAGTCGGAGGGGGAGGAGGAGACCGGAGAAGACGAAGGTGAAGGATAAGATGAATAAGAAGGAGAACCCTAAGCTGAGGGGTCGCAAGGGGCAACCCGCCAAGGGAGTCTCCGAGAGAGTGGCGAGATTTTCGGCTCTGATCTCGACATAACCGAGATACTCGAGGTCTGTCTCTATCTTCATTCATTTTCCTTATTCATCCATTCTCCTTTTCAACATCTAACCCATTTCCCTGCCTCACTCAGGAGCAACTGAGCGTTGGACGGGCGTCCCCACCAAAGGAGGGAGGAGAGGAACCGGTGGGACATGATGGGGATCCGAAACCCATCATTGAATTAACAAGCGTAGAGGGGTCTCCTCTTACGGCGGCTCCTGCAGCGGCCAGAACACTGGAGACCGACGCTCTGGATTCTTGTAAGTCTCACGCTTCACAACTGGCACATGTTATCAAAAGATCACCACTAATATGTGTATTCCTTGCACAGTGATCTCAACATTGGAGGCTCGTCAGGCTGCGGAGCCTGGGCCATCCATGAGCAGACCAGTGGCGGACATACCACCTCATTCAGAACATGATCCCCGCACTGAGTCAACCCTGGCAACTGGTGAGCAGGGGACAATGGGCGTCGGTGGCGCTGTTCCTAAGGCGGGGCCGGAAGCTGTCGAGGGCACCGTCGCTGCTGGGGCGAGAGAGGAAGGTCGATCGGACGTCGAGGATCCTATTCCTCATGAAGACGTCCCTGGGGCAGATCCTGCTACCCATCTGCTAGCTGCCTTCCCTACATACCGACCTGCTAACCCTAAGGAGATAGATGACTCAGACTAAGAGGTAGCTGAGGAGATCTGGATGACACGACACAAAGGGTGGAAGTGTATCTAGTGCTTTCTCAGACAGCCCCAGCCGGATTGGATGAGGTGGATGGGATCACTCCAGACCTGGTTGTGCTTCCTGTGCACCTGAGGGGTCGACGCTCAGCGCCTTCATCTGACGGTCCGTGATTACATGGCCAAGATGATACGCGAGAGCAGCCGGCGCACTAACTTTTCCCAGTTCCGGGAAGGATTGAAAAGTTCCCTAACATTGCTAAGGGTGGACCAGGAAGTCCGGCACCTCGATGCGCAGGCGGCAGATAAGGAGGCCTTTATCGCAACATGCTCTGGGCTTGTGGAACAACTGACGGCCCAGCTGGTTGACGCACATGACCAACTAATGGAGGCGAGTCACCAGATGACCACACTTCGAACCGAGTGGGCATAGGCACAAGCTAGGGTTGGCGAGCTGTGTTCTGTGGTGGCTGACGAGGAGAGAATCTTCAAGGAGTGGGAAGCAGTCCTAGAGGCCACCAGCCAAAGGGTAGCAGCACTGGAAAGGTCGATTCAGTGAGCCGATCCTTAAGGGATTTGTTTTGGCCATCTCATGAACCTCTTTCTTGTAACGCTCACCATCTCAATCCAGTACAGGTCCAAATCCATTTATATTGGTTTAATATGCTCATCCATAATTCCGAAATGACTAACAACCCATCACTAAGCTCCTGTGGGTCGCACCCAACGCGAGAAGCAAATGATACTCGGGTCATCATCTCGTCCAACTACGGGGCATTGACTAAGCCTCAGGCATCCGAAATTGGGCCTGGATTTCTGAGGAGAACTTAGACCGATTGATATATCACCTTCTCAATGTGCTCTGACACATGATCTAGGCAATGCCGGGGCATTAAAATCCATCCAAACATAGGGAGATGGAATGAAAAGTTGAATCACACTACCTGAATTCGGAACACTGTGGGGCGCGACGAAGGAGGATCACTGTTAACCGTGAAGGAAACACGACATCCATATCGTGTTGTCCTGGAGTGGGGACAATAAATGAGGGCTGACCGCTGATCATGTTCACAACACGGGGCCTAACTCAAATATCGCCGGTCAGTTTCCCAGAATGTTGGCCCAGGACAGAAGGCAGACTATAGGTCTATCATCCATGTTGCTAAAATAGGCGGACCAAAGTTCTATCATCCATAATGTAGCAGCAGGAAGACCAAAGTCTATCACCCATACTATTAGGGGGTCCCGTCAAACATGACTAGCCCTCCGGAACGTTAGCCCAAGACAGTAGGCGGACCGTAGGTCTTTCATCCATACTGTTAGGGGGTCCCGTCAGACATGAAAGAGAATGCGGATCCGAATAAAGGGGCACACAAAGCGTGGAATGTAGAGTGGTGGTCTGTTCGAACAGATTCCAACACTCCCAAAATTGCACCACCGTGGCGTAGGCGCATCAGGCGGACGTACCATCCTGGTCATGGGTCGTCCCAATTTTCAGGCAGGACCTCTCTGGCGAGAGAACTACCACTTCCCATTACTACCATGGGGCATCCTGAACTTTTTCGGGGTGGATGTTATGATTACACCACTTCCCATGAAGTCAGGTTGAGGGGCCGACGATAAGGAGGGACAGGGATTAATAATCCATGGGGCTGGACCCAAGACGAAATGTTCGGGCATTCCTACGTATCTCATTAGGATAAGAATCAGACCACACGTAGTTCTGAAAAGGCAGTTTAACGTCATGCTGGAAGAAATACTATTTAATGTCGTGTGGGATGGGGTACACATCTCATCTGGGGATAGGCACGACACGACGTGTAACCCGATGTGAATGAGGACATAATCCTGAACCACACCGTACAATCCCACAAGAGATACCGAGTCGTGGAGAGCCAATCAAAGGATCTTAGTTTTAAGTCTTAGAATTCGGACCAGAAAAGGTTAGGCTGGTCCTGTGGGGAAGTTCCCAGGTGCTCTTACGTATCTCATAAAGATGAGAATCAATCCATACGTAGTTCTTGAAAATGCAGCACGACGTGATGGGGAGACTATGCAAAGGAGTCGTGCGGGTCTAGCCCTTTCACCAAAAGAAGCGGCATTTGATATATCTTGTTTGTTCTTGAAGGTAAATGGTTTTTCTTTTGTGGGGCGACTGGCCTAGGGTAGAAGTTCATGGCATCTCCACAATAATCAAGCCATAGCGGGCGTTGACAAGCAGCATGGTAATCGACCAATACCTGGCGTGATTCCCCCCATGGGGAGGTCATCACAATGCGGTGCCATTTTTCTTCATGCGGCCAGGACGATATTATCACAGTTTATGGTCGTATGGTTTGGACCAACATCATAGTTTAAGGTTGTATGGTTTGGACCAGCAACACAATTTAAGGTCGTATGGTTTGGACTGAAAACAAAGTATAAGGTCTTAAGGTTTGGAACAAAAGCATAGTTTATGGTCATATGGTTTGGACCAACAACACGGTTTAAGGTATTAAGGTTTGGACCAACAACACAGTTTAAGGTCGTATGGTTTGGACCATCAGCACAGTTTAAGGTCACATTGTTTGGACCAATAGCACAGTTTAAGGTCGTATGGTTTGGACCAGAAACACAGTTTAAGGTCTTAAGGTTTGGACCGACAACACAGTTTAAGGTCTTAGGGTTTGGACCATCAGCACAGTTTAAGGTCATATGGTTTGGACCAACAGCACAGTTTAAGTTCATATGGTTAGGACCAGAAAAAAGAAAAAACCTAGCGTGATGCCCCCCATGAGGAGGTCATCACAATGCGGTTCCATTTTTCGTTGTGCGGCCAGGACGATATCATCACAGTTTATGGTCGTATGGTTTGGACCAACAACACAGTTTAAGGTCGTATGGTTTGGACCAACAACACAGTTTAAGGTCGTATGGTTTGTACCGACAAAACAGTTTAAGGTCTTATGGTTTGGACCAATAGCATAGTTTAAGGTCTTAAGGTTTGGACCAGTAACACGGTTTAAGGTCTTATGGTTTGGACCATCAGTACAGTTTAAGGTCTTAAGGTTTGGACCAGCAGCACAGTTTAAGGTCTTATGGTTTGGACCAACAACACAGTTTAAGGTCTTATGGTTTGGACCAACAACACAGTTTAAGGTCATATGGTTTGATCCATCAGCACAGTTTAAGGACGTATGGTTTGGACCGCAAGGAACACGCGTGATGCGATACAGCATACCTGATGCGGGTGAGGGCGTAATCCTGTACCATCACCGTGTGCGGTTCTGAGAGAGGAGCCACGGGCCAAAGGGGCCTACGAGGGTTCAACAATCAGGGAGGGACAGGAGATGCTAGCTCCCACCTATGTTGGGCCCGAAACGCAATGTCTGGGAGACTCCTCTTTCCCCATGGGGATGAGGTTCAAGCTGCACGCAACCTATAGAGAAGAAACCCAAGCACATACTATGGTGCTCAGATTGCGGGAGCCCCGAGAGACACCGTTACGTAGCTCGGTCTGTCTGATGTGCGGGGGTGTACTGAGGGTTAGTATAAGGAGTGTTGGGATTCCACCTTGACACAGTGGGGCGGAACACAGTGTGAACCATGACACCAAAATTCAAGGCCCAAGGAAACCGGCGGGACGACTGAGTATTACTGCTGACCATGTTCGCAACACAGCATCCTGTCACGTTAGCCTAGAATCAGGGGCAAACAAATGAGCATCAACCGCTGACCATATTCGCAACACGGGATTTGTATCAATTTTTTCTCCCAAAACCCTCGAGGGAATTGGACAGTGATGGTAGGAGAGCCCTTAGGCGTTGTATCAAGGACGTTCTTGGGGGTCCCTCCGGGTGTGAAGGATGGTGGGGCCTGAATGAAGAGGAACACAGAGCTTGAAAAGTGGACGAAAACTTGTCTAAGTCGAATCTGACACTCCCGGTCCTAGGCCAGAGTACTCTGAACACATTAGCAGACCACCGGAAAGGGTCAAAGGGCTTAGTCTGAGAGAGGCCAAAAGACGGCGGGTCCCCGGGAAAAATAGGGGGGCTTAATGCCAAACACACTGGCAACCGGGAGATCGTGGGATCTCTTAAGAGGTGGGGCTGGACCTGACATCTATGTGTTCAGGCAGTCCTACGTATCCCATAAGTATGGGAATCAAGCCATACGTAGTTCTAGAAGTCGCCTTTTAACATCATGGGGAACATGACATAGGAGGGATAATCCTGAGGACAGGGTGCGTGTGTTACATCTATTGCAAACCCGATGTGAATGAGGACAAAATCCCATACCACACCACGCGATCCTGTGGTCAAGGTCCAAAAGGCCAGACAGACGCGATAGTGGATCTCAAGCTGGACCCAAAGACGAAAGGTATGGGCGCTCCTACGTATCCCATTAGGATTGGAATCAAGCTAGACATAGTTCATAGAAACACGATTTAACGGCATGTAGGACGAAATACAGATCTTAGTTTTAGGTCTTAAAACTCGAACCCTGAAAAGGACGGAATTTGGTAATTCTAGGGGCTGGATCCAAAACGAAATGTCTGGGCATTCCTACGTATCTAATTAGAATGAGAATCAAGCCACACGTAGTTCTAGAAAGGTAGTTTAACATCTGCTGGACGAAATACAGATCTTAGTTTTAGGTCTTAGAACTCGGACACAGGAGCCCAGATGTAGGGAAAAATGAATTTTAAGGTCATGCTAGACCTAGTGCAGTTTAAGGTAATGCAGGACCATACAGTTTAAAGTCATGCTGGACCAGGTGCAGTTTAAGGTCATGCAGGACCATACAGTTTAAGGTCATGCTGGACCTAGTGCAGGCTTAGGCAAAGTACTACTTGAGGAACCTGGCATTGGTGGTAGGAGTTACACGCTCACCATCCACAGTCACGAGGGAATACACGCCATTGGGATAGAACTTATGGATAATAAAACGCCTCTCCCACTTGGGCTCCAACTTGGGTGGTTTCCTGCTGGGAATCATTGGCGCTCTGAGAGCCAGCATCAGATCACCTTAAAGGAAGGAGTAGAGGCGAACCTTTTTATTGAAAGCTCGAGCCATCCTGCTTTGATGCCTTTCCAAGTTATGTAAAGCACGAAGCCTAATTTCTTCCAGCGATTCCAATTCGGCTAGACTGATTTCAACAACTCTATCAGACGCTTGCTGGTCGTAGACCACCATGCGTAATGAGGGAAACTGTATCTTGATGGGCAGGACGGCCTCGACTCCGTACACCAGGGAATACGGAGTCACCTGGGTGGAGTTACGAGTCATCATCCTATAGGCCCAGAGGGCATTGGGGAGCTTGTCCGGCCAACTTTTCTTGTTCTGACCAACCATTTTTTACAGAATGTTATAGAGGGTTTTGTTAAACACCTCAATCTATCCATTCGCCTGCACATGATAGCGGGAGGTGTGGTTAGAGTGAATGTTGTACTTGGTGTACAATTTCTTCAGCTCGACTGCACAGAAGTTGTTTATGTTATCCGTGAGGATAGTGTGAGGTACTCCAAACCGGTAGATGATATTGGATCTCATAAAGTTAGCGATAGAACAAGCCTTGACTTACCCTAGCAGGATTGCCTCTACCCACTTTGAGAAGAAATCTCTAGCGGTCAATATGAACCGGCACTAGCAGGCTATCGCGAGCAGGTAAGGCCCAACGACATCCAACCCCCAAAATGAAAAGGGCCAAGAATACATGGTAGTATGGAGAGGCTCCGGTGGCCGATGCACAAAGTTAGCATGAACATGGAATGAATGACACCTATTGTCATACTCGATGCAGTCGTGGATCATGGAGGGCCAGAAGTATCCCAGCCTCTGAATCTGGTAGGACAACTTCGACCTGGCCTGGTGGGTGCCATAGGAACCAGCATGCACTTCTTGCCTGACCTGTGGGATCTTGACTCCTTGAAAAAACGGAGGAGAACACCATCAAATCTGCGCCTATAAAGAAGCTGCTCACAACTGGGACCGTTTTGAAGGGTGAACTGCGGAGCGCGGCGTCGGATTCGTTCTCGCTCTTCTCGGACCAGCAGATGATTGCCGTGCCGGAGATATTCAACCAAGGGCATCCTCCAGTCAGGAACTGTCTTGATCACCATGCCTGAAGCCCCTGAGGGTCCTGACATAGGGACGCTACGGTGAGATGGTTCACTCGCGGGCCACGATCACCCTCTAGAATAACAGTAGAAATGACTCTCTTGTGTGCCATGTGGATGATTAGGTCATCATGTTCAGGCTCTGCGAGTGATGCGGCCAGGCTGGCCAAAGCATCTGCTCGACTATTCTGCGACCGGGGAATGTGACCGACCTCTAACCGGGAGGGGAACATAGCCATTAGACGGAGGGTGCACTCTAGCAATGGCACGAGCTCTGGCTTCCTGGCAGCATAATCACCATTGACCTACTTGATGACTAGCTCAGAGTCCCCTTTTATATAGAGATGGGGTACGTTAACCTCTAGAGCCAACTCAAGGCCAGTGATGAGGGCATGATACTCTGCCTCATTGTTGGTGCAGCCTTCTGACAACAGGAATGAATATGGCAGAACGGCTTGCTCCAGGGTGATGAAGACGATATCCAGTTCTACTCTGTTAAGCCTTGGATTGTTGGGCCTTCTATCGATAGGGCTTCGGGAGGCTCCGTCAATGTGAATCTTCTAGCATGGGATGGCGTGATCGACTGAGAGGACTGCCTCATCAGGAAATCCTAGATCCAGTGGCTAGCCTGCAGAGGTTGGGTGGGCAGCTAAGTAGACTGCCAACACCTATCCTTTGATGGCCTTCTGAGGTACGAACCTAAAGTCGAACTGCTGGAGGATCACCGCCCAACATGCCAATCGGCCGGTCAACATAGGTCGGTTCAGGATGTATTTCAACGGGTCTAACTGAGAGACCAGATGTACCTCGTGGTGCTGCAAGTAGTGCCACAATTTTTGCATGGCAAATACGAGCACCAGGTAGCTCTTCTCGATGGGGGAATATTTAATTTCCACATCGAGGAGCATGCGGCTGAGGTAGTAGAGGCTATTCTCTATTCCCTCGTTGTTCTTCTGGGCGAGAAGTGCGCCGAGGGATCACTCCATGGCGGTCACGAAAAGGACCAGTGGATTTCCGGAAATGGGTGGCATCAAGACCAGAGGGTGAAGTAGATACTACTTGATTTCCTTAAAAGAAATCTGACACCCTTCGTCCCATTCGTAGGCAGTGCCCTTCTTCATGAGACGGGTAAAGGGCATACACTTGCCGGCCAGATTTGCAATGAATCGGTGTATGTAGGCTAAGTGGCCTTGGAGGCCTTGAAGCTCCCGAATATTACTCGGGGGAGGAATCTGACTGATGACCTTGATCTTCTTTGGGTCGATCTCGATGCCTCGATACCTAAAAACGAAGCCAAGAAACTTTCCGGAGGTGACCCCGAAGGCACACTTCAATGGGTTCATCTTCAGGTGGCGAGAACGGAGGAATTCGAACACTTTCTCAAGGTATTTGATATTGTCCTAGTGGTGATGAGATTTAACCACCATATAATCCATGTAACACTCCACCAGTGTCCTGATAATCGTCTTGAATATGTGGTGCATGGTCCTTTGATAGGTGGCACCTTCATTCTTCAGGCTGAAGGGCATAACGCGGTAGTAGAAAGTACCCTGGGGGGCCCTGAAGGTAGTGAACTCTTCATCCTCAGGGTCCATCCGGATATGGTTGTATCCAGAGTACCCATCCATGAAGGATAGGGATTGGAACCCGGCCGTTGCATTGAGCAGTAGCTTCGTCACGGGAAGGGGAAAGTCATCCTTCGGACATTGGCGATTGAGATCGCGGAACTCGATGCAGACCCTGATCTACCCGTTCTTTTTTCCTAAATGGCACAATGTTGGCTATCCACATGAGGTACTGGACATCATTTATGAAGTTGTCCTTGATGAGCTTATCAAATTCGGCCTCAACCATGGCACTGTGAGAGGGGTGCATCTTTCTGGGAGGCTTCTTGAACCCGCGATGGTTTACTGGGAGGCCAAGGCGGTGGACGACTACCTGGGGATCTAGTCTCGACATCTTGTCATAACTCCAGGAAAAAACACCACAGTGCTGTCTGAGGAAGTCTATGTACTGTTGCCGTTCCTCGGGGGGCATAGCGGCGCTGACCAATGTGGGTCTCGGGTCCACCTCGCTACAGAGGTTCACCTGCACTAACTCTTCGATCGTGGTGGAGACGCCCACCTCAAAGTCAGGAGGAGCATCTTCCATGTCCTCATCTCCTCTCGTGGAAGGTTCATCCACGGGGGGAGCCGTTTCAGGGTTGCCAGACCCTGATGGGGAGCTGGCGCTGGCTTGGGCGGTGGAGGTCATCACGATGGGAGACTCATGCACCATGGAGACCATGGAGACGAAGGCGGTTGATCCAATCCAATCTGGACTTCGGCCCAAGGGGCCACGCTTTATGACATCAAAGCAGTAGTGACGCGTTGGATTGAGCTGGTCAATTCCGGCCCGACGAAACAGATGCGTATGACGTACTGTCGTTGCCATGAGCCCAATGTCCCGATATCGTACAGGGGTAGGAGGCTCGGGGATCACCTGAGCCTGGTTGGTGTAAGAGTACGAGGTGATTTCTCGCCGTCGCTGAGACCCGGAAATATGCCTGCCTCCGGTATCCGAGACAACAAAGCAATCTCCAATATCGGGGGGTCGTGGCCCCCAACCGATAGATTGGGAAGACATATTCGTCATCCAAACCTGCCCCGGGATCACTCGTGACAGCGGCAGGCTCGACCTCACCTGCCAGGATCTGCTTGTCCTTGCTCTTGTAATAGTCAGCGTCAAGGTAATGGGCTTCACAAGAGGAAAATGGAGACTCATCTCCTTGGAGTACGTCCACTCGACCCCTAAGGGAGTATTTGAGGCACTGATGGTATGATGAGGGAACCGCTGCGTGAAGGTGGAGCCACGACCTGCCCATCAACGCATTGTAGACGGTGTCCTGAGAGACAACCATTAATTCGGTATTGGAAATTAGGCCGCCGAACTGGGTCTTCAGATGAATCTTGCCGAGTCGGGTTTGCTCGATCCTATCATACCCTTGGATCCTGAGGTTGGAGGGATTTAGATCATCCTCAGACAACCCCAGTTTCTGCAATGTCCGAGTTGGGATCAAGTTAATCCCGGAACCCGTGTCAACAAGACAGTGATGGAATTCCACGCCATTGAACTGGCGGGTGATGTATAGTGGGCGGATGTGCCCCTGTATGGGAAGGTCTTCATCTTCACCGGAAAACGAGATAACCACCTAACATTTGGCGTCCTCAATCACCTCGTTGTGGAAGGCTTCTGCGGCCGCTACCTCCGTTTTAAAATGGAGGGGCTTCTTAGCACCTCGGTGAGCGCCTCACGCATTTCAGATGACAGGTGAAGGGCCTCAAGGATAGAAAGCCTTGCTGGAATGCCGTCCAGGTGCTTCATAACATCATACTTTCGAGCCAAACGCGAGCTTCTCCTTATAGGAGGCCGCTCTGCGATCGGAGGCATGACGGGTCCCGCTAGCGGGACTGCTGACTGACTGGTACTAGGAACGTCTCTCCATTCACTAGTCGAAGCCCGGGAGGTGGCTGCCGCATTAGGACCGGAAGGCTGTAGCCGGCCGGTGGCAGGGCAGGGCTGGCTGCGACATGGAAGAGGTGGTCCTGTCTGATTCAGCTACACAAACGGTGGTGGAGGCGAACCTGTTGACACCAGGTGAGGGAGCCGCGTGTGCTGCTTTCTGTACCAGGCCTGCTGCCTGGTCTCAGTAGGGTGCACGGGCTGACTGGAGGTGACGACTGCCATGCCCCGGCAATTCACGTAGCCACGGATCCTCCGACGTTGGCGACGGTTGGGGACATTGGGGGAGTCCACCTGGCATTCCTCATCGTCAGGATCCAAAAAGGGATTTACCAACTCTACGGTGATAACTGAAGCGTACCCCGGACATTCAATCGAGGAGTCATCCACTACCGGATGGGGTCTCAGAGGGATCCCCATTTCTGGTGGCATGAAATTGCCAAGCGTGCAAAAATATGACGGAACTGGCAGGGAACGTTCTTTCTTCTTGCGCCACCGCCTGCTCTTCTGGGTAGAGGTAGGCTGGGACGATGATGCCAAAGCAGCGCTTGTAGACTCCGAGGGCTCTGGATGACTCAGGTGGGCACGAATGATGCCATGGGCACAGGCGACCGTCCTTCGGGCCATCCAGTCGTTATAATTCCAGGACCCATGGTCGGAAACCTGTTCCCACTCATCCCCGTTTTCACTGCTGCCATCCGATCTCACGAAGACACCTGCCACCTGTGCCGGGGCTGGGCCCAGCCTGACTGTGTTGTTATCAATCTGGTCTTGGATCCAGTCCTTGAACACATAGAATCGCTGGATGGTGTGTCCCAGGATCCGGTGATAAGGTCAATAGTTAGGGTGACCAGTGAGACAAGCCTCTTCTGGCTTCTGACACTCAGGAAGCCGCACGATCCTCTGCTCCAAGGTGCTACAGAAATAACCGAGGACCTGGGCCTCGCCAAACGAGTAAGCCCGATTCCTTCTGTCTGGAAAGGGGGATCTTGGGGGCTGACAATGACCACGGGCCGGAGGAGCAGTCTGAGGAGGCGGAGCCAGATTATCTCGCCTGGGTGGCGGCGGCGCGTTACGCGGAGGCACCTGCCGATTTTGAGGCGGTCGCTGCTGGGCCGGAGGCTGTGCCCGTGGGGGTGGACTCCTATGAGCCTACTGAGCTGGCCTTACTGGCAGCAGGTCCATCTGTCTGGGGGCCTCTATCTGGGCTACAACAGTGTTCTCGGCCCTGGAGGCTCTCCTTGCAGGGATTACAGGAGGCAACGGGCGTGCCTGACTGGCCTGTTGCAGGGCTTCTTCGAGGCGTTGAGCCTTGTCAAAGAAATCCCAGAACCCCCCAGGGTAATTATGAGTGATCAGAGAAGGAACCAGCTCTTCCTTAACGTTCCCTACACACATCTTCAGTAATTGCTCCTGAGTCAGCGGCATGTTAAGGGAGTACGTGAGCCCCTTCCATCAGGGGATGAAGTCCGAGACTCGCTCGTCGGGCCTTTGTTTGCACCTGAAGAGGTCTGAAATGTTTTTCTTCTGGGTTGTAGAACTGAACTGGTAGAGGAATTGCCGGCGAAGGTCCTCCCAACTAGTCACAGATCCAACAGGGATCTGGCTGTACCAGATGAATGCTGGTCCTTCTAGTGTCTGAACAAAGCAATGGAGCTTGGAAGCCTCTTGCTGCGCCGGAGTCCCTAACATAGGCCCACACCTCGAGTTGAAGTGGGCCAAGTGTTGTGGAGGGTCTACAGTCCCGTTAAAGGGAGATAAAGTGATGTTCTCAAATCTCGGTGGGGCCGGCATATCATCCACCCATGCTGGGTATGGCTTGCCATCCGGTGGGATTGCCACCTGCCGAGTTTCCAGGGCCTCCAAGCGGGCGATGAGTACTTCGATCAGATCATCCGGATGCGGATTCCGGTCCTGACGGGGATCTCTAACCACAAGGGCATTTTCGTGCTCTCCAATCTGGTAGTCAAGCTCAACAGCTCGCGGGGCGGCTGGCGGAGCGAATCTCGGGGCAGCGGGAGGAAACCGAGCATGGTCCCCAAGGTGATTCCACTGCTCGAGAGGGTTCGGTGAGATGTATCGCGCCCTCTTTCCATGGGCTCCGGCCTCTCCCATATCAGTGAACACGACATGGCTGTGATTGCCTGGGGGAATCTCGACAAGGGGTAGGTGCTCCTTCCCCTGCTGTCCTGACCTGGGATTACCATAGTCAGGCCACCGCTCTGCAATGCATTCGGCCAAGAGCTCATCAACCAACCTCTTTTGCTCAGCAAGCTATTGGTGTAGCGTGGCCCTCTCGGGATCTTCCTCTGCCTTCTGCACCGAGGCAGATGAGTCGGCGGGCTTAACAGACCCGACTGGCTCTTTAACCTTGCCGATGTTTCGTCTTAGTGTCAGTGCCTCCGTGGGTACAGGGAGACCTAGGAGGCTCCTCTGGTGGTGACTGATCCTCCCAGGAGGGTCCAGTGGTAGCTTGTCCCCAGGGGGTGAGTCCCCATCGAGGAGATCCACACCATTTCCCTCATCTGAAAGGTCATCCATGTTGACCGCCACTGCCTTTGGTGACATTCCCTCAGGGCTGCCCAGTGAATCGGGCTATCGGCGGATCACACAGAAAAGAAGAGCAGTGTACTTCCCCCATCCGCGGACGTGCGCGTGGGGGGGTGTCTTCCTCAATAATGTTGCGGATTTCGTGAAAACTCTGGGTGCATTGTTGCTGGAGGGACCCGTGGTGGCCTAATTACTTGGGGTGCCGAACCGCAGGGAGCGCTGCTAGGTTGACCCGATGACACTGCTCACCGATAACCTCGAGATGTGCTTGGCTCCCAGGATAAGGTGCTAGCTGATGGCGAAGGCGAGAGTGAGTCACTCGAAGAGTCTGGTGGAAGCATTCAAACTCTCCTGGGGTGAGTGCCTCTGGCACATCAAAATCCGGTTCTGCGACCGACCAAAACTTCTCGGGGGAAGTGGCTTGCTGCAAGAATGGTCCAGAAGCTCCATGACTCCGGTTCGGGGTCCGGACCTTGCTTCCTCTGCTCGTTCACCGAGGATGGTCGGGGAACTAGCAATGGCGCCGAGGCAGGCCGCAGGGCCGGTGAGATGTCCTGTGGGAATCGCTGACCCCTGAGTCTTCCTCCAAGGGCTTCAGTGCCCTGGCTGCCACATCGCGATAGGATTGGCCAGCGAATGGGCCTCCTGTCACAGCATCGGTGCTCGCCGAGGGTGTGTCGTCTTGTGACTCTTCCGTCGGTCCCCATAAAAGATCCCCACCCTCCCTGACAAGGGAGGAAGGTGCTTCCGGGGAGGCCAGTGGCAACCACGGGTTTGACCCCTGGGGGTACGCCAAGTCCTCATCCTACTGGATATACCTTCGAAGGGAGGAGAGAATCAAGTGGATCTCACATTTGGGGAGTACGATGCTGACACGCCGTGTCCCCATCCCTGCCCTCAACTCGAAGGATTGCGGGGAAGGTTACATCGTTGAGTCATACTCCGCCTCATAATCCGAGAAACAGACTGGTCAAATTTTGGTCCGGACTCCCCTGACATTCCTCTTACGGTGACGACGCCCGGCCTTCCTGCCCCTGGGTGGCCCCTCAGGGTAAGGACGATTTCCGTCAAGGAGTCCCATGGTCGCAACAGAACTGGGGCATAGGGGACTGAAGGCTGGGGTACGAGAAGCAACGGGACAGATGTCGAAAGGGACATGGGGAGGACCTCCATGTGAGTGAGCAACTGGATACACAATGGCTCCATACTCACGGCCGGCAGTAGGGGGAGTGACCTCATACCCAATGCAGTGGGTGCTGGAAAGAGTCATACCCGGAGCATAGCATTCGTGAAGAAGCCTTCGGCTTTCCAGGTAAGTGGCACAGAATGAGACTTCTTGATGGGTGGCACTACCGCGGATTGGTCCGCGGTGGCCATTGCCAGTGCCCGCGACTAAGAGATTCTACCCAACTTGCCTGCAGGGCAGTCGAGGTTTCGATCGCAGTCGGGCATGTGGATGCCCCTGCTCAACGTGTGCGGGGATCTAGTAGGAGGCGTCAGTAGTGGCTCGGGCCATAGTGGCTGCTGGGATTGGTGCCCCGGGACGGTCATTCTCTTCCGCTCGCGCACGACGCTGGCATCGGGTCGGGTTGGTTGGAGCTGGTGGTGCGGGCATAGAGATTTCCTGGTCCTCGGACCGGGGAGCCGGGCGATGACATCGACGCAGCCTGGCGGGGGTTCTTGCTGTTAACCCCTAGGACGGGTCTTCGATCGGGCGAACCCAGACTTCCCCCACCTCACTGGAATAGGGGAGGGATGTGTCAAGGCGCTCCGGGGATAGGCTCCCAAAATGGTTGAATGTCGAAGTGGGGAGCGGCGACTCCTTGCGCGGCCCTCAGGGGCGATGACGATAGTGGGGCGCAACCGCCTCTAGATCCAAATGGACCAGGCCCCTAGTGGGGATGATACCTTCCTCGTCATACCTACGAACCAAGTCGTGGATCACCCTTCGCTGGATGATTTCTGATGATGAGAGGAGGCGTGAGCACCTGACAGTCGCGGAAATCGGAGCCGGAGTGACTGTGGAAAAGACGGGACCGCGCGGGGTAGCCGCGTCGGTACTTCCCCTGCCCATGCACCGGTGGGCAGGTGGCGATCGAGCTCCGGATGCAGTGATCTGATTCCTGGAAGCAGGGAGATGAACCTATTAGTTCTAACATGAAAAGAAATCGACAACCAATAGCCTAGCATCGTTCCGTCTTCCATGGTCGACGAGAGGGATCTACGTTGACGATGTCGCGGAACAGAGTGCACAACATCAGGACTACCTTGACCCCTGGCAGGTTTCACGTCCCGGTTATAGGTACCTGAACCTGGTGACATGCTGATCTCCTGACATCCCGAACGCTACCTATCTCCATATTGAGTAGAAGAGCTTCACGTCGGGTTCACCATTTTCTGTTTCCGATGCTTTTATGCCGGGGCGCACGCGCGTGTCCGTCAGGCATGGGAGGACGCACGGCTCGCAGCACCGCATTCCCACTTTCCAAAGGCGGGCGGCATCCGTTCCTTATTCAGGGACATCTACCCCTTGATCGAAACCGAGATGATGGGATGTTGGTTCTTCCTTCCGTGGATTCCTTCTCGGAGATCATCACCTAATTCGGGTCTCCCTCATAGATTTAAGACGGGTTCTTGAAGCTCATTCCTAGCGCCATATCTACATAGATGCCAGTTAATTACACTGCTTCCGTCATGACTCTCCAAAGGGTCTTGTCGGGGCAGAAACCTTCGTTGAGGATAAAGGTCATGTTGGGATGTCGTTGGAACATCTTGACGCTGGGGATTAGCATGTCTGTCTTTTGACCCTTATCACGGGGCTTCTCGAGGGCACAGAAGCCCGAGGCATCCCACATAAAACATGGGGAATGTGTACCGTCTGAGGTTTTCCTCAGCTTTCCATGTTTAACACGGGGTATGTCGTGAGTTTAAAATCTTGCAGAGATGGATCAGACTGATCGAAACACTGAGAGTGGATCAGATTGAAGGACCCCCCAAGGGGGGAACACCGATGTTTGGGCCAGCCCATGGGTGGATTCCCGGATACTATGGAGTGGGGTGGAGTGGCATGAACTCACCGGGATGTGGCGACCCGGGTAAGGATCAGGATGGATGATGGAGTGATGCATGGGGCTTACGCCCTGAGATGGCCCAAGAGGGGGAAGACAGTTTAATGTAATGCAGGATGAAGGCATACAGTTTAACGTCATGAGGGACGAGGAATTTGGGGATTACTCTTTGAGGCAGCCCATGGTTGGTATGGGGGCTTATGCTCTGAGGCGGCCCATGGTGGCTATGGGGCTTACGCTCTAAGGCGGCCCATGGTGGGTATGGGGCTTACGCTCTGAGGCGGACCATGGTGTGTATGGGGCTTACGCTCTGAGGCGGCTCATGGTGGATATGGGGCTTACGCTCTGAGGTGTCCCATGGTGGATATGGGGCTTACGCTCTGAGTCATCCCATGGTGGATATGGAACCGATGTGGAGAGGTCGGAACAACCGGGTGGTGGGCTTGAACCTCATGGAGGATTCCTACGTACTATGCGTTAGCACGTATCAAAGTCCACGTAGTTCGGTGGCATGGGGATTACGCTCTGAGGCGGCCCATAGGAGGATGTCATGGTCGATACGCGCTCTAAGCCCATGTGAGTCATGATCGGTGTGGGAAACAAGAGGCAGCAGGGACCAGACGATCACGTCGTGAAAGGTGCGTCCGTGAGAAGCGGAATGGGGCTTACACGTTGAGCGGCCCAAAGAGGAAACAGGGGCTTACACATGGTTAGCGGCCCTGGGTGTTGGGTCTTACACCAGGGTGGAGGCCCGTGGTGTGACAAAGCATAGTGGTAAAGGGACTCCACTGGCCTTGGCGGGGGGATGTACGGAGATACACGGGTGCAACCTTCCGTAAGAGAGGCTAGGGGATTGTGCTCTGAGGCAACCCTTCCCCCATGGAGAAACGCCACTCCGACAAGGAGGATCTCATTCTATGCGAGGAAGAGTCCATTCCCGTGGAGACGAGAGGCGTACAAAATGTCTGAGATGGGGGGACCCTACGTGCGATGCATGGGGTCAGACCATAGTTTAACGTCGTGTGTTAAGGACGAGATGCTTAGTAGTTTAACGTCCTGCAGCCTGGATGAGGTGGGTTAGCTCCACACCCCTAGGGCTTACATGCCCAACTCCCTCTACCCCTTGTGCGAGGGAAGGCATTGGCAAGGCCATTGTGAAGGGGGGCCGCAGGGCGAACCACTGGGGGGTCCACGTTAGCGTGGCTATGCGAAAGCAATAGCCGTTAGCGTTCCTAGGCGGAGAAGCATAAGGCAAAGCAATTCAACGGGAAACACCTCCCAAGGGACCTTGAGGTTACTTCGCACGAGCCTGGAAGGCCGTACGGGAAAACAACACATGGCGCGCATTCCCGACAGGGGAGACATCAAGTGCCGGCGCGAAAAGGCAGCAAGGGGGTGTCAAGGTAAAGGGTCCTGGGTTTTTCACGCAAAGAGAAGGTTTGTGAGAAAAACACAAGGATGGAGTGAAATTGGAGATAGGGAATTGTGCGCGAAGATGGAATGACATGCAGGGTATTGCGTGCACGGAAGGGAATTGCACGCACTGGACACGGATTGCGCTCAAGGAAGGAACCCGAAGGAGGGGGAAAATTCACTTAAGCCAGTGGAGTTGCGCGCAAAGGCGAACCTCGGGGAAAAGTTGCGAAAAAAAAGTGATTACTTGGAAGTCATATTGCACGCGGGGGGTGTAGAATTGTGCGCCCGAGAGAAGATCCGAATTCCTCAACCCCCAAACTGTCGGGGGTCGCCTTCTTATTTATAGGCCCCATCCGGCGCGAAATCTAGGAGGCGCGCCCAATATTCCATGCTGGGAGCCATCGGCGCACAAAATCTCACTGCACGGAACCATGGCGCACAAATATTGTGCGCCTCATTGGCTCGATTACGTGAATCCCGGGGATACTTCGCGCGCACAACATTATTTCGCACGGATCCTTATTTATTTCGCGCACCGCTTCATGGGCCTCCGGATCGGGCCTCTGACTCCGAATATGACTTTGCTTCGTCACTTCGAAACTTCCTCCGGGTGTTATGGAATTTTTCGGCGTCTACAGACATCTTAATGGCCACCATGAATGGTGTTAAAAGTATATTGAACAATCATCGTTTTGTGAGCTAGTAATTCTCCACCCATAGAAATAGTATGCTATTTAACCATTAGACGGAGGTGTGTGTAAGTTTAAATCAAATTCTTATCATAAAACATCCTAGTATATTTAAAATACTGGTTTTGTTAAAAAATAATGGAATAAAAAGGGTTTAAGGGGTTGGAGAAGAAAAATAAAACAAAAGAACATAAGAGAAAACATTACCTTAAAATCGGGTAACTCTTTTTGATTTGATCCAAAGGCTTCCTTGGGAAGACTTCTGAAAAAATTTAGGCTTATAGGAGTAAGAGAGGGAAGTTGAAAGAGTATTTGGGCAGAGTTTGGACGAGCCAAATGGATTTGATGGTGTGAATAAGGTGGTAGAGGTGGGGGCCTTTTATAAGAGGAATGGAGGAGATTTTTGGAAAGATTGAAATGTTACTTTATTATGAAATGATTTTTAGATTTTAAAAGTCCCACAATGATATATTTCGAGGATAAGGTGATAAGGTTTCTAAATCTACCAATCCAATAGGCTTTAGACAAGTGTATGTCTTATATTTTACATTATCTTTACATTTTATTTAAATCGTTCATTAATGAGGTAATCACTGCATCAACATGGTGTCATAAATAAATTTATTTGTTTAATATCGAAAAATTATAAAAAAAATACCATGATGTAGGAAATATTTTTAGATTTCCAATGAATATTTATAGTCTAATAGATAATTTATTTAGACCAAATTAAAATTGTTTTACTTAGGTGTTACATACTTTTGTTATATTTTCCTTTAAAAAAATAAAATAATAAAATGTCTCTATCACAAAAAAGTGATTCCATGGGGTCACTAAGTTGGCACAAGGCATCCCATGGTCTCCCATGACATAAAAAATAGAATTATCACACATTTTGGGGTCATTATGATATTATTTCATTACCCTTAACTACCCGATTACTAATTAATCCTGATAATTAAAGATAATTGTCGTCTTTACTATTCATATAGTCCAAATACAATAGAATCTTAATTACATAATTTGGACCATATGATTCTAAATATGGAATCCATTTTACCAAATTCTAAACACAGAAATTTCAGTAATTAATTTAAAAATTATTCCCACTGTCAAAACAAATAGCGTGCTTTTAAGAAACAATATCAATCAAAAGATTGACAATTGTTTATGTCCAATTTCAAGGTGAGCTTAATTTTAAGGACCAAAATTGGATAAAATGGTAAAAATAAATTCTAATTATACTTTAAAACCACTCAATAGTATAATTTTTCACTATAAATTATTTTGATTAAAAAAATTGTTTTTAACTAATGTTTAGTATTTTTCACTATTCATCAAAAATTGGAAGTTCTCAGAAAAATACCAAAAATTCAACTTAGGCTAATTTTGATATTCCAAATACAAAAATAAATTCCAATTTGAAAAAGAAAATTTATAAAATTTCAAAAAGTGGGTATTACTATTCATAACGACTACTTTGATTGATCGCGGTGTGTTAGAACTCGAGGTTGCGTACAACAAACGCTTCTGTATTATTCAAAGAGAAGCGTACCATAGACGCTTGGGCTGTTACAATATGCCTAGAGATATTTATAAGGTATTTATAGGGATGTCTCTAAGGTTTAGTATAACTATAGTTTACAGTCCTAGAATTATGTTGATAATCATGAATAACCTAGGATGAACCTAAGGTGTCATGGATTAAAGAATGTGTGACAAGTTAGACTTTTTATGATTTTGTGGTTCCTCATTAATTTAACTATTTCTTACACCATGGTTTTTGGTTTTATTAAATGGAGGGAACTAGAAAGAATTGGGTCAACATTGAATCCAATGGACAAATTTGTGACTATGAGCAATGAAATTGCGTAATTCCTAGAAAGAATGATTTTGTGATTATGCTGAATCAGTCATCGCGATATATGATTAACAAGGTGAAATTTAGTGGTATTCCTAATTCATCAAATAAGAGGAAGATTGAATTTTATGAATATTCGCATGGTGAAGATCATAGAGAAAGGAAGATTGATATTTCTTAATAAGGGAAGAATAACCTTTATGAATACATAAAATGTAGGGGAAGATGTTATCTGTGTGGAGAGAAGGGTCATAGAGTGACAGACTGTTATGGAGTTCAATATCTTATCTGTGTAGAACATGGGAATTACCTAACTCAATTCCCTGACCTAAGAGGTTACTTCTAAATCAAGGAAGGACTTATTCCATGACAATCATTGAATATAATGGATTGAAGTGTTTATGTATTGGTATTCAAGAATAATGTTGTTGAGGTACTTTTATGGTATATTGGAATATATATGTATTGTTCCATTGTGGTTTTAATAATTATATGGTACTGGTAACCATGAAAAGTGATTGAAATGTGTTTGGAAAGTAGATGATATGCGTATAATGAAGGGATAAGGAGAAAATAATATGTTTGATAGTATTCATGAGCTCATGACTGATATAAGGACAAAGTTATATCATGGTTTGAGTATATAGAAATTTTGGTATTTTGGTATGTGGAAAGAGTTACCTTTTGACAGCATTCATGTTTTCAATAAGGTTCTATGATAGTTTATGTTTTAAGAGAATACATGATTAAGGTATTCACATGTTTGGAATACGATCAAAAAAATATATCTTGGATAAATGACAGTATTCACATGCTTGGTAGGTGATATTTCTAATTATTGTTTTTATTATACTATGAGCTTGGACAGAAGTATTTTGGATAAGCCTAAAGATTGGAATGGATTATGTTGGACATAAGTTAGTATTGTGTAAGGCTAGAACTTTTTTCTATATTATTGATGGGATGTTATAATAATGTAGTTTTAGAAAAAAAGACAACCTGTAGGGTGGGCGACAACCCGTCACGTCGGACAAGGCTGTGGAAATCGAACCCACAACCGAAGTGCAACAAGGCTTTATCGCCTACCACTAGCCTATAGGATGTCCCTGGTTAGTAGAAACTAGTTTTATTTTATTAAGAGGTATGATAGATGAAGTATACGTCCATTTTTGGAATCATATACGATTAACCACACCATAGATGGACTTATGTATATTTAATAACTTTTTCTACCCTTTTGTTTGAGATAGATGGAATTACCCATCATTCTATCACATGATCTGCTAACACTTCAAGAATGAAAAATTCAACTTCATTTCTTTAAGGGATTAAGTGGAAATTGTTCAAGGCACGGACAATGGTGATATTTTACCGAAATAAAGTAAGTATTTCTTCTAATTCAAATTCTTCAACTTTAGGGAAATGATCTTGAAAACCAAAAATGTTATCCTAGTGTCCTCATATACGATGAATCAGATGGAACCTTAAATCATCACAAATTTATAGCTTTGTGATTGTCGGATTTTTCATAGCCATGTCCTCTAACACTCTCCATCAGAACTTGATGGTTATATTTTTCTTCCATATCCATATTTCCACCTATGTTCTCCTATGTGGAAACCTAGTGATGAGTTAATTTGGGTAACCGTTATATTTCATACTTCACTTTTTAAAATTAATTTTTAGTATTCCTTTTTACGATGTGGGTTTTATGAAAGAAACTTTCAAGTAGTAAACCATTTATAACCCCGATGAATTTCGAGGGAAAAATACATTTTAAGGGGGGTAAAATGTAACAAACCGATGAATGTGATTTTTATCCAAGATTGTTTATTTGTAAGTATTTATTGGGGTTATATTTACCATCTATGACCTTGTTTTCTTAAAATGGTTTCATGTATGTTTAAAGTCCTTTTACCAATTTTTGACTTTTAGTACATGGTATGTGTGGAATCATTCTTTTTTTTACCATATGTGGTACTTTTTGAGTGTCCCGACAAAAGTACGAGGAGAATGTTTTTTTATAAGGCATGAATAGATTTTTTACGGTTTCGTAACGCCTTATTTTCAGGAATTTTACTCTACATAATGTCATGGTTATTTTTAATAAAATCATTTCATTTTAAAATTGAGTGGCATTTTGTGCAAAGAAAATGATTTTTAAGAAGAAAGGATATTTTCCTCAAGAATAATTTTCAAGTGTTTTATCAAAACCATTTTGCATATAAGATGGAATTATTTCATATGTGTATGTTTCAAGTATAATGTCTCTATGATTTACATGGTTTCACTTTTCTTATGATGAAATGATATATATTTGTTTTATATGGATTATGTTATGATGGGATGACGTTTATGAAACCCGTTTTATTCTTTGGGTTATGATGAATGATTTATCTTTATTTTGTGGCACAAGTAAGAATGATTTAATTATGAGATGGTTGGGACCTATATATCCATCCAATGCATTGGGTAAAGATTTATATCTCATGAGATAGACATGGATGGAATGGTAAGTTAATCTGTTTAGTGTTACAGGAATGGAACGAGGAGTGAACTCGATTGAGAAAGGGACTTTGTCCACTAAGATGGTCTTGGCAGCAATTCCTTGGCTACTATGGAAATAATATCATGTGCTTAATGGTTTTCCACAATTACATGATTTATTCCCATTCTATTTTATAATGATTGATGTTCTATTATGATCTATGCCTTACGTACTGCCATGTTTTATGTAATTGCTCAAGATTTTTATGTTTAAAAATTATATTCATTTTTTAAAGTTCAAATGTATATGGTTTGTTTTATTCTCTCCATGCGTACCCTTACTGAGTATTTGGTCTCACACTTTATATGTTTTCTCTTCCCCAGGATATAAATAAAGGTTTTAGGTAAGAAAACAAAAGGGGAAGATCTTTATGGGAGATGTTGAAGATCTTTCACAATGATTAGAATATTTTGTTCCGAGTTTCCAAAGACACTAAACTATTACGATCTTTGAGTGTTGGTTTTTGTTATGTTTTAAGTATTCCGCAAAAGTAATGTAATTTCCATGTATGCCAAGATTTAGGTCTCTACTCATTATATATCCCCGCGATTCATCAATGGTTTTGATGAGATAAATTAGCAATATATCATTAATTGGGTCTCTACCTATAGTATTAAATTACATTATGAATGTTGTTAATGGTTGATGTTTCACGATGTATGAGATCATACAGTCCAATAATTAAGAATTTACATCATTAATAATTCAGTTATTAGTATCCATTATATTTTTATAATGATATTTCCATCATATGTATTTCATTCTAACATTATTGATTAAATTTATTGTATTTTCATTAATTTACATTTCTATATTGATAAATCCATATATAATTGTGATTTTCATATTATTGATTAAATGGTATGTGTGTTACATTATTTATGTTTTTATATTAATAATTATTTATGATTCATGATATATTCGGGTGTACTTAACCCTTACTGAGAATTTGAGGTCAACATTATTTTATTTCATTTTCCAAGGATTCCATTAAGTGTACTAGGATTGATGTTTAAGGATATTTAAGAGGTAATAATGTAATTATGTAAAAAAATTATGTTTTAATATGTGCTTTAAAATTAAATAAATGAATAAAGTAGGTATCGAGTTTTACAAAGACTACTAAACTTTTTGGTACTTTGGGATGTGATTCCATGTATATAATGCCGATGTAATAAATTAGAAACTAGCTTCAAGCTATTGGGTTTGGGGTCACTATAGCTGGCATCAGAGGATGTGTAGAATATTATTTGTGATCTAGATTAAGGAAAACTTATATTAGGTAACATTAACCTATGATATATTTTGAGGATAAGTATAAAAGAACATAGTCATGTTTTTTAGGTAGAGATTATGTGAATATTTCCTCTAGTACATCCTTATATGGGTACCACAAGTGGATGTGATTCTAGAACATATATACCTAAGGATATTAACTATAAAAATGGTAAATTGGGATTGAATCGATCATTTTCTTATTCAAGAAAATGGTCCGTACTATGAACCAAATTTTATACCAATATAAGATATCTTTGGGTTAATTCACATTTTTATTACAAACCATTATGAAGGATTTGAAAATATGAAGCTGTTGAATTAACATGGATAATCCAAAGTTAACATTGATTAAAATGAATGGGTCTCAAAGAAACTGGAAAATTATTTTTTTTGGTGGAAAATAAAGATATAAATAAAATTATTCTTTAGGGAAAATGAAGAGTCTGATAGATGGAAATAAATATCATCCAAGGGATACATTTTTATTTCATTTTATAAAATTTGGGAAACTTGGGTATTATCCGAGTCAATGAAATATTCTAAGTGGAAAACCTTAGACCAGTGGTTGTATTATATTGAAATAAAATTGATGAAGTATTTATGTATTGGTATTAAAGAATTAAATTTTATAATTATTTTACCAATGGTATTTTTGTTATAAGAATATTGAAAATCTAAGGATTTTGATACATTTTAAAAGAATATGTGTATCTAATAACATAGAATTTATGGATACTATCTGAAGGTTCTGGGCATAGTGGAAGCATGTGGGTGGATGTTCCCACTTGGATTTTTGTCATTAGCAATGATCAATCTGGGATCAATTCGACGATAAACGACAGTCTGCACGGATCGAATAATAGAAATAGACAAAAGAAATAGAAAGTCCCAGAACCACAAAGTAGGATCATTACAGGTTGATTATAATTAATTTAATCAATTTAAAAGAAATGAATTTTGGGTGTTCTTTATTCGTTGATGTTCTTCATCACATTCTAATGTGATTCGTTGTTGCATCGCAGAATCCAAGTGTAGACTTCCTCTAGCGGTGATCCACACGTGTACCTCGTATATCAAGATGTCGCCAACGGAGTCTCCAGGTGCTAGCGTGGAGAAAACTTTGATTGCGTTTTCAGCCTTAGATCATCTTGATCTGATGGAAGAGGATCTCTCTCAGCCTTGAGAGCGTTCTTGGTGGAAGAAGTTCTTTCGTCCTTGAAATAATTTTCTTGTGTGTTACGCACACGAAAAAGAGTTGGGCTTGTGAGGATATTTATAATCGGGTTTGAGGTTGTAGAGTTATGACAATAAATAAATGTGTTATGCGTTTTATTTATTCCATTGACTCTTATTTAAAACCCCACGTTGAATAATTAATTCCTTGACATGCGCCCACACTGATTATAATAAATATCATTTAAAACCATATTATATCCTCAAAATCCCGACTTGAAAAACTACACGGTGTGTATTAATAAATACATGGTGTGTACTTTTTTTTATTGAAAACTAAACGGCGTGTACATTCAATGTACATGGCGTGTATATCTTGTTTTCATTTATTCATTTCTTTTCCATAAAGAAAACTACACGGCATGTAATTATTAATACACGACATGTACTTGTTTTCCATGAAAAACTGCACGACATTTAATCTTTAATACACTGCATGTGTATCTTTTTTTTCATTTCCTTATTCCACCATAATTAAAACGATTTAGGCTTCCATGAATAATTATTAAACCACATATGAGAATAATATTTATTCTACATGAGATACTTGAATACACTTAGTGTGTGACCCTCTAGGCCTATTTCTCATTGGCATTAGGCGAGCTTGCCTAAAGACCAATATTACTGTCTAGTAACGGGTCAAGGCACCCACAATAAAGAAGTTGACGCCGCATTGACATATCACCTCATAAAAACGCCTAATATGTAATTTAATCCCTTTATCTCGATATCTCATTAAGCAGGTTTCATGGTAGTGTCATAAACCTATATTCTTGATCCGTCATTCTTTGACTACATGAAATAAACTCGTTGTTTACACCATGGACATGGAATTTAATGTGACAGTTCTATTTCAATCAAAGGGCCGAGATATCAACTTCCATAAATGGAAGGGAAAAATCCTTCCTCGACTTATCCATGAACAACATGTCACTTGTGACACACCCAACGTACCCTACATCCCGCCAACTGTCTGCGTGACAGTTTTTTTCAGTAAATCTAAGTGCGTGAGTCATGACATGAGTTAATGGTAATCTTACAGTCTAAGGACCATTACACACACTCGTAGATAGAAATGTCTGATGACACCAAGACATGTAGAATTGCTACTGGAGGGTCTGTTCTCATAATCTCCCATCTTGGAGATTACCAAGTGAGAACTCCATGAGAGAGAGTCTTGTCTTCTTACGAGTACTCGCACATGATGGTATGTATACTATGTGTCCTATCATTGTATTTCATCCAACCGTAGAACATTATTTAAAATTATTGTTATAGAATTTCAATGTTATCATCATAGCGGGGATCTTCCATGACCTTATCAATGAAACAAATATTCCAGGGCATTATTATATTATAGTCATGCAAAATAATGAACAATATATAATAAATAAACATTCATGTAATCAAAGTACAAAACAGTTGGTTCTCAGGACACCAACCCTTACAAACTCCCACTTCGACTACAGACAATTGCCTATGACTTTTAGTCCGCTAGACCTCACATGATGATCATGTTTCTGCTGAGTCAAGGCTTTAGTCAAGGGGTCTGCCACATTTTATTCCATGTAAATACTGCTCACTGCAACTTCACCTCTCTGAGAAAAATCCCTCAAGAGATGATACTTCCAATGTATGTGCTTTTTCCACTAATGTGACCATGGCTCTTTTACAAGTGCCACCGCTGTAGTATTATCACAATAGAGTGTGATAGGATCTTTACTGCTCAGTACTACATCCAGCACTTAGATGAAGCTTCGCATTCATACTGCTTCTTTATCTGCCTCAGAAGCTACGATATATTCATACTCCGCTGTAGAATCTTCCACCACACTTTTCTTTGAGCTCTTCTAGCACACAACACCTCCATTTAAACTGAATATGTATCCAGTCTGTGACTTCATGTCATCTTGATCAGTCTGGAAACTAGCATCTACATATCCCTTGATGACTAGTTCCTCATCTCCTCCATAAACCAGGAACATATCCTTAGTACGCCTTAGATACTTAAGGATAGTCTTGACTGCCATCCAATGACAGTCTCCTGGATCAGCTTGATACCTGCCTACCGCACTTAATGCATAAGCAACATCTAGCCTTGTACATAGCATAACATACATGACTGACCCAATCGCTGATGTGTAAGGGATCCTTTCCATTCTCTTTCTTTCCTCATGTGTCTGAGGACACATTTCCTTGGAAAGATGAATGCCATGTGACACTGGAAATAATCCCCTCTTGGACTGTTCCATACTGAATCTCTTCAGTATCTTGTCAATGTATGTACATTGACTCAGGCCCAACATTCTCTTGGATCTATCAAAATGGATCTTGATCCCAAGAATATATGCTACCTCGCCCAAGTCTTTCATGGAGAATCATTTATGCAACCATGCCTTAACTGACTATAAGATAGGTACATCATTTACAATTAGTAATATTTCATCAACATATACTATTAGGAAAATGACTGCACTCACACTAAACCTCTTATAGAAACAAGGCTCACATTCGTTCTTAACAAATCCAAATTCTTTTACGGCTTCATCAAAACGAATGTTCCATGCCCTTGACACTTACTTTAATCCATAAATTGATTTTTGCAACTTGCATACCCTCTTGGCATCATTTGGAGTCAAAAACCCTTCAGGTTGTCTCATATAGACATCTTCCTAGAGGTTCCCGTTATGGAATGCTATTTTGACATCCATTTTCCAAATTTCATAGTCATGGTAAGTGGAAATGGACAATAGTATTCTGATGGATTTCAGCATCGCAACCAGTGAAAAGGTTTCATCATAGTCAATTCCTTGATGCTGTCTAAAACCTTTTACAACCAGTCGTGCCTTGTAGGTGCTAACTTTCCCCTCCATGTCCAGTTTCTTCTTGAATACCCATTTATTACCAATAGGCTTTACATCAACTGGAGGATCTACCAAAATCGAGACTTGGTTTTGGTACATGGAATCCATTTCAGAATTCATGGCTTCTTTCCACTTGGCAATGTCTGTGCCTTCAACTACTTCCTTGTAGGTAAGAGGATCATCATTGTCAACAAATAATGAGTCACCATCCTCAGTGACAAGAAAACCATATTGTTCTAGTTCTCTTACCTATCTTGTGCTCCTACGCAGTTCTTGTGTCTCTGGAATAGATTCTTCTTCCATGGGGCTTTGTGGAATCTGTTCTTGTACCAACTCCTGTGTATCTTGAGCCTCTACTTAATCGAAGTCTATCTTGCTCCCACTATCTCTTTTGGAGATGTGCTCCCTCTCAAGGAATATGGCGTGTCTTTCCATTGTAACCTTTTTGTCTGAGGGGTTGTATAGGTAATATCCCCTTTCTTCCTTGGGATATCCTATAAAGATACACTTTGTGCCTCGGGGTGCAAGTTTGTTACCTGAAGAGGCCTTAACAAATTCTTCGCTACCCCACACATGTAAATTCAACAACATGGATTTGCGTCCACTCCATAACTCGTATGGACTACCATTTATCGATTTAGTTGGTACTTGGTTTAGTATGTGTGCTGCTATTTATAATTCATATCCCCAAAAGGATAATGGAAGACTCACATGACTCATCATTGATCTCACCATGCCCAATAGGGTGCGGTTCCTCCTTTCACTCACACCATTCTACTGAGGTGTGTAAGGAGGAGTGAGTTGAGATAGAATCCCAAACTCCCGTAAGAAATCAATGAATTCCTGATTAAGATGTTCTCCTCTTCTGTCTGAGAGGAGTTTCTTAATCTTCTTACCAAGCTAGTTCTCAACTTCATTCTTGTATTCTTTGAACCGATGAAAAGAATATGACTTATACCTCATTAAGTAGATATATCCATATCTACTAAAATCATCAGTAAAAGTTATTAAGTACGAGAAACCACCCCTTTATTCAACTAGAAATGGTCTACACACATCTGTGTGAACTAATTCTAGAAGCTCTTTAGCTCTTTCACCTTTCCCACTAAATGGGGCTTTGGTCATTTTTCCTTGTAGACATGCATGACCTACACCAAGTGGTTTTAGTTCAAAAGAATCTAAATAACCATCTTGATGTAGTTTTGTCAAACGTTTCTCATTGACATGACCTAGCCGGTGATTCCAAAGTTGGGTGTGGTATGAGTCATGTGAATTGACTTTGTCATCAATTTCCATTACTTTGTTTGTGTAGTCTAACACATAAAGGCCGTTATATAAATGTGTCCTACCAAAACAAATGCTATATTTATAAAAGTAACAACATTAATTTCCAAACGTGAACATGAATCCATCAGTATCTAATCTAGATACTGAAATAATGTTTTTAGTAACAGAAGGCACATAATAACAACCCTTTAACACCAAGATCATTCCAGTTGGCAACGTGAGGTGGTAGTCTCTGATAGCTATAGCAGCATGTTTGGATCTGTTGGCTGCTTGTAGATCTACCTCCCCTCAATCAATCTTCTTGAATCTACTTGGTTCCTCTACTTGGATACAGATGTGAGAACCACAAGTAGTATCTAATACCCAATTAGTAGAAACAGATAGATTGCATTGGATAATAAATGCACATGAAGCTTCCCCTTGCATCCATGGCTTGATGCAGTTTTTCTTCCAGTGGCCCTTCTTGCCACATGTGAAACAAAAAACATCCTGTTCCTTTGCCTCCCCTTTGATCTCCCTTTTATTGGAAGGTCTTGAAGAATATTTCGGATTAAAGATCTTCTCCTTCCCTTTCATTTTATTCACCATAAGGACATAAGGATTTTCACACTTCATGTCATTGTCCACTTGGTGAATAAGGATAATAAGATCAGATAGAGAATTCTCAATGTTGTTAATGTTGAAATTCACAACAATGTTTGAGAAGCGCTGGGGGAGTGATGCAAGAATGAGATCGGCACCCAGTTTTTGGGGGAGTTTAAACCCTAGAACCTCCAAGTGCTCAATGTAGCCAATGATCTTGACTACATTAGTCCCGGATGGGGCACCCTCTCCAAGCTTGATCTGAAATAGATCCTTGGAGATCTCAAACCTTTCCTATCTTGCTCTCTCCTGGTATAAACCAAGGAGGTGCTCGAGCATGCTATAGGCATCCATGTCATCATGAGACTTCATGAGCTCACTAGACATCAATGATACCATCAAACATTGAATGTTGAGTGCATCGTTCAAATGTTGATCATAGACTAGGAAATCTTCATCACTCGCCCCTGGTGTAGGAGAATCAGTATGTGAGGACTCCAGCATGTAAAACTTTCATTCATGGCGTAGGATAACCCGAAGGCACCTAAACCATTCTTGAAAGTTACTGCCGGTGAGGATATTGTCTTTATCCAGTATTGATCACAGAGAAAATGTGGTTGATGAGTTTGTCATTTCGATTCTATAAATTAAAAGAGCAGAATTATCAGTACTTTATTGATTACATTTTTATGAGAAATAACAAATGAATTAATTAATTCTCCCACTATTTTATCAAGTCCCAATGGCCCTCACCATTGAACTCGGAATGTCTAGTTGCTTTGAAATTCTAGGGGAAAGGATCGATATTCCCCTTCTCATAACCCCAACAAGGGTTGGTAAATCTATTTGAAGGTATTTAGGTAGGTTGGTCTTTGCCAACTGTGAGCTTACAGTTCCTTGATCTGTTGAGTGGACTCCCCAATCCTGAAATACTGAATTGGATTTCCTCAACTCTTGCCTCCAATATTACACCAATTCTAGCATGGGATACTTCTCTTGAGGTAATATGGTTAATTTAACCCGAATCCTTTCATAAGGGATTCTTTTATAAAATTAAGTGTCCCAACAAGGGTTGGTCAAACACATAGTTTGATTGAGTCTTGCCCTTAATCAGGTAACGGAAGGCTTGGTCTGACTTAATACAGTATTGAGGGATTTTAGTCCTTTATGCATAGTTTCACATTATCACATGCTTGTTAATCTTGTGTGATGCTTGCTTAAGTTATTAACCATGTAATGATAATGTTTACTCATAGTTCGGTCTTTATTTTATTCCATCATTGCATGCTTTTTCATTTTATTAATTATTTGATCATGACAACATATACATAATAAATAAAACATGCAATCAGATAGAAATAAAATAAGATGGCATGATCATGAGATTCTATTTTGTTAGCTTATATAGCATTTTTGATAAGCTAACCCTAACCTAGGGAAAACACCTTGAACCTGATGGTTTGTGTTTTGCAGCTCCCACCTGTCCACCATTTTATCTTCTTGCATCAGTTTCTCCATGGGTTTGGGATTTTAACCGTCTCCTCTGGCTTGGGAGATCCTCCATTACATGGGTTTACATTAAAGAAACCATGGGCATGCATGCCCTACATTTTATTGGAAGAAGGCTCACAGACTAACAAATTTAAATTAAATAAATTTAAATGAAACCATACACATAAAAATGGTCTTTGGTCTAGCTCATGATCATCCATAGCATGCAACGACATTTACACATATTTTGAATTCAAATACTTTTAACCATTATTTCATTTAAGATAAGTCACACTTGAATTTAATTAATTATGATCTTATAATTAATTAATTAATTGATTATCATAAATTCCTTTCTGAATTTACTTGAGATTCTTCTCATCCATATTCCTTGTATGGGTCTTTGTACATTAAAGGAAACCTGGTGAAATTCCATTTTTGGAAAGTACACGATGTGTAGTTTATAATTACATGACATGTATTTCTTTTCATCCTTTATCCAAAGTACACACTGGGGGCTTTGGCATGTTTTCTTTACTTTAGAAATTTTGGAGTACACGACGTTTAGATAAATCATAAACGACGTGTACTTCCTTGTTACCCGGTAACCGGCCTGGCAATCCCGTGTACGCGGTACGCGGCTTATCCATGTACACGGTTTCACCTGGGCCGGAACAGACTACACGGCGTGTTGCTCCAACATACACGCCGTGTATTCCGGTTCCACACACCGTTCAATTATGGTCAACACGACGTGATTATATACTTAGGAATATTCAATTCACACAGCGTGGTTTGGCGGACCAGTGCCAGTTCATTGAACCTAAGTACCCGGCATGTAGTTTTAATTACATGCCGTGTAATCTCGGGTTGTACAGACAGAAAGAGCGGCTCCTTAGGATGAGTTCCTCATTTTTATTTTAATCAAAATTAAAATTACAAAGTCGTTTCTATGATATGAATCGTGAAACGAAGGAGGAAGAATAGATCTAATTTATTCAGATTTATAGAATGATTTGTTTCGAATTGAATCAAATATAAACGCATAAATTATCAACAAAAATTAAATAACTATAATCAATGTTGTATCCTCACTCTGATACCATTTGAAGGTTCTGGGCGCAGCAGAAGCGCATGGGTGGATGTGCACACTTGGATTTTTTTCATTAGCAATGATCAATCCGGGCTCAATACGACGATAAATGCCAGTCTCCATGGATCGAATCCTAGAAATAGACAAAAGAAATAGAATGTCCCGGAACCACAAATTAGGATCGGTAAAGGTTGATTATAATTAATTTAATCAATTGAAAAGAAATACCTTTTGGGTGTTCTTTCTTCATTGATGTTCTTGATCACATTCCGATGTGATTTTTCATTGTGTCACAGAATCCAAATGTAGACTTCCTCTAGCAGTGATCCACACGTCTACCTCGTATCTCAGGACGTCACCAAAGGTGTCTTCGGGTGCTAGCGTGGAGAAAACCTTGCTTGCGTTGTCTGTCATAGATCGTCTTGATCCGATGGAAGAGGATCTCTCTCAGTCTTGAGAGCGTTATTGGTGAAAGAAGTTCTTTTGGCCATGAAAGAATTCTCTTGTGTGTTACGCACATGAAAAAGAGTTGGGGTTGTGAGGATATTTATAATCGGGTTTGAGGTTGTATAGTTATGACAATAAATAAACGCGTTACACTTTTTATTTATTCCATTGACTCTTATTTAAAACCCCATGTTGAATAATTAATTCCTTGACATGCACCCATACTGATTATAATAAATATCATTTAAAACAATATTATATCCTCAAAATCTTGACTGACAAGGCGTGCATTAATAAATACACGGTGTGTACTTGTTTTTCATTGAAAACATCACAGCGTGTACATTAAATGTACATGGCAGGTATATCTTGTTTTCATTTATTCATTTCCTTTCCATAAAGAAAACTATATGGAGTGTAATTATTAATACATGTCGTGTACTTGTTTTCCATGAAAAACTACTCGGCGTGTAATCTTTAATACACGAAATGTATATCTTGTTTTTCATTTCCTTCTTCCTCCATCATTAAAACGATTTAGGCTTCCATGAATAATTATTACACCATGTATGGTAATAATCTTTATTCTACTGGAGATACTTGAATACACTTAGTGTGTGACCCTCTAGGCCTCTTTCTCATTGGCATTAGGCGAGCTTTCCTAAAGTCGAAGATTACTGTCTAGAAACGGGTCAAGGAACCCAAGAGAAAGAAGTTGACACCACATTGATGTATCACCTCATATGAATGATTAATGTGTAATTTTATCCCTTTGTCTCGATATCTCATCAAGAATGTTTCATGGTAGTGTCATAAACCTATATGCTTGATCCGTCGTTCTTTGACTACCTGAAATAAACTCGTCGTTTACACCATGGCCATGGAATTTAATACGACAGTTCTATTTCAATAAAAGGTCCTAGATATCAACATCCATAAATGGAAGGGACAAATCCTTCCTCGACTTATCCATTAACAAAATGTCACTCTTGACGCACCCAACATACCCTAATTCCCACCAACTGTCTGTGTGACGGTTTTCGTCAGTAAATCTAAGTGTGTGATCCATGAAATGAGTTAATGATAATCTTCAAGTCTAAGGACAATTACACACACTCGTAGATAGCAATTTCCGATGACCCCAAGACATGAAGAATCGCTACCGGTGGGTCTGTTCTCATAATCTCCCATCTTGGAGATTACCAAGTGCGAAATCCACGAGAGAGAGCCTCATCTTCTTACAGGTACTCACACATGACAGTCCGTATACTATGTGTCCTATTATAGTATGTCATCCAACCGTAGAACATTATTTAAGAATATTGTTATAGCATTTCAAGGTTCTCATCATAGCGGGGATCTTCCATTACGTTATCAATGCAAAAAATATTCCAGGACATTATTATATTATAGTCATGCAGAACAATGAACAATATATAATAAGTGAACATTCATGTAATCAAAGTACAAATCAGTTGGTTATCAGGACAAAAACCCTTACACTATCATGTGTTTATGACATTATGGTTTTTCATAAGTGAAATAGTCTTAAACAGCCCTATTAGGTTATATATGATGGGAGTCTACCAAGATTAACGATTCCATGGGAGAAATTTATGGCAACACAACCTATTAGTTTAGTAAATATTTTAGTGAAATCATTATTTTAAGAATAATTGAATTATATTTTATAGAAATTATTTTAATTTTATTGATAACCTTTATGATTTAAATGATTATTAATGTCATTATAATAACAGTCATAAAATATTATTAAAACTTTTGAAACAAAGTTGTATTCAAAATCTTAGTTAAAAGGTTATTTAACGAATAATTTTATTTCAATAATGGCTATCATATTTTTTAGATTATTATAGGAATTATATAAATATTGAATTGTAAATATGACTACCTACATACTAGGTGTTAAATCATCGCATTTGAAATGGACATAGGGCTTGAAGCCATGATCAAAGGATGATAAAGGTTTAGCGCCTACCACAATCCTATGTGATATCCATGTTAATATCTAATTAATTGAATGATTTTACTAATAAATATTAATGATGAACTAGTTGTGTTACTATTTAGTATTATAGATTAATTTATTATATTGAATAACTTGTGCTAACCATATTGGTTTTGGAAAATAGTTTGAGACAGATAGAAAACTTGTAACTATTTTAGGGATCTTAAAATCATTTAAAAGGGATTTTTGGTAATTATACAGAAAAAATAATTTTTTGATATTAATTTCATGGATTATGGGATGAATTATAAATTTTTAAATTCACAACCAAAGGGTGAAATTTTTTATATTAAATAAAATCATATAATTTAAGTATATTTTCTTATATTCGTAGAGAGTAAAATAATTCCTCAAATTTAGTAAAATGATATCGGGAAAACAAATCTTATTACATTGATATTTTAGGAATCATAGAGTGTTTTAAATAATCACATAATTAGTTTTTTGAGTCCCATTAATTTTAATTGAGCATTCATTTTCTTGTGATTAATGACCCAAATAACTCTTTAAAATTATTTATTATTTCCATCAATGTTTATACAATCAATTTACACCAATGTTTTCCTACAGAGAAACATAGTAATGTGGTATTCCAAATTAACTTTATACTTCCCTTTATATCTAATTAAGATGGTATTTTATTAACCCTTTTACGATGTGGGTTTATCTATAATGGTATCTCCAAATTTTAAACCCATTATTATAAAGATCATGTTTAAATTGGGAGGAATGAATTTAATTATGTTGGGTATAATTTAATAATATGAAATTATAAAGGAATAACATAGTATTTGATATTATATGTGATAGACAACACCAATCATAAATAATCCATGCAATATATTTATTTAAATTTAACCTCTTATATAGCTTACAGAATACGCAACCCCAAGTCGAAATGAACTTTAATATAGTGTACCAATATAAACTAACATTTAAATTACAAGGTAGGAATAGAAAAAAATTAAATTCCTAAATTATGGTTACCTATTTGTTATAAATAAAAGAATAATTATTTAAATGGAAAGATTAATGTTTTTTAAAAACTTATATTTTTCTAAAAGACGATTTAGTCTAATTTTCAGTAAGACATTTAAACCTAATTTTTATCACTTTTAGAGAAATTATTTGAACAAATAAACTTAATTTTTTAAATAACCATATAAAAATTATCATAGGGTGATTTTTGGGTATTTGTTTTTGAAATATTTTATTTTTCAATGAATAGAGAATAATATAAAATTTTAATTGAAAAATACCTTTTTATTTTTATTATTTATAATGTTAAATTATATTTCGAATTATTTTAGTAAGATCAAGACATTTTACAAAGTCATATCGGGTCCAATTTCAGATACTTTTTGCTGCTCTTGGGTACCTTTTTTGGAGTTGTGTCTTGGTGTGTGTTTGGGAGATTTTTTAAGAAAAATTAATGGACATAGGGCTGCACACAGTTTTTGAATGACTTGAAAACCCATAAACCTAAACCTAGGAAAATGTGTGAATCATGAAAACCTAGACAGAGAGGTCTGTACATTTGGTGCACGGTTTACCCTAATCATGAACTCATGTCCAAGAAACTGTGCACACAACTTTTAATTATTCGAATATTAGTTTTTAAATTAGTTGAACCCCTAAAACTTCTCTATTTCAACCTAGTATTGGGCTCGACAAATTCTAGGTGATCCCAAAGCCTTATTGAGGGATTTTAAGGCAATTTGAAGACTATAAATTGAGATATAAATCCTAGATTTAAGATCCCCTCTCTTCTTGGTAAGGGGATTTCATCCTGATGCTTGACCTATTCATTCCTATATATTTATTTTATAATTTCTAGAAATATATCTAATGTTTCCTTGGATCTAAACATATGTGTTGAAATATAAATGTAGGATTGTGGATCTAGATCTATATTTTCAATATCTTTATGGTATTGATCTTAATTTTGGGTTTATGGATTTAGATCTAGCGCTTGATAGATGTTGTTGTGCCACTCATATTTTAGAGACTTTTTTAGGCTATCATCCGACAAGAAACTGAGGAATGTGGAATTGACATGTGATATGTGTTTGATATGTGTATGTGAGATTATTGATTTTATAGCTTCCCATGATAAATTATTCCCTAAATTGGAGTAATTAGGAATGTGGAATTGACTTGTGATTGCCTTGGTGATAACTTGATGATTTAATTCATAGAACTATGGGGATTCCCAAATAGTTCATTGATTTGTGGAATTTTTTGTGGGTTGAGATACTTTAATTGAGATATTGATTTTGGTTGGGTTCAAGATAATTAATTGTGGGGGAGTAATTTTGAGATGATGTTTGTCTATGTGAGATAATTAATGGTGAATCAATTATGTACCATGATATTGATTAAGATAACTAATGGTGAGATTAATTATGACAAGTTGAGATTTGATTTAGATAATTAATTATGAATAATTAATTATGGAATAATATTTGTGTTGATTGATTAATTAATTGTTAAATTAATTAATCGTTTATGTTCTTATTTAATTTTTGGGTTAACTAATGGGATTTGACATGTTTAACTATTTTTTGGATTAGTAAAGAAATTATATGATTTATTCTTATGAATTAATGAATTATTTAAATGATTGAGAATGTGGGTGATAGAAATGGTGTTCTATACCACTGAGAAAATGAGACTTGGAGATGGAGTTCTTCCACAATAGTTATCCAAGCACTTGTGATGTGGGGTGTTAGACATGGCGATCTACACCAAATGAGATTTGGGCTACCTGACATGGATTTCAACACCGAATGAGATTTGGGTTGGTTGACATGACGTTCAACACTAAATCAATGGAAATTATGAATGATAATTTTAAATGGGAGACATGAATTTAAACTGGGCCTAATGTGATGATTAAAGAATAAATGAAAATGTGATAACTATTTAATTATTCCTTGAATTTATTTCTTTATAAAATTTTTTACATTGTCTTTTCACTGGACTTGTTTTAAACACCATTGGTGGCGGCCTACTGAGTTTTACTCACACTCTATTTGGGCTGCCTGATTGGCACCCGAGCAGCCTTTTTTGTTGTAGGACAGGATAAGGGCAAGGTCCTGAGATAGATTTATGTTTTGGAATAGAGCATGGGTGAGGGAACCAAACATCGTTTGGGGCCTTTTTGGGAGCTGTTGTTTATTTATTTTCAGTTTTATTTTAGACACTTGACACATTCATTATCACAAAATGAATTCCCTTTTTAGTTGAGTATTTTATTTCCTATTTTGACTATCATTTGACTTGGTAATGTACTAGTTATTTCCTTGATTCTACACTTGTTTATTGTTGTTTTCTTCCATTGGTGTTTGTTCTTATTAAATAGGGTATAGTCTCTGTATTAATGACTTACCAGACCCTTGCTTCTAGTCAGTGCCCTCTAGCGTATAGGGAGGAATACTTGATGGAATTTGATTAAAAAACATGGGGAAATGTTTAGTGGCACTAGGTTTGGGACGTTACTAAGTAAATTGGAATCAAAGGAGTTTTCTTTTCTTTCTTCTTATTTTTTATTACTATTTTGGGAAAGGTATACAGGACACTTGGAAGAGTTAGGGCTTGGTAATGAGCTCATGCATGGGAGTTTCAAACCCATGTACATGGGGAAATATAGGTACTCAGAGATGGATTGTTGTGATTGATATTTGTTGTTACAGTTGGATATTATTTCACCTTGGGTGAAACACTTGTGGTGTGATGTGATATTTGTTTTAAAAATTATTGAACTTTTATTCTTGACCTATATAGGCACAAGAGTTGATTCCTCATGCATCATTATAGTTACTTGGGGTCATTGTGACATGAATCATTTTAGGCACTCATAGGAAAATGGGTAATGTGTAATTTGTTGAATTTAAACCATTTTTCCTTGTTGTGAGATTCAAATAAAGATGGAAAATGAGAATAAATTGGTGTCTAAGGAGAAAACTAAATAATAAGTTGGGTTTGATTAATTAATTAATGAATTAAATAATTTTAAATGATGTAATTAATTAATTTTGGGAATTAATTAATGATAATGTTCTTACCCATGTAACCAAGACCTATGAGTAGGATAGTTAAGGTTAGTGATAGTGCCTCGGTGTTGACTGTGTGGTGAGAAAGGTGGAAATGACATGTTGAAACTTGTTTTGATTTGTTCCCCTCTTATTTAAATGTTATAAGGTTGCGTAATGAGACTTAAAATGTGTGTATGGATTTGTAGAGATATTCTTCCGTAATGCTTGTTGAGAGGTAGACTGAGGGGTATATACCAGAAAAAATTTCCAGATAGGGAACTTGAGGCACTATTGATTCAAGCAGAGGAGCTAGAGGAGAAGTTCCAAGATAACTTTACTAGTTTCATATATATCACAGAGAGTGGTCCAGGGTAGGTTCCGAAAATCATGTCATCATTTATAAGGGGGTTTCAGGTGCAACCCCATCCTCGTTTTATAGAAGAAGGTAGACCAGGGAGAGATGCATTCTAGATTGAATCCATATAGATGATAATTTACCATTTGGGGATACCAAATTAGAGGAGGTCATGTTCACTTATTATATCCTATGAGGGCCAGTGAAGTGTTGGTGGATCATTTAGGAATGATCTGGAAAGGATGATGAAATCTTATGGAAGTACTTTCTGGAGAAGTTCTTAGAACACTTCAATCTAGAGACACTAAGACAAGAGAATGCTTCAGATTTTATGAATCTGACTGAGGAAAGCATGTCTATAATGTATTATGATAAACATTTCTCATATTTACAACATTTTTCACCAGCTTTGGAAGTAGATGAGGATTCTTCAGCAAATTTTTTTCAGGATATACTAATGTGTGAAATTTAGTCCTAGGAGAATATCTTTTGGCTGAAAAAGTTTTTATAATTGGTTAATAAGGATCTCATTTCATAGGGGAACCTGAAAGAAGCTTCCAGGAATGGAAAAGCAGCTATCTTGAGATGAATAGGGAGTGTTCCTTCTAAGAGAAATAAGCACCATTATGAGAACATTATTCAGGTCATTGGAATGAAATGTGGAAAATCAGGAGGAATAGTTTCAAATGATCTAACTCATGTGTTTTTTCACATATGTGGTAGGCCGAGAAAATATACCACACATTTCCATCGACCACCAGTGGAGTGGCAATTTTGTTGCAAGATGGGGCACCTACATAAGTTCTTCAAGAATCAATGATAGGCAGGTGCTGAGGGGGGCATCTACAGAGAGTAAGAGTGTCAGAAGAAATTATTTTACACCTTATAGGTCTAGCAGCTGGATCTATACTAGAAGAGGCGGTAGAGGTAGTGGAAGTGGTGAATCAGGGTATGAGAACCCATATCTACAGTGTGCTTCTACTCAAGGGAGTCATAAGGCTTCACATAGAAGAAGAATAGGACAATTACATACAGTAAAATCTATACTTTTGGAAAGAGAGACTATTCCATCGACAGTGAGAGGTACTATTTTTGTATCTTTGACTTTAGCTATTTCCTTGTTTGATATGGGTGCCTCTCATTCCTTTATATGTTCAAATCTTGTTAATGGTTTGATCCTGGAGGTATAGTCTGTATTCAGAGTAAGGAATATCAATACAACATTGGGAACACAATCTAGAGATATATGTTTATGCAATGGATGTTCACTAGATATCTAAGAGTATCATTTTAATTGGGATCTCTATGTCCTTGATATGAAAAGCTTTGACTTGAGTATGGGTATACACTAGTTAGACGCATACTAAGACAACATCAATTGTTACCATAGGAGAGTGGCCTTTGGTCTCCTAAGGGTGAACAATATGTTCATCCAAGAGGATGGGATATCCAGGAATGCCGAGCTGGGATAATTAATCAGCAACTAGGGGAGATCACAACTCATGTTTCTAGTCTTTTTCTGGATGATGGGAGTGGTAGGCAAGACATCCTCCCACTTGTAGTAGAATTGTTTGAGGATGTTTTTCCTGAAGACTTCTCAAGGTTTCTACCTGAGAGAGATGTGGAATTCACAATTGAGCTCATGTCGGGGGATGATCTAGTGTCTATTCCACCTTATGTAATAGAACTGAATGAACTTCAAGAGCCCAAGACATAGTCTGAGGAGTTAGGGTTTATTCATAAAAGTATGTCACCTTGGGGATCAACTATCTTGTTTTCAAAGAAGGATGATTGGGGTTTATTCTTGTGTTTCAATTATCGGAATTTAAATAAAATGAAAATGAAAAACATATATCCACTTCTGCCTATCAAAAATATATTTGACCAGCTGAAGGGGGCTTGTGTGTGCTCAAAGATCGATTTGCGATCATGGTGTCATCTGCTGAGAGTTAGGACTTTTGATATACTGATAACTACTTTCAAAATTAGGTAAGGTCTTTATGAGTTTTTCATAATGCTATTTGGGTTGACAAGAGGTCCAATAGTGTTTATGGACTTGATGAACAAGATACTTCATCCATACCTAGATCAGTTTGTGGTGGTGTTTGTGGATGACATATTGGTGTACTCTAAGAATCATGGGGATCATGCCCAACATCTTAACATATTCTTGAGTAAACTGAGAGAGAATTAGTTATATGACAAGAAATCTACGTGACAATTTTGGATTGACAGGGTACACATTTTGGGGCACGTCATCTTGGATGAAGGAGTGGAAATGGACCCAAAGAAGGTTCAGGCAGTGGTTTCTTGGGAGAAACCCAAGAATTTTCTTGATATGTGAAGATATTTTTTTATTATCTAGTTATTATTGGAGGTTATTCCCGGACTTTTCTTGATTTACAGTGCCGATATTAGGTTTAAAAATTGGGGGTAAAGTTTGAATGGACAAAAGCATGCGATAATGCTTTCTAGAAGTTGAAGAAGTGCTTGACATTGACACCAATTTTTATCCTACATGAGTTATGTGAGGAGTACACACTGTATTATGATTCTTTTTGGGTTAGAATTAGATTTGTGTGGATGCTAGGGGATGGATTTGTGTCTTATGGTCTCGGTTGTTGAGCCAACATGAATGGAATTACCCTACACATGACCTCAAGTTGGCAAATGTAGTTTCTGATCTTAAGCTTCTCTAACACCATCTTTTGGTTAAATGTTTTTAGTTTTTACCAATCACAAAATCTTGAGGTATATCTTCTCACATAGTGACTTAAATCTAAGACATAAAATATGGGTAGAGTATATGACATCCATTGATTTTGAACTTCCATATACACCCAGAAATGAGAATAGTGTAGATAATGCTTTGAGCATGATAAATTAGAATCAGTTGTTACGTGACTCAAGTGAAAAGTGGAATATAATGACTTTTCTGGCTGAAAATGCATGTGGTGGTTTAGGAGAGTTTGGAGAAAATGACTCTGGCTTTAGTTGTAGTGGAGTCTACACATTTGAGACTGATCAGGGACCGAAAGTTTGAGGATCATAAGTGTTTATCCATAAGGGAAAGCCTTGAAGGTGGGGAGACACCTTCATAATGGATAACGGATGAGGATGAGATCATCTAGGTGAAAATTTGGTTTATTGTGCCTACAAGTATGTGAGAGGAACTCATGTGATAATTTGATGCCCGGAAGTGGGCGGTACATCCTGGCGTGACAAAAATGTATCGGGACCTATGATAGTAGTTTTGGTGGCGAGGCATGAAAAAGGAGATATCAGGTTTCATGATATGATGTTTTATATATCAGCAGGTGAAGGTAGAGGATGAATGACTTGGAGGTCTATTGCAATTTTTGTCTATTTCCGAATAGAAATGGGATGATGTAACTATGGATTTTGTGGTAGTTCTTCCAAATATTCTTAGGAACAATGAATCTATTTGGGTTATTTTTGATTGGCTGATGAAGGTAGAATATTTATTTCTTATCAGAGAAACCTTTATAGTAGAACAATTAGGAGAACTTTATGTTCAAAAGATAGTTCATTTCCATGGGGTGAAATGAACTATAGTTTGAGATTGAGACTCACAATATACATCACGCTTCTAGAAGGGCTAACAGATGGCTATTGGAACACATGTTTTTTTGAGTATGACTTTCCACTGACACACAGATGGGCTGTCGGAGCGAAACATATAGGTGTTAGAGGATATTCTATGAGCATGTGTACTTGACTTTGGTGGTTCTTGGGAGAAGCACATGGTTTTAGTGGGTTTTTCCTATAACAACAGTTATTAGAAAACTATACAGATGGAACCATATGAGGCACTTTATGGTAGACCTTGCATATAACCACTATTCTGGTTATATGTGTGTGGGTATGTTTTGTTGGGACCCAATCTCATTCAAGAGACATCAGAGCTGGTGAAATTGATTGGAAAATGTATGGCTGTAGCTCAGAGTGTGAATAATTCATATGGTGATAGTCGAAGATGAACCCTAGAGTTTATAGAGGTTGGTCGTGTATTAATTTCGGAGTCGCCTAGGTTGGGTCACCATAGGATATGGAGGAAGGGAATGTTAGTTCCTGGGTTTGTAAGACCATTTGAGTTAGTGGATAGAATCAGGTCGGTGGTGTACTAATTGGCCCTTCCACAAAAATTTAGCTCTATGAATGATGCTTTCCTTGTGTCACAATTATGGTGGTATCACCCCAACCCTTCTCATTTGAACAATGTAGATAAGGTTGACCTTGAGAGAACTGTGCCCTTTGAGGATCATACAATATGTGTACTCGATCACAATGATAAAGTGTTGAGGGGAAATACTGTGACGTTAGTTCATGTGTTATGGAAACATGGAAGTGTTCAAGAGGAAACATGGGAACGCGAAGCAGACATGAGGGATCAATGACCCAATTATTTTGGCTCTAATTCTTAGAGAAGTTTGGGAGTGCATATTAAAGATGAAATGTTATAAGGTGGGGATATTGTAAGATCTTGACCCTTTACGATGTCATATTGGGTCTATTTTGAGGTACTTTTTTCTATTTTTCAGTACCTTTGTTTTGGTGTGGTGGCTTGAGGTGTGTTTAGGTGAGTTTTTATGAAAAATTAATGGATAGAGGGTTGCAAATAGTTTGAAAAACCATGCACCTAAACCCAGGTAATAGTGTAAACTGGAAAAAGATAGATAGAAATGTCTGCACAGTTGGCACACAATTTACCCTAACCATGTGCCCCTACCTAGGAAACCGTGCATGTGGGTTTTAGTTATCCAAAAATCAGTTTTTCAAAAACCCAATCCCATAGAAATCCTCTATTTTGATATAGGATCGTGCTTGATGAATTAAAGGTGATCCTAGAGCCTTCCGGAGGGATTCCAATGTGATTCTAACATTGTTCTTCGAGATCTAAAACCTGGATTGAAGATTTGTTCTCTTCATAGTAAGGGAATTTCATCCCGATTCTTCTCCCATTCTTCCCTCTATCATTATTTAATCATTTAAGGGAATATATCAACTGTTTCCATGGATCTAAACCTATGTGTTGACATCTATATATAGGATTGTGGATCTCGATATTTATTTTCAAGATCTTGATGCTTTTGATCTAATTTTTTCGATTTAAGGATTTAGATCTGTAGCTTGATCGATGTTGTTGTGCCACTCGGATTTGGAGATTTCCATTGGGATAACATCCAACAAAAAACCTAAGTAGGAGGTCTAAATTGAACTCCCATAGTCACAGATCTAATATGTGTCTGTGAGATTATTGATTTACTAGCTTCCCATGATAATTGATTACCTAAATTGCAGTAATTAGGAACATAGAAGTGACTTGTGATTGCCTTAGTGAATAATTGATTATTTAATTCATGGAACTAAGGGTATTCCAAAATAGATCATTGATTTGGGGAATTTTGTTTATTGGTTTAGATATTGTAATTGAGATATTGATTTTGGTTGGGTTTGAGATAATTAATCAGGGGAATTAATTATGAGATGATGATTGTATATGTGAGATAATTAATGATCAATTAATTATTTTTCATGATATTGATTAATATAATTAATGGTGAGATTAATTATGAAAAGTTGAGATTTTATTTGGATAATTATCTATGAAGAGTTAATTATGGAATAATATTTCTGTTAATTGATTAATTAATTGATGAATTAATTAATGGGTTATATACTTAGTTAATTACAGGGTTAAGTAATGGGCTTTGATACGTTTAACTAATCATTGGATTTGTAAGGGAATTATATGGTTAATTATTGTGAATTAATGAATGATTGAAATGATTGAGAATGGGGGTTTTAGACATGGTGTTTTAAACCATTGAGAAGTTAAGACAAGGACATGACATTCCTTCCCAATAGTTAACCAACCACATGTGATGTGGGGTGTTAGACATAGAGATCTAAACTGAATTAGATTTGGGGTGCTTGATAATGATTTCAACACCGAATTATATTTGTGGTGATTGACATGGTGTTCAACACCAAATTAATGACAATAATGAATTATGATTTTAAATGCAAGACATGAATTGAAATTGGGTCTAATGTGATGATTAAAGAATAAATGACAATGTGACAACTATTTAATTATTCCTTTTATTTATTTCGTCATATAATTTCATACACTTTCTTTTTACTACACTTGTTTTATACACCATTAGTGGTGTCCTACTAAGTTGTACTCACACCCTATTTGGGCCGCCTGATCAGCACCCAAGTAGACTTTGTTGTTGCTGGACAGGAAAAGGGAAAGGTCCTAAGTTAGATTGCTGTTTGGGAATGGAGCATGGGTGAGGGAACCATATATGGTTTGGGACCTTCCTGGGAGTAGTTGTGTCTTTATTTTCGGTTTCATTGTAGACACTTGACACATGCATTTTCAATGCATGCCTTCCCTATTTTAGTTGACCATTTTATTTCCTGTTTTGACTATCACGTGACTTGGTATTGTTCTAGTTATTTATATGATTCAATACTTTTTTTCTTATTCCATTGGTCATTTATTCTAATAAAAGAGGGTATAGTGTCCCCATGAATGACTTAACATAACCTCACTACAAATCAGCACCCTTTAGCTTATAGAGAGGCACGCTTGGGGAAATGTGACCAACCAGATCGGGTCACCGTTTAGTGGCACTCGGGTCTAGACATTACAATTTTTAAGTAAATTTTGTTCTGTAAAATATCTATTAATCTAATTTATGTAATTTAAATCTTTTTCATATTTAATTTTGATGTAAAAGCAGCATAAAATGTTGAAACGTTTCTCTTTGAAAACATGCTTTTCTATCATGTCTGTGGGTTTAATTTTAAATATAAATTAATAAATTATGTGAATTTAAGTTTATAAGATTGATTCCATAATTTTAATAATCATAATTATTAATTATTAATTAGGTAAAAATAATTTTTGTTCCTAATAAATTTTAAACACAAAAAGATTTATTTATCATCGTTAAGATTAAAAGTAATCTTTTTTCATGTTACATGGGATGGTGATAAAAATAATTTTCAACAATCATGTGATTTTTATTTGGTGAAATGTATTTAATATTTTTAATCAGTAGGTAAAAATTATCTAATACTGATCATTTTATTTTAGTATTAAATAATGTATCACCTAGGTTAAATATCAAATTACCATGGGGAAAAAAAGTCGTAAAATGGAGTACAATTAAAGGACAATGAATAATATATTTTAAACAAGTTTTTTGTGTGTGTGGAGGTGTTTATCCACTATATCATCCTTAAAATCCATTATTAATCATTTTGGGGTGACATTAGGTGAGAGTGACATACAATTTTTGAATGATTTCGGATATTTACAAAAATGACACTCCTCGATAATAAAAAGGCACCGAATTCACTAACTTCTTCATAGATTTAAAGCCAGTTTTATTATCATAATCCTGAAACATTCCTTAGACAAATCCTAGAAGCCTTTTTTATGCCTAACTAAAACCATTTAAGGATTTTTGTGAAAAAATAAGATGGTTACTCAAAGAATATGTAACGTTCTTCATTGAAAGTTTTTATTTTATTTATTAATACACCTCCTTAAATACTTAATAAAATATGGGTTTTTAATAAATTATATATATAAAAAGTCATAATCTGTTGTTGTTTTTTATTTTATTACCTAATCCCATCAAAACTTCCATTAAATTGTTTAAAAAATCATCCCTCATGTGTACCGTAGACTATTGCCTCGTGATGCGATGTGAAACATTTTTCACTAAAACTTTATAGGGGAGGAAATAAGGATAAATATTATTGATATATATTATATAAATGAAATAAATATGATATTAATTACATATTTATCATTCTAGAGATATAATATTTTAGTTTTCATTTTTTACAATGAAAAATGATAGCACCGTTCACTACGTGTGAACTACCACCTTCACGAACACCAAAACACATAGATTATAAATATAATTATATTTAAATAATAATATGATATATATGATATTATGATAATTTTTGATAGGTAATATATTAATTTACTTCTTTCCATAATTATTATTGAAAAATGGAAATTTTACTCATGGGTACGTCTGACTTACCATCTCCATGATTATAAAGTAGTTTATTTTTCATAAATATACATTATAATTAGTTTTAAAACTACAAATTATGTATAATATGAAAATTATGTCATGATTATTATTATACATATGTTTAAATAAGGGTTTCTTTGATCATAGTCAACATAACCAAATCATTTTTGACACATATACTGAATATCATTGAAACATACGACATAAAATTAATTGACTATGTAATCAAACAAAGCATGTAAATAAGTGAAATAAAAGGAATTATAATGTTAAAAAAGGTTCCAGTGAAATAAGTAATTAAAATAATCTTATTATTAAGGAATATAAAGAATTTATTTGGTGAGTTTGACTTAAGGTAAGGGATTCTGTATCGATTTCTTTTCATCGATGTAAATTTATATATTATGTGTCAATTTAATTTATATTGTGCATAAAACACCCATTTAAAATGTAATATAATTGGTAAATAATAATTTAGGGTAATTGAAATTTAATTTTTAATTATTTCATCCAATTTAATTTCTATTAAATTTTTTCAAGTGGTAATGAATTTTATAAATCAATTTCATTTTATTGGGTTATATTACTTCTTCACCATCTTTGATATATAAAGTTTATGTGATTAATTAATTCTTATTACATTATTTTTTATTTACACTTGTGTTATGTGGATTTAAATTTGATACACATAATCAATTTATTTATAAACTCTCACTTAATAGTTATGATCATTTTAAGGGTTTATTACATTGTATCATTCTAATCGAGATTGTTTATTTTTAAATTTCAGTTGATGAAAATTAATCAGTCATTGTATAATAAAACCATTCAATTTTCTTTTCATCTATTTACTCATGATATTTTCAATTAATATAACCATTTTTAAACACTTTGGTACTTAAAATAAATGAGAATTTTTAAGAAAATATGACTCCATTATTCTCTTCGGTCAGAAATCTATTTTCTACAAAAAACATATTTTCTAAAAAAATTCAATAATTTATTTAACCCAATTAAAAATTATTTATTAAATAAAATTTAAAAAAAATTTAATTTTTAAAAATTATTCTTAATGTAATCTTCATGTTGTCTTCAAAAAAGTTCTTTTTTTTTGTTGAAAACGGGAAAGGAATTTTTATGTTTACATGTTTGACATGAATGGAATTTCTAGCTATTATGAACAATATAATGTTTTAAAGAATATTTTTTACATTTAAAAGGTAATTTTCAAAGAATATTATTTGAGTTTATTTTGTGAACATCTATTTTCAAAAATTAATTTACAAAATGAAAATGATATTTTCCTCAATAATGTTTATAATGATATTTTTATGGTATTTCCATTCATCAATAAAAAAACCTTTATTTTTAATCCACTTGGTATATGTTGTATTGATTCCATTCTTATTATTATTATTAATGGTTTATAATCATTTTCAACAAGGAATGCAATTAAATTTCATTCATTGATTCCTTTTTTTATTCATTAATTTTTCCTTAAATTATTCACTTTCCTTGGAACATTAAATTTCCCCAAAATATCTATATTATTTAAAATGGATTTATATTTTTACTTAAATCATATATCATTTATATATAAAGTGTTCTAAATTGAAAGTTATTTTTTTGTCTAGTGAAATATTGATAAATCGGTATTCAATACTCAGTACGAATATTTGATGATAATGATCATTGTTCACAAATTAAATGGATTATTCGATATGTGAGGAATTATTTTGAAACTACAATGATGGGTGGGCCGGTTATTATATAGCTCGTAAATCCATATGTTGTTCTCATGTGAAAGATTAGTAAGCTACCAATAAATACAATTCTACCATCAGTCTCAAAAAAAATTTCTAATGGTATTGACAGTAGAGGTATCATGAGGTCTAAGATCATGAAATCCAATAATTATGAATTTATTTCATTAAAAATTCAATAATTGATATCCATGATAATTTCATAATGATATTATCGATGGATTAATTTAATTTTATGATTATTAATTAAATATCACGATCTTTAGTTATTAACATTTATATATTCCTTATACATTATCTAATTATGATATCAAAAATATTTATTAAAGGTTAGGTTTGTTTAGTTATTTATATTTTCATATCAATTATTCTATATCGATAAACGACAACTTCCGATGTATGAAACAATTACTGGTAATTTGAGTTCACTATTAGTTTGTTTCCTTTCCCTATGATTCCGTGAAGTGTACTATAATTTATGTGCAAGGTATATTGTAGAAAAAATTTATTTTAAAATTAACATGGAATCATGTAATGGAAACTTCAAATAATTTTTTATGATATTTGGATAATCCATTAATTTGTAAAATTCTGAAAAAACATCTTTCACACTTTTGTTAAAAACCAAACTTAAAATATTTAGAAAAAGAGAAAAATATTCCTTTTCAAACATTTTAATGAAATTAAAATATATTTAATGATAACATTAAACAAAATTTTTATCATAAAAAGTAACCCTTTTAAAACGTTTTTAATATCATTGATATGAAATAGAAAATATTCCGAACCAAAAAGTGAAACAAGGCCATTTTCTTAGTTAAAATGTTATTTTGGTCTTATTAATTACCAATGAGAGGAAAACAAGAATAATTCATTTAATAATAAATAATAACTATATAAAATAACTATATATTTGGTTTCAGAAATTAATATCATGCAATTTCCCACATACCAACCTTAAACATTTACAATCTCAAATGTAAACAATATTATAACATAAATCCCATACTTCTTTATTAATTTTTGAATAAAAATAAATAAAAATAAATAATATGGTATTGATATATAAATACCATAAAATAATAGAGATAATATCTCATTATTAATTTGCAGGGTAGTAATCACACCATATAAAATAAATCATGATATATAACATGAATGTTTTCTTCGATGAATTAAAATTGAGACCACAAAACCCATTATAGCCTTTATAAAATTTTAATCAATATCTAATGAAAGTGATAACATTAAAGGAACAACAAATTTCATAATAAAAAAATTTATTCATGGTATAATATCTCATTACATATCATATAGACGTTATAAATGGATGTAGGTGCATAATACATGACATGTCTCAAAGAAACAATATTAGGATGCATGATCCTTATAAAGATCATATTAATGAAGTGATAAATAATAATTAATGTGATTATATGTAAAAATTGTAAAACTAAAAAAAACAATTATATATATAAAATAATTTTATCATAAATCATTTCCTATAAAATCATGGCATAATATAGTAAATGAAGTATAAGTATAACCCACTGAATAGAAATCGCGTTAAAGAACTCCTTAACGCAAGCTCGGACTGACAATATAAGTTCTTTAGGTAAATAAATATGAAATAATATCAATTAATTACTTGTTTAATAACCTTTTTTATAATCATAAATTTATCCATAAGTTATTTATTTAATTAATTTTAATGAAATAATTAATTACTTTATCAGTTAAGACCACATAGTGTGTTTTGTGGATGTTTTGTTAATAATTACACGATCAATTTGGTAGGTTAATCAGGGTAGAATAAGTCATTGGTACATCATATAATGAATAATAATCACCAAATAATTAGCATTTTTATGCATAAAATTAAATTTTAGTCTCATTTAATTTAAATGGTTACGAAAAAATACATATGCTTGTCAGAAGGCAGTATAAATGCAAACAACAGTGATGTTTTTTACTTTCCATTTGATGGAAAATAAAAATTAAAAAAATATTATATTTAAATAATCATTATCATGATATAAAAATGAAATAACTTCAGAAAATACATACCCCAGACTAGTAATGAGAGGTTTTTTTTGGAAAATGATATAGATTGCTACATAAAGATGGTAATCTATACGCATGCACATTTGACAATACAATTTTTAAAATTTGAAATTAAATGAAAGTAAATGATATATTATATTTAAGAATTATAATTATTTCATTAATATATATATATATGTTAAATCTATCATTATAAAAATCCTTGAATGGAGGTGTGGGGAAATTAAATTTATCGGTTCATGAGGTAGAAGTTATCACAGACAAACAAATAAGGGTATCACTGCTCATTTCATGGAATAAGGAGATGAATGATGTTATTACATTAACCTAAAACATCTCATTATAATATATATATTGATATTATAATATTTTAATGGTTATGATATAATTCATGGAGGAATAAGAAGATGAAAAATGAAAATGTTTAGTTCAGACGATTGCCTCCTTTTTGAAGAAACTGCTATGCATCTATCCTTAAGGACCCTATGGATGATATTTTAAGTAGACTATAACCAATATAATTTATCTATTTAAGTTAATACAAGGTTATGGTAGGGTTTTAGATGTAAATGGATCATGATTTCTGAGTAGTATATGACAGGTGGAGTCCTTACATAAGAGAGAATAGGGTCACCCTTGGAATTTATTAATTTATAAAAGTAATAAAAAATAATTTTCAATATAATGTGGAAATAAATTTTTATAATTAAAATATAGGATGTGGATAATTATAAATACTCTCATACAAAATTATACTTTTTTATGTGATGTTTTAACCCTTATCTGTTATTTATAATCCCCGGTTAACCCTTTTAATGATTATAATGATTACAATAATTCTTTTTATTTTTAAGGTTTAAGAAAATTAAAAAAAATTGAAACTAGTTGATGTTTTAAATAATATATCATTCCATGTTCCATATATAGGAAATTTTTTGAAATCTTAAATCATTTAATAAAATATTATATTAAATAAAATAACATTAAATTCACATTCATTACGATTTACATTTCTTTGACAATAAAAAAATCTAGGAAATAATGTAATTTGAATATACAATTTTATAACATAAATGAAAAATTATATTTATATGAAATTCATTTAATAAATGAAAATATCTGAAGTTTTTTACTTATTCTATTTTTAAAATCATTTACTCGATTTTTCTACTGCATGCACAAACACTATGTTGGCATACAGTATCCATTTAAGGTCATTATTTAATCACTAAAAATAAAAAATTAAAAACCATCATAAAATAATTTTATTAATATTAAAAAATAAATTTATAACCATTCATAAATTATTATTATCCATATCACACAATATTTTATATAATAAAATTAAGAAATATAAATTTTGATATTTTAATTTAATTAAAATAAAATAAAGGTATTTATTAAAGAAAAATTACACAAAAATTCTATATATTAAAATATACATTTGTGTGGTTGAATTGAACACATCCAATTAGCTTCATAATAGTTTATGGATGATTTTGAAGCCCTATTTCATATTTTTAACAATGTCAACCTATTCTACCTTTACCACGGTGGCACCATTTTTACCAAGGATACTATTCATTTTGAAAAACATAAAGAAAAACTATTTACCAAATTTGCACACGAATATTGAAAATAAATATTCCATATTATCAAATCCAAGCCCTATTGGTGGAATAAATTACTTTTGAAATATCTATAAAAACATGATGGAAATTAGTTTTCCAGAAAATGATATTTTTAAGTATAAAAATATTTTTATACAAAAATTATGATTATTATATATTAAAAAGGAATTAATTAGAGAATTTTTAACATTAATTATTTTATTATATTTTAAAATACATATAAAAAATGGTTCTTTGTAAATTCATGAATTTAAATGAAGTATTTCTAAAAAATCCGTATTCTTTAAATATTCACCGAAAAATTCAACTATTTAGAAAAATACCAAAATTTCACCTTAATATAATTTTTATGTGATTGTTTTAAAATTGAAATCCTTTTTATAAAAACATATTTCTAAAATGGAAAAAATTAATGATTATATTTTCTTACAAATAAATAAAAACCATTTCTGAAAAAATGTATTATTGAAGAATAAACTATCATTACTAAAAAATGAATTCTTATTCCCTAAGTATTAATAAAGGAATTGGAATTCATAATGAAACTTAAAAATATTTATCATAATGTGGTTTCTTCTATTCACACCATCCAATTGAAAAACTAGGTTATAATGGTCATATTTAAAATAATATTATTTCATGGTTTATTTAAGCTCAGTGTTGTGTGTTGTATACACACTTCATTATAGTATTTATTTAAAATATTATGTTATTACGTTCTCTCCTAATAAATACATTTAATCCAATAAATTTTATATTAATACTATTAATATAACAGTTTAATATTTTAATTTTCTTTTGTTGAAAACCAGCCTCTTAAAAGGTGTTAACAATACTTCATTTTTAAAAGTGGGAAAGGGAAAAATAAATTTTATAATAAATATCACATTACTATTATTACAAATAGGAGAAAAATACTAAGAAGTGAATATATTTATAAGGAAGATAAATTTAAAACCAAAATAAATATGGGGAGTGATAGAGAATGTGATCTTGAGAAAGATAATGACCATAAATTCATTAATTAATAAGAAAGAAAGAACAAAATCAATTAACCTGAAATGATAGTAAAAAGATAATGTTTTTTATTTATAAAGGATTTCTTTATTATTTTTACATATAACATCCTCAAGTATACTTAACGACCTAGACCCAGCAAACCACCCGAACAGTGCCAAACGGGTAAGGAGTTACTACCTTAGGCACACCTCCCCGAACGCCGAAGGCTGCCGACTAGTAGAGAGGGTCTTACAGGTATAGTGGGGAGGCTATACCCTCTCATAGGATAATAATGGTATTGGTCCGAGTATAATAATAACCATGCAGCGGAACAAATGACTCAGCAGACTTGAACCAGACATGCAGAGCTGAAGCACATTCAATATCGATAAACAACAGAAGAAATAAGTATAAACAATAGTAGAAGAAATAAACACAACAGCATGGTGATCATATGTAACTACTACTGAACAAAGAAACATGAATCCAAAGAACGTCATACATATCCATATATATGTAAAGGGCACCACTGGCTAACCAACTCCAAGTACATAACAAGCATTCTAATACAGGAAACAAAATAGAACAAAGTAAAATTTAGCTAGGCAAGACCTCAAGGTCCATACCATCTCCATGCAATGGCTAAAACAGTCCAGCTCCTGAAGCTGGCCTCTTTCCTGCACGTAAATCCATAAAGTCTGCATGCTTCCCAAAGGGCATGTGCAGTGTGTGAGACAAATATCAGTAGGATTCCACCCAATGGTGCGTTCCTAATATAAGTGGTTAAGCATGCATGAATTTATAAGAAAAACAATAAACAATACGATGAACAAATAAACACAAACTCCACTGGTTCTCAACAGGAACCATGGAGTGTCACTTGCTTTGGCCAACACCAGAATCACTGTCATGTAACCCGGCACCATGTGCCCCCTGACACCACGTGTTTCAAGTACCGACGTCTCGAAGGCACAACAATGAATAGTAACCTGGCACCTTGTGACTCCTCACACATCGTGCCTCGAGTACCGACATCCCGAAGGCACTCCCAAGAATAGTAACCCAGAAGAACAATGATGCCTTTACTCAAATAAATAACCGGAGTGACAACAATGTCTGCCCTCAAATAAATACCCAGAGGGACAGCGATACCTACCCTCAAATCAAGTAACAAGAGGGATGAAAATAACCTCCCTCAAATAAGTAACTGGAGGGATAGTGATACCTCCCCTCAAATCACGGCGAGCCTCAACCCCAACCCGGTAGCCTCAAATCTATCCCCTGGAGGCTCCTTACCTCCCACATGGCTTCCTACGACAAGAACCCCCAACCAAAGTACCTAAACCACATCTACGGGGCCTCTACCCACACGAGTGGTCAAAACCACCTCAGCACAGGGTATCTATGTGTGCACACTACTCAAAGTTCCGGGTGAGCAGTAATCCCCAAAATAGTACCTAAGACACCACACATCTGACACCTCTTGTCCCTACGACCATGTCGCTCAAGTATGATGGCCTTGCCATCCAAGTAACCTGGGCCATGCTCAACCAGATAGTCATCCTGCCTCAAGCCGATGCCCATGATGCCCAATCCTGTGGTTAAAACCACCCAAAGTAACCTCAGGCCAAGCCCAACCTGATAGTCGTAATGCCTCAAGCTGACATCCATGACGCCCAATCCTGTGGTCAAAACCACCCATGTAACTTGGGTCATGCCCATCACAACCCGAAGGTTACAACATATGAAAAATCACACATCACATATATAATCACATTTTAACAGAACACATAACAAGAAAAACCATTTAAACAGATGAATTGCACTAAGCAAGTGCCGCCCCATACCAGCAATGGAGTTTCTAAGGTCTCCCACAATTCATATCAAGGTTTTAATAACTAAACCTAATAGTTTAAACCAATACATTTCATGTATTATCATTTTGGAACCCCCGGCCAAAATTCCCCATGTGAGCAATGACCTCTCAACCGAACCTTGTCAATCATGACAGGACAAAATCCATACCCAAAGGTGTCCCATAAGTTTAATAAACAACTTAAGATGCAGTATCAGATAAATTAGGATCCCTCTCAAAATACCCAAAAACGCGCCATAGGATGCGCCACACAAATGTTCACGAAATCATGAAAGAAGGTATGCACCACCTACCTTGTACTAGTATGATGTTATTCCTTCGATATCATCCTCCAATTAGGTCCAAAACACGGTAGATATACAAATTAATCAAAACCCTCTCAAATCCCTATAACTCATTCTAGAACAAAAATAATGAAAAACAGCTCAAGGGGAATCAAGGCCTTACTGAGGGGGTTCTAACGCATCAAATGATGCTCAAAATGGACTTCGAACGAAGATCCCGGAGGGATTTGAAGGTCTGGATGGCTCTCCCCACATAAGCCCTAAGTGGAAGGAAGAAAAAAAGAAGAATAGGAATTCCTGGGTGTCCTGGAACTTAAAAACCCTAATTTTAAGTGGTCGCATGGTTAACCCGCATGGTTTAGCTAATCGTGCACCAACTGTGTGGTTGCCACTACCTCAACCAGGAACGTTTCATGGCCAACTTGCACGGTTTCGAAAACCGTACGCCGCCCATGCAGAGCCCACTATCTCACCCAGAGACTTCTCACGGTTCTTTTGCACGGTTTTCTCAGACCGTGTGCCAACTGTGCACACCTACACGACCTCCCCAACTTCAAAAGTTTAACCCAGAACTGTCCAATTTCTTTAGTTTTTTCATAAGCGAGTCAAAATTCACATAGGGTTGGGATTTTGAACCTTTCCAAGAACTCAGGTTCTTACAATCTCCCCACCTTAACATAGCTCATCCTCGAGCTATCAAACGAAACCCGAGGATGGAACCGAACATACCACCTTAATCAAAGCAACCCCGACTTCCCTGGTAACAAGGTTCTGCCTAAATTCCTCAAGGGGTTCTCCACCTTAGGAATCACCTAACTCGGTCTCAACCTGACAAAACTCAGAACAAGAAAAGGTTCACAAACCTGTGTTCCGGACTCAAGGTACTCCCATGATGCATCGTCACCCCTTCCCCTCATTGAAGCTCTCGTTTCGTTTCTGACACCCAAACGTATCCTGAACCACATCAGTGTCCGCCTCCATGAGGTCCGGCATCCCATGGATGCTCAAAACGAACCTAGTGCCTAGCACCTCAAGTAGCCCGCATCCTCTAGGCCTCGATGCCAATAGAACTTCAAGTAACCTGTATCCTTGATGCCCTAATTCCCAAGGCACCTCAAGTAACCCAAATCCTCCATTCCCTGATGTTACACATATCATACAGACACACACACACACACACACACACACACACACATATATATATATATAAATATAAATATCATGCACCTGATATGGAGCCAATCCCACTGACCAACATCTAATCAATCCACATTGATAATATGCATCATGTGCACTCAAAATAGAAATACCTCTACCAGTCATGCCAATATAGAACAAGGGAATCACAGAAACACCCGTGGTATACCTCTAACTATCATTGGCTCACCAGCCTGCTTAGCCTCTAGCAGCTCCACGGCGTGAACCTGGCCTGAAGTACGACCGTCTGATGCCTGACCTCTCTGGGGTGCTTCTCTAGCCACCGTCCACTAACCCCTCAGTTGGATCTCGCTGTCTCTGTCACGCCCTCCATGTGCAGTTGAAACTAGGATACTCTCTCCTAGTAACGAACCTGAACCAACTCCGGATGCCACCGTCTGTCCTGGTCCCTGTCTGCCGGCTGTCTGTAAAGGCTGCCTGCAAAACCTATCCAGATGCTCGAACTATCCACATGCCCAACACTCTTTTGGAGGCCTATCACACTGAGTCCGAACATGTCCTGGCTGTCGACACTGGAAGCAAACCACTGCAGAACTGCTACGGGGTGGTCTAGCTGAGTCCTTGGCCTGACTGCCCTGTTGGAACTCATCCCGTCCTTGCTTCCTACTATCCGAACCATCATCGGAAGCTGTCACCCGGCTAACCTGGGGCCTATCCCTCTGGTTTCCCTCCGCTATGAGTGCCTGATTCACCGCCTCCAAAAAGGAACCCAGCATGAAAATATTCACCTGGACCCAAATGGTGTGTTGTAAGCCATCCTCGAAGCGCCTCACCCTAGCTACGTCATCACTTACCATACCAGGTGAAAAGCGAGATAGCTCAGTGAAAGTAGCTGCATAGTCCATGATGGACATGCCACCCTACTAAAGGCTCAAGAACTCCCGAGCTCTCTCTTCTCTCATTGTCTCTATGTAAAAGTTATCGAAGAAACTATCCTCAATGTCCTTCTATGCTAGTCCCTAGTGCCAGTGAGACTGAACCTGCACATCCCACCAACTCTTTGCTGGTCCTCGCATCATTTATGTCGCCAGCTTGACCCTCCGCCCTAGAGGCATCTCGGGATGCTCGACGATTATCTGCATGCTCTCTATCTAGTTCTCAGCCGATTGTGGACCACCCTCCCCCTGAAAAAGCAGTGGTGCTACAACTGGAACTCCCGCGTCAGATATTCCATATATTTCTCTGTATTATGTGCGCCACTGTCGATCCCCTGCAAGACACGTACCAGGCTAGAACGAAGTTTCTCATCGTGCCATGACCCGAACGCTGCCAAACCCGGCTGATGTCCTACCTGCACTATATCCTGAACCTAATCCTATTTCGGAGGCTGTACCTGTGGCTCATGCTTTTCCTGTACCAAATCCTGAACCTGATCCTGCACCTGCGGCATTGTATCATCACTTTCCTCACAATCCATCGAGATGTGTAGGAGGAACCCACTAAATACCATAAATGGTCAGACAGTCCATACATATATATAGCATTATATATTTAACCTAAATAAGAAATCAGTAGAAGGCAGTGCATAACTACTACCATTACTCTCCCCCACTGTAACCCATGCCCCACGGCATACCGGCCTCATGGCCTCCTTACCCGACCCTATCAGGGCTAAGTATCAAAAGTATCTCAGGCCATGCCCGTCCTGACAACCAGCGTTGCCTCTAACCAACAACCAAGTCACCCAATCCCAGTGATCCAAATCACCTAAACTAATAGTACCTACCTGCTCGTACAAGATCTAGACCCAAATATCCTACCACATGAAATTCTATAAAATATAAAGCATGGAATACACATTGCACAACTGGAAATTCTATCATGAATTTAAAAAATTCACATTTCAGAGCACACGATCATGGAAATTGATTTTATTCACATGGTATTATCACTACTCAAAGCATACGTGTAGTTATGAAATTGAAATACCCTAAAAATTTGCATATCAAAATCCAAGAAAACTATCCTTTCCATACCAGTCCAAGGTCCAACTCTTCCTTACCACACTAGTTCAAGGGTCACATATCACAATCAATAACCTCACACACCAAGTGAGCCACCGAGGTGGAAATCATATAAACTGTAATCTGAGAAAAAAGAAAACAACATTTCCCAACCATTGGAAACTTGGTCAATCCCTCGTACCTGGGGAAACAGGCACCCAAGATCAAGCTAGAAACACATTCTAGTAACAACCTATCTCCAGTCTACCATACCCCAAATAGTAAAACCTGCAGAAATAAAAGATAAGTCACAATATCATTAGTAGCCAACAAAAAAATTATACTAAAAACCTGTCAAGAACTCCTCTGATACCACTTTGTAATGATCCAGACCCGAGTAGCCACCCGAACAGTGCCAAATGGGTCAGGTGTTACTACCTTAGGTGCACCTCCCCGAATTCCAAAGGCTATTGACTAGCAGTAAGGGTCTTATAGGTATAGTGGGGAGGCTATACCCTCTCAGAGGATAATAATGGTACTGGTCCGAGTATAATAATAATGATGCAGTGGAAAAAATGACTCTGTAGAATTGAACCAGAACCGCAGATTGGAATCACATTCAATATCGATAAACAGTGGAAGCAATAAGTATAAATAGCTGCAGCGGAAATAAACACAACATCATACTGATCACATGTAACTACTACTGAACTACATAACATGCATCCAAAGCAGGTCATACACATCCACATATATGTAAAGGGCGCCACTGGCTAACCAAATCTAGCTACATAACAAGCATGCTGATACAGGAAATAAAACAGAACAAAGTAAAATCCATCTATGCAAGACCTCAAGGTCCATACCATCTCCATGCAGCGGCTAAAACAGTCCATCTTCTGAATTTGGCCTCTTCCCTACATGTAAATCCTTAAAGTCTGCACACGTCCCGAAGGGCCCGTGTAGGGTGTGATTCAAATATTAGTACGATACCACCAAATGGTGCGTACCTAATATAAGTGTTTAAGAAGGCATGCATTTATAAGGAAAATAGTAAACAATACGATGCACAAATAAACACAAACTCCACTGGTGATCAACACCCACCATGGAGTGTCACCTACTTCGGCCAACGTCGGAATCTCTATCATGTAACCTGGAACCATGTTCCCCCTGACATGATGTGTTTCAAGTACCGACGTTCCGAAGGCATGCCCAAGAATAGTAACCCCGAACCTTGTCCTTCCTAACACCTCGTGCGTCATGTACCGACGTCCCAAAGGCACACCCAAGAATAGTAACCCGGAGAAATAGTGATGCATGTCCTTAAATAAATAATTGAATGGACAACAATGTCTGACCTCAAATAAATACCCAAAGGGACCGCGATAGCTGCCCTCAAATCAAGTAACTGGAGGTATGGTGATATCCTCCCTCAAATAAGTAACTAGAGGGACAACGATACCTGCCCTCAAATCCCGATGAGCCCCATCCCCCAACCTGATACCCTCAAATCTATCCCTTAGAGGCTCCTTACCTCCCACGTGTCTTCTTACGGAAAGCACCCCCAATAAAAGTACCTAAACTGAATCTACCAGGGCCTCTACCCACACATGTGGTCATAAAAAACCTCATCACGGAGTATCTATGTGTGCACACTACTCAAAGTTCCGGGTGAGTGGTAATCACCAAAATAGTACCTAAGACACCACACATCTGACACCTTGTGTCCATGTGACCATGTTACTCAAGTATGATGGCCTTTCTATCAATGTAACCCGAGACATGCCCAAACTGACAGTCATCGTGCCTCAAGCCGACGTCCACGACACCCAATTCTGTGGTTAAAACCACCCAAAGTAACCTCGGGCCAAGACTAACCTGAAAGTTGTACTGCCTCAAGCCGACATCCATGACGCCCAATCCCTTGGTCAAAACCACCCAAGTAACTCAGGCCATTCCCATCACAACCCGAAGGTTCCACTATAAGCAAAATCACACATCACATATATTATCGCATTTTAACAGAACATATAACAGGAAAAACCATCTAAACAGATGAATTTCACTAAGAAAGTGCCGCCCCATACCCGCACTGAAGATTATAAGGTCTCTAACAATTCATATCAAGGATTGAATGACTAAACCTAATAGTTTAAACTAATACATTTTAAATTCTATCATTTTGTCACCCCCGGCCAAAATGCCCCATGTGAGCAACAACCTCTCGCCCGACCCTTTTCAATCAAGACGGTGCAAAGGGCATACCCAAAGGTGTCCCATAGGTGTAATAAACAACTTAAGATGCAATAGCAGATAAATTGAGGTCTCTATCAAAACAACCTAAAACACGCTATAGGATTCTCCGCACAAATGTCCAAGAAAACACGAAAAAAGGTATGTACCACTTACCTTGTACTAGTACGATGTTACTCCTTCGATATCAGCCTCTAATTAGGTCTAAAATGTAGTTGATCTACAAAAGAATCAAAACTTCTCAAACCCCTATAACTCATTCTAGAATAAAAATCAAGAAACACGGCTCAATGGTAATAAAGGCCTTACTAAGGGGGTTCTAACGCATCAAACGATGCTCAAAATGGAGTTCAGATGATGATCATGGAGGGATATGAAGGTCCAGTCAGCTCTTCCCGCATAATCCCTGAGTGGAAGGAAGAAAAAAAGGATAATGAGAATTACCGGGTGGCCCGGAACATAAAAACCCTAATTTTAAGTGGCCTCATGGTTAACCCGCACGGTTTAGAAAACCATGCGCCAACCGTGTAGTTTCCACTGCCTCACCCAGGAACTTCGCACTGCCAACCCGCACGGTTTGGCAAACCGTGCGCCGCCCGGGCGGAGCCAACTGTCTCACCCAGAGACTTCGCACGGTTTGTTCATACCATGCGCCAACTATTCACACTTGCATAACCTCCCCAACATTAAAAGTTTAACCCATAATTGTAAAATTTCTCTATATTTCTCAGATGCGAGTCAAAATTCAAACCAGGTTGGGATTTTGACCCGGTCCAAAATTTCAGGTTCTTACATATACTTACTTGATTTTATTCAAATATGTATGCACAATTTTATCCTTTTGTTTTATGTTGAACAAGTTTCCATATTTATCTAATCCCATATTTTAGGGGATCAGTATCCACAGTGAATCATTCATTATTCATAATGAATAAACTTTCAATTGATCATAGGTTCTAGACAAGGATAATAATACAATCCTCAAGTATTTACTAAATATAGAATGGTTAGAGAAAAGTAAGATAATACAATAAATTAATAAATATTAATTTGAATAAATAATACATTTAACTACAAATATTCTATGATAATACCCAAGGTTGAATATATATTATTCCATAAATAATTAACCATGTATCTAAATTAACCTTAATAACTTCAACATGAATAAATATTTTGATCTCAAAGGATATCTCATAAATTTCATCTTACATCCCAAAAAATGGAATAGATTTATTCCAAAATAATCCTTCTTATTAAATTACATGATACACATAAGGGTTACTTATAACTGAAACCAATAAATCATCACCCTAAATATTATTATTAAAATTAAAATCAAATCACCTAAAACATAAAAATGGTTGTTTATGAATATGAACATCTGATGAAAATAAAAACATAAAAACCCATGTTGGTATCCCTAACACGTAATTTATCTTAACATATTAATATCTTAATATGAAAATTTATCTAGAATTTGAGTATGATACCGACTATAATAGTATAAAAATGGCACAACTATATTAGGACTTAAAATGATAATATGTACATTTATGGTTTTGATATAAATAATCATTATCCAATTTATCCATAAAAACATAAACCATAAAATATCAATATATGTTGAGTTATTTAATAAAGGACCTCTTAGTTTTAGATGTTTGCAGAATTATAAAATAATATTACATTACAATACCCATGTATTCAAGTGATTATATTTTATATTAGAAACAGTTTTTCTTATATCAAAATAATTCTTCAACATCTCTAATAAAATTATCCACACATGAAACTTCTCTAAATTTAAATCATTTTACATCACTCTTCATATCCTAGGGAAATGGAGAAAATAATAAGGGCGATCTAAAATGGTTTCTAAGGGTAAAAATAAGTATCAACAATTTAATGTCACCTTTGATCATAAGATGACCATATTCTTTCATAAAATAATCAAAGTGTATGGGAATAAAAAAAGAAAATTCATACCCTTCAAAATATTTATCATACATCCAGATACATGGAATAAATCCCTTACATAAATCAAGAGTCATATAAGTAAATAATTATCACCCATGTGTAAAAAATCATTGATAAAGGGATCCATTAGAACTCATATAAACAATTAAAAAAATTTGTAAGTATTTTGGAAGATGTAAAATTAATCATGGAATCACTTAAGTGGATAATTCCCATGTCTGTCAAGAGGAACCTATATCTAATAAATTCTACTATATCTTAAGAGTAACTTAAAATTGGTAATCTTTGTCACTCTTAACAACATAATTGAGGGATATAATAGACCACCCATCAATTTTTATAATAGTTCTGCTTGTGATAAAATCATTCCATTTGGTAAATGATAAAATAAAGACCACATTAACACTTTCGGTAAAAACCAAAATAACATTATTTTTAAGATGACAAAATGATTCAATTTAAAAATTTTATGTAAATTCCTAAATAGTTTAAAATATATTTGAAAACAATTTATTCATTGAAAATAAAATTCTTGAAAACATTTTAAAAATCATTCATATAGAAGATAAAATATTCTTGACTGAAAAGAGAAATAATGTTGATTTTTCCTAAAGAATGTTATTTAGAACATATAAACTATAAAAAAGTGTAAAATAAAAGGAAATAATTTTATCCAAAAAAATTATTAGAGTATAATAATAGAAATTTGGATTAAGAAATTAATATCATTAAACTTCACCTAAAATAACATTGAACCTAAATAATCCTGAAAATAAATGATATTGTAAAATAAATAATTTACTGCTTTTGTAATATGCATGTCATAAGATATGAAATGATATGATATGATATGTCTCTATAAATATAATTAATTAATATAGATAATATTTTGGTATTAATTTATGTGGAATTATGTACACCATATAAAATAAAACACAGTGAATAACATCAATTATGTTTTAAAGAATTGACATTGAGACCATAAAACGCGAATTTTTTTTACAATATTTGAAAAAATATCTATTAAATGATATAAATTATATGGAACTGTAAATAAAAGTATGAAAGATTCATTCCTGATAATATTTCTCAATAATAATCATATACACCTTATCAATGTAATTAGGTGGATAATATGAGACATGCTTCAAAGAAACAATAAAGAGATGAATAATCCATACAAAGATCAAATCACAGAAGTGAGAAATAATCATTGAGGTGATTATGTGTAAAAATTATAAAACCACTTATATAAATTTTAAATATAAAATAATACCATCATTGGTCACTACACAAACAATCATGGACAAATATAGACAATGAAGAAGAAATAAAATCCAATTAATAGAAATTGGGTTTAAAAACCGCTTACCATGAGTTTATAACTGCTATATATGTTCTCTAAATCATGTATAATAAACATATACTAATAATTTAATTATGGAAGAACTGTTTCTAGGACAATTAATTTATTAATATATGATTTATTTTAATTAAATTCAAAATTACATAATTATCTAAGTTCATATCGGGTGTTTTGAGGATGTTCGATTCATAATAGAGAAATGAATTTGGAAAGTGGGATGTTATAAAATGTAACATAATTCAATCATATATAGAATAATAATTATTATAAAATTATTATTTTTATACACAAAATAAAATTTTACATCCATCTATGAAAGTCATTTTAGAAAAAAAATATTAACGATGTGGTAGTCTACATGTCTGCACAAGCGGTGTTTTTACTTGACATTGGATGTGAAATAAAGACATAAATTAAATAATTATCTTTATATAATCATTATAATTTTATAAAAGTCAAATTACTTCCTTAAATTGATCCCCATGACCATCTATGAGAGGTAGTTTTGGAAAAATGACCTACATCACTATGTGGAAATGATTGTTTGTACTGTTGGTCGGGGTAGAGTACTCAAGATGGGGGGGTGAATTGGCTATTCTATAAAACATTCTGTGTGAAAATTTTTATGAAAGAGTTCTCCAATAAAAATTAATACAGCCCAGTTAATCAAGGTAATATAGTTATGAGTGTTTGACTATTCAAATAACTTCTTTAAATATTGATTAATTCTCAGTAATCTCAATATCAGTTATTGATATTACTTTTGAAGCTATTATAATAAGGTAAAACAGTTATAAATTCTATCCAATATTAACTATCAAATTAAATCCAGTGATTTCTAAATTATACAGTAAAATAGATAAAATTATATTAAACAACACAATGGATAAAAAATAAGTGGTTCAGTCTCAAGACGAGACCTAATCCACTCAACTTGGTGATCCCCTAGCACCAAGCAGTTTATATTACTAAACTTGATCCACAACATAGATCAGGGTAAAAAAAAGTGCATAGGACTGTCTAGGTTACATGACCTATTCCACATTTGTTTGTGGGTATAAACTACCAGATCACACAGGGACCTTTTCCAAAATTATATGTGGGATTAAACAAGTGTAAAAATATATGAGAGGAACGATATCTTGTATCCTTTAGTTTAGTTCTAGAGATAGAGTGTGTTTTAATACAAACACACACACACACTGATCGAAAGATAAAAACAATACACAACAGAGAAAATATGATGACATAAGTTTATAAGTGCTATTTGTGTTATTCTATAAAGCTTTGTACTTCAATGATGAAGCAGATGTAAGTATCAGTTCCTCTTACAGGAAACAGAGTATCACAAGTCTGGTGCTCTGGTTTCCAGTTAAATCTTTAATGTGTTCTTTGTGGAGTTTTTATTGAGAAGATGTTCTTGAATCTGATCTATGGTATCCTAGATTTTGGATTTGTGAATTCTTCGTGTGTTATTCATATGTATCTTGTTTTATGTGTCAGTTCTTTTCTCAAGAACATTCGCACTTTTGCTTTTCTACCACACTTTTGTTTTAGGGCCACACTTGACTTTTTATTATTGGAGTGTATGTGTTGGAGCTAATAGGATGCATGTATTCTACACCTCATACACCATACTATTAGGTGACATGTCTAAAAATAAATATTAATTATGTTAGTGAATTTTAAAGACTCAATTATAACCATTATAAATTAAATTTAAAACAACCAAAAAAAATTAAAGAACGGTGTCAGAGTCTTTCTGGAAACGGTGTCACTTGGAAATAGTGTCACCACAAAATAGTGTCTTCTTATTTTTATTTGAGTGGCGAGACAGTTATAATGACATAGTTGTATCGAGACTAGAAACCAATAGCACAGATGTGGAGTAAGGATCACAGTGTTTGGTCCTTTGCCAAACATTGAACAGTATCTTAGCAAGGAATCGGTGTCACAGACTTCAACAGATCTAAATCTAATTATGGTGTCTAGTCCTGGTGTCTGGCCACGATGTCTGGGTCATGGTGTCTGGGTCATGGTATCTAGTCATGATGTCTAGGTCATGGTGTCTAATCATGGTGTCTGGGACACGATGTCTGGACTTTGTGTCTATGCCCTTTTCCAGAAAACCAGACCCGGTGGCAGACTCAAAGTTTCGTAAACTTAGCCAAATATCTGTATATATACATAAGCAGTAATTTCGACCTCAATAAATTATTTTATTATCTTAAAAAACCACTTTTTGGATTAGTGGGAACCTACAACACCATTCACGCCACACATACAGCATAAAAAACCAGATTCAAACTTCAAAATTCATCATTTGAATTTCAAATTTCAAATTATAACCACATCACCTCCTTGGGCCACATCACCTCGAGCTGTGTACCCTGACATAGATCAAAGTAGTTGTTGTACCAAAACGATGGCGAGGAATGACCTCCATAATTCTTCATCGTCGTTAAGCACCATATTTATCGGAAAACATACAATAGAATACCACGAAACCTCTACACCCGCAACCTTGAAGAAAATCAACCCCAGAGAACCAACCAACCCATCAAAGCTACCAAAAAAACAGAAAGAAACCATTGTCAAGGATGAAGCACCGCCACCCAGGAGATTAGACGGAGATATGAAGAAAACCCTAGGCCAAAGAACCTCCTGAATTGCCTTCGGCCACTCAAACAACACCACCCAAAGCCTCCTTCTGAACCATGACACCAGACCAACTCATAAGGGAGTGTTGGACCTTGAAGCAAGGGTAGAGTTGAGAAACAAAGGACATGACAGCAAGCCACACATATCAAGGAGACCGAGCCGAGAAGAAATCCAACCAACATGAACAGAACCAGCAAAATAAAACACCGATTCCAATGAGCAAAAATACACTCACCTAAAAAAGATGACTGCGTCGAGGATGAAAAACCGCCAAACCAGAACATGAATTGCAGAAGAACAAAGGAAGAACCAGGAAAGGGTCGTAGCAGTGAGAGATGACCGCGAACTGCCAGCACCTCCCAAACCACTGCAATGAATGCCTAATAGGGCCAAATATGGGGTCCGGAAGGTGGATCCGGTCGGCATAGCATCCATGGTTCATGTCTAAGAAACGTGTTGGAACCCTAGGTCGCCGAAGAAGAGAATCACATCCAAAATGGGTACCCCGAAGAGAAACCAAAGAAAATAGGGCAGATAAGAATCATAAGAAAAGGAAAGGTGATAAGAAATAAATAGATTCCGTAAGAAAATGTTCCATCGCCAGGGAAGGGAAACCCTAAGAGGAGGAGGGGAGTGCTCGAGGGAACCTGCTGGGAGAGAACGAAACCATTTTTTCTAAATGTTTTAGAAAATTATCTTAAGCAGTAATGTTCATAGAATTAATTAGACTTAATCATTTATAAAATAAATTCATTATAAAATAGATTAAATGTAGTTTACATAAACCAGTAATGATTTATAGGAATCAAGATCGTGAGAACTTTTATTTAAAGTATAAAGAAACCAACCATCTTTACACATGATAGGAAAAATATTAAACAAGATTATAGGATGTATATGATTTTTGATCATTAAAACATGATTAAAATAGGAGGAGTCCAACAATATCCCTCTCTTTTATGATCACAAATCATATGAGTGAGATATCCATTCATAGTGTATGTGTCTCTCCCCCTTTTGGGATTATCAAAAAGAGTAAAAATGAAAATAAGAGAATAGACAATAATAGGTCACAATACATTAAATGGAGAAAGATGTGTCATTACAAATAGTAGGAAACTAAAATACAAAAAATATCCCTATCAAAATATAGTGTTAACTATTCTTTAGCACTTTTCATCTTCTCCTTTCCCTTGGTAGCAGTATCAGGAGAATCCATATGAGGTGAGGTAGAGGTTGAAGAAGGGAGTGAACCATTTACCAGAGAGGGAAGATGGAGTCCTTCAAAAATAGAAGGGGACAAGGTAGGTTTAGGGAAGACCGAAGCCACTATTGGTTAAGGATAATAGGTCTGATCTGACACAAATCCTAAGAGATAGATAGAGAGGTAAAGGAAAAGGCAGTGAATGAGGAAGATGCAAACCAGGCCGTAAGTCTATAGTTGTAAGAGCCACAATAGAAATGCTCTATACATGAAGATAAGACCTCAACAACATGATGAACTTAACCATAATCTCACCACTATACTGCATCTCTTTCTCAAAGTCTTATTTTTTCTCTATGAACATGTCCATCAAAGGAGTGAAATCATTCTGCTTCTGAACTTGAGTTTTGAAAGCTTGACTGAAAGGAGGTATTTTTAGATTCTATTCAAGGTAGTTGAAATGATTTTTCATATCATGCATAGAGAAAATCCAATTGAAGTAGAAATCCACCTTCTTAGTAACTTCTTTTTGAGCATCAATTGCAATCTTGGAATGAATTCTTACCATATCTTGAACTTTGTCACTATTCTTATCAACCAAAGATAGAGACTCTTTATCAAATCCACTTAGCCCTGATTAAAGTTCTTCCTTAACAATAGTTCTAAGTGGATCACTATCAAATGAGGGTTGAGATGACTGTCTAGAGGTACTAGAGGCTATAACAGCCGAAGTAAGGGACTTTAGTTGATTAAGAACTTTAAGTATACATCCCTTATATTCACAAGTCAATTTGTTGAGACTAATAACAATATCACGCATTTCTTGATCTATTTTCGTTTCTTTTAGCCACCTTGTCAGCTAAAGAAGTTAGGGTAGGTTGAATTAGAGAGACAACTTCCTTTTGAATCTGACCACTAACATCCTCTACAAGATGAGTAACAGGATATGGTCTTAATTTCAACACTCTCTACACATATTCAACCATATCTCCGAGATACTTCACTTCATCACGCAACTGTTTGTTCACAATTCTGACCACTTGAATTTCATGAATCATTTTTAGATGAATATTCAATATGATATTTTCTAACAATAATGTGGCATCCATCTCACTTAGGTTTTTCATAGGAGAATGTTCGGTGTTCATGATCTTTTCAACTCTAGTAAATAAAGTAGCTACAAAGGCTTTCAAATCATCCTTATTCACTATGGTAGAATGTTCTTGTTCAGGTTTAGGGGTAAGAGATGAGACAAGACCAGGTTCCTTTATAGAGAAAACTTCAAGAGCAGAGACAGATTTTAATTGAAACATGATAGAAAGATATATACATTTATATGAGGCTTCTTAGGAATCATTCGCACTAAATTATCTAGGGAATTTATACCATGTATCCACAATGATTTGATCAACTAGATTAGTAATTTCAACACTTTCCAGATTATTGTGCTGATCCCCCTCAACAAATACATATTTCAAAGGACTAATAGATTTTTTTTATTTGACCTTTTTCCAAAATTTCATCCCTGATAGCATCACCCATGTCTTTTCTAGCCAACTGAAAGGCTTGCTCCATTTTTTCCTCAGAATATGGGATAATATCAGGAACAAATTGTTCCTCTACGTGTTCTTCAAAAGCAGCTTCTTTCTCAAGAGAAATATATTCTTCTAGATGATCTTCCTGAACAGTCTTTTATTTTTCATTAACAGCTGACTCTTCTCCAGAATTAGTTTCTTCTTCCCATACAACAATTATTTTAGGAACATGTACATACATCTCATATATGACATGAGGAACATGCCCACTAACTTCTTTATCCAGGATAGTTTCCTCTGTAGGTGAAAAAACTCTTCTTCTTCCTTGTCAATAGGATAGTCAACAATTTCATATTGTATTAGACTAGGATTATAATTGTTCTTAGATCTTGAATAATTCTCAACCATATGGAACATTTCATAAACCATATCATTATTTTCCACCCATGATTTTCTCTATAGATTCCAACTGATTTTCATCATTTTAACTGTAACCTTTGAGATAAAAGATGCATAGTCCTTAATGACTTCTTAACCAGTTCCATTAAACCCTTTAGCATGAATCATAACAAAGATTGACCTCGAGTAGAAGAAATAGGTTGAATTTGTGGTTGTCTTTATCAACTCACACATATGAAGTATAACGTACTTACATAGGTTAATCTTGAGTTCATTATTCATAATATGTTTCAAAAACACATCCTGATACTTGAGTGTAGAAAAATATTCTTTTCCTAGACAATTTATATTTTGAACAAACAAAAACAATAATCTGGTTTCACCATCTAGCTCAGTAGCAATTCCTCTTCCCTTTTTATTTCCAGTCAAGATTCCCAAGGATTCTTCTAAAACAAAGATCTCACTTGGAGGAGGAGGACCACTCTGTTAGACCTAAAAAATACCTTCATGAGGTATTCCTAGGAAAGGATCCCATAACCTCGAAAAAAGCGACATATTTGGCCATTGATCCAGCTTCTCACAAAAAAATTGTCTTCTATATCAATTGAGACTTGAATTAACTGATAAAATTGAGCATATATCATTTGGTAAATCGGCCTTGTCTCCTTTGTAAACCAATCCATCCAACCCTAATATTTCAATACTTTCAACACTAGTGACTTACATGAAAACAACCACTTAGGGAAAATTTCCTTTTTTGGTACCACTATTCTGTCAATAGGGTTCAAATTTAGAGGACCTTCAGGGTGCTATCTTCGGTGCTTTTTTCATTTTCATCTGAGATTTGTGCTTCTACGGAGTTGAAGAATATGGGCACTTCATCATGGGCATTCAACGATGTTTAAAGAGAGTCAGAGAGAAATGAAGGGTTACGGGAGGGCTTACGATTTGAGATAAGAGAGCTCGGGTGAAGAAAACAGTGAAACCATTTCCATTTTGATCATTTAGGGATATTAAGCCTCACAAATTCAAAAGCGTGGGAAAGTAAAAGAATAAAATAATCAATCATAATGATACGTGTTATAATATGTAAATAATATGAGAAAGTGTCTTTACAGTGAGACTAGAATAGACATTCATGGTGAGACCATAATAGTTTTTCATGGTGTCATCTCTACTGTGTGACTTCAAAATGGGGTGACCATATTGTTTGAAACAGTATGGTCCAAACAGTAATGGAGAAATAGTAACTATGAGACCGCAAACACGAAACATCAAATTTTAAGACAGTAAGCTATAGTATAGTAAGAGTTTGACAGTAATCTTAAGACAATGACTTGTGAAACCATAAACTATGAAACAATAAGTTGTGAAATTGTACACCTACTACATAAGATTTATCATTACCAATTCATGTATGATGTAATATATTCTTTCAAAATTTAATGGTTTTGTGAATATATTAAAAAGATGATATTCAGTTCCAATGAATTCCAAAGTGATATCACCTTTTTGATAATGGTCTCCCAAAAAGTGATGTCTTACATCAATATGTGTTTTCCAATTCTATGAATCAAGATTTTTTGAGATTTTAATAGCACTTGTATTGTCACAATTTATAGGTACATTCCTAAATTGATATCCACAATCTATTAATATTTATTTTGTCTACAAAATTTGTGCACAACAACTACTAGAAACTATGCACTCAGCTTCAGTAGTAGAGAATGTAACAGATTTTTGTTTCTTACTACACCATGATACTAGTGACTTACCTAAAAAGTGACATATTATAGAGGTTATTTTTTATATCTAACTTAAAACCACTTAAAACATCATTTGAATAACTAACTAAGTCCAATGATTGTCCTATGGGATAGAACAATCCTAGATTGGGTGTATGTTTGAGGTATATGAAGATACTTTTAAAAACATTTAAATGATATTTCTTAGGGATTCCTTGAAAATGAACACACATACATAAAATAAACATAATTTCATGTTGGATGGTAGTTAAGTAGAGTAATCTTTAAATTATTACTCTGTAAGTGGTTTGATCAATAGATTTTTCATCTGCATCAAGATCCAACTTACAAGTAGTACTCATTAGAGTGTCACTAATTTTAGTGCTATCTAATAAAAAAAATTAGAATATCTATAGTATATTTTATTTGATTTAAAATAATACCATCATTATTTCAAAATATTATAAATCCAAGAAAGATGTTTAGTTCACCCATTAATCTCATTTCAAATTCATTTTTCATCATTTTAGAAAATTCAATTCATAAAGAATTTTTTGAAGATCCAAAGATAATATCAACTTCATAAATTTTAACTATGAAAACATCATTGGAAATTTGTTTTATAAAAAGGGTAGGATAAGCTATACCTTTTGTAAAACCTTTGGAAATAATAAAAGTACTTAATCTATCATACCAAGATCTCGAAGCTTGTTTTAAACCATATAAATCTTTTGATAGATTAAAAAAAGGATTTGGAAAAGTTATGATTTGTAAAACCAGGGGGTTTCTCAACAAAGACAACCTCAGATATATAACCATTTAAGAATTCACTATTAACATCCATTTGATATAGTTTGAAATTCAAATGTGCAGCATAAGCAAGAAGGATTCTGATGGATTCATGTCTAGCTACTAGTGAAATGGTCTCTTCATAGTCAATTCCCTCTTCTTGACTATAGCATTGTGCAACCAATGTAGCCTCGTTTCAAACGATGTTTCCAGCTTCATCTGCCTTATTTCAAAATACCCACTTAGTGCCTATGGTAAATGTGTCTTTGGGTCTGTCAACAAGTTTCCAAACATTGTTCCTTTCAAACGGATTAAGTTCTTCTTATATACTCATCTCCCAAAATTCATCATTGATAGGATCATTAATGTTTTTAGGTTCAAGTTGTGACAAGAACACTTCATGTTCAACTTGATTTCAAAGGGAAGATCTAGTTTGAGTTCCTTTATCTAATTCTCCTAAAACAACATCTAAAGGACGGTTCTTAAGGGTTCTAAAAACTCTAGAAAAATGACTAGAGATTTTAGGTTCTTCAACAGGTTTAGGTTCATTATGACTTCAATCTGAAGAATTTATAGAACTAAAGGTTTTAACATATTCCTTTAAAAGAGGGTTAGAAGATTTTGAATTGATGGACAAATTTGACACATCATCCCCCAGGTTCTCTAGAGTGGTTTTAGGATCTTGGGGATCTGTCTCATAAAATATTATATGGACAGACTCTTCCAAAAATTTAGTTCTTTTTTTAAACACTCTATAGGATTTACAAGAGATTTAATATCCTAGACATATTCCTTCATCATTCTTGGAAGAAAATTTTTCAAGACTTTCCTTAGTATTATGGATATAGACTTTGGAACCAAAAACATCGACGTAGCTTACTTTAGGGTTTCTATTGTTCCGTAACTCATATAGAGTTCTATTAATAATGGGACTAATCAACACCTTATTAATAATATAACATGTTGTAATAAAATATTCATCCCAAAAATAAATATTTAAGTCATATTCACTAAGCACAGTTTTAGAAATCTCTTACAAGGTTCTATTTCTTCTTTCAATAACTCCATTTTGTTGAGGTGTTCTAAGGGTCGAGAAATTATGACAATATCCATTTTGTGAACAAAAGGATTCAAACCCTTGATTTTCAAACTCACGTCCATGATCACTTCTTAAGAATTTAATTTTATGTCCACTAATATTTTTCTACAATTTTAGCATATTTGAAGAAATGAGAGCATGCTTCACTTTTGTGAGCTAAAAAGAAAGTCCAAATTATATATAGAAAATTCATCTACAAGAACATAGACATAGTACTTCCCATTTTAACTTGAAACATTAGATGGTCTAAACAAATCCATGTGAACCAATTCGAGAGGTTGAGAAGTTGACACTTCATTCTTTGTTTTGAAGTAAATTTTGTGTTGCTATCCTTTTTGACAAGGATTACACACATTATTATTAGGAAGCTCATGTTTGGGAAGATGTTTGAGTAGGATTTTTCTTGTTATCTTTCTAAGGGAGTGAATACTAAAGTGTCCTAGTCTCCTATTCCAAAGCCAAGACTCTTTGTTAAAAACACTTAAACATGATGAATTTTGAGAAACTAAAGAATCTAAGTTAACAGAGTATACATTTTTTTTCTCAATGAAAAAAACACTAATTCATTTTTAGAACTAAAAAATTTTCAAGCATCATTTTCAAATTTAACATGAAATCCATCATCACATAGTTGTGAAATAATAAGCAGATTATATTTCAATCCATCAACAAAGAGTACTTTAGAAATTAAAACTGAGTTAGATTTACCGATTTGTCCAATGCCAATGATTTTCTACTTTGGCATTGTCACCAAAGGTGAAATGTCCACCATCAATTTTTATTATGTTCTTGAAGAATGAATAGTGTACTACCATGTGTCTTGAACACCCACATTCCAAGTACAATATAATTTTACAGAAGCTCTTTATGAAATTTTCCTACAAAACAGTCAAATAAAAACAAACTTTGGTACCCATATTTGTTTTGGTCTAGTAATATTAGTGACTAGTTCTTTAGGAATCCACAAATGCCTCATAGGTTTCCAATAAGAATTGTGTAAAGTGCTGGAAAAATAAACTCTAATTTGTCAAGAAAATATTGAAACAGTAGAGATTGTATTATAATTTGAACTAGCTGAATGTTTTCTAGAACTATGTAAAAATTTGATTGTCCAAGACTTAGAAAAAACATTGGTTATTCCAAAATTTCTTTTACCAGTTTGATAGCCAATACTAGTAGTATATTTAGGATCAATTTGTCTACCTAGAATTTGTACCAAAGTATCTTTACCATTATTAATCCTTTCAAGGTCATTTTTAAATTTCTTATTAAATATCTTTAGTTTATTATTTTCTTTGAGTAATTGAACATTTTTCTCTATTTCTACAGTAAGTACATATTTAACAGTTGACATAAGAGCATAAAGTTTCTTTAAATAATTGTATTTATCTTTTAATTCATTACATGTATCTTTAGAAATATGGAAATTCTCAAACATTTCTTATTTAGACATATTATCAAAATCACTTTCATCTCCAGAGTAATATGGATTTTTTATTGGAGATTATAGTGTTACCTTAGATGTTTTGGTCATAAGACACATATTGGATTTGTTAGCATGTTCATCATGTGAAGATTCTGAGTCACTTGAACTATCCTCAGAACCACTCCATTTGCATTCATTTCGTTTTTATAATTTCTATATTTTCCTCATATTTCTTTTTTGTACTTGATTGTGGGTCAATCAACCTTTACATGTCACTTTCTCTTACATTCATAGCATACTATCTCATCAGACTTGTCACTTCTTTTTCAATATTTCTTCCAGCTTCCCTTTTGATCATATATTCCTTTGAAGTTATGATTTCTGAAAACAAATTCTCCTTGTAAAATATCTTAAACCTTCAGGATAATTGAGTTATATCCTAATCACATTTAGGTGAAGATTTTTCACTACTATAACTTTATACAGACTCTTACAATTTTCCTTTTTCTTTGTGTTTAGAGGTGGTGGTCTAAAATGCAACAAATTTTCTTTTGGGTTCATCCTCCTCTTCCTTGTTGACTTTCACATCCTCTTAAAACATTATTAGTTTCCAAATGAGTTATTTTATAGGTAACTAGTTCATGTCACATGAACCTCTAACAGAGATAGAGGTTCCTCTCTATCTATCCGGTTGGCATCTGAGAATCCTCATGATTTTTTCTTTGGAAGGAAATTATCATCCAAGATTAAACATTGTGTTTAAAATGTTGTTGAACCTGAGATACATGTCAAAAATAGGCGTATCAAGTATCATTTTAATGTTATCATATTTAATAATATAAGTGTTATGTATCATTTCTTTCACACTATAAGTTCCTTCATGTGAAACAGATAATGTTTCCCAAATTTTCTAGGAAGTTCTACATGCATAAATTCTATTAAATTACTTATCTCTTAAAGAGAAATATAAAGTATTCATGGATTTGAAATTTTTATTTTTGGCAATCTTGGATGGGTCATCCCATGTGATTATATAAGTATCAGTAATCATATACTCATCTATAATTGAAGACCAAATTTCAAAACCCATACTTTCTAAATTCATTTTCATTTTATTTTTCCATTAGGAATAAATGGTTCTATTAAATAATAGTTGTTTGTTTCTTGTAGTACCTTCTAGTCCATTATCCATAATAAATAAATAATTTTAAGGAGATAGAAATTTAGAATTAACAAAAATTTACAAATCATTAAAGTACAAAAAAAATCACAATTTAATAGTTTCAAAAACATATTCTTAAAACGAATAACAAAATCCTTTGATAAAAAATTTTGGTCGGAGTAGAGTACTCAAGAGGGGGTGAATTGAGGATTTTATAAAAATTTATATTTGAAAAGTTTTCTTAGATAGTTCCCCAATAAAAATAAATACAACCTAGTTTATCAAGGTAATACGATTATGAAAGTTTATCTATTCAAATAACTTCTCATAAGTTTGATTAATTCATAGTAATATCAATATCAGTTAATCATATTACTTTTGAAGATATTATAATAAGGAAAACAATTATAACTTCTGTCCAAGATTAACTATTAAAGTAAATCTAGTGATTTCTGAATTATAAAGTAAAACATAGAAAACTAAATTAAACAACACAACAGATATAAACAAGTGGTTCAGTCTCAAGTTGAGACCTAATCCAGTCCACTTGGTGATCACCTGTCACCTAGTGGTTTATATTAATAAAATTGATCCACACCCCGGATTAGGGTAAACAACAATGCACAGAACATTCCCAGTCACATGACCTCTTCCACAGTTCTTCCTGGGTATAAACTACCAGGTCACATAGGGACCTCTTCCATATATATATGTGGGAGTAAAAAAGATTAAAAAGATATGATAGGATGAATATACTGTATCCTTAGGTTTAGTGTATGAGATAGTGTGTGTTTTAATACCGACACACACACACTGCTCGAAAGCTATAAACAGTACACAATAGAGATAAGGTAATAAGTGATATGAATAATATTCTATGCAACTTTGGACTTATAGGATGAAGTAGATGCAAGTATCAGGTCCTCTTGTGAGAAATAGAGTATCACAAGTCTGGTGCTCTGGTTTCAGTTAGATCTGGATTATGTTCTTCGTGGAGTTTGTATTGAAAAGTTGTTCTTGACTCTGATCTATGGTATCACAGGTTTTTGATTCTGTAATGATTCATGTGTTCTTCAGATGTATCTTGTTTCAAGTGTCAGTTCTTTTCTCAATAAATATAGCACTTTTACTTCTCTACTATACTTTTGTTTTAGGGACACACATTTCTTTTTATTATTGGAGTTCATGTGTAGGAGCCGACAAGATGCATGTATTCTACACTACGTACCTCATACAGTCAGGTGACATGTCTAAAAAGAAATATTAATTATGTTAGTGCATTTAAATGATTCAAATATGATCATTAGAAATTAAATTAAAAATGAAAATACCAATTAAAGAATGGCGTCACAATCTATCTGGAAATGGTGTCACTTGGAAATGGTGTCACCACAAAAATGATGTCTTCTTTTTTGACTTTGAGCGGTGATATAGTTATGATGGCATAGTTGTATAGAGATCAGAAAACTGTAGTATATATACAATGTTAGGATCACAGAGTCTGGTCCTTTCCCAAACATCGAATGGTTTCATAGAAAGGAACCAGTGTTAGAGAATTCAACAGATCTGAAACTGGAAATAGTGTATGGTCACGGTGACTAGTAAAGGTGTTTGGGTCACGGTGTATAGATCATGGTGTCTGGTCATAGTGTCTATGTCATGGTGTCTGGTCATAGTGTCTGGGTCATGAAGTCTGGTCATGGTGTCTGGGTCCTTTACTAGAAAACCAGAACCTGTGGCAGACTCATGGTTTCTCATACACAGTGAAATATCTATATATAGATATAAGCAGTAATATTGTTAGAATGAATTAGACTTAATCATTCATAAAATAAATAATTATAAGAAAAATTAAATATAGTTTTAAAAAATCATTTAGGATTTATAGGAATCAATATCGTGAGAAACTTTATTTAAAGCATAAAGAAACCAACCATATGTACACCTGACTGGAAACATATTAAACAATATTTGCGAGATGTATAGTATTTGGGATCATTAAAAAATTATTAAAATAAGAGGAGTCCAACATGTGCATTTTCACATACAATGGTAAATTTTTTAATGATTGGATAGATATAAATTAATATGAAATATTATTTTATTGAGTCATAACTATGTAATTAATATAATATATATAAATTAATTCCATTATAAAATCCATCCATGAAAGGTAATGATGACAAATTTAATTCATCGGTCCTTGAGGCGATAGTCCAAACATATGTGTGAATGATAGATTTGTTTCACATTTTATAGAAAATAGTGATTAAGAATGAAATAAATCAAATATAATAACCTATTAATATATTGGATATATTTATGCTATTATATTGTAATGGTTAGGATATAATTTAATGAGGTTGAAGAATACATAAAATGAAAATGATCACGTACGACGATTTCCTACTCTTTGAATAACCTCCTTTAGATCCACAAATAAGGACCCATTGGATGGTATTTTAAGAAAAGTAGAACCACTAAAAATTATATGAAGAATTTAAACATAATTTATTGGGGGGTTTGGCTTTTCTAGGTGGATCATAAAGTGTAAGGAAGGGATGATATGTGATATCCTTCTGTAAGATAGGATAGGAGTGTCCTTGGAATTACTTAATTTATTGAATTAAAATAAATTGTTTTTCATGTTTATGTTTCAGAAAAAAAATATATTTTAAAAAACTAGGTTTTATATAAGTAATAATAAGCTCATAAAATAAAACATAAACAAGTGTAGATGATTTTTTAAACAATATCTCTTTATTTTAACCGACCGTTAATACTCTTAACGATTTCGTAGATAAAAACATTTTTTCTATTTAGAAGCAACTAAAGTTACTATATTAAAAAAATTTACCAATAAAAATTCAATGGATTATATTATAGGCTACATCCCATTCAATTTTATATATAAAATATTTTAATGAATTTTAAATAATTTAATAAAATATTATTTAACAAAAACTATCATTAATGTAAATTTCTTGACTACTCTCGTAATTTTTGTCTAATAAGATATCAATACAATAATGTAATTTGAATTTAAAAATTTTAAAATCACTTATACATTATATGCATCTATAAGAATTCTTTAAATTACCTATAAAATATCTCCTTTAGAGATTTAAAAATTATTTACATGAATTTTTATTGCGTATATAAGTACATTGTCAATTCTGTAAAAGTATTTAAGTTAATTATTTCATTACTAAAAATGAAAATTTAATTTCCATAAAAAAATTAGTTTATTCATCTTCAAAATAAAAATTTTATATTCATTAATTTTTTTTTCATATTTCAATATATTATATATACTAAATGTAAGAGAGAGACATTTAGGTGTTTTCTTTGCTTATAATAATATAAATGTCTTTATCATGAAAAATGGCCCTAAATTATATATATTAAAATTTATGAAGGGGTAGTTGAATTAAAACCATTAAATTAACTATATCCAAGTGTGTGTATTCTTTTGAGTCCTTATTTCATAGTTATAGCCTTACTTACCTATTTTACACATAGAAAGGAGATAATTTTTTTATCATGGTCATTATTTGTTATGAACATAAATAGATATGACATATTTTAAAAAATTACACATTATTGATCAGAATATGGAATTAATTTTATCTAAAAAAACCTCCAAAATTTATTAAAATTACTATAAAATGTAACAAGAAAAACACAATGAAAAACAATTTATCATAACATTTTTATGTATAATAATATTTTTATAAGTATATTAAGAATAATTTGGATTATAATTAAATTAATTATATTATGTTTAATAAAAACATAATAATTAAATTTTAAAATATAATAAAAAAATATGGCTTTGTGAATACTAGAATGGAAGAGAGAGTTTTCTATAAAATCAGTTTTTTTCACTATTAACTGAAAAATTAATCTCATCAAATAAATAAAAAAATTCACCTTAAGATAATCCTTTAATGATCATTTAAATAATTATATCCATTTTATAAAATAAAATTTCTAAAATTGATCAAATTTAATTATAATATTTGATCTCAAAACGAGATAAAAATTATGTTAGAAGATAAATTATTATTGAAGCATAATAATACTTCACTTAAAGTTGAGTACTTATTTCCTAATAATTGATCAATACAATTTTATCGAGTATGATATATATATATATATATATTATAATTTGGATTCGCATATTCTTACCCACCAATTTAATTTCTAGGTTATAATGGTTATATTTAAAATAATATTAGTTTAGGGTTCATGTAAGTTAGTGTAGTGTGTCGTATATGTTGTCGAACAATGTATTCCATTATAATATCAGGGTATTACACTATCATGCACCCCTTAAATACATATAATCCTTAAAATATCATCTCAATCTTTGTAATTGAAGGCATTAATATGTGAAAATCCCTTTATTGATGCCCCACATCTTAAAAGGGTAAATAAAATTTACCTTTCAAAAGTGGGAAAGGGAAATATGAAGGCCCTATAAAATAACACATAAATAGGATAAAAAATATGATAATTGTAGTGGTGGGTGAAAATATAACATATAGTAGAAAGGTGATGTTCAAATAGTGACAGTGAGTGATAGAGATTTGAATCATGATAAAGTTACTAACCACCAAATTATGAATTTATAAGAGGGGATGAAAATCATAAATTCATTAGAAATGATTGTAAAAATATATATTTTTTAATTTAAATTGTATTATATTCCTATATTAATGAGGAACACTAGAAAATATACTTATTTTATATTATTTAAGCACATAAAATCAATTTTATTATTTTTATCATGTTTTAACAGTTTTCAACCAATATCTTATTCCATATTCAATGTGATCATTTATTACAATGAATATTAATTATTCCTAAAGAAAAATAATTAACACATCATAGGAAATATCAAACGATTAAAATATAATCTTCCAATTTTTAAAAAATAAAAAATGGTTCAAAAAGCTATGGTAATACCAAAAATGAGAAACTCTTCTTAGGAGGGAAAACATTTCACTCAAAAATTAAATGAATAATGCATAAGGTATAACTATGATTATTCCATAAATAATTAACCCTATATTTCAATTATCCTAAAAAACACAACATTAAATAATGTTTAAACATTATTGTTTATAGAATTTATTTATTCATACATCCCCCAAAATGTAATCAAATTCTTCCCAAATAATTCGTTATATCCAATAACATGTTACACCTAAAGGTTAGTTATACCAAAATCACATAAAATATCTCCCAGAATATAAATAATCACATTAAAATCTCATCACTTTAAACCTCAAATGGGGTATATCATAATTTTTCCTTATAAAAACTTCCACTGATAGAAAAACCCTATACAAACTATTTGGAGGTTCGTTGGCTATTATGGCATCAGTATAGGTCATATGATGAACTTATACCAATGGTTTCAAGAAACCCTTGGTATAAACAACGTAAAAAATAAAACCCTTCTTGGTTTTGATCCCTAAACCATCCCTATATAATCCAACAACCTAACTACTAACCTAAGATAAATTTTGTGAACATAATTTCATATATATATATATTAATAATAATAATAATTTATATTTATTTAATATTATTTGAAAAAGGAATCCATAAAAATATGGATTTCTATACCAACAGTTCTCAACAACGTTGGTATAGACCAATACTGACAGTTTTGAGAACCGTTGGTATATGTTATTTGGTATTTAGAGCTATGCTAATGGTTTTGGTGAAACTATTCGCATAGGTTAGGGTCTCTATAATGGACCTATACCAACATTTTTCCTAAAACAATATTTGAAAGGGCTTTAATTTATGTCCTATATAAATACTTTTGGAGAATCCATTGGTATATAGTGTTTACAAAAGACTTATACCAACATTTTTGTCACAAAATATTGTTATAGGGTCTCTCCATGGTACTTATACCAAAGGTTTCTCAAAACTGTTGGTATAGGGGATCTTAAAGATACCTATGGAAACAGTTTTTTCCAAACCATTGGTATAGGTCTATTGGTATAGATCTTATTTCAGGTTGTGTTTACACTTATAAAACTATTATTTTATCCATAATTCATAATTTAAACTCACAAGGAAACATTGTTATCTTTAAATTTATCTCACCCCTACCTCTAATAACAAATATTACATCCTTGAACCTAGCTTCATGAATATTGTTCTCAAAAGATAATATTTACATTTTTTATATTATACAAATAAATATGGCCCAATTCTACCCATCCGAAACATACAACATCAAATAGAAATATTGTATCACTTATATTACAAATGACCATTTAGGTTTAGAGTTTTAGAGATCTTATACAAACACGTACAGAACATTACACATGTATTCATGTAATATGTTTTCAAATTATAAACATCCTTTCTTCTTTATCAATAAATCTATAAAATCTACCATAAAATTCATCACATGAAGCCTTTATATATGAAAAAAATTAATATTACTCTTCATAACATAGTAAAAGTGAAAACACATTATGGGTTACCTAAAATTCCAAGTAAGGGTTAACACCATAATTATAAATTTATTTCCATCAGCAGTAATAATATCAACATAAGGGTATGATAACATAATAAAATTGAAAGATCATGAAATAAAATAATTTAAACAATTACAAACATAGATCATAAATCATGGGAAATTGAGTAAATATTTAACAGAAAACAGGATTCATATAATTCAAAAATAACAAGCCATGTGAAAGTAATCCCTGGTCAATGGATTTATTAGAACTCATTGTAACTATTAAAGAACTATGAAGCTCCCTTGGAATATAAAAATTTCATCATAGAATAGTTGAACTGTAAGATTTCCAAATCTATTAGTAGAAAAACATAACTTGTAAACTCTATATTCTCTTAGTAGTATCTTATAATTAGTTAACTCTGCCACCTTAACCAACACATTGGGGGGATATAAAGGACACATTAATCATATATTTATAACAAAACCACCCATCTTTTAACAAAATTTAACCAACCATCATTGGTTTATAACTTAACAACTCCTACGTAGTTTATAATAAAACTGATCCTTAATTATCTATAAATATGTCCAAGTTCCATATAAAGAATAAATAATTTTAAATCTAGAATTTCTAACATAATATCCTTGATAACAACCATAATTTTTTAAAATATCATTTCATAATATAAAATAACATTCTCGAAAAAATTAAAGATATTGACTATGAAATAGAAATGATTCCGGGCCAAACAAATTTAAATAAAGAATGTTTTACATTAGAAAAATTCTTTCGACCTTCTTAAGTATGAAATATTGTAAGAATTTGAATTCATGTAAACATATAAAATACATAGAGGATAATAATATATATTTGGTTCAAATAATTTAGATCATATGATTTCCACTTAAATATACTTGAACAGAAGAAGTTCCTAAATGAACAGAGATTATAGTCTAAATCTTTTATCACATTGGTAAAATTTGAATCAAAATCCATTCAAATAAATAATATGATATAGATATGTAAATCCAATAAATTAGAAGATATAATATTTTATTATGAATTCATGGGATAACTTTTCAATACAAAATCTAAAACATGGTTCAAAACAAGAATCATGTCTCAATGATCTGATATTGATACCATGAAAACTTTTTAATCTTTTATAAGATTTGAATAAGTATACAATGAAAGAGTTAAAATAAAATAAAATAAAAATATCATGATCAAAGATTCATCCATGAAATAAAATTTCAATAGTTATCATATATATATATATGTATATATTAAAAAAGATATTGAATAATATGAGGCATGTATCAATGAAACGATATTAAGACAACTAATTTTTATAAGGATCATATCACTGAAGGAAGAATTAACCAATTATATTTTTTGTGTAAAATTTTTAAAACCTCATAAAATAAGTAGAAATAAAACAAAATATAATATGATATTATTTCACATATAATCATGCACTAATATAATCAGTGGATTTGAATTATAACACAATGAATGAAAATTGAGTAAAGAAACCTCTTACCTTAATTCCATAATTGCAATGAATGTCCTTTAACTCGTGTATAATAAATATAAATAAATTATTTTATTATTTAATAACACTTTTTTGTTTTATTAATTTATTATTAAACCATTTCTTTCATTTCTTTCAAAAATATATTTAATTTCTTAATCGGTTAAATCCATATCTGGTGTTCTAAGGATGTTCAATTCATAATTGCAATATGACGTTGGTATGAAGATCATAGTCAATAGGGTAATAATTACAGAATATATACAATAATAATCATTAAAAAATTATCATTTTCTATATAAAATTCAATTTTAGAGTTAGACATGAAAATATTTTATGAATTATAAAATACATCAGTTCGTGAGGTGGTAGTTCACACATAAAAATAAGCAGGGTTCTTAATTTTATTTGGATGGAAAATAAATAAATTAAATAAAATACCATAATTAAGGAATCATTATCATGTTATAAAAATATAAAAAAATCATTGAATCCATACCCATGACTATAATTGGGAGGTTTTCTTTGAAAAATAATATCTATTTCTATATGGATATGGTATTCCATACAATTTCATTTATGATGATTCTTTTTTAATCAATGTAATTGTATAAATACAAGAAGAAATATTATATTTATAAAAAATAATTAGGTAATAAATATCATATATATATATAAATTAAATCAATTATAATAACTAGATATAAAAAGAGGTTATGACAAATGGTGTTCATCGGTTCAAGAGGGGGTAGTCCAAATATATGTACAAATAATGGTTTTGTTTCCCATTTTATGGATAACATGAGATGAATAAGCTTATTAGATTAACACAATAACATATTAGTATATTTTTGATATTTAGGTTATTTTATTGGAATGTTAATGATATAATTTAATTAGGTAGAAGAAAATGTAAAATGAAAAATTTTAGTTGGAATTATTACAACCTCTTGGAGGAACCTTCTTTGGATATTTCTTTAATAAGCCTTGGGATGAAATTTTGAGAATAAAAGAACAATATAATATAGCTAAGGAAGTAAATAAGAGTAATTTTTATGTCTTGGACATGCCAAGTGGTTCATTATGTGCGAGGGAATTAGGATATGCAGTGGTAGTATATAAAAGATTAGGGGGGAAACCAATGAATTAATTAAATTATTAAATAATAATAATTCATTTTTCATGTTCATGTGGAATATAAATTGATATGTTTATAAGATATTATAAATATAATTAAAAATAATCTCATAAAATTAAATTTATATAATTTTTTATAATTATTTAACCCTTGTATCTTAGTTTTAACCCATATGAATTGTTTTAACAATTACCATAATAACTATATTTTTTCTCATCAGGGGTCATGAAAGTTAATTTATAAGGACAGTTAGCCCATAAATGGAGAATGGATGATATTTTAGATTACATGTATTTCACATATCCTTAGATAATATTTTTAAAATTTTAAATCATTTAATAAAATATAATTTAATTTAAAATACTATTAAGGTCACATTAGGAACTATTCACATAATTTGACTTAAATAAAATATCAATGAAGTAATTTAATTATAATTAAAAAATTATAGAAAATTTACAATATATTATATTTAACTAAAATTCGTGGAATAGTATAACATACCTAAAAAATATTACTTTTAATGTTTTTAAATAATTTATTTCTTTTTTATTTTTTTTACACACAAGCTATAACACAATTGCATATGCATTTCACGTAATTATGTTAACACTAAAAGTTAAAAATATATTTCTATAATCAAATAAATATATTAATGTTTGGAATAATTTCTTATCTAGTAATAACATTCTCCCTACTACAAAATAATATAAATATTAAAATAAAAATAGTTATTTTGGAAATTTCTTTTATATAAAATAATATGATGGGCATCTTTAAAACCATTTCAGAATAATTCCATATTATCAAATATATTAATAATTTATTATAATTAAACTCATAGAATCAAAAATAATAATTTCTTTGGATGATGTTTAAGAATTATTTTATAGTTGTTTCCATGTTCTACTCATTTTAAGCTTACCTTAGTGGCAGTATATTTTTTACATAGGTTACTTCTCATTATGATCAAAAATAAAATTTAACTATTTTAATAATTTATAAATTATTATTTTAAATATGTAATACATTTTTTCAAATTCCATCATTAAAATATTCAAAAATAAATTTAAAAATAAACCATAAAAATGTGATGAAGAACAATTTTCCATAAAATACATTCTTTTGAATAAAAACGTTTTTACAAAAAAATATGAATAATGAAGATTGATATGAAATTAATGGAATTATTTATAACAAAATTCTACAATTAAATTATAAATAAGTTCAAATAAAAATTATTCTTTTCATATACAAGAATAGGAATGAAATTTTTCTATAAAATAGATATTTTTACACTTTACGCAGAAAAATCCACCATTTCATAAAAATTCCAAAAATACATGTTAAGATAATTTTGATATGATGATTTAAAAAATATAATATCATTATAAAATAAAATATCCAAAAAATTTATTAATTAATTATAATATTAACTCATAAAAAATAAATAATAACAATTTTTGAAGAATAAGTATTACTGAATCTAAAATGAATTGAATAAAAATTATTTCTTGTTTACCGAGAATCAATAAAAGAAATTGTATTGAGTATGAACATTATAAATTTATTTCATAATTTATTTACTCCAATTCATACCCACCATTTCAATAGACATGTTTTAATGGTCAAATTTAAAATAACATTATTACATGGTTCATTTAAGCTTTGTGTTGCGTGTTGTATATGCTATATAATATTTTATAATTTTAAAATATAAGAATATTAAAAAAGATAAAAACTTCATAATAGTATTTTTCTAAATTACCTAAAATTTATATATATTAAAAGGAAATTTTTTCTAGTTATTTTTTAAAAAGATTAATTTTTATAGGGAAACTGATGATTTGGTTTTAAAAGAAAATAAATAACCAAGTATTTAGATTTTTGAATATAAAATTGAAGTTATTAAAAACAATATTTCTCAATTCACCCATGGTCATAAATATCTAAATATGAATTTGTATCTCAACAATTTTTAAATATAATTCTAGAATTTTTTTTTAAAAATAATATTGATTTTCCAAAAAATCTAAAAAGTCTATCTTTGTAAATGGTACTTACGAAAATATTTTTTGTACTTTTTAATTAAATTTGAGTATATTATATATGAATTAAATTGAAAAAATGATAGATATGGTAAAATAAAATGTATTCATCTATTATATAACATTTCTAATGGAAAAAACCTTTCTAAATCAATTATGGATTCCAAAGACATTATTATCTTACTTAAGTGGATCAAATATATAGGTACTGAAAACAATATCCCATAAATCTTTTTTTTGGACAATGGAATCATGAGAAAAACGAAGGAATGGAATTTTTATCCGGAGATCATGTTCCTAAAGAATACGTGTGGTGATCCTTATGTATTCAATAATCATGAAAAACTCTACAGAGGACATGTCACCTTTAGAGGTTATATGAAAATTGAAATCATTGATAAATATAAGATCAATTTCTTAAACTCTAATTTAATTAAATATGTTTTCTAATTAATATATTGATGCATAATTTAATATTTATTAGTCTGTTATGTGAAATATTTATTCAATGTTTTTAAAAAATAAAATTTGAAAATTACTTAATTATAAAGGAAAACTTTTCTTGACTCTATCTTTTATTCATAATGTTTATTAAAAAATTTAAAATACAATGAAAGTTAAAATATTAAGTTAATAAGTGTCCAATGTAATGAATCTTGCTTTTGGGATCAACCCCTTACTCACTGTAACAACCACTCTCTTGTTAAGCTCAAATGTAACCAACATGTATGAGACTTAGAAATTTTTTTTTTCAAAAATAACATAGTTTATGAGTCTTTCCAACATGGAAAGAAACACAAGTCCCCCTTAAAATCTAAAAAGGAAGTTTCATTCTCTAAATCCTTAAACATAGTTTACGTTGAACTTTTTAGGATAACTCATGTGTCTATTACATGAAGTAAATACTATATATTTTTAATTATCAATGATTATATCATATTTAAAAGTGTATTCTTATTAGCTCATTAAAACAATGATTATAATTTTTTAACATTTTTTTTCATGTATGTTGAAAATAAAAAAGGCTATAAGATCATATTCCTTAGAATTATCCATGATAAATAATTTTTATAATAAAAACTTTTATTTGTTTAAGTCTTCTTAATGTTATAATTTCTCATTCTCTACTCTTAGAACACCTAACTAAAATAGTTTGTTGTATGATTTAACAGAAAATCCAAGAAATTTATAGGAATATCTTGACTTAGTTTAAGAAATATTAATATGTTTTGGATGATGTGGTCAATACCACTTCCAAAATATTTAATTATGTTATCGTATGACCCATATTTATAGAAACGACATATGAAATTTCTCAAAGAAAAATTTTAAAATTTGGCTTCTTTAAATATTTATTTTTTATGTTACTTATCTGTAATAAAAAGGATAATATAGGTCTATTTTTCCCTAAATCTTATGAAGGTATAACTCTTGGGAACTTTGTCTCTTGTAAATCCTATTGAGTCTTAAATAAGTAGAAAATTGAAATTTTAAGAGTTAACTCACATTAAATTTGTCGAGAATATTCCTAATCCTCATCTAAAAACTGATAATAATGTATAGAAATATAGTTTTATCTTACCTAAATATCTATCTTCTAGAGAAATTGATGATGTAAATTAACCCCCGTATACTCCTTTACCCAAAGAATTATCGGAATCAAAATATTATCAATTTGAAAGGTTATCAGGGTATTATGATACATAAATCAAACATGAAGGCCAGTATTATGTGTTGTAGAAAAACAATATTTTCTCCTTAAAATTAAAAATTATTCAATTCAATAATATTTTAAGGATGATAATTTGATACATTCCATAAAATATAATTTTATCAAATTCAAAGGGACAATGTTTCTAATGTTTTTTAACGACAATGTAATCATCTAATTATTAGAACCAAGTGTTTTTTTGTAAAAAACTTGTTGAATAAGGAAACCACATGTGTGGATAGTCTTGAATTGATTTTAAAAAACAATATTCAAGAAGAATGTATTGATTATTGTTAATCCTTTCACCCATTTCATGGGTAGAATCCAATAGAATATTTTTGGTATTTAGAACACAAATTAATTTTAAACTTTTTAAAATGTATTTATAAAGTTATTTTCTAAATAGTATTATTTGAAAGAATGTTTTTGGGCTCGAGAAACCAATTTTGAAAATATTAAATTTATAAATCATGTTTTAATGTTAACCAAAACTCTTTATTGAATAAAACTAGTTCATTGATCATCGTATGAAATGTTAAATAATAATAAATTTGTAAAATGATTTTAAAATGGGAAAAGTTAATTCCACACTATTTACAAAACACTTATTCTAATGATTATTAATTTTTCAAATTAATGTTAACATAATTATTTTTGGAACAACTCTATAATCTCTTTTTGATTATTTTTTTAATATAATTATTAAGGAGTTATAAAAGGATTTTATAAGAGGACCTAAATTCTTTTATGGTTTTCCAATTTCCCAAAAAACAAATGGAAAATTTTAAAACAAAAATAAAAAAATAATGAAATGTAAATGAAGATTAGCATGAATCAGGATATGAAAATTAGTACACAATTGAGTGAAAGTTATAAGTTAACATCGTATTAATATGATAAAATAGATGCTAATAATATTTTTGAAAGTATGATTCCTACTATACTCCAATATACCATGAATCGACTAAATTGATTGTTTATTTTTTGAATTTATGCTAAATTTAATTACATAAAAAGAAAAATAACTTGAAATATATAAAATGAATTCTTATATTTTTTAATGGAAATTAAAATCATGCATTATTTAATATAATGAAAAATAATTTTGAACATACTTACTGTTTTGATGTTGATTTTAGAGGATTCAAACTAGATATGAAATGTACTAGTGGAATATTACCCCTATTATAAAAATCACTTATGTCATGGAGTTGTAAGGAATAAAAATCTATTTCACTTTTAATAGTTGAATTGAATCCCTAGGATAATGGGAGTTTAATGACCAATGGCTAACATATGATCACATAATTGTCAACTAGAAAAACACTTGTGCAATAGGTATCCCAAAGAAAAAACCTATCTAATATTATCTATCCAATATGTTTTATATATGACACCATTTTATTTTTGGTCACTTTTAAAAAAGTTATATTTTTATTTATATTATTTACAGAAACTTTTAATACACTAATATCATTATTAAACTATTTTCTCTTGATAACTTTTACTTTATTAAAGGTGAGTTTGGTGTGATTATCTAATGATAACTATATAATAACATTGTCAAGGTTGATAATTGTTTTCAAAATTGTTGGTCAGAGTAGATTACTCAAGAGGGGGGTGAATTGAGTATCTGTAAAAAATTTTGGTTAAAAATTATTCTTAAACAGTGTACCTAATAAGGTTAAATATAAACCAGTTAATCAAAGTAATATGGTTTTGATGTTTTGGGTATTTAAATAACATCTTAGAAGATTGATTAATTTTCAGTAATCTTAATGTTAGTTATTAATATTACTTTTTAAGCCACTCTACTGAGACAATACAATTATAACTTTTTTCCAAGATTAATTATCATAGTGAATTTAGTGATTTCTGAATTATACAGTAAAGCAGTAAAACAGAGAAGACTAAATTAAGAAGCACAATGGATATGAAACAAGTGGTTCAGTGTCAAGCTAAGGCATAATCCGCACCACTTGGTGATCACCTTTAACCAAGAAGTTTATATAAATAAACTTGATCCATACCCTGGATCGGGGTTAACAATAGTACATAGGACTGTCCAGGTCACACAGGGACCTCTTCCATAGTTATTCATGGGTACAAACAACCAGGCCACACATGGACCTCTTCTATACTCATCTGTGGGTATATATACGTGTAAAAAGATGTTTGAGTAAGGATATCTTATATCCTTTAGTTTAATGCAGGAGATAGAGTGTATTGTAATACAGATACACACACTTCTCAAAAGCTAGAAAAATGATACATAGTAGAGAAGAAATATTGAGATAGGTTTAAAAATTCATTGAATGTTAGTCTATGCAGCTTTGTACTTTTAAGATGAAGCATATGTAGAAATAAAGTCCTCATATGGCAAAAAGAGTGTCGCAAGTCAAATAGATCTGGCTTGTGTTCTTTGTGATATTTGACAATGTGAAGATGATCTCGATGCTGGATTTCAATTGCGCTTCATGTGTTCTCCAATGGCATCACGTTTCATGTGGAAATTATTTCTTATAAATAATTCTCTAAGTGAGTTCTTCATTATCATGATTATGCCCGTTTTCCTTTCTTTCATCTATCATGCCACATTATTTTTGTTTTTAGGCCACACTACTCTTTTATCATAGAGTGTATGTGTTTGAGCCGACATGTTGCATGTATTCTATACCTAATAACTCATACTATCAGATGACGTGTCTACAAAGAAAAATTAATTATGTCAATGCATTTAAAATATTCAAATATGATCATTAGAGATTAAATTGAAATACGAAAAAACAGATTAAGAAACAGTATCATAGTATGTCATGGAAATGGTGTATGTTTCATAGTGTCTGGTTTACGGTGTTTGGTTCATGGTTTCTAGTTCACAGTGTCTCATGGTTACAGTGTCTTCTTGTTCATGGTGTCTCAGGGTTATGGTGTCTACTTGTTCACAGTGTCTCATGGTCATAGTGTCTCAGTCGTAAGAAAATATTTGTATTCAGACTTAAGCAATGATATTTATGGAATAGATTAAACTGAATCTTTTGACAGAGAAATCATTATTAAGTAAATCAAAAGATAGGGTACAGTAACCAAGATGAGTGTATATAACTTAAGAGCTTTGGATATCTTTTACTAAACAAATTTAAATTTGATGTGAGATAGATTACATAGAGTTAACAAGGTTTATAGACTGAATAGGATTTGTGATCATTAAAACATGATTAATACATGAGGATTCAAACAATCTCCCCCTTTTTGATGATCACAAATCATGTATATTTAGAGTGTATGTTTGTTCTAACAACCTAGTTCTAATTTTTGTATAACATATATAGAGTGAGTGTTATCCTGTAGAGAGTTTTCTCCTTTAAGGAGTTCTCCCCCTTATGGGATTATCAAAAAGTATCTAGAAAAATAAAGACAAAAGAGACAAGAAAATTGCATAATGTATTAGATAAAAAGGGGGGCATTACAAAAAGTAAAACAAGTGTAACAATATTCCTATCAAAAGAGAGTAAGCATTATCCTTCTTCATTGGCTGGTCTTCTCTTGGCCCTTAGGAACATCAATAGAAGTGGAAGCCATAAGAGAAAAGGTTGAGGTATAAGAAGGGAGTGAGATGGTTGAGAGAGAAGGTAAAGGAAGACCTTCAAAGACAGATGGATCCAGTATAGGTGTAGTAGAAGACCAAGGTAGTTGTTCATCAAGTATCACAGGCCTGATATGACTCAGTGCCTAACTAACAGACAAAGAAGTGGAGGCGAGGGTAGCGGTGAATGTAAGAAAACCAGATCTCAGAGGTATCGTCGCAAGAGCAACAATGGCTATACATTGGACATGAAGATAGGTAATCAAAATATTGATAAAATCTGCAATGATTTCTCCATCATTATTCTTATCTTCCTCATAGTCATACTTTTTTTCCATAAACTTATCCAACATATGAGTAAAATATATGAGCTTTTGGAATTGAGTCTTGAATGCTTGAGTTACAGGAGGAATACTCAGATTTTTGACATGATATTTGAAATGATTGGTCATTTCAGTCTTTGAGAAGACTCGGTTGAATTAGAAATCCACATTATTGTCAATTTCTTATGGATCATAATTAGCAATTTCTGAATGGATTTAGACCAAATCAAGAACTCTGTCATTGTTCTTTATAACTTCAAATAGGGAATATTTATTTAAACCACTAAGTGCAGTCTGAAGTTATTCTTTGACAACTGTTTTGAGAAGGTCACTGTCTAAGGAAGGTTGAGATGATTTTCCATATGATTTAGAAGAAGAGATAGCTGAGGTAAGAGATTTCAGTTGATTTATCACTTTTTGAAGGAACCTCGTATACTCATCAGTGAACTTGTTAAGATTAACAACAAGATATCGCATATCGTTCACAATATGATTGTTTCTTTTTGTGACATTTTTAGCTAAGTAAGTTAAATATAGTTGAATCAGAGAGGAAATATTCTTTGGGATTTGATGAAAAATAAGATCCACAGGATGGGAAGCAAACTCTAATCTCAAATTCATCACTTTCAGCATGTCTTCAATCATACCTCTTGAAGTCTTTACTTCATTTCTAAGCAGTCTGTTTTCAACTCTGACTTCTTGAATCTCATGAAGAATTTTGGGTTGAATCTACCAAACAACTTTTTCCAAAAACAATTAAGCAGCTCTCTCCCTTATATTTTTTACAGGATCTGGTTACATATTCAAGAGTTTCTCAACTCTAGACAAAAGGGTAGCTCCAAATTCTTTCAAATCATCTTTACTCACCAAGGATTGTTATTCTGGTGAAGGTTCAAAGATAGGGTCCAAGACTGGATCACGTTCTTTTTCAGGGGTAATATTATAGATTGATTTTAATTGAAACATAGTGTAAAGGTCAATACCTTTTACTAAGACTTCCTGAGAGTCATTCACATCATAAAAACTAGGGAATTTATACCGAGTGTCTACAAGGCTTGGATCAATCGGGTTTGGTATTTCAATAGATTCCAGATTTTGGGGTTTCTCCCCATCGATAGTTTCATCCTTATCAGGACTAAGAGGCTTAGGGTATTGATATATTTCTATGAATTCATCTCTTAGTTCCTCACCCATTTCATATCTAGCCAACTGAAAATCTAGCTCCGGCCATTCCTCAGCCGAAGGTATGAATTCAAGAACATATTGTTCCACTGGATGTTCCTCATGGTAAGATTCTTACATAATAGGTAATTCTTCTTCTACGTGGTCTTCCATAGCATTCTTTTTAGTTTTTTTGGCAACAGATTCTATTTCAAATTTGGGTCGATCTTGCAAATTAGAAACATCTTTAGGAGCAAGGGCATCTTTTTCATTTACTACATGAGGAACATGAGTGTCGTCTTCCTTATCAGAAACAGTTTCCCTATGAGTCACATCAACCTCTTCATCTTCTTCTTCTTCAGAATACTCAACAACATCATCCAGCTACAAACCAGGATCAGAAATATCTTTTGGTCTTGAGGGATGTTCCACTGGATTGAACTTTTCAAAGATTCTATCATTGTCTTCTACCCATGCATTTTTCAAAAGATTCCATTTGATTCTCATCCTCTTGATAATTACTTTTTAAAGTCATAAATCATAATCCTTGATAGCTTCTTCATTAGGTCCAACCATACCATTGGCATGAATCATGGTTGAGATAAGCCAAGAATAAAACTGGGAGGTTGAATTGGTTCTAGTTTGATCAGCTCACACATACGGTGTATGACATACTGACAAAGGTTGATCTTGTTCCCATTTTTCATAATATGAGTCAAAAACATATCCTGATATTTTAGTATAGAAAAATCACCTTTTCTAGAGCTAATAAAGTTCTAAATAAACATAAAAAAGTCTAGGTTATCCATCCAGTTGTACAGCGATGGATGTCCTCTTAGTGCCATTTCCGGTTAAGCTTTTCAAAGAATCTTCCAAAACAAAGTATTCACTAGAAGGTGGAGGTCCTCTCTAAAAGTCCTCACAAATGCCTTCATGAGGTAACCCAAGGCATGTATCCCATAAACTCAAAGAGAATGTGCATCTCTGTTCATTTAGCTAGCTTCTTACAGCATAGCCATCACTATAATCAAAAGAGAACTGAACATACTGATAAAATTGAGTCATTAGCTTAGGGTAGATAAGACTATCTTCCTTCAAAAACCATTCAAACTAGGATTTCAATTTTAAAACATTCAAAACTAGATACTTACTCAAGATAATCCACTTAGGTAATATCTCATTCTCAGGTACTACTACATTGTTCACCAAATTTGGATTTAGAGGACCTTCGAGTGCTAGCTTAGGTGCAGTCTTCGTATTCTTTGAGCTATGTTTCTCAGGAGTTGATGATGAAGGGTGTTTCATTCTGGGCATGTACTGAAGGTTCAAGAGAGATAAGGGTTGTAGGGTTGAAGAAGGTTTACAAATTGAGTGAATAGATGAATGATCGAGTGAAGAATAAGTGACACTTCCTTTATTTTATCATTTAGGAATACTAAATGTCACAAAAAAATAAAAGCATGGGAAAGTAGAAAAGAAGAAATGAATAATTACCACGATACGTTTTTAATTTGAAAATGAAACCCATAAATAATCATTAAGGTGATACCATATCCGGTCTTTATGGCGAGGCAGTGAATGAACTTTACAGTGAGACAATGATTGAAGTTTATGGTGAGACAATGACTGAACATTACGGTGAAACAGTGATAGAACCATATGGTGAGACAGTGACTGAACATTATGGTGAGACAGTGACTGTTATACAGTAATCACAAAATACTAACTATGAGACTATAAACATGGAATAGTAAGATATAAAATAGTAAGACATTTACTTAAGATTTATCATTCCTAGTCCATGTATGATGTAGTCTATTATTTCAGATTTTAATGGTTTGGTGAATATATTCGCAAGCTAATATTCAGTACCAATAAATTCCAAAGTGATATCACCTTTTTTATAACGATCCCTCAAAAATTGATGTCTTACATCAATATAATTTGTCCTAAAATGTGAAATAGAACTTTTCGATATGTTAATAGCACTTGTGTTGTCACAATTTATAGGTACATGACTAAATTGATATCCATAATCTAGTAATGTGTGTTTCATCCACAATATTTGTGCACAACAACTACTAGTAGCTATGTATTCAGATTATATAGTAGATAATGCAACCGAATTTTGTTTCTTACTTCACCATGATACTAGTGAGTTACCTAAAAAGTTACATGTTCTAGAGGTGATTTTTCTATCTAACTTACAACAACCGAAGTCATCATCAGAATAACTAACTAAATCAAATGATTTTCCTCAAGGATATAACAGTCCTAGATTGGGTGTATTCTTGACGTATTTGAAAATTCTCATTACATCATTTAAATGAAATTCCTTTGTAGTTTCTTGAAAATAATCACACATACACACACTGAACATAATGTTATGTCGACTAGAAGATAAGTAGAGTAAACTTCCAATCATTTATCTATACGTGGTTTTATCAATAGATTTTACATCTTCATCAAGATCCAACTAACAAGTGGTACTCATGAGAGTGTCCCTACTTTTAGTGCTATCCAATCCAAAACATTTTAGAAGATCTCATGTATATTTACTTTGATTTAAAATAATACCATCATTATTTTAGAAGATTTGATATATGAGGAAGAATTTTAGTTCACCCATTAAACTCATTTCAAATTCATTTTTCATCATTTAAGAAAAATCATTACATAATGAATTTCCTGAAGATCCAAAGATAATGTCATCTACATAGATTTGAAAAAATAAAACATCATCAGAAATTCTTTTTATAAAAATGGTAGGATCATCTATTCCTTTTGTAAAACCTTTTTAAATAAGAAAAGTTCTCAACCTATCATACCCGGCTCTTAGAGCTTGTTTTAAACCATATAAATCTTTTGATAATTTAAAAATATGATTTGGAAAATGGGGGTTTGTAAAACCAGGGGGTTTTTCAACAAAGACATCCTCAGCTATATACCCATTTAATAATGCACTCATAACATCCATTTGATATAGTTTTAAATTCAGATGTGCAGCATAAGAAAGCAGGATTCTGATGGCTTAAAGTCTAGCTACTGGTGCAAAGGTCTCCTTATAGTAAATTCCTTATTATTGACTATAGCTTTGTGAAACCAATCTAGCCTTGTTTCTAACTGTGTTATAAGCTTTATCTACCTTATTTCTAAACACCCATTTAGTGCCTATGGTGAATGTGTCCTTGGGCCTTTTAACCAGTTTCCAAAATTTGTTCCTTTCAAACTAATTATGTTCTTCTTGCATAACCATCCATCAAAATTCATCATTGATAGAATAATTAATGTTTTTAGGTTCAAGTTGTGACTAGAAGACTTGATTTTCAACCTAATTTCTAAGAGAATCTTCAATTTGAGTTACATTGTCTAGGTCTCCTACAACATCATCAAAGGGATGGTTCTTTAGAGTTCTAACAACTCTATAAAAGAAAGACTAGTGACTTCAGTTTCATTAACAGGTTCAGGTTCATTGTGACTTGCGTCTAAGGAATTTACAAAACTGGAATTTTTCACTGATTCATTAACAGAATGGTTTGACGATTTTGAATTAATTGTCAGATTTGATACCTATCCTTTAGGATATCTAGAATGGTTTTAGGCTCATGTGTATCTGTTTCATCAAATTTGACATAGATAGATTCTTTAACACATTTAGTTCTTTTATTTAACACTATATAGGCCTTACTAAATCTAGAATATCCTAAAAAACACATTCATCACTCTTGGATGAAGATTTTTCAATATTGTCCTTAGTATTAAGGATATATACTTTTCAACCAAAAACTTTTAAGTAGTTAACCTTGGGTTTTTAATTGTTCCATAACTCATAATGAGTTATTTTAATAATAGGTCTGATCAACACTCTATTAATTATGTATCATGCTTTATTGAGAGATTCAATCCAAAAAAATAGGTAGGTCATATTAACTAAGAATTATTCTAGTAATCTCTTGTAGGGTTCTATTTCTTCTTACTACTACCATATTGTTGAGGTGTTCCAGGGGAAGAGAATTTGTGTCTATAACCATTTTGTGAGAAAAAGGATTCATGCTCCTGATTTTCAAACTCATGGCCATGATCACTTCTTAAATATTAAATTCTAAGTCCACTAATATTTTCCACAGACTTGGAATATTTAGTAAAATAAGAGTAGGATTCACTTTTGTTAGCCACAAAGAAGGTCCAAGTATATCTAGAAAAGTCATCTATAAGAACATAAACATAGTGCTTCCCATTTAAACTATAAAATATAGATGGTCCAAAAAAATCCTTGTGAACCAGTTTCAGAGGTTGAGAAGTTGACACTTCTTTCTTTGGTTTGAAGGAAAGTTTCTGTTGTTTTTCCTTTTGACAGGGATTACACACTTTGTCATTTGGAAACTCAAGTTTGGGTAAGTCTTTAACTAATATTTTTCTAGAAACAATTTTAAGGGAGTTAATATTACAGTGTCTTAGTCTCTTATGGTAGAGCCAATACTCTTTATGAAATACACTTAAGCATAAAGCATTTTGAGAATGTAAGGAATCTAAGTTAATCGAGTAAATATTTTCATTTCTTAATGTAGAAAACACTAATTCTTCTTTATAATTAAAGAAATTTCAAGAATAATTTTCAATTATAACATGAAATCCATAATCACATAATTTTAATATACTTAGAAGATTATATTTTCATTCATCAACAAACAGTAACATAGAAATTAAAACTGAGTTAGAGATACCAATTTGGCTGAGCCCAAAAATCTTTCCTTTGGCATTTTCACAAATGTGACATGTCCACCATCTATTTTTATTAGGTTCTTAAAGAATGAGTAGTCTTCTGTCATGTGTCTTGAACATCCACTTTCCAAGTACCATATAATTTTATTGGAACTCTTTAACCAACTTTCTTACAAAATGATTAAGAAAAAACAGATTTTGGTACCCATACTTGTTTGGGTCCTGTAATATATGTAATAAGTGATTTTGGAACCCATATCAGCTTCATAGGTTTCCTATAAGCATTATGTAAATTTTTGAAAAATAAACTCTATTTGTTCTAGAAAAAATTGATACTTTAGAAAGTGTATCATAAATTGAACTAGTTGATTTGTGTTCAGAACTATGAGTAAAACTATATGTCCTAGATTTAGAAACAAAATATGTTCTACCAAGATTTCTTTTTCCAGGTTGATAACCAATGGCAGTGTTTTATTAAGGGTCAATTTGTTTACCTAGAATTTTATTAAGTGTATTTTTTCCATTGTTAAACTTTTCTAGGTCATTCTTCAATTTCTCATTAGACATTTTTAATTCATTGTTCTCTTTGAGCAGTTGAGAATTTTTCCATTTTTAAGTTGTGTGTTTAGATTTAACAGTCATAGTAAGATCATATGGTTTCTTCAATGATTTATATTTGTCTTTTAATTTATTGCATGTTTCTTCAAGAATGTCACAATATTCAAACATTTCTTCATTAGTCATATTTTCAGAGTCACTCTCATCTCCAAATTAGTTTGAATTAGGTATAGGAGAGTCCAGTGTTACCTCAAATGTGTTTGTCATAAAACACATATTGGATTTGTTAGCATGTTAATCTTGTGATGTTTCTGAGTCACTTGAACTATCCTCAGAAGAACTCCAGGTTGCTTTCATTGCCTTTTTATACTTCCTATCCTTCTTATCATATCTCTTTGTTTACTTGAGATTTGGAAAGTCATCCTTGATATGTCCTCCATAATTACATTCATAGTAAAAAATCTCATCAGTGTTATCACTTCTTTTCCAATCCTTCTTCCAACTACCTTTTTTGTCATATTTTCCCTTGAAGTTAGTATTTTCGAAAAAGTTCTTCTTCTTTTAAAATATCTTGAATCTTCTAGAAAATTAAGCCATCACCTCATCACTGTTAGGTGATGATTGGTCACTACTGTAAATTTTTACAAAATCTTCCAATTTCCCTTTGTCTTTGTGTTTAGAGGCGGTGGCCTTGAATGCAACAGATTTCCTTTTTGGTTCATCCTCCTCTTCCTTGTTGACATTCATATCTTTTTCATATATCATCAGTTTACCGATGAGTTCTTTTATAGGTAGATGATGATGTCACATGATTATCTAATAGAGACAGAGGTTTCTCTCCATCAGTCAGGAAGACATCTAAGAATTCTCATGATCTGTTCCTTGGTAGTGAATTCTCTTCCAAAAGAAATCATTATACTGACAATCTCATTGAACCTAAGATACATTTCATAGATAGGCTCATCAGGTTTCATTTTAAAGTTATCATATTTAATATTATAAGTATTAAGTCTCATTTATTTTGCACTAGATTTTCCTTCATGTGAGATAGACAGGGTATCCCAAATTTCATGGGCAGTTTTACAAGTAGAAATTCTATTGAATTCTTTATCTCCTAAAGATAAGTATAAAGAATTTATAGGTTTGTAAATGTTATTGTAGGTAGTTTTTAAAGGTTCATCCCATTTGATTCTATCAGTAGTAGGAATATTATATTCATCTATAATGGAAGACCAAATTTCAAAACTCATACTCTAAATGCATTTTCATTTTAAATTTCCATTGAGCATAGTTGATCCCATTAATGAATGGTGGTCTGTTGGTTACATAACCTTCCAATATATTAACCATAATACCGAAAAACTTTGAAAGATCTAGAAATATAGAATTAATAGAAATTTATAGATCGTTAATCTATAAATACAATAACAGTTTAATAAGGTTAAACATATTTTTTAACAAATAACCTATGATAACAAATGTTGGTCGGAGTAGATTAATCAAGAGGAAGATGTGAATTGAGTATCTAAAAAAATTTCTGGTTAAAAAGTATTCTTAAATAGTGTCCCTAAGAAGGTTAAATACAACCCAATTAATCAAAGTAGTATGGTTATGAATGTATGATTGTTTAAATAACTTCTTAGAAGATTGATTAATTCTCAGTAATCTTCATGTTAGTTATTAATATTACTTTTTAAGCTATTCCACTAAGACAATATAGTTATAAATTCTTTCCAAGATTAACTATCAAAGTAAATTTAGTGATTTTTGAATTATAAAGTAAAGTAGTAAAATGGAGAAGACTAAATTAAGTAGCACATTAGATATGAAACACATGCTTCAGTCTTAAGCCGAGACCTAATCCACTCCACTTGGAGATCACCTTCCACCAAGAAGTTTATATAAATAAACATGATCCACACCTTGGATCGGGGTTAACCACAATACATAGAACTATACAGGTCACACAGAAACCTCTTCCATAGTTCATTGTGGGTACAAACAAGCAGGGCGCACAGGGACCGCTTCCACACTTATTTATGGGTATACACAAGTGTAAAAAGATTTTTGAGTAAGGATATCTTGTATCCTTCTATTTAATGTCGGAGACAAAGTGTGTTGTTATATATATACACACACTTCTTGAAAGCTAGAAAAAATGATACAAAAAAGAGCCAAAATACTGATATAGGTTTAGAAATGCTCTGGATGTTACTCTTGAAGGACCATGGGACACCCTGAGAGGGGAGGGGTGAATCAGGGTGACCACTTTTTCATTTTAAAGTGATGGATCTTGTTCCCACATTGGTAGGAACTTGTTGAACCTGTATGAAGATTATGATTAGAAAGAAAACATTCACATGCACAGAGAAGACACAACCCTTTTTACTTGGTTCACCACTAAGGGCTACATCCAAGGAGCATACGCCGACAGCTTGTCGGTCGTACCAAAAACCATTATGCTTCACTTGTCGTAGATTACACAATTTCGGGTACAGTCACTCTGTCCCAGGCTCACTGCATTTACAAAGGTTCAGGGATAGCTCAATGCTTCCCTCAGGTCACTCCCGTTGACTCCCCCTGGCACACTGCCGTTGGTGAAGTCTCACTCATTTTATAGACGTGAAGGTCTCTTCAATTGAAAGTCATGAAGTTCATTGTCTCCTGTTCAGCATGAGACTTTTCTTGCATCAGAGTCCTGATTTTAATGCTCTGTTAAGATCTAAAATCCATCCACTGAGGAAAAACCCTTGTTCACAGGGCAAACAACCTTCGGAAAAGGCCTTCGCAAAGTACCCTACTTCGTGAGGCTCCCAATTTTGCAAAGCTCAAACAAGACTTCGCATAGCCCCTTCCATTTCGCGAAGCTCAATCGCGAAGCTCAATCGCGAAGCACTCTCGCGATGCTCCAGCCTTCGCAATGCTTGGATATCGTGAAGCTCCTGCCTCTTCGCGATGCTCACTGAGCCAACGTAGGGCGCACGTCTTTCGCGGAGCTAGAATAGCCGCCGCGAAGCTCCTCATTCATGAAGCACGCTGACTTCGCGAGAGACCTTTGCGAACCGAGCGCAAAGGACTTTCTCTGAAATTCTCTATACTTATCTTGAGGGGGTTGGCCTCTATTTATAGGAGATTCCACCGACCCTCATCCCTTCCACACAAAGTCAACGCCACGTCATCTCAAATCGCGAAGCTCCAATGTTTCTTCCGGAAAGCTGTCCAAATCACGAAGCTCCACAGCAATCTTCCGTTCGCGGAGCTTGATGTAGTCGCGAAGAATCACCGTCAACATTCTTATGGTATTTGCGATTTCCAAACCATGCATCCTCTCTTCGCGAAATTCATGCCTTTTCCACATTAAATCATGATCTTCAAGGAAATCCTATTTTCGCGATGCTCACCAATTTCCAGATTTTGGACCCCAAGAATTTGGCAAACACTGGGAAACGACGCCACCTTCAATACTGTTGTCTGCTTGAATGGTATGATCTCATTGCTGGTACACGAGCCGAGCTTCCATTGAGGATTGAAAACAAACACAAACCACACTCCAAATCATGCATAGAAGACCATGGTTCCAACAATCTCCCCCTTTGGGTTTGTTGGCAATCAGAAGAAAAAAAGAAAGAAAAAAAAGAATCCATAGATCACCATCAATGTGAAAACCAAAAACCACAGGAATCAACCCAGCCAACACTCTAAGTCTACGTGAGCAATGCTCAATGTAGAAAACATGAGAGGAGGCTTGAATTGGGTTCCACTGTGTTCCTTCTCATTCTTCTCATCACAGAAGTTTGCCTGAATTTTTTCTTCTCCTTTCTCCCCCATTGACAATAAATCCAAAGACCAGTAAACATTTTCACGTTCAGCTCAAACCATACTCCCCCTGGATAGTATCTCCCCTATAAACCTGCATCATATCCATAAAAAGATTAAAACATTTATAAAAAATGGGTAGAGGGGTAACCTGTATCCTCCTTATGCACTGGGAGGTGGTCGAACACCGAGGTTCAACTGATGCTTCTCAAAAACAGCCGTTGAAAGTGGCTTTGTCAGGATATCAGCCTCTTGTTCATCTGTTCCCACATGATCCAATCTAATCACGCTTTGCTCAACCTTCTCTTTGATAAAGTGATACCTAATTTCAATGTGTTTTGTACGAGAATGTTGAACAGGATTCTTTGTAAGATCAATTGCGCTCTTATTGTCACAGTAAATCACCATTGGTTGCGTCACCTCATCGCCAATGTCAGCTAATTGCTGCATCATCCATAGTAGTTGAGTGCATGCCTTTGTGGCGGAGATATACTCGGCTTCAGCAGTACTAAGAGAAGTACTTTCTTGTTTCTTGCTCAACCAGCCAACACATTTCTGCCCAATATAGAAAGCTCCACCACTAGTGTACTTTCTGTCTACTACATCACCAGCCCAGTCAGCATCAGAAAACGCTGATAATTCACTGTCCCTGCCTGCAACAAAAAATAACCTGAAGTTATGTGTACCTTGAATGTACCTCATGATTCTTTTTACTACTTCCAGATGTTCCTCCATTGGATTACTCTGAATGCGGGCCGCAAGGCATGTGGCAAAGACAATATCTGGCCTTGTCACTGTCAGGTACAGTAGGCTTCCAATGATCCTCCTGTACATGGTGGGATCAACAGAGTTCCCATCCTCATGCTTTCCATGTTTAGTTCCAACTACAATTGGATTTGACATTGGTTTGGAGTCTTGCATATTGAACTTCTTCAGCAACTCTCTTGCATATTTTTCCTGAGAAATGAAAGTGTATTCCTTCTTTTGAATCACTTGCAGCCCCAAGAAATATGTGAGCTCTCCAATCATAGACATTTCAAATTATGATTTCATGTGGTTGGAAAATTCATCCACTGATTTCTGCCTGCTGCCACCAAATATGATATCATCAACGTAGACAAGATCCATGAATTGATCTTTTGGAGAATTCTTCACGTAGAGATTGTGATCAACTCCTCCTCTTTTGAATTCCAACTTCTTGAGATATGAGTCTAGCCATGAGTACCATGCCCGTGGTGCCTACTTCAAACCATATAGAGCATTCTTCAGTTTATAGACCTTTGTTTCATCAGTACCCAAAACAAATCTCACTGGTTGTTCAATTGCTGTCTTGAAATCAATTTGATATACTCTATATCCTCATTAGAGTGCCATGGCAAGGAAAAGCCTGATTGAATCCAATCTAGCCACTGGAGAAAAGGTTTCTTCAACATCAATGCCTTCAACCTGGTAGTATCCTTTACATACCAGTCGTTCCTTGTTTCTGATGACACTTCCATGCTCATCAAACTTATTTTTGAGGATCCATTTGGTACCAATAACATTGTGACCTTCGAGTCTCTGGACAAGATCCCATGTCAGATTCTTGTCAATCTGATCTAATTCATCATTCATGGCTTTCACCCAAGACTTATCTTTTGTAGCTTCTTCGAATGAGGATGGATCTACAACTGATAGAAATACATATTGCGTGGTATTCCTCATCCTTCTTATTTTAGTGGGTGCACTCATGTCCCTAATTATGTTGGATGGATCAATCTCAGCTCTTCGATTTCTCCTGCGAGGTTTAGTAGTGTTCTCTTCAGCCATTGTTTCTTCTTCAGATTCTTCTTCTGAGTCGACATCTTGATGTGACTGCTGAGTGTTTTGAACAGCTTCCTCTTTTTCTGCATTTGTATTTTCTTCACGTTTACATTCTTCCTAAATTTCTATCACATCAGCATATGGCGTCCTTGAATCATTTGTGGTTTTCTCTTCAATTATCTTAACATCACTGCTTTCCACAATACTTCCCAAATGCTTGTTGAAACATTTGTAGGCTTTGCTATTCATTGAGTAACCGAGGAAAATTCCTTCATTTGCATTGTCACCGTACTTCCCTTGATTTCCTTCTTTGTTCCTGATGAAGCATTTACTTCCAAAGACATGAAAGTATTTTAGAGAAGGCTTCCGTCCATTCCACAATTCATATGTTGTCTTCGTCTCACCCATATAAAGTCCTGTTCGATTCTGAATGTACACTACAGCTTGAACAGCCTCTTTCCAGTAATGCCGTGGAATATGACTCTCAATCAGCATTGTTTGTGACATGTTGTTCACTTGTCGATTCCTACGTTCAACAACTCCATTTTGTTGTGGAGTTCTCACATAAGCTACCTCATGTTGTATCCCATGCTTCTCCAGATAATTCTCAAATTCAATGGACGTGTATTCTCCTCCATTGTCAGATCGCAACACTTTGATTGTTCGTCCAGTATCATTCTCGGAGATTCGCCGATATGTTTTCATGCAGTCATGGACTTGTTGTTTCCTGTGAATTACCATCACACATGCCATTCTACTGTAATCATCTATGAAAAGGACAAAGTACCTTTCTCCATGAGTTCCGGCAATATTTATTGGCCCACAAACATCTGTATCAATCAGATCAAGAAGGTGAGACGCTCTTTTCTTCTTTGGTCGATATGAACTGCAGACCAGCTTCCCACGCATACAAGCATCACACGATTTTTCACGCTCACGCTTCAGGTTGGGAATGTCCATGACAATTCTCAATTTTGATATTTTCTCCATGCCTTGTTGATTGATGTGTCCCAGTCTCCGATGCCACAAATTGTTTTCTTCTTCAATAGTCATGTAACATACATTTTCTTCACTATCAACTTGATACAAGTTGCCTTCTGTTCTGCATCCCTTCAGAAGAGAATTGCCAGTCTTTCCCTTGATAGTGCAGCCTTTCGGATTAAACGTGACTATAAGTCCTGAGTCACAGAGTTGACTCACACCGAGGAGATTATGACGTAGGCCTTCTACGTAAAGGACTTCAGTCTTCTTTAGATCTCCATTATCTAATTCGGTACTTCCACTCCCTTTTATTTTCAGAGCCCCATCATTACCAAATCTTACTGTACCATCGACATTCCTTATGATATTCGTTAGTAGGCCAGCATTACCTGTTATATGAGATGAACAACCGCTATCTAGAATCCAGGTACTATTGTTCTTTGTAGCTTTGAGGGCCACCTCTACAAGGTTGGATTTCTCAATCTTCTTCCTTTACTTCCATGAGACATTAGAACGAGTATAAAGAACTGATGTTCTTTCAATTATCTCTTCTGCATACCCAGGTTCTTCATAGTCAAAGTCGTCTTTGAGAGGTGAAAACCTATTTGAAAGAGCAACACTATCTTGCTAACGAAACATGACTTGTCTTGAACTTCGGTATGAGGTGTCTATGTCCCTTCTCTTCCTGCAATTAGCGGCCTTATGACCAAAGTTAGAACAAAAAAAACAATATCCATAGAAATTATTTCTTCTATAAAAATTAGGATATGAAATTGATCTCCTTTGTTGAGCTTCTATATCTTCTCCATTCAGATATCTTCTTGCCTCTTCACAATATGACATGGTATGGCCCAGATAGCCACAGAACTGACACTTCATGAGAGGAAATGTCTTCTCACTTGAATATCTCCTCATACCTTCTTCCTTGGGAGAATAGTAAGATTGTCTGTCATTTCTGAATGTTTGAGGATAATTTGTAGGTCCCCATTTAGTTTGGAATGAGGGTCCCTTTTTCGGAATTCTAGGCAGCGTTTCAGCATGTTCAACTTTCATCTTATCTTTCTTTTGGGTCTTTTCACTTCCAGCAGTTGATGTCTCAGCCTCAAAGCCAATTCCACTCTTTCCCATACAAGCGGGTCTTTGATTACTCAAGATTTTTCCGACCCCATCTGAACCACACGTGGCTCTTGCTAGTAATTCTGCATCTGAGAATCTTCCAAACTGTATTTTCTTCCTCGATTCTTTTGGAACGGATTCAGTCTCCAATTTACTCCTTAGAGTAACTAATTCCTCCTCAAGACTATCTGTAGTCTTGGATTTTTCATCCAGTCTGGAGGTGAGGTCATTGATGACCTTAGCCTGCTCTTCAATTCTCAGCTTCAGATCTACTACATCATCATTACATTCAATTATTTTAGACTGTACTTTCACAAATTCTTCCAGTCGTTCAATTTCAGCTTCAAGTTGATCAACGTATTCAGTTGATTCTTCTACAATTGATTTCCACTTGTTGCAGCTCTTACATTTAATCTTGAGCTTACTAACCGCATCCTTAAGTTCCATCTCAGGATCTACACAAGTTCGCAGTTGTTTTTCTCCTTCAGTATCTTCTGGATTTTCAATAGTGTCCATCATAGAAGCATGGTTCCCAGTTTTGAATTCTGGTTCTTCTTCATAACAGAATTCATTATCATCTTCTTCCTCTTCACAGAAAAAACTCTTCCTTTGCATTTTCTTACCAGATTTGAAGTCCCCCTTTTTGAAGAACCTTCTCAGAGGCTTCATGGAGTTTTCATCCTCACTATCTTCATCATTGATCATTTTTAAACACTGAGAGGCAATGTGCCCAACTTTTCCACAACGGAAACACGCGAGAGGTAACTTCCCTTTGAATTTCCCGTTCCCATTCTGGAACTTCTTTGCAATGAGAGAAAGAATTTCTTTTTCTTATTCATCTTCACTGCTACTATACTTTGAGATTTTTAGTCTATCCATGGCCTTGAATTCCATTTCCTTGCTCACCCGAGTCGTAGCATCTTCGGGTTTGAATCTCATTTCATATGCTACCAAACTGCTGAGTAGATTATCTAGAGAAAGTTTGGAAAGATATCTTTCCTCAAGGGCTGAAACCTTCGCATTATAAAGTGGTGGAAGTCTTCTCAATATTTTCTTTACAATATCAATGTCTTTGATTTCTTCACCTAGAACCCGAATAGCTCCAACCACTTCAGTAAATTGATTGAAGAAAGAGTCTGCATTCTCATATGGATGCATCTTCAGATCATCAAACTGATTGTGCAGCACTTGTATTTTCGCCTCCTTCACTTTGATATCACCTTCATAAATAATCTCATGTTTATCCCACATGGATTTTTCTGAGGTGCAGTTCATCACCTTTAAGTAGATCTGATCAGAAAGGGCTGCAGTGAGTGCATTCTGTGCTTTAGCATCTTCATCAATTAGTTTCCTGTCTATTTCAGTCATAGCAAGGCATGTTGGATCAGTGACTTGTATTCCATGCACAGTAGAAAAGAGAACTTCCATTCCAAGAGATCTCAGATGAGATCTCATTCTGTTCTTCCAGATCTGGAAATTGCTTCCATCGAAGGGAGGGACTCCCCTAACATTGACCGCGTTTTTGATAACGAAAAAAAGGTCTGATTCAACACCAGCAACCTTTACCCTTTGATACCACTTGAAGGACCCCAGGACACCCTGAGAGGGGAGGGGTGAATCAGGGTGACCACTTTTTCATTTTAAAGTGATGGATCTTGTTCCCACATTGGTAGGAACTTGTTGAACCTGTATGAAGATTATGATTAGAAAGCAAACATTCACATGCACAGAGAAGACACGGCCCTTTTTACTTGGTCCACCACTAAGGGCTACATCCAAGGAGCATACGCCGACAGGTTGTCGGTCTTACCAAAAACCACTATGCTTCACTAGCCATAGATTACACAAGTTCGTGTATAGTCACTCTATCCCAAACTCACTGCCTTTACAAAGGTTCAGGGATAGCTCACTGCTTCCCTCGGGTCACTCCCGTTGAGTCCCCCTGGCTCACTGCCGTTGGTGAAGTCTCACTCAGTTTATAGACGTGAAGGTCTCTTCAATTGAAAGTCATGAAGTTCATTGTCTCCTGTTCAGCATGAGACTTTCCTTGCATCAGAGTCCTGAGTTTAATGCTCTGTTAAGATCCAAAATCCAACCACTGAGGAAAAACCCTTGTTCACAGGGCAAAAAACCTTCGGAAAATGCCTTCGCAATGTACCCTACTTCGCGAGGCTCCCAATTTTGCAAAGCTCAAACAAGACTTCGCAGAGCCCCTGCCATTTCGCGAAGCTCAATTGCAAAGCTCAATCGCTAAGCACTCTCGCGATGCTCCAACCTTCGCAATGCTTGGATATCGCGAAGCTCCTGCCTCTTCGCGATGCTCACTGAGCCAACACGGGGCGCACCTCTTTCGCAGAGCTAGAATAGCTGCCGCGAAGCTCCTCTTTCACAAATCACGCTGACTTCGCGAGAGACCTTTGCGAACCGAGCGCAACAGACTTTCTCTGGAATTCTCTCTACTTCTCTTGAGGGGGTCGGCCTCTATTTATAGGCGATTCCACCGACCCTCATCCCTTCCATGCGAAGTCAACGCCACGTCATCACAAATCGAAAAGCTCCAATGTTTCTGCCGGAAAGCTGTCCAAATCGCGAAGCTCCACGACAATCTTCCATTCGCGGAGCTTGACGTAGTCGTAAAGAATCACCGTCAGCATTCTTATGGTCTTCGCGATTTCCAAACCATGCATCCTCTCTTCGCGAAATTCATGCCTTTGCCATATTAAATCATGATCTTCAAGGAAATCCTATTTTCGTGATGCTCACCAATTTCCAGATTTTGGACCCCAAAAATTTGGAAAACACTGGGAAACGACGCCACCTTCAATACTATTGTCTGCTTGAATGGTATGATCTCTTTGCTGGTACACGAGCCGAGCTTCTATTTAGGATTGACAACAAACACAAACCACGCTCCAAATCATGCATAAAAGACCATTGTTCCAACAACTCTTTGCAGCTATAGACTTATAAGATAAAGCATATGCAAAAATAATGTCCTGGTATGGAAAACAGAGTGTCGCAATTCTGACAGATCCGGCTTGTGTTCTTCGTGATGTTTGACAGTGCGAAGATGTTCTTGATTCTGGGGTTCTATTGCGCTTCATGTGTTCTCCAACAACATCAAGTTTCATGTGACAATTATTTTTTACAAATAATTCTCTGAGTGAGTTCTTTATTAACGTTCTTATGCCTATTTTTCCTCTCCTTCATCTATCATGCCACATTAATTTTGTTTCTAGGTTGCAATACTCTTTTATCTTAGAGTGAAAGTGTTTGAGCCGACATGTTGCATGTATTCTGCACCTCCTACCTCATAATTTCAGTTAAAATGTCTATAAAGGTACATTAATTATGTCAGTACATTTAAAATCTTCAAATATGACTATTAGAGATTAAACTGAAAGATGAAAAAATAGATTAAGAAACGGTGTCACAGTGTGTCATGGAAATATTGTCTCGTTCATGGTGTCTAGTTCATGGTGTATAGTTCATGGTGTCTGGTTCACGTTGTCTGGTTCATGGTATCTGGTTCAAGGTGTGTCATGATCACAGTGTCTGCTTGTTCATGTTCTCTCATGGTCACGGAGTCTCATTATTCACGGTGTCTCATGGTAATGGTGTCTACTTGTTCATGGTGTCTCGTTGTCATACTGTCTCAGACTTAGGCAAATATTTATATTCAGACTTAATTAGTGACATTTATGGAAGGGATTAAACTTAATCATCTGTCAGAGAAATCATTATAAAGTAAATCAAAAGATAGTGTACAATAACCAAGCTGAGTGTATAACACTTAAGAGCTTTGGTTAAATTTTACTAAACAACTATACATTTGATGTGAGATAGATTACATAGAGTTAACAAGGTTTATAAACTAAATAATATTTTTGATCATTAAAACATGATTAATACATGAGGAGTCCAAAAAATATATTTTTAAAAATTTAAAATATTTTCTAAAATAAAATGTTTTAGAATTCCTCTTTCAACTATTTCTTTATAAAAATTCATAATTTTGGAAAATCCAATTAATTATGATACTCTATGAAAAAAACATTCAAATATATAAAAACAAGTGGACGTGGACCTAACATAGAGTCATATAGAATATATTACCTCGAAATGGTCTGGTTGGATATTTAATCAGGTCACCACCCTGGGAATTAATAGTGGGACTTTACTACAAAACCCGTTTAACACTACCAAGGAATTTTATATGGTTTATTAACACAATATTTTCTGATATATAATAATGGAATGTATTTTATAATTATTTCTTTATTATTATTTATTATTATTTATTATTATTTATTATTATTTTTATTCAATCGATCCATATATTTGTATTGTACTTTTTATAAGGGAGATAATATAGTCAATAATGAAATGATCATATCAAGAAAAAAGTTTCCTACAAAAATTAAAAAAATTATTTCAAAGTTATTAGTTTTCAAAATCTAATCTTTGAATTTTATTTCTCTATTGATTATATTTTAAAAAAATAGAAATTTCTATTTTCTCTTTTATCTTTAGGTTTAATAACAGACACTATTTTTAAATATTTATATTTCCCAAATTTCAAAAAAATGTATTTCTAAAAATATAATTAATGATGATAAATATAGTTTTACGTTTTTTCTTTCAAAATTTCAATACATGTTATGTATATTTTTGTATGAATATCTTGAATTTTATTAAGCAGTATTGTAAGGGGTTTATATAGTTTGTATGATGAGTATATAGGGAACTTTGTTCCACATAGTTACTTCATGTAAATATGATCTGAGCATGTATTTTAACAAGATGATCACATGTGGATAGTTTTGGAACACGATTTTACATTAGATCATGAAATTCAAGTTATCAATGATGAAAATCATATAAAACCCCTTTAAAATATAGGGGTTACCTTAAATCCATTAAAATGATGATGAATTTATCTATAAATATGTTTATATGATAAGTAAAAAAGATTATCAAATGGTGGAAGTGAACTATCCCTAAATACATTATAAGGTGGTGATTCTTGATAGGAGTAAAAATAACCGGATTTTTTTTATAAATGCTATGTAAGAATAATATATTCAATTAAAACTGACACATCAAAAATGTATTCTCCTTGAACTATCCCTTAGCGATGTAGTGTGTTAAAATTATTTTTTTATATTTTCTTTCATCATTTATGTGTTCGGTGAATGCACATTCCAATTAGATTATTTTAATATTTCCTATAAACATGGGGATTTAATCCTTTGAGTTTAGAGAAAAACTCGAGACCTTCTCTCACACATACCCTCTTAGTGTTTCATTGGGTATAGGAATACCTCTTCCATAACCATAATTACCAAAGTCAAACTCCACTATATGTAAAACTATAATAGTGTATGGAAGGAATATTAATGAATAAAGAAGAATAAAATAGTAGTTGTAAAAAAGGATAAAGCGCATACCCAAATAAATTTAACAAACACATCAATCATAGAATAAAATTAATATACATGCTTAACGAAAATTAACTAAAAGAATAACATCACTCCCTCCATTCAAACAATTTTTGATGTTTGTTATCCATTTACAAGGATATGAGATTTATATAGGGGGAAAAGTGAAAATGGGAGAGACCAAAATAAAAAGAGAAAATAATATTTATTATAAATGTTGAAGAGTATTATAATATGAAAAACCATAAATAGATATTTATAATGAGTAACCACTTCAATGAAATGTTGGTGGGTATATTTATATGTAATATGGGGGATCAATTGTTTCCCCAAATATATCTTCTAGAAATTTGAAATTGTGTGGACCATTTAATGGAAATATCATGAAATGTGTTATTCTATGAGTATTTTTAACGATATTTTATTCATTTACCCATGGAATTTTATTTTCTTTGGACACGTTTATTAAATGTTATAAATTAATTACATGATAAAATGTTTCTGGATGAAGGACAATTTAAATTTAATTTCACATTTTTCTTTATATTTATAACCTTTAAAAAGATTAAATCTCGAGTATCCATAATTATTTAATTTTTTATATACCTGTAGTATATATTTAGTTTAAATTTTATATCATTTGGATTCATTCTTTGTAATATATATGATAATATCTAATATTCATCCAAATTTTGAAAAATTTGGAGGCCCCAGAAGAATGATTAATTTTGTACAAATAATCTAGATGTCGAATTGAATGATATATATCCCATAAACAATGTAAGATAGAAATAATTAATTCCATAACATTGATAATTTTTGAAAAATTTATGATTAAAATAGGAAAAGTTTAAAAAAAACTAAAAAAAACTAAATTTGAACAATTTTCACAAATAAGATGAAATTGTCTCTAAAACATAAAAATGTTACAATTAACCCTAATATAAAAATTTTGATTATTAAACATTTCATTATAAAATAAATTTTATAAAAATATGATATTCATAAATACCTCTAATGGCATGGCCCTTATTCAACACATAATTTCATTTCTAAATAAGATTTAATTTTCATGCATTGAAAAATAAATTCATAGGTTTGTTGTTTTATAGAATTAAATAATAACTCTTATTAAATAGAATAATACATTACAAGTAAGATACTTTCACTTATTTTTTTATTTTTTCCACAATTCATAATGATAAAAAAAAATATTTTTTGGGCAAATCACCATTATTTTTAAATTAAATTCATCATTGATACTACTCATCCTTAAATCATATGAAAAAAATTTAAAATGTGGGCTGAGAACAAAAACAATTTTACGGGGTTTTAAATTGAATGTAATCCCTTTAAAATAAATTAAAACTTTCTTAAATAAATATGTTATCTTTTAAAGATAAACTACTTTGAGCATGAAATATAGAACATTGCTTTGGATATTAACTGTTTATTTGGTAAAAATCATTCAAAAATAATTAAAAAAGAAGGTTACATTATAAACCCACCATTTAAATAGTGATAACTACTTTCTTTCAAATAAAAACATGAAATTTATAATTTAATGTTACTCAATAGGATTTAAGATAACCTTGAGGTTACAATGAATATGTAAGGACTAACCATAATTTTTATGACAAAGTCCCATAGTGGTTGTGGGTTCACTTCACATCCCCCACAAATATTCACAATACCCAAGTGCCAAATGGTTTACTATTTTTTTTATTAAATCCTTCCATTCAAATTAGTTTTCTATTAAAATCACTTTTCGAAAGATCTATATCAATGTATATTAATTTCAAGGAGGTAAATAATTTCATTTGTTTCCTTAAGAGAAAATTCATACATTATTAATTATTAATATACAATATATAATTCATGGAACACTTATAAATAAAATATGAAAATTAATCATGGATTAAAGTCTTTTTATAACAATGGTGATATTTCAATGGGAAATACAGTTCATGGGTATATAATACATTTATACTGGAACGAAATTCATGGATTTTATATAACATAGTACACATTAAATAAAAAATCAAAATTTTTAAATATACTATTAATGAAATCAAAAAACTTTTAAAATAAAATTACCAAATAGAATTTTTTCCATAAAAATAAATATGTAGGGGGAAAATTTAATAAAATACAATAGTAATTCAAAACAATTATATAATTTGAAATATTAAATACCAAAATTGGGTTTTTAAGAATAAAGATACTGATTTTTAAACATAAAATAATATATTTTCAAAATTGTTTTCCCTCAACATTTCTCCTATAAAACATTTTGGGAATCCTATGAAGATCTATATGGATTGTACCTTCTAAAAAACCATGAGGACTTATCCACTCTATAAAAAAATCAATTCATTTATTATGGAGGAAGGGTTTGAGTAAAATAGAATCATGTGTTACAACTTAATTCTTCTATGTGTAAGAATTAGTATATTTTTCTATAAAATTATAATGAGAAATTATCTTATTTAAATAATAATAAATATTTAATTAATACTTAATTTCTTTTAGATTTATCTTCAACATGACACACTTAATAAGTCTTATCTTTTAAGGTCGTAGCTGGTGATGAAATCTTATTTTATAATGTCTCTATAAAATATAGATTTCCCAATGTCAACTATTTTATTATTCATGACCATACCATATGTGTGGATTGATAAGTCAAAAAATGATCATGTTTGATATTTTCCACTAATAATTCATGTAGAATATTAGTCACACAATTTTTATATTGTATAGGTTTTTTTATCTGATGATAGAAGTTCAAAAATAAATGCACATGTGCCACCATGATATACATGATAAAATAAGTTTTTCCATAATTTTTCTGTTTCATCATAACTTGATGTTATCGATTCCCACACAAATCCCTCTGAGTGTTGTATCCCTCCATGAGATGATATCACCCTAGCCAATATCTTTTTATCCATATACAATAATCCACTATACTCAAAATTACGATGGATACTTAATTTATCATCAGTTTATAGTTATCGTCATACACTACATGTTCCCATAGAATATAATCTACAAATTTGTCTATTACATTGGTATAAATAAATATATACGATGAAAAGAAAATTATTAATGATTCACAAATAGGAAGCTCAAGGAAGACACAAGTGATAGAATACCCGAGATCGATATTCATGGAATTCAATATATATATATATATATATATGGATAATAGAAGACACAAACAAACACACACTATGTCGGTTGTAACTTATTAAATCCAAGAAGGAACATATATATTGGATAATAAAATTCAGTCAACAAAAAATCCTTAATGTAGTGTGTCCATGGGGAATTGGTAACCATGATAAAAATAAATTGTTGTAAATGAATTACCATAGTACCTGGGTGATCCTACAAAACCATAGGAGAAGATGATTAACATTATTAATTTATATATATATATATATATATTTTATTATATCCCATTTATATTTAAACTAATATCTGATATAGAATTTTGTAAATTTTATCATAAATTTATTCTAATCCATAGAAATGTGTATATATGTATTTCTATTTTAAATAGGTTTTTATATTTATTATTATTATTAATTTTCAAAACATCAATATTTTATATATGTATCCAAATGTTTTTAATAAAACATTTTCATCATTATATTACTTATGTGTCTACTATGGTGCTTAATATCGTTTCTTAGAAATTTATAGACCCACTTTTTTCTTAATTATTAATTCATACATTTAAATTTTTTATTACATACATATATAATTATATTCAAATATATATATATATATATATATATATATTTAATAATATAAAATTGTTAGTATACAATTGTCAGTTAGAGTATAGGGTTAGAAAGTTAATTTATTTAAATAATATAATTAAAGTAAATCATTAAAAAAGTGAATATAATTACATGAATATTTTTGAATAAAACAAATATGAATATTTTCAATTGTATATGATTTATATATTATCTCTTTTCCAAAGGAATCCTATGGATATATTCTGAAATGTTATATTTTAAATTATACCAAAAGTGTGAACAACAATTATGTTTCACTTTTCTTTAAATATCACCTTAATATATATATTTTAATATTCCAAAGATTCACATATTATAGTTTCCTCACTCATAGGGATGGTTCCCATATTTCTTCTACTCTTCATTCTCAATTTTATCATCTTCAATGATGTTCTCCTCATGGAATATCATAAAGAAGCGGTCTATGATTTTGTTATGATCTTGTTTATTTTCTGTTATCCCTTATTATTATTGATGATCATTCTAAATTTAGTATTTTCATTTCAATATTTAGTAGTATACTTTTATTTGTGAAGATATATTCATATTCCTAAATTTGGGGTGGTGTATTATTTTTTGAAAAAGGTAATTAAATTTGTTTTAGTTTCAGAAGTCATATAATATTCATTTTAAATGACATAAAAATATTAGAATGTCACAATGTTAGTTAATCATATGGAAATTAATGATATAAATTCCTAGTAATAATGTATATATTCAATTTTACTGGTAAAAACTGCGAATATTTGTGATCACATTAATTTTTCAGGATTTGATTATGTTTTTTTAGAATTAAATTGAAAAAAATGAAAAACATTGCAGATAAAAAGTGAGGACTGAAAGATAATTTTTTTATGTATAGTAAGTCTTGATGACTTTTGATTCGTGGTGGATCATAAAATATTCCTAGTAATTAATTCTCCCCTACCCCTCCCCCCACACCATGATTAATACATTATGTGCAACCATATAAAAATTGGTGGTGGTGTTTATAAAATATTAATATAAGTTAAATAAAAATGGAAAATAAACTTAATAAATAAACACATAAAAGTTTTATTTCTGTTTTAAAAATTTATGTAATTTTCATAAATAATTGATCCTAAATATTTTATAAATATATAATATTTTATGTTTATTCCATAAATAAATTTTCATTTTTACTTATTTTAATATAAACACTCCAATGTCATCACATTATATGGCATTAAATATGAAATCAATCATTCTTATAAAATAAGATATTTTAGAAAATATTATACTTTAATAGTATATATGAACATTTCATAGTTCATGATAATATTTTATATAATTAAAATTATATATATTTTATCATTATTTAAATAAATCTACAAATAAGGCCTTTTAATAAGAACATTTCAACTTACTATTTATGAAATGTTCCTAAAAAAATATAATTCCTTTTATATTTAACATTATTTAAAAATTTATCGACACTTTATAGGATGAAATACAATTTCAATTCAAATATTCTAACATAAATTCCATCCACTAAAACAATATTCATATGGTCTAATACCACCTTTCTATTTTGGTTGGTCCTAAAAAAATTTAAAAAGAATAATATTATTTTTCTTTTGTAAAACATGTTTCGATAAGAGACATAAAATTAATAATTTTGAAATAAGAATGTGGTTTTTATGTTCTATGTCAAGGTTTTATAAATAAATATATATTTATTATACATACCACAATGAATTTTATAAAATAAATATTCAATAATTCAAATATTTTTGAGACATTGTTTTTGTAAAACATTTTCCAGGACCAATTTTCTTAATCCACAAAAAATTATATTTTTTATTAGTAAAATTATGTTTTTTTGCATCACACAATAGTTTGAAAAATATTCATGAATGATGTTTGTTTTTTCTAAAACATGACCGTGAGGAAAATTTTAAGGAAAATGAGGAATACACAATTTTTACATAGGTTATGATATATAAATATAAATTAGTAAACACTTAAAAATTATCTCGAATAATTAGATTTTGATTTTAAAATTTATAGATAACTCCCATTTTATTCATTTTATATAAGGGTATTTATTTTAATCCCATTTTTTTAATTTTAGTTGTTCCCTCTACTCATGATATTATATCTCGTACACCACAATATGTGTTTACCTTGAATCAAATTATTTCATCCATTATTTTTTTATTCCTCCTTATTTATTTTTTATAACTTTATAGGTTGATACCAGAGATTTGGTTAGAGGGTATCATCAAGGTACGTTAAAATCTTATGGGTATGGGGGATTTATAGATATAGTATTAGTGAGTCTGAGGATGTCTGTAGTGGGTTGGGTACGTACATGTTATTATAAGAAATTTTCGTTTCTGATTCTCAAATTATATGTGTTTCAATATATAGTTTTGATTATTCATTAACATTTATTATCTTGAATGTTAAAAATTTGGATTTTATATATATTAATATTGGATAATGTTTTGTATTATCATTATTCATGAATATAAATGTATAGATATGATTTGAGGTGGGTGGCTCCAATTTCATTCAATTCTATGTAAAACATTTGATGTTTAGATATATAATCTATGTAATTAATTATGATCATGCATTAAAATTAGGGATGTTAAATCTTGTTGAATCTATTTGGCAATGGTGTTTAAAAACCATCAGATATTAGGATTTGATCCATTGGTCGGTTAAGAAGAATATTGTTAAAATAGAATCGGTTGTTGATTATTATAATAAAAATTGTGGGTTTTTACGAGTAAAGCTATCATAGTGTGTTAAATAATATGGATAGGTGTATGAGACTAAATTATTAAATTTTACGGTACATGATATACTTTCATTCATGAAAGGGAAAAATGTTGTTTTTAATCTAGTAAATGACCATACAACATTTTTCGTTAGTGTAATTTATCATAAATTAACGTTTTTACCCCGTAGTGGAACTTTTTTTTTTGAATTTTAGGAGTTTTAAATTTCAATGATTCAATTATTTAATTATCATCATGTATAAAATTTTAAATTCATTTAATAAAAATGGGAATATATTGGAAACCATGTTTCAAATTAATAAATCTCCTGTTTGGTATTTATTGAAAAATGGTTCTATATTTATCACTGAAGTTAGTTATTGTTTGGATTTTGGAACTGAAATAGAACTATTTTATCTCTTAAATATAAATTATCTATTTAATTGGATAATTTTGAACATGTAATTAAGCTACAAATCTTGATATGGTTTTTTAGAGGGTATAGAAAAGGTGGTTCCCAGAAGGTAGGGTTTTTAAAACTCTCTTTGAATTTTACCGTGTTGCCTCTAATTTGGTTCATGGATTCACTGGAATATATTTTATTAGATTAATTATTATTAAATCAAATATTAAATTTATGAAATTTATATTTTATTAATATTAATAAAAAATTTGTTCATCTACTATAAACACTGTCACATGGGTCTCTAGATCGGTTGATTGATTTCCTTTTATCTGATGACATGGTTGATCTAATTTGCATGGGAAAATTTGATCATGGATTGACTACAATAATAGATATAGAAAAACTTGGCTGGCCCTCCAGAGTACCATTATGATGTTGGGAACCACCGGAATGGGTAGAAGTTTTCAAAGAATGTGATCGTTGTGTAAATTTGGTGAGCATGAGAGTAGCTTCTTATGAGGTTTTCAGTAGGGATTTTCTAGATGGTGTAGGGTATAAAATATGGTCGCAGTGATGTTCTTATGTATTTTTTTATATAGTTTATAAAGGGTTTCTCATCATGTATATTGGGGTTTTAACCTAATATTATTGTAGAAGTATATTTTATTATGTGTGATTGATGAGTGGGAGGGTGACCTAAAGTAGCCATTATATGTGCATGTTTTTTGGTAAAAATACATGGACATATAATAATGTGGAAGGGTAAAGATTTGGAGTTAAATTGTTTATTGTGGTTGAAATCTATGATAAGGAAGAGATTCATATTTGTATATGTAGATTTTATAGGGAATATAACATTTAACCATTAATGGAGGGTAAATATGGGTCATACATTCATCCAAATAGGCTAATTAAAGGGATCAGGTGTGTGATTACCATTATTTGTATGGAACATGGAGGATTGATCATATGGGGTTCCATTATGTGTGTTTTTGTGAGTTATTTTTAATTTTTATTCCCTTACACCCAATACCATCGTCATCATCATTATTTGGTGTATGTGTGTGTACTAATGGGAAACAAATAAACAATTCATCTATATTTTATAAACATGTCATTGACATAATGAACCTCACTAAATTTATCTCACAAACCAGAATATGAATATTTTACAACTCAAAAAATATTATTTAGAAAGATTTACTAGTATTTTAAAATATCAAATATGGTTTGGGTCTCCAATGCGGCGTGAGAAAAATTTAGATGTACCACCATGACACTTTTTCATGGGTATATGTCAATGACACCCTTCACTAAATGAATTAGTGCTATTAACATAATGAAATATCTTGAATAGTGTTTGGTTGTGACTATATATTTCTATAGTTTACTAATTATTATAATGATCATAATACATGGGGAGCTTCTTCTTGGACTTTTGATCATGAGTTAAAAGATAACAACTGAAAACAATTAGTGATTTAAAATTGTGTGATTTTTTGATTATTTAATTGTAAATGTTGAACAACAATAAACACATCATAAATTACTATGGGTAACTATATAATGGAAGAGAATTTTATGTGGTACAAGTATCCTAAAGGAAAAATTACTTATGCGATATTCCTATTCCCCATATATTAACAAGGTTCAGATATCATGGACATATCCTAAACTAGGAATTGTGATGAAATGGGTTTTTTTTTTGTATATATATAATGTGATCTTTGTGTGTAGTGTTTTCATGTATACACATAACATATATGTTATGATATGATGCGTTAATGTGTACAAAAATATCCTAATCTTATTGAATTCTATTTTCAGGATGATGGTACACTTTGAGCTAGTTCAATGATATATAGAAACTTATTCAAGGATTCACTGTACAACCATAATAGGATAATGCATTGATCTAATTTTGTGTTTTCAGAGTATTAGGTAAGAGAATCCAATATATATAAATTTAATTATAATAACCTCAGTTTTTTATACATGGATATTACATCATTTTAGATGAATATTAATTACATAACTAAAACACATGCCTGAGGGTAGTAATAGTTAATGCCTTTGGAAACGTGAAAAATAATCTTCTAACATAGTCAAATGTCTTCAATATTTTCCACAATGATCTTTCATTCAGTATTTTTCATAGATGTACCCTACAGAAAACCTTTATTCATAACCTAAGGAGAGGAAACATAATAAAGGGTGAGATCATATGCTTAATAAGGGTAAACATGATAGATATCATTCTATGATCAAATTAAAGAATAAGAAAAGAATAGGGGTACATGATAATGATCATAACATATCATGTTTATACCCAACCTATCATATATCATAACACATGGGTCATGGAAAATTATTTTATCCTTTCAGAAAACAAGGTCGATTATAGTGAGAAATCGCCAAAAGTCATTCATTTACCCTAAGAACATGTCATTAATGTGTAGCACCATCATAACTAAGGAGAAACATTTCATGTGTCATGGTTAAATAAAAACACCATCAAAATAGGGGATCAGGATACACCCATTTACTATAGAAGATCTGAACACACATATTTCCCATAATAGATCAGGACAACCCTCTTTCACATAGTGGATAAGGACACACCTGTTTCCCATGGTGGACCAGAACACACCTATTTCCCATAGTGGATCAGCACACACCATTTTCCGATAGTGGATAAATATTATTGACTTGTTTCCCATTTTTTATCACATGATATATGAATCATTACCCAATTATTTGGAGTGAGGTATATGTCACATCCATCACATAATTAAAGTCATACACATGTTTTCCCTAAGATCGTAAAAATTATTCATATCAAAACCCAAGAAAAGAAATGGGTATCATAAAAATTTCATCATATAATAAAATATAGAAAAGATATAGGTTTTATAATCATTTCACCATATCAGTACCTATGAATGGAAATTGTTTTCTTAAGCATTTTATCATGGTATAACTCGTGGAAGAGAAATGAGTTTCATAAACATCGTGCCCTCAAAATATAATCCATTCGGAGAAAGAATATTAATGGTATATGTGGATCATATCCCCAGTATCGAATATGTAATATAAATGCATTTTTTATTAAATAGATAATAATTTTTAATCATCATTTAAAGCATTTTTTATGAAAATATCATTTCTCTTAAGAACACTTTTAATACATAAAACGCTTTGAAATCTTGTTTCATTGAAAATAACATTGAAAATTTATGAAAAAATATTACAATATAAATTAAATAACCTTTAAAAATTAAAATTCATTTTTAAATAATTTATATTTATATTTATCTCATAATATTAAAACATTTTTAAAACATTTTTAGAAAACATTTTTCTGAAAGGACACAGTCCGACCGATGGGAGAATTAAGGACTTAATTAGAAACAATCTAGATAAATAATTAGATTATAACATAAATTATTTACCACTTTGGTAACATTAAATCATAGTACACCTGACGGAATAAAATAAAATGAACTATAAGATGTCATGATTAGGATTAAATCTATGCTATTACATGTCAAATGCTATGTATTTACACCCCATGAAATAATATAGGTTTATAACATAGTGTATATATCAAAGAAGAAAAATTGAGTCAATAATCCATTACTAATTTTCTAAATATTTAACCACACACGAAATAATAGGGATTTAATAAATGTGAATTTAAAACCCCATATATTTTTTTATTATAATCATATAATTCATTCATGGTAAGTATATACACCACATAGAAGAAGGAGGTGGTGAATAAAGCATGTGTCTTACAAAAGAAAAAGTGAAAAATAAATCCCTTACCTTAAGTCTTGACATACATATTATTGATTAAAAAATAATGTATAATAAATATAAGATTCATATATATATATATATATATATATCACATAACAATATTCGTATATATAATAACAGATATTATTTTTATGACATTATATTACCTGTTTATTAATAATTCTACTTGAAAGTTACATTTCTTATAATAACCGACTTGATTTTCATATATGTTTTGACTTGTCATTTTTTTATTATTACTTTGATAAGAGTTTTATCATATCCATAATTTAAACCATGATATAAATATCATATATTTTTATTATATATGTATTTAAATTAATCCCTAAAATGTGGTGATAGTATTTGGAATACACCTTTCAGGGAGATGGTGAGTTGATGTACACATGAACATAGTTTCCACTTTCTTATCATGTTCAATGAAATAATAGTGAATAGTATATATATATATATATATATTATCTCTAAAATATAATTTCTATCTCATATATATCATATATTTTTATTTAAAATATATTTAATACATTCCATGTAAATAGTGAATTAGTCACATCATTTTGTGAGGTGGTAGTCCGCCATACACACAAGTGACGTTATTGTATTCATACATAATGGAAATCATGTATTTATGTGTGATGTTATTACAAAAAATACATAATAATATAATAAATAACATTTATTTAATATATATATTTATTGTTTTTACATCACTATTCCAAACATTGATAGGTGGTAATGAAAAAAATGACATTGGTTCGCGAGGCGGTAGTCCTCCGTACACACCAATAACGATTTAGTAACCCATTTGATGGAAGTATGTGTTATTTTATTTCATACCATTAAAATTATATAATATCATTATATGTAATATTATTAGGTTATTATATTATAATGTTACAATAACTTAAAAATTTCAAGAAATAAATAAAATAAGGATGCTCATTGAAGAACAAGAACTCTTCTTTGGGTATTCACATTAGGTTTTTAGTAAAGCCTTAAAAGGATGGAATGTTTCCAATAATAATGCTTCTAGGATGAGGTGAGGGAAGTTGGAAATTTATTTTGGAATACATTGGTCATGAAAAATGGATTTATAGTTGCGAATAAGAGTGGAGAGTGAGTTTCTTTTTATAGTTGAGGTGGAGTTTCATTCGTATAGGCACTCAAAAAAGTTCACTCTTAGGAGTTCAATCTTACAAAATGTCAATCAATGATTGATAGCTAATGTATTATAGGGATTATATTGTATATTAAATCCTAAATAAAATATATTACAATTATTAGTCATTTTTTTCCTTAACTCCTAAGTTTCTCAATTTTACCATTTTGGGTTTCAATTAAGATAAATAGTTCACTAACCAACACAATTTATCCTTTAAGATTATAATAAAATGATCCTTACTATATAATTAATACCAAATGTTTATAAATATTATATATAATTTAAGAAATATAAATAATATGTTTGTTGGAAATTAATTTTAACACAAGCGCAAGTATGTTGTAAAAATACGACTTTAACCGTAACTGTGTTAACCAATTTGTTTACTATTTAATGATCAATATGGTTATTATAATAGAACAATTTGTCCATGAATAAAAATTATGTGATATTTATAGTTATTTTAAAACAAATTGACTGAAAATTTCATGACCCCTCCCTACAAAATTTACCCCTCCTGGTCTGGAAATGGGAGAAGAGAGATAATGACACCTGAAACCTACCTCTAGTAGCCCCTGAGTTGGCGACTTGCACCAAGGGTATAGTAAACACACAAATGGGGGGAATTTCCCTCTAAGAGAACACATGATTAAGGGATAGATATGATAGACACCAACCAACTCCTGCTCACACTAAAATATAAATGAACCCCTAGTACACAAATATAATGTCATGCATGAACTACTACAACAAAAATGAAATACCGCAAGAACCAAATGAAACGTAAGGACGATAATGACCATAAAGCCCAAACATCTCCGGCCGCCCACAAGTTAGTAGTAGCCAGCCTAAGATCTAACCTTCCCTAATTGGACAAAAACATAGTTTATATATACATATGGTGAGTATAACAGTATACTCAGTAGGATCCTCCATTTAGACTCTCATGAAAAATTAAAGAAAGTATGCTAAAGCACAGTGAACAACATGTGAAACTAAATAGTTATGTAAATAAGCATACCATGTTCCCATCCTCACCATATTTACTCTCACAAATAAGAACATAAAAGATAATATAATATAATAATGAATATCAAGGGTAACACACTAACACTTCCATGTAAGTTTTCCATTTTTCCCCAACATCGCACGTCTTGAGAATCTCTCTTCAAAAAGGCTAGCCCAAAGTCACCTAGGCGAAGCACCATAATATGCACCTCATGAATCAAAATGAACTTCATGCACCACAACACCATGTATATGTAACCAAGGTAACCAGGTAGTTTTTGAGAGCCACCACAACCCTCATAAAGGGAATCATACATTTGGTACTATACCTCAAGCCATTATAGCTCACACACCGAGTAAGGATCCTCATGAAATCACATCCCATACACATTGTACCTATAATATCTCTTAGGAAAGTATATCTAGAATAAATTTGTGATAAATAACTATAAGAAATTACATCCCTCTACACAAATATATAGGGAAAACTAACCACTGTGCATACCATCACATGTAATTACCCAGAGAAGAGAGCAAGGCCAAAGGGGGTAGTCAGCCATCCATACTCCCATAGGGATGTTAGGAAAACACTTCAAGGGACCAGAATCCTCGAGGTGTCTGTTTACCTAACTGACATGGTGGAGTATCATATAGAAACACAAAACGGACAAGATATATTATATCACAAAACCACACTATGGGAATAACCTAGTCTTAGACTCAACAACAGCAAACATCTCTCAGACTCATGACTACCAATATCATGACTGGATATCCTATAAGCACAAAACCATTTAAGGATCTATATTAAATCACATTTTCACATTTTATCAATTTACATTTATGTTAGTTAATTATTAACCATTAATTAACCATTAAAAATTTCCACATTTCATTACATTAGCATCCGAATAAATTTTGAGGCCCTCCTGACATATCCTAATAGAGTCCATGATTTCTCAAAAATATAACCTTAGTATTAAATCATAGAAAACTACAACCCCATGGGTTAAACCTTTATTAATTTATTTAACAACATTACCAATTTACATAATTCTAGGTATTCTAGGAAAATATTCTATGCCACTAAATACAAGAGGCTCAACAAGGTGAGTAGATTAACTAACTGTTGAGTATTTTCCACCTATAGTAGGAGCATAGACCCATCAAAATATCAGAAGCTAAACATGGAAAGCTTTTGGTATACCATACGCATCTTTGACTCCCTTGGAAGGAGAGTAAGAAAAACCAACTATGTCAAGAAGTGTGGAAAGTAATAAGATAAACAATCAATATATTCAATAAGAACCCAACATCTATATCAATGCATAATCCTTGATTCAACCCATTCGGTTGTCTCTAGTGTCCTCCCCCCACTCATGCATATGTCGAAACATATCACCACTCTAAGAATCAACTGCTTCAATAAAAACCAGGCCTCCCTGCCCCACATACCATAACATCCCTCTAGTCTATGACATCCTAGGCTCACAACATGTCACAATCAGTAGGAAACAACAAGAAACCGAGATTTTGGCCTTAAAACAAGGCATTTAGACTTCACACCCAATAAGTTATCACAACTCTAAAGCATAAGGATCTTTTCATTCATAGGAAAATAGGAAACTCAATCCCAACAAAGGCATTATCCATTATCACAATACTGGTTCTTGGTTCTATCTTGAATTAAATGATTCAATATTTAAAGGTTCAAACTATAGGAATCCTAAGAAACAAGTTATCAAAAATAAATTAAAAAATTAATTTAACTTGACTTTAATTCTTTTATCATCAAGAATCAACATGTTTCAGGTTTATTAACCAATTCCATTAAACATTCACATTTTCATCAATTTGATTAGCATCAAATTATAAGAACAACCAGATTTATTAAACGCACCTCTTTAACGAATTATAAAATTCATTATCAATTAATTACAGCTTTATGATCATTACATATTTTCATAATTAAAATTTTGATAAACTATGAAATGAATAGATATAACACTATCTATCAAATCAATAGTAAAACCGTTATCATTTTATAAAGCATCAACTTCACTATGCGATCAATTCTAATTCATCAACCCTATTAAACTATTTAATTAGGTCAATTCACTACGATCCAAGGAGATAAATCATGATAACTCTACAATTACACTTAAATAAATAGAGAAGCATCAAATACACTACCTTAAAAGGTTGTAAACATTCTTCACTTGATAATATATCAACACAATAGATCCCGATCACCTCTCCCACAACATGTTCATCCACTCTAGGATGACGCGGCCCAACCACACCAACCAACAACCCTAAAAACCTCATTATAAACATGAAAGATTATATTCAATCACGTGGAAAGAAGAAACAAGAGGAATAAGATTGAATAAAACTAAATAAATAGAGTTATATCATAGCTCAGATCAAATAAGGATTCTTACAGATCAAAGGAGTGAGATAAGAATTGATCCTCGATAATGGAATTCCTAAAACATCGAATAAGGGGTCGTTGAGTCACCTATAGTCCAGAGGGAGGGTAGTTATAGGCATAGGGTTTGAAAACCCGAGCAGCTGGAAAACACTTCAATCATTAAAACAATAGGTAATTACATGATGTGTAATCCCCTTTCATATCTTGTAATTCCTCAGGGTCACTTTCCTCCAAAAACCACCACCTTTAAATTTTATTTAATTTTTAAAACCCCAAAATGTTACATAGAAAGAAACCCTCTTTCATGTGGTTTAATTATTATACATGGCATGAAATACACATTTATGTCAGGAAAGTTCCCTAATTCCAAATCTCAGCACTCAAACTCTTCTACACTTCATTTGAATCCCCTTTGAGATCTAAAATCCAGCGGAACACACAAAGGGATGATCTATGTGGATGTGGGCCCTTGCATCAGATACCTATCAAAACACTCTCATCCTCAAGAATCCAAAACCACCCTAGAGAGGAAACATAAAGGTGTTATAAAAATAGCCACCCCGTGAGATATCCCTCAAAGATTTCACCACCACATGAGATCACGACCTCACTAGAGGAACAATTGAAAAACCACGAAATAACCAAAACCATATCCTAAATAATATCTCTGGGGAGATACCTCTCAAAAGATATCAATCCACAATAAGAAACAATATAAATACATCTCATAAATATAAATGGTCTATAAACATCAAAGAAACAATGTTACAGGAGAAGAGCTAAACATCAAACAACTCAGGGTAATAAGCACATATATTTGACTCAAGATCCTAGGTAGTTTCCTCCATGTCACCATGCCATTAAAAGACACAAACCTAGGGGATTTCACTCATACAAAGCACCATCTCCAAGTGGTCCTAGATCTCTACATGCCACTCCATGAAGGTATCATCATCGTCACCAGTGATCTCACACCAATCAATGATATGAGAGACTTCTTGAAAATAATGAAGGATCCTATAAACGTGAAAAAATTGTGTATCGGGATCATCTATGAGGGATGTTCTACCTGATACACCATGACTCTTACACAAGATAACACCTTTAAAGGACCAACACAGTGGGGAGAAAGATTACTCGCACAACCAAACATCACTACCCTTGATGGTGTGTCACCATCAAAAACATGTGATCCCCTTTTACAAACTCTAGTTGTATCCTCCTATGATGAACATTAGATTTCTGATAATCTTTTGATGCCTTAATCCTCTCATGAATCACCTCAACCATCTCTATCGTATTATATACTTGTTTCACCCCAAGAATGGCTAACTCTTTGACCAAATTCCAACATAATGGAGAATAGAAATTTTGTCCATATAGGCCTTCAAACTACTCTGTATTGATGGTGGAGTGTGAAATATTATTATAATAGAACTCTACCAATGTGAGGTTCCTCATCCAAGAACCTCCAAAATCTTGGACATAATAGTACAACATGTCTTCAATAGTTTGGATGGTCTTCTCTGTCAGACCATCCATTTGTGGATGAAATCAATTGCTAAACCATAGTTTAGAACCAAAACCATGATGAAGACCTCTATAAACCAAGGATATATAACAAGGATCTTAATGTGAAATGATCATCCTCAAAACTCCGTGGAGTCTCACCACCTCCTTGAAATACTACCTTGAGAAAACCTCCATTGGGATCAACTCCTTGTTAATTATAAAGTGGGATAATGTTTTTTAAATGATCCACTACCACCCATATAACGCCATAGACTCCCTAAACTCAAGTTAAACTGGAAATTAACTCCATTAAGATATCCTCCCACTTCCATTGAGGAATATCTAATGGAGAGATCAAACCACCAGGAACATAGTTCTTGACCTTCACCTTCTGACAGACCAAACACCAAGACACAGACTCTTCAACTGCATGCTTTAACCTTTTCAACCCAAACTGACCTCTAAAGGCTCGATACATATTTGTCACACCATGATGTGCCACTAAGGGTGAACTATAGAACTCTCTAACAACCACATCATGCATCGACAAAGGAATGAAAAGCCTTACCCGAAACAACACTTAGTGTTGTTCATCTCCAGACCAACCATCAAGCACCTCGCTAAAAACTACATAGTCTCTTAATACCTCTACCTAAAGATCCCCCAACTGGGATTCCTACACCTGTTATACAATATATGACTACACCATCATCTGTAAAATAAATCTTCTTCCCCCCAAATACTCCCATATCCAGATGTAATGCTGAAAGTCCTTCCATAGCCCGTCAACAATCACCTGATTCACGCACTACATTAATGTGTGACTTTCTGCTCAATGCATCAGCCACAACATTTCCCTTCCTAGCTATATTCAATGTCTCGAAGTCATAATCCTATAAGAACTCTATCCCCTGATAGTAGATAAAGTTCACTTAGTGCTGGGAGAAAACACACCACATGCTCTTATTATCTACGATGACCACAAATCACTCACCGATGAGGCAATGTCATAAAAAATTAAAGGAAAACACCACTTCCACCAACTCAAGTTCTTAGGTGGAATTGTTATGCTGATGGGAATATAAATGTTGAGACCCATAAGAGATGATTGATCTCTACGACATCATAATTCATGCCAACCCCAAATGTGAAGCATAAAAAAAACCTCGAAATAAACTCCTTCTGTTGGAAAATAACGAATTGGAGCAATGTCTATATTATCCTTCAAATACTTGAAATCTAACTAAACCATATCATTCCACAAGAACTTATGATCATTTCTAGTCAATGCTATTAGAGGAGTCACACCCTAAGATAAATAGGTTAAAAACCTCATGTAATAGACTACAAGACCAAGTAAACACCGCACTTTTGACATTGTCTGGGGGGATGACCAAGAAACAACTACTTCATTCTTTTATGGATCCACAAATACTCCCTTCTGGGATACATCATTCCCTAAGAAATGGTTTTCTTGAGACCAAAACTAACACTATGGAAACATACAAAATAATTATTGATGGTGAAGAACTCCCAAAATGGAATGATGATTGTCTACATGCTCCTCCTAAAACACAGAGTACACAAGTATGTCATTGATGAAAACCACCATGAACTCAAGGAACATAGCCTTCATTAACCCCATGAATATAACTGAGGAATTCCTCACAATGAAAGACATCAAAAAAATTCATAATTCCCATGATGGAAACAGAAACCAGTATTCGGAATATCCTCATCCTTCACTAACATCTGATGATATTTTGACCGCAAATCGATATTCAAGAACCAATATTAACCATTCATTTGATCAAATAATTCATAAATCAATGGAAGGGGTAGTGGATCTTCAATATCACTAGGTTCAATTGAGGATAATCGATACACAGCCTCAAAATGACATCCACCTTCTTCAAGAGAAAAACTGGTGCACCCCATGGTCACACACTCGGCTAAACAAAAAAATAGCAATATACCACCCAACATTATACATATCTCTAAAATCATATGGAGCTATCATATTGGAAGAAACCAAGATAGGTGACATGATTGGTTTGAGCTCGATCTTGAATTCAATATCTCTTTGAGGAGGTAATGCTACAACCTCCTCTGGAAAGAAAACTAGGTACTCTTCTATGGGTCTGGGAAACACCAACTACTGAACCTCCAATGATCTCACCATTAGCTTAGCCATCAAGAATGATGAGGAAGGAACACACATATGACCCATATGAGGGTCTTTATTTCCAATAAACACCACTACCTCTCTATCAGCATCAAAGAACACGACATTCCTCCTAAAGAAATACATGATTTCTTGCATCAAATAGAACTAATACATGATAAGGATGACATCATATGGCAATATCTGTATACATAGGAAACTCCCTAAAAGAGGTGATACCACATCACAAGCTTGCAGTCTCTACATACTTCAAACAAGTAAGCTCAAACTCCAACTGGTGTAGTCACCGCCAATGGAACTAGAAGCCTCTCTACCTCAACTACCAAAGCAGGGATTGGGTATGTGATATGATAGAGTGAATAAATAATAAATTATAGAAAGAATGCATCCACGTAGAAAAAAAGAAAAGGGTACCTCAAATGATGTCTAGATCACCTAGAGCTGGCAACGTTAAAGCCTGATGATGCCCACGACCTGTTACATGGCCTCTCTAAACCAACTAAAACCACATAAAAAACCATAATCTACTCTCTAAGGAAAGGGAGAATCATGGGGATATCCTCTAACTACCCCATATACTCTCTGATAATCACAAAAAGGAGTAACCAACTGCTAATACATTGGCTGGAACTACCTCAATGGAGAGACCTGAACCGAAACACCTGGTGCATGTTGACTGCTCAGAAAGGAATGTCCCTCTCACCACTGATGACCTCGACCTCCATAATACTAGAATGCATATAATCCCTTAGAATAGTTCTGGGAGATGCTTCCCTTGTAGAAATAAGATGATGAGAGATGGGACCTACCACCGACTGACCAAAGTCTCTTTTACCCTGAAATCTGGGAACCCCAAACCGCAACTCTACTTCGTGAGGAATCCTGATGACTCCTCTCTCATGAAAATCTGGTACTGATTAACATCCTTTCAATGAACTCTTCTCTTTCACGCATCTCAAGATATTTATTCAGAATAAATGAGGTGACCTGGTGTTGGATCTCTAGATGCAAAGCCTCCTAAAAATTCTTATCCTTAGCGAACTGATTCGACAACTAGTCTGAAGAATATCAAAATAGGTTCATGAATTGGATTCCAAACTCTCACACACTAGATATCCCCTTCCATAGGGTATGAAAATCTGGGATTATAGCCTCATGTGTGGTAGAAGAAAGAAACACATATCTGAACTGGTCTTAGAACCCTTCCTATAATACTGCTGACTCCTCATAATCTCGGAGGAACAAGAACCCGTACTACCTCACTACCCCACACAACATCGTCACGACCATCGACACCTAGTACTCCTTCCGAGCATAGATCAAACTGAAGGTTATCTCAACATCCTCTAACCAGTATTATGTGAATATATCTAAAAATTATCTATCATATCTCTACATACTCTGGCACTAAAACTCTCAGAGCTTCCTCCTCCAAGGGTCATCAACATAAACCTCTACTCTGTGGTGATCTACTGACATAACCTATTGAACATAATCAGTCTGAACCTTATGAGGAAATCTACCTGGACCCATACTTCCAAAAGAAAAAAAAGATTGAGATCCTGAATCTATAATATGTAAGAAATTAACATTAATTAATTTTTTTTTGTTATTCATTTTAGGTTAACCTATCCCAATGTCTATCCATTCAAACACATGCACAGAGAAGAATGATGCATGATTCATTCATGGGTCTCTACCCTATAACTAGTATAACATCACTTAGTAGCCACTGTATGCTTAAAGGTCCAGGAATCATACCACATGGGCCCCTAAATAATTGTGTATCAGCCGATCTCCCATGTTTATAGTGCTTTCTAAACTTATCTGATAATGTTTCCTTACTAACCCATGCAAGTTCACATGTTCTTAACTCCGAAATCTATCATATCCCTCAACCAAAACTTTGATAACACTATTTCACGACCCCTCACCCCAACGTGTACCCATACTAGTCCAAAAATGGTTGAGGAGAGATATTGACACATGATTACCACCTCTCGTAGGCCCCGGGTTGGCGACTAGCACTGAGGGTATAGTAAACACAAAAATCAGAGGCATTACCCCCTAAGAGAACACATGAAAAAGAGACAAAAAAGATAGAAACCAACAAAATTATACATAGACTAAGATATAAAATAAACCCAAGTACACAAATGTAGTGTTGTGCATGAACTACTACAACTGAAAGGAAAAACTGAAAGTACCAAAATAAAAGTAAGGACGACAATGACCATAGAGCCTAAATAGCCCCTACAACCCTCAAGCTAGTAGTACCCATATTAATCTACAACCTAATCCAAATAACCTGAAAAACATTTATAGATATGTAGAGTGCGATAATAATATACTTAGTAGGATCCTCCCCAGAGACTCTTGTGAAAAAGTAAAGAAACCATGCTAAATCATAGAGAACAATAAGTGAATGCAACTCATTACCTAAATAGGTAAACTAATTTCCCATCCTCACTATGGACACTCTCATCATGTATCTCATATAAGAGCATATAATATAACAAAGAATATCAAGGGTACCTTGCTACCTCTTCCCCACTAGTTTACTAATTTTCCCCAAGGCCACACATCCTAAGCACCTCTCTTCAAAAATGTTAGCCCGACGACACTTGGGCGAAGCACCCCAACACACACCTCATGCATCAAAATTCACCTCATGCATCAAACCACCACATCCATGTAACCAAAGTTACCAAGTAGTTTCTAGGAGACTCTAGAACCCACATAATATGTTTCATTCATAAAATATCTTACCTCAATACATTACAACCCATACACAAGTAACGATCCTCAAGACATCACATCCCATAGATGATGTACCTATTGAATCTCTTAGGAAATTATATCCATAATATATGTGTGTGAAATAACCACAATCCATTACATACCTATACACACATATATGTCGTAATATAACCGATGGGAATACCAGCTCAAGCAACTGCCAAGAGAAGAGTGCAAAGCTAAAGGGGTTATTCATCCATCCATCCTCCCACTTGGATGTTGGGGAAAACACTCCATAAGGCTCAGAATCCCATGAGTGTTAGTTTCCCTAATAGACAAGGTGAATTAGAATATATAAACAAAAAATTTACAGGATATAATATAGATCACAATCAAAATATGGGCATAACCTAGTCTTATACTCAACTGCAGCAAACGTCTCTTAGACTCCCGACAGCCACTGCTAAGACTCTATATCCTATAAGCTTCAAACCATTTAAAGAGCTACATTAAATTACATTACCTTTATTTATCTATTTCACTTTACAGTAATTAATTATTAACCATTAATTAACCATTAACCTTTTATAAATTTCATTACATTAGCATCACAACAAAGTTCCATGCTCTTCGGGCATAACCAAACCGAGTCCACAGTTTCTTAGAAATATAACATCAGAATTGCATCCTACCAAGATCCAAACCCATGGGTTAAACATTTATTAATTTATTTAACAACATTACCACTTTACATAATTCAAAGTATTCTAGGAAAACATTCTAATCTTCCAAACACAAGGGGATCAACATGGTGACTAGATGAACTACCTATCAAGTATTATCCACACATAGAAGGAACATAGACTCGTCCAACCATGAGAAGATAAAAATAGAAAGCACATGGCATACCTTAAGATACATTGCCTCATTTCGAAGGAGAGTAAGTAAAACCAACTGTACCAAGTAGTGTGGAAAGTAAATCAGATAAAAAAACAAATTCAATAATAATTCAACTTCCATATCAATGGGGAAGCCCAGTTTCAACATGTTTTGTCGTCTCTAATGTCCTCCCAAACACCATGAATAAGCCAATGAATCTCACCACTCTAGGAATCAACTTCTTCCACAAAAAACTGGCCTCCCTACCCAACATACCACAACATTCTTCCAGCCTCAGCCATCCCAGGCTTACAACATGCCACACGCTATAGGAAACAACAAGCAACCAAGATCTTGGCCCTAAAACATTGAATTCAGCATTTACAGACAATGAACTCTCACAATTATAATGCATAACGAACACTGACTTTATAAGAAATTAGGAAACTCGGGACCTACAAAGGCATTATCCTTTATCACAAAACTAGTTCTTTATTCCATCTCAAATTTACTAATTCATTATTCACATGTTCCAACTATGGGAAACCTAAGAAACAAGATATGAAAAGATTTCAAAAAATAATTAAACAATTAATTTAACATGCCTTTAATTCCATTATAAAAAATAATCAACATGATTCAAGTTAATTAACAAATTTTATTACACATGCATATCTGCATCAATGTGATTAACATCGAATTATAATAACCAAAACCTGATTTATTAAACATGCCTCTTAAACCAATCCACCAACAATTATCAATTAATTATAGCTTTATGTTATTTACCATTTTCCCTCAATAACATCATGCTAAGCCAAGAATGGGAAAGATATCAAACTATATCTAAAATAAAGAGGCAAGCCATTATAATGTTAAAAATCAACAACAACACTATGATATCGATACCAATTCCATGATCTTGTTCAATTATTTAATTAGGTAAATTTCATTGTGATATAAGGGGATAAATCATGTTAACTATACAATTTCATGTAAATAAATAGATAATCATCTAATCCCCAACCTCAAAAAGTTATTAAAATTATTCACACAAGAATAGATTAACAAAACGGATCCTGATCGCCTATCCCTCAACATCTACATCCACCCGAGGATGTCGCGACACAACTACACAAATACAAAACCAAGAAAAACTACATTATAAAAATGGTAGACTATCCAACATCATATCGAAAGAATAAACATGAGGAAATGGAGATAATAAACTACTAGAATAGAGGTAGATCATACCTCGGATCAAAGACAAATTACTACAGATCAGAGGAGGGAGAAAGGAATCGATCCTTAATAAGTAATTCCCAAAACATCGAAGAAGCGGTTTTCGGGTAACCTAGAGTTGAGATATAGGGGATTTTTAGATGAAGCATTTGAAAAACCCAAGTACCTGTAAAACACTTAAAACAGAACAACAGTGGGGCATTAGATGACGTGTAACCCCCCTTCACATTGTGTAATTCCTTAGGGTCATTTTATTCCAAAAAACCATCACCATCACCATTCAATTTTATTTTATTTTTAAAACCAGAAAAAATTATATATTTTTAAACCCTCTTTCATGTGGTGAAATTATGCTACACAGTGTGAAATCCATTCTCACTCCATGAAATTTTTCTGCTCATAATTCTCAGCACCCAAACTCACCCAAACTTCATCCAAGTATGCTCAAAGCATCGTAAGCCTTGGAAAAAAACAAAGGGTTGATCCACATGGATCTTGTCCTTATAGAATATACGTTTTTAGTAATTTTACATCAATTAAGAAAATATTATATATTATAAAATAACATTAACATCAATTTTGACATTATTCTCTTAAATTTAAAAGAAACTATCAAAAAAATAACATAATTTGGATATTTTAAATTAAAATCTATGTAACATGACGTGTTCATCTAAAAAATAAGGGAACAATGTAATTCACTCAATTTGATTTAATTTTAATATTTTTAGTATTATTTATTTTATTTAATTATTAACTAAATAATTTCGGCTTTGGCATTTCAAAAAGTATTTTAAGTAACTAACTCATCTCTTAATATTAATTATAAAATATCATGATAAAAAATAAAATTTATCATTCAGAATAATATATAAAATTGAGACAATGTGGTTTTTCCCTATCCCAAAGCAGCATAAACATTAAAATAAAGGAAGATTAATTTTTTGTATTTTTCTTTCATGAATTATTATATATTCCATGTTCATGGAAAAGTTTCAATAAAAATAAAAAAATCGATAAATATGATCCAAGAGTATTAATATGTCTATAAAATATGTGTTGAAAAAAGTTGAGGTTATTGTTACACCTTATATTATAAGTTTACCCACTAAGTAAACTTGTTTTTTTATCTTAATCAATGTAAATAATTTAAACTATTTTAATTAATAATTTTGGTATCAAATTAAGTTCACATTATTGGACATTATGAATTATGATGATTCAAAATATAGAATACATTTTTCGAAATTCAATTCAAAAAATTGGAAAAAATTACTTTAAAACCAACCCTGTGTACAGGACACAAAATCCGGTTTTTAAAGGGAAAATGTTCAAATGATTACATGACATTTTATACAATTTCACCATGAAAATAAAATCAATTTCGTAAATTGTACTATTATATGTATTATTGAACTAATTATACTTTAAAACCAATTTGTATAATAGTTTTACTTTGAAGTTTCCCAGTCGGGGTCCAAGTATCACTGAGAGGGGGAGGGGGTGAATTAATGATATCTTTTTCTTTTATGTTTCGTTATTATTGAAACAACCTTAACCTCCTCTTAAAGGGTTATTTCCCTGATAAACAAAATGAAAAAACATACACAAGAACAACATATTTACCAGGTTCACTACTCAATAAGAGTAACTACATTTTTAGCATAGTATAAAAACAATTCAGTACCACACAATCCACTAGAAAACAATCTTTTGATGTGGAACAAATTGAGTATTATATACCCTTACAGTTTTGTAGCACTTGGAAAATAGTCCTCAAGCGCGTGTGTGACCTCTTAGCACAAATAGGATAATGTATTGTTTCTGTGATTATCAATAATCATTCAAAAATATGATCTATTAAAACAATTATTATCTTTCCTACCTAAAAGCTGGTAGGAACTTCATGGACTTCGTAATGATACTTAGTCCTATACCCCAATCATATATTGATGATCATAGAATACACTTCCCACATAAATTGTGCACTCGAATATTCAACTCACAGATCTCCTTCACCAATCTCCCAACATCACAGAGCACTGTAGTTTTTAGATCACACAATTTCATAAAGACCAAGTTGGTCTTTGTGAAGTTCACTTCTTTCACAAATCTCTATGGCCCTCCGTGAAGATCCTTCCCTCTGTTGAGCTTACTATCTTCATAGAGCTCATTGCATTCATGAAACGTATTAGAAATTCCAGAGTTCTAAAATTCTAATTGAGTCTCTCTACTCTTCTCAAGGGGGTTAAGGTCAATTTATTCGTGATTCGCACCAACTATAGAACCTTTTGTTCCATGTTAGTGCCATGTAATCCCATTTCTCAAAGCTCCGGAATTTCCTCTGAAATTCACTCTTATTCACGAAGCGATTTTGAAAATTTCCCTTATCACCAAGATCATCATATTCAGAGAGCATTCCTTCAAAACATTTTAACCAATGTAATGATCAACTCTCAATGCTCATCACTTCTGTAATGATCTCTTGCAAAGCTCTTCACCTATGCTATTCTTGAGGCTCGTCGTAGTCATAGAGATCGCCATCATCTTTCTTTGTTCCTATGAAAAACACACTTCATGAAGACTATCTTCCATAAACTAATTCACTTTCCATATTTTGATGATCTCTTCATGGAAATCCAATTCTTTGTATGCTAGAAAAACTCTAAATTTTAGACCCAAAAAATCTGGCACACACAGGAAAATTATGCCACCTTAGACACTTGCTTTTATTAAACCAACCATGCTGATTGACAAAATAGTTTCTCTCCCATTACTTCATAAATATTGAATCAAAATTTCTAAAAACAACATATGATATTTGTGAACTACTAACCATTAAATCATTGTGAGATATACCATTGAATGTATTATAACTACCTTGTCTTTCATCAACCACTTATACAAATTGAAGTGATTTTCTTTCAACTCAAACATCCTTGAAAAAAAAGACAATACCTATAAAGAGAACAGTTCTTACTTCTTTTTCCATCCAACTTGGTCCCAAAAAACGTTTTATAAAAATTAAATGAAATGATATTTTTCAATTAATGTTCAGTATATTTTTACAATTTATTGAAAATGAAACTTTTAAAAAATGTCCTAAAAGTTCACTTGAATATAAAATTTATATTAAAATTTAAAAAATCATGTCTTTTTTTAAAATAATATTTATAAAAATTCTAAATATATTTTTAAAATAAGTCCGCCATAAAAGGGTGTCAAATTTGTTTTTAATTCAATTTTGAAGGTAAAGTTGGACTTATTCTTATTAATTGGATACAAAAAATATAAGATGAATGTTAAAAGAAATTATTTAATATAATATATATATATATGTGTGTGTGTCATTAATATAATAAACCAATAATTAATTAATTAATTTATTGATATAAAATAAACATGTGTGCATAGAAATAGTTATTTAGAAAAACATTTCATTTTATGTTCATAAGGGTTTTATTTTCTTTTATAATTAATTTTTCACAAAATAATTCATTTTATAAATTTTTTAATCCATATATTCAAAATTTAGTTAATCATATTCATACATTCCATTTAAATTACTAAATGAAAACAATCACATTGAATAAATATATTGAAATAGTTTGTCATGTTTTGTTTAAAACCAATGTTCTGTGTAATGCAAGTTAAAAATTATATAGGGTGTATAAAAAGATATAAATTGTGTTGTGTGCACCATAAGATAAAATTAGTGGTGTGTTTAATGAAATATTAACTTCATATATCATGTAATAAAAACCACATAAAAAAATATTTAATTGAAAAAAAATAATTCATAAAAACTCTGGGTGTTAAATTCTACCCCCCTTAAAATGAATTTCTATCTTAAAATCATTATAGTTCATAAAAGGTTTAATACATGAAGGTTAAATTCATTGAAACGCATATCATAAAAATGAATAATAAAACTTGCATTAATATTGGAAGGTTGGGAACATAACAGCTACACAATGTAACTCATAATTTTGTTTCCACAAAGGATAACATAGATGCGAATTGAAAACATGAACATAGAATAGAAAAATAACACTCAAATATTGATTGATAGTGATAGAGAACATGTTTAGGAAAAATTTAACGATCAAAAATCCAAAAAATAAAATGTCTTGAAAAAGGTCATTGATATCGTCAAAAATTATGACAACACGACACTATTTTATTTCAAGAACATTTTCCTAAAGTTCAACAATTTTCATGATAAAAAATACTTATTTATTTAATTACATATCATAAGAAAAATATCATCCAATAGTTGTACCATGATCAATTTTCACATAATATCACAATCCAAAAAATAAATGTCAATTTTTTGTTTTTAATGTACTAATGGATCATAAGATCCATAAATAGAATGATAAATAATTTCATATATCTTTTGGTATCTTCACAAGAAAGTAGTTATAATTGGTTATCAAATATGCATAATTCATCATATTGTTAAACAATAATCTTTAAAACCTCACTCAAATTTTATCATAATCCTTTTCATAAATTCTAGACCTTTTGAACTTTTAAAAAGATGAAAATCCAAAACATTAGAAAGAAGTGTACTAAATTTCTCAAAATCAAATCATCATCGATTCCCTATATATCATAAAGTAGCTCAAGACTATCACATAAAAAATTATGTGAATAAATTTATCATGTGGTCTATTAAAGAATAGTATCAACCTTAATTATCATAAAAACATATTGAAATCATACACATTTATTCATTTCTTACATAGAAAAAAATAGTTGGATGAATTCTATAAATCCAAAAATATTGTAAAATCCATCCATGATAATATTTTCCACTTTTTCAACAAATCATTAATCAGTTCTTAGGTAAGCTGTACTATCCAATTTTCTTTATCTAAATCAATCATCTGTTTATACAAAGATTATTATCTCAATATTAAGAATATATTAAGGGTTATCTTTCCCTAATCTTTGTGTTTTCCATGAATATCACATTCCCATTAAATCATTTTTCCAGTTCATTAGAAACATTCAACATATCCTTTCAAACCCCTAATGAAAACCTATACGAAACAATACATACTTATTTCATGATTTATATAAAATAATATTTTAATTACAATACTTAAATAATTCATTATTTATGATTCATTTTTAAATAATTATTTATGATTCTTCTCCTTATTCCTTAACACTTATTTCTATTTACATGGCATTCATAGTCTCCTCATAATTAGAAATATGACCATTACTCAAACCACCTTACTGATTATAATCATAAATATTCCCCTAAGGCCATATATTTTCATAATTACCTTATATTAAACATTTAAAGTATTTACCCATTGATAATAAATTAGGATGACCAATATTTTCATCAATTTATTTAACAGAACCCTTCATTTTTTCCTTTTTTGTCGTATCCTTTATATCCTTATTTTCAATATTCAAAACATCGTCTTATTACTCTATAATATCCACTTGGATGTTTCTTCATAAATTATTGACTTATAGAAAACAAAATAATCATTACTCAATGGTCTCCACTACCGCACCATCAACGATCTACTTCGTAATCTTCTTTGATGAGTCTTATAGCTGGGTATGGTATACATTGTTAATCATGCTATATGAGAACTAATTAGGAATAATCAAAAAATCCTTCACTCTAGTAGTCTTTGTATTTGGATACACAACAAATTTTATTTGTCACATTCATCATTAATTAAATTCCTTATGTTTAACACCATTTACTAAAACTAGAAAGCAATGTTTTAGCAACACTTATAATTGAAGAAAACGAAATATCCATGAAAAATCCCATTTTGGATGTCTAAATCATGGAACATAACTTTAAATATATGAAACCTTCTTATTAACATAGGTAATCCCTGATTATATATTATTTAAATCCTTTATAATGGTTCATAAAGTTTTTTTGAATTTCTATAGCATATCATCGAGGATTTTCATACCAGGTGTGCCAAAAGCCATGTTATTTTGCAATAGTTCGAGTTCGATTCTTTCTCAATAATTGGTTTTTTTGTTAATTATCCAAAGGTACATTTGTTCCAGACCCAGATCCACTTACATTATCCATACAGGTTTATGTTTCTAGGAAATCACTTGATCCACCCATTACAATGATTCTAGGAAATTTTCTTATAAATTAACTCATCCTTAGACTTATCCTTTGAGACATCCATACATATATCCCCAAAAATAAACCCAGGGATCATAGTGAATTTTTCTCATTATAGTTTTCAAATGATAACTACAAATTTCCATTAATACCAAATATAAGGACCTATTGTTTTCATACATGTATATTATGTTATTTTTTATGAATATTCATTACATTACACAAACACATGAACGATGAAAATAATAGTTTATTTCCATTGAAAATATGTAGAAATAATCTTCAAAATTGGAGAAAGATATTCAATGTTTCCCCTAAATATATTTCATTTATCACACTTCATAGTCATACCCTACATAAAGCTTTTATTCATAATGTAACACCCTGATATTTTTTGAGAAGTATTCTTTTTAATTTATTTGATGTTACGTGTTGTATGCTACACCTAGATTATCTTGCACAATAAGAAACACCGTATTAGCTTGCAGTATATGCAACACTATTCTTGGATCGTGTAACACATAATTTCATGTTCGTTTGATAGAAGTTATTCTACGCAACATTTAGTGTATATATATATATATTCAATGTATAAATAAAATATGGTTTGATTCTATTATATGAAACAACAAAGGAATCTTGCACTACACGCAACCTTATTCTTGGCTTGCATTACACGAAATAGAAACCTTCATCGATAGCTTGCGTTGTACGCAATACCAAGTTTCACTAAACAACGACATGTTATTAAAATATTATATAAACTAACCATTATGAATAGTAATACCCACTTTCTGAAATTTTATAAATTGTATCATTCAAAATGGACTTCATTTTCAGATTCGGAATATCGAAATTATACTAGGGTGAATTTTTGGTATTTTTCTAAAAACGTTCAACTTTTGATGAATAGTGAAAACACTGAGTTATTAGTTAAAACTGAATTTTTATTTAAATAATAATTTATTTTATTTAAATTTAATTTAGTTTAAAATAGGCACATAATACCTATATAAGTTCTAAGTATTTCATTGGAGTCATTTTATAATGATTTTAGATATATAAAAAGTTTATTGAACTTTGTACTGTCTTTTACGCACCTCCTAGGAGCATTTGCAAATTTACATAAAACTTAATTTTACCACTTCTGTGAGTTGAATTTCGAAAATCCGAGATACATTGTTAACATAAATGAGTAAAATTTGATTCAATAAGATAAAAATATTTTTTTTGTGAATAGTAACTTTTTACTTTTATTTACCACGGTTAAAAGTAAATAGGGCAATTAAGGGTAAAAATGATAATATTATTATCCTAACACAAGTAATAATTCTATTGGATAAGTATAATTAGAACCAAAAAAACCTTAGGAATAAAATATTACCCTTTAGGTCCACTTGGATTAGATTAGGACATTTATTATTATTTTATTTAAATAATAGTTAAAAGAGTTAAAATCAATGTTTAATAACTAAAACATTTTTAATATTGGGTTATACATAAGATAAATTCTACTATAAATATTCATTAGAAAGATAAAACGATTTCCTACATAATGGTATTTGATTTATATTTTTTTACACTATATAATTTAATTTATTAATGACACAATGATGATGCAGTAATTACATTATCAATGAAATAATTAACATGATTGATATTATAAATACCCAAATAAATGTAATTTGAGAATTTTTATTTATTAAACTAATTTTATAGGTTACTATAACATATTAGGGTTGTTTATATGAATTTTTCGGAAGAAATAATGTTGTTATAAATTTATAAAAAATAAAATACCAAATAGTGTCAAAATTGACATAAAAGCATTTTTAAAACACATATTATATTATTAATTGATATAATGGTCCTAAAAATATAAGGTTTGGAAAAAAGACTTATATAATAATTTATATGATATTAATGAACCAATTGGGGTTCTATTGTAAGTTTAATGTAAGTTTATTAACCATATAGTGCAAGAATACAAGAAGACACAGTAAAAGTTAAATTATTTAACTTAGAGTTAAATATAAATGACAAGGTTAAAATGGTAAAATAAACTTGTCTGAACCCTATTGGTTGAGAGTATGTCGACCCATACCCACCCTAACCTCTAAATACGTCACTTTTGATCCATTATAAACCAAATATGAATTTATTATAAAATAATATTTTACGTTTTTCCTAAGGTGCCCCTCACCCCTCTTATAAAAGGGAACTCCCTCTTCTCTCACATTCACTCCTCCCAATCCATTTGGCTCGGCCAAAACCTACCCAAATACCCTATCAAATATCCTCCCTTAATTTTAGAGGACTTCCTTTAGTCAGAAATCCGACCTAAGTATCCCTTTTGATCAAATCAAAAGGAAGAACCCGAAGAAGAGGTAAATATATCACCACCTATTTCAAGTTTCTTTCTTCTTCCACTTCCTCCTTATTTGTTGTTTCCATTATAAAATAATAACTCCTGTATATTATAAATACTTTTATGTTATTATGTAAATGGTACAACTATATTAGTTATTTTATCAATCATATGAATGAAAAAGTCACCACACGTGCGTACGTACAACTTACCGTCTCCACATCGTGGTGTAGTTTGTTATTCAAACATTTTATTATTTAGATGAGTATAATAATGAGTATAAATGATATAAATAATAAATATAACATTATTATGATTCTTTATATATGATATAACATCCAATTATATACGATTTTAATATCAAAAGAATGATATTATCGCTCGTGCGTATGTACGGACTACCGTCTCCACGATGCGATGAGATTCATTCTCCATGTTAACCATCCAGGAATAATTATAAAGTATATATAATAAGTAATCATGGAACATATGACATAATAATGCTACTGAATTTATGTATATATATATATATATGTCATTTACTTCCATTTAATTTAATAAGGAAATTAATACAACGTTCATGCGTACGTACGGTCTACTGTCTCCATGAACGGTGTATTTCATTCCATTTATCATTCTATTATATATATTTATATTATGAATATATATTATATATAAATCATGTTTTACATTATGGAAGTAATTAATCATGATATAAGTAATTATGGAAGGAATTATGGAAGGAATCGACTAGATCCACACACGCACTGCCAATTTCTAGTGGGGGAAGAATGATGGAAGGAATCGACCCCACTGGATGGCCTGAGAGAAACTCTACAAACACAAATCAGAGGGAGGTATGGGATTCTGGAATCTAAGTCTCTTCAATGATGCAATGTTGGCCTAGAAAAGATGGTGCCTTCTTAACCATCCATCATCTCTTTGTGCACGGGTTCTCCGAATTATGTACTTTCTCCACACGGACTTCCATGCTTCCTCTCTTGGTCCCCATCCTAGCTTCCTCTGGAGAAGCATCTCGGGGCTAAAAAGATCCGAGAAAAAGGAATAGGCTGGAGGATTGGGTTTGGGTCATTTGTCAATATCTGGACTGAACCATGGCTTATCGATAAGGATGGTATGCGGGCTACATCCCCCGTCCAACCAGGTCTTGAAGACACCACTGTCAGCTGCGTCCTTTCTGACCAGGGACAGGGGTGGTGTTTGGAAAAGATACTTGATTGGTTTAATGAATGGGATCAAATAATTTTTCTTAGAATTCCCTTGTTCCCTGATGCTGGGCCCGACCAACTTTTTTGGATCAATGATATCTCGGGCGAATACACGGTGAGGTCCGGCTACAGACTAGCTCTTGGCAGCCACTTTGTCGGCCGAGATGAGTTACCACAGAAATCGATTTGGACGCTCAATGTTCCCCCTAAAGTACGCCAATTTTGGTGGTAGGTCTGCACGAGTACTCTCCCAGCCATGGGCCTCCTCTCTTATAGACATATGGCCAGTACTGCCTTTTTCCCTTTCTACCCGAACATTCTAGAAACTCCTTTGCACGCCATAATTCACTGCCCGGGAGCAAAGAAAATTTGGAATAAATGGGGCCTGGCTTCTACCGATTCAATGGCATTGGCCTCTGACCTTCCTGACGCATTGGTGCTACTCTCTTTCCTCAGATTCTTCAGGTTCACTTTACACCCTGGCATGTATTATTTGGTTCCGGCGCAACAAATTGTTTTTCATCAAGCTCACAGACCCCCCGAATTCTTGATTGAATGGGCTACCTCTTGGATTGAGGGTTGGAAAGACCACAATGGACATTTTATGCCAGGTTTTACCCTCTCATCCCCCTTCATTGGACTCCCCCAATGGAAGGGACTCTTAATATTAACGTGGATTCATATCTTCCAGAGGATGGGCTTATTACCCTCGGCCTCCTGGCCCTAAATCATCTGGGGAAAATCCTTGCTGCAAAATATGAACCATATCAGTATTTTTGGGAACCTGTAGTTGTTGAGGCCATGGCCATCCTTGCTGGTATGTTGCTCTCCTTAGAATGTGGATGGAGTGATATCATTATTGAGTGCAACTTCCTTAACGTAATAGATGCTATTAACCACAATTATGGTGGGCTCCAGTCATTTGGCATTATCATCAGGATAATTCTCTCACTTTTCCAATGCTTCTCTTTATGCGCCTTCTCCTTTACCAAAAGGGAAGGTAACAATGCAGCCCATCAGCTAGCGGCCTTAGGCCCATTCGTCTCCAACTAGCTCTACCTAGAAAAGTTCCCTTCATGGATTTTCACATGTACTTCTGCTGATATTAGTCATTAATGTTTCCTTTTTTAATAAAAAAAATGTAATCATATAAATAATTACAAGTCAAAACATGTACGACAAATGAAATGATTTTACCCAAAACGATGCATTAACATGGAATTGGAAAATGAACAGGTAATATAAAGTCGTAAGTGAATCATATATGATATCATAAATATTATTATGGTTCTGTTACAAGTTAATAATATGTCTAAACCATCTATCCAGGAGTCTCAGACACATACGGAAGAAATTGGACACGAGGTAAGGGAATATTTTGCAATCTCATTTTTATCCAAGATTTCTTATACGTAAGTAATTACTGGGACTATATTTTTCATCCATGTCCATAAAAATGTTTTTTATAAAGTATTTAATATTATTCCATGTATTTTTAAAGTGTTGTTTACCCCTATTTGACTTTTACATTGTGTTATGGAAGGAATAATTCTTTTCTTTACCATATGAGGAACTTTTTGACTTTTCTAGCAAAAGTACGAGGATAATGTTTTTTTAACTTATACGGAATGAACAGATTTTTACAATTTCATAACGCCTTATTTTCAAAAATCACACTCTACAAGATTTCATGACTATTTTCAAAAAATAATTTTCTTTTAAAATTGCATGGCATTGTGTGAAAAGAAAATGATTTTGAAGAAGAAAGGATATTTTCCTCAAGAATTCATTTCAAGTGTTTTATGAAAATCATTTTCTTTATAAGATGACATTATTTCATATGTGTATGTTTCAGGTATAATGTATCTATTATTTACATGGTTTTATTTTTCTTATGACGAAATAATATCCATTTTGTTATATGGATTATGTTATGATGGAAGGATATTTATGAAACCCATTTTATTCTTTGGGTTATAATGAATGATTTATGATTGTTTTGTAAATCATGTAATAATGATATCAATATGAGATGGGTTGGACATATATCTCTCTCCAATGCATTGGGTAAAGATTTATATCTCATTATATAGACATGGATGGAATGACAAGTGAATACTGTTCAGTAATACAGGTCTGGAATGACAAGTAAACCCGATTCAGTAATGGAATTTGTCCACTAGGATGGCCTTTGAAGCAATGCCTTGACTACTTTAGAAATCATATCATGTGCTTAATGGTTTTCCACAATTACATGTTTTATTCCCATGCTATTTTATCATGATTAATTTTCCTTTATGATCTATCCCTTATGTACTGTTAAGTTTTATTTCATGTTCATGTTTTTACGTTCAAATGTTTATGGGTTGTTTGATGTTCTCCATGTTTACCATTACTGAGCATTTGAGCTCACCCTTTTTATATTTTTTTCCCTAGGATATATAGAAAGGATTTAGGTTATAAAAAAAGGGGAATATATTTATGGGAGATGTTGAAGATCTTTCACCATGATTTGAAGATTATGTTCTGAGTTTCCAAAGACACTAAACCATTACTGTCCTTGGGAGTCTGTTTTTGTTATGTATTAAGTATTTCGCAAAAGTAATGTAATGTCCATGTACATCAATCTTTGGGTCTCTACACATAACCCATGGAATTAAAATATAATAAAGTGTTAGCTCAGATTCTCAGTATTGGTAAACAAGAGAGTTATCAATCAATGACCATACGAAAGAATAAGGTAAGCATATGGTTACATGATAATTATCATAACATATAATGTTCATACCTAACATTTAATATATCTTAATCATGATTCATGACATAAATTAATATCTTTTCAAAAAACCTGGGCCAAATGAGTGATAAATCATCATAATTCAATCGTGATCCATAAGATCATGTCATTAATGAGTCACACTATCATAAATATAGACAACCATTTCATGTTTAAATCATAACTTCCAAGGACATCAACATAGTGGTTCTATACTCACATGTTTCCCATAGTGAATCGAGACACACTTTTTTTTCATAGTGGATCATGAAACACTTGTTTACTATAGTGGATCAATAAACACCTATTTCCCATAATGTATCAAGACACACCTATTTCCCATAGTGGAATAAGACACACTTGTTTCCTATATTGTATCAATCCTATGGACTTATTTACAATTTTTACCATGATATATAAGTCCTTAACCCTTTCATTTGAGATAGATATAGTTCCCACCCATCAAATAATATAAATCATACACATATTTTCCACAAGATCGTAAAAATTCATCATATCATAACCCATTAAATGAAATGGGAATCATAAACATAAAAAAATAAAATAAAATATGGAAATGATATAGGTTTCACAATTATGTCATTATAGCATGAACCATGCAGATAAATGGGTTTCATAATCATTTTATTATTGTATAACCAGTGGAAGAGAAATGAGTTTCATAAATATATTTCCCTTAAAATATAAACCATTCAGAGAAATAATGTGAATGGTATCTTTGGATAATGTTCCTAGTAAGGCATTGGTAACATAAATTTATTTTATTTTATATTTCGAATATTTTTTTAATATCATTTATTCAATTTCTAGATGAAAATATCCCCATCTCCTTGGAAACATGATTTTTAAAACATTAAACCTTTTGAAACCCTAATTATTTGAATGTAACCAAGAATACTTTTGAAGGAATATTTGAAACTCATTTAAAAAATCGTTAACAAAAATTAAAAATACTTTTCTGTGAAAATGATCTTAAAATATTAAAATATTTTGAAATCATTTTTAAAAAACATTGTTTTTAAAGGGCATTGATTTTCGACTGAATGGAGAAATAAAAAAGGATTTTATTGAATGAATTTTATTTTGTATTATAATTACCAAATAGTGTAAAAATGGTACCATTACATTAATATACAATTAATAACAAGATTATATTAAAATTCATGAAAAATATGGAGAGCTATATCATGATATTTTGGCATTGGAGACTTAATGCTAAACAATCCTGATAAATGATGAGATTGTAACATAAAATCATTACAGATTTGGTAACATTGAATCATAATCCCCATTAAGTAATTACAAAAATTAAAATTTAATGTATCATGAGGATGTATAAATTCATTATATTACATGAAAAATTGGATGCATTTACACCTCATGATAGAATATCGGTGTATAACAAAGCGTACTTCTCAAAGAAGGAAAACCAAGGAAAAGATCCCTCACTGATTTGGTAACTGTTGAACTATAAACATAATGAAATATATTTACATAAATTAAATTGTAAAAACCCATAATATTTAGTTGTATAATCATAAAATACATTCAAGGGAAGTATATTCAGTGCGTTGAATAATGATGTGTTGAATAAAGCACATGTCTCCAAAAAGTAAACAATGAGATGTAAATCCTTTACCATAAGTCTTTAATTCCATAGTAATCATTAAATATTAATATATAATAAATATAAGTTTATTATATTTCTATAAAAAATATTCATATATATCAAACCATATATGGTTATCTTAGGACTTTATATTACCTGTTTATTAAAAATTAAATGTTAATGTTATGTTTGGGTAATAACCAATTTGTTTTTTATATATGTTTTGAATTTAATTTTTGGTCCTCTTAATTTGATAATGGATTCATCATATAAAAAATTTAAAACATTAAATTAATATCATATATATTAACTATATATTTATTTAGAGTAATCTATAAAATCTGGTGATAGAGAATAGAATAAACCATTCAGGAAGATAGTAGGCTAACAATATTCAAATTATAAATTCAAATTTAAAACTAAATAATTTACGAGTATCCAAAATCAAACCATATACACCATAAATATGCTTCAAAAATTAAAATCACCAATTATTGGATGAGAACAACCAAATCCTTATGGAATGACTCTACTGAGATGGTAAACGGTAGGGCATACGTATGAATGTACCCTATTTTCATTTTTATATTGTATTTAATGTAATAAAATTAAATGAAATATATATATATATATATATATATTATTAAAATATAATTATTATATCTTATATGATATTTATTTTTATTAAACCCATCTATAATACATCCCATGTAAATCGTGAATGAATCAAATTGCATTGTGAAGCTGTAATCTTCAATATACACTAATGATGTTATTGTATTCTGAAAAAAAAATCGAATGATTGATGGTATGTGTGATATAATAATTAAAAAATAATAATAAAATCATAAATACTATAAATATCATATATAAATAGTAGTTCCATCAATTTTACCACCCATGAGAGGTAATTATTGAAAAACATGTGACATTAGTTTGTGAGGATGTAGTCTGACACACACTAGAACAATGATTTCATAAACCATTTGATGGAAGTGTGTGCCGTTTTATGTCTTAATAATATGTTTATGATATGATAATTATATAAAAATAACTGAAGAAGGTGGAGAAATAAATTAAATTGATATGCACTTTGAAAGAACATTACCTGTTTTTCGGATATTCTCCTTAGGCTTTCACTAAATCCTTCAAAGGATTCCATTATGAAAAGAATAATGGTTCTAGTATGAGAGGTGGAATTTGGTTGTAATTTTTTGAAGATATATTTGATCCAAATTTCTTCTAATGTGTGATGTATAGAGGATAATGAGTGCCCTTTTATAGTTGGTGATGTTGGGAATTCTTGTAAATAATCAAATGTATTCACTTTTGGGTGGTAAATAATACCACAAGTTGATAAAATATTGATAATTAATGGGTTATTGGGATTATAATCTATTGAAAATCGTCACAGGAATAATATAACATATGTTTTAATCATATTTTATCTTAACTACAAAGCTTCCTTATTTTAATATTTGGGATTTTCATTACGGTAACTAGTTCCTTAAGCTATGAAATTTAACATTTAGGAAAATAATAATATGATAATAACTATATAATTTATAGACACTAATTAAAAATATGATTTATAATTTAGAAAATATAAATCCTACATGTTTTAGACATTAATTTTAACACAATCACTAGTAATGTGTAAAAACGCCACTTTAATCGTAACCTCGCTAACTGAGTTTTTTACTATTAAACTGTCAATATGGTTATAATAATTGAAAAAAATTACATTAAAAGAAAATATTTTATATATTTATTATTATGTAAATATTATTTTATAGATGATAGTATTTTTTGTAATTTCTAATCAATTAGTAAAATATCATTTATTATAAAATAACATTAATGTCAATTTTGACATTATTCATTTAATTTGGATTTAAAAATATGAATAAAATAATGTATTATATAAATTTTAAGTTCATAGTTCTGTACCATGAAATATGCATCTAAAAAAGTCAACATAATAATTCATTCAATTTTATTCACTTTTCATATTTTTAGTACCATTTATTTTATTTTATTATTAACAAAATACATTTTTCATTGGTGTTTCATAAGAATTTTAAACAACTAATTCATCTATTAAAATTAAAGGCAAATTAATATGATAATAAATAACTTTATAGTCCAATATTGTATATAAAACTGATCCAATGTGGGGGGTTTCCCTATCAAAAAGAATTAGGGATATTAGAAGCTGCGAAGGTTCTTTTTTTTTCATTTTTATTTAATTACTATAAAGTATATGATCCAGTAGAGGCCTATCCTAAATATATATATATATATATATATATAAAGGAATAATGATTCAATCATTACAAGAGGTTATTAAAAAAGAATAAACTTTACCACAAATGTCATCCTCCAACATTGGAGAACAATAATCTGGGGTCGTGAAAGACCACGTCGTAGTTGTGTCAGTAACTACATTATTTGACAGAGCATTTTCTTCCTGATTTGAATCCATGTAAGCATGTGACACAATCAAGTTATGTTGATTGGATTTAGTAAGGCATTTAACCCAATAAGTTAATATCTATAAAGGCACCTTTCCTGTTATGGTTTTAATTTCATGGACCATAATTGCATAATCAGATTCGATCCATAATAAATCACATTTGTACTGAATAGAATATCCAACTACATAAATAATCATCCATAGCTCTGCTTCATAAGTGACCGAAATTCTAGTGTGATTATGAAGGAAACCCTTGATAAAACCCACCAAATGTTCAAAAGGCACCACCACAACCCAAGGGACCTGGTGTAACTGAGTATGCACCATCAATGTTCACATTGAGCCATGGATTTAATGGAGGTATCCATCGAATGTACCTAACCATTTTTAGTTTTCTTGGATGGCCTATCACACCCAAGAGACAAAGAGTAATCAGGTCTTCTGCACTTTTATCCACACTTCTAGTTTGAACTGTAGCCATAGCCTGCACCATATGGTGGATAGAGAGTAGACTTGGCTGTGTAGTGCACTATTGTTCTTCAAACAAGACATTTTTTCGGGTTCTCTATATAGCAGTGATACATGAAGAGATAGCCACAAACAGAAGGTTGTGAAACCACATACTAAATCCTATAATGAAAATAGACTCCAAGAAAAAATTCATCATCATATCTATATCAAAAATCAGCATGAAAAGGGATCCAACATATGAACAATGATTCTATGAAAATTCTCATAATGAAAACTAATTTTGAAAACTTTCTTCATCATTTATACATAGTGAGTAGACAGAAGCACTAAGAAAGATAGATTTTTAATATGATTATGGTTTGGTAGCCAAATTTTCCAAATCCTCTATAGAATAACAAAACTCTATGGTAGGATAAAATGAGTGTGGAATTTCAGTAACCAGGATAGTGGTCAAAGGATTTCCTTACATTCCATTTTATAAAACTCCTTGAGATTGAAATGGCTAGTTCTTCTTGATTTCAATATAAGAATTCCATGATCCAAAAAGGTGTATCTTTGAATATCCAACATTACTTATGATGGAATAATGCTCCCATAAATGTGAATTTGTGATAATAAATCACCAATTGACATGTGTATATCATCAGTTGGAACACCCGGGTTGTGCTCTATTGGATGATCAATCCATTCAGTGGTCTAATAATTCATATTAGAACCCCTGATTACCAGCCATATAGAATCACACATGATTTTATTAAATAAATTCTTGATGAATAGTGAAACAGATGAGGCAAAATAGTATTTATATCCATTTAATAAGCTCACATTAAACCTATAATTAATGAAGTCATCAGGAACATCTATAGAATTAAAATTCCATGTAAATTTCTAAATGAGACCATAATTAAAAATCCTAAGGTCTTTGATCCAAATGGCACCCAATTCCACTGGTTTTATACATTATTTACATGAAACAATAATCAAATTCATTTCATGGACTGAAATAATCCATATAATGTTCCTTACCACACTAATAGAAAAATTACCCTTACCAATAGTTTGGGACTGTTGGTATAGGTAAATTAAAAAAAGTTATAGCAGAGGTTTAAACTCATAACTTGTGGGTAATATATAAAATACATTACCACTATCCTACAATTATATTTGTGAATATATTTGGATATATATATATATATGTGTGTGTGTGTGTGTGTTTGTGTGTGTGTGTAATTTATATATTGATTTATTTGATGATATTTGAAAAAAGAATTCATAAAAACTAAGGGTATATATCAAAATAGTTCTGAAAACCATTGGCATAGGTACCCACCCTTTCCTAATATTTTATCCAAACTGTTGGGAAAAGTGGTATTAAAGTATACCTTTTCCCAACGGTTTGGCCAAACCATTAGAAAAATTATTCTAAAAGTGGGATTTTACCAACGGTTTAGAAGTATTTTGGTAAAGGGTTTGGATTTCCCAATGGGTTTTCCTAACCATTGGGAAATGTTGTGTCAATGTTGGCTTTTCCCAATGGTTTGGCCAAACCGTTGGGAAAGCCATACCCTTTCCCAACGGTTTTTCCAAACAGTTGGGAAAAGTGGTGTCAAAGTTGGCTTTTCCAATGGTTTGGCCAAAATATTGGGAAAAGGGGTCTCAAAGTGGGATTTTCCCAATGGTTTTTTAAAACCGTTGGGAAATCCATACCCTTTCCCAATGTTTTGGCCAAACCATTAGGAAATGTGGTCTCAAAGTGCATTTTTTCCAATGTTTTGGCAAAACCATTGGGAAAGGGGACCTATACCAATAGTTTTTAGAAACCGTTGGCATAGAAGTGTTGGTATAGGTAGAATTTCTATTAGTTTCATGCTCAAGATATTTGTAATAAGACCCTTGGCCCATCTATAGATTTAGAATAAATAGAGAAACTTGGATGTTATCATGGATTTTACAAGACAAACTCTGCTAGCCTAGTACATTTCCTTACACATCCACAAGTATATTTGATTAACAATACCAGAATATATTCCTTGCAAATATTACCTTTTAGCTTTACCTAAACTAAGGGTACTATAAGATAGGTGAATGGGAGAGATCCCCTCCTCCCCCCAAGTCTCTAGACTATCCTGTTTTGCTTTCCAATAAAAATAACCTGAGAAAAAAACATGAAGGATTTGTCCCAACTGATGGACTGGACTATAAATTCTTTATAATGTGCAAACAGAGCCCTCATAGAGGAAAGGATTTTTTTCAAATATCATCAAAGTAAAAAAAATTCATCATCATAAAGCAAGTTTTATGGAAAGAAATAATTCTTCCCAGCCCTTATTTGTTTATAAGGTTGAAATTGGGTGAGGTCATTGATGCATCTACTCATATAGTCCTCAGCAATGGAAAAAAATTTCCAATAACAAATCTAATTATCTCACACACCTTGATTATTTTAAAAAGCCTATGGGGTCTTAATTAATGGTAATGGATAGACTTTAAGAACAAAGTATTTTACTAATAAGCTTGATAAACATTTCTGAAAAAAACCATATATTCAATGTACCTCCAAAAGAAATCTCCAATTATGTGTATCAAAGGCCTTTTAGATTTAAATTTTATGGGAGAAACTTCCCTCCATTTATTTCCTCCTATTTATGTTACTAATCTTTGAAGATTTGAATAGAAAATTCTGAATACATCTCCTAGGGACAAGTCTAAATTTATTTGGGGAGATAGGGTCATAAACCATACACCCTATCCTACTCATGATAATATTACTAACGAGATTGGTGATTGAGTTCCAAATAGTAATATTGCTAAATTATTTAATATCAATAACATTCTCATTCCGAAACATTTTATTATATGTTTAGCGATTATGTAAACTAATTTTTACCTTAATCAATGCAATTAGTTTTAAAAAATTTCACTAATAATTTTGGTTGAAACGTAAGTTGACCTTTTTAAAAATAATAAATTATTATTTTCCAAAATTATAGAATCCATTTTATCAAATTAAATTCAATTAAATAGAGAAAATAATTTAATATTAACCATGTATATGTGAAGAGAAAATGATTTTTTAATGCGAAAATGTTAAACAATTTTCAAGGTTTTTATATCAAATTTCAATATGAAAATGATTCCAATAACCTAATTTTATTTATATATGTATATTTGAGCTGATAGTAGCTTAAAAAATTAAATTTATAGTTTAACTTTATAAATAAATAAAACGATATGATAGCTCTCAATTAAAATTTTGTAAATTTTACCGTTCTTCAAAAAATGAAACCTTTGAGAAAATTTCCAAAATTTCACCGTAAGATAATTATGATATTAATATTTTAAAAAATAATTTTATTTTTTAAAATATATCATATAAAAATGTCAGAAATTGGTTTTCAAATAATTAGGCTATAAAAAGGGGTCAAAAAAGTTTTTTAGAAAAATATGTTTTTATGTATAAAATTGGATTTACTCAAATATATTTTATTGAAAAAATATAATATGAATGTTAAAAATTTTATTGAAAATATAATGCATATAAATTTCATTAAAATCATTAACAAAATGTTATTTGATTAATTTATTGATATAAAAAACACTTCTGCGCCTTAAAATGGGTTTTTAGAAAAAGATTTACCTTTATTTTCATAAGGGTTTTATTTTAATTTATAATTATTAATCAAAATATAATTCATTATATAAACACATGTAAAGAATATTTTCATAATTTATTTAATCATATTTATACCATCCATTTCAATTGCTCGTTGACAACTATCGTATAAAATAATAATGTTTAAAAAGTATGTCCTCATTGTTATAAACTCAGTGTTGTGTAAAGCACTATAAACGTGGTATTGGGTGAGTCATAAGACCATAATTGTGTTGATTATACAAAAATATATTCTCATTGTTTCTTTTAGTGAAATATTAACTTTTTATAGTGTTCAATTTACGCCTCCAAATAATTTACATTTATTCAAAAAAAATCAAAAAAAACCCAAGGTGTTAAATTCATGGTGATGATGATGTAGAATTATAATTGTGGCACTATACACTTGGAATGGATGAAATGTAGCGAATATTTCTTCCTAAAAGTGTATCATGTGTTATAAGGTAGTGTTGTGATGGATTTTGGACTTTTTTATGCATTGATTAATTTGGTATATAGGATATTCATGTGGACTGATCCACCTGTATTATAAGATTGTTGTGTAGAGTAGTTAATACAACTTAATGTATTTTAATAAATAGTTTTCGACCTAATTATAATATTGTTTGGTTAAACTAATTCACATTATATACATTCCTTTTATACACAATTATTTTAGTATAATGACTAAATTATATAATTGGATATATGAGTTTTTTATTATTATTTTGTAATATTACTTAGTGATGTGATATTCATTATCAAGGTATCATATTATTGGGGTTTGTACCATATAACCAAATTACATAGTACTTTTTATTACATATATATTCAAGGACCAAATTATTAATTTATACTTTTCCATATTATGGGTGTTATTCTATATAAAATTAATGTGATAATAAATTTAGAGTATTGTATTCATAAAAAGGTGATAGTATTTCCCAACAATAAAAAAGTATTAAATTTTTATGATAGTATTCTTAAACATATGTCCTACTGTTTGGAAAATAATATCTCATAGGAAATACATGATATTTATACTATCATGTGTCAGATTCTTATAGATGAGGTTCTAACTCTTAAATTTTATCTTATAGTAATCTCAAATTTAAGATATTATGAGTACATACCTACCAATAAGATTTCCATATGTTATATACCTAATTGGATATTTCTATATATAGATGTGTGAATTGGTCAATAGACTTGATATTATTATTAATGTATTATCAAAAACCAAAACAATATATTCTTATAGTGATGTAGGATACATTGGGTGAATTATATGTGTTGGAGATAGTTTCTTAGGACTAACTATTTTTACATTGATTTAATGTATATTCGATCATTTGGAAACTAATAAAACATTTTATTATATATTGTTCACCATTCTACATGAATTTAATATAATAATTTCCTAGGTTATCTTTCTCATTAAAAAGGTCATATGGGTTCCCTACTATGATTAAAAACATGAAGTGATATGATGATAATCATAAATATAGTTCTACATTTAGATAACTTACTATGATATGACACATAGTATGTAGAATTTTTGGTTTGAGTACTCATAAAAAGATGATCCTTCTTATCATGAAGTTCATAGTTAGTAATCATTAAGATGGTAAATTATGACAACATCCCCAACAAAAGGATTTCCATATGTTTTGTTATCATAAGATATTTCTATATGTGGGTGTGTGTAATGGTCCTTAGTCTTCAATATTATAATTAATTCATTTCATGTCCCACACACTTAGATTCACTTACCAAAACTATCAATCCATATGTTGGTGAGAAGTAGCATATTTTGGGTGTGTCACCAATGGTATATTACTAATGGATAAGTTGAGGAAAGTTTTATACCATCCAAATTTAGTTAATCTTATATATAAACCATTTATTTGGAATGTAACTATCACATTAATTACATGGTTATAGTGCAATGACATGTTTATTTTAGATATTCAATGAAATATGTATCGAGCATATTTGTCGATGAAATGGATGGGAAACCTTCTTGATAATATATTTTGATAAAAGGGTTATATAATATAGTTAGAATTTTTATATGGTTATCAACAATGTGACGTTAATTTATTTCTCTTGGGTTTATTGACCCATTTCTAGAAAGTAATATAGCAAATTTGTAGATCCTAACTAATTCCAAAGAGAAATAATCTAGAAGGTTGAATTCTATTTTTTTTCTAATCTCAAATAAATTATATTTTAATTTAATTAATGGAATAATTAGTACTCTCAAGATCGGGGAATAATTTTATTCTTATTTTATTGATTATTAACATTCACAAGGTAATAAATAATTAATTTATTTTATTACATGGATATTTGATAAATATTTATTTAATGGATTTTTAATAGATTTTTTTATTGATGAAAAAATATTAAATATAATATCTCTATGGGTGTTTGAAATATTTTATGGAATTATAGAGGACCAAGATTATGTCAGGTGATGAATATTTACTTTTATACCGGTAAATAATGATTATCACTGTAAAAACAAGTGTATTCCATAAAAAATATAATTATTATAAATATTAATTTTAATGGAGTTTAATATTAATTACTATATTATTTAGGGGATGATGTGTAATTAAATAATATTTTATCCCAAACTATAGCTCTATAAATATATGGTTATGTATATTGTGGTGGGTTAATCAAAATTTGAGAATAATAATGAACAATGGAATTCAATCCCTATTCTTTATCCTCTATCTATTTCAAGAACAATAATCTGTAGTGATATTCCGTTAACCATTAAAGAACAATAAATGATCAATACAAACAACACGATACAATTGACTATATATGCTAGAACCCAAAAATCTATTGATGTCATTTGGAGGGAAAAGGAGAATAGATGGATCATCACAGGATGGATTCTACAAATAGAACCCCCAATCACAACAAAGGAAATACAAATAAGGGTTTTAGAATAATAAAAATCTATATCGTAGAATTATCCAATGATGAGGTAGTATATTATCTGATCATAAATGAATTATTTATAAATTTAACCTTAATGATCCTCACTTTGGGCTATGACAATCTCTATTTTAAATGAAATTTTAATATAACACCTACCAAAGGGGATTATGCTACACCGGAAACCTAAAATTGGTATAAGAGTGGTCATGTTTTAATTTTCTAATTATTTATTTGATTTTTGATCAAAAGTTGAAACCATGTTTAAATTTTTCATTTCATATTATATATTCTTTAATCCAATTTTAATTAACATGTTTTAAACATTTTAAATTCTTTGTTCAGGACAAAAAAATTTATAATAACAAGAACATATTATTAATGTTTGTAATTGGAATCCGGAAACCATGTTTAATGTGGTCGGATATCATGTTATTACACAATGTGTATCTGATTTTCACACCATGTCCCCAAGTTCATTGCTCCAGTCTATGTCACGTATACATGATCGATTGAAAATAATTACATAGGGTTTTTCTATTTCTCACAACATGTAGACCGAACCATCATGAAAGATGGATTGTCAGATTACATGGGGTGTATCTAGCATAAATGATGTGTATTCTACTGTTATTGGTGCAAAAATTCATTAAACTCATATAGTCATTATACATCGTAAAAAGCAGGTGAGACTGACTACATGTTGTATTGATAGAGTATACATCATATATCCATCATACATGGTGTGTGATTAATTAATTCCCACATATTAAGTACATGCCATGCAATCAGATAGGAAAAGAGGATACACGTCGTGCAATATTCATGGAATATATCTATCTTGTACACATCATGAAATATCGTGTTTGATGAACATGTCAAGTCCTTTATTGAGTTTCACGAAAACATGTTGAACAGAAAAATGGTCTATTTTCTTGTCGAATCCCAAGGAATGTAACTCGGGAACATGAAAACCAAGATACATGGTGTGTGACTCGCATGTACATATAGTGTATTCTCCCAATAAAGGAAATAATCAAATTACATTAATATGATAATTGTGACCTCAAAACCATATTTTATTTATTAGAATAATTGTTTTTTGAAAATTTTGTAATGGTTTTAAATTATTTTTATAATAAACAATTGATTAATTTTAATAATCTGTAATAATTGATTCTAACATTTATTTTCCATGAATTCCATTAAGATGAGTATCTCTAAGAGAATTCAGATGGTCATTTTGAAGAAATGGAATCAATTAAGGGAGGTGTATTTATCTTAATAATAATTAATAGATAGAAATTAATGTTAATAGATTTATTTTTCATTATACATATCATATATGACCATTCATGAGATCAACCAAGACATGTGTACGTGTTGACAATTTTATCATAATTTATGGAATGTGTTTTCAATTATTCAATATTAAATTAAAATTAATGTCTTTCACATCTTGGTTTATGTGGATTCATTCATGCTGGCTTGGTGAACCAACATGTTTGGATTTTTTGTAAAACAATGTGATGGTGTACCTGTTGGGGGTTTCTTGTAAATATCTTTTAGTGAATATCAACATTGGGAACCAATACTTCCTATCCTCCTTAATGTATACCAAATATGAGTCTAGAGAAAGTGATGTGTTATGGTAGTACTTGAAAAATATTTAAGTAGGGACTTAGTTTGATTTTCAAGTGTATTTTAATGTTATTCTTGACCGACTTGAGAATAAATGAGGTGGGTTATATCCAAGAAAATATTTCCAATCATTTCTAGAATTCACCTCCAGGAATAGCCTCCTAGAAATAAAATTTTCCAAGGAAAAATATATTTGGTGCAATATAAGAAAAAGAAAATTTACATAGTTTTTGGTTATTGGATGACTTTTTTTCTAATCTTTGGGCTATTTCAACCCTCACAATGAAAGATTTTAACATTTAGTATGGGCTTTATCCGAGAACTAACCAACACTCATTATTATGGAATAAGGATTAAGGTATTGAAATGGTTTCTATTACTCCAATCTGTGGACATATGAGCCTAAATTTTATTCAATGATTCTGGAGTCTTGGTTGAATCCCATGAAATAATGAATATGGACGAGCCTTGATAATAGGATTCATAGAATCAATAGTGATTTGAAAGCATGGATCAGCAACATGACTTCTCTGTTTTTTAATTTAAAAGATATGAAAAGAGAGATTTACTAAATTGAGGGGGATTTTTAATCTAATTGGGATGAGTAAATCTATTATAATATGATGGCCTAGATGAACCATGTAGTAGAAATTATTTTGGAACAAAAAAGAAAAATTCATGGGAAGTCCAAAGAGACCTTGCTAAAGGAAGGTGACAAGAACACATCCTTCATATAGGCTTGAATCACAGAAAAAATTGGATCAATATGAAAAACATTTCACTTGATGATGGATCCTTTACCCAATAAATGATGGTGGTGGGGGGCTTGGTGAATGAATATTTTAGAAAGTTATTGGAATATATCAGAACAAGCATGCAAGAGGGATATCCTAGTGACAAAACTGATTTATTAAATGATATTCAGAGAGATGTTTCTAGTGATATCAACATATTTTTTTGTAAGTACACCAGAGGAAGCTAAAATATCAGAAACATTTTGGGTTTTGAATCTCAAGAGTTCCCCAGGGCCAGATGGTTTCCCAAGATCTTTCTATGTTACCTTCTTAGAGTTATTTAAAGGACATATGTGTGTTTCTTACAGAACTTCTTTAGAGGGGGGAGGCCATACCATGAGTGGCCTATGCTTCTATCTTGATTATTATTCTAATGATGAAATAACCTTATCACTCAATAATTACTAGCCATTCAATTTTCATAATTTCCATTAGAAGGTTCTCAAAAATGTTATCAATATGAGGCATTCTTTTTACATAAATTTCTGGGACTCAAAGAATCCAAAAGGATTAATCAACAAAAAACAAACTCAAGTACCCATTGCAATGGGGCATGATCTATTCAGGGATATTAATAATAAATCCCCAAGATCCAACATTATGGTTAAGGTGGATATTAAAAATTCATATGAGATGATGGATTGGGGCTTCATCAACAATGTTTTGATCAACATGGGATTTTCAAATTGTGTGGTTGATATCTTCTTTAGGGATCTTAGCTCCCATTGAATATCAATTTCATTAATAGGGAAGAAATGTTGGTTCCTAAATTCAAATCATAGCATTATCCAATGATATCCTTTATCCCCTAGGCTATTCAGCTAGGTCCAAGTCATTTTGATTTGATACCTGAAAAAATAATCTAAAATTTCTTCATCCATCCTTATAGCAGAAGATCCTCTACAAATGACATTTCTCACATTTTTTAATATGAAATGATCTTCTTCTGGAATTTAAATAGTATGGATATTCATGAATTAAATAAAATAATGTACTTATATTTTAGATGAAGTGGAAAATCATTAAATTGGGACAATAATAGTTTTTTAATATCAAAAGGGTGTATAAAAAGACAATATAAGAAGATTGAGTAGGGGCTAGAATTGCATATGACTTACTTCCCCATGGATTACCATAAAGATTTCGTTGATCCTAGTAGGATACATGTAAACTATTTTGATGAGATCATTGATAAAATCATTTCCCGTATTTCAAACTAGAAATGCCACTTTCTCTCTTTCGAGGGATGCATCAACCTTTTCAACTATGTCCTTTCTTCTATTCCCATTCACATATTATCAGTTCATAATTTTCCAAATATGGTATTAAAATATATTGAAATGAATTTTATAGGTTTCCTATGGGACTCCCATTTTGAGGGAAGATATTACTAGGTGGCATGGAACATGTGACGTCCCGGACCCAGCTACCCCTCAACCCGAGCCCCGAGGCCAGTTTGCCACATAACCCCTGGCTAGTCTCCCCATAGGCCAGAGGCTGCCAACTAGCAGCTGGGGTGTAATGGTAAGTTAGTGGGGAGACTGTACCCCCATGTCAGAGTACACAACGGAATAGCAGAAAAGTAATAGAATAGCAGAATCACAAACAATGGACAAGCAAGAGAAAATGGGAAACATACAAACCAAATAACAGAAGTAAAGTAACCCTTTATAACATAAAAAATCCTCACAGGCAGTGTTTGATACAATATGGATTCATGGCATGCTGATACAAAAGTAAACAAAAGACTGGCATGCTACAACTAGTATAAAAGGAACAAAAGGTAGCCCAAGATCATCCCTAGCCAAGCTCGGTCCTCTACTATGGAACTCCAGCTAGAATGTACAAGTATCAACCACCTACAGCTGGGGCCTTGCCCCTACTAATACCTATGGCAGTAAAGTCTACACGGGTGCCCAGGAGGCCTCTCAGGTAGGGTGTGAGACAAGTCTCAGTAGGCCACCACCAAAAATTTCTACGTGTATTCCAAATAGATGTTCGTAGTAATAGTGAGCAATAGAGTGCAAGTATGTAAATCAAGCAATAAACAACCATCCCGCTCAGGTTCCAGAAGGACACCGGGCGGGTCTACCTGCTTCAGATCACGGCTGGTATGTCTGTATGAATCACCTACTTATTTTGAGATAAATATATATATATATATACATATATATATTCTATGTTGGGTAGGACCGGGATGGGACTCATGGGTGTCCTTAACCCAGGGGCAGTTCTCTCGATCCTACCCCTGGCCCAACCTTAATAATCATTCAAGGGAGATCTCACAGTCTACCCTTATCCCAAAGCCGTAACATAGGGGAGCTCTCACGCTCTGCCCCTGGCCCGAAGCTGTATCATTTAATTAGGGGAGCTCTCACGATCTGCCCCTAGCCCGAAGCCGTATCATAGGGGAGCTCTCACATTCTACCCCTATCATGAAGCTGTATCATTTAATTAGCATAGGTTTATAAGGAAAACACTTCTTATGACATTCATAACAATAAAACATGGCATTTCCATCTCACAATATCATGAAATCACATTTTAAGCAAACATGCATTTAAGATAAAAATGGGGTTTAGGCTAACTCATCCTAGCCAAACCCTAACCACACCATCCCATTTGCCTCACATGGAAAATGGCTTTCAAGTCATAACCATAAGGTCCAAAGGTGAAAAAAGTCCAAAACTTTAGGTATAACACCTATGTGTGTCCATACCGGGGTAATACGGTACCCAAACACCCAAATGAGGGTATTTCGCATACCCTCCTATCATAAGGGTCATTTAGACAGTAAGTAGACAATATAAATAAGGGGTTTGGAAAAAAACAAACCACAACATGACAAAATAAACTCAAGAATGACAAAAACCCAAAAGGAGAACACATGACCACCTACCTTAGAGCTGTAGGAGTAGGCTCGCTCGATATCGACCTCAGATTTGCAGTAGGTTGGAAGAGATCTGAGTTCCAGTCCAATGCCCTGAAAATATGTCATATGATCCTGCATCAAAATAACAAGACGGAAGGCAAGAGTTTCCGAGGAGAAAGGATTGCGTGAGGTAAGCCTTACCTTGGCCATTCCAATGCTTCCATCAGATCAAGGAACGGACACTGGGGTAAGAAACCACAAGATATTGAGTGAGAAGAGGGTTTGGGAGCTCAAGGAGGAGTTCTTCCACTGTTCTGTCCGCTGGAAGAAGAAAGAAATAGATTTAGGCTTAAATATAACTTTAGGGAAAATTAGTAATTTTACCCAGAACTAGGTCTCACGGTTTAGGTGCAAAGTTTACCAAACCATGCACAAACCGTGCACATCCCTCTGCCTTTAGAAAAAGGGCCACACCGTTTAGGCGCACGATTTACCCTAACCGTGCGCACCTCCCTGCTTCCAGAACAAAGGCCGCATGGTTTACCCGAACTGTGCTCAAGCCGTGCGCAGGACTTGCACCCATGTCTGCAAGTCCATTTCCCAAACACTCAGGCTCCAAACCAACCCAGGACTTCCTTATAACATTACATACATTAAGAAATCTTAAAATAAAATATTTGAAAGCAAAACTAATGATCCGTACCTTTTCCAAAGAGTTGGGTCATTACAACCTCCCCCCTTAAAGCAACTTTTCCCCAAGTTGGCCTTCCGAGGGTAAAGAGATGTCACCAGTGAAAAGCTCCGTCCATTGAGATGGTATATCAGCCATCTTCTCCTAGGTCTCGTCCTGTACCCGGTCGTGCTTCCATAGCACCCGTACAAGAGGAACGGACCTACCTCAGATTGTCTTGATGCTCCGGTCGACAATTCGCATCAGATACTCCTAAAAGGAAGCATCCATATCTAGTTCATTCTCATCAGGCTGAAACACATGAGTCAGATCTAAAAAGTACCGGTGAAGCTGAGATACATGAAAAATATTGTACATGGCCTGATATCTCTATGGAAGCACAAGCTGGTAAGCTACTGGTCCGATCCACTTCACCACCTCAAAGGTTCCTACGAACCTTGGAGAAAGCTTACCCTGATTCCGAATACGTCTCTGCCCCAACCTAGGTGAGACCTTCAAGAAAACCTGGTTCCCAACCTCGAACTCAAGAGGTCACCGGTGCTTGTTATCATAGGGCTGCTGTCTAGACGGAGCTGTCCGCATACACATCCTAATAAGCTGTATCTGCTCTTTAGTCTTCTGCACAAGACATGGTCCTAGAACAGGTGCCTCCCCTACTTCAAGACAACACAAAGGCGAGCGACAAGGCCTACCATATAAGGTTTCATAGGGATCCATCTCAATGGTAGCCTGGAAGCTATTGATATAACAGAACTCGACTAGAGGAATGTTTTTCTCCCATGAACCTCAGAAATCTAGAACACAGGCATGTAACATATCCTCCAGTACCTGTATAGTCTGATTGGTATGTCCGTCAGTCTGTGGGTGATAGGCCGTACTCAAAAGTACCTGCGTACCAGAAGCCTTCTGTAAACCCTGCCAGAACCGAGATGTAAAACGAGGATCTCTGTCCTAAACAACCGAAAGAGGTGCTCCATGATGGCGTACTATTTCCTTAACATACATCCTTCCCAATTAATCAACCGTGAAGGTCTCCCGCACTGGTAAGAAATGCACAACCTTTGTTAGATGGTCAACGATAACTCATACTGCATCATTTCCACGAGGTGACGTGGGTAATGTAGTTACAAAGTCCATAGAAACATCATCCCATTTCCACTTTGGAATGGACAATGGCTGCAAAAGCCTAGCTGGACGATGATGTTCCGCCTTCACCTGCTGAAAGGTTGAACAACGCGTGATAAAACCAGCTATCTCCCACTTCATGTTAGGCCACCAATACTGTCGTCGCAAATCACAATACATTTTGGTGATTCCAGGGTGAACTGCCCAAGATGAGGCGTGGAAATCCCTCATCATCTCTTCTCTGATGTCAGCTGAGACCCATAAATGCCCACGGAACAATAAAGTATCACCTTCATCCATGGTCCAATCTATAGAGGCATCATCAGCGACACTTTCTCGTAGGACAAGGCCTTCCGGATCAGATAACTATCTTGCCCTGACCCATTCCAAAAGAGTAGATTTCACCGCTTAGGTTGAGAGAATAGCCTGGCCCTGATCCTCCTAAACATCAATGTGCATCTCTGAAAATAGGTTCATCAGCTTCCACTCCTCATCAGATTCCCGAACTACTTGTGACTGAGTTTTCCGACTCAGTGAATCGACTACTGAATTTCCTTTCCCAGGAGTGTATTCCAATTCGAAATCAAAGTATTGCAGGTTATCGACCCACCTGCGTTGCCTGAGATTTAGATCCCACTGAGTGAAGATATATTTGAGGCTTTTGTGGTCTGTGAATACCACAAAGTTCTCTTCCAACAAATAGTGTCTCCAAGAGCTTAAGGCATGTACAACCGTTATGAGCTCGAGGTCGTGTGTCGGATAATTCTATTCATGAGTCTTTAACTGACGAAAACCATATGCAATGACCCGCTCGTCCTGTATCAAGACAGCTCCATGCCCAATAACCGATGCGTCACAATAGACCATATAATCCCTACCCGGCTCCGGCAAGATCAGTATCGGTGACGATGTTAGTCTTCCCTCCAGTTCCTGAAAATCTAGTTCACAAGTTTCCGACCACTCGAATCTCACCCCCTTTTTGGTCAAAGCTGTAAGCGGTGCTGCTAGGCGCGAAAAGTCCTGAATAAAACGCCTATAATATCCAGAAATCCACAAGAAACTCCTGATGTCAAAAACATTCTTTGGATTCTCCAAAGAGACTATAGTACTCACCTTATCAGGGTCAACTAAAACTCCATACTCAGAAATAATGTCACCCAGGAAGTGAGCCTTATTTATCCAAAAGTGGAATTTACTGAGCTTAGCATAAAGCTGATGCTCTCTTAGTGTATTCAGCATGATCTCAAGATGGGTTTTCATGTTCATGTCTCAAGAGTGAATAGACTAATATATCATCCACAAATACCACCAAAAAATAATCAAGGTAAGGGTGAAAAATCGGATTCATAAGAGCCATAAATACTGTAGGTGCATTTGTAAGCCCAAACAGCATGACTAGGTACTCATAGAGACCATACCCACTTCTGAATGTTGTAAGAGGTATGTCTGAAGTCCTGACACACACCTGGTGATAGCCCGACCTCAAATCTATCTTAAAAAACACCTTCACTCATCAGAGCTAATCAAAGAGGTCATCTATTCAAGGTAAAGGATACAAATTCTTGATATTCAGCTGATTTAACTTACAGTAATCCACAAAAAGACGAAGGGTACCATCTTCCGTCTTGGAAATGAGAACCGGGGATCCCCAAGAAGAAGTGATGGGACGTATAAAGCCTTTTTCTTCAAGGTCCTCTAGCTGACTCTTGATCTTCAGCTGCTCCTAAGGGGCCATCCTATAAGGAGGAATGGTCACTGGTGCTGCTCCTGGTATAATCTCAATGGTAAACTCCACCTCTCACACTGTAGGTAGACCAGAGAATTCATCATGAAATACATCTATAAAGCGCTCCACTATAGGAGGATAAGTAGTGGATTGTAACCCTTGGTCTTCGAGATAAAGACAGGAAAACTTTGCCGTGACACCACACAACTTCTGCTATTCAGGTCCCGCACGTGTCGCACTAAGATCCCATTATCCCTTATGCACATCCGTGTTGCCCTCTGGTGACGTAAACGTCACCCTCTAGCAATAGTAGTCAATCCGGGCTCTATAGGGAACTAACCAATCCATCCCAATTATTACATCAAAACATGTCATATCCAGAACATACAGGTTACACACAAAAAGGTAACTACCCACCTCAAGGGGAAAATTCTGAAAACGACAAATTCCCTCTGAACGGATACCTACTGGGGTATCTAGTGTAATCACACCATGATACGACTCAACGTCGAGGCCCAAACTCTCCGCTCGGGAGGCGTCTCGAGATGTTCAATGATGGTCTGGATTGCCTCTAGCCAAGACTCAGTAGCAGGAGGTTCTCCATCTCCTGAAAAAGTTGGAGGATACTGCGACTTAAACTCACGAGTCAACTCTACCATACTCAGGGAAAGTCGCACTCCACCTTGCACACTCTACATCAAATGCAAAAATATCTCAAGGAACTGGGCATCGACGCCCATCTCAGGAATAATAAGAGGATCCACAGGTGCCTTGATAGGAAGATCTACCTGCAGCTCAGGGCCCGCCACCTCAAGAATGTGATTGTCGCCGCCTTCAGTACGTGCGACTCGTGGATGTCTCAGAGGCATAGTGCTACAATTCCAAATGAACGTCTCAACAGAAGAAACCAACAAGTTAAAGGCTGAACTCTAGAATCTAGGATAGGTACTAAGCCTTCCTACCCCTAAGATCGCCTATCCACACCCATATGAATCCTTAGCAAAATACACAACTGTTCAAATTTAACTTAATCTGGTGATATGGAATTTTCCAGCCCATAAGGGCCCATACTCCTCATGAACTGAAATATGACACACACTTGGATGCTATTTACCATTTACTTGTGCTAATTAAGTATTTGAATTTCATTTTAAGAAAATTATTGGTTTAGTTGTAATGTCATTTTCCGATCCATACGGGCCCATACACCTTATGAACTAAAGAGTGACACCCAATAAAACCTACTCATTCCTAAATTCACAACCTGAGAGAAATATTAGCACAGTTGCACACACACAACAACAAGGCATGGAAATAAACAACATGCAATGCTCACTGAAAATTTAAACGTGGAGTGGAAATATGGATGGCCTAATAATGTTGTGCCTATCATGATGCATGTTCCAATGCATAACCTTCATTTCATCGGGTCAAACAATGAAATACAAATTTCAACCCCGCACGTATAAATAACATCACAAAACATGTGAAGCACCCAACGGTGAAACAGTATCAACAATAAACAACAAAATCAATAACAACATAATTTAGGAAACTTAGTCTTTACCCCGTACATGGGTTCGTGACACCCATGCACAAATTATAACTAAGTCCCTAAGCGTTCCCATTTTCCAATTGATTGTCTCCAAATAGTAAATAAAGAAATAAAAAAAATCCTTTGATACCACTTTGTGACGTCCCAGACCCGGCTGCCTTTCAACCTGAGCCCCAAGCCCGATTGGGCACATAACCCCTGGCTTGTCTCCCTATAGGCCAGGGGCTACCGACTAGAAGCGGGGGTGTAATGGTAAGTTAGTGGGGATACTGTACCCCCATGTCAGAGTAAACAGCGGAATAAAAGCAAAGTAATAGAATAGCGGATGCATAAACAATGGACAAGCAAGAGAAAAGGGGAAACATACAAACCAAACAACAGAAGTAATGTAACCCAATATAACATACAAAATCCTCATAGACAGTTTCTAATACAATATGGATGCATGGCATGCTGATAAAAAAGTAAAAAAAGGACTGTCATGCTACAAGCAGTACAAAAGGAACAAAAGGTTTCCCACGAGCATCCCTAGCCAAGCTCGGTCCTCTGCTCTGGAACTCCATCTAGAATGTACAAGTATCAACCACCTGCAGCTGGGGCCTTGCCCCTACTAATACCTATGGCAGTAAAGTCTACATGGGTGCCCAGGAGGCCTCTCAGGTAGGGTGTGCGACATGTCTCAGTAGGCCACCACCAACGAAGTCTACGTGTAATCCAAATAGGTGTTCGTAGTAATAGTGAGCAATAGAGTGAAATTAAGTAAATCAATCAATAAACAACCATCCCGCCCAGGTTTCAGAAGGACACCGGGCGGGTCTACCTGCTTCAGATCACAGCTGGTATGTCTGTATGAATCTCCTACTTATTTGGAGATAAATATAAATATATATATATATATATATACTATGTTTGGTAGGACCGGGATAGAACTCATGGATGTCCTTAACCCAGCGGCAGTTCTCTCGATCCTACCCCTGGGCCAACCTTAATAATCATTCAAGGGAGCTCTCACAGTATACCCTTAGCCCAAAGCCGTAACATAGGGGAGCTCTCACGCTCTGCACCGGGCCCGAAGCTGTATCATTTAAAAAGGGGAGCTCTCACGATCTGCCCCTAGCCCGAAGCCGTATCATAGGGGACCTCTCACATTCTACCCCTATCATGAAGGTGTGTCATTTAATTAGCATAGGTTTATAAGTAAAACACTTCTTATAACATTCATAACAATAAAACATGGCATTTCCATCTCACAATATCACAAAATCACATTTTAAGCAAACATGCATTTAAGATAAAAATGGGGTTTAGGCTAACTCATCCTAGCCAAACCCTAACCACACCATCCCATTTGCCTCACATGGAAAATGGATTTCAAGTCATAACCATAAGGTCCAAAGGTGACAAAAGGCCAAAACTTGAGGTATAACACCTATGTGTGTCCATACCGAGGTAATACGGTACCCAAACACCCAAATGAGGGTAGTTCACATACCCTCCTATCCTAAGGGTCATTTAGACAGTAAGTAGTCAATATAAATAAGGGGTTTGGAAAAAAAACCACAACATGACAAAATAAACTCAAGAACGACAAAAACCCAAAAGGAGAACACATGACCACCTACCTTAGAGCTGTAGGAGTAGGCTCGCTCGATATCGACCTCATATTTGCAGTAGGTTGGAAGAGATCTGAGTTCTAGTCCAATGCCCTGAAAATAGGTCATATGATCCTGCATCAAAATAACAAGACGGAAGGAAAGATTTTCCGAGGAGAAAGGGTTGCGTGAGGTAAGCCTTACCGTGGCCATTCCAATGCTTCCGTCGGATCAAGGAACGGACACTGGGGGAAGAAACCACAAGAGATTGAGTGAGAAGAGGGTTTGGGAGCTCAAGGAGGAGTTCTTCCTCTGTTCTGTCCGCTAGAAGAAGAAAGAAATAGATTTAGGCTTAAATATAACTTCAGGGAAAATTGGTAATTTTACCCAGAACTGGGTCTCACGGTTTAGGCGCACAGTTTACCAAACCGTTCTCAAACCGTGCGCATCCCTCTGCCTTTAGAAAAAGGGCCACACCATTTAGGCGCACGATTTACCCAAACCGTGCGCACCTCCCTGTTTCCAAACAAAAGGCCGCATGGTTTACCCGAACTGTGCGCAAGCCGTGCGCAGGACTTGAACCCATGTCTGCAAGTCCATTTCCCAAACTCTCAGGCTCCAAACCAACCCAGGCATTCCTTAGAACATTACATACATTAAGAAATCTTAAAAGAAAATATTTGAAAGTAAAACTAACGATATTTACCTTTTCCAAAGAGTCGGGTCATTACAACCTCCCCCCTTAAAGCAACTTTTCCCCAAGTTGGCCTTCCGAGGGTAAAGAGGTGTCACCAGTGAAAAGCTTCGGCCATTGAGATCGTATATCAGCCATCTTCTCCTAGGTCTCGTCCTGTACCCGGTAGTGCTTCCATAGCACCCGTACAAGAGGAACGGACCTACCTCAGAGTGTCTTGATGCTCCGGTCGACAATTCGCATCAGATACTCCTAAAAGGAAGCATCCATATCCAGTTCATCCTCATCAGGATGAAACACATGAGTCGGATCTAAAAAGTACCGGTGAAGCTGAGATACATGAAAAATATTGTACATGGCCTGATTTCTCTATGGAAGCGAAAGTTGGTAAGCTACTGGTCCGATCCACTTCACCATCTCAAAGGTTCCTACGAACCTTGGAAAAAGCTTACCCTGATTCCGAATACGTCTCTGCCCCAACCTAGGTGAGACCTTCAAGAAAACCCGGTTCCCAACCTCGAACTCAAGAGGTCACCGGTGCTTGTTATCATAGGACTGTTGTCTATACTGAGTTGTCCGCATACACTTCCTAATAAGCTGTATCTTCTCTTTAGTCATCTGCACAAGACACGGTCCTAGAACAGGTGCCTCCCCTGCTTCAAGACAAAACAAAGGAGAGCGACAAGGCCTACCATATAAGGTTTCATAGGGAGCCATCTCAATGGTATCCTGGAAGATATTGATATAACAGAACTCGACTAGAGGAATGTTTTTCTCCCATGAACCTCCGAAATCGAGAACACATGCACGTAACATATCCTCCAGTACCTGTATAGTCTGATTGGTTTGTCCGTCAGTCTGTGGGTGATAGGCCATACTCAAAAGTACCTGCGTTCCTAAAGCCTTCTGTAAACCCTCCCAGAATCGAGATGTAAAACGAGGATCTCTGTCCGAAACAACCGAAAGAGGTGCTCCATGAAGGCATACTATTTCCTTAACATACAGCCTTCCCATGTCATCAACCGTGAAGGTCTCCCGCACTGGTAAGAAATGTACAACCTTTGTCAGACGGTCGATGATAACCCATACTGCATCGTTGCCACGAGGTGACCTGGGTAATGCAGTTAGAAAGTCCATAGAAACATCATCTCATTTCCACTCTGGAATGGACAATGGCTGCAAAAGCCTTGTAGGGCGATGATGTTCCGCCTTCACCTGCTGACAGGTTGAACAACGCGTGATAAAACCAGCTATCTCCCGCTTCATGCTAGGCCACCAATACTGTCGTCGCAAATCACAATACATTTTGGTGATTCTAGGGTGAACTGCCCAAGATGAGGTGTGTAAATCCCTCATCATCTCTTCTCTAATGTCAGCTGGGACCCATAAATTCCCACCGAACAATAACGTATCACCTTCATCCATGGTCCAAACTATAGAGGCATCATCATTGACACTTTCTCGTAGGACAAGGCCTTCCGGATCAGATAACTATCTTGCCCTGACCCATTCCAAAAGAGTAGATGTCACCGCTAAGGTTGAGAGAATAGTCTGGCCCTGACCCTCCTAAACATCAATGTGAATCTCTGAAAATAGAGTCATCAGCTTCCACTCCTCATCAGATTCCCGAACAACTTGTGACTGAGTTTTCCGACTCAGTGCATCGACTACTGAATTTCCATTCCATGGAGTGTAGACCAATTCGAAATCAAAGGATTTTAGGTACTCGACCCACCTGCGTTGCGTGAGATTTAGATCCCACTGAGTGAAGATATATTTGAGGCTTTTGTGGTCTGTGAATACCACAAAGTTCTTTTCCAACAAATAGTGTCTCCAACAGGTTAAGGCATGTACAACCGCTATGAGCTCAAGGTCGTGTGTCGGATAATTCTATTCATGAGGCTTTAACTGACGAAAACCATACACAACGACCCGCTCGTCCTGTATCAAGACAGCTCCATGACCGATACCTGACGCATCACAATAGACCGTATAAGCCCTGCCCGGCTCCGACAAGATCAGTATCGGCGCCGATGTTAGTCTGACCTCCAGTTCCTAAAAATCTAGTTCACAAGTTTATGACCACTCGAATCTCACCCCCTTTTTGATCAAAGCTGTAAGCGGTGCTTCTAGGCGTGAAAAGTCATGAATAAAACGCTTATAATATCCATAAATCCCCAAGAAACTCCTGATGTCAAAAACATTCTTGGGATTCTCCCAAGAGACTATAGTACTCACCTTATCAGGGTAAACTAAAACTCCATACTCAGAAATAATGTCACCCAGGATGTGAGCCTTATTTATCCAAAAGTGGCATTTACTGAGCTTAGCATAAAGCTGATGCTCCCTTAGTGTATTCAGCATGATCTCAAGATGGTTTTTCATGGTCATGTCTCGAGAGTGAATAGACTAAGATATAATCCACACATACCACCACAAAATAATCAAGGTAAGGGTGAAAATATGATTCATAAGATCCATAAACACTGTAGGTGCATTCCTAAGCCCAAACAGCATGACTAGGTACTCATAGAGACCATACCCACTTCTGAATGATGTACGCGGTTTGTCTGAAGTGCTGACACGCACCTCGTGATATCCCGACCTCAAATCTATCTTGAAAAACACCTTCGCTCCTCCGAGCTGATCAAAGAGGTCGTCTATTCAAGGTAAAGGATACTGATTCTTGATATTCAGCTGATTTAACTTACGGTAATCCACACAAAGACGAAGGGTACCATCTTCCTTCTTGGAAAAGAGAACCGGGGATCCTCGAGGAGAAGTGCTGGGACGTATAAAACCTTTTTCTTCAAGGTCCTCTAGCTGACTCTTGATCTTCAGCTGCTCCTAAGGTTCCATCCTATAAGGAGGAATGGTCATGGGTGCTGCTCCTGGTATAATCTCAATGGTAAACTCCACCTCTCACACTGGAGGGAGACCAGAGAATTCATCATGAAAGAAATCTATAAAGTGCTCCACTGTAGGAGGATAAGTAGTGGATTGTAACCCTTGGTCATCGAGATAAAGACTGGAAACCTCTCCTGTGACACCACCCAACTTCTACACCTGGCCTAACCTTAATAATCATTCAAGGGATCTCTCACAGTCCACCCTTAGCCCGAAGCCATAACATAGGGGAGCTCTCATGGTCTACCCCTGGCCCGAAGCTGTATCAATTAATTAGGGGAGCTCTCACGGTCTGCCCCTAGCACGAATCTGTATCATAGGGGAGCTCTCACAGTCTACCCCTGGAGAAAATATGTATCATTTAATTAGCATAGGTTTATAAGTAATACACTTCTTATAACATTCATAAAAATAAAACATGGCATTTCCATCTCACAATATCATAAAATCACATTTTAAGCAAGCATGCATTTAAGATAAAAAAGTGGTTTAGGCTAACTCATCCTAACCAAACCCTAACCACACCATCCCATTTTCCTCACATGGAAAATGGATTTCAAGTCATAACCATAAGGTCCAAAGGTGAAAAAAAGGCCAAAACTCGAGGTATAACACATATGGGTGTCCATACTAGGGTCATATGGTACCCAAATACCCAAATGAGGGTAGTTCCCATACCATCCTATCACAAGTGTCATTTAGACAGTAAGTAGTCAATATATATAAGGGTTTGAAAAAAAAAACAAACCACGACATGAAAAAATAAACTCAAGAATGATGAAAACCCAAAAGGAGAACACATGACCACTTACCTTAGAGCCGTAGGAGTAGGCTCTCTCGATATCGACCTCAGATTCGCCGTAGGTTGGAAGAGATCTGAGTTCCAGTCCAATGCCCTAAAAATAAGGCATTTGAGCCTGCTTCAAAATAACAAGACAGAAGGAATGATTTGCCGAGGATAAAGGGGTGTGTGAGGTAAGCCATACCTTGGACCTTCCCCTTCCAATGATTCTGTCGGATCAAGGAACGGACAGCAGTGGTAGAAACCATAAGATATTGAGTGAGAAGAGGGTTTGGGAGCTCAAGGAGGAGTTCATCCTCTATTCTGTCCACTGGAAGAAGAATAAATACATTTAGGCTTAAATAGAACTTAAGGGCAAAATGATTATTTTACCCAGAACTGGGTCATACGGTTTAGGCGCACGGTTTACCCAAACCGTGCGCAAACCATGCGCACCTCCCTACTTCCAGTCCAAAGGCCACACGGTTTACCCAAACCGTGCGCAAACCATGCGCAGGATGTGCGCCCCTGTCTACAAGTCCATTTCCCAATCTCCCGGGCTCCGAACCAGCCCCGGACCTTCCTTAGAACATTACACACATTAAGCAAGATTAAAGGAAATATTTGAAAGAAAAACTAACAATCCGTACCTTTGCCAAAGAGTCGGGTCGTTACAGAACAAGATGGACAACAAGGTAGGATAGGGTGAGATCAACCTTAAGAGTGTCAAAAATGAAATCCAAAGCATACAAACTAAAATAAAATTTATTTCTAGGGTGGTCAGTCTACATGGTCCATGTTAATTACTAATAGATATGGAAACACGTATGGAGTAGATAGGGGGAGTGCATCTCGGCTATACATATCAATTGAAAGCCACATACTGACCCTAAGGAACCCTTCAAAATGGATCATTTGATCTGGTTAGATTAATTTCTAGAATGATATTTTGATGGCGAGGACACTCTACTTTCCCAGATTCCCGACACCAGACATCAACTTTTCCCACGCTAGAAGAATTATTTCTTTCATCCATCTAGTTCTAAATCCACAACAGTTGGAAATTTTCAATAGTATTGAATTGTATACTATGATAGATAAGATATTTTTTGTAGGATATTACTCAGGTGAAATCTTGATGAAGGGTTACCGAGTGGTGACATAGTCGACTAGCATACATGTAGAGTGTAATGAGATCTCTTAGTTCAACAATATCACATCAAAATTTAATTTCATAATATGGTGTTTTCTCAATAATATTATTCTATAGATGACCAAATTAAGAGGAGTGGAATTTCACTAGCATCAAAGTTCTTATTTTGTAACCATCACAAAGATAAATCATTTGAGAACCTATTTTTCTGAGATTGAATGGGAAGAAGCAATATGAAGTATCCTTAGTGAGTTGGTTGGCCTTGCATCTCATTGAACAAACTATGAAGATTATTTCTATTTGTAGTTCACAGACAAAAATATTATTGTGCTTGAATGAATGGAATGGTAATTACTCCCATTTTTTGGTTGTTGGACCATCTGGATAGCTCTAAAATGTATTTTTTATAAAGGATTTAATGATTCTTAACTCGGTATAGTGATCAGATCAATAATTCTAGGGAGAAAATTGATTTCTCTATATATTTGGTGGGAGGGATCTTCCATGTTGAGGAAGATCTTGGTGGGATAAACAACTATTTTACCTTCTCCGAACCAAACTAAGCTAGGGATATGGGTGAGGTGGAGTACTCCAATTAGTGGGTATAAACTGATTGTGGATCAGTCTTGTACTAATGGAATTATAATAGGAGGGGGTGTGGTCTAGGATGATCATGGTTCAATGGTTCCCTCTTTCAGTGAAGGCTTTATTCATGGGGAAACTTTGATATTAGAGTAAATAGTTATACTGAAGGGAGTTGAGAAATGACTTGTACACAATGTTAAGTTGGAGTCCATAGAGACTGATTCTACTATAATTCTAGGATCTCTACAAGATAATAATAAAATTACTTGGTCTATTATTTATCCTATTTGAAAATGAAAAAAAAATACTTCTTAATTTGGGGGGGGGGGGCTCTATATCATACATGGTAGGACTGTAGAATATTTTCATACTACCTTTCTCTATGGGTAACACATAGTAATCGGTGTTTTTTATTATCTATATTGGGTTTTATTTTTTTCTGAATGTGATAGCTTCTCCAAACTAAGTATCTTGGAATTCATTATTTTATACCACTGTTTATTTTCATTGTATTGGGCCATGACTAGTTCAAAATATAAAATTTAACATTGGATGGAATACTAGGTTAAGGAATTTCTCCTAGTTCAATGGTTCCCTTGTTGTCCACTCAATAAATCAACCATTTGATAAGATCATAATTGGGTAATTTATTATTTATCTATGTATTTTTTATTAATTATTTAGTTAATGTATTCAAGACTACCATAAAGTAATAAAATAGTTAATGTGAAAATATAAAATTTAAATGAATAGATTTTTCATAAATGTTTTATCCAACATAGTTAATTAATAAATTAAAATGAACATAATATTAATAATTTATGCATCAGTTAAAACATGTCAAATTTAATGAATAATAAATTAAAAACCCTCAAATATATATTATGTCAGACTTGTCCTTCTATTACATTATTCGGAATAAAATACTTAAAACTATGTGTTTGACCAACACTCATTGGGACACTAACTTTTAAGTTGGAGTTTCTAAAGAGGTTATGTGTTAACTTAATCATCTTTTATCCAGGTAAGTATACTTCACTATACTGGATATAACATTGAGGAAAATGTTGAGAAAATACAAGTTAGGGTTTCATGATTTGAGAGTCCTATCCATGGATAATATAGATACAAGATCATATTTAGAAAATAATTTCCTACTAAAATACCTTAAAGTAGCATGATCAAACCTCGTTGGTGTTGGGACCAAGTTGGATGGAGAAGTATTTTTGAAGAATTTTCTTTTGTAGAGTTTTATCTTTTATTGTGAAAAAGGATAAATCAAATTCACTTTGTAAAATCCTTGGAAAATTATGATGATGCACTACTGATTTGTATTTCAAAAATTTCATCATTTTGGAGAACTATTTATGCAATCCTTATAAAGGATAAGGGGAGTAAATAATTATTTTTTTGGTAAATGAAAGAAAGTGACACGCAAGTCCAAAGTGGCGCGCAAGTAGGAAGTGGTGCATAAGTATAAGCACCATGCAAGTGAATGTTGTGTGCATGTTCAAAGTGGCATGCATGTTGTAAGTGGTGTACAAGTATAAGTGGAGTGCAAGTGAATGTTGTGCATAAGTCATATTTTAACATCATCACATAAAAATATGAAAAAGTAAATAAAGTGTCCCGCAAGTGATGGAGTGGTGCGCAAGTGATGGTGCAGCACACAAGTGATGGAGTGATAAACAAGTGATGAAGTGGCGCACAAGTTGAGTTGTATGACTCGCATGTAGTGTCACCAAAATGACTATAAATAGATGGCTACCCACCTCATTTTTTATAGCTCAACACATAAAAGAAAATTTGAGCTCTGATTGATCAAGTAGTATGAAGTGGAACACAAGATGAACTATCGTGCAAGTTGGAAGTTATTCATAAGGTGCACAAGTTGGGAGGCACACAAGCAGAGTGGCATGAAAAAAGAAGTGAAGCACAAGTTCTAATAAGCACGCAAGAAGAGAGTTGTGTGAATGAAGTGTGCTGGGTATAAGCCAGAAGTGGCACACAAGTTGTTATTTGTGCAAAATAATAGTGCGCAAGTATATAGTGGTGCACAAGAAGGAAGTCCTGCAAGCAGGAAGGTGCACAAGTAGGGTGACAGGAAAGTAGTGAGGCACGTAAGTAGGGAGGCGCGCAAGCGGGGAGGTGTACAATAAGGGAGTCATGTATCTAGGGAGTGATGCACATGTTGTTTTCACTAGGAGGTTCTTACCAGTTTCTAGGTTACAATGTAAAGATTTTTTATGAAAGATTTGATTTCTGGAAGTTCATCAAGAAGCACCAAAACAATATTTTACTCTATTTGTTCTAAGAGGGACCAGATGCACTATTGGATTATTTTCAAAGTGCTACATGCGTTTAAGGGAATATCCAACTTGTTGTATTCCACATCAAAGGATTGCTCTCTAGTGGACTGTGTGGTACATGATTGTTTCTATACCATACCAAGGATGTAGTTACTCTTGTTGACTAGTGAAGCTTGTAAATCATGGGTTCCAGTGATTGTGTGTCCTCAAGAGGGAAGAAACTATTTAACAGGAGGCGAACAATGTTTCAAAAAGAAGGAAATATAAAAAAGGTAATAGATATCACTGATTCACCCCCTCCCCCTCTTAGTAATACTTGGATAATGACTGGGAACTTCAATTGGTTTCAGAGGGAGGTTACCTTTTTTTCTTTGCTTAAGTTTTGAAGAGACGTTAAGATAGAGAATCTGAACTTCATGAACAGTAAATGGGTTCTGATATTTGATGGAAAGAATTCTCATATCTTTAAATATAGAATGATGCCTTATCTTATGTATCTTGTTTATGAAGTTCTTGAAACTACAACTGATGTATTTACTACTATTCATAATGTGTTTCCTATTACTCTCTCCATTAAGAAGAATCTTGAGAATGATCGAAGAGATAAAAATGAATTACTCTCATCTCTTTCTGAGAGTGATTTTTTTATATAGAAAGGTGTATCTATAGCTAAGGGAATCTAGGATAAGTTTAAGAACATATTTAAAGGAAATACAAAAGTGAAGAAGAAAAAACTAAAAATCTTGAGGTTGAAGTATGAAGACTTTAAAATGGGAGAATATGAATATGCTATGGACTTCTTTACTAGGGTAAATGACATTTCCAGTACAATCAGATTTCTTGGTGAAAATTTAGAGGATTCTATAGTTGTTGAAAAGATCTTGTGAATCTTGCCTGACAAGTTTGATGTGAAAGTTGATTCATTAGAAGATAGAGACCCTGAAACACCATCTATGGATGATTTTTATTACACTCTCATTAATTATAAAATGATACGGGAGAAGACTATGTAGAAAAAAAGATGATAGGGAAATTTCATTCAAGGCTGCAAAGAGAGAGTTTTCAAAGAAGACTTTTATTGAAGATAAATATGGTGAATCTGATTCTAATGATGTGGCATGTAATGATTTTGATTAAATTTTATTCTTCTTTTCTAAGAATGTAAAAATTGATACAGGGAAATACAAGGGGTAACTTCCCTTGAAATGTTTTCATTGTGGAGCCTCTGGTCACTTTGCAGCTAACTATCCTCAAAAGAATAAAGAAGAATATAATTTTGATGATGATAGAAGTCCAAGAAGTTCTTGGAAGAAACAAACTGACAATGAAAAATATTTTTCATAGGGGAAGGATAAAAATTACTTCAAATAAAAAACAAGAATCATTTTTCTAAAGATGATGAAGAAGAAGATAGTGAAGCTAAATCCAAGAAATCATTTGCTAAGAAAGGTAAAGAGAATAACATTATTGCAGCATTGAATAATGAAGATTATGGGAGAAATAGTTCTGAAGAAGAAGAAACTCAACTTGAATATCATCTAAAAGAAGAGTTGAAATAATTTTAAAGGAAGATCAAAATTCTTGAGATGTAAATGAAGAAGTTGATAAATGAAAATTCCAAATTAAAAAATCAAGAAGGTTTCCCTTATGAGAAAATCAATATGGAAAAGGATAGTGATGTTCTGATGAATTCTCTGAAGAATGCAAATAATTATAATGATCATCTTGAAGTAAAGATGAAGGAAAAATAAGAAGAATTGGAACTTGTCCAATAGAAACATTCTGAATCAAAATATGTGAATATCTGTTTCAAATAATCTATCTCAGAAGTTGGTGAAAGTTATATTAAAAATGAAACAAAGAAATATCCACAAAAGTTACCCTCAAATGTTGAGAGGAATGAAAAAACTGGTTCTGATAAGAAAAAAGCTTGAAAGGCTATGTATGTGGCCCAAGTCAGTAATGTTGAAAAATTAGAAGTATATAAAAATCCTACGTCTAGAAATATTTCTACTACTTATAGAATTTACAATTCCAAATAGAAATATAAGAAGAAAAAAATAAAGTTACAATTGAAAATAGGAAGGTTGATGGCCATCAAAGTTCTCTTAAGAAGGTTGTTGGAAGCATGTTCGCAACTATGATCAATATAGAAGTTTCAGAGGGAAATATTCATTATATGGTTACTGCTGGTATTGTGGTGTATTCAGAGACACTGCAAACATGCTTTGGTTCAATAAATAGAATCACTACTATTCCACAAGTTAGGGAAGACAAGGTTTGAGGGGGAGTCAATCGTCTCAAAAAGGGAAGTACGGGACGGAATTTTAGAAGAAATCTGAGAAGGTTGTTGTGAAAATTGAAAATAGTTTCCAACCATTGGAAATTATTTTTGAAAGATGTAAATGGTCTGGACATCTTTCTATGGGATGTATTGTTTTGTTTCTAACACAAAAAATGTTCTTAACAAATCTCTGAAGTTGGAGGTGAAGTATGAAAAGGAAGAACATAATTCCCTTGTTGTTCAAAACGCCTTGAAATCTACAAAAGGAGAACATCCATGGATTCTTGATAGTGAGTGTTCTTCTCATATGAATAGAGACTTAATGTTTCAGAAGAATGTGAATTAATTTAAGGAAAGAACAATTACATTTGGAAATTATTAATCTCTAAGGATGAAAGGTGTTGGATCTTCCATCATCGAGAAAGATAAAATGAAATCTATAAAAACAATATATGTTGATGGGAGGAAACACAATTTTTTGAGTGTTTCACAATTCTATGATGAGGGAAACAAATTTATCTTCAGGAAAGAAAGTTTTATTGTAGAAAATAAAAATGATGGAAAGTAAGTTATAAGAGGCCAACATAAAAAAGTGAACTAGTTCCAAGTTGGTGATGTAAAGAACTCCTATTACATGGGTATGGTGGATTAAAATCAGTTATGGGATAAAATTATGGGAAATATGTGTCATAAAAACATGTGCAAGTTATCAATGAGATACAATGTCCGAGATATTCCTAATTTATCAAGAACAATAGATTCGTGTTGCACTATTTGTGAGAAAGGGAAGATTAAAAAGACTACAAATAAGAGAGTTGAAATTCATTCCAAAAGACTTTTGAAACTTATATATTCTAATATATGTGGAACAATGAGAAAGAAATCAAAAAATTCAGATATGTACTTTATTACTTTTATTGATGACTTTAATCACATTACTTATGTTATGTACATGAGACAAAAGTTAGATGCTTTGAAAATGTTTAAGAGTTTCAGGAGGAAAGTAGAGAAGAAATATGAGTATTCAGTGAAGAAGTTGAGAATTGATAATGGTGGAGAGTATAAGAATGAATATTTTTAAATTTACATTGAGAATCATGGAATTCTTCAGGAGTTAAGTTCACCATACACACCTTTAAAAAATGGGGTTGCAGAAAGGAAGAATAGAAGTTGCATTGAAATGGTGTGAACTATGTTACTTGAACATGGTCTCTATAATTATTTTTAGAGGAAATCCATGAGTACTACACTATGTATTCAGAACTGATGTTTCTATAGGCCACATTTAGATAAGACCCCATATTAAATGTGTTTTTGAAATAACTTCAAGTTTGAAACACATAAAAGTTTTTGGGAGTCCATGCATCATAAATAAAAAGGGTGGAAACCTTGGAATGTTTTAAAAAAGATGATATTATGGAATTTTTCAAAGTTATGATCCAGAAGGAAGATTATACAAATGTTTCAACAAAGAAATAGGAAAAATCATTGATCCTACTAATGTGAATGTTATTGAAAATATTGATAAAGAAAAACCGACTTTTGGTGATATAGAAGTTGAACAGGATAATGAAAGTATTGATAATGATTATGATAATTATACAAACAGCGGTAATCCTAATCAAGAATAAGAATCGGACTCAGAAATTTCATGTGATGAGAATTCAATTCAAACAGCTCATCCTAGGATGAGGAAGAAAGTGGAGGCTCAGAACATTATTGGTGAACAACATCTAAGGGTTGAAACAAGAAGAACAAAAAATGTTGTTACATATACTTCTATGTTTTCAAAAGTGGAACCAAATTATGTGAAGAAAGCTTTTGAGAATCTAGAATAGATTCAATATATGAATGAAGATCTTGATCAGATAGAAAAGTATGATACATGGGAACTCATACCCAAGGTAGATGAAAAAATATTATTAGTACAAAATGGATTTTCTGGAATACACTAAATGAAGAAGGTGAAGTGATAAAAAATAAGGCATGAATAGTGTGTAAAGGTTACTGAAAAATTAAAGGTGTTGATTTTGATGAGGATTTTTCTCCAGTGTCTAGATTGAAAACAATCAGAGTATTTATTTTTATTGTTGCACAATGAGGTTACAAATTTTTTCAAATGGATGTGATGTCCACATTTCTTAATGGAAATATTTATGAAGAAGTTTACATTGAAAACCTTTATGGATATGTTGTTGTGAAAGATGAAAGTTGTGTGTATAAGCTGAAGAAATCCTTTGACAGACTAAAACAATCTCCAATTTCATGGTATTCCAAACTGGATACTTTCTTTAGGAAGATGAGTTTCAAGAAAGGTAGAGTTGACAACAATGTTTACATTAAGGAATTTAAAGAGTCTTCTCTCATTATAATTTTTTATGTTGATGAAATTATGTTTTATAAAAATGATGAAAGGTCTTGGGAAAGATTTTCTAAAGAGATGAAGAAGTTAATTGAGATGTACATGTTGGGAGAAATTAAATACTTTATTGGGTTACAAATTTTATAGAAGAGGAACCAAAATTTTCCTTCTCAAGAAAACTAGGCTAAGGAACTTCTAAAGAAGTTACGAATGGAAAATTTGAGACTAGTTTCCACACAGATCTCAGTGGGAACCAAGTTGTCTAATGATGGAGAAGGAAAATAAGTTAATCAGAGAGAGTTTCTAAAGCTGATTGAATTTTTATTATATTTTACTACCTCAAGACCTGACATTTTGTTATGGTGTTACCTTATGTGCAAGGTTTCCGAGTGCTCCTAAATAATCACATTTAATTGCTAGAAATAGGATTCTCAGATATATCAAAGGCACAAAAGGTTTTTGAATCAGGTATGATGGAGCATAAAATATTGATTTTTTTCGTGTATTCAGATGCTCATTGGGAATGAAATGTTGATGATATAATATATTCATCTGGTGGAGTCTTCTTTATAGTGAAAAGTTTTGTTAGTTGACATACAAAGAAGTAGAATTCAGTGACACTTTACATGGATGAAGCTGATTATGTTTCTTCCACTCAATATTCTACCCAACTTATGTGGAAGAAGACTTAGTTGGAAGATTTACTTGTTGATGTAAAGCTACACTTACTCTTAGGATGTGATAATCAGAGTGTAATAAATATTAGAAATAATCTGATACAATATTATCATTCAAAACACATTGGCATCACGTACTAATTCATTAAAGAGCAGGTGGAGAAGAATGAATTGAAGATGGAGTACATTCCTACATCGGAGCAAGTTGTTGACATATTCACAAAACCATTACTAAAGGAACCATTTTCTAAATTCAGGTTGAACATTGTGTCCAACCTTCTTCTCATCAAGGTTGAGTTATGTGTGTATGTCCCCACTGTCATATTACCTTTGGATAGTGTTGTCAATGGGGATAATTATTTCATAAATATATCCTTATGGAAGAATGCATAAAGGGGGAGTTGTGGGTAAGCTGTGAATCCAGCATGTATGTGTGTGAACTATTCTAACTGTTTGTTGGAGTGGTTATAAGAATCAATGTTTTTGTATTCCAAGAAAGTTGAAGAAGTGAAGAATGTTGAGGTATAAGATTTGAATTGGTAGAATCATGGATGATTTTTAGAATAAGGATGAGGAGATATGATCATGAAATTTCAATCACTGCTTTTGGACAACATGGTTTTGGCTGTCAATAATTCTTGTTTCCTAAAATGAGTTAGCTCACGTAGGCTTATAATTGTTGATAAGTAATCCATTGGTTGCGTTTAAAAAGTTTAGTAATATAAAAATCTTGGTTGAAAACAAAATCCCTAGGGGGATATTTTTAAGACCAATTTAGATGGAGAAGGAAGTTTGAAGAGTTTTCTTTTGCAGAGTGTTGTCAATTTTTGTCAAATAGGATAAATGAAATTCACTTTATAAAAGCCTTGAAAAACTATAAAGATGATTTTCTGATTTTTTTTCACAAATATCATAAGTTAGAGATATTTTGATGAAATCCTTGTGATTTATAGGTGGAGTAAATAAGACTTTTTATTTGGAAAAGGAATGAAAGTGGTGTGCAATTCCAAAGTGGCGCGCAAGTAGGATGTGGTGCGCAAGTATAAGCGGTGCACAAGTGAATGTTGTGAACAATTGATATTTTAACATAATCACTTTAAATTATGAAAAATAATGAAAGTGGCATGCAATTCATGGAGTGGTGCACAAGTGATGAAGTGGTGCACAAGTAATGGAGTGACTCACAAGTCATGAAGTGGTGTGCAAGTTGAGTTGCATGCCATACGCACAGGGTCACAAAAATGCCTATAAATACATGGATACCCCCCATTATTTATATCTCAACACTTAAGATCAAATTTGACCTCTGATCGCGAAAGTAGTAGAAAGTGGCGTGCAATCTGAAGTGTCGTGCAAGAGGATTTATTCATAATGCGCGCAAGTTGTAATAGGAACGCAATTAGGGAGTTGTGTGCAAGAAGTGTGTTCTGGATTAGAAAAAGACAGCATTCAAGTTGTGAGACGTTCACAGTTGTGTTGCACAAGTAGTTAGTGGTGCACAAGCAGGAAGGTATGCAAGCAAGGTCACATGCATGAAGGGTGACACACAATCATGGAGGTGCACAAGCAAGGAGGCATACATGTAGGGGGTGACGCCAAAGCTGTTTGCACTAGGAGGTTCATACCAGCTTTTGGGTAGTAAAGTGAAGACTTGTTTGGAAATATTTGATTTGTGAATGCTCATAAAGAAGCATAGAAAAATTGTTTTACCCTATTAGTGCTAAGAGGGATCACACACACTATTGGATTGTTTTTAGAGGGCTACATGAGTGTAAGGAAATATCCTACTAATTGTATTCCACATCAAAGGATTTTTTTTCACTGGATTGTGTGGTACTGGATTTTTTTTGTTCCATACGAAGGATGTAGCTACTCTTATTGAGTATTGAACATTGAAATCTTGTGTTCCTGTGATTGTGTGTGCTTAGTAAGGAAGAAACTCTTTAACAGGAGGCAAAGGTTGTTTCAAAAATAAGGAAACATAAAAAGGAAACATATATCACTGATTCACCCCTCCCTCTCTCAGTGATACTTGGATCCTGACTGGGAACATCAATTAGGGTTATCTGTAGGAGAATATGGATCCATTCCACTTTACTTTCCTAGAAACTAGACATTTCGAGTTAAATGGTGAATGATATTGTGACATGATAAAATAGTGAAATACTTAATAAACCAAAATTTATTATTTCTTAAATAATTTTTAATAAATAAATGTAAAAATTATATTCTATTTTATAATTGTATAAAAATGGAATGTTCATTATTGAAACAATCCCTATCATCTATATTGGGGAATGACCGTAATCTCACTTGTAGTAAATTTCATCATTTTCTCTGATTCCTTCAGGATATATTGTTTCAAGAAGGGAGATATTACATGATAGAATCCTCAATGAAAGATCCACCTTCTAATGAGTTGAGTGATGAATTTTTTTCTTAAATATGAAATATATATGAACCATGAGGCTGATATTAAATGTTTGATGCTATCATCTATGTACAGTCAACATATGAAGTCTCATGAAAACATGCATTTTTATAGAATTAATGATAATATTAATGTTTTATATCAAGATAAAACTATATAGGAATGCTTTGAGATCTCCAACACTCATATTAGGGCATTTTTGCAGGAGGTACCCTAGTTGGGCCTCATGTTGTCAAGCTCATTGTCCATATTAAGAACCTAAAGGTTCCAGGGTTTAAACGCATTGATGGATACACACCAATATCATTATTTATTTTCTCACTCTGAGCTTATCAATCACTGTTGAAAATTTTAATATAAAAAAAATTGTTCAGTCTCACTTAGATAATCCTACTATTCTTGCCAATGTAGATAAGGTTAAGAATTGTGCAAAGACATTAATCTTTATGGTGAATAAATATAAAGGGAAAGTGGTTAGCTCTAATAATAGAGCTTTTTCATGCCCTTCCAAGAAGATAATAATCAAGGGAAAAGAATGGGAGAAGGATGATATTAAGTTCACATGTTGCAGGAAGGTCCCCAAGAAGAAAAACTACACCTAGACATTGATGCATGGGGATGTTTCCTATGTGTCTGGTATCAAAATAAATTATTATATTTCTTAAAATTGGGTATTGGATATATATTTTGGTATTTTCATATGTAATAAATTATAAGTACCATGTCGATTTCAAAAAAATTTATGAGGGGATGTAGATCTACAAGTATACAAAAGAACTATACTCACTGATGTAGTTATCGATGGCTATCACCTCACATAGAACACTGGGATTGTATTGGTTTTAAAAGATTATAATTATGTTCCATCCATAAAAAATAAATTATTTTTCTTTTAATACTAGATAATGATGGATTAATTTTCAAATTTTTGCAATAAGTGTTTCTTCTTTCATCAGAAGAACAGTCATTGGGGTAGGGTGTATTATAATAATGGTTTTATGTGTCAGATTATGAAAACCAGGTAATCAAAATCGATAACAAAATTACTTCACATGACTCATACTACAGCTAATTTTGGTAATTAGTATATAGTTCTTGTAAATGAAAAGTGTTTGAAAAAATTGCACAATGTTTAATATTTGGATTCATTTTACCTAAAACTAGATGGTGAAAGTCATGCATGTTGATAATAATAAATGAAAAAAATCCCTTTTTAGTGGAAAAGGTGAATGGTCCAAAGACTGCCTTAAATTAGTTCATGCTAATGTGTGAATACCATTTACTATTTATGTAAGGAGCGGGTAATCATACTTCATAACATTTACAATTGATTTTAATAGATATAGAGATTTACCATTAATGAGGTATAAGTAAAATTCCTTTCATAGATTCAAAGAATAAAATATATTATTTGAGTAAAATATTGGCAAGAATATTTAAAAAATTCACATAAACCATGGTGGATAAAAACTTAATGAAAAAGTAATTGGTTATTTTCAAGATTTTGGGATCCTGTTCCAACTCAATCTTCCTTATACTCCTGAATATAATGGTGTAAGCGATAGGAGGAACAGAACCTTGTTGGTCATGGTGATATCAATGGTGAGTCATGAGTTTCGTTGATTATCCTTTGGAGGATTCTCATTACAAACAACATAAATAATACTAAAAAATGTTACAACTAAAGTGGATGATGTTATACCATACAAATTATGGTAAAAAATGAAATCTATGTTGTCACAAATATATTTGTTGGGTTGAAAATCATTTAGTAAAGAATCCTAAGGTAATAAAATTTCACCCAAAGGCACAAAGTGTACCTTTAAAGGTTACCTTAAGGAATCAAGATGATATTACCTATATTACTCCTCACATAAAAAATGTTAAAGTGTTAATAAATTCCATATTCTATGAGAGGTAGAACATATCTAAAAGTGATATTGGGGCCAAGATAGACTCTGAAGAAGTTTGGGCTCAAGTTACTCAAAATTTTGGGTGCGAAATGTTTTAATAAATCCCCATAGAGGAAGAATACATTCCAGAGACACATGAACTATATAAGAGTACTATATAAGTTATAGGAATAGAGTGATATGGTCGTATTATCATTGAATATAGAGTCTCATTATTAGTTGATAAAAATGATCCTATGAACTACATGGAATCTTATATGGCTCAGACATGGAAAGAATAAATTAATTATAATATTATTTAAATGTAACAAAACCAAGACTGTATTTCAGTAGATAATATTATATATGTAAATCATATTGGTTGCAAATGGGCATTCAAGAAGAAACTATACATAGATATTTATGTCAATACTTATAATACCTGATCGGTTTCAAAAAATTTAAAAAACTCCAAGGAATAGACTAATATGATATCTTTTCACCATTTTCAATACTGAAATCCAATATAATTATAATTTATATTGTGGCATTTCTTCACTATGATATTTGGAAACCGGATATCAAAATTTCCTTCCATAATTGGATCCTTCAACAATATGTCTCTCTGACACAACCTGATGGTTTTGTGAATCCAATGAATATAGAAAAAATATAAAGATTGAAAAATAATATATTTATGGATTAAATTAAGAAACTTGTTACATAAACCTTATATTTGATGTGCCTATAATGAAATTTGGCATCATGAAGAATGAATGTGAGCCTTATGTCTATAAACGATTTAGTGGGAGTTTGGTTGTTTTCCTAATAGTGTATGTCGATGAAATATTACTCATTGAAAATTAAATACTAGTACTGTAGTCTATTAAGGTGTGGTTGAATAAATACTTCTCTTTAAAGGTAAAGGAAATGGATCATATATTCTTGGAATCATGATCAATCATTGATGATCTAGGAGACTTCTCAGTATAATTCAATGTATATATATTTACAAGATACTGAAGAGGTTCAGTATAGAATAATCCAAGAGGGGATTCTTTCTAATGTCACATTGAATTAATATTTCAAAGAAAATGTGTCTTGAAACACACGATGAAGGGAAAATAAAAAAATGATTCCATACATGTGCATATTGGATCTGTCTTGTATTTTATGTTATGTACTAGGATTGATTTCTATTATACCATAATTACGATAAGAATATATCAAGCTGACCCAAGTGACCACTATTGGATTGTAGTAAATATTATCTTTATGTATATATGGTCAAACAAGTATATGTTCTTGGTATATAGAGGATATGTGGAACTAGTCATCAGGGGATAGTAAAATTCTAGTTTACAAATAGATAAAGATAATATGAAATTGTAAAAGGGATACATATTAACATTGAACGGAGGTATTGTGACCTGGAAGATCTCAAAGTAGATTGTGGTTGTAGATTCTATAGTAGAGTAAGAGTACATTGTGTCTTATGAGATAGATAAATAAGTTGTATAGATATTAAACATCCTCCAAGATCTTGGTGTGGTACCCAATAATATAGATCCTATCACACTCTACTATGATAATAATATAGTTGTGGCCCTTTCTATGGATCAAAGGTCAAATCCACTGAAAAAGTATATAATTTGAAAGTATCACCTCTTGAAAGATATTTATAAATGTTTTGAGGTTGAAGTGGGAATTATATCCATGGATGATACCATGGTGAACCCCTTGGATAAATCCTTTGTGAATCAGAAACAAGACATTCATGTGGGGTTTAGAATACCGAATGTAAAAAGACATTGGTGTTATTCCATGTGAGAGTTTGTTGGAGTTTTTTTACAATGACCAATCTTTTTTACATTGAATAAATTAAAATATCATCATTTTAATATTAATAAAAAATATTTTTACATGTTTTTAATCATCTTGCATTCATTTAAGGTAATAATATCCTAGTGTATTTGTTACATTTATTAGGTCATAAAATTTCCTCAATATAATTATAATCAAGAAGTGCTATGATGAAATTATAAAACATTGTTCTACAGTTGGACAAACTAATATAAAAGGTAACATAGTACATAGGCTATTATGTGAAAGTACCTTTAAGCATATGAGGATTTATCCAATGATGTTTTCACTTAGTAACCTCCAAGATATGAAATTATGGGAAACGGCCCACAATAGGAATTATGTATATTGTGGTTTCATTAGATACTCCTATTTTCAAGCATCTTTAATGCTCCTTAGACTTTAAGATTATCATGCATGCCTATCATGTCCTATGGATTTTAATATACTAACCAATACTAACATGACATATATTGGTGATATGTAGGGTACATTGGGTGCATCAAAAATTAAATGTTATAAATTGATAATTAGATGAAGGATTTATCCCTTCAATCTTTATGGATGCTATTATCTCTATAATTTGAATTTAATAGATGTAATTTGATAAATTGCATGTCCATGGAGAAATTGTATGTTTTGTAAAAATATTCAAAGAATGAAAGATCTAGAATACAGGTTTATGATAGATATGTGGATCATACTTGATGTGATATTGGGATTAAGGGTATATATTAAAAGTTTAGCATTAGTATGTTGTTGTTGATACTATTATATTACATTTTTTCTCTTGGATTTCTTAACACATTGCTCGACAGTAATCTCGGGAATTATGTGATCATCAACAATTCGATTAAAAAATTATCCTAGAGGGTGAAAAACTTAGTATTTGAATTGATACCTTTTAAATACTATTGGAATTTAATTTGTTTACTACATATTTTCCTCAAGACCGATGAATAATTTTATTCATGTTTTATTGAACACTAATATACACAAGTTCATAAATAATTTATTTATTTTATTATTTAAATATTTAACTAATATTTATTCTCTTTATTCTAAATAAAATATTTATCATATTTTTTTTGAATAAAATATTTATCATTTTTTATTTTTGAATAAAATATTTAATTAAATTCATCATTTCATTATTCAATAAATTTCAAGGATTGGGAGAGAACCAAGATCGTGTCTGGTGGAGAATATTTATTTTCAACCTTGTAAATAATGTTTATAATTGTGAAAGTAAGATAAATCTATAAAAAATTATATATTTATTATTATTTGGGATCATGTTTAATAAGGATTAATATATTATTTAATGGATGGTACGCAATTAAGTAATATTTTAATCTCAACTATACCTATATAAATAGACGGTTTTTCTACTATGTTGGGTTAATCATGTTTTAAGAATAGTTGTGTACAATGGATTTCTACATCCATTATTTATCCCCCACCTTCTCAATAATGTATATTCTCAATGAAATTCCTTCAAAATTGTTGGAACTATAAAGAATCAATACAAACAACTCAGTGAAATTGATTCATCACTTTAGCAACCCAAGATCAAATGACGTCATTCAGATATCAAAATAGAAAATTTGGATTACCACCAGAGGGATTCTATAATTGGATCATCTATGAACAATTAAGGTAATCATAATAGGGTTTTAAGAATGATTGGAATATACGTAAGAGAAATATTTTAAAATGATGTAATAAATATTCTGATCATAAATGAAATAATAATAAATCTTTGAAAATAGATCCTCTCATCTTGTTTTGGGAATCTCTATGTTCGTATAAAAATTAATATAACTCACACTAATAGAACCTTCACTATGTACAAAACCTAAAAAAATTAATTTTAGGAATTCAAACAAAGATATTCACGTACATAGGTTGATGAAACAAGTATGAGGTGTTCTTGTTGTGATATTGAGGCAATGGGATTATATTATGTTGTAACCATCCATATGATATTAGTTTCATTATAATATTAACAACTTTATATATGAGAGTCTTGATGTGTTTATAGATGATAATATTAGAATATATGATAGATTTCCTAATGAAATTGACAACAAAAAACGCCTATCTATTTGTTCGATTCTTATGGATGAGGCTTTAACTAATAAAGTTTCTCATAATGTAATCTATAATAGAAGATATTATAAGGACTTTCTTGCCAATATTATTTCCATATGATTTATGGGTCATTGGATATTAATATCTAGAGATGTTTTTATTTGTCTATAGACTTGAGGTTATTATTAATGTATTACCAAAAACCAAGACAGGATATTCTCACGGGGATGTGGGATATATTGTAGGATATTAATTGATAAGTTAAGAAAGGATTTGTTCCTATCATATAGGAAAATGATATTTGAAGCACTTTAATTAAGATAGAACTGTCGAATTAAGTCTATGGCTATGATAGTTTTATTTTATGAATTCATATAAATATATTCAACAATATAAGTCCACGACACAAGTATGAAATTTCCATGATGAGATATCAAGGTATAGGATTATATAACAATGTAAGAATCTATATTAGGTTGGGTTTATTACAATATTAACTAATTTCTATAAGGATTTCATGATGTGTTATGAGATGGTATTCCTAGATTCTAGGATAGCTTTCCAAACACCATTAACAAAAAAGAATATATGGTCACACACTAAGTGTATTGAAAATATCAGTTAAATTCTATTTTAATTTAATAGTAAAATAAATTTGTTATATAAAGGAAGGAATAATAATAATTCATGTTATGTTGATCTTATAAGTTCACTCACATGTTGTTCCATTTCGATATATGTGATTATAATAGTAAATGTATATTTATTTTATAGTAGGTTAATATAATATTTATGTCTTTTTTTCATAAATGAACAATATATTGATATTTATATATTTATATAAAAATTATCTATTTAGGGATCAATAATTGTCAAGGAGGTTAGAAAGATAGAGGTAAGGTCTCAGATGAGGTGTTATATTTCATTTAATTTCATTTAGAAAAAATATTGATTTATTTTATTAATAAAAAATATATTTTATCGATGAGTTTTCACACCAAATAATATTATTATTACAAATATTTTTTATATTTATAATAATAATAATTATTATTTGATGTGTTATTTACTAAGAATTAAATAATTTATTAGGTAAATTTTAGAAATAATAAATTTTTAACCCCAAGTATACAACCCATATTATATCATTTCTAGGTTATGTGATTTGTTTTGGAAAACATTTCTTGATTGAGATTTCTGTCATATCAGAAGATATATCTCTTAAATATACTCTCATGAACATGAATTAATTTTCTACCCCTCTCAAGTATATGATAAATAAAAATAATCCTTCAAGGCCCAGTGGATTATTATTCCGATCAATACATAAGTATTAACAACAATTGATCCTCTCATGCTTACACCAAGTGTTACAATAGATATCTTTTAAGATTCATAAAGCACATTTGGATAACACTATTGGGATTCTAACTTGGATATTTCATCATAGTGATGATGTAACAAGATTATTTAGAATGGTCATCAATGAATAAATAGTTCAATGATTAGGTATATATTATTTATAAATAGTTCAATGATGAGGCATATATTGTTCCCTCAATCCATCAAGTGGTATTAGATATATCACATATTAATTTATAATATTTATTTTTTTTATCCCTTTTCACATTTATTTGTCAATATATTTCATTATCAAATTTTCATTCTTATTATTGAAGTCAATATAATATGATTTTTCACATTTATAGGACCAATAAAAGTACATGAATATTTAATGAAAACCTAAAGATCACATATAAAGGTGATAAATAATTTTTATTGATTATATATATACATGGAATGTAACTGAAAGGTACCCATCATTTTGAGAAGCCGAAATGGAGTCATTATTTCCTTATGGGTCTAATCAAAATATAAAATTTGTTAAGAACTCAACAGATGAAACTTAATTAATTAAAATTTAGTAAAGATGTAGGTTTGGGTAGAACCCAAAAATATGTTCAATTAGATTATTTATGTTTTCAAAATATATGATATTAATTAAAAATTAATAAATATGTGATGAATCAGATTGGTATTTTGGAAACATTTTTAAGAGAGAAAGAATTGAGGGCAAAAAATATTGATTGGTTTTCAATACGATTTTAAATCATGTATGGGTTTTCATGTTTTAGGGTTTGAGTGAAATTGGATTTTATAAAATAATTTGATTAATACTTGATTGTCTATAAAGTCGAGATGTGTGATATCCAATTGTCATTTTTTCCCCTCCTTAAAATGAAAATTCCTTACTCCCCTAGGTCCATTAATTTTGGGTGTTACCGAATTATGTTTTTCAAGATATGATATTTAAACCTAATTTAAAAATAATGACAACAGTACTACCTTATTTAGGGTATTTTATGGTGAAATATTGAATTTAATTTCATATTTAAATACAAATTTTCATGTTAAATGTAAAATAAAGGTATTAGAAATTTATTAAAGATTTATATCAACCCAAACAAATGAATAAAGAAAAAGAAATCAACCCAACAAAACATATCCATTTTTACTACATAACCCCAGAAAAAGTTAGGTGTATCCTATAATACTATATATGAGGGAATAAGAGTTATGTAAATAAAAATAAATAATAATGATAAAATAGATATAAACTGGTGAGATCCTCGCAGAGTGAAGCTTCTTATTCTAAGCAATTATCTCCAGGATCTACCTGACAGTAGAAGCTTGGCTCTCTATGTATTAACTCTAGATGGGATCATGCATAAATATATGGAATTATGTATGGATAGAAATGTGGTTATATACAGGTCATAGGTTTTCAAATAATTTAAATTTTCCTGATACGGTGAATTTGGTCATTTTTCACCCGCCCCGAACATTACACATCGTGTAGTGATCAAATGATGTGTAATTTTTTCACCACATTTTTTAAATTCATGGAATGTGATATTTCATGTTCATCATCACATGTGTCATGGTTTGAAGTAATTATATGATGTTTGAAGTTAATTTTATTCTTTATAATCATTAGTTCTCCTTGGTTCATCAGTTTCATGCCCCAGTAGTTCTATAGGATCATACATCTTTGAAAAAAACCATATTATGATTGAATTAATTGTTTCTTAGATCATTTTACTAAATCTACATAACCTATTTAATATTTAAAAATATGATAAAAAATTAGTGATATAAACATGACTGAAAAAATATGTGTGGATTGTGGAAACAATGACATCTACTTTTGGTCCAACAATTTCATAGGAACTCCCCCCAGCTTCCCAGGCTGCCAAAATCAAAATATTTTTTATTCCATAGTGATCAAATACCATAATTTAATTCATTTATTTTTAAATCAACATACACATCGATTAACTAATAACATTTAGATCTATTCTAACAATGCTTGTTTGATTCTCACAAAATCACATAAGGACGGTTTTGGCTAAGGATTGCAGATTTGGTATTCCTAACAATATTGTTACCAATGAAGGTGTGGATTTATATTGGGGTAAAGAACATATAATTAAATATAACTTCTTGGTCTTTATTATTTAAAATCATTGAATTCTTATAGATTAAGTGATATGTACGATGGGTGTTTCTATTATTTCAAAGTGTTGGTGTTATCAGGAAGCCATTATTTAATTGATAGAAAACATTTTCATTGCAAGTGAATAGGATTCAATGGTTTGAATATACTTTGGTAACACTATTTTACTCAATATCTATAATTTCATAGGTTTCAATTTCTTCCAAATTTCTATTCAAGGCGTTTTATTGAATGAGAATGAGTGCAAGGTGCAGACTATGCTAATGGCGGTGGGATGTTTGAAAAATTTGGATGCAAGAAATAAAATTCCCAATAAAGGTAGTCAGTGTTCTTCATTGGCTATGCTAGTTCTGTAAAAGTGTCTTGTGGTGGAGTTGGGTTCCCTGATAAAATATTGGGATAAGATAAAATCCTTAAAGGTGATTTTTTTGACAAAATAAAGACCTCATCCACTCGTGATGCATAGGAGATACACATACAAGAATGATGGGTTCTTTGGAATCCCCTGATAATGGTATCAAACTCAATGTGGTTCGGTTTTGCAGTGTTGGTATAATGCATAGAGTAGTGGTAAGGGATCATAATGGTTTAGTTCATATTTATTTCAGTTGCTTATATTGTCAACTGGACACTATCATGGAGGAGGACATTGCTATTCTTAATGGGTTGGAGGTTTTCCTGGAATAAAATTTTCTTCTTTCCATGAGTGAAACATAATCTGATTCATAACACCATAAGAGTATTGGAAACTACCCCTGGTTGATTTATTACCATATTAAGAGGTGTAAAAGTTGCATTACCAATGGTGTGCCTCCACAACACACGTTTCATGAAGGTAACAAAGTTGATTTTTTAGCCTCTATGAGAATTTAGGAAGAGGCTCAGATTGTTTTCCCTAATGTGGTTATTCTTCAATTGTAATGAGTTTAGTTTATCTGGGAGGATTCCTGTGGATTTAGCTATTTTGAGCACCCACAATTACCTTGTTTCCTTTTTTATACCTATGTGTTTCTTTGTGACCTTGATATATGTTTTAATAATAAAAAATGTTGTTGTGTTCATCCAAAAAATGAAAGGAATGCATTAACAATTAAATCATAAAACTCACAACATTATAATATCCGAAATTTATTCAATAATCCCACTTATCAACCCCCCAATTGAATTAATATTTTTTCTCATGGATGGAATCTCAACATATTATAATGGATAGTTACTCTACTATGAATTAAATACGATGTAAATAAAAAATTGATCCAAAGTAATGTTAAATGTTAAATAATCCCACATATAAATATTACCAATGCCATATTTTTTAAAAAATATGATTAGAAATGTCTTTTACTTTTAATCTTTTGAAATAGAAATTTTTTTCATTCATATAATTTTATTTTTAGATTCATTAATAATATGCATTGAATTTTTAATTTACCTAAAATAGAATTTTCATCTCATCATCAAGGTAAAAATGAATAGAGTGGTACAAGTACCTCATGAAAATTCACTTATCATAGGCTTACATAGAATCTAGCATATCCTCCATGTAAAGAAAAATTCATAAATAATAATAATGGATTTATCATTTAGGATCAAATAACTCTGAATCATAGGGATGGTCGGTAAATTTTGTAACTTATTTAAATATTAAGAAGGATGTTTGGATCTAATGTACTTTACATGATAATAAAAAACAACTCAATGAATGCCTTATCCTCCCCCAATATCTCATTGCAGGCTCACGAAGAAATGAAATTCAATAAATTAAACACTAAATTTTATTAATTTAGTTTTTTTCTTTTTATAATTATGTATTGGGTAAAAATATTATAACCACCATCCAACCAAAAATGACATCCTCGTGAAACTATTTGTAATAGTTATTACATGATTAACCATCAAGAAGTGGATTCTTTTTAATTTACCTAAACACCACCCTTTTTAAGAGAGTTTTAAATAAACAAATAATCAATTCCTATAAAAATATCTTTAACTCCCCCAAACCCACATTATTCATTACAAAATATGCATCCCTTCCCCCAGTACCCATATCCACCACTCTTATTTTTGATAATCATGGAAAATATTTAGAGTAAGGTACAAAAGGATAATATGGGATTTTAATAAAGATATTCCCAAGGAAGGTAGTTGACATATTATATAGGATTTAAAATTGTTTAATGTAAGGTTTCTCCCTGGTTAATGGCTAACAAATGATGACTCAACCATATCTAAAGTTATTTAGTTTAGTCATTGATTTGATAAGATTAAAACACATTTATAGGGGACAAAATGCTCAAGTTTCACAACAAATATACTCTAGAAATAATTGAAAATATTTGTATCATAGGATGCCTCAGGATTAAGAAAGGAATGCAGGGATAATCACTCAAGGAAATGCATATGAATTATCAAATAAATTAATTAAAATATCATAAAGTCAAATAATGAAACAATGTTCGTCACATTTCATTTACAATGTTCAAAATTATCACCAAAATCATGATTTTCCAAATAATTATCTAAAGGATTATCTATAATTATTATTTTTCCTGTTCTTATCATTAAAATTTAATGAAAATGAAATATATAATTCATTTCATGGGAATTTTCATTAGTAGTTTATGTCTCCTAGTTTAGTTGATTAATGAAAGAATCAAATGTGGAACATGAAATTAGTATAAAAATGTTCTCAATAAATTGAATTTTTAGAATACAATAGAATAAATCCTAAATGAAATTATTACTTCCCTTTAGAATATTTCTTTGAAGTTGGATACTTAGGTTATTCCTACTTCTATTTAGCAAAATGTATTGGTCTTGTTGTCTCTTCTTCTTCTTCATAAGGCTTGCTTCTTTCATGGGCCTTAATGGTCCTAAAATTTAAAAATAAATAAAGATGAATGAACTATCCATTAATAATGAATCTTAAAATATTTAGAGTAATATTATGTTCACCTAAAAACCAAATACTAAAAAATCCTCTTGTTGCCTCTTGGAAGCACATTTATTTACCATCGTTGAATCAAAGTTACCTCCTTCAGCTTTATCTCAAGTGATAGATGATTAAAAAAACATGTACATGGTCACGGTATATAAATTTTATAAGTTGTTTCATGTCTGCATATATCGATTTGTGTTATTCCTCTATAAATAACTTAATTATTCCTAATAGACGCCCTTTCTTCATCACTGATAGGTGAATCCACCATTTCTTCATTAATCCTGGTGAACTAATTGGAAGTTCACATACAATCCATACCTATTGTCCTATCTCAAATGTGGTGGAGTCAATCACGCATACCCTATCATCAAACATGGTCTTCATCTTCTCTTTATTCTTTATTTGGGAATCCTCTTTCATAATAGTAGCTAACTCAGATAACTATTTACATTTCACAACACCCTAATCTTAGGGTGTATTTTTTTCTCCCAATCAATTGTGCCCTCATAGATCACATTTATTCATTGAATAGTGGATTTGGAAACTTTATTGATAAAAATCAAATATTAGATAGAGTTCTCCAGTTTGGATATCAATCATCACATACCAGTGGCTAAAAGTCCTCTCCCCAGAATGCCTGCATTTCCTAATTATCCATGTCTAGTACTAAAAAGTACATGGGAAAGATATAATTTCCAACATTGATCAGAATTTATTCAATCAATCATATTTGGTATTTTATTTTTGAATCTTCTAATTGAGTAATAACTTTCAAGGGATTTAAGTCTTTCAATACAAAAATCATAAAAGTCAGGTATTATATAATATTATCACTCACACCTAAGCCACATAAATATTTTACACATTTTTTAGCTTCAATAAATATAGGATTCAAAAAACTACTTGAATTACATTCATTATTAGGCAGGTCATTTAGTACAATCTCTAAACACTCTTATGTGAGTGGGGTTGTGACAATTTCATCCAGCCTCTTTTTATTGGTTACTAGATATTTCTTTATTTTTTTTATATGTCATTATGTTGAAAATATCCTTTACAACAAGAATATTTATATATAATTTTTTTATGTGTTCATGAAATTTACCATTATTCTAATTTTTTTTTACTTCAACCATTCCTTTTGGAAAAAAATGTCTCTATTAATATAGTGGTGGTTATTCATTTACATATTCATTCACTTGTTACATTATATTTTAAACTTATTTATAACTTTATTCCAAAGTTTGTTGTACTATAAATTAGATACCACATCCGTGTATGTTCTTTTCACTAATACGTTTTTCAGATTTTAAATCTTTATGTGGTCTTTGGGACTCTCTCTGAGATGGTAATAATTTTTTAAAACTTGATGCTCCAAATTATGCAATATAGCATTTCAGTTTGTTGATTTTTCAATTATTTCTTTCAGTACAACATTAGTTAAGGCCGTGAATGTAGCGAAAATATCTTCCAACATATAGTCCTAGTTAGTCGGTGTGGGAACTTGGGCTTCTTATTGTTTTAACCCTTAAAACATTTATTGTTTTACTTTAACTCATTGTTATTGTGGCCTCCAACCCAAAAATGTATTACCACGATTATAATCAAAAACATTTCGTCCTCTAATTATGTACCATGGGGGTTTTGATATTTTCCCATCATGATGTTCATCTTATTTGATAGTGGATCTAACACTACCACCATCCAATCATTATTGTTGATTACATGAATTCATTTTCATCATTTCCCTTATCCTTTCTACTATAAACTATTTCTTTCTATTTCATACAAAACAATTTATCACATTAAGAAAATATTTCTGTGATGATCCACCAGTAATAACATCATGAATTTAATTTATTACCAATGAAAAACACTAAAAGGAATTTTTGGATTAGCAGGAATTTTTCTATACCATGATTTTGGAATTATAGTGTTTGTATTTTCATTATTCCTAGTAATAATATAGATATTTTTATTAAATTGAAACATGTTTACAATGTTCACATGTATGTCCATTAATTTTTATAGTGGAAAATTGGGTTATAATGTTTTGTGCTAGCTCATTCCACTTTGTGATGGAATTCTCTTACAATCGTTGAATACACTCACTAGCTTGTTATCATAATGTAAATAAAAAGAAATGAATCTTAACCATTTCAAATGAAATATTTTGGAATTGGAATGTGTCATTGATATCAAAAAGGATTTTTACATGTGAATTTGGATCTTCATGTGGTAGTCTGGTGAATTGAACCCTATTTGAGAACTTATAGATGATCAACGATTATATCTAAAATTGGTTTCCATCCACATGAGGTATTAGTATTATAGGTTTTAATCCTTTGTTCGATAACCTCCTATAATTTGTGAGATTCTACATCAATATATCTATTTGGAGACCTCCTATGGTATCTTTATGTTTTTATTCACTGACCATGATTATATATTCCTCATTCCTCAATAATATTTTCTTTAGTTTGGGAATGAAGTCAAAAATCAATTTACTTTTTCTGATGTGTTGTGGTCGCACGTTTAAGAACCAAAAATATAAAATATAATGCATGAAAAAACCAATTGTAAATAGAGAAATTGAAATAAATAAAACAAATAAAATTAAAAAGTAAATAATACTAAAAAATAACTTGTAACCATGATTTTAAATGGTGTCGGTTTTGACAAAAATGAAGGGCGTCAATATTTCCATACGAGTCTAATCAAAATAAAAAATTTGTAAAAAACTCATTAGATACAACTCAATTAATTAAAATTTAGTAAATTATATGGATGAGGATGAACAAACTTAGATGATCAATTAGTTTATTTGATTTTCAAATATATATTTTTAATTAAAAATTAATAAATTGATTAGGAATCATATTTTTATTTTGAAAATAGTTTTAAGAAAGAAAGAATCTAAAGTTAATAAAATTGATTGGTTTTCAATAAGATTTGAAAGTGTGATGGGTTTTTTAGTTTCAAGCTTCATGTGAAATTTAATTTTATAAAATAAGTTAGTCAATCCATCATTTGTGTTGGATTTGAGTTTAGGGAGATCCAATGGTCATGGTATTCCATCATTGACGCGGTAATCCCATATTTCCATTAGTCTGGTAATTTATAATTTTATCGTATTATGTTTTTTCTCAATACCATATTTAAACCCCATTGCCCTAAATTTGATAATGGTCGTGTGTCTTTTAGGTTACCAAGTTTTAAAATTTTAAATTCTATTTCAGATTCAAAAATCAAAGGTCATTTTAAAAGTAAAATATATAGATTGGAAATTGATTGAATAATTATATAAAAAATTATACATTAATTTAGAAAAACAAATAAATACAACACAACATTCCCCCTTATACTACATAACCCTAAACCAAGGAAGGTTTCCCCTCATACTAGTGATGAGATAATAAGGGGGAATGAATGAAAAGTAAAATATAATGAGAAAAAAAAAGATAAAATTTTGAGGACCCGACACATCACAACTTCTCACTCCAAGATTTAGTCTCCAATTTATATCTAAAAATAGCATCTTGGCTCTCTATTTATAGACTCTAGATGGGGTCATTCACCAATCAATGGAATTAAGGATGGGTAAAATGGTGCCCATATCTGGGTCCCATTTTAGAAAGGGTCAAAATTGAATGATCTAATGAATATAGTTAATTTTTGGTCCATCCGGAGCATTACACATTGTCTAGTCATCACACATCCCATAATTATTTCCCCAAAAGTACCAAATTCATGAAACATGATATTTCTATGTCATAGTCGTAGGATTCATGGAATGTACCAATGACACGATGTGTAATTTCATATTTTTCCTCCAGAAGCCTCATTTTTCCGTTGTTCTTCCATTCTATACCCTGGATGTTCTCTATGACTATCCTTCATTATTGAAAACAGTATTATAAAGGAATTAATTTCTTCTATGATCATTTTACTAAATTTCCATAATCTGTTTCATCATTAAAAACATGAGAAACACATTAGGTACATAGGCATGAATTAACAATTAAATCATCAAAATCACTTCATTTTAATATCAAAAATTTATTCAATAATTGAATTTTTCATATGTACCCAGGATCAATGAATCCAAGAAGATTGACCCAAATCATGAAATGCTATGTGAGAGAATAGTACATGGAATCATTACACACAACCTAAAAACTAGTAGTTAGTATGTGGTTGTTAAGATGGTATTACTCTGATTATGATATACTCTGTGATACCAAACGTAGGATTGAAATAAGAATGATATTCTCAGATACAAGGGGGGTGAATTTTACGCTTTTAAAAATTCCTTTTGGAAATTTTAGAATGGTTATATTTAACAAGGTTAAACAAGATAATTCACAAGACCTCTATGAGTACTAAAGACTTGCTGGAATCTGGAATAGTGATTCCGAAAATAGTACTTATCAAAAGTTACAAAGATTAAGATTCTACCTTAAATCATATAGAATCTAACTATATTAGAGTACAAGTAATGAAGTATAAGAAAGTTATACTTTCCTTAAAAATAAAAAATACAACGGAAAAACAAAGTAGTAAAAAATACACATAACAAAAAATAACTCGTTTAACCCAAAGAGAAGGGTATCCAACAACCTTGGATAAAGGCACCATGATTTATACTTTCAAGAAAGTCTATCTTACCCACACCAGGGTAAGACCTCGATACGAAGATCGGAGTCTGTCTTGCTATCCTCGCAAGCCATCAACTATCAGGTAGTCGACACCTCTGTCTTCCTCAACAAGGAAGCCATAAACATCAAGGTGTTGGAACCACTGTCTTCCCATCCCCGGAAGCCCTAGATTGTAATCAGCAATAATTGAAGTCATGTGAAGCAAGTCTTCACAAGGAAAAGATTGAACAACCTGTTCAAACATTCTGCACGAAGCTTTTAGAGTTGATAAGAGACTACCTCCCTAGAAATCACTTCAACAACATGTATGCACAGATCTCATAGATGTGTCAAAGTTATTGCTTCTTTTCAAATGAGCTCCTATTTATAGGTGAAGATCCAATGGTCAGCTCCCTCCTCCAACTGTCATATTTTTCCTTCAATTTCAGAGGGACATATACATGTGTCACTCGACCAATGGTTAGTCAACAACTAAAAGCAAAACATCGTTTTGTAATGAAACAAGTGTAAGAATAAGAAAAACTGAATTTTGTAAAGAAAGCATATAAAATTTTGTAGTCTAACCAAAATGGAATTAGAAGTCTATAATAAAAAGATATTCGGATTCTGTTTTGTAGGAATTCTTAACCTGAATTCTGTAGAAATACGGAGTCTGAATTTTTAAGGAAATTCAGAGTCTGGTTTCACTAGAATTCGGAATCTGAACTTACAGAGTTCGGAGTCGAACTAGTATAAGTTAGAAGTCAAACTAGTATAGGTTCGGAGTCGAACTTTTATAAGTTCAGAGTCTAACTAGTAGAAGTTCGGAGTCCATAATTCAGAGTGGAACCTTATGAGAGTTCGTATCCAGAATTCGGAGTGGAACCTTATGAGAGGTCGTATCCAGAATTAAGAGTGGAACCTTATGAGAGTTCGTATCCAGAATTCGGAATGGAACTTCATTAGAGTTTGTATCCAGGATTTTTAGTGGAACTTCTTTAGAGTTCTTATCCAGAATTCAGAATGGAACATCATTAGAGTTCATATCCAGGATTTGGAGTGGAACTTCATTAGAGTTATTATCCATAATTCATATCCTAAAACAGAATACTTCATATCTAAGTATTATATGATTCCGTGGTTTTTAGGTATGAATCTGATTTTCATAATTAAGAAAAACATTGATATGAGTAATGAAAATATGGTAGGGGTAGATTCCTTTGGAAAGTAAATTTTCCTTATAGAAGTAAAATATGGATTTTTTTAAGTATAAGGTTTTTGTGATTTTCAAAACAAGAAAAAATGAAAAATTCATAAGGAAAACCTTATTGACCCAGCAATCTCTCCCTTTTTGGAAAGCACAAAAAACCCTTTGAAAAAGAATATAAAGAATTTGAAAAATTTCTTTAGAATTTGAAATTAAAACTTATCTCCCTTTGTTCATGGATGATGGTGAATACAACTAACTCCCCCATAGGCTTAGGAACTCTAAGGATTATATTCTAGATTTCTGGAATGGATTTTTCATTATCATGGGAATGAAAAACTTCATAATAAAAAACTCTTCCTTACTTAAGGATTGTTCTTAACTTAGAAAATTTTCTTCTCCATTTTAAAATTTTCTTTCTCCCCTTTTGATTAGTTATTTTTCCTTCTCCCCCTTTGAGATTTTCAAAAAGAATTTAATGGAATGGAAAAGAAATTTGGTACCGGAAATATTAGTAAAGGCATGCAAGGAAAAGAAGCAACCATTATTCTATTATAATTGGAAGAATTTTTACAAGGAAGATAAAATGCAGCAAAAGATTGGACTGAGTCTATTTGTCTTCCTTTTCCTTTAGGATTAGCTTATTTAAGAGGGGTTTCAGCTTCTTCAAATCGTTCTGATCCTCCTTAGCTTGCTTCTCCAAAGCTGGGATCCTTTCTTGTTGAGCTTTCAAGACTTCTACTTGAGCCTTCATGGCTTCTTCCTGCATCTTTAGTAACTCATCTTTCTTTTGCAGCTTCTCTTGAAACTCAATCTAGAAATCTCTTTCCCCTTTCTAGTTATGAGCAAACGATTTAAGCTTCCCATTAAAATCTCTGACCTGTTGATTCCGAAAATTTTGCTCAATGGTCAGATTTTCTTGAAGATTCTTTATCTTGAAATCCTCAGTGTCAAAAGAATCTTTTACATCATTCTGAAAACGATCAAACTCATCCAAGTCATCATCAACTTTATTTGACCACAAAGTAATTTTGCAGCATGATTTTGTGTGGACATCATAATTGATAAGGGAATTTCTATGCTCGGCCTCAATATTCACACACTTATCCATTACCATGGATATGGATTATGATTTATGATTTAGGATTTATTGAAGCATCTAGAACCCGGAGTCTATGGTGGGAAAAATAGAAATTGTATCCTCCAACTTCTTTAGTGACTCAACTACAAAATCGTGACCCAGTGCTGATGATTCTGAATCAGACACTTTTCTTGGGGATTTTTCTTCTTGAATTTCCACCAACTTTCTCCTAGAAGATCCACTAACCTCATTATTTCTTATAATATTTTTTTGGGGTTTCCATAAGAACATGCTTCCCCTTATCAATTTTTAAAACTGCCTCATCATGAGATTCTTCCTCGCTTCCAAAAACTTGAACAATCTTATCTTCATCTCGCTTATCCTCCTCTGCTCCTTCAAGAAAAATATTCACAAATATTTCTTACTTAGACAACTCATTTTATTTTTCTTCTTCCTCGACATCATATTTTTTACCATCTTTGACGTCTCCCTTTCTTGGAGTGACCAACTTTGAGGATTCGACCTCAGATGTTCGGAGTGGTAGTTTTTATAATAGGCTTTCCTTCTTTTGATAATATTCCACTTGTTTAATCAGGTTATCAAGATCCTCATTTCCTTATTCTACTTCTTCTTATTTATCTATTTCTTCAATAACATCTTCCACTTCTTCTTCACCAGCTCCTTTCTCTACTCCTTCAACAACCTCTTTCCCTTTGGATTTTTCCGGAGTGAAGTACTCTTTCCCGGGGGTCTCTAGTAATGGTTGGACATCAAATGTTTCCGAAACGGGAATCTTCTCAAAAGCTATTTCTGTGTCTCTCAGCAAGGTTTGAAAAACTTCAGCTTCAGACATATTCTTCTTCATCTTCTTCTCTTTGGTGTGTTTCTCTAACTCATCTTCATCTTTTTCTCTTAAGGCCTTAGCCTCAGCCGGGTCCAATCCGAACTGAGGGTCCCCTTCTTTCCTTTTTTCCTTATCTTCCCTCCATTTGGAAGCCACCTCATCTGGATAAACTTTTTGTTTCTTCATTCTGGGAAGCTTGGATTGGGTTTCCATAGCTTTTGGAATCTTTTCTTCAGCCACAACTTGCTTCAACTTCATCTTCTTACCTGCCTTCTTATATGGTTCTGCTTTCTCCATGTATTCCGGAATGACTTTTTCCTCCTCCTCTGGCAAATCATAAAACTCACCGGACTCTTTTTAAAATCCGGCTTTCATCCACTTTAATGTTTCATCACTTATCAGCATCACCTTACAAATTCTCTCCTTGGAGGTGCAAGAAACCTTAAATGAATCAAAAAACCGAATAATAATCTTGGATAGAAGAGCAGGGTACATAATGATTTGAGCTTTCAGATTACCATTCTTGATGTTCTGAACTGTAATAAGAATATGCCTCATCAGATTGATCTTTCTAAGATTTAACAAGAAATCCAGGATTACATATCACTCTTCTTTGGGTTATCCTTATCACCGCTTCTCGGAACGTAAAACCCTTGTACCCACAACTGCAGAATCTGGTTACTGGAGGAGAGGTGAGATATCTTAGCTGTTTTTTCATCTTTGAGCCCAAGGCATTTCATTACCATCCCTTTGCTGAAACTACCTTGCACATCCGGTATCTTATGTGAACAAAATTCTGCTTCCCCATCGTATGATAAGACAACCAAACTTGCAGACATGATGTTGGAAAGCTTGTAAGTCTTACCATAGCTCTTAAAGGAAAATTTGTCTCGACCATCTCCTTTATAGAAGTAAACAGTCTCATAAAATTCTACAAGAAAATCTGTGTAAACAGCATGCTGATCCCCTAGTTTCGATACGCATAAATCTTCCCAACCATTGAGTTTGATATTGTTGGTAATTAAAGAATCATACTCAAAAAATTCTGGATAGACTAACCTTTCTCTGTAGACTTACCATTTTGAGATTGGCTTCGTAGAAGACATATCTTGGGAAGTGGCTTCTACAGACATTCAGAATGGAGGAGTTCTGAGAGATTCAGAATGGGCTTTAAGAACCGAGGTAGAGTTTCAGCACGCGAGAGCTTGAAATGATATGGGAAAACTATGGGGGTACCCTTTATATAGGCAATGGAGGTGACCTTTCACCTTCCAAAACCAATATAATGGTTGAAAAATTTCTCTGATATGATCTGACGCTTGAAGACATACCCGCAAGAAAATTTTGAATCCGATCTTTTGAGGTTTTTAAAAAAAAATCGAATTTAAGAAGAAATGAATATGAGAAATTTTAAAAGAAAAAGAAACTACCAGCAACTAAAAATGACTACAATAACTTGAGGAAGGTAGTCATACCTTTCAGATTGGCTAGGAAGTTTATTCGTAATAGGTAGTATTCTTCTTGAAGAAAATTTGACTACGAAAAACATACTACGAAAAAAATATGAGTAAAAAAATTTCCATTAGGAAAATTCCCATTACAAAAATTTTCATTACTAAAATTCTCATTATGAAAATTCTCATTACGAAAATTCTCATTACAAAGATTCTCATTATGAAAATATTCATTACAAAAATTTTCATTACGAAAATTCCTAGTATGAAAACTTAATTATGAAAATTTCCATTACGAAAATTCTCATTACAAAAATTCCCATTACGAAAACTTCATTATGAAAATTTTAGTATGAAAACGTTCTGTACAAAAAAAAAATTTGAAAGAACTTATTACAAACAGTTTTGAAAAACTCATTATGATTTTTTTTGAAAAACTAACAAACAAATGTACTCCCCCTATGAAAAAGAGTTTATTACTGTTAGGAGAATGGTTCAACAAGAAGTTAATGAAGGAATATTACCTCAAGTTTATTATTCCTATATTTCGATTAATGTATTAAAATCTATCGGAGGGTAAAGATTTTGTGAAAATGTCAGAAAGTTGATCTTGCATTCCGATAAATTGAATAATGATATCTCTTTTTAGTGTGTGATCCCTAAGAAAGTGATGCCTGATATCTATATGCTTTGCACGGGAGTGATGTGCATGATTTTTACTAAGGGAAATGGCACTTGTGTTATCACACAAAATTTGAGTCTTAGTAAAACTCAATCCATAATCTGTGAGTGTGTGTTGCATCCACAACACTTGAGCACAACAACTTCCAGCTGCTACATATTCAGCTTCAGCAGTGGAGAGTGCTATAGAATGTTTCTTCTTACAAGACCAAGAAAATAATGAATCTCCTAAGAAATGACAAGTTCCAGATGTAATTTTTCTATCCATTCAACATCCACCAAAGTCAGCATCTGAAAATCTATTTAAAACAAAATCATTTATAGAAGTATAAAATAGTCCTAAATCCATGGTTCCCTTTAAGTAGTGAAATATTCTTCTCACTACCTTTAAATGAGATTACTTCAGATTTGATTGATATCTTCCACATAAGAATACTAAAAATACCAAGTATGGTCGACTAGCTGTCAAGTAAAGTAGACTTTCTATCATCCCTCTAAAAGATGTTTGATCTACTAGTTTACCAGCTTTATCAAGATCAATTGTGTTTGAGGTACCAATAGGAGTACATATACTCTTAGTTTTGTTATACCCATACTTTTTAAGAAGATCTTAAATATACTTATGTTGGGATATGTATATTCCTTCTGGTTTTTTAGAAATTTAAAAACCAATGAAAAATGTTAACACACCCATCATACTCATTTCAAAATAATATTTCATTGTATCCGCAAAATAATCAGTTAAGGATTACTGAGTTGAACCAAATATAGTGTCATCAAGATAAATTTTAACAATCAGAACATTTTTCTTATCATTCATTATAAAAAGGGTTGGATCTGCATTTCCCTTAACATAGTTATATTGAAGAAAAAATCCTATGAGACTATCATACCAGGATCTTGGATCTTGTTTAAGTCCATAAAAATCTTTGGTAAGTCTAAAAACATGATCAAGATGTTTTGTTTCTTCAAACCCATGAGGTTGTTCAACGAAAACTTCCTCTTGAACATAACCGTTATGAAAAGCACATGTCACATCCATTTGAAAAAGTTTAAAATTGAATAATTCTGCAAAGGAAAGTAAAATATGAATAGATTCAAATCTAGTTACAAGATCATAGGTTTCTTCATAGTCCATTCCTTCTTGTTGATTATAGCCTTTAGCAACAAATCAAGCTTTATTTCTTACAATGATTCCATTTTCATCACACTTATTTCTAAAGACCCATTTTACTCCAATAACAGAAGTTTCCTTAGGTCTTTCAACCAAGGTCCAGACTTTATTCCTTTAGATTTCATTTAGTTCATCTTGCATGGCTTTAATCCAATCATCATAACCAAAAGCTTCATCAGTGCTTTTTGGTTTCAATTGGGAAAGGAATGCTAGATGTTCTACTTCATTTCTTATAAAGCTTATAATCCTTACAAGTAGATTGACATCACCAATGATGATATCACTGGGATGATTCTTAAGAAACGACTGATTTGGGTTTTGTAAAACCTGTTCATCAATATAGGGTAGGAAATCTTCTGGGGTAAATGTTTCATAAGTATCTTCTTGAACATTTTTCTTATCAAAAGAATTTTCTATCAATGGTTGATAATCATTTTTTGAAAACACATCTGAAGATGTAGGTTGTGGTAGTTTCAAAACAAAAGGATCAGTTTCATCAAATTTGACATGTATTGTCTCTTCAACAGTACAAGTATTTTTGTTAAAAATTCTATAAGCCTTAGAAGTTTTTTAGTAGCCTAAAAAAATTCCTTCATCAGATTTTGGTGTGAATTTGTTTAAGTTATCATTAGTATTAAAAATTAATACGTTCCATCCAAAATCCTTAATGTAGTAATGTATAGGTTTTCTACCATTCCATAACTCATAAGGAGTTTTATTAAGGAAAGGTCTAACTAAAACTCGATTTATAGTATAACAACCAGTACTTATAGATTCAACCCAAAAATGTTTGTCAACAAATTAGTCACTCAACATGTTTCTAGTTATCTCTTGAAGAATCCTATTTCTTATTTTAACAACACCATTTTGTTGAGGTGTTCTGGGTGATGAAAATTTGTGAGTAATACCTTTTCTACTACAAAAAGTTTCAAAATTAGAATTTTGAAATTATCCTCCTTGATCACTATGAATAGTTTTCAATGGAAGGTTTTTCTCATTTTTGACTTGGGCTATGATACTTTTGAAATAAGAAAAAGCTTCAGACTTCTTTTCTAGAAAATTGACCCATATAAATCTAGTGTAATCATCAACTAAGACAAATACATAATACTTGCCTCCAATGCTTCTAGTTTGTGTTGGACCAAAAAGATCCATGTGCACCAACTATAGTGCATCAGTGGTTGAGACTTCACCGATTGATTTAAAACTTGATTTATGTTGCATGACATATTGACAAGGTTCATAGACTTTTGAATAATCAAATCTTAGCTCCGGTAGATCCTTAACTAAACCTTTCTTAGAAATTTTTCATAAGTTCCTATGGTTACATCGTCCTAACCTTCTATGCCACAACCAAGAATGATCTTCCATTGCACTAAGGAAGGGTAAGTCTTGGATCCTAAGGTCTTCTAAGTTTAAAGTGAAAAAATTATCTTGCCTATTGGAAGAAAGAATAAATTCTTCCTTGGAGTTGTGTACTAAGGACTTATCATTCCTAAAACACACAAGGTAACCTTCATCACATAACTGACTTATGTTTATTTGGTTGTTCTTTAGACCTTTAACAAACAAAACATTTGAAATCAAGGTTTCTCCAAGAAGAACAATGTTACCTATACAAATAATTTATCCCTGAGCGTTATTTCCAAAAGTTACTTTTCATCATTTAGTCTTGATAATCTTTTTGAAATAGCTTTTGTTACCAGTCATATGTCGGGAACATCCACTATCCATGTACCATGTATTGTTGTTGGTACTTTCCCTATTTTCCTGAAAATAAGAAAAGTTAGGTTTTCAGAATCCAGACTTGCTTGGATCCAGAAATTTCAGAAAGCAAAATTTTGGGTACCCACATCTTCTTAGAAAAATACGCCTTATAAAATCCTAAAGATTGGGTTTTGTTTAATGAACAATTCTTTTCCCACTGACCACCAAATTGACACTTTGTTAAAAATGGGGCACATTGAGGAACAAATTAGTTGTTACTAAAAATTGGTTTAGAACTAGTGTAACCAAAACCAGAAGTATTCCTTCGAGGTCGGATTTGTGAATACATTTTATCAAAATTTCTTTACCATGGGAAAAGTTTGACAAACACTTTCTCAAAAAAAATATTTCGGCTTTGAGTTTAATAACTAAGTTATTGTCTTCAAAAACATTTGAACTAGATCTAGGATCGAAAACATCTTTCTTAGAAATTACATTTTCTAGGTCTTTTGAATGTTTATTCTTCTCAGAATTTACTTCCTCAAGATATTTTGAAGTACTTTCAAAATCAGTATTTTTCTTTTCAAGATCTTTAGAAAGATCTGATATTTATTTAGTAAGAATAGTATTCCTATAGTATTCCTTGTCAAGCTTTTTCATGAGTTTTGAGTTCTCAATCTCAAGAAGTTCAGCAAAACTAGAAACTTCTTCATAGGTAGGTAAAGTATTCTCTTAATCAGAAGAAGATTATTCATCTGAAGAGTTATAATATCTACTATCATTAGAATTTAAAGAAACATTGGTCAAGGATTCAACATTGTGTACCTTAGCCATAAAACAATGATTATCAATAGGTAGCCTGGCTATAAGACCAAGATTCTTTTGTCCAGAAGATTCATAATCAGAAGATTAATCTGAAGAGTCACTGCCACTGGCACTCCAGGTGTCATTAGCTTTCATAACTTTATTAGCTTTGGACTTGTAATATTTATTTTTGTTCCTTTCAGAATGCCTCTCTTTTTTTCTTTTCTTTTGAGCATAGGGAAATCAGGTCTTATGTGTCCAGCTCTTTTTATTCATAGCATGTGACCTCTGAATTTTTATTATCTTTCCATTCCATCTTCTTATACTTGGATTGGAAATTTCTCTATCCATCTATATTGTTTATCCTTTGAGCAAGATTAGCTAACTCATTTTCTAAGACATCACTCTCACTAGATTCGAATTGGATAATAACCTTCTTAGATTTGGATATAGTACTCTCTCAAAAGTCTCAGCTTTAATATGATTTGAATTTGTAGTAAAAGAAACACTACCATTCCCATTATTCTTATTTATGTTATCTGTATCTCTCTTCATTCTATTTTCATGTTGAAGAAGAGTTCCAAACAGTTCATAAAGTGAAATTTGAGTAACCATTCTGTTCTCATCCCTAATAGTTCTCTTTGATTTCCACTCATTCTCCATGATATCTATGATCTTGTCAAAAAGAGCTTCATCATCTAGTCCTTTCTCTCCCATAGATTTTAATCTATTCACAATAGTCATAAGTCTATGTTTCGCCTTACAAATTGGTTCTCTATAAGGAAAATTAATACCAGGATACTCAGCTCTGAGCATGGCTCTTCTAGTCTCAATCACTTTGGATGTAACAAAATGTGTAACTTCAAGTTTATTCCATATACAGTTAGATATTTTTCAAGAAGAAATTTGGCTACATATATTCCTAGTCATTGAACAAGGAAATGTATTGCGTACCTTATAGTTGAGTTGGTAATCATGCTTTTCTTGATTAGTAAAAGTACTAACTTCCTCGTCAGAAATTTTATATCCTCCAGTAATCATGACAAATTTATCTACCCCAGTATTTATAATGAATGTATTCATATGATCTATCCAATATTCATAATAATTACCATCAAAGATAGGTGGTCTAGTAGGATTTAGGTTGTCAATAGAACCAACATTTAAACCTTCCATCTTTAAAGAAAATCTTTGGCACACAAACATGTTATAAGTAAGAGTTTGTAATTAAGGAAAATATTCTATATAATAAAAATTGTATCACTAAGAAAAAGTGAATCCGAACTATATGAGTTCGATGAAAAGATTCCAAAAATTATGAATCTGGAAGTATGAATCCGAAAATGTGGATCCGAAAAAGCTATTCCGAGAATTCTCTTCTAAATATAATAGTGATATTAATTCAGATTGAACCAAGTCCTTTGATACCAATTGTTAGGATGGTATGACTCTGAGTATGATATACCCTGTGATACCAAAAGTAGGATCTAAATAATAATGATATTCTTAGATACAAGAGGGGGGGGTGAATTTTACCCTTTTAAAAATTACTTTAGGAAATTTTAGAATGGTTATGTTTAACAAGGTTAAACAATATAATTCACAAGACCTCTATGAGTACTAAAGTCTTGTTGGAATCCGGAATAGTGATTCTGAAAATAGTACTTATAAAAAGTTACAAAAATTAAGATTCTACCTTAAAGAGTATAGAATCTAACTATATTAGAGTACAATTAAGGAAGAATAAGAAAGTTATACTTTCCTTAACAATACAAAATGTAGTGGAAAAAAAGAGTAGTAAAAACTACACATAACAAACAATAACTCATTTAACATAATGAGAAGGGTATCCAATAACCTTTGATAAAGGTCCCTTGATTTATACTCTCAAGAAAGTCTGTCTTAACCGCACCAGGGTATGACCTCGATACGGAGATCGGAGTCTGTCTTGCTATCCCCACAAGCCCTCAACTATCAGGTAGTTGGCACATCTGTCTTCCTTAGCAAGGAAGACCTCAACTTCAAGGTGTTGGAACCTCTGTCTTCCAATCCCCAGAAGCCCTAAATTATAATCAGCAAAAATCGGATTCACAAGAAGCAATTCTGCACAAGACAAAGTTTGAACAAGCTGTTCAAACTTTCTGCACGAATCTTTGAGAGTTTATAAGAGCCTCTCTCTCTAGAAATCACTTCAACAGCATGTAAGCATAGATCTCATAGATGTGTCAAATTTATTTATTCTTTTCAAATGAGATCCTATTTATAGGCGAAGCTCCAACGGTCGGCTCCCTCCTCTAATGGTCATATTTTTCCTTGAATTTAGGAGGGACCTGTACCCGTGTCACTCAACCAATGGTTAGTCAATAACTGAAAGAAATATATCATTTTGTAATGAAACAAGTGTAAGAATAAGAAAAACTGGAGTTTAGAATGAAATCAAATAAAATTTCAGAGTCTAACCAAAATGGAATTTAGAGTCTATAATAAAGAGATATTCAGATTCTGCTTTGTAGGAATTCTGAACCTGAATTCTGTAGAAATCCGGATTCTGAATTTCTAAGAAAATTCTGAGTCTAGTTTCACTAGAATTCAGAATCTAAACTTATAGAGTTCAGAGTCGAACTAGTATAAGTTCTGAGTCAAACTTGTATAGGTTCGGAGTCGAACTAGTATAAGTTCAGAGTCAGACTAGTATAATTTCAGAGTCTATGATTTGGAGTGGAACCTTATGAGAGTTTGTATCCAGAATTCGGAGTGGAACCTTATGAGAGTTCGTATCCAGAATTCAGAGTGGAACCTTTTGAGAGCTCATATCTAGAATTCGGAGTGGAACCTTATGAGAGTTTGTATCCAGAATTTGGAATGGAACTTCAATTGAGTTCGTATCCAGGATTCAGAGTGGAAATTCATTAGAGTTCTTATCCAGAATTCGGAACGGAACTTCATAAGAGTTCGTATCCAGGATTCGGAGTGGAACTTCATTAGAGTTCTTATCCAGAATTCAGATGCTAAAAAAATTCTTCATATCTATGTATTATATGATTCCGAGGATTTTAGGTATGAATCTGATTTTTATACTTAATAAAAATATTGATATGAGTAATGAAAATATGGTAGAGGTAAATTCATTTGGAAAGGAAATTTTCCTTATAGAAGTAAAATATGGATTTGCATAAGTATATGGTGTTTGTGATTTTCAAAACAAGAAGGAATGGAAAAGTCCTAAGGAAAACCTTATTGACTCAACAATGGTATGATATGGTTGTAAGACATATAACTGATGTACATGTCATGAACCCCTCATAGTTTTACCCCATTAGAATCATAGATGTTGAGTGACTGGAGAACAATTCTTATAATTAATACACACTAAAACTTAAATTAAATCTTATGAACACTAACTAGATATGATTAAATGGTTTATAGAGAGTATACATATAATATAATACATAAATATTTTATGTGTTCTAAGACTGTACATGTGTTATGTAGGTGGATTGAGAAAGGAGTATATGGTGTGTAGTTGGTTTTACACACCATATAACTAGTACCTACCCAAATTATGTACATTTCAATAATATTGTTCCATGTAATTAAAACATTTTGAATGGAAATTATTTATAGAAAACACAATCTACATGACACGTAGATGGTTTTACCTATTTAATGATATGATTTTTCTATAAATTTCCTTTTGTTGTTATTTTCAAGGGTCATGTGGACTTAAATGCCTAAATTATTTATTTTATATATTATAATGGAACTCAAAAAAATTTATTATTGTTTTATATGTCATTTACTTCATTAGAATAAAAATTGGTATAGGTATTGTATATTAATAACATGTCATGTGATTATTCGATCGTGATGTCTACAATATGTGACCCAAGAAACAACATTCCATGTAATATCACAATATGTTGTGGAGGAATAAATGTCATGCAAGTACATATCACATGAAACTGATATATAAATATTAGGTCACATTCCATGTGGGTGATAAAAAATTCCATATAAAGCAAGAGGGTACATGTAATATTAATTCTAATGCATTCCATGTTTTTTAAATTTTAGATCGATTTTAATTTTAACCAAAATTGTAAACATTGTATACCCTCTCAGTTTAAATAGTGCATGATTTAATTATAATTTAAATTAATACGTTTAATTTTTCTCAAAATATAATTGGATTGGAATATCAAGTATTATTTGGATATATAATTAATAGAAAAAAATAATTAATTAATCAATTCATTAATTTGTTAATTTTTGAATTTTATATTAATAAAGAATGTATTAAAATGAATTTTATCTACTTTTATATGCATAGTTGTTATATTTTTAGAATATCATAAGCTTAAATGAATTATGTATAGATTATTGTTTAATTTAATTTAATTATTATTACATGGGTTCTGTAAAAATTTATTATGAAATTAAATGTGATGATTTTCCTTTCATCCCATCCTCTATATTACTCATGGTTTTGTTGTTCCATAGTTTATTTATATAAAAGAAAACACATGGTTCCCCTCACTTTTGTTTGAGTAAGTATATGTAATGGAATAATATCCTATGTGTTATGATACTAATCCAAACTACGAAATGGTGAAACAAAATAGTAATATACAATGGTTAAAATGTGGAATGAAACATCTCAAATCCAGCCTATATCACGGAGTTATTCAACTGGGGTCAAGGTTTGCTATAACATCTACTCAATAAACCAACATATAGATATAATATTATGATCATGTTGAACATTTTTTTACCGATGCATGGTTCGTTATTTATTTTTATGATACATATTTATGGGATATTTAAATGCGATCACATAATGTTAATAAACAAACAACCATGAGATTTGGAATAAAATAAATTGATAATATATAAGTTATTTTATTAAGACATGGTTAGTAAATTATGTAATATTAAAATTATTTTAAAAAACGTTTGGACGGGTAAAATAAGGAAAATTTATTCACAATATTAAAGAAAAACCCTATAAGAAATATTAATTGAGGCACACCTTCCATTTTATGAGTTAAGATGTACCAATAGTTAAACGGTCGGTCAAGCCATAATCAGGGTCACTTTTTTACTTTTTGGGAGACTTATTAAAGATAATGGGTTGACTTAATCAATTTTATTTTTAGTATAATGGACATATTCTATTTAATACAACTATGAGGAATGTGATTATGAAATCCAAGTAGATTATTTTTGGATTGGGGAGTCCGCTCAACATATCAAGGAACTATCAGTTTATATAGTTATGAATGCTACCTACCAAAATGCCTTTGTGTAATTTGATGGGTCGTAGTATAGGTTTCATGCTAGGAATTATGTATCCTTTCAACTAGAATGTTCACGTGATGGAATTTTTTGAATGAAATAGCGAGGGATATTTGGATATGATAAAATTATGGAAATACTAAAATAGAATTTATTATAACACCCTTTCAGTAATCAAGATAAATTAATAAGGTTTTCTTTTATTTTGTTATTGTAAATGGAAAATAATATGATGAAGATATTTTAATTATAAATCTAATTTGAAGAAATACAATAACCTAACATTAATGAACTCTGAGGTGTATTATAGGTTCTTATGCATTATACTATGATCAGAGTGGAGGCACTATGTGATGGAATCCTCAATTATAGATAAAACCATTCTTATAATACTAGCGATGAGTATTATATTATCTTCTAGAAATATTTAGATGAAACACTTGATGTATAATGCATCATACTATTATCATTGTCTAGTGAGATTCTGAATTCATGATAACTTTAATGCATACATCATTTTATATCATATTTAGGATTATTATTATGAGAAGGTTTAATAGGAGAAGTATGAGATTTAAAATAAAATTTTCTTATGTAATCTTGGTGATGATGTTCCATTTGGTCGTCATATAATCAATATGATATAAAATTTTGAGAGTTTATAGATTTTTTAAGATACCTAAATAATTGTGAACAAAACTCATTATTTATACACCTCCAAATAGTTTTTACAATTTTATATTGAAATTTAATATGAAAAATTATAAGAATCCTGTAGACGCCGGAAAAGTCCATTGTTCCCAAACGAAGCTCCGGATGCGGAAAGCGAGGTCATATTCAGAGTCGGAAGAATGTTTCGGAGGGCCCGGAGGCCTTGCGCGGAATTTCAGAGGTCTGCGCGCAAAGATGATGATCCGCGCGCAAAACCCCCGGGATGCGCGCAACTCCCTTGCGCGCCGTGCCCGATTCCGCGCCCGCGAGGAGAATTCCGCGCTCGCGCCTTGGATTCCGCGCCCGGGGTTGCCTATAAATACTAGGCGACCCCCAACGTTTCAAAGGTTGCTGGAAGTCGAACGGTATCCCGCGCGCGCAATTCAACCCCCTCCGCGCGCAATGCCGATCTTCAGGTAACCTCCTTTCTTTCGCGCAATAGAGCCTTGGGGTCCGCCTTCGCGCGCAATCCCCTTGGCTCATTTCCTTTGAATAAATTTCAACCCGAAGGCCTTTGCGCGCAAAAGAAGCCTCTTGCGCGCAATTGCCCCCGGGTGCGCGCAATCCAACCCGATTGCGCGCACCCCCCCATCTTCAAAGTGGCCATTCGTTAGAGAATGAGCCGTTGCCCCCGCGCGCTACCCGAAGCCCGATGCGCGCAATCCCCATCATCCGCGCGCGAAGCGCTGGCCCAATTGCGCGCCAGCCCGCCATTTTGCGCGCCGATCCGCGGTTTTGCGCGCAAAGCTCCTCTTTTGCGCGCAATCCGCCAGGGTCGCCTCCCTTGACCCCCTTTGGGTACCCGCCTGCGTGGCGCCCGATGGTCTTCATCGCAGGTGCCCGCACCGTGCGCTGTCTTCCCGTGCAGCCTTCCAGGCTCGTGCGAAGTGACACGGACCCGTCGGCGGCAATCATTCGTCCAGCATGACGTTAAACTGCATATTCGTCCTGCAAGACATTAAACTACACATAGGTCCAGCATGACGTTAAACTGCATATACGTCCAGCATGACGTTAAACTGCGCATTCGTCCAGCATGACGTTAAACTGCCCATACGTCCAGCATGACGTTAAACTGAACATTCGTCCAAGCTGCACGACGCTAAACTGCCTAGCCCCCCATCGTCCGTGCCGCAAGACGTTAAACTGCCAAGTGTTTCGTCCTCAACACACGACGTTAAACTGTACTTCGTCCGGCAAGACGTTAAACCGTCCGCTTCGTCCTCAACACACGACGTTAAACTGTACTTCGTCTGGCAAGACGTTAAACCGTCCGCATCATTCGATCCCGTGCTTCGCACGCAGGGTCTCCCCAGGTTTGGACGTGGCCCCCACCCACTCGTCTCTGCAGGGATGTCGGGATTGTCCCCCTTTTGGGACGATTTAATGGGAGTGGCTTTTCCCTACGGGGGCAGGGTATTACAAACCCCTAGTTTCTCGTGGGAGGCTGCACATGTGTATCTCCATTGCGCCTCCCCACTGCCGAAGCCAGTAGAGGGTGTGACTGGGATCGAGGTGTCTTCTGCTTTCGGTCCAAGTCCCTTCCAACTGAGTTTTGCCGCATCCGGGCTGCCTCAAGTGCGTAAGTCCTGACAGAATGAACTACGTGGACTTTGATCCCTATCTTCTATAAAGGGTACGTAGGAAGCCTCCCTGAGGTCCAAGCCTGCCACCTGGTCGTCCCGGTCGTATTTACGTCGGTTCGTCCATCAATGGACCCCTCCAGGGTTCACGCTTGCGTCGATTCACCTATGAATCCGCCCCTGTGGGAGACTGCCCGTGTGTATCTCCATTGTGCCTCTCCACAGCCCCTTTTTCCATTTCTCTTTTTATCGTCCAGCATGACGTGAAACTGTGATCCACCTGGCCGTTCCATCCCCCTCTGTGCGAGGTGGTTCGGTTCAATCCTCCGCCCGGCGGCCTAGACCTCTTCGTGAGTCGGCTTGCCGACGTCCAGCATGACGCTAAACTGTATACTCGAACTACGTTGACTTTGATCCGTGCTAACGCGCGGTACGTAGGAAGCCTCTACGGGGTCCAAGCTCTTCACTCCATCATCCATCTTGATCCTTACCCGGGCCGCCACATCCCGGTGGGGTCATGCCACTTCACTCCACTCCACATCATTTGGGAAGCCGCCCATGTGCCGGCCCCAGCGTCGGAGGTTCCCCGCAAGGGGTTCTGTCATCCGATCCACTTCTCGTGTTGATCGATCTGATGCCGTCCTCGCTGGACGTTAAACTCGCGGCATACCCCGTGTTAAACAAGGGAAGCTGAGGAAAACCTCAGGTGACGCAGTTCCCCGCACCTAGTACGGGATGCCTCAGGCCATCATGCCTTCGAGAAGCCCTATTAGGGACGGAAGACAGACGTGCAGAGTCGCAGTGCTACGACACGCCCCCAGCACCCCAAGCCACCCGGCCTTCTCACCGCAGGTTGCTGCCCCGACCAGACTCCTTGGAGCGTCCGGGAGGAAGCAGCGTAATTAACCGGTGTCCATGAAGATATGGCGCCGGGAACGAGATTCACGAACATTCTTAAGTCTATGAGGGAGACCCGGATTAGGCGACGAGTTCCAAGGAGACGTCCAAGGAAGGAGGAGCCGACATCCCATCATCCCGGTTTCGATCAAGGAGCAGACGCCCCTGAATAAGGGACGAATGCCGCCTGCCCTTGGAAAGCGGGACTGCGGGACCACAAGCCGCGCGCCCATCCCCTCGGGTTGACGGGTGCACGCACGAACGCGTCCTGGCGGAACAGCGTAACCCGACGCACATCCGCACCGAAACAGAAAAATGGTGAACCCGACGTGAATCTCTTCTCCTCGATACGAAGACCGATGGCTTTCAGAGGTGTTGGAAGACCGGCGTGTTGCCCGGCCAAGCATTCAGTCTTACCCGCCAGGGGCTGGGGAAGGGACATCGGGCACTCCGTCTCGCAACGTCGAGGGCCTGGGTTCCCCCCACGGAAGGCGTCGTGGCGCTAATGGTTGGTTGTCGATTCCTTTTTCCTGTCAGTGTTAATGGGTCATTCTCCCTGCTTTCAGAAATCAGGTCGCCCGATCCAGTGCCCGATCGCCACCCGCCCACTGGCGCAGGGACAGGGGAAACACCGACGCGGCTACTCCGCGCGGTCCCGCCCGTTCCACAGCCGTCCCAGCAGCCGCAATTGCGGGACGACCACGCCCTCTCTCCCCCTCGGAGGTCATCCAGAGAAGGGTGATCAACACCCTGGTGCGGAGATACGAGGAAGAGGGAGTCATCCCCACTAGGGAAATGGCTCGCCTAGACCTTGAGGAGGCTGCGCCTCGCCACCACCGCCACCCCCGAGGGCCGCGCAGGGAGGCACCGCTGCCTACCTCAACGTCCAACCGCTTCGGGAGCTTATCCCCGGAGCGCTCTGACAGTTCCCTTCCCTACGCGGATGAGGTGGAAGAGGCCCGGGATCATCCTATCCGGGATTCGCTCCAGGGATCTACGGTAAGGACTCCCGCCAGGCCACGGCGACACCGCCGCCAGGCCTCTCCAGTCGAAGAGCGGGCTCTCCACCTTCCCGCGCCGCTCATCCCGACTCGTCTGTCTCGACGCCAACGTCGGGCACGAGCGGAAGAGGATGCCCACCTTGGGGCTCTAGCAACAGCGGCCGCATTGGCCCAAGCCACTGCTGGCTCCAGTCGCCAGGCCTCTGCGCATCCTGAGCAGGGGAACTCCTATGCCCGACCTGGATCGAGGCCCCGACCGCCCCAAAGGCAGGTTGGGTCGACTCTCCCGGTTGCTGGCACTGGCAGTAGCCACCGCGGACCACCTCGCGGTAGCGCTATTCACCGGCAGGATCTACTCTGTGTGGCCGATCCAGGAGGCATGGGTCATCCCACCTTCCGATCCCGGCCCGGAGTCCTGCCCGGAATCATCTCTCCCCGCGTCCCCTTTGATATCTGTCCCGGTGCCCCTCGCACCTTGGTTCCCAGTCCTCTTGGCCCCAGCACCAGTGCGGCCGGAGGACGCCAGGACAGAGATCATCCCTGCCCCGAAGAACCACCCAGGGGCAGGAAGGCAAGGCGTCGACGCCGAGGGAAGAATGTTACGGAATTCCGGACGGAGATCCGACCGGTTTGCTTCTCTGACTCAGAGGCGGAGTACGATTCGGCGACAGAGCCCCTTCCCCAATCCCGCCAGTCAAGGGAAGGGGTAGGAATGCGGCACGTCAGCCTCGTGCTCCCCGAGAGCGAGATGGATGTGACCCCCGCTTCTCTCCGAAGGTATATCCGGAGTAACGAGGGCCTGGTAAACCCCCAAGGATCAAGCTTGCGGTTGGTACCGGCCCCTCCGGAAGTGCCTTCCGCCTCGATCGGAGAAGCCGGAGACTTTTTCTGGGGATCGACGGTCGAACCACGATCTGGTGCACCCTCGGCGAGCACCGATGCTACGACAGGATGTTCGCTCGCCGGCCCGTCCTATCGTGATGTGGTAGCCAGGGCACCGCCACCCTCAGAGGGCGGCCCGGGATATGGAGGCCAATCGGCCTGTTCTCCGTATTCACCGCCGGCCAGCCCGTCGGCCCGGCGGCCCGCCTCGGCACCACTACCAGTTCCCCGTCCGTTCCCAGCCATGGAAGAGGACCAAGGAGATCTGGGTCCCGAGTTTGAGTCGTGGAGCTTCTGGACCGTCCTTGCAGAGGGCCACTTCCCTGAGAAGTTTTGTCCAGTCGCAGGACCGGGCTTTGATGCACCCGAATCGCTCACCCCGGATGAGTTCGAATGCTTCCGCCGAACTCTCCGGGAGACTCACTCCCGTCTTCACTGCCTACAAATGCCATACCCCGGGAGTCAAGCGCACCTGGAGGATATTGGTGAGCAGTGCCGTCAAATTGACCTGGCCATGCTCCCCGCGGTTCGGCACCCCGGGTCATTTGAGCGCCACGAGGCCCTCCAACAACGATGCGTTGAGTGCTTTCAAGTACTCCGCAAAGTTATCGAGGAAGCCACTCCCCACGTGTATATCCGTGGATGGGGGCAGTATGCTGCCCTACGCTTCAGTGTGATTCGCCGACAACCCGATTCGCTGGGTGGCCCTGAGGGTATATCCCCAGGGACAGGAGCGGTCAATATGGCTGACCTGTCGGGAGAGGGGAACGACTTGGAACTTCTCGACGGGGGCTTCCCCCCCGAAGACAAGCCGTCGTCAGATCCATCAGTGAGAGTTACTCGTCATCATAGAAACCTCCTGGGGCTCCCCGCACCCACTGAAGCACTGACGTTAAGCCGAAACGTCAGCAAAGGAAAAGAGCACAGCAAGGCTATAAAGCCCGCCGACCCATCTGCCTCCATGCAGAGGGCAGAGGAGGATCCCGAGAAGGCTACGCTACGTCAGCAGCTCGCCGAACAGAAGAGGCTGGTTGACCAGCTCCTCGCCGAGCGCGCTGCAGAACGGCGGCCTGACTACGGTGATCCTAGGCCAGGACCGCAGGGACCGGAACAACCGCTCCTCGATGAGACTCTCCCGGGCAACCGTGATTACGCCGTGTTCGCCGACAGGAGAGAGGCCATTGCCTATGGCAAGAGGGCGTGGTATGTTTCGCCACACCCTCCCGAGCGGCGTGACTACCTGAGAGATCCCGCTCGGATTCCTCCCGCTGCCCCAAGGGCCGCTCCGCCCGCCATCCCACGAGCTGCCGAGTTCGACGACCCGGTCGACGACCCGATTGAAGGGCCATGCAATGCGCTCGTGGTTAGAGATCCTCGCCAGGACTGGAACCCATGTCCGGACGATCCGATGGCGGCACTCATTGCCCGCTTGGAAGCCTTGGAGACTCGGCAGGTGGCGATCCCACCGGACGGCAAGCCCTACCCAGCATGGGTGGATGACATGTCGGCGCCTCCGGGATTCGGGAATCCCACTTTCGCCCCCTTCAACGGGATTGGAGATCCGCCACAGCATTTAGCCCACTTCAACTCGAGGTGCGGGCCTATGTTGGGGACTCCGGCGCAGCAGGAGGCCGCTAAGCTTCGCTGCTTTGTTCAGACACTGGAAGGGCCAGCATTTGTCTAGTACAGCCAGCTCCCCGTCGGGTCGGTAACCAGCTGGGAGGACCTCCGTAGACAGTTCCTCTACCAGTTCAGTTCCACGACCCGGAAGACAAGTATCGCAGACCTCTTCAAGTGCAAGAAGAGGCCTGATGAGCGAGTCGCGGACTTCGTCGCCCGATGGAAGGGTCTCACGTATTCCCTTGACATGCCATTGACTCAAGAGCAGTTGCTGACAATGTGCGTCGGGAACGTCAAGACCGAGCTGGTCCCTTCCCTGATTACTCATAATTACCCCGGAGGGTTCAGGGACTTCTCATACAAAGCTCAACGTCTTGAGGAAGCCCTGCAACAGGCCAGCCAGGCACACCCGCTGCCTCCTTTGATTCCTGCAAGGAGAGTCAGTAGGGCTGAGCCCGCTGCTGTTGCCCAGATAGAGGCCCCCAGGCCGTTGGAGCTGCTGCCGGTGAGGCCAGCTCCACAGCCTCACAGGAATCCGCCTCCACGGGCTCAGTTCCCGGCCCAGCAGCGGCAGCCTCAGAACCGGCCGGCCCCTCCGCGTAATGTACCGCCGCAACCCAGGCGCGATAATCAGGGTCCACCTCCTCGGCAGGCCCCTCCAGCCCCTCGTCAAGACCACGCTCCCAGGGGCCCGCGACACCTGACTTACTCATTCCATGAGGATCAGGTCCCCGGTTATTTCCGGAGCGCCCTGGAGCAGAGGATTGTGCGACTGCCTGAGTGTTGGAAGCCAGAGGAGGCACATCTTACGAATAACCCCCGCTACTGCCCCTACCATCGGGCCCTGGGGCACACCATCCAGCGGTGTTATGTGTTTAAGGATTGGCTCCAAGACCAGATTAACAACAATGTAATCAGGTTGGGCCCAGCTCCAGAACAAGTGGCGGGCGTGTTCGTGGGATCAGATGACGATAGTGGCAACGAGGACGAATGGCAGCTGGTCTCCAACCGCGGATCCCAGAAGTATAATAACTGGATGGCCCGCAAGACGACCATTCGCGCCCATGGAATCATCCGTGCGCGCTTGAATCAGCCTGAGCCCCCAGAATCCGCGGGTGCTTCTTCGGCATCGTCGTCCCAGCCTGCCTCTTCCAAGAGGAGCAAACGGCGGCAGCACAAGAAGGAAGAGCGCGCCCCGCCAGTTCCGCCACTATCCCGCACTCTCGGCGATTTCATGCCCCCGGAGATGGGGGTCCCTCCTCGGATCCGCCCGGTGATGGATGATTCGTCCGATGACGGTATTGGGTACGCTTCGGTTAACACCGTCGAGCTGGTAAATCCCTTTTCGGTTCCCGACGTTGAAGAACACCAGGTGGACCTCCCTAGTGTCCCCGGTCGTCGCCACCGTCGGAAGAACCGCAGAAACAGGAGTCGCCGGGGCACAGCCGTTGGTACCTCCAGCCAGGCCGTGCACGCCACTGAGACCAGGCAGCAGGCTCAAAACCGAGCTCAGCGCGCGCAGCCCCCCCATCCGGGGATGACGGATTCGCCTCCGCCACTGTTTGTGGTGTGGGACCAGGCAGAACCGCCTCAGCCGCGTCGCGACCAGCTCCGCCCTGCCACAAGTCCATCCCGGCCTCCTGACTCCAGTACGGTGACCATTTCCCGGACTGTGACCAGTGAACAGCGAGATGCGCCAAGTACCAGTCGGCCGCCGATCCAACCGGCAAGGCCCGTCATGCCACCAACCGCAGAGCAACCTCCTGCAACCAGGGGCTCGCGCTTGGCCAAAAAGTATGATGTCCTGAAGCACTTGGCCGACATCCCAGCAAGGCTCTCCATCCTTGAGGCTCTGCACATGTCATCTGAGATGCGCGAGGCACTCGCGGAAGCCCTGAAAAGCCCCCTCCAGTTTGAGACAGAGGTTGCGGCTGCAGAGGCTTTTCACGCCGAAACGATCGAGGACGCCGAATGTCAGGCAGTTATCTCGTTCTCTGGTAAGGATGAAGACCCTCCTATACAGGGACACATTCGTCCGTTGTATGTCACTGGCCAGTTCAATGGCCTTGAAGTCCGGCGCTGTCTTGTCGACACGGGGTCTGGGATTAACCTGATTCCAACTCGGACGCTCCGGAGATTGGGGTTGTCTGAGGATGACTTGATTCCCTCCGACCTCAGGATCCAGGGGTACGATCGCACCGAGCAAACCCCGGTCGGCAAGATACGTTTGAAGACCCAGTTCGGTGACTTGGTTGCCAACACCGAATTCATGATAGTCTCTCAGGACACTGCGTACAACGCATTGATGGGCAGGCCATGGCTTCACCTTCACGCGGCGGTTCCCTCGTCATACCACCAATGCCTCAAATACTCCCTTAATGGTCGAGTAGGCGTGCTTCAAGGAGATGCCTCTCCTTTTGCCTCGTGTGAAGCCCGCTATCTGGACGCGGACTATTACAAGAGCAAGGATAAGCAGATCCTGGCAGGTGAGGTTGAGCCTGTCGCAGTTGCAAGTGATCCCTGGGCAAGTCTGGATGACGCTTACGTCCTCCCGATTCAACGGTTGGACGTCGCCATGGTCTTGACGGTCCGCGAGTCTCCTGATGAGATGGCCGCGACCGCCCGCGCCAGCACCAGTGGCCCAGCAGGATCTGGTAGCCCCAATGCAGTTGCCAACGCAGTCTCTCCCGTGGACGATCCCTCCCCGAGTGGAGAGGATATGGAAGACGCACCCCCAGCCTTCGAGGAGGGCGTCCCCGCCACGGTCGATGAGTTAATACATGTGAACCTTGGAACCGAGGCCGATCCAAGACCCACATTGGTTAGTGCCGCCATGCCCTCTGAGGAGCGGCAGCAGTACGTGGACTTTCTCCGGCAGCACCGTGATGTATTCGCTTGGGGCTATGACGAGATGCCGGGGCTGGATCCTCAGGTAGCCGTCCACCGCCTTGGTCTCCCGGCGAACCATCGCGGGTTCAAGCAGCCTCCCAGGAAGATGCACCCATCCCACGGTGCCATGGTTGAGGCCGAAGTTGACAAGCTTATCAAAGCCAACTTCGTGAGGGAAGTTCAGTACCCCAAATGGCTGGCCAACATTGTGCCGGTCAAGAAGAAGAACGGGCAGATCAGAGTCTGCATCGACTTCCGCGATCTCAACCGCCACTGCCCGAAGGATGATTTTCCCCTTCCAGTGACAGAGCTGTTGATTGATGCCACGACAGGGTTCCAAGCCCTCTCCTTCATGGATGGATACTCCGGATACAACCAAATTCGGATGGCCCCTGAGGATGAGGAGTTCACTGCCTTCAGGGCCCCCCAAAGTACCTTTTGCTACCGGGTCATGCCCTTCGGCCTGAAGAATGCAGGTGCCACCTATCAACGGGCGATGCACCGCATATTCAAGCCAATCCTCGGCACACTGGTGGAATGCTACGTCGACGACTTGGTTGTCAAATCGCGCCAGCGTCAGGACCATCTCAAAGATCTTGAGAAAGTGTTCAGCTTCCTCCGGTCTCGCTGCCTGAAGATGAACCCGTTGAAGTGTGCCTTTGGGGTCACCTCCAGAAAGTTCCTTGGATTTGTGGTAAGATACCGGGGTATTGAGATCGACCCAGAGAAAATCAGGGCGATTAGCCAGATGCCTCCCCCAGGTACCGTCCGGGAACTGCAAGGGTTCCAAGGCCACTTAGCCTATATACGCCGATTCATCGCGAATCTGGCCGGCAAGTGTAAGCCCTTTTCTCGGCTCATGAAGAAAGGTGCCACCTATGTATGGGATAAAGAGTGTCAGACCGCTTTCGAGGAGATCAAGCAGTACCTGCTTCAACCTCCGGTCCTGATGCCGCCCGTATCCGGAAAGCCGCTGGTCCTTTATGTGACCGCCCTGGAACGGTCCCTGGGTGCCCTTCTCGCCCAGAAGAACAACGAGGGAACGGAGAATAGCCTCTATTACCTCAGTCGCATGCTCCTCGATGCGGAAGTTAGGTATTCCCCCATCGAGAAGAGCTGCCTGGCGCTCGTATTTGCCGTACAGAAATTACGGCACTACTTGCAGCACCATGAGGTACAGTTGGTTTCTCGGGTAGACCCGTTGAAATATATCCTGAGCCGACCTATGTTGACTGGCCGCCTAGCGCGGTGGGCTGTGATTCTCCAGCAGTTAGACATCAGGTATGTGTCTCAGAAGGCCATCAAAGGGCAAGCATTGGCAGACTTTCTGGCTGCTCACCCAACCTCCACGGATCAGCCGCTGGATCTAGGCTTTCCTGATGAGACCATTCTCTCGGTTGATCGAGCCGATCCATGCTGGCAGATGCACTTTGACGGCGCCTCCCGGAGCCCCACCGGTAGAAGACTCGATAATCCTAAGCTCAACAGAGTGGGCTTGGGTATCGTCTTCATTACCCCGGAGCGAGCCGTGCTGCCATACTCTTTCCTGTTGTCAGAGGGCTGTACCAACAATGAGGCGGAATACCATGCCCTCATCACCGGCCTCGAGTTGGCTCTCGAGATCGACGTGCCCCGTCTGTGCGTGAAAGGGGACTCCGAGCTAGTCGTTAAGCAGATCAATGGCGACTACGTTGTCAGGAAGCCGGAACTTGTGCCATTGTTGGAGTGCACCCTCCTTCTGATGGCCCGGTTCCCTTCTCGGCCGGAAATTGTCCATGTTCCCCGGTCGCAGAACGGTCGAGCAGATGCTTTGGCCAGCCTCGCTGCGTCACTTGCGGAGCCTGAACAGGACAACCTGATCGTCCGCGTGACGCGCCGCAGGCTCATCGCTCCCGTTATCCCGGAAGAAGATCGCGGCCCGTTGGTAAGTAACCTCACCACGGTTGCCCCTATGCCCGGAGCCCCGAGTACCCCAGATATGACAGTCGGATCAGCCCCTGATTGGAGGACGCCTTTGGTTGAGTACCTCCAATATGGCATTCTTCCATCGGATCGGGCCGAGCGCGAGCGAGTTCGACGCCGCGCATCGCAGTTCGTCCTCCAGAGCAGTCCCGGCCTGGAGCAGATCCTCTACAAACGCGGATTTGATGGTGTTCTCCTCCGTTGCCTTCAGGGAGTTGAGATCCCACGAGTCATGCAAGAGGTTCATGCTGGTTCATGCGGCGCCCACCAGACTGGGCCGAAGCTGTCCCACCAGATTCGGAGGTTGGGATACTTCTGGCCCTCTATGATCCATGACTGCATCGAGTATGCCAGGAGGTGCCATGCGTGCCAGGTTCATGCGAACTTTGTGCATCGGCCGCCGGAGCCTCTCCATACCACAAGGTATTCCTGGCCCTTTGCAGTCTGGGGACTGGACGTTGTGGGACCTTACCCGCCGGCGACAGCTCGCCAGTGCCGGTTCATTCTGACCGCCACGGACTTCTTCTCCAAATGGGCAGAAGCGATTCCGCTCAGAGAGGTCAAATCCTGTTCGATCGCTGACTTCGTGACCTCCAACATCATCTATCGATTTGGAGTGCCTCACGCTATCCTCACGGATAACGGAACCAATTTCCGAGCAGCCGAGTTGAAGAAGTTGTACGCCAAGTATAACATTCGCTCGAACCATACATCTCGCTATCATGCGCAGGCGAATGGACAGATCGAGGCGTTTAACAAAACCCTCTCTAACATTCTGCAAAAGATGGTTGGTCAGAACAAGAAGAGTTGGCCGGACAAGCTCCCCAACGCCCTCTGGGCTTATCGGACGACGACTCGCAATTCCACCCAGATGACCCCTTATTCCCTGGTGTATGGAGCTGAGGCCGTCCTGCCCATCGAGATCCAGTTACCGTCCTTGCGCACTGCGGTCTACGACCAGCAAGCGCCGGACAGAGTTGCTGAAGCCCGTCTAGTCGAGTTGGAAGCACTGGATGAGAATAGACTCCGCGCTTTGCACAACTTGGAGAGGCATCAAAGTAGAATGGCTCGAGCTTTCAATAAGAAGGTTCGCCTCCGCTCCTTCCTGCAGGGTGATCTAGTGCTAGCCCTAAGAGCGCCGATGATCCCCGGCAGGAAGCCACCCAAGTTGGAGCCCAAGTGGGAGGGACCGTTTGTTGTCCACAAGGTCTATCCCAATGGCACATACTCCCTAGCGACTATGGATGGTGAGCGTGTCACTCCTCCCACCAACGCTAGGTTCCTCAAGCAATACTTTGCCTGAGTGTTCATTCGTCCCGCATGACGCTAAACTGCACTTCGTCCCGCATGACGCAAAACAGCACTTCGTCCTGCATGACGTTAAACTGCACCACGTCCTGCACGACGTTAAACTGCATTCGTCCAAGCTACAAGACGTTAAACTGTTCAGCATTCGTCCGCGCTGCAAGACGTTAAACTGCCAAGTGCTTCGTCCCGCATGACGCTAAACTGCACTACGTCCGAGCTACGAGACGTTAAACTGTTCAGCATTCGTCCTGCATGACGTAAAACTGCCCCTCAAGAACTACGTGCGGCTTGATTCCCATCCTTATGGGATACGTAGGACCGCCTGAACCTTCATGTTTCAGGCCCAGCCCCATCCTTCGGGAATTTCCATCCCATCTCGGGCCCTTGGCCCAGTTGCCCCCGGGTGTGCGGCGTATGGTGTGAGTGCGGGGCTATGCCCTCATTCACGTCGGTTTGCTCGTCACGCTGTACGCCCCCCCACGTTTGGGGATGCCCTCTGCTCCCCCCTTCTTTTTTCCTCATCGTCCTGCATGACGTTAAACTGCACTTCAAGAACTACGTATGGCTTGATTCCCATCTTTATGGGATACGTAGGACCGCCTGGACATTCATGTTTCAGGCCCAGCCCCATTTCCCGGGAATCTCTATCCCGCGTTGGGCCTCTGGCCCCAGTTCCCCTCCTTTTTTGTGCGAGGCGTATCGCGTGAGCGGGGGATTATGTCCTCATTCACGTCGGTCTACTGGCCGCGCCGTACGCCTCCCCCGTGTGTGGGACTACCTCACACCCCTCATCATCCTGCATGACGTTAAACTGCCTCTCAAGAACTACGTATGGCTTGATTCCCATCCTTATGGGATACGTAGGACCGCCTGGACGCTTGTGTTTTAGGTCCAGCCCCGTCTCTTGGTTGATCACGGGGATCTGCCCTCTTTTGGTTGCTCTCAGGGTGAGTCCTCCGACCCTTTCCGGAGATCTGTTAACATGTTTTGGGTACTTCGGTCTATGACTCGTAGTGTCAGATTCAATCCCGACAAGTCCTGTGTTGCTTGTCAGGCCTCGCGCTTCCTCTTATTCGAGCCTTCACTCAAAGGGATCCTCGTTAGCGGTTTGGGTACGATGCCTCAGTGCTCTCCCACCGCTCCGGGTCGATTTACCGGCGGGTCTTGGGACGCAAATCGATATGAATCATGCGATTGAGCGGTTGATGCTCGTTTGCTTGCCCCATCTTAGGCTGACGCGATCGGATGTTGTGTTGCGAATGCGTCAGCAACATCCTTGATCGCCATGTCAGCTCCTTCAGGCTCTGAACATTGGTTGCGCAGTCCTCATCACACTCCGCCTTTATGCGTTGTAGTGGAATCTGGACACTCTTTTCATACTGACCTTCAGTACACCTTTACACGTTAGGCAGACCAACCAAGGTAATGATGTCGTTCGAGGCTCCCATGATCTGAGCACCAAGGATATATGCGGATGTTCTCCCCAAGGGCCATGCGTAGCTGGACCCTCGTCCCCATAAGGAGGGAGGAGTCGCTCGAACAATCGCGTTCTGAGCCCAGTATGCCTGGAGGCTAGCATCTCTGCCCCTCGGGTGATGGACATACGCAGACCCCCATCTCAAGACTCTTCTCCTGGAATCGTGCGTGACCGCAAGGCTGGGTATGCTACCACCTCCGCCGTGTCCGCCGTACCGCTGTAAGCGGATTCCTCCATGGTCCAAACCACACGACCTTAAACTGTGTTGTCTGGTCCTACCACACGACCGTAAACTGTGATCGTCTTGGCCGCCCGACGAGAAAACGGCACTGCATCGTGATGTTCCCCTCAGGGGACACTCATGTTGGGCGCTGGTTAATAACCACTCCATTCATCAATGCCTTCTGTGGCTTGATTATTGTGGCGACGCCAGAGATTTCTCAATCACAGGCATGTCGCCGCACAAAGAAAAACCATTCATCTTTAAGGACAAACAAGAAATATCAAATGCCGCTCCTTCTGTGTGCGAGGGTCAGACCCGCACTCTTCCCCGCGCTGGTGCCCGATTGTGTTGCGCCGCGCTTCAAGAACTACGTGCGGCTTGATTCCCATCCTTATGGGATACGTAGGAACGCCCGGATGTTTGAAACTTCGGGTCCAGCCCCCCACCTCTTAGAGATTCCCCCTTCTCTGGGGAATCCGCCGCCTTCAGGTCACCCTCAAGGCGCGTTCCCCGACCCCTTGCAGTGGTCCACCGGTGTCAAGAGTACTCTGGTTTATTGCCAGGAGGGTCAGGATCCGCTTGGTCAGGTTTCCTCCGCTTTTCAGGCTTCGTGCTCCCTTTCATTCGGACCCATCGTCTACGCCCTGGGTGGAGCCCCCGTGAACGGTTCGGACACAATGCCTCAGTGCTCTCCCACCGACTCGGGCCGGTACCCCCCAATGGCCTCGGGCAGCAAATCGATATGAATCCTGCGATTGAGCGGTCGATGCTCGTTTGCTGCCTCATTCCACCAACGGTTAGTGCGATGTTGATGCTGCTTTTCCGCCACGGTCGGCAGTACTCTCATATCGTCACGCCGGTGCTCCCAGTCCTCGAGTGAATGGCCGCATGATTCACATTTCCCACCTCCCATTCTGACCAGGCGAAACCTCGGCACTCTCGACACTATCCCTCAGTGCATCTTCGCATATCCAGGGGATATGACCAGATGCGGCGTACTTTGAGGTCTTTATGGTTCGAGCTCTAAGACCTTAAACTAAGATCTATCTTTATGGTCCGAGCTCTAAGACCTTAAACTAAGATCTCTTTTTATGGTCCGAGCTCTAAGACCTTAAACTAAGATCTCTCTTTATGGTCCGAGCTCTAAGACCTTAAACTAAGATCTCCCCTTATGGTCCGAGCTCTAAGACCTTAAACTAAGATCTATCGTTATGGTCCGAGCTCTAAGACCTTAAACTAAGACCTAGCCCTTATGGTCCGAGCTCTAAGACCTTAAACTAAGATCTAACCTTATGGTCCGAGCTCTACGACCTTAAACTAAGATCTCCCCTAAAAGGGATTCTACGTCCTGCATGACGTTAAACTGCACTCACAGAACTACGTGTGGCTTGATCTCCAGCCTGATGGAGTACGTAGGAACGCCCGGGCATTCCGACTCGGGTCCAGCCTCAGGGATCGTTAAGTCCCGCCCCTCCTCGTCGCCGGCCGTCTGGCCTGACTTCGGGTAGAGTGGTGCAGTTGTGATATTCTCCCCGATTCAGCTCGGGATGCCCCACTGCAATGGTGGGAAGCGACGGTTTCCTCGTCAGAGAGGTGCTGTCTGAGAATTGAGGTGACTCATGGCCAGATTAGTGCATCCGCCTAATACGTTTTCCCCACGGTGGCGCAATTTTGAGAGCGTTGGATTCTGTCCGAACAAATCGTCACTTCGCCCCACGCTTCGCATGCCCTGTTGATCTGGATTTTCCACCCTTGTGTCTGAAGGAACCCCAAAGCGGTATTCATGATGACATGTGGTCCGCCTCCTGCAATATGAATGATGGCCTTTTTCGGTCCGTTTATTGCAGTTGTTATGGTCGATCCACTGTCCGCCTACCGTCTTGGGCATTTCCTGGAAGGCCGACCGTTGTGGATGTCTGGATTCGGGACACGCGATTCACCTTTTCTCATTTCCCTATGTTCGGATAAAATATCAACGCCCCTAGCATTGTCCCGCTCGTGTGTTGGAACAAGTTGGGGGATGATACATTGATTAGGTCTGAGGTCTCCTTTCCTAGGAATGACCTCCCTCTTTTCTCCAGAAATCCAGGCCCAATTATGGATGCCTGATGCTTGGTTAACACTCCGCAAGACAGTGAATTGTGGTTGAGCATGTTAAACCAAAAGATGCAGATAAATATATTGATTCATACAGATGGATCAAAGTAGCGGAAGCAAATGTTTTGGGAATGGCAAAACAAATCCCTTAGGGATTAGCGTGCTGAATGAGTCTTTCTAATGCCGCTACCCTTTGGCTGGTGGCCTCCAGAGCTGCTTCTCGCTCTCTGCGTGTCCTCTCTTCGTCGGCGGTCGCAGCACGCAGTTCGTCGATTCTGGCCTGTGCACGCTCCCGCTCGACCTGAATTGTGACCATCTGTTGGCCCGCCTCCGTCAGCTGTACTTGGGCGTCAACCAGCTGAGCTGCTAGTTGCTCCACAAGCTCGGTACACGTCGCGACGAAGGCCTCCTTCTCTGCCGCCTGCCCTTCGAGGCGCCGGACTTCCTGCTCCGCCGCGAGGAGCGCCCGCGTGCTCTCCGACATGTCCCGACTTTGTGTGACGTCGGCACGCCGGCAGCTCTCGCGCATCTTTTCGGCCATGAAATCACGGACCGTTAGATGGAGGCATTGAGCATCAGCTCCCCCGGCACACAGGAAGCGCAGCCAGGTCTGAAGTGATCCCATGCGCCCCAGCCACTCCGATGGGTCTCGCTTGAGGAAGCGCTGGATGCACTTCCACCCCCTACGGCGCGTTATCCGGCTCTCCTCGACCGCCTCCGTGTCTGAGTCGTCCATCTCCTCGGGATCAGCAGGCCGGTAGGCAGGGAAGGCAGCCAGCAGGTCTGCTGCAGGGTCCGCCCCTGGGAGGTCCTCACGAGGGATAGGTTCCCCAACATCCGGGCGACCTTCTTCTCTCTCCCCAGGGGCGCTGACACCCTCGTCAGCCCCCAACCTCTCTCCGATGTCAGCACTGCCGATGTCCGGAGCCCCTTGATCAGCAGTTGGTGGGGCCGGCTCGGTTTGGGAAGTCTGTTCCGGAGCAGGCGGCATGTCCACCACTGGTCCACTCGTAGATGGCCCGGGTTCGGCAACCCGACGAGCCTCCAATGTTGAGATCACTGCGCGGGGCATGCCATGGTTAGTCACGGATCGTCAACGGCAAGCACCAGCAGTAAAGTAGGGAGACTTACGGGAGTTCGGAGCGTCATCTTCCACTACCCCGGTCGCCGCAGGAACAGTTGCAGCAGGGGACCCCTTAGCGCTTGTCAATTCGATGATGGGTGTCTGCCCCCCGCCTTGTCCTGCTGGCGCCCCTCCTACTCCCGCTGAGGACGCCTGACCAACATCCGTGCACTCCTGAGAAAGATGGAGAAATGGGTTAGAAGTTGCATAAGAGAGTGGATGAAGCAGATTGAGTAGGGATAGAAGCGGACCTCGAGGAGCTCAGTGACATCAACGTTGTCAGAGCCGGCCACCTCGCCGCTCTCCCGTGGGCTCCCCTGATGGGATCTTCCCTCGGAGCCTTCATCCTCCCCCATTTCCTCCTCTTCTTCGGAGTCGTTGCTACTGTCGTCTTCTTCCGGCGGCATCTGTTCCGGAGCGGGCTCGAGACCGAGCATCACCTTCACCAGAAGGGATGGCTCCACGCGCTGACCACGTTGGCGCGCGTACTCGTCCATGGCCGTCAGATACGCATACTGCCGGTTGAAGTCCACCCTGTCGGCAATGTGGAGGCGCCCGACCTCTGGCAGATGGATTCCTTCTCTGAGAATCTTTCGCCAGATGGCATCGGTCCCCAGTGACTGCCGCAGGGTCATCCAGGCCGACCACAGCGCCGGGAAGACTGCATCGTGGGAGGGTTCGAGCAGACATCTCACCTGCTTCCCGGGCCGCTCTTCGACCGCCGCATGTGCCCCCTCTCTGGGCGCCGAGGTCGTAGCGGCAGCCTGCGATGTGCCCGCCGCCGAAGTCCCTGCCCGCGCCGGCTCCGCTGCTTGGCGCGCCTCCGTTCTCCCCCGTGTGGCGGCGCCCCGCCTCCTTCCTTGACGCCCGGTCTCCGCACGGGTAGCCTCGAGCCGCCGAACTAGCTTCCGCAAGATACCCTCGGGGTACGCGATGGCCCAGTGTTCGGCGTACTCGGTTGCCAAGCCTACGTCAACTCCGGTAGGAGGGAGAGTGATGACGTCGCCAGAGCCGAAAGCGGCAAACATCAGCCACATCTGGCGAAGGACGCAAGGGTTCGTCTCCTCCCGGACGGCAGTGAATACCCTCTTCGGCATCCGTTGAAGGCACCCGAACTGCCTGGCGAACCGGGTCGGCACGTAAGGCTCGCAGATCACCTTCCCGTCGATCCGAGCCACGAGCACCCCGCCCCGCATGTTCAGGAAGTATTCATGCTGCTCCAGCGGACCCTGCCCATTGTCGATCATCTGGCCGACGGGAGTGGGGAACGGACTGAGGTTGAAGTTGTCATGATTGCCAATCCGAATCCTCACGCCCTCCTCACTTAGGGTCATCGGAGCGACCCCCGCGATGTTCAGCAGGGAGGGTCGCAGGCCGTTGCCCGGAGGAATGATGGCGTTCGGAAACGTGTACCCACCGAGGTGAGCAGCCACCCAGCCGTGGAAGAACTGAAAGGGCCCACAGATCCTTCGTGGCGACCCCCCTCGTGAGATGCGTCCCAGGATGGCATACAGCCTCGCCAGCACTGGGACCCCGAGGTTGTATCTCTTGTTGGCGGCCATAGCGCCCGCCACCGCCAGTGTCGCCGGGCGAACGCCCATTCTCGCGTCCCGCACTGGCAGGAGCCACCCACTCAGAAAGGCGGCCAGGAACGCCGCGTACCGGACATTTGGGTCCCGGGCCTCGATGACGCGGTACCCCCATGAGCGGTAGTCGCCCGTCTCCAGGACCCGCCAGTACGACCCGTTCCGGCTCCTCTGAGCTGCGGTCGGGCACCGCTTCCCCCTGCCTGGCATCTTGACCGACGGGTCATGCTCCAAGAACTGGCCTAACCATTCCTTGTAGGCTATGTCCTTCTGGAAGTCTTTGATCCCGAGCCGCTGCGTAGCCAGGTCAAGCAGATGCCAGGTCAGGATGGGAGTCCGTGACCTGTCCTCCCAGATGTTCTTCGGTGGCAGGAACTCATCGTATTGGTAGCCCTCCAGCGGGATACCTCCGATGCAGTGGATGTCCCAGAGACCGATGCCGACCTCCCCATGGTGAAGATGGAAGGTGTTGGTATCCGGAGACCATCGGGTGAACAGCTCCGGCCCGAGCTCGGACTGCTGGTAGAAGTGGAACTGCGACGTCCACACCGCCTCGAACAGGCCGATGTACCGCAGCTCCTCTGCGAAGTGATCGCAAGTGTGGCGTACCCAGAACGCCCATGCCCACTCGCTGGTGAAGTTGCCCCCAGACCGCAAGTCCCAGTCCTTCAGCCAGCCCTTGGTGTCGTCCGTGACGCTCTGGCGATATATGCTCGAGTAGAGGGCTGGAGAATTCTCCGCAGTAGGCTCACCCCCATCAATGGTTCGCGTCCTCGGGTTCAGGACATAGACATCCAAGTGTCTGGTCTCCCTGGCAGGATGCCCATTGTTGGTGATGTTATAGCGGAGAAGCTCGTCCTCCCGGGTCACCCAGGTCCGCGGCGCATCAATCTCGAACCCTGGCACCGGAACCTCATCTAGGATGCCGAAGTTCCAGAGCGGCAGGTTGTCCGACAGTGGATATGTCTTCTGGGCCGGCGTCAGTAAGTCGAACAAGGATTGATTGTTGGAAACAATCTCCTTGGCTCTGTAAACCTCCTCGTTCGTCGCCATCTCAGCCCTGCGAGTGGCGGCATCCCCCTCATTTCCTCTGTGCGCGGCCATCTCAGAAGTTTCGGGAGTCGTGCGGGTTAAGGGATGAAGTGTGCGGAATCGGACGAGGCTGGTAGAGAAGTTTGAAGGTTGGCGCGCAATCCAAGTGGGCGGCGCGCAATTGGGAAGACTGTCGCGCAAAGTTCCGGGTTTTCGCGCAAAGACAGGCGGAATCCGGACGGTTTTGCGCGACGAGCGGGCGAATTCCGCGCCGGAAAAGGCAATTTCGCGCACGAGAGCAGAGATGCTTATCACGTGGAAGGCCAGTGTACGGCACGGAGGGACCCAGTGCCCCTATTTATAGGCGAGGCCGGGGTCCGCGCTGCGCGGAAAGCGCTTTGCGCGACCGCAGCGGCGAATTTCGCGACCGGCGCCCCTTTTTGCGCGCCTAAGTCCCGCGCCGCCCAGGACTTCGGCATTCCGGCGTCTCCCTCGGAACCCGATCGTTGCGACCTCTCGCCGATCAGATTCCGAGGGGGGGCTTTTGTAGACGCCGGAAAAGTCCGTTGTTCCCAAACGAAGCTCCGGATGCGGAAAGCGAGGTCATATTCGGAGTCGGAAGAATGTTTCGGAGGGCCCGGAGGCCTTGCGCGGAATTTTAGAGGTCTGCGCGCAAAGATGATGATCCGCGCGCAAAACCCCCGGGATGCGCGCAACTCCCTTGCGCGCCGTGCCCGATTCCGCGCCCGCGAGGAGAATTCCGCGCTCGCGCCTTGGATTCCGCGCCCGGGGTTGCCTATAAATACTAGGCGACCCCCAACGTTTCAAAGGTTGCTGGAAGTCGAACGGTATCCCGCGCGCGCAATTCAACCCCCTCCGCGCGCAATGCCGATCTTCAGGTAACCTCCTTTCTTTCGCGCAATAGAGCCTTGGGGTCTGCCTTCGCGCGCAATCCCCTTGGCTCATTTCCTTTGAATAAATTTCAACCCGAAGGCCTTTGCGCGCAAAAGAAGCCTCTTGCGCGCAATTGCCCCCGGGTGCGCGCAATCCAACCCGATTGCGCGCACCCCCCCATCTTCAAAGTGGCCATTCGTTAGAGAATGAGCCGTTGCCCCCGCGCGCTACCCGAATCCCGGTGCGCGCAATCCCCATCATCCGCGCGCGAAGCGCTGGCCCAATTGCGCGCCAGCCCGCCATTTTGCGCGCCGATCCGCGGTTTTGCGCGCAAAGCTCCTCTTTTGCGCGCAATCCGCCAGGGTCGCCTCCCTTGACCCCCTTTGGGTACCCGCCTGCGTGGCGCCCGATGGTCTTCATCGCAGGTGCCCGCACCGTGCGCTGTCTTCCCGTGCAGCCTTCCAGGCTCGTGCGAAGTGACACGGACCCGTCGGCGGCAATCATTCGTCCAGCATGACGTTAAACTGCATATTCGTCCTGCAAGACGTTAAACTACACATAGGTCCAGCATGACGTTAAACTGCATATACGTCCAGCATGACGTTAAACTGCGCATTCGTCCAGCATGACGTTAAACTGCCCATACGTCCAGCATGACGTTAAACTGCACATTCGTCCAAGCTGCACGACGCTAAACTGCCTAGCCCCCCATCGTCCATGCCGCAAGACGTTAAACTGCCAAGTGTTTCGTCCTCAACACACGACGTTAAACTGTACTTCGTCCGGCAAGACGTTAAACCGTCCGCTTCGTCCTCAACACACGACGTTAAACTGTACTTCGTCCGGCAAGACGTTAAACCGTCCGCATCATTCGATCCCGTGCTTCGCACGCAGGGTCTCCCCCGGTTTGGACGTGGCCCCCACCCGCTCGTCTCTGCAGGGATGTCGGGATTGTCCCCCTTTTGGGACGATTTAATGGGAGTGGCTTTTCCCTACGGGGGCAGGGTATTACAAACCCCTAGTTTCTCGTGGGAGGCTGCACATGTGTATCTCCATTGCGCCTCCCCACTGCCGAAGCCAGTAGAGGGTGTGACTGGGATCGAGGTGTCTTCTGCTTTCGGTCCAAGTCCCTTCCAACTGAGTTTTTCCGCATCCGGGCTGCCTCAAGTGCGTAAGTCCTGACAGAATGAACTACATGGACTTTGATCCCTGTCTTCTATACAGGGTACGTAGGAAGCCTCCCTGAGGTCCAAGCCCGCCACCTGGTCGTCCCGGTCGTATTAACGTCGGTTCGTCCATCAATGGACCCCTCCAGGGTTCACGCTTGCGTCGATTCACCTATGAATCCGCCCCTGTGGGAGACTGCCCGTGTGTATCTCCATTGTGCCTCCCCACAGCCCCTTTTTCCATTTCTCTTTTTATCGTCCAGCATGACGTGAAACTGTGATCCACCCGGCCGTTCCATCCCCCTCTGTGCGAGGTGGTTCGGTTCAATCCTCCGCCCGGCGGCCTAGACCTCTTCGTGAGTCGGCTTGCCGACGTCCAGCATGACGTTAAACTGTATACCCGAACTACGTTGACTTTGATCCGTGCTAACGCGCGGTACGTAGGAAGCCTCTACGGGGTCCAAGCTCTTCACTCCATCATCCATCCTGATCCTTACCCGGGCCGCCACATCCCGGTGGGGTCATGCCACTTCACTCCACTCCACATCATTTGGGAAGCCGCCCATGTGCCGGCCCCAGCGTCGGAGGTTCCCCGCAAGGGGTTCTGTCATCCGATCCACTTCTCGTGTTGATCGGTCCGATGCCGTCCCCGCTGGACGTTAAACTCGCGGCATACCCCGTGTTAAACATGGGAAGCTGAGGAAAACCTCAGGTGACGCAGTTCCCCGCACCTAGTACGGGATGCCTCAGGCCATCATGCCTTCGAGAAGCCCTATTAGGGACGGAAGACAGACGTGCAGAGCCGCAGTGCTACGACACGCCCCCAGCACCCCAAGCCACCCGGCCTTCTCACCGCAGGTTGCTGCCCCGACCAGACTCCTTGGAGCGTCCGGGCGGAAGCAGCGTAATTAACCGGTGTCCATGAAGATATGGCGCCGGGAACGAGATTCACGAACATTCTTAAGTCTATGAGGGAGACCCGGATTAGGCGACGAGTTCCAAGGAGACGTCCAAGGAAGGAGGAGCCGACATCCCATCATCCCGGTTTCGATCAAGGAGCAGACGCCCCTGAATAAGGGACGAATGCCGCCCGCCCTTGGAAAGCGGGACTGCGGGACCACAAGCCGCGCGCCCATCCCCTCGGGTTGACGGGTGCACGCGCGAACGCGTCCTGGCGGAACAGCGTAACCCGACGCACATCCGCACCGAAACAAATCCATTTCCATTTCTCCCTACTCCAATTCACCATGTGGGTAAATACATAATAAATTGATAATATTCAATTCTTATAATGATCAAGAGGAATTAAAAATATAAAGAAATTAAAACTAACCCTAAGTATAAGCCACATTCACACTGCCAGACTAAAAGGAGGAGGATCAAGGGGAACACTAATGAATAATATATAATATTTTTAACATGTGGTAAGAGGGGATTATTTAATAATAATCATTCCTCAATAAAGAATAAATGAGTTGTTTTAGATGCATTTTTTATAATATATAACCTATCCAATTTTTACTAATTTTAAATTAGATGAAGCTCTTGGTGCCCAAATTTTAATTGAAATAGAGGAATCTAGTAGATTCAAGAACATTGTAAAAGGATATGCACTTCTTCAAGTTTCTAATGGTCCAAGACTGGTTGTACTAATTATTGAACACTATAAAATTACTTTTCCTACAAGGTTGATTTTAATTTTAATGAATATTTATTTTTTTCCAATTCTAACCAGAAACATTATATAAATGTTTATTCTATATATTTTAGTATTTATTTTTATGTTTTTAAATAATATAGTATTTTATAACGATAGAAATATTTTGGCTATATAACATCTTAATAATGGTATTTATGTAATAGAATATGAAATAAAAGTTTTAAAATAGATAAAAAATAAATTTGACAAGACCCATTTCACCCCCAATTATTGCATCATCATCTTTTTCATGTTAATGAGAATCTCTAGACAAGGCTATATGAAGAATGGTATTTAAATTATTTTCAAATAAAACTACATTATATATGGAAATTGTTTTAATAAGTAAAAATGTCCAAACCACTATTCTTTGAAATGATGAAAAGGACATTGAGATTTTTGAATTAATTTATATGGACATGTGTGTACATTTTCTATCTGAAGTTAAAGATGGATACTCGTTCTTTAAATATTTTACTAATGAATTTAAAATATTAAAATCAATACTTACTAAAATGGGGTTATATTGACAGGTATGATACCCATGGATATTGGTTAATGTGGGAACTTTTTTCAGGTGAATAATGAATGAATGGTATTCAATGGTTGGAATTACCTAATGCCATGGAATTTTTTTCCCAAGGATTTTTCTTTTTAACTTGGAACATATAGTCATAGGAAAAGTTACCTATGGTAATAGACATTTAATGGGAACCCTATAGCCAGATGCACTATAACCTATGACTGTAACAAATTCATCATGTCCAACATCCATAGTAATTTTCAACCATGGAGATGTGCCTATATTTTAAATATATATATATATATATATTAAAATTTGAAATAACTGATGATACTATGTGGAATATGGAATTGAAGAATTTTTCAAGCTCTATAGTTGAAACTCGAATAAATATAGAGTTTTTAGAACATACAACTTTATATAAAACTATTTATATATATAAATAAAACATTATTGTGTTATGTTGGTAGTAATTATTGGAAGATAATATCAAATATTGGGATTGAAACAAGGTATAGATTCTATTTAGTGGTTGATTACCACACATACATGTTCACACACACAAACAGGAATATATAAATATATAGTGTTATGAAAATATCAAAAAACAATAAGTTTTAGTGAATTGTAGGTTCCCATTCTGTAGTTTTATCAAGGAGCAGGGTCAACACCTACCGCTCCCATATACACACATAGAAACACACATATAGAGAGAAAAATTATTTTGGGAATATCCTATAGAAATAGTCAATGCAACCACATAAATAGGAGATCCATGTAAAATTGGTTTTTTCATATGGACTAGCTTTAATACCAAACCACTAATAGCCTTTTGGGATGTTTCCATAAAACTACGTGTTATAAGGGATATGCATTTGGCTATAAGTTATATACACAAGAATGATCCTATAGACATGGGAATGAACTAATGCCATAATACATTCTTTATATTATTTTTAGTTGGTATAAATATGTTTAAATAATGTATTATAGGTCTTCATCCTTTGAAAATTAATGTATTTGAACACTTAAGCATAGAATCAACTTGGTAAGAATATAGAAAAACCCCACTCAGACAACTGAAGAGATTATCTTAACCACAATTTCACTTATTATTAAGTGGATTTTAATAGTTCACCTAAACTCTCCCCTTTTTATAAACAATAATGAAATGGAGTAAGTGAAAATAGTAAATTTACCTTATTGGAAATGGTGGTATCGTTGATAATTCAAGTGAGTATTTTATTATCCTTTTAGGGATATAGACTATCGATTATAACACCTTTAAAAAACTAAGCAACAAAAAATGTGGAAAATGGTGTTATATAAAAGATTTGATTTGAGAATAAACTAATTTTGCTACATATATTATTGGAGAGATGTGAAACTTTTGTTAAGGTTGTATTTGAAAATAAAATTGGAACTCAAGGAACTAAGTTTATCATCATATGAAATCCTATGGAAACTAATCTATATTTTACCTATAACCAACTATATAAAAATATTTTGTGTCACATGTATCCAACAATTCTGGAAGGGATAACACCAATAAATGATATAGTGGAAGAATATTGTACATTGATTACATTGAGGCTCAATATTTAGAGGAGTCTACATAGGAAAACATTATGTAAAGCCACATGGAAGAGATTATTATATAGATAAAATTATTGTGTTATATTTACAAATAGGTTAATATACATGGGATATATGGTTTTCTAGTCATTAAGGATGATGATTTATTAATATTTTATAATTATGAGACTCTTTTCAACAAAAAAGTAAGAATAATTTTAGAAGTTTCATAGTGATAAGAATAAATGATTTCTAAGATAGATTCCGAATATCAAAACCAAGTATGGGTTCAAGTATATACTATTGTGAATGTAAATCCTATCGGGAGAAAATGTTTATTCAAGAAGGAACTAGACAAGAATGGTAAATTAAACCCCTATAAGGTGAAATTGGTTGCTAAAAGATTTTAGTTACATTAAATATTTGACTATTATAAAATTATTTCATGAATTTTTATGCTAAATTTAATTGGTATTATACTATACCTAGTATCTTACCATTATTTAGAGAATTGAATAATGGATGTAAAAAAAATTCATTAATGGGAACTTTGTATACAATTTCTATAAGATATAACCAAATTTGTTTGTGGAACTAATGTATTCAAATAAAGAATCAAAGTTATATAGATACATATATGGGATGAATAAAGCATTTATATTATAGGAAATTTGTTTTTATGATGCAATTAGGGAATTTGGTTTTATAAATAACGAAATATAGCCGTTTTTATTAATTTTATGTCTCAGATGGTGATGTTAGATGTTCTGGATTAGGGTAAATACACCAAATTAAAATTTTAATGAGTTTTTATCTATGTTAATTATCATCCATAGGGATTGATTATATAAGGAAATAAACTAAATAATCAATATATCCAATTTTATAGTAGTTCATTCTAGTGTGGATCAAAATCATCTCTTATAAGTCAATGATCATCGGGATAGGCTTTACCCACTACATAGTTCTTATTGGTGAATCATAACCTGGTTAAAAAATATATTAGAAGTATTATTGAAGAATCTTGAATATTATATGGGGATTCATATCTCATTAAATTAAATATCTTTAGATATTGGGAGTCACAACATTAATGGTCTTGTATTTAGAATCATGGAGTTATAACCTAATGATAGATAAATGTTTTTTTGGGAAAATAATAAACTATTGGTTTATGAATATGAGAGAGAGATATAAAGAATCAAGGTAAAATTTTATTGAATAAAAAATATATTAAAATGAGAAAATATAATGAAAAACTTGTGGTTTATTGAGTAAAGTATCAATTTCTCTCATCAAGGAAATATTATTAGTTGTATAAGTGTTGGTTCCTCCTGATAGACCATTTTGTAGTTGAAAACATGTGTCCACATGATCATGAATCATAAACAATTTTTAATTTTCGAAATTTATCATTGAAATAAATTCATATAAATGGTGTTGTATCAGTTGAATGAGTCTTCAATCCATTTAAATAAAACCAAAAAAACTCAACATAGTAACAAAATTTGTTATATAATTTAAAATAATTCAAAATTATAGGAGATAAAGAGATAATAATTCATTAGTAATCATTTTATTTTCAAAAAATAAATACTAGTCAAATATATTTTTAATAGTTCATTAAATAGTGAAAATAAAACCATATTATATGAAAGTAGATTTCTATAAATAGAAAATCCTTTCTTTCTATAAAATAAAATGTTGAATTTTGAAAAACATTCAAAATTCCTCTAGATACGATGATATTTATTGAATATTCTAAATATAGAAATAATTAATAAAATATAATCACTAAGTTTTGAATAAGTTTTATAATCTATGAAAATGATTTATAATTATGAAAACTAAATAAACCACTCTTATAAAATGATGTTAAAATATATAAACATCATCTATTATGCTTATGAAATAATAAGTGAATGATTCAAAAATCATTTTAAATGCTTCTAAAACATTTTGCAGACACTTTTAATATTTTCCATATATAAAATAAGTATTTATGAAATAAATAAATCAATTAAAATAATTAAAATATCAACTAAAAACATGCATCAATAGTAAAAATTGGAATAAATTAAAAATAGTGAATAATAAAATTTACAAAAGAATATCGAAGTATTGGTTTTATTGTTTAAAACACTGGCCATGAAGACCAATTGTGAGGCCAAATAAACTATGATACAAGATTGAACACATTATGAAATCAATGAAATATAATATATTAGATCAACCACAACAACTTAATAATTGGTTGTGAGGTATCACCCACTAGAAAAAAAGATTAACCACAAGACATGAAAGTGACCACACAAACAAATATAAATTTACCACAAGATGAAAAATCAATTGACCATATAAATGATATAAAAATCAATAACAAGAAAAATTGACTGACGTCATAAATAATCAAATAGACCATGATGAAGAAACTGCGAGTGAAAGACAGGGTAATTCATGTGACTATGGGATATATAATGCACCAAAGGTAAAGTGAACATGAGAATTGAAACACGATAAATACATAAGAAACAAATAAATTCATAATAAATTTTGAAAAATATATTATAATCACCACATCAAATATAATTACACATTAAGATTATTATTTTTCAAGAATGTATAATTACCTATTTAATATAAAACTAAAATCCTTTGAGGTAGTATTTGAGGTATTTTGATCATTCATAGCATAACATCAAATAATAACACATGAAATCATAACAAACACCCTGAACTAAAAAACTACTCCTTTAAAAGATATAAATTCTGAAATGTTATTTTACCAAAATGGAACATTTTTTGATATTTTATAAGTAATAAAAATAGAGTAAAAATCTATCTGATTTAAAATTTATTTTAAACAAATTCAGGTTTAATCATCTGAAAATACCCCCCAATAAATTTGTATTAAAATATCTATGATCAAGAGTGAAAAATAAGATGAAAATTGAATCTTTACCATACAATGCCCAAATTTTATTTTCTAAAACTTTAAAAAATCAAAGGGTTTCGAAAAAATATCTACATGTTAATTTTTATTTGAAACATATTAAAGAACAATAACACCCTTACTAATATAACCTCTAATACAATTAAATTTTATATCAATATGTTTTTTATATAATGTTGTAATGGATATTTTGAAATTAATATAGATGAATATTTATCACAATAAATAAGAATCCGTTAAATATTAACATCATTGTTAGATAACATTTATTTTATCAATAAATATTGAGAATAAAAAGATATAAAATAAATATTTAAACATTTTTTAATAGATAAAGAAACATAATATTGTTCTTTTAATATCAATAATATTAAACTTTTCTAAATAAAATGAAATATTCTTGATGTTCTTTTTTGATTATGTCTGCATCCTCTAAAATCGGAATCAGAATAGCTCATGAAATCCAAATTGTTTTCCATAAAATAAAAAATTATATAATTTAATGTTACATTAAAAATTATAATACTTCTTTTAATATATTTCAGATGAGATTCCTTTGGTTGATATTGAAATTATGAACATTAATAAACTCTAAATATAACATCAGGGCAAGAAGCACTAAAATATAGTAAAACACTGATCATAACACTAAATTTATTAAAAGATATATATTTTATTGATTTATATAAGTCTAGTTTATAATTATCACTCATATGGAATATAAAATATTTATAATAATATAATCCAAAAAAATAAAAAAAACATAACAATACTCACTTTGATCTAAATGTATTCTATCACTTATTAAATATATATAAGACCTAAAAAGAATTTATGTTCTCACATAACAGTCATATAAAATTCATTTAACAACATGTTAAGATACACTTTAAAAATAAATTAACATGATGACCCAAAATAATATCTTAAAAAAAATTCAACAATTAAAATATTATTTGAAATACATTAAATAAACAATGCATTATTTATGATACATTTATTAAAATACATTTTTAACAAAAGAAAGTTACACTATGTCAATGATTATAAGGAAATTTTATAAGAAAATATAATGTTTTGTGTTACATAAAAACATTATTATAATGTTTCTAATTTTAAAAAATAAATGGTTTTAACAAAAGTAACCTTCTATAGATCTACAACCAATAAAAAATTAATTATGTAACCCATTTACAATAATTTGAATCCTAAAAAATCCAAAAACTACCAAAACAATTAATATATTCCATCATATCAACAAGAGTAATAGACTAATAAGAATCAGTACCTTATATTTAATAATAACCTTTCGAAACAAGTCTACTTATATTTATAAAAACATGACTAGAATAATCCATTTATTTCCTAAATTTCATTTTCTTCAATAACATGCTTATTTACATGTTTTTAAAATAATGACTAGAAATTATTTCTATAAAATTGATTATTTTTTTATTTTACTGGAATATTCAAATTAGAAGTATTCAAGGCATCAAAAAAATCATTATGCACACAATAATAAACAAAAAAGAATATTTAAAATAATTCAAAAAACAAATTTCTATTCATATTTCTGAAACCAACATTACAAAAACTATTTTAATTTGGGTTGTATTTAGGATTTTTTAAGACATATATAAAAAATGAGAAGTACTGAGCTCCACAAAAAATTTAAATTATTATCTTGGGTTTTTTCTTCGCAGAAATTATTATAATTAAATTATTATTGAAAATTATATAAAACAGAACACTTTTTTTAATAATCTTCAACAAACATGTTTCAAACAAATTCTTCCACATAATTACTTATTTAATTATAAAATTCATAAGATTTTCATTTATTACAGTACCCCATAAAAATTCCATCCACAATTTTATAATCAAATTTATCAAATTTATATATCGTATATAAAAAATCTTTACATCCTAAGATATTAATATCAGAAACACTTAGTCTCCTAATTTTAAATAATTCATTGGATGTTTTACATTAAAAATTTAAAATTAAATTTTATTTAACTAATAAATATTTTTATTGAAAATTCATCCCAAAAATATGTATGTTAATTATATTTATTTAACATAGCTCTATCACTTTCTACAATAATTTTATTTTTCTGATTTAAAAACACTATTTTTTTGTGGTTCCATATTAGAAACAAAACTATGATTATAACTATATTCTTCATAACCTTTTTTCAAATAAATATTAATAGATTCATCTCCATTATCAATATTAATTAAAATTTTCAATGATTTTTTTTATTTCAAAATAGCTTAAGAAAATAGATAATTTTAAAAAAAATGTTAAAATTTTTTGATAGATAAACTTAGTCCAAGTAAATATTTTTAAATTATTAACAATAAAAAAGAAATATTTATTTACATATAGAGTAAAAGCATTATAATGACCTAGGATTCTCATACATAAATATTAAATAATTTTCAAATAATATTCAATGAATTTACAAAACATATCATGCCCAAAGATCATAAAGGTTTGGAAACATTTTATATTAGGTATAAAATATTATAATTTCATGAATGATCTTAAAAATATTTCATAAAGATATTCCAGTTTTGTTACCCTTTATAATCATACCCTATAAAAACCTTTAATTATGACCTGGGGAAATCATAAAAAAGTTAATCTTAAATTCTCAGTAAGGGTAACTATGGAAGACATCAATTGATGATAATATGAAATAATTAGAAAATAATAATGGTATGAGATTATGAATATGACATAAAATATTCAGACCCAATATATCATGGTTCATAAAAATAAGTCATGTCATAAAACATTATCATATTTAAAAAATATTTATTATAGTAAAGACTCGTAATAAATCATTCATGAACCATAAGTTCATGTCATATAAGAATGGAACCATCATATTCAAAAAAAAACAAATTCATATATAATGGTTAATATATGAGAAGATAAATTCATAATGAATCATACATTAACACTTACATCTCATTTCATAATGAATTAGTCATCATCACCTATTTCCCACAATGTATCAATCACATTGGGATGTTTTCCATTGTGGATCAAGATCATAAGCATGTTTCCAATCATTACCTCATGAGATATAAAACTTTACCATATTAATTGGAGGTATATATAAGTCTCACCCACCACAGAATGAAAAACATACCTGTATCTACCAAAAATTGATAACACATTCATAATATAAGAACTAATTTAATAAAATTGGTTTCATAAACATTTTGTTATAGTATAAATAGTGGGACAAAAATAGGATTCATAAAAATACCATTATTTCATCATTGTGTAACATATGGAAAAGAAACGAGTTTCATAAACATGTTACCATTTCACCATAGCATAACCTATGGAAAAAGAAAAGGATTTATAAGAAGTCTTCAATCATAAACATAAAAAACCCCAAGAAAGAATAAGGGTGGTATCACTGGATCATATAATTAGTAAATATCAAAAAACATCAAAATAAGATATCTTATATAGAAAATTATTTTTTAATGATTACTTGGAACATTTCTAGAAGAAAATAACCTTTCATGTTTTGAAAAAAATTATTTTTAATCAAAAAAATTAAGAAATATTGAAGAAAATATTTTAATTTAAAATAAACTGGTAAACATTTAAAGGAAGCATTATATCATTGCGTTGTCATGTTATTGGATGGTACTGATCATGGAATTCATGTAAAAATGAATATTCCTTTGATATTTTCAGCAAAAAGTCAAAAGAACCCAATTCAAAAGATAACAAGACAATTCCCTTTAAAATATTTTGTAAATACTAAAAAATGGGTAAAAGGTTTCGTTAATAAATATTTAGATAATAGTTAAATCATTCCTTAAAATATTTTTATAAAACATGGACATGGAAGAAAAATTTTTTTCAATGAATGTGAGAAATGAATATGGTTTATTATTTAAAGAAATTACTTCTAAATATTGATTTGATAAATAATGAAAAATGAAAGGAAATCATGTAATTTGAAGAAATAAACAAATGAGAATAATATTTATGAATTTTTCAGAGGTAGATCAAAATATCTCATCAGTGGCTGGATAATTACAAATAACCATAATAATTAATGAGATCATAACATCGAACCCTTAGCACTTTAAAAATCATTGAATCATAATCCCTATATAAGAAATTACATTATATACACATTTAAATCCCCATAAATTACATTATAATAAAAGATAAAATACATTAATGTGTAGTATATACACCATAAAAAGAAGAAAAAAGTTGTGAACATGAATGTCTATCATAGAAATAAATTATAGATGAAAATCCATGTCCCACATGGTTAACTTTTGAATATCAAGACCCATTAAATAATAAAATAAAATTAAACTTTAAAAGAATTATATTAATTATATAACATTTTAAATTTTTATTATGTACACCACAAATTATAAACGAGTCATTAATATGGAATAGGTCTCCCAAAAATAGAAAAGAGATTAGAAATAACTTACATAAAATATCAACTTATGTGATCCACATTAAAACTTCAATTATAATAATTATATGTTTATTATAAATCTATTATAGAACCATAATCATACATATAATACCATTTATTCTATTTTTGTAAAATACTATCACATTTATGCTAATAATTCTTTGTTACAATCATGTTTCTAGTAATAACTTCTTTATTTTCAGGACTATTTTGGTTTGGTATTTATGGTCCATTTAATTTTGAGATGGTTACATCATATAAATAATGATAAAATTTTATAAATATCATATATATTAATTATATATTTATTTATATTAATACATAAAATTTATATATAGAAAATGAATTATACTATTCATGGAGATGGTATGCCCTACGTACGCATGAACGTTATTTCAATTTTTTCAATGGCTGAAAAAAGGATGATAAATAATATAACAAATTTATAGATTATTTATTATGTCACATATGTCACATATATCCATTAAATTTATCCTTATTATCTTCTATGTAAACATAATTGAAAAATTAATTTCATCACTTCGTTATGAGGTAGATCGTCGTACGCACAATCGATGTTATCATATTCCCATGGGATAAAAAGTAGTAAGTTATATTTGATATTATAAATCCAAAAGTATAAATATTTTATATATATAATATTAATAATTTAACTCAATAGGTATATCATTTCTTGAGATGATGTGATGGAAAATGAGTTACGTCGATTCGTGAGGCGGTAGTCCAACGTACACATGATCAACAGCATGGTTTCCCTTTTGAGGGAAGAAGAGATTGATAGATTTTATTACATAAACCTAAAAACATATTTATATGTGTAATATTTTTGTTTTATTATATAGTAATTATAATTAATTGAATGAGGGTGGTAAGATAATAAGTAAAAAAAGTATTTAGTGAAGAAATTATCATCACTTCGAAAACCCACATCAGGATATCTTATCGAGGACCCTAGGATTGGTTTTTTTTGGAATACCATCCACTAAATAAAATTTATAATGATGATTATGATATATTTATTTAGGTTTTGGTCAAACCAAAGGGTTTAATAGAAGTGAATAAATGATGGGAGGAATTTCCCTTTTATAATTAAGGTGGATTGTCCTTTTTGTAAACAACAAAGCTTATTCAATAATGGGGAGACATTTTTTCCATGAGATAAAAACAATTGATAAGTAAGGTAGTATTTGGAAGATATGGTCAATACATAGCTACAACAACAAAAATTTCAACCATGTTGTACCTTAACCTTTAAATTTACTCAATTATACCATATTACTTTTAACTATTAAAATATGTGTCTTTTTATTTTCATGTTTAATTTACCTTTTATGAAATAAAAATAAAATGATAATTATTATATAATTTGAAACTATTTATTATAAATATGAAATAAAATTTACTAAATAAATATCTTCTAACATATTATTACTTTTTTAGGGTATTCCAAAACCCCTCTTTTAATAATGCTTCAATTGGATTTTGATTAGGGTTATTTATTGTGAGAGTTTTGGAAATTTTGAATGTTTCTCAGATATGAATTGTTGGGGAAAGGTTTGACCAAACTGTGTGCCCTCTCAGTGGAAACCATGAAAACCCAAATAGTGGGGGGTTTTCACTGCTAGCATACATATTGAAAATCCATTTACCCACTAATAAAAAAATTCACATTACCAAAACGGAGCACATAGTTATGGAGCACTATTTGTCTAACTATGAGACCTACCTAAGAAACTGTGCGAATGAGGGTTTTTAATAAAAAATTATTGTCTAATAACCTAAAACCATCTTTATAGGTTCCCTATATTTATGTACAACCCCATTGAAGTTTCTACATCCTTGGAGGCTCCAAAAAGGTGATTTTGGCCCCTATACACCCCTATAGAAGCAAATAAAATCTAAGAAAATGATGTTTGATCTCTTCATGGTAAGATTACTGATCTCATTCTTGTTGTCCCATTATATCTTCTTTCCTCCCTAGTATTTTATTGATTTATCTGTTTTTGGTGGATCTAATGCACACCTTTTCAGATCATGAATCAAGGATTGATTCTTGGATCCTCATTTATGACAATATCTGTGGAGTTTCCCAATTAGGGATTTCTGTTTTAAGTTTGCATGATCCTGAGGCATGTGGTTCCATCATTATTCGATCGATTTATTTTACTCCCAATTTATTGATTTTAACTCAATTTTTTATTTAAATTCATGTTTTTGTTTTAAATTGAATTTATTGATAAATTTCTATCAATTGGTTTATTAAAATCCCAATTCATTGAATTGGAGGATTTTTATTTGATTTGGCATGAAAATGGGAAAGCCACACATTTAAATGAATTGTGGTGTGACTGTGAAATTGAAGGAAAATTGTGGAATTTAAATTATTGAATTAAAAGGGTTAAATTGATTTGATGAAATTTATTTCAAATTGAAATTTGAAAAAAAATGGGTTGTAATGATTTTGACAGAAACCCATTGGGTTTGTCTTGAAAAAAGGCATGATTTTATTAAAACCCATTTTTTTAATAGAAAATTGGCATATTTGAAATATGAGAATGGGATGAATTGTATTTGAAAAAGTTTTAAAAAATTATGATCATTGAATTTTATGAGGGCACATGCAATCCTAGGAAGTTTGTGATTCTTTTGGTATAACAGTATATGATTTAAAACACTAAAAATACATATGTATTAGATCAAATACCTAATGGCATGGTTATAAGTCCTATTTGACTACTTGTAGAGGGATTTGTGTACACATATTTCCATGAGAACTATTTGAGTGTAACAGAGTCCCATAACCGGGAACTATCATACCATTTTTAAGATGGACATGTTACTCATTTGTTTATATTTGAAATATATATACCAATGTTTTAAAACTTTTTTCCATGCCATCTCAATTTATATAAAACATTATATATTAATGCTTTCTAATACATTTGTTTAAAGTATTTCAATGATTTTGAAAAGTAAATAATGATTTGTTTTTAATATGCCTTTTGAAATTCCAGTACTATTTATGTTAAATTGAATGAATTATTTGTTTAATTAATTATTCCGCCTTATTATAGAATCCTAGTTGAGAAGTTAATGGGATTTCATCTCACACCCTAACTATTATTTTGTTTGATTATATATTAAATCCTTCCAGTATTGAGCAAGTGTCAAGCACCACTTGGAGGTGGTTCTCGTTGCTGATTCATGGACTTCGAGAGTTGTGTTTATTATGACATGGTTTATTATCCTATTTTTGGTACATTGAGTAGTAATTTGGGAAGTTAATTCTTAATTAAATTTTGGTATAGTTCTATCTATTGATTTTTTCTTGTATTAATACTATCTTTTTTATCTTGCATCCATGGTGATTGTGGGAAATTAGTTCCCACATTGATTTATTATGATGCCATGTTCATTTCATCAACCCTTGGGGGTCAACAGTGCTCTTCAAACCATGCTAGTACTGGTCTAGTAATCCGGGTTCTAGGTTATCTTGGTTTTTTCATCACTAGGCATTATCATATCTCTAGGTTAACATTTTTTCTTTAATGTCAGTATGTAGTGATGTAGTCTTGTCAGGACATACGAGGTAGTTATGACTGAGTTCATGGCCCACTCTCACCACAATAAACCATAAGTCGCAATGGGTGGTTTGGTAAATACAACTCCTAGATTATTTATAGTATTTTAGATAATTTTTATTTGGATGAATTTAAATAAATTTTTTTTCTATCTATTTTGATTAATTTTAAATTATTTCTCTATTTGATAGTTAATATAAGATATTCAAAATTGTGTACTAATATTTTGTATCATCATTCCTCTAAGAATATGTGAGAAACAGATCTAATAGGAATATACTGATGAACCAAAATGAGAGAATCCTCTAGTGGACCTGAGTATGGTTGAGGTGATTGTGTATAATGTCCATGATCTAGGAAATTCAGTACTATTAGTTCACATTCAAGATCTAAATATAGAACCTCAAAGGGTTGTTTTTCATAATCTTTCTATAGAATTACTTATCTAGAATCCACCAGAATTCAAAGGATATATTGATCCTTAAGAACCTCAAGAGTAGTTGAGCATGATTCAATGTTTGTTTGAGTTCTTGGAGACACCTGATCAAATCAAGGTGAAGTGTTCGACATTTGTGAAAGAAGGACCGAGAAGAATATGGTAGGACATGATGGAGATGGAGAGTAAGTGTGAGGTATTATGGTAGAAATACTTCAAATATCTCTTCACCAACAAGTTCTATTTGGATTTGATTGTATTGGACATGGATATAAATACTTTCAAACATTAACATGATTTCTTGATTGTGGAAGTGTATAAAAACCATTTTATTGAGATAGTGATGTTTACACATGATATAGTATCAAATAAAAACCTGAGGAATCACTGATTTGGGTTGAGACTTCAATATGATATTCATTCTCATGTTTTCTTATTAAAGATTCATTGTTATGCTGATGTGTTGGATAGAGAATTGATGGTCCAAATAGACCTAGATGGAAAGTTAGGGTTGATGGGAGTTACTTTTTCTCATAGTGGAAGTTTTGTAGGTTCCATTAATGTGAAAATGAAGAATGATAATTCATGGGGAGCATCTCGATATTAGTGGTCTTCTATACCTCATGAATTATTTAGTGGAGTCCCATTGATTTTCCACTAGTGTGGTAATAAGGAGACTTCTATATGGGTTTTCACTAAGGAACCTCAGATATGTGGTTCATTTAGATGCTTAGGTCACCATCATAAGTTCATTCATGTATTCTCTACTCCACCTAGTGGCATGAGATCATCAACACTTGTTAATACTGTAGTGAAATCTGATGCTTCATGAATAAAGTGGTTCCATCCATATATATCTAGAATGAAGCATAATCATATAGTAGAAGAGTCTATAAAGGTATTTGATATGGGTCTCGAGACATTGAGAGGTACCATAACTAGGGATTTGTCATTAGTTAATACTTTATTTTATACTATTTTATCTCATTAATTTTGTTCAACCCATATTGATAACCTTCTCAATATTTTTATAGATATTTTTTCTTATGTTATGGATATTACTACAAACCTCATATTTAATATAAAGAATGATCTTCATAGTCCCACTTGTGTTTTCTATATATAAGAGGTTGACCTTTGTTGGTGTTTTCTATTTCTCAACATAAAACCATTTGATATCATTTTCTGTATGGAATGGATCACTTCCAATAAAGCCCATATTTATTGTCATCTTTAAAGGGTATCCATTACTAGACATGATGGTGTATTTTATATCTTAAAGGTAGAATAGGACCCAAGGGTCAGTAGAGATAGAACTTATTATCAAGAGTTGGGGAAAGTAATATTTGTGTTTTATATTGACCTGGAGCCAGAATCTTGGAGTAGTGATCTCCCTCCAGTCATGGCTGAGTTTCCTAACACGTTTTCTTCTAGCATCTATAGTTTTCCACTAGTAATATAGGTGGAGATCCATATTTATTTATATATTTTTACTCAACCAGGGTATATTCCCAATTACTACAAGGGAAGAAATGAAATGATATATATGAAGAGTAAGTTGGATGATCTTCTAGGGAAAGACTTTTTATGCCTAATTGTGTCACCTTGGGCGGTGTTGATTCTCTGTTCTAAGAAGTCCAGTTGAAAAAATATCCCATTTATTGATTACCAAAAAGTCAATTTATTCATGTTGAATAAAAAATATCCATTTCCATGGATTTGTTACATTATTGATCAATTTAAAGGGGAAAAGTGGTTCTGAAAGATTGATCTTAGATATGGATACCATCAGTTGAGAATAAAAGAATGTAAAATTCCATAAAATAACTTTTAGAGAAGTAATGTAAATTATGAGTACCTTGTTATTCCATTTGTTTTATCCAATGCTTCTTAACTCTTTATGGATTTAATTAATAGGATTTTCCAAGAGTATCTTTTTAATTTTTATGGTATTTTTGGAGGACATAATTTTCTTACTCAATGTCTGAGGAGGACCATACATGTCATTTGAGAGAAGATCTAGTTTTGTTGAGAAATCTCTAACTTTATTCAATTCTATTGAAATGTGATTTCTATATTTAACAAGTGAAGTTCATGGGATATGTTTTTTTGGAACATGTTGTTTCAGTTTATCCTAAAAATGTAAATCTGTTATGAAATGGAACAACCACGGAATGTTGTTGAGAGTCGGAGCTTCTCAGGTTTAGCTGGGTATTATCTATGGTTTGTTAAGAACATCCCCATATTGTATTCATTGATGATTTGTCTAACTCAAAAGGACTTAATGTTTCTTGTGATAATAAATGTTAGAGTTATTTTGTTGAGATGAAACATCTTTTGACAACTACACCGATGTTGAATCTTCCAGAGGCCAAGCAGGGATATGCAGTCTTTTATGATATATCGGGCTTAGGTTTGGGATGTGTTATTATTAAAGGTAATCATTCCATTAATTATGTCTCACATCATATTAGGTTTCAAGAGATTAAATAACTAACCCATGAACTTAGACTTTCCATTGTGAACCACACACTTAAGAGTTGGTGGTTATATATTTTCGGATAATGTTTTATCATGTTTTATTACCACAAAATATTGAGTTATATATTATATCAAAAATAATTATATATCTACCTGAGACATTGGGTGGAATAACTAGAATATATCTACATTGACATTTATTACACCTTAAGGGAATTTCACTAGAAATTATCTTTGTAGGAAAATACCAACCTAGGATATGAAAGAATCATTGAAATAGTGGAAGTTGACAGCTCTTTATCAATAGTTCCATATTTGAGTCAAGGAATCAGGGGATGAGGATTCCTTTTCCTCTGTTATATTGACCTCTACACTTCACTAGGTGATTCTTTAGGATTAATATCTTGATGATGTGTTCTGTAGCATTTGAGACTCGTTTTATGGTTGGGAGACCATGACTAGATATTCATTCTCTATGGAGGGAATTATATGTTATCATAATCATTTCATATAAATATTATCAATAAGGAAATCTGTTTTGGGGTATTTCCATAAAACCTAGTGGTCTGTGAACCCATGAACTATGAAGATGTTTTATACCATGCGACATAGATTCTGGTAGCTAGGAATGAGACGGGGCATTACTAAATTTGACTCTTACTGTTACACATGCCAGTAGGTCAAGTCTGAGCACTAGAAACGTTTGGATTTTCATCATTCAATTATAGTGTGAACTTGGAAGTGGGGTGATATATCTATGGATATTGTGGTTCTGATTCAACATATCCAGACAAAGAAGAATGTGATTTGGATTATGATCGATATGCTAACAAAATTGGATCACTTTTACCCCTTTGTGATCTAACAAAAGTTGAAGATTTGGAAAATCTCTATTTGAAATAGATTTTTTGTTATCATAGAGTTCAATATGCTATAGACTCTAATAGGCATCCTCAGATCAAATATCTCTTCTAGAGAGGCCTTTATGAGGATCTAGGATCTCAGGTAAGTCTAATTATGGAATATCATTGATAGTCAGAAGGCTAGATAGAAAGAGTTATACAAATTTGTGAGGAAAATATTTGTACCTAAATTATTACATTAGCAGATCTCATGATGACCATATGGGTTTAGTTGATTTTTATTATAAAATTAGTTTCTAGTCCTCAATAAAAACGTTTCCTTTTGGGGACTTGTATAGCTAGAATTGTAAATATCTGATGTGTTGCTCTAAGATAGGTGAAAGTTCCTTGGTTGGACTGATCTTGATTAAAGACACAACTCAAATATTCAGTTGATTCATCATATAATGTTAACTTCATTGAGCTATTATATGTCTTATACTAATTTTCATCACAAACCATTGGATATATTAGTTGGTGACTTGGTTTTTATGAAATATTCACCCTGTTTGGGTCATTGACGACTTGGGAGGCATGGGAAATTTTCTCCCTGTTTTGTGGGACTTTTTTAGGTTGTTGAATTGGTGGGAAAAGTATCTGAATCATTATCACATCCCCTGATGCTGACATCAACAAACAATGTGTTCCATGTATCTCAACTATGAATGTATCTATCTGATCCATCTCATGTCCTGATCTATAGTGATATTGAGGTTCAACCTGATTTATCCATGACTGAACATCTATTCATGATAGTTGATTTTGAAACCAAGGTACTTAATGGGAGGGTGATACCATTGGTTTAAAAGATATGGAAGCATGATTCTGATTCTCATGAGTTGTGGGAGATGGAGACACTGATCAGAGAGAATTTGACTCATCATTCAAACATGGATGCTTCATAGTAGTTTGTTTTGGTTGAATAATGTTTCTAGAGTGGGGAACTTGTAACATTTAGTTATTGTTTTCATGTTTTACTAGAACTCTTTTTTAATCATTATTTGGTTGGGTTTTTCTGGTGAATATTTTTGGAATTTTGAAATTTTCTGGCCTATACACAATTGGTGAACGGGTTGAAAAACCTTTCACCATCTTAGGTGAAACCATGAAAACCCAAAAAATGTTGGTTTTTATGGATGGAGCATGGTTTGGGAAACTATACACCATGATAAAATGGGTAGCATGGTTAGGGAGAACTGTTTTTTAAACTATGTAGCCCTACCCAAGAAACCATGCATACCTGATTTTTTTATCTAGTAATTATTTTCTAAAATATTGAAACCCTATTTTTAGGTTTCCAAAGGACATGTATGACCCCATATATTTTTCTTCTTCCTTAGAGTCTCTGAAGTGTTTATTGTGGACACTTTAGATCCATATGGAAGTGAATAAAAACTAGGATAATGGAATTTCATCTCTTCTCAGTAATATTCCTCTAACCCTTCTCTTTCTCATGTTCTCTCTTCTATCATATATAGGGTTTCATAGATCTTCCTATTGATAAATGATCTAATAATAGATTTTTCGGAACTTTAATCAAGGTTTTATTATTGTATATTTGTAGCCAATGTTCTTTTTTGAAGTTTCCTGATTATGGATTTGTGTTTCATAGTCATGTGATCCCAAGTTAGGTGGTTCCAAATTTGTCTGGCCAATAGATTTAATAATAAGTTACATGATTTTAATTCAATTGTTTGATTTAAATTAAATTTCTCAATAAATTTATTTCAATTGGTTTATTAAAAACACAATTCTAATGAAATGGGTTATTTTTATTTTATTTTGAATGAAATTGTTAAAGACACCTAATTCCATTGAACTTAGTTGTGTTTGTGAAATTGGAGGAAAATTATGGAATTTAAATTGCTGAATTTAAATGGTGAAATTTATTTGATGAAATTGATTTCAAATTGGTATTTGAGAAAAATGGATTAAAATGAATTTGAAAACAAACATTTGATTTTACATTGAAAAATGCATGATTTGAGTAAAACCCAATTTTGGTTTTAAATGGAAAATTGGAATATTTGAAATTGGATAATGGGATAAATTTTACTTTCAATAGTTTTAAAATAAATTTTCTATAATTGAATGTTACTAGAGAACATGGAAGAATTAGTAGTTAGTGAGTTATCCATGAAAACACTCTGCGATTTAAAATGTAATGCCCTGGCCCTAGTTACCCAGAGCCAGTGCTTTATTACATAACATTGTCATGATACAAATAAATCATGTCCCGAAAGACCGATCAGTTTAGTAGTCTTATAAAATAGATTACATACATTAACATTACATTACAATTTCAAACATAAAATACAGTATATATAGTTTTTTTAGAATGTCATTATTCCCTTTAGTGTAACCCTATATATCAATCATAAGACACTTCTCGGAAGCCATGGAAAATAAAACATATTAAAAGGTTGAGCTAAAATGCTCAGAAAGGGTAAATAATTTATCAGAAGATAACATAAACAATAGGCATGGTGAATAATTTAAAACACATGCCTTTACAAATAATAAACATGAACACTTTATAGGAGAAATATGAGCTGAGTAAATAATGCCATAATAAAACATAGTCATGGGTATTATACTACTCAAATAACCACATGAACCATCAATATTATTTTCATAATGAGGGAGTGTTTAATGCCAGAAATTCTGAAACATTTTGTCAAGGCCTCGTCCAAGACATCTAAAAATGATTAAGGCCTCGTCCAAAACCATATATCAAATTGGTAACGGTCTTATCCAATTCCATGTCTAATTGTATCATGAGACCTACTGAGGCATCATGGAGCTATAGTGGGCTTCGCCCGTCACTTACTATGCCCAATACATTCCTCACAAGAAAAGGTTGAAACAAAACATAAACATTCGTATTAAAAATAGCATACGAAATGTCAATACTTTATCCATAAACCATGAATGGTATAAAAATATCATATCCACAGTCCAACATATAAAAAAACCTTCAATAAAATATGGAATATTTGTATCATAATAAATCAACTTCAAACATGTTTAAATCCATCAAAGGATGTTGACATAGATGAAAATGATTTGTAAAACATTTTGAGAGAAGTATCCCTTTTTCATGAAAACATTTCAAAGTCACACAATTTTGAAAGGAATACATTTAAAGACATTTTTGAATCAAAGTGTCCCATACCACTTTGAAAATTTTGAATGAAATTAACATTTTAAAAACATTCATGTACTTATAAATAAATCCATAAATAACCATTTTGAAAATATGGACATTATTGAGAATGATTTAGAAGAATAAATATTTAAGACATTTAAAATGATGTTTTTATAAAATATTCCCTTAAAAAAATCCCTTGGAAAACTATTTTATGAAACATGGTCATGGATAATAAATATGTCCTAGTAAAAACATACCCATAAACAATCTCATATAATAATTTGATTGAGGAATTAACCCATACCTTGCATATTTCTTAGGCCATGGGTACATTTAACCTCCTATATAATGACCATAGTATGTTATTAAATTATACAAGAACCATATTCATATTTATTATATCATACATGATTCATTTATGACTTTATACTACCCGTTTAATAATGATTTTCCTGTAAAATTAACATTATGGGTAATAATCATTTTCTTTATCGTACATGTTTTAACTTGTTATTCTTGATCGTATCATTTAGATAATGATTTAAATACTTCTAGAATATTATCCTTTATTTATATATCATATATATTTTGAATATAAATATTTATAATGGATAGATATATGAAATGGAAGGCACCATTTATGGAGACGGTAGGTCGTACATGCGCATAAATGTTGTTTCCGTTTTCATATTGTATTGAACGGAAGTAAGTGAATAAGATATATGTAAGTACATAAATACACACATACATATATATATATATATATATGTATATATATATATATATATTCCTAGTAGCATTATTATGTCATATAATACACTCTTATTTATAATATATATATTTATTATCATCATTGAATGGTGAATGTGGGAATGAATCTCATCACGTCGTGGAGACGGTAATCCGTATGTACACCAAATTATTCACATGTTATATTTATTATTTACATCAGTTATATTCATTATTATACCCATCCAAATAATGAAGTGTTTGAATAACAAACTACACCACGACGTGGAGATGATAAGCCGTATGTAATCAAGTATGGTGACTTTGTCATTTATATGATGGATAGAATAATTAATATGGTTGTAACATATTTATAGTAACATCACATTATTTAGGAGGTATTGGAGTTATTATTTTGGTATGTGATCAAAAAAGAAAGAGGAAATGGAAGAAGAAAATAACTTGTAAGATGGTGGTGAAATTATTACCTCTTCTTCAGGTGTTTTTTTGAGTTGATCATAAGAGATCCTTTGGTTGGATTTCTGATCAAAGTAAGGACTCTAGGTTGATGTGAGGGGAGTTGGGAGTATATTTGGGCAGGGTTTGGCCGAGCCAAATGGCATTGGCAGTGTGATTTTTAGAGAAGGAGAAGTTCCCTTTTATAAGAGGGGGGTCACTTTAGGAAATGATTAAAATATTAATTTATTATACAATAATTTTTGGTTTATAATGGCTCCAAATGAATTTATTTAGAGACTTAGGTGGATATGGGTCGAAAAACTCTCAATCAATAGGATTTAGACAAGTTTAGGTTACCATTTTAACCTTATCTTTTAGATTTAACTCTTAGAAAAATAGTTTAACTTTTACCATGTCTTCTTGTATTCTTACACTATATGGTTAATGAACTTACTCTAAACATCCAAGAGAAACTCAAGTGGTTCATTAATGACATATATAATATTATTTAAGACCTTTTTCTTGAACCTTAGATTTTTTGGAATATTATATCAACAAATAATATAGTATTTTTTTTAAAAATTAATTTATGTCAATTTTGACACTATTTGGTATTTTGTTTTTGTGAAAGTCATAAAAACATTATCAATTTGAAAAACATTTATCTAATAGACCCTAAAATGTCATATTAACCTAAAAAATTAGTATAATTCATCATAAGTTTCAATTTACATTTATTTAGATATTTATAATATCAGTTATTTTAATAATTCATTAATAAGGTAATTACTGCATCATCATTGTGTCATAAATAATTTCAATTATTTAATTTTTAGAAATTATAAATAAAATAAAATTATTTAAGAAATACTTTTATCTTTCTAATGATTATTTATAGTTGAATTTATATTGTGTGTAACTCTATATAAAAAATGGTTTAGTTATTAAACTTTGAATTTAACACTTTTAACTCTTCTTAAAAAAAATAAATGTCTTAATATAATCCATGTGGACCAAAAAGGATCATATTTTATTCCTAAGGTAGTTTATGGTCGAATTGAGCTTATCCAATAGAATTAGTACATGTGTTAGGGTAATTATAATATAAATTTTACCCTTAAATACCCAATTTGCTTTTAACCGTGGTAAATAAAAGGAAAAATTTACTATTCACCAAAAAAATAATCTTATTGAACCAAATTTTACATACTAATTTCAATCGTGTCTCTCGGATTTTTTACATTCAACCCACAAAAGCGGTAAAATTATGTTTTATGAAAATTTGAAAATGCTCCTAGAAGGTGGGTAAAAAAAATTAAAAAGTTCAATAAAAATTTATATATCCATTTTTATTAAATATAACTCCAATGAATTACATTGAACATATGTAGGTATTATATATCTATTTTTACTTAAAAAAAATTAAATAAAATAAATAATTATTTAAATAAAAAGTCAGTTTTAAATAATAATGCAGTGTCTTTCGATATTCATCAAAAATTGAATGTTTTCAGAAAAATACCAAAAATTTAACCTAAGATATTTTTGATATACAGAATTCAAAAAATGAAGTCCATTTTACCAAATTAAAAACATATAAGTTTCATTTATTAATTTAAAATTATTTCTCGTTGTCAAAAAAGAAAAAACGTGTTTTTACGAAATAATAACTATCAAAAGATTGACACTAGTTTATGTTCAATTTCAAAGTGAAATTACTTCCAATGACCAAAATTGGACTAAATTGTAAAAAAATAATATAATTAAACTTAAAAACCAATTAAAAATATAATATAACCATATAAATAAATGAGATTGAAAGGCAGTTTTGGATTAAAATACAGTATTTCCCACTATTCATTAAAAAATGAACATTATCAGAAAAGTAACACAATTTCATCCAAAGTCAATTTTGATATCCCAATTCTAAATAGGAATTTTATTTTGTCAAATTGAATATATAAAAGTGTAAAATATTTTGTTTAAAAGGTTTCTCCATTAAATGCTGGTAAAATTGCATTTTTTTGAAAAATACTTCTTTTATCTGAAAATTTGATTTTGTTCTTATATTATGTCTAAGAAACATATAATATGGATGTTATAGAATATATAACATTAAAAATTCAGTTAATAATATTTATAACCACTTTTGAACGACTAGTTTGGTAGGTCGTGGTGCGCTTGAACTCGGTGTTGCGTGTAGTGCAATTTATTGAGTTACTTTGAAGAAATACGATACTATGAAATCTCCAGGTGTTACATTCTCCCATCCTTAAATAAATTTCTTCCTTTCAATTTGAAAATTTTCTTCGAAAATAAAAGGTTAAAAATAGAAAAATATCTTTGTGTAAAACCCACATCAGAAATTGGGTAAATAAAATTTAGTCTAAATAAGATGGAAAGAGAAATGTAAAATTCACCACCATTGGTGGAAATTAGAGACACATAATTCGAGAAAAAATGTAAATATTTATAGGGAATGATTGAGTTCATCCATCATAAACAAGTATAAAATTGAGGGCCTCAAAGCCATCAATCTAACATGATTGAAAATATCATTGGTTCAAAAAATCATTAGGTATTAGGATAACACATTTTTGGTTTTATGATCCCTTACCTAAAGTATAATAATTAATTTCCTCACATAATAAGAGAGAAAAATATTATTGACAAGTAGTGTTCCATCCTTTAACTAATTTCTAACACAAACTCTTATTTCACTCTAAAAGAATAATAGAACATAAAAATATTCTATTTATCCTAATCGTATAGGGTTTCAAACAAATGAAAATATAATTCATAAATTAAAATTTTTAAAAAAACTACATTATACAATCCAAGAAATCACGTGGGCTAGTGGTTGGTGATGCACCCTTGTCACCCTTCGGTTGTGGGTTTATGCCTCACAGCCTTGACGGACACGACGGGTTGTCGCCCGACCTCGAGGTTGTCCTTTTTATGAAAATCCATAAATAATTTCAAGAAATGATTTAACCTTAACAATAGTATACAATGTCAAACTTAATCGATTCCAACCTTTATAATTATCCAAAATAATTCTATCCAAACTCGTAGCCCAAAATTTTTAAGGAAGGTAAATAAAATGAAGATCCTTCTTGCCACGTAATAACATGTGAAAACCTTTATCATGTATTCTTTTAAAACACTGTAACACCCTGAATTACCATAAAACCTTATTGATTACATTCATGATCCCTTATTCCTTATAGAATACTATATATAATCCTTCCATCCCAAAATGTTTTAAACTCTAACAATGGAGGAATATACAAATCATTAACCAGTTTCAAGATAGTCAAGAATATCCAATATAATTTATTCAAATCAATCATATATTATTCCAAAATCTATACCTCAGTATCAGAACCATATTATGGTTTATCTTTCTCTCAAACATATATTTTCCAAAAAAATTAACCTGCTATTGAGTCACTTTTCTTAGTTCCACACAATCTCAATCCCATAATGAAATAGTAATGCAGTACAATCCTTATATACTCTATGATTATTTTAACATGTACATCATTAATACAATACTCAAATGACACAATACATTAATAACAACATAAAAACTATAATCATTCATCTTTATCTTCAGTAGTATCATAACTTGATTATTATCCAATAGTAGCATTTGGGGAATACTCTGATGATTTGGATATTGATTCGCATAGTGTCCCAAGTCCTTACAAATGAAGCATTGTACATTTGAAACAATTTTATTACCCTTGCAATCACGTATTTGGTATCCCTTTTCTCCACACTTATAACAAACTCGCATTACCTTCAAGCATTTACCATGGTGATTCTTTCCACAGTTATCACATATGGGAAAATATTCTTTCCCCTATTCCCTTTATACGTCTTTCTCTCTTCCATCTTTTTTTCTTTTTATTCCCTTCAAATCGATTGGACTCAGAGAATTATCTATTTATCTTATTAACACATGATACTATTTCTTCATATGATGAGAATACGTGAGAGACTATTTACCTTTTAAATATTTGCTTAACACCATGAAATATAAGAACCTTCTTAATCTTTCCATCCTACGTATTCCTGGAATTGTCTTTCCTTCTACTAGGTGCCATTTCTAAACTATGGCATGCACTAGGTTATTTTATGAATCCCAATTCATAATTCCAAACATGTAAAATACCTAACGTAAATTGGAAAAGTTTTTTATATAATCTATAATCATAAAATGTATTCTTTGAGGAAGTATTTACTCCTATATTCTTCAGAATAGCATGTAATGAAAATGTGAATTATCCTAAGCATATCCCCCAGGAGTTTCATAAGCTCAAGTTCAACAAGGCCCATTTTCATGTACCAGGATACCCCAGGTCAAGCTCAAAACTCTTTGTCATAGTTTTCACTCCTATGCACATTTGTGCCAGAGTCACCTCTACCTGCTCGTATCCAAACAGGGGTCTATCGCTTAGAAAATACACAAAATATCTACATTATCACAATTTTTAGGAAGTTATTATATACTAATACTCAAAATATATCTTAGGGTAATGTTTTCTAATTATAGGTTATCTAAATCAATTTCCAAGGTTGTTACTAAAATTTCTCTAATATCAACTATAACGCCCAGACCCCAGTTACCTAGAGTCGCTACTTTATTACATAACATTACCATGATACAAGGAAATCATTTCCCAAAAGGCCAATCAGTTTAGTATTCCTGGAAAATATATTATAAACATTAACTTTACATTAAAATTTCAAAAACAAAATACAGAATAGATTGTTCTTTGAGAATGTCATTATTCCCTTTATCTTAACCTTGAATATCAATCATAAGACACTTCTTGGAATCCTGGGAAAATAAAACATAAGAAAGGGGTGAGCTCAGATGCTCAGTATGGGTAAATAATAAAGCAGAAGATAACCTAAAAATAGGCATGGTGAATAATTTAAAACACATGTCTTTACAAATAATAAACATGAAAACATTATGAAAGAAATATGAGTTCAGTAAAAAATTACATAATAAAACATAGTCATGTGTATTCTACTAGTCAAATAACCTCATGAACCATCAATATTATTTTTGTAATGAGGGAATGTATATTGTTAGACATTCTGAAACATTTTATCATGGCCTCAGCCTAGACGTCTAAAAATGATTAAGGCCTCATCCAAAAACATATATCAAATTGGAAAAGGCCTCGACCAATTCCACATCTAATTGTCTCATGAGACCTACCAATTCATCGAGGATCTATAGCGGTCTCCACACGTCACTTACTATGCCCAATAAATTACTCACATGAAAAGGTTGAAACATAACATAAACATTCGTATTAAAACTAGCCTATGAAATGTCTATACTTTAAACATAAACCATGAATGATATAAAAATAACACATCCTCAGTCCAACATATCACAAAACCTTCAATATAATATGGATGATTTGTATCATAATAAATCAACTTCAAACAAGTTTACAATCCATCAAAGGATGTTGACATAGATGAAAATGATTTGTAAAAATCTTTAAGGGAAGTATCCGTTTTTCATGAAAACATTTAAAATTCACACAATTTAGAAAGGAATAAATTTAAATAAATTTTTTAATCAAATTGTCTCATACCACTTTGAAACTTTTTAATTGAATTAAAAATTTAAAAATATTCATGTCCATATAAATAAATCCTCAAATAACTATTTTGAAAACATAGACATTAATGATAATGATTTAGAAGAATAAATATTTAAAACTTTTAAAATTATGTTATAATAAAATAGTTCATTAAAAATAATCCCTTTTAAAAATATTTTATGGAACATGGTCATGGATAATAAATATGTCCAAGTAAAAACTTATCCATAAACAGTCTCGAATAAAAATGATATTGAGGAATTAACCCTTAACTTTCACATTACTTGGTTCAAGGGTATGTTTAACCTCTTGTATAATGACCATAGTATGTTATTGAATTATAAAAAATCCATATTCATATTTATTATATCCTAAATGATTCATTTAGGACTTTATACTACCCATTTAAAAATTATTTTCATGTTAAATTAACATTTTAGGTAATAATCGCTTTCTTTATTGTACTTGTTTTAACTTGTTATTCTTGATCGTATCATTTAGATCATGATTTAAATACTTAATGAATATAAAACATGATTTAAATATTATATATATTTAGAATATAAATATTTATAAGAGATAGATATATGAAATGGAAGGCATTGTTTATAGAAATTGTAGGTCGTACGTATGCATAAACGATGTTTCTGTTTTCATATCGTATTGAACAGAATTATGTAAAAAAGATATATGTGAGTATATATATATATATATATATATATATCCAGTAGAATAATTATGTCATAGATTACATACTTATTAATAACATATATTTTTATAATCATCGTTGAATGGTGAACGTGGGAATGAATCTCTTCGTGTCGTGGAGAAGGTAATCCGTACGTACGCACGAGCGACAATATCATTATATTGATGGTGAAATCATATGTAATGGGATGTTATAACATATATAAATAATAATTAACATTTTATATTTATTATTTACATCAGTTATACTCATTATTATACCCATCCAAATAATGTAGTATTTAAATAACAAACTACACCACAATGTGGAGACAGTAAGTCGTACGTACGCATGTATGGTGACTTTTTCATTTATATGATGGATAGAATAATTAATATGGTTGTACCATATTTATAGTAACATCAAAGTTTTAAGGAGGTACTTTAGTTACTATTTTGGTATGGATACCAAAAATAAAGAGGAAGTGGAAGAAGAAAAGAACCTGAAAGAGGGTGGTGAAATTATTACCTCTTTTTTGGTGTTTCATTTTTAGTTGATCAAAAGGGATCCTTAGGTTGGATTTCTGAACAAATTAAGGACTCTAGGTTGATGTGAGGAAAGTTGGGAGGACATTTGGGCAGGTTTTTGCTGAGCCAATTTGCTTTGGAGATGTGATTTTGAGAGAAGGGTAAGTGCCCTTTTATAAGAGGGGGGAGGGTCACTTAAGGAAAAGATTAAAATATTAATTTACTATACAATCATTTTCAGAGTATAAGGGCTCTGATGGAATTTATGTCGATCCATAGGTTGTTATGGGTCGACATCCACTCAACCAATAGGTTTTGGAAAAGGTTAGGTTACCATTTTAACCTTATCTTTTAGATTTAACACTTAGTTAAACAGTTTAACTTTTATAGTGTCTTCTTGTATTCTTACACTATATGGTTAATAAACTTATTCTAAACTTCAAAGAGAACCTCAATTGATTCATTAATAAAATATATAATATTATTTAAGTCCTTTTGCAGAACCTCAGATTTTTGGGAATATTATATCAACCAATAATATAGTATTTGTTTTAAAAATTAATTTATATCAATTCTGACACTATTTGGTATTTTGTTTTTTTAAAAGTAATAACAACCTTATCACTTCAAAAAAAATTTATAATGAACCCTAACATATCATATTAACCTATAAAATTATTGTAATTCATCAGAGGTCTCAATTTACATTTATTTGGATATTTATAATATCAATTATTTCAATATTTCATTAATAATGTAATTACTGCATCATCATTGTGTCATAAATAAATTAAATTATTTAAATTATAAAAATTATAAATAAAATACCATTATATAGGAAATATTTTTATATTTCTAATGAATATTTATAGTCAAATTTATATTGTGTGTAACCCTATAAAAAATGGTTCAGTTATTAAACTTGGAATTTAACACTTTTAACTTTTCTCTAAATAAAATAATAATAAATGTCCTAATCTAATCCAAGTTGACCAAAGAAGACCATATTTTATTCCTAAGGTTGTTTTTTCCCGAATTACACTTATACAATAGAACTAGGACATGTGTTAGGGTAATTATAATATCATTTTTAACCTTAATTACCCTATTTTCTTTTAATCGTAGTAAATAAAAGTCAAAAGTTACTATTCACCAAAAATTATTTTCATCTTATTGAACCACATATTACTTAATGATAACAATCATGTCCCTTGGATTTATGAAAATCAACCAATAGAAGTGGTAAAATTATGTTTTATGCAAATTTGCAAATGCTCCTAGAAGGGGGTAAATAAAGTTAAAAAGTTCCATAAACATTTATACATTTAATTTTATTATAAAATGACTCCAATTAATTAAATTTAACTTATATAGGTATTATATACCTTTTTTGACTTAAAATAAATTTAAATAAAATAAATTATTATTTAAATAAAAAGTCAGTTTTAAATAATAACGCATTGTTTTTCAATATTCATAAAAAATAGAATGTTTTCAGAAAAATACCAAAAAATTACCCTAATATAATTTTGTTATTCCAATTTCAAAAATTAAATCCATTTTACAAAATTAAAAACATAGAAGTTTAATTTATTAATTTAAAATTAATTCATGTTGTCAAAACAAAAAACGTGTTTTTAAGAAATAATATCTATCGAAAGATTGACAATTGTTTATGTTCAGTTTCAAATAGAAATTACTTCCAATGACCAAAATTGGATGAAATGGTAAAAATATAATCTAATTACCCATAAAAACCAATTAAAAAGATAATCTAACCATATAAATAAATTATATTAAAAGGCAGTTTTGGATTAAAATACAGTATTTCTCACTATTCATTAAAAAATGAACATTTTCAGAAAAATACCACAATTACATCCAAAGTCAATTTTGATGTCCAATTATAAAAAAAATTATTTTCTCAAATTGAATATATATAAAAGTGTCAAATATTGGATTTAAAAAGGGTTCCCCTTTAAAAGGTGGTGAAATTGTATTTTTTTTAATACTTCTTTTATCTAAAAAATTGTTTTTGTTCTTATATTATTTCTAAGAAACACATAATATCGATGTTGTAGAATATATAAAATTAAAAATTCAGTTAATAATATTTATAACCTCTTTTGAATGGCTAGTTTGGTATGTTGTGGTGATCTTGAACTCGGTGTTGCGGGAGCGAAATTTATTGAGTTATTTTGAAGAAATAACATACTATGAAATCTTGGGGTGTTTCATAAAATACTAAGAATACATATATATTGGGTCACATCCCTGATGTGTTAGTGATGATTCCTCTTGGAATAGTTCTATAGGGATGTGTGGACACATATTATTGTGACAACTATTTGAGTGTGAGGGAGTCCCATAGCATGGAAATATCGTACCATTTAGCAGATGACCATGTTTCTCATAGTTTTATATTTGAAATGAAAATGAAAATGTTTTTAAACTATTTTCCAGGCCATATGAATTTATAAAAACTACTTTATGTAAAAAATTCCTAAAGGCCTTTGTTTAATGTATTTCCCTCATTTTTAAAAGTAAATCATGATTTGATTTCAATATGATTTTGAAATACCATACATGTTTCAATAAAAAATAAATCATTATTTGGTTATTTAATTATGCCATATTATTATGGAATCCATGGTGATACTATACTAGGATTTTAGATAACACCCAACATGCCCCTACGGGTGTTTGTATATTATCTCCTTCCAGCATTGAGCAAGGTTCAAGCACCACTTTGAGGCAGTTCTTTTTTATGATTCTTAGGCATGGAGAATTGGGTTCATTGGGACATGGGTTATTATCCAATTTATAGTAATTTGAGTTATAAATAATATTTTTCTATCTATTTTACTTCTAGTATAGTTCATTATGTTGATATTTTCTTGAATTCATAATAAATTGTTTATATTGCTTCCATGATCTTTATAGAAAATTCGTTCCAACTTTCATTTTGTATGATACCAAGTTCTTATCTCCAACATGTGTGGATTAGGAACACCCTTCATTCCATGTAAATATTGGACTTCATATAAATGTACTAGGGAAACTAGTATAGTTTTTTACATATTACATTTTTTCTCAAAAATAAATTTTCATACATGCATATATACTGAGAAAAACACTATAATAACCTTAACCGTAAATTTTTTTTATATTTTATAATTACATATAAGAAAAAATTAATGTAACCTTATTATATTATATATATTATTATGATTTAATAATATACTCTATATTATCAATTTAATTCACAGTTCTGGAACAATTTAATATAAAATAAAACCCATAGACACGATGAAAAAAAAAATTTCCAAAGAGAAAATTTTATTGTGTATTAAAAGTTATTATATAACAATATAATATTGAAATTATTCAAATTAAATCAATTGGATTAAATATTGTATAATTTAAAAAATTTAACTTTGAACTCATTTTCAAATATAATTTATCTTTGTAAATACTTTAAATTAAAAGGTAGTTTTCAATAAAAATTAGTATTTTAACTATTCATCAAAATTAATATCCTTAGAAAATTATCAATAATTAACTATAAAATTATTTTATATTCTAATTTAGAAAAATAAATTCAATTTTTCGAATTCAATTTCTAAAATTGAAAAAAAAAATATTTTTAAAATAAGTTTGTAGAACATGACAAAAATACTTTTTAGAAAAGTTGTATTTTTTTAACATAAAACTAGATTTATTCATATCTCCTTATTAGAAAAAATAATAGATGAATTATAAAACATATGATTGAATATATAATATTTAAATTTTATTAAAATAATTCACCAATAGTTAGTAATTTAATATATTTAGATAAAAATAATTTTTATTCATAAACATAGTTTTTTCGAAAAAATCATTTCTTGTTTATGTTTAGATGATTTTTTTATTTTTATAAATAATAAATTCTTAAAAAATGAATTCATGTTATTAATTTGTAAACCAAATACTTTATATAATTTATTTAAACAAATTCATACTCTCTAATTTATCAGTTATGTTATAATGGTTAGGGTTAAATAAAAATATTAAGAGATTGTTTTAGTTTTCTAAAACTCTCTATTGCATGTAATGATAGTTTTCAATGAAATGAAATTTTTTTGAAAAAAAAATCATAAAATATTGTGGTTTTACACTATAACCCCTTAAATAAATTTAATCACAATATTTTTATCAGGATTTTAGTAATAAAAATATTTCCATTAAAGAATAACATTGTTGAAATCTAATATCATGTAAATGGTTATTAAAAAATCTTCCTAAAAAGATGAAATGAATACATAAAAAGTTAATATAGAATAATACATAAATAGTTTTTCCAAATAAGTGAAAATTAATAGGAAGTAAAAATATTTACATGGAAGAAAATAAATTTCCCTAGATAATTAATCAAAATTAATTGAATGGTTATAATAAAGTTAATGACCAAAATACCATAACCCATTAATGAGATAAATTTAACAGTATTTAATCATAAATAAATATAATAAGAAAAATATTTTCTTTCAAGATACCTTCAAAAATTTTATGGAATCTACACATGGAAATTTCCTATTATAATTTCATCGTATTTCATCAGATTAATATCATCAGAATAATATCATCATTTGGTTGTGCTATGATAAATTTCTAATACATAATTTAATCTAATAAATTAGGTTTATTTTTTATATTACTAGTGACGTAGAATTTACCTCTAACAAATCATAAGATCTATAAATAAAATATTTCTCATTAAACCTTTCCATATTTTTCATTAAACCAAAATTGTTAGCATAATTTAACTGTTATGAAAAAATGATCATACTGTGAGATAAAACAATAATATCTAAAACCTCTTACAAAGTTAAACATAAACCATTCCGCAATTTTTAGCCTTAAAAACTTATAAAATTCAAAAAATTATCAGTAAGATCACTAGATTTCCAAAATAAACATAACATTAACACCCTCAATATCATAAAGTATATCTTAATTTTCACATAACAAATATGTGAATAACTTTGTCATATATTCCCATGAAATATGTTCATAAACATAATTACCATAAAACATCAATGAAAATATACATGCACCCTCATTTCCAAAATATAACAACATATTATTGAATATATTCAATAAATCCAAAATGTTATAAACAGTATTAATGATAACATAACCAACATTTTCATAAAAACATTATTAATTTACAAGGTCATAAATACTATCCAATTTACTTTCTCCATATCAATCATCTCTGAACCCCAACTAACCACCATTATCTCAACATCAGAAACATATTAAGGGTTATATTTCCCTTAATCATGTGTTTTTCATAAAGTAACACTTTTCTATTAAATCATTTTTGTAGGTCATAAAGTCTATTAAAAATATTCTTATAATTAATTAATTTAAAATATATAAATAAAAATATTTTTCTATTTAATAATGCATATAAAATAATTCATGAGTTCTAAAATAGAAACACAGCAATATTTCATCATCATTATTAAACAAAAATAGGCTTCATTGTCCTATTCCTTAACACATCCTTCTTTTCATATTTCATATTTAGACTCATTATAAACAATAGAAAAACCTCTACACCTATATAAATGTTGATCATCTTTTTGATATTTCCCCCTAGTAGATCAATTTGATTAATTCTCAAACAATCAATATTTAAAACATTAAACCCTTAAAGATTAATTTGGGAAATAATTATTCTTCATAATTTTCTTAACAAAACATATCTTTTTTTCTTCAGAAATCACCTAATCAGTTACATTATTCCCCACAAATAAAACATAACCTATTAGTTTATGCTACTCCCTAGAGTTATTTTTTCCAAATTGTCAATGTATAGTTAAGTAAATCTTCTCTTATTTCTAGTATCCACCACCAGACCACTCGAAAAACACTATCTTTCGATTATTTAGTGATTTTGAGTGTTCGTTAAGGTGAAAGTTCTCAATCATATATCATGATAATTGGTTAGGAAGAATCACAATATCCTTTAATCTAGTCATCATCCCAGTTGGTTTTTATTAACACATTGTTGATTACATTCAATATTAACCCAGTTCTTTCTAGTTACATATATTGACTAAAAAAATACATAGTGGGAGAAAACGTATTAATAGTTGGAAACAATATTATCAAGAAAAATAATTTATAATATAACTAAATAATTTTAACTTCTTTTCATTATAAGACAGAATAGGTTTAATACTAGTCATTCATGATAATAATATATTCATATCCTTCATGATTTTTCATATAGAGTTTGTGAATTTCTAAAATATTTCATCCGGGTGTATAAAAGGAAGTATCCAATAAGACCCATTTTCAAGATCTAGGTGAATATTATGTTTAGATCAATGCACCATTTTATTAATTTATTACCAATATGTAAACCTTTTATAGATCCAAATCCACTTGTAGTATATAGAATGGGATATAATTGCTTGAAAACCACTCGCACAATCCTTCACCATAATTTAAGGGAGACTTCCTATATATTGAATTATCATTTTACTTATCCATATACATTTATGAGGGGAAATCAGAAATGATTTTCTCATCCTTATTTCCAGAGGTTTACTAAATAATTTCTCAGATACTAACTATAATGAAATTGGTTTTTCTTATATAGATACTAGACTATTTTACATGAATATTCAATACATTTCATAATTACTCAATTAAGGATTGTAATGGTTTTGTGTATGTATATAGAAGGTACATAATATTATTATTTTTAGAATGATCATAAATATCCAACATTAAGTTCTTCCCATTTTAATACTCTTTATAAAAAACATAAACCATTCTTTATCACTTGGGGAATATTTTAGATGAATATTAAATACATTTCATAATTACACCATTAAGGATCATAATGTTTTAGTGTATTTTTATAGAAGGTACTTGATATTTTAATTTTCAAAATGATCATACACATATAACATTAAGATCTTACCATTTTAATACTTTTCATAAAAAAACATAAACTATTATTTATCACTTGGGAAATAGAAACATTAGAATGTGAGATCTCAGAAGCATAGTGAGGGTAGACATGAGAGATATCAATCGATTATAATATGGAATCATAAGATAAACATAAGGGTATGAGATTATAAATATTAATTACAACTTTCATAGCCAAAAAGATTTTATTTAAGTGGTTAAGCCTTCTATTTAGCATCCAATAGTCCCAAGATCGATTCCAGACAGGGATGAAATTTCCATGTTTCTATAGAAATACTATAGTAGGGAACTATAGCATTTCTATGGAAATGTTGGAATTGTAGCAGTGGTAATACTATAGCGGTAGAGGTACTATAGTGGGAACTGCTATAGTGGTGGTACTATAGCAGGTACTATAGCATCCCAGGTACTATAGTAGTATTATTCATTAGTGGGCTCTTTGGCCCAAAATAGGGAACTCATATCCCTAGGCCTTCATGATATTTAAGGGCTCTCCCTATACCCTATCAAAAGAGGTATATTATTTTCTTTAATAATAAATTGAGTCTTTAGTACCAACCATTTAAAAAAATTACAATGTTCATAGCCAAAATATCATGGGTTGTAAACATGTTCTATTACAAAAAAAATCATTATCATTAAAAATACATGCTAATTAAAGTGAGAAATCAACATAAATATATCATAAACCATAATATCATGTCATATAATTGTGGTACCATAATATGTATAGAAACTATTTCAGATTTCAAGGTTATCATATGAGACCATAAAATCATAATAGAACGGTAAAAAATGCATGTTTCTTTTTTCATAACAGATCTCACACCATCAACTTTTCCCATAGTAGATCAAGCACATTGTCTAGTTTATCATCGTGGCTCAATCAAATCCTATTTTCCTATCATTATCTCATTATATAAAATTTATACACAATTCATTGGAAGGAGATAATGGTCCAACACACTAAATATTAAAAATCATTCTAATTTATGCCATAAACTAGACAATGTGCTTGATCTACTTATCCCTAGAAGCCCTCGATTGTACATAGAAACAATTGGAGTCGCACGAAGTAAGCTGAGCAGGATATTCAGTACGTACAAAGCATGAGTGTATCTATCTAGAAATTACTTCAATGGCATGTGGTCTCTAGAATGATCATCTTCTGTTTTTTTATTTATTGAGCTTGTTCAAATCAGCTCCTATTTTTAGGCATTTTTCCAATGGTTAGTTCCTTCCTCCTACGGTCATATTTTTTCTTGAATCTTGGAGGGACCTATACACATGTCACTCAAACAATGGTTAATTAGAAACAGAATGAATGAAAACGTTTCATAATTAAAACAATGGTAAGAAAAATATGGTTGCTTAACCAAATCCATATTTTTGAGTTTAAGAGAAACTAAATTTTGAAGTATAAGAAAAAAAACATTGGGAGTCTATATTACATAGATACTCGGATTCTATTTTTCATGGAATTCAGAATTAAAATTCTACAGACTTCAGAGTTTGAATTCTAAGGAATTAAGAACTGGAAATTTGAGGAATTCGGAACCTAAATTCTGTGGAATTTGGAATCTGAATTTTGAGAAATTCGGAAACTGAATTCTAGGGAATTCAGAATCTGAATTCTGAGGAATCTAGAACATGCATTCTAAGGGATTTGGAACCAGAATTCTATGGAATTCATAATCTGAATTTCAACGAATTTGGAGTCTGAATTCAATGAATTAGAGTCTGAATTTTAGAAAATTTGGAATCTGAATTCAGAGAATTATAAATCTGAATTAAGAGAATTCAAGATCTGAATTCAGATAATTCAGAATCTGAATTCAGAGAATTTTGAATCTAATTTCAGAGAATTTGGAATATAATTTCATATAATCCGTAATCTAAATTCAGAACCTAAAAACAAAATACTCAATATCTAAGTATTTATAGGATTCCGAGGTTTTAGAAATGAAACGTAAATTTATACATAGAAATAAAAAGAGGTTTAGAGAAACTATATCATGAACAATGAGAACTAATCTAAGGAGAAAATTTCCTTGGGAAAATAAAATTCCCTTATTAAGATAAATTTCTAGGGAAATACAATTTTCCTTGAGATAGAGTGTTTGTGATTTTCAAAACATAAAGGGATGGAAAATTCATAAGAAATCTTATTGAATCAACAATCTCCCCTTTTTGGAAAGTAGAAACATCCTTACTAAAAAAAATTTAAGGACATAGAAATTTTATAGACTTGAAAATAAAAACATATCTCTCTTTACTTATGGATCATAGTGAATACGACTAACTCCCCTTTAGGATTCAGAATCACTAAGGATCATATTCTTGATTTCTTGAATGAGATTTTACATTATCCTGCGTATGAAAATATTCATTGATAAGAAATTTACTCTATATGATCTCCCCCTAACATAGAAGAATCCCTTCTTTACATTGTATTATTTTAATAATTCCTTTCTCCCCCTTTGTAATTTTCAACAAGAAATTGAGTATATGGAAAGAAAAATAAATTGTTACCTGAAAAATTTGTATTAGACAACCAAAAACGAAATATACAAAGAACAACCAGTATTTAATTAATGTTGAAAGAATTTGTAGAAGGAAAATTACAAAAAAAATATCAGAATAGAAATAAATTATCCTTATTTCTCCTTCAGCATCATCTTCTTCACAATGGTTTTCAGCTTCTGTACCTCCTTGTGATCCACTTCTGCACTCTTAAGAAAGTGATCCTGTTATTCAATTTTCTTCTCTAAGGTTTTAATTATTTCTTCTGAAGCTTTAATACATTCTGTTTGAGCATTATACACTTCATCTTTCTTAACAAGATTCTCTTGAATATCAATTCTAAGATCTATTTCACTCTTCTAATTCATAGCTACAAAATTAAGCTTGTCATTCAGATCCTTAACTTCATTCTTCCGAGTAGTCTATTCTAGTCTTAACATTTCCTCAAAAATATTTGAAAGATCCATGATCTTCCCATCTTCAGTTTCAAAGGCATCATTGACCTTATCATTGAATTTCATCAAAGATTCTTATCTATTATATTGTATTGTTTGACCAACTTTTTATCTTCTTGTAAGATCTTTTATGAGCCTCATAACCAATGAGGAAGGATTTGAAATCTGCCTTGAGTTTGACACATTTTTCCATAACCACGGAAATTGAATCTGATTTCAGATTAATCAGATGCTGAAGAATCTTTCATCTTGAGTCTATTCTTGGGAATAAGGTAATAGTACGAACCAACTTTTTTAATATATGGACAACAAAATCATGTCCAATGGAAGATGATTGTGAATCCGAGTGTTTGGTTGATGATGATTCTTTTTCTATGACTTTAGATTTCCTATTTGATGAAGCACCAACATATTTATTCTTTACCACATATTTACTAGGTGTATCTACTACCACCTGCTTTCCTTTATTTTCTCTCAGAATGATGTCTTGAGATTTGGGAGATTTTTTTCACTATCTAAGAGAAGAACAATATTTTCTTCATATACTTCTTTTGTATCAGCTCTTATATTAATATCCTCTGGTTAGATAAAATCATGATTGAGACTTTCCCCTTCAGAAAATTTATTCACTTATTCTTCACCCTTCTCATCTTTTTCTGGAGTAGTAGGTTTTGATTACTCAATTTAAGATGTTCGAATTAATAATTTCATAGAAAGAATTTTCTTCACATGATAATCCCCTAGATGCCTTATCACATCCTCAGCATCACCAATGCCTTCTTCTTCTTCTTCTTATTCTTTTACTTCTTCTTCTTGAACTATTTCTCATTCTTGATCTCATTCTATAATCACCAAATTCTTTCCCGGAGTCTCTAGTAATTATTCTTGTAGAAAGGATTCTGGTATTTGAATTTTCTCAGAGGGTTTTTCAGCAGCCTTAAGAAGAGATTGTACTATATCATCCTCACACATCTTCTTCTTTTCCTTCTTCTCTTTCTGTAACTTCTCAAGCTCTTCAGCAGCCTTTATTTTTAACACATTTTCCTCAGTAGGGTTCAAGCCAAACATAAGCTCCCCTTCCTTGCTTTTTTTTCTCATCATCTCTCTACTTGGATACTACCTCCTTAGGATAATCTTTTTTCTTCTTTGGCTTCGGTGGTGCGGACTGAGTTTCCTTAGCCATATGGGTATTTGTTTTCTCTTCTAGTTCTTTAACCTTTCTCTTCCTTCCTCCTTTCTTAGAGGTTTCATCCACTTATGGCTTCTTGGACAAAGCTTCAACTTCTTCTTCAAATAAATCATAAATTTCTCTAGATTAATTGGAGAAACTAGTCATCATCCTTCTTAAGGTATCATCACTCAACAACATTACCTTGTATTTTATTAGCATGGATCCACATGGAATTATGAAAGATTCTAAAAAAAGAACCATAATATTTGATAGAATAGTCAGATACATAATGATTTGTGATTTCATATTTCTATTCATGATATTCTAAATCATCACCAAGATATACTTGACCAAGTTTATCTTCTCGAGGTTCACCAAGAAATCCAATATGTAGATATTACTCTTCTTCATAGTATCCTTATCTCCTTTTATTGGAATTACAAACCCATGAACCCACAATTAAAGAATCTATATGTTCTTATACAGATGAATAATATTTGTATTCTTCACTCCTTTCAGGCCAAGACATTCTATAGCCTTTTCATTATTAAAATATCATGATACATCAGGTAATTTTTGAGTATAAAATTATGCTTCACCTTCGTACGGAATTCCAATTAGACTTGCTGACTTACTGAAGGAAAGAGAGTAGGTCTTTCCATAACACATGAAATAGAACTTGTCTCTACCTTATTCCTTGATGAAACATGTTTTCATATAGAACTCAATCAACAGGTCCGAATACATTGGATCATGTTCCTTCATCTTTGTAACACAAAGGCTCTCCCAACTATTCAACTTAACATCTTTTGACAGGATAGATTCATATTTGGAATAATACTTCGTATCGAACAACCTTTCTCTATATATCTACCACTTGGATATTTCCTTAACAGTCAACATATCTTTCTGAGGAGAAGCTTTAGTAGACATTTGGAAATAGGGAAACATTGGAGATTCAGAATGGCCTTAAGTACAGAGGCAGAGCTTCAGCACCCGAAATCTTGAAAAACCAATGTGGGGAAACCATTAGAGGGGCTTTATATAGGCAATTGAGGTGATAGGTCAACTTCCTTGGTTTATCCAACAATTGAAAAAACTTCTGATCAAATCTGACGGTTGAGATAATAGCAGAAGAAGGATTTTGATAAATTCTGATCTTTTGAGGTTTTCTTAAGATAAAAATTAAAACTTATGTAAAATAAAGAATTTGGAGATTTTAAAACAAAATAAAATTACCATTAAGTAAAATTTATATTACAAAAACTTAATAAAGAAAATATATCTTATGTAATTCTATTAATATTATTCGTAATGAGGGAAAATATTCTTGAAGAACTATAGACTGAGGAAAAAAATAAAAAGAAATTTAAAAAAAATTTGATTACGAAAATCTTATTATGAAACATTTAGAGTACAAAAAATTTAGATTATGAAAAATTTATACTATGAAAATCCTGACTACAAAAAATTTAGGCTACGAAAAATTTAGAATATGAAAATTTTTAATATAAAAAATTTGACTACAAAAAATTTGACTATGAAAAATTTTGACTACGAAAAATTTTGACTACGAAAAATTTTGACTACGAAAAATTTGATTACCAAAAAATTTGGCTAACAAGAAAATGTACTCACCCTATGAAAAAAATTTTCTTACTGTAAGGATATAGGTTTCAACAAGAAGTTTATACGGAAAAATTACATTATGGTTATCATTCCTAACTTATGTTTAATGTATTTAAATCTATCGGAGGGTAATGATTTTGTGAAAATATCAGCAAGTTGATCTTGTGTTCTGATAAATTGAAGAATGATATCTCATTTTTATGTGTGATCCCTAAGAAAGTGATGCCTAATATCTATGTGTTATTCATGAGAGTGATGTTCATGGTTTTTACATAAGGAAATGACACTAGTATTATCACAAAATATTTGTGTTTTTGTAAAACTCATACCATAGTCTGTGAGTGTGTGTTGCATCCACAATACTTGAGCATAACATCTTCCAACTTCAACATATTTAGCTTTAGCAGTGGAAAGTGCAACTCAGTGTTTCTTTTTTGCATGACCAATAAACTAATGAATCTCATAAGAAATGAAAAGTTCCTAATGTACTTTTCTTATCCATTCTACATCCACTAAAGTCAGCATCCAAAAAATGTTTTAAGACAAAATCATTTCCAGAAGTATAAAAGAGTCCTAAATCCATGGTTCTCATTAAGTAGAAAAAAATTATTTTCACTGCCTTTAAATGAGATTCCTTTGGATTGGATTGATATATTCCACATAAGCATACTGAAAACATCAAGTCAGGATGACTAGATTTAAAGTATAGTAAACTTTCTATCAAACCACTAAATAATGTTTGATCCATTGGTTTCCCATCTTCATAAATATCAAGGGAATTTCAGGTACCAATGAGAGTACTAATTCTTTTAGTGTTTTCATATCCATACTTTTTAAGAGTATCTTTAATATACTTATGTTGAGATATATAGATTCCTTCTGGTTTTTGAGAAATTTGAAAACTAAGGAAATTTTTTAAATCACCCATCATACTCATTTCAAACCCATATTTCATTAGATTCACAAACGAATCAGCTAAAGATTGATGAGTTGAACCAAATATAATGTTACCAATATAAATTTGAACAATAAAAACATTTTTCTTATTTTTCTTTATAAAAAGGGTTGGATCAACATTTCCCTTAACATAATTGTTATGATGAAAAAATCTTGTAGGTCTATCAAACTAGGATCTAGGGGCTTGTTTAAGTCTATATAGAGCTTTGGTAAGTTTGAAAACATGTTCAGGATGTTTTGTATCTTCAAAAACAGAAGGTTGTTCAACAAAAACTTCCTCTTGAACATAACCATTAAGTAAAAAACATTTAACATCCATTTGAAAAATATTGAAATTAAAGAATGCTACAAAGTCAAGTAAAATAAGAATAGATTCAAGTCTAGCTACTAGAGCATAGGATTCTTCATAGTCTATTCCTTCTTGTTGATTATATCCTTTAGCAACTAATATATATTTATTTCTTACTATGATTCCATTTTCATCACACTTATTTATGAAGACCCATTTTACTTCAATAATAGAAGTTTCATTAGGTCTTTCAACCAAGGTCCAGAAATTATTTCTATCAAATTCATTTAGCTTAACTTGCATGGATTTTATCCAATCATTATCACCTAATGCTTCTTCAGTGCTTTTTGGTTCTAATTGGGAAAGGAATTCTAGATGTTCTACTTCATTTCTAAAGGATCTTCTTTTCCTTTCCAGTTGATTTACATCAGCAATGATACTATTACTGGGATAATTCTTTAGAAACAACTGATTTGGGTTTTATAAAACCTGTTCATTAACATATGGTAGGAAATCATCTGGGGTAAATATTTCAGAAGAATTTTCTTGAAAATTTTCCTTATCATAAGGATCATTTATCAAGGGTTGATAATCTGTTTTTGAAAACACATCTTAAGGTGTAGGTTGAGGGTGTTTGAAAACAAAGGGATTGGTTTCATCAAATTTAACATGTACGGTTTCTTCAAAAGTACAAGCGTTTTTATTGAAAACACAATAAGTCTTAGAATTTGTGGAGTAACATATGAAAATTCCTTCATCAGATTTGGGTGCAAACTTATGTAGATTATCTTTAGTATTCAGAATGAATACTTTGCATCCAAATACCATGAAGTAGGAATGTCTAGGTTTTCCACCATTCCATAACTCATAAGAAGTTTTATTAAGAAAAGGTCTAATTAAAACTCGATTTATAGTATAAAAAGCAGTACTTACAGCTTCATCCCAAAAGTGTTTAGCTATTGAATATTCACACAACATGGTTCCTGTTATTTCTTAAAGAATTTGGTTTCTTCTTTTAACAACACTATTTTTTAGGATTTCTTAAGGCGGAGTTGTTATGGGTAATGCCTTTTCTACTTCAAAAAATTTCAAAATTAGAGTTTTGTAATTCTCCTCCATGATGACTATGAATAGATATCAATGGACATTTTTTCTCATTTTTAACATGGGTATTAAAAAATTTGAAATAAGAACAAGATTCAAATTTATTTGCTAGAAAATAAACCCATGTAAATCTCGTGTAATCATCATCTAAGACAAATACATAATATTTTCCTCCAATGCTTCTAGTTTGGGTTGCACTAAAGATATCCATACGCACCAACTGTAATGCATCAGCAGTTGAGATTTCACCGACTAATTTAAAACATGATTTCTGTTGCTGGCCATATTGACAAGGATCCCAAACTTTTGAAGAATCAAATCTAAGCTCCCGTAGATCCTTAACAAGTCTTTTCATAGAGAGTTTACATAGGTTCATATGGTTACAATGTCCTAACCTTCTATTCCATAACCAAGAATGATCTTCCATTGCACTAAGGCATGGTAGATCATGGCTCCTAAGGTCTTCTAAGTTTAGTGAGTATACATTCTCTTACCTATGGGAAAAAGAATAAACTCTTCCTTGTAATTGTGTACTAAGAACTTATCATTCCTAAAATTCTCAAGCTAACCTTTAACACATAATTGACTTATACTAAAAAGGTTGTGCTTAAGACCCTTAACAAATAAAACATTTTAAATCAAAATTTTTACAAGAAGAACAATGTTACCTATACCAATATTTTCTCCCAGAGTATTATCTCTGAAAGTTAATTTTCCCATGTTCATCTTGATAATATTTTCAAATAAGTTTTTGTTACCATTCATGTGTCAGGAACATCCACTGTCCATGTACCAAGTATTGATGTTGGTACTATCATTATTTACATAAAAAAGCTATAATTTAAGAACCCAAACATTCTTTGATCCAAAAACATCAGAAAGAAAAATTTTAGGAATCCCCATTTTCTTGGAAAAATATGATTTATGTTATCATAAATACAGAGTTTTGTATAAGGAACAATTATTCACCCAATTCCCACCACACTGACACTTAGTGCAGAATGGTGCACTTTGAGGGAAAAAATACTTATTATTAAAAACTGGTTTTGAATGAGTATAACCAAAACCAGAATTATTCCTTAGAGGTAAAATTTGGGAATACATCTTATAAAATTTTTACTTACCTAAGGTAAAGTTTTACAAACACTTAATCAAGGAAAATACTTATGACTTTAGTTTAATAACTAAGTTTTTATCCTAAAAAACATCAGTTTTAGTACTAGAGTTTGTCTCTAAAACAATTTTCACAGAAATAACATTTTCAAGATCCTTAAAAAGTTAATCTTTCTTAGAATTAACACTCACAAGGGTTTTTGAAATACTTTAAAAATCATAAATTTTCTTATCAAGTTCATTAGAAAGATATAATACTTCTTTAGTAAGAATATAGATTCTATAATTTTCCTTCTCAATCTTTTTCTTCACTTTAGAATTTTCATTCTCAAGAAGCTTAGAAAACCTATAAACTTATTCATAAGTAGGTAAAGTAGTATCTTCATCAGAAGAATATTCTTCATCCAAAGATTCATAATATCTATTATCACCATAATTTTCATTTAAGGATACATTGGTTATAGATTCTGCAATGTGTACCTTAGCCATTATATAAGGATTTTCAATGGGTAATCTGGCTAGTAAATCAATATTCTTCTAATATGAAGATTCATACTCCGAGGATTCATCAGAAGAGTCTCTACCAATATCACTCTAGGTCTCATTAGATTTTAAAACATTATTATCTTTAGCTTTGTAGTACTTATTTCTATTCTTCCCATAATGCTTTTTCCTTTCTATCCTTTCTCTTAAGAATATGACAATCTGACCTTACATGCCTTGATCTTTTGCATTAAAAACAAGTAACTTCAGAGTATTTCTTGTCCTTTATTTCTTTCTTATTATATCTATAATGAAATTCTTTCTTCCCAACTATCTTTTTCATCCTTAGAGAATGTATAATAGATCATTCTCAGAATGTTTACTTTCACTTGATTTAGATAAAACAGTGACTTTCTTTGACTTGGGTCTTGTAACCCTTTTAGGAGTCATTACTTTTGTAGTAGTAAAGGCTACACTTCCATTTCCATTATTTTTCTTATTCAAAACAGAATCTCTTTTCATTCTTGTCTCGTATTGAAGAAGAGTTCCAAAAATCTCATCAAGTGTAATTTGAGATACTTTACTATTCTCATCAATAAATGTTCATTTAGATTACCACTCGTTAGGAATGATGTCTATAATCTTGTCCACAAGTTCCTCATCATCTAAACCTTTCTCTCCCATAGATTGTAAGCTGTTAACAATATCCGTAAACCTTTTTTGTACATTGTACATTGGTTCTCCATAAGGAAATAGAAATCCATGATATTATGCTCTAAGCATAGCTCTTCAAGTTTCTATAACCTTGGATGTACCAAAATGAGTAACCTCCAATTTCATACAAATATAATTTGAATCTTCACAAGAAGAAATCCAACTATATATATTCCTGGTCATGGAACAAAACAATGTATTGTGTACCTTAATGTTTAGTTGATATCCTAACATTTCTTGATTAGTAAAAGTTATGACTTCCTTATGAGGAATCTTGTAATCTCCAGTAAGCATAAAAAAGTTGTCCACTCCAATATTAATAACAAAAGTATTCATATGATCTCTCTAATATTAAAAATCATTACCATCAAATATAGGTGGTCTTGTAGGATTTAGATAGTCAATTGAACCAACATTCATTCCTGTCATCTAAAATAAACTATCTTTCCATAGAAACTTGTTAATAGTAAAAGTTTGTAAATAAGAATGAAAATAATAAGTAAGGAAAAATATTTATAACAATGAAAACGTGATCAAGAAAAATTATATGTGAATATAAGTATATAAGAGACCTCCTCTAATACTAATTGTAGGATCGAAATATGAATTTAGATGCTCAATATACAAGAGGGGGTGAATTATATACATTATAAATTCATTAGGAACTTTTAATGTTGGTATAAAACTTTCGTTTTTAACATTGAGGAAAACTATGTTTAACAATGTTAAACAAGGTAAATTCACAAGACCTCTTAGTTCTACAAACTTTCCATGTTCCAGAAAAATGGTTCCAGAAATGAATCTTAAGAAAAGTTTAAAAGGAAAAAGATTCAACCTTAAATCATATAGAATCTTTCTAATCAGGGTATAAAATACAAGAAAGTATAAGATAATTATACTTTCCTTATTAATCAAAATGCAGCAGAAAATAAACTTGAAACAATACAAGTAAAAATTATGAAATATTTTATCCCAAAGAGAAGGGTATCCAACAACCTTAGATAACGGTCCCTTGATTTATAATTTCAAGAAAGTCTATCTTACCCACACCAGGGTAATCCCTTGATAGGAATATTTGAATTTGTCTTTCTATCCCTGCATTCCCTCAAACTTCATGGTTTTTAGCACCTCTATCTTCTTAATCAAGGAAGTCCTCGAACTTTAAAGGTAGTTGGTGCCTCTGTCTTCCTCTCCCAAGAAGCCCTCGATTTTACATAACATCTATCGAAGTCGCACGAAGCAAGCCGAACAATATTTTCAGCACGCACAAAGCATGAAAGTCTATCTCACTAGAAATCACTTCAACAGCATGTGGTCTCTAGAATGATCAACATAAGTATTTTTTAGTTATTGATCTCATTCAAATGAGCTCTTATTTATAGGAATTTTATAAACGGTCGAATCCCTCCTCCAACAACCATGTTTTTCTTTGAATCTCAGAGGGACCTATAAATGTGTCACTCAAACAATGGTTAATTAGAAACAGAATGAACAACAAAGTTTCATAATTAAAATAAGGGAATTGAAAATATGGTTTCTTAACCAAATCCCTTTTTTGGAGTCTAGGAAAAAATAATGTTTGGAGTCTAAGAAAATAAACATTCAGAGTCTATATTACATAGATACTCGGATTCTGTTTTTCAATGAATTCGAAATCAGAATTCTATAGACTTCAGAGTTTGAATTCTAAGGAATACATAACCGAAATTCTATGGAATTCAGAACCTGAATGCTAAGGAATTCAGAACCCGAATTCTTGGGAATTCGGAAGATGAATTTTGAGGAATTCGGAAACTGAATTCGAAGGAATTCGGAACTAAATTCTGAGGAATTCAGAACCTGAATTTTTATGAATTCAGAATCCAAATTTTTAAAGAATTCAGAGTCTGAATTCAGTGAATTTAGAGTCTTAATTTTAGAGAATTTGGAATCTGAATTCAGAGAATTTGGAATCTGGATTTAGAGAATCTGGAATCTGAATTTAGAGAATTCATAATCTATATTCAAGGAATTAAGAATCTGAATTCAGAGAATTCAGAATCTTAATTCAGAGAATTCGGAATCAGAATTCAGAAAATTCATAATCTAGTTTTAGAGAATTTGGAATCTGAATTCAGAACCTGAAAATATAATACTCTATATCTAAGTATTTATAGGATTATGAGGTTTTAGAAATGAAACAAAATTTTACACTTAGATATAAAAATAGTTAGATTTAGAGAAACTATATCATGAACAATGAAAATTAAAGTAAGGAGAAAGTTTCCTTGGGAAAGGAAAATTCCCTAATTTAGATGAATCTTTAGGGAAATAAAATTTTCCTTGAGATAGCGTGTTTGTGATTTTCAAAACATAAAGGAATGGAAAAGTCATAAGGAAACCTTATTGACTCAACATAATCATGATATAAATATAATATATATTCATTATATATTTTTAAATCCATAAAATCCAGTATAAAAAATGAATTACACAATTCATGGAGATAGTAGGACGTACATACAAAATGAGCATTGTTTACATTTTATCGATGAATCAAATGAAAGGAATGTAAATAATATATGAAATTTAACGATAAATTATTATTTAATATTCGTAACATATATTCATTAAATGTATCTTTGTTACCTTCTATGTAAACAATAAGTGAAAATGGATGATATCACCCCATAAGGAAGTAGTCTTCCATACACATGGGCGAGGTTATCATATTCCCATGAAATGGGAAGTAATAAAGAATATGTGACATTATAGTTAAAAAATTGAATTATATTAAAATGATAAAAAATAATGTTTAAATCCATCATTAATTCCATTCAGGAGTGGAGGTTATAGAAAACAAATTCCATCAGTTCTTGTGGTGGTAGTCCACCATACACATGATTGACAGTTTTGATTCCCATTAGATTGTGGAGGATATGGATATAGGTTATTCAATAAAAAATATAGAATCTAATTATATGTTTTATATGACTATTTTTATATTTCAATTATTATAAAATTAGTGAATGTGGTATCAGAATATGTAAAAAATAAATAGCTTAGTTAAAATAATTATAATCACTTAGAAAAACCTCATTTGGATCTCTTATTGAGGACCATAGGATTTTCGATATTGGATGAACATAAGCTATATAACTTTGATACGTATTTTTTGATGTTTTTAGGGTTTTTTCAAGCCAATGGTATTAATATGTTTGATGATGTGATGGTGGGAAGTTCCCTTTTATAATTAAGGAGGAGTGTGATTATTGTAAGTACCAAAAACTATTCAATAATGGAAAGTCCCCTCACTCCAAGTTCTTCAAAAGAAAAAATAGTGGTGTGGAGATAATATATGGTCATGAAACACCTATAGAAATGAGTTATATATATATATATATTATTTTACTTAACCTCTAAGTTGACTCACTTTTAATATTTTTTTTCAACACAGTTACGAGTCTCATTTTATTTACCAAGGTGATTAACCACTTAAAAATAAAAATAAAATAAATATTGTTATATAATTTGGACAAAATGATTACAAATATAGAAGCTAAATTATTTAATAAATAACATATGTGTTCTGAAAATTAATTTTTTACACTAGTGATTGTACCATAAAAAACATCATTTTAATCTTAACTCAAGAAATTAATTTTTATTTTTTTACTATTTATTGTGGAAAAAATATTTGAAAATATTATATAATAGAATTTAATTTATTTCAAAATATGTACCCCATTTTATCAAATTAAATTTAAAAAATTGGTATAGTTAAATTTTAAAAAAGCCTATTGGTGTGATGGGAAAGTGGGTTTTATGAGAAAAATCTCATAAGCATAAAAGGATATAAAACCAAATTTCAATATTAAATTAATTAAAATGACTTAAATTAGATTAAATATAACATAATTGAACTAATTAAACTTTTAATCCATTTTTAACTATAATTTAATTTTTTAAATACATTACATGAAAAAGTATTTTTGAATAAAAGTAAATATTTATCACTATTCATTGAGAAAAAAGTCATTTAAGAGAATTTTCCAAAATTCGCTCTAAGATAATTTTAAAATTATGATTTAAAAAATTAATTTTACTTTTTAAAATAAATATTATAATAGTGGATAATATTAGGTTAAAAATAAGTGTTCTAAACATATTGAAATAACTCTTAAGAAAAAATAAAAATTTTAAACATAAAATTGGAATCATTCGTATCTCGTTATTAGAAAAACTAATATGTGTTGAATGATAAAATTTTTGATTGAATATATAATATATAAATTTCATTAAAATTCTTCACAAATAATTACTAATTTAATTTATTTATATAGGAACAATTATATCATATAAATAAATTAGAGAAAAACATTTCTATTACTTTTGAATAGATTTTTTTATTTTCATTTCTAATCAATTGATAGGAAATTAATTTATTTTATAAATGTGAAAACCATATATTTTTTATAATTTAGTTAGAAATACTCATACCTTATAATTCAATGGATTGGTTTTATTGGTTAGTTTTACTTAATAATTTTAATAGTATATGGTTATTCACCAAAACTCAATTTTTCATGTAATTCAAGCAATCGAAGAAAAGAAATTCATTTGAATAAATATTTTAGAAAAACAGAGGGTTTTAAAAAAATAATTGGGAAATTAATCTTAAATAATGAGTTCTAACGCACTTCAATTGAGACTCTTCTAATAGTTCTGAAACATACTCTATGTTTTCTACCTTTTAAATAAGAACAATAAATAGAATTCTTACAAATTATCAAATTGGAGAGTTACATTACATGTCCTATCTAGGATAGTTTTTGTAATATCTTAAATTTCACATACCCAAGTCTCTTATTCCATATTATATAATCAATTTTTGTTGAATTAATACACATATCATTTTAGTTATTTGTCTCATAAAATTAGAGGGAATATATATTTTGTACCCTATTATAATAAATAAAGAAGAATAATTTTTTAAATTGAAACATTTATTATATTAAAATTTTACAATCACCTGTTCATTATAAATTGCGAAATACTAATTGAGTTATGTTTCAAACCTTCACCAAATCCCTTAAAATTTTCTTTTTAGTTATGATTAAATAGAATATAGCCACTATCGTATTGATTATAGGATAGATAAATTGATGGATCACCAGTTATGTGTCTGGAAGTGAAGATGTTCATGTAGTATGTATCTTTGACACACATAAGGCACATTTTAAAAAAATATTAATGAATTTGAAAACAATTCTGGTACGCATGCAATATTGGGTCCAATGGGGAAAATATGATAATTTGTTGGTACTCATGAATATTTTAAACAAGTGTTTTTGGATAATATATAAGATATATTCTTTGAAATAAAAGTTTTACTTTGGTATAAAGAATGATGAAATATCAATGAAGGTTATTTAGCTAAATATTATTTCATACCACATATAAAGAATTTAACATTATATATTATTCCTATATAAATATTTAAAAAATACATTTTTATACAACTTAGAAATATTTTTATTCTAACCTGACACACTCTTGTCTTTATTTGGTTTCATCATTTACTTCATTTTATTATAATTATCATTTCTCTAAATAAATTTCGATATTTTTTCTAGCATTAAATTTCATTCATTATATTTTCATTCATTTTTTGGAAAATTTTAAATCATTAAAAATATATTCATTTTCAAAAGAATTGATAAATCTAAAAAATTCATTTTCATCAGTCAATTTATTATTTTGTTATGTAGCCTCCTTATTCTATGATTTATATTTTTTACATAAACTTTTAATTTGAAAAAAAAATATTTTTTTTAAATTATTCATTTTTTTAATAAATTATTATATATTATGTTATTCATATTCAAAGTGATGTGATCTAAAATATAAATTATTATTATCACCATTAGTCATTTAATCCATCAAATATAGTTTCTTTCTTGTCCACTTTCAATTTCATCACTTGAATGAGATTATTTTTTAAGCTCCATCAAACTATCAAAAATCTTTTTAAATTGTTCTTATTATTATTATATTTTCTCTCTTTTTTATTTTCATATAGTTAGTATATATTTTTCTTTTTTTTCTAGGCTCATTACATGTGTGTTCATAAAAACCATTATAATATAGTATAGTTTTCTTTCTTTGATCATCATTATGATTATACTTTTAAAATATCATCTTAAAAACATAATTTTTTTCAAAAATTTTGCAAATAATAATTTAATATTGGATATTTATTTCTATCTTTCATATGATAAAAAATCAGGAGTGTTATTTGAAATAGTTATATTTGACTTAAATTTAAGACAGTTCTTCTGTTAAGTCGCATCTGCATCAATGTTCTTTAACATTAGTTTGTATTGAATTAATTAAATAATGAGTTCATCCAATTTATATTTATTAAATTTATTTCATTCATCAATTTTCACATTCTTCTCATTCCCCATTTTATGTAGAAAATTGATTAATATTTCTAGAAGCACATTATTCTACAAAGTTTTTTGAAGTTAGTTTATTGTATTCCCGGTGATATTGAAATAGTAAAGCATCTGGTTGACATATTCATATTCACCCATCATGAAATATAGACACTAAAATAGAAGAATTATAACCCTAGTTTTGAGAAACATATCAAATCCAAGGTGGGTAAATTCTATAATATTCCATATTTCATGAGTTTTTTTACATGTAGAAATATGACTAAAGAAATTATTATTATTAGTGTTGTATAAAATATTCTGTTGGCACTAGAAAACACATCCACAAAATATTCCAAATGATTTCACACATGATACAAGATTGTAGCTTGTTTATCAAGCTTCGATTTTACTAGTCGTAGAGCCTGAATGGAGTTACGAAATAGTAGTTATGGACATTCGAAGTTATGATCGAGAAATGGTTTGTGAAACCCATTCGAAAATCTCCCTCCATGATCACAGAGCAGAGGGAACTTGACCAAAGCTTCCATGAGCGCCACATAGGATGATGATGCTCAACACCGCAAATACAATAATCTTAAGGGAACTTGACTGGAGCCCCTGAGAGATCCATGACGGTCGATGACGGTAGACTCCGTGATTACAGGAAAAATTAGGGAACTCCCTCTGTTTGCAGAGTGTGACTTCCTTTGCGGCACTGTTGTCTCTTCACAGTGCACATTTGTGCTCCATGACATTCTACACTAACCTCCATCTCCTATAAATAGCCATCTGACCCACTTCATAAGCATGGTTATGCCACTCCTTGGGCATCTGATCTCCCATTTCGTAGAGTTCCAAGGCACTATGAAGTGATTCCATTACCAAAGGGCTTCGCCCTTTGCGATGGAGGGAGCTCCATCAGCTTTCTCAAGGCTCTGTGAGCCGCTTTGCCCTGGGAGCCGCTTCGCTCCATGAGCAGCTTCACTCCATGATTCACTTAGCTCCATGATCCTCTTGGCTCTGCAATGCCATTTTCATGGCGATCCCATATCTCCATGATCCCCTCAGCACCGCGATCCGTTTATCTCTACGAGCCCCTTTGCCTTGCGAGCCCCTTTACTCCATGAGCCGCTTGGCTCCGAGAGCAGCTTCGCTCTGCGAGCCGCTTCACTCCTCAAGACCCTTCACTCTGTGAGCCCCTTCATTCCGTGAGCCCCTTCACTCTACGATCCCCTTCGCCTCGTCATCCCCTTTGCTCTGTGAGCCGTTTTGCTCTGCGATCCCCTTCGCTCTTCCAGCCCCTTTTCCCCGCGAGCCCCTTTTCTCCATGGGCCCCTTTGCTCCATGAGCCCCTTTGCTCCATTATCCCTTTTGCTCCACGACCACCTTTGCTCTATGACTCCATGCTCCATGAGCAACTTCATTCGCGAATCTCCTTCCTTCATGCCCATGAAAAATGGAGAGTCCCACCACAATATTTTCGAGCCAGGATGTCTGCATTTTTCCATTGCACCCTTATGTGCACCCACCTTCCACCTATTAAATGCCATGATTAGAGATACTCCTATGCACCACATGAAACACCTTCATTCGGCATATTACTCTTGGTTTTCTTCCCATGTCATGAGTTTTGATTCTCATCATTAATTCAACGAGTACCTTGAGTCAAACCATTCCTCATGCAACTCATCCAAACCCCATCACCTAGCATTTAAACTAGGTTGAACCAGAAAAGGAAACTCTTACGTAAGTCCCAACACCAACCATTTCTAGCCACCTTTTCCCTAATAGTACAATCTACATGACCTTAAAATGTAGTAAAACCTATGTTCCAAACATAGTAAGCCTCTTGATCCAAACAAGAGATACCTTATGCACCAAGAAAAATATGTCAACAGTCCTCTATACGTGATTATAAACTATAGCACAACTTATGTCCCAAACATAGGATGCCACTTGGACCAAACAGGATATGCCTTATATACCAAGCATAGGATTCCAACAGTTCTCACTACATGACTATAACTTAATAACACCTATGTTCCAAATATAGGATGCCTCTTGCACCCAACAAGAGATTCCTTATGCACAAAGCATAATAAACAGGACAACAGTTCACTCTACATAACTATAAACTATATCATACCCTATCATTCACTAATAAGATGCCTCTTGTTCCAAATAAGAGATAGATTATGTGAAAATAATAAGTTATACAATGCCATGATCCTGGTTGCATAATTTCAAGAGCGTTGGAAACCGTTTTAGCATTCCATCAATCCACCCTATACTTTGTGTGTCCAACATTTGGATCATCATCCTATTTTATGTATTAAGGGACCCCCTAACGGCCTGGTCCCATGCCGCATCGACTCACCTATTGTTCTGGTAGAACGCCTCAGAAGACTTTGGACAACACTTCGAGTTAGGTCATGTGTCTCAAAAACAGTCAACATTCAACCTGTAACACCCCGAGCTTCCACGATACGCTTCTCATTCAATAATGCAATAGCTTGCATTGTACGCAACTTCGAGTTCTAAAACACCGCGACTAATCAAAATATCTATTATGAATAGTAATAACCAATTTTTAAAATTATATAAATTTTATATATAAAAATGGACTTCATTTTTGGATTCGGAATATCAAAATTAGCCTATGTTGAATTTTTGGTATTTTTCTGAGAACTTCTAATTTTTTATGAATAGTGAAAAATACTTAAAAACAAATTTTTTAATCAAATTAATTTATAGTGATAAATTATAATATTTAGTGGTCTTAAATTATAATTATAATATATTTTTACCATATTATCCAATGGTGGTCATTAGAATTAATTTAACATTGAAATTGGACACAAACAATTGTCAATCTTTTGATATAAATTGTTTCTTAAAAACACGCTATTTGTTGTGACAGCGGGAATTAATTATAAAATTAATTAATGAAACTTATATGTTTGGAATTTTGTAAAATAGACCTCATTTTTGAATTCGGAATATCAATTATAGCTTAGGGTGAAATTTTGGCATTGTTCTGAAAAACATCAATTTTTGATTAATAGTGAAACCACTAAGTGGTAGTTAAATAACTGATTTTTCATTTAAATGAAATATTACCACTTCTGTGTTTTGATTTTCAAAAATTTGACATACATGGTTTTCATTAAGAATTAAAATGTGGTTCAATGAGATTAAAATAATTTTTGGTGAATAGTAACTTTTAAGTTCTTAATCGCGATTAGAGGTAATTAGTGTAGTTTAAGGTAAAAATAATGTTTTAATAATATGAGATGAGCTTTACACATGTCCTAACCTCATTTTATGTTCCATGGCCGACCAAGAAAATACATGGTTCAACTTGGGGACCCCATGGAGCCACTTTAGTTGGAAAATGACATAAATACCTTTTATTTAATGTTAAAGTAAAAAATGACACAAACATGAAATGTTTTACTAAAACAATTTTTACATGGGATTATATAGGTCATATTTTTTACTATAAATAGTCATTGGAAATCTAAAAAGATTTCATACATCATAGTATTTTTTTATAATTTTTATACATTAAATAAATTAAATTATTTATGACATCATGATGAAGCAACGATGACCTCATTATTTAACAGTTTAAATAAAATGGAAAGATATTGTGATATCCAAGGCTTACACTTGTCAAAAACCTATTGTATGAGTATATTTCTAACCCTTATCACCTTATCCTCGAATTATATAAGTGTGGGACCTTTAGAATCCGAAAAGCATTGTATAATAAAGTAACATTTTATTACTTTCCAAAAGTGCCCCTCCTCTCCTCTTATAAAAGGCCCCCACCTCTACCACCTCATTCACACTTTCAAGCCATTTGGCTCGGCCAACCTCTGCCCAAATACTCTACCAACTTCACCCCTTACTCCTAGAAGCCTCAATTTGGGAATAATTCTTCCCAGGGAAGCCTTTGGCTCAAATCAAAAAGGGTTACCCGATTTTTAGGTAATGCCCTCTCTAATGTTGTTTTGTTTTATTTAGCTTCTCCAACCCCTTAAACTCGTTTTATTCATTTCTTTTGTAACAACACCCGTATCCTCAATATAATAGGATGTTTTTATAAGAAGTATTATATCTACACTTACACAAACCTACATCTAATGGTTAAAGAACATACTGTTTCTGTGGATGGCGAATTTCTGCCTCACAAAACGATGACTGTTCAACACTCATATAACACCTTAAAAGGTGGACATTAAGATGTCACTATATTTATATATGATATATAATATGTTTATGTTTTACTTATGCTTCTGTATTTCTCATTTATGGAATACTTTATGATTTCCATTATGGGTAAACGCGATAATTTCATTTTAGGAAGTGCGGACTACCGCCCCCTCAAAGTGATTTGAATCTTTAATGCCATATGTGGGATGTATAAAGGATGGAGTAAATGGTATTATACACTATATTATACTGGAATTATATTATACATTTATATCATTATGATTTCATTCCATTAAATATGAAATAGAAATGAAAGTAGCGTTCATGCGTACGTACGGCTTACCGTCTCCATGAACGGTGCATTTCATTTCTTACCTCTAAACGTTATGGAATATTATAAATTCATGTATATACTGGATATATATGAGATATATGATATCTATATCATGAATATAATTCTGTATATAATGGATATATCACCACATGAACAACTTGTAATTATAAGAATGTTATTTTTGACTCAAGTACCTAAGATCGACAAAACGACCGTTATTAACTTAAATAATTACATAATGTTCATAACATGGTAATATGTGATATAAAAGGAATAATGAACATGAAAAAGGTTCTTAAGTAATTATAAATTAACTCTAGTTTATTATTCAGGAGGTTAAAGAACGGTCGAGTCAGGACAGGACGCAAGGTAAAGGAACTTCTTAACCCAATTTCCATTCTTTGGGTTAATCTCCTACTTTCAAATTATGTCATGATATTATTATGTCTGATCTTGTATTTGTACTTTCTTATGAGTACTTATAGTGAATACACATAATATATCTATTTTATTTTAAAAATGATCTTTTTAAGGACTTTGCCTCAATCTCCTTTCATTGAGGCATATTTGGTTTTATACACAACTTTCTTTTATATGGTGTATAAACCCCTTTGACTTTTACGTTTATTCAAAAGGAATATTTTTTTTATGAATCGTTTTACTAAAAGACAAAAAGGGAATGTTTTTCTTTCTATACTTATGCGGCGACAATGACTTCTCCACCGCCGTGACTATTATTTGAGTTTCGGCTTCCTCTACAAGCCATCATTTTTTTTAATGAAAAATAAATACAACGGTTTAAATTTCTTTTATTTTGGTATTGAAAATGGTTTTGAAAGCGTTTTTTTTATATCAATGTTCTATATTGATATCTTGTGATTGAAATGTGGAAATGTTATGTTTCCTTTAAGCATGTTTTATGTGATATGATTATGTTATGGTTTATGATATGTTTAAACCTATTCATATGAGGAATGCATTGGACTAAATAAGTGACGGGTGGAGCCTGCTATAGCTCCTCGATGCATCAGTAGGTCTCATGAGACAACTAGACGTGGAATTGGCTGAGGCCCTTTCCCAATTTGATTTGTGATTTTGGACGAGGCCTTAATCATTTTAGACATCTTGGCCGAGGCCTTGACAAAATGTTTAAAAATGTCTAGCATTATGCATTCCATCATTATGAAAGTGGTTATTGATATTGCATGTGATTATTCGACCAGTAGAATATCCATGTGAAGAATTGAATGGCATTATATCATTTTACTTTTTTCCATATTATGTTGAAGTTCAAGTTTAAAAGTCTTTTGTTTTAGTTATACATTGCCTTAAATGTTAATGTTTATTTATGAAATCTTCCTCTATGTTTTTATCCTTACTGAGCATCTGAGCTCACCCCTTTCAATGTTTCAATTTTTCCAGGATGTGAAGAAGTATTTTATGAATGACCTACAGGGATAGTCAAAAGAGGATATGAGTGTGGACTATGAAGACTTTGTTGTTAGTTTTTCACTTTATGATGTAATGTAAGACTTATGAATGTATCTAGTGTTTCCAAGGCTACTAAACTAATCAGTCTTTCGAGACTTGATCTTTTGTGATCATGCCAATGTTACGAAGTAACGCACCAGCTCCAGGTAGCTGGGGTCGGGGCGTTACACAACCCTCGTCTATTTGTCCCCATTTTAGGATAATGTGTTATGGATGCCGTGTTTTGAACACTGTCAACATTTATCCTCCATCATCACGCCACCCTCACCACGTTGTGAATGGCAGTCATGTGATTCACACTTTTCATCTCCCTTTGTCTGGATTACTTCATGGCCATACATGAGGAAGGCACCCTGGTAGCTTCCATATATAAGACCCATTCACCATTGTCGCTCTTTAGCGGCACCAGTGCAACTTCCATGGATAAGCCCCATTCACCATTGCCACTCCACAATGGCACTAAGGTAGATTCCACGTGTAAGCCCCATCCACCGTTACCACTCCTTTGCAGCACCTGGGTAGCTTCCATGCATAAGACCCATTTACTATTGCTACCTTTTAATAGCACCTAGGTAGCTTCTACGCGTAAGCCCCATTCACCTTTGTCACTCCATAGTGGCACTCCGGCAGCTTCCACGTGTAAGCCCTATCCACCATTTCTACTCCTTAGTAAAACATGGGAAGCTTCCATGCATAAGCCCCATTCACCATTGTCGCTCCTTAGTCTCACCTAGACACCTTCCATGCATAAGCCCCATTCACTATTGTCGCTCCACAGTGGCATGTAGGCATCTTCAACGCGTAAGCCCCGTTCATTATTACTACTCCTTAGAAGCACCTGGGCTGCTTCCATGCATAATTCACATCCACCATTGTAGCTCCTTAGCAGCACCAGGTCAAGTTCCATGTGTAAACCTCATCCACTGTTGCCACTCCATAGTATTACCCAAGCTACTTTTATGTGTAAGCCCCATTCATCACCCTTGGTGGCTACTCCTTTGCACCAGGATCGGCGTGCTTGTTGTTGCTTATTGTTTCTCACACCGAGCATGAATCACGTGATATTAGTGTAAACTATACACCCCTTTTCATCTCACATGATGCTAAATTGTACCCATTCGAACTATTTGGGATTTGATCCCTATCTCCTAGAGGGGTACATATTAAGCCTTCCAAAGGTTTATCCCCATCCTGCGTTAAGTTTTTGTGACCCCATCCAGTGGTAAGCCATTGTGACCCGATCTAGCAGTATGCCATTGTGACCTCACACAACGGTAAGCCGTTGTGACCCCATCCAGTGGTGAGCTGTTGTATCCCAACCAGCGATAAGCCGTTTTCATCCCCAATCGACGGTAATCCATTGTGATCCCCAATCGACGGTAAGTCGTTGTGATCCCCAATCGATGGCAAGCCGTTGTGATTTCTAATAGATGGAAAGCTGTTGTTTTCCCCAATCGATGGTAAGCTGTTGTTTTCACCCAACCCATGGTAATCCATTCTAGTCTACAATCGATGGTAAGCTGTCGTAGTCCCCTTTGTTGGGACCTGCATCTCTGGTCTGCCCTCATGGAATCAGACCGATTAAGGCAACTAACCCAGTGTAAGCCTCAGTATACCGTCGGGTCATTATCCTATGTGTATAGCCTGACACTATACCCCCAATATGAAATATGTGGACTTTTATTCGCTACAATGGGATATGTAGGAAGCTTCCCTAAGGTTCAATCCCAATACCCTTGTCTCATCTGAGTCTTTCCCTCAAACCTATGTGTTTCGGGAAGGTCATGCCCAACACAAAGGTTCCACTTCTTCCGGGCCCCATACATATGTCCATTCTCATGGGTCACCTCCTTAGGTGTTCCATCACCTCACCAAACTATGTGGAATTTAATTCCATACCATGGGGATACGTAGGAAGTCTCTTCAAGGCTGAATCCCAACATCACTTTCATCCTTATGTCGGTTCAATATCATTCCCCCTCCACTTAATTTAACTCTCCATCATCCATTTCGATTCTTACAGGGGCCGGCACATCCTAGTGGGATCACGCCATTCCCTTGGGAAGCTAACCACACATAACCGCCACATAATTCATAATCATTAAACCAAGAGATTCCCCCTTGAGATGGGCTATTATCCATGCATAAGCCCGAGCATGTCTTCGGTTTTTTGTCCTTTGTGTACACCCCGATTCATCACCCCTTCAAAATACGTGGGTTTTGACCCCTGTCGTATGCACAGGGTATGCAGGAAACCTCCATGAGGTTCAATCCCATCCAATGGTAAACCTTGGTGTTCCCCTTTATGGGGTGCACTCTCCCTAATCCACCCTCAGTGGTATCCAGATCATCCTTCACGGCGTGACATCTTCCCTTCCTGGAACACACCACCCTGGGTCCGCTCTCATTGGGCGTTCTGACCTATCCATCAGATGTTCCCCATTTAGGGGTGCACTTTTTCTGATCCGCCCTCAATGGTTTCCACATCATCCTTCATGGTGTGATATCTTCCCATTGTGGGATACACCACCTCAGATCCATCCTCGTTGGGTATTTTGATCCATCCATATGGTAAACCACCAAGGTTCTCTATCCTAGGGATGTACTGATCTTATCCGTCACTATGGGATGTTCTGATCACTCTCCTACCATCTCCGTAAGATGTTAAAATCGCGTCCTAACTCATGTTAAACATGATATTTTTGAGGAAAACCTCATAAGGCACATCGTTGGAGAAACTGTCTCCGCAAGAAGTTAAACTCACGACATACTCCGTGTTAAATATGGGAAGCTGAGGAAAACCGTAGAGACATGCCTTCTGCATAAGATACCTCATTACCGATGTGGGATGCCTCAGGTTCTGCACACTTGAGATTACATCTTATGAGGAATAATACATGTTCCTTGATTTCCATGCATCCAGATATGCTCTCACAAGCTTGATGTTACAATATACTCTGACCGATGGTCTCTCCCCTATCAAGACCCCATGGAATGTCCTGACAAAAGCAGTGTAGTTAATTAGCGTCTACAACGATATGGAACCAGGAATGAGATTCACGAACGATGATTGCAATCATTAAGGGAGACCTAGAATAGGTAACGATTTCCGAGGAGGAATCCATAGAAAGAGTAACTAACATCCCATCATCTCGTTTCTATCAAGGATCAAACGTCTCTGAATAAGGAATGGATACTGCCAACCTTTGGAAAGCAGGAATGTGGGGAAATAGATCAGCGCATCCTCAACCGACGGATGCGTGCCCCAGTGAAAGCATTGGAAAGGGAAATGGTGAACCCAATATCAATCTATTATCCTTCAATAGTGATTAGAACAAATATTTTGGGCAAATTGAGGAATCACCCATGTGAATCCCCTCTCCTTTATGTGCGTCAGGATGAGTAACAACGGGTGTATGAAGATTACGGTCCAATGGCTCCTCGCCGAACCTTCCATCTCTATGAGGCTGTGTGGGGGGTATCTGCCCCTGACTTCATCATCTTCACGCCGACCCCGCCACCTTAAGATGATGAGTAGGGGGAATCTTCCCCAGAATCCATTGGCTCCTCACCAACCCCACCGCCTTAAGAGGCCATGCGGGGGCATTCTCCCGCAACTGAATCATCTCCTCTCTGACCTTGTTTCATTAATAGGACACGCAGGGTGAATCCGCCACCAAATACATTAGCTCCACGCCGACACCTCCACATTGAGAGGCTACACAGGGGATATCCACCCCCGATTCCATCGGCTCCTCGCCGAACCAGCTGCCTTAAGAGGCCGTGCAAGGGGCATCTGCCCCCGACTCCGTCTGCTCCACGCCGACACCGCCACCGTACACAGCCACGTAGGGGGAATCTTCCCATGACTTCATTGGCTCCTCACCGACCAAACCTCCTTAAAAGGTCGTGAAGGGGGAAGCCGCCCCCGAATCCATTGGCTCCTCACCGACACCATCGCCTTAAGAGGACTAGTAGGGGGAATCCGACCCTGACTTCAGCAGCTCCTCACGGACCCTGATGCCTTAAGAGGCCGCGTAGGGGAAATTCCCCCCCCCCCCACCCAACTCCATCGGCTCCCCGCTGACATGACCACCTTAAGAGGTCACATAGGGGGGTATCTTCCCCCTGTCTCCATTGACTCATCACCGACCCCACCGCTTTAAGAGGCCGCGCAGGGGGCATCCCCCCGACTCCATCAGCTCCTCGCCAACCCCGCCATCTTAAGAGGTCGTGCATGGGGGGGGGGGGGGAATCCTCCCTTGACTCTATCGACTCCTTGCCAACCCCACCACCTTATGTGGCCACGGAGGGGGCATCCGCCCCAACTCCATCAGCTCCTCGCTGACCTTGCCTCCGTAACAGGCCGCGCATGGAGAATCTTCCCCCGACTCCATCGACTCTTCACCGACACCGCTGCCTTAAGAGGATGCACAGGGGGATTCTCCCCCGACTCCATCAGCTCATCGTCGAACCAACCCCCATAAGAAGCCATGCATGGGGAATCCACCCTCCGACTCCATCGGCTCCTTGTCGACACTACCGCCTTAAGAGGCTTTGTTTGGGGAATTTGTCCCCCTACTCCATCGGTAACTCACTGACTCCGCCGCCTTAAGAGGCAACACAGGGGGCATCCACCCTCGACTCCATCAGCTCCTCGCCCACCCCGCCACCATAAAGGGTCATGCAGGGGGCATCCTCACCTGACTCCATCATATCCTCACTGACATTTCTTCCTTAAGAGATCGTGAAGGGGGCATCCGCCCCCAACTCCATCAGCTCCTCACCAACCCCGCCACCCTAAGAGGTCTTGAATGGGGCATCTACCCCTGAATCCATCATCTCCTCACCTACTGAGCCACATTAAGAGGTCTCATAGGGGGAATCCACCCTTGTCTCCATCAGCTCATTGTCGACACTACTCCCTTAAGAGGCCATGTAGGGGGCCTCCACCCCTGACTCCATCGACTCCTTGCCGACCCCATCGCCTTAAGAGCCCATGCAGGGGGAATTCTCCCCTGACTCCATTGGATCCTTACTGACACCACCACCTTAAGAGGTCATGCAGGGGGAATCCGCCCTCAACTCCACTGGCTCCTCACTGACCTCACCGCCTTCAAAGGCCTCGAAGGGGCCTCATCCCCTGACTCCATCAGCTCCTTGCCAACCTCAACACATTAATAGGCCATTATGGGGGATTTCAAGGCCCAAATAAATCAGATCCTCACTGACTGTGTCTCCTTAAGAGGCTGCATAGGGGACATCCACCGCTCGACTCCATCTACTCCTCACAGACTAGGAATCCTTAAGAGTCCATGCAGGGTGCATCGTCCACCTGACTCCATCGAATCCTTTCATACCTTATTGCCTTAAGAGGTCACATTGGGGGCATCCTATTCCTGAATCCATCAGCTCCTTGCCAACCCCGCTGCCTTAAGAGGCTGCGAAGGGGGGTCCCCCCTGATCACATCGGCTTCTTTCCGACCCTTCTGCCTTAAGGGGCCTCCTAGGGGTCATCCACCCCCCAACTCCATCAGCTCCATGCCAATGAGGTTTCCTTAAAAGGTCGTACCCAGGGTATCCACCCACAATTCCATCGACTCCTCGCTGACGTTGCTGCCTTAAGATGCCTCATAGGGGGAATCTACCCCTGACTTTATCAGCTCCATGCCAAACATCACTGCATTAAAAGGTCGTGCAGTGGGCATCCATTCCCTTGACACCATCGGCTCGTCGCTGAGGATGCAACCATAAGAGGCTGGGCTGGGGGAATCTAACCCCCAACTCCATCGACTCCTCACTGACATCGCCACCTTAAATGGCGATGGAGGGGGTATCCGCACCTCGACTCTATCATCTCCTCGCCGACGCCGCTACCTTAAGAGGTCATGCCGGGGGCATCCAACCTAAAATCTATCGGCTCCATGCCGTCGCCAACGCCTCCAAAGGCCGCGCATGGGTCATCCCCCCTGACTCCATGGGCTCCTCACCGACCCCACCGCCTTAAGAGGCAGCATAGGGGGCATCTTCCCCCCCCCCCCCCCAACTTCATCGACTCCTTGCCAACCACGCCACCTTAAGAGGCCGCACAGGGGGCATCCGCCCCCGACTCCATCAGCTCCTCACCGACCCCACCACCTTAAGAGGCCGCACATGGGGCATTCTCCCCTAGACTCCATTGGATCCACACCGACTATGCCGCTTTCACAGTTTATTCGGGTGAAACTATCCCCCAAATCCATCAACTCTTCGTTGACTCTACTTCCCTCATAGAGAACACAGGGAAAAACCACTACCAATCCAATGGCGCATCTCCAACATCACAAGAATCCACTATGATGGTCATCCCCGCACCGCAACTATTCAGGCATGGGAGTCCCCCATGTTTCCAACATTATCCACTATGGAGGTCCTCCACACACCACTATCAGTAGGCATGAGAGTCATCCACTTTCTTAACATCAACCATCATGGAGGTTGATAAGATACTTACACTGGTTTCTCTACATTGGGAGATTCCATTTCATGCTTCAACACCTTTGGGGATCCATCACCCCGTCGTACTAACACTCTAGGCTTCTACACTATTCAGGATCCATCACCCCCATCGTACCGATGCACTAGGAATCCACACCTTTCAAGATCCTTCTCCACCGTCATACCGACGATTCAGGCTTCCACACCTTCCGAGATCTTTCATCCCCATCATACTGACGATCCAGGATTTGATGCCTTCTAGGATCCTTCACCCCTATTGTATTGGCGATCTAGTATTCTACACCTTTCAGGCTCAATAACCCTCATTGTACCGACGATCCAGGATTCCACCCCTTCAAGTATCCTTCTACCCCATCGTACCGACATTCCAGTATTCCACGCCTTCTGTTCACCATATCCCCCGTCGTACCGACATTCCATGATTCCACGCCTTTTGGGTTCAATCAGCCCCATTGTTCCAATGCTCCCAGATTCTACACCATCTAGGATCTGTTTCCCCTACCATACTATGGGCATGATATCATCCTTTCCACCCTCGTGACATTATGGGTCATCCCAACTGGTACATTATTTCAATTGTAGAGGTACTCCCTGCAGCCCTGGCACCAACATCTGGAATGCTAACCACAGTATTTCACTGCTTAGTCATTGAGAACATCCATGCATACGATGGGGGAATTTTAGGGTAATCCCATTTTATGGATTCCCCCAAATCCCAAACAACCAGAATGGGGTTGAGATGATCATCCCTCTATCGACACAACCCTTGTGAAACCACTTCCTAGTTTCATGATGTTAAACAGTGTAACAACTGCATCCTAGTTGCACGATGTTAAAATGCACAATAACCATCGTCTTTGTCACATGATGATAAATTTTGGAACAAAATCTTGGTCACATGACGTGAAACTGTACAACATTTTGGTCAATGCTGCATGACCTAAAACCACATCATCCCTAGTCAATGCTATGTGACCTTATATGAAGACTATCTCTCGTCCTAGTTGTACGATGTTAAAATAAACACCATGTCCAAACTCTTTGACCATAAACTAAGAACCATTAGTCCAAGAAAAATGACCTTAAACTCTTTGAAACACTAGGGTATGTTACATTGATTCCATCCACAACTTCCCATTGGCATTCTATGATGCGCTATGGTGTAGAACCAAGAGTGTTGGACTCTAAATGGACACAATCCCAATCCATCTCCAAACATCCTAGCCTCCCTTTATTTGGATCCACACCTTCTTTAATGTCTGAAAGGGACCCCTTAATGTTCTGGTCTCATGACACATTATCTCACCTACCATCTTGGGAAAACACACCAGAAGACTTCATATGACATTTTGTGACAGGTCCCATGTTTTTAACTGGGTCAGTGGTCAACTCTCATTTTTTTTATCATTCCAGATAACACGATATGGATGTTTTGTTTTGAACATGGTCAGAATTTATCCTCCACCATTACACCACCATCATTTTGGTCATGATATAAAATTCTATGATTCATATTTTTTTCACCACTCTATGTTTAAGTGGAACTCAAAAACCCTTTTTGTTGTCATTCCATGCATCTTTTCACTTTGAATAAGTGGTCCAGTGTTGCTTGGATATTTCTAGACTTACACCTCCATTCCCCTTTCGTTGTGATTCTATGTGTCAATAAAATCCCATAATTACTTCTTATTTACCACACTAAGTATGACTCATATGTGATTAGTTGTGTTGGTAAGATGTGTATAGATATGGTTTAGTGACACATAAATCTTCATCCCAAATGAAGTTAAACTACATTATCGTCAAACATTTAAACTGTTCATCTTTGTCCCGGATGACGTTAAACTACATTATCGTCCAGCATGACTTTAAATTGCTCATCTTCATCCTGCATGACGTTAAACCACATTATCATCCTACATGACTTTAAACTGCTCATCTTCATCTTTCATGATGTTAAACTGCTCATTATCATCTTTCATGAATTTAAACTGCTCATCTTCGTCCCACATGACGTTAAACTGCATTATCAGCTGGCATGATGTTAAATTGGTCATCTTCGTTTGTCTTGATGTTAAACTTCTCATTATCATCCGGCATGATGTTAAACCGGTCATCTTCATCCTTCATGACGTTAAACTGCTCATTATCATCCTTCATGACTTTAAAATTTTCATCTTCATCCCATATTACGTTAAACTGCATTATTGGTCCTACATGACAATAAACTGCTACAACATCCTGCATGGCATTAAACTGTTCATCTTCGTTGGTCATGACGTTAAACTACTCATTATCATCTTGCCTGTCGTTAAACTATTCATCTTCATTCGTCATGATGTTAAACTACTCATTATCATCCTCCATGATGTTAAACTATTCATTTTCATTCATAATGATGTTAAACTTCTCGTTATCATCCTACATGATGTTAAACTATTAATCTTCATCCTTCATGATGTTAAACTTCTCATTATCATCCTGAATGACGTTAAACTATTAATTTTCATCTGTCATGACATTAAACTGCTCATTATCATCCTGCATGACGTTAATCTATTCATCTTGATTTTTCATGACATTAAACTGCTCATTATCGTAATGTATGACTTTAACCTACTCATCTTCATCCCGCATGTTGTTAAACTGCATTATCGGTCCTACATGACCAAAAACTATTACATCGTCCATCATGACATTAAATTGTTCATCTTCGTCCATCATGATGTCAATCTTCTCATTATCATACTACATGATTTTAAATTGTTCATCTTTGTCCGTCATGATGTTAAACTACTCATTATCATGCTACATGACGTTAAACTGTTCATATTCATCTGTCATGACATTAAAGTGCTCATTATCATCCCGCCTGATGTTAAACTATTTATATTTGTCCATCATGACATTAAACTACTCATTATCATCCTGCATGATGTTAAACTGCATTACTCGTCCTACATGACCTTAAACAATTATTTCCAGCATGAAATTAAACTGCTTTTCTCTCCCAACTGACAATAAAATAAAAAACGGACCAATATCTATGGCTATAAACTATGATCTATATGGTCCCACATGACTTTAAACTGTTCTGTCTTATCCATGTGACGTTAAAATGTGTGATTATTCCGGACTAAAGGATGTAAAACTACTGAGTATTCATCCTCACTGCATGATGTTAAACTACATTTCATCTTTAAGAACTACATATGGATTAATTCTCATCATCATGAGATATGTAGGAATGCCCATGCATTTTGTCAGTAGGCATAAACCCAAATACTATGATCTCCCATTGGGTTGAAACACATGGTCCGGTGTTGGAATTTTCACTCATTCATGTCAAGTTTTTCATGACTGCACAATGTATCCCCCTCCTTGAAGATCTCTACCTCTTTCCTTGTCCTAAATGATGTTAAACTGCACAATCACATTCATGCTTCACACACTCCCTTTACTTGGATCTTTATCATCTTTTAGATCTAAAAGTACTTCTAAATGACATGGATGTTTGGCCTAAGGGCACTCCCACTATTTCAGTCCAACGTCCTTGAGGATCTTGAGCGACTAATTGATACAAGTCCTGAATTACTAACATTGAAATAGGCTTACACTCTTTTTTTGCCCCCATTCTAGGTCAGACGATGTGGTTGTTGTGTTTCAAACATGGTCAAAAGACATCCTTCATCATTTCCACCACCCCGTATGTCATATGTATTGGGTGAAATGATTCATTTTGTCATGTTATCCCTTAAAACATCAGTCTTCCTTGGGTAGGAGTGTTATTTTAGATGTTTTACCCTTATCTATTGGGGAGATCTAGATCTCTTTCCTTGGTTCCCACATCGAGTATTTCTCATGTGGGATTACAATTTTTGGTAAGGCAATACCTGCATAAAGGATCATGTGTCTATGGTCTGAGCTCTATGACCTAAAACTAATATCACCATCAATGTCGTTGCAAGAAATTAAACTACAAACTGGCCAAGACTTTCTATCTCATGTCCCATGGCCATCTCAGGCCCCGACCCTATTTTTCACCTGTGATTGTGCAATGTGGTGTGGAATGTATGTCCTCGTTCACGTAAGAAAACTTTTTCCACACTTCATACATCCCATTGGGACACCCATCCATCTTTGTCTTTGTTTCAAGACATTAAACTACACAGGTCACACCATTCTTTGCATGTCCCATCATTTGGGTTTCCACCATTAGTCACATATAATAAGACCCCCAAACCGAACGAATGTTTGGACTAAGGGATCTCCTACCATTTTGGGCCAACTTCCTTGAGGATATCAAGTGACAAATTGATACAAGTCCCGTGTTGCAACTATGGTCAATGGTAGATGCTCAATTTTTTCCCCAATCCAAGGTCACTCAATATAGATATTGTGTTGATAACAAGGTATATGTTATCCTCGATCATCATTTTCATCTTGTGGTCTCCCACATAATAGGTACAGTGATTCAACATTTCTACCCATATGTCCCACACATATAACATTAAAATGGGAGTCTATGGTCTGAGATCTATGAACATAAATGAAGATCACCATCATCCTCACTACAAGATATAAACTGATATGTGGCTGTGACTTTCTATCTGTGGCCTAGCTTTTGGTCCCCCGGCCTTCTTGGGACCTTGTCCCATGTTCTCACATTGGATTTTATGGTGTGGTATGGGCTTATGTCGTGATTCACATTAGGTTACTCCTTGTGCCATACAAATCCCTCATTGAGATACATTGCCCCTATCCGAGTCCTTGTCGCATGATGTAAAACCTCACAACATCATCCCAAACAATGTGTGTCTTGATTACCATCCTTATGGGATATGTAAGACTGCCTGAACATTTAGCTTCTAGGTCCAGCCATATTTCTTAGAAACCTCCTTATATTCTTGGCCCCCTGTCCAGAGTTCTTCTAGGAAAGGGGTATACAGTGTGGTATGGGATTATGTCCTCATTCACTTCAAGTCTGTAACAACCATGCCACATACCTCTTTCTCCTAAGAAATCTTCATCCCCTTGTCCTATACTCATTTATTCGAGTCGACTACTCTTGAGTTGGGCCTCTTGACCCTCTTTGGAAGTTCAACAATGTTCCTATGAGCACTCTAGTTCAGGATCTAGAATGTTGGATTCTACAGACATGTTATCACCCATTTTCAGGCTTCATGTTCCCCTTCGTTTAGGTTTTCATCATCTTTCACGTCCAAAAGGACACCCGAAGGGTACAGATGCTTGGACTAATGGCTCTCCTATCATTTTGGGCCAATTTACTCGAGGAACTCGAGCAAAAAAATGATAAAATTCCCACAATGATAATGTGGTCAGCGGTCGATACTCGTTTTTTGTTCCCATTTCAGGTCACATGATTTGGAAGCTATGTTTTGAACACAGTCAATAGTTATCCTCCATCGTCACACCACCCCCATAAAACCTTAAATATTCATTGTGTTTTTCACATCATTTTCCACTCCATCATGTTCAAGTGGAATTTCCATACTCTTGGTACTATCCCACAACGTGCATTAGCACGTTAGGAGGACAAAGACATGGTGAGGCATCATTCAGGGCCCCACACCGATTTTCCCTTTACCTTTACATGTATTCCACATGTTGCAAAGACCTTCTCTGCTATTATTTCCCACATCGAGCGTAGCTCACATGGGATTAGGGATTCAGTCGAGGTTTTTTCCCATTTAGAAGAGTCTCTCTTCTCAACGGTATGTGCTCTATGACCTTAAACTAAGATCTCTCTATGTCCTTACAACAAGACATAAAATTTCATGACATTCATAGAACTACGTATGGATTGATTCTCATCCTCATGGGATACGTAGTAACACCTAGACGTCTCATATTTGGGTCCATCCCCCGGAATCTTAAATAATTCCCCCCTTTTTTGGAACCTTGACCCATATTCATTTGGGAACATGTTGTGTGGTGATTACCTCTTGGGTTCTCATTCAAGTCGGGTTTTTCAAAAACCTCACTATGTGCCTCCCTTGTTTTCTACCAACCTGGTCTAAGATCAAAGACCATAAACTAAGATCTACCCATGTCCTATCTGCAAGGCGTAAATACAACACACTTAGATCTATGTGTGTCTTGATTACCATCCTCATGGGATACATAGGAACACCTGGAATATCTGTCTGTGGGTCCAGCCCCAGGAATTTTAAATCCTGCCCCGTTTTCGGACCCTTGGCCTGAAATACTTTGGAAGAATGTGGTGTGGCGAGTACCTATTAGGCTCTCATTTATGTAAGGTTTTGAAACAACTGCCCCATGTACATCCCTTGTCTCTTCCCAGCCTGGCCCGAATTCTACGACCCTAAACTAAGATCCCCTTGTGGGAACTATGCATCGGGTTCAACTACTTCGCCACCTTGCGAGCACTTCATTAAACCGGGCCCCCTCTTAATGGTCCACTCTATGACCTTAAGCTAGGGGTGTGTGACCCCATGACCCTTATCCTCATAAATGGATTTGAATTCCTCTATTAGTCATGTCTCATTGGAGTACTCAAATGCTGCATGGAAAAGAGCCCAAGGTGTGGAGTTTCCACATAAACATCTCCTCTATTCATGTCCATGCATCACGACCCCTTTATTTGGATCCCCATACTCTTCCACCTCTGAAAGGGATCCCCTTTATGGCCTGGTATCATGCCATATTAGCTTACCTACCATCTTGGGCCAATGCACCTGAAGACCTCAGACAACATTTATGATGGGTCCCATGTTTCAAACATGGTCAGCAGTCAACCAAAATTTGCCTGTCCTAATTCTAGGATAACGTGAAACAAATACTATGTTTCGAAGATGGTCATTAGTTATCCTCAATAATCACGCTGATATCATTGTGGTCCAAATATTGAGCATCATGATTCACATCTTTCCATTCCCTTATGTTCAAGTGGAATTCCAATATACCCAGCTTTACCCCTTCACGCATCTTGGTGTATTAAGTAGGCAGGTTGGTATTATTGAGATGTCATTCACCTAGAATCTCATTTCCCCTAACGTGTGTCTCCATGTACTAGGAAAGCACCATCACTAATCCTTGGTTCCCACATCGAGAACGACTTTCATGGGCTTAGTGGTTTTTGGTAGGTTGTGTACTAGTGTAGCTAGACTACACATGCCCTTCTTCATGTATGAAATTAAATTTCACTATCAGAACTACATGTGGCTTGATTCCCATCCTCATGGGATACGTAGGAATTCACATACAACCTATCTTGTCCCAAGGCTAGTTTTCACCTTCATTTCCCCGACCTAAAGATTCTCCCGAGAGCTTATGGTGTGGCATTGAATCTGATGGTCCTCATTCAAGTCGGGGTATGTTCCGCACCACACATTTTCTTTTTGAGTATCCATTTCTTCGACACATTACCTTAAACTATGACCCATTCCCTGAATAAGTTCAGGATGCCCCATGATAATTATGGGATGCATCAGCTTCCTCGCTAGGGAGGATTTCCCCTACCAGCATTGGTGTCGTTCCACATTATTTCCAGAACTATGTGCGGCTTGATTCCCATCCTGATGAGATACGTAGGAACGCCCGAGTTCTTTTATTTGGTCCCATCCAAACTCTCAATGTTGGTCCCTTGACCTAAAAAACATCCACCGAGGATACATGGTGTGGTGCTGACTCCTTATGTCTTCATTCAAAATGGGTTTATAGTAACTGCATCACGTACTCCCTTCTAGGGATCTCCCCTTTCACCCTTTATCATACTGCATGATGTTAAAATACATGATCCTACATGTCCACAATTCATGACATTAAACTACAGCTCTACCGTAAACAAGTTCAGGATTCCACATAATAACTATAGGATATAACAAATCCCTCTTCTAGGAGGATTTCTGCTATCAGCATTGGTCTTTGGCCACTCTATGCTCAAGAATTATGTTTTTCTTGGTTCCCATCCTCATGGGAAATATAGTGACTCCCAGGTAATTCGCCTTGGGCCCAGCCCTAGGGTCATTAACCCTTCTGGCCCCTTGGCCCCATTCTTGGTCCATGAAGTATGACCTTTAAACTATGTGCAGTGTCCTAACCGTATGACGTTTAAACTATGTGTATTTCATTCTTATTAGTATGATGTAAAAATACATGGCATTCTAAGTCCTTACGTGAGAGTTCCTATTCATATGTAAGTTTCATCCATGAACATACTGATGCGCCCACCAAATGTGTTTCCACCACGGTGGCATAATTTCAAGAGTGTTGGACTCCATTCGAACAACCCATCACACCCACCTCCATGAATTTTATGTCCTTTAGTAAGAACCTCATCCTCTTTGAAGTATAAAGGAACCCCATAACAGTATGGATGCTCAGCCTATGGCATGCCTACTGTCCTGGGCCAATGTTCTTGAAGACTAATGGATAACATTTTGAGTCAGGCTCCGTGTTTCGAACATGGTCAGTGGTCAAACCTCATTTATTAGCCCTATTTAAGGCTAACACAATAAGTATACTATGTTTTGAACATATTTAATAGCTTCCCTTCATTTTTATGCCAATCCCATAGTGTTCTGAATTTTGGTTATCATGATTCACACCTTCAACTCCCCTCTGTTCGGATTGATTCAAATGCCCCTAGATTTACCCCACACATGCACCAAATAACGTTGGGAGAAGATAGTAAGTTGTTCATAGAGCCCCATTCTCCAGCTACAATCTCTCTTTTAGGATACTCTTAATGACGATCGATTTCACATTCTGATCCCCTCACAACTTCCGTTGTTTAGCACTCTCGTACAAGTGAATGAACTCCTATTATCTCTTGTTTCCCACACCGAGCATGGCTCACGCAGGCTTAAAGATTTAGTCGCTATTTCCACAATGAGATCGAGATACAATGGACCCCATGTTTGGCATTTTCCTCATATGTTTCCTCGAAATGCGGTTCACCTCACCCTCCTCGTCCTCGTTGGACACCATTCTGAAGAGATGATATTTTTTTGTCCTTGGAAAACGCATCCAAAAAATATAGGAAATACTTTCATACATAGTCCATGATGGTATCCTATTTCACAATCTTTGATTTAACTTGTTTTAGATCCTGAATGGAGTTATAGATTTGAAGTTATGGATATTCTAAGTTGGGCTGGAAATTTTGTTCGCGGAGCCCATTCACAACGCTCCCTCCGCGATCACGGAGCAGAGGGAACTTTGCCGAAGCCTCTACGAGCACTACGAAGGTCAATGATGGCCGACTTCACGACTTCGAGAAACATGAGGGAAATAAACTAGAGCCTCTATGAGCACCATGATGGTCGATGACGGTCGAATCCGCGATTACGAGAAACTTGAGGGAACTCCTTCAGGTTTCAGAGCACAACTTTCTTTGTAGCACCATTGTCTCTTCACGGTGTGCATTTGTGCTCCACGTTGTGCTCCACCAACCTCCATCGCCTATAAATATTTGAATCTCCCCCTTCATAATCATGGTTAAGAAGCTCCTTGGGTGGAAGATCTCCCATTTTGTGGAGCTCTAGAGCACTGCAAAGGGATTCCCATCACAGAGGGCTCCGCCCTATGTGAAGGAGTGATCTCTTTTGGGTTGCTCAAGGCTCAGTGAGCCACTTTTCTCTACAATCCGCTTCGCTCCATGAGCCTCTTCTCTTCATGAGCATGTTTTCTACATAATCCTCTTTGCTCTGCAAGCCCATTTTCTCTGTGATCCCCTTTACTCTGTGATCCGCTTCCCACTATGAGCTGCTTCGTTCTGCGAGCTGCTTCACTTTGCAAGCCCCATTGCTCTGCGATACCCATTGCTCTGTGAGTCCCTTTTCTTTGCAACCCCCTTCTCTTTGTGATTCCATACTCTGTGATCACCTTTCCTTTACGAAGATCCTTAATTCACACCCCTGAAAAATGGAGAGTCGTACTGTGACCTCTCCGGTCCGGGATATCGGCATTTTCCATTGCGCCCTTATGTGCTCCCACCTTCAACCTATGGAATACCATGATTTTAGATACTCCACCACAAACCCTGAAGCACCTTCATTCTATGAATTAATTTTTGTTAGTTTACCATGTTGTGAGTTGATATTATCATCTCAATTCCCCGATTACCTTGAGTTGAACCATTCATCATGAAACTCATCCAAACCCCATCACCTAACTTCTAAACAAGGTTGAACCAGAAAGGAATATCTTGCGTAAGTCCCAACACCAACAATTTATAGGTACCTTTTGAAAAATATTCTTATCTAAAAGACGTTAAAATATAGAAAACCCTATGTTTCAAACATTGGATTCCTCTTACTCTAAACAAGAGTCACCTTATACACCAAGCATAAGATGCCAACAGTACTCTCTATATGACTATAAACTGTATCACAACTTATGTTCCAATCATTGGATACCTCTTTCTCCAAAAGAGAGATTCCTTATTCACCATGCATAAGTTTCCAACAGTCCTCACTACATGACTATAAACTACAGAACACCCTATGTTCCAAATATAGGATGCATCTTGCACCCAACAAGAGATTCCTTATGCGTTAAGCATAATATGACAACAACCCACTCTACATGACTATAAATTGTAGCATGACCTATCATTAAATAATAGGATGCCTATTGTTATAAATAAGATATGGATTATGTGAAAATCATAAGATACCCCATGCCAAGATCATCGTGGCGTAATTTCAAGAGCATTGGAAACCATTTGAGCATTCCATAACTCCACCTCATGATTTCTATGTCTTACATTCAGATCTTCATCCAATTTCATGTATTAAGGGACCCCCTAATGGACTAGTCCCACACTACATCGGATCACCTACTATGTTGGGCCAATTCCCCAAAAGACATTGGAAAACACTTCGAGTCAAGTCTTATGTTTTGAACATGGTCAACAGTTGAACGTCATTTCATTCTCCCCATTTCAGGATAACACGGTATGGATGCTGGGTTTTGAACATGTTCAATAGTTATCCACCATCGTCACGCAACCCTAACTGCATTCCGAATGTTGGGCATGTGATTCAAACTTTTCATCTCCCTTGGTTCAGGTGGATTCCAACACCCCATGGGGTTATCCCGCTTGTGCACTTGCACATAGGTGTTGGCCCCAATTATATACCTCAATCCATTAGTGATTTGGGATGCCCTCATGGCCAGACATAAGGAAGGCACCCGAGCATCTTCCATGCGTAATCCACATTCACCATTGTCACTCCATAGTGGCACTTGGGAAGCTTCCACGTGTAAGCCTCATCCACCGTTTCCGCTCCTTAGCAGCACCCAGGAAGCTACCATGCATAATCCCCATCTACCGTTCCCACTCCTTAGCAGCACCTGGGATGTTTCCATGCATAATCCAAATCCATCGTTTCCACTCCTTTGCATCACTCGGGAAACTTTCAGGCATAATCCCCATTCAATGTGGATGCTCCTTATCAGAAACCGAGCTGCTTCCATGCGTAAGACCCATTCACCTCTACCACTCCATAGTGGCACTCAAGTATCTTCCACTTGTAAGCCCCATCCACCATTACCGCTCTTTAGTGGAACCCAGGAAAATTCCATGCGTAAGCCCCATTCACCATTACCACTCCCTAGCAGCACTCGGTAAACTTCCATGTGCAATCCCCGTTCACCATTTCTGCTCCATAGTGTCACTCAAGTAGCTTCAACGTGTAAGCCCCATCCACCGTTTTTTCTCCTTAGCGGCACCCAGGTAGCTTTAATGCGTAATCCCCATTCACTGTTACTGCTCCTTAATGTCACTCGGGAAACATCCATACGAAATCCCCATTCACCATTGCCACTCCATAGCAGCATGTGGGAAGATTCCATGCGTAATCCTCGTTCACCATTGTCGTTCCTTAGAGGCACCTGGGATGCTTCCATGCGTAAGCCCCATTCAGCATTTCCACTCCCTAGTGGCACATGGGTAGCTTCCAAGAGTAAGCCCCATCCACTGTTTCCACTCCACAATAGCACCTAGACAGCTTCTATGTGTGAGAACCATTAACCACCCATGGTGTATGCATCTTTTCACCATGGTCATTAGGTCTGTTATTTCCTCTTGTTTCTAACACTCATCAGGACTCACATAATCATAGAGTAAATAGTGGCCCTGAAATATTTCCAAGGTCGCCTTAGCATGTAAGCCCTTAACCATCCCAAGCTACATGGACTTTGATTGTTGTCTCCTAGAAAAGGAAAGCAGGAAGCCTCCCTGAAGTTCAATCCAAACACCTGATGGTCCCGAACCATTCATGTCAGTTCACCAAACACTCCCAAACTACGTGGACCTTGATACATACCAAGTCAAGGTATGTAGGAATCTTCCATGAGGTTCAATCCCAACACCTACTGGTCCTAACCCCCTCCACGTTAGTTCACCAAACAATCCCAACCACTTCACATCAGTTTATCTTCATCCTGCATGATGTTAATCTGTACGCCCCTTTTGGTCCCACCTGATGATAAACTATACCCATTAGAACTACATGGTATTTGATCCCTATCTCCTAGGAAGGGTACATAGGAAGCCTTTTTGAGGTTCAACCTCATCTAGCGGTAAGCCGTTGTGACCCTATCCAATGGAAAGCTGTTGTGACCACATCCAACAGTATGTCGTTCTGACCCCATCCAATGGTAATCCATTGTACCCCAACCCATGGTAAGACGTTTTGATCCCCAATAAAAAATAACCCATTATGATCCCGAATCAACGGTAATCCGTTTTGATCCTCAATCGATGGTAAGCCATTGTGATCCCTAATCGAAGGTATGCTGATGTTTTCTCCAATCGACGGTAAGCTGTTGTTTTCACCCAAATAGTGGTAAGCTGCTGTAGTCCGCAATAAACTATAAGCTATCATTGTCCCCTTTATTGGTATCTGCATCTCTAATCCTCCCTCATGGATTCAGACCAATTCGGGATACTAACCACGTGTAATCCCATGTATACCATTGGGTCGTTGTCCTATGTGTACACCCTGATTCTATACCCCCAACCTAAACTACATGGATTTTGATTCCTTGCCATGGGGATATTTAGGAAGCCTCCATGAGGTTCAAGCCCATCATTTATGTCTCATCCTGGTATTTCCCTCGAACCTATGTGTTTTGGGAAGGTCAAGCCCAAACCCGGAGGTTCCACTTCCTCGGGGTCCCATCGAAATTTCCATTCTCACAGGTCACCTTCTCAGGTGTCCCATCACCTCACAGAACTACATAGATTTTGATTCCCTACCATGGGGATACATATTAATTATCTTCAAGGATCAATCCCAACATCATCATCATACTCACGTTGGTTCCATCTCATTCCCCCACCACTTCACTCAACTCTCCATCAACCATTATGATTCTTACCCAGGACGCCACATCCTAGTGGGAACACGCCATTCCCTTGGGAAACTAACCACAAATAATTCCCACACAATCCATAATCATTCAACCAAGAGTCTCCCTCCTACGATGGGCTTCTATCCATGTGTAAGCCCTAGCATGTATTCAGGTTGTTGTCATTTGTGTACACCCTGATTAATCACCTCTTAGAACTATATGAGTTTTAATCCCTCGTGTATGCACATGGTATGTGGGAACCCTCAATAAGGTTCAATCCCATCCAATGGTAAACCTTGGTGTTTCCATTTCTGGGGTGAACTCTCCCTGATCCTCCCTCTGTGGTGTCCAAATCAGCCTTCATGCTGTGCCATCTTCCCTTCCAGGGACACACCACCCTGGGTCTTCTCTCATTGGGTGTTCTGACCTATCCATTCATTATTCCCTATTCTGGGGTGCAATCTTTCTTATCAGTCCTCAATGGTGTCTAGATCATCCTTCACAGTGTGATTTCTTCCCACTATGGGACACAACACCTCAGATCTATCCTCATTGGTCATTCTGATCCATCTATTTGGTAAACCACCCAGGTGATCTCTTCTAGGGATGTACCCATCTAATCTGTCTCTATGGGATGTTATAATCACTGTCCTACCATCTCTGAAAGAAGTTCAACTCACGGCCTACTTCGTATTAAACATGAGATACCTGAGGAAAACCAGGGAAGAAATGATTTTGGTGTAACCATCTCCGCAAGATGTTAAACTCGTGACATACCCCTTGTTAAATATTGAAACCTGAGAAAAAAACTCAGAGGCATTCCTCCAGAATAAGATATCCCATGACCGATGTGGGATGCCTTGGGTTATGCGCCCTTGAGATTCTCTCTTATAAGGAAGAATATAGGTTCCCCAATGTTCATGCATCTAGAGATTCCATGACATGACTGATATTACCATCTACTCTGACTGAAGGATGCTGCCCTATCAAGACCCCTTGGAATGTCTTAACATCAGAAGCATAATTAACAGACGTACAGAACGATATGTCAACAAGAATGAGATTCCCAAACCATGACTCAAATCTTTAAAGGAGACATGGACTAGGTAAAAAATTCTGAGGAGGAATCCACAGAAGGAGGAACTGACATCCCATTATCTTGTTTTGATCAAGGTGAAAATGTACATGAATAAATAATGGATGTTGTGTGCCATTGGAAAGCCGAAATGTGGGTCAATAGATCAGCGCACCCACAACAGATGGATGTGCGCCCCGATGAAAGCATTAGAAACATATTCATAATTTTATAATTCATCATGTACGTAATTGTATTATTTATTGTAAATAAGATATGATTAAAATCAGTTTACTTATATGGATTCACCAATATATCCCAATGATAAATACATATTTTCTTTAGGTAATCCTCTATTTAAGTCTGTTGGTAACTATAGTTGATTCCAACAAAATATTGCATCTTATGAAGAATTCAAAAATCATTTTTATTCATTCCATCAATCATCATATGATATTACCTACTAGAATTTTATGAACACTATAAGGTTGCACCATATATGATATGTGTAAAGGAAACTATATACGAAAGTATAAATCTTTGATACCAACTGAGATTTACTATAGGGCATTGGATTATGATCTATAGGGGGTCAATGTACCATATTAAAATTTATATTAAGTGTTTCCAAATGTAATTATAGAAAAAAATACTTGATAATATTTATCACAAAATTAAATGATGAATGCATTCAATTTTATAGAAATTTGGTCAAATGTGTACCTATGTATACTCTTACACCTCTGTACTCTTTGAGAGATGTGTTATTAACTGCATTACTTTTATATTGAAATGATAATCAAATAATAACAAAATATTCCTACTGGAAATAAAACCAAAGATATTTATATATTTTTATGGAGAGTCACAATTTGATACAAGCACTAACATTAGATATTAGGGGGAAAAATATCAACTACCTTGAATTTAGAATCCAGGAGTTAGAACCCAAATAGAGACAAAGAATTTGGGGGAAACTATTAAGATTAAGGTTAAAAAATACGTGAGAGTGGTATACAGAATTAAAAAAAACTCATATAGAACTTGGCAGCAGAAATGATGAAGTGAAATGAAGAAAACCAATTGTTCATTGATTAAATGATTAGTTATTCTTATCAACGTCATAGTATTAGTAAATGATATTTGGTTACACTAGAGATATCATCTAGTAGTTGAAAACAAGATCTCACGGGATCACAGAATCACAAAACACATGGAATGAATAAATATTATCATTGAATGAAATTAATAAAATTAGTAAGGTATAATGTTCATTTGAATGATCCTAAAATCTATTTACAAAAAAAACACAACAACTCAATATATCCATTAAACAATATTGATAATTAAAAATAATTGATGAGATAGGGAGATTGTTGTTCCTAAATAATCTTTAAAATATCAAAAAATAAATACTAATTAAATATAATTTGAATTTATCATTAAATATTAAAAATAACATCAAAATATTATTTAAATGGAATGCCTTAAATATTTCAACATTTCATTATGTAAATAAAAATCTGAATTGTGGTTACTTTTCCATATACATATATATATGAAGATATGTAGTAAGGACACTAAAGTTTAGAAACCTGAATTAAATATAAAAAAGAAACCACGAATATTTTTTATTACATTAGAAACTAAATTTGAAATAACTGAAACAATGAGATAAATTATAATATATAAATTTTAAATATTAAAAATTCAACATGTTAGTTTATGAAATAATTTAATAACAATTTTTATCTCACTTTAAATTTGTTTAAAAAAACATCTCTTATATTGGAAATTATATATGTATTTATGGAAAAAACAAATAAAAAAACAAATACGAAAATCTTATAACAAAAGAAAATATCAAAATACATGAAAAAAGGGCATTGTATAATTCCAAAAATAAAATAAAGTTATTTTATACACCATACAGAATACTGACCATGTTGTTCAATCAACCAAAAGGTATGAAAGACCACTTGAAAAAATCAATTGATTATGAGATATAAGATAAGTTTTGAGAATAAAATAAATTACTATGATGTATCAATGGTATAAACAAATGATCAACCATATGATAGATAAGAAACCTCATGAAAAATATATTAATGGACCACAAGAATAAAATTCAATCATTAATATGATGGAAATATAAATTTACCATAATAATAAATGACCGAATATAATATAAAACCAAGAAACATAGAGAACCTAACATGAAAAACAAGCATGTGGTAGGTTAAGTTATTGTGTGACACATAACTTGTGGAAAGTCAAGTGATCATGAGAAAAACATGATAAACACATATTGAATAATAAAATGTATAATTATTTATAAAAAAGAGAACAAAAAAACTAAAAATATATAACTACATATTATGGATAGGATTATATAGAAAATTTTAATTAAACATTTAAAATAAAATAAAAAAATTATGTTAATACATGAGGTATTTATAATATTAAAAATAAAAAATATAGAAAAACAAAAACAATTGAAATAATTACAAACACTGATCACTTAATATAAATCATTTAGTGGGAGTGTAGTCATCTTTATATAGTGTATGCTGATGATAAACGACTTATTAAAAATGTGATATCCATGTTACATTTTGTTAAGATGCGGTTGAACACTTGAATCTCTGTGAAGGTCATTGGTGAATATGCTTTCATTATAGAGATAAAAATCCATCATTCTAGATCTAAGAGGCTATTCAGACTAAGTTGGTGTATATATATTAGAAAGATGTATATGAGACTCAATATCAAAATATTTAACATTGGAGTATTTCTAGTGTCATGTGGCCTAAATTTATTGAAGAAAAAGTGAGCTAAAAATAAAAGGATGGGGATAGAGAGAGAGAGATCCAATGTGCCTAATTCTTTATATATAAATGATAGGATCTATCGTTTATTTCATGTCACGTGACAATATTCATATTTCCTATTCCTTGAACATGGTAGGAAGATATCAAGAAATCCCATGAGAACAACATTGCATTATTTTTAAGAATATAAGAAAGTTTATAAGGTGTAATACAGATATATTCATGTTTTACAAAGGAGGTGAAGATCTATTCATTAATGGATACAAAGATGTTACTTTTCTGACACACCATAATGATCTGAAATCACAGGGAAAGTATTTATTTTACCTTAATAGAGGAGTTGTGAGTTGGAAAATATCAACATATCCATTGGTCACCAATTACATTGGAATTTCCTAAAAATTGTGTCCTTCATATAACTTAAGAATTAGTTAGTAAATGTAATTTTTCTATGAGTTTTCTGTAGTGCATAGAAGAAAATATGTTATCACATAGTATTGTTATAATATTATAGTGTTATCCCTAGCCAAAAATCTATGGTTAAATCAATAAAAAAATAATACATTGAAATTATCACATCTTGAGGGATTTTTCTAAAAGGGGGAGGTTATAATAAATAGAGTTTCTATGAAGGGTAACATAGAATAAATTTTATATAAATCCTTTCACTAATAAAAAAGGAATATCATGTTTGGAAAATAGTATAGAATGTTGTTATCAGTTGGCTCTAATGTTAGTGGGATTCTATTTTAGTTCATTCCCTAGAACCAAAAAACTTTTTTAAATTTCAATTGATTGTATATTAAAGACCAAAATATAAATAAATATCTTATCACATGATGTATGTTCTTCTATATGACATCAATTTTGTAATTTACAAAGTGTATTTTGACATAAAAAGGGAACATTAGCTCCATGATATTATAAAAACCTTCCTGTGATTTGTAATTATTCTTAAACATATGCTATATGGTATGGAAGACATAGTTTTACTAGACACCAATTATATTTAGACTACCAGGTATCATTACCTCCAAAATGGACAAGGCATCGAATCATGAATTTTTCCACATAGAAATCTCCATGAGAGGATATTAAGAGGAAAATCCATCATTTTATATGTATCATTGTATATTCTTATCATTAGACATATGTATTAATCAATATAAATGCTACTATTATTAATGTACATCATGAATCATATACTTTGATGTATTTTCAAAAACTATAAAAACACATTCTTCAGGAAAATTAAGACATATTAGGTTAGAAATACGAAATATAATATCAATAGAAAAGTAAAGAATTGATTTTTCCATTCCCTGATTGGAAGATAAAATCTAGGGATCTTTTAATAAAATATAAAAAAATATTTCTGTATGTTTCCCTAGAACTTTATAAATAGGTTCATCTCAGGAATTCCAAGAAAGATACTTAGATATATAGGTTGATTACACAGGAATACAACCTGATTGATGAGATGTTGAGAAAATGTGAGTAGCTATATGAGTTTATTACTTTTGAAATATTAACATATTTCTCTAGGGATGACTTAATGTGTTACGAGACAATAATCATAGACTTTAAGAGAGATTACATAATGTCACTGTGAAAGAGGCCTATAGGGTGACACACTAAGTGTATGTAGAACCATAATTACATTATATTTGAATTTAACCTTTGTTTAATTTTAATTATTAACAGAGGAAAAATATTTTTTATATTATTTTGATATCATAAATTAAATCAATAATTATTTTAAATTGAATATTTGTGAGTTAAATATTAAATATATATTTATTATCTTATTGGGGAATATAATATTTATTATTTATTTGATCATTTAATAATATAGTGGTATTATTTATTCAAATAAATTTAAACTACTTTGGGTTCGCTAAATATTTAGATGGTTTGATGGAATGAGTTAATGGATTCGGTGATGTGGTATGTTTTATTTAATATAATTTGAATAAATATTGATTTATTTATTTTAAAAATGATATATTATAAATATAAGTTTTTACATGTCATATAATTTCTATTTTTTTGGATTATGTAGAATTCTGGAATTTGTTAAGGTCCTTTGTGCAAAAAATAATTTGTAACCCTAAGTATATAACCTGAATTATATCATTTCTATGTTAATAAATTTGTTTGGAAAAATATTTCTCTCAAGAAAATAATCTCATGTTTGAATAGAAATCCCTCTAAATTTTTCTCAAGAACATGTACTAATTTTATCTTCATCCCTTCTAGCATTTGGATTAAAAGTATAATTCCTTAAGGAATAATGGGATTCTTGTTATGATCAACGATGAATGACACATGGTGATTGGAACTTCTATGATAGAATATGGAGTTCCATCGACAACATTCTATTGCTGTTGGACAACATGTATATACATCCAGATGGATTTTTCCTCGGATATTTCTTTATAGCGATGGTATGACATGAAGATATACTATAATCCACAACAATGAAATAATTTAATTCGGAGGTGCATATTATTAAATAATTAATTATAAATTATACCTAAAAATATTATCACATAAAATATTATATGGATGTTATTATCCAAATATGAGGGTATTCTATGAAGAGGTCAATGAACAATTTTTTTTTGAATGGAACCATCTACTTCTATTGTTTCCAAGAACCATTACTTACCACCTATGTAGTCTTTTATTGTGTGATCAAATATTCAATTCATGCATCGAAACTGAATGGAAAACATAGAAAAACAATTCTTTAACCTATGTAATTTAGTTTTAATTGGATATAGATTAAGATTAAGCATAGTAATTAAATGTAATATGATTATGGATTCAGTTCATGCCTAGAAATTAGATGTGATTGGATTATGATAGTTGTATTGTTAAAGGACATTATCCATTGGGGGAATACAAGAAACTAGTAAGTGAGAGTAGTTTTATATGGTCCATTTTATATTTTTATGGTATGTTTTATAGTGTAAAAAAAATTCTATTTAGTGACTAATGATTTTATTGATATCTCTAAGGACCTATGCTAATAATTAGGTATGGAAATATGTGTAGACTATAAAAATTGGATTTTCATGTTATAGTACATAATGAGCCTTATAAGATGACTTATTTAACCCTTAGGTAATAAATTTAGTAGGGTGAGATCAAAATAAAAAATTTAGCTTTCTAACATTTTAGTATTGTCTTTACTTCATACTTTATTCTTTATTTAGAAGTATTATTGATAATTTATTGGATATGTGGATTTTTATGCCTCTATTTATAAATATAGGATTCTCAAATCTTGTTAGTAATATTGTTAGGAAATGTTACCTTGGTGACCAAGGATGATACATAGGGTTTGGTTTTTGGGGAAATGTTTTATACATTTTAGGTATATGAATATTTTAGGTTCTTATATATGTTAAGTATTAATGTGTGTTTTTATATAAGAAGTTTTATTGAAGGTTATGGGGAACTGTGGAAATTGTTGGGTCTATACGTAAAAATAAAAAATCATTACATTATTTAGATAAATACCTTAAATAGAAAGGACACAACCCTATAAGGATAAATAGAGGATATTTTCATATATAATTTGAAATTAATTAATATAAATAATAAATAAATTCTTTTGTTATTGTTTATTCATTTTGGAATCGATAGTCCAATTTTTTCATATGATCATTGCGTCTAATAATCCAAGTGTATAATCTTATTACCAGTATCCACACATGCTTTATAAACCTCATAATGTCTTTGTGGAATCTTCAAGTTCTAGAATGGATGTTTTAAACCACATGAATCGTTCATTGAGGATCACAAAAATAATATTCTATGGTCTTAAAGGATTCTATCTAGTTCTCTTAGGGACTTTAGATATAGTAGGAGGATCGGTTATCTCTATTCTAGAAATTTTTCTAGTGAAAGATATATCATGAACCAATGTGGGTTGACCCAAACCTATCACTTGAGGTGGTCAATGTCAAGGCTCAAGAGGGGTTGTTGACCCCATCGAGCTGGAATCTAGTGCCAAGGTGTCTATAAAAAATCCAAGGTAATTATGTCACCCCATATAAATAAATAAACACATAAAAAAACTGAGATACCAAAATAAATATATATTATTACTAAACTGAACACCATTTATGTAAATTGAGAACACATGAAAAATGAACAATGAAACCCAAACTAATATGACAACCACAATGTCTCAATGTGAACCCAAGGGTCACTCTTTGATACCAAAACCAAAAATCTCCCACAATAATCAATAGAAAGTTGAAACCTACACCACAAAATAAAACTATAAATAAGTATAGGTGTGAGTATTAAATTTAGTAGGCATGATTGAAAAATATATTATATATTATTTCCCTATTTAATAAAGAATAATCAACTTCATGTTTGGAGTAAAATATATAAATTTATTCTTTTCCACACATTTCCACTTTAACACAATAAATGGCATGTTTCCCTTTTTCTATTTAAAACCACATTACTTTCCAAGGAGAAATCATTTTTATTTCAAATGGGAAATTATGATGATTTTATTTTAAATGGGAAAAGGGAGTATAAAATATTTTCTAAACAATTATTTATAAACTATTGAAATCCATCAGATCTCTTTCCATAAAAGTACACCATGGAATAGATCAGCAGCAATAATCACTTAACAAGGGAAATGCAAAAATAATAATTAAGAGTATCCAACCAACAAATCACATCAATCATCATCCATTTGAAAATACGTGTCTAAGGACATGGGATAACCTGGGAGATTAGGTGACTAATATTAAACATACTTTACATCTCGACTCATCCCATATGTGTGCCTCACATGATGACATCATTACCACCCACATGCTTTATCACACCCTACCTTGTTTGATTGAGGGTTATTATCCCATAACAATAACCAAAAAACAAATCCCCTCTGATGGGCCACTATCCAGAGTGAAATACTATGCTAGTGTAGCAACTGTTCACTGAAAAATACAATATCTATTCCTTGTTCCCATTTTAAGACAGAAGTTCTTGTGAGACAAAAATTCCAAATAGGCATCTAATCACATGAACATATATCATACACAAGGAACTCACACAAAAAGTAACCCCTGAGCCACCCTAAGGAACAACCTCTTTCCTTTCAACCATTTGAACATAAGGGATTATCTTAGCATGGACTACCCACAACATTCAACATAACTAAATAATAATAATTATTCAGGAAGAGTATTCAGGATAACCAATTTCACAAAAGTGATAAATTCATCTAAAACGCCGTTTGAGAAATCACTCCTTGTCAAAGAACCAAACCCACCTTTCCAAAATGGTTAAAACACAACATTTGAAATTTCAAAAATATTTCTATAATTCAATTTAATCACCCAGACCACATTTTTACACCAAATCTACTATCAAAAAAACGAAAAATGGGGTTCACACTATCATCAAATGTCAATACATTTTCAATGAACCTAACACAAACTACTTTCAAGTAAAAAACCATTTTTAAATTCATTTGACGAATCCAAACCAACATTTTAGATGAATAATTACATTTTGAAAGTCATACCATGTTTAAAAAAGAAAAAATAACTTAAAAAATCAAACCCAGTATTTTATCAAACACTTGGTGTGCATATCGTAATGAAACAATGCCATATAATTCAAAATAATCAACACAACCGTCTAATTTCATGTCCAAAAATTGTTTTAAAGAACAAACACCATTATTTAACAATTAAGAAACATATAAATAGCAAGAAACCAATGATTCTTAAATTAAAAGGGAACGTGCAAAGGGGAACCCACCTCAAATCACAATAACTTCAACAATGCCAACCCTAAACGTCTTGACAACGGTTACAAGAAGTAAGAAAACCCATAAGGAACCCTAGAAAAAAAAACAATTTCTCACTACCTTAGGTTTCCAAACTGGAAAAAACATTCCCTTGGGTTTTGATGGGGAATTTGAAATTGAATAAAATTAACTATGAAAGAGAGAGGAGCCCTATCCTTTCAAATCAGGTGAAGAATCACTGAGAAACCACCTTTAAATACACTTGGTGGAGCATATAGTAGCCAAAATTCACCATGGGAGTTATCTAGGTCTGGATATTTTGATTTCCATGACAAAGGGATGAAACCCATCATAAAAAGAAGTACATATTTCAAAATAACCCTTCTTGGGTGGGTTGAATGGTTAGCTTGCATGGTCAAACATACCAAGAAAAAACTATGTAATTCCCCGCAATCAATTGTTTCACAGGATGCACAATTAGGCTGTGTGGTTAGTTTAACTATGTACATGAAATGCACAACTTATACACACTTAGTTTTGTGATTAAACTAATTATTCATCTTATCAATGTGACTTGTTAATGGTCCAAAAACGTCACCATTTTTACCCAAAAATTCACCTAATTCAAGAGGCTAAACCATACAACAAACATACCCCATAAAGATGATCTAGTAGGGGTGTCATAAACTCCACACCATGGAACCTCTTCCCCACAACATTCATTCTAAACAATAATATGGCTAAAAACATCCTAAAACATCCAAAACATAAAATTTAAATTTTTAACCCCTGGAACTCAAGGGAAAAACCAACACCTACAAGATAACTATAAAAAATGGATGAAAATAAAAATTTGGGTGTGAAAATTCTCCACACCATTATGGTTTAGGTCCTAAAAAATACACAAAATCACCATTTGATCAATCAAAGACAATGGTCACACACTCTCATGACTCACTCCTTAAATCTAAGAACATATCTAACACCACCAAACAAAACATACACCTTTTACTCATAACGATCCAGTGATCCAAGACCACATCCCAAAAAATGATAGAAAAATCAATCTAGAACTTCTACAACCTTACTCTAAACCAGACCATTGGGAATACTCCAAAAGATCAAAATCCACTCGAATTGAAAGACTTGATGATAACAACCCAAAATATAACTACCCATTGTCATGCCACACTAGAGACTAAACCATATTTACTAACAAGGGTGGGTGGAATGGACTCCCCACCAGAAGAAACCAACTAGAACCACACAATTACATAAGAAAACCAAAAAGAGATACATGGTTTTCTCTACACCTTTAATAACTGATCATCTTAAAACAACCGGATAAATCCCAACATAGACCAAAAACCCCACCACAAGGGTCCCCAACAAAAAAACTCCTAACCAAGAAACAAAACCAAAAACACAATTTATCATCTCTAGATGAGAACAAACTAAAACAAAAACCGGATTAGAAAGGCTAAACACACATGAACAACCAATCAGATGTCCACATCTAAAAAGGAACCACAAATGAAATTTCATGAAAATGAGACTAACACGCCATGTTAAAACCAAATATGAACTTTTAATCTAGAAGGACCTCAATGAGGGAACATGAACTATATGAAATTTACTATAAAACATGAACTTTAAAGATAAAGAAACTGCAACATAGAAAGATAAGATGTCACCATCATATCAATGAAGAAAAAATCTAGACCATGGTCCTCCACACCCCAATGATTCCTAACTATGTGCAAGCTTCAGTTTGTGGAATGTTATTGGAACCCTAATTTGTTGAAGCATCCATTGGATTACTATCAGGGGATGATAATCCCCAATTGAAACTCCATGTATTTTTATCATGATAGGCCACATAACACACCAGGTAGAACTCGAATATCATGATGCACCACAATATGTTTTTATCTAACATGGAAGTTAAACTAGGGCATGACTTTAGAATATGTACACACATCGTCCTTTTTCACCATAATGTGAAACATCAAGATCATGGTCACATGGAACTAACCTCCACATATAATAAAAATTATTTTAATATAAAAAAGACACACATTAATTAAAATAGGGGATCAAGAATAATTCCCAATATACATATTTGTTACAAGGAAAGAAAAATACAAAAAAAAACCCTACAACAGAATGAATACTCAAATGGCCTCAAACTGAACTCAAAACAACACCTTACTCCTACAAAAGGGTTGGGGTGTTTTACAAAGGGGTATATCTAACTCCACATTACTTCTCAGAACCACCCTGAAATAACCATTTCAATTGACCTAGGTTTCCACATGAATGGAATTTATTTGGATAATTTGGAAACAATGAATTATTATAAACACGCTTTCCACACTGATGACATGCTAAGATTTTTTGGTTAGGAAATGCTGATGAAATATCTGGAGGGATTTTAATTCTATTATATATACCAATCACTTTAGCTAGATTCTTCATCTCCTTATAAAAATTACTTCATTGATTCTAGAGACTGAAGAATGGTTTTCTACCCTAAGAACTTCTGTTAACATATCTTCAACCCAAATTGATTTTCTCACCATGTGAACCAAATAGGTTGGACCGAACTCCAATGCCTTCGACTAAAGATCAGATGAAGCATAATCTCAAAAATTCAAGATATCAAGTAGTCATCCTTATCCCACTTCGGAAGGTAAGGAATTATATCCACAAAATGACTAAAGAACTCCAACACTAGTCCATCACCTTTATGTTGAAATCACATATCCCTTCCCTTCCTCACATTCATTATCTTAGATAAATCCTACCAGATGAATGAGACCTTAAATAAGTCAAAGGTAATATCTTCATGAGGATTGGGTCAAGATACGGACTTTCACCACTTCCAGGTCGAACCTTCAATGATAAAGGTAGCGAACATAACCATTAATGAATCAGAAAAGTCATGTAAACTAAAGATCCTTTTGAATCTATGCATCTAATCTTCCACTTCAAGTGGATTTTCTTGAACATAAAAGACAAGAGGATTTAACTTCCAAAATTCAAGAAGTATAAAAATTGATCAGCTGGAGGGTTTTCCAATGGTGAACCCCACTTGGTTTCACTTCGAATATCCATCAAATCTTTATGGGGGCATACACTAAGAAATAAGAAAACCATGAACCCAATAAAAACCAATTCATCAACAAGAATTATCAAACTCAAAACACCATATAAAAAACTCCCAAATCACAATAAAATTCACTAAAAAACACTTACTATCAAGGAATTACAATTTATTTTTATTTTAAATGATTTTGAAATGAAAAAACAAACTTCATCAGCTTCACACTCACTAATGTAATTCCAAAGATCCTCACAAAAGCATATTCTCATGCCAAACTTGGCACCAATCAACTAATTCCTTAAATCCTATATCTTAGTCACTCATCCATGCATGTGAGTGCTCAAAAGAATACCAAATATGAAAACATGAATTTACATATCTTATAAACAAACATCCAACCCAATTTTCACATTCTCAAAACAAATTTCCCCTTCTGATTTCACAAACCCACTTTTTCAAAGACTACTATCCACAAAATAAAAAACCATGTAAAAACCCTAAAATTCAATCCATATTTTTTTTCTCAAAAATAAGATCTCATGATTTCCATCTAAACACCCAACTCATCTGATTGAAAACATTTCTGTTAACTAAAAAATATTATTTCCTGAAAAATAATTTGATTAAAAAATCACTTTATCAAAAATTCATTCCCATTTGAATCATATGTCCAAAAACATCTTTAAAATAAATTTCTATTTCCAAACAATTAATTCTGCTAAACCCTATACCTTGAATATAGAAATCCAATATCGACACACTTATCATTGTTATACCCAAAAATCATTTTATAAAAATTCATTTTTGAAAGAATTCATTAAAATAATACTAAAAATTCATTTTTTATCTTCCAAAAACCCAAAAATTACCACATTAACTATAGTGTTTCAAAATTCTAAAATTAGGGTCTTAAAAAATCAAATTTATATATGACCCAAAACAATTCACAAGGGGGAACTAGTGTCAAGGTTTTACTTGGACATATTGTTGGCAGCCTTGTGCTAATAACAGAAATATTATAGGGAGTCTTATTAGACGATGTCTCTGACTCCAGATGGATATGTGAGACCTGAAAGCTCACCAAGACATTTATACCAACTCTTATTTGATTTACCAAATAATAAAAAAAACAAGGTCAAATGAATCCAAATATAACCCAAATTTCAATGGAAACTAGATGGCTGACATCAAAAGTGTAATCCAGTCACTCAATCATACCTAAAATCCAAGTTCAAATAGTCTAAATACAACTACTTATACATCCCAAATAATGAATGGTGCTCTGAAATCTAGTCCCCCTAAAGAACCAACCTATATTGATACTATTTCTCCACATACCAAACTAGGTCGACCTTGAAAAGGTCACGTGAGTCGGTCCATGGTAAGGACCGAGAGGCATTCCCAGTCCTCCTAGTATGAAAAATAATGAGGGGGATTAACATAGAAACAAAATGAATTATTTCTCCAAATATAATTAAATAAAACTATGAAAAAATAGAGGGAACCAAATAAATAATTAAAATTACCAAAATAAACATAATTTACATAAATTGAGAATACAAGGAAAATAAACAATAAACCCCAAACTAAACCTAACAACCACAACATCTGCATATAACCAAAAGGTTCACTCTCTAATACCAAAACCAACAATCTCCAATAGTGATTGAAACTAAGGTGGAACCTCACCGCAAACTAAAAACAACAAAGAACTATAAGAGTGAGTTTTAAAACTCATTAGGCATGTTAGAAAAATATATTATCAATGCATTTATCTTTAAATAAAGAGTAATCAACATCATGTTTGAAATATAATATAAAAAACTAGACTCTTACACAAATTTATATTTTAAAAAAACATGGGTCATTGACCTTCTTCTATTTAAACCCACATTCTTTTCCAAGGAGGAACCACTTTCATTTAAAAAGAGAAAGGATGATGTTTTTATTTAAAACTGGAAAAGGGAGTATAATAAAATTTCTCAAAAAAAATTTAGAATCCATTAAAAACCATCCCATAACTTTTCACAAAGGTACAACATGAAATAGAGAAACAATTATAATCTCACAATAAGTTCAATGGAAAAATATCAAGAAACATTAACTAACCAAACAAGCATCTCAATCATCCATGGGGGAAAACTAAGTTTCAAAGGACATGGGAGAACCCAGGATCTCAGTGAAATAACCTAGAACATACTATACATCTCAACTCACCACACAAGCATGCATCACCCGATGAAATCATTCTCTCCTGCATGCTCAATCGCACCATACCTAGTTTAAACGAGTGGCATTATCCCATAGTGGAAAAAAATCACCTACTATGGGGAAGTAACTAGACTGAAATCCTATTCTAGTGAAACAACTATTCAATATAATTCCAAAATCAATTCTAGGTTCCCATGCTAATAAAAAAGTGGGGGTGAGCCAAATAATCCAAACAAGTAGCCAGTCACATGCACATATTTCATACACATGAAAATCACATAAAAAGTCACCTCTAGAAGCCCCAAGGACCAGAATCTTCCTTTGACCCATTCAAATATAATGGAGTCTCTCATTATGGAACTCCGAAAACATTTCACATAACCAAGGTATGATAATTATTCAGGGAGAGTTTTCAAGATAACCAATTTCACAAAAGTGTTAAAGGGGCCTCAAACTCCCTTCGAGAAACCACTAGTTTCCAACGAACAAAATACACCTTAAAAAAATGGTGAACACACACCATTTGAAATTTCATAAAACTTTATAAAATTATATTTAAGCATTCATACCAAATTATCACACCAAATACACTTTCAACAAAATGCCAAATGGGAAGCACACCATCATTAAATGTCAAACCATTTTCAAAGAACCAGAAACACACTAATTTAAATTCCAAAACCATTTATATATCCATTTGATATATCCAATCCTCCATTTATGATTCAAAAAATAAATTCACAAAGAAAACCCATGATTTAAAACCCTCAAATCACAAAAAAAAGATAACTATTCATTTTATTAGACACTTGGTGTGAGTATCTTAAAGAAACAATGACATATACATCAAAATAATAATTAAAACACCTATTTCATATCAAAAAAATTATTTTAAAGATAAAAAAACATTATTTAATATATAAGTATGGTTCTAAAATAATGATAATAATGATACATAAATTTAATGGGAATGTGCAAAGGGAAACCTACCTCAAATCATAATCACTTCGATAACACCAATCGAAAACGACCCCTCAAAAGTTCCAAAAAGAAGAAAAAAGTACACATGGAACCCTAAGAAATAAAAAGGTCAAATTTCAAACAATAATAGAAATACAAATTATACAAACATGTCCAATAGGGATAGAGTAGGAAGGGAAATGAAATAAAACTAAAGGAAAATAGAGGAGCTATAACATTTCAAAGTTGGTGAAGAATCACCATGAAACCACCTTGAAATCCACTCACACGAGTTTACATGAGACTAAATATTCCTTGAGGGGAATATAGGTTAGAGTATTTTGAGTGCTGTGTCAATGGGAATAAACTCCACATAAAAATGAGGATAAATTTCAAATTAAACGTCTTCGGGTAAATAAACAATGCACAAACCGTACAATACACCACTATCAAGAGTTAAACAGGCTGAACACATAAGATAAATGATTAGTTTAACTACGTGAATTTATCATGTGATCACTGTACACTTAGATGAATTATTGAACTATTCATGATCCTTAACCATGCTACCTATAAAAAGTAACCTACAATAACCCTTTTAACCCCCAAACTCACTTAACCCAAGGGGATAAACCATCCAACAAACATATCCTATAAGGATGTTCCACTAAGGGTGTCCCAAACCAACATTCCACCTCCTCCCCATATATTTCATGATAACCAATAATACGTCCAAAAACCACCCCAAACCACCAAAACATAAAATTGACATCTGAAACACACATAACATGATTGAAAAAATAAGATCCAAAAGATAAGTTGAATCAGATGATGAAAATAAAAATTTGGGTGTGACATTATCACCCTAAGGTTTATATATCCCTAGAAATAAGATACTTTATTAAAAAACATCCATATATAGTTCGTAGTTCATTGAATTGTGTGTTCTATTTTTAAGAATCATTCCTTCTAGGCGGTTTCCATTAGATTTATTCATGGAAACCAAAACTTCCAACAGTTCTTTATCTAAAAGGGACATGCTTTCCAAAGGCAGACATTCATCAAGTTTAAACATTACGATACTTAGGAATGTGTATTGGTCAAGAATATGGGAGGTCAGACACATCACATCATTTTTTGAGGGAATTATTTTCTACTATAGGACTATCTTTAAAATTTAAGATATTTTTATGAATCGTTATTAATTCTCCAAGTATAACATAGGTTTACCTTGGAATTTCCAATCACTTATTAACATGTGTAAAATTTACAATCATCAGTATGTATTCAAGGTTCTTAATTAATGGATATATCCATATGTATTTGAAGTTCTCCATCAATGGTATCCTCTAAAATACTATTTAATGATTCTTTTAATCATCGTTATGATGATACGGGTTTTAAGCGACTCATTGGGGAACTCTGTAATTTATTGTCATATAGGGAGATGAAGCCTTGTTTTGATATTGGATCGTACCCATGAAATGGGTTAACTATGTATCCTTTTAAAATAAATCATAACCCTCATAGTTTGGTGTCACTTAATGGGACACATCATACCTTTTAATGTCATGTGATAAGGACCTAACCATACAATATAATGTAATGTGGTAAGGACATCTAAGTGAAAGGTGATTAGTTAGAGTTTAGTGTGGGACTTAGGCCGAAATAGCCTGATGAACTTGGAAAGGATATGGATTTCCAAGTAAGATTAGACCCTGTTGAGAATATGAACCAAGGAGAACATGGTTGATTTGAAATGTTGGGTTTGAACCTCAAGGAGGCTTCCTACGTATCCCATGTGGATAGGAATCAAAGCCCACGTAGATCTATGAGTCTCATAGGAGAGTGTAGTCCTTTGAATGAAATGAGTTTGGGTTTACTTTCTAAAAAGGATGCCTTAGTGATTTGGGGGTTTAATTTGGGGATTATTACTAATGAGGATGCCCAGTTTAAGGGAATTATGGTTGGATTCCAGGAGAATATATATAATGATCTTAGGCCCTGGAAGGGCTTCCTACCTATCCTGGTTTGAATAGGAATCAGAGTTATCATAGTTACTTTAGTTGTGGGTGTTTTTGAAAATGTTATAATCATAAAAAATCTCTATGCCCATGTGACTCATGCTTGGTGTGAGAAAAAAGAGGACGTAAAATATTCAACACTGACACAAACACTTTTCCTCCTCTGCTAATGGAAGAGGTTGCACCTACATCAGCCAGGGTGGATGAGGGTGAGGTGATGAGCCCTCCCTCTGTTCTCTTCACATTGGATGATGCTCCAATGAAAGGAAGAAGGGGTGAAGGTTAGGGGCTTACACCAGGATGGATTCCCTAAAATTGATCCTAGTAGGGGAGGGAGACATTTCATTCGCTTGAATGGAAAAGAAATTGTGAAAATTACCTTACCTACCATAAATTTGAGGTTCTGTCTCTTTGACAAGGGAGAGGTCAGGACCCAAACCCTTACTCTTAGAACCAGGAACTTCTCAGCACTATTCCTGGGGTAAAGTTCCATGTGACTATGGATAAACAAACCCACATACACTCCATGAATCCTAATGCCATCATGAAACAAATGTGGGAAACCTATGAATGTTGAAATAAAAACCCAAATATGAGACACAAGAATGTTCTTTTCCCAAGGGTTTAATCTGTCAGGAGGTTTTGGTGGAGGCTTCATCTTAGTCCCTTTCAGATAAGGGGACCAAGGAAGTAGATACCCTTCCATGAATGTCTTCAAAGAGGGTACATAAGTTGTAATGTAGGCCGTATAACAAGATATTCCACACAGGTACTATGCACAAGTGTGTTGCATAGGCACCCCGCGTTGTTGCGTCATGTATCTGTACCACGTAGGTGTGTTGTGTAGGTGTGTCACACAGCTTTGGCACACAGGTGTGCCACACAGGTGTGTTGCACAAGTTTGTATGATGACTGAAGAACATTTCTCACATAGGGGAACCAATCCTATGTAAAAATTGTGAAAGAATTTCAAAACATGCTTATCCAGTTTTATTATCTCTTATCTCGTACTTTAGAGAGCTACCAGAGACAATTTGAGGGATTTGGGTGAAAGAGATACGCACTGGGAGCTTCAGGGAGTCATTAATGAATTTTAGTTCTTTAAATTTGGATCACAAGGGTCATATTTATAGGCATAGATGGTCCAGGTCGAAGGGGCGTTGTCCATGTAGGTCCTCCACAAAGGTCCCCCACACAGGTCTTCCACGGAGGGGTATAAATATGATGCTATCGAATAGGTATGTCATGCAGCTCTGCCGCACAGGTCTGTCACGCAGCTCTACCACGTAGGTCTGTCACATATCCCTTTAGAGGGTTTGGATTTCTTTTTAATTCTTTGAACCTCACCTTGAGATTTTGAAATATACATGGCTATGCTCATAGTCTTTTTTTATTCTTAAGTAGTGTTAACAAAAGCCCCCCCTCATGATTGGATCCGATTATAAAAAGGGTCGAGTCCTAAGGTAAAATTGTGGGGAAAAGACTATGGGTAAATTATTGGATAGCACGGGTTTTCCATGGAGCTACATCACATAGGTATTCTGCATAGTGTTTTCGCACAGATATATGACGTAGGTTTACAGTTGTCTATAAATAGGTTCGATCCTTTTTGATTTTCTTCATTCGTGCTTCCAAATTTCCTGGCTCTCATTGTGTAGCTCTTTTGTCTAGCCTCAATGCGTTGTGCTCTCACAAAGTCTCTCTAAATTTTTTTCTAGGTGAAACTATTTTAGCAATGGAGCTACGCGTAAGGACTTCATTGAAGGAGTTGCACTAGGACCCTTGTCAAAGGACCCACATGACAGACCTCATCGAAGGTCCTATGCGAAAAGCTTTCTTTTCTAATTTTTTTATTTCCTTTTCCTTTAAGGTGAAATTAAAGTCAAAATTCAAGCCTAATATGGGTAGTTTGATAATTCATTTGTAGGAAAATGAATCATTTGATAACCTCTACTGAATAAGGTAAGGCTCGCCAAAATGAAATGATTAAGATCGTTAGACCAGACTATTATGATGTTTTTAAAAGTAGTCTTTCTGGACTATGGAAGGGTTTAATTCTATATCAATGTAAATATCCCCAAATTCCTTACCTACCCTTATATGGGAATGGGATTTTAAAAGATTATCATGTTCTATCTATTAATAAGTACTTCCCAAAGAATTGGTTTCTTCAATTCTCCAACTGTAACTGCATGAATATTAGTGCAAGGGGGTGTCGTTACATGAAGGAAAAATCCCTATTGGTTTCATCCTGAATCAAAGTGGTTGTACTCCTAATATGAAGGATCACGTTATAGAGACAAGGCCACATTACTATGATTCAACTTTTTAGGCTTCTCAGACAGATCAACCAATTGGTTTTAAGGAAGACTTGGATATTCATTCTAGAGGAGGTCTGAATCCTGAATGGATGTGGGCATTTTGGGTGCGCTGAACTTATGAAGAATTCAATAAAGAGTTATCATATGTTTATATTTATAAATCTGGGTGGATGGGACCAACTTATGTTTATAAAAATGATTTCGTTCTTGAATTGATAAGATGATGGAGTATGAAAACAAATTCTTTCCACATGACACATGGTGAAGTTGACATTAGTTTCTAGGATGTCTATCAAATAGTTGGGGTTCCCATTCTTGGTGAAATGTATGACGAGTTTATTCCTCCTGCTACAACATGGGGTGATGTTACTATAACACCACCCTTATCTCATGAATTATTCAAAATAGGAACGAAATTACCAAAAGATAAGAAATATATTCATTCTAGGGTGTGGATGGAAGCCTTTTTAAAACCAACAACTGAGAAAGGTCCCACCTGTGGATGTCCTGCTATTAGTCCTTCTATAGATAACTAGGGTAGTTCAGGCACATATTGGCCTACATTGGAAATTGGTGACTAAAAGAACTGGGGCTACAATGTCAAATCTGATATTAATTCAAAGATACACTTAAATATCCTTTTTTATGCGGCTAAGCATTTACATGATTCCAGTTCATGAGTCTGGAGTTGGTGTAAGTCCAGGGACTTTTGTTATCATAGCTAAATTAGTATAAAGTAAGAAAATTGGGATAATAATTTGTATATTGGAAATAATTTACTATTCCCTGCTACACTAATACAATGGGAAGGCTCTATTTAGAATTTTAGGGTCATTCCAAGTGTTATGGGGCTGAATTGCAGCATAATTTTCTTCATACTAAGTGTTGAATTCAGTTAGAGTCCCCAATGGTCAATTCATCCCATTTTTACAAATATTTTCTGGTATTTAGCCTCAAAATTTGAGACCCGAGGTAGTGATAAATGCATTGAATGTCTTAGGACAATTCATATTCTTTCCTTTTGGTAACCCACCAACTGGAACATTTATTGGTGATGGTAAAGAAAAGAATTATGAGCTGAGTTCTTATATGATGGAAATCACGGATGGTTTATTATCGACTAGGATTGATGGTGAAATTATCTATGAGGCTTACACCCCATATAGGTTTTCTCTTTAGTTCAGATGCCTTCAACAATCAAACAATTTTCCACCCACGTATGTTATACACGAGAAACACCCAATGGTAGCAAGACAATTATGGATTCAAATGGCTTTAGAGGAATTCAAATTTTCAATTACGTTCCTTCCATCAGATGATTCAATCCGATTAGAAGCTACATATTCCAAAGCTTGAGCTTTTTCATATCTTCAAGGGTCTTTGACTAAATGAATATATCGAGTTGCAGCTACAATGAATGTTGCGTATGGAAATTGTGGTAAAATGTCCATGTCCAGAGATGATGTAGAAGTTTCAGAGCTTCAGATCCTTCAAAACATCCTCACAAGATGTATACCGAGAAGACCAAGGCTAGAGAAGAAATACCTCTGATAGAAAGGAAATCCAATCATCGTCATCAAAAAGAGATTCATATTCCATCTGTCGAACTTTTTGAAGAAGAAGAAGGGAGGCCTGAAGAGGTTCACCAGTCAGAAGGTGTTGAATCTCCTCCACAATCAACCATACCAAGATTGAGTTATGTGTGACCTTTATCCATTCTTCATTTGGAGAGTGTCCCCCATGATCTTAGGGATTAATGGGAATTCCACCAGCATGGAATTAGAATACCAGATGTGGGTGACATTAAGGCACATTCTAATTGCAATCTGGATAATAACCTGGCTGAAGTATATGATTATATTACAATGTTGGAGGTTTTTATATATGAAAATGATGAAAAAATCCCACCTCTAAAGGAGTATCTCATATGACGGACTTAGGAATAAAAAAAGGGTTAATTATTGACCTTTAGATGGAGTGGGATATTTATATTAATACTGAGAATGTATTTTACTTTTCTTTTTTGTCAACTCTTCTTTACCATTCATCATAATTAATCTTTAGGTAATGTGTTTTTTTGCTGCTTGAATGAAGGGAAGGAAACTTAGGACCAGTTCCTGAATCACTAAATTATTGGCCTATAGGTTCTCCCATTAACACATCGAATCATCCTCCCAGGTCTCTAGAACTTTCTCCAGGAGTGAGAATCGTGACTGGGGTAATGGAGATGGATAATACTCATCCATTACCTCAAGTTTCTCCTTCCATGTAGAGTGTTTCGATTTCTTCTCAAGATTATGAATAGAAACACAAGAGAGCAATGAGATTAGTCTGAAGTGTTTGCCAAGGAGTAAGTATTTATACTATCTTTAGGGTATTATAATTTTTTCAATACACTCTTGTGATCACATTTATCCCTTGAAAGATCTATATATCTCTCATCTCTCAAGGGAATAAGTCCTGATTCTTAAAGACCATAGAGGGAAAATCTAAGAGAATGCTTGGATTATGTTAAAGGATCTGCTACTTTAGTAGATAAAACATCAAAATATTTGGATGTACCCGCTCCTAGTTCTACTGAGAGAGAGAAAATCCATGGTAATATCAAATACACTTCTCCTGAATATTAAAATATTTGTTAATATTATTCTTTTCAACATATCTCAGATCAGTTGCCTTTGCCAATGGATCTTGAAATTACTAATACTGATATTCCAATTGCTCTGGAAAAAAGGACTGAAGACCTAGGAAAATCTGAAATAATTACTGATGTTCAACCAAACCTGGAAGGATCTGATGATGTTGTACCAATTGAAGAACCAATAGAACAGAATGTCAGTGGAGCCAATTTGGGCATCTACCAATTTTTGTTAGATACCGTAACTGGTGAAGATGCTATAACATTCCAAGACGCGTATGATGAAATTATGTAATCCCTTAATCCAAATATTGATATTCCAGGTTCTATAAAAGAGTTTGGGGATTTCAATGAGGGATTTCAAGGGTGAAAGTACTTATTCTTTCATTTTCCATACACAATTGTTCTTCTTTACTTGATACTTTACAACAATGTTCACCTTATATAGCTTTATCTGTGGAGAATCTTACAAAGGCTCTTTATGAATGGGGAATTCCACTCTATCCTTCCTCTGTTGATGTTGGAGAAATACCTACAGTGGACCCTTTATTGAGATATGTTCTAGAGCTTTCAATTATGATAGCTCGGAAAACTCATGAGAGTAACCCTTCTCAAGAAACATTTACTAAATCTATTGAAGCTAAGAATACCAAGGATGAATCCAGTCAAGTGGCATATTTATTATTCGGTAAATTTCATCAGCTGTTTGCATCATACTCTGTTTCTTCAATTTTTTCTGTAACTGACAATGACCTTGATTAATCATTTAGGGTTATCAGATCCTACAATTAGATCAGAAGGTGAAGCTTCCATGATGGCTCATGCATCATCTGGAGGTAACTATTTTGAGGGAATCATAACAAGGAAGCTCTTTAAGTGACTGTTTCTAGATTACATTTTACCACATTGTAGTGACTCATATTCGAACATAGAGATGCAATATTCTCTTGGCATGGAATGTAAGAATACAAGTCAACATATGTGGAGCCTAATTTATGAGAAACCTTTAGATGAACTACTATCCCATTTTTCCAAAATCCTCGCATTATTCTGCGTATTGAGATTTGGTGGATTTAATTATCAATCAGTCTACGATGAAATGAAAGATACCATTCACTGACAGGAGTAGGAGCATAAGATGCAGAAAGATTTTGAAAAGTCTAATTGTCTTATCAATATTGAGAGCTTCCAAGCTGTAGTAGCTGAGGCATAGGTGGATCATAACAATAATTCTATCGAAATCATCCAACAAATTAAGGAATCCATGAAATAGTCATTATATATTTAATAAAAATTGGATATTTTTCATAAAAAACTTGAGAAATTGAAGCAGGCATTGGGAGAAACTCAATTAGAGGGGATAACCACCATTTCAATTGCTAAGGAAGAAATTCGTCAGGCCGAGGAGGCTGAAGATACTCAGCTTTCTCAACTTTAATATTCACCTAATAGAGCTCATGAAACTATTAAAAAAATGAGGATCCATGTTGAGATTTTATTTTAAAATATTATAGATAGGCTCCATCTTCTGGATTTCCCTCTAATTTCATATGAATAAAAGAAATTTTTTCTTCAATGATATATGTCCTCATTCATTCTTTTTTTTATTGAAAGTTTAAAGGTAATGATGATGGTGATTTTTTAAAACATCAAACCATCATGTCAGATAATCATGATTACAATGACCAGAATGGGGGTGCTCATAATTTTATTATTAATCCAATGGGCCTAATGAGAATAGTTTTATTTTTTCCAGGGTTATATGGAAAATCCCCCAAACTTCGTATCATTTTACTTTTTATTTCTCAATATTACCTAAATCATTCAAAATATATATTTATTGAGTTAGGACTCAACTTTTGTTCAATGTTCCCTATGTGGGTTCCAAATATGGTGAGTACCACGTCTATTGTTGTTGGTAGTTTAAATCCATTCATGATGGACTATAAATGACAAATGTTTAAGGTCTAATATCTTTAACCATAAATTTTGAAATGAGATCCCAAAAAAACTCAATGACTTAGAATTGGTCTAATATTTTTTAAATATTTACAAGGGGAATCTTGAGTCATGATTTTTATGGTCACTATATTTAAAACCTGTATAAACCTAAGGGGATTCTTCTCCAAGAATGAAGTTACAATCATTTGAAAAACTCGTTACGAGAGTTCTGTTATGCAGGTACAACTAGGGAAAATTTTGCATAGCCAAATAGTTGCATCTTTTAACTGACATGACTGTTATATAGGGAAATTATGAAAGGCCACCTAATGAAATGTGTTGCATAGTTAGGAAAAAGATCTCTCAGAATTATGACATTTAACTATTAATAGATAAGGGAAAATAATATTTGGGTGACTCAAGACCATAGTGGGTGGTTTTTTTCCAAGGAAAATAATTTTAAGAATGAAAGGGTTATTTTTTGCCGATATGTATCATGAATAGAAAAACCATTTCCATTCAAATTTGGTGTGTGAGGAATGGTTATAATTTTTCAGAATGGAGAATTTATGATGTCATATAGTGTAGTTTTAAGTCATGCAGTGAGGAAATTATATCGTTCAGATTAAATTCATGCAGTTGAGACATTATATTGTTCAGTTTTAAGTCATGATGTTGGGACATTGTGTGGCTTAAATTTAAGGTACTTATCTCTGACCAAAGGTATGGCAGTCTCAGGATTTCTTGATAATTTGTTAGAAAACATACTATCATATTCAGTTATGGAAGGGAAAATTGTAAACTGTGATTTGGAAATTTCTAAATCTGAAAAATGATATAGAAATTTGGATAAAGGCATTATAGAATTTTTTTTCCTAGAATGAAGTTACCATTATTTGAAAAACCATTTATGGGGGTTGTGTAATGCATGTCCAACTGAAGCATATTCTACATAACAAAATAGTGGAATCTTTTGAATAATAGGCCCGTTATGCAGGAAAATTATTCAAGGCTATCTATGGGCATGAACTGCATAGTCAAGAAAAAGAGCTCTCAGAAGTAAGAAATTTTAATGATAAAAGATGCAGAATTTTTATGGAGATTTAGATTTTCTAAAGCATAGATATTGGTTTATAGAGAAAGGTACCTGAATATGGAGAGGGTATTTCTAACCACGATTTCCAAAGAATTAGAGGAATATGACTTCTACGAAGTTCTGACACAAATGTATGAGGTATGGTGTCTGTAGTTTTAGGTCAAACAATTAGGACAAAAAATGGAAAAACTATATGATATGTGACCAAGTGATTCGAAGGTGATTTTATATTTCTTTGAATGCATGGATAGAGAAATGTGTAAACCATGGAATTGAATAATTTCAGATCAAGGGAAAGATAATGTGACAAATATACCTGAATAACTGATTTAAAATACATATTCTTGTATATTGTCCTCAAATTTTGAAGGGGAAAAAGACTCTATAACCAAGAAAAAAATGACCATCATTTTACAAACCTATTATGGGGGTTGAATTATGTATGGCCAACTGGGGCATATACTGCATAGAAAAATAGTGGAATATTTTGGCTGATAGGCCCATTATGTTAGTAACTTATGTAAGGCCACCTAAGGGAACATACTGCATAGTCAGGCAAAAGAGCTCTCAGGTATTAGAAACTCTGTCACCAGAACCCATAAGAAAGATTATAAAGATCTAGAAATATTCAAGATTAAGAGCTTGAAATATATAAGGGTCTTATGATCAATGCACATAAAATGTATTTGAATCAATATTGTCCAAGAGTTTTACGATCTTTAAATAGATCTTACTCATATGTAAAATGGAGACTTTCTTTGTTTCCCTTTGAATTGACATTATAATGAACAGTTTAAATTCATTCATGGAGGATATTATATTGTGTATTTTTATGTAATGTAGGGAGGAAATTAATAGCCCCATAATAAATTGAGACACCTTATTTATAGAAAGAATCATTTTAGACTCTTCCTAATCCCATGTGAGCTATGCTCGTTGTGAGAAAAAAGGATAAGTAAGATTTTTTTATAACACAATGGTGACACAAGTGAAGAATAGGGGTGTTAGATTTCTATTCAGTTTTACATCATGTAGTAAGGAAGAAGATTAAATGATGTGAAAAGAAGTACATATTGTAACTAGACTAAGGAATAAAACCCAATTGTCTTTATGTGTCTTTATGGAGGAATGATTCAAGCCATACATGGTTCTTTAAACATTCCCAATGAAGGTTTGATTCTTATATAAGGAATAAAGGGGGGTTATATTGTGGATGGGACCAATATTGGAGATCTAGGCATCTCTACATATATCATATAGATGAGAATCCAACTGTGTGTAGTTCTTTAAACATTCATTTCCCACACTAATTAAGTTTGACAAGGGAGACATGGGGATTTAACACATTCTAGAAGAATGATTAAATTTAAGACACAAGATGGTATGAAAATCAAATCATGTATCTTAAAAGAGCACTCTTCATAGATCTAGTTCATATACAGGAGAATAAAGAGGGAAATAAAAATTATGTGGTTGCAGGTGGGCCCAATATTAGAGATCCATGCGTCTTTACATATCTAAAATAGACAAGAATCAAGCCAAACATAGTTCTTGAAATGAGGCCCCTATGAAAATCTGATTCAGACATAAGGAAGAAAAGGACTCACCTGCCACTAAGGAATAGAAATGATATCAATGATGCTTGAATATAGAATCTCCTAACCTCATTTAAAGATGATGTTAACTGTACAGTTTAATGTCATGTAACGAGGAAAAATGGTTCCATGCAGTTTAACGTCGTATGGAAAGGAAAAAAATGCTACACATTTAAATTTCATGCAACATGGACGTTTATGGTTGTTACGTAGTTTAACATCTTGCAACTATAACTGTGTACTATGTAATTTAAGACTTTCGGTGTGTGCAACTACACAAAGTATTTCTTCAAGAATCTCATATTAGTTAGAGTGGTAACAAGCTCTATATCCATTGAGATTAATTCATAATCTCTATTTGAGTAGTCCTTATGTATAGAATAATGTCATTCACAGTTTGGATCAATATTTGGAGGCTTATTTCCAAGTATCATTGGAGTCCGGAGGACCAATACCAATTGTCCATGAATAAATTAACAGACTTCTAAATGACGCAAAGTATGTAATCATTTCTTTTCTAATCATTACAGCTCATTAAACCATTTCTGAGACCTCTCATCAGAAGAAAATTGATCAAAGATAGCAACTCTGAGTGAAGGAAATTTAATTTCAATTGGAAAAACTGCTTTTGTTCTGTATACCAATAAATAAGGAGTTTCTTGGGTGGTAGTACAGGTAGTAATAAAATAATCCAATAAAGAATGAAAAAGTTCATTTGGCCAAGATTTATTATCTCTAGCCACCATCTTATGGAGTATATTTTATTAGTCATTTTTGAAAGCTTATATATGTCCATTGGCCACCGCATGATAGTGAGATGAATGGTTGGATTTGATATTGTGCTTTTGATATATCTTCTTTACCTCAACAGAACAAAAATTGGTGCCATTGTCCATCAATATAGTATGAGGGACACCAAATTTAGTGATGATGTTAGTTTTTTAAAAAATAACAATTATTTTTTCTTTGACTTCTTTGAGAGAAATTACCTCATCCCATTTAGAAAAAAAAGTCTGTAGCACTAAGAATATACTTAAACTGATTAGCCGTAGCTAGAGGATAAGGTCCTACTACAATCATTCCCCATGTGGACAATGGTCAGGAGTATTTAGCTGTATATAGAAACTCTAGGGTTTGATGAATGTTGTTGGAATTCACTTATAAGGGATGAAATTTCTTAGTAAAATCTATGTTATCTGGTATCATTGAAGGCCAAAAGTATCCAACCCTTTAGATTTGATTAGAAAGAATATGCCCAAACTGGTGAGAACCATAATCTCCTAAATGTACTTCTTCCGTAATAGCTACAATTTATTCTCCATCAATACATCTGAAGAGGATTCACTCAATGCCTCATTTATATAGGATATTCTAGTTATCTGGACTATCATAAAGAGTAAAATTGGTTGCATGTCTTCATATATGTTCTTTTTCATCCCTATCTGGTTGAAGTACTCTATTTTAAAGGTATTACATGATGGGTGTCCTCTATTCCTTGGTATGACCATATGGCTCAGAAATAGGATTAATTTCATTAATTTCCCCCATATTGGGTTAAACAAAAGGTGAGACTACATGATGATGAACTATAATGATGAATGTCTCATCCAAGTTTGGATCTTCCAAGGCTATAACTGCATTATCCAGTGCATCATCTTGGGAATTTTGTGATTGTGGGACATAAGACAATATTGGCTCTGAGTGAAAATCATCCATTAACCCTCTAACATAATCACACAATGGGATTAACTCTTCTTTTATAATATAATATTCCCCATTTATTTGTTTGATTACCAATTCTGAATCACATTTCACTTTCAAGTGATTTAATTTCACCTGAAGTGCCAATTTGAAGCCTATGATGAGAGCTTGATACTCTGTCTCATTGTTGGTTCCGCCTTACGATAATAGGATGGAATAAGGAAACACTTATTTTTCTGGGGAGATAAGGACAATTCCAATCCCAATATTATAGAGTTTAGGGTTTTCCATTCTCTTCCTCATTGGACTTCTAGAAGAAAAATCAAAGTACATCTCCCATGTTTCAGAACTATCTTGAATTTATAAGACCTATTCATTAGAAATTTCAATATTCAATGATATTTCTTCCTCAAATGAATGTTCATCAAGGAAGTCGGCCAGAGAATGGACTTTTTTACCTTTTATGGCACAAAATGGACCTCAAAATATTGAAAAATAACATCCCACCGTGTCAAACGCCCTGTAAGCACATGATGACTGAGGATAAATTTGAGCGTGTTACTGTAAGACATCAATTGGACATCATGATGTTGAAGGTAGTGCCTCTATTTCTAAACTGAAAAGATTAATGCCAGTAAGCACTTTTCAATACATGAATATCATGTTTCTATATCAAGCACAGTTCTTCAATGATAATAAAGGCTATTTTCATTCCTAACATCGTACTTTTGGGAAAGGAAGGACCCCAGTGATCCCTCTAAAGTTTTCACATAGATAATAAGTGGTCTTTCTTCAAAATGTGGCATTATTACTAGTGGAAGTAAGAGATATTTCTTTTGGGTATCAAATTTTTCTAGGAATTCTTCAGTCCAATGATAGGTAACTCCCTTATTTATTAATATGGTGAAGGGAAATCACTTAACTTCCAAATTAGTGATAAATCGTCAAATATAGGCCAAGTGTCCTTGGAGTCCCTTGAATTATTTCAAATATTGAGTAGTTGACATGACAAGGATTGGTTTTGTTTTCTTAGGATCAACTTTTATACCACGATAGCATACAATGAAGCTGAAAAACATTCCTGAGGTTACCTGGAAGGCACATTTCAAGGAGTCCATCTTTAAACTGTATTGCCAATGTTTATTGAGTATGGTCTCCAGACCTGCCAAATGATTGTAATTTTTTATTGATTTGACCACCAAATCATCCACATAACATTCAAGAAATTTTTCTATGAAGGGTTTAATGATATGTTTCATGGAACATTGATATGTTTCACCTGCATTCTTTAAGACAAAGGGCATTACCTGATAAAAACACACCTTGAGGTGATCTAAATGCTATAAATTCTTCATCCTCTGGGGCCATACAGATTTTATTACACTCATAGTATCCATCCATGAAGTAAAGGGTTTCATATCCAGATGATGTATCGATTAAATGATCTGTGATCAGGAATGAAAAGTCATCATTAGGACAATTCTAGTTAAGATCTCTGAAATTAATGAAAACTCTGATTTGTCCATTCTTATTTTTCACTAGGACAATATTGGAAATCCATTTGGGATATTCCTTAATATAGTTATCCTTTATAATCTTATCAACTTTAGCTTCAATTTTAAAAGCATGAGTTGTGTGTGTTCTTATTACTTCCTTCTTGAATCTTTGATGATCTTCTGGAAAACCCAAATGATGAGTGGATACATTGGGATTATGTCCTTGAATTTTTGTATAATTCCAAGAAAATATATCTCAATGTTTCTTTAGAAATGAATTATAAAACTATTTCTCTTCAGAATTCATGGCCACATTAATTATAGTGGGGCATGAATCTTCTTATGTACCAAGATTTATTTCTCTGAGCTCATCCAAAGTGGTAGAGACATCCTCTTCAAATGCTGGAGGAGAATCCCTAAGGTATTCCTATTCTTATTCATCTTCTTTATGAATCACTTCTTCTATTTTCATGTGCATAGTATAATACGAAGCAAAACTTCCAGAGATGGTAGAGGAGTCAGTATTTGAACATCCTGAAGAAGAGGCCACCATTTCTGACCGCACTGACAATGAAGGGTTTTCTTGGGGAAATAAATAAGAGATGATGTATTGGTAATCAAAATCGTTGTCTTACTCTAGAATTAATACAACTTCTTATATTTTGATTGAAGAAGTATAGACTTGTTGAAGTTCAGCAGATAAAATGAAGACATCTCCAATTAAGCTTCCATCACTGCTTGGTGAATCAAAAACGTCTCCCATTCTGTCAGGATCGATTGCTATAATTGACAGTATGGGAGATACTGGATGAATTCTTGGATTTGGTATTACCTTTTCAATTTGATTGATATGTAACACATAATCTATAATCAAATGTTTTAATGGGTTTGTTGGGATCTTTTCCAAACCATTCAGAGCATTAATTCTGGTTACCTCCGTTGTCATGGACCTCATTCATTTTTTGTGATAAAACTATGCCTCAATGTATTTTGATTCGGACATTTTAAATGGATCCTTGTCACCTTAAAATGTCCTGATTTGACCATTGAAACAATACTTAAGACAATGGTGGTACGATGAAGTTATGGCTGCATATTGATGTGGCCAGGGCCTTCCAAGAAAGATGTTGAAGGTCGTGTCCTAACAAACAACCATGAAATCTAAATTAGACACAAGATCTACAAACTGATTTCGGAGTGTAATCCCACCTAGTGGTTCTTTTCCATTATTTTCATATCCTCACAACAATAAAGTAGAACGAGATATGTCAGATTCAGTTAGGCACAATCGTCAAAGCATATGAACGGGAATGAGGTTGACTCCAGAGCCATTATTAATGATGTTTCATCGAATATCTATGTCATTGACCTTACCAGATAGATACAAGGGCCTAATATGTCCATTTACTACATCATCTTCATCTTCACCTATAAAAGATATGAATGCATGCCATTATACTGGATCATTCTCTATACGTCAAACCTCAGTAGTGACAACTTCAATTTTAATTTCTTGAGGACATAACAAAGCCTCAATAAGTGATTCTCGAAGTTCTTTTGACAGGTTCAAGGCATCTATAATTGACAGCATGGACATTACATAGGCCATCTATTTCAAAACTTTATACTCATTTTTTCAAAGGTTTGTGTTTCCCTGCATGGGAATGCAGTTTTGTCGGTACCTTGGAATTTGATGATCCTGATGTAGATGTAACTTGTGTCAGAGTAGAAGCTGGAAATACATCTGGATTTGGTAGTTTAGACTGACTAGGTTTATCTACCTTCCAAGAGGAAGATGGTCTAGCCTCAAATCAGGCCTCTAATAATATCATGTCATGACCAAAAAGTTCATGCACGGAGGAATCTCCTTGTTCTTGTTGAGCCTGCTGAAGGGCCCTTCTTCGGGTTTCTGCCACATATACGGTTCGACTAGGGTTAGTGTTAAAATAATGACTTATAGAATTCACATGTCTTCTCCTATATCCTTTACCTTGGCCTCTTTCTATAGATCCCTAGCTAGGTACAAGGAACTAAAAATCATTATAATCAAAATAACCATTGGAATAACGATCCGTTAAGTGGATAATGTTGATGGAACCAAAGAATAGTTCTTCATCTGATAAAGATTCGGCTTGACAGGTTAGTTCTGGTTATGCTGTTTAGCAGGGAAGTGACCTTGCTTTTGAAGCATATGGAATGAAATATACTAGAGTCAAGGAAACCATTGGCCTTAATATGAGCTTATCTTCTTCTGACTGCTCTTTTCCCTTCTGATCACTTCACTTCTTTGAGGATTGACCTTTTGATGAAGGTGGTTTTTCTATGGCCAGAGTGGCGGAAGAAAAAATCAGTTCTTTCAAATGTGTACATAGAATGGAATTAGTTTGGTTGATAATTTTCCTAATAATCCAATCATAATATTTTTTTAAATTTTTACTTTTGACTTCCTACCATTCGTCTTCTTCCTCTAGATCAGTAGCAATAACACATGTTACTTGAGAAGATGAACTTTTCAGTTTCACTTGTCCATTGTCTACCATTTTTTAAATGAGATCCTTAAAAACAAGACACTCTTGAATGGGATGCCCCAACATCTAGTAAAATGGACAAATATTTGGAAGATATTCATCTCTTTATTTGCTTGTTTTCTTCATCCTTGTTAACTGAACCAAATTATTTTACAGAGCTGATATGATGTATCCTAGAACTTGTTCATTCTGAAAGGAATAGAAATTACTCTTTAATTCCTCAAACTATTTCTGATGTTGATCTCATTGATCGTCTTGATGAGGCATTCGTTGTTACTGATGCTCTAGAGGCAGAGCCCTTTGATACGATGAAGGTTTTGAAGTAGAAGAAGGTATGGGTTCTTGCTTGAGTGTAATGGTAGCAGCCTCTGCTTTCCCTATTATCTTTCCCAAATATGATGGAATTACATGAGTTTTACCTTTGTTTCTATAATAGAATCTTCTATTTTTTGAGAAATTAGAGTAAGGTCTTTATACCCTCCTGTGTATTTTATAAGGATCAGTGGTGTGTGTAACTCATCACACAGATTTTCCACACAAATTGGTAGAAAATCTTTTTGAGGGAGTGTCCGACTTAAGGAATACGTTAATCATTTCCCTCGAGAAATGAAATCTAAAACTCTTTCATTTTACCTTTTTTTCAATTTTTGAGATCAAAAACAGTTGTCTTCTGTAGCATTGAGCCGAATTGAAGAAGGAATTTCAGACTGAGATCTTCCCATACACTAATTGATCAAGATTGAAAAATTTTATACCATGTCAAATCTGGTCCATTAATGAATGAACAAAACACCTAAGATTTACTGCTTCATGTTGTTGAGGAGTTCCCATCATGGGATTACAATGAGATAGAAAATGTGTTAAGTGTTTTTCTGGATCTCTCGAACCATTAAAGATTGATATTGTTGTATTCACAAAATTTGGTGGAGGAGGAATCATATCCACCCATTCCGAGTATGATTTCTTTTCCAGTTGAACTGGAAGACATCATTCATCAATAGCTTCCAATTGAGTCGTTAATGCCTTAATTGTGTTCATAATAATTTTTGGAATATCCATATGAGTTGGAACCTTTGAATGTATAGAAACTGGAGCTTGAGATTGTGAAACTACTGGCAAAACCATTGCTGATGGTGCTGGTATTTTCCTTGGATAACCCACTAGAATAGGCTTATCGGGATATGTTTGATCATGCCTTGGCTGTGTACCCAATGGTGATAATTCATTATCTGTATCTGCAGCTACTATAAATCTTCTTTGCTAAGGATATCCTACAAGATGTGTAAGTTGAGAACCTACATAGGGAGTACGTCTAACAGATATATTGCTTCGAAGTAACTCTATATTGATTCTTTTCAACTCTTTCATCTTCTATTCTAGCTGTGAAAATCTATTTTCAAGCGAAAGAGACTTGCCTTATCCAGTGGAAAAGTGAGGTTCAATCTTACATTTAATTTTCCCCCTGTTAGATGCCTTTCAGAGGGGTGGGAGTTGATTATTTTAAGGCATACCTAGATTCTAGGTAAGCCTTTGATTTAAGTTATGAATGCCTTCTTCATTTGCATCAGTGTGTACTGTATTATAGATAAGATCTTCATCTTATGATTCCCCTAAACACAACTCATTTTTTGGAGGATCTTATATAATGGTGTTAATGACATTTACAAATGCATAACGCATTGATGTAATTCTACCAATATATTTTTAAGATCATCTCCCTTTATATCTTCCATTAGAGTCTACTCTCTTATATGATTGATTCTCATGAGTTGTTTCGTGAAAAGTAACCCAAAGGGATTCCTTGAATAGTTCAGTTGTGTGCTCTCTTTGTGGCTTCTTCCCAAATCAAGAGAAAACTAGGTTCCGTTTAGGAGGAGATTGTAGATGTGAAAAGTCCCCCATACATGTAGGATGGGGATGTTCATATTCTTCTTCTTCAAACTTTTGAACATTGTTTAACGAATTTGAAGGTTGAATTAAATGATCCCCCATCCCCACAAGCTAGGGTGGATCTTGAACTGCTATGGATGAGGTTCGTGCAGCTTCTCTTTTGATTTTACAAATTTTGGTTTAGACATTATATGGGTGAATTATCCAACAACCAGTCAAATTACATGTTTTTAAAGATTGCTGTGATTTTTTAGACATTTGTGTTATCCGATTACTGACATCCTTTAAGCAGGAAGCCTGCTCAAGATTCTCATATTCATGATGTAAATGTAACTGAACTACTTTCTTTCTTTGGTCATGTCTTTTATGAGAGCTCTTTGAGGCCTGTTATTGAGCATAAATTAGATTACATACAAAATCTATTGATTGTGGCTAACTGTGAGCAATAACATTGCATGAGACCACTTTTGGAAGACTTTTCTGATGCTGGAGTGTAGTGAAATAAACTGTTACATGTTCACCCCATCCTCTGATATGACCACCATATAGGGTGTAAGTAATTAATTATCATAGTCTCTTTAAAGCATTGAGGAATGCACTATAAATGGTTATCTGCTGTTTTTCAGCCTTTGGATGTTGGGAAACTGAGAGAGATGCCAAGTCAATTTGACATTGCAACCCTTCTATTACCTTTACATGATTTAGATATTCATCATATGGTAATAATTTGGATTTAAAATGAAAAATAGTCTTCTATAATTTGAGGCTGATATCATGAATACAATCTTCTTCCATTAATTCTAGAATATTATATTGAGAATTTTCCAAAGGCTAGAACATGACTGGTATTTCTCCATTAGCCAATTGTTTACTGATGATTAACATATCTTCATAGTATTTTACTAGAGGTTCCTCTACTCAGTATGATGAAAGTTAATTCCCTTTATTAGAAGAAAAATGACCCAAGTGAGGTTCGGAGAATGATCATTCCCTTAAGATATATTTTGGTTGAGAATGTAATTCACTAGTCAATGAAAAGGCCTCAGACATAACTGGATTTGTGTTGGAAAGTGCCTCGAGATTGGAGGTATTTCTCATCATTACATTATTAATTATAGAATTATCTTGATAATGAGAAATACTACTGCAGATATGACTTTAATAGTGAATTCCATCATAGGGAGGACCACCATGGGGGATTACAGTAAGGAATAAATCATCTCACTCCTTGGTCTTCGGGCCACACTAAGGGTTTTCGTGGCTCTCATCAAAAGATCGGATTTCTAGATTGACTGAATTTTCATGAAGCAAGCCTTCATGATGAAGTGTCGGATGGGGAACTCTATAATTACTACTACTACTCCCATAATTTTGTAATGACAGGGTAGGATCTTGAGCTGCAACAGATAAATGTATGAGGGCTTCAAGAACTCCAGCATTAAGAGGAACCAAATTGCAGTTTAATTCATGATTTTCCAAATGTTTTTGGTGAGTCTTATTCTTGGATGCTCTCTTACATATAGTCGGGGCCACATGGTAGGATGAGTGGTTATCATGGGCAGATGTATGTTCCTACCTTGGACTGGCCACCAAAATGGACTGATTGCCTCCATTTGGAAAGGGTGTATGTTCTTTATCTTGTTGTCCATATGATATGGGGGAGTATTCCCTATGGCCCTCCTGGATTGGAACATAGGTTTCTATATAGTACTGTATGGAATGCTGATATGTCATCCCATGAGTGGGGACATATTTATGTTTTTGTTCCCTTGGTACTGCTGAAGTAGTTGTTATGATATCTTGACATGCTTCCAAAATATGTGTAGAAATTTGTTTCTTCCCTATCACCATTTATAAGATGTGTTTAGTGACTTCAGCGGCCAGAATGGGAATATACATCTATTCTGTATCAGGAGTATATGCATGTGACTTCTCCTATCTTCATTTTCCTATCAGTGGGTATTGATAGTACACATGCATGGGGGCATAGAATTGAGTCTGTCATAGATTTGTCGTCAGAACTTTCCGACTGACTTCTCTGGGTGCTGCCAAATGAGACTATTGGCAGGATTGATGAACGCTAGAAGGTTTATTTGCCTACTGGATGCTTTTCATTAAGAATACTTGATGTAATTCCTTCAAAAATGGCATATTGGACTGCTGGAAGAATTGGTAATTGTAAGCAGGTGTAGGTTTCTGTTTACCAGTTTCCACCACTTTGGATTGGTGAGTTTCTTTAAATGTAGTCAGACAAGCTTGCTGACTGGATGATAATTTGTAAACAGTTGTATGTGTATGTTCATGGTACTCCACTAGACTTGCCTAATGGAATTGGTGGGTTGCTGCGAGATGAGTCTCCAGGGTAGTAGAATTAGGGCGGATGAGTGTATGTACTCACTCGTTGTTCGCTATTAATTTAGGTTGATGTACTTATTTGGATGGGGTTGAGGCAAGACCCTTCTCTCTATTGACAGGACGTTGTCCCTAGTTGTTCACCTTGTGTGCCCGGGTCTGAGAGACATGGGCCGAACGTCAGGAGGAAACACCCCCATCATGTTGGGGGTTCACTACCGCATGATTTTGCTGGCAGGAATAATTGGTGGGAGTCCTCAGGAAGGACCCCTTCATCCTTGAATTGAGGCCCTGAATGACCTCTTGATCCACCTCCATATATTATGGAAGGGACTGGTTATTGCCTTACAATTATAAGGACCCAAAACTGTTGTCAACAATGGTTGGAATCGTCTGGTTCTTGATCATAGGTCATCATTGGACAGACAATTGAGGATTGTTATTGACCTGGAGGGCCTTTCAGACAACCTCCAAAGTTTTGATTGTATCATTCCAGAGATACTCCTTTACCAACAAGTCGGACACCTATCATTGAAGATGCTGAGTGGGTGATAACATCCTTCCCATGGATGAGGATCCAGACTATGTAGTGGTCAGGAATTTCGCAGATTTCATCTTTAAGAAAGCCATTTTGGACTGAAGGGAGTTCTGAGAAAACACGGAGAACAAAAATAAACACCATTAAAGAAAAATATTTTATTTAGATATATGTGTGATTGATTAATTTTTCTAGACTTCATTTATTAATTTATATGGGTCTGACATGTGGGTAACATTATTAAATTGGTTAAAGATTCACGTCGGGTTCACCATTTTTGTTTTGTAGTTCCTTGAAACATGTGTTTAAGTTTTTATAATCACTATTTCCAATCGGTTTCCATTGGATTTATTCATGGAACCGAAAACATCCAAAATTTTGTTATCTATATGGGACCTACTTTCCAAATGTAGGAGTTTGTCAATTTTGAACTTTATGATACTTAGGAATGTACATTGGTTGAGAGAATGGGAGGTCGGACACATCACACCCTTTTTTGGGGGAATTATTGCCTACTCTGAGACTCTCATTAAAATTTAATATATTCTTATGAATCCTTATTATTTCAATAAGTATAACATAAGTTTCCCTTGGAATTTTCAATAACTTATTAACATGTGTAAAATTTAGAATCATCAGTATTTATTCAAGTTTCTTCATTAACTGAGATATCTGTATGTATTAGAGGTTCTATATTAATGGTATCATTTCATATACATTTTAAATATTCTTTTAATAATCATTATGATGATACTGGGATTTAAGCTTCTCAGTGGGGCACTCAGGAATTTATTTTCATCTAGGGAGATGCATGTTTGTTTTGATATTTGGATTGTACCCATTAAATGGGGGTATCTATGTATCCTTGTGAATGGAATCTGAACCCTCGTAGTTTGGTTCCACTTATTGGGACACATCATACATTTTAAGTTCATGTGATAAGGACTTAACCATAAAGTTTAATGTCATGTGGTAAGGACATCTAGGAAAAATGTGATTAGTCAAAGGTTTTCATGGGAATTATTCTGAAACAGCCCAATGAACATGGAAAGGATAAGGTTTTCCAAGTAAGATTAGACCATGTTGGGATTATGGCCCAAGAAGAATAGGGTTTATTTGAAATGTTGGATTTGTACATCAATGAGGCTTCCAACATATCTCATGTGGATGGGAATAAAATCCTATGTAGTTCAATGAGTCTCATAGGAGATTATAGTCCTTTGAGAGAAATGAGTTTGGGATTAATTTTTGAAAAGGATGTATTGGTGATTTGGGGGTTTAATATTGGGCTTATTCCTAAAGAGGATGCCCAGATTAAGTGAATTATGGTTAGATTCATTGAGAGGATATTTAATGAGATTGGTCCTTGGAAGGGATTACTATGTATCCATGTTTGAATAGGAATCAGAGTTCTCCTAGTTCCTTCAGTTGTGGGAGTTTTTTCAAATGTAGTAATAATCACGAATCTTTAAGCCCATGTGAGTCATCATCGGTGTGAGAAACAAGAGGATGTGAAAGATTCAACAATGACACATACAGTTTTCCTCCTCCGCTGGTGGATGAGGGTGCACCTATGGGGGCCAAGGTGGATGAGGGTGAGGCAAAGATCCCTCCCTATGTTCTATTCACATTGGACAGGGGTCCAATGAATGGAAGAAGGGATGATGGTTAGGGGATTAAACCAGGATGGCTACCCAAAAATTGATCCTGGTATTGGTGGGATACTTTTTATTCACATGAATAGAAAATCAAGTGTTAACTTTACCTTCCCTACCAGAAATTTGCGGTTCTGACTCTTTGAGAAGGGAGAGGTCAAGACCCAAACCCTTATTCTCAGAACCGGGAACTTCCCAGCATTGTTCCTGGGAGAAAGGTCCATGTGACTGTAGATATACAAACCCACAGACACTCCGGGAATCCTAACCCCATCGTTAATCAAATTTTGTAAGCCTATGACTTCAAAAATACCTACCCAAATAAGAGACACACTGATGTGCCTTTCCCATGGATTTGATAAGTGAGGAGGTTTTGGTGGAGACCTCAACATAGTTCCTTTTAGATAAGGGAACAAAGGAAAGTTATTCACTTCCATGAATGGATTTAAAGAGGGTACATAATTTGGTATATAGGCTGTATACGAAGCTATTCCGCATAGGTACTTCTTGCAAGTGTGCTGCATAGGCACCCTATGTTTCTCCACCACACAGTTATACCGCACAGGTGTGTTTCACAGTTTTACTACGTTGGTGTGTCACGCAGGTGTGTCCTGGAGGTTTGTATGATTACTGAATAATATTTTTTACATAGGGAAACCAAGCCTATATAAAAATGTTGAAATACTTTCAAAACATTCTTATCCTTTTCAAATGTCCTTTCTCTCATACTTTAGAGAGTTACCTGAGACAATTTGAGGGATCTGGGTGAAAGCGCTACACAATGGGAGATTCAGGGAGTCTTTCAACCTTTTCAATCCTTCAAATGGGGATCCCAATGGTCCTATTTATAGACATTGATGGGGAATGGTTGAAGGGATGTTGTCCATGCAGGTCCTCCACATAGGTATACCGCATAGGTGTACAAAAATTATGTTTTCACGTAGGTATGCCACACATCTCTTCCACGCAGGTCTGTCACACAGATCTGCCGTGTAGGTTTGTCATGTATCCCCTTAGAGGGTTTTGATTTTCTTTGAATTATTCAATCCTCACCTTGGGATTTTGATGTATCTAGGTCTATCTTTAAAGAATTTTTTTATTCTTAAGTAGTTCCAACAATATCAAAAATAAATGATATAATCATCTTTATGTAGTTACACAAGAGAATACGTTATTGTATGAAGTCTCTTAACCTATCTTTTAGTTGAAAATAAACACAATGTCCAATAATAAAATTATTACTAATATTATTAATTTTGTAATCTACACTACTCATGGATTATATAAATATATTTTTTTTAAAATTAAATATTTACTTATTTTAATAAATTTAAATAATATAATTCTTACCAGACCCTTAACACGGTCCATCAATAATCCTCATTAATTATGAAACCTTAAATATAGACTATTTATTTAAATAAATCAATATCTATCCTGAACCCTTCTCCCTCCACTAGTATCCATTATAGCTCAATATTGAGTATGAGGATAACCCTTAAAGCCTACCTCATGTATGCCATGGGTCAATGACTTAATCTGAGGGTAGTAAATAAATATAAAAGGGGGGCATTTCTCTCATTATTAAAAAGGAAAATATATAAGATGAGATCCTATAAGAAAAAACATCTCATTGATAAATAAACCAACCCAATACATGATTATAATTCCATACAAATGGAATCAAAGAGAATTAATAAAAACAAATCCTATGAATAAACCACTAAACTATAGAATCTCATGACCACTCTACGAGCTATTAATGCCCAAATAAATAACTAACCCATTCCTACATACCTAAAAAATATTTATATATAAACGGGTTATGAATACAGGTATACTTAGTTGAATCCTTCTTGAAACCTCACATGAAAATGTGAAGGAATCACACTAAATTATTTTGTGTACAGAAATTAAACATACTCATTACGTGAGAAGGTAAAACTATTTTCCATCATCATTAAGGATAAATCACCAAATAACAAAAAATATTTATGCATTATATATCATAGAATATATTTAAGTGAGGTACCTCACATCCACTTCCCAATTATTTATCCTTCCCACACCCAACACCAAATTTCATGTTATTTCATTCCCAAAATAATTCAACCTGCACCTATGAATATATGTCAATATGATATCCTTATCCCATCATAAATTCCATTGATCTGGTTGCAACCACAACAATATACCCGTATAGTAATTTAGAAAGCTACTATAGTTATTTTATCATGTATTGTACATTAATCCAAAACTGGAATGATTTTGAATGGGATATTGTGATCCAATGTGGTAATTTCTTATTGATGACTCCTCTTTCTATATTCGTGATATTGTGGTGTATTTTTTATTTAAATTTTATTTAAATTTTATTTTTTTATCTTGATGGATATATTTAAAATTCAATAAGTAACCTAAATCATATAATAATGAAGTGATTAATGGAAGATGCATGAGAATATAATTAATATTCATCCATTAAAACTGTTGAATGTGAATGTAATTATTAAAGTGTGTATATAGTTAAATCCTAGAAATTTTTATCTGGTGATGATACGATTCTAGTAGGGGATAACAATGCATATTGAATTAAATAATTAGATATGGTAATAATTATTTTCATATAAATAATATTTTGGGATCGTGTTAGCCAATTCTTATTCGCTAAAGGATTATACAACATGGTGTTTTGGCCATGGTATCCCCATGAATTTATTTACTGAATACTTGGGTTTCTTTGAATTTATGATCTAGGATCATAGATAAACTTTGGTTTTTTTGGGATACTTGGTTTGTATGGGATATTTAATAGAGGGTGGATAAAATAATTTTATGGAAAGGCTTTCTTATTTCCCATTCACTGATATGATGTTCTTGGTAACATATTGAAAATATTAGAAGTTTTGATGACCTATTTTCTTGGTTTCTATGTTATTATTGTTGGTTTTTGGATATGTACATGTTGATATATAGGATTTATAATTTTTCTTGGTGTTTTATTTTTATATTTTCTATCCAGATGACAATTTTGTGGTTTCCAATTGTCTGTTGTAGTCAATTTATACATGGTGAGTGAGTTTCTTTCTTATATTATCATATTATGAATCCTAAAATACCAAGTTTATGGGATTTTATGTAAATTAATAATTAAATCTAAGGATATGTGTTGATTTTGGTAAATATGGATAATGAAAACCATGTGATTGTTAGAATGAATTCTATGAGAAGAATGGGGAATAAATCTAGAAATTATAATGTGATTTGTTAATGTAAGTTGGATTAAATTATAAAAATTTGATTAAACCAAAATTTATGATGGGTTTAATAATTAATTAATAGTAATTTACAAATTAATAAATGTAGACGGTTAACAATATTAAATCTTGATACTTTTATGCAAGTACCAAATCTTGTTTCACAAGACATAGTGCTGGAACCTGGGTATCATGTGGTACGATAACAACTATATCATATAATCATAGATAGTATCCATTAATGTGATTTTTTACTATATATATTCTTAATTTTTATGATTTTATATTCTCCACCACCTAATTCAAATTGGAATCTGATTCCCAAATGTTTTGGGTATTGCTGTTTTCCCCGACATCCAAGATTATGAAGGAATGGCTGTCTAACTTCACACTCTTCTACACTCTCTATTCAGTATATCATGATGTGTAGGAATATACTAGATATAATATCTATCCTTATAGGGGTTTTATCTACATAGGGTGTGATTCCTCTCTTTTCTACTATACATGTGTTTGTGTGTGTTGTAGCCGTAGGTGGTTATAACATGTACTGGGATACATATATTGTGTCTACATTTTCTTATAGGGATGCTTTCATGGGTTATGATGGACTAATTTATAATTCATTATGAATGGACTATAGTTCTTTTCAGATTTACAACTTTGTTACAATAATGAGGTCCTTATGAGCTGTGTGGGATACAAGATGAGATGAATATATAGTTTTTGAATGTATTCATAGGGTTCTTGATGTCTTATATATGGGATGAGAGAATAATGTTTTGTTGTTTTGGGCTGTGGGAGTGAAAAATAATGGGGAAGTTGATGTGAAATACCCCAATTACATATATTATTTGATATAGAATGACTTACTTCTATTTACTATAGAGTGAGTAGGCCATAGTGATGATGGGATATAATTTTACATGATAAGTTAATGAGTTGGTTTAATGTATTTAGTAAATGGGATTTAGTTTTCTTTATTCACATTTTTATGAGAGGGTTTAGAGAAGATTCTACTGATTATAACTATATTCTCACCCCATATGTATATAAACTATGTTTTAGGCCTTCAAGATCCATTTGTATATCGAGATCGTTGTTACGGCTTCATAGAGTTTTTCATGAGCTGTTTTACTTTCATTGCCGTTTCTTAGGCTTTGTTTTTGTTTTTTATATGTTTTTTCATTTGTATGTAATTACATTGATGTACATTGATGGTTTACATATCAATTTCGTGGTGTTAGTGGGTGTATTTCTTCTTTTCTCTCTCCATTTTTTATAAAGAAGCCAGTGTATCCCATTTTTATGAATTTCATTCCCTCGATGATAGTTTCCAACTTGTGGACTATTGAAGCTAGGCTTTGGGGGTCATCACCAACTTCACTACTTACCCAGGATGGGTACCATTGGAGGGGGGTCATGAAAATATCACTAAATTATTTATTCATTAAATAAATAAATAAATATTATAATCCCTAAACCATCAAATACAAATTTATTTAATATTCAATTCAGATAAATATCCATCCATATAGTCAGTGACATAATCAATATAACTCAAATAATTAATAACCTAAAAACATAATAATTATATTTATTCTTATATTAAATAGAAATATAATCTAACTTTGTTTTTTGATACACATAGTGTGTGATAATCTAGGCATTTTACACTATAGCATTAGGATAACTACCCTAAAGTACAAGATCTATATGTAGCAACATGTCAAGACACTGGGAGAGAAATACATTAATTTCACAATGATAAAAACCTCATATGGATACTAATTATTTAATATAATAATTTCTCTATCAATATCTCATCATGAATGTTTTACTACTTGTTTCATAAACTTTTATGCATTATATATCATTATTTGACTTTCCTATAACAAACTCATCAATGAAACTGCTTTATCCATAGACCTAATCAGTTTGTTTCTTTCCAATCAATGGTCTTGATATATCTACTACCATTAAAGTAATGGAAAAAATAATTTATTTAAATATTCAATAATTTCATATAATTCCTGAAATATCCAATGTGTAATACTTCACCATGAGTATATATCATTACAATTTTCATCTATACAACAATGTATACCTCTCTTAATATACATTAATAATTATATCATATATAAGGAAAAATATACACATCCAAAAAATGTGATATCCAATGACACATATAACATGTGAAATTTCTTTAAGAGGGTGTATTCTCATAATATTCCCTCATAAATATTACCTTGTTTTAACCTCACAGGAAGAAGTATTAATTTCTAATGATTTGGTAAAATTTGATAGCCCACATCATCTATTTCTTATAAGATTGATGTTTTCTAACCATATAAAAAGTATTTAATAATTTCCTCATTGAACTTCATGTATTTTATTATAGTAGGGAATGATTATGACAATTCGATGTGATCGATACTATAAGGACATTGTAACATTAATTTTATATATAAGAATAATCATCTTGTGATAAGATATTTATTAATGATCAATATTATTAATATACATATAATAACAATTGAAAATGTAATCATTATAGGGAAACAAATCCAACATAATCATACATAAACTCGATCCAACTACTAATGAGTTTTATTTTTATAGTTCTTACATTATTTTCAAGTTTATATTCATATAAGTATTTAGTCAATGAGTCCACCTTGTTATCATTTTTGGAAACTCAATTTACTATTACCTTACCCCTTTGATAAAAAACCCTCATTGGGTGATACATACAAGGTATATTTTTCATCTGTTAATGTAACCTTAGTTCCTTATCAAGTGCCACTGGGGTAGTACTATGAAAATAAAATGTGATAGGGGATTTATTTGGATGAACCAAATAAAGATCCTAGATAATGTTATATATCCCAAATTCTTTTATAGTTGTATCAGAAACCATATTATACTCATACTCTGCTATAGAATTGATGAGAACATTTTACATTTAGATCTTCTAGATCATAGATCATCCATTTATGGAGAATACGTATTTAAACTATGATTTTAGATCATCTTGTTCTATTTTTGAAATTATCATCGGTAAACCCCATGATGACTATATTCTCTTCTACTACAAATTGTATGTATATATACTTAGTACACTACAGATACTTCATGATAGTCCTTAATTCAATCCAATTGTGGTCTCTTGGATATATGTTATATTTTACTATCATTCTCAAGGAATTTAAAAAATAAATTGTTGTATGTAAAATGTTATACATGAATGCTTCTGTCACACATGCATACAGAATATCAATTCATCCCTATCTAAACTCTTGTGTTTGAGGAAACATTTTATTTGAGGGATGTATGCCTTTTTTACATATTCAATCATCTTCTATTGGATATTTATATACTAAATATTTTTATAATCCAATCAATATATATACCCTAACATGGCCTATAAATCATTTTCAGTATATCAACAATGATCTTGATCCCAATAATTCATATTGATTCATCTAATCCCTTCAATAAGGGGAATGGGTTCCACCACATCTTAACAGACTACAAGAATGGTGTCTCATTTTTAATTAATATTATTTCATTGATATATGCTACTAGTAAAATCCTTATACTTCCATTAAACAAATTATAAACACAAGGATAATATTAATTCATTATGAAACAAAAAATCTTTTATGGGCACATCAATTTGAATTTTCAATGAATTGTTTACTTTCATCAACTAATAAATGGATATCTACAACTTGAATATCTTATTGTATACTATAATATTCATAAAACCATATCATTGTTCAATATAAACGTTTTAAATAATTTTTAAATTCTAGAAAGATATTTTCACATCCATCTTCATAATATCATAATCATGATATGATATTATGGAAAGAATAAGTTTTCTGGATTTTAGTGTAATTACTGGTGCTAAAGGTTCCATCATGCTTCATTCCTTGATGTTTCATCAACTCCTTATCATCCAAACGTTCCTTATTATTTCTAACTTTAACTTTAATATCTAGTTTCCTCATGATTACCCATTTGTAACCAACAAAATTTATAATAACTATAGTATCTACTAATACCCATACATGGTTTTGTTATATAGAATTCAATTCATAAGTCATAGTTTACTTCCATCTGGCATATTCTGATCCACTTAGTTATTCCTTACAAAATATTATTAAATTATTATCAACTAATAATGATTCACAATCATTAATTACTATAAAATCATATATATTTGGTTATCTAAACTATTTGGTTCTCTTATACATCATCGGTGTCTCTATAACAACATCTTCTATGGGGACATATGGATTTTGTTATTGTGGAAACTTCTATGCATATTGATCATAAAATTTATGATGAATAATATTTCTACAATTATTTATTTTGGAGATGTACCCCCTATCAAGGAATAAAACATTACGTTTCACTATTTAAGTCTTTTATATAGGTTGATATATATTATATCCCCTATTCCATGGGATATCCTATAAATATTCACTTCATTCTCATTTGTCCATGTTTTTTCCCATACATAGATTTATCAAACTCTCTACAGCCACATGAAATAATATATAATAAGATATATTTCATTCAGATCCATAACTTGTGAAGAATATAATTTTCCTCTTTAGTTTGAAAACTATTTTTTTGTATAATTTTTTTACTACATATCCCTAAAATTATAATAGAATATTTGTAAGAATCATCATTGACCATATAATGTATAACAAGGTTTGTTTTTAATTTCACTAACATCATTCCACTACAGTGTTTAAGGGTGTGTGAGTTTATATAGAATCCCAAGCTTCGATATATATTCAATAAACCTTTAGTTAACATATTCCCCACCTAAATCTAATCAATGTCTTTTTATCTTCATACCAATTTGATTTTATACATTATTTTCTATCTCAATAAATATCCCAAAGCATTCAAACTTATACCTTATTAAGAAAAAATATCTACATCTACTAAATTCACTAATAAATGTATTGAAATATTAGTGTCTAACCATAGACACATCACAAAATATTACACACACATCTTTGCGAACCAATTAAATAATATTTATGGAAATTTAATCATTTCCAAAGAAGGTGGGTTTTTATTCAACATTACATGCATGCATGACACATACTAAGTGGTCATTATTCAAGATAATCCAAGTTCTGATATTGATAGTGATTTCCAAGTGATTCTTGATTACACGACCAAGTTTGAAAGGTTGAAACCGAGTGTGATACGAGTCATGTAAACTTGATTCATTTTAAATTTTCAATGGTTTGTTTTTATATTCTTTTATATAAGTACCACTATTTTGATCTTTCATATAGTAAAAAAGGGTAGTCTTTATAAAAGAAACAAGTGTTATGTTAAATTATAAATACCAATCCATTCATGTCTAAATTATAAATGGATATAATGTTCTTCGTAAAACTGGGAGCATGATAACAGTGATTAAATATTAGAATCATTAATTTTCGAAAAACAAGTTCCTAGTATCCAATATCCAAGGATGTATTTCTTTCATGGATATAAGCTTGAAGGCCCACCACATCTCAGTAATCCTTCTATAGTTTACCTAGTTCATTTATTTAGATACATATGTGATCACCAATATCTATATCTATCACCCAATTCGTAGATATGAATAGGTTACTTTTGATGATAAAAAACCATAAGATTTTATGTTCCTCTCCACTTGGGTATAGTTCTTCTTCTAGTGGCCATTCATTCAATATAAAAATAACTTTGTATCTTCTTCATTATAATGTCTCTAGATCCTCCATCCCTTATTTGGGATGTGTGTAGAAGATTCATTTTTGGAAGGTCCCTTTTCATTTACCTTCTTCTTATTCAAAACAAGGATTATAGGTTTTTTTCCTCTAATATTTACCTACCTAGATAATCAATTTAAGGTGTTCTACGACTGAATTCTCAATACTGTGCATATTATAATTCAAAATAAAATAATAGAATCTATAAATTGGATAGGAAATAATAATTTCATTTCAAAACTCAGCAGATATGTTAAATTACAATATTTTCAAACACCGAATATAGTCAATTATCTCAACAACATGAAGTCAAGTTGGTACTACCTCTCTAATAATTAATGTTAAACATTCCTTGGAGATATTCTACCTATCTTGTCTAGATTTCTCCAGATGAAGATCATGAATATGGGATAATATGAGGAATGAATCCACATCCTCATGAAATACCTAGATTACATTAGATATGGAAGATATCATGAGGAACAAAAAATTAAATTCATTATTTTCATTCTTATAAAAGATAGAATTTTACTCATCACTCACCACCTTAAAAGGATATTTTTTTAGAATAGGGGAATCAAAAACTCAAAACATCTACTCCAGTTGTTGTATGATTCATAAGAGATACTATAACTCTTGGAAATTCATGTAAATGAGGAAGTTATTTTTCCTCAATACTGATCTTGGTGATAATTTTTAGGTCATATTACTGGCCATATTATACAAGTATTAAAAGATGGTTCTAGTAGTTTATCTTTATTACCACAACATGATATAACATATTTTATTTATTAGTTTCCCGCAATTTTATAAAATAATTATTTTCTACAATATTGGAGTCCAAATATCTTATAATTTAGAAATGTTTGGGGAAAAAATCTTGATTTCTGCTTCCATAATCCATACATGGGATCAATAAATTATTTGAAGGTATTTAGGTAGGTGAGTCTTCCAATATCTTTAATTCTCTACTCTTTGATCTATTGTGTGAACCCCCAAATCCTAAAAACATGGACTCTAAAAGCCTAAACATTTCTCTCCATGTTATACCAATTCCAGATAGGGTATTTATCCCTTTATACTAAAACTATTAAGTCAACCTAGAATATAAGTTAAAACTCCATAATTGTTGACTACATCATAAATTCGACTATATAAACACTAATATACATATAATTTTTAACTCACGATTTATATGTATTTAAAATATGTAGTATATTTTATGGATATCATCTTTATACATAAATATAAATTATTTTATCCCATTTACACGATTTTTGTTTTTATATATATTTTACATAATTAATGAAATTATTCCCAATAAAACAATTTTCCCAAAATCTAATAATTTTAATCTATCATACGTGCTTGTTATTTCATTTTTTTATATGTTCATGTTTAAATTTAATATCACCATAAAGAAATAGTCATTCACTAGATATAATAAAATAAATTTTTAGCATGATCAATAGATTTTCTACTAGTTTTTTAGTGAGATGATGATCATATAACCTTAGGTAATTAGGAGAATAAATTTTGGAACTTTTCATTGCTTGAACTATAGCATTACATATATTCACCTATGTATCTCCCTTATTGGATTCACCTTGGCTCTATCTTGAACTGTCTCCACCTTTTGGGAGCTCGTTTCATTATATTTTCATACTCACTATTAGGTTAGAGAAACTAATGGTATAAGATTACATAAAAGAAACCATGGACACATTGACACATACATAATAAAACTTATTATCATTTGTTTATATGTGTTCATCGTTAAGATAAATCACTTGAATTAATAAACTATTATTTTATTAACTATTTAATTAATATATCTTAATTATCCATCCAAATAGTATAAATGATTCTCATAACTACAATTTTAAATAAATTATATAATTTAAATCAATTAAATTCTATTATATATATAAAATTTACTAACATGGGACATGGAATCTACAATTTTGGTAAGATTTAATGTTTTTGATAAATTAAATAAGACATGAACTAGAGTCTACATGTCATGTACAATTCTTCTCTACAAAATATGTATAGTCATTCACATGGCATGTGACTATACACTGTATACTATTTTTTTTACATATTATGTACTTACAAGGAATGTAAGAAAACACAATGTGTCCTGATATTACCGATGAAACTCATTTTTACACATATTTTGTTTCATAATTCGAAAAATATATCCCCAAAATTTATTGAATTTAATAGTAATTATCAAATAATTATATTTTTAAAATAAATATTAATTTAATTAGAAAATGATTAATTATTTAATTTTAATCGACATTTATACATTTTTGTTATAAATTGAAAAATAAAATCATTAATTTATATTTTTTTATGGTTCTAATATATTTTTTCATTCAAATCTAAAATGTCCAATAATATGTCATTGAATAATTTTCCTGGATTAAATAAAGAAACTAAGGTATAAAACTCTTATTGTCTATGTCATGTTTGTTGGACTTGGTATTTCATGCATTAATAATAGAGGATGGATTTGGCTTGAAGCAAGTTAGGTGAGTCATGGTGTGTTCAAAAAAACCGTATAATTACATAATATCCATTTCATAAGGTAGTTCGATTGAATTATATTCTTAATTATACACTGAGAGAACCATGAGTGTAGATAGGAAGGAATATCCCAACTATAATTCATTTATCAAATTTATGAGTCAGGGAACACTATGATAAGGTTAATCTTAGGGTTAAAAGGAAATCAACAAATTGAATTGATATTGTAACATTCCATACTATTAAATTCATGGTCTTTGAAAGCTAATATTATCTCCACATAAACATTTTAACCTCATGCCACCATTAAAAGGGAATAACAATATTATTTTAATTAGAGGGGGTAAAAAATCCTCAAATCTTGAATCTTTGTGGATAAACATTCCAAAATAACCAGTCATGGTGATCCATAAAATTTCTAGTATTTTCATTATAACATATAATGAATACACCTTCTGAATTGTGGCATGTACATGGATAATTCGCCATGAATAAAATTGAAAATTCATTACTGATTCTCACTAAAATTTACCATAACCAATTCCATATACTTACCAATTTAAATCGTTTTTCTATACTATGAAAGGAATTATATTACCAAAAATATTAGTTAATTTATTATTATTTTTTATATTTTCTTATTTTCATATTAGTATACCTCTCTTATAAATCTATTTCTATCTCATTTTATTTTATGTATTCTATACTAATGTGATTTTTACCTCTATAAAAATAATAAAATATCTTCAATGTTGTTCTAGGGAGGGTTATTATTCCTTAAGCTATTATAATTCAATGTGTTTCCTTTATAATTTTCTAATAATTTTCTTAAATAAATTATGGCGATGTTTTCCCACATTTTCTCTACTCTAGTGTATTCTTCCTTATCAACAATAATCATTCCATTTATTATTTGAGTTATGAATATGGTGTAGTATTACATGAATATATTTTCACTGCCATGTGGTATTATAACTAAAATTAATAAGAGTATTTACCCACACGAAAATGACCTTGAGTGGGTTTGTGACAATTAAAACAAGTAGGGTGTGTACTGGTACGTCTTGATCATCAAATTTAATTGAAAGTGGAAAATAGGTTTTTATATAAATATTATTGCATATTATGAAGTCTTTAGAGAACAATAATCTTATAAAAACATATGTATAACATGTATTCTTCTTCATATAATATTTAAATTTTTATTTAAAAATCATATAAATTTTGAAAAAACATTTATATTAGTATATTTTTTAGTAGTGTAGTAGTTAGTTAATAAATTATGGTAATATAAATCATGTGCATGTGAGAGGATTTCATGAGATTTCAGACCAAAGTATTACACTATATTCAATTCTAGGTTAAAAATATATATTGGTGATTTTTGACAATCCCCACTCATAAATTTATCACTATTTCTAGGGTTTCCATTATCATTCAGAAACTATTTTATAAAATATGACAAAAATCCTAAATTTCAAAAAACTAAAAAATTGAACATCATTGCATGACTTTAATGTCATATGTCAAGTTATATTTTTATGAAGAATTTTTATATGATTCACTTGATAACGGTTTTGATGATTATAACAAGGTAGATTCATTTAAGATTCATGTGGATAATAATTTTCAAATGATGGAAGTTTTGGGTGAAAAAAGATTTATTATTCCACTTATGATAAGGAAATGAAAAATAATTGGTGGGAATTGAAAAAAAGAGAATATTAATATGTAATTATCATTGGAGTAATATTATTAGCTTAATATCCTACAGAGTCTATGTGGAGATTCATAGAGAATCCATTATACTTTTCTCAACCATTACATGAAGAGGTTACTGAAGTAGACATTCTAGTTGATGTATAGGTGGGTGATAAAGTTGATTTGGATTAATTCTATTTAGAATTTTTAGAAAATGAAATGGTGGGTGATTGCCCATCTTTTATAGTGATAAATCAACCACACTCTACATCTCTACTAATATTAAAGGAACCACCTCCAATGTGGTAGAATATAAAGAAAATTTTTAAAAGATTAACTACTTACATCCAACAACAATGAGCCAACTCTATCAGAAAATAAATAAAAGAATAATAAATTGAATTCAGTCTAATTAAGGGAGATAATATTGTATTGAACTATTTTATTATTTATATTATTGAAAATGAATTGAGAATTACCTCATACTTCTTTGAATTTATAGATTTACTCAATTCATGAATTTCCATAGGGAATGATGGAGAAAATAATGCAACTATTACGACTAAGTTACAAATGACCTTTCATAAACAGATCGAGTTTAATGATCACATATTTTAGGGGGAAGATATATTTTTCGGTTCTACACATTTTTTATTTTATTCAAGTTTATTTATTTAATACCAAACCCTTGTCAAATTTTTTTAATCAATACATACAGGGAAGGACATCGATGATGAAGAGGCCAAATAAGTTGTTGTCAATGAAAAGGAAGAGGGGCATTTGTTTTCTTTCCCAAGCCATTAAATTTATTTTACATTTTGTTAGGGATGGGTATAAATTACTCTTTTCACAAGTTCTATTACCACTAGTGTTAAATGAAGGAAACTGCAATGAATGAGTTTTAGTGGGTCAAATAAGAAAACTAAATCCACAATATGAATAGGGATAAAATAGTAGTATTAATAACTAGAGGTAGTCAGCAACTAGTTCTCACAAATGGGTTCAAACCAAGTTCTATTTCACTTATTATTTACCAATTATATTTATTTTTATTTAATTGTATTTAAATAATTTTTTATTTATTCTTTATTTATTTTATTTCTAATGTGGAAATTGATAAGTGATTAACTCAAGGATACCACTAATGAACAAACTCAGTATGTTCCTTTTGTTCATTTTGGATTTTGTATACTTTTCATTTAAATTATTATTTCATAAATAAAGTGTAGTTAGATCATAATTGGTGGGTTTAACAATATTCATAGATATAATTATATATATATATATATATATAAATTAATTTATTGAGTGTTTTTAGGATTGTTGATATTAGTAGAATGCTTCGGGAAATTCAGAATCTTGTAATTTTTTATAAATTCTTCACATTTTTCAAATTTTAAGAGTTTTAAGTCATAAATTTTCATAGAATAATTTTTGTTTTTATAATTTTCAATTTTTTTATAAATTAAATATTATCTCAACTATGATTTAGGAATCATTTTTAAATCCTATGATACATATAAATTCTTTTTTATCCTACCTTTACATATGTCATTTATTAAGATAAAAATAGCCTTCAAATACCTTATTAGGCTTCCAAATTACAATCTGAATATCCTTTTACAATATATTTTAATGTTAAATTCATGATTATTATTGATATCAAGTATGAGAGGGATTAGTTCTCTGTTTATCTTCCTTGAAAAATAAACTTTAACTGAAATTGAATGTCCTATAATATTTGGTTGAAAATTTTTAGAGGATATTTGAGATAAAAAAAAATCATGGCTAAAAATATAATTTATAAACTAGTTTGACAGTTCACCACTAAAAACCATCTCTCCCATAAATAACACAAATTTGAGCTAAATATCTAAACATGATAATGAATACAATACTTTTGAAATGAAGAAAGAGTAAAGTAACAATTTATTATTGCTAAAATTATCATGTGTGTAGTGACCAATGAAGAAATAATGATTTTATTATAGGATACATTCTACAAGGAGATTATGGAGAGAACCATTATTAAGGTAAATTACATTCATTCATTTTATTAAAATTATATCCCATATTTCCCCATTATGCTTATGTTATATTTACATTTAAAAACAAAAAACACTCATACATAGAACAAACCATTTAAAATCAATCATGAATGAAAATTATTAATATATAAAATATAGATATATGGAAGGTAACATGAATATTAAGATCATTTATACCTTGGGAATTTGTAAGGATCTGTATGAAATCCTTGAGTGAGAAAAAAAACCTGTTTTGGGGGCATTATCTGGGAAATGAACATGATAATTGATAAGATATTTCATTGAACATTTAATTTGTTAAGAAGTTAAGGAGTTTTGATCCATTTAGGAAGCATGAAAAAATTAATGCATGTTTAATTTGAGTAATTATTCCATTTATTACTCTGGATTTTTTTAAACATGTGTGTTGATTATTTTCTAGGAGTGTAATGGTTATATTTTTGGAAACGATGATACTAATATTTTCACATATTTTTTTATATTAATTAATTGAATATATCCCAACCATATAAAAACATTTTAGAAATAATATTTTTTATACTTTTAGAATAGAATTTAATTTATTGAGAAAATGTTTTAATTCATGAATTTTAATTGAACTTCATTCATTTATTTTTTTTGTAGAAAAAGAATATTTAATTACTTTTTTTCAATTGTTATGATGGTTTTTTATTCTTGATGAATAAAATTGCCAACAACATCTTGAAGAGGGTTGTTCATATCACAAATAATGAAACCGACTCTCAAAATTGGAATTTTCTATACTATGGTGTATTCCCATGGTATTTTATGCTTGAGGAAATTAGGAAGGCTTCAGTATATAGTTTCTTGGGAGAGTTGTGGGGTGTTCAAAATGAATAAATAATTCTACCACTACCATTTCATAAGAAGTTTTTATTGAGTTATATTGTCCATAAAAATTGTGAGTGAACCATAATCATTGAAAATAATGTGTATCATGATTACAAGTCACAAATCAAAATTGTCATCTTGGTACCTCTTTAACATGACCATGGCCATGATCACTGAAAAATGAGAACAACTCTCCTAAGGTTTCACCACGGCCTAGTGAGAAATCGATGATCTTCATAAGTGAAAAATCATCATCATATCTACCAATCTACCTCATTCCTCCATTAAAATAACAATACCATGATTCAGTTAATAAATTAGGGGTTTAATAATCATTATATCAATAATAATCATTGAGATAATGCTTCCAAACCAATCATGCATAGGTAACCATCAATTTTTTCTATTATCACCACAACCTAGAAGAAATATTCCTTGCCATGTTCTTTATAAATAGGTAAGATTATCCATGCATATAACTCAAACTCCACAACTGATGCACACAAAAAGATAACATAACTTTTATCAGCAGAATTCCTATTTAGTTCATTTTTTATATACAGTAGAATGGATTTAGTTCCACCTATTATGACTGATTCTATTATAATAGTATAACTATATTTTTAATATTTAAATATTAGTTAACTTCTCTCTCCCTACCCTATTTTATTTTTTTCTCCCTCTGTGTGATTTTTATTTTTATGACAATGGAGTACTAAACTCACTGTTGTTCGAGGGAGGGACTATTTTTTCTAAATTAATTCAATTTAATGTTTTTTATTTATCTTATTCTATGAATTTTAATTGTGGTTAATTCGATTATAGTGACTGGTCAACCCATTTTATATACTATTATGTTCTTATTATTGGTTATCAAAAACCATTTTATTACTATTTAAGTAAATAAATGATATATTATAAATTGAAAATTGTTAGTTGGTGATGAGGTATCCTACCAAGATTTAGTACGATAATTGCCCCACATGTGGAGGTATTGGTATGGGTTAGTAACAATTCAAATGAGGAGATTATTGTGCGATAAGTCTTAAAAACCACATTGAATAGAATATAGAAATTATGTTTTTATATAACAATTATTTAATTATTGGGGATTCATGGAAGAGACAATGTTGTTTTACTAAAAACCTTATTTCATTTCTTCTTCTGTTTGTTTTGATTTCGTCTATATTTATATGTAAAAATCATTTCAAAACCACCATTATGTTATTATATCACTTAAAAGAAATTAGTTTGTTTATAAACATTGACAATAAATATTAAGAGTGTTTGAGAATCCTCTTTGAGAGATCACACCTAGGTCATGTGCTATATTTTAGTCTTATATAAATTAAAATATTAACTTGGGGTCTATGATAATATATGATAATCTATGTATATCAAATTAGTGGCATGTAGTATATTTGATCATACATTGTGTTTTGTATGGATTGTATGACTATACACTACCCCATTAATATATGAAGCATGTATTAATATCAAATCCCATAACAAACATAGTGTGTACAATGACAATCCATGACTTCTAAATCTAGTTATACTGGTTACATGCCACGCAGTTATTTTTTAATTATGTAATTAATATTCAATTTCTGTATTTGTGTCATAATGAAATATCCTTGCTTTTCAAGTACCCTGTGTGATTGGGTATGAATTACATGGAATTTAAATCCCAGTACATTCCATATACTAATTTATCTAGTTATTCTCATCAAACGCTCGTGGACATAATTTTTATTCCACATGGAGAATTAATTTTTATATATTTTGAATTCAAGATACAAACTATGTAACCACATCTTTTCCACGACACACTGTCAGTATCGGATTGAACAGATCAAAGCCCCTACTGGAGGAAAAAGGCTTAGATACCTCTTTGGGAGAAAAGGAGGACGATGCTACAACTGCGGTCAACTCTGGAAATGATGAGGGGTGGATCAGACATTGGGTAAATGTTGCTTCTTCCTACAAGGTGACGCCTCAAGGTAAGACTTCAGAATTCATTAATGGGTTGTTTCCTTCCCCGAATAAGGATTATGTTAGTCGAATCTTCAAAATAAGAGACACATATCATGTTCTTCTGTGCTATAATGAAATATCAGAAATACATGAACTTTTTTGTCACTCAATTATTGGACGGGTGGTGCTTTCCAAAGGACATAAACCTTGGAAATTGGGTGATCTGATTAATTAACTATCCTCAATTTGGGGATTATCAAACTAGAAGTGAATTACAGTGGGGCATGGATTCTTTCATATTTTATTTCCCAATTCATAAATAATGAATATGTTAGGGGGTTTGTATTGATTTCCTTGATCCCATGAGTCCTATGAATTCAAGAACGGAACTCTCGCTTCAACCCCTTTGAGGTTAGGAACTCTGCCACAAAAGTTTGGGTTAGATTGTATGGTATTAACTGGATCTATTGGAATCCCAAAATCTTGTTAAATTTAGCTACATCAATTGAAGTTCCAATTAAAGAGGATATTAATACTGAGCATTCTAGTTTTGGTTATTTTTATATAGTATTAGTGGGAGTTTATTTGAGGATAATTCTAACAAAGAATGTGGTTTTATCCATATAGGAGGGGGTATGTCAGGAAAGAGTGTCTAATGAAGCCGATGGGCCCGTAAGGGGCACGATACGCAGCTAGGGTTACCCCATCGCCGCCTTCCTCCAATCCGCCTCAGGTCGTCTCGGTCCTCCTCGGTGCTTGATCGGTTTTCTTGTGGTGTAAACTCTTTCTGCAGCGGCGACGTGGACCTTTAGGGCTTGGCCGTGTTGGTTTTTTTCTCCATTGCTGGTCTGCTTTTGCCTTACTCCATCTACTCTGGATAGGTCTTTAAGGTGGCGCAGTGATGGTCTAGCAGTCGAGAACCAGTTTGTGGGTCTGAGGGCTACTGGCGCGTGTCCTCTGAGAGCGTTGAGTGTTTTTTGGAGGGCGACGATGGGATTTGGGTGTGGGATTGCGGCGAGGTCTGGCATGCCACGAATTGAGTGGTCGCGGTTATGGTGATTATTTCTTTATATTTGTCTCTTGATTCGCATTTCAGTTTAGGACGTGGATCTTTGATGGGGTGTTCTTGGCTTCTCTATTTGGTCTACTTTGCATTGTTTTTTGTTGATTTTGTGTTTTTCTGTGGATTTCGTGGATTGTTGTGAAGTTTTTTGATGGAAGAGGCATTGATCTGGGGATTATCTGCAAATGAGGATGTGCAACCTTCAATTTTGGTGATTTTTCTTTGGAATTTTCTATTCGTGATGAGGTCAGGCCTCGGCATGGTTTGTTCCAGCGGTAGCATTCCTTGTCTTCCTTGGATGTTTTCTTCTTGTGAATTTCGTTTGGATGTCTGTTGTGCTGGTTTAGATGATTCTGCGTTTTTGTATCTGGAAAAAATTTGGATATGGATTTTGATAAGTTCAACGGAAATGGAGGTCCTGGATTACTTGTTGGATATGGATATAGATAACTTGTTGGATTATGGATGTGTTTCAACCAGTACCCTACATGGGTCTTCTTCATATGAGGTCAAGAGCAGGAAGCTTTCACCTTTTCATGCCATTCAGATTCGGAAGTTCGAGAGGGTATGACTCTTCCATCGGTATCGTGCCCATGCACTCCTGCACGGGACATCTTTCTTAGTGGTAATGTGACGGAGAATGCTTGTCATCACGATGTAATAGCTGGGAAGGGGAAGATCCCTTAGTCTTGACATGGGTTATCGTCTTTTATGGTTTTATGTGCTTGTAATGTTTGAACTTGTGGTCTCTCGCTTTTTCCTCAAATGTGTTTATAATAAAAAAAGTTAATTTTCAGTCAGTCCATACAGAAGGAATACATGAGCATTCATGTTGTTTATGAAAAGCACCCATATATTTTCTCTTCTTGAAATGTTGTTGTTCATTCCTAGAATTATTTCAGGGATTCTATAATACGTACAAACTTCCTTAACAGTCTGCATGATGAATATATGTTCAAGGGACCACCTGGGAAGGGAAATGCTAATTTTTCATCTAGGGACCCCTACTTGTGATATGAATGAGTCGGTTAATGCTAACTCTTTTATGATGATCCCTTGAATCAAAATGGTTGTAGTGGTTATGATAATTCTCTTCAAGGATAGACCTCCTCTTTAGGGGTAAGACTGAGTTCATAAGAGTTGCATTCTCTTCATGCAGCTGATCATTTGGCAGATCATGGGACTCGTGGAACCCACCAAAGTGATGTTGAATCTGAGATTCTGCATGGATCTCAGATAGTCACAGAAAAGGATCTAGTACTACCTATGGTCATGAAATCTCAGATCCAAAGTGAGGGTAATCAATTAGGGAACCAACAAAATCTTTCTCTCAATTAATCTTCTCGTTTTTTGAATAAGAAAATTAGAACATATTCATTTCTTCAGAAATCTCTGATAATTGGGGGAAGATATCAGATGAGCAAAGGGTGAGTGATATCACTCCCTTTAATTTTATGGATAGTATCCATACCTAATATATAGATTCTATTCTTCATGGTAAGAAAAAAGTGATCAATAGTGAGGGTTTCACTCCTACACCAACTAAGAGAAAGATTTAGAAGGACTATTCTAAACTTGCATGAACTGTGACCATGAGATCATCCTCTAAATCATTAAGAAGGAACTATATAGAGATCCTTAGGACCTATAATCGGGTTAATTTTCAATCTGAATGGGAAACCGATGATGATTTTGAGTTTGATAATGATTTTTCATACTATGGAATGTAATTATGTTATTTCTTGGATGAGGGAAATCCTATTTGTATGACCTCATCCGTCTCTTTTATACTTTTTATTTATCTTTAATTTGTGTTTAGGAGATTTTATTTTGTCTGGACTTTTTGGTTAATATGAAATGATATAATATACTATTCAACCATGTGGCATTGCATCATTTTTCAGTAATCATTCTAGATCAGTGAAAATGGGTACTTGATGTGTACTTTTCAATTACACATAACTAATAATCATTATAATTTTATAATCTATCAATCCTCTAGATGGTATATTTTATTGTTCTTTTTTTCTTTGACTATTCATTGTGTTATAATGTTTAATGAAAAAGTTATCTTGATTATTAGATTAATAATGACTAAACTAGAAATGAAAAACAAAATTCCTGTGTATATAACAATCAGTGAATAATAAATAATTACAATTTGATATATGAATGTATGATACTACATAAAGGTTATATGGTATAGTATAATTGGTTCAATATATGTTCAATAATATAAAATAATTAATTTATTTCAAAAAATAGTCATGAATTGATGAATACAAGAGTAGTTATTCAAGGTAGGATCTTTTTAAATAAAATACACATTTTTATGTAAATAATAATTAGATTCACTTTCAATTCCTCTCTCCTCATTAAATCAGTTAACAGAAAATTTTGTTCCATCTTTGATTTGTGGGATCCCAGTGTTGAATCCCTTCACTGGTATGAACATATCCTTTGTGAACCATGGAATGTTTCTATAGAATCTTTAGGTTCTACCAATGATGATTATAATGAATTGAGTTATCTTCCATTTATTTTAATTTGAATCCCCTTTCATCTGGAATGATTCTCTCTAGTTATCTAAGGGACTTTATATGGAGTATTGTGATTTATGAACCACTTTATTAGTTGTGTTCTAATGAAATATCTATATGGGGTTTAGAGAAATATCTATAAGGAATTTATTTTAGGTGTGAAGCCAACTTTAGTTGACTAAATTCACACAACTAAAAAATAGACTAGAATGATATATAATTTATGTAGAATAGTTAGTGGTAGTGGATTTATCTAATGGGTGGGAGGGAATCAAAAATAGAACATTCATATAGATATATACAAGTGTGATGATATAGAAAATGTTGAGTGAAATATACTAGATTAAAGTGTACCATTAGTTGTTTAGTTGGCGAAGTGGTCAACTTCATAAAGATATTAGGAATCATCATCCACCATTTTTAATAGTTGGACCTCCATGCATAGAGTTAGTCAGTGTGACGATAATGACCAGTTGGGAACTTCCCTAAAATGAAATGGGAATACTTATGAATAGTGATTTGGATCTTTCATTGATTAGTGGATTAAATAAGAGATAATTCTTTTAGATAAATACTATAGAATGGGTTTTCAATTGATGTGTACAACTAGTATCTTCTAATTATAGTAGAAATAGTGTTATTACTTACCATATGGATGTATGATTCAATTTTTCATCCATGTAAAATATCATATACTTTCATTTATCACCCTCCGTTTCTCAAATGGTTTTAAGGTGTGACTTCACATGTGTTTGTGTTTTATTATTTTAATTAGTGTAGTGAATAGGGTGGGAGTATTTTTATATTATAGTAAAATAAGATAATGGGTCTTTTCTATATTATCAGTTTTCCTATTTTTTATTTTCTATAGGTTTTATGCCTAGTGATAGTACATTTATGGATTTGTGGTCATGGAATCTGAAAAAGTGTCATAAAAGATTACAGTTTTTTTATCTCAATCATATCACACTATATACAAATATAAGAGATAATAGCTTTTTCTTTTTACATTATATTCAATTTAGATATGATTTTTCTATCATTATAAGATATGATGTTATATGATGAAAATTTCATGATATTAATGTTTGATGTAATGAATGTTATATTTTGGAGAAAATAAATAGAATACTATATTATTTAAAAAACCTATTGTTCATGGTGCCTATAATAATATTTTAGAAGATGGAGAATGATAAATATGGGCTACTGAAAAGGAAGATACATGGGTCGGTGATGATTTAATTGGCATGAAATTTTTCCTATGAAATCTTGGAAAATAAAAGAATAAAATAAGTTATGTTAGTGCTGGAAGATATGTATGAGATCACTATAGTACTAAATAACATGTCCATGATGTGTAGTTCAATTAGAATGATATTTTAATAATGAATACCAATGGTAGATCATGTGATTGATTTTAAAATGATCTTAGGGAATCTACTTTCGATGGAGGTTACATTTATGGATGATGTTGGAGCAAAAATTCTCACAATATAAAATTATGAGTTTGAAAGAGGATTTTCAATCAGAATTAATTTCAAAACGATGAAGTTCTATTATCACAGTTGAGGGAGAAAACAAATATTTCTATATGTAAATATTCTAGTGAAATTTTGTATAATTGTCTCATGTAAATCATTTAACTCAATGAGAAAGAATATATGTACTGAGAATTATAAATATAAAATGTTTGGGAAAGTTTATTTGGTAGATGGTGGATCTTTAAATAATACTGGAAAATTTAGTGTTAATTTCTAGATAAATAATGAGGGTATCTTTAAGATAATAAATTTTAGAAATATCCATGGGATATAGAATAACATAATTTACTTAGGGTTTCAAAATGAGGTAGGCTATCAGGCTAGATTAGAAGACAGATTTTGGGTGATGAATTGAGGAATAATTATGGATGTAAGAAGACTAAAATATGGGACACATTATCTTACTATAAGATCATATAGAGATTTAATTTCCAATACTTCAACATCTGATAGTCTGAAGTTGTGGTGTGTAGGCTCAAACATCTTAGTGATAAGAATATGAATGTTCATCTAGTAAAATGCATACTGAATCTTAGAAATATTATTTTTGGATGTTATGAGAGTTTTATTCTTGGGAACCAGAAGAGGTTTTGTTCAACTTGATGGGTTGTAGTCCCAAAACCACTAGTTCACTATAATGTAAGGGAACCAACCCTAGTTGAATCTAATAGTAGGTTGCTTTACTTTTCCACATTCATGGATGATTCAACATGGTAATTATATCTTTATATAATGAGTAATAATTCTATTTTTTTACAAAATTCACTCAGTGGATAGTCATAACGGAAAGGAAGACTACTCAAAAGCTATATTTTTTGATATCATTCATTTATAGTTAATAAAACATATAGAACATCCAAAACGTGTGTCAGATGAGAATGTTCGGTCTAGAGAAAAAAATTTATAGAATATCCCAACAGAATTGTGTGGAATAGTTATTCAACTGAAAATAAATGGAGAAATCATAGGGAATGTTTTCACACGTTAGAATTCCTCAGAAAATATGGGTGTAAGATTTGAATATGAACACCTTTTTTACCTAAGTATTCTCTCTCTAGAGTGCTATGAAGTGTCATAAGATCAATTGTTTTAATAAAATAGGATGATAAACACATAAAAATAATTTTTATTTCATTTTACATCCACATTTATGAAAAGGAAAACAATTAAAACCTTGGTTTTAAGTGTAAATCATGTCTTTTCATTGAGTGTGGTAATGAGAAATTTTGTTTCGGCCATTGTATGATTATAAGAATGAAGTACATAGAGGAAAAGATTTTCATTTCACCAATAGGGTTTTATGTAAGGATCAAAAATTGGTAGAAAGGGAATATGTGTTCAAGGATATTTCTGATGAAGTATGTTGATCTAAATGGGAGTGTCTAATGGAATCAAGTTCTAGATAACTCAAATGGAATCACTGGATGTCTAAATGATTGAACAAAGGAAGATGTGCTAAAAATATCAATTAATACTGAGTAGTGGTGAATAATAATATAATGTATGGCTCTAGATATTAGAGAAATGAAAGAAGGAATATCAGATAGAGAAGAACCATGTGTTGTTTTATGGATATCTATCATATTTAAAAAAATAGTTTATACATATGAAGATGACATGAATTCCTTATTCTTATAGATACTAAAGAGCTATAAATCCTTTATGAGGTGAAGAATATAAGTGAGTTTGGACAGATGAACATGATATAAATAAGGGCCATCATAGGGGAAGAGAGAACCATAGAATATGTGGATATACCAGTTGATATAATAATTGGTTTGAAGTAAGAGGTATATGGAATGACATTTGGTAAAGGGTTTTAAATACAATGAATTAGATAATTTTATGGAGATCATATCACAAGTAGTTATGTATTATACCATCTAAGAAGTGATGATAATGGTTTCATCTGATGATCTATACTTATAATTTATTGATGTAAATATGGACATCAATTATTGTGATTTTAAAAACGAGATTTACACAAATAAACCATTGATTTTCATAGATGATTTAAATCATAACATTGTGTGTATGCTGAAAAAATTATTCAATAGATTAAATAAAGTTCTAAGGTAGTTAATTATAATGTTTAATTCATTTATAACTATGTTAAGTTTCTTGTAGTTAATCACTAATAATTTTTTCTACTTAAAATCATGGGATGACGCAATATTTATCATTCCACTCTTTTCTGTTGATAACATGTTTCAAACAAGTTTGGATGACAGGAGGATCCTGAATTTGAAGCATTTTTTTAAGAAAGGATAAGATGATATTTCTTATTTTAGTTAAAAGGATATTGGGAATGAAGATAAATATAGATATAAATCAGGGACTTAGGTACTATCTTAGAAGGATTACCTATGGAAGGTTATTGAATTATTTTTGATATCCCTATGAAAGCCTATTTCCACTCCCTAAGCCAATGATTTTATTGTTTTGAAGTAGATCTTACAATGAATGTACGATTATGTAAAATACATGATGATGATATATATGAATCAATTGTTTTACTTTTTATGTGAACCATGATATATACTCATAGATACATTTCATTTTTAGTGCGATGTGGGATTCAGTTCATGTCAAATATGGGAAGGGAACACTAGGAGTTCATGAAGTGGATCATTTGATACATGAAGGTATGTGAAAAATAATCTATGTGTGTCAAGGAGAATGATCCATTATAAGGATATAGATACATTGGAGAGCACACAAGGATTTGTTTTTCTATAATGGGATAAATTTCATTTAGATGTCATGAAAGTAACCAATGGTTACTTTTTCCATTATGAGAGAATAATATATATTAGTAGTTTAAGTAGGGTAGGAGGTGTTAAGGTTGGTCTAGTTTCCAAATGATCTCATTTGGAATTAAAAGAGTGGAGTGTTATTCTATGATAGTCATAGTGTGATTCACATGACTCATAAAGTGGTGTACCATGCATGGATGAGGCACATAGACCTAAAATTTCACTTCATACAAAAAATACTCTAGGAAAAGGTTTCATATATTTATAAGATATCCTTATGGTATATTTTATAGAACATGTTCACTATGGTTTTAAATAAAAAAATTGTAACATTATTTTCCCTCAATGGGACTTGGGTGAACGAACAGAGAATGGAGATCATTTTTTGCATCAAAATAGGATGTTTTATCAAAAATGGTTAGAGAGCATACAAAGTTTCCCCAAAGAATTATTGACGTTGTAATTTATTGGGATGTGAATCCATAATTATATGAAAAGACACATATGACTAAAATAATTACGGAGGGCGATACATTGCCTTTCCACTCTGAAAATCGAAGAAGATCACTCCAACTGATAGAAGGTACATTAGATGATATAATATTATGAGGGATGTTTATATAGGTACTATTCTAGAAAATGTAGAGCTAAAGATATTGGTTCATTTTGTGACATGGTTAGTTTTTTGAGGCAAGTGGTTAATTTAAAAGGATACTAGATATCAGTAGAAACTATTTTAAATCGAGGGACCACTGTGAATGTACGAATTCGATGAAACTATAATTAGAAATTTTGAATATTATTAAAATTATGTGCGAACCCAAAAATTTATTTATATATGAAATTGATCATCGATTTATATAATTGGTATATTTTAATTAATACTTACTGATTGATTTATTCAGTCGGAGTAAAATAATTGTATCTTTTAATTTTAATGAAAATAAAAGCAGTGATTCTCCCATGGATGTAAGAACCATTATCTGAACTAGGAAAATTATAGTGCATGTCCCTTAATCACTTTATCCTGTGTAAATGTTTGTGAGGATTGAGTTTAATTGATTTTTTGTGAGTTTAAAACTTAGTACAATGAGTAGGGTGTGGAGCTTCATATCTTACAGTATAATAATATTGTGATAGTCATCCATATGATCTGATTATTTTGTTTGTATAGTCTAAATTTTTAATATATAGTGATAAAAATGTTTTAGTATGGTGGTGTTAGGTTAACCAAGTATTTTTTTATACACAACCAACAATATATTCTAGAAATGTTATTTTCAGGTTTATATACTTAGGATAGAGAATATGTTATTAGGAAAACACCCTTAACCAATATCTTAAATATAAGTAAACCACCCATATAATAATAATATTATTATTATTATTTCAATGATATTTACAAAACTCAAGGACTCTAGAAATATAATTTTTAAATGAATAAATAATTTTTTATATAAATTATATTCAAATATATCATTCTCAATGGGCCCTTAACATGGTATATAAATACTCATATGAATATATCAAACCCAAAATAAAGACTATATATTTAAATAAATCAATATCATTACATTATAAATATAGTAAATAAATAAATATTATATTCACTCAACTTGAAAATAAATACTTATTTATTATTCAACTCAAATAAATATTTCATTCAATAACATGTGAACAAAAATATACTGTCAACATAACCCAAATAAATATTATATCATAGATCATAAGATTAATAATTATTCTAATATTAAAATAAAATATAATTAATTGATCTTATATATGAACTTAGTATACAATCCTATTGAACTCTTTTTAGTGGTATTGGTTTAACTAGTAAAAGGTTCATGATTCGCATATAGAAACACATCAAGGAACCTGTAGAGAAATATGTTAATGTCACAATGAGAAAAACCTTCTACAAACACTCGCATGGTAATATATTCCATTTATACCAATATCTCATCAAGCAACTTTCATTACTTGTGTCATCAACTTATATGTTCGATATATCTTTCTTTAACCTTCATACAATGAACTCTTTGAAAAAACATCAATGGTCATAGGCATAACTTGAAATGTGTATTCCAATTATAGGGATTTATAGACATAATTCCATTAAATGATAAGAGATAAATATTTTCTGTAATTATTCATTAATTTCATATCATTTGTGGTGCATCCAATGTATCCTACATCCCTATGAACATATGTCATCATGGTTTTCATCAATATATCAAAGTATGTGACTCGTGACATGCATTAATAATATATCATGTATAATGACCACTATAAAATTTCATAGATAATAATATGAAAATAAAAATTCAACATATAGAATTACTATAGGAATGTCTATTTTCAAAATCTCCCCACTCAACGATAACAATTTAAAACATCAAGACCTAACGTCTCAATGTCTTATGATCCCCTAACACATGAAAACCTATATAATTTGTATCCCATTTAAAACATTCATCCATTTATGAAGAATTGATGTATTCATATAATATAATGATCATCATAAGATTATATATTCATCAACACTCATGTCCTTGGGTATAAAAGAATCAAAATTACAAAGTAGTTGGTATTAGGGAACCCACTCCAAAATTTATTATACTAATATATTTTATAAAATTCACACATTTTATATTTTTTATGATATCAATTAATAATAAATTAATTATTATTCATGGTTTGGTATATTTATTTTTACTTTATAGTTTTACACTAAGTTATATAGAGGGAAACACGACCCATTTAGTAGATTTATTCCCTAAGTGAAATTCAGTATACCATGAACTATTTAATGTAGGCTTCGAGGGTTATAATAATTTTCTACAACAATTCAAGGAAAATTATCTTCAGAGATAGTTTTCAAAATATTTTTATCTTAGTATATTTTTGAGATCTAAGTTGTAGTTCAGTGTTGGAACATAATATTAGTTAGTTGGTTTTGGGAAAAAACAAGGAAAATGATGTTACAGGAATTATAGTTTACATTGACATGATTGAAATGAAAATTATGAATTAGACTTATAATAAATTTCCATGTAAGTACTTTGATAACATATGTATTGACCTACATGTTTCTAATATGGATTTAAGGTTTTACTTGGGTCAGTACATAAATCATATTATGTCTCAGAAATTATCAATCTATATATTAGTTTGTAATAATGTAACATTGATGGGGTTGAAATTAAAGATATTCAATTATATCTTAAAATATTCTCTCTTGGATTCACTAAAAAATTATCATGGTCTGTATTTTTTTTAAATTTTCTATCATGTCATATGGGAACATTTATGTGAAGTCATTAACTACAAATAACTTGGTATTAACCTATTTTAGTGCATCCAATGATTGATTATGGGAATAAATTGGTCTTTATCATTTTACCCAAGTATTTGTGATTTTCAAAAATATGATATTGGGTATTTTACCCACTATAGGTCCCATTTTAGAGGTTAAGAAAACACATGTTGATGTAACATTTTATGAGATTCATTTCTTGATGCAACTCGGGTGGGATGAGCCTGGTTTCTAGTAGTATATCCTTGGGTGGATAAGAAATGAATTTGATTTTCACTATTATAGGGATATTAATTTATGTTATTTATTTTCATGATGTATTATTTTCGTTGATGACTGGATGGTTGTGGATGGTGATGATATATATATAATGGTCGAGTACCATGCCCTTGGGATAGAGGTTCCTTATTGTTTTACTCAATATTTGTTTGTCATTGGGATGATGGGAAAATTTATTGAGTTTTTAAATTTATTATGTGTTTATTTTTTGGTATAGACCATAAATGCATATGAAATATTTTTGGTCTTGAGTGATGATATCTTGTGGATTAGTCAATGTTAAAATGGATAACTATAAGAGAATGAATGATTATATTATCTATTGATTTATCTTGAAATGTTTTGATAAATAATCTAGTTTGAGGCCATATAATGATTTTGTGGATTAATGTTTTCATTCCACCAGTATGATAATTATAATTTTTGATTACATTGAGATAAATATTACACCATGAGTCTTAGATCATGAGTTTTGATAGTAAATATTTATCTATGGTAACATAGACATGGTGTTGTTGTGTTATAAAATTTAACATACTATATGGGAAGTGTAATTATATTTTAACTTTAATGTTATGGGTTCAAATAATCATATTGTCTCTATGAGTTATCAAAATGTTGGAAAATATTTAACATCTATTAGTGAATAAAATATGATATTTCCCTGATGATATTCTAGATGCTGTTTTTTGTGGGGATTAAATTGTGATATGATTGGAATTGTTTCGTGGTCATAGCTGTTTTCATAGCTAGGTCCCTTCTTAAGATCTAAGGGAATCCATTTGAGGTATCTAGGAAACTATTTCCCTATTCACATTCAATTATTGTGGAATAGGTCCCCAATATGATACATTTCATAATATATTTCACACATATGTATGATTTAATTGTGAAAATGTATCATCATCATATATATTAGATATTTTGTAATATTTTTTATGAAGACAAGTAAAAATATTTAATGATGGAAATTTTGGACATTTTTATTTATGAGGAGATGGTGAATGTTAATGGTTAAATGTAACTTTTTTATGAAAAAAATGAGGTAATGGGTGAAATAATAGAAATGGTGATGTATTTTTTATAGATGACTGATTGGTGTTGGGAAACTAATAAGTTAATTTATAATTTTGTGTAGTGAAATTGGAATATCATGGATATTAAATAATTTCCTAGGTTTATGTGACTTTTGATGGAATTCGATGGCTAAAATATCAATAGTATAAGGAATCAGATAACAATGATGTAACTTAGCGTAGAAAATGTGGGAAAATAATTTCTCTATATTTGTAATTAAGACTTATATTTTGAATTAATTAAGTCTATAAATTTAATTTTTATTAACATCATCACCCAAATTATTTATAAAACCAATTTTCATGAGGTTTTTCCACAAGTCTTGGTGATGTTTTTTATTAATAAAGGAAATGGATAAATATATTTTGAGTCTAATTCATATAGAATATGATATTATGGGGTTGAGTAATAAGACACAAAGTGAATAGTTTTTTAATGAAGTACTAATGAATTGATGAAACAATTGAAAAGTATAACAATATTATGAATCATCCCTAAATATATTTAATTAATTGCATAATATTGAATTATATATATATATTATCATGATAGATTTCATTACATACATTCTATTTAATTTGGGTTTCATTAGAAAGAGTATTCATTACTTTCATAAAAACAGTATGAAGGTTTTATGTAATGTTTCAATGATAGTCACATATGAAGTAAAACCCTTATTTCAATCTCATTGAACCTAAATTGGTGGTTAGTTTATTCAAATAAAAGGATTTGTTATACTATGCCATTTTAAAATGGATCTTAGCTTGATGAAGTTTCTTATTCATACCATAATGAGGTTCCACAAAGTCACATAGATGATCATGTAAAATATTGATGATTGTTTTAAACCCTAGTTAATATAGGGGGTTGTATAGAATAAATTTTTCCGAATATAGTATAAAAATATTATTGTGACCCCATATTGGGTTTGATTATGGCATAGTAGAAGTTTGTGGGCCCATGACCCATGTGTCATGTGTTGGTGGAAAATTATTTTGATTTAATTGTTTGAAATTTTAGAGGTGACTACCTGGTAAGTGAAATCAAAGATGAAGACATTATAATCATATTTTCTTATTTAACTCTTCTATGTATTAATTAACAAAATTGAGTTTGAGATAGTGTATATAGATGATCAAATTAATGGGAATTGTGGATTTGATTTTGCATTTATTTAATACATTTTTAATAAATGTTCACATAATTTGATGGTGAATCATTTGTTATATTCTTGTTTTAAATTAGGGCTCGATCCTTTTTAAAGGTATATATTTTAAGGAATCTATTGTGTTATATATTTTAGAAACTCGTGTATTAGTGGTTTTAAGGTTGTAAGGATGAGTTTGGATTTCAAGGATGAAAATATTTAATGGTGAATTTATTATAAAATCATAAGAGTTTATACTATGAAGATATTGAAATTATAAGGGAATTTTTATAATTTGATATGTGAATGAAAATTTAATTATTTCAATGTTATGAATGATATTATAAAAAATTTAGGACATTTTCAATCTCAAAATGTGATATTTACAGTGGCGTGGAATTTTGGCATGGATCTAAGGAGTTTTTATTTTTGACATTTTAACTAATTACTAGTTAGTTAATTAATTAGTTTCACACATGTTTTTTTCAATTTTTGGATAAAAATGTAACTATTATAATAATTTTATGTTGGGATGAAAAACTACCAACATATTATTTCATATGGAATAGTTTGTTATATAACAATAATGTTACTTTATTTTGGGTTGCAGGCCATGCTAAGACCATTATTAGTCTTTTGATATTAATTTTCTACCTAATTTGATCATTTGTTAACATTCCTAGTAAGTATTTTATTTATCATCAATGGTTCAATAGGTTTTTAGTTGAGTTGATGATAATGATGTGAGGGTATTTATGGATTCATGAGAATGAATTTGATGTCGTGCATAATGAAGCGTCCATGTAAGTACATATGTTGATTGATATACAACCATGATCATTTGAAATGGAACTATGAGGTTGCATACTTAAATAGGAATATAAAAAATTTAATCTACTGTGGTATTTATTTAATATAACTATTGTTATATTGAACTTCATAACAAAAAAATATTTGTGCGGATAGATGAAAAAGAATGATATATAAAAAAATTTAGGAGAATTGAAGTAATTGAGAAATCTATATGTTATCTTAAGATGTGCTATGTCAATATGAGTGAAATCTAGAATTATAAATATTCATGTAAGTTAATTCATGAATATATATAGATACATATATCTTATTGTAGATGTAGTGAAATCCAGTTACCTAGAAAAATCTAGTGACATAAGATAATGTACTAACATAGAAAAGTCAAGTTGTTGAATGTGGCTACATATGAAACTTGAACATTCATGTAGGTGATTAGAACAATGTAAGGGAATTCAACATTGTATCCATAATCACATGAAAAAATAATTCACATAAGTGATTTATTCTATCTAGATAATTGGATAGAACCGCATAGATAAATGATTCACATAAGTTATTTTTACTACCTAGGTTCCATTAAAAAATATAAGTGATTAAATCTATATATACCGGGTGGGATTTTCAAAAAATAATATTCTAAAAATGGGAGATCCTCATTAAAAAGATACATGAGGCTATATTCATGAAGTTCTATAATAGTTTTTAGGATGTGGTATTTGAGGAATTTAAAAATGATATTTAAATTTTAATCTAAGTACACATGTATGAAAATATTATGATGATTAATTAATATCAATTTTTCACGAGGATTTAAATATTAATCAAATGAGATTTTAAATGAGTAATAAATTAATAAATATATTTAATTATTTGAATGTAATATGATTTCACTGATTACTGAAATTTAAAGTGATTAAAAATATGAATGGAAACTAGTTATGAACAATATTTTTTTAAAATATATATAGGTTGTGAATGAAAAAGGGGAGTGTGAGAGATAATTGAGAAATACCATTCATATTACAAGATCATTGATTCATGCTAAAATTTACCCAAGAGATGAAGGTAGAACAGTCCTTGTAGTTTAGCTTGGGTTATCGAATCCTCAGAGACCTAAGAAGTAACCTACAAACATGTACATTCTATGGATTGTTTTGGGCTATTAAGTGGACAACTTGGGTTGATTTTAGATGGGTTTAAAGTATCACTAACATATTTTTCTTAATTAAAATAAAGATAATGATTTGATCCTAGGTTATCGCTCGGGGTGGATTGGATGAATTCCTTTTTTAATGATTTCAATTTCTTATATTTGAGATGGGTTCATTTAAGAAGATAAAAAAACATCATCAATTACAAGTTTAATACCTACACCCTTTAATAATAATAACATATACACTTGAAGGATCAAAGTTGTGAGCACTTCAAGGTAAAGGTTCGTATTAGCACTTGAAGTGTGTGGCCCTAAATTCAACAAGGACGATGGAGTTTTAAAATCATCAAATAAAACTCTTATTTTAAAGAAGTGATTAAAGATTAAGGTAGTGATAAATAACATCCAATACATCCCCTTGCTACTCCATTTGATCAACCCATAAGTGGTTTATCCCTCCATTGATACTATGGTTTCAATGCAAGTGTAAAGTAGACTCATGAGGGAGGAATTAGAGAAGTAAAAAAATAAAATAACAATCACTCCACTGTTGTGTGATAATCTCACATGGTTTGGTATGAAAAAGTTCACACCTTAAGGAAATGGTATCAAAGTGACAAGAAGAAGAATAGAAAAATAGAAGATGAAGAACCTTTATAGAGAAGTTAAGGTAATTCAAGGAACTTACAATTAAAGGAATGCGATTACAATATCAACTTGGCATCATAACATTAAGATGAAACAAGCTCCAAGGATGATCAAACTCATCCATCACCACTGCCTTAAATAGGTATTTTGGGAGCCTTGGGTTGAGTCTCCAGCAGTATAAAGAATCCCACTTGATTATAGTAGTCCTAGGGTGGTGGAAAGCTTGTGTAACTTGGACTTTTCAACTCTTGACCCGAGGAGACAGCCAGCTTGCAACCACAGGAAAAACGTGCTTGGATGACCTTGTATATGGCCAAATTAGAGTGGGCCATAGAAGAATACAATGGATAACCGGATTTATCCTAAGCACCTCTAAAACTTGGGCCCATTTGGAGTTGTGGATTACAAGATATGATTAGATTGGTAGGATGTTTTCTAGGCCACAGAATCGGGACCCGAATTTTATCTCCGCATTGGTCCGCCTTTATAACCACAATTGATACCGAATTAGCACTGGCTCCTAAAGAATTATTTGTTCCTATATATGTCATCTAGCATCCCTAGAATTTTGGTCTTCATTTGGCCTCTATGTTGGGAACCACATGCTCATCAGTGCGATGGTGTCCAATCTGGCTTCTCCATAATTGTTTGAATGAAATCCCATTTTGGTTGTGTTCCAATTTGGATCATCCAATACTCCACAAATTTTAATTGTTGCCAATATAATTAGAAACATGAAAATCAAATATTAAAATAAAATAATGATCATTTGGTACTTTAAATGATGTTAAAAAATATACCACATAATAGTGCATTTTAAGAAGGAATTACTATCATAATGTGAAATGATGTTCAAAGTGTAAAATACACTAAAATGGTGTCTTTGAATAATAAAGAACATAAATATTATATATATTAACAATTAATATTAGCCTCATTTAGTGGCTAATAAATCATGTAAGATACTGATACATCTAATATCAAGGTGTTAAGAAGGTGGTCCAAAACAAAGATATATACTTTAGTTTTTGAGGTATCTATAAAAAATACAAATCACTATAGATATGTAAGAAGTTTCATGATTAACAGACATGATTTAAGCAACCGATGACGATTTTAAAGTGTTATAGATCTAAACCAACTAATCCATCTACTATTGGAGTATGATCTTATTTTCATGTGGTGCAGAAGTGACTAAGGAGAAGAAGGATATCATTCTATGCTCGATCAGTATAAAAGTAAAGGATATTGTAAATGAGGGGTATAATAATTTGATGGATAAACTTATGTATAAGGAGTTTAACCACTTTAGTAAGTGAGGTTGATTAGGAATAAAACTATTCATGATCTTGTAGAATAATTGAGGAATTGTGATTGATAATATGAATATAGTGTAATATTCATGGTAGGTTGAATATCCAACATCAGAATGATTATAGTTTTTGGTAGAACATTGTAAATAATATGTGATGATTTCTTTTGGTATATTATTTTACATGATGTGACTCTATGAGAAATATCCTTGTGTTGAGTGAGAAATTAATCTAGTTAAATAGAAATGATTTAAAAGGAGTTTAATTTCTAAAAGACAACCACTGATCCCTCGCAAAGTATTCCACTAATATTGGTGCTCTATAGGTCATATTAGAGCATAAATACCCTCTAAAAAATATTTTCTAAAATATTTTTTTATTTATCATATTGAATATTTAATGATGTTTTTTAATTTATCTAGATAAAAATAATGTTACTTTAGAGGATAAAAATATAGAGATTTATAATAAGACTTAGAAAAATATGAATAAAAGAAAGGAAGGAGGTTGAGGAAAAATAAAAAATTAAATGATGAAATACCAATAACTGAAGGTAATCCATGTTGTATAAGTAGAAATTATTTTTTTATTTAGATATTCTTAAAAAAACTAGTTTTAGTAGTGATGATGATATATCAATTAGTTGTTTCACTATAAATTTAATTGTAAACTAAACAAGTTTCTTAATGAGGAGATAAAATTTACTATTAGAACAATTAAGAGACTTATTTTTGATAAAGAACAACTAGAAAATAAACATGAATAAATGGACGATGCATAAAGTAAGATCTTCAAAAAGTATATTAGTCTCGTAGTACTTCTGTATGGAATAGATAAATCTGTTATTCTTATTGAAGAATAGAAATTAAAAGGTATACATGTTAGAAATGTTTTACTTATATTTTTTTATCGAATCCTTCCGTGAAATTGTAAAATTGCATAAAGTTTCTAATAATGTCATTGATGCTAAATTAGTGTTCAATGAAAAAAGGGTAAAAATATTGAAAAGTCCTTATATGAATCATGTAAAATGAATGAGAAAAAAGTAAAGAATATTAAGGAGGAAGGGGAAGATTGGATGAGATATGTAGATTTCAAGAAGAACCCTATAAATATAAACTGTTATGATTTCGAGTTATGTTTAAAGAATCTAAAACCCTCATAATATGGAACTTTTTAGTTCATTTAGATGAAATATGTTTTGACCCATATTTTTTCTGATAATGATGGATATTATAGGGATCGTAGTAGTTCCAAAAAGTTAATGAGGTCATCCACTCATCTAGTGGAAATATCCTGTAAGAAGAAGGTATCTTATAACCTAGAAACTACAATTTTTATAAATTCTTCTTTGATTATTGCTATAAGTTTAACAGACAATTATGGGAGTTTATGGATGATGAAAAATACTAATAGTCCCATCACATTATGTTTTTATGAGAAAATATGAATAAGGAAGATTTTCATAAAAAGTGACCAAAGGGTCATGGTTCCACTGAAAATGGAATGTTACATGACCTATGAAATATAGATCGAATTCACCAAAGAAATAATAGGATAAGTATAGGTTATTATTTTTGCTTCTAGAAATTTTTACATAGTGGACTAGTTTGTTAGAATGAAACGAAAATGTATGAATATAATAAAAATACACATGTAAGGGGGATAAAAGTTGAATTGAAGAGCTAACATTCATATAAAATGTAGAAGAAAGAAGAAAAATATGAGTATAGATTTAAGAGAAAATCGATTTAAATTATTACACCAAATTTTATCATGATGTAAAATAAAGAAGGAAATATGAAAATTAATTGAAATTTGGTGATGGACTGTGAATTTTGTGAAAATTTCTAGAATATAGGAAACATATGCATCAATTTTCTTATATTGGATCCTATATATTTGGAGGTGATTAAAAAAAAGGAAAGAACATGAAAATTCATGTGTTGTAATGGATAAATATGAAAGGGGGGCTTCAAAAAAATAAAATGATAGGTAAATCAGACTTCGTCCCCCAAAAAATTAGTTCATATGATGAATATGATTTTAAAATATATTAACAATTTATTTAATAAATATATAGATTTGAAGAAAATAGCGGACCAGGTAGACAATATTATCTCAGCCTGAAATTTATTTTTGGGACACAATGAGGTCCCTCTTTATTACCAATTATTTTATTTGTTTGGAACTAATATGAAGGAAATTGAAGGACAATTTTGAGATCTTTAGACACTATACAACATGAAATACATGATTCCCATGGAGTAACACAAATAAATAAGTATACAAAATAAAGTAAAATAGTGGATTCGTTTAGGGGGTGAAAAACTTAGAAGGAATGAATCGATCTTTTGTTTCTGGTATAACAGTAATTTTTGGAAAGTTTCATAAACTTTAATGTAGTGGTATAATTTTTAGAATTATAGACCTTTGCTATAATTATACATAATATACTTATTAAGGGGGATGTTGGTTATTGAAAGTTCAAAAATGCGGGAGTTACATAACATTTCTATGAACAGTTTAGATGGTTTTTTAGATGAGTGATGTTTACATGTTTCTTTGGAATGAATATATTTTTATAACTCCTATTTGAGAAATAATGTAATTGTGATCATGATTCCCCATCCATAGAAATGTATGGACAACATCGAAAAACATGGTTCTATGTCCCATGTTTTCTACGAAGGTTTTTACCACCTATACTTAGAGTATATCATCTAATGGATCTTTTCTTGGAGAACCATGTGGTATCATCCTTCTATTAGGAAAATATGGGAGAGAATTTGAGTTCATTCATTATGAAAAATAATATATGAGAAGTCTCTCACTTTTACCTTTTCATTTTTTTAATAATGGGTTGAAAGAGAGAATTCATATATTTGAATATATTGATATTGATAATTTTTATTTCCAATATATAAAAAGGATGAATTAAAGTTACTAAGAAAGTATTTCATTTTTTACAAGTGGTTTGATATTTTCTTAGAACTTGTGATAATGATTCTTTATGTACTATTATGTATTCATGATAAGGAATCAAATTACATTCATGTGGAAGAATCCATGTAAGTGTATAAGATGACAGAACTATTACCTTAATCTATGTCCAAAAAACTGTGAGGATACATTCTTGAATTTTTAGTGAATAAATTCATGAAATATTGGAGTTCCATAAATATAATGACATTTATATTGGTCTTTAATAGAAGAGAAGTTTTTAATGATGATCTACCATGCTCTAATTTTTTTTTCATTAGTATCGAAGTAATTTACATAAGAAACAAGTTAGGTGAGGTGGAGAAAATCCCACATGAGTGATGTCTATAATATTAAATATTTACATAATGGATATCCGGAACATCTACTGATCTACATAGCTCGTTCTATAGATTAAAAAATTAAAATTATAATAAAAATTTAGTGATGTAATTGAATGTAAATACATACAAATATCATAGAGTTAAATTCTATTATATATATAAATTAATTATTTTCATTGTAATTTTGGCTTATGTTAGGAAATACAGTAATATAAGCACAATAATATAACTAAAAAATTAATATATATGATCTCTATTTTTTGTGTGAATTTGATAGAATCACATGAAAAAATGATTCTCATGGGATATTTTTTCTCAAAATGGGTCTTGAAAATGACATAAAGGATTACATCCTTATATACTGGGTGATATGTTTAGAATCCAAAATTCTAAAAAATAGAAGGTTCATGTGGTTGATATGCTTGATTCTATACACATAGAGATCTCAAATAATTCTGAAGAAGCATTATTTGAGTAAGTTACAATGATATTTCAAAAGAGAATCTGAATATGTTAAATATTTAAATATAAGGTTAATGAATTAAGACCAATCCATCATTAGGGAAAACATAATATTCAAATGAGAATTAAAATGAGGAATAAATGTGGAAATATTTTTAATTATTTAAATAGAATAATATTGAACATTATATCAAATATGAATGGTTTGCCAAATATGAAGAGAAAAAATCTAGGAGAAATACTTCTAATTACAAATATATGAATGTTGCGAAAGAAGAAAATATAGATGGAGAGAGATAATTTAGAACTCTGGTATATATTTCAGGATCATATAAGAAATCGACACATCCTGTATTGAGGAGTGAATAAGGTGAGATGAAACCAAGAGATATACCTAAGTATTCAGTGAATCTATGGAAAATTTAGATTGCAAATACTCAAAAAGAAGTCTAAATATAACTAACATGTTTAGAATGGTTGGTGATGATATTTAAATGATACATGTTCCAACCTACTGATCCATCTTACCATGGATCAAAATCCTATTTTCAAGTGGTGAAAAAGAAACTGAGGAGAAGAATGATATATTTTTATAATATATCCAAAAATATTAAGGATCATGTATGTATGGGTCAAAATAGTTTCATAAGATTCTTGGTACTTGCGTATATAAACTGTCAAGGTAGAGAAGGTGATTAGGGGGTATAACCAATCCTATTATTATGGAATCAAGAGACTATTGAAATTTATAATAAGATTATAATGGAGATTCCTTGTTTGGGTAAATAACCAACATTGTAAGGAGTATGTTTTTATGTCAAACCGTGTAAATATTTTGTGCTTGTTTCTTTCAATTTATTAATACACATATGGTGAGGTTGCGAGAAATATTCATAATTGGATTGAGAATATTAACTGATTCAAGAGGTTTAATTTATAAGGATAAGAATTTAAAAATAAGAAAACAAATTTACTTCCACCCTTACTAAATCATCCATACAACTATGGGATTTATAATTTTTATTTTAATTTGAGATCCAAGGAAAAGAATTCACTACAAAATATGGAATGGGAAATGGTTCCCTCATGGTAGGATTATGTAAAATAATTTTTTATATCCATTATAATATATATAATCTTGTGCATGGGAACATTGGAATAAAATTTTTTAACATAATTATTTTAAAATATATTAATGTGTAAATTTTTGGAAGCAAGGCTATTATTTGATGGACATGGAGTATAGTTTGTGTTTATTTTCAATCTACATTGGATGATCAAGGAGTTTGAAAATAATGTGGTATTATGATTAAATATAGATTTATTATTGAAGGTGGCACAGTTTCCTAGTGTTTTTAAAAATATTGGGCCTCAAAATCAGTAGTTTGTTTTTCAAAAAAGACGGATTTGTACATAGTAGTGATTGAGAAGCGAAATAGAGAAGGAAATTGGAAAATAAGGGAACTGAGTAGCACGAGACATGAATGACATACCTTGTATCGAGAATGGTTCATGGAAGATGAAGTGCGGAATCTGGAAAAGAAAAATATGGTCTATGGAATGGAAAATGGTTCATGGTGAAGGTGTGTGGTTCACATCGAGTCTTGTAGTTCGTAGGAGGTGAATAGTTTGTGGGATGGCGTTCCATTCATGAAAATGAGGTGATGTTTTGAGAAGACAAGACTGGTGTCATTCTCAGAAACAGGACTATTATTTGTGCTACCTCATAGGGAGAATGGTGGTATGCGGATCACATAGGAATATGGTTCGCAGGCGATTCACGGTACATGGTAAGGTAGGTTATGAGTCGAATATTTGGTAAATCTTGGTTTAGAAGATTATGAAGATCTATTTACCTATAAAAGTAGAACTAATCCCTTCAATAGATGGAACAACTAAGAGTAATAAAATCTATAATGAATTAGTGGAAGTCTAGAAAATTTTATGAGAAAACAATCCCTAAGGGAGAAGAGGTTCAAAAGGAGGATTCTGCAAGAGGAAAAGTGGTCCTCTAATGAGAAATAGTTCATGGAAGAAGAAGTCCGCTGAAGGAATTGGTATGTGGAGTAGAGTCTGTACGTGGTGGAAGAACTCGGTCTATGGTTATTTTGCAACATATTAAAGATTTGAGGTGGTACATGGAGCATGAAAGTATGTGGGCATGGTGTCCAGAGGCTGTATACGAAGCACTACAGTATGCCCAGGAAGAAGGAAATTTCATGGATGAAGATTTTAGAAACGAGTAGTACATATAAAAGTAGATTACATATTTAGGGAAAAGTATAACTTCAACAGAGTATCTATTTATAGTTGAGGATGCATGATCTAATTCCAACCCATTGAAGAAAAATTCATGTCAATTAACTGAGTTCATATTTTTTCCAACCTAGTAAGCAAGGGTGGTCAATTGAAGTGATCTAAGAGATGTAGTGTGCTATCCCTGAAACTATGTAAAGGAAGTGTTCTTTGCACCAGGTTACTGTGCTAAACTTTTTTAATCCAAAACTAGTGAAGATCAGTGGACTTTGGTACAACCGAAAACCTGGTGGAATATGATTTTTAGACGTAGCCCTTAGTGGTGAAGTAATTAAAATGGATTTGTCCCCGCTTTTTAGGTGACTATTTTTTTTCTTCACTTTTGCATCAGAGAGGTTTAATAGGTTCCTACCAATGTGGGAACAAGATCCATCAGTTTAAATTACAAAGTTGACACCCTGATTCACACCTCCCCTCTCAGGGTGTTTCGGTGTCCATTATTAATGATATTTAGATAATATTCATATTGATAAAATTTATCACCATTAATATATGATGAAAAATTAATCAATTGGCCATTGGTGTACGTTTTAGGTTGTGAGAATGACCAATAGTGGCCCCTGTTTTAGTTTGAAGTATTTTAGACTTAAAATGTATCCTATAAATATGTTGAAGATAGATTCAGTGGATGATTAGGTTTGAGTAATTCCTATATATAGAAAGGGAGGATAAGTTACTATGGTATAGAAGAGGATAAAAGAACATGGGTTGTATGTGAATTGGCTTAGTAAAATGGGATGGATTATGTGGAGGTGCAAATCGATAAAAACATAAGAGAAGCTAGCCTGTTTTAATTATACTATATTTCATATTAATATATGAATTTAATTTATTTTAAATATGTTATTAATTAACTACTATAAATTTTTTTTATTAGCATCATCATAATTATAATTATATATAAAGAGATTAAGGATGTAATTTCCTCACTTTTTTTAAAACCCACATCATGTATTTCTTTCAATACCAAGATCATTTGGTGAAAAACCTACATCCCATTAGTTGTTAACATCTTAGAAACTAGAAACCCAGAGTTAGTATTTATATTAAATTATTACTATAATGTAAAATAGTTCGTGAATTACAGAATAGTTTATTTGTCTGGGAAGTCTAAATTCGTTCATTTTATTACACTTGAAAAATGAAATATAATAAGATAATATTTCAAAAAAATCATTAGACCTTTTATCATTTCTTAAAACATTTCACATAGTACTCCCTTATATTACCTAAGGAAAGGAAAAAAAGTGTGAAATCTGATTCTTGTTAATGAGTAACATAAAATGGAATTTTACATGATAAAAAAATTGAATGAGTGATGTGCATAGAATATATGAACAACATGAAGCTGTAATCAACTCAAAATAATGGAATTATATATTTTGGACACTAATATAAAACATTTATAATAATAATTAATGATTTCATACTGATGGAATTTATAATATCAAACATTATAATCTTCATTTCAAGGAATTTGTCCAAGAAACTTTAATATTATAAAAGGAGGCATAAACAATAACCCAAATTATTTATCTCATGAGTCTTATCAATATATTCGTGGGACATATAATTCCAGGCCTTAATAATCACTTGTTTAATTTCAACACATTTGCAATGTGATTAATCAAGACCATTCATACTATTCCATAAGAAACCAGTTGAAAAAAACATGGCTATCTATATTTTGGGAAATAAAGATAACAAATACTTTCTTATTTAATATAATCTTGTGTATGTGTAGGAGAAAATCCCTTAATCAATATATAATTCATTAGGAACCGCCAATGTAACATAATGTACCCTTATAATAGAAATAATGTCTAAATTGAACATAAATTGTTCTAGGTTATAAATGGAAGACAGAAATTGGATTCAATAGATAGAATTTGTAGGATACCAATAATACTATATAAAAATCCCTTCATTCTAAATCATTAAGAGAATGGGAATATTTTATAGCATATTCTCTATGAGTGTATTAGTGGGTGTAGAATCTTAGGCCCACTAATCATGTATTAGGGTGATGATAAAGTTAATTCTCACCAACAATTTAGGGATTATTACCCCTATATGAATTTGTTTTATAGGATCATAAACTTTCCAATATCTTTATTGTGATTTATTTTCTATAAAATTACACACACTTTCATTGTACAAAAAAATAGGATGATTTTTTCACCATGGAAATGGTAAAACTTTAGTCAATATAATATAATATAGGGATAAAAATAGAGAATTTAAAATACCTCAAACGTCATGAGTAATATATAAAAAGTCTTCAATGGAAATTTATGCACCACAAAAAATAGAATATGTGGCGATTACAGCATGAGTCCTAAGGAATGATAATTGAGGTGGAAAAACAAACTTTTGGAGTGGGTGGAAATAGAATAATAACCCATTGAAAAATAAGGATTAAAATTTATCTTAAAATACCACTAATAAATACATTTAATGATATAAAATCACAAATAGGAATCATATGAACCTTATAATGGAAATTATATGTAAATTAAAAAACATGACTCAAAGAGGGGAATTTGAGATGTAAATATAAACTCTTATCCTCAATTCCATGAATGTATACTAACATACTGTATCATAGGAATATGTATATTAATAACTTCATTTGAAACTATACAATTATTTATTTTCATTCGTACTCTTCTAATTGATCATTCTATATGAGAATTCATTTGAATTTCAACATTGGGTGCCTATTATTTTAAAATTTTGTTTTAGTTTTTTAATGTTAAAATTTTTTATTCATTCTTATTCTAAATTTCAATATTAATATTTCCTTAATGTTATTTGTTTGGATGATTTAAAATAATTTTTGATGTTCTAACTTTATATCATGAGTGTTGTATACCTTATATTTGAAGCCAAAGTCAATAATAATCATGTTTTGATGATTTTTTATGAGGGGATGTTTATATATAATTGGTGAATTATATATTGTAATAATATCTATAGAACTAAAAAATCTTTATGTATATATTTTTATCAAATTATACAAGTAATTATGTTCATATAGTCATTTAGGGAACAAAGTAAATTTATTATTCAAGTAGGTGGTTAAATTGATGCAAATATGATTATACCCTGAACTAATGAATGATTAATAAGTGTTTTTTAATAGCATTATAACTAAGTCATTATAATCTTATTTATTTTTTAATACTGAGATATATGAGAATTGGAATTAACAAGAGGATGAATTAGTAGAATATAAAATATTTAAAAAATTAAATAAATGATCATCCTCTTTACACAATTAATTTTAATGATTAAATTAATGTTGATTGATTGTTAATCACATGATTAGAAGGTTTTCATTTTTATAAAATATATTTAGTGATATTATAAAAATCATTTGTATCCTTTAATACCATCATTATATTGGGAAAATGAAAAATATCAAGTCATGAAGGTTGTACTTTGCACAATACTTGAACAACAATTGTTTTCTTAGTGGATAAAATTTATAAAATTATATTGATAATAAAATTTATATAGTAAAATTAAAATATATAAATTAAAATAATATCATTATATTAGTGTTCATAGAATAAATTTTAACTATTTTAATTAAGAAGGAAAAGGTATGTTGTTGATAATACCCTTGTTGAAGACTTGAATTTTCCTTGGAAGTATCATTGGAAATTAATTCCTTTTACAAATTAATAGTGAAAATAATGTTTTCAAAGTCGGTGATGGGTCTAGGGTGAGAAAAATAGAAATATTTTAATTATAAATTTAAATTATAGGTGATTATTTATGTGGGGAAGGTATTACCCCTTTATAATTAAAGGGTATGGTAGTTCTGAGATTAACACTTATATTTTTCAATAATATAAGGTTATTATTATAGTGTCAAAATGATAAAATGGAAATAATAGTTGTGGAAAATGATTTTTCTTTGAATCTAACCTCAACCAATCATTTTTTTATTCAAATTTGAGTGCTTTAGGGATTTTTAACATTTCAATTTGTACCACAATTTACATTTTATATGGTAATTAATTTCTTATATTAGTAATTATTTTTCTTGAGAAAGATTAAGACTACAAATTTTACATAATTGGATACTTATAATTTTAAATATGAAAATAATATACTCAATTGTTTTTCTAATGGTGTGAAAGATTAATTTTAAAATAAATACATTTAATAAAGTAAACCCATTTTTTAGTGAAATAAACTTTTCAGTGCTAAATCTATATATAAAATAGAATTATCTTAGAAACATATTTTAATAATATATATTGATTTATTATAGAATAAATAAAATATATAAGGATTTAAAATATTTAAAAAATGAATCTCCCTTGAAAATACATGATTTAATGAAAAGGCTAAAAATATTATTTATATTAATGTAACATTTTAATTAGATATAAAATTGTTCACCATATGTTTTTTCTATTCAAACCATATAGTTATAATTAAAATTTTATTTATTCAATTCATATTTGAATCATTAAATTTTTTTATAAACTTCTAGGTCATTTTTATATAATGATATCATTATTCAATTTAAATTTTTCATAAAAACTATAATCATTGACAAAAAATTTACTTTTTTAAGAAAAGATTGAAAATTCATACTAATTTAATTTCTTGTCATGAATTAAAAATGGGATTATATTTTCAATTTGAAACATTAAATTTCAAATTGTCAATAAATTCTTCAATAATGTCTCCTTAAAGGGAGAATTTGTACAACAATTTTATGATATAGCATTTAACTGCTACAATAGAATCTTGATTATTAAATTCCCCCCCATTAAATAATTTCATCCTAAAATTTTTTGTATATATAATCTATTAAAAAATAGGATACTCCATGATTATATATCATTTGGGATCCCAAATTTCTATTTATAATTTTTTATATCTAAAATGTACTATCCCGGAATGAGTTATCCATTTCTTTAATAAATACTCTCTCGTATCAAGAATCAGGATGCACTCCTCATTATAAGACCCCAGGGATCCAAATTTATTCCCTCAGATGTGAGAAAATATGTTCGATCTGGCATGTATTTCCTCTATAATGAAACATTAAACATTTAATGTACTTTAGAAATGTTGGTTGGAATATCCAATTCGTAAGATACTATAACAATTGTTTTTAGTATTTCAAAAGTATCAATGAATCAATATATTATATTCCACTTTTACCAAATATTACAATTGAATTTACTGGTGATACCTTTGTGAATACATGATCCCTAATATGAAATTTGAATTCTTTATTTCTATTATTTTCATAAATATTTGTTATGATTTTTTATTCTTTAACATGCTCTTAAATAGTTCATACATTAGAAGACATCTCCTCCAAAATTTATGGTCCAACTATAATTATTTCTCCAACTGCAAAAAAACATGTTAGACTATAAAACCTATTCCAATACAATTATTTATATATTTCCTTATGGATGCTCGAATGAAAACAATTATTTTATGAAAAATCAACCAGAGGTAGATACTAATCCCATATACCATCGAAGTCATGGTAATATGATCTCAATATGCCTTCTAATGTGTGGATGGTTATTTCAAACTATACATCAGTTTGAAGATGATGGTTGGTTCATAAATATATTCAGTGTTGAGATCTATTTTAGGACTCCTACATAATTTTTATATGAGTCGAGGGTCATGATTAGATATCGTGTACATAGTATCCCAAATCAATCTTATTATTTAATTGATATAGATCATCGAATGTTTCGTAAGGTTAAGATCTTCTCTAGTTGATACGAAATGAGTAGACATTGTAAGACGATCAAAAATAGCCCATATAGAATCTTTATTTATAGTATTTTTTGGGAGTCCAATAAAAAGATATATCTGAACATTGTACAATATATATATTAGTATATGGATTGGTTATATAAATCCCTTAATATTTCTTGTTTCATTATTTTCCTGCTGGAATACTAAGTATATAAACAAAAAATTTGAAATTTCTAACTCCATACTATCACATCAAAAAATTTCTCTTAAATCCCTATACATATTTATGCTTCCAAGGTTCATAGTGAAATATTATCTATATGATTCGTCTATAATTAACTATTTAAGCTATAGTATTATTAGGGAATAAAACCACTTATAAATAATCAATCCTCTATCTTTATAGATGAAGTCTATCAATTTCCCATCATTCACCACATAAATACATCATTTTAGGATCTCATCATCATTATGAGACATCTCTACCATTTCTAGTATGGATTTTTTATAATTTTTTGGAAAATGAACAATGGATCTACTATCTTATAAATAACCATATCCATCATTACAAAATCTCTAAATATAGAATCCTTGTTAATCCTCATAATTCATACTCAATATATCAACCTCCTTGTTTACCCTCCCAGTATGGTTTCACATCAAGTAATCATTGTCCTTGATTAGTTACAACCATATCATTTTTATCATTCTGATATTACTCTAAGATAATATATAGTTCAAACTCTTCTAGTCTATATATATCCAACATATTTCATGATAGTGTTATTGTCTATGTTTTTAAATGCAAAGATTAATTTTTTCATCCCAATGTCATGACTTGGATATTTTTGTTTATGGATTTTAAATTTCCTTGATTTATAGGAAATCACCTTATCATTATATGCAAGTACAAAACAAATTCATTTCTTTGATGAATCTTTAAAAATTAAAACCCCCTCCATACCGGATGGTATAGTCAAAACTAGTGAATTAATTATTCACCCCTTCAACAATTCAAAATATTACTTACATTTCCATCAACATGTGAATGTATACCCATTATGTGTTGACCTGTTTAATGGGATTATCAATAACAAAAACTCTAAAAGAACTAATGATAGTTACCTACTAAGGCTAGAAAATATCATATCTCTATTTTTTCATTGGTCTAAATCATTCTTTGAATAGATTTATATCTGATGGATAACTATATATTCTAACCTTTGAGGAAATATAACCATGAAATGTAACTTTTTTAATAAAAAATTCTCACTTACAATACTTCCCATATAATTCCATTCTTTAGGGTCTCCAGAATTATTTTCAAATGAATATCTTTCTATTTATATCTCTTACACTATATCTTGATATATCCAATGAATAAAAAAAATCTACAATGATACTCATTAAATACTACATTCATCAGATCCAAGAAGATAACTATTTAATTAGAAAATCCAAATGTAATTACTATAAATTCATAATGTCTTTACCTTTTTTGAATTTATGTCTTCGATATATAATCATTCATTGACCTTATCCAATTATAAGAAGAGTGGAAAAAATATCTGGAAATTATTGGACTCCCAAAAGTTGATCAAATAAGTGATGAATGTGTGGAGAAGGATACATTCTATTTATAATTGTGGAATTTATCTCTCTATAATCGATATAGAATCTCACATTGATATCTTTTTTCATGAATATAATATGGTCTACCCAAGGTGAAACTCTAGGTAATGTAAATACCTTAGCACTAAACTCATAAAGATATTTCTTTATCAATAACAACTATAATGGTTTCACTCTATGAGGAGGTTTAGATATTGGCATTGCATCAATAATGAGTTCAATGAACAACTCAACATCCTAATTGGGTGGATGAAAAAGTAATTATTTAAAGAAACATGAATGATTTTTTTACCATGGCTACATCTGATATTATTAGGATACCTTCCATGTTCATATATCACTCTTAATATTATAGTATACATAGAATTTAATTTAATAGAACTATTGTTTGAGGTTCTAGACATGATTTAAATAACAAAGATTCCTAACTAAATATAAGAGATTATTATTCACCTTGATGAATTCTAATCTATTTCTAATGAAAATAAAATTTTCATTATTCATTGAAATTCAAACCATATGCAGGGCATTATAAAATTCCAGCACATGTATAATAACTTGCTTCAGAAATAGGGTATTTCCACGCTTCATAATTAGAGGTTCTTGACATATCATTGTTTCCTTAAGGAACCAACATATTTTCATAATTGATAACCCCTTTACAATGGTTCTAAGGAAGTATCAAATGTTTCTATAAATTATAGAAGATACAATAGATGTGAATATATATAATCAAATAAAACATTATTTAACTTTCAGGAAGTGATCAAACTAACCACCACCATCTCATTATGAACATCGACATCAGTTTTGGTAACCACATAAGCTTGTTCATAATTTATTGGAATATTTTGTGTCAACTTCCCTTGACATTTATTTTATTGTTTCATATAATGTCCCTTATATTTATATTTAATGCATTTAAAATCAACATATTTCACCATTCAGTTTCATTGGTGTGTTTTATGGCCTTTTTCTAATTAGATATAAAAAAAATATTATTCCCTACCTAAAATCCCCAAGGTTGTTCTTCCCATAGTTAGAACATGTGGGAAATCACATCCTTCCTTTCTTTTCCTTTTTTATAATGTTATTCCAATGATTCTTAGAAAAAATATTCTTCTCCTATTTTCCTTGAATTCAAACATCCCAGGAAACTAATTTTAAATACTAATGGATCTTAAGACTATATATATATATATGATTAAATATTTTTAGAGAGTAAATCCCATTGAAAGGTCAACTATGACCCATTATAAAATGATAAATATTCATTTCTAGTCTATATATATAGTTTTTATCATGGCTTGATAATGTTTTAAACTTATCCTCATTAACCATAACATTTTCCTACTCATTTTTCATAATATTGAGTAACATATCTTCTATTTCTTATATTTACTCATGAGGAAAGTATTTTTCATAAAATACCCCCTTGAAAAATCATCTATCCATGCATTTGACCTCATCTTCCACTTTTTTGACTTTAACGATCACCATTTGTTGGTATCTCACTTCAGATGATAGAAACAAATTATGACCTTTTTCATTTTCACTACTTCCCAAGTGATAAATATTTTCTCTATGAAATTGATCCATTTTTCATCAAAAAAAAGGACTAGTAGTTCCACTGAATGTTACTGGATTTTGTGTCATTAACTATCCAGAATTGTAACACCATTATTTTGGATCATCAAAACAATCTATGTAGGATTCATTATTCATTACAACTTCAGTCATCTACCCCAATATGGTAAGGCATTGGTTAACCACATCTACAGATTCATTAACATGTTCAGGGAGAATATCTAAGTATGGACTATGGGTGTTGATATAAGATCTCATTCATTTAAATAGTCACCACCATTCTAAAAACGAATCCTCATAATTAGATCATAATATTGAATTGTAAAATTATATTCATGCTATTTTTTATAGAGAGTTACCTAGAAATATTGAGGGAATTTAATAATATTTCTTATATATTACTTTTTTATCTAAATCTAATCCCCAAGGATCCTGCTAAATATACTTTGACACTAACTATAACATCATGGACTCTTAAAACCCATAGTTATTAGTTATATTTCATTATTCATAAAAAATATAAGAGTTTTCAAAGGGTGAAACTATTTAATAATCTTGGAAGACTACATAAATACATAAATTACACTTGAAAACATGATATACAACATGAAAACATATCAAGACCATTGTTATCCATTTCATCATATCCCTAAAAATTACACATAGTTCCCCATTAGGATTTCTTTGGAAATGAAATAAAAAAAATGGTGAGATGAGATAATACTTAAGGAGTAGAATACGATAGAATATTACATAACATAAACATGGAATGAATGATATGAAATTAATCAAAGAATAACATTAGTCTATAATAATGATAAAATGATGGAATTATATATCCACTACAATAAAAGTTAACATGGATAAAAATAATAATTAATCCCATACTGATGTAATTCAAAATTTCGGACATCATGGGATTATTTTCAATGCTTTCTGCCAAGATATTGTCATGTCTTAGGAAGTTTAATTCCCAAAAACCCAACCTATTTTTTTAATGAGGCCATTTGATGCATCAAGGGGCTATATACTGATAGGTCCCTCCTATCACTTGGTTATTTCCAATCTAGTCACAATAAGAGTCCTCAGTACATTTAATATTGATCATTTAGAAACCTCATGAATTAATATTTTCTATACATATACTGTGAAATAAAAACATAAAATACTTTACTATTCAAAATAATATTGTGTATGTCCTTGAGAACATAACATAATCAACTTGGAAGCTAGGGGGAGTTTTAAATTTAACATAAATCAACTTAGATGCTATGGGGTATTGTGAAAGTAGCATAAAGTACCATTATCAAAGAAATATAGTGGATAGGGTATATAAAATGGTATAGTTTATCTTTGGAATATAATAATGGGATTCAACATATTTCATTTTTACGAGACCTAGAAAATGGTAGTAATATGTGTAATGATAGGTCAACTCATCATGTTTGAGGTTGATGAGTGGTTCAATTATCAAACAAATATTTTCAGGGTGATTAACCATAAGTCTAGTTTATATCCATAGTCACATTCTAGTATCCATAAAGGGATGTGTTTATAAGAAATTACATACACTTTTACTTTACCAAAAAATTGGATTATTTTTTCACCATAGAATATATAATATAATAACAAAAATAATACAAGATGGGAATAAAAATATAGAAATTTATTTCCCTGAACTTTCATGAGTTACATGATAAAATTAATCAATGTATTTTTAAGATCTATAAAAAAAGAAAATATGTGCCGATTACAACATGAGTTCCAACGGATGAAAATTGAGATAGAAAATCCCACTTATGGATTTTTTATAAATTACATCACAACCTCTTGAAATGTAATAATTAAAAATGGTATTAAAATAAACTAAATAAATTAATTTAATTTTATAACATATCAAATTTATATTATATGCACCTGAAAAATGAAATTATGTGTACATTTCAAAACATGTATTAATGAGAGGAATTTGATACAGAAAAACCTTACCTCTTATCCCGAAGTCCATGAACATAATTTAACCTCCAATATGATAAGAATATATATCATAATAAATTAATTAATATCCATATTAATATCCATTCTCCATTGTACTCTTCATAAATTGTCATTCATTACATGAATTCTTCCGATTTTCCACAATATGTGTATATTGTTTTGATCGATTTTACTTGTTTCATAATAAAATGTTCATACTCATTAGGATTAAAATTTTAATTATTAATAGGTTATAAAAGATAATATTAAGTATTTTTTTAATTTAATTTTTTATGTTTCAAATTCCTTTCATGGAAATTTTATTCTATATCCTTGATGGTGAAGTCGATAATAAGTGTGTTTTGATGATTTTGGATGAACAAAGGGTGTTTACTTAATTGATGAATTATATATTGATATAATATATCCATAAATATATTTGTTACAAATATTTACCATATTACCCCAATTATTATTTTTATATAGTCATTCATGTTATAAATTTAATATATTGTTCATATAGGTTGTTAAATTGATCCAGACATGATCATGACCTAGTTTAATGAATGATTAAAAGGTAGTTTTGTTATAATATAATCAAACCAAAAGAATAATCATCATATTTTTTATTTATCAGCAATATAAACTATAATCATGGAGGTTGTATTCCACACAATACATGAACAACAATTCAGATTTTTTTGATTGATAGGATATATGAATAAGTAATGTTAATTACATTAACATTGAAACTTTAAAATATGAAATTTATAACAGTATCATTATATTTCTGTATCTAAAATAATTTTTAAATAAGTTAATTAAGTATAAAAAGCAAAGAAGATGATAGTACACATGCTAAGGACTTGAATTTTCTATGGGTGTCTTATTGTAATGGATGAAATTATTTTATGTAATGGTGGCCTAAAACATCTGAATGTGTGAAACGTTTTTTGAGATAGTAAAATGTAGAGCTTAATGGAGAAATTTTAATGATAGGCGAGTCCTGAAGTGATAAAGTTGTTACCCTTCTATAAGTGAAGGGGTGATAGTTTTGGGAATAACCCTTAATCTTCATAATAATTAAAGGTTACTATTCTGGTGTCAAAGTATATAAAATTGAAATAATAGGATCATACAAGGTGTGTCTGTTGAAAATCACCTCAAAAACCCATTTTTATTCATACTTGTGTGCTTTAGGGTTTTTTATTTAAAGTTTTCATCTTTTACCCTAATTTACTTTTACATTATTAAACAATTTCTATCCTCGGTAATAACTTTTTATAAAAAATATTGAGATTAATTTTTTTAATAATTTTATTCCCATAAGTTAAAATTTTAAAATAATTTAATTATTTAATATTTGTAACATTTTGAGAATTTAATTTTAAAATTAATACACTTAATCGTGTAGAAAAAATTCGAGAATAACTTTTTTCAGATATATATATATATATATAAATAGGGTAACATTATCTCACAAATTAAATTTAATGAAGTAAATTAATTTATTATAAATCACATAAAATATGTGAGTAATTAATCAAAATCAAAATCAAAATCTTAGTGGAAAACACATAATTCAATTTAAGAGACTAGAAATAGTTTTTATATTAATATGACATTTTAATTAGTTCTAAAAAAATTCTATGAGTTTTGTAAGATAAATGAATATTTTAAAATTTTAAAGTTATTACTTAAATTCATATTATATTAAGTAAATTTTTATATTAACTAATTTTTTATCATTATATTATGATAAAGACATGAAAATTATATGCTTTGTGAAAACTATAACTATCAACTAAAAACTGGCATTTTAAAAAAATAAAAATTCAAACTAAGATAATTTTGATATGTCAATTTAGACATGGGATTTGTTTGCCCAATTTAAAATTATATTTTTAAACATGTAAAAAAATTATTTAATAATGGATCTTTATAGGTTGAATCTATGTAGTAGTTTTGGGATATAGCATTTACATACCATTTTAGAATCTTTGATATTACAAGTTTTATTAGAACCAGGTTTCTCAAACGATCAAAATGTTCATTCAACATGGTTTGGAAATGGTTTTCTATCATAAGGAAATTTATGTAATATTATAAAATATGATATGTTAAAAAAATTCTATTTTCTCTCATCATGGCAAAGATATCCTTATATTTTAAGTTACAATATTGTAGAATCATATAACATATGATTGAAAATAGTTGTATATCTGATATATTCATCAATTATTTATGTGATACCCAATGTTAATTATGATTATATATGGGTATTGGATGAAAGAGTATATATAATATATAATGTTTTTAGTGGGATTAATTTCATTGAATGTGCATTATGATGTGATATAAAGCACAATACTCACCCATCGATATATCTTTGTTGTTGATTATGGTATACAAGATGATAATAATTTTAAGATCCCTTTTTGGTATAATCTATAAAATTGTCCTCAATTGGTTTTATAATATTTTCATTGTTCTCAATGATAATCATTTTTGTCATATGAATGTGAATTTTTTATAGATAAATTTTCTGAACTCTGACACATGGGAATTAGATATGTTATATGCATCACAAATTTATGTTGATAAAAACAAACACAGTGATAAGTGGGAATTGATGAATTAATAATTATATATTATTCATAGAAATAGTGTTGGAGTTGATTCATTATATTTCATTTCAAATGATCTAATTATATATAGTATATTAATTATGGAATTATAGAACATTAATTATGTTCCCTCCATATATTTGAATTTTATTTATATATCTTGTTTGGTGAAGATGTGAATTTCATTCATTATTAAGAAAAAATCTTATTATATATATATGAATGAAATTATTTATGGAAAAATGAATATGTTAAATGGATAATATATTCAAGATATGAATTATTATATTTATAACATTCAGAATAAAAAGTCCATGGTTGATTCTAATCCCCCTTACCTTTGGAATTATCGGTTTGTATATGTAGTTGAGAAATACATCCAAATACTCTATAGAGATATATTTCTAGATTAATTCAATTAATAATTATTTTATAAATGAAAATATTACTTATTTAGAAACATAACTAAAGAAATTTTACTAGAAAAGGTGAAGATGTGGATGTATAATTAGATCTACTACATAGTGATGTTTATTTTACAACGAGTACACAAGTAACTAGGGGTTTTAGGTACAATATTACATTTAATGATGCATTTATATAGTATGTACATGTTTTACTAATGAGTCAAAAGTATGAAATGTTTCAAAATATCAATGAGTATTAGGATGAAATATAGAATCAACATTGAAAATGTATTATGATTTTATTATCAGATCAGTTTGGTGAATACTTGAACATGGAATTCAATGATCGTATGAGATATTATGGAACCTTTCACGAACATACTCATTTTAGAACACTACTATGGAATGGTGGGTCTATGAATAGAAATTGTACCATTTTTGGCATGGTTTGTTTAACGTTGACTTAGTGTGACCTTCCAATTTCTTCCTTGGGTTATGGTTTAGATACTTATTCATTTCTAATTATCCACATTCTATTTAAATAACTTATAAAGATACCCTATGTGATATGTCATGGAAATCATACCAATATTAACTATATAATGATTTTACATTATAAATAATAAGTAAAAAATATGTCATCTGATAAACTCAATCATGACATGCACCCAGTAGTACCCCCCCAAGGATGGTAGTGAATATATGTGTGACCCAAGTGGCCCATCTCCAATATTCATTGGGGATGGGTTTTAGCCATGAGGGAATAAATTACAAGCATATAGGATCATTACCCTCAAATTATTATTAAAATATAATAACCCCAAATAAAATACATATCAATAAGAAAATAAACCATATCTCATTACAACATGAGTTATAGAAATTCAAACCCTCAAAAGAAAAAATAACACCATGAATCCTTCAGAAGAAAAATTATCACTGACAACATAAACATTGGATCAATAAATAAGTAGTGTCTAGATAAATCACCAAAATCTTATAATAGACATGAAAAAATTTAATATATATAGGTTATCATTCATGTATACTATATAAGATCCTCCCCAAAACATCTCATGAAATGTGTTAGAAGAATACTAAATGTATGGTGAATAAATAAAGATTCCAACTCATAAACTAAATAGGTATAATATATTTTTATCCTCACCAAGTCATAATTAACATGTAACATAATGAAATAAGTAATATAATAATTATTGAATACATATCTATAGGGTAATCCAACTACCACTTTCCAACTAAATTGGTTTCCCTGAATCTGGATGTCTTACATCCCGGTACTCAAATCCCCTCCATAAGTCATACCACACATCTGTTATAATATATCATATCCACATCACGTCACATCCCTTGAATCAATAATAAAGTCTAAGTTCGAAAAAAACATTATAAATATACAATATACTTTAATCTATTATATACCATTCATAATTATACATGTAATTCAAGAATATAATATTGATTTAAGTTTTTGAAACCCACACACACACACACACACATATATATATATATAAGAAACAACTGAAATCTATTATATCTTGTATGGGTATTCATCTTATAACTTTAAGCCACCATAACAAAATTTGAGCCTGATTTGTTTTTTTCTTGTACTTTATGTCAATAAATATGAAGTGCCAATATATATTATATTAAAATATTGATTAATAATGTCTTAGAATTAAATTAGATAACTTAATATCGATGAGAATAGGAGAAACCCAATAAATATGAGAAGAAGAAAGTTCTCATGTCACAGTTTACACTAAATTTATGAGGATTATATATATATGTTGGCTGTTTTTCATGAATTAAGTTTCATTACTTTTATGATAATGGAATTCAATACCAAGGGATTTTGGTACATTAATTCACATAAAAGAAAAAGTGTTTTAATTTTATAAATCTTAAGAAATTAAAAATATATTTAGATGAAGTTGAGGAACATTAAAAAGTAATTTGGGAAAAATTTTGTATGTTAATTATGGTAGTTGGATTGCAATTTGTAGACTCATATTTATAAAACTCTATATTCGTAGGACATTAAAATTTTATAATGGAATTTGTTTGTGGAAGTTAAAAAAATTATCCATTTATCAAAGTTAGCACACCACCCAATTCATCATCCGTCAAAATGATAGCCACCCAATCATAAAGGAAGGCACCAGATGAGTGAAGATAATAAATGGTTTAGATAGCCAGTGTGGATCCTCAAAGGAAGGGAGAGTGTGGGGAAATTCTATGAAAAAGAGACACCATGTAGAGTAGAATTATAGTTGAAGTTCTTGCATGGGTTTATTACCATTCAAGTTCAAAAAAATCATTTGGAACACATTTTTTGATAAAATAATGCACTCTTGAATGTGATTTTCATGTGGAACTCACCTTAAAAATGTATAATTCACTAATTAAAAATTTTTGTGATACTTAGTCATATTACATCATTTCCATTTTCCCCCTCTTTTCAAGATTTTTTACAAATTGTGCCAGTATTTCTAATGATGTGTTATGTCATTAATGCGTATGGAAACGTATTTTACAATATCATAGGGTATTTCGAAGTCTAAAAATATCCTATAAATTTCTTATATGAATTATTTATGACTACTAAAAGGTTAATTTTTTTGTTTAATCACTATTATCTAAATTTGAGATGGTTACTACCATTCTATTATTTTAAAGTTTCTACGATACAATCTTGAACAGTAATTACACTGTGAATAACAAATTGCATGCTAAATGAATACTTATTGAATGAATTTTTTATGGATAATTCTAGATAGTTGAAAGGTTTTTTCAGAACATTTTATGGTTAATTTACAAACTCTAACATGTTAGTTCTTAATGTATGGAAAATTATAAAAGGATCATTATTTGTTTCATGATGTTTATTGTCCACTATGTAAATATCATCATAAAAATTATAAATATATTTTAATATTTAATTATGATAATTTACATTTCATATGGATGAATTATATAGAAAATGGAAAGAAAATGAATTTTTGGTTTTTTATATGGATAATTTAAAATATTGTATTCTTATTTATTTTATATTGAATTTAAATAAACATTTTAATATATATTTTTAAATTAGATCAATCATTGTTAAGCCTAAAATATAATTTATCACCATGATGTTTTTTGATACATGATTTTAGCTACTATTTAGGAGATGGAATAAGTACATGATCTACAAGATCCTTACACTATGAAGTAATGAGATGAATCCATGATTTTTTTTCCAAAACATTATCATTTAGTTTTGGAAATTTATAAATACAAAAGATTCCAATAGAGTATTAAAGAATAATATTATGATTTCTAATTATCATGATGTATTTAATAATAACTATTTGGGAGAGAAAAGGGTTGACATATAAAATTAATATGACCAAAGTTATTTCACTCATTAAGGAGTGATATTTCTATATGTTTCTAACTATGAATATCATGGGATTTATATAAATAAATTTATGTGAATAATATTAATGAAATACCATGAATATATAAAGAAAAAGACAAGGAAAATGATAATATGCTAAGATGGGTTCAACCCTTTTATCAATTATGATTGTGTAAGTCAATAGAAGGAAGATTCCTCTTCTCAATTATCGTATACATTCTAAGATATTAATATAAATAAAGAGAAATATAGTTACATGAAATGAAATATTCTTATCAACTAATGTTTTAATAATATGAGAATTTATTGTTATACTAGTTTTGAAGAACCTTTTTAGGAGGGAATTACAAGTCATTTAAAGAATTTTTTACATTACATTGTATAAAATGGGATGAGGTTAATTTTAAATGTGAAGGGGAAGAAAAGGTTTATTGTATGATTGTTTTATAAAGAGTAGAAGAACAATAATAATAAGAATCACATGAATAACTCAAAAATAGTATAAAATTAGCGAATGAATCTTCAATTGTTTTTATTATTCATATATTTGTAAAAATAATGTTTTGCTAACATGATCCAGATATGTGTAATATATGTACATGGATAATACATTCTCTCTATACTCACTAGTTGGTATTAGTGGGTAGTATGGTATTGATTGAACCTGAATCATACTGAGGATTATCCTTAAATATTTTAAGGTAATACTTAAAACTTTAAGGTTTTGTTTGTGTGTTTTAGTTGTATTATAAATATGATTATCATCCCAAAAATGGTATGGTGAAAGAATGAGAGACCCATTCATTTAAAAAGTGTACAATTAAAATAAGAAATAAATTTTTTAAATATATTAAAACACCAAAACTAATTCGCACCACCTCCAAACACATTGTTTAGCACATACCAAATAATTTTCCATAATTAGTATCCAATTAGGTTCTGCATCTATTTAGATTATAAAAATTAGATGTGTCTTTCATATTTAATTATCCCATTTTGGGTTTACAATATAGTATATTTTTATATAAGATTCAACATTTGATGAATAATATAATATCTCTAGTAATAATATGATGAATGAAATAAATAAATATAAGAAAATGTTAAAGGAGGAATTCTTATAATGAATAGATGAAGATGTTTGAGTTCCCCCAAACCATAATACCAATGAAGCCAGATCAAGATTTGGAGGAGAATAACTGGAAGTTGAATCACCTGTCAAGGTGATGGGAAGCCCTTATACCTTAGAAGAATCAATCTATTCAGGAGATCAAGAGGTATATGAAAATTCTTGAGAAAATATTCATATAGAATAGGAAAGACATGTGGGATTGATATCATATCTCTATATTCATACTAAATATCATTTACTACATTAAAAAGTATTTTTCTCAGTTCTCTAATGGAAATTAAAAAAATTATTTATAGATATTTAAAAGTAAAAATGAATAATTCAGAAAGCTTTATAAATAGTCGGATAACATAGGGAATGCTTTTAATGTAAGGGGTATAACATATATAAATCTATTTGAATAATTTTTGGGAACAAATTACCAAAACCTAGATGTGTGGATAATTTTTATTTTTGAAATGATTTTCCCAATAAAATTTAGGAAAATGATTAAATAAATAAATTACTTAAATTTTATTTCAATGCATTGGATACAGTAAAATGTCTTCCATTATGTAAAAAATTCTCTACTAGTTGTAAAATACAAAAAAATAACTTTACATTTTAAGGGAAGGGAAGACCAAGATAAGTTAAAGTTATACTATGGTATAAAATAAGAGAGTAAAATCATAATAAATATATTGGAGAATGATGAAACCATTATCAATATGATAATCCTTAAACTCTAAATAAAATTATAAAATCTTGAAGTAATTAAATATATATATACATAAGAAGATGATGGAAAACATGATTCTACCACATAATCATTAGTTGAGGGAACCTATTCTAAAAGGATTTTATTTTGTAGAAAATGTCATCGGAATAATCTAATGATCAATCCTTTAAAAGATCAATTGAAAATGTACCAACCATCTAGAAATCCATTGTTTGTTCAAAATATATTTTTTAGGAATAATATAGGTTTAAATTCATTATTTTTATAATGGTGGATATGGAAACTAATAGAAGTATTCCACCACTACAATAGTGGTAGAAAAGTTCTTAAAATAGATGATTCACCATGAAAAGCTCAAAATTTTTTAAAATTGAAAAAAAGAATGCTTTGAATAATTAAAAAACTTTACAAAGAATATATTCCAAATAATATGACCATGGATTATCATAAATTGTTAGTGTTGTAATAATTTTGGTTAATAAAACTAGATTCTTGGAAGAACATATCAATTTTAGTAAAACTATTAAACCTTAAATCTAGGGGAGAAAATATATCCTTATAGAATATCTATAGTTTAATAATAAAAATAAAGATGCTATAAAAATAATTTAATGTTTGATGTAACATTGTGGTGGATTCCATCAACATGGCTATCAATATTGAGCATGCTTCATCGATTTAACTAAAAATGTGTCTACAAAATGAAAAAGGAAAATCATGAGAATTGTTGATTGAAGGTTAGACAAAATTGGGGAAATTTTTGAATAGAAATGCAATCCAGAATATTTCCATTATGTTTTCCAATAAAACGGTGACATATATATTCATAATAAACATATGGAAAATCTAGTTCAATTCATATTTATATTCTAAGAGAAATGGTACATAAAAAACCAATGATTTTTTGGAAGAAAAAATATAATATAGAACCATAAAAGTAGTCCATGAGTCTATATATTAATGGAAGGAAGAAATATTAAAATTTAATAACAGACTAAGAGAATAAAATGTGGGTTGGTTTGGTGAAAAGCACTCACAAGAAGCCAATTGGAAACTCGAACAATTATGAGTTAGTTTTTAAAGACTGTTTCATTATTTAGACAAATAATTTGGAAACAAAAATGTAGATATATGAGGAATATGTAGAGAAAATTTCAAAAGAAAATGGTTTTATTACACATGATGAATCTAAAATTTATTATAGGTTTAAATAAAACGATGAACTCATAATTTCAAAACTATTGTGTGAAAGGTTCAATGATGATGTATATACCTTTAAAGATTTCCCATACTTTTTTCCATCATAAGAAGAGATTCTTATGAAAATTATAATTTCATAATTTAATTCGGGTTCTGTGAAAGATTATTAAAATATAAACATCTCACACAAAGAATTTGAAGTAGTGAAGAATTAAATTATTTATAGAGTAAAAATAGATTTGTAAAAAAATATAAAAACATGAAAAAAACATTACGACTAGAAAATGAATATTAATATAGTTTAAAATAAATTTTCAATATTTATATTAACATTAAGGAAGGATGAATTCAACCTTATTTCCTTATTTTGGGGTTTTATTTTCTTCCTTGTTGTGTACATAATTCAAGTTCAAGCTAGTTATTAGATGTAGAACTAAAGAGGATGTGTACGAAATAAAACATCAATACAATAATTTATATGTTTCAATCATGGAATAATTTACTAGTTGATACCATGTAGCCTATCCAATAAAGTGATCCACCATGACTATGAAAAGTTATAGTACCTATTTAAGGGGTAAAATGGAAAACATCAATTGAGAATCTACTAGAATTATATTTTCATATATATATATATATAGAATTAATTGGAGGATATTAAAAACAATCACTGAGAATGTATGTGAAAAATAAACCATCCTTGTATTCAAAGAATAGATTTTGACATTAAATGATGAGATTAATTTATCAATAACATGAAATGAGTTTTATTGAGGAAATAAGGGGATGATTTATGAAGAAAGATCATAGTTTTTTCATTTTAATTTTTAAAATTTTTATGTTGAGATGAGTGTATGTATGTCAAGTTCTAATTATTTGAAATATATATTTATCAACTTGTATTTATTGGTTTCACATGAAGAATATTCTTACATACCCTGAGGAATAATATTGACTTGTTAATGGGGAATTGTTTTTATATTAGACTATATGGTTTTTTCTCACCAGGTATGATTTATGTAGACATTAAGTGTAATATTTAATGGAACATTTTTATGAGTTAATTGATATCATCTTCTATATACACTTTGTATTTTTTTAATAAAGGGGGAGAAAAAACCCAAATCTTATTAAAAATGGAGGAGAGAAGAAAGATGATGTTTAAACTAGGCATAAATTGAGTAACACAAATAAACATATCATTTTTTGTTTTTATTGACAAAAATAATAAGGTGATGTTTATTGTTTCCAATGTGTGAGTTTACTAAATTGTTTTATCAATAAAATTGATGTTTAAAAAATTCATTTTGTCAAGATTTTGCTAATGAATGTATTATAAGTATGTTTAAGAACCTATGTATGATGATATTAAGAGAAAACTTTAAAAGACACAAATAATAGTGTTGGAAACTAAGGTTCCACATTACTTTGAGTGAATGAATAATATATATACACAATTGAATTTGGTATTTGAATTGATTCTCATTTATTATATGATACAGGAAGACTCTTTCATTGAAGTTCAAGATATTCATCCAGATGAAGGAAAATATGTTTGATGTTTTTAAATATTGAGAAGTATAAAATATACTTGGTTGAAGATGAAAAAATTTAAAAATTATGTGGGGAGAGAAGGAGTTTGATTCTTGAGGTTTTTTTATTGTGGGATGCTAACTCGTATTCATCAAATTACATATTCTTAGTACCTTAATGTTTAACAAAGTAATATTTAGAGTTATGTTTTAAATATTATATCTCTTAAAGACAACACTACACAAGAGTATCCTACCATCATTTAGACAACCAACCTAGAGTTGTTATAGAAGGATAAAAAAATACCACATGAGTCAGTATTTGTATGAAAATAATAGGGCCACACTAAGATAATGTTCTACCATTTATGGTGGAACAATATTTTTGGTCATGGAACTAGTTAAATACCAAGGGATTCCAATGGAAGGCCATTAACATTATTTGGTTGACAAACCACTTCACCCTAAAATACTATTTTGATGTGAGACTCTCTTTATGTGAACATTGTTCAGTGATTGAAAATTCACGTGATATTGAGTTATACAAGGATATTCTCTATAACTTAATTCATCGTGCAACAATTTACACACCACAATATTATATCTCATGTCATGTCCCACCATTAAAGGTGATATAAATATTTTTCTGATTCCACAATGCATGTGGTATTTTTAAATGATCATCTTATATTTTTTAGGAATGATTTATGACTATCTGAAGCTCCATTTTTTATCCGAGAAATTTTATCTAAATTTGAGAAGGTTAATTCCACATAGAATCAGTAAAAACATTTAGGATAAAATCTTTAATAGTAGTTCCACTATAAAAAAATTTCATTCATAATGAAAAATAAAAAGAAAATGATAATAATTTTGATTCTAGATCATTTTAAGGATGTTTAAAAACATCATATGGGTAACATTAAAACATTCTTGAGAAGTTTATATAATTAATGAATTTTTCTAATGTTCATCCATTGTTTTAATGACGATCATTTGGAATTATTTATGGATAATATCAATAAATATAACAGTATTTTGATCTATTGTAAGGATAATTTCAATTTTATAAGGATGATTTCCATAAAAAATGAAAACCATAAGATGCATTTGGTTGTTTATAAGACTCAATCTACTCTTGAGGTTTTTAGTGATGTACTCTAGATTTTGAATAATGATTATGAGATCATTTTTTAAATCAATTCCATGGGTTTTATGACATCAAAATAAAATATCATGATGTCTTGGTTTGATCGAGGATCAATTTGACTGTTTATAATTTAGAAGAAGAATAATATCTATGAGATAATTCTATCATGATATATGGAGATACTCCAGATATTGTTTTTCTTCATCTAATATAGGTATTTATAGACACTTTTATGTATAAAATGTTTTTGTGGAGGTTTAAATAAGAACTTGAAAATTTTTAATTATAATTAAAGGTTTAATACCGAGACTTCATGCTAGAAAATTTGAGAGATATGCATTGAAGAGATCTTGAAAATCTATGCTCAATGAAAGTGAGGATTGGGGAAGATTTTAATTTCATATATTATTGGATTTCCATAAATAATTTTATGAAACATGTTTTTTAAAATAATGTGAATATATGCATGAATGGCCCGAAGGCCTTCTTTTTATTTTATTATAGATAATCCCCCTTTTAAGGGTTGAAGGAGAACCCGTACATGACCCGTAGGCCCAAGGCACAAGGCCCGACATGACCCTTAATACATGACCCGAAGGCCCAGAGGCATACCATGCCCAATACATGACTCATAGGCCCAGCCCACTAGAACTGCCCCTCCCCAACTTCTGTATCATTGATTTCCTTTTATCTCCCCACTTGAATTACTGATTCTCTATCATTGCCATGTACAAAGGTGCATGGTGCCTGGTCCCGATGGCTGTTGTCATACCCTCTCATTCTTCCAATTTGGTTAGCTCTGCTTCTGGTGACTACTACTGGTGCTCTGATCCTCATCTAGGGCCAAATCTGTGTGAACTGGGCTACTTCATGGTCTTCAATGGCCCGAAGGCGCTATGGCCCGAAGGCCTTTGATGGCCTGAATTCCTTGAGGACCGTAGGCCCAAACTGGTGGCCCGAAATCCGAAATCAGGTGAATAGTCCGTATTCTACAGTACCGAACAGTGCCTGCTACAGTGCCTGCTACAGTAACCCCAGAATTTCACCTCCACCTGGTTTTGAACCTGGGTCTCTTGGATGCCAAGCATGAGCCCATACCACTTGGGTACGAGCTCGTTGGCATGTGAATATATAAAAATGAATATGGGAAACAAGAAAAAAGGATGACGGGGGTTCAACTTTGTCATCATTGTAGATAAAATAATTCCAATAATGTGAAGAAATCCTGACTCTATTAGAACATATATTATGATATTTGAATATAAATATAATGATATCTGATGCTGAGGAAAAACTTATTCTTGTGAACTTATGTTTGAATCATATAAGTAATTTAATAATATTATTATTTTAGAGAACCATTTTCATTAGGGGAGATAAATTATATGGAACACTGTACTAATGTCATTTCATAAAAATAGTTGAGGTGACATGAAACTATTAAAGGGATGAAGGAAAAAAATTTATTATTGTTGTATAAGTATTAGTATAAGAAGAATAATATATAGAACATGAACAACATAACAGTAGTCTAAAAGTTTTGTGGGACTCCAAACTTTCTCTGATTATTTATATCATTATAATGTTTATAATTTAATAATATTTTGTAGGATTCATGAATGAAATTTGGGGGTGTGTTATAAAAATATACAATGACCATACCTATAGATTTTACATACAGGTTAATACTAGTGGGCTGTTTGGACGTAGTTGAACTTCAATCACTTATGGTAATAACATTCTTTTTTTAGAGATAAACCATGAATATATAATGTGTTTGTTGTGTCTTTTGATTATATTATTTTTATAATGATCATTTAAATAAAGTTAATATTATAGAAGGAGTTATGTACTCATTGATAATGTTAATATATATAATTAGATATAAAATAATATTAACTTTATTAAAAATAAACCAATACTAATCCACTCCACACCCACTAAATGTTGAGAATATCCTGAAGTTTTCCTCACAGCTCAGATATGTCAACATACAAAGTCTATATCTAGAAGAGAGATATGGGTAAGGGGTAGTAATCCATTTTTAATCTTGAAAACTTATATGTTATGAAAAATTTGGAACACAAGAAGAATATTATTATCAATCAACCCTACTGACTTGAGTGGAGAAACAAACAAAATCACATTATATGATGATATATATTTCACAAAACTAAACTAATTCCAACTATATAATACTTAGACTCTTTATATATCTAGTGCCCCAAATAAAATCCAAGTTATAATTTCTATGAACTATGAATCTAATCATTCAATAATAAATGTTTCAATATCCTTATGTAATTAATCATCCATTTAAAATTAACATACAAATTAATACCATATTTGTTTTCAAATCCAATGTCTTACATTCATTACCCATAACCAATTTAATTCTGTAATTTTTTAATCAATTACTTCATATAAATCATCAACATCATCCAACCCCAATAACCACTCCCTTCCTATTAATTCATTTTTTAATTAAAAATTCACACATTTGGGAACTAAGGCACATCCCTCCCAATATTATGGAAGATAAAAATGACCCCTATGTAGAATGAATAACAAACAACATTAATAAGTAATTTAATTAAACAATATTAAATATTAATAATTGAATAAGTCTAGCTATATGATCCAAGAATCTAATATATCATCAACACCTTTTTAATAATCCAAATCATTGCATCACCAGTTACACCATGCTTCCAAAGTAAAATAGTATCAATATAGAATAAAAATTATGATTCAACCAACCATAGGTTCTAATTTATTTAGATTATAGTTTTAAATATATTAAATATATCATTGGTGATAATAAATAATAATACATTTTAATTAAATACCAATGAATATTTATTAGTCCACTAACCAAGCCTGAAAAATAATAACAATAATATCTTATTGAATTTATCCTTCATGTTTTTAACTTGAATGGCAACCTTTCCATTTAACTTAATAATTTTTCATTTTACTAACATGAATGTAAAAATTAATTTATTAAAAAAATAATTCATATATAAATTTAATTTAACAATGATAACAAGGATGAAAATTTTATCAATATCCTTAAACCCATTGATTAATATCATAATTATTTTTATGGATAAATTTATATACATTTATAATCTTCCGGATTTACTATCCACAAATTTCATATCCATTTTGAATCCATATCTTGTGTGAAATTATTTGATATATATTTTTACCCATAAGGAACTTGCGAAACCATACTAATAATACAACATAATAATTCTACGATATTGATAAAATAACATGGAATAAAATCAGGAATATAAATGTCACATATATACTACATCAACACATCTTTAAGAATTAATTAATTATAATGATTTGAATTATTTAGTTTACTTTCTTCCATTTAACTAGAAAAATATAAGGAATGATAATTCCACATTTACTTTTAAAATAAAAAAACATAAGATTATACCCTTAATGGAAATGATACTTATGTAGTTCACTATGTTGAAATAGGAAGGAAGGGGCATGGAGTTCAGACTTCTACAATCATGTGAGAAAAATTCCTTTCTTTTTGTGAGGTCGCTGCATAGGGGAAAATATATTATTAAACACCAGTAATTCACAAGGATATATTATAATTTGGTGAATAGACAACTTGAAGTGACTATTTGGTCCTCTATATCCCTCCTTGGATGTATGAAATTAGAAGAAAAATTTAAAAAAATGAAATGTTTTAGGGGAAGCCTAAATTTAGTTTTTTGATACATGTAATGTGAACCAATTGGGTGGATCATATTTTAAGCCCAAAAATTTTCCCCTATTTTGATTTGAACCAGGTAAAAAGGCTTGTGGATTTAAATATCATATTCTGAATCACCTACATTTGATGAGGTCACCCCTTTAGTTTTTGAAGTATATCCTTGACACGTCTCATGAAGACTGTAACAGAGCCCCTATCTATTTACATGTTTCCCTATGTTTAGATTTCATTAGGTCACATAATTTAGTAACATACAAATTCATTACATATTACTCTCATGGGTAACAATAATATGATGCATACATTTAAACATTTTCATTTATTAAAACTCTATTTTTTATATATAAAACCATTAAACATGGGGGTTTACACCTTTTAAGTTTAAATCATGAATACTACCCCACCCACACCTACATATATTAATTATATTCAATATATATATATATATTCATTTCAAATTTTCCCAATTAATTAAATCTTATTTCAATCATGGATACAAAATATGTATAATGTAAAATAATTTAGAATTTCACAAAAATAAAAATAAAATAAATAATATGTATACATGATGCACAATATATATATATATACCATGTATTGAGTAAGAAATTAATAAATGAAATTACATTTTACAATGATTAAATACCTCATTAAGTTACCAAGTTAGAGAAAACACATGCACCACTTTGGTTATTTCAGACAACTACAAGTTATATCCTGACATATTTAAAATAATTTTAAGCATCATAACTATTGATACAGAGAGATTATATAGTCATTTAATGATTATAACATATTAAGGGTCATTATAAATTCAAATTTACATAGAAAAAATGTATGATGTCCTCGAATAATGTGATTATGCCATTTGAAGCCAATTTGTTAGATATTCTTAGGGAGATAGAATAATTTGGCATTGTACATGAACAATTCCAAGTTGATATTCAATAACAAAATCATAAAAAAACCATTTATAGGATATGTTTATTCTAATCAAGATCACAGTCAATACCATTTATACAGAACCACCCTATGAAAATATCACAATTGAACACCTTATCCTTAGGGAATTCACTAGTGTAATAATGGGTTATGTATCTTGAACCTAACAGTAATAATTTTTATAATTTTTATAATAAAATGATAATTATATCTATCCCTTTATAATAGAACTTTTGAAATTATTAAATAATGAGTTTGATAAAAATTAGATTATGATATGATGATACACAATGTTAATTTTTGGAAAATATATAGTTTCAATCCCATAACTATTTTTAATGAATTTAAGAGTTTCTAAAATAAATGATATATTAATAGAATATTTTTTTAAATATAATTTATTAAATATTATTGATAATATAATTTCATAATGTCAAAAATATTTTTTTCTAAGGTTTAGGGAAAAAATATTATAAACAATAGCACTTTTTGATAAATAGTTTTCTTTATTTAAAATTGTTAATTTTCATATTCAATGAATTTTTATGATAAATTAAAAATTATTTTTTAAATAAACACATTGAAACTATAAAATGTGTATTTTTTGTAATTTTTTGAGATATTGTGTTTTCGAGTAAAAAATTTAATACAGTATAAAAATTTATTATGTATTTCGACAACATACTGACCCAATAGTGATGTAATATATGGAATAAATGGTATATATGAAAAAGACCAATTTTTCATTTAAAATAATTTTTCTTTGAATTTATTTTTTCTAATTTTATAAACTATTAATGAATCCTCCATAACTAATATATCAATTCTTTATAAACATAACTCAGTTATACATCACCAGGGGTATGATATTAATTAGATAAATTCTTAATATTTTAAAATAATTAAAACCAATCCCCATTGGAAACAAATATGGGAACAAATATGGTATGTTTTTTGGTATTTATTACATTATCATATAGACTCCAATACCAATGTTTTGAGACTAATAATAAATCTCTTCTCTTCAGTTATATATTCCCTCTAAAAATCATATTATACTTCACTAAAAACCATTATATAATTACAGTATTCTTCCCTAACCTATCTATATCCCTTACATGGTGTACACAATCTCTTAAGAATCTCGTACCATGATTTTAGAAACACACTCCCAAGTTAATGTATCCTCGTCTCCAATTTATTCAAACAGTTCCTTTATGTTATGCCTTTTTTCAATTTTTTCTTATTAGGATATGTTCTCACACATCCAACATTTTACACTAATGATTTTAATTTTGTTATAGTTCCGTTTAACTATTATTACACCTTCCAATAAACCATTATGTACCCCCATTATTCTACTAAAGTTATCTCACAATTTTCTATGCCAATCATTTGTGTAGAGAATACCTATGCCCATTTACACTCAAGAGTAGTCACCTAAATGTTACTATACATAATCAATATGATTATTCACTAAGTATGTAACCCTAAATCCTTAATATTTTTATTAAGTTTTCTTAAATAATTCTTTATGTTGAATGATCTATGTGGTACACAATGTCACACCCGGTTTTTTATGTCTTTGTTTTGATCAGGTTCATTTTAAATCACGATACTTTTCTTGGGTTTTGTGTGAGATTAATGTTGATTTTTTATGTTATATCTATTTATAATCACCCTAATTTGGGCTCCCCATTTCTTTTTTAGTAGTTTTTGGAGAAAGGGTGGTTACTTCATGATTTGGGCCAACCGTGATCCCATTTCCAGTTTTAAAAACCAAATTTGTTCCTTTTGTACCTCCTTTTTTTAACCTTTTTCACCCATTACACTTCCCAAATGGCATCAACTAATATATTCAAACTAAAATATCCTTTTGTACCCCTTATTAATTTATAATCATGGTGAATTGGGGTTACTTATTTCAGCATTTGTCCAAGCCATTGGCCCATTTCTAGTTTTTAAAAAATAATATGTTTATTTTATATCTAATTCAATATTAACTATTTCTCAGTGATTCCACCTCCCACCCAAATCCAATATCCTTATCCCGACCCCCATTATCTATTTTACATATTTGGATCTCATAATAGTCTTGGAGTGGGAAAAAATTATCAATGTCTCTCAAATCATCCATAAGTGACAAGGTAAATTGTATCATTCATAAATCAATCAATTCGTACACTTTTGGCCACCAATATTCTTTAATTGGTTCTTCAAGACCTTAAGAGTCTCTCCAAGATGTTTCAATAAAATACCGTTTATCTATGGGTGAATATCTAGTGGAATACAATGAGTTTTCTAGTTGAAAAGGTGAGATTCCATCTTTTTTATACTCAATTTTCTTCCTCCTTTCAATATTTCTTGGTTTTATAATCTCCCCTAGTCCTGTTCGACTTAGTGTTATGTTATTCCTTGATTTTGGATGGTTTGTTTTATTCATTTGGGTCTGGTCGTCATAGGTTTAGGGTTTGTAAACCCTCAGATGGAAATTTTGGGTTTGCGTTTCCATTACGCCAATGATTTTAGGTATGATGTCCTTTGAACAAGCCATTATCATTTAATTTTCATCACTATATTTCTGTTATAACCATATTTATGTAATATGTTCTATAGTGAAACCTTGTTTTTAAAGTTTTTGTGTGCAAATTATGTTTTATGGCTTATTTTGATAAAAATATAGTTGTTTTGGTATAAATGTGCACTTCTCTTGTTTGATAAATTATCACATGAGATTTCGCACAAGGTTTATGGTATTTTGAGTATTTTTCAGTATCTTTAATAGTTTTATGGAATTAAAATGGTATTATATCCCTTTTTATGTTCTTAACATATATTGTTTTGTTGGAGAGGGCATGTCATGTGTTCGGTAAATTGCCGGGTTGGCTTTTATGTGTCTGGTGCAATTTAAAATGATTTTTTTGGATTTATAAATACATTGGATTAATTTAAAACAATTATTTTGGGGTACTTTTATGTATTTACAGTTTGGATTTGTTTTTAAAAACAAATGGTTTTTGTTTTACAACATGTTTTGGCTGGAGTTGCTGGAAAATGGCATTTTTCACATTCTTATGAAAATGGTGGTGTTTTGAATTTATAACCTGAGTGTTTAAAAGGATTTATAAATGTGGAATGATGCTGTAAATAGTGTGTATACACCTTAATAAAATTGAAATTCAATACTTTTTCAAATGTTAGTTTTGAGAAATATTTTAAAGGCTCGTTTGGCCTTTCTTAAAAATAACAAATGAGTGTTTTACTTGTATGTACCATGTTGGGTTAATTGGAATTGTTTTATGGCCCATGAAATGATTTTCTTAAATGTTTTTAGGGCTGAAAAATATGGTTGGGTATGGTCTTGTTGTGTTTTTATAATTCAAATAGTGTTTTTGAATGATTTTTATGTGCAAAGCCTCAATACACTCATTGAAATTGTTTTACAAAAATTTGTAGTGGTTTGTTGATTCGTGAAAGAAATATGAAGAATGTTTGTGGTCTGTTTTTATTTTTATATATTGGTAATGGAATTTAGATGTGGAATGTGTATTTGATAATATGTGTTACTTGATTATCACTAAAGGTAATCCTGGTATCTAGGTGGGTGGACGTGTACTAGTATGCTAGTGATTCTTTGGGGTTTGGCCCCTATTTCACGTAGCAGGTTTGACGATGAAAAAACTAACTAAACTATGATGATGATGTTGTTGTTGGGGGACCACTAGGTTATGGTTATTCTCTCTACTAGTGTCTTGTGTTCATGAGAATGGATATTTATTATGGTTACTTTCACCGAGATACGAGGTACCTGGGGCTCACAACTAACTAGTGTCTAGGGTTGTTCCCGTGAGTTATGCTCATTGGCTATTTTATACTCACCATCGGCATACGGTGTATTTTTTTGGTAAATTAAGTAGTGTGTGTTATTTATTTAAAAGTGTAAAATCTTAAATGTAGCCCTCAATAAAACAATTTTCATTTTGAAGTTGCACCTCTTTGAAAAATTGTTACATGTATTTTTGTTTATAAAACAAGCAAGTTTTTCTCTAATAATTATTATAGCATGGAACCTCATTTGAAAAATATGTATTTATATCTTTTATTTAAAATAATAAATTGATGTTTATTTTATTTTAATGGAAGTGCATTGGGAATAGAATATTGGGCTAACCTACTGTGTTTTAATACTCATGCCTATAGTCTTCTTCAGTTTTTAGCCCTTGTGCAGGTTTCATCTTGAGATCGATCACCTTGGGCGACATGTTATCATTGTGTTGGAGTGTGTCTAGAGGTGTCACATGGATTTAGTTGGTTATCGGGTTTTTTTCAGTTGAGTTGTTGGTTTAGTTCTACTTTTAGTTTCTTGTACAAATAATATTTACTTCAATTTTTATATTAATGCATTTTGGGTTGTCCATTTATTTAAGTTGTTTGTTTGATTGTTTATATATGGGTGAAATTGTTCCCTTGTGTACTCTATTGATGCCCTTGGTGCTTGTCACCATCCCGGGAGGATCGGGAACGCCTCTTGGGAATTTTCGTGGGCTGGTCTGGGTGACCGGTTCAGGGTCGACTCGGGCTGGTTCATGATAAAATATTATCAGAGGAGGTCGGATCTTAGTATCCCTTGAAATTGTTTTAATAGTTTAAATATTTTTTGTTAATTGGATGTAATCTCACTTTGAAATTAGACCTAAACACATTTCAATATTTTGTTAGTTATTACTTCTTAAAAACCCACATTTTGATTTTGACAATGTGAATTAATATTAAATTATTTTCTGCAAATTTTTTTGAATTTGAAAAAATTGATTCCATATTTGGAATCTTGAGGTTCAATTTTTTTCAAGTAGATACCTTTTATTTTTAGACATTATGAATAGTCACATCAGTAATTGTTTTATTTATCATGGTTAAAGGGTAAATCTAGTATATAAGGGTAAACAAATATTATTATAATAATATTTAACTACCCTAACACGTATTCAAATCCTATTGGTTGAGATATATCTTTCCAAGGTCAACGTACAGTCGATTTGGGGACCCCATGGAGACACTTTGATGTGAAAATGGCATTTTATAATAATTAATTTTAAATAATGAAAAATGTAAACTAAACATGTATATTTTAGTAAAAAAATTATATATGGGGTTATATATATATTATTTTTTTTACTATAAGTATTAATAATAATGATAAAACTATTTCCAATATCATTGTATTTTATTTATAATTTTATGACGTCAAATAAATAAATTTACTTATGACACAAGGATGATGTAGTGATTCCCTTATTAATGAATTATTTAAATAAATGAGATTAATAATATTAAAATAAATTTATTTTGAGACTATTTATTTGATAAAATAATTTTAGTGATGATTATTACTTGTTATCGTTGAATTAAAGAATTTTTTTCGGAATAATCATGTCTTTATGTATTTTTAAAAAGTCTCGATATGAATAGTATTAAAATTAACATAAAATGTGTTTTTAAAACAAATACTGCTTTATTAAAAGATATAATAGTACCAAAAATATAATATTCATAAAAATTACTTATATATTGTTTAAAATTTACTTAATTAACAACTTGAGGATTTATTTGCATTTTATTGTAACTATATTAACCATATTGTATGAATATACAAGAAGACATGGTAACAATCAAATTAGTTAACTGAGGTTTGATGCTAAAAGATAAGGGTAAATTTGTAACCTAGACTATTATAAAACCTATTGGTTGAGATTTTATCGACCCAATATAATATTATATTTGAAAAAAATTACTTTGGGACCATTTGAAAGTGAAAATAATTTTATAATAAAATAATACGTCAAAACATTATAAAGTGCACCTCCTCCTTATAAATGGGAATTGCCTATACCAATTTAATCACACCTCTCAAGCCCCTTTGATCATCCAAAATCTTCCAAAATAATCTCCAAATATCCTTTTCTTCCTCCTATAATCATTTCCTTATGCAAAAGGAAATTCAATAAATTCCTTTAGTTCAAATCAAAATGGAGTTACACATTTTAGAGGTAGCATCTTCTCAAATGATCCTTTCAATTATTTTACTTATTCACTCACTATTATATTCTTATTATTTTATTACATAACAAAAAAATTATCCTCAATATACTAGGACTTATTTATAAGAGGTATTCGAACTACACTTACACACACCTCCATCTAATTTATATTAATATATTGTTTCGGTTTGTGGCAAACTGATGCCTCACGAAACGATGATTGTTTGATTTTCCCCAACCAGATCCCATGGTTGCCATTAGTATGGAACTATATTTAAATATGATATATCTTATATTTATATTTTATTCATGATACTACAAGTTTTATTTAAAAAAATACATGTATGCTTTTCATGATGTAGAAATACAATAATTTCGTTTGAGGAAGAATGGACTACCGCCCCCTCAATGTCATATGACTCATTTATGACATACATAGAACGTATAAATGATGGAGTTATGAAATTATGTAAAATATATATCATATGATATTATAATATAATTATAATATACATATTTTTCATTTATTTTTCATTCCATTAAAAAGAAAAAAATAAATTAAAGTAGCATTCATGTGTGCACACGACTTACCGTTCCCATGAATGGTGAATTTAATTTCATATCTCCAAATGTTATGTAAAATTATAAATAAATATATATAATTTATATATATGATATTTAAATAATTAATATCATTCTTGAGATAATGGAATTTTGATCACATGGACAATTTGTAATTTTAACAAGGTCATTTTTGACTCAAGTACAAAATATCGACAAAACGAAAAATATTAACTTAAATTATTGTGTGATGTTTATAACACGGTAATAAGTGATATAAAAGGAATAATAAACTTGAAAAGTTTCTGAATCAATTATAAATTAACTTATGCTTATTATTCAGTAAGAACAAGGAACATACCTGACGAATCTGACTCAACGTAAGGGAACTTCTAAACCCAATTTCCATTTTTTGGGTTAATCTTATACTTCTTGATTATGCTATACAATGATTATGTGGAAAATGAATTTTGGTATCATATATTTTATTTATAATTGATTTATGTTTACTTATAGTGAATACACATAATAAATATATTTTATTTACAAAAATCATTGTAAGGGACTTCGTCTCAATCTTCATTCATTAAGGAATATATTGATTGTTTTCACCTTTATTAACCTTTAAGATGTATATAAAACCATTTTTAAATGTTATATCAGGAATTATTATATTATCATGATATTTAATGGTTTATTTGATGTTATTCCTTAATGATTTTTATTTATGTTTTTATCAAGTGGCAAGGGACTCATTAATTAAAACATTATTTTAAATGTTTTACAGATTTATTCTTCTAAAACCTTCTATTTCATGTCCATGTTTTGTAAATTGGTTTTATGAATTTATTTATATGGTCATGAAAGTTTTAAAATGTTAGAAGCTTCAAAGTTTTATATGAAAATTTGATTCAAAAGTCTATTTGTTAAATATTTTCAATGGTTTTTTAAATGGGTTGAATATTTTTATATCTAAAAATAATCTCTTGTGGTTACAGTGTGGAAATGTTATTTTTCCATTATTCTTGTTTTATGTGTATGATTATTAAATGGTACTTGAACATTTGATGGGTGGTTACGTGAGAAAACAATATGGATGGTTATGTGATAAACCAAATGACGGGTGGTTCCGTGATAAACCATGGATCAGTGGTTACGTTATAGCCTCAAATGCGTTGGGTATGGATGTCAGCCGTATGACTATTTTATTTAGTGGTATGTGTGGAACGCGAACGTATGGTTATTACATTTAAGTATTTTTATGTCCCAAGTTACCTTTATATGTTATATATTTCTTTCTATAGGATTTATGGTAATATTTTAGTTACAAAATGGTAAGTAATGATCTTCTATTTGTTGAAGAGTTTTTTCTACTTCATAAAGGTACAAATTAATAATTTATGATAAACTTTTCATGGTTTAAAATTTTTTGCAAGACTTACATTTTTCTTTCATTATGTACCCCTTACTAATCTTTTTCTGCTCATCCAAATTTTTGAAATGTTTTTCATAGGACAAAATGAATAATAGAGCCACAAATGGTATCAATGAATAGTTATGATATTGAAATATAAAACGATGTCATATTTGGTTTTAAAGAGTTTTTATTTTATGAAAAAAAAGGATAGTGAGTAGAAGTGTCTAATTATAATTACCAAGATGTTATATATAAGTTATGACATTATTATCTAAAGATATAAACCTAAAAAGATCCTCAATGTGAATTAAAGTCAAATTATTTAATTATCTGAAGATTAAGTAATGTTTATAGTTGTGGACATACAACTGGTATCAGAGGTTGGTTTAGATAAGTTTAGAGTTTAGGTTGTCATTTAAGTATAAGTGACATAACCATAATGGATAGAAAATTATAATGAGTCATAGTTATTTTAGATAAATTAAATGAGTTTAAGATAATAGGAATAAGTATATCTTAGTGTTTACCCTCATCATAAGATAGTATACGATGATTTTACTGATATACTGACACATACCTTTTTGGTGAAGTAAATGGCTGGATCTATTAGTCACCAAAGTAATGATGGGTATGAAGAATATTGTGATGGTTTTATGAATAAAAAACTGAATGAAATGCAAGCTATAATGAGAAATCTTGTGGTTATTCTTAACTAACTATCTGGAGTCATGATTGACCACTTGAACCATGGTAAGTTTTCTAAGGCATCATGTATGTGATAAAATAATCCCTATGGAAGTTCAAGTTATAATAAAAAAGGTAAGTATATTCAAAAACCTATCTGTTAAGGATGTGGAAAGAAAAACCTAGTAAAATTATCCAATGGGATGGGAAGATGTTATAGATGTGGTAATAAAGTTCATAAAGCAATAACCTTCTATGGGGCTTTGCACATCCGAGAGTGGGACAAATCTTTTAACCCTTTGGAGATGGGTAGCTCTGTGGTTCAAGTCTGGATTAGAATCTTTGGTTTAAATTGGATCCTATGGCATCCCAGGATTCTTTACGACATTTCGCTTGCTATAGGGGTGCCCATTAGAATGGATAAAGAAACTGAATTGGCCAGATATGGGCATTTTGCCAGATGTCTAGTTGATGTGGATCTTTCATCTACTTTAATTGACAAAATTTGTTTATCTACTGATGAGGAAGAAATTAGTTTGAGAATTGAGTATGAAAGATTACCTAGATTCTGTTTTGATTTGCATAGTTTTAGGGCATGATTCCTCTAGCTGTAGGAGGAATCTTTTTTGTTCAAATTGTTCTATGAGGGGGCATGATATTAAATCATGTACTAAACTGAATGACATGCTTCATAATCAGAAAATGGCTGATTCTTCGGATCTGAATATTCAAGGATGTTACACAATGTCACCTCCCAAAAAATCTTGGGCTGCCATGGTAGATGAAGGGCAATCTGTGCTCACAGACTTGCAGCCTCCCTGTCCTGGCAATGTAGAACATCCACAAAAAATCATTTCTGATATAAGGTATACTCCTGTTTCTGACCCTGCTTCTACAAGGAGTGCTGATCATGGTTTAAGAATCTCAGAATTGGCTGAAAAAGTTCAGGCCGCTCCTTTACCAGATCAGTCTCCCAAGGAGACGGTTCTGGACTCTATACAGAATAGACCCTCTTCGGTGGCTGCCCCTGTTTCGAATGTTGTCACAAAGAACTGCACTGCTGCTTCTGAATCACTCCATGGGGAGGCTGGACAGAATGTCCTTCCTTCTATGGACACTCAGCTAGTGGCACCTATCATGGCTGGAACTCCAGAAACTTTGAGGAAAAACCCTGATGTGAGTAATGAGGCAAGAGTTCCTTTTTTGCAGGAAACTGTTTGTGTGTAGGAAGTTTCAGGTAATGAAGATCAGAAGAAGAAAGGAATGGAAGATGAATGGCAACATGCTAAAACCCGAAGTCAAAAGAAGAAAGAAAAGAAAGACCAAATGAAGAGGAAAGAAGAGGCTCAAGCAGGCAGTTCAGATGAAGATGTTGAATCGCTTCTTCAACAAGCCAATGAGATTCAAGAAGCTTATAGTGGAGGAAGAGGCAGAGGCAGGACAAGAGGTCGTATTAACATCCAACTTTGGAACGAGATGAGAGAAAAAGAACGTATCATAGGGGAAAAGCTGAGGAAAAAACTTGGCATCCATGATAAAGAGAGATAAGTTTGTCTGTTTTCATCCCCCTTTTTTGTACTTCTTTGAACCTTTTCTCTTAATAATAATCCTGGGCTTTGCCCATTAAAAAAAAAAGAAAGCATTCCGTTGACTCTAGGAAAGGAAAATAAGTTCTTTCTGGGGGATCAATTGAATGTTTTAAATGTGGTGTGTGTGGTCATTACCCAAATAGATTTCCTATGAAGAATGTTCATGAATGAGATCAGAATAACTATAAAAATATATTTTTACCAATTCCTAATTCCATTCCAACTGACGATGAGGAAACTGGAAATGACCTATGAACGATATGGAATATTTCTTATCTTAGGTTTTGATATTATTTGATCTTAGGATATGATTCATGATTTTGTTTTTAGTAAATAAGTATTATAGAATGAGTTGAATATAATGGTAAAGGGATCATAAATATTGTTTGATGATTAAGATTTCTACATTTTATAAATTCAAGAGTTATGTTAGATATCTAGGTGATGAAATGTTTAAAAGTATTAATTATCTTTTGTTGATGAGATTACTTTGGGAGAATTTTTACCTGTATGTTTAACCTTAAATTTTGTTATGTGAAAATTCTATTTTCAGAAGAATTATCTTTTTTTGGATATATTTATAAATAACCAGTTGGGTTTATATGATCTTTTAATTGGATGAAAAAACGGTTTATAAATTTTTGGGATGAAAAATGAAAGATATTAGATAAACTTTGAGTATAAATAATATTATGGTTATTTGTGAGGAAATTATCTTATTTTAGATAATGTATAAGAATTATATGGTTTTAGAAAATTTAAAACCCACAGGATGGGTGACAACCTATCATGTCCTACAAGGCCAAGGGAATCGAACCCATAACTGAAGGTAAATAAGGGAACATCACCTACCACTGGCCTATTTGAATCCCTAGTTAGTGTGAATTATTCTTTTTAGTTAAATGATTTTATGGATCAAGAATAAGTATATTTTGGAACATATGTTTTATCAAATGAATATCCTTGGTATAATAAAATGATTATTGTGATTAATTGATAAATGTTATTTTAGAATATGTTCACTCTTTTGGGAACACTATATTCCTAAGGAAAATAAAATACTATGTGATTTAATTTGTGGAGTAATTGTAAAATTTTATTTTGGAAGAATCTATGTTTTTATTGTGGAATTATAGAGATTCAGTTTATTAATGGAAATGATTAACCTATCTTGGGAATATATGATTTCGTTAATTACTTTTCAATGTGAGACTTTAAGAGTAGTCTATGTTATTTGTAGAAAAATTATAATATTAATTGTGGAAGACTGTGTGATCAAATTATTCTAACTTTGGGTTTTAATCTTAGTTTGGATTGTTTTGAAGAATTTTAAGGACATGTGTTTATTTAATGGTCTCTTTTGAACTTTGGTTTTGATTATTGAATTTTAGAGATTAAGAGTAGTATTTCTTTTTATAAAGGATTATCATTTTTTGGGATTATCTGACCTTGAACAAACCATTTTGTTTTTGGTTAATGTCTAAAGATAGGGGAAATATATATTTTATATTTTATGGGTTTTTTGATTCTCTAGAAGTTGATTCTAGCACTTTTGATGTGACCAGGTCATCTTGAATACTCATCATTTGGAGAAAAGATAAGCTTATGGTAGAAATTTAAAAAATGATGAAAGTTTTCATGATAAGTAAGTATGTTTCCTCATGTTCTTAGTCAAGCTCATAAATAAATTCCTAAATTTTATAAAAAGGATATTAAAACAATTTTGTTTATTTACTTTTCCTATTGGGTTATCAAATACCATTTAACCTATCACAAGCTTGGGATTTTCTGATGGTTAACATTATCCTAATCATGTTTTCTATCACTCTCCATCAGAACTTGATGGTTATTTTCTCTTTCATATCCTTGTCTTCCTACAAGGAATCCTTGTATTGGTTATCTCGAGTGACCTTTTTTCTTCTCCTTCTTTTTTTAAAGTGATAGTTTTATTTACTCTTTTTCTGTTGTGGGACATTCAATAATGTTTCTAAGACCATTTTTAAAATTTCAAGGATGCAATGTCCAAAAGGGGGGAAGGATGTAATAACCCAGGTATTTATAGAATAATACCTTTTCATTTCTATTATTATTTATGAAGAAGAAATTATTTTTACATTAAAGGGGTTTATTTTTTAGATAGCGTACTCAACACGCAACAATGAGTTTCTTTGAAATCTTATGTGGCACACAAGTTTGAGTTATACCAAAAAATAATATCATAATATTGTTATTTTAAATGGTAGTTAATGCCTTACATTTGTATTGTAAATAATGAACAAAATTTACTATATTATTATTTTAAAAAATTTACTACAATTTTTTATATTTAAAAAATGAATATTATAGGATTTAAATAATAATAAATTTGATTTAAAGCATGAAATACTTTAATATTTTGAAAAGTTTGTTTTACCACCTTTTGATGGAGAAATCTTATCGAATATACTATTTTTCACTTTTATATGTTCTATTGGAAAAAATAAAATTCTTCTTTAGAATCGGAACATCAAAATTTACTTTGTATGTAATTTTGTTATTTTTCAGTTAAATTTTATTTTTTAATGAATAGTTAAAAATACTACATTTTAATTAAAAACCACAATTTAGTCTAATTTATTCATATAGTTAGATTTTCATTTCAATTGGTTTTAAATTTTAATCGGATTATTTTCTATCATTGACTTCAATTTTGGTCATTGGAAGTTATTTCACTTTGAAATTGGACATAGACACATGACAATCTTTTGATAGTTATTACTTCTTAAAAACCGGTTTTTTGGTTTTGAAAACATGAATTAATTTTTAAATTAATTGCTAAAAATTATTTGTTTTGAATTTTTTAAAAAATATTCCATATTTGGAATCAAGAGATCCAAATTTTGTAAATAGTTACCTTTTATTTTTAGACATTTTGAATAGTAACTTCAGTAGTTATTTTATTTACCCTGGTTAAAGGGTAAATATGGTAAATAAGGGTAACAATAATAATATTATAATAATATTAAACTATCCTAACACATGTCCTGGTCCTATTGTATGAGATATTTCCGATCGTGGGAATCCTTGGGTATTTTTTGGGACCCCACGGAGCCACTTGTATGTTGAAATGACATTTTTTAAGAATTAATTTCATGTAAAGAAAAATGTAACCTAAACATGTATCGTTTAGTAAAAAAATTATATGGGGTTATATAAGTGTTTATTTCGACTATATATATTCATTATAAATCTAATAAGAATATATAAATGATGGTATTTTATTTATAATTTTAGATATCAAAAAATAATATTATTTTATGACACCAAGATGATGTAGTGATTACCATAATAATGAATGATTTAAATAAATGATATTATAAAAATTAAAATAAATTTATTCCGAACCTTTTTATCCCATTGAAGAACATTAGTGATGTTTATGACTTTTTATATTTGAAATAATTATTTGTTTTGAAAATATCAAGTTTTTTGTTTTTTAAAAAGTCATAAATTAATAGTATAAAAATTGACATAAATGATTTTAAAAAATAAAATTTTATTAAATGATATAATACTCCAAAAAATCTAATATTCATAAAACTTACTTAGATAATGATTAAAATTTCATTAATAAACCTCTTTTAGTTCTATTGGAATTTTATAGTAACTATATTAACCATATAGTATGAATATACAAGAAGACAAGGTAAAAGTCAAATTAGTTATCTAAGGGTTAAAGTTAAAAAAGAAAGTTAAATTTGTGACCAGGGATTATCTAAAACCTATTGGTTGAGAGTTTATTGACCCAAAATATTCTTATATTTTAAATAAATGACTTTGGGTCCATTTGAAACTGAGAATCATTTTATAATAAAATAATGCTTCAAAACATTCATAAAGTGCCCATCCTCCCTCTTATAAAAGGGCATTATCTCTACCCATTTAATCACACCTATAAAGAGACTTGTATTGTCAAAAATCTGAAACAATAATCTCTAAAAATCCCCCTATTACTTTTAGATGCCTTACTATAGGTATAAGAAAATTTAATAATGTCTTATCGCTAAATCAAATGGGAGTTACACGTTTTATAGGAAGCGTATTCTATAAAGTTTCTTTCCATTATTTTACTTTATCACTCTATATACTATTATTATATTTGATTACATAACAACACTAGTATCCTCAATATATGATTATTTTTTATGATATTGATTCAAACTACACTTACACACACCTCCATCTAATGGATACAAAAATATTGTTTCTGTGTTGGGCGAATAGCTACCTCACGAAACCATGATTGTTCAATTTTCGCCTAAATCCTCTCATAGTGGACGTTATGATGGATATTTATTTATATATGATATATATTATATTTATATTTTCTCTATTATACTATAATTTTTATTTACAAACATACATTTATGATTTTCATACTGTGTAAATACAATAATTTCATTTGAGGAAGTGCGGACTACCGCCCCCTCAATGTGATACGAATCATTCATGCCATACATGGAATGTATAAAGGATAGAGTTAATTAAATTATGTAATATATATATATGTATATCATATTATATTATAATTTAATTATAATATACTTATGTATCACTTATTTTTCATTACTTTAAAATGAAAATGAAATGAAAGTAGCATTCATGCATACGTATGGCTTACTGTCTCCCTGAATGGTGCATTTAATTTATTATCTCCAAAGTTTATGTACTATTATAAATAAAGACACACATATATATATATAATGGATATATATGATATTTATATCATGAATATAACTCTGGAAATAATGGACTTTTGACCACATGGACAATTTGTAATTATAACAAGATCATTTTTGGCTCAAGTACCTAATATCAACAAAATGACCAATATTAACTTAAATATTTATGTAATATTTATAATTTGGTAATAAGTGATATAAAAGGAATAACAAACTTGAAAAAGGTTTTGAAGAAAGCATAAATTAACTTAAGATTATTATTCAGGAAGAACAAGGAACATAAGCGACGAATCAGTCTCAAGGTAAGGGAACTTCTTAACCCAATTTCCATTATTTTGGATAATCTTATACTTCTTGATTATGTAATTCTATTATCATGTGGGAAATAAAATTTTATATCCTATATTTTATTTATACTATCATTATGTTTAGTTACAGTGAATACACATAATCGATCTATTTTATTTATAAAATGATCTTTGTATGTGACATCATCTCATTCTCCTTTCATTGAGTCGTATATTGATGTTTTACACATTTATTAACCTATAAGGTGTATCTACAACCCTTTTTAATTTTTATATCAGTAATTAGTATGTTATCATGATATTTAATGATTTAGTTAATGTTATTCCTTAATTATTTTCATTCATGTGTTTCTCAAGTGGCAATGGACTCTTTAACTAAAACACTATTTTCAATGTTTTACAGATTTATTCTTCTAAAACCTTCTATTTCATATCCATGTTTTGAAAATGGGTCTTATGAATTTATTTTTGTGAACATTAATTTTTAAAAAATTTATACTTTCAATGTGTAATGGGACACTATGATTCAAAAATATCTTTATTAAATATTTTAAATGGTTTTAAAAATGGGATTAATATTTCAATATCTAAAAAACAATCTATTGTGGTTAGAGTGTGAAACTATTATTTTTTCCATTATTATTGTTTTATGTGTTCAGATTATTAAATATTACTTTAACATTTTATGGGTGGTTATGTGATAAACCAAGATGGGTGGTTATATGATAAACCAGATGACGGGTGGTTCCTTGATAAACCAAGGATGGGTGGTTACATTATAATCTCCAATACATTGGGTATGGAAGTCGGTTGTATGGATATTCCATTTATTGGTACGTGTGGAATTATACTGTATGGTTATTCTATTTATGTATGTTTATGTCCCAAGTTACCTTTATATTTTATATGTTTCTTTTTATGGGATTTATGATAATCTTTTGGTTATAAAAAGGGTAAGAAATGAGCTTATATTCCGAGAAGTGTTTTTGCTTAATTATTAATGGTGAAATGTATTACTTTATAATAAAGTTTTCATGTTTTACATGTTTTTTCAAGATTGACAATTTTTTTCGTTATGTATCCCTTACTAATATTTTTATTCTCATACCACGTTTTGAATTGTTTTTCACATGACATAATGAACAACAGAGTCAAGGATGGGATCAAGGAATATTTATGTTGTCAAAACATGAAATTATGTAATGTTTTGTTTAAATTAGTTTTTGATTTATGAAAAAAATGATAGCGTGTAGAAATTTATACTTGTAATATTCAAGATGTTATGTATATGTTACAACCTAATTCTCTAAATCACTACACCTGAAAAGATTCTCAATGTGAATTAAAGTCAAATTATTAACTAATATCAAGATTAATTAATGTTTAAGGATGGTTCCTTAGAGGTAGTTACAATCAATAGTTAACTATACCAATATGATCTAACAATTTGAATGGTATACTATATTTGGGAAAAATCTTACTCCCAGAACAAATACTTCTCTAGCCATGAAGAGGATATACCTTATAGATACTTGATCTCTAAGTTAAAACTCTAGAGATATACTCCTAATATTAGCATAAGAATGGTGAAAATATTAATGTTCTTTAGTTATCTCATATACAACATACACCTTATATGTCTTAATATATACCAATTTTAATTTAACAATAACTAGCTCTATAAACTTAGTCCAACATAAAAAATCTATACAAGGTTAGTCATAAAATGATTCAATTAAATCCACATAAATGGATGACTGGTAAAAATTATTATATGGATACTCACCCAAAGGTATGTGTTTCACCTAAGAGCCATAAAAATTCATGACGCATAAAAAAAACATGTCTTCTAGATTTTAGATATTCCACATTTGAATTTCCTTAGTAGAAAATGAAAAGTATTATTCAGGAATTGATCGAAACTAAAACCAAGATGGAGGCCTCTCAAAAATCAGGAGGGAAAAAATATTAAAAATGATATAAATATAATATTTATTCATTATATATTTATTTTCAATAGACCATAAATGTTTGAGATATAAAAATGAGTTACACCATTCATGGAGATAGTAGGCCTTATGTACATATAAACATTATTTTTCTTTTTCTAAAAAATATAATCATGAAAGGTATATAATAATTCAACTCTATATATTAATTATTATATCATATACATCGTATATTTAGATACATTACATTCATATTACCATATATTTCCAGATAAAATTAAAAATTATTCACGTCACTTCTTTGAGGTGGTAGTCTACATGTACACACAAGCAACATTATTTTTTTTCCAATGAATTAGAACGTATATTTAATATATGATATTATAATTATATAAGTTTAATTATTTAATATATAAAATAAAATAAAATTAAATAATATATATATATATATATGAGATTTGGTATTGGAAAACTAATTACATCAGTTCAAGGGGAGGTAGTCTAACATACACACTATCGACATTTTCATTGCCCATTCTATGGAATAGAATATGGATATAGGTTATTCCATAAAAATAATAAAATATCAGTATATTTTATATACCATTGTTTTTATATTAGAAATATTTATACATTATTGATGTTCGAAAGATAATAAGTAAAAAATATCTCAGTGAAAACAATTACTTTGACTTTGAAAAAAAATCATTTGGATCTTTTTCTAAGAACCCTGGTGTTTCTTAGGAATATTAGCAGCTATAAAACATAGATAATGATTTTTATGAGAGAATTTGGTATAGTTATATATATATATATATATTAACTTCATAATATCTTTAATGAATTGATGATAGCTGGTTACCTTTTTTTATGTTGGGGGACTTTCTTGAAAACCACATAGAAATTTCCATATAAAATGATAAAGTCATTCCCAAGATTTTTTTTAAAAACTATATTATATTATATTTTTAAATAGTATAAGGTCAAAATTTGGCCATAGAATTCGACTTTCATAAGTTTAATTGGATAAAATACCCTTATTTTTTTTAACCATAACGTAAACCCGTTTTAACCTTAGCCAAGGTAATTAATTTTTATAATTTTTAATATCCATTATGATGAAAAATTGAGTAAAAATTATTAAATAATACAAATTATGTTTTCTTATAATATTTAATCTATATTAAAAAATTAAACTGTCAGAATAGGAAAATATTTATTTAATATTATTCTTACAAAACCATCAAAAAAACATTTTGTAAAAAAATATTTTCGTTTCTAATAAAAGTTTTGAAATCAAATATTTAAATGAAATTAATTATATTGAAATAATATGGATTAATTATAATATAATTGGAAAATTATATATTTTAAAATATTTTGAAATGAAATGGAACTTTTTTAATTCCATAAATAAAATGATGGTTCTAAATAAAAATTAGATTATGTTACTATTCACTGAAAAAATAATCTTTTTAGGAAACAATAAAAAATTACCTCTATGATAATTTTGACATTATAATTTTAAAAAAGATTTTTATTTTTTAAAATAAATTTTCTAAATGTTTAATATTTTATTTTTATAATTACTTTGCAAAACTGAATGAAAACATTGTCTCTAAACAATCAAAAATTGTCTCTATTATATATACAAAGTAATAATTCAAAATAAAAAACTATTTTGTGATTATTGAAAAAATTCCAAAATAATCTAAATGGTTATCAATAACTCTTTTTCAAATTATTCCTGATCATATCTGAAAAAAATATATATATAAGACCATAAATTCTCTGGTAAATTCAGTAATAACATACAATTCTAATTCTATATAACTATTTACGTTTTACATGATCTTTCATACACGTATATAAGTGAACCAATCATGAAAACCATGGAAATAAACACTCCAGAACAACAAATTTGAATTTTATAACTTACAAAGAAAGACAAAAATGACCACAATAAAATTATAATAATTAAAATAAATTATTATAAGGTTTTGAATTAAATGATTAATTGATCTAATTTAAGTATCCAGGACATTAAGTAAAAGTGTTGAACACTTTCAGACATAAGGTATGGGATTCCCCCCAAAATTCCATTTTTCATTCGGGTTACAATTTCTATCTACTTACCACAATGTAATTATTATTTATTTTTATATAATTATTCTAATTTCTGTGTGAAAATTCCAAAAAATAAGTACATAGCTCAATTATTATTTCTTTTATGTAGAAATACATTTATAATAAGGTTTCCTTATCAATTCTTCCAAATAAGTAAGGCCAATTAAAGGGAATATCCAAATTTTTTATTCATTTTTATGTACAATCAACAATCTAATTTAAGACACTCATATTTTTATTAAATTTCATTTTTATCACCAAATTATCATAAATGTTTTCTGGAATTATGTAAAAATTATGAATTTGTCCTCTTTAAATAAACTTTTTTATTTTCCCTTAAATCACACTGATGTGGCACATAAGAAAAGATTTTTAAAAACTATTTTTCTAGGTGTTCAGTTCAGTTGGACTCCATTTATTCCAAAAACATAATTTAATTATACTTCCCTTTTATTTTCTGGGATATTCATGTTTTTAATATTAATTTTTGAAAAACAGAAATGATTTCCCCAAAGAACTCTTCTATCTCAAAGTAAAAATAGTGTTTCCATCCAAAATTAATCAATGATTTTGTAAGATTATTTTCATCCATTTCAATTCCATTTATTGAATCTTTAATTTATTGAAATTTATCCCTTATGTTTCCATCTACCATATTTTATTGAATGATTTATGATTATTTGGAATGAAGATGTATTATCTTGATATAATTTTTCATATTATTATGGACGGTTTATCATTATGTTTATTATTTGAGGAAAGTAATAAAAATTTCATATGTTAGTTTAAATATGTTTTTTTATGCTGATTATGTTTCACCCCTTTTATATGTGGGATTTATTGGACTTAGTAAGTGACATTCGGGACCTAATATAGCTCATGGATGTATCGGTAGGTCTCATGAGTCAAACTAGATCAGTTTTTTCACCAATAATGTATGATATATTGGATGAAGCCTTGATGATATGTTTAAGATGTTTATAATTATGCATTCCCTCCTTGTGATGTTTGTAATTGATAATCCATGTAATTATGATACTTTAATAATATTGATGTCTGTGTTTCATTCTCAAATGAATATTTATATTTAAATTTATTTTCAACTATAATTCCTACCACATTCTGATCATGATTATTTTTAATGAAATGTTTTTTTAGTTATTCAGCTTGAATTATTATTTTTGATCATTTAGGATAGCTTATGATATATTTCTTACCCTTACTGAGCATCTAATATTACCACTTTATTATGTTTTATTTTTCACTAGGATGCAATGATGTATATTATGAATGACTTATAGGGATAATCTAGGAATTTAGGAGTTCTTCCAATAAAGTTTCTATGTTGTATATTCATTTCATGTTTTAATGTAATGATTATGTTTCTATCTAGTTTTCTGAATCTACTAAACTATTCAGTCCTTTTAGATGAAAATGGTTATTCATAGTACCTATATAATAAATTAATGCACAGGCTCTAGGCTACTAGGGTTAGGGACATTACATTTTTATTAGAGAAAGATTAGTAAAAACCTTGGAAGTAGATTTATAAAACATAAATTAGGGAACATAACCATAAAAGATACCTTAATGATAATTATTTAATAACAGACTAAATTTTTTAGGGAATTTATTAAGTTAGAATTCCTATGAATACATCCATTTTTAGATAATAAAAGTGGACATGGTCTGAACACATATTTATCTAGGGGTAACAATTCTGACAAGGTGCATTTGGACTGACTTGGTTTAACCCAGTACACAAAAAATAACCTTAATATGAATTCGGTTTGACAATTCTAGGTGATAATGTTAGTATAATTCACATTTTCTTTAGAAACCAATATGAATAATTTAAAATTAAACATGTCCCTAAAGAAACCATGTTTATGATTATGAGAATCATTATTCATAAATTTTTTATTCTTGTTAACCATTTTTGTAGTTTGAAATTATCAATTATGATTCTTAACCTAAATTAGTGTATGCCATTTTTTATAAATGGTTCCCAGTGAAAGGAATGAAAAATTTATCGACGCACATATTCATTTTATGGATTTCCTACCTATGAAATATAATCATGTTTTAATAGGAGATATAATTAGAGATGAGAAACTTATAACAATACTAGAATAACTGAATCGGGTTTTGTGTAATAACCCTATACACATTGATTTTCCTGATCAACAACTTTGTGAAACGAAGTTATAAAAATTTACATGACAACAAACTCTATAGTTCAATGGGACTAAAAACCAATTTGTAGGTGTGCAATGGATTAGTTCTTTAGAGAAGATATTTCTTTCTTTGTGTAGTAACAAAAGGGAGAAAGTGTAAAGTCCCTTTTTTGGAACCGGGTTAAAATAAGAAATTTTTTGAACTTTTTCATTTGTTAGATGGGTTGGTCGTAAAACTTATCATTGGGATGAATTTTTCTGAGTTGGGATCATTTAAACATGTTTATATCAGGCTTGGTTAAAGGATCGAAGAGTTTCTCATATGGATGATTGGAGTTCGGGAGTGTCTGATCATGAAAAGTCAGGTTTTTATGGAACAACAGAGAGTGCAAGGTTGGTGCATTACCTGTTAAACCATACCTGTTTCTATAGAAAATCATGCAATTTAATTTTGCGAGACATAAGAGCACACACTGTTTGTGCACGATTTGGAAAACCTTGTGGGAAAAACTGTGCGAGGTGAGTATGTTAAATGAAGATTCTCACACGATTTGTGCACAGTTAGGAAAGCCATATGGGATAGACTGTGTGAAGTGGGTTCCTTAGAGATAAAGTTCAACATGGTTGGTAAACAATTTTCTAAACCATGCGAGGCAAAATGTGAGGCTTACCCAGTTTTGGGATATATGTTATTTTATTTATTTAAATTCCTGATAGAGAGGGGTTTAATTAAATTCTATTTAATGGGGTTTTTATTTTAATTAAATCCAAGGGAAAAAGAGATTCAATTAATTTTTGTGAAATGGGGGTTTTAGTTAATTAAATTCAAGATTGAGATGAATTAAATTAATTTATGTGAAATGTGGGATTTTAATTAATTAAATTAAGTGAGAAAAATTAATTAAATGAGAAAGATATGGAGGATATATAATTCATTTAAATAAATTGTTTTGAAGAGATTTTAATTAAATGGAATTTAATGGGAGATTTGATTTAATTAAAATATGTTGAGAGAATTTAGTTAAATTATAATGAGTTGGAGTTTTATTTAATTAAATCCAGGTGAATGGAATTTAATTAAATGAGGAATAAATATGGATTTGTGGTTTTAACTAGTTAAATTCAAAGTTAGAATAAATTTATTTATTTGATGAAAAATGGGGGTTTTATTTAATTAAATTGTTTTGAGAGAATTTATTTAAATATTTATAAGTTTTATAATTTATTTAATTAAATTTTTTGGAGGTGAATTTATTTAACTTATGTGTAATGGGGGAGTTATGGGGTTTATCAAGAAGCGTTTAAATTAAATGATAATAATAATAATAATAATATGGTTGTTATTATTATTTATATATTAATTCTTATAAATCTAATTTGGGTTATATTAGAGAGAAAATAATTAGGAGGAGCACCCCATATCTTCCTCCTACGTGAGGCGTGACCCCCTCTTCTCCCATGGTGGAGGTGCACCTCCCCCTCTACCCAAATCCTCTTTGCATACCAGATCAGGATGGTTCCTTCGTGGAAGTTTTCCATCTCGTCAAGGTATGTCCTTCTCCGCATGTTTTGTTCTTCACATCATCCATCTTAGATGTCCTTCACCCTATCACCATTAGGACAAAACCTTAAGGACAGGGATTAATTAATTTTCTTCCATTCTTCAAATTCTTGGTGGTGTAGAGAATGTCTTAGGACCTGTTGGTATGTAATTTGAAAACATTCGCTAAAGGCGTGGTGGTTTAGCATGATTTGGATAAAATTCGTTATATTTATATAAATATATATACCCAATAATTGGTTTTACACACCTTGAATTAGGTTCTTATGGTGTATTCTGGGATTCCATTAATTAATTGGAGTTACGTTAGTCCTCACAACACTAATTGTGGGTTCCAGTAATCGTTTTATGGTGATGTGGCCAATATTGAGTGCACATGCGCTATTGATGAGGTGTGTATACGTTAGAAGACATCATTTTCAATTAGAAATAATTGGTTCGAATAATTCCTTGAGGTAGGGACCTCAACGTTCATTAATTAGTAAAACATAGTATTTCTTTAATTACTATTGTCGATAAGATTGAATGAAAAAGATTAATTAATGTTTTATTGGTATAAAATGATTTTATAAATTACAAAATCACATTTTTGTAATAAAACCCCTCCAATGGAGGTGTGCCGCCTTCATGTTAAAAAAATAATTTCTAGATTGATATGTTTGTTTAGCTTGCTATTATGCGATTTTCTATTTCTTCCCTTTACATGTTGACGCACTTGGGTTAAGGGTAATTATGAGTATTGGGTGGGATAAGATGAGATAATTAATCAGGGAATTAATTTTGAGGATTTAATTGGATAATTTAAGGCAATTAATGGTGGATTAATTACATGCATTTATATTGAAATATAGACAATTAATCAGGTGATTAATTATGATTTTTGAGCAGAATAAGTTGATATAATTAATTTTTGAATTTATTATGTACTTTGTGGTTAGATATAAATAATTAATCAAGGGATTAATTATAAGATATTTAATTTGATAAATGAGATAATTAATTTGTGGATGAATTCTGATATGTTTCTTTGGATAAATTGAGATAATTAACGATGTATAAATTATGTGATTTTGTAGCGATGTTTTGGATAAGTAATTATGGAGAAATAATTATGGAATGAGATTTGTGTTAATAGAATAATTAATTGATGAATTAACTATTAGACTTGCGGACTTAGTTAATTGTTGGGTTAATGAAAGGTTTTTAATATGTTTCACTAATTGTTGAATTAGTAAGGGAATTAATGTGGATAATTCATGAGGAATTAATTAATTTATGAAATAATTAATGAATGAGAACTGGGTGCTAGACATGGAGTTCTAGACTGATGGAGAAGTTGGGACCTTGACATGGAGTTACTCCCCACTAGTTATCAAATGATGTAAATGATTGAGAATATGGGTGCTAGACATTATGGTCTAGACCAATGTAGAAGTTGGGACTTGGACAAGGAGCTCCTCCCCAATATTTCACTAAGTGATTAGATGTGAGGTGGTAGACATGTCGATCTACACCAGATGATAATTGGGGTGTTAGGCATGGTGATATACAACAAAGGGGAATTGCGGTGATTGACATGGAATTCAAACACCAAATTTAGGAAAATAATGAATTATGAAGTGAATGAGAGATGTGGATCAAACATGAGTTGAAAGTGATTAAATAAAGTAAGGTTGTGAATGATTACAAATTTGACCCGAGATGAAGTCAGTATTGAGGTACGAGAAATCAGGGAACCTTGGAGATAAAAATGATTAAATAAAGAATAATTGGTAATGTTTTGAAAGGTATTTATTCCTGATAAATATGATTCTATGATTCTTTTGTAGACTTTTATTCGGGCTACGAGCCAAAGCATGTTTTGTTGTCTGGTGTCCCCTTGGAATCTGGATTGGTTGTTGGTTATTTATTCAGTTCTATTACTACCTTGTTATATCTGAAAACTATTTTTTATATTTAATTGTCTAAATAGAGCTAGACAACCAGTAGTACCAGCCCATAGAGATGTATATCTCACACCCTATTTGGGCTACTATTTCACTAGGGAACCTGAGTAGAAATTCTTGTTTGCAGGATAGTATACCTTTTCTAGTAGCTATTACTTGTATTGGAAGTTAGGAGAAAAGGAATGAGTGGGAGATTGGGATTCTTGTAGAGATCTCCCATGGGGGTTTGAGTCTTTTCTTTATTTATGTATTGGAATGTGAAACATTATGTTTTGTTCACTGCTTTCAGAATTGTATAAACCGGCATTGACAATTTTCATTATTCTATTAATTATTGTTTCAAATAATATTTTGATGTTTTCTGAGTTTTTTATATATTTACACTATACACTTGGAATATGAGGGTATAGTATCTCCACTGTCTATCCATAGACCCTCGCTACTAGTCGTCAACCTCTAGCATATGGTTAGAAGTTTTAGAGGTCATGTGGTGACTAGTATGGCTACCGGCTTGGGGGTAAGTCCAGTCGGGATGTTACAAATTGGTATCATATATTCTGGTTTTCTTATATTATCTATTGTCTTTCTATTTTGGGATAGTACACAGGAGACTAGTAAAGTGTTAGCACTAAGTTAATAGTTATTCATCAGACAGATCACCCCACATATGAGAAATGACCAAGTGGCCAGGGATGGGAATTGATGTTTTACTGATAGGGATTATAGTTGATATGATTTCACCTTGAGTTACTGGTGTCTTTTCTGCTGCTTTTTGATTTTGGGAATTATGAAAATTTTCCTTGTCATTATATAGTAAGGAAATTACATTACTTGAATTGTCTTAGGAACTGAATTATTCACATGCCTTGTATATCACATGTATTGTAGTTTCATTAGTAAGATGCCTACTAAGTTCGATTGTGTGCCTTGAGTGGAATAACATGTTTTTATTTTATTTAGCCTTCCCCTTAAGATATCATGTTTCAGTGACAGAAATAACATTCTTGGGTGCTTATATTCTATGATTCCTCTATTATTATCATGTTTTGATGTAGTTCCATGCTTCTGTGTTCTAGAATGCTATTGTGTTTTCTCTTATGATAACATTATAGAAATTTTTTGATGTGTAAATTCTTTCATGACTACAAAATTGATTGATTCATTTAAAAAAGGGTCAAATTTCAGTTGTAAGGTGTATGGGTGCCTTATAACTAGAAAAAGGTAACCTGGGTATTCAAACGATTGAAAACATGGCTGATAAAGTTAAAATGTTATATCAAAATTTGATGTGATATATGGGAGAAAAATTCTAGTAGTGAGGTGTATGGGCTCCTTATCGATTAGTAGATGGTCACCTATCTTACTGAGGCTTGTATAACCATAGTTTGTTTGAAAATTGTTACAATTAAAAAACTATTGAGTTTCATGAATTGAACTATTATAGGGTTTCTTTTTGAAGAACCTAGATGTTTTGAATAAATGCAACCCTCAGATGTCTCATTCTGATTAAAAGGATTTTAGATGCTAAATTTCCTATTTAAAATGAAATGACGCTAAATGTTCAATGTTTAAGAGGAAGTTTGTTATAGATTTCTTATTTTGGATGAGGAGTGTTTTTTGAAAACAATGTTCCTTGTGGTATAATTGTACTAGTGATCTTGTTAATTTTTTTCAAATGTTTAGTGGTTGAAATGAATTAATGAAATGTATAAAAATTAAAAGCAGGTTTCCGAGCCTAGTGAGTTATGGCTTTCATGACCAAGAGATAGGGTCGACGTGTATGCTTCGTAAGGGACTAGCATATTATTGGTAGTACCCTTAGAGGTTGATATTCTTTGTTTCCACTTTGATATTTTTGATGTTGGTGCCATTAATGTGTTGTTCTTCTTAGTAGGACATTTGGGTTTAAATAATGTGTGATGACCCAGACCCCCCTTGGTCCCTTCCTTTGCCAAAATCCGGATCCTTAAGGGGTGCCGATCGGTGAGACCGGTCGGTGAGACCGATCGGTGAGCCCGATCGGTGCGACCGATCGGTGCGACCGATCGGTGAGGCCGATCGGTGAGACCGATCGGTGAGCCCGATCGGTGCGACCGATCGGCGGAACCGGCCGACGTCACCTGGCCTTGCCAAGTTGTTCCAGTAATGCTCCTTTTTCGCAGATAGGGTTTTAAACCCTATTCTGCCTCGTTTAAGAAAATAAAATGTCTTAAAGACCCGAAACGCGCACAAAAGTTTTAATTAGATACTGAATCAACTCATAAGTCAGTTTAAACCACCCAGCACCTTTAATGATGAGTCAAGCCGCGTGGTCAACCCACGACTTCCACGTCATACGTGGTTCAGTGTTTTTACCTCAACCGTCCCCGGTTCTTATAAATTAAGGGTTAGCCGTGGTTTCTCCTTTCCTCGATCGTGACTTTTCACAAACAGCTTCTGGTGCATCGGGCCCGCCGCATCGTTATCCGTAAAGTTCCACGCCCCCGGCCTAAACATCGATCATCTATCAACAAGTAGGGAATTTCTCCTTCGTCTCTCTCTTTTGTGTATCATGCGGTGTGGGCCTGCTTTTTATCCTGTAGAATTGGGTAAACCAGACCTAACTAAAGATAAAGAACAAATTCTATAAAGAAAGAGAGGGGGGATATGATCGTTGATGGTGTTTTATATTTTGATGTTGTTTCTTCTATGACCATCTTGTTGAGTTGTTCTGGCTTGCGCCTCCTGAAAATTGAGGCAGTTGGTGGTCGTTGTTTGTGCACTAATAAACCTTGTTGATGTTTTTAAATGGATTTTTTGTGGTTGTAAACTCCTGTTGTGAAAAGTGAATCGGTTAATCACGTATATCCGACTGAATAATTGAAAGCACCAGGATCAACCCTTCTGTGATAACTCCTGGTTAGAACACACGGAATTTGAAATCATGGAGTGTGTTAAGTCATTTAAATCTGAAAATACATGACTTGTGTTGGTAGTGGTAGTTGGTTGTTTTCCTTTCGGGCCGATTGCTGGAAATGTGGGAGGGGATGGGATCCCCTGTTCTTTTATACTCTCGGTGGTTGTGTGAATTTGGGGGATGGGATCTCCTGTTGGTATGGATTCTGTGGTTGTGAGTTTTAAATCCGAGTGGTTACTTGTTCATATCACAAATTGGGGAGAGATCCTCTGTTGACAGAACCGGGTGTGAGTGTTTTGGTTGATCCATGCTTTTGACGCTTTCCTTGGTTATGCTTATGGTAGTTGCCCAGTAGTGCTTAAAAATTAATTGAACATTTTAACTAAACGTGAAACAAGAATGGGACAGATGGTTTTTTTGTGGGAAAGGGTCGTGAACTGTGACTCGGACGTAGTGGTGTTGTGTTCTGTAGGTTGGCTAGGAAAACCTAAGCTTTTGGTGAGTGTTTGTTACCTATATCTATACTTGTAGCTTTTTGTTTCTTATTCGCGCCCCACCCAAGTTGAGAACTCAGTTCCGAACACCCCCATTTATGGGGGAAGGGTGTTTTTCCCAACACTATTCTTAGTGGCTGGTTATTAGCTCCTTTTCTGCTCCCTTTCCCGGATAGCCCAAGTACCTTCGGGCAGGCTGTGATGGCCTGAAGTCCATTATTAGCCCAAGAACCATCGGGCGGGGTGTTGTGGTGGTTGGCCAGGTGTGTGCGGCAGGTGGTTTCCCAAGTGTCTTCGGGATGAGGCCCAGGTGTCTTCGGGCATGGCAGTGGATCCTTTAGCCCAGGTGTCTTCGGGCGTGGCGGTGGTTGGTCTGGCCAAGGTGTTTGCAGGCATGGTTACATGTGACAGTTGTGGCCCAGGTGTGTGCGGGCGGGATTCAGTAGTGGGACTGCGTGCGGTTGAGGGCCAGGTGTGTGCGGGCGGGATTTCGGCAGTGGGACTGCGTGTGGTTGTGGCCCAGGTGTGTGCGGGGGGGTCTGGCAGTGGGACTGCGGTGAGAATGGCGGGATTGGTCCGATGCGTAGGATGTATCAATAACCAGTGGGAAAGTGGCGAGGGGTACCCAAACATCTATGTGCTCTTATTATATATATTACTTGACTTGCGTTATTTGGGGAGTGAGCCTTGGTGAGGCCTGGGATGGATAGTTTGCCTTGTTAGGTGTTTGGTTTACTCTTTTTATCACGGGACTTTAGTACGTTCCCCCACTTGTGCATGAGAGTCTTGGTTTTCCCTACTGAGTGTACTTGTATACTCACCCTACGTATATAAAACTGCTTTCAGGTTTCCAGGAGGACTTCGGGGATCACGCAGGACCTTACTAGCTCGGACTTTTGGAGCAGTTGCAGTTGTTCTTCTTTTTCTTTTTGGTACTTACCTTGTAGTCACCTTTTTGCACTTTGTGGCTTTCACTTTTGAAACATGCATGTGGGAATGGTTTACTTTTGGCTTTACTTTTCTTTCTACCTTGGTGTTGTTGGGTTTTATTCTCCTTATCTTTCGATCCTATAAAATAAAAAGGGTAATGCCTTCCATTTGCGAGAATTTTCTATACCCTTGGTGCTAGTCGCCACTCCAGGACCTATTGAAGGTGGGTTTCGGGGTTCATTATCTCTCCTTCAACTTAAAGAAGGAAGGGCCTGGCAATCTGCTGACCCTTCCCTCCTTTTGGTGAAGGCGGGTCGTGACAGAATGGTATCAAAGGCGGAGGTTGGTTGAGAGATAGGATGGATTCTGGAGTTAGGCACAGTGAGGATTGCATGGGATGGTAAGGCAACAGTGTTGGGTGACCTGGGAGCGTGAATTAAGCCAGGGAAGACCGGCTAGGACATGGGATTTTAGGGCCCCCCGTGATCCGATGCAAGGACTCTGGACCTACCGAACGACCAAGTGAGGCCACACTGATTGCAGGGTAGAGACCCTAGGAAAGGTATATGCATCATAATGACTTGTGTTCTTGTGTTTCTGGGATGTCTTGGGAATTAAGAATAAATTAAATCTTAAGAAGTTTTAAGAACGATATTCTGCACTACTTGGGCTTAGGCATTCTTTGTTTACCTTGCAGCTATGGCACCTGGAAGGCGACCACGTGTGGTACAGGCGATCGAGGCCCCTGAGACTACTTTGGCCAATCAGCAGAGAGATGACCGAGAGGAAGAGGACGACCAGTGGCAGAAGACTCTTCGAGCCTTCCAGCGACATGCCCTCGAGAAGTATGAGGGCAGAACCTCCGATATGAAGACGGAAGGCTGGCTAAAGGAGCTAGTTATAGCCTTCTGCCTGATTCGGGCCACGACCGAGTACTGGGTTCCTCTGGCTGTTATCCAGATGCGAGGAGCGGCACGTCAGTGGTGGATGCTTCACCTGGGGAATAGGAAAGAGTCTGAGGTTGCTTGGGCGGATTTCGAGAAGGAGTTCCGGGCGGAGTTCCTCTCCTCGACAGTGAAGGCGGAGAAAAGGCAGGAGCTACTCTCCCTCCAGCAGGGGAGCATGTCCGTGAGGGAACATGGAATCAAGTTCAAGAACCTCCTACATTTTGCTCCAGACCTCTTTCCCGATGAGGAGTCTCGGGCAAGACGTTTGGAGGAGGCGCTCCGACCCTCCCTCCAGTATGTTGTTACCCCCTTTACCCTTTCAACATACTTAGAAGCCCAGAAGAAGGCCGAAGTGGTGGAAAGGATTCATGCTCTGGGCGGAGTGTCACGAGAAGGGATCCAGCTTGGACCGTCGAAGGGGAAGGCCGTCAGCACCAGGCCTCCAGCATCGGGACCCTCTAGGTTCTGACCCACAGGGAGCAGACCGCAGCAGTTTCAGTTTCGATCCCCTGGCCCACGTTCTTTCCCTTCAGGCTCGGGACCACGGTTCTTCATCTGCGGGAGCCCTGGACATCTCCAGATTCAGTGCCCTGATCGGGTGCAGTACAACAGTGGCAGTCATCCCCAGCATCCGTCGCAGCAGCAGTTTCCAGCCAGACCCTTCCGGCAGCAGCAGCAGGGACAGCGAGCTCCCGCTCCTCCGCAGGCAGACATAGGAGGAGGAGGCCGACCTCAGGGCGCTCCCCAGGGACCTCGACCAGGGCGTGGTCGGGGAGGTGGCTGACATCCAAGGGGCAGGGGAGCTGGGCGTGGACAACTACACGCCGCAGAGGCAACAGTTCCAACAGGGCCAGAGGTTGTTCGAGGTACGATCAATGTGTTTAGCACTCTAGATTATGCTTTGTTCGATACCGGAGCTTCACGCTCCTTTGTTGCACCCAGTCTAGCCCGTTCCTTGGGTCTAGATGCTGAGAGACTTCCAGTGCCCCTGGTGTTGAGCACACCAGTTGGAGGTCAGACCGACTTGATGTTCGTTTTTCGGGGATGTAGACTGATGTTAGGGCCACATCAGTCGGTTAGGGATCTCCTTCTGCTACAGATTCATCCGTACGATGTCATCCTAGGCATCGACTGGCTATTTTCTGTGTGCGTCGTCATCGACTGTTTCCAAAGAAGGGTGGTGTTCTCCGGTTTGGACGGCCAGCGTGTTACCTTCACCGGCGAGCGGAGCTATCCGAAGGGAAACAGGAGGGAGGAACCTCTCCTCTCCTTGTTGACCGAGATGACGGTAGAATCAGTAGATGCAGAAATGGTGGAAGTGCCAGAGATCGTCCGTGAGTTTATGGACATCTTTCCTGAGGAGGTGACGATTCTACCCCCTCGACGTGATATCGAGTTCGGGATAGACCTGCAGCCCAGCTCTCGTCCAATCTCGATGGCTCCTTACCGGATGACACCTTCGGAGCTACGGGAGTTGCGGATACAGATTGACAATCTGATGAAGAGGGGTTATGTTCATCCAAGTTTGTCACCGTGGGGGTGCTCCGGTCTTGTTTACAAAGAAGGAAGATGGAGGTCTTAGGCTGTGCATAGACTTCAGGAGGCTGAATCAGGTAACGATCAAGAATCGCTACCCTCTTCTAAGGATAGATGATCTTTTTGACTAGCTGAAAGGGGCAGGATGGTTCTCGAAGATCGACCTACGGTCTGGGTACCACCAGTTGAGGGTGAAAGAGAGCGACATCCCGAAGACAGCGTTCAGGTGCAGGTATGGGCACTTCGAGTTCGTGTTCATGCCCTTTGGTGTTACGAACGCCCCGGCCGTGTTCATGGGGCTTATGAACTCCATCTTTCGGGAGTACCTGGATCAGTTTGTGGTGGTGTTCATCGACGATATCCTGATCTATTCAAGGTCAGAAAAGGACCATGCAGAGCACCTGAGGACAGTTTTGGAAGTCCTCCGACAGCACCAGCTCTATGGGAAGTTGTCAAAGTGCATGTTCTGGGCACGAGAAGCCCACTTCCTCGGGCACGTAGTGTCTGAGCAGGGGGTAGCAGTCGACCCATCAAAGGTTGAGGCAGTTGTTTCTTGGGCAGCACCCAAGAATGTGGCAGAAGCCCGGAGTTTCCTCGGACTGGCAGGTTACTACCGGAGATTCGTACCCAACTTATCCCGAGTAGCAGCCCCTTTGACGGCTTTGACTAAGAAGGACCAGGTTTTCGTGTGGAGCGAGCAATGCGAGTCATCCTTCGGCTACCTAAAAGAAAAGCTGGTTAGTGCCCAAGTGTTGAGATTACCAGAAGAAGGGATGGCCTATGAGGTATTTTGTGATGCTTCAGGACAGGGCCTGGGATGCGTGTTGATGCAGAAACAAGGGGTGATCTCTTACAGGTCTAGGAAGCTACGCCCCCATGAGCGTAACTACGCCACCCATGACCTGGAGCTTGCAGCGGTTGTTTTTGCGCTAAAGTTATGGCGGCACTACCTCATCGGGGAATGATTTGTGGTCTTCACAGATCACAAAAGCTTAAAGTATATCTTCTCCCAGCGGGACTTGAACTTGCGACAACAGAGATGGGTGGAGTTCCTCCAGGACTACGACTTTGAAATCTCTTATACTGAGGGCAAGGGCAATGTGGTGGCAGATGCCTTGAGCAGGAGGACGCAGAAGGATGCGGTCCGAGATTCGGCAAATGCCTAGAAGGCAATGGAGGAGTTGGCTGCCTTACACCTGGATGCGAAGATGGATAGTGGCAGAGGCTGCCTATATCAGATGATAGTGCAGTCATCTCTGTTTCGGCAAGTGGAGGAGTCTCAGTGGGGAGACCCCGAGTGCGAAGTGATGCGTGATCGGGTTGACCAGGGCAATGCTCTAAGAGAATGGAAAGAGGATGGTACGCACCGGATGCTTTTCCAGAAAAGGTTGTTTGTTCCAAGAGTGATGTGTGGAAAGGTTCTCAGTGAGTTCCACAACTCACCCCTAGCGGTGCACCCAGGAGTTACCAAGATGTACCAGGGGATGAAAAGGCAGTTCTGGTGGCCCGGAGTTAAGCGAGCGGTGGCAGAATTTGTGGTTAAATGCTTAGTATGTCAGCAAGTGAAGGCTGAACACCGGGTTCCAGGCGGCCTACTGCAGCCTTTAGCTGTTCCCGAGTGGATGTGGGACGACATCTCAATGGATTTCGTCACAGGACTACCTAAGGTCCAAGGAGGGTGTGACACTATCTGGGTGGTGGTGGACAAGTTGACGAAATCGGCTCACTTTCTGGAAATCAGGGAGTCAAGTACTGTGGATGATTTGGCACGAAAGTACGTAAATGAGGTGGTGCGGTTGCATGGAGTTCCGAGGTCTATAGTCTCGGATAGGGATGCACGGTTTACCTCTCGAATCTGTAGAGGATTGCAGCATGCGTTTGGCACCCAGTTACGCCTTAGCACTGCTTTCCATCCCCAGACAGATGGACAAACGGAGCGAACCATCCAGACCTTGGAGGATATGCTACGGGCATGTGTTCTGGACTCAGGAGAGTCATGGGTGCGATACTTGCCTCTAGAAGAGTTTTCCTACAATAATAGCTACCACTCTACCATTGGTATGGCCCCGTTTGAGGCTTTGTACGGGAGGCCATGCCGTTCACCTGTGTGTTGGACCGAAGTAGGAGAGGCAGGAATCCTTGGCCCGGAGGTGGTGCAGAACACGACAGAGAAGATTCAGCTCATACGGGAAAGGATGAAGGCGGCCCAGGACCGACAGAAGTTGTATGCTGATACCAGGAGAAGGCCTTTGGAGTTTGAGGTTGGAGACCACGTGTTCTTGAAGGTCTCCCCGCGGCGTGGGTAATGGAGGTTCGGCAAGGGGGGTAAGCTTTCCCCCAGATTCGTCGGACCCTTAGAAGTGTTACGGCGGGTCGGCGAAGTGGCTTATCAGCTAGCGTTACCTCCGCCGCTGCTAAGGATACATGATGTCTTTCATGTATCCCAGCTCCGTCGTTATCTGCACGATGATTCACACGTCCTTGATTGGGGTGAACGTGACATCGAGGACGACGTAACCTTTGTGGAAAAACCAGTGATGATCGAGGATCGCAAGGAGATGGTGCTTCGTGGGCGAGCCATTCCCTTGGTTCGTGTGTTGTGGAGACATGGCGGGCTCGAAGAGAGTACGTGGGAGAGGGAAGCACAGATGCGTGCCCAATACCCCGGGTTGTTTTGAGCTCTGTTCCTTTTTGTACCTGTTGTGGTAGAATTTTTGACTTTTGGCTATGAAATGTACTAGTTTATTTCCTCTACTGTGTGTGAAAAGCCCCGGCTAAAGGGAAGAGGGAACCCGACCCCTAATCAAGACGCATTAAGGTGGATGCGATTAAACCCGTGCGGGTGATCCAGTGCCGCCCAAAGCGGATAATATCTTGACATGGGGGAGGGAAACTCCCCAAACCCACATGACCGGGCGGTTTGGCGTGGTATGTTGCTTGGTTCTTGACAGGGGAGTGTTTTTAGTTAACAGGGGTTCACTCCTAAGAGGTATCTTTTGAATAGGGTTGTTCAGACCCTCTCTTTCCTTCTGGTTTGTTGTGATTCTCGAGGACGAGAATCGTTTTAGAGGTATCTGATGTGATGACCCAGACCCCCCTTGGTCCCTTCCTTTGCCAAAATCCGGATCCTTAAGGGGTGCCGATCGGTGAGACCGATCGGTGAGACAGATCGGTGAGACCGATCGGTGAGGCCGATCGGTGAGGCCGATCGGTGAGACCGATCGGTGCGACTGATCGGTGCGACCGATCGGTGTGACCGATCGGCGGAACCGGCCGACGTCACCCGGCCTTGCCAAGTAGTTCCAATAACGCTCCTTTTTCACAGATAGGGTTTTAAACCCTATTCTGCATCGTTTAAGAAAAGAAAATGTCTTAAAGACCTGAAACGCGCACAAAAGTTTTAATTAGATACTGAATCGACTCATAAGTCGGTTTAAACCACCTAGTACCTTTATTGATGAGTCAAGCCGCATGGTCAACCCACGACTTCCACGTCTTATGCGGTTCAGCGTTTTTACCTCAACCGTCCCCAGCTCTTATAAATTAAGGGTTAGCCATGGTTTCTCCTTTCCTCGATCGTGACTTTTCACAAACAGTTTTGGTGCATTGGGCCCGCCGAATCGTTATCCGTAATGTTCTGCGCCCCCGGCCTAAACATCGATCATCTATCAACAAGTAGGGAATTTCTCCTTCGTCTCTCTCTTTTGTGTATCATGCGGGGTGGGCGTGCTTTTGATCCTGTAGAATTGGGTAAACCAGACCTAACTAAAGATAAAGAAAGAATTCTATAAAGAAAGAGAGGGGGATTGTGATCATTGATGGTGTTTTATATTTTGATGTTGTTTCTTCTATGACCATCTTGTTGAGTTGTGCTGGCTTGCACCTCCTGAAAATCGAGGCCATTGGTGGTCGTTGTTTGTGCACTAATAAACCTTGTTGATGTTTTAAATGGCTTGTTTGTGGTTGTAAACTCTTATTGTGAAAAGTGAATCGGTTAATCACGTATATCCGGCTGAATAATTGAAAGCACCAGGATCAACCCTTCTGTAATAACTCCCGGTTAGAACACACAGAATTTGATATCATGGAGTGTGTTAAGTCATTTAAATCTGAAAATCCCTGACTTGTGTTGGTAGTGGTAGTTGGTTGTTTTCCTTTCGGGTCGATTGCTGGAAATGTGTGAGGGGATGGGATCCCCTGTTCTTTTATACTCTTGGTGGTTGTGTGAATTTGGGGGATGGGATCTCCTGTTGGTATGGATTCGGTGGTTGTGAGTTTTAAATCCAAGTGGTTACTCGTTCATATCACAAATTGGGGAGAGATCCCCTGTTGACAGAACCGGGTGTGAGTGTTTTGGTTGATCCATGCTTTTGACGCTTTCCTTGGTTATGCTTATGGTAGTTGCCCAGTAGTGCTTAAAAATTAATTGAACATTTTAAATAAACGTGAAACAAGAATGGGACAGATGGTTTTTTTGTGGGAAAGGGTCGTGAACTGTGACTCGGACGCAGTGGTGTTGTGTTTTGTAGGTTGGCTAGGAAAACCTATGCTTTGGGTGAGTGTTTGTTACCTATATCTATACTTGTAGCTTTGTGTTTCTTATTCGCGCCCCACCCAAGTTGAGAACTCAGTGCTGAACACCCCCATTTATGGGGGAAGGGTGTTTTTCCCAACACTATCCTTAGTGGCTGGTTATTAGCTCATTTTCTGCTCCCTTTCCCGGATAGCCCAAGTACCTTCGGGCAGGCTGTGATGGCCTGAAGTCCATTATTATCCCAAGAACCATCGGGCGGGGCGTTGTGGTGGTTGGCTAGGTGTGTGCGGCAGGTGGTTTCCCAAGTGTCTTCGAGATGAGGCCCAGGTGTCTTCGGGCGTGGCAGTGGATCCTTTAGCCCAGGTGTCTTCGGGCGTGGCGGTGGTTGTTCTAGCCTAGGTGTTTGCAGGCATGGTTACATGTGACAGTTGTGGCCCAGGTGTGTGCGGGAGGGATTCAGCAGTGGGACTGCGTGCGGTTGAGGCCCAGGTGTGTGCGGACGGGATTTTGGCAGTGGGACTGCGTGTGGTTGTGGCCCAGGTGTGTGCGGGCGGGTGTGGCAGTGGGACTGTGGTGAGAATGGCGGGATTGTCCCGATGCATAGGATGTCTCAATAACCAATGGGAAAGTGGCGTGGGGTACCCAAACATCGATATTCTCTTATTATATGTATTACTTGACTTGCGTTATTTGGGGAGTGAGCCTTAGTGAGGCCTAGGATGGATAGTTTGCCTTTTTAGGTGTTTGGTTTACTCTTTTTCTCACGGGACTTTAGTACGTTCCCCCACTTGTGCATGAGAGTCTTTGTTTTCCCTACTGAGTGTACTTGTATACTCACCCTACGTATATAAAACTGCTTTCAGGTTTCCAGGAGGACTTCGGGGATCACGCAGGACCTTACTAGCTCTGACCTTTGGAGCAGTTGCAGTTGTTCTTCTTTTTCTTTTTTGTACTTACCTTGTAGTCACCTTTTTGCACTTTTTGGCTTTCACTTTTGAAACATGCATGTGGGAATGGTTCACTTTTGGCTTTACTTTTCTTTCTACCTTGGTGTTGTTGGGTTTTCTTCTCCTTATCTTTCGATCCTATAAAATAAAAAGGGTAATGCCTTCCATTTGCGAGAATTTTCTATACCCTTGGTGCTAGTTGCCACTCCGGGACCTATTGAAGGCGGGTTTCGGGGGTCATTATCTCTCCTTCAACTTAAAGAAGGAAGGTCCTTGCAATCTTCTAACCCTTCCCTCCTTTTGGTGAAGGCGGGTCATGACATAATGACACCCTTTTGTGAGGGGTGGTCTTTGTATCTTGACTTCAGGTTTGAGAATAAGCATCGGGGAATTCTTGGTTCAGCAGGACAGTCATGTCTGGGGAATGGATAACAGTTAAATACATCCTTGGGTTAACTCCAGAGTATAGTGTTTGGGGATTTAAGTTAATTTCATCCCACTACATGAGAGGAATTTTTGGGACTTATGTGTTTTGACACACCGATAGGTTTAATTTAATTTTTTCATGTGATATGTTGATGGGGTGATTATGGTTACTTGAACATCACAAGTGCATTTAAGGTTTTTATGAATGAGTGCATTGGAGAGTGACTGATCTTTTATTCGATGACATGGACACTCCTAAGGTGGGTAGTTTCACATCTATATGTTATTTTGAAGTGTTTTAGACGTAAGATTTGAAGGAACAAGGATTCCTTGGGTGATACAGTCATTGGGGATTGGTTCATGATGTGTCAGCAGGAGAAGCCACACCTTTTTTGGAAGGAGTCGACTGGAGATAGTTATACTGATCTTTTGGTGACCTGGGTTTACTCTTAGTGTGATCTTCTAAATGAGACAATCATGTACCCTATCTTGTCCTCGTCCTAGAGGCACTGAGATAGAATCAGTCTTACACCATGATAAAGTTTTAAAAGTCATTAGGCTTGATAAGTGGCTGTTATCTAGGTTGTATAAGGGATGCATCAAACTTTGGTTTTCACTTTTATTCATGCTAAGAAATGATAGTTTTAAGGTAGCCTTGAGATGGTATGACTTGGAGTGGACACCAAAGGTTGAGTGAGGACTTCTTATTACATGATGTTAGTGATCTAATCATTTTAATGGAATATATTTAGTTCAAGGGATAGTTGGGTTTATGGGCCAGCAATGTCTTTCAAGGAAAGATTTTTGGTTTAAAAGTTTGACAATTAGGTGCTTTGACCATTTGTGGAAAGAAACAATTAGTAGGTGGTTGATTAGACGATGGAGGATGATGTGTCTAGTTGTGTTATCTTGGTTATGTGATGTTATGATGTTTTGGGTTGGATTTGGAGCTTTGGATCCGGTTTTAAAGGTTTAATCCCTTGGGCTTCTGATTTGGTTAAAGGTTTTTTTGGTGTTTAGAAATTAAATGTAATTTTTCAAATGAGAATTTATGACCTTGGTGGGTTGGTTAATGTTATAGTATTTCTCGATGTCATCTCAGTGATGAGAATTTTTTATGGTGGATAGATTGTAAAGTCTCATGTTTTTGAACCATGTTAAAATATGACTGTTTTAAAACATTTTTATTTATTGAATGGGTCGGTCTTAAAACCAAGCCTTGGGACTAAGATTCGAGAGTTGGTACTATTTAAAGGTGTTTATATCAGGCTTGGGTAAAGGCTCGAGGAGTTTCCTGGATGGATGATTGGAATCCAGAAGCGTCAGATCGAGAAATGTTAGGTTTTTAAGGAAAAATAGAGATTTCACGGTTGGTGCATAACCTGTTAAACCATGTGGCCTTCTATAGGAAACAATGCAACTTAATTTTAGGAGATAGAGGTGCAAACAGTTTATGCGCAAGGTTAGGAAAATTGTGTGGGAGAAATTATGTGAGTTGAGTTTCTTGAACATAGATGCTTTCACAGTCTACGCATATTTTAAAAAACTGTGTGGGACAGACTGTGTCTAGTGGGTTCCTTAGACATAAGGTTCCCGATGGTTAGCTATTGGTTTTCCCGATCATGTGAGACAAACAGTGTGGCCTACCCATTTTTGGGTTACAGGTTATTTTATTTAATTAAATTATTGGTAGAGATTTATTTAATTAAATTCTATTAAATGGGGTTTTTATTTTAATTAAATACAAGGGGAAACTATATTTAATTAATTGTTGTGAAATAGGTGTTTTAGTTAATGAAATTCAAGTATGAGAGGAATTTAATTAATTGATGTGAAATGGGAGATTTTATTTAATTAAATTAAGTGAGGGAAATTAATTAAATAAGGGAGATATGGCAGATGGATAATTCATTTAATTAAATTATGTTGAAGAGAATTTAATTAAATGTATTTGAATGAGGGATTTGATTTAATTAAATTATGTTGATAGAATTTAATTAAATCATAATGAGTTAATTTTTTATTTAATTAAATCTAAGTGAATGGAATTTAATAAAATGACGAACAAATGTGTGGTTGGGTTTTGTCTAATTACATTCAAGGTTATAGTGAATTTCATTATTTGATGAAAGATGTGGGTTTTATTTAATTAAATTGTGTTGAGTGAATTTAATTAAATAATTATGTGTTGGAGATTTTATTTAATTAAATTATTTGGAGGAGAATTTAATTAAATGATGTGTAATGGTGGAGTTATGGGGTTTATCAAAGAAAAATTTAAATTAATTGATAATAATAATAATATGGTTTTTGTTATTATTATTATTATTATTATATTAATTTTTTTAAATCTAATTAGGGTTATTTGATGGAGAAAATAAGAGGAAGGCACACCCCATCTCCTCCTCCTACATGAGGCGTGACCACCCTCCTCAACCATGGCGGAGGTGCACCACCTCCTCTTCATAGTTCCACTCCACATGTCAAATTGTAATGGTTCCTTCATAGAAGTTTTTTGTCTCATTGAGGTAATTCCTTCTCTATATGTTTCGTTCGTCGCATGGGTAATATCATATCTCCATTAGGCCAAAACACTAAGTTTCATGATTTATTCGGTTTCTTCTTTTCTTCGAATTCTAGGTGGTGTGGAGAATGTCTGAAGACTTTATGGTCCATATTTCGACAACCGTCGCTAAAGGAGTGGAGGTTTAGCTTGATTTGGTTCACCACCTTCATATTCAGGTAAATCTATATACCCGATAATTGGTTTCACACCCCCTGAATTAGGCACTTATAGTGTATTTCAGGTTGTGGTTATTTAATTGGAGTTGTGTTGGTCTTCGCCGCACTAATAGTGGGTTTCGATTATCGTTGTAGGTTGGTGAAACAAATTCTGAGTGCACGCATGCTGCTGTTGAGGTTCATGTACATGAGAAGATGACATTTTAAGTAATACAACATTGGCTTAGCCAATTCCGTTAGGTAAGGTCCTCAACATTTCGTAATTAATAAAAAACTGTATTGGTTTAATTACCATTGTTGATAAGTTTTACTAGAAATTCTGAATAAATGGTTTATTGGTATAGAATGATTTGATAGATTACAGAATCACGTTTTGGTAATAAAAACACTCCAACGGAGGTGTGATGCCTTCAAGGTAAAAACATAATCTCTATACTGATATGTTCATTTATCTTGCTGTTATGTGATTTGCTATTTCTTCCCTTTACATGATAAATCACTTGGGTTAAGTGGTAATTATGAGTCTTGGGTAGGATAAGTTGGGATAATTAATCAGGGAATTAATTATGTGATTTTAATTGGATATGTTAAGATAATTAATGGTTGATTAATTACATGCCTTGAGATTGAAATATAGTTAATTAATGAGGTGATTAATTATGAGTTTTGAGAAGTATAAGTTGAGATAATTAATTTGTGAATTATCTATGTGATTTGAGGTTGGAATATAGATAATTAATTAGAGGATTAATTATAAGATATTTAATTGACTAAATTAGATAATTAATTGGTGGATTAATTCGGATATATTTCTTTGGATAAATTTAGATAATTAAAAATATATTAATTATGTTCCTTTTCTGTAATTTTTTGGATTATTAATTGTGGATAGTTAATTATGGAATGATATTTTTGTTAATAGATTAACTAATTGATGAAATAATTAATAGAATTATGGAATTAGTTAATTGTGGTGTTGACTAATGGTTTCTAATATGGTTCACTAATCGTTGTATCAGTAAGGGAATGAATGTGGACAAATTTTGAGGAATTAATTAATGGTTTTGGGTTAATTAATTTGTGAATTAATTAATTAATGAGAACTGGGTGCTAGACTTAGAGTTCTAGACTAATGGATAAGTTGGGAATTGGAAATTTCATTTCTCCCCAATAGTTATCAAATGATGTAAATGATTGAGAATATGGGTTCTAGACATGGAATTCTAGACCAATGTATAAGTTGGAACATGGACATGGAATTCCTCCCCAATAGTTATCCAAGTGCTTAAAAGTAATGTGTTAGACATAGAGATCTACACTAGATTAGAATTTGAGTATTAGAGAGGGCTATCTACACCAAATGGGAATTTAGGTGTTTGACATGGAATTTCTCCATCAAATGAATGAAAATAATGAATTATGAAATTAATGAGAGATGTGGATCAAACCCAAGTTTAATGTAATTAAATAAAGGTTGATAATTATTATAATTCCTGCATGATTCGTAATTAGTTTTGAGGTACTAGAAATCATAAGATGATTTGAGAAAATAAATTAGAAAATAGAGAATAATTGGTAATGTTTTGAAAGGTATTTATAATTGATAAATATATATGTATTATTCTTGTATAGACTTTAATTTAGGCTATGGGTCAAAGCTAGTATCTTCCTCTGGTGTCCCTTTACAACCTGGATGTGTTTTTGGTTATTTATTCTGTTTTATTAGTACATTGTTATATCTGAAAATCGTTTGTTATATTGCATTGCCTATATTGAGCTAGAAAACTAGTGGTACTAGCCTTCTGAGATGTATATCTCACACCCTATTCGGGCCACCATTTCACTGGGGGTACCCAAGTAGACCTTCTTGTTTGTAGAATTGTGGACCTTTTCTTGTGGTTGTTACTTGTACTTGGGAGCCAAGAGAAAAGGATCGAGTGGGGCCTCAGGATGGTTGTAGAGATCGCCCTTGGGAATTTGAGTCTTTTCTTTATTTCTATATTATAATTTAAATCATTATTTTTTGTTTTGTGCTTTTCATTATGTATCACCATGACATGCATGCATTGTATAAACTGGTGTTGGCCATTTTTATTATTAAGTTGATTATTTTTTTATATCTTCTTCCGTTGTTGTCTGAGTTTATTATCTATTACCAATGATCACTCTATATATGAGGGTATAGTCTCCCCACTAACTATACATAGACCCTAACAACTAGTCAATAGCCTCTGGAATATGAGGATATTACCTTGAGGTCATGTGGTAACTCGTTCGGCTACCAGTTTGAGGGTAAGCTAGGTCGAGACATTACAGAAAGTTATCATGGTAGTTTATTATCTATAGGGAGATGTGGATTAGTGGTGGTTGTTAATTAAAAAAATAAAAGAGGGGGAATAAATTTAAAATATGGAATGTAAGTATTTGAAATAAATCTTATTGGATAAATATTTCCCTCATTAATAGTGAGTAGATATGGAGAGGAAATTCATGATTCTAAGAAACAAAGAGGATGAAATTGTTTCCAAGTATAAATAAATATTTAAACGGGTAGAAAGAAAATCCATGAAATATATACGTAATCAAAAGTTAAATATTATCCATTTCATTAATGGACTTTAACCATTTATATAAAGGAATCTAGTCTCCTAAAAATTATGTTAATTTTTTTGATATAGTATCATGTGCCTTCAAGACAGATAAATAATTTTTCAATCTATATAGACTCGAAGGGAAGTAAGATAAAAGGATGCGTACTGAGTACTCTTGAAAATTAAATAATGAAAAATTGAATAAGGGAATGATATAATTTTAAACATCAAATAAATTTGGAAAGAAACATCATGGAATATGAATATTGGGAATGGGATCTTCTTACAAATGTAGAGAAAGAGGCCACAACACCCGTGACTGTAGAGGTAAGAAAGAATCCAAAAATATGCACTGCTTTAGCTATATAGAGTTAGGACACTATGAAAATGACTGTTCTAGATGGCACGGAAAAGTTCCCTAGGAAACGGAAAAGTGAACAAGGCCATGCATATATAGTCACATCTGTTGAGGTTGAAGTTCTCAATAATGTGATGGTAGATAATTTAATCAGATCCTAACATTTAGCTGATGATTTATTTTATTCTCGATCATCACATTCTTTTATATCATCCCAGTTTAGTTTAAAAATTATATATTTCCAATTAACCTTAATAAGGGAGTTAATAGGAAATACTTCTTGTGGAAACCTTATTCCAATAAATATTTGTTGAGAAGTTACTATTATGACACATAAACATTCTCTAACTATTTATTTTGTCATTATAACTATGGTTTATTTTGATTTCATCCTTATTATGGATTGGGTTTCATAATATAATGCAAAAGGTAATTACAAAGAGAATGAAATATTGATTTGTGATAATGATGTATAATTTATTATTTTAGTGGGGACACTTCATCATCTGAGTTTTATATAGATCCACCTCCAATAGCTCTTCTAAATTAAATTCTTGGGGAGGAAGAGAAAAAAACACCTATGGATGAGGAATGAAATATTTAAATTGAGGATGTACCTATTGTATAAGAATACATTGATGTATTTCATGAGAAATTACCTAGACACACCCTAGAGCATGAATTTGAGTTTACCATTAACTTGACCCCTGGTACAAGGCCAATATTAATGACTCCTTTTAGAATTATTATTGTAGAATTGGTGGGTATAAGAAAACAACTAGTGGAGTTAAGTAAAAAGGTATTTATTCTCTATAGTATTTCTCCATGGGGATACCCTCTAATATTTTTCATGAATAAATATGGATAAATGAGTCTGTGCATTTACTATTGATAAATAAGTGTTATTAAAATAAATAACAAGTATCCTCTACCTAGAATTTATGATTTATTTGAGTTACTCCACATATATCAATATTTTTCAAAGATTTACCATTCACCCAGATATTTTCAATTATGTATGAAGAAACACGATATTACAAAGTCAAAATTTGAAACTTTATTTGGTAATTATGATTCTACCATAATTCCATTTGGACTCAATAACGCACCCTAGGTTTTAATGGTTCTAATGAAAATTGCGTCCATGAAATATCTTGAATATTTTTTTTGTGGTATTTATTAATTATATCTTGACATATTCCAAAATCTATGAGGACCATGAGAACTACTTGTGGGTTATTCTAGAAATCTTATAATAAAAGAGTTATATGGGATGTTTAAAAAGTGTTAATTATAGCTTTAAAAAATTTCTTTTATTGTCCATATTCCCTCTAATGATGGAATCTCAGTTGATACTATGATGATAAATTCCATTTATGAATGGTCTACACCATTGAACATAATCTAGGCATGTATCTTTATTGGTTTATTGGGTTACTATTAGTGATTCATTCATAATGTTTCTTGATTAGCTAACCCATTAACCTATATTACTCATAAATGGGTTAAGATTATTTGGAAAAATTAATGTGAAGAATGACTTTGATAATTGAAGGGGAGATTAGTTAGATCACTGATCTTGACTCTACCATAGAAAAATTTTTGATTTCTGATTTATGGGGATGTATAAAAAAAGGACATGGTTTTTTCTTAACTTGTAATGATAGATTTGTATCATATACAAAAATGAAGTTAAAAACACATTAAAAAACTATCCAACTGATGATCTTCAGTTTCTAATTGTAATAATTTCTCTGAAGATATGGAGACATTATCTCTATAGTGAAATATTTTAGATATATACATATCATAAGAGTTTAAAAAATATATTTTCATAGAAATAACTCTACATGAGCCTAAGGAGATACCTCAAAACACTCAAGGATTATGATTTTTTAATACACAATCAAACATTAAAGGTAAACAAGGTATTAGATTCATTAAGTGGGAAGGATCATGGAGTTATAAACAAAATTAGGATTGATAAGGATCATGTGTACATGGATATAGTAAATATAGATATTGAAATTATTAATGAAGGTGAAATATCACAACTTTTCCAAATGGTTTCAAACCATCCTTACTAGAAAGGATGAAACTTTTTTAGTCTGATGATGAGGATTTTCAAAAGAAAATTAATGCTTTGAATGATAGGAAATAGGTAGGAATTGTATATGAAGATGGAAGCTTGAAATTTGTGAAGAGGATTAGTGTTCCTGTTATATTTGAGATTAAAAAGGGAGTAGTTGGGTGATGCTCACAAATAAAATTTCCCTATACACCATGGCAGCAGTAAGATGTATAATGTTTTTAAGAAAAATAATTGGTGGGATAATATGAAGGGTGAAATTGTCGATTATGTATCAAGATGTTTCATTTGTCAAATGGTGAAGGATGAAATAAAACATCCTAAAGGGTTCAAGCAACCTCTATGAATTTTTTCATGGAAATGGGCTCCATTACTATGGATTTTTACATTGGATTATTAAGGACTACATGAAATAATGAATCAATTTGAAAATTGTTGTTCAACTTTCCAAATAAACACATTTTCTCATAATAGGGGAATATTTTCTAATGAATTTCCAAGAATAAATATATATTAATGAATTTTTAAGACTTCATGGTGCACCACTTTTAATTATTTCTGATCATGATCCAATATTTACCTTGAAATTATAGAAAATTATTCAGAATGATTTTGAAACTAACCTTCATTTGTAACTTCTTATCACACTCAAACCAAGGGGCAGTCATAAAATACCATTCAAACATTACAAGACATGTTGAGAAAAACCTCAATTGAATTTCTAGGTATTTGGGATTAATATTTAAATTTAGTAGAATTTTACTATAGTAATAGTTTCAATTCAAGTATTCAAATAGAACCATATAAAGCATTATATGGAAATAGATATCATACACTAAGTTGTTGGGATGAAGTTGGTGAATAGAAGCTTCTAGGACCAAATCTTGTGGAGTAGAAAACATCAAAGGTAAATACCTTTCATACACATTTCAAAGAAGATCAATGTAGAAAAAAGTGATATGCTAATAGCCGAATAATGGATTTGGATTTTCAAGTGGGAGATCATGTTTTTATGAAAGTATCTCCATGGAAGGGTGTTATCAAGATTCTTATGAAAGGAAAAATAATCACCAGATACAACAGACCTTTTGAAATTCTGGATAAAATTGGTTCTATTTCTTATCATTTAAAAATAACACCTAACCTTTATAAAGTACACGGAATGTGTCACATCTCTTTTTTGAGAAATTACATATGATACCCAACACATGTAATCAATTATATTGGAAAATAATTGGATCCTGATTTATCTTACTATAAAGTTACTATCTTGATTCTAGACACAACAAAACTAGTGATGAGGAATCATATGACTCAGCTAGTAAATGAACATTAGAAAAATAATAAAATTGAAGAGGAGACATGGGAACTAGAAGAACTGAAGATAAAGAACTACCCAAATAATTTTATGATTTAAATTCTATAAATTTTGAGGATGAATGTTTTAGAGGGGATAATGTAACACCCCAATATTTGTTAGCATGCTTGTTTTAAATTTAATATATTCAATCATTTTTTCTTCACGTAACACTTACTTTATAATAGTAATATATTATTAAATTTGACCACTAGAATAGTAATGTGACCATTAGGAATATAAATATAAATAATTGAATATTAACTTCGCCTATGAAATTATAAATAATATTTTGGTATCTTATAAATCAAAATATGGTATATTTATATCATGTAATAAGTAAATTAATTTTTTAGAAATGTTAAATTAAGTGTTTGTATTTTTGTGAAACATAAATGTTTATTTAAAATTTTAAAATTAGTATAATGATTTAAAAGAAAATTTATTTTCATAAATTCTATTCATAAATTATTATTAATTTTCTTACTATTATAATAAAAATTTATGATACCTTAATTAATTTTTCAAAGATTCATAAAAATAGTTATGATATTAATATTGGTATTTTTTGAATAAATATTAATTTTAATTAAAATTGAAACTATCATATTTAGAAAATTACATTCATAAAACTAATTCCATTTTTTAATTATACATGTCTAAAAATGGATAGGGTTATTTTTTGTGGATATTTCTAAAATTGTTGAATGTTTTGTAAATAGAGAAATAGGGTAATTTGCAATATTTGCTAAATATATGAATTATTAAGTAATGAATGATGTGTGGTTGATTTAGGAACCATTATTCAAACTCACATGATATAGTTACATTATTTTGTTAGAATAATCTACACTGATTTTTTTTCTGGAGAGAAAATAATAAACAAATAAATAAAATAATCAAATAACACCCCTATCCTCCACTATAAACACCACCCCTTCTATTCACATCTATAAAGACATAAAGATTTCTTACATTCTAGTAATTTTTTCTCCCAAATATCTACCCCATGTTCTGGAATTATTTGTGTTACCAAAATACCATTTCCAGGGCCCTTTAAGGTGGTTCTCAAGGTGCTACACTCAAGAGGTAAAACCTTCTCTCTATCTCGTTCTTTGAATTTCTTTTCTTTTCATATCCTTCCCTCACCTACCTAGTACAATGTGGCATGAGAACTAGAATATATTTTCATTACTATAATATTATTATTTTGACGTTATATCGACCATAAATTCTCTTATCTTCCCGTTTTTATTCAAAAAATGAAAATATCATATGTGAGCTACCAATTTACCACCATCACAGATGATGAGTTTTTGTTTTTAAATTATTTCATAAATTATGGTAATTAAACCATTTTATGGTTAAAATATACATCAATATATATAAAATAACTTATTTAATGTTCTCAAACTAGTATACATACTGAACTTTTATTCATAAGATAAAATTTGTTTGTGGTGACTGAAAAAAATCCAAAATCATCTAAATGGTTATCATTAACGCTTTATAAAATGAATGTTCATTATATCTAGAAACAAAATTATATATATATACCACTAAAAATAATTTCTATTAATTATTAACATAAAATTAAAATTATATATAACTACTTCCATTTTACATGATCTTTCGTACATGAATACAAGTGAACCAATCATGAAAACCAAAGAATCAAACACTCCAGAATGACAAAATTCAATAATATAAATCATAAAAATATGAATTAATGAAATTAATAATAACATAATAAATAAAATACATATTTAATAGGTTATAAATTAAAATATTAATGAAACATGTTTTATTATCTAGGTCATTATGTATAAGTCTGGAACACTTCTAGACATATGGTAAGTGATTCTCACGAACCTCCATTTTTCATTCTAATGAGATTTCTCTTGCTTTACCTGTATGTAATATTATTTATTTTTAAATAATTCTTATACATTTATTTTATTTTCCATACATATATACCTAACTCAATTCTTCTTTATTTGACTAAAAAATACATTTTTTATAAGGTTCCCTTCAAACTTTCTCCCAATAACAATGCCCGATTAAAGGGAAAATCCCAATTTATTACAAATTTTTATGTACACTTTGTTATATTTTCTAAGAAAAAATATTTTTATAAAATAGAATTTTGTATCATGAAAAAGTATCTTATCTCTTTTATGGTTTTATTTAATTAATTAATTATTTGTCTTCCTTAAATACTCTTTCATATTTTCCCCCACATCACACTAAAGTGGCATGTTTATAAAGTTTATTAAAAAAAAATTACATGTTTTCAGTTTAGTTATACAGAATTTATGCCTCAAACATAATTTAATTTTCCTTCCCTTTTATTTTATGGGATATTTATTTTTATTATCTAATTATATGATAGATACAAAGTTATTTTCCAATAGAACACCTCTTTCCAAAAAGTGAAAAGGGTATTTCTCTCATAAATTATTCACAGATTTTATTATAGTATTTTCATCTATTTGAACACAATATTTTGAATCGTATTATTTATTTAAAATGATCACTTATATTACTATTTAACATATTTTATTGAATGTTTTATGTTTCCTTTTTACTGGGGTGGTATTATCTTGATACCATTCTCCATATTATTATGGATGGTTTATGATTATGATTATTATTTGGGGGAAGTTATAAACAGTGCATATGATAGTTTCAATATTAATATATTGGTTGATTATATTTTACCCCTTTCATATGAGTAATCCATTATACATAGTAAGTGATGGGTGGGGCCTGCTATAGACCCTTGATGCATTAGCAGGTCTCATAACACAAACTATACCACGTTTTTTTCATTTATGTATGGTGTCTTGGAAGAATCCTTAATAGTGTGTTTATGATGTTCATAATCATGAATTCTCTAATTGTAACATTATTAATTGATAATACTTGTGATTATTTAAATTGTATAATATCCATGGTTATGTTTCATTCTCATATGACTATTTATATAGAATTATTTAATCATCTATTATTTATACCACATCATTCTCTAGATTAGGCTTTAATGTAATGAATTTTATGTTATTCACCTTGAATTGTTTTTTTTTTGTTTATTTATGATAGCTTCAACTATATTTGTTACCCTTAATGAATATCTGATCTCACCCCTCTATTATTTTTTATTTTTCCCTAGTATGTGAGGATGTATATTAAAAAATGACTCGTAGGGAAGTATATAAGAGTTTATGAGTGTCTCCAATGGAGTTTCTATATTTTAATTCATTTAAAATTTTAATTTAATACTTTTGTTTTTATCAGGTTCTCCAAATCTACTAAACTATTTATTCCTTTGGGATGCGAATAATTATTTATAGAACCAATGTAATAAAGTAAGGCACCGACTACAAGCTACTTGGATTGGGGTTTTAAAATGGATTATTATGAATAATTACACATTATAATTTAGAAATCTGTGTCTAAAATTTATTTTATACCAGTTTTTAGTTCATTTTAACCATTATTTCATTTAGATTAACCCCCAATAGACCCATTTTTTTAACTGATGTAATTCATTTTTATTGTATTCACTATAATTTAGGGTCAAAGATTAAGTTGGACTTATTAGATAATATAAATTATTATAATTCCAAAATATGAAATCCATTTTTATAAATCAATTTCATGGAAGTGGAAAATTTTAAATTAAAATCAATCCCTCATACGAGATGAGAAAGCATGTCTTCAAAGAGAAAATATTCTAAAGTGTAAAAAGTTTTTATATCAAAATTCATTATGAAAATTATTCCAATGACATAAATTATATGAATAAATATATAATTTAAAAAAAATTACATTAAAATAAATTTAAAATATAATGTAAACTTAAAACTTATTTAAACGAAAAGGTAATTTTCAATTAAAATATGACATTTTTCATTATTCATAAAAAATGTGAGTTTTAATAAAAATCACAAACAAATCAGATGAAGAAATTTTTGATATGATGATTTAAAAAATTATTTTTATTATTTAAATTAAATATTGTAAAATGGTTAATAATAAATTTTAAATTATGTGCACAATACATGACTAATATTCCATTTAAAAAATTAATTTTTTTTGGAAAACATTTATTCACTTTTAGATCATTATTATTCGAATTATTAGAATTAAATAACCCTAAAACTTATTTTATACAAGTTTCAAACATTGAAGTTTCATAATTTACTTATTACTATTCATACCGAAAAATTTATAAGCATGGTTATAATGTTATTGTTTAAATAATAATATTTTAATAGACTATCGTGTGTTGTTCAATCCAACTGTTGTGTGCATTTCATGCTATAAAAGCGTATGACATTATTTAAAAATAAATATATCATAATGTCTCAAGATGTTATATTCCCTTCTAAACTTGGTGTTTCGTGTCACACACACTATCAAATATGATGTTCATATTTTAACATTTAATCATGATATAAGTTGAATATCTATCCAAAATAATTGATGTTATATCAATATAAAAAATAAGGTTAATGAAAAACATGGTTTATGCACACTTAATATAACTAGAAGAACCTACCCCATATGAAAATTTGGGGAAAGATGAATCAAGGGTTACTCATGGGGATGATGAATTAGATCATATTGATTAAAAATGAACTTGAAAACTCATTAAATTTCTAGAAAATCAAAATGTGGGTAAAGAAAATTTTATATTCAAGGCTTTTATTTATAATCATGTTAATGTGATAGAAAACATTGTGTTCTTTATTTTTAACATATAACCATATAATAAAGGAATTGATTATGATTAAAGATCAACTCTGATAGCTTTAATGGAGTCAACAAGGATCTTTTTGGCTAAGGTAATTCAAATTGGACTCAATGTGTATTAAATAGATATAAATAATTACATTCATAAATAGTTTTCTCAAATGAGAATTTTAAATTTAAATAATAGTAGGATTCACAATAGGATATTATGAAAAAATGGTCTACAGATTGAAGAGGGCTCTATATAGTCTTAAATAAGAACTAGGAGTAGTGTATTCTCACCTAGATTCATATTTTTTCAATCTATAATTTGAAAGTGGTGGGGATGACCGTATCTATTTTTGAGATTTCTTAGAAGGAGAATTTATAGTTTTTGTATTATTTGAGGGTATCGTATTTGGTATAATTTTTTAGGATTTCGTGGATGTATTTTCTATTTACAATAAATATGAATTTGAAATTTCCATTCATATTGAACTCTTATACTTTTTTGGGAAGTAGGTGATAAGAAATATGGAATACAAGATAATCTCTCTAGAAATATATTGAAAATATATTTTAATGAAATTAAACCTGAATTATTGTAAATGAATGTAATCTCCAAATTCAGTTGGAAAAATATTAAAAATCATATTGATCAAAAAACCATGGATCCTTCACTTTACAAGCGGATTATTGTAATCTTAATTTATTTGAAAAAACATGAAAAATGTCATCTTAAAAACAACCATATTGGATCATTTATAGAGTAATTTGTAGTATAAAAACTACACATTTTTTGATAAATTCTTGAGTTACATCTAAGGGTTTTGGTTTATTATTATTTTTAAGCAAATTTCATGGTTTATATGTGCATGGATGGAGATATAGTGGATTATATGTCCCTAAGAAGTGGGATATTCTTTATTATTAATAAAAATGTCAGTTTTCTAAGTAAGAAATATTAAATTACATCACTAAGAATAAAATATGTAGAATATATCTCGATGACCCTAGCATGAAGTATAATTTTTTGGAATGAAAAATAGTTAATAGATATTGTGGAATAATTTAAAAAATGGTGGAATTATATAATTATAAGTGTAATCGGTATCCATAAAAATCACATAAATACACTAATACCAAGAATATTGATATCCGATATCAAATAATTAATGAAATATTTGAACAATGAGTGATCATAATAGATAATGAAGTAAAAATAGATAAAGTTAAAAAATCATTACTAAGGCAATGATATATGCGAGTGTTGATGTGGAAATATGAATTTTTATTGGAATAGTCAAGGAAGGAATGGTGTGTTCCCGATGAATTGGGGCCAAAATGGACCAATCAAGCCCACCTAAGGGTCTAATTCATGAAGCTAATAAGCTTCTTGAATGACTGGATCTTGTGAATCAGCCTAGCTAATATTCTCCCCCATGAACCACGTAAGGCCCCTATGGTACCTCCATAAACTAACATTTGGAGTCACGAAGCACTTTTCAAAAGTATGAAAGGTAGATGTTATCTCCTATAACATGACTCTCAAAATTATTGAGTTATGCCTAGTCACAGAGCTCATTAACCTTTATAAATGACTATGATCTTTGTGAAAACCCCATTCTATAAATACCCCCTTCATTCAAAATTGTTTGGGATGATCCACGATCATTAGACAGCTGAAATCACTCAAGATTCCTGAACTCCCTAAGCTTTATGAACCATTAAAAAATGGACTAGGAAAGTTATGTAAGCTTCATAAAACGACCTCCCCTGTGTTTTTGAGATCCACCACTCAATGTGAATATTCCATTTGAGAAGTCCCCAACCCTTCACAAATGAATAATTCCTTTTGAGGCAATTGAGGATTCAAGAAGCTTTCAACATTTACAATGTAATCCCACCTGAATCAAGTCTTCTCTCCAAGGTAGGGAAACCCTATTTCAAAAAACATACCCCTTCATGAAGCACAAATATTCTGTGAGGCACTTGGCCTTTTTGAATCACCTCTCTCAAAGGTCCCACACATCGAGAAACATCTCTCATGGGCCTCTCCATGGTTCCACCCTTCTAGTACCCCATCACAAAGGTTGAGTGCTCGATCTCCCTTACCACTTATAATTGGTTCAACTACACCTTGAGTCCCTATGTAACCTATGCCACCCCATCCCTTGTCTTCCAACTTCATAGCAAGTGCTATTCAAACCTCAGATGTACCTTTTTCTTCTGAGAATATTTTTCGTAACCCCCTTTTCTTCTAATCATAGGGATTTTAATGTGTACCTCGTGATTAACCACTCTTCCATGGTAGTGCCAATGCTAGGACCCGCCTATTGGTCATGAGAGGGTTCACGTATTCCCATGGGGTAAGGATAGAGTCTAACCATGTCTGACGTATATGAAATAAAATTTCTGAGTTCCATTCCCATACATCATGACATTAAACTACATCACATCCCAATCATACAACTTTAAACTGCACAATAATATCCTCATCAGATGATGTAAAACTATGGCCTTACCATGTGTAATAAATAAAGGATTCCCCATGTATGAATCACATATGAATACATGCTCTAGGAAACATATATGTTAAATCCCCACACCATTCCTCCAAGGGAGATCCTCTTTCAACAATTATGCTTCAATTCATAATCCCCACACCATCCCTCATTAATTCTCCTTTCATTTCATGAGAGCCCTTAACACATTACATCAAACTATATGGATTAGTCATGTCACATATCCTTAAAATGATACGTAAAACTACATGGGTTTTTATCCATATCACTAAATTGGTTATGTAGGAAACCTACACAAGGTTCAATCCAAAAAATGATAAACTAATCTAGTGTGAAATATTCCCTCTCATAGATGCACCACTCAAAGACTCCTCAAAAAACGTTTGATCCACATTGGTAAAAATTGGGGGAGGAATCTTCCCTACAATGGGTGCACCTCACAAATCAACTGAACAAGGAATTCAATCCACATTGGTAAAAAATCTAACTGTGACATATTCCCTTCTCGGGATGCACCTCCAAGAGCTTCCCTAGAAGTAATTCGATCCACATTAGGAAACATATGTGTGATATCTTCCCTTTTAAGGACATACATCCTGAGTCCTCCTCGTAAAAAGTTTGACCAACTTTTGTAAACTCATGTGTGACATATTCCCCCATGGTGATGAACCTCCTGGATCCACCTCATAAGATATTCAATTCAATTTGGTAAAATTAGGTGTGACATATTCCCTCTAAAAGATTCACCTCTTAGATCAAACTCATAAGGAATTCAATCAAGTTTTGTAAACTCAGGTTTGGAATATTCTCACTAATGTATAAACCTCCAAGATACACCTTATAAGTTACTTGATCTCCTTTTTTTAACATAGGTTAAACATCTTCCCTATTATTAATAATCCTCTTGGGTTTTCCTTACAAGGTGTTCAATCCACATTGTTAATCATAGGAGTGAAATATTCCTTACTTGGGACACAACTCCCATATCATCTTCATAAGTAATTCCATACACATTAGTAAAATCAGGTGGTAGACCTTCCCTTATAATCACACACCTCTCGGATATGCCTCCTAAGGTGTTTTATACCCATTATTAATCTTAGGAGTCGCATATTCCATCCTAGGGATGCACCTCCCGGATCCACCCCATAGCGTGTTCGATCCAATTTGGTAAACATATGTGTGAAAACTTCCCTCCTTGGGACACACATCCAGGATCTTTCATAGATGGTGTTCAATCCATCATTGGTAAACTATTAATGTGTGACATATTCTCTACCATGGATGCACCAGTCAGAGCTTCCACACTAGAATTTAAATCCATCTTTGGTAAACTAATTTATTGTTACCTATTAGGGTGACTCCACCTATATCTCCCCCATAGGGTGTTTGATATACATTGGTAGACTCAGTTTTAATATCTCTCCTCCTAGGTATTCACCACTCAATATCATCCCCAAATGGTATTATATCCCAAAAAATGGTGCCCCTAAGTGTTTTCCCCTTAGGGGAATACCTCCTTAATCTATCTCAACTATACTTCTGATATCTGTCTCCACAAGATGTAAAAAGCATTCCATGATTTGTCTCAACTAAACATTCTAGTCCATCACCACATAAATTAGAACTTCTTATATGACCCATAACACCTACCACATGAAACAAATGTGAGAATGCATAGGGAAAATCATTAGAAGAATTACACCCCTAGTGTCGACTAAATCGTTATCAGAATTGGATTACTCGAGTACTAATCCTAAGATGATTCATATGAGATGCACTCTTAATATAAAAATTACCTCATGACCAAAGAACCCAATGTACAAATTTTTCTAGGGATGCCCAAAGTTACTACTCTCTTGGACAAAGGATGGTTACTTTTCATGACAGAATCATTGTATTTAATCATCATTCAAAAAGATATTGAACAAGGAATGTGTTCCAAAAAACTACATAATAGATGAGGGTGACCTAAACCGGGTGAATGATATCTAAGGATGAATCCATGATCCCATCAACCCATTTTGATTAATGAGCATACATTTTCGTTGAATGTGATGAATATCGCCTTCTATTAGAAGGTGAGACAGTAGGGCTATAATAGATGCACAGGAGGGGTGTAGCGAAAAAATTGGAAATATAAATGGTGAACCTGACATGAATCTATTCCCCATAAACCATGGTCACTAATAATTACAGACACCAGATTTAGGATTCGATGAAGACATTGCTAGCATCAGGCTTCACCAACAGAAATGGTGAACCCGATGTGAAACTGTTCTTCTTCAACCATGGGGACTATTAATTCCTAGGACATCAACATATTTTCATGACAATATATTCAAATATCTGGTTCTAGGTTCCACCAATAAAATGGTGGTTCCATCATTGAACTCACTTGTGCATTTGGGTAGTTAGCTTCAAGTATCCTCAATCTGTGACATTGTTAGTAGTGATCCCTCTCCATCTTTAGAATATTTGATGATGATGTGGCACTGGTAATCAGTTTATTTATGACTATACTAATGTATGAATCCAAATACCTTATAGAACTCACATATTAGAGAATAAAAAACCCAAAAACTATAGGCACCAGGGAAAATAAAGTAATGGTGCGGAAACACCACACACCTCAAACCCCACCATGACTTCAATTGAAACTTCGGATACCAGGTTCCCATACCCTATATCACCCTTGGAGGTCATCCGTTGAAGGGAAATTGACCCACTTGTCCACTAGTATGAGTAAACAATGTTTATTCCCACCAGGGATATGTCCCTCCATAACCTAGAGGCATAAGTTTCTTGCCAACACTATTACCCCTGAGGGTTGCACTATGGGAAACCACCCCTCTTACGAAAATGAATCGCTTGATCATTATCTCCCAAGAGAGTTCTGATTAATTAATACCCTATGATGAGGATTTAGGGGATGATCGAGTCACTATGGTTTTGAATACCTCTTGATAAACAACCAGGTCACCTCACACTGGGCCACATCAACACAAGTAATGGTCGGTCCCTTAGGTCTAACAATAGGTGGACATCAACCCTGCTCTACGGACCCCATTCTGAACCACCTAAACCCAAAATTGGGCGAATTATTAGAACACTACCCAACTAGATATATCTTATATGACTCTAGTAACACATTTCAATTTTATAGAATCTCACCAGATCCCAACAAAAAGAAAATTCGTGTTTATCTTCACCTGATTGGGATCAAGACTCCAGCCGCCTCATAAGAAGGTCGAGTTGACTCTTTTAATATATGGAATAACAAACATAAATTATGGGATAACCCTTAATAAGGAGAATCAACGTAGAGGTCCTCCATATTTGAGAAAAAATATCATAAAGGTCCTCACCATACTATACAAACCCCAAATGGAGGTCCTCCCCACTTTTCTGATAACAGGTATGGAGGTCCCCCCTATACTCCCGATTCTCAACATAGAGGCCTTATTCAAGTCCCTATCATGAAAAATGAATGTCCACATCCTAAACTAATCAACTATAGTGGAGGTCATCTACACTCTTTCAAAAAAAAGTGGAGGTCCTCCTCTCTTTCTAACCAAACAATGTGGAGGTTCTCCCTTTGTTATCATCAATCGGAATGGGGGTCCTCCCGATGAAAAAGATGTACCATGTCTTGAAGAAATGTCCTATGGAATAATGGAAAAAACTAATAGTTGAAAAACAACTTCTAGAAAACCTTATGTTGTAATCATCCACATTAATATTTATGACTCTGAGGAAACATAAGACTCTATAACTGTGTCTCTACCCCAACTGCCAAAGTCTTGGGTGGGAGCATGATGGGTGATAATTTAGTTCTCATAATATAAGATCCATAGGATCCCCAGATTACTCTACATTTATATATAAGTTGAGGATGTTATGGACCCCATCTAAGTGATCTCAGTTCATCTATCCCCTTTACTACCCATTTCCCACCTCTATACCTAAAAAAATATGTTGAGGGATGATACTATGTGTACATAATCCCTCAAACAGTGAGCATTCTCTTGATCCACATATGAATGTTTCTATCTCTCCACTAGAGTAAATGGATAAAACTCTTTACTACAAGGATATGATGATGCAATTGGACCCCCCCCCCCTTGAAAGACGTCCCAAGATTCAGAGACCACATGACTCGTGTAGTGACTTCTCTCCCGATACGCGATAAGTTGAACCAATCTATACCAGTTCCAACACCAATCTCATGGCCAGCACCAATTAGATTTTGGGTCAACCAATAATAGGGCCCTTCCTATAAGAAACAGGGTTTGTGGGATGCAATCTAGAAGCTGATTAGCTATCAGTGATATTTTGAATCCCAAAAACAACCAATTTCAATATCCTAAATTACCCAATTAATGTCTCATCCATGTATTTCCACTATATCATTTTGATGATGATTCAACACCTCTATGATCACTAGTTGGCCTTACCAAAAATCTAGGATCACCTTGAGGCCATCGAACAGTGTTGCATATGGGTTGAGATTATGGCACTCTCAATGGATCAAAACCCTTAGTCATCTGAATGCCACCAGAATTTTGAATAGAGATTCCTAAATAGCCTCATTGTTCCCCCACCAAATTATGGGAGAGGAATCTCTACATGTAAAGATCAGGGGTTGGGGACAATACATTAATCACACTTTAGCATTATCTCGTGATAGTCTGACCTACCCACCAATGATGACGGTTCCCCTCTAGGTACTGTTATGGTAAACAAGGTCATCCCCAGCCTACCAGAGGATCATTGGGGAAATGGAATTAACACATGTATTGAAAAGGAAGATCCACCTCAAGAGGCCAAAAGGTATTAGGTAGACCCTTTGATAGGATTCCACCCCCACCAGCAAAGACACGCAAATGGCCACAGAGATCCCCCCTATGAGACATTAAATCCCGGTCGGTATTCTAATAAGGTTAAAGACAAATTTGGTCCATATGATCCATATGAGACTTATTGAAAGTCCAGGGTAGATCCCATTATAGATTCTTTTCTCTAGTAGTTTGAATAGTAGTAAATGATCATTACTGAAATCATGGCCAATCAATTCACAGATTACGATACTTCCTAATATCGTACTACTTCTCAACTAATGCGGAAACAAAGAAATTAGTTCTTGGATAAATTCCTCTAGATGATATCTGAAACTCCATGCATCTATGTAGACAAGATGTAAGAGTGTACATAAATCAGCCATAGTATGTGTCACTGAACTCACTTAAGTTTTGTAATTACCATCCTTGAGATCTAGATCATGATTCTCTAAAAGATGATGATCTTGATCATAAAGTTGATGATCCTATTAATTAATTAGCTATCAAGGACCCCTATAATGGTATGTATCCTTTCAATTATGGTTGTATAGGGGTTGTTACCACTCACCTCGTGGCCCTAGATATAATATATTTGATCAAATTTCTTGAAAAAAAACATACCTCTATTGGGTGGAAAATATATGAGCACACTTGGGGTTTTGAAATCATGGATTCACCCCCATTCAATGAGACAATTGTACCATTATAGCACTTGGAAAATATCATCACATGGTGTGGAGCCATGATGGGAACCCCAAAGTAGTATGAATCCACCAAGATCTTGGGTTTTGTGTAGACGAGGGAATGAACAACATTCCTCTAGTATAGACATCTACCCAGAGATTCCATCACTAGTTTGGAAAGACTTCTCCATAACAGTTTAGCTCCACCATGTACAATAATCATTTTCTTCCTCTTTAAGTGAATGAAAACTCCTGATGAGTGAGTGGTATATTTTTTCATCTAACGGAAGGGCCTCACATACTCACTTGAGATGTTTATTCCCCAATAGAAGCTAATAAATATGGATGTTAGGAATGTAAAAAATGAAATGGTCCCTACCCTAATCACATAGAACATTCCATGTGTATTTTAAGTGTTTGCCATTAAGGCCTAGTGTCTAGAGGAAGCATTGTAGCTGGATAAATAGTTTCTATTATTGCCTCTTCCATCTCAAGCGAGAAGGCCATCCAACAAAGTGACTCTCACCCGTATATAGGAAGAGGCCACAAAAAATTAGAATTATTGGACCCTTTTACTAAATAGAATTTATAGGTCCAACAATCCTACCAAGTGCAGACTCATCCTATAGAGAACCATCATTAACATCCTCACCAATCTTGGTCTCTTAGATGAGAGAATGTGGCTGCAGTCCCTCATTAGGCTCCATCCCCACATCAAGGTTAGGCTCCCAGAGTACCCTTCATAGATATGAGAAACCTGAACTATTCCTTCATAGATGAAAGGATCTTTGATATTTCATATATTCCATGGAGAAAAGAATTCAGAAGCTGTTAGGATACCTAAAACTTCATGAGGTTAGATTCACAAACCACCCTAAAAAAATTTCATACCATTTGATAATTATATATACCATCAATTAATTAAATGAGTTCAAATATTTTTTCTAAGATCAAGTTGATCATAGATTAGTCAAATTGGGTTCGTTCGCAACACATGTTTCACATTTCTCGACTAACCATAACAGTGACAATGAAGCCTCTAGTGAATGGAAGAAGTTTTCCAACAATGAGACGCTAAATAACGATGACTAGTTGGATCACATGGTATTCACCCATTCTCAAGTTGTCATATGTGCTCACCTTTGTATGATAGAACCACTTATAATCATCATACCACCCCATACACTTCTTCTTCATGTACATAGAAGTCCTCCAAATATTTTAACGATTTAGTTTGATTACACAAAGGGAATAAATGTCCCCCACCTATGCTGAAGACATCTCACATCCTTTGAGATTTCATTCCTTATAAGTTGAGAATTTCACCCAAGGTCTACCAAGTACTAGATGACACAACTGATGATGAGAAGTAGTATTCATCTATGAATTATTTCATGTTCATAGACCACTTGATGTTTCTCGATGATAAAGAATACCCTTGGAATACACTGAATTCCTTTGATTGATGTCATTATAGGAAAATATGAGGGAATAAAAGACACAACAATGACAAGGAAGTACCTCAAACTATGGTATTAATTATATTGATACAATGCATAAAGTTTCTCAAAAAGATAAATAGGTACTATACTTCTAGCATGATCCTTTTGATATGAATCTACATCCAACAAATTGAGTTGACCGAGAAGATAATCTTTGAACATTTCATGACCAGCTGCATCTTACCCGAGCCAAGACCCAACCAACTAAAATTTATTTGGCACAGGTTCACAACAGATCAGTTATCCATCAGAAGAATATTTACAATACCTTAAATATCCTAGTAGTTCATGCAACAACATATTTTATTCCCTAACTAATAAGCAACCCTTTTGAGTAAAAAAATTCCATTGGCAGAGAAATATGAAATGTTGAAGCACCTCAATGGAATAAAATTTAGTATTTCAATCCTCTAGGGTCTCAAATATTTAAAATAGATGCATGAATACCTTTTGGAATCTTTGAAAATAAACCATAGTTTTAATTGTAGGTAGCTACCGCAAAGTCCAACTATGAAGGGGAGTTTTAGCAAGAGGAATGTTTGGTAGTCATATCATTCTCTATAGAAGACGAAATCATCCTTATGGAAGGGAATATATAGGTCTGTTGTACAGTGGTGTGTAAATATTCCATTGTATGGTTGACACAGGTTTTTCTATTAACCTCATACCAATCCAGATGCTCTATAGACTGGGATTTCCCAAAGTGTATTTGACTATATCTGACTAAAAAATTCATGGTTATGAAATGAGTGAGTAGAAAGCATTTTACAGGATTGAGTTGAAGACCCAATTTGAAGGCTAAATATTAAGTTTTTAATTCATGTTTGTCACATAGGATACCACATAAAATGTGTTACTCGGTATGACTTGGCTTCATTTTCATTCCATAGTTCCCTCCTCATATCACTATTTCCTCATGTAATCCCTCAAAGGTAAGGTAGGGGTACATGAAACCCCTGAGTTTTGGGGTGTGGAAAAAGAAGTTTGTTTCCCTCTAATGGTGTTGTAGTGGGTATGACCAATGTTGTCTCCTAAGAGCGGTGTTTTTAATCATCGTGTCACTGATGAAAAAAAGTAAATTAAAAATATTGAACTTGAATGAATAAATAGAAATGGACTTGGTTTGTGAAGATATATATAGAGAAGAGTGACTGGGTGTTGGGTTTGAGTCACATCTTGTAATGTTATCAAGGAACTTTGGAAGTAGATTCTTTTGTTTCAATTATTTTTTTTAATGAATGGGTTATTAATCATTTATCATTGTCAACCATTGATTAATATTGGTTTTTTATCAGTGTAATCCTCTAAATTATCTTGGTTGGAATATTTTCCTTCTAATTTTGAAAGTCATAGTGATCTCCCCTAGATAACTTACACAATTTCAAACCCAGAACTATGTAACCTATATGTTCAAATTATGCCACTATGTCTTCCCCATGTTTTTATAAATTACTAATAATTTCACTCAAGGAAAATGGATCATCTAATAAGTGTTATCCAATACCAATAATAGGGAGAATAATATTAATTAATCATGTCAATATAATAATATTCAGTTTAAAAAAACAAAATTTTATCCCATTAAATATCTGAATTTATAAATTGAATTCCTTTAAATAAATAAAAAGATATAGAAGAATTTTATGAAAACCAAGAATCTAGCATAACAATGGGTCACATCCCCTTCACCTGATCACAAAAGGTTCAACCCTTCTATTAAAAAGTAAGAAATGGATGTATACGAGGTAGAAGAAATGATGAAAAGAATAATGAAAATAAATTAGTAAAAAACAGTCACTCCATAGAAGTAGTAGGTGTTTCTTACTTTTAGTCCTCCTCTTCTCTCATTAGTAGGCTTCCTCTTGATTTTATAGTAAATGATTATTTTCATTATTTTCATTCAAATCTCCCCCATATCTTACTCCCTATTGTAATATCATTACTTAATTTCAATCTTTAAGATCCTTGAGACTCAATCTATTAATTTGGAAACACCTGAAAAACATAAATGATTTAAAATATCCCAACAGACATGGAATTGATATTTTCCTCCCCTTAGCATGTTCTTGGTGTTTATTAAGGTCATTTGATGTCGTGGAAAGAGAGTATGGGGCATGGAGACGTGGCAGCATCATGGTGGAAGTTCTTGAATGGTTAAAGCACTTGGTGGATGTGGACATGTGAAGAGAGGCATGTAGTTTTACTAATAGTCATCTAGCCTTTACAATGTCTATATGGCTCGTTTTTCTTCATGGTGATGACCGGTAGTCGAATATCGGTGGCAAGACAATGGAAATCATCCATATCCTTTAATATATCTCACCTAAACTTCATGGTGGTAAGACCAGTTGAGTACATCAAGAATGGATTATGGTCATCAGAGAAGGTGATCCCTTATTTTGAATATATGATGGTAGAAGGAACTCTAGTAGAGAATAGAGAGAAAAAACCAACTCCTCTAGTGGATTACATGGTGGATGTTTAGTTTTTTTAGGTGTATCCCAAGTCACTATTTGGAAATATTTTCAATATTGGATCATGAGTCATCATTTGCTTCTTTGGTGGATCATGAGTCACCATTGGAAAATCTCCAATAGATGGGTCACCATTGGTAATAATCTACAACGGTGGCTATCGTGAACTTTGTGGAGTTGATCAGTGGTGCTCTACTAGCTGGTGTGATAGTGGAAGTGTAGAATTGGGCTGTGGATACTCATCCTCATATGGACTTATCAGTGTCCAGATGAGCCTTGAATACGATCATGGAGGTCCCCAATAGAGTAGGAGATGATCCATAGAATCTGAGTTCTTAGGTCGTGTTGACTGTCTCATGCTCGAGCTTCATCCGAGTAGGCAATGGAGTTCTCTAAGATATGTAGTTGTGGTCCAGTGAACGTAGTGTGGGGAGAGTTGTATCATCACAACTTAGGAACTCACTAAGCGAGGTGAGATAGAGATGAGGAAAAATAGTGTCATTTTTGTAAAAATCCACAAACAAATGTATCCCACATCAATGTGGAAACATAGGGTTATGTTATCTTATAATTATAAGCATGGTTTCACCCTCACAATGAACTCACATAGGGTTTGAGGACCCCCACCTACCATCATGCACCACCCCATGTCGGTGATGCCCTCCTCCCATTAATCCATTGGATTCACCACCATGAGTCATTGCTCTAGGGATGTGTCCAATCTATACTCCTTATAGGCATAATCCCCCATGGGACACTACATAGGCCTGATACCCCCATGCTCCTATGGCTCTAGTGGGGCCTCCATATGGGAATTTTGACTGGCCATCCCTCTTGGGCTGGCTAGGTGGTGGGTGGCCCCTATTTGAATGTATTCTGAGTTCTTGGACATTTTTTCAATAATTTAAAAACATAAACACTTAAATACAATATCATTAGAATGTATAAATAATGATTGTTTAAGTAATTACCAATTGAAACTTTTTTCAATTTCTTCTTTTTATACCATTTCATTTTCACACTTCAAAATACCAATAATTTAATTTAAAAAAATCAAAATAATGAGTTTATTCTATGAAGAAACATTAAAATCAATAGATTATAAAAGAAAATATTCATGAAAATACGAGTGTGTAAAATACCCCCACACATAAATCATGATTTTCCATGAGAATTAAATATCATAATTATTGATGTTAGGAAACCTATTCAACCAATATTAAAATATCAAGGAAATTAAGTAACACAATTAACAATGTCAAATAATATTTTATGATTAAAAATAAAACTTCAATTCAATTTCTCAATTTTCAGTAAAACAAATAACTACAAACTTTTATTTTTTAAAATTTATGGATCTTATTCTTTTATCTAATCATTCACATTAAATCATTGTCAACAAATATTCCAAATCATGAATTACCACACCTTTAAATCTTTTGTCTCATCTATCATGATAAAATTCAAGTGTATTTATGATCATATCATGAGAACATGATCATTATACAAAGTATTTTAAAGAAACTACTTTACCCACTTTTTAAAGATAAAAATAACATAAAATCATGAAGATGTTCAATAATAGTTCAACTGTATCTATGGAATAAGGTCGATAAGAAGTTATTATTAAAAATAAATAAGAATACAAGAAAAAATCTTTTCTATCATGTATTATGAATGCAATTAGTAGTAAAATTGTAATTATATTTTATCATAAAAATTGTAACAACTCTAACTTCCCAAAACTCAAAGTAATATCATGATCAAAGTAAAACATAATGAATGAATTTTTCTCCTTTTGGAATTTTTTCACTACTTATAAACCCCCTTTTTTAAATATATATACATTTCTTTTTCTTTATTGAATTTTATGCTTAGAATAAACCTCACATCCACCACATAACCACATATCATAAAAATCATCATTCAAGTTATAGTGATGTTTTTTAATCTAATTCACAAACAATAGTTTTTTCAATTTTTTATAGAGGGAAAAAATTGAAAGTAGAATGTACGAATAAAATGAACTTTATTATTATGCATAGTAAAACTCTAACACTTATTACTTACAATCTAAATTATCTCTTCTTCATGACTACCTTCACCCCCACACTTTAATATTAAAATATCTTGAAAATACTATGAGGATGGAAGAAATAGATAAAAATTGATTGAAACAAGGCTCATACAAAACAAGGTCATTCATGATATGTAAGGGATAAACAAGGATTTATGTGAAAATTTAATTTTAAGGTTAAGGGTTTTTATCAAAAAGTTCCACAATCATTTCAAATGTTGTTTTTATGGTCATAGATTTGACAAGTTCCAATGGAAGTTATGGTTAGTGACATGTCACAAGATTAGACAAGAAATATGCTCATGATAAAATAGGAAGTACTTGGTTTATAAATCCTATTTGGAATGATAAATGTTTTTTCATAAAAACATTCAAGGCATTGATAATAATATAAAATAAATTAAAATAAATTTCATAAATTTAAATCATGAAAAATTTTAGGGAAATTTCATTTACATGAACCAACTAGTCCCCTTAAATAATGAGTCCTCATTTCAATATCAATGAATCACATAAATAATAAAATTCTCCATTTTATCCATTCAATATAATTAAAATTAAAATCTAAAACATGATATAATAGGTTTCATGTGAAATCGTGACTCCATGCTATGTCATGTATATCATAAATTGAAATTTGGGTATAAAAATTTCATTATAACATAGCTTATGGAATTTCATGTTTATTTTTTTTGAAACATGATGGAATTTGAAAGTTTAATGAGTGATAGAATAAACTACATATATCCATATATCATTGTCTCTAATTAATTTTTATTTTATGAGGTTTTATACTGACTCCATTTATCTTTTCCCTATAAAACAACTCATACCAGTGTAATAACCATTCCATTAAACCTTAGGTAAATAAGGGAAGATATTCCTAAATCTTAAATCCTCGGAAAATAGTAAAACTTGGGTTGTCTCCTGAAATCGCCTTTGGTTAATGTCTTTGGATTGATCTAACCACATGGAAGGAAATCCATAAGTGGGTTGGATATGTTTAATCAAATCCACCAATTATTGAGCTATATTTCCATGGAAAATTTCAACATCTACCCATTGAAAATGAATTATTTTCCTTCCTATTCTCTCTTAATGTGGATTAAAGAAATTTGAAAAACATTAGAAACTATCAACTTTCCTTCCCACATGGAACAATTCTTAACTAGCATTAACATTAGTCTAAAGTTGTATAGTAGGACTTGGTATATATGAAGAAAGGTATTTTTCAGGATCAGTTTGTCATGTTCCACCTTGGTTCTCTCCTTTTAAATTCATGAGTTCCCAAATACCTCTATTTTTTTCTTCATTTATTATAGCTGAATCGTTCTATCTTTTTGATAACTTACTAAATGAAAATTCATTTTATTTAAAACCCAATAGGCTTAGTGCACCAATTCTACCAGGAGGTGAACATTTTTCAAATAAACCATCCTATATGGGGTCATACTTATATTATTATTATATGTTTTCCAGTATTCCAATTACATGTCTTCAATTCATTGGCTCTAATCATTTTGGATAGGTTTAACCTTATTTTAAAAAATACCTTGGGCCTCCTGGTTGGACACTTCATCTTGGCCATTTGTTTGAGAGTGACACGGTATAGAAGTTTTTCAAACACCCCATACTTTTTAAGCATAAGCTCCATCTTCTTGTTGCAAGAATGAGTCCCTTGGTCTATAATTATGGCCCTTGTCACTGAAAACCTATAAAATATTTTAGTCATAAAAAAAGCACGAACAACCATTGTGTCATCAGTTTTGGTGGACTTAGTATCCACCTATTTAGAGGCATAATCCATAGAAAGTATAATATAGGATCAAAATAGAGGTTAAAGTGTCCCATAAAATCAATGGACCGTACTTGAATGCTTTATCAAAAAAGGACAAGAATTTGAGGAATCTCTTTTCTCATTGAAATATGTCTAGAATATTGATATTTTTCACATTTTCTATAAAATTTATGATAATATTTAAATAATATTGGCTAATAAATACTATATTACAACACTTTTAAATCCCTTATATGAGGCCCAAAGTGTTCTCCACAAGAACATTTATGGAAAAATTAGAATAAATATTCTTTTTTCACTTACTGTTAAGAACCTTTTCATGTCTTGATAATTATATATTTTCAAAACAAAGTATCTATTGAAATATAGAATCTAGATTCAACCACATGTTTGTTCTTTTGATGATTGTTTTGTTGAGATCGTACCTATGAGGTGGATAGACAATTAACTAAATCACCATCCCGGGTTAATTCACCTTCCACTGTGTAGAGTTTCACCCCAGGTATGTGAACATTGAGGCGAATCAATTTCAGAATTTTTTTTCAATTTATGGGAGTCGACATAGGAGATCTACTACTTGGTTTTCATATCCCTTCCTGTCCTTGATCTCCAGGTTGAATTCTTGAAATAGTAGTATCCATCTCACAAGCCATGCTTTGGAATCATCTTTCTTTATCAAGTACCTATGAGTTATGTGATCAACAAATACAATTACATTAGTTCATAGTAAATAATATCGCAATTTGTCCTGTGAAAATAAAAAAACAAGGAATTATTTTTGAGTAGTTGTGTAATTGAGGTGAGCTATATCCAAGGTTATTGAGGCATATGTTATGACTTTTGGTCTTCCTTAAATTATTTGGGAGAGGACTTCTCCTACATCTTGATTTAATGTAACACCCCAGGATTTCATAGTACCATATTTCTTCAATGTATTTCAATAACTTACACTACACGCAACGCCGAGTTCATGTGCACCACGACATACCAAACTAGTTGTTCAAAAGAGGTTATTAAAATTATTAACTATATTTTGAACTTTATATAATCCTTATAATTTTAGAATACATAATATGAGTTTCTTAGACATAATGAAAAAAAAATTCATTTTTTTCAGTTAAAAGAAGTATTTTTTTTAAATGTAATTTTACCGCCTTTTAATGGCAAACATAAATGGAATACCTAGGTCTCAGAAGGTTGTTCTTGTAGTTTTTTTCACTCCATTGATCATAAAATTATTTTTAATTATTCTATTTTGGTTTAAAGTAATATTTATGAGCTAAAAGATTTTACCTAATATATTCTTATGGTTCTTATATATCATGATACAATGTTTTTAGCAATTATAAGAAATCTTGTCAATTGTGATCATAGATTCCTTGAATGATTTATCAATTAAGTATCCTTCAGAAAATGCTTCCAATAGGTTCCACTCATTGTTTATAAGCCGTTAGGTGAATATGAATAGGATGTGATGATACTCCAAAGCATGGTGAGGATAGCTTCCACCCAACTTTATCATTAAAACTATTCATAGAGGGTTTCTCTAGTAGCTTGTATGATGGAATATATCTTCTTTCTAATTATAGCTATTTAGGAGGATGGTAAGAATCTCTACATTAATCTTCATTGGAGATTATCCCTTCCATGGATCCCTTATTGTTGTAGGTTTTACAACCATTTGTTAATAGCTCCTTCCAGTTAAAAAGGGAATTCCCTCCATTTCACATGTTCTTATGAAACTCATATTGTTTTATTGGTTGAGAAAACAGATTAGTGCTCTAAGATGTTCTAGTTCGGGAATTCTCCTACAAGATCATGAAATTTAGGTAACACATGAATCATATTAACTGGATTTTCAAGTTCATCTTACTTTACATGAATAGTCAATTGATTAATTGGAATGTAAGATTGTAGGGGAAAATTTAACTTAGGGTCTATTGTGGGTTTATCTAAATGGATATTAGTAAAAAATTAACCGCTTAATGTTTCTTTTTAATCATATAACATGATTATTTCAGTGCGGTTCATTAGGTTAAGTGTCATAACATATCCCAAAAAGATTATCTCAATCTCAGGGTCAATATATATGTCTTCTTTATTAGAGTTCCTTGTTATGAATGTTTTATGGGTTTGAATTAACACATACTCCATGAAAGTGGTTCCATGTTTTGAAACCACCCAATCATGTGGTTTGGAGAAATATATTTGTTTCTGCCTAAGGGTTTAGTGGTGGTTATGACCAAAGTTATCTCCCAAGAGTGCTATTTTGAATCAATATGTCACTGATGAAAAAATCAAATTAAAAATAAAGAACATGAATGAAAACGTAGTAAGGGACTTAGTTTGTGAATATCAGTTTAGAGAAGAGTGAATGGGTTTTAGGTTTCACTCCCTACTTCTAATACTATCATGGTCCTCTTGAAATTGAGTTTTTTGTTTTGATTATTAAGAATAGATTAATAATTATTTATCCTTGTCCACCCTTGATTAATATTAGTTGATAGTGAGAATAATCCTCACAATTTACTTGGTTGGATTACTATCCATCCAATTGTGAAAGGCATATTGATCTACCCTAGATCACTTAGGCAATTTAAATTAAGAAATTAAGTACCATATGCGTTCATATTAGCTCATTGTGTCATCCCAAACTGTTCAACAATAAAAAATCACTTCTCTCCATGAAAATGGATCATCTAATCTGTGTGGTACAATACTAAGAAGAGGACGAACAAAATTATGTAATCAATGCAATTGAAGAATTTTTTTCTTTTCAAAAACCACAATCATGTTCCATTAAAACACAGAATTCATAATTTAAAAACCATTTAATAACAAAAAATATACCTAAGAGTTTTATTAAAAAACATATCCTAGCATTATAACCACCTACCCTTCACACAATAATAGAAAGGGTCTACACATCCATTAAGAAGGAAAAATTGGAATTCTATGACGTTTAAGGAATATAGAAAGTTTAAATAAAATAAATCATTAAAACTGAGTCATTGTATTTGAAGTATGTATTTTTTTACTTTGTCTCCTCATCTCCTATCATCTGTGGGATTTTTCACCTTTTTATAGTAAGAGTTTAATTACATTAGGTTCCTTCAAATCCCCCATATCTTCCTCCCTTTATGAATATATTCATTTAAATTTGAATCATTAATATTTGTGAGACTCGTGGTGTTAATTTGGAAACACCCAAATTAATTGGATTATTTAAAATATCCTAGCAGATGTGTATTTGGTATGAACCTTCCCATATCACATGAATAATGTTCATGGAAGGAAATTGATGACACAGAAATGGAGTGTGGAGATTTACAATGTGGATGTTCTTGAATCAAATCATCACTCTTGGGATGTGGAAATGATTGGAGTGTAGAAAATTTGACCAATCCAGATATAGCCTTCATAGTGGCTACATGAGTTAGGTTTTCATTATGGTGGGGGTCAGAAGTGGAATCATTGTGGTATGTAATGGAGTGCATTCATGAAATGCATCATATCTTGCTCAACCTTCTCATTGGTTGGATGATCCAAGTACTTCAAGATGGTATAAATGGCACCTGAGAATATGATATCCTATTAAGTAGAAGTGGTAGAATATGGAACTCTATTCATGAAAGGTAATCTCAAACCATGATCCTTAGGTTGATTCCATGGTGGATGTCCTGTGGTTTGTAGGTACCAGAGGTCGATGGTGTATCTAGTGGTGGAAACTACTCAATAGTGGCTCTCAAGTCACCTTTCGTTCAATAGTTTATCACAAGTCCCCATTGGGAAAAACTCCAAATGATGTCTCATAAGTCTTCATTTACATTAATTGTGGCTCAATTTCACCATCGGAAAAAGTTCCATCAGTAGATCACGAGTCACCATTGGATTTAAAGGTGTATCAAAACTCACCATTGGGAAAATTCATCAATAGTGGATCTAATTAACTCAGTGGATTCGATCAATGGAACTCTACCTACTGGTGTGGAGGTTGAGTGTAGTAGTATAAAATGGAGAATCCTCTTCATCTTTCATTATTAATGGCCAAATGATCCTTGAATTGTCTCATGATGGCCACCAAGGGTGTAGGGGATGATTCTTGGCATCTAGGTGCTTAAGTAGTGTTGATCAGTTCGACCACAAGCTTCATTGGGGTAGGAAGTAAAGTTCTCTAGGAGTGGTAATTCTGGTCTAGTAAGAGTAGGGCGATGGAGGGAGTTGACGCCATGGCTTGGGAAATATCCAAATGAACTAAGAAGGAAGGAAAAAAATGGTTGCTTTTTTGTAAAAACCCAAAAAAATGTTATGTCCCACATAGTAATATGAACTTCAGGTCGTGATGGATTTAATCCAAAGAACAATATCACCCTATCAATGAAGTCATACATGTGCCAGAGGACCCTCTCCCACAGTCATACAGTACACTGTGCTAGTGAAAATCTCTTCTAGTTTCTCCACGAGTTTCACCACCAGGGGCCAGTGCTCTAGGACTATGACCCATCTATAATACACATCGACTTGATACACCACAATCCATTACATGAGTTTTAATCCATAGTTATCTTCCATATATAAAGTGATATCCTAGTATGATACTTGATAGAACAACCCTCTTGGGATGCCAATGTGGTGTGTGGCCCTCAGTTGATGGAATAGGAAATTTTTTAATACCTAATAAAAATAAACACTTAAATAAAATTCAAAAAAAATGTATAAATAATGAATTTGAAATGTATTATTGATTTCAACTTCTATTCACTTTCATCTTTTTAGTCCATTTCTTGGAAGTTTTCATGTTCTCTTTAAGAAGAAGGTTCTTATAACTCTTATAAATATGTATCATTCACAGAAGCCAACGAGCCCGTACCTGAGTGGTAAGGGCTCCTTCTTGGCATCCAAGAGACCCGGGATCAAAACCGGGTGGAGGTGAATTTCCGAGTACTATAGAAATGCTGTAGTAGTCACTGTAGCAGTACTATAGTAGTTACTATTCAGTACTATAGCATCCAGAACAATTCACATGATTTGGGCCTTCGGGCCATCGGTTTGGGCCTACGGGTCTCTAGGTCCTTCGGGTCATCAAAGGACTTTGGGCCTCAGGGACTTCGGGTCACATAGACCATCTAGTAGCCCAGTTCACACAAAATAGGCCCTAGAAGAGGATTAGATCAACATGAGTAGCAACCACCAGATGTAGAGATAACCATATTGGAAGAATGAGAGGGTATGGCAGCCGCTATCAGGCCCAGGCACCGTGCAGCTTTGTACGGGTCAATGCTAGCCGATCAGCAATGCAGGGTGGGGAGCTAGGTGATCAATGACACAGAAAGCTGGGGAGGTGCAGTTCAAGTGGGCTGGGCCTACGGGTCATGTATTGGGCATGGTATGCCTCTGGACCTTTGGGTCATGTATTTCGGGTTTGTCGGGCCTTGTGCCTTGGGCCTACGGGTCATGTATGGGTTCCCCTTAAACCCTTAAAAATGAGATTATCCATAATAAAAATAAAAAAGAAGGCCTTCGGGCCGTTCGGAGGATAGAATACCATGTAATCCTATACTGGATATGCCTAGGTGATTCCAAAATCCCCTAATCCTATAATGTATAATGCAGTTCACCCTATGGTCACCATTTCGTGGAATTCCCACATGTTCCATAGAGCATGGTTTAATAATGTATGTTGACTCACCACCATTTTTTCATACAGTTAATGGAACCCATAGTCAAAGGCCTCAAGAAATTAGATCAATAGACTCTATTTCTATGATTTTTTCATAGCTGGGGCACCTTAGTGAGGATTCGATGTCCATCCAAGAAGACACCAGTTCTCCCACAGAGATAATGAGTCTGGATTAACAACCTACCCCCATTAATTCCACTACCTTATACGATGAAGAGGTTTTGGAGGACACCCCTACTACATTTTAATAGGTGTTTTCCACCATCATCGATGAGATAATTCTGCTAAACCTTGTAATTAATGAATATATAAGGACTTCAATAATTAATGTTGTTATGCCTCCATACGAGTAATAGTATTTTGTGGATTTACTGAAGTATCACCATGATGTATTTTCTTAGAGCGGTGATGTCATGCTAGAGCTAGATCATTTGGTCTCCCTCCACCATATTGGTCTCCCAGTGAGATGCCATGGGTTTAAACATACTCCCAGAAAGATTCACCCTTCTTATGGTGCTATGGTCGTGGTATAGGTTGATAAAATTATCAAATATTACATTGTCAGAGTGGTCTAGTACCCCAAGTGCATTCCAACAACATCCTCGTCAGAAAAAATAATAGAAAAAATAATATTCTCTATTGAAATATGATATCTCAACCTCCATTTTCTAAAGGAGTATTTTTCCCATACAGTGAAAATTTTGTTGATTGATGCTATATTCAAGATCTAGAACCTATCCATAATGGACAGATACCCAGAGTGAAACAAGATCTTGATAGACCTTAAGGACAAGGAATCCACCTCCTTTAGAGAACTATATGGGACATTCTACTACCAGGTAATTCCCTTATGGCTGATGAATGTAGGGGTCTCTTATCAGCAACTTATGAATCAAATCATCAAACTAATTATTGAAATTTTTTTGGAATACAATGTGTATGACATGGTGTTGAAGTCCTACTATAATTAGGACAATATTAGGGACTTGAGAAAGTGTCTTGATTCCTCTTATCCTAGTATTCAAATATGGACCCCATGAAGTGTGTGTTTTGGGTTACCTTTGGGATGTTTCTAGTCATCTTCGTAAGATACCAAGGCATTGTGAATGACCCATATAATATCAATTCCATCATCTTGTTCCCATCACTAGATACCTCATGGACATATGAGGCCTCCAAGGGAACTTATCCTACATACCCTGATTTATCACAATTTTTCATATCAAGTGTAATACATTTTCAAGGATCATGAATAAATGCACCATCTACTAGTGGGATATGGAATGTCAAGCCAAATATGAGTAAATCAAGAAGTATCTATTACATGATGCAGTTTTGATTCCACCATTATTAAGGAAGCCTATGGTCCCTTATGTGACCACCCTATAATGACCACTATGTTCTCTTATTTCCCTAAAAAATGAGGGGAGATAAAAAATCATTTATACAATATTAGTTTCATGATCCTCATCACAGAGACCAGATACTACCCCATGAAGAATATATGCCTCACACAGGTTTTATAGTGAAGAAGTTGTGGAATTATCTGCCACATCATGAGATATAGTCAGTGTCTAGTGTGGACCCACTTAAGTATGTCCTGAATTTTTTCATGCTAACAAGATTGTTCACATGCTGGCCAATGATTCTCTAGAAATCATATACTAGTTTTATTTCATATAAAATTGTTAAGGGTTAGGAATTGGCTGAATTTCTTTCTGCTCATCCATATTTCATAGAATTTCACTTATATTTTAATTTTTCATGAGGAGGTTGTCTTATCAGTGGATCATGTTAGGCTATTTTGGAAGATTAATTTTGATAGTTCCTCCTAGAGCGCAATCGATAGAAGGATCAATGACCCCAATCACAACTGTATAGGAATGAAAATAATCTTTATCTCTCCATCATATTCCATCATTCCCTACTCGTTCCCATTGTCAGAAGAGTTCACCAAAAATGATGAGGAGTATTAGGCACTCATTATTGGTCTTGAGATACCTATTTATAATTATGTCCCCTGCATTCAGGTAAAGGGAGACTCTTCATTATTCATCAAATAGATTAATCATGACTACAACATTATAAAGATGGAATATGTACCCATGCTAGAGCATAGCCAGAAGTTGATGGCCTAGTTTCAGTCTCATATAGAAGTGACTCACATCCCTAAATCACAATATGTTTGTAACAGAAACTTGAATTTTTTAGCTGAGCCTCTTACATAACCCATCAATCATGACTTATTTATTCATGCGGTGCATCGAAGAGTCATCACCCTAGCCATTGTAGACGAGGATTAAGACAAATGATATGAAAAAAAGATAGTTACTAATGATTCTATACCAGAACCCATAGGACCTCCTATGAAAGAAGATATTTCTAATTGGAGAATCACCTTTTTTGATTACCTATATTGTGGGATTCTCCCATCTGTTCGGGTTGAGCATGAGGGAATATGTCGGTGTGCAACACATTTCACACATGATGGTGGAACTAACCATGAAAAGACACTCTGAAAATTTGGGTTTGATGGAATTATCCTCCATTATATCCAAGGATATGAGATTCCCTAGGTTATGTAATAATTGTACCTTAGTTCTTATGGAGACCATCATGCATGATTCATTCTCTCCGACCAGGTTCAAAGCATCAGATATCTTTCGCCCACTAGGGTAAACGATTTCATCGAGTATGAATATATGTGTCATGTGTTCTAGATCCGCACCAACTTTGTGAATTTACTGTCAAATATTCTCTGTACAAAAATGTATTCCTATCCATTTTCATTATGGGAACTCAATGTTGTGGGACCATACTCACCAGTGATGACTCTCCAATGCATTTTCATTCTGAACAAAATTTATTTCTTCTCCAAATAGGTATAATTAATTCTAATTAAGGAATCCAAGTCATGATCCATGATAAAATTCATAAAATCCGATATCGTACATTGATTTGGAGTCCCTCAAACTATTCACACAGACAATGTTACCAAATTATATGATATTGAGGTAATGAAACAAGACACTAGGTACAACATTTAGTCCAACCATACTTCCCGCTTCCATGTGAAAAAATGGATAGATTTATCCATTCAATAAGACCCTCTATAAAATTTTGCATATTATGGTAGTATATAATGAGAAAGGTTAGTGTACATTCTCTACAAAACCTACTGGGCCAATTAGACAATAACTCATAATTCCACCCAAGTGACCTCATACTCCATGGTATATGGAACAAAGGCAGTTCTTCCCAATGTGGTTTAATTAACATCACTTTGAACCACTATCTTTATCCAAAAAATACATGATGATATGGAATAATTATTTCTATCTAATCTAGAATACCTTAATTAAAATATAATATAGGCCTTTTATAACCTAGAGATGTGCCAAAATAGGATAGTATGATAATTCAACAAGAAGGTTTGCCTCCACTCATTCTTCCAGGGTGACATGTTACTACCTCTTAGGGATCCAATGATACATAGAAATAAGAAAACAATGTTAGGCCCAATGTGGGAATAACAATACATAATTTATTAGTCCAATTACAATGATGCATAATCTTTGATCACCATGGATGGAGAGTGTATCAAAACTCCCATAAATCTATTTTATTAAAAAATATTGTTTCTGAAGATCCCATAGGTCCAAACTCTATGACCATAAACTGGGAGTTCACATCCCAGTCACATGAACTTAAACCATGCACTAGTTCTAAACTCTATGACTTTAAAATCGGAGTTGAAGTCCAAGCATCCTAACATTAATCTATGTGAAAGGCTTATCAAGAATATTTGTGTTGCTGGGCCTCCTTGGTTCTCACTCACATCAGTTTTTTCACTTTTTTATACTACATGTATCATATTTAGAATCACCTCTCGATGGTAGAAACTCTATGATTGTAAATTAAGAAATTTTTGTTGAATATTTAATACATTAAACTAATTTAAAATGGATAGTCCATGAAACATGACATTAAACTATTTTCAATAGGTCCTTGAATTATGAACTCAAAATATTTTCACCCCATATATCCTGAGTTTTAGGAACTTAGCTATAGAGCCTGACGTCGTTGACTCAAGATGCTAATGTCCCCAACACATGATGTTACACTCTATCCTTACCCCATATAAATTTGGGATGCATCATATCATTGTATGATAATATTTAAATCGCTCATTTGATAAGATACCCCCTTGCATATGTTGACACCTACAACACCTTATTCTATAACAATGTATTGATGTATTCCCATATTCCTGGGATACATAGAGATTCATAGATAATTTATATTGGGTCTATCCCTTTCCATTGAATCTCCACGGGGACCTCTCCTCCCCAATCCCATGATGTAGACCTAAGGTTCTGTTTGTAAAGGATTTCACATGGAAGAGGTCTAGATTTTCCCACCTTTCACATCAGGTTACCACTTTTATAGGTCACATGAACCACCTGTACCCCCTGGTCAAAGGTATGGGACCTTAAACTAGTAATAGTTCATGTAGTCCAAGCTATATGACTATAAACTAGTAGAAACTCTGGTCTGAGTTGTACAAAATCAAACTTCTGTGTCAAATGCAATTATTTCGTGACGTTAAACTATATACTTTCCATGTATGTCTAATGCATGATGCCTTATATGACAAGTATGAGATTTCTACATTACACTATTCAAAACATGGATTCCACCTTATGTGAGATAATTTAATTCCCTTAAGAGAAATTGCCTCTCAATTTATCATTTTCCTATCTTAGTAACCCCATCCTTGAGAATGGGTGATATCCTTATTTCTGATATACCCCATTTATGTGCTCAATTTTGATGTGGCGTGGAACTTAGAGTGTTGAATCTCACATGGGCCTTCGATAAATCCACCTCCACACTCTGAGTCTTTTTCATTTTGGATTTCCATCATCCTTATATTCAAAATGGCCCCAGAATGGTGGTGATTCATAGAAATCATGGCGAACACCTCATCTTGGACCAATGACTTGATGGGAATCTTGCAAAAAAAAATTGATCCTGTGTTTCAAAATTAGTCAATAGTCGATCATATATTTTCTCACCCCATTCTTGTATGGTGCATTTTTGGATCCTGTGTTTCAAACATGATCAATTGTAAATCCTTTCCCATTAATATCCCCCTCATCTAGGACTCTAATGTGTTGGTTCACCACCTTTCCACCTCTTTATGTCTTGGTATAATACTATCATCATTTTTTACCCCACTGTGAAACTACATGCGTAGATTAATAAATTCAATATCATTGTGAAATTATCAACCTATATTCTCTTTACCTCATGTGTGAGCCCCCACGTGTTAGGGAAATTAGCTTTACACTCCTAGTTTCTCACACCGATCATGAATCATGTGGGGTTATGATTCTTGTTAGCGAGTATAATGATGTGGTTGAGTTGCACATCACCCCCAATCTAATCATCATGACATTAAACTATATGAATGTTTTCCCTAGGAATTTGTTTTGTGGAATTGTACCTCCTTCTCCCTCTCTCAAATTTCGGTTTTCACTCCATTTCACTACCAATATACCCTTGGGAAACTCACCTCAATGGTCCAAACTCCCTAACATTAATCAATGATCCCAAGAATAAGCATCCTGACTTTAAATAGTATGTATTTCCTCTTTGGAATGTGTTTTGAGGCGTTAGGCCTCTTTGACCCTTAATACATGTCACATTTTCACTATTTGATTATACAATTTTCCTTTGAGGGTACCCACTCGAGTTACAAGATCTACAACATTTAATTAAGATTCTTTGTCCATGTATCACAATCATTAACTATTAGAAACCTATCCCTTGTTTTTTTCTAATATGCATAACTCTTTTATCCCACCTTTAATGTCAGGTTAAAACTCATTCATTCCACATAAAACACTTTAGGGTATTAATAGATCCAAAATATATTACCTTAAACTATGACCCAATCCAAATTCCAAACATCGCGACATTAAACTGTCTGTAAGCTTCTACAAGAAGGTTTTGTGCAGCATTAGGGCCTCTTTGGATATCAATTCGCATTTGGTTTTCCTTATACATGCATGCACCCCTTTTGGGATGCTCACCAATGATCAATACTAAATTAATATAAACTAAGAGTCCCTAGTCCATACACTATGATCTTAATGTAAGAGTTACAGTCCATGAATCATGACTAAATATTGGGTTATACTTATCTCAGTGATGTTATGTGCAGTTCCATGAGGCCTTCTATGACCCTAAAATTAACATTATGTAATATCCATTCAATATCATGAACATTATTTCATGACACATCACCCCACTTAGTCCAACCACTGTGACCTTAAACTATATGTGGACCAACCCAAATTTTGTTCCTTATTTTCGCATTTCCCATGTTCTTACCCTCCTACTCCATTGGTTTCCATGAACGGGAATGTTTATTTCATTCCATTTCACTATGTCTATTTTACATGATGTTAAACTGTAACTATACCAAATTAAATGGAAATGGGATGACCACATTCCTTGGAATGAGGATGAAATATTAGGGATCCCAACACATAATCTCCACACACTTCATATCACAATCACATGACATTAAGTTGTGTAATACATTGTCACTACAATAAGTTGTTAAATTGAGTGTCTAATGTTAAAAACCTTGACTATTGTAATATGGATGATGTAAAACAATGAGGAATCTTTATCCCTTCCAAGTAATCCATTTTCCTATGGTTTTAATCTCATAAATCATCATTCATGTTCTACAACCATTGCACGACGTCCGAGATGAGCTTCCCCCTAGAAAGCATTTTAACCTTTGTTTAGACTGATATCACTACCAAGGCGCTTTATGTCATGGTGGAATTATTCTAGGAGTGATGTAATTCATTCAAACATTCCATCCATTTATCTTCATGCTTCATGTTCCACTTATTTGGATCCCCATACTCCTCCTTATCTAATAACACCCCCTAATAGAATGGTTCCCTAACAAACTGTCCCACCCCACATCCAGGACCCATGCCTTAGAAGGATTTGGATGATAATATGAGATGGTTACTATATTTTTAATTGGTTAGCAGTTATCCCTCATCTATTTTTCAATATTCTTTGCAAAGTGATATAGTTTTTTGTTTCAAACCTAGTCAATTGTTATCCTTTATCGTGACCCCACTCCTCTTGTGTTCCAAATTTTTTTCATCATGATTCATGATATTTATTACACTTTGTTTGGGTATAATTCAAAACCCCTCATTTTACCCCATTCATGTAATATCAGAGTTTGGAAAAGAAAATTGGCTATTTAGAGATCCCCCACATTCCAACCATATCCCATCTCAACCTGAACACTCCTGCGGGTCATCCAGTTGATGCAAACCCTCAGAATTCAACACCTTTCTAACATTATCATATGGATGATAAATTACATGATCATCCCTTGTCTATCACATTGAGCATGACTCATGTGAGTTTATGGATTGGTTGTTGGTGATCCTGTAAATATTACTGAATTATGATGACGAAATACGAAAAAACATGTTCATGTATAAAATATTTTTAAAAAACAAAACAATGATTCAAAGGTTCATCCACATATTCAAGCCTATAATTTTCAAAGAAACTACCTTTGAGATCAACATTGGTCATTGAGTGCTCATGCTCTACTAGACTATGCTAAGTGGCCTCCAAGGTTTACTACTTCTCTCCCAGTTATACTTTATCCTCATTATCTATAGTGTGAGCTTCCTCAACCATGATCCTCTTCTAGTTATACTCATCCCAACACTCATTTATTAAGGATGTTTACACCTCCTCCATGGTGTCAACCACTTATATTCAATCTTTTAAATTTCATATGATCTTATATTGAGAAGAAGAAGAAACTGAATGGTATTGTGAAAGCTCTTATATGTGGATGATATTTCCATCTGCTACCACAAATTCCTTGGAACATTCTACTTTATGAATATTCTATGCAATGTTTTCTATTTACATTCAATATGATCCCACATAAAAAGGATGTCCTGAGCTAGCATGTCAAGGTTTCTAGAATTCAACCCTCTATCCTTGAGTATGATTACCTAGTAGAAGAGAGATCTTATCCACTATTCTTGTTTATCTATATTAGTAAATTTATTGAAATTACACACATACATCTATGCCTTGTGACACATGATATTATTCTCCTCAACAGCTTCCAATCTAGAATCTTCAATGTCTTCAGGCGGCACAGGTACATATAGAGTAAATAAAAACAATATATCATTAGATTGATCATCTAAAATAAGGTCCCTATGAATTATTGGGTGAAGAAGTATCATTCGGAATAATTTATCACCATCCATTTCACCAATAGAAGATGCCTCTTATTCCCCCCATGTGGCACCCTGAAGGTGGATGCATTCATCTTAGATTCCCTTTCTACCCCTATTGGTGGTGCCACTTCCACATCATGCCATGTTGTTTCCACTAGTGTATAATATTTTTTTGGTACCCCCAAGTCTGCCAACCGAGTCTCCTTAGCTTCATCTATAATAGCTACCTCCCCTATTGTGACATCAGCTCCAACATACACCTCTATTGATGCCTCTAAAATCGGCTATGTCACTAAAACTCCTTAAGCTATCCATATCATGGACACCCTCTTGATCCCCTCCATTTATGAAATTATCTTTGTAGTACCCTCCAGTGGAACCTCAATTGTTGGCATGACTGCCATGGACTCCCCAACCATTTCCACTGAGACAATATAACCCTTTATCTTCATCTCAAGCTATGGAACTACTATCATATAAGTATATGTTGGAAACTAATTTATGTGTACAGTTTGAACAACCATTTCAATATATGTTAGGAAATCCTAAAAATGAAGAGATGGAGAAAACAAAAATGTGATGGGTGAAGAGCCTTATGTAAGTAATGCAGCACATTGAGAAGTTTATGTAGGTTCATAAGTAATTTACCCCATATGGTTTCTTCCATGATAACATCATCAGTCATAGGAACTTTTTAAATTGATCAGTGGATTCTTGTAGGTGAAAAATCTAGGAGGCCCCCCACACTCTCCACATTATGGGTTTAGGTTTCCATTTCCTATGACTATGAATCATCATATACTTCCCACACTTTTGTTATCTCTAATTCCAATACAACTAAAAGCATGAATCATGAAATGATTTAAGAAATGGGTATTGTCTAAATATGTGTGAGATCAGAGTATTAACCTAATAAGTAGAAGAATATCTATATCCATATGAGACCCTGTTTGTGTCACTTCCCTTGGATTATTCCAATCATTCACTCTATGCTACACCATAGTCCGGGCAACCCACAAGGAAAATAATAGGGGAATACATCCCCAACAATGTCCTCACCCGATCGGTAATGGGATATGTGGTACCTCGAGTGTAGAACATGTCATATAACTCTACAATATATTCCATTTCCTTGGTGTGAGGCATGTAGAATCCTACCATTGTGTTTACCATCTTAGTGGGGTATATCCCATCTATGATGAGATACTGAGACAACCCCCAGGGGTGGTATGATACTTGTGATGTCCCTAGATCGACCATACACTAAGAAACACATAATCAATTGGAACACCGAAAAATAATACTCTCTTCCATGGGCCTTGGATGTGAACCAATGGGATCACTCACGATGGCTCACCGTCCTCCCACAACCACATTGACAGGAGAGCCAAAAATGACACCACTACCCCAGTCCCCCAATCCTCCACCTGTGATGGGCCTAGAATTATTGGTCCTATGAAAAACACTGTAACTACCAGACTGAACATGCTTCTAGATCATTCTATGACCACCAATCGACCTAAATCCCCTAGGTGTGGGACCTATCCTTCATTAACCCGGGTGGTATGGTGTCTCAACATCACCCATGGATAAGCACCTTAACAAATCAATGTGTATTCAAGGATGAGTCCATGTGAGGTAGTGAGTAGTGCTAGATTTTTCTACATCATTACATTCTCAAATAGGAACATGTACCAAATCATCCTTATGGATGAAGGGAGACACTCATGGTGCACCTTTTTGTGCACAATTTGTGTCAGCCATTTCATACATCTAAACTGCCTTATGAACTAGTGCATGATGTATGGATTGTAGATTGTATTCTAGTTGACTGTCACAACTATTACCCCACCTTGGAAGGCCATGATTTATGATCCCTACTTATTGACCCCACACCATCATCACATACCATACCTATTGGGGGAGGAATGGAAAAAACATGAAGTTATCTTCCAACCCATCCTTATCCAGCATATCCACCACACCCAACTTGAGTAGATGACTCCCCATGATATTGATGATTGATGGATATAATTTCAAAGTAAGATTATTTATGGGGTTTTCATAATCATATCCCCCCATGTGAGCGGCCACCCAGCTATATAGGAAATGGAGGGGCCCACACTCATGTAGCATATTCTCCCCTTCATTGATGTGGTGAAAAAATTTGTAATGCTTCACCATTATTGGAATATCGAGGTTGACATGCTTTCCCATCACAAACACCACCTTTATAATAATGTTTCTTGGATAAATCCACATATGTGTTTCCCTCACAGGGAACATCTAGCCATATTTGAGAGAGGTGATAAATCATGCCGGCCTAACCACTACATCTCCATGTTTGATGTTATATCCCCATAGTTGCCACTGGCCTTCCCCCAAGATCCACTAGTAGGAGTTCCCCTTTCCCTACTGGTATAACCTAGAGCATATCTCTGGTCTCCCAAAAATGATTCTATATTGGTTCCTTCCACTCATTTGTATTTTATGCTGGTTCATTCACGAAATACCTAAACCATTCCTTGAATGATACATCCTTCATCCTTGGATTGCATTTTTTTCATCCCCTATACCAACATTATAAATTCCCTCACAAGAGATAGAATATGTATCTACTCCTCCCACAAGTTCACTATAGGGAGGAATTCATCATACATAGCCCCCTTAATTGGGATCTCAACAACCTATTGATTATCCAATAGGGTGATTCCCACCTCCCTATAACATGAATCAAATTCTTAGTAGGCCCAAACCCATTCATTGACAATGTTTTCACCCGGGTGTAGGTCCCAGTTTTCATTACATAATTTTAGTGGATCCCCCAAACATACCTTTAGGATTGTCTCAGAGTGCGGGGGGGATTCCTCATCCACTTGCTTCTTATAGTAAATATTATTGACAAGTTTAGAGAGAGTGTTTGTTTTGATTGTCATATGGTCATTCCAAATGTGTCCTATAGCATCCCAAGTCCACTCATATAGTCCTAGAATGCTCTTAATCAAATGGAATGGATAGTATCTACTCTATATGGATAAAAAAATCATCTATTTGTTCAAATACATAGAATAGAAGCCTCTTATATAGGGGTTATTCCATTTGAAACTCTTTTTTATGTGTGATGAGATATTTATTGTCCGAGGTTCTCCTAAGGATCTCACTGACCATTATGTTCCCATCCATGTACTCCCAATATGAATTGATATCATCAACTACATGAGCCCCCATTCCATTCAAGACTAAGTATTTTTTCTGGGTAAATTTCATGAATATCTGTTCATGGAGAATTATTCATGGTGTTCTCTTTCACATTGGTTGTTTCATGAAGATTGGGTTCATGGAGTCTGATACGATGAGAATCCATCATGGAGTTAGGCTATCAGAGATGGTGAACTTCATTAAAAATTGTGATTGAGATCAAAAATCACTCATAAAGTATGTGAGATTTGTAAAAATGAGAGTATTTTATTTTAAATTCCAAAGAGTTTGGTGGTCACTATCTGATACGCCTCAGAACCTCATGTTTTTGATGGCCTTCAAGATGTGAGAATTTTGAATGAGCTACATGAGTGAGAATTGAAAAAGGGAGTTTATTGCCAATTTTTGGTGATTCTCACTCAAAATGAAACCTCAATTTTACATTTCAGCTCCCATCATGATGGGGGGACCTTTTTAATGTTGAAATACACATTTTATGGTAATAGTTAAGGAATGAATGACTTTTTTGCGATGAATCTGATCAAAAATAGCCCAAAAACATTCTTTGTGTCCAGTTTAAAAAGCTAATAATCTTCATGAACGTCCATATCTTTATAAAATTCTTGTATCAGATTCTCCTCTGTAAAATATATAAATTAATGATGATACCTCTATGAAATTAAAATTGGAGTTGGGGAGAACTTCATGAAATCATGAAGGGTTTACAATATCTCTATGAACGTGATTCTCAGATTCATGGAGTCTTACCCAAATGGAAATACCATAAATTTTCACCAAGTACTCTGACATTTGTGAACCCCTCTTTCCATTTAATACCCCATTAAGTTTGATGTTTAAGGGATGGTCCATTCTGTTTCAACTTAAAAAATAACTCTTTATTCATGAACCTCTTTAACTTTGCAAACCAAAGACAAACTATATCACCCAAGGTATCTGAGATTCCTGAAATGACCTCCCTTTTTCCTTGAGAGCCTCCAATCAATGTGGACATTCTTTTCATGAAGTATCAATCCCTTCAAGAAAGAAGAATGTCTTCTGTATAACTTGAGTCTTCATAAATAATTTAGCCATCACGAAGCACTCCCCCCTAAATGATGACTTCATTCCTTGGTAGGGGCACCCTATTTCCCAAACAATACCCCTTTGAGAATACACTAACATTCATCAAGCTCTAGGAAATCATGAATAACCTCTTTGTAAGGACCAATTCTTCATGAAACTGCTCTCCTCAACCTCTCAATGGTTCATCCCTTCAAATGATATGCCTTCATGAATGTTGAGTACCCAAGCCCCATTACCCACCTAGGACTAGTTTAGCTGCAAATATACTCCCATTGTGACATGTTCCACCCCTTACTATTCCATCCCATATCACCACATGTGTGTCTTAGGCTACTGAATTACATTTTTCTTTTGAGAATATATATTGTAATCCATTTTTATTCTAATCCCATGGACTATAAAGTGGACCTAGTGATTAACAACTACTTCATGGGACATCCAATGTCATGACCTACCCAAAGAAATATTAGTTATGTTAATTTTATCTACATGGGTGATGAGTGAGTTCCCCGAAATCTAATCTACATAATGTAAAACTACAAAGTTCCACGTCCTAACCTCATGATGTTAAGATAAATCAGATCTTTGTCATATAACATTAGACTACATGAAGATGAACTCACTACATGACATTAAAATATAGTCTTACCTTATATAATAAACTTCATATTCCCCATGTATGAATCACATGGGATGAGATCCTCTTGGAAGCTTGTAGTTGTAATCCCACATCATTACTCCAAGGGAGATCCTCTTACTATTATGCAGCTTTAAAATACATGCCCCAAACAATCCATCATATATTCTACTTTCACATCATAAGTGTCCTTACCACATGACATCAAATTTCATGGACCAGTCCTATAACATGAACATAAACTATTGAAGCAAACTATGTGGGTTTTGATCCATTTATATAAACATGGTACATAGGATGCCTAATTGAGTTTCAATCCTAAAAATGGTAAACTATTCAGGTGTGAAATATTCCCTCCCAGGGATGAACCTCCTAGATATTCCTTACAAGTTATTCAATACGCATTAGTAAACTTTTGTGTGAAATATTATCTCATAGGGATGCACCTCATGGATCCATATCACAAGGCATTCGATAATCTTTGGTAAACTATTCTATTTTTACATCTTCCCACCTCTGGATTCACCTCTAATATCCTCCCAGCAAGGAATTAAATATGCATTGGTAAATCTAGGTGGAACATCTTACCTCCTAGGGAAATGCACCTCCCTGATACACCTCAAAAGATGTTAGATTGAATTTGGTAATCATAGGTTTGACATCTTCCCTCCTAGGGATGCACCTCCTAGATCTTCTTGAAAAGACTCTCAATCCGCTTTAGTAAACATAGGTTCAAAATATTTCCATATATGTATTCACCTATCAGATCTAACTAACATAGAATTTGATCCACTTTGGTAAAATCAGGTGTCAAATCTTCCATCCAATGGATGCACAACTTGGATCCACATCACAAGTCATTCAATAAACATTAGTTAAAATTTATGTGATCTCTTTTCTCATAGGGATGTGCCTCACGGATCCACATCACAAGGTATTTGATCCACTATGGTAAATTTTGGTTTGAAATCATCCCTCCCTGTGATTCAACTCATAGATCCTCCTCACAAGGCATTCAATCGACATTGGTAAAATCAATTGTGTCGTCTTCCCTCTTAGGGACAAACATCTCAGATCTTCCTCAAAATGAATTCAATCCACATTGGTAAAATTTTTGTGACATATTCCATCCAAGGGTTCCACCTCCCAGATCCCCCTCACAAGGAGATCAATCCACTTTGGTAAAAATATGTGTGACATCTTCCCTCATAGGTATGCACCTCTATGATCCGCTTCACAAGGAATTTGATCCATCATTCATAATCTATTTAGGTGTGACATATTCTTTTAAAGGGATGATCATGTCAGATCAACCACACCAGGTGTTCAATAAAAAATAGGTAAACTATCGAGGTGTTCCCTCTCAGGAAAACACCTCCTAGATCAACCTGATATAGCATTCTATACACATTTTTAAACATAGTTGTGACATCTTCAATCATAGGGATGCGCCTGTCATGTTCTAAATCATGGGGCTTTGATCCCAAAAACTAGTTAACCTATGAGATATACCATAAATGGTGCAACTCCTTGATCCATCAAAACCAATAATTTAATATCTGTCTCTCTAAGGTGTTGAAATAAACCCTTGATCTTTCTTAAATGGACATTCCTATCTATCTTATCATGGCATAGAACATGTGAACTGACACAAAACACCTACCACATGAAACACACATGGCATGGGTTGAGGTATAAAAACACGGAATAATTATGATCCTAGATTTAACTACCTCATTATAAATATGGGATGCCTTGGGTTATTCACCTAATAAGATACATATGATATTCCATCTTAAGTGGAAGGTTCACAAGTGACCAATTTTCCCAAAGTCCAGGCATGCCTAGAGATTCCCAACTTGATTACTAACATGACCAATTGTTTCTTCCCTATCTATACTGAATAAGTGTATCTAAAAGTAATACACAAAGAGATGGAACTAGAAATAAGTACCATGATCATTAATTAATCTATGATGGAGACATGGACTATGTGATAATGTCTATAGAAGAATATGTGGAAGGAAGAAGTGACAACCCATCATCCTATTTTGATCAAGGATCATATATCATCATTGAAAGTGATGAAATAAAACTACCTCGTGATGTAGGAATTTGAGGATATAGCATCCGGAATTCACAATTATGACTCACAATAATGGACCCAAATAAGGAATCAGAAACAACCATGTTTGAGAAAAATTATTTAAACCCTAGTTTGATCAACCCACCATAGATTGAGGTGTTTTAAATTATCTCCTATCACCTATGGAATATAATTTTCATTATTAAAACTATAATGTAATAGGAAAAAAATTAAAAAATATCATCATTTTAATCAATATAGTATGATACATGCAATACCAATATTGAAATCCCCATGAAATATCTTTGATTAAATGTAATATATTTGATTGATTGCAGAACATGATACCCAAAGTGTAAATGGAAAATAACGTAGAATAAAATTATAACATAGAAGTAAAATTGGTTTTTATGAATATTACTAACTAAATTATAAAAATTATGTTTATCTATTGATTAGAAAAAAATAAGAATCATTTAAAAGAAAGTGAAATATTTTTCAAAAAAATCATTTTTTAAAAGGTTGTTTGGTTACAATTTGTACACATATGTTAAAATAAATTTTTACCACTTTTATATAATTTATTTAATAAAATTAAATTTATTTTTGGAATCATAATATCAAATATTAGAGTGAAATTTTGATATATTTGTGAAACGTTTCATTTCTTGATGAATAGTAAAAACACCAATGTTTTATTGAAAAATATATTTTTTATTAAATTATTTATAGAGTGAAATGTTATTTTAAATTGGATGTAAAGTAACAGTAGTTAAATTTTATATCTATTAATCCAATTAATTTCATTGGAATTATTATTATGTGGAATTTGTTTTAAAATATTTAGTAAACTTTTCAACATTTTCTCTTCGAAAACCCCTTTCTTGTCATGTTTTTAGGATTACTTTTAATATAAATTTCTCCAATAATGTGAATGATATTCTGAAAATTATATTTTCTATTTATAATAATAATAATATATTTTATCTAATAATTTCAATTTAATTTTTTACCATAATAAATAGTAAAAAATTAAAAATTGTTTATTGTGTTTATGTAAAAATGGATTTACCGGTGTTTAAAATAAAAAGATGATTGTTAAATAACCCTAAAACATGTATAAAATATATTTTCTTTCAATATATTGATATTATATTATCTATTTGTTGATATTACTTCATTTTGGATCATTGTGGCATGTGAAAAATGAGGGTACACATTTATTTAAAAAAATTACAAGTGTTCCACTCAGTACACATATATAAGGCCACCACATCTTTTCTCTTTATCAAACCATAATTTTTTTTTTCATAAAATCCCTACCCAAATAACATAAAAAATTATATCCCTTAATTTCTTAATCCTAATTTTTCTCATAAAGAAATCCTCAAAAATATTTTGGTGAAAACCTAAGGAGTTTACATAATTATTTAATAACATTGTTCAATGAGTGTTTTTTATTTAGTTACCCATTAGATCATTGATCCAGGAGAACCTAGTATTGAAAAAAATAATTAAAAAATAAATGAAATAGAACATGGTCAGACAATACAATGGGGTTTACAAAAAAGATATTGAACAATTCCTCACATGTGATCACTCACCAGTGAGGTGCAATAGTTAGGAGCTCTAAAGGCCCAAATTGTGCTTGCCTTAAGGACCACTTTGTTTGACAGAGTATCTTCCACCTGGTTGTGCTCTATATATGAATGTGATACAATCTATTTAATCTAAGTGGTTGGTTCATTGAAGCCACCCAATGAATAATAATCTTCCAAGAAATGTTCCTGACTTTTGCTTTCAATGTCATGAATACAATTTTAGAGTTCAATTCAATTCATAAGGAATGCCACTTATGATAAATGGAATATTTTATAGAATAAATCCTTTCCCATAATTTAGCCTCATATATTCTTCCTACTTCTATGTTGTGATAAAATCAACCCAAAACAAATCCACGATAATTTCAGAAGAAACCTCCACAACCTGATGGGTCTAGCATTCTGGAGGTAGTGCCATTAATATTTTCTTTGATCTGAACACCAATGGTGGGTATCCATATGGCATGATTGAGGAACAATATATTATTTTTCTTACCTAAAACTCCTACAATAATATGAATTTTCATATTACCAAAGTAATTATACATGGACCCACCTTGGAGGTTAGAAGCATCATGTAAATCTCTCTACATTTCTAGAATTACAACATGGATGGAGCGTAAATTCTCATAAAAAATAGCTTTTTTTGAAAATTCTATATGGAATCAGCAATTGAGTTTGTATCCAGTAGCAGAAGGTTTTGTACCTAGTTTCTTAATCAAGTATTGCATTAGAATTCAAGATGGTCTGCAGGAGATCTACCTGTATTGATGTCTAAGTCAAAGCACTGCTCTTCATATTTCCATAGGAATCTCACATTTCCAAACTCAATTAATAGATGTTGTATGCTTTCATTAGGACCAAGTCAATGTAAAAAAGGATTAGTAACTATAATTCATAGACTTCCTCAATTTATCTTATGTTGGTAATTTATTTTTTCCAATTTTACAATTGAGGATAAATTTAGTAGGTAGAATAAAGCTAAACTCGAAGGAAGTAAGCTTGGAAGCAATTCTAGTGGAATTTCTAGTCAGGATCCTATAAACCCCCTTCATAGTAAACTACTCATTACAACCATGCTTCCACTCCATGGTTTCTACATCCATGAAGGTATAATTTTGAATCTCTAAGAAAACCTTCAAGGGAATAAATTCAATAGTGTTGTAATGTTTCATAAGATTAGAGATACTCATTTTCAGCATTTCAAGAGGGACATCAAGCCTGCTCTTAAGAGGATGATCAATCCATCAAGTTTACCAATAGTAAAGATTAGTATTCATATAATCCAACCATTTGGAATTCAATGTAATTTCATTGAAGGATCACTCAATATATGGATAGACTTAGGATACAAGGTGATGAAGGAACCCATCAATCAAACTGTCCATGATTATTCAATTAGTAAGTGATAGTAAGGGTCATCCATGGTTAGAATGTTTCAGGTGAATTTTAAAATTAAACTATCATTGAAAACCACTAGGTTGTTGATTCCAAGACCTTCTATTTTCATGGGTTTTATACGGTCTTACCAAAAAACATGACTAATTCCCTTTTATGGACCGATCTAGTCCAGATGAAATTCCTAATCAGGCCTTGTAATTATTTAATGAGTCCTCTTGGACTCGTATAGATAGATAAGGAGTGAAAAAATTTTGAGGTAATAATAGAGTTAATGAGATAGACTCTCCTAGATTGAGATATTTCATTCCATTTCTATTTGTCCATTTTTCTAATAATCCCAGTACCAATTCCTATATTAAAATGGCTCTTGAATTTCCCCCAAAACAAAGGGACACCATGGTTGGTGAATGGAAGGGAATCATTCCTCACTCTGGTATTATTTTCCACCCTATTCTATTTTCCAACAGAAATACCTTGGCAAAAAACATTAAAGGATTTCCCCCCCCCCAATTAATGGCTTGTCCAGAAACTACCTCATAGTTATAAAAAGAAGCCAAAATACTTGAGTTGGTTTTCTTTGAAGATTTCCCAAATAGAATAATATCATCTTCATATATAAAGTTTGAGGGAGTTGATATATTATTTTGAGATTTAATTAGCTTAAAGATTACAAAATGAGAATGATCATTGATACACCTACTCATATTTTCTTCAACAATCACAAAAAGAATACCTAAGAGTGGATCACCTTTCCATACTCATATGGTGGATGGGAAGTAACCTATGGGGAGCCCATTTATTAAAATGAAAATGTGAGAATAGGAAAGAATACAACATAACAATATCAAAAAGGTGATGGAAAATCCATATCTACAAAAGATACCGAGAAGAAACATCCATTTGAGGTTATCAAAAGCTTTAGAAATCTCAATATCGAGGGAAAAGTTCCCCATATTTAGTTTTTTCTTCAAGATATTGATACTCTATAAGGACATAAGTAGGAAATTTGGAATGCTTCTTCTGGGGAAAATCCATATTGGTTTGGAGTGATGAGGTCATGAATGATTACCCCTAACCTGTTCATAATAATTTTTCTAATGACTTTTGGAAGAGTGTTCCCAAGGGCCACTGGTCTAAAATGATTAATGCTAATAGCATTATACTTCTTATGATTCATGGAAATAAAATTTTAATTGATACCATAGGATAGAAAATCATGGTAAAAAAACCCCTCATGTCATCAAAGACATCCTACTAGAGGGTTTCCCAATAAAACATTAAAAAAACATAATGGTGAATTACTCAAGTCTAACCACACTTTCCATGTTGACAGATAAAAGGATTTTCCTTATTTCATCAATGTTAGGTATTTTGACAAGATTGGGATTTTTCCTCTCATAAATTCTTGGGGAGATATTGGTAATCATATATGGAGTGATTTCCAAAAATCCATCTGTGTAGAGTCTATTGAAATATTAAACCAATGCTATAGAAACATCAATTTCAGTAGTGTGTAACTACCCATTAATATTAATGGAATGATTCCCTACCATAAACCATTTATCCTTAAGAATCCTGTAAAACAATTGAGTTCGTTACCCCTTCTTTCATACATTTATCCGTCATGGAACCCCTATCCCACTATTACATGATGGTGATAAGATCATCAAGATCTTTGTGAGCTTCCACTTCATATCCAGATGGAAGATTAAAAATTTCATCCCTATTTGGTACATTGGGGAGATACTGTTCAACATTTGATTATCAGTATCCATCTTCAAAAATGAATTTTTACACCACTCCTTTAGTTTCCATTTGTTATATTTGAGCTTCTCAACAATCTTATAGAGCGGGTTTCCATTTTTTACTGACTTCCATGCCTCCAAGATAGTTTTTTCTGAATCCAAGAATGAAAAACCAAGCATTATTGAAATAGAAATGAAGATGTACCAACCTTGAGATACTGGAGAATTACAACACAAATGGATTATGATCAGAGTGGATCTTGGAAAGAGAGTTCCTAGAGTGTCCAGTGCAAGCACTTCTACCATCCATTTTAATAAAACATCTATCGAGGTTGCTAGAATGCATCCCATAACAGGGGAATCTACTCTACGTGAAGTGAGTGCCAATAATAGGTACCTTATTAATGTTCAATTGATCAATGCAGTATGAAAATTCACTCGCTGCTTATCTATTGTATTTGGAACCCGCATTTTCAATAGGTTCCAAAATAGCATTGAAGTCACACATCACCACCCAATTTGAGACAATGTACCCATATATTTCCTCAAGAATGCTCCAAATATCTCTTCTCCTAGTATAGGATGTTGACGCATACACAAAGAAGACTTTAATGGTATGCCCATAGATAATTAATGAAATAGTAAGAGTCTAATTTTTCTGGTTACATGTGAAAATTTTGATAATTTCATTTCTGAGAATCAAAAAGTGATCCATTCCATTATTTTTCATGTTTTGAGAGACAAAATGATATCCCATGGAGTACCACATAAAATAAAACTATTTTTTAAAAACACATCTTGGTTTCTTCAATACAGATAATCATTGGTGTATTGGCCAAAATGAAATTCCTAAGGTTTTTGGTCATTAGTGACTTACCTAACCCTTTTAATTTCCAATATATATATTCATTTTTGAGTTACCTTTCCCTAGTCATAGGGGATTCATTTTGTGCCATCTTATCATGGACTTTTTCCTTTTTCATTCTTCCTTTCTTTGGCCGTCATGGGAGTGGACCTCGATTTTGAGTCCCTCCATGTTCTAATGTGCCCTAATATTACCCTTTTTATTATCATATGGTATTCTAAACCCCATACCATTATAATCTTCCACATAGTGGTGTGAACATATTCTTGTATAAAATGGGTTCATGTGGTTTCTCTATGGAAGCTTGTCTTTGAGAAGCTTTGGCACTAGCAACCTCTGATAACGGCATGTTGAGATCCGCCTGAGTTTTAGACTGCATTTGAGAAGATATGCTCATATCTAATTAGTTCATGTTTTTCCAATAGTAGCAGGTACATTACTGTCATCGCTGACTAGCCTCTTTTAAGGCTCCTCCACTGGGAGAGTGTTACCATATTTGGTATCTTTTTCATCAGACATCTCAGTCCGGGCCAACCCCTTAGGTGAATGAGTTATTCACACGCCATTTGGAGACCCATACACCTCAATTTCATAAGGTATACCATGTACCCCATCCAATTTGATTAGAAATTCGGGTTTTTAATGTCGGCCATCAGTATCATGCTCCATCAGGGAAGTTGTTGCTTCACCACCAACACTGCAAGTTTTATCTCCAGAATGAGGGAATGAATCATTAGTGGGGTAGAATCTCACAAATTTTACTCCATGAAACTCATTATAAGGATACTCCAAAGGAGATATGGGTTTCCCAGTGAGTTATTATTTCTTATCCACACTAGGGGGGCAACATTTGGAGCATTGGTAGGTTCAGGCGCTGCTTCACCATCATTTCTCATGTTATCTCCAGAGTGATAAACCACATACACTTCCTAAATCCCATTAGGAGGATCCTAAATAGGGTATTTGAGCTTCCCAGAGGTTTTACTTTCTCCATCCATAGGATTGGCTTTCATCATATCCACACTAGAGGGGCCAACAATTAGATCATTGGTGGGTCCAAGGGGTGGGATATGACCCTTTCCTTTCCTTATATGGAATTTGGAGGCTCCATGACCCTTCATATTTAAAACTAATCATTCTATATCCCTATTTAAATTCAAAAAAATAATTTAAAATAAGATATAGTTTATACAGAACTCTGTTTTCTTCTCACATTGAATCACTCTGTTGATATTTCTGTCTCTTGGGCTTATAAGCACGTCCTCCATAACATTTCATCACATGTAAACTTCATCTAAGACTCTATCATAGTATCTATACCTTGGATTATCCATTAAGATGTCCATACTAATTGGATTCCCCACGGTAGAGGAAAATTTACCCAGAATATGTGGGTTCTAATAATTCTTGTTCAACTTGTAGATACATAACCAGACTTATGCATGAATATTTCTTACTGTATCTAGGTCATATTTTTTATCTCATTCATGAATTCATAAAATCCAAGACATAAATACAAATAACCATTGCTATATTCCCATTTATTAGGGTCATCAGATGGGAAAACGACATGGTAATAGCCTCACCCCATTTCATTCATCTTCCAGTCTCTAAATCCATATAGTTTAGAGTTCATTTTCACGAGGCCATAGAACTTCCAAAGATTCTCAACTTTATGAACACAGACTCTAGAAATAATAGAGTACCTTCACTGGTTAACCCATTCCTCAAATGCATATTTATTTTTAGAGACATTTTCTATCCTACCCTTTTAAATAACCCTCTCAGTATGGGGAACATCAAATCTTGATAGGGAGGGGTTGGTGGTCGATTTGACCATCTCTACAAAGTTCCTCCTCGAGTTAGCATTGTTGTCCCGAGCTCGGTCTATATCATTCGAGTAATTTGAAGTTTTTTTGTGAAACTAGGTATATTAAATGTGATCTAAAAGAGTTTTTTTCTTTGATATTTCAACTGAAAATGTCTTTCAGCTTCCATCTAGGGTTCCAAGATCACAGCTATTTCCATTATCCCCTTTCTCTGCCATCTCCTCTCTATTTTTAATTTATTTTTAACTCCACCACATTAAATTAATATTTAAAAATGAAAATATAAAATATCTATATATTACATATAATGATATGATTTTATATACATTTCATGAACTACAACCATCCCTACTTATAGAAAATGGGTTATGGAATCATCTTTCATGTGTACCGTGGACTACCGCCTCTTGAACCGATGTAATTCATTTTTCAATTACCACATCTCATAATTGGGTGTGATGATGGATATATTATATATATATGATATATTTAACATAATTATAACAATATATTCATTATATCATATATACCATTATAATTTCCATTCTATATGGGAATATAGTAATTTCGTTTGTGTGTACGACGGACTAACACCTCACTAAGGGATGTGATTAGTTTTTTCAATATGGATTTACATAAAAGGTAATAATGATTTTTTAAGGATTATATGATATTTACAAGAAAAAATTATGATATTAATAAAATATTTATCATTATGAAAATATAATATATTATTTTAGTTCGTACCTTTTCACTCACTGAAAATGATAACATCATTCATGTATGGGTGGATACCACATTCATGATGAAATGTGACTCTCTTTTCATCACCACACCATAAGGATGATATGTAGATGTATATTTAAAGAAATAATAAAGTAATTATGATATTATGGTAATTATGGATGAATAATATAATAGATACCACATTTTTATAATCTTTATTAATAAATGAAAATGTTACCCATGCGTACGTATGACCAACTATCTCTTTGATCGTAATGTGATTAATTTGAGAAAAAATCCTTCATTATTGATCCTAAAATCCTAATAGATGTATAAAAAATTATAATTAGTTAATTATTACTATTATTGAGATGATGTAACTATATAATATTCAATAAAATATTAACTTTCATAATAAAAAATTGTCTGAGAAAACAAGAATGTTTCCACATAAAACAATGAAAATAATGAAGAATTTTTAATGAATGGGTGATAAAATATTTCAAAAGGATCATATGTGAAGTTATAAATATTAAAATGGTTCTATAATAAGTTAATAACATGTTTAAAACCACTATACATGATGATAAATCCTGTTTAATGAAAATAACGTGTGAGGTAAGAGATTTGTTAACTCAATTTCCATTTATTGGGTTAAACATCAATGTATTAGGTTATGTCATGATAATATAATGTGTGTAATGACCATTTATTATTAATTTTTTTATTTCAACTTGTTTTATAGGGATCTAAATTTTATTCATATAATCAATTAATTTCGTAATCCTTATATTATTGATAGGATCTTTGATAGAGACTTTATCTCAATTTCCCTTTGTTAAGGAATACTATAATGTTATAAAGAAAATTTATTTTTTATATGGTGTATATAATAACCCTTTACATGTAATATCATGATTCGATAGTAATTCATGTTATTTTTAATTTAAATTTCTAATATTTCATCTGAGGGTGTTTTGAATTAAAACTTACAATTGGTAAAGTATTTTAAAACACAATTTTGTTTCATTGGGCTATAATAATCCTTAATTGTCTTTGATATTCTAAAATTATGCATGAAATCTATTTTTTCTATAAATATTTTTATTTAAATTAAATTAAGTAGATTTTATTTATATATATATAATTGATTAATTGGTTAATTTTAAAATTATTTCTATGATAATTGAAAGGGTTTATATCACAATTTTACTTTAATAAAGAATATTAATTCTTGAATTTATATTGAAGTAAATTATTTGATCATTTTAGAGTAAAAAAATTAAAATTTCTTCACCAACGGTTATTCAAGATATTTCATCTAATAGTACCATTTTTTAATCTTTGGTACATAAAATAATTGAGGAAATGTATTTCATTATCTTGGAAATTATTAGTATATTTGAATAGAAATTATTTTTTACAAATCCCTTTTTTCTAAAAATGTTTTCAAAAATTATTATATAATTTTAAAAATAATTTAATAAAAAACTTTTTTTCTATTTATAATTTTTAACAAATTTTTTAAGGAATTTTTATGTCATTTTAAAAATAATTAATGTTTCAATTTTACCAAAAAAATGAATGGAATCAATGCTTTAACATACTTGAATTGTACAGAATTTCATGTTTTCATGGCCACCAAATGTTTTAAAAATTCCATTATAAGTTTTAATTATTTTTTTAAAAGAAAATTACATTAATTTTTTATTTTGAACATTTAGTTTTAAAATTTTATTTCAAAAATGAAAAAGAAATTTTCCTCAATAATGCATTCAAAAGATCTTTATAAGGTATTTTTATTCATCAATGACAACAAAACATACTCTATTAGGAATATGTTTTATTGATACCATATTTATTTTTCCTCTATATGGGTTATGATTATTTTGATCAAGTATAGAATTAAAATTAATTTTCTTGATTTTTTTATATTTAGTATATTCCCCTTGATTTACTCATTTTCTTATGATATGGTAACATTAAATCATCCCCAAGTATCCTTATTATTTAACATTGATATTTTTGAAAATTAAAATTTCAATCATTTCAATATATGGTGTTAGAAATTGAATGCTATTTTTTTATCTGAAAAAATATTGAAAAATAGGTATTCCCTACCCTATAAAGATATTTGATAATAAGGGACATCTTTCATGAATTAAATATAATATTTGACATGTGAGGAATAGTTTGGACATGAAGTGTGTGGTGGTGACTAAAATTACATATCACCTTGATGAATTGGTGGATCCCATGAGGAAAATTAGTAATTTAACCTTAAATTAGTTTTTACCTATGTTTTGAAACTATTTTGTGAATTGGATTTACTATAGGGGTATCATGATGCCTAATATCATGGATTCCAATAATTAAAACAATTCCCCAATAATAATTTAGGTACTATTATCTATGTTATTTTTACAATAATGTTATATCTAGATTCATTTCATTATCCGTTTTTAATGAAATAGAATGTATTTTCACTTATTTACCGTTCTATATTGAGTATGAATTATCAAATGATGATTGCCAATTTAATAATTAAATGAATTGTGTGTTCATTTATTTAACTTTATATAATTTTTATTATTTAGTTATTCTTGATATCTTCTATTGTATATAACCCTTACTAAGCATTTTCTCTTATAATTATTTTTTCCCTTTCACCAAGATTCTATAAAGTGTACTATGATTGGTGTGAAAGGATATGCTAGAGATAATTATATTATGATCAAAAAATATGTTATAATTTATGTTTTCAGATGTAATATGGAACTCATGTATGTATCTGTTTAACCAAGGGTAAAAATTTTATAGTCCCTTGAAATTTGGTTCCTTATATCATATGATAATATAAAAAAAAGCATACATCGGCTCTAGGATACTAGGATTAGGTTCCATGTATTTGTTATCATAGAAAGGTGTTGTAGATATCTTGGGACCTATATTTTGGAAAACATATATTAAGAATCATAAACCTAAAACAAAATTTTAGGGAATGTATACAAGAGTGTCCTAAAGTTCTGGTAAGTGAAAGACGTTGTGGGTTTTCCATACAATACATCCCTCTCTGTATATAACAAGTGGACATGGTTTTGATACAGATGTACCTAGGGGTAATAACTATGAAATGAGAGAAATGATATTTGATCAATCATCACCCAGTTCATGACAATAGGCCTTACTCTGTAACATGTTTGGAACTCCCAGGAAATATTCTTTTTGACAATTCAAATTTTCATTACAAACCATTATGATGTATTTGAATAGATGATTCTCATTAATAACATCGGTGAAACCTACTGTGTATTAAATTAATAATAATGTGTCTTATGCAAATGTGGAAATGATTTATGTGTGAAAAATAAGTACATAAGGAATATAATTTCCAGGAAAAAATGAAGAGTATGAATGAAGGAGATAAATCTCGTCTCATGGATCCATTTATAAATAGTTGTCTTAAATGTGGGGAACTAGGGATTTATCCAATTCAAATAAATATTTTATAGGTTAATCCCAAGACCAATAAGGGAACTTTATTGAAGTAAAACATATGTTTTATCTATGTATTATGATTCAAGAATTAAATTTTAGATATATTTTACCAATGACATCTTTGTTATACGTAACGTGAAATGTATGATAAATGTATTTAATTTTGGAAGCATATGTGTCTTCATTAAAATGTTAGTTATGTATACCATCAAGGTATTATTATTTTAAGATTTATCCTATGTTTAAAGTCATAAACACCCATTTTTATGTTTTATCTAATGGAGGTTTACCAAGATTAATGATATTTTGGGAGAAATGTTTGGAAATTAGAATTTTTAGTGGAAATTTTATTTGAGGAATAGTGTATTTAAATTTTATAGACCTAAGTTTAATGTTATTGGTAATCATTAGGGTTAATATGATCATTAATTACATTGTAATAATAGTCAAATAATATTATCAAACTTCGACAAAAATTATTATTTATTCAAAACCAAAGTAAAAAAAGGATATTTTAAGATTATTTTAATTTCATGGATGTAAACTATATTTTTTTTCCATTGTTATAGAAATTATATTAAAATAGTTTTATAAAAATGAAATCCTTTATACTTGGTGACATCTTATGAAGGCTGGAAAGGTCAAGGGGCTCGAACCCATGAACTAAGGATGATAAGAGTCTAATGTAAACCACTAGCTTAAGTTATATATTGAATAATATCTCATTATTTAAATGATATGAAAAATAATTATTAATTATGAACTAGTGATGCTACAATTTCAGTTTACAAAATAATTCATTATATTATATTAAATTTTCTAACCATAATGGACTTAGAAAATTGTTAGAGATAGACCAAAAAACTTCTCACAATTTTATGGATTCTACGACACGTTAAAAATTAATTTTAATGATTTAATCATAACAATTTATTATATTATATTAATTTTTTGGTGTAACCGATGAATTAAAAAATATATAAGTGAAACCAAAGGATGAAAATATTTTTTTGAAATTGAAATTTATCAAAATATATATTTCCTAATATACTTAAATATTAAAATAAATCATCAAAGTTAGGAAAAATGATTTTGAAACAAAAACATTATCCTATTACAATCATACCCAATGAATCAAATGGTCTATAAAAATGTCACATATTTATCGTTTTTTGATCTTTAACCTTCCATTAATCATTAACCTTCATATGATCAATAACCTCTATAATTATCAGAATTATTTATGATTTTTTCCATGTGTATATCATCCCTTTCCACATATGCCCTACTAATTAGAATCCCAGATATGTTTTATTTCATATGACCATCATAATTTCCTTAATATCTTAATTAGATTATTTTTTTATTAACTCTTTTTATGATGTGTGTCTTCAACAAAATAATTTTCAAATATCAAACTCTTGATTATCGATATCAATTATAAATTGTGAGGAAAAATAAATTTAAGTTTGGGAAAATGTAAAATAGTGAAATTATATAATAGTAACATTTCATCATAGAGTTAATGAAACATGAAACCCCAATCTTAAAGCCCCAAAAAATACATTTCTTTAAATTTAATTCTTTGATATCTTGTGGAATACACAAACCTATGTCAAAATGAACTGTAATATAGTATACCATTTTAACAAAGATAATAAATTTTAGGGTAATAATATTAATAACTAAATTAAAAATATTATGGTTATCTAATGATTAGAAATAAAATAAGAATCATTTAAAATAAAAATAAACATTTTCTGAAAAACTGTAAATTTTCTAAATGATCATTTTGTCACACTTTCCACAAATAATTTAAAAGTAATTTTTAACTGTTATAGAAAAATTAACCAATAAAATTATGTTATTTTTTAAAAAGAAATATAAATAATATCATAGGTTTAATATTTGTGATTTTTTCTAAACGTTTCATTTTTTGACGAATATTGAAAAATACAGTTTTTAATTGGAAATTTTCATTTTTTTAAATTATTCATAAAGTTAAATTTTATTTTAAACTTGGTAAAGTTTAAAATTAGTTATTATATATATATTAGTATATTTTATGTAATTAGAATCATTTTTATATTGAATTTTATTATAAAAACATAGTAATCTTTTAAAAAAATTCTCTTGGAATACTTCTTTCTTGCAACATCTACCAGATTAATTTTAAAATTTTTCTTTTCACTCAAGTGAATGGAATTTGGAAAAATGGATTCCTTATTATTAATAAGAATAATTTATAATATCTAATAATTTAAATTTACTTCTTTACTTTAATCAATAGTAAATACATTAATATTATTTATTGAAGTTATGGTAAAAGTGGATTTATTAGGGGGTTAAAATAAAAAGGTAATGGTTAAAATTACCTAAATATTTGTATAAAATATATTTTCAAGACATATTTTTACCAGAGGGATAATAATAATGAATAATCCAATTGGGTACCTTTTAGAATGTTATAAATCTGAGTACACCTTTTTCTTTTGCAATATTATTAGTGTGCCACTCACCTCACTTATAACATACCTCCCCTCTTCAATCCACTTTACACATTAAAACCATTTTGGTTCATAAAATCCATATACAAATCAATTTTAAGCATCAATTTAATCATCCTAGAGGCCTTAGTTTGGAATTAAATCCATCCTAGGAAAGGTTTTCAAGGAAACCAAAGGATGTTACCAAATGAATAGGTAACGACCTTCAAATTGTGTTTTAATTTTTTTTCTTCACAAAACACCATCAATTATTAATAAAAATTCTTATATAATAAAAAATAGATTATATAAACATCTATTTTTTTATGTAATGTTAATGACCTAAAACCATCCCCACTTCAATCTAATGGGTTATGAAATCATTATACATGTGTATGGAGGACTACTGCATCGTGAATCGATGTCATTCATGTTTCCATTAACACCTATTAGGATTGGTTATGATGATGGATATAAAGTATATATATGTTATTTATAACAAAATTATACCTCAATATAAATTATATACTATATAGATTTTTTACCTCCCTTTTCATTGGGGATACAATAATTTCATTCTTATGTACGATGGATTACTGCCTTGCAAAGTGTTTTGATTTGTTTTTCAATAATGCTATACATGGAAGGTAATATGGGTAAATTTAAAGAATATACAAGATATAAATGACATAATAATTATATTAATTAAATATTAATCATTATAAAAATAAAATATATATTCTTATTACTTTCTTTTTCACTCATTGATAGATGATTATATCGTTTGTGTACGTGTGGGCTACTTCCTTCATGAAGCGATGTATTTCTCCTTTCATCACAACACCACATAGATGATATATATAAGAATATTTAAATAAATAAAATGGTATTAATGATATTATGATTAATCTTTAATGATAATTTATTACTTAACCCCTTTCTATATTGTTCGTTGGAGACATTACTCATGCTTACGTACGACCTACTATCTCCATGATCATAACATACTCATTTCTAAAAACCATCATTCATAATTGGTGTAATATTTATAATTAATGGGTAAATATTATTATTATTTCATGATTATTATAATGAATATGATGTCATTATATATTATACACGTGATCCCGAACTTTCATGAAAAAGCATAGATGAGAAAATAAGGCAATAAACATGTGAAACAATGAATAAATCTAAAAATTACTAATGAATCAGTGATAAAATGTTAAACTGTTCCATATATGATTTTATAAATATTAATATAGTTTTATTTTATGTTAATAACATGTTTAAAATTCTATAATGCAGGTTAAATCACATTTAACCAAAAGGAAGCATGTGGTATGTGATTTCATAACTAAATTTCAATTCATTAGTTTAAAATTATACTTATTTGATTATGTCATGATAATATTTTGTTTTTAATGGCATTTTATTTTTTAATTTTTTATTTTCCCTTTTTTATTTGGATTCAAATTTTATACACATAAAAAATTTATTGACTAATCCTTATTTCAATGATATGATCTTTGTAAGGGACTTCATCTCGATTCCACATCATTGAGAAATATTATAACGTTATACATCTAATTTATTTTATAGGGTGTATATACTAAACCTTGATAAGTAATATCATTATTAATTAAAAATTAATTATATTTTAAGTTTCAATTTGATATATTTCATCTAATGGGGTTTTTAATTAAGAGTTACCAAGTGGTAAAGTATTTTATAACTCAAATTTATTTTATTAGGTTGTATTTCTATTTAGTTGTCTTTGATATTATAAGATTTTTTTGTAATGAATTTTAAATCTATATTAGTATATTTCCAATGGTTTTATATGTGTTTTAATTTGATAAAAATAATTGATTTATTGGTTAATTATCAATTCAATTCTATGATCATTTTAAGGGTTTATTTTACAATCTTATTCTAATCAGGATTGTTTATTCATGAATTTTGGTTAAAGGAAATTATTTTACCATTTTATAATAAATCCATATTATTTTATACTCCTTTTTTATTTATGAAATTTCCATTAATAGTTCTGTTTACCCTCATTGTTATATAAAAAACTCATAAATAATTTTTGATAATATTTTAATTCCATCCTATCTTCAGTTAGAAATGTGTTTACTTCCAAAACCATGTTTTCTGAAAATGTTTTCAAAAATGTTTTTAATATTTTCCAAATAATTAATTAATGTAATATTTAACATTTTTAATCTTTGGAAACTTTTTTCAAATGGAAATTAATTTCATTTTCAGAGAAACACACGTTAGTCTTTTATCGAAAAAGAAAAATGAATCATTGTTTTAATGTACTCAACATGTATGAAATTTCCTACTGTTAGGATTGATAAATGTTCTATAAAATTATTTATAAGATTAGAAGTTTCTTTTTTAATAAAGGTGTTTTATAAATGATTTTTAAACTGCAAAACCCCAAGATTTTATGGTATGTATATTTTAAAATTTAACAACTCTGATAGTCTATGCTTTACAAAACACTGACCTTTAAACCGTCATATAATACTAAATATGACCATTGGAATAGTAATATGTCCAATAGGAATAGTAATATGACAATATAATTGAAACTTAACCTATAAATTCTTACATAAATATTAGGTATCTTGTGAATGAAAATAATATATATAAATAAATGTTTTAAAGATGAAAAATTATGTTTGGTATTTTTGTGAAACATAAATTTTAAATCACAATTATATAATTAAAATAACTATTTAAAATAAAATATATTTCATTAAATATTTTTATATTTTTATATTATTTTTCTTTTGATTATAAGAAAATTTTATTATACTTTAATTAATTTTTTAAAATTTTATAAAATCAGTTATAATATTATAATCGGTATTTTTCGAGTAAAAGATGATTTTATTTATAAGATAAATTTTAAATATAAAAAATATATAAAATGGGGTCAATATTTTAATTCTATATATCAAAAAATGGTTAGGGTGATTTTTCCATTTTAACAAAAACTTGATTTTTTGTGTATAGTGAAATATGTTAATTTATTGTATTTGAAAAATATGCAAATTATCGGGTCATTCTTAATTTATGGATGATGCTAGCTCATAATATCAAACTCAACTTCTCTTGTTTTTTGTCTTTAGTCTTGGGAATCTAAAATATTTATATTATTGAAAAATAATAATAAACTAATGAATAAAATAATAAAAAAACACTCCTTTATTGAACTATAAATACCACCCCTCACCACGCCTTATCCACACACAACCAAAACCTTGAATCTCACTTATATTATTCACAATTACTCAACCAAAACTCTTCCCCACGTCCTGGTATTTCTGGTCTCACAAAAATATCTTACCCATGTTCCTTAAGGAGGATCTCGATGAGAAGATGTTCAAGAGGTAAAATCCTATTTCTTTTCTTTTAATTTATTTTCAATTTCTTTCTTTTATTATCCTCTAACCACATCCCTATTCCAATGCGGCATGATAAAAACTATATAATTTATATATTATAATTTTTTTATTATAATGTTATATAAACCATCAATTATCTTCTCTTCCCCTTTTATTCTAAAAATGAAAACGTCATTCATGAGGTGTCGATTTACCACTTATATGGACAACGAGTTTTTATTTTTCAACTCCACATTCATGGCAGGTCATAAAACGATTTTTATCATTAAAAATGAATATATTATATGTATTAAAACTAATTTAAGTTTTGATATGTAGTGTATATATAAAATATTAGTTAATAAAACAAAACTACTGTGGGATGATAAAAAAATACAAAAAATATAAACAATTATCATTAATGTTTTTTCTAATGATTCATATGATAATTTTTCCCATTTTATATTATCTTTCTAATATGTATACTAGTAAACCAAGCATGAAAACCAAGGAACAAGACACTCCCGAATGACGAAATGAAATCTCATAACTCATAAAAAATACATAAATCAAATTAATGAAATTATATTAAATAAAATACATGTTGAAGTGGTTCTTAACTAAGTTATTTATTAATCTAATTTCATTATCCAATACATTTATTACATGTGAATAACACATTCAAGCATAAGGTAAGGGTTTTCTCATCTCACTTTTATTTTGACGAGATAGGCCTTATTAACCTCATATTCCGTGTGCGGTGTATGTATACATAAATTTGATATATTCCATATCGTGAATTTCTCTATCATTATGGAATTAAATGCTCTATTTTAGGATTATTAATTTTATGGGGAATATGATTCAATTGATTACAAGGGGTAAGGGTTTTTTCCTGAACCACAATTTTTTCTTTCAGGATACACTTTCTCCCTCTTTTACCCAATTTAATTCTTAATTATTATTATGTACCCATCATACTTTATTTTTTCATGTTCTAATGACAGGTAGTTATCTCAATTATTCTTTATTTTATGTGTAAATACATGTTTTATTAGGTTCATTTTTTAAATCCTCATGATAAGAAATCCCAATTAATGGGAACTTCCCAATTTCTTACCCATATTATAGAACACACCATAATATTTTTTATGCAATTTTTTTTTATGAAATAACCTTTTTATCATGAAAATTTATCTCTTTTAATTACTTATTTTATATAATAAATTATTCCTTTTCCTCTTTAAATACTAATTTAAATTTTCCCATAAACAACACTGAGATGGCTCATTTCTAACGATTCTTAGACACTATTTTCACATGTTATCATTTTAGCTTCAAAATTTAAATATGAATATTATTTTAATATTCCTAAAATATAACATCATTCCCTTCTTCTGATATAAATATTTACAATCTGATTTTTCTAGAAAATAAAATTTATTTTCCAAAAGGACTCTTCTTTCCAAATTAAATAGGTATTTCTATCACGATTTTCTCAATGATTTTATTAGAATATTTTCATCTATTTAAACCCCTATGTTTAATCATTTGCCTTATTGAGATTGATATCTTATGTTACCATCTACCATATTTTATTTAATGGGTTATGATTATATTTTGGAATTACAATCTTGATACCATTCCCCATATTACTTTGGATGGTTTAGGATTTTCTTTATTATTTCAGGAAAGTTATTAATATTTCATATGATAGTTTAAATATGATTTTATATGTTGATTATGGTCCAAACCATACATATGATGATTGAATTGGACATAGTAAGTGGTGGTTTGGGACCACTATATCCCCTCGATGAATCGGTAGGTCTCATGAGAAAAACTAGAATGATTTTTTACCCATTTATGTATGGTGTATTTTACAAATCCTTGAAAACATGTTTATGATTTTTAAATTATAAAATCTCTCATTATGATATAATTAATTGATAATCCATGCGATTATTTGACTAGTGGAATATACAAGGTTAAGTATCACTCTCATGTGGTTATTTATATGAAATTATTTTTTCAACCTTTATTCCGACCAGATTATGTTCATGTTTTTGATTTAATGAAATGCGTTGTTAGATATTCACCTTGCTTTATTATTTATATTTATATTTTTCATTGTATTGTTTAACCTTAATAAGTATATGAGATCACCCCTTTCTTATGTTTTATTTTTCCCTAAGATGGATAATGTATATTATGACTGACATGCAGGTATAAGCTAAGATAATAAGAGTGTATTCAATGAATATACAATGTTGTATTTAATTTCATGTTATAATGAAAACCTTATGTTTGTATCTGGTTTTACAAATCTAATAAACTATTTTGTCCTTTGGGAGCGATGTATTGTTCATAGTTCTAATGTAATAATGTAAGGAAACAACTATCGACTATTAGGGTTGGGGTCTTTACAATTGGTATCAAAGAGAGTTTAGTAGAAATATTAGAACCCATATTTAGGTAATCATATATTATGGATATATAACCCTAGAACAGAATTTGTGAATATTCCCAAAGTAACCATGATTATTATTTAGAGAGTATTAATATCTAAATTTTTTATTTAAGATAATGTGATTCAATAGTTATGAGAGTATACATTATTTTTCATAATGTTATGAACAAATCTAGTGTATGTATTTTTTTAGAAATGAAAGCTAGTGGAAGGAATAGAAATTGTATCAACACATGTATCCCATTTAGGGATTCTCTCATATGAAAGATAATGATATTGGAGATGGATTACTAACTAGAGATTAACAACTTATAACTATAATAGGAAAAAAGACTAACGTTATGAACAATAACCACACTAAAATAAATCAACATGACCCATAATATTGTAGCACCCATGGTTTCAATTAAGTAACCCTTTATTTATGATTTTCTATGTTTTTAAAGTATATGGGTGAAGTTGAGTGGAGTTTAGATAACTTTCGTTATGTTTTGGGACATTTATAAAGGTGAATGGTTTGAAAACTATTTGGGAAAACTATGAAACGCCTATAGAAAACCATTCATAATGATACATGGGCTAAAGGAAAGGCATACGGGTGACACACAGTTTGTCCAAACAATGCGTCTACCTAGGAGAAAATATGATTTTGATATAGTAGTTGTTTACATGGTTGAAACTCTTTTTAGAAACCATGTGATCCAACTATTCAAGTTTCATCCTTGAGGCAGCAGTTGGATCATAACTAGCGCCCAATTTTCCAAACCGTGCGACTAACTATGCAGAGGTTAAAATGTGCGATCCTAAAATTAATGGTCTCACATATTTTGATCCATAACACTATATTTTTTCCACTTGTGATGCCCTAACCAATGATTCACTCTTCCCAAAAGCTAATGAAGCTTCTCCTAATGATCCATAGGTGATTTGAAGGATTCTCATGGTTTTTAATCTATATTTGTGCGATAATTGATTATTCTTGGTTTTTCTTGGTGGTTTTTCTTAGATCTACTTACCTCTCTATCTCTCTCAATCTAGATTTCATAGATTTATATCCATTTCGGTTTTATATAAGATATGTTATTCCAAATATGATTATATTTGGATTTGTTTCTGATAAGTGAAGAGATATAAAGTGGGGTTTTTGAGTTACCACCTAGTTTCATTTTCGTTTATGTGAAATTATTCATTTTCAACGTAAAATTCAATGTACATGGATTAAATATCAACACCTGTATTTATAACATGAAGAATTAGATTCAAATTTATTAAATTTATTTAAATTTATTTTGAAATTGGTGTGAAAAGCATGATAATAACCTTCTTTAGTGATGGTTTGTGGTTTTGTGTGAAATTTTTTATTTGTTGTGAAAAGTACTTTGTTAAATGATTTTAGAATATTGATTTCAAAAAAAATTCTTAGTTTGATTTATGTAAAAACAATTCAATAAAATGTTTTTTATTGAAATGGTTTTGGCATTGAAATTTCATGATACTGAAATGGGTTTGGAAATATTTTATGGATATGGTTTTTGGGAATAATTGGTGGTGTGTGTTCATATTTCATTACGAGACATGGTTGAAGTATGAAATTATAATTAGTTCCAAAGTCAAAATGGAACATGGGTTTTAATTACCTTATGATGACGTGGTAGATCTACAAAAAAACTGCACATGAGTAAGGGATTTTCATAACGAACCTTGCATGTGTAGATTTTTGGATTTGTGGATTGGAATGAGATATTCCAAATGGAATTTAGGAAATGGTTTGAGAACATTTTTTGGTTTCATTCATTGGAAATTGTTATTGTTTTGAGGAAACTATTTTACTATGGAATACATGTATATTTAGTTAAAAATTTATTTTTTAAAAATAAATCATAAACTGTGTTGTATAAATGTTATAACATGTTTTCTCTAAGTCGTGTTAGTTGATAATTCATTGGGGAAAATCTACTGAGTTTCATTACTCACCCCTATTTTGGAACTTTTTTTATTTTATAGATTTTTTATCAATACAAGGTAAAAGGTAAAGTATCACTCATATTTAGCATTACTTCTTTATAATTGGGTTGTTTTGTGGAGTTGGATCATGAAGCATGTTTGGAGATTGGTGTTATAATTGGAGTCCTTGAGTTTTTCATCCATTATGTACATCAATATTATAGTCTTATACTAAGGTAATTTGTTTTAGTTTGATTTTGATAAATGAAATGTCGAGTTTCTTCTCATTTTCATTATGCATTATATGTGGTTTATTTGGTTATTCATGTTCAATTGATTATTTTATTCTAAAATAGAAAACTATCCCCCATCTATTAATGATGCTCTTGGAATTCATTTCTAGCCTTTGGAATCTTTGGGATGTCTCTTAAGGCCATGTAATGTCCTTCTACCTTATCAAGACAATGAGGAGTGGTAGGCTGTTACAAGTGGTATTGGTCTTGGTCCTTACAATTTTTTATATAGAATAAGAGTTCATCAGTTTTTTCATTATCTGAGTAAAATTTAATTTGGTTTTTGTCTTGGAGTAGGGATGATAGAAATTAGTACGATTTTTGGGATATGAAATAATGTGTAGAAAAAAATCAGCTAACCATTTATGATAAACTTCTTGTTTCCAGATATTTTGGTACATAATTTTTTTGGAGACACGAATAGGATCTGGAATCTAATTTTAATGGGTTTATCCAATGAGATGACAATAATTTTCATTATAAAAATGGATTCCCTCTTGGAGTGCATATCTCATTTTGAGTAATTATTTTACTCAATTTGTTGATTTTTGTAAAATATTGATATTGTTTTCAAATGAATTATTTTGAAAAATATCATGGTTGTGGTATTTTGAAAATGGTTTTATCTTAAAAGGATAGTTGAAAATTTTCAACAATAAAAAGGATAAACATGCATAATGTTGAATTTTCAAAAGTCATTTTGTGGTTCTGTGTTGTGATAAAAATAGAAATTCTCAATCCATTAGTTTCTAGAGAGTGATGTTTATGGTGTGTGTTTCTTTCTAGAAAATGGTACTTGGTATAAATCATAAGAAGTGGTTGGAAGATAATGTTTAGAATGTGGTTCACTTGATCCATAGGTGAACCAATAGTTGGTCCAAAGAATCACTAATTATCTTCAAACCATTGAGTTAGTACTATAATCAGATACTTTTTTTATGATATATGTCACTATTGAAAATACAAGTGGAGGATGTATGGTTTTCTTCATGAGAGGAGGTGATAACTCTAGCACTAATAGAAAGAGGAAGAGTGAAACCTATTCCCAAAGGGGTGTAACACATATGAATCATACCAAAGGAGCAAGTAACCTTCCATGAAGACCCAAGGTCATGACTTGATCTTTTCAGTGTGGTTCATAGAGCTATATCATGAAAACATAAATCACACCACCAAGATCATGCCAAAATTACAACAAGATGGAGCATCTTCAGTGTTATTGTCATAGTTCTATGAGTTTAGTTGCTTAGGACAAACCTCATGTGTCGCAATTGTCACATGATTTGAAAGGATGGAGGAAGAAAAATCAATCTAGATAGAAAAAAAGATCTATACATGGAGAATCTAGGAATTCCATGACTCCTCAAACATTTCAATCTCAACAGGGAAATAATGAATAAAGTGTGGTGGGAAACTAATTATAGGGTATTGAACAAGTTATTGTGGATTAAAATTCTCGAAAATAAATTATGTGAGGTAAAATTATTTTTAATTCTATAATTATTCAAGTTTTTTTTTCAATATGGGTGTATCTTATTCTTGTATTTCTTCTCGTGCTATTGATTTTCTAAGTTTAAAAGTTGAGTTGATTCCTTTTGTGTTAAAAGAGAAAACTCCTCTTGGCCCAAGATATTGTCAAGATTTTTTTTGTAAAATGTGTTATATAACTATTGATAGAGATAATCTGAAATTGGATTTCTCTATGATTTAGATGGATTTTTTTTATATAATCCTAGGTATGGATTGGTTGACTATGTTTGAGGTTCGCATTGACTGTTATACCATAAAGTTTTGTTTTACAATTGAAGATAGTGTCGAGCATCTCATTTAAGGGGACAAAAATGTGAAGGTAGGTGAAATGGGTTTGTTAGAACTTGTAGTTAGAATTCTACCACACCATTTGGCATCATTGTATTTGGCATCGATGGACACGATCAATAATTACAGTTTTCCATCAGCGGTGGATTAGTTTCCAGATGTGTTTCCCAAAAATTTATCAGTGCCACCCCCATAAGAGAAGTGGAGTTTAAGGTTGATCTACTTAAAGGGATCGGTCTTATATCCCTTAAATATTATTAGATTTAAGCAATAGAATTAAGGGAGTTTAAAGTGCTTTTGGAAGAGTTGGAATGAAAGGGTTTTATTCAGTCGAGCAAGTATCCATGGGCAGCACCGGTCTTGTTTGTGAAAAAGGTGGATGAAACCATAAGGTTGTGTGTGAAATATCATAATCTAAACCATGTTATGACAAATAAAATGTATCCACTTCCACCAATTTATTATATATTTAATCAATTAAGGTGATTTCAATTTTTCTTTAAGATTAACTTGGGAGCAATGTCTCGCCAATTTCAGGTGAGGAAGGAGGATATCCCAAAACATCTTTCAGAATAAGATATAGCCATTGAAAATATATGGTTATGAAATTTGGTATCATGAATGTGCTAGAAGTCATTATGGAATTAATGAATCATATATTTAAGAGATATCTATATTCTTTTGTGGTGGTTTTTGTACATGAAATAATGGTGTATTCAAGGAAAACAGTTGAGCATGAGAAACACTTAGAGACAATTTTTGGAATCTTGAGAGATTGTCATTTGTTTGTGAAATTATCAAACAATGATTTTTGTATATATTAGGTACATTTAATTTTCCATGTAATGTATAAAAACGGATTTTATATTGATTGAAAAAATATCAAGACTATTATCTCCTAGAAACCATCAAATGACATCTTTGAGATGCACAATTTTCTCATATTGGATGGTTATTACTGATGATTTGTTCATGATTTTTCTCAACAGGCATTTCTTATGATAGCTTCGATGATGAATAATGTTAAATTACATTGGGATAAGGATTTTTTAAAGTCTTTTCGAGAGTTTAAGTTCATCCTTACATTATCACCAATCTAGATTATCTAGAATCATGATAGGGGTGTGTGATGTATTTTGATGCTTTTGGATCTATATTGGGGTGTGTTCTGATGAATGGAGATCATGTTGTTGCATATGGATCAATGTAGTTATGAGTGAATGAGAATAACTACACAATGCATGATATGGAGTTAGCTTTCATATTCTAGGATTTTAAGACATAGCATCATTATATCTTTGATGATAAATAGAATCTGTTTAAATATCATTAAATCTTGAAAAGTATCTTCTCACAATGGGTTTTGATCTTAAGATAGATAATATTGATTTAATATCTATAAATGTCTAACATTGAATTTATTTATACACTGGGTAAAGGAAACATAGTGTTATATGAATTAAGTATAATTTTTTATGATCAATTAGAAATAGTGGACTCAAATCAGTGGTAGTCAATGTTAGTGATATACGACATGAACATTGAATGTGAAGACCAATGTGAAGTTAAAATTTTATTTAATGTTTATTTGGTTCAAGATTTGGTTAAGAAGAATAAAATTATATATACCTCTGATTATGAATGTGTGGTGATGAGGTCAAAACTAAATGGTGTGGATACTATAGAGGGTTCTGAACTAGATGGGAGTTTAGTCTTGTTATTAATAAATTGGATGATTGCACCTGTGAATTTTTGGGAATAAATTCTTCATAATTACCACCATTCGAGATTGCAAGTTCATTTTGAAGTACCTAAGATGTATAAGGCATTTAAATCGTAGTATTTTTGGATCGGTATGAAAAGGAATGGGGATGAGTTTGATTCACAATGCTTAAATTGTCAGTGGGTTAAGGAAGAACATCATTGACTAGTAGGTATTCTACATTGTTTACCAATTCTAGTGTGCCAATGGAAGCATATAGCTATAAATTTTGTAACAAGTATTCAAAGAATAGTTTGGAAACACGGTTCCATATGGGTGATAGATAATCAGCTCACAAAATCAGCTCATTTTATCACTATTTGTGAATCTCATATGGTGGAAGACATGGAAAATATCTATATCTGATAAGTTTTAAAGAGGCATGGCATACCAGTTTCAATAGTATCATAAAGTTATCTAATTTACACCTCTCATTTAAAAAAATAATTATAAATACATTGGGAGTAATTTGACTATGAGTATAGATTATCATATTTATATGGATGGGAAATCCAAAAGGGTGATATAGAAATTGGAGGACATGTTTTATGATATTTTAATTTATTTTGGTTAGTCATGTGAATATCATGTGTCATTAGTGGAGTTATCATATAATAATAAGTATTAGGCCTTGATATAAATGGATTAGTTTGAAGAATTATATGGGATTCCTTATCGTTCTCTAATTTTTTGGGTGGAAATAGGTGATACATCATTGGTTGGGTTGATCCTTGTCCAGGAGTTAACAATGAAGATTCATTTTATCAGGAAACTAATGGATACAGCTTCAAGTAGTCATAAATCGTTTGAGGATCATCGTCGATGGTCATTTTCATTCATAGTGAGTGATCATGTGTTCTTGAGGATATCTCCATGGCGTGGGCATCATCAACTTGGGAACTGGGGAAAGATATTTTCTAGATACATTGGCACTTTTGAGATACTGGAACATATTGTTGAGGTGGAATATCAGTTGGAATTGCCACCACGGTTCAGTGTGGTGCATAATGTGTTTAATTTGTCTCATTTGAAATTTTATTAGCCTAATCCTAACCATGAGATTCAATGGAATCTTGTTGAAAAAGATCTGGATTCATCGTTGTTACATACCCCAGTACAGATTATGGATAGGAAAGAGAAAGTCTTGTGTGGGAAAAGCATCGGTATAGTGTAGGTTTTGTGGAAACATGATCGGGTTTAGGAAGAGACATGGGAACATGAGAAGCAAATGAATTTGAAATGTATAGAACTATTTTGAGATAATGATTATTTTCTTCATTCTTAGAATGTAAAGGCCAATGGTGGGGAGAATGTAGCACACCCGATTTCATATAAGTAACCCTTTATTTTTGTTTTTATGTATGTAAAGTATATGGTTTTTAGGGATATTTTAGAGAATTTTTTGGATGTTTTGTGGATTTTATATAGGTTCATGGTTGGTGCACAGTTTGTATGAACTTTGGAACACCTATAGGATGCTCTACACAGTGCGATATTGTTAAAGGGAAGACATAGAGGCAGTGCACGATTTGTCCATACTGTGTGGGTACCTAGGAGAAGCTGTTCTTTTTGAGACAGTTAGATTTGGAAAAGTTAGCACACTATTTGGAAACAAATTCTAGCCAACCATGCAATGTTCATTATTGAGGTAGTGGATGGCACATAGTTAGTACATCGTTTTCCAAACCATGAGACTAACTATTTTGGGGTTAAAAATAAAGATCCAAAAATTTTGGATCTCGCGCATTTTTTATCTCCAAATCCCTTTTTTTTCTCAAATGCAGCCCTAACTCAAGATTATCTCCTCCGAGAGGATAAGGAGACGTCCTCATTGACCTAGAGGAGATAAAAATGATTCTCTTAGTGTTTTTAAGGACTCTTGTGCTATGTGATCATTATTGGTTTTTTCATGGTGTTTTTTCATAGATATACTTATATGTCTCCTTCTCTATCTTAGTTTCATAAATCTACATCTATTGGGGATAGATCTTATATATTTCAATGTGGTTTCATTTGAATTTGAGTGTCGTTCTTCGTTTTAACTATAAAACCCAAGGTAGGTGTTTTCACTCTTAAATCCTCTGTTTATAACTTTAATTATTAGTTTCAAATTGATTAAATTGATTGAACATGGTTGTAAAATTGGAGTAAAAATAATGATTGAAACCTTTTTAGTTATGGTTTGTGGATTTTTGTGAAATTTTGAATTTTTTTTGAAAACTAATCTGATAAATGATTTTAAAATATTGATTTTAAAATAGTTTTTTTGGTTTGATTTATAAAAATAGTTTTCAATAAAAATGTTGTTTTATTGAAATTGTATTTTTATTTAAATGGATTGATCTTTATTTTTTTAGTATAATTGTTTTGACATTGTTTTTGTGCATACATAGTGGTGTGTGGTCATATTGCATTATAAGGCTTTGTTCAAATATGACCTTGTGCTTAGTGCTAAAGGTGTAATGGAACATGAGATTTAATTACCTTATGATGACTTGGTAGATTGAAAATAACCCCATAATGTGAATGGAACTATCATAATAAAACATTCATTTGTAGATGTGTAGATTTTTCTATGTGAGTGAGATATTCTAAATGAATTTTATAAAATTGTTTGAGAAAATTGTTTTTTTTTTCATTCCCCGGAGCTTTTTATTATTTTGAGAAAAAAAATTTCTCTACAAATTGTATATATTTAGTTATAAAATGATTTTAGAACTTGTTTTATTTAAGAAAAATTATAAAAAGTTTCTAACATGTTCTATCCATGTGGTGTGAGTATGGTTGTCAATGGGGAAAGTCTACTGAGTTTCAATAATCCCCTGACATTAGCACTTTGGTGTTTCTACAGAATTTGTTTATTGAGACACGGTGAAAGGAAAATTATAAAAAATTTATAGTAGTACTTCGTGATACATGGTCTATTTTGTGAAGTTGGATAATGGAGAATGTTTGGAGCATGAAGTTGTTGTTGGACCCCTTGAGTTTTGTCTTCTGCTCTGTACTTTGATATTATAGTCTTCCACTATGGTACATTGTTCTTGTTTGATTTTGATAAATGATATTTTGAGTTGTCATATATTATCATCATGAATCATTTAGTGGATTATTTGGTTATGAAATGTTTAGTTTCTTGTTTTTTTCTCAATGTGAAAAATTTCCCCAATATGTTAATAAAGCCCTTGAAATTTATTCCAATACTTTGGTATCATGGGTATGTTTCTTAAGGAAAAGTAACATCCTTTTACCTTATCAAGCCAATGTGGAGGGACAAGATGTTACATTACAGTGTAACAATGCTAGTCTACATTATGTTACAACATATTTCATCCTTAAATGGGACTAAAAACCCATTTTTATCTGAGTAATTGATAAGTTCATTTTATATGATATTTATCACATTGGTAAGTAATGAAAGGATAAGGTTTTCATGGAAGTATATCAGCTCTTAGGAGTTTTAGATTAGTGGTGGTCACTAATAAAAAACATAAATAAGAAGGAAGAAATTTAATATATGTTATGGATGGATTTTAAAGAAATTTTCAGGGAGAAATATTTCCCTCGTGAATAGTGGGCTGATATTGAGAGAAAATTCTTGAGTCTAGAAAAGAAAGAGGATAAAAACATTTACCAGTATTAAACAAACATTACGAGCTTATAAAAGCATGTTTTATACTATATAGGCAGTCTAATGAGAAATTTTGACAATTTCATTGATGGAATTAATCCAATTCTTTGAATAGAAATAGTATCCAAGAAATTCTCATCAACCATGTATATATATAATGTCCCATAAAGACAGAAAATTAATTTTCCAAGCCATATGGATTCTAAGGGATGTAAGATAATAAGTGGGGTGTTGTAACGCCCCGAACCCAGTTACCTAGAGTCGGTGCATTATTACATAATATTAGCATGATCACAAGGGATCAAATCCCGAAACACTGATCAGTTTAGTAGCCTTGGAAGTACTAGATACATTCATAATTTTTACATTACATCATGAAATAAAAACATCAACAAAATTTTTTCCCCTATTGAACACACTTATATCCTTAGCCTATCCCTGCAAGTCAACCATAAAATACTTCTTCACATCCTAGGATAAATAAAACATTGAAAGGGGTGAGCTCAGATGCTTAGTAAGAATAATAATATAGCGAAAACATTCATAAATAAGTTTAAACATTTAAGGCGATGTATAAGACTAAAAAAATACTTTAAAAGTTAAACATAAGCATAATATGGAAAAGATAAAATTAAATAATTTCATTTACTTATTCACATGGATATTCTACAAGTCAAATAATCACATGCAATATCAATAGCCACTTTCATAATGATGGAATGCATAATTTCAGACTCCATAACCACATAGTCAAGGCCTTGTTCCAAGACTAAAAATATGATTTTGTCAAGGCCTTGTTCCAAGACACTAGTTTGTCTCATGAGACCTACAAATGCATCAAGGAGTTATAGCGGGCTCCACTCGTTACTTACTAAGTCCAATGCATTCCTCATTTGAAAAGGTTTAAACATAACATAAACATAATTATTAAAAATTGTATACGAAATGTCAATAATTGATCAATAAAACATGAATGGTATAAAAATAACACATACACAGTAAAAAATATCACAAAACCTTCAATGCAATATGGACGTTTTGTAACATAATAAATCAACTTCAAACAAGCTTAAAATCCGTCAATGGACGTTGACATAGATGAAATAAAAACATTTTTAGATAAATATCTCTTTCTATTTTGAAATCATTTAAAATCCATATATTTATAAAAGAAAACATTTATTTCGAAAATATTCTTATAATCTTGTATCAGAAGCTTCGATGATGATATAACGGTGGAAAATATCCACACCCACTGTATAAGTTAAAAAAGACATTCTTACCTTAATTTTGTCGAAATGGTCATAAAGTACCTTATTTGGAAAATGAAGGAAAGATTACATTCAAAACATATATGGTCAAATAAGGATATAAATTAATTTAACCAATATAATAGTAAATAGTAAAAATGTTTTGAATTTCATTTTTAAGAAAACAGGTACGTGGATGATAAAGAGGTCCTTATAGATACTTATATAAAAACAAACTTGGATAATAAAGAGATTGAGAAATTAACCCTTACCTTGTACTATTCCTTGGTTGAGGGTACATTAAAATCCGGTATAATAGTTAAATAATTTTTATTAAATTATACAAGAACTATATACATAAATATGATATCATATATGACCCTCTAATATTTCTTTGTTAATAATATTTCAGTAGTATCATCGTTTCATGTGTTAACGGATTCATTTTCCTTTATATACATGGTTACATTATCCATGTTTGTTATGGATGTGATTTATTTGATTCATATATATAATTATATTATGTTCCTAAAAAATATTTTTATTCATAAAATGAAAATTATTATTGAATGATTATGATGGGGAATGAATCTCTTCACGATCGTGGAGACGGTAATCCGTACGTACGCATGAGTGACGATATCATTATATTGATGGTGAAATAATATGTAATTGGATGTTATATCATATATACTTAATAATTAACATGTTATATTTATTATTTTCATCAGTTATATTCATTATTATACACATACAAAATAATGAAGTGTTTGAAAAATAAACTACACCACGACATGGAGACAGAAAGCCGTAAGTACGTACATATGGTGACATTATCATTTATAGGATGGATAGAATAATAAATATGATTGTACCATATTTTTAATAACATAACAGTATATAGAAGATATTGGAGTTATTATTTTATAATGGAAACAACAAAGAAAGAGGAAGTGGAAGAAGAAAGGAACTTGAAAGAGGTTATGAAATAGTTACCTCTTCTTCGAGTTCTTCCTTTTGATTTGATCAAAATGGCTCCTTAGGTTGGATTTATGACCAAATAAAGGCCTCTAGGTTAAAGGGTGAAAATTTGGGTGGATATTTGGTCATGGGTCAGCCGATAAAAATGGATTTGGAGGTGTGAAATTAAGATAAGGGGAAGTACTTTTTTATAAGAGAGGTGAGGGTCACTATAAGAAATTCATGAAATATTATTTTATAATAAAGTCATTTTCTGTTTATAATGGCTTAAAAATAATTTATTTATAGGATAAGGAGGGTATGGGTCGACAACCTCTAAAAAAATAGGTTTTAGACAGGTTTAGGTCACCATAATAACATTATCTTTTAAATTTAACTCTTAGATAAATAGTTTTTCATTTATCATGTCTCTTTATATTTTTATATTATATTGTTAACAAACATACTATAAACTTCCAAGAGAACCACAAGTGGTTAATTTTTAATATATATAACCTTATCTAAATCATTTTGTTGAACATTAGATTTTTAAAAATATTATATAAATTAATAATATAGTATTTGCTTTAAAAACATAATTATGCGAATTTTGACAGTATTTAGTATTTGGTTTTTGTGAAAAATCATAACAGCATGATTAGTTTGAAAAAAAAAATATTTAATCAAACCTAACATGTCATATAAACTTAGAAAATTATTAAAATTCATAAAAATACTCAAATTACATTTATTTGGAGATTTATAATATTAATTGTCAATCTTTCATTGTAAGGTAATTACTGCATCATCATTGTGTCATAAATAAATTAAATTATTTAATGTATAAAAATTATAAATAAAATACCATTATGTTATAAATATTTTTATCTTTCTAATTAATATTTATAGTCAAATCTATATTGTGTGTAAACCTATATTAAAAATGTTTTAGTTATTAAGAACTGGATTTAACTATTTTAACTCTCCTTTAAATAAAATAAAAATAAATGTCTTAATCTAATCCAAGTGGACCAAAAGATATCATATTTTATTTTTAAGGTTTTTTTGGTTGAATTAAACTTATCTAATAGAATTATGACATGTGTTAGGGTAATTATGATATTATTTTTACCCTTAATTACCCTGTTTACTTTTAACCGTGGTAAATAAAAGTCAAAAATTACTATCCACCGAAAATTAATTTTATCTTATTGAACCACATTTTACTTATTTATATTAACAATGTCTCTCGGATTTGTTAAATTCAACTCACAGAAGTGGTAAAATTATGTTTTATGCAAATTTTCAAATACTCCTAGGAGGTGGGTAAAAGACGGTAAAAAGTTCAATAAAATTTTTATATATCTAAGATTATTATAAAATGAATCCAATGAATTAAATTGAACATATATAGGTATTATGTATCTATTTTGACCTAAAATAAATTTAAATAAAATAAATAATTATTGAAATAAAAAGTCAGTTTTAACCAATAACGCAATCTTTTTCATTATACATCAAAAATTGAATGTTTTTATAAAAATACCAAAAATCCACCCTAAGATAATTTCGATATTCCGAATTCAAAAATAAAGTCCATTTTGAAAAATAAAATTTATAAAATTTCAAAAAGTTGGTATTACTATTCATAACAGCGAGTTTGATTGGACACGGTGTGTTAGAATCTCAAAGTTACGTACAATGAAAGCTATTTCATTATTCAATGGGAAAAATTTTGTGGAATCTTGGGGTGTTACATTCTCCCCTCCTAAAAATAATTTTGTCCCTGAAATTTCTAGAATATTAATGCATAAAAAGATTCAGTTGGTTCTTCATCATAAGTTCATCAGGTTCCCAAGTTTCCCCTTCCATCTTATGATTTCCCCATAGAACATTCACTGGATAAGTCATTTGGTTTCTCAACACTTGTTCTCTGGTATCAAGAATTCTGATAGGCTCGTTATAATAAGAAATATCAGGTTCTAGTTCTAATTCTTTATAAGTGAGTACATGCATCGGGTAAGGCATGTATTTTCTCAATAGTGATATATGGAACACATCATGTACTTTGGAGAGACTCGGAGCCAATGTCAAACAGTAATCTACAACCCCAATTAGTTCTAGAATTTCTAAAGGTACGATGTACCTGGGACTTAATTTACCGTTCTTACCAAATCGTATAACTCCCTTCCATGGAGATAAATTCAATAAAACATGATCTCCTACCAGAAATTCTAAATCCTTCATTCGGTTATCACCATAGATCTTCTGTCTACTTTGAGCTTCTTTGATGTGGGTTTGGATAACCTTCACCTTTTTTATTTTTTCTTCAACATGTTCTGGGCCTATGAGTTTTCTTTCACCAACATCATCCCAACAAGTTGGTGTGTGACATCTATTTCCATATAACACTTCATATGGTGCCATCTGAATACTTGAATGTAATCTATTGTTATAGGAAAATTCTACTAGAGGTATATATTGATCCCACATACCATTAAAGTCATGTGAGTAAGATCTCAACATGTCTTCTATGGTTTGAATTGTCCATTCTGATTTTCCATCGGTTTGAGGGTGGTAGGTAGTGCTAAAATGAAGTTCAGTATCTGGGGTCTTCTGAAGCTTTTTCCAAAATCTTGATGTTAAATGGGGATCACGGTCAGAAAAAATAGATAGGGGTTCTTCATGAAGTCTTACAACTTCATTAATATATAGTCTTTCCATACTTTCAAGTGGTAAATCTTCTCTTGTAGCATGAAAATGTGCTGACTGGGTAAGAAAATCAACAATGACCAATATTTCATCATTCCTTCTAGGAGTATTTGGTATCCCCATGACAAAGTCCATCATAATATTATCGCATTTCCACTTAGGTATGGGAAGAGTTTGCATGAATCTTATAGGTTGTTGCCTTCCAGCTTTCACTTGTTAACAAATCATACATCTTGACATAAAATCAGCAAGTTCCCTCTTCATGTTGTCCGACAAAAAATGTTCTTTCAAATCTCTATACATCTTAGTGCTCCTAGGGTGTATAGATAAATTGGAGCTATGAGCGTCATCCAACAATTCCCTTTTTAGATCAGGTATGTCGGTAACACAAAGTATCTTCCCAATTTTCAAAATTCTATCTTCATATATAAAGTCACTCAATCTCCCATCATTCACATCTTTAATCCTCTTTTGAAACTCCTTATCATCAATCTGAGAACACTTTATATTTTCTTGTAAAGATGGTTTGGAAACCATTTGAAAAATTATTAATGCTTCACCTTCCATGGTTATTCCCATATCCATCTTTACTAGATCCATGAAAGTAGGATCCCTTTCAACTATCATCTTGTTCAAAACTCCATGGTCCTTTCTACTCAAATCATCTTCTACCTTTTTTTCCTTCCTCGGGTGGTAGTGTATAGTGCAATCATAATCCTTGAGTAGTTCAAGCCATCGTCTTTTCCTCATGTAGAGTTCTTTATGTGAGACAATATAATCTTAACTCTTGTGATCAGTTTAGATCTCATGTTTTTCACCATAGAGATAGTGTCTCCATATTTTCATAACAAAGATTACAGTTTCTAACTCAATATCATGAGTAGGATATTTTTTCTCGTGAATTTTTAGCTATCGTGATGCATAGGAAATAACTATATCATTATGAATAAGGACACAACCATGTACTTTCTTTGAAGAATCTCTATAAATAAAAAACCTATCGTTCCCTGATGGTAGAGTCATGACAAGAGCATTGACTAATCTTCTCTTCAGTTCTTCAAAAAAAATTCACTCTTTTGTCCAAACAAATTTAACCTTTTTACGAGTGATCTTGCTTAATGGGTTAGCCAATTGGGAAAAGTTCTGGATAAAACACCGATAATAACCTGTTAAACCAATAAAACTATGTACCTCAATTATACTCATCAGTGTTGGCCATTCTTGGATTTCCTTGGTCTTTGAAAGATCAACACAGATTCCATCCTTAAGAACAATATATCCATGAAAATAAATCTCTTGAAGCCAAAATTCACACTTGCTAAACTTCCCATATAATTCATTTCCTCTAAGAGTATTTAAAATAATGTGCAAGTGATTTTCATTATCTTCGTATCCATTGGATTATACCAAGATATCATCAATAAATACCACTACAAAGTCATCAAGATATTCCTTGAAAACTCTATTCATTAGATCCATGGAGACATACGGTGCATTAGTCCTCCCAAAAGGCATTACTGTAAACTCGTAATGCTTGTACCTAGTTCGAAATGTGGTTTTTGGAATGTATTCCTTCTTCACACACAACTGATGATATCCAGATTGAAGTTCAATATTTGAAAAATATTGATCTCCATGAAGTTGGTTGAATAAATCATCTATGTGAGGTAGGGGATACTTGTTATTTATTGTTATAGCATTGATCTCCCTATAGTCAATGAACAACCTCATAGATCCGGCATTCTTCTTAACAAAAAGGACATGGGCTCCCCATGTAGAAAAACTAGGGAGGATAAATCCTTTATTACTAAATTCCTCTAGTTTTTTCTTTAGTTCCACTAATTCTACAATGACCATTCTATAAGGGGTCTTCGATATGGGCCATGAACCAAGAATTAAATCAATGGAAAACTCAATTTCTCATTCTGGAGGATGTCCAGGTAAGTCCTCTGGAAACACTTCAACATATTGTTGCACAATAGGTAAATCCTTTATTCGAACATTATTTACATCAACCATAGTTATTTCATTCTCTTCTACCCCAATAATTGAATTTAGTAGAGCTACTGGGGCTGGATCTAGATAAGCATCAGGTGGTGATGTTTCTGCTCTAAAGATAAGGTACTCCTTATCATCATCAAAAATTGCAACCTCCTTCTTCTTATAATAAATTTTTCACATCATGCTCCAAAATCTAATCCATTCTGAGGATTATATCAAATTCAATCATGGGTATGACGATGAGATCAATAGATAAAGAACATTTATATGCCCTAATGGGAACTGATTCACATAACTTTTTTGCGGTGATACTTCCCTTAGGTTTTTTGAGTGAAAAATCCCTTCTTAAGTTAAATTGAAAATAACTAATTTTCTTAGAAAATTGGGAAGATATGAAACAATGCAATGATCCAGAATCAAATAAAGAATTGGATAAATTGTGGAAACCATTAAATTACCTACCACCATATCTTTCGGAGCTTCAACCTCAGCAGTAGTGATCGCATAAGCTTTTCCTTACTCCCATGGAATCTTTTGAGGTAAGTTCCCTTGGTTATTAGGACATTCATTTGCATAAATCCCCTTTTCTCTAAAATTGTAGCATTCAACATTGATAGCCTCTTTCTTCCCCTTAAAATCACGAGCTTGTTGGCCTTTTCACCACACTTATAACAGGCTCTCATTCCCTTCAGGAAAGTACCGATGTGTTTATTCCCACATTAACCACAGGATAGATATTCAAATTTTCCCTTCTTCCCCTTATTTTCATTTCTAGAGCGTTCAGAAGATGTCTTTTAATCTTGATTTGCTTTAAAGTTATAAGACATAGAGAATTAATCTTCTATCTTGATAGTGCATGAGATAATATTTCATACGATGAGAATGATTGTGAGACAAATTCTCGATGCATAAATGGTTTTAACCCATGAAATAATCTATCAATATTACTCATTGGGTTACGTATATAATTTTTTCATGCCTTGATAACCTTGTAAACTTATCCTCATACCTTGCGACATTCTCATCCTCCTTTTGCCTCAGACTCAGAAATTGTCTTTCCATATCCGCTCGATGGTCGCGAGGAAATTATTTTTCCAAGAAAATCTCTTTAAACTCCCTCCATTCCATGTTCGAGACTTCTTCATCTTCCTTGGTGTTTTGGATTAATTACCACCATTAATCTGCATCTCCTATGAGGTGATAAACTGCCATGACAACTTTTTCCCTTTCGCTACTCCCCAAAGCATAAAATATTTCCTCTAATGAATTTATCCATTGCTCAGCTACTAATGGTTTTTTACTCCCATTGAATGTTGGTGGTTGTTTCCTCATGAAGCGGTCTAACATTGATCTTCCGCATTGTGGATCAGGGTAGTCCATACGGGTAAGGTTATTATTCATAACCTAAGTGAGTTATCCCAATATGGTGATAAGATGATCAGCACCAGTTGCTTCACTGGATCCATTATAATTATCTTGAGTATGAGGGAAATCCCTACATGTATTACGTGCGTTGATACGGTTTCCATTCCTTCCACTAGGATCCATTTCTAAACAGTGGCATACACTAGATTAATTTATGAATCACAATACATAATTCCAAACTTGTAAAACACTTATCATAAATTGAACAGTTTATGGATATTATCCATAATCATAAAAATGTTTTACTTGAGGAATTATATACTCATAAACACTTAATAATGGTTTGTAAAGAAAATAAGAATTATCCTAAGCATATCCCCTGGTAGTGTCGTAACCAAGAGTGGAACAAGGCCGGTTGTCATGCACCAGTTCCCGTTCGAGTCTAGCTCAAATTAGTGTTTTCGAGTTTTACCCCTAGGTACATCTGTGCTCGATCTGCATCTACCTGCTCATATCCAGACAAGGATTTATTTCTTGGAAAACTCACAAAATATCTACATTACCAAAATTCTAGGATGTTCTTCTATACTAATCATCAATGTCTATCGTAGGGTAATGTTCTCTAATTAGAGTTATTCTAAATCTAGATTCCAAGGTTTGTACTAAACTTCATCTTATACAATTGTAATGCCCCGAAACAAGTTACCCAGAGTCGATGAATTATTACATAATATTAGCATGATCACAATGGATCAAATCCCAAAACACTGATCAGTTTAGTAGCCTTGGAAGTACTAGATACATTCATAAGTTTTACATTACACCATGAAATAAAAACAACAACAACATTTTTTACCCTTTTTAACACACTTATATCTTTAGGATATCCCTAAAGGACAACCATAAAATACTTCTTAACACTTGGGAAAAATAAAATATAGAAAGAGGTGATCTCAGATGCTCAGTAAGGATAACAATATAGAGGAAACTTTCATAAATAAGCATAAACATTTAAGGCAATGTATAAGACTAAACAAAATCCTTTTAAACATAAACATCAGAATAATGTGGAAAAGATAAAATAAAATAATTCCATTTACTTATTCACATGGATATTCTACAAGTTTAATAATCACATGCAATATCAATAGCCACTTTCATAATGATGGAATGCATAATTCCAGACTTCATAACCACTTAGTCGAGGCCTTGTGCCAAGACAACAAATAAGATTTTTTCAAGGCCTTATGCCATGACACTAGTTTGTCTCATGATACCTATTGATTCATTGATGTGCTATAGCAGGCTCTATGTGTCACTTACTAAGTCTCATTCATTGCTCATATGAAAAGGTTTAAACATAACATAAACATTCGTATTAAAAATTGCATACGAAATGTCAATACTTTATCCATAAACCATTAATGGTATAAAAATAACACATCCAAAGTAAAACATATAAAAAAACCTTCAATACAATATTTAAGTTTTGTATCATAACAAATCAACTTTAAACAAGCTTAAAATCATTCAAAGGATGTTGACATAGATTAAATAAAAACATTTTTAGAGAAATATCTCTTTCTATTTTGAAATCATTTAAAAGTAATATATTTACAAAATAAAACATTTATTTTGAAAATATTCTTATAAGCTTGTATGGGAAGCTTCGATGATGGTATAACGGTGGAAAATGGCCACACCCGCTATATAAGTTAAAAAAGACATTCTTGCCTTAATTTTGTCAAAACGGTCATAAAGTACCTTGTTTGGAAAATGACAGAAAGATTAATTTCAAAACATATATGGTCAAATAAGGGTATAAATGTATTTAACCTATAGTATAGTAAATATTAAAAATGTTTTGAATTACATTTTTAAGAAAACATGGATGTTGATGATAAAAAGGTCCCAGTATATACTTACGTAAAAACTACCTCGGATAATAAAAAGATTGTGAAATTAACCTTTACCTTGTATTTTTCTTTGGTCAAGTGTATATTAACCTCCTTTATAATAGTTAAATAATTGTTATTAAATTATACAAGAACTATATACATAAATATGATATCATATATGACCCTCTAATATTGCTTTGTTAATAATATTTCAGTAGTATCATCGTTTCGGGTGTTAACTGATTCATTTTTATTTATATAATTGGTTATGTGGGCCATGTTTTTTATGGATAGGATTTATTTAATTCATATACATAATTATATTTTGTTTATAAACGTTATTTTTAATCATAACATGAAAATTATTCTTGAATGATTGCGATGGGGAATGAATCTCGTCCCGTTCGGGGAGACGGTAATCCGTACATACGCACGAGCAACAATATCATTATATTGATGGTGAAATCATATGTAATTGGATAGTATATCATATATAAAGAGTCATTAAAATGTTATATTTATTATTTACATCAGTTATATTCATTATTATACCCATCCAAAATAATTAAGTGTTTAAATAACAAACTACACCACGACATGGTGACGGTAAGCCGTACGTATGCATGTATGGTGACTATGTCATTTATAGGATGGATAGAATAAGGAATATGGTTGTACCATATTTATAATAACATCACAGTATATAGAAGATACTGGATTTATTGTTTTATAATGCAAGCAACAAAGAAAGAGGAATTGGAAGAAGGAAATAACTTGAAATAGGTGACGAAATATTTACCTCTTCTTCAGGTTCTTCCTTTTGATTTGATAAAAAGGGCTCCATAGGTTGGATTTATGACCAAATTAAGGACTCTAGGATGAAGGTCCGAAAGTTAGGGGGATCTTTGGGCAGGGTTTGGCTGATCCAAATGAATTTTGAGGTGCGAAATTAAGAGAAGGGGAAGTACCATTTTATAAGAGAGGTGAGGGACACTTTAGGAAAAGCATGAAATATTATTTTATAATAAAATAATTTTAGGTTTATAATGGATCATAAATGATTTATTTAGAGGATAAGTTGGGGATAGGTATAAATAATTTCATAAAATAGGTTTTAGATAGGTTTAGGTCATCATATTAACCTTATTTTTTATATTTAACTCTTAGTTAAATAGTTTTTCATTTACCACGTCTCTTTGTATTTTTATATTATATGGTTAATAAAATTACTATAAAAATAACGAGAACCCCAAGTGGTTTATTATTAATATATATAACCTTATGTAAGTACTTTGGCAGAACCTTATATTTTTATGAATATTATATCAATTAATAATATAGTATTTGTTTTAATAACTTAATTATGTCAATTTTGACACTATAAAGTATTTGGTTTTTGTGAAAATCATAACAGTGTGATTACTTCGAAAAAAAATTATTTAATCAACACTAACATGTCATATTAACCTATAAAATTAGTTTAAATCATAAAAAGCCTCAAATTACATTTATTTGGATATTTATAATATCAATTATTTTAAATATTCATTAATAAGGTAATTACTCCATCATCATTATGTCATAAATAAATTAAATAATTTAATGTTTAAAATTTATAAATAAAATACCATTATGTAGGAAATCGTTTTATATTTCTAATGAATATGTATAGTCGAATTTATATTGTGTGTAACCCTATATTAAAAATTGTTTAATTATTAAACTTTGAATTTAACTCTTTTAACTCTTCTTTAAATAAAATAACAATAAATGACCTAATCTAATCCAAGTGGACCAAAGAGAATCATATTTTATTCCTAAGGTTTTTTTCCTAATTACACTTATCCGATAAAATTAGGACATGTGTTTGGGTAATTATGATATTATTTTTACACTTAATTGCACTGTTTACTTTAAACTGTGATAAATAAAAGTCAAAAGTTACTAATCACCAAAAATTATTTTCATCTTATTGAACCACATTTTACTTAATAATATTAACCGTGTCCCTTGAATTTTTGAAATTCAACTCACAGAAGGGGTAAAATTATGTTTTATGCAAATTTGCAAATGCTCCTATGTGGTGGGTAAATGATGGTAAAAAGTTCAATAAATTTTTTATATCTAAGATTATTATAAAATGAATCCAATGAATTACATTGAGATTATATTGATATTAAGTATCTATTTTGACCTAAATTAAATTTAAATAAAATAAATAAAAATTTAAATAAAAATTTGGTTTTGACTAATAACGTAGTGTTTTTCTTTATTCATCAAAAATTGAATGTTTTCAGAAAGATACCAAAAATTCACCCTAAGATAATTTCGATATTATGAATTCAAAAATGAATTCCATTTTAAAAAATAAAATTTATAAAATTTCAAAATGGGGGTGTTACTATTCATAATGGCTAGTTTGATTGGTCGCGGTGTGTTAGAATCTTGCAGTTGCATACAGTGAAAGCTATTGCATTATTCAAAGGGAAAGGTACCATGGAAGCTTGGGGTGTTATGGGTGTTTAGTACTCTAGAAAAGGAAATAAATTAAAAGGGAATAAGTGATGGATAAAATTTTCAACATGCAATGAATATGGAGAGGGACATAATAAAACAGGCCCATCAGGAATGAGATTCTATTACAAGTGTGGTGAAAAAGGCCACTAGGACCATGATTGTAGAGGCAAGAAAGTAGCCATAAATTTTGAATAATTTAATTATAAGGAGTTGGGAAACTATAAAAAATATTTTCATAATGGTCAAGGGAACTTTCCTCATAAAATTCCAATAGAACTATGCCATTCTTAAATAGTCATAATAGCTAAGGTTTAATTTCCTAATAATGTGGTGGAAGGTACATTAATCATCTACACAAATCATGATAAAGATTTATTAGATTCATGGTCATCGCATTATTTTATATCTTCTTGGATTTCTTGATAAATTAGATATTTCAAATTCAAATTAATGAGATATTTGTCATTAAAAACCATTATGGAAACCTTATTTCCACAAATATGTGACAAATAGTTCCTATTATGATACATAAAATTTCTGTAATTGATGATTTTATTATCATACCAAAGAAATATTTTGATATAATATTTAGTATGGATTGGAATTCAAATTATAATGAAAAAATATATTGAAAAGATAATAAAAATATGATTCATGATGAAGGTATAGAATTTATCAACTTTAAGTAGGGGAATTCATCATCAGATTCATATCTATATCCACCTCCACTAGTGATTTTATATGATATTGATGGAGATTAAGAGTAGATAATACATACTGATGAAAAAGGTGATCTTCAAATTGAGGATATAACTATTTTTCATGAATACATTAATGTATTCCCTATGGATTTACCTAGAAACCACCTTGATATTGAATATGTATTTACCTTTGATTTAATCTGTGATTCAAGGAAAATATGAAAGAATACCTATATAATGGACACATTGGAATTTGTGGAGATGATGAAACAACTACAGGAGTTCAGAAATAAAGAATTTAATCTCCCTATTTTTTCTCCATGGGGAGCTTATATACTATTTATTAGGAAAGAATATGGATCCATGAGGGTATGCATCGAATATAGAGAAATTAAATCTATTAAAATAATGAACAAGTATCATCTACCTCACATTGATTATTTATTTGATCAACGACACAAGCCTCAATATTTTTTCAATATTGACATTAGTTTTGGATATCATGAATTGTATGTGAATAATGAAGATATTCCAAAGGTATAATATCAAATAATCTATAGACATTACGGGTTTATAAGAATTCCATTTGGAATGACTAATTCACCCTCTATTTTTATAGATCTAATGAAAATAGTATTCAAGGAATATCTTGACAATTTTATTGTGGTATTTAATGATTCTATCTTGATTTACTATAAAGTTATGAGGATTATGAGAACCACATAATTTTTTTAAGACTCTTAGAAGAAAATAGTTGTATGAGATGTTTCGAAAGTGTGACGTATGGATTCAAACAACTTATTTTCTTTGCTATGTTTTCTACTAGGATGTCTCTCATTTGATCCTATGAAGATAAATTTCAACGAATAATTCCATACACCAACGAACATAATTGAGGTACATAGTTTCATTTTTTTAGTAGGTTACTATCTGCATTTTGTTTTGAATATTTTCTGATTAGCTACCTATTTAATAAAGATTACTAATAAAGGGTTTAAGTTCATATGGAAAAAAATGTTTAAGATTATTTAAATAATTGAGGAGGTTATTAGTGAATTCTACAATCATGACTCTATCCTCAATAAATGTTTGATTTGAAATTTAATGTGAGGAATTTAAGCAAGGAATTGGTTGTATCCTTATTCATAATGATAGATTTATTACCTATGCATCAAGGTAGATAAAACTCATGAAAAGAACTATCCAACTCATGATCTTGAGTTAGAAGATTTAATTTTCTCTTAGAAAATTTGGAGACACTATCTCTATGGTGAAATATGTTAGATATATAAATATCATAGGAGTTTTAAATATATATTATCATATAAGGAACTTAGAATGATATAAAGGATATGTCTTGAGCTACTCAAGGATTATTATTTTTCAATACACTAACACCCATGGAAGGAATATAAGGTAACAAATGCAGTGAGAATGAATAATCATGGAGTTATTACCAAAATTAGGATTCAAAGAGATCATGTGTAAATGGATCTAGTAGTAATGGATATGGGAATTATCAGGGATGGAGATACATTGATACTTTTTCAAATGGTTGATAGATCATATTTATTGAAAAAAATAAACAGTTCTCATTCCGGTGAAGAGAATTTTCAAAGAAAAATTAAAGATGTAAATAATGAAATGTTGGAAAAAATTTGTAAAAGGATAGACTTGCGAAATTTGGGAAAAGATTTGTGTTCCCAATATACCTGAACTAAAAATATAATTATTCGATGATGCTCATAGATATAATTTCTCTACACACCCTGGGAGTAGTAATATGTATTGAGATTTAAATGAAAAATTTTGGTTGGATAATTTAAAGTATGAAATTGATGATTGTGTATCAAAATGTTTAGTATTTAAACATGTGAAGGGAGAAAGACAACATCCTATAGGAGTCTTAATGGCTTTAGCTATTCCCATATAGAAATGGGATGACATTACTGTGGATTTATACACTGGATTACAAATGACTCCATGAAAGAATGATTCAACATTGGTGATTATTGATCAACATACAAAAGCTTCACATTTCCTTTCTATAATTGAGGATTTAACACTTGAGAACTTTTCTTAACTAAATTTTAACCATGTTTTAGGACTTCACAGTGCACCTCTATTAATGTTTTCTGATCGAGATCCCCATTTTACATCAAATGTATTGAAAATTCATCAAGAGAACATTGATACTGAGATTCAGTTAAGCACTGCTTATCACCCTCAAACATATGGTTAGATTGAAAGGATGTTCTAAACCTTTAAAGACAAGCTGAGATCATTTTCACATTACATTCATGATATGTGGGATTACTATTTACCTTTGGAAGAGTTTTAGGACAAGGATAATTTCTATTCAATTATTCAAATGGAATCATATAAATCATTATATGGAAAGAAGATTTGTACACCAACTTGTTGGGATGATGTTGGTAAAATGAATCTTATAGGCCTAAAGCGTGTGGAGGAAACAAATAAAAAAGTTATATAATATTAAAACCCATATCAATTCATCTCAAAGTAGGAAAAATTATTATGCTGATGACATGAGAAAGTATTTGGAGTTTTACGTTAAAGATCATCTCTTTTTGAATGTATCTATAGGGAGGGGTGGAAAAAGTTTTAATAATAAAGGGGAAGTGAGACCCTCAAACATTGGACCTTTTAAAATTATAGAGAGAATTTTAGTTGTTGATTATTGTTTGGTAATTCCACTAATCCTTTCTAAATTGAACGATGTGTTCCATATCTCTTTATTAAATAATTACATGCTAGACCCAATGCATGTTATAATGTTTCAATGAATAGAATTGGAACCTGATTTTTCTTACTGTAAAGAGCCAATATAGATTCTAAACACTAGATAAAAAGTTTTGGGGAATCCGATGACTCTTCTAGAAAAGGTGTTTTGGAAAAATCATAAAATTTAAGAGGTGATGTGGGAACTGGAGGAAATTATAATGAAGAACTACCCAATTTCATTTTTGAGATTTCGTTTTTGAGGTGACATTATTCAAAATACAAGGATGAGATTTTTTAAATTATGGGAGAATGTAGCAACTCAGCATTTTATGGCCTGTATCTTTTAAAATTTAACATCATTTATAGTTTATTCATCATGAAACACCAGGTTTAAAATTGTAGTATAATTTTAAATATGGCCATTGTAACAGTGATGTTACCATTATGAATAGTAATATAAACAATAAAAGATGAACTTCACCAATGAAAGTATTCATTAAATATAGGTATCTTATGAATTAAAATATAATATATTTATATCATTGGAATATTAGATAAATGTTTTAAAAATAAAAAATTATGTTTTGGTATTTTTGTAAAACAAAATTGTTTATTAACAAAAATATAATTATAAATAAATATTTAAAAGAATATTAATTTCATGAAATAGATTCATAAATTAATATTATGTTTTCCTGGGATTGTAATATTATTTTATGAGACCAAAATTAATTTTTGAATGTGTCATAAAATTGGTTATAATATTAAAATTGATATTTTTTGAGTAAAAGATGATTTTATATAAAAAATAAATTTCGTATATTTAGAAATCTATTTCATAAAATGGAGTCTTTATTTCAATTCTACATGTCAAAATATTGTTAGAGTGATTTTTTTTTATTTTTATAAAATAGCTAATTTTTATTGAATACTGAAATACAACAATTTCCAACCGTTAACATATACCTAAGATATTGAGTCATGCCTGATATATGGATTATATAATCCCAAAATCATAAAGTCTTCATCTATATTTACTTTATTTAGTCATCATAATGAAAAATATTTGTATTATTTACCCAAAATGATAAACTAAAGAATAAAATAATCAAAAAACACCCCTCTCCTCCAATATAAATCTGGTACATAAGAAATGATCTTATCCATAATAATCACTCATTCAGTCTCAATGCAGGAAAATCTCAAATTCTCATTGCGATACATGAAGCTGTCTCAATTCAAAAAGACTGTTGCAGCAATTATATTGGAGACTATGAGATCCTCATAGGTATCTGTGTCCCGGATATTTTCCCGAAGACCAGGAAACCCTTTGAAGTTGTCTGGAATCCTCCGATGCTGGGTTGGATTAAAGTGAATGTCAACGGTGCCTCAAAAGGCAATCCTGGACCTGCTAGCTGTGGGGCCATTTATAGATATTCTGCTAGCTAGTGCCAGGGTTTCTTTTACAGTGGGTGTCGGATTTCCTCATCCCTTGAAGCGGAGATGCTAGGAGTCATCCATGCTGTTGATTTTGCACTAAAAAGAGGATGGAGAAAACTTTGGATTGAATGTGATTCTACCACCATTGTTCAATCCATTTGGAATGAAGTCATTCATCTCGACTGGCCACTTACTACGCTTTGGATGAATTGCCTGAATTCACTATAGGAAATTGACTACATTTCCCCACATGTCTTCCGTGAAGAAAATGATGTTGATGATGCCATTGCCAACAATTATGTTCACCAAAGCATGACTTGGCTGGATGCGCTGCCAGCTGATTTATTTCACCTCTTTGAAAGAGATTTTAATAAGATCCCATCATTTCCACTCATGTAAACTTTTGCTTATTTAATTAATAAATGGTGCTTCGGTCCTTGACTGAGGAATTACCAAAAAAAATTAATAACATATAATTTAAATTCTGGATAACACTTCTAATTTTAAATGTACATTCATACATTTATATAAGTAAACCAATCATAAAAATGAAATGTACAGAACCTCCCAAATGATGAAATTTAGTCTTTTTAGTAAAAGAATTCTATAAATTAACTTAATAAAATTATACCAAATAAAATAAATTTGTAATAGGATCTTAATTAACTCATTAATTAATCTAATTTAATTGTTTAGGACATTAATTACAAGTTGAGAACACATTCAGACATAATGAAAGGGTTTTCTCATCTCCTTTTTATTTCCTAGGGATATAACTTATTCACCACTTATTCCTTGTGTTTGGTGTATTTATAATTAATTAATATATCTATTATAATGGTATAAAATTTTTTATTTTATTTTTATCAAATTTATGGGTCATACTAAATTTATTACATGTGGTAATTCGTTCTTTTTAGACATCAATTTTTCCTTCGAGATACTCTTCTTCTCTCTTTACACTAATGTAAATCTTAATTCTTCATATTTACTCCTCCAAAATTCATTGTGTATGTTCCAAATATAATTACCTAATTCAATTATTATTTATCATAAGGGTAAGTACATGTTTTATATGGTTTGTTTTTTAATTCCTCTTAATAAGAAAGCCCAACTAAATGGATCTTCTAAATTTCTAACAAAATTTTAAGTGAACTTTATATTGTGTTTTAAGAAAAAAAATATTTTTATAAAATCACTAATTTTATCAAAAAAAACTATCTTAATTATGTTATGGTTTTATGTAAAAAAGTATTCCTTCATCCACTATAAATACTCTTTTATATATTCCCTTAAAATGCACTGAAGTGGATCATTTCTACAGTTGGTTAAAAAATATTTTTATATGTTTTCACTTCAGTTAAAAAATTTAGCTATAAATATTATTTTAGTTTTTATAAAATAAAATTTCATTAAATTTTTGGGATATACATATTTTTAATCTTATTTTATAGAAAAATATAAATTATTTTCCATAAGAACTTTTCTTTCCAAATAAAATAGTATTTCTCTCAAAAAGTTCTCTATAATTTTATTCGGTATTTTAATCTATTACAACAACCTATGATTAATAATATTATTTATTGAGATCTTCATCATATGTTACCATATGCATTATTTTTTTAAATGTTTATAATATTTTTTGGAGATGGTCTATCTTGATACCATTCGCCATATTACTCTGGATGGTTTATGATTATGTTTATTATTTGGGGAAGGTAGGTGTATTTCATATGATAGTTGAAATTTTGTTTAATATATTTATTTTTTTCTACCCCATTAATATGAGTAATTAATTGGACTTAGTAAGTGATATACGGGGCCCACTATATTTTCTTGATGCAACAATAGGTCTTATGAGACAAACTAGATTGGGATTTTTTCTCATTTATGTATGGTGCCTTGATAGTATTTTTAGGTTGTTTGACAACATTATTCCCTTAATTATGATATTAGTATTTTATAATCCATGTTATTATTGTAATAGTAAAATATCAATGGTTATTTTTCATTCTCATGTGATTTTTATTATGGAATCATTTACTCACCATTTATTCCTGTCATATTATGTTCAAGTTTGTATTTTAATGACATGTGTTGTTAGATATTCACCTTTCCTTATTGTTTAAGTTAATAGTTTCTATTGTATTTTTTTACCCTTAAAAGGAATATTATATCACCCCTCATTAAGTTTTATTTTCCCAAGATGCTAAGATCTATATTATGACAGACATATAAGGATAAGGTAAGAGAATAAGAGTGTTCTTAGTGAAGTAACTATGTTTTATTTCATTTAACGATGTAATGTAAAAATTTATTTTGTATCTAGTTTTTCAAATATAGAAAACTATTCAGTTTTTTGGGATGTCATCACTTTCTCATATTACTAATGTAATAATAATTTTCACCAACTCTGGACCACTGTGATTGGGGTTTGTACATGATCATTTTGTTTGAAAATTTAATTTTCAAAATGAAAAGGATATTTTATTCAATTTTTGGTTTCAATGATATTTTTATTGTATTTATATTCATTAAGTAAAATAATCCTTTATTCCTAGAACTATTGGAAAATGTTTTATTGATACCATTCTTATTATTCCTCTATATGGTTTAAAAAAAATTGATCAAGGTTAATATTGAAATTCGATACCTTTTTTTATTTTTGTAGTCATTAAATTTCCCATTAATTATTCACATTATTGTGCTCATATAATGTTAAATTCAACATAACTATAAATATTATTTATCATGGATATGTTTATTTATTAAACAATATATCATTTTGACATATGGTTTTAAACATTAAATTTTATTTGATTATTTTGAAAAATATTGATAAATATGTATTCTCTACTCAATAATGATATTTGATGATAAAGAACATAGTTCATTAATTAAATATATTAGTCAATATATGAGTAATTATATAGACCTCAAATTATTGGTGGAGTGGGAAATTATATATCCCCTTATTGTAGCAGTAGGTATCATGAGACAAATTAGTAAGGTAGTATTAAATTAGTTTTTACCTGCAGTTTTAAACAATCATTTGAAGAGTTTTTATGGTACACGTATAATGATTCCTGAGATCATAGAATCCAATAATTAATCATTTCATTAAGATTTAAATTATTATTATCCATGATATTTTATAAATAATATTATCTCTGGATTCATTTCATTCATTGTTTATTGATTCAATGGAATACATTTTTAGTTATTTACCTTTCCATATATATTATGACTTATATAACCATTATGGAAAAGTTATTGATTAATAGGATTATTTTTTCAGTTATTAACCATTAAATAATGATTATTATTTATTTATTAACCCTTACTATGAATTTAATATCACCTTTATTTCTTTTTTTTTTCAAGGATTCCATGAAGTGTACTATGACTGATGTGAAAGGATATAATAGAGAGAATTTTCTTATTCTTGAAAAAAATTGTTACAATTTGTGTTTTCAAATTTAATATGGCCGTCAATTATGTATCTAATTTACCAAGACTAATAAACTATTTAGTAATTGAGGTGGATATTTCTTATATCTTATGACAATGCAATAAACCAATCACTAGCTTTGGGATACTTTGTTCTGGGATGCTACACTCCAGGTCACTGGTATGTCTATTTTTTAGTTTTATTTATCCTTTATTTCATTTGTGGGTATCCTAGGATATAGAGAAAAAAATTAGAATTTTGGGCTGAATTTACCAAGGTGTACATTTTTTGAATGGTTTTGTATAACCATGCGGCAAGCCATATGATTGGTGATGGGGTTGGGACATTGTTCTTTTTCATGGTTTGAGAAATATATTCCATGTTGTGAAATGTAAAAATAAACCATGTGGAAATTTTTTAGGGAGGTATTAACTCCCACATGGTATGTACATCGTTTTCCTATCCCTGCTTCCAAGCCATGTGGTTTTCTAATAATATTAAATTTTTTATTTTTTAAAAAATTACCCTTTTAAAATATTCATACCTTTTACGTCTTTTCTTATCCCACTCATACATAGCCTCTAATACTTAGATTATAATTATATCCCTTCTCCACTAGGTGGAAACTATTTGTCTTCTTCCTATTTGGACTTGAGATAATTCAAAATATTCATGATTTCATTATCCATTCCCTATAGTCTTATTTTTCATCGATTCTTAGGGAAGGTCGTAACTCAAGACAAATAGTTTTCAAACCCTAGTGTTTTTTAAGGGGGTTTTGTTTTTTATTATGGATTAGGTCTTTAGGGCCTCCTCCTCCATATTTTCGGTAATTTCTACTGATATAGACATGTTTGAAACTAGTTTATAGGTATATGTTTCTATTTAAGATCTTTTTACATGGATCCGCAAAACAATTTAAATCAATTTTGGTTTTCACTTTTAATTTTTTATGAAATGATTTATTTTTGATTTTTATGTCATTATTGATGTGTTCAATTGGTTTTTTTGGAAATTTGGCATTCAATGTGGGTTTTCTAAATACAGAGTAGCTTGAGGGCACTATAAATTATTAATAAAACGGTAAAATGAATTTTATTTGTTTTAAATTGATTTCTCAATAGATTTTAGAAATGGTTTTACATTTGGAAAGGTATTTTACAAAATGGGAATATTATTTTATACTAGTTTTTTCCAAAATGTATATTGATGAGGAGAACATGTGAAGTTATTTTGATTTTCATTGAGTATCAAATGGGAATAACTGGGTTGTTATTGGGATTTTTCCTAGGTACTGTGAGAGAATTTGGTGGGAATATTGAGAGATAATCCTTTGGTTATCCAATATAATATGAGAGCCTTTGGTGTAAAGACCATGATATCATCCATTTTTTCTAGGAGATCATGGGATATCATAGAGTTTGGCCCAAAGAGGACTCTAAGAGCTTTTATATTTCATAGTATGATATAAAACAATATTTATCTAACTAATGTAAGACTATTACGGTTATATCCCATGATAAACATTACTCATGTAATAATGATCTCTAGGATCTTATGAAATATTTTAGTGCCTTTTTGAGTTCATTTCATGATTTTTGCCTATTTCCATTTACATGGTTTCATGATGATGATATTTATACCTACCCTTGTTCTGTGTTGTTGGGTTTTTTATCATGTTGTTCCATATTGCCTTGTTTCTTTTTTTGAGACATGTTAGTGTTTATATTTAGAACACTTATTTTCTTAAAATAAAACCAAATGGGTTTCATTATCTTATTTTAAAGTATAATGTATTCAATGTTTTCTAGTTTTGAAAATTTGTTTTATAACTAGTTTATTAGTTTTACATGGTTTAGAATATGTAAATATATTTAGGGTGGTATCCTACTTGAATTTGTGATTCAAAAACTATATATTAACTTGGGTATATGTAGACTTTGTTTTTTCAGAAATAAGTAATGGAAATGGAACTATGTTCATTGTTGGCTCTTCTTGATTACCAACATACATCATTATGTTGGAAGAGATGAGGTCTCACATGGTTTGGATCAGGTGGATTTTTTTTATCCCTGTTATTTAGGATATATGTTTTGGCCATGTTTTTCCTTATTCAAATAATTTATTGTTTTTAAACTTTAACATGGGATTATATATATATTTCTTTCTATTATATATTATCTATATAACATATTTTGTTTCTTATGGTTTTTGTTCTGTCATTATTACATTACCCTATATATGGTTTTTCATTTTGTGATTCAGATGATATTTTTATGGATTCCCTATTTCATGGATAGGTCATGATTGTTTACAATTAAATAAATAATTCCTAAGAGGTTGTTCTTTATGCCCAGTGATTGTTTCTAACCTATAGAAATTGGGAATGCACTTCAGGCCTTGTGGAGAGTATCTTGGTTGATGGCCTCAGATGACCTAGTATGGTTTATTATAATATTTTAATGGATTGGGTTTTCATTTGGGAGATAGTGGTATAATGAAACTAGGACTATTTGGAATATATATGTAGGATCATAGTATATCCTATCAATATCTTCTTCATTTCCAAACCCTAGTATTCATATATGGTTTGAGATTGTGTTTATGTTTTGAGCAGTATTATGGGTTTTTTTTATAAATATTTTCATTAATTTTTAAATTTATGTTTAGTCTCTGGGTTATCCGAAGGGATTTTTCAATTTAGGGATAAATAAAGGAGGATTGAAGGAATATATGATTATGGATCCCAGTTATTAATAACCATGTGGACCCTGGAGGCCTTATCATCCAACCTCTAATTTCACCCACCCAGTTAACACATAGTTTGTCTAACCGTCTAACTAAACCATTCATAATGGTAAATGTTTGAAATCATTGATTCAATCTCTCTTTTTTCATTTGGAGTTTATTTTGGAGTTTATTTTTTTTTTAGTGTGCATGCTAAGGGTTTGTATTGTTTTGTTTAATATGTTTTGATATTAGATGGTGTGATGATTGATGTTATGTTTTGTGTCTTATAGGTAATGTCGCACAACAGGACCACACCTTGGCTATGAGAGGGTGTTGTGGATAATACCCCATAGGAAAGACCTATATTTTAACTCATTCTAGTGAGGTACATGATTAGTATGATCCCATAATTGGGTTAAGTGGGTGGTAAGGAGTATAAAAAAATAGAGGATCATACAAAAATGTTTATTTGAAAAAACCCACTAGTCTCCCTTTGAGAAAAGAACTCAATTATCCAATGGATTTTTTGGGATGGATTATTTAGAACATTGGGTTTTTAAATACCCCTAATACCTATAATTTGAGATTTTTCACTTATTTATTTGAATTAATATAGAAGAAGTTATGGGAATCCATGGTTCGTTTAAGGTTTCATGGTGATCTCACATGGGCTACCTTAAAAGAAGCCTTCGAATAAAAAATTTCCTGGAAACCTTGAAACTGATGAAGGACTATTAGTTATTTATATTTTATCAAGGATACCATTAAATGATGGAGTATTAAGCTTTGTTTAACTATATTTTTCATGATTCTATAGGTTTCCTTAAAAAATACAACCTTAAGGCTAATAATTTCAAGATGGGCTTAATGCCAATGATTATCTCCATGATCGTTATTAATTGTTTAACAACTTAATCCTATGTGGTTTAAAAAGGGGATATATTATAGTTTGATCTAACTAGAAATAATTATCACATTAGTGTGCCTTTAGTGTGTAGTGGACATAGTTCTTCATTGGGTTATAAGTGGATATGAAAAGATTCTCTTCAGTGAATTAGAATGAGTACTCTTCAATCAATGTGTTTAACTAGAGTTGGATTTGTTTATTCTACCAATGGGTTAATAGAATATTGATACTAAATATATTTCCATAAATATACTTTAAAAAGCTAGATAAATTATTAAAAATAATTCATGATTTGGTGCATTTGGTTACTTTTTAGGATAAGATTTTAATTATGATAAATATATTGCACAAGATCCTATATTAGAATATATTGAATTTTTTTATATTATCCTAGTCACCATGGATTATAAAGTTATCACATGGACATAAAGTTCTCATTTAATAGTGGTATAATTTATGAGGATGGAATTTTGACAAACACATTAGAGAAATTCATGATGAGTGAATAGGGATTAAACAGTAACCTTGATTTTCATCACTCCTTCACTGATGTCATTGCTGGGCGCAACTATCCAGCTCAAGATTCTTCAATGGCCTTATCAAAAGACCCTAAGATATTACGACACAGAGGCCTCTCCGCATTTTCCTTTACAAAATAATAAGTGCACAATATTTCTTCTAATCTTTGATTTGTACTGGTTGGAAAATTTTGTAAATAAAGACCATGTTTAATCTTCCTCAGAAAGACCCTTGAAAATATTGGTTTTGGGAATTTTCATATCAGTTTCTTGAAACCCTCGCATGTCATTTTTAGATTTATGACTGAAAATGAATACTATAGGTTCTGGACAAGAAGTTCCCGGTCTTTTAGTGGTTTTGTAATGATGGTCTTAAAGTGGTAACAAAATTTTTACACCAATTCGGATCCCCCTATTATCCATATTTGGCTCGGATTCCCTCGTTTTCCCCTCTATATTTTTAAGTAATAGGCCCTATTTTTGATTACTTGTTTTTGGGAAACCCCTCAACTAGACTCTACTACAAAAAACCTTTCACATCCCTTAGTCGCTATAATCTTTTTTCAGGTTGATATTTCACACCCATTGACTACTCATTTTTTGATTCAAAATGGAGAATAGGGATTCGTTTAGGAAGTTATATTTGAAAACATTCTAGATTATTGAAAAGGTGTTATTCAATTGGCCATTCAAGAAAGATATGTGTGAGTAAACTTCATGATTCACACCCCCTTTCACATTTAAACTCAATATGGGTCCAAAAAGAAGAAAGAAAAGGGTTGGAAACTACTTCCTTAGGCCATCAAGGGGATCCTTCTAATAAGAATGTTAACAATAATATATTTTTTCCTATAATCATCTCCCCTTGATGTTCTCTTGAATTTTTTTTGAGGCAGTGCATAAAGATCAATGTAGAAATGAGAATAAATTGCTTCCTAATAAATCTTATCCTTCTGAACTTGAGACTACTAACATGGATCATCCCCCACAAATTGAGGAAAAGAGTGATCAGTCAGACTCTAGAAAATCATCGCATGATGATTATGATAATTCCTTCCATATTCAAGACGAATTCAAGAAATAGAGTGCTAAAAAGGTAAGAAAACCAATGATTGATGTAGATGGATTCATCACTCAAATGTCAAAAATTTAGAGATTACTCTAATATTGAGAGAACTATCATCACAAGATATTTTTAAGACAATTGGAATGTTAAAATCATCACCCCTCCACAACATATGGTTGTTGAATAGTTGTATACATCTTTTTATGAAACTGATTTGGATGATAGCAGTTGTGAAGATGATGATGACCCTAAAGTGATGGATGGTTATCAAATTGGGGAGAAATTGGAATTCTCTAAATATCATGCCTATTGGGTGGATGATCATGATAAATTATAAATATGTCAATATAAAAATGGTCGAACTGTTTGTTGAGGACAAACTTTATCTCAGAAATAATATGTTAATTAAATTAGTGGATGAATTTAAGGAAAATATGGACATTAATTTCAAGTAAATACTATGGAAATGACTCATCTAGGTTCTCCTTACCCTTAGTGTGAAAAATCAATATTCACTAATTCACTATTCACTATTTTTATGGAGGATGTTCCACATCTGTGAAGGTTATTTTGATCTCGTGCTAACTTAGTGATTGTTTGGTTTGTTTTTTCAATGAACTAGTGAGGAGTCTGGGTCTTCCCCCTTTTCCTGGTCCATTTCAAGAAGTCCTATTTTTATATTCATGTGGATTTCCCCCACCATGTATATGAATGTCGGTCCTACTTCTGGTTTTTTGGGAAATTCTATGATCTTTTTTTTAGATTTGTAGAGACTTAGTATTTTGTGTTATGAACTATTCATGGATGTTTTTGATTGATTTTTTAGATCCTACCTTCATTTGTTTTTTAGGAAAGCCTTGAAATACTGGTTTGGATGAACAATAGGGTACTTCCTTCTTCTCTTTGTTCATTGTAGTTTTCTCTATTATTTCAGCTGCAACAAAAATATTCACCGGAGTGGATGAGGAGCCGATGTGCTGGTGAGGTGCTTGAATGCTCTTCCTGACCTATTGTTGACATGTCCCATGGGATGGAATTCCTGAATTTCTAAATAGATTATTTACTTTAATAATCATTACTTCATATTGTGCCTTCTTTCTATGATGATTTTTACTTCCTTTTAAGATATTACATCTTATGGATTTCAAAAGACAAAAGTGGAATTTCTTGAAGACTACACTCCCTCCCTTTATATTTAATCAGTATGTGTTTTTTCTTCTATCTCCATGTAACCGTGATCATTCACGTTGTTGAGTAATAACAAATTCAAAATTTATAAACCCTAAAAACTACTAGTACTGTTGTAAGAAGGGTGTTCTACCACAGAGAAGGAAATATGTTCTACTAAACAAAACGAAACTAAAACAATATAATAAATAAAAAAACAATAACAAAAACTAAAGTAAAATAAATTAAATGTATGGAAGGAAGTGGGTATGAAAATGAAGTTACAATAATTTGATATAAGAAATGAATATATGGGATATGACAATGACGAATTTAGGGGTCCTCATGCCACATTATACTGATTAAAATTATATTCCCCAATCCCACATAGATTAATTGAATTACTAATTGCATCGGAAAATGTTTTCTATTAGGTGAATTGTTAATTCAACACAGTTCGGTTAACTTTCTTATGCCTCAATCTTTCTATCTTAACCCTCGAATTAATCCTTTCAATATAAAGAATAGATACAATTAGCTTTTCAAATTTTCAGTAACTCATTCAATGATCAAGGTGAATTGATTCATTACATCACCTATCAGTTATTAGGTAGTGTAAATTGGAACTCATAAATGAATAGAAAAGAAAACTGAACATGAAATTTTCACTGAACAATCAAATCAACTAAGTAGAATGGATAAAAATATGGTCATTTCGTCACTATCTGAGTCCCAAAATCTATTTAAATACACATTAAATCATAAAAAACAAAACAAAGAAAATGAATGCGACTGAAGAAACATCTCCCATGAGATTTTCCCTCTCTCCAACTTCAACTCCGAAGTCATGCTCCTTCTCGATTAATGTCTCCTCCTTTGTTCTGGTGGTCAGGTGAATGGTGATGCTGGTGAATGATCAAGATCAGAGGATGGATGAAGGGATGAAGAGATGTGAGGATGGAATAATGGATGAATATTCATATGTAAGGATGTAATGATTTAGATGATATAGAGTGAATGGAATTATGTGAATATCCCCCAAAAAATATCCCACCCACTAGAAATGAGGATTGAATTTCGCTGATACCCCCTACCCAAATTGGAACACCCCCGATGATTCTAGAATCTCTTCTCCCTCAACTAAATGATTCTGCACACATGCCTCTCGTAACTGCTTGATCACCTCCCACATCACGTGCACACAAAAAATATACACTTGAGAGAAAACTAACTGAAAAATTAATATTATGAGAGTTACATAAACTTATATATTAAAATATACCAATTAATATATATATATATATATATATATTTATATATAACTAAATATAAGTATATTTAGTATTATTAAATATATTTATTACTAAAAAATATAAGGGAATAATATTATACTTGTATATATATATATATTAATTATTATTAATAATATATGTATTATTATAGTTATTATATATGTAATACTAATTAAATATGTTATATATACATATGTTAACATCAATATTATTATATATTTTATTTACATGATATAATATGTTATAATTTAATATAAAAAAGAAGAAAAAGAAAAAGAAAACAAGGGAAGAGGGTGGGTAGCAATGCAAAACGGGCTGCGGGCCCGTGGGCTAAGCGGGATTGGGGCGGGGCGGGTTTATTAAAAATAACCCACATTTTTAGTGGGCTTATATGGATATCCCACACGGACAGCCAATCTGTGCAGGTTTACCCGCACGGATATGAGCTAGCCCGCGGGTTCTTTTAATTTTTTTTACAATAATAATTATAACATTAAATTTTAAAATATAATTTCTGCGGTGTAGAAGTCATTCAACGACTTCTCCATTTCACAACACCACTCCACCCAATGTTTCCTCAGAACCCAGCTACCTCTTCCACATTAATTTAATTATCCAACTTAACTTTGTCTTTTCCCACCTGACCTCCCCCGTGACCCCCAACTTCACCACCCTCTCATCCTATGCCACCCCCGCTCCCCACCCGGCCTCCTCCGCAACCCCCACTCAGCCTCCTCCCGCAACCCCCGTCACCTCACCCCCAACTAACCTCCTCGCCTCCTCCACCCGCGACCTCGTCCCCCTCGCCCGACCTCCTCTAATCAACCACCTGCGAACCCCGCCACCCTCTCCTCCTCCGTATGCAACCCTCGTCACCACCTCTCAGCCTCCTCGCCTCCTACGCCGGTGACCCCTATCACCCTCGCCTCCGCCCCTGACGACCCCCATCACCCTCGCCCGACCTCCTCACCACATCCATCAGTGACTATCGTTACCCCCTCATCCGACCTCCTCCATCCACGAATGCCATCACCCTCGCCTTCGGCACCCTCAGCTCCCACACCACCCCTGTTACACCCCCCGCTAGGCCTCCTCCGCGACCTCACCTTCGCCACCTCCTCCCCCGCAACCCTCACCGTCGGCTTCACCATGACCCCCAACCCGGCAACGAGCCCTCCTCAGCCACCCCCGGGTGTCCCCTACTGCCTCCTCCGGTAACTGCTACTCTTCTACTGATGCTCCTCCGGTATTCCAATAGCTACTTCGAGCAAGTATTGTTTTTTAATCTTTTTATTTATCTTATTTCATAAAAGATTAAATTTTCATTTTTTTATTCTATATCTCCAAAAAAAATGAAAATTTTAAAATATATATATATAATCAATAAATATTATATTACACCATTATTTGTTAATTTAAAATGTTATTTTTTTATAATATATATATAATAAATGTGGGTTACCCGCAGTCTTTCCCGCATCTGCTGTGGGGTGGGGCGGGATTGATAAAACTACTCGTTTTTTATGTGGTCTTTTGCGGGTCTAGCCTGCATGGGCTTAAAACCACGTGGGCTTGGCCCGCCCCACCCCGCCCCGCCCGTTTCACATTGCTAAGGGTGGGTGGGTGAGGTCAAATTGTTTAGGAGAAGAGGAAGCGGATAATGGGTACATGGATGTCGGAGTGGTAGAGTCGTGAAAGTGAAGTGGTGGTGGTTGGTCGGAAACATGGTGTTGGGGTTTTAGTGCTTAATGGAGTAGGGAGTGGTCTAAGTAGCATGGACAGAGGGTGAAGGAGGGGTGGCTCCAGTGTGAGAGCTCGGAGATGGATAGAGTAGGAATTCAGGTGCTCGGATCTGCAGACAACAGTGAGGTGGTGGAAAGGATCACGCAGGTGGTTTGGCATGGAATGGAGAAGTGGCAGTTCGAGGGGAATGGATGGCAGAAACAACTCAGATGAGGCACCTCTCAGACCATTTAGATCTGGTAAGGATTGGATCTGATTTTCAGTAGTGATGGTTCAAATGGTGGGTTTTCATCATTTGTGCAATTCAATTTAAAATAGACCAGGTTTTTTTTGTTTTTTGTTGATTCTTGTGTTGCTACTGTAGTTCATGATTTTGAGTTGATTTTGTGTTTATTATTGCTGTTTGATTTCAATTTTTTGTTGTTATTCTTGTTGATTTACTTTTATTTTAGCTGTGGGGGGAGGGGTGATGATTCATTGCTTCTGCTGATTCGGTGAGACAATAGATGAATGGGAGAAGGGGTGTTGGTGACTAGAAGAGTGTGGTGTTTGTGAGTAAAAGGTGGAAGGCAGTGGACCAGTATCAGTGAGACGAAAGGAGAGGAGTCGGTAGATAGATGACTCAGCGACGCACCGTTAGTGAGATAGGTAGATATCATTTGTAGTTTATAATGGAGGTGCATCGATGAGACATGGATGGGTCAAACGGTGACTTAAATGAGTCACCTGTAGGGAGGAGTGGTAACTCAAGGGTAGTAGTTGATAGTGGGAGAGATGTCAGAAGGTGGTGTATCGGTGACTCAAGTGAGTCATCGATAGGGAGATATCACTTCTTTGAAAATGGGGGTGTTAGTGACTAATGTGAGTCACTAACAGGTGTTGTTGGAGTCACTAAGACTAGCACAATAAATAAATTAAGTAAATTAATTTAATAATACATAATGAAACAATAAATAACTTATAGTTAAAATAAATTAAAAAAACGAATTTTAATAACCATGTATGTTATAATAAAAAAATATAATACTTAATAATATGTAGGATAACCATAAATAGATTAACAATATTAGTTATTTATTTATTCTTTTTAACACTTATATTTATGTGCATATTATTTCATAAATAAATTTAATGGTATATATATATATATATCTATTCATGTGTGTTTCTAATAGTAAATATAAATAAAATAGTAAATATAAATATGGATTTATATACATAGTATAATCATATATTGATAAATATAATTAAATACAGTTTGGCGAGTTAATTAACGACTTAATTAATTAGAAAAATTAAATAATTAAATTAAAATAAAATTATAAATTGAATAGAATGAAATTGTTAAAACTAATTTAATTAATTAATGAACTAAACACTAAAACGTAAAATTTACTTATTTATAATTAGAAACAAATAATTAATTAAATTTATAGATCTAATAAAATAATTATTTAAAAAACAATCGAAATAAAAAAACTGAAAGAATAAAAAAAATTAAGAATTATAATTTGATTAAACACTGAAGAATACAAAAGAATGTTAAAAACGAAAAGAATTACTTAATTTGAAAACATTTAAAAACAACAATTAAACACTAAAACACATGATTTTAAAACCAAAAACTTATTTTCAACAATTCTATACAAAGTTGACAACGATGGTAATTATTTTTCAAAAAAATATTTTAATAATTAAAATATTGGAAAAAGTGAAAAATGGATTTGAAAAAGAGTGTGAAAATATAGCCACATCAAACTACCCCAAACATAAAACATTATTTTTCCTTAAAAAATGCATTCTTATAGTCTTTTGAAAAATAGAAGGGTTGATTTTCCATATTTATCCTAAAAAGGGCATGAACTGACTTTTAAAAAAAGAGGAGTAGAACAATACATAGTTTATCTTCTCAGTTAATTCTCAAAAGAAATTGGTGCTCCCTAGTTTCAATTTAAATCTAGAAACCATCGGTAGTGTAGTTTCATCAACTACAAAAGATTTCATGCATCCTATATGAAGTCACCTACTATTTTACTTTAATTCAATTTCAAGTTCCAATTCAAAAAGTGATGGAATATTAGATAAAAGTGGAATGAAAATCTTAACCAAAGGAACCTTCAAGTTTGACTTTCACCTATGTTCCAACAATGTTTATTATTATTTTTGAATCACATCACTGATACCAATCAAATGATCTTTCATTTAGTCAATTTTTACCTTCTTCATCTGGGTTCAAAATTTTACTCACCTAAATCAGATCATTTGGTAGGGCACTTTATATTAATTCTTCCCTACCACATTTTATATGCAAGGCACTGTGAATATCACTTATTGAAATTGAAATTATATTTTACTTATTCATAGAGGCGCACCCAGTGCACCAGTCTTATAGACTCGTCGTGGGATCTCATTTTCCCATTTTTCTCCAATTACAAAGGACTTAGATAATGATCATTTGAGTCAGTTAAGTCAGGTGATTTTTTTAAAGATGATCCCCCTAGGATCCAGTTAAAATTTCCAGTTTCTTAAAATAATGATCTCAATTCGAAAAAAATATATCATATAACAATCTTTTTCCCAGTTCGATTTTGGATTTTTACTGCGTGTTTCTTGAATCTCATGATTGTTGAGTGGTTTTCCGGTAAGAAAGTGCACATCAGGACCTGAAAATGTTGAAGGATTTTATGTTCCAGTTAGAGGAGATATGAATCGTAGGTCTGCTTCGGCGTTTACTACGTTGAAGTCTTGGGATTGGTGGATAGGCTGGTTGATTGTGTTGAATCGGTGGATTGGAATTTTCATTTTTTCATCTTTGGGGCTTTGTGGTTTGAGGTTTTCGGGCGCTGCATCTATCTCACAAGGGGTTATCGTTGGTTGCGTTTCTCTATAGAGTAGGATATGGTGTTGGGACCGTATGGTCTTCCTCGATCTTGTCCTTCTCTTGGGTTATTTTGACTCTTACTGTTAATATTGTCAGTTTGAATGATGGTTTTGTTGATTTTTCTTGTTGATTGAGTTGTTTGGTTGGGCATTTTTTTGGACTAGGTGTTTGATGTTTGTTGTGAAGTCATTTATGTTTTTCTACTTTTCCACAAAAGTGTGTTGGTTTCACACTTTTTTGTAAAAAGTGTTTTGAAAATAAAAATATTAATTTTCATTCATAAATACAGTGTGCTACTTCACTCAGAAATTACTCATCATCAACAGTTTGAGATACACTGCAACCCTTAACTGCTAGCTGGTAGTTATCCTTTAGGAAATACTTAAATTATGTGTATAATGGAAGCCAGATGACCCTCAATATGTGAAATAAATTTCAATTTATTTTAAGTAATCTTGAGAAAAAAACTTTAACAATGGTACAAGGGAGAATTTGAAGTGGTTAAATCAGCCATGTCCACCATAATTAAAACTCTACAATGTCCCCATTGTTGAATCTCAAGGTGGGAGACAATTTAGTTCAAAACATATTATTAATTCATCAATGAAACGGATAAGGAGGGGTAACATGAAGTGTAACTGAAGATTATTTCAATATAAAAAAAACAATGAAAACAAAACAAAATAGAAAACAGAAAACAAAAGACCCAAAAACAAAAGAAACCACCACCGTCCACAAATAGTAGTTAAGTTCAATGCTCTGAAAATGTCATGATTGAATATTTATAATTTGAAAAATTATTTTTCAACTCATCTAAAATATTATCTTATTATGAAATGATGTACATCAACAGTAATAGTAACATGAAAGTGAGAATAGTGGGATGGCAGAAGGTTTAATAATACATTTAAATTAATTTATTCAACACTCTATATTTCATCATGCTAGCACCGGGCAAGAAAAATATTTCCTACTTTTTAAAAATAACTAAGGGAATTCCCCCACACATAATCCACAACAGCATGAAATAAAAATGTTTATTAAAACATTGAGGCATAAAACAATACTCTTTTAATGTGAAGCCCCTCAAGTTTAAATTCACCCATATATATCCTACATTGGTTTTCATTTTTCAGGACCCCTAACTACTATATTTAAGCACATAAAAATGTAAAAAAATTTCATTAGTCATCATAATTTTAGGCTCAATGTAAAAAAGAAACCAAATTATGAGATAGGGAATTTTATCTAATGTTCTTTTACTAGAAGATTCCTTATAGAAAACATGGTTCAAAAGTGGTTGTTATTGAAATAGAATACTCATACCAACTCCAGACCACCAACTACTTGTAATAGGCAAATAAAACCCATCAATCAAGAGAAAAATTATGTCAATAAAATGCAACCATTTCTATTCACCAAAGTATAAAGATACAAAACCAAACAAGGCAAAATTATTCAAACTAAATAGAAAACGAAAAATATGATACCCATGGGTTTCCTCCCATAAATTTATAGGTATAAATTCACCACCCAAAATTCATTTCCCTAAAAAAATTGAAACATGATCATTCAATGTGAAAGATCTATCACAATTAAACCCCTCAGTGTTTCTTTTGTACAATTCAATAAGTCCACACAACACCTCATGAAACTAAGCAACTTGAAAAAGTCTTTTCAAAAATTACAAAACTCGAGGACTAAGACTTCATCCAACAGTATCTTAAAAACTATTCTCATCACTCAAATAATGTGCTAGAGCATATAAAATAACATTAGAAACTTTATTATGATCAGGAACACTCATAAAATGATACTTAACGTTCTCTCCCACACTTATTTCATTAACTGGTTCAGAAAAAGTGACATTAGTTGATGTAGGTGGGTCACTGTCAACAACAGAGTGAATTTCATATGCAAATTCCGTAGGTGAAGTAGGGGGAGAAGAGTAATGTTTTTCTAAGAAGCTCTCAAAATCAGGGAAAACATTTTGACCATCCATTTGGTTCAAAGAAGTAGGGGCAGACCTATAATCCTCATTTGGTAAAAATTCAAGAAACTCATATAGATCATTCTTAACATATTCAGAAGACTCAATTTCTACTTCAGGATAAACAAGGTTCACTCTAGACTTATCCATAGCTCTAACACTTTCACTTTTAGAAGACAAGGTACAAGAATCTGAATGACTTCCCTCATGTGTTTCATAATAGGAAGCAACATCAGGGTTTGGAACATGGGTGGTTAGAAGATTATGACAAGTTTGAGAAATAATTATCAACAAGATAAATTGGTGTGGGAAGAAGCACCTCATTGTTTTGAGAAATGTATTTCATAATTTGGTTTTCAATTCTTCCCAATTATATTATCTTTTTTATGGATTCAGACTCCAAAAATTATCTTTTGAAAATTTTCACTGACAGATTCAGAGATTAAATCATCAATGGGATGATGATTTCCCCTTCTCATATCAGCGCTAAAAACCTCATCAGCCACATCTATCATCTTGCGGCTCACCTCAAGTGGAGAATCTTTGTAGACTTGAAAATCCTCTTGACCCTCACCAGCCTAAAGGGTCAGCTTACCCTTTGATAAATCAATTAGATCCCTAGCAGTGTCCATAAATGGGATACCCATATTGAGTGGAACAGTGTGATCACATTCCATGTGTAGAATCAAAAAGACAATGGGCAAGGAAAGTTTATCTACATCAACTATCAAGTCATCTACCTTCCCATAAGGGTAGGCAAGTGACCTGTCAGCTAGATGTAGGGTAACTTAAGTTGGTTTCAACTACCTAAGGCCCAAATTTTCATACTGGGGAAAGGGTATCAGATTTATTTTGGCTCCTAGATCACACAAGCACTTAATCATTTCACTTTGACCAATTTTATTGGAATTGATAAAGCTATCTGGGTCTCTTTGTTTGGGAGGAATATTTTTCTGGAAAATATCACTACCCTCCTCATTCAAGATCATTGTAGATATCTCACTGAAATCCCTTTTGTTATCTAAGAACCTCTTATGAAATTTCTTATATGAAGAGATTTTTTTTCAAAGCTTCCATAGAGGGCATGTTTACATTAAATATCATAAACATCTGAACAAACATGATAAAATCAGTGTCATTGGTGTTTTTCATCCTTTGTGGAAAAGGGATTATAGGGGGTTCATTATTCAGAACATGTGGGTTATCCTTCTCATCCTCAAACCTCACATTTTTCTTTTCCTCCATTACTAACTCCCCTTTCATTTTCTTTGTTCTGGATATTTTTCTTGTGGACTTTTAACACCTTTATTAGAATGTTTGGAACAGTTCCGATTTCTAGAATTGGTTTTTTCAATGTTTTTAGTTCTAGTTCTAGATTGAACGTTAATTTACTCTTACCTAGGTGGTTCTATAACTTGTTCTTGAAGTTTTAAGACCAATCTGGTAGTTACTACCATGACATTTTCTCTGGGGTTCGAGTCTGTTGTACGGGGCCACTTGGCATTTTCCCTTCTACCTTGATATCTAGCTAATTGAAAAATTTGAAAGTATAAAATATATATTCTAGAGTATATAATTGTTTTTCAAAGAACTAATTTCACTTAGCATCTATTTCATCATTCCGTTAAGTTCACCTTGAGAATTTGATGATTCAACCCCATATTAGTTTGAGTTAAAAGTATTGTGTTATGGCTGGTAGTTTGGGTCAGTGGAATATTTTATGAACCCTTTATCTTTACATGAAATATTGGGTTGACCTTACTATCCATAATTGAATATATTGTAAAAACGAGCTTGGACACCCTGGTTTATAACCATGTAGTCGACTAATTGGGAACTCTCATTAATTTGGATAAGGTGGTCAAAGTTGGGACAACATCTCTAATCATGACTGAACATCCCATAGTGACAACATTGCTCCCTAAGGACCATATCATCAATAACAGCAGCCTGTGGGTTTTTCTCATCCATATTTATGACTCTCTTCTTCGTGCACTTTCTGATGAGATTTTTAAGCCAACTTTTCAAACAAGTATTTGAGTTCATCTGTTGTGGAATTAGAGAAGTCACCCCCACAAGATTGACCCACTAGGTTATAATGTTAGGGGGTGAGGGCATTGTAAAAGGTCTCCATTAGCATATTTATAGATAACTGATGGTTGGAGATTTAACTAAGAATACCCATGAACCTATCCCATGACTCATGAAATAGATCTCCATCGTCCAGGAAAAATCCAATGATTTTATGCCTAATCTCAATAGTGGTGTTCCTGAGATAGAATTATGAAACAATGTCATTCGAAACCTCATTCTAGGTTTGAAATATTTCATCATCCAGAATTTGAAAACATTTCTTATCCATCCCCTTAAGACATAATGGAAACAGTCTCAACCTCAGTTCCTCCTCACTCAAATCTCAAAGAGATAATTGTTAGACACAACCATAAAAATCTCCAATGTATTCATGTGAGTCCCCTACTGGTAGAACACTGAATAATGGTAACTGAGATAGTTGAGACTATTTATTATCATAATTCCTAGACCTAGGGGACAACTTAATGCAATATGGATTGCTTGACACATGAGGGATTTGAAACTCCATAAGTCTATCTCTCTTAGGGGTTGGAACAAAGTGTTTTGGAACATTCACATTTTGGTTCTCATCTATGTTTTACATATTTTTAATTATTGATTTCTTTTGTTTCCTAAGGTTAGAACATTGTTTTTTGATATTATAAATTGAGGATTCAAGTTCTACCTTAGAAGACCTGGTGTGCATACTGTAAGTGAGACAAGATTTGTACAAAAAAATTACAGTTTTTGTAGTTTTGTATATATATTTTTTGATTTTATCTTTTTTTAAGTTTTTGTTATATTTAAATATTTTTGTTTTTTATACTTGGTCACACATACCTTTCCTGGAAACATTTCCAAAATTTGACCGTGCACGTTGCCGAGTACGCATAAATTTAAAATTTGTAAACGCTACAATCTACCAGTACTATGGTAAGAAGGGTGTTAAACCACAAAGAAGGACTTACATTGTGCTAGACCAAAAAAACTAAAACCAAATAATAAACAACAAAACAATAACTAAATCTAAAGTAAAATAAATGGAAAATATGGAACGTATTGGGTGTGAAAATGATGTTCAACAAGGTGTACCATCCTTTTCAGGAGACTGCCTGATTAGAACTCTACAATTAAGCATGCTTGTCCTAGAGTAGTGATCGGGATGGGTGACCTTCTGGAATGTTTCTCAAGGTGTGTGTGAGTGAGGAAAAAGAACATTGTAAAGAAAATATGTTGGCAAGTGGGGACTGTCATTAGTCAGATGACCCGTGTGGGCACTTGGGTGGGCCCTAGGGTGGGCACCACATGTCTGTGGGACAACTGGTGTTATCTAGCAGGCTAGGACCTCACGACCATGTTAAAGGTGGGGTTTCTATCATATCACTAGGACCTAGTTTTCACATTTGGTATTAGATGAGGAATCCAGGCTTAAGTACAGTGCAATATCTGGATTGAGATGTAGGGCCCACAATGAGGACGTTGTGCTCTAAAAGGGGAGTGAATACAACACCATAGAATGATAAAGGGTTAAATAAATAAATGATATGACTCATTTCAACATGGTGAACTATTTTTGTGAGATTATACCTGATTAGAACTCCATAGTTCAGCATGCTTGGCATATAGTAGTGATTTGGATGGGTTACCTTCTGGAAAGTTTCTCAAGGTGTGTGTGAGTGAAGATAAAGAACCCTGGAAAGGACATGTGTTGGCATGTGTGGACTGTCATTAGTCAGATGACCCATTCGGGTACATGAGTGAGCCATAGGGTGGGGACCACATATCTGCGTGGCAATTGGTGGGCCAGAACTGAATGACCATGTTAAAGGCGGGGTGTCTGTGCGGTCACTAGGACCCAGTTGTCACATTTGGTATCAGAGGAGGAACCCTGACAATAGTGCATTACACTGCATGGGTTGAGATGTAGGACCCACAATAAGGACGTTTTGATCTAATGTGGGGGTCAATGTGGAACCCCAAAATGATAAAGGGGTAAATCACTAAATGATATGACTCATTTCAACATGGTGTATCTTCCTTTTAGGGAGCCTACATGATTAAAACTCCACAGTTAAGTGTGTTTGGCCTGGAGTAGTGATCAAGATGGTTGTCCTTCAGGGATGTTTCTCAGTATATGTGTGAGTGAGGAAAAAACACACTGGAAAGGACATGGGTTGGCATATGGGAACTGTCATTAGTCATATGACCCATTCAGGCATGTGGATGGGCCCTAGGGTGGGGACCATGTGTCTGTGCGGCAACCGGTGGTACCTGGTGTGCTGGGACCCGATGGCCATGTTAAATGTGGGGTGTCTGTGCTGCCACTGGGACCCAATTGTCACATTAATTTTCACACATAGGTTTAGAATGTTATCTTGGGTTCCAACTCGGGTAGGGATTTGGGTGAGCCTATGTTTTTTTTTTGAGTTTTGTTTGAAAAAAACATGCGTTTGGGTTTGGAAGTGTTTGCGCTTGAGCAGATCATGGTTGGGGGACTATGCCACAACACCATGATCACAGTGTGACCTACCTAGTATGCGGGGAAAACTAAAAAGTTAAATAAATATTAAAATGATGTTAAAAATCATTGTTGTAGCAATAATCATAATATTATTGTTCTTATTAAAACTTTATTTTTATTATTAAGAAATTTTTTATTAAAATTATTATTTTTATCATTTTTTATATTATTTTTAACGTTGTTTTATTATATTTAGTTGTATTAAAAATATTATGGTCATTAATGTAATTATTATTATTATGGAAAATTGTTATTATTATTATTATTATGTAATTTACTTTTTTTCATTTTTTCTTTTTTTATAACCCTAGAGGACTCTTCCCCTCTCCTCTCCCTCTCCGAGTGTGCCACCTCTCCTATCCTCTTTCCCCACTATCCTCTCCCTCTTATCAGCTACTTCTCACCCTCCTACCGGTGCCCTTCATCCGCAAACCCACCGGCCGCCTCCTCCCCCTGTCTGGATCTCCCTCCAGCCACTGCGTGCTCCCCCTACCAGTACCCACCGACCGCGCACCCTCCTACCCTCCGGCCGCCGCATTCCACCATCATCCATCCTAACCAGCTGTGATGCCCCCCCTTCCATGCTCTGGCTGGACACTATCCTACCAGGGCCCTCCAGCCGTGAACCCCCTGTCGGTGCACTCTAATCATCCAGCACGACTCCTTCCATTGCACGCCTCCTTGACGGCGCACTCCAGCTAGCTATCATGACTTAGACCACCGTGCACCCTCCTATCGGCACCCTCTGACCCAGCGTGCACCCTCTGACCTAACGTACCCCTCTCCCGGTGACTTTTCTGGTGCCTCGCAGCACTTCTCAAGCCTTTTGGGGCACAATGACCACTTATGTCATCTCCCATGCCACCTTCATTCATGTGACCAACCACACACCTTATTCTTAATTGGTCGTGCAACAAATGCATGTTGCCGAAGGTGAGAGGTTTGGGTTCATGCTATTTTTCCTACACTAGGGTTGAGGTTTCTTATGGATTTTTCATTCATTTGGATTATTTTAAGTTAGTGTTTCTTTGCTTCAAATGTTTTGAAGTTTCTACAACGTGTTGGTAGGATAATTTCACGATACTGATGTCATTGGCTTCTGCATGCTTTTTCTCCTCTGCGAGGTGTGTCACGTCATTGTGTTTGGACTCTGGGTCGAGGTAGGTCCCCAACTGCACATTCCATTACATTTTGAATTTATTAATTTCTTGATATTTCATTTTTCTTAAATAAATATTAAATAATATTAAATTATTAGTTTTGGAAAAAATATTTGTTGTGAAAGAGAGTAGTTTCCACATTGTTCTTGAGTTTTCTGAAATTGTTTTTTAAATGTACATACTATGTTTTGATAAACTGCCCCATTAGCATTTATAACTGTTTCTTACTTATAAAATGGTGATTTTTTTTATTAAATGTGTGTCTATGTGGTTTTTGGATTTAAAAGTGGTGTGTGTTGGTTCTTCTGAAAAATGGGTTGGTGTTGAATGGTTTGTTAAGGCCCGTTTGGCACTTCAATAAAATAAATTATTTTGGAAACTCTCTTTTGAGTAACCCAGGGGTGATATAGTTGTTTATTTCGATTGTGGGAGTTGTTCTATATGATGTTTGTATAACATGATTGGTCACTTAATTGACATTGTTGACTCACCCCTCTTTTCAATTAGTACTCAGCATGGGAACCATGCATAGTAAGTGAATTTTCTATGAATTATTGATGCACTAGTTTAAACTATGTACTGGATAGTGTCCCTTATTATGGATTTTTCTCTGGTAGGGTATTGGGCCCCTTGGTTAGGCCAGGTAGGGAAATATCGACTATTTGGGAATTAGGACATCCTCAAAAGTATGTGTGCCTTCAGGATGAGTCATATTTATAGTACGTTCTGGATTTTTCACGAGCTCCTAGGTTCAACCCATGTTTTCTTTAGCACTTATTTTTATGTGGTGAACGATTAAGGTGATTAGTTTGGTTGCTTTCCCCAATGTGCTACTTTTATATTAACCTTGTTGTGTGTTGTGTGTACGTACAATATTCCTCTTATTTAACAACTAAATTTTGGATTTTAAATCATTCTTGAAAATGTTCTTAAAATGTAATGTACCTTTTCCTTCAAACCTTACACTTGTTTTCAAATTTAAAAGGAAAATGGACTATTTGTTGATTTAGAAATGAATTTTTTTGTGAAAACCATTATTTTATATAATTTAGTTATAACATGAAATTAGTATAATTCTTTTTTTAATGGTAGTGCTTTGTGAATATATTGTCGGGAATGCCTACTCAGTTTTAATAGTCATGCCTATAGTGTTTTCTTGTTTTTATTTTTTGTTGCAGGTTTGAATTGATCTTGTTCGCTATGGTCAAAAGTTGGTTGTGGGTTCATGGGGAGTTTTATAAGTGGTTAGGTTAGTGTGTTGTGGTTGGTTGTTCTTACTTTTTTCATGTTGTTTATTCACTTTGTGTTGTTTTAACTTTTCTATTGCTTTATTTATTTTTATGGGGTGAAATCATTCCCATTTGTTATCTATTGATTCCCTGGTGCTTGTCTCCAACCATGGAGGATCATGAATTCCTCTCAGGTTTTGTCGTGGATTGGCTCAGGGCGACCAGCTTAGGGTCGACCTAGGTTGGTTCATGACAAAGTGGTATTAGAGAAGTTTTTCTCTTTAGTCTAATGTGCTTGTAGATCACCCATTTTTATTTGGGGTTGTCATGGTATAAGGAGTGGTATTTTCCTTGATCAAGGTGTAGGAATAATGAGTAAGTCATGAACCCTTTCCCGTTAAAAACCTGAGGTTATCGGGGGATGTCCGAGCTTTTTATGGTCCATTGATTCTTGTGAATTGTTTTATGCTGGGAAATGAAAAGAGAGGTGGGTAGTGGCCTTTATGAGCTCACAGGGCCTTGAAATCCATGTGGAGCTAGGGACATTACCCTAGAATTCTCTTTGTGGTGGTGGTGTGACTATAATATGACCGCCAACCATATGTCCGAGTCACACATCGGTACTAGTTTTTTCTTGTTAGTCATTTGGGTCTTCTTTAATTATAAAAATTGTTTTGAAAAGTGTTATTTTGGAATTTGAAATGCTAACGAACATGTTTTGATCAAGTTCCATGTTACCTTGTTATTTAGTTCCTTCCGCCAAAAAGATTTGATAGACACCCAAGGTGCAGCTTCGGGTGGTACATCCTTGGGGAATACTTCAGTTGATCGACCTATATATTACATACTTGAGTTTTGGAAGTTGAAACCTCTTCTATTTTATGGTCAAGAGAATCCTCTCGAGGCAGAGGAGTGGATGTGGGAGATCAAGAGGGAATTAAATTTCCTCGTGCCACCTGATACATTAAAGGTAATGTTAGATACCTTTATGCTCAAAGGTCTACCCAGGACATGGTGGAAGTCGGTGACTCGAAGAAAGCCCCAGAGGGATCTTACCTAGGATTTATTCAAGTCTTCGTTCATCCAACTATATTTCTATGAGATGACTGTTGGAGCCAAAATATGGAACGCAGAGGGAAGAAGAAAAAGAAGCTAGTGTGCTGCCTCGCGAAGGGCAGACGTGGAGGGCCCCCGAGCAACGCGGCTGCCGCGAAGACCCAGAGGCGGTAATGCTCTGCGAACGCCCTCACGTTCGCGGCCCTCCACGGAGTAGAGGAGGTGGTAACCCTCTACGAACCAGTTTGATGTTCGCGCCCCGCCACGTAGCAACTGCAGCCCCTTCGCGCTGCGTGATCTCTGCTTCATGGCGCCCCTTTCCAATAAATACTGAGCTCTCCCTGAGTCCTGGAGGATGGAAAATCCGACCATTTGGCTTCTCATCTCTCGAATCATGAAGCACCCTTCGCCCCGGAAATCATGAGCTCCATGAGATATTTTTTCTTCGTGAAATTCCTTCTCCTTGTCTCGTTTTGAGCCCCTCTTCCGAGAGGGATTCCCTTCACGAAGCCTAAGGGAATTTGCAAAGGAAGGGGATTCCTAAGGGAACCCGGGTAGCCGTGGAGTTTTTATGCTCCACGAAACACCCATCCTGTACAAATGATCCCCATGCCAAGGTAGTATCACTGTACTTCGCGAAGCACACTGCTTCACAGCACCTTGCTTTGTGAGGCACCCCTTCTTCGCGAGACAATTCTCTACAAACACCCTTCCACTTCACGAAGCACCTCCCATTCGCACCTCTTCCCCATGATAAGGCCAAGTAACTCCCCATCGCGAAGCACGTTCCTTTGCAAGTACTCCCCACTATGCAAAGCAACCAAGTTCCACAAGATCCCTGCATGTGGACCCCTTTGCTTGGAAATTCCTCTTTCCGTGATACCCTCCAGGTTTTCACGATGTGATTTCAATGTCCCATGGACGACACCACCTGTTGCATTGAATCGCCGAATGCTTCTTCACATAGGCACGCTAATGGATATTGCTTCTTCGCAAAGCCACACTAACGTGGACCCCTCGAAAATTAGCTCCGTGAACCCTCTTTTTCACGGCTTTGCTGGTACCTTCCCTCCCACCAAGAGCAGAGTGTATCAGTTATTTAAGTCCTAGGGGTGCGGAGTAATCCCACCTCGTCCGAGATGCAGGATGTTAAACTGCCAAGCAACTCATCCTCAACACATGACATTGAACTGTGACCCGACCCCATGACTCTCATGCATGGTCCCCCCAGCTCAGAGATTCTTTACGCCACCCGTCTCCATGGGAATGGAATCTTCCTCACATGGAATGAGATCCTCCCTTTTGGAGTGGAGTTTGTCCGTGGGTGAAGGGAAACCACCTTGGTGTAATCCCACTAGCCCCTCTTGCGGAAGGTATCACCCATGCACCTATGTACTTCCCCACTGCCAAGGCCAGTGGAGGGCATGATAGGGAATAGGGAACCTCATTCCTTCGATCCCAAATCCTTCTCCCTCTGCGCTTTTCCACACTTTGGGCCTCCACCCTGGAGTAAGTCCCAGCACCATGGGCCGCCTAACGAGTAAGACCCTCTTCGCTTCTAACAGACGCACTCTTCGTGACGTGGTCGTCAGGTCTCTGCTGCCTCTTGTTTCTCACACTGAGCACGACTCATGTGGGATTAGGGTAAGCATTTACCGTGACAATTCCCTCATCCAACATGACGCTAAAATGTATTCCCACGTCCAACATGACGTTAAACTGTATGCCCTCGTCCAGCATGATGTTAAACTGTATACCCTCGTCCAGCATGACGTTAAACTGTTGGATGTCCCGCATGACATTAAACTGTACATCTCTTTGAACTACAAGGTCTTTGATTCATGTCAAGTCATGGTACGTAGGAAGCCTCCATGAGGTTCAAGCCCACCACCCGTCATTTCTTCACGTCAGGTTATACCCTTGTCCCACATGACATTAAACTGCATTCCAGTCCAGCGGTAAGCCGTTGTGACTATCATGAACTACAAGGACTTTGATCCGTGTCAAGGCATGGTACGTAGGAGCCTCCCCGAGGTTCAAGCCCATCATTCATCGGACCAAGGTCCTTCTTCACATCGGTTCGCTGACAAAGTCATCTGAACTATGTGGCCTTTGATCCATTTCGAGGCATGGTATGTAGGAAGCCTCCCTGAGGTTCAAGCCCATCATTCATCGGACCAAGGTCCTTCTTCACGTCGGTTCTCCGACACCCACACCCCCTTTGAAATAAGCGGTCTTTGATCCATGTCAAGGCATGGTATATAGGAAACCTCATGAGGTTCAAGCCCTCCATCCACCCAGACCAAGGTCCTCATTCATGTTGGTTCCCCGACAAGCCCCCGTACCGCATGACGCTAAACTGCATCCCAATCCAGTGGTAAGCCGTTGTGACCCTACCATCCAGTTGCTCTGACACCCCTTCATGTCAATTAAACAGCCCATTTTCAACCCGAACTATGAGGACTTTGATCCGTGTCAAGGCACGGTACGTAGGAAACCTCCTGAGGTTCAAGCCCACCATCCATCAGACCAAGTTCCACCTTCACGTCGGTTCCCTGAAGATACCCAACCCGAGCAATGTGGACTTTGATCCATGCTAAGGGATGGTACGTAGGAAGCCTCCCTGAGGTTCAATCCCACCACTCATTGGTCGCTCAGACCTTTTTCACGTTGGTTCTCAGCAAACGAACTACGCGGAATTTGATTCCTTGCCACGAGGATACGTAGGAGGTCTCTTTGAGGCTCAAGCCCAACTTCACCATCTCCCTTATGATGGTCCCATTTCATTCCCCTCCACAACATTCGGGAAGCCACCCACAGGATGGCCCCGATATCGGCCTTCCCTCAAGGGGGTTTCCTCAACCCGATCCACTCGAGCTAATGTTCTGATTAGGTCGATCTGTCTCCAATGGATGTTAAACTTGCAGCATACCCTATTTTAAACATTGGAATCTGAGGAAAAACTTAGATACATGCCTATGGAAAATGATTCCCCGCGTTCAATGTAGGATTCCTCGGGCTTCCGCGCCCTCGAGAAGCCCTATAATAAGGGACAAAAGACAAACACAACAATTCCCCATCATTCATACACGTTACTGAAGCCTCGACGTGACGACTCCCCTGACTGAAGCTTGCTGCCCTTACCAGACCCTTTGGAATGTCCTGACAGAAGCAGTGTAATTAACTGGCGTCCATGGAAACATGGAACTGGGATGAGTTTCATGAACAACATATTAAATCTATGAGGGAGACCCAGACTAGGTGACGGGTTCCAAGAAGGAATCCACAGAAGGAGGAACCGACATCCCATCATATCCTTTCGATCAACGATAGACATCCCAGAATAAGGAGCGAATGCCGCCCACCTTTGGGAAGCGGGAATGCGGGGCAACAGTAGCGCGTCCTCACCGATGGATGCATGCGCCCTGGTGAAACCGTCAGAAACTGAAATGGTGAACCTGACGTGAAATTATTCTCCTTGATGTGGTGATTATTAGTGTTCGATACATCAGTAGATTGACATGTCACTAGATCCAGATATCTTGCGTCGGGTCCCGCCGAGCAAATAGCGGGCCTGGACTGAAACTCACAAGAAGTTTGGGCAGTAGAATGTGGGGCATTCCGTTCTGCAACGTTGTTGGCGTGGATTCCTCTTACCAACCACGGAAGACTGAATGGCATTGGGGAACTGTTTGTCGATTTCCTCTCCTCGTAGTGCTTATGAGTTAATCTCCCTACTTCTCAAGAATCAGGTTGCTTCTACAGGGAAATGATCTCCACCCACCCACCTACACAGGGGCAGGGAAAATACCCGCCCATCCACTCCGCATGGCTCCACTGCTACTACAATGGTGTCTGCATCCATGAGCGTGTGGTGCCCACGCCCCCTCTCCCCATCGGAAGTCATCGAACGAAGGGTGATTAACGATCTCATACATCGTTACGTGGAGGAGGGTATAATCCCAACTTCGGATATGCCCTGCCTAGACCTGGAGGTATCCAATCCCTACTTTCAATGCTTCCATCGAGGGCCGCACAGGGAGCCCCTACTCCCCACGCCAACATTTAATCATTTTGGGAGTCTGTCCCCGGAACACCTCGACGACTCTCTGCCTTACGCTGATGAGGTGCGTGATATCTGGCTCATCCCGGTCAGAGTCCCAATCCAAGGACTCCAGGAAAGGGCCCCTACCTGACCACGTCAGCGCCGCCGTCCGGCCTTGCCAGGGGACCAGGAAAGTTATGCCCCTGCACCACCCGCACCAGCTCGCCTGAACTAACACCAGCGTTGGGCTCGGGCCGAGGGCGCCCGCCAAGGGGCGTCGATGTCGACAACTACTGTGGCCCGAGCAACCATCGAAATATATCAAGATGCTCATGCAGACACTAAGCATGAACTCTCCTATGCCCAACCAGGATCGAGGCCCCAACCGCCCCATGGGTATGCTGGGTTGACTCTCCGGGTCATAGGCCCGAGTGGTGATTGTCACGAACTAACCCGTGGTCATGTCACCTCGTACGATGGTCCTCCCTGTACCACCAATCCACAGATCATGGGCCTCCCCTGATATGAAGTTTTTCATGGAGGTATGCCCCATGCTACCCCAAACATGAATGAAGACCTGCCCCATGGTAGTGACACTCGGCGTAGAAGTCTTTCCCATGTCCATCACATTGGGTATGGGATTCCTCCTCCTACCCCCGACCATCAATGTGAAGTCATTGCCCATCCGGTCCCTCTCCAACATTGGGATCCTCCCTACATTTTTTCCGCAACTAGCGAAGGTCCTCCTCACCCTGGAAACCAAAAGGGTGAAGGTTCTGTCTATGGAGGTCCTCCCCATGTTCCCTTCGACATTTGCCCCAGTGCCCCTCGCACCCCGGCTATCTCAAATGGAAGTCCTCTCTGCCACGACGTCATCACAGCCCCGATAATACGCATCAGGAATCAACTTTGTCCTAAAGATCCATCTAGGGGTAGGAGGACGGGTCGTCGCTGCCACAAGAAGAATCCTGGAGAAGCCCGGGTGGAGATCAAGCCGACCTGTTTCTCAGATTCTGAAGCAGGATGTGACTCATCATTGGAAAACTCCCCTCTTTCATTCGTATCAAGAACTCGGGAAGAACAAGGCGTGTCAGCCTCATCATTTTAGAATGCGAAGTCTAACGGATTCCCGCCTCTCTCCGCAGGTACATCCAGGAGGAGGAGATTGTGGGAATTTCGCGGGGTCCGACCGTACAGTCACCACTGTCATCACCAAAAGCGCCCTCAACCTCAACCAGAGATCATAAAGAGCTATTTTGGGGAGCGATGGGGGTTGAGAGACAAGGTGAACCATCGTAGGTAACCTTGATCCCTGCGCCAGAGGCTGTGGCTATTAGCCCATCGTATCGTGACATTGTGGTCAGGTCACCGCATTCTTCAGACGATGGACCAGAATTCGGCGGCTAGTCGGCTCATTCGCCGTATTCTCCACCACCCAGTTTATTGTCCAAGCGGTCCACCTCAGTACCGCTGCAGGTCCCTCATCCACCTCCAGTTGATGAGTGGGTCAATACGGGGCCAGACTCTGAATCCGAGCCCAGGTGCTTCTGGAACATTATGGTAGTGGACCACTTCCCGAAGAAGTTCTAGCCGGTGGCAGCATCAAACTTTTGTGCGCCGGAATCCCTCACCCCAGAGGAAGTCGATTTCTTTCATCAAACCTTATGGGTGACACACTTTGGTCTTCACTATATGTGGGTGTTGTACCCTGGGATCCAATTTCACTCCAAGGAAATCGGCGAGCGATGCTATCTGGTTGATTTGGCCACGCTCCCCGTGGCCCAGCGCCCTGAGTCTCCAAGTCGCCACAGCGCCCTCCAACAAAAATGCATTCAGAGTTTCATAGTACTCCGTAAAATAATTAGGGAAGCTACCCCTCCATGTGCAAGTCTGTGGCTAGGGAAAATATGCCACCCTCCTCTTCAGTCCTATCCAGCAGCAGCCCGATTCGTTATACGATATTGAGGACATTCCTCCAAAAAGAGTTGAAATCCATATGGTTGACATTGTGGAAAAAGAGTATGAGCTAGAGTTTCTCGATGGAGACTTACCCCCTGAGGGTGTACCACCATTGTTGGACCCATCTGGGGGGATTACTCGCAAATAGAGGAACCTTTTAGGCCTCCATGCGCCCTACGAGTCACTGGTACTCAGTCGGAATGCCGATAAGGGTAAAGAACATGTCATAACTATCAAGAACTCTGACCCATCTAGTTCAGTATAGAAGACGGACGAAGACCCTGAAAAGGCTGCGTTGTGCCAGTAACTTGCTGAGAAGAAGAGGCTGGTTGATGAACTATTATCCAAGCGCGCTATAGAGAGGCGACCCAACTATGGTGATCCTAAGCCGGGGCAGCAGGGGTAGGAACAACTCCCCCCGGCGAGATGCCTCCGAGCAACCTTGATCATGCTACTTCTGCGGATGGGGCAGAAGCTGGAACTCACGGTAAGAGGGCGTGGTACGTCTCGCCAAACCCTCTTGAATGGCGAGGTAATCCGAGGATTCTATCCTGGGTTCCCCCAACCGCCCCAAGGGCCATTTTTCCAGTCGCTCCATGGGACATTGAAGCCGTTTACCATGCTGAAGAGCCTGGAAACACACTAGTGGTTAGGGATCCCCGTCAGGATAGGGACGCCGACTCAGATGATCCTATAGCATCACTCATCGCCCAACTCAAGGCATTGGAAACACGGCGGGTGGCAGTCTCACCAGATGGAAATCCATATCCAGCGTGGGTGGATGATATGCATGCACCCCCGGGTTTTTGGAATCCCACTTTCTGGCCCTTTAACGGGACAGGGGATCCGCTGCAGCACATGGATCATTTCTCCGCCAGGTGTGGCCCCATGTTGGTGACCTCGGCATAGCTGGAAGCTTCTGAACTTTGATGTTTTGTGCAGACATTGGAGGGCCCTTCATTTTTCTGGTAACACCAATTCCCTATCGGATCGGTGACCGGCTGGGAGGATCTCCGCCAGTAGTTCTTATACCAGTTCAGCTCCACCACGCGAAAGACTAGCATCACAGACCTCTTCAAGTGCACACAAAGGCCTAACGAGAGAGTCGCAGACTTCATCGCTCGGTGGAAGGGGCTTACACACTCGCTCAACATTCCAATGAGTCAAGAAAAATTATTGACGATGTGATTATGGAATGTTAAAATAGAACTGGTTCCTTCCTTGATCACCCAGAACTACCACAGAGGGTTCCGGGATTTCTCGGATAAGGCTCAACGCCTCGAGGAAGCTCTGCAGCAGGCTAGTCAGGCATATCTATTGCCCCCTGTGATCCCAGCCAGGAGGGCTTCCAGAGCCGAACCCACCGTGATGGCCCAAATAGAATCCCTCAGGCAGCTAGAGTTTCTGCCAGTGGCAGTAGCCCTGTAACCCTGCAGAGGCCCTCCACCTCAAGCATAGGCTCTTGCCCAGCAGTGACCGCCACATAACCAACAGGTTCCCCCGTGCAATGCGCCACCCCCGCCTAGGTGGGACAATCAGGCTCTGCCTCCTTGGTAGGCCCCTTCGGCCCCTCGTCTGGGCCAGGCTCCCAGAGCCCCTTATCTAGAAAGAAGTAAATAGACTTTCTCGTTCAACGAGAATCAGGTCCTCGGTTACTTCCAAAGTGCCCTAGAGAAGGGGATTGTGAATTTACCTAAGTGCATAAGGCCGGCAGAGGCGAATCTCACCGATCGCCCCAACTACTACTCCTATCATCAGATTCTGGGGAACACCCTCAAAAAGTGCTATGTGTTTAAATATTGGCTCCAAGACCAGGTAGAAAAAACATATTCAGGTTGGGCCCAGCCCTGACATAAGTGGTGGGTGTCTTCGTAGGGTCCGAAATCAGTAGCGACAGTGAAGGTGAATGGCAGCAAGTTCCCAGTGATGGGTCCCAGAAGTACAACAACTGGATGGCCAATAAAACCGTCGCCCGCACCAATGGAATCATTCGGGTGCGCCTGAATCCGCGGGAGCCTTCAGAGGATCCGACCAGTACCTCTGTGTCATCATCATAGCCAAACTTTTCCCAAAAGGGAAACCAGCGGCGGTACAAGAAGAAGAAATGTACTCCACCACTATCATCATCATCCCGCACTCTCGGTGACTTCATGCCCCCTGAGATGGGGATTACCCCCAGAATCCTCCCAGTGGTGGATGATTCATCAAGCGAATGTCAATGGTACGCTTCGGTTAATACCGTGGAGATGGTAAATCCCTATATGAATCCCGATGAGGGGGGGATGCCAAGCGAACCCCCCCCCCCCCCCCCCCCAGCGTCCCCAGCTGACGTCAACGTCAGCGGAACCGCAACCACATGGCTCATAGAGGCACATCAGCAGGTACATTCAGTCCGGCCGTGTACGCTATTGAAACTAGACAGCAGGCCCAGCGCAGAGCTCAACATGTGCAACCTCATTCGTTTCCCTCAAATCTACCTCCACCGCCGTTTGTGCTACTAGATCAGGCAGAGTTGTCTCATCCATACCACTGCCAGTCTTTCCCTGCTACAGGATTATCTCAGTTGATCATTCCTCCTCTATAAGCTACTCTTCAGACATCAACTAGAAGGCAAAATGATGTACCCAGTACCAGCCAACCGCCGGTCCAACCGGTAGGGGCCGCCATGCCCCCAACTGCGGAACGACCTCCTGTATGCAGAGGCTCGCATTTGGCACATAAGTATGATGTTCTGAAGAACCTTTTCGGCATTCCAGCAAGGCATTATATCCTTGAGGCTCTTCTCTTGTCGTCTAAAATTCTGAATCACTTGCCGAGGCCCTAAGGAGCCCCCTCCAGTTTGAGACATAGGTAGCAGCTGCTGAATCCTTCCACGCTGAGGCAATTGAGAACGCCGAATGTCAGGAATTTATCTCATTCTCCGGTGAAGATGAAGACCCTCCCATATAGGGGCACATTCACCCATTGTACATTACCGGTCAGTTCAATGGCATGGAATTCCGCCGCTTTCTTGTTGACATGGGTTCTGGGATTAACCAAATCCCGACTCAGACACTGTGAAAGCTGGGTTTGTCTAAGGATGATTTAATTCCCTCCGAACTCAGAATCCGGGGATAAGACAGGTCCGATCAATCCCTGGTCAAAATGATCCACTTGAAGACCTAGTTTAGTGGCCTAATTGCCAGCACCGAGTTCATGGTCGTCTCCCAGGACACCGCGTACAACGCATTGATGGGCAGGCCATGGCTCCATCTGCATGCAGCGGTCCCTTTGTCGTATCACCAATACCTCAAATACTCCCTCAATGGTACAGTCGGTGTTCTCTATGGATATGTGTCTCCTTTTGCCACTTGTGAAGCCAACTATCTGGACGCCTACTTTTATAAGAGCAAAGATAAGAAAATCCTGGAAAATGAGGATGAACCCGCCCCAGTCACAAGTGATCCCTAAGATGGCCTGGACGACGCCTACATCTTCTTGATCCATCGGTTGGAGGCCACGACCCCCGATATGGGTTAGTGTTTTGTTGTTTCGGGTACAATAGGAAGGCATATCCCCATGTCCAAGAGATGACATAAAATCACCTCGTACTCCTACACCAACAAGGCTTAGGTGATCTCGGAACCTCCTACCCCTGTACGGTATCGGGATGTCAGCCTCATGGAAACGGCAGTATGTCATACGTGTCTCTTCCGCTGGGCTGGAATCAACTGGATCAAGATGACGCGCCACTACTACTTTGATATCATCAAGGGTGGCCCCTTGGGCTGAAGACCATATGGGACTGGATCGACTGCCTTCATCGCTATGGTCTCAGTGGCACGTGAGTCTCCTGATATGATGACCACTGCCTCCCAAGCCAAAACCATCCGCCCATCAGTGTTTGATAACTCAGAAGCATCTCCCCCTACGGAAGATCCCTCCACAGGTGGAGAAGAGGATCTGGAGGATGCTCCCCTGCCTTTGAAGAAGTCGTCTCTACCACGGTCGATGAACTATTACATGTGAACCTTGGTAGCGAGGCAGATCCGCGACCCACATTAATTAGTGCCTCCATGCCCCTCGAGGAGCACCAACGGTACATAGACATTCTAAAATAGCATCGTGACGTGTTTTCATAGAGTTACAACAACATGTCCTGACTAGATCCTTGGGTAGCCGTCCACCGTCTTGGTCTCCCGAAAAACCATCGCGGGTTCAAACAGCCTCCCAGAAAGATGCACCCTTCTCACGGTGCCATGGTTGAGGTCGAAGTTAATAAGCTCATCAAATCCAACATTGTCAAAGAAGTTCAGTACCCCAGGTGGCTTCCCAACATTATTCCAGTCAGGAAAAAGAACGGGCAGATTATAGTCTGCATCGACTTCCGCGATCTTAACCGCCACTGTCCGAAGGATGATTTTCCCCTCCCAGTGACAGAGTTGTTGATTGATGCCACGTCCGGTTTTCATACCCTCTCTTTCATGGATGGGTATTCTGGGTACAACAAGATCCGGATGTCCCCTGAGGATGAGGAGTCCACTACCTTCAGGGATCCCCAAGGTACTTTTTGTTACCAGGTTATACCTTTCGGCCTGAAGAATGCAGGTGTCACCTATCAGCAGGCCATGCATCGCATATTCAAGCTGATTCTCAGGACACTGGTGGATGTTACATGGATGATCTGGTGGGAAAATCTCGCCAGTGCTAGGACCATCTCAAGGATATTGAGAAAGTGTTCAGCTTCCTCCGTTCCCACCACCAGAAGATGAACCCGCTAAAGTGTACCTTCGGGGTCACCTCTGGGATGTTTCTTGGATTTGTTGTCAGATACCGAGGCATCGAGATCGACCCAGAGAAGATCAAGGCCATCATCCCGATTCCTCCCCTGAGCAATATTCGGGACCTTCAAGGTCTCCAAGGACACTTAGCCTATATACGCCGATTAATTAGATATCTGGCTGGAAAGTGTAAGCCCTTTTCCCGGCTCATGAAGAAAGGCTCCACCTATGAATGGGATGAAGGGTGTCAGGATGCCTTCGAGGAAATCAAGCAGTATCTGCTCCAACCTCAGGTCTAGATGCCACCCATCTCCAGAAAACTATTGGTTCTTTACGTGACCGCCCTAGAATGGTCCCTCGGTGCACTCTTCACCCAGAGGAACAATGAGGGGACAGAGAACAATCTCTACTACCTCAACTGCATGCTACTCGATACGGAGACCAGATACTCCCCCATCGAAAAGAGCTGCCTTGCGCTCGTGTTCACCGTACAGAAATTGCGGCATTACTTGCAGCACCATGAGGTACGGTTGGTCTCTCGGGTAGACCCCCTGAAGTATATTCTGAACCGACCCATGTTGACTGGATGACTAGCGCGATGGGCGGTGATCCTCCAACAGTTCGATATCAGATTTTTGCGTCAGAAGGCTTTCAAGGGATAGGCATTGGCATACTTTCTGGCTGCCCATCCAACCTCCGTGGATCAGTCCCTAGACCTGGATTTCCCTGATGAGGAAACCCTCTTGGTCGATCATGTCATCCCATGCTGGAAAATGCACTTTGACGGTTCCTCTCGGAGCCCCACTGGTAGAAGGCTCAACGATCCTAAGCTCAACAGAGTGGGTTTGGGTATCGTCTTCATCACCCCAGTGCAATCCGTGCTACCATACTCATTCTTGTTGTCAGAAGGCTGCATCAACAATAAGGAAGAGTATCAGGCTCTCATCACCAGCCTCGAGCTGGCCCTTGAGATTGACGTGCCCTATCTTCATGTGAAATTGGATTCTGAACTGCTCATCAAGCAAGTCAATGGAGACTATGTTGTCAGGAAGTCGGAGCTTATGCCTTTGTTGGAGTGCACCCTCCATCTAATGGCCCAGTTCCCTTCTCGACCAGAGGTTACCTACATCCCTTGGTCACAAAACGGCCGAGCAGACACCTTGGTCGGTTTAGCTGCGTCCCTCACAGAACCTGAGCAGGATTATTTGATCATACATGTGGCACACCGAAGAGTCATTTCCCCCGTCACCCCAGGGGATGAAGAAGGCTTGTGGGTAAGCCATCTTACCACCAGAACATCTACGTCAGGAGCCCCAGGTTCTTCAGATACAGTGGTTGACGCCACTCCCGACTGGAGGGAACCTTTTGTCGAGTACCTCCAAAATGGTTGCCTCCCGGATTATCGGGCCGAGCGCGAGCGAATCTGACGCCGTGAACTACAATTTACCCTCCAGAGTGGTCTCAGTCTTGAGTGGATCCTCTATAAGCAAGGCTTCGATGGTTTTATCCTCCGTCGCATTCAAGGATTTGAGATTCCTCAGGTCAAGTAAGAATTTTTTGCTGGTTCTTGCAGTGCCCACAAGGCTGGGCCCAAGCTGTCCCATCAGATCTAGAGATTTGGGTACTTCTGTCCCTCTGTGATCCATGATTGTATTGAGTTTTCCAAGAGATTCCACGCGTGACAAGTTCATTCTAACTTCCTGGATCGGACACCAGATCCTCTCCACTCCACCAAGTACTCTTGTCCATTTGCGGTGTGGGGAATAGATGTCGTGGGACCATACCCATCGGCGAAAGCTCGCCAGTGTAGGTTCATACTGACCGCTATAGACTTCTTCTCCAAGTGGGCAGAGGCAGTTCCAGTCAAAGAGGTCAAGGCCCGCTCAATCGTTGACTTCATGATCTCCAATATCATCCACCAATTTGGAGTCCCTCACGATGTACTAACTGATAACGACACCAACTTCCGAGCAGCTGAGCTGAAGAAATTGTACGCCAAGTACAATATCCGTTTGAACCATACCTCTCTCTATCATGAGCAGGAAAATGGACATATTAAGGCGTTCAACAAAACCCTCTCTAACATTTTTCAAAAAATGGTTGGTCAAAACATGAAAAGTTGTCCGAACAAGCTCCCCAACGCCCTCTGGGCTTATCGGACGACGACTCGCAATTCCACCCAGGTGACCCCATACTCCCTGGTGTATTTGGATGAGGTCGTCCTGCCCATTGAGATCCAGCTGCCATCGTCACACAATGTAGTCTATGATCAGCAGGCGCTAGATAAGTTGGTCGAGATCTATCTAGCTAAATTGAAAGCACTGGAAGAGAACATGCTTCATTCCCTGCAAAATCTTGAAATACATCAGAATAAGATATCTAGAGCCTTCAACAAGGGAGTTTGCATTCGCTCTTTTCTGCAAGGCGACCTGGTGCTGGCACTCAGAGCACCAATGATCCCTGGCAGGAAACCACCCAATCTGGAGCCCAAATGGGAATGACCTTACATCATTCATAAGGTTTACTCCAATGGAGCATACTCCTTTGTGACAATGGACGGTGAGTGCATAACTCCTCCCATCAACGCCAAGTTCCTCAAGAAATACATTGCCTGAGCCCCATTGGTCCTACACGACCTTAAACTGTACGGTCCCTCATGACCTTAAACTGGTCATTACGGTCCAGCATGACCCTAAACTGCAAAAATCATCCTGCATGACAATAAACTGCAAAATGGTCTGATCTCTATGAGATTAAACTAAGATCTCCCCCGTCCTTACTGCAAGATGTTAAACTGCAAGCCAGTCAGGCCTTCCTGAGCGAGGACCAGCCCTAGGCCCTTTGGCCTCTTTGGGCCCCTGGCCCCCATCCTTACAACAAGACGTTAAACTGCAAGCCGGCCAGGCCCTCCTGGCCGAGGCTCAGCCTCAGGCCCCTTGGCCATCCCCAAATCAGACACTCTTGCAAGATTGTACGGTGTGGTGTGGGACAACTTCCTCATCGACGTCAGATACTTTCCATATCTTACATATCCCCAGATGAGAAGTGTCCCCCATCCTGCATGACGTTAAACTACATCTCGTCCCGCATGACATTAAAATGCGCTTCTATAACAATGTATGGCTTCATTCCCATCCTAATGGGATAAGTAGGAATGCTCATATGTCTCATCTTGAGCCCATCCCCAAACATTTCTCTTTGACTGTCCCCCCTGGGTATAGTTTCCTCGGATTGTCCTCTCATGATGTAGAGTAGGCTTCCTTGTCCCCACTCATACAAGGATTATAATGGTCTCACCATGTGCCCACTCCTGTTCTTCTATCCTCTCACATCTCACCACATGACGTTAAACTGCATGGCCTTAAAGAACAATGTATGGCTCGATTCCCATCCTCATGGGATACGTAAGAACGCCCGAAAACTATGTCCTTTGGCCCAGCCCAAAGCCAAAATCTTCCCCTAGGGCCAAGACATATGTAAGGGTACACACTTGTTCCCCAACTTACGTCGAGCAAGCCTCAACACGGCTGTGTGTCCCCCGGGAGATGTTCGCCTCTTTCGCAGATGAATACAACTATGCTTCACCCACTCCTTGACTGCGATTCCATCACTTTCCTCATTCGAAAGGGCCCCTGAATAGTATGGATGCTCTTCCTAAGGACCCTCTTACCACTTCGGGCCAACGCCCTCGAGGATGTCGAGCAAAAAGCCGATACAAGTTCTGCATTTCGAACATGGGTAGTGGTCAATGCTCATTTTTTGCTCTCATATCAGTTCACCATAAGGACGATGTGTTTCGAACATGGTCAACAATGTCCCGGATCTTTGGTTCTACCCCAAGATGTCCCAAACATCGAGTGCAGTGATTCATTCTGCCCCATCCCGGAGTGACAAACTTCCCTCTGGGTGGTGCCAGCAGTCGGGCCTCTGGCCCCGATCCTTTTATAGGGAGTGTATGGTGTGGTGTAGGACTACGTCCTCATTCACGTCGGGCTAAATTCTATGCCATACGCATTCCCTTACCGAGGCCCAGCCTCAGGCCTCTTGGCCTTTTTGGGCCCTAGCCCATGTTCTTACATAGTGTGTACGGTATGGTGAGGGATTATGTCCACCCTCACGATGATTTTTTCGTCATACCATGTACCTCCTTTGTCTGGGGATTCCTATTACCCGACCTTCATCCTCACTGCAAGACGTTAAAATGCAAGCCGGTCAGGCCTTCCGGAACGAGGCCCAGCCTCCGGCCCGTTGGCCTTTCCGGGCCCCGGCCCTCGTCCTCACTGCCAAACGTTAATCTGCAAGCTGGTCAAGCCGTCCTGACCGAGGCCCAGCCTTCGGCCACTTGGACTTTCTAGGCCCCTGTCCCTCGTCCTCACTGCAAGATGTTAAACTGCAAGCTGGTCAGGCCTTCCTGACCGAGGCCCAGCCTCCGACCCCTTGGCCTTTCTGGGCCCCCGACCCTCTTCCTCACAGCAAGACGTTAAACTAAAAGCTAGCCATGCCTTCCTGAACAAAACCCAACTACCAGGACTCTTGTCCTTTTTGGGCCCCATGGCCCAGATTATTTTCCTACAGGACCGTGCCGTGTGGTGCTGGATTATGTCCCCATTCACGATGGGATACTCCCCGCACCGTACACATCCTCCTTAGGGTATAATGCCCCCTGCGTATCCCTTATAACTACTTGTGGCTTGATTCAAATCCTTGTTGGATACATAGGACCACCTGAATGTCTAAAGCTTAGGGTCCAACCCCATCTTCTAAAATCTCTGTCCCACCTTGGCCCCTTGGCCTACCTTTCCTGAGCCATTTTTTCGACCCTTTTTGGAGATTCACCAATGTGCCGAAGGGTACTCTGTTTTGGTTACTTGGAATGTCGAACTCTATTCGAACACGTCCGCACCCACTTTCCAGGCTTTGTGTTCCTCTTCATCAGGTATTTCACCATCTTTCACACCTAAAGGGACCCCCATGAATGGCCTGGATACCACTCCCAAGGGCTATCCTACCATTACGGGCCAACACCCCTAATGTTTTCGAACAAAAAATCGATAAAAATCCCGCTTTACAAATATGGTCAACAGTTGATGCTCGTTTGTTGTTCCCACTTTAGGATAATGCGATATGGAGACTGTTGTTTCCGCCACGGTTAACAGTTATCCTCCATTGCCACGCCAACCCCATTAAGCCCAAAATGTTAGTTACAGGATTCAAATCCTTTTCCATTCTCATCATGTTCAAGTAGAGTTCCGAAACTCTTGGCACTATTCCTCAGTACGCATTTGCGCGTTAGGGGGACAAACCTGCATCAAAGGTGTCCTTCGGGGCCCTGTACTGACTTCCCTTTGATGGAAGTTCTAGGTATTGTGATAAGGATCTTCCTCCCTTGTTTCCCACACCGAGTTTAACACATGTGGGCTTAGGGATCAGATATAGGTCTTCGCTTACATGGAATGTTTCCATCCATCCATGGTCCGAGCTCTAAGACCATAAACTAAGATCTCCTAAAAACTATGTTCAGATTCATTCCCATCCTCATGGGATATGTCGGACCACCCAGACATCTTGTTCTTAGGTCCATCTCATTTGGGAGCTAGTTCCTCATGCCCGTTTCACTCTCACCCTTGTTTGGTCCCCTTGTCCCGAGGATCCTATCTCGGGATTGCGTATGGTGTGATGTGGGATCATGTTCCCATCCACGTCGGTTATGCCGCATGACACCATACACATTCCCCGCCTAGCATTGTCTCTGCTACGCCTACGCTGCATGACGTTAAAATTCATGCTTGGTCCTATCACACGACCCTAAACTGTGACATTATCATCCTATCCGCACGATGAAAAACGGCACCACATTGTGATGGCCTCGTTGTAGAGGAAATCACGTTGGGTATTGGTCACATTCCATTCCATTTTTCAACGCCTATCACTTCTTGATTCGTGTGGGGACACCAGGGATTGCTACCCTAGGACTGTTGTTTCACAAAAAAACCACTCACCTTAATGGAAAAACAAGATTTATCAAATTCTGCTTCATTTAGTGCGAGGGCCACACCCGCACTCCCCCTTTTCCCCAGCACTGGTACCTTACCGTGCCACCCTCAAGAACTACGTGCAGCTTGATCCCCATCCCCAAGGGGTACGTAGGAACGCCTTTGCACTTTGCTTCAGGCCCATCTCAACTTTCGTTTTTGGTCCCCTGACCTAAAACCTCTCTCAAAGGGGGTCGTGCACGTGGTATGGGATTATGTCCTCGTTCATGTTGGGTTGTTCACCATACTGTACACACCCCTGGTTCCAATGCATTTCGGGTTTTCGTAATTACCCACCATGTGCCTCCTGTGTTTCCTCCCATCCATGGTCCGAATTATATGACCCTAAACTAAGGTCTCCCTATGGGAAAGGACTCTAATACCTCATATATAATATGTCTCGTTGTCGTATTCAGATGCGTTCTGACAAAGAGCCCGAAGTGTGGGATTTTTACGGGGACATTCCCCTCGTCCCGTGACCAAGCTTCATGATCTCGCTATTTGGATCCTCATCCTCTTCTACATACAAGAGGACCCTCTGACGACATGGATTCTATGCTTAAGGGCCCTCCATGGATGTTGGTCCTAAGGGTTCTTCTATCGCTTCGGGCTAACATCCCTACGGATCTCTGACAACATTTGTGACATGGTCTTGTGTTTCAAACATGGTCAACGGTCTACCCTCATTTGTCTGTCCCCATTCCAGGATAATGTGATATGGATGCTGTGTTTTCGCCACGATCAATAGTTATCCTCCATCGTCACGCCGCCATCATTGTGATCCAAATCTCGAGCGTCATGATTCACACATTTCCACTTCCTCATGTTCAAGTATAATTCCAACATACTCGGCTCTATCTCTTCACGCATCTAGGTGCACCACATGGTCGTGTTAGTGTCATGGGGCCGGTATTCACCGAGCATCCCTTCTCCCTAACCTACCTATTTCTGTGTTGGGAAAGTCCCACCACCACTTCTTGTTTCCCACACCAAGCACGACTAACGCGGGCTTAGTAGTTTTGGAAGGACGTGTACCAACATGTCCAGGCTTCTCATCATCCCTCATGATGTTAAAATGTACTTTCAAAACTATGCGTGGCTTGATTCCCATCCTTAAGGGGTACTTAAGAACGCACGACCACTCTGCTTCGGGCCCAACCTAATTCTAACTCTTGGTCCCTCGGCCTGAAGAGTTTCCTCCGGGGGTATGTGGTGTGATTTGGACTCCAAGTCCTCATTCACGTCGGTTTTATATCTACCGCACCATATGATACCTGGGATCTTCCCTTTCATTTCCTATCGTATGACGTTAAATTGCAGGAGGCCATATGTCCTCAACGCATGGCACTAAAATGTGGTTTTACCTTGGATAAGTTCAGGATGCCCCATGTTGATCATGGGATGCACCAGAGCCTCTGCCAGAGAAGATTTCACCTGTCAGTGTTGGTCTATGACTACACTGCGCTTCCAGAACTACGTATGGCTTGATTCCCATCCTCATGGGATATGTAGTCACACCCAGGTATTTTAACTCGGGTTCATCCCCAGGAATCAAAAGATCTTATTCCTCCCTATTTCCGGCCCATGGCCTGACCCCTCATAAGGGACCATGTAACTGCAATTGTACCCCGAATAAGTCCGGGATTCCCCAAGATGACATTGGGAAGCGATGGATCCCTTGACAGAGAGGTCCTGTCTGAAAGAAATAATGATCCATGATCAAACCAATGCGTCCTTCCAATGTTCTCCCACCACGGTGGCGTAATGTTGACAGTGTTGGATTCTATTCGAACAAACCCTCACTCCACATTCCATACTTTGTGTGCCCCTTATTCGGACCCTCGTCCCCTTTCATGTCTAAAGGAACCCCCTAACAGTACGGATGCTCGACCTATGGTCCACCTGCTATCCTGGTCCAATGTCCTGGAAGACTGGTCACATTTGGGAGGTACCCCCTAACAGTATGGATGCTCGACCTATGGTCCACTTGCTGTCTTGGGCCAATGTCCCGGAAGACTGATCGACGATATTTGAGTTAGGCCCCGTGTTGCGAACATGGTCAGCGGTTGGCCCTTATTGTCCCCATTTTAGGCTAACGCAGTAAGGATAACGTCTCTCTACAACGGTTAATGGTTGTCCTATATTTTCACGCCAACTTCATAATGTTCCGAATATTTGGTATCGTGATTCACACTTCCCATTCCCACCTATTCGGACCGATTTCAGCGCCCATGGCGTTGCACCGTTCGTGCACAAGAGTGTGCTGGAAAAAAGATAATTCAGCTGTTCTGAGAACTTCCTTCTCCGGCCAGGTCTCTCCCTTTTCCCGGAAATCTGGACCGGTTATCCGAACCCAAGATGCCTAAAGCATGGTTTACCCTTATATGTTTGTACCGGATGATGAGACGACTATCTCTTGTTTCTCACATCGGGCCCAACCCATGTGAGCTTAGGGAGTTGCCACTGGGCGTCCCACAAACATCGTAAGGATGCAAAATGAACCAGTGCAAACAATGGAACTCGTGCATGCTACGATATTAAATTTTTTGTAAAGCACGAAATTACGTTTAAGGGTTTGTAATTATTACAGTACCCGGGGGTCCACTACCCCCATGGACGGGTTGACCCCGTCAAAAGAGCATTGCAGCTCCGCCACCCTTTGACTTGTGGTGTCCATGAATTGCTACCGCCGACTTAGCTCCCTCTCTTCCTCAGCAGCAATGGGGCGTTGTTCATCGGCCCCACCTCGGGCCCTCTCTATGTCAGCCTGAATAACAACCATCTCTTCAGAAGCCTGCCTCATACGTTCTTCTGCTTCTGCCAGTTGGGCCTTCAAATGCGATATCAGCTCAGATTGCACATTAAGAGAGGCTGAGTGCTCATCCGCCTGGGTCTGCAGCTTTTGGACCTCATTTTCAGCCTCCTGGAGCTTCTTGACATTCGTCGCCTTCCTCCGCTGCCAGCCCACGCTAAGCCTGCAATCGTGTACCCGGATCTTCTCTTCCATGAGATCTCGGATGAGTATATGAGGACGCTAGGCATCCACTCCCCCAGTGCACAGTTCACGCAACTGCGAGCGCAGGCTGTCCATATCGTTCAGCCACAACACTTGGGGGATGTCCTTTTTGGAGCACGTGATCAGCTTCCATGATCGGCAGTGGACTATTTTGATGTACTATTAATCAGAGGTCATTTCATCCTAGTCTACACGATTGGAAGTATCGTATGCGGGATACGCCCACAAGAAAGATTATGTAGCATCTGCGTCTAGCATTGAATCTGGCACAACATCTGGCTCTAGGGCAGGCGTGATGGGGCTTTGGTTGACCAGTTGGTCTTCATCATCGGACTCCACCTCGATAACCTCGGTCACGACCCTGACGGTGGTCCTACCATTGATAGGGAGCACTGCAGCTTGGGTGGACTGGGTAACTATCTCCACCATCACTGACATGCCCCTAGGATGGACACCAACAGACGTCCCGACCAGCCTTGCCGTAGTATCCCATGCTAGTCGGAGAACTGTACGACAGAAAAGGTCATTAAAGTCAGTTGGCATGATCTAAAAATGACACTCAATGAATTCAGTAGAAAAGACTTACAGAGATCGAACTCCCGGGGCTGCTCCTGAGTTGATGCTGATAGAACCCCGAGGCGTGGTCCTCCTTGTATTGTCGGAAGGTCTAGAGATTCTGGAGGTGCCACCTCAGGTGATCTAGCCCTGCCAGACATAGAACTGGACAAAGCCACATACGCAGGTTCTGACGGCCCTGCATCATCACCAACCGAGGGACGAGAGTGGGGCTTGCGTACAAGTTCCTCCTGCACAGTTCAATTATTGGTAAAGAATCCCATGATGGCCTGAGAGAGGACCATGAGGAAAAAAGCCCAGAATGCTACCTCGAGAGCCTCGTTCAAATCACCGGAATCTGAGTCTTGATCTATGACTTCTCCCTCCTCCAACGGGCTCCCTCCGCTAACCTCATCCTCCCGAGAGGATTCCTCGGATTCTTCCAGTAGGGGGAATTGCTCCCTCAAATCGGCGGCTGACAGCTGTGGGGGAACCGTCTGATACAGCAGTACCCTCACTCGGTCCATCATTGTTTGTGGGACACCACTGGAGTGAACGTAGTCCTCTAGCTCATCCATGTATCACTCCGCCTCCACTGGAGACGCCGTGAAACCAGCCCGGATCGGGCCTATGCCCGGTAACTACATCCTGAGACGATTCAAGTGTGCCAACATCTCGGGTGGACTGAGGAATTGTCAGCTGACATCCCAAATGTCCCAGGCCTCCGGGAATATGACACCCTCTATCATGTCGATGTGGCGCAGCCACTTCCCCAGAGCCCGAGGCGTGGTCCTCCTTGTATTATCGGAAGGTCTAGAGATTCTGGAGGAGCCACCTCGAGAGCTCTAGCCCCGCCAGACACAGAACTTGACGAAGCCACATGCGCGGGTTCTAACAGCCCTACATCATCACCAACCGAGGGACGATATCTGGGCCTACGTAAAAGTTCCTCCTCCACAGTTCAAATATTGGTAAAAATACCATGATGGCCTGAGAGAGGACCACGAGGAAAAATGCCCAGAATGCTACCTAGAGATCCTCTTTCAAATCACCGGAATCTGAGTCTTGATCTACGACTTCACCCTCCTCCAACGGTCTACCTCCGCTACCCTCATCCTCCCGAGAGGATTCCCCTGATTTTTCCAGTAGGGGGAAGTGCCCCCTCAGATCGGTGGCTGACAGCTGTGGGGGAACCGTCTGATCCAGCAGTACCCTCACTCGGTCTGTCATTGGTCTTGGGACACCACTGGAGTGAACGTAGTCCTCCAGCTCAACCAAGTATCACTCAACCTCCACCGGGGACACCGTGAAACCATCCCGGATCAGTCCTATTCCCAGTAACTCCATCCCGAGATGATTCAAGTATTCCCACATCTCAGGTGGACTGAGGAATTGTCTGTTGACGTCCCAAATGTCCCAGGCCTCCGGGAATATTAAATCCTCTACCATGTCAATGTGGCGCAGCCGCTTCCCCAGAGCCCGAGTGGATATCCTACGAAACCCCCTCGATGGCCGCCCCTCCAGATGTCCCTGCTCTTCCAGAACCACAGGGTCCATTACCACTGTTGGATCTGCCGCTGCTGCCACATCCTCAGCAGGTGCAGGTATCGCCGCCGCGGCAGCCTCGCCACCGCGAGAGGCCCTTTTTGCCTTCTGACGCCGACCTCAGGATAGTGTAGCCTCGCTGTCACCAGCCCGAATGGTTGGATGCCTCAGCATCTCCCCCAGATAAGCTGCCTCCCAACTGATGGCATACTCCTTCACCAATTCGAAAGCGGCGGTGGACGAAGGAAATTCCATTCGCATTTTCCCGTCCTCCCGTGAGAACAAGAGACACATATGCCTCATTACACATAGGTTCTCCTCATGACACACCTCCCTATAACACCTCGAGCTTCCACGATATGCTTCTCATTCAATAATGCAATAGCTTTCATTGTACGCAACTTCGAGTTCTGACACACCGCGACTAATCAAAGTAGATGTTATGAATAGTAATAACCACTTTTTAAAATTATAGAAATTTTATATTTCAAAATGGACTTCATTTTTGGATTCGGAATATCGAAATTAGCCTATGTTGAATTTTTGGTATTTTTCTGATAACTTCTAATTTTTTATGAATAGTGAAAAATACTTAAAAACAACTTTTTTAATCAAAATAATTTATAGTGATAAATTATAATATTTAGTGGTTTTAAAGTATAATTATAATATATTTTTACCATCTTATCCAATGGTGGTCATTATAATTAATTTAACATTGAAATTGGACATAAACAATTGTCAATATTTTGATATAAATTGTTTCTTAAAAACACGCTATTTGTTGTGACAGCGGGAATTAATTATAAAATTAATTAATGAAACTTATATGTTTGGAATTTTTTAAAATATAAATCATTTTTTAATTCGGAATATCAATTATAGCTTAGGGTGAAATTTTGGCATTGTTCTAAAAAACTTCAATTTTTGATGAATAGTGAAACCACTAAGTGGTAGTTAAATAACTGATTTTTCGTTTAAATGAAATATTACAACTTATGTGTTTTGATTTTCAAAAATCCGACATACATGGTTGTCATTAAGAAGTAAATTGTCGTTCAATGAGATTAAAATAATTTTTGGTGAATAGTAACTTTTATGTTCTTAATCGCGATTAGAGGTAGTTAGCGTAGTTTAAGGTAAAAATAATGTTTTAATAATATGAGATGTGATTGACACATGTCCTACCCTCATTGGATGTTCCATGGACGACCAAGAAAATCCATGGGCCAACTTGGGGACCCCATGGAGCCACTTTAGTTGGAAAATGACATAAATACCTTTTATTTAATGTTAAAGTAAAAAATGACACAAACATGAAATGTTTTACTAAAACAATTTTTACATGGGGTTATACAAGTAATATTTTTGACTATAAATATTCATTGGTAATCTAAAAATATTTCCTACATCATAGTATTTTTTTTATAATTTTTAGACATTAAATAAATTAAATTATTTATGACATCATGATGATGCAGCGATGACCTCATTATTTAACAGTTTAAATAAAATGGAAAGATAATGTAATATCCAAGGCTTACACTTGTCAAAAACCTAGTGGTTGAGTAGATTTAGAACCCTTATCACCTTATCCTCGAATTATATAAGTGTGGGACATTTAGAATCCGAAAAGCATTGTATAATAAAGTAACATTTTATTACTTTCCAAAAGTGCCCCTCCTCTCCACTTATAAAAGGCCCCCACCTCTACCACCTCATTCACACTTTCAAGCCATTTGGCTCGGCCAACCTCTTCCCAAATACTCTCCCAACATCCCTCCCTTACTCCTAGAAGCCTCACGTTGGACATAAGTCTTCCCAAGGAAGCCTTTTTCTCAAATCAAAAAGAGTTACCCGATTTTTAGGTAATGTCTTCTCTAATGTTGTTTTGTTTCATTTAGCTTCTCCATCCCCTTAAACTCTTTTTATTAATTTCTTTTGTATCAAAACCAGTATACTCAAAATACAAGGATGTTTTTATAAGAAGGATTCGAGCTACACTTACACACACCTACATCTAATGGTTAAAGAACATACTGTTTCTGTGGATGGAGAATTTCTGCCTCATGAAACGATGATTGTTCAACACTCATATAACAACTTCAAAGGTGGATATTAAGATGTAAATATATTTATATATGATATATAATATGTTTATGTTTTACTTATGCTTCTGTATTTCTCATTTATGTCATACTTTATGATTTCCATTATGGGTAAACGCGATAATTTCATTTTAGGAAGTGCGGACTACCGCCCCCTCAAAGTGATTTGAATCGTTAATGCCATATGTGGGATGTATGAAGGATGGAGTAAATGGTATTATACAATATATTACACTAGAATTATATTATACATTTATATCATTATGAATTCATTCAATTAAATATGAAATAGAAATGAAAGTAGCGTTCATGCGTACGTACGGCTTACCGTCTCCATGAACGGTGAATTTCATTTCTTACCTCTAAATGTTACGTAATATTATAAATGAATTTATATACTGTATATATATGATATATATGATATCTACATCATGAATATAATTATGTATATAATGGATATTTCACCACATGAATAACTTGTAATTATAAGAAGTTTATTTTTGACTCAAGTACCAAAGATCGACAAAACGACCGTTATTAACTTAAATAATTACATAATGTTCATAACATGGTAATAAGTGATATAAAAGGAATAATTAACATGAAAAAGGTTCTTAATTAAACAGATATTAACTCTAGTTTTTTATTCAGGAGGTTAAAGAACGGTCGTGTCAGGACAAGACGCAAGGTAAGGGAATTTCTAAACCCAATTTCCATTCTTTGGGTTAATCTCCTACTTTCAAATTATGTCATTATATTATTATGTCATATCTTGTATTTGTACTTTATTTATGTGTAATACACATAATATATCTATTTTATTTTAAAAATGATCTTTGTATGGGACTTCGTCTCAATATCCTTTCATTGAGGCATATTTCGTTTTTTACACAACTTTCTTTTATACGGTGTATAAACCCCTTTGACTTTTACGTTTATCCAAAAGGAATCTTTTTTATACGAAGCGTTTTACTAAACGACAAAAAGGGAATGTTTTTCTTTCTGTACTTATGTGACAACAACGACTTCTCCGCCGCCGTGACCATTATTTGAGTTTCGGCTTCCTCTAAAAGCCATCACTTTTTTTTAATCAAAAATAAATACAATGTTTTAAATTTCTTTTATTTTGGTATTGAAAATGGTTTTGAAAGCGTTTTTATTATATCAATGTGTTGTATTGATATCTTGTGATTGAAATGTGGAAATGATATGTTTCCTTTATGCATGTTTTATGTGATACGACTATGTTATGGTTTATGATATGTTTAAACCTATTCATATGAGGAATGCATTGGACTTAATAAGTGACGGGTGGAGCCCGCTATAGCTCCTCGATGCATCGGAAGGTCTCATGAGACAAACTAGTGCCTTGGCACGAGGCCTTGACAAAATATTATTTGTGGTCTTGGCACAAGGCCTTGGCTACATGGTTATGATAGTCTGGCATTATGCATTCCATCATTATGAAAGTGGTTATTGATATTGCATGTGATTATTCGAACAGTAGAATATCCATGTGAAGAAGTGAATGGCATTATCTCATTTGACTTTTTCCATATTATGTTGAAGTTCATGTTTAAAAGGCTTCTGTTTTAGTTATACACTCCCTTAAATGTTAATGTTTATTTATGAAAGCTTCCGCAATATTGTTATCCTTTCTGATCATCTGAGCTCACCCCTTTTATGAATGACCTTCAGGGATAGTCAGAAGAGGATATGAGTGTGGTCTATGGAGACTTTGTTATTGTAGTTTTTCACCTTATGATGTAATGTAACATTTGTGAATGTATCTAGTGTTTCCAAGGCTACTAAACTAATCGGTCTTTCGAGACTTGATCTTTTGTGATCATGCAAATGTTACGAAGTAATGCACTGACACTGGCTAGCTGGGGTCGGGGCGTTACAGTTGGTATCAGAGGCAGTTTATTACTAACCTTGGAAGCTAGATTTAGATAAACTCTGATTAGAGCACATAGCCTGAAGATAGACGTTGAGGATTAGTATAGAAGAACTTCCTAGAATTTTGGTATTATAGAGATTTTTTGAGTTTTCCGAGAAATACATCCCTGTCTGGATACGAGCAGGTAGAGGTGGCTCTGGCACAGATGTACCTAGGGGTAAAACCCGAAAACACCGCTTTGAGCTAGACTCGAACGGTAACTGGTGCACGACAACGGGCCTTGCTGCACTCTTGGTTATGACACTCCCAGGGGATATGCTTAGGATAATTCTCATTTTCATTACAAACCACTATGAAGGGTTATGAGTATATAATTTCTCAAAGAAAACATTTTTACAGTTATGGATTATATCCATAAATAGTTCAATTTATGTTAAGTATTTTATAAGTACGGAATTTTGTATTTTAATTCGTAAACTAATCTAGTTTATGCCATTGTTTAGAAATGGCACCTAGTGGAAGTAATGGAAACCGTATCAATGGACGCACTCTGTGTAGGGATTTCCCTCCTGATCAAGATAATTATTGTGGATCTGGAGATACAACTGGTGCTGATCAACTTTTTACCATACTGGGACAACTCACTCAAGTTATGAATAATAACCTTACTCGTATGGATCACCCTGATCCACAGCGTGGAGGATCAATGTTAGACCGCTTCATGAGGTAACAACCACCAACATTTAATGGGGGTACAAATACATTAGTAGCTGAGCAATGGATAAAATCCTTAGAGAAAATATTCCATGCCTTGGGGAGTAGCGAAAGGGACAAGGTTGTCATAGAAGTTTACCACCTCACTGGAGATGCCGATCAGTGGTGGTCGCTGATTCAAAACACAAAGGAAGATGAGGATGTATCAAATATGGAATGTAGGGAGATCAAAGAGCTTTTCCTATAAAAATACTTTCCTCATGACCATCGAGCAGATATGGAAAGGCAATTTCTGAGTCTGAAACAAAAGGAGGATGAGAATGTCGCAAAGTATGAGTCCAACATTTCAAGGATTGCGAGGTATGCTGCAGATTATATAAGTAACCCAAGAGGTAAGATTGATCGTTTCTTTGATGGGTTAAAACCTTTTCTCCGTCAAGATTTAGTATCACAATCTTTCTCAACATACGAGGATATAGTCTCATGTGCAATCAAGACAGAAAAGGAATTCTCTAAGTCTTATGACAACAAAGTAAAGCAAGAGAAGAAGAGAACGGTGGAACAAGAGACAGATAAAGGGAAAAAGGGAAAGAAGGGTTTTCCATTATGTGATAATTGTGGGAAGAATCAACCTGGTACTTGCCTAAAAGGAATGAGAGTTTGTTATAAATGTGGAGAAAAAGGTCACCAGGCGCGTGATTGCAAGGGAAAGAAAGAGGATATCAATGTTGAATGCTACAACTGTAGGGAAATGGGGAATTATGCAAATGAATGTCCTAAGCTTCAGGGAAACTTACCTCAGAAAAGGCCAAGGGATCAAGGAAAATCTTATGTTGTTACTACAGTTGAAGCAGAATAATTAATGTATTGGTGCTTTTGGACTCATGGATTATATTCTGGTTATTAGAATAATGTGATATATATATATAAGGATTGTACTGCAGTACTTGTTGATTTCAGTAAGGTTTTAATATGATGAAGGTAATCATATTTTTAGTATGTGACAAAAAGAGAAACTTTAATTTGTTTGGGGAATCTGATAAATTGATTTTGGAATTAAGGGACCTTTTAGAGAAAGTCTGGACAGAGGTATTTTGGATAACTATAAAGGTTGGAGTGGACTAAGTTGATCTTTGGATAGTATTGTTTAAGGTTAAAAAATTTATGAAGATTATTTTTGGAATATTATAATACTATATTTTTAGGAAAAGGACAACCTGCAAGGTGGGGCATAACCCGTCACGTCGGAAAGAGCTGCAGGAATCGAACCCACAATCATAGTGCGACATGCCTTTATTTCCTACCACTAGCCTACAGGAAGTCCCTGGTTATTACAAAATAACTTTACTAATCTAAATGGTATGTTTTAACATTTGGAACATTATACAATTAGGCTAAGTATAATATTTTTCAGTTCTATTATCTTTTTGAGTGAAAGATGAGTTGAAGGTTGAAACTCTAATTGTCAAGCATAAATATATATATACCTATCTCTTATTCAATGAATAAATTAATTCTTAAACTTTAGTAAAGGGATATTAAAACAAAAAATTTGTTATCCTAATACCTTATGTCTTGTTGAAATGATGAAATTTTAAATCAACATAGATTGAAGGCTTTGAGGCCCTCAATTTGACAGTTGATTGTAATTGATGACCTCAATCACTCCCTACAAATATTTACGTTTTTACTCCAATTATATGTCTCTAATTTCCACCAATGTTCTCCTAATCGAGATCATAATTGGGTGGTGACTTTTTCATTTCCCTTTCCCTCTTATTAAGGCTAAATTTTATTAATCTTATTTCTGATGTGGGTTTTCCACAAAGGTATTTTCTATTTTCAACCTTTTATTTTCAAAGAAAAATTTCAAATTGCGAGGATGCAACTTATTGAAGGAGGGGAGAATGTAACACCTCGAGCTTCCACGATACTCTTCTCATTCAATAATGCAATAGCTTGCATTGTACGCAACTTCGAGTTCTAACACACCGCGACTAATCAAAGTAGCCGTTATGAATAGTAACAACCACTTTTTAAAATTATAGAAATTTTATATTTCAAAATGGACTTCATTTTTGGATTTGGAATATCGAAATTAGCCTATGTTGAATTTTTGGTATTTTTCTGAGAACTTCTAATTTTTTATGAATAGTGAAAAATACTTAAAAACAACTTTTTTAATCAAAATAATTTATAGTGATAAATTATAATATTTAGTGGTTTTAAAGTATAATTATAATATATTTTTACCATCTTATCCAATGGTGGTCATTAGAATAAATTTAACAATGAAATTAGACATAAACAATTGTCAATCTTTTGATATAAATTGTGTCTTAAAAACACGCTATTTGTTGTGACAACGGGAATTAATTATAAAATTAATTAATGCAACTTATATGTTTGGAATTTTGTAAAATAGACATCATTTTTGAATTCGGAATATCAATTATAGCTTAGGGTGAAATTTTGGCATTGTTCTGAAAAACTTCAATTTTTGATGAATAGTGAAACCACTAAGTGGTAGTTAAATAACTGATTTTTCGTTTAAATGAAATACTACCACTTCTGTGTTTTGATTTTCAAAAATCTGACATACATGGTTGTCATTAAGAAGTAAAATGTGGTTCAATGAGATTAAAATAATTTTTTGTGAATAGTAACTTTTAAGTTCTTAATCGCGATTAGAGGTAATTAGTGTAGTTTAAGGTAAAAATAATGTTTTAATAATATGAGATGAGCTTGACACATGTCCTACCCTCATGGGATGTTCCATGGCCGACCAAGAAAATCCATGGGTCAACTTGGGGACCCCATGGAGCAACTTTAGTTGGAAAATGACATAAATACCTTTTATTTAATGTTAAAGTAAAAAATGACACAAACATGAAATGTTTTACTAAAACAATTTTTACATAGGGTTATACAAGTCATATTTTTGACTATAAATAGTCATTGTGAATATAAAAAGATTTCCTACATCATAGTATTTTTTTTATAATTTTTAGACATTAAATAAATTAAATTATTTATGACATCATAATGATGCAGCGATGACCTCATTATTTAACGGTTTAAATAAAATGGAAAGATAATGTAATATCCAAGGATTAAACTTGTCAAAAACCTATTGGATGAGTCGATTTAGAACCCTTATCACCTTATCCTCAAATTATATAAGTGTGGGACCTTTAGAATCCGAAAAGCATTGTATAATAAAGTAACATTTTATTACTTTCCAAAAGTGCCCCTCCTCTCCACTTATAAAAGGCCCCCACCTCTACCACCTCATTCACACTTTCAAGCCATTTGGCTTGGCCAAACGCTTCCCAAATACTCTCCCAACATCCTTCCCTTACTCCTAGAATCCTCACTTTGGGCATAATTCTTCCCAAGGAAGCCTTTGGCTCAAATCAAAAAGAGTTACCCGATTTTTAGGTAATGTCTTCTCTAATGTTGTTTTGTTTTATTTAGCTTCTCCAACCCATTAAACTCTTTTTATTCATTTCTTTTGTAACAAAACCTGTATCCTAAATATACTAGGATGTTGTTATAAAAATGATTCGAGAGACACTTACACACACCTACATCTAATGGTTAGAGAACATACTGTTTCTGTGGATGGCGAATTTCTGCCTCACGAAACGATGATGGTTCAACACTCATATAACACCTTCAAAGGTGGCCATTAAGATTTCACTATATTTATATATGATATATAATATGTTTATGTTTTACTTATGCTTCTGTATTTCTCATTTATGGCATACTTTATGATTTCCATTATGGCTAAACGCGATAATTTCATTTTAGGAATTGCGGACTACCGCCCCCTCAAAGTGATTTGAATCGTTAATGCCATATGTGGGATGTATAAAGGATGGAGAAAATGGTATTATACACTATATTACACTGGAATTATATTATACATTTGTATAATTATTATTTCATTCCATTAAATACAAAATAGAAATGAATGTAGCGTTCATGCGTACGTACGGCTTACCCTCTCCATGAACGGTGCATTTCATTTCTTACCTCTAAATGTTACGTAATATTATAAATGAATGTATATACTGTATATATATGATATATATGATATCTAAATCTTGAATATAATTCTGGATATAATGGATATTTCACCACATGAATAACTTGTAATTTTAAGAAGTTTATTTTTGACTCAAGTACCAAAGATCGACAAAACGACCGTTATTAACTTAAATAATTACATAATGTTCATAACATGGTAATAAGTGATATAAAAGGAATAATGAACATGAAAAAGGTTCTTAAGTAAATAGAAATTAACTCTAGTTTATTATTCATGAGGTTAAAGAACGGTCGAGTCAGGACAAGACGCAAGGTAAGGGAATTTCTTAACCCAATTTCCATTCTTTGGGTTAATCTCCTACTTTCAAATTATGTCATTATATTATTATGTCATATCTTGTATTTTTACTTTATTTATGTGTAATACACATAATATATCTATTTTATTTTAAAAATGATCTTTGTATGGTACTTCATCTCAATATCCTTTCATTGAGGCATATTTGGTTTTATACACAACTTTCCTTTATACGGTGTATAAACCCCTTTGACTTTTACGTTTACCCAAAAGGAATCTTTTTTATACGAAGCGTTTTACTAAACGAAAAAAAGGGAATGTTTTTCTTTCCGTACTTATGCGGCGACAACGACTTCTCCGCCGCCGTGACCATTATTTGAGTTTCGGCTTCCTCTACAAGCCATCACTTTTTTTTAATGAAAAATAAATAAAAAGTTTTAACTTTCTTTTATTTTGGTATTGAAAATGGTTTTGAAAGCATTTTTATTATATCAATGTGTTGTATTGATATATTGTGATTGAAATGTGGAAATGATATGTTTCCTTTATGCATGTTTTATGTGATACGACTATGTTATGGTTTATGATATGTTTAAAACTATTCATATGAGGAATGCATTGGACTTAATAAGTGACGGGTGGAGCCCACTATAGCCCCTCAATGTATCAGCAGGTCTCATGAGACAAACTAGTGTCTTGGCATGGGGCCTTGACAAAATCTTATTTGTGGTCTTGGCACGAGGCCTTGGCTACGTGGTTATGATAGTATGACATTATGCATTCCATCATTATGAAAGTGGTTATTGATATTGCATGTGATTATTCGACCAGTAGAATATCCATGTGAAGAAGTGAATGGAATTATGTCATTTTACTTTTGCGATATTATTTTGAAGTTCATGTTTAAAAGGATTTTGTTTTAGTTATACATTGAATTAAATATTAATGTTTATTTATGAAAGCTTCCGCAATATTTTTATCCTTACTGAGCATCTGAGCTCACCCCTTTCAATGTATTAATATTTTCCAGGATGTGAAGAAGTATTTTATGAATGACCTGCAGGGATAGTCAGAAGAGGATATGAGTGTGGTCTATGGAGACTTTGTTATTGTAGTTTTTCACCTTATGATGTAATGTATCATTTATGAATGTATCTAGTGTTTCCAAGGCTACTAAACTAATCGGTCTTTCGAGACTTGATCTTTTGTGATCATGCCAATGTTACGAAGTAATGCACCGACACTGGGTAGTTGGGGTCGGGGCGTTACAGTTGGTATCAGAGGAAGTTTAGTAATAACATTGGAAGCTAGATTTAGATAAACTCTGATACGAGAACATAGCCCGAAGATAGACTTTGAGGATTAATATAGAAGAACTTCCTAGAATTTTGGTATTATAGAGATTTTGTGAGTTTTCCGAGCAATACATCCCTGTCTGGATACGAGCAGGTAGAGGTGGCTCTGGCACAGATGTACCTAGGGGTAAAACCCAAAAACACCGCTTTGAGCTAGACTCGAACGGGAACTGGTGCACGACAACGGGCCTTGCTGCACTCTTGGTTACAACACTCCCGGGGGATATACTTAGGATAATTCTCATTTTCTTTACAAACCACTATGAAGGGTTATGAGTATATAATTTCTCAAAGAAAACATTTTTATAATTATATATTATATCCATAAATAGTTAAATTTATGTTAAGTATTTTATAAGTATGGAATTATGAATTTTAATTCATAAACTAATCTAGTTTATGCCATTGTTTAGAAATGGCGCCTAGTGGAAGGAATGGAAACCGTATCAATGCACGCACTCCGTGTAGGGATTTCCCTCCTGATCAAGATAATTATTGTGGATCTGGAGATACAACTGGTGCTGATCAACTTATTACCATATTGGGACAACTCACTCAAGTTATGAATAATAACCTTACTCGTATGGATCACCCTGATCCACAACGTGGAGGATCAATGTTAGACCGCTTCATGAGGAAACAACTGCCAACATTTAATGGGGGTACAAATCATTAGTAGCTGAGCAATGGATAAACTCCTTAGAGAAAATATTCCAAGCCTTGGGGAGTAGTGAAAGGGAGAAGGTTGTCATGGCAGTTTACCGCCTCACTGGTGATGCCGATCAGCGGTGGTCGCTGATTCAAAACACAAAGGAAGATTATGACGTATCAAATATGGAAGGGAGGGAGTTCAAAGAGCTTTTCCTAGAAAAATACTTTCCTCATGAACATAGAGCAGATATGGAAAGGCAATTTCTGAGTCTGAAACAAAAGGAGGATGAGAATGTCGCAATGTATGAGGCCAACTTTACAAGGTTAGCGAGGTATGCTGCAGATTATATCCGTAACCCAAGAGGTAAGATTGATCATTTCGTTGATGGGTTAAAACCTTTTCTCCGTCGAGCTTTAGTATCACTATCTTTCTCAACATACGAGGATATAGTCTCATGTGCTATCAAGACAGAAAAGGAATTCCTTAAGTCTTATGACAACAAAGTAAAGCAAGAGAAGAAGAGAACGGTGGAACATGTGACAGATAAAGGGAAAAAGGGAAAGAAGGATTTTCCATTATGTGATAATTGTGGGAAGAATCACCCTGGTACTTGCCTAAAAGGAATGGGAGTTTGTTATAAATGTGGAGAAAAAGGTCACCAGGTGCGTGATTGCAAGGGAAAGAAAGAGGCTATCAATGTTGAATGCTAACACTATAGGGAAATGGGGAATTATGAAAATGAATGTCCTAAGCGTCCGGGAAAATTATCTCAGAAAAGGCCAAGGGATCAAGGAAAATATTATGCTGTTACTACAGTTGAATCAGAATAATTAATGTATTGGTGCTTTTGGACTCATGGATTATATTCTGGTTATAAGAATAATGTGATATATATATATATAAGGATTGTACTGCAGTACTTGTTGATTTCAGTAAGGTTTTAATATGATGAAGGTAATCATATTTTTAGTATGTGACAAAAATAGAAACTTTAATTTGTTTGGGGAATCTGATAAATTGATTTTGGAATTAAGAGACCTTTTAGAGAAAGTCTGGACAGAGGTATTTTGGATAACTATAAAGGTTAGAGTGGATTAAGTTGATCTTTGGATGATATTGTTTAAGGTTAAAAAATTTATGAAGATTATTTTTGGAATATTATATTACTATAGTTTTAGGAAAAGGACAACCTGCAGGGTGGGGCATAACCCGTCGCGTCGGACAAAGCTGTAGGAATCGAACCCACAATCATAGTGCGACAGGCCTTTATTTCCTACCACTAGCCTACAGGAATTCCCTGGTTATTACAAAATATTTTTACTAATCCAAATGGTATGTGTTAACATTTGGAACCTTATACAATTAGGCTAAGTATAATATTTTTGAGTTCTATTATCTTTTTGAGTGAAAGATGAGTTGAAGGTTGAAACTATAACTGTCAAGCATAAATATATATATACCTATCTCTTATTCAATGAATAAATTATTTCTTAAACTTTAGTAAATGGATATTAAAACAAAAAATGTGTTATCCTAATACCTTATGTCTTGTGGAAATGATGATATTTTAAATCAACATAGATTGAAGGCTTTGAGGCCCTCAATTTGACAGTAGATTGTAATTGATGACCTCAATCACTCCCTATAAATATTTACGTTTTCCCTCCAATTATATATCTCTAATTGCCACCAATGTTCTCCTAATCGAGATCATAATTGGGTGGTGACTTTTTCATTTTCCTTTCCCTCTTATTAAGGCTAAATTTTATTAATCTTATTTCCGATGTGGGTTTTCCACAAAGGTATTTTCTATTTTCAACATTTTATTTTCAAAGAAAAATTTCAAATTGCGAGGACGCAATTTATTAAAGGATGGGAGAATGTAACACCCCGAGCTTCCACGATACGCTTCTCATTCAATAATGCAATAGCTTGCATTGTACACAACTTCGAGTTCTAACACACCGCGACTAATCAAAGTAGCTGTTATGAATAGTAATAACCACTTTTTAAAATTATAGAAATTTTATATTTCAAAATGGACTTCATTTTTGGATTCGGAATATCGAAAATAGCATATGTTGAATTTTTGGTATTTTTCTGAGAACTTCTAATTTTTTATGAATAGTGAAAAATACTTAAAAACAACTTTTTTAATAAAAATAATTTATAGTGATAAATTATAATATTTAGTGGTTTTAAAGTATAATTATAATATATTTTTAGCATATTATCCAATTGTGGTCATTATAATTAATTTAACATTGAAATTGGACATAAACAATTGTCAATCTTTTGATATAAATTGTTTCTTAAAAACACGCTATTTGTTGTGACAGTGAGAATTAATTATAAAATTAATTAATGCAACTTATATGTTTTTAATTTTTGAAAATAGACATCATTTTTGAATTCGGAATATCAATTATAGCTTAGGGTGAAATTTTGGCATTGTTCTGAAAAAACATCAATTTTTGATGAATAGTGAAACCACTAAGTGGTAGTTAAATAACTGATTTTCCGTTTAAATTAAATATTACCACTTCTGTGTTTTGATTTTCAAAAATCTGACATACATGGTTGTCATTAAGAATTAAAATGTGGTTCAATGAGATTAAAATAATTTTTGGTGAATAGTAACTTTTAATTTCTTAATCGCGATTAGAGGTAATTAGTGTAGTTTAAGGTAAAAATAATGTTTTAATAATATGAGATGAGCTTGACACATGTCCTACCCTCATTTTATGTTCCATGGACGACCATTAAAATCCATGGGTCAACTTGGGGACCCAATGGAGCCACTTTAGTTGGAAAATGACATAAATACCTTTTATTTAATGTTAAAGTAAAAAATGACACAAACATGAAATGTTTTACTAAAACAATTTTTACATGGTGTTATACAAGTCATATTTTTGACTATAAATAGTAATTGGAAATATAAATATATTTCCTACATCATAGTATTTTTCTTTATAATTTTTAGACATTAAATAAATTAAATTATTTATGACATCATGATGATGCAGCGATGACCGCATTATTTAACGGTTTAAATAAAATGGAAAGATAATGTAATATCCAAGGCTCAAACTTGTCAAAAACCTATTGTATGAGTATATTTCGAACCCTTATCACCTTAGACTCTAATTATATAAGTGTGGGACCTTTAGAATCCGAAAAGCATTGTATAATAAAGTAACATTTTATTACTTTCCAAAAGTGCCCCTCCTCTCCAATTATAAAAGGCCCCCACCTCTACCACCTCATTCACACTTTCAAGCCATTTGGCTCGGCCAAACTCTGCCCAAATACTCTCCCAACTTCCCTCCCTTACTCCTAGAAGCCTCACATTGGGCAGAATTCTTCCCAAGGATGTCTTTGGCACAAATCAAAAAGAGTTACCCGATTTTTAGGTAATGTCTTCTCTAATGTTGTTTTGTTTTATTTAGATTCTCCAACCCCTTAAAATCTTTTTATTCATTTCTTTTGTAACAACACCAGTATCCTAAATATACTAGGATGTTGTTATAAGAAGTATTCGAGCTACACTTACACACACCTATATCTAATGGTTAAAGAACATACTGTTTTTGTGGATGGCGAATTTCTGCCTCACGAAACGATGATTGTTCAACACTCATATAACACCTTAAAAGGTTGCTATTAAGATGTCACTAAATTTATATATGATATATAATATGTTTATGTTTTACATATGCTTATGTATTTCTCATTTATGGCATACTTTATGATTTCCATTATGGGTAAACGCGATTATTTCATTTTAGGAAGTGCGGACTACCGCCCCCTCAAAGTGATTTGAATTGTTAATGCCATATGTGGGATGTATAAAGTATGGAGTAAATGGTATTATACACTATATTACACTGGAATTATATTATACATTTATATCATTATGATTTCATTCCATTAAATATGAAATAGAAATGAAAGTAGCGTTCATGCGTACGTACGGCTTACCGTCTCCATGAACGGTGCATTTCATTTCTTACCTCTAAATGTTACGTAATATTATAAATGAATTTATATACCATATATATATGATATATATGATTTCTACATCATGAATATAATTCTGGATATAATGAATATTTCACCACATGAATAACTTGTAATTATAAGAAGTTTATTTTTGACTCAAGTACCAAAGATCGACAAAACGACCGTTATTAACTTAAATAATTACATAATGTTCATAACATGGTAATAAGTGATATAAAAGGAATAATGAACATGAAAAATGATCTTAAGTAAATATAAATTATCTCTAGTTTATTATTCAGGAGGTTAAAGAACGGTCGAGTCAGGACAAGACGCAAGGTAAGGGAATTTCTTAACCCAATTTCCATTCTTTGGGTTAATCTCCTACTTTAAAATTATGTCATTATATTATTATGTCATATCTTGTATTTGTACTTTATTTATGTGTGATACACATAATATATCTATTTTATTTTAAAAATGATCTTTGTATGGGAATTCGTCTCAATATCTTTTCATTGAGGCATATTTGGTTTTATACACAACTTTCTTTTATACGGTGTATAAACCCCTTTGACTTTTACGTTTATCCAAAAGGAATCTTTTTTATGCGAAGCGTTTTACTAAACAGAAAAAGGGAATGTTTTTATTTCCATACATATGCGGTGACAACGACTTCTCCGCCGCCGTGACCATTATTTGAGTTTCGTCTTCCTCTACAAGCCATCACTTTTTTTTAAGGAAAAATAAATACAAAGTTTTAACTTTCTTTTATTTTGGTATTGAAAATGGTTTTGAAAGCGTTTTTATTATATCAATGTGTTGTATTGATATCTTGTGATTGAAATGTGGAAATGATATGTTTCTTTTATGCATGTTTTATAGGATACGACTATGTTATGGTTTATGATATGTTTAAACCTATTCATATGAGGAATGCATTGGACTTAATAAGTGATGGGTGGAGCCCGCTATAGATCCTCGATGCATCGGCAGGTCTCATGAGAAAAACTAGTGTCTTGGCACGAGGCCTTGACAAAATCTTATTTGTGGTCTTGGCACGAGGCCTTGGCTACGTGGTTATGATAGTCTGGTATTATGCATTCCATCATTATGAAATTGGTTATTGATATTCCATGTGATTATTCTACCAGTAGAATATCCATGTGAAGAAGTGAACGGAATTATCTCATTTTACTTTTGCCATATTATGTTGAAGTTCATATTTAAAAGGCTTTTGTTTTAGTTATACATTGCCTTAAATGTTAATGTTTATTTATGAAAGCTTCCGCAATATTGTTATCCTTACTGAGCATCTGAGCTCACCCCTTTCAATGTTTTAATATTTTCCAGGATGTGGAGAAGTATTTTATGAATGACCTGGAGTGATAGTCAGAAGAGGATATGAGTGTGGTCTATGGAGACTTTGTTATTTTAGTTTTTCACCTTATGATGTAATGTAACATTTATGAATGTATCTAGTGTTTCCAAGGCTACTAAACTAATCAGTGAAATTTTATTTATTTCGATTTCTAATATAGTTGGTAAATTAGTTATGTTATTGTTGGAAATTTTGGGGACTATTAGTTTGTATTTTCATAGTAACATCGTTATATTGACCATGGTCAAATGGTTAAAGGATAAATTATCTCTATAATTTTAATCATGAAATATTTATCATGTTTGCACATTAAAAAAATTACAATCCTTTGTGAAAGTGGGCCATGAAAAATAAATCAAATATCTTTGTGGAAGTGGTAGTCCACATATACCCATTAGTGATGTTATCAGTTTTTAATATGTGAAATGATAATTTGATACCTTGGATTTATAGTCCAAAATACTATTCTCATTAACACATAATTTATATATTTACATTTTTACCTATTATAAAATCCTAGATATAACCTTCCATTATCAAAAAATCAAAAAAAAATATTATTGTATCTCTTATATCCAAGTATCTATTTATATTTTGAGATTTAAATAATTAGGACACATAATAAACTAATAATTCCCTTTTAATTTTTCTAAAGTGGACATTTTTTAGCACTTTATATGAAACTATATAATCATTATAGAGTCTTCAAAATTTAAAATAAATTGTTTCACATGTGTTACCCTATTAAATATTCCATGTGTATTAATTTTCATAATAATATAGGGAGATGGAAATGTAATATGGGGTGATATCAAATGACCAGTATGAAAAAAATACAAATAAATAGATCGTCACATAAACATGACAAAAATATTATGACAGGAATAGGTAAAAAACGTAATCTATAAGAAATGTGAACCTAAATGGATGATTTAGCTACGGTAATAGATGAAAAAAATTAATCAAAAATACTAGTCTCATAATGATAGAATTCATAATACTTGATGTAAAAAAATTTCTTTCAAGGCCTTGTTAGAAGACATTGTCATATAATGGGATCTGATAGACATAGAAACCCAACTTGATTTTCCTAATGAGAATAATTGATGCATCTATGGGATATATAATTTTGATCTACACCCATCACTAGATTATGTCCAATAAATTAACTATATAATTATTGAATAACATTCATAATGTTACAAAAAGATCCTATTACTCATTAATAATTGTCTATATGTTTAATTTGAAATTGGGAAATCAAATAAATAATCAACATGAATTAGTAATTAATAATCATCAAGAATTATTATAATTTTCAACATTTTAAAAATCCATAACATGATCATAACCCAGTAATAGAGAGAATTTTGATGGTAAAACATTACATAATTATTATTTCAAAAAACATCCCCATTAGAAAAAATATATAATTGTTTCCAATACTTCACCACATTTTAATAAAAGGGATGACATGATATAAACCATACTTAATAGGAAGGTCTATGGATTAAAACACATAATAAATTTTCCAATAATTATCTACAATATAAAAATAATATAGGGAACACCAATACATTTCCCCATGTTTATAGAATAATAGATTTTCGATGTGAACATCATCGAATAAATATTATATAGAATGTGATTTTCATGGTGAATATAGAATTTAGAATATGGCTAAGTCAATAGAAGAATATCATGATCATAATACATATTGGGAATGATGTTGGATAGTTTCAAGAGAACATATCCCTAGGGAAACAAAGGAAACATATGAGGTAATTGATAGAAATGAGAAATAACCTCTCAAGAAGAATGCCTTAAATGGTGTCACAAATAAAGGGTTCATGAATTAAAATGATTGATACTAAGAGTTCAATTACCCAAATAATTATATATATATATATATAATGTAACATAACCCCCTATAGGTTAAATACATTAAAAATGATAAGGGAAATTTATGTGAATAATAATAAGATATATTTGAAAAATATCATATTTACATGAAATAATACTTTACATGTATCTTTCAATGGTAAATTTTGATAACGCGACATGAAATATTTTGAATTTCATAAATTCTAGTTAGTTACTTAAATAATTGATCCATTAAAATACATAATGGTTGTTTTTGAGAAATTTGGAGAGTAAGAAAATGCATATTAAAGTTAAGAAAACCCCCATTTTTATTATTTTAAAAATAATTTTGTGAATAATAGTCATTCTATGAAGAGTGTTAAAGCATTCATTTATATTAAAAGATTATTTTACCAAAGTTTATTGAATATACCGTATAATAATATGTTATGGTGGGAGAACCTAATTATTTAAATGAAATATTTATGATGAAAATTATAACTCAATGATTGAAAAATTGAGTATTCAATATCCCTTATAGGAAATATACTCTATGAAATGAGAAACTGTTGGTCAGAGTAGTTTACTCAAGAGGGGAGGGGTGAATTGAGTAACCATAAAAATGTCTATTACAAAAAATATTGTTTTGAGAGAAATGTTTTTCCCAAAAATAGATACATCCTAGTTAATCAAGGTTATACTGTTATAAGAGTTTGACTATTTAAAAAACTTCAAAGAAGATTTATTAATTATCAGTAATCTTAATATGTATTATTAATATTACTTTTGAAGTTATCCTACTAAGACAAATCAGTTATAACTTCTTTATATGAATAAATATTAAAGTGAAATTAGAGTTTTCTGGATTATGCAATAAATCAGTAAAACAAAGAAGACTAAATTTAAATAGCACAGCGGATATGAAACAAGTGGTTCAGTCTCAAGCTGGGACCTAATCCACTCCACTTGGTGATCACCTGCCACCAAGCAGTTTATATAAAAAAAACTTTGATCCCCACCCTGGATCGGGGTTAACAACAGTACACAGACTATTCAGGTCACACAGGGACCTCTTCCACAGTTTTGATGGGTAATCAAAAATAATAACCATGACACACAGTGACCTCTTCCACATTTGTCATGGGTAAGCAAAATTATAAAGAGTTTAGTGTAAGGATTTAGAAATCCTTCAGTTTAGCACAAGAGTCGGTGTGTGTATGGAATATACATAGTACACACACTGCTAAAAAGTATGTAAAAGAATCACTGAGAGAGAGTAGATATGATTTTTGAATGCACTAGTTATTTGAAGTGCATCTCTGGACTCCTTTGATTAAACAGTGATTCTTCTGAGTCCTCCTCTGGTTTTTTTTTCTTGAAAAACAGAGTGTCGTAATTCAGCTTGTGTTCTTCATGAGTGTTCAAAATGTGAAGATATTCTCTGGATTTAAGTGTACTTTGTATGTTCTTCAGTAGTGTGACATTTCATGTATGAGACAATGCTTTCTTTGAAAATCTTTCAATGTGTTCTCTGTGGTCGTTCTCACATGCCTGTTTTCATTCAGGATTACACGCTGTGGTTGTTGGGAACTCTCCACTCATTATCTTTGAATGAATGTGTTTTAGCCGAGAGGTTCCATGTTTTTCGTACCTCGTACCTTGTACTATGTCTATAAATAAACATTAATTATGTCAGTGCATTAAAGGCAACAAATATTACCGTTAAATATTAAATTGAAAGACGAAAAAATAGTTTAAGAAATGGTGTCATAGTATGTTATGAAAATGGGGTCTCCTTCACACGGTGTATGAGTGTAACGGTCTAAGTGTCATGGTGTCTTATTTACGGTGTCTTTCTTACTGTGTCTGGCTTAACGGTGTCTGGCTTACTGTGTCAGGCTTCACGGTGTCATGTACTTAGGCAAATAATAGTATTCAGACTTAAACAGTAATATGCATGAAATGGATTGAGCTTAAAAATTATAAAGTATGAGTGAACATGAAACATAAATACACATGATTGGATATAATTTTGGAGTTAACTAGGTTGAATAAGATTTGTGATCATTAATGAGATTTATGATCATTAAAACATGATTAATACATGAGGAGTCCAACAGTCTCCCCCTTTTTGATTATCAAAAATCATGCACAGTTAAATTGTAAATTTAATGAAACTATAGAGAAAATAACATGTATAAAATTCATGCATAAACTTCTCCCCCTTTTTGGATTATCAGAAACTAAAAATAAGGGAGGGTAAATAGTGCACATTCCATTAAGAGTAAACAATTCAGTACAAAATAAAAAGAGAATAAAAAATAATGACATCCCCATCAAAAAGGAGTAAGAACTGGTCTTCTTTAGGGATTGGCCTACTCTTTGCCTTTATCAGCTGCAAAAGAGGAAGCCATAGGGGCATTGGTTGATGTAGAATTAGGTGGAGAGGTGGTAGATAGAGAGGGTAAATGGAGACCTTCAAAAACTGAGGGAGCCAAGATAGGAGCAGTAGAAGATTGAGGTAGTTTCTGATCAATAATTACAGGCTTGATCTGATTGAGAGCTTGGACAACAGATATGGTAGTGGAGGCTAAGCCAGAGGTGAATGTAGGCAGTCCAAGTATGATAGGTGCAGCTGCTGGAGCAATAATTGTTGTACTCTAGACATGAAGATAAGGTCTCAAGAGTTTGATAAATTCTGCAATAATATTTCCACCATATTGCATGAATTTTTCAAAGTCATCTTTGTTTTCCATGAACTTTTCCAAGAATCTGGTAAACTCGGTTAGCTTTTGGAAATGGTTTTTGAAGGCTTGAGTTACAGGAGGAATTCACAGATTCTCTAAAAGGTATTTGAAGTGGTTGTTCATATCAATCTTGGATAAAATTCGATTGAAATGTTAATCCACTTTCTTAGAAATCTCCTGCGGGGCATCATTTGCAATCTTGGAATGCATTTGCACAAGGTCAATAACTCTACCACTATTCTTGACAAATTCAGAGAAAAAAGCCACATTAAATCCACTAAAATCCTTCTAAGGTTCTTCTTTGAATATAGATCTGAGATAATAACTATCCAAGGAAGGTGTAGAGGATTCACCAGAGGTATTAGAAGATTTGATGGCTGTGGTCAGAGATTTGAGCTGATTCAGTACCTTTTGAAGACAACCAATGTACTCATCAGTGAGTTTATTCAGGTTCACCACAAGCTCTCTCATTTCTTTTAATGATTGTTTGTGCCTTTCTGCAATCTTTTCATCGAAGGATAATAGGTAAGGGTGAATATAAGACACAACATCTCGAGAGATTTGAGAAACAATGGGTTCTAGTGGAGCAGTAACAGGCTCTGATGTCGAATGCATCTCTTTATTTATGTCTTCCACCATGCTTCTTAGGGTTGTGACTTTATTACTAAGAAACTTATTTTCAACCTGTACTTCTTGAATCTCATTGATCATTTTAGGTAGTATCTGCCAAATGATCTTCTCCAAAAGTAGTGAGGAATCTCTATCACTCATATTTGTCACAACACGAGGTTGGGAGTTCATAAGCTTCTCAACTCCAGATAATATAGTATCTCCAAAATTCTTCAAATCATCCTTACTGAAAAAAGACAGCTGTCCAGGTAAAGGTTTAGGTGTAGGAATTGGTACAGGGGAAGGTTCAGGTTCTGGTTCCTTCTGAGGTGAAAAGTTAGAAACTGACTTCAACAGAAACAGGGAAGAGAGATCAATCCCAGTTTTAGTAACCTGATGAGACTCACTCACATCATAAAAATTAGGAAATTTGTACTGAGTGTCCACGGGAATAGACTCAGATGGATGTGAGGCGTCATCAGACTCAAGATTTTGGGTTTCCTCCCCCTCAACAGGTGCTTCTTTTTTAGGATTCAAAGGCTTAACATATTGGTCTAAATACACAGGTTCATCTCTATGTTCCTCATTCATCTCTTGTATAGCTAGCTGAAAGGCTATCTCCATCCTCTCTTCAGCAGAGGGTATTATTTCATGAACATTTTGTTCCTCAGGGAGTTCTTCCAAATTTTCTTCTTCCATAATAGGGAGTTCTTCTAGATTTGCTTCTTGCATTCGAGGGAGTTCTTCTACTATAGACTCTTCCATGGCTTGCTGCTCAGATTCTGTCACACCTGATTCTTTTTCATCCTCGGGTTAGATTTCCAAATTTTCATCATCTCTAGGGGTAGGAACATCTTCTTCAAGAACAACAGGAGGAATAATAATCCCTTCTTACTCAATAGAAACTTCTTCCCTATGAGGTACTTCATATTCTTCTTCATCTTCTTCTGAATACTCACCAAGTTCATCTGGTTCCAAAACTGGATTAGATATGTCTTTCGACCTTGATTGATAATCCACAGGATTAAACTTCTCATAAACCATATCGTTGTCTTTCACCCATTCCTTTTTCCAAAGATTCCAATTTATCTTCATTCTCCTGATGATGGATTTATAGAGACAGAACTCATAGTCCATAATCACTTCTTCATTAGGTACAACTACACCATTTTCAACAAGCATGGCTGATATCAGCTGAGATTAGAATAGAGAGGTGGACTTGGATGTAACCTTGATCAACTCACACATATGGTGAATGATGTACTTGCACATGTTGATATTGTATCCATTCTTCATAAGATGAATTAAAAACACATCTTGATACTTTAATACAGCAAAGTCACCTTTTCTTTGAATAACCATATTTTGAGCAAGCTTGAACAGCTGCCTTGTTTCTCCATCATGTTTAGCAGTTATGGCCCTTCTCATTGTGCCATTTCCGGTTAGGGTATTCATAGAATCTTCAAGGATAAATAAATTAGTTGTAGGTGGAGGTTCTCTCTGATAATAATCACAAATTCCATCATGTGGTATCCTAAGGCATGAAACCCATAACCTCAACAAGAAGGAGCATCTTTGGCCATTAATACTGCTCCTCACAACAAAACATTCACCAGAGTCAAAAGAGAACTATGCATACTGGTAGAAATGAGCTACTAACCTCGGATATATGAGACTATTCTCCCTGGAGAACCATTCTAACAAGAAGTTTTCTTTTAACACTTTCAGAAATGGATATTTTCTTGGCAAAATCCATTCGGGGAAGATTTCTTTCTCAGGAACAACACTTTGATTTTCCAGGTTTGGATTCAACGGTCCTTCGGGTGTTAGCTTAGGTGTTATCTTCTTCTTCTTCGGGTGGCGCTTCTCAGGTGTGGATGATGACAGTTATTTCATTCTTGGATTCCATTGAAGGTATAGAGAGATAGATAGAGGGTTTCAAGGTTGAGAGGGTTCAAAACAAGTGAGTAGGAGAAAGTTCAGGTGGATAACTGAGTGAAACTTTTTGTTTTATCATTTGGGAATGACAATCATCACAAAAATAAAAAATGTCGTAAAGTAAAAGAGGTGAAATAAAAATTACCATGATACGGGTTTAAATAAAATCATAAATAATTTTCACGGTGATAAAGTAAGTGAACATCACGGTGAGACAGTGAGATAGTGAGTGAACTTCATGGTGAGACAGTGAGTGAACTTTTCAATGCGAGTTATGTTGAGACAGTAAGTGTCAGACAGTAAGTAAAAAGTGCTAACGGTGAGACCGTAAACATGAGAGACAGTAACTGTGAAACCATAATCATGAAACAATTAAGTAAAACATAGTAAAATGTTGAACAGTAAGAAAACTAAGATATCTATTTGAGATTTATCATGCCAAGATCATGTATGATGTAGTCTATTCTCTCAGAATTTAATGGTTTAGTGAATATATCAGAAAGTTGATATTCAGTACCAATGAATTCTCATGTGATATCACCTTTTTGATAATGTTATCTCAAAAAGTGATGTCTTACATCAATATGTTTTGTTCTAGAATGTGAAACACTATTTTTGGAGATGTTAATTGGACATGTGTTGTCACAATTTATTGGTACATGTCTAAATTGATATCCATAAACTAGTAATGTGTGTTTCATCCACAAAATCTGGGCACAACAACTGCCAGCAGCTATTTATTTAGCTTATGCAGTAGATAATGAAACATAATTTTGTTTCTTACTATACCATGATACTAGTGACTTGGCTAAAAGGTGACATGTTCCAGGGGTTCTCTTTTTATCTAACTTACAGCGACCGAAGTCAGCATCAAAATAACTAACTTGTTCAAATGATTTTCCATTAGGATAGAACAGTCCTAGATTGGGTGTATGCTTGAGGTATTTGAAAATTCTCTTTACAGCATTTAAATGAGATTCTTTAGGATTTTCTGGAAAATGAGCACACATACACACACTAAACATAATATCCGAACGACTAGCAGTTAAGTAGAGTAAAATTCCAATCATTACTCTATAATTGGTTTGATCAACAGATTCTCCATCTTCATCAAGTTACAACTTATAGGTGGTAGTCATGGGAGTCTCACTACTTTTAGTGCTATCCAATCCAAAATGTATTAGAAGATATCTAGTGTATTTAATTTGATTTAAAATAATTCCATCATTATTTTGAAATATTTGAAACCCAAGAAAGAATTTTTTCTCACCCATTAAACTCATTTCAAATTTTTTTTTCATTATTTTAGATAATTCAATCCATAATGAATTTTTTGAAGATCCAAAAATAATATCATCTACATAGATTTGAACAACTAAAACATCATTAGAAATTAATTTTATAAAGAGAGTAGGATCAGCTATTCCCTTTGTAAAACCTTTGGAAATAAGAAAAGTACTCAATCTGTCATACCAAACTCTTGGAGCCTGTTTTAAACCATATAAATCTTTTGATAGTTTGAAACTATTATTGGGAAAAAGAGGATTTATAAATCCAGGGGTTGTTCAACAAATACATCCTTAGGAATATACCCATTTACGAATGAACTCTTAACATCCATTTGATATAGTTTGAAATTAAGACGTGCAACATAGGTAAGTAGGATTCTGATGGCTTCAAGTCTGGCTACTGGAGAAAAGGTCTCCTCACAGTTAATTCCTTCTTCTTGAATATAGCCTTGTGAAACTAATCTATCCTTGTTCATAACTATATTTCCAGCTTCATCTACCTTATTTCTAAACACCCATTTAATTCATATGATGATAGTGTCCTTGGGTCTTTCAACAAGTTTCCAAACTTTTTTTCTTTCAAATTGATTAAGTTCTTCTTGCATATCCATTACCCAAAATTCATTAGTGATGGAATCATCAATGTTTTTCAGTTCAGGTTGTGACAAGAAGGCATGATGTTCAACCTAATTTCTAAGAGAAGCTCTAGTTTCTGTTCCTTTCTCTAAGTCTCCTACAACAACATCTAAGGGATGGTTTCTAAGGGTTTTATCCTTTCTATAAAAAGAGGGACTTGTGATTTCAGGTTCATCAATAGATTCTGGTTTATTATGACTCGATTATAGAGAATTTCCAGAATTGGAAGTTTTCACAGATTCTTTCATAGACGATTTTGAGGATTTTGAGTTGATGTTCAGATTTGATACATCATCCTCCAGATTTTCTAGGATGGTTCTAGGATCATGTGAATCTGTTTGTTCAAACATGATATGAACAGATTCTTCCACAGATTTAGTTCTCTTATTGAATACTCTATAAGCTTTACTTAATATTGAGTAACCTAGGAAAATTCCTTCATCACTTTTGGATGCAAATTTGTCAAGATTATCCTTAGTGTTAAGAATAAATAATTTGGAACCAAAAACTCTAAAGTAATTAAACTCAGGCTTCTTATTGTTCCAGAGTTCATACATGGTCTTTTTGAGAATTGGTCTAATCAAGACTCTATTGATTATGTAGCATGTTGTATTAACAGCTTCAGCCCAAAAGTAAATAGGTAAGTCATATTCACTAAGCATTGTTCATACAATTTCTTAAAGGGTTTTATTTCTTATTTCTACAACACCATTCTAGTGAGGTGTTCTAGGGGCATAAAAATTGTGACTATAACCATTTTGTGAGCAAAAGGATTCAAACTCTTTATTTTCAAAATCACAACCATGATCACTTCTTAAAGATTTAATTTTATGGCCACTAATATTTTCTACAGACTTGTCATACTTAGTAAAATAAGAGTAGGCTTCACTTTTGTGAGACATGAAAAAGGTATAGGTACATCTAGAAAAATCATCTACAATAACATAAACATAGTGCTTCCCATTTAAACTAGAAACTCTAGATGGTCCAAACAAATCTATGTGAACCAATTCAAGAGGTTGAGAGGTAAAAACTTCTTTCTTTGATTTGAAAGAGATTTTGTGTTGTTTTCCCTTTTGACAAGGATTACACACTTTATCATTTGGAAACTTAGGTTTGGGTAATTCTTTAACTAGGCCTTTCTAGTAATATTTCTAAGGGAGTGAACATTAAAGTGTCCTAGTATCCTATGAAAGAGCCAAGATTCTTTATGAAATACACTTAAGCATGAAACATTTTGAGAAGCTAATGAATATTAATTTATAGAATAAACGTTCTCATTCCTTGATGCAGAAAATTCTAATTCATATTTAGAATTAATGATAGTATATACATCATTTCCAAATTTAACATAATATCGATCATCACATAATTGTGAGATACTAAGAAGATTATATTTTAAGCCATTGACAAACAGTACATTAGAAATTAAAATCAAATCAGAGTTACCAATCTGGCCTAAGCCAATGATCTTACCTTTGGCATTGTCATGAAATGTGACATGTCCTCCATCTACATTTATTAGGTTCATGAAGCATCAGTAGTCTCATGTCATGTGCCTTGAACATCCACTGTCCAAGTACCACAAATTTTTGCAGGAGCTCTTTAAGAAGCTTTCTTATATAACATGATCAAGCAAAGACAAATTTTGGTACCCAAACTTGGTTGGGTCCTGTAACATTAGTAATAAGTGCTTTTGGAACCCATATTTGTCTCATAGGTTTCCTATAAGCATTATGTAAAGTGTTTGAAAAATAATCTATATTTGGTCCACAAAAACATGTAACAGTAGAATATGTATCATGACTTGAGTTAGTTTAGTTGTGTCCAGAACTGGGAACAGAATTATATGTCCTAGATTTTGAAACAAAATTCATTCTACCAAGGTTTCTTTTACCAGGTTGATAACCAATGCTATTATTATATTTGGGGGTGATTTGTTTTCCTAGAATTTGGGTATGGGTATTTTTCCCATTAGTAAAATTTTCTATGTAACTTTTTAAATGCTCATTAGACATTTTTAATTCATTGTTTTCATTAAGAAGCTAATCATTTTTTTCCTTTTCAGTAGTAAGTTCGGATTTGACATTTATTTATGAGAGTATGATGTTTCATTAATGATTTATATTTATCTTTTAATTCATTGCATGTCTCTTCAATCATGTTACAGTATTCAAATATTTCTTCATTAGTCATATTTTTAGAGTCACTTTCCTCCTAAGAATAGTATGAATTATATACAGAAGAGTTCAGGGTTACCTCAGATGTGTTTTTCATAAAACACATATTCTCTTTGTTAGCTTGTTCATCATGTGATGTCTTTGAGTCGCTTGAACTATCCTGAGAGGCACTCCATGTTTCCTTCATTACCCTTTTGTACTTATTATCCTTTCCCTCATATTTCTTCTTATACTTGCGCTTTGGACTGTCATCATTTATATGTTCTTTGCGCTTACATTCATAGCATACAATTTCATCAGTTTTTCACTTCTTTTCCAGTCCTTTTTCCAGCTTCCTTTTAGATCATACTTTCTCTTGATGTTAGGCTTTCTGAAAATGTTCATCTTTTTGTAGAATCGTTTGAATATTCTGGCCAGTTGATCCATCTCCTCGTCACTGTCAGGTTATGATTGTTCAGTGGTGGAACTTTCTACAGAAGCTTCTCGTTTCACTTTGTCTTTGTGCTTTGAGAAGGTGTACTTGAATGCTACTGATTTCCTCTTTGGTTCATCCTCCTCTTCTTTGTTTATTTTCAGCTATTCCTCATACATCATCAGTTTCCCAATGAGTTCTTTTTTAGGTAGCTTTCTGATGTCACATGATTCTCTAATTGAGATAGTGGTTCCCCTCTAACTAGAAGGTTGAAACCTATGGATTTTCATGATCTGTTCTTTGGCAGTGACTTCTCTTCCAAGATAAATCATTTTGTTGACAATCTCATTGAACCTGAGATACATGTCAGAAATAGGCTCATCATGTTTCATTTTAAAATTATCAAATTTTATAGTATAAGTATTAATTCTCATTTCCTTTACACTAGATGTGCCTTCATGTGATACAGACAAGGTATCCCAAATTTCATTGGCAGTTTTACAAGAAGAAATTATATTAAATTCTTCATCTCTAAAGGAACATTAAATAGCATTCATGGATTTGAAACTGTTATTGTAAAAAAGATTTTTAGATTCATCCAATGTAATTCTATCAGTCACAAAGAGTTTGTATTCATCTAAAATGGATAACCAAATTTCAAATCTCATATTCTCTAGATGAATTTTCATTTTAATTTTCCATTTAGAATAATTGGTTCCATTAAATAATGGAGGTATGTTGCTTGCATCACCATTCATTCTATTTTCCATACTAACAAATTACTTTAAAAGAGCTCAAAATTTAGAATTAACTGAAATTTACAGATCTATAAAGTACAACTACAATCACAGTTGGGTAAGAGCACACAGAGTCCAAATAAAGCAACCTCTAATACCAAATGTTGGTCAGAGTAGTTTACTCAAGACGAGAGGGGTGAATTGAGTAACTATAAAACTTTCTATTAGAAAAAATATTGTTTTAAGAGAAATGGTTTTCCCAAAAATAGATACATCCCAATTAATCAAGGTTATACTGTTATAAGAGTTTGACTGTTTAAACAACTTCTTAGAAGATTTATTAATTCTCAGTAATCTTAATATGTATTATTAATATTACTTTTGAAGTTATCCTACTAAGAAAAATCAGTTATAACTTATTTCTAAGACTAACTATCAAAGTGAAATTAGAATTTTCTGTATTATGCAATAAAGTAGTAAAACAGAGAAGAATAAATTTAAATATAACAAAGGATATGAAACAAGTGGTTCAGTCTCAAGAGGAGACCTAATTCACTCCACTTGGTGATCAACATCCACCAAGCATTTTATATAAATAAACTTTGATCCACACCCTAGATCGGGGTTTACAATAGTACAGAGACTGTCCAGGTCGCACAAGGACCTCTTCCACAGTTTTCATGGGTAAACAAAAATAATAACCATTCCACACAGGGACCTCTTCCATAGTTTTCATGGGTAAAAAAAGTATAAAGAGTTTAGTTTAAGGATTTAGAAATCCTTCAGTTTAGCACAGTAGTCAGTGTGTGTATGGAATATACAGAGTACACACACTACTCAAAAGTAAGTAAATGAATCACTATGAGAGAGTAGATATGAGTTTTGAATGCTCTATTTATTTGAAGTGAAGCTCTGGACTCCTTTGATTAAACAGAGATGCTTCTGAGTCCTTCCCTGGTTTTTGTCTTGAAAAACCGAGTGTCATAATTCAGCTTGTGTTCTTCACGAGTGTTGAAAATGTGCAGATGTTCTCTGTATTCCAGTATACTTCGTGTGTTCTTTAGTAGTGTCTGATTTCATGTATGAGACAATTCTTTCTTTGAAAATCTTGCAATGTGTTCTTCATGGTCGTGCTCACATGCTTGTTTTTAGTTCAGTATTGCGCGTTGTGGTTGTTGGGAACTCTCCACTCTTTATCTTTGAATGCATATGTTTTAGCTGACATGTTCCATGTGTTTCATACCTTGTACCTTGTACTATGTCTACAAAGAAACATTAATTATGTCAGTGCATTAAAGGCATCAAATATGACCGTTAAATATTAAATTGAAAGACGACAAAATAGTTTAAGAAATGGTGTCCCAGTATGTTATGAAAACGGTGTCTCCTTCACACGGTGTCTGAGTGTCATGATCTGAGTGTCATGGTGTCTTGTTTACAGTGTATTGATTACTGTGTCTAGCTTCATAGTGTCTGTTTTACTGTGTCAGGCTTCACGGTGTCTTGTACTTAGGCAAATAATAGTATTCAGACATAAACAGTAATATGCATGAAATGGAATGAGCTTAACCATTATAAAGCATGAGTAAACTTGAAACATAAATACACATGATTGGATATGATTTATGAGTTAACTAGTTTGAATAAGATTTGTGATCATTAATGAGATTTGGGATTATTAATGAGATTTGTGATCATTAAATCATGATCATTACATGAGGAGTCCAATAGAAACATTAAAAAAATGGTTTTATAAGTAAATGATCTTTAAATATTACATAATATTGTTTCTATTTATTATAAATCACTTCCATTCAATCCCAAATAAATTTTATGATTATATATGTGTAGATTTAATTTTTAATGCTGAAATTATTAATTTAAACACAAATGCATGTAACATGAAAACCATGTTTTGGCCTTAACCACACTAATTAATTTTTACTATTTCTACTAATCATTATGAATATAATAAGGTCAAAATATTACTTAATATTAATAATTATGATTCAAAATATGTAATACATTTTATTAAATTCAATTCATATAAGTATAAATTTTTTTGTAAAAACAAACCCAAAAATTATGTTGAAAAATAACTTTATAAGAAATGATTTTTTCAATCATAAGATTATATTATATTAACTATATTTGAATTAACAATCATTTGATGTATTTTAATTAATATATTTATATATATAATCTATAAATGTCATTTAAATAATTCATTGCAAAATATTATTTTAATTAATGAAAATGGATAATCATTATGTATTTTTAAACAAAAAAAAATTAAAGAAAACAAACCAGTTTTCTATGAAATATTCAGTTATACATCAATTTTTTCCTTCAAAATATCGATTTTTAATAAATCATAAATTATAATAATTATAAAAAAAATATTATAAATAAATGTTTGAATTTTAAATACTAAATATTTTATTATACATAAAATCTTATTTCTAAGGGAAAATTTTGAAGTTGTATGTCAGACTTTTATTAACATGTAAGTTCAAAATTGATATCCAACATTTAAAAGTACAAATTTTTCCATGAAATAATAAAATTTTCATTGTATTATAGTTTCATGAAAATATAATTTTCACTTACTATAATTGGGGCTCGTGGTTGCGTGTACTGAAAGCTATCGATGAGTGATTGAATTTATTTGAAAGAATATATATCATAAATTCATAGGATTCTACATAATAATTTTATAAATTTAGTCATAAAGTATAATAAGACTCCATTAAATATAAATAATCTAATTTATCAAATATGATTAATAATTATAATTTACTTTGGCGTAAATTTTATTTATGCTTAAAAATTTTTTTTTCAAAAATTGTTTTTATATGCTAAAAGTGTTATTATTTCAATAAATAAAATGACTCAATATTGATTGAAAATTTCTTTAAAATTTATATAATATCTATTAAATAAAATATTTTTATATTCTTCTAATTTTTTACAAGTGAGTGAATGAATTTAAAATCCATATTTTATTACAAATACAGTTATTTATAAAATGTTTTTGTTGCTTTTTTCAATGTTATTTTAAATAAACATTCTTCCACTTATAAAAGATGAATCTGGTAAAATGGGTCCCATATTTGGAACCAGTATAACTACTATAAATTAATTTTGATGTGTAATTTATTTCATGTGTTTTTCTACATCACCTTTGATTTATAATCTATGAATTTAATGATAAATAATGTTTTAAAGAGGTTAATTATACAGTTTTGTATTTTTTTGTTGGAATAATAAATCATTTAATTCCTTGATACTAATGTGTTTATTTATTTATTTATTTATTCTTTACTCCATTATTATAATATTTTATTTTATTCTTTTTGAATTATGTTTTATATTGTCAATTCTAACTATTAATTTATTCATGGTCTATTGTTAATTTAATCTTTTTGAGTTTTTAGGATTTTCCACTTTTAATTGGTATGATTTTAATTTTATTATTTCCTTTTTATTGTTTCATTTATTTTAATTTCAATTTAATGTATCAGTTTATTTTATTTTAATATATATATATATATTAATTTATTTCATTATAAATACCTCAAATTGTTATTTTTATTTAGTGTGGTGAAGGAAAATTTAGTTTAAGATAAATTATTATAAGATAAATTCAGATCATAAAAGAACAAGAAACCTCTTTCAATTACGTCTATATATAATAATTTAGGGTCCAAGTAGGACAAAACTGCGTAAGATAATTGAGGAAATTCCCTAATAAGAATCACATTCACATATGTTAAATCATATATGAGAAAAAAAATTGTAAGAATATTCATCCTATATAATTTCCATCAGTAGAATATAAATGATGTTTCAGTGCTGAAGTCGAAAATCATGTATACCACAATCAAAGAAGGATTTAAGGAAACCAGATGAGGCTTGTTGAAGAATTTATGAGGCCAAATCAAGTGTAGCACTGGCCAAGTCCAAACCAATAATGAACCACTATTTAAAATAAAATTTTTGAGATACGAGAGACCGAATCATAGTTTTTTGAATGAAACAAAAACCAATGATTACTAAAGAAGATTAATCTATATTCAACCAACGAATATGTCTATATAATTTGGTTCTATTTCAATATATAATTTATGTTTCAATAATTTAAAACAAATATGAACCTGATATTTTAAAAGGAAATCATATTTTGGTATGTTAGATTTCAATATCACCATTTAAGAAATTTTTATTGATTCATGAATGAGTTTCTGAATTTCATATTTTTTTCTGATGAAGAAAAAGACAAGGATTTTGAAGATTATATTTCATTCTGAGTCATGTTTTTGAAGTTTTTAACCCCAAATTAGATGTTTTAAAAACATTAATTAGGCTGACTGTTGAAGAAAAGTCAACTGGATTCTATTCCTGACATAGTTTGTGATAAATGAGATGGTAAGGGAACCAATATTTACCAATTTACCAATTTTAAATTTGAGTTTTTTTCACATAATGTGTTAACACAATTACCAATGTGAATTTTAGTTTCTTTTCGAAATATTCTACATTGATATTTCAGGTTTAGTTCGGATTAACATCATGTAATTTCTATTCCTAGATTCTTATGACTAGGATTTTGTGGATAAGGGTACACTAGTGGACACAAGAAAATAATTTCTTAGTAGTGGCCACCAATTCCTTCTTCAAACATAAGAATTCATAGTAAACCTAATTTCAGTAAGTTGGTTTTGTATAATGCCAAGAATCTCATTTTTCAGTGGATTCATGATTCATTTAAATGAAAACAAAAGGGAGTGAAATTTGTCCTTCAGGTTATTGGTTAGAAAAAAAATATAAATAATTATAACTAATAAGAAATTATTGTTTCCTTGAGAAATTTACGAAACCAGAGTAGTGTGGGATTCTGATAGAGAGATTTGCAGAGAGAGTTCTCTAATTTTACTAGATATATGACTCCATGACATATAGTTAACTGACTCATGTGTCATTCATCAAAGGAAACTATATTTTGGAGGCTGTGAGATAGTTGAAAAATATATTAATGCCACTAAACATATGGTAGAGATATTTTTAGGGGGAGGAAAAACAGATAACAAAAATAATTTTTTAGATCTTGAGATTAGAAATTTCATAACATGAAATTTTTAGAGCTGGAGAAAATAGGAAGACGGTGAATTTAATAGATAATCTTATTATATCTCTATTATTTTATATTATTCTTATTTGATATATTTTTCATGAATATTTTCATTTATAACATTTTTTAAATGTATACAAAATTAGATTATGGGCATTATAATGGTATGAATTGCTAATTTCAACCTATTTAGATTTTATTTCCATTACTATATCAATATATTTTAATGTTTATTGAATTTATTTCATTTACTATTAGTATCATATTTGTGTTATTCCATATGATAGTAGAAGAGATAGTGAATATTTTCACTTTTTTAATTATCTAATGTACCAACAATTATAAAATGATGATGAATCTATTCTACATTAATGAAAAATTATATTACCAAATTTTGGTGATTGATAGTGTTTTAGGATAATTCAATATATAATAGATATAAACTAATTATATTAATGTATTTCAACAATCCTTTTAAAAAAATCACTGATATAGTTGTGTTATTTGATGTTTGAAAGCATTAAATCACTTTTAATAAATTTTGACCATTCTAAGAAAGCTAATATTATCAATTATTTGTCTGTATTTCTCTTTTAATATTTTTTATCTTATCTTATATCCCAATGATTTCATTATTTCCATGATTTCTAATTTCTTTTTACTTATCTTTACATTATTTGGTTTGAAAAATTTATTACCTACCCTATGGGTTTCATAATCCAAATTCGTACTATACAATACTCACAAAGTTTCAAAATTAAATACGAGTCACTGTTAGTCAAAGACATAGTCGTACAATATATTTTTGGAACTTTTTATGGGGAGGGCATGTTCATAAAATTAAAAAAACATCATTCAAAAGTAAATCAAACAAATAATATATATATATATATATATAATAAAAAAACAACACAAAAAAACATTTCATGAATATATTTTAATGAAAAAAATAGAAAAAATTCATTAAAATATATTTTTACTCATAAATGTGTGTTTTTTAACTTGTAAACCATTTTTCTTTCATAATAATTCCACTACATAATAGGATGAAAATGGGATTTTTTATTTTAGAAATCAATAAATATTGTATTTTCCAGAAAAAAACAAGATTCAATTTTTACATATTGAATTTTGGAGTGCTATGAATTTAAAACATAACATTAAATTTCAATATCCTGATAATCATGTACCTAAGAGGCCTACATTTATGGATTTTCACCTAACTTAAATGTTATGTAATCTATAATTGATAAGGTTTTATCCAATGTTTAACAATTATGAGATCATGCAATCAAACCTCCCCATTATTCCATCCATTAATGTCTTCCCTGCATATGACTGTATAGATTTAATTAAATAATTTTATAGTTCTATGTAGTGACAAGCTTTGTGAGTGTTTATTGAGGAGGTTATGAGTTTGAGGGTTTTCTTTTTTTCCTCAATTAAAGTGCTAAAAGATTTTTCTGTTTTTTAGATGGGGAAATCATTGTTACATGAGATGTGTTATTTACACAAATGGAAAATAAATTAGCTGTGATGGGTAACTTGTGACGATAATCTATAGTAAATATTCATTTGTTATGGGTTCCCATCGCAAGTGAACCTTAGCTGAGAAGTGCATAAAAAATACAACATTTTTGATGGACTATAGTAAAAAAAATTCTTTTGCGATGGGTCACCCTCTCATAAAAAAAGGTTTCACTGGGTATTTATAAGTTAACATTTGCGATGGGATTAATGTCTCATCACAAATAATTATTTGAGATGGGGGACCAAAACCACTACAAATAATGTACAAAATTAATAAAAATTAAAAAAAATATAATAAAATATAATAATAAAATTAAATAAAAAAATAATGATAAAAAATAGAAAACATACAGTTATATGAAAAAATTAAATTAAATAAATTTTTTAATAAAAAATAAATGTTATGAAATAAAATAATCACAATAATATAAATAAAACCAAATATATTTAACCTTAAATTTCTGAATTAATAAAAATATTTAAAAATTATGTTAATTCAAATTTTTATCATAATAAATTTATAATAAATACCTTTATCACTGAGGAGTGGGAGGTCCATCTAGAGGAGTTGTTTGAGGTAACTCCATCCCAATACCCTACATGAAGCATTATATATATTTCATCATCTAATGATTCTACTCATGTACTCGACACTGGTCCTCCTACTATTTCTCACACTGTCAATAAAACTATTCCTTCTCTCTATATAGGGCCTCTATAACCTCACCATGAGCTTTCATATTCTACTGATACACTATAATCAATGATGAATACAATCCATGATCTCCCCTCAATCAAGTCGTCAACCATGTAGCTTTACCAGAGAATTCATCAGGCATATGTCGAGAATGGATACCTAAAACTCGGCCCATTACTAAAGTGGATTGAGTCACCTTCATCCACATTGCATCATCCAATCCCACTACATTATTGGTCAAACCCTCAGTATTATCCGGACACTCATCCTATTTTTGAGAATTCACATATTCATATGACTCCATCAAATTCAATTTAAAATTAAAATAGATAAAATATTGTTTTCAAGTTACATTAAAACTCAAAACAATTATACTAACCACAATCCGATGCTTTTGACTGCCAATAATCTCTCCTGTAATAGAAGTATTGTTAATCATATTAAAAACATTAAACTTTATACTATTGGGATTTTTGAATTCCTATGTGAGTATAAAATAATTTTTTACAGTTAATGGTATATAAATTATTAAATAAAAGTACTTACCATATTTTGTCGATGAGTAATGAATGTACGACTATTAGAACTATTTTCACCTCAAAACCCTATTGGTTATGTCGACCCAATTATGATCTCTTAGGAAAAATATGTATTAGCCAATATGAGAAAAATATTCCCCAAACCTGAGAGGATATTTAATTAGTTCAATGGGTGCTGCAATGTAGAGAAAAAATTGTGTCTCCTAATATATGTATCGATCTATTCAAAAAATTGATAAAAAACTAATGATAACGTTCATGTCTATAGATCTTCCAGGCCTCTTAAATATTTGTCCACATGATATCATTGATGGTTTTCCATAAACCCTACAAATAAGAAATAATAGTATGTTAATAATCAACTAAATTTCAAAATAATTATTATCTATCTATATAACAACCAATGACCAAACATGTGGTGCCGAAAATCCATGGAAATTTGATATCATGCCACCAAATATCTAAAAATAATAATTCCACAACATAAAACTCCCCTTCCAAATAGTTATATGAGAAATATTGTGAAAAACAGAAAAAATTGTCAAAAATTATAACATAAAAAAATTAATGAAAATTATTTAAAACTGACTCAAATACACAACTAAAAATAACTCCACATGCATAGATAGAACAAAATATGTGGACGTACCTCAAGAATAGGGTCGGGAATAATCAATTTCCAATACCAAGACCCCTTTATGTTGATGATAAACCCACATCAATATGATGTTCTGATGATAAAGAATCAGGATCATCATTAGGAAATATATTCTCTTCAAGGGTATGGAAAAGCTCATCATAATCATCGATATCCATATAAAACCAAAAAGGAATATTGTGAGAAAATATTTGTAAATGAGTATTATATATATTAATTATAACTACTACTAGTATTTAATTGTGTCATTGTTCATCTTCATACTCATATTAGTATAAGACTCTGTGAGTATCATCATATTCTCCCTCAATATCGTAAATTTCCAGAGGATCCACTTCGTCATCTCTTGTTAGTTCAAATTCATTTGTTACATCATCATCACCATAGAACCATAATTGTAGAGTTTTATCATCAATATTCATTTATTTTATGAAAAAGTTGTATTTTGAGTTCTCTCTTGAATATTTTAAATTATTTTCACTTCAGTAGAGCCAAATTCACATTGAATAAATAGATTTTCATGAGATTTCATTTTTATAATGGTCCACCATTCAATTAACACTCTTAAAGGATGAAAATGGTTTCTAGTATATATTTGGTGTTCTATATGAGCCAATAAAAACAGGTTATTTAATTCATGTATACTTGTATATTTAATATCAACAATTCCAGGGAGCTGATGAACAAAAAAGCCTCAATCAATACCAAACCAATAACATTTAGACATCATTCCATAATTCTATCCGAGGATAACATGACTCAATTATTTTATTCAAATTTCCATATAAGTCAACTTCAATTTATCTATGGTGAGATCCTCTCCTGAAAAAACTTTTCATTTTTTTATTCACCACATGCATGTATAAGAAATCCAAAACCATTCACCATAAATTCATTAAAATTATTAACCATTTTGGATGGTGGGTTACTGAATAAAAACTATAAATTATAAATTTTATTATAATTTTGTGATTCTAAATAAATTTATAAAAAATTTACAATATTAAAAATAATGAATGGATATCATATTTTAAACCATAAAAAAATTACTTTACAATTAATTAAAGACAATATGAAAAATTATGTTCCTAGCGCTCATAAGGAGCCACTTCTATAATTTGTGGAAACTATTTCTTGATATGATCATCATATAATATAATAATATAATAATATTATATTATTTAAAAATAATAATGAAAATAAGGTAGTATAACTCACTGTAAAAATCATGTCATTTCCTCACAACTGAGAAGAGCATATATATCTGTTATATGATGTCCATCATCTGAAATCCATCATTCATGAACTCCATCAAATCCACCTTCAAGTAGATTAAAAAATAATAATTTAATTTTCATTGCAACATCAATATTTCCCTCATTACAGTTCATTCAGATATATTTTGAAGCATATTCTGGTTGAAAAGAATGGGAGTGGAAAAAAGAAATTTCCTCTTAAAAATAAGCTTCTACAATTGACCATTCCCCCGATTCTTTATTAAATACGTTTTTCATCATTTTTTTCATACATATCTCATATGGATACATCCTTTGGAAGTTTACTAGCCCTCCATATTTTTCTTCATAAGGAAAATGCAATAACAAATGTTACATTGAATTATAGAAAGATGAACATATTTGTTTCTGGTTTACATAAAAATAAAATAAAATATTCTTGCAGTCTACTAATTTTCTCATAGTATATTATGTCCACACAAATGTATCAAAAAAATATAATATTTGATTTAGGAGAACCCAAATCAAATAAATAAAAAAACCTTTAAATCCAGTCAGTATAATTTATTCCAATAAAAATAATGATAATGAATTTTTTATCTCGTAATATAATTGTTTCCAACACATCTATCCAAATTGGAATCATAACCATAAGGTAGCCTCAAATCCATAATCCACTCAAAATATAACAAACATTTTTATTTGTATAGTATATAAGTTGATTTGGGATTCATTAACTTATAATATCTTTCATTTTCAAAAACTCACGTTCTTATCGTTGGAAAATTTAGTCAATATCTAATTGTGCATTTACATTATCATTGGCCTTACATTGTCTGTAGAAAACTATATAAAATATATTATTAAAATAGTTATTATCAACATGCATGAGATGCAACATGTGATGGAAGAAGAAATTAGACCAATATGGGGGGTATAAAAAATAATTCTTTTAATATACCTATGATGTCTCCCAAATCCATCTTGGTTTTTTGGGATTATATTTAGTTAGAAGGTAATGGGAGGTGACGAAGAGAAAATAGATTTTTAATCTATACCCGAGACCATTTTTTGTGATCTATCTCTTTCAATTATACATTTTCTAAAATAATTTTTCTTCCTTTAGAAAGGATGATCAATATAAATAAATATGCAATAAAAGTAGAAAAACATGGTTTTGTCCCATTGAGGAGCATAAATGATTTTCTATCACTCATATAGTATGAACATGATTTTGGACCATGTGTACTCTTTCTAGATAACATTACAAATACTATAATGTAACTTAATTTCTCTATTAATGTAACTTTTCTTTGGAATTTTGTTTTCCAAAACAATCATATGTACTTAAACAATTACTCCATAATAAATTTAGATCATCATTCAATGGATTCAAATAAACATTTATATTGTTTTATTTTTATGTAATAAATAATATAAAATATATATATGGTTCATTCAACAACATCCATGGAGGTAACGTTTTTGGAGTTATAATGATTGTCCAATAAGAATATGGACTATCATATGAACCAAACCAAAAGAAACCTTCAGTAGAAATATCCAATCACACATTACATGCTTCTAAAGAAAAAAAACGATGCACATAGTCAAAATATTTACATTAATCACTATCACAAGGATGATTTAATATTTTACCAGTTGAAATATTGTAATTCTTCAATGACATGATTGTTTTTTTTTTTGAGACATGAATAAACACTGCAATATAGGTGTAAAAGATAAATACCTCAACATTGTAACAAGAACCAATAAAGATATTCCTTGATGAGATTCCTTGTACCTTGAATTTACAAATGTAATAAAAATAACTAATGACTAATTTGCATTATAATATATGATGAATGTTTTTGAACATGCATGAATATTTCAGTAACCATGACCTAAATTATGAACCAACATCTTCATCTCATAAAAACTAATAGAAAACACATTTCTTTCAAGTAAAAGTGATTTAACCAAATAAAATATCTAGTAAAAATAGCTATTTTACATTTCATTATCTGATTTAACAGCTGTAAATTTTTTAACCACTTAATTTTTTTATCTAGCAAGCATGATATAGGGAATCTTGAACAGACTTTAGAAATACATAAAATTGAGATAGATCTAACTCATAAGTTAAAACAATATCATTCTGAGTTTATTTTTAAAGAAGACAAGGACCAGTAAATCATGTACTAAATTTTGAAACTATGTAATATGTAAAACAAAATTATTAGTATCATATTTAAAATTTCATTCACCATGTTTATTAAAATAACATAATCTTTCTGGTAATAGAAACACAATAGATGAACCCCTTGTCTTCAAGTATATATAATCACGTTATACCACATTTCTTACTTGAAAAAACAACGATCCCTTCTAAAAAATCTATTTTAAATGATGTAAATGATTAAAAAGTTTCAACACCTTCAATATATACAAGATTTAAACCAGAACCATTAGGATTCTTGTGATGATTTATCCAATCATGATATTGAAATGAAGATTGATTTCAACTTCCTTGTTATATATTTTTCTAAAAAATAATATATAATTTTTTTATCATTAATCTAATACATCAGAGAAACAATACAAAAAAATCACAAAATCACAAAATTAAAAATTAATAATAAATATTATCAATTCGATCTAAATAGCGCTAAATTTTTGTAATTCCACAAGTGACTGTTAATGTTTTATAATTTCCCAAAAAATTATCTAATTATCATATTTTATCATTAAGAGAAATAAATAGTTATCCAATGGGAATGAGGAAATCATGGACTATAGTGGATGAAGACAATGGAAAAGTGAAAAAATTGCAATTCCTCCACATTCACGCCATTCAGAGGATAGATAGTTTTTGAAAAACCTGTGTGTTTACCCATGATTGCCTCTCCCCTAATTGTTCTGAATATTGGGGCACTATAGTTATTTCACCTCATCGTCACCCTCGTCCCCTTGACTCAATGTTTTCATCGAGAGTAGTAGGGAATGGAGGGGATGGAGGTGATCCTAAAACAATAAATTTAGTATTGAAATTCTTTCACCATGTCATCCCTTTTATCCCCTCTACTTTATGATTCCATCTACCCCTTGGTTGACCATATATTACTAATTGTGGATAATTATGGTTAATTATGATTAATTATGGGTAATTTTGGATTTTTTAATCTATACTGCTCATTCCTTGTATTTTATACTAAATATCAGTCATTACTGGAAATTTTTACTAAATAAAAATCATTGCTAGTATTGATTAATAATTAATTTTCATTAGCTATATTTTTTACTAATTAGTGATCATTGCTGGGTTTTTTCTAATTACCACTGATTGCCATATTTTTTTATTAATTACTGCTCATTGGTCCTAATTTAAACTAAGAAATGCTCATTAGTGGTAATTTTAACTAAACTCTCATTACAAGTCTTTTTTATGATATATCGCACATTGCCAGTATTTTTTACTAATTATCACTCATTGCTAGTATTTGTTTAATAATAACCTCTCATTATTGGTATTTTTTTACGAAATACCTCTCATTGACAGTATTTTTTTACTAAATACCATTCACCGACAGAATTTTTATCTAATTACAACCAATTGCTGAAATATTTATAAATTACTAATCATTTCAGTATTTTTACTAATTAATGCTCATCGCTAGTATTTTTTTACAAATTTTTAGTCATTTCTAGTAGTTTTTTACTTAATATAGCTAATTGCCTTCATTTTTACTAAATATTTCTTATTGCCATTATTCTTTACTAAATACTGCTCATTACTATTATTTTTTAATAATTTATTCTCATTGCTGGTATTGTTTACTAAATACTGCCCATTGCTATTATTTTTTACAAAATATCATTCATTATTAGCATTTTTTACTAAATACTACTCATTGCTGATATGTTTTACTAGTTACTACTCATTGTAAGATTTTCTTACAAATTACTGCCTATTTCAACTATTTGTTTTCTAATTAATGCTCTTTGTCTATGCTTTTTACTAATTATCACTCATTTCTAGATTTTTTTTTTCAAATTACTACTCATTGATGCAAATATTAGCTAATTAATGCTTCTTTCTCTTAGTATTAACTAGTTAATTCTCATTACTGCTAACATTTAAAAATTATCAAAGATTACCCCTAATTTTTAATAATTACCACTCATTACGGATAATTGTTACTAATCAATGCTTATTACTACTACTTTTTACTAAATAAAAATCATTTCTAGTTATTTATTACTAATCAATGCTCAATTACACTAATTTAAACTAATTAATGCTCAGTTTCATTGATTTTTAATATTTCTCACTCAAAATGCTAATTTTTAATAATTAGCACCCATTTATGCTATTTTTTAACTAATTATCTCTCATTTCCACTAATTTTAACAAATTAAATTTCATCTTTGCTAATTTTTATAAATTATGGCTCATTTTTACTAATTTTTAATAATTAATGCTTAATATCAGTATTTTTTTATTAATTACTGCTAATATCCGCAAATTTCGACTAATTAACGCTCATTTACACTATTTTTTGCTAATTTATACTCATTTCCTCTAATTTTTAATAATTCGTGCTCATTTATGGTAATGTTTAATAACTACCACTCATTACTAGTAATTTTTAATAATTAGCACTCATTACCTGTATTTTTTTACTAATTACAGCATATTTCAACTTATTTTTAATAATTCCCTCTCATTTCCACTCATTTTTAATATTTACCACTCATTTAAGCTAATTGTTTCCCATTTATCACTATTTTTAATTAATTGCCGATAATTTATAAAAATTACCACTAATTTTATATAATTATCACTAATTTTACTTATTACCACTAATTTGTATTGATTACTACTAATTTTTACTTATTGTTTTTTAATTATTCATATTTATCATTAATATTTAAAAATTAGTGTTAATTAGAACTAATTCAATTTAATTATTAAAAATTATTGTAAATTAATATTATTAATTAATAAAATCTAAAATTTCGTACTATGTTATGCTAATTTGAAAAAAAAATTCTTCAATTGTATGTAATTATTATTAATCGTAATTGATTAATGGTAATTAAAATAAATTGTTTCAAATTAAATCTAATTGATTCTAATTAGAAGTGATCACTATTAATTAAAATTTAATATTTCTAATTTAAAATAATTATTTCTCAATAATATTAATTACTTCTAAATAACACTAATTACTCCTAATTAATAATATTAACTTAAAATAGAAAATAAAATAAACAAATAGAAATTAAAAACATTAATTAACACCATAGAATTTAATATTTTATTATATGAATATCAAGAAATTTTATTTCCTATAAAAATTTAAACTTACAATAAATGAATTGAAGAGGAGGGGAGAGAATATTTTAGATAAAGACTGAATGACAGAAAACTAGGAGGTAGTATATATAGGTTATATTAGTAGCGATGAGATTATTTACGATGACATTTCTGTCACTATTAGTTCCCATGATAAATAATCATATCATTGATTAAAAATGTATTTTTGATGGGAAATATCGCAAATGCAGGTCAACCTACACATTATTTGTGATAGGTTATAACTTCCCATTTCAAATAATAATAACAAAGGAAAGTATTTTTTATAGGTATAAATACCTATCACGTATTTCTTTTTCTACTATTTTGTTGTAGGCACGCCAAATGTATTTACAAAGGGAAACAATTCATGTCTCAAAAAGTCTCCAGGAAAATTCTATTTATGATGTGTGATAGTCCCATCATAAGTAGTGCTTTTTCCCATTGTGTCAATTCTATTATTAATATATATTATCCCATGAATACCATAATTGAGGTGATATAAAAAATAGTTAGTCTCATTCAGGATTATGGAGGTATTCTTCATAAGAATTGGGATGGTTTTAAAGCCTTACATGAAGAGTGTCAAAAACACTAATTTTCTCCCCATCTATTGATGGATACTTTCTGTAATCCTCTTGAAAACTAAAATCAAAATTCCATTGATCACTCTTGTGGTGGATATTTTTATGATTTAATAATTGAGGAATTCAAAAAAAATTATAAACATGCTAAAAAATATCATCACATCATAAGAAAGGGAGTAACTTATTGAACTGATAAAATACACTGAAAGTTATTATAGATGATAAAATTCTTATAGAATAGTGTTGCTACTTTGGGATGTAAAATCATACCAAAACCTATTGTCCAAATTTTTATCTTCACTTTCAGAATTATAAGTGTGATAAATTTATAATCTATATGGATAGGACTCTTGTAAATAATGTTTCTTTTAATATTAATATATATATATAACACCCTAACCTATTATGAAAATATCAAGTAATATTAACAAATAGATTCCCCAATTTTTCCAAAAATAAACGAATTGTTTTCCAAAATCCATATAAGGTCGAATCACCAAACTCTTAAGGTAAAATTAAAGGCAGTGTTTTATTATACATTCAGTGAGATTGTTTCATTAAATAATGACACATATTCTAGGATCCAATTTTTGGAACCTCCAAGGGGAAATATTACTTGAGATCATGGTGGTAAAGACTAGATAATGATTCCCAGTATAATAAAACATCATCTAATAGATATTTCCATGTATATGAACACTAAAACATAAATTAAAACTCATGAACAAGTTAATGAACATCCATGTAAATTTAAGTTAATTAACAAGCTAAACTATATGTTGAAAATTAAAAAAACTTCACATATTGAAATATGGACAATAGGGTCCATCATGAATATTATAGCAAGTTATAAATTGTGAAAGATACAAAACAAAGGAAAATTTAGTAAGGCCTAGTAAAATAATTTAAAAAACAATAAAGTTTGAGGCTAAGTATAAAAATCAATAAAATTTGAAAAGTCATTCCCATCAAATCACTTTATGATAATGAATTTAAAATATCACAACTCCTAATTATTTGACGATTCTTATGATATTTAGGACCCCCAATATTAATGTGCCTTTCCTAGATTCTGTGAAAAATTTCCCATCCTTTATCAAATTTAAAAAATACTTATTGTCCAAGAATAAGGATAAATGAGAGTATACAAAGATAAATCTCGTTGATTATTATGATGTGATTGTTCATAAATAGTTACCTCTAAAAATAAAAATCCCACTTTGTTTATATATTTCTTATAAACTAAGAGACAGACTTTGTGGCTTATGAGATAACTGATGAAATACTCCTTGTTTTAGAATATAGGTCATATGGTATTAAAACCAACATCTTTTTTCTCTATAGTTGGATAATAGTTTACTTTCTCTTTCTTACTGAAGAGTGGATGATTTATTAATTAATATAAGAAATCATTCATATCCCGTAATTTTTCATATCCATGAGATTGAGTGTGAAAAAATGTTCCAATTATGAAAGAGAGTCCCTTCCTTTCCAATGTTAGGGATAACATAGATGTTTCAAAAGGTAAATTAACTCTTTATTCTGGTGAAGTATAAGATGTTTTATTTGATTCTTTGGAATATTAAATCTTATTATGTTATAAAACAATAGATGTTACAAAGGATTATTTTTGAGATGAAATTAAAATGGAAATCTATCACCCTTATAATTCTTTAATCAATGAATCATTTGAAGAACATTTTAATTGATTTTTTTAATCTTAATCCACAAATGTTCTTGGATTAATAAGAAATAATGAAATATAACATAGGTAAATCATTTCTATGAACAAAGAGGTGGTTAAAATGAACAATAAATTTTTTTAGATAGTATAACTCAAGTTGTTTACTATTTACAATCACTGATTTATGAGGAATACTATTAAAATATACTAGATCTAGAGAAATATATCACTTATTTTTTCCGAGGGGTTTGAAGTTAAATACAAATTTTTTGCATCTGTGTTAGAGTGTTTTTAAGTTCCTAAAAATAGAGAATATTCTAGATTATAGGTATGTGAAAAATATGATATTTGAAAACGTGAATAACTCTTTTATCTAGAATCTTTCACACCATCTATGAATGATCCTTGGCATGGTTATTTCCAACACATTTCTTATGAAACTCACTTTTTCAGTCTTGTGGGGACATAGAAAAATAAATTTTATATATTGAATTTGTAACCCTCGGGTGGGAGAATCATGGGGTTTTAATTTATATGAGATGATTTAGGCAAAATTATATATGAATTTGAGAATGTCATATTAGGTTTTAAACCAATTTTAGAATGTTTGGAAGAATAATTTGTCTACGGGGATAGTGAATTGGGATATTTTTCATGGAGCCTTTCTAGGGTTTTTGTTTTCATATTTTGGTAATGTTTTTAATAATCTGGACATAGTAATTCTATTAGAAAATAACCTCTTTTTTTTCTTCTTATTTTTAATATATTAGGTAATCATCGATTAAATTTTGTGTTATTATGGTGTTGAAAGTGTGTGGGAAGGTTTATTAAATAATAATTATGATTTATTCATTAATACAACATTTCCTCACAATGATCGTGGTTAGAATTTTTTTTATGTTGTTCCACTGAGGACATAAAATCTAGCATTGCATGGGAGGTAAACTATGGTTATTAATTGTTGTTTTATTTTTTATATTAAAAATTTATTTATTTATCTTAGTTCTATTTGAGATCTATAGCTACACATCCTCACTTTCAAATGGTCTAATGATAACATTTTTTACAACATTTTTTTTCATTTATATTCACTCCCATAAAAAGATTCAATATTGAACAACCTTCATCTAACCCCCATGAATTTTTCTCTGGATATATTCATTTTGAATTTTAATTCCTATATTATTATGTTTTATTTTTCCATCTTAACGCTATAGTATTTGGTGGAAAATTTTATTTCTCATCTTATAAGAAGGGGGACTTTTTAGTGAACACAATGAGAAAACATTCTTAATACAGGGGGATTATTTTCTTATGATTTATTTTTTCTTCTTCCCCATCCATTTTTAATATTGTTTCTATTCTATTATGTGTTTTCTTAAAATCAATTTTTCATGATTTGTACTACAAGATATTAGTAATTTTATTTTTTATAGTTATTTTTTTTTGTTAATTTCAGTATGTTCTACAAAAGTGTTTATGTATTTTATTTAATATGTTTTTTGGAAATTATTTTTGAATTTAATGATTAAAATCATGCTTCATTTCTGGATATCAAATTCTATGCTGAAATTTGTTGTTGTGTCCAAGGAAATAATATCTCATATCATGATTTTTATTTTTTATGGAAAAATAATTTTTTAATATTCTTATAACCCAAAACATTAATCATTTTATATTGAATTTAAAATAATATTAAATTCTAGCTGTCTAAAATATTCTTCCACTATGATTTCAATATTGGTTACAATATTGGATTTTATGTGTAATGATGGGTTTTTAAATTTTGAATAACCACACATCAGTGTGAACCCATCAAAATTTGAAATGTTTTTTTGAAATTGTAAGTCTTTAATCATCACTTATCCATACAGTGGTTGACATGGAGTTTTTTTTAATTTTATGGTTGTAATGAAACATTGTGAATATTAATGGGTAAATAATTTTCATTCCATTTTAAAAAAATATGGCTTATAGTCAAAATATTCGGGGAATCTTATATAGTAATTATTGAATTTAAAATTCTTAATCTTAATTTTACATAGATGATATGCATCCAAATAAATTATTAAATTAATTTCATAATCAAGGATGATTTTTTTATTGTATTCTTTGTTCATCAACTATTGGATTATTTTTTTATTCCACCAATAAATTATTTCACATCCCAATTCAATAGTGTGTATATTTATTATGAAATTTTAATTTATTTTAGTATATTCTACTATATGTAAAATGATTTTTGGACATCTATTTGGATGAAAACTGATGTTTGTGAAATTGGCCTTAAAATTATCAATTTTAAATCCTTTTTTGTAATATACAAAACATTTTTAATAGATAACTTTTAATTTTTGTGGGAATTCATCTTCATACGTAAGAGAATACATAAGGGGAATGGTGTTTAAAATCAATTCATTGTTGCATAATTGTTTTTCAGATCGTGATATTTATTTCTACCATGAAGTTTTACTAACGAATCTCTTGAGGGAAAAAAATTCTATGCATGGATAAATTTTATGTTTCCTTTATTTCTTGTGTCCTACCAAACCTCCTTGGATGTATAATCTATGTATTTAATTGTAAATTACATTTAAAATATGCTAATTTTAATTTTTTATTTATTATTATATTGAAATAATAAATCATTGAATTATTTAATAATATCAAGTGTTTTTATTTTATTTATGTATTTATCTATGCATTAAATATTTTCTTTTATTCATTTGTAATTATAATATATATTGTTAAATTATTCTTTTTATATTTTTAATTTAATATTTTTTTTACTTTGTTATGTTCCCTTAAATTTATAATTGATAACTTTTTTATTTAATTGCTTCAATTTTATTATTTCATGTATTTGAATTTTAATTTAAAGTGTTAAACTGTCCTTGAATTGAAATCATTTATTTGTTTTTTTTATTTCATTATAAATCCCACAAATGGTTATTTTAATTTATTACATTGTAGGATGATTTGGAGTATGAGAATTTATCAAATTATAAATGTTTTTTTAAAAAAGTTTCCACCCTTTTTCAATTGATTTTTTCATAAGATAATTTTGGTTACATGTATGATAAAACTATGTGAGATAATTTAGGCATTTACATAAGTATAATTATATCCATATAAGATAAAAAACACATAAGATAAACTTCATGTAAGAAAATACATTGTAAAAGATTTTACATTGTGTCTTCCAAGGGATGTCTTGGGATCAAACATTGCAAACAGTTATACTCTAAATGAGGTTAGATGATGGTAATTAGATGAATTTTATTGAAAAAGTTCTATGGGAAATATACTCACAATGTGGTCCGAGTCTTCACCAATGATAAACCACTACTTTTAATCAAATTAGAATGATATTCAAGAAACTGAATTTGATTTTCAAGATTTAAACTAAAATCAATTATCATTAAAGAAGCATTGCCAATATTCAATAAGTGAAGCTGGATATCATAACTAGTTCAAATAAAAGATATTAACCTTCTTTAATGAAGTTGAACCATATCTGAACTTGATATTTGATGTCAAACTCATAGTTTTAGATATCAGTTGTCAAGTTTATTCTTGAAGCCCTTTTATTGATTTAAGAACATGTTTTTGAGTTAGTTTTGATTTGGGTATGATGAAGTGGATGAATAGGCTGATTAATATGGGATTTGGATCCCTATAAAGATATAGAAGATGAAAACCTAAACTAGATGTTTTAAATGCTTGAATTAAGAAAGGAGTTAAAGAATCATCTACTAGTTTTTTTCCTCAGGTAGTTCAAGAGAAAGCATTTCCTGGGGCATCAGTTTTTCTAAACTGATTAATTTAAAAATCGAGTTCATGTGAACATAAGGTACTCACCCAATTTTAAAAGTGACGTTTATGATTCGTTTTCTTATAATATACATTGAGAATATAGGTCTTGTTTTGATTTAAATAAATAAATTAGTGTTCAAATATTTATTAGACATGGATTTTTTAGATGTGGGTTCACTAGTGGAAACATGAAAAAAATTGTTTGTTCATGAACACCATTGAATTATACCAACTAACAAAGTGAGAGATAAATTAATTTATATATGATTTTTCTGTTGGATGAAAAAGGAACTCAATTTCTGGTTGTCTATAGATTTAGTTTAAGGAAAATAGTAAGGAGTGAAATGTTTCCGTCTAGTCATCGATTACATAAAAAAATAAGTGTAAGTACAAAAAATGGTTTTTGTTAGAGAAATTAATGTAACATGAGAAGTATGTGAATCTGATGGAGATAGGGAGAGAGAGCGAGATTTTTCTAATGTGAAAATACTTATGATTAAGGGATATATATTTTACTCTATAATATGGTTATAACTGATGGAATTTGGGTTTTAGAGTCTATGGGATTGCTAGAAAAGAAAATAAACCATATAGAAATTTGATATTGATATTTATCTATGGAAGGAAAGACGAATATTAGAGATAAATTTCTCAAGGACTCACAAATACTCCCAAAACAGATGTTTTCGGAGTAGGAGTAAGTTGAAAGAAAGATACGTCAACAAAGAATATTATTTTCTCTATAATTTTTTCTGGTATTCTTCATTGAGATATATTTTATGAATAATTTCTTTTATATATCAATGAACATGTGTACTTAATTTATTTAAGGGAATCATAATGGAAGAAGTGAAAATATTCAATATATTTTAATTTTATTTTCATAATTGTATTAGGTATTTTTATTGTATAAACGAGTATTATTCTTTATATATTCCATGTATTTATAGTAGATGATATAAAACCTTTTCTTTTTTTAGAATAATCCAATGTACCAAAAATTTTACAAGGATTATGACTGTCTTATGAATTCATGACCAAATTCTTTTCCTAGATTTTGGTTGAGAAATCATCATTTAGGAGTAATCACTATACTATGTAGATTGACTAAAGACATTATGGTGTTCAAAATAATTCTTCACAGACACATGCAAAGTTGGGTAATTTTAATTCTAAATAGAGTAAATCATTTTCAATCAACTATAACAAGTACACTAATTTAATAAACTTTCAGTCTATCTCTCTCTTTATCTCTCATTTCTCTTTCCTCAAAATCACCATCATTTCATCATTTCAACGGTTTCTAGATTATTGTTTTTGTTTTATGCTGTTTTGGTTGTACAATTATATCACCTTTCATATGTATTGGATAATCATACTCGTTAATATACTTATTTTTTAAGTTAAAAATTGTACAATAAGACATTATTTTAGTCAATGACCAATTATTGAATAAAATAGTTTCAAAATTATTTTAATCATTGTGAATGGTAAAAATATTAAAATTTTATTACCATAGTTATGTTTATAATATATTTAATTGGGGTTAAAAAAACATAAAATTTTAATAATTCTCTATAAAAATAAATAATAAATAATAAATTTATATATTTATACCTTAACATATCATACCATATATTTTATTTCTATTTGGATCCACTTTCAAATGAACGAGACCTTAGATTATACAAATATTTTATGAAATTCCATGTGGGTCCCTCTCTATACTTGTTAATGGGAACCTCATATAATCCTTTAATTGAAAAAATTGTGTACTATGGATTAACCAATAATAAAAAAAATAACACCCCAGCTTCTATACATTCATTCTTGATATTTTTTCTTCTCTTGAGATCATCCTATGAAGGCTTAAGGTGTAATCCAGAGGAGGAATATCAAAGATGGGGTAGTAATATTTACCAAAATTTTTATGTTTATTTATTCTTATACATCCTTTAAATATGAAATAATTTTCCTTAACAAATTACAGAATTATAATATATATATATATTTATTTATTATTGAAAACCATCTTCCACTTATTTCCCATGATATCAACAATGATAACTTTTCTCATGCGTACCTATGAACTCTCATAAAAACATATTAATGTAATTCATTTTACCTCTCCATATAACATAGATTATTATAAAGGTTGAAATAATAAATATATATGATATCTGTGAAATTTTTATTAATATAGAGTATAATATATCATTTTACTGTTTACCCATCCAATCATTACAGAATTATAATATCACATGTGCATTGGTGTGGACTACCACTTGCACAAAGTGATGTGGTTCATTTTTCATGTCCACCCTTTATGTAAAATTATAAATATTTATATAATGAATTTATATCAATTTTACCATTTTATATATAATGGAACAGTGGTCAAGATGTAAGGAACAAAATTACCAAAAAAATATAAAAAAATGTTACATATAACACTAAAAATGATGAGTTTAATAAACTGTTATTAATAAACAGGTATTATTCTGTTATATTTTGAAAAAATATGATATTAAAAGTATTATATGTGGTTAAATTATAGAATTAAAATAAATATAATCTTATTATAGATGCGATAAAAAGAATTTATGGGGAATGTTGAACTTGAGGTAATGGTTCCTCACCTCATTTTTATTCTTTTGAGACACTTTACATATTCACCACTTGTTTATTTATTTATTGATGTGTATACTACCCCTATGATTAGTTATATTATGAATATTTTCATATTCATTGTATTCAATGACTTATTGGAAGTTATTTCTTTTAGGGGGTTATTATTGAAAAGTTACCAAAGTGGAATGATATTATTTCTCATTCTCAACCTTATTGAGGATTTTTTATGTTTATCATTCAGTGGAATGGATTATTTAATATTTATATCTTGAAATAAATATAGTTTATTATCATATGGTAATTTTAGGGGTTTTTATGTTTTATTTTATATTTTCACATTCTTAGGCACTAAAAAATCAAGTGATTTTTTAAGGAGAACTCCCTTAGTTTTCTATTCAGTTGGGACTATTTTTCTTATATAAACATATTTTCATTAAAATATTTTAAATAATGTTTATAATATTATGAAATAATTTATTAATTCAATTTTTTCACATTTTTTTATTTCAATAATAAAAAATAAAATGAATATTCTTTTTATTTACTGAATAAGGATTTTTTTATCAATGTTTTTAGTAGAATATTTTTTAGAAATTTCTCACATGAATGTTGTTCATACTATCATGACTATTATTTTAGAGGAATAATCCATTACATGTTTCCTATATACTACTCAATAAATATATTTTTCCTTTTAATGGGTTAATTTTACAATTTGTAATCAATTGTTTCAAAATGAAATGGGTGTTTTCCTCTTGAAATCTTTCATTGGTCCAATATATTTTTTCAACTCTGCAAACATCCTATAACGAATCATATTATTCACTACTGATATACATTATTTATACCATATCAATTTTTCCCATGATAGATTATGAATATGGTGTTACATTTACTTATAGCGGAAATTTTAACATTTTTTATTCTTGTTTTTTTAATATGAATGATTATGTTTTCTATGTATTGAATTTTTTATTCATACCATGAATATTTTGAATGAATTGGATACATTAAGTGAGTGGTTGGGCCTATTATAGGCACTCCATTTTTCTATTGACCAAATGAGGGAAAATGCGTTGGGTATTTAGTGTATTCATAACCTATTTATGTATGATTTGTTAGCACAAGGAATTGATGGTATGATTATGATGTCATGAATTATGCATTTTTTAATTATGAAATTAGTAATTTTTATCCATGTGATTATTTATAATACTACTTTATCCAAGATTTAGTACCCTTTTATAGAATATATTATATGGTATATTTTATTATTGTTTTTTACAACCATATTATTCAATATATATTTTTCCTAAAATAGATTATATATAAACCTTTCATTACTGATCATACGATATCACTCTATATAATTTTTTTCCTTCCCCAGGATACCAGAATTGGATCTATGAATGATATCAATTAATTACTATAATTACTAATAATGTTCTCCAAATAATATTAAATTTTATTTCTTATTTTTAGAAGTAATTTGAGAATAATGTGTATATCATGTATCCTAAGACTACAGAACTATTTGATCTATAGGGACGTGATAACATTTATTTTGTTCCAATTTAGTGAAATAAAAACTAATTTTGAGTAATTGGAATCATAGTGTTACATTTGGTTTGAAAGGAAGTACATTATAAACCTTGGGAACTAGTTTTAGGAAAATATTGATTAGAGAATGTAACCGTATAACATAATATGAGATGAGTCTAAATATAAAATAATATCATAATGTTTAGGTGAAGCCAAAATTGTGGGGATTTCATATAAAATTCATTCCTATCGAGATTCTGGAATGTTTATGCGGAAAAGTAAGAGATGAATCTAGGAGTAAGAAATCTGAAATAGGTGGATTGAGTACTAAATCAATTATTACTAGTTCATGATGAGGTGACCATACACTATAGACATAGATAAAATCTCCCAAGGGATATTTTATGGTGGATTTACATGATTGTTAAATACTATAATATATTATTTGAAAATATTTTATGCTTTTAATATATTCCCCAAGATACTAAGATTACTATGATGAGATTAGCTATGTATTAATTTTCAAAATTTTCAGGTATTTAAACATATCTAGAATTATAAACTATGATTAATAATGTTATTAATAAATACAATGTATTTTAATGATTATAAATTGTTCATAATAGAAGGAATGGAAAAAATTTCAACACCCATAATCAATATAGGTGTTTCGGTCAAGTAAATGTACACAAGAAAAATGTGGGATACGAAAAATTTATGAAGATATCAGGATTGTTGATTCTAGTGAGCACCTATAACCATGCCAGTATGGAACAATATATTGTTTTATATCACGATTCATTAATGTTAAATTACTTTATACAGTAGAAACCACCCTCCATTAATAGATCAATAAATCCATTTATAGCTAATCAGTTGATTATATACCCATAATATATATTACTTGAGGAAAATGATACTTTTTGTATATAAATATAAAATCATATTAGATGAATATTTAATAGTAATAATTTTGATGCATGGCATAACCATAAAGGTTTAGTGTATTTGGAAACATGGATATATAAACTAATGGTATATAAAATATTTGCATAATATCCCATTATGTTATTCATAGCTAAAACCTATAATAGAAAAATCATTCGTAAAATATTTATTATATAATAAGAAAAATAAATAATAATAAAGGGTTCCATTATATTCTCAACAAAGGAAAAAAGATTCCACACCCCCAGTCTTAGGAACATGGACCTTTGTTTATATATTTTACGAGTATAATGTAATTAATTTAAATTTCAAGAGAATTGGAGGATATTTTGAACGTTTGTTTTTGGATTTTTTGTAGGTGCGCATTTTGAGCACAATTAGTAGAAACTATGAAATAGCTTCGTAGAAACCAATCTATAAAAACATTCGGCACATGGTATGAACATGGTTAGGCACATGTCTTAGCCAAACCGTGTGACTACCTAGGTGAAACGATGCAATGATGGATAGAGGGGAATAACATTATTGGAACACACTTTGTTAAACCATTTGAGAAATCCTTGTGAGGTGAGTTTGGGGATAGTGGTTTATGTATAACTAGTGCATGATTTTCCCAACCATGAACCCAAATTGTGAACCATGAAAATTTTGATATAAAAATTGTGGATCTAACTTGGTTTACCCACATTAATGACTTGTTTTTCCCAAATAAACCATAACTCAAGTTCATCTTCCTCCCTAGGTTGTGGAGACCTTTCCTTTTAATTTGTGATCAATCCATAGGTGAATCTATGTGTGTTATGGGACCATATTTATTGGTAATGGCTCATTCGTGGTGATTTCTTTATATTTATTCTCCCTCCCTCTCAAAGAATCATGGATTCAGTCTATTAGGAATAAATCCATTTTTTATGTCAATCATGATAAAATATGGTTTTATGTTTGATGGGAACAAAATATAAGTTTGGTTTTGGATTTTCAATCCAGTTTTTTTGTTCCATTCCTCATTTTCACATATTTTTGAGCGGTAGGTAGCTTCAATATTGACTTTTAAAGTTTATAATTTAAATTATCTATTTCATATTGAATGAATTTCATAAATTTATTGTGATATTTACTTTTGATTCATCATAAAACATATTTAGTGATGGTCTTGGGAAATTATGTAAATTTGATTGTTCAGTGGAAATCCCTCTTGGTTATGATTTTATAAGAAAAGAGATTTTAAAATTATGGTTTTTATTTGATTCCTGGAAAATGGTTTAATGGAATTATTTTTTATAAAAAAAAATAATAATATTCTACTGGAATAGATTGGTTGGGTATTTGTAATAAATGGTTTGCGTGAGTTCATTTTAATTTACATGTCCCTGTGGAAATGGGGTGTGTCATTGGGTAACTTGGTATATAGTTACCTTGTGACAACATAGTATATCAATGAGTGAACGATCATGAGTATAGAACTTTCATTAGGGAATTAATATCTGGATGTGTGGAATTACATAATGGATATTCAAAATAGAGATATGAAACATTTTAAAGACTATTTTGATTTATTTTCATAGAAAACTACTGGGTTTGAAAAGTTTTTTGTTTAAAAACTATATGAATTAGATATAAAATATTTTTCATTATTTTAAAACTATTTTAGATAAATTTTATAACACATTATATCCTACTTGTGTGATTAGGGAAGTCATTAGGTAAATCCGGGTGTGTTTTATACTCATCCACTACTTGGTAACTTTGGTGAATTTTCAGATTTGGTATATCAAGAGACAAGTAAAGGAATTGTATATCAATTTTTAGGGATGCATTGTGATACCATGTCCATGGAATATGAAGTTGGATCTTAGGATAAGTTGGGAGTTTCTATGTTCATGTCTTCTATGTATTTAAGTTTTATTGGTCCTTCTTTTCTCATTATACTATGATAAAATATGGTTTGGTTTGGTTTTATTTGAGTTGTAATTTGTACTCATGCTTCATATATAGGTTGTAGGTTATGGAAATTTTGATTAAGATATTTTATTTTCCAAATTATCCACCAATTTATTATCAGGACCTTAACATTTATTTCCATCATTTTTGTGTCTTGTGTATATCACCTAAGTCATAGTAACACACCCTTTGCCTCTTCCAAAGTCAATTGGGGAAGGGTAGTATGTTACAAATGGCATCAGTTTTCTTGACCCTTAAGTTTGAAAATAATAATAATTCATTGATAATCATTGATATGGTATTATTAAAAGATAGTAGGGTCATCAGAACGTGAAATGTAGAGAATAAAAATTCATAGATGATCTATATAAAATGAACTTCATGTTACAATGGAGTTGAGTACAAGGGTATTTTGATACTCTATTTGGAGTGGTCACCTCATCGTCCAGGGGTTAACTGATGAGAATAACAGAGCATGCATTGATAGAAATGACTCACCACTATGAGTTAATAATTCATTTTGAGTAATAAACTAGGAGTTGGTGAAAAAGTTTTTATAATTCAAAATAGTTGAAAATGGTTTGATTTTAAATAGCATTTTATAATTATCAAATAACATTTTGAAAATATATACTTTAAATTTTGGAAGGACTATTGTGATATGTGAGTTGTGGTAAATTTGAAATTTATAAGCCTTATGTTTCTAGAGAGTGAGGATAAATAGTATTTTCTTTGGATTATGGAAAATATAACTTGTTATCCATCACTAAAACCAATAAAATGAAGCTGGTGAGAATGTGGTTACACCTGATCCATATGTGAACCAATAGTTGGTTCAAATAATTGTCTAGGATTTTCAGCCCATGGATAAAGGGAACAAATGGGATGAATTGTGGCAACTAGATCATCCCATTCAGTTTCATATGTAGAATCAACCAATCTTTTGGGATATTTAAAACAATAAAAATAATAAGTGTGGATGAATATGATGAATCAAATATTTTAATTCCTAATGACACCAGATAATCTAAAAGTGATGTCAGAAATATACATGATGGAGGATCTATCATGGTAATAGTGGGATTTAGTAGTTCAACCTAAATTAGACCACAGAAATTCATGAGATTATTTTGACTATTTTTTCAAAAAAGAATTATATTATCAAAATTTCCAAATCTCTATAATTACATACCTTTTTTCTTAATGTATGAGAATATTTTAGTGATTGAGTATATAGTAAAAATTAGAAAAATTTTCTTCCTTAACCCCAAATTATCTACAAGTCAGTCCTTGAAGGAACACATTTTTTAATCTGGGTAAAAGAATGATATTTGATCGAAGATTGTCGTGATTTGTATAATAGATTATATAGATATGTTTTATAGGGATATGGGGGAATAAAGAGACATATGAAGAATCACTGGTGGATGAAGAATGTTAATACCTATGAGAATAGGTGGGAAATCTAATTATGAGAATATATAGAGGATGGACACCTATTTCCAAGGTGGTAGTAAATCTCAAAATCTGACTGTGGGATTGGTGAATCTTACTCTTCAATCGAAGAGTATTCCATTATGATTTTTGTGTGGTTATTTTGATCATATGAATAGGGATTTTACAAAACCACCTAGAGAATGCCACAATTTATACCATATAAGAAAAATTATGTTCTATTTTCATAGTGCTCCAAGAACGGTTGTTAAGGACACATATCATGTTTTAAAAAAATAAAATGAGTCAAAGGGAAGAGTAATAAAAAATAACTCTCATCAGTACTACTGTGGAATCTATTATGATTCTCGTAATACCATAAATCCTCATCCATTTCAATATTGAACATGGAAATAAATATAAAACTACATTGAGTAAAAAAATTTATGGATCTGAGAAACTGATCATGGATGATCAATATGAGCCTTGAAAAGTGAGAGGTAAAATTTTGTTGAATTATACCCTTATGAAATATTTTTTCAATACAGGTGCATTACATTCATTTATTATTTCTCATGTTTTTAAGGTTTTGGTTTTTCATGTTGAGATGATACCTTTAGTTTTGAAACTAGAATCACCAATTAGTTAATGATAATGTCGAGTGTTTATCTAAAAATCATGTTCTATAATTTTTTATAGGGGTGAATTGAGTTGGGATTTCTCTATTCATGGGATGTATACCTACTACATAATAATAAGAATTGATTGGTTAACGACGTTCAAATTTCATATTTATTTTTATACTTGAAGGGTTAGTTTTACAATTGATGATGGTGTCCAGTATCTATTTAGATGATATAACAATGTAAATATAAATGGAGAAGGATTTTAGGAATAATTGGTTGGAACTATATCATACCAGTATCCATCATTGACCCTTAAATCTTTGGATCAAATCAAAAATATGTATTTTCCAACCTGTGTGGAATAGTTTTGTGATTTTTTATTTGATAATTTCTCTATGTTTCCACCCAAAAGTAAAGTGTATTTTATGATTAATATCTTATCGGGGAAAAATTATATATCACTTCTGTCTTATTAGATGAAACAAACATAATTAAGTTAATTGAATTTATAGTTAGAGGATTTGGAATGAAAAGGGAATATTTGGCCAAGAATGCCTTCATGGGCAGCAAAAGTTCTTTTTTGTGTAAAAGGAGGATGAAACAATTAATCTTTTTATAGAATATCTTAAACTTAAACATGTTATAATAAAGAATATGTATCATATTCCATGAATTTATTTCATATTTAATAAATTTAACAGAGCCTACTGGTTATCTAAAATTTATTTTTGTTTGAGATATCACCAATTGAGGGTTCTAAAGGATGGTATTCTGAAGATATATTTTAAGAGTAGATATAAAAATTAATATTATGTGGTTATCTGTTCCACCCTAGTTTTAGGAAATTTATCCTTCATCTATGTATTTTATTTATATAATTTAATTGGTTAAATTTTTGGAATGTTTAGAAGAGTTTTTTAATGTTTTAAGTGTTTTTTTGAAGGTAAAATATTTGATAATGGTTTGTAGAAATCATGAAACAGCTCCAAGGAAACCAAGAAATAGAAATAGTGGGCATTGGGTAGGTGCATGTTTTTTCAAAATTGTGTTTCCACATAAAAGAATATATGAAAGTGAGGATAGAGTGGGTAAGCATGATTGGTGCTTGATTTTTCTAACCAAATGATCTAACTATGTGAAGAGTGTTTTGAGGTAGTGGATGGAACACGGTTAGCCTAACCATGCACCAAAACATGTAACATTAATAATTAGATTCATATTTTTTGGATCTAATCCAAACCACCTTTATAATTTCTCATTTTTCTTTTAGTTTATAACAAGATCTCCTTTCCTTATAAAGACAGGAGAGACCCTTCCCTTTAATTTGTGAGAGATTTTTTGGTTACTCTCAGTGCATTGGAGGCCTTGATTTATTGGTAAGAGATCATTCTGGGTGGTTATCCTTAGTTTTATTCTTCTTACCTCTCTTGGATTCGTCTATATAATCCATTTGGGAATGATACATGTTTTATAATGCCAATAGATTTGAGATATGGTTGTCTTTTTAAGTGGAAAAAGATCTAAGGCAGTTTTGGGATTAACTAATCCTTGTTTATAGAAGAATTTGTTTCATTCTTCATTTTTTTAAGTTTCAAGGTATGTGGCTTCACTATAGACTCCTATTAGTTAGAAATTAAATCATTATTTCAAATTGTTTTAATTTTTTTGTTTATCTTGGGAAATTGATATACAAATATTGATGATATTAATCTTTATTGAATGTTTATGTAATTTTGAAAATCAGTGGTTTGTGGAATGTGAAATAGTTTTTAGAATTTTAAAATTATGATTTTAAAATTATGGTTGGTTTTGATACAATGATTTTTTTTTTGAAAAATGTTTTTAAATAAAATAATTTTTTAAATGAAATGGTTTGGATCATTTTGTTTGGAATGTTATTTGGCATAAATGGTTGGGATGTTATCATGTGCATTCAGGATGGATAAGGGTATGAATTTTTCCTCTTAAATAATGGGATGGAAAAGGGTATGAATTTTTCACCATCAGAATGGTTCACCAAGTGATGTCTTGGAGAAAGTATGACTCACCACTCATGATTACAGGTAGGACTATGGTTTCTTACATGTGTGTATGTGTGGGATGGAATGGTGTGTGCCAAATGGATTTGAATAATGGTTTTAAAGACTCATTTTGTTTCTTTACTTGGGAAAAAATTTGATGGCTTAGAAAATTGTTTTTCATTGATATAAAATATTTTATTATTTTAATATAAATTGTTTTATATTAATTTTATAACATTTTCTATCATAGTGGTTTGAGTTTTGAAGTCCATTTGGGGAATCCTACCGAGTTTCTCTCTCACCCCCTACTTAGAAACATAAGTGAATTTATATATATAATATATTAATACATTGATAAAGGAAAGGGATCTAATTTATTTAGTGATGCATCATGATATCATGTGAATGGATTGTGTATTTAGTGCATGGCGAAGGCCTGGAGTTTTTTACTTGATGTCATATATAATTTTGATTATTTTTGGTTTTGTCTCCCTCTTGGTACTCTAATGTTGGTTTTGGTTTCCTGATTTTATAATGATACAGTTTTTTTAGTTTTATTTTCTATAAGATATATTTTGCGTTCATCCATCATATAGTTGTTGTTTTTTGTGGTTATATTTTTTTGGTTATTTTATTTTAATAGGGAAAATAATCTCCCATTTTTTTATGAATCACATAAAATTTATTTCCATCCTATGGTCTCTTGGTGATGTCACTTAAGGCATAGTCCCACCCCCTGCCTCGTACCAATACAATGGGTGTGGGGAAGGATTTTAAAAATGATATCATTATTTAATTGACCATATTTCATTTTGGAAAAAATTGTATCAATTTTTTCAGAAATTGTGTTGAAAATCACTCTAGTTTGATCCTCGGTTAGAATAGTAGTAAGGAGAGGGATTGAAAAAACAGGGATTTTAGAGCATAAAAATGTGTATCTACCCTATTTGTGCATACCCAGGAATTGGTTACATAATTTGTTTTTGGACAATTCTAGGAGTTGAATCTCATCAAAATGGGTTTATCCAATGAGAAAAGCTTGATATGCATTTATAGAAATGACTTCACACAAGGAATGAATAATTCATTTTGGGTAATTATTTATGATTTTTTACAAAAGTTTTTTTAATGACCTATAATTCCATCAATGAAATTTCCTTTCTTATAATTATGTGATTTAGTGTAATGAAAATAAAATCTCTTAGATAAGAGAATAAAAATTTTAAAAATTAATAATGAATTATATAAGAATTATTTATAGAAATTAAGGAACTTAAACCAATGGAATAATAATTTGTCATTTTGAATCATAATATGACCCTTAATAATAGTAAACTAGAAAATATAATAGTAAACTCAGCAATAAAAGTATAAATAAAATTTAGGTATATTATAAACGAAAATATAATATATTTTTATTTTGGTATAAGTAAATAAATGTTTTAAACATGATAAACTAAGTATTTGTATATTTATGAAACATAGATGTTTATTTACAACTTTATAATTAATATAATGATTTAAAATAAAATTTATTTTCAAGATATATATTAATGAATAAATATTTTTCTTTTTCTTTTGATTATAAGATAATTTTATGAGACCTTAATTAATTTTTCAAAGTGTTATAAAATCAGTTATAATTTTAAAATATATTTTTTTTGAGTAAGTGATGATTTAAATTAAAACTTAATTTTCTCAAATTTATAAAAATATTTTCATAAAATAGGGATATTTTTTGAATTCTACAAATAAAAAATGGTTAGGGTGATTTTTTTATTTTTCTAAAATAGTTTTATTTTTGGGGAATAGTAAAATACTGCAATTTATGGTACTAGCTAAATACATGGATTATTGAGTCATAGATGATGTATGGATTCTGTAGTCATGATTGGTTCGAACTAAGATGAAGTGGTTACTTTCTTAGTAACAATAATCCACACTATTGATAGCCTTGAGGAAAAAAAATAAAAAAAATGAATAAAATAATCAAAACCCCTCCTCTCATCAGCTATAAATACCACCTCTTCTCCCCACACATCAAAAGACATGTAGCTTGTACAATTTATTCCCAATAATATTCCCATTCCCCAACCCCACATCCAGGATCCTTTGTTCTCAATAAAATACCAAATCCAATTTCCCTAATAGGGTTCTCAATGATAAGAGGTTCATGTTGAAATTAAGTCAAAGTACATAATACTTTCGGACATAAGGTAAGGGATTTTTCTGAACCTCCATTTTTCCTTTGGGTTACACTTTCACTATATCTACATAATGAAATTATTTTTTATTTATATATAATTATTCTAAATTGTGTTTTAATGTTCCAAAATTATATATCCATCCTAATTCTTCTTTCTTTTACAGGGAAATACATGTTTTATAAGTTTCTTTTCTCAATTCATCCTGATACAGAAGCCTAATTAAAGGTAACATCCCAATTTCTTACCCATTTTCAATTTAACTCTGTAATCTATTTTAATTCCCCATTATATTTATAAAATCACTCATTTTATCATGAAAAACAATATTGGTTTATTTTTGGTTTTATAAAAAAAATTATTCTATTTTGTTATTAAAGAATCATGAAAATTTTCCCGCCAACCATACTAAAGTGGCACATCTCTAAAGTTCTTTAAACACTCTTTTTATATGTTTTCAATTCATCTGGAAATCATTTATCATGATATATGCCTATTTTAACTTATTAATGTCCATGTATAATTGATGTCCATTCTTTCATGGACACCATTATGATATTCCCTTTTTATCCCATACGACGTGATTGAGATATCGAATTCATTCCATGGGTAACCCTTATGTTGGATTCTTCATATGGAACACATATTCATGAACATGTTATTATGGTTGCACCCAGCTAGTTCCCCAATTAATTGGGTAATTCTTAATCTCATGAAACATCATGTGAAATGGTCTTGGTCAATACTTATAAGTACCAAGTCTTAAACAATACATAATCTTGAATTAGGTTAATAATCCACATTTAGGATCTTTTCAGGATTAGAGTTTTAGAGAATTAGGCCATAACTACTACATTACATCTCAAATATTACGAAGTATACACTTCTACTTAGTATCAATTCTTTCATAAAATAAAAACTCTTAAAAAAATATTCATGTCTAGTTCTAGGTTTTAGACAGCATGACTTTTCCATAATCCCATCCTTGAACCTAGTCATCTTTAAGTCCTATGAAAAACATTTCAAAAAAACATGGGATGAGTTTAAAAATCTTACTAAGGATTATAAAATAATGAAATAAAACATTAGTTCATCAATACATATAATTCATTAAAATCATGCTTTTCAATATTTAACATACCACACTAGATCATAATATTTTTGAATAACAAATGGAAATCCTAAATTATAAAGGTAACTTGTGGCATCCATAACATACTTACATTGTAGTTTTCACATCTACCTAGGGAGTTACATTTGGAATACCCATTATAGTATATTCCCTAAATATATTAGGAGAAGAATTTATGTTTACCTCTGTTGCATTACCCAATGCATTGGAGAGCTATCTCGGTCTCACCCACCATAGGTTTATCACGAAACAACCTGTATACATAAAAATTTCCCAATATTCATAATATATATATAACATGTAAAACAAACATAAAGGAAAGATAAAATTTCCACATTTCAATCACAATATATCATTTCAAGATATTGAAATAATCAATCAATTCTCAAAAACCTTTTTCAACACCAAAATATATAAAGGGAGTATATGGTATTTATTTTCTTTAAAAAAAACATTATGACTTGTTAAGAAAGACAAATATCAAATAACTCTTGTGGGGGTAGAAATGTCATTTTCACCACATATGTTAAAAAAAGAAACATTTCCTTTGTAATTTAGAAATAATCTACGTAGAAAAAGATTCTCATTTAATGAAATGAAAATTCAAAGAGGTGTATACATCGTATAAAACAAAGTCGTGTATAAATCAAAATATGCCTCAATGAAATGAGATTGAGACGAAGTCCCTTACCTCATGTCCGACTTTACTTGTTCATTCTTTAATCTCCTAAATAATAAAATAATTTTAATTTATACTTGATTAAGAACCATTTTCAAGTATATTATTCCTTTTATATTACTTATTACCATGTTATAAACATTACATAATCATTTAAGTTAATAACGGTCGTTTTGTCAATATTTGGTAATTGAGTAAAAAATGACCTTCCTATAATTAATAGTAGTCCATGTGGTCAAAATTCCATTATCTCCATAATTATATTCATGATTTAGATATCATATATATCATATATATGAAGTATATATATATATTTATAACAATACATAACATTTGGAGATATGAAATTAAATTCACCGTTCATGGTGATGGTAAGTCGTACGTACGCATGAACACTGCTTTCATTTCTATTTCATATTTAATAGATTGAAAAAATAATGATAAATAGGTATATCATAATTCCCATATAATATCATATATAATTTCATTAACTCCATCATTTATACGTTCCACGTGTGGCATGAACGAGTCATATCACTTTGAGGGGCGGTAGTCCGCACTTCCTCAAATGAAATTATCATATTTACCCATTTTGGAAACTATAAAGGTATGATATAAATGAAAAATAAAGAATCATAGAGATAATATAAATATAATATATATCACATATAAATACAGTTCCATCATAATGGCCATCATGAGAGGCGGTAGGATAGAATCAATCAATCCTTATTTCACGAGGCAACCGTTCGTCGTACACAGAAATAATATGTTCATATCCATTAGATGGAGGTGTGTGTAAGTGTAGTCTCAATAATTCTCATAAAAACAACCTAGTATATTGAGAATACTATTTTTTTATGTAATGAAATAATATTAAGAGCATAGGGATTGATTAAGTAAAATAAAAGAAGATAACTTGAGGGAAGATGTTACATTTAAATCGGGTAACTCCCTTTGGTTTGAACCAAACAGATTTCTTGAAGTGATTTCTGCCTAATTTAAGGAATCTAGGAGAAAAGGAGGGATATTGATATCTTATTTGGGTAGAGATTGGATGATCCAAGGGGCATGAGATGTGTGACTAAGGGTAAGAGGTGATGGATTTTTATTAGGGGGAGGTGGGGCTCTTTTGGAAATTTAGAAAAATTATTTTATTATATAATTATTTTTGGTTTCTAAAGGTCCAAAAAATATTTAATTTGACTATAAAGTTTTTATAATTTGAAATAAAATCATTAAATAATAATTGGATAGGTTTTTGATATTTTATAATCCTTATATTTTTTTATTTAACCCTTTGTTAACTTATTTAACTGTTTCCATGTCCTCTTATATATTCATAATATATGGTTAATATATTTACTATAAAATTTCAAGAAACCCAAAATGGATTAATAATGACATTTTTAACATCATATATATCATTTTTCTTAATATTATATTTTTAGGAAAATTTTATCATTTAATAAAATATTGATTGATTTAAAAATGGTTTTATGTCAATTTTAATAGTATTCATATCATGACTTTAAAAAATCCAAACCAACATGATTCTTTCAAAAAAACATTATTAATTAAAATATAAAAAGTAAAAATAATCTATAAAATTAGTTTATGGAATTAAATGGTTCAAAATAAATTTATTTTAATATTTATAATATCATTTATTTGAATCCTTTATTAATAAAGCAATTACTACATCACCATTGTGTCAAAATTAAATTTGTTTATATAATCTCTAATAATTATAAATTAAATACCATGATGTAGGAAATTGTTTTATCTTTCCAAATAATATTTATATTCAATGATATAACTTATATAACCCCCTATCAAATTTTTTTTAGTAAAATGATTCATGTTTATGTTATTTTATTTATTACATTAAATTATTTAATATAAAGTGTCATTATCACTTCCAAGTGGCTCCATGGGGTCCCAAAATAGACCCTTGTATAACCATGGACATAAATGTATCCTAAAATGGGGTTATTACAATTGTAAGGGTAATTTAATATTATTATAATATTATTTTTCACCCTTATTTACCAAATTTACCCTTTAACCATGGTAAATAAAATATTTACTGAAGTAAATATTTATATTTTCTAAAACTAAAAGTTACCAATTTACACAACTTGTACCTCCTGATTCCAAATATGGAATCCATTTTTCCAAATTCAGAACACAGAAGTTTCCAAAATTAATTTAATATTATTTTTTTTATCAAAACAAAAAACGTGTTTTTAAAAAATAATAACTATCAAAAGATTTACCTTTATTTATGTCCAAATTAAGATAAAAATAACTTCTAATTACAAAACATGGATTAAATGGTAAAAATATAATCCAATTAAACTTTAAAACAAATTAAAAGAACAATTTAACTATATAAATAAATTATATTAAATGGCAGTTTTGAATTAAAATGCAGTATTTTCACTATTCATTAAAAATGAACCTTATCAGAAAAATACCAAAAATTTATACAAAGTAAAATTTGATTTACCAATTATAAATAAGAATATTATTTTTTATAATAAAATATATAAAAGTGACAAAAACTATATTTAAAAAGGGTTCTCCATCAAAAGGTGGTAAAACGATCTTTTAAAGAATATTAGAGTGTTTATGCAAAAACAATCGATTCATTAAAATTTTAAGATTCTAAATTTAATTAGATAAATGTAAGAAAATTTTAGAAAACATGTATAATTATATTTTAGTTAGTTATGTTTATTCCCGCCAATACAATGGCTTTGAGTTAATTACCATTTAAAATAATAATATTATTATATAATTTCTCAGTATAACTTAATGTTGTGTGCAACGTAAGATTTCAAAGAAACCCATTGTTGTGTGTTGGGTATTCCATAGAATATATAATCCCCTTTATAGTAAAATTTATATTTAATTAAAAAATATTAAAAAATATAAAAATGTATTAATCTTTACTTAACTGGGATGTTACATCCTTTCCCTTTTTGGAAATTGCGTTCTCACAATTTTATTCACTTATCAAATAAGTCGGGTATTTATCCCTCATAGAATTTTTCGATTCCCACGTTGCCTATTCAACCATGTGGTTTTCCACAAAACCTTTACTTGAAAATTTACCTTATTCTACAACACTTTCTCTCTTCAGTCATGAATCTGGATTGGTTGTTCCTCATAATAGAGATTCACTTCCAACTGAACTACCTCTGGACTCAAAACCTGAGATGGATCCGGCATATACTTTCTCAATATTGAAACATGAAAAACATTATTTACCTGAGATAAACATGGAGGTAAATCAACTTGGTTTGCAACTGATCCAACTTTCTCCAAGATTTCCTAGGGTCCAATGATCCTCAGACTCAGCTTTTCCTTCTTACGAAAACACATCACACATTTCCACGGAGAATCTTTGAGAAAGACATGATCACCTACCTCAAATGAGTGATCCTTCCTCTGGTTATCCGCATAATGCTTTTTTCTTCTCTGAGCTATTATCATGTGCTTCTGAATCATCTAATCTTTTTATGCCATCTCTTCTACCAAATTATTGTCCCATCAGTTTCCTTTCACCTTCTTCATCCCAAAAAGCTAGAGTTCAACATATCTTTCCATAAAATGCCTCTAATAGTTCGATCTGTACACCTGAATGAAAACTGTTATTATAAGAAAATTCAACCAAAAAAAGATGTTGGTCCCAACTTCCCTGATAATCTATTTAGCAAGCACATATCATATCTCCCAATTTCTGAATTTTTCGTTCTGACTGACCATCTTATTAAGGATGAAAAACTATAAAAAAATTAAATTTAGTACCCAAATACTTTTGAAGTCCTTTTAAAATGTTAGAAGTAAACCTGGGACCACAATCAGATACAATGGAGAGAGGAACTCCATGCAACCTGACTATATCTTTAACATACAACCAAGAAAGTTGATCTAGAGACAAAGTATCTCGAATTGTAAGGAAATGAGTATATTTTGTCAATCGATCAATAATAACCCAGATTCAATTGTTACCTCAAGATGTTTTCGATAATCCCACAATGAAGTCCATGCATATATTTTCTCATTTACACTATGGAAATGGAAAAGGTTGAAGCATCCCTTTTGGTAACTGTCGTTCTTCTTTAACCAGTTTACAAGTCAAAAACATCATAGTAAAGTCAAAAATATCTCTTTTCATTCCATCCAACTAGTAATACTATCAATGATCTCTGTACATCTTAGTACTACCATGATAAACTGAAAACGGAGAACTATAAGCTTCACATAATAACTCTTTCTTCAACTATGATTCACATGGAATATATAATCTATTCCCAAACCTCAAAACACAATCATTATCAATGTTAAATCTAGGTAACTTATTCCTTGGTCCAACAACTTATATTCCAAAGTTCATAAAATCATTAATCAAAGGATCCTGTTCTAAACATAACATGGTTAATGTATCATTACTCTTTCGACTCGAAGCATCAACCACTTTATTTTCCTTTCCTATATGGTAATGGATTGTGCAATCATAATACATGATTAATTACATCCATCTTCCCTATCTCATATTCAATTATTTCTAAGTAAATATATACTTCAAACTTTTGTGGTCAGTATATATTCCACATTTTACTCCATACAGATGATGCCTCCAAATTTTTAAAGAAAAAAAATAGCAGCTAATTCCAAATCTTGTGTAGGGTAATTTAACTCATGAGGTTCCAACTAACATGAATCATAAGAAATTACCTGATCATTATTCCTTAGGACACAACCAAGTCCTTTCAACGATGCATCACTGTAGATAATAAATCCTCCATTTTTGGAAGGTAGTTCCAAAACTAGAGCATTCACTAATCTTCTTTTCAATTCCTAAAAATAAACATCAAATTCTATTGTCCAAATGAACTTAACACCTTTTCGAGTTTACTTTGTCATTAGGCTAGATAAACCTGAAAAGTTTTCAAAAAACCTCCAATAATAACCAGATAAACCAAGAAAACCTTGGATCTATGTGATATTAGTAGGTCTTCCCCATTCTTCAATAACTTTTATTTTAGTAGGATCAATAGTTATTCCATTTTTGAAACAATGTGACCAAGGATATAAATTTGTTGTAACCAAAACTCATACATTCTGAATTTCCCATATAGTTTCTTTTCTTTTAAGGATTTCAAGACAACCATTAAATAAAATTCATGTTCTTCTTTACTTTTGGAATAAACAAAAATATCATCAATGAAACAACAACAAACTTATCTAGGAACTCATGGAAAATTCTATTCATAATATCCATGAATACAATAGGTGCATTGGTTAACCTAGAAGGCATAACTAAAAATTCATAATGACCATATCCAGTATGAAATAAAACCTTCATAATGTATTCTCCCTTTACCTTCAACTGATGGTACGATGACCTCAAGTCAATCTTCGAAAAATTTTGTGCTCCTTGGAGCTGATCAAATGAATCATCGATATGAGGCAAAGGATACTTGTTCTTAACAATGATGTTATTCAATTCTCTATAATCAATGAAAAGTATCATTGAACCATATTTATTTTTAAAAAATAAGATAGGATCACCCCATGGTGATGTTCTAGGTCGAATGAATCCTTTATCTAATAACTACTACAATTGCTTCTTTTACTCTTAATGTTCAATTTGATCCATTCGATAAGGGGGTTTTGAAGTTGTATTAGCATCAGGAACTAAGTCAATAGTAAAATTAACTTCCCTATCAGGTATTATACTAGGAAAATCATTAGGAAAACATCAAGATACTCCCTGTCACTTCATTAATCTGAATAGTTTCTTTGTTTTCAGAAAATATGGGAAAAGTAGCATTCATTTACATCTTTTACTAGTTTCTTAAATTTATGATATGTTATAAAAATTAAGGGTTCATTATTGTATATAGACTGAAATTCTTTCTGAAATGAAACTTATTTAGCTCTATAGTCAATCTTAGAATAGTAATCATAAATCCAATACATACCCAAAATAACATCAAACTCTACTAGAGGTAAAACAATAAGGTTTGTAGGTAGATTCTTTCAGCACACAAGGACATGAAGGGTCTTATAAAATCTTTATGTATCAATATTTCCTCCCAGTGCCTTTACCATAAGTTTAGGAATCATAACTCAAGATGGAGTTCCCAATTTACTAGAAAACTTCTCAGAAATAAAAGAGTGTATAGACCCTAAATCAAACAACACATTGGAATAATCCGAATAAAAAATAGTGTACCAGATACTACTTCATTTGATGGACCAACATCTGCTGATGTAGTTGAAAATGATTTCATCACCCCTTTTTGCTTGTAGTCCAGCTGGTTTCCCTTAGTTGAGTTCTTATTTAGACACTCATTTTCATAATGACCCATTTCATTGCACTTAAAACATTTTACTGATTGTAAATCAGATTTTTTCTTACCATTACACTGATCTTTTTCAATGCAATTATGTTCCTTTTGTCCGATTTTACCACATTGGTAGCACTTAATAGAATTTAAAAGACATTCCCCATCATTATTTTTACCACAATTTTCACAAAATATAAACTTTAGTTTCTTACCATTATACTTTTTTGAATATTTATTCCCTTTCATATTCCACCCCGAACTACTATTCTGTTTTTTTTTTAAATAATAGTTGATCATTAGTAAACTCCATTTCCGCCTTCTATGGACATCAAACAAGTTTTGCATAACTTTTTAACTCACGACTAGCTAAATCCCTTCGATAGTTTGGATTTAATCCAGAGTAAAAAATGATTGATTTTACTATCAATAACTCATATGAAATTTGGAGCATACCTTTCCAGTTGATTGAATTGTTCTTCATAAGTAGCCAATGAGTAATCATCCATCCTCAATTCCAATATTTTTTTCCATCCTAAGAAAAAACACCTTTGGAAAATATTTACCAAGAAACATACTTTTGAAATAATCCCAATCAAGAGAATTAATCTCCTCACTAACCCTGATATTTTTCACCATTAACCACCATTTATCGACTTCACCTTTAAAATTGTAAGTAACAAAACTAACCTTTTGATGTTCTGAACACCCCATGACATCAAAAAACTTCTCCAGTGCTTTAATCAATCCTTTTTATAGCACAGGATCAGATAATACTTTTAATGATGGGGGATGTTTCCTCATGAAGTTCTCTACTACTGATTTCCTATGTAGTTGATCTGGTTGATCTCATGCATAGATACAACCACCATTTATATCTTGAGTCAACTATGCCATAACTATAACAAACTGTTCAGTTCCAATTCTGACCATCTCAGGTTGCTATTTGGAAGGTTGTATTCCTTCTGATGTCGTCCCATCACAGCTTCCTTGTTTCATCAACAAAAAAACGTTATAAACATAGAAATATCTTAGGTGAAGAAAAATTGTAATATCTAAATTCTATATCATTTCAATATTAACATAAATTAATTATGGATATTAATATAACAATACCATAACTCCTAAATTTGTCTAAACTGGCCTCTGATACCAACTATAATGACATGGTATTAAACAATACACAATCTTGATTTACATTAATAATTCACATTGAGGATCTTTTTAGGTTTATAGTTTTATCCAATTAGATCATAACTATTACATTACATCTGAAATATTACAAAGTAGACATTTTTACTCAGTATCCATTTTTTTATAAATTAAAAACTCTTAAAAAAAGTGTCATGTCTAGTTCCATGTTTTAGATAGAATGACTTTTCCATGATCCCATTCTTGACCCTATTCATCATTAAGTCCTATGAAAAACATTTCAAAAAACTTGGGATGAGCATAAAAATCTCAGTAAGGATTTTAAAATAAAGAAAGAAAACAGTATTCCATCAATAGATATAAGTAAATAAAATCACACTCTTTAATATTTATCATACAACACTATATAATAATATTTATGAATAACAAATGGAAATCATAAATCATAAAGGTAACTTGGGGCATCCATAACATACTTATGCTGTATCTTTCATAGCTACGTAGGGAGTTACATTTGGAATAGACATCATAGTATATTCCCTAAATCTCTTAAGAAAAACATTAATGTTTACCTCTATCATTTTACCCAGTGCATTGGAGAGCTATATCGGGATCACATATACTAGTTTTATCAAGGAACCACCTATATACGTAAACAATTCCCAAGAACCATAACATATTCATAACACATAAAACAAACAAAAAGGAAAGATAACATTTACACATTTCAATCAAAATATATCATTTCAGGATATTAAAATAATAAATCCATTCTAAAAACCATTTTCCATACCAAAATACATAAAAATAGTATAATTTATTTATTTTTCTTTTAAAAAAACATTATGTCTTGTTAAGGAATCCAAATATCAAAAAACATGTGCAGCGGCGGAAAGGTCGTTGTCACCACATACGTTAAAAAAAGAAACATTACCTTTGTCATTTAGTAAAATGATACATAGAGAAAGATTCCCTTTTAATGAAATGAAAAGTCAATGATATTTATACACTATATAAAACAAAGTCATGTATAAATCAAAATATGCCTCAATAAAAGGACATTAATACGGAGTCCCTTACCTCATGTCAAACATGACTCGTTTGTTCTTTAATCTCATGAATAATAAACTAAAGTTAATTTATAATTTCTTAAGAACCATTTTAAAGTGTATTTTTCCTTTTATATTACTTATTACCATGTTACAAACATTATATAATCATTTAAGTAAATAACGTTTGTTTTGTCGATATTTGGTACTTGAGTCAAAAATGAACATCCTATAATTAATAGTTGTCAATGTGGTCAAAATTCCATTATCCCCAGAATGATATTAATGATTTAGATATCATATATATCTTATATGTCCAATATATATATATATATATTTATTTATAACAGTATATAATATTTGGATATAAGAAATTAAATGCACCGTTCATTGAGATAGTAATCCGTACGCACACATGAACCCTACTTTCATCTCTATTTTTTAATTAATGGATTGAAAATATAATTATTAATAGGTATATTATAATTCCAGTACAATTTGATATATAATTTCCTTAACTCCATCCTTTATACTTTCCACATATGTCATGAACGAGTCATTTCACTTTGAGGGGGCGGTAGTCCACATTTCCTCAAATGAAATTATTGTATTTACCCATTGTGAAAACCATAAATGTATTCTATAAATAAAAAATAAAGAATCATAAAGACAATATAAATATAATATATATCACATATAAATACAGTTCCATCATAGTTTCCACCATGAGAGGCGGTATGAGATAATCGAACAATCATCGTTTCGTGTAGAAGTAGTTCATCGTACATAGAAACAGTATGTTTGTATCAATTAGTTGGAGGTGTGTGTACGTTTAGTTTGAATCCATATCATAAAAAAATCCTAGTATATTAGGGATAATGGTTTTGTTTTTTTAAAAAATAATAGTAAGAGCATATAGAGTGAAGAAGTAAAATAAAAGAAGAGAACTTGAGGGAAGATGTTACCTTTAAATCGGGTAACTCCCTTTGGTTTGAACCAAACGGATTTCATGAAGTGACTTATGCCTAAGGTAATGCATCTAGGAGAAAAATAGGGATCTTTAGATCTTATTTGCGCAGATATTGGATGAGACAATGGGTCTTGAGAGGTGTGAGTAAGGGTTATATGTGGTGGCTTTTTATAAGGGGGAGGAGCGGCTCTTTAATAAAGTTTGAAAATATTATTTTATTATATAATGATTTAGGGTTCTAAAAGTACAAAACATATTTAATTCAATTATAAGGTGTATTTAAGTGGAAATACAATCATCCAATAATAATTGGACAGGTTTTGGATATTTTTTAATCCTTATATTTGTTTATTTAACCCATTGTTATCTTATTTAACTTTTACCATGTCCTCTTATATATTCACACTATATGGTTAATATATTTACTATAAAATTACAAGTGAGAAAAAATTAATCATTAATGACATTTGTAACATCATATATGTAATTTGGACTAATCTTAGATTTTTAGGACTATTTTTTCATTTAAAAATTCTTTTATGTCAATTTTAATACCATTCATATCATGACTTTTTAATAAATCCAAAATGACATGATTATTTCGAAAAACCTTTATTAATTAAAATATAAAAAGTCGTACTAATCTATAAAATTAGTTTACAACATAAAAATGTTCAAAATAAATTTATTTTAATATTTATAATATCATTTATTTGAATCCTTTATTAATGAAGCAATTACTGTATCACTGTTGTTTCATAATTAATTTTGTTTATTTAATGTCTAAAAGATATAAATAAAATTCCATGATGTTGGAAATAATTTATCTTTCCTAATAATATTTAATTTCTAAGAGATATCTTATATATACCCTTATAAAATTGTTTTTGTAAAAAGATTCATGTTTATGTTATTTTTGTCCTTACTTTAAATTAATTAATATAAAGTGTCATTATCACTCCCATGTGGCTCCATGGGGTCCCAAAAATTGATCCAAGTATACCCATGGTCAGAAATATGTCATCCAATAGGGTTAGTAAAAGTAAAAGGGTAATTTACTATTTTAATAATATTATTTTTCACCCATATTTACCAGATTTAACATTTAACCAAGGTAAATAAAATATTTACTGAAGTAAATATTCATAATGTCTAAAAATAAAAGATACATATTTACCCAATTTTTACCTCATGAATCCAAATATGGAATCCATTTTTCCAAATTTAAAACACCTAAGTTGCAGAAATTAATTTAAATTTAATTCTCATTGTCAAAACAAAACAACATGTTTTAAGGAAATAATAACTATCATAAGATTCACCATTTTTATGTCAAAATTAAGATCTAAATTACTTACAATGACAAAATTTTATTAAAAGTAAAAAATATAATCCAATTACACATTAAAACCATTTAAAATAACAATATAACTATATAAATATATTATATTTAAAGGTAGTTTCGAATTAAAATACATTATTTTTCACTATTCATTAAAAATGAACATTATCAGAAAAATTCCAAAATTTCATCCAAAGTAAATTTTGATGTCCCAATTAAAAATAATATTATTATTTTTTCAAATATAAAATATAAAAGTGACAAAAAAATATTTTATAATGGTTCTCCATCAAAAGGCGAAAAAACGATCTTTTAAAGAACATTAGATTTTTATTCTTAAAATTAGATTAATTCACCTATTAAGATTCTAACTTTTATTTGATAAATGTAAAAAAAATTAACAAACATATATTATCTTATTTTAATTAGTTCTATTCATTCCTTCCAATACAAGTTCTATGATTTAACTACTATTTAAAATAATAATTTTATTATATTATTTTATAGTATAACTTAACGTTGTGTGCAATATAAGATTTCAAAGAAAACCATTGATGTGTGTTAGGTATTCCATTGAACATAGCATCCCCTTTAAAGTAAAATTAATATTTAATTAAAAAATATTAATAAATATGAAAATGTATTAATCTTTATTTACATGGGATGTTACATTATCATTGCCTCATGATCTTCCATGTGTAATGATCTTAGTGGGTTTCCATGACTAATGATCCTCCATGTGCAATGGTCTTGTTGGTTAGCCAAGACTCATGCTCCTCTATGAGAAATTTTCTTTGAGGTTATCTTTGACTCATTCTAATGTAAGGTTTTCTATTTTTTCTACATTTATATGATTCCATGATTACATAATCCAATGTTCTATGTGCTATGATTCCATGCATGTATTCATGTTTCATTCATTTTTGTGTCATTATGTAATGCCTTATAACCCGTGTGTTATGCTTTATTCTTAAGTGTATTACCTTACATAAATTTATATCTCATCCCTTTATTCATGTTTTCCCTAGGTTATCCTATGTAGATGTAAGGTCTTAAGGGATGTTATGAGATCATTATGAAGATTAAATTAATGTTTTTTTGTTTGATGTTTTTAGTTTTATTCACCTAATATTCCAAAGATGCTAGAAATTATGATCTATGGTTTTTATTTGACGGCTAATTATACCTAAATCATATAATAATATGAATAAATGTTTGGGTCAGTTATAGTGTTTAATTTTAAAAAAGTGTTGGAAATTATTTTAAATGTGTGATTTTTGAATGGAATGGTAGTTGTATTTTGAAATTGGTCTAATTTTTAAAATTGTGGTGGAATTCTCAAAAATATTTTGAAAACATAAATTGTTGAATTTTATAGAGAATTATTATTATATATGTGAATTGGTAAATTTTAAATTTATATTACTTCAATTTCAATAGAGTGAGAATAAATGAAATTTTATTTCGGTTATTGGAAATGGAACCTGGTGGGAATCCTAGAAACCAACTAGAAGAAGCTACTGAGAATGTGGTTTCACTTGATGTAAAAAATGAACCAGAATATGGATCAAAGTATAGTCTAATATTTTTAGTTTGTGGACAGATGGAATATAAGGGATGTACCAAGGAATGTGAATCATTCCATTTAGTTCCAAAAGTATAATCCACCTACCTTCGTAGATGATTTGGAATAAGATAAAGAAAAGGTGTGGATGAATATCTGAGTCATATCATCAATTTTGTAGGTACACTTGTAGAGATAAATTTCACATTGTAAATATACATGATTTAGGATCTAGAATTCTGGTTGTGGGATTTATCAGTGTAGGGTAAATTGGATCAAGGCATTTCTTGGGATGATTTTGAAGAATTGTCCTACATGGTTTTTTATCTATTCCTATTTGAAATTTATAGAATGAAGAAAATTTTCATCATGAAGTAGAAGAACCTCACAATTACATATTATATCCATAAATATATTAATTTAGTGTGTTATTAAACTGTAGTTGTTGTAGTTTTGTACATGAAAGAACACATTATTTAATTTGGGTATACGCCGTATATTCTCTCAAAAATTGTCAAGATTTGTATAATGAATTATACAGAGATGATAAATAGAGTGATAATGGAATAAAGTGATACCTAGGGATATACACATAGAGGAATCATGTAGATACCAATGGTAAATAGAGGAAACTATAATGCTTGTAATAACCAAATAGGGAAACCTATATCCATGGTTGTGGAATGAATCTGAATCAAATGACTGGATCATTGAATCTTTCTCCAAAACAATAGTGTATGTCAGGATGTTTTCAATGTTGTTTTATCAATCACATGAATAGATATTATACAGAAAAACCTTGAGAATGAAACAATTGAAACCATATGGAGAATCTTCAATGATATTTTCATAGTCCTCTAATGTGTGGTTCTAGAGACACATATTATGTTTCAAAGATTTCATAATCATAGATAGGATCAGGGATGCAGAAAATTTTCCATCCACAAAAATTAGGAATCCATCATGGCTCTTAGAATACAATTACTCATAAACTTTTTCAATATCAATATTGAAATAATGATCAAAGTTCAATGAGTATGAAATTATGTAGTGCTTCTAAAATGATCATATATGATAAATTTTGACATTTGACGATGAGAGGAATGACTCTTTTCAATAATTCCCTTTTGAATGTTTTATTTGATACAGGTCAATCCCATTCTCTTAATTCTTCTTATTTTTTTGATCTTATTGGTTTTCATGTTTAGATGATGTTATCTATATTGAAAATTCAAACTCTTCTTAGTCAAAGAGTTTTTTGAGCCTTTATGTAGAAATAATATTTTATAAATATTAAGGGAGATGAATTCAAATGGTAATTATCTATACTTGAGATGGAAGTATATAAAATAATTCTGGTTACAGATTTCTTGTGAATGTTAAAAGCTCACATTAACTATTATACCTTAAGGGTTTATTTTATAACTAATGATGGTAGAGAGCATCTCTTTAGAGGAGACCAAAATGTAAAGGAAGGTACATCATGATTGATGCCACTAGAATTTGGAACTATCTTGTACCAGTTTTCATCTTTGACCATGGAATCTATGGATGAGATCGATAATAGTGCTTTTCCAATAGTTATTGATCAACTTTCTGATGTTTTTCTTGATAATTTCTGGGGATTTCACCCAAAAGGTAAGTTGACTTTATCATTGATCTCTTATCAAGGGATATTATTATCTCACTTATATCTTATCATATGGACCAAATATAACTAATGGAATTGATGGTAAAATCGTAAGAGCATGATAAAAAATAGTTTATTCAGCTTAGCACCTCTCTGTGTTAGCAGTGATCGTTTTTGTTAAAAGAAGGATAGAACTCTAAGGATATATATAGATTATCATAATCTTTTTCAAATTATGATACTGAATTGATATCTATTACCACATATTGATGGCCTAGTTGATCAATTTATAGGAGGCCCATGGTTCTCTAATTTTTTTTGCATTCAGGATATCACCAATTGGAGGTTTTGAAGGAGGTTATTCTGAAGATAACTTTTATGAGTACATATAGACATTATGAGTATGTGATTATGTCTTTTGTTCTTTTGAATGTATAAACCTTATTTATGGAATATATGAGTAAGATATTTGAAGGTATATGGAATGTTTTGTTGTTGTGTATGTGGATGAAATATTGGTTTATTCATGGACAATGGTTGATCATGGGAAACACTTAGAAATAGTGTGGGGTGTCTTATAGATTCATTATCTATATGCCTAATTTTCAATATATGATTTTTGGATAAACATGGTAAGTTTAATTTGTCTCTAATATCCATGAAAAAGGTGATTATGTAGATGAAAAAAAGATAGATTCTATATTCTCTTGGAAACCAAAAAAAGAATGTCATTGGTATATGCAGTTTCTTTGGATTGGTTAGTTATTATCATTGTTTTGTTCATGATTTTTAATGAAATTATTCACCAATAAAAACATTGATAATGGAAAATTCTCCATTTTATTTGAATGATGAATTTTATAAGTATTTTAAATAGCTTATGGATTTCCTTACAACACCACTGATCCCGATATTACTGGAATCATGAAAATGGTAGGTGTAGTATTTTGATGATTCTGTATCTGAGTTGGTATGTGTTCTCATTTAGGGAGATCATTTTTTTCTTATGTATATTTTTAGTTCCAATTTCATGAGAATAACTACCCAACACATGAATTTGAATAAGCTATTGTAGTCCAAGATTTGCAGACATGTTGTCATTACCTCTTTGGAATGAAATTTATAGTGTTTATAAATCATAAGAGCTTGAAAAACATTTTCTCAAAAATATTTTTGAATGATAGACAATAAGGATCAATGGAGTATCATTAGATGTTCAAGATCGACCTGATGTATACACCGAGTAAAGGAAATTTGGTGGAAATGCATTAAGAATAATGTTTTATTGTCGATTAGAGAAAGATAATTTAGTTCAGTGGTATCAAATTTCAGTGATAGGAGAAATAAACTTGGATTGTAAAGACCGAGGTAGTTTCATAGTTTTCTTTCCAGTTTCTTTTGTTCCTGATTTGGTTAAGACCTTTAAAGAAGAAAAAACATCTGATTCTAAATGTGTTACAATGAGCTCAAAACTAAATAGTGGGGAGAACCTTTAGGTATGGAACCTTGATAGAGGTTCAATGTTATTTTTTCATGATAATATGTTTATACCTACGAATTTTCAGGAACACATTATTTATGAATACCACCATTTGATATGGTATCTTCATCTTGGAATATGGAAAATTTATAGGAAATGAAAAAAAAAATTGGGTTTTCATTAAAAGGCATGGGGATATGTTTGTTTGGAGATGCCTCACCTAATAATAGATTATTGAATAGGATGATTAACCAACATACATGATATAGTAATTACCTATTCTAATTTGAAAATGGGACCATATAGCTATGGATTTTGTAATAGGTTGACCAATGATGGTTAAAAAACAAAATTCCATATTGGTGTCATACCATTTAATCCCTATTATTAAATATCATATGGTGAAAGAATTTTTAAAAATCTATATATGAGAAATGGTAAAGAGGTATGGAATACCAGTTTTGATTGAATTGGATCGAGATCTGATGATTATATCTCATTACTATAAATCCATACAGTAATACCTTAGGAATCGGTTTCATATAAGCACATCGTATCATCTTAATATGGATGGACAATCCAAAAGGATTGAGAAAATGTTGGATGACATCCTTAGGGAGTGTGTAATTTATTTTGGTGGATCATGGGAGGAGAACATACCATTAGTTAAGTTCTCATATAACAATAGTTACCATCACTCAATACATATGGATCCTTTTGATGAATTGTGTGGGTTTCCTTGTTGTTCTCTACATTTTTAGGTAGAAATAGGTGAGAATTCAATGGTTTGACCGAGGCTTGTGAAATAGGTAACAAATAATATTATTTTAATGAGTAAAAGTGTGAAAAAATAGAAGAGTCTTCATAAATCATATATAGATCATCGATGACGAACATTTTAATTCGAGGTGACTGATCATGTGTTATTGAAAATCTATCCATGGCTTGGGAATCATCATTTTGGAAAGATTTTAAGTTTATCTCCTCAATACATATGACCTTTTAAGATAATTCAATTGGTTAGTGAGGTATCATATCAATTGTCTATTCCATGAAGGTTTCATTTAGTGCATAATGTTTTTTATGTATGTCAATTGAAGAAGTATCAACCTAATATGGACCATGTGATTTGATGGGAACATGTTAACCTATTTCTAGATTCTATATTTCTTAATGTGGTAGTGCATATTTTCGATAGTCAAGAGAAAGTATTTAATGTGAAAAGAATCATTCTATTGTGGATTTTTTGGAAACATGTTCAGATTCTCAATGAAAAATGGGAATGTGAATAAAAAATAGTCCAGTAATGTCTTGAACTCTTTTAGGATGCTTGTTATTTTAAAAATTTCAAGGTTTGAAATACCGATGGTGGGGAGAATTTAACATCCCTAGATATAGTTAATTAACCAATTATTTATGTATTTTAATTGTATAATGTAATTAGGTTATGTTTGGGAAGGTTTAGAAGAGTATTGACATGATTTTGGTGATTTTTCTAGAGGTGAAAAGTCTGAGCATGGTAAGTACAAACCATGAAACACCTCCTAGGAAACTTGGTAACTGAAATTGTGAGCAATTGATAGGTGCATGGTTAGGCTCATATTTTTTTCACACCATGTGGCCATATAGGAGGAACCATGAATGTGTGGAGAGAGGGGGTTAGTATGGTTGGTTCATGGTTTTTCTAATCAAGCTATCTGACCATAAGTGGGTTGTTTGCTGGAAGTGGTTAACACACGATTTGTGCACAATCATCCTAACCATGTTTCTAAACCATGAGAGGTTGATATTTTGATTCATATTTTGTCGATATAATTTAAATAACCACATAAATCCATAATTCTCCTCCTTTTTAGTCCGTGAAATGATTTCGTTTCCTTCTAAAGGCTAGATAGGCCCTTCCTCGTGATCTGAGAGTGATCCATTGGTGATTATTAGTGATTCAGAAGCCTTGATGCCTTAGTAACTCTCATTATTTTTGGACATCCTTTTATTTCTTCTTCATCTCTCTCTTAGATCCATGGATATAATTTTTTCGGTATTTATCCATGTTGTTCGATTACAATCATGTTGAGATATGGTTATTTTTTTAATGGGAATAACAATTGATGAGGTTTTTGGAAGAGATAATCCAATTTTTTTTAATAACATGTTTCCTTATTCATTTTCACCTATGTTGAGAGGTTGGTTGATTCACTCTCGACTACTATTATTTAGAATGAGATGATTTGATTTCAAATTTATTGAATTTATTGATATAAATTCTAAACTTGATATTCAAAGTTTAATGGAAACCCTATTTAGTGATGGTTTCTGAAATTTCAAGAATTGGTGGATTGTGGAATGTGAAATTGTTTTCATAATTTAAAAATGATGATTTAAAAAAACTTATTTGAATAATGGAAAAAGGGTTGGACAGTGTTTTCAATAAAATATTTTTTTTACTAAAATTTCATGGAACAATTAGTTTGTAATGGTATTTGGAAGAAAATGTTGGAATTTTTTTATGCTATTTCAGGATTGATAAGGGTATCAAGTTTTCCCCATGAATAATTATATGGATAAGGGTATGAACTTTACCCCCATCAAAATGGTCCACCAAGTGATGACTTGGTTAATGAATGTATCATAACTCATGAGTAATGGGACGTCCATGGTTGTGTGCATGTCTGAATGTGTGGGATGGAATGAGTTATTCCAAATTTATTTGAAAAATGATTTGAAAGACTCGTTTGGTTTCTTTTATTAAAAAAATGGCAGGACTCTAATTTTTTTTATCTTTGATATAATTTTTTTAAAATTTCTCATATTAATGTGCTACCATGTTTTGTCCTAGTTTTGGGAGTTTGGATGTCAATTGGGGAAATCCTATTGATTTTTTTTACTCACTCCCTGATTAGACACTTTATTGTGTTTGTAGATATTTTATATCAAGAAACGTTTAAAGGAAACATATCTCATTTCTTTAGTGATTCATCATGATACCATGGGCATGGAATGTGGGGATATAGCTTGGAGAAACCTTGGAGTTTCTGAGTTTATGTCTTATGTGTCTTTGAGTTTTGTTAGAATTTTCTTCCTCTTGGTACTCAGATATTGGTTATTGTTTCTGTATTATTATTTGATATATAATTTTTTCATTCAATTTACTTTGAGTTGTATTTGGAATTCATGAATCATATATTGGCTATTTGGTTTTGGTTATCTTTGTTTGGTACTTTTATTTTAAAATTGGAAATCATCCCCAATAATTTATAAATCCCTTGGGATTTATTTATAACCTTTGGTGTCCTAGTGATGTTACCTAAGGCCTATAAGAACCCTATTCCTCTTTCAAATCTAATGGGTGAGGGTCGAGATGTTAAATTAAGACGTTGGTCTTATGAATTCACTATCCATCATGATGGAATTGATGAATCAGATATTTCAAAGTTGTCTCAATACTTTCAATGTTGTGATTGTGGATAAAATAATAATGTATTCTTATAGAAAGGTTGATCGTGAAAAACACTAGGATATAGTGTTGGGTATATTGCAGGATCATTGTATATATGGTAAACATTCAAAGTGTGATTTTTTGATTAAAGGTTATGTGGTGAATTGTGACACTTTGGGATCTGGTTTGGGGCGTGTTCTCATGAAGGGAGATCACGTTGTTGGGTATGGATCATAGAAGCTATGATTGTGTGAGAAAAACTACCCAACACATGATTTGTAATTAGCTACTATAGTACATTATTGGAATACATGGTTTCATTACTTATTTGGTGATAAATTCATGGTGTTTACATAACATAAGATATTGTAACACAGTTTCTCACAATGAGATTTGAATTTGAGGCCACAAAGATGAATGGAGTGCCTCTTATTTTTCAACATTGAGTTAATGTGTACACCAGGTAATGAAACATCGATGTTGGATACAATAAGTATGAATTCATACTATTAGTTAGCTAAAGAATCTTCCGACCAGTTATAGTTGATGTAGGTCATAGATTATATGGACCTAGATTTTTATGATTTACCTAGTGTTGCAGTTTTCATTCTAGTTTTTTTCTACATTTGGTTGAAAATGATAAATAGGAACATATATTGGATTATTAATGGGTTTATATGAGGTCAAAACTGAATAGTGGAGAGACCATTGAGGGGTGGAATGTAGATGGGAGTTTCATTTTGTGTTTTTGAGATCTGATGGTCATACCTATGGATTTTTAGGAACAACTACTCCATGATTACCACCATTCGATGTGGTCTATTCATACATGAATTAAAAAGATTTATAAGGCCCTGAAATCAATGTTTATATGGGTTTGAATTAGTATAAAAGTGTCTTATTTTTTTTAAGACACAACACATGTCTACAGGTTAAGAAAGAGTAGCAACAACCTGTAGGTATGTTGCAGTCTTTACTAATTCCCATGTGGAAATGGGCATGGGTAGTTATATATTTCATAGCAGTTCTACAAAGAGTATCTTGGAAATAGGATTAAATATGGGTGATTGTGGATTAGATCAAAATTTCAGCCCATTTAATCCCTATTCCTAAATCCAATACTACATAAGACTGTTAAAAAATATATATCTATGAAGTAGTAAAATGTTGTGGCCTACCAATTTCGAAAGGATCAGATAGAGATCTAAGGCTTACATATCTTTTCTAAAAACCCTTGGTACTTAGTTGTCTATGAGTATGATATATCATCCTCAAACATATTTTTAATCTGATGAGATGATCCAACTGATGGAGAACATGCTTAAGTATTTTATAATGTATTTTGGTGGGTCATGGGAGGAAAAACCCATTAGTGGTGTTCTCATATAAAAAACATTATCAGGACTCAACACATATGTCTCCTTTTTAATAATTTATTTGGAATCCTTACTGTAATACACATTTTCGGGTGAAAACTATTGAGACATTATTGGTTGGAACAAACCTTGTGCAAGAGATAATGGAGAAGATTTTTTTGATCAGAATGAGGATGGAGAATTCCTAGAGTCATCAAAAATAATATGTGATCATCATAGAAATATTTTTTTGTTTGATGTGAGTGATCCTATTTTTTTGAGGATCTCTCCAATTCTTGGGAATCGTTGTTTGAGATATAGAGAATGTTATCTCTTAGATACATATGACTGTTTGAGATACTTGAAATGGTTGTTGATGTGGAATATCAATTGGATTTTCCACCAATGTTCTGTCTAATGACTCAATTAAATAATTTTCAACCTGATTCTTATGATGTGATTTAATGGGATCACTTTGACCTAGATATGAATTCTATATTTTTTGATGTTCTTGTATGGATTTTAGATAGTAAATAAAAAGTCTTGAAAGGGAAAATCATTGTTCTAGTGTGGGTTTTATAGAAACAGGGACTGATTCGAGACAAAACATGGGAGCATGAAAATGAAATGGTTGTGAAATTACCCACACTCTTTTAATAAAATGGTGATTTTCAAATTTATGGGATGGAATGACCAATGGTGGGGAGAGTGTATCACCCGTAGTTTCTGGTACATGGACTGTTATTGATGTATTTTATGCATATAATGTAATTATGTTATATTTTTGGAGGATTGGAGTAGATATAGAGTGTTTTGTGGGGGTTTATGAAGGTTCAAAGTTTGATTATGGTTAGTATAATCCATGAAATACCTTCAAAAAACTATGAAATTGAAATAGAGGGCACTAGGTATGTGAACATTTATGCATATAGTTCAGTAAAAGAATGTGGCTACACATGAGAAACCATGTAAGGATGGACATAGGAGAATATAATAGTTTTTTCATAGTTTTTATAACCATGTGAGGGGAGTTTGGGGACAGTATAACAAGCAAGAATATCGCACACAATTTTCCTAGTCGTTCACCCTAACTATACATTGTGAAAATTAGATCAATTATTTTTGGATATAACACATTTTACCTCACTTAATGACTTATTTTCCCATAATTTTAATATAAATTGAATTTCTCTTCCTCTTAAGGCTATGTATTCCATTCCTTTCAATTATGGAGTGATCCGTAGGATAATGTAAGCATGTTGGAGGCCTATATTCCTTAGTAAGTCCTCATTATTGGTAGGTTTCCTTATATTTCTTTTTCTTTCCTCTCATGGAATCATGGATTTAGTCCATTTGAGATAAATTAATGTTTTTTATTTCAATCATGATGAGATGTGGATATTTTTTAAGGGAAAATGATTTAAGTTAGGTTTTGTTAGTTTCAAGAAAGGTTTATGATTTTTTGTGTCATTATTCATTTTCACCTATGTTTTATAGGTTAGTGGATTCACTCTCGACTCCTCCTTTTTATACCATGAAGGCTTGATTTCTGTTGAACGAATTAAATGAATTTATTTTGAAATTGATGTATGATTTTTTTAAAAATATACAACCCTGAGATTTTATGAGATGTATCATTTTAAAAAATTATTTATTTCGATAACATACATTGCACAAAATAATTGTGATATACTATTAAATAGTAACTTGATCATTGGAATAGAAACATGACCATTAAGAATAGTAATCAGACTAATAGAATAGTAACCTCACCTATGAAATTATAAATAAATTTAATGTGTCTTATGAATGAAAATATGATATATTTATATTGTGGAACTGGTAAATAAATGTATTAAAAATGATAAATTAAGTGTTGTTATTTTAGTTAAATATAAATGTTTAATTAAAATTTTATAATTAATATAATAATTTCAAAGAAATTTTATTTTTATAAAATAGATTCATAAATTAATATTCTTTTCTTGTGATTATAAAACAATCTTATGAGACCTTAATTAATTTTTCTTTCTTTCATAAAATCAGTTATAATTTTATAATCAATATTTTTATAATAAATGATTATTTTAATTAAAAATTAAATTTCACATATTTTGAAATTTATTTCCCAAAAAGGGTGTACATTTTTTAATTAGGCACATCGAGAAATAGTTATGGTGAAATTTTTAGTTTTTTTGAATTTTTTTGAATTTTTTAGTGAATAGTGAAATATTATAATTTACTATATTAGCTAAAATAAAATATTATTGAGTCATTGATTCTGTATGTATTATTTAAGCACCATTATCTCTAACTATTATTATATCATTACAATAATTCATCTCAAGAATCAAAACTATTCATAGACTTGATCCAAAATAATAAACTAATGAATAAAATAATCAAAAAATACCCCACTCCTCCACTATAAATACAAACCCTCACCACCCTTCTCCTCACACATTATAAACCATATATTTTGTCTAATATATGTCCAATTTTCTTCCCAAGTCTCTCCCACACGTATAGTATCCCTTTGTACCACCAAAATACCATTACCAATCCCCTCATAAACTTATCAAGGAGAATAATTTAAGACGTAAACTCCTCTTTCATTCTGATTTAATTCATTTTAATTTATTTTTTTCTTATAATTTGCTTATATCCTCTATAAAAACAATAATTATAAATCTGTTACCTTATATATACTATAATATTATTTCATTAGTGTAATATCCATCATCAAACCACTTCTACTCTCCCTTTTATTCTAAAAAAGAAAACATTGTCAGTGATGTGTCGATTTATCTCCATCATGGAAAATGAATTTTCATTTTCGATTACAAGAATCAATGATATTCATAAAACCATTATTATGGTTAAATAATATTTTATTATATGTATTATAATTTATATAATGGTCTGTAACCATTACATATTTCTATATTAATTAATAAAACAAAACTTCTTGGTGATGATTGAAAACACACCAAAACACTCTATTCGGTTGTCATTAACATTTTATCCAATGAGTCATCCTCATATCTAGAAAAATGATATATAAGACCATTTAATATTCTTTAATTCCATTAATGACATATAATTTCAATTCTGGATAACTATTCACATTTTACATGATCTTATATACATGTATACAAGTGAACAAATCTTGAAAACTAAGGAAACAAATGCTCCCAAACAAAGGAACTAAATCATATAACTCATCAAAAATTCCACTAGTTAACTTAATAATATTATAATAAATAAAATACATGTTAGAGAGTTTTTTTATTTAAATTATTAATGAATATAATTTCATTATCCATGATATTATATGCAAGTGAAGAACACTTCTAAACATAAGGTAAGGGATTCTTTCTAAACCTCTATTTATCATTCGGGTTAAAATTTGTATCTCTTTACCCTGATGTAATTCTCAATTATTCTTATTTACTACTCATAAATTCTAAGTTTATGTTGTAAACATATTTACCTAGATAATTTATTTTTTCATTGATGGGGAAATACATTTTTAATGGTTTTCTTTCCTAATTATTCCCGATAAGAAAGCCCAATTAAGGGGAACTTCCTAGTTTCTTACCCATTTTCAAGTACCCTATATAATATATTTTAGGAAAACAATATTTTTCTAAATTAACATTTATTATCTTAAAATTTATAATTGTTCATTTCTAATTTTATTCAAACAATTATGACTTTTCCTATACTAAAATATCTGAAATATTTTCCCTCAAAACAACATTAAAGAGGCTATTTTCAAAAGTTTTTTAAACACTATTTTTACATATTTTCACTTCATTTTGTCATAACTTAATGATCTACACCTATTTTCGATTCTAAATTTCCCTGTATGATTTAAATCTATTATTTCATTAATACCATAATGATATTTCTTTTTATTATTCCTTATTCACCTTTTATTCCTTGTGTGGGGTGTATGTATACATCCATTTTATTTATGATCATCATTCATTAATGATTTAAATAAATATACACATTTCTTTTTTTAACATGGATATGATTATTTTCTTAGATTTAAACTAATATATATGTGATTTTTTCTTTTAATGTTGTTATTGAATTGAATCAATGTATGAAGAATTCTTTGTACTTGTAGTGATATGGGGGCTCATTTTTAGATAGCCCCTCGATGCACTGACAGGTCTAATGAGAAAAAATAGTTGGTGAAAACCCCATTGTTCTTGTTTCCAAATATAATTTGATGGGATTTTACCCACATAATTAAATCACCTTGATGGTATAATGGTTCATGTTCCAGATTCATAAATTCCAATGATTAACCATTTTATTTATTCATTATTCATTTATTACATTCCAAGAGATGTTTACTATTACAAAATCTATGGATTCATTTTCGTTATTAATTTATTGATGGATTTTTTCAGTTATTTAACATCCCGTAATTCTTATGCCTTAATGACTTTTATTCACTTATTATTGATTCATGGAACCCTTACTATCCATTTGATCTCACCCATTTATTTTTTTCCTTCCATGGGTTATGAAGATGTAATCTCTAAATAACTGTTAATGAAGTAGTTTATTTACATTTGATATTTTTAATGTTTAATTACCAATGTAATAAAGGGGAGAAGTGGTTGTTGTAGAGTATGAGGCTATATTCACAATTCATTCCAGGTATGATATTGATTACATATGTGATTCTAAACACAATATTGGTCTTATAATGGCTGGTATTAAGCCATGTGTCTAAGGGGCACTATCTTCTCAAATATTTTAATCATATGATAAAATAGAATTTATTGGAATCAAAGTCGAGAAGGAATATTATGGATCATATATGTTCAATGAAAATGAAAAGACAAATAGGTCTTCTGATAACCATGAAAAAGGTGAGGCATCAAATAAGAAGAGTGGAATGAAGAAATTTACATTATAAGAAAATTTTGGAAATAATCATCCTGGTAAATTCTTGAAAGGAATGGTAGTTTTTTATATGTGCGGACAAAATAGTTATAAAACTAATTAATAAAGAGAAAGAAAAAAAATCAATGATGTTCAATTATTCATCTATATTGAAATGGGTAATTATTTACATCAATTTCCCAAACATTAAGGTAATCTACCATATAATATTCCAAGGTCAGATGGCTATGATTTTGTGATCAACATAGCTAAAGTAGTAGTACCCATTGATGTTGTGGTAGGTACAATAATCCTCTATTCAAATTTAGTTGATGATTTATTTAATTTTTGATCATCACACTCATTTATATCAATACAATGTTTTAATAAAATTAGATATTGTTTGATTTAATAATGGAGTTTTCAGTCAAACCCCCTAAGAGAAGTCTCATTAAAAAAATTTATCAGGAAGTTCCCATTATGGAATTTAAAAGTGATTTATTTGATGAAATTATCATTATAACTATAGAAGACTTTAATATAATCCTATGTATGGACTATATTTCAAAATATTATGTTATAATTTATTTAAAAAGAAGGAAATTATGATTTTTTGGGAAGGTGTAGAATCCCTTATCATTAGAGTGTAAAATTCATCATATCATTATTCTCTATATCCACCCCCAATAGGTATACTAAATGAAATTCTTGGGTAGGAAGAGTAAGAAAAATCTACAGATGAGAAAATTCATCATCAAATTCGGGATGTACCAACTGTATGGTAATGCAATGATTTATTTCTTGAATAATTTCATGTACACCCCTAGAGCATAAAGTTGAGTTCATTGTTTATTTAGACCTTGATATTAGACCAATATCAAGGAATCCTTATAGAATGGACACTATGGAATTATTAGAGTTGAATAAACAACTAGAAGATTCATGTAATAAAGGATTAATTCTCCCTAGTGTTTTTTCATAAGGATCCCCTATTCTATTTGTTAATAAGAAGGATAGATCCTTGAGTTTTTTCATTAACAATAAGGAAATCAGTGCTTTTACAATAAATAAAAAGTATCATTTAACTTAAATTGATGGGTTATTTGATTAACTCCATGTATAATAATATTATTTAAATATTGAAATTCATTCTAGGTATCATCTGTTGTGAGTAAAGAAGGAATATATTCTGAAGACAACATTTCAGACGTGGTATGGATATCAAAAATTTACAGTAATTCTATTTGGAATGGCTAATTCACCCTCTATTTTTTGGATGTAGTGAATACAATATTCAAATAACTTCTTGATAAATTTTTTATGGTATTAATTGATGATATTATGGTATATTATAAACATATGAATACAATGAGAATTGCTTGATAATTACACTTTAGGATATTATAAGGAATGAGTTATATGGTAAATCTAGAATGTGTGTGTTTTAGATTCAGGAAATATCATTTCTTTTCCATATTGTCTCTAAGGATGTAATGTTGGTTGTTGTTGTGAAGAAAAAAGTAATTCAAGAATGGTATTCAACAATGAACATAATTTAGGTATCAAATTTTATTATTTTAGCAAGTTACTATTATTGTTTCATTCATAATTTATCCTGATTGGATAAAATATTAACCAGGCTCAAACGTAAAGGGTTTAAGTTAATATAGTCAAAATAATGTGCACAATTTCTTAAAAAATTGAAGACAATATTATTCAATGGTCTAATTTTGAATTTAACAATAGGAAATGAAGGGTTTTTAATATAAATTTATGAATCAAAGATAGGGTTAAGTTGTGTCATTATGAAAAATGATAAATTTATTTCATATGCATCAAGGTTGTTAAAGACTCGTGAGAAAAATTATCCAATTCATGATCTTTTGTTAGTGTCTGTAATATTTTATCTAAAGTTGTGTAGACACTATATCTATAGGGAATGTTTTGAGATATATAAATATCACAATAGTTTCAAATATATCTTTAGAATAAAATAACTCAACATGATCCAAAGGAGAATCATTATTTACCTTTAGCAGCATTTTCTTATAATAATAGTATCCATTATAGTATTCAAAAGGCACCAAATAAAGAATTATATATAAATATATATAATACACTAACTTGTTGGAGTGATGTTGGTGAGTGGAAATTTATAGCCCAAAAACTTATTTATGAGACAATGAAAAAAGTAAAGATTATTCAGGCTCATATTAAAGCTGATCAATGTAGGAAAAAGAGTCATACTACCAAATGAAGAAATGATTTGGGATTTTAAGTAGGAGATCATGCCTTTATATAATAATCACTATGAGAGGGTTTCATAATGTTTAGTGATAAAGGGAAACTTATATCTATGTACATTGGACAATTAGAAATTCTGGAAAGAATTGGTGCCATAGCTTACCGATTAACAATGATGCCAAGTCTCTCTAAAGTTAATGATGTTTTCCATATAGAATTGTTAAAGATTTACATAACAAAGACAATTCATGTACTAACCTATGATGAAATATAACTAGAACATGAATTTTACAACAAATAAATTACTATTAATATTCTTGACCTAGGAGATAAAGTATTGAGAAATCAGATGACTTGACTGGTAAAGTTTATTTAGAGAAACTATAAAATGGAAGAAGAAACATGGGAACCAAAAGATGCTCTGAAGAATAACTACCCACATATGTTTAGAATGAAATATTCATGAAAAAAATTTCAAGGATGAAATTTTCAAAGGGGGAATAACATAATACCCCATGATTTTACAGTTTCTATCTTCTTAAATAAATTCAATTGATTTGATAGCTTAAATTGCACAAACAAATTGTGATATAATAATAAATAGAAACATAACCACTGGAATAGTGATGTGAAAATTATGAATATTAATCCAACCAATAGAATAGTATCCTCACCTATGAATGTTTAAATAAAATTTAGGTATCATATGAATGTAAATATGATATATTTATATCATGGGTTAAGTAAATAAATGCATTAAAAATTATAAATTAGGTGTTTGTATTTTTATAAGACATAAATGTTTATTTTCAATTTCATAATTATTATAAGAAATTTAAATAATATTTATTTTCATAAAAGATATTAAAAAATTAATATTTTATTGTCCTATTATTATAATAAAATTTTACAAGACCTTAATTAATATTTAAAAATGTCCTACAATCAGTTATAATTTTCAAATCTGTATTTTTCGAAGAAAAGATTTTTTTAATTAAAAAAATAAATTTAACATATTTAGAAAATTAGTTTCTAAAAATTGATTCTAATCTTTAAATCTAAATATTCAAAAATGGTAATGTTGATTTATTTGTATTTTTCTAAAATAGTTGAATTTTTTGTGTAATGTGAGATACATTAATTTATGGTATTAGCTAAATACATGTATTATTGATCCATTTATGAAGAATGGATGATTTAAGAACCATTATCTCAAACTAACCTTATCTATTTACATTAATTAGTCACAATAATAAAACTATTAATAGTCTTGATGCAAAATAATAATCTAATGAACAAAACAATCAATAAACACCCCTCTCAAACTCTATAAATACCACCCCTTGTCATAACACATTATAAGCCTTGAATATTGTACATTTTATTCCCAATAACTTTCTTATGTCTCTACCCCATATCATGGATCTCTTTTTCTCACAAAAAGTAAAATCCCAGTCCTTTTAAGGAGTTTCCCAGGGAGAAGAATTCAAGAGGTTAAATCCTCTTTTGTTCTCTTTTCATTTCTTCGAATTTATTTTCATTTATTTTCACTCATTTTATCATGAAAATCTATGTTTTTTATTTTCTGATTTTATAATGACAATTATTCCTTTCTTTGATTTAAATAAAAATTAATATTTTCCCTAAAACTGAACTAATTATCCTCTTTTATAATGTTTTTGAAACACTATTTTTACATGTTTTCACTACATATTAATGTCACATATTATGATCTATTCCTATTTTACCCTATGAATGTTCATGTATGATTTAAATAAATTGTTTTGTGGACATAATTATGATATTTTGTTTTTGTAATTCTGTTTTCACCACTTATTCCTTATGTGAGGTTTAGGTATACTTCCTTTTTATTTATGATCTTCATTCATTTAAAATTTCATTAAATATCCATATTTATTGTATCATGAAAATGATTACTATCTTAGATGCATACCATGTTTATTTATGGTGTTTTCATTAATGTTATTATAGAATTGAGTCATTGTATAAAGAATTATTTGTACTTGTAGTGATGGGTGGGTCCTAGAGATAGATATCCCCTAGATGCATCAACTAGTCTCAAGAGACAAAATAGCTTATGAAAATCCCTTCTTATTTGTTTCTAAATAGATTCTGATAGGTTTACACCCTTAAAATAAAACCATATTGATAATATAATGGCTCATGTGCTAGAAATATGATGTTCAATTGTTAACAATTTTCTTCATTCAATATTCAATTATTAAGTTCAATGATATTTTCACTATGAAAAAAATTGATGGATGCATTTTCATTATTAGTTTATTGAAGGAATTCATTTTTCTATTATTTACCTTGACATATGGTTCTTCCTTATTTGACTTTCATCACTTATTATGGATTCATGTAACCCTTACTAAATGTTTGAGATCACCCCTTTAATTTTTTTCATTCCCTATGTTTTTAAGATATAATCATTAAATAAATGTCAAGGAAGTTGTTTGTATTCCTTTTTTATATTTTATGTTTAATTACCATTATAATAATGTGACCATGTATATATCTATTTCTTCAAGAATATTAAACATATCCATCCTTGTTAATTTTATTTCTTGTATCTATGAAATTGTAATAAAATAACCACCAAATCTGGGCTAACAGGGTCAAGGTTGTAACAGAAAACCACTTTATTGATTGTTTTGTGAAATGGTGGAAGATGGATGGTTGGGTGGAAAAATATATTGGTTACAATTTCCAAATTATAATTTTAAAATTATGGTGTTGATTTGTTTCATGGAAAATGGTTTGTGAAAATGGTTTTATTAAATAATTTTTATATTAATTGTTTTTAATAAAATTAATGATTTATTGAAATTGATTGGAATGGGTTTTGGTATAAATGGTTTGTTTGGATTCATTTTCATTGATGTGACCTTGTGGAAGGGGTGTTCTCCATTAAGGAACATAGTATATGGTTACCTTGTGATGGTTTAGTTGATTTATGAGAGAGTCCCCCTGAGTATGGAACTATCTCCTAGGAATGAAAGTGTGGTTATGTAGAGTTATGGAATGGGTATTCCAAAATGGAGATATGAAATTTTTTAAAGACATATTTGGTTTCTTTAAATGTAAAAATATTAGTTTAGAAAACTCTTTGGCTTGAAAAATATTTTTTCTTTGACATAAACTATTATTATTTAAAAAACATTATATAATTATTATAATATGTTCTATCATATTGGCATGACAAAGGAAGTAATATAGGAAAATCATACAGAGTTTTATACTCACCCCCAGCGTGGGAAAATTGGCGTGTTTGTAGATGTTTTATATCATTACATAGGTAAAGGAAAATTATCTCATTACTTTAGTGATACATCATGATACCGTGAGAATGGAATGTGGAGACAAAGAATGGAGTAGGTTGTGATTTTCCTAGTCAATGTATTTCATGTATTTAATTTTTGATGGGCTTGGTTTCATTATTCTACTTGGATATTGTTTGGTTTGGTTTGATTATCACTAAGTTGTATTTTTTACTCATGTATCATATATAGGTTATTTTATATTTTCATTTTGGTTTGTTTTTTTATTTTCAATGGTAAATCGTCTCCCTCCAATTTCTTATGAATCTATTTGCATTTATATCTATCCTTAGGTGCCTTGGAGATGTCACAAAATTATTATTAACTCACCCTCCTCTTCCCAACAAAATGGGATAGGGGAGGGATGTTAAATATGAGATATCTATGGATTATCATATGAAATAATAAGATAAACATAAGTATATTTAAATGTGATCAGTATATTAAATGATCATACCCAATTATTCAATCATCATTAATCATGAAACATGACATACAATTTTTTCAATCAAAATACATAGGAAATAACATTGAGAAGTCGTATATAATAGCCCAAAATCTATGAGAATGTTTAATTAGGATAATATATTTTTTAGTGGAATATAAATAAAAACAAAGAAAATAATTTGGTTTTCCAAGGCTATCATATTGGATTTTCTTCACTTTTAATTTTACAATTTCCTTAATTAAAGATTTCTCTAAAGACTATCATAATTGATAAAGTCACTCACTAAAGTAGGATCACACACTATTCTAATCCTTATTATCTCCTGAGATATCCATTGTTACCCAAGGCAATGGATGCATATATATTTCTAGTAACACCAATCACATAACAAATAACATATATGTATATATATTTATAAAAAATTACACTCATCATAACATAATTTCATAATCAATGGAATGGAACCCAATTGTATAAAAATTTAATCATTTATTTATAGTATAAACCATAAAAAATAATCTAGATTCATAAAAATGTTATATTCATAATTATAAAACATCCAAATAATAAATATGGATTTTATCATTGGAGCATATCCCAAGTAAATCTTAAGTAACATCAATGTATTTTATCACAAATGAATAATGCATTTAAAATGGAACTTATATATTCCATGAGGAAGATACCAATATCATTTTGAAAACAAATATTTCATATTTCCAAATTTTAAAATATTAAGTACAACATTTATATTCCAAATAAACATAGAAAATTTAAAAATAATCATCAATTAATTGAGTGGTAATGATCACGGTAAATTATCTTGGTGTCGTGCACATAAAAATAATGATTATGTTAACATTCTCAATCAAAAGTTACAATAAACTCATTAAGAAAATTACAATAAGTTTACTTATAATTTTTTATAAAGAATAAAATATAAATGAATTAATTTAATAAATCATATAAGAATACTCAAAATATTATTGAATTTTTTATATGAAAATATGGATATGGAAGAAAATGGTTGTAAGACCAATAGAAATACCAAGTCGATTTTCTTTAAAATATTTATTTTAGAATCTTGAGGACATTAAGGCTGAAAAATTGAAATAAAATAATTAATATCAATAAATAAATATAGGATAACAAAATAAATAATAATTTTCAATTAAATATCATTTAACATCATCTTTGTAAAATTAAGCATAAACAATCTGAGTCAAAATGTATTTTTCACATAAAATATTTACCATTTTGTAAAATTTTAATCAAAAAGACCCATTAACTAGTTATCAAAAATTAAATCATTGACAGAAATTCTTACAAATTTATTAATGATATAAATTCCATTGAGTAATTACATATTCAAATGAATGAAATATGTTATTAATATCATATATGTCTCACAAAAACAAAATTAAAATGAAAAACCCTTACCACAAGTTCAGAATGATTCTTAAGTGATCTATCCTCTTATATAATAAATTTAAATTTATATTAAATATATAATTAATAATTTAAATATATATAATATCATATATCATCCAAATATTACATTTAAAAAAATTATGAAATATTGTTTATTAAATTTTATGTTTCTGAGTGTCAAATGTCCAGTTTTTTATAGATGATTCAGTTTAGTTGTTCTGGTAAATCTAAATTAATCATGGATTAATTAGTTATAAAATGTTAATCAGGATTTAAATATCATATATATTCATTATATAAATGTTTATTTTCATCAACAAAAGTTAGATACAAAAATGGATGACACCATTTATAGATATGATAGTCCAAATGCATATATGAGTGATGTTTCCAATTTTTGATGGTAAGAGATAAATAAAGTTAAATTTTAATTCAACAATAAATAATGATAATTATTTCATATATATCATATATATTAATTAAATATATCCTTATTACATTCTATTTAAATTATAAATTAAAATAAATCACATCGCTTCATGGAAGTGGTCGTCCATAAGTATGCCAAAGTGAAGTTATCATTTACCAACGGAAGGAATTAAAATAAGGATGATTGGATATTATAATTATAAAAACATAATTATTTCATAAATATCATATATTAACATTAAATATTTCATAATAACCATCTATCAAGGATGGCCATGTAAAATTAATTAGATCTCAAGATTGAGGCGGTAGTCCAAACATACACACAAGTGATAATTTCAATTTCTAATTTGGCATAAAATCAGATGGATAATTATGATTCAATAATAATAATAAAATATAATTTTATTTATGATAATAATTTATTATTTTAGTATTAATACCATATATTTAATGAAGGTAGAGGAATAAATAAATATAAAGTTGTCAAGTATGACGATTACCTCCTCTTCTATATACCACATTAAGATCCATATTTAATGACCCTTGAATTGGAAATTAAATAGAAATATAACCTATAATTCAGGAATCAGTATTATCAGAAGATAATTGGGTAGGTTTTTGTTTAGTAAGATGACACATGAATGTTTAAAGAAAAGAGGATAGGATATTCCCATTCATATGTGAAAATATAGGAAAACCTATAATATTTTAATGGATTAAAATATTACCATGTCTTATACAAAGTAAATTTCCCCATTAAAACTTAAATATTTATATTAAGGTGTTTTCGATAAAAATAATTTCATAAAATTAAAATTATGACGTAGAATTGTGTACTTATCACTTAGTTTCAACCATAGTTAACCTGATTTACCCTTTTACTATAGTGAGAGATTTATAATATTTTTATTATTCATTATGGCCCAAAATTATGTTAAGATTATTACATAATATTAATTATCATGATTACTTATATTTTTTAAATTTAAAATATTCAATTTCCATAAGCGGTAGGAATTAGTTTTTAACTAAACCAACAAAATTTGATGAAATCTATTTTCTAGAAAAATCATTTTTTATATAGAAAAGGTTTTTAAACGAAAAATTTAACATAATATTAATTCTAGTAAAATTAATTAGTTTAAATTAGTTTAATATAATCTAATTATATAATAAATTCTATTTTACATAGATGATACACTGTAAATTCTATAATAGAAAAGACAATTTTCTATAAAATCAGTATTTTCTATATATTCCCTAAGAAAATATTATTTTGAGAAAAAATCAGGTAATTTAACCTTAATATGATTTATACATGCTCATTTAAAAAATAATATCATTTTTATCAAATATAATATCTACAATTGGAGAACAATAATTATAACATCCACTCCTAAGATGCAAAAAATCTGTTTTTGATGAAAACATATTTTTTAAGAATTAAATCAGTTTTCTAAAAATTGGGTTCTTATTTAGTAAAGAATAATAAATACATTTTTATTATATAAAACCTTTATAAATATGGTTTATAATGAGGTTATTTTCAATCATACCTATAATTTAATATCTTTTTTATAATGTTTACATTTAAATAATTAGAATTAGTAAATGATAATGCATTTAAACTCAGTATTGTGTGTTAAGTCAGCAATAAAGTACTTATTGTTATTTCAATGGAAATATACATATAATATTAGGGTTTTATAAAAAACTCCATTAAAATTAATTTTTACCTATATATTAGATCAATTATAAACAAATAAACAGTGGTATCTGTGTTCCATATAAACCTCGAGTTATCATGTAACTTCCTTGAATTTATTATTACTTTAAAGAATATTAACCATATGATTAATCTTTTTAAATTTCACCTTATCTCTATAATCTAACTATTCTACTATTTTTTCTTCATAGAAAATATCGTTTTCCAGTATTAAAACTTTTTGGTTCTTTATATTTGAAGGATTGGTTTTCTACATCCTTTAGAGAGAAAAATGGAACACATCGTGAACCTGAGAGAGGTTCAGTGTATGTTCAAAGGGATAATGTACCTTCCATACTAAATAAATAACTTATAGAATATAAAATACATTGGTATTAACTTTAAAATATTTTTATATCTTACAACTTTCATCTATAGAGAAATCATTGGAATAAATTCTCATAAAATTTGAATTCTATATTTAACTAATGATTTTTAGTATAAATTTTTACTAAATATGATATAGCTTAATGTTATGTTGAATGAATGTGAATTTATCATCCATTTCATTTACCAGATCAGGTCCCCAATAGATTTTATTCTCTAATTTAATCCTATCACTTTTTATTTCTATAACTTATTCCGCATAATGATTCATAAGGATTTATTTAAATTCGTTATTGAAAGATACTGTAATAAGGGAATGAATGAAGATAACAGTTTTTATTTCTACCATATTTGAAATCCAAATAATAGGATCTAAATATGTTCTTTGGGGTTCGAATATTCATCTTTTTTTGATCACCTATTTGAGAACTATAATTAGTACTAAAATAAAACTCCACATCTATAGGTTGTAAAACATTTCCCCCAATTTGAGGTAATCTGCTGATCTTGATCTAATATAATAGAATGAGGGACTCCATGAAACATTCATACTTCCTTAATGTAATTTATCAAAATATCATCAAGTGATAAATCTTATATAATAGTAATAATGGTTGTTGACATCATAAGGCGATTGACTAAAACCCAAATGGAAATAGGGAATTTAGATATTATAGGGAGTCTGATGACAAAATACATTGTGATGATTTACCATTTTTAATTTGGTATTAGTAATGGTTGTAACATCCCCTTATACTTCTATATCTCAATGTTAATTTTATGATATACCATGTCCTAAGATACATACACAACAATTTATATTTTCATGTTTTTTCACCCGAAATACTCTTTTACATATCTATAAATCATAAAACATCATAGATTAATAGATAATGATGAGCTATTTTCTTCTTTTAGTAGCTCGATCTTCAATTATGGTACTAATGGGAGACATACTCGATTACATAACAATATAATTCCATCACAATCATAGTTTAATTTAAAAAAATTATTTAACTTCTATTGTATCACTACATCCTCCCTCTTGACCTGATAAATATTTACATGTATAGTTGGATGAAGAATAATTTTGGAAATATAGTTCTTCCTCATATCCTTCAAGACATATAGATTTGTTATTCATAAATTCAAAAATATTGGATCTTTTGTGAACCTAATCATAGAGATCATAGAATGCACATTTCCACTCATAGAATTGATAAACTTATTCACCATCCAATGGTTTTAATATATTTAGTATTCATAATCCTTATTCAAATCCGACCTTCTTCTCTCAAACATATTCAACATATATTGGGTGAATATATAGTTTATAGTTTTATTATCATTATATATTTCAAACCAATATCTGTAATGATAATTACTATCTATCATTAATTAAAATACTACCATATATAACTCCAAATCACATGTCAGGGAATTTTTCTCATGATCCATAAACTAGCATGAGGAAAAAGATATAACCATATTATTCTACATGAGGATGTATCTTAGTCAATTATTCAATGTATCCATATTAAACAAAAAAAAATCTCCAATATAGGGTATTGTGACTATAGTTTCATTAACCTACCTTTATTTCAACTCCTTTAAATTTCCATCACATTCATATATCAGAAGTAACCTAACTCTCTTTAAAGTCAACTAGTTGAGAATATTGGATAGTCATGATATATTTTTAATAAATCGTCAATTGTATCCATCCAAACAATAAAAAATACATATATAGGTCACAATTGTTGGTCTATTACAATTTTAAATAATGTTATTCATTGATGAATCCACTGATACACCATTTATTTATATTATATATCAAAAAATGGAATTTTATATAGTAAAACCACACACCTTATAATTTTTTCACAAAAAATACCTTCCATAGGGTATTAATTGAAGTCATCAATTGATATTTATTATCTTCATTTCACTTGGAATATATGATAATATTACATATAAAGACTAAATAAACTAACCAATGTAGTATCTAAAAACATTATTCATTAAATCCATGAGCATGAATAGTGAATTAGTATATCCAAATATCATCACTATAAATACATTGTGTTTGTACCTCGTATGGAATGCTATTTTGAGTATTTATTCAATTTTGACCATTATTTTGTAGTATATATATCGAATATCTAAATTGGAAAAAAATTTAGATCCTTTTAATTGATTTAAAAATAATATATATAAGGAAAATGATACTTATTCTTCATTGTGACCTTGTTTAATTCATAATAATTAATACAGAGTAGCATTTATCAATCATCCTTATTAAAAAAAGATTAGATGTGACCCATGGTTCCATACTTTATAAAATTTATCCCTTATCAAGATTAATTTTTAGATTATTATTTAATTCTTACAACTCAATTGAGGCCATTATATATGGATCATATGAGATATGTTTAGCACCGGGTATGATTTCTATTGAAAAGTCAAGTTCATGATTTAATGGAATACTACACAACTCTTCTAGAAATAAATCGAAAAAGCTCTAGTAAAATATAAATATATTTTATGATGAATTCATCCCCAATGATCTAATTTAAACAAAAATATTTAATATTAATCAATAACCATACAATGGATTCAATTTAAAATTAATGTTCATATGTATCATCACACTGATATAAAATCATAATATGTTTCTGATTATCAAATAAAACATCCCTTAATCATAAAATTATATGGGATATATATAAAAAATCTAATTATTACCCAATATAACATAAAATTCATTTAAATTAGGTCTAATTTGATTTACAATACACAAATTCTCCCATACAACAGTCAAAGTGGAATCATAGAGTTATGATGTGATATTATTATGGTTATAAGTTTTCACTGCTAATTAAACATATGATCAATGAGTATATGAAAATAAATTCCCCAAAACTTCATTATATATATATATATATAATCTTATAACTAAGATCAAATATTGTACTCGAATATTTTATCATATTTGTTACCATATCTACTCGATCATTCTATATTTAATCCCTTACTAAGATAAAAAATAGTTACTTGGGAATAAAAAATTGGTAATAATATTTATCAATTATATAATCATGAAAATAAGTCATTTTAGTTGTATATATTCACACAATAATTTCACTATATGGTATATTATTTTTAACTTAGGTCATCCATTATTATTATTTACTTAACTTTTTTTATACAATCTCATAAAGAAGATTTCAATTAATCCAACAATTTCCCCCTGCAGTTTCTAGCTAGGTGGAAAGACCTAGGCCCATTCACCATGTTATAGTTATGATCAAAATAATAAATGAACCATGCATTTTATAATTATTACCATTAGTCTAATCTATTTCACAACCACATCAATATGGTAGTGTCTAGATAAGGATGTATTTTCTTGGAAAACAACATTCTTTACAAAAACCTATGATTTTTTCCTATATATAAGAATATCTTAATAGTGTTCATTATAGTTTCCTTATCTAACTTTTTAAAATAAGTAATACTTTATATGATACCATCTATGTTGTATTATACTTTTCATACATAAAGAAATAACAATTTTTAGATGAATTTAAAACAAATAACATTATGATACACTTTAGAACCATAATGGATTAGTGTATTTGGACATATGGATACATAGAAAACTAGTATATAAATTATTTAATTCATATAAAAATAGTTTTGGTAAAAATATAATTATTATTATAGTTATAACACTTAAAACCGTTCTTTATTTCCTAGTGAAAATAAAATATAATAGTTGGGGATATAAAACTCAGATTTTGGGTAATCATAGAAGATATTGAATGATGATCATATTCAATCATTTGATAAGATTAATAGTATTAGTACAAAAAGAAAACATAAAATAATTATTAATAATAATTCATTTGTGATTAATCACGAAACATGTGATAACTATTTATTAATTAAAATATGTAATGCAAAAGAGTGAGTAATAATCAATAATCAATCAAGAGCTATGAGAACATATCATATGTTGAAGTTATAAGTTTATTCCATAGACATAACCAATGAAACTAATTGTCTTATTCAATGCTCACTTACAAGGATAACTTATTGTATTAGTTTTAATTCATATTCTATTATTTCCATATACTAGGATAACTCCCTGGATTATCATAGTTGACAGAGTCCCTTACTGAACATTGTTCATTCCCCATTCTGGTCCATATTATCTCGGGATATATCCATCATTGCCCAATAAATTGGAGAGATATAAAATTCTAGGACCATCTATCAAATAATTAAAAGCATATATATATGTTCCATAATATCGTAAAACATTTATCATTTCATTATTTCTTAACCAATGCAATAGAAATATGTTTCATAAAAAAAATTAATTTCATCATATAATATCACATAAAAAATAAATTGATTTCCTCAGAATATAATAATAATAATAATAAACCACCAAGAGAGATAATAATTATGGTATCATTGGATTATATCATTATTTACAAATAAGTATCATCAATGTATGTTATCATAAATTTTAAATTCCTTTTAAATATCAATGAAATGTTTATTGAGTAAAATACCATTTTCCTTTTGAAATCACTTATTGGAAAATTAGAAATTAAAAACTTATTAAGTAAAATATTTTATTCCAAAATAAATGTGTTAAATTTAAAATAAATATTCAATTTATTGATCAGTCATGATTGCGAGAAATTCTGATAAATTCGTGTACATTATATTATAGAATTGTTTAACATTTTGAATAAAATATCAAACCTGCCTAGTTCATTAAATGAAATAGTAAATCCTTTTAATAAATTTTAATAAAACAAAATTATGTTTAAAAATGAATTTAATCAACTATAGTATTATTTTAAAATCAATCTTTAAAACATGATGACTAAAATATGAACATGGAAGAAAATAATTATAAATTGAATAGTAAAACTGAGTTGGTTCTCAATAAAAACATTGTATCGGTATCTTGAATACATAAAGAATAAAATCAAAGGAAAACAATTAATCTAAGTAAATAACCATTTAAAAATAAAATTCATAATATTTTGAAGATAAAGATCACATAATTTCATTATTTTAAATTTAAGAACAAACAATCCTTGAAAAAATGAGATGGTAAAGTAAAACTATTACCACTTTTGTGACATTTGAATTATAACCTACATGAAATAAAAAAATTATAATGAAACCATAAATAACATCAATATAAGGATATTAAGGATATAAAATATCATTGTATCATTAAATACATTACATGTAAGGAGTCATATGATGAATATGAAAAATGTCTCTCAAAAACAAAATCGAGACAAGAAACCCTTACCTCAAGTTTGAATTTATTTATGAGTACTATAACATAACTTATATTAAATTTAAAATAATTATAATTATATATTGTATATATTATAATACTCATATAATCATATATAATACACTTATAACATTTTGAAACCTATTTGTTAATAATATTTTATTAAAATTGATGTTTCAAGGTGTACCTATTTTGTTTTTTCAGAATGTATAAGTATAGAATTCCAATAAGTGTACATTGATCATTATTACAAAATTTACAGAGTATTAGTAATTATATTAATATTATATTTATAAATGATACACATATTTATATTCATTTATAAAAGGAATATGTGTATAAATATATTACAACATGTATGAAGACAAAACTTTGTATGTAAGAAAGAGTGTTGATTCCACTTTTTGATGGTAGGAATGAATGAATGGTAAATAATAATCATACTTATAGAATAATTATTATCTCATTTCTATAATATATATTCATTAAATTAACCCTTATTACCCCTAAATTAAAGTAGAAAAAATAAAAATTAATCACACCACTTTGTGGATGTCGTAGTCTACATGTATGCAAAAGCGATGTTATCATTCTCCAAAAGATAGAATGAAAAGAAAGTATAAAATATATTTTAATTATAAAAGGATGTTTATTTTATAAAAATCATATATAAAAATTACATCCTTCATAACAACTATAAAATAATTTTTGGTAATGGAAAATGAATTCTATCAATTCAAGGAGTTGGTAGTCCAGATATACGCTGGAGTGATACATTCATTTTCAATTTTTTGTAAAATATAATTGTTAATGGTGATTAAATAATCACAATAAAACTTATTTATATTTAGGATAATAAATATATTATTTTATAATGAATACCATATGTTTAAAGAAGGAATAAGAAGAAATAAATTTAAATTGGCCAGTTATGATGATTAATTATTCTTTTGTAGAACTCCATTACATCCATTATTAAGAACCCTTTGATTGGTATATTAAGAATATAATAACCTTTAAATCATGGATATTGAATTTGAGAATATAACTGATTAGGGTTTTATCAATCTAGGTTTCTCATGATGGTTTGAGAAATTATGAGAGGAGGTGTCTATTTATTTGTGGGGGGAGTGACATAACTTCAATATTTTATAGAATTAAAATATTATTAAGTTATTTTCATCGATAGGTGTACCAAAAAAATAAACATAGATCTTACATTAATATGGTTCAAAAATTATTCATAAAAATTGAAATAAGAAAAAATATGGAATTATCATGTAGTTCTGGTCAGGGTCAACCATATTTTCTTTTTTTTACTATGGGGAATTTGTTATTTCATTTTTAACTATTATCAATGAATAAAAGTTATGTTTAACATATTTCATAAAATAAATAATGACTATTAAAACTATGAAATCAATTTTAAAAGATAAAAATTCTTTTAGTGTAGAAATTCATTTTAAAATATATCTGTAAAATACGATAAAAATTGGTTTTCGAAAAAGATTCCTTTTTATTATAAAATTGTTTTTATAAAAATTAAGCATAATATTACTATTAATTACATATAAGGGATTATATATAATCAAAATGATAAATTTAAATTTTAAATCAATTAAAAATAAAATTGGACTTTGTAAATTTATTAATTATAAGGACAATGTTCTATCAAATTGTTAATTTTTCATTATTAGCTAAAAAATATAACCTTTTTAGAAAAATCAAAAAATATTACTTTTTTAATTAGATATGAAGATTTTAGAAATTATTTTTTTAATATAAAAATCTTATAGTTGTATGAAAATAATTATAATATCTATGCATAAAATGAATAAAAAATATTTTCCGACAAAAAATATTTTTGAAGTATTAAAAAACATTACTAAAAACTATGTAATTATATATTATACATTAATCAATAAATTTTCATTATATATTAATTTAATAAATATTTTTCTCAATGTGTTCATATATATTTGTACCAATAATTTAATTTCTAGGTTATAATGGTAACATTTAATAAATATAAATTCAATAGTACATTAGGGTCGGTTTACGCTTAGCGTTTCATATAGAAAAATATATAAAATACTAAAATTTTATTTCAACATTAATACATGTAAAATATTACAGAGTTATATTTATATCTTTGATTTGTAATGAAAGTTAAAAGGTTACTTTAGAAGTTCTTAAAGGAGGATTCTTATTGTATCATCTCGTTTTCAATCTGACAGGTACTCCGTTAAGCTTATCATGGTTTGTAGTATTTATTAACTGGATAGTATTAAGAATGTATTGGGAGGATAAATTTGATAGTGAAGTCATAAAATTTTGGTTTTTTTTCTTTAATTGGGTGTTTCTACATGCTGCTAGAGGGTTACATGCCGTGCAACCATGTTACACTCCATGTAATCGTTTGAGTATACAAGTCATGAAAGTTTTACCATTTTGAAGGTTACACATCATAAAAAACCTTTATACATATTTAATGTTTTAAATATCATTTTTTCATTTTTATTGTTAGAATTTTATTTGAGGAGACCTATTTTACAGAGGTTATGAAAATAAACTATTTCATGATGTGAATTGGTGTTACATGCCATGTAATACCTCGACTATAGTCTTTTTAAATAGGAAGTGTCGTTGGCCTTTCCTTTTGAAGTACCACTAGTTTAATCACACTTGACCCAAGACTTTTTTCAGGTGAACATTGAGCCTTCAAAACCTTCTATATCCTTTCGTTCGGCCTCTGATAATCATAGTGATTGATGTGTGATACTCGGGTAAGAATTCTTCCTCATTCCATGTCTTTCCTTCTTTTCCTATATTGGTATTTTAAGGGATCATTCTAAAATTTTGGGATTCATTCCTTGTGGTTTTGGATCTAGTATCTAGGTTGTGCTTTGAGGACTTCTACAACATCATACTTATATATGGGTGTCTTTGCATGTTTTAGGAAAAGGAAGGTCGGTCCATTCCGAATATCCAAATTTACTGACCTTATATTTCTTGATTTATTTCAATTTTTCATTTAAATTAAATTGATAAAACCAAATTTCTGTTAATTGGGAGATTCGAAATAATTTTTGTATAAAAATTTGGGAAAACCCCAATTCCATTGAATTGGGGTGTGTTTATGGAAATTGGTTAATTTAAATTGATTAATTTGGATTTGGATTTGATAGAAATTATTTCAATTAAATAATTGAAATTATTTTTGAAAATAATTTTCAAAATTTATGGAAATGGTTTTGAATGGATTTTAAACTTGTGGGAATGGTTTAAAAATGTTATAATAGAAACCAAGTGTCTTTATCTTAGAAAGTGGAGTATTTTTTTATTAAAAACTATTTGGGATTTAAATGGAAAATTGGTATTTTGAAATGGGAGAATGGTATTTAATTTTATTTTATGCAGTCTTAAAATAAATTTCACATAATTGATTATGTAAGAGAACATGCAAGACTAAGGTAGTTGGTGAGTTATTTTGAAACAATCTAGACTTTTATAATGTTTATAAACATACATGTTTCTCATCACATCCCTGATGGGAGGGTGATGAGTTTCTTTTGGATAGTGTTAGGGGGACATCTGTATACACACATTTCTGAGATCACTTAGAGAGTATAGAGTCCTATAGCTGAAAATACTATCATACCTTTTGGTATATGACCATGTTTCTCACTTGTTATTTATATTTGAGATATAAATGTATTCCAATGCTGTAAAACTACATTTCATGACTTTTGGATTTATATAAATTGTTGTATAGAACTTTTTTGTTTAATCCATGTTTTTATAATTATTCTTTAATTTTTATATCATGTTCTTAAAGTTTTCTCCATAATTTAAACTGTTTAAAATGATTTGTTTAAATATTCTCTAAAATTTCAAATCTTTTTACTTATAAAATTGAAATCATTATTTTGGTTAATATATATTTGGAAACTATTATGTAATCCTTGGTGATACCGTACTGTTATATTTTGGACACACCTAACTTCTACCTTTGGTTGTTTGAATATTATCTTCTTCCAGGTTCGAACAAGGGGAAAGGATAACTTGCAGGTGAATCTATCTGTTGAACCTTGGGCTTGGTGAGTTATAGACTTAGGTACTTGGGGTGTTCTTCCTCTGTTTTTGTACTTGGGTTCCAGAAATTTTGGAATTTATGCCTTATTGTATTCTGGAACATTACTCTTAATGGAGCTTCATTTAACATGTATATTGTCTTGTTCTATTTTTCTCCTGATGTGTTTTGTGAAAAATTCATTCCCACTTGCATGTTTTATGATGAAATTTACTATTCACTAACCCATGGGTTACAGTAATTCCCTTCAGGCTATGTCACGGCTGGATCAGTTATCAGGTTACCAGGGTACTCGAGACGGTTCATGATAGTGTGGTATCAAAGGAGGCTGTTGAGTTTTTTTCTTGATGTTAATATGGATTTTTAAAATTATGTTTGGACATAGGAGGTAGTTTTAATTGAGTGTTTGGCCATATATCACAATAATGACCCTTAAGATTCCAATGATGGTTATGGAAGGATGTCTTTTGGATTAGTTCTAGTCCTTTCCATAATTTGATTTGGATAGAGTGGAATCCGAATTTAGTTGTTCCAGCTGTTGGGAAAAATTTCTTTTATTGATTAGTTTTAGTGTGAATCCAATGTCTTCAATGATGTCTGTTTATGTTGTGTATCATCATCCCTCCAAGAAGACATGCAAATTGGTTCTAGGAGGAAGCTGATACTGAACCAAAGTGAGTGAATCCTCTAGTGGACCCAAATCTAGTTGAGGTGATTTTATGCATTTCCTATGCTCTAGGGCAGGAGCCACCTCCAGTACCCATTCATGATCTAGCTATGGATCATCAATGGGATGTTCTTAAAAATCATTATCTTGAGTTCCTTCAACAGAAGAAACCAGTTTTTAACGGATCCACTAATCCTCAACATTTTGAGGAATATTTGGGCATGAGATAAATTTCGTTTGAGTTCATGGAGACACTAGACATGGTCAATGTGAAGTGTTCCACCTTCACACTGGATGGACCAAGCAGGAGATGGTGGGACTCGATGGTGATGGAAAAAAATGAGGTATTAGCATAGAAATACATCAAGGTTATTGTCCACAATCATTTATATCTGGATTTAATGGTGTTGGCTAAGGCTATAGAGTTTTTCAAGATTGGTTGGGATAACAGAACAGTGAATGAGTATTCAAATCGCTTTGCTGAGTTGGTGTAGTTATCATAGAATATTGTATCTGATGAGAGGATGAAGGATCGATGGTTTGATTTGGGGCATTGATTAGATATCTGTTCTTATGTTTTCTTGTTGAAGATTCCCACTTATGCTGATGTGCTGGATAGGGTGATGATAGTCAAGATTGACCAGGATGAGAAGTTATGGTTATAGGGAGTTCGTTATTCTCCTAGTGGTAGTGTGAGTTCCTTCAAGAGAAACTGTAAGTGTAACGATTCTCATGGAAGTTCTCAACAGTAGAGTCATTCCAAACATCCTAGATTTCTAGGAGGAAGTCCTTTTTTACTAGTGTAGAAATATAAGACATTCTAGGAGGTTTTTCACTATGGAACCCAATAACTATAGCTCGTGTGGTTGCTTTTATATGATTCTTCCATAAAATGAATACTCTGTATAGTGAAACAAGATCATTAGCTATCCTAAAACTATGTAAAAATCATATGCTTCATGTATAAAAGGGTTTTAGCCATAGGATTCCAGAACAATTCTTCTTCACATAGTGGAAGAGACTCCAGAGGAAGCAGAAATGGGTCCAGCAACTCTGAAAGGTACCATTATGATAGCTTTATCATTAGTGACTACTGTATTTGATACTAGTTCATCTCACTTGTTTATTTCAACCTGTATTTTTAATATGATAAATCTTCCTATGGATATTTTATCTTGTAAAATGGATATTACTACACTTCATGGTACAAAGAGAGAGAATGATCTTTGTATTCCCATTTGTGTATTCTCTCTATCAGATGTCGAGCATGTTTGTATTTTTTAGGTTCTTGAAATGAAATCTCTTTACATCATATTCAGGATGGATTGTCTCATTTCCAAAAAAGACTTAATTGATTATTAACTTCGATAGGTCTACCTTACAACACCCAGTAGTTAACCTCTTGTCTTTCATGGAGAATGGGACCCATGGTTGAGCAGAGCCAGACCCTCTTATCCATATTATTGGAATGTGATATCAGCGTGTACTTAGGATCTTGAGTTGAGTTCAATGAGTGGGGAACAATATCCAACCATCATAATGTTTACCAACTCTTTCCTTCTGATTTTAATGTGTTTCCACAGGTGAGGTTGTTTGAGTTTTCCATTAACAAAATGTCTGGTACTCAACTAGTTTCAATTCCCTCTTACCACATGGAACCAACTGAACTGAAAGAGTTGAAGTCCTAGATGGAAGATCTTATTGAGAAATTCTTTATATTCTCTAGCATGTACCTTTATGTGGTTCATGTTCTCTTCTCTAAGAAGGATGATGGTTCCCTTCTCTTTTGGGTTGATTATCGAAAGATCAATCATGATACGGTAAAGAACAAATATTTTTTGGCCATTGATTGATGATCTGTTTGATCATTTGAAAGGACCTATGTTGTTTTCAATGATCGAACATCAATATGGTTACCATCAATTTAGGATAAAATAAATATAAATTCTAAAAACTAATTTTCAAAGAAGAGACATACATTATGTGATCATTTTTATGACCTTTGGTCTAAAAAAAATCTATTGTAGATTTCATTGCATTAATGAATAGGATTTTCCACGAGTATCATGATACTTTTTTGTTTTCATTATCAATTATATCATTGTTTAATCCAAGTCCATGGAGGATCATGTGTATCATCTAAAAATGGTTTTATGTCGGCTGAGAGATTACCAACATTATGCCAAGATTTCTAAAACTAATTTCTAGATTCATGAAGTGAAATTATTGGGACACATGGTGTCATAATAGGGTATATATGTTTATCCTGATAAGGTAAAGGCTGTTATAACTTGGGAGAAATAATGTATTATCTTTGAGATTTGGAGCTTCTTGGTCCTCGTCGAATATTACCATAGGTTCATGAAGGACTTCTTGAAGTTGGCTACTTTGATGACTACTCTAACTCAGAAGTGGGAGAAGTGTTCTTGGATTGATAAATTTCAAAATTCTTTTGTTAAGATAAAAGTTCCTTTGACCACTGCATCAGTGTTGAATCTTATAGAGGATGGAAAGAGCTATGTTGTCTTTTTTGATTCATTAGGTTCAGTCTTGGGTTTCATTCTTATACAGGGAAAACATGTAGTTTCTTATGGATATCATCGTCTTAGGCCACATGAGAAGAAATGTCCTACCCATGAACTTGAAATTGAAGCTTTTATGCTTGTGATTATGAGATTGTGGAATTACCTTTATGGATACAATGTTACCATGTTCTTAGGCAATAGCATCTTGCATTTTTAACATAACTTTTCATTACATTTTACAAATAGAGGACCTTTAAAGTCTGGTGTCTTGGAAATCAGGAACAAAATACAAGAAAACATAAAACAATATTTTAAATAACCTTGAAAAGCCTCTTGAAAATTTTATCCTATGTAAAACTACTATATCTCATAAGCTAGAGACATACATTAATGGAAAGTGTGAGCAGAAAGCCTGGTAAGGAAAGCAAGGGAATCAATATACTTGTGATATCAATAAGAAATTGATGAAAAACATAAAGACATGAGAAATAGAAGTAGTGTCATTTTATAATGAAAATAACTTGAACCATAAAATGAATATGTGGCTAAAAAGTTTAATTTAGACATTCATGAACATATCAATAAGGTTCATCCACAACGTGTCATAAAAATTACCACGGTTATTCACTAAGGTATCGTGAAACTTGTCATCTCTAGAGATTAAATTATTTACCCAATGCATTGAAGATCTATCAAGGAAACCCATTAATATTTCTTAATATTCATGTGATCCACATATATCATAATCAAACATTTCATAAATAACCCCTAGAGAGTAAAAGTAATGGGTTTCACTTTAAAATTGTGATGTTTAAAAAGTGGTTAGAAATATGATCATTATGTCTATTATAACCCTTGGAAAAAGAAATAGGGATTCATGTATGTAAATTACAAAATCAAATAGATCAATTTTATGTCTTTATGAAAATATCTATAAATGAAAATATATTTGGGAATTCAGATAAATAAAACAAGATAATTTCTTAAGAAAAAGGGAGACAATTTGAGAGAAAGGTTCACCGGCATAATGGCTATTTAACAAGGTTTTAGAAAAAAATAAAAAGAGAGGGGAAAATGGTGTCCCATAAAAAAATGAATAATTTATAGTAGATGTAAAAAAAATATAAATAAATAATATCATGGTGTCGAATGACACACCACGTGAAAAAGAAACTTGAAAGAAAAGTGAAAATGTGGTTTCTTTTAAGAAAATTTGATAGCCTAACGACGTCGCTTATAATTCAGAAAAATAAGTTGATGAGAGAGGAAAGGGTCTCTCATCAATTGGAAATGAAATGGATAGTAATAAAGATATAAAATAACATACCCCAAAAAAATTAAATGGAAACTAGAAGACATAACATAAAGGAAGTCCTGACTTAAAAGAGGAGGGTGAAAAATTCTCATACATTGAAGAGTAACTTAAAAAGCATCAAGTTTAGGACCTTGGGGAGCTTGAGGGAACCTTGGGAGGACTCCTTGAGTAGTAAAAATACTATAAATTCGTTGAGGAGGATTTTGGAATGAAATTAATGAGGGAATGGGTTGGTATTTATAGGAAAAGTGAGGGAATAATTAATTAATTTCCAAGGGACACCTCATCGATGGTATTTGCAAAAATATGGGCTCTCCCATGGTATTTTCCCACGGTATTGGTCACTTGATACACCTAATAGAATATTATACTATTCACAAGTCAACTAGAATGAATACATCATTATTGATGTCATTAAATACCCAAAACTCAAAACTATATTTTCACTATTCCCCAAAAAACAAAACATCTTATAAAAATATCATAAATTCACCCTAATCTAATATCGATGCTCAAAATTCATAAATTAACCCCATTTTATGAAAATAATTTTCTAAATATTTTTAATTTAATTTCTAAATAAAATCATTATTTATTCGAAAAAAACAACACTAAAACTATAACTTATTTTGTAATACCTTGAAAAAGTAATCAAGGTCCCATAAAATTATCGTATAACCATAAGACATTAAAGTAACAATTTATGATTATATTTTATGAAAATACATTTCCATTTTAAATTATTAAATTAAACATAAAATTTTAAATAAAGTATTTATGACATACAAAAATAACAAAACATATACTATGATCGTTTTTTCACTTTTAAGATGTCTAAATTGTAATTATACATTCATGGGCGAAGTTTCTATTTTTTGGCTGATCTATTATTCATTACTATTCATAAGGGTATGTTACAATTCATACATTACTATTTACTAAAAACCAAGTTGATCTTATTAGACTCTAAATTTCTTATCGATCACAACTGTAGAAGACCATTTTATGAAAATCATTTCACATTATTAATTATTTAAATTTTACATAAATATTTTAAAATAACCTTTTTACAAAATTCATCAATAATATTCATCCTATATTTATCCATACATTTGAAAATGAAAATTTTTACCATAATAAGAAATAAAAATCTTATTTATACCAATGGATTACAAAAAGTATTTAAGGCCTTGTTACATAACCCCGTATAACACCTGTATAGGACATAAGTGTATGGTATGCTATAGTGATAGAATCTTGGGGTTGTTTTAACAACATTTCCCAAGTGGTGATTTCTAATAGCTTGAACTTCCCCCTTAAGCGATTTCATTCAAGCTTCACATGTTGAAGCTCAGCTTGTGCTTGGTTGAGAGCAAAGCCCAGAGATGCTACCTCCATCCCAAGCACTGACAAATGGGTTTAGTACGACCCGAGTATACTGGATGATGCCATAGACTCTTCATTTTGTATTAATTAACCAAGATGACTTGTATTTATAAACAGTAATTGCAATGATAAGAGTTTTGTTTCCAACGGTCATATTGAAAAACAGTCATATAACCGTCGAAACCCAGTGGTATAACTTTATTAATTAAACGATATAGTTTTGTGGAGTATAAAATGAAATAACACACAAATTTAGGAAACAAATTTTATTCAAAAGTTTGTGTTGTTAAATTATTCCCCTGTTAAGAAATTTTGTTCTCGAAATTTTAACTCATACCCTAAGTAGAGAAAAGGTGATTGTACTTCTACCTCATAGACTCCTCTGGTTCCCACGTGGCTTCTTCGCATTTTTTGTTCCTCCACAACACCATAATGAGGTGGGTAGTCTTGTTGCATAGAAACTTGTCTCTACGATCCATGATCTCCACCGACTGCTTCTCATAAGGGAAGTCATGTTCCAGTTGTACCACATCTAGATTTAGTACATGTGAAGGTTTAGGTATGTACATTCTCAAGAGGGATACGTGGAAGACATCACAAACTTGTGCTATATTTGTAGGAAGTACAAGCTGATAGGCCACTTCTCCTACGTGATCAAGGATTTCTAAGGGGAAAATTTACCTAGGGATGAGCTTTCCTTTCTTCCCAAACCTCATGAATCTCTTCCAAGGTGAAATTAGAAGAAATACATTGTCACCAATAACAAACTCCAAGCCCCTTAAATTATTTTTGGCATAGCTCTTTTGTTGACTCTGATGAACCTTAATGTGTTGTTGGATGGCATGGACTTTTTCTATCATCTCTTGCACAAGATCAAGACCAAGATGGTTTTTCTCACCAGCTACATGCCAACAAGTAGGAGTTCAACATATCTTACCATATAAAACTTCATAGGGTTCCATTTGAATGCTCGAGTAGAAGCTATTTCTGTAAGAGAACATAACTAAAGGGACATGTTGATCCCATGCACCTTTAAATTCCATTGAGAATGTTCTTAGAATTTCCTCAAGTGTTTGAATTTTCCTTTCATATTGTCCATCAGTTTGAGAGTGATGGGCCATATGAAAATTCAATTCAGTGATCACATCATGTTGAAGACATCTCGAGAATTCTTATGTGAACCTTGGATCCTAATTAGATATGATAGTAAGTAGAAATCCATGCAGCCTTACCACTTCCTTCACGTAAATCATGGAAAGTTGATCAATAGGTAAATCTTCCCAAATAGTGATAAAATTGGAAGTCTAGGTGAGAAGGTCTACAATAACCCATATCACATTGTTTTCCTTGCAAGTTATTAGGAGACCAATGATGAATTCCATAGTGATATTGTCCCACTTTCATACTGGTATGGGTAGTGGTTGTAATAAGTTATCGCTCTGCCTTCACCTACTGACATACCAGGCACCTTGAAGTGTAGTTATCAATATCCCTTTTCATATTATCCCACCAATAATCATCACGAAGGTCCCTATACATTTTGGTGCTTCTAGGATGTATAGAGAAAGTATAGGTATGAGCTTCATCCATCAGATCCTTCTTTATTATCAGAATAGATGCAATGCTTACTCTTGTATGAAATTTCAGTATACCTTATTTATGAATATTGAACTCAAGAAACTTCTCATCCTTCACGGCCTCAAAATTCTTTGGTAACAAAGGTTCTTCTTTCTGATCTTTCTTGATCATATCTAGTAATGATGGTTGAGAAATCATTTGGGTAAGGGTTGATGATGTCCCATCCCATATAATTCCCATGTCCAGTTTTACTAGGTCATTGATCAAAGGATCTCTTTGAATCCCCATTATGGAAATAACAACTGGGTCTTTCCTACTTAATGCTTCGGCGACTTTGTTTACTCTTTCGGGATGGTAATGAATTGAATAATCATAGTCTTTGAGAAGTTCCAACCATCTCCTCTATCTCATGTTCAATTACTTTTGTGTGAAAATATACTTCAAACTTTTATGGAATGTGTATATATCACATTTCACCCCCATAAAGATAGTGTCTCCATATCTTCAGAGCAAAAATGACTACAGACAACTCTGGATCATCCGTAGTATAGTTCTTGCTCATGAGTCTTCAACTATCGAGATGCATAAGAAATGACTTTTTCATTTTTCATGAGGACGTACCCATGACCTTTCAGATATTCATTTCTAAAAAGAACGAATCCTTCTCCACAGGAAGTCAGAGTTAACTTAGGTGTAGTAACCAATCTCTTCTTTACCTCTTGGAAACATTCCTCAAACTCCTTTGTCAAAATGAACTTCACCCCTATTCAAGTTAACTTGGTTAATGGATTAGAAATTCATGAATTTTGTTTCAAAAAACTCCTATAATATCTCTCTAATCCAAGGAAACTATGAATATTTGTTATTTTGGTAGGTTGAGGCCACTCCTCTACAACTTTTGCCTTTGCAGGTTCAATTGTGATTCTATCATTGGTAACAGTGTGCCCCAATAAAGAAACTTTTTGTATCCAGAATTCATATTTTCTAAACTTCCCAAAAATCCGATACTTATATATAGTTTTCAAAATAACCCTTAGATGATCCTCATGCTCCCCGTGACTTTTGGAATATATCAAAATATCATCAATAAAAATAACCAAAAAGTTATCAAGGCAGTCCTTAAAGTCTCTATTAATCAAATCCATAAAAATAACAGGTGTGTTGGTCAGTCTTAATGTCATAACAACAAACTCATAATCCCCATATCTTGATCAAAAGTTAGTTTTTGGAATATCTTATTTCTTCACCCTCAATTGATGATAACCAGATCTAAGATCAATCTTTGAGAAGAATTGATCCCCATGAAGTTGGTCAAATAAGTCATAAATTCTTGGAAGAGTGTATTTGTTCTTCACTGTGATCCCATTTAGTTATTTATAATTAATACATAACCACATTGATCCATACTTCTTCTTCAAAAATAGAACTGGTTCTCACTAAAGAGACACACTCGGTTGTATAAAACCCTTCTACAAACGATCTTGGAGTTTTTTCTTTAATTTATCATGATCAACATTTTTCATCCTATACAGGGTCTTTGATATCGAATGAGATCTGGGTACAAGTTCAATAGAGAACTATAACACCCCAAAGTTATAAAGGTTTTAATGGATAAATGATATGACTCATGTCAACAAGGTGCACCTTCTTTTTCGGGAGCCTACCTAATTAGAACACCACAGTTAAGCGTTCTTAGACTGGAGTAGTGATCGGGATGGGTGACCTTCTAGGAAGTTTCCCATGGTGTGTGTGAGTGAGGAAAAAACACACTAGAAAGGTCATGTGTTGGCCTTTGGGGATAGTCATTAGTCAAATGACCTGCTCAGGCATATGGGTGGACCTAGGGTGGGGACCACGTGTCTACGGGGCAACTGGTGGGTGGGGCCCAGTTGTTACATTTGGTATCAGAGGTGGTACCCATCCTTAAGTGTGGTGCACTACCTGGGTTGAGATGTAGGGCCCCCAACGAGGACGTTGTGCTCTAAAGGGGGGGGGGGTGATTGTAACACCCCAAAATGATAAAGGGTTAAATGGCTAAATGATATGACTCATGTCAACAAGGTGCACCTTCCTTTTCGGGAGGCTACCGGATTAGAACTTCATAGTTAAGCGTATTTGGCCTTGAGTAGTGATCTGGATGGGTGACCTTCTGGGAAGTTTCTCAGGATGTGTGTGAGTGAGGATAAAGCACACTGGAAAGGACATGTGTTGTCCTGTGGGGATAGTCATTAGTCAGATGAACCGTTCAAGCATGTGGGTGGACCCTAGGGTGGGGACCACGTGTCTGCGGGGCAACTGGTGGGTGGGGCCTAGTTGTTACAATAACTCTACCTCTCTTTATGGGGGAGGTCTGGGTAACTCCCCAGAAAATACGTCAACATATTCTTGGATGATGGGGATATTTTCTATCCTCAAACTCTCATTTCCTTCTTCTTCTTCACTGATAAACTCCATAAAGAATGATATATGAGGTTTTTCTAGACAAGGATCAGATTGAGATATCTATCCTTAGAAGATAACTATAGGTTTTCCATTCAAGACTACTGAGATTTCCTTTCTTCTGCATTTGATCTTAGCATTATACTTTGAGAGCCTGTCCATCCCTTGAATAATGTCGAATTCCAGCATGGGAATGACTATTAGATTTGTGATAATATTTTTCTCACTAAAGTAAATTCTAGAGTTTATAAACACTAACGATGCTGGGATAATCCCACTTGGAATCTTGATTCATTACTCCACTTTTAGAAAATCAGGGGTTTATTATAAATTCTTTGCAAACTTGGAGGAAATAAAGGAATGCGTAGAACCAAAATCAAACAAATTACCTTATATCTTTGATAAAACAACAAGAGTACCTGCGTGTGAGTGAGGAAAAAGAACAATGGAAAGGAAATGTGTGTGAGTGAGGACAAAGCACACTAGAAAGGACATGTGTAGGCCTGTGGGGAAAGTCATTAGTCAGATGACCCATTCAGGCATATGGGTGGACCCTAGGGTGGGGACCACGTGTCTATGGGGCAACTGGTGGGTGGGGCCCTGTTAGAATAAGAACTCTAGCTCTCTTTTTGGGGGAGGTCTGGGTAACTCCCCGAAAAATATGTCAACATATTTTTGGATGATGGGGACATTTTCTATCCTCAAACTCTCATTTCCTTCTTCTTCTTCACTGATAAACTCCATAAAGAAGGATATATGAGGTTTTTCTAGACAAGGATCAGATTGAGATATATCTCCTTGAAATATAACTATAGGTTTTCCATTCAAGACTACTGATATTTACTTTCTTCTGTATTTGATATTAGCATTATACTTTGAGAGACATTCTATCCCTGGTATAATGTCGAATTATAGCATGGGAATAACTACTATATTTTTGATAATATTGTGCTCACTAATGTAAATTCTAGAGTTTATAAACACTGACGATGCTTGGATAATCCCTCTAGGATTCTTGACTCATCACTCCACTTTTATCAAATCAGGGGTTGATTCTAAATTCTTTGCAAACATGGAGGAAATAAAGTAATGCGTAAAACCAAAATCAAACTAATTACCTTATATCTTTGATAAAACAACCAGAGTACCTTCCACCACATCATTTGGCACTTAAACATCAGCCATAGTGATTGAAAAAGTACAGCCTTGTTCCCTTGGCCAATGTTGAGGCTGATGTTGATTCCCCTCTATTGCCCTTAGATTTGGATAGTGATTAGAAAAGTTCCCAAGTTGTCCACACTTATAACATTGGACATCTGGTAGGGCCTGTACCATATTCCCCTTTTCGTTAGTGTTGGGAAGTTGTGACTTCACCTCACTATGACAATTCTGTGCAATGTGGCCATATCTACCACACTTATAGCATTTCCACCTCTCGATCAAGAAGTTCCTCGAATTCTTCTAACCTCATTTATTACATGTGGGAAGTTGTACTTTCTTTCCTCATATTCCATAATCGGAGCTCCTCCCTAAGATCGGCTTCATCAATCTTGCCTTTTCATTGGATTTATGAGACCATTGCGTCTCACCAAACACTAGTTTCACTTTCGTCACACTTCGCACGATCTTCTCATAGCTATAATAATCTCAGTTGGCTATATTCTTCTACATATGAGGTCTCAGTTGACTGAATAATCTATCAACCATACCATTTGGATCCATGATAAAGCTAGAGGTGTAACGTGAAATTCTTTTGAAGTTCATCTCTTAGCTTCCCATCGATTTATTCTCCTTCTGCTTCAGATCAAGAAACACCTTCTCCATACTTGTTCTCATCAATCGAGGGAAATAATTGTTGAATAATATCCCTATGAACTCTTCCCACTCCATATCTTAAACTTCCACTCTTGGCCTTGTGTTTTTAATCAGTTCCAAAACCTGATCATCTTCTCCCTCTATGCGATAAACAACCATGGTAACCTTCTCTTATTCAGAAGAGCGGAGCACAGAAAAGAACTTCTCGATAGAGATGATCCACTGTTCAAAAATCAATGTGTCGGTAGATCCATTAATGGTTGGTGGTCATTGACGCATAATGGATTCAACAGAAAGTTGTTCCCTTCACACTAAAATCGGTTTATCAGTTTGACTCAAGTTATTTCACATAACATGATTCAGTTGGTTCATCATTAGTATATTTGTTTCCATTTCGGCTTCCATCGGAGGTCTGTCAGTGTGTGGTCAATTGCAGTCACCATTTCCATTATTCCTACTATTGCCCGCCATTTTCTAAAAGAATAAAACCTTAGTGGGAATATTATTTCATTTATGAATCTTTTAACTATAAAGGATTTTATATCTTAAAACTTCATGCTTTAAACAATTACATTTCTTTATAATTCCTTCATAATGATTCATAAAAAGCTTATGATTAACCAAACAAATCCCCAAGGAGTGTCGTAACCAAGAGTTCATCAAGGCCCACTTTTGTATACCAGGATACCCTGAGTCAAGCCCGAATCTCCTTGTCGGAGTTTTCAATCCTAGGTACATATGTGCTAGATCGGCCTTTACCTGCTCGTATCCAGACAAGGATGTATTTTCTTCATAAACCACTTAATCAATACTCGCCTAAATAAAAGGAAGTATTCTTATATTTAAACTTTTCTATATTGTTCTTCCTAATGTTTTAAAATAATAATTTACATAAATAACTAATCAATCCTTTGATACCAACTATAACATCACACATTTTTAACATAACTTTTCATTGCATTTTAAAATAGAGGACCTTTAATGTCTAGTGTCATGGAAATCGATAAAAAATACATGATATTTTAAATACCCTTGAAAAGCCTCTTGAAAAGTTCATCCTATTTATAACTACATCATCTCAAAACTTGGATACATACATCAAAGGAAAGGGTGAGCGGAAAGCCTTGTAAGAAAAGCAAGGGAATCATTTTACTTGTGATATCGATAAGAACTTGAAGATAAACATAAAGACATGAGAAATGGAAGTAGATGAATTTCATAATGAAATGAACTTTAACCATAACATGAATATGTTTCTATAACATTTCATTTTTACCTTCATCAATATATCACCAAGGTTCATCCCCAAGGTGTCATAAAAATTGCCAAGGTTATTCGCCAAGGTATTGTGAAGCTTGTCATCTATAGAGATTAAATTATTTACCCAATGCATTGGAGCACTATTAGGGTTCACCCTTAATATGTATTTATATTCATGTGATCCACATAGATCATAATCAATCATTTCATAAATAACCCATAGAGAGTAAAATTAATGGGTTTCACATAAAAATCATGATGTCTTAAAAGTGCTTATAAACATGATAATTATGTCTTTTATAACCCTTAGAAAAGGAAAGAGGGGTTCATGTATTTCAATTCCAAAATAAAATAGATCAATTTTATGTCTTGATGAATACCACTAGAAATGAAAATATATTTGGGTATTCAGATAAATAAAACAAGATAAATTCTTAAGAAAAAGAGATATATATTTCGATACAAATTTTCTACAGCATAATGACTATATAACATGGTTTTAACAAACAATAATAAGAGAGGGGACAGTGGATTACCATAAATAAATGAATCAATTATAGTATAGATACATCATAAAAAGAAATAATATCATTTTGTGGAATGACACACCACATGAAAAGGAAACTTTAAAGAAAAGAGAAAATGTGAATTCTTTTACGAAAATTCAGCAGCCTAACAATGTCAATTATAATTCAGAAAAATAATTTGATGAAAGCGGATAGCGTCTCACATAAATTGGAAATGAAATTGATAGTTATAAAGATATAGAATCTAACACCCCGACCCCAGTTACCCAGAGTCGGTGAATTATTACATAACATTGGCATGATCACAAAAGATCAAGTCTTGAAAGACCGATTAGTTTAGTAGCCTTGGAAACACTAGATACATTCATAAATGTTACATTACATCATAAAGTGAAAAACAACATTAACATAGTCTTCATTTTCCACACTAATATCCCCTTCAGACTATCCCTACAGGTCATTCCTAAAATACTTCTTCATATCCTAGAAAAATTAAAACATTGAAAGGGGTGAGCTCAAATTCTCAGTGAGGATAAAAATATAGCGGAAGCTTTCATAAATAAACATTAACATTTAAGGAATTGTGTAAGTAAAACAAAAGCCTTTTAAACTCGAACTTCAGCATAATATGGAAAAAATAAAATGAAATAATCTCGTTTCATTATTCACATGGATATTCTACTAGTCGAATAATCACATGCAATATCAATAACCACTTTTATAATGATGGAATGCATAATGCTAGAATATCATAACCACGTATCCAAGGCCTCGTGCCAAGACTACAAATAATATTTTGTCAAGGCCTCGTTGAAAGACACTAGTTTTTCTCATGAGACCTACTGATGAATCTAGGAGCTATAGCGGGCTCCACCGGTCACTTATTAAGTCAAATGCATTCCTCAAATGAACAGGTTTAAACATATCATAAACCAGAACATAATCGTATCACATAAAACATGCATAAAAGAAACATAACATTTCCACATTTCAATCACAAGATATCAACACAACACATTGATATAATAATAAAAACACTTTCAAATCAATTTTCAATACCAAAATAAAAGAAAATTAAAACTTTGTATTTATTTTTCATTTAAAAAGGTTATGGCTTTTAAAGGAATCTGAAACTCAAATAATGGTCACGGCGGCAGAGAAGTTGTTGTCGCCGCATACGTAAGACAAAACATTCCTTTTTTCGTTTAGTAAAAACGCTTCGTATAAAAAGATTCATTTTGAATAAAAGTAAAAGTCAAAGGGCTTTATACACCGTATAAATGAAATTTGTGTATAAAAAAAATATGCCTCAATGAAAGGAGATTGAGACGAAGTCCCTTAAAAGATCATTGTTTTTAAATAAAGTAGATCTATTATGTGTATTCACTATAAGTACACATAATGAAAGTAAAAAATACAAGATAGGACATAATAATATCATGAAATAATTTGAAAGTAGGAGATTAACCCAAAGAATGGAAATTGGGTTAAGAAGTTCCCTTACCTCGTGTCCGACTTGACTCGATCGTTCTTTAACCTCCTTAAAATCGAGTAACTCTTTTTGATTTGAGACAATGGCTTCCTTGGGAAGAATTATGCCCAAAGTGAGGCATATAAGAGTAATAGAGGGAAGTTTAGAGAGTATTTGTGCAGAGGTTGGCCGAGAAAAATGGCTTGAAGGTGCGAATAAGGTGGTAGTGGTGAGGGGGCTTTTATAAGAGGAGAGGAGGGGCACTCTTGGAAAGTAATGAAATATTAAATTATTATGAAGTGATTTTCGAATTTCAAAGGTCCCAAAATTATATATTTCAAGGATAAGGTTATAAGCGTTAGAAATCTACCCATACAATACGTTTTTGACAAGTGTAAGTCTTAGATTTTACATTATCTTTTCATTTTATTTACATCATTAAATTAATGAGGTAATCACTGCATCATCATGGTGTCATTCAAATTTTTTTTTAATGTATAAAAATTATAAAAAAAATATCATGATGTAGGAAATAGTTTTAGATTTCCAATGAATATTTATAGTCAAAAACTTAACTTATATAACTTCATGTAATAATTGTTTTAGTTAAACAACTCATGTTTGTGACAATTTTATTTTTACTTTAAATAAATAGTTATTATTGTCATTTTCTTACCCAAGTGGCTCAATGGGGTCCCCAAGTTGACCCACGGATTGTCTTGGTTGGCCAAGACTCATCCAATAAGTTTAGGACAAGTGTAATGGTATTTTCATATTTTTATAATATCATTTTTACCTTAAATTTCACTAATTACCTTTAATCGCGATTAATTAAACATAAAAGTTACTATTCACCAAAAAAATAATTTTAATCCCATTGAACCACATTTTACTTCCCAATGACAACCATGTCTGTCAGATTTTTGAAAATCAAATCACAGAAGTGTTAATGTTTCATTTAAACGAAAAAATCAGTTTTTAACTACCACTTAGTGGTTTTACTATTCATCAAAAATTAATGTTTTTCAGAACAATGCCAAAATTTCACCCAAAGCTATAATTGATATTCCAAATTAAAAAATGATGTATATTTGAAAAAATTCCAAAAATATAAGTTGAATTAATTAATTTTATAATTAATTCCCGCTGTCACAACAAATAGCGTGTTTTTAAGAAACAATATATATCAAAAGATTGAAAATTGTTTATGTACAATTTCGAAGTGAAATTATTTCTAATGAACACCATTGGATAAAATGGTAAAAATATATTATAATTATAATTTAAAACCACTAAATAGTATAATTTATCACTATAAATTATTTTGATTAAAAAAAGTTGTTTTTAATTATTTTTCACTATTCATAAAAAATTGGAAGTTCTCAGAAAATTACAAAAAATTCAAATTAAGATAATTTCGATATTCCGAATTCAAAAATGAAGTCCATTTTGAAATATGAAATTTATATAATTTAAAAAAGTGGGTATTAATATTCATAACGGCTACATTGATTGGTCGTAGTGTGTTAGAATCTCGAAATTGCGTACAATCCAATCTATGGCATTATTGAAAGAGAAGCATATCGTGGAAGCTTGGGGTGTTACATTCTCCCCTCCTTCAATAAATTGCATCCTCACAATTTGAAATTTTTCTTTTAAAATAAAATGTTGAAAATAGAAAATACCTTTGTGGAAAACCCACATTGGAAATAAGGTTAATAAGAAATATAACATTAAAAGAAAGAAAGAGACGTACAATGGTCACAAGAGATAGCCCATACTAGGATTTTATGAAAATATGGATATGGAGGAAAAACAAACCATCAAGGTCTAATGGAGAGTTGTATAAAATAGGATTAGGATAATGTTAACTACAAGAAAATCACAAACTTGTGATTGGTTAAACAGTCATTGATTCCCCAATTGGAAAATTTAACTGACAAAATTTTTGTTTTAAGTTACCTTTCAGGAAGTTGAGGAATTTATTTAGGATATTTACTAAGAACATAAGGAAATATACTTACTTGTCATGTACACTTTCATTCTTTAATAAATTTTTACCACAAACCCATCTTTCAATATAAAAGGTAATAGAACTCAAAAATATTCTATTTATCATAATTGTATAAGGTTCCAAATATTAAAAAACACGATTTAGATTAGTAAATCTTTTTTGTAATAACCAGGGACTTCATGTAGGCTAGTGGTAGGTAATAAAGTCATGTCGCACTATAGTTGTGGGTTCGATTCCTACAGCTTTGTCCAACGTGACGAGTTATCCCCCAACCCGCAGGTTGTCCTTTTCCTAAAACTATAGAATTATAATATTCCAAAAATAATCTTTATAAATGTTTTAACCATAAAAAATACTATCCAAAGTTCAACTTAATCCATTCCAACTTTATAGATATCCAAAATACCTCCGTCCATACTTTCTCTAAAAGGTCTCTAAATTCCAAAATCAATTGTATCATTAGATTCCCCAAACAAAGTAAAGTTTCTCTTATTGTCACATATAAAAATATGATTACCTTCATCATATTAAAACCTTAATGAAAACAACAAGTACTGAAGTACAATCCTTATATATATCACATTATTCTTATAACCAGTATATAATCCTTCAGTCCAAAAGCACCAATACATTAATTATTCCACTTCAAATGTAGTAACAACATAAGATTGTCCTTGATCCCTTGGCGTTTTCTGAGGTAAGATTCCCTGATGCATAGGACATTCATTTTCATAATGCCCTGTTTCCCTATAATTGTAGCATTCAACATTGATAGCCTCTTTCTTTACCTTGAAATCACGACCCTGGTGACCTTTTTCTCCACATTTATAACAAACTCTCATTCCTTTTAGGCAAGTACTAGGGTGATTCTTCGCAAAATTATCACATAATGGAAAATCCTTCTTTCCCTTTTTCCCTTTATCTGTATCTTGTTCCACCATTCTCTTCTTCTCTTTCTTTACTTTGTTGTCATAAGACATAGAGAATTCCTTTTCTGTCTTGGTAGCACACGAGACTATATCTTCGTATGTTGAGAAAGATTGTGATACTAAATCTTGATGGAGAAATGGTTTTAAACCATCAATGAAATGATCAATATTACTTCTTGGGTTATGTATATAATATGTAGCATGCCTCGCTAACCTTGTAAAGTTGACCTCATACTTTGTGAAATTCTCATCTTCCTTTTGTCTCAGACTCAGAAATTGTCTTTCCATATCTGCTCGATGGTCATGAGGAAATTATTTTTCTAAGAAAATTTCATTAAACTCCCTCCATTCCATACTTGATACTTCTTCATCTTCCTTTGTGTTTTGAATCAGCAACCACCATTGATCGGCATCTCCAGTGAGGCGGTAAACTGCCATGACAACCTTCTACCTTTCACTACTCCCCAAGGCGTGGAATATTTTCTCTAAGGATTTTATCCATTGCTCAGCTACTAATGGATTTTTACCCCCATTAAATATTGGCGGTTGTTGCCTCACGATGTGGTCTAACGTTGATCCTCCACATTGCGGATCAGGGTACTCCATACGAGTAAGGTTATTATTCATAATCTGAGTGAGTTGTCCCAGTATGGTGATAAGTTGATCAGCACCAGTTGTGTCTCCATCTCCACTATAATTATCTTGAGCAGGAGGGAAATCCATACATGGAGTTTGTGCATTGATACAGTTTCCATTCCTCCCACTAGGTTCCATTTCTAAACAATGGAATAAACTAGATTAGTTTTTGAATCAAACTACATAATTCTATACTGGTAAAACACTTAACATAAATTGAACTATAATCATAAAAATATTTTCTTTGAGAAAGTATATAATCATAAACCCTTCATAATGGTTTTTAATGAAAATGAGAATTATCCTAAGCATATCCCCTAGGAGTGTCGTAACCAAGAGTGAAACAAGGCCTGTTGTCGTGCACCAGTTCCCGTTCGAGTCTAGCTCAAAGTGGTGTTTTCAGGTTTTACCCCTAGGTACATCTGTGCCAAAGCCACCTCTACCTGCTCGTATCCAGAATGGGATGTATTTCTCAGAAAACTCACAAAATCTCTATAATACCAAAATTATAGGAAGTTCTTCTATACTAATCCTCAAAGTCTATCTTAGGGATATGCTCTTCAATCAGAGTTTTTGTAAATCTAGCTTCCAAGTCTAGTACTAAACTGCCTCTGATACCAACTGTAACGCCCTGACCCCAGTTACCCAGAGTCAGTTCATTATTATGTAACATTGGCATGATCACAAAAGATTAAGTCTCGAAAGACCGATTAGTTTAGTATCCTTGGAAACACTAGATACATTGAAAAATGTTACATTACATCATAAAGTGAAAAACTACACTAACATAGTCTCCATTTTCCACACTCATATCCCCTTCAGACTATCCCTGCAAGTCATTCCTAAAATACTTCTTCACATCCTGGAAAAATTAAAACATTTAAATGGGTGAGATCAGATGCTCAGTAAGGATAACAATATAGCTGAATCGTTCATAAATAAACATTAACATTTAAGGCAATGTATAAGTAAAACAAAAGCCTTTTAAACATGAAATTCAGCATAATATGGAAAAAATAAAATGAAATAATTCCATTTACTTATTCACATGGATATTCTACTAGTCGAATAATCACATGAAATATCAATAACCACTTTCATAATGATGGAATGCATAATTCCAGACTATCAAAACCACGTATCCAAGGCCTCATGCCAAGACTAGAAATAATATTTTGCCAATGCCTCGTGCTAAGACACTAGTTTGTCTCATGATACCTACTGATGAATTGATGAACTATAGCGGGCTCCACCCGTCACTTATTAAGTCCAATGAATTCCTCATATGAACAGGTTTAAACATATCATAAACCATAACATAATCGTATCACATAAAAAACGCATAAAGGAAACATAACATTTCCACATTTCAATCACAAGATATCAACACAACACATTGATATAATAATAAAAACACTTTCAAATCCATTTTCAATACCAAAATAAAATAAAATTAAAACATTGTATTTAATTTTCATTTAAAAAAGTTATGTCTTGCAAAGGAACCCGAAACTCAAATAATGGTCACGGCGGTAGAGAAGTCGTTGTCGCCGCATATGTAAGACAAAACATTCCTTTTTTCGTTTAGTAAAAACACTTCGTATAAAAATATTGATATTGAATAAAAGTAAAAGTCAAAGGGGTTTATATACCGTATAAATTAAAGTTGTGTATAAAACAAAATATGCCTCAATGAAAGGAGACTAAGACGAAGTCCCTTAAAAGATCATGTTTTTAAAATAAAGTAGATCTGTTATGTGTATTCACTATAAGTAAACATAATGAAAGTACAAATACAAGAGAGGACATAATAATATCATGACATAATTTGAAAGTAGGAGATTAACCCAAAGAACAGAAATTGGGTTAAGAAGTTCCCTTACCTCGTGTCTGACTTGACTCGATCGTTCTTTAACCTCCTTAAAATCGGGTAACTCTTTTTGATTTAAGACAAAGGCTTCCTTGGGAAGAATTCCTCCCAAATTAAGGCTTCTAGGAGTAAGAGAGGGAAGTTGACAGAGTATTTGGGTAGAGGTTGGCCTATCCAAATGGCTTGAAGGTGTGAAAAAAGTGGTAGTGGTGGGGGCCTTTTATAAGAGGAGAGTAGGGGAACTCTTGGAAAGTAATGAAATGTTACATTATTATGAAGTGATTTTAGAATTTCAATGGTCCCACAATTATATATTTCAAGTATAAGGTGATAAGGGTTCGAAATCTACCCATCCAATAGGTGTTTGACAAGTGTAAGTCTTAGATGTTAAATTTTCTTTTCATTTTATTTAAATCATTAAATTAATGTGGTAATCGCTGCATCATCATGGTGTCATAGACAATTTAATTTATTTAATGTCTAAAAATTATAAAAAAAATATCATGGTGTAGGAAATCCTTTTTTCTTTCCAATTAATATTTATAGTCTAAAATTTCACTTATATAACCTCATGTAATAATTGTTTTAGTAAAACAACTCAGGTTTGTGACAATTTTATTTTTACTTTATATAAAAAGCTATTATTATCATTTTCTTACCCAAGTGGCTCCATGGGGTCCCCATGTTGACCCATGGATTTTCTTGGTCGGCCATGACTCATCCCATAATGGTAGGAAAAGTGTAAGGGTATTTTCAAATTTTTATAATACCATTTTCACCTTAAATTTCACTAATTACCATTAATCGCGATTAATTAAACTTAAAAGTTACTATTCAACAAAAAATTATTTTAATCCCATTGAACCACAATTTACTTCTTAATGAAAACCATGTGTGTTGTATTTTTGAAAATCAAATCACATAAGTGGTAATGTTTCATTTAAACTAAAAATCAGTTTTTTAACTACCATTTAGTGGTTTTACTATTCATCAAAAATTGAAGTTTTTCAGAACAATTCCAAAATTTCACCCTAAGCTATAATTGATATTCCAAATTCAAAAGTTATGTTTATTTTAAAAAATTCCAAACATATAAGTTGAATTAATTAATTTTATAATTAATTCCCGATGTCACAACAAATAGCGTGTTTTTAAGAAACAATATATATCAAAAGATTGACAATTGTTTATGTCCAATTTCAAAGTGAAATTAATTATAATGAAAACCATTGGATAAAATGGTAAAAATATATTCTAATTATACTTTTAAACCACTCAATAGTATAATTTATAACTATAAATTATTTTGATTAAAAAAGTTGTTTTCAATTATTTTTCACTATTCATATAAAATTGGAAGTTCTCAGAAAATTACAAAAAATTAAGCTTAGGATAATTTCGATATTCCAAATACAAAAATGAAGTCCATTTTGAAATATGAAATTTATATAAATTCAAAAAGTGGGTATTACTATTCATAACGGCTACTTTGATTGGTCGCGGTGTGTTAGAATCTCGAACTTGCGCACAATACAAGCTATTGCATTATTAAAAGAGAAGCGTGTCGTGGAAGCTCGGGGTGTTACATAGAAGAACATACACATACATATTTAAATTGAAACGAGAAGACATAACATAAAAGATGTCATGACTTAAAAGATGACGGTGAAAGGTTCCCTTACCATGAAGAGTAACTTCAAAAGCTTGAATGTTGGGACCTTGGGGAGCTTGAGGGAACCTTGGGAAGACTCCTTGGGAGGTAAAAAGGCTAGAACTTATTTGAGGGGGATTTTGGAATGAAATTAATGAGGGAATGGATTGGTATTTATAGGAAAAGTGAGGTAATATTTAATTAATTCCCAAGAGACACCTCATCGGTGGTATTTGCAAAACTATCGGGCCTGACCATGGTATTTTCCCATGGTATTGGCCACATGGGACACCTCATAAAATATAATACTATTAACTAGTCTATCAGAATGACTAAATCTTTATTACAACATTATTGACGTCATTAAACACCCGAAACTCAAAACTGTATTATGACTATTCACGAAAAAACAAAACATTTTATAAAAATCTCATAAATTCAACCTAATCTAATATTGATTCTATAAATTCAAAAATGAACTCCATTTTATGAAAATAGTTTTCTAAATATTTTTAATTTAATTTTTAAATAAAATCATTATTTATTCAAAAAGCAACTCTAAAACTATTACTTATTTTGTAATACCTTGAAAAAGTAATCAAGGTCCCATAAAATTATCATATAACCATAATAAAATAATGTAACAATTTATGAAAATAAATTTCCATTTTAAATTATTAAATTAATTATAAAACTTTAAATAAAATATTTATGACATACAAAAACAACAAAACTCATACTATGATTGTTTTTTCACTTTTAAGATGTCTAAATTGTATTTATACATTCATGAGTGATGTTTCTATTTTTTTGGCTGATTTACTATTAACTACTATTCATAAGGGTATGTTACTATTCATACTTTACTATTAACTAAAAATTAGGATGATCTTATTAGACTCTAAATTTCTTACAGATCACAACTATATAAGGCCATTTTTTTAAAATATTTTCACGTTATTTATTATTTAAAGTTTACATGAATATTTTAAAATACCCTTTTTACAAAATTCATCATTAATATTCATCCTATATTTATCCAAACATTGGAAAATCACAAATTTCACCATAATAAATAATAATAATTTTATTTATAACAAGGGATTACAAAAAGTATCTAAGGCCTCGTTACATAACCCCTTATAACACCAACATAGGACCTAAGTGTGGGGTGTGTTATGGTGATAGAATCTTGGGGCGGCTCGGACAACATTTCCTAAGTGGTGATTTCAATTAGCTTGAACTTCTCCCTTAGGTGATTCCATTCAAGCTTCACATGTTAAAGCATAGCATGGGCTTGGTCCAGAGCAAAGCCAAGAGATTCTACCTCCTTACCAAGCTCTGAACGATGGGCTTCGTACGGCCCAAGTCTAATGGATGAGCCCATTGACTCTTTTTTGTATTAATTTACCGATATCACTTGTATTTATAAACTATAATTGTAACGTTAAGAGTTTAGTTTCCAATGATCATATTGACCAATGATCATATCAGAGTCGAAACCCAACGGTACCACTTCATTAATTAAATGATGGAGTTTTGTGGAGTATAAAATGAAACAACACACAAATTTAGGAAACAAATTTTATTCCAATGTTTGGGTTAGTACATTTTCCATTAAATATTGATTTATATCTTCTCTCAAAAAGAGTTGAATCTTTTCTAGAGTCATTGGGTGGAGTAACAGAAATCTTTCAGCATGGTCATTGCCTATACCTCAGGTAAAGGGAATGTCATTAACGATTTTCTAAGTATGAAACTTCCAAACTAGGTTATAAAAGAATATTCAGAAGAGGTTAATTTGATATCTCTCTTTTCACTGTTTCATACATTAGTTTAGTAGAAAGGTGCTTATGTTTCTTTAAGAAGAGTTTATTTAACACCCGCTCTTCATGAGATGATTATTCAAGACCAAGAGTTTGATGAGGAATTCTGTAGCATTAGATACTCTCTTTATGGTGTGAAGATAGTGGCCTTGTGGTTAGTCTTCAAAGAAGACATTCTATGTTATTAGGATCGATTAGTTGTGCCTTTAGAATAAATGAATGATTTGATGGGGTATTTTCATAATTCTTAGTGGAATATGCACCCAATAACCACTAAGATATTTTATGATACATGATAGTAGTTCTGGTGTCATGATAAAATATGTGACATTTCTGATTTTGTTTCTCATTGTTATGAATACTAGCAGGTGAAGTCTGATCACCAGAAACCCTAGGGTTTACTTTATCCACATCCATTCCCTACTTGGAAGTTGTATGAAATCTCTATGGACTTTTTTGTTGGGTTTCCTCATACCCAGATAATGAAAAAATGATATGGGTTTTGATCAACAGGCTGACCATGTCGGCTCACATTATACCTGTTTGAGATAAAACTAAAGTTCAGGAGTTGGGAAATCTCTATGTGACTGAGACTATATGATTTCATAGAGTTCTATAATTTATAGTTTATGATAGGGATCCTCAATTCACTTATCTCTATTAGGGAGGCCTTCAGGAGGCACTGGTATTTCATTTTCATTTGGACACGACTTACCATCTGTAATCGGATGGCCAGACAGGGAGATCTATAATTTGTTTTGAGGATACACTTCGCGCTTGTGTTCTCATCTTTGGTGTGTCTTGGTATAATCATTTGGGGATATTTTAGTTTTTATTATAACAATATATATGATTCTGTGATAAAAATGGAACCTTTTTATACCATGTATGGTTAGCCTTATAAATTTTCATTGTGTTGGTTGTAGATTAGGGAAACATCCTTGGTTAGACCAAGTTTTGTAAAAGATATGATAGTAAAGGTTCAGTTAATCCATCAAAGAATATTGAAATCACAATGTCTATATAATTCATAAGATGATCATTAATATAGACCTTTGGAGTTCACAGTTAGTGAATAGGTGTCCATTAATGTTTTAACCCAGTTGGGTCATCAATAGGTTGGGAGGAAAGACAAAATTGATCCTCATTTTGTGGGGCCTTTTGAGGTTATTGAACACATGGGGAAGGTTTCTTTCCATCTAGAAATTTAACTGTATCTAACATCTATACATAAAATGTTCCTTATATTTCAGCTCACTAGTTATCTCTTTGATCCATCTCACATTTTGAGCTATAGTGATCTGGAGATTGAACCTGATATATCTTTGACTAAGTGTCCAGTCATGATATGTGATTCTGCGACCAAGGTACATCATGGGGGGATGATACCTTTGGTTCATGTTCTATATAATCATGGTTCTGATAGTCATGAGATTTTGGAACATTAATAACTAATGAAAGAATAGTGGTGTTTTTTTTAGCATGCAATTTCTTCATAAGTTTTATGGGGACATAAAGTTCTTTTGGTGCGGAGGTTGTAATGTCTCATTATAGATCTGAAAGTTACTTCTTTAACCTTGTCATGGTTTAATCTTTTTTATTAATTGGATTGTATTGAGAATGAATTTGTAGGATACCTGTGATAGTCATGTCATATTCTTGTTGGATTTTTTCTTATCTAAATGTGTGTTTCTATAGGATGTCAAAGGATTACACACTCTATAACCATATTACACATAGTTTAATGGTTTCAGGATACAATTCATGAAAGTTTTCAAGCTATGAAGGGTACATGTAGTGAATACCCTTTACACATCATGAATGTTTTAAATATATTTTTTTCAATTGGGAGTGTCAGAATTTTTGTTGAGGCGACACATTTTTGGCGGTTACTAGATGTACCTATTTTACAATGTGTATTTGAATTACACGTCGTGTAATACCTTGAATGTGGTTTTATAAACTGGAATTGCAACTGGGATTTCATTTTTTCTCCCCTCTGATTTATTCCCCCTTGACCTAAGTCTTTTTCTAGAAGAACATGGAGCCTTCCAACCCTTCCAGATCCTCTCCTTCAGCCTCCGACCATCATAACTCTTATGGTGTGATACCTGGGTAAGTGTTCTTCCTCATTCCATGTATTTTTCTCTTTTTCCATTATTGTAATTTCAATAGCTCATTCTGAATTTTATATATTCATTCCATGTGGTGCTAGATCATATTTATAGGATGTGATTTGTGGTCTTCTATTCCTTTGTTCTCATTAATGGGTGTCTTTGCGAGTGTTGAGTTTCAAAAAAAGGTATGTGGTACCATCACGGTTATTCAATTATATTAAAATTACATTAATTGATTTGTATCAATTTTTATTTAAATTAAATTTCTCAAATTTTATTTCATTTGATTTTATGAAACACAATTCCCTTTAATTGGGATATTTGAAATAATTTCAGTACAAAAATTTGGAAAAACCTCCAATTCAATTGAATTGGGGTGTATTTATGGAAATTGTTTAATTTAAATTGTTTAATTTAAATTTTAAATTTGATGGAAATGAATTATATTAGATTTTAAAATTTAATTGTGGAAAATAATTTTGAAAATTGATGGAATTGGTTTTGAATGGATTTCAATCTTATGGAAATGGCATAAGAATGTTTTGATAGAAGCCCAGTGGGTTTATCTCAGAAATATGCTTGTCTTATTTATTGAAACCCATTTTGGTTTTAAATAGAAAATTGGAATTTTGAAATGGGACAATGGGATTTAATTGTATTTTAAGCATTATTAAAATATTTTTTCAATCATTCATCATGTAAGAGCACATGAAATCCTTAGGTAGTTGGTGACTTATTTGGACAAACATTGCACTACTACAAAATTCTAAAACATAGATGTGGTGGGTCACATCCCCAATGGGAGGGTGAGTAATCACCTTTGGCCAGTGTTAGGGGGACGTGTGTATACACATATTTCTGAGATCACTTAGATTGTATAGAGTCCTATAGCCAAAACCACTATAATACCTTTTGTTAGATGACCATGTTGCTATCTGGGCATTTATATTTCAGTTATAAATGCATGCCAATGTTGTAAAACTATTTTACATGCCTTCTGAATTTATATAAATTGTTTTATATAAATGTTTTGTTTAATCCATTATTTTATAAATACTCCATCATTTTTAAATCCTTTTCATAATTTATTTTCAATAAATTGAACCGTATAACATGATTTTTTTAAATATTATCTAAAATTAAAAATCTATTTACTTTTAAAATTGAAAGAAATATTTTTGTTAATCTATATTGTTCAAATTTTATGGAATCCTTGATGAGAACCTACTAGTTTTTTAGATGAAAACCTACTTGTGACTTTAGGTTTTTGTAGATTATCTTCTTCTAAGTTCAACTAAGGGTAAAGGATCATTTATAGGTGGATCCAGCTATTGAATATTGGACTTGGTGAGTTATTGAATAGGGACTTGGGTTTTTTTCCTCTATTTTGGTACATGGGTTGTAGTACTTTCAGATTTTATGGCTTGTTGTATTTTAGTACTTTACTCCCAGTGGAAAATCATTTGATATGATAATGTCCCGTTTCATCTTGATTATTCTATGTTTTTTGAAAAATTAATTACCACTATCATGTTGTATAATGACAGGTGCTAGTCACCAAACCATAAGGATAAGGAATTCACTTCGAGCTATGTCAGGGCCGAATCAGTTATCGGGTTACCAAGGTACCCGGGATTGTTTGAGACACTTATAAGTGGTAGTCACTTATTAAAAATACAATGGAGGAGGATAAAATACAGGGAATGGAATTAAATAATTTTTACGATGTATTCTTCAAAAAATAATTTCCTCATGATAAATGAGTTGATATAGAAAGTAAATTCATAAAATTAGGAAAAAATGAATTACAAATTATTTCTGAGTATGAGGAAAACATTACAAGATTATAAATGCATGAAATGGACAATGTAATTATTCTCGAATTTAATATTGACCACATATTTAATGGGATTAATACAGCACTCTGAAAGTAATGAATCTCTCCAAAATTATAAATTTATTAGGATATAGTATCATGTGTGATCAAGATAAATAATGAATTCTATAAGTATTATTTTAAGTAAGGGAATCAATAAATGAAGTGGGTGGCTAAGAGATTTCGAAAAGGAATCACAAAAATAGGGAAGAAGGGAAGGGAGTAATATAAAAATTATAATTAATTTAGAATGAAAAATCATGAAAAATTCATGATGAAAATTTATATTTACTTCATGTTTTGATTGAAAGTCCCTCAGGCTTATGATTCCAAGGGAAAGAAAAAATGTTCTAATGTTCAATGCTCGAACTGTAAGAAGATAGGGAATTATTTAAAATAATATTCCTTGAATATAAATAATTTACCTAAAAATACTAAGGGAGGTGGTCCAATATAATGTAATTACTACTACTGAGGTTGGAATCCCTTATGTTATGAAAATAATTGTATTGATCATGAACAAGTTCTTTATTTGATTCTAGATATATTCACTCTATTATATTTTAGATGGATATCAAATCATACCCTAACACTGTAAAGGGTGAATTTTTAAACAAGACACATGGTTTAAATCTATTTATAATATATTGAGATATTTCTATTAATATGAACAATTATTCTATCAATGCAAATCTGGTTATTATAACTATTTTTAGATTTGAAATAAACATGATTTTGTGGGATTAATTATATTTTAGGAATAGGAATTAGTAAATGAAGCATAAAATAATCAATTACACACTAGTGGTGTTATAATTTAAAATTTTATTTGTTGTATCATTATTATGGGTATTATTAGTGATGTTTTTGGAATTAATGAAATAATTCTTCATATGAAGGTTTGTCCATAATGTGTAAAATATAAACATTTTCAAATAAATACTTTTAAATAGGTTAAATAAAATTTCATACTTTTATAGATCATATAATTAATTAAAGGTTATTATTAGTGAATTCGAAAATAAAAATACATATTATTCATTTTACAATGAATTATGTGATGAAAATATATAGAAACTAATTAGAATGTACAGAAAAATGAATTAATTTCATTTATATTTTTTAATAAATATTTTTTTTCTCATATTCCATGGTAAAATAATTTCACAAATATTGTATTAGGATCGTGAAAATGAGAAAAAAAATTCTTTATAAAATCATTTCTGATGGATTGATGGTATTTAAAATCCCCCCAAATTTATGGATTTGTGGTCAATAACATTTTCATTTGTAATTTATTCATAACTTTTTATTATTCCAAGGACATTATCTTTCCCCTAAATGTCTATATATTCACATCCATCTAATTTTCTAATAATATGGGAAACTGATTATGTGTTATTTTAGGAAACCTTTGTGTTTTGACATCCCCTTTTAAATGGATGTTTCATTATCCCCTTCTATAATGAATGTTTTTAGCAATATGGTTTTCAATTATTAAACCATTGATTGTTGAGAAAAACAATTATATGTGGAAATTAACATAAGTGGTGTGGGGAATGTAGAAACACAATTTTTGAAAAACATTATAGTATTTTTTATTTATTTCTTAATAGAGAACAATGTGTTTTTAGGGAACAATGATATAATATAAGAAAATTATATAAATTGGATTCTTATAAACTTGCAATTAAAATAACATTATGAATTTGAATAATCAACATGTGAAAACTATATATAATGTGTTTTTATAATAAAATGTTATTTATTAATTAATAATAAATATAAAATTAATTTTTTAAAAAATAAATTTTATGCATCAAAAATATGTTTTCTTCAAAAATGGTTTTTTATTTCATTTTATAAAAGAAAATTATAATTAAATTATAATATTTTATGATATTTTATTTCAGGATATGAATATAATTTTTTAAATTATAATGTTATTTTGTTAAATGCGTGATTTTTTCATATTTGTAACCAGATATATTTTTAGGTATAGCGTAAGATAAGATTTTTGTGAAAATTTCATTTCATTTCATTAAACCATGTACTATAAAGGTACAACTATTATAATTACTTTGATACTAATGCATAATAATTCTAAATTAAGTACATATAATCTAAATAAATATAATGGATTCAGTATTATACATTATTTTTGTTGACAACTATCTTGTACCCAAGTGGTATAGGCTCCTGCATGGCATCCAAAAGACCCGGGATCAAATCCAGGTAGGGATAAATTTCTCGGTACTATAGTAGTATTGTAGTTGTGACGAAACTGTAGCAGTGGAGTCATTTTAGTAGGTACTATAGTAGAGGTGGTACTGTAGTGGGTACTTTAGCAGTGTAGGTACTGTAGCGGTACTATTCATCGAGGTGTCCTTTGGGCCAAAAAATGGGCTTTCTGGCAACATAAACTTGGGCCTTCAGGCTATGTAATGGGTCTACCTTTACCCATTCATATAAAGGTATTTGAATTAAATAATAAATTGAGGCTTTATCCCGAACCTTAAAAGAATAAATTATTTTTGTAAAAGTTTTTTTTGGCTTAAAACACATTTTTCAATAAATTGTTTTTATGTACTTACTATATTTTTATATAACCAAATTAAATAAACCACTACTTATTTATAATGCCACATAAATATATATAATATAATTTCAATAAAATATTTCAATATTAATCTAATATTTTTGCAAGGAAATAAATGAATGTAAAATATGTTTACTGTTTAAAAATGAGTTTGTCTAAAAATGGTTTTATTTGCATTTTGCGCACTTATTTTCAAGAATTTATTTTCCACTTATAGAATTTTAATCCATTAAAATTAATTTTATATCTATAATAATTATAATTAATATAATTTAATAGGGTCAACATAATTTTTGATCATAATTAATAGTATAAATATTTAATATTTTTTATAACGGATATGGTTTACATTGGTTTACTAGTGTGGTAAGATAATATATAAGGGTATAAATTCCAAAGAAACGTGTATAACTCATTCTATTGATTGTTATTTAGACCTAAAAATATCATAATTTTTTTCTTTTACCATTAGAAGGAACCATCACATGAAAGGGACAATATATTATTGAAACATTTTAGTAAATCATTGGTGTCCCTACCCTAACTTATAAAAGGGTACCTTCAATCCTATCTTATTAAAGTACATTGAAAAAATATAAATAATCCAATACCATCTCCAAAATATCATTTATTCCGACCTTACATCCTTGATCTTCTATTATTCACCTAATTCCATCTTAATAAGGCTTAATGTCTAAGAAAATTGAGGTCTCTCGAAGAAGTGGTAATCATCTTTACCATATCATTCATATTTAATTGTTCATATACATCTTATATATCCTGTATAAACATAATAATAATAATAATAAAGTTTCATCAATATATTGAAATTTTATGATGACTATTTTACAACCATTTCTACCATTTTTACATGATTTAGTAAATGAAAATATTGCTTCTATGCATGTATCACCTACCATCTCCACATAGTAGTCTAATTTATTTTTCATCACCACGTTACATGGATTTTTAAAAATATTAAAATAATTAATATATATTTTATCAATGTAATAACTATGATTATGTAAATATAAAATATAATTTACATCCTTACTCTTCTATAAGATAATAAACGATAACACCACTTTTGGGTACATATAGACTACGACCTCCACAAATCTATGTGTTTAATTTTTCAAGTTATTCCTTTATGTATGATTATAATTATATATATAATTAATATATATTATATTAATATAATTATAAATATTATTTTTATTATGTAACCATGATCAATATGTAAGGAATAAAACTACCTAACTGATACTGACATGAAAAATTAAATATTCAACACTTAAAAATGATAATATTAATAGAGAGTAATTAATAAACTGTTGTTTTAATGTTATAAGTGGATATTATATGAAATTTTAAGTATGTAAATGGTAATTTTATATAATTACAATAAAAAAATATTTTATTGAATGTAAAAATCATTAATGAAGTAACTGAAACATGAGGTAAAGGATTCTTATCTCACATTTATTTATGTAATATATATGGAATCTTAAATAATTGTTTCACTTTTTTGTGCATATAATTCCTAAGTTAACTATTATATCTGGAATATATTTATATTAATTGTTTTTATATTTTCATTTAATTTAATTTCTTTTATGTGATTCAAATTTTTTAAAGTGGTAAGAGTTTATTCAATAATTTTCTCTTCATTTTCAATTATTTGTGTTTATGTTTACCTTGAAGGAATCATATGATATTTTTATCTAAAGACCCCAAAAATTAATTCTCATATGGTTTTTATGGAATTTATATGTATTAATTTCATATTTACGATATTTGGCACTAAAAATATGGAACAAAAGTTTTAAGTAAAACCAACTTTGTTTTTCTATTTGGTTTAGTGTATTTTTCATCTATATATATATAAACTTTAACATGTTTTAAAAAATGTATTTAATATTTTAAAATCATTTTTTAGATTATTTTTTCCCATATTTTACTTTTCATAATAATTTTTAAAAGCAATATTCCTGTTGTTTTCTAAATATTATTTGTTTTATTGAAGGCATGTACTGAATATTGTTTTACATTTAATGCACATATTAGTTTTCATATCATAAAGCCTATTATTTAATTTAATTATTATATTGTATGTTTAAATTTTTATTTTCAGTGAAATTTTTTCTCTAATATCCTTGAAATTTATATATTTTAAATAATCATTTTAAAATAAAATGGTATTCACATAAGTTAATTTTTTAGTGAAATTTTGAAATTATTTTCATCTACCTTAATATCCTTTGATTATTCTTATGATTTTGTATGGATATACACTAATGATAACAACCAAATTATTCATTTGGAAGTCTTATGATCATATTGTTATATTTAATCCTTAGTGAAAGTATTATTTTTTTAATTCTAGTTCCTCAATGTTAATTATTATGTTTATTATGTATTGAATTTTTATTCAACAATTTTATATGATAAATACATTGGGCATAATAAATGATTTGTTATAATTTATATAACCCCTAGGTTTAACAGTATGTATCATTTTACAAACTAAAATAGGTATTTAGTGTGCACCATACATATTTACAAATTTTGTCTTAGAATAAGTCCTTATTAGTGAGAATATGATGCTTGAAATAATGCATTCTATCATTATGGGATGAGTTATTATTATCCATATAGTTATTTATGTAGGTTCTTCATCAATGAATGTAGTCTCCCTATGATATAAGTTATATGGGATATTTTGTTATTTTTATCTCTGCCATACTATTCATTATTATTTTTTACTATGATATATTGTGTTAAATGATTTCACTTAATGAATATTTGATCTCAACATTTACTATGTTTTCCTTTCCACAATATACCAAAATGGATCTATAAATGATTTCAAGGATTTTCTATAATAATAATATAGTTCTCATATTAATTTTTACGGTTTATTTCATGTTCTCGGATTTCATGTGAGAATAATGTATGAATCTAGTATCCCAAGACTACTAAACTATTTGATCCATAGGGATTTGATCCGATTTATATTCTCCATTAAAAGAAAATAAACACCAACTGAGGGATATTGGTGTCTGGTAGTTACAAGGTAGATAGTATATTAATTTATTGATTTGTAATTATATCATAAATAATGTATATATTTTTATTTTCTATATTTATAACCCTCAGTGTGAACTCATGATGAAAAATGAATTACACAACTATGTAAAGACTATATTTTTTACATCCATACAAGCTATGTTTTCAATTTCCATGGAATGGAGTGTAGATGATAAAGGCTCTTAATCAAGATAATATCATTTTGGAAAATACTGTAATCTAATTTTATCATATTGTTGTTCTTATAAATATTTTATGGATACGGAAGAAGAAATAATCATAAAAACACTCAGTTATGAGTAATACAAATTATTAGAGAAGCATGTTATTACTTATACATTGAGACCTCAAGGAATGATCTATTTGTTTGATAATGACATATAGTATTAAAGGAGGGATTTTGGGAATGTATTTGGGTAGAAATTGTCCAATATAATTGTAATATCTGGTTTGAAAAAGATAATTGAGGGGGTTTCCATTAATAAGTAAGGTGAGAGGTCCACTTGAAATTCTTTGTATCCATGTAATACTATAAGTTTAATACTCATGTATAAGTTGATGATATAAAAAAATCATTGTTAATGTGACAGGGGTATAAATATACCCATACAAAAAGAATTAATTTGATATTTTATAACCTCATCATAAATATTTAACATTAGTTATCCTATTTTACTCCTCTACCCTTGAGACAAATGTTTTACAAAAGTTATAATTAATAATTATCATAAATGAAATTGACCTCATGGAAATACTTGGGCCTCATAATTAAAATTTTGAGTTCCATTATTCCCATTTAAATTTTTATCTGTGTTATAAATTAATTTAAAACATCGTGTGCACAACATAATGAAAAAAAGTTTTATTATAAAACTTATTATACGAAAATAAGATATATATTTTTTATTCTTATGGAATTAATTATAGTATTTTTAATAAATGGAATATTTTCTTACCATAATAAAAAATCAAAGTAAAATTGGGTTTTTATAAAACATCATTTAAATAAAATAAATGATTGTTTTACAATAATAGTTATTTTTTACTATTCTCCTTAAAAATCAATTATTTCTAAAAAATACCAAAAAATCACCCTATGATAAACTCAACCTTATATACTAAAAATGAATGATATTAATTGTAGTAAACTAGAGATGATTCCTACTTCATTACTATATCATAGATATATGGGGTGAAATCCCAAAGGTCCATCCGATTTAGCAGATTTAGAGAGCTAGATAAATAAATGATACTAATTTTACATTGGGAAACAATATAAATCATATAAACAGAAAAAAATTTGTATCCTTATACCCATTCCAAGAATTATTCTTCATATCATAGGTAAAGGAAACATAATAAGGGTGATCTCAAATGCTCAGTATGAGTTACATATATAATACACTATCATGAATAAATAAAGCATAATCAATATGGAAAGGTAGATTAACAAAAATTCCATGTAATAAATAAATTTACAATCATTTATGGTTAAGGTATAATAAATATGAAAAGGTAACTAACTAAAAACACCTGAAATTCAATCAATAAACTGATAATGAAATTCTTCTATTGATAATATCATTATGAAAATCTCATGCATAATAATAATAATTAACTCTAAATGAATTAAATTATTAATGATAGAAAATCTTGATCTTAAGTATCATTATACCTCTTTTATCATGACCTTTAACAATATAGTTTAAAACTACTTGTTAAAACTAATCTGATTTGGCCAACTAATTTACCTTAGTATAAATTTTATTTCATTGAGGGGTTATCTTGGATTAGTCACCACCCATAAATTCAAGTCCAAATAATTATACATATATCTAATAATCAATTTAATTAATTATTAAATATTTTTTATCATAAAAAAAACTATATTGAGTAGGGATACATATTTATTGATATTTCCCATGTTAATCAAATAACTTTAAAAGTAATTAAAATATGAAAAAAAAGTATAAATTCAAATAAATAACCATATAAATCATACAATAATATTGATATTTATGTTAAATGAAATTTCAAATGAAAAATGATCATTATAAATTGATTTTTAAGGGAAATAAAACAATCGAAAAAGAAAGTGAGATTATACAATAGATTATATACAAATTATTAAATTTTAAATTATAACCCCTTGAATAAAAAACATAAAAAAATAAATCATCATGAATTAATATTTATTCATGTTAAATATATCAATGTAAATTATATACACCATATAAAATTAAATAGGTTCTTATTAGTAAATATGTCTCCGTGAAATAGGAATTTAGATGAAATCCATTACCTTATGTTATCTTTTAGTTGAACATGCTTTAAACTATTTTAGAATGGTTTTATGGATGATATTAATTAATAAAATAACAATATTAATATTTATGATATCATATATCATCTTCTTATAACTTTTATCCTCATATTTGTTAATAATATTTCAATATTTTTGATTTTTTTAGGTGTTAAATGCATTATTTTCACATTCATGTCTTCTCATTAGAGTTTTGATTCCTATACATATGATAAAAATAAATCATCCATAAAATGTTAATAATTTTATACATATCATATTTACTCATTATTTATATTGTTATAGTTATTCTTTAGTCTTGGGCATGGAAAATGAGTCACATCGTTTTGTGGCGATGGTAGGTTGTACATACACATGAGTGACGATATCATTATATTAATGGGTTAAAGGGTAAATAAATTTATGATATATTAATTTTATCTAATTTATATATTACTATATATATCTCACATATTCATTAACTTTATCCTTATTACCTTGCATGTAAATCCTAAGTGACAAACGAATTACATCGGTTCGTGAGGAGGTAGTATGCCGTTCACATGAGAAATGTTATCATATTTTATACAGAATAGAAACTAAGAATAAATATGTTATATTATAATTAAATAAGAATAATTATTTCATAAATATTATATATATACATTGAACCAAAATTTATATCCAACCATTAGAGGTTTTGATGGAAATGAGCTCTATCTGTTCGTGAGGCGATAGTCCACTAGACCCACGATAAATGGTTTCATTTTCCATTTGATGTTAGTGGGTATGTATATAAGTTATAAAATCAATATAATAAAATTTCAGTATATGGGATAAAATTTTTATATTACAGAATCATAATTAAATAATATTTGAGTTTGGTAGAAGATGAAATAATATATAAATGTCTATTTAAGAATTTTATATCTTATTCGAACTACCTCATTTGGTTTTCTCTCAAAGCCTTCCATGGAAGAATTTATGATAAAAATGGATCTAGGAAGTTGGGAGTTAATTAATAAAGTTATTTTGGTAGGTATTGGATGAAATAAGTGGATTTGGAAGTGTTAATATGGGAGGAGAGGGGGAACCCTTTATAAGTGGGGGAGTGGACACACATGGGATTTAGGAAAAGAATCAATTTCAAACATGTTTTTATCACGTAAAAGCCTAAAATATTGGACATCATCTACCATTAGTGGTGTAAAGGTATAAATATTTCCATTAAATGGATTTTTTATAGTTTGGTATGTCACATTAACCCCTATCCTTTTTATTTTTACCCATGGTAAATTTGTTTTCAACTTAATCGTGGTAATTAATTTTTACTATTTCTATAATTAATTATGGTAAAAAAAATTTACCATTTTATATAATAAAAATTATTCTAATTTGAAATTTGGAATCCATTTTATGAAAGTAAATTCACATAATTAGTAGAATCCAATTTAATATTATACTTGTTGATGGGATTAAAATGCATGTTTTTTTAGAAATTCCTCATAATTATAGAAGGTTTTAATGTAAATTTTCAGTATGAAATTGATTAAAAAACATAAATTGTATTAACTATAATATAATTTAATTAATTTTACTTTGTCCCCAATTTCAAATATAATTTAAATTCCTATAAAATTGAAATGCAAAAGAAGTTCTCAATAAAAAATCATTATTTTACATTATTCATCGAAAAATAAAATTAATCACCCTAAGATAATTTTGATATGATGAATTTAAAAACTAATTATATTTTATCAAATATATTTTAATAAATTAGTGTGAATTAATTTTAATTTATCTATTAAAAGCGTGACTAAAATACATTTTCTCAAAAGAGAGTTATTCAAATAATGTACTTTTTAATAAAATTATTATTATTTTATTTATATTAAATTCATGAACATATTTTTATTATTTTATTTAGTCATATTCATACCCAAAAACATAATTAATATATAATAATGGTCATGTATAAATTATTTTTTAATATATTACTTTCATTTAAACCAGGTGTGGTGTTTGTGGAAGGTTTTAGAAGAGATTGAATTAATTTAATAAGAAATAAATCTTAATGTTTTAGGGTGTTAAATTCCTCACGCCAATTAAAAAAATTCAATAATTTTTTTATATTACCTTCTAAACAAATGTGGGTATTTTTTCTTCATAACATCATCAGGTTCCCACGCTACTTCCACTATTTTCCGGTTCCTCTACAGTACTTTTACTAGATGATTCATCTAATTTCACAATATTTTCCCTCCAATACCCAGAATTTTGATGGTTTCTTCATACTATGATAGATCTGGTTCTAATTCTATTTCATCTTAGGTGAACACATGTTTTTGTCTTAGAATTTACATTCATAATAATAATATATGGAACACATCATGTTCTTTTGAGACATATGGTGGAATTTTTAAACGGTAAGAAATAGCTCCAATCCTTTTTAAAATATAAAATTGTTCAATGTACTTGGGGATCAATTTCAATTTCATACCAAACCTTATGATTCCTTTCTATAGAGATACTCTCAGTAAAACATGATATTCGACATGAAATTCCAAATATTTTTCTGATTAATGGTATAACACTTTTTCTTACTTTGAGATAATTTATTATAATCCTAAATAAATTATACTTTTTTTGCCTCATAAACATACTTTGGACCAATACTTTTCCTTGCAGAAACTTCATCATGAGAAGTTATATTATGGAATATATTTCCATATAATGTTTTATACAGTGCAACATGAATACTTTAATGGAAACTATTGTTATAGAAAAAATATACCAAATGTAAATATTAATCGCACAAAACTAGAATTTAATGGGTGTATTAACTCAAAATATCTTCCATTGTTTTAATATTCCTCTCATACTATCAACCAATTAGAGAATGGTTGGGGGTTCTCAACTGAAATTCGGTTCCATGATCCTTCTGAATACTCTTCCATAATTTCAATTTAAATGGGGATCACGATCAGAATAAATTGAATGTGGTTCACCATGAAGTCTTACAGCTTTATTTATCTATAGCCTTATGTGATTATCAAGAGGTAAATCTTCTATCATAGTGAGGAAATGTGCATATTTTGTTGTGCGATCAATGATAACCCATATTACATCATTCATTATATATGTATTTGGTGGTTCTATTAAAACATACATTATAATGTCACATATTTTCTCATAGGAATAATAATATGTCACATTAATACATTAGGATGTTTTATCACATCTTTCACTTGTTGAAATTCCAAACATCTAGACACATCATCAATTTCCTAATTCATGTTATCCCCCCAAAATATTCCCTCAAATCCATATACATATTTGTGTTTCCAAGGTGTTTAATGAATTTAGTGATATGGAAATCATCCAAAAATTCAATTTTTATCTCAGGTACAGATTGAACACATAATCTCATTCCAAATTTTATAACATTATCTTCTTAAACAAAGTCTTCTGATTTCCCATCATTCACAGCTTTACATTTCATTTGAAAGTTATCAACATCAAAAAAATAACATTTAATTTTATCTAATAATGATGGTTGTGTAATCATTTGATAAACGGGTGATTTCAATCCTTTAATAATAATTTACATATCCATATTTACTAGATATGTGAAAAATGTATCACTCTGAAGCATCATTTAGGTTCGAACTCAATCATCTTTCCTACTCAATGCATCCACTAGCTTATTTTCTTTCCTTGGGGGTAGTGCTTTGAGAAATCAAAATCCATTAGTGGAACTACTACATATAAGGACTTTAAAATAACTAAAGTTTGGTTTTGATATTGAAAAAAATATATGACATTCAGAGTTACCTTAAAATCATTGGGCATTTATCATCGCTTTATAAGGAACTGATAAAGGCGTTCCTTTCTCAGTTATTTTTTAGCACTAATAATGGGGCCCTTTATCAATTAGTTTCCTAGATATTATAAAGAATACATTTATCATAACATTTTATCATGATGATAAAAGGAACATTTATCAAAAAAAAATTATAGCTCTGATAGTAGACCCTTTATCGGCATTAAAACTAGAACTTATAAACATTCATTCCTCTATCATGTGCTGTTAATAGCATATCACACTATAGAAGTAATAAAATGAACCAGATAAAAAATATAAAGAGAGAAAATATAATGTTTAACTCAAATAATATTTACAAAAACAAGGCAATAAAAAACACTATATGATTAAAATTTAAAACAAGGGTTTATAAAATAAGATGTGTAAGAACAATTTATCTTAGAGATACAATAATATCAATGTTCCATTATATTTTTCTCCCAAACTCCAATCATGCTATTAGCTTCTGAATAAACCAAACCTTCTCTAGAAAACAAATACACCTATATAAGAAAAAAATATGTTAATAATACTATAAATAATAAATAAATCCAAAAGCGTCAATTTGAAACAAAAATCATATTCTTCCCGTCATACTAGGCACACCATGTATCAGTTTGAGTTTTCACTGATTATTACACATCACACCATTATTTTTTCATTGAAGTTGGTTCTCTTGAATTTTCTCACATCTGTGGTGATAAATAAATATTGATATGGTCCAAGTGAAGAGTAATTTCATTTTTTGAATAAGACTTCAATTGTCATGCCATTTCTTGTTTGTATTCAAGCATTATATCCATGAAATGTTACTAAATAAGTATTATAAAAAAATTCTATGATAATTAATTTAGCAATAGAATAAAAATCCTGAAAAAAATATTCTGAGCTATTCATGAATAGTTTTTAAAATGTGATGCCCATTTTATCCTAAAATGACACCTAAATAGAAAACATTCACGTCATTTCATATCACCCACATCATGTTTCAGATGGATGTGTGGTCAATTTCTACATGTTAAAAATTATTTTTACATCATTTTACTAAAATTTGGAAATAATATGATCTCATTTCCTCAGTTTTGTCTATGTCATGTGCATTTTAATCTAAAATGAAGCCTATATATTGAAATCAAACATATTGAGTTATATCAATCACATCATGTGTCAAATTTACATATTATCAATTATTACATGTCTCAAATGTATTATGGACTATTTTATCAATGTTTTAAAATAATATATTCTCATTTTATTAGTTTCCCTATTTGATGTTTGTTTTTTTCATAACTCATACCAATGGGGCCCTTTCCAAAACTCCTCTGGATTCCCTGCAATAGTTTAGGGGATGGAGACTAATGCTGAGTAGGCATATCAAAACATGGGAGTCCATATCCAAAGAAACTATACATATTCACAGAGAAAACATCTCCATGAAGAAAATTATAAATTCAAAAAACACCCGAACAACCGTGCATGCATACATCTTAATCCGAAAACCAGAGTACAAAAAGAAGAAAAGAAAAGTAAATTTGGAAAAATACAAGACCAACACAAATAGTCTAAAGAAAAGTCTATCCTGAAACTAAACTAGAAACTGTTATCAAGATACCATGGGAACACACCTCAGTCTATTTGGATTCACTAAGAACCACATGGTCCTGGTCCCTCTAGGAATCTATCAAAAGTTTGATCACATGCACAAGACATAAACCCTGGGGGAAAATCCCATGGAGGGGTTAGTGTAATAATACCCAGTTGGACACCCTTAAACCAAAATTAATACAATATGGGAAATATAGTAAACTCTACATAGGTATATGTTTACAACACGTATAAAAAATATCATGATATAATAATCAAAAAATCACATTCTAAAGGTAAAGTCACTAACCTAATTCCATCCAATAATTCTAGATTGAAAGTTCTATATAGAACTCATCTGAGAAAACAAACTCTATAATTCAGATAGAATTGATGATGTTCATCTGAGAGGTAGTGGTCATCAAGTCTTTTCATTAGAAGTATATTTTTGATGCATGAAGAGATACATTACAAAAATGAGGATCACACCGAATTACATGCGGTATACCAAAAAAATAATCAATAATAACCCCTTAATTATAGGATTAGATCCCGTGTAGTTTTATTCAGGGAAAATCCAATAACTGCACCTAGGGAAAGAAAACGATAGAGAAACTTTAATCTATTATCCAACCCTGATTTCCTCCCTTATTTTCCCAATATCTCATTCTTCCCAAAATTACTATAAATTTTCGACAGTTTCCCTAACCATATGATCTCTACTGCATAGTTTTTTAAGTCACCATCTCTCCTAAAAATTATTCTCATTCCTTGGTTTAACCATTTTAGGTATTTGTTAGACAAATTCGATAGGCATGTTTTCTATTTATGGGCCTTATAAGATTATGAAAGTGTGGGTTTGATGGATAGAAAGAACATAATGATTCTATTTTCAATAGATATTGACCTAATTAAGGCATGATCTAGTGCTCCTTGTACCTGCAATAGATTCTAATTCTCTCTTCTCAGGTGTTCGATTGAATTTCATATGAAGTTTGACACGCCTAAAAATAAAATTTGTGTTAGTCTCCCTGAACTTCCATTACCGTTACAAAATCCTTCAATTTTAAAATTGATAGGAAATATGTTAGGAAGAAACTAGTGTTTAGATAGTAGAACTAAGTCCTTATTTCATCTTGTATCCCCATGAATTCTAATGGAGTCTGACATCTCTAGAATGTCGGTTTATCTTGTTTGGCTTACTGTTGGGGATTAATTTTGTTGGAAGAAACCTATTTTCTATGAGTCATGGATTTATTTCTATCCATATTGAAATAAATTGGGTCATTTCATGTCAGTATATAGGCATGGGAGGTAGATGGAAGACAGATCTGGAGGTAGTGGTAGAAGCTTGGCCGCTGAATCTAGTGGATGCCAGATGGAGCAATCATCTCTGAGTATATTCAGGGAGAAATCCAATGAAGATATGTTTTAAAAAAAGATTTCATAGGGTAACTATAAGGTTGAGGATGTTTTTAATTGCCTAAGGCAGGATTTGGGAGGCCCCAAGGATAATGAACATGTTCTAGTAGGTTTTGTTGGATATTTTTTTTTAAATATTAAAGATGCTGTGATATCAAAATATTGTACCTATGTTATGGTTGTGAGTGCCGTAAATAGTAAAAACACTAAAGAGGTAGTTCAACTGACTGGAGAGGGATGTTCTAAGGATGGTCATGAGTTGGAGGATCCAAAGCATGGTTCTAGAAGTCAAATAAATCTGAGGACTCTACCCTATCTCAACCTGAACAACCACATTGATTGCATATGTTTTGATGGAGGGGTAAACAACACCAGTTGTCATTCAGAAGTATTGTTCAATGGAGAAACTACAATGTATGGTAAAGGCATGCAATGTGAATGTAAGAATAAGGAAAACAAAGAAAACATTGACAGAAGGAGCTACATTGTCTCTAAGAAGCACAAATCAAAGGGATGGAAGGAATACTCACATCTACCTTGGCCAATGGAGACAAATTCATCCAAAAAGGTAGTAAATCCAAGGAACGAGAGCCCCAGATATAGGAAGGTGATAATGAGGATCAACAAATAGATGATATCAAAAACTTGAAGAATGTCATGGGGGTTTCCCATAGTGAGGATACCTTTGAATCATTGGAGACTCCTCCAGGGGATGTAGAAGATATGAATGAGGATTAGTATAAGTAGAGACTTCTCCAGTTAGAGGATACACAGCTGAAGGACGTTATAAATCCTCATGGACCGTAGCATGAGGAAAGAACTCCCAAAGTCCCCCAATAAAAGGAAGCTATAGTTCTGTAAAATATGGGTCTACTCATGCAATCTAGTGAACAAATGGTGGATGACATTCTGAATATTAAGGTGAGAGAGGAAGAGGTTGATCAAATGATGGAAATATTTCTTAGAGTGGATACTACTAATGATAAATATGAGTGTATTCATAAGGACCACATATTGGTTCGAAACGTCAACATGGGGAAGATTAACTAGGAGAATACATGAAATATTAGGACAATTTCTTGTATCATTATGTAGACATCATAAAGGATTATCCTGAAACTTAGGGTAAATTATCTTCCTTTTAATTTTTTTAGGGAGATTAATTCCAATCGACTCAAACATGTCTTTAGGAATTATTTATTTTCTTTTGGTGTTTTAACTAGTTAGCTGTGAGGGTTCTCACTTTTCCCTTAAATTTTTTTGAAAATAAGAAGTCACATTAGATGGATCTCACTCTATGCCTCACGGAATGATTACAAAAACTCAATCCAAGAAGTCATTTTGAAGTGATCACTATCCTATGTGTAGGAGGTGATTCCATACTAACCCTTGAGTAATGAATATATGGATCACACCCTAAAAACATTTCCATAATACATTGGACAAGTTATCTAATAAATCTTTTATGGAGTACATGGAATGTAGTAGGATTACATGGTATGTCAATCAAACCATGGGACCTTCTTGTGTAATCATACCGTGTTATTGTCTATGTCTATGTAATAGTACAAAACATGCTTCTTCCCGTGTACTTTTGACCATGTACTAGTACATGTCTTAACCCATGTACACCTCTCATGGACATGTTTGTATAGTATTATACGGTGTTCCTATAGTCATTTACATCAAACAATGTCTATATAGGCTCTTAGGTACACATAAAGACATTAGGGATGAGTAACTTGTTGTTTGACACATTTACACGTTGTATAGTCCTTGACATTCTCCTGAACCCCAACTTCCACTTAGGGGGTTCCAAATTGTGGGTAGCTCTGAAGTACATGCTGTGTTGATTAGTTTTTTCTAGAAACCCTTTTTCTTCCTTCTGTGTATGGTCTTGCCACTGCTACCTCAGTTTTTAGAAAAAATCTCAATAGAAATCACATATATACTTTGTCCAGGCCTCTCTTTCACCACTCATAAGATTACAATCACCCAATTCACATGGGAATCATTTTTCATTTATTTCGGTTACTCGTGAATGCACCATCCAAAACTAGAGGTCTTTAATCATGTCCTATATATTCTATACTACCACCATCACATGATTTCCATGCCATACTTAGTCCAAACCTATGCTATCTAATAATTTCACCTAGAAACATGTGTGAAATGGTAAATTTCAAAATATATGGGTCGAACTACATGCCAAAGAATCACACAAAATAAACAAATAAATGGGAGGGAAATGCACAAACCCTGAACACATGGAAAAAACATATCCAATGATGATGTTTTTATCTATTCTCTACCATTAAAATGATAAATAAAGATATTACATATAATCACAAAGAAACTATACCAATTCCCATATAAAACTAACCCATCCGAGTGTACACATGATCTGTATATTAATATGTTGGATGATTGATTTGCGTTCATCGTAGAAATTGATTACAAGGAAATTATCCAATCAAAAAAATGTAATCCCTCAATTCAGATCGATCACTAGTGAATAATAGAGTTGTGCCATGATCTTTGATGATTTCATCTGATTTTGTCTCACACTATTCATCAATATTTGATCTGGTCATTATCCAACAATGAAATATACTTCAATGCTCTTCAATTTCTCTTTAATGATTTTTAGGGTTCTATGGAAGACCCTACAAATTTTCCAAAATTAACTATTTAAATATAAGAGTCATTATGTAATTGCATCATGATGGATTAAATAAATTAATTTTATTAATTTACATGTCATCCATAAACATGATAATTTTATACAAATTCCTTATTCCATCAAAGGGTATTTCACTACATGGGTAAAGCTCATGTTCTGACCTTAATGTTTCCCTCATATTTCATACCTAGAATTCATTATATGTTATTCCACTTTTTCGTGAAAACTATGCAAAGATGCTACTTAATATATTTAATATATTTTAGAAATTTATTCTAGTCACAACTAGCCTCTAAATCATATAACATTTTAGAGCCTGGTGTCAAATACAATACATAAAATACCAAAAAAATAATACATGGAAAATTCATGTCATTACATTGTCCACACATTGGGCCTTCACGTCCTGAAAATCCAAATCAAGGGCTATACAAAGAGATGTTTGTACTGAGCACGAATAGGAGACTCCTGCTCCCATGTTCCCTCGTGAAGATTATCATTCTTCCATTAGAAACACACCAAAGGAATCGCTTCTCCAAAATGGATCATCTCCTATCTATCCTCAATCTCTACTGGGTACTCAACAATACGAGCTCCATCCTTGATGTCCAGCTCACCCCAGTTGATAATGTGTGATGGGTCATCGACGTAACCCAATAGATGTGACACATGGGAAAAATCATGTACCTATTATAATTGTGGTTATAGAGATAAGTGGTACACAACACCACCAACTCTACACAGTATCTAGAAAGGGCCAATGAGTCTTCGAGATAGTTTGTTTCCCCCAAAAAAATCTATGTATTCTGTGTCAAGGTGAAACCCATTGGAACACATGGTCTCCCTCCCCAAACACAAAAGGACTCCTTCTTCTATTCACATAATACTAATGATGGATTTTTGATATCGTCATCTTCTCCTAGAAGATCTGCACCTTATCGATAGTTGCTCGCTACAACTCCAAGCTCATAAGTGCAGACTCTCTTACATTAGTCTACTAATGTGGTGACCTGCTGGGTCACCCATACTGGACCTATAATAGTGTATTTAAAATGGTGGAATGGTAACTATTATTATAAATAAAATCCACTAAATGTTGGTAAAACTTCTAACTATATCCAATGTCTAACAAGAAACATTGAAACATTTCCTCTAGACCCTAAATGGTCAACTTTTTCTAGCCATAATTCTGGGGTGCAACCTTTGGCTCAAGTGTAAAGAAGTCATGAATTCCTCATGTAACCCTTATGTAACCGAGACATGAAGTGAGCATCACGTTCATAAATGATATTTCAGGTAACTTCATGGATTTGGGATAACTACTAAATGTAAAGGAATCCAAAGATCTCTAATGAAATATTCTCTCATATAGCTAAGAAGTGGTTTGACATGGGGGGTCAGTCTATAATCACCTTGATGGAATCATATCCCCTAGATGTAAATGGTTATCCTTTCATGAATTCCATGGATATGACATACCATATCCACTCTGTCACCTCAAGTGGTATAGCTAAAACTGCTAGAAGTTTGTTATCAGCCTTCACTTGCTAACAAGTAAGGTATCGATAGAAAAAATATTTAATTCACTTCTTCATCCCATTCCACAAAAAAGGGCATTGGAGGTCCTGGTATATATTTTCCACACCTATATGTACTTCCAATGGAGATGTGTGAAACTATCTCAAAACATCCTCCTGCAACATAACTAGTAAAATTTAATCGGTCTCCCTCTACCTAGTTAAAGAGGCCTTTGATTTGCTTTAATAATAAATGAGGCTTCGACCCCAACCTTTAAAAAAAGAATAGAAGATAAACCACTCACCCATATGGTAGTGTCTCCACATATTTATTGTTAAGGCTGAAACTTCTAAAAAAAATTATCATGTCAAATATTTCTTCTCATATGGTCTCCACTGAAGTAAACCATAGGTAATCACCACCATACAAAGCATCATAAAAAATCCATGACTACCTTCTATTGAATCGTGGAACACTACGTACTCAGAACCCTCTTATAGAAATCTTATGATTGGAGTGCCCATCAATATAAACCTCAACTCTTTAAAATTCTACTGGAACCTATTTCCACACCAATGGTATCCCCTTTTAGATCAAATATGACATGGGTTACAATATCCTATACATGTCAGGTATGAATCTCTGTTAATATCTTTCCAACCCAAGAAAGATACACACCTATGTCACACTCTTAAGTGGCCCCCAATATGAAATTTGACAAGGCCAAGTCCACTAATACATCATATAATGAGATAAAATTACCATAAAGTTGTACCTCTAGAATCTATAACTAGAAATTTGAGATATTATCATAAGACTGTTGCTATCAGAGTACATCTAGAACCATCATCAATTATATTGTGTGCTCCTCCTCAGATAATGATTACACTAGGATATCATCTATGTAGACCACCATAAATTGTTCTATGAAAGGCTGAACGATCTAGTTTATGAGTTCCATTAACATTAATGGTAATTTATTCATTAAAAATGGCTTCACCAAGTACTCATAGTAAATGTAGATACATCTAAATTTCATATTCAATATATCCACATCCCTTACTCACGACAGGTGATAACATAATATGAGGTCAACCTTTATGAACTATCAATCCCCTCTAAACTGATCAAATAATACACCATTCCTTGGTATTGGATGAAAATTCTTCAAGTTTACTTGGTAAATCCATTGATAGTCCACATATTAGATAAACATCTCTTCCACATTCTTTAAGAAAAAAGCAGGGGTTGTCGAAGGTGAAACATTAGGTTTAAGAAATCAATTCCTCTAAAAGTTATACAATTGAACCCTCAACTTTTGAAGTTCTAAGGGGGTCATCCGATATGTTGGAATATATATTAGGGTCATCCCAGGGTGTAGATCAATAAAAAACTATATCTCTTTGCAGGTAGGTAATCCTTTAACAACCACAAAGAAGATTTCCTTGTACTCTTCTACTACTGCATGGAACTATGAAGTCATAAAATTCACTACACCAAGGGTCATGGAATCCAATTTATGAATAATTGGATGAACCGTATAGTGAATGACTCCATACTGAACTTTATGGGATTCCTTTAATCACAAAAAAGAAAACCTAGTCCCATTATTGGGGACACGCCACATCCTCCTCCAAAAATAGTGAATCTGGGAATCAACTATAACCAGTCCATAAATAAGATTATTTTGTATGGAATCATTACTATAATAATGAGATCCCAATTGAAACTCTCACCTACAATATTTAGTTCACAATGTCGACACAAGTGTTTGTTTTCTGATTCATCTCCCTTAGGAGTCTCTTAGCACAAGGGTCGAGCCATGGGCTCAAACAAAATCTCTAAATCTCAAAACAGATATGTAGAAATAAAGGAATAACTAAAACCCATGTCTATCAATATGATAACTAATGTAGAAAAGATAGAATTAATTCCTCCTATCATTCTTGTAGCTTCCATGTCTTAATCCTTGACCATATAAATCTTTCCCCACCACTATCCTTTATCTCCTATATCTTAGGGCAGACCACTATGGATGGTAGTGATAACATATCGAAATACCACATCCATATGATCTCCCAACTCCTCTGGAACATCCACCACCTGATCTACTTTTCTACTCCTATCATTACCTCTTTCTATGTGGTCCATCCATTGTCTCCATATCTACCTTATGATAGGTTGGAAAATATAATGAAATATTTCACATGTCATCAAATGACTAGAACCACCTCTCCTTAGTCTGACTGGACTAGTCCTATAAGAACTAAACTATAGAACCTATGTCCTGAAAGATCCCCATAGAATTTATCACATTCTAGGTCCCAGATACTGCCATCGTCTCCCTACTTCCAATGTCCCTTATCGTATATTGCAACTGCAGGAAACCGCTACTTGTTTCTACACATCCAAGAAACTCTCAACCACCAAGGCTCGCTCTATCACCTAATATTGGTAGGAATTTATAGAGGTAAAATTTTATCCCGGATGTCTCAACATTTTCATCACTTTATGTTCTTATCCTAGAAGAACCGATCCTAAAAAATATTCTCTGTGTACCTTTAGGGGTTGGTAATCCTTGATTAATACTAAGATATTATCGTGATTCCTTACCAAATCTGTAGAATCGACTGGATACACACTTATTGTATCATAGATAGAGATAACACCTCTCTAAAAAGAAACTCAATATATAACCAATCTAGAGTCTCCTCGTTATGAGAATAGGTCAATAACCCCTAACATTGTCCTGGTGAGCCATGAACATGGATTGCCTCCAGGACCACCATATGATATGCTATTGTTTTGACCTGATAGAAAATTATCTTCATCGCCTCAATCTAGTCCTCATAGACCTATGGTTTGGGATTTCCTATTAACCTGTGGGGTATCTATAACTAAAATTCATGATGTTCTCTTAGCATACACACCTCATCTACTGGTATTGTATATACTATATGTTTCTCTAAAGGTGGTGGTATTGCTGGTTCACCACCTGGAGGTAACATCTCAACAAATTATCCTTGTATTTATTCCACATCATTGAGGGGATCATCCTCATGATCCTAATGATAAATCCTATATGGAATAAATCACACAAAAATCTAGAAATTAAAAATATATAGAATGGTCAATGAGTATATCTAGATAGATGAATTAAGAAGTATATAGAAACCACAACCCATTCATATATGATGCATGTACTAATATTTTCCATAAGAATAGTGTTCTCATGTACCAAGTGAAAAAGAAGGCGTTCAGAGTCCTAGTGTAATGATACATTGGTCAACACACCAACACTAGAGTCCTAGTCTGAAAAGATGAACTCAAAACACTTAACATTGTTTCCCCAAACCTATCTCACATACTCTAGTCCAAAGGTATAACTGAATTCTATGATACCAATCATTCATGAACTGTACTAATGGGGCCCATGCTTTGACTCCCCATGCATTCCACCAATAGGAAAGAGGCTAGAGACAAGTGTTGATTCAACATATCACTAACATGAGAGGCCTTATCCTATGTACCTATTCAGGTGCAAAAATATGCAAGCCCAAATAATGATGAAATGTAAAAAAACCTGAACAACCATGCATGAATACATCATTATACAATAACTAGAGTATGATAGGAAGTAGAGGAAAGTAAACAGGGGAAAATAAAACCCACCATAATTTTTTGAAAACAAGTACAACATGAAAGTAAACTGGGGATTGTTGTCAACATACCATAGGAAAAACCCCAGTCTATCTGGTCTCATAAAGAACTCCCTGGTCATGGTACCTATATGAATCTGTAAAAAAATCAATCATATTCACAAGACATAGCACATGATGGAAAATCCCATGCAAGGGTGAGTATAAAAATTCATATTAGGACACTCTAAAATAACAAAGCATGCTAGAAAGGAAACACCATCAACTTTGAATACGGTATATTCCTATATAACATATAATAAGAATATTTATATATAGTCAAAAAATACACATAGTCTAAAGGTAATGTCATGACTGTATTCGTAGCCTAGGATTCCATCTCAAAAGATCCACATAACACTCATCCAAGAAAACACACTCCACATGTCAGATAGAACTGATGATGTTGGTAAGAGAGGTAGTTCTTATTGTGTCTCTTTATTAGAAGTATATGATCGAAGTATGAAGAGATACAATACATAGATGAGGATGAAAACCAAGTCTATCAAGTATACCAACAACTCAGTATTAAATAACCCTCTATGTAGATTATCATCACCCACATAGTGTTGGTAATGACAATAAAAATAACTCCACCTAAGGATAAAAGATGATATATGATTTCACTTAGAGCCTCAAAAAAGGATTCTAACAACTCTATAATAGAAGTTCTACTAAATGGATCATTGTTCTGTGTGTATTATGTTATGCCATACTATCAAAAAGGAATTGATATAGGGAACAAACCCTAATGAAACATTTCCAAGATAAAGAGGAAAATGGATCCAAGATTACTTTAAGGGAGTACATGGCGTGTAGTGGGAGTACAAGACATGTCCTTTAAACCCTATTTCATGGCCATGTAAACAGAAAATGTATCTGTGAATTCCCATGTATTATTAAATGGCATGTGGTTTCCCATGTAGTTTAACCTATGTACCATTACATGGCTTATCCCATGTATAACTAGCATGGTCATGTCAATGTGGGAGTGCATAGTGTGACTATGGCCATGTACTTCATGTTGTGGACATTTACCCTCTAAGGTACATGTTGAGCCATTAGGGAGGAGTCACACACCATGTGATAAGGGGATATTCTATGTGATCCTTAACTTCCTCCCGAACCATAGCCACTGCTATGGGGGTCCCACATGGTGTGTAGTTTCGAAGTACATGATGTGTTGATCATGTTATTTTAGAAACCCTTGTTCTTTCTTCCAATTATGATTGTACCATTGCCTCCTATTATTTAGGACTTGATCTCTCTAGTAAACATGGATATATTCTGTCCAGGTCTTTTAGTCATCACCCACTTGATTCTGGTCACACAATTTTCAAGGAAATCATTTTTTTGCTAATTCTCATCATTGTTAGATGCACAATCCAAAAACTTTGGTCTCCAATGTGGACCAATTTATTCATAGCTAACACCCTCTCATGATCCTCACAAAATACAAAGTCCAGATCCGTGATATTAGATAGTTGTTCTAAGAAATAGGTGCAGAATGATAGATTAATCAATATTTGGTTCGAACTGTGGGGAGAGGTATTTCCTGTAGCGAGTAAAGAAATGGGAGATAAATAAAAAAACCGAAACTAAGATGAATGAACCTCAACCAATGTATTTGTTGGACTCTATCCTATATCATTAAAATAATTAATAAAGAGATAAAATATAATAACAAATAAAATCTCCAAATTCAGGAAAAAAACTAACCCAACCTATAATTTGCATGATCCATAGATCAATATGTTGGTTGATTGATTCATGTTCATCAAGAAAATAGGTAATTATTAATGAATCCAATAAAACAGTCATTTTACCTTGAATTAGATTGGTAATTGAAGAATAAATGTGGTACGTCCTGATTGATGGAGTGTTCCTCAGATTCTGTCTTGTACCAGTCATCGATCATTGATCTTGTCATGATATACCAATGGAATCCAATTCATCACTATCCAACATATCTCCAAAGAATTGTAGAGTTATAAATCTTACCCTGATAATTATCCATAATTTTTTCTTTATAGAGCATCATTAGGCCGTTTCATCATAACATATTAAAAAATAAATTTTATTAATTTATTTCATCCACTCCACCAAAAAAGTTTCCAAAAATTCCCCACAATGATAATGGTTATGTAACACCTTGGTTAAACCCTTGCATTCTGAACTCAATGGTTCCCTTTGATTTCTGATCAGGGACCTTGTTTAGATGTTATTCCACTTTTTTAGGAAAAATGTGTGTGTATTATATTTAATATAGTTAATATATATGAAACATTTATTTCAAGTACGCTTTGCCTTAGAATAGCATGTTGTCTCAACACTTGGCCTCTAAAGTAATCAATTTAATATAAAAAAATAATACAGGGAAAATGTGAGTAATTAACATTTTAAAAAAAATGAAACTTTTATAATGAATGTTAATACATCAAGTCATACTGAACATTTCATGTTCCAAAATGGTGTTTGGTTAATTCTTACATGTGAAAAATGAATTATGGTTCATTTTCCCAAATTTTGAAAATGATCCAAGCTATTTTTCTGAGTTTTGACTATGTAAAAAATCAATTTAAACTAAAATGTAACTTCTTTATTAAAAATACACACTTAGAGTCATTCTGACCACATCGAGTGTCATATTGATGAGTGATCATTTCATTCACATGAAAATTGAAATATCAATCATTTTTCTTATTGTTTGAAAAAACTCAAGTATCATTTTCTTGGTTTTGTCTGGTGATATTCTTTTTAAACTAAAATTAAACTTTCATAATGAAAATACACACTTGAAGTTATATCAGTCACATCGTGTGTCTGAGTGGTGTGTGTTCTATTTCTACACGTCAAAAATGAATTATGTACTATTTTCGAAAAGTTTGAAAATAATCCATGATATTTTTCTTTGATTCGTCCATTTGATGTTTCTATTAGACTAAAATGAAACATTAATATTCAAAACATGTACTTATAGTCGTAATGATAACATGGTGTGTCGAATTAACACATTGTCAATTCCTACACCTCCAAAATGTATTATGGAATTTTTCCCTAAATTTTGAAAACAATATGGGATTATTTTAATAGTTCTGGATATTTGATATGTTTTTTAAACAAAAATGGAATTACATATTTGAAAAAAGAAACATTATGTCCTACAGACTACATCAGGTGTCATATTGATGTGTGTTTGATTCCTACACGTCACAAATGATTTATCCATCATTTTCCTAGAGTATGAAAATAATCATATCTTATTTTATCATTGTTGGCTCTTTGATGTGTTTTTAAGATAAAATGAACCCTTTTTATTGAAGACAAGGACTTCAATTCATACGAACTACATCAGGTATCATATTGATTTTCGATCAATTCTAACATGTCACAAATTAATTATGGATCATTTTTTAATCCTTAAAAGAACCTGAGATTATTTTCTTCGTTTTTGCTATTTTATGTGCATTTAAAACTAAATTGAAAGTCATACTAACAACATCATGTGTAAAATTGGTGTATAATCAAAAAAACATGTCATAAATGAATTATGCATCATTTTATTAATTTCTAAAAACAATCCAAGATCTTTTTCCTAGTTTTGAAGATGTGACACACATATTAAATGAAAATTGCACTTATAAATTGAAAACAATCACTTTGAGACTTACTAACCACACCAAATGTCTAGTTGATAAGAGTTTAATTTTTACACATCATAAATGAAATAAGGATCATTTTTATAATGTTTGAAAATAATCTGAGTTTATTTTATTATTTTGGGATAGTGACACGTATTTTAAACTAAAATGATTCCTTTATGTTGAGAACACATCCTTTTTGTCATATTAGTCACATAATGTGTTTATATTGTTGTGTGGCCGATTCTTACATCTCACAAATGAATTATGGACTATTTTTATAATGTTTGAAAATAATATGATATCATTTTATTGGATTTTTTTATTTAATGTGTTATATAAACTAAAATGACTCTTTTATAATTAAATCACATTCTTCGGGTCATACTGACCACACCATGTGTCAGATTGGAATTCTTTAAATTCTTTTACATGAAAATGTGTTATGGATCCTTTTCATTACTTTTGAAACAAATATGTTCTTGTATGATCAGTTTATGTTATGTAAAAAACACTTTAAACTATAATGGAACATATATATTGAAAACATGCACTTTGAGTCATAATGACCACATCATATGGTAGATGGATGTGTTGTTGATTTGTACAGATAAAAATTAATAATGGATAAGTTTCCTAATGTTTGAAAACAATACAAACTAATTTTCAACGTTTTGACTAGTTGTGTGAATTTTAAACTAAAATGGAACCATTATATTGAAAACCCACACTTCAAGCCATATCAATCACATCATATGTTAGATTTATATGTTCTCAACTTTTACATGCCTCAAATGAATTATGGGTCATTTTACATTGTTTTAAAACAATTAAATCTTTTTTCATAGTTCGGGAAATTGTAGTGTTTTTTAAACTAAAAATTCACCATTATATAGAAAATCCACACTTCAAGTCATATCTCTCACATCGTTTATCTGATTGATATGTGGCCAATTCTAACATTTCAGAAATCAATTATGAATCATTTTCATAATTTTTGAAATTAATATATATTTATTCATGGATTTGGTTATGTGATCCATGTTTTAATCTAAAATAGGTCTTATTTATTGAAAACATGTACTTTGATTCATACCAAACCCAGCATGTGTTAGATTGATGTTCAGTCAATTCGTATAGGTCAAAATGAATTATCAATTAATTTTATAATGTTTTAAAATAATCTAAGATCGTTTTCTTAATTATAGCTATTTTTTATTTGTTTTAAAGTGAAATGAAATTTTTTACTGAAAACATGGACTAATATATTATGTGTTAGATTGTTTTTTGATGGTTTCCAACATGTCACAAATTAATTTTGGATCATTATCCAAATGTCTGAGCATAATCCAATCTCATTTTCTTAGTTTTTTCAATGTCATAGGTGTTTCAAATTAAAATGAACCTTTTTTTGGAAAACATGAACTTCAACTCATATTGACCACATCATCTATTAGATTGATGTATAGTCAACTACTACATGTAAAAAATTAATTAAGTATCACTGTCCTAAATTATCAAGACAATATGAGTTTTTTCATGGTTTTAGACATGTGATGTGTGTTTTGAACTAATATGTAAATTTAATAAAATATATATCACATAAAAATAATAAGATAATTAAATAAAAAAGTAGATAAAATGATGTTAAAATTAACTAAATAAGTTGTAGTAAGTCACCTCTTCATGATGTATATATACATTCTGACACAATCTGTCTTTCCCATTTTTTTCTAAAAATTGATTTATTATATTATACTCATCCTTAAGAAAATTGTAAAAATATATATTATAATTTATATACTAATTAATAACAATAAAAATATAATTATAAGGTAATATACCATACTAGATCATAAATATACTTTTTAATTACCAAAATTAGATATCAGTAGTTATTCTAACACCATTATCTTCTACCACTCATCACTAAAAAACGAATTCTTCTTTGGCAGTACTGAGAATATATAAAAAAATCAATTATGAAATATTTATAATGAAATTGTAATTACATTTTTAAATCTCCTATTCAAGGATGATAGACTCTGTAAGTAATATGATATCTTTTATAAATTTACAGACTTAATATCCAAAATCATCATTGTTATCTTACTTTAAACACCGTAGAAACATTGACCAAAATAATTAAATAGTTTTGAAACATGTTTTTATAGTTAATCTTTCTAAATTTAATTTAATTTTCTTCCATTTGAAAAAATCAATATGCTTTTTATGTTCAGTGACCATCCTCATTCCAGGAATTAGCCTATATTTATAGACTTCTTTATCATAAAAATATTTTTCATTAAAAAAATTGAAAAATAAAACTCAATTTTTATTTATATAATATTTATTATAGTGCATTCGAAATATTCAATACACATCATGTGTGGTTGGTTTTATGTTTATACATGTATTAGATCTAAAAAATAAATATTTTGGGTATCAAAATTGATTACGATCTGCATCTAATACATCATAAAAAATGAAATATTAAATGAAGAAAACAAAAATATTTTTTATACGATTATGTTAAAGATTTTTACCCCTTAATTATAGGAATGAACAATAGTATTTCTTCTATTATTTTCATATCAAATTCCTTGTTTATTTTATCTTTTTTCTTATAAATTCCATCCAACCCTAAAGAGTGTTTTTTCATAGAAACAATACTATGATTAAAAAATCCAAATCACGATTTTCATGGAATTACCCTTATATAGTATTAATATAAGACCCTATAGAAACAATGAATAGTTATTAAAATTAATGAAAAAAGTAGATCATTTTTTGGATAGCTAACTTATGAAAACTTTCATTATGTATGTATTCACAACTTTCACTCCCATTAATTCATACATAATAACATCATTTATACATTCGATAAAAACTGTATATATAATGACTTCTCCAAATAATTATTCATCATATTAAATTTTGGATACTTATCTATATTTAAATGGGGTGTCTACATGAACATATAATGTTAATATATGGTATGGTGGAACTTAAAGGGATAAGGTACTCCCAAAATCTCCTTGTATTTTCATTTTTGATTCAAAGGATATTATCTATTGGACCTTCTATTTTCCCCATTATTTTATCTTTAAGTAATAAAACACCTCACTTAATACCTTCCATCATAACATGTTAATGTTTTTTTATTTAATTCTTTTTTTATGGACATGCCTCATGTATCTTTATGTGATTAGATAGAAATGATACAAAAGTTTAAATAAAATCATAGAGAGTTGTAATATATAAATCATCATTTGGAACATGTAATGAAGTCCATGGATCCTATGATACTTCATTACCCACTATCATGTGATCTTTTGGGAGTTATTTGTTGTGTTGCTTGTCCCTTGTAATATTATTCACCATACCCTTCCTAAAAAGGCACTGTGTGAGTGTTGATAGATAAAACAAACATAAAATATTACCCTGAATAATCGTATAAATATATAGTTATTGAAATTCATTTGATTCACATAGAAGAGAAATATTAATGAAAAAATTGATTAACTCATGTAGGATATGTAGTTCAGGAGAATTTATAACTTCAATACTAGTGGGGTCATTTGGTTGTTCATGTGTTAGTCTTTGTTCCACTTATACTTTAATTTTATTCTTTAACATATACTTGTCTGTCAAACTATAATAGATAATAATATCTTTCTGAAAATATATTTTCACCATAAATATTTTCATCATATGATATGTACCTTCTATTGGTTTTCCCTTTTAAAAATATGATCAAGGAGACACTCTAAAACATTCACCTCTAAATCTATCATGTTGTTCCCACCAATTCAAATATACTAAAAGTAGTTTTTCTTTAAGAAATCTGACAATCGATTCTTGTATCTAAACTATATTAAATTCTAGGAACATAAATAGATATTATAATTTATTATTATTATAAATAATAATGAATAACAATTATTTCATAAAAACCCATGATTCCCATACTACTAGTTTGTCTTCATCAACTAGTTCCCCATCTTTTTTTATTTGGGACTCCTTCCATTGTATAGGAAATTTTATGAAAGTGTCTAAAAAATTTTATTCATAAATATTTATATAAAAAATAGTATATGTTGTTTCAAATATCAAAAAAAATTCAATATTTAAAATACATACCATTTCCTTCTCTAGTGAAGTGTACATCATCGTTGCTTTGTGATAGGGTTATATTGGTGTTGATGTACACCGTTTAATTTGAGCACTCGTTTTATGTTTCATAAATTAATAATTTTTAATCAAATTGGATAGAATAAATAATAATATAATAATATAATATTGAATAAAATATGTAAAATGATCTCTTATCACAAAATCTAATGAAACAATTCAATATTTACTGCTTTAAAATCTATTAATATGTAACTGGGGGGTGGGGATTCACTTTCCCCTCAGGAACCCTAATATGAAACTAGGTAAAAAGTGTCTAAAATCCCCTTTAATAATTTATAGTATCCATTAAAATATATTGAATATGTAAATAATCTAAAATAAAAAAAAACTCTCCAAGGAATAATGAAAATTAATTCAATTATTCACTATATCATTTTTCAGTAAGATATATAGAGTATATCGTAACATTACCTTAATATCTTCATAATGGGTTGACATTGATATAGAATGGAAATGGTGACCCAAATTTATATCAATTTGAATATTTATTCTTATTGTGACTGCAACAAAAAAATGAACATTGACTTTTTGGGGTCAATAGGTTGGTCATGTTGATTTTAACCATATTTAAATTTTTATACCCTTTCTTCTTGGATTGATAATTTTAGTCAACATAATGATGCTAATATTTATTATTTTTTAATCAAGATGTATTTAATACCCTAAATGTTTTGCAGAATCAGTATCAACTCCCTATTCTTCCCTGACATTGGCAACATCGTGATGTACATAAGTCATTTTCATCATGAGTAGTGAAACATTTAATTTAGATTATATTAATAAAATAGAGAAAAAATAATATTTTTTGGGAAAAGAATAATATAGTAAAAAACAATTTTACATATGCATTGATATATCTCTATTTTCATTAAATTAATTGACTTGGATCATCTATCAAGAATCAAAAAACACTATATACAGTCCACTATAATGTACAAGACATTGTATATATTGGCACCTCTATTAGATAATTTTGATAACCCATTAAAAGGGTTGTCGTCGATTGAATTTTCATTTGAACAAACAGCTTTTGTAATTGACAGTAACAAAATTGTCCAATTCATAATTTTTTGATATGAGACATAAAATACATTCTCTTATTTTGATTCCATTGTTAATCGATCATCCTTATACCCCTCCACACTAAAATTATACTTCACAAATAACATTATATTAAATTTCACTACACTACTATTTACATCCCATTTTCAATGGAAACATGGAACATGAAATGTTTTATAATCCAACATGTATATTTGATTGATGATGCAAACATATCTCATGTTCACATAAATTTTTATTCTTTTGTCGGAACCAGATATCTACATCACTTATTCCAAAATTGTAACTCCACTATTTTCATTGTACTATGATCAACATCATATTTCACATATAATTTATAAACATTCATTACAAAAATAGTGCATTATATACAATTTTCATTTTTCCATTATCTATCCATCAAAGGAATAAGGGTTTTGAATTTGGGTTTTTAGATAACACCAGATAAATATAGTCTTAGAACTATCCTATAAACTATTGATTATTTTTATTTTATATCCATCCATTAGTTCTTGATGGATTCAAATTTATAAGACTTTATTTTTATGATTCAAAGTATATATCAAAATCTTCAATGTTGTGTGAAATTTAAAGGTGATATTTATGTCATTATTTGATGGTAATTTTTAGGAAAACTCTTTTGGAAATACCTTCACCCATAAGGTTTCATCTATGATGATAATTTAGGAAACTGATGCTATAAACATCTAAAAGGTAATCATTATAGAATTCAACATCTTCGTCAACAATATACAATTCTAAAATACATCCTTTTAACAAACTTCAATTCATAACACACCCTTTCAAAATATTCAAATACCATTCAAGGTGGTACATCCACCTATGATGGAATGGAAAAAATAGTTTAACCTCTCAAACAAAGTGAACCATCAGGTGGACCAATATATAAATGAATGACGGTGGGAATAATATCTCTAATTCATATAAAATGACTTCAAAAATCTTATTTGTGATTGGATGCATTACCTAATTTATAAATTTACTACATATGGAATTGATAAATATAAGAGTCTAGTTAATGTATGTCCGAAATTTTTAGGTAGAGTTCAATGTAAAGTGACATGCATCAAATCCTATATGAAAACAAGATAGTCATCTAATTTTATTCCTTGTAACTTTAAATTATTCATTAATAAAAAATTCTGGGTATTTGATGAATAACCATATAGAACATTTACTCCATTATGGAAAATGAAAAATTGAAAATTTTATTATCTAGATAGAGTGTAAGATACTAGAGGGATAAAAATATGAATTTTACCCTTCACCAATGCCAAATCCTCCCTTGTCCCCATTTCAATCATTTCCAACCTAGCCTTGATACCATCTTTTCATTCATGTAACATTTAATAACTTTCCATTAACACTATAAAATATATTTTTTCATATATAAATGACATCTAGAAAATATCTGACATACAAATAATTATATAATGATTATTCAATGAGAATTGACCGATTTTTCTAACCTTTTTTTTTAATTTTTTTTATTTTTTTTTGCCAAACCAATTTCCTTATATTTTACATTATCAAACAGAATATGACCCATTATTGGAGACAATTTTGTACCTTTTTTAGTATCACCATCAAATTATTTCTTTGGGGATCATATTTATACATTAAAGAAAAAAGTTCCTCATTTTCTAAAAAAACACAATTCAAGGAATTTTCAAATGAACTAAATTTGTACATACTTCACAAATGAACAAAACCCATAATTCCTTTAATTATATAGCCTAAAAAATTCCCATTAACAAGGTATTTGATTATAATCCCATAAAACAAGGTCCTCCATGTGAATTATTTAATAATATGAGAATAATACATTTTAACACTCGTATCCCATGTAAATTTTAGATCATTCAATAATGGATCCAAATATACATCAATATCATTATTGGGTTGTTTTGGTCCAGATATATGGAGAGAAAATATAATGTATTTTCACTTTATACATAATGTAACACCCCAAAAATTTAAAAATATATTTAATATAGAATTCATGAAACATCAATTCTCTATAAAACCCCATTATTTTATAACCTAGCAAAGTAATTATATTTTTTCACCAATTTGATTTTAATTTTAACAAACTGAAATACACAGTTTCATTCAGTAAGATATCTAGAGTCTGATAAGACATACTTAATTTTTAGTGAATAGTAACATACCCTTATAAATAGTATTGATTAGTTAATTAGTCAAAAAATAGAAACATCAACCATGAATGTATAAATACAATTTAGACATCTTAAAAATGCAGAAACTGTCATAGTATAAGTATTGGTATTTTTGCGTGTCATAAATATTTTAATTAAACTTTTATGATTCAATTTAAAAATTTAAAATGGAAATTTATTTTCATAAAATATATTAATAAATTATTACTTTATTATCTTATGATTATAAGATAATTTTATGGGACCTTTATTAATTTCTCAATGTGTTATTAAATGAGTTATTGTTTTAATGTTGTTTTTTTGAATAAATTATGATTTTATTTAAAAATTCAAATAAAAATATTTAGAAAATTATTATAAAAAAGGAGTTTATTTTTGAATTTTACACATCAAAAAAACAATTGGTGAATTTTTGGGATTTTTCTAATATTCTTTAATTTTGTATGAACAGTGAAATGAGGTAAAATATCATATATTGAAATGATTTGTTAAATAAACTATTTATGACATCAGAAGTGATGTAAGCCCACTTGGTTCAAACTCACATGTCATTATTACTCTTTGGGGTCACATGAATTAATATTAATCATAGTATTGAGAAAAAATATTATAAAAATGATTAAAATAATGTAAAATACCTCCTCTCCTCCACTATAAATACCACCCTCATTTCCCTCATCATCCCACACCTCTAAAGACTTGAGCCTTACCTATGTTCTGCTAAATACTCCTCCCAAGGATCTTCCCCACGTCCTAGAGCTTCTGGTCTCACCAATAGGCCAAAACCAAAGGCCTTAAGAACGATCTCAAAGAGAGGAGATCAAGAGGTAAACATCGTCTTCTTTTCTTTCTTTTCGGTTCATTTTCTTTTCTATTCTTTTTGTTTTCTCACATCCCATTATATAAGAGGAATGAATGATCTAGTATCTTAAATATTATTTATTTTATCATATTTATGGAAGACTCGTCATTTCACTTCTTCTCCTCTCCCACCTATTCAAAAAATTAAAACAACATCTCTGATGTGTCGATTTACCGACATCATGAATGATGTGATTTTGATTCCTTTTACTTCCTTAAATACTGGTAATGAAAACATTTTTATAGTTGAAAAATATTATAATTTATGTATTATATCTTATATATGGTTCTAGAATCATTTTCTACACATGTTATTAATTTATAAAGAAAAATTAGTTTGTTGTGTTAAAAAACAGCCAATTAACCCAAACGATTTTTATTATATAATTTATATAATGATTCACATTAACTCAAAGTAACCAAATTACATTTATGACCATGTTAACTAATATATGTTAAATAATAAAATATAACTTCAATTATAGCTAACACTACTCATTTTACATGATTCTCTATTCATGTATATATGTATACTGATCGTGAAGAAAACGCTCCAAAAAAAATTAAATTGAATCTATTAAACCAATCAATAAGGACTTGAATGAAAATAATAAGTCTATACTAAATGAAAAGCATAAAGAATATTTTCTACAAATTTTAATTAATTAATTTAATTTCGTTATCTATGACACTAAGAACATGTGAATAATACCAATGGAATTAAGGTAAGGGTTTCTTCCTCTCGCTTCAATTTTTGTGAGATTCTTCATATTCACTACTAATACTTGTGTATGGAGTATTTATAATTCAGATTGATGTAAAATATAATTAATATAATTATTTTAATGGTATTAAATGTATCATTTGAATATTATTAATTTTTGGGACATATAAATAGATTGATTACAAATTGGTAAAGGTTTTTCACTCAAACCTCTATTTTCCTTTGGGTTACTTTTATTATCTACTTACCTCAATTAAATTAATATTAATTCATATTTAATATTCTTAATTTATGTTTGAATGATCTATATATTTGTCCCATCCAAATTAATTTCTTATTTTATGTGTATTTATATGTTTTAGAATGATCATTCAAACATTTTATCCCAATAACCAAACTCGATTCAAGGGAAATTTTCATATTCTTACCTTTTTTCAATTGTACAATAGAATATGTTTTAAGACACCATTATTTTTATAAAAAAAATCATTTTATCAGGAAAACTTATCTTGGATCATCTATTTATTTAATATAACAAACTTTCCTTTCCACTTTAATATTCTATTTAATGCTTTCCTTAAAATGTTCAAAAATGTTTTATTTTAATGAATCTTAAGAACTCTTTATATAAGATTTCACTTAAGTGGGAGATCATTTGTGTATAAAATATTATTTCAATGTACTAGTATTTTATATTATAGTATATTCAGGTTTAAAATGTGATTTCAGGGGAAATATAAATGATTTTCCAAATAAACTCTTTTTTCAAAAGTAAAATAATTTTTCACATCTCATATCAACTTTTATCAGATATATGCCTTGTTCACAAATTATTTATATCTTTTGGTGTATGTAATACCCTTTGGTATTTCATATCAAGAGTATCCTTATTCTCATGATATTCTAAGATATTATTATTTGAATGTTTCAAGGTGTATGGGACCCTTTGGAATTTTTAATGATTATTTCCTCAAGAATTTGTCGATGGTCTCATTTAAAAATATCTTTATTTATGTAAAAATCCATTATTTAATATTGTAAATCATTTAGGTTTATCTATTATTATATCATATAAATTGTTTTTTTTGAATGGTTTCTGGTTATTTTTACTATGGATGTGCTATTTTGATACCATTCACCATATTATTCCGAATTGTTAGTGTTTATGTTTAGTGATTGGTGAAAGTTATTTACATTTCATATGTTAGTTTCAATATTAATGTATATATATATTATGTTCACCCATTTCAAATGTGGAATGAATTGGACTTCTTATGTGATGTTTGGGGCCCCCTATATCACCTTGATGCATTAGTAGGTCTCATGAGACAAATAGACATGGACTTGGCCGAGGCCTTTCCCAATTTGATATAAATCTTTGGATGAGGCCTTAATCATTTTTATATGAATTTGATTAGGCCTTCACAAAATGTTTTAGAATTTATAGAATATACATTTCCCAAATAATGAAGTTATAAATTCATAGTTCATGTGGTTAACTGACTAGTAGAATACCCATGATTATTTTTTATTATGGAAATATTTACTCAACTCATATTCCTTCCATGTTATGTTCAAGTTTCTTTTTAAAAGTATTCTACTTTTATCTATTCACCATGCCTAATGTTATGTTTATTATATCTTCTATTGTATTTCTTACCCTTACTAATAATCTTATCTACCCCATTTCTTATGTTTCATTTTCTCAAGACATGAATAATTTTATTACGACTTACTTATAAGGATAATCATGGAGATGTGGATGTTTGTAATAAAACTTATATGTGGTTTTTATTTTCCTGTTGTAATGTCAATCCTATATATATATCTGGCTTTCCAAAACTACTAATTTTCTCGGTACTTTGGGATTTTATTCCTTGTAATCATGCCAATGTATTAAAATAATGCACCGGCTCTGAGCATCTGGTATCAGGGCGTTACAGTTGGTATCAAATGAAGTTTGGTAGAAAGCATGGAAAGTAGATACAGAGAAAGTAGATTAGTGATCAAACCCTAAGATAGAATTTGGGGATAATAATACAAGGATATCCTAGAATTTTGTTTAGGAATATATTATGTGGTTTATCAAGAAAACAAATCTATGTTGGGATACAGACAAGTAGAGGTGACTATGGAACAGATGTATCTGGGTTTAAAACCTGAAAACACCACTTTGAGCTAGACTCAAATGGGTATAGGTGCATGACAACAGGACTTTCTGAACTCTTGTTTTGACACTCCCAAGGTATATGCTTTGGTAAATTAATAATATTATTACAACAATTAGGAATTATTTTTTCCAAAGTAACCAAAGTATATGGTTCTCGGATTTAGGATGCATAAATTTATGTTTTGTGTTATACAATGTTTAGAGATATAGAGAGTTCATAATTTTAAGAGCTAATATATAATATGGAATTTATTAGAAATGGCTCCTAGTAGAAGAAATGATAACTTCACTAATGCTTATGAACTGAAGAGTGAGAAGTATCATATCTATTATGGTCTTAAGCCATAATTGCAAAAGAATATTGTCTCCCAAGTATCATAATCATATGATGAAATAGTACCATGTGTTAAAAAGGAATGTAAAGACATCTTTGAGTCCTATGGATTTGAAGGGAAGAAAAAGTAGAAGATGATGATGGGGAAAATCATGGACAAAGGGAAGAAGGGAAAGATGTATTTTCCCAAATGTGATAATTGTGGAAGGAAACACCTTGGTATTTGCTTTATAGGGAAAGGAGTTTGTTTCAAGTGTGGAGAATAATTCCACCCTACTCTTAATTGAAATACAAGGAAATAATTTTCATGTATTTAATGCATAAACTTCAAGAATATGTGACACTATGTGAATCAATGTCCCATGTATCAAAGAAATATACCCCAAATGATTATTTTTGATAATGAACAAGTTATGATGCTACCGTAGATGAAGTAGAATGATTAATAGTTCTAGTGAAGAATCATGTCATTTGAATATTTTTCTAGTAATGTACTGGTTGTGAGAAGTATGAGATATATAAGTATTATACTGCAATACTATTTCATTAAGTATTTGAGGTTGTATGATGAATGGTAAAAGGGGAAAGTGATTCTGTAAAGAGATGAATTTTTTAGAAAAGAACATTATTGAGGGGAATAAAACCTTCAATATATATCTAATGTTGAGATGTTGATGAAGAAATGATTGATTTAGATAAGTTATGACTACCTTTCAACTGATTAAAAACTTTTCAAGAAGTGGGCTATGCTATCATCAATGGAGTTTACATCACTTTTGGATTTATGGAATATATCCAATAACATGTATCTTACTTAAGTAATATGGAAGAATGCATTTTTCCAATATAGTTTTTACGATAATTCAAGTTATTATCATATTTCAAGAGGATACATGATGAAGTTATTCACATGTTTGGAATGTGAATTTTAGAGCTGCTTCTTGTTGATTAAGGGTTAATGATAAGTTCATCATGGAAATTTAGATACCTTCATTATAATTTGTTGAATCGTTATATTTTTGAATTTTTAACCATTTATGAAATGGTTTATGTTGATAATTGTATGGGTTTTATTGTTTAATGTCACTAAATTATGGTTTTATTATGTTTCCATGACCAGGTTTTCCAATTAGGATTCATTGTATTGTAGTAATCGATGCCCTTTTCTTTCCTCTAATTAATAGGATATTTTAACCATAATATTGATGCGGGATTCCTATAAGGGAATTTTTAAGTATTAACCATTAACTCTCGATGTTAAATTTCAAATTTTGAGGATGAAATTTTTCTAAGGAGGGGATAAGGTAACACCCCAGGAATTTAAAAATATATTTAAGATACAATTCATGAAACACTGAGTCTCTACAAAACCCCATATTATTTTAACCAAGCCATGTAAACATAATTTTTTACCTTTGTGGTTTGAATTTCAAAAAAATAACAAACACGGCTGCGTTCAGTAAGATATTTAGAGTTTGATAAAAAAACTAATTTTTTTGTGGAATTGTAACATACCCTTATGAATAGTAACATACCATTTTGAATAGTATGAATAGTTAATCAACAAAAATAATAGAAACTTAACCCATGATTGTACAAATACTATTTAGACATCATAAAAGTGAAACAATGGTCATAGTATAATTATTGGTTTTGTTTCATGTCATAAATATTTTAATTAAAATTTTATGATTAAATTTAATAATTCAAAATGGAAATTTATTTTCATAAAATATATTCATAAATTGTTACTTTATTTTATTATGTTTATACGATAACTGTATGGGACCTTGATTAATTTATCAATGTGTTATAAAATGAGTTATAGTTTTAATGTTGTTTATTAAAATAAATTTTGATATTATTTAAACATTAAATTAAAAATATTTAGAAAATTATTTAAAAAATGAGTTTTTTTTAATTTTACACATTGAAAAATGGTTAGGGTGAGGTTTTGGGATTTTTATGAAATACGGTAAAATAGCGTATATTGAAATTATCAGTTAAATACACTATTTATGACATCATAAGTGATTTGAGCCCAATTGGTTCAAACTCACATTCCATTATTACTATTTGGGGTAACCTGAATTAATAATATTCATATTCTTGAGAAAAAATATTATAATAATGATTAAAATAATGTAAAACACCTCCTCTCCTCCACTATAAATACCACCTTCATTTATCTCTTCCTCCCACACCTCTCAAGCATTTATCCTTACCTATTTTTTCCCCAATACTCCTCCAAAGGATCTTCCCCACGTCCTAGAACTTCTATCATCACCAAAAGGCCAAAAAGAAAGGCCTTAAGAAGGATCTCAAAGATAAGAGATCAAGGGGTAAACATCCTCTTTTGTTTTCTTTATTTTCATTTCATTTTCTTCTCTATTCTTCTTCTTCCCAAACCTCCCCTTATTAAACAGGAGTGAATGATCCAGTATCTTATATATTATGGATTTCATCATTTTTAAGGAAGAATCACCATTATAATTCTTCTCTTATCCCACTTATTCAATAAATTAACCCACTCTTTGTGATGTGTCGATTTACCGACATCATGGACGATGTGTTTTTGATTCCTTTTACTTAATTCAATACTGATCATAAAACTATATTTATGATTTAACCAGATTATAATTTATGTATTATATCTTATATAATGTTCTAGAATCATTTTCTATACATGTTATTAATTTATAACAAAAAATTAATTCGTTGTGTTCAAAAACCGCCAATTAACCCAAACAGTTTTCATTATATAATTTATATAATGATTCATATTCACTCCACGTAACCACATTAAATTGAAAACCATGTGACCTTATATATGTTAAATAATAACATATAACTTCAATTCTGGATAACCATCCTCATTTGACATGATTCTCCATTCATGTATATAAGTATACTGATCAGGAAGAAAATGCTCCCAAACAATAAAATTGAACATCTTAAACCCATCAAGAAGGCCATTAATGAACTCTATAAGTCTACCATAAATCAATAAAATAATTAATAGGTTATAGAAATATTAATTAATTATTATAATTTGGTTATCCAAGAAACTAAGATCAAATGAAGGACACCAACGGACTTAAGGTAAGGGTTTCTTCATCTCACTTCAATTTTTGAGAGATTTTTCGTATTCACTACTAATACTTGTATATGGTTTATATATACTACCCATTTATGTAAAATATCATGAATATATTTATTTTAATGGTATTAACTATATCATTTGAATATTATTAATTTTGGGGAATACAAATTGATTGATTACAAAGTGGTAAGGGGTTTTTCACTCGAACCTCCATTTTCATTCGGGTTACTTTTATTATCTACTACCTTAATTAAATTATTTTTCATTAATATGTACTCCTCATAATTTCTATTTAGATGATCTATATATGTGTCCCAAATATAATCATTCCTTATTTTCTGGGGAGTTATATCTTTTAAAAGGATCATCAAAAATGTTATCCCGATAAACAAACTCGATTCAAGGGATATTTTTATATACTTACCTATTTTCAAGTGTACACCAGAATCTATTTTAAGAAACCATTATTTTTATTAAAACAAAAATTTTACCATTAAAAATAATCTTGGATCATTTATGGATCTAAGAGAACAAACATTCCTTTCTTCTTTAAAATTCTCCTTAATATATTCCTCAAAATTCTCTAAAAATGTTTTATTTCAAAAGAATCTTAAGAACTATTTTTAAATGATTTCACATCTGTGGGACATAATTTGTGAATAAAATATAATTTCAATTATATATTCTTTTATTTTATGGGGTATTGATGTTGAAAATATTATTTTATGGAAAATATAAATTATTTTCAAAAATAACACATCTTTCAAAAGTAAAAAAGTATTTTTCTCATATCACATTAACTTTTATGAGATATATGCCTTGTTCACCACTTATATCTTTTTTGTGGTGTATGTACTGCCGTTTGGTATATAATATAAAGAGTCTCATTATTGTCATGATATTATAAGGGATTATGATTTGAATGTTTCAAGGTGGCATGGGACACTTTGGAATGTCTATGTATTATTTCCTCAAGAATTTATCAATGGTCTCATTTAAAAATATATTCATCTATGTCAAAATGCTTTATTAAATATTGTACTTCATTGAGGGTTATCTATTATGATATCATCTACAATATTTTTTTGAAGTGTTTTTTGTTATTTTGACAATGGATGTGCTATTTGTTTACCATTCACCATATTATTCCAAATGGTTAGTGTTTATGTTCAATTATTGGGGAAAGTTATTTACATTTCATATGTTAGTTTCAATATAAATTCATATGTTGATTATGTTCACCCCTTTCATATGAGGAATTCATTGGACTTATTATGTGATGGGTGCAGCCCGCTATAGCCCCTCGAAGAATCAGTAGGTATCATTAGACAAAAAGACCTGGACTTTGCTGAGGCCTTTCCCAATTTGATATATGGTTTTGGGCAAGGCTTTAACCATTTTTAGATGTTGTGGATGAGGCCCTAATAGTATTTTTTAGAATGTATGGAATATGAATTTCCCTTCTAATGAAGCTATAAATTCATAGTTCATGTGGTTATTTGACAAGTACAATACCCATTATTATGTTTTATTATGGAAATATTTACTCATCTCATATTCCTACCTTTTATATTCAAGTTTATTTTTAAAAGGCTTGTGTTTTTAGTTATTCGCCATTACTAATGTTTATGTTTTTTATATCTTCCACCGTATTGCTTATCCTTACTGAGCATCTGAGCTCACCCCTTTCTTATGTTTAATTTTCTCAGGACATGAATAATTTTATTATGACTGACTTGCATTGATAATCTTGGAGTGGTGTATATTCCCAATTAAACTTATATATTTTTATTTTAATATTGTAATTTTGAACTTATGTATGCATCTAGTTTTACAAAACTAATAAACTACTTGGTTCTTTAGAGTTTTATTCCTTGCAATCATGCTAATTTATTAAAATAATGCATCAGCTCCAGGCATCTTGGGTCGGGGTATTACACATAACCATGTAAGAATGTTATAATTTACCAAAAAATTTACCATATGCTCTGAACACTACTCTATACAAAAAATGGATTTATTCCACTACTAGATAATGAAAGATGGAATTTTCTCAGATCATATACAAATTCATGTTACCCATACTCAATTTTATTCCACTAAAGATAGTCTAATAGATGATGTAGTTTCTCATCCTAAATTATTTTACCTAAATTCCATGTCAATTGTTTCATGGTTTCTCGAAATGTATATAATATTTTTAACCATGCAATGATAGGAAAGAACCATAGGCATTTTTAAGTACAAGATTCACTTTCTTGTATTTATTCACTCCACAATTATTGAATTTCATGGGTAACCCGTGGTCCTTGTGAAACAATATGAAATCATTGGACCAGAATGTATTTGTTTAGAGATCATCCCATTGAATATATCATATGTTTTTCATTAAATATTTAGTAAAGAAGTTTATTTTATTCTAGAAGAATATAATTCAGGAAAATAAGTATTATATAAATCTGTTGTCTCTCTATCAACTATTATCTTTAAAATTATATTCCTTCAATATAGATAACAATGTTTTGTATTCAGTATAACCGGTATATAATGGTCTCTTGGAATTGCAATTTAACATCTCAAACAAAATTTTAAAATCACAACAGTCATTGTCAATTCCTATGTTCATTTCTTATAAACCATCATTTATATAGTCATTCCAATCAAATGATCCATAAATTGTAGTATAATATCAATCAGTGTGCATATTTAGATTTACCCTTTGTTCGGTCCAATATTTAAATATTTGTTTTCTTTTTCGTGACAAATGAATTTTTTTTTTCTAACTCTTCCAGACTATTTTTTCATGAATAAAAACAATATAAACATGGATAAGGGATTTTAGAATTCTCATATTCATTCTTTATTACAAACATGATGGAATATTTAGATCTATATTAATACTCTTTTTTCATACAATTAGCGTGAATTCATTTTAAAATCATATACGATGTATTAGGTCCATAAAATATTAATTTTTTAATTAAAATAAATATTCATAATTTCTTCATAATAAAAGGAGAATGTTGTATAAATTTATAATAAGGGGACCCCATATTTTAATGTTATCGATTATGATTCCTGAAAAGTAATTATTTCAGAAAATGGTGACATGAAAATAAAAAATGTATGGTAAACATGTTGTTGTTGGTCCAGGTTCACAAATTTATGTTGTTTGTGAATAAAATGTGGTAATAAATTTGTTGGTAAAAAAATAATAGTGGATTGAAGACATCCATTGAATTTATTTTCATTCTTTTCATTTAATTGTGACATGGATTTATAAATATTTATAAAAATATCATTCCTTAGAATATACAAGGTCTTGTAATCACCACATTTTGACTTAGGGTCAAGGAACCTAGAATTTACTTGAAAACAAATAGATGAAACTATTATTGATCATAGAATTGAACTCGGACTCCATGTTGCATTCACTTTCTATATAATACTCTAGACTATGTATTACCAAAATAGAAAAAAATTAATATAACCCACTCATGAGCCCCTTTTTCAAAAATAGTATTGTTATCAATCTATGGTATATTTCACATATCTTACTATATCAAAGACCACTATTAAATTTCTTTAAAAACACCAAAAATTGTTTTTATTAATAAACATTCCAAAAAATTATTTTTTATATGTAATTCATATCATTGGGTTCCAACTCATTCTGATACCACCTCTATCAATGAAATAGAACAATATAAGCCATCTATCACATCAATTATTCAAAACATTCACAAATATATCCAAAAGAATATACTAATTAATAATTAAATCCCTACCATATATATGGTTATGGGATATTAAAAAAACATTATAAGATTCTACCACTGTATTTTAATATTGTTTGTGTCCTAGATAAATGTGTTTTATATTACAAATTTTTATAGTTGAAACTGAAACCATTCCTAATTATACACAATATATAAAAATAATAATAATATTGTGTACATGGATTATTAAAAAATAAATAATGTTATAAATAAGAAGATGAAATATATACATACCCTCACACCACAAACCATGACTAAATTTTTCATTGTCCACACCTTATATTTAAGGTTACAAGATAAAAAATGATTCTGTAGAATTATTTTCACAACATCTATCTTAACTGTGGAAAACTCACAACACCATCAGTTTGAAATTACTTGCTTTCGCATGTTTTCATAATGCTAAAATTAAAGTCCCCTAAGACATTTTAGACTCTTAAACAAACTATTAATATGTGTGATATAGCTTTAAAAAATTATTTCAATGAGTTTAACTCATTCCACCACTCATTTATTTACAATTTTTTATAAATTTCATAAGTATTCAATAACTTAATATTCCATTTTCACAAATGTCAAACAAAATAAATCAAACCAATAGAACATATGGAGTATTTATTCATATTAAATGCGTTCAATGACTTTAGATAGTTTTTTTAATTTATATATTCCCTAAACCAATCCAAAATAGTCAAGAATTATATAAAATGTTTAACATAAATAATTTCGCATTATTCTACTAAAAAAACACATCCCCAATATACATTCGGACACTAACAAAATGGAAATCCATAAGCAAAAAAATATAAATAATGAATGAAATCATTATTAAACCACTTTTATGTTTACGAATACAAACAAAAAACAATATCAATTAAACAAAAGTAATATTTAATACTAAACCATTTGAAAAAAACCGTTCAAAATAGTCATAGAACCAAATAAGGAATAAAACCACTAACAAGTTTAGGAAAGTAGGATATGGATTATCCAATTTAAAGTGACTATTGAGCCACTCATATTTATAATCTATTCGCCTCATTTAGACCTATTAGTGAAAATTTCTCAACATAGCCAACGAGGCCCACTCATACTTAGAAACACAGATTACCCCAAAAAGCTTAGTGAGTAGAATATAGATTATCTGATTTTCAATCCTTGTGAAGGGGTGACCTTAGAATATTCCCATCTATGTTCCATTCAAATCATATTTAGAGGGGGGAATCACGCTATTGTTGTCATCATAGAGAGAGTATGAGAGATCCTTGATATTCATGAACATCATTTCACACCATGATTGAGTTTACACTATGAATAGAGATGATCAATGACTAATAAAAAAGAGAGAAGAGGATAAATAATAATAAACCATATATTTGAGAGTTGATATGTCCAAGAGAAGACTGATGGGAAGTGGATGTAAAGATAAACTACCATGAGATCTTGAATGGCATGATAGAAATAGGTTTGGTTACGGTTCTTTTAAAATGTTCGGGGAGGGTTTTATCAATGTTTCCAAAAAAGCATTGATAATGAGAGGTTCTCAGAGTGCTAAAATAACTAGCGATGATAAAATACATCTTTATTAACACCTTTTTAGCGCTAATAAAATCCAACTTCACCAGCTCTAATGTTTTAGAACTCATAAATAAATTTATTTGTATCCCTTATTTAGCGCTCATAAACATGGATTTTAACATCACTTGTTTAGCACTGAAAAAGGTAAATCTTTATCATCACTATAAAATCACATATAAAGACCTATATAATTAATTTTAAAAATATAATTAATATAATTAAAAAATTTAAATGTATATAATTGCAAATAATAAAATAAATTTAAATGCATATATATTTAATATATTAAAATAATTTTAAATGTGTTTTTATATATATAATTATAAATAAAAATATTTATAAATATTTGTATACAATTATATATATTTTTATCATTATATATATTCATATAATCATATATATATACATATATATATAATAAATATATAAAAATATAAAAAAAATTATTTATATTAATTATTTATATATATTTATTATAATTTTATAATTATTTAAATATATAAGTAATTATTTATTATTCTATAAATATATTTTAAAAAAATTATTTATTTATTTATTATTATAAATTTATAATTTTATAAATATTAAAAATGTATATATTTAAATATATATATTTTTAAAAATATATTTATATCATTATTAATGAATATATAATATGAAATTAATTAATATCAAAAATGAGTGAGATTCAATAATTAAAAATTATTAGACATTAAAAATACGGAAAAATAGATAAGTTTTACTTATTTTACTTTTTAAAAATTAAATATGAATATATATTGAAGTGAATATTAATCCATATTGAAAATATTAGACCATTGTGAATGAAATTGTATTAATAAATATTAGAAAATGATTAAATTAAAATAAAATAAAAAATAAAAAATATTAAAAATTAATAAAAAAACTAATTGAAATAATATATAAAATAAATATATAAAATTTACTGATTAAAAACATAATAGTTGAAATATTTTATGTTACTAAATAGAATTATAAAATTAATATTAAAAATTTAATAAATTTTAAAATTATTAGGTGTATGTTTTTTTAAAAAAAATTAGGGGATAAATCCCCTATTATTAAAATAAATGAAATGATAAATGATAAATGAAAGATGGGGTTAGATAAGAAAACACAACCATCATCAAGAGAAATAAAAACTGAGTTTTTCCCTATTTTTTCAATCCATCATTCCTCATTCAACAAGGTACTCCAAAAAATTACTTTACCATTTACAAGACTGAAAACCCTATAAAAGAGCTCTTACAATCATTAGTCCTATTGAAAAAGACTTTCCATATTAGTTCCATTTCAAACAGTATCTTCTGATGGAATTCCCCCCTTCTTAGCATCCCATTTAGCTCATCCACGCCCTCTTCCATAACTTTTTGGATGAAATCCTCATTTCCATGACATAACGTGTTTCCAAGTCCCTTCCAACTCCTACCACACCAGTTTAGATTTTTCTTTCTCCCTAGGAATGTCGAACTTATATAATAGATCATTAATAATCACAAGAAGTGTCATTTCATTTTCAATGAGATTATACACCTCACCTACTTGTAAATCCTCACTAGCCTCTTATGGTTTTAAAAAACTTATTTCCCTTGACGAATAAACCACCTCAAAAGAGTTGGAGGTGGGGAATAATTCTTTATGCTGATAATCATCTTGTAATAAAGTCGTTAGTTTGGCCATTTTATTATTATCCATCAAGAAAACTTCATCCACATCACCGAAAATTTACTCATGATCTGGAATAACAGGAGGCGAGTGATGTATCATGTCTTTATGAATCACTTATTCTGAGTGTAGAATCCTCAAAAAATTTATGAGATTCTGTGAAAAACATTAAAATTCAGCAACAAACTTCATGGTATTTTCTATTGTTTTTACTATATAATTATATTATTCTTTCTTATTTTCAGGGAGTGTAGAGAAATTTGAATAAAAATTCACTACACTTTTCCTACAAATGTCTGGAGAAATCATAGGAAAAGGATCATCCTTAATGATTATAGTCTTAAATAGAGGTACATAATCCACTTTCATTTTACCTACATAGGATCTTGAAAAAAATCATCTTCTCATGTTCATCTTTTTGGTTTCAAGCAGTTGCACCACAACTTCATCAATAGATTGAGAGTCCATTTCATTTATATTATAACCACCATCAACTTCCTGATGGCTCCCCTGGAACTCTATAGTTGGATCCACCACACACACTACATCATAATAGGATGACATTTTTAAGGTGGATAACATAGGTGTACCTTCCAAATATCACCCAAAGAATTGGAATGATCTTTCAATGTTCTGATCTCTATTTCTTGATTTGCTTCAGCTAATATGTCCGCCTAAGATTTCATGTGTTGATCAGAAAATTTATTTCCTCTTGAAACCTCAATTTGAATTCCATATTGGTAAAAAAAGGTTCCATAATAACCATCACCATGGTTTGAGGAGGATCCTCAAATTGATTCATACCTATCATCGATTTGGGAACATCTGAAATAGTACTTGAATCTTTATCCATATTAATAGGGATGCCAATAGTCATTGCAATGTCGTGCGATATTCTAGGGTTTCATAATATATAATTCAACCATTGTACCTTATATATTTGTGTGTTTTAAAATGATATATATATATATATATATATATATATAAGTTTGATATATATTAAATTGAACAATGAAATTATATAATATTTAGCATCTAATAATGAAATATATAATAATAATAATGAATAAATTTAAAAAATGTATCACTATTATTAATTATATATATAATTTAATGATATTAAAACTCAATATTTATATAAGTTAAAATGGAAGTGAATAAATATTAATTATATAAAGGACAACCATATAAAAGACATTAAATTTTAATGAACAAACATATATAAAGAAATATTTCCAAATGGGTGAAATTGAAAATATATTGAACAATGAAAAGTTGAGAATGAATAAATGAAAAAAATATTAAATATATTAATGAATAATTAAATATAAAAAATGCTAAAATGAAAAAAATAAAAAAAATGAAATAATAAATATTAAAAATTTATAAATTATAAAAAAATGTTAAAGACACATAACACTATCAATTACTAAATTATATAAAATAAATTCTTGTTAAAAATAAGTGAAATTTAATTATATATACTATTAAATAATTAATATTATGTTTATAATTAATAAAAATGAATTAATTTATTTAAAACATAAATAAATTTAATATACATTAATGGATATAGATATTATATTAATTATTTAATTATTATATTAAGTATTATATTAGTATATTGAGTATTTAATTATTATAAAACAATAAATAGTATATTATTTAATTAATTTTTATATTATTTATTTAATAATGCGATTCATTTTTATTATTTATAAATAGTTTATTAATTATTTAATTATATTATTATATTATTATTTTGCAATTTTTTAATATATATATATATATATTAATAAATTTCAATATAAAAAAATTAAGGGTTGGCCACATATATCTCAGTAACCTACATGAATATATTTTTAAATATTAATGAATATGTATAAAATTTGTAAATTAAAACATTATTATAAACATTAAATGCTAAAAATATTTATTAACAAAAATGAGTTTATTTATTATATATACTTATATACTTATATATACACACAATAATAAATAATATATTAATTATTTAAGTAGTTTATTAATAATTTAATAAATTTATTCAATTTTTCAATTATAAATAGATTAATTCTTTTTTAATTGTATATATAATGTTTTTGGTCATATCTTAATTCTTTATTAAATAATTAATATATGATTTTTATATATATGATAAAATATAAAGATCCATATATATATATATATTAATATAAATCAACATATTTTTACATATATATTTATGTATAAAATAAGAATTAAATTATAATCATAATAAGAAATAAAAATTAATATTAAAAAATATTAAATTAATAAAAATTAATATATGTGAATATATTAAATATATATATATAAATATAACTAAACAGTTAATATACAATTTATTAATATATTTCAATATATATTAATATATATATATTTACTAGTATATTTATCGATATATATATATCACTATTTTTTTATATGAAATAAGAATTTAATTATACAAAATTTATTGAGTGAGTTGGCCCTCAACCTAAAGGTCCAACCATTTAGAAAACCCAAGAGGGAAGTCTTGCTAAAAAGAGGGTTGTCTGAATCCCACTGAATGCATAGTGTGGGCTAAGGATCATACTTGTTGGTTCGTGTAGTAACATGCCCATATAGGTATCTATTGAGCGTGTATACGGGTACCAATCCCCACAACAAGATTCATATATCGTGATGTCATGGAATGGATTTTTTTCATAAACCATATATGATATGAATATTATGGACAAAGGGAAGAATGCGCTTCATGTGCCTCCTCCGTTATCAAATATTTCGACCATTACGGCTGGTTCGGTTTGGCCTCTATCACTCCATCTAACGGTGTTCGATCCAGGTTTATCCTATGTACCCCCGATGGATCCCCAATGGCCATCACACCATTCTTGCATGCATCCTTGGCCCTGCCCTCTACCAGATCACCCAGTCCAGTAGGAGTCAGGGATTCCTTTAAGGACGTCCTCAGTGGCCTGTATCAGCATCCTCTTTGCTTCCCAGTTATCTCTGGGTCGTCTGTACAGTCCATGTGCGAAAAAAACAGGGTTATGTTGCACGTTTCAGCATCCGCCATCAGGGAGGCAATGTCCTTCCTCAAATTCACCTTGGTGGCTCGCATCAGGGTGGCCAAGCCGATGCTCACAGTCTTCCAATGTTGGGTCTCATCCTGGGGTCTCCAAATGCCGACACAGGTCTCAACCCTCCACATATGCTCTTTTTGTATTGTCCTTTCCTCCGAGGAGTATTTTCTCCATGTTTGGTGCAAGATTCTGAGGAGTGTGTGTCACGGGAACTTTATCCTAGCAAGATTTTCCCTGGATTCCCACAGAAGTAAGGAATCCTCATTGGCTGCTGTATAGATCTTCCTTCCAGGGTTGCTTCTACGGTTCCAGAATGAAGGATTCTTGAAGATCATTAGTGACTCTGTTGGGACCTTTATGTTCTTCAATTCCATCACAAGGAGAGGCCTCTCGGCCTTGAAGGCCCGCATTTTTGTAGAACTCGACATTGCTCGTACCCTGCTGGAGACTCTTGACATTCAGGTTGAGGATTCTTTATCTTGGGGTCATGATCTGGTGTAGCCGGTGTATCCATGGTTCTGATTGTATAGCCTCCTACAAGGTCACTCTCTCCAAAGATGTCATCATGGTGGGAACAAAGTTCGTAAAGATTTCGGGGCAGCGGCTAGGGCTGGTGGAAAAAATCAGTCTCATCTGTTGAGTTCATCTGAGAAGATCTCGATGGAGGATGAAGAGCTCTCAGGGACCCTCCCTCTCTCTGAGGACGTCCATGTGGTTTCTTTGGCATCTATGGTGCGGGAAATTTCGAAGGATGTTTTGCTCTCATTATGTATATCTTGAGGAGTGATTCAGCCTTCCGGGCCTCCCCCTCCCCATCATGTCCGGTCAATATCATGCAGGTCTCAGTAGTATGTGGTCTAGCCAGTTCGAATATCTAGTGGTCTCTGTTCCCAGCCTGTCTCGGCACAGTCTCTTCGGGTAAAGGATCAGACGTGTATCAGAGGGCCTTGATGGTGTTATCTCATGTCTCTGGTGAGTCCTCTGGGGGCTCTCCACCTCTTGCACAATACTAGAAAAATGAGAAAGGGAAGCACTACGCTTTTATCTGCGCTAAAAAAAATCATAGATAAAGGGGGCCTTTATCAGTGCTTTTTTAGCGTTGATAAAGCCCCCCCTTTATCGGCGCTTTTTTTAGCACTGTTAAAGGAGACCCCTTTTTCAGCACTTCTTTTAGTAGCACTGATAAAGGGGGGATTGGTCAGCGTTTTTCCCTAGCGCTGATAAATTTTATGTTTCAAAAAATATTCATAAAAAATAATATATTGTTATATAAGTATATTTATATTGATCTAAATATAATATATATTTTTTAAACATACGTATAAATAGACTATTACATTTAATGTATAACAAATTTAGTGAAAAAGGATTTAAAATATTTAAAACAAATATAATTAATTAATAATTTTCTAATTATTATCGATTAAAAATTATTTAATAACAATTTGAGGACACAAAAAACTAAAACAATTAATAAAAGATCTAAAATAAGGTGAAAATGTAACTCAAACTTCAAACGGTCATAACTTATGATCCGGCTGTCTGTTTGAGCTCTACAACATATCAAATCAAAGCCTTTGATGAGAGGTATGCGCTAGTGACTAAGGAAAATCCTCTGTCACATTTTTCAAGGTCAAAATATTCCTAGAAGGCCTCCAAAACTGATTTTTTGGTCGGGATACCCCAATTTGTTAACATTCAAACAAGTATAACTTTTGATCTGTTATGGTCGTTTTAACATTCTATGGCTTTTTCAAAGGCACATATATATGCATTTATTTGTAGATATATATGTGTTTGGGTGTGTGTGTGTCTGTGTGTTGTATATACATATGTATGTATGTATTTATTTATTTATTTATTTATTTATAACCACAGATAAAAAACATATTTTTTGATAAATGTATTTAAAACTAATCTTATAAGTATTTAATAATATACAAATAAATATACGTATAAAAATTTATAACTAAATATATATATATATATATATATATATATATATATATTAATATATGAATGATTATATATATATATATATATTAATATATTAATAAATATATTTATATTAATATGAATCTATATCAATATACTAATAAATATAACGATATATATATATATATAGATATAACATTAAATAGAGAACAAGACGAAATGGCTTAGTGGTAAAGATGTGGTCGTGAAAGGGGGGAGGTCGCAGGTTCGAGTTAGGGTGGAAGTGAAGGGGCTGCATGCGTATGAGGATGTGTGGGAAGGGTAGCAAACGGGAAACCTCCTAGAACTGAAAAAGGGGGTGTCAAGTGCTGATAAAAGTAGTCCCCACATTATTTAATTCTTTTTAATTTTTTGTAAATTTTTTTTGACCATTATCAGTGTTTTTTAAAAGAACTGATAAAAGGGGCCTTTATCAGCGCTTTTCATGATGCTGATAAAAGGGACCCCCCCCCCCCCCTATATTAGTGCTATGATTTACAGCACTTTTTTAGCGCTCTTAAAGACCATTTTGAGTGCTGATATATTCCATTATTGTAGTAGTGGCACTGACGGCTTTACCCAATAACTTATAGCTTCCCTCCAAGGGCTCTTCCCATGCCCAGTGGGATCCAGTGGGAGTGTGTCTCGGTCCGCAACTTTCCCTAGAAGTGAATGCATCACGTGCATGATAAGTATACCTCTCTCTCCCTTAGGGGAGTTGGATAAGGAGTCAGGGATGTGTACAAGATCTAATGTTTACTTGATTCAAGGGGAATTCTATTCCCACTGCATGATGGCTAAGGGCTCTGGAGCTAGTCCCAGGGCACTCTCCTTTAAATGATTCTATTGTTAATTTGGAATGATTGGGGGATCGGTGCCAGGGTTAAGTCTCACTTCCTCGCTTCTAACATCTCAAATCATAAGGTGGTCATGGTAACTGTTCCTTAACATAAACTAAAAACCTCCAGAATCGAAGATTTTTTCAAAAAAATGAGGTTTAATGGAACATGAAAGTCATCTCAGTTAATTGGCATATTTGGGTATTTTGGCATAATAGGTCAACTGTTGATTTAGTCCAAGCAAAGGACCATTTTCTCACTTTCAAGATTACCCAGTGCCTATTCTCCTTATTTTCTTCATTTCTGTATGTGAGCTGCGATATTCACATTCAGGAGTCTATGTTGGAGGAGTTAGGCAATTTTGACCCTATATTTGAACCATGGATCGTGGGTGGGGGGAGACCAATATACGTGGTGTAACAACCAGTGGGGGACCTGTCGCTCATGGGGCCATTTAGATCACTGCCTGGACAATATTCAAGTGATTTATATATTCTCTAGTGCGAAGTTGACCCACCTGGTCAGGGTAAACTTGGACCATTACCCGCTTCTTATCACTTTGAGTTCTTTGAAAAGGCCACAAGATGCATTCATGTTTTCCCAGTTCTAGGTCGATAACATGGGTAACCATGACCTGGTTAGCTTGGTTTGGATTGTCCCTTCTCAGGGTAACAAGTGGTCCATCCTTCATGTAAAACTATGTAGGATGAAAATTAAGATGCTTTTGTGGTCTTCTAACCTTGTTCCTCCTAAGGAATATTTAAATGATTCCATGAAGGGGGTCGGCTGGTTTGAGAGTAGTCTGGAGGATAATTTGGATGAAAGGGTCTTTGATGAGCTATTGGGGAAGAAGGGGATCATGGTGGACTTAATCATCAAGCATGAGCCCTTGGCTAGGGAATGAGCTCAGATGAAATAGCTTAAGGATGGAGATATTAATTTTTCCCTCTTCCATGCATGCATCATGGAGAGGTGATGGCTGGTAAAGCCGAATATCATGCTGGATGATGGATACTTCACGGACAACATGGATATTGTGGGAGGCATGGATAACACCTTTTTCTAGGATCTCCTAGCCGGTACAAATGAAATATTACCTAATGGGTATCCATCAAAGTCCATATACTTATTTGAAGCGATTTCGAGTCTTGTGTATGATCAATTTAATGATAGACTGGGAGTTGTGCCTAATGAGTTGGAGATCAAGGATGTTCCCCTTGCACTTAAACCTGGATAGCGTCGTGGGCCCAGATGGGTTACCTATTTATTTTATAGGTGCTCTTGGGATATGGTGAAGATGGATTTGATTGATTCTAGTCAGAATTTCTTTCGAGGGGGTAGTTTTCAATGAGTTTTCAGCACCACCCCCCTGGTTCCTCTGTCGATCATAAACAGACCATCTTTGATCTCTCACAATCACCCGATGAGAATGTGAAACATTCCTTATAAGATACTAGCTAGAATCCTTAACTCTAGAATTTCCTCTCATTTAATGGGGTGGAAATCCATAGAACAACACAGATTCATGAAGGGGTGCTCGATACAGGAATCCATTGGTCTGGAACAAGGGATTCTCAACGACATCAACTTGAAATATTGGGGGTCTAACTGGGCCATTAAACTCAATATGAAAAAATCCTATGATCGGGTTGAATGGATCTTTATTAACAAGGTTCTTTCATTTATGGGTTTTATCTCCTAGAACATCGATATTATATTCTGTATCTTTAGTTATTCATGGTTATTAATGTCTTTTATGGGCATATATTATGGTTTCTTCAACTCTGCATATGGCCTAAGGAATGTGGACCCCATTTTTTCGACTTTGTTTATTCTCATTCAGGATTTTTTAAGCCGTATCATCTAGATACTCATTAACAATGGGGGAATCCTCCTATATCATCATTGGTTGAAGGCTCTAACAATATCTCACCTCATGTTCGCCGATGATACCATTCTGTGTATGAATTCTAAGAGTAGGTCCCCGTGTAGCATAAAAAGAGTGTTGGAAGTGTATTGTCGATGGAGTGGTCATATTGTTAACAAAGGTAAGAGTGAATTATTTATCTCCAACAGGTTTTTTTCCTAGAGGGTGGAATCTATCATTAGGCTTATGGGCATCCAATGTGGTGTGTTCCCTATGGTTTATCTCAGTGCTCCTATCTCATCAGAAAGGCTTCAAATCCGGGACTTTGATGCTCTCTTTGCCTAGATTACTGACAGAGTGATGAACTGGAAAAATATATTTCTTGTCTTTTGGAAGAAGGATTGCTCTGGTGAATAGTGTTTTGGTGGCTTCTTCTATCCATGGCCTCTCATATATCAAGGTGCCTAAGAGAGTTATCAACTCTATTGATAGAATTCTCACCAACCTTATTTGGGATCCTTCTTCAGACGGGAAGAAACATTGGGTAGATTGGAAAAAATGGAAAGGATAGTGGGAGAAGGAGGCATCAATGTGTGCAACCTAAAGGATACCTTGTACTAGATGCATGCAAGGCATTCCTGGGGTGTGATGGAGCGATGTACTCTCTGGGGGAACACCATGAATGTGATCGAATTGTGTCTTTTCAGTTCAATGAAATGGTGTATCTCTTCCCTATGTTCGATGATTTGTTCCGTTGTTGACGTGCTTCATACCTTCTCTCATTGGATGGATGGTAAAAGGGATTCTTCCTTATGGCACCAGGATTGGAGTGGGATCATGCTGGGGTTTACGAGTTGTCCGGACACCGACATCTCGTTCAAGGAGGCCATCCTCTACCTCGATTTCATCAATGCGGTTTTGGATAGAAATTATCTTGAGTATTTTCACCTCATCGAGCTTAAGGAAGAGGAAGAAAAATGTGTTTTCACCACTTCATTATCAGACATTTTCTCTTCGAGGGAGTTCCAAAGTCTATTTCATGATCAGGCATATTCTGGGGGTTGGGATGAGATTGTTTGGGTGAAAAATATCCCCCACCAAATTCAACTTTCTCATGTGGTGGATTAAAAATAGATCCCAAACTACTACTGATAATATCTATAGATGTGGTAACCCCATTGTGTCCAAGTGCATGTGTTGTAGTGTGCATAAGGTAGAGAGAACTACTCACCTCCTCTTCGGCAGCAAATGGGTGAGAGAGGTGTGGAAATACCTAGGGGAATTATTAGTGGGTCTTTCTCCGAATGAGGAAATCCTTTCATTTTAGGACAAATGGTTCTACGACTCTAAGAGGAGAGGACCAGAGAGGGTGGACCGATCGGTGGTATTGAATGCAGGATTCTGGATTCTTTGGAAGGCGCAAAACAAATCAAAGCATGAGGGTGGGGCTATGATGGCTCATGTCATTACAGTCTGGAAAAAAACTATTATTCAAACTGATCCAAGCGATGAGTTCTTTAAAAGAGTCTCCCCCTTTCCACCGTTTTCAGCATGATGCAGGGTGGGGTTTCCTTCTTCCAACAAGACTAGAAACTAGGTCAGATGGAGAACTCCTTCATGAGTCTTGAATCTTAACACATATGGTTCTTGTGTCTAAGGGAGTATTCACAGAGGAGTAGTGTTTTGTGATACTAATGGATCAATGTATTTATCCAATTCAGCCAAGCTGGTCCAAGGCACCTCCCTCTATGCGGAGGCCATGGATTTTATCACAGGCATCAGAGTTTTCAGACAAAAGGGGTTGGAGATCTCTAAAGTTGAAACTTACTATTTAATTGTCCTGGACGCCTTGAAAGTATGTGGTGTTTCTCCCTAGATGATCTTCTGTGCTATAATAAAATGTAAACGTATGATCAACAACAACATTAGGGTGCTCCATACATGGAGGGAGGGGAATATAGTTGTAGAATACTTGGCCTCAGTGGAGTTCCCTAGCAAGGTGGAGGTGTTTCTACACACGAATGGTAGAATTAAAACTAATGTGGGTGATTTCATTAAAGGGTACGCCCTCAGTCTTCACTATTTTAGATCACCTTAGTTTCTTTCATGGGGATTTCTTCCTCCTCTTTGTCTTTCTTCTTATTCTCCCCAGTTTTTTTAACAAAATTACTTTATGATTATGATGTCATGGAATGATATAAAAACAAGTGGCCCACTATCCACATTTTCTATGTGGTAATCACATGATAGTTTTATCAGTTCTTTAACTAGAATTGGTAATAGTGGTCTCTATCAACACTACAAAATGGGCTGATAAAGGTTACCCTTTATGAGAAATTAAAAAAATAGCACTAACCAAGGGATAAATTTTTTAGTGCTAAAAAGGAACTGATAAAGTTTACCTTTTATAAACACTTTTTATCATTGATAAATCCAACTATAATTAGTGATTTTCACTAGTGATGATGAAATATTTCCCTGAATGAAACCAAAATTATAGTAGTATTTCTTTAGCCATCACCTTTGTCTCATATTGAACTTTGTCTATGAAAATATCTATTTCATACTTTTTGGATCCATGTATATCTCACATCATTCACCATAGAGAAAATGTCTCCATATATTAAAATAAAATATTATAGCTATCAACTCAAAATTTTTGTAACATCCTGATATGGATGAAGATAAAACTGTGCTCCACCACTTTACAAAAAGTACTTAAGCATTCCTCTCTATATTCCAGAGGATTTTGACTGGTAGTGAAGGCCAATGGTGTGTCCATGGAGATAATATAGCCAAGTAACATAGTAAGAAACCATCTGGAATAACCACATATCATCCAAAGTAGAAATAAATATTGTTCATAAACCATTAATAATTCGGATAGAAGCATATTCTACGAAAACAAAGTGCTATTAAATACTGAAAAACCATTTCATAAATACAATATTGGTCACTATCTAGGTCGACCATTCATGTAGGTTTATATAATGGAATCTAAAATAAAGTTACTGAAATCTCCTACTAAATATCATAAAGACCTCATACCTGGTCTCCAAGACAATTTTTTTTAAAAGGTTGGGGTCGAAGCCTCAATTTATTATTAAAGCAAAGACCTCTTTAGACTGGGTAGAGGGTGACCCATTACATAACCCAAAGGCCCAAGGCTAAGTGGCCTGCATATAAGGCTAGAAAGCCCAATTTTTGGCCCAAAGGACCCCTCGGTGAACAGTACTGCTACAGTACCTGCACTGCTACAGTACCGCCGCCGCTACAGTACCTGCAACAGTCCATCCACCTCTACAGTGATGCCACTGCTACAGTCTGCCACTACTATAGTACTACTACAGTGACCTGCTACAGTGCCCTGCTATAGCACTCAGAAATTCTCCCATGTCCGGATTTGATCCTGGGTCTTTTGGATTCCATGTAAGAGCCTAAACCACTAGGGAAAAGGCTCATTGGCACCTGGTCTCCAAGAAAATAACAAGATACTAAATATCAATAAAAATTTTATATATGATCATCTCTTCCTGATTATACAACCCTAGGCCTCATCCCTATCCATTGCACAATCTATTTTCAACCAAAAAAGCACCCATAAGGTCTGCACACACACATAGGAGGAAATACAGGGGAAAGAAATAATTTTAGTATTCCACCCAATGATGAAACTATAAACATTATATCATATTATATCACAAGTGAATTACCATGCAATATGCTCAGCCTAGCTGAGATAGAACTGAAAAATTAAAATGATATACATAAATTGAAACAGTAGTCGATCCTTGGGTCCATGATCACTTTCAATTGGGCAATGTTTCATCATTAAAATTTAAATTTATATGTATATATATATATCCATAAATATATATATACACACACAAAAACACACATAAATATGTATATGAATGTGTTAAAGGAAAAAATAACATAAATTAACAACATTTTATTATTGTTTCTATAATACTATTCTTTTGGAAATCATGTGAAAAGGTAAGTTAAATGGTTATCATTCCACTAAAGCCATGTGCAATTAAGTTGATCCCTAAGTCCATAATCGTGATCAAAAATACCTACGTCATCTAGGATATGAAATATCTATAATCATGTAACATCACCATAGGGAGATACTTTTCCTAGGCTTGGGTTTACCCATACTCTCCTCCATTAACCATAACGAAGGATTCCGTGTAATAAATAAAATCCTATAAATGATCACTAGTGTGGATTCCATACCACTCAATCCATTTAGTTTGAGTCAAATGTCTAATACCTTGGTCCCTATCCATAGGCTATTAGGACATTGTAAATATAATAACCCCTAAGGGGATGACCGTTATGTTATCTATATGGAATACTCATTAAATCAATGTACATGCTCGATATCCATTCATATAAAATACTTTACAGCCCACTCCAACTCAATTATCTTAGGTTCAGTAATGGACCATTATAATGGACCAATGGGGAACCCCCTATATGACTTTTGGGAGCTTAATCATTCATGAGTTTTCACAAATTATGTGGAGTTTCATGTTCAGCGGTGAGGACATGTAATTGATTTAGGAAAACATAATGATGTCGTCAATTGTGTATCCCAATAAAATTGGATACCAAGCCCAAATAGCATAAACATAGGTATTTTATTCTTGAGTATAATAATAAATAAGTCTCAAAATATAGATCCTATGAAATATGTCTAGGAATCCCAATGATATAAATAAAAAGTCTTAAAATCCAGACCCCAAGAAGCACGTTTTGGAATCCGAATAACATAAAAATAAATAATGGGATTAGAAGATAGATCCCATGAAATAAATTTGGGAATAATAATAATGAATGTTTCATCATGTCATGATCATCTTCCAAAACTAGAAATCACCTCTAGAAATCATATATGCATCAATAGTTACGATGTAAATGTATAAATACTAGAGTGAGGGTGGTCGAATTCCTAAACCCACCACTAATATCGTAGCCAAATTAGCTTACTAATTTGGTACAAGTTATAAGGTGAGACATTCTACCATATATAACCAAATAAAACATACTACCTATAGGTTTTTAAAACACTAGGACACATATTGGATCCCCTAAGTCAAGACATGAAAAATGGATCGTACTCAGGATCATTGGTGATTGTACATAAGAAGAGGCATTCTGCAAGGGTCCCTCAATAATAGTATATGTAGTAAGAGGTATCTTATATGGGATACTATTAATGATACAAAAAGAGATTCACCCTTCAAGGGATCCTTGGGATAGATTAAATTGGTATAGGGGTCTTAAATGTGATTCCCCAGGTCAATATGTAAGTGAATTCGTACCATAGTGTGTCTAAAGAAATATTTTTAATGTAGAGGCATCCTACATGGGATCCTCTAGGAAAAAAGATAATATATCCTCGTGTACTAAAAGAAACTTCATTGATAAATACTAGGGAGATGGCTCATATCCCATCCTAGATAAAGGTTATCAGTCTTTGGATATACGATGTTTTGATTATGAAAGGGAGAACCTCCCAATTTTTAAAAAAATCCTGAAAACCTCACAGGAGTCCTCGAAACACATCAAGTTTTAAAAATTATGATTTATGAGGAATGATACTCAAAATGGACTAATTATGTGTCCAATTCCAACTCTAGAGTCTGAAAAGGTGAAAAATTAAAAGGGGTGTAAAAGCAGGATTACATGACATGTATACCCCAGTACAGGACATGTACATTTCAAGCCTCTCATGGGCATTTAATTCAATCTAACATGGCATGAAATCCTATGTACATTGAGTGTTATCCCATGTACATTGATTGTATAACATGTACATGATGTTTACCCTATACGGTTTCACTACTCATGTACCTCACATGGCATGGCCAATAATTCTTCTTGGTTGTGAACCTCTATATGGAATGAATCCCACTCATGGTCCAGTCGTGTACTCTACATGTCTAATTACCACTACACAAGCTATTCGTTTAGAAACTAAAATTCATGGTCGTGTACCAATACATGTCATGTATACCCTATATAGGACGTGTGCATCTAAGATTTCACCTTCTCTAAATTGAAATAACACATGATGTGTGTTCATGAACAACACACTGTGTGTTATGGATTTGTGAACAAGAGACCACAAAAATCAACCTGAATCCCCATCATCTCCCCTAAACCAATACAATGTTCCTAAAGGGTTATTAAGAATTGATAATAAGGATGTAAAACTAGATAGCAATTAATATTTGTTTATTTTCAACAAAACATAAAAACAAAATACATTTTGATAGAATTCATCAAAGCTTCCTCCATTTATGATATCTATAGCTACATCAAGAGGATCTGGAACCTCCTGAGCTTCGTGAAGGCACCTCCATTCATATATCCATATCTATCTCTTAATATATATCTCCTATATCATTTTTTTGTATGAAATCCCATGGCGGGATGGATGAAAATCTAGGGGAAAATGTCAAGGAAAAGTGGGAAAATAAAATAAGGAAATAAAATAATATGGAAAAGGTGGTTGAGGCTATCTCTATCACCAGAATTATGTTTATGGCTAACATAGGACCCACCAATGGTTATATAATCAATTATGGAGACATAATCTCATTCTGATGATCTATTCAAAATATATATCCAAATGAACATGTGTGAATAAATTAATATTTATTATATATATATGTATATTAAATATTAATTATTTCTTTAAAATCTAGATGGCTATGAATCCCACAATATTACTATAATATGGTAAAAACCCTATTATAGGACCAATAGAGTGGTCATAAATATAATCGATGGTTATATTCTAGGGTAAAATGACCATTTTACCCCACATTATCATTTGAATGAAAAAGTATGAATTTCATCTCAAATTTCTAGTTCGTAAAAAATGTCATTAAAACCTCCCCACCATAAACCTTCTCAACCCCAAGAAGACTTTATTTTCTAACACATCAATTCTTTCAACCTGTACATCTATAAAAACATGTTATCAAGAATTTAAAATGACTAGACTCATTACATCCAAAACTCTTCTATCAAGGAAGATGTTTAACTGCAACCGACCTGGTACACCCCACTATAGGTATACACATATTGTCATGTCATAAATTGATCATCTAGTATAAGGTCCTATAAACAATTACATGATTTCAACTAAAAATTAGGGTCTCCATGTTCAAATGAAAAATTGTAAACTCTTCACTATATGTCTAACCATATACCACTCCTCAAGTGCAACTTTAATAGGATCCTTCATAAATCAAGGAGATATATTTAAAATTATCAGTGTATAACAAATTACCTCTCAACATACTTAATATGATGTCAATATATGGAGAATTTTCATATCAAAAGTAGTTCTATGATAATATTTTATCAATATATATGTAATGATTTTCTATCACTACACTCCCCTAAAAACATGTTATACTTGCCTTTAATCAACATCTGACACCACATTTCCTGACAATGCGTGTACATGTCTACCCACAAGTCAACCATCTCATAAAACCTGATTTTTTTATGTCTTCTCTACCATAGAAAAAAATCTATACTTTTTTAACAACTCTAAGGAAACTGTTCCCACAAAAAGTCTTTGAAACCATCAGTCCTCGACTTGCACATGACCACTTAGTGATTTAAGATTTAAATGGTACCACGCACAACCTACGTGTTACTTTTCTATCTCACACATCACATTGGGTGTACAGACCCATACCACCCCATCATCAATCGAATTATACTATCAATATTCATCTACTACTAAAGTCAATCTATCAATGCTATATGGAACATCAGTCTCTTTAATCCAAAATTCTCCCTTGGGAATATTTTTCAAATCCAGAACATATCTTCCTCCATAATATTATTCAATGACTTACCATGACATGAAATATATAAAATCTTGAGAATCTACTCATGCTCTAAAAATTTGATAATAGTGATAAAACCAGTTGATCGATCCAGGAACCCAAACAGTCGTGCCTACCAAAACCACAATGAAAAAATAAGGACCCTTGGTGATTCATCAAAAATTGAAGTCATCTCACCATTACTATATAACAAAACATTGGAAACTTCCATGAATCAGCTCAAATGTTCGTACAAAAAATCATTCTACCTCAAAAGGATACCATAAAATCATCCCAACTTTACACATATGTTACCTTCGATCAAAAGAAACATCGACCTATAAGGGTTTGAGTTAGAACTAAGGGAATCTAGGTATCCCATATCACCCAACCAATCAAGACTTAATATAGGGTATCTAGGTCTAACAACCTCACCCAAAATTCAAAAATCTCAAAACAGTCACATATCACGGGACATCATTCATGCATTTGTATTTTCATAAGGCCTATAATGTGCATGTTGAATCTGTCTCTCTAAAAGTGGTAATAAAAACATTGACCTATATGGGTTAAAAAATCATGAGTCATCTTTTTAGGCCCTTGATCTTCACTAATAATCCTTTTAAGGGACCCCACCTAGATTATAATGATATAAAAACAAGAATAATGATTAACAATATGTAATCCCTCCTTTTTATTACAAAACTTCTCATTGTATTTTACAAAGAGATTATCTTTAATGTTTAGTGTCTTGGAAATTAGGAACATAATACATGAAAACATAAAAATTATTCTAATACACTTATATGGATTCATAATAGGTTAAACATATGTTCAATTAATGAATCTCATAATTTGGGGACATACATCAAAGGATAGGGTGAGAAAAAGGCCCAGTAAGATAAAACAAGGGAAATAGTTTACTTGTGATGTCAATACAAACTTGGTGAAATACATAAAAGCATGAAATGTAAAAAGAGGCATATCATAATAAAAATAACATGAATAATTATGTTAATATGTTTCTATAAAATTTAATTTAGTCATTCATAATCATTTCACCAAGGTCCATCTCCATGGTGTCATAAAATTTACCAAGGTTATTCACCAAGGTATCGTAAAACATGTCATCTCTCGGAATTAATTTCATTACCCAATTCATTGGAGTGATATCATGGAACACCCTTAATATGTATTTATTTTCATGTGATCCACATATATCATAATATAACATTTCATAAATAATTGAAATAGAATAAAATAAATGGGTTTCTTATCAAAATTGCGACATTTGAAAAAGTTCTTACGAATGATCATTATGTCATTTATAAACGATAAAAAGGGAATGAGAGTTTTTTTTAAGTCAATTATAGAATAAAATGTATCGATTTTATTTATTGGAGAATACCCTTAGAAATGAAATAGGTTTGGGTGTTCACATTAATAAAATAAGATAATATCTTGAGAAAAAAGAGAGATATTTTGAGATGAAAATTCTGTAGCATAACAGCTATGCAACATGGTTTTAGAAAACATTAAAAAGAGAGGGGGCATGGGTCAACCATTCATAAAGGACTCATAGTATAATATAGTTACAAAATAAAATGAAAATAAGAACATGGTATAGAAACTTGAAAGACATACAACATAAAATAAAACATGAAAGGAAAAGAGAAGTTTGAGAATTCCCTTACCTTGCAGGGTAACTTCTAAAAATCTATGATCGGGACATTGGGGGCTTGGGGGAACCTTGGGAGGACTCCTCAGGAGGTTTAACAAGAATAAATTTGTGATTAATGATTTTATAATGAAATTAAATGAATTAATATTTGGGTATTTATAGAAAAAGTGGGGGAATATTTTACTAATTTCAAAGGATACCTTATTAGTGGAATTTGAAAAAGCATATGATTTCCCATGGTATTTAACGTTGGTGTTGCCCACTTGGGACACCTAGTTTTATATTAGAATACTTAAGAGTCAACAAGAATCTTCTCTTACTCATTAAATAATTATGACATATTTATTATGTCATTAAACTAATTGAAAACTCAGAACTGTATTTTTACTATTCACTAAAAATTCAACTGTTTCATAAAAAATACAAAAAAATCAACCTTAACATTTTTTGACTTGTATAATTCAAAAGTTAACTCCATTTTATAAAAATTAATTTTATTTTAATTAAACTAAATAAACAAAATACTATTACATAACTAATAATTTCTAAAACATATATTTACTTATACTACGCTATCTTTATATCACATTACCACTTAAGATGACTAAAACATATTTATACTTCCTTAGGTGATGTATCTATTCCATTGGTAAAATTACCATTCATAAGGGTAAAATTACTATCCCAAAGGGAAAAGTTACTATTTACTAAAAAATTATTTTGATCTTATTGAACCACATTTTTCACCCTAATTACAACTATGTATGTACGATTTTTGAAAATCATTTCACAAAAAAAAGATATTTAATAGTAAAACTTTTTTTTCTATTCATCAAAAAACACAATTCATCAAATTCAATTCATAAAAAACACTTTTCATAAAACATTATTCATAAAACACTATTTATAAAATTAAAACATCCTAGAAAACTTCTAAAAATTCAGCATAGGTTAATTTTGACTATTGAAATTCAAAAATGATATTTATTTTACCATAATAATTCTCTGTGTATGAGAAATATCTGAAAAGTATATTTTTTACATCTATAATCAATTTATCAAATTTTTCTTAATTAAACATATTCTTTATTAATCAATTCTATTCTTAAAACAAGAATTATGAAATAAAAAATTATTTATACCAAGGGATTACAGAAAGTAATTAAGGCCTCATTACATCACCCCTTATAATGCCAACATATGCGCCTAAGAGTAAGGAGTACAATGGTGACAAAATCCTGGGGTGACTTAGAAAACCTTTCCTGAGTGGTGATTTCTATCAAATTGAACATATCCTATAAGAGATTCCATTCAAGCTTAACATTTTGAAGTTTGGCTTGGGCTTGGTTTAGAGTGAACCTCGTCGATGCCACCTCCTTCCCAAACTCTGAGAAATGGACTTCGTATGACCCAAGTCTACTATATGATGCCATCAACTCTTATTTGTCCAATACTAACCATTATCATTTATATTTATAAATACTAATCTTTATGTTAAGAGCATAGTTTCCAATTTTCATATTGACCAATGGTCATATAACAGTTGAAACCCAACGGTCTCATTTCAATTATACTGACTTATTAAATAAAAGGATACTGTTTTGTTGAGTAAAAAATAATATGTCATACATTTCAATAAACAATTATTATTCAAAAAGTTATGGTCGTTACATTATCCCCCCTTTAAGATATTTTATCCCTGAAATTTCAACTCTTACCCTTAGAAGAGAAAAGATGTGGGTACTTCTGCCTCATAGTCTCCCCAAGTTCCCACATGGATTCTTCATATTTTTGGTTCCTCCACAACACTTTAAAAAGGTAGGTAGTCTTGTTTAGTAGAAAATTATCTCTATGATCCAATATCTCCACTGGCTTCTCCTCATAAGAGAGTTCATTTTCTAGTTTCACCACCTCTAGATTTAGTACATGTGAAGGGTTAGGTATATACTTCCCCAAGAGGGATACATAGAATACATAATTAACTTGATATAGATTTTGTGGAAGTTCCAGAAGATAGGCCACTACCCCTGTGCGATTAAGGATTTCATTGGGCCTAATGTACCTGGGCATGAGTTTCTTGTTCATTACAAACCACATGACTCTCTTCCATGGAGAAATTTGAAAGAAGACTTTTTCACCAACATCAAACTCCAAGTCCCTTCAATGGTTGTCGACATGGCCCTTCTGCTAACTCTAACCATCCTTAATGTGTTGTTGGATTGCACAAACCTTTTTTGTCATCTCTTGCACAAGATCATTCCCAAAAATCTTTCTTTCCCCAACTTCATCCTAACAAGTATGAGTTATATATCACTTTTGTAACATCCCTAAACTGGAAGCCACTAAACCGGTGCTCTGATCTGAGTCGTCACATGACCTCAAGTGCACCTCCCTGTATTCCAATGGTTTCCGACTTACAGTGAGTGTCTAATGAGTTATGTGGGGATATTATACCCACTTTACCAGAGTAATATACAACCGAACATGATATAAATAGCAGAATAATATGACCAACAGATAAACATTCATAACCAAATGTTTCCCAAACAGGGTACAACACAAATCAAATACAACAATGTCATGACACACTAGTATTGCAAGTAAATAAAACCCAAAAATAAGACAAAAGGCTAAATCCCCGAATGGGTGAAGACTCTATGTCTAGATCCTTCTCCATGTACATCCCAAGCCCAACTCAACATCCTTGAGTAGGTCTGTCTCCCCTGCCCTAACTTGCATCTAAGAAATCTACTCGGGTACCCAACGACAGCCTGAGCAGGGTGTGAGTACAAAACTTAGTAGGCATCCACCAATGGTGTCTACAAAATATCAAGTCTAATATATAGTGTATGAAAGTATAAATAGAATGGTAAGTAATCAAGGGATCATTCAGTTTCCAAAAGTTAAAAATGTTCTTTTCATTCATGACTAACTTTTTTCCTAATTCCAATTAATTTACCAAATTCATTACTTAATGCTTTTTTGATCACATGTTCCATGGGTTAGTCATAAATATCATTTACACAAGGGTCTAAGGGTATCAATCACAATGCATGGGGGGGAATAATCCAAGTCTCTATATCACTAGGGATACACATATCACATCATCACATTATCCTCACCTCAAAGCCTCAGTCCAGGTGGAATGAAACCAATAGGGTAATAGAGCCTTCATCCCCTTCCCTAACCCATGCATTTTGGGGTGGAGTTTAGAGCCTCATTCTAACATGACCCATGTTCATAAAACCTCAAGTCAATACCCCAATCTACCAAGACTTTTTCACATTCTTATTTATCAAGTCTCCCAATCCATACCATAAAAAACCAAAAATATTCATAACCATTATCATTCACAATACATAACAAACACCATTGGAATTAAAGCTAGGACAAAACCCATCAATACATTTACAATTTACAATTTATGTCAATTTATCCAAATTCCCATTATCATGCCTTAACCCTTTAAGTGTACTCAACAACACCTATTCCTTATCCTAGTTCATCAATGACAATACATTCACCCATTTATCCCACTTATCATTTCATAAGCATTCACCCACTTATTCCTTTCAAATACATTTCTCATATCTCATAACCCAACTAATTATTACATTCACCCATTATGCATGAAATAATTCCCATGTATTATCACATTCAACATATTCATCCATTACCTTAACACATTCCATTAATATACTACCAATTTCCCATTCTATCCACCAATTACAAGTTCACCATTTAATATGCACTAATCCCCACAGGCATTTCTATCCAAATTCATTAAACAATCTACAAAATCACTTTCAACCCAATTAACAATTTTCATGTCAATCCAACAACACATTATTCCCTTACCACCCTATTCATAGTTATCACCATTCCATTTAAAACATAGTCAACCATTCAATCGTGTTCTAAATGGGTTCCACTTTATTGGTTAGCAATCATTCACTTAAACCTTACCACTCTCTAGGTCTGGAAATGTCTACGCACCCCATGGGTGGCCCTAAAATGGTCAAGTCATCCCCTACGCATCCCACAGGAATCATGAGGGTTTCAAAAAAAAAATATTTTCACACCCATTTTACCCAATAATACTCGAGGTAACAAATACACAATAAGAGAAAGGAAAAAACTCAACACACATGCACAAATAGATAAAAACTATGGGATATAACTTATAGACCACCTACCTCGAATACATTGATAAATGCACTCTTTGTAATGGCCTTAGATCTGGATTCAAGCACCCATTGAATCCCTAACCTAAATCTCACCCAAAAAAGAGGGGTTTAGGGCTTCATATTAAGAGAAGGAATATATGAAATCCATAAACCAAAAATAGAAGAAAGAGTGGGATTATACTTACTTGGATCATCGATTTGAAACTAATGGCACTCCAAACAACAAAGAAATGAGGGATATTTATCCATGGGGGCTATTTACGGTATTGGTTTGTCACTAGGGTTGAGAGGGGAAGAATTGAAAAAAATCCCATTTTGGGGTTTAAAATCCTAGAGTGGCAATTTTTTAAATTTTCCAACTAGTCTAGGATGCACGATTTACCTACATGGTTTGCCAAACCGTGCACAAACTGTGCAGAAGCTACTACCTGAAAATTACCCCCATCACATGATTTCTTGAGGATTCTACACAGATTTCTTAACCGTGTGCCAATCATGCATAAGGCTCTATACATGGCTGCACGGTTACCTGGGATATTCCACACTGTTTTCACAAACCATTCACAAACCATGCAATATGCCCAGGAACTCCCTTTTCATCCTATTTTCATGAATCAAACCCTAGAACACCCCCCAAGACATCACATGAACATGGGGAAATACTTATCTAGCCAAAAATAAGAGGACAAATAAAAACATCAACAAAAACATACCTTATGAAAAATCATGGATCTTACAACCTCCCCACCTTATAACGAATCCTCCTCGAGCGACTCTTCCAAGCATAACTAAGCTTCCATAACTAGAGATCATGACACTATACATGCACATCCATTCCCACATTCTATGTTTCTAGTTTCACATCACATTGCCCACCAAATATGGATCAAGGTCATAGACTTTCCCCATTGTTCTTCCTCACCACAATCAAAACACGAACCGAAAACTCATCAAGGATGCATCACCTTCACCCATACTCAATCACTAGAACTTAAAAGACAAAATATAGGAAACAATTATATATTCACAACACAAAACAATTAACACACCACATCACATCATCATGAAGAAATCCAATCAGCACCCCATCGGTCCAATCCTCTACACAACTCATGACCCAAATCACTTGGCATCATTTTCCTTTATTTTCCAAACTCTAACAGCGACCAAACCCGACATCACCTAAAAAAACACATGATCCTTCCAACCACATTTCTTAAAGATTCCATTCTACAACTATACATCCAAACTCAACACAAATTCTCAACTACTCGACCAATTAAACCCATTCCAAATCTCTCCCCCAAGGAAAAATCCCTCAAACGGTGACCACTCGTGTCCTTCCGACCCAAAAAAAATTGATCATGTTATCAACCAAAAATCTATCTGGTGTGGTTCTCTCCACCATTTTCAGTTACTTGGAACCTCCCCCATCAATGAAGGACCACTAGAACTCAACTCATCATTCCCATCACCTAGCATGTTACAACTGAATGCACCCCAATATCCATAGAACCATTACACTACTTCAGCATCCAGCCACACCATAAAAAATATTCGATAGGACATTCCTACACTATCCATTCACGGACTAAGGTCAAATTGACCTCACATAGGTGAAACTTCATCTCCAAAGGAATATTCTACTATAATATGTACTTTAGAGGTTTCAACTCTCACCACACCCATTAAAGTTTATCATCTTAGGCTGAACCACATCTAACTGGCTTATCCCAGAACACCCACCTTCCACTAATAGTACTCTACACATTCCTCACCTTCCGATGGTTTTTATTAACTTGAAGAAACTTTTTACACTATCCATTGAAGGACTAAGATCAACTTGACCTCACATAGGTACAACTTCATTTCTAAAGGCACATTCTGCTACAATATGTCCCTTAGAGGCAGAAACTCTCGCCACACCCATTAAAGTTTACCATCTTAGGCCGGAATACACCTGACTGTATTTTCCCAGAACACCCACCTTAAACTAATGGTAATCTACCCATTACTCACCTTCCCATAGGTTTTATTAACTTGAAGCCTATCATTATCATCCCTCACACCCACTGAGGTCGTTCCCTGAATTTTAGTTGAATTCCATTTTCCCGGAATTACCGCCCTCTAGACCGTCATTGGGCATCATACTTGGCATGACATCAAATAATATGGCCAATGTTCCCTCAACTTAAAGTTGTTATAAAACCACATAAAGAGATGTTACCCAATTATAACCCCGATCTTCATTGGAGTTATAGAAACTGACCTATCTTTCCACAAGCATTTCTAATATCAAAACACACCCTTCTACAACTTCAACAGAGACATCACAAGAATCACATGGAACCACCATAAGATTGAATCAAACACTTGTTTCATTAATCATCACATTCAAGTCCCATATTTTCTCTCTATAGAACCTAACATTCACCTCACAGGTTCCTCATTGGTATCCCAGTGCCACTACCTTAACTCGATGTTCTCTTCTACGCATCCAGGACTAACTTATCGCTCCCTAGATTAGGAATGTTGTTACCATTACTCTCCATAAGGGGTTCCAACAACCACATATTACACTCGATCACAACCCGAACCGAAAGCATTGATATGTTCGTCTATATTTTTTCCCAAACAAGAAAACGAACACCACCAAGTTCCTATTCTTGGATTCCGTGAATGGCACCCATGGCATTTTTTGACATTCAGTTAATCTCGAGGACCTCATCCCCAATACATAGAGGGTGTACATCCCATCACTAGGCTTTACACATACCACTCCCATGTTCATAAACTCCATGATTTCCATCATCCAATAAGACACGGTCAAGTCTCTTGGCATAAATACAGATCTTTTCAATGTACCTGGGACAATATCAAGATATTGTGTATGATTGTCACTAGATGAGGTATGCTAAGAAGTTGTCAAGGAACAACACCACAAACTTATCCATTTCTAATGTTGAACTATGGGACACCATGACCAACTATGTATTTAATTACTCCTTCCCAAACACATCTCATCAACACATTACCACCACCACTTAGGTGTGATTTCAAACAGAGTTTAACCATCGCTCCATGACCAAATCACCAAGATGCCATGAACCAACGTTCCACGTGGAACTACTTCCACCACACTTCTTGAGTTCTTCTGATGAATCCCTATCTGCTAAAAACTGATACACAAGGTCTACTACACCAATCAAACCATCAGTCTCTTACAAAACGACCTTAACTTGTGTATATCCCATCGCCTTCTTACTTACCTAACCATGTCTCTTAGTTAGTCAGTCTCATCAGCCCTAAGGTGGCCTCTGCATCTCACCCAACAACCAAACCATTCCTACAAAAAAGTTCATACATGTGACCACCCTCACATAGAGTGTCACCATCGAGGGAAATAATATAACTAAACTTCATTAACTATTGTCTCTTCCACTCAAAAACAATTTTGAGACCTCCATTAATCATCATCCAAACAGGTGAGTCAGTTATCCATACAATACAACCCTTTGAAAATAACCATACCTCATATAAAAAACACAATGGTTCCCTTATAAAATAACTATGGACAACTATACCTTTTACTAAAACATGGTAGTTCTTATTATGAATTGACACCACCTCTAAAGAAACTCACATGCTTCATATTTTGAGGTACCTATATTGTTGGGCTAACCTCCCATGAGGACACCCTTGATTTTTCTGAAACTACCAACACATAACCATAACTCAAGTCTCACCATTAGCAATCAACCTTCCCACTTATCCCTAAAGGCCCATACTACCCCATAAAACACTCTAAGTCCACTAAAAAGGTCCAAAACATCTACATGTGTGGCACACACACAAAAGCACCAGGAACCCTGTCCAGCCTCTCTCAAATGTCCCCTTGAATTTGAAAGATGCCAAATCCCTAAAATGGAGTCACAACCAAGAAAAAAATATTCCCTCTCAACACCATACATATCATGTCACAAAACAATCAATGCTCGTGCATGGAACTCTCACCCCAATTCTAGAGCACAATGTGTCCATCACACTAAACAACCATTTACTCTAGGTTCCATACCAATGGTGTACCCATTTTTCGGCACTATGATCCAAACATCCTCTCTTGGATTCAAAATACAACTCATAAGGTCTCTACTCACAAGGTCACCGTGACCTACGCACCATCTTTAGGGTCCAACATGCACTTTGTATGGTCATGAACCACGAGAGTTTCCTCACTCATATTACCAAACAACACCTTGCAACCCAAAGGCCACAACCCCACCAAGGGTTCAATAAAGACACCTCATAATCCATATCATACTCATCAAGGCCTCACAATCTAAATCCAAAGTCTCAAACTAGGGAACTCTAACTACCCCACCCTACACATAAAAGGGTCAACTAACGATACAAAGGAATGCCACCTTTTTACTCAATCATTATCATCATATTGTTATCGTTCACCAGATGATTCGAAGAATGACCAATATGAGTTAACCATATATGGAAAAATTCTCTTGCTATCAACCATAAACAACTCATTCTATATACTTTATCCCAATGTTCATCCTCACACTTAGAACACTACCCTCTACCATACATACTGTGGTCATGGTCAATATAGGGTAACCAATTTATTTAATCCCAAGTCTTTCGTCAACACATATTCAAACCAATTCTTCTTTTAAAACACGATCCTTTCCTCTTAGGCACATTTCCAATTTCACAACTTGTTACAATCATCATTTTAACTCATTTACACCCATTTTAATAAGAAAAATTCATTATCAGTTTTACCATCATTATGAAATACATTTTCTTTTAGACACTGAATCAACCATTATAATTTATCACAACCCAAAATTTTAACCCATTCATAACATTTATTTTTACATGATATTACATAACTATTCATTTTCATTATTTTCATTCACCCACTTACATTAAAATTATTTGGAATAATTTCCTTCATATTTATCAAGGAAGTAAAATGCATTCTACTCACTATGCCCCACACACCCATCTCGTGTGTGTGACTATAATGACGCATGCCACCTATATCCATAGGTGCCTAAAATGATGCATGAATTAAAAGCCCATTCCATTCTAGCAATGAGAGACATATCATCAATCAATCAAATCACACAACATGTGCATTCCCAAATGGTAAAATATCATTCAACTGTAACACCACCAATCATGAATAAAATTTCCCACTTGGGGTGACTTGGGTTTTCCCTCATACACTGGTTAGCTACTGCCATGCATGAACTCATTACCAAGGACCACCATCGTACCAATATATTATCTAACATCCTCAATTAGTAAGAAAGATAAAATAACTCCTATAATACTACTTTTTAACGTCCCTAACTTGGAAGCCACTAAACTAATGCTCCGAGTCAGGTCTTCACATGACCTCAAGTGTGCCTCCCCATATGCATGAGGTTTCCGACTAGCGATGGGGATCTAATGAGTCACGTTGAGATACTATACCCTCTTCACCAAATTAAGACACAACATAACAAAATATAAATAGTAGAATAATATGACCTATAAATAAACATGTGTAACCAAACATTTCCCAAATGGGGTACAACACAAATCAAATACAAAAATGCCATGCCACACTAGTAGTGCAAGTAAATAAAACCCAAAAATAAGAACAACAACCAAATTCCCAAATAGGTCTCGACTCTATGTCTGGATCCTTCTCCATGTACATCCCAAGCCCAACTCAACATCCTTGAGTAGGTCATTTTCCCCTGTCATGACTTGCAACCAAGAAATCTGCTTAGGTACCCAACGACAACCCGAGCAGGGTGGGAGTACAAAACTCATATGGACACCACCAACAGTGTCTAAAAAATTTCCATTCTAATAGATATTGCATGAAAGTATAAAATGAATGGTAAGTAAACAGGGGATAGTTTAGTTTCTATAAGTTACGAAAGTTCATTTCATTCATAACTATCATTTATCCCAATTCCAATTGTTGTAGAAACTTTGTTACTTAATCCATTTTGATCACATGTTCCGAGGGTTGGGAATAAATATCATCTACACAAGGGTATAAGGCAATTAATCACAATTCATAAGGGGTAGGGATAAGCCAAGTCCCTATCTCACTAGGGATACAGATATCACGTCAACACATTATCTGCACCTCAAAGCCTTGGTCTGGGTGGAATGCACCTATTAGGGAAAAAAACCCTCCGTCCCTTTCCCTAACCCAATCATTTTAGGGTGGATTTTACAGCCTCAATCTAACTCCACCTGTGGAAAATGATCCTAATGTCAAAACCCCACTCTATAAAGCCATGTTCACATGCTTATTTATCATGTCACCACATCCATACCATAACAAAACCAAGCATATTCAATTCCATTATAATTCAAAATACCTAAAAAACATCATGGTAATTAATTCTATGCCATAACCCATTAATACTTTTAACATTTTCAATTTATGTCCATGTATCGAAATTACCATTCTCATGACTTAACCCTTTAAGTGTACTCAATTACCCCTATGCCTTATCCAAATTCGTCAAAGATCATACATTCTCCTATTTAGACCATTTATAATTTCATAAGAATTCGTCTACTTTTGAATTTCAAATACATTTATCATATCTCATAACCCAACCACTTATTACATTTAGCCATTAGGTGTGCCACAATTCCCATGTACTAACCCATTCAACATTTTTATCCATTACCTTAACACATCTAATTAACATATTTCCCATTTCCCATTCCATCCTCCAATTAAAAGTTCTCAATTTTATATTCACTAATCCCCATAGTCATTTCTATCCAAATTCATTAAATAATTGATATAAAATTTTTCAACCCGATTAACCATTTTCCTGTCATTCGAACAACACATTATTCCCTTATCACCCTAGGAATAGTAATTATCATTCTGTTTTGTACGTAATAAACCATTAAAACATGTTCTACATGGGTTCCACATTAGTATTTGGTAATCATTCACTTAACCCTTGCTACTCTCTAGGTCTAGAAATGCTGGCGCACCAAATAGGTGGCCCTAAAATGGTCAAGTCATCTCCTACGCATCCCATGTGAATCAATAGGGTTTAAATAAAATCATTTAGACACCTATTTTACCCAATAATACTCAAGGTAACCAATTAACAAAAGAGAAAGGCAAAATCCCAACATTCATGCACAAATCAATTACAAAACTATGGGATGTAACTTATACACCACCTACCTTGAATCAGTTGATGAATGCTCTCTTAATCATGGAATTAGTTCCGGATTCAAGAACACATTGAAGCCCCAACATAAATATCACCCATAAAGGAGGTTTTTAGTAATTTGGATAAATATGAGGAACTAATAAAATACCTAAACCAAAAAGATAAAAAAGAGTGGGATTACATTTTCTCAAATATTCGATTTGAAACTGACGACACTTCAAATGACTAAGAAATGAGGGATATTGATCCTTGGGAGCTCTTTTAGGTTTTGGTTCATCACTAGGGTTGATAGGGGAAGAATGGAAGGAAATCCTGAGTTGGGGTTTAAAATGATAGAGTGGAAATGTTTTAAATTCTCCAACTTTTCTGGGTTGCACAGTTTACCCACACGGTTTTCTAAACCATGCAAAAATCGTGCAGAAGCTACTACCTGAAAATAACCCCCTTCACATGGTTTCTTGGAGATTTTTGATGTTATTATTAACCATGAGCTAACCATGTATAAGGATATTTCTATGGATGCATCGTTACCTATGATACTCTGCAGGATTTTCACCAACTATGCATAAAGCTTGAAATTTTCCCAAGAACTCCCTTTTCCTCCTCTTTTCATGTCTTTAACCCCCATAACACCCTTGAGCCTTCACATGAACATGGGGAAACATTTATCTAGTCAAAAAAAAGATTCCAAACCAAAACATAAACAAAAACATATCTTATGAAAAAATTAAGATCTTACAGCTTTCCATATTGAGCTTCATATAGTTGCATTTGAATGCTTGATTGGAAGATGTTGTTGTAAAATAAATCAACTAAGGTGAGATGTTGATCCCATCCAACTTTAAATTCCATTGGTCATGTTCTCAACATGTCCTAAAGTGTCTAAAGAGTTCTTTTAGATTGTATATAATTTTGGGGATGATAGGCCGTACTGAAATTTGTTTAGTACCTAGATCACGTTGAAGACTTCTCAAGAATTTTGATGTGAAACTTAGGTCATGATCAGATATGATAGAGAGTGGTACCCCATTCAGCCTTACCACTTCATTAAATCTCATAAAGTTGATCAAAAGTGAAATATTCCTGAATAGAGATAAAATGGTCAGTCTTAGTGAGACAGTCCACTATAACCCATATCACATTGTTTCCTTTGGAAGTTCTTGATATACAAGTGAAAAAGTCCATAGTGAAATTATCCCACTTCCATGCTGTTATGGGTAGTGGTTGTAAGACCCATTTTAGATGTTTTCACTATGCCTTCACTTTTTGACACACTAGGCACCATGTAGTGCAGTCGACAATCTCCCTTTTCATGTTATCCCACCAATAATGATTATGAAGGTCCCTATACATTTTTGTGCTTCTTGGATGTATAGAGAATGTAAATCTATGAGCTTCATCTATTCGTTCCTTGTTTATTTCAAGAATAAATAGAACACAAAGTCTGTTACTAAATTTCAGTACACCTACTTGATCAATATGGAGCTCAGGATACTTCCCATTCCCCAAAACCTCAAACTCCTTCTATAACAAAGGATATTATTTTAGTTACTTCGTGACCCTCTCTAGTAATAATGGTTGGGAAATCATTTGAGATATGGTTGATAATGTACCTCCCCTTAAGATTCCCATGTCCAGTTTTACTAGGTCATTGATCAAAGGATATCTTTGAATCTTCATAATTGGTAGTACAACATGGTATTTTCTAAAAAATGAATCAGCAACATTGTTTTCTCTTCTAGGATGATAATAAATTGAAAAATTATAGTCTTTAAGAAGTTACAACCATCTCCTATGTCTCATGTTAAAATTAATTTGTGTGAAAATATACTTTAAACTTTGATGGTCTCTGTGTATATCACACTTCTCCCCATAAAAATAGTGCCCCATATCATCAGAGAAAAAACAACCACAACAAACTCTAGATCATGTGTAGGATAGTTCTTCTCGTGTGTCTTCAACTGTCGATATGCATAAGCAATCAACTTATCATTTTTTAGGAGAACTCTCCTAAGACCTTTCAAAGATGCATCACTAAAAATAAAAAAATCTCTATCCACTTGAGGGAAGAGTTAACACGGGTGAAATGACCAATCTCTTCTTCATCTCTAAGAAACATTCCTCGTAATCCTTTTTCTAGATAAACTTGACCCCTTTTCGAGTTAACTTGTTAAATGGATTAGAAATTTGTGAAACGTTTTTCACATACTTCTTATAATATCCCAGTAATCCAAGGAAACTATGAATCTCAGTTACTATTGGAGGATGACCCCATTCCCCCAAAAAAAATTCTTTGTAGTGTCAATTTATATTCCTTCATAGATTACAATGTTCCGTAAGAAAGAAACTTGTTGTAACCAAAACTCACACTTTCTAAACATTCAAAATAACTGATCCTTCCTTAGAGTCTATAATATAACCCTTAGATGATCTTCATGCTCCTCTTGGATTTTGGAATATATTAGAATATCATCAATAAAAACTACCTTAAAGTTATCAAGGTATTCCTTGAATACTCTATTCATAAAATCTATAAAAATATCATGTGCATTAGTCAATCTGAAGGGAATAACAACAAACTGATAATACATATATCTTGATCGAAAGGTGGTTTTGAAATATCTTAATTCTTCACCCTAAATTGAAGATTAAAATACTGAATATCATTCTTTTAGAAGAATTGATCCTTGTGAAGTTGGTCAAATAAGACATCAATTCTTGGAAGAGGGTATTTTTTCTTTAATGTGATCTCGTTCAGTTCTCTATAATAAATGCATACCCACATTGATATATTCGTATTCTTCACAAAGAGAACATGCACTCCCCATGGAGACACACATGGTCAGATAAATCCATTCTCCAAATGATCTTGGAGTTATTTCTTTAATTCCTCCAGCTCCATATTTTCCATTCTATATGGTGTTTTTGATATCAGATGAGATCCAGGTACGAGTTAAATGGAGAAATCTACCTCTATTTATAGGGGAGGTCCATGTAACTCCTCCGAAAAATACATCAATGTATTCCTGAATTATGGGGACATTTTCTATCCTTATACTCTCATTTCCTTCTTTTTCATCACTGATCAACTCCATAAAAAAGGCTATAGGAGGTTCTTCTTGGAAAAGATCAGGTTGAGATACCTCTCTTTGATCAATAATTGTATGTTTTCCATTCAAGACTACTGAGATTTACTTGCTTCTACATTTTATCTTAGAATTTTACTTTGAGATCCATTTCACCCCTAGTATAATGTCAAATTCCAAATGTTAATGACTACAAGATTTGAAATAAGATTATTCTCACTAAATAAATACTAGTGTTTCGAAATAATATTGATTCTTGGATAATCCCTCCAGGAGTCTTGACTGATAACTCTACTTTTAGTAATTTATGAATTGATTCTATATACTTTTTGAACATGGAGGAGATAATGGAAGGTGTAGAAAAAGAATAAAACATTGTACTTGCTAGCTTTGAGAGAACAGCAAGACTACCTGCCACCATATCATTTGGAGATTCAAATTCCGCCATCGTTGAATCAAACACATCACCTTGCTTCCTTGGCCTATACTGAGGCTGATGGTGGTATCCCTCCACTTCCCTATGATTGGGATAGTGATTGGAAAGGTTCCCAACCTATCCACACTTGAAGAATTGGATTTCATGTTGGGCCTGCACCATATTCCTTTTTTCGTTAGTGTTTTGAAGTTTATGCTTCACCTCACTATGAAAATTCTTTGAAATATGTACTTCTCTTCTACACTTGTAACACTTCCCATCCCCCAAGAAGGCTATTCCCTAAATGCTTCTTACCACATTTTTTGCATGTGGAATATTGCACTTTTTTCAACCTCTACCTTGGTCAAAGATCCTCCCCATATTTTCCTCCAAGGATCTTCTCTTTTTACTAAACTTTTGGTGTAACAACCCAAGCTTCCTTGGTATGCTTCTCTTTGAATAATACAGTAGCGTGTGTTGTACTCAACTTCGAGTTCTAACACACACCACAACCAATCAAACTAGATATTATGAATATTAGTACCCACTTTTTGAAATTTTATAAATTTTATCATTCAAAATGGAATTTATTTTTGGATTCGGAATATCGAAATTAGCTTAGGGTGAACTTTTTGTATTTTTCTGAAAACATTCAATTTTTGATGAATAGTGAAAAAACACTGAGTTATGGTTTAAAACCAAATTTTTATTTAAATAATTATTTATTTTATTTAAATATAATTATGGTCAAAATAGATACATAATAGCTATATAAGTTCAATGTAATTAATTGGAGTTAGTTTAGAATAATTTTAGAAACATAAAAAAAATTTTGAACTTTTCACCGTCTTTTACCCACCTCCTACCAGAATTTGCACATTCGCATAAAACATAATTTTACCGCTTCTTTGAGTTTAGTTTCTAAAATCCAAGAGACACGGTTAATATTAAGTATTAAAATGTGGTTCAATAAGATAAAAATAATTTTTGGTCAATAGTAAGTTTTTAGTTTTATTTACCACGGTTAAAATTAAATAGGGTAATTAAGGGTAAAAATGATATTAATATTACCCTAACACATGTCCGAATTCTATTGGAAAAGTGTATATCGTCTAAAAATAACCTTAGGAATAAAATATTATCATTTAGGTCCACTTATATTAGATTAGGACATTTATTATTATTTAATTCAAAGAAGAGTTAAAAGAGTTAAAATCAACGTTTATTAACTAAAACATTTTTAATATAGCGATATACATAAGATAAATTCGATTATAAATATTTATTATAAAGCTACAAATATTTCCTAAAAAATCATATTTTATTTATAATTTTTAGACATTAATAATTTAATTTATTTATGTCACAATGGTGATGCAGTAATTACCTAATTAATGAAATATTAAAATAATTGATATTATAAATATCAAAATAAAGGTAATTTGAGACTTTTTATGAATTACACTAATTTTATAGGTTAATATGACATATTAGTATTGGTTATATAATATTTTTTCTAAGTAATAATGCTTTTATAAAATTATCAAAAACAAAATACCCAATACTGTAAAAATTGACATAAAAGAGTTTTTAAAACATATATTATATTATTAATTGATATTCTATTATTAAAAATCTAAGGATCATCCAAAGGACTTATATAATGATAGTTGTATCATTAATGAACCACTTGGGGGGTCTATTGTAGGTTTATAGTAAGTTTATTAACTATATAATATAAAATACAAAAAGACATGGTAAATGTCAAACTATTTAACTAAGAGTTAAATATAAACAATAAGGTTAATATAGTGACCCAAACCTGTCTAAAATCTTTTGGTTGAAAGGATTGAGACCCATACCCACCTTAAACTTTAAATAATCCACTTTGGAGCAATTATAAACCGAATATTAATTTATTATAAAATAATAGTTTTAGCTTTTCCAAAGGTGCCCCTCACCCCTCTTATAAAAGGGCACACCCCCTTCTCTGTAATTCACACCTTTAAAGGATTCTTTCTCAGCCAAACCTTACCCAAATATTCTCTAAACTTCCCTAAATTCAACCTAGAGGCCTTATATTGATTTTAAATCCATCCTATGGATCCCTTTTGATCAAATCAAAAGGAAGAACCCGAAGAAGAGGTAATGTTTTCACCACCCTCTTTCAAGTTCCTTTCTTCTTCAAATTCTTCTTTCATTATTATTTCCATTCTAAAATAATAACTCCAGTATCTTATATATAATATGACGTTATTATAAATATGGTACAACCATATTCAGTATTCTATCCATCCTTTGAATGACATGTCACCATACGTGCGTACGTACGACTTATCGTCTCCACGTCGTGGTGTAATTATTATTCCAAACATTATTATTTGGATGGGTATGATAATGATGTGTAATTGAGGTAAATAATAAATATAACATGATAATGATTCTGTATATATGATATACCATCAAATTATATATTATTTTAATATCAAAAGAATGATATTGTCGCTCGTGCGTACGTATAGACTACCGTCTCCACGAACGCGATGAGATTCATTCCCCATCGTATCCATTCAAGACTAAATTTCATTTGATGATTAAAAATAATTTTTAGAGACAATATATAATTGTGTATATTAAGAATATACATCCCATCCATAATAAATATGGCTTACATGAAAAATAATGTAATGGAAAATGAATCCCTTAACACCTGAAACGATGATAATACTAAGATATTATTAACAAATCAATGTTAAAAGATCATATATGATATCATATTAATGTATATGATTAGTGTATAATTTAATAACAATTATTTCACCATCATACAGGAGGTTAACCTACCCTAAATCAAGGAAAATTATAAGGTAAGGGTTTATTTCACAATCTCTTCATTATCCAAGGTTGTTTATACGTAATTATCTACCAGGACCTCTTTATCATCCACATCAATGTTTCTTAAAAATGTATTTCAAATCATTCTTAATATTTTCTAGACTATTGGTTAAAGCCATTTATACCCTTTTTTGACATTTTAGAAGATGTTTATAAAGGAATCTTTCTTTTGTTTTCCAAACAAGGTCCTTTTTAACCTTTTCAACATAATTAAGGTAAGAATGTCCTTTTGAACTTATACGGCGAGTGCAGCTATTTTCTACCGTTATAAAATCGTCGAAGCTTCCCTTACATGATTATAATAATATTTTCAAAGTAAATGTTTTATTTTATAATTATGTGACTTTTAAATGATTTCAAAAAAAGAGATATTTCTCTCAAATAGTTTTGATTTCATCTATGTTAACATCCTTTGATGGATTTTAAGCTTATTTGAAGTTGATTTATTATAATAAAAAACTTCCATATTATATTGAAGGTTTTGTGATATTTTTTAATATGTATGTGTTATTTTTATACCATTCATGGTTTATGGAGAAAGTATTTACATTTCGTATGATAGTTTTAATACAAATGTTTATGTTATGTTTAAACTTGTTCATATGAGGAATGCATTGGACTTAATAAGTGATTGGTGGAGCCTGATATAGATCCTCAATGTATAGGTAGGTCTCATGAGACAAACTAGTGTCTTGGAACAAGGCCTTGAAAAAATCTTATTTGTATTACTGCGACAAGGCCTTGACTATGTGGTTATGATAGTCTGGATTTATGCATTCCATCATTATGAAAGTGGTTATTGATATTGCATGTGATTATTAGATTAGTAGAATATCCATGTGAATAAGTAAATGGAATTATTTAATTGTATTTATACCATATTAAGGTGAAGTTCACATTTAAAAGGCTTTTGTTTTAGTTATAAATTGCCTTAAATGTTTATGCCTATTTATGAAAGTTTCTACTAGATTGTTATCCTTACTGGGCATCTGAGCTCACCCCTTTCTATGTTTTATTTTTCCCAGGATGTGAAGAAGTATTTTATAAAAGACATACAGGGATAGTATAAGGGGATATGAGTGTGGAGACTATATGTTGTTGTATTTTTCACTTTATGATGTAATGTAACCTTTATGAATGTATCTAGTGATTCCAAGGCTACTAAACTAATAGGTCTTTCGAGACATGATCTTTTGTGATCAAGCCAATGTTATGTAATAATGCACCGACTCTAGGTAACTAGGGTCAGGGCATTACATTTGGGGTCACTATTACTCACTGAACTCAAGATCAACTTTCATATCATTTCTTATAATTTTCTCATAGCTTTCATTGTCTTTATTGGGTAGATGCTTCTGTAGATGAGGTCTTATTCCACTAAAGAATCTATCAACATTCTTATTAGAATCCATGACGAAGATAGGGGTGTAATATGATATCCTTGATAATTTCATCTCATAGATTCCTACAGATTCATTCTCCTTCTACTTCAGCTTGAGAAATTCCTTCTCTATATTTGTTCTCTTCAAATGAGATAAATACTTATTAAAGAATATCCACATGAACCCTTCCCACTCCATAGCTTCAATATCCCCTCTTGGTCCTGTATTTTGAATGAGTTCCAACCACTGATCATCTTCTCCCTAAAAGTAGTAAACAATGAAGGTGAATTTCTCTTGTTTAGATCTACGAAGTACAGAAAATATCCTCTCTATAGATCTTATCCACTATTATGAAATCAATGGGTCGATAGATCCACTGAACATTGGTGGTCATTGACTCATAAATGTATCAATAGAATTATGTTCTCTTCTTGGTGAATTTTTTCTCTCAGCATGATTCAAGTTATTTCTCATAACTTGAGTCATTTGATTCATCATTCTCATGAAATCTTCCATTCCAGCCTCAATAGGGGGGTCGTTAGTGCATGGTCCGTTGAGGACACCATTTTTACAGTTCCTCCTAATTCTTTACATTTTTTAAAAGAAGAAAACCTTAATGGGAACTTATTTCATCTTAGATTATTATAACTCTAAATGAATTTTACGTCTTAAAACATTATTATTTAACACTCTATTAAATATCAAAAACTACATTTCCATTAAATCCTTCACAATGTTTCATAAAATTCTTGTGATTAACCAAACATATCTCCTCAGAGTGTCCAAATGGGATTGCAGAAATGCCCGTCATTATCCACCAGTTCCCATTCGATTATAGCTCAAAGTGATGTTTTTGGGTTTTACCCCTAGATACATCTGTGCTAGATCCAAATCCACTTGTTTGTTTCCAGACAGGGATTTATTTGTTCAGAAACCACTTACTTAATATTTCACCAAAATACAAGGAATTTTTCTTATATTTAAGCTTTCCTATAGGGTTATTCCTAATGTTTTAATATCCTAATTTCCAAAAATAACTAAAATATCATTTGATACCAACTATGTAATCACACCATTTTATTACAAAACTTTTCATTACATTTTTCAAATAGACGGTCTTTAATGTTTAGTGTCTTGGAAATCAGAAGCATAATACATAAAAAAACATAAAACTTTCTTATAATAAACTTTTAAGGCTTTACTATAGGTTCATCCTAAGTTTAATTACTTTATATAATAAGTTGGGGGTATACATCAAAGGAGACTGTGAGTAGAATTGCCAGTAAGGAAAAACAAGGGAACCCATTTAATTGTGATATCAATAGAAACTTGGTGAAATACATAGATACCTGAGAAATTGAAAATGTTGCATGTAATAATATATAGAAAATGAATCATAACTTGAATATGTGGCTACAAAATTTAATTTATACGTTCATAATCATATCACCAAGGTTCATCCCCAAGGTGTCTTAAAAATTACAATGGTTATTCACCAATGTATCGTAAAACGTGTCATCTCTATAGAATAATTTATTTACCCAATGAATTGGGGATCTACTAGATTTAACCTTTAATATGTCTTTATTTAATTTTATCCACATATATAATAATAATAAATTTCATAAATAACCCATAGAGAATAAAAGAAATGGGTTTCATATCAAAATTGTGATGTTTTAAAAAGTGTTTAAAACATGATCATTATGTCATTTATAACCCATATAAAGGGAATTAGGGTTATATGTATGTAAATTACAGAATAAAATATATAATTTTTATTTCTTGATGAATACCCATTTAAATAAAATAGTTTTGGGTATTCACATTAACAAAACAATAGAATTCCTTGAAAAAAACAGAGATATTTTGAGAAGAAAATTCTCTAGCATAAAAGCAATGCAACATGGTTTTAGAATACATTAAAAATAGAGGTGATAGAGGTAACCCATTCATAAATGACTTGTAATATATTTTATGTAATTAATAAAAATAAAATAGGAAATTTTTATTGAAACTTGAAATAAATATCACATAAAAGAGAACTTGAAAGGAAAAGAGAAGTTTGAGAATTCCCTTACCTTGAAGAGTAACTTAAAAACCTCTAAATTTGGGACCTTGGGGGCGTGAGGGAACCTTGGGAGGAATACTTGGGAAGTATAAATTGAATAAATTCGTGGATAATTATTTTTGAATGAAATTAAATGAAGTAATTGGTGGGTATTTATAGTAAAATTGAGGGAATATTTTATTAATTTCAAAGGACGCCTCATTAATGGTATTTGCAAAACCATGGGCTTTCCCTTGCTCTTTAACCATGGTATTTCCCACTTGGGACACCTCATATTATATTTTTATACATTAGAGTATACCATAATATTATCTTACTCATTAAATCATGTTGACATAGTTATGATGTCATCAAACGTACTTAAAATGAAAAACCATATTTTTATTATTCACCGAAAATTAAACTGTTTCAGAAAAATCCAAAAAATTCACCCTAACCATTTTTTGATGCGTAGAATTAAAAAGTTAACTCCATTTAATAAAATTTAATTTCATTTTAAATTAAGTAAAATAAATAAAATATTATTACTTAATAAATAATTTCTAAAACATTTACTTACTTATACTATGATATATTTATATCACCTTACCACTTAAGATGACTAAAACATATTTATACTACCTTAGGTGATATTACTATTCCATTGGTAAAATTACCATTCAAAAGGATAAAGTTACTATTCACTAACAAAATAATTTTTTCTTATTAAATAACATTTTCACCCTGATTACAACCATGTATGTTTGATTTTTGAAAATAATTTCACAAAAAAATATTTAATAATAAAATATTATTTTACTATTCATAAGAAATAGGTATTTAAAAAACACTATTAATCAAATTGAAACTTCTTAGAAAACTTCTAAACATTAATCCAAGGTTAATTTTGACAATTGAAATTCAAAACCGATGTTTATTTTACCATAATAATTCTCTATGTATGAAGAATCTATGAAAAGTGAAATTGTTTACTTATAAAATGAATTTATCAAATTTTTCTTAATTAAAAATATTCATTATTAAGAAAATCTATTCTTAAAACATGAATGATGAAATAAAAGTTTTATTTATAATAAGGGATTACACAAAGTAACTATGACCTTGTTATATAACCACTTATAACGCCCGCATATGACCTAATAGTAAGTTGCCCAATGGAGATAGAATCTTGGGGTGGCTCATACAATATTTCCTGAGTGGTGATTTCTATCAACTTAAATTTCTCCTGTAAGTTATTCTGTTCAAGATTAACAATTATAAGTTCGTCTTGGGCTTGGTCCAGAGTGAGGCCTAGCCACACCACCTCATTCCCAAGCTCTGACAAATGGGATTTTTATTGCCAAAGTCTACTAGATGAGGCCATCGACTCTTCTTTCTGCAATGATAACCATTATCATTTATATTTATAAATACTAAGTTAAGATTATAATTTCCAACATTCATATTGACCAATGGTCATATAACAGTCGAAGACCAATGGTCTCATTTAAATTATACTCACTTCATTAATAATGGTATATATTTTTATTGAGTACAAAATAATATAACATACATTTTCAAGAAACAATTATTATTCAAAATGTTCAGGTCATTACAAAAAGACACTCACCAGTAATATGTGTATGGTAATACTCTTTCATAGTCTAGTTCACTATAAATGATTTTGTATCCATCAATATCATGCATAGTTAACTAACTATATCTACTAATATGAAATTACAAACTGTAAAGGTTGACCAACAAGGGAAAACAATATTCTCAAAACATCACCTTAATGATATGTGATGTGTCATAAGCACGTAATTCACTTGTGTATAATTCCATTTCATGATATTCATTGAACATTGAATAGGTTGTTACTGAAGCATTAAATAACAAAACATGGGTAAGGACACCCTATATGGGTTTCAAATTATGGGAATCATATGCCTTATTGAACTTCTAGGGTCACATCACCTCTTGTTCTTGAGGATTGAGTCATCATCCCCACCACCAACCATCTGAACATAGAACCACATCATATTCCATCAGAATGAAATACACACATAGACACACAAAGAGATATATATTTATATAATAAATCTTTCTCAATTAAATTAAATTCCACTAAACACTGTAAGGGAAAACCCATTTTAATTTTTATGATAGTTTAGACAATTGGCCTCTATCGTCAATAAAATCACGCAATAGCATACCTATAAATTGTGAATCCTACATTCCAAGTATGATTAATGGGAGGCCTCTTGACATTTCATGAAAAGAGTAAAATTCACTCAATGAATAATTGAAAATGGTCCAATAGCCATAAATCCATCAATGGCTTCTCACCAATGGGTAAAGAGCCATATATCCATAGTAAATAATAAAATCCACACAAAATGTTTATCGTTCAATGTGAAAGTATTATAAAAAAATAACATCGCTTGTTAAGAATATCATTCCCATATACCTGGTAACATGAACTTTCTATTAGAAGAAATGTTCTTGATGCATCAGTTTGATATCTATCCCTAATTTTGACACAATTTTAATACTCATGTCTACCATATCCTAAATACCAACACAAACGGAAAGGAAATACTCTAATACCAATTTGTAATTTCCCAATATGGATTCCACTAAACTAGTTTCCTGAGCTGGTTTAGCACAAGGCCTCAAGAAAACCTCTCTATATTTCATAGGTTATCTACTAGAAGAGAGAGTGACAATGGTGTGTCCGTGAAGATATCGTTCCCTCATACGAAAGTAAGAAACCCATATAAATAACCAAATACCATCCAATGCAGTAATACGTCGAGTGTCAATGTAATAAATAAACTAAAGTAGAAGTATATTGAAATAATAAATGAAATTATATAATATATTAAACAACCACATCATACAGAAAATATTTTTCACCCACTGGGGAAAGCATACATGAAGGAGTACATAGAGTAAAGTGAAACAAAACTATAGGGTTCTCCTACTAATTTTCAGCTAGACCACATACCCTATCTACAAGACCCTATCGAGCTACTCCAACCTGATCAATGTACTTCACATGAGTAGCTCCACGCACTTTCCAACCCAATGTCTTATCCCAATTCTTCATGAAATCTTTACTCAAATAAAAAAGTCGACATAAGGTATGTATGCCCACATAGGTGTAGATACTGGGGGTGAAAAATACTCTCAACAGACCACCCCAATGATGAATCTATAAATATGATTTCATAAGGGAATTCATAAGAAATATGACCAGTCATGTTGAGACACAACTGAAAATATAAATCAATAAATAAAGTGAAACCACTGTCGATACCTAGGTCTATGATCCCATTCAACTGGAAAATGTTCCATCATGTATATATATAGGTGTATATATATGTTCTTGTGAATATAAATACATAAATATGTATATACATGAGTAAGTTGAAGAATAAAATAAATCAACAATAGTCCATCCTTTGGTCTATAATCCTAATCTTCTAGACATCCTATGCAAAGGGCATTGAAATTAATGACATACCACTCATGCTATGTATAATAATGTCAATACCTAGGTCTGTAGTACCAATTGACAACACCTTCTTTACCCATCACTGAAAATGTCTTTGAGAAAGCTATGTCACCATATGAGGATATATGTCACATCCTTAGGTTCACCAATAGTCTCATCCAATCACTATAATAAAGGATTCTAGGTAATAACCATACATAATTTAAATGGTCACTACTCAAGATTTCATACTAAATAATCCATGTAAATCCATACCAGTACCTAAGCCCTAGGTCCTAGTCTGTAGGTAGTCATGACATCATGACTTGTATATTCCCAATTTCGATAACCCTTAAGCGGTTTGTATGGAATTATTTCCATATCCATATACATTATCAGTATCCATTCAAATAAACGACTTAATAAACCACTCCCATTTATGTCTATAAAGTTCATTAATGGGGAATTCACATGAACCTAGGGAGAATCCTATGAATTTATTGGTATAACATAATCATACATCAATATCCACTAATGATTTGGTGTTCCATGACCAATATAATGGTAAAGTAATCGATCTGAGAGATCTTAATCATCCACATTTCTCAAGTATCAATGTAAAAAGGGATGCCATATCTAAACATCATATTCATAGTGATGTCATTATAGTGTTTCATAAACAATATTGATCGAAAAAATGGATCCTAGGAAATATGTACTAGAATCGTTAGGATATAAATAAAATGTCTTAGAATCCATCCCCCAAGAATAATGTATCAACATGAAAATAATATAAAAATAATTAAAGGTCATAGAATCTAAATCTAATGAAATGCATCTGGGTATCCCTATAATGAATGTTTCATCATGTTAGGCTCATTGGAAAATACCAAGAAGCCACTATGAAAATCACTATTTCATCAACAATAATGAATGAAGAAATTGATGAATTAGGGGGGGGGGGGTTGAACACCAAAAACCACCACTACTTCCCCAACCTCATGGGCATACAATTTTGGCACGAGTTCTAAGGTGACCACTACCTTATCTATCCAAACCCTGTGTACTAACAATGGGTTGGTTAAACACAAGGGAAACCACTGCATCCCCTAAGTCAATATACAAATAAGGCATCCTACTTGGGATCCTTAAAATGGTATAAAATAAGAGGTTTCCTACATTGTACCTTCAATAATAATGTACATAGGAAGTATTGTCCTACATGGGATCTTAAGAACAGTACAACTGAATACGCATCATAAAAAGGATCCACATAAATATTAAATATGTAGGTAGATCCTATAATGGATTCTAAAGGTCATCATGAATGAAAATTCATCCTATAGTGGTCTTTAAAAATAGTAGTAAGGTAGATTCATCATACACAAGATCCTCTATGTCAAAATATAAAATGACATATTTTCCTAAAATAATATTTCACTGAACATCATTCTGGAGAGATGGATCATAGAAAATTCTATATCAAGGGTCTGAATCTCAGGTGATAACTATATTCTATTATAAAAGTAAGATCCTCTCTATTTAGAAAAAAATTCTAAAACACCTTCTAGGATTCCTAAAATCACCTCAAGGGTTTCTCCATTGAGATCTAAATGAAAAGTTACACAAGATGGGGTAATCATGTGTCCAAATCTGAATTCAAGGAATGAAACTGGAGAAACCCTATAAATGGTAGAAAATGAGGAGTAAATGGAGTGTATACCCTGGTATATAGCACGTACACATGAAGCCTCACCTGGATGTGTGATTTAGAAGAACATGTAATGTAATCCCATATACGTGTCATGTAAGACCATGTAGATAATGTAAAAAGACCTTGTACATGATGTGTATAATTTGCCCATAGAGTGTACCCGACATGGGGTACTTTCCTGTTTACTTCACACGGTCAAGAAATGTATTATACCTAGTCATAAACCTCTACATGGAATAAAACCCCCTAGGGTCTGACCATTTACTCTACTCAACCATGTTCCCATACACCAGCTATCTATCTGGGCACTCAACTACACATCCAATTACTATTACATGACATGTATCCATTATAAAAAATTTAAACTTCATAATGAACATTATTCCCAAATGGGAAGAACACATGGCATGTTTTATAGAACTAAATGTCTTGTGATCAAGATTTATAAATAGGAAAACACACAAATCATCACGAAACACCATTATTCTCCCCAAAATCTATAGATCAAACCTCAAAGGGTCCTAATAAGTAATAATAGCATTCTATATTTATAAAGTGGTAAATATATAGAGATTTATGATGAAACAAAAAAAACTATATTTGGGTTGAATCCTACAAATCTTTATCCATTTCCAAGATCCATAGTTGTCAAATGATGATTCAGCTACTCCCGAGCTTCGTAGTGGCCCCTCCCTTCCTCTCTCCCTCTCTATTTATCTCTTCGTCTCCATGTACCTATTCATCACAGTGAAGGAATTCCCATGGGAGAATGTATGATAATACATGGGATAAAAGAGAAAATAAAATCAGAGAATAAAGAGGAAAATAAAAGACTACAAAAATAGAAAAGGGGTGTGGGCCTGGCCCATGCACCCGACATGAGTTTTTGCCTCTCCTAGGAAATATTCCTTATTATAAAATTAGTAGTAGAGATATAATATCAATTTTATAATCCATTCAAATTATATATGAAAATGAACAAGTGAGAATAAAATCACATTTAATTACATATATATTATTTATTTATCATTCTATGAAAATTAAAAATGGCTCAGAATACCACCAAACATATGTTCTAGGGTAATCACCCCACCTTTTGATGAATAGAGTGGTCATAACAATTATCTAAGGTTATATTCCTAGGTAAGATGATTATTTTCCCCTTACAAGCCTCTGAAAGAAAGTATTCAATTTTTTTATTAAATTTTCTATCCAAAAACAAATGTGTTCCAAAAATAATAGGTTGGATAGTTCTATTCATTATTTTTAAATTTAATTGATTAATATGAAATAAAATTATCATTTTTCATTAAAAACAAAACCATGTCCCTACTTTGATGAAACACTATATATCAAAAACCCACAATTTCCATATTGTAGAGCCCAAATTAGATCATTGACCAATTTCCTCTATAGTTTATTGTTTTTGATGCTTTTCATTGGGGCACGTCTTCCTCCATACACTCTCTCTAAAATGCACATTGGATTTTCTGTCATTGTTTGCTGATGACTGCATTGTACCCTACATTTATACGTTCCAGTGGTGGGTGAAATTCATCAATTTCTTGATGATGTCTATTATGTGATGAAAATGAGGTGAGGAGATGTCATTTCTTACTTCCATGGATTCCATCTTGATATTCATCTCATATTTTAGGATCCCTCGTAAATTTAACTCATAGTTCGAGAAACTCATTCCCTATTCCATCTCTTTGTGGATTTCGGTTAACCACACTACTTCTTTCTTGACATTCCAAGGGGTCTTGGATGGGAAAAAAATCAGTTAAGAGAGTATTAATGTTGAGAATTAGTGGAATGTCTTGATGCTGGAGCATTTGAACACATGTATTCATCATCATAAGAGGGCTTCTCAGGGGCACATAACCTGAGGAATCCTTTGGCGATCACAAGGTATATTATTCCAAAGGCATGTCTTCCAAAACATTACTCAATAATACCATGTTTAACATGGGGTAGACAACAAGTTTAATGTATTGTGAAGATGGGATATGATTGATCAAGATGTCCCATAGGGACTAGTCTGGGTGGTCGATCCTAAGGAAAAAACACCTGGAAGGTTTACTAGATGGATGGATCAAAAATCCAGATGAGAGTGGGCCCAAGGTGGGGCATCTCATAAAAATAAGGTTTCACAAAGTGAATTCTGATATGGACACCATTGAGGGTGGATCAAAGAGGTATTTCTCATAGAGGGGACACCATGGTTTACCATTGGATGGGATTAAACCTCAGGGATCCTTCCTATGAATTTTTTTTTATAAAATAAGGATCAAAACCCATATAGTTTGAAAGGGAGATGGTCATGGGTCTTACACATGGATAGATTCCCTTTAAAAGAGGATCTATCTTCATTGAATGAAAATTTATTGTATGGGGCTAATGCATGGTTAGCTTCCCAAGTGATATTGAGGGTAATGATGGGGTGAATGGGGATTATGAATTGGGATGGAAAATATGGATGGCATGATCTCACCAAGATATTTCATCTCGAGTAAGAATTAGGATGGATATTGATGATGTGTAATAGATGGAATGGATAGAATCGATGGAGTGTTGGGTTTATGGGCATTGACCATTGGGGGGGGGCTTCTTACATACCCTATTTAGAAGAAATGGATCAAAGTCCAAGTAGTTATGAATAGGGAAATGATACACCTAAAAAGGAGGCTCATGAGAACAAAGTATATGGATGGGGACCTGAAGGAAGTGGAATCTCTAGGTTGGGCCATGATTCTCCCGAAACATGGAGACTCGAGGGAAAGGCTGTTATGGGAGTGTATGATGGGCTTATAACATAGGGAGGTTTCCTATATATCATGTGTAGAGGAAAAAAATAAAAGTTCATGTATTTATTGAATAGGGCATAAAATCAAGGATTACACATGGATAGCTTCCCAAAAACCTGTAGGGGATTATGAATGGTTAGAAACCCAGAGATAAGTAGATTAGGTCTGGGTTAGCTAATGAGGTGGCCTAAATGGAATATAGAGAATGTGGTGGAATTTAAATATCAAACTAAGAAATGGATGTCTCAGGTAAAATAAAGGTGGGTGACAGATGAAATGGGTGATGGCGGATAGATTAGAACACCCTATAGATTTGGATTCATTGAGGATGTGTCCCATAAAGAAAAGATATCAAATTGTGAGGGTACATCCCTAGGAGGGAGGAAATGAGTTCTCCAGTGATTGGGATTGAACTTTGGGGAGGTTTTATATGTACCCTGTTTAGAATATAGAGATGAAAACACATGTAGTTCAAATGGAATCGGGGGCTTACACAAGGTTAGTTTCCCTGATAGAGCCCAATAGAAATGTGACCTTTGGATTGGGGAATGAATCTCCCGAGACAAGGTGAATCGAGGGAAAGACCAAGGTAGAGATGGATGGTGGTGATATGTATTAGGTTTAAACCATAGGGAGGCTTCCTATGAATCCTAGTGGTTGTGAATCAAATTCCATGTAGTTCAGTGGGATTGGGACACCTGTGGGGGTGGACCTAATGAAAATAAGGAATTTTGTTGAGGATTACGCACTGAGACATCCCAAATGGATGGTGGTGGATGAAGTTATCTCACCAGGCTAATGGTGAGGTGATGGATGAAGTGACAACAGATGCATCAAAACACCCCATAGAGGTGGATCCGAGGGATGAGTCCCATAATTGGAAGGTGTCACATAATGTGGGTACATATCTAAGAGGGAGCATTGGATTTTATCATTGGTCGGGATTGATGCTTGTGAAGTATTTCTTGGTACCCTATTTAGATGACATTTGTAAAAAAAGCCTTAGTTTGGTATGCTAATGAGGGGCTTAATACATCTGTGGTTTCCATAAACAAGGGATTCACATTCACTTCTAACCTATAATCTGACATGATTCATGCTCAATGTGAGAAACTAGAGGATGTAGTAGACTACATGGTCACGTCGAGAAAGATGTGTCATCAAGTGATGGTGTGGGGATACGCATGAAAGCTGTCTGAAGAGGATATATTTCGATGTGAGGGGGATATATTTCCATCACTCCCATGTAGAAACGTGGTAGTAGAGAATGATCGAGGTGTGTAACCCCAAGGTCATTACATGGGGTAGGACAACAATTTAATATCTTGTGTAGAGGATGACGGGGCATGGTATTTTAGCATCCTACAACTCTTATGGGGAGGAATCAATCCTTATGACTTTAGAAATACATGGCTATAATACATGCACCTCTTGGTGGTACATGTAACAAGAAATTACCAACATGAGGTGGTGGATGAATGGTCATTCATGGGGTACATGTTATAATATCTATGCTGAAAAGATAAATCCATTAGTATAGCTATAATTAAAATAATGTGGACATTAAACATAACATGGGACACCGCATGAGGGAACAAGAAATAACTATGTATAGTCTGGGAGGGCCACGTTGAATAGGGTATTTCAATGCAAGGAGCTTCACTGAGAGGGGATTTATGAAGCTCTGATACTTAACAGAGAACCAGGGCTTCACTAAGGAATGGACTTCACGAAGCATGGGGACCCTGTCTGAGCAAGGATTCCTTGTTCAATTGAAGAGTGATTCATGAATTCTTAAATATTCATGAACCATTTAATTACACAAAGGGTATCCTTCCACTATTAAAGGTGTGGGCCTATATGAAAGGAACCCCTACCTTTGGAAGGGGTCAATAGGAGGGAGGGAAAAGGTGGATCGTGATGCTCAGGTACCATAGGTGATCCATTTTCCTACTGGTTCGTAGTTCTCAAGGGATTCAAAAAATGTGAGATCAGAATTCAAAAGGTCAGACTAACTATTAATTTGAGGGAGAGTGATCCAAATAATTCTTGGAAAAGGGATTGTGCAATGTTTGGTAGTGAGCTGCAAAGCAAAGTGGGTGCCAAGAAATGGTGTGTATCTATCAGAATTTCAGAGCCACCTGTCAAATGAAAATCACATTTTCTTAGAGGGTGTCAAACTCATGGGAGTACCATCACCATCCTTTGTATGGTTATGGTGTTGATGGTATCCATGAAGGGGCTTCGTGAAAAAGGCTCCTTTGAAGTAATTTCGATTTATTGAGTTAGGATCCCATCCCAAATGGTCATGTTGATTCTCCACCTATCTTTAGGCATGTATTTTGGAACCAAAAGTTTTCACCCTTAGAATGGAAGCCTATGGTAAAAGGAGGTTTGAATTCTGAGGGTAATTTGCTGAAAACTAGAAGATCATGAATCTGGAACACAATGGAGGTCATGCAATGTGTGCGGGTATGGGGACACCACGAAGTTTGTGGGTGAATAGGTCATCGAAAACCTAAATTGGACCCATGATTATAAATACATCCATAGGTTCCCATTATCCATTATGAATCTCCATGAACCCCTGACCTAATCTATCTTTTCACAAAGCACTTTTTACCCATGTAAAAGTAACTTTTCAAACCAGGGTCCTCGACCCTTTTCTCGAAGAAAACTATTTAGAAAAATGTAGTATCTTGGTCTTCCGATTATTAATGGATTGACCACATTATAGTGAGGCTTCATGAAACAGTACTCCACAAACATCCTTCGTGAGTTGTTTCCAAGAACAAGCATTTAAAAATTGACTAAGTCCTAGATATGATGGATACTCATGTAGCTGATCGAGAGGTCCATCCTCATGTCTTGGATATTGGAAATGGATAACATTTTCATGATCATCGAGTACATCCGAAGCCATTCAGAAAATGAATCATTACTAGAACTGTTGTCAGAAGTCCATAAGGACTATCCCCTTTGAAAGAGATTTCTTTTTTACAGATTTGGTTTGGGGGTATGGTGTCTTCATCATTTGGGAAATTGTAGATGAACTGGATTATTGGTTCATGGGAACCCTAGTGAAATACCAATGGCATCAAGCTATCAATGTCCATTTCTGGAAGGATCAATCCACTATCACAACAGACTACCTTTACAAACTTCTCAACAACATCGACAAGATAATATTGGGGAGAGATAAATCCCAACCACAATATAAGAACATCATCAAGGTGGGCCTATGAAACATAGATAATGAGTGGAACGATGATTAGGATCTATGAGGGGGTGGAAACATCAAATAGTTATGAGAATGGGCATATTGGGTATTTGTGTTATGTAAAGAGTTTGAGGAAAAGCTAAGGCGAGTGGGCCTCTATGAAGCAGTGTGGTATTCCCAGTTTTAAGTATATAAATTGAAGGATAACATAAAAAAATATGTATTATATGATCATCAGATACCAAAGATTTCCATTTTCATCATGGGGAAGTCAGCATTAGCCTATGGTACCTCCATCATACCTCCAGAATCCCTATACAGGGTGAAATGTATGAAGAATTTCTCCCCATAGAGAATGAATGGGAGGATCAGAAGTAGATGTCACATCTGGAGATGGCTCTGCTAGATCTAGTTCTAGGTATGAATAAAGATAAGAAGATGATGAAGGATTTCCACATTAAATATTGATTCAACTATTTCTTCAATGTTCTAGTGGAAGAGCCTATTGTTGGGGAATAGGTACCAAAGAAACTGCCAATAGGGCCCCACACCAATCTGAGAGAGGAACAATGAGGAAATGAATGATCCTACCAGAATATCTATGAAGATAGCTAGTGGAAACTTTGGAGATACAACATCATGACTGTTCCTCAACCAAAAGATAGGTTGGAAGGATTTATTTCTACCTTGATTTTCCAATGGATGATGTCGATAAGAGATACACACATGTGGGAATGACCAAGAACATTTATCATGGTGGTGATTCTATCAATGGGAAAAAGTATCAATCTTAGAGTCTTGGTGTTTGATAATCTCTATAAGGTGCTTTAGAATGTTAGTAAGGGGAATAAGACACTATGCATGTGTGGGCTGCTTCACTTTCTTTACAACTGTGTGGTAGCGCACATGGGGGGATAATAATATATTAATATAATATATCCTCCTAAGATGAGCTTCTGACCAGTGATTATAAACATCTTGTGGAATTTTCCATTCATTATGAGGTCAATGGATGTGCTCAGTTGGGTCAATTACGGTGACATATTCACCTTTCACCCATTCCCCTTACTAATAAGGGTGATAACTGATGAAAACATAGGGATCTAATTGTAGTGGTCGTATCTCCTGGCCTTCATAGGGGGAGTGCTAGTAGCGAGGGTGGATTGAAAACCAATTTGTGAACCATAAAACCCACACCATTTCATGATTCAGTTTTAGTGCTTACCGATACCGAATCCAAAGATATATATGTTAGTATAACATGAAGATCATCCTTATATGATGAGGATGATTTGGATCATGTTTAAAAAGGAATACAAGAAGATGTGGAATGAGATTCCACCATCCGCTATTGTTTACAAGTTGGTCGATGCATATGAATAGAGTTCAGGTCTTCTTATCATGGAGAGATGATGAAGTAGAAAACCATTCGAGGTAATGAAGGACTGGTCCCTCCACCTCAAGGATGAGGTCGGGTGGTAGTAAGGGAGAATCATAGGGGTAGGGATAATACACATCATGGTGACATGGTAGCATCAGCAAGCCTAGTGATCCATTGATCTCAACCAATCATAGATAGAAGAATAAGAGAAACAGTACCAGATACAATGCTCCCAACTAAGAAGACATGATTAGAAGGGGAGTCGGTGAGGGGGTTCTGCATGGAATCCACCTAGGTTCCTGGGAGATAATTGTGTCTTTTGGAAATTCATGATGACGTTGTTTATCTATAGGCTTGGAAAACATGGGATACCTATGAATAGTTCATCAACACTTAATGTCTATTAGATCATCTAAAATGTTTTAGGATGAAGTTTATTGGGATCAACTCTTCTAAGTACAACTTCCTTATGTCACATGAAGAGGGGTTCAATTTGCGATAGAATTATAGTACCTATTGAATTATTGAGACACTATACATCTAATGAAAGATCAAGTTCAGGTGATTCTAGACAATACTTATCCCCTAAATTTGTTGTTCATTGAGCTTCGAGAGTGATTCTCTTTCCTGATGACTCAGATGGATCCCAGGGGAAAATTATAATGATGGAATCTATCAAGAGGATACTAAGGTTGTATCCTCTAAGGAATCCTATTTGGAGGAAGGTGAGGTAGTAGCCTCAAGGGACACTTCCTTGGAGGGATTTTCTAAATATATAGAAGTAAGCTTCAACTCACTCTAATGTGCTATCCCCTTTCACATGATTTATTTTCATCTCTTGACCAACATCTATTTCATTCATGAGAATCTTGAATAAGAGACTCGCTATCATGGGGATGGAGGTGTGGCAGCAGATGCAGAGGACCAAGCCTAAAGACCTGTTTCTATGGCCATAGTGGTTGTAAGGTCCATAAGAGCAAAGGCGGCTAGGGTGGCCTCTAAAGAATATTCTGAGCCCTCAATCATATACGGGGGTGGGTGTCCTAGATTCCCAATAATGAAAACCGAAGAAAACAATACACATCCACTCAGTATATGTAAGTTCCTCACATTACATAACCATATCTATTGTTTCTCGATTAGGTTTACTAAAAAGCTTATTATCAAAATTTTAATGGAAGTAGAAGGTACTCTAATATGGGACATGGTCAATGGATTCTGGATTTCTTTCCATATGGGGGGTTCATTCAGTGAAAATTCAGCCTCTTGAGATGATCGGGCCACAACTTATGGTGGTTCCACTGATGGGGTGACACCTGATACTATAAGGGAAAATATCATAAAGATTGTATCATGTGATGAAGACCAACCACATGATATGGATCCAAACCCATATGATATAATGATAAAGAAATATCCTACTGTTGAATTTGTTGTCATATTTCAATAGAAAGAGCCTACTATACCTGAGGAGATGGATGAGTATGACTATGAGGAGGACTAGGATAGTCTGGAAACCAAATTCCTAGAATGAAAGTTGGTCAAATTCATCATCAAAACACTCCATATACATAGTGGATAAGCTAAATGGTATCACTTCTCTACTGGTTATGTGATATGTGTGATAGAGGGGAGGATGTGTGGGGTCTGCACATGTTGATTCATGACTATATCACCAGGAAAATATGAGAAATTAGTCATTATCTAGATGTCTCCTTGAATTATGGGAAATCTATCACTACTCAGAAGCTTCATGAGTTTGAACAGGAAACCCAATGTATGAATGGGAAGATGGATGACTTTTCTTCCTTTTCCACCACTCAAACAGAACTAGTGGCTCGATTGAGGGTCCAGCTGATGGAAGCCCAATACTAATTGAGATATGTGTCTATTAATTTGAATGTTCTCTGGTCTAAGCAGGATCAGGTGTTGGTCAGGTTTGACAAGCTCCATAGAGATGAAAATAAAGAGGAAAGGGAGATCATGCACTGAAATTATATTCTAGAGGTCTCTTATATAGGGGTGTAAAAGCTGAAGACCTCCATTGGAGGCGAAGATTCATAAGGGAAGTTTTTTTTTTTCAATATCATTGAACATACATAGTTTTTTTAATTGAATGTATGGAGATATTCTTGTTTATTTCAATTATCAAATTTTAACCATATTTGTTAAACAACAATGACCAATCCTTATTCTCAAGTGGGTCATACCTAGTGTGATAGACAAGGGGAAATCACATAATTGTTCACTTTTTATGAGAGTGTTGGATAATTATATAAGCTTAATGTTTACTATTATTAACGGAACACTCTGATATTTTGGGAAAAGATATGTTACAATAGGAGAAAAAATATCTCATAATAACCAACTTCCTTCACCAAATGTGTGCTAGTGCACAAATTGGATAACTATAGGGGAGTTGGAATAAATCTGAACAAAGGGTAATGAAAAGTGTGAATCACAATGACCAAGATTCAGAACACATGGAGGATGGATTACTGGTACAAGATAATTGATGTTGGTATTTAAATCACAGTATCTGTACCACTAGCCTAAAATGTGAAAAAAAATAAACGAGGGTTGACTATTGGCCATATTCGAAACATGAGACCTATATCGAAATGTCATCTGATGCCTTCCGGAATGTTGGAACATGATAGTAGGTGATCCAAACAGGCATATCCAGGCTGTTAAAGAGTCCCTTTAGACATGAAAGATGATTATGATCCTAATAAGGCACACATGACATGTGGTTGGAGTGATGTAATGTTCAAAAGTATTCCAACACTCTTGAAATTATTCCACGATGACATAAATAACATTGGTCTATGCGCATTGGTCTGAAAAAAGATTGAAACCATCTTTTAGAGTGGATTTCATCTCAGATGTTTAGTGACAGAAAAGATTCGTACAATGCAATAGATGTGTGGAACTAAGGGAGAGAACCTCTTAGGTGAGGGTCTCGGATGCCTTTCAGTTTTACATAATAAAAATGAGGATGAAATACATACATTTTAATATCATATGGTGAGGAAGATTAACACAAATTTTAACATCACGTGGTAAGGACAATGCATGGCATAGTATAGATTCATTTAATCAGGATGTGTCATGTAGGATAACATCATGTGATAGGGACATTTTACACAGTTTAAGGGCATACATCCTGGACACTAGTTAGCAGTTTAGAGTCATGTTTCATGGACTATAATACTATTTATTCCTATAATATTTTTGTTTCATGGAGATAATAAACCCAACATGAATAATCCAATGGAGGATTTCACACAACAAATGAATCAGGGAACAAATGTGAAGGAATCACATATGATATGGTGAAGAGAAAATTTCATAGTAAGGTCCTTAATTTGAGGTCATAATGTTTGGACTGTGGAAAATAGTTTAAAGTCATGTTGCATGGACATACTAAAAATGTTCAATCCTAGGTAATGTATATGACACATAAGATATAAAAAATATCTTAAGGATGCCAAAAATGATCTCGTGTTTCATAAATAACTTAAGACTAACTGTGTGATTTTAAGGTTGGTATTTCTTGGACCATAACTAAGGAATGAAAGACCCAAAAGGGTAATGAACCTATGGCTGGGCCTGAAGAAAAAATGTATGGGCACCACTATGTATTTAATAAGTATATGAATCAGGACTCACATTGTTCTGAATCATATTATGGTGGGACACCTACAGTGGTGGGAGAAATCCTCTCTAGTGAGGAAGATAAAACATATGACACTTATGATGGGGAATCCAAAACATGTCTTGGGCGGTGCTGAAGTTTAACGTCCTACATTGTGAATTTGGACTCATAGTTAAAGGTCATAGAGTTTTGACCACAGAGGACTATCCAATGGGTATATATTGGGTGGAATAATGATATACCTGACATGAATGAGGACCAAATAGGATCTCACCAATCAACATATTCCATAAGGGGCATATGTATAGTTTAATATCATGGTTCCTAGATATGAGTGTGTAGTTTAAGGTTGTAGAACGCATACCATGGGGGAAGCACTCCATGTGAAACATGTGTAATGTGGATACATAACACACCTTACATGAATGAGGATAAATAGGCTCACAAACACCACATAGTCATTTCATAGGATTCTCTCAAACAGTTTAAAATCGTGCCACTTAGACTATGCTCGTAGTTTAAGGTCGTGGAGTTTAGGCCTAAGTGACCCAACCTAATAGAAGGGAAACCATGTAGTTGGGCCCAAATGAAATATTTATGGGCATTTCTATCTTTCCCATAGGTATAAGAATCATTCCATATATAGTTCTTGAGAATACACATACTTTTAAAGTAATATTACAAGGAAAAAAGATTAACATGCAAGAAAGGGGGTAGTAATGTTGTTGTTAGACTCGAAATTGATTATTCAGGTGCCACTACACATAAAATATCCCATGAGTATGGGGATCCATCAACATGTAGTTTTTAAAAGTAAAATTTCCATTGTAGTTCTAACCCATACACAGAGATAGGTGTCATTACATTTTTTTTGTTTTTTTGTCCTTTTCCTTTTTTGAGATACTAGAACTAGATGGAATTTTTAGGTGTCTATACAAGAATAAATTTATATATTGGTCATGAAATGTGGCATGGTAGATGACCAATACCATGTGTGATTTTCTCTTAGGTGATAACACCACAATGTGGTTCTATTATTTTTCAGGCAGACAAGATGATAATGATGTAGTTTAAGGTCATTTGATAGGACCGATCCGTTCATTTTATGGTCATGTAGTAAGGGAATTTATTGGGGGATAAGTACTAAATAAGGGATGTTTATAGCATGGGAAACTAACTTTATGTCAATGGGGACCTCAGAGGCCCACACCAAACAACATGTTCCCAAGAGAACTATAGATAGGCTCTTAGTTTAAGGTCGTTGAGTTTGGACCGTAGGGTTGGGCAACTCCTCCATATGGGTAAAACCCTACCCAAAACTCCTAAACCAACATGTTCATTGATCAGTTTGGGAAACAAGGATTGGTGTCAATATTTCCATTTCACAAGTAGAGTTGCACAACAAGGGTTTGGAAATGTTGGGTTGAGAATATCATGATGACACCAACATTCCCACTCAACACATTCAAATGAATGGAGGGGAAATAGTATAGATTTTTAAGATCCACTAGAACAAAGGGAGGAGGGAAGAATGTAAATAAAAACTTCTGAGTTATAAATTATGGAAGGGATTATGGATGGGAAGAACCATTGTTGACCGTATTTGTTACAAATGGTACAAAAAATCAACAATCAAGGGTGGGGTGTCGTAACACAGAATCAATTATTAACCAAATTCAATGCAGAAGAACTGCCACTTGTTACCCAAATCAATTAGGGTGTTAACCATGGATGGGTAGTGAAATGAAGTCTCATAGAAATCACTGTTTGGGGGTCCATTTGGATGTGAAATATAAAGGAAATAAAACCTTGAAATATATAATTTATGGATACAATTCAATGAAATATTAACATGGAAGTTGACACTCTAATCCACATGCTCTAGCACATCAGAGAATGTCATCGGTAGAACCCAACTGAACATAAGATAAAAGTCTCAGGTATTGAAAACAATTTAATACCATATTACATGGATCAAAATATCTTAGTTTAAAGTCATAGAGTTTGGATCATAGGCACCAAATTTAACTTCATGTGGATTAGACATATCCATGTAGTTTAACATCATGTAGTAAGGATGAAGATGTTATGTATTTTATTACTAGGGAAATATGACATTGTAGCATAGTTTAAAATCATGTTTCTGGGATGTGGGTCACTATCCTTTTAAGGTCATGCAATAAGAACCCTCAATACTATGCAATTTATCATTTTTCAGTTAGGATGCAGAATGATTCATAGTTTATTTTCTTGAAACAAGGACAATGGAGAAAGAGATGTATCCTAGTGGAGAAGTGTGTGGCATTGAAAATGACCTGACATTGATGAGAACCTAAGAGGTCCACATCATGATATTCACTCACAAGGGGAACTTAGTCCAAGAGGCCAAATTTTTTGTGATCCTATGGCTGGGGATAAAGTCAAAATGTCTGGGAATCACTACATATCCCATGAGAATGGGAATCAAGCCACACGTAGTTCTGGAAGATGGAATAGTAAGTAACCAATGATAGGGGAGATATATTCTCAAATGATAATATCGTGTTTGTTACGTATGTTATCATAATGTGACTATCAAACCATAAGTCTTATTTCATGATCTTGGAGCTCATACCACGAGGTTGTTCTTCTAAAGTAGAATTATGTATTGTAGTTCCCTGAAACAATCCAACGTGAATGAGGGCTAAAGAGTTCCAACACTACACGAAACATTATGTATATGAAATCACACAATTAATAAAGTCATAAGGATTTTAATTGGGGGTATGTATCACAAAGGGAATGTGTGTGGTGTGGAAAAATAATTCAATGTGAATGAGGACCACAAAGGCCCACACCACACTACATATCCCTAATGAAAACTTAGGACATGGGGTTGAAAGGTTCAATTTATAGATGGGCCTAAATATGAAATGTCTAAGCACTTCTACATATTCCATGAGAATGGGAATCAAGAAATAGGTGGTTCTTGAAGATTGAATTTTAAATAAATAATTCCAAAATCTATGTTCTCATAGGTGAGGACATCGTGGTGTTGTACCATTTATCATCATATAGTAAGAATGAAGATTGTTACACATTTTAATATCACAAAAATAGGAAACTATATATCTTGATTTATGTTTATAGAGATCAGACAATATGATGATGCCTCTAAAGTGAAAATATGTAGTGTGGTACCATGAAGAAATCCAAAATGAACGAGGCCCCAAGAGGCCCATAAACACTCAAAACATTCTTGGGAAGAATTCACACCTAGATAAACATCATGTGATTGGGATGTGAAATGTTACACAGTTTAACATAATGAAACTAAGATGATGCATTGAATTTTAATGCCATGATTCAAGAAATAATCCATGTAGTTTAACGTTGTGTGGTAAGGAATGTATTTAATACAGTTTAAGGTCTTCCTCCCTAGTGTAGGGGATCCTAGTTTAATGTCGCAGATTTTTTACCATAGGTTCCCAATTTAAAATCTTGTTCTTGGGACATATCCATTCATTTTAACATAGTACGATAATGATGATGATGTAATGTAGTTTATTGTCATGTAACTAAGACATTGGTAATCTTATTTTATGTTCACAGAGCTCAGACCATAGGATTACTCTTTATGTGAAGTACTTCTTGAGGAACATGGAATTAGTGGGAGGATTGATCTACTCACCATCCATGGTGACAAAAAAGTATGTACCATTGAGACAAAACTTATGGATGATATAATTTCCTTCCCATTTGGGATCCAACATTGGGGGTAAACTACCCAGTATCATTAGAGTACTTAGATCCAATACTATGTCTCCTTGAAGGAAGGGGGTAGGGACAAAAAATCATATTGAAAGCTTTGACTAAATTATTTTAGTGCCTCTCAATAACGTGCAAGGCCTAAAGCCTATTCTCATTGATGACTTCCAATTCAGCTAGATAGAATTATCATTTCTTTTCTGACGTCTTAAGATGATAGAGAGCTCTATGGAGTGATGGAAACTGAATATCAATGGGAAGGATTACCTCTATTCCATACACCAGGGAATATGGAGTCACCTAAGTGGAATTGTTATTCATTGCCTGATAATCCTAGATAGCATTGGGATCTTGTCTGACCAAATTTTATTATTATGATTTTCCATAATTAGTACAATTTTTTAGAGTGTTATGTTTAATTCCTTTATCTATCCATTTTTTTACATGGTTGGAATAAGTTTGATTGGACTAGATTCTATACATGGCATATAACTTCTTTAGTTCATCCACCCAAAATTTGGTGCTGTTATTAGTGAGAATAGCATGACGGTATCCAAATAGATTGATGATTTTAGAGCTCACAAACTCAATAATATAATTGAATTTTACATTCTTGAGATGAATATATTTTTCACACTTAAAAAAGAAATCAATTGTTGTGAGAATGAACCAAAACTGGAAAAACTTTTTCTAGTGGATATGGTCCCATGACATGGAGTCCCTAGACCAAAAAACTCCAAGAGTACTTTTTAGTATGCAGGGTCTTTGGTATTTGATGCATGATGTTGTAATGGATCTGACATGTGTGGAACCTCATTATGAACTTGATACAATCATGTATAATGGTGGTCCAAAAGTATCATAGCCTTAAGATCTTGTGGGAGAGCTTTAACCCTTCCTGATGAGCACCACCGAAACTGGCATGGAATTCCTGCATAACCTGGGAAATGTCATATCCTTAAATGTGTTAAAGGATAATTCCATCAAACCCATTCTTATAGAGTTTCTAGTACAGGTGGGACTACTCTGTAGGGTGAATTGAACTACATGTTGACAGGTTTTCTCATATTTGGATATGTCCGATGGAAGAGTGCCATACAAGAGATACTCTAAGAAGGGATTCATCCAGCTAGAGGCATGTATGGATATATAAGGATTCGGGGGCCTGATGTAGAAGCACCAACAGAAAGGTGATTTACCTTCTAGATATCTCTTTTTTCTTGAGTGATGGGAGAAATGAATCATAGATGTTCAATAAGAATGAGAAAATTGTCATGGTCATGAACAGTGAGAGATGTGGCTAAACTATCCAGGTCATAAGTTTGGTCATTCTGTGACCGAGGAAGATGAGTCATCATTGGTTTAGATGGGAATTGTTCCATTAGATGATGAGAATTATTGAGAATGGTTACACTCTATGGTTTCCTAGTGATGTAGTCACCATTGACATGCCTGGTGACTAACTCAGAACCCCCCTTCACATGTTGGTGTGGAACGTCAATCTCGAGATCGATCTCGAGAGTAGTGATGAGAGAATAATACTCTATATCATTTTGGAACATCCCTATAATAATTTGAAAAAAATAAGGAAGAACAACCTCTGAAGGCATGATAAAAAACAATTCTCATACCTACTATATTGAGCCTGGGGTCATTGAGCCTTTTGTTTATTACACTCTATATGGAACCATCAAAATTCATATTCCATAATGGGATGACTAGGTCCACTGAGAGGATAGCCTCATCTATGATGTCAACATCCATACGTATTTCCTCATGGGATGGATGATTTTCCAGCAAGTATTCCAACACCTAACCCTTTATGTACATGTATGTAATAAAACTGACGTCGAACTACTTATGGATCACTACACAACAAGCTTGATAGATTTTCAATATCAAGAGGATTAGGATGTACTATAGTGAAACCACAAAGTAAACCAGTTGTATCTCGTGATGCTGCAGATAATGCCTCACCTTCTGCACTATGAAAACTAGTGTGAGGTAGTTGTTCTCGATGGGAGAATATATGGACTCTACATTGGCGATCATGTGATTGAGATTTTAAAAACTGTTCCCTAACCCTTTTTATTATTTTAGGTGAGTAGGATGTTAAGAGATCATTACAGGGCAGTCAAATAGAGGTCCAAAGACTTCCTAGAGATCAGTGGAATATGAACTAGAGGCTATAACAGGTATTTCCCAATATCCTCAAACATAATATGGAACTCTCCTTCCCAATGATATATTTCACCTTTCTTCATGATCCTGGAAAATGGCTTACAAATGTTGGCTAGATTCAGGATGGATTAGTGTATGTAGGCTATGTTTCCTTGAAGGCCTCAGAGCTCTCAAAGGTTTCTTGGAGGGGGGATATGAATGAAATCATTGATCTTATCGGGTTCGATCTCAATTTGTATGTATTAGAAAATTAAATTGAGTACCATTCCATATATCACCCTGAAAACAAATTTCACGGGGGTCATCATCAGTATTTGGGAGTGAAGGAAGCCAAAAACATTATCAATATCTCTAAAATATTCCTAAAACAGGCATGATTTTACCACAAAATCTCCCATGTAGCATTCCACTTGCATCCTGAGGATCATCTTGATGATGTGGTGCATGACACACTGATAGGTGGCTCGAGAATTATTCAGACCAATGGAAATACCTACTAGAAAAAGGCCCCTTGGGGAGCCCTAGTGTCATTAGACTACTCATATTTGAGGGACATCTAGATTAGGTTGTACCCGGAATACCCATCCATAAAGAAGAGAGTCTGGAATCTACCAGTGTCGTGAATTAATAGCTTGGTCATCAGAAGATGGAAAATCATCCTTTGGATAGTGGAGGTTGAGATCTCAGAAGTCGATACAGACTCAAATCTATCCATTATTTTTTCTGACTGGGATGATGTTTCCTAGCCACTTATGGTATTGAACTTCCTTGATTATGTTGTATTTAATGAGATTATGAGCTTTTTTCCTCAATCATGGAACTATGATATTGGTGAATTTTCTTGAGAGGATGCTTGAACTCGCAATGAATCACTAGGAGGACAAGATAGTGTATGAAAACCTGAGAGTCTATTCCAGAAATCTCATAATAGCTACATGAAAACACATCACGATAATGCATCATGATCTCAGAATACTACTATTGTTCCTCTATATGAATGGCTTCACTGATCAATTTTGGCCTCATATTAGCCTTGGAACCAAGGTTCACCTGTACTAACTCATCGATGGTAGTGGACATGCCATCCTCAATGTGGTAGGAGAATATTCCAAAACCTATTCATCATCTGAGGTAGAGGAATTGATGGGAGGAGACAGTTCACTAGGGGTGACTGAATCTCGTGGAATAATGGTTTCAGCTTGAGTGGTGGTGGAATATTCAATAGGAAACTTCTGCACTGTGGAAACCTTGGTGAAAAAAATTGTATAGTTGATTCAATCAAGCCTTTGACCAATATTTCCTTGCATGATATCAACCTAATTGTGTTGTATCAGTTTGTGATGATTTATCCCAGATACGAGGAATAAGAATTTATAAAGGACAACTCCAACCATAGGGAAAACATCTCGAAACCTGATAGGAGTAGGGGGTTCTGGTATGACCCAATCTCGAATCAATCTATAATATAAGGTTATCCTCTAAAGATCATTGAAATGAGGGACATGGAAACATTTCCTCTCAAAAATGACAAATAAATTCCACAATTCTAGTGTCATGGATTATAAAAGTGAATTCATAAGGCAAATGCATCATCCAAGTCTATCAACGATTCAGCTACGATGGAGGTTTTATCAACCTCATTGGTCTGAGAATGCTTTTCCATTACCCGGTAGTAATCCGCTTCCATATATAGAACTTCAAAAGAGGTAAATGTAGCAGAATCACCTTGAATAATACATAATTGACCATTGGGAGAGTATTTGAGGCATTGGTGATATGAGGATGGGACTTCTGTGTGAAAATAGTGCCATGACCTACCCATCATTGTGTTGTAAGAGATTTCATATGAGACAATGATGAACTCAGTTTCTTATATAAGACTATCTAAATTGGTCTTGAAATATATTTGGACACATAGTCTTAGTTCCATCCTATCATAACCCTAAATCTTTATGTTAGAGGTTCTCAAATCTACTTTAGAGAGTCCCAGCATACAGAGTTTATGGTTCAGGAAGAGATAGATTCCAGAACGTATGTTAATGAGACAGTGATGGACATACATGCCATTGAACATGAAGATTTTGTAGATTGGGAGGATCTACCCTTGAAATAATTTAACACTCTTCTTATCTGGAGAAAGAGATAATAGCTTGGAATTTTGACTTTTCAACATACTCTTCAAGGAAAATCTCGACTGTCGCAACCTCTATTTCAATCTGGAGGGGGCTATGTAAGGATTCTACAATGGATGCTTGAATTTATTCTGAAATATGGAGGTCCCCACATATTGAGAGTTTGGAAGGAATATTGGTGAGGCGCTTCAAGACATCGCGCTTCTATGCTTGGTGCACTTTTTCCCCGTAGGGGGTCACTCTATGGGAACAAGAATGATGGGCACTACAGGCGGGACCATATGGTTATAAATGGTGCTGGAAACATTCTTCTAATAAAACAAGATGTTAAGAATCACCAATGGATGAGTGATAGAATACTTAAACCCTTCTAAATGTGGGTAATCACAATATTATTGCGGTGGTACTTACTAGTAAACAACTATGGTCAAAAATGGTGGTCGGTCTGGAAGAGCGGGATAGATGGACTATGCCTGCTGATCTCAGTGAAATGTCTTCTGTATGGTCTGGTTGGAATGCATGGCTAGGCTTGGATAACTGAAATGAGCATTCTAGTGGCTTTCTTGTCCTCGACTACTTCTTAGATGCCACCGGTCAAGGACATTTGGAAGGTTTTCCTATTACTCGTCATCATTGGGGACCATGTAGGGATCCACCAGTTCGGTGATATTCACATAAAAATGGTCATGATCATCATTAGAGGATTCATTATACATGGGATAAACCCTAGGTGTGATTCCCATTTTGGGGGGCATGATGTCACGAAGTTTATGGGATAGCATCACCCCCAGTGTAGGGGGGATTTTCATTCCCTTGTTCCATTGATTCCTACTCATATGAGATTCGAGGGTTGAGATGTGATTTTCTAAATGGATAATGGAGATTGTGTGGTGAATTATAGAGTTTTGGGATGGACTTTATGGACACAGATGATTCCATGGGCACAAGAAAATTCCACGTGAGATAACAAATAAATTGTAGTCTCATCCAATATCTAAATGAATCATCGGATATTGGTGTCCTCATACTTATATGTAGTTACCAATATTGGTATGAACCTACACATGATGTTTTCCAGATGTTGTAGTGAGTCTCTCATCCCATTAACGAGGGAGAAGGATAGATTATCGAAATCTTGGGGCCCTCTCATGTCGTCCACCCATACTAGATATGACATTAAATGAGGTGGTATCACCACATATCTTGTTTCCAAGGATTTAATCCATGAAGTGAGAGTAGATATCAAGTCATCATGGTAGGGGTTCTTGTCCTGCTAAGTATTCCTCAACACTATGGAATTGACGGGTTTATCAACATGATAAGAAGGTATATAAGTTTGTTGAAATTTTTTCAAATCAGATGGATGACAATCGTGTAGGAAGGATTGACCCAAATTTTGAGGGGCATTTTCATGAAGCTTGGTTAGATTTAGTGATGCATATCATGCTTTCTTTTCATAGGCTCCATCTTCTTCTTTATTCGACTATGCGAGATCACTATGCTCGAGTAGGGGAAACTGGTGATGAAAAATATATGGCTGCCTCGACTGGGCCATTGGAGGAGGAGAATAATCTTATTGGGGATTGTCGTAATCATGACTTTGCTCAGCATGATTCTATTTGTTGATCCAATGCTGATTTTTAATCGGCGGATATAAAGTGGTGATTACATGATCATCCTTTAACATTTACAAGACATCAGGATGAAATGAAGTATTGAGTGATCTGTAATGTCCAAAAAATTTATTAATGAAAATTACTCTTAATCTAATTAAATGTCTTATTATGTAAAATGGTTATATAAAACATATGCACTTACATGATTTTAAGTTTTTGGATTTTAAAATACTATTAATAATAGTTACTATTTCTAATATAGACGTTGAACATTGATCACATGATTAGTATAAATATAGGTATTTAATAAATCTAATTTATTCAGACAAAGGAAGTGATGACCTCATCCAGTAGACTTGCTCTATACGAAGCCCATTTTTGGAGCTCAAAAAGGAGGTAGCGTCACTGGTATTTTCTCTTGAACAATACCAATTCGAGATTCAACACATTAAACATGAATAGAACCACCTATGGGAGAAGTGGAAGTTAATTGAGATTACCAAACGAGAGATGTTATCCAATCCACCCCATGAGTCTATCACCATCACACACCTTATCCTTAGGTCTTATGCGAGTGTTATAAGGGGTTATGTAACAAGCCCTAGAACTATGATTATGTGCATTATTTTTTTATAAATAATATACCTTAATTTTATTTATGTTACTTCGTAAATTGGTTTTAAAGCAGAAATAAAATTTCTAGTTAATATTCAATTAAGAAATTTATTTTTGACGAATTAAATTATTTTTGAATTAAATAATATTTTTTAAAAAATATTTTTACTGAATTACTTTTTATTAAATATAAATGTTCATATAATTTTCTTATGAATACAATTGTAATTTTTATTAAGGTTTGAAAGCTATGTTTTTCAAAAACAATGATTTTTTTGATAAATATCGGTTTTTATTTTAAAAGTAAAAATTCACTTATTTAGAAAATTATATATATATAATGAATATCATTTTTGAATTTAGGATAACAAAATTATCTAATGGTTAATTTTTCATAATATTCTGAGACAGTTTAATTTTTGGGTAAAAATTAAATACTATTTAAATTTATAATGTATTTTTTGACATCATAATGACCCATATATTGATGTAATAAAATATTATAAAAGGGATGTTCGGCCAATATTTGTTTTACCTTTAAAATAATTTTATTTAAGATTTCTTTGGTTAATTTTATGGTTCCTTAGTAGACCCTCCAAGACTTACAAAATATTTTAACATTTTAAAATGATTTCCTTAAGAGTGTGACTCCCCTCCACATAAGAAATCCTAATATTTTATGAATTTCAGAAATTTTACATATAAAATAATGTTTTCACTCAACTTTTTAAATAAACCATGGGTTGGTTTGTGGTTTTGATTAGTTTAATGTGTGGTGTCCAAAAGCTAAATAATAATGAATTCCATCTTTTTTACTATATAAACCCACTGAATCTCTCATTCCTATTCACTAAAAACCATTGGATCTCGACCAAACTCTACCCTCCTCTCTCTATAATCCTCCAAAGTTTCCCCAATCTCCCATGAATCCTCTCTCAAGCCTCTCCCTACACTTTGGGATCACACATCCAAGTAAGGGATTTTTTTCCCTTTATCATTTTAGTCCCAGTTTCTTTATGTTGTTATACCCTATTATTTTCAATTAAAAATGTTTTCTATGATTTTAAACCTCCCACATACTTCCATATTTATATTTTAATGATGAGTGACCTCTTTCTCTCTCATTAATTCCTCCCATGTACACTCATTACCATGCCGAAATTCCTTAAGGAATTTCTCCCTTCCCATTTACTTTCTAGCAATTATTTTATATTATGAATCTAAATTACATTACATATGTTGGTATATTATGTTCCATGACCCCCTTAATGTCAATTTCATTTATAAATTATTATATAACCTTTGTCTCTCATCAACCCATTTTAATATTTCTATTTGACATCGTTATGCTGCCAACATTTCCCATGCCAAAATCATTGTGTAAGCGAATACCATACCCATTTCTCTATCAAGGGTATTCACATTTATGCACATATACTTATTGATTATAGAGTTTCATGTATTTATTACACATTCCTTTATCATGGAATAAATTATGATGTTGAATGATTCCATGTTATATGATCCATGTGGAACACTTATGCATTAAATGAAATGTTTTTAAAGGGTGTGCCTTGATAGCTCTCTTATGCATTGGTTAACGATTAATATCATGATGCATCAAGTGAAATGAGGGTTTACCCATGATTATTCAAGTTAAATTATGTTTTACTCATGCTAATTCAATTTTAATGAGAGTTTACGCATGATCCATTTGCAATGAGCCTTGGCCCATGCTAATATCTTGTTAAATATTGTTGCAACATTTCCAAGTTATGATAATCTTGTTATATTATGCATTTATGTTCATGTTTCTATTATTAACTATTTATATTTATATTGCCTAACATGTACTATATTATTCATGTTATTCCTTGTTTACTCCCTTATTAGGCTTTATAGATTACCCTTTTCTTATACATGTCCCCAGGTTATCTCATGAAATGCTAAGTATGAAGGAATGTTGGGGTCATGTAAAAGAAGTTTTCAATAAAGATGTTGTGTTTTGTATTTTATGTTTTATGTAATGTTCCTAATTTACCAAGAAATTAGACCTATAAATCCTCAGAGTTGTCTTATGTGAAATTTTATGTAATAAGTCATGTTTAAGTATGTTTTAAAGAGAATGGTTGTGATATGATACCTTACCCTTGTCGAGATTTTGACCAACTCGTAGTGATTCAGAGCGTTGTGCAAGGCCAAGAGTCTGCCTCTGAAGGAGGGTGATCATACATAGAGGTTAAATGAGATGATTTTCCACCCTAATTGATTTATCCTCATCATCGACCTTTATCCTGAACTCATCTTACTTAGGTAGCATGACCTCGGCCATATAAACTATGACAACACCCTGAATATCCTCTATTTTGAAAAATAAATATAGTTACATGTTGATGGGACTAGAGTAGAGATAGGAATACTAACACCAAAAATGGACCTACAGATGTGGATATTCTTCTTCATTAATTCTAAATAGCCTCATGAAATTCTGAATGCATCACCATTGAAGGATCTAGTGGTAACTGGGTGATAAAGGTTTATGATCCACTAGATGTGCTGCCAACTCTACCAAGTTTAATTGCTGGCCAATATCTTTAAAGTGTACTTAACACTTTGGATAGACCCACTAATGGTTATAGACTTGGAAATGCATCGCCTAGATGGTTTAATGAAGGAAAAGAACCTCATCCTCAGTGAGGGACTCTAGAATGTCGAAGTAGGGAGTTTCATTAGGCCAAAAAAAATTTGATAGCTGGTCAGTGGTGAGAGTGTCCCTCAAGATTCCTTGATTAGAAGTGGGACCCAACTCTTAGCTTCCCTAGTCTCTGATTGTTTCTAGTTGAGAAGCTGAAAACGGTTCCAATGTAGGCCGCTGAGGCGGTGGACTAGCTAGTAGAAAGACTACAATGTGAGTTGATTGATCAATACACAATGAGTCATCTCTCAGAGGCAATGCCAACTACATCATTTCATCCCTATAAGACAAAGTATTGACCACTTCTTATTGTTCAAGGTAAGTGGAATTTATTTTTGTGTCCACTGTGTTTTCGCAGTCTACTATATCCCAAAAATAATCTTTATGATATCATGTAGATGTGGACAATGGTACTGGTGAAGATAGAGATGTTTACCGCAAGATAACTTTGAAAAGAGAAAAATATTCATCCACCTGCATATATTTGAGAATGTATTCATGGATCTGGTGAAAGTCACCTTCGAAGTTGACAAGATTAACTCGCTGGTCTACTTCCCTAGAATCTGATGTAGAAGACTAGGGGGAAGGCTCCTTCATTGGGTCCCATTTGGATTCAAAATATGATAAGAGAACTGAATTCACAATAAATTGGTGCTTCCTAGAGTTATTCCTTTGGTGATGATGGTTCTCCCTTCTACCCCATGATGATTCATCAAGACATGGAATGTTTTCCATATGAGGAGGAGCTTCATGATGTTGGTTGATGTTGAAGTAGGGAGGACCTCCACTTTAGTGATATGAGGTGCATTGGGCACCTAGTCATATGTTGAGAAGGAAATGGGGAGGGCATATATTGCAGTCATTTTTTGAGTGCGGAGTACCTCTATTTTGGTTTTTCAGTACATGGCGATGACCTCCATATCGTTTGTTGCTGGAGAGGGGAGGACATCCGCTCTAGTTGTGGGTGGTGCAAGGGGGACCTTCACATGGCTGGATGTTTATATTTTAAATAGAAACTCCTATGGAGCCATCTAGGAAATGGGTAGGACCCCATATCTATTTTTGATGGAGTATATAGGAACTCCTCTATCATGTGTCAATGTAAGAGGATGACCTTTTCACCAATCAAGCTAAACATGGGGAGGACCTCAATGTTGACCAATGATTTCACAAGGATGACCTTCATAATGATCATGGATGAAGCATGGAGGACCTATGATTTGGTTGTTGTGGGTGTGAGGAGTGACTATGGGAGAGTTGGGGACGATGCGAGGAGAGCCTTCGCATCGCTGGTTGTAGGCATGGAGGATACCTTTGTATCATAAAACATAAGCATGGGGAGGACCTCCATACTAAACGTTAACGTGGATAAGATAAACTCCACCTTGGTTAACATTGGAAACATGGGTAGGACCACCATGTTGGGTATGAGAGCAGGGAGGACCACCACTCTGGCTAGAAACTACACGGGGAGGGCCTTCATTTTGAGTCTCATCATCACAGACTAACATGTAATGGCTACTGAGGATACCAACATCTGAGAGAGTCAACTTAACCCGAACATGAGGCTTTTTAGGGCCTGATCCCATTAGGATGTCAAGGAGTTATTGATATACAATATAAAGGACATGGAAGAGTATGTCGAGGGTGGAAAGGGTTGCAAGAGCTATTGAAGATGATCCCCCCTGATATGCATCCTCCTGATCTTGGGCAAGACATTTGTGTCAAGTGTGTCATACCAGTGCTAGAAGAGAAGGGGAATGGTCCACCAATTCCTCAGCATAAAGAAGTATTTTCTATAAGACATGATGTGATCTACTAGGATCCCTCCATGTTAGCTCCAAGATGTTTTTCATTTTCAATATGACTCTAGAATCCCCTACCTATTGGCCATAGGGGAGTGGGTTGGAGGATAACTCGGACGATAGAATCTTGAAGAAGTTTATTGTCTAATTGGGGAGCAGTGGCTCCCTATATGTCCCATAGGGGAAATGATGATGACGAATTGCAAAGGCCCCCACATCTTGGAGAGCCATTTCCCTTGTGGGAATTACTCCCTCCTACTCATTCAATCATATGATGGTGTCCATCACCTTTCTATGAATGATCTAAAATGGTGGGATGGGGTGTGGGTACCTGATAGTTGATGAATACATGGATGACATGGTGTAGTTGGGATCACGAGGGATTAATGCATGGAAATTTATTCTGTCCCTACGTCTTTGGGAATTGGTTGAGTGATATCCAGCATCACTGTTCCTTTAAAATAAGAAGATTTAGCTACTAGTATGGATAGAAGGAATGAAATTTACAATTCCCCAGCATCATCCAATCATCCATATTTGGAATTAAATATCTATGATGACAGTGAAATGAATAGGATGCTCAGCTATTAACTTCCCAAAATACTAGTGAGTGCCATTCCTAGCCCACTGTCTGCTTTGTGAGACCTGGTGCCAGAAATTTGGATATGGTAACACACCAATTCATTGAACTGATTACTCAAACACTACTAGTCCCTTCATTGAGGATAAGATATTCATAATGGGTTCACCATTTCTATTTTTAACACTTTTTATCAGGGTGTGCCTACCTCCGTGTGCTCTCTGGGTCCCACATTGGATGTTGTGTTGTTGTTCATTGATGGACATATTATATCCCGCATGCCCACTTTCCCACTTTGGGAAACATCCATCACTTTCTCAATTATGTATGCTCATTCAATGGTATTATGGGATGTTTTTTTCCTCCTTCGATGAATTTCTACTTGGAATTCATCAACAAGTCTAAGTCTCCCTCATAGATTTGAGCCATTGTTCATTAAACTCATTATCATTTCCATGCCTTTGTGGACACCATTTAATTATGCTTTTTATGTTTCGACATTCCAATGGGTCTTAGAAGGGAAAAAACCTTCAGCTAGGAGAATAGTCATGTTGAGAATTAGTTGCAAGTCTTGATGCTAGAACACTAGAACATTTGCATTCTTCCTCATAAGAGGGATTATCAAGAGTGAGTATCCCAAGGAATCTTGTGGTGATCACAAGGAATCCTATCTTAGAGTCATGTATTTTGAGGTTTTCCTCATGCATCCCATGATTAACATGGGGTATGTCAAGAGTTTAACCTATTGCAGAGATGGTATGAGATTGATCAGGATATCCCATAAGGATAGATCAGGGAGGAGGATCCCTATGATGGGACACATGGATGGTTTACCAAATGGATCAATTATAATGCCAAATAAGAGTTGACCCAAGGTGGTGTGTCCCATAAAGAGAAGGTTTCACACCATGAAGGCTGATCTGGACACTAATGAGGTTGGATCATAGAGGTTTTCCCCCAAATAGGGGATACTAAGGATTACCATTAAATGGGATTGAACCATAGGGAGGCTTCCTATGCACACTGTGTAGAATAAAAGTATCAAAACCCAAATAGTTCATAATGTTGATGTTTTATGGGGAATACACATGGATAGATACACTTTACAAGGGGATCTATCTTGGTTTGATGAATATGGGTTGTGTGAGTATTATACATGGTTAGTTGGATGAGTGATAATGAGAGTAGTGATGAGGTGAATGGAGTTTATACAATGAGATGCCCCAAATGGATGGAATGATCTCAACAAGATCTGGTGGATCATTTACGAATTTGGATGGATATAGATGATGTGTAAATGATGGAATCAATGGAATCGATGGAGTGTGGGGGTGATGAGATTTAACATCAGGGAGGCTTCCAACATACCCTTTTTAGAAGATTGGGATCAAAGTCCACGTTGTTCTGTATGTGGTAATGAGGAACCTAAGAAGGTGGCTCATGAGAATGGAGTGTATTGATGGGACCCAATGAAAGTGGAACCTTTGGGTTAGAGCATGACCCTATCGATACATCGAGACTCAAGGGAAAGACCAGTATGAGAGTGGATTATGGGCTTGAACCTTAGTGAGGCTCCCTACATACCCTATGTAAAAGATATGGATCAAAGCCGATATAGTTCTGGAATGGGGAATGGAATCAGGGCTTACATATGGCTCGATACCTAGAGACTTATGGGGAGTCACATTTAGTTAGCAACATAGATACATGAAGATTGGGGATGGGATACCTAATGAGGCATCCCAGATGGAATTTAGGGAATGTGGTTGAATATCACGATATTACTGTTAAATGGAGGCCTATGAAAAAATTTGGTTGGATGATGGATGAAATGGGTGATGTATTAGAACAAATTTTAAAGGTGTATATGGGGGGATGTGTCCCATAAAAGGAAGATGTCACATCATGAAGAAATATCCCTAGGAGTGAGAACCTGAGTTTACCATTGGTTGGGATTGAACCTAAAGGAGGCTTCCTACTTACCCAATTTAGAATAAATGGATGAAAACCCACACAGTTAAGATGGAATTGGGGCTTACACATGGTTAGATACCCAAATTTAACCTAATGGAAATGTCACATCCAAATTGGGGCCTAATCCTCTCGAGACATTGAGACTCGAGGGAAAGGCCAAGATGGATATGTACAGTGGGTGATAGGTGTTATGATTGAACCTCAGGGAGGCTTCCTATGTATCTATGTGGCTGGGAATCAACGTCCACATAGTTTAGGGGGATTGAAACACATTAGGAGGCATCCCATATAGAAATGAGCCATGTGGTTTGGGATTCCACATTACGTTGGCCCAAATGGATGGAGGTTAGTGATGTGATATCACAAATATAAGGGTAAGGTGGTGAAAGAAGTGATTGTAGATGGATCAAAACACCCCATGGAGGTAGATTCAATGGATGTCCCCCATAAAGGGATAGTGACATATCATGAGTGAACATACCTAGGAAGAGAACTTGATTTTACCAATGGTTTGGATTGAACCTCATGGTGGATTCCAACATGTCATGATTAAAATACATGGATCAAAACCAATGTTGTTTTGTATGGTTCCATGGGGCTTTCCCAAGGAGGGATTCCTGGAAGAAGGGTGGCATGTCACTACTAACCTCTATGCCCACATGTGGTACGATCAGTGTGAGAAAAAAGAAGAGGTAGTGGACATTATGGTCGAACCATAAAATATGCAACAAAAATTGATGGTGTGGTGATTATACATGGAATATTCCAAAATAGGATCTCATTTCACATGAGGAGGATCTAGTTCCATCACTCCCAAGGAGGTGAGTGGGCGTAAAGTATTTCTGAGGCATGGTGCCCTATGTGTATTTCACGAGGTGAGACTATAGTTTAACATCATGTGTTGAGGATGATGGGATTGGATATTTAACATCTCCACAACTTGGATAGGGAGGAATCACTCCTTTTTCCTTGGGATATACATGGTTGTAAGACACTCCCCTTCGGGTCATGAAGGGCCCAAGGAATGCCTGACATGTGGTGGTAGTTGAGTGGTCAGTCATGTGGCCCATTTTAGCATAGCTGTGCTGAAAAGAAAAATCCATCAGCATACCTATGTTTAAAAGAAATATGTCAGGAAAGGTAACATGGGATACCACATGAAAAAAAGTGATTCACATCACTTCATGAAGGTCATAGTCCACTTGTACGTTAGAGACATTATAATTTTTTAGTGTAAGAAAGAAAACGAAATAGTATCTATCATAATAAAAATTATGTCATTAATTTCATAATTTCAGGTATATCACATATATTAATTAAATATATTCATATAACCATCTATGTAAATCATTATTGAAATAAGAACACTTCACTAGGGGATGTACGTTGTACCCATGACCTACGTTATTGTATCCCCTATATAGTGGAAATTAAAAACCTATATATTTTTTAATGATACTATAGGTATAAATATAATACTAATATCATATATATACTTTATATCAATCGTCATACCCAACCGTCAGAGGTGTTAATGAAAAAATGAATAACATCGGTTTGAAATGTGGTCGTCCACCGTACACATGAATGATGATTTCATAACCTGTTTGATGGAAGTGGGGATATTTTTTATTTGTTGCATTAACATAATTTTTTTTATAGAATGTGATATGTTTTTTTATATGATCTTGGTTAAATATGAATTCAATTATGTGGATAAATAAAAAAATTGCATTGATGAATGTTACCTCTTCTTCGAGTATCATACTTATGATTGTACCAAAGACTTACTAAGTTGGATTTATAACCCAAATAAAGCTTATAGAATTATATTATGTAATTTGGGAATTGATTTGGGTTTGTATTAGAGTAACCAAAATTGTTTTAAGGAGTAATGAAATAGGGGGTGGCCTATTATAAGAGAGGTGAGTGACATGCTTGTAATTTTTTTAATTAAAATGGTGTACCCACGATATTCACAAGAAAAAAGTGTACAAAATGGATTATTCAAAATATATTTACATTATAGGATGTAAATATTTCCAATAAATATATTTTATAAAAAAATAGGTCAATTTATCCTTTTTCTATTTAGATCAACACCCTAATAAATCCATTTTTACATTAACTGTCGTAATTATTTTTTGGTTTTCACTATTAATTCTGGTAAAAATTTTATTTGACCATATTATAAAATATAAATTATGATAATTCCAAATATGGAATCCATTTTTCTAAATTCCATTCAAATATATGAAAAAATTTAATTTAACATTAATCCTACTGACATGGCTAGAAAGTAGTGTTTTAAAAAGAAACATTTCACAAGTTTACAAAGGTTTTATATCCAAATTAAATATTAAATTCGAATAAAATGATCTGAATAAGTTAATTAATATAAAATCTGTCTATGGTTACTTTAAAACCAATTTAAGATATAATTTATCATCATAAATAATTTAAATGAAAAGTCAGTTTTCATCTATAGTTTAGTATTTTTCACTATTCATTAAATAATTGTTTTCATAAAAATATAAAACATTCACCCTATATAATTTTGATAATTTATTTTTTAAAAATAATTTTTTTGTAATTTTTTTTCTAAATATGTTAAAAAATTATTTTTAAATTATATCCTCAAAGTAGGACTAAGACGTCTTTTAGAAAAAATGCACTTTTTCTGAAAATATTTCTTTTTCTATTAAATTGTATGAACTCGGATCTTGATTTCAGATATGGATCTTTTTTCGGTTTTTTTAGTGGAAAATGAAGAAATGGGGACTTTTTTAGTACACTCTATGTACTTACATATACACTACATGTACCTAATAGCCGAAAACCACCTCATACTGACCGTGTAACGGCTGAGTACATGTTCGCGTGATGACCTGGCTAACCCGCTTAAGTTGGGGGTTGGTTGAGGATAATACACAATGTGTAGTTTTAAATAACACATTGGGTACATTTATTTTTATTTGATATATCAATGTGGGGTCACGTATTATGTTTGTATATGTCTTCTTCTCCCCGTGGTTCATACAAGAGAGCGATATAATGACCGATGAACTCTGAAACCCTCCTGATTCTCCATCTGAACTCTGATTGAGACATTGTCTAGTGCATTAGAGTCCAACCGATGAGTTCTCAAATACTATATAGACTTTATTTCTGGTTCCTCCTCTCTCTCATGGTATATTCAAGGTTGTGGTTTTTTTCACTTTTTTTTAGATATACATCGATCTAGGTCGATTCAAGGGTTGACAATCATGTATATCGATCTTATGACATATAAAAATGTGGTTTGTGCCTTTTATTGTTTTCCTTGGATGATATATGCTTCAAGTGTCACATACCCATGTTTTTGGTATCGTATGATTTGGAATCTAACCTTGTTTATTACCTTCCATGATTTGATTGGTTTATTAAGGGTTATTGATTATGAATAAGGTTATATAACTTGTTACGGGACACCCCATGGGCGTGTTTCCAATGTTTGATTGTTTATGGCTGTTTGGTCTTGGATTCCTCTTAGGATTGATTTTTTTATATTCATTTTGTTTTCATAATGGAGTTACTAATTACATGAGATTCCTGTGATATGCATTATGGAAGTTTCATAAAGGTTAATTTGACTATGAGAGCTTCTCGAGGTAGGGTAATTTATGTAGGTTTAACTATTATGTTGACCCAAGGGTATTGAATGTGAGATCTACCAGGTGGTCATCGAACCTTGGTGTTTAGACCATGAGAGCTACCTAGGTGGCCATTTATATTTATCCGATGTTATGTTGACCAAGGGGTATTGACCATGAGGGCTTTCCAGGTTGTCATTTTTAAATGATCAGTGCTAGTTAGAATAGAGGGTTTAGACCATGAGAGATTCCTAGGCTGTGATTATTAAATGATTGTTGTTATGTTATACCAGAGGGATCATACTATGAGTACTTTCCCAAAGGACCGTGGTTGAATAGTTTAATGATTGTGATGAGTCTTCCAAGATAAAGCACAAGCTTGGACTTCGTCTTACATGAATGTTTAGATGGTCTTCTAAGACATCTATTTTGTTACATACATAGTGCGTACAAAGATTAGGCTAGATCTCAAGGTTTACATTATTCAACAGATTGAATTATAAATGTGAATGAATGTAATTGAAAACTATATGATGGTTTAATTTTGATTACATTATAGTTTATTGCTTCATTTATTCATACTAACTTCTATATATATTCACTAATAGTAAGACATAGATATTTTGGTGGGTTCCTACTGGGATTCATCTCACACCCTGTTTGGTTCATATTTTAGACCCAAATAGATTATATGGTTTCATTTTTAGATACGGGTAAGAACCCTTCTTCATTAGGTACTTGATTACTGTTGGATCTGGAGAGAATGGGACAAAGATAAGGCTTGCGATTCAGATAGAGTTTACTTGTTTCTTTTTCACTTGGGTTTCTATATTGCTTTCCAGTATTTTGACTTGTTTGGTGGTTTTTTAGAAAAATATTACATGCACCATTTATATATATTCTCTAGTTGTTTTATTACTATCAGTCCTCCGCTTTTTACTTCGATTATGTGGTATTACTACTTCCTATTTTGTTTACTATTAGTTATTCCACTATGTATACTCTACCAATAAGGGAATATTTTCCCCAATGTCTTACCTTAGCCCTCTATTCTAGTCGGAAACCTTTATAATTTGGTGAAATTCGCTTGAGGTCAAGTGACCAACCGGGTTCGGGGCACCCTTGGGTGGCTCCCTGATCTGAGACATTACAAATTGGTATCAAAGGGTATTTCTTTTCTACTTTTCCTTACTTTTTAAAGTAAGTAGACTAGGATAAGAAGGAATATGTAGTCGGTAATAAGATATGCTTGGATGTAGAGAACCCGTGTACATGGAAAAGCCATGTTACCTAGAATATTGAAATTTTTCTGGTCTTGTAATTTTCACAGTTGATTTGATTAAACCAATAGGAGATTCGCTTGTTTTGTACTATTATGATTGATATCATTGTGGTTCTATTTCTATTTTAACCCGATGATATGAGGGTAATATATCTCATGCATCATATATGCGCTTGCTAGAGATCACATGTCAGGCATTCTTGTCATTCCATTTAGGGTTCATTACTTACTGCATGTTGTTGTGATAGATGTTGTGTTAGATATGCATGTTGTTGTGATATATACAATGATAGAAATACCTTCTAATTTGATAGGGTTTTGGTATATTTCATTGTTCATTTGGATGGATTCCAATCTTTGGTCCATGAGGTGTTATGGGCCCCCTTGGATCAAAATTTGGTGGATCGTGTTTAACTTTAATTTAATTATGTCAGGTTATGATATGAATAAGGATTCCAGAAATTGATTCATGGGACTTATGGGCTCACACGGATTAGAAAATGGCATTAAATGGACACAGTTTGTGTTTTTAAGGGTCACATAATGGTGTTTTAGGCTAACTACCTATAAACCCAGACAACACAACATGTGATGTTTTGAACACACACCATGTGGTATTCTATTATAGAAGAAATGAATTTTCTTAATTACATGCCATGTACCATATGTTCATGCAGTGTAGTTCTTCACCATGTGATTGACTATGTGAGAAAAGACACGAGGTTGGTAAACTTTTTAAAGAACACACCATGTACTAGGAGTACACTTTGGGTTGTATTTGACTATGTATCCATCTATGTGACTAACGACACTAGAGGATGGAAAATGGGTTGTACACACCGTGTCTAGATTGTACACACCATGTAGTAATCAACTATATATCCAGTTGTGTGACTAATGAAATGGATGGATAGAACTTAGGTGGTAAACATCATGTCGAAGGTGAACGTACTGTGTATCGCTACACTAGCAGAACCGTGTAGTTTGAGCCATGTAGAAGTACTTGGGTAGGAGGAAACATTCAAGAACCTGTTGTGTCTCATGTGGAACATATTGTGTGTATGGGGTGTTAAATGAATAGGTTGGTAGAGGTACACACCCAAGTTAAGGATTATAGGGAACACACTGTGTAATAGTTCGACACGTCATGTAACCCTCTTTTGAAAAACTTGAATGTTTTCCTCCTCTGGTTCCTTTCTTGAACTTCAATGTTACTATCCTTGATAATCATGAAATGAGGTGTGCACTTGACATTATAGAATAGTTCCACCAAGACATCCTATGGTTGTATTCTAGATGTAGGGTGATGATCAGACACTGGAAATGGTAGATCAGAGACAACTAGTAGACCCTCTAGTCGTGCCCGTTTTGGCACTATTTTTTATACTGGACGCAGGTGAAGATGCACAGTTCTGTGAAGGTTTTACAAGGATGATGGAGCCTTTTTGCGAAGCACCACATCTTTCCCCAACTATGGAAGAGTTTACGTGGGTGTTGTAGCAGCATCATCCTCCCATTTTTGGGGTGTATAGAGGAATGTAGGTTGCAGAGTCATGGTTGGAGGTCATGATTTCGATCTTCGAGCATCCGGAGACACCTCTTAAAAGGAGGGTGAATCTCACAACTTACAAGCTATGTGATTCTACCAATAGATGGTGGGATGTTATCTCACATGTAGTAATTCATCAAGATATGGTTTTGGAACAGTTTCATAAGACCTTCTGTGATTAATTCTACCCGGAGAAGTTGACGGCTGACCGAGACCGAGAGTTCATGCATTTCGATCAGGGTGATCTTTCAGTGATGGATTACTCTTCTTTTTTTATAGAGCTTAAGGGATTTTCACCTATTTTGGGAGGTGAAGAGTTATAACTGGATAGTAGATTTTGAGTATGGCCTCAGGTATGACATCTAATTGCATGTGAATGTTTTTAGGCTGACTTTGGTGACTGCTATAGTAAATTAGGCACGGATAACCGAACACAATCTGAGGAAGTTTTGATATGCAAGCCTAGGAAGTTCAGCATCCAGGGTTGGTACTCCTTAAATCGATAGTAGGAAGTTATGTAGGGATATTTCACTGGCTGTTTCTTCAGGTATCCAAGTGGTGTGCTACCAGTTCAGGAAGAGTGGGAATGAAAGGAAAAATTGCCCGCAGGACCAAGTCGACCGCTGATCTTGCGGTAATATGGGCCACATTCAGCATTTCTGTATGAATTTTTCAGCAATAAAGAGTGAGAGGGGATCTATTATGACTCCACATTCTAGATAAATACAACCAATTTCACATTAGTTAAGCAATTGGGGTTCGTTAGGCCGAGGAGGTGGTCGTGGTCGCGGTATCCAGACAACAGGTTTTCAGTGACATCATAGTGGATTAGCTCAAGATAGCCATACATGGTCACAGGGCCACAATGCATGTATGAATTTTGCGATGGAACAGACCCAACATGAGTAGGATCCCAGACCCTCTACAGTTAGAGGTACAAATCTAGTTGCATCAGTGTTAAGTTCTGCTCTTTTTGACATAGGGTATTCCCATAGTTTTATATATGTTGCTGTTGTGGAGAGCCTTGGGCTCTGTATCTTGGAATTTTATGATGTTATGACATTATACACTCTGTTGGGGATTAGGATGAGTAGTTTATGTTAGTGCAAGGAGATACCTCTTGAGTTTGGTGGGTTTCACTTCTTATGGGACCTCAATGTGTTAGAGATGACAGGCTTCGATGTCATTCTCAGAATAAACTGGTTGGTCTCCTTTCAAGCCTTTGTTGACTACTATCACTGTAGGGTTAGTTTCACTTCAATAGAGGGTATGCCTTTTCTGTACAATGTATAATGGGATGTCTAGGTGAGAATAGTGGGACTCGATCATCATTGGTTGGTAGGAATTATATCCTAGATTTCTATTTTATATATTGATGACCCAGGGACTTCACATATGGACTTTCTTCTAGTGATGGATCATTTCAAAGATGTCTTTCCAGATGACCTTTTATGCTTTCCTTTGAAGAAAGATGTGTATTTCTCTATAGATCTTATTCTAGGAGCAGTAACAATGTCCATTCGTCTGTATTGGATGGCTATACCTATGATGTTGGAGCTCAATAAGTAGTTGGAGAATTTTCTGGTAAAAGGTTTCATTCGACCCAGTACATCTACTTGCGTTTCTCCTATTCTTTTTACAAATAATGAGGAATGTTCCCTTATAATTTTTATGGATTATTGGAAGATGAAATAGTTGAAGGTCAAGAACTACTGTCCCTTGATAAGGATTGATGATCTCTTTGATCAGCTCCAAGGAGCTCGGGTGTTCTCCAAGATTTACTTGAGATACGGTTTTCATTAGTTGAATGTTAGACCATTAGATATACCTATTACAACCATTCAAAGTAGGTATGGTCTATATTAGTATTTGGTTATGCTATTGGTTCTCATGAACAGGCCAATAGTTTTCATGGAATTGATGAACTGAGTGTTTTATCCTTGTATTATTTTGAAGTATTCTTCTTGGGCGATATCTTGATGTACACTTACAAATGACATGACCATGCCATCCATCATGAGATCGTATTGAGTACAATGAGAGAGAATCAATTATATAATAATCTCTCAAAATGAGACTTTTGTATGGATCAGATTAATTTATTGGTTTATGTTATCTTATGAGATAGAAGTATCAGTAGACATAGAGAAAGTGAGAGTCATAGTTTCCTAGGATCAAACGAAAACATATTTGAGGTAAAGAGTTTTTTGGGATTGGTTTGTTACTAAAAACACTTTATTTAGGACTTTACACACTTATCAGTGTCACTGGTAGGCCTAAAAAAGAAGGGTTCAGTGTACTTGTTGATAGATTCCCATGATTAATCTTTTTAGGAGCTGAAAGGGATATTGACTTCAGCACAAATACAAATTTTGTTGGAACTAAGAAATAGGTACACCATTTACAGTGATGCATCTGGTATCGGTCTAGGAGTAGTAATTATGAAGGGGGAAGGAGTATTTGTGTATGGGTCTCAGTAGTTGAGGCCACATAGGAGGAATTGTCTGATTCAGGATCTTTAGTTAGTTGTAGTTGTGCATGCCTTACGCTATTGGAGACATTATCTTTTGGGAGATAATTTCGTGGTATAAACTGACCAAAAAAGCCTCAAGTATATCTTTACTCAGTGAGATCTTAATTTGAGACAATAAAGTTTGGTTGAGTACCTTCAGTTCCCTTGACTTTGAGATTTCTTACACGCTTGGGAAAGGTATCGCAGTGGCTTATGCATTGAGTAGGAGGACTCAGATACATGCAGTTCAGGAGACCAATAGGGAGTAGAAGCTTATGGATCTATTCTCTACGATGCATTTGGAGGTGCATGACGACAAGGGGTAGACATTTCTTTCTACAATAGTTGTTAGATCTAATCTACTGGATCGATTGAGAATGAGGCATCTATCATATTCTGAAGGCCTATTCCTTCGATAGAGTGTGTTAAGAGAGGACCCTAATCCTGGGTGGACCATAGGTGATGATGAGGTTTTACATTTTCATGTGTGCGTATGGGTGTCAGTAGACATACATGATGAGATGTTGCGATATTTTCAGGCTTCATTATATGAAGTTCATAATACTGTCACCAAGATATATCAAGATCTACATCATTAGTATTGGTGGACAGATATGAAGAGGGATGTTACTAGTCTTGTTATGATATGTTCCACCTAGCATCAAGTGAAGGCAGAGAATCAGTGACCTTCCAGGATATTATAGAAGTTACCCATTCCCAAGTGGAAGTGAAATGATGTGGCGATGAATTTCTTGACAGGTTTACTGAGTTCACCTCAAGAGAATGATTTAGTTTGGGTTGTTATATACAAACTCAATAAGGTTTTACAATTCCTCCCGATCAAGGAATCATTTAGTATTGACAAGCTTTGAAAGTTTTACATCTGAGAGATTTTATGTTTGCATGGGGTTACACACTCGATCATTTCAGATAGGGAAATCGGGTTTACTTCACATATATGGCAGGGACTAGAGAAGGATTTGGGGACACAAGTACTTCTGAGTACAACTTATCATCCCCAGACAGATGGCTAGTTCGAGCGAATGATTTAGGATTTGGAGGAAATGATTCGAGCATGCGTCTGGGATTTTAGGGGTTATTGAGAGAGACACATATCCCGGGTGTGGATTTCCTACAATAACAGTTATTAGGAAACGATTCAGATGGAAACTTATCAGGCTATGTACAATAGGCTATGTCGATCACCCCAGTGTTGGCTGGAGGCAGGAGAGGTAGCTATGCTGGGACCTTTTCTTGTCCAGGAGACCACTGAATATATGGATTTGATCCAGAAGACGATTGATACTGCATAGTCTCACCAAAAATCTTATGATGAACTATAGAGATGACCTCTGGAGTTTGAGGTTGTAGATCAGGTTTTCTTGCATGTCACACCGAGGTTGGGACACTTAAGGGTTAAGAGATAGGGAATGCTTTCAACGAGATACATCAAGCTATTTGAGGTTTTGCAGAGATTCCGGACAGTTTCCTATCAGTTGCAATTACCTCGGAGGTATCGGTATATGCACAAAATCTTTCACATTTCTCAGATATGAAATTACTTTTCAAACCTGTATCATGTGTTTCAACCCGAGGAGGTTGAGTTGGAGGTGTATGCATCCTTTGAGGAACACCCTATTTGGATTGTGGATCAAAACATGAAGGTTCTCCATGGACATTATGTTCCTCTAGTACAGGTTCTGTGATATCAATTCTGAGTATAGGACGAGACTTGGGAAAGGGAGGATGACAAACGATCATAGTGGCTGGAGTTGATTGCAGATTCTTCTTCACCACCCTTGGAATGGAAATTTAGGGATGAATTACTTTAAGGGGGAACTTTGTAAGAACCTGGATCTTCATTTCTGGTATGGATATTATTTTTGGGGTTTTTTGGGGAAAAAGAAATAAATTGGGATTTTCTGATTACACGATGTGTACATCCATGTACATGCCATGTACCCAGAAGCCACACACAGCCGCGTATTGACCGTGTAACAGCCGAGTACATGGTCGTGTGATGACCTATCTTACCCACTTAAGTCGGGGGCTGGTTGAGGATTATACACGGCATGTAGTTTTAAATAAATTGATACCTACTTTTAGTTTTATTTTATATATCAGATTTGGGTCGCGTCATATATCTAGATACGTCTTCTTCTCCCTGTGGTTCATACAGGAGAGCGATGGAACGACCAACGAACTCTAAACCCCTCTAATTATCCATCTTATCTTCGATTGAGACATATTCAGGTGCTTTGAAATCCCACCAGTGAGTTCTCAAATCTTCTATCAACTTTCTTCTTGATTCCTCCTCTCTCATGGGTTATTCAAGGTTGGGATTTTTTCACCATTTTGTAGATCTATGCTGATCTAGACCGATTCAAAGGCCGAATTTCAATTATATCGATCATAAAACATCTAGGTAGGTGATTTGTGCCTTTCATTGTTTGTACTTGGATTATATATGCTAAACGTTCCACATAACCATGTTTGGGGTATTTCTTGATTTGAAATTTAACCCTGTTTATTACCTTCCATGATTTGATTGGTTGATTAAGGGTTGTTGATTATCCATAAGGTTAGGTACCTTATTACAGGTTACCCCATGGGAATGTTTCCCTTGTTTAATCATTTATGGCTATTTTGTATTGGATGCCTATTAGGATTAGATTTTCTTCCATGCCTTGTTTTTTTAGGATGGAGTTACTAATTATATGAGATGTCTATGATATGCATTGTAGATGTTTGAACAAGGGGAATTTAACTCTGAGATCTTCTCAAGGTAGGGTCATTTATGTATGTTTAACTATTATGTTTACAAAGTGGTATTCACTATGAGATTTACCAGGTGGTCATCGACCTGGGGGTTTAGACCGTGAGAGATTCCAAGGCGGTCTTTTATATTTTAATGATTTTATGTTGAGTAACGGGTATTGACTGTGAGAGTTTCCTTGGTGGTCATTTGTAAGTGATTAGTTCTATTTATACTAGAGGGTTTAGACTATGAGAGCTTCCTAGAGGGTCATTATTAAATTATTTTTTCTATGTTAGAATAACGGGATTAAACTGTGGGATATTTCCCAAATGATTGTGATTGAATAATTGAATGATTGTGACAAGTTTGCTAAGCCAAAGCACAAGCATGAACTCATTCTTACTTGAATTATTAGATGGTCTTCTAAGACATTTGTTTTGTTACATAAATAGGTGATAATGATCTTAGGATAGATCTTAAGGTTTACATGATTCAATGTATTAAATAATAAATGTCAATGAATGTAATGTAAAATTATACGATTGTTTACTTTTGAGTAATTTCTAGTTTATTGCTTGATTTCGGAATATTACCTACTATATACTTTCACTGACAGTTTGGCACAGATCTTTTGGTGGTTTCCATATGAGATTCATCTCACACCCTATTTGGGTAATTTTTTAGACCCAAATAGATTATATGGTTACATGTGTAAATAAGGACAAGTTCTCTTCTTCATCAGTTACTAGATTGATGTTGGAGCTGGAGAGCATGTGACCAAGATGAGGCTTGTGATGCTGCTGAGGTTTACTTGTTTCTTTTTCACTTGGTGTTTTGTATTGCTTTCCAGAATTTTGACTTGTTTGGATGTTTTTATAGATACATATTCCATGAATCTTTTATATATATATGATCTAATTGTTTTATTACTCGAATTCTTATGTTGTTTACCTCTGTTGTGTGGTATTACTGCTTCCACTTTTGTTTACTATTTGTTATTATGTCGTGTATACTCTGCCAATGAGGGAATAGTTTCCCCAATTTCTTACCTTAGCCATCAATTATAGTCAGAATCCTCTGGTGTTTGTGAAAATTCTCTTGAGTTCATGTGACCAACTGGGTTGAAGGCACCATTGGGTGGCCCCCGGATCTGAGACGTTACATAAATGAATGTTATTTTATTTATAATCAATAAATAACTACAATTTTTATAATTTATTTAGTACTATTAACACTCTCCAATTTAATTTTTAGGTTATAACATTATACAATATTACTATTCATTTAGACTTGGGGATGTGTGTTCTACAAACTATCAAAGAGAATAAATTTAATGAAATATATTTCATAGGATTTTTAAGATCTCCATTTCGTGTGACATGTGCTATAAAAAATAATTATTCTTTTAAAATATCAATTTATATAATTTTCCTCATACATTATATAGGTATATTTAAGGAAAATGTAATTTAAAATGAAAATTATCTCAAAAAATTAATTTTTCAAGAGAAATTAAATAATCAAAAAATAAAGTTAGATTGTAAAATAAATTATCTACCACTTTGGTAAATTGTTATTGTAACATTTGAATAATAAAGTTAAAAAAATCATTAATCATTTTTAATAAATAATTATTCATACTATATACATAAAAGGGGTATTATGCACACTACATAAAAGTGAATTAGTGCATATTAACAAATATGACTCAACAAAATGTAAATTGAGCATAAATCTCTAACCTCATATTTTCATATAGTTTAATTTTATGTAAACATTTTTATAATGCTTTAAATCGTGTTATTAATTTATAATATGACCATAATCAAGTTTATTATATCTTTTTTTTTGTCAACTTATAACACTTCACCACACAGTTGTTAATAATATTTCATTATTTTCATTATTTCAGGTGTCAATTTCCTTATTTTATCATGAATTATTGTCATGAGAGTTCTGATTCATTTATATAGGATATAAATTCATCATATAATAAATTATAATAATGTTTTAAATATCATATTTACTAATAATATACACTATTAGAATACTTTTTTAATTTTTAGCATGGAAAATGAGTCATATCACTTTGTTAAGATGATAATCTATACCTACACATGAGCAGCGATATCTTTCCATTAACGTGTGAAAGGGTAAAGAAGTTTATAACCGACATTATCATATTTTAAAAAGGAATGGAAAATATAAATTTATAAGTGATATTGTTATAAAATATGTAAAATTATATCATAAATGTTATATATATATATACATTAACCCAACATCATATACTTCCATGAGAGATGTTAATGAAAAATGAGTTTAATCGGTTCATGCGGTTGTAGTCCACTCTACACACGGTCGACAGTTTCATTATCCATTTAATGGAATTTGAAATTGATATAGATTATTTAATTAACATAATAAAATTTCATTATATTGGATTTAAAATTTTAATTATATTATTATGATTAAATAATATTTTAGGGAGGTGGACGAAGAATTAATATAAAAATGTATATTTTAGAAAAATTTCCACTTCTAAAAAAGAAATCATTAGGATTGAACCAAAATCCATCCTATGATGGTTTTATGATTAAAAAATATATCTAGGATGTTTTTAGGGGATTAAGTTTGTTATTTGGGTAACTATAAGAAAAATGGATTTTATGTGAGAATAGGGGAGACAAGTGGGCAACCATTTATATGTGGGTGAGAGGACACACATGGAATTTTTGAAATGAATCATTTACCCTCACATTTTTATCACTAAAAAAGACTAAATAATTGTTTGTTATATATGATTATATATATATGTCTATCCAATGGGTTTTGGACAATATGGAAGTCCATTTTAACCATTACCTTTTTAGTTTAACCCAAAGGTAAATTAATTTTTACCTTAACAACAAAAATTATGTGTTGATTTTTTCACCATTATTTATGGTAAAAAATTATTTTGAACTTATTAAATAATATAAATTATTATTATTACAAATAAAAAATACATTTTTTTAAATTAAATTCACAGAATTGGAAGAATCCGATTTAAAATTACACCTATAGACGTCACAAACAAACAGGTTTTAATTGGGAAAATTATCATAAGTACATAATTATTAAATATCAATGTTGAATATTTAATTTAAAATATTATACAAAATTTTAATTTTTATTTTATAATTTAATTAATTTTACTTTTAAACCAATTTAATATATAATTTAACTTTGTACATAATTTTAATGAAATTAATTTTTCAATAAAAATCCTTATTTTCACTATTCATTGAAAATGATAAATTTTAGAAAATAAATCCCAAAAATTCATCCAAATAAAATTTTTATATGTTAATTTTCCAAATTTAGTTATTTTTAACATTTACTTATTTTAAAATTCATTAAAATAAATTTCAAATAATATTCACAAAGTGTGATTACTTCTCCTTTAAGAGATAAATATTTTTTTAGAAAATAGTTTTTCAATTCAAATGAGTCTTATTTTATTTTAATTTATAGTTAAACCTAAATTTAATAATTTTTTAGTCTTATTAATACCCAACAACATAATTTATAGTTTATAATGGTCATTTTTATCAAATATTTTAATAGAGTACCTTCGTTAAAATCCAGTCTTATATGCATCGAAATCTATTGATGTGATTGATTTTATTGACAAGGAAATGAATTATAAAGTCTCAAAGTGTAATAAAAAATAATACCAATTTTCTAAATTGATAATATAATGTCTAAAAAAATTATTTTGAATATAAACATTAACTATTTCTATTGTAATGATAATATTATAGAATATGCATTGGGAAATAGCATTGGTATGAAATGTTTATGAGTTATAGGATGTTTTCATGAATCAAATTTTGAAACCCTGAATTTTAACGTTTATTCCCATTTAAAAGATTATACGACTAGGGAAATTTATTTTTTTAACAATGACAGAGAATTTTTTATCTCTATTATAATTTTTATTAAATTAATTTTATTTGAACATTGTCTTGATTTAATAAAAAATTGTTATAATAGTATTCAACAATATATATATTATATAAAAACACTTCAAAGAACCCATATTTTTACTTAGAAATGATATATAGTGTAAACCTTTGAAATTTGAAAGTAGATTTATGTAATCATAATGTAAATCATCTATAAAAAATTCCCATAATGTATTGTAAAGGAAGTTTTATCCTTTTTATAGTGAAATGGATACCTGGAAGTAATTTAAGAAGTCATCAAGGAAACAATAATTAGTTTTATAGAAAAATCACCCAAGAATTTGATCTATTAAGGATATGGGTAAATGGTATTACCTTATCAATTGATTAATTATTTGTAATCGTTGTAAATCCTTCAACTGTATTGAAATATAATAATAATAAAATCACCTCTCTCATTTTTAATAATTATATGCTCAGATTCTTTTAGCACTATGTGAATTTGTAAACCCTTTTAGAATCTGTTATTTTGTATATTATTCCATATTATGGTATCTTTATATTTCATTCATCAAACATTAATCATTTATTAATGAACCATTTATAATTTTTATCTCATGGGTCTTTATTGATTCCCATAAAATAGTTTTGTATAAAATTTCACTAAGTAATCCAAGAAATGTATCCTAGAGTCCATCTAGTAGTACTATCATGTTTTTATAATATATGTTTTAATATAATTTCAAATAATGTTGATGGATTTAGTGATATAATCCCGTTTAGGTGTATTTATTCCATATTACATTCATAGTTTAGATAAGGTAGAATTATATTAATAATTAAATATGGGGGTCAAATTTATGAAGGGAATGACATGGGTTTATTTAAATACCAAAATCATATCTCATTAATGAAATTTGAAATAATAATTTTATTTTAATATGAAATTAGATAATAAAATCCATCAATGATATCATTTATCAACTTCCCTCCTATTTTTTCTATTGTTTTTAGTAGAATCAAATTATCCTAAATTTTTTTTATTTGAATTTAAATGATATATTGTTTACAATTTGACAAAAAAATATATATTTATTTTTAAAGATAATTATCATCATTCAAATAAATTTTTTAAATGTTTGATATAGAGAATAATGATTAATTCTCTGATGAAAATTTTACAATTTCCAATATATTGAAATGAATTGTGCTCTTCAATACCCCTTTATTACACTTAATCTATATAAACTTTTGATACTCCTAATTATTTTAAAAAATGATTTATTTTATTTTATTGGATCTAATAAAAATGGTCTTTAAAATCCATTATTTTTTATGAAAAATCATTTATAAAGAACAATATCTTAATCCTTTCCAATTAATCTTAAAGTATAACAATAGGGTTGGTATAGGATATATCTACTCATTAGACAATTATCCTTATCGAAATTGTAAATAGGAATCATCAGATGAGAAATAAATTTTTTTGATGTACCATGAATATATATATATATATATAATTAGTGAATTTTAACTCCTATATTAGTCATGAAAATTAAAAAGGGAGGATATCATTGAATTTGGTGGTGATTTGGGATTCAATCAGAGATAGTAAGTTCTCCTAATGATGAATTAATTTTCCCCATGTAATCAACTATTTTGTTTTTTATAAATCCTAAATTAATTTATAATATTTTATATTCTCTATGATTTCTTCCAAATGAGGTATTTTTATTTCAATATATTTGATTATATGGTGGATTTATCTACGAATTTCATTGTTATAAACATTCATTGATAGTAATTTCCTTGATGGGAATGGTACTGGAACATATTTATTTTCCTAATCGGGTTTATGGTTAGTTATTTTGTTTTTTCAACTCCTTTATGTATTTATTATCCTTTATACAAGTATTTTAATTTTGGTATAAAACCCAATAATATTTATTAAATAGATGAATTTTAAATATAATTTTAGATGTTACTATGTTCAAATCTCCCTTTGGATTAATAATTGGTTGATAAAGAAACATATAGTGTTTATATTCATGATTTACATTAAATATTAAACTATCATTCTCATTTTTGATTCTTCATTTCCATTTTATAATTAATAATTTAATAAATACTGTGATTGTCTCATGGTTTTTGTTCATAACTTGTTAAATGATGGTTATTGTTAGTCCTTTAATAAAAAATCACTTGTTGGAATGTTTTTTGGTTTCCATTGAAACATTTATAGAGGGGTGGTAGTTGTTTATATGATTGTTAACATAGAGGTCTTTTCTTATTTTATTAATTTCAAAATCAATAATAGAATCATGAATTTTTCTTCCATTATTTTTGTGATTATTGAATTTTTTATTTCTAAGAAACAATTACAAAATTTTCAGTATCTTGAACCAGTTGTCACTAATCATGAAACTTTTATATTGAATTTATGTTTTTCTAAACCCTTATCGATGATTATTAATATGTTTCACATATAAATGAATAAAATTCATCCAAATAATTATATTACTTATGTATATATTGAAATAAAGTATATTAAATAATAATAACCTTGTAGAATCCTATTGCTAACATGAATCAATTTGGAAACTATTTTTGAATTTGTGGATATTTTCCTAATAAATCAATATAATTGAACAATTATATCTATTGAAGAAAACACATATCATGAACAAAATATATTTGATAAAAATTTATATTTATGAGATATTGAAACATGTATATATGAAGGACCATTTTGGGTATTATTAATTTTTTTTGAGAATCAGGAAGAATGTTTAAACTAATTAAACATACGAACTTTGTTACAAGATGAAATTTTTCCCACTTCATAGTCCACTTGGTAATCTATAATAATCCTTGAAAATATCCCAAAAGTCCTCCACATAAGATACCCTTATAAACATTTATTATGTATTACTTTTTCATAACCTATAGAAATTTAAACATAAGAAAGGGTTTATCTAAGATGATTAGTAAGGGTAAAACTAAGATATAATAATCAAATATCACAAGTAAACACAGTATGAGAATATGTTCCTAATTAGGATACATTGGAAATATATAACCAATAAACCATGTTTCCTAAATCCTAGAATTATTCTTGTAATTACATAATACCTGAATTAAATGAGAATGATATCATGAATCAATAAATGTGATCTATTATATAATAAAGTAATCATGAGAATAAGCCGAAAATTTAAAAAAAATTATATGAAACATTTACATTACAGTGAAAATTAACTTCATAACCCACAAAATCAATTTCCTTGCTTATGAGAATCTAAAATTTACTCATGTATATAAATACTATAATGTCTCGACCCCTAGTGCCACTCACACGTTCCCCATGACCGGTTGGCAACATGACATCAAGTGCGCCTCCCAATACACTAGAGTCTATCAACTAAAAGAAAGGTCTTATTGTATGTCTATAAGGATACTATTCTATAATTTCATCATGGATCACAATAGATATAATCAATAATAGATAAATAGTGGAAGCCGTAAATATATGGAACATCAGAAATAGACACCATAACAACTAGACATGTAAGCCACTATAGCGGAAGCAGACATAAATAATAAATAACATGAGCAGAAGATAATAATACTCAAATATGGAAACTAAATAATATACATAATTTGATGATAATTTATTTTTTGTCCCTATAAAACTAGAAAATATGTATACATGGAAGTAGTAATGTTATACAAAAGAATAAAAAATAAGCACAAAACTATCCAGTATCCTGAACACTGGCCCAATCATTTATTACGAATCTCCATACTATTCAAGAAATAAATATAAAGTTTCTAATGTGATATGCTTACCCTTATCCACACCTTCGTACTTATAATGATCCTAAGTACCATCAGTAAAACAGATATGGTGTGAGATAAATCTCAATAGGCCGCCACCAATGTCATTTATACCATCCAGTCTGTGAATATAAACTTAAACAATTTACAACGTATATATGGAAGTAAAGATAATGATGTAATTTAAATTTTCCAATACCTACTTAATCCACATCGAGTGTCTTAACATTTAATCATTTAATTAATTATGCTTTAGTTTATAATAAGTGAGGTAAGAGTATCCATGGTATGGGTGAGTAATCATTTATTAATAAAAATAAAAACAAAGGATCCAAATCAATAACCATGGTATTAGTGATAATGATAATAATGAAAGATGGTACAACATAATAACCAAGGCATACTAGGACTTAAGGGTCAAGCCAACTCAGTAATAAAATGCAACCTGGATATAAGGGTTTGAGTGTAATCCAAGGGGAAATGCTCATGTAATTAAACTATAAATAGTTCTAACTGAATCAAAGGATCTCATCCAAGGTATAATAGGTTATTCATGACTTGGCCCAATGGGATGTATCCATGGTGCCGCATGTTCGAGGACATCAAGATGGATCTAAGGATGGTATTTGAGGAATCATAACATCTAAAAGATATTGAATGGATCCTATTTCATCATTCCTAGAATCATCTAGTAGTCAATGGCAACATTTAAGGGTTGATATCTCCCTTGGAAACCAGATCCTTAAATCATAATGGTGTCCTTTGAGTGCTCAAGCGATTCCCATGGGAATCCAAGGTTGGGTCATGTATGAACACTCTTGTAAAATATGAAAAGGTCCATATAAAAAAGGAATCTTATATTAATATCATTATTTAATTTATTTCATGTAATACCCATGCCTTTTAATTAGTCATAAATATTACTCCATTTCCTTTCATACTAGTTGACAAAGTTAAAGGGGACATGAAACCATTTATTATTTTGTTCTATATTTAATTATTATGTTATTCCCTTTACCTTAAATATTCATGATAAGGAGGGATAAGGACATGCAACCATATTCTATTAAATTATAATAAACTTGGAAAAGTGATATTTATAATATTCCTTCCAATTAACAAATTAATGATTCATTGATTAACTGGAAACACTTACCTTGGAAAGTTCAAGTGACAACTACTAAAAAAATAGCCATTAAAAATTCATAATTTATTTAATTAAAGAGGCCTTACCATTATCAGGGTTTTTCCAGACACCTAAAAGGTGTCACAAATAAACCCACTTGGGCTACTAAGGCATAATTAAGGAAACACCCTACCTATGTTGGTTGGAGTTGAGGTATCAACCTCTAATGGAACAATTTTATATTATAATAAGGGATATAGAATACTAGAATGATGATTATAATCATGTAATATGAATTTAATAAGAAACTCCTAATGAAATTAGTGTGTACACAATGACCGAAGTTTATAAAATGTACAGACATGAGGGGTGAGTCACATAAACCACCTACCTTGAGCCTATAAAACACTACTCATCATGTACCATCCTTTAGTTGTGCCTTCATCAGAGTAAAACAAAAGACTATATCAAAACCCTAAAAGGGGAATATGATCCTACACTAAAAAAGAAAAAATTCCTATAATAAAAATGATGAATATAAGGTAACATGTTCAATCCCATAGAAAGAGGAATCTGAAGAGACAAATGGTTCTTTGATCAGACTCTGAATAGAATATATTTAAAGAATAATATGATAAGGGATATTGATTGATTTCAATAGGAGGTAGGATGATCACTTCTTTATTTTGGAGGAAATTGGAGAAGGAAAATTTTTTATATTAATTTTAATAGAGAAATTGTAATTTTACACAGTAAAAATTGGGTATCATGGTTTTGCATAATAGTTTTCCCAACCATGCACTTACCATGTGCATATAACCACCTCAAGGGGTCTCCACATGGTTAGGCCGTTTAGTATGATAAACCATGCCCCAATCGTGCTCGATGGATCTGCTAAAAACTACAGACCAACCACACAGGTGTTTTTCCATTTCTGTGTGGTTACCTCAAACCGTGCGGCCTCCTAAGGCCAGTTATCTATCCCTCTCATGGTTAGGGGAACCATGAAGACTATTTTATATTGTTTCCACTAACTATATTTCCCATTCCTTTTATCCACCAATAGGGGCTATACACCCACGAGAAAATGAGGAACACATTTGGCATTGATATTAGATCCAAAATAAAAAAAATAGACAAAAATTAAAAGAATCCATACCTGATTGAAAAACCAGGTTCTTATAGTCTTCCCCCTTAAAGTGACTCTTCCATTTAAAAGGGCAGAAAAATAGTGTCTGAGAACAACTCCAGCCACTGAGCATGTACATAGACCTCCAACTCCCAAGTCTCATATTTTACAGGGTTTTGATTCTATAACACCCATACTAATGGGACAAACCTACCTTCGAGATCCTCCATGATCCATTAAATGATCCGTATGTGATTCTTCTAAAATGAATAATTAATTTATAACTCAATATCATCAAGATCAAATGTATGATATGGGTTGGAATTATAAAGGAAAATATTCAAAATATCAAGGATGACATGCATGGAACAATACCTCTTAGTTTATCACAACTGATAGGATACCAGACTAACTCTATCTAGAATCTCAAATGGACCAACATAATAAGGATATGTATTTACTTTCCTCCTTATTCATCAATTCCCAAGTATGGGCGATACTCGTAGGTAAACATGATCCCATACTTCAATCTCTAGAGGTTTTCAAATATGATGAACATAAGATTTATATTTAGAGTGATAAATAGACATATGGTTTTGGATTATCTGAATCTACTCTAAAGACACCTTCATAAGATGATGACTTATTAGTGCTGCCTCACCTACTTCTTACTTGCATAGGGGTGAACAGAAAGGCCTATCATACAATGATTCAAAATGATTCACCTAAATCCTCTTCTAAAATATATTATTATAGAAAAACTCAATGAGAGGTATATTCTTCTCCAATGAACTACTAAAATAGAAAATTCATGATCTAATCATGTCCTATAACATGTGTTTCTTTCATTCTGACTGGCCATCAGACTAAGGGTGAAAGGTTGTGCCCAAAAGTAGCTTTGTAATCTTATCTCTTTATAACCCTTTCTTGAACCATGATATGGAACAATCATACCTATATAAAAAGATAGTATAAGCCGCCCCATTTAGTATTAGTTGTAGGATCGAAATAATGATGTAGATGCTCAATATACAAGAGGGGGGGTGAATTGTATACTTTAAAAATTCCTTTGGAACCTTTAAAGTTAGTTACGATTAACTATGTTTTCCTTAAGCAAAGGAAAGTGCTAAGTTTAACAAAGTTAAACTAAGTAAATTCACAACACCTCTAACACTGAATACAAAATTGAAATAAGATTCTGAAAGTGGGTTCCGGAAATATGGTTCCGGAAGTTGAAACTTAACAAAAGATTACAATATGAGATTCTACCATAAATCGTATAGAATCTAAATGAAACAGAGTACAAGTAAGGAAGTATAAGAAAGTTATACTTTCCTTATATTACAAAATGCAGCGGAATAAAAACAAGTAGTAGAACTACTAGTAACAATATATAAGTCTTTTAACCCAAAGAGAAGGGTATCCAACAACCTTGGATAAAGGTCCCTTGATTTATACTTTCAAGAAAGTCTGTCTTACCCACACCAGGGTAAGCCCTCGATACGAAGATCGGAGTCTCTGTCTTGCTATCCCTGCAAGCCCTCAACTTCAAGGTAGTTGGTAACCTCTGTCTTCCTCAGCAAGGAAGCCCTCAAACTTCAAGGTAGTCGGCACCTCTTTCTTCCTATCCCCGGAAGTCCTCTAATGTAATCACCAACATTCGGAGTCTCACGATGCTTTGAGAGTTAATAAGAGCCTCTCTCTCTAGAAATCACTTCAAGCATGTAATCACATGAGTCGAAGATCTGTCAACCTTTCAGCACTTGCAACAGCACCGAGCTCCTTCAAATGAGTTCCTATTTATAGGTAAGGTCGGCTCCTCCTCCAACGATCATATTTTCCTTAAAGATCGGCGGGACCTGTACATGTGTCACTTAGACAATGTTTAGTTTATAACAAAACAGGCAACATCGTTTTATAACAAAACAAGTGTAACAGAATGTACGACATCGTTTTAATTCTGACTCAAAGGTTCAGAATGAATGCTTCGGAGTAAAGATTCGGAGTGTAATGGAAATAATAATAAAGAGTAGACAAATTTTACAAGTGTAAGCAATATAAAAGTTCGGAGTCTAACAAAGATATTTTTCGGAGTCTGAATTAATTCAGAGTGTATAAAACAAAGATACTCAAATTCTGTTTAATAGGTGAATTCGGAATGAGAATTCGGAATAGGAATTCGTCATCAGAAATCGTAATGAGAATTCATCATCAGGATTCGTAATGAGAATTCATTATCAGAATTCGTAATGAGAATTCTTCATCAGAATTCGTAATGAGAATTCGGAATGAGATTTCTTCATTAGAATTCGTAATGAGAATTCTTCTTCAGAATCCGTATCCTGAATCTGGAATAGAACTTAGTCAGAGTTCATATCCGGAATTCGGAATGAAACTTCCTTATAGTTCTTATTCAGAATCCGAATCCGAAAACAAGAATTCTTTATATCAAAGTTTCAACGATTCTGAGAAAATATAAATTAATCTGAATCGCATGCTTAAAAAAATATGGATGAAAATAAGATAAGGATAATTTTTCTTATAAAAGCGATTTTGCTTATAAAAGCAATTTTCCTTATAAAAGAAATTTTCCTTATAAAAGCAATTTTCCTTATAAAAGCAATTTTCCTTATAAAAGCAATTTTCCTTAAGAAATCAGTTTTCCTTGAGATAAGGTGTTTGTGATTTTCAAAACAAGAAGGAATGGAAAATTCATAAGGAAAACCTCATTGACTCAACAATCTCTCCCTTTTTGGAAAGCCCAAACATCCTTATGAAAAATAAATTCTAGGAAGAAAGAAAAACATTAAGGCTTATCTCCCTTTGCTTTAAGGATATTGATGAATATAACTAACTCCCCCTTAGGCTTTGAAACTCTAAGGATCGTATTCAGATTTCTGGAGTGATAGATAAGAAGGTCTTCTTTAATGAAAAAGCTCCCCCTTAAACAAACTCTTATTAGAGTTTTTCTTTTTCTTAAGGATCTTTTTCTTCTCCCCCTTTGATAAACTCTTATTAGAGTTCTTCTTTTTCTTAAGGATCTTTTCCTTCTCCCCCTTTGTGATTTTCAAAAAGAATTGGAGGGAATGGAAAGAATAACAAAGTACCTGAAATATTAGTAATGACAACAAAAGAAACAAGAGGCACAAATTTCATTAGGTTTGAAATCTCGACAACAATAAAAAAATTACAAAAAAAATATCGGATTTGGTTATTTCGGATCTTTTTCCTTTGACATGAGCTCCTTTAGAATAGTCTTGATCTTCTTTAGGTCTTTATGATCTTCTTCAGCTTGCTTCTCTAAGACAACTATTCTTTCGGATTGAGCTACAATTTTTTCTTCCTGGGCTTTCAGCTTTTCTTCCTGAGCTTTGATCTTTTCTTCCTGCGCCTTCATCCTTTCTTCAAAATCAATCCGATGATCCGTTTCAAACTTTCTGTTTTGAGAAACGGAATTCAGCTTCCCATTCAGATCTCTCACTTCTTGAATCCAGAAGTTCTTTTCTTCTGTAAACTTCTTTTCAAAGGATGCAGTGAACTCATTTATTTTCTTGTCCTCAGTTTCAAAAGCATCTTTAACATTGTCTTGAAACTCATCGAACAACCTCATCTCTTCCACGGTCTTCTTCGACCAGTTTGTCATCCTCTTGCAAGATCTTCTATGAGCTTCGTAACCAACAAAAAACGTTTTGAACTGAGCCTCAATCTCAACGTACTTGTCCATAACCATGGATACGGAGTCAGTTTTCTGATTCAACGCATGTTGGAGCATCTGGCATCTTGAGTCAATACTAGAGAATGTCGGAATGGATCCCACCAACTTCTTTAAAGACTGGACAACAAAATCATGCCCCAACGAGGATGACTCCGAATCTGAAATCTTTCTTGGAGAGTTTTCTTCCTCAATAAGCTCCAGCTTCCTTTTAGATGAATCACCAAACTCTCTTTTCTTGCTAGCCACTGATTTCGTAGTTTCAACAAGGAGTTGCTTTCCCTTGTCTTTTTTCGGAATCGATTCTTGATCAAGAGTTTTCTGCTCTCCAGTAGACACTTGAACAATCTCATCAACAACTTTCTGAACAACATCTTCTTCATTCTTATCCTTCTCTGGAGTTACTAACTTAGAGGATTCAGCCTCTGAAGTTCAGAGTGATAGATGTTCCGAAGGTGATCCTTCATAATCATCCACTTGTTTCAAAAGATCTCATGTTTCACCACTTCCTTCAGCAACTTCTTCTTCCTCTCCCATTTGCTGAATTTTCTCGATTTTCTCAACATGCTTAGCTGTAGTATCTTCCGGTAAATCAAGGTTTCTTCCTGGAGTCTCAGGTAGAGATTCCAAGGAGAAAGAACTCGGAACTGGAATGCTTCTGGATACTATTTCATTAAATTTCATCAATGATTGGACTGCCTCGGCTTCTGACATCTTCTTTTTAAGCTTCTTCTCCTTTACTTGTTTTTCAAGCTCATCAGCAGTTCTCTCCTTTAATTCCTTAGCTTCCGCAGGGTCCAATCCGAACTGCGGATCCCCTTGTTTCCTTTTCTCTTTATCTGTTCTCCACTTCGCAACAACTTCATCAGGATAGGTCTTCTTCTTCTTTGGTTTGGGAGGTGCGGTTTGAGCTTTCTTAGACTTAGGATCTTCGACTTCAGCTGTAGCTTCCTTCAACTTTCTTTTCTTTACTGGTTTGGATGATTCCGGTTCAGCAACCTTCGGAACCGCTTCTTCTTGATTAGGAAAATCAACGAACTCACTAATCTCCTTGTTAAAAGCCACATCCATCTTCTTAAGGGTGTCATCACTAACCAACATAATTTTACAAACCCTTGGCTTAGATCTGCAGGCTTCCTTGAAAGATTCAAGGTACCGAACTATCAACTTTGATAATATTTCTGGGTACATTACGATCTGGGCTCTGAGATTTCCTTTCTTAAGATTCTCATAGGTTATAAGAATGTGCCTCATGAAGTTAAACTTCCTTAGATTTATCATAAAAACTAAGATATAGATCTCACTCTTCTTCAAGCTGTCTTTATCACCTTTCCTCGGTACGATAAGCCCTTGCACCCACAACTCTAGAATCCGGAAATTTGTAGGAAAACTAGAAATCTTCGGAGCCTTGTCATCAGCCAGTCCGAGAGTTTCTAAGGCTTTTTCCTTGTTGAAGCTACCCTTAGAGTCCGGAAATACATTAGAAATAAATTCGGATTCTCCTTCATAGGACAGCCCTATCAAGCTTGCTTCCTTGGTATAAGTCAGCTTATAAGTCTTGCCATAAGTCTTGAAAGAAAATTTCTCCCTATTATCTTCCTGAAAGAATGAAACTGTTTCATAGAACTCAACAAGTAACTCTGAAAAGATATCATCTTGGTTCCCCGGTTTGGATACAGCAATATCTTCCCATCCATTCAAATTAATATTCTTCGAGATGAGAGAATCGTAGTTGCTAAAGAAATCCGGATGGACTAAACTTTCTTTGTAAACTAACCATTGTGAAATAGGCTTAGTGGATGACATTTCTTGAGACGCTAACTCTGCAGATATTCAGATCTGTAATCCTATATGAAGTTCGGAACGGAGAAAACTGTAGTTCGGAACGGCCTTAACACAGAGGGGCAGAGCTTCGTGATGCGAGAGCTTGAGATCGATGTGGGACAAGTATTTGGGTCCCCTTTATATAGGCAACGAAATGACGGTTCACCTTCCACAAATGATCTAACGGTTTGGAGAAACTGAGATCAGATCTGACGGTTGAAAACTTGAATCCGATCTTTTTGAGGTTTTTATTAAAACAAGAAATTAAGAAAACTATAATCTGAAAACATAATATAAGAAAATGTCAGCAAGTAAAATATGACTACGAAAACTTGAGTAAGGTAATCATACCTTTCGGATTAGCTTAGGAGGATTATTCGTAATGGATAATATAAAATAACTACGAAAAAAACTTTATAATGAAAAGACAGAGTTCGCAAAAGCTTTGCTATAGAAAATAAACTTAGTATAGGAAAACCCAGTACGGAAAACCTCATTACAGAACTCAGTACGGAAAACCTCATTAAGGAAACTTGAGTACGAAAAACAAATTCAAAAAAAACTTATTTCAGTATGAAATTTCCATTATGAAAATACCAGTACGAAATTTTCATTCCGGATGTTTTCAATACATACCCTCCCAAATCAGAAGTATTTTGCACGAAAATATCCTTTCTGAAAAATTGTAGTTCCAGAAGTTTCATTCTGGAAATATTTGTTTTGAAAAGTTTGAAAACAAACTTTGAAAAACTTTGTTAAACTAACAAACAAATGTACTCCCCATATGAAAAAGAGTTTATTGCTGTAAGGAAACTTTTTGATCATAAAGTTAATTAATAATGATTACCTTATGGTTATCATTCCTAACTTCTGTTTAATATATTCAAATCTATCAGAAGGCAAAGATTTTGTGAAAATATCAGCAAGTTGTTCTTGTGTTCCGATAAATTAAAGAATAATATCTCTTTTTAGTGTGTGATCCCTAAGAAAGTGATGCCTAATATCTATGTGTTTTTCACGGGAGTGATGTGCAGGGTTTTTACTTAGGGCAATGGAACTTGTGTTATCACACAAAATTTGAGTTTTAGTAAAACTCAGACCATAGTCTGTGAGTGTGTGTTGCATCCACAACACTTGAGCACAACAATTTCCAGCTGCTACATATTCAGCTTCAGCAGTGGAAAGTGCTACAGAATGTTGCTTCTTGCAGGACCAAGAAACTAAAGAATCTCCTAAGAAATGACAAGTTCCGGATGTACTTTTTCTATCCATTCTACATCCACCAAAGTCAGCATCAGAAAAGCTTTTTAGAACAAAATCATTTCCAGAAGTATAAAATAATCCTAGATCCATGGTTCCCTTAAGGTAGCGAAAAATTCTTTTTACTGCCTTTAAGTGAGATTCCTTAGGATTGGATTGATATCTTGCACATAAGCATACTGAAAACATTAAGTCTGGTCGACTAGCTGTTAAGTAAAGTAAACTTCCTATCATACCTCTAAAAGTTGTTTGATCTACTGGTTTCCCAGCTTCATCAAAATCTAAAGAGCTTGAGGTACCAATGGGAGTACTTATACTCTTAGTGTTGTCATAACCATAATTTTTCAGAAGATCTTTAATATACATATGTTGAGATATGTACCTTCCTTCTGGTTTTTGAGAAATTTGAAAACCAAGGAAAAATGTTAACTCACCCATCATACTCATTTCAAACTCAGATTTCATTAGACTTGCAAAAGAGTCAGTCAAAGATTGCTGAGTTGAACCAAATATGATGTCATCAACATAAATTTGTACAATCAAAACATTTTTGTTGTCTTTATTTATAAAAAGAGTTGGATCTTCATTTCCCTTAACATAGTTATTTTGAAGAAAAAATCCAGTAAGTCTATCATATCATTCTCGTGGGGCTTGTTTAAGGCCATACAAAGCTTTGGTAAGTCTAAAAACATGATCAGGATATTTTGTATCTTCAAAACCAGGAGGTTGTTCAACAAAACATCCTCTTGAACATAACCGTTAAGAAAAGCACATTTCACATCCATTTGAAAAAGTTTGAAATTAAAGAATGCTTCAAAGGCAAGTAGAATACGGATAGATTCAAGTCTAGCTACTGGAGCATAGGTTTCTTCATAGTCTATTCCTTCTTGCTGATTATAGCCTTTAGGAACAAGTATAGTTTTATTTTCTTACTATGATTCCATTTTCATCACATTTATTTCTGAAAACCCATTTTACTCCAATAACAGAAGTTTCCTTAGGTTTTTCAAACAAGGTCCAGACTTTATTCCTTTCGAATTCATTTAGTTCATCTTGCATAGCTTTAATCCAATCATCGTCACTTAAAGCTTCATCAGTGCTTTTAGGTTCTAATTGGGAAAGAAATGCTAGATGTTATACTTCATTTCATAAGGAACTTCTAGTCCTTACATGTTGATTTACATCACCAATGATTCTATCACTGGGATGATTCTTAAGAAACACCTGATTTGGGTTTTGTAAAACCTGTTCATCAACATAGGGTAGAAAGTCTTCTTGGGTAAATGTTTCAGAAGTATATTCTTGAAAATTATCCTTATCAGAAGGTTCTTCTATCAAAGGTTGACAATCAGTTTTTGAAAACACATCCGAGGATGTAGGTAGGGATGGTTTAAAAACAAAAGGATCTGACTCATCAAATTTTACATGTACCGTTTCCTCAACAGTACAAGTGTTTTTATTAAAAACTCTATAAGCCTTAGAGGTTGTGGAATATCCTAAGAAAATCCCTTCATCAGACTTTAGTGCAAATTTATGTAGATTATCTTTAATATTCAAAATGAATACTTTGCAACCAAAAACCTTGAAGTAGGATAGTCTAGGTTTTCTACCATTGCATAACTCATAAGGAGTTTTATTAAGAAAAGGTCTAATTAAAACTCGATTTATAGTATAGCAACCAGTACTTACAGCTTCAGCCCAGAAATGTCTAGCAATAGAATATTAACTCAACATGGTTCTAGTTATCTCTTGAAGAATTCTATTTCTTCTTTCAACTACACCATTCTGTTGAGGAGTTCTAGGTGCTGAAAAATTGTGAGTAATACCTTTCTTACTACAAAAAGTTTCAAAATCAGAATTTTGAAATTCTCCTCCATGATCACTATGAATATTTTTCAATGGAAGGTTTTTCTCATTTTTAACTTGAGCTCTAAAACTTTTGATATAGGAAAAAGCTTCAGATTTATTTTCTAGAAAATAGACCCAAGTAAATCTAGTGTAATCATCAACTAGAACAAACACATAGTACTTGCCTCCAATACTTCCAGTTTGTGTTGAACCAAAAAGATCCATGTGCACTAACTGTAATGCATCGGTTGTTGAGACTTCACCAATCGATTTAAAACTAGATTTATGTTGCTTACCATATTGGCAAGGATCACAAATTTTAGAAGAATCAAATCTAAGCTCCAGTAGATCCTTAACTAGTTTCTTCTTAGAGAGTTTACATAGGTTCCTAAGGTTACAATGAAATAGTTTTCTATGCCATAACCAGGAATGATCTTCCATTTCACTTAGGAAAGGTAAATCTTGGCTTCTGAGGTCTTCTATGTTTAAGGTGTAAACATTCTCTTGCATGTTGGCTGAGAGAATAAATTCTTCCTTGGAATTGTGAACTAAACACATATCATTCCAAAAATTCACAAGGTAACCTTCACCACAAAACTGACTTATGCTAATGAGGTTGTGCTTAAGACCATTAACAAAAAGAACATTTGAAATCAAGGTTTTACCAAGAAGAACAATATTACCAATACCAACAATCTCTCCCTTATCATTATCTCCGAAAGTTACCTTTCCTCCTTTCGTTTTAATAATCTTTTCGAAAAATCTTTTGTTACCGGTCATGTGCCGGGAACATCCACTATCCATGTACCATTTATTGTTGCTGGTACTCTCTTTATTTTCCTGAAATCAAAAAGAAAATTAGATTTTCGGAATCCAAACTTGTTTGGATCCGAGATTTCCAGACAATAAAATTTTAGGTACCCACACTTTCTTAGAAAAGTAAGATTTGTGAAATCCTAAAGATTTGGTTTTGTTTATGGAACAATCCTTTGCCCAGTGACCACCACATTGACACTTGGTACAAAATGGGGCACTTTGAGGAACAAAATAATTGTTACTGAAAATTGGTTTTGCATGGGTATAACCAAATCCGGATTTATTTCTTAAAGGTCGTATTTGAGAATACATTTTATCAAAATTTTCCTTACCATGGGTAAAGTTTGATAAACACTTATTTAAGGAAAAAATTTCAGTCTTGAGTTTTACAACCAAGTTTTTATCCTCAAAATCATTAGTTTCAGAACTAGAGTTAGGCTCGAAAACATTTTTATTAGAAATTACTTTTTCTAATTCTTTAGAGAGTTTGTTCTTCTCATAACTTACTTCCTCAAGATTCTTTGAAATATTTTCAAAATCAACATTTTTCTTATCAATATCTTTAGAAAGATCTGATATCTCTTTTGTAAGAATAGAATTCCTAGAGTTTTCCTTATCAAGTTTCTTACTGAGTTTGGAATTCTCAATTTCAAGAAGTTCAGCAAATCTAGAGACTTCTTCATAAGTAGGTAAAGTATTTTCCTCATCAAGAGAGTTATAATACTTACTATCATTAGAATTTAAAGAAACATTGGTCAATGATTCAGCATTTCATACCTTAGCCATAAAACAATGATTATCAATAGGTAATCTGGCTATAAGACCAAGATTCTTCTGTCCTGAAGATTCATAATCAGAAGATTCATCTGAAGAGTCACCACCACTGGCACTCCAGGTATCATTGGCTTTCAAAACATTCTTAGCATTGGCTTTACAATATTTCTTTCTGTTCTTATCTGAATGCCTTTATTTTCTTTCTTTCTTTTTGAGCATAGGGAAATCTGGTCTAATATGCCCAGCTCTCTTACATTCATAACAAGTCACTTCTCCATCTTTCTTATCTTTCCTGTCCTTTTTCTTATACTTGGATTGGAAATTTCTCTGGCCAGCTATCTTGTTCATCCTTCGAGCAAGATTTTCTAGTTCATTTTCTGAGACTTCACTCTCACTATATTCGGATTGGAAAATAAATTTCTTAGACTTAGATCTGGTTACTCTCTCAGGAGTCTTAGATTTCATCTAATTTGAAGTTGTAGTAAAAGAAACAGTACCATTTCCATTCTTCTTCTTGATGTTGTCTGCATCTCTCTTCATTCTAGTTTCATGTTGTAGAAGAGTTCCAAATAATTCATCAAGAGTAATTTGAGTGACCTTCCTATTCTCATCTATAGTTGTTCTCATGGATTCCCACTCATTGGGCATAATGTCAATTATCTTGTCCACAAGAGCTTCATCATCTAAACCTTTCTCTCCCATAGATTGTAGACTGTTGACAATAGTCATAAATCTTTGTTGAACTTTACAGATAGGTTCTCCATAAGGAAAATTGAAGCCATTATATTCAGCTCTAAGAATAGCTCTTCTAGTCTCAATCACTTTGGAAGTCACAAAGTGTGTAACTTCTATCTTCTTCCATATACAGTTAGCTGCTTCACAAGAAGAAATTTTTCTATATATATTTCTGTTCATTGAACATAGTAAAGTATTGCGTACCTTATAGTTGAGTTGATATTCTTTCTTTTCCTGGTTAGTAAAAGTTATGAATTCCTTGTCAGGAATTTTATAATCATCAGTAAGCATAACAAAGTTGTCTACTCCAGTATTGATAACAAAAGTCTTCATACGATCTCTCCAGTATTCATAGTCATTACCATCAAATATGGGTGGTCTTGTAGGATTCAGATTATCAATTGATCGAACATTAACTCCTGCCATACTTAAAATAACTTTGCACACAAACTTGTTAGTAGCAAAAGTTCGTAATTACAAAGTTCGGAATGGGAAAAGTTTTTAATAAGATAGTTCGGAATGGTAAATTGAGCAAGAAATACTTGTATGGGGGTACAAGTATTTCAGAGACCTCCTTTGATACCAATTGTAGGATCGAAATAATGATGTAGATGCTCAATATACAAGAGGGGGGGTGAATTGTATACTTTAAAAATTCATTTGGATCATTTAAAGTTAGTTACGATTAACTATGTTTTCCTTAAGAAAAGTAAAGGGCTAGGTTTAACAAAGTTAAACTAAGTAAATTCACAACACCTCTAACACCGAATACAAAATTGAAATAAGATTCCGAAAGTGGGTTCCAGAAATATGGTTCCGGAAGTTGACACTTAACAAAAGATTACAATATGAGATTCTACCTTAAAGCGTATAGAATCTAAATGAAACAGAGTACAAGTATGGAAGTATAAGAAAGTTATGCTTTCCTTATATTACAAAATGCAGCGGAATAAAAACAAGTATTAGAACTACGAGTAACAAGATATAAGTCTTTTAACCCAAAGAGAAGGGTATCCAACAACCATGGATAAAGGTCCCTTGATTTATACTTTCAAGAAAGTCTGTCTTACCCACACCAGGGTAAGCCCTCGATATGAAGATCGGAGTCTCTGTCTTGTTATCCCCGCAAGCCCTCAACTTCAAGGTAGTTGGTAACCTCTGTCTTCCTCAGCAAGGAAGCCCTCGAACTTCAAGGTAGTCGACACCTCTGTCTTCCTATCCCCGGAATTCCTCGAATGTAATCACCAACATTCGGAGTCGCACGAAGCATTGAGAGTTAATAAGAGCCTCTCTCTCTAGAAATCACTTCAAGAATGTAATCACATGAGTCGAAGATCTGTCATCCTTTCAGCACTTGCAACAGCACCGAGCTCTTTCAAATGAGTTCCTATTTATAGGTAAGGTCGGCTCCTCCTCCAAAGGTCATATTTTCCTTAAAGATCGGAGGGACCTGTACACGTGTCACTTAGACAACGGTTAGTTTATAAAAAAACAGACGACATCGTTTTATAACAAAAAAAGTGTAACAGAATGTACGACATCATTTTAATTCTGACTCAAAGGTTCGGAATGAAATCTTTGGAGTGAAGATTCGGAGTGTAATGGAAATAATAATAAAGAGTAGAAAAATTTTAGAAGTGTAAGCAATATAAAAGTTCGGAGTCTAACAAAGATATTTTTCGGAGTCTGAATTAATTCAGAGTGTATAAAACAAAGATACTCAAATTCTGTTTAATAGGTGAATTCGGAATGAGAATTCAGAATAGGAATTCATCATCAGAAATCATATTGAGAATTCATCATCAGGATTCGTAATGAGAATTCATTATCAGAATTCGTAATGAGAATTCTTCATCAGAATTCGTAATGAGAATTCGGAATGAGATTTCTTCATTAGAATTCGTAATGATAATTCTTCTTTAAAATTTGTATCCTGAATCTGGAATAGAACTTAGTCAGAGTTCATATCCGGAATTCGGAATGAAACTTCCTTATAGTTCTTATTCAGAATCCGAATCCTAAAATAGAATGCTTTATATCAAAGTTTCAACGATTCTGAGAAAATATAAATGAATATGAATCCCATGCTTAAGAAAAATATGGATAAAAATAAGATAAAGATAATTTTTCTTATAAAAGCGATTTTTCTTATAAAAGCAATTTTCCTTATAAAAGCAATTTTCCTTATAAAAGAAATTTTCCTTATAAAATCAATTTTCCTTAAGAAATCAATTTTCCTTATAAAATCAATTTTCCTTAAGAAAGCAATTTTCCTTGAGATAAGGTGTTTGTGATTTTCAAAACAAGAAGGAATGGAAAAGTCATAAGGAAAACCTTATTGAATCAACATTAATATCTCACAAACATACATTCATTCTATCTCATCAACTGAGAACTTCTCTTGGATATGATGGAAGTGAGTTACATTAGTCAATATATCCCAAAATACCCAAACTACATCTCTACCCTGAGGAAACCTTGTTAATAAAAATAAGAAATATATCACAAAAACATTCCAATTAAATTATGAGGTAGGAAATGTCTGTAACAAGAAAGGAGATCACTGGTTCTCTACCTCCACATAATGATTGGTGGAACACCTAGTAATAAAACAAGTAGTCATATGTTTCTTCTTAGGACACCAATACTTGTGTCACATATCTCAATATATCTTGGAGATTCCAAGATGAACTACCCAATGAGAATCATTGGAATCGTGCATCATTTCCTCTCTCTCAGGTCAATAGGATTCCATATACTCCCATTTACATAGAGGATATGTTCTATATCAAATAACCAATCTTGAGGTAGGTTCTCACCATACATACTCCCCCAAAAAACCAACCCCTTAGGATATAAAAACTTCCTACTATTCACCATTCTATTGATAGAAGAGGTAAATGTCATGGATGAGATATAATCCTTATTGTGACTATCATGAAACTATATATGAATCTCATTGAAGAGTTAAATTATTTTCCATTCATTACTCTCATCATGTGTGTCTTTTGTTTGAGTTTTCTAACTCAACGCATCTGCTATTGTATTTCCCATTCTAGGTGTATAGGCAAGATCAATGTCATGAACTAAACGTATTTGACCCATATCCACTATCTATGAATAAAGTCACACCATTTGAAGATATATTTTTGGCAAATTTGGTCCATATACACCCAAAACCATGCACACATCAGATAGTGTCTCCAGCAATATAAGGCATGGACATGAACTTATAGATCAAGATCATGTGTCGGGTAATTCCTCTCATGAGGTCTCAACTACTAATATCCACACGCATTGTATATATCCTATTTCATTTATAATTCTCCCAGACCGATGTCTGATCCATCATATAACATTGTATATCATTCTCTAGGCTCTTTTGAATCATAATGATTGCCAATACAGTAATTCATTTTATCACCTAAAAGGATTTATTGTGTCTTTTTTAATAGTGTGATTTGAAAAAATTCTTCTTAATACTATTAAGAGGTCCCATAAGGCGTGATAGGTTCTCGTATTAAATGAGAATAATTTCCAACCATCTCTAAGAAACTCCCAATATTAAACATGTTTTTGGGATTATCCTAAGAAACCATAGACCTAACATTCTATAGGACAACTAATACTCCCAATTTTGATATAATTTGACCCATAAAGTGAAAAGTATCAATCCAAAAGAGGGACTCATAAATATTTTCATAAATATAATTCTCTCTCATTGTATTCAAAACAAACTCAAGGTGACTATCATGGTCTCTATGAGTGTGATAACACACCAAGATGTCATTCATAATGACTAGGAAAAAATAATTTAGATAGAGGTGGAAAAACCTATTCATAAATTCCATGAATGTGGGGAGATCATTCATAACACTGAATGGCATAAATAAGTACATATAAAGACTATACCGCCTATTGAATGTTGAATTAGGTATGTATGAATCTCTAAATCGCACCTCATGATAACCCGATCTCAAGTTGATATTGGAGAATACCAAAGATCCAGGGATATGTTCAATTAGATCATTTTTGTGAGGAAATGGATAATGATTCATAACTATAAGCTAGTTCAACCATTAATAATCCATGTACAATAGAAGGTACCCATCTGCCTTCATAGAGAAAATAATGTGTGAATCCCCTGATAAAGTGATGGGTCAGACAAAACCCTTAGCCTCAAAATACTCTATCTATTAAGCTACTGAAACTCAGTAGGTTCCACCTATATGAATTAATGGAAACTATATTTTATCCTAGAATAAGATCAATCATAAAATATACCTCTACTTATATAGGTAAGCCAAAAACATTTTTAGGAAAGATGTTCCTAAAACGATCTACTACTGGTGGAAAATATAACTAAGGAATTCCCTTATTGTATACAAAAAGACTATAAATCTATATAGTAATCGTACCTATCCCATTATGATCTAATACATGTCTATAGACCTAAATATTCCACTCACCCTTGTGGAGATAACTACTCCCCTATAGTGATATAAACGAACTACTGTGATGATTTTATTCCAAATAGTAATGAAATGTAACCCCAAAATCAATTTCTAGAATGAAAACAAAGCCCTTAATCATTAAGAAGAAGGGGACCTATAAGACAGGGCAACTTCTGGCCTTAAAGGGGTAGTCCTGGCATTGGTGTATCCCCTCTTACCATAATCCCAATGGTGTGTCTAGGTTTATCGCACTGAATTAGTACTAAATCTACAACTCAAAAAATACATGGTCAATAAAGAGATAAAATTGTTTGAATTACATGTATCGACTAAATTAGATATAATAGAGGAGGTTATAAGAATAGTAAATCATACTATAGGTGTTCATGCACTCTAATTATCAATAACATGATATATGGCATGTAGCTTACCTGATCCACGACCCATTACTATATCTGGAAGACCCTAACCAGGTCTACTCTGATGACACTAATAGTCGAAAATCTCTCAACCGTGGTTATGACCTCCTCCTCATCCATTCATGTCAGTGCTACTTCAACTCCATGATTGATTTAGTTTAAAATACCCTTCCCTAGAATTTGGATATAGTGAGGAGCCTCTTCCACAAAAAGTAGATGGAAAGGTCAAAAAGTATCTCTGAAGATGTTGCATACGATCGAAATCATGGAACTTAATTAGGCCTATATAAAATTGAGGCTTCATATTTCCTTACTATAAAAATGGTGGCCTGTAATAGAGTTTTCAGTGTGGAAACTCTAACTATTACAACTCTGACATGAAACCTCAAGGGAACACTTCCTTCTATTGGAATTACTACTTCCTTTCCTCTGAAAAAAACTTTTTTTACTAGAACTATCACCATCTCTCATATTACACTCAATGATAAGAGCCTAATTTAAAATATGATGAAATTTAGGTAGGATATATACATTAACCTGAATATGTATGGAATACCAAAGCACATACTTGAAGCGTCTAGCACATGATAGCTCATCACCGGCTAGATTTCATGAAAAGTGTTGAAGCATAGTAAATCGTGATGAATAGCCAATAGAAAACATAGAATCATTTTATAGGTGTAATAATACTCTATATAAAGCATCTCTCAGTGATTGAGGAATGAATCGATCATTTTTGGCCATCTGGATGTCATCCCTGACCATACCAAGACAATGACCATTCTGGGTAATCACATCCCACAAGCATTTAGCCGAATCACAAAGCATGTCATTGGAAAGCTTAACCCACCACACTGGATGCATATCTAGATGATCTAATATTGATATAGTGGATAATTACCAAGTCTTAGAAGCCATTGGAATGTCGTCCCCTGAAAAGGGGGGAGGATTCTGCTGCTATAATTCATGAGTCAGATCACCAATAGAAGGTATATGTCACGAAGCACCTTATATTGACTACATCAGATGAAGAAAAATATCCTTATTATTATAATCGGTTCCTATATTGGGGTTTTAAAGGTAGTGAATTAGGTGGAACTATAGTAGTAATCACCTGTAGCTCAGGGAAACCACCACCAAAATGTGTTCATCATAACCCTAAGGATGCATGACGTGAGGAATTTGTGGTGGCATAGCTCTACATATTCCAATCACACACATATTAAAACCTTTGAAGTAGATAGATACACAAGATGTTGTAGAATGTAGGAAGAGCTCATCACTACCCAAGTTATACTACCCCAAATACCTTTTTATGAGGCCAGGTATTGGTAATTGTTCAAGTTTAATTTACATGGAATCTAGTAGATGAAGGGACAGATATACCTTCTCTCTTAATTTACTGGAAACAATCTTATTTTATAAGTCATTTTTTCATGTTTTCATGAAATATACTATATTAATATATCAAGGAACAATTAAAATGGATCATAGTTCCTAGTGAATAAGGGTCCATACACATTATCACTGAAATCAAAATCCATTCAATTTATATTTACCGTTGTATACATTCGGTCTCATAATGTAATAGGCAATATACGATGTCTCGACTCAATTAATTTCCCATTCCAGCCAATGTGGGACCATAAACCACATTAATTGAAATTGGAAATTACTCAATTGTATCCAAAGATCATCTCATGTAACATGTAGTACATTGATGAATAGGGTAGAAACAATATATGTAAGATGTTATCGTCACCCTATATAGGAAAACTCTATTTAGACTGATGATGACACATAAAATAACAAATAGACTACCCTATAGTAAACTTTTATCATCCCAAGAATCTATAAAACAACCACTACTCACTAAATAATCATATGAAACACAAATAATGTTTGTAGTGAAATTCACCATTATGGCATGGAATATGCATGACATGTAAATTCGAGGGTCCTATATTGATGTGTGAATGACTCTTCTTATTCCTCATCTCATTAGACCAAGGAATAAAATATACTCTATCAATAAAATAATGATAATCATCATATTACTTTCCTTTCACCCAGTGGTGAAAGTATATCAAATATACCTTGCAGAATAAAGAATAGAAAATCATTTTAGAAATATATAAATTTACCATGAATGTGGGTTAGATACGCCTAGGTGTGAGTTATAACAGAGTTAAAAATTTTTCTTAATCTTCTTTAAATTGTCTCAAAATAGTAAATAATGAAAAAAATACCTGATACCACTTTATGGCATTCCAACACAAGGTTCCACTCACATGTGTCCTAATCCCAGTTGGTTGCATGGCCTCAATCAAAATTTAATGTATGAAAGATGTTTCCAACTAATAGTGAGGGACTAGGATTTGTTCATAGGGAGATAATGACATCATATCATAGTAGATAAAAGTGGATATAATCAATAATAAATAAATTGATAATGAATATGCAAATACATGGAACAATATAAACAAAAACCATTAAAACTAGACTTTTTAATCAACCATAGAGGAAGAAGAAATAAATAATAAATAAAAGAAGAAATAGACAATAAAACTAAAATATGAAAACTGAATCATATACAAATATTGAGGATAATTTTTTCATGTCTATATAAAATTGAAAAACATGTATACATTGCTTCTTGAAATAAATGATATATAAAAGAATAAAAAATTCAAAAACTATCTATCATCCCAAGCACTGGATCACTCATCTTCCACCAAGCTCCATCCCGAGAAAGCAATCAAGTTCAGGTGTACAAAGTGGGATGCTTACCCTTATCAAAACATGCATACATGTAATGTTTCTAGTTTCCATTTTTGGCCTTGATAGGGTTTGAGATAAATCATAGTAGGCCACCACCGACGACATCTATATCAACAGTAATGTGAATATAAACTAAATTTGTGTGCATCTATATATGGATGTACAAAAAATAGATTAATGTAAATATCTAAATACCCTTTTTGGCCTCATCTTGTATCTGAACTTGCAATCATTTAAGTAATTATGATCTATTTTTTAATAAGTGAGTTAAGATAATCCAAGATATGATAAAGGAATCCTATTGTAATAATAATAAAAATAGTTGATCCAATCTAATAACCAAATAATACTTGAACTCATGTGTCGATCCAACTAAATAATAACATGTAGCCTAACTATAAGGGTTATGAGTGTAATATAAGGTCCAACTCTCAAGTAATTCCATTGTAAATAGTTCTTACCTAGTATAAGGATCTCATCCAATTTAAAATTATCTATGCATGACTAGGACCAATGGGTTGTATCTGTGGTTCTTCATGTATGTATACATCAAGAAAGATCCATGGAGTGTATCAAAGTTATCTTAATATCTGGAAGATTGTCAGGGGGTCTTGAGGAATCATGCTATGCATCCAGTGGTAGAAAGGACCATGTTCCAAGGTGGGTTTCTCCCTTGTAAATTGGCATATTGAATCGGAATGGAATTATATGAGTGCTTGGAGAATTCCCTCAGGAATCCAAGGATGTATCATCTCTTACCACTTATGTAAAAGAAGAAAAGGTCAACATGAAATAGCAACCTTATAATAATATCATTATTTAATTTAGGCTATGTAATACTCGATCGATAATTGGCTTTTTTTTATTATTTTGGAAGCAGATCAACTGCCCAAAAAGAGATTGTTATGGGGGTCTAAAGTGATGCAGCCCGAGTGCATCCCCCCACACAAAATTATTACACTCCCGGGGAAAAGATCACAAACTAGAAAACACAATTAACGGTACCTCCGGACTGCCTCCCCGAGAAAGTGCGTCCGCCGCGAAGTTAGCCTCCCTTTTCACATGATGAACCGAGCAAACCTGTCCAAGTTCCAAAATGCAACTACGGACTACGAAATTAGCTGCCAAGGGGGGTCCACCTATCCGTTGATAGCTCGTACCGCAATTTCAGAGTCTGAATCCACTTCAGAACACCTCAAGTTCATGTCTTTGCAGAGCTTGATACCTATTTGAATAGACTTGAATTCCGCACAGAGCGAATTCCCCGGCCCAAAGAAGCTGCAGAAGGCGAACAGCACAAAACCGTGTTCATCCCTCAGCAGGCCGCCCCCATGCATTTGGCCATTGATGCATGAACCATCCACATTAAGCTTGTGTCCGATCTTCGGCGGCTGCCATCGGATCCAGTTCCCTGAATATTCGGGACCGGAACTCGGTTCAGCAACCTGCAAATCACAGACGATTGCTGTCCGCCATTCACCATAGCAGCCAACTCATGAATCATCCCTTTTAATCTAACATTCATGAAAGTATTCGAAGGCCACAGATCATTTCTCTCCTTATTCCGAGCCTCCCACAACGTCCAGAAGATGGAGAGAACAATAATTCCGCGACTCTTGAATTCCATGTCTTGATTCCCTGCACCCATAAACCAGCGGGCAAAGAAGTCCTGCATAGAAGAGAAAGCAGAATTTTGACATCCCCAGCTACCCATAAGAAGCCATAGATAGCTGCCTAATTCTCTTTGGATGCCACTATTTATTACTTTATTCCATCATTAATTATTTACTTCATGCCATTGCCTTTCATAATCATGTCATGGAAGGATAAATCCATGAAACTCTATAAAATTCAATTATAATAAACTAATGGATATCTATAATATAATTTCTAATTAACAAATTAAAGGTTCTTTGTTTAATTGTAAACAATTACCTTAGAAGTTTCAAATAATAACTACCCAAAGGCTAGCTATTAGTAATTCAAAATTTATCTATTTACATAAGAATTACCAATATCAGGGACAATCCAAAAACATGAATGGTGTCATGAAGAAACACACTTTGGTTACCAAGGAATAATTAAGGAAAGACACTACATGGGGTGGAAGCTGTTGAGGTCTCAACCTCCAATGTTGTGTTGTTCAACTATAGGAATGGATCTAGAATACATGCATTATTGTTATAATAATAGTGTATGAATTTAAAAAGAAACACCCGATGAAATCAAGGTGAACACAATGATTTTTTTTATAAAATGGAGACACTTGAGGGATGATTCATAGACCACCTACCTTGAGAATATAGCACCCACCTCATCCATTACCAACCTTTATTTTGGACTATATTGGAAGAAAACTGAATAATGGATCAATGCCATGAAAATAGAGCATATGATCCTACACTAAAATAGAACAAAATACAGCATGATAAATGAATAATATATTGTATAAAAGTGTATATAGTATTGATAGGAACCCTAGGATATGAATGATGCTTCAACCAGACTCCAAATAAAAGAGATATAATACCGACTAGGTAGAGAGGTCTTGAGGGCTTCCGATGGGAGGGAGGATACTCACTTTTTTCTACTAGAGGCATAAGGAGAAAGAGAAACGGTTGTAATAATATTATGTGTAAAATCTCAATTTTACCCATGAAAAATAGGGTCCTAAGGTTTTTATTAATGCTTGACCAAACTGTGTGCCAACCATGCGCATGGCACTACCTCAAAGGGGACCCTGCATGGTTAGACCACATGGTCTAAGAAATCATTGGAGATCCAGGCTCGGTGATTGGTGAAAAAATGCATACTAACCAAAAAAATGTGTTCCCCATTCCACATGATTTCCTTATATTTTTTGGCCTCATAAGTCCTACTATTCATCCCTTACATGGTTAGGGGTACCATGAAAACTAGATTACATAGTCTCTACTAACCATGAGACCTAGTACGTTTCTCCACCAGCTAGTGTTATCGCACAAAACAAGCCTTGAACATCCAAGAAACAATCATGAACTCATTAAGAATCCATTTTAGGTTTAAAATTAAGAATTAAAATGAAATTAAATGGATCTATACCTAATTGAAAACAGGGTTCTTACAAATCACAAAAGAAATTAAATCATAACTGAATAATTAATTTAAAATTTTAGTCCATACACATCATTCATCTATACTTATGTGTACCACAATAAATCTAATGTTACTTATGATCATAATTTCCATTGAGGAAGGGATAGGTTCAATCAATTAATTTATTTTATAATTTTTTCCCTCGTTGAAATTAAACCAATCATAATTTTAATGTTTTCTATCATTGTCACTTTGTAAAACTGAACCACACATTTTATGAAATCTTATGAAATTAAAGAATAAAACATAAGTTTTAAATGGTTCACCCCAGTGTTGGTGACTATATACTGGACATGGGGAATCTCGTCAGTTTGTGGAAACCCCACATAGAATAAAGTGAATACATTTTTTACCAACTCCTTTTAGGATAAATCTATCTTTCAATAGGTGATTATATTGACTCTATTCAGTTAAAATCTATTCTTTTCAAACTGATCCCAAACAAATAAGAATAATTTCTTTTCATATCATTGAAATTAATTCTAAAATTCTCTATCATATTTCTCTATCAGATGTCTCCAAATAGTATCTGCATTATGTGTTCCTTCAACCATTATTTTTTAAACTATTTTTGATGCACCAAATTATAAAATCACTTGGATCCCAACCCAATGAAAAAAATAAATGAACCTAACAAAATTTTTGGGATCTCCATCCACTAAGAACTATATCTAGAATCTCTGACCAATTATTTTGATCTATAACACGGATCGAATCCTCATTCCATTACCAAATATTTCTATGCCTATCATTGGTTTGCATCTACTTAAAATTTATGTTTCCTTTATAAGACACTCATTTTGATCATAATTATTCATCACTTCACCTTTTTCACATATTAACAGTGTATATACAGGTTTTACACACACTTCTTTTGTATGATCCTATTTTTTAGTTACGTGTGTCTTGTTATTTTTTTTTAAACTAATTTTTTGTGTGATTTACATCACCTTTAAACATTAGTGGTCATGTTCCATCATGGATACCTATCATTTAAAAAATTATAGTCTTGGGTTGTTTGTAAATTTGAGAAAACCAGAGGGGATCCACATTTAGGGCCTTTGTTAGGGAAAATTAATTATTGTTTAGGTATACATGTTTGTTTGAATTAATGGATCTAGGTATAAATGGGTAAAGTTTGATTAGGGGTTTTTGGTATGTTGAGAATATTTAAAAGGTTTTTGGGTTGATAATGTTGACATTTACTGAAAACACACCTACCAAACATTTACATGTTGTGTAAATGGATTACACGCTATATAATTTTTATGTGTTTTTAAAAAATAATATAAGGGAAAATATTTTTTGGCATATCCCATTAAAAATATTTATACAACAGATAAATAAATTATATATCATGTAATTCCATAATCTGTTGTTTTAATATATTATGTGTGGTTGAATTTTATTCATTCTCACCTACATATTTCTCCTCTGAAAGTTAGGGTATCTTCCATGTGATTTCATAGTTCCGACCTACTTTCCAATCATATTATTTTTGAAATTGATCCCTAGTAAGTCATTTTAGTTAGGTTATTCCCTTATTTATCTTAATACTGCAACAATTATGGTGTAATCCACTGACTGTGTGTGTTTTTGGTTTTGATCTTGGTCCACTTTGATATAGAATAATCTTGAAGATCATTAACACCTTCTTACTCACATGATTTTTCTATTGGAGGTATTTCAATCATCATCGGTTAAAGGTAGGGGTCTAAATCACAACCCTATAGTTTGATAATTACTACATATAGGAAATATTATGATTGTTCCAATAGAACATGTGTGTAATTGAATTGAATAATTAATGGGATTATTCTTTAATGTTAATTGGATTCAATTAGTAATAAACCTAGATTATGGCTACACATTGGATGAGAGAAACATGGATATAATTTTGTTGGATAATTACATAAATTATGTTTAGAATGACATAAGACCTTCGGTCCAGTTGATTCTCAAGGCCTTCAGGCCACCTTAAGGCCATCGGGCCACCCCAAGGCTTTCGGGCCACATGTCTGCCGGCCCAAACACACTACAAAAAAGGAGCAGCCCCAAAAGAGGATTCAGAGCAGGTGCACTCACCAGAGCAGAGCCAAATGGATTTTCAGAATGAGAGGGTATGTCTATGCCATCGGTACCATCATGTTCTTGCATGGGAAGACTAGCCAAATAGTCATGAAAAGGTGGAGATCTACTATCAAGATGCAGATGCTGGGGAGGGGAAGTTCCTTGTAGACAATCTGGTTAAATTCCCTAAGACCTTCGGGTCATGTAATCTCCTTATCCTATGGGCCATGTAATCTCTGAGCCTACGAGCCTTGTAAGGGTTCCCCCTCATCCCTTGAAAGGGGGGTTATCAAAAATCAATAAAAAATGAAGGCCTTTGGGTCATTCAGGCATAATTAACCATTATGGCATATGATGTGATATTGTTATATCCATGTTGTTATGATAGGTTTTGGGATCCATTCTCATATGTTTATATATCGAGCATAGCCCTAGAACATTAACACTTATATGTTGTAATGATAATATTGAGTGGTCTTGGCCCAATCCCATGCTATAATTCTTATATTGAGCAGTCTCATTCCAGTACCTTGTTGTAATTCTTATAGGGATTTGACGATGATGTTCTAATTAAAATAGGTATTTGACCTAGATTGTTATGTTATACCATGTGTATGGTTGTTGATTGAATGGTCATGAGACATTCTCATAGATATTTCGGCATGGAGTCTATGTAGGATGTTTTACCATGGTTGTGTGGTTCTGATTTTCAGGGTCATTATACATGATCAAAGACATTTCAGTAAGACAACGAAGTAGGTTGTGGTTGTATTTAATTTATTTTTTAATTAATTAATACCAATGTTTATCACTTTATTACATACACTTATTTTCTGATAGGTTTTTTAGACCTGTTTGTGTCAAACTACTAAGTTATACTCACACCCTATTCAAGACACAATTCATTACCCAATAAGATTACATGGATACAAGTTTTCAAAAAGGAAAAGGACCATGATTTTGAGTTTCTTTGCTGGATGTGATGGAGTTTGGAGATAAAACTAACATGGGGTTTGAGATCAAGTATTGTTGGGTATTTATTTTAGTCAGATAGTATTTTACTTGAAATTATCCTATCAAGACATTTAGCATCATGTCATTACTTTATTCCATTATTATTTATTTGATTGTTCAGTTTTCTTTTATTGTTGGTTTCCACTATATTATTATTTCCACACTCTAATATTTATTCTGGTTATTATATATTTTCCTCTATTTTGTAAAATTAAAATCCATGGGGTATAGTCTACCCAATATACTTATCACGCCCCCATAGCTAGTCGACAACCTCTAGCAAACTAGGAGGAGTGTTTGAGGTCTTGTAACCAACATTTTCTTGAAACATGAGAGAGTTTTAGATCGGGGGATGTCATAAAATGCTATCAAAGAACATGTTTTTTCTATTTCATACAGCTTGGGAAGGTATAAAGTATACTAAGATGTATTAGGACATGGTAATGAGAATTTCCATGGGAGTATCTAATCTATGTATGGGGTAAATTAGAGTGCCTAGAGATAGGATTTTTTCAGTTTTCTTATTATAGTTTATGTTATTTTACCAGGAGTGATTCAAATTTTGTGTGATGTTACTATTTTATTATGTATTGGTTTGTGAGATTTATATTTTTGGTTTTCTGTGGCATTATATGATTATCCATGCATCATAATTGGCACCTATGGATATATTGACATGCACTATTCATGATAGTGACATTTTTTATTTTTTATTTGTTATAGACTTTCCTTTTGAACTGTGATATGATATTTCTATTATAGCTATGAAATGAAATAAATGAATTTTTATGTCCTGATAAAACACTTTAATCCATGTCTAGAGAGACTAATAGTCAGTTGTTCTCATTTTTAGTCGCCTATTAAGGATGAAATTATAGTCATTATTTGTTGTAAGGTGTGTGTTGGTCTTGTATATAAAATGCCTCCTCATCAACTTTGACATGAGAATCAAGAGACTAGTAATCAGAACACTACTAATACACTAGAACCAAAGAATCCTATAGTTCATATGGATCATATGGATGTTCACCTTTTTGATAGCTTCCTAAGTTTCATTTGATCCATTGAGGGGGGTATTGTTTATATTGTTCCTTCGATGTCTGATATAGAAAGAGAGTTTCATATTTATCATCCACCTATATTTACTATGAAAGGAGAACCCCAGGTAGATGAGTTCTAGATCAAGTCCATATAGTAAATCATTAAGCATATTGATACACTAATAGATAGGAGGGTGAATCTTTTTGCATATATGATTCATCAACCTGACAAGTGTTTGTGTGATATTATTGATTAAATTGGGAATTATGGTGAAATATCATGGAAGTAATTTTAGTTGATGTTCTTGATCCATTTCTATCTTGAGAAATAGATGGATGAAAAATATAAGGAGTTCATGCATTCGATGTAGGAGTGTATGTTAGTGATGGAATATTTTAGATGTTTCACCGACCTAAATTGATTTTCCCCACCTTTAATATATAATGAGATCTATAGGGTGAGATTTTTTCAAGATGGTATTCATTATGAGATTAGGTTATAGGTTAATTTTTTTCATTTGAGTAGTTTTAAGGATGTGATGAACCAAGCACTCACCATGAAATGGAATCTGAGAAAGGCCCTTAGTAGTTTCCAATATGATTAAGTAATGAGAAATGGGATATCCTTTTCGAGTATCAAGAATTGATACTATGAATGTTTCCACCAAGGAATTAGTAGGAAGATCAAATAGGGCACTGCACAACTATCTCAGTACTATGTTCCATTGTAGTGTTATCAGTGTGGAATGTTTGGCTACAAGAACCCATGGTGTCCTTACCCCATAGTAGAGTGTTGTGTATTTGGAAGACTATTTCATATGTATAGGTTCTATTCAATCGTTAAATAGTATACTGGTGTTAGGGGATATAAATAGGGACCTGAGTCGGTAAGTGGCTCAAGTACCCCTCAGTTGGCTGGTAGATGGAGTTCCACTATCTACTATGGCCAAGGTAGGGGATGTGGTTCCCCTGTGTATGAGAAAAATTATTAATAATTTGTAATAGATTAGGTTAGTTTTAATATATCCTAGGGTACAGGGCCAAGTCAGAATCATGTTATGTGGGCTACTTTCTCTATCATGGATGTACGACCATCTACCATTAGAGGTACGATTCTTGTATCATATTAAATTGCTTGTGTTTTCATTGATATAGGTGGATCAAATTATTTTATATATTTTCTTTTTTTAAATGATTTGATCTTAGAATTGGAATGCTTGGATAGTGTTTTGACTATCGACACACTGTTGGGAGTGCGATATGAAAATATCAAATGTTTCCAGGTGTGTTCTCTAGAGATTGGTGCTTACCATTTCCTTTTGGAACTGTTTGTGCTTGAAATTTTAGCCTTTAATTTGATTCTTAGTATGTATAGTTTATTCCTATACCAGGTACATATCTATTTTTTACTAGATTATAGTTTCCTTTTCATCTCCAGAAGAAGGCATCTCTTCTCAATAAGGTGACTGTGATCTTTAGACTAGTTGTGCAAGAAAAATTCAATACAGATTCAGTTGTCTCATGGATCATATATCTAGTATTGATCTAGATAATGGTTAAATGAAGAATGATTTTTTCCTCTAGTATTAATTCGTTTTCAAGAATCTTTCCCTGATGAGTTATATGGTATACCACTGGAGAAAGAGATCTAGTTCATGATTGAGTTTCAGATGAGAGTATAGTTAGTTTTTATCCCATATTACATAATGGAACCTGTAGGGATTTTTAAGTTGAAAGTCCATTTGGAAGATAAAGAATATAAAGGATTCATTTGAACTATAATATCTCCATGGGTTTCTATTTTTTAACACCAACATGGTTGATGGGACTTTGTTCTTGTGTGTAGATTATCGATGATTGAACAAGAATGACGATCAAGAACTAGTATTCCATTCTGTGAATTTGTGATATTTTATATCAATTAGGTGATAAGATCTTATCCAAGTTATATTTGAGATCATCTTACCACCAGTTTAGGGAAAGACTAATGAACATACCTCAAATTGTTTTTAGAAGCATGTATGGCTTGAATGAGTTCATAGTGATGTCATTTTGGTTAACTAATGAATTGGAATAATTCATGGCCTTATTGAGTATGATATTTCATCCTTTTATGGATTAGTGTGTGGTGGTTATTATTGATAAAATCTTAGTGTACTCCCAGACAACAGGTGATCATGAAATACTTCTTGACATCATCCTGAGTATGTTTATAGAGCATTGAATTTATGTTAATACTACAAAAATGCAGTTTCTATATTAATAAAATGCACTTCTTGGTCCATGGAATCTCCAAGGTAGGATTTTTAGTGGACCCAGAGAGAGTTTTAGATGCTGTATATTGGAAAAAACCCAAGAATTTATTTGAGATTCTAATGTTTCTGGGTTTAGCGGGTTATTATCACTTCTTTACCCATGATTTCTCTTAGTTGGTAGTACTGATGTCTAGGATGACTATGAAATGGGTGAAGTTTGTTTTGATGAATACATGTGAAATAACTTTTCAAGAGCTAAAGGGATGGATGGCCTCAAAACATATCATCATTTTTCATAGTTCAATTAAAACATATACCGTGTACTATGACACATCTGGAGTTTGACACAGAGTAGTTGCAATGTGGGAGGATTGAGTGGTGGCTTCTGGATCCAAGAGGTTGAGACAATACGTGAAGGATTACCCTAATCACATTCTAGAGTTTGTAGTAGAGGTACATGCCCTTAGCTGTTGGAGACATTATCCCATGGGTGAGAGGTTTTTGGTAAACACATACCACAAGAGCCTCAGGTACCTATTTTCTCATCAAGACCTGAGCCTTCGGGAGAGGAGGTGGGTCGAATATCTATAGTAATTCAACTTTTATTTGGATTATACACTTGGAAATGAAACATCATTTTCAATTTATTAAGATGAAATATGAAGATAGAGGTAGTATGATAGTCTTTCGATGATTGGTGGATAAATCCTCTCTTTGAAAACATGCATATGGATGTTTAGGAGTCCTGGGGATGAGTAGCTCGGATAAAAAAATCTAATATACAAATGTATTTGGAACAAGTTAATACTGAGAAGTTATCTGATTCATACGGATTTTTTCTGAGAGATAGGTTTTATGGTGGGGAGACACTATTTTTATCGTCTCTTCATAGTGTAAATTTTATTTCTTTATATGATAGAGTATGGGTTCCTACAATCTTACATGAGAAGCTGGTAAGGAATTTTCATGCTACTAGATGGACGACGCATCATTGTTTGACAAAGATGTATTGTAACCATCATAGATAGTACTAGTGTTCCAGAAAAAATAATTAGGTGGAATGATTCATATACATATGCTTCATTTTTCTGCAAGTTAATACTGAGCAATAGAGGCCAACTAGGATTTTGCAGCCTTTTCCCATTCTTGAGTGGAAATGAGATGATGTCACTATATATTTTGTGATAATATTTCCCTGGAAAACCCATAATAATGATTTTTATGGGTGATTTTTGTATAAATGGATGAAGTTATCCTACTACTTACATATATGTGAGACCATTATAGTTGATGTTCATAATAGTTTTTACATTCGTGAGGTGGTTCAGTTGCATGGTGTTATGAGGAGTATCATTTCTAATAGAGATCCTCATTTAACATCACATATCTGGAGGGTATTCAAAAGGCTCTGGGATCATAGTTTCTTTTGATCATAGTCTATCATTCTCATACTTATCATTATTCTAAGTAGACTATTCCGATTATTTAGGATATGGTATGAGCCTATCTTTTGGATTTTGGTGGTTTAAGGGGGAAACATATGGGACTTATAGATCTAGAATATTACAGTAGGCATTGTTCATTGATCTAAATGGCTCATTTATAGTCTTTGTAAGGAATTTCATTCTGTTCAACTCTTTATTTGTTGGAGGCAGGTGAGTTAGCACCAGTTGGGTCTAGCCTCATACCAGAGATGTCTAAGATAGTTCATTTGATCTTATAATGGTTAATGACTCCACAATGTATGAAGAAATTGTATAATGAACATCAATGATAAATAATTTTATTCAAGGTTGGTCATCATTTTTTCCTTAGGGTGTCACCTAGATTGGGGGAACTCCATACTAAGAAATAGGTAAATCTATAACCTAGGTGTGGAGTTCCTTTTAATATAGTGGAAAGGGTCAGTCTATAGGCATAACATGTATCCATTCCATAGCACAATAGTTATATGCATGATGTATTCATTGCATCAAAACTATGGATATATTATCCATATCCTTCACATGTGATAGACATTGAAAAAATCGAGGTTTTTACTAATTCATCCCTTGGGGGGCATCCAATTCGGTCTATGGATCTTAGTGTGAAATATATTCGGGGTAAGACTATATCATTGGTTCAAGTACAATGGAAGAATGCATGAGTTTAGGAGGAGAACTAGGAGAGGGTATCTGATATAAAAACATAATACCCAAACATGATTATTGATACCTCCCAATGATGCTTGGAGAAGCTCAATAATGATATATTATATGGTGGTTAGGTTGTAAGATTTAATCTTTTTTCTATGTATGTATCTCTATCAGTTTTTCATTAAACATATTTTGTGAGAAATTTACCTCATATTTATACCCTAGTGTTCGTGTTCTATCATTACTACTCATTTTTTTGAATAAAATCAGTATTAGGTTGTTAGTAAACATAAGAAAACTATATAGGATCCATGAATAGAGCCTTTTTTATAAAATGACATAATGTTCAGGGATTCATGTTAGTTTGAATTAATAGAGTTCAAGTATAAATGGGTCAATTTTTATCACGTGTTCTAGGTAATTTTAGAATCATTAAAATATGTTTGTGTTTTTTAATATGGAAATGGCATTAAAACCCATCTATAGTACATTTACAATTTTTTTAACATATTGTGTAATTTTCGAGTGTTTTTAAAGAAATAATATAAGGCTACGGGTTTTCAGTGTATCCCATTAAAAATATAAATTGGACATGTAACTATATTACATTATGTGTAATTATCGAAAGACTATTTTAAATTATGTTGTGTAGCTAAATCATATTCCATATCACCTATAACATTATCCTCTATAACATATGTCATCTTCTATGTGATTTTGGAGTTCCAATCAATATTATGGGAATCCCATTTTGTAATCAAACCTTGTTAAGTATTTTTGGTTATGTTCTTAACTTATATCTATTTGTAACATATATTTTTTGATGTAATCCATTGATGTTGTGTGTTTTTTGTTTTTATCTTTCATCCACTTGGAAATCATCTACACCTTCTTACATATGGGAGTTTTTTGTAGGAATCATTGCATTCATCATCAGTTAAAGGAATGGGTTCTAAGTATTAACCCAATGGTTTGATAATTGAAATGTATATGAAATATTGTTATTGTACCTAGATAACATGAAAAAAATTAAATTATATAATGAATGGTATTATTATTTGGAGTTCATTGGCTTCAATTACATATTTACGTATATTATGGACACCTGTTTGGGGACCGAACATTGAATATAATTGAATTGTCTAAGGTACTAAAGTGTGTTTATCATGAAATTATATCATAGCTGATTTATTGATATCAAATCCCTATGTTATAGACTGATACTAATTAATTTTACTATTTATCAATTGTGATATAAATGAAAGATTTAAATAAAAGGAAAATGGTAGTTCATATAATTAACCATTGTGGCTTATAATGTGATATTCTGATATCCATGCACTTATGAAAGACCATGAGATCCATGATGAAATGCCTATATATAGGGCATGGAACTGGAACATGCCAACTTATATGATGTAATGTAGATATTGAGCATGCTTGGCCTATTATAACACTATAATTGTTATAGTGATTGGGATCTACATAGACCCATGTTGTAATGTTTATAATGTTTTGACCTAGTTTCTATAATTCTTATTGGTCATTGACCAGGATTGTAATTTTATAGCATTGTATGGTTTTGGTGGTAATGGTCGTGAGATGTGATCAGATGTATTCTTTCATGCTTCCAAACCAATCTGTTTTACCATGGTTGTATGGTTGTGGTTGAAATAGTATTTAGGTATGCTTAAAGATACTCTAGCAAGATTACAAAGTAGTTTTCTGCAGCATTTAATTTATTTTTGAATTAATTAATTCGCATGTTTATCACTTTATTGTATAAAATTATTATAAGATTGGTTTTTTTACATGGTTGTGTTGAAATACTTATTTATTCTCACACCTTATTCGGGCCTACACTAAGAAAATTATATGAACTCTAGGTTGGAAAAGGGAGAAGGGCCCTACTGTGGATTGTATTTTCTGGATGGGTGGGTATTTGGAGATAGGACTGATGTGGGTTCAGGAATGAGGACTTTTGAGTTTTTATTTATGTATTCTAGTCTTTTACATTTAAATTTTCTTGAATTATCTTTAGTTACATTACAAAACATCATTAAATTATTCCAATATTATTTATTGGGTTTTTCAATATATTCATTTATTGTTGTTTTCTGTTGTATTATTATTTCTATAATATGATATTTATTATTCATGTTAGATATTTTCAACCATTTTGTAAAATCAGAATCCAGGGGGCATAGTGTCTCCACTATACATATAACACCCATACAGCTATTTGATGGCCTCTTCCATTCTAGGAGCTTCACGTGAGGTCTCATAGCCATCCCAATCTGGCCAAATGATACAGTCCTAGATTTGAGGACATTACAGTTTTATATAGGAGTATACCTAGTGTAAAAGGGAAGTAACTTGATTGTGTTTTAAAACATAACCAAAACTCAAATTTTGAATCTCTCACTCAATTTAAATTCAACAGATTAATCTCAATAGATCTATAAAATTCTTCAAAATTCATAAAACAAATGTTCCCATGACTTTCTATAAATATCCTTAAACAAAACATTGAGGAACATATTCAAACATCCTTAACCACATCATGAAAAAAAATTGAATAACCAGTACAACATCATCATTATTGAGGTATTTGAAAACATTTATAATATATCTAAAAACCCATACCAGTAACCATGTGTCTGATGAATTTATATGAACTTTGTGACCAGTGCACTATTTTTGTGTTCAATGCCTCTATGAAAAATCCACTATGATTTAATTACTCTTTATTATAAACTGAAAATCACCCCATCCAATGGTATTCATATGTAAGCTTTAATTGGTGTCTTGTTATTTCACAATCCAGTTTTCTTTCTTTATATAAAACTCTATAGATTATTCAAAAGTCACAAATAGGTATAACATAAAAGGATCATCTATTTGATGAAATATTTCAAATCTATCCAATGATTGTCAATTTGATGAATCATTATATAATATATGAACATTAAATATATTTAAAATATGGAGCATCGAATAATGAATTTTATATGGTAGAATACATACTGCAAGCCACATCATGAATCTTTGATATTGAACTACATATATCATTTAATATAAAATCATCACCTTTATCATTTTCTTCTTCTATCTGGTAGAAGTCCAACAATTTTCAGTTATACATGTAATTCTAATGAAACTAAGAGTTTGTGTTTTGATGTTATTCATCGAAATATATATGAAATCTAATTAATAATGAGTATAAAATCATATATAAAAACATATTATGATGGATCTTCTTCTGATGTCCTCAATCTGGTAGACATCATTCAGAAACATCCTCCATGATTTCAAAACATTGAACTTTGTATAATATGTAGTTCAACTTCATCACACTTTCACCATCAAAATTGTTCATGTTATCTATCCAGAATATCAAATTGAACTTTTCACTTCCAATTGAACATCATTTTTCAATTTTTAAAAATGAATATAAAATTTTTAATGTTTACATATTACAATTCTATATCAAGTAACGTCATCATTGATCCATATCGTAACACATGTTTTTCTTATCTTAGGTAAAAAATCAGTTTGGATAATGAGTTTATTCATGATTTTAAGTATTAAAATATTTTAATAATATGGTATTACATATTTATGGTTTTCTAATATAGTTATAGAATATTTCTAATCTTCCTATAGTGCTTCATTACTAAACCGTCTTAACAACTCCAAAAACTATTTCATACCATAGATAAAATTATTTCATGATAATATATATTGAAAAAATTAAAAAAACATTAAATACCATCCCAAAGGATCTTCAACCTCTTCATTTTGATTTGTTAGAAGCATTCAAAAAAAATATGAACATTTTTTAACAACACATTTTTTAAAATTGTGTCAAACCATATCTTTTCTCATCAAGAATTTCCTAACAGTGTAATATTTGATAAAGATATATTTTTTAAGGAATCCCATCCCTTAGTGATATTATATTTTGTATCCAAGATATGTTAACCACTCCCCAATCATTATATGTCTTCCATATCAAGATAATAATATATTTATATTTATAAGATATATAGTTTTACACCTTGTCACAATGTTTTACTTGTTGTTCCACATTGAAAACATAATCCAAAGCAAGGTGGAGAATATTTTATTATGAAACATATTATGTTTTTAGTGGATTTTGGTCGTTTATTTATAGCCTCAATTCCAAAAATCTTTCCCTTAAGATAGTTTTACTGAAAACATCATCAATTTTTTATTTTTTGAAATATACTCAAGCATAAAATCTCCACGAGAAACATTGTCTGAGAAAAAATAAAACATAATATAAATATTATTTTATGTTGAATAATTTATAGGTATTTTGGAATTATCAATGGAATATTGATTATCACAAATAATCTTCAACATTTAGAAAGTCTCACTCACAAATTTTCAAGATAAACATTCATGTAAAACATTTTTGTACATGCATGGTGGATGGAATATATTTTTCTTTCACAATTAACAATGTAATAGAATGTTGTTTCTTACATTTCAAACTCATAATGCACTCTCCCAAGAAAACAGTTCCTCTAAATGTGGTTTTTCTACCATTACAGTCTATAACCCAATCAATATTTTGGAATCAAGGAAATTTGATAACATTTCTTCTTTTATACATCACCCTATAGTTTGATGTTCCATTTAAATACAGAATAATTATTTTAGATAAAATAAGTGTTATTCCTTCAGAAAACACTGATATCTTATACATAATGTAACATCATATACATGTTTTGGAATTAAAGTAATAAGATAGATAAATCATCCTATCAAGTTTCAAAAGCCTTTTTAATTATCACTTTTTTCTCCTTATTCATTAATTAACATATTCCCAATAGATATTAGAGTAGAAACCTTCTTGGAATCATCTATCTCTAACATTTGTAACAAATACTTGGAATAATTTTCTTTATATTGGAATATGTATCTACACTATTTTTGAAATTATAATACTAGAATGAATGTCATGTATCCAAACATATACATTTCAATGTTCTTCTACATTTATTCACAAAATTCATCATAAATTTTTATCTTGACACCTAAAAATATTATATCATTGATGTAAATAATGGAAATTATGTTACCTGTAACCATTCCTAGAAGATACTGTTTTACATTAACCATCCATTTTCAATAGTTCAATTACTTTAGGAAATTCTCAGGATTGGAGTACCATTTAGGAGGATCATGTTTCAACCCAAATAAATAATTCTTTAACATAAACACCATGGTTCCCTCATTATCTAGTTCAAACCCACTAGGATTACCAATATAATAAAATTTATTAATTTTTACAATTAAAAAATTTATCTTAACATCCATATAATAGACATTGTATCAATTATGTGAAGAAAATTTCTAGAACATTCTTAATGTTTCCTGTCTTATTACAGGGGAAAATGTGTCTTCAATGTCAACACCTTTAACCTATGAGTGACATTTTGAAAAAAGTCAATATTTTTTTATAAAATATCTAAATTCTTATTGAACTTGTCTATAAATACCCACATTTTCCATTAAGAGTATTTCCTATTAGTCATGGAACATGTTCCCAGGTATAATGTTTCTTAATTTGATCTAACACTTCATTCATAGAATTTAACTATTTTATATGTTTAGATAACTCTAAAATTGATTACGGTTATACCTATGAGATAAGTGATGTCTGATTCTCTAATATAATTTTACTTTTATTTTGTATTATATCTTTCATATTTCTAATTATTTTTTATAGATTAAACCTATTTTTTAATGTACAAAATTTTTCAGTTTTTATTTCAATCTTAATTTCTCCGTGATAAGATTCATCTAAATCATCATATATATATTATTTCTCAAATTATTCATACCTTTAATAATATTCATTTTAAGTCATCAATCTATCTTCCATAACATATTTAATAAATTTTGTTAATATTTTTGGAATTAAAAAAACATTCCCATGAAAGGATTCAACTAACGTATGAGGTTTTTTATTCCAATACTTGTAACTTATTCCATTATGTGAGTAATCCATTAAAATTTATTCCTCTGCCTTATCATCAAAATCCCTGAGATTTGAATTTTTTTCTCTTTATTTATCAAGGACATCTGAACAACATTGATGTATTTCACTATTTGAATTTAATTATACCATCTCTCATATTGACTCATCATTGATTATTTAAACAACAAACACCATTTTAAATAAATTAAAACTATACATACAACTTCTCTTTAGAAATATTCAGATATTTTTATATTTAACAAGTGTACATATCCTAATTTTAAAATAAAATCTATTCATTTATTCTCCCACTATATTGTTTTGTGGATTATTTTGGAAAATGTATTGGTTTTTAGTTCCATGATTCATTTGATAAGAATTGAACACATTGGTTGTGTACTCATCTCTATTTTAAATTTTTATCTTTAGTATGTAAATAACTATATCACTTTTTAATTATGTTCTAAAATTATCATCATACTCATATTTTTGTTTCATAAAAACAACAATATACCTCTAAGAGAAATCACTAATGAATATATTAAACTAAAAAACATTTATTATAGATTTATATTTCATTGTCCGACACATATCATAGTGTATGAGCTTAATAGGATTGAGGGATTGAATTTAAACTCTCTAACACATAAAAATAATCATCCTTCCATTTAGAAAGGATTTATAAATTAAATAATCTTTTATTTTAAATTTTGGTATGTTTCAGATAACATCATCCTCAGAAATTGTTATCATACTTTTCAAAAAAGGATAACCATGTCTTCGATTCCAAAACATATCTTCATCCAAAATAATTACGTAGCATGAGTTAAAAAGATCTCCAATATGGAATAGTTTGTTACTAGTTAATTATATATTAGTTATAATTGTTTTATCTTTTAAACCTATGAAGAAAAAATATTATTCTCAGAAGATAAATTCATTACCATCATTACAATGTTGGAAAATAGTCATCATGTTTTTCTTAATACCATCAATAAATAGTGTACTCTTTGATTTTATTTTATGTGATTTAATCTAATTCATTCTTATTCCAATGATTTTTAAGGAGTCATCATTCCCAAATACAAATTCACCTCCTTAAAATTCCTCAACATATTTTATGATGTTTATATCACCTATCATATGTGTGGAATAATCCCTTTCTATAATCAAATATTTTTTCTTTATTCTCAATTTTAGGGCAGACTGAACACAAACATTTTTTATGTAATCAAATTAGTTTTTACTAGGAAACTTTCTTGTATTTGAGGATTTTGATTTTCTATATTCCAACAACTTTGGAAAGTTAATATCTTTTTATCCACTATTCTTCTCCAATGATTCATGCCAATTATTCTAGATAGACATGTTGTGATTAAAATTATATGGCATGTTTCCATATATACAACAAATGTCATTCCCCGACCCCGAACTTCCCCAGTGCCAATGTGGTTTTACATAAAACATTGTGTGTAAATTTTTTTATAAAAATAAATGATAATGAATTACATAACATGTTCCACAAAATAGGATCTTTTTGGTTTAGGTCCTGGAGGACCAGGAACAATTATTACAATTCCTTCAAAACTAAAAGGGAAAAGAATATCTCCAAGACTGCCACCAAACAGTGTATCTCAAATAAACTAAAACTGTAAAAAAATTAGTTAAAACATAGGGTGAGCATACAAATTCTTAGTAAGGTATTTTAAAAAAAATAATATTTCAATTAAAACCTTTTGAAAATATTCCTTTTAAATTTACTCATAATAAGTTTTCGTAAGGAAAACAACAATTCATGAATCATAACATAACATTTTTTCCAAGAATTATAAGTAAACATTTCAAGGAACACTAACAAAGTTACAATGAAATATGTTCCAATCATAAGCATGCTCATACAAAATAAATTATGTGAGGCATATCAAGGGTCATTCTAAATAAGTATGACATGCGAAGGTGAAAGTATATATTTTAAGTAATACATGATCAAAGTTGCGGATAAGATTACTTCAATTTATTTCCTTACTAATTATAATCCAGAAGCTGGCAGATACAACTCTGCTTACTGAATAAACATTATTCTATACGAATTTACTTCTTATAATACTCATAAGTATAGGCTCTTCACCAAGTATATTCTACTAGTCTAATATCCACTTGGTTAATTAATTATTATAAACATAATGTGGGAAATGTATAATGTGGGACTGTGTCAAGGCCCCATGCCATGACATAATTGTCTCATGAGAACTATCGATGCATCATAGGGCTTTCATTAACCGATCCCCAACCCGTAGGGCTTTTATTAACCCATCCCCAACCTATAGGGCTTTCATTAACTGGTCCCCAACATGTTTCATACTGATTCCAACACATTTATCAAATTCGAAGCAGGGTCGTATATTCAAAGTGTCCCATACCACTGTGAATATTTAATTTCTCATTTCATTTTATTCAAAGTGTCCCATGGAACTTTGAATAATTTAGTTTCTCAATCCATAATTTGGAATAACAGTTAAATTACATTCTTTAGAATTTGGATATTTATAGTGAATCAAGTACTTATGTGTCAAACCTAACAACTTCAGGTAAATTTAATAAATGAAAAGTATCGTAGGTAGATTACGACACATGTAACAACAACTAAAGCACATAAAATACATGTTTGTCACATGAAATGATAAACCTAAAATTCCAAAACCTTGTTGCAGAAGTAAAAAAATTCTAATCCAAAATGCATAATGGAAAATCATCATTAATTTAAAGGTAAACAAAATATTCTATGAAAGTTATTAAACATGTATTTGTTTAAATTCACATTACTTACATGTTTATATATAAACATACCACAAGGGTATTCCCAATTATTTAAACATGATGTTATAAATTGAAAAGTATGAAAATCAACCACAAAACATAATAATATAAATAATATCAATTATACTTATGAAAATAAGTATGAAATCCATATACACATAAAGTGAAAAATAAAGGGTTGTATTACTAAAACAAATACCAAGTTGATTCTTGATAACTTTTCACATTTCAAAATACTTGCTATAACCTTTTATTAAACCTTGTGAATACAATGTGTATAAATCAATACATGCCTTTGTATGATTGTGGTTCTCATTCATATATGTGTGGGTTTATAAATTATATAAAACTATGTAAACACAATGTGTATATAGGGGGTTTTCACAACCGAAACAATGTTTAACTTTCCCTATATATATTGTACAACTCACGAACATAATCACAAAAAATTGGTTTTAGGAAAAACATAATTTGGATTATGATTATAACCCATAGGTATATACATATAATCATATATGTATATATATATATATATATATATCTCTGTGTGTGTGTAGTCCGACTAAAAAAAATTGCACACATACATTGTTTACATGTAAAAGAAGAAGTATATTTTGAGTATTTGAAAACTCATGGACAAGGTTTGTTTGTGGAACATAACTAAAAACATATAACTATATATATACAAAATTTTATATATGGGTTCTATATAACAACACTGAAATTGAACCATATACAATTTCCATAAGTTTCTTTTAAAAACACGATTTAAGAAATGATAAACAATACTCAGAGGACTAAACCGTATGACTATATACATATATAACTATATATAAAAAGTGTGTATATTTATGTTTTTCATAAGAAATTTAAGAAAGATCAGACCCTTACCTTGCTTAAAATCAAGGGGATGTCGAGGAGAGTTCTATAGAGGCTTGAGAGGAAGGAAAAACCAAGAGGTTTGGGGTAAAACCCAGTTGTATATATAATATAGTTCTAATACCACTTGCATCGAAAACCGAAGATCCTTAGTTTAAGATAAGACTGAGGGTGTCCAGTCTTGTGGAAAACGAGTGAAAGGAGGGTCCACTGAGTGAAATTTGGTGTCATGGGTAAAGAAAAATAGAGAATATGGGAGGCTGAACCTGACTGTAACGGCACATGTTGGAGGAAGAAGATGAAGTAGAGAAGAAAATCAGGAATGAAATAGACGGTTAGGATTAGATCGTTCCCTGATCCAATAACTGTGGTGTGGCTGCGGGTTTTTAAAGGAAATGATTGGTCGAGATTAAATCTTGACTCAATCATATGGCTACTATGCAACATGACATTTTAAAAAGGCTTGAACGTCCGAGATTAGATCTGTCAGGATCGAATGGTTGATAAAAACATGGAGGGAAATCCTTGACTGCTAGGAATTGAGGACCGAACCGAATCAGACGGCTCAGATCTCATGTAGTGTGATCTGACGGCTGATATCATGATTCTCCTAAAAAACTTCATCCCACATAGAAATGGGGGAGGCTTCCCAAGATCCTTTATATGACTGGGGATCCTGTAATTATTCCAGAAATCCCCCCCAGTACCACCTCGTACTGGGTCTCTGCGGGTGTGCTCCTGCGCCCACCCCCTACCATCGTGCCGACCTGCACGGCGGCACACTCTAGTTCCCAGGCACATGCATGCCCGTGTACACTTAGGTCTTATTATCCCCCTATGTGTGCAACTTAGCATGCACCATGCACACAACCTTAGGCCATTTTCTAGGGGTTTTGTGAGATACCCACCAAGGACATGAGTGTATGTCCCTACTTGGTTTCCCTCGGCTAGTTGGGGTACTCACCCATTTTTTGGAAAGGTAAAATTTATTTTTATTATACATAAGATTATAAATTTATTATGTTTATAAACAATGAATATAATTTCCCTACCATGGTTAAATTCCCTTAAACCAAACTTTTCATTAGTTTCTAAACATTTTAGTTTCAAAACATCAAGGTTAATAATCAAGGTTTAACGTACCATTAAAGAAATCCCAACTAGTATTATATTTAAAATCTAAACATAAATTCAATTAAAACTTTTTTTATTTATATATGGTTGAAAACATTTCAAGGTAACTTTATAAAACACTTAAATAATTACTTCACTATGTAAAGGAAAAATACTAAAAAAATCATATTCATTAATTTATTTTGCCCAAGGTACGATTTCAAACTCAAAAATATTTTTCTTCGTCACAAAACCAAGTAGTATCAAGTACATACTTCTCTTAGTATTTAATTTAAAATATAGGGGTTATGATTCAAACCCATATTAAACATTAAATCATTATCCTTATAATATATAAATAAAAATATTTTAATAAAAGCATTTTAATAGTGGTAACTTCAATGCACTCTTTTAACACTTAGAAAACTCATTATACCTAGATACATTAATTTAAACCACTATAAAACCCAACGACTATATGGTCTTATGGCTATTAGAGACAAAAAGGTCACCTAAAGGAGGAAATGATCGACTTTACTTGGGCCTTATAAAAACATGAATTAGGGAATTCCAATTTCAAAGGTTGGGACGAAGGTGATGGTGCTCATCATTCCTTGGATGCTTAGCATGGTTTCTATGGTCCTGGATGTACTAATGTTAATCATGACGGATCCAATAGACCCTTAATATTTTCTTGGGTATTTTTTGTTGAATTGGGTGGTCTCCCTATGATTTTAATAGGTCATTTAGTGGGTATTCTAGGTTATTGAGGTTCTCTGGTCTTATTGTAATGTAATCATTTTCAGTGTTCATTGAATAAATAATGTCTTGTTTTTATTTTCAAGTATTGTTTGGACAGCATAGGAATGAAGTAAAACCATACAATAGAGTTATTACACAATAAATAATTGTGTGTAATCACATTATTCCCACCTACAAGGAATTTATTCCTCGCAATTATAAAACTCTCGTACACAAACACCAGAAAAACCAGACACGCATCACGTCTAAGGCCCCCCTTTACCAGGTCCACCATCATCGGAGACTTTCTTGGTAGGTGCTTCCAGTTAGATTGATCCCCAAAACATTCTTAAACTCCTCAATTTCATTCTCCCAAATACACCTCTCACAACTCAAGTCAAACTCATGCAGGTATTAGTAGGTCCTCGAAAGGGTGGCACGAGAGGTAGAGTTTAGAGATATTGAAATGAACGTGGTTTCGATAGACCAATTGGATGACTTGGTTTTATGAAAACCATATGTTATAGATCCTCTCATACCTACTAAAACACATGACTTTGAACATATAGGTTGTACGGGGGTCTCCAGCCTCTGCAACGTCTCGGAACTTCCCTAGAGCCAGATAACCCTCATATAGGGTGAAACCCAAAAAAGGCCTTCGTAGTACCTTCCTTTATGTGCGTAAAAAGAAAGTTGTGCTTTCCACATGAGGTAATATACATGAATCAGTACATGATAAAATAGAAGGATATTTGGGTTGTTAAACACTTTATAAAGGCTCTTACAGGTTAGATACACGTTCACTAAAGGATGGTATGTCTCTAAACATGACTCGACAATTATATGTTCTGGTAACTCGGTGGGGAGAGATAAGAGGTTGGTTGCTGAACTCGTGTTTTTTATCATAAAATTTTAAGGAAACTTCTACTTAGTATAACATAGTCATGTTTTTTAATGTTGTTCTAATTTTCCAAGGTTTTCTAAACCAATCCTGTGATTCCAACTTTCATGACCTGGCCCCAGACTCCCCTGGTGATGGTGATGTTTTACATAAAACATTGCATGTAACTTTTTTATAACAAGGAAAGTTGAATAATTACATATCATGTTCCCCGAAAGATGACATTTTTTTAGGTCATGGAGAACCAGATAGAATTATTAGAATTCATTCAAAACTGAAATGGAGAAGAATCTCTACAAAGCTTCCACCATACTGTGTATCTCAAATCAACTAAACCTATAAAAATTCAGGTTAAAACATAGGGTGAGAATATAAATTCCTAGTAACTGGTTTTAAAAATAAGATAAAATTTCAATTAAAACATTTTGAAAACATTCCTTTAAATTTATTCATAATATGTTTTCATAAGGAAAGCTAAAAAACATGAATCATAACATAACATTTTGTCTAATAATTATAAGTGAACGTTTCAAGGAACACTAACAGAGTTACAAGGAAACATATTTCAATCATAAGCATGATCATATAGAATAAATGGGGTGCATCATATCAAGAGTCATTCTAAATAAGTATGAAATGTGATGGTGCAAGTACAGGTTTTAAGTAATACATGATCAGAGTTGTGTGTAAGATAACTTCAATTTATTTTCTTATTAACTGTAATCCATATGTTGGCATATAAAACTCTGCATACAGAATAAACATTATGCCATAAGCATTTACTTCTTCTGATACTCAAAAGTACAGGATCTTAACTAAGTATATTCTACTAGTCGAATATCCACTTGGATAATTAGTTGTCATAAACATAATGAGGGAAATATATAATGTGGGATTGTTTCAAGGCATCGGTCCATAACCTAATTATCTCATGAGAACTACTAGTTCATCCTAGGGCTTTCATTAACCGGTCCCCAACCCATAGGGATTTCATTAACTGGTCTACAACCTATAGATCATTCATTAACCGATCCCCAACCCATTTCATACTCAGTCAAATACATTCCTCATATTCCATGTATGGTTAGATATTAAAACTGTCCCATAACACTTTGAATATTTAATTTCTCATTTCATATTATTCAAAGTGTCCCATACAATTTTTAATAGTTTAGTTTCTTAAAACATAATTGGTCATAATAGTTTAATGACATTCTTTAGAATTTACATACGTATAGTGAATCAAGTACTTAAGTGTGAAAAATAAAAACTGCATGGAAATTTAATAAATGAAAAGTATGATAGGAATATTCTGGCACATGTAACGATAACTAATAAACATAAAATAAAGGTTTGTCACATGAAATGATAACCTAGAAATTCCAAAACCTTGTTACAAAATTAAACATATTCTAATATAAAATGCATAATAGTAATTCATCATTAATTTAAAGGTAAAAAAATACTCTATTAAAAGTATTTAACACATAGTTTTTTAAATTCCCATTACTCATATGTTTATATACAAACATACCACAAGGGTGTCCCCAATTATTTAAACACAATATTATAATATTAAAAGTATGAAAATAAACCACACAAAAATCTAACATAACTAATATCAATTAGACTTATGAAAATAAGTGTGAAATATGTATACACATAAATTGATAACTAAAGGGTTGTATTAATAAAACAAATACCATATTGATTCTTGAAAACTTTTCACATTTCAAAATACATTCTATAAACATTTATTAAACATTGTGAACACAAAGTGTATAAATCAAGACATGCCTTTTATGATTGTGGTTCACATGCATATATGTGTGGGTTTAGAAATTATATAAAACTATGCAAACAAAAATTTTATGCATAGGGTTTTTACAACTGAAACAATGTTTAATTATTTCCTATGAATATTGCAAAACTCATGAACATATCATTAAAAATTGGTTTTAGGAAAAACATAATTCAGCTTATGATTATAACCCATAGGTATATAAATATAATCATATATGTATATATATATAGTCTAACTAAAACAAAATTTCATACATACGTGGTTTACATGTACTAGAAGAAGTATATTTCTAGTATTTGAAAACTCATGGACAAGGTTGGTTTGTTGAACATAAGTAAAAACATATAAAAATATATACAAAAAGTGTATATATGGGTTTTATATAACAACCCTGAAACTGAACCATATACAATTGTGATACATTTTAAAAAAACATGATTTAAGAAATGATAAATAATATATATAGGACTAAACCGTATGACTATATACATATGTAAACATATATAAAAAGTTTGTATATTTAGGTTTTGCACAGGAAAGACAAGAAATATCAGACCCTTACCTTGATTAAAATCAATGGGAAGTCAAGGAGATCTCTCTCGATGCTTGAGAGGAAGGATGAACTGAGTGTTTAGGGCTGAAAAAAGAGTTGTTTATATATTATATTTCTAATACCACTTGCATTTAAAACCGACGGTCCTCAGTTTAAAATAAGACCGAGGGTGTCTGATCTTATGGAAAATGAGATAAAGGAGGGGCCACAGGGTGAAAGGTTGTGTCAAGGGTGAAGAAAAATAGAGAGTGGGAGGTTGAAAATGACTAGAATGGTTCACGTGGGAGGAAAAAGATGACACAGATAAGAAAACCAGAAAAGAAATAGTCTTTTAGGATTAGATCACACCCTGATCCAATGGTTGGGGTGCATCTGTGGGTTTTAAAAGGAAATGATTGGTTGAGATTAAATCTTGACTCGATCAGACGGCTACGGAATGGAACGAAATTTTAAAAAGGATATAACGAATGAGATTAGATTCTTAGGGATCAAATGGTTGATAAAAATGTGGAGGGAAATCCACGACTGCTGGGAATCGAGGACTAAACCAAATCGGACGGCTCAAATCTCGCACGACAAGATCTAACGGCTGAGATCGCATTTCACCAAAACAATTCCATCCCACATCGAAATGGAGAGGCTTCCTGATATCCCTTATAAGCCTAGGGCACCTGGAATTAGTCCATAAATCCCCCTCCCATGGTACCGCCCCATACCGGGTCTCTGTATGTGAGCTCCAATCCCCACCCCCTACCGTTGTGCCACACCGCACAGTGGCACGCTCTAGTTTCGTTACATACACACGCCCATGCGCGCTTAGGGATTACTATGACCCATGTGTGTGCGACATAACATGCACTATGCGCACAACCCTTGGTCATTTTCCAAGGGTTCTGTGAGATTCCCACCAAGGCCTTCAGTGGCTTGGCCTACTTGGCTACCCTCATCTAGGTGGGGTACTCACCCATTTTTTGGAAAAGTAAAAGTTATTTTTATTATACATAAAATAATAAATTTATTATGTTTATAAACAAGGAATATAATTTCCCTACCAGGGTTAAAAATTCTTAAACCAAAATTTTCATTAGTTTGTATACATTTTAGTTTCAGAACATCAAGGTTAATAATCAAGGTTTAATGTATCATAAAATAAATCCCAACTAGGATTATATTTAAAATGTAAACATACTTTTAATTAAAAAATTGTTTTTATTTTTCTAGGTTTGAAAACATTTCAAGGTAACTTTATAAAACACTTAAATACTTACTTCACTAAGTAATGGTAAAATACTAAACACAATCCTAGTCATTAATTTTATATTCCCAAGGTATGATTTGAAACTCCAAAATATGTTTCTTCGTAACAAAACCAATTTGTGTCAAGTACATGCTTCTCTTGGTATTTCCTTTGAAACACAAGGGTTATGATTTAAACATATCTTAAACATTAAATCATTATCCTTCTAGTATATAAATGAAAAGAGTTTATCAAAAACATTTTTATAGTTCTTACTTCAATGCACACTTTAAAAACATAGAAAACTCATTATACCTAGATACTTTAATTTAAAACACTAGAAATCCAAATGGCTATTAGGTTTGATGGCCATTAGAGACTCAAATGTCACCTAAAGGAGGCAATGATCGACTTTACTTAGGCCTTAAAAAAACATGAATTATGGAATTCCAATTTCATATGTTGGGACAAAGAATATGGTGCTCATCATTCCTATGATGCTTAGCATGGTTGTTATGGTCTAGGATGTACTGATGTTCATCATGACAGATCTGAAAGATCCATACTATTTTCTGGGGTTTTTTGTTGTATGGGGTGGTCTCTCTATGATTTTAATTGGTCTTTTAGTGGGTATTCTAGGGTAGTGAGGTTCACTAGTCTTATTGTATCATAATCATTTTTAGTGTTCATTGAATTAATAAATTCTTGTGTTTATTTGCAAGTATTTTTTAGACTGCATGGGAATGAAGTAAAACAATATAATAGTTTTATTACATATGAAATAAGTTCGCGACATCAAAAAAACACCATTAGTAAACATTAAACCCTGATATCAGTATATATTTTTTTCATTGTAAAATGTTTATTGTGGTTCAATATAATTTATATTACTCATTTTCACAATGCATGTGGAACCCTTTTATTTGAGGTTTTTTCTATCTTCTATAGATGTGATGTCTTTCTAACATCCCTTCCCAATCAATGTCTTCTCATTATTTTTTCTAACACCCACATGGTTATTTTAATTAAATGAAAATTTATATTTAGTAGGTATATATTTCACATGATTCTTGGAATGAGTTTTCATAGTAACCTGAGATATTTCAACCTTTATATATTAATAATTATTTAAATTTTCAATCATATTTTTTGTGTAAATTTCAACCTCAAAAAAATTCGATTGTGTTTTACCAAAATCTTATTCTTTTATAGTATGTTTTATTCCATGATCTTCATCTATATTTCTATGTTCTATTACATTCAATTTGAGGTTCTTAATTTCCTAACTATTTACATATTTATTTATAATGAAATATTCCTTTCCAACATTCTTTTTTTAATATTCATTCTTTATAATTAAAATATCATTTTTGTGTTTTTTATTTTTTACAACATGAAATACAAATTATAATCTCATACAATATTCTATTTTGGTTTAATCACCTCCTTATTAATTAATGATTAAATATTCTTCAATTATTTAACCATTAACAGATAATTTTTTGATCTTCCATTGATTTTTATTTCAGTACTCTCATTAGTGGAGCCCTACTAAACATTCATACAAAACACACTTGTATTATTTACAGTGAAATTATTATTACATATAAAGGATTTTTTATTTTCTTTGTATGATTTTATTTACATATCACATTGATGTTTTTTTTATAATCATCTTCATGTTATCCAACTTTTTTTATAGAAAATAGAATGAAAATTTCTAAATTCCTCAACAAAAGAATCATTTTAATGGGAGTTTTCCATTTTTAACTTTTCTCTATACTTTATATAATACATAAAGATAAGAGATATGATTATATTATTTTATTTGGCATAAAATACCTTTGCTTTTGATTTAAAAAGTTCATATAATGTGTCTGGGTACATAAAAATTAATCTTCTTCATTAATTTAAAAGGAATTTAATACATATTATTTTTTTGAATGTTGGAAAATTCATTATGGAATTTTCAAAAAAATGTAGTTAATTTCATCAACAGATAACTCATATTTACATTTTAAGGTGAAAATTTTAGAATCAAACATGTATATAATTTTTATCATGAGTACCTTAATAATGGTAGAATCTTCTAATAAAACATTGAATTCCTTGATGTTTCTAAAAGTGTCATTAAATCTGGTGATGTACTCATGAATAATTTCATCATCTATAATTTTAATATATTCAAACTTGATTCAAAAGATTTATAATTTTTCTTCATCCACATCCATATTTCCTTGAATAATTCATTTCATATTTTCCCAGGTAGACTAAGTTGTTTAGACAAATAACACCTTCATATAATCATTTTTTAATAATGAAATCAAAATTCAATTTTAGGAATTCTAAATTAACTCATGATTTCTTTTTTTAGTGGATTCCATTTGAGTATCTTTTTTATTATATGGAAAACCAATTGTAGAAACATCAATTACCTTTAGTCAAAGTAATAGAACATATGGTATCATTTATTTTCAATAACCATGATAATTGTTTCCATAAAATGTAGTAATACCTCTAATATTAACTATGTTATGATAATCCATGATAAGGATCAAATAAGTGAATCTTGTTATGATACAAATGGATGTACCTTAAGATAATAAGAACCACTAGGGGGGTTAATTAGTGGTTATCATATACAATCTTCCCCCACTTTCAAATTAACCACATTAAATTGGAAAAGTTTTATTTCATTTTAAATATTATAAATTTCAATTACACTTTTTTGAAATTTTAGTAAATTAAAATAAAGCATAGAAGATTTAGAATGTTTCCCCGTGCATGGGTGACTATATCCTTACCATAGAGACTCTAATAAGATAATGAAAATCCAATATGAAATTTATTAAATAAAATATGAGCCAATTTATATTAGACTAATTATATTTCATAAAAGTTAATTATATAGAATCTTATCTGGTATAAAGTATTCTTATCAAACCGTTCCAAAACATGATATGAAACGTTTAATAGAAACTCAAAAAAACTCATTGTACAATTATTTATTTGATGCCTTCTTATAATATCTATTTCTGGTGTTCCTTCTTAAATTATCTAACATACTTCATATGATGTTACCCATGATAGTTTTACCTCTAATATATGTTCGATGCAATGAACAAGACAATGGTACTACACAGACTTTTTTGAATCTTTATCCACTACAACCACTATATGGTATCTCTAATCAATGACTCTAGAAGATGAATCTGATTAGTACCCTTTTTTAGTACCACATATCACTACACCACGTTTTTTATAATTCAACATAATCTTGGTGTTTCATTGGTTTTAAACTCAGCATACTATGAATTCATTATAATTTTTCCTTTTTATTTCAAATTTGAGGAACATGTATACAATTAATTTATACAATGATTTATATTAGTTCAATAATGTGATAAATGGGTGGTAACTCCAATGTGTTTTCCCCTAAACTAAAACAACATTTTTTAATTTCCTACTTATTTCAAATTCAAAATATTCCTCTAAATTGTTCACAAAAATTATTGAATCTTATTAAAACTCATCATGTGAAACTTTATAAAAACATAATTAATATCATTATTAAGGAACTTCTTCAAAAATCCTTAATTACATAAAAAAAATAAAGCATTTAATGACCTATATAACATCATCATTTTTAGTTATTTTAAAATATATTTGGAAAAAATCCCTCAAGGTAACAATGCTGCATTTTTTAGTTGATTGTGTTTGTTAAAAAAATGGTTTCCAAGTCAAGTTGTGTAACTCTAGATATATTATTGACACGGTATGTTGACAATGATCCAAGAAAATTTAATGGATTCCCTAGAACTAGTATATAAAATTTCATACACATGGTGATTCCATTTCCCATTGTTCACTAAAGTATTGGGGTCCAAAAGTTAGTTTATGGATTACATCCTGAAAATTGGATTTCCTTCAATGGATTATGAAAATATGTAGAAGGCATGAGTTTCGTTAATATTGGGCTTCATGAAGGGTGGTTCATAATGGCTAAATATTTTGGTGGTAAGCTCCATGAATACATCAAGAATCATGAATAGAGAATTTATATGAAGCTTCATGGGATACGGAGCATCATGAATGAAATGTGGGAGAACTGTGAAATAGTGATGATGTGGTTTGAAGATTATGGAATCAGTGGAAACACCTATAAATTTGAATCTTCCCCCTTCATAAAAGTAATGAGAATTAATAAATATCTTAAGGATCTGGATTCATGAATGTGGTTTATGAAGTAGTTTGCTGCGAAAAAGTTTTCAAAGGAATAGAGTTCATGAAGGCTAAAAAATTCAAATGAAATATGTATACATTAGTAAAGAGATTATCTTCATGAAGGATATAAAAAACCAAAAAAAGATATATGATTCGCAAAGGATAAGTTAGATTCTTAAAAGTTATGAGCTTTATGAAGGTAGTGAGCATTTTAAAATTATAATGCTTCGTGAATGTTATGTGAGATTTTTGAAATAGGTATATTTTTTGAAGGAAGTGAGCGTCAAAAAAGTATTCAAAAATAGATTTCCTTATAAATCTATGGTAATGTGGTATCCATCAGTTCGATAAAAGTTGGACTTCAATAGAGCATCTATCTATAACTGAGGAAATATTCAGTAGTTATAATGAAGGTACCTACATGTCCATAAACTATGGGTGAATCCTTTATAAGAGTACTGAGCAAAGGAAGAGGGTGATGGTGATCCTTTCCACTGAAAGTGAACTAGAGAAATTTGCTGAGGGAGTGACCCTGGGGAAAGGAGTGAGATGACCCTAAACCTTGTAAATTTAGTGAGCCAAGTCATATAAGTGATCTAGCCTAAACCTTATAAAATGGAAGTGAGTCTTAGTGGATTTATTTTATCAGCACATCATTGTTTTATGATCCTTGAACGTAGCCAAGTGAGGGCGAACCACATTAAATTGATGTGTCTCGTGGATTATTTCATTTATTTTCACAAATTTCTATAGGAAATGTAAAGGAGTGTTTTCTTTAACAATGAAACAATATCCAAAAGGGGAATTTGTTTTAATCTTTTATATGTTGATTCCCACCCCCTCTCAGGGTATTTAACCTAATTAGGATAAAAAATATTTATAAATAATATAAAATCCCATAATGGTAATTGTGTTTCTAATGACATTATAAAACCATTTTTTCTAGTGTAATATTCTCTAATAAATTGTTCTCTAACAGATTATATTTCATCGACTAGCTAAGTTATGTAAAATGAGACTCACTCTAACTCATGGAATTCATATGAAACCTAAAAATGACTTATTATGTCTCTATATGGAGACCATTTTTTAGATAAAAATACATAAATTATTAAAAAACGAAATTTAGGTGATGCATGATAGTGTAATCTATTAAATGAAATCATCTTGATGTGTCCAATATTTGATCATCTGAATAATTTTTATACATTATCTAACTGATGAACCTATTCAATGAATGTAACTATAACTGATTGGTTTGACCTGATGAAAAATTTATTTTATCAACCATAATCAATATTTTATATTTAACAAATTACAACTTATTATAATAACTCATAACCTTATACGTCTTTTACTTATTTTGGGTAGAAGTCCAATAGTTTCCTTTCACCCATGTTTGTCTGATGTAATTGAGAGTCTATTTGTCCAACAATATTCATAATGATTTGTATAATATCTCTCTCACATGTAGTAGAAATTAATATGTTAATAAAAACATGGTATAATTTATCACCATCTAATGGAACTGATCTGATATCTGTCATTTAGAAATTCCCACCATTATTCCATATCTTCAAACATTGTTCAACTTTTGGTTACAACTTTTTAATACTATCACCATCAATATTAGACACTCTATCCATCTGGAACATCATTTTTAAAATTGTAATTTCAATAAAACATTTTCTTCCTAATTTTTACAAATACATAAAAAATCAACAACAAGGACCTCCAACAACTCTTCATCTTATAACATCATCCATGTTCCATCTAGTAACATTTTTCATTGTTGTATTTTTTACAAACTCATCATGGTTCACGAGTTTCCTCATGATCTTATAATCTAGAAGATCTAGATAGAATTTTTTGGATCTATAAAATTTTCCTAATATGTTGAATGAATATTTATTATCATCCATCAGCACATCATAAAATAACTTTATTAAAAACTTCAACATCTCTTTCTTATATAAAATACAAAAACATTCATTATAATAAATATTTTTAAAATGAAAAAAAATATATTAAAAAACATACCAAAGGATATTAAAAATAAATAACTCAGCCTAACATATTGAACATATAACCTCTCAACCCCAACCATTTTTATTGAAAGAGATGATGTGCCACTTACCATAGGTGATGACCTTAGGACACTAAGGAAAATTAATTAATACCAATGTATAAACAAAAGGATAGGGGTTTTTTTCCTATTAAACTCCCACAACCAATCCGAACAATTTTAAAACATACAAACCAAACTATTCGATGCTTGATGTATTAATAATACAACCAAAATAAATACAAACTGGAAAAAGATATGAGAAGTAAAAAAGGAAATTAATAAATATGACACAAAAAGAATAATGGACATCTCTAAATTACAACTGTGATGTGGAATCACCCTAGAAACTAAAAAATATAAAAACATGTTAAAACCACCATTCAATGAATTCATAATTAGGATTATTAATTAAGGAAACAAGATACCATTCATTTAACTATGTCATGAAGAAAAACTTTTACATACACCTCAAATCCCATATATAGGGGGTGGGTAATCATATCAAGTAGGATTTCTCCATAAGACATACCATGTCCAAAAAATATGAAAATAACACATTATCATAGTATCTAAATTATAATTTAATACAATGAGTGGCACATAAAACAAAATTAAAAGGTTAAAATAATTTAAATCAAAAAAAACATTTTTTTCATTTTAATCAACGTAGCATACCCAAACCATGTTTATTTTCTCACACATACAAGAATGTTATGTGGATATATAGTACTCATTGGAGGTTACTCATTGATCCACCATTGTATCCCACAGATACCATTCTTTAGATGCCTCCTGTATGTCACCTTAAATTAATTTCATAATGGAACCCCTAAATCGAATGTAGTATTGAACACACACCACCCTTTTATTCCAAGTTAACATAACAATTAATTTCATAAATTAATAAATATTTTTGAATAATAAAATAATAAAATATGAATGTGTTATCTTATAATTACAATTGAATCATAGAACAGAATAATTTTTTTCCAAAAACCATTCAAATACAATATTTCTAAGTGATCAGTCAAAGGGGTATCTAATTAGAGATTATCACAAGTTTCATTGAAATTAAAATAAATTGATTGAAATATCCCAGCCTTATATTTTTATATAATGTGGAAAAGAGAGATAATACACCTATCTTTTGATGGGTGATCAAAACTAATATAGAAACAATGTATCCATAAGATCCATGCTAAAAATTATTTTCTATAAAATAATACAACCAAGAGCTCCTCAAAAATCACATCATATATCATAGATATCTCCATAATATATTAGATATAATTATTTTTTATAAGGAAAATCAGTGGGTCTAGAAAGTAGAGAGAATTAATTAGAAAAAATATATTTTATAATCAATATCCAAGATCTATGCACTTTTGAAATCGAGTTTTAGAGGGATAACATATTCCAAGAATGCCAAGTGGAATCGCTAGGTTCATGAGACTTGTCCAATTAGAGAGAAATTATATTTTTCTTGTGAAAATTGAATAAGAATGCTATTTTCTAATTTATTATTTCCCACCACATTGTTTTCCATCACATTTAAAAAAAATTTATGCCAACAATAAGAGTGACACTAAAAAATAATGAGGTATCCACATGGTTACACCACATTGTTTTAAAAACCATAAACCAACCATGATAAATGATTATATCCCAAATATATATGTATATATATTTAATGTTTTCTCACATGGTTTGACCCAACCATGACCTAATAGTTCACATGCCTAGTAACTCTCATAATCCCTCATATAATTTCATTGAGATGTTATATGGTTTAACAAAATAGTGGTAAAACCATGAAACCTTAAAAATACATCCAAAAACCATAAAAAGGTCCAAAAAAGACCATAAGTCTCCATAAATATTTTATTAAATCATCATATATAATAAATTCATGATATAACACAAACAAGGGTGTTACATTCTCCAGAAAATAAGTCTTTCCAACCAAAAAATCTAGAGATTTTCATTTATTCATAAGAGTTTGGTCCATTATTATAATATATCATTTTCATGTTAGCATATATCATATTTAGTTTTACCAAGTTTCTATAATAATCAATGAAATGAAATATGTTTTCCATGAATGAATTTATTTTATCTTTTCATGATATGTATCGGTGAATGAATAAATGTTAAATCTACCAATGGATCAACATAATTCATTTGGATCACATTATTGGATCAGACTAGTATTAAATAAATAGATATGAATGAAGGAAATTATAAACCATTGTTAATAATTGTTTTAAATCTAATCGATAATCATGATGAAAATTTTATTCATGTATCTAAAAATATCAAAAATTTAGAGGAGACAAATTCCATTCTATACCAAATCAAAAATTTCCTAGACTTGGACAAAAATTGAAGAACACATGATATCTCCCTAAAAAGGATAATGGTTCATAATAAATATCCAAATAATATATTTTTTGGGATTTTTAATGAAACCCTACATTTCATGATAATTTTAATCATATCAATAATTTCATCAATATGACTAAGTCCTAATATTAATGTTTCTCTTTTCCATACCCAATAATGGGAAGAGTATCAAGTATAGCCATAAAATTCCTCAAATAGTACCATCTATATCATTTAATAATAAATATTGCAATATTAAAACTCCACTGAGGGTAAATGTTCCTCTCATAGGCACCAAAATATATAATGAAATCTCATAGAATGTATTTTAGTGTCTAAATTGTTCATTTTTAGATTCCATCCATTTTTATGATAATACATTATGATCATAGTCTATTGGGTACCTATGTTTTTTTAAATTGATCACCAAATATGAGATGTAAAATGAATATATTGTTTGGAGATGGTCCAAAATGGTATTATATAAAATTTTAAGACTTCCATAATGTAGATTTTTTCTATGTATTCTATCATATTGGATTCAAAAAATTTAATAACGTGGAATGAATTTGTTTGTCAGTCTACACAAACCCAAATCAAATCACACTTCCAAATAGTACACTGTAATACTATGAAAATGTCTATTGCTATTTTCCCAATTTTCTAGAACTGTATAAGTAATCATTATAGAATTTAATCTAGTCATTGATATAAAAACGTGACTCAATGAAAAATTAGGTATTTTTTTTAAAATAATCAGACACGTTTCATTTAATACCTTACAAAAAAAATGTGTCCTTAGAGCATTGTACATATTTTTATTCCTATATAAATTGCCCATTTAGAATGGTAATTATTAAGTATAAGTTTCTATTGGAATGAAAATGGAATGACTATATGATATTTAAAAGGTAGTCAATATTTTCCATCTTGTCCCCATCCATCAATGGTCTCCCCATAATAATGTTTTAACATAATGGTATGGTAATGAGGACCTAATATTTGAGCATGATTTTCTTTCTCAATAAAATCTTGTATGATAATCACTAGAAAAAAACTACTCCTTCAGTATAATCAGTGAAATCTCCTTATATATCATCCATCTTACTCATCAATTTCCATTGATCATAATCTTTTTTGGATAATTAGTTATAAAAAATATAGATTATTTTATCAACCACAAAAATTACCTCTCCTCATGTACAAACCATGTTAAAGAATAACATGTATATATATTCCATCCAACATCCTTGTTATAGGTTCAAATACCATTATGATATGATGGGTTTCATGATTTTATGGTCTGTGAATTGGTTGAACCTCTCTCTAATGATACAATGATTCCATATTTTCAAAGAATGAACCACCACCACCAATTCTAAGTCATATATTAGATAATTCTATTCTTAAATTTGAAAAAAAAAATTGATCCATATGCTATGACATGAACACCCTATAAGAGAAAAATATTATTCTAGATTCATATAATTCATTAGAGACCACATAATTTTTCCTCGGTTCTGTAAAGAAAAAAATTATTTCCGAGCATAACATGTATATATTTTCTATAGAGGAATATTGATCATTATAAAAAATGGAGTGACCATTATCTTGAATAATTCCATATGAGATACAAGAGGTTAAATTTCCTAAAAATGGTTATGATAGTAACCTAATAATCCTAGATAACTATTTATCTCAAACATTCTCTCTGGAATTTTCAAATGTATGAAAACTTTTATCTTTTTAAGGTTTACTATTATACCTTTCATAGAAATTAAATTTCCAAGGGAAAATATTATGTCTTGAAATCACACATAGATAATGTTTCATATAATATATTCTCTAAAAATATTATCAATACAATATCTTAATATTTTCCATAGTCTTTTTAATTACATAAATACATCATAACTTCATCCAAAAATACCAAAATTAAAGTGTCAAGGTACCATAGATTGAAATGATTTATTAATTCTGTGAAAACTCTAGAATATTTTTTGGAACCAAATGGAATGAATTTATATTCATAATGACTGTATAAACTCATTAAATCTATTTATGGGATATTATGTTTTGTAATATAGAGATACTGGTACATAAACTTTGGATAAATTTTAAAGAACTGTAGTGATCAATATAATCGATTAAAAAAATCATCAATTCCTGTATGTAAATATCAATAATTTAACCTAATATGGTTCACTTTATGATAATAAAAACATGTTCATATACAGCCATCGATATTCAAGAAAAAAATCTAATGTAGCATCCCAATATGGAATAATTTGTCTCTGAATTGTTTTATGTTCTAATTCGTCCAATTTTACCATGGATTCCTTCAATTACATTGGTTCCATTATATATAATTTATTTTAAATTTGATTCATCCTTGGAATAGGGTAAAAAAAATTAAAAAAACAAGGAGGAGGAAAATATTTACAATAAGTGGGAAAATATTCTTGATAGTGATCTACAATTATTAGAAAATTTTTACACTGTGTTATATCAATGATTCCTAAAGTGATTTTTGAAAAATAATAAGAAATATTCCTAAACATTTATAAAAGACGTAATATCTTATATTTAATTCAATAAATAAATTTAACAATCCTACCAATTTAATATTTTATGTGGAATTTTCATATTTAGGGTTTTAAAATAATATTATTTTAATTTTTTAATTTAATGAAAAATTCTACTTATACATTTTTAAGTCCTTCATAGTATGATTATCATAAATTATTATCTCTAATTATTTTTTTATCACATGTTTTGGATAGTTTCTAAACTAAAATATATATTCGTCATTGAAAAAATCAATGTATGATCAACTGTTTTAATGTATATAAGTTGTCATGAAGTAAAAACTAATGTGGATCCGACCGGATGGGTCCTAGAAAAATAATTCAGCCTTAAAACATTTTCTTATGAATATTTTTGCCTTAAAATTTTATATATGTGAGATGAATTCATTTGAATTATTTCATTAAACTAGAGGAAATTCTATTCAACCATTATCTTGATTCACAATTCATGGGATATTGATGAATCAAGATTCAATAAATCAGTGATGTATAAAATATTACCATCAATTAATCAAAAATAAATCCCTTCAACCAGTCATTAATGAGGCTCAATGATCATTAATTGATGATAAATATATAAGTTAACATTCCCATATAATAAAAAATTCAAATATTCTTCAATTAAGTTATCCAATAAAATGTGTACATATAGTACACTGAATATGGAAATTATTTATCAATATAAATATTTTCTCTAATTATTCCACATTAAATTCTATAATACGTGGCAAGATAAGTCCAAAATTTTTGAGATAAAATAGTATACACATATAATAAATTTTTATGAACTTAATATTTATATATTAAACCATTTATTATCTTTAACATGCATAATATTTTAGAGGATTAATTCAGATCCAAATATGACCACCTTTATTTTCAATATATTTGTATCTCCTATCAATTTCCATGAACTATTTTTTTAATATAGTCATTTTAGGGGATTAAGTTAGAATTTTGATGCCTTAATATTTTTTAATCATTTGTAATGTATATTGGTTATATTTCAATCTATTATTTTTTTTATCTTTTTTTTCTTAATATTCATCCTTCTCAAATCTATGAAAATTGTAAATTAACCACATCCCTTGTTCAAAGGTGGATAGTGGAGTGGTGGATTCTTTAGTTTGTTTCACATAAATAATTCTAATTATTTTAATCTATAATTATATTAGATGTTAAACCAATCAATTATGAGTTTTCCACTCCTTTTATATAATTGGTTTCTTCTTTACATTCATCTATATTTCTCTCCATTGTTATTTTAACATTTCATGTCAAGGGCCATTGTAACATTATAGTGATCCCGTGAGGGAGATTATCTTCCATGCATAGGGTAAGTGTGGGTTAATGTTTTTTCCAATATATAGTGTATTGTGATATGGATGATAACTATAATGAATGAAATATTTGTAATTGATATTTAAATAACAATGATTTGTTTCATTGTGAACTTATAATAATGAAAACATCTTCCCAATAATTTCCTTTCATTTGTTTTTTTTTGTTAATTACATATTTCATTAATTTTTACCTATAAATATTTATATAAAATGATTTTTTCAAAACACTCACTATAATAGTATTTCATTTATTCTTATAGTAGTTATTTTTTTAATAGTCACAATTGAAATATAGTGTGTTTGAGTGACCTCCTCAAAAGATTGTCCACATGGTAAGAATTATAAAACATTATTAGATACAAAACATTATTGAACTAGGATCTGTTAAGAATCCCATGGATCAATTTTCCACCATTTCTAAGGAATCTAATAACTCTAAAGTATTTTTGAAAATAAATATAATATAAAAAAATTACTAAAACTAAAAAAATAATTTTATTTAATATCCTTTATTTATAATTTGCTGATTGATTTATATAGTCGGTTTTATGCTTTTTATGTTGATAATAAATAACCTAATATCTAATGGGATAATTATTTAGATATACATGTTCAAGAAAATTAAATTTCTTGAAGAAAATTATAATATTCTTAAAGAAGTGAGAAAACAAATAATGATCCTTTCAACTTCACTTGATGAAACAAAATATATGAGGTTTGAGTAGGAACAAAATCACATTGAATATGAGGTAAAACTTGTTCCATTATATTCATTGTCGATGAATGTAATTATTTCTTGAAAAAATCCATAGAAGATACATTTTTCCTTTCTTAAAAATTTATAGAGGACCTATCTAAAGAAGACAATCCAACTGAAGCAATTATAGGATATCAACATGATTTGGATGATTACAGGTTAGAATTTGTAGAATATAAATATTTATAGGATTATCCCATATTGGATAATGAAAAATCAATACCATTAAACCAATATATTTATTTCCAAGAAGATTTTGAATATTTCCCTACTGAGATGATGTTCCTGATGACCTTTCCTAAAGCAATCATGTTTCAAGACAACCTATATAAAGGGGAATATTTATATATTAATTCATTGTGTTTAAATCATATTTTGTTTCATTATTTTATGAATTATAATTTTTTAAAAATTGTGAAGCAGCATTACTAAATAATGGATATATATTTATATTGTGATAATAATGACATTGTGGATGAAGCAATGGATAAACTATTCATTCTCCTTCCCACACCTTATAAGATTGACAACATTGATAATTTGATATAATTATATTACTCAATACATGGGTTATTTTAAATCAAATTTCAAGGAATGAATATTTGAATGAAAATAAGTTTGTGTTTCAAATCACACAAAAATCATCCACCATATGAGTTTTGTTGATAGCTAGAACTGCCAACTAGAGGTAGTTAAAAATTAGCATCCACATGGGGTGTCAATACAATATTCTATCCATTTTTCTTATTTTACCTCCAACTTAATTACTATATTATCTTACCTTTTATTTAATTTTCCTTCAATAAACTTATTATATTTTTTTTTATTTACTTTTTTTAGAGAGGCGGTATCTAGGATATTAACTCAACGTTGTTATTATCCAAATGAAATTTTCTTATTCTTTTCTATTTTTTGTTTAGTTTTTCATTTTCAATTTTTGGTGTGTTTCTTATCTATTGTGATTATTTGAATACTTTGGCAACCTCCTTCCATCATAGTACTCATGACCCATTTTTTATTTTAGTGTTTATGGATTCAGTTTTTTTATGAAATGGTTTTTTATTGATTTTTAATATAATTATTTAGGGAAATTTCATTGATTATGAAACTCATGTGAACTAGTATTATCCAAAATGAATATTCTTATTAACATCAAAGGTTTATAATACTTTTTTATTAATTATTTATATTAATATTTATTTTTTTGTAATTTTGTTATATTGTGTGATCCTTATATTATTTTATTTTCATTCAATGCATTAGAGTTTATGAAATTAGTTTTATATGATTAAGATATTTCCTTATCAATATATATTTTTAACTTAAAGAAAAAAAAATTCAATAATTATTTTTAACCATTTGAATCCATGAATTTTATTAGTCTTAGTCTATATTAAAAGATATATTTTTCTAAAATACCTTACCTACTAATATTGGTTCATAGATATTTCATGATTGAGTGTGTTTAAAGAATACTTTGTGTGTTTTTTGGGAGGAAATTTATTTTTTGATGTGTAGGGTATGTGTCATTATTTTTAGTAGTGAAGAGAGATAAATGGGAATGAAAAAATACTCATTTTATTTAATTTTTACAATCAAATTCTCTAAAAAATAAAACAAACATGGATTATTTCCTTGGTAGGTCAAACATCACCATTACCATACCATCAGTCTTAATATATTTGAGGAAATTTTATGGTTGTGGGATCTATTCTAAGTGAAAATTTCAAAAAATAGAAAAAAATAAAAAATGGGAAATGGAAATTAGATTTAATATCCATTTATATTACATGATATTTAATTAACAATATTTATTTTTCATGTCATCTACAATGAAAAAAATTTAAAAAATGGAATAAATGGGTCATGTTTGTAAAATAATTCATTGAATTAATTTTCGAACCTCATGTCTGATGTGATTTAAAACATTATTTGTAATTTTAATTATTTTTTACAGAATTGAGGGGGGGAAATTCTATGCATTTTCATGAATATTCATTATTTTTATTTAAAAGTTAAACCTTCTTTTTTAGTCATTTAATTTTTAAATGATTTTTTTTACCAACCCTTCTCCATTGAATAACCTTGTAAATTTCCTCATTATTGAAAACATTTTATATCTCATGATTTAGAGATATGAAAATTCCATAAGGATATGGATATCACACATGTTCTTGAGAATAAGAAAATTCAATATTAAAAATATTCCTTGAGTGAGAGACAAAAAAATTTCTAGGGGGATTGGTATGTGATGAACATGGGGACAAACATGAGAATAAATGGATTTTCATCAAAATTTATAGAATTCAAGAATTTTGAACCTTGTATTAGGAATTATATTTTCTTCTAATGTGTGAAATAAGTAGTGTTTCCATTTATACCTTGAGAAATTTGTTCGGGCCTTAGTATTTATGATTTTCCATGACTAATGCCTTTAAGTGTGTGTGAATAATAAAAATCATAAATTATCATATATTATTATATAAGTAAATGTTTTAATATCAATAATTTAATATTCTATGGGAAACTATCAAATTTTTAGGGTTTTAAAATAATTTTTATCAAATTTCTGAAATTGAGGAAAAACTTTATTTGTACTTTTTTATGTCTAATGTTGTATTTTTATCATAATATATTATTTTTACTAAATATATTTGTGAAATTTTGTGGGATAATTTTAAAATAATAAAATTTAATTTTCCTTTTATATAATTTAAGTTGTATCGACAATTGCAGTTGAGATAAGTGGTCTTGATGTCACTGATGCAGATTCAATTGGATAGATCAAACCATAATAATTCATCCATATCATTTTTCCCATACTTGGATTAGCCTGAAATCTTGATATATGTTATATAAATTAATTTTGTTAATATAATCCAACTTGAGTAACTAATGGTTCACATTTTTTTGTGGTCTAAACATGTGTAAATTTGATGAATCCAGATTTAATGAATATACTGAGATGCAAATATTATAATAAAAAAATCAACCATAACTCATTCAACACATCTTTAAATTGGATGAAATTTTTATTGTTGATGCATCAGATATCAGGTATAATCTCTAAATAATACCAAAATCCAATATTATCCCATTATGCTGTCCAAAAACACATTGAAATTTGGAATATTAAATCTAGAAATTTTGCTAACAACATAAATTATTAAATTAATGATTTAGACATAACATCTTCAATTCATAGACCAATTAGATGAACATTTAAAGTGAAATGATTATACATGTAATAAAAACATTTATGATGAAAATATTTCTTGATTTTTCCATTTACTAGCTCCAACATGAAATGTGTTTCTGAGGATGGATTGGAAGATAAATCTAGACACTTTTTTTTAAATTATCTTTATATCCACTCCATTTTTATGGACTTATTTTTGGTAATTTTTTTAGGGTATTAAATTTTTTTTTGATGTTTTAATATTCCTAATCATTTTTCATACATATGACTTTTCTTTATTTCTAATCTTTTCATTATGTTCTATTTCGTGTTATTCCTCCACCCCTTCTCAACACTATGAAAATGGAGAACTAACATCATTTCTTTTATAGGGGAGGACAGTGGATTCTTGAATTATTTAAAATTAATTTATTCTCATTATTTTATTCTCGGAATTTTAGTAGTGGTTAAACCATTGGGTTGTGAGGTCACCCCATTGTTTCTGAAGTTGTGTTCTTATTAAAGTTCATCTATATTCCCCTCTGTTGTTATTATAATGTTTAACACATAGGATCAATGTATCATTTTAGTGGGGATGTGAGGGATATTATCTCACATGTACAAGGTGATTGTATGGAAATAAAATTTCAAACTGAAGGGTATGGAGTGATAGTTATATTCTATACATTAAATAAAATTTTGGGAATTAATATTTTATAGAACAATGGATACCTTCACTATGAAATAATAAGAATGGAAATAGCTTCCCACTAACATCATTAATATTTTTTCACTTCATAATTTTATATTTCATTAATTTTTATATATAAATATGTATATCAAAATGAATTTTAAAAACCCCACATTATAATAGTTTTACTATTAGTTTTATTTAAGTTAGGTCTTTTATAATTAAAATTGAAAAATGGTTTTTTTGATTTGTCTCCTCAAGAGATTTACCATAGTGTTTTCATTACACATCATTTAAAATTTAATAAAATAATTGATGTGGGAACGTTGAAAAATCCAACATATCAATCATTTGTTAAAAATGTATTTATTTGTTAGTATTTAAACCCTTGTTTACTTTAAATAGATTCATAATCCAATTATTAGTTGTAAACATTACCAGTCTTGTATAATAATTGATATGATCTATGAAAGAAATTAATTAATCAATTATAATGATTAATCTGATGATATCAATGTATAAAATAAGAAATTACCAAATAAACTAGATGTCATCAATGTTTATACGTCAAGTTTCACATTTAAATCCCCTACACTCTCACCTACTATGAGTTTTATAGATACTCTTCACATGTGGAATCATCTCGATATATAGTCCCATTTGATTAAAAAAACATGAAGTAATAAAATATTGGGATGTACCAGTAACAAAAAGAACCTGAATAAGCATTCTATAAAGGATAATTGTACCTCATTCAGTTGAAGGATCTGAATGATCCTCCTTTATCCCCTTTTAAGAAACATACATCTATAAAATCACTCCCTTTGATCATTTCTTCCCTATTTTGGTTTTACAATCAGTGGTGTTAGAGTGTTCATAGAATCATCCTTATTTTCTGTGTTATAAAGATGATTTTAGTTTTGATGTGATATTCCATTAAAATCATAAGTATTTATAATATATATGAATCATATTTCTATAAAATGGATATATATCATTTGGTATATAACTCTAAAGATTCCCCATTCAATTATAGTTATGAAATTATTTCGGTAGTGTTTTATAATCACACATTTTATGTAGTAATGAAACACATTGTGAAAATTCTAACTTTAATGTAGGATATGGAGTGATTTTAACTAAACCATTGGTTTTAATTTATGATTCTTTATGTTCCTAACTTTTGAGTTCCCACCTCTACCTTTGTTGGAAAATGTAATTCTTGTAGTTATACTCCTAATAATATAACTTTCCACAACTATATCTCAATTAACCATGTCTATATAAATAGTAATATAGACCATATCTATCTAAGATTTAAAATATATTTATAGCCTTAACTTGATTAAGTGATCCTTTTGACATTCACAAGTATCCACTTTGGGATAAAAACTAAGAAAGACCATAAAAATTAAAACATATTCCATCACTGATAGATTTTATACATTATGTATTAACAGATATGTAATTATTACTATATTAAAGGTGGGTAGGTATAATTTATTGATAAAAATATCTTAAAATCCATACCATATGATAACTTGGCTCTATTTAGCTTATATAGATAAATATAACCTTTGGTATACAAGATCATCCAACTTTTAGACTTCTAAGTTGAGTATTAGTTTATCTCGAGTTCTAAGGAAATCAAAGATCGAATTTATTCTATTAATCTATGAATAATCCATTTCTGGTTTTGAATCATGCAGAAGATTAGTATATTCTACTTTTAGAATTTCACATAATGATACCCAAATCAGGGGTCTTCATTTAAATTTCCCATATCATTACTTTTAGAAGCATGAAAAATTATCTAAACAACCTATTAGTTAACTAGTTGTTTAGGTGAAACCAAATTCTCTTTAGCCTCTTCTTGTATGTTTCTAGGTTATTTAACTGGTTATATTTCTCTATAGTCAAAAAAAAAATTATTCATCACTTAAAGAAAACTAAATATCAAAATATTCCAAATCATTAAAAGAAACAATTATCATTGTTAATTTCCAAGAATCGTAAAAAATAATATGAATAATTCAGTTGTAGTGGTAATTATCATTAATAATGCATGATATTCTTCACTAATTTTCTAAAACCATTTTAATAACATGAAATAACTCTTGTAGGTGTTTCAGAATTATATTTTTACGTATACTACACTATAAAATCATGTCCATAGTAAAAATTTCATGTATATCTTTTTGAGAGTAAATAAAATTTTATGCATAATGTACAAATAATACATCTTAATGAAATCCTAACATGAAAAAAATATCCGAGTAGTGGTATAAAAGTTGAATAATGTAACCCAATACGAATAAAAGATATCTCAACACATCAACACAAATATACAATCACTCTAACCACTCCATAAGTTAACTCCAAAATACAACCACCATCCTATGAAAATAGCATCATAATCATCCAATAGAAAAACATGATACCTTTCATCTACATATGTCTAGAAAAACAATGTCTCTATAAACACCAATTTTCATTTTCAAGGAGGGAGTAATGAAACCTAATAGAGTATCCCTAAGAAACATCCCAACTCATGTCACTAAGATAAGGACACATTATCTTATAGTTAAAAATATAATTTTATACAAATTTTATATAAAATAAGTTTTCAAATATATAAAAATTTAAATTTAAATTAAAAAAATTTAACTCCAATTGTAATTCCATAAAGACATCCACTTAATCACACACACATTCATGCCAGATGACCATCATATACTCATGAGTTGTTTCTTGAAAATCTACCAACTAGCCACAAGGTGACCGTTCTTTATGTGCATTATATATAACTTTATGCAATAATCACATAATTTCAAAGTGGTAACAAATGAAATAATGATCATATAGAAACCATCTATTCCAAATTCTCTAATAAATTTATTTCTTAAATAAAAAACATTTTAAAAACAATAAATTAATTTTATTTTATTTTTCATCTAGAATTAATTATAAAAATCTTATAACAATATATATTTTCAAAAAATAATTAAATGAGTTATTTGTAAATTATCCTAAAAACGATTTTCCAATAATAGATCATCATGGGTGTATTTTATATTAAAATAAATTAATTTAAATATCCAACAATTCTAGTTATAGGATGTTTGTTGAAGAGATAGAATCTACCAAACTCCAAATTGATTATAGAATAAAATAATGACAAAATAAAACACTTATCCTAGGTTATAAATTATTTTCCTTAAATTGATAAAATTAATATCGCACCAAAAAAACATCACAAAACAAAGATCTATCACTGGAAGATTATAACTAACATCATGTTTATCTGAAAATGATCAGATCTATTGAAAAGACTGAAACAAGGAGAGATAAGGGATCTTCTATTTAATATACATGATACATCAGACATCAATCCATTAAAATAATGTTCTTGAGGTAGATGAGATACAATGAACTCCCTAAGGAATCCTCAGTTTTGAGATCCTAGGCCAACATGATAGAAATGAGAGTTCTTATATAAAAAATGGCATAAAAACCCAATATCGTTATATATTAAGGCACATCACATAGTTAGGTTTCATTATTTAACAAACCATTTACAAAAAATGAAATTAATATTAAACAATACATATGTGGTTGCACGGTTTCACTACTTGGTTAAAAAACCCTTGCACCAACCATCTTTAAACCTCAATCAAAAAAAATATTTCAATTTCAGGATTTTTTCACATTTTTTCCAAACCATGTTCTAATCAGACACATACTAGGTAATTACTATAATCTCTTAAAAAATTACCTAGAGACATTTCATGAGTTCATTAAGACTTTCTTAAACCAAGTGCCCTTAATAACACTTCCAAAATATAGTAAAACCATCCAAAAACACCTATAACTCAAACTAAAAATTAAATGACATCGAAATACATAGGTAGTGTATAAAACATATAAAATTATAGTAATATTAATTTGAACATAATATAACATAAATAAATGATAAATCGTGATATAATAAATTATATAGGTATAATATAAAACATATAAAATTACATTGTGAATAATAAGAATAATATCTCAAGAAATATGAAATAAGACCATAAATACTTTTTAGGAAGCATAGTAATTTTGTTAATCTTACTTTGATAATGAATCCATAAGGAATAATTTTAAAATAAAAAAAATATAGAGGAAATAAATTATAATGTATTTATTATGTGTATATATAAGAATAAAATAATAAATATAACATAATTTTAGAAAAATATTTAATTCATATAATAATTATACAAACCCCGTGATTTTATTTGTTTAGTGTTTTTAGAGACTAGATAAATAATCAACTTATTTCTTGAAATATCTTTTACATATCTAACAATTTTCTCAATTATAGTACCCTTTATGTAATATAATACATAGAACCTTCTATGAAAACCTAGGGAATTAAAAATAAGAAACAGTGATATTAGATTTATTTAAGGGTAAAAAAGGGAGATACTAATCAAAATTTTGTTTAATATGAACATAATTCCATGATAACATAACAAAGTCCATGTTCTTAATACAAAGGATTCATATCCTAAAAATATTAGATCGTAAACTCTATAATAATTTCACGTCCCAAGGTATTATTATTAATGGTACCAATATATAAATAATTATTCTTCAGTCATATTATAGATATGTGGATTCATTGGATATGAAATCATAATATTTTTAACACAGTTATTTACAATCATGTCCGCACATAATGATATAATAATTTCTTTATGTAATCATACACACCCACCCACCAAAATTTGAACATAACTATTCATAATATTATACACAATTATCATTATTATATCATGATATATCCATATCACATTACCAAATGAATTATTTGTCTTTAAAAAACCCTCACTTAAAATAATGAAAACAATATATATGTGTGTCTGACTAGATCATAAAACATTCCTCATATCATCATAGAATAACCCATTGAAAAAATATGGATATCATGAAAAATTCATCATCACATAATCAAAATCCATCTAGAAGAATAACACAGAAGGTATAATTTTATCATATCCCCAGTGAAACATAAGAAACATAAAAATGATATTGAAATATATTATAAATAACCTTAAAAAGTGTATTCAAAAATTTCATTGAAAATAGGGGAAAATATCCTTTTCAATATCATTAAAATTTAAAAAATATAGAAAATTGAGAAATATAATTTCACTGAAAATAACCACGAAATGTTTTAAAGTAATATTCAATGAAATTAATAACTTTGACTATTGAAAATTATATTCATGTGTTAAATGTTGAAACAATGATTACCATCACTTTTTTTTGTAAAAGTATAAAAGTACATCATTTAGAAAATGAAAAGACTATTTCATTTAAAATAGGAAAAATAAGGTCACATATAATTGAAAATAACATTATATAATATTTTTAATATAAAAAACATTATTTGAAATAATTTAATGAATATTGACTTGGAAGAAAAATTACATCAACCAAAAGAGGAAATGAAATCTCTATTTCCAAAAAAAATAATTCTCAATAAGTTTATGAAAAATAAAGTAGAATTAATGGTAATCATTAAATGAAAATCAATAACCATGGTTGATAAAATATATTTGTTTTAAATTACAAGTATCACATAATTTCACTAAATTAAAATTTAACATATATAATATAAATAATACTGAGATTATATCATAAATCCATTACCTAAGGTCTCTCACTTATTTATTTGTATTGAAACCTCCTATATAATAAATATAGATTTATTAGAAAAAACTAACAGAAATATATTCTCATATATTACAATATATGTTTACCTTATAATTTTTAATTTCTACATTTTTATTAATTCTTAATCAAAATCATTATTCAGCTAGATCTATTTTCTATGAATTTTTTGTTATATGGTTCTGATTCATAAAAAATGGTCATGGTTTAATCATATAAAAATATAATAAATATAATAAATAAAATATATATAATTTTTGTATAATTTTTTAATAATTTAGAAAATGTGGGGGTGAAAAAAGAATTACCTCACTTTTTCAAGACATTAGTTCATATGTTCTCGCCATTGATTCTTTTGAAAAAAATGAGCACCGAGGCCCTTAAATTGATAATGTAAAAACACTACACAAGACAGAAAAAATACATTTTACATTTTTACTTAGTAAGAAGAGAGACCATGTCATTAGGAATAGTGTTGATGTGGATTCTCCTCTCTTACAACACCCCTTTATTGTAAGGACATATACTATGTAATTCGCCTCCTAAAAGGTGTGTGTGATAAAGTAGTTCAGGGAAGAGATTTTGTCAATGCAGTTTATCCACTCACCTATCAGTTTCCATGAAAATCTTGTCTGGCCCTTCTAAAGTGAATTAACCACCGTGGCCGATTCACTTTCAAACCAAATTTCGTTCCAATGTTGTTGGAAAGCTATATCCACCATGCTTATGAGTTCCATAATTTCAGCTTCCAAAGCTGAAGCATGCACGCATGGACTATAATTGCATTCCACAACCTCCCCATGCTGATTCTTAAAAATTACCCTAAAGCTTGAAGGTCCAGTATTTCCCAAGGAGGATCTATCTAGGTTTCATTTTAACCATCCACTAAAGGGGGCAGTCTATATCACCTCCATCATACCCCTTGGTTAGGGATAGTAACCTACAATCATTAATCTTCTGAGTTTCATGAATTCACTAATCGAGGTGTTACAATGCTCATTTATCAGTGTATTGGAATTTTGGATGGCCACAAGAATGTTGTTGACTGAATAGATTCCATCAAACCTTTCTTGGTGATGAACATAGTTATTGTGAGCCTTCCATACAACATATAGTAGTTCAGCGCATGCCACCTGCAACATTGCATTTAGTTGTTTGGATTGCGGAACTCTAAGTAGATAATATATGGACTGTATAACCAAAGCATTATTTGGAGGGTCCTGCTCAAAAATGTTAAGAACTGTATTCCAGAGTGAATGTGGTGGTCTACACAAACAAATGATCAATTTAATAGTTTTGTAATGGATGGTAAGAAAATACAGTGAAAAATATTATATATTTTTTAAATAAATTTTTTTCATAAATATCATATCAAAACATTGAATCCGTCGTAATAACAATGTATGAATAGTGGTGATGGAAAATTAAATACATTACTTCATAGAGTGGTATTTATGTATGCATAAGTTATGATTTTATTTTCTATTGGATGAGAAAAGATATTAAAACTATGTTTACCATAATCACAATAACATATTATTATAATGATTATACTATCTTAATTTTTCTACTATGGATATAATGGAATTAGAGTAATTAGAAGACAAAATAAACATTAAAAGAATCGGGTAAGGTGATTTAATATTATTTGAGATTTCTCCTTTGCCATACACATTTATCCTTCATTGGATAGTCATATGGTAAACTCAAAATATCAATAGTAAAATTAATGAATAAATAAATACTAAATTGTTATTAAATATTTTGAATAATTTAGGATAATTGGATCCCATTTATAAGTTAGGGGATGGACACACATGGAATTCATGAAATGATTTAAATAATATAAAGTCAAATTATTGTGAAAATATATCCAAATTGATATAAAATATATGTTTAGTTAATATAACTTGTAAATATACTCAACTAATAATATATAGAAATTTTTATGTTGCAAATTTATCACTACCACTTGGTTTAAACCCCACTAAACCTGTTTTAACCATAATTATGTAAAAAAATTCATTGTACTGTTTTTTACTATTCATTATGATCAAAAATGAAATTTTCATATTACTAAATAAGGAAATTATAATTCAAAATATGGAAACCATTTTATCAAATTTAGTTTTTGTAAGTATATGAATTTAGTTTCAAAATAATATCGAAAACAAAATAAACATGATTTTTATGAGAAAATTATTTTAAGTATAATAATTGCTTGTATTAATATTTTATGTTATAAGAAACCATTTTATTATTATTAAAATATTATATTGAATATATTAATTGGGTAGCCCATTTAAATTATTCATTAATAAAGATAAATTTAATATATTATAATAAAAACACATTGTGTACATAAAAACATGTTTTACAATAACATATCCTTCAACCTTCAAATTATTTTATTTTCATTTATAAACAATTAATAATAAATAAAATATTTTTATATACCTTTAAAAAATAATTTATCATAATTTATTTTTTTTCTTCTCAACCCCTCCATTCCAAAAGATAGGTGATAAATGTTGCATCAAATAATTATATTTCAATACTATATCGAGGTTCATCTAAATAGGGTGTCACGTATGAAAAAATATGTCAATGAAAAAAATTAGTTAAATTAAAATAGTTTATAAAAAATAATGTTTTTTTACATTATACAAAATAAATCAATCAAGGAAAAATAATGTTCAATGTGAAATCATGTGACTCAATAGAAGTGCATTGAGTTAGAAAAACCCCTTAAAAATTAAGTATCCTTTAAATTGAAGTCTGTTTAAATAAAGGTAAATAATGTGGTCCTTAAAACCCCAATAATTATATAAATATTTTTAAATAAATTAATTACATACCCATTAAACAGTTTTAAATATTTCATGGTGCAAAATAAGAAACATGTCTCTGAAAATTAAATTTGAGACACGAACCCCTTACCTTGGTATTGATTCATTTTTTCCATGAGATTAAAATACATTATAATCAAAATAAGTTTGTTAAATTTTTTATTATGAACATTATTAATCTATATTAAATATTCTAATGTTTCTATATTATCATATTTTTTTATTATTTAGTTTTTCCCTATTTTTGTTTCAGCTAGTTGTTTGCTGAATTTTTTCATAATAATTTTGATATGTTAAAAATATTAAAGTTATTTTCAAATTAATTCATAGTAACTATATATATATATATATATATATCCTTTATTATTAAATTATAAAAAAATCATACATCTCCATAGGTTTCCAAAATAGACTCCTAGTATGAAAGGAAACATGAAATGTTCCTTTTTGGATGTTAAATTTACTATTACAGTTTATTATTAACATCAATTATAAAATGTCCAAGATTATATTTACAAGAAAATAACAAATCCATATTTTTTTTATCTTTATCAAATATCATTATTAACTATGTTTCCATATTCACAGATGATATACATTTATAAAATCATTCATGTGTGTGGTTAAACCAACAAAAACCTCAACATGAAAAAATAATGAATAAGTATAATTATGGGGTGATTTAGTGTTAATATTATAATTATACAAGAATAATGAAATTTTTTAGATGTTATTAAAGAGTTTAATAATCATTAAAATAGTTTTAAAAATAATAAAATACTAGAAATAAATAAATACATCACTTTTATGGAGGTGGTAGTCCGCATGTAAGCACATATAATGTTTCACTTTTTTCATAGATGAGGATAAAGTTAGGTAATGTATTATAATTATATAAAATTAATAATTACATAAATATAATATTTTTTTCATTTATTATAATTTTAATACCTTCCAATTTAGGTTGTTAATAAAAATATGACAAGTCAGTCATAGTGGTGGTAGTCTTTATGTATGCATGTTACCATTTTTAATTTTCAATAAATTATATAGATTTAAATATAATATTAATTATACATTTAACTATCATAAATATTGTTTATATAAAATATATTTTCACTAAGTACATCATTATAATCATCCATGAGAGTTAGTTACAAATAAAGGACGATGTCAATTCGTGGAGGTGGTAGTCCACACCTATGCACAATTTGTGTACTTTAGATTATATTAGAGAATGTAAAAGAATGAATAATTGGTTTTTATTTTACATAATAACATATTTATATGTTATTTATACTAATATAATTTTATTAAGGTGGTTATAAATGTTTCGGAATAGGAATACTAAGTAGAACTTAGTATGAAGGATGTAATACTTTTATTGGGAGCATGAGTTTTCTCCTAGAAAATTCATTATAAATGGAGGATATAAGATAACTAATACATACTGTATTCTTAAATAATTGGAAGAAGGTTCTAGGATAAAAATATTATAGTTATTTTGAATGAAAATCAAGGGTAATTTCTTACATGAAGTGGCAGGTAGATCCCCTTTTATAAGTGAAGAGGAGGTCAATTTTGGCATAGTCGTTTAAATTTTCATTAATGTAAAGACAATATTCATGGGTCTAATATCCAAAATAGATATATATGGAAGGTTAGTTTATTTTTTTCAATCCACATATAAAAAATAAATTTGGAGATATTTTTTTAACTTTAATTGGGTTTATTTCCTCTTAGTGAATCAATTTTAAAATCTTTTAATTTTATTGAGATAATTAATATTTATCAGTAGTATCCAAATTTTAATGACTAAATAAAAATTTAACTTTTTACGTAATTTTAACCTTTTCATTTTAAATTTTTATTTAATTTATCAAATTAATTTTTTATGGGTTTGAATAATTAATTTTTAAACAAATTCACATGTGGGTAAAATTTTGTTTTAGAAAAAAGTGTGTATTCATGTAGAAAAATTGTGTAATAAATTGGTATGCAAATGATCAATTATTTTGAGATATATTCTATTCTTATAAATAAATTTTTTGTATTGTTCATTGAAATAATAAATTCATATTTTACTATTAATAATAAATTTTAAAAAAGATGAAAAATAGTTTTTATTATATTTAAAATTTTACTTTTTTTCTATAAGGTTAAAAATAGGTTTTTAAAATTCTAAACAATGTTTTTAAATTAATAAATTTAATTTATTGACCAATTATAAAAACTAGTGAAATTATAGTTCTATATTATATTCTTATAATTTAACAAAATTCACTAAGTAGTACCCCAATATTTTATGAAATATATTTTTCAAATAAATTTAATTTCTCTATTAGCTTGTGGTATACGCAACATCGAGTTTTAGCAAAACGCAATATAATATTATTATTATTATTTAATCCATACCATTATAAAATTCATATTAAATTGTTGGGTATGAATATGTGTAAATAAATTACTAAAATTATATGGTTTTCAGACTAATAAAATAAATTCATTGGTCATCAATTTATTAGAAATGGAAAAAACCATTTGAAAGTAACATTTTTATAAAAACTATTATTTTGGGCATGAATTTTTTTATATAAGTAAGTTAAATAAATAACTATTGGAATAATAATTTTTTAGAAATTATTATATTTTATATTCAATAAAATTTTTTATCATTCATATAATATTTTTAAAAATTATGAATAAGAATAAATTAAGTTTTTTGTTTTCAAAATTTATTTTTTTTAAAAACTTGTTTTATCATGTTTTATGAACTTATTTCAAAGATAGTTTTTACACTTTCAAAATATTTATTTGGAAAAATAAATTTAAATTTTGAAATAAAAATTTCAAAATAATTTTAACGATGATTTTTTATATTTTAATTAAAATATTAATTTTTTGATAAATAGTGACAAATACTAATTTTTGTTGATAACTGATTATTCATTTTAAGTATTTATAAAGTTAAATTATAATTTCCAATAAACTAAAATTAAATTTGAAAAAATTATATTATAATTAATCCAATATAAGTTATTATATTTAATTTAATATTTAATTTTAATATTAGATATTTTTATATTTATGAAGAAAAGATATTTGGAAAACTACTCTTTTATCGCATCTATACGTTTTATTATAAATTAAATTATTTTAATTCTATAAATTAAATTTGATAAATTGGATTCCATATTCTAAATAATAATTATTTACATTATCTATTAATGTTGAAATTATTTTTTCTCGTAATTAATAGTAAAAAGAGTAAATGTTAATTACTACAATTAAGGTTAAAACAAGGTTTCGCAAGGCACATAATCATGTGAAAAAATTATAGATAAAAATAGGATATTTGTTTACAAAAAAAATTTAATTTAAATAATTATTGGGTCTAAATTATATAATAATTCTAATTTTAAATTTAGTATTTATGGTAAAATTTCTTAGGGAAATAAAAAGATATTGTTTACCATTGTGAAAAATAAAATGGAAAATGTGAATAAACATTGAAATTAAGTTAAAATTTGTATAAAATATGTTTTTTATAGGTGTATAAATACCATAAATTCCATTAACTAAATTATTTATCAATTTTTCATGCACATAGGGTAATATTGGCTTCCGGTTATTGAATATTTCTGGGTATTTAGAAAAATGTCCCACATCCGTAATTATTAAAGGAAATTCCCTCCCCTCACATAATCACACCTATTAAGACCTTTTATTTGACTAAAAACTACCAAAATATATCCTAAAAATCATTATCCATGTTTTAGTGCTAAATTTATTCCAAAAAGACTAATCTTATGATCCTAAAAAATAGAACCAAAAGTGGTTTTTGTAAGAGAAGCTAATTGTCTTCAATAATTTATTTCTTTCTACTTATTATCATACCATATTTAATTATGTTCTAATAATTATAATATAAAAATACCAAGATCTACAAGATACTAATATGTTATTATTTTTATTTAATAAATAATATCCATAACTTATTCCATCAAATGGGAAACAAAACCATCGATCATGTGTACGAAATATTGTCTCCTTTCAAACCAATGCAATTTATTTTTCATAACTACCACTCAAGAATTGATATAATTATTTATTTATATTATATATATTATATTCATAAAATAATTGTACTTCTTGAATTAAATAGTAACTATACCGTCATACTTTACATTCTTTCGGAATAAGATAATGTCGCCCATTTGTATAGTGGACTACCGCCTTGTGAAGCAATGTGATTTGTTTTTAAATTACGCTTTAAAAGGAAGATAATAAAATAAATTAATTAATATATTTCATATATTTGAAATAATAATTCATTTTTAAATTAAATATATTATTTACCTTCATTTCATTTTATCTATTAGGAAAATAGAAACAACGTTCATGTGTACATACGACCCACCATCTCCAGGAATGTTGTAATTAATTTCCTATAAATAACTTTTATGGATTACAACAAATAAATATAATATAAATTTATATTATATTTGTTAATTAAAAAAATAGATTATTAGGCCATGACTATTATAAAAGGATAGAAAATATAAAACCAAAACATACATGTATAACGAATCAGTTATTTATAGAAACTTGATTGTAATGAGGAATTGTTAACAAAAAGGAGATAAAAGGCTATAAATAAATAATATATGGTATTAATTATATTATTATGGTTTTTAATAGATATATATTAAAATTATATTTATTATACTTTAATTTTTAATGTGTATGATGGATTTCAATCCTTAATGTATGTGATTTCTGGTCTCACTTTTATTTTTGGGAGAAAAAATCTATATTCACTACTTTTTTGTATGGTGTGAATACTTTACCATTTCATTATTATTTCATTAATATCTTTATTTTAATTTTATTTTTCAATTTAATTGATTTTATTATTTAATAGCTCTTATAATTCAAGTGTTACAAAAGAAATTAATGGATTTTCATCTCACTTTTATTTATATGGGACACGTTCCTTATACACCACATGTTTCTTTTGTGTGGTTATATATTGGTCACGATTTTATATTATTATTATTATCAAGAAAAGTATGGTATATACATATCCATCTAATTTTTTCCTTCATTTGGACTATTATTCAAATGATACCATTATAATAACGAATTTTTGTTACAACATCTTTTATTATTGGGATTACTTATGATTATGATTACAATGATGAGATATTATGATATACCTATAAACAAGAACCTGAAATTTATTATACTTTGGTAATTTTATAAAAATATATGTTTTACAAAAAAATTTCACAGTTTATGTACTCACGATTCTAAAATAATGTTTTCAAGAAAAACTGACATTATCTCTCTCTTTAATCGAAAATCCTTTTTATTTAATGTCCTTACATTCTAATGAAGTTTTAAATAATGTTTTTATTAATCTAAAATGATTGATTAATGATATTTTTACCTAGGTTTCACTTTTTAATAAATCGATAAAAAATAATCTTCTTTCCATTTTCTGAATGTGGTACTTTTGGACTGTTTATTGAAAAGGCTAATGGAATCATTGTTTTAAATTGTATGGAATGAATGGAACTATCCACTATATTGATCAATAAATAATTGGAAATTACTTTTAATTTTTCATGGTTATTTTCAATGTTATATTTTTCCTTAATATTTGGAAAATAGATTAATTTTAAATAAGTGATTTTAAATTATAAGGATATTTTTGTAAAAATTGTTTTAATGATATTTTAGTTATTTCTATTCATAATTGAAATAAAACAATGTTGTTTATTATGTTTTACTCAAGATATAATCCAATGGTACTATCCTTATTCTTTATATAGATGATTTATGATTATTATTATGATGAATATGTGATTATTACACATATTCCATTCTTTCAAGTTATGAAATAATGAATTTTTCGGTTCTGTGGACTGTACAAGATTGTTGTGGTGAGTGATATATTAAAATTTATTTTAATATTTCATTACCTGAAACCTTGAGCATTGATATTTGTAGACGCTGAAAAGTGCTCTAGGGATGAGGAAGGTTCGGGCGGGACAAAGAGAATCCATATTTGGAACCAGCGATCCATTACGGGGGGGTCCCAGAGGGGCGGCACGAAAAAAATACTGAGGTGCACAAAAAAATATGCCCCGCGTGAAAACCTCTGAGATTCACGAATGTTTTTAGCGTGAGCATGGAACTTTTTCGCGCCACCGCTCTGCGTAGTTGATCTACACATTGCCGACATTGGACATGCAATATTTCGAGCCGTTGTGTTTTTCGGGTGGACCCGCAATCCCGAGAACCTATAAATAGAAGGTCACCCCTTTAACTTCAGCCTGAAGAGTCTGAACCTTCTTCCCTCGGGAAAATACCTCTCCCATACGCGTAAAAATATGTCTCTAAAGTACTGAATTTCTCGCACTAGGTCGCTCGGGGGTCGCTTTCGCGTGAGACCCCTCGGGCTTGATCCCCATCCAAATCCCTTAGACTCCCATCCCCCACACACAATTCCATCCAATTGCACTCAATCCTCTTGTTCGTGTGCAAACCATCCAAATTGTGCACCCTCTATTACGATCTCAGACCGACCCTTTCGTGCGAGAACCCAATTGTGCGCCCGACCCGGCCTTTTTCACCCATGCCGCTTAATTGCGTGCCACCCCAGCCAATTTCCCATCGACACGATCCTTTTCATGCAAGAATCTCAATTGTGCGTTGGCCCGCCCCTTTTTCCCGCAGTAGTCCCTTTTGTATGCAAGCATCCCACCTTGTGTGCCAGTGATGTCCCTCTTCCAGCCATCATTTTTGGGTGCCTCTCGCACCCAAAGCATCTTCTCCATATACTCATTTTCTTTGAAACCTCCTTGGTTTGTACAAAGTAACTTGAAAGTCCCCAGGACGATACCGCCCATTTCATTGCTTATCCTAATGCTTCTTCACATAGGAACGCTAACAGCTATTTCTTCTTCGCATAGCCATGATAACATAGACCCCCCAATGGTTTGCTCCATGACACCCCCTATCCATCGCTTTGCCATTCCCCTCTCTGCACCAAGGAGCAAAGGGTACCGGTTATGTACGTCCTAGGGGTGTGGAGCAAACCCACCTCGTCCGAGCTGCAGGACGTTAAAATACCAAGCTCCATCATCCTCATCACATGACGTTAAATTGTGGCCTTGCCCCGTACCTCGCACGCGGGGTGCCCCAACCATGGACTTTCTCCATGCCCACTGGTCTCCACGAGGATGAGATCTTCCCTCACATGGGATGATATCCTCCTTATCGTAGTGGAGATTGTCCATGGGGAAAGGGAGACCATATCAGTGTAAGCCCCTAGATGTTCTTGCAGGAGGCAGCATCCCTGCTCCTCCTTTCTTCTTCGGTCCCAAGGACCAGGTAGAGGGGGAAATAGACACCAGACCCCTCCTTTCTTTGGTGCCACGTCCCTCTCCTGTTGGGCTTTGTTTCCATCGGGCCTCCATCCTTGAGTAAGTCCTAACCTTTTCGGGATTCTAACCACGCATAAGCCCCTGTTTCCTCTTTGGGTTGTGATCCCACATAATCCCCACTCCACTTCCCATGTACGCACCATTCGTGACATGATCGTCGGGTCTCTGTTATCTCTTGTTTCTCACACCGAACATGACTCATGTGGGATTAGAGTGAGAACTGACCATGACATCTTCCTTGGGCTGCCTCAGAGCGTAATCCCCAAATTCCACCTCCTGAACTATGATTTCTTTGATCTTTTCTAAGGCAAGGTACATAGGAAGCCTCTCTGAGGTTCAATACAAACACCCAATTGGTCGCTCTGACCATCTTCACTCCGGTTCTCCAACACCACCTGAACTATGCGGTCTTTGATCTTTTTCAAGGTAGGGTGCGTAGGAAGACTCCAGGAGTTTTAAGCCCAACAAGCATGGACCCCAGGTCCTCCTTCACGTTAGTTCCCTACCATCCGAACTACGAGGACATTGATATTTGCTAAGGAAAGGTACATAGGAGGCCTCCCTGAGGTTCAATCCCACCATCCACCTGGAGCCCAGGTCCTTATTCATGTCAGTTCACTGACTCCTTCCCCATACCCGAACTATGAGGACTTTGATCTCTGCTAAGGAAAGGTACGTAGGAAGCCTCCCTGAGGTTCAAGCCCACCATTCACCCAGTCATTCCAACCCCTTTACATCAGTTCACCAACACCATGGGATGGATCATAGAGTAATCCCCAAATCCCCCCACACCACCTAAACTACGAGGACTTTGATCATTTCCAAGGCATGTTAGGAATCCTTCCTGAGGTTCATGACCAACACCCAACAGTTCCGACCACCTTCATGTTGGTTCATCCTTGTCCTGAATGAAGTTAAACAGTGGACCTCATCCAGCGGTAAGTCGTTGTAACCTCATCCAATGATAAGTCATTGTAACCCCATCCAGCGGTAAGCCGTTGAAACCACATACAACAGTAAGCCATTGTGACCCCATTTAGCGGTAAGTCATTGATGTCCCCAATCAGTGGTAAGACTTTGAAACACTCATCAGTGGAAAGTCTCCATTAGATGAACTACGTGGAATTTGATTCCCTGCCACAAGGATACGTAGGAGGCCTCATCAAGGCCCATGCCCAAAACCATCGTCATCCCCATGACGGTTCCATCCCATTTACCACCCCCCTCACAAAACCTTCCATCACCCATCATGATTCATACCCAGGACTCCACATCCCGATGGGATCATGCCACCCCATTACCCATTCCATCTAACAGCATTTGTCAAGCCACCCACATGATGGCCCCAATATCGGTGTTCCCTCTAGGGGGTTCCTCCATCTGATCCACTCTAGTCAGTGTTCTGATGAGCCAGATCCATCTCTATTGGACTTTAAACTCACGGAATAGCCCATATTAAACATGGGAAGATAAGGAAAACCTTAGATACATGCCCATGGCATATGATTCCCCACGTTCGATGAGGGATACCTCGGGCTTTCGCGCCCTCGAAAATCCCTATAATAAGGGACCAAAGACAGACATGCCAAACCCCTAGCGTCCAGACATGCTAGTGATTCCCAACGTGACTACTCCCCTAATCGAAGGTTGCTTCCATGACCGGACCCCTTGGAATGTCCTGACAAAAGCAGTGTAATTAACTAGAATTCATGAAGATATGGCTCCATGTAGAGTTTCATTAACAACGTCTTAAGTCTATAAGGGAGACCCAGACTAGGTGACAAGTTCCGAGTAGGAATCCATGGAAGGAAGAACCGACATCCCATCATCCTGTTTCGATCAAGGAGTAAATTTCCCCAAACAAGGAATGGATGTTGCCCGCATTTGGAAAGCAGGAATGCGGGGCAACAGCTGCACATCCTCCACAGACGGATTTGTGCACCCAAAAAAAGCATCGGAAATAGAAATGGTGAACCCAACGTGAATTTATTATCCTAAATATGGAGATTAGTAGCACTCGAGGAATCAATGGATTGACATGTCACCAGATCCAGCTATCTGGCATCATGTCCCACTAACAGAATAGCGAGCCTGGCATGAAAGTCACCAGAAGTTGGGGAAGTAGAATGTTGGACATCCCATTCTGTGATGTTGTCAGTGTGGATACCTCTTATCGGCCATAGAATATGGTATGGCGCTAGGGAATTGGTTGTCGATTCCTTTTTCTTTCAGCACTAACGAGTTCATCTCCCTGATTTTCATGAATCAGGTTTCTGCACCAAGGATGTGATCACTGACTTCCCGTCTATGCAGGGGCAGGGGAAATGCCATCACGTCCATTCTACACAGATTCACCTCTTCCACGACAACATCTACATCTACGACCATGGGGTACCCATGCCCCCTCTCCCCGTCCGAGGTCATTCAACATAGGGTAATCAATGACCTTGTGCATCGCTACGAGGAGGAGGGCATAATCCCAACCCGGGATATGGACCACCTGAATCTAGAGGCATCCACGCCTCTCCATCAACGCCACCCACGGGGGCCGCACAGGGATCCATTGCTCCTTACCCTGACATACAACTGATTCGGGAGCCTATCCTCGAAGCGCCTTGACGACTCCCTCCCTTACGCTGATGAGCTAGGTGATTTCCGGCCCAGCCCGGTCAGAGTCCCAATCTAGGGGCTCCCAGCAAGGGCTCCCACCCGACCGGGTCAGCGCCGCCACCCAGTCTTGCTGGAGGAAGATCAGGTAAGCTACGTACCAGCATCACCCACCCCAGTTCGTCCGACCCAATGCCAGCATTGGGCATAATGTTGAGGAGGACACCCGCCGAAGGCCATCAATGTCGGCAGCTGCCATGGCTCGATCCACCGCCGACGCATATCGTCGGTCCCCTGCACACACTGAGCATGGGAGCTTGTACACCTGACCAGGATCGAGGCCCCTACAGCCCCACAGGAGGGCTGGGTTGACTCTCTTGGATGCTAGCACAAGTAGTGGCCGCTGCAAACCAACCCGTAGTGATGCCACCCAGTACAGAGGTCCTCCTCGTATCACCACTGTGGATAACATTGGCCTCCCCCACTTCGAGGCTCAGCATGGACGTCTGCCCCATGCCACCCCCAATCCGAGTGAGGGCCTTCCCCGGGATGGTGCCACTCGGTATGTAAGCCTCTCCCATGCCCATTACAATGGGTATGGAGTCGTTCCTCCTACCCCCGACTTCCGGTGCATGGACATTGTGCATCCGGTCTCTCTTCCACATGGGGACCCTCCCCATATCCTTTCAGCAGCTGGTGAAGGTCCCCCTTACCTCGAAAACTAGAAGGGTGAGGTCCATCCTTGCTCCATCTGCACCCAGCACGGAGATACTACCTTTGTTCAGCTAGACCAGTACAAGGACCCTCCTTGCGTTGAGGTTGCCCGGGAAAACAAGCAAGGAGGTCCTCCCCATGCTCCTTCCAGTCCCAACGGAGGTCTTTCCTACTCCAGTGCTATCCATGGAGGTCCTCCCCATGTCCCCTTCGACATTTTTCCTGGTGCTCCTCACACCTCGGCTTTCTCAGGTAGAAACCCTCTCCACCACAGCACCAGTGTGGCCAATGGACCCCGTGTCATAAATCAGCCCTGTACCGAGGAGCCACTCAGGGGAAGGAAGGAAGGTCATCGCCACCAAAAGAAGAATTTTGGGAAGGTCCGGATGGAGATCAAACTAGTCTACTTATCAGACTCTGAAGTGGAGTATGACTCAGCTCAGGAACCCTCCCCTCGCTCATCCGAGTCAAGGGTCGGGGCAGGAACAAGGCACATCATCCTAGTACTCCCGGAATGTGAGGTCCATAGGATTCCTACCTCCCTCCATAGGTATATCCAGGAGGATTAAAATATAGTGACCCTGTAGGTTACAGTCGTGAAATCACCACTATTGGCATCGGAAGTGCTCTCTACCTCCAAAAGAGATCACAGAGCTATTCTGGGGACCAATGGCGGGCGAGCAGCATCATGGCCTATCACCAGTAGCCAAAGCCCCAGAGTAAAGAACAACAGCCGTCTGCCCATCTTATCACGACGTAGTGTCTAGGTCACTACACTCTTTGGAGGAAAGCCCGAGAACAGGCGGCCAGTCAGCCTGTTCGCCATACTCTCCACCAGCCAGCCTGTCGTCCCAGTGGTATGCTTCAATACCGTTGTTTGTTCCTCAGCCACACCCACTTGACTAGTGGGTAAATCAAGGGCTAGACCCTGAATCTGAACCAAGGAGTTTCTAGAACATCCTTGCGGCAGACCACTTCCCCGAGAAGTTTTGGCCCGCGGCAACGCCAAATTTTCGTGCACTGAAATCCCTCACCCCAAAGGAGGTTGAATGTTTCCGCCAAACCCTTTGGGGGTTGAAATTTCACATTCTTTATCAGCAGGTGTTTTATCCCAGGAGCCAAGTGAATCTAAAAGAGATTGGAAAGAAATGTCGGCTAGTATATCTGGCTGCGCCCCCTGTGGCCCAGCGCCCCAAGACACCAGGCCGCTGTAAGACCCTACGACAAAAATGCGTTCAGAATTTCATGGTACTCCACAGAATCATCAAGGATTCATCCCCCCATGCACAGATCAATGGTTGGGGGAAGTATGTCACCCTCCTCTTCATTCATATCTGGTGGCATCCTGACTCGCTAAGTGATATCGAGGACATGCCCCCATGAAGGGTCACGGTCAACTTGGCCGACATAGTGGATGAGGAGGACAAGATGGAGCTTCTCGATTGAGACTTACCCCCTGAGGAAGTTCCACCACTATTGGATGAATCAGGAAGGGTTACGCGCCATTAGAGGAACCTACTTGGTCTCCCTGCGCCCACCGAGGCATTGGTACTCAGCCGGAATTCCGGTAAGGGCAAAGAGCACATCGGAGCTGCCAAGCACTTCGACCCATCTGCCTCAATGCAAGAAGAAAAAGGAGGACTCTGAAAAGTCTACATTGTGCCAACAACTTGTTGAGCAGAAGATTTTGGTCGACGAACTCCCGGATGAACGTGTTGTAGAGCGATGGCCCAACAACGACAATCCTAGGCCAATACAGTAGGGGTAGGAACAACTACCCCTCAGTGTGCTACCTTAAGAAAACCCCAATCATCCTACCCCCGTAGACAGGGTTGAAGCCGGAGCTAACAGAAATAGGGCATGGTATGTCTCACCAAACCCTCCTGAACGACACGACAATCGAAGGAATATATCTCGGGTTCCCCCAACTGCCCCGCAGGCCGCTCCACCAACCGCTCCATGAGCCGCTATACCTGTTTACCATGTTGAAGAACCCGCCAACGCACTCGTATTTAGGGATCCCCATCAAGACAGGGACCCCCACCCAGATGATTCAATGGAAACACTCATTGGTTGCCTCGAGGAATTTGAAACATGATAGGTGGAAAACCCACATGATGGCAAGCCATATCCGGCATGGGTGGATGATATGCCGGCACCTCCGGGTTTCGGGAATCCCACATTATCCCCCTTTAACGGTATGGGGACCCGCCGTAGCACCTGGACCACTTCAAATCAAGGTGTGGGCCCATGTTAGCTACTCCAGTCCAGTAGAAGGCCGCCAAGCTCTGATGTTTTGTTCAAACATTGGGCATACATTTTTCTGGTCCAACCAGCTCCCTGTCAGATCCGTAACCAGCTGGGAGGACCCTCGCATGCAATTCCTCTATCAGTTCAGTTCCACCACCCAGAAAACCAGCAACGCAAAACTCTTCAATTGCAAGCGAAGGCCTAATGAGTGAGTCATGAACTTTATCGCTCGGTGGAAGGGGCTCACATACTCCATTGACATTCCATTAACTCAAGAGAAATTTCTAAAGATGCTTGTAGGGAATGTCTGGAAGGAATGGCTCCCCTCTCTGATCACCCAGAACTACCCTAGAGGATTCTAAGACTTCACCAATAAGGCCCAGCGCCTGGAGGAATCCTTGCAGCAGGACAGCCAGGCCCGTCCGTTGCCCCCTGTAATTCTTGTGAGGAGGGCTTCTAGAGATGATCCCGCCGTGGTGGACCAGATAGAGGCCCCCAAATAGCATAAATTATTACCAGCGGAACCACCTCTACAACCTCGAAGATGCCCACCACTATAGGCGCAGCCTCCAGCCCAGCAGCGTCCACTTCAGAATCAGCAGGTGCTCCTGCGAAATGTGCCACCACCACCTAGGCAAGACAACCAGGCTTCACCTCCTCGATAGGTTCTTCCAGCTCCTCATCAAGGTGAGGCTCCAAGAGCCCCCTTTCCAGATAGAAGAAACCAGACCTACTCGTTAAACGAGAATCAGGTCCCCGGATATTTTAGAAGTTCCTTAGAACAAGGAATCGTGCATTTTCCGGAGTGCAGAAGGCCAGAAGAGGCGAACCTCGCTGATCTCCCCAACTACTGCCCCTATCATCAGATCTTGGGGAACACCCTCAATAAGTTTAATGTGTTTAACGAATGGATTCAAGAACAGTCGATAACAACATAGTCAGGATGGGTCCGGCCCCAACACAAGTGGCAGGTGTATTTGTAAGTCCAGACTGCAGTAGCGACAACGAAGGTGAGTGGCAGTAGGTTTCTAACCGCGGTTCCTAGAATTATGATGACTCGATGGCTCGCAAAATGGTTGCTAGTGGACATGGTATCATTCGAGCATGCATAAATCAGTCGGAACCTTCAGAAGCTGCGGCCACCACTTCTGTATCATCATCTCATCTGGCCTCTTCCTAGAAGAGAAGGTATCGACAACGCAAGGGAAAGAAACGCGCCCCACCAATTCCATCATCGTCCCACACTCTCGGTTAATTGATGCCCCTGGATATGGGGATCCCTCCCAAAATCCTCCCAGTGATGTATGACTCTTCAAGTGATAATCAAGGGTACACTTTGGTTAATACCGTGGGGTTGGTAAACCCCTATATGACTCCTGGTGACGGGGAACGCCAGGAGAATCTCCCCAGCATCCCCAGCTAACGCCAACGTCGGCGGAGTCACGGACGTATGGTTCATCGAGTCACATCAGTTGGAACCTCCATCCAGGCTCTGTACACTACTGAGACCAGATAGCAGGCCCAGCACAGAACTCAGCACGTGCAATCTCTTCATCCAGTGTCGTCGGGCCCGCCTCCACCACCGTTTGTGCTATTGGATCAGGCAGAACTACCTCGACCAGGCTGTGACCATACTCGCCCTGCTATAGGCTGATCTCAGTCTTCTGGTCCTCATCTGGCAGCTAGTCTTCAGGCTTCGACTAGTTATTAGTAGGATATACCCAGCACCAGTCAGCCACCGGTCCGGCCGACAGGGCCCTCCATGCCTCCTATAACAGGGCGGCTTTATGCAAGCAGAATTTCACACCTGGTGAGGAAGTATGATGTTCTCAAGTACCTTTCTGGAATCCCAGTGAGGCTTTCCATCCTTTAAGCCCTTCTCTTGTTTCTAGATATGTGTGAGGCCCCCGCTGAGGCTTTGAGAATCCCCCTCCAGTTTGAGATAGAGGTAGCAGTTGTAGAGGCTTTTCATGCTGATGCATTTGAGAATGATGAATGTCAGTCCATCATTTTGTTATCTAGAGAAGATGAAGGCTCTCCCATACATTGGAACATCCACCCACTATACATCACAGTCTAATTTAACGGTGTGGAGGTTTTCCTCTATATTGTTGACACTGGCTCCAGGATTAACCTTATCCCGACGCGGACACTGCGGAAGCTAGGGTTATCCAAAGATGACTTAACTCCCTCTGATTTAAGAATCTAGGGATATGACAGAACTGAGAAGACCCCAGTCGGTAAGATCTGTTTGAAGACCCAGATAGGAAGCCTAGTTTCTAGTACCAAGTTTATGGTTGTCTCCCAGGACACCGCGTATAATGCATTTATGGGAAGACCATGGCTCCACCTGCATGTGGTAGTCCCCTCGTCGTATCACCAGTGCCTCAAGTACTCCCTCAATGGTCGAGTAGGTGTAATTCAAGTCGATGCATCTCTTTTCGCCTCTTGTGAAGCCTGCTACCTAGATGTCGACTATTACAAGAGCAAGGATAAGCAGATTCAGGAAAGCAAGGTTGGGCCCGCCACAATCGCAACTTCCCCCTAGGAAGGTCTGGATGACGCCTACGTCTTCCTGATCCATCGATTGGAGGCCACAACCCTCGACATGGGGAAATGTTTTTTTGTCTCTAGTACAAGATGGAAGCATATTCCCAAGTCCAAGAGACCGTGGAAAATCACCTCGTACTCCTACAAAAACCAGGCTCAAGGGATCCTAGAGCCTCCTGCCCCCGTACGACATCGGGTTGTCCGCCACATGGAAAATACAGTACATCATACGTGTCTGTTTCTCCATGCTGGGATTAATCATCTCAAGCCGATGTGACACTATTGATTTGATATCATCAAGAATGGCCCCTTGGGCCGAAGACTAGATGGGATCAGATCGACTGCCTTCATTGCTAAGGTTTCGGTAGCACGTGAATCTACCGATATGTTGTACACCGTTGTCCAGGCTGGTACCATCCTCCCCTCAGGATCTGCCGAACCAGAGGAAGATCCTCCTGGTGGGAATCCTTCCTCCACAAGTGAAGAAGAGGATTTGGAGGATGCTCCCCCGGCCTTCGAAGAAGGCGTCTCCACTACGATTGATGAACTGTTATAGGTGAACCTTTGTAGTGAGGCAGATTCGAGACCCACCTTGATGAGTGTCACCATGTCCCTTGAGGAGCAGTAGTGGTACATCAATTTCCTGAAGAAAAATCATGATTTATTTTCATGGAGCTACGACCAGATTCCAGGACTGCATCCTCAGGTAGTCATCCACCACCTTAGTCTCCCTGTAAATCATCGCGGGTTAAAGCAGTCTCCTAGAAAGATGCACTATTCTTACGGTACCATGGTTGAGGACGAAGTTGAAAAACTCATCAAATCCAATTTCATTAAGGAGGTCTAGTACCCCCAGTGGATAGCCAACATTATGCCAGTCAGGAAGAAGAACGAACAGATCAGGGTCTGTATCAACTTTCGAGACCTCAACCGTCACTGTCAAAGGATGATTTTCCCCATCCAGTGACATAATTGTTTATCGATGCGACGACTGGGTTCCAGGCCCTCTCCTTCATGGATGGTTACCCCAGATACAACTAGATCCGTATAGCTCCTGAGGACGAGGAGTCCATAGCTTTCAGGGTGCCCCAAGGTACTTTATGTTACCAGGTTATGCCCTTCGGCCTGAAGAATGTAGGTGCCACCTATCAGCGGGCCATGCACCGCATATTCAAGCCAATCCTTGGGACATTGGTGGATTGATATGTGGACGATCTGGTGGTCAAATCTCGCAAGTTCCAAGACCATCTCAAGTACCTTTATAAAGTGTTCGTCTTCCTCCATTCCCACCACCTGAAGATGAACCCATTAAAGTGTGCCTTAGAGGTCACCTCCGGGAAGTTTTTTGGATTTTTTTTCAGGTACCGGGGCATTGAGAATGACCAAGAGAAGATCAAGTCCATCCGTCAGATGCCTCCCCCGATCAATATTCGGGAGCATCTAGTTTTCCAAGTCCACTTAGCCTACATACGCCGATTCATTTCAAATTTGACCAGAAAGTGTAAGACCATTTCTAGGCTCATGATGAAAGGCTCCGCCTACGAGTGGGACGAAGAGTTCCAGACTGCATTCGACGAAATAAAGCATTATATACTCTAACCTCTGGTCTTGATTCCATCCATCTCCATAAAACCACTGATCTTGTATGTGACTTCCCATGAACAATATCTCAGTGCCCTTATCACCTAGAAGAACAATGAGGGGATGAAAAACAGTCTCTACTACCTCAGCCGAATGCCCCTTGACACGGAGACTAGATAATCCCCCATAAAAAAGAGCTTCCTTGCATTGGTATTCACAGTGAAGAAATTGCAACACTAATTGAAACACCACAAGGTACAACCGGTGTCTTGCATAGACCCGCTAAAGTACATTCTAAACTGCCCTATGTTGACAGGATGACTAATATGGTGGGTAGTAATCCTCCAGCAGTTCGACATCAGGTTTGTCCCCCAAAAATCTATCAAGGGATATGCATTGACCGATTTTCTTGCTGCCCATCCAACCTCCACAGACCAGTCCCTAGACCTGTATTTTCTTGATGAGGTTATCCTCTCGGTATATCATACCATCTCGTGTTGGTAGATGCACTTTGATGGGGCCTCCCGGAGCCCCACCGGTAGGAGGCTCGATGATCCCAGACTCAATAGAGTAGGCCTGGGTATTTTCTTTATTACCCCAGCACAAGCCATTTTTTCATACTCATTCTTGTTATTAGAAGGCTACACCAATAATGAGGCCGAGTATCAGACCATCATCACTGGCCTTGAGCTGGACCATGAGATCGATGTGCCCCATTTTCATGTGAAAGGGGATTCCAAACTAGTCATCAAGAAAATAAACAGTGGCTACATCATCAGAAAGCCAGAGCTCGTACCATTTTTGGAGTGGACCCTCCAGTTAATGGCCCAGTTTCCATCTCAGTTGGAAGTTACTCATGTCCCTCGATCTTAGAAAAGTTGAGGTGATTCCCTGGATGGCCTGGCTGCATCACTTGAAAAAACTGAGAAAGATGATCTAATTATACACGTGGCACTTTGGAGAGTCATTTTTTCCATCACCTCAAATGACAACGACGACCTACGAGTAAGCCATATTACCACCGGATCCTCCACGTCAGGACCCCTAGGTCACTCAGTTGCTGTAGTTCAAGCGACCCCTGTTAGGAGAGCCCCCTTTGTCGAGTATCTCCAAAATAGTTACCACCCATCTGATCGGGCCGAGCGTGAGTGAATTTGACGTCGTGCACTGCAGTTTACCCTTCATAGTGGTTCTAGTCTTGAGTATATCTTCTACCAGAGATAGTTTTATGGTGTTCTCCTCCATTTCATCCAAGGAGTCGATAGTTATTAGGTCATGAAAGAGTTTCACACTGGTTCCTATGGGGCTCACTAGACTGGGCCAAAGTTGTCCCACAAGATCCGTAGATTGGGATATTTCAGGCCCTCCATGATCCACGATTGCATCTTGTTCGCCAAGAGGTGTCACAAATTCCAAATTCTTGTTAACTTCATGCATCGGCCACCAGAACCTCTCCAATACACCAAGTACTCTTGGCCATTTGCGGTGTGGGGACTCGATGTCATGGGACCATATCCACCGGTGATAGCTCGCTAGTACAGGTTCATCCTGACCGCCACATATTTATTTTATAATTCGGCAGAAGTAGTTCCACTCAAGGAGGTCAAGTCCCATACTATCATCGACTTCATGAGCTCCAATATCATCTACCGTTTTGGAGTCCCTCATGCCTTCCTCACCTATAATGGCACCAACTTCTGTGTAACTGAGTTGAAGAACTTTTACACCAAGTACAACATTAGTTCGAACCAGACCTCCTGCTACCACGCACAGGAGAATGGATATATCAAGGCGCTCAACAAAACCCTCTCTAACATTTTTCAAAAATGGTTGGTCAGAACAAGAAGAGTTGGCCAGAAAATCTCCCCAATGCCCTCTAGGCCTATCAGACAACAACTCGTAATTCAACCCATGTGACCCCATATTCCCTGGTGTATGGAACTAAGGTCATCCTGACCATCAAGATCTAGCTTCCCTCATTACACAAAGCAGTTTATGACCAGAAGGCGCCCGATAAGGTAGACAAAATTCATTTGGCTGAATTGGAAGCACTTAACGAGAATAGGCTTCGTGCCCTGCACAATCTGGAAAGGTATCAGAATAAGATAGCTAGAGCCTTCAACAAGAAGGTTCACCTCCACTCTTTCCTGCAAGGCGACTTGGTATTGCCCCTCCAGATGCCAATGATCCCTGGTAGGAAACCACCCAAGTTGGAGCCCAAATGGGAAGGACCTTACATAATTCACAGGGTTTAACCGAATGGAGAATACTCCATGGTGACCATGGATGGCAAGAATATAAATCATCCCACCAATGTTATGTTCCTCAAGAAATACTTTGCCTGAGCCTACTGGTCCTACAAGACCTTAATCTGGATGTTCCCACATGACCCTAAACTGCACGATTGTCCAGCATGACCTTAAAATGTCCAGTCCTTCATGAATTTAAACTGTGCATTGTCCTGCATGATGTTAAACTGCATCTTCAGAACTACGTATGGCTTGATTTCCATACACATGGGATACGTAGGAATGCTCAGATGCCTCGTCTTGAGCCTAGCCCCAAACTCTTCCCTTTGACTATCCCCCCTAGGTATCGTTCTCTCGAAGGATCCTTACAGAACATGGTGTAAGATTCATTAGCCCCACTAATTCCAAGATTATAACGGTCGCACCATGTGCCCGCTCACCGTTCTTCTATCCTCCCACATCCTCACTGCCTGACGTTAAACTGAGTGGCCTTCAAGAACTACATACGACTTGATTCCCATCCTCATGGTATATGTAGGAACGCCTAGAAATTTCATCTATTGGCCCAGCCCAAACGCCAGAATCTTCCCCTCGAGTCAAGACATATGGTGGGGTGCATACTTTTTCCCCAATTCACATTGAGATTGTATCTATCTGGAAATACGTCCCACTCCCTGGAGATGATTGCCTCTTTCATAGATGGGTACAACAATGTTTCACCCACTACTTTGATTAGGACTTCATCATATTTCCCACCCAGAAGGGCCCCCAGATGGCATGGATGCTAGGCCTAAGGGATCTCCTACCACTTTGGGCTAGAGCTCTCAAGGATGTTGAGAAATAATCTGATACAAGTCCTGCATTGAGAATATGGTCAGCGGTCGATGCTCATTTGTTGTTCCCAGTCTAGGTCTTTGTAGGGATGTTGTGTTCCGAATAGGGTCAACAGTAATCTTGTGTCATTAAAACTACCCCAAGATGTCCCAATCATTGAGTGTAGTGGTCCATTCTTCCTCGTTGTATCTCCAAGAGACGAACTCCCTTCGGGCAATGCCAGTTACGGGATTGTAGAGTGTGGAATTTGACTATGTCCTCATTCACATCCGTTTACTAGCTGTGTTGTACACCTCCTATGTGTTTGGTATCTTACCCACTTTCATCCTCACTACAAGATGTTAAACTGTGAATTGATAGGGCCTTCCCATCCGAAGCTCGGCCTTAGGCCCCTGGCCTTTTCTGTCCCCTTGGCCCTTTCTGGCCCCTGGCCCAAGTTCTCATTTAGGGTTGTGTGGTGTGGAGAAAACATATTTCCTCATTCACGTCATGCTATTTTTCCATGATAGACATATCCCCTTAAGGCAGCCTTCCCTTTATTTTTCATCCATACCGTGAGCACAGGCCCTGTCGTGCTTTGGGTGCCCAGTTTTGGGCCCCCGGCCCAGGTTCTCTCTTATGGGATTGTACAGTGTGGTATGGGATTATGTCCTCATTCACATTGGGTTACTCTCCATTCCATACACACCCCTGGACGAGATACCTTATTCTCTATTCTTCCTCACTGCAGACGTTAAACTACAAACTGGTCGGCCCTTTCTTACCGAGGCCCAACCTCCGGCCCCTAGTCTTTTCTGGTCCCTTGGACTTCTCGGACCTCGGCCCAAGTTCTTACACCGAATTGTACGGTGTGGTATGGTTTTATGTCCTCATTCACGTTGGGTTATTCATCGCACCATACACCCCCCTTTTTGGGGTATCTTACCCCTCCCTTCTTCCTCTTTTCAGATCTATGTATGGCTTTATTCCCATCTTCATGGGATATGTATGACTGCCCAAGCATCTCATCTTCGGGTCCAACCCCATCTTGGCCCCTTGGACCGTATTCCCCCAAAGAGAGGAATATATGGTGTGGTATGGGATTATGCTCTCACTCACGTTGGGTGTTGAAACGACCATTCCATTTACCTTCTCCTCCTGAGATTTTTCCACCCCCTTGTACTATCCTCATCTTTTCAAATCGTCCACTTTCAAGATGAGCCCCTTGGCCCTCTTTGGAAATTCACTGATGTGCCTAAGGGTACTCCGGTTTAGTACCAGGAATGTTGGACTCTACTCAGGAATGCTTTCACCTATTTTTCAAGCTTCATGTCCTCCCTCATTAGGGCTTCCACCACCTTTCACATCCAAAGGGACCCCCGAATGGCATGGATGCTTGGCCCAAGGGCCCTTCTACCATTACGGGCCAACGTCCTCCAGGGTTCTGGACAACAAATTGATTGAAGTCCCACATTGAGAATTTTTTCAGTGGTCAATTCTCATTTGTTTGTCCCTATTTCAAGCTAACACAATATGAATGTTGTGTTTCAAACACGGTCGACAATTATCCTCCATCATGACGTCAAGACCATTAATCCAAAAATGTGAGTTACATGATTCATGTCCTTCTCCAACTCATCATGTCCAAGTAGAACTTCAAAACTCTTGGTAATATTCCTCAGTGCGCATATGCACATTGGATGTATCTCATATATTTTAAATACCTTATCCGCCCTTGTTTCCTACACTGAGTTCAACTCAAGTAGGATTAGGGATTGGGTTAAGGTCCGCCATTACTTGGCATAGTCCCTTCTCCATGGTCTGAATTCTAAGACCTTCAACTAAGATCTTTTCATATTTCCCCTTTGTAATAACTATGTATAGCTTGATTCCCATCCTCATAGGATACATAAGAACACCCAGACATCTCGTCTTCAGGTCCTGCTCAATTGGGAGCTAGTTTCTACTGCCCCTTACCCTCATGCCTCTATTTTTCCCCCGTGGCCCACAGTTTCTTTCGCAGAATTGTGTACGGTGTTACGTCTGTGCCGCATGACATTAAATTGAATGGTTGGTCCCATCACATGACCCTAAACTATGACATTATCATCCTAGACACACGATGAAAAATAGCACTAGATCATGATGTCCTCACTCAAGGGGACACTATGTTTGGTATCGGTCACACACCATACCTTCTGTTAATTCTTGCATATGGCTTGACTCTTGTGGCGATACCGACACTTGCTATCCTAGGCCTTTCTCTTCACAAAAAAAAACATTCACCTTAAAAGACAAACAAGATTTATCAAATACCACTTATTTTGGTGTGATGGCCACACCTACACACCCCTTTTATCCCTGGCATTGGTAACTTACCATGACACCTCTTAGAACTACGTGCATCCTGATCCCCATCCTCATGGGGTACGTAGTAACATCTGTGCACCTTGCCTCGGGCCCAACTTAACTATCATTTTCGGTCCCTTGACCTAAAACCTTCCCAGGGAACTCGTGGTGGTCGAAACCCCAGGTTCCCATTCACATCGGGTTTTATAATTACCCCACCATGTGTCTCCTGTGTTTCCTACCATCCATGGTTCAAGCTCCATGACCATAAACTAAGACCACTCTTTGTCCTTGCCGCAAGACGTTAAACTGCATGACACATCTTCAGAACTACATATGGATTGATTCCCATCCTCATGGGACACCTAGAGACACCTAGGCATTTCACCTCGGGTCCAGCCCCAGGAATCATAAATCTTGTTCCTCCTCATTTCCAGCCCCTGGCCTTACCCCTTGTGGGGAACCATGTAACTGCAGATCTGCCCTAAACAAATTTGGGATGCCCCGCAATGATGCTGGGAAGTGAAAGCTACCTTGCCAGAGAGGTCCTGTCTAAAAGTAGGAATGATCCATGTTCGTACTGATGCTCCCATCTAATGTGATTCCACCCTGAAGGAGTAATTTCGAGAGTTTTAGATCATGTTCGAACAAACCATCACTCCACATTCCACGCTTTTCATGCCCATTATTTGGACCCTAATCCTCTTTCATGTCTAAGGGAACCCCCTAATAGTATGGATGATCGGCCTATGGACTGCCTATTATCCTGGGCCAACGTTCCGAAAGGATAATGGATGACATTTTGAGTCAGGTCCCATGTTTCGAACATGGTCAGTGGTCAGCCCTCATTTTCCATCCCCATTACAGGATAACACAATAAGGTTATTGTGTTTCGAATGCGTTCAATAGTTATTCCTTATTATCACACCACCCACATGGTGTTCCAAATCCTGGGTATCATGATTCACATATTCCATTCCCATCTGATCGGATTGATTCCAGCACCCTTGGCATTACCCCGTTCGTGCACAAGAGAACACTAGGAAAATGGTAATTTGGCTATTTAGAGAGTTTCATCTTCCAGTTAGGTCTCTCCCATTTCCTCCCAGAAATCCGGGTCGGTTTTTCGAACCCTGGATGCATGAAGCTTGGTGGACACTCCTATGTTCAAATGAAGTAATATATCGTAGTTGAATGTATTAAACCAAATTAACGAGTAAATGAGTATCCATAGAACTATTCATACATGCAGTTCAGAACAATAAGTAGTAAGGAGAAATGATTTTATGAGTTCATCCAAAACAGGGCCCTTAAGGGTCATATTCTTGGATGGATTACTCCAGCGTCGCTACCCTTTGGCTGATGGCCTCCAGGATTGCTTCCCGCCCCCTGAGGACTCTCTCTTTGTCAGCAGCTATAGAGCGCAGTCCACTGACCCTAGACCTTGCTTGAACCTGGTCAGTTTAGAGTACAGTCATCTGGTGATCCGCCTCCACTAGTTTCTCTTGGGCGTCTTCCAGCTGGGCCCTCAACTGCTCCACGAGCTTGGAATAGTTTTCAATGAATGTCTCATTTTCCTTCACCTGTTATTCAAGGCGTCATACCTCTTGTTCTGCATGGATGAAAACTTGGGTACTCCCTGACCCCTCCCGACACTGGGCAACGTTGGAGCTTTGGCTGTGCTCGCGCAGTTTCTCAGCCACGTAGTCTCAGACCATTGAATAAAGGCGCTGATCATCCACCCCTCCAGCATAGAGAAAGTGCAACTAGGTTTGGAGTGATCCCATCCAATTCATCCATTCAGTCTGGGGATTACTGAGAAAGTTCTTGATGCACTCCCACACTTTTCCCCATGTCATATGTCTCTCCTCGGCCACCTTCGAGTTAGAATCATCTATCTCCTTAGGGTCTGCAGGCCGATAGTCGGGGAAGGCAGCCAAGAAACCAGCACCAGGGTCTTCTTCGGGTGACCCTCCTGAGGGGTGGGGTTCTTCAATGCCCGGGCGACCATCCCTTCTTGCCTCAGTCTCGGTAGATCCCTCTCCGACTTTCGGTCATACCCCGACATGAGTACCATTGATTTCCACCACTCTTTACTCACCATGTCCCGGGGCCGGCTAATTTTGAGAAGTGTGCCCTGAATGGGACGACACGTTTTCTGTTGAATCAATTTTGGACGACCCGACAGCAGCCCGATGAGCCTCTAAGGATGTGATTACTACACAAAAAAGGAACACCCTGATCAATTGATCTCTCCAATGGTGATTAACTGGTGTTGAAGTAATGAACTTATAGGAGCCCAAAGCATCGACCTCTGATGTTCTAGCCACCACAAGAGCTGCCATTATGGGGGATCCCTCAACAATCCTCAGTTCAATAATGGATGTCGTCTCCCCACCTTGTTCTACCGGTGCCTCCTCCCTTTCGAATGGAGACCCTTGGTCAGTGTCCATATGGTCCTGAACAGGATAAGGAGATCTAATTGAGGGATACAAAATAGGATGAGGGGAAAGGATAGATAAGGTCTGAGATATACCTCAAGCAGCTCAGTTATATCCACATCAAAGCCGATGATCTCAGCACTCTCTCGGAGACTCCATTGGTGGGACACCCCATGAGACCCTCCACCTTCAAGACCCTTTTCTCCTTCCCCTCCTCCTTTACCTTCTCCTTCATCCTCCTCTTCCATCTCAGTGGCTTCCAGCTCATCATCGCTGTCATCATTCTCTGAAGGCATCTTTTCTGCATCATTATCCTGGATGAGCATAACTTTCACCAAGAAAGATGGATCCTCGCACTGACCTCATTGGTGTGCATACACATCCATGACCGTCATATACACATGCCGACAACGAAAGTTTACCCTGTCGACAACCCGAATGAGTCTGGCCTTCAGACGTTGGATTCTGCCTTGCACTATCTTTTCTCAAAGAGCTTCAGTAATCATCGACTGTTGCAGGGTCATCCAGGATGACCACAGAGCTGGGAAGATTGCATCACTAGAAGGTTGAAGCAGATACCTTATCTGCTTCCCAGGAAGTTCCCTGGCCACCTCACGATCTCTTATCCCCCAAGGAAATGAGGGAACGAACACGCCATGCGACGTCCCCACCGCTGATGTCCCTGCCTGTGTGGGCCTAGCAGCCCAATGGCCTTCCCACATTTGTTCCCTAACAGCACACTATCTGCTCTCCCACCACCCAGTCTCTGCACTGGCTACCTTGAGTTTCCGAACTCGCTTCCACAAAATCCCCTCAGTATAGGCTATGGCCCAGTGCTTGGCATATTCGGTTGAGAGGCTAGCATCAACTCTGGTGGGAGGAAAGGTGATAATGTCGCCAGAGCCCTGGGCTATGAATATCAGCCACATTTGGAAAAGAACACAGGGGTGCCTCTATTCCCAAATATCTATGTGCACCTTCTTCGGCATTCACTAAATGCATCTGAACTGCCTGGAGAATTTGGATGGCACGTAGGGCTCACAAAATATCTTCCCATCAATCTGGGCCATGATCACCCCACCTCTGATGCTATGGAAGTATTTCCTTTTCTCTAGTGAACCTTCCCTGTTATCTACCATATGGCTTGTCGGGGTGGGGAATGGGATGAAATTTAAGTTGGCATGATTTTCGATCCTGATCTTTAGTCCCTCTTTATTAAGCGTCAATGGCATGACCCTGACGATGTTCAGCAAGGAAGGTTGTAGGCCATTACCTAGAGGACAGATAGTGTTTAGAAATGTATACTCGTCGTAATGAGCCACGACCAGCCATAAAAGATATGGAAGGGGCCACAAATCCTTCTCGATGACCCCCCTTTTGAAATATGTCCCAAAATGGCATATAGATGGGCCAAAACGGTGAATCCCATATTGAACCTTTGATTAGCGGCCATGATGTCTGCCATCACTAGGGTTTTTGGGTGAACTCCCATCCTTGCCTCCCTCACCAGAAAGAGCCACCAACTCAGAAATGTGGCAAGGATCTGGCATATCAGACGTTCGGGTCTCAGCTCTCATTTATGCTAAAGATCCATGACTTCTAGTCCCCTGCCTCCAGGATCCTTCAGTATGATCTGCTCTTGCTCCTCTGTGCCATGATCAGACATCGTCTCCCTCACCCCGACATCTTGATGTCCGGATCTATTTGAAAGAACAATCTGAACCATTTCTTGTAAGCAATGTCCTTTAGGAAATCCTTAACCCCCATCCTCTCCTTAGCCAGCTCCAACAGGTGCCATGTCAGCATAGGGGTTCGTGATCCGTCCCACCAGGTGTTCCTCATCGGGAGGAACTAATCATATTGGTGCCCATCCAAAGGAATACCACCGATGAAATGGATGTCTCACAGGCTGATACAAACTTCCCCTTGATGAAGATGGAAGGTATTGGTTTCGGGGGGACAATCGGTTAAACAGCTCTTGCTCGAGCTCCGGCTGGTGATAGAAATAAAACTGTGACGTCCACACCACCTCAAACAAACCGATGTACCATAATTCAGCCCAAAACCGGTCGCATGACTAGCGAACCCAATATGAACAGGTCCATTCACTGGTGAAATTTCCTCCAGACCACTGATCTGAATCCTATAGTCATCCTTCAGTCTCGTCAATAACACTCTGACGGAATGTGAATGCGTAAAGTTCCGAAGAACTCTCTGTGATAGGGTCACTCCCCGAGATGGTCCTGGTCCTGGGATTTAGGACGTAAACATCCAGGTGTCTGGTTTCTCTAGCAGGATTTTCGTTTTAGGTGATGTTATATCAGGGCAGTTCATCCTCATGGGTTACCCATGACTGCGGTGTGTCGACCACAAACCTTGGCACAAGTACCTCATACAGAATTCTGAAGTCCCAGGTCGGCAGGTTGGAAGGCAGTGCATACTACTTCTGTGCTGGGGTCAACATGTTGAAGAGAGTATGGTTTTTGGATATGATCCTTTGGGTTCCATAAACCTCATGGTTGGCAACCATATCATCCCTTCAAGTAACAGATGTGATTTCCCTCTCAACGTCATCTCAATTAGTGGTCATCTCCTACTGGAAAGGTTTTGAGAAGTCTGCGTGAGAAAAACAGTCGCTGGCATGAAAAAACAGAAGCTGGAACGAAAAATCAGCGGCTGGAGTGGAAAATCAGTTGTTGGTGCGAAAAATAGAAAATCAACACCGAAAATCCTGGGTTGGCGCTTAAACAGACGACTGATCGCGGGGAATTATGTGCAACCAAAGCATTTTTCGTACAAGTGGAGGAAATGTTTTTCATGCACGAGAGCTTCGGGATTATCATGTGAGAAAATATGTATGTAATGGGGGACCTATGGGGCCTTTTATAGGTGTGATGAGCAGTTTTCGCGCGCACGTGAAAAGGAAATTGTGTGCTTTGTACTGGTTTTTCACGCCGCTTCGGTTTTAAGTGCACGCCAGCCCCTGGGAGTCCTGTATCTCGGCATTTCCCTCAGAATCTAACCTTTTTGGCCCCTCACTGATCCGATTCTGAGGGGGGGGATTTGTAGATGCCAAAAAGCGCTCCAGGGCTGAGGAAGGTTTGGGCGTGACAAAGTGAAGCCATATTTGGAACCAGCGATCCATTCTGGGGGGCCCGAATGGAGGGCGCAAAAAAAATATTGAGGTGCGCGAAAAGCACCGGGATTTAGAAGAGTTTTCCGCTCGAGCATGGAACTTTTTCGTGCCACCGCTCCGTACGGTTGATCTATGCACTGCCGACATTGGGCACGCAATATTTAGCGCCAATGTGTTTTTTGCGCGGACTTGCGATCCCCAGTGCCTATAAATAGAAGGCCAACCATTCGACTTCAGCCCGAAGAATCTGAATTGTCTTCCCTGCATGAAATATCTCTCCCGTGTGCACAAAAAGATGGCTCTCAGGTATTGAATTTTTTGTGCAAGGTCGCCTGGGGGTCTGCATTCGCACGAGACCCCTCGAGCTTGATCCTTGTCCAAATCCCTTCGACTCTCGTCCCCCGCTCGCAATTCCTTTAAATTTTTCACAATCCTCTCATCCGCATGAAAACCCTTCCAAATTGAACGCCCTCTATTACACATATGGACCAGCCCTTTTGCGCTCAAACTCGATTGCACGCCCGACACAGCCTTTTTCGCGCATGCCAATTAATTTCCCGCCACCCCAGGCAATTTCAGGCTGATGCGGTCCTTTTCGCACAAGCACCTCAATTGCGCACTAACCTGCCCCTTTTTCGCGTAGAAATACCTTTTGCATGCAAGCCTTCCACCTTGTGCGCTCGTGATTTCCCTCTTCCAGACATCATTTTCAGGTGCCTCCGCACCCAAAGCATCTTCTCCATATACTCATTTTCCGTGAAACCTCCTAGGTTCTCACTAAGTAACTTCAAAGTCCCCGGGGTGATACCGCCTGTTTTGTTGCTTTGACTCATTCTTCATTGCATAGGCATGCTAATAGCTATTGATTCTTCACATAGCCATGCTAATGTAGACCCCCCTATGGTTCGCTCTATGACACCCCATATCCTCAACTTTTCTTGTCCCCTCTCTTCACCAAGGAGCAGAGGGTACCAGTTATGTAAGTCCTAGGGGTGCGGAGCAAACCCACCTCGTCCGAGCTGCAGGATGTTAAATTTCCATGAACCATCATCCTCATTACATGATTTTAAATTGTGGCCTTGACCATGCCTTGCATGCGTTGTGCCCCCACCTTGGACTTTCTCCACGCCCACTAGTCTCCATGAGGATAAGATATTCCCTCACAGGGGATGATATCCTCCTTATTAGAGTGGCATTGGTCCGTGAGGAAAGGGCGACCATCTCAGTGTAAGGGCCTAGCTTTTCTTACAGGAGGCAACATCACTTCTCCTTGTATCTTATTCGATCCCAAGGACAAGGGAGAGAGGTAAATGGACACCAGACCCCTCCTTTCTTCGGTTCCAAGTACCTCTCCCACTGGGCTTTGTCGCCATCGGGCCTCCATCCTGGAGTAAGTCCCAACCTCTTTGGGCTGCTAACCACACATAAGACCATGTTTCCTGTTTTGGCTACGATCACGCATAAGCCCCACTCCACTTCCCATGGATGCACCTTTCATGACGTGATCGGCAGGTCTCTGTTATCTCTTGTTTTTCACACCAAGCATGACTCACATGGGCTTAGAGTGAGCACCGACCATGACATCTTCCTTGGGCCGCCTCAGAGCATAAGCCCCAAATGTCACCACCTAAACTACGAGGTATTTGATCTTTTCTAAGGAAAAGTATGTAGGAAGCCTCCCTGAGGTTCAAGCCCAACACCCAATTGGTCATTCTGACCATCTTCATGCCGGTTTTCCAACCCCACCTGAACTAAGAGGTCTTTCATCTTTTCCAAGGTAGTGTACATAGCAAGCCTCCACAAGGTTCAAGCCCAATAACCATTGGACCCCAGGTCCACCTTCACATCGGTTCCCAACCATCTGAACTACGAGGACATTGATCTTTTCTAAGGCAAGGTATGTAGGAGTTCTCCCTGAGGTTCAATCCCACCATCCACCTCGACCCCAAGTCCTTATTCACGTTGTTTCACCGACTCCTTCCCCATACCCGAACTATGAGGACTTTGATCTTTGCTAATGCAATGTACATAGGAAGCCTCCCTAATGTTCAAGTCCACCATTCACCTGGTCTTTTCAACCCCTTTACATTAGATCACCAACACCTTGGTCTTCCTAAGAGCGTAAGCCCCAAATACCCCCACACCACCTAAACTACGAGGACTTTGATCCATACTAAGGTAGGGTATGTAGGAAGCCTCCCTAAGGTTCAAGCCCAACACCCAACAGTTCCAACCACCTTCACGTCGGTTCATCCCTGACCTGCATGACGTTAAAATGTGGACCTCATACAGTGGTAATCCATTGTAACCTCATCAAGCGGTAATCCATTGTAACCCCATCCAATGTTAAGTCGTTGTAACCCCATCTAGCGGTAAGCCGTTGAGACCCCATTCAGCGGTAAGCCGGTGACATCCCCAATCAGTGGTGATTTGTTGAAACCATCGTCAACAGAAATTCTCCATCAGAAAAACTACATGAACTTTGATTCCCTCCCATGGGGAAACGTATGAGGCCTTATCAAGGCTCAATCCCAAAACCATCTTCATCCTCATGACGGTTCCATCCCATTCACTACCCCCTCAGAAAACCTTCCATCATCCATCCTGATTCTTTCCTTGGCCACCACATCCCGATGGGATCATGCCACCCCATTCCCTGTTCCATCTAATAGCATTTGGAATGTCACCCACATGATGGACCCAATATCAGTGTTCCCTCTAGGGGGTTCCTCCATCTAATCCACTCTAGTTAGTGTTCTGATGATCCCAATTTTTCTCTGTTGGACGTTAAACTCGCGGCATACGCCATGTTAAACATGGGAAGCTGAGGAAAACCTCATATACATGCCCATGGAATATGTTTCCTTGCGTTCAATGTGGCATGCCTCAGGCTTCCGCTCCCTCGAAAAGCCCTATAATAAGGGACAGAAGACAGACACGCCAATCCCCCAGCATCCAAACATGCTAGTGATTCCCAATGTGACTACTCCCCTAACCGAAGGATGCTTCGTAGACCGGACCCCTTGGAATGTCCTGATAGAAGCAGTGTAATGAACTGGCATCCATGAAGATATGGTGCCAGGAAGAGCTTTACAAACAATGTCTTAAGTCTATAAGGGAGACCCGGACTAGGTGACAAGTTCCGAGGATGAACCCACGGAAGAAAGAATCGACATCCCATCATCCCATTTCGATCAAGGAGCAAACATCCCTGAACAAGGAACGGATGCCACCCCCCTTTGGAAAGTGGGAATGCGGGGCAACAACTGCGCATCCTCCATAGACGGATTCACGAACCCCAACAAAAGTGTCAGAAACAATATTGAATTTAATTTTTATAAATAATTTATTTAATATCGAAATTAATAAATACATTATCTGAGAATTCTTCTTTTATGTAGATGATGATCATCTGAAAAGACCCTTTAATATTTCCTTTATTGTGTTGTGATGATCCAAGGATAGAAACCCTCTAATAGTGATCTAAATGTTCCCCTTTGGTTTATGAGAAATTACAATTGTTCTTCAGGTGCTAGCATGTAGATTCACTTTTCTTGTGTAATTCATGTTGATCTCTCATCCATTGATCTTGAAGGGATCTCTCTTTAGTTTCTCATTCTTCATTTAAAGAGACAGAGAGAATGAGAAGTTTAGAGAGGGTTTTATTGTGTGTGGTGATTCTCATGATTCAATTTTTGATGCAATACACAATAGACATAATGGACTATTTATAGATCTAGGGTCTAGGTTAATTTTGTTTCATTTCATGATAACCATTAAATAATATAATAATACATAATAAATCACATGATGAATAATAATAATTTTATTATTATTATGTTATGATGCATGCCAACTTTCATAATAAAAAATATTATTCATTTTCCTTATCATTTAATATTTATCACCGAACATAGTCTTTGTTTGTTTGAACTCCTATCGAATTTATTTAACCCCTAAATAAATATTTCATTTAAATATTTCATTTACCAATAAATATTTATGATCAATAAATCATGAATAAAATTCTATCTCAATATTATAGATATTATTTATTCAATTAATTATATTATAATAGAATTTAATCGATATCATCAGAAACACATAGTGTGTAACCCTTTAGGATTGTTTCCTACAAGCAATAGGTGGTCTTTCCTAAATTTCTAGGTTAGTATCTTAGACCTGATCAAGGATACCACTAGAATGAACTTATTGTCACAATTATGAAAACCAAATATGAATGATCAATGTTTAATATAATCCCTTCATCTCATTATCTCATCAAGAAGGATGCACATATTTTTCACCGACCTATATTCTCAATACCTCTCTAATTAACTATCTAAAATAAATGCATAGTTTCAATAAGGTCATTGAATTTAATTCAATTTTTGTATTCCAATAAAAGGACTGAGATATAAAAATCCATAAATATGGAAAGGACAAAACCATACTCGACTTATCCATTAATAAAATGTCAATCATGACACAGCCAAAATTCCCTACCTCCTAGTGAACATATTGAATCATAGTTTTGATCAGATGATTTATGTGAATCATTCATGACATGCATTAATGGTAATCCTAAAGTATAAGGACCATTACACACACTCATAGATAGAAATATCAGATGGCATCAAAATATGCAAAATTCCTACTAGCAGGTTTTTTCTCAAAAATCTTAAATCATGGAGGTTACCAAGTGAAAACATCATGATAAGAAGTCACATACACATATTAATGATCATACCTGGTAGTATAAATAAAATGTTCCCCATAATAGTACATTATCTGACCACAAAACTATATTTATGAATATTTCCATATAACTTCAAGGCTTTCATCATACTGAGGAATTTCTATGACCTTATCAATGAATTTTATACTCTAAGGAATTATTATTTTAGATTAATGTAGAATAATGAGATATACTTAATAATAAGTTTCATTAATATTAAAATATATATATAATATAAATATAATCAAATAATAAATAGTTTATCCTAGGGCAACAAATCTAAAAATTCCCACTTGGGCTAGAGCCAACTGCCTATGAATTTTAGTATGCTACACCTCACATAATAATAATATTTCTATTGAGGAAAATATTTATTCAAGGGGTCCACCATTTTTTCTTCCATTGAAATAATACTCACTTTAGCCTCAAATATATAAGAAAAATCCATCAAGAGTTATTAAATACAATATATGTTCTTCACCCACTAATTTGTCATTGGATCTTTTGTGAGTTCCACCACTATAGTATTATCATATTTGAGTGTGATAAGATATTTAATTATATATAGTTCATCAAGATCCTCAATGATTTATTTCATGTATAATTTTTATTTAGGTAACATAGAATGTAAAATATTTACAGAATATGATATTGGATCTGTGACAATAGCCTATTTTGAGCTCTCCCAGCTCCCAACACCTCTGTTAAAAGTGAAAATGTATCCCATTTGTGAAATTATGTAATAATTATATGTTTTGAAACTAATATATGTATATCAAATGATGAATAATTCCATATATACTCTACCAAATACTAACGTATCTTTATTATACCTTAGATACATAAGGATAGTCGTTACTACAATCCAATGGCAGACACTTGGGTCAGCTTGATATCTTCCTACCACAAAAAATGTATAGGCTGAAATCTAGACTAGTACATAGAATATATTAAATGAATAACCTAATCAATGAAGTTTTTAGGATCCTTTCCTTTTTTTATTACCTCATGTGTTTTAGTAAAAATCTTTCTCAAAAGATGAATGCAATTTAAGATTGGAAACAATACCCTCTTGGATTTTTTCTTACTAGATATATTCAATATCTTGTTAATGTATTTATTTTTATGTATTTGATAAGTCTCTTAGATTTTCATGAAGGTTCTATGTCCCAAGAATATATGATACCTCAACCAAGTCATTCGTATAGAATCATTTATTCAAACACGCCTTAACAGATTAGAAAATTTGTATTTTTTTTCAATAAGTAATTCTTCATCGACTTATACAATTAATAAAACAACTACAATCCCACTATACTATTTTTAGACAAAAGGATAATATTATTTCTTTATTAAATTTTATTCTATAATGGCTTCACAAAATTATGGATTCTTTCATTCATACATAAATGTAGTTTTCAAAATTTGATTATCTTATTAGAATCCTTCGGAGTCACAAACCCTTTGGGTTGTGATAGATAAACCTCTTCTTGATGGTTATAATTAATGAATGTTGCTTTGAAATAAATTTTTCAAATCACATATCCATGGTAAATTATAATGGAAAGTATAATTCTGATAGATTTCATCATTATAATTGGTGAAAGGTTTTGATCATATTAAATGTATTGACACTATTTAAACTCATTTACAAGCATCCATGCCATATATATACATAATTTTTCAATCAATTATAGTTTATACTTGAATATCCATTTTAAAAAAAGGGCTTTATATCCACTAATGGGTCTACCTAAATCTGTAATTGGTTTTAGTATGTGGAATCCATTTCATAATTTCAGACTACTTTCTTGTTAAAGACATTTATGCCATTTAATTATTCCTTATTGGTTAGAGGATCATTATTGTCAACTAAAAATGATTCATAATCCTATGGGACTATAAATCCACACCATTATAGTTCTATAACATCTATTTTACTCATAAACAATACCTATATCTCTAGAATAGTTTCTTATTTAATAGGGATTTGTGGAATTTGTTCTTATGACAACTGTTGTGTACCTTGCACCTCATCCTCATCAAAGTATATCTCTATCCTATTATCTATTTTATATATTTTCTCCCTCTAAATAAATATAATGTTTCTTGACATAATTAAATTTTTTATTAGAGTTAATATAGGTAATATCCCGTTATTTCAATAATGTATCCTATAATATTATACTTTTTGTCTCTATGTGCAAGTTAAAGAGGCCTTAAAAATTATTCATAAATCTGTAAATGTATATATAATAACATAGGTTTTTTTCCATTCCATTAATGGTATGGAATAAAATATTCCACTATATTTGGTACATTCTTTAGTAATCTTGATTTTTTTTTTGAATATTACCAAAAAGATAATATCATACTTGCATGATTCATAATCAATGTCACCTTGTCAAACAAGGTGAGCATCCTCCTTTCACATACCCCATTCCACTAAGGTGTATAAAGAGTAATGAGTTGAGAAGTGATCCTAAACTCCCAAAAGTGATCAATGATGTCATAATTATGATATTGTCCACCACATTCTGAGAAATGTTTTTTAATCTTCTAAATAAGATGGTTCTCAACTTTATTATGGCATTCCTTAAATGTATTGAATGAATCTCATTTATACCTCCTTAAGTATTTATATTAATATCTACTAAAACCATCAGTAAAAAAATTGAATTATGAGTATCAAGACCTTGAAAATATAATAAATTTTCCACACGCATATTTATGAAATAATTATATAATCTCTTTATACCTTTAACTATTTCCACTAAATGGGGATTTTATCATTTTACCTAGTAAACATATGTGACATATACTAGAAACCTTTAGATTAAAATAATAAAAATAAAAACCTTAGTATAATTTATGATTTTTTGATTACATGACCTAAATGATGATTTCATAGTATGGTGTGGTGTGATTCATGTGAAATAGTTTTGTTATTTGTTTTTATTACCTGGTTTGTGTAATCAAAAAAATAAAGACTATTATTTCAATTTGATTTACCATAACAAATTATATATTTATAATATAAGAAAACTTTATTTACAAACATGAAAATAAAAACATATGTATCATTTTTTGATAAATGAATAATTTATTTTTTATATTATGTAATATAATAACAATCCTTTAAAAACAAGACCATTATAGTCTGAACTGTGAGGTGGTAGTCCCTGATAACTATATTAGTTAGTTTTGCTTTGTTGGCTTCTCATAGATATAACTCCCCTTATTAAATCATTCTTAATCTACTCAGTTCTTAGGTTTTAATACATATGTGAGTAAAAAAGATATATATAATTACTAATTTTTAGATATAAATAAATTTTACTTGATAAAAAATGCACCTAAAGCTTCCCCTTTCTTATATGGTAGGGTTCAATTTTTCTTCCAATGACCCTTCATGACACATGTGAAAAAAACATCTTTAAATTACATTATTTCTCTATTAATAGTCAACTTATTATAAGGAAATAAAAATCCTTGGGGAATTAGATATCTTCACATTACCTTTACATTTTTTAACACTTCATATCATTATCTACTTTGAGAAGAATAGTATGAAAATAAAGCCAAGAATGGTCAATGTTGTTCATGATAAGATTTACTACAAATCTGGAGAATCTTGGGGGAGGAGTGATACCAAAAATTAACTGATTCTTAGTTATCCAGAAGATTAAACCCTAAAATCTATAGGCACTCAATGTAGCCACTGATACTGAATATAATAGGTATACCAAGGGAACACTCTCCAAGATTTCTCTGAAAGAGTTCCTTGTAAATATCAAGTTGACCATGTTTAGATATCTCCTAGTAAATACCATGTTAGTTAAATAGTATCCTATATGAATCCATTTTTTTGTGAGAAATCATGACATTAATAGACATATATTAAATAATTAAACATTGAATACTGCTCGTGTCATTCAAATGTTTTTTATATAAGAGGAATGCTTCATCACTTTCCAATTGTTTAGACAGATTAGGAAGTGATGATTCTAGCATGTAAGATTTCCATCCTTGGTGCAAAACAACCCAAAGGAATATTAACCACTCCAATATGTTTCTTCTATTAAAAAGATTGTATTTATATAATATATATCTAAATTTATATTGTGGATGATGAACATGAAATTTTATTCTAACATTAACATGAGCATATTATTAGTATGTTACTTTATTACAAAATAAGTTATAAATAAAAAATTATTTTATTTTATTAAATCTCCCACTATATTATCAAGCCCAAATAGTCTCGCTATTTAACAAGGATTGTGTGGTTTCTAGTACATTCAAGTGGAAAGGATCCAAATTCCCCTTTTCATTACCCCATTGAGTTTTGGTCAAGATACTTGATGGGATTTCGGTTTGTAGGTCTTTTCCAACAGCGAGTTTGCAACTCCATGATCCATTGAGTCGACTCCCCCAACCTGAAATCCTAGCATGGATTTCCTCCACACATTCCTCCAAGTTACATGAAATATATAGAGTGACTTCTCTTGATGTAATATGGTTATGTAAACTTATAACCATCATAATAATAAAATGTAAAAACTATGTTTCCCAATAAGAGTTTTCAAAACACATAGTTCTAAGCCTTTTTTCCTAATCATGTGATGTAATTCCAAGTATAAATTAATATATATTTGATGGATTTAAATTTATTATTCATAAATTTTAACTTTATTAATCCTTTGCATGTCTGGTTAATATATTTTTTATGTTACTAAATTAATTAACCATATTGGATAAAATAATTACACATAATCCATTTATTTAAATTCTATCTTTTCACATTCATTCATTTATTTATGTGATCTTTGTATTGAATCCATAAAATTAAATAATGTAGTGGGAGAAATAATTATTTAATTAAATGACTCAATCATGAGATTTATCTAATTTTTGTTTTAATGAGAGGTTATTAAATAAACATATGGCATGTGGTAATTTACTTCCATTGTTGGTCCCGGTATGAGTTACATTGTTCAATTTTTCAACCTACATAACACCTGGGTAGGCATTATTATGGATCTATGTTGAACCACCTATACACGCATTGGTAAAATCCCTTGATTACAAGTATCTATAAATCACATAGAGATGAGGAGAACTAAAGAATTTGTGAATGTGGGATTACATAAAAAACCTATTCATACAATTCCTACATACTAATGGAGAGATGACTCATAGGCCATCAAATTTAATTTAAAAAATAAATAATTGAAAACCCATGTGATAAATTATATTAAATAAATGATAACACATAAAATAGGCCTTTTCAAGATCATTAACGGTCATATATGAAATGTACATGGAAAAGTAAATCATTTAATAGTAATTTCTATTGATTATTTATTATTAAAATAAAAATGAATACATTAAATAATTAAATAATTAATTTTAGTTCATATTGATTCCCATATGAATTAAATTTTGGGATACCCATCATTTATAAAATTCATGGAAAATAAACTATAAAAATAATCAATATATATTTGTTACTATGAATTATTTTCTAATTTAAAATTCATTAAAAACATTATTAAATTTTCAATCTTACCTAGTTTCAATAAAACAAATATGTCTTTAATGCTATAATTTTGAATTTAATGGAATTTAATTCTATACATTTATTGGGAGACTACACATCATTTAATATATAGTTACACACCATGTACCCATATTTATGTGTGTCCAGGGGAGATTCATAAGGCTTCATCATGTACCAAGGTCTAAATACACAACATGTACTATTGAACTAGTTATTGTGTGTTCCACTTTACCTATTTTGGAGATACATTCTTGGGTCTTCAGCATGTATCATGATGAATTAAACATTGTGTATAGGTTAGAAACCTAATGCATCATCCAAATTTATTATGTTCATGCAACCCGCTAAAATACGTGGAATTTCTTGAGTGATCTATTACACGATGTGTGATTCCATTTACATGTTGTGAATCTCTGATGTCGTGCGTCTAGATAATAAGTTTGAGGAATCATAAATTATATTAGATAGAAGAATTGATGAACTAAACACCATTTAAACTGACTACATGAGGTGAATGTCATTAATTATCAGGATGTTGATCTCACACAACTTGATATAGTATAACGACCACACTTATTTCATGAATTTCAACGTTAACTCTTCAAGACTACATGGTGTGTATGCTATATACACATCGTGTAATACAAAATATTGTATACCCGGTTGGATGGTAAACACATGATGTATATCATGTGTAATTACTACATGAAATTTTGTGCATACTGTGGCATGACTAGGTGCGGCATACTAGGTTACATAGTGTTTACTTCATCTACATACCATAACACTATCTCATCAACTAAAAAATTGTAAATTCTTAGTGTAATATCTTGTATTTCATCACCTATTCTTAGACCTTCATGAAATGAAAAAAATGAATGAGCACAATTAATATGTTGATAACAATTCAATTAAAAAAAAGAATAAGGGATGAATAATATGAAATAAAAGTTAAACCACGACTATGTATAGTTGAAAAATAAAATAAATAATTATAAATTTATATGTATCCTTACTATAATACCACTTTTTGGTTATAGGTGCCATGAAAGTTTGTAGTGGATGGTGATAAATTAAAATTTATTTTAGTATTGGGTATCATGAATCCTCAAGATAGGATCATATATGTAAAATTTATAATTAATCAATTTAATATCAGAAGAAAAAATACTTGATTTGAGAAGTATTTCTTTGGTATATATGTAAACGATATAAGAAAAACCCTTTCATATTGTCTTCATTACACTGTGAGGATCTAGGGATAGAATCCCACTAGTGGTGATCCACACGTCATCCTTTTATCTCCTATAAATTCCAATCAATATCCAAGGGCTAGAACAAATAGTGGATTATCTTGTGTTATTCATGTTGACACCTCATTATTCGATATTGAAGGTATATCTCTTTCATTTATTATTCTTGATAGAAATATGCAAAAGGGTTGATATATTGTTTCAATGTTTTTAGTGATTCTAAATTTTTTATTTTGGATACAATACAAAACAGGTATAATGGTCTATTTAAATAGCGAGGGTTTAGGTAAAAATAATTATTTAATTTCATGTCACCAACAAATAATATAATAATCATTAATAAACCACATGCCACATATTATTATTATTAGTATTAGTAGTATTATTATTATTATTTGGTGAATGATAACTTGTGAATTAAAAAATACTTTTTAACCATCTTGTTAATTTATATTTATCAACAGACTCGGTCATAGACCATTTGAACTCCACAAACATTTATTAAACTCCTGAATAAATATATTATTTAAATATTTCATTAATTATTAAAAATTTACGGTCAATAAGATTTTAATAAAATAATCTCTATGTCTTGATAGTAATATTTATTTAATTAATTAATTTCAAATAGAATATAATTGACTATATAAAAAACACATAGTATTTTACCCTCAATGATTCTTTATCATTAGAATTAGGTGGTTTTTATGAAAGTTCATGAATACTTTATATAAATGGTTTGAGAAACCCAAAAAATGAATTTAATGTAACAATAATGAAAACCACTTATAAACACTCATTATGTAATATAATACCTTCATCATAATAACTCATCAATCTAGCTAGACATTTGTGTCTCCAACATATATAGTCAGTACATATTTCTTTGATTATCTAAAAAATGAATCATTTATCTATGGAAATGTAAGTTAATAGGCCTGTTATATTCCTATAATAGGGATGACATGTCAACTTCAATAAATATATAAGTTAAAATCCTTCCTCACCTGAAAATTAAACTTTTATTCAAAAAGAACTATTGAAGAAAAGTGGTAAACGATACTAGTTATACATAGTGTCCCATTACACTGAGTAAAAAATATCATAGTTGTTAAAAAAATATTGAAATTTTATGAGTTTCTTACCTTGTATAGCCTCTATTAAAGATCATTTACCTTCTTGTTGAGTTCTTATTTAAAAAATCCTTCCTCGAATTATAAAATAATTACATGTCCATTATGGAATACCCAACATTCCTACCACACCATGAACTTATGGATTCATGGTTTTTGTAAAAAAAATATTTTTTCATGAGTATTGACATGAATTAATGATAATTTTAAACTATAAGGACCATTACACATGCTTTCATATAGTAATATATGATGAGACCAAAAAATGTGGAATTTTTACCAGTGGGTCTGCTATCATAATCTTCAATCTTGGTGATTACCAAATGTGAACTTCCTGATAAGAATCCTCATCTTTTTATGAGTACTCACACCTAACAGTTTATATACTATGTTTCCCCTCAAAGTACATTATCTTAATGTAGAAATTTATATAATAATATCTTTATATCACTTTAAGTTCCTCATAGTAGTGGGGAACTATTATGATTTATCAATGTGATTTATACTCTAGAACATTATTACATTAGAGTTTCATAGAATAATGAACAATATAAAATAAGATGTTTTATTATTATTCAATAAATCAAATATACATGTATTAAAATTATAAATAGTTGGTCCTAAGACACTAAATCAAACACAATTTATGAAGTGATTATGAAAACTATTTATTTTCTTTAGGTTATTCTATGATGAAATGTTTATGAAACCCATTTCCATTTTAATGGGTTATGATATGATTCATGTTTTATGAATTTGTGGAACAATAATGTATTGATTATGTGATTGGTGGGACCTATTTCTCCCACAAATTCATTTATTAAATATTTATATATCATGAGATACTGATAGATAATAAGTCAATGTGTTAGATATATTATGGAAAATATTGCAAAGTGCCTGATTGACTTTGGGAAATAGATGATAATTATTAATCTATTATGATATCAGAAATAAGTTTTCATTCCTAGTCATTTTCGGATTTTATGTTCTCAGATGTTGAACTTGAAATATGTAACACCCTGACCCTAATTACCCAGAGTCGGTGCATTATTACATATCATTGGCCTGATCACAAAAGATAAAGTCTCGAAATATTGTTTAGTTTAGTAGCTTTGGAAGTACTAGATACATTTATAAGGTTTTTATTACATCATAAAATGGAAAAATACAACAAAATTGTTTCCATATACAACACTGAGATCCCATAGACTATCCCTACAGGTTAGTCATAATATACTTCTCTGCATCCTGGGAAAAATGAACATAGAAAGGTTTGAGCTCAGATGCTCAGTAAGGATAAGAATAGCGGAAACTTTTATTAATAAGCATAAACATTTAAGTAAATGTATAGAACTATAAAAATTCTTTTAGACTTGAACTTCAGCATAATATAGAAAAGGTAAAATCAAAATAATTCCATTTACTTATTCACATTGATATTCTACTAGTCGAATAATCACATGCAATATCAATAGCCACTTTCATAATGATGGAATGCATAATGTCGGACTTTCATAACCACATAGTCAAGGCCTTGTGCCAAGAATAAAAATAAGATTTTGTCAAGGCATTGTGTCAAGACACTAGTTTGTCTCATGAGACCTACTGATGCATCAAGGATCTATAGAGGGCTCCACCCGTCACATACTAAGTCCAATGCATTCCTCATATGAAAAGGTTTAAACATAACAAAAACATTCGTATTAAAACTAGAATATGAAATGTCAATAATTTATCCATAAACCATGAATGTTATAAAATAACACATCCACAATAAAACATATCACAAAACCTTCAACACAATATGGAAGTTTTGTATAATAATAAATCAACTTTAAATAAACATAAAATCTATCAAAGGATGTTGACATAGATGAAATCAAAACCTTTTTTAGATAAATATCTCTTTATATTTTGAAATCATTTAAAATTCATATAATTATAAAAGAAAACATTTATTTTTGAAATATTCTTATAGTCTTTTAAGGGAAGATTTGATGATGTTATAATGGCAGAAAATAGCCACACCTGCTGTATAACATAAAAAAACCATTCTTAACTTTATTTTGTCAAAGAGGTTACAAAGGACCTTGTTTGGAAAACGATGGAAAGATTCCTTTATAAACATCTTATAAAAAGTAAAACACGGGTATAAATGAATTTAAACCATGGTCTATAAAATAGTAATAATGTTTTGAAATACATTTTTAAGAAACATGGATGTGGATGATAAAGAGTTCCCAGTAGATACTTACGTAAAAACAACCTCGGATAATAAAGAGATTGTGAAATTAGCCCTTACCTTGTAATTTTCCTTGGTCAAGGGTAGGTTAACCTCCTTTATAAAGGTGAAATAATTTTTATTAAATTATAAAAGAATAATATACATTAATATGATATCATATATGATCTTTTAACATTTCTTTGTTAATAATATCTTAGTATTATCGTCGTTTAGGGTGTTAACGGATTCGTTTTCCTTTATATTATTTGTTATGTGAGTCATATTTGTTATATATGGGATGTATCTTATTCATATCCAGAATTATATAAAGTATTTAAACATTATTTTTAATCTTTTAATGAAATTTAGTCTTTAATGGATACGATGGGGAATGAATCTCATCGCGTTCGTGGAGACGGTAATCCATACATACGCACGAGCGACAATATCATTATTGTAATACTAAAATAATATATAATTGGATGGTATATCATATATACAGAATCCTTATCATGTTATATTTATTATTTAAATCAATTAAACATCATTATTTTACCCATCCACATAATAATGTATTGAATAACAATTACACCACGACGTGGAGACGGTAAGTCGTACGTACGCACGTATGGTGACATGTCATTCAAAGGATGGATAGAATAATGAATTTGGTTGTAACATATTTATAATAACATCACCGTATATAGAAGATACTGGATTTATTATTTTATAATGGAAACAACAAAGAAAAAGGAAGTGTAAGAAGAAAGGAACTTGAAAGAGGTGGTGAGATATTTACCTCTTCTTCGTGTTCTTCCTTTTGATTTGATCAAAAGGGCTCCATAGGTTGGATTTATGACTATAAGAAGGACTCTTGGATGAATGTAGGATAGTTTAGAGGGTATTTGGGAAGGGTTTGGACGAGCCAAATTGCATTGAAGGTGATAATTAGACAGAATGGGGAGTGCCCTTTTATAAGAGGGGTGAGGGGCACCTTAGGAAAAGCTAGAAATATTATTTTATAATAAAATAATTTTCGATTTATAATGGCTCCAAAATGGATTATTTAAAGGATAATGTGGGTACGGGTCGAAAACCACTCAACCAATAGGTTTTAGATATTTTTGGGTTAGTATATTGACCTTAACATTTAGATTTAACTCTTAGTTAAATAGTTTGACATTTACCATGCCTCATTGCATTTTTATAATATATGGTTAATAAACATAGTATATAATTCCAAGAGAAACCAAAGTGATTAATTAATGATACACCTATCATAATATAAGTCATTTTCCCAAACCTTATATTTTTAGGAATAGAATATCAATTAATAATAAAATATTAGTTTTAAAAACTCTTTTATGTGAATTTTGACACTATTTGGTATTTTGTTTTTTCTAAATTCATAACAGAATTATTACTTCAAATAAAAAACATATAACCAACCCTAATATATCATATTAACCTATAAAATTAGTTTAATTAATAAAAAGTCTCAAATTACATTTATTTGGATATTTATAGTATCAATTATTTTAATATTTCATTAATTAGGTAATTACTGCATCATGATTGTGTCATAAATTAAATTATTTAATGTCTAAAAAATATAAATAAAATACCATTATGTATGAAATAGTTTTATATTTCTAATTAATATTTATAGTTGAGTTTATCTTATGTGTAACCCTATATTAAAAAAAAATTAGTTATTGAACTTTGATTTTAACTCTTTTAACTCTTCTTTGAATTAAATAATAATAAATGTCCTAATCTAATCCAAGTGGACCAAAGAGGTTCATATTTTATTCCTAAGGTTTTTTGGGTCAAATTATACTTATCCAATAGAATTAGTACATGTCTTAGGGTAATAATAATATCATTTTTACCCTTAATTACCCTATTTACTTTTATCGTGGGAAAATAAAAGTAAAAAGTTACTATTCACCAAAAATTATTCTCATCTTATTGAACCACATTTTACGTACTAATATCAACTGTGTATCTTGGTTTTTTGAAATTCAACTCACACAAGCGGTAAAATTAAGTTTTATGTAAATTTGTAAATGCTCCTAGGAGGTAGGTAAAAGACAGTAAAAAGTCCAATAAAAGTTTTATATATCTAAAATTATTATAAACTGACTCTAATGAATTACATTGAACTTATATAGGTATTTTGTATCTATTTTTACCTAAACTAAATTTAAATAAAATAAGTAGTTATTTAAATAAAAATTCAGTTTTAAACTATTACTTAGTGTTTTTCACTATTCATCAAAAATTGAAAGTTTTCATAAAAATACAAAAAATTCACCATAAGATAATTTCAATATTCCGAATCCAAAAAAGAAGTCCATTTTGAATGATAAAATTAATTAAATTTTAAAAAGTTGGTATTACTATTCATAACGGCTTGTTTGATTGGTTGTGATGTGTTAGAACTCGAAGTTGCGTACAACACATGCTATTGTATTATTCAAAGAGAAGCATACCATTGAAGCTTGGGGTGTTAGATTCTCCCATCCTTCAAATAATTTTGTACTCGAAATTTATACAATATTTCTGTGTAAAAAGGATATGGTGGTTCTTCATCATAAGTTCCTCGGGATCCCACGTTGCCTCTTCCATCTTATGGTTTCTCTATAGAACTTTTACCAGACGAGTCATCTGATTTCTCATAACTTGTTCTCTTGTATCAAGAACCTTGATAGGCTCTTCGCAATAAGACAAATCGGGTTCTAGTTCTAATTCCTCATAGGTGAGTACATGCGTTGGGTCAGGCATGTATTTTATCAACAGTGATACGTGGAATACATCGTGAACTTTTGAGAGACTTGGTGGCATTGCCAGATGGTAAGATACAATCCCAATTCGTTCTAGAATTTCGAAAGGTATGATGTACCTGGGACTCAATTTTCCCTACTTACCAAAACGTATAACACCATTCCATGGAGATACCTTCAAGAAAAAAAGATCTCCTACCTGAAATTCCAAATCCTTCCTTTGGTTAATAGCATAGATCTTCTGTCTACTTTGAGCTGTCTTGATGTAGTTTTAGATTACCTTCACATTTTCCATCGTTTCCTCCACACGTTCTGGGCCTACAAGTTTTCTTTCACCAACATCATCCCAATAGGTCGGTGTGCGACATCTCATTCCATATAACGCTTCATATGGTGCCATATGAATACTTGAATGGAAGCTATTGTTATAGGAAAATTATACCAGAGGTAAATATTGATCCCAGATACCTTAAAATTCAAGTGAGAATGATCTCAACATGTCTTATAAGGTTTGAATAGTCTGTTTTGATTGTCCATCAGTATGGGGGTGGTAGGCAGTTCTCATATGAAGCTCAGTATCCAGGGCTTTCTGGAGACTTTTCCAGAATATTGATGTAAAACGAGGATCACGATCAGAAACAATCGATAGTGGTACTTTATGAAGTTATACAACTTCATTAAAATATAATATTGCTAAACGTTCAAGTGGTAAATCTTCTCTTTTAGCAAGAAAATGTGCTGACTTGGTAAGACGATCAATAATGACCCATATTACATCGTTCCTTCTAGGAGTCTTTGGTAGTCCCATGAAAAATTCCATCGTAATATTATCCCATTTACACTTAGGTATGGGGATAGGTTGAATGACCCCTTCAGGCTGTTTCCTTCCAGCATTCACTTGTTGAAAAACCATACATCTTGACACAAAATCAGAAATCTACCTATTCATATTTTCCCACCAAAAATGTTCCTTCAAATCTATATACATTTTGGTGCTCCTAGGGTGTATAGAGAAATTGGAACTATGAGCATCATTCAACAATTCCCTTTTTAGATCAGGTATATCAGGAATACAAAGTCTCTTCCCAAATTTCAAAATTCCATCTTCATACACAAAGTCACTCAATCTCCCATCATTCACAGATTTAATCTTATTTTAAAACTCTTCAACATCGGTCTGAGAACTCTTTATCCTTTCTAGTAAATATGGTTTGGAAACCATTTGAAAAAGTATTGATGTTTCACCTTCCATGGTTATTCCCATATCCATGTTTACTAGATCCATATATATAGGATCCTTTTAAACTCTCATCTTGTTCAAAACTCCATGACCCTTTCTACTCAATACATCTTCCACCTTATTTTCCTTCCCTGGGTGGTAGTGTGTAGTGTAGTCATAATCCTTGAGTAGTTCAAGACATCACCTTTGCCTCATGTTGAGTTATTTTTGTGACAAAATATACTTCAAACTCTTGTGATCAGTATAAATCTCACATTTTTTACCATAGAGATAATGTCTCCAAATCTTCAAAGAAAATATTACATCTTCTAACTCAAGATCATGAGTAGTATAGTTTTGCTCATGAATTTTTAGCTGTCATGACACATAGGCAATAACCCTATCATTCTGCATAAGGAAACAACCAAGTCCTTTTTTGATGCATCACTATAAATAACAAACCCATCATTCCCCGATGGTAGAGTCAATATAAGAGCATTGACTAATCTTATCTTCAGTTCTTCAAAACATTCTTCACACTCTTTTGTCCACAAAAAATTAACCCCTTTTCATGTGAGCTTTGTTAATGGGTTAGCCAACTGGGAAAAATTCTGGATGAAACGTCGATAATAACCTGTTAAACCAATAAAACGGCATACCTCAGTTATACTTGTCGGTGCTGGACATTCTTGGATTGCCAGGGTATTTTAAGTATCAACGGAGATTCCATCCTTAGAGACAATATGGACATGAAAAGAAATCTCCTGAAGCCAAAATTCACACTTGCTAAACTTCCCATATAATTCATGTCTTCTAAGAGTCTTCAGGATAATGCGCAAGTGATATTCATGATCTTTGTAGATTTTGGAATATACCAAGATATCATCAATAAATACCACTAAAAAATCCTCAAGATATTCCTTGAAAACTCTATTCATTAGATCCATGAATATGGAGGGTGCATTAGTAAATCCAAAAGGCATTATTGTAAACTTGTAATGCATGTACTTGGTTCAAAATGTTTTTTTTTTGGAATGTCTACCTTCTTCACACACAACTGATGATATCCTGATCGAAGGTCAATCTTTGAAAAGTATTGAGCTCCAGGAATTTGGTCAAATATATCATCAATGCGAGGTGGGGGATAATTTTTCTTTATTCTTATAGCATTGATCTCCCTTTAGTCAATGCACAACCTCATAGATCCATCTTTATTATTAAAAAAAGAATAGGGGCTCCCCATGGAGAAACACTAGGGAAAATAAATCCCTTATTACTCAATTTCTCTAGTTGTTTCTTTAGTTCCAATAATTCCACAATGGCCTTTCTAAAATGGGTCTTCGATATGGGCCTTGATCCAGGAATTAAATTAATGGAAAAATCAATTTATCATTCTAGAGGATGTCTAGGTAAATCCTCTAGAAACACATCATTATATTCTTTCACAATAGGTACATCCTCTATTTTAACATTATTTTCCTCACCCACAATTATTTCATTCTCTTCCTCCCCAATAATTGAATTTATTTGAGCTACTGGGGGTGGATCTAGATACGAATTAGGTGGTGATGATTCTGCTCTAATGATAAGGTTTTATTTATCCTCATCAACAAAAATAGTAACCTCTTTCTTCTTACAATACATTTTTTCATCATGGTCTGAAATCCAATCCATACTGAGGATTATATCAAATTAAATCATGGGTATGAGTATAAGACTAGAAGATAAAGAACATTTATATGCCCTAATGGAGACTGATTCACAAAACTTTGTTGCAATGATACTTCCCGTAGGAGTTTTGACTAAAAACTCCCTTGATAAATAAAATTGGAAATATCTAATTTTCTTAGAAAACTATGAAGATATTAAACAATGCGATAATCCAAAATCCAATAAAGCATTTTCTAAAATTGAGGAAACCATTATATTACCTTCCACCACATCTTTCGGAGCTTCAACCTTAGCAGTAGTGATATCATAAGCTTGGCCCTGATCCCTTGGCCATTTCTAAGGTAAGTTCCCCTGACACATAGGAAATTTATTCTCATAATTCCCCCTTTCTCTACAATTTTAGCATTCAACATTGACAGTCTCTTTCTTCCCCTTGCAATCACGAGTTTTGTGGCCTTTTCACCACACTTGTAATAGGCTCTCATTCCCTTCAAGCAAGTACCAAGGTGTTTCTTCCCACATTTACTACAGGATGGATATTCAACTTTTCCCTTCTTCCCCTTATTTCCATTTCTAGAGTGTTCAACAAATCTCTTCTTCTCTTTCTTTGATTTAAAGTATTAAGACTTAGAGAATTCTTTTTCTGTCTAGATAGCACATGAGACAGTATCTTCGTATGATGAGAAGGATTGTGAGACTAATTCTCAATGTATAAATGGATTTAACCCATCAAAGAAACGATCAATCTTACTTCTTGGGTTACATATATAATCTTTAGCATTCCTCGCTAACCTTGTAAAGTTAGCTTCATACTTTGTGACATTCTCATCCTTCTTTTTCCTCAGACTCATAAATTGTATTCCCATATCCACTCGATGGTCATGAGGAAAGTATTTTTCTAATAAAATCTCTTTAAACTCCCTCCATTAAATATTTGATACTTAATCATCTTCTTTTTTGTTTTTAATCTATGAAAACCATTTATCAACATCTCCAGTGAGGTGGTAAACTGCCATGACAACTTTTTCCCTTTCACTACTCCACAATGCATGGAATATTTTCTCTAAGGAATTAATCCATTGCTCAGCTACTAATGGATTTGTACCCCCATTGAATATTGGTTGTTGTTTCCTCATGAAGATATCTAACATTGATCCTCCATGTTGTGGATCAGTGTGCTCCATATGGGTAAGGTTATTATTCATAACCTGATTCATTTGTCCCGGTATGGTGATTAGCTGATCAGCACCAGTTGTATCACCTGCTCCACTATAATTATCTTGAGCAGGAGGGAAATACCTACATGTATTGTGTTCATTGATACAGTTTCCATTCCTTTCAATATGCACCGTTTCTAGACAATGGCATACACTATATTAGTTTATGAATCACAATACATAAATCCAAACTTGTAAAACACTTAACATAAATTGAACAGTTTATGGATATAAACCATAATCATAAAAAAATTCTTTGAGAAATTATATAATCATAAACCCTTAATAATGGTGTGTAATGAAAATGATAATTATCCTAAGCATATTACCCGGTAGTGTCGTAACCAAGAGCCAAGCAAGGCCCGTTGTTGTGCACTAGTTCATGTTCTAGTCCAGCTCAAAGTGGTGTTTTCTGGTTTTACCCCTAGGTACATCTATTCCAGAGCCACCTCTACCTTCTCGTATCTAGACATGGATGTATTTCTTGGAAAACTCACAAAATCTATACAATATAAAAATTCTAATAATTTCTTCTATACTAATCCTCAAAATCTATTGTAGGGTTATGTACTCTAATCAGAGTTTATCTAAATCTAGTTTCCAAGGTTTGTACTAAAATTCCTTTGATACCAATTGTAACACCTCGACACCAGTTACCCAGAGTTAGTGCATTATTATGTATCATTGGCATGATCACAAACGATCAAGTCTCGAAATATCGTTTAGTTTAGTAGCCTTGGAAGTACTAGATACATTTATAAGGTTTAAATTACATCATAAAATGGAAAACTACAACTACATTATTTCCATAGACAACATTGAGATCCAATAAACTGTCCATGTAGGTCAATCATAATATACTTCTTTGCATCCTGGAAAAAATAAAACATATAAAGGGGTGATCTCAGATGCTCAGTAATGATAACAATATGGCGGAAACTTTCATAAATAAGCATAAACATTTAAGGCAATGTATAGAACTAAAAAATCCTTTTAAACATGAACTTCAGCATAATATGGAAAATTTAAAATCAAAATAATTCCATTTACTTACTCACATGGATATTCTACTAGTTTAATAATCACATGCAATATCAATAGCCACTTTCATAATGATGGAATGCATAATGTCAGACTTTCATAACCACATAGTAAAGGCCTTGTGCCAAGACTACAAATAAGATTTTGTCAAGGCCTTATGCCAAGATATTAGTTTGTCTAATGAGACCTACCGATGCATCAAGGAGCTATATCGGGCTCCACCCATCACATACTAAGTCCAATGCAATCCTCATATGAAAAGGTTTAGACATAACATAAACATTCATATTAAAACTAGCATACGAAATGTTAATAATTTATACATAAACCATGAATGGTATAAACATTACACATATACAGTAAATCATATCAAAAAACCTTCAATATAATATGGAATTTTTTTATCATAATAAATCAACTTCAAATAAACTTAAAATCTATCAACGGATGTTGACATAGATGAAATCAAAACCTTTTTTATAGAAATATCTCTTTCTATTTTAAAATCATTTAAAACTTATATAATTATAAAAGAAAACATTTATTTTGGAAATATTATTATAATATTGTAAGGGAAGCTTTGATGATGTTATAACGGCAGAAAATAGCCGCACCCACCATATAAGTTAAAAAAATACATTCTTACCTTAATTTTGTCGAAAAGGTTATAAAGGACCTTGTTTGGAAAACGACGGAAAGATTCCTTTATAAAAATCTTATAAAAAATGAAACAAGGCTATAAATGACTTTAACCCATGTTTTATAAAATATTAAGAATGTTTTGAAATAAATTTTTAAGAAACATGGATGTGGATGATAAAGAGGTCTCGGTAGATACTTACCAAAAAAACAACCTCGGATAGTAAAGAGATTGTGAAATTAACCCTTACCTTGAACTTTTCCCTGGTCGAGGGTAGGTTAAACTCCTGTATAATGGTGAAATAATTGTTATTAAATTATACAAGAATCATATAAATTAATATGATATCATATATGATCTTTAAACATTGCTTTGTTAATAATATCTTAGTATTATCGTCGTTTCGGGTGTTAACGGATTCGTTTTCCTTTATATTCTTTATTATGTGAGTAATATTTGTTATGTATGTGATGTATAATATTCATATACAGAATGATATCAAGTCTCTAAAAATTATTTTTAATCATATAATGAAAGTTAGTCTTGAATGGATACGATGGGGAATAAATCTCATCGCGTTCATGGAGGCTGTAATTTGTACGTACACACGAGCGACAATATCATTATTTTGATATTAAAATAATATATAATTGGATGGTATATCATATATAAAGAATCATTATCATGATATATTTATTATATACATCAATTAAACATCATGATTATACCCATCCGAATAATAATTTGTTGAATAACAATTACACCAGGACGTGGAGACGGTAAGCCGTACATATGCACGAATGATGACATGTCATTCAAAGGATTGATATAATAATGAATTTTTTGTACCATATTTATAATAATATCACATTATATATAATATACTGGATTTATTATTTTATAATGTAAACAACAATGAAAAAGGAACTGGAAAAAGAAAGGAACTTGAAAGAGGTGGTGAGATATTTACCTCTTCTTCGGGTTGGTCCTTTTGATTTGATCAAAATGGATTCTTAGGTTGGCTTTCGGACTAAATTAATGCCTCTAGTATTAAGGGAGGATAGTTGAGAGGGTATTTGGGTAGGGTTTGGCCGATCCAAATGTCTTTGAAGGTTTGAATTAGAGAGAATGGGGAGTTCCCTTTTATAAGAGGGGTGAGGGGAACCTTAAGAAAAGCTAGAAATATTATTTTATAATAAAATCATTTTTGGTTTATAATGGATCCAAAATGGATTATTTAAAGTCTAAGGTGGATATGGGTCTAAAACCACTCATCCAATAGGTTTTAGATAGATTTGGGTTACTATATTAACCTTAACGTTTAGATTTAACTCTTAGTTAAATAGTTTGACATTTACAATGTCTCTTTGTAGTTTTTTAATATATGGTTAATAAACATACTATATACTTCCAAGTGAACCCCAAGTGATTCATTAATTATATAACTCTTTTTTATAAACATTAGATTTCTAAAAATAGAATATCAATTCATAATATAATATTTGTTTTGAAAACTATTTTATGTCAATTTTGAAACTATTTGGTATTTTGTTTTTTCTAAATTTATAACAGCGTTATTACTTCGAAAAAAATTATTCTAACCAACCATAATTTGTCATATTAACCTATAAAATTAGTGGAATTCATAAAAAGTCTCAAATTACATTTATTTGGATATTTATAGTATCAGTTATTTTAATATTTCATTAATTGGGTAATTACTACATCATCATTGTGTCATAAATTAAATTATTTAATATCTATAATATATATATAATACCATTATGTAGGAAATATTTCTATATTTCTAATGAATATTTATAGTCGATTTTATCTTATGTTTAACCCTATATTAAAAATGTTTTAGTTATTAAACATTAATTTTAACTCTTTTAACTCTTCTTTGAATAAAATAATAATAAATATCTTAATCTTATCCAAGTGGATCAAAGAGCTTCATATTTTATTCCTAAGGTTGTTTTTGGTCGAATTATACTTATCCAATAGAATTTGGACATGTGTTAGGGTAATAATAATATCATTTTTACCCTTAATTACCCTATTTACTTTTATCTGTGGGAAATAAAAGTATACAATTACTATTCACCAAAAAGTATTTTCACCTTATTGAACCACATTTTACTTAATAATATCAACTGTGTCTCTCGGATTTTTGAAATTCAACTCACACAAGCAGTAAAATTATGTTTTATGTAAATTTGCAAATGCTCCTAGGAGGTGTGTAAAAGACGGTAAAAAGTTCAATAAAATTTTTATATATCTAAAATTATTATAAATTGACTCCAATTAATTCTATTAAACTTATATAGGTTTTATGTATCGATTTTTACCTAAAATAAATTTAAATAAAATAAATTATTATTTAAATAAAAATTCTGTTTTAAACTATAACTCAGTGTTTTTCACTATTCATCAAATCTTGAAACTTTTCAGAAAAATAGAAAAAATTCACCCTAAGATAATTTTGATATTCCGAATCCCAAAATGAAGTCCAATTTGAAAGATAAAATTTATAAAATTCCAAAAAGTGGGTATTACTATTCATAACGGCTAGTTTGATTGGTTGTGGTGTGTTAGAACTCGAAGTTGTGTACAACACGCGCTATTGTATTATTCAAAGATAAGCGTACCGTGGAAGCTTGGGGTATTAAAACATATTAAATTATTTCTAAACCTATGATTATTCCCTACATATATGACATGAACTTATGGTTCATTATTGATATATGATAATTTCACACTCTTATAATGCATGTATTTGAAATGATAATGGTTTATACCATAGTGTATGTTTATCACCCATGTTATATTGGGTATGAAATTTTTTATATTTATAATCACATACCCATTTTCTTGTATTATGATTTCATATGAACATCTATTGATATCTTCCATGTTTACCCTTAATGAATATATGATCTCACCCATTATTTGTTTTTATTTTACCCCTGTTATGAAGAATGTTTGAGGTTGCATATGTTTATAAATTGAATAAAAATGGGAATATCTTTATGGTATTTGTTTAATATAATTCACAATATAAGAATACTATGTATATAGTATCCAAATATAGTAAACCATTATGACCCTCATGTGTGTAGTTGTGAAATGTATTTAATATTCATCTAAAATGTGTAATATTTATGTATGAAAATCCTTGATCATTGTACTTTTTATTAGAGAAAAGTTTTAGTTATCCTTTTTAAAATACAATGAAAAATGTTTTTGAGATGCCTAAGGACATTTCTAAAGAAAAGTCTAAGGGTAAGTTAAGGTATAAAAATAGTTTAGGGAATTTAGGTGAAGGATGGAGTGTGGGGTTTCCATTAATTTTCACCATTGGCTAGATAAAAAAATTGAATGTGGATCTAGAATGGTTGTTCCTAGGGGTAATAAATCTAAAAAGGAAATATTGATATAGACTCGATCATCACCTAGTTCAGGAAAATGGGCCTTATTGCAGACCTAGTTTGACACTCCTAGGGAATATGTTTTAGAAATTCACAGACTCTTTACAAAACATCTAGATGAATTTGAATAGATTATGATTATTAATGTCCTAGGTTAAAACTATGGTCTATTACATTTAAATGAAGGTTTCATGATTTAAATATCTTATAAATTATTTTTCATGATTTTTTGGATTACTATTATGAATATTATTTCATGCACTATGATTTCGGGTTTTATTCAATGGTGGGAACAAGAAGTAACTAGGTTAATGATGAATGAGAAATAAAATTTATTAATGTGAAACCAAATGGAATGGTGACTGGAGTGGGGATATTGTGGTTATGATTAATCATTTTTCATGATATATAATTAATAACATAAACCTCGACCAACTCTTAGAATCCCACAAAAAGAGAATGATTGAGTGTTCTTAGATATTTAGTGGTGGAGACTATGTAGGAAAGAAGATTTTGTTTCCTATATATCGAGAATGTGGGAAGTATAACTTTAGGGAATGACATAAATGAATATTAATTTTTTTAGATAATAAGAAAATATAATAAGTAATTTAAAAATAAAAATGATAAGTTATTTAATGTAATGGGTGAAAATAATAGTTTCCATAAGGAACCAACAACAATTGAATATTTTAAATATATAAACTACATACATTATGAAAATTTATTTCCAAGGGATATTTCTCAAAAAGAGGAACTAAAAGGTTGCTCGAGTAACGATGTCACTATTGATGATGAAGAGACTAAAAATGACATATTAAAGGAAGGGTGTGTTAAGAAATTAAATGATGATTCCTATTTTATGATTTCAGAATAAAGAGAAATGATTGAAGGGGTTATTCTTTAGAAATAAATAATTATGTTATATGAATCAATTAATATATAATGATTATTTTGTAGAAATTATACATTATAGATTTAAGAGAATATATTGAATGGGCTTGACGACCAAGAACATTAATTTAGTTGCAAGGTGATTTTTATAAAAAAACATAAGATTAAGGGAAATATAACCCTTTTTATATTCCAGATATTTGTAAAATGGGGTTTAGTTGGGATAAAAAGATTATTGAGATGGAAAAAGTAAATTGTATAGAATTAGTGACCTTGGAACTGGTAAATTATTTTATTAAAATGTTGGTTATGTTATCATTGATGGGGTTTACATTTTTTTATTTACGTAATATATTCAATAAACTATGGTTTTGTTTAGGTATTAAGGAAGAACATATATATTCATTTAGGTTTTATGGTAATTCAAGTTATTTCCTTATTTTAGGAGAATATATGACCAAGGTATTCACATATTTGTTCATTAAAAATTAAGAGATCATTTATGGTATTTTGGGGATTAATATTAAGTTAATTTTGAAAATATAGTGATCTTGTTTATAATTTTTTAAATTTTGGAAAGGTTTATCCATTTATAGAATGGTTTATGTTGATATTTGGATGAGTTTTTAGTAATTAATGTATTATTTCATTATATGAATGTTTATCTATATTTGATAACTTGTGCAAACTATTTTGTTTTTAATGATAACTAGATATTAATGGAATGACTTATCATTACTTTATAGATCTTATAATATTTTAGAAGTTAATTTTATTTCTTACATTCTAAAAACATTCATCTTCATTCCTTAGATTAAATGATAAAGGGGATATTTATCAAAGCACATCCAAAGGTTGAGATTGTTCTTATGAAATGGAAATAAATCTTGTAAGGATATTTTATTTTCAAAAATAATGATCTTTAGGGAAAGGAATTTGAAATAAAATCTTATTGTAATCATTTCTGCTAAACTGATGGTATTTTTATCACACTATTGATTTACCATTTTTTGGTTATTAACTTTCTTATGATCGTTTGCTTTCTTTTAAACAATGTTCCATGGACATTAATTTTTTTCCATTTTCATATTACCCCTTGCCAAAAAAATTTATCCAACTTGTATACCTAGTTATGTGTTATTCTAGATGACCTTTGTATGTATTCTTTCCCTCTTTACATGAGCATGATTAATTATCAGTTTTTATGATGTGGGATTTCAAAAGAGGTATTTTTATATCGGAAAACATTTATTATAAAAATAAATTTCAAATTACAAGAAAACAATTTATTTAAGGGGGTATAAAATAACAGCCTAATATTTTGTCAAATATTTTTTAAAATATATTTAATTTATCTAATTACTTGAATTATATGAAACAATGTGTTTTAGTGAACCACAATATAATATTAATAAAATAATTTAAACCTAGCCACTATAACCTATTCAGTAAATTGAAGTGTATAAGAAGACTGATAAAATTATGAAACGTTTATGGTTTAAAAATTAGTAAAATAAATTACTTGTTTATTAGTTGATTAGAAATAAAGAAAACATTTGAATGTAAAAGAACTGTTTCTTCTAAAGAATAAAAATGTTTTTATGTTCATGAATTTTTTTATCAAAATATTTTAAATTAGTAACTATGGATTAAATTTTTAAATAAAATTTATATAATATATATTCAATAAGTTTTTTATAATTCTACATAAAAATTTTATATGTTTGAGATAAGAATAAATCCATTTTTATATATTGAAAATATATTTTGTTTTTCTAAATAGTTGTTTCAACAAGTTCTCAGTTCTTATATAAAATCTAAATTTTTCACATATGGAAAATTTATTATAAAAGAATGAATTTAATATTTTAAATTAACATGTAAAAATTATCTTAGAGTAAATTTTGGATAATTTTCAAAAAATATTAATATTTAAATGAATAGTGAAAAATATTGATTTTTATTAAAAAATAGATTTTCATTTAAAGTTTTTACATAGATAATATATATCTTAAAATTTTCTAAAAGTGAAACTAGTTCAATTATATTATAATTATTATAATTTATGTAATTATCATAAATTTAAAATTGATTTTTTTTAAATAGAACGTTTAAAACTAATGAAAATATTATCTTTGGAAAACTTATTTTTTCAAGTCTGTATGTTTTATTTTGAATTAAATTATACCACATATATGAATTGAATTTAACAAAATGAATTATATATTTTGAATCATAATAATATATATTATATAATAAGGTCGAATAATTTTTTTAATCCTACTCCTCACCCATTGGCTTGGGATGAGGTAGTAGTGTTACTGGGGATTAGGTGACATCCCCAAGACACCAAAGGATAAAAATAAATGACAAGGGAATCAAGGAATGTTTGGGGGTTATTTATTCCTTTAATGATAAAACATCCATACTAAAATAATAAGATCAACCAATCCTCTATATTATGCATGATAATAGAATACAAATCAACATAGACAAACCAATAACCATATCGGAGTACAAGAAGAATCCAAAAGAAAAACTCAAAGGAAACCAAAGGGACCAATATGACTGGAAGAAACCAAAGTTTCATCAACCCAGCAGCTCCCAAATAAGTCTAATATCAAACTCAAAAATCCATTCCCATAGTATAAAGAACAATTAGTAAAAAATTATATAACTCATTCCTTTACATGTGTCTCGATATATGACATCTAGAAATAAACAATACTTCTCATGCAAAAGGTGACTCTAATCTCAATAAGATTTCCCAAATGACTTCCCCACTCACACCACTATGAAAAAACTTGTTATCTCAATATACGAAATAGTTTTTAAATAATCTAAAATTAGTTTATATCAGACCAAAAAACATGTTTACATAGAAATAAACAATAAAAATAATTTAAAATATTTCTATATTCTTTGGAATTACCAAAACTAAGTATCCACACACACACCATTAATTCCCAGGTAACATTTCCATACTCATGATTATTATCACATCAATTCACCATGTTGTCACATGGTGTGAAATACCAGGTTCCTTAGTAGCACACACCCCTTCCATATGGTCACTTATAATGAAAATGAACCCACACCAACCATGTATAGTACATTCCACATAAAAACATTTATTCTTTAAAAATTTCATCAAAAAATATACATGAATAAAAATAAAATCTATAATTTTAAAGAATTTATTCACTAAAATATTCCACAAACCATTCACTTTTTAAAGTTTAAAAACATATAATTAATGAGATTTCTATCAAAAATCACATGAGGGTTTTATAATTTTTTTGAGACCCTAATTTAGTAAAAACTAAGACTTCAAGGTCTATGTCAAGGGGATCCCTGACAAAAGTTACCTACCCCATAAACATTTTTGAAAATGATGAATGTCACAAAAAAACTCTAATATCTGATCACATCCCATGTTCCATTCAATATATCCGACATTATATCACCATAAAAAATTGATAACAAATATATATATCCATGAAATACTAGATATATGGTTCAAAGAGAGACATGAACCATGGATCTAATAATAATAGAGAATAATGAGCACTTAATAATTAATTAGAACCTCCAATGGACTATTATTCTCTAACTGATCACTCGTCGATAGAAGGCTAACATCTCATTCCCTAGGAGAAAAATGAATTCACGTTAGGGGAGGATCAAGAGAAAACTAGTTGTTTGAGTAGTTAATTCATATTAGATCCGCTTTTTAAGGAGGCACATATTTATATTCATGGTTAGTCCATATGGTTTGGCAGATCATATTCCAACCATGTAATGAAACTACCTTAATCCAACCCCTATCAAGGTTGGATTTGATAATTATAAAAATCGGGCACCGACTATGCTTTTCCACTGTTTCCAAACTTGTGTCATTTCCCTAGAACGTTTTCATGGTTTGGCCAAAGCATTCACAAACCATGTAAATATATTGTCCCTCCTACCACAAGAAACATGGTTTACTATATGGATTGAATGGTTTTTACTAATAATGCTCAAACCGTGAACCACCATAAAATCCACCAAAAATGAAAAAACCCTCCAAAGGTCCTGAAACTTAATCTGACTATTTTATATATTTAAAATACAATAATAATGGGTCATATACCATAAATAAGTGGTGTTACATTCTCCCCACCACATGTCTTTCCATTATTATAATGTTGAAAACCCTTGTTGTTCTGAAAGAGTTAGATCCATTTCTCTACTATTTCATTCTCACACACCTGCATTTCCCCTTAAATCGAACCATGTTTCCATAAAAACAACTATTTATAGATTCTTTTCCCATGAACGAACTTCAATTTCTTATCCAAAATGATTACCAAAACATGAATCAATATAACTTTTATCTCTAAGCCAATGTCATCCCATTGAATCACATGGTTAGGATCAATTAGATACTTATTTAATAGAGATAAATGAAACACATTGTTCACCAAGATGAACCTGGGTAGAAATTACAACTTATATGCTAGACCAACAACTCGTTAATGTTTTTTAAAAAGGATTATGTGTTGAGGATAAAGCATTACATGTTTACCAAAATGACGATGCCCATGTCTGGAAATGATTATAAAAATACATGATCGCAAACATCAAATGAAAATGGTCACTAGAGATGATATGTATATGATTTTTATTGAATCTTAGATTTATCTATCCACATTCTAGTAAATTTAATCTTCTATTTTCTCTCATGCACAAGGCTGGGTCCAATTAGTGATGTCTGACATGTTTCTACCCAACATAGTGGATAAAACAATCATTAATATGCAATGATTCTAAAGGATCTATATGTATTTAGTATTAATAATTGATATCATACAAGAAATATTTTAATGGTAAATAATATTCCTATTATCCATAAATAATCCATTACATAATCACTAATCAGGTCCCCCAATGATTGGATTCTCTATCCAGACCATCCATCTGTTTTGGGATAACAAACTGTACTCATAGTCAACAATATTCCAAGGCTTCCTGTAAGGATTTATAAAAACATTATGTAATACTAAGGTCTCTTTATAATATAATCAAGAATATAAATCTTTATATCTTTATAATTTATAAAATGTATATTTTAGACAAGTCTTCCATCGAATTAGTATGACAAATTTGGATCAAGTGAGCTGAATATGTGAGTTAGTCCACTATAAACCATATAGAATATTGTTTCATAACTTTCCATGGTAGAAATTTTAAAACATCTATAGTTATATACTCCCATTTCCACATGTGAATTAGTATAGACTAAATCATACCTATTGGTAATTGGTTCATTGAATTTATCTCTTGGTTGGTGAGGCATCTCAAAACTTACTCCCCCATAGAACTATTCATGCCATCCCACCAAAACAATGTTTACAAATAATTAGACATTTTCTAAATCCAAGGGTGATATGTCATCTCGAATAGTGGTAGGCACTAAGAAGTTTTTCTTGACAACGAAAAGGTTTGACCATATGATCTTTAAACCATGACACTGAACTCCCATACAAAATCCAACCCTCAGTGGTCTCCCCACCATTGTGTTTTGACCTCATAGTCACACAATCAAGGTCAGATGTCTAAGCCATTATTCCTTTATCAACCAAATCATGTTAAAAAAGTATTGGAAAAATATGGAAAAACTAACTTGGTCTAAGAATACTAGTTTCATTTCCTATATGACTAGAATTAAATTACAGTGGTCTAAATCCTCTTTATCCAACTAAGTCTATGAATTTAATATCAATGCATCCTCTATAGATTTCCCTTTACCCGATGAATACACCAAGTCTAAGTCAATTATCTATAGCTATTATATTCATATACACATCTTTAATTCAAATATCTTGGTATGAAAATGTATTTAAACTCTTATAATCCATAAAAACTATGAATTTCTCACAAAATAGGTAATGGCATAGACCACAAAATCATATTCCAAATAGTGTGTTGGTCAGTTCTTCTCATGAAACTATGAAATCCATTATCCATAATCATAAAAATTATCTCCTTACATGAGAACACCTATCAACAAAGATCCAAATGCATCATAATATACTACATAACCCAATCCAGACTCTAGAAATGTAAGGATAGATGTTGATGTAAGTCTAACATTATGTTCTTGAAATGATTTATGAAATTTCTCATTCCATTCGATAGGAAAAACTTTACATATCAAAGTTATAATTAGTAATTCCAAATGTGAAATATCATTCATAAAATATAACACCTAGTTATTTTGTGAAATATGTTTTGAATTAATTAAAACATTTTGAAATTTTTGATTTCATGCAATGCTGAATATAGCTTGTGTTATATGAAAACACTATGTTTGGCTTATATTGTAGGAAACACCAAGGTATGATTATTCTATATGAAACACTTAGATATCTTATAGTACACACAATAATATGTTTTCCTTTTTTACACACAATACTGAGTCCCTTCGATAGTATCTATTAAATGCAAGATGGAGTTTTACCGATATATAATATACTATTTATATTATTATTAAAACATTATTATAATTATTACATAGCTGTTTAAATAGATGATATGAACGATATTGACTAAATTATGAAACTATGGTTGAACAAAATATATAAAAGTAATCATTTGGTTATCAATTACTTATAAATTAAATTAATAACCATTTGAAAATATAGAAATTCATTTCCTATGAAAAATATACTTATATGTACAAAAAACCAGGTTATCTCAATAAATTAAACAAACCAAAATTGATGAATTTAATTTAAAATAAATATTATTTTTTAAATAAAATTGTATTGACACTCATCCAATATATTTTATAGGAATAACATAATAATAAATCTAATTTTATAAATAAAATAATGTATTTTTCAAAAACATAATTTTAACACCTTTTAATGGAGAACCCATTTTAAAAAAAACAATTTCCAATTTTATAATTGTTATTTTAAAAAATAAAATTAATTTTTTAAATTGGTATATGAAATTTACTTTGGGTGAATTTTTTGTATTTTTTAGTTAAGATTCCTTTTTTTGATGTATAGTGAAAAAACATGGATTTTTAATTCAAAAATGATTTTTCATCTAATTTATTTATATAGTTAAATTATATTTCAAATTTTATTTAAAGGATATTTAGATAAATTATACATTAATTAATCCAACTTAGGTCATTATAATTAATTTCACATTGAAATTTTATATAGAAACAATTCAAACATTCTAAACTTTTCACTATAAAATATTTGTGTTTGATCCCGTTTGTGGGATTAGTTTTTAATTAATTTCTAAAAATAATATCTTTTTAATTTTAAAAAATAGATTCCATATTTTTATATAGAATAACTTATATTTTATAATAATTTTAACTTAGTTTTTTACCAAAAATAGTAATGAAAGCAATTAAAATTAATTACAGTGATTAAGGTAAAAACAATATTACTTAGTGATTAAACATTAATCTATAGAGAAAAATAACATATAAATTTTAAAAAATAAATTTTATTCCCTTATTTAGACCATATTCCCTATTTTTTATAAGTTTATGTGTTATTTGTACACAATTCCATGAATGTGATCTATATTATATGTTATGTAGGGAAAGGGACGAAAAATTAACCTTCCTTAACTTTAACATTTATAATTCCATGAGATGTGAAAAAAAAACTGCATTACTTCGATTTCAAAGTTTTTTTTGAAAGTTAATGTGGTTTTTTAATTATATTAATTTAGATTTAACTTTTAGAGAATAATTATTTAGATTAACTACTTAAGTAATGTCTGATGGGTTATTTATTTAGTTAAAAATTAACTAAAATAAATGCTAGTAAAAACATTAAAAGTGAAGTAAATTGATTGAATTAATACCTTTAAATGTTTTATGAATATATAATTTTAAATATGTGTGAACTTAATAGATTAAAATTCAAACATTATCTTGATATTTTAAAATTTAAATTAAGTAAACAATGTTAAATGTGTCATTAATGTTGTTTATTATAAATGATATTATATTAAAAGATTTTAAATTTACTAAAAAAACTATATTCTTCCATATTTTGTTAAATATTAATAAATATAAAATATACTTTATTAATTGAACAATTTAGATTTTATAATTGAAATATTGACATTTAAATAGTAAAAAAATTGTTACCACAATTCAAGTTAAAGAAGTGTTTTTTCACGTTACATGTGCTTGTTCTAAATTTAATTCCCAACACACTTGGGATTTATATTTTGAAAATTAAATATCATATTAATAATTAATTGGTTCTATATTTCATAATAGCTCACATTTTAATTAATCTTTAATGTTTAAATTTCTTAGGATATAATATTATTTACCTTAATAAAAACCAAAATGATAAAACATGGGAAACATAGAAGTTAAGGATCAAAATTATAAAAAATCACTTATTTTTTTGTGCTGAAGGTTTATATCATCCATTATTCCACTTTAATCCATTTTTTCATTTTTTAAGCACAAGAGGTAAGGGATACCTCCTATTAGTGTTTACATTTGGGTATTTACAAGAATTTCACTCCTCATCCTTTATATAAGGCAGTCACTCTTCCTCTTCTTCACACCTCTCAATAAAACTTTTCACCACAAAAGAGACCTAATAATCTCCTAAAATCCCTCCTCTCATTCTATAAGCCTAAATTTTTCTATAAATCCATCCAAATAATCCCTTAGGTTAAAACCAAAGTAAGTTTTATGAAAAAGAAGTAACATTCTTCAACATGCATATCTATTTTATTTCCTTCTCCACCCATTAAGTTATTATTATTACATTATTATATAATTAAATAAATAAAAAATATAATATTTTTTTATTCTATGTTTTCTAACTAAACCTACACACACTTTCATCAAATGGGTAACAAACTTACCGTTCGTGAGTATGACAGAATCCACCTCACGAAAAGATGTCATTCGTTGTTCATTTACCACCTTTCATGGTTAGAAATTATAATGGTAATAAAGTTTTTATATGATATATTTGATATATTTGATTTTTTTTATTCTTATATAATTTTTAAATAAAACATACCTTCAGGTGTTCTATTTTCTAGGAATATGATAACTTTTTTTTGAATTTGTGGATTCACGTCTCCTCAAAACGATGTGATTTGTTCATAATTTAAAAATATTATATTAAGGAAGAGTTTAGTAAAATTATATTATATTTAATAAATAATAATTATATTATAATTATAACATAAATAAATATAGATATATTTCATTTACATTATTTTTTTCAATTTGACAAGAAAACAGAAACTCTATTCATGTGTACGTACGACCTACCACTCTATAATAGTGTATTCCATTTCATATTGATAACTTTTATAGATTATTATAAATATTTACTTAATAGAATTATATTATATTTATATCTGGTTATTCATTCTAGAAATAAGTAAATAATAATCTAATTAGAATGATCAAGGATAACAAGTCAAAACATAAAAGAAAAGAAAATAGGATATTTCCCAAAACATAACATTAACATATAATTGTTAATAAACATGAAATATAATCATATTAAAGTCATATATGTTATTATATATAATAATATTGTTCTGTGGTATATTCATAATAAAAAAATATTTATTATACATAAGGTTTAAATGTATACAATGAAATTCAAGACATAAGGTAAGCGTTTTCTCATCTCACTTTTATTTATGTGAGATATATGTTATATTCACCAATTATTGTTTATTATGATGTATATACATAAATAGGAAATGTTATATCATAAATTTTCATTATTCCATGATATTAAAAGTGTTAATTTATTCTTTCATGGGTATCACGATTCAAAATTTGCTCATGCAGTGTGGATATTTCAAATATAACTTTCATATCAGTGATAATTATACATTATTCACGACTCATCTATTTTTTATAGTGTATATGTAGGTTCCGGGCACAGCGGAAGTGCATTGGTGGGATTCCACAACTTTAATTTTAGCGTTAAACAACGTTCAATCTGAGATCTGTCACGATATAAAATGCTGGATCTTCAGAATAGAACGAAGAAAGAAAAAGAAAAGAAGATTCTTGGAACCATTGAGATAGGATCATCATATTTTGGTTATAATTAATTTAATTGATTTGCAAGAATTAACTCAGTGGAATTCTTTCTTCATTGATGTGTCTGGTCACAATTCGGTGATTCGTCGTTGTGTCATAGAATCCAAGTGTAGGATTCCTCTAGAGGTTATCTATATGTGTGCCATGTATCTTCGGACGTCGCTGAAGGGATCTCTGGGTGCTAGCGTGGAAGATCCTTCACTTGCAATGTCTACCTTCAATCGCCTTGATCTCTTGGTCTTGAGAGCGTTCTTGGAGGAAGGAGTGCTTTCAGGCTTGAAAGAATTCTTCAGAATTGTTGTGCACAATGATTCTCTTGTGGAAAAGTGTTGGGGTTGTGAGGATATTTATAATCGGGTTTTAGGTTATAGAGTTATGACAATAAATAAACGTGTTACGTGTTTTATTTATTTCATTAACTCTTATTTAAACCCCCATGTCGAATTATTAATTCCTTGAAATGTGCCCATGCTGATTATAATAAATATCATTTAATAAAACAATATTATATCCTCAAAATCCCAACTAGAAAAACTACACGGCGTACAATCATTAATACACGGCGTATACTCATTTTCCATAAAACTACAAGATGTGTATATTTAATATCCATGGCGTGTACTTTTATTTTCCTTTATTTCCTCCAACACATTTATTAGACCATGAGTAATGGCTATTTGTTTCTTAAATAAATGTAACTTTATTACTCACTAATAAACATATTATTTCACCCACAATATATTCTCTCGAATAACTAGTGTCGAAATAAATGTGAGCAGGCATCCTTAAATAATTATTAAACCATAGTTGGGAATAATCTTTATTTAACTTGTTAAATTAATATTTAACTGAGATACATAGACACACTTAGTGTGTGACCCTCTAGGCCTCTTTCTCAGTGGCATTAGGAAAATCCTGCCTAAAGTCCAAGGTTACCATCTAGAAACACACCAAGGCACCCATAGAGAAAGAAGTTAACGCCGCAATGATGTGTCACCTCATACGAACCCTTACCATGTAATATAATCCCTTTGTCTCGATATCTCTAATCAAGTGGGTTGCATGTTAGTGCCATCAACCCATGTGCTCGATTATTATTTCTTTGACTTCCCAGAATTGAACTCGCCCATACCTTACCATGGAAATGGAATTATTTAGGCTATATCAATTCCATCGAAGGGCCTGAGATATCTACTTCTGTTGTGGAACATAAGGGACAAATCCTTTCTCGCATTATCTATTAATGCAGTATTACTCATGATGCACCCAATGTATCCTACCTCAATGCGAACAGTGTTTCATCACAGTTTTCTTCAATAAATATAAGTGCGTGAGTTGTAATACCCATTAATAATAATCTTAAAGTCAAAGGGCCAATACACATGTCCGCAGATAGGAACATCCAATGAAACTATGAAATGTAGATTTCCTACTAGCGGGCCTCGTTCTCATAATATCCTCCTGGATATTACCAAGGGCGCACACCATGAGAAGGTGCCTCAATGTTTTATGAGTCCTCACCCCTAATTACCTATATTATTTGTGCCCCTCAAATAATATCATCTGACCATAGAACATATATTCAAAAATAGTGTTATGGCACTTCTGGGTTCTCATAATAGCAGGGATCGGCTATGAACCTTTAATGCAACAGATGTCCTTAAGACATTATCACATGCATTGTCATGCAGAAGAAAAATCAAGATGTGATAAGGCTTTTATTAATGAATAAAGTACAAAGTAGTTGGTTCTAGGCCACCAACTCCAACAGACTCCCACTTGAACTAGAGCCAACTGCTAACAACCTTTAACCTGCTAGCTCTCACATGATATTCATGCTTTTTCTGAGATAGGCCTTTAGTCATGGGGTCCGCCATGTTCTCTTCCTTGGACACTCTGCTCACTACAACTTCACCCCTTTGATAGAAATCCCTCAAGAGGTGATACTTCTGGAGTATGTGCTTTGTCCGTTGGTATGACTTTGGTTCTTTTACAAGATCCACCGCTGCAGTATTATCACAATACAATGTAATGGGATCTTTATTACTAGGCACCACATCAAGATCCTGGACAAAGTTCTGAATCCAGATGGCTTCCTTTGCTACATCAGAAGCTACTATATATTCAGACTCCACTATAGAATTAGAGACAACTGGATTCTTTGAACTCTTCCAGCTCAAAGCTCCTCCATTAAGATAGAAAACATATCCAGATTGCAATTTCAGATCAATCTGATCTGTCTGAAAACCAGAATCAGCATACCCTCTGATGACAAGCTCCTCGTCTCCTCCATACACCAGGAACATATCCTTAGTTCTTCTCAGATACTTATGGATAGTCTTAACAGCAGTACAATGTTGTTCTCCTGGATCTTCTTGATATCTGCCTACCATGCTCAGTACATAGGAAACATCAAGCCTAGTACATAAAATGGCATACATGATGGATCCTATAGCCGAAGTGTATGAGATCTTACTCATTATATCTTTCTCTTGTTATTTCTGAGGAAACATTTTCTTAGAAAGATGTATGCCATGTGACACTGGAACTAATCCCCTCTTGGATTGTTCCATACTAAATCTCTTTAGTATCTGTTCAATGTATATACCCTGACTTAGTCCAAGAAGCCTCTTGGATCTATCACGAATGATCTTGATCCCTTGAATGTAGGCTGCTTCTCCTAAGTCATTCATGGAGAAACACTTGTTCAACCAGTCCTTAACTGACTATAAGACTGGTACATAATTTCCAATAAGTAATATGTCATCAACATATACTACTAGGATAATGATCGCATTCCCATTAAACCGCTTATAAACACATGGCTCACATTCGTTCATAATGAAACCAAATTCCATTATGGATTTATCAAATCGAATGTTATATGACCTGGATTCTTGGATCAATCCATAAATGGATTTCTTCAACTTGCAAACCCGTTTGGATTCACCTGGTGTCACAAACCCTTCTGGTTGTGTCATATAGACATCTTCCTGAAGGTTCCCATTAAGGAATGTTGTTTTGACATCCATTTTCCAAATCTCATAGTCATGGTAAGCTACTATGGAATGTATGATTCTTATGGATTTAAACATGGAAACTGGTGAGAAGGTTTCCTCATAGTCAATTCCTTGACATTGTCTAAATCCTTTAGCCAGTACCCTTGCTTTATAGGTGCTAACTTGACATTCCATGTCCAGTTTTCTCTTGAATACCCATTTGCATCCAATAGGATTTACATTAACTGGATCATCGACCAGAACCCATACTTGGTTCTGATACATGGAATCCATCTCATAATTCATAGCTTCTAGCCATCTTGTAGCTTTTGAGCTTTTTACTGCATCCTTGTAGGAGAGAGGTTCATCATTGTCCAAAAATAATGATTCACCATCCTCGGTGACTAGGAAACCAAATCTCTCGGGTTACCTTACCTCTCTTGAGATCCTACGCAGTACTAGTGTTTCTAGAACCTCTTCCCCGGGGACCTGTGGAACTTGTTCTTGTACAAACTCTTGTGTATCTTGAGCATTAACGGCATCGAAGTCAATCTTGCTCCCACTATAATTTTTTAGGATGTGCCCCCTCTCAAGAAAGACAGCTTGTCTAGCGACAGTTACTTTCTTGTATTGAGGGTTATATAGTTAATATCCTTTTGTTTCCTTGGGATATCCTATAAAGATACACTTTGTGCCTCGGGGTGCTAGTTTGTTTCCTGAGAAGGCCTTAACAAATGCCTCGCATCCCCATACATGTGTATGAGACAAAATGGGTTTCTTTCCATTCTATAACTCGGAGTGAATTTCATTTTCCGCCTTAGTTGGTACTCGATTTAATGTGTATGCTGCAGTTTTTAATGCATATCCCCAAAAGGATAATGGAAGATCCGCATGACTCTCATCGACCTCACCATTTCCAACAAGGTGTGGTTCCTCCTTTAACTAACACCATTTCATTGTGGTGTATAAGAAGGAGTGAGCTGAGATAGAATCCCAGACTCCTGTAGAAGATCGATGAACTCTTGGTTTAGATATTCTCTGCCTCAATCTGATCGAAGCTTCTTTATCTTCTTAACAAGATGATTCTCTACTTCATTCTTGAATTCCTTAAATTTATCTAAGGACTCTGAATTATACCTCATTAAGTAGACATAGCCATATCTACTCAAATCATCAGTAAAAGTAATGAAGTAAGAATATCCACCACTAGATTCTACTAGAAATGGTCCACACACATCTGTGTGTACCAATCCTAGAAGCTTTGTGGCCCTTTCACCTTGTCCACTAAAAGGCGGCTTGGTCATTTTTCATTGCAAACAAGCATGGAATCTATCATGTGGTTTTAGCTCAGTAGAGTCTAAATAGCCATCTTGGCAGAGCTTTGTCAATCTCTTCTTGTTTACATGACTGAGACGGTGATGCCACAACTGGGTGATGTATGAGTCATGTGAGTTTCTTTCGTTATCGATTGGAAGCACTTGGTTTTCATAATTTAATACATATAAACCATTATTTAAATGTGACATACCATAACATACATTGTTTTTATAAAAGAGACAACCCTTATTTCCAAACTTGAAAATAAATCCATCCATATCCAAACAAGATATAGAAATTATGTTATTGGTAACTCTAGGCACATAATAACAGTTATGTAAAACCAAAATCATTCCAGTCAGCAATGAGAGGTGGTAATCGCCTGTAGCCCACGTAGCTAGACTTGCGCCATTGGTAGCTCGAAGATCCACAACTCCTCTGGAAATCATTCTAAATCTACTTGTTTCTTGCATTTGTATACAAATGTGATCCCCACAAGTTGTATCTAATACCCAATGTGTAGAAATGGAAAGATTACACTCGATAACAAATGAACCTTTAGAATCCCCACGCTTTTGGGTGCAGGTCCTCTTCCAGTGGCCATGCTTGCCACATACAAAACACACCACCTCCCGTTCCTTGCCCTGCCTCTGGATATTCCCCTTCTTGGAGGGACGATGCTCGGGGGCTTGAGACTGTTTATAAGTCTTTGGCCCCTTTGCCTTTTCCTTCCTTTTCTTGTTCACCATAAGGACTGCGGGTTTGTCACGCCCCATTTCCTTGTCTACCTGCTGAATCAAGGTCTGAAGCTCTGATAGACTCATCCCATTGCCGCTCATGTTATAATTGAAAATTAAGCTAGATAAGGTATTGTGCAGTGATGATAGGATGAGATCTATACGCAACTCATTTGGGAATTTAATCCCTAAGATCTCCAGGCCCTCAATGTAGCGAATAAGTATGACTACATGAGGCCCAGCTGGCACAGACTCTCCAAGCTTGGTTGTAAACAAATCATTGGAGATCTAATATCTCTCTTATCTCACCTTCTCTTGGTAGATATCCTTAAGGTGAGACATCATTCTATACGCGTCCATGTTTTCATGTCGCTTCAAGAGCTCATTAGACATGGCCGATAACATGAAACACAGGAAATTTGTGTCATCATCCATGTGTTTCGCGTAGAGAGATATTTCCTTATCACTGGCCTCTTTCCCAGGCACAACTGGAATAGGATCTTCCAGCACATACACTTTCCTTTCGTGACGAAGGATGATGCGTAAACGCCTCTTCCACTCTTGGAAATTAGTGTCGGTGATAATATTTTCCTTCTCGAGTATGGTGCAAAATGATATGTTTGAAGTCATTTTCTTGCCGTTTCTACAAATTAAGATGAGAAAAGGTTTGGTACTTTATTACAAAAATGAGAAAAATAAATAAATTAATACTTATTAGTCTCCCACTATTTTATCAAAATCCAATAGCCCTTATCATTAACTTCGGAATATTTTGTTGCCTGAATATTCTAGTGGAAATGATCCATATTTCCCTTCACATTAACCCAACTAGGGTTGGTCAAGAAACTTGAAGGGGTTTTAGGTAGGCATTCCAAATTCCAACTTCATTTAACTCGCAACTCCTTGATCCGTAGAGTGGACTCCCCAATCCTAAAATCATTTTATTTTGGATTTCCTCAACCTTTGCCTCTTGGCCACACCATGTCGTGTTGTGGCAGTCAACCCTTGATAGGAACCAAGTTAATTCAACCCAAAACCTAGAATTAGAATTCCTTGATAATTGAAATCACCCCAACTAGGGTTGGTCAAGCACTTTGAACTATGGTTTCATTCTAACCAAGATTATGGAAGGCTATACCGACTTAATATTTCATTGAGGGATGTTATACTTATACGTAAATTTACAATTTATTATCTTTGATTACAATATTTTTAATATTAAGTGGGATATACTTAAGTGATTAACCATGTCTAAGATAATATTTACACATAGGTCTGTTTTATTTTTGTTCCATCTTGCATGCTTGTTTAATTCATTAATTGTGTGATCATGACAACACACCCACAATAAATAAACCATGCAACTAAACGAAATAAAATAAATGGTATGATAATGAGCTTTTTCTATTGGTTAGTTTATCTAGCGTTTGATAAACTAACCCAAGACCTAGGGGCGAAACACCTTGAACCTTGTGGGTTCGTGTTTACAGCTTTCCACCTGTCCACCTTTATATTTCCTTGGATTGGTTTCACCTTGGATCCTGACTTGAGCCGCCTCCACTAGCTTGGGAGCTTTATCCATTACATATTCATTTATCTCACATGTAGGTGAGGGGTAAAAAGGGGGTTTTACATAAAATAATCCTTGGGCGCTCAGGCCCTACATATTAATGAGGAGATGGCTCGCAGACCAACAAATTTAATTTAAATAAATTAATTAAAAGAAACCATTCACATTCAAAGGTCTTGGTCTATCTCATGATCATCCATACATTCAACGGTATTTATGCATGAATAAAACAAGCATTCAATTCTTTAATCATTCTTGTTTAAGATAAATCACGCTCAAATTAATTAATTATCTTTAATTAATCAATCCTTTTATCTTAAACCATTTTTATGAATTTCCTTGATATTCTCATCCATCATAATTTTAAAAAAAATAAATTCATTTAAAATTATCCTTGTACGTAACATGTACCTTAGAGGAAACCCGGTGAATTCTCATTCATTGCGTAATTTGAACGATTACACGGCATGTAGTTTTGACTACACGGCGTGTACTTTTCACTACTAGAAATTTAAGCTATAGCCTCGGACCTATAGCCACAGTTCTATCGGTCCATGGCTATTGCTTGTTTATAGCCACGGTTCAATAGTATGATTGTGGCTATTTGTTGGTAATACTTCCTAAAACCCTCTCATTTCCCCAATGAACCCCTCCTGCCCTCGCGATTACTCCTCCCCCGTGATCTCCTCCTTGTCGCGCCCTCCTCCTCATCGCGCCCTCCTCCTCCCCGATGCCTGGTCGCCGCACCCTCCTCATCATCGTGACCCTCCTTCCTGACGCCTCCTCGTCGCACCCTCTTCATTCCCTCGACCCTCCTCCCCGACGCCTCCTCACCACGACCCTCCTCCTCGACACCGCTCTTCTGACGCCTCCTCGCCACGACCCTCCTCCTCACCGAGACCCTCCTCCCCGACGCCTCCTCCCAGACGCCTCTCTTCCAACACCAAGGTCGACACCCCCATCACCCTCCCTGACACCTTTTCACTAGAAACCCTCCAAACCCTCAACCCCTCCTCGTCGTGACCCTCCTCACCCTGACCCTCTTCCAGCGAAGCTGCTCCGGGCTTCCTCCCCTCCTCCTCCATTATCGACGGTTCTCCCCCACAACCCTCAACACCAGAGGTAATCCCCTCTCTCTTCCTTCATCCCCATCCACCATTCTTGTCAAGATGTGATTTCTTCGATGGATATGGGATAATTTCACAATGATTATGGGTCCTAATAATATCACATCTATGCGTTTAGTATGAAATAGAATACTGTAAGGGATTTTTTTTTGTGTTGTGATGCACCCTATTTCACCATGAGTGTTATATCTATAACAAATATGCAATGGTTATCACTTCTCACCCTACATTTTTTTAAGATATATTATAGGGGATTTAGAAGATGTGTGGTACTCAAATTTTATAGTATATTTACTTGGGGTATGATTTGAAGATTAGTAAGGAAAGATACATGAATATATAAGAATATTTTTGAGACAGAGGAGGTCAGATGCTGCTTGGGATCATTCAACTTTCAAAGGAGGATCAAGTACTGAAGTCTGCACCTTCGGTTGGAGTTAATGAATCAAGTTTTTTTATTTTTTATTTTATTTTGTACCTCTCATGGCTAACATGAGAGAGTATTTATTGTTCCAAGTCATTATAATGAAATAATATTGATCATGTGATGTGTTATTATTTTATAATGATAATTTATGTTGGATTTTTTCATCATTCCATTTTTTCAAATCTCTTCTTCATTCATAGAGCATGACCATTATTTATTTGAGTGAGGGAGTGACCTTTTCATGAAATTACTAGTGTTTAGTTTTATACATGACCATTAGGATGATCTTATTCTATGTTTAAATATGATTTTCAGTTACCCAATTTCTAAGTGATACAAAATACCTAACCATGAGAAAATGGGAACTTAGTGATTAGAGTGTGATCAACCAAACAAAGGATATTTCTTAGAACTGATTAAGATAACTTGAGAATCCATTATATATTTTTACACTTTATTTATTTATAAAAATGTATTTTCAAGGGTTTGGTACCTTCACAATTCAAAATTATCTCAAAATAGATTTATTGTTCATTCATTTAGATCTTTAGTTTTAATTATTATGTTAGTTTTTTCTGTTAATAAGTTTACTTTTCCATATGGGGTTGAACACAAAACTCAAATTTACTATACTAAGGATTAGTAATTTTAGTATTTAATTTTCCATGTTTATAAATTTCTAAGCCTCATGAACTCATAGGAATCAACTATGCACATGAGGGTGTCATTATTTTTTTCACCATTGTCGATGACTTGAACTTATTATAAAGATTTAACTTTATAGATTAAGACAATAGTTTTCCCACATATTTCTATTTTATTTTATTTTATTTTATTTTATATGCTAACTATTTTTGGTTATGATGAAAGCTATGAAATGAATTATGACAGAACACATCTAGTTTAACATTGATGTTGTGGGTATTGTGCATCAAATTGATCAACTAAAAGAGAATATCCAAGGGAAAAGAGTATGTTTCTTAAAACCATAAATAAGTGATGATGAAGAACTCATTTATAACCTGGATCATGTTTTTAAGGATTCATGTAAATATATGGATATGATGATAAAGGAATATTATGAATCAAATATGGACCCAAAGAGGAATCAAACTTTGAGACCGAACTCGAGGAGGAATATGATGGTGATGCGGAGCCCAAGGATGAATCTAAGGTGAATCCTAATTATGAAGCTATATTTGAGATATATCCAAGTAATACACCCTAAAAATTACAAAACTAGAGAAGGAAAAAAATGAATAATCCTTACTTGAAAATAATGAAGGATAGGATGCAATGGTTGTAGAAACATAGTGGAATATTTAATATTATTAATAGAATCAATAAGAGGTGATAAAAGAGGGTCACTCTCATGTTTGGAAAACTAATGAGATACTTATTCAATGTTTATGACTGTACACGACCTAGTTATGTCCTCAATAATGTTTCAAGATGCATTCAATACAAAGGAGAACAGGTGACACATTAGAAGATTTTTTTAAAACTTGAATAGATATGCATTGGGTTTCTTCTTACCATACCCCTATTACTTGACTAAACAAGAGGTAAATTTTATATGAAAGAAATTAAATAAAGAACATTGTGTGATTAAATATAAGTTTTTTTATTTCTTTATATATTTTTAGGAAATCTAGTAATTTATCTTGAGGAACTTTATCTCAAGAACTTATTTTGGGATGTAGTTACAATCCCTCTTATACTTTTTATGCTTAAATGGAATGGACCTTACACTTTTACTTGGTTGTTTTGATTTTTTAGATCCGTGATGAATAGAGGCATAATAATAAATGATAATATAAGTAGAAAATTGAGAGAGATTAAGGATAGGGGACTACAATAATTAATTAATTAATTAATTAATTAATGTTTTTAATTTCTTATATTTTTGTTCACATGATTTTTATGTATAAAAGGATTTTCATTCCAAATATAGAATTTTTGTTTTATTTTTGATCTATGCTATAATAGTTTATTAGGAATCCAATCATACAATGATTTAGATGTCATTTTAATAATATTGAAGGATTAATATGGGGGATTAATGAGTAAATTTAATCCATGAGAATATTTATTTGAAAAATTATGATTTGTAAGGATTGATTGATTTATATAGATGAAATTATTCTTATATTTTTCATTATTTGATCTTCATAATTTTATATTGATTAATTTGGTATTATTATTCATGATGTGAATGATTGTCCCAATTTATTGTTTCACATTCCTAATATGGTTCTAGATCAATTTTTTCATATTATTTATTATACCATATTTCTTTAAAAATACTTTGGAGATGAAAAGCTACTATAAATATCATTGATATATTGTCAAAGAAATGGTTGAAAAAGTCACATTAATATGATTGAGACATTTTTAATTGACCCCTTTAAAGCTTTGAGGCCCACCTTTACATTTTATCTTTGTTTTAATCTTATATAATCCATAAGTGACTTGTATTGTAATTCCACATAACAAGTTTATGTTATCCTTCCTTCCCCACTCTTAGTATTTTGGCATGATATAGAATGAGATAAGTGTGGGGGTAGAGGTTTTCAATATGTGAAGGGGATGTTGTGTATTAAAAAATTAAATATGTGTGGTATTATAATTTGGGTGTGGGGGAAATGTTCATATATTTCTTTAAATGTACTTTATTTTTTACCCTCTAAAAAATCATCTTTGAAAATGGAAAAAAATCATTATTGGGGAAAATGAAAAATAAATGATTGAAAAAGAATTATCTGAAAAGATGGTATATACTTCATTATACTTATTATTATAATTTGTTAATATTACCATAATTTGAGGATTATGGGTGATATCAATATTGAAGGAGGAGTTTTCATCGATATTTTTATATTCTTTATCATGCATTGTGCTTTAGAATTTATCCCTCCTTTTTGCGCCATTCTATTTCTCACACCAATTACCTACCAAACCTCATACTCATAGAACTTTGAGCCTTTAATATAATCTCACATGATTAATTTTGACATTTTTCATTATACGGTGGATATTTGAGATTCTTTTAATCTTATAGTTAAAATTCATATACTTTAGGCATGAGCATAACTCTAGTCAAATGCACCTCGAGTGTTGAGAGACAATTTTCAAGGGAGGAATATCACAAGTGTCATAAATACTAATGAAAAGTTTAAATATGTGAATAGAATATAAGAGGAGTATTTTTAGTTCAAAAAGAAGAGTAAAATATATGCTTAATTGTTTTTCTTAAAAATGATGATTTGAAAAAAAATATCTCTTGTGTGAAGCTTGAATTTTTATTCCTTATTGCTAATTGTTTGATTTATTGACCATTAAGTTTAATACTTGGTATGAGGGGTATCATTTATGATTAAGTAATGATTCTTTTCTTGAGTAAAATAAATATTTTAAGTGTCAAGGTTTTTGATATCCTTATTCGATGCATTATTTCTTGTTATTAGAGTCATTAATTTTATTATTAAATTAAATGTTAGTTCCCTATATTTGTTACTCTTGATGTTTTTTGGTATGAATTATTTAAAATAGAATTTGGAAGTAAATTAAGAAAAAAAGTAATTTTCTTCTTGATGGTTAAATTTGGAATATGAAAAATTAATCTTTGGAGTGTTAAAAAATAATCCAACCCTTAGCTTACTTCACCATAGTAGACATCCACCCTGAGATAGTGACCATGATTGAAAACGGTGTTGACCAGGGTGACGTGGAAGAGTAGGATCATACTTAGCATGGGGTGAAATTAGGTAAAGGAGTACATTGGAAGTTTAGTTCAACATTATGGGAGGACAATGACCATAGTGTGGGGTTGAACCAAAAACTTGAAATGAGCACATACATAGTGATTTAGATGATATGAAAGTGTCTATACTAAGGTGAAATTTGATTTGGGAGCACTACCACAGAATCAGATTTATCCAACACCACCTTTTAATAATGCTACAAAATCACTGATAAAGGGGTTACCTTTATTAGTTTTAAAAAAAGTTCTATTAAAAGGTGCTTTTAACAGTGCTTAAAATAACACTGATAAAAGTACCCCTTTATCAGTGTTTTTTTAGCAATAGGAACAATAAACTATATATAATCACAACATAAATCATTCCTCAATGGAATATTAACCAATCTTTTATCCATAAGATTCTACTCAAGGATAAAATTTTACACTCTTCTGGTTGCACCCATGGCATTATCTATGCTTTCACTGATGGTGCATTCCCAAGAGGTCATGCTCATCAGACCTCACCAAAGATGTACTCAATGTAACTCTGAAGATCTCGATACATAGATAGAGGATCTCTCCAAGGGAATCTGGGGTATACCATACCATACCTAGAATATCCCACTAAGTATGGGATTATACACACAGATAAGTTGGTAATATTGATTCCACAAAACCCACCTAGGGAAATAGAAAAAATTATAGAGGATCACACCTCGGGTCACACAGAGGGATTCCCAAACACTATCTGAAACTAATCCCACAGAGGAGATAACAGTCCTATTATTAGGATATAATACCAAAATTTACCCTCATGGAGATGACCAAGGGTAACACACACAAGTTAAGATAGTCCATTGTTGTATCTCATCTTCATATAATTAATCTTCCTTCCAATTATATAATCTTAATATTCTAAAAATAATGTTGAAATATATTCTTTCTTCTAGTTATTATTCTCATCTTCTTACCATTGTAATTCTCATCCAATTCTTTAATATTAATGATTGGTATATGATATGGTTTATATTTTCAAAATGTCTCTAAATTTCAATAAATCTTTGTAGATTTAATATAAAACATCACAACTCGTTATGAATTAACCCAAAAGATTTTGGGAATTGATTATTATTATCTCTTAGATTTCATATAAACTCTTTTTATCTATAATCAATCATCATTCTTGGAACTTATGTATGACTATTCGTGAATTTTTATAATTTAAAACATTTATGAATTCCCTAAACCATAATTTTAATATATTTGTTATGATTTTTTTATTAACTTGTTATTGATGATTACTTAATATCTTATAAAACAATACATATAATTTTAAGTAATTTTCAAGATTATTTATTTAATGTATGTTTATCTGCCTCAGAATGGATAGATACTGGATGTACAACATTGATCGGATCACTGATGAATTTCAGAAGGAGTTACAATATTTTTTGGAATTTTCATTCAATAATGATTCAGATGAAGGATTGATTTGATGCCCGTGTTTTGATTGTGTTGGAAGACCTTTTTTAACTCATGAGGAAGTGAGTTACCATATCACTAAAAGTGGATTCCAAAAAAAATTATCATATGTGGTATCACAATGGAGAAAAATCTCAATTGTTTAATGACATCGATTCAGCGGAAAAGATTGGTATGAAAAATCTGATTTCTGATCGATTTCCTTTTGTTTCTGAAGATAGATCCTCATTTGGACTAGTGCAAGAGGAAATGAATACGGGAACACAGTTCTCATCTATTAATCAGGATGATGATGTTGAGAGTGTTAGAAAGCTGATGGAAGATGCAAATACCCTAGTATATCAAGCATGTGGAAAAATGAGAAAACTTGAGTTTTTAATGTGATTATATCGTGGGAAAACAATGTATGGATTTAGTAATATTGTGGTGGACTATCTCCTTACATTTATTAAGGATTTACTGCCTGATGATGCATGTATTCCAGAAAATGATTACATGGCATCAAAGTTGGTTGAAAAAATTGTATTTTCATCTAGTAAGATACATTCCTGTCTCAAAGACTGTTGTTTGTTCTGGAAGGAGAATGCATACTTGAGTCAGTGCAAACAGTGTGGCACATCAAGGTGGAAGACTAATAAAGACAGATCTCAATCTTGCATACCACATAAAGTGATGTGGCACTTCCCTTTAATTCCTAGGCTTCAAAAAAAAATTTAGAACAAATGGAAAAGAATATGAGATGGCATGCAGATGAAAGAAATAAGGATAACCATGAAATAGTTCATCCTGCAGATGGGTTGGCTTGGAAGAAATTTGATAGGTTACATCCTGATTTTTCAGCCGACCCACGAAATGTTAGATTGGGATTATCCTGTGATGGTTTCAACCCATTTCGCCAAATGCATACTGCACACAGTACTTGGCCTGTTTTCATTCACATTTATAACTTTCCTTCATAGATGTGTATAAATAAGCCGTTCACTATCCAGAGTATATTGATATCTGGACCCAGTGATCCTGGGAATGATATTGATATATACTTGCAGCCATTAATAGAGGAGTTAAATGAGCTTTGTATTGTTGGTGCACAAGCGTATGATGCATTCAGAAAGGAGTACTTTATGTTTTGTGTAGCTTAATTATGGACGATAAATGATTTCCCTACCTATGGAATGATGTCTGGTTGGAGTACTAAAGAAAAATTGTCCTGTCCTATTTTTATGAAAAATACACGTTTCTGAAGATTAAAGTTTCGATGAACATTCAGCTTTATAGGGAATAGACGTTTTCTACCAATGGATCATCCATACAGGAAAAATCAGAGATATTTTGATAATGCCATCGAGACATATGAGACACCTCAATGAATGTCAGGGACTGATATTGTTAAAGAACTTGATGATTTGAATTATGTCCTTGGAAAAATTCAATCAAATATCAGAAAGTGAAAGAATACTAATTCTAATTCCAATAGAAATTAGAGAAATAAAAGCATATTCTTTGAGTTGTCATATTGGTCATCGAATTTATTACGTCATTGTTGGGATGTAATGCATATCGAGAAAAACATTTGTGAGATGTTACTTTCTACTATTTTAAATGTCAAAGGAAAAACAAAAGACGATTTGCGGTGTCGTCGTGATTTGATGGATTGGGGTATAAGAGCAACACTTCATCCTGAGTTAATTGGTCAAAATAAGTGGAAAGTCCTTATTTCTTATTATTCGATGACAAATGTGGAGAAAAAATTTTCTTCAGGTTTTGGAAAGTTTGAAGGTTCTGGATGGTTATTCAAGTAATATTTCGAAAAGGGTGAATACACAAGATATGAAACTCAAATATCTTAAAACCCATGATTACCATGTCTTGTTACATGAGTTGATTCCCATTGCCATTCGCCATTTACTTTCACATAATGTTAGAGTTTCGGTGATTAAGTTATGTCAATTTTATCGAGATCTTTGTGCCAAAAGATTGAGCAGAAGTGTTGTTCGGAATTTGCAAAGAGATGCACCGATTATTCTTTGTAACTTGGAGAAAATTTTCCCACCGCCTTTTTTCACATGTATGTTACATTCTACTGTGAATCTTCCCACGGGAGTTCTCTTTGGTGGTCCTGTTTTGAGTTGGTGGATGTATCCTACCGAAATAATGATGTTTACATTGAAATATTATGTGAGAAATAAATATCATCTTGAAGGCTCTATTGTGAAATGCTATTTAGCACAAGAATGCATGTATTTCTGTTCATAGTACTTGGCTAATGTCACTATGAGGTCTAATCGACTAATGAGAACTGAAGATGTGCAATATGATCCCATTGAGCCTGCATTTCCTTCACTGCCCCAAATAGAGGGGATATCTGGATCGTACTCGTTGTGTACTTTAAGAAGGGAAGAGTGGGAAATGGAACATCCCACAGTATTATTCAACTGTGGTGTGCTTGATGATAATATCAAGTAAGTAAACTAATAAATATGTATTTTTTTCATTGTTTGATTTCTTTATATCTTCTGACATTTTAAATCTTTCATATCTGTAGAGATCATTTAGAAATTATTAAAAAGATACTTTGCTCTCTATCTATTAAGAGTAAGGAACTATTGCACAACAAAGAATTTGTTGCCTGGTTAAAGTCAAAGGTAATAGATTTTTTTTTTCTTCTCATAACATAATAACATGTCTCTGTTTAATATTCTATGTTGGTATATTTTAGGTTTTAACTCTACCAATTATTGATGTATCAGATGAAATAAAAGCATTGTCCTTTGGTCCAAACTATGTGGTACGTGATTGTAAGTCAATGGTTGTCAATGGATTTAAATTTGTTATAAATAGTTGTGAAAAAAAATGGCAACACAGCATGACGGTGTCATGATAAGCACCACAACAGATTGTTATGTGAGTGCATCAGACAAACATCCTCGATCAAAAAATATATCATATTACGGTGTTGTTGAAAGAATCGTTTTATTAGATTACTATGAAAATGGTCGTTTCGCAATGATTAAATGCAAGTGTTTTGATTCAATGACACAGCAAGGAATGCATATTGATAATTGTGGATTTAGAGTAATTGATATGAACCGCCAGCTTCATACCGATGAACCTTATATTCTTGCGTCGCAAGATAAACAGGTGTTTTATGTAAGTGACCCGTTATAACCACAATTTGGTGTTATTGTTGATGTTATTCTTAGACATATTTTTGACGAAGGATTGGATGAAAATGATTTTGTGGATGAACCTGTCATTATTTATTATAATGTTGCATTTGATGATACAGATGACGCAATTGTTAGAACAGATTGTGAACTAGAAATTTTCACAGACCCCACATAGCGTTGACACATTTGTAAGTATTTACCTGATATTATCGCAATATTGTATGTTTTTTTTAACTTCCATACATGATATCAAAATAACTAGTATATTTTATACCATTATCGAATATAAAACTATTAAAATCCTTACCAATTTATTTTTAAACACTTCTCTAGTAAATCTTGAACATAGAAAAGCCTTGATATTTTATCAATATAAATATCAAACATGAAAATGTATCTCACTGTTTTATGATACAATTGTATTATTTAACATTTTTCATTATTTCTATTTATTTGAGAATATTATTTTAAATTTCCAGGTCAAAATGTCTGATTATGATGATACTAGAAGGAGTAGAAGAATACCGAGAAATGAACAACGTAGGTATCCTCCGGGAAACAATGTAAGTACAAATTATGTTTGAATATTATGGTCTTTCATATTATTTATCTTGTTATCGTTCATTTTATTTTATCATCTATGTTATTTTAGGCTGAATTTTCGAGGAGACGCATGGATTATTCCACTGAGGATGATATTGTGGCGGGGGGTACTGATTCTACATGTCAGCCTACTACTACGCCGTTTGAGACACCAGGAAGCCATCCTCTAATTATGAAACCTCCATATTATCTATACCCACCTTTTTTGTATCCCTTGTTTCCCACACCCACATCGGATGGTAGTTCTCAGACTCCCATACCTCATTTTCCATTCCCACCATCCACTGTACAGGGTACTGTGCCCCCATATATCTCACTGCCATATCCATATCCATATCCACAGTCATCTGTACAAGGTCATCCATCGGGTTTTCTGCCTCCATCAGTACACTTTTCATCTACTATACATAGTACTCCTGTAGATATCTCACCTACCATGGAGGCTACCCCACCTCTAGACGCATCACTTTAGGGGTCAGAAGATCCCCCATCTACTGTTATTTGTTTAAACATTACTGTTACTGATTAATGATAAATTCATATATATTATTTTATTTTATTTTTTGTTTCATGATTAGATCCATCCTCTAGCAGACGACGAGGCCGCACAAAAATGCACGAGTTTTGGAATAGACACACACAAATCATAGTTTATTACAATGAGGACAATGCTATAATTAATAAAAATGGCACAGAATGTAAACATTTTATGGGAAAACCTTCCAGACACAACAATATCATTCCGGTTCAACCGATAAGTTGGAAGGCAGTTGGAAAACAAATAAAGGACAACGCCTGGGAAGAGATTTGGGTAAGTAATGTTAATAACCTTTTATATATATATAAATTTATAATATTTTCTTAACAAATATTTTGTCCATTACAGCTTCGATATAATTTTCCTGATGGACAAAATGCAAAGGCTGCAAGGATAATGGATTTAGGTGAAATGTGGTGAGCCTACAAGTATGATTTATATCTTGGTTGGAAAAAGAGAGTTGGTACAGATCTTGAAGATGTACCGGTAATTCAAGATTTCCCAATATCCTAATATAAAGAGATGATCAGCTATTGGAAGAGTCCAACATTTAAGGTGTTTGTTAAATTTATATATATATATATATATATATTCATTTATTTATTTGAAATTATTTTAAATTACTTGTTTTATTTATGTTAATGAATTTATATAATTATTTGTTTATAGGAGAAATAAAATAGAAATAAAACAAACAAGATTGCAATGAAACAGATTTATACTCACGGACACACTTCATTACCAGATCTTGAGCAGACGCAGGTAATTTAACATTTAAAATATTTAGATTTGTTTAGTTTAATTTTCTAAACTTTCAATTTTGATTTATTTATTTGTTTTTTCTTCAGAAAAAGTCTTCGAATATCTAGGGTCATGTTCCTCGCTCAACTTTGTTTTGTACAAGCCGGAAAAAGGAAGATGGTACTATTCCAAATACCGACACCGAGAATGAGATTGTAAGTATATTTCAATTTCTTTGATTTTTACTAAATTTATTTCCTTATATTATTTTATCATTTTATTTTATGTTCTATATCAATCAACTGAATGCTTTAGAGGCATTGGAAGAAAAAGAACCTGACAATTTGAGCCCAAATGATCATCTACATCAGGTATTAGGAGATGAGCATCAGGGTAGAGTGCGTTGTTGACCTGTGAAGAAGATTGTACCATCTCGATACTGGTCTACTAACGTTTCTTCGAGTATCGGTTCTGGTTTTGTCACATTCGAACAAATGAATGCCGCAATCAAAGAATCAAGTCAAAATTCAGAATAGGCGATAACTGCAAATATGATGAAATTTATGTATGCCCTTTCTTGTACACTTCCACCAGAATCAGCTGCAACGGTTGATTCCTTTTTTATGTCGATGCATTCTTCTAATGTAGATTCTTCTGTCAAATTCGGAGCCGGACCTAGTGCTGGACCCGGTGCTGGTTCTGGTTCGGATGCAGATGATGATGATGATGTTGGTGGTGTGAGAGGTGGTGATGGTGCTTCTATAAGAGGTGTGGATGAGGGTTATCATGATTCTGATGATACTGATATTGAGACTCACTTTTTATGTAAATTTTATTTTTTGATTGTTAATGTATGACGAGTTCCTTAAGACATAGGATGGTGTGTTTCATGGCCATGTTCTTGAATGGGTTTCTTCAATTGACGCTTCATGTTTGTCTCTCACTGACATGAAAATTTATGTAGATTAACACTCACTATAGTCTAATCACAAATGTATTCTATGGAATCCTCATAGAGTCTCTAGATTGCGTTAATTAATCCTTTTTTATGAACATTATCAATAAATTAATGTTCTAATAATTTCATATCTTTGTCCAGATTTATTTTATTTATGATGTAAATTATAATTATTTGATCTAATGTTTCATAGATCATTAATGATACCAATCCATTTCATAATAGAAATTAAAAATGAATTTTTGTATTTGAATGCTTGAATCTCAATATATTTTTCTTGAGAAACCCTAATGAATTCTCACTGACAAGATATTCTATACTAATGTATCTACTACAATTTTCATGTGACAAGGATATGAATTTGGATTTTTCTCAGGCCTCCCAGTTATAAAATATATGACTTGGTAATTTTTTTCTCCTTTTCTTCCCTTGATGGTTCTGACTGGGTCATCATTCCCCTAGAGTTTGTGGAACCCAAACCACTCTGGTATGAGTCTCCAACATTATAAAACCACTAAAAATTCCCCATTAGTTCACAATGATGGAAAGGTTTAGGTGGGGTTGTAAATTCTCATTGCAAATTATCAAACCTTCCAAATTGATGGCACAGGATTGATCCTACATCTAAAGCCTAAGAAGAAGATGGTCGAGAAGGATAGCCTAAGATACCACATACCCTCTTATCTTTTTTCCAGCCCACCTCTTCTTTTCAAACCTTCCAAACTGATGGCACAGGATTGATGCTCACAATGAACGAAAAAGGAAAATTGCATACCAGAAATTCCAATGTGGGGATAATATCTGCGGAGACCTACCTTAAGGTTAAACAAGGTATATTTAAAAGGAGGGTCACTTTAACTTTAACTTCTCCAGATGCATGAATTCTGATTTATCTTTGTTATCCTTGCATGGCCCATGGTTGTCTACTTTATGTGACTTCACTTTTTCTTCTTCAGTTTGATTTTGTCAAATTTTATCTGGGTTAAAGTATAATGACCAATACTTTACATACATTGTTATTACTTCGTAATTGAAGCACACTTATTACAACATATAACAAAACCAGGAAAGGAATATATAGGTATAGAGTCTTTAGAAACCGGGAAACATAAATAATTGGTTCATAAAGCATCTACTTTGCCTCCCATTTATTTCATCATATCTAGAGTCCCTTTTGGCATATCCTACTTAATAACCATCTTCCTGACCTGGGGAAATAAAACATACAAAAGGGTGAGCTCAAATTCTCAGTAAGGGTAAACAAAAGAAATATCAATCACATCATATACATAAGAACATAACTTTTGGAAATCTTAACCTGCAAAAGAGATCATAATTTCATAACATGGGATAAATCATAGTAGTGAAATGTAATCCCAATAATCATAACTTAAAACATGAATCTTTGTGTCATACACACATAATCATAGAGAATCATTTCTTATTAGTCAAGACTCATTTCCAAGACTATCTTAGTGGACAAAGTCCATTTTTGAACCGAGTTCACTCCTCGTTTCAGTCATGTTTCACTGAACCGGTTTAACCTGCCGTTCTAGCCATGTCTATATCATGAGATATAAAATCTTTACCCAATTTATTGGAGGGAGATATAGGTCCCACCCATCTCATAATTATACCATTCTTATGTGTGCCACAAAATCATAAATCATACATCATTGCATAACCCATGTAATAAAAATGAGATTCTGAAACAACATGACATCATAAAACAATTCATATAATATAAAGGAATTCATAAAAATAATTCCATCATAACATAATAAAATAAATGTAATAATAGGGATAGAAAAAGAACCCTATATTATCTTAGATGTAAAATAATTTTGATAAAACACTTGAACTCCATTCTTGAGGAAAATATCCTTTCTACTTCAAAAACATTTTCCTTTCTTAACATGTCATACAATATTAAACTAAAAGAAGTTGATTAAAAATAAACTTGAAAACTTGTAAAGGAAGCTTCTTGGAAATAATGTTTTCAAAATCCATTCATTCCATATAAGTTAAAAAAACATTCTTCTCGTACTTTTGTCGGAAAAGTCAAAAAGTACCTCGTACGAAAAATGACAAAAGATTCCTTTCATATATTTTATTAAAAACCCACCGAATGGTAGAATTGAATTTAAAAAATTGTAGGTGGATGGAAAAAATATTACATATTGAGGAAATAGGGATGTGGATGATAAAATACACCCCAGGAAGTACCAAAGTATAAACAATCTGGGATAAAATGAGATTGTGATATTTTCCCTTACCTTAGGTCCGATTTGCTTCGTAAGTGTCCAAACCTCCTGTATAATGATTTAAATAATGTTATTGTCTTATTCCAGAATCATACTTATTTTTATGATATCATATATGGTCATATTCTTAGCTTTTTATTAGTAATATTTCATTACTACTGGTTATTCGGGTGTTTATTACTTTTTGTTCTTATGCGTGTTTTGTTGAATAAATTCTTATTTTTTCTTTTTAGGTTATAGATACCTCATTTAAAGAATGGTATTAGTGTAATATATATCATATTCATTCATTAAATTCATTTATATAATCATTATGCAATGAATATCAAGTAGAACGAGTCGCATCACATCGTGGAGACGGTATTCCGTACGTACGCACGAGTGATGATATCGTTCCCATGATCGTGGAATTGTATTGGAGTGTATGTATACTATTTCAGAATCAATATCACTTTAAAATAATCATATATAGTCATTATTTACACCATTATACCCATCCAAGTAAGGTGGTGGTGGAAAATAGATTACACCACGGCGTAGAGATACTATTCCGTACGTACGCATGCGCGGTGATTTCGTTTTCTATAGGATGGATAGATGGTGAAATAGGGTTGTTTCATATTTATAATAACATATCATTATATGAGTTATACTTATTTTATTACTTCATAATGAAACAACTAAAGAAGAAGAAGTGGAATAAGAAATAAAGTTGAAAGAATCGGTAACAGACATTACCTCTTCTTTGAAGCGCCTCTTTGAGACCTCCTCTTAAGGAACTAAAATTGGTCTTTGAAGAATACCAGGACCTCTATGATGTTTCTAGGTAAGTGTAGAAGTGAATTTGTCAGGCCGAGCTTGAAGGCTCAATGTGGTGTGAGGAAAAGATGGAGGTGGTGCCCTTTTATAAGGGAGGAGAGGGACACCTTTGGAATAACTAAAAATATTATTTTATTATAAAGTCAAATTCGGTTTTTAATAGATCCAAATAGATATATTTAAAAGTTAAGGTGGGTATGGGTCGAACTAATCTCATCCAATAGAATTTATACAAGTTTAGGTCATTATATTAATCTTTTCTTTTAGTTTTAACTCTTAGTTAATTAGATTGACATTTACCATGTCACTTTGTATTTTTATATTATATAGTTACTAAACATACCATATATATCCAAGAGACCCCCAAATGGTCCATTAATGATACACCTATCATGATATAAGTATCTTGGCCGAACCTTAGATTTTTAGGATTATAATAACAATTAATAATATAATATTTGTTTTAAAAACTATTTTATTTCAATTTTGACACTATTTGGTAATTGATTTTTGTAAAAATCATAACAGAATTATTAGTTCGAAAAAAATTAATTAAATCAATACTAACATGTCATATTAACATATAAAATTATTGGAATTCATTAAAAGTCTCAAATTACATTTATTTGGGTATTTATAACATCAATTATGTCAATATTTCATTAATAAGATAATTATTGCATCATCATTGTATCATAAATAAATTAAATTATTTTAAGTCTAAAAATTACAAATAAAATACCATTATGTTGGAAATATTTTTAGATTTATAATGAATATTTATTGTCGAATTTATCTTATGTGTAACCCTATATTAAAAATGATTTAGTTATTAAACTTTGATTTTAACTATTTTAACCCTTCTTTAAATAAATTGATAATAAATTTCCTAATCTAATCTAAGTAGGCCTAAATGGTCATATGTTTTTCATAAGGTTATTTATGGTCGAATTACACTTAACCAATAGAATTATGACATGTGTTAGGGTAATAATAATAACACTTTTACCCTTAATTACCCTATTTACTTTTAACTGTGGTAAAAAAAAGTAAAAAGTTACTATTCACCAAAAATTATTTTCATCTCATTGAACCACATTTTAGTCCTTGATATTAACCGTGTCTCTCGGATTTTTGAAATTCTACTCACAGAAGCGGTAAAATTAAGTTTTATGAAAAATTCCGTTTTTTTAACTACCACTTAGTGGTTTCACTATTCATCAAAAAATGAAAGTTTCCAGAAAAAATACCAAATATTAGGCCTAAGCTATATTTGATATTATGAATTAAAAAATGATGTCTATTTTACCAAATTCAAAACATATCAGTTACATTAACTAATTTAAAAATTAATTCCCGTCGTCAAAACAAATAACGTGTTTTTAAGAGATAATAACTATCAAAAGATTGACAGTTGTTTATGTCTGGTTTAAATGTGAAATTACATCCAATGAAAAACATTGTATTAAATTGTAAAAATATATTATAAATATACTTTAAAACCACTCAAATTAATAATTTATCACTATTAATTATTTCGATTAAAAAAATTGTTTTTAATTAAAATTTAGTAATTTTCACTATTCATCAGAATATGAAAGTTATCCGAAAAGTACCAAAATTTCACCCTAGGGTAATTTCGATATTCCGAATCCAAAAATGAAGTCCATTTTGAAAAATAAAATTTAAAAAATTTCAAAAAGAGGTTATTACTATTCATAACGGCTTGTTTTAATAATATTTTAATAGCATATCATTGTTTAGTGAAACTCGGTATTGCGTACGACGCAATCTATCAAGGAAGGACGCGGTTGCGTGTAAAGCAAGACAAGATAGTTTTGTGTGTAGTGAAATATTCCATTGATGATTTATGTAACATAAAAACAAAATATTTCTCATAAAAGTCTCGGGTGTTACATTCTACCCCCCTTAAAATGAATTTCACCCTCGAAATTCGTCACTTTGTAACAAAAAGATGAGGATACATCTCTCTAATCATATCCTCAAGCTCCCATGTAGCTTCTTCTAATTGATGGTCATCCATAAAACTTTCACCAATCGAGTGGTCTTGTTTAGTAGGAATTTTTCGCTACGATCCAGAATCTCTATCGGCTGTTCTTTAAAAGAAGGATCTTGCTCCAGTGGTACAACTTCTGAGCTGAGTACGTGTGAAGGATCAGGTATGTACTTTCTCAGGAGAGATACATGGAACACATCGTGAACTTGAGAGAGATTCGGTGGAAGCGCCAATCGGTAAGCTACCTTTCAAACACGATCCAGTATTTCGAAAGGACCGATATATCTAGGGATCAACTTCCCCTTCTTTCCAAATATCATGACCCTCTTCCAGGGAGATATTAGTAAGAACACTTTATCACCCACTTAAAACTCTAGGTCTTTTCTTCGGTTGTCGGCATAACTTTTCTATCGACTCTGAGCTGCCCTTATGTGCTGTTGAATAGATCGGGCCTTTTCTTCCATCTCATCAACAAGATCAGGTCCTAATAGCTTTCTTTCCCCAACTTCATCCCAGCAAGTTGGAGTCCTGCATTTCTTTCCATAGAGAGCTTCATAAGGAGCCATCTGAATACTGGAGTGAAAGCTATTATTATAAGAAAATTCCACCAAAGGTAGGTGTTGATCCCAACCACCTTTGAAATCCATAGATCAAGATCTCAACATATCTTCTAGAGTTTGAATTGTTCTCTCAGACTGACCGTCTGTATGAGGATGATAAGAAGTGTTGAAACTCAACTCTGTATCCAGAGTATGCTGAAGACTTTGCCAGAACTTCGAGGTAAATCTCGGATCCTGATCAGATATAATTGAAAGTGGTACTCCATCCAATATTACCACTTCCTTTACATATATCCTGGCAAGATGATCAAGAGAGAAATCCTCTCTAATAGTAATGAAGTGTGCAGACTTTGTAAGATGATCAACTATGACCCAGATAGCATTATTGCCTTTGGATTTTTTAGGAAGTCCTGTGACAAAGTCCATAGTGCTGTTTTCCCATTTCCATTCAGGTATGGGTAATGGTTGTAACATCTCTTTAGACTTCTGTCTCTCAGCTTTAACTTTCTGAAAAACCAAGCATCAAGAGACATATTCAGCAACATCTCTTTTCATGCCATCCCACCAGAAGTACTCTTTCAGGTCCTTTTACATCTTTGTGCTTCCAGGATGAATAGAGAATGAAGAACTATGAGCCTCATCCAGCAGCTCCTTCTTTAATTCGGGGATGGGAGGAACACAAACCCGATTCCTGGACTTTATTATCCGATCACAATCAAGGTTGAATTCAAGAATATTTCTCACCTTCTTTTTTAACTCTACATCTTCTTTCTGTGCTTCTTTAATCTTCACATGTATAGATAGTTGAATATTCATTTGAGAAAGATACGATTTCCCCCCTTCCATTATAATTCCAAGATCCATCCTTTGTAAATCCATAAATATTAGATCTTTTGTGATCCTCATCATGGATAAGCTAGCATGGTTTTGTCGACTTAATGCATCTTCCATCTTGTTTGCTTTCCTAGGGTGGTAATGAATTGAGCAGTCGTAATCCTTAATCAGCTCTAACCATCTTCTTTAGCGCATATTCATATCCTTTTGTGTGAAAATATACTTTAAACTTTTATGATCAGTATAAATATCACACCTTTCTCCATAAAGATAATGCCTCCAAATCTTTAATGCAAATATTACCGCAGCTAACTCCAAATCATGAGTTGGGTAATTTTGCTCATGGATTTTCAACTGTCGTGAAGCATAAGCTATCACCATAACATTTTGCATAAGAACACACCCCAATCCCTTCTTGGATGCATCACTGTAGATCACAAACCTTTCTCCACTACAAGGCAGTGTGAGCACAGGTGCACTGGATAACCTTCTTTTCAACTCCTTGAAATTCTCTTCACATTCCTCCGTCCAAACAAACTTATCTCCTTTCCGAGTCAACCTGGTGAGTGGATTAGATAATCGTGAAAAATCTTTCAAAAAATGTCGATAATATCCAGCAAAACAAAGATAACTTCATATCTCAGTTACTGTTGTTGTTCTCGACCATCTTTCGATAACTTCTGTTTTTGCTGGATCCACAGATATCCCCTCTTTTGAGATTATGTGAACCAAAAATGAAACTTTTTGAAGCCAAAATTCACACTTGGTAAATTTGGCATAAAGCTTCTCCTTTCTCAGGGCCTTCAATATAATTCTCAAGTGATCTTCATGTTCTTACTTTCTCTTTTAATAGACAAGAATATTGTCTATAAAGACTACCACAAACTGATCAAGATAGTCTCTAAAGACTCTATTCATCATATCCATGAAGATAGCAGGGGCATTAGTAAGACCAAATGAAATCACTATAAATTCATAGTGTCCATACCTTGTACGGAAATCCGTCTTTGGTATATCCTCCCTTTTGACCCTTAATTGATGATACCTTGAATGAAGATCAATCTTGTAAAAGTATTGAGCTCCTAGTAGTTGGTCAAATAAGTCATCAATGCACGGGAGAGGATATTTGTTCTTGATAGTGATCTTTTTATGTTCTCGATAATCAATGAAGAGTCTCATTGATCCATCTTTCTTCTTAACAAACAGAACAGGTTCTCCCCAAGGTGACGCACTAGGGCGTATGAATCCCTTATCAAGATTCTCTTGGAGTTGCTTCTTCAATTCCTACAACTCAATTGGGGCCATTCTATGAGGTGTCTTTGAAATAGGCAAAGCACCCGGTACGAGTTCTATTGAAAACTCAACTTCACGATTTGGTGGAAGACCTGGAAATTCCTCCGGAAATACATCTTCAATCTCCCATACAATGGGAATATTCTTAATCGTTAGTTTCTCTCCAGCCATTTGAGATAAATAACCCTCATTTAGTGGAACCAAGACCCATAAGATGGAAGAAATTTCCACTGGAAGGTTATGTTCATCCTTGCATCGATAGACGATCATAGATTGATATGGAATATGAAATGTGACTTCCCTTATTTGGAAATTGATATGAGATCCATATAAAGAAAGGAAATCCATGCCAAAAATCACATCAAATTCCACTATAAGAAGGATCACAAGATTTGCAGGAAGCACTTTCCCACAAACATCAATCGGGGAAGTATTATAAACTTTTGATGCGACTGTTGTGCCATTAGGTGTTGTCACAGCTAACTCAACATCTAATTGTTGAGGTAATACAGTGATACACTTAGAAAATTCTTCCGAAATAAAAGAGTGGGTGGATCCAGAATCAAATAAAACATTTTCTACTTTAGAGTGGATGGTAAGTGTACCTTTCACCACATCATTATCGTACTCCACATCGCTGATAGAAATTGCATGTGACTTTCCTTTTTCTTTAGCCTTAAGAGTTTGTTGACGTCGACCATCATCATCAACCCTTGGATTTGGGCATTGATTGGCATAATTCCCCATCTCCTTCCACTTAAAACATTGAAGTGTATTAGGTTCATTTTGTGTATCCCTTCCTTTGTTTGCATCATTAGACATCTTCTTCCCATCATTGCAGCATTCAAATGCCCGATGACCTTCCTTTCCACATTTGAAACATTTACTTGTCCCTTTAAGACAACTCCCTCCATGTTTCTTTCCACACTTTGAGCATAAGGGAAAGATCATCTTCTTTTCAGTGTGCTCTTTAGATTTTCATTTGAATTCCATTTTCCTCTTCTTATCAAACCCATATGATTGATGGGTTACTCCAATATCCATCTCAACTTTGAGAGCACATCGAACGATTTCCTCATACCTATTGAAGTCCCTTATGGCTAAGGCCCTTCAAAGACTTGGTTTTAAGCCACTAAAGAATCGATCGATCTTACTCTCAGGTTGGATAATAATACCAGAAGTGTACCTTGCTAGTCTTGTAAAATTTGCTTCATAGGTACCAACAAATTCATCATCCTTTTTCTTTAGTTCAAGAAACTCATTCTCCATCTTTGTTCGGAGAATACGAGGGAAGTAATTATTGAAAAATAAGTTCTTGAACTCGTCCCATTCCATGGACTCAATTTCATCCCTTTGACTCGTATTCTTAATAAGATTTCACCATTGATCAACATATCCTTCCAAACGATACACTTCTAGGATGAATTTATCATGTTCAGAATATTGAAGAACTGAAAATATCTTTTCAGTAGTACTAATCCATTATTCCGCAACTAATGGATCAGTAGACCCGCTGAATGAAGGTGGATGCTGCCTCATAAAGGATTCAACAGAATTTTTCTCCTTCCTTTGCTCGTTTGGAAGTCCTGCATGATTCATAGCTTGAGAAAGTTGTGTGAGCATGGCTACAAGATTTTTCATTCCAGCTCCCATAACATTTGGTTACTCATGGGGACAATCATTGCATTGCCCGTCGCATTCCGCATTAACACAGTTCCTTCGGGTTCTAGCCGTTAACTAAAACCAAGAAGAATAGTGTGAGCAACACTAATTATAATAGGAAAACCACATAATCAAGAATAAAATTCCACACTTAAGTTCTTATCATAGGTTATTCATGGCCATTTCTAAAACACTAATATTGTGTTCTATGCTTAGACTTATCCTTAGGGTTCTTACTAAGGCTTTCACATCCTAGTTTCCAAAAGATGACTATACCTTTCCTCTAATACCAACTATAATGAACCATACTTTACATACATTATTATTACTTCAGAATTGAATCACACTTATTACAACATATAACAAAACCAGGAAAGGACCGTATAGGTATAGAGTCTTTAGAAACTCGGAAACATAAACAACTGGTTCATAAAGCATCTACTTTGCCTCTCATTTATTTCATCATATCTAGAGTCCCTTTTGGAATATCCTACTTAATAACCTTCTTCCTGACCTGGGGAAATAAAACATACAAAAGGGTGAGCTCAAATGCTCAGTAAGGGTAAACAAAAGAAATATCAATCACATCATATATATAAGAACATAACTTTTGGAAATCTTAACCTGCAAAAGAGATCAGAATTTCATAACATGGGATAAATCATAGTAGTGAAATGTAATGCCAATAATCATAACGTAAAACATGAAACTTTGTGGCATACACACATAATCATATAGAATCCTTTCTTATTAGTCAAGACTCATTGCCAAGACTATCTTAGTGGACAAAGTCCATTTCTGAACCGAGTTCACTCCTCGTTTCAGTCCTGTTTCACTGAACCGGTTTAACCTGTCGTTCCATCCATGTCTATCTCATGAGATATAAAATCTTTACCCAATTCATTGAAGGGAGATATAGGTCCCACCCATCTCATAATGATACCATTCTTATGTGTGCCACAAAATCATAAATCATACATCATTGCATAATCCATGTAATAAAAATGGGATTCTTAAACAACATGACATCATAAAACAATTCATATAAGATAAAGGAATTAATAAAAATAATTCCATCACAACATAATCAAATAAATGTAATAATAGGGATATAAACAGATCCCTATATTATCTTAGATGGAAAATAATTTTGATAAAACACTTGGAACTCCATTCTTGAGGAAAATATCCTTTCTACTTCAAAAACATTTTCCTTTCTTAACATGTCATACAATTTTAAACTAAAAGAAGTTGATTAAAAATAAAATTGAAAACTTGTAAAGGAAGCTTCTTTGAAATAATGTTTTAAAAATCCAATCATGCCGTATAAGTTAAAAAAACATTATTCTCGTACTTTTGTCAGAAAAGTCAAAAAGTACCCGTACGAAAAACAACAAAAGATTCCTTTAATATCTTTTACTAAAAACTCACCGAAGGGTAGAATTGGATTTGAACAATTGTAGGTGTATGGAAACAATATTACATATTGAGGAAACATGTATGTGGATGATAAAATACACCCCAGTAAATACAAAAGTATAATCAATCTCTGATAAAATGAGATTGTGATATTTTTCCTTACCTTAGGTCTGATTTGCTTTGTAAGTGTCTGAACCTCCTGTATAATGATTTAAATAATGTTATTGGCTTATTACAGAATCATAATTATTTTTATGATATCATATATGGTCATATTATTAGCTTCTTATTAGTAATATTTCATTACTACTTGTTATTCGGGTGTTTATTACTTTTTGTTCTTATGCGTGTTTTGTCGAATAAATTCTTATTTTTTCTTTTTAGGTTATAGATACCTCATTTACAGAATGGTATTAGTGTAATATATATCATATTCATTCATTCAATTCATTTATATAATCATTATGCAATGAAGATCATGTAGAATGAGTCGCATCACATCATGGAGACGGTATTCCGTATGTACGCACGAGCGATGACATCTTTCCCATGATCGTGGAATTGTATTGGAGTGTATTTATACTATTTCATAATAAATATCACTTTGAAATAATCATATATAGTCATTAGTTACACCATTATACCCATCCAAGTAAGGTGGTGGTGGAAAATAGATTACACCACGGCGTGGAGACGGTATTCCGTACGTACGCACGCGCGGTGATTTCATTTTTCGTAGGATGGATAGATGGTGAAATAGGGTTGTTTGATATTTATAATAACATATCAGTATATGAGTGTTACTGATGTTATTAATTCATAATGAAACAACTAAAGTAGAAGAAGTGGAAGAAGAAATAAAGTTGAAAGAATCGGTAACAGACATTACCTCTTCTTTGAAGCGCCTCTTTGAGACCTCCTCATAAGGAACTAAATTTGGTCTTTGAAGAAGACCAGTACCTCTAGGATGTTTATAGGGAAGTGTAGAAGAGAATTTTGTAGGGTTTTTTCGATCTTGAAGGCTCAAAGTGGTGTGAGGAAAAGAGGGAGGAGGTGCCCTTTTATAAGGGAGGAGAGGGGCACCTTTTGAATAACTAAAACTATTATTTTATTATAAAGTAAAATTCGGTTTTTAATAGCTCTAAATTGATATATTTCTAATAGAAGGTGGGGATGGGTCTAAATACTCTCATAAAATTGAATTTAGACAAGTTTATGTCATTATATTAACCTTTTATTTTAGTTTTAACTCTTAGTTAATTAGATTGACATTTACCATGTCACTTTGTATTTTTATATTATATAGTTAATAAACATACCATATACATCCAATAGACCCCCAAGTGGTCCATTAATGATACAACTATCATGATATAAGTATCTTGGCCGAACCTTAGATTTTTACGAATATAATAACAATTAATAATATAATATTTGTTTTAAAAACTATTTTATGTCAATTTTGACACTATTTGGTAATTGATTTTTGTGAAAATCATAAAAGAATTATTAGTTATATAACAATTAATTAAATCAATAATAACATGTCATATTAACATAAAAAATTATTTTAATTCATAAAAAGTCTCAGATTACATTTATTTGGGTATTTATAACATCAATTATGTCAATATTTGATTAATAAGATAATTATTGCATCATCATTGTATCATAAATAAATTAAATTATTTTAAGTCTAAAAATTACAAATAAAGTACCATTATGTTGGAAATCTTTTTAGATTTCTAATGAATATTTATAGTCTAATTTATCTTTTGTATAACCCTATATTAAAAATTATTTAGTTATTAAACTTTGATTTTAACTATTTTAAACCTTCTTTAAATAAATTGATAATAAATGTCCTAATCTAATCAAAGTGGGCATAAATGGTCATATTTTATTCCTAAGGTTGTTTTTGGTCGAATTAAACTTATCCAATAGAATTATGACATGTGTTAGGGTAATAATAATAACACTTTTACCCTTAATTACCCTATTTACTTTTAACCGTGGTAAAAAAAAGTAAAAAGTTACTATTCGCCAAAAATTATTTTTATCTCATTGAACCAAATTTTAGTCCTTTATATTAACCGTGTCTCTCGGATTTTCGAAATTCTACTCACAGAAGCGGTAAAATTATGTTTTATAAAAAATTCAGTTTTTTTAACTACCACTTAGTAGTTTCACTATTCATCAAAAAATGAAAGTTTACAGAAAAAATACCAAAAATTAGGCCTAAGATATATTTGATATTATGAATTAAAAAATGATGTCTATTTTACCAAATTCAAAACATATCAGTTATATTAACTAATTTAAAAATTAATTTCCGTCGTCAAAACAAATAGCGTGTTTTTAAGAGATAATAACTATCAAAAGATTGACACTTGTTTATGGCTGGTTTAAATGTGAAATTACATCCAATGAACAACATTGTATTAAATTGTAAAAGATATATTCTAAATATACTTTAAAACCACTCAAATTAATAATTTATCACTATTAATTATTTTGATTAAAAAAGTTTTTTTAAATTAAAATTTAGTAATTTTCACTATTCATCAGAATATGAAAGTTATCCGAAAAGTACCAAAATTTCACCCTAAGCTAATTTAGATATTCCAAATCCAAAAATGAAGTCCATTATGAAAAATAAAATTTTCAAAATTTCAAAGAGTGGTTATTACTATTCATAACGGCTAGTTTTAATAATATTTTAATAGCATATCGTTGTTTAGTGAAACTCGGTATTGCGTACGACGCAAGCTATCGAGGAAGGTCATGGTTGCATGTAAAGCAAGACAAGATAGTGTTGTGTGTAGTGAAAGATTTCGTTGATGATTTATATAACATAAAAACAAAATATTTCTCATAAAAGTCTCGGGTGTTACATAAAGGCCTTTTCAGGATGTCAACTTTTCTGCTCAGTTGGATTGTTTTTTTGAAAGTTCCTGGTTTTGTGATTGGGTATCTGCTTGATAGTTCAACTTATATATATTGAAGGAGCTTATCTTCTTAACATGTCTTGATGGTAGAATGGTCTTCTTCATGGTCTTGTCCTGGTTTTTATGCATCTATAAGTATCTTCTGTTTTGATTTGATAAGCTGTTATTATTATGTCTTTGGAGTGGATTTAAGGAATCTTAGTTATTATGCTTCAAGATGAGGACCTTATGGAATTATCTATGTTTTTTGCTGGACTAGAATTCTTTCACTCTAACCTATTTTTTAATGCTTCTATTGTCCATGGTTCAATATCTGGCTGGAACTGTTAAGAATACAGCCTACAGAATGGCTTTTCATCTACAAGGTCCGATCTCTATTTTTTTCTTTATTTTATGTTAGTTCATAGATCATTGCAGTGGAGGGGGGTGTGCTGGGGGCAGGGGGCAGGGGGTGTGTTGGGGGCTGGGGGAGGGGGTGTGCAGGTGGGGGGGCAGGGGGCAGGGGGTTCCTCGGGGGAGGGGTGTGCACGTGGGGGGGGCAGGGGGCAGGGGGCAGGGAGAGGGGGTGTGCAGGTGGGGGGTAGGGGGAAGCGGGGTTGCCGGGGGGAGGGGTGTGCAGGTGGGGGGTTATGTGGTCTTGTAACTTGATAGAGGTTTTTAAAGAGGTAATAAGCTATTAGGATTAAAATATGTGTGGAAAATAGTGTTTAGACATGTTTATAGGTCTTTTGTACACTTGTATTTATTATTTTCACACTCGATAAATTATGTTTGACCTTAATCATTCTACATTAGCATTGATCCATGGATTAATTGGTTTGATACACCCTATAGATTTTATAATATTTGGTTTACATGGCATGTATTTCATGCCTAAGATCAATTCTTTTAGACCATAACAATATTGTATCATACCAGATATATTCATCACTGAGGTAGTATATGACTCTATATGTAGGTAAATCAAGGGAAGATGAAAGGATGGTTCTTGATTACTGAACATCATTGCATTCATTTTATTCTGCACAACATAGAAGATCATATCCACTCCTTCTAAGAGGATGTTCTACAACTCCTCACTATGTGAATTAGTGTTAATACTAAAAATGATCTAGGGTACCTGAATATTAGTATCATTGGGAATCCCAAATAAGTATCCATCATATCTTCTAGTTTCTATGAGAAATCAAAAATCCAATAAAGGTGTTAGACATCTTTTTAACCTCCTAAAAACAGTTAGAAAGATGACACAATGTGTTGCCATATTTTTTTAATTTGATCATTGGTGGGGATATTATTTCTCCATATCCTCCATAATAACAAACAAATAGAGGGTTTTATGAATGACTGTACTGAAATTCATGATCCATTTTAGTGTTCTATTAGACCTGCATTATTCCAACCCATAGTATTCCCTAGTATGGGATTTCATATTCTGTTTTTGTTTCCATTTGATGGAGTTATAATACATGAAAGCATAGTTCTGAATTCCCATTGTAGATTGTGAAAAAACTAGATTCTCATTACATTGATTTTGTGCACATAGATCTGGAATAGTCATGTGTATCAGGTCATGGGGTACGCTAACCATATATAGAAAATGGATTCCCAATGAATTTCTATTCCAAAAATTTATGTTGGTGTAACGCCCCGACCCCAGCTACCCAGAGTCAGTGCATTACTTCGTAACATTGTCATGATCACAAAAGATCAAGTCTCGAAAGACCGATTAGTTTAGTAGCCTTGGAAACACTAGATACATTCGTAAACGTTACATTACATCATAAAGTGAAAAACTACAATAACATAGTCTCCATAGTCCACACTTCTATCCTCTTCGGACTATCCCTGCAGGTCATTCATAAAATACTTCTTCACATCCTGGAAAATATTAAAACATTGAAAGGGGTGATCTCAGATGCTCAATAAGGTTAACAATATATCGGAAGCTTTCATAAATAAACATTAACATTTAAGGAAATGTATAACTAAAACAAAAGCCTTATAAACTTGAACTTCGACATAATATGGCAAAAGTAAAATGAGATAATGCCATTTACTTACTCACATGCATATTCTACTAGTCGAATAATCACATGCAATATCAATAACCACTTTCATAATGAGGGAATGTATAATGCCGGACATTCTGAAACATTTTGTCGAGGCCTCGGCCAAGACGTCTAAAATGATTAAGGCCTCGGCCAAAACCATAAATCAAATTGGGAAAGGGCCTCGGCCAATTCCACGTCTAGTTGTCTCATGAGACCTACCGATGCATCGAGGAGCTATAGCGGGCTCCACCCATCACATGTTAAGTCCAATGCATTCCTCATATGAATAGGTTTAAACATATCATAAACCATAACATAATCGTATCAAATAAAACATGCATAAAGGAAACATAACATTTCCACATTTCAATCACAAGATATCAATACAACACATTGATATAATAAAAATGCTTTCAAAACCATTTTCAATACCAAAATAAAAGAAAGTTAAAACTTTGTATTTATTTTTCATTAAAAAATGATGGCTTGTAGAGGAAGCTGAAACTCAAATAATGGTCACGGCGGCGGAGAAGTCGTTGTCGCCGCATAAGTACGGAAAGAAAAACATTCCCTTTTTTTCGTTTAGTAAAACGCTTCGTATAAAAAATATTCCTTTTGAATAAACGTAAAAGTCAAAGGGGTTTATACAACGTATAAAAGAAAGTTGTGTATAAAACCAAATATGCCTCAATGAAAGGGGATTGAGACGAAGTCCTTAAAAAGATCATTTTTGAAATAAAATAGATCTATTATGTGTATTAACTATAGGTACACATAAATAAAGTAAAAATAATACATAATACAAAATAATATCATGACATAATTTGAAAGTAGGAGATTAACCCAAAGAATGGAAGTTGGGTTAAGAAATTCCCTTACCTCGTGTCTGACTTGACTCAACCGTTCTTTAACCTCCTGAATAATAAACTAGAGTTAATATATACCTTATTAAGAACCATTTTCAATTTCTTTATCCTTATTATATCACTTATTACAATGATATGAACATTATGTAATTATTTAAGTTAATAACGGCCATTTTGTCGATCTTTGGTACTTGAGTCAACAATAAACTTCTTATAATTACAAGTTGTTTATGTGGTAGAATATCCATTATCTCTAGAATTATATTCATGATTTAGATGTCATATATATCTTATATATCCAGTATATACATTCATTTATAATATTACATAACATTTATAGGTAAGAAATGAAATGCACCGTTCATGGAGACGGTAAGCCGTACGTACGCATGAACGCTACTTTCATTTCAATTTCATATTTAATGGAAAGAAATCATAATGATATAAATGTGTAATATAATTCCAGTATAATATAATGTATAATACCATTTACTCCATCCTTTATACATCCCACATATGGCATTAACGATTCAAATCACTTTGAGGGGGCGGTAGTCCGCACTTCCTAAAATGAAATTATCGCGTTTTACCCATAATGGAAATCATAAAGTATGCCATAAATGAGAAATACAGAAGTACAAGTAAAACATAAACATATTATATATCATATATAAAAATAGTTACACCTTAATGGCCACCTTTGAAGGTGTTATATGAGTGTTGAACAATCACCGTTTCGTGAGGCAGAAATTCGCCATCCACAGAAACCGTATGTTCTTTAACCATTAGATGTAGGTGTGTGTAAGTGTAGCTCGAATACTTCTTATAACAACATCCTAGTATATTTAGGATACTGGTGTTGTTACCAAAGAAATGAATAAAAAGAGTTTAGGGGGTTGGAAAAGAAAAATAAAACAAAACAACATTAGAGAAGACATTACCTCAAAATCGGGTAACTCTTTTTGATTTGAGCCAAAGGCTTCCTTGGGAAGAGTTCTGCCCAAAGTAAGGCTTCTAGGAGTAAGAGGGGGAAGTTAGGAGAGTATTTGGGCAGAGTTTGGCCAAGCCAAATGGCTTGAAGGTGTGAATAAGGTGGGAGAGGTGGGGTCCTTTTATAAGTGGAGAGGAGGGGCACTCTTGGAAAGTAAAGAAAAGTCACTTTATTATAAAATGAGTTTCGGATTTTAGAGGTCTCACACTTATATAATTCGAGGATAATATGATAATGGTTCGAAATCTACTCATCCAATAGGTTTTTGACAAGTGTACGCTTTGGAATTTACATTATCTTTCCATTTTATTTAAATCGTTAAATAATGAGGTCATCACTGCATCATAATGATGTCATAAATAATTTAATTTATTTAATGTCTAAAAATTATAAAAAAAAACTATGATGTAGGAAATCTTTTTAGATTTCTAATTAATATTTATAGTCAAAATTTGGACTTGTGTAACCCCACTTAGAAACTGTTTTAGTAAAACAACTCATGTTTGTGTCAATTTAATTTTAACATTAAATAAATATATATTAATGTCATTTTCCAACTAAAGTGGCTCCATGGGGTCCCCAAGTTGACTCATGGGTTTTCTTGGTCGGCCATGACTCATCCAATAGGAGAAGGACATGTGTCAAGCTCATCTTATATTATTAAAACATTATTTTTACCTTAAACTACACTAATTACCTCTAATCGCGATTAAGAACTTAAAAGTTACTATTCACCAAAAAATTATTTTAATCTCATTGAACCACATTTTACTACTTAATGACAACCATGTATGTCGGATTTTTGAAAATAAAATCACAGAAGTGGCAATATTTCATTTTAACGAAAAATCAGTTTTTAACAACCACTTAGTGGTTTCACTATTCATCAAAAATTGAAGTTTTTCAGAATAAGGCCAAAATTTCACCCTAAGCTATAATTGATATTCCAAATTCAAAAATGATGTCTATTTTACAAAATTCCAAAAATATAAGTTGCATTAATTAATTTTATAATTAATTCCCGCTGTCACAACAAATAGCGTGTTTTTAAGAAACAATTTATATCAAAAGATTGGCAATTGTTTATGTCCAATTTCAATGTTAAATTAATTTCAATGACCACCATTGGATAAAATGGTAAAAATATATTCTAATTATACCTTAAAACCACTAAATAGTATAATTTATCACAATAAATTATTTTCATTAAAAAAGTTGTTTTAAAGTATTTTTCACTATTCATAAAAAATTAGAAGTTCTCAGAAAAATACCAAAAATTCAACATAGGCTAATTTCGATATTCCGAATCAAAAAATGAAGTCCATTTTGAAATATAAGATTTATATAATTTTAAAAAGTGGTTATTACTATTCATAATGGCTACTTTGATTAGTCACGGTGTTTTAGAACTCGAAGTTGCGTACAATGCAAGCTATTTCATTATCGAATGAGAAGCGTATCGTGGAAGCTCGGGGTGTTACATTCTCCCCTCCTTCAATAAATTGCGTCCTCGCAATTTGAAATTTTTCTTTGAAAAAAAAAAGTTTGAAAAGAGAAAATACCTTTGAGGAAAACCCACATCGGAAATAAGGTTAATAAATATATAACATTAAAAGAAAGCAAGATAAGTACAAAGGTCACCCGATATAGCCCATTCTAGGATTCTATGAAAATATGGATATGGAGGAGAAACAAACCATCAAGGTCTGATGGAGAGTTATAGAAAACAGGATTAGGAGAAAGTTTAACTACAAGAAAATCACAAACTTGTGATTGGTTAAACGATCATTGATTCCCCAGTAGGAAAAGTTAACCGACAACATTTTTGTTTTGAGTTAACTTTTATAATGTTGAGGAATTTATTTAGGAGATTTACTAAGAACATAAGGGAATATACATACTTGTTATGTATACTTTCATTCGTTAATAAATTTTTACCACAAACCCAACTTTTACTCCAAATGGTAACGGAACTCAAAAATATTCTATTTATCCTAATTGTATAAGGTTCAAAATGTTAACACATACCATTTAGATTAGTAAAACTATTTTGTAATAACCAGGGACTTCATGTAGGCTAGTGGTAGGAAATAAAGGCTTGTCGCACTATGGTTGCGGGTTCGATTCCTGCAGCTTTGTCCGACGCGATGGGTTATTCCCCACCCTGCAGGTTGTCCTTTTCCTAAAACTATAGTATTATAATATTCCAAAAATAATCTTCAGAAATTCTTTAACCTTAAACAATACTATCCATGGTTCAACTAAATCCATTCTAACCTTAATAGTTATCCAAAATACCTCCGTCCAGACTTTCTCTAAAAGGTCTCTAAATTCCAAAATCAATTGTAACATCAGATTCCCCAAACAAAGAAAAGTTTCTCTTATTGTCACATACTAAAAATATGATTACCTTAATCATATTAAAACCTTACGGAAATCAACAAGTACTGCAGTACAATCCATATATATATATATCACATTATTCTTATAACCAGAATATAATCCTTGAGTCCAAAAGCACCAATACATTAATTATTCCGCTTCAACTGTAGTCACAGCATAAGATTGGCTTTGATCCCTTGGCCTTTTCTGAGGTAAGTTTCCCTGACTCTTAGGACATTCATTTGCATAATTCCCTGTTTCCCTACAATTGTAGCATTCAACTTTGACAGCCTCTTTCTTTCCCTTGCAATCACGAGCCTGGTGACCCTTTCTTCCACATTTATAACAAACTCCCATTCCTTTTAGGCAAGTACCAGGGTGATTCTTCCCATAATTATCACATAATGGAAAATCCTTCTTTCCCTTTTTCCCTTTATATGTCTCTTGTTCCACCGTTCTCTTCTTCTCTTGCTTTACTTTGTTGTCATAAGACTTAGAGAATTCCTTTTCTGTCTTGATAGCACACGAGACAATATCTTCGTATGATGAGAAGGATTGTGATACTAAAGCTTGGCGGAGAAATGGTTTTAACCCATCAAAGAAACGATCAATCTTACTCCTTGGGTTACGTATATAATCGGCAGCATTCCTCGCTAACCTTGTAAAGTTAGACTCATACTTTGCGACATTCTCATCCTCCTTCTGCCTCAAACTCAGAAATTGCCTTTCCATATCTGCTCGATGGTCACGAGGAAAATATTTTTCTAAAAACAGATCTTTGAACTCCCTCCATTCCATATTCTATACGTCATCATCTTCCTTTGTGTTTTGAATCAGCGACCACCACTGATCGACATCTCCAGTGAGGCGGTAAACTGCCATGACAACCTTCTCCCTTTCGCTACTCCCCAAGGCATGGAATATTTTCTCTAAGGAGTTTATCCATTGATCAGCTACTATAGGATTTGTACTCCCATTGAAGGTTGGTGGTTGTTGCCTCATGAAGCGGTCTAACATTGATCCTCCACGTTGCGGATCAGGGTGCTCCATACGAGTAAGGTTATTATTCATAACCTGAGTGAGTTGTCCCAGTATGGTAATAAGTTGATCAGCACCAGTTGTATCACAAACTCCACCATAATTATCCTGAGCAGGAGGGCAATCCCTACACGGAGTGCGTGCATTGATACGGTTTCCATTCCTTCCACTAGGCGCCATTTCTAAACAATGGCATAAAATAGATTAGTTTATGAATCAAAATACATAATTCCATATTTGTAAAATACTATACATAAATTTAACTATTTATGGATATAATTCATAAGCATAAAAAGAAATGTTTCCTTTGAGGAAGTATATACTCATAACCCTTCATAGTGGTTTGTAAAGAAAATGAGAATTATCCTAAGCATATCCCCCGGGAGTGTCCTAACCAAGAGTGCAGCAAGGCCCATTGTCGTGCACCAGTTCCTGTTCAAGTCTAGCTCAAAGCGGTGTTTTCGGGTTTTACCCCTAGGTACATCTGTGCTAGAGCCGCCTCTACCTGCTCGTATCCAGACAGGGATGTATTGCTCGGAAAACTCACAACATCTCTACAATACCAAAATTCTAGGAAGTTCTTTTATACTAATCCTCAAAGTCTATCTTCGAGCTATGTGCTCTAATCAGAGTTTATCTAAATCTAGCTTCCAAGGTTAGTACTAAACTTCCTCTGATACCAACTGTAACGCCCCGACCCCAGCTACCCAGAGTCGGTGCATTACTTCGTAACATTGGCATGATCACAAAAGATCAAGTCTCGAAAGACCGATTAGTTTAGTAGCCTTGGAAACACTAGATACATTCGTAAACGTTACATTACATCATAAAGTGAAAAACTACAATAACATAGTCTCCATAGTCCACACTTCTATCCTCTTCGGACTATCCCTGCAGGTCATTCATAAAATACTTCTTCACATCCTGGAAAATATTAAAACATTGAAAGGGGTGAACTCGGATGCTCAGTAAGGTTAACAATATAGCGGAAGCTTTCATAAATAAACATTAACATTTAAGGAAATGTATAACTAAAACAAAAGCCTTATAAACTTGAACTTCAACATAATATGGCAAAAGTAAAATGAGATAATGCCATTTACTTACTCACATGGATATTCTACTAGTCGAATAATCACATGCAATATCAATAACCACTTTCATAATGAGGGAATGTATAATGCCGGACATTCTGAAACATTTTGTCAAGGCCTCGGCCAAGACGTCTAAAATGATTAAGGCCTCGGCCAAAACCATAAATCAAATTGGGAAAGGGCCTCGGCCAATTCCACGTCTAGTTGTCTCATGAGACCTACCGATGCATCGAGGAGCTATAGCGGGCTCCACCCGTCACATGTTAAGTCCAATGCATTCCTCATATGAATAGGTTTAAACATATCATAAACCATAACATAATCGTATCAAATAAAACATGCATAAAGGAAACATAACATTTCCACATTTCAATCACAAGATATCAATACAACACATTGATATAATAAAAATTCTTTCAAAACCATTTTCAATACCAAAATAAAAGAAAGTTAAAACTTTGTATTTATTTTTCATTAAAAAAATGATGGCTTGTAGAGGAAGCTGAAACTAAAATAATGGTCACGGCGGCGGAGAAGTCGTTGTCGCCGCATAAGTACGGAAAGAAAAACATTCCCTTTTTTCTTTTAGTAAAACGCTTCGTATAAAAAAGATTCCTTTTGAATAAACGTAAAAGTCAAAGGGGTTTATACACCGTATAAAAGAAAGTTGTGTATAAAACCAAATATGCCTCAATGAAAGGAGATTGAGACGAAGTCCTTAAAAAGATCATTTTTGAAATAAAATAGATCTATTATGTGTATTCACAATAGGTACACATAAAGAAAGTAAAAATAAAAAATAATACATAATAATATCATGACATAATTTGAAAGTAGGAGATTAACCCAAAGAATGGAAGTTGGGTTAAGAAATTCCCTTACCTCGTGTCTGACTTGACTCAACCGTTCTTTAACCTCCTGAATAATAAACTAGATTTAATATATACCTTATTAAGAACCATTTTCAATTTCTTTATCCTTATTATATCACTTATTACAATGATATGAACATTATGTAATTATTTAAGTTAATAACGGCCATTTTGTCGATCTTTGGTACTTGAGTCAACAATAAACTTCTTATAATTACAAGTTTTTTATGTGGTAGAATATCCATTATCTCCAGAATTATATTCATGATTTAGATGTCATATATATCTTATATATCCAGTATATACATTCATTTATAATATTACATAACATTTAGAAGTAAGAAATGAAATGCACCGTTCATGGAGACGGTAAGCCGTACGTACGCATTAACGCTACTTTCATTTCAATTTCATATTTAATGGAACGAAATAATAATGATATAAATGTGTAATATAATTCCAGTATAATATAGTGTATAATACCATTTACTCCATCCTTTATACATCCCACATATGGCATTAACGATTCAAATCACTTTGAGGGGGCGGTAGTCCGCACTTCCTAAAATGAAATTATCGCGTTTTACCCATAATGGAAATCATAAAGTATGCCATAAATGAGACATACAGAAGCATAAGTAAAACATAAACATATTATATATAATATATAAAAATAGTGACACCTTAATGGCCACCTTTGAAGGTGTTATATGAGTGTTGAACAATCATCGTTTCGTGAGGCAGAAATTCGCCATCCACAGAAACTGTATGTTCTTTAACCATTAGATGTAGGTGTGTGTAAGTGTAGCTCTAATACTTCTTATAACAACATCCTAGTATATTGAGGATACTGGTGTTGTTACAAAAGAAATGAATAAAAAGAGTTTAGGGGGTTGGAGAAGAAAAATAAAACAAAACAACATTAGAGAAGACATTACCTCAAAATCGGGTAACTCTTTTTGATTTGAGCCAAAGGCTTCCTTGGGAAGAGTTCTGCCCAAAGTAAGGATTCTAGGAGTAATAGGGGGAAGTTGGGAGAGTATTTGAGCAGAGGTTGGCCGAGCCAAATTGCTTGAAGGTGTGAATAAGGTGGGAGAGGTGGGGGCCTTTTATAAGTGGAGAGGAGGGGCACTCTTGGAAAGTAAAGAAAAGTCACTTTATTATAAAATGAGTTTCGGATTTTAGAGGTCCCACACTTATATAATTCGAGGATAAAATGATAAGGGTTCGAAATCTACTCATCCAATAGGTTTTTGACAAGTGTACGCTTTGGATTTTACGTTATCTTTCCATTTTATTTAAATCGTTAAATAATGAGGTCATCACTGCATCATAATGATGTCATAAATAATTTAATTTATTTAATGTCTAAAAATTATAAAAAAAACTATGATGTAGGAAATCTTTTTAGATTTCTAATTAATATTTATAGTCAAAATTTGGATCTGTGTAACCCCACTTAAAAACTGTTTTAGTAAAACAACTCATGTTTGTGTCAATTTAATTTTAACATTAAATAAATATATATTAATGTCATTTTCCAACTAAAGTGGCTCCATGGGTCCCCAAGTTGACCCATGGGTTGTCTTGGTCGGCCATGACTCATCCAATAAGAGTAGGACAAGTGTCAAGCTCATCTTATATTATTAAAACATTATTTTTACCTTAAACTACACTAATTACCTCTAATCGTGATTAAGAACTTAAAAGTTACTATTCACCAAAAAATTATTTTAATCTCATTGAACCACATTTTACTTCTTAATGACAACCATGTATGTCGGATTTTTGAAAATCAAATCACAGAAGTGGCAATATTTCATTTTAACGAAAAATCAGTTTTTAACAACCACTTAGTGGTTTCACTATTCATCAAAAATTGAAGTTTTTCAGAATAAGGCCAAAATTTCACCCTAAGCTATAATTGATATTCCGAATTCAAAAATGATGTCTATTTTAAAAAATTCCAAACATATAAGTTGCATTAATTAATTTTATAATTAATTCCCGCTGTCACAACAAATAGCGTGTTTTTAAGAAACAATTTATATCAAAAGATTGGCAATTGTTTATGTCCAATTTCAATGTTAAATTAATTTCAATGACCACCATTGGATAAAATGGTAAATATATATTCTAATTATACCTTAAAACCACTAAATAGTATAATTTATCACAATAAATTATTTTGATTAAAAAAGTTGTTTTAAAGTATTTTTCACTATTCATAAAAAATTAGAAGTTCTCAGAAAAATACCAAAAATTCAACATAGGCTAATTTCGATATTCCGAATCCAAAAATGAAGTCCATTTTAAAATATAAGATTTCTATAATTTTAAAAAGTGGTTATTACTATTCATAATGGCTACTTTGATTAGTCGCGGTGTTTTAGAACTCGAAGTTGCGTACAATGCAAGCAATTTCATTATCGAATGAGAAGCGTACTGTGGAAGCTCGGGGTGTTACAGTTGGAGTCTCTACTAACTAAGATCAATTTTTCACACATAAATAAATGAAAATCATACCTAAGAGCTGGTCACATAGAGGTTGTTTGGTATAGTTTATATCCATTCAAAAGACTTCCTTTGAATCTAGTGGATGGAGAATCAGTAGGTTCATTAATAAAGATCAGGTTCCATGTGAATTTAAAAATGAGACCGTCATTAAAAATTCAGAGTTCTTTGATCCAGAGGCCTCCCATATTAGTAGGTTTATTTTAATTTTTCTATGTGACAATAATTAGTTTCTTTTCATATGTTGACCCAGTCCATAAAAGGTTTCTGATAATGCCTTGATGGACATTGATGGGACTTTTTGGCCATCTATAAACCTAAAAGGTGTACACAAACATTGAAGTGATCATAGAGTAGACAAGAAATATCCTTACATCCTAGGATATGGCCCTCCCATTCCACATATCCATTTGATTCACAATTCTGGAGCATATGACTTCCAATTACAACCTCATGAACTTGCCTGAGAATATAGTAATACCAAGATAATTTAATGGAATTGTTCTTTTCATGACTCCAAAGCTGGTCGTGATTATGTTTTGTTTACCAACTTTTGTTCAATTACCAATGAAAAGTAACGATTTATCCCAAATTATGGATTTTCCATACACCTCCTCATAATGGGTGAAAAGGCCTTTAATGGAGGATATGGTTTTTTAGGCATGTCCATATAAGATGATGTTGTCTATATATAGAATATGTGATTGAAAATCTCCATTCATTCAAGGCTCGGTTGGTCTATAATGTCTAATATGAATAAAATCATTAATACATCGACATAAATAGTCATCAACAATAGAAAAAAGAATCAATTACAATGGATCACCCGTTCTCACTCCCATTATACATTGAATGAATCCTCTATGGGTTATATTTATATGGAAGGATAATCTAACATTTTTATAATGAAATTAATATGTCTAATGATGTTCAGTGAGAACTCATATCATCTTATAATGGTGAATAGGAAACTCAATTTTAGTGTATCAAAGGCCATAAAGATATCATTATTGAGAGAAAATTTTCCATCTTTTTTTATCTTATTTATAAAACTCACACTTCTAGAGTATATAAAGAGATATTTTTGAATGTTCTTCCTCGAGACGAAACAAAATTGATTTAGATTAATAATGTTGTTAAAAATCCACCAATCATGTTCTTGAAAATTTTAGTAATTATATTAAATTTCGTATTTCCAAAGTAAATCATGAATAAATTCATTGATATCAAGATTATTTTCATTCTTAAGGATTAATACAATGAATGATGGGTTAACCCCATGTTTCATTGTGGTGTGAGAAAATATTATTTTTATCAAGATTATACATTATATTTTTAATTTTTCAATTATTATGTATAGATTTTTTTCAATGTGTTGGATGAACATCAGTACAAAGGTACAATGTGATTATCATTTATGTTTTCTACTATTTTAACTATCTCCATATTTAATCCACTTTCATTGAAATATTTTGTACCACTAATTTATGCATTCAATGTATTCAATATAATCAATATTAATGCAATGTTTCGATCTAGCATACAAGGTGGGGCTGCTGTCCAGCAGGGGGGTTGTTGTCCAGTAAGGGGGGCTGTCCATGGGGCTCCAGTAGTGGGGGCTGCTGTCCAGTAGGGGGGGGGGGGGTTGTCCAGGGGGTCCAGCAGGGGGCTGCTATCTAGTAGGGGGGGCTGTCTAGGGGGCTCCAGCAGGGGGGGTTCTGTCCGAGGGGGATTCTGTCCAGGGGGGCTGTCCGGGGGGGCTGCTCTCCAGGGGGTCCAGTAGGGGGTGGGGGGGGCTGCTGGCCATGGGGGTTCAACATAGGGGGGCTTCTGTCTAGCATGGGGGGCTGTCTAGGGGGGTCCAGCAGTGGGGGGGCTTCTGTCTGGGGGGGCTGCTATCCAGGGGGTCCATCAGGGGGGGTGGATCGTGCTTTTGTTACCATGTAATTAATCAGATTTCACTACTTTAGTTTGTATGAATTCTGAGCATCCTTAGTGCAAAGCCTTTAATCATTTCTTGCTTTTACTAATGTTATAAGGAATGTTTCAAACAACCAATTTATTGGAGCTTATTTGTGTATCGTTGTGCATTGTTAGAACTTGGTGGACCACCCTTGTTATCTATATATAGATTGTTACTATTTTATTTATTTTACTTTATATTCACTAACCCAACATCTTATGGGATATATTAAAGTAATTATTTGTAGTGAAAAACTTAATTTTATGCTCATTTACCACACATGTATACAGATTGTTACTATTTTATTTATTTTACAGGTCTTGTGTTTTTTTATTTTCAAGAGAATGATTTTTTTCTACTTTTGTATTTGAATATTTACATTTTTTCAAGTTTTCTGGTTGCAAGTTTATAGGTTACATGGTTTTAAGGTTTGTAAGCTAGCAGGTTTGGAAGTTATAAGTTGATAGTTTGTGCATTACACATTTACATGTTACTATTTTTTTGGTTTTTGGGTTGTTAGGTTTGTGGGTTTTGGTTGTTAGGTTTGTGGGTCTTGGGTTGTGTTTTGACCATGGTGAGATTTCCTTTAGGATGTTCTCTATCATGCAGTTGGAATAATTTCATGATGGAATAAAATGATATAATGAAATGTGAAATGGTAATTAGGCTTATTAGGTATGTGAATCTAAATTGTCATAATTGTTATGTGAATTAAAATATTCTTATAAAACTAATAAATGGAAATTTAACCTAATTGAAATATAAAGGGGTCACATTGAAATTGTATCTTTGAATTCTATACATTTTATTATCTACAATGTAATTTCAATTTCAGGTTTGAATTCTGTACGTTGTATTGTATAGAGGGCAGGCCGTTGGAGGCTGTTGGAGGCTGCATTGCAGGCTGTTGGAGGTTGTTGGAGGCTGCATTGCAGGCTGTTGGAGGCGGTTGGAGGCTGTTGGACGCTGCGTTGGAGGCTTTTAGAGGCTGTTAGAGGATGCATTGTAGAGGGAAGTCTCCATTGTAGGTAATTGTAGAGGGACCAGCTTGTTCGGTCATAGGGATGTAGTTTTTGATCCAAACTGTGATCAGTACAATTCAAGGAGCAGGAATGACTCTTATTTTTATAAGTTTGAGGTAATGTATTGAATTCTTGACATTGAAAATGTGTCTCTTATAATTTTTAAGACTCCTACTAAAATGGTAAAAGGTAAGATCTTTTACTCCATATTCTCCATGTATTAGAAATAAGATACCAGTATACATGTTTGTTGCTTTTTTTATTGGGTGCTTTGTTATTTTACAGGGCAGTACTGGTTCTGGAATCAGTGAGGGTAGCTGTGATCGGTATATTGGTTCTGGAATGCAGCTATGATCGGTAGAGGGCAGGCTGTGATATACCAACGCTTTGAAAAACTGTTGGTAAAGGCATGTAAAAGTGACTCTACTGCAACGGTTTTACTAAACCATTGCTTAAAACATATTCCAATGGTTTTATTGGAACCATTGGAATTGGGTATGTGTAGACAGACATATGCCAACGGTTCCTATAAAACCATTGGTAAAAGACTACTGCAACTCCGCACATGGAAACGGTTTCCCAAACCATTGGGATATGTAAACTTTTCAGTAGTGATTGGTTTACAAGTTTACAGATTGTTTTACTAGTTTACAGGTTTACAGATTGTTTTACAGGTTTACTAATTTTCGATGTTTTTAGTTTTGTGGGTTTTATTTTCTAGGTTTGGATTATTTTACAGGTTTACAGATTGTTTTACAGGTTTTAAGTTTATAGGTAATAAGATTAAAAGTTTTCCATGAACGTATTATTGTTTTTACGATGAAGGTATAATTGTTTTTCAATGTTTTTCATGTTTTACAGATTGTTTTACAAGTATTATTTTTTTAAGGTATGCATGATTTTTTTATAGGTTTCCATGTTTATAGTTTGTTTTTAGGTGGGGAGGGGGGTGTGCAATGAAGAGGGGGAAGGGGGTGGGTGTAAGGTGCAGGGGGTGGGGTAAGGAAGGTGTGCAGGAGCAGGGGGTGGGGGTGCTGGTGCAGGGTGGGGGCGGTATAGGGGGAGGGGGTGTGTAGTGAGGAGGGGGGAGGGGGTGGGGTTCAAGGTGTAGGGGGTGGGGAAGGGGAGGTGTGTAGGATCAGGGGGTGGGTGGTGTTGGGGGGTTCTGGTGCAGGGTGGGGGAGCTGTGGGTGGAGGGAGGGGGAGTTGATAGTTTCCTCCCAACATCCAGCACGGCGTGATGGTTTTTTTTATGCAGTGGAAAGGCCTATAGCCACGGTAACTATGGCCTTTATTAGAATATATAGGGATGACCCTATATCCATGGTTTTAAACCGTGGCTATAGGGCTATAGTGACGGTTGGAGCCGTCGCTATAGGCTCCGACCTATAGCCACGCCAATACCAGAGACGGTTCATGAAACCGTGGCTATAACCTATAGCCACGGTTTTTGGGCCTAGAGCCACCGTTCTAAACCGTGGCTATAGCCTAAATCTCTAGTAGTGTTTCTTCACCATCCATCCGAAGTAAACACCCGAGGACATGGCGTGTTAATGTACTTCAAATATTTTTGGATTACACGGCCTGTTCAATGGGACACAGACCGTGTAGTTTTCGTGTTACATGGTTTCTAACCAGGAAAGCTGTGTACGGGGTACATGGTCCAACCCTAACCTGAAGGGACTACATGCTGTTTTCATTGGACCACACGGCGTGTAATCCGGAAACCGTGTGCCACATGTTCCTGGTCAACACACGGTGTCATTAATGACTTAGATAAGATCCAATACACGGCCTGATTTGGAGGATCAGTCCGATGCATGAATCTATACTACACAACGTGTACTTCCAAATACACACTTTGTATTCTGGTGTTGTATGACCAAAAACGTTTGGCTCCTCCAGATGAGTTCCTCTATTTTATTTTAATCAAAATTAAAAGAAAAATTTGTTTCTGTGAGGTGAACGAGAAACGATAGAGGAAGAACAGATCTCGAGATTCATATTTCCAGAACGATTAAACTTGAATTGAAACAACTAAATTATTAAATGTGTAAAACATCAATGAAAAAATAAATAATTATAATCAACACTATTACCCCTCTGATACCACTTGTAGGTTCTGGGCGCAGTAGAAGCGCGTTGGTGAGATTTCCCAACTTTAATTTTAGTGTTAAACAACGTTCAATCCGAGATCTGTCATGATATAAAATGCTGAATCTTCGGAATAGAACGAAGAATGAAAAATAAAATAAGATTCTTGAAACCATTGAGATAGGATCATCATATGTTGTTTATAATTAATTTAATTAATTTTCATGAATTACCTCAGTGGAATTCTTTCTTTGTTGATGTGTCCGGTCACGATTCGGGGATCCGTCGTTGCGTCGTAGAATACAAGTGTAGGATTCCTCTATCAGTGATCCACATGTGTGCCACGTATCTCCGGACGTCGCCGAAGGGATCTCTGGGTGCTAGCGCGGAATAACCTTCTCTTGCGATGTCCTCCTTCGATCGCCTTGATCTCTCGGTCATGAGAGCGTTCTTGGAAGAAGGAGTTATTTCGAGCTTGAAAGAATTCTTCAGAATTATTGTGCACAACGATTCTCTTGTGGAAAAGTGATGGGGTTGTGAGGATATTTATAATCGGGTTTGAGTTTATAGAGTTGTGACAATAAATAAACGCGTTACGCGTTTTATTTATTTCATAAACTCTTATTGAAAACCCCCATGTCGAATTATTAATTCCTTGACATGTGCCGATGCTGATTATAATAAATATTATTTAATAAAATAATATTATATCCTCAAAATCCCAACTGGAAAAACTACATAGTGTGTAATCATTAATACACGGCTTATACTCATTTTCCATAAAACTACCCAACATGTATATTTAATATAAACAATGTGTACTTTTATTTTCCTTTATTTCCTCCACCACATTTATTAGACCTTGAGTAATGGATATTTATTTCTTAAATAAATTTAACTGCATTACTCGCTAATAAACATATTATTTCACCCACAATATATTCTCTCGAATAACTAGTGTCGAAATAAATGTGATGAGGCATCCGTAAATAATTATTAAACCACATTCGGGAATAATCTTTATTTAACTTGTTAAATTAATATTTAACTCAGATACATGGACACACTTAGTGTGTGACCCTCTAGGCCTCTTTCTTAGTGGTATTAGGTGGATCCTGCCTAAAGTCCAAGGTTAGCGTCTAGCAATATGCCAAGGCACCCATAGAGAATAAATTTAACGCTGCAATGAAGTGTCACCTCATATGAACGCTTATCATGTAATATAATCCCATTGTCTTGATATCTCTAATCAAGAGGGTTTCATGCTAGTGCCATCAACCTATGTTCTTGATTATTCTTTCTTTGACTTCCCAGAATTGAACTCGCCCATACCTTACCATGGCCATGGATTTATTTATGCTATATCAATTCCATCAAATGGCCTGAGATATCTACTTCTGTTATGGAACATAAGGGACAAATCCTTTCTCGTATTATCTATTAATGCAGTATTACTCATGATGCACCCAACATATCCTACCTCGCTACGAATAGTGTGTCATCATAGTTTTTGTCGATACATCTAAGTGTGCGAGTTGTAATACCCATTAATAATAATCTTAAAGTCTAAGGACCAATACACACATCCACAGATAGGAACATCCAATGACACTATGAAATGTGGATTTCCAACTAGTGGGCCTCATTATCATAATATCCTTCTGGATATTACCAAGGGTGCACACTATGATAAGGGGCCTCAAAGTTTTATGAGTCCTCACCCCTAATGACCTGTATAATTTTTTATCCTCAAATAATATCATCCAGCCATAGAACATATATTCAAGATCAGTGTTATGTCACTTCTGGGTTCTCATCATAGTAGGGGTCTTCTATGACCCTTTAATGCCACAGCTGTCCTTAGGACATTATCACATGCATTGTCACGCAGAAGAACAATCAAGATGTGATAAGGCTTTTATTAATGAATAATGTACAAAGTAGTTGGTTCTAGGACACCAACTCTAACTGTATATACTACCAATGAATGTATTATATGATTCATATCCTTAAATTAATTCATATGTACATATCCATTTTATGTTCTCTCTTAAATGGGGTTTAGTTTTCAAAATATGCCAAATCCAAAAGCCAATTTTTATCTCATTTTGCCTTCTTTGAGACACATGTTTTTCTATACACTTATATTCATTTACGAGGTGCATATACAATATCGTTAACATGTCATATCATGAATATTATTACTTTAATGATATTATAATATTCATTTAATTTTATTATTTCATGGGGATTATGATACGATGTTACCAATGTGGTATAAGTTTATTGCTACAATCTTATCTTTTATGTATATTTGTTACGATTATACATCCATTGATGAAATATTATCATGCATGTCTCAAAAAATATCATAGCTTTTATTATCCATTATTTATTCATGATTTCAATATGTAATTGTACCATTTTTACCCACTTTGTTACTTAGGATTAATAAGAAAATTTCTTTAAGAAAACACAACTTCATTTATTACTTAGTTTGGAAAGTTGTTTTATTCAAAAAACCATGTTTTCTAAAAATGTTTTCAAAAATAGTTTTTAGTGAAATTTTAAAAATATTTTCAATGAAAATGATTTAAATGTTTTTATATATTCCTTTATATATTTTTAAATCTATTTTCAAAGAAATGGGTTTCAAAAAATTTTCAAGATTTATTTGTAATTTTTCAAGGAAATTTTTTTTCAAAATGTTTTAAAGATTTATTTATAAATTTTCAATTTTATTTTTATAAAAAAGTTGTTTAAAATGTTTTATATTTAGAAAATTATAATTTTTTTCAAACAAGAAACCATATTTTTCTCAATAAATGTTCTTAAATGTTATTTAAAAATTATTTACCATCCGAGATGAAATATGTTCATGTTACTCATGCCTTTAAGGGGATATGGTCCAAGGATTCCATTCATATTATTTCTTTGAATGGTTTTTGTTTTTATGGAATGATGTTTATGAAACCTATTTCTATTTCATGGGTTATATTTTTATGAATCTCATTTCTCTTTCATGGGTTATATTCTTTTGAAACCCATATATTTTCATGGGTTATGATTTGATGAAATTATTATGAAACCTATATATTTTACTCTGGATATGATATTAGGGATTTTTTATGATACCAATTTCATTTCAAGGGCTATGAAATTATATTTTTGAAACATATCTCTTTTTATGATACATGATATGATGATTGTTTATGATATTTTGGATCACATATGTATGTTTTTATTATACAATGGGTGGGAACTATATCTCCCTCCAACGGATTTGGAAAAGATTTATATCTCATTAGATAATGATGGGAGGGAAGTGTACAGGCTTGATCCACTAGGTGAAGAAGGGGAAACCCGATATACTATGGGAAAAAGGGTAAACCTATTCCCTTACAAAGAAATTAATGTGACTGGGGATGGTGGGGTCTCTATCCTAGTATGCGTAGTCCTAGTGAAGGGCCTTGATAAGTTTTGGAAATGAACCATGAATTATAGGGAATGATATTACATGTTTATGTGTATGCCACAAATCCCATGTCTTGCTCCTATGATATGATTTTATGGATTATTCTCATGATGTCCTTATGATTCATGTCTTACGAATTGCCAATAATTATTCCATGAATCTTTATTATGATCTTTGATATCCAGGTTAAGATCTTATAATAGTATAATCATGTTCTCATACCATTATGTTCATGATTATGCTTGAATACCTCCTATGTTTACCCTTAATGAACATCTAAGCTCCCCCTTTCTTATTTTTTATTTCCCTAGTTTATGGAGAAATTTATTAAGTAGGATTATAAATGTGTAATATATTTAAGAGAGATTTTGAAGATCTTTCACTAAGATAAAATATTATGTTTCCAAGTTTACAGAGACACTAAATTATTATGATCCTCATGCATGTACATTTATAATGTGATCAATATTCATTGAAAATGATTTAATATCCATGGATGTTAATCATAGGATTCTATAAAAAACATTTTAGTACCCCAATAATCCAAGGAAGATATGTATCTCAAATATATTCTTCGGTGGTTTCAAATACGTAATAAATTGTATCTTTTATAGACCTATATAGAAGGATTGTTTGGAAATTGCATTGAAAAGGAAACATACCTATTATATTTAGTAATCACATTTTAATAACATGTAATACAGATAATTTTTTCACCTGATTCTAAACACTTCCATCAAGTGTTTCTCCATATCCAATTTAGTCATATTTTGTGTGAGAAATTTTTAAAAATCCAACCATAATGGAATCCAGATATAACTGAAATATTTGAATCATAAATTACATAAATATGGTTGGCTCATTTATAATACCAAAAAAAATAATGACATATTCATAATGTACATTTCTGCATTTGAAATCTATCTTTGCAATATCCTCCCTATGAACTCACAATTGGTTATATCTTAGAGGTATGTAAATTTTAGAGAACCACTAGGTTCCACTCAATTGATTAAATAGAACTTCAATATGTGTAATATGATACTGATTATTTATCTTAACTTGGATAAGCTTATGATAATCCCCCAAATATCTTAGATTTTAATACACCTTCTCCACAAATTAGACTTGTGATTCCCATGGAGACATACTCGGTCGAATGAATGCTTTACTTTCCAACTCTTCCAACTAAACATTAAATTCCATAAATTATACTTATTCTATACAATAATATGGAAGTTAGATATGATATGTCCTTTATTAGGAGAAAACTAAAAAACACTACTTCTCTTGTGGGTGGAACCTGGAGAAATTGTTGAGGAAAACAACTAGAATCCTATCAACAGTAGTTAAAAAATCCTCCTTCCCAATATCCTCCAAGATGACTCAGTAAGAAATACCAACAAATAAAAGATAGTTCCAACCAATAGTTCAAAAATACCTTTACTAGCCTTTATTCTTCAATATCCTCCAAAAAGATGCTCAAATCTATCCTAATATGTAAAAGTAACCTTTCATTCATAAAAGTCGACACAAAAATAAAATTATTTCAACCAATACATAACCAAAATCAAGTAATAGATATAAATATCAAGAGTAGTGAAATACCAAAGAGTCTATCCCCATTGGTAGTTATGGACCAATATTTACACATAAATTCTTGACACTCTCATTATCCAAGAGGGGTTTGTAGTTTTAAAACAGAAGGCATGATATCAATAGAAAAAACTATATTATCAACAACATGAGAAGTAGTAAATGACTAGGTTGAGAAAATATCAAACAAATCATGCATAAGGGTAAAATTAAAAAGAATCATACCATTCAATATTAAAGGACAAGATTTATCACCCATTATCACTTTATCAACTTCATACAGTTGCTTACTCATTGCATATTTCTCTTTATTACCATTTTGATGTTTTACGAGTTGAGGAGTCATGGTTTTCCTAGAATAACCTTGTCTCACTCTATTATGATGTTGAGAATTATTATTATACACCCATATCATCGAAGAATACGTTGTCTTGGAGGCTTGAGATACGTATCTAGCACCTGAACTTGGATTGTGATAATAGGAATGGAGCTAAAAATGTCACATCTATTTGTAATTCTGACATACATTTAGTGATACCAAAAAATAAAAATTAATATGATAAAAATATCCATACTAAAATCATATAGGCATATTATTCAATTAATAAGGGAAGTTGACTGATCCCATGGACTGATTGTGAGATATGAAACCCCCTTGGGAATACTTTTCCCTCCACCACTTGTACCCAAAATTGAATTTCCCACCTCTTCCCATTGGAATAAAAATTATTCCTCCAAACTTTTTTCAAGGTATGTGTCTTTCTCTCACTATCTATATATTTATCATTTCTGTATAATCCATAATAAAGAGGACATAAGTCATTGGGAGAATTTCTAGTTCCAAACTCGACTAAAAATCATCTTCCTTAAATGACTTACTTGAAGTAACTTCTATGGAAATGTGGAAAAAATTAATAAATTTATCCACATAAACTATCACTAGGAGATTATATTACTTAAAAGTGAACATGTTTATTGTTCTAGAAATCTGAAATGCACGAGGATATAATTTCATGTTAAATAGTTATTCCAAATCCTCTCATTCCATGTCTGGGTACAATTTATCCTAAAACACTAATTCAATACATTGGTATGATAAATCCTCAATCATATTTTTTCCTACTTTATATTCATATCTACTTGTGTCTCAAGGTAATTGATGATTTGATTCATCCTATTCAGCCAAACTTCTATTTTTTCATCTCAAAATCACCTATAAAGATAGGTGGATTATTTTTTGGTAATTTAACTAAATGGGATAAATTATAATATTTATCATTATTATAATCATTATACATGACCTGGAATACCTAGAAAATGTTTGAACTAGCTATCGGTTCTCCTATGCCTCAGGTGAAACTAGATTTTCAAAAACCAATTCAAGATGGTTTCTATGACTCCTTCCTGGTTGCATTCACTATATACAGAAAAAAAACTAATTTTATTCTCACTCCATAGAAACTAAAGTCTTAGTAACTCTAGTTACCATATCAACACATATAAAAAAATGGATTTACACAATTCACCAATTTTCATCATTTTAACCATTTTCAAAAATACCACCATCATGATTTTCCAAATAACTATTTCGGTATTTTGAAAAATAAAAATAAATGTTCATTAATAAACCATTATAATAGAATGAATAATTTAGTCCTATTTATAAGTTTTACGCTTAATTAATGTCATGAAGAAATCTTCAGAAAAACCCAGGATGGTGAGGATTCAACTTACCTATAAGTGTCTTAAAACACTCTTGTACCTAAAACTCCTGGTAACATGAAGTTTACATTAAGTGGTTAGTTATTCCTTTTTAATCACTACATTTAAAGTTATAAGAATCCTACTCCATACTACCATCCCAGAAGATAGAATGATACTATTCATAACTCTGGGATCCAAAAAAACCAAGACATTTCTTTTGTCGAAGACAGAACAATGGTTATAGAATTTATCCTTGAAATATAGATGATCTGAACAAAGATAATACCATTTTTTCAAAAATATATTTAGAATGACCAAGGTTGATACCATTTTTAACACTAATACCCACCCATTTTTATGAGAAGAGGAAGTGGTGTTATTGGGCCTTAGGTTACATCCCCAAAAAACTAATGTCTAGAAATAATTGTGAAGGGCCACATAACATTTGAGTGATGATTTTACATTTAATGATAAAACATCCCAATTATAAAAAAAAGAGCAACCAACCCTTTATATGATTCATGCTTATAGAATTAAAAACAATGTAACCAAAATAATAACCATTTTATAATATAAGAATAATCTAAAACTCATACTAAAAGGAACCCAAAAGGACTGATAAAACTCAAAGACACCAAAGTGACATCTACTCAGTAACTTCTAAACTACACCAAACTCCAACTCGACAATCCATTCCCATGGTATCAATAAGTGTTAATAAAAACTAAGATACATTAAAATTACTTGTGTTTTGATAGAATATATTTTCATATGCACAATAGTTACCAAGTATGGGGTGAGTCTAAACTCAATATTATTTCCACAATGACTTCCTAACTCACTCTAGTTGGATAAAACATGTTAAAACATTATATAAAATAGTCCAAAATAAATTTTTAAATAGTTTACATCAAATCAAAAATAGGTTCCCATATAAATCAATAAAAAATTCCTTCAAACCATTTATTCATTAATTTTCCATACCCATAACAGATGTCCTCATAAGGTTACAAATACTAGGTGCCCCAATGGAATATTCCACTTTCAGAGGGCCGTGTCTAATGAAAATGAACTCACACAAACCATGTTTACAAAATTTCAAACCAAACCATTCCACATAAAACCATTCATTCATTAAAACATCTCAATAAACATTTTCCATGAATCTAAAAAATCCAAATTTTTAAAATCTTAATTTTAAAACTATCATTCAGGAACATTTTTGACGGGCCCTCCAATTTCCAAAATTTCAAAAACCATCTCTAAAGCGGTTTACATCACGAATAGAATGATGGTTTCACACTTATTTTAGGCAATTAACATATTGAAATTAAATCCATCATTTTATAATTCAAGAGGAGTTGATATAGAATCCAATTATCTAACAAATGATGGAAATAATGAAGAACAATGTAACAAACTTCAAGATTTGATCAGAATACAAGTTCCCTTAACTGGTTCAAACAAGATATCATAATAAAAACATTATTATCAAATATATATATATATATTAAGGACTTTACATATGGTTTAAAAATAGAGGGAATAACCTTTGATATTAGAGGAAAAATTAACAATCTTCACTTACCTACAAATCAAGGCCACCAACATACCTTAATTCACCTATGGGTCATACTTGAACTGAAGGGTATCTTCTCTCGTGCCTTAGTACAAAAAGTAATTAAACTTATGGGAGTATTATGGGAAAACTAAGTTCTTAATGAACTAATTCAGATTAGATATATTTTTTAATTAGTACCACATATATGTCGTGTGGTTAGGTTGTACGGTTTTCCAGACTATGTGTCAATCATGTTTTTCTATGGCCTTAAGCCAACCCCTCACATGGTTGGCTCATACATTTATATAAACATTGTTCAAACCATGATTTTATAATCTATATGGAAATTAATGGTATCATTTAGACATAAGTATTATTTGGGAAAACTATATGGGTCTATAAACACTACTACCACAAGCCATATAGTTTCTGGGATGGGGTGTTTGGTTTTTATGAACCTGCTCATACTGTGCACCTCTAGAAAAGCCTCTAGTGAATGAAAAACCCCATATAAACCTATGAAAAAATTACCCAGTAATTATATATTCTTAAAATACATAAATAAAGGACTAGGTACTATATTTTTTCATAATGAATATAATAATATAAAAAAATAATTACAGAGATTAATGTTATAATGAAGTTGTTCACATTATATAGTAATGTGTAAAAATTAATTATCAACACACGTATTATATTTACATAGTAAATTTAATTTAGTATTTAGAATCATTGGTTCCAAATATCTAATAATTATCATTTTATTATTATTCTTAAATTAAAATTTACCTATGAAAATAAAGAGACTAGTTACTATATTAAAAAATTAAATGGTAAAAGTGAGTAACCATAGAGGTCACTGAAAAAAATGTTTAAAACATGGTTTTTTGGGGTTTTGGATACACTATATATTCCATAAACTCCATTATTTTTCAATCTTGGAGGAACTTCAGGTGATACTTACTTCCCATTATTGAATACATTTTGGTATTTACAGAAATTCCACTCCTCTTCAATTATAAAAGGGATGTTTATACACACACTTATTCACACCTCTAAATCACATTGTCATGTCAATACCAATAAAAAATCTACCTAAGTAACACTATACACATTATATATCTACTTTCCTTTAAAAAATAAAAATTACATGTCCTTAATAAGAGATCTAAATGAGGTTTTTCTAATAAAATGTAATTTTATTTTCTAAGATCTTCCTCTTTTTACGTATTATCTTACCACATTCATTCAAGTCCTAATAATTACAATATAATAAAACCAAAAAATAAAATATATTTATATTTTATTATGTTGATTTCATTACCTATATCAATCTCCTCTTCCATCAAATGGAGATTGAAGCTTTCGATTATGTGTTCGACAGACTACCGCTGTGTGAACTGATTTAATTTTTTTCCAACCACTTCCTCACATGAAATGATATAATATTAGATTAAAATTATTCATTTTATATTAATGACATAATTATTATTTTATAATTGTAATATCTCATATACCTTCTTACTTTCCATTCAATGATAATATGATAACGTCGCTCGTGTGTACGAAAGACTACGGCCTTGCGATTTCTTGTGCTTTATTTTTCACATACACATTACATGGAAGGTAATAAGGATAAATTTAGTTAATATATTTGAAATATATGACATAATAATCACCCTATAATGTTTATATATTATTTACCATTCTTTTTTTTCATTATTCGAGAAAATGGAAATAGCGTTCATGCATACGTATGACCTACCATCTCCCTGAACAATGTAATGTATTTTATATATCTAAATTTTATGGATTGATTTAAATATATATATATATATAATTAATATATATGATATTTAAAACATGTTAAGAAAATTTATATGATATAACCAAGGTTAATGTAAATGATCCAAATATAGCAAATCAGAACATATATGAAAAATAAAGAAGTCATTTCCTTAAATGTGATTGTAACAAGGAATTATTACCCAAATAGGGATAAAAGGTTATAAATAAATCATATATGGTATTATATATCTGATTATTCTTGTGTAATAGATGTAAAATAAAACTATATTTATTATATAGAAGATTCAAATATGTATGAATGATGTTGAGAAATAAGTTAAGGGATTTATAGTATCACTTTTTTATCAAGAATATATTTTTAATGATATTTAAAGATTTATTTGAGTTTATTATTTAATGGTAATTATTAATAAAAATTTATAAAAGTAGTTGAGGTATATTTTTATATTTTATTTTTGTGGGATAAATTCCTTATACACTACTTGTTTTTATTGTCTGGTAAATATATTACCTGTTAAGTATTTCTTGATTATTATCGTGAAAATTATGGGATATAAATATCCATATATTCTTTATTATTTCTTGGGGATTATAATTAAAAATATAAAAAATATTTAAATTCTTTATGTAATAATATGTTTTCATCATTTTTTATAATGATTATGCTTCAAATGATGACATATTTTTATCTACCTCTCAAGAAACACATGAAATTTCTTTTACTCTAGTGATTTAATGAAAAAGAAAATTCCCCTTTAATTTTACTCTATTTATGTACTCAATATTCTAAAATAATGTTTTTAGGTAAAAGGAACTTCATCTCTATCTTAAGTCAAAATTCATTTTTCTTCAATATCTATGATTTCAAAAAATGTTTTAAAGGTTTTATGAATTTATAATGATTGATTAAAGTTATTATTACCCATGTTTTAATTATTATGAAATGGATTAGAATGAAATTCATTGTCATTTTCCTAAAAATATACTTTATGATTTTTTATGAGAAATATTGGATGAATCATTATTTTAACATGTAAATCATGAACATAATTTTCTTCCATCCTGAACACAAAACGTTTTGAAGTTTCATTTAAAAAAATTCATGGTTTTTTCCAAAGAAAATATTTTCATTAATATGTGGGAAATTATTATATTTTAAACAATCTATTTGAAATGAAAATAATATTTTCCTCAATAATTATTTTATAACCATTTATGAAATTTATATTCATCAATGATAAAAATCATTCTTGTTGCTTATGTTTTTTACTTGGGATATGATCCAATGGTACCATAGTTATTCATTATTTTGATAGTTTATGTTTATTATTTTGATTCAAATACTTTTATGAAACCAAGACATTATCTATGTGTTATGATATAATGAATTGATGAAATTTTTATGAAACCAATTTCTTTTATTCAGGTTATTATTTCATGTATTTTTTTATGAAGCCCCTTTCTTTTTTAATGGGTTATTATATCAGGAATGATTTATGATCTTGGGGAATATAAATATTTGGATTATATGACTGGTGGGAACTATATCTCCCCCTAATGCATTAGGAAAATATTTATATCTCATGAGATAATGATGGTAAACAAGATGATGTGATAGATCCATTATGGTAAATGGGGTAATGTTTTTGAACCCCTATAGGAAACATGGGATTATAACTAAACTGTTATGAAATTTCAAACTGGTGTTTATTCATAATCCAATATGATTTGATACTCTTAAATGTTTAACTTGACATATGAAATGGTTTCTATAATTATTATGGTTCCATACTTATATGACATGAACTTATGCTTTATGATTGATTTACGATGATTTCAAACTAAAATAATCCATTTATTTTAAATGATATTGTTTTATTTCTTGGATCATGTTTACAAGCCATGATATATTGAGTATGAAATTTTTAAGTTATGTTCATAATATTACACCCGTATTCTTATCATGTGATTTCATGTGATCATCGATTGATATCTTTGATGTGTACCTTTTCCTGAGAATGTGATCTCACTATATCATATGTTCATTTTCCCCATGTTATAATTACAATTTTGAGTAGGGTATGTTTATGAAGATTAATAAAATTGGAATTTATTTATGGGAGATGTTTAAGATCATTAATTAAATAATAATAGTGTGTACCAAGAATCCAAGACACTTAAAATTTATGATCCTTGGCAGTTTATTTGTGAAATGTATACAATATTCATCTAAAAAGTGGAAATATTTATATATGAAAACCCCATATCATTATACATCATTTTTTTAGAAACTATATTTTTCACTATTAATATATAAATCACATATCCTAGGAGGTTCCATAATAAATAATCCTAATACAATTATGAAATTCTAAATTAAAAATTAATAAAAAATTTACCCAATTATTTCTCTAAAAATTATAAATTTATCTTCTCAATTAAAATCATAAAACACTTTGATTGAAAAATGAACTTGAACACCTTAACTATTATTAGTAATATTTCATAATTATTTCCATTTTAAAAAATGATAATAAATAAGTTAATGTATTGAAATATTATATATAATAATTTAATTTTTTTTATTTAAGTTACATGGTGTTCTTAATATTCTCTGGGATATAAAAATTAAACAACGTTTATTATTTATCGCCCAAATGTAATCATTTTTAGTTGAATAATATTTTATTTTTGACTAGTGGTTTTATTATTATTATTTATTTCTTAATATTATTTATTTATTAGGTGATTGGCCATTTTAAATTGTTTTGGTAAATTAGACATGTTATTGAACATAATTTATATATAAAAGAACAATTATGATGTGAAATATTAGATCGTTACATTTTACCCTCATAAATAAATTACACCCTTATAATTTTTAATTATTACATACTGATTAAACTAGGTAAGGGTACACTTAACATATTATACATTTTTCATATCTCATCCAATATGACATCTACCTCACTCACATATTCTATAAAAAGTTATTTATCCTTCCATATACAACCTTAATGATTCATACTATCATATACTCATTTATGTATATAACATAATTGCACATTCTCCAAAACATACAATTCCAAAACCATCAGAAACTCAAAGAAATTAAATTATAATGAAATCATATATTACTCCAATACATAACACTAAATTTAAAACTATAACATGTAAACCACTATTTCATAATGTAATAAAATAGTCAACATAAATCATTATCCCAAAAATGTGATAAACTTCAATAAAACTAGAATGGATCAATTTTTCATTAAATCGATAATAAATTCAATCGATATCAATATTATCAAAATCACATTCCTAAAAACCATACAACCCATTATTACCTCATCATCAATCACATATTAAGTCTATGATATATTTATTCCTCAATCATGTTTTCTCCAACAGTGATTCCAAAATTATAGCCTTGTTATAAAATCGCATTTCAAGGCTTTTAATACTATTTAATGTATTTTTCCGATCCTTTAAAGAAATATACTGAAGAAAAATACTTATATTATTAACATAATCATTATAAAATTTTATATATACTATAATATCATTGATAAATATCACTCACTAATGAACATAGCTAGGACCATCAATATTTATTTTCAATTAAGATATAAAATATAGTAAATATGGTTGGACATGGAAACTCACCATCTCCATCATAAAATTCATATATTAAATTTAAGAACCATTTCTTTATTCTCCTTTATTTGGTTAGAAGTCATAGTGATTCCGAGATGTATACCTTTTCGAGCATCATTTTCTTCTTCATCTTTCAACCAAATACTAAAAAAACAACATAATATAATGTAAAAATATGAATGTATAAATATAAATTTTACAATTTGTTCCCTATAAAACTAAACTTTTTAGTATATTATACATTTAATTCAACAAATGAATATATTTTTTCAATAATTGGTAATTCATAATAACTATTATATTAGTTTCTCTTACAAAATTTTTAAACATCATACTCAAATCATTCATAATTATACATTATAAATAATGTGAATTAACCAAATAATATACCCAGGATTTTCAACCTAGATGTAAAGTTAGGAATATTTTTCTTTCACTAGGTGATGATTGAGTTAATAGATTACACACCCTTTACAGGGTTATTACCACTATGTACATCAGTCAAAAACCCTATATCCCCTTATAGTATCTGTAAGGGGATTTAATTTTCATGATAACCACACAATATATATTTTATAAAAACTTTAGGTTTTTATCCTATACTTATACTTATTCATATGGTTTATCTAAATATATCTTACCCTAGTCCATAAACAACATAAAATAATCTGTTTAACAAACTAAAAGGTTTTTCTATTCCCTTAAAACAATGATCAACATTAACCTATTAATCCTTAATGATAATTAGATCCCGTAATTTATCTTGAAATAGTAACTTCCTAACCTCTAAAGTTATCTGAATAATATTTTGATAATAGATGAGCCACCCCATCCCTATACTATTAGATATAGCACTAAAAACACATAATTTGTACACATTGGTTTTGATTCACTTGAATAATTTCAATATATTGAAACATTTAGAAACGAAGTACCTTTTAATTTTTATAGTTCTAGACAATTTTGTAAAATATTTAAATTTGTAGAACCGATGTTCTTTAAATAAAATAGAAATATTTATTACTATATAATAAACTACATAATCCATAAAAAATTAATCAACACCACTAAAAAAACACTCCATGAAATATACCCTTTTTAAAATATCTTATATATTACTTTCTTTCATGACTTAATTAAATAGAAACATAATAAAGTGGTGGACTTAGATACCTGGTAGGGGTAAACCTAAGTTTCAATAATCAAAAACATCTTATGTGAGCATAAAATGATCATGTGGGTATAATTAGGATACAAAAGAAATATATACCCAATAAAGAATATATAATAAGTCATGGAATAATGAATGGAATAAGATAATACATGAATAAGTAGTGCGTTGAAATGTGATTCAATAAACATTTTCTATGTGAACACAATATAATCATGAGAATATGCAAACATTTGTTGTATAATTCAAATATGGCACAAAATCATGTATAGGGATCATAACTTTAATGAGAAACCATAGCAATTTCCACATTTATGAGAATATAGAATGTAATTTTGAATACAAATCCCATGATATAAACAATTAATACATGAATTGTATAGAGATATTGGACCATAAACACAATTTTTCCACGCAATGACTGGTACTCGAAATCAATCATTCATCACAACATAAAGAACCCATGGAAATAAAATGTGTTTCATTCATCACATCATAAAGAAAAATTGAAATAAAGTGGTATTTATAACTTTTTAAATGGAAACACAATAATAAATCATTCACAATTATATAACTAATAATAATATGATAAACCAATGGAAAATAAATTGGAATCTAATGAAAACATGTAACTTTCTTGTTAAATAAAATTCAATCAAGAAAATAATGTGTAAAGAATATAAACTTTATACATTAAGGGTATATATTTATGTTAGTAATTTACATTAATAAATTAATTCATGTAATTTAGGTGAACACCATTCAATCACACGGATGGAATATATAGTTTTTACAATTCAAATGCATTGTAAAAAAATTATGCATGTTCGTGGTGTGTGGTTAAAATTACCAAGGTTGTGATGCATCATAACTTTGATAAAAATGAAAATTACATAATTATTCTAGAGAAATATAATTGATAGTAAAATTTGAAGAATATAATTGATAAATATTAATATATATTAATTAAAGTGTATTTTATTAATGAAAATTATTTAGGAGTTTTATAAAAATATCATTGTAAATAAGAAACATCTATCATACTTTTTAAAATTAGAATAATTTTATAAATCAATTAAATTAATATTTTATTTTATAAAAAATTTAATGAATTTATTGTTTTATTCATATAGTATTAATTTTATGGAAGAGAGATGGTTTAAATTGAGAAATGATAAAAACTTATTATGTTGAAAAAGAGCCATATGAGAAAATGTTAAATTGATATTCTTTTAAAAGACTGGAAATTTATTTTAAAACATTTGAGATTTATCTTCTTTAATTCCCATAATAAATATACTAATATCCATAGGATATGGATTCATTGATTACATATGAGTTTTAAATGAAATTTCATTATTATATTTTTAAAATATTTTATCAAAAAAACATTTTTTAATTTTACAAATCAGTAAACTAAAAACAGGTTAAAGAGAAAAAATTCCCACCAAGGATAACTAGAGATGGTTTAAATGACTTTTTCATTATAAGAATAATTATAAAAAATCTTCATAGGGGTTATAATAATTTAGATATCTCATTATTCAATTGTATTTGGGAAAATAAACTTCATGAATTGAGAAACATATATATCAAAACAATTTAGAGGGAAAGATCATGAAATTAAATATAAAATACCATTAATATAATTTCATTCCTGGAATAATTTAAAAAATAGGTAGTATTTGAAAAATATATAATTAAATTCATGCATAACAACAAGTATGTATCTGGAAATAAGAATTGAGATAAAATACCCTAACAATAATAATATTATTTGAGGTAAGTGTTATTTGATAATAGGTTCTAAGTAAGAATCTTTAAGCTCTATAAATTAATGGGGAAATTCATTATCAAATATTACATAGGTTAAATGAATAAATCTTGGAATAATATATTTTATAATAAATAATTATATCTCCCTGGATGTATATTGATTTAAAAAAACCCATAAAAAGTTAGTATCCTTTGAATAAAAGACCATGTAAATAAAGAGAATAATATGAATCTATAAACCCAAATAATTCTATTAATTTTATAAAATAAATTCATTATACATTAACCACACCATTTAAAATTTTTTAGGGTTGAAAATAATAAATATGTCTCAACAAAATAAATATGAGATAAGAAACCATAATGTTGGTAATGATTCATTCTACGCAAACACTTTAACATTTTGGATAATAAATTTTAGATCATAAAAACATTATTGACAAACCATATTCATATATATTTCATATTTGTTGATTTATTTATTCCCATATGTAATTTTTTATTATAAATATTCCACTTATGTCAATTACTTGGGGTTGTTTGAATTTTTTTCCATAAATCTTCCGGTATATTAAAAATGAAAAATATTGTGGTCAAATTACTTCCTAATATATATATATATTTTACTTGTTATTCAAATATTATAGAATTAATATGGTTCTATGGGTTTCTAAATTGTATTCTATATATTATTGGAAACATAATTGTTCTTTTTTGGAGACTAAGTTTACTAATATATAATACTAATAATAATTTATAAAATTTACAATATTGTATTTTCAAAATCATAAAACAATCCTTGATTCGATATTAACTATAAATCCACAAGATTTTGAAAGAAGAAAAGTGCATTTGGTAGTGTATATAACATGAAACAAATATATTAGAATATAATTTAACACCCCAATAGTTTATGACATTTCTACTTTTATATAAATTCAATCCCTTCGATAGTTTTTGATGCATGTGACACCAAGTTAAACAAAACACAATACTCTATTAAAATATTTTTATTCCAAAAGGAATAATTATTACATAACTGCTAAGTAGGTGGTTATTAATAGGAATAAGTAATTTACAAAAATATATGTCTTATAAATTTTCATTTGTTATATATTGATTATAAATAAAAATAAAAATTTTATAATGTAAAAAATAAATGTTTTCTGAAAATGGAATTTTTCTAAAAGATAGTTTAGTCTTGCTTTCCAAATAAAATTACAAATTAATTTTTAATAATTTTATGAATTTTATTTCATGAAATTATCAAATGTTTTAAAATAATAATATAATAATTACCATAGGTATATCTATGAGATTATTTTTGAAACTTTTCACTTTTTGATCAATAGTGAAAAATACTGATTTTTATTGAAAACATCATTTTTTTAATAATTTACAATGTTAAATTATATTTTAAATTTTTACTGAAGTATAAAAGGTTAAATTATATTACAATTTTACCAATTTATTTCATTGGAATCAATTTTATATAGAATTGTGTTATAAAAACCTTGTATACTAATGAGATTTATCATTATGGAACACTGATATTTCACTGTGTCTGTGGTAAAAAATTTAAATTATGTTCTATAAATGATATGATTTTAATTTTGATAAATGTATTTAATAATATTAATAATCATAAGTTTTATTATATAATAATTTAAAATTAATTTATTACCATTATTAATTGTAAAATCCATAAAAATTAATTGTAATGATTAAGGTAAAAACTGATTTATTAGGAGTTAAACTAAATAGCTAAGGGTTAAAATAACCTATGAACATATATAACACTAATTTTGTAGAAATATTTCAACCATATAACTTATAAATATAAATAATGACTAATGTTTTTTTCTTTTATCATGATAAAAATGTGAGTATAAAAGATTCAATTCAAAAATTCAATGTGTGTCCTCTCTCATGCTTATAAAAGGCCACCCACTATCCACCAATATTAACATATAAAAATTAATTTTTTAAGAAAAAAATTCAGAAACAATTCATTACTATCCTATTAACATCCTATATCCCTTGGATTGATCAGAAATCCATACTATAAAGGCTTTTGGTGCAAACATAATGAGGTCGTCCGAAGAAGAAGTAGCTTTCTTATATGAGTGTTTTTATTTTGTTTCTTATTACAATTCCTTAAAATATTTTTAGATGATGATTTTTTAGTATCCATAGTATATTTTAAATAATGATATGTTATTATTTTTAGGTAATTAATTATATCTATATCCTCTTCAATCAGCTGGGAAATGAAACTGTCGATCATGTGTATGGTGGACTACCGCCTTACCGACCAATGTAATTAGTTTTCCATAATCACTTTTCATGCATGGATATAATGATAGATTTCATAAATGTATATGATATTTCTGATATTATTATACTTATATAATTTTAATTTCATATATACCTTCTTACATTCCATTTTTTAAAATTATGATAACATCTCTCGTTTATATGGTAGATTATGGCCTCACGAAGCGATGCGATTCATTTTTAACAAACTCTTTAAATGTAATTTAATAAGGATAAATTTAATAAATATATTTTAAATATATTAAATTATATTGTTTCTATAAACCTAATATATCACCCAATTTATTAACCATTCATTCCTTATGGAAATGTTAATGTTGCTTGGGAATACGTACGACCTACCGCCTAAACGGAGTAATGTAATACATTTTACATGTAAACAGTTCAATAATTATTATAAAAGTTTATATATTGAAAATAAGATATTAAAACCATTAATATCATTTTGGAAATGATTTAAATATAAATTATGTGATTGAACATCAACTTTCATGTAAAAACATGTGTGAGAATGCGATAAAATTAATACTCAAAACAATGATAATAATGAAATATTATTAATTAATGGGTGATAACATTCTATAAGGGGATTGTATATAATATTAAATATTAATATGATTCTATTATAAATTAATAAAATTATTAAAATGATTATACAAGTGGTTAAATCATTTTAAACCAAAAGGAAGCACGATGTAAGGGACTTCATCTCAATTTCCCTTCATTGAGGCATATTGTAATGCATTGAACCTTATAATTTTATATGGTGTATATAATACCCATTTTCATATAATATCTTGAATAATTAAAACTTAATGGTATTTTATGTTTTAATTTGAATCATTTCATCTAATGGGATTTTATATAAAAATTACCCAGTGGTAAGGAATTTAATAACTCGATTTCTTTTCATTTGAAGGTGTGGAAAGGCATATTTCCTATACATACTATGATATAGATAGTTGGAATACATATGGCCTCTGTGTGATGCTTTTATTTACAATCTTAGGAATATACTTCTCTCTTATTTTTGTTCTGTCATTTCTCTTGTAGGTTTTGGTCAAATTTGTAGACTATATTTGCCATACATCTAGACACAAATGAGTTTGCTGCTCTCATGGACTCTATAAAATGTATTTTTTTTTGAGTGAATAGATTTTTGTCAAGATTATCACAAAAATGGATGATTTTATCAAATAAATCTGGTAGTTAAGAAATGTCATGGTCATTTAAGGTCATTGGCCTTCCTTACAGGATGTAATGCATGTTGGGTATAGGGATGTCTTAACATCTTCCAAGCTGCACACATGCACTATAAGAAATTAATTTTTTATTTTTTTATTATGAAATTTTTTTGTGTCATAGGGATAATCTAGAAAACATTTTTTCTTATAGAAATCATAAGGATTTTTCCTATTCCAAGCTAGTAGAAAGTGAATGTGGATAGGGCGGCCTTAGGTGCACTAGGGCTATCAGGATGTGGTGGTTTCTTCCGTACTCATTGGGGATTCATTAGTGGCTATTTCTATCACAATCTTCGGAGTGGAATGATGATTTAAGTGGAGCTATAGTATATGATCAATGAAGTAAAATATTACACTCATCATGGTTCGAGCCATCTTTGGGTGTAATCTAAATCCAACACTGCAGTTCACATCCTCTAAACTCATTCCTTATTGGTACTATCAAAAATTCTCCCTTCATGTATTTAATATCTTGATATGGATAGACACAATCATCTAGATGTTACCCATTCCTACAGAAAGGCCAATCAGTTTTTGGATTACCTTTCAAAGAAGGCAATTTTGGAGGCTCCTTCGAGATGATCCTTTATTGCTCCGTATTTTTGTTCTCACTTTGTTCATTTGGATGCACATGGTGTTTATTCTTCTCATCTTTGTAAACCCCCTTGTACTTATAAATTCTCTATTTTATAATAATTTTTTCAGTAACGGGCTCACCGAAATTCTAAAATAGTTTGAGTAATAAAACCCTTTCTTTTTTATTCTCTTATGGTTATTCCTTATTTTTTTCAAGAAATAGTAATATATTCCACTCTTTGATACTTTAAATAACTGGGAAATTGTTTTAATAAATTAAAAAACTATTTATATATTTTATTGGAAAAAAAATTTAATCCAAAATCATGTTTTCTAAAAATTTGTTCATTTATTTACATTATCCAATTGATTTATTAAAGAAAAGTTTACTCAGGTTTTCCATTTAAAAATTTTTTTTGAAAGGAATATTCATGTCCTTTTCCAAACAACATTGAATTGGATTTTACCAAAAATGTGGAATAAATATTTGTTTTAACATGGATGACATGTACAGAATTTTACCACCATTATTAACACTTAATGGTTTAAAGAATCATTTATATGTTTCAAATAATTTTTTAAACATAAATTCATTTTCATAATTTATTGTCAAATTTTAGTTTAATATTAAATATTTTAAAAGTGAAAATGTTATTTTCCTCAGGAATGTTTCTAGTGAAAAAATATATTGTATTTATATTCATCAACGACATCCAACCATTATTATACTAATTATCCAGTAGGGATATTTTGTATTGATACAATCCTTATTATTTTTCTATACAGTCTATGATCAGTTTAATTTGGGAAATTGTTGAAAGTCTCGTTCTTGATTACTTTTGGTAATTATTACCTTTGAATTCTTTATTTTCATTGGACATTAAATTTCCGACAAATATTCATATTATTTATCAGGTATATATTTATTACATAAATAGTATATCATTTATATATATTGAATTTTATATTGAAAGTTATATTTTTTACTCCGGAATTTATTGGTCATTTATATTCCTCACTTCATAAAGAAATTGGTTCGAAAGGTGCATTGTTCATGAATTAAATAAATTATTCAATATATTTGGAGTGATTTGGATATATAGATATAGGTGGGGTCTAGTTATATATAACCCCTCTATGCATTGATATTATCATGTGATGAATAAATTGGATAGCCTTAGTTAAATGGGTTTCTTATGTATACCTTACTATTAATTTTAAATTGTATTCTTAAAGGACTTGATAATAATGGAATCATTATACCTGAGATACTAACATCCAATAATTAACCAGTTCCTTTATTAATAATTCAGTTATTATTATCCATGAAATTTTCACAGTGATATTATTTCTAGATGAATTTCATTCTCATTTTGTTGATTAAATGGTATATGTGTTCAATTATTTACCTTTTTATATTAATTATGCCTTATCTAATATTGATTGTAACATTGTAGACTAAATATAATGTGGGTTCACATATTTGCCTTTCTATTTTGATTATGAATATTTATTCATGATATCTTATGCTCTACATAACCCTTATGAAGAATTTGAGCACACCCTTATTTTGTTCCCATTCTTGGGAATCTAGGTAGTGTACAATGAATTATATGAAATTATATTCTAAAGGTAATAATTATATTCTTGAAAAAAATTATATTGTGATTTTTGAATTCATGTGTAATATGGGAATCATGTATGTATAATTTTCTTCAAGTCTAAAAAACTTTTCGGTCCATTGGGATTTTATTACATGTATCTAGTTCCAATTTAATATTATGGACACTAGCTATAGGTTACTGGGGTTGGGGTTGTTATAGTTGGAATTAGATAATGCTTAGAAGAAACTGTGGGAACTTGTTTTAGGAAAATAAATATTGGGTTACTTAAACCTAAGATAGTCTTTTATGATATCTATAGAAGAACACAACAATGTTTTCATAAGGCAGATATTATGTTGTTTTTTCCGGGAAATATATCCATATCCAGATACTAAAAGTGAAAGTGGTTCTATATTAGGTATACCTAGGGGCAATATCTCTAAAAAAGGTATGCTGAGCATGAATCATTAGTTAACCGGTTCACAATAATTGGATTACTGTGAACATGGTTTGACACTCCTTAGGGATATGCTTTGAATAATTCACATTTTCTTTACAAATAATTATGATGGATTTATATAAATGATGATAATAAAGGAAATATTTTAAACATAAGGAACGTATATTGAAAATAAGGTTTCATTATCAATACATCTTATAAATGATTATGTGGTTTCCTTATATGATTATTGTTTCTCACACTATTATTTTTTGTTTTAGTCAACAGATGAAACCCAATGTAATCATGTTAACCATGAATATGAAGGAAAATGTGGTGACTATGTGAAACCCAATGGGATAATTATTAGAGTGAAAGATATCATATTTATTCTTAATCAGGTATCAAGAAATATGATTAAAAACATATACCATAACCAACTCTTTGACTCACTAAAGAAGAGAAGTATGGAGTTCAATAATATATCGAGTATTGGAGAATATAGAGAAAATTTTTCCCTCTTTCCTTCATGTTAAAAATTTGGATCGATAGACATAGGAATGTGCCTCAGTGGAATGAAAGAATTGTTTATGTGTAGATAATGAGAGCATAAAGAAATTAATTACTGAGGAAAAGTGAAGAGTATGATGGAAGGAAATAAATTTCATCCTAATAATCCATTTATAGTTCATTATCATAAATATGGATGACTTGATCATTATTCGATTAAGTTACCTCTACTAAAGGATAAACCCAAGATTGAGGATAGACTATGCTGAAATAAAATTGTGATGTATTTATGTATTAGGATTAAATAACTATGATGAAGATGTTTTTCTACCAACAATATTTTGGTAATAATAATCACAAAACATCTTAGAAATATGTCAATTTTTAGAAGCATATATGTCATTATTAACATATGTGTCATGAATACAATCATGGGTTTATGAGTTTGAGGATGATAATATGTTTATATTCTTAAAAATCACTTCTAAAATTTTTTGTGGAAGAATATAACATGATTGAGGATATTGTTGGAAATCATTTATGGGTATACAACCCATTGCTTTAGTATATGAAAAACTTATTTGAGGAGGAATTTATTTAAATTTTTGAAATTATGACTAACTATGTTAGTAACCTTTAAGGTTTATCTTATCTTTGATGTTTTAGTAATTATGGGTCTTCACAATTTGGGAACATTATAGGAATTCTATTATCATTGTTTTATAATAAGGACAAGTCGTATAATGGGTGACAACCCATACTATCTAGAATATTCATAGGGGATTGAACCTATAACCAAAGGGCGATAAGGGTGGTAGGCCTACCATTGACCTACTTGATGTTCTGGTTAATATATCATCATTTTTACCAAAATTATTTGATGAATAAATATTAATGTTGAACCAGTGGTGTTACTATTGGGTTTTATAGATTAATGTATTTTATTGGATAACATATATTTTCCCAATTTTTTTGGAAAATATATAGAAAAGGGTGGAAGGAATCATCACATTTTTATGGTTCTTACAATATAATATATGATAATTTTAGTACTTCGTGATTGAAAATTCATTTTTATATTCATTTTTTAGAGTAACAGATAAAGAATAAATTGATCAAAGAACAACCAAAATATTTTTTTTTCATATAAAATAGAGGAATATAATGATAGTATGTTTCTATATATTCATAGATATTAAAATAATTCCTTGATATTAGGAAAAGGACCTTGAAACAAATATGTTATCTTCTTACCTTCATATATAATGAATTGATTGTATTTTCACCCATCACATATTTATGGTTTTTTAGTTTTTGAATATCTATTGACCATTATCATTATTGTGATAAATGACCTCTATCACCAACCATAATTATTTAGGTTTTATGATTTTATTCTATTTCTATATCTTCTCCTCCCACCTATATTATCCTATATAGAATCTTAGTTATCTATTATTATAAAGGATAGTTCATATTACTCATTAACTATTTTAATTTTAATCCTTGTTAACCCTTTTTAAGATTATGGTTTTCCCAAAAAATTAATTTTCAAATAGAAATCCCTTGATATTCATGTTCGTGTTCAAATTGTGAGAATTTAGTTTATTAAAGGCTGAGAGAATATTAAACCCTAAGATTTTAAAAGAATAAAATTAGGTTCAATAGCTTATACAACACAAAATAATGATCATAGAAGATAATGCAACACCCTTAGACCTTAAAAATATTTATTTTTAAATAAATTCAATATATTAGAAAGTTTTTGATGCACACAACATGGGTTTTAAATAAAAGACAACACTATAAGTAAATTTTATTATTTAAAATGTGACCATTATAACCTAGATTTTATCTTATCTGGTTGGAATAATACTAAATAATTTATGAAAATATATTTTTAGACATTTTCATTTGTTATATATTTTTTTGTAAATAAAAAATAATAATTAAAATAAAAATATGTTTTCCCTAAAAACAGAATTTTATAAAAGAGGATTTAGTCACACTTTGATCACATAATTTAAAATTAATTTTTACTAATATAATAAATTTTATTTGATAAAAGTAAATTATTTTTTTAATCGTCCTATTAAAAATATCTTATGGTAAAAAAAATTATTTTTTTTGAAATATTTCATTTTTTGATAAATAGTGAAAATAATGATTTTTATTTTAAACATCCCTTCTGTTTGAATAACTGATAGGTTAAATTAAATTTTCAATTAGTTATGAATTAATATTATTTAAAATATATTACATTTTAACTAATTTAGGACATTTGAGTCAATTTTATATTTAATTGTTTTGTTAAAACAATCTATACCTATACAAATTTTCTCTTTGGAACCCTATTTTTTTATTGAATATATGCATATAATTATAAATTGAATTATACCACTTCCATGAAATTAATTTTGAAAAATTGATTCCCTAATTTCAAGAATAATAATTTATATTATCCAATAAATTGATCTTAATTTTTAACTATTATTAATAGTAAAAATATTAATAATTAATTATCACGGTTAAGGTGAAAACTAATTTATCTAGTGTTAAACATTTAGATAATGGTTAAATAACCTACAAACTTGTCCAAAATCAATTTTATATACAAATTTCAACCTAATAACCTATCATGGATGATAATTACCCATTTTAGGCTTATTAAATGATACAAATGTGGGTTTCATTGAAGATTTTTAAAAATTCCATGTTTGTCATATCCACCACTTATAAAAGGTCACCCTCTCTCTTATCCTCTTCACATTTATAAATCCATTTAGTTCTACCAATACGTATCCAAATCACATCCTTAATCCTATACTAATATCCTAGATCTATTGTTTTTATCATTAATTCAACCAATGAAGGATTGTTTTGAAAACCAAAATAGGTCGCCCAAAGAAGAGGTAATGTTCTTAAACATGCATTTTTATTTTGTTTCTTTATCCAACTCCATAAAATCTAATTGAACCATGATAATATAATAACATTAGTAACTTTAGTATAAATATATGTTATTATATTATGTTTATGAAATATATCTATCTCTTCTACCTTCAAATGGTAAATGAAACTATCAATCGTGTGTACGGTGGACTGCCACCTCACGAACCAATGTAATTCATTTTCAATCCCACCCATTAAATGAATTATATAATGATATATTTAACTCCTTTATATTATATTTATGATGTAATAATACTTATTTAATTTTATTATCTCTCATTATTATGTTCCATTCGGTTTAAAATATGATAACGATGCACATGTGCATGATGGACTACCACCTCATGAAGTGATGTGATTAATTATTCCCTTATGTTTTACATGTTAGGTAATAATGATATATTTACTGAATATGTATGATATATATTATATTATATTTTTTCTAGATAATTAATCTATCGCCAACTTATATACACTTTCACCCTTTAAGGGCATAATAATGCTACTTATATGTACGTACGACCTACCGTATCTACGAAGCGATGTGATCCATTCTCCATTCGTAAATTTAAATAATGATTATGAAATTCTATCTAATAAAAAATTATATTAATAAAATTAGTATAATTATGTAGATGATATAACATTATATTATGCACAATCATAAGATCTTTCTTAAAAAAACATCCATGAGAAAACAGGGCAATTAACACCCAAAACAATGAAAATAATGAAATATTATTGATGAAAGAGTGATAAGATGTTATAAGAGGATCATATATGATATTATAAATTTCAGTATGATTCTTCTATAAATGGAAAAAATTCTTAAAACCATTATAAGAGAGGTTAAATCACGTTTAACCAAAAGAAATCATGTGGCAACAGACTTCTTCTAGATTTCCATTCATTAAAAAATATTGTAATTTTATGCAACAAATTTATTTTATATAGTCTATATAATGAAAATTACTTGTTAAATATCATTATTAATTCATAATTATTGATATTTTTTGTTTTAATTTTAATTAATTCATTTAAAGGGGTTTTACATGAAAATTGCGAAGTGGTAAGTAATTTCATAACAAAATATATTATAATTGGGTTATATTATTTATTTATTATCATTAAAATTATAATATTATGTGTATAATGAATTATAAATATTTTATATTTTAATTACAATATATTTATTTGGATTGAAATTTGGTACACATAATCAATTCAATGATTAATTATTACTTCAATGTCATGATCTTATAGGGTATTGTTTCACAAGATCATTTTAATTTCCATTGATTATACTTGAATTTAAATTTTAAGGAAATTATTTGATCATTGTCTAATAACCCCTTTTAATTTTCTTCTCCTATTTTTTCCTAATTTTTTATGTAATAGAATGATGTTCCTATCTATGGTACAAAAAATTATTGAAAAAATGTTTTTAATAAAATATGACATCATTTCTCTTTTTGGTCAAAAATCACTTTTCTTCAAAATCCATGTTTTCTAAAATGTTATTTGAAAAATTATTTTCAAAATTCTACAAAATCTATATTAAATAAATTCATCCCCATGTTTTTATTTTTAAAAAATATTTTTAAAATAATCTTCATTTGATTTTCCAAACAAGTCCCATCTAGATTTTGTTGAAAAATTTAAAATAATGTTTTCCTAAACATGTACAACATGTGTGGATTTTACCACCTTCATGACTATTTTGACCCGAGGTAAGAGTTTGGGTAAAAAAATGGTATGGTGTGTGAAAATAATTTGTCTATTATTATAGATAATTTCACGTTGAGTTCACTATTTTTTTCAACCTAAGGTGAGTGTTTGGGAAAAACAAAATGGTCTGACAGGTGATAAGTATTTGCTAATTATTATAGAGAATTTCACGTCGGGTTCACCTTTTTTGACCCAATTCAAATCATTATATTTTGGGGAGAATTTAATTGACCTTGTAGGGACTGGGTGGTTTATCCTTATTATATTACAAAGTAATCACCATGATCAAATGGTCCCAGTGAATGATTGTAGAGGGTTAAGTATTTGTGCAATCAGTCAACTTAAGATATGATTTCCTGGAATGGTCTCTAACAAGTTTATTTGTGGAGCCAGAAACACCCAAAAATCCTTTTATCCATGATTCATGAAACTTATTTCCAAATGAAGGTGCTTATTGGATAGTTAGGCCAACTACACTTGAGGATTGCATTGGTCGAGTGGATGGGAGGTCTGGATCATCACATACTTTGGGGGGAATTATTGCCTACTCCGAAACTCTATTATAGATTTAAGACATGATCATATGTTTATGAATCCTCAGTTCATTCCCAATGATATTATCCATGGTTTACCCCCGGGTTGTAGAATCATCATCGATATACATGTATTTGATGCTACGGAGACAATGCTGACAAAAGTCATATAATGAGGTACTCTGGATTTTATCTTCATCCAGGAGGGACAGAAGGTGGTTTGATATTGCAGTTGGACCCATATGATAGGCTTCGTATGTATCCTCATGAGAGGAATCAGAGCCCACATAGTTCAGTGTTGTTTAGTAGGGAACATCACCTTTTAAGGTCACGTGATTGGGACCCATCCATATAGTTTAACGTCATGCGGTGAGGACATCGAGGGGAAAGATACCTAGTAAGAATTGATGTGGGGATTTTATCAAAGTGGTATGAGGATCCCATGAAAGATATGATCTTCTAGGTGAACATGAACCTACTATGGATATAGCCAGGAGAACATTAGGATTGATTTAAGGGCCGGACTTGGACCTTAGGGAGGCTTCCTATGTATCATGGTCAAATGGTGAATCAAAGTTTGCATAGTTCCGTTATCAGGATTTACACCTAGGAGGGAGCCCTTTTGAATTTGGGGGAACATTTTATCAAGACTGGATTCTAAGGAGAAAAATCCTTGTGCTTTATCCTTGGGAAAGCATCTGACATATCCTATTTAGAGTAGGAATCATAGTTCTTGTAGTTAGTTTCTGGGTCATGACTTGATTGGGGATTATGCAAGGGAGATGCTCATTTGAGAGAATCAAATCAGGACATACTCCTAAATAGGATGCCCTTTTTGGGGACATTTTTGTGGTGAACTATTTAAAAATGGGCCCCTCTTTGATCTCAAGCCTTGTGTAGGAATCCTAAATATCCTAATTATGTTGGGAATCAGAGTTCTCATAGTTCGTTTATGTGTTTTTCCAATATCATATCATCATAGACCTCTAAGTTCATGTGAGTCATGCTCAGTGTAAGAAATAAGAGGATGTGAAAGATTCAACAAGGGTTCACATTCTCTACTTCGTTGAAGGAAAATGAGGACGATAACGGTGGAAGAGGATGTGGCTATGATCCCAACAAGGGAGGGAAAGAGCATTGGGTGTGTCAATTCCCTCACTTGGTTATATGTCGAGCCGAAATTGGGTGAGGGTGTGAAGAAATGAACCATTAAATGTGGAATGACAGTGAAAGTCATGAGGTCTGGTTCTCAGAAGGCTAGGGGCTTAACTTAGTGGGAGTGCCCCAAAGCTGGTTCTGCAAAAGGGGAGAAGCATGATTCCTTGTCATAGGGGAAGGAAAGAGTGATCTTTCCTCTCTACGCTGGTACTCATCGAATAGAAAGGACAGTGATTACCCCTAATCACTAGAACAAGGAGACTCACATTGGTATCCTGAGGTCTGATCCTGGGTTACCTTGGGAATGTAAACATAGAGAAATTCCAGAGGTCCAAACCATTGTGGGGACAGCCTTCATGATTCTACTTACCTGTGGTATGTAAATTCCGAAAGGCGATTTAGTGTGACCAATGATCTAATCATATACATCTTTTAGATTTGGAGGAGGTTTTGGCTTGATATCGGTGTACTGGTTCACAGTGGAGCTATGGAGTACCGGGTGGTAATGGAGGGGCATGATTGGATTCAGGAGGAAAGACACCTAAAGACACCATATCCCGCATATTGTTTTCTCATGCAGGATTGGGGAAACCCCACATATTGTATTTCCTTGTGGGTGGAGGGTTCATCTGTGTACCAAAGTATTATGCAGATCGTAATATGGTCTACATACCAAATGGTATGTGGCCCTGGATGTGGTCCGTGATGCGGTAGGCCATGAAACTCTGGGTTCCATCTGCATACAGATACAGTACGTGGTGCAGGGTCTAGTCCACGTAGTGATGCGCTATGCGGAGCGCCAGATTGAAGAAGGGTCCAGGAGACTTTGGTTCATGGGACGTTCATCTGTAAGGTATTTAAGGTTCACAATTTCACCATTTTGGTTCACGGTTTAACTATTTACGTTTGCGGTTTACCGTTTTTGTAAGGTTTCTTTTTTAATGGGATGCGGTCGTTTATACCTTCAGAGGAGGTGGTTTGTAGTTCACACTTCGTCACTGATTCGAGACTGAAGTTGAAGTCTTCTCTATATGTTTCCAAAGCCTCTAAATTTGTAACTTCATCTTCTCTCTTTTTCTCAACTCATGTTCCACTTATGGTCCCTTTTGGTTTTATTATCTCTCTTTTAGTTCCACTTGTAGTCCTTTCATAGTGTGATGGGGAAATCATATATGTGGGCATACGGAATCATATATGGAAGCCCATGAAGATATAACTCAACCCATGGAAGAATCAGTCAATGAGGGTTTGGAGAGGTTGTGGTTCATGATATGTGGTTCATGGAACCTGACTGATTGCTTCAACAGAAAACTGTTTAGTTCACGGGATGGTATGCGGTGGAATTTCTTTATTAGATTCTCCTAATGACAAGGTTTGTGGCATCCTATTTTTTCTCCATATCGCTCTGTATGCTTGAACCTAATGGGTTCTTCCACGTACCAATGGTTCACATTTTATGCTCCCCACAAACCTTTCCCAGTTATGGTATGCAGTCTGCCTAAAACCATTTTCAAGATTTGATTTCCTCAAATTTCTTCTCAAATTTTCAATACAATTTGCATCCATTTTAATTCCTAGACTTGTAAGAATATTTTCTCACTTCTTCAAGGTTCTTTTGTGAGTATTTACTTCCCTTCAAGATGTTTTTAGGACCCTATAAATGTCCCCATTAGAATGGGTTCTGATCAGAATGAAGATGATTCTATTCTGATGTAGAAGTAGTCCTGAACTGATGTGATTTATGGTAGAACGGGTAGTCCTTATTGGGGTAACTTTCCTATTTATAGGGTCATGTGTCCTTTATCCTTTTCTATTTCTCATGGATAACAGGGCTCTCAACCACCCATAATCTTCCTTCACTTCTACATACCAACTCCTCTGCGAAATCTGCTTCCACGAACTAATTTTTATGCTTCACGAATCGAATTACTCATACTTTCATTTTCCCCTGAAATGAATTCGAGTCTGAAAACTGGGTTGTGGAATTTGAATCATATGTTAGATATTCTTTTTAGCAAGATGATTATATGGTTTTCTTGTTCCGCACATCAAATGTTAATCTGATTACATGAACATGAAACTCTATTAAATCAAATATAAAATTTCAATCGAAAAACTTTGAACATCTTCATAGTGAGGGCTTAGTTTGCGGTTTCATCATTCCATGAACCACTTAGTTCACTATCCAATGCTCAATATCCCAGTGCCTCATGAGTGTTCTACATATTGAGGTTATACATGGGAAATTCATTCTATGTACTAATGTATTATGAAGTAAATGGCTTCTGTGTACTATTTCTGGGAGCAGTACATGGAAGGCCACCCTTTGCGTACTAGCCTGGTTTTTTTCCATTTTTGATTCATGTGTCCAACAAATTTTAATTCAACTTCCCCTTTTGTGATATTTTGTAAATGCATACGGAGATGGCACTCCCTTTTCCCCTGGGGAGGTAAACCAGAAGGCGAGCGACTATAGTTGAGAATATCAAACAGGACCTTCACTATTACATTGTCCCCTGAGAAGGTACTCTCAAATTTCTTTTTTTTATAGGGATCTTGATGTATCTATCATCCATGAAACTTCCTCTTTACAACTTTGGCCTTATTAATAACATTCTTTATCACTAACCATCTACAATAACCCCATTTTCTTCCTAGAGACATCCCGGAGGAATGATTGGGACAATATTTTGTTGACAGGGGAAATCAGAACTGGTCCTACTCAAGAGAATACATTCAACCTCAGGGGATATGTGTGGTCTCAAATAAATCACTGCCTTTGTAAAACTTATTTGGAATCATTCATCCAATAATATCCATCCATTACAAATCTTGATTGAAACAATCCTAGTGGTGGGTGGTACGCTAAATGGGACTTGATGATGTTTCTCAAAGAAGTGTTCTTGGGCCTTCTGGGTGCATCAAATTTACTTAGAACCCCTGGCCAGTTATAATTAGTAAACATTCCTCAAGAAGTGTGGGTTTCCTAGTTTTCAATCTATTCACCTGGTGAGATACTTCGTGAATTGCTTAGTCATTGGTGTTCGAGCACCAACACCTTCCATATGTCTCATGGAGAGGTGTGGATTAGCTTTTGGGATATCTATCAAATTTGATGGCTCCCCATTCATAGAAATATGTATGATGAATTTATCTAAGCGGCCAACAATTTGGGATAATTCAATTGGGTATCTCCTTTGGCAAGGAACTTATTATTCATGGTATGGGTACTGCTTGATCAACCCCTCCATGATTGTTCCCTTATTTCATTCATTGATTGGATAGGATTGTTTTTGAAAGTCAATCGGACTAGGAAAATTGTATGTCGTAGTCGAACTCATCTGGCCCAATAGTCATGGAAAATACTAGGTTTATACTTTGAAACCCTTTAGGCAAGCTAGTACACCACCTGGGGCTACAAGATTCGATCAGATGCCCCCCCCCCCTCCTCGACCTCAGGTTGACATATTTATTTACTATGTTTATGAGTGGATGGATCTTCCCCTCATAGGAAATATATACTGGTGTCCGAGATTGTACTCTAATGATATAGGCCACATTGGAATAGGTCCAACCCATAAACATGGACATCCCCACACTCACCCACCTTTATTAGATACTATGGAAGATACAGGGAGGGAATCCCCCGCATCATATAAGTGGGCCGTTCCAATTTTTTTATGGATAGATGGAAGAACACCTATCCAACTATGAATATTGACATGAAGCAATGGTTCCTCATTCCAATTTATATACCTCTCTCCTTTACATCATTGTTTTTATCCTACAATCCTTAAGTGTTAATGACGCAGTCAAATTGTTGAGTGATTTCTTCCGGTTCTCCTTTGCAACATACCATGTTCCCCACATAACAATGAAGGATAATGGTAGGGGTTACCTATAAGAGTAGTCATAAATTTTTTCCCTTCGGGATGGAATAATGGTTACATGCCTAGATAGGGTGGTCATCTGTGATCCATATACCCCTTACCTATTTGTTAGGCTATTTAGATGCCTACATGAAATCGCACCACTCCCTACTACCCAAATGAAGGGAGAATCATATCCAATGATACTTCGCCTATTATGGATGATAATGTTTTAGTAGGATGCTATTGTGGAGGTCATAATTCACCTTGGTGTGGCTTTAACCTTTCTATCATTGGAGTATGACCATCTATGGGTGACTTGCTACTCTGACATGGTGCTGGGAACGCCAGTTCGATAAGTTCAGATACTATTTATTATTCCTCATCTTGTTTCAACTATATTAGTTGTGCCATCTATGTACCTCCCTATAGTGATAAAGCTCTCCAATCCTCTGTCAAATGCATTTTTAAGGGGCTTCATCTACATAGCTCATTTTAGTAGAAAGTGATTTAGAATATTATCATCTGCTGGACACTGCTTGTGGTCCTTATGAGGTTGGCCCTTGCAGTAGGGGAGGACCAAGGTTCTGTCACCATGAGGAGGCATCAATCCGTGCGAAAATAGGTTTGGCATCAATTATGCTCCCTTGTTGTAGAAACTTCTCTAACTTTATTCATCAATAAAGAGGAAAACTCCTGGTTATTATTTTTTTAATTGGGTTTTGGTAGCTTTGATTACTGTTGTCTACACATTCTTATAAACCAGGTTGTCATAGCCCGGGAAGACCTCGCTTCTTGTGAGGAAAACATTGAAATATTTAATTCTTCACATCATCAGGAAAGACATTCTAATATGTTTCTGAGGAACTGAATCATCTACTAGTTGAGGAGACAAGATATAATGATTTTTTAATCACCCACAAGGAGGATCTGCGATAATGATAGGCTCGTGTGGCCTGGATGAAGGCTTATCTAGTATTGTCAAGTGTCAATTATGAATTAATTAAGCAGAATGGGAGGTATGTTAGAGCAATTATAAATTGAGCACATATGATTCTTGATGACGAATCTAAAAAGAGGGAAATTTTAGATCGTTCCCTTAATGGTTCACAATAGATGATCATTGATATGATAGAAAGGGTGACCCGGATTCTATTGTGATTTCCTCAAAATATCCCTCTACCATTCCTCTTTTTTTTATAAAATGGAGAGACTCTATAATGGTGATGGTCCACCATTTCATTTCATGGAATAGAAACCTACTTATTGTCTAGTGATTCTTCTTTACCATTTTTTTAACCCAAATAAATCATAATTTATCATATAAATATAATTTCTTCCAATTATTAATTTAAAACATAACAATTAAATCAAATCATGCTCTAATATTTTTCTGGGTTGCAGGACTCAGTAATTGTAGTTTGAATATTGAGGGGGTTACATGAAAATCATGACAAACCTTTTGTATTTGTCTATTATAACTATAATTTTAACCTAAGACTAATTTTTTATGGGATTATCGGGTATAACTTGACTTTTTTTAGGCCTCCTTTGCGGGTTTTCGATCCTAAAAAATTTATGTCACTTTTGAATATTTTATTGCTTGACAATGTTTCCTAAACCATGCCTAGTATAGGTTTAACAAGTTGGAACTCATCTTTTATCCTGGGGTGACCTTTGTGGGTTTTCACTCTCATGAGTATTGTGTATTTTACATTGATAGTTTATAGTATTCAAAATCAAACATATTACTGATGTTTTAGGTCAAACAGCTTTGACCAACATTGATGGGGTAGGGGGCCAAATTTGGAATTCATCAGCCAAGAATTTCCTAATAACTTTCATACATGAATGAGGGTTTTTTTGACCTGTACATTCTGAATTTTGGATGTGTATGGGGAATGGGATCCATTTTAAGCATATATAGGTTGTAATAGACTCCCCTGAGGATGAATTTTACCTCGAATGATGGCCATTTTGTAGGAAACATATGCAGAGCCATCGGGGAATGATGTCCGTAGTCAAATAAAGGTGCCTTCTAGGCACTGTCCATCCATTTCTGATGGCCTGAGAGATTTATAGGAATTTTAGAATTGTTTTGTGGTTTTAAGACCACAATGGTGGACTATTAAGGAAGTTATATATGAAAGTGAAAAGATAATTTATATGTTCTTTGGATCAGAAACCACTCCCACACAAATTTTTATTATGTGAAGGAGGGATGGTGAATGGTATAGTTTAACGTCATAAAACCAGGACACTTAAAAATTATTATGAGAAATCATTTTACTCTAACCAAGAGAGAGTAAACAGTTCATCATTTCAACTAGAAGTGATCTTCATCTTTGGGAATTTGAAAGCGTAAATACATAAACCATAATCCAAGGGGTTTTAGAGTCTAGGGAGTGATATGGGACATAAATTTCATATGAGCATATAGAAACAAGAAAGGACTCTCCTAAGGATGACTTTTCCTTTGGTTGATGAATGTTTTGTCAGAAACATATGCAGAGCCACAAGGTCATGATATGAATATTCAAACAAAGGTTTCTTCTTGACATTGGCCTTCCATTTTTGATGGTCGTGAAGGGTTATGTGGATTTGGACCTCTGTGAACATGAAGTATGGATTATGAAAGGGGGTTTGTTTGAACATGAAGGGTATCATTTCAGTTTGAACTTCACCGGGAAACCCAGAAATAGGTGGGAGCATTGTTTCCCCATACATGGATTAAGTTCATGCATATAGATGGGGATACTTATATTCCAAAATTCTTGAGTAATAGGTGGTGAATTAGGTCAAGATGTTCTGAAATATCTAGGATGTGGGTAGGAAAGAGAAGGTAAACCATGCATTTCAGGGTTCTTGAATCAAGAGGTGTGTCACGGGGCATGATATCCATTAGGTGTACCGAGGTAATAAAGTACTTTCTTGAGGATGAATTTGACTTTGGTTAATGACAATTTTAGAGGAAACATATCAGATCCACTAGGGCATGATGTACGTAGTCAAACAAAGGTTTCCGCAGAACATAGACCTTCTATCTTTGATGGCCATAGAGGATTATAGGGATCTAAGATTACTCAAAGTATGGAGTTTGATGTGTGGTAGGACTATATACAGATACATTATAAACTTCTAGTCTATGATTAAGCTATTGGATAATGTAATCCTCTATATAGATCTAGCTCATATGTAGGGTGAGGCATCTGTTCCATCTATGGAGTACCCTGTAGTTTAATTTCATACAGTCAGGACCTGGGGTTACATATTATGGGGAAGGGAACCATAACATGCCTTTTAGGGTCATGCTTCTAGGACCAAAATCCAATATTTATTTTCTATAACACCTTGGTGGATTCCCTTTTGAGATCCCTAATCCCTCATGAGCTATGCTTGGTGTGAGAAGCAAGGGAGGACAAGGATTTTGGGTCACTATATAAGAATGGAATAATCAATGGAAGGGATCATTTTATTCATAGACCAACATTGTGCAGTTGAACATTGTGAAGAAAGGATGAATTCCACACAACTTATCGTTATGTGGGGTGGATGTAGAGTATTCTTGACATGAAGGAAGGTAAATATGATTACCCTTGAGAATCCCTGTAAATAAGATTTTTCTGGGGATTCTATTCTTTAACTCATTTTTTAAATATAGAATTGTACATTTTAATACTTTATATGGATGAGTCTGTATCATAGGATTCAAGTATCACCACACATCTCAGTAGAGGAAAACTGAGTTACGTGGGATTCTCAATGAACATTCCTTGCAGAGGTCTAGCCAACACATGGGAAGGAAAGACATTTTTTGGTGAGGCCAATCCAAGATAAGAATCTAATAAATTCTATTGTGTATTGAAGATTAATGTTTTGCATCTGAGAAACTTCTGTCCTTATAGTTTTAACATCATGTGGTAAGGATGTTGGCACCGCAGTTTACCATCGTATTGTGGGACAAATTACCAAACATAAATAACTATGGGTTGATCATGGTCAAGATATTATGGCATACCCCTATCATGAATGAGGGTAAAGGGTAAATTGTAGTCATGGGGGCCCTCAGATTATGAGTAATGGTATGGGGATTGAGATCCACTTGGCGTAATGGGCTAGGAATGGACTCTCATGGGGAAAAACATTCTTTCAGTTGATAGTCATTTCTTAGGAAACATATATAGATCTACTGGGTCGTCATGTGCGTAGTCAAAAAAAGGTGTTTGTAGGACACTATCCTTCCATCTTTAATGGTCATGGATGATTGTAAATATCCAAGAATTCCTAAGGCATGGAGTATGGTAAATGAAAAAGGTGTTTCTATGGGGGGAATCTTTTGACAACATTTTTCCATAAGAGTTAAAATTATCTCCTTCATAGGCTGGTGTGTCATGTGTGTGAAGTTGGGTACATATTCTGTTATTTTGTACAGAAAAACTCAGAATGTTGGGCTTGAGTGTCACAATGTGTCTCATCATTCCAAAAATAAAGTCACACAAATCTTTTGATAAGCTTTTCAGTTTAACTTCGTACAGTGGGGACTTTATTGGGACTCTTCTACACAAGTATAACCTATATGCAGAGAAAAGGGAGAGATCTGATTTGGGATAGTGGCTAGACTAGGATGTATAATCCTAGTGTCAATACGTGTCCTACAAGGGAAGGAATCAAGCCATACGTAGTCCTAAATAACATATTCCCTTGCACTGGTTAGACCCGTGTATGGGGAATAAGGGAATTTTTATTTTATATTGGTGGATGGACCAGGGTATAGAATCCATGTCCCACTACGTATCCCATTTATAAATATGAATCAAGCCACCAATTTTTCTATACATGTCCTTTCCTATATGGGTCCAGTCTATACACAAGGAGGGGGCAAGTCAGTTTCATCCTCTATGGGTGATGGGTGAATCGTATCCCTTTATGCATTTTCTATTAAGGGAATCCCTTACCATCATTATTATGCTCACATGGGTTATATTTGGTGTGAGAAACAATGAGTGAGAAGGATTCCCCCTACTTTTGTAAAAGAAATAGAGGATATAATGGATACATTTTACCTCATGTGGTGGATGGGCCAGGACCTTTGAATTGAGGCATCCCTACATATCCCATTGAGATAGGAATCAAGATGCATGTAGTTCAAGGAGTTCCCTACAGAGTTATGATCCATGGGTGGGGAAACAAGAGGGCATTTTTTTTATTGGTAGATACGCCAAGATGTAAAATCTGAGTGTTACGATGTATCCAATGAGGGAAGGAATCAAGACACACTTAGTTATGAAAATAACTCCCCTATATAAGTCTAGTACATAAATAGGGGGAAGGGGAATTTTAGTTACTACTGGCCAGATCAAGATCTAGGTTCAAGGTGTCACTATGTATCCCATTGAAATAAGAATCAAACCCCATGTATTTATAAAGGTTTCTTCCCTATAGGTATGGTCCATACATAGGAAGGATGGGGAATTTTCTATATTGATTATGGATAGACTAGGATATAGGATCTGAGCATTGCTATATATCCTACAAGGTAAGTAATCAAGCCACATGTAGTTATACAGGCCCCTCCCAACGTTGTTTGGACCTTTTCACATGAAAGGGGGGGGGTTATTTCTATCTTTTACCCACATGAATTTGAATTATATGTGACAAATGGATAGCTAGAATAAAATACCTACCATGTAGTTTAACGTCATGTGGTGAGGAAGAATCTATCATGTAGTTTATTATCTTATGATTAGGATGAATATGTCACTGTGTAGTTTAACATATTGCATCTAAGACATATATGTTGCAATTACATAAAGTATTTCTTTAGAAACCTTGCATTGGTGGGTTCTATAATGAGTTGTACATCCATTGATATCAATGCATATGATCCATTATAGTAGACCCTATGTATGACATACGGTCCCTCCCATATTGGCTCAAACTTTTGGGGTTTCTTCCTAAGCATCGTCATGGTTTTGAGGATCAACACCATTTCTCATTTAAGGAAGGATCAGAGGTGAACCTTCTTATTGAAGGCTCATAAAATTCAATTTTGATAGACTAATAAATGGTGAAGAGTTTGATATCTTGTTTCACCCAACTATTTTAGCTTATCAAACCGTTTTTTGGATTTCTCGTCTATAGACGGTTGATCACAGACAGCGACCAGGAGTGATGGAAGTTGAATTTCAATAGGTAGAACTGCCTCTATTTTGTATACCAATGAGTAAGGGGTTGCTTGGGTGGCAGTGTGGGTTGTAGTTTGGTAAGCCCATAAATCATGGAGGAGCTTGTCTGACCATGATTTCTTATCTTTTCCTTCCATCTTCTAGACTATGTTGGATAGAGTCTTGTTGAGAGCCATTATCTTTCTATTGGCCACTACATGGTAGCGAGATGAATGGTTGACTTTGATTCTATACTCATTGTATAACTTTTCCAACTTAGTATAGTAGAAGTCTATGCCATTGCTTGATAATATTGTATGTGGGAAACCAAATCTGGTAATGATGATGGATTTCATATATCTAACAATACTCTTTTCCCCGACCTTTTTAAGGGGTACAACTTTAGCCCATTTAGAGAATATGTCAGTTTCTATGATAATGAACTTGAACTGTCTAGCTGTAGTGGGAGGATATAGTCCCATGACATCCATTCCCTATACGGGAAAGGGTTAGGAGTACTTAGCTATGTGAAGAAACTTTGGGGGTTGGTGAATGAAATTGGAATGAACTTGGAAGGAATAGAACTTCTTGGAGAATGTGGAACAATCTTGTATCATAGTGGTTCAATAGTATCCAAGAATTAAAATTTAATGGGAGATCTTGGTTTCTGATTGGTGTGCTTCACAAGTTCTGGCATGCACTATTTCAGGATGGTAGCAGTCTATTCTCCATAAATGCACTTGAGAAGGACTTTGTCAAGGCCTCTCTTGTAGAGAACCTTTTCTTGGTTTACATCATCATACAAAAAAAATTGGTTGCCCGCCTCTAGATCTCTTCTCTTCTAGAATTATCTAGTGGGAGTTCCACCCTCTAGAGGTAATTTGAAATGAGATTCATCTATTCAGTGGTGCGAACATGATTAAGAATGGGGTAATATCATTGATTTCATCTGTGTTGTTCTAAATTAAATGCAATACTATCTGACAGTGGGAAGTGTTGATGATTGTTTCATCCTAGTATGGATCAACCAGGGATGTGGCTACATTTTATAATGCATTGGATTGATCTTTTTATGACCGGGGGACATAAGTCAGTGTTGGTTCTGATGGGAATTCTACCATCAACTCTCAAACAATGATCATCAAAAGAACCACTACTTCTTTCTTAAGGTTATAGTCATCATTGAATTGCTTGATTACCATCTCTGAATCACCATTTATCATTAGGTTCTCACCATGTGCATGAAGTGACATCTCCAAGCCTACATTGAGGATATGGTATTCTACTTCCTTATTTTTTCACCCCTCTAAAATAAGGAAGGAGTTAGGTAAGACAACATTTTCTAGAGATATGAGTATAACTCCTAGCCCCAATTTGTTGAGATTGGTTTCCTCCATCCATTTCCCTATCGGGCTTCTTGAGGCACCGTTGAAGTACATTTCTCATACCCGGGAGCCTTCTTCGAAGGATAATACTTCTTCATCAAGAAGTTCAATATCCAATGGGGTCATTTATGCCAAGGGTTTATCTTCCATGAAATCTTCTAATTCATTGCCTTTGATGGATTTCTAGATAATGTATTGTATGTAAAACTATTATAGGATGATTGTCCACCATGATAGGCTCCCATTTAACATAGTACGACCAAGGATATACTTTAAAAGGATGGAGTGGGAGACCAGATGGATCTCAAGGTTCTGCGGGTAATCCATGAGTTTCATAACCAAAAATCTTAGGTCTATGAAACTCTTTTTGATATTTTAATATCGATTCTCAACATTGATCATTATTCAGATGAGGTAATTGAGACTATTCTCGTTTCCAGCATCATTCTTCTATGCGAGGAAATCTCCTAGAGACCATTCCATGGAAGTCACATATAGAATTAGTGGTCTTCCCTAAAATGTTTGAATTATCACTAGTAAGATAAGGATATAAATTTTATGACTGTCAAATGCTTCTAGACAATCCTTATCCCACTAGTATAAGACCCCTTTCTTCATCAACCTGTTAAAAGGAAAACTCTTACCGGAAATGTTGACTATGAAGCACCACATGTAGGCCAGGTGACCCTAGAGACCCCTCAACTCAGTGAGTTTGTGAGGTGGTGACATGCCAAGGATTTCTTTTATCTTCTCAAGGTCTACTTCGATGTCACGATGACGTACAACAATGTCAAGGAATTTCATGGAGGTAACACCAAAAACACTCTTCAGGGGATTCATCTTTACACTGTTTTGTCACAGTTTATTAAATAAAATTTCAAGATCTATCAGGTGGTTCAAGAACTATAATTATTTAACCACCAGGTTGTTGACGTAGCACTTGAATAAATTTCGGAGGGCTTGAAAATGCTATTCATGGCACGCTGATATGTGGCGTTAGCATTTATTCAGACTGAAACACATAACTTTATAGAAAAATACTCCATGGGGAGCCCTAAATGTAGTGTCTTATTCATATTCTTGGGAAATTAAGATCTGGTTTTATCCAAGTATCCATCCATGAAAGAGAGGACTTTATATCCAGTGTTAACATCGATCGGCAATTTTGTTATCAGGATCCAGAAATCATCTTTTAGTTAGTTTTGATTGAGGTCCCTAAAGTAAATGCTGAATATAATCTATACATTATTTTTATTTATAGAGAGTATGTTTTCTTGCTAGATTAGATATTGTACTTCCTCAAAGTTGTAATATTTGATTATCTCATCAACTTCAGCCTTTATTTTGGTTGTATGTGTTGGCTGGGTCCTTCTCGAAGCCTACTAATAACCACGATGGTCTTCCAGCAGACCTAGATGATGAGTGGAGACCTCATGATTGAGGCGTAGTATTTCTGTGTAATTCCAATAAAAAACTATATTATTCTTTAGGAATGAGTTATACGCATCTTTTTCTTCAAAATAAAAATCCACACTAATCATAGTGGGTTGCGAGTCATCTTCGGTGCCCAGGTTTATCTCCATAAGTTCATAACTTCTGGTGGAAATTCCTTCTTCGAATATGGGAGGGGAATTTTTGATATCATCTTCTTCATCTTATCTATCTTGATAATGATCCTCTTTGTCATCTTATTCCTCTTATGATGGATAGATGATTCTTAGGATAAACTCTCCAATGTTGGAAGAGGAATCAAAACTCTGATTTCTAGAAACTAAACCAACTCCTTTTTTCCAATTGACTGTGGGGAATTTTCTAAAGAGGGTGGAATGAGAGTGGAGGATTTTCCTAGATTTCCTTTAGTGATAGGACATCTTATTCTTAATTAGTGAGTAATAGAGGAACTATCTGCAGCCCCACAGATGGGTTGGGATCATTTCTTTAGTGCTAACCGTCATCATGGGGGTTAGCATTCATTTCAGCATCCTTGGACTCAACAGCCATAACAAAGATCATGCAGATGGCTGAGTCCATGTCTGAACTTGAAATTATGCACTCAACCTAATATATGGGGAATATATAATCCTCCCCAAGTTGTTTTAGTGGATCATTAGGATTCATTTCCAATCCATTTTGGGTGATGATACATTCAACATCATTGTCCTAAGACTGCTTCTCTTTTGGTTCATAGAACCCTACATTTATGTAATGCAACTCACAGGATTCAAATGGAGATTTATAGGCATGAAATGTCCTATTTTTCCCATTTTTAAAATATTTGAGGCACTGATGGTATGATTAGGTTATTACAGCATGATGATGTAGCCACGACCTCCCCAACAGGACGTTGAACGATGTATTTTTCTGCACTACTAGAAACTCAAAATCAGCCTTGAGGTCACCAAGCCAAGTTTCACTCTTGATTCATCCCAACAACTTCTACTCACTTTTTTATCCTAGTAGAGCTATGATTTAGGGTTTCAGGATGTTTTCATCATATCCCAACCGATGATGTGTTCAAAGTGATATGAGAATAACTCCATAGCCATTGTGGATGAAAATTTTTCGAACACCAACACCATTTATCTTTCCATACACATATAAGGGTTTGACATGTCCCTATATGATGTTGTCTTAATATAGTTATATGAAAGAGATGACAACATTAAATTCTATGGGGTTGGTCTCCGTCAAATATACTTCAACTACTGCTACTTCGGCCTCAAATTCCTAGGGACCTAGTAAAGCTTTGATGAGTGCATCTCTAAGGACTTCTGATAGATTCAATGCAACCAGGATCAATATATTTTCAAGTTATAAGTGAAGATGTTTCAAAATATCATTTTTATACTCTAAATTATGTCATTTCCCAACTTGATGATGCTCTTTCATAGATGGTTTAGGGACTTGATCCCTAGAGGTGGACAAGACGACCTCTGGGACGGGAACTGATGGTTCTCTCGTGCTCTTTGGATTCAGTTGGACTAGTTGGCCTACATGATTTGGTTGATTAGACATATACTCTTCCTTTTATAGATACTTCACGATGATTGGGTTAGGATTTCTATAGGTAGGGGTAGAGAAATACTCTGGTTACTATTGTGTCTTCTGGAGGGTCCTTCTGCAAGTTTCTGTAATATTAACGGTTTGAGTTAAGGTGTGGACAATAATTATACTCCTATAATGACCACACCTTTCGGGAAACCCTTGAACTCTGCATACCCTTCCTCCATATCTCTAGTTGGATGCAAGGAATTCAAGTTTTTAGCCATAGTCTCCATCAGAGAAGGGGTCCATTAATTAAATGATATTAATGGAGCCCAAGATCAGTTCTTGATCTAAAAATTATTCTATTTGACTATCTTCTTCTAATGGTGTTTTTTTGTGGGGTGGTTCCCGTTGTCCCATTTGACGGGGTGATTCCCATGATTTAAATTCTACTGGTATGAATTCTAAAAGATTCAAGGTTGACTTTGGTCTTAGTGCAGGTTTGTCTTCTTGCTTCTTCTTTCTGCCTTTCTGATCAGACCATATCTGTAATGGTTGACCCTTGGAGGGTTGTGGGGCTTATGAAGATGGTTGTGTTATATATGGATATATTGGGGGAATTATTGGTTTCGTCAACTATGCCTGGAGGATTCTATGATTTTAGTTGACTGTTTTTTGAGGCATCCAACTATCAAATTTTTTATCCTTTTTCCTGGTCACTATTTTCCACTACCCTTCCTCACTTGGTTCTAAGGTGTAAACAAACACCACTTATGTTAAAGTTGGTCCTAAATTGAATTGTCCAGAATCCAACATCTTCTCCAAGATATCCTTGAAGAAGAATAACTCATGGATGGTGTTTCCCAGTATCCTTTGGTAGGGATAATAATTTGTATGGTCATAAAGTCCCACTTCATTGGCTCTCTTTGGTTCTGGTTTCCGCAACAAGTTGTAATTCATGGTGGCTAATAAGTATCCTTGGAATTGGTCATCTTAGAATAAGTATAATTTATTTCTTCATTCCTCAAACTAATTTCTTTGGGAACCCCTTCACTCAACATACTGAGGTGGGGGGTGGCAGTTGGTGCCCATGGGGTCTTGCACAGTTTGGTGGAGGCCTCGCCACTAGAGCTGGTGAAAGGGGTGGCTTAAGAATGATAGAAGTCGCATCATATTTTCCAATGATTTTTCCTAGGGATGATGGGGCCACTCGGTACTTGAGATTGGTCCACTGCAAGGAGTATTATACCCTTTGGGAAACGACATAAAAATTTTGGAGCACACTTATGTACTTCACTGGGATGAGTGATGTTTTTAATTCATCATAGAAATTATTGATGCATAGAGAAATCATTTCATCCTGGGGGAGTGGGAGGATCAGGGAGTATGTAAGGACTTTCCATTTGGAGATGAAGTCTGAAACTCTTTCATTATCTCATTTCTTACAGTTCATGAGATCACTGATTGTTGTCTTTGGCAATGTCAAACTAAATTGGAAGAGAAGCTATCACTGAAGGTACTCCCAACCTGAAAATGAGTTAGATGTAAAACTAGTATACTGCACGAAGGCTGAACCTTATAGAGTTAACATGAATCACTTGAGTTTCACTGCATCTGGTTGCTTTGGGGTGACCATCATGGGGTCACAGTAAGATACATAGTGCATCAGATGCTATTTCGGGTCTCTTAAACCATTAAACACCAGAAATATAGGTTTCTCAAAGTTTTGAAATGGAAGAATGTTTCCCAAAAAATCAAGGTATGGTTTCTGTTCTAGTTGTATAAAATCACACATCCCTTACAAGGCTTTCAGTCGAGTTATCAAATTCTTGATGATATTCATGATTCTTTGATGAATATCCTACCAGAATGCAGCTTGGGTGGGTGAAATGGGGGGGGGGGGGTGGATGTTCCCGCACTACCGGAATTTGGGGAGGATAATTAACCAGGGGAATCCCTTTTGGGTTCATCTGAATGTGTTCTGGCTGTTTCCCCAGTGGAGGGAATTATGGATATCCTTCCGGGTCCAGATTCAAGTAGACTGATGGTCCCTATGCTGGATTAGATGGGCATCCGAGCATAGTTTAATTTATTAAGATGAGTTACAATGGTAGAGGCACATTTTTTGGAAACACATGTTGACATTCTTCTTGAAGAATGCACCTAGCAGGATAGAATCCTCAAAGCAGCTCAAAATTGATTCACTTGAGATCTTTCATTTCTTCCTCCTACTTGACGACTCTTTCCTCGAGAGTGGGGGACAAATTTTCTATATGAGGTGGTAGAAGGTCATATACGACCTCGGATTTATTCTTCTCCTTGATGGATTTTAGTGAGGGAGGTATTTATGAGTCTGTTGAGGGTGCGCCCAAATTTAGGACAGCTCTCTGGTTCCGAGTATGCACACCCTATGGCTCAGTGTGGACCACCTCCATGAGGGAACTATATTATCTTTCTTACTCTCAATTTGTATCATTTCCTATGAGGCCCATGGGAATTAAATCCACCATGTTCACTTATTTATACTACATTGGGACATTTAAACTTGTACTGAATGGTAGGAGATCTTTTTGCGTCCTTTGTTGTACTTTATCCTTTCATTCTATGGTATTCTTCGGATTTCTTGGTGAAGAGAAACCCGAAAGGATCCATAATCTAGAATCAAAATATGACTACATCCATGGGGTATGAACTACAATGTGGGACTAAATGGGTGACATTTCAACTCATCGTTCTTCGCAGACAGGAGAAGACAGACGTCCGATGTGTGGGAATTTGAGGTAAAAACGCCCACAGCCCTGTGGGTTGGGGTTTCTTCTGTTCTTCCATTGATGTTCTATGGCCCAAATTCATTGGCCTTACGAAGGCATTTTAAGTTAACAATTCCACCCACCCTATAGGCTGGGTCTATTCTCCTATTTCGGCGGTAGCTACTACTATTGTCGCTTTATTGATTTTGTGCACCCCCGCATGGGTGTGAGCCGAGTATAGCGCTGGATTTTCATGGGATTTATTTTATTCAAAGGAAATAAAAATTTATCATTGGTTGGATTCTCTAATGTTTCAATCCTACTGTATGTTCTCATTTTCCTGGATTAGAATATTTTCTATGGATTTATCTCATTAGGCCAGATGATTTTTGAGACTTACTCAAGGTCATTACTTGTTCAGAGTTCCACCTTTCTTGAGTATGGATTCCATTTGATTACTACATTTGGATAATGACATTGCATGATGTCACTTTAAGTGAGTTATAATTGAAAAGATGTGGGGTTAAGTGTAGAGATACATGCTCTCCCCATCCCCAAATGTAAACTTTAGATGAGGCATCACTGATAAGGAAACACAACATGTGTAGTGCGTGGAGGTAGGACAATTATAGATCTTTCTTTCACCTCAATGATTGTGACCATTGTGAAGACAAGAGAGATTCAAAGTTGATTAGATGGTTTAGCTCTCCTAGTATGCTGACATAGTCTATATATCCCTCATATGGCAGAAATTTTTCCTCTTACTGGTAGAGAGTTTTCCATATATTAAAGAGAATGTTATGTGTACATTCCTTAGACAACTCCCTTGGTATGTGAAACTAAGAAGTGGTAATGGGCCAATACATCAGCGGTATGTCATCCCTAGCTAGTTTTCTTCTCAGGAGAAACATATCCTACAATTTCTCTTTCGGGTACTCCTCCTCTTGGTCTTCCTAACAATAATGCTCCTTAATTTCATTCTGATCATTGGGGCTAGTAGGATCATCATTGATATGTGAGTGGTACGGGGGTGGATCGGAAGATGAGTGTGGCCCGAGTCTATCTTCAGGTTGAGAAATGATATAAATCGTCATAGATAGAGTGTCTAGAATGTTTTCCTCCATCTCTATGATCACCTTAACATAGGAGGGATTTCTCACATTTTCCTAATCAAGGGGATGACCTTCTTTATAGTGTGAATGTTGACTGTGGGGAGGAACTTCACAATCAGTGATACAATGATGAGGGCTACCATTTCAACTTGACGCCCAACTATGGGGAATGTCCCTACAACATTTACCTTGTGGAGGCCCTTCAGGGGTGGGCTGTAGTAAGAGGAGGACCTTCATGCTACTTGATGTCACTGAGGAGAGTACCTTCTAGATGACTTCTTTGATAGTGATGACTACTATCACCAGTTTATATCTAGTTGTAGGGATAATTTATGCAATGTAAATTCTAGGGAGTACCTTTAGGTTGTACTGTAATGAGGGGAGGACCTTCTCATTTCTTGATGTTTCTATGGGGAGGGACTTCACAGTAAATATAATTGTAGGGAGGGCATTCATTGTGGCTACCATCATAGTGAGGACTACTATCATGAATTCATGCCCGACTACAAGGAGAATCATATCTACAGCGTATACCCTGGAGAGAATAATCAGGGTAGACGAAATCAAGGGGAGGGCCTTCTTACAGTTTATCTTATTTTTAAGGGGAGGGCTACCATGACACAAATCAGGAGATAGGCTCTTTTGGTCCATCATTCCTAGCCCAAAGAGTGAGCCCCTATGGGTTCTCTAGGGAGGGATTTCAGAGATTCTGGTAGAAACATTGGGGGTAGGTCCTTCATAATTTCTACTGAAACTTCCATAATTTGGTAATGGACATATAGGAACTTGATACTCTATCGATATTTTCTTGATTGCTTCATGAACTCCATCTTCCAGCATATCATAATCATGAATATACTCTTCATTTTCTGGTTGCCTTTGGAACATTTCATCTTTTGAAACTCTTTTATGGGAAATTGGATTTGTCTGTTGTTAGTAAGAGCCTTTGTATAGGGGTTCTTATTTTTATGTTTCCTGCGATTCTGCCAGGATACGCCAACATACATCTTGAGTTTTGGCAGGGATATATACCTTCCCTAAAGCAGCAACCACATTGGACCGGCATCCCCCAATTGGAATGGGTATCTTTTCCCGATATGGTTGTCCATGTATCATGAGATATTTCCATCGAACCCCTGAACTGGATAAGGGGTGGATAACTACTCCATAGTGACCAACCTATGTTACAGATGAGTTATTCCATTCGAGGAAACCAGTTCGTGGGCCTGGTTCCTCACCTTTATCATCGATGCAATGAAGCCTTGACATATCTGTAGGATACGGTCTAGAATAGGCATATGATATTCCATCACAAATAGGATGTGATTATATGCATCTTTGGCATGAATGGGTATGCAGGCCCATTATGATGTCCGAGAAGGAGTTTATTCCTGCTCCAATCCTCCATAGGTTTCTATTGAATATTGGAATTTCTCCTATGTTGGGACAGAGGAACGAGTTTTCCACCGATTTTCTTCTCTATCTACCACTATATTTGACTGGTGGGAAACATATTTATGAGCGAGAATTTTTATCTTCTTTCATTACATTGTATTTATCTCATGAGACTTGTATGAATGCACAAGAATTTCACTATGCTCATATTAGTTTGCCACCCTATTTGGATGGAGGGATTGATATGCATCAATTGGTGTTTTCCCCTACCTGTAGCTGGTTTCCATAGTATTTGGATAAATGGATTGTAACGACCCAATGTTTTATAAATAGAAATTCCTCTCTTATAAATATGTCAAAAAATCACATGAAAACACAACATAATGAACTATTAAGTCCTAAGTGACCTTTAAAATTTTTTTTGTCACTTCTGTGTTTGTAATTTCAAAAATCTTACATACACAGTTGTGATTAGTAAGTTATTTGGAGTCTGATAAGAAAAAACATAATTTTTTGTGAATAGTAAACTACCCTTATGAATAGTAACATACCCTTATGAATATTGAAATAACCTAATGAATAGTAACCTTACCTATGGTAAAATATAAATAATATTCAAGTTGAAACTACGGTATACCTATACTTTAGAATAAGTAAATGAATGTTTTAAAACTAGTTTTGATAATAAATTATGATTTTAATTAAATATCAAAATAACAATATTTAGAAAATTATTATTTTTTAAATGGACTTCATTTTTTGATTCTACACATTGAAAAAAATTTAGGGTAATTTTTTGGGATTTTTCTGAAATACTTGAACTTTTTGATGAATAGTAAAATGTGATAATTTATGATAAATAAAAATAAAGAATTTATTGAGTCATTGATAAGTTTCTGATGATGTAAGACCAATTGGTTCGGTATTACATAATACATTTACTATTATTGGTCATTGAAGACTCACTATTCCTTGTCTTGTGGGGAATTTATAAATTAATAAATTTTATATTGATAAATACCTTCCCTCCACCATAAAACCCCCCTTCACTCCCTCTTCTCTTCACTCCTCTCAAGCCTTGTTCATTGCCAATATTCTACCCAAATCTATTACCAAGATCCTCCCCCATGTTCAAAATCTCATGGCCTCTTGAAAATACCAAAACTTCTCCCCTTAAGAGGTTCTCAAAGGAGGAAGTCTCAGGAGGTAAATTCTTATTTCCAATTACTTCATTTTTTCTAACTTCTTTTATTTGTTGTTTCTTTCCACACCTACCTTAACCCAAATGGTATGATAAATATATTAGCATACATGTACTATAATTATATTATTTTAATGGGATAATTCCTTATCTTATCTCCTTTCCTCACCTTTTGTTTGAAAGAAATGAAAGCACCGTTTGAGATATGCCAATTTAGCACATTCAATGACAACTGTTTATCAATTTCTATTATAATCTTTAAATATGGTCATTAAACCATTTTTTTTATGGTTGCAGTATATTATATATATGTAATATATCCTATTTTGATTCTATAATATTTCTTTACAAATGGTATTATGTTATAAATCAAAACATGTTCCTTGTAATCAAACCCACCAATTAACAAAAACGGTTGTCACTATGGTTTTATATAATAATTTGACTTCAATATAAGTAAAAAAATTAAATTTAAAACCATTTAATCTCCTGTATGTTCACTAATATCATATAAATTCATTTTTAGATAACCACTTCCATCTTTCATGTTTATCCGAACATGAATGTAAGTGAACCGATCTTTTAAAACCAAATAAACAAACGAGCCCGAACATTGAAATTGAACCTTATAACAAATCAATAAGGACATGAAAGAACTAAAAAGGGTTATAATAAATAAATTACATATAGAATATTTTCATGACTTATTAATTAATAAGCCTAATATTTTTATTCCGGTCTTTAATAACAAGTGGAGAACACCAATGGATTTAAGGTAAGGGATCCTCACCTTTTCACTCTTAATCAAGATTATTCTCTATGAACTGACTTTTTGTATAATACCAAGAGATATAGTATGTTTTCTCACATCCCCCATACTGAACTATTGTCTTATAATTCATGAAAAACCCCTTATCTCTCTCATAGATCCCTCTTAGTTACACCTGATACCATGCCGATAAATTGTAATAGATTCTACCCGAACTTCCTTTATTCCTTCGGGTTGATCTATCTTTCTTTTTACCAAAATGTAGTTGTTTGATCTTTTTACATAATAATTAGAAAATATTTTTATATGATCCAAATAATGTTCCAATACCCATCTCTCATTATCTTTCAGGGATATACTTGCTTTTAAGTGAAACCCTCCTCGATACTTCCCAATAAGCACACTCGTTTTAATGGAACTTCCCGAATTTTTACCCAATTTCATGTGAACTCTATCTTCTATTTCAAGAAAAAATTTCCTTTATAAAATAATTATTATTTTTATGAAAACCTTCTTGGTTCAATTATGGTTTTATATAAAATAATTTCCTCTTTACTATTTTAAAATCTCTAGTATTTTCCTTAAAAACTGCACAAAAAGGTTGTAATGCTAATGTTTCTCAAAAACATTTCTTATATATTGTCACTTATATTTTTCACCACATACCATGCTATATGCCTATATTACCTTATCAATTTCCATGTATCTTCTAATCCCTTTCTTTCATGGACACTTTCATGATACACTCATTGGTTATGCTTTATGTCATGATTGTGGTACCCAGTTCTTTCCATGGGTATCCTTATGTTTATGAATGATTGAATATGTATGATTATTTATGTGGAAGTAATATTTATGTGGAAATAATATTTATGTGGAAATAATATTCATGAAAATGTTGAGATGGGTGCACCCAGATAGTGCTCTAATGCATTGGGTAAAGTTAAGTCTCAAGAGATGCAATGTGAAACCGGATTGGCGGTTAGCCTTGACCCATACTAAAATGGGAAACAATATTGGTGGTATGCCTTGATCCATACAAAATATATGTTTTATGAATATGCCACATTTATATGATTCCATGTTTATATGATCCCATGCTTATATGATATGATTTATTATGTTCCATGCTTTGTTATCATTATGCCATGCCTCCTAACTCATGCGCTTAAGATGTATCCTTATGTTCATTATCTTACTGTGATTTTTAGTTCATACCTTTGTTCATGTGTTCTCCAAGGTACCCTATGCAGATGTAAGGGCTCAAAGGAAGTTAGTATCTCATTATGGAGATTAAATAAAGAAGTTTTTTTATCCCCATGTTTTATGTTTTTTGTACCAAGTCTTCCAAGACACTAGACTTAACGATCCTTGTCTTGTACTCTAATGTATAATTATAATTAAAATCATGTAATTTTATATATAAAAGGATTTGTTTTCTATAGATGGTATTAGAGGAGGGTCTAGTTATTTTTTGAGATTAAGAATAGAGCACCTTAGTGATAACTTTAAGAATGAGACTATGTATAAGAAAATAGTCCTAAATTTTTGTGAGTATTGAGTAAGTGGTTTATCAAGAAAATACATCCATGTATGGATACGAGTAAGTAGAGGTGGCTCTGGCATAGATGTACCTTGGAGTGAAAACTCAAACAAGGAGTTTCGGGCTTGACCCAGGGTATCTTGGTACACGACAACGGGCCTTGATGCATTCATGGTTACGACACTCCTGGGGGATATGCTTTGGTAGATTTATGAGCTTATTACAAACCATTATTAAGGAAAAAAACACCCATAATAATATAAGATAAGATATTGACCGAGGATAATCTAGGTTTAAACTTAAGGAATCAAAAGTTAGGATATACTTCTTCTTTATAAGTTTATACTTTTATGTTCAAAGTTTTATTTTTTATGATCAATAGATAAGTATTAAAGACCAATAATTATACATTATTTTTCTTAGTTAATGGTGGGAAATAGAAGAACACGTTCCAATGACCAATATGATAGGAAATGTGAATATTTCACTAATGATATGCCTGATATGATGGGATCGGGTGCTCAAAACTTCATGACAGTACTTGCTCAGCTGGCTCGATTTATGAATAATAACTCTAATCATGTGGAACGCCCTCCTCCTCCATGGAAAGAGCAAGTTGTCGTAGAATCCTTTATTCGTAAAAGTCCTCCAATGTTTAGTGGATCTTCTGATCCCCTCCTCGTGAAAAAATGGATTAACTCCACTGAATATATATTTTCCATCTTCTAGTGCTCGAAGAAGAGAATTTTGTACTGGTAGTCTATCATTTTCATGGAGAAGCTGATTAGTGGTGGACACTGATCAAGAATACAAAGTCCCAAGAAGAAACTGATTCCATGGATTGAGAGAAATTCAAGAGGATGTTTTTCAAAAAATATTTTCCTTGAACCCTCCATCTCAAGATAGAATGAGAGTTCCTCGGAATCAAGCAGAAGGAAGATGAGTCCATTGGGGTGTATGAAGAAAACTTTACAAGGATTTCAAGGTATACCTCTATCTTTTCCATGAATTCCAAAATCAAGGTGGATCGCTTCTTTAGTGGACTAAAGCCGAGTCTATGAAAATCATTGATGATTTGAGACTTTGACAGTTATGAAGATATTGCATGTTGTGCCCTCAAGGTTGAAATGGAGATTGGAGACTCTCAACGGTATCGTGGGCCCAATGACAAGAAGATGAAAATAGAGAACAAAATGGGTGGTTCATCAAACAAATCTCATGGTGGAATGAATCCTGACTTTTCCCCTTTCAAAAATTGTGGGAAAAACATCTTGGTAACTATATTAAGGGAACCAAGAATTGATTCAAATGTAGAATGATTGGTCATCTGGTCAAGAACTGCTGAAGGGATTTGAAAAATATCGCTAATCTTGAAGAAGAAAGGAAGGTTTAGATCAACACTCAGCCAGCAGTGCAGTGTTACAACTATAAGGAGCTTGGGAATTATGTGATCAAATTCCCTAAGCAGAGGGTTATCAGAGGCAATCAACAAAAACCTCCAAGGCAACAAGGATGGGCTTATTCTATCACTACTGCTGAGGTGGAGTCAGAAAATGATGTGGTGATAGGTATGCTAGTTATTCATTCAAGTATAGAAAATGTACTATTTGATTCTGGTTCTACGCATTTTTTCATATCTTGAAAGTTTAGTAGAACTATTCAAACACCACCTCCAAATTTGTAGGAACAGTAATATGTGAGAATATCAAATAGAGAAATTATTGAATCCATGGTTTATAACTCCTCCCTAGTTAATGTTTGTGGAATGAACCTCCCATTAAATCTCATTATACTTCCTTTAGTGCAGTTTGACGCTATCTTGGGCATAGATTGGCTATCTTTATACAAAGCCAACATCAACTATTGGGAAAGGGAGATCTCTCTTCACATCCCGAAGTATCCTACAATTATATACAATTGTAACGAGGAAGATGAATCTCCTTTAGGATCATCATCTCAAGTGTAGATATTGATACCTTATGAGCAAAAATATCTAGCTCAAATGATTGAGACAAATGAGAGAATCATGCTTAAAGGCGTGCCCATTGTGAGGGATTACACTAAGGTATTCCCTGAAGAGTTTTCTGGACTTCCTCCTGACTAAGAGGTTTAGTTATCAATTGAACTTATCCCTATATCTCTGCCTATCCCAAAGACACCTTATAGAATGGCCACCGTAGAGCTGGAAGAGATGAATAAGCAATTAAAGAGAATATAGAGAAGGGTTTTATACGCCCAAGTGATTCACCATGGGGTGCGCCAGTCCTCTTAATTAAGAATAAGGATGGATCAATGTTCCTCTACATTGATTATCGTGAGCTCCAAAAAATCACGATGAAGAACAAATATCCCCTACCATGGATAGATGACTTTTTTGATTAGCTTCGTGGGGATAGTAATTTCTCTAAGGTGGACCTTTAGACCAGATATCATCAATTGAAGGTGAGGAAGAAAGATATTCCCAAGACTGCCTTTCAGATGAGGTGTGGACACTATGAGTTCATAGTGATGCGTTTTGGACTCACTAATGCTCCAGAAATTTTCATGGATTTAATGAGTAGAGTATTTAAAGATTACCTCGACAAATTTGTGGTAGTCATTATTGATGATATTCTGATATACTCCAAGAGAAAGGAGGAACATGAAGAGAATTTGAAAACTGTGTTAAATACTTTGTTATGGGAGAAGTTATATGAAAAGTAAATTAAATGTGAGTTCTGGATGGAGGAAGTATCATTTTGGGGGAATTTTATCACCAGGAAAAGAATATATGTGAACCCTTCTAAGACAAAGGCAATTAAAGAGTGGTCTAGGCCAACTTTTGTAACGGAGATCCTAAACTTTTTGGGTCTAGCTATGTATTATCGGCGATTCTTGAAGAACTTTTCATGATTTTCAAACCCAATGAACAAGCTGACACATAAGGGGGTAAAGTTTTTTTGGACACAGGAATGTGAAGATTGTTTCAAGGAGTTGAAAAAGAGGCTTATCACTACACCAGTACTCACACTCCCATATAAGTGGAGAACTATTTGTGGTGTATAGTGATGCTTCTAAGAAGGGATTAGGTAGTGTGCTAATGAAAAATGATAAAGTGATATCCTGCACCTCAAGGAAGATGAAAATCCATGAACAAAATTATCCCACACATGATTTGGAGATGGCAGATGTGATCTCTGCGTTGAAAATCTGGAAACATTATCCCTATGGGGAGAAATATGAGATATATACTAACCACAAGATTCTCAAATATATATCCACAAAGAAAGAGCTTAATATGCACCAGTGAAGATGGATAAATCTCATCAAAGATTATGAATGTTGAATCCACTATCATCCTTGTAAGGCAAACAAGGTAGCAGATGCTCTATGTAGAAAGGATCCTGCATCTTTATCATTGATGATAATTGAAAAGGATCTGATATTCTTAGATTTGAAAAGGATGGACATGGGAATCATTAAGAGAGGAACATCCTCAATCCTTTGTCAAATGATTCCTCAACCATCCCTCTTGGAGAAAATAAAGGATTCTAAAAGAAAAGATGTGGAAATTCAGAAAAGGGTGGAAGCTATCAGAAATGGGAAATCCTCCGATTTCAAAATTGATGAGGGAAAAGTTGTAAGATTTGGGACACAATTATGTGTACAAACCAATCTAGAGATAAAGGAGTGATTGAATGATGCACATATCTCAACATTCTCTATCCACCTAGGGAGCACAATGATGTATCAAGATCTTTGGGAAAAAATTTGGTTGGACAATATGAAAACGGAGATTATTGAATATACATAAAAGTGCTTGGTATGTCAGTAAGTGAAGGCTGAGAGGCAATAGTATAAGGGGACGAAGAAACCACTACCCATACCAGCATTTATGTGGGAAAACATTACCATGGACTTTGTCACTGGACTTCCAAGGACATTCAGAGGAAACAATGCTATATGGGTCGTTGTGGATGGTCTTATAAAGACAGCTCACTTTATCATGGTTTGAGAAGACTTCTCATTGGATCAACTTGCACGGATTTACATCTAAGATGTTGTAAGGCTACAAGGAGTACCACTATATATTGTATTTGATCGTGATCCAAGATTCACCTTGAAGTTCTAGAAAAGTCTCAAACACGCTCTCAGCATTGAACTGATCTTCAGTATGGCCTATCATCCTCAAACTGATGGCCAATCTGAGTGAACAATTCAGACATTAGAATACATGTTGTGAGCATGTTCAATGGAATTAAAAGGAGGATGGTACTAACATCTTCCACTGGTTGAATTCTCCTTCAATAATAGTTTCCACTTGATCATACGAATGGAACCATATAAAGCTCTTTATGGTAAAAGGTGTAGAACACCGACATGTTGGGATGAATTCGGTGATCGTAAGCTATTAGGACCTGAAATGGTTGAAGAAATGGTGGATAAGGTGAAAACCATTCAACGACATATCAAGGAAGCCCAGAGTTGATAGAAGAGTTATGCAGATAATCGTCGATGATACCTTGAGTTCAATATTGGAGACATGGTATTTCTATGCATATATCCATGGAAGAAGGTCATGAGGTTTGGAAAGAAAGGGAATTTAAGTCTCAGGTACATAGGCCCCTTCGAGATCCTTGATTGAGTCAAAGTTTTGACCTATCGACTGACACTTCCACCTACCATGTCAAAAGTATATGATGTCTTTTATGTATCCCTCTTAAGGAAGTACATACCAGACCCTTCACATGTACTCTCTTCAAAGTTGGTACAGTTGGAGGATGATATCTCTTACGAGGAGAAGCCAGTGAAGATCTTGGATTGTAGAGATAATGTTCTACGCAACAAGACTACTCATCTGGTCAAGGTACTATGGAGAAACCATATGTACGAAAAGGAAACATGGGAAATTGAGGAAGCAATGAATGAAAAGTACCCACGCCTGTTTTTTTATTAGAATTTGAAACGAAATTTTGAGGGTGAAATTTCATAAGGGGGGAATAATTTAACGACCTAATATTTTATAAATGGAAATTCCTCTCTTATAAATATGTCATAAAATCACACGAAAAACAATATAATGAACTACTAAGTTCTAAGTGAAATTTAAACATACTTTTGTCACTTTTGTGTTTGAAATTTCAAAAATCTGACATACACAGTTGTGATCAGTAAGTTATTTGGAGTCCAATAAGGAAAACATAATTTTTGGTGAATAGTAACCTTCCCTTATGAATAGTAACATACCCTTATAAATAGTGATATACCCTAATGAATAGTAACTTCACCTATTATAATATATAAATAATATTCAAGTTGAAAGTATGATATACCTATACATTAGAATATGTAAATGAATGTTTTAAAACTAGTTTTTGATAAAAAATTATGATTTTAATTAAATATTAAAATAATCATATTTTGAAAATTATTTTTAAAAATGGACTTCATTTTTTGATTCTACACATCGGAAAATGGTTAGGTTAAATTTTTGGAATTTTTCTAAAATACTTGAATTTTTTTGATGAATAGTAAAATGCGATAATTTACGATAAATGCTAAATAAGGGATTTATTGTGTCATTGATGATGTTATTATGATGTAAGACCAATTGGTTCGGGATCACATGATAAATGTAATATTCTTGGTCATGGTAGACTCACAATTCTTTGTCTTGTGGGGAATTAATAAATTATTGAATTTTATACTGAGAAATAACTTCCCTCCTCCACTATAAAACCCCCCCTTCACTCCCTCTTCTCTTCACTCCTATCAAGCCTTGTGCCTTGCCAATATTCTGCTAAAATCTCTCCCCAAGATCCTCCCCCACATCCAAAATCTCCTAGCCTATTCAAAATATAAAAACCTCTCCCCTTAAGAGGTTCTCAAAGGAGGAATTCTCAAGAGGTAAATTCCTCTTTATAATTTCGTCATTTCTTTTAACTTCTTTTATTTTTTGTTTATTTCCTCACCTCCCTTCACCCAAATGGTATGATAAATACTGTAACATAAATTTACTATAATGATATTATACTAATGTGATACTTCATTATCTTCTCTCCTTTCCTCATCTTTTGTTTGAAAGAAATGAAAGCACCATTTGAGATGTGCCAATTTAGCACATTCAAGGACAACGGTTTATCAATTTCTATTATCATCATTAAATCTGGTCATGAAACCATTTTTTTTATGGTTGAACCAGATTATATATATTTAATATATCCTATTTTTATTCTGAAATATTTTTTTACAAATGGTATTAAGTTATAAATCAAAACATGTCCTTTGTAATCAAACCCACCAATTAACAAAAATGGTTGTCACTATAGTTTTATATAATAGTTCGACTTAAATATGAGTAACAAAATTAAATTTAAAACCATGTAATCTCATGTATATTTACTAATAGCATATAAATTTATTTCTGGACAACCACTTCCATATTTTATGTTTATTCGAACTTGAATATAAGTTAACCGATCTTTTAAAACCAAGTAAACAAGCAAGCCCGAACAATGAAATTGAACCTTATAACTAATCTGGAAGGCCTTGAATGAACTAAAAAAGGTTATAATAAATCAATTAAATATATAATAGGTTCTTTAATTATTAATTATTAATTCTAATTAGTTTATTCATGTCTTTAATAACAAGTGGAGAGCACCAACAGATTTAAGGTAAGAGATCCTCTCTTTTTTACACTTAATCAAGATTGTTCTCTATTTTATGACATTTTGTGTAATAAAAAGTGATGTGGAATGTTTTATAACCTCCCTCATACTTCCCTAATGTTTTATAAGTGATGAGAAACCCCTTATATCTATCATCAAGCTCTCTTAGTTACACCTAATACCATGTCGATAAACCTTAATGGATTCTACCCGAACTTCCTTTATTCCTTTGGGTTGCTCTATCTTTCTTTTTACCAAAATGAAGTTGTCTTTTATTTTTATTTAAAACTTCTAAACTATGTTTATATTCTCCAAAATCATGTTCCAAGATCCATATCTCATTCTCCTTCGGGGATATACATGCTTTTAAGTGAATCCCTCCTCGATACTTCTCAATAAGCACACTCGTGTTAAAGGAACTTCCTAAATTTTTACTCAATTTCAAGTGCACTCTATCCTATGTTTTTAGAAAATGTTGTTATTATAAAATCAGTATTTTTATTATTAAAACCTTTTTGGTTCAATTCTTTTTTTATATAAAATAATGTCATCTTTACTATTTTAAAAGCTCTATATTATTTTCCTTAAAAACCACACAAAAATGTTTTAATGCTAATGTTTCTCAAATAAATTTCTTATTTGTTGTCACTTCTATTTATCACCACATACCATGTTATATGCATATATTACCTTATGAACATCCATGTATGTTCTAATCCCTTTCTTTCAGGGATAATTTCGTGATACACTCATTGGTTATGCTTTATGTCATGATGGTGGTGCCCAATTCTTTCCACAGGTATCCTTAGGTTTATGAACAATTTATTATGTTTGATTATTTATGTGGAAAGAATATTCATGAAAATGTTCATATTGATGTGCCTAGATAGTACTCCAATGCATTGGGTAAAGTTAAGTCTCATGAGAAGCGATGTGAAACTGGATTGGTGGTTAACCTTGACCCATACTAAAATGGGAAATGGGATTGGCTATTTGAATTGACCCATACTAAAGAAATGTTTTACAATTATGCCACATTTATATGAATCTAGGTTTATATGATCCCATGCTTATATGATATGATTTAATATGTTACATGCTTTGTTGTCATTATGTCATGCCTCCTAACTCATGTGCTTAAGATATATCCTTATGTTCATTCCCTTACTGGGATTTTTAGATCATCACTTTGCTCATGTGTTTCCCAGGGTACCCTATATAGATGTAAGGGCTCAAATAAATTTAGGAGCTCATTATGGTGATTAAATAAAGTAGTGTTTTTTTAGACCCATGTTTTTTTTGTACCTAGTCTTCCAATACACTATACTTAATGATCTTGGATTGTACTTTGATGTATAATTACGCTCAAAATCATGTAATGTTATATATAAAAGTTTTGGGTCACTATAGGGATTCATTTGCATTGAAAAATATTTTTATCTACCTATAATTTTACACTCTATCTGTGCAGCGGTACCAGTGAGTACTAGTAGGAATCATGGTGATTACCTGCTCGTAATTATATGTTTTCTACCCTCCACAAGTGGCCCAAGGGTCCTGTGTAATTTGGACTTCAGTAGGTTCCCTTAGCATGAGATATTCTTTAGAGCGTGGATACTTGGTCGCCTGGTGTTAGTGACGACGCTTTCCATAAGGGTTCCATGAGTATGACCCATGTGTATCTTGGATGAATTCATCAGCATCGTCTATATCTTCCCACCTGATCTAAGGGAGGTACTTATTATCGTGCCTTGGGGATAGGCTACCAAAGCGTTTGGAGATGACTAGTTGGGCCACCTTGTGTTGCGGTGCCAACCATGGCTGGGGCGGCGGCTGGAGAGCTTTTGCAGATCAGAGGGCATGTCATGTGTCCTCTACTATGGGGAGATTATCGTTTTGGTGGTACTCTCTAATCAGCATGTTGGATTTCCAACATTGAAGACATTGGGCCGATGAGGGGTTTTCGATCTTTATTTGGGCCCCGACCGCCTATGGGATCACTGAGGTGTGTGTCAAGATTAGTTGTTGAGATTCCATTTGGATCGAAGGTTTCTCTAGAAACATGTAATATATATATATATATCTGTTTGTGTGTGTGTGATTTATTCAGACAACAAAACCCCCTCAAATTAGTATCTCTTAATCTCATGCATAATTGAAGATTCGACTTGCCCCCTTTTTTATGAGGAAAAGGGGATTGAGTGGGGTAAAACCACCACCTTGGTTGAGTATTCATGTCTGGTTCACCAATTTTGTTTCAACCTGAGGTTTTTGTTTCGGGAAAACAAAATGGTGCGATGGGTGACATGCATTTTCCTATTTTTATATAGAATTTCACGTCAGGTTCGCCATTTTTGTTTTGACCTGAGATGAGCGTTTGGGGAAAACAAAATGTTCTGATGAGTGATAAGAATTTTTCTATTATTATAGATAATTTCACATCAGGTTCACCATTTATGCGGCTCAATTCACGTCATTTTCTTTTAGGGTAATTAGATTGACCATGCGGGGACTAGGTAGTTGATCCTTTTTGTATTATGAAGGATGTGCCACAATTGAATTGTCTGAACAGGTGATTGAAGGGGGTTATGTATTTTTACAATTATCCCACTTAGGATATGATTTCCTCGGATGGTATCCAATGAGTTTATTCATGGATCCAGAAACACCCAAAGACCCTTTTATCCATTATTCATGTACCTTTTTTCTAATGGTGGGCTCTTGTTGGATGGATTGTCCAACAACACTGGAGGACTCCATAGGTTAAGAGGATGGGTGGTTGGGCTCATCACACCCATTTGGGGTGGATTATTTCCTACTCTGGGACTCCTTTATAAATTTAACCCATGTTCATATGTTCGTGAATCCTCATTTCATTCCCAAAGAGTGTATCAACAGGTTACCCCCAGTTCGTAGTATCACCATGGATATACATAGATTTGATTCTATGGATACAATGTTGAATTAAGTCATGCAATGAGGATCGCTAGAGTTTATCATCATCTAAGAGGGACAGAAGGTGGTTTGATGTTGGTGTTGTACCCAAAATATGGGCTTCCTACATATCCTCATGAGAGGAATCAGATCCCACATAGTTCAGTGTCGCTTAATTGAAATCATCTCCTTTTAAGGTCATTTGATTGGGACCTATCCATGTAGTTTAATGTCATGTGTGTAAGAAATCTTGGTGAAAGATTCCTGGTCAATACTTGATGTGGGGATTATGATGAAGTGGCATGAAGGTCCCACGAAAGATATGATCTTCTAGGTGAACATGGACCTACCGGAGATATATCCCGGAGAACATTAGGGTTGATTTTAGGGTTATATATGGACCTAATGGAGGCTTCCTACGTATCCCGGTAAAATGGGGAATCAATGTCTGTGAAGTTCTATTATTGGTACATACACCTAAGAGGGATCACATGTGAATTTGTGGGAAACTTTTATCATAACTAACTTCTGAGGAGAACTTCCCTTGAGCTCAATCCTTGGATAGGCATCCTGCGTATCCTAGTTAGAGCAGGAATTAGAGTTATCATAGTTTGTTTATTGGTCATGACTTTATTGGGGATTATGAATGGGAGCTTCCTATTTCAGATAATCAAATTATGACTTACTCCTGAAGATGATTCCCTTTTTGGGTGACATTGTTGGGGTTAATATTTTGAAAAAGGGAACCACTTTGAGCTTAGGCCTTAAGTAGGCATCCTACATATCACAATTATGGTGCGAATTAGAGTTCTCATAGTTTAATTATGGGGTTTTCAATGCTTTATCATCATAGAACTCTAAGCCCACATGAGTCATTCTTGATCTGATAAATATGTGGATGTGAAAGATTCAACAAGTTCACACATTCTCTTCTTCGCTGATGGAAAAAAGTAGAATAATGATGGCGGAAGAGGTAGTTATTACCTGCCAAGTGGGGGTGGGAAAGAGCATTGGGTGTGTAAATTCCTTCACTTGGTCCCATGCTGAGTTAACAATGGTTAAGGGCATAAAGAAATTAACCTTTAAATGGGGAATTACATTGAATGTCATGTGTCTTGGCTCTCAGAAGACTAGGGGATTAACTCAGTAGGATTACCCTGAAGTTGGTTCCGGGAATGGGGAGGAGCATGATTCCTTACCAAAGGGGATAGAAAGAGTGATATTCTCACTCATCACAGATACTCATCAAAGTGAAATTATGGTTATTACCCCTAATCCCTAGAATGGGGAGACTCACATTGGCATCCCAAGGTCTGATACCAAGTTAACTTTGGAATGTATACTTAGAGACATTGCAATGGTCCAAAACATTGGGGGGAAAACATTCATGACTCTGCTTACCTTGGGTATGTAAATTCTGAAAGGCGTGCTGATGAACCCAATAATCTGATCATATGAGTCTAATGGATTTTTAAGAGGCTTTGGTTTGATGTCGATGAATTTGTTCTTGAAGGAGCTATGGAGGACCAGATGGTAATGGAGGGGCAAGATTGGAGCATAGATGAATAACAACAAAATTCACCAAATCTCGCGTACTATTTTCTCAAGTGGGATGGGGGAAGTCCTTCATAGCGTAATACAATGCAGGTAGAGGGGTTTTTCATGTATCGAAGTAGTCCATAGATCAGAATGTGTTTTTGTATACCAAATGGTATGTGACCATGGATTTGGTCCATGATGTGGTAGGCCACACATACCAGGGTTCCAGCAGTGTATAGACGCAGTATGCAGAATAGGGTCTAGACCACATAGTGATTCACTATATGAAGCATTGGATTCAAGAAGGGTATGGGAGCCTGTGGTTAATGGGAAGTTCATCCTCATTGATTTATGGTTCACAGTTCCACCATTTCAGTTGTCGCTTTCACCATTTCGGTTCTTAATTTACCATTTTTTCTAGGTTCTTTATTTTTATGGTACAAGGAAGTTTATACCTTTAGAGGTGGTGGTTCGTAGTTTTCACTTTGTCAATGATTCGAGACCAAAGTCTAAGTATTCCCCATATGTTTCCAAAATCTCCAAAGTCATAACTATATCTTATATATTTGTCTCTACTCGTATTCCTCCTATAGTATCATCTAGTTTTCCTCTCTCTATTTTAGTTCCTCTTATGGTCCTTTTAAAGGGAACTAGGGAAATCATATATGTTGTCATGCAACATCATTTGTGGAAACCCATGAGGATATAAATCATCCCATGCAAGAATCAGTCAATCGAAGTTTGAAGAATTTGTGATTCATGAGATGTGGTTTGCGGAACCCACCTACTTTCTTCACCCACGAACTTCTTAGTTCATGTGTTGGAATGTCGTGGCCTTTATCTGTTTGATTTTTCCAATGACACGGTTCGCGACGTCCTAGGTTTGTGGGACATCACTCCCTAGGCCAGCGCCTCGTGGGTTCATTCGGGTATCGATGCTTCACAGTTTATGCACACCATAAACCTTTCTTGGTGATGGTATGAAATCAGCCAAAACCCTTTGAAAAATTTTATTTCTTCAAGTTTCTTCTCAAAATTGAAATCAAATTTGCATCTATTTATATTTCTGGACTTGTAAGAATAGTTTATTCTTTCTGCAAAGTGCATTTGGGAGTATTTACTTCCATTCATGAAGTTTTAAAGACTCTACAATGATCACTCATTATTTTAATTCTTTCATTAAAAGTTAAAAAGGATATTTTCAAATAAATGTTTTTAAAAAATATTTAGTGAAATTTTAGTTTAAATAATTATTTTGAAAGAGAATATTTTATCTTCCACTAGCATGTTCTTAGTGATATTTTTATTAATCAACAACATGAAACCTTTTTTGTACATTTGATACACTAGGGATATGTATTATTGATACCGCTATTATTATTTCTATAGATGTTTGAGGATCATTTTGACCAGTGAAATTATTGAAATTTTATTTCTTGATTAATATTTGTTATCATTAATAATCTCTTGAAATATTAACTCCATTATCATCATTGGACATTACATTTCCACAAAATATTTTTATTTTTTTTATCATGAATATATTTATTATGTAAAAAATATATCATTTCTATAAGTGGTATTTTATATTGAATAATATATGATTCACTAGGGAAATTAATTTTAAATTGTATCCTTTACTTGATGATTTTTTTGAAAAGGCATATTTCTCAAGAATTAAATGTGTTATTCAATTTGTGAGGAATTATTTGGACATGAATATACAATTGGATCATGATTATTTATATCCCCTCGATTAATCGGTAGTCTCATGTGATGAATCAGTTGGCTAGACTTAGTTAATTGGTTTTCTATTATTTACCTACCCATTTGTTTTAAACTATCTTGTAAAAGTTCTTTATAGTAGATGTATCATGATGTATGAGATAATGAAAACCCAAAATTAATAATTACCTTCATTAAGAATTTATTTATTATTATCCTTGATATTTTCAAAATGATAATGTCTATGGATGTATTTAACTATATTTTTCTGATCAAATGGAATGAGTATTCAGTTATTTACAATACCAAATGGATTATACCTAATCCAATCAATATAATCAGAGTTTTGAATAAATTCTATGTATGTTAAGATATTTACATTTACCAGTTGATTATTCATATTGATTCATGATAGATTCAATTGTACTTAACCCCTTACAAATCATTTGAACTCACCATTATTTTTATCCTATCCCAGAAATTCATGAAGTGTACTACGGATGATATTAGAGGATATACCGAAAGGGAATAATTATATTTTAGAAGGAACATTATGTTTTAATTTTTGTATTCAAATGTAATATGGGAATCATGTATATAACTGGTTCTTTTAGACAACTAAATTATTCGGTCCTTTCGGATGTGATCCCTTGTATTTGGTGACAATGTAATAATGTAGACATTTTCTCTGGGTTACTAGGGTCTAGGACTTTACATTTACATACAATATCCACATTAATTATTCTTCTATATATAAAAATGATATAAATTAATAACATCATTCCTATTGGTGTTTAAACTGACAAAGACATAAAATTTTATAATTAATCGAAAAGTATGATTATAGAGTGATTTAGTTATATTATTATTAATATAGAAGTATATTGACATTATTTAGATATCATTAATGTGGTGAATAATATTTTCAAAATTTTCAAAATATATGAAATTACTTGAGAAAAAATGAGATATATCACTTTCATAGAGGCGATAGTCTACACGTACCAATGTGTGACATTTTCATTTTTTTCATTCAATAGTAGGAATAAAGGTAATATATAATAATATCATAATAACGATAATATTATAAGAATAATATTATTTAATTAAGTAATCTTTTATGACCATGAATCTACAGTGGCTAATAAAACTAAGACACAAAGTTCATGGGGGTGGCGGTTCACATGTAATAATGATAACATTTTTATTTTTCAATGAATTAGGGGGATTAAAATTATATATTAATTATTCATTTAAAATTCATAATTATATTCTATATACCATATTTAATCATAAACTTCCATCATTATATCCTTCCATGAGAGGAACTTATGAAAAATAGAATATGTCAATTTGTAGAATTGTGGTAGATCACAAATATGAATGATTGATGACCTTTTTTTATTAGTGGATGGAAAAGAATAAAAAAGGTTTGTTACATTAATGTAGTAACATTTTGTTATATTATTTAAATTTATGTAATTATATTAAGGGGTTATAAATGGTTTGTAAGAGAAATATTAATAAGAAATGATTAAGAAAGTGGTAATATATTCATCAAGATATTGAGTTTTCTCTTAGAAATATCCTTATATGTGGATATATTAAGGTAATTAATTGATAATCAAAGATTATGGAAGTGGGGGTGGGTTCTGGAAGGAATAATATGGAATATTTCATGGAATAAATTCAAAGGGAATGTGTATCATGAAGTGGTGGGAGGATCCCCTTTTATATCTGAAAGAGAGTGAAATTTTGGAATCACCATTTACATTCCCAATAATGTGAAGTTACTATTCAATGGTAAAATTATCAAAAAGGGAAAAAAGAGGAAATATGTGTGTGTTTTGGTTGATCCAAACCCCAAACATGAATTTAGGATCATTTTGTAACTTGTTTATAATTATTTATACTTAATAAATCAAATTATACCTTTTAACTTTTACCAAGTTAATAATTTTTTAACCATAGTAAATAATTTTTAATGACCAAATTAAAATTTAAAATAAAAAAATTTAATTTTTGGATTTTAAATTTTAAAATCATATTATCAAATAAAATTTCTAATGTTTTCAAATGTTATTTTTAATATAATTGTACATATAGAATAAAACATTTTTCAAACAAAAAGATGTCTTCAAGATTAAACCTTATTTATAAGACATAGTTATCAACATTATTATTTTTCATAATATAAGTAGATTTTATATAAAAAATATAAATAGATTTCAATTCTATTAAAAATTAATTTTACCATTAAAATAAATAAGTAATAAAAATTATTAAAAACCCTTCTTATGAGATTTAAAATACTACTTTTATTTCATAAGGATAATCAGAGGTTTTATAAATTTAAAAATACATATTTTAAATGAATAAATATGTTCATTTTACAATTAAAAATTTCTATAATGTTTTAGGTCTTTCTTATATAATGATAATGTTATAAAAGGCACCATTTTTTCAAAAACTCTAATTTTCACTAATAATATAAAAATAAATTATCTCATAAAAATTAGTAAAAATTAAATTGAATATTATTTTTGAAATAAAAATTCCCAAACAATATTCATTTTATAAAATAATAATTCCATAAAATTATTTATCTTTTTAATATAAATAATAAAATGATATTATTGTAAATAAAATGTCCTTTTTACACATTATGTGTCCATAGAATTATTTTATACGAATTTCCATTTTAGGAGATGATAATATATTAGTTAATATATTGAAATATTATATATTATAATTAAGAAATTATCTATTTAATTTATAAGATATGTTTCGAAACTATTTGAAAAATAATAATTGAATAAAAATTTTAATTTATCTAATTATTGTAACCATTTTTTCATAATAACGTTTTTTTAATAAGAGGTTATCATTTATATTATAGATTTCTTAATAGTAGCTATCTTTTGGGTCACGAATCATTTTAGTTCGGTGGTGTATATAAAAAAAGTTATCCGGAATAATTTTTATTTAACAAGAAAATTATAATGTGAAAGCCTTGGTAATTTCATTATCAAAGAGTCCTTTGGAATTAGTTAATCATTTATTAATTAATCACTTTATAGATAATATATCTAGAAAATTTCTATCACTATCAATAAATTATTTGATGATGAAAAATAATAATTGATATACACTAATATCTTTGTGTGGTCCACATTAACATGGATTCATAAATTAGTCCTAGTATACATAAAAAATTCCTCTTGTGTATTTAATTGTTCCATCGATATATTTACTAAAGGTTATAGTCCTTGAATGTTGGAATAATTTTAGAAGAATTTCCTTTCAATTTTATCTCTAATTACATCATCCTCAAGATAAATGTTGTACAACCAATCCCTATAAACTACTTTAAGAGATAAATTTAATGATCTTTGCATCACATTTACAACAAATAATTCACTTACACTACTACAAAATAGGCCTTTAAAATTTATAAAAAGGTCATTTATCTGAACAATAAAAGCATTAACTATAATAACATGATTAAATTCCCTAGGATTTTATATGCACTAAAAAATAACTAATAAAGGACCAATTTATTAGAGATGATAAAGTTGTCCTTTATCAGTGCTTTTAAAAGTGATGATAAAACAAACCATTTATTTTTGCATCTGTTTAGCATTGATAATGGAGTCCTTTTCTGTGCTTGGGGAAGTGATGATAAATGATATAATTTAGTGTGCTCTAATAGAACACTGTAGCACCAATACAATGTTCTAAAATAGCACATTACAATAACACAACGCCACCAGATATCAAAAAAATCAATTCCAATACAAAATTTAATTTAAATTAAATTTTCAACACAAATATAAGAAAAACACTATATTTTAAGGTCATATATTGGTTTAAAAAATTACATAGGTACAAATTATTAAATACATTCAAAAAATTTAATCTTCCTTTGTCTTTTGATCTTGACCCCGACTAATGTGTATTACTGAAAAAAGAACCCCTGCTCAAGAAATAGAACACAACTATATAAGAAAAAAATATTATTTTACTAAAAAAATAAATTAATTAATTAACAAGATGTGTTAATTTTAAACAAATCTATGAGTCATACTAGGAACATTGTGTATCATATTGAGTTGGGGTCGATTCATGCATGTCACTCCATTTCTTTTTCATCTTCAAGAATTATCTCAATAAAAATTAATTAAATAATTATAATATAAAAAATATATAGCAATAAATAAATCAATATCTTATAGAATGATGATAAAACAATCTAGTCTTGTTTGCTCGATTTGGTCAATATGATGCCCATTTTAAACTAAAATGACATTTATATATTGAAAAGACACACATGGAGTGATATCAGTCACACTATGCATAATATTGAGGTGAAAGTAATTCCTAGACATCTCAAATGACTTATGGATTATTTCCCTAAATTATAAAAAAATCTGAATGTGTTTTCTCGGTTTTGAGTACGTCACTTGTCTTTTTTACTAAAATTTCATTTCAAACTAGAAACAAGAACTTTGAATCATACTAGTCACATCATGTTAATATTTTATGTGAGACTAATTCCTAAATTTCATAAATGATTTAATAGTTGAGTTCCTAAAATATAAATACAATCCAAGCCCATTTGTATTGGTTTATTTGAGTGACACTTTTTTAACTAAAATGCCGATTATAAACTCATAATAGTCTATTTGAGTCATACTAGGCACATCATGTATTATATTTAGGTTTTTATAATTCCTAAACATCAAAAATTACTTATGTATCATTTTTTGATAATATTAAAAGGATCCTAAGTCATGTTTTTAGTTTTGAGTAGGTTAGTTTTCCTTTTTTACTAAAATTGGTGTCAATTTTATATAAAAATAAATACTTAGAGTCATACCAATCACAATGTGTGTAGTATTAAGGTGTGGATGAATCTTACACATCCCAAATTACATATTTAATGTTTTAAAAAATTATTAAAACAATCAAAATATGTTTTCTTGGTTTTGAGTAAATCACTTTTCTTTTTTACTAAAATGTCATTTCAAATTAGAAATGTGTACTTTGACTCATACCAGTCGCATCATGTATCAATATGACATGAGACTTATTCATAAATTTCAAAACAAAAATTTATTAATTTTACTAAATTATCAAGATAATACTAGTGTGTTTTATTTTTTTCACTAAGTGACACTTTTTGAACTAAAATATCCTTTTTATACATATAACAGACACTTTGAGTCATATCGAACACATTGTGTATCAGATTTAGGTGAGGCTGATTCCTAAATGTCAAAAATGAATTATGGATAATTTTACTCACATATAAAATCAATATAAATGAATTTTATTAGGTTTTAGTATTCCATTTTTACTTTTTACTAAAATTGATGTCAATTTTAAATAAAAAGATGCACTTGGAGTCATACCGTTCACACAGTGCATTGGATTGAGGTGTGTCTGATTATTACATGTTTAAAATGACTTATGGATCATTTTAATAATGTATCAAAACATCCTTAATTCTTTTTCTTGGTTTTCAGTATGCCACTTTTCTTCTATACCAAAATGTCAATTTAAACTACAAACACGCACTTTGATTCATACCAGCAAAATCATTTAACAACATGACATGATACCTATTCTTATACATCAACAAATATTTATGAATAATTTTACTAAATTGTTAATAAAACCTGACTGTATTTTCATGGTTTTCTATGAGTGACACTTTTTGAACTACAATACCAAATTTAAACTGATAGTAGAAACTTTGAGTTGTACCGGGAACATCATGTGTCATTTTGAGGTGAATATGATTCCTACACATCAAAAATGAAGTATGAATTGTGTTCCTAATGTATCAACACAATAAAAATGTGTTTTCTCAGTTTTAAGTAGGTTAGATGTTATTTTATCTAAAATTAATGTCGATTTTAAAGAAAAGGACACACTTGGAGTCATAATAGTCACACCATGCATCAGATTTATGTATAATAAGTCTATGGAAGTTTTAGAGTAGAAATACATTAATGATCGTTATAAATCTTCTAATATAAATTAAAAATTAAAGGATTAATGATAATTAAATTAACGTTTCATTAAATAATTTTTCAATATAGAGAAAGTATATCATAACATTACCTTTACATCTTACCAGATGGTTTCCTTTATTTTAGCCTGTTATCAGTGGGATTGGTAGTTTGATCATGTTTAGAATACATTTTATATATGATTAGTTAAACATTTAATTTATATTATGTTAATGTAGTAGATAAAAAAATATTATGAATAAAAACATAGTATATTAAAAAACATGTTTTCCTTATCATTGAACTCTTTGTCTTTTTTCAATGGTTTTAAAGTTTTGGTTCATCTATATATAATCCAAATACCATCATTTTGGTCCCATATAATATAAAATTCAATATCTATATTTGGACCAACATGAACTAATTGTGTTCTCCCAATTAAAGGGTCACCCTCCATTGAATTTTCTTCTGATCCAATAATTGTTTTAGTCACCAATAGAAAAAATGAACAATTCTCGTTTACTGGATCTGAGGCATAAAATACATGAATTGAATGTGATTCCATTACTATTGGATGTTAATTTTAACCTTTCACACTGAAATTCACCTTCACGAAGCTCATTTCATTAACTTTCACTGCACTCACTTTATCAACCCAATTGCAATGGAAAATCATCACTTGAAATGCTATATAGTACAACTCATATATTTGTTTGATAATTTCAAAATATTTTATATTTTTATAAATTTGATTTCAATCCTTGTAAAAAGATATGTGCATCACTTCCTCCATAATCATAACACCATGGTTTTTCCTTTTACTATAGTCATCATGTTCTTTTATAAAGAACTTATTACCATTGATTACCAAATCAGTGTAAGATATAAAATTTTCATTCATTCCCCTAGATTTTCATATAATTCATTTAACCATTGAATTTAGATTTTAAGATAACTCACTGATATTGAAACCATCATATAAAATATTTATTATGTGAATTTGATATTGATCCTTCATCCCTTTATGGATTCAAATGTCTATGAATTTATTTGTGGGATTCAACGTATAGATCACCATTTTCACTATTATGTAAAGTGAAATGGTGCAATTTCACCCAAAATGTTAAGGTAATTGTAACAAAATATCTTCCAGAAATCTCTTCACCCATAATACATCCGCAGTGATGAGAATTTGGGAGTCAAATTCTGTCAACCTTAGATAGGTAATCAGTACATAATTCAATAGCTTCTTTGACAAAACATCATTCTCAAATAAAACATTATGGACCAAATAAAATCTATAAATTAAATTTCAAGTCATTATATATTATTCAATGGGGTACATCCATCTGCAATGGACTTGACCACATATTTGACCCTCTATAGCCAAGTAAACCATCTGGTGGACCATTATATCAAAGAATGATAGTTAAGAGAATATCTATATTCATTATTATAAATTTCATTGGGTCTATAACATTACAACATATATATTTTAAAAATTAGTAGATTCTAGTTAATTTATTCCATACATTTTGAGGAAGAATGAAATAGACAACAACTTGCATCAAAACATGATAGTCTAGTGATTTTAGTCCATGTAACTTCAAATTAGTCCATGAAATGACATTCTAGATATTTTATGAATAATATTTATTAATTTTACACTATTATGGAAAAGGAAAAATTGAACATTTTTCTTTCTAGATAGATTGCAAGCCACTGGAGGAAGAAATGTATTCCCTTTACCCTTCAACAGTGCAAAATCCTTAGTTATCCCCTTATTAATCATGCCTAACCTAGCCTTGATTCTATCTTTCGTTTTACTAGGATCATTTAGTAATTTTCCAATAACACTATCAATTTCAATTTTTCCTACATGAATTACATATAGAAAATTTCCACCATACAAACAATTATAATGTGGTAATTCAAAGAAAATTGATCTCTTCTTACAACCAAATTTCGTAAGATTTTTCTAGAATGGTCTATCCAAAACAGTGTCAATATCTTTTACTTTAATGAAGAGTTTTTCATATATTACTGAAGATGGTGTTATACCTTATTCGATATTCCTATCTAATTTTGTCATCTAGAATCAGTATTCATGTCATCGAGGTAAAAAAAACTTGATGTCATAAAAACATAATCTTTGAGGAATGTTTCACCAAACTGAGTGTGTTCATTTTTCACAAATGGGACACCCAAAATTTTATTTAATTGTATATCATGATAAATTTCAATAAGCGGGGATGTCATTTATTATCCCACACAATATGTATCATTGTTAATTATTCACTTCTATGAGAATCATACGTTGTAGCACATGTATCCCACATCAATTTTAGATCCTTGATCAATGGATAAAAATATACATCAATGTATTTACAAGGTTTATTTTTTCTATATATAAGTAGAGAAAACATAGTGTATTTGGGATTCATGAAAAAACCATGGTGGAAAGTTATAATTTACCAACATGATGGGCTATGTACTGTGAGTACAAATATTTATACCAGAATGATTTATTCCATATATAGATAACAAAATAAGAATGTTTCCATACTCATTTATAAATTTAGGATACCCATAATCTATTTTCCTCCACTTAGGATAATCTGCTAGTTATGTAGGTTCCCATCTATAACACTTGTATCAGCATTCCATGAAAATTTTCTCATGGTTTCCTAAAATCTATATAGTATTCTAAACTGTGTAATGATAGGAAAGTACCATAAATATTTTGAAGGATTTGATTCATTTTTCTTGTATCAATTTGCACCAGGATTAGGGAATAATATGAGTGATTCATGGTCTTCATGAACCAATATGAAATCATTTGGAGAAATATGTATTTTTTTAAATATCATGACCACTGAATGTGGTATTCATTTAGTTTAATATATTCAACATGGCAGTTCATTTTCTTCTTGTAGAATATCATTTTAGAGAACAAGTAGTTTTGTAAATCTTGTGTCCCTCCATCCACTGACGGCATTAAAATTATATAACTTCAATATAACTGATAAAGTTTTCTATTTAGTACAATTGATATACAATGGTCTCATAGAATAACTATTTAACTTCTCAAACAAATTTTGAAAATCCTAGAGGTTGTCTTTAATTGTCATTTTAATTTCAATAATTTTTTCTCCATCATCATTTACATGGGTATTCTTATCAAATCATCCATAAATTGTAGTATCATCCCAATTGGTTTGAACATTTTGTTTTCCCCCATGTTTAGTCTAAAAATTATAGATCTGATCTATTTAAGGAAAAATCAAAAAAAAAATCAATTCTTTGGGAATAATTTTTCATCAATAAAAACAACATAAACATATAAAAATGATTTGAGAAGGGTCGTATGCATGTTATATTGAAAACATGATAAACTCTTTAACTATATATTCATAATCTTTTTTAAAATGATAGAATGCATCCATTTTTGATTCATATCCATCCTATTATTACGGGAAATAATGGCTTTAACATCAGAGAAATGACTTCAGTTTTTTATAAACCATTGAAAAAACTATGTGTGGGAGGTTTTTGGCATCATTTTTACTAAATACCTATGTGGAAAAAAATTTATATATGTTTTTGTTGTTATTTTTTCTAAAACCCGATGCCAAAAACTACTGAAGAATCTCTTTATGGCACCGATTTCATTAAAAACCTGACACCAAAAATAAAAAAACATTATTTTTCACAAAGATAGACACCAAAAAAAATTCAAACTCTTTGGCATCATTTTTTTAATAACCGATGATAAAAACATTTTAAATTTATTCGGTATTAGTAAACCCTCATTTTTTCGATCTGAATAACCTCTCTCCCAACTCGTGATGACTCCCTCATAACTTGACATGACTCTGAAGGTGACATAGTAATCCCCAACTGCCATTTTTGTTGATTTTGTTTGATTTTCAAGATCTTGGGTCTCCATTATTCATCCTCTACCATTGTTTCATCATCCAAAAAATTATTATTCCTCGATAACCTATTTTCGTCTGACATTCAACTATGGTTTGATTTTAATTTTTGTTCATCTTTAGGTTTCGTTTTTACAATAATGGTTTGTATAGATATTACATTATTTATTATTCTAACTCATTTAAGGGATCAAGGTTCTGAATAAGGATCCATTTTCCTTATTTAACTCTAATTTTTTTTAAACCTTTTTAAAAAAATTTGAAGATAATTTTTTATCATTTAATTATATTTTTGATTTGTTTCAATTATTAGTTTCTAGTTTATTGTGATTCATAAATGTTGTTGTAAATAATATTTATTTTGAAAAAAAAAAATTTTTTGAAATTATTAAATGGTATTGATGATATTATGAAATGAAAAATGATATATGGTGTCATCATTCATTAATAAAATGGGAATCTTATGTAATGACTCCATATTTTTTACCTGTTAAATTAATACAACCCTCAATAACTTTGACCCACACAACAAAAAACTAATAAAATAACTATGTAAAATGAATTAATTAATGTTATATGATTTAAAATAATTAAATTATAATATCAATAAAACACATGTATATATTATTAAAATAAAAAGTTTACTATTTGTAAATGTGTTTCATATCTGATGTTTCCTATCTGATTATCAATAGTTTTTATTAAATGTGTCTTGTTTTACAATTTATTTATATATATATATATATAAATGTTTATATGTTTTAATATATTCACCAATAATATTGCGATATCAAGTATTTAATGAATCATAATTGAATAAATTTACCAAGAACCACTAGTGAATATGAAAAAGGATTGAATGAATTCATAGAATTTTCCAAAAAAATATTCAAAACAGTGATTTGATTTTCTATATATGTGTGAAGTTTTTGAATATGAGAAAGTTAAACTCTAGAAAAATCAAGGATCCTCTCATTTGTTATGGTTTTATCCTTAATTATACACATTGGATCTGGCATTGTGAAAGAAGTAAAAATTCAATATCCAATGTTGGTGATAAAATTCATAATGAAGTATAGGATCATATTGAATAATTAATTCATGATTTATGTGTTGAAACCATAAAAAACAGAAACTGTTGAATTATTGTATGGAGATTCTGAGAAACCATTATTTGTCAGTTGTAGTAAATATACAGTGTTATCATCAGTTTTGAGATTAGTTTACTTGAACGAAAGAAATGGTTGGAGTGATAAATGGTTCTCCAACTTACTTGAGCATTAAAAAGAGCTACTTATATAAGGAAACAAGCATCCAGATTCCAATTATGAGGTGAAGAAAATATTATTCCTTATGAGAATGGGGTATAAAAAGATACATGATTTTCCCAATGATTATGTGTTTTATAGAAAAGAATATGAATATTTATCAAGTTGTTCTATATATGGGACATCACAGTCTAAGATTGATGAAAAATCAGATCAGATTCATTCTCAAGTACTGACATATATCCTCCTCAAAAATCAATTTTTTACTTTCTAATGATATCATCCAAAAATTATTTCATACAATTCTAATAATTCAAATATGATTCATTCATATGTACCAGAATCGTAGCGCCTACTGAAGCAATTTGGAACCTTCCTATAATTCCTCGTTTAAATCTTTTATTTGAAAATTCAATTAATGTAACAAGGTTAAGATGGAATTCATATGAGTTAATCTCTGATGGTAACTAATGTTACCCTACCGATTCACCACAATGGAAGATATTTGATACAAAATTTCAAAATTTTGGAAGTGATGTTAGAAATATCATAATGGGACTGTGTACTGATGGAATGAATCCATATCGGAGTCTAAGTATCCAATATAGTTCATAGCTTATTTTTCGGGTAGTTTGCAACTTTTCTCCACATCTATGTGTGAATAAAAAATAAGTTATGATGAGATTAAAGATTTATGGACCAAAACAGTTGGGAAATTATTTTAATATGTATCTTTCACCATTGATTGATGATTTTAAACTGTCATCGGAGACATGTGTTAATGTTTCTAATGCATACAAGAAATAGTATTTTCTTTTTCATGCTATGATAATTTTCACTATAAACATCTTTATTGCATATGGAAACTTATTTGGATACAATGTTAAGGGACATAAAACATGTCCAATTTGTGAAGAAAAAACTTTGTATCATCAATTGCAGAATTAAAGAAAGAAAGTGTATATGGTATATAGATGTTTTCTTTTCATGTGATCATCCTTATCATAGATTAAAAAAAGTATTTAATTGTTTATAAAAATACAACCTTCCCCCTCGACCATTGTTAATTGAATAATATTATCACAGGGTGAAAATGATTGATGTGAAATTTAGAAAGGATGTTATGGCCTTCAAAAAATATCTGGAAGGAACAATCTATCTTTTTCGAACTACCATATTAGAGATATATATAGGTAAAACATAACATCAATGTTATGCATGTCAATAATAACATATTTGATAGTTCGATTGGAATATTGTTAGGCATAAAAGGAAAGAAAAAATATGCATTTCCTACTAGATTGGACTTGATATCAATGGGAATGTGTTTAGTGTTATCTCCCACTATGAAAGGAAAAAAGAGGATATTGACCTATGGATTTTCACACATTAAGAAAGATTGATAAGATGAATCTTTTTCAGTGTCTTCATGGTATTACAGTACCCATTGTTTATTCTTCAAATGTGAACAATTTTATGTCATTTAAGAATTACAAATTAATAGGTTTTAAATCTCATGATTGTTATGTATCGATGTAACAACTTATATCAATCGCACTACGTGGTATATTACTGCCAACTTTCATAAGTACTATCAACAGGTTATGTAATTTTTTCAAATCGATTTATAGCAAAGTGGTTGATCTAAATTTGTTAGATGTGTTGGATAATGAAGCCTCTATTATTCTTTGTCAACTAGAAATATATTTCCCACCTACATTTTTTGATATAATGGTTCATCTGGTGATTCATTTGGAGTTTGAGATAAGAATATATGGGCCTATATATTTACGATGGATGTATCCTTTTCAAAGATATATGAAAATTTTGAAGAGATATGTTAAAAATACTTATCATTCGTAGGTCTCTATTGTTCAAAAATATGTATCAGAATAGGTGGATGATTTTTTTAATGATTATTTGTATGAATTAGATCATATTGTTCTTCATATATCTCGATATATGACAATTGATAGTGAAGGTATAGAGATTCGAGACATAAAGGTAAAGATCATTCCATGTGATGAAGTGATACAAGAACATTTATACATATTAAACAACACTGATGAGGTTCAATCATATATACATTCACATATTACAAAATTAAAGTTATGATATCCAAAAAGAAATTATAATTGGTTGATGATTGAGCATAAAAATATATTTGATTCATATTTTAAAGAGAAATCCATCATAGATATATCAGCATTAGAAACATTGAAATGGTTTGTAGGGTCCATATCTTATTATGATAATATGGTCTTGTTTTGATATTAATGGGTACACATTTTACACAAAGAAGATGATGATAAGAGTATCAGTCAAAATAGTGGTGTAATGGTCATCACTAAAGCACTGCATTTTTCAAGTGAAAAAAAACCCAATTTCTGCATCAATTCCATATTTTGGAGTTCCTGAAGACATTTGGGAAATTGATTATATTAAATTTTGAGTCAATGTGTTTAAGTGTAATTGGGATGAAAGTAAAAGTGGTGCTAAAAATGATGAATATGGGTCTAAACTGGTTGATTTGAAAAGATTTATTATCCAGGAGGAACCATTTATCATGGACACACATTCAAAGAAAATATTTTATGTCATCAATCCTTAGAATGACCAGTGGTCTATCATTTTTTAAGGGAGAATAATACATTTGGATAATGAGGATGATGATGGTGTTATTGATTTATAGGAGGCTTCTTCATATATTACAGGATTTTGGGATAACCATGACTATAACGTAGACATAGTGCATGCAATATTAAATGATCATGCTGAAGGGATATGGGAAAATAATAAAGTATTATCCTAATGAATTTGGTAATTATTTACTTTATATTTCTTTTTTGAGATTTACATGTGTAAAAATTGTATTATTTAATAACTATTTGATATTTAATTATATATAGTTTATTATTTATTTATTTATTTTTGTTAAATTTTTATTTTCAAGGGTTAGTGTTAAAAAAAATTTCATTGAAATAAATGATGTACATTGTTATATTTTGGTTTAATTTATGCATATGAAAAAAAGAGTTTCAGACAATGATATTTAAATTTTTAAATGTTTATGTCTTTTTAAAAGGAATTTGTAAATTTAATAGTTCACCTTGCATATTTTTTTGGTCAATAATCATAAAATTATTTTTTTAAATTACACATGAGTGCCACTTTTTTTACATACATGTTTCAATTTTCATGTTTTCTAATTACTGACTTATCTAATAATAATCAAGTACACAAGAGTTTCACTACATTTTCCCATTACAATGATAGATACATATATAGAGAAAGATAAATATCCACAAAGTTATTTTTCATTTTTCATATTATTACATTTCTAGTAATATAATTAGCTAAATAAAGCTTACTTTTAATTTAAAAAATAATAATTATAGGCCTACTAATGAGACTTTAGTTGGGGAGTCTTATACATTTACTATTTGTAAATCATATCCTCGAGTTGTTAAATGTGGCATTACACATTCACCAAAATTGTCACTTTCTTAGGGAGATGATCGATTACATATTTGTCTTTATGATAATAATAATTCAACTATCCCAAATGTAATGAAATTTATTAGTTATACCAACATGCAAAGTCATTACAGGATAATCATTTTATAACCTAATAGAAATTCTATTGACAAGATGGCGATAAATCAACTTTGGGAGGCCATAAAGGAAAAATTTCTCAATTGATTTATTTTATCTCATTTTCCGAATATCGTTTTTTTAATCACTAATATTTATGTTATGAAAATACAGATAACATTAAATTTTGATGAAACAAAAGCACTTAATAAAAGATTCTTTACTTTAATGGTGGTTTAATGGAGGGATTTCAAAATGATGCTTAAAAAAATATGTGTTTGGAAAGAGAAAAAATGAAATCTTGTTCCTCAACTATCTGTTTTAAGATGAAGATACATGGAATAAATTTTTTTCCACCCATCATGATGAAATATTTTGGTATGATAATTATATTATATGATATTGTTAAATTTCTTATATATATAACTAATTAAATATTAGTTTACATTTTATATAATATGACTCCAATAAATCCCATCAAGACATTCAGTTGTAGAATGTTTTCCCTCATACTTTATCACATGGTGGGTATCGTTTATTGGAGAAAAAAATAATTGAGGAATTGTTTGAATCACTAAGTGCTCCATCCACTGGTGGTTATGATGAGGTTTAATTCGGTCCTCTATCTCCACCCACCCACCATGGGAAATGGAAAATATCAAGAAGAAGAAAAAATGAAAAGCGTGTTATGGAGAAATCTAAAGAAGTTGTTGAAAGAATTATAAGTAAATAATTATTATTTATCATGATTTTTTGTAATTTATAAATTAACAACAGTAATATTCCATTTTCATTTTTCATTTCAGGATGAACATTAGGAGAAATAAAAATATATTACTTTTACCCCTAAGGTTAGGATGGACATCCAAGACACTACATTAGGAAATCTAAAACACCTCGATCGCATAATAGGATATGAGGTGGGTGAAGTATTTGAATATATTTTGGTCATCAAAGTAAAACATCCAGAGAACCAGAAATTGAATCATTAAATGTTCAAATAAAAGATGTGAAGTAATCCATGGCTGATCAAATTCAAGCAGTTGTGCAGTAGGATATATTAGAACAAATGAAGAGACAATCACAGTTTTCATAGCCTTCCCATCCCGCCCAGCCTGCCTACCCAGATCCTCCACTACATCACTCAGACCCAAACTTATATTGTGAGTTGTATACATGGGATCCTAATGTAAATATTATAGATTTTATTGTCATGAATTTATTAGGGGATTCTGTACATCACCAGCCTATTCATATGGATCATGTTAGAGTATGGATACATGATATTATTGATCCTACTACTCTACTACCATTCCCTACTAGGGATATTTCCAGATTTTTGGATTGTACGGGTCATTTTTAACTTTGGTCATCTATCCTTCATCATCATATTTCATATGACGTATGTGTTTTTTTTAATATTAATTACATCTGATTGAAAATGATATATAATGTTTCTCAAATTTAACTTATATAGGAGTATCTGTAATCCAACGAAATGGCATAAATGTAACAAAAGGTTTAGAAACAAACAACTATAGATACCTCAAATATTTTTGATGGGATAAAAAGATTATCGCAGGTTTCTTATTCTTTGGAAAATATCTATGAGTATCGGATTCCATCTGATATATGTGGAAGAGACTATCCATTGATAATATTCCACAAATATATCATGGATATAATTTATTTTAAATATATAACCATGAATGTGTTGCATTTGGTTTCCATGAAAGTCAATTGAGCTTTCAGTTTTTATATTTTTAATTACGGGTGATTTAAATCGACGAAATATATTAATTTTTAAATTAGTTATTTACACATGATACTTGTTCGAAATGATAGAACAATTGTTTATGAATCCATAGATCCAGAATATATTTCCACATATGTGCAATATGTGTCGACTGAAAATAGAGATGCATATATATGTGATAGGTTATCAATGATGAATATTGGGTGTTGGTTTATGCCATTTCTTAATGGATAATATCAGAAACATAATAATGAACTAATTTTCATTATAAAGTCATTAAATGTGAATTTTTTCGTATTTTAGGTGGAATTGGATGTTAGTAGTGTTCTAGCCAGTTGAAAACACATTATATTGGTTTTTATCAATATTAGGTGGTGTTCGTATAAAATTTTCCAACTTGTTAGAAAAGTATGTTTTTTGTTTTTATATACCAATTTTGTTTAATTCTCTTTATTTATACATGTATTATTTGTTTGTATGTTTGAAAATTTAGGTCATGGAAAAAAATTATCAATGACCACTTGTCAATACAGAAGCCAAATGAAATCAAATATGTGAAAGTAATGGTAATTATTTTTATATTAGATATTTTTTTTTTGGATATATATATATATATATATGAATATATGTTGGATTTTATTATCAAATTACTATTTTTTAACTATATTTCCATCATCTAGAAAGATATGTAGAATGTGGATATTATGTTCTATGATTCATTTATGAGATAATCACAACTGAGGTAATGATTGATTATGATGAAGTTAGTCATATTATTTATTGTATATTTGTTTTCATTGTACTTTGATTTTTTATCATATATCATTTAACATAATTGTAGACGTTCAATGATGTCGATTAGTATGCACATGAATATCGTAACCATATTCAATCTTTTTGTGAACTTCTTTTTTAGTATGACTATGGTTTAAGGTAAGTATATTCTTATGTTTCTGATTATTATTACATTTTCATAATAAAATATGTTCAAAAAACATATAATTATTTTGTTGTAATATGTGTTTAAATGTAATGATATCAAATGAATGATTCAATAAAAACAAAAAATCATCATGTTGTAAATTTCAGGTATGTATTTTTTTAATTCAACTTTATAATACAAATGCGTAGATAATTTTTTGATTAACTAGATAAAACTATCTACTTTCTGTAGATTTTTTGTCAATTTTACATGATGTCTGATTACTATATATTAGTTTTTTATTACATGAATTTTGATTGTTATGGGGAAGTAATATGTAAATATTTCTAAAATAATTTACTTTGGGTGTTAGTTTTTATAGAAATGAACACCAAATCATTGAAAAAACTAACATGGTTTTTAGTTTGGCTTTCAGCATCGGTTTCATATAAAAAATGATACTGAAAATTAAAACAAAAATTAAGCACACTCTCATTTTTAGTGTCTTCTTTTTAAATCAACACTAAAATCTTAGTTTTTTTGTATCACCTGTATAGATGTCGGTTAAAAATTGACATTAAATCGCCTTTTTTACCTATTTTATTGTGTTCATAAAATATTAATTTTTTACAAAAAATAAATAAATACACAAGAGATATTCATTATCAATGGTGAAAGTTACACATAATCCTCTTAAGGGAAACCCAACATTTAATTATTTCAAATAATTTTAGCATTCATTGATGAAAATGGGTAATTGAATTTAATAAAACAATTACTCTAATATGGTATGTTTTATCCTCTGAATTAATTAAAATTTGAATGTTATATACATCTTCCATCTTTATCGGCTCATATCCTAAACATTTATCATTGCATTTTTTTATTTGATACACATCCTCCATATCTGGTGGACATGCACCTATGTATCCTAAGATACTCAAAGAATTAGTCATCTATGAGGTGATTAATGGTCTGAGTAGTATAATAAATATAAAAGAGATGGGGGGATGAGTCTCAATCCATAAGTTTGAATAATAACTATTCGAGGGATGAAGCTGATGAGAATGATAGTTGTACTTCATTATATTCTCTAAAAAGGGAAATGCATATCATTTTTAAGAATTACATCATTGGAACTAGTTATAAACTCATGGCCTATTGAAGGTTATATTTTTGTGGTAGAAACATTCATTTATATTATTACATGGGGTCTCGATGGGGACATGTTATGTTATAAAAATATTTGGAACCATTATGAATTATATATTTTTAGTAGAAATCATGATTTTAATACTTTGAATACACTAACTAAGACTAGCCCTACTCTATTAAAATCACCCCTTAAGTCTTTCTTAAATACCATAAATAAATGAAAACATAATATTGGAAATTAACGAGTAATAAGAAACTCTAATATGATAAACAAGAATAATAATATCTCATTCAATCAATTATAAGTAATAAAAATGTTTTGATAAAAAATTTAATAAATAGAGTTATTTCATATATGTGTATGGTAATTATATATTACTTGTAGTGGAAACAATGCATTTATACCTAAAGTGATGAATACCTAAAAATATTTTTCGATAATTATTCCATCCTATATAGAATTTTATTACCTCTATTCTATTTTTTGGAAAACGTGATGTAACAACTGAAGAAATTGTTACATTTAATATTAAATGGTATATCAAATATTTTAAAACATATCAATCTTATAATTTCAATTAAAAATAGATAAGGAATAGAAAAAATAATTTTTGGAAAAGAATAACCCTAGTAATGATACAGGTTTTAAAATTTTCAAAATTCTTAGTCGACAAATTGGTTCAAGAATTATTTCTAGATCGTTTGAAAATAAGAATTATTTTCAAGCAGACGAATAATAGGATTTATATGAAAATTTCATTTTCAAGGCCATGATGGGTTCTATGGTAATTTTCGATCAACAGAATAAAAGTTTAGTCCTAATAAGATAAATAATAATAATCGTGGAATATATAGAGGATTTAAATTAAATGGGAGATAACCTACTCTTAAAAAACTTGTTTCAAAGTGAGATGAATCTTCATAAATAAAATTGGATAATGAATTTCAACCATTGAATAAAATCTAATGAACATGTGAAAAATTAAACATATGTATGATGGATTTTAAAATTATTCTAAAAACATAGAGGAATCTGAAAATAATAATTAGAAATGTATTAAAGTAAAACATACATAGTGTTTATTATATGTGTTATGAATTAAATTAAGTGATTTTTAAGAATTATTAATGATTGGGTTATCATTTCAAAGATCACAATATTTTTATAAAGGTATAGAAAACTAGCCAAACCATATTCTAATTTGGGATTGATAAAAATTTATGTTAATTTGTTTTTATGGTGAAATTTATTTTTGGTAGTGAAAATTTGATCATATTAATTAATGAGACATTTAAATACTAACTTAAAAAAGGGTGGGTTGAGATGTTTTTACTATTAAAAGGTAAAACTGATAGATAATGTTTACTAATTATAGTGTGGATATTGTTAATAATTAAAAAACAAAATTAGGTATTCAAATAAAACAACACTTGGGTTTACCCTAGTGATACTTCCTTTTGGGTATATTCTATTAGGTGCTTGTAGATATTTGATGCAACTAGAGATCTTCTAATAGTTAACACATTACACCCTTGAGAAATCCTCCATCATAGAAAATTAAACGAGGGATCCATAATAGGATGTGTCTGGCTGGATAATTCACTTAGCCTCTGTATACCATAATTGCGACCTAAGCCCACAATGCTCCATCAGAGCCATCTAATATGGTGGATTAGAAATCAGATGAGCTCCAAATGTAAGAATGGTAGAAAACCCAATATATCTCTTAGGTGTAAAAAAATAAATTTCATCAATATAAAAATCATGAAATCTTTAAAATATGGGATGAAATGTATCTCATTGTTTTTCCCCATTATCTATCATCATGTTAGAAAGATGGGACTTAATCTTTCCCAGTTTCCAATGGTCATTTCATGCATGACCTACCATTAATCCCAACTCTTCAATGTGAACATATTCAACACCCTTTGGATATATAGATGAAAATAATCAATGGTAATAGTCGAATTGAGCGTGGTATGGAATTAATCAATAAATCCTAGGGATTAGGTCTAAAAATAATTTCAAACATGATTAATTCCAAGATAAAGTAAAGATATTAAAAACAAGGAATTTTTTTGAGCCTTGGATTCAATCGAACCATGGAATTCTCAAGCCTTGGATTTTGTCCATGGAATTTTTTAAGCCTTGACTTGATATTCGATTCACCAAAGAGGATTACCAACAGAGGGTGGATTTTATAGAAATCTTATGATATCATGATTAGTTCAAAAGGTGTAGCAGTTTTTAAAATAGATTGGGACACTTTTATCAGCGCTTCCAAAAAATCATTGATAAAATGCATCTCTATCAGCACTAAAAAAATTGATAAAATTTTACAATAATTTTAATATAAATAGTAAATAGAAATATATAAATATTTTTATTTATAAATAATTTTTTACAAATATATTTTTAACATTATTGTTGAATATTAAATCTTAAGTTCATGCATGTTAGAAATGAGTGTTATTTGATAATTAAAAATGAGTACACCTTAACAATTTTGAGAAAATGAATATGTTTTATTAATTAAAAAAATTATTCAAAAATATGGAAATATATTGAAATAAAAATGAATACATATTGAAAATATTAAATCATAATAAATAAATATATATAAAATAAATAATATAAATTGATAAAATTCATACAAAAAAATAAATAATAAATAATAGATAAATCACATTAAAAATCAAATTATACCTATCTATAAAAATAATATAAAATAATAAAATTTACTGCAATTAATGACATGATATAAAATGTCTCATGTTATAATGAAATTATAAAATGAATACTATAATTAGAATAAAATATATAAATATTAGGTCTATATGTTTATATATAAAATTTCATTAATTATATAAATATTTGTTTGTGTGCATTTTACGTAATAATTCATTCATTGTGTATATGTGAATTTAATATAACACACATTTGATCTATGTCAATTTGAAAAATAAAATGACATTCAATTATGTCCATTACTTGATGAAATTAGTTGGTATTTTTTATTCATTTTAATTTTTAATTATAAACCATTATTCATTAACTATATTATTATTTAATATAAACCATAATAATTTTTTTATTATATAAATCATATTTATATAAATTAATATAAGTTCCCATCCTTAAACATTATATAATATTGAGTTTAGTTAATAATTTTACATTCTTTCACATTAAGGATCTTTTTAGGTTTAGTGTTTTAGATAACTAGGACATTACTATTACATAACAATACTATACAGATACAAAGTGGACACTTCCAATACTATCCATTTCTTCCATAAAACAAAAAATTTTAAAATGAAATGTGGTTTCGTTTCATGTTTAATCATCATAACTTTTCCTTGATACCATCGTTGAATCTATTCTCCCATAAGTCATGTGAAAAAAATTCTAAAACTTAGGACGAGCATAAAAAACTCGTTAAGGGGTATAGAATAAGGAAAGAAATCATTAGTCCTTGAATATTTTAAAATCATGAAAATATGTTCACTAAATCATACATTTTACCCATAAAACATAAACTATTTAACTTACCTCATGAAATCATAACATTCCTATAAAATATCATTGAAATAAAAACAAATAAAGGTAACTTGTGGCATCCATATCATACATACATTGTTTCTTTCACAGCTAAATAGGGGTAACCTTAATGGCTACATTTGGAATACTCATCATAGTATATTCCCTAAATATCATAGGATAAACTTTATAATTTTAATCCATCTCATTAACCAATTCATTGGAGAGATATCATGGACTCACCACCCTCTGTGTATCATAGAACAACCCATATTCATAAGTAATTCCCAAGAACTATAACATATTCATAACACATTAACAATCATAAAGAAAAAAATAACATTTCCACATTGCAATAATAAGATATAATTTCAAGATATTGATTTAATAAATCCATTATCAAGATCATTTTAAATACCAAAATAAATTAAAATGGAATATGTTGTTTATTTTTCTTTTAAAAACATTACGACTTTTAGAGGAAGCAAAATATCAAATAATGGTCATAGCGCAAGAAATGTCTTTATCACTATGTACGTTAAAAATAAACATTCCGTTTTTAATTTAGTAATATGCTTCATAGAAAAATATCCCTTTTGAAAATATTTGAATGAAATTAAAATTAAAATGGGTTTATTATACATCTTCTAAAATAAGGTGGTGTATAATGTCAAAGTATGCCTCAATGAAGGGAGATTGAGACGAAGTCACTTACCTTGAGTCCGACTTGTCACGTAAGACCATTATATTTCAGAATAATAAACTTAGGATAATTTATACATTCTTGAAAACCTTTTTCAATTATATTATTTCTTTTTTAAAAATTATTACCATGTTATAAAAATTACATAATTATTTAAGTTCATATTGGACATCTTGTCGATATTCGGTACTTAAGTTGAATATGAACTTGGATTGATGTACATAGTCTAGGTGGACATAATTCCACAATATACATTATATTATTCATGAAATAATCATAACTGTTATACCTTAATCATAGTTTTTAAATGAAACCATTAATTATGGTTGTGAAAAGTGAAAAACATTATAATCATGGAGACGGTAGGTCGTATGTACGCATGAGTAACGTTCTCCATTTTTCATTGATCATTATGAAAATAAGGTAATTATAATTTTATTATTCCATAATGGTAATTATATAATTGAAATCATTTAATTATGCTTATACATATCATACAAGTGATGTGGTAAATAAAAATGATTCATGTCACTTTTTGGAGGTGATAGTTCACACGTACACATGAACAACGTTATCGTTTTTATGTGCATGGAAGGTAAGAACATAATTGAAATAAAATTATTTTATAATGATAAATATTTCATGAATATCCTATATAAACCTTTATTCCATCATTATAACCAATATTGATAAATGGTAATGAAAAACAAACCATATCGGTTTGCGAAGCGGTAGTCCTCCATACACACGAATGAAATGTTCGTTTACATTTGATGAAATTGGAGATGGATTTAGGTGATTATATTAAAATAATAAGTTCTCATTATATTAAGGATACTATAGATATTATTTCAAATAATAATAAGTATATTTATATGAATCGGAAGAAGAAATAAAAGAGAAACACTTAAAAAATGATACCTCTTATTCGGTCGATCACTATTGAAGAACACCTTAACACCTCTAAGAAAGATTTTGTGCCTAAAATAAGGTCACAAGAATGTTGTGAGGGATTATAGGAAAGTGTTTGGGAATATATTTTCCAAACCAAATTTCTCTTAAAGTGTGATTATTAGAGAAGTGTGTGTAACTTTTTATAGGATAGGGGATATGCACCCTTGGAAACTCTTAAATTATTCAATTAATATAAATTCAATTTTGGTTATAAATGGTCCCAAAATAATTTATTAAATAAATAATATGATTTGGGGTCAAATAAACATTATCCAATTAAAATTTTACAATTTTTAACATTTTATTTTTCCTTATATATTTTGTTTAACCCTTATTTTACCCTTTTTAATCATACTTCCATGTTATGTTATTTACAATGTTTGAGTTAATGTAACTAAAATAACTTGTAAAAAGGCCCTAAAAAGTTCCATTAATGACATATTTGGATTTATCCTAACCATTTTACCAAATAATATATTTTTAGGAATTTAATATCATTTAATAAAATATTTTATAATTTGAAATACCAATACTGTCAAATTTGACACTATTCATTAGTTGACTTTTAAAAATATCATAATAGGAAGTTATGTTCGAACCAACTCATTTAAATCTTTAAAAAAAGTCTAAATTATCCATAAAATTCATGTATGGAATAAATTATATCATATAATATTTATTTTAATATATATAATATCATTTATTTGATTCTATCATTAATTAATTAATTACTACACCATCTTTGTGTCACCATTTAATTTTATTATTTATTTCCTAAAAATTATAAATAAATTACCATGATATATGTAATATTTTGGATTTATAATAACTATTTTTATTATAAGATATCATTTCTATAACCCCATATTAAAATTATTTTAGTTATGATAGACATGATTTTGACATTTCAGTCTTTATTTTAAATAAAATGTTTATATGTGTCATAATCACATCCAAGTGGCACCAAATGGTCCTAAAATCAACCCAAGTATGGTCATGGTCGAGATACACATCCTATTAAATTATTCCAAGTATTAGGGTAGTTTTATATTATTATAATATTTTTTTACCTTTAATTACCCGATTTACCCTTAACCATGGTAATTAAATTAATTACTAAAGTTAATTTTCAAAATGTCCAAAAAATAAAATGGAGCTATTTATATAATTTTTAATTTATAATTACAAATATGGAATCTATTTTTTAAAATTCAGAAACATAGTAACTTTATTAATTAATTTGAAATCAATCCTTGTTGTCAAAATGAGAAAACATGGTTTTTTAAGTAAACACCATCAAAAGATTGCCATGCATTTATATCAAATTTCATAGTAAAATTACTTCCAATGAAAAACATTGGATTAAATGATTAAAAAATTTAAGTATGTATTTAAATTAATTAAAAGTATAATATAAGTACATAATTAAATTTGACGAAAATGTTATTTTCAATTAAAATGCAGTATTTTTTCACTATTCATTAAAAAATGAATTTTTTCAAAAAAATAACAAAAATTCAAACAAATTGAATTTTGATGTCCCGCTTCTAAAGAAGAAAATTATTTTTTCAAATATAAAATATAAAAGGGATAAAAACTAGATCTCATATTGGATCTCCATCAGAAGGTAGTAAAACTACCTTTTCAAAATATTAGAGTATTTTATGCTTAAAATTTGATTTATTCTCATTTTAATCATATAAAATTTATTAGAAGAAAGTAAAAACATTTAATAAACATTTTTAAACATAATAATGTTAGTTCTATTCATTCCCTTCAACAAAATTTCTAGGTGATAACTTCCATTTAAAATAATAATATTAAAAATGTATTATTTTTTCAGTATATCTTAATCTTGTGTGAAACATAAGATTTAGGAGAAACCCATTGATATATATCAGGTACGCTATCTAGCACAGAGTCTCATTTTAAGTAAAATTAATATCTAATTCATAACTATTAATAGATAAGAAAATTCATATTCTATAATTACCTCAGATGTTACATCCTTCCCCTCTTTTAGAAATTGAGTTCTCGCAATTTTAAATTTTAGCTCGGTAACTAAGGTTTCACTTTTTAAAATTAATTCATTGAAATACCACATCAAAAAAATAGTCAATAAAAATACACTTTAAAAGATATAATGTGATGTACAAGGTCACCCAAGATAACAGATACCAAGATTCCATGTGGGAAAATAATGATATAGAAGAAAAACTAATCATCATGTTCTGATGCAGAGTGATAAAAAACATGATCAGGAGAATGTTAATATTTAGAAAACCATAAAAATGGGAGGGGTTAAACAGTCGTTGATTTTGTAGTATGAATGTAAAAAAAAATTTATTTCAAGATTCTTTTCATAAAGTTAAGGAATTCATTAACTTATTAGAATAAGAATATAGATAAATACACATTCTTGAAAAGTATAGTTTTATAATTTAATGAAATTTCACCCCAAACTCATATTTTTCTCTAAAAGATGAGTATTTAAGAATATTTTTTCCACAAGAACTACTAGAATCAACTTCTATAGAATCACATAGTCCAAAAATGATTAACTATATATTCATAATGTCTTGAAACATTAACCAAACCAAAAAATTTAGGATAAAATAACATAATTCTACCAAAAATAATAAACCAATGGATGATGAAAAAAAAATTTAATATCCAAAATTCAATTGTAATACCAAAATTTAAACATAGACCATTAAACAAATAATTATCCTTAAAATTCCCCAAAAATATTATAACTAAGATTAAATCCCAAAAATCAGAAGGATTTAATAAAATAAACTTCGAAGATATGTTCTAACATTTAACTTTAAATAACATCAACCAATCTTAATGTATCATACCAAAAAGTAATTCCTAGAATCAAATATTCTTCAAGATAGGTTAATCATTTCAATAAATAACCCAAATATTCATATGTCCAAAATTAAATCATAGATTCTTCAAAAATAAAATTAAACCATTACTCCTTAAATAAAATATCATTGTGTTATATTTTTCTCAGGAATATGGGGTTCCCAAAATAGTTAAGGCCTTCTAAAATAAAATTTATCACTTAATCCCCAAATCATTATTCAATACAAAGTATATCCATTTTATAAAACATAAATTAACAAAATCAACTTATTATTATTCAATCAAATTGTTTAATTAAAAACAATAAATGTCATACTAATCTGGGACTTAACTTAGGCTAGTGGTAGGTAATAAATCCTTGTCTCACTTAAATTGTGGGTTTTATTCCCACAGCCATATCTAACATGACAGATTTTCACCCTTTCAATGGGTTTTCCCTTTTTATAAAACATTATAATTCTTATAACATTCCAAAAAATATGATGAAATCGCCAAAATTAACCAGAACATGTTTTAACCTAAAAGGTTTTCTTATACCTCCCATTTTCATCCCAAATCATAATGATCTCAACATCTTAATTCATGAAGTCTTATATATATTGATATTTTTTTATTTAACCTCCATATGATTTAATACAACTATTCCCAAAATTCGACCTAGTTTCATCTTTGTTTTTTTCACATAGATAGAAACTCCATGCATTGAAAAAATTATTTAGAGATTATACAAAAATAACTTTTTCCCTTTGACCAAATACACCTTGTACAACTTTATTCATATGGGTGTTCATAGAGAAATATATTTTGAAATTAATCTTGTATGATATATAATTTCAAAACATCAGATAAGAAATTATTTTTATAAAACAGTTGGATCGATTTTGAGTTAGAACATTAAATAAATTTTCATTTTTAAATACCATAAGTATGTGCTGAAATACTATATTTTAAAATAAAATATAAATAGGTTGCATAGGGGTCTCCTTCTTCAGTAGCATTTTCAAAATCATAATATTCTTCATAATATTTTGATAAAGTAAAATATTTAAAAATTTCTTCATAATATTTCCATTTTAAGAAAATATTATAATATTGAAAAAAGAAGATTTGATTGAAAAAAACCCATGATCCACGATGGTATCGAGGTATAGTGAAGGTGTTTGATATCTCCAACAACTGATTGTAAGTGAGTTGTATTTTAGAAAAAGTTTCAGAATCATCTAGACATGTATTGGAATAATTATTGTAAGAGACTTATTAGTAATAGATAGGAATGTTGTTTGAGATCCTCCTCCTTTCATTTGGAACTGACTTTCCTTGATCATAAAAAGTTATAGAACAAGGATTTAACTAAAATAATAGACATAGACTGTTACCATTTGTTTAACCAAAACTCTTAATCCCTAAATTTTTCTAAACCTTTCCTATGATACCAAAAATAAGGCCCCATCCTTAAACATTACATAATTTTATTTAAGTTAATAATTTAAATTTCATTCACATTGATTTTCTTTTCAGTTTTAGATTTTTAGATAATTAGTCCATTAATATTACATAACAAACCCATATAAATACAAATGGGACACTTCTAACAGTATCCATTTCTTCCATAAAACATAAACTTGTAAAATGAAATGTGGTTTCTTTTTATGTTTAATCATTATAACTTTTCCCCAATCCCATACTTGAATTTATTATTACTTAATTCCAATGAAAATAATTCAAAAACATAGAAAGATCACAAAAAACTCATTAAAGGATATAAATTAAAGAATGAAACCTTTAGACCATGAATATTTTAAAATCATGAATACATTTTCACAAAATCATACTTTTCACCCATAAAACATACACTATTTACCATACCTCATAAAATAACATTTTTCAAATAAAAAATCATAGAAATCATAAAACATAAAAGTAACATGTGACATCTATATCTTAATTACATTTTATTTTAAACAGCTACATAGGGGGTAACCTTCATGACCACGTTTGAAATACCCATCATAGTATATTCCCTACATCTCTTAGGGTAAACCTTATCGTTTAACTCTGTATCATTACCCAATGAATTGGAGAGCTATCATGGGCTCACCTACCGTCAGTTTATCACCGAACCACTTGTATACATAAGAAATTCTCAATAACCATAACATAACCATAACACATTAACAAGCATAAAGAACAAAAAAATCAACATTTCAATAATAAGATATAATTTCAAGATATTGATATAAAAAATTGATTCTTAAAAATATTTTCAATACCAAAATACATTAAAAGGGAATATGGTATTTATTTTTCTTTCATAAACATTATGTCTTGTAGAGGAATACAAATATCAAATAATGGTCACGGTGGTGGAAATGTTGTTGTCGCTTTCTATGTTAAAAATAAACATTAATTTTATTGTTTCATAAGATAATTTGTAGAAAAATATTCATTTTTGAAACATTGAATGAAATTTCAATTAAAATGGTTTTATTATTCATAATATAAAATAAAGTGGTCTATAAGGTCAAAATGTTCCTCAATGAAAGGAGATTGAGAAAAACTTCCCTAACTTGAGTCTGAATTATTAGAAACAACCTTTATATTCATAAATAATTAACATAGGTTAATTTATAATTTCTAGAGAACATTCTTCATGTTTATTATTTTTTATATCACTTTTTATCAAGTTATAAAAATTAAATAATTATTTAAGTTTATATCAGATGTTTTTTCAATATTCGGTACTTGAGTCGAATATGAAGTTGGATTGATGTAAATAGTCTATGGGATCATAATTCTATCATACACATAATAATATTCATGAAATAATCATATATTTAATACATTAATCATAAATTTTAAATAAAACCATTAATTATGGTTATGAAAAATGAAGAACGTTATAATCATAGTGACGGTAGGTCGTACATACGCATGAGTAACATTTTCCATTTTTCATTAATAATTATAGAAATAGGGAAATGATTATTTTATATTTCCAGAATGATCATAATATAATTAAAATTATAAAAATAATTTAAATATACTTATATATTTATATATATCCTATAAGTGATGTGGTGAATAAAAATAACTCACATAGCTTTGTGGAGGTGATAATTCACACGACCCTACAAACGACATTATCATTTTTATGTACATGGAAGGTAAGAAAGTAATTGAAATATAATTCTTATAAAATGTTAAATATGTCATTAATATCATATAAAAATATTTATTACATCAATATAACTAGTCTTGATATACGGAAATGAAAAACACACTATATCTATTCACAAGGCGGTAGTTTGTCATACACACGAACAAAATGTTCAATTTTCATTTCATGATATTAGAGATGGATTTAGGTGATGATATTAACATAATAATATATTTTTATATTTATAACACTTAATTTATTGTTGTATCTTAGAGTAACAAGATTTAGAGTAATTGGAAGAAGAACTAAAATAGAAACACTAAAAAATGTAACCTCTCCTTATGTCAATCACCTTTGAAGAACACCTTAACCCCTCAATGAAGGTTGTTATTCCTACAATAAGGCCTCAATAATGTGTGGAGGGATTCTAGTAAGGGTTTTGGACATATCTTGGATAAACCAAAGGGTTTTTGAAGTGTTAGTATTAGAGAAGAGTGGGTACCTTTTTATATAAGAGGGGAGGGGCACCCTGGGAAACTCTTAAAATATTAAATTAATATAAATTATATTTCTGTTACAAATGGTCCCAAAATTATTTATTTAAAATATAAGATGATATGGAGTCAAATATGCATCATAAAATTAAAATTATACAAGTTTTTAATATTTTTCTAATCTTTGTTTTCTGGTTTAACCCTAATTTTACCCTTCTAATCTTACCATGATATTATGTTATTTAGACTTTGCGGGATAATGTAATTACCATAACATGTCAAAAGACCCAAAAAAGTTCAATTTATGAACAATTTGTACTTATCCTAACCATTTGGTCAAATATTATATTTTTAGGAATTTAAATTCATTTAATAAAATATTTTATATTTTAAAATACCAATAGTGTCAATTTTAACACTATTCATTAGTTAACTTTTAAAAATTTCATAACAGGAATATAAGTTCTAAAAAAATAATTTAAATAATCAAAAACATGTCAAAATGATCCATAATATTTTTGGTTGGAATAAATTATTTCAGATAATATTTATTTTAATATTTAGAATATCATTTATTTGATTCTTTCATTAATTCATAAATTACTACATCATCTTTGTGTCATCATTTAATTTAATTATTTTTTTCCTAAAAATTTTAAATAAATTACCATGATGTAGGTAATATTTTTAGATTTCTAATGACTATTTATAGTCGAAGAGGTCATTTTTATAACCCCATATTAAAAAAACTAGTTACGAGAGACATGATGGTGATATATCTTGGTCTTTATTTTAAATAAATGTTTATAAGTGTCAAAATCACATCCAAGTGGCACCAAGTGGTCCAAAAAAATAAAATTATGCTAAGGATTGGGATACACTCAAATAGTTAAATTATGACATGTTTTAGGCTTGTTTTATAATATTATAATATTATTTTTACATTTAATTTCCTGATATACTCTTAACCGTTGTAATTAAAATAATTACTAAAGTTATTATTAATAATGTCCAAAAAATAAAAAAGAAACTATTTACATAATTGGGACCTTGTGATTCTAAATATGGAATCCATTTTTTCCAATTCAAAATATATAATTTCAGTATTTAATTTAAAATTGATCCCCATTGTCAAAAAGAGAAAACAAGTTTTTTTAAAAGTAAACACCATAAAAAGATTGACATGCGTTTATATCTAATTTCAAAATTAAATTAATTCCATTCACAAAAATTGAATTAAATGATAAAAAAATTATTTAATTATACATTAAAATCAATTAAATGGATAATCTAATAAAAAAATAAAATTAGAAAAATGGCAATTTTGATTTAAAATATAGCATTTTTTACTATTCATTAAAAAATGAATTTAATCAGAAAAATACAAAAAATTCAACAAAAATGAATTTTTATGTCCAGATTATAAAGAATAATTTTTTTTTCAAATATAAAATATAAAAGTGAAAAAAACTAGATTTAAAATGGTTCACCATCAAAAAAAGGTGGTGAAACCACCTTTTAAAAATATTATAGTTTTTTATGCTTAAAATCATATTTATTCTAATTTTAAGCCTTTTAATTTTTTAGAATAAAGTAAAAACATTTAATAAACATGTGTAGACATAAAATAGTTAGTTTTCTTCATTCCTACCAAAACAACATCTAAGCGATAAATACCTTTTAAAATAATAATATTAATAATGTATTATTTTTCAGTATATCATAATCTTGTGTGCAACATAAGATTTTGGAGGAACTCATTGTTATGTAATGGGTATGCTATTGGACATAGAGTCCCCTTTTAATTAAATTTAATATCTAATTCATAAATATTAATAGATATGAAAAATTATTATTCTATAATTACCTGAGATGTTACAATTCATATATATATATATAACATAAACTATTTATCAACATTATCAATAATTTTTTAATTAGTAAAATTTTAATATTTATCTCAATTTTCTTAATTTTTATCAGTTTAATTTTAATTATATATATATATATAATATATACAATTTTATTAGTATTTATAATTTATGTATAGTATAATAAATTTATTCATTTTTATCAATGATAATTTAATTAACAAAATTTTTTATATTATTTTAATAAACTGATTTTTTTATTTTATTAAATTATTTTATTTTATTCATACCTTTATAAGCGCTAAAAATAATGCACTGATAAAGTGTAACATTTATCAGAACTAAAAAAAGTATCAATAAAGGTACTCTTTATCCAAGTTAACAATAAAGCCTTAATAAAGGATAATCTTTATCAGATCTACAAAATAATTGATAAACGGTACCCTATAACTATTCTAAAAAAAGAGCTGATAAAAGGTACCCTTTATGAGCGCTTTTTTAGCACCGATAAAGAGAACCTTTATCAGTGATTTTTTTTAGTTCTTGTAAAGTTCAATGTTATTAAATTCATGTTTTTAGTGGTGTTAGAACTATATTTTTACAAAACATGTTAATTTTTTGAGATATTGGTTTAGATTCTCTATTATTGAATAGTAATATTTGGGTAGTATTAGAAAAAGTCTACTATTTATTTCAAATTTTTTCATTTCATAATTGAAAATAAGATTTTCATAGAAAAAAAATTAAAAAAATATCTCTAAGTATTATATATAGGATTTCCTCCACATATTCATGCTTAGAATCCCAATGTAAAATATTAGATTCACTTGATTTTTTAAGTGATATATTTTTAAAATAAATTTATAAAATATAAAAATTCATTATATTAATTTATCCGACTAGCCAAATCCACAAGATATCATGATAAAATTTAACAGTCCATTATTGTAGTATATGGTTATTCATTCCAAAAATACGCAATATATTAATAAAAAGTAGTTTATGAATATGAAATACCTCTTTGATAGTAATGAAAAAATTCTAAAAATGGCTGAATTATAGTATTGGATTGTGGAAATTAATATTTTTACAATGATAAAATGTAGTATAATGGAAGTGTCATGTTTTCTCTATGGTTTATAGACCAATCAATCTGTTAAATTATATATATATATATATATATATATATGAATTAAAATTACTAATGTAGGTTGTATGTAATATTTTCTTAAATTTTTATTCCAAAAGAATTAAACAATAATTAAATTTCAATGTCTTTTACGTTTGACAAGGTCAAATAAAAAGAAATGAATTGTGATAAAACTATCTTCTACAAATATACTAATAAACTCCTTGTATTGGCCAATTGAATTGTCTTATTTCAAAATATATGGAATTAAATTGATTGAAGGTGTTTTAAATAAACAATATTAGTAGTAAATAGTATGTCGAGAATCTAATAGGGTGTGAATCTTATATTATACATGGACATATCTTCCAACAATGTAATACAATTATCTTAAATTTAGAATTATTATAATATTTATTATAAATGTGCCATAAAAATGTTATCTAACACAGTATTAATCATCGATATGGTTTCTATCCTTCTATGTGTAGGTTTAGAACTATAATGAAATAAACGGAGAAAATACAATAAAGAAATAGTAGAGAAAATGATCTCCCCTATATGTGAATTATTTTATCCTCATAAATCTTACATTACATATTATGATGAATCCTCATGTCAAAATCCAAAAAATATGACATACACATGGATTCTTTTAATTTTTTAATATCATTTTTCCTTTTTTGATTCAACACTTCTATGTATGGAATGTGAAAAAACTTTTAAGGGTGAAAAAAAGATACTAAAACATAATTTTATAGTATAATATAAATAAATACCAAATGATTTCTCCAAAGAGACAAAAAAACAGCATCATTATACGTAAAAAGTGGGGTTTGAATTTGTTTTCATTTGATATTTTTAACAATAGTTTCAGATTATTTTATCATCTATATTTAGATTTTGTGATTGTTTCAACGGTTGGATGACCAATTGTGATGAAACCCTAGAAATATATTTATTAAATGCACATATAAGAATCATTAAATTAAAAAAAACAGTTTATGAATGTGATATCTCTCTTCAACAACAATTCCAAAATTCTAAAAATGGATAAATTGTTGTTTTGGATTTTATAAAATATTATTAGTATAATGATAAAATTTAGTATAATGGAGGCCTCATGTATTCTCTATAGTCGATAGACCAATCATACAGTCAAATTATATATATTTATATGTATATATTAGAATTAAAATTACAAATGTAGGTTGTATGTAATATTTTTTTTAATTTTTATTCCAAAAAAATAAAACAAGATTGAAATTTAAAGGTCTAATTAGTGTTTGACAAGGTCAGATCAAAAGAAATTAAATGTTAGAACACTATTATCTATAAATGTACTAATAATCTCTTAGTTCTGGCCAATTGAGCTATATTATTTATAAATATATAGAATTAAATAGATTGACGTAATTTTAAATAAACAATCTCAGTAGTAAATAGTTTATTGAGATTATAATAGGGTGTCAGTCTTATATCATACATGGACATATCTTCCAACAATTTAATTCCATTAGCTTAAATTTAGAATTATAATAATATGTAGTATTAAATTTCCATAAAAATATTATCTAACATAGTGTTAATCACCGAGAAGGTTTCTATCCTTCCATGTGTAGGTTTAGAACCATAATGATATAAAATAAGACAATACAATAACGAAATAGTAGAGAAAAGGATCTCCCATATATGTGAATTATCTGCTCCTCATAAATCTTGCATTGTATATTACGATGAATCCACATGTCAAAAATTGATAATATATAATTTACACATGGATTTATTTTAATTTTTTACTATTATTTATCCTTTTTGGATTCCATTCTTATAAGTATAAAATGTGAAAAGGCATTAAATGGTGTATGAAAAGATACTAAAATATAATATTGTAAAATAATATAGAGAAGGCACAAATTATTTCTCTAAAGAGACATAAAAAACGATAGCATAATTATATGAGAAAGGGGGGTTTGAATTAGTTTTAATTAGATATATTTAAAAATAGTTTGAGATTATTTTATCATATATATGTATATTTCATGATTGGTTCAAGGTTTGGATGACCAATTGTGATGATTATTTTATAAATAGACTGACATATAAATTTAGTATGAAAAAAGGAAATAAAAATTAATAAATAAGTTTTTTCATGAAAATGAACTCAAACCAATATTTATAAAATATCTGTAAGAAGAAGTCAGTAATGAACCATTCAAGATTCCTCATTTTGAACTAAATCATCATCATAGAAATGTCAAATTTTATTTTCTCAAGAAAAAAATTATCTAATGTTTTGGAAAATATTCATTCATTTTGATCATTATTTAAAATATATTCTGTAATGAAACCTCTATTATTATCATGATAACTTATAAAATAAAATATATCATAAAAGTGATTTATTCATTAATGGTGGAAATGATTCATTGATAATAAAATAACATAATTACTATGACATTAAAAGGTAATTTCCTTAAAATAAACCCTAAAATATGATTGTTATATTTTATCCATAATCATGGAGAACAATCATTAGTAGCGTCTATATTCTCAGTTGAAAGTAGGAATAAAGAAACTGATAAATTCTTCTTATAGATTTCTAAAATCATTTATTTATCAAGAAAAGGACACATAACTGATTATTTATTTATCTATTCCACATACATAAAAAATAGAATTGGAATTAAAAAAAATCCAAAATTTTTTACATGAATATAAGAAACCATAATTTTCTGTGAGGTCCCAAGAATAATACTATTATTCAAGCCAACAGATTCCACCATCACCTCTACCTACAAGCAAAAGATCATGATAGTTCACCATTGAAGCTACTAGAAACTCAATGGAAGAAGTTCATGAGCTCATACAATAAACATGAAATAATTCTGAAGAGAACGATTCACATACATGATATAATGAATGAAAATACCTTTGTTACACTGTGTTGAGCGAACCTGTAGTGTTAAGGGAGGTCCGGAGTGGGAAAATTCCATATTGGACACCATGGAAGGTAGATTTTCATGCATGAATTGATGAAAATGTGGAGAAAAATGCTAGTGAATAAGAGACATTGGTTGATAGGTTGACCACAAACCTATTCTGATTGTATAAATTCACACATAAGAATTAAGATGCAAATGGAAAATTCTCAAGGTCACACCCATAGTGTTGGAATGCATGTTGTTTTGAATAGTTATGTGGCTAGGGTTTTTCATACATGGGTCTAAATTTTCTAAAATATTAGGTTGAACATGTTATATAAATGGAGGAGAGGTAGATATAATAAGGTGTAGATATAAATAGGTCCCTTTATAGAATACAATATATTTGGAAGAAAATTTGACAAAATATTTGAAAACATTATCAATAGACAATTTGAGCCCCATATCCTGTATATGTTTGTGAATTTATAAATGGGACACATTGGGGATATGGTGTGGGTTAAAAAGATGAAGATATTAACAGAAATAATTTAAATGTAAAATTAATGATATATAAGTTTATACAATATATGAAAGAATAAGGTTAAACTGTTGAGATTTATTTTTAATATGAAAATAATGGAGTTATTTCACTTGAATAAAGAACTAGACCAACTAGAAGGAAGAAACTACTAGGCCTGTGTGCTGATTTTGATACTTATTTTAGAAAATTTATTTTTCTACAACCATATAGATTTAATGATGGGGTGGACCATGTGTCATCGTTGTGTAATGAAGGTTTATTTATTTTTCTGAGGTAATTATAATTTTAATGGACTTCATGTTGGATCCTTGTATATTCCATCTATATTTTACAATATATATATCTCTTTTTATTCAAGACCATTGTTACATGTGTGAGTAAGTTATTTACTAAATACATTGAAAAGATTATACCCTTCACCATTACAATTGTATTTTATGTCATCTATGTATAAAAATGGATTCAGTTCACCCAATATTCGAATGAATCGATGTAAAATAAAAATTAGGAAAAGGGGAATTCATTATTTAGAGTGTGATTACAAAAACTATTGGACTCACATAGACATGATTCCTATAAATTCTTAATTTCTAATTCATTCTCTCCTTACATGTTTTCTCATGAATCATGATTTTAATTTCCCATTACTTGTCCCTTTTTATTGAACTTCCAAAATCATCATCATTTTTTCATCTTTTCAACTCAGTAGTTTAGTTATTTTTTATCTTCATATTTTTTATCATTTCTATAAAATTATATACATTATCCACCTAAACCTCATGGTATTGATCTAGGACTCATCATAAATATTCTAATTAGTAGTTTAGTGTTTCATATTTTTTGATTTAAATAATTATAATCCTTAAAATCTTTGATGAAATTGACTATTCCCTCAGGAATTAACATGTTTTTCGGCACTGTTTCTAGGGATAGTGTGCTAAGATTACTTAGATTTAATTGTTTATTAAAAAAAATTCTATCTATATTTTCAGTTTTATATGTTTAATTTTTTTTATTTTTTAAATTATACTCATATCTCTATTATGCCTAGGTATCTTTTTATGTTGTGACGGAAGGGATACAAATCATATGGGAGGAAAATTATCTACCCTCTAACCAAACAATGCACCTATAAAAACAAATAATGTAGATTAGGTAAATATCCAAATCCTTGGTTGGGAGTGATGAATCCAAATATAGTTCCCTTAATTATACATGACACACCATCAGTAAAAACTCTTCATCCTATAATTCATTTTCAATGTGGCATGTCAATATTTAAATAAGATTATAAAGGATGTTAATGAAGAAACAAGATAATAATAAAAAGTATATGTGGATGAATTAAACCATAAAGAAATATCTAAACGGGATACTAAATTTGAATCCAAACCCTAGGTAACTCATATTCCAAATGTTGAATTTGTTTATTCAGAGGAATATCTCACTACTAAAGGACCATAGAAAAAAAACAAAAATGAAATATTTCTACCTGGATTTGACATCCTATAAGATTTCTATTCAAAATAAATGGATTTTCATGGTATGGTTTCACCCTAAACAACATGATATAGCAGATCTGAAGAAAGATTATGAATAAGAAAAATAGGACTTGACTAATGAAGATAATAGAAAATAAGATTATGTTATTAAAATAATTAAGGATATCCTAAAAACTAATATGGAAATTAAATTGAAAGAAATTTTTTAAAATTAATAAGCATAAGAAGGGATGGTTGTGGTTCTTGTAGAACATGTTGAATAATTTAAATAAATATACCTGCAAGTCCAAAAGGATTTGTAATATTAGTTGTGGACAGTAATGAAATTATAGTCTTAAGATCAATCCACTACTTGGTTTACACCATAATAAATAAAGAAGTTGATAACAACAAAGAGATGGAGAAGTAACACCTCTAATGCATAAAAAATCCAAAAATTGTGTAAATTTTCGAAGGTTGCCTCTTTATGATACTCTAATAATGTGTCATAATGAGGTATGGCTGATATGAGTGACCTTAATAATTTATTTCAATTAGAAAACCTGAGTTTTTATATGTATTATAGGATAGTGTTTTTTCTTTCCTAGGAATTATATTTAGTTTTATATTTGAAATTTACAGTAGTCATTTTTTATTAGCCTTATAATTTTTATCTTAAATGAAATGATCCATAATCATTAATGAGATTAATTATTTTTTTGGATCATTAAGATGAAGGCATAAGGATAAGATATAAAAGGCAATAAAATAGATTCTGGGGTAAAGGGTATTACATTCAATTAAATGTCATTTTATCCCCACATTTTTTTCATGTTTATTAGTTTTAAAGAGGGAATTTACTACCCCACATTTGAAAAAAATAAATCTAGGAGTCAAAAAAAATACATAAGAATCCCATGATGTCATGTTATAGATTCCGATGTTAATATAATTAAAGGAGTAAAATGTTAGATTGAATGATTATAGATAAACATAAGAGTTATTATTTTATGAATCCTGAATTGAGGAGGCATGTTTATTAATTTAAATGAAATATCCATACTATTTTCATTCATTGAATTTCATAAATTCATACAGATTAGTTTTATATTTTCAATCATGCACTGAGTGATTGAAGAAATATCATATTTTTAATTTTCTTAGAGGAATTTTAATGAAATATTTCCAATTTCATCATGTATATATTCTTGAATGAACAAAGAACATATTTCATTTTTGAAATTAAATTGAATATTATTGAAGCTATAATTATACAATAGGACATTTAAAATGATTATTAAATTTTTATTAATTAGAAAATATCATTTAGAATTACCATTTACATCAATTCAACTTATCCAATAAAATAAATGAATGACCCTAATTATGAATAACTGTATTAAAAGACTAAATTAATCCTTTTATACCCATGATATTGGTTATTATAAATGATATTTAGTAGTTGGAGTATAAATTTGAGGCTATTTGTAGTAGAAGGGGATTTCTTCATCATAAAAATGATGTGGGATGGTTTCATGGGATTTTTGTAAGGTTCATGGTATTCATCCATTGTATTCAATTGTTACCCTCTTTAATGAAAATGTTATAATGTAGTTGAAAATAAAAAAAATGAATAATTAGTTGTGTCGTGAGAGAATAAAATGACACCATTACAAGACCAATGATATTATCATATGTGGTTTGGATGTGGAGGTGAAATTTGTTCATAAAATGATATTTGAAAAAATTAAAAAAAAAATATAGAAGAATAAAATCAAGAGGATCAACATCTATCTTTTTGGTGACATTGATTCATGGATGTATTTTAAGCTTGTTAAGTGGGTGTTGTCATTTTGAAAGAGTAGAATTTCATTGTACATTACTTCTGAAAAACATTAATTATAATTAAGTGATTGACTAACTCTTGAGATTTAATTATTTTGAAATTAATAACAGAGTACTTTAATTATCTGCGTTAGTTGACCGATTTCTAGGCCACCATGATTATTTGTGACCTTTTTCTATAAAAAAATCACGAGTACAAAACGGATTTTAACATCATGAGGAAAAACCAGCAACATCACTAAAAAGTGGTTTTGATCTAAGATCAACTAAAAGGATATATATTCTATCATCACTAATTGAAGCACTGATAAATACCGTTTTATCAGCACTTTTATTTTAGCATTGAAAAAAGTCCAAAAAACAATAAATTACAAAAAAAAATCCGAGTTGCAGAACACCCCTTTTCTAATTTCTCTAAGACCCCCATAATATGCTAGGATCCCCCAATAATTCTATGGTTACCCCCTTTAACAGAGATAAAAAATCCATCCACATTGCTAAAAAATAATCATTGAAGTAAACATTTTTAAAAGGATGGTCTATTTTAGCAGTGAAGATAGAAGAACTAATAAAGGTCATCTTTATCAGTGTTTTTATTTTAGAAATGATTAAATGGGTCTTTTATCATCATCATCATCATAATTAATGTTTTATTAAAAGGGACCAAAATGAAAAGAAAATAGCCACCCCACCCTTCACTACACTCAAAGAAATTAAGGAGGCCTGAAGTGGTGAAGCCCAAGGGCATCTCCTTTAATGAGATTGACCCCCTCCGCCTTCAAACTACCCATAGTATGCAGACAAAAATCTAATGATTCATGGAACTCCAACGAATCTAATTGGTCTGCCATAGTGTTCCCCTCCCTCCAGGTGTGAAGGACCTATGTTCTGTAGCTCATAAAACTATTTCATTTTCTAATAAAACAGTTGATGGACTAAGGACAATTGCCCTCCCCTTTCAAGGCCTTCTGGACAATCAGCGAGTCTGTTTCCACTTCCGAAATCTCCAGCCCCTTTTAAACACACAATCTGAGCCCAATGAGAATTTCCAAAGCCTCTGCTTGAAGGGAGGAGCCCGGACCCAGCCGGAATGAGAAAGCCAAAAGGACCGACCCCTTACCATCGCACACCACCCCTCCTCCCCACATCGCTCCCATGACATAGGACCCATCCATATTCAATTTCAACCCATACAAGGGGGGTTTCCTGTAGACCCAATTTCCTGTATTGCGAGTGGGTAAAGGAGTGGCATAAGAGTTGTCTTTGAAGCCAAGCAATGTAGGGGCCTCCTTCTAGTTTCTCACCACCTTAGCCAAGTCAATAAGAAAATTCCAAGCCCACGCAATAATTACCCAAGATGAAATGGACGCACCTTCAAACCTCACTCTGTTCCTCAGCTTCCAAAGCACCCAACACCATGCATGAAGAACCACATATTGAGCCAACTGTTCAGGGCCTCCCACCCCTGATCTGAGATACCATCTGTCAAGAAAAGGAAGGTTGGCTAAAACAGAGGAAGAGACTGTTGTGAATTACCAATGAATCCTCCACACTTCACACGCCCATTCACTATCAAAGAAAAGATGATCCCTAGACTCCACACACAAATCCTTATAGTGCACGCACTTAGAATCATAGTAAATACCACACCATTAAATATTATCGTTTGTTGGGACCTCCTTGTTCCTGATCCTCTAGGTGAGAAAGTTGAACTTGCTGGGCACACTCCACACCCAAATAGTCTCATCCCACCTGTGAGAATCGCCTTGCTCAAAAAAGATGCGCCTAAAATCATTTGATGAGAATAAACCGGAGGAGTTCGGGGTGAAAACACATTTATCAGGCTCGGAATTCATCTCGATGAAAAGATTATTTTATAACAGTTAAAAGAAAAACACTTATAAAACAAAATAAAAAGTAAAAACATTATGCTAATTAAAAAATATGAGTTAGAGACTATTGGAATCTACTTGTTTTAGTACTAACAAATCATGTAAATAATGTAATTCATGGAAATATTTTATATTATGTTTAAATCTTATAAATCATGATTACTCATATTCTATTATGTTTTATTATGATTATGTTTAAACTTAATCCATTTTGTGAGTATTAATTCTTAATATAGATGGAATATATTTTACTAAGTATGAGTCATCGTTTCTATGCCCAAACTGTCTCACTATTTTGTTTGGAAAATGGAAAAGTCTGTGACGCCGTTTCCTAGACACAGTAACTGTGCTACCAGTTCCAGAATTTGCAAAGGGCTAGACACCGTAATCATGTTATTGGTTCTAAATTTCGCAAAGGACAAGGAACTATGACCTTGAAATCAATTCCAAAATTTATAAAGGACTACACACTATTTCTATAACACCAGTTCTGTGACAGCATAACAAGACAATATTCAAAATATTGACAAAGGACAAGATATCATTTCTATGACACGGTAATAAGACACCATAACAACACATAGCCCTAAGTCACCGCTTATGAATCACCATGATTGTGGCACTATATCTAACTCACCATGACTATGGCACTGTTCCTGTGTCCCCACAAACTATGACACCATTCCTTACATAAAACTTTTTCTGTCTTTTTCATATAAATTTAAAAGTTGATTATAAATGTTAGATTTGAGTCATTTAATAACACTGGCATATTTAATGTTCTTATATAGACATGACACCTAACAGTACAAGGTATGAGGTGAAGGGATTGTGTTCCTTGTTGGACATAACACAAGCACTCATGCTAAATATACAAGGTGACGCATGAGATGAAATTAGTATAAGTGACTAACAAAGATATTAGAGTGAACCTACATGCATTCAAGAACATACATAAGATCATGTTATGAACTCTCTTTTTCATGAAGCATTATTTTTGTGGATCAAAACTCCAAATATCCCTAAAACAACAACGCAAAGAAGAGAAAAAGAGAAACTCACTGAACTAAAAACCAGAACGCAGAACTCACGACACTCTATTTTTAAGTCTTCCTTCAGAAGAGGACACGAACATCAAATCTGCTAAATCTTAGAATTCCATAGCTGCATAGAACAACACTCAGAGAATTTCTAATCCCTTCATATTATATTTAACTCTGTTGTGTACTATTTTATTAATTTTTTGATCAGTGTGTGCATCTGTATATTAAACACACACGGTCTTCTGAACTAAACTGGAGGATACAAGATATCATCACAGATATATCTTTTTACACCTTGTTTCACCCACATATAACTATAGAAGAGGTCTTGTGTGACCTGGCTATTTTATTTGTCCCATAGAATGATTGTAGAGTTCAAGTGACCTAGATAGATCTGTATTCTAGTGTAATCCTTGATCCAAGGTGTCGATCAAAGACTATTAATATAAATTTCTTGGTGGCAGGTGATCTCCAAGTAGAGTGGATTAGGTTTCGGCTTGAGACTGAACAAATGTTTTTAATCCTTTATGTTTTCAAATTCATTTTACTCTGTTTTAACTCATATTTTAGAAAACTATGTTTCACTTTGATAGTTACCCTTGGATAGTATTTATAAATACATTTATGTCATAAATTATTTTTGAACGGTTATATAAATATCTCATATTTTTATAACTGGGAAATAATCAGTCTTTCAAGAAATTAATTGAACAGTTAAACTATTATAAATTTAATACTTTTATTAATTGGAATTTTTTTAAATTAGGGGATCTTCAAAAAAAAATTAATATGAATTTTTATAGGAACTCAATTCACCCCCTATTGATTGTCCTACTCCGACCAACATTTGATATTATAGGTTGTTTTTAAATTTCTATTTTCAATGGTTTCAATGCCTCTTAAAATCTTTTAAACTGTGATTAAGTTGTGTTTTAAAGATATCTAAATTTATATTAGTTCTAAATTTTTACCTCTTTAAAATCTATCCTTTATTCATTGTTATGGATAATAGAAAGAAATGTTCTACTACCAAAAGACCACCCTACTTTAATGGAACTAATTATGCTCAATGGAAAATTAAAATGATAATTCACTTAGAAAGTATGGGCTTTGATATTTGGAAAGTAATTGAAGATAAATATGAAATACCCAAAACTCCAAGAAATACATGGATTGAAGCTACAAATGTTTCTTAAAATAATAATTTTAAATCTATGAATACCTTTTTTGTTCTTTAGGGGATAAAGAATTTAATAGAATTTTTTATTGTAAATATCCATATGAAATTTGGGATACCATTGCTTTTTCAAATGAAGGAACTACTAATGTAAAATAAATGAGACTTATACATATACTATTAAGTGTGATAAATTTAAGAAGAAGATTGATGAACCCATTTCTGATATGTATCTCAAGTTTAATGAAATAGTCAATACAATGAGCTCTCTTGGAAAGCCAATGGATTGCAAAGAAAAAATCATGCAGCTACTCATATGTCTACCTGAAAGATGGAGAGGAACCTCAGTTTCAATTAGAGAATATAGTGATATCCAAAATTTGTCATTCAAGGATCTGATAGGTAAATTGATGATGTTTGAGGATGATTTAAAGGTAAACAAATAAGAAGATGATGAACCAAAGAGAAAGTTAGTGGATTTCAAAACCACTACTTCCAATAATAATGAAAAGAAGAGGATACAGACTAATTCTAATAGTACAACTAATGATGATTGACTATCAGAAAATGATGAGGAAATGGATCAATTTTCAATAAGGTTTAAGAATTTTTATAGGAGGAAGAAACTCTTCAGGAATCCCAGTTACAAAGTAAAACTTAATCAGAAGGAATACTGTAATAAGAACTGTAAAATGAATAAGAACACAAATTAAATAGTTTTCTATGAATGTAAGAGAAAAGGACATCTAAAGGATGGCTTCCCAAATATAAAGTATAAAAAATATTGATGACAAATATATAAAGTAAAAAAAGGAAATGAAAGCAACCTGGAGTGCTTCTGAGGACAGCTCAAGTGACTCAGAATCTTCACATGATAAAAAGGATGAAAAATCCAATATGTGTTTCATGACAGACACGTTAGAGGTAACTCTTGAGTATCCTATTCAAAATTCCAATTATTCTAGAGAAGAAATTGATTCGGAAAATATAACTACTAAGGAAATGTTTTAATACTTCCAAATGATTTAAGATACATGAGATGAATTAAAAGATAAATATAAAGATATAAAGAAACAATATGGACTTCTAAGGTTAAATCTGATCATACAATAGAAAAGTAATAGAATGATCAATTAATTAAAGAGAACAATGAACATAATTATCTAATGATCAATTAAAAAATGAAATAGAAAAAACATACCAATGGTAAGAAAACTCTGACACAGATACTTGGTAAAAAAGTATCTCCTTGGTACACGACTAGTATAGGGAACCAAACTAGACAAAGGAACATAGAAAAAACAAATTTTATAACAAAATCTAGAAAATATATCTTCATATACAGAACTAAAAAAATCTGATAGTTTTAGCTCCAAGAATTCATTCACTGGTTTTATTTTCTTAGGACCATACAAATATTTCATTTAAAATACTTTACAAACTGTGTATAGGAAACCCATGAAGAATGTATGGGTTCTTAAAGCTTTTATTACTAATGTTACTGGGCCCAAACAAATCTAGGTGCCAAAATCATCTATTTCATAATTATTTTGAAGGAATGTTTTTGACGAACCTGTGTAAATATATATAGTACATGGAAAGTGAATATTCAAGGAAAATGATAGAAGATTACTCATGCTTCAAGAATCTGATAATGATTGATGGTGTACATGTCACTTTTTCTAACAATACTAAAGGAAAAATAATTTTCCTTGGCCATATTGGTAACTCAAAATCAGTTTTAATTTCTAAAGTAATTTTTTTGATGTATTAAAATATAATCTTCTCGGTATTTCGCAATTATGTGATGATGGTTTTCATGTTAAATTTGAAAATGATTCTTTAATTTTTTTAATTCTACAAATTAATTAGTATTTTATACTTTTAGAAATGAAAATGTTTATGAACCTAACTTAGATTCTTTAGTTTCTCAAAAAATTTCATGCTTAAGTTCCTTTTACAAAAAGTATTAGATTTTTTTATAGAAGACTATGAAACTGTAACATACACTCTCTATGAAAGAATACTAGAAAAGGCTTAGTCAAGGATCTTCCCAAACATAAGTTTCTAAGTAAAAAAGTCTATAATACTTGTTAAAATGGTAAAAACAAAAAATCTCATTCAAACTAAAGAAAGAAGTTTCAAATTCTCAACCTCTTTAGTTGGATCATATGGACTTGTTTGGACCATTTAGAGTTTCAATTCTTAATGGGACGCAATATGTCTATATTCTTGTAGATGACAATTATAGATATACTTTGACCTTTTTCTTAGCTCACAAAATTAAATTTTTTTCTCATTTCACCATGTATGATAGAATAGTAGAAAATCTAAGTGGTATTATAATTAAAACCCTAAGAATTGACCATGGCCGTGAGTTTTAAAATTAAGAGTTTGAATCTTTTTTCTCACAAAATATAGATTTTTGGAAACTATTTTCTCCTAGGAAACCTCAACAAAATGGTGTTGTAAGAAGAAGAAATAGAAACTTATAAGAAATAGTTACAACCATACTTAATGTATATGACTTACCTATATAATTTTGGGATGAAGTTATTAATACAGCTTTCAATATTATTAATAGAGTCTTTATGAGACCAATTCTCAAGAAAACTCTCTACGGGTTGTGAAACAATAGAAAACCCAAATCTAATAACTTTAATGTTTTTGGATGAAAGGTCTTTATCCTTAATACTAAGGAAAATATTGAAAAAATTTCTTCCTAAAGAGATGAAGGAATATTTCTTGGTTTCTTAATATCTAGTAAAGACTATAGAGTCTTTAATAAAAGAACCAAATAAGTGGAAGAATCAGTACATGTGAAATTTAATGAAACAGGTCCACATGAACCTTAGAACTCCCTAGAAAACCTTGAGGATGATTTTTCAAATGTAGACATAAATAAAAAATATTTTGACCTAGTTGTCAAGAAACCAATAAAAGTTCTGGAAATTATCCCAAATCTAGCCATAATAAACTTGAATTTGTTGAAGAACCTGAAATCTCTAGCCCATATTTTTTCTAGATATGTTTGAACCATTAAGAACCATACTTTAGATGCTATAGTTAGAGACATAGATAAATAAACTCATACTAGAGCTTCTCTAATGAATCATGTTGAACATAAATCTTTCTTGTCACAACTTGAGCCTAAGAACATCAATGAGGCAATCAATGATGAACATTGGGTGATGGATATGTAAGAAGAGTTAAATCATTTTTAAAGAAATAAAAACTAGAATCTAGTGGATATACCTAAAGAAACCATGAAGATTGGCACTAAATGGTTGTTTAGGAATAAAGTAGGTGAAGCCGGTTATATTGTATAAAACAAAGCTATATTAATTATACAGGGTTATAGTTAAGAAGAAGGGATTAATTATGAGGAAAATTTTTCACTAGTTTCTAGACATGAATCCATTAGAATCTTTCTTGCATATGCAACACATCTAAATTTCAAACTATATAAAATGGATGTTAAGAGTGCATTCATAAATGGGAATATTGTTAAGGATGTTTTTGTTGAAAAACCCCCTAGTTTCACAAACCCTCATTTTCCAAATCATGTTTTTAAATTAATAAAATGTTTTTATGGTTTAAAACTAGATTTAAGAGATTGGTATGATAGACTAAGTTGTTTCCTTATTTCTAAAGGCTTTGAAAAATCTATAGTTGATCTTATACTCTTCATGAAATGAATTTCTAATGATGTTTTAGTTGTTAAAATATATGTTGATGGTATTATTTTTAGATCTTCTAAAAATTATTTATGTTTTGATTTCTCAAAAATGATGCAAAATGATTTTGAAATGAGTTTGATGGTTGAACTAAAACTCTTTCTTAGATTTCAAATCTTTCAAAATAAGGAAGGTATTATTTTGAATCAAAGTACATATACTAAAGATCTTATAAAATGTTTTGGTTTGGATGGTACTAAATGTAGTGATCCTTAAATGAGTACCACCTATAAATTATATCTTTATAAAAATGGTAAATCTATTGATCAAAACACTTACAAAGGAATGATTGGGATTTTATTATACTTAACTGCTAGCATGCCTGATATTATGTTTAGTGTGTGTATGTGTGCTCATTTTAAAGAAAATTCTAAAGATTCATATCTTCTATCTATTAAAAAAATCAAATACCTAAAAAATACTACCATCTTATGACAATTCTATCATAGAGGACGGTCATTTTATCTAGTTAACTATTCAGATACTGATTTTGGTGGTTGCAAGTTAGATAGAAAAAGTACCAATAAAACATGTCACTTTTTGGGAAAGTCACTAGTATCATGGTGTAGTAAAAAGAAAAATTGTGTTTCATTATCAACTGTTGAAGTTGAATACATAGCTTTTAGTAGTTGTGCTCAGATTTTGTGGATGAAACACACTTTTCTAGATTATAACTATCAATTTTTAAATGTACCAATAAATTATGATAACAAAACTGCTATTAACATCTCTAAGAATCATATTTCTCATTCAAGAACAAAAAATATTGATGTAATACATCACTTTTGAGAGATAATTATCAAAAACGTGATATTACATTAGAATTCATTAACACAGAACATCATCTTGCTAACATTTTCACTAAGCCTTTAAATTATGAACGAATAAGCTACATCATACATGAATTAGGAATGATCATTATTGAGTGACCAGTTTACTATCTTACAGTTTACTTTCACACAATTACTATCTCATAGTTACTATCTCTCATCTTGTTGTCTCATGTTTGCAGTCTCACTAGTTACAATTACACCGTTTAGAGTCACACATCAATGTTAACACTATGACTTCTTATTTCGGTCACACCATTATGACTCGAACTTCTATTTTTAAAAATATTTTCCCATATCACTGTATTGATTATTTTATTTCTTTTATACTAATTTTTTTTGTTTTTCAATTTCTAAACTCCCTAAATGATAAAAAACATCTTTTCACTTCTCTCTTCACTCGGACTTCTATTTTTAAAAATATAGCATTTTTTACTATTCATTAAAAAATGAATTTTATCAGAAAAATACAAAAAATTCAACAAAAATGAATTTTTATGTCCTGATTATAAAGAATAAATTTTTTTTCAAATATAAAATATAAAAGTGAAAAAAACTAGATTTAAAATAGTTCACCATCAAAAAAAGGTGGTGAAACAACCTTTTAAAAATATTAGAGTTTTTTATGCTTAAAATCAGATTTATTCTAATTTTAAGCCTTTTAATTTTTTAGAATAAAGTAAAAACATTTAATAAACATGTGTAGACATAAAATAGTTAGTTTTCTTCATTCCTACCAAAACAACATCTAAGCGATAAATACCTTTTAAAATAATAATATTAATAATGTATTATTTTTCAGTATATCATAATCTTGTGTGCAACATAAGATTTTGGAGGAACTCATTGTTATGTAATGGGTATGCTATTGGACATAGAGTCCCCTTTTAATTAAATTTAATATCTAATTCATAAATATTAATAGATATGAAAAATTATTATTCTATAATTACCTGAGATGTTACAATTCATATATATATATATATAACATAAACTATTTATCAACATTATCAATAATTTTTTAATTAGTAAAATTTTAATATTTATCTCAATTTTTTTAATTTTTATCAGTTTAATTTTAATTATATATATATATATATAATATATATAATTTTATTAGTATTTATAATTTATGTATAGTATAATAAATTTATTCATTTTTATCAATGATAATTTAATTAACAAAATTTTTTATATTATTTTAATAAACAGATTTTTTTTATTTTATTAAATTATTTTATTTTATTCATACCTTTATAAGCGCTAAAAATAATGCACTGATAAAGTGTAACATTTATCAGAACTAAAAAAAGTATCAATAAAGATACTCTTTATCCAAGTTAACAATAAATCCTTAATAAAGGATAATATTTATCAGAGCTACAAAATAATTGATAAACGGTACCCTATAACTATTCTAAAAAAAGAGCTGATAAAAGGTACCCTTTATGAGCGCTTTTTTAGCACCGATAAAGAGAACCTTTATTAGTGATTTTTTTTAGTTCTTGTAAAGTTCAATGTTATTAAAGGCATGTTTTTAGTGGTGTTAGAACTATATTTTTACAAAACATGTTAATTTTTTGAGATATTGGTTTAGATTCTCTATTATTGAATAGTAATATTTGGGTAGTATTAGAAAAATTCTACTATTTAGTTCAAATTTTTTCATTTCATAATTGAAAATAAGGTTTTCATAGAAAAAAAATTAAAAAAATATCTCTAAGTATTATATATAGGATTTCCTCCATATATTCATGCTTAGAATCCCAATGTAAAATATTAGATTCACTTGATTTTTTAAGTGATATATTTTTAAAATAAATTCATAAAATATAAAAATTCATTATATTAATTTATCCGACTTGCCAAATCCACAAGATATCATGATAAAATTTAACAGTCCATTATTGTAGTATATGGTTATTCATTCCAAAAATACGCAATATATTAATAAAAAGTAGTTTATGAATATGAAATACCTCCTTGACAGTAATGAAAAAATTCTAAAAATGGCTGAATTATAGTATTGGATTGTGGAAATTAATATTTTTACAATGATAAAATGTAGTATAATGGAAGTGTCATGTTTTCTCTATGGTTTATAGACTAATCAATCTGTTAAATTATATATATATATATATTTGAATTAAAATTATGAATGTAGGTTGTATGTAATATTTTCTTAAATTTTTATTCCAAAAGAATTAAACAATAATTAAATTTCAATGTCTTTTACATTTGACAAGGTCAAATAAAAAGAAATGAATTGTGATAAAACTATCTTCTACAAATATACTAATAAACTCCTTGTATTGGCCAATTGAATTGTCTTATTTCTAAATATATGGAATTAAATTGATTGAAGGTGTTTTAAATAAACAATATTAGTAGTAAATAGTATGTCGAGAATCTAATAGGGTGTCAATCTTATATTATACATGGACATATCTTCCCACAATGTGATACAATTATCTTAAATTTATAATTATAATAATATTTATTATAAATGTGCCATAAAAATGTTATCTAACACAGTATTAATCATCGATATGGTTTCTATCCTTCTATGTGTAGGTTTAGAACTATAATTAAATAAATGGAGAAAATACAATAAAGAAATAGTAGAGAAAATGATCTCCCCTATATGTGAATTATTTTATCCTTATAAATCTTACATTACATATTATGATGAATCCTCATGTCAAAATCCAAAAAATATGACATACACATGGATTCTTTTCATTTTTTAATATCATTTTTCCTTTTTTGATTCAACACTTCTATGTATGGAATGTGAAAAAACTTTTAAGGGTGAAAAAAAGATACTAAAACATAATTTTATAGTATAATATAAATAAATACCAAATGATTTCTCCAAAGAGACAAAAAAACAGCATCATTATACGTAAAAAGTGGGGTTTGAATTTGTTTTCATTTGATATTTTTAACAATAGTTTCAGATTATTTTATCATCTATATTTAGATTTTGTGATTGTTTCAACGGTTGGATGACCAATTTTGATGAAACCCTAGAAATATATTTATTAAATGCACATATAAGAATCATTAAATTAATAAAAACAGTTTATGAATGTGATATCTCTCTTCAACAACAATTCCAAAATTCTAAAAATGGATAAATTGTTGTTTTAGATTTTATAAAATATTATTAGTATAATGATAAAATTTAGTATAATGGAGGCCTCATGTATTCTCTATAGTCGATAGACCAATCATACAGTCAAATTATATATATTTATATGTATATATTAGAATTAAAATTACAAATGTAGGTTGTATGTAATATTTTTTTTAATTGTTATTCCAAAAAAATAAAATAAGATTGAAATTTCAAGGTCTAATTAGTGTTTGACAAGGTCAGATCAAAAGAAATTAAATGTTAGAACACTATTATCTATAAATGTACTAATAATCTCTTAGTTCTGGCCAATTGAGCTATATTATTTATAAATATATAGAATTAATTAGATTAACATAATTTTAAATAAACAATCGCAGTAGTAAATAGTTTATTGAGATTCTAATAGGGTGTCGGTCTTATATCATACATGGACATATCTTCCAACAATGTAATTCCATTAGCTTAAATTTAGAATTATAATAATATGTAGTATTAAATTTCCATAAAAATGTTATCTAACATAGTGTTAATCACCGAGAAGGCTTCTATCCTTCCATGTGTAGGTTTAGAACCATAATGAAATAAAATAAGACAATACAATAACGAAATAGTAGAGAAAAGGATCTCCCATATATGTGAATTACCTGCTCCTCATAAATCTTGCATTGTATATTACGATGAATCCACGTGTCAAAAATCGATAATATATAATTTACACATGTATTTATTTTAATTTTTTACTATTATTTCTCCTTTTTAGATTCCATTCTTATAAGTATAAAATGTGAAAAAGAATTAAATGGTGTATGAAAAGATACTAAAATATAATATTGTAAAATAATATAGAGAAAGCACAAATTTTTTCTCTAAAGAGACATAAAAAATGATAGCATAATTATATGAGAAAGGGGGGTTTGAATTTGTTTTAATTAGATATATTTAAAAATAGTTTGAGATTATTTTATCATCTATATGTATATTTCATGATTGGTTCAAGGTTTGGATGACCAATTGTGATGATTATTTTATAAATAGACTGACATATAAATTTAGTATGAAAAAAGGAAAAAAAATTAATAAATGAGTTTTTTCATGAAAATGAACTCAAACCAATATTTATAAAATATCTGTAAGAAGAAGTCAGTAATTAACCATTCAAGATTCCTCATTTTTAACTAAATCATCATCATAGAAATGTCAAATTTTATTTTCTCAAGAAAAAAATTATCTAATGTTTTGGAAAATATTCAATCATTTTGATCATTATTTAAAATATATTCTGTAATGAAACCTCTATTATTATCATGATAACTTATAAAATAAAATATATCATAAAATTGATTTATTCATTAATGGTGGAAATGATTCATTGATACTAAAATAACATAATTACTATGACATTAAAAGGTAATTTCCTTAAAATAAACCCAAAAATATGATTGTTATATTTTATCCATAATCATGGAGAACAATCATTAGTAGCGTGTATATTCTCAGTTGAACGTAGGAATAAAGAAACTGATAAATTATTCTTATAGATTTTTAAAATAATTTATTTATCAAGAAAAGGACACATAACTGATTATTTATTTATCTATTCCACATACATAAAAAATAGAATTGGAATTAAAAAAAATCCAAAATTTTTTACATGAATATAAGAAACCATAATTTGCTGTGAGGTCCCAAGAATTATACTATTATTCAAGCCAACAGATTCCACCATCACCTCTACCTACAAGCAAAAATCATGATAGTTCACCATTGAAGCTACTAGAAACTCAATGGAAGAAGTTCATGAGCTCATACAATAAACATGAAATAATTCTGAAGAGAACGATTCACATACATGATATAATTAATGAAAATACCTTTGTTACACTGTGTTGAGCGAACCTGTAGTGCTAAGGGAGGTCCGGAGTGGGAAAATTCCATATTGGACACCATGGAAGGTAGATTTTCATGCATGAATTGATGAAAATGTGGAGAAAATGATATTGAATAAGAGACATTGGTTGATAGGTTGACCACAAACCTATTCTGATTGTATAAATTCACACATAAGAATTAAGATGCAAATGGAAAATTCTCAAGGTCACACCCATAGTGTTGGAATGCATGTTGTTTTGAATAGTTATGTGGCTAGGGTTTTTCATACATGGGTCTAAATTTTCTAAAATATTAGGTTGAACATGTTATATAAATGGAGGAGAGGTAGATATAATAAGGGTAGATTTAAATAAGTCCCTTTATAGAATACAATATATTTGGAAGAAAATTTGACAAAATATTTGAAAACATTATCAATAGACAATTTGAGCCCCATATCTTGTATATGTTTGTGAATTTATAAATGGGAAACATTGGGGATATGGTTTGGGTTAAAAAGATGAAGATATTAACAGAAATAATTTAAATGTAAAATTAATGATATATAAGTTTATACAATATATGAAAGAATAAGGTTAAACTGTTGAGATTTATTTTTAATATGAAAATAATGGAGTTATTTCACTTGAATAAAGAACTAGACCAACTAGAAGGAAGAAACTACTAGGCCTGTGTGCTGATTTTGATACTTATTTTAGAAAATTTATTTTTCTACAACCATATAGATTTAATGATGGGGTGGACCATGTGTCATGGTTGTGTAATGAAGGTTTATTTATTTTTTTGAGGTAATTATAATTTTAATGGACTTCATGTTGGATCCTTGTATATTCCATCTATATTTTTACAATATATATATATCTTTTTATTCAAGACCATTGTTACATGTGTGAGTAAGTTATTTACTAAATACATTGAAAAGATTATACCCTTCACCATTACAATTGTATTTGATGTCATCTATGTATAAAAATGGATTCAATTCACCCAATATTCGAATGAATCGATGTACAATAAAAATTAGGAAAAGGGGAATTCATTATTTAGATTGTGATTACAAAAACTATTGGACTCACATAGACATGATTCCTATAAATTCTTAATTTATAATTCATTCTTTCCTTACATGTTTTCTCATGAACCATGATTTTAATTTCCCGTTACTTGTCCCTTTTTATTGAACTTCCAAAATCATCATCATTTTTCCATCTTTTCAACTCAGTAGTTTAGTTATTTTTTATCTTCATATTTTTTATCATTTCTATAAAATTATATACATTATCCACCTAAACCTCATGGTATTGATCTAGGACTCATCATAACTATTCTAATTAGTAGTTTAGTGTTTCATATTTTTTGATTTAAATAATTATAATCCTTAAAATCTTTTATGAAATTGACTATTCCCTCATGAATTAACATGTTTTTTGGCACTGTTTCTAGGGATAGTGTGCTAAGATTACTTTGATTTCATTGTTTATTAAAAAAAATTCTATCTATATTTTCAGTTTTATATGTTTAATTTTTTTTATTTTTTAAATTATACTCATATCTCTATTATGCCTAGGTACTTTTTTATGTTGTGACGGAAGGGATACAAATAATATGGGAGGAAAATGATCTACCCTCCAACCAAACAATGCACCTATAAAAACAAATAATGTAGATTAGGTAAAGATCCAAATCCTTGGTTGGGAGTGATGAATCCAAATATAGTTCCCTTAATTATACATGACACACCATCAGTAAAAACTCTTCATCCTATAATTCATTTTCAATGTGGCATGTCAATATTTAAATAAGATTATAATGGATGTTAATGAAGAAACAAGATAATAATAAAAAGTATATGTGGATGAATTAAACCATAAAGAAATATCTAAACGGGATACTGAATTTGAATCCAAACCCTAGGTAACTCATATTCCAAATGTTGAATTTGTTTATTCAGAGGACTATCTCACTACTAAAGGACCATAGAAAAAAACAAAAATGAAATATTTCTACCTGGATTTGACATCCTATAAGATTTCTATTCAAAATAAATGGATTTTCATGGTATGGTTTCACCCTAAACAACATGATATAGCAGATCTGAAGAAAGATTATGAATAAGAAAAATAGGACTTGACTAATGAAGATAATAGAAAATAAGAATATGTTATTAAAATAATTAAGGATATCCTAAAAACTAATATGGAAATTAAATTGAAAGAAATTTTTTAAAATTAATAAGCATAAGAAGGGATGGTTGTGGTTCTTGTAGAACATGTTGAATAATTTAAATAAATATACCTACAAGTCCAAAAGGATTTGTAATATTAGTTGTGGACAGTAATGAAATTATAGTCTTAAGATCAATCCACTACTTGGTTTACACCATAATAAATAAAGAAGTTGAGAACAACAAAGAGATGGAGAAGTAACACCTCTAATGCATAAAAAATCCAAAAATTGTGTAAATTTTCGAAGGTTTCCTCTTTATGATACTCTAATAATGTGTCATAATGAGGTATGGCTGATATGAGTGACCTTAATAATTTATTTCAATTAGAAAACCTGATTTTTTATATGTATTATAGGATAGTTTTTTTTCCTAGGAATTATATTTAGTTTTATATTTGAAATTTACAGTAGTCATTTTTTATTAGCCTTCTAATTTTTATCTTAAATGAAATGATCCATAATCATTAATGAGATTAATTATTTTTTTGGATCATTAAGATGAAGGCATAAGGATAAGATATAAAAGGCAATAAAATAGATTCTGGGGTAAAGGGTATTACATTCAATTAAATGTCATTTTATCCCCACATTTTTTTCATGTTTATTAGTTTTAAAGAGGGAATTTACTACCCCACATTTGTAAAAAATAAATCTAGGAGTCAAAAAAAATACATAAGAATCCCATGATGTCATGTTATAGATTTCGATGTTAATATAATTGAAGGAGTAAAATGTTATATTGAATGATTATAGATAAACATAAGAGTTATTATTTTATGAATCCTGAATTGAGGAGGCATGTTTATTAATTTAAATGAAATATCCATACTATTTTCATTCATTGAATTTCATAAATTCATACAGATTAGTTTTATATTTTCAATCATGCACTGTGTGATTGAAGAAATATCATATTTTTAAATTTCTTAGAGGAATTTTAATGAAATATTTCCAATTTCATCATGTCTATATTCTTGAATGAAAAAAGAACATATTTCATTTTTGAAATTAAATTGAATATTATTGAAGCTATAATTATACAATAGGACATTTAAAATGATTATTAAATTTTTATTAATTAGAAAATATCATTTAGAATTACCATTTACATCAATTCAACTTATCCAATAAAATAAATGAATGACCCTAATAATGAATAACTATATTAAAAGACTAAATTAATCCTTCTATACCCATGATATTGGTTATTATAAATGATATTTAGTAGTTGGAGTATAAATTTGAGGCTATTTGTAGTAGAAGGGGATTTCTTCATCATAAAAATGATGTGGGATGGTTTCATGGGATTTTTGGAAGGTTCATGGTATTCATCCATTGTATTCAATTGTTACCCTCTTTAATGAAAATGTTATAATGTAGTTGAAAATAAAAAAATGAATAATTAGTTGTGTCGTGAGAGAATAAAATGACACCATTACAAGACCAATGATATTATCATATGTGGTTTGGATGTGGTGGTGAAATTTGTTCATAAAATTTTATTTGAAAAAATTAAAAAAAAAATATAGAAGAATAAAATCAAGAGGATCAACATCTATCTTTTTGGTGACATTAATTCATGGATGTATTTTAAGCTTGTTAAGTGGTTGTTGTCATTTTGAAAGAGTAGAATTTCATTGTACATTACTTCTGAAAAACATTAATTATAATTAAGTGATTGAATAACTCTTGAGATTTAATGATTTTGAAATTAATAACAGAGTACTTTAATCATCTGCGTTAGTTGACCGATTTCTAGGCCACCATGATTATTTGTGACCTTTTTCTATAAAAAAATCACGACTACAAAACGGATTTTAACATCATGAGGAAAAACCAGCAAAATCACTAAAAAGTGGTTTTGATCTAAGATCCATTAAAAGGAGATATATTCTATCATCACTAATTGAAGCACTGATAAATACCATTTTATCAGCACTTTTATTTTAGCATTGAAAAAAGTCCAAAAAACAATAAATTACAAAAAAAAATCCGAGTTGCAGAACACCCCTTTTCTGATTTTTCTAAGACCCCCATAATATGCTAGGATCCCCCAATAATTCTATGGTTACCCCCTTTAACAGAGATAAAAAATCCATCCACATTGCTAAAAAATAATCATTGAAGTAAACATTTTTAAAAGGATGGTCTATTTTAGCAGTGAAGATAGAATAACTAATAAAGGTCATCTTTATCAGTGTTTTTATTTTAGAAATGATTAAATGGGTCTTTTATCATCATCATCATCAAAATTAATGTTTTATTAAAAGGGACCAAAATGAAAAGAAAATAGCCAACCCACCCTTCACTACACTCAAAGAAATCAAGGAGGCCTGAAGTGGTGAAGCCCAAGGGCATCTCCTTTAATGAGATTGACCCCCTCCGCCTTCAAACTACCCATAGTATGCAGACAAAAATCTAATGAGTCATGGAACTCCAACGAATCTAATTGGTCCGCCACAGTGTTCCCCTCCCTCCAGGTGTGAAGGACCTATGTTCTGTAGCTCATAAAACTATTGCATTTTCTAATAAAACAGTTGATGGACCAAGGACAATTTCCCTCCCCTTTCAAGGCCTTCTGGACAATCAGCGAGTCTGTTTCCACTTCGGAAATCTCCAGCCCCTTTTAAACACACAATCTGAGCCCAATGAGAATTTCCAAAGCCTCTTCTTGAAGGGAGGAGCCCTGGCCCAGCCGGAATGAGAAAGCCAAAAGGACCGACCCCTTACCATCACACACCACCCCTCCTCCCCACATCGCTCCCATGACATAGGTCCCATCCATATTCAATTTCAACCCATACAAGGGGGGTTTCCAGTAGACCCCATTTCCTGTATTGCGAGTGGGTAAAGGAGTGGCATAAGAGTTGTCTTTGAAGAAAAGCAATGTAAGGGCCTCCTTCTAGTTTCTCACCACCTTAGCCAAGTCAATAATAAAATTCCAAGCCCACGCAATAATTACCCGAGATGAAATGGACGCACCTTCAAACCTCACTCTGTTCCTCAGCTGCCAAAGCACCCAACACCATGCATGAAGAACCACATATTGAGCCAACTGTTCAGGGCCTCCCACCCTTGATCTGAGATACCATCTGTCAAGAAAAGGAAGTTTGGCTAAAACAGAGGAAGAGACTTTTGTGAATTACCAATGAATCCTCCACACTTCACACGCCCATTCACTATCAAATAAAAGATGATCCCTAGACTCCACACACAAATCCTTACAGCACACGCACTTAGAAGCATAGGAAATACCACACCATTAAATATTATCGTTTGTCTGGACCTCCTTGTTCCTGATCCTCTAGGTGATAAAGTTGAACTTGCTGGGCACACTCCACACCCAAATAGTCTCATCCCACCTGTGAGAATCGCCTTGCTCAAAAAAGATGCACCTAAAATCCATTGATGAGAATAAACCGGAGGAGTTCGGGGTGAAAACACATTTATCAGGCTCGGAATTCATCTCGATGAAAAGATTATTTTATAAGAGTTAAAATAAAAACACTTATAAAAGAAAATAAAAAGTAAAAAAATTATGCTAATTAAAAAATATGAGTTGGAGACTATTGGAATCTACTTGTTTTAGTACTAACAAATCATGTAAATAATGTAATTCATGGAAATATTTTATATTATGTTTAAATCTTATAAATCATGATTACTCATATTCTATTATGTTTTATTATGATTATGTTTAAACTTAATCCATTTTGAGAGTATTAATTCTTAAGATAGATGGAATATATTTGACTAATTATGAGTCATCATTTCTATGCCCAAACGGTCTCACTATTTTGTTTGGAAAATGGAAAAGTCTGTAACGCCGTTTCCTAGACATAGTAACTGTGCTACCAGTTCCAGAATTTGCAAAGGTCTAGACACAGTAATCATGTTATTGGTTCAAGATTTCGCAAAGGACAAGGAACTGTGACCTTGAAATCAATTCCAAAATTTATAAAGGACTACACACTATTTCTATAACACCAGTTCAGTGACAGCATAACAAGACAATATTCAAAATATTGACAAAGTACAAGATATCGTTTCTATGACACGGTAATAATACACTATAACAAGACATAGCCCTAAGTCACCGCTTATGAATCACCATGATTGTGGCACTATATCTAACTCACCATGAGTATGGCACTGTTCCTGTGTCCCCACAAACTATGACACCATTCCTTACATAAAAATTTTTCTGTCTTTTTCAGATAAATTTAAAAGTAGATTATAAATGTTAGATTTCAGTCATTTAATAACACTAGCATATTTAATGTTCTTATATAGACATGACACCTAACAGTACAAGGTATGAGGTGAAGGGATTGTGTTCCTTGTTGGACATAACACAAGCACTCATGCTAAATATACAAGGTGACGCATGAGATGAAATTAGTATAAGTGACTAACAAAGATATTAGAGTGAACCTACATGCATTCAAGAACATACATAAGATCATGTTATGAACTCTCTTTTTCATGAAGCATTATTTTTGTGGATCAAAACTCCAAATATCACTGTAACAACAACGCAAAGAAGAGAATAAGAGAAACTCACTGAACTAAAAACCAGAACGCAGAACTCACAACACTCTATTTTTAAGTCTTCCTTCAGAAGAGGACACGAACATCAAATATGCTAAATCTTAGAAGTCCATAGCTACATAGAAAAACACTTAGAGAATTTCTAATCCCTTCATATTATATTTAACTCTGTTGTGTACTATTTTATTAATTTTTTGATCAGTGTGTGCATCTGTATATTAAACACACACGGTCTTCTGAACTAAACTGGAGGATACAAGATATCATCACACATATATCTTTTTACACCTTGTTTCACCCACATATAACTATAGAAGAGGTCTTGTGTGACCTGGCTATTTTATTTGTCCCATAGAATGATGGTAGAGTTCAAGTGACCTAGATAGCTCTGTATTCTATTGTAAACCTTGATCCAAGGTGTCGATCAAAGACTATTAATATAAATTTCTTGGTGGCAGGTGATCGCCAAGTAGAGTGGATTAGGTTTTGGCTTGAGACTGAACAAATATTTTTTAATCCTTTATGTTTTCAAATTCATTTTACTCCGTTTTAACTCATATTTTAGAAAACTATGTTTCACTTTGATAGTTACCCTTGGATAGTATTTATAAATACATTTATGTCATAAATTATTTTTGAACGGTTATATAAATATCTCATATTTTTATAACTGGGAAATAATCAGTCTTTTAAGAAATTAATTGAACAGTTAAACTATTATAAATTTAATACTTTTATTAATTGGATTTTTTTTAAATTAGGGGATCTTCAAAAAAAATTAATATGAATTTTTATAGGAACTCAATTCACCCACTATTGATTTTCCTAATCCGACCAACATTTGATATTATAGGTTGCTTTTAAATTTCTATTTTCAATGGTTTCAATGCCTCTTAAAATCTTTTAAACTGTGATTAAGTTTTGTTTTAAAGATATCTAAATTTATATTAGTTATAAATTTTTACCTCTTTAAAATCTATCCTTTATTCATTGTTATGGATAATAGAAAGAAATGTTCTACTACCAAAAGACCACCCTACTTTAATGGAACTAATTATGCTCAATGGAAAATTAAAATGATAATTCACTTAGAAAGTATGGGCTTTGATATTTGGAAAGTAATTGAAGATAAATATGAAATACCCAAAACTCCAAGAAATACATGGATTGAAGCTACAAATGTTTCTTAAAATAATAATTTTAAATCTATGAATACATTTTTTGTTCTTTAGGGGATAAAGAATTTAATAGAATTTTTTATTGTAAATATCCATATGAAATTTGAGATACCATAGCTATTTCAAATGAAGGAACTACTAATGTAAAATAAATGAGACTTATACATATACTATTAAGTGTGATAAATTTAAGATGAAGATTGATGAACCCATTTCTGATATGTATCTCAAGTTTAATGAAATAGTCAATACAATGAGCTCTCTTGGAAAGCCAATGGATTGTAAATAAAAAATCATGCAGCTACTCATATGTCTACCTGAAAGATGGAGAGGAACCTCAGTTTCAATTAAAGAATATAGTGATATCCAAAAGTTTTCATTCAAGGATCTGATAGGTAAATTGATGATGTTTGAGGATGATTTAAAGGTAAAAAAATAAGAAGAGGATGAACCAAAGAGAAAGTCAGTGGATTTCAAAACCACTACTTCCAATAATAATGAAAAGAAGAGGATACAGACTCATTCTGATAGTACAATTAATGATGATTGACTATCAGAAAATGATGAGGAAATGGATCAATTTTCAATAAGGTTTAAGAATTTTTATAGGAGGAAGAAACTCTTCAGGAATCCCAATTACAAAGTAAAACTTAATCAGAAGGAATACTGTAATAAGAACTGGAAAAGGAATAAGAACACAAATTAAATAGTTTGCTATGAATGTAAGAGAAAAGGATATCTAAAGGATGGCTTCCCAAATATAAAGTATAAAAAAATATTGATGACAAATATATAAAGTAAAAAAAGGAAATGAAAGCAACCTGGAGTGCTTCTGAGGACAGCTCAAGTGACTCAGAATCTTCACATGATAAAAAGGATGACAAATCCAATATGTGTTTCATGACAAACACGTCAGAGGTAACTCTTGAGTATCCTATTAAAAATTCCAATTATTCTAGAGAAGAAATTGATTCGGAAAATATAACTACTGAGGAAATGTTTTAATACTTCCAAATGATTTAAGATACATGAGATGAATTAAAAGATAAATATAAAGTTATAAAGAAGCAATATGGACTTCTAAGGTTAAATCTGATCATACAATAGAAAAGTAATAGAATGATCAATTACTTAAAGAGAACAATGAACATAATTATATAATGATCAATTAAAAAATGAAATAGAAAAACATACCAATGGTAAGAATACTCTGACACAGATACTTGGTAAAAAAGTATCTCCTTGGTACACGACTAGTATAGGGAACCAAACTAGACAAAGGAACATAGAAAAAACAAATTTTATAACAAAATCTAGAAAATATATCTTCATATATAGAACTAAAAAATATGATAGTTTTAGCTCCAAGAATGCATTCACTGGTTTTATTTTTTTAGGACCATACAAATATTTCATTTCAAATACTTTACAAACTGTGTATAGGAAACCCATGAAGAAAGTATGGGTTCTTAAAGCTTTTATTACAAATGTTACTGGACCCAAACAAATCTAGGTGCCAAAATCATCTATTTCATAATTATTTTGAAGGAATGTTTTTGATGAACCTGTGTAGATATATATAGTACTTGGAAAGTGAATATTCAAGGAAAATGATAGAAGATTACTCATGCTTCAAGAATCTGATAATGATTGATGGTGTACATGTCACTTTTTCTAACAATACTAAAGGAAAAATAATTTTCCTTGGCCATATTGGTAACTCAAAATCAGTTTTAATTTCTAAATTAATTTTTTTGATGTATTAAAATATAATCTTCTCGGTATTTCGCAATTATGTGATGATGGTTTTCATGTTAAATTTGAAAATGATTCTTTAATTTTTTTAATTCTACAAATTAATTAGTATTTTATACTTTTAGAAATGAAAATGTTTATGAACCTAACTTAGATTCTTTAGTTTCTCAAAAATGTTCATGCTTAAGTTCCTTTTACAAAAAGTATTAGATTTTTTTATAGAAGACTATGAAATTGTAACATACACTCTCTATGAAAGAATACTAGAAAAGGCTTAGTCAAGGATCTTCCCAAACATAAGTTTCTAAGTAAAAAAGTCTATAATACTTGTTAAAATGGTAAAAACAAAAAATCTAATTCAAACTAAAGAAAGAAGTTTCAAATTCTCAACTTCTTTAGTTGGATCATATGGACTTGTTTGGACCATTTAGAGTTTCAATTCTTAATGGGACGCAATATGTCTATATTCTTGTAGATGACAATTATAGATATACTTGGACCTTTTTCTTAGCTCACAAAATTAAATTTTTTCTCATTTCACCATGTATGATAGAATAGTAGAAAATCTAAGTGGTATTATAATTAAAACCCTAAGAATTGACCATGGCCATGAGTTTTAAAATTAAGAGTTTAAATCTTTTTTCTCACAAAATATAGATTGTTGGAAACTATTTTCTCCTAGGAAACCTCAACAAAATGGTGTTGTAAGAAGAAGAAATATAAACTTATAAGAAATAGTTACAACCATACTTAATGTATATGACTTACCTATATAATTTTGGGATGAAGTTATTAATACAGCTTTCAATATTATTAATAGAGTCTTGATGAGACCAATTCTCAAGAAAACTCTCTACGGGTTGTGGAACAATAGAAACCCCAAATCTAATAACTTTAATGTTTTTGGATGAAAGGTCTTTATCCTTAATACTAAGGAAAATATTGAAAAAATTTCTTCCTAAAGAGATAAAGGAATATTTATTGGTTTCATAATCTCTAGTAAAGACTATAGAGTCTTTAATAAAAGAACTAAATAAGTGGAAGAATCGGTACATGTGAAATTTAATGAAACAGGTCCACATGAACCTTAGAACTCCCTAGAAATCCTTGAGGATGATTTTTCAAATGTAGACATAAATGAAAAATATTTTGACCTAGTTGTCAAGAAACAAATAAAAGTTCTGGAAATTATCCCAAATCTAGCCATAATAAACTTGAATCTGTTGAAGAACCTGAAATCTCTAGCCCATATTTTTTCTAGTTATTTTTGAACCCTTAAGAACCATCCTATAGATGTTATAGTTAGATACATAGATAAATAAACTCATACTAGAGCTTTTCTAATGAATCATGTTGAACATAAATCTTTCTTGTCACAAATTGAGCCTAAGAACATCAATGAGGCAATCAATGATGAACATTGGGTGATGGATATGTAAGAAGAGTTAAATAATTTTTAAAGAAATAAAAACTAGAATATAGTGGATATAACTAAAGAAACCATGAATATTGGCACTAAATGGTTGTTTAGGAATAAAGTAGGTGAAGCCGGTTATATTGTATAAAACAAAGCTATATTATTTATACAGGGTTATAGTTAAGAAGAAGGGATTAATTATGAGGAAAATTTTCACTAGTTTCTAGACATGAATCCATTAGAATCTTTCTTTCATATGCAACACATATAAATTTCAAACTATATAAAATGGATGTTAAGAGTGCATTCATAAATGGGAATATTATTAAGGATGTTTTTGTTGAAAAACCCCCTAGTTTCACAAACCCTCATTTTCCAAATCATGTTTTTAAATTAATAAAATGTTTTTATGGTTTAAAACTAGATTTAAGAGATTGGTATGATAGACTAAGTTGTTTCCTTATTTCTAAAGGCTCTGAAAAATCTATAGTTGATCTTATACTCTTCATGAAATGAATTTATAATGATGTTTTAGTTGTTGAAATATATGTTGATGGTATTATTTTTAGATCTTCTAAAAATTATTTATGTTTTGATTTCTCAAAAATGATGCAAAATGATTTTGAAATGAGTTTGATGGTTGAACTAAAATTCTTTCTTGGATTTCAAATATTTCAAAATAAGGAATGTATTATTTTGAATCAAAGTACATATACTAAAGATCTTATAAAATGTTTTGGTTTGGATGGTACTAAATGTAGTGATACTTAAATGAGTACCACCTATAAATTATATCTTTATAAAAATGGTAAATCTATTGATCAAAACACTTACAAAGGAATGATTGGGATTTTATTATACTTAACTGCTAGCATGCCTGATATTATGTTTAGTGTGTGTATGTGTGCTCATTTTAAAGAAAATTCTAAAGATTCATATCTTCTATCTATTAAAAAAATCAAATACCTAAAAAATACTACCATCTTATGACAATTCTATCATAGAGGACAGTCATTTTATCTAGTTAACTATTCAGATACTGATTTTGGTGGTTGAAAGTTAGATAGAAAAAGTACCAATAAAACATGTCACTTTTTGGGAAAGTCACTAGTATCATGGTGTAGTAAAAAGAAAAATTTTGTTTCATTATCAACTGTTGAAGTTGAATACACAGCTGTTAGTAGTTGTTGTGCTCAGATTTTATGGATGAAACACACTTTTCTAGATTATAACTATCAATTTTTAAATGTACCTCTAAATTGTGATAACAAAACTGCTATTAACATCTCTAAGAATCATATTTCTCATTCAAGAACAAAAAATATTGATGTAATACATCACTTTTGAGAGATAATTATCAAAAACGTGATATTACATTAGAATTCATTAACACAGAAAATCATCTTGCTAACATTTTCACTAAGCCTTTAAATTATCAACGAATAAGCTACATCATACATGAATTTGGAATGATCATTATTGAGTGACCAGTTTACTATCTTACAGTTTACTTTCACACAATTACTATCTCATAGTTACTATCTCTCATCTTGTTGTCTCATTTTTGCAGTCTCACTAGTTACAATTACACCGTTTAGAGTCACACATCAATGTTAACACTATGACTTCTTATTTCGGTCACACCATTATGACTCGGACTTCTATTTTTAAAAATATTTTTCCCATATCACTGCATTGATTATTTTATTTCTTTTATACTAATTTTTTTTGTTTTTCGATTTCTAAACTCCCTAAATGATAAAAAAACATCTTTTCACTTCTCTCTTCACTCGTACTCTCTACTCCAGAAGCCATTCTATTTTCTCTTGAACTCCTCATCCATCTTGATCCCGAGATGAATCCCTATGATGAATCATCCATCTTTATAATCTCCTAAAAAGCATCAGTATTAAAAGAAACAAAAAAGGCTTTGATTTCCATTCCAAAAAAACCACTAAACCTAGGTCTTGATGATCATACAGTCATTCGAGAGAAATAAATTTCTGAGCAGTGGCTCTTTTCAAGTATGTCTCTTGTTATAAAAGTCTTGGAAGTACAAGTATGGTTAGAGTTGTCTACAAAAGAAAAAATACCCATCTATCCGAAGTTGGTTTTCAAATTTTATCAGTATGTTCAGTTCTATTTCAACTCTAAAGAAGATTTTGTAGTTAGAAGCTGGGTGAATGGATAGAGAAGTACCTTTTATTCAATGTTTTGGGATTCCTTCCAAGGAATACAACGTGAAGTATTTTTATTAGGGCTATCAAAGAGGTCCTCCTCGACTAATTGATTTTTTAGCTTAGAAGAGGCTCTAGATATTTTGGCTGGAAACAAAAAAGAAAAGATAGCCTATTGCTCCTAAACTGGATAGAGATATTAGTTTGTTTTTCAAGTTTATTCAACACCTAATATGTCCATGTAAAGGATACTTTTCTAATATAAAATATCTAGAAGTGTTTTTGATACATCTTATGAAGAATGGTCACAAAATTAATCTGTGCAAGTACATTATCCTTCACATATGTTCCATAATCAAGACAACATCAAATACAACTTCTCTTTTCTTCACAAGGTTTATCTCTACTATGCTACTAGAAAAATGTATAGTTGTTAAGAATGAATAAGTGGTTGAAGATGATTATTTTTTTAAATCTAAGGATACATTTAGATAAATAAAGATAAGTTCGAATAAATGGAAGAGGTTATGGGTTGAAGATAATGAAAGATTGTATGAAAATTTTTGTCCTTTTGAGATCCCTTCAAGACTTAAGGATGTATTTTATCCTGTTTTAGAATCTAATGAGATTGTAGAATATTCAGATGAAATAATTTATATTGATAGAACTGAAGTAGAAAAATATGTTGATGAAGGTGAAGTAATAATGGAAGAAACTCATGACCTTTTTAAATAGTTCTCGTTTATAGAATATCATCTATCTAAAGGTGATGAAGATTTGGATGGAAAGGGTAAAGCTATTGATAAAAGTAAATATATTGAAGAAGATAATGATACTGTGGAATAGCATGATACTACTGAGAAACAGACAGAGGAAGAATCTGAAGAAACATAAGTGATTTTATCTGCTGATGAAAGAATGGAGAAAGATTTACCATTAGATAGATATGTGGGTAAATCTGATAGAGAAATGGGTATGGAAACTGGTCAAGAGATTGAGTCTCTTAGTCCTCCAATAGATGCATTTGTTGAGGGGGAGCATAACCCAATCTTGGAAAGGATTTAAGTGCCAAACCCTATGGATTCAAGTTCTATGGATACCTAGAATAGGTTTCCAAGGAATTTTTATATTGATGAGTCTCAAAGAATCTTAGTTCAGGGATTAGATCTTTTAACCGTGTTTCATCTGAAACCAGTCTCTACTATAGAAGTTGTGTCTCCTAAGGAACCAGAATCATTTTTAGTTCCTACTCCTGAACTGACTGAATAAACTAATTGTTATGTAAATTATGATGATTTGAAATAGTTTAGAGAAAAATTGTTGCCTATTTTTGAGAAGATCATGAAGTCGTAGACTCCCCCTATGACTAATCTCGGTAAAAGGGATGCTGCGTTGATTCTGGATAAAATCATATGGAAAATCAAATTTAATATGCTTTATGAAATTTAGGAAGTCCAAATTGAGAATAGGCATTTGGGTGATGATGTGAAATCTTTAAAATATATGGTTGAGAAAATGATGAATGGATTGCATGCTTCTCAAGCCCATATTGCTCATCTCAGTGAGGATGATGTGGAAAAGATCCCAAAGGAGGTTTTATATCTGATTCAACCTAACATGATTATTATGTATGAAATGTTGGTTTGATAACAACACCAAAATAGAAAACGAGATGTGTGGGCTTGTCTATGGAATTAATAATCTGATAACTGGGTATAAATGATGTTTACAAACTATTCCAAAATAGTTAAATGCTCTCACGTCAGCTATTTATTCTCCATCTACTTCTACTCAGCCATCTTATCCTTTGGACACTAAAATGATCAAATCAATATTTAGAGAATACATTTATTCTATGTGGAGTGGTACTGATCAGAAGATTCTCTCTACAATAGTTAAGAATAGTGACCATGTGCTTGACCTAGTAAGATTTCACTCAAAAAAAATTCACTCAGGGTCAAGAAGACATATCTAAGAAAGTGTACCAGTACTTAAAGATGATTTATTCCAAGAATCTGTTGAACAAACATTACATGTATCTTGTGGTGAATTTAAAGGTCCCTCTTATAACTCAAGCATTCAAGAATCAAGTACGAAGCAATAGGACTTCACACCTACTCTTGAGAAATTCATGGAAAATAAATATGACCTTGAAAAGGCCATAGAGTATGGTGGTGAAATCATTAAGAATTTTATAAATTTGTTGACACCATATCTTCATATCCAAATCACGGCCATTGTGGCTTCTACAGTGGTTCCTTTGAGGACTGGACTACCTCCTTCCACATATCCTTCTACCTCCACTTGATTTTCCCCTAATACAATGTCTCTTTATTAGGTTGTGATCTAGATCAGACCTATTATGGTTTTACAACCTTTTCCTTGGTCTTCCCCTAGACCAAACCTTTCCCCTTCTATCATTGAATAAGTTCCATTACCATCCTTTAATACTACTTCAACCACCTCTACTTTTCCACCTTTTTCTTCTACTTATGTTGCCTCTGATATGGATAAAGTGAAGGCTGTAGAATCAAAAGAGAATTGAAGGATAATTTTTGATAGGGATGTGATGTATTTTCTATTTGTGATTATAAATAAACTCTATTTTTATATTCAATGCCAAGTTATCACTCTTTTTTATTCACTTCTTGGTTACATTTAGTGTTTGTTTTCTTACTCTCTTTTTGATAATCCCAAAGGGGGAGAAGAGCTGGCATTTGTGCTAGAGGGTATTTGTGCTAATGGGAGAAACAATATTTTTACATATATGATCTAATACCTTGATAAGATAGGAAATCTGTTTATTCATTTCTAAAATGTATGGCTTGTAAATTCCATGATTTGTGATTATCAAAAGGGGGAGATTTTTATAATCCACTTTTTTTAACGCTCACAAATCATATAAATTAGATAAATCTTGTAAATCATGTATAAATCTTATAAATCATGATTACTCATGTTCTATTATGTTTCATTATGTTTATGTGTAACCTTAATTCATTATATAATTATTACTTCTTAAGACAGATGGAAGATATTTGAATAAGTATGAGACACCATTTCTATGCCCAAACGGTCTCACCGTTTAGTCTGGAAATCGAAAAAGTCCAGGACACCATTTCCCTAAAACTGTTACCATGCTACAGGTTCCAGAATTCGCAAAGGACCAAAAATTATAATCATGCTACCGATTACAGAATTCACAGAGGACCAGACACCATAACTATGCTACCTGTTCCAAAATTCACAAAGGACTAAACACTATTTTTGTAACACTGGTTCTGTGACTCTGTAACAAGACACTATTCTGAAGATAAAAAAATGGCAAGATACCATTTCTATGACACCATAACAAGACATCATAACAATACATAGTCCCAAGTCACCGCTTCTAACTCACCATGACTATGAAACTGCATCTGACTCAACATAAATGTGGCACCATTCCTGTCTCACCACAAACTGTGACACTGTTCCTTACATAATAATTTTTCTATCTTTTTCAATTTAATTTAGAAGATAATTCTAATGGTAATATTTGATTCATTTAATTACTCTGATATAATTAATGATCTTTCTTAGACATGACACCTAAAATTATGAGGTACTTTCTAAAAGGATCATGCTCATTGTCGGCCATAAAAAAAATAAATCAAGATAAATATACAAGGTGGCACACGAGATGAAAATAGTGCTAGTGACTGGAAGAGACAATAGAGTGAACCTACATACAAGCTAGAACATAATGAAGGACACCTGAAAAACTATCATTTTCAGCTCGTTGTATTGATTTGGATCAAAACTTTTAACTTCTTTTTTGTAACAACACAAATAAGAGATGAAGAGAAACACATTGAACTGAAAATCAGGACACATAACTCGCGACACTCTATTTTTGAGTTTTCATTTAGAAGATGACCCGAACATCAAATTTTCTACACCCTATAAGTCTAGAGCTACATAGAACAACACTTAGATAATTTCTAATCATTTATTATTATATTTGTATCTATTGTGTTTTGATTTACTAATTTTATAACTAATGTGTTCATCTATCTATTTAACACACAATGTATCCTGCACTGAACTTTAGGACACCTGATATCCTCCCAAAAATATCTTTTTACACCTTGTTTCTCCCACGTATAACTATGGAAGAGGTCCTATGTGACATTTTTTTTGTATTTCCCACATAGAATGGTGGTAGAGGTCAAGTAAGATGGATAGCTCTGTATGTTGTTGTAGACCCCAATCTAGGGTGTGGATCAAAGATTATTAATATAAATTTCTTGGTGGTAGGTGAACACTAAGTGGAGTGGATTGGGCCTCAACTTGATATTGAACCACTTGTTTTAATCCATTGTTTTTTCCAAATTTTTTACTCTGTTTTAACTCATATTTCAGAAAACTAAGTTTAATTTTGATAGTTAGTCTTGGATAGTATTTATAATTTCATTGATTCAGTAAATTAGTTTCAAAGTATATATCTGTATCACATATTTTAATAAGTGAGAAATAATCAATCTTCAAAAAAATTAATTGAACGGTCAAACTATTATAAATTTACTAATTTGAATAACTTTCATGTTTTGTTTTTAAATTTGGGGATCTTCAAATAATGTTTTTTATAGAAATTTTTATCGGAACTCAATTCACCCCCTTCTGAGTTTCCTACTATGAAAAACAGAGACCATCCCTTTTACAAGTGCTTGAATCACCCTTTAATAGAACTAGACCCCCTCCTTTAACTGCACTATGGGAGTAACCTTTAACATCACCAAGAACCCCCACATGCACACCCCTACCTCCTCTTAGAGTCAAACATGACACCTCTACCTTGCACGCCTATACCCTTACCACTCCTCCATGTAAATTTATTCTCTATTTCTTGATATATCTAATTATTTTTATATATCTTTATTCATATATTAATATATATTTATATGATTATTTTTAAATATGTTTATAAAATATGTTTTCTATGTGTGTATAAATAAATAAATAAATGCATACATATGTACAACAAAAAAACATATATATATATATATAAATATATTTTATGTGTATATATATAAATATAAATATACATGTTTTATTTATTTACATATATTATATATTAATATTTATAAACATATATTATTTCAAATGGTTCAAGCCATAGGTCTAAAAGCCCATGGACCCAAAAATTATTACATAAAATGATAATGGTGCCAACGAGGGGATGAAAATTGAGGAGCATGTAAAACCTACAACAAAAAAACAAAAAAAATAGTTTCTTCCAATAGAAACAACAAAATAACACATCTTTAATGTCTTCCCTGACCTCGAGGTTGACATCCTCTCATCTATTTTGGAGTCACCCAAGGTCCAACTTGATCATCCTTCATAAAATCCTCTTTATCCCTCATAGCCTCTAAGTTATAAAACAAGCTAGAGGAGTGAGCTCCAGCTTCAAGATTACCTTACTCAAGAGCTGACTACCCAAGTGATAAGCATAGTGGTCATCGTTAATTCCATATGGGTTTATGTATTTTTTATTAAAACCCAACTATGCTATATAATTAATTAATATAAATATATTATAAGTTCAATATCGATTCACAAATATGGAGAAATTATTTTGATTAGGTTTTCAAAATATTATTTTTTATTAAATGTAAGAAAGAGGTGAGAAAATTTGGGTTTGATTGATAGATGAAAGAAAAGGATGAAAACAGATTGATTAGTTTGTGATCAGATTTGAAATTGCGACGAGGTTTCTAATATTTTGGTTTAGATGAAGTTGAATTCAAACAAATATGTTGAATCATGATTGGTTTCAGATTCAAGATAAGGAAGATCCAAGGGTCATGGTATCCCCTCCTCAATGTGGAAATACCCAATTTCCCTTGGTCCGATAATTTAGGATTTTACTGAATCAAGTATGTCTCAATACCATGTTAAAACATAATTTCCCCTAATGTTTAAAATGGTAATTCCTTCTTTAGGGTTTTCAATTTTTCAATTTTCAAGTTTATTTTTTATTCAAATATCAATGGTAATGATAAATGAAAAATAAAAGGACTGGAAAATAATTGAATAATTACAATAAACTAAATACATGAATAAATAAAAATAATTAAATCCAATGAAACCATCCACCATCTATTACATTACCCTAGATTAAGGAGTTTTTTTCTCTTCATCCTAGTTGTGAGAGAATAGGAGGGAATGATAAATGAAAAGGAAATCATAATGAAAAGAGATAAAGAACTCGGGAAGGACCCTGCAGCTTCTACCTCCACACTTTTCTCTCTGGATCTGAATTTCCCCAACATCTTCAGCCTAGAACTCCTTTTTTAAGCTTCAGATTCCTTCCTATATTAATGAATATCATAAATATTTCATCCATAGTTGGTCTGGGGTGGGTAACCAATAACATATTTGGTCAAAACCAAATATATGGTGAATCTGGATATTTAAAATTCTTCCCAACAATTTACATGACATGTAATGGTATTTCACATCGTGTAATTCTGATCTGAGTTGTCCTCTATGATTCTTGAATCTGCATGAATCTTGTTCATAGATTTGGAACTTTGACTCCTTTCACGAAATTTATTTGGGACTCATAAAATATAACTGACTTTAACAACATGTAATCATGTCACAACTTGTTCTGTTGGAAATAGTTTCCTCGTGAATTCAGTTCGTGTAATTGTGATACACATTGTGAAATTATTATGCTTCATGTTTTCCAACTATGATGCATCCTCGAAAATCAGGTGTCACACCCCTTCACTTTCCTCATGGCAAGAAGTGTATGTTTTATTCAATATTTTTCTGTTTTCATTCCCTTTTTATAAAAAATTTTTCCCTACCAAAAATTAAAAAACAAGTTAGTTCATTCCAAAAGTGGAACTATTATTAAAATAAATAAACAAATTAATGCATTTAAATACCATAAAATATGGGCATGATATATACTTATCAATAGTCTCTATTTAAGATTCCTAATCATGTTACTCCTTGCATTAAAGTTTATCTAGGTATTCACTTCCCTTGGCCATTTCATCCTACTATCAACCACCATCATTCAACTCCTTCTTCTCCTCCATAGTGTTTTTTCCCACAAGCAGAGCCAATAGACCACTAGAATTCTCATGATTGGGAAAATCAAGATGTCTTACCTTTACCAAAGGATAATGCTACCCAAAATAGTAAGAAGGATCTAGAGGACCACCTATAATTTCATGACTTGGACCCTTCACATAAAGACTGTAGTTCCCTTGAAAATATCCACATTTTATAAAGCACCCCAGCTCTTCTTAATAAATTATGAGTAGAATGTCCCAAATTTAGGTGTATAGATAGAATCCACATTAATAAGAAATTTTAGGGCCATTCATTTCATCCATCCCACCTTTATAGCCATCACCACCTACAATCCCAATGACTAAGTCACTCGCTAGTTTTTTAACTTCTATGACAGCCTCCTCCTCATCTCCAGTATTACCACCAGCTGGATATTCATTAGTACCACTTTCAGTTACATTTACATGAGATTAAAAATCAGTGTCATTTCTGGACTCATTCTTAGGTGATATACTCTCAAAAAAATAACTGCAGCTGAGATCCCAACCCAAACCACCCTCCTTGCATAAAAACCCTCAGCTCTTACATCTTGTGTTAGTTTACCTGCCCCCTCTCCAGAAAGTCTCTTGGAAATTAAAGAGAAGGATCCTAAATCATGGTCCACCTTGCTAGTGGACAAGAAAGTATCTTCAAGATCTTAAGCACGGTCACCTCACACATCACTCTCAACATCCACAGATTCATCGAGGTCATATCTATCACCCCATTTTAGGGGAATATTTTCATCTTCACTTTTTTTGTAGTTCCAACCTATACAAGAAAATAGCCTAAGGACCAACAACCACTTCAATGAAAGAGAGTGGTTCATGTATCCTCTAGGATGAACCAACCCTCTACTCATCTACTTTTTCCTCTAGATTCACGGTATCCTGATACTATTTTGGTTTGACAAGGTAACGAACAATATCATTAACTTCCTTCATATCCACAGGACCAAGGACAATAGAAAATCTAAAGAATTCCCCTACAATAGGCCCCACACTTTCCATCACTGCCAATTTAAACTTACAATTACCAACAAGATGCCCAATCATTTTATAATTATATATAAATACTTTTTATAAGTATATGTAATTATATAAATATATTTATATTCATTTATAATTATAATTATAAATAACTAGTTATTTATTTAAATAATTAAATAATAATAATAAATATATAATTATATTAAAATATATATAATTATATAAAATATATTTAGTATATTTATAATTATATATTAGTAAATAGATATAGTTATATAAATATATATCGTCATATATAAATATTTTTTAAATATATTTATTTTTAATTATAATTATAGAAAAATAAATACATATTTAAAAAATTATAAAATTAAAATAAATATATTTAAAATATTTATAATTATACATATAGACTTTTAAATATATATATATAATTATAATTATAAATGAATAAATATATTTAAAAAAAATTATAAAATTATAATCAATATATTTAAAAATTAAATATATTGAAAAGATTTAGGAGGCGGGAAAGCCCGCTCCTAAAAATTTTATTAGAGAAAAGACAAAGAAAACAAAGATAAGGGATGAGGTCAAAAAAAGAGATAAACCCTTATCCAGAATAGAAAAATAAAAATAAAAAAAGATATGGTCATTCATCATCAGTAGATTCCCAATCTGACTATGTATTCTTCTAATCAAAGAGAAAATAGTACTTCTCCCTAAGCTGTTGTTATTCTATAGTGAGTTATCTCGTGGGACGACCATGATCCGACATTTCAGCCCAATCATCATAACCATGTCCTTGACCATGGAATTTTGGATGTCGGTCTTATTTCCAAGACATGGTTTATTTCCATGCCCCTTATATTTCATCACTCACCAATTCAGTATCTTTATCAACAATGTCATTCACTTTCCTACATTCAGAATTATTTTCACCTTGTTCCTATAAAGGTACTGTAACTACATCCTTAACAACTCTAGTCTTGTTCACATTAAAAAGGAGGATAGGGTCAGCCTTTTTCCCCTGCCAATTTTTTAAATAATTTCTCTCCTCCAAAAATTGAGAAGCATCGTTCATTTGGGCATCTTGTTATGAACCATATGGGGAACTAGCTTTCCCTTTTGAAATAAGGTCACCTGATGCATCAACACATGAATATTTATGAACATCCCCTTCTTGTATCCCCCCCCCCCTTCTGAAAGTCCAGCAAGTTGAGCTACCTAAGGATCCTACACTGGGACATTATCATTATGACCAGATTTTATATCCTTTTATCCATGGGAAGATTAGGAGAAATACCCAACATTAATCTAAATTTTACTCACCATTACAGATTAAAAAACATTATTCCCCACCAATATGAAAATTTTAAAAAATGTAGGAATTGACTCATATTCAATCTCAACCTCAAATTTCTCACCATTGGACACCAATTTGGCATAATTAGGTAAGGTATTATGCATGTCCGTATCAAATAAAACACTGGTAAAGAAGCCAAATTTTCCATGAACTATATTATCACCCATTTTTATAGGTATATTGATGAAAAAAAATTAAATCATTCAAAATCAATGGATGCGAAAGCACCCAACATAAACCATGAATTCTAACCCAAATTTGGGAATTTGAATTATTCTGTAGATAAGGATTAAAATTTAAATCCCAAGTAGACATTCAAAAAATTATTAGATTATGAGATTAGAACCCATTGCTTCATGCCCTCAATCTGTCATTTTTAGAGGATAAAAGATTGTGAAAGTAGCCTCTTCCAATAGGGACTATCCTCTAATCTAAAAAACCCCAAATTTGAGATATCCTGATCTTTAGATCCTCAGTATTAACTATTTTATCACCCTTAGAGAGTATTAAACTTCCAATAAGGAATAATATTCATGGATCATGACATTAATTGAGAGCCATTGTATGAGAAATAATTATAAATCACCCATCATTAGATTTGGAAAACTTGGGGTCATAAGACCCATGGGGTCCAGATTCCTTGGATGAAACAAGCGGTTCAGAGAAAGAAACACTCTTACACAATGGCTTAAAAGAAATTGGAGAACATGTCGATGTTTTTACATTAAGGGTCGAAAAACCCTCAATGCTAAGATTCCTATAAGTGAGTGCATCAAGGATAGATGAACCCAAGGAAGATGTAGAGGATACTCTCCCCTTCGATGCCAGATCTTGGTCAATGTGGTTGTCTCGGTTGGCCAACCCCTTGCTATAAATTTGTTCACATCGGCAATCAAACCCTCACCACCATGATTCAAGGAGGGCCTAATTTCCTGATTAGTGATAACCAGACCCAACATCGATGACAACGGAAATGTTCCCACATTTGATGTCAGATCACATTCAATGCGATCATCTCGATCACCCAACCCTCTTCTAGTTAATTTTTTCACATCAGCATTTGAACTCTCAGCACCAAGATTCAAAGAAGGAAACACATTTAGGATATCTGATGCACCATGTGAAGAAGCCAGATCCAAGAGTTTTAATTTCGACGAGGTTGATGTGATCCCCTTCAAAGATGAATCTTGAGTTCCATGATCATTGTTCCCCTCTTCTGTCGTAATCCAATCTTCTTAATATTAAATATATTTATTATATTTATAATTATAAATATTTATATATTGATATAATTGTATGTAATTATATAAATATACCAAAGTAGTTTGGGCCAGTAGATATTATTTTATAAATATATTTATAATTATAATTAAATACTTTAAAATATGTTTATTTATAATTATAATTATATATATCTATATATATAATTATAAAATTACAATAAATATATTTAAATAGTAATTATATTTAGTATAATTTTATAAATATATATTTATATTTATATTAATTAATAAACATATATATATATATATTAATAAATATATATATAATCATATAAATACATAAGTATATTTTTAATTATATACAAATATATATAAAATAAAAATAATTCTATTAAAATAATAAATATTTTTATTATATTTATAATTATATAAATAGATATATAAATATAATAATATAAATATATGTAAAAATATATTTATAAAATTATAATATATTTATTTAAATAATAAATATATTTTTTAAAATTGTAAATATATTTATTTATTTAGATCATTATTAGTGATAAAAAGCACTAATAAAGAGTACTTTTATCTTCACTTTTTATATTAGTGCTAATGAAAATACTATTTATCATCACTTTTTTTGAAAGCACTGATAAAAACCATATGAATTTTTATAAAAAGAACCCTAACAAAATATCCATCTCCTCACACCTTCAGGAATTCATGGAACCATAGTTTTTTCATCGCTACTCTTTTTAATGATGCTCCCAGCCATCACTCCATGCCTTTTCCATTACCGTCACAATCGTCATTGCTCTCTACCATCAACGTCACTCACCACCATCACCATCTCTCCCAACAGAACCCTCACTGTCACTCCCTACTGTCGTCTCTACCAATCGAACCCTCACCAATCTTCATTAACTTACCACCACTATAAGGTATGATATTATTGATTGTCCTCTTTAATCACTTCTTTCATCTAGGTCTTTACTCCCTCTGGCCTCGATGCATGATGTTTGTACAAGATTCATCCCCTTAGTTATATACCAAAACCATACTTGGTAACTAACGGTGTATAGTTTGATTTGATATTAATTTACATTTCCTATATTGGAAGAATTTCATTTTGACAGGAGTTTGAACACAAGATTATCAAGGATTCTGTGGAATAGATGTTATTCAAATATGTATTGTATGTCAAGTGGAGATAATTATATTTTTTAATTATAGTATTAGTGTTGATGTGTATTTTCTGAACATGGAGGGACTTTTACGGATTTATTGTTTTCATTTCCAATGATTATATTTTATAAAAATTACAGTTATGCAATAATATGTTCATGTTATAGTGGTTTTCTAAATTTTTTTTGCTGTGATATGATTTTATATAGATGTTTTAAATAATAATTTTCCCAATGTAATGATTCAATTTATTATGAATTTATTTTCCTTTTCTAGATGTTTATATATTAAAATATTCATTATTTGACTATTATGAAGACCCAAGAATTATAAGTTAAAATATTTTTTAAGATTTAAAAAATGATTAAATATTATCATGTTGTAAATATATTTGAAAGGTGTATGGTTGAATTTTTTTTTATTTGAATGAGTAAATTTAATTTGTGGGGATTAATTTGTAATGGGGATAATGTGTTATGTATTTTTCGTATAAAAAAATTAAATATTTTAAATTTCGGTTTTATATAAATTAACTATGAATATATTATTATTTTTATGTCTCAATGTTCATGAATTAATATTAAGTTCCATAGGTGTATTTTTATGGTTTTATTTGTGTTGGGGGATAATTGGTACCTTTATGTTTAGTTTCTATTTATTATAAGTATATATTAATTATTTTGGGTGTTTTTATTATGTGTTGTCTGGTTATTAGGATATCCTAATATTTGAAAAACCTAATTCTAATTTAATTTTCTTTTAACAAGAATATAACATAGGTTAAATGGTTATCTATAATGGTGATATATCTGGTAAAAGGATTATGATACACTTTCTCATTATTGTTATTATTTATTTTCATATATATATATATATATATCAATATGTTTCTTTCATTTAGTCATGATAATTTATTTCATTAATAGTGTTTAGTACAATATGGATTGCATATTTTCTATTTTTATCAATATTTATCTTTTTTAAGATCTGTTTTTTGGTAAAAACATTATTTTCACATTTTAAAGTATGAAGTCTCTTGATATTACTTTGAGAAACATGTTTTTATGCTCGATCCATAATGGGAAATTGGTTTTCATGCTTGATCAGGATTGGGAAAGGGTTTGTGATTCTCAATACATTATAGAAAATTACCTTTGTGGATCAATAAACTATGAGAAATAGGTTTTGGTTCCAGGTCCACTATGTTATGATGGTATTCCTATATAAACTTAACACATTATATGTTTTTCTATGATTATTTATGTTCCAAATTTTCTATTCCACATTTTTATGTTATGACACATGTTTTTGTAATGTTTGAGAGATCATAATTATTGTCATATGTATTTAATCAACACAGGTTTGAACTGAAATTATTATAGTATAAAATATATGTTTCTAATATTAATAAATCAATAATTTGAATTTTCATGTAGTTTTTTATTATATTATTATCTTATTACATGTGATTAATTATTTTGGTTTAAGTAAGGTATGAATCCTAGAAAAAACAATATAATAATGGGTGCGATGGATAATGTGTTGACTGCCCCAATAGGAAACCAAATGGGAAGAGAGATTGAGTTAAAAATATCATAATAATTCTTATTAAACATTCTCCAAAAATTAATAATCATATGAACCATTTTAAACTCCCAAACATGCTAAGCATGAAACAACTCACTATGTATTCATTCATGGGGAAATTTCCACTAACTGTTTGGGTTTCTCTAATCTTATGGTTTTCAGGAAATGGATATCCATTTAGAATTTAAAAGGTGAAGTAGATATTTGGTGGGTACTGATTATGAATCTGAGTAAAAATGAAGAAGTTTATAATATGAAATGTGAGGTGTCTGAGGAAATAATATTCCCTAAATATTTTTGCAAAACAAATCACAAAAATAGATATTTTTTAAATGTAGTTTAAATACATTGGTACCAACAATAAATGAAACCTCATGAGACTCTCAAGGTACACCAAGATTTTTTCAATTAACCCAAAAATCTAGATTGATCGTTTCATCAAAGGATTAAAGTCGAATAAGTTTATAGATTTATGCTTTCATAAATATTAATTTTATATTTTATAATTTTATACTTCAATAAATTTATAAAACTATATACTTCAATAAATAATTTATACTTTTATAACATATATGTAGTTCTATATAGATTTTAAAAATTATACACATTTATAAATTATGTTTATTTCTTCAAAATATATATTCATTTATAAATTATATATAATTTCATAATTCTATATATGTCTATAATTTTATATACCAATATAAATATATAAAAATTTATAATTTATAATTTTATACCTTTATACTTTTTTCAGTTTATCAATATTTTAATACTTTTATGGATTATTAAATTCAATGTTAGTGTTGAAAACATTTTAAAAAATATAATAATTTATTTTTTGAGAAAATTTTTGAAACCATTATTATATTCAATATTTGTATTTTCTATTCTGAAATTTTTCTTCAAAAAATATTTCATTTATTTTTTATATTTCCATTATGAAATTTGTTAGCGGTATTTCACCCAGTTTTTATAATATAATTGTGATTTTATACTTCATTTATGCTCATAAAAATGGTTTTGATCATTAAAAATATAAAATAAATTATTGATTGATATATAATACTTCATGATGATAGTTCTATCATTTTGTCTTATAATAACTAATTTGTTATACCACAAAATATTTTCATTCCCTTTGTGAGAATATTGTGAAATTATCAAGGGATTATGCCTCAAACCATTAACAAAGAAAACATCATTTGAGCCAAAATGATTCACTGTAATTTTAGTTCTACCTACAACATTATATTGAATGGAAAAATAGTTTTTAAAAGTGAAATATACTACATTATAATTAAAATTTTCAATCAATTATTTTTTTATTATGTGGGATGATAAACCACTTTTAAATATATCTATTTTCTTTCAAGAAATTCATGAGATACATCATCAAATGAACACCTTTTTTGAATTTATTATTTTAAATATTAATATTAATGAATCAAATAATAATGTCAGGAATAGATAATGGATGGATTCCAATCATATGATAAAAGATTTTTATTATTAGTTAAAAGGGTTCATCATGTTTTCAAAAGATCATTCATATGAACCTTATCATATCCTTTTCATGTGTTTATGTTGTAATTAAACACTAATTAGTCTAGAGGGATGGAGAAACACATGATCTCTCATGGAATTGATTAATGTTATAAATATTGGAATAAATATGGGTAAAAATGAATGCATCTAGTTACTGGGATAACACTACATTTCATGGATCCTTTGAAATGATTACAAGTATTGTTAATAAATAAGACAGTGTCGAGAATGTTATTGCAGGTGTGAATGATGATGAATATCATATAGAGGAAAATTCCAAGATAGTTGAAGATAAACTCAATGATTCTCTAAATTTTTTAGAGAATTTAAGGAGTTGTAAAAAAGATTCCATTTTATAATAGTTTTACTCAATATATAGTAGTGTCAGTCGTTTTGAAGCAGTATAATTTAAATAATAGAAATATATGGATTGACACCATTTTTAAAGAACTACTTTCTCTATTAAATGATATACTACTAGAAGATAATGAGCTCCCTAGCTGAACATATGATGTTAAATGAATGCTATGTTAGATGTCTATGATCTCAAAAATAATACATGCCTTTTCTAAATGATTGTTTACTATATATGAAGGACAAAAAATAACTTAAAGAATGCACAAAGTGTGGTGATTCTCCATACAATAATGTTGAATCAAGTCCTATGAATGTTGTATGGTAACTTCAAATAATTTCAAGGTTTAGGAATCTAATTATAAGTGTAATGATACTATAAGAAAATTGATGTGGCACATAGATACAAGAAAGAGATATGGAGAACTTCATCACCCAGTATAATTTCCTTAGTTGAAGATAATTGATCATGAATATCCAAAAATTGGAAATGAGCTGAGAAACCTTCATCTTGTGTTATCTACTGATGGAGTGAATCATTTTGGTCATAAAAGAAGCATTTATACTATATGGAGAGTTATGTTGTTATCTATTCTTATTCTAGGAACAAAACAACCAGGTGATGATATTGATATTTATTTGGCTCCATTGATTGAAGAATTGAAATTCTTGTGGGATCCAATTGTTATGTTTTATGATGCTTTCATAAATGAATATTTAACATTGTGAAACATGTTTTACAGGATAATAAATGACTTTTCTACTTATGTAAAAATTTCTGGATATATATTAAAAGAAAATCAAGGGTGTCCCATTTTTGAAAAAGGTATATAGTAAATTGGGTCGAAACATTCATCGAAGATCGTGTTTCATGGAAATCACATATTTATACCTAGACAACATATGTAACTATCTTGGATGAAAAAATTAAATGGAATTTTATAATAATATACAAAACTTTCCCCAATAATAGGTGGTAAACTATTTGAGAAAGTAAAAGTAATGTGAACTAATTTTGATAAACTGTTTTAAAAAATCCTTATGAAAACCAGTTAAAAAAAGAGATCAATTTTTTAATTACTAAAATGGAATTTTCTGTACATAAGACATTTTATTGATGTTATGCATGTTGAAAAAAACGTATATAATAGTTTAATTGTAATGTTACTAAATTAACCGGGCATAAAAACGATGGAATTAATTCTAGGAAGGACATGGTTGAAATGAGAATGCAGTAAGTGTTGGTGCCAGTGTAGGGTAAAAAATGAAAATTTCTTCCTCCATATTCATATACTCTATCTAGGTAAGAGAGATACTAAATTTGAAAATTCTTGAATGATGTAAAGGTTCCAGTGGGATATTTTTCAAATATTTAGAATATGATGTCAATGACTTATTTAAAGTTAAAGGGTATTAAATAAAATGACTATTTTGTTTTGATGAGATATTTAATTCCTATAATTTTACGTTGCATTTTTTCGAAGACTGTTTATCACACATTAACCAAGATATGTTTCTTCTTCAAAGCTATATGTAGAAATGTTATAGACCCAGAAAAAGTTCCAACTGCGGAAATGGAAATTCCCATTATATTATGTGAATATGAAATGTTCTTCCTTCCAACATTATTTGATATGATGGTTCACTTAATGGCTCACTTGGTGAGAGATATTCGACTATTTAGTCTTATAAATTGTAACTATATGTAACCCATTGAATGTTATATACTTATTTTTGAAAGGTTATGTCAAAATTTGAAGTCATCCAGAGGGTTGTATTGTGAAATGATATATTTTTGTGGAAACCATTGAATTATGTACTAACTAACTATCTGGTGTGGAAAGCATTGGCCAACTGAAATCTCGTCACACAGGGTGGCTTCTAGGTGAAGGAATTATAGAAGAGGTGTTATCAAAATCAATATTACAAATCATGAGAAAGCCAACCTTTATGTATTTCATAATATGTTATTGGTTTCCCTATATGTTGAAACACCCAAATAAATTCTTAGGAATTCAAATCCATCAATGGATGAAAGATGGATATAAAATACACATAATAAATAGTTTTTTGGATGGTTTCAATACAATATTTTTATGGAGTCATATGAAAATTAGTATTTTATTTCAGAATGAAATTAATGGCTATCCATAGGACAAAGTTTATATATATTATCTTACATAAAAATAAACATGAGAAAGGTAGCACCATGAAAAATGGTGGAGTTACACTTTTTATTGAAGTGATTCATATTTTTGTTACTAAGGATAGAATTCCAATTTATGAGAATATTTCATACTTTTTCATCATCAAAAAAATTTGGTATTTTGACAATAAAATATTCCAAGTGCTAATTTTCCATGCAAGTGGTTTGAAAACATGACTTATTTTAAAATAGATGAATTGGGATTCATGAAAGTGTATTTCAATAAGAAAGTGTACCGAGAAGAACCATTTAAAATGGAATCATACGTAGTGAAAGTATTTTATATTCTAGATCCCACAAACTGAAAGTGGTAAATTGTTCTAATATCGACCAAAACCACTGATGGGTCAAATGAAAATTCAACTAAGGATAACACTTTCATTGAGATGGAACAAACGTTTCATAGTGGTACCAATATAGAAAAGGTTTTATATATCAGTGGTGACCATAATTAAGGGATTTTGATACATGATAGAGGGGCCTAATCCCTTCAGCCTTAAAGAATGTAGATTAATAATCAGGATATTTATTTAACATACATTGTGTTACCTCATGTCCTTATATTTTTTCTTATAAATTTATGTAATATAAGTTAAATGTTAAACCACTTATTTATATAATGACTTCTACTTGTACTGATGCTCCCAATCTGGATGAATAACAGGTTTCTCAAACTATAGCTCCTTTCATTCGAGAGGAACAACAACCTTATGCCCATGTTGATGCTACCAATTCATAAGAACAAATTTTTGATGATTTTGAATCTATAAAACTGATAGAAGATAAATAAACAATGCTATGAAAACAAAGGAGCGTCATAGAGTAAAAGAGTCGGAAAAACATTATTAAAGTGGAAAGCAAAGACATAAAATTCGTGGTCGAATAGAATGCACACAGTAATCCTATTAATCCCATATGGCTAGGTTTAGTAGATACAATGGGATCATCACTCAAAAACACATGAAAATTGATGTAGATTTGTGGAACCATGTTGTAACCATGCTTAGGGAACTAATTTAGGAAGTGATTATAGTAACATTATGATATACTTTTTTTATTTTAATGAAAAAATAATGAAACACTGACTTACTCTTCATTATCCCTTGAAGATTGAATTTATAGTTACTGAATCCCACAAGAAATATGTATTAAGAATTGTTGGAATGATAAACAGAGGCATCCAAAAAAATTATAATTATATTTCATCTTAAAGATGATGGAGGGAAAATAAGCATGCACCCACCACTTATGTATGCAAATCAGATTTCCAAAGAGTCATGGAATGAATTTAATGGCTATCATGTAGAGATTTCTTTTCAGTTACATTGTTCCTAGTAATAATTTTTTTAAAATAGTTTATTGATCACTTTGATTGATAATTTTTTATTTATGATATTAGAAATGAATGATGAAAATAAGTAATGAGTAGAAAAACCAATGTACCCCTACCATAAAGCAATTATATGTTATGATTCACTCGAAAAAAATAGTACATATCTTAAATATATCATAATACTTTTATATGACATGAAAAAAATGACATAATTGTGTTTCGATATTTATATGCATATTGTTGAATCCAAATCCAAAGCCACTTACATCACATATCATGTTCTATTAGAGTAGTCACATTTGAATAAAGATAGTATACAGGTAGATGAAAAATCCCAAAAGGTGTGGGAAACATGTGTATGTATGACATAATAATAATATTTTTTTCTTTAAATTGCTATTACATAATAATGATTACTTATTTTAAAATATTTTTTTATCCAACATAGACATAGGAATCATCAACATGTTTACCAAAAAAACACCTTCTATCAATGGACTTAAAGCATCCAGGACAGTATGGTCGTGTCAGATTTGTGAGTTTTTTTGTGACACCCCAAACATATTTTAAGAAAAAACTACAGGAGCATAAATATAATAAAATTTAAGATTTGAAAGAAATATTATCTTCCCTTGAAGAAAAAATACATTAGAATATTGAGTTAGTATCAAATGTTATGGGGGGAAGAAAATAGAAGAAAAAACTCATGAACAACCGTTGCATGAAGATCCTACCCCACCCCCATCAGAATTGAGGCGATCCATTCCTCCCATTGACCTATCTTAGATGAAGTAATAAATATTCTAATTATTGATTCTGTGAAATGTGAATTAGATAGACACTTATACCTTTCTTATAATGATATTATATAAGGTGAAGATGACTGTTATTTATATCTATGAACACCCACCCATCACCTTGTTGTGAGGGATACCATGTTAAATATCAAGAATATAAACTACAGAACATACCAATTCCAACATGTCATATGAGAGTGTGGATTACCATAGCTCATATGCCTAGTGATGAGCTCCATATTCTATGTGATGACTCATATATTCTTATAGTTGACCAAGTTGTTGAAACACTAATAGCATAACCTACAAATATTGTAAAAAATATATCAACTAGAAGGTATTCATTTCAAAATTATTTTTATTTATAAACCATTAACAATTAATAAAAATTATTTAAACTGGTGAATGTAATTATAGGTGATAAATGGAAATGGGGTGAAATGAAAGTTTGAATCAAGACTATCTAAAGGATCAACTGACTAATCAGAAAGTCCTTTAGAAAGTGCCATTACCCTACCCATTCAATACCTTCATCTACTAACATTTAATGTTCATGAAGATACAAAGTTACAAGGTGGTAGTAATCACATAATTTATTTTGAATAAAAAATGTAGATAGAGGATATTATAAAATAAATTTCTATTGAAAAATTAAATGTAATATTCAACTATGAATGGATACGGGGCTCAGTTGTATATGTATACATGAGGTATGTTTTTATGAATTCCTTTAACAATATTATATACTATATTAATTGTGAATAAATAAATTTCATATTTTTCTCAGATGTACATATCAATATAAGTTTAAGGGATTATCCCAAGAACATAAATTTGGACTCGTTAGTCCTCACATCACTTCTACATAATAGAAATAAATAGATTCAAAAAAATTAATGGAAAATAGGACAAATCTCTTGAAAACAAACTTATGGATGACAGAAACTTCTTAATATCAACATTGTAGGGGTAAAGATCTATAATTTAATCATATCAAATATATTTTTATTTCCTTCACTAATTATTCCTTTTTTTATTTTAGGAAACATTGGATGCTTATTGTAGTCAATTTGGTCCCTCCAAGGATTTATTTCCTAGATTCACTACATGGAGACCCAAAAACCTAACCCAAATGATGATATTTTCCAATTTGTAATAAAAAAATCAAAAAAATTAAAAGTAAAAATCATGGTATATATTTTATATTCTGTTTTAATGAGAATTTTTTATGATAGGTAAGTGTATAAATATCATTAAAATCAAGGCATGAGGACAACCCATGCACAAAAGGAGTTTAACATGTTCCAAAAGTGGGAAAATATCAAGGTATATTTAATAATATTTCACTATCCAAACACACATCAAAACAAATTTCTAATTTTTCTCAATGTTTCAGTAGTTTTCAGAATAAAAAAATGAAAAATATTATTACTATTATGTTTTGAAATTTTGAGAGAGATCATATTCCATCAACAAAATAGTTTCCCTAAATATGTATTTTCGAAGATAATTACTGTTTCTTTTAAAATATTCATTAATAGTTTTTATATATTTTTTCCCAATACTACTATGAATATCATATATTATTGTATTCACAAAATGGAATATATTTATTTATAAAAAAAATGTACAGCATTCTTGATTACAGAATGTCTAAATATATCATGAAGATATGACTTCATACTTCTTATTTTTTTGATTTTATCATAATTTTATCTATAATTTTAGTTATTTTCTTCAATATTTACATCGAATACTTTTTTTGTTAATTTTCACATAGATGATAAGGAAATGAAATTATGTGGGATTAGATTTTTGGGATGGAACTAAAATAATGATAATAATGAAATTAGTTAAGAAAGTATACAACCATCATGAAAAGCTGAATTCCTACTACCTTTAAAAAAGAGAGAGAGTTCAATGATAAGGTTAAAGTGTTTTTAATAAAATATTTTTTCATAATATGATATGTTCTATACTATATTAACATAATATAAATTAAATGTTTTCCAACTCATGCAGACAATGTCTTCTACACATGATTTTATTACTAACCCCTAGAAGAATAGAATATAATGAAGAAAACCTATTAGAAAGATATAAAGGTAATGTTGTGATATACTATATCTATATTACCAAAAAATTATAAAATTAAATTTTTATTTAATTTTAATTATTTCTCATGTATTTTTTAACTTTAGAGGATTTACATCCATCTTTCACATATTTCTGCACCAAAACATCCAAATGAATTTCTCCCACAAAACCTTTTCCCCCCGGTAGTGTTGGAATTTATCACTTCCATTCATGTTCCCTCCATTTTATTTATAGGAAGAGAAATATTTATTCATTTTTTCAATCCCAGTGGAAATCTTGATTTTATCATAGTAAAAACATTATCCACAGAAGTAATATATTGTTAAATATTTGTGATTAATTTATTTTATTTTAGTGTTACTCACATAAGAATTGTTTTATATATGGGTGGATTATTTTGTTCGACATGGGGTGGTTTGTTTGAATATTCTCATTCTCATGAGATATTGGACTTTGAGAGTGAAAATAAGATAATGAAAATAAGTAAATGGTTCAAGAATGAATATAAACATCATGAAAAGGTAAAATCATACTACTTATTTAGTTAATTTTTTCATCATTGTATCTACTATTTGTAATCTGATTTCCATATCATTTTTATATAATAATTATTTAGTTTTTTTTTTCACAAATCCTTTGGGAAGTAATATTTTTCTTTTAACTATCTACAATAAGCCACAAAAGAGATAACATGTTACTTTCTACCAATGTTACCACACATTCCCTTTCCATTATTTATTGAACTACCAACATTTCATATTAGGTTGATGTTCTTATCTTAGAATCATTTCTATTTTTTAAAACCAGAAGAGTCAAGGAATGTTTTTTAGATAAAAACATAGAGTCAATATACTGATTTTGATGTTTGAAAAATAAATCTAATGGGATGGTTTGACTAGTATGACTCCATGTGTGTCTTCTTATTTGAAATTGACATTAATTTTAGTAAAAAAATACAAGTGACGTACTCAAAACTAATCAAATTCATTTGTATTTTTTTATAATTTAGTAAAATGATCCATAAATTATTTTTGAAATGTTGTAATCATCCACACCTCAAACTGACACATGGTGTGACTGGTATAATTATAACTGTGTATATTTATTTAAAATTAACATTAATTTTATTAAAAAGAAGAAGTGGCATGATGAAAACTGATCAAAATTATTTAGATTTTTTTGATACTTTATAAAAAAAATCTATAATTCTTTTTTATGTTTAGTATTCAACCACACCACAATATGATGCATGATGTCATCGGTATAACTCCAAATGTGTTTTTTTATTTAAACTTGACATTAATTCAATAAAAAAAGTGAGATAGTGAAAATCAATAAAATAAACATATATTGTTTTTAAACTTTAGTAAAAAATTAATAATTCATTTATAACATTTAGAAATCAACTGCATCTTAATCTGATGCACGGTGTGACCGATATAACTCTACGTGTGTATTTATATTTAAAATTGACATTAATTTTAGTAAAAAGAACATATGAAAAATTAAAAACTATGGAAACACATTATTATTATTATTTACTTTTTGGAAAATGGTCCATAATTCATTTTTTATGTGTATGATTCAACCACACCTCAATTTGATGCACGTTGTGACTGGTATGACTCAAAGTGTTCATTATCAGTTTAAAATTGTCATTTATTTTAAAAAAGTCACTCACCGAAAACCAAGAAAACATTATTTGGTTGTCTTGATAATTTTTTAAAATAATTAATAAGTCAGTTGTCACATTTAGGAAGTAGTATCATTTAAAACTAACACACGATGTGACTGGTATGACTCAAATTTCATGATTCTAGTTTCAAATGACCCTTTTTTAAACAACAAGTTCCATACTCAAAACCAACAGAAACACATTAGCCATGTTTTTACACTTTATTAAAATGATTCATAAGTCATTTTTAACATGTATGAATCATTCATACCTTAATCCAACACACACTATGGCTGGTATAATTCAAATTGGGTCTATTTATTTCAAATCGACATTAATTTTAGTAAAAAGAATGAGTGACATATTGAAAACCAATAAAACTCATTTTTATTATTTGGATAATTTAGGAAAATTATTCATAATTCATTTTTTGTGTAATAATAAACCGCACCTTAACTTGACACACAGTGTTACCAGTATAACTCAATGTGTGTCTTCTTATTTAAAATTGATATTAATTTTAGTAATAATAACAAGTGACATATTCAAAACTATGAAAAATAATTCTGTTTGTTTTGATACATTAATAAAATGATCCATAAGTCATTAGTGATGTATATAAATCATCCACACCTCAATTTGATACATAGTGTGACCATTATATTTCCAATCATGTCTATTTATTTAAAACTGACATTAATTTTAGTAAAAAGAAAAGGCAACATACTAAAAACCAAGAAAATATATTTTTATTATTTTCATACTTTAGTAAAATGATTCATAATTTATTTCTAACATGTAGTGATAAACCTCTTCTCAATACAATGCATGGTGTGATATGTATAACTTAAACAATATATTTTTATTTAAAATTCATGCTAATTTTATTAAAAGAACAACTGACATACTGAAACTAAGAAAACACATTCCAATATTTTTGATACTTTAAGAAAATTATCTATATGTAATTTTGGATGTATAGGAATGAACCAAAACTTAATATAACACATGGTGTGACTATTATGACTCAAATTGTATCTTTTTATTTAACATTGACATTAATTATAGTAAAAGAAAAAACTAACATACTAAAAACCAAGAAAACACATTCGTATTGTTTTAATACTTACCTAAATGACCATGAGACATTTTTAAAATGTAGGAATCAACCCCACCTCAATAAGATGAATGGTGTGACCAATATAACTCAAAGTGTGTATTTTTATTTAAAATTAACATAAATTTTAGTAAAAATAACAGGTGACATAATGAAAACCAGGAAAACACATTTTGATTGTTTTGATAGTATCAAAACAAATGATCCATACTTCATTTTTTATGTTTAAGAATCAACTGAACCTTAATCTGGTGCATGGTTTGACCATTATGGCTCTGAGTGTGTCTTTTTATATAAAATTGACATTAATTTTAGTAAAAGAGACATATAACATACTGAAAACTGACAAAACACGTTTATATTGTTTCGATACTATATCAAAATGATACATGAGTCATTTTTGATATGTAAAAATCATTTACACCTCAATCTGATGCACAGTGTGATCGGTATGACTCAATGTGTCTATTATTATTATAAAATTGGAATTTTAGTTCTATACATTTTTGGCTCACTAAAAACCACAAAAACACACTCTAATGACCATGATAATTTATAGTGGGGATTCATATTTCATTTTTTGTATTTGGAAAGAAGTATCACATCAAACTGAAAAATGATGTGATCTTTATGACTCAAAATGTGTGTTTCCAATTTGAAATTACATTTTAGTAAAAAAACACAAGTGGAATACTAAAAACAACAAAAACACATACATATTATTTTGATACTTTAGAACAATTCTCTATAACTAATTTCTAAAGTCTAGGAAAGAGACTCACCTTAATCTGATGTACATTTTGATCTATATAACTCCAAGTGTGTATTTATTCAAAATTGACCTTAATTTTAGTAAAAAGAACAAGTGACGTACTAAATACTGAGAAAACACATTTGGATTGTTTATATGCATTAGGAAAATCTTTAATAACTTGTTTTTGATGTGTATAAATCAATCCAACCTCATTAAAACACATGTTGGGACTGGTATAACTCCATGTGTGTCTTTTTCTATAAATTTAAATTTCATTAATGTATTCTTTCATACTAATGTTTACCTTATTTCATTATAGTATTACTAACATAATATTTTCTTAATTATGTATGTGGATTATTTTTCTCTGGTTGAGTTTATTTTCTCTGTAACTGGTATCATGTGTGTATTATTTTGGGAGGGGATTTCAGGCACCAACAACAAAAAAGAATTATTGTTTTTAAATTCCTGTGGATAGTAATTTTAAATGTAATTATACAAAACATTTTTTTAATGTATATAGTTTTTACATTTTTTTATTCATCCTATAAAATTTATTTCAATTAAATAATATATTTTATATACTACTTATAGGTTGTTGCAATGTGTTGTTATAGAAACAGTACAGTACAATAGTTTGGGCCTCTATCTATGTTATTTCTATCACTGATAAAGGGGACCACCCCATTAATGGCGTTGAGGAAAAATGTTCTTTTTTATTACTGTTAATGGGTTTTTTTCACGCTATTAGGGGGAATGTATGTAGTAGTGTCTATGGTACTGAATAGAGAATATAAGACCTTTATACACATATAAGAAGGGACTTACCATCATTATATGAGAATAACTGAACTTGAATATGTTACCTAAGAGATTGAATAAATTTGAAGGGGGTTATATCATCATTGGAATTATTTATAATAATTTATTTATTTTCTTGAATGGATGAAAGTATAAGGACTAAAATTTCTAATAGGAAATATTAAAATACTTAGATTGACTTATTTATTTCAAAATCATAAAATGTACTGATATTTTATTGTTTAATGCATGAATGTTTGATTTCCCCATTGATATTTATTTAGTTTTTTCATTGAAATTTAAATATCATGGTAACAATGTTCATCTTTGATTTGTATTGATATTCAATGCTTGAGGACAAGCATAAGTTCAATTTTGGGGGATTTTAATGAAATAATTTTTTATATAAAAACATTAAATACAATTCTATAAATTTTTTAATCATTAATTTATTTTTCCCTTATAGATAATTGATATACTAATTTATTTGAAATTTTCATTTTAAATTTAATTTGAGAAAAATTTTAAAAATTATCTTTTTAGAATGAGTTTTATTATGAAAAATTGAGTTTAAAATTTATAAGAAAATAACCAGGTATTTTTTTAGAATAAGGTGGGATTATCACTGCCCCCATGATCAAAGTTGGATTATGAGCCAGTGTAAAATATTCAATTCCTAGGCTATAAAAAATAGTAGGGGAAAAGGATAGAAAAATTTCAACATAGAGGAGGTTCAAGGCCCATGTGGGTAGGTAAAGACTAACAAGAAGTCAATCATGGTTCGGTATATTTTTGTAATTTCCCAGACATTACTCCATAAAATCATATATGAATAAGTCTATAAAAATGTTATAAAATAATATGGGACACTATAATTCCATAGGAACTATTCTCTTACCAATGTGATATTGTACCGCTCACGTGTGCATGCCCCTTACATTTGAACATTTCCATGCTACTACTATCACCCAAGAAAATCACTAGAAGAATGATAAAGGAAGGTTTAAATGATATGAGGAGGATAGGATTCAATATGAAAGAAATGTTTAAATGTATTCTCATATGCACTATAATATATTTGGATGGATATTTGACTAAATATTTGAAGATATAGGAGGCTACTTATTACCACCCTCTCCCATCGATATGTTAAGGGATTCTTTAAAAGTATACATTGGGGATATTTCCTAGAATAAAATATGAAGATATTGACCAAAATAAAGAAAGAATAAAAATAAATATATATACATTGAGATATTATTTGAAACATGATTATCTAACCTTGAGATTTTTTTTCTTATAAGAATAGAGGAGATGCTATACTTGAGATAAGAACAAGACCAGCTAGAAGAAAGCTACTATAGGGATCGGGTACTGATGTCAAATCCATTTTTAGAAATTTTATTTACATACCTACTCATAGATATGATGATGGTATAAACCATTTTTTGGTCGTGTAATGGATGGGAATTTATTTATTTTGGTCTATTTATAATTTTAATGATTTTCATGTCGGGATGTTGTATTTACTCTAATTTTTATAATTCTCTATCTCCCCTTGGTCATGATCATTGTTAAATGAGTGATGATGTTATTTTTCAAATACATTTACTAGATTATAGACTTCACAATATCCATTGGGTTATAAAATATCTATGTTTAGATATAGATTTGAGTCACCTAATCAATAAAAGAATGAATATACCATGGCCATTGAGAAAAGGGGAATTTCCTGATTTTAGAATGTTTAACATGACCATTGGACTCACATAAACCCGACTCTAACAAATTCATGAATAATAATTCAATATTTCATGCATTTTTATCTCATGAACATTAATTTTAATTTCCTGATACTTTCTCCTTTTCCATGAACTTTCACAATCATCATCATTTTTCTTATTTTTAAATAAGTTGTTTAGTTATTTTAATTCATCCTAATCTATGTATTTTCCCTTAAATTATATTTAATCTCAACCTAGTCCTCAGGGTATTATCATCTAGATCACTATTCTTATATGATATTGTAGTTTAGTGTTTAGCAGTTCAATTTTTTTAAATTTATAAAAATTTAAATCCTTAAAGTATTTAACAACACCCTTGGGTAGTATCAACATTATTTTTTTTTCAAATTGAAATATAGCACACATACCTACACTAAATATAATATAAGTTTTAGAGGTTATCAATCATAAAAATTATCTTTAATTATTCTAAATGGTTTATTATATAAATTTTTTATAGATTAATCCCTATTTAAATTTCAATTAATAGTCAAATGTGTTTTAATTTTTGACAAGAATCAAGACTAATACATTAAATTAATTCATTACCAAAATAAGTATGATTTAAATATATTTTATATTTTATTTGATAAAATATTTCTCATAAAATGAATCTTAATTATCCAATATATCTCACTCCATGTTAAATTTTCATTAAATATGATCATTCATTACAAACCAATTCACTAGTAAAAGAAAAAACAACATCATCAAATAAAAATGGAAAAGGTAAAATTTCAATTTTAAATATTTTAATAAAAAATATACAATAAAATTTGCCTTTATTAAATCCAATATTCATAAAAATGAAGATAATATTTCATACAATTTTATAAGAGATTTCATAAGTATATATAATTCATTTTATAAATAAGAAACGTGATTAACAAATTTTCTATTCTAAAAACCATGTGGTAAATTAAAATAAACTTCATCATAGATGAAATAACATATAATTGATAAAATGTAAAATTTATAAAATGGGAAATATAAAAAGATATTATAAAATTTTCAATATTTTTAAATGGTGTATGATATTTATTTAAATGAATTTTTTCTTCATCAAAATATTGTTAAGAAACTAATCTAGCCTTACTCTTAATAATGTGACATGATTCATCTTATTAATTAAAAAATCATTTATTTCCAAAACCATTTTTATTATTTCTGGGTTTAACGAAATTATAAAAGTTTCATCAAAAAAATTTATTTTATTCATAGTTTATAGAAATAATCCATTTAGCCTGTTTTAAAACAAAATTTATATTATTAGTTACAAAATGAACAAGAAAGAAAGAATTTTCTGAAAAAAACTATAACATATCTTCTATTTTTAATTCCAAAATAAATATCTCTGATAATGTTTTTTAATAGGGTTATATTTATGATATATTAAAATTAGAGGAAGATATTAAGAAGAATTTTCTCCCTATTAATAGGTAAATTATTATCATGAATTTTTTTACCAACATTTAGATCTCTATAACATTCCACATATTTCTCAACAATTTAATTACTGTTGACATTATTCTTATCAAATTTACCAAGAATAGATTCTTCAATAATCACAATACTTTTAATAAACTATTGTATATCAATTTACAAGAATATAATATATATATATATATATATAACATTCCTTCATCTGATTTAACATCCAAATTTTCCATGTAGTCTTTATTATTAGGAATACAATAATTTTATTTGAATAATGAAAAATAATGCTTTAAGATTTCTTTTTTTGATTTCGTATTTCATAAGGGGTTATTTTAATAAATGATCTAATAAAAATTATATTATGAATACAGAATATAATTAAAATAGATTTCACCAAAATATTTACATATATTTTATCCACTTATTATGGTTTTTGGTATTTTAAATAATTTTCTATTTTTTTAAAAAAAATTATATTTGGATAGTGTGTCTTAGGTACTAAAAATCAATGTAAATAATGATTATTTTTTTCCCAAACATTATATATTAAAACTCCCCTCCTCTATTAAAATTATTAGTGTCAATCGTAATCTTTATTTCCTTATATATTAAATTATAAGTAATAATAAATCTAGATATTGTTTAATTTTAATTATATAGAAACTAAAACCAGTTAGATCTAATAAAATTTTCTATAATAAATAACATATATTATTATCCTCAAAGTCTAATATTTTTAGTATGACCAAATAAACCATGATAAACTAACTATAAGAGTTGATTAAAATTTATTTGATTAGTTGGTGAAAATAATCAATATTTTTCCTCCCATTCATATAAGAGTCATGCACGTGAAACCGATCATTCTTAAAATATAATAACTACATAACTCTTTCATGATTAGGGGTTTTTTGTAACAATATAAAAAGGAAAATAAAAATTGATATATTCCCATACAAACTAATATTTTTTATTTCATTCAAATACTATACATGTTTTTATATTCGTTCAATATGTTTAATAGTGTAATTGTTTTCTTCAATGTTAGTATAAAATGATAATGAATCATTATTATAAAACTAAAACATTTTCATTTTACATTTCAAATTTCATACCATCATCATATAATTTAGATATTCTTATCATGTTATTTTGTAAACCCTCAGGATTCCAAATATTTGATATTATACTAAATTTAGAACTATTCTTTTAAAACCATTTACCATTCATTTTTATTTTTATAAACTAGTAATAGTTAATCAATTACATTTTTTAAAAGATATAATTTTTTGGGACTCTATTTATATTCCTAGATCATTCACTATTAATATACCATACATAATTATTGATATATCTAAGTCATTTTTCTAAAACAACAGTAAGAAAAAGTTTTTTGAAATCAAACTCATTCAATCTAATAGGTTTTTTATAAGATTTTTAATGTTCCAAAATATTATTCAAAAAAATAATATAAATTTCTCTAGAAGTTAAAGGTTAAAAATATGAGTTTTACAAAGTCCCAATGATTATGGAAATCTAATTTAGAATTTATTGACACGTTTATCTTTTATTCTATTTCTAAACATGAAAATTTTGAAACAAATCCTTTTAGTAAATTTATCAAAAAAAATACTTAAAATTTGATATAATCTCTTATCATAACCAAAACTAGTTTTATATTTATTTTTATTTATCATTTTGAGTGTTTTTTTATATTTTATTTTCCTTGAAAATAATGTTTTTTGAGTTTTTATTTAACTCACAAATTTATTCTTTATTTTTTCACTCATAATTTGAGATGATTCAAGATTATAAAAAATATTAATATTTGATGAAGAATTAGTATTCTTTTGAATTTTATTATCTTGAAATTGATCTTTTTTCCTTTAAATGTTTCTTATCATTACATTAAATTTCATAATAAAGAAAATTTCTTTTTAAACATCATCTTGAAATTCATCAATATATTCATTTATTTCATCGATGCTTTGTTTTTCATAATCAAAATCATTATTAGATCACCCAGATTAAATGATTGATTTATTAACAACATTTGAGTATTCTAAAAATAATAGGTTACCTGATTATTTATTATTTATATATTTTTCACAAGAATTATATTTATTTTTATAACTATATATTTAAGTTAATTATTATTTTTATATATTTAAATTCTTACCTCTCATTATGTTTTTAAACCTTGTCATTTATATCATAATTTTACATATATTTATTCACTGAAAAATAATATCTAATATATTAAGATGTTTTGTTGTATTACCTTTTCATTAAAATTTTTGATCAACCTTTTGATGCCTCAATATTTTATGGTTTTTGAAACGTTACTTTTTCATGAATTTTTAAACCCTAGTGATATGTTGATCTGTATTCTATTTTTTACTTCCTTGAATTTAAAAACTGAAGGATTCATTGGAAATAATATTTAGAGATTTTAATTACACACCATTCCTTTAATTTATTCTCTTCAGAAATGTTTTGTAGTTTCTGATCATATTGAATAAGTGAACAACTATGTTCATTAAGGGTATACTTTTACCAAATGAAATAAATATACAAAATATAAACCTTATTATAGTGTCACTTATTTGGTAAATCAATCAAGACTCATTAATCAAGATTAGTGTTTTCCAAGGATTTTCTAATGGAATTCATTCCAAACATGACTCTAGTAATCCTATCAAATATCTACTATACTATTTCATCTTCATCCATCCCGAAGACATTATATTCTACCCAAAATATTCCATGTTTTTTACTATTTAACTTATTATCTCCTTGGTGAGTAACATTAAATATTCTCATAATTTAATTAATTATTTATCTATAAAGAAACATGACTAAAAATACCTCTATTAATTAGAGAATAAATAATATTAATATCATTTTATTTCAAAATAATATTTAGCCTCATAACTTCTAATTACATTACCATGGTATGAATCTAGTAATTTATATGTTTCTACTATAGTTTTCTAACAATCATAACTAATTTAATTTAAATAATCTTTTTTTTATTAGTAGAGATTCTCTATTCCATCAAATTGAGGTGGTCTCTATGGTATTAATCAATCAATGGAGATAGTTCATTACATCATAAAAAATAATGTACACATAATTTGTGGTGTAGGAAAAGGTTAAAAGTAAAAATATAAAGAAACAAGGCTAAAATATGTCATAACAATGCCTATGATTCGATACCCATTATTAGGTACCACTTAAGATGGAAAACATTTTAGCGGGGTGGGGGTGAATATACATGATTATAAATTTTAAAGAAGATAATTAATTATTTTTTATATTTAAAATTACTTTTTTATCAAATTTATTTTTTTATTTTTATCATAGTAATTAAAATGTAAACAACAATGTGTTTATTATATTTTGGATCATAGTGATCCTTCATATACGATTCTTACCTTGAAACTATTTAAGATGTATTATATGTACTAAATGACATGAAATTTAATTTTTGTGTCACAAACCAATTAAATCTTATAATTTATAGTGGACAAAAAAGCAAAGAACAACCCAAACTTTTAATAGGGATTCATTGTTCATTTAAAACAAGGAACGTATTCCTAAACTGATACTTGAAATTTAACTTATTTTACATATAGTAATAATTAAAAGAGCATAATCATTTTTTTAAGTATAATAAAAAACAAAACGTTTAAGAATATGTGAATATGATTTTTATAATTATGGATAGTCTCAGAGAAACTAGATTATAGAAGCTTATGAATATATTTGAAGCACAAAAACTAGAACTCATGCAGTTGATCATGGTGTATATTCAAGCTAGTGGTGATTGATAAAGAAAATGCTCATACTTGTGATTACTTTAATAGTTTAAAATGTTTTTTCAATGGATTAAAAAATTTATAGTTCTTTAGTGAAGTGGCAACAACCGCATATGTCTATAATATTATATTCTACTTGTATCATGGTATATTTATCATAGCTTAATTTCTTGTAAAACATTATACATATATATAATACTTAAAATAATAAATATATTAATTATAGAATAATATCCATTGATTAAATTATTGTTTAAATAGCTTACAATGCTCAGTCAATCACCCATGAATTATCCCCCAGTAGCGAAAAAACTACATTTATATATCTTAAATCCAAAAATAAAATTTATGAATGCTAAAAAACCTCAATATATCATACATAATAATTTTTAAGGATATCCAATAAAACTCTCAAGGAAATTAATTATTTAAAATTATAAATTCAAAATACTTCAAAAAAATATGTAGATACTTAAAATAAAAAATAATATAAACACTTTATTGAAAATTTCAAAAACAATTAAATTATGATTTTTAGATGTAAAATATAAACCTAAAATGAATAAATTAACATAATATAACAAATTAAAAATTCATACATCTGAAGTACCTTTTTATATAAACATAATTTCACATAAGTACAAAAATATCATAAGCATGAGTACCAAATAATGGTAAATAAGGGACCTTGTAATTGAGAATTTTTCATAATGAGAAATGATTTTATGTTTGTCGAGATTTATATTATGATTATGTTAGAATAATCTATAATATTCATAAGTGTACCTAATAAATTAAATATGCTAAATAATGGTAACACACATATTCATGTGCTTTGTATAAGTCATTTGTATAATTGTAATGTTGATATAAGTAATGTTCATCGACATAATGGTAAAAATAAATTATGTCATATTCACATCTAAATCTTTTAAAAAGTATAAAAGACTTGTGTAAAGGTGAAAGTATTTTTTTAAGATAAACTATTTCACATAAGTGTAAAATAGAACAACATATGTCTTCTCTAATAAAAGTAGAATCATTTAGAAAAACATTCAAAATAATATATAACATTTAAAAACATATATAAAGATCTGATAAAATGGTTTATATAGATTATGATCAAAATAAACAAATTACAAAAAAGAAACATTAATATAACTTCATTAAAAATTAATAAATTATATAAAGGTAATAAAAATGAATAATTAAATTCCCACAACAATATTCTTTTTATACAAAACAATGTATGGAAAAAGTAAAATGAACAAAAAATACTCAAAGAATAATAAATAAATAAATTTTAAATCAAAACTATAAAAATATTAAATAAGTTAATTTTTTATTATTTTGATATTCAAAACATTAAATATAAAAAAAACATTGTCACTATAAATATTTCATATATAGACTTAATCAATTCTCTAATACCATACTAATTTATACTATCCTTCTCAAAAATATTTTCCCAATTGAATATAGTATGAATTTTAAGCAAAGTATTTCTCTATTGATAATTCTACAATGGGAACTATATGACTATTATGTTTCTAAATATTCCCTAGTTAATGTACATGTTTTTATCAAGATGAATTTATGGTGATTCCCTATATCTAAGTGTTTTTAGAATATGATTCCAAAAATTTAGTGGCTGAATTAGGAGTTTTAACTCTAAGTAAAAATAAATACATGATTTTTATACTTTAATCATGAATTGAATCTTCACACAATATCCTAAACTATTATTTAACTTCAAAATCCTTTGTATTATTAAGGTATGTTCTGAGAATAAGAACATTAAAAACATAAATTATTTCTTTTATATTCTTTATTAAATATTTTTTTTGTCTTTTATGTCAATTTTGAATCGACTACATATGATTATGATAGATATAAACTATTTAAACTCAAAAGAATTTGTGAAAATCATTGATAAAACTTTATATATAGTTTCCTTTTCATATTTCCTTGACATTTTTTTTCTCCCTATATTTTCTCACAATATATTTTATTCCACAAACATGAATTAAACTATGATCTTACATTTACCTTTAATTTTTAGTGATTTATGATTCCAGTATTGTGATATGGATTCCAAAAAATATTATTTATGTATATAATGGGATAATCTAGAGGATAGGTGTCATCATATTTTTAGAAATATATTTTTTTTGTAAGAGGTGATTCTCAAACAAAATAATGCCTCAATAATTTTCAACACCATTTCTTCAATTTTTAAGGTTTTTAGATAGAAATAATTGAAAATTTTAGATATTCTATAATGGATTTTTTATCTTAAGAAGTGATGGATTTGTGATGAAGACATCTAGAATGGTTCAAATTACACTTTGATGAGTGATTTTAATAGTGTATAACCTTTCATGGAATGGGATTAAGAAATAAAATATCATTTCCTGATTTTACCAAACATTAATATGATATTTATGTTCATATATGAATTCATTAATATTTAGTATCATAAGGATATATCAGTTACATTCATATATATTTTATTCAAAATCTACATCATGATTAAAATTTAGCTCAATAGGTTTAAAAATTACACTAATAGAAGACAAAAGTGAAAATTAATTGAAAATAAGAAAAAAAATCATAAAACTTGTTAATGTTTACCTACTACATGCATGAAGATAGTGGTGTCCTCAATGAATTCTAACATTTATGAATTTTTAAAAAGGTTTCAATTGAGTGGAAAATAATCAATGTTAAGGAAAGGTATAACCTATTTTTTAATTCTTGGAATGATCAGAGGAGGTTTAAATCCTTCCCAATTATGTGTAAAAAAGGCCAAAAATATTTCTTCAATATTTTTCACGTGATTATAAATTAATTTTATTATTATTTTTTGGTTTTATAAACAGCACCAATGGGATACATATTTCTTTCCATTACAAAACATAGTTTAACTAGCATTAAATTATTTCTTCATTTTTCTAGTGGTACTAGTTTAACTTATTGAAAATATTTTTATTTAATTGTATTTTCATGTTCCACTATTATTTCCCTCTATATAATTTCTATAATTTGATTATTCTTTACTTATTATTTAATAAATCTCATGATTACAAAATATCTATTTATATTTATCCTTTTCTCAATCGATATTCATCTATTTGAGAAACTTATAATCGAGGTGTTCAGGCACCATCCTATGATAAAAAAAATTCCATTGATCAACCCCTATAGAATTATTATAACTGGGGTCTTATAAGTTATTTTGTAAAACCACAAGGTGTATTAATAAGTTTGGCTCTAGTATTTCTTATCTGAATGCCTAGTTTTCTCTAAAATTAATTTTTATATCACTATTGGAAAATCTATCTTGTCTGCTTTACTCTAGAATATAAGGGGTTATTTTTTTATGAGTAACCCCATATCTTCTCATAAAAGATTTCATACATATGTTGAAAATATTTGTTCCTTGTAAACAATTTACTTATTGTAAGATTTAAATATATGAATATATATTTTTCTGAGAATTAATTTATGAAGAGTCTCATTATTTTGAATTCTAACCTTGGTTTTGTGAGGTAGGGAAACAACTTGACCATCCCCTTGATTATCAACTATTTTATTATCTATTATATACAAATAAAAAGTATTATAAATAAAATTCTTCTAAAAATATTTTTATTTTCCTCTATATTAATTATTAGGGACATAAGGGAACAAAATCTTTCAAATTAGTAACTTTAGTACCAATAAAATAAAATATGGATTATTAAAATGAAAATATAACTATTAATAACACATTTTTAGGGGTTTCGTAGTTATTATAAACTACATACTATGTTCTAAAAAAATTATAAATAACAGGGTTATTCCTTCAATTATATAGGAAAAAAGTATCCCATAATTTTCATTAAAGAATCATATAACTATTGAAAAAATGGTTTCTTATTGTTTAAGTTGTATAATTGGTTGTGTAGTATGTATAAACATCAACTCATCATACAATTTCCTTTAATTATCTTATAATTTCAATTAATAATCCTTTAAATATAACCTGGATATTGTATAATAAATCATAGTAAAGTATTTTATGGATCATCTATATAATTTGACATGACTAAAAATGTATATAACATGTTTCACACATGTTGAGTATGAAAAAGGGGTGAAAATTCAATTTTTTCACTTGTTATCCTCAACCTCATTTTTTTTAATTACATCTCCAAGAATAATTCCTTTTTAAACCATGAAATAAAAATTTTAAATGTTTAATACAACATTAATTTCAATGCCTTTTGAAAACAAATTCAACATTTTCTAATAAATGATTAATGGAATTAATAAAATTGGGAAATCACCATGAAAACATTATAGAAATTCTTTAATGAAATCATATAAATGGATTACCATAAATCATTTAAATGTTTATCTAGAATTATATACTTCAAATGAAATCATTTTGTAGGAAATAATATAAAAACGATAAGTGACTTTTTCTTTTTTTGAACTATTATGTTCAATGGGAACCTAGACATATCATATAAATCTATTTAAAAAGAATAAGTGGGTATTTTTTTGGAAATAATTTCAATATTTAGTCATCACTGTTTTTTTGGAAAATGATTTTTTCTTATTACTTTATTATTTTTTTAATATTTAATTTATACTCTATAACTATTCTTAATTCCCATAGTGATTAAATATTTTTCTCTATAATGATAATTATTTTCCATAATTGCTTAGGCTCTATGGGAATTCGTCTGAACATTCAATAATAAAAATATTGTTAATTATTTTTTCCTATACTAACTTTTTAATTTATTTTTAAACAACATCAACCCTTTTTGGATAATGTCTCCTTTGATGTTTTTTAAAGGGTAATACATTACAACCAAGAATATTTGTATGAATGATGATTTAAATGATAATCCTTAGTATATAACTTGAAATATAGCCTAATACATTCAATATTTCCCTCAGAATGTTTATAGAGTAATGTTTTTGGTTATAAAAAATGATTATTTATTAATTTAAATATCTAATTAGTGATTTATCAGTCATTGATCCTCTGAATGATGCATCCAATAGGTTTATCTCATTTCCCTATAGTCCTTGGAAGAATAAGTCAATGATGTGGTTCTCATCCCTCACATGATAAGGAGATATTGAATAAAGATACTTTAATCTTTCCAAATACTCATAGATGGTCTCACCATTAGCTTATTGTAGGGTGTAGATTTCAATCATTATCATTTTTCTCTAGGTAGTTGAGAAGAATATTTTCAGGGAAAAAATCTAAAGGTCATCCCAAACATGTATCAATATAGGTTTTAGGATGTATAACCAGTCCTTGGTGGTCCCCTTAAGTGAAAAGTAGAATTCCCTCAACTTGATTTACTCTTCAGCTACTCCTCTTAACTTGATGATTGAAAATAAGAAGTTTAATTCTTAGATGTTCTTGATAGGAAAATCTTATATAAGGACATGGAATTTAGGTATCACATGAATCATGTTCAAATGTATTTCAAAATCATTTTTTAAGTAGGAATGGCTAATTGATTTTCTTAGTTTCAAAACACTGGGACACAAAGGTAGACTTTTTCATGGATCTACATGTATTTAACCACCCCATCATTTTCATTAACAATGGTAGAATTAATAATTTTAGCTTGCATGCAAAGGTAAATAATATGTATAGCAGCATCTTTTGTTGGCGATATTATCTCATCCACAGTAACACCTCTGATGTTATCTCACCACAGTAACTAGAATGGCACATCACCATTGATGTTTTCACTAGTATTTATTTTTTGATTCTTGAATATCCAATCATCCAATGTGGTATAATAATTTACCATTAATTATGGTAGCTCATCCACGGTGCTTACATGAAGCATCCACTGCCTTATCCTCTTCTATAGTAGTATGACAAATAGTAGATCTGTTCCTCTGCCAATGACTATAGATCTGATCCACTAATAGAAAAATATTACGCATATATTTTCACCATTTTTATATTTGTATTGTCTATGGTGAATTCATTAGACAACAACACAACCTCCATTCCCACATACTTCCTCCTTCAGCAATGGTGGCTTCATATTCCTCCAGCAATGATATCATCCATGATTTTACTTCCATTCATAAGTTACCTTTTCTTCTCCTCCATGGTAGGTGCATCTACCATTAATATTTTCTATCCCTCGCATACCCATTTCATGCACAACTTCACATATACAAATCCACACACAACTCCACGTAGCCATTTTAATATACATAGGAATTTTCCTACATGGTCTCACATAGAAATTTTCCTCTACTAACCACATAGCCAATTTGATAGTAGTCATCTCAAATAATTATGGGTGAGTATTCTTCTCCTTGGTGATTTTTGCATCACACTGATGGTTTCTATGTTGTAGGGTTAATCTTCAAAGAATTCATTCTTCAAAGTTGGTAGATGGTACCATTTTTCTAATTCGGATATCATAATTATTTTAAAATGGTATCAGCAAGGCTGCATGTGGTACCATAGGTGGATTATAGTGATTTGGGGCCTCTGATGTAACACCCCAAGACTTCATAGTGTGTTATTTCTTCAAAATAATTCAATAACTTGCACTACACGCAACACCGAGTTCAATCACACCATGACTTACCAAAAAAAGCCATTCAAAAGAGATTATGAATAGTATTAACTAAATTTTAAACTTTATATAATCCTTATAATTTTAGAATCCATATTATGAGTTTCTTAGACATAATGCAAGAACATATTCATTTTCAGTATTGCACTTTTATCAACTTTTAATAGTGAAACCTTTTTAAATACAATATTTTAAACTTTTTGACTAAATGGGGACATCAAAAAATTTAAAATGAAACATCCCAAGCTTCCACGGTACGCTTTCCTTTGAATAATACAGTAGCGTGTGTTGTACGCAACTTCGAGTTCTAACACACCACAACCAATCAAACTAGCCGTTATGAATAGTAATACCTACCTTTTAAAATTTTAGAAATTTTATCTCTCAAAATGGACTTCATTTTTGGATTCGGAGTATCGAATTCAGCCTAAGGTGAAATTTTGGTACTTTTCAGATAACTTTCATATTTTGAGGAATAGTGAAAATTACTAAATTTTAATTAAAAACAACCTTTTTAATCAAAATAATTAATAGTGATAAATTATGAATTTGAGTGGTTTTTAAGTATATTTAGAATATATTTTTACCATTTAATATAATTTTGGTCATTGGACATAATTTTACAATTAAACCGAACATAAACAAGTGTCAATCTTTTGATAGTTATTATCTCTTAAAAACACGCTTTTTGTTTTGACAGCGGGAATTAATTTTAAATTAATTTCTTCCACTTCTGTGTTTTGAATTTAGAAAAATGGATTCCATATTTGGAATCAGGATGTTCAAATTTTGTAAATAGGTAACTTTTATTTTTAGACATTTTGAATAATTACTGCAGTAAATATTTTATTTACCATGGTTAAAGGTAAATCCGGTAAATAAGGGTTAAAAAATAATATTATAATAATACTAAATTACTCTAAAACGTGTCATATCCTTATTGGTTGATACATGTTCGACCATAGGCATCTTTGGGTCGATTTTGGGACCCCATGGTGCCACTTGTAGGTGATAGGGACACTTTATTTTAATTAAGTTAAAATGAATACAAACATGACACAAGCATATATCTTTTAGAAAACCAATTTTTACATAGGGTTATATATGTTGGATTTTAGATTATAAATATTCATTATAAATATAAAACGATTTCCTACATAATGATATTTTATTTATAATTTTTAGACATTAAATAAGTTAATTTATTTATGACACAATGATGATGAATTAATTACTATAATAGTGAAATATTAAAATAATTGATATTATAAATACACAAAGAAATATAATATGTAACTTTTAATGAATTAAAATAATTTTCTAGGATAATATGATATATTAGGATTGATTTAATTTACTTTTTTAGAAGTAATAAATCTGTTATGAGTTTCACAAAAATAAACTATTGAATAGTGTCAAAATTGACATAAAAGAGTTCTTAAAACAAATATTATATTATTAATTGATATTAAATTCTTAAAAATCTAAGGTTCGGCCAAGAGACTTATATCATGATAGTTTTATCATTAATGGACCACTTGGGGGTCTCTTGGATGTATATATTAAGTTTATTAACCATATTATATAAAAATACAAAGAGACATTGTAAAAGTGAAACTAATTAACTTAGAGTTAATACTTAAAGATAAGGTTAATATGAGTACCCAAACCTATCTAAATTCTATTGGTTGAGTTGTTTTCGACCCATCACCACCTTAACATTTAAATAATAAACTTTGGATCCATTATAAACCGAATATGAATTTATTATAAACTAATATTTCTAGCTTTTCCAAAGGTGCCCCTCACCCCTCTTATAAAAGGGAACTCCTCCTTCCCATTTCTTAACACCTTCAAAGCCTTTTGGTTCGGCCAAACTCTGCCCAAATACTCTACCAACATCCCTAAATACAACCTAGAGGCCATATTTTGATCATAAAGCCAACCTAAAGATCCCTTTTGATCAAATCAAAAGGAAGAACCCGAAGAAGAGGTAATGATTTCACCACCCTTTTCCAAGTTCCTTTCTTCTTCCACTTCTTCTTCCTTTGTTATTACCATTCTAAAATAATAACTCCAGTATCATATATATACTGTGATGTTATTATAAATATGGTACAACCATATTCAGTATTATATCCACCCTTTGAATAACATGTCACCATACGTGCGTACATACGGCTTACCGTCTCCATGTCGTGGAGTAATTGTTATTCAATATATTATTATTTGGATGGGTATAATAATGATGTGTAACTCATGTAAATAATAAATATAACATGTTAATTATTCTTTATATATGATATACTATCCATTTATATATTATTTTAATATCAAAAGAATGATATTGTCGCTCGTGCGTATGTACGGACTACCGTCTCCACGAACGTGATGAGATTCATTCTCCATCGTATCCATTAAAGTATAATTATCATTTGATGATTTACAAATGATGTTTAAGGACTTTATATCATTATGGATATGAATAATATACAACCTATCAATTACAAACATGGCTTATGTAACAAAAAATATAAAATAAAACAAGTAAGTTAACACCCGAAACAACGATAATACTAAGATATTATTATCAAATCAATATTAAAAGATCATATATGATATCATATTAATGTATATGATTCTTGTATAATTTAATAACAATTATTTCACCATTATACAGGAGGTTAAACTACCCCAACCAAGGAAAAGTACAAGGTAAGGGGTTTTCATCTCACTTGTTATTCCCGTGAGATTCATGCCATATTGCCACCATCACCTTTTGTGTGGTGTATGTACTGCCCATAATTATATTCTTTGTGTAATACACTCTAATTTATGTGTATTTAAATATTCATTGTATGATACCTCTTTCATGGGTTGTATGTTTCATAAGTTACCAAATTGGTAAGGGTTATTTCACAATCTCTTCATTATCCGAGGTTGTTTATACGTAATAATCTACTGGGATCTCTTTATCATCCACATCCATGTTTCTTAAAAATGTATTTCAAAACATTTTTACTATTTACAAGAATATGGGTTAAAGTCATTTATACCCTTGTTTGACTTTTTATAAGTGGTTTATAAAGGAATCTTTCCTTCGTTTTCCAAACAAGGTGCTTTTTAACCCTTTCGACAGAATTAAGGTAAGAATGTTTTTTAACTTATACGGCGGGTGAGGCTATTTACCGCCGTTATAAAATTGTTGAAGCTTACCTTAAAATCTTATAAGAATATTTTCAAATTGAATGTATTATTTTATAATTATTTTACTTGTAAAATGATTTAGAAAAAAAAGAGATATTTCTCTAAAATAGTTTTGATTTCATCTATGTCAACATCCTTTGATGGCTTTTAATATTATTTGAAGTTGATTTATTATGTTACAAAACATCCGTATTTTATTGAAGGTTTTGTGATATTTTTGACTGTGGATAAGTTATTATTATGTCACTCATGGTTTTTGTTTAAAGTATTGACATTTTAGAAGTTATTTTTAATCCGAATGTTTATGTTATATTTCAACCTTTCATTCAGATGAATGTGTTAGACAAGTATGTTCCGGGTTGGGGACCGGTAAAAGTAATCCCTCCGGTTTGGTCTCCAGTTATTAGAGGAACTCCGGTTTGGTCTCCGGTTATTAGAGGCACTCTGGGTTGGTGTCCGGTTATTAGAGGCACTCCGGGTTGGGTTCCGGTTACAGTTAGCCCCTAGGTCTTGGGACGAGGCCTTGACAAAGAAATTAAAGTTCATCATTATGCATTCCATCATTATGAAAGTGGTTATTGATTTTTCATGTGATTATTAGATTAGTAGAATATCCATGTGAATAAGTAAATGAAATTATTTCATTTTATTTATGCCATACTATGTTGAAAGTTCAAGTTTTAAAGGATTTTGTTTTAGTTATACATTGCCTTAAATGTTTATTCTTATTTATAAAATTTTCTGCTATATTGTTATCCTTACTGGTCATTTGAGCTCACCCCTTTTCTATGTTTTATTTTTCCCAGGATGTGAAGAAGTAAATTATGAATGACCTGCAGGGATATTTTGTGGGGATATGAGTGTGGATTATGGAGACAATATGTTGTTGTAGTAGTTTTTCATTTTATGATGTAATGTAAGACTTATGAATATATCTAGTGTTTCCAAGGCTACTAAACCAATCGGTCTTTCGAGATTTGATCTTTCTTGTGATCATGCCAATGTTATGTAATAATTCACCGACTCTGGGTAACTAGGGTCGGGGCGTTACAGTTGGTATCAGAGGAAGTTTAGTACAAACCTTGGAAGCTAGATTTAGATAAACTCTGATTAGAGCACGTAGACCTAAGATGAACTTTGAGGATTAGTATAGAAGAACTTCCTAGAATTTTGGTATTGTAGAGATTTTGTGAGTTTTCCGAGAAATACATCCCTGTCTGGATACGAGCAGGTAGAGGCGGCTCTGGCACAGATGTACCTAGGGGTAAAACCCGAAAACACCGCTTTGAGCTAGACTCGAACGGGAACTGGTGCACGAAAACGGGCCTTGCTGCACTCTTGGTTACGACACTCCTGGGGGATATGCTTAGGATAACTCTCATTTTCTTTAAAAATCATTATGAAGGGTTTATGAGTATATACTTCCTCAAATGAGACATTTTTATGATTATGGATTATATCCATAAACTATTTAATTTATGTTATGTGTTTTACAAGTTTGGGATTAGGTATTTTTATTCATAAACTAATCTAGTGTATGTCATTGTTTATAAATGGTGCCTAGTAGAAAGAATGAGAACTTCATCAATGCACGTGATCCAAAGAGAAGGAATGGTCATATCTTTCATGCTCTTAAGCTAGAATTTATAAGAGAAATAGTATCTCATGTATTATCATCATATGAAGAAATAATATCATGTGTTGATAAGATAAGTTAAGAGTTTACTGAGTCCTATAGATTTGAAGGGAAGCAAGAGAAGAAAAGGATGGAAGAGGGAAAGATGGATAAAGGGAAGAGGGAAAAGAAGAATTTTCCCATATGTGATAACTGTGGGAAGAAACACCTTGGAACTTGCCTGAAAGGAATGGGAGTTTGTTATAAGTGTGGAGTAAAAGGGTACAAAGTACATGACTGCAAGGGTAAGAAAATGGTTTCAAATGTACAATGCTTCATTTGCAAGGAGTTTGGACACTACGCGAACCTATGTCCCATTCATCAGACTATGCCACAAATGATGCTATTGGATAATAATCAAGTTATGATACTACCACATATGAAGAGGAATAATTAGAGTTCTTATGTTGATTATGTCATTTGAGTGTTGTATCAACAATGTACTTGTTATAATAATTATGGAGTATATAAGGATTGTACTGCAGTAATATTTCATTAAGGACTTGATATTGTGTAGAACAAAGAAAAGTGACTCAATAGGAGGTTAAATTTTTGGAAAATATATGGTTGAGAGAAAGATAAACCATAATATGGTTCTGATACTCAGGTAGTGATTTTAGAATAATACATGATTGATTTGGATAAATTATATTGTATATTCTTGACTTCCTTGAAGCTGATTAATGATTTTTATATTCCATCATCATTGGGGTTTAAAACATTTTTGGATTGATAAAGTATATACAGCATTCTATATGGAATAAGGGAGCATGAATGTAATCAATAAGGAATATGGTAATTCAGGATGTTTCAGTGTATTAAAAGAATACATGATGAAGGTATTCATATTCTATTATGGGGTAAAAAGGATCTACATTATGTTTACCTTCCTTATAAATGTTGGACTATGAGTTTGGACAGAATTATTTTGGATAGTTCTAGTTTGGATTATTTTGGATTGCCATAAAAGGACAACCCGGAGGTCGGGCGGCAACCCATCGCGTCCGGCAAGGCTGCGAGACTTGAACCCGCAACCGAAGGGCGACAAGGGTGTATCACCTAACACTGGCCCACGAGATGTCCTGGATTAAATAATGTAGTTTTTTTTAAAAAGATCTGGTAGATGAATTATAAATTCATTTATTTTGGAAACCTGTACGAATAGTATAAATAGAATTTTTTTTACGTTCTATTATCTTTTATAGTAAAAGATAAGTTTGTGGTAGAAATTTATTAATTGATAAAACTCTAATTATAAATTAAGTATATCTCCTTATGATCTTAGCCAATCTCATAAATAAATTCCTCAACATTAATAAAAGGAACTTAGAACAAAAATTTTGTCCTAGATGGTACCTTAAATCATTACTAATTTATGGCTTTGGGATTGTTGGCCTTTTCATAGCCATGTTCTCTACCACTCCCCATCAGATAATTGATGGTTAGATTTCTCTTCCATATCCATATTTTCCTACATGGAACCCTAGTATGTGTTATTTTCGGTAATCTTCATACTTTCCACTCTTTATTTTAAATAGAGGCCTCATTAATTCATTTTTCGATGTGGGATTTCAACTAAGATATTTTGAAACGTCAAAAATGTGTTATCCCAATACCCTATGTTTTGTTGAACCGGTGGTATTTCAAATCATCATAGATTGATGAGTTTAAGGACCTCAATTTTATACTTGTTTGTGATTGATGACCTCAATCACTACCTATAAATATTTACGTTTTTCCTCCAATTATATGTCTCTAATTTCCACCAATGTTCTCCTAATCGAGATCATAATTTGGTGGTGACCCTTTCATTTCTCTTTTCCTCATAATAAGACTAAATTTCAGTAACCCAATTTCCGATGTGGGTTTTCCCACAAATATATTTTCTATTTTCAACCTTTTATTTTCGAAGAACAATTTCAAATTGCGAGGACACAATTTATTGAAGGAGGAGACAATGTAACACCCCAAGATTTCATAGTGTGTTATTTCTTCAAAATAATTCAATAACTTGCACTACACGCAATACCGAGTTCAATCACACCATGACTTACCAAAAAAAATCCATTCAAAAGAGATTATGAATAGTATTAACTAAATTTTAAACTTTATATAATCCTTATAATTTTAGAATCCATATTATGAGTTTCTTAGACATAATGCAAGAACAGATTCATTTTCATTATTGCACTTTTATCAACTTTTAATAGTTAAACCTTTTTAAATACAATATTTTAAACTTTTTGACTAAATGGGGACATAAAAAAATTTAAAATGAAACATCCCAAGCTTCCACGGTATGCTTTCCTTTGAATAATACAGTAGCGTGTGTTGTACGCAACTTCGAGTTCTAACACACCACAACCAATCAAACTAGCCGTTATGAATAGTAATACCTACCTTTTAAAATTTTAGAAATTTTATCTCTCAAAATGGACTTCATTTTTGGATTCGGAGTATCGAATTTAGCCTAAGGTAAAATTTTGGTACTTTTCGGATAACTTTCATATTTTGATGAATAGTGAAAATTACTAAATTTTAATTAAAAACAACCTTTTTAATCAAAATAATTAATAGTGATAAATTATGAATTTGAGTGGTTTTAAAGTATATTTATAATATATTTTTACCATTTAATATAATTTTGGTCATTGGACATAATTTTACAATTAAACCGAACATAAACAAGTGTCAATCTTTTGATAGTTATTATCTCTTAAAAACACGCTTTTTGTTTTGACAGTGGGAATTAATTTTAAATTAATTTCTGCCACTTCTGTGTTTTGAATTTAGAAAAATGGATTCCATATTTTTAATCAGGATGTTCAAATTGTGTAAATAGGTAACTTTTATTTTTAGACATTTTGAATAATTACTGCGGTAAATATTTTATTTACCATGGTTAAGGGTAAATCCGGTAAATAAGGGTTAAAAAATAATATTATAATAATACTAAATTACCCTAAAACGTGTCCTAGCCTTATTGGTTGATACATGTTCGACCATAGGCATCTTTGGGTCGATTTTGGGACCTCATGGTGCCACTTGTAGGTGATAGAGACACTTTATTTTAATTAAGTTAAAATGAATACAAAAATGACACAAGCATATATCTTTTAGAAAAACAATTTTTACATAGGGTTATATATGTTGTATTTTAGATTATAAATATTAATTAGAAATATAAAACGATTTCCTACATAATGATATTTTATTTATAATTTTTAGACATTAAATAAGTTAATTTATTTATGACACAATGATGATGAATTAATTACTATAATAGTGAAACATTAAAATAATTGATATTATAAATACCCAAATAAATATAATATGAAACTTTTAATGAATTAAACTAATTTTCTAGGATAATATGATATATTATTATTGATTTAATTGACTTTTTTAGAAGTAATCAATCTGTTATGAGTTTCAAAAAAATCAACTATTGAATAGTGTCAAAATTGACATAAAAGAGTTCTTAAAACAAATATTATATTATTAATTGATATTAAATTACTAAAAATATAAGGTTCGGCCAAGAGACTTATATCATGATAGTTTTATCATTAATGGACCACTTGGGGGTCTCTTGGATGTATATAGTAAGTTTATTAACCATATTATATAAAAATACAAAGAGACATTGTAAAAGTGAAACTAATTAACTTAGAGTTAATACTTAAAGATAAGGTTAATATGAGTACCCAAACCTGTCTAAATTATATTGGTTGAGTTGTTTTCGACCCATAACCACCTTAAAATTTAAATAATAAACTTTTGATCCATTAGAAACCTAATATGAATTTATTATAAACTAATATTTCTAACTTTTCCAAAGGTGCCCCTCACCCCTCTTATAAAAGGGCACTCCTCCTTCCCATTTCTTCACACCTTAAAAGCCTTTTGGTTCAGCAAAACTCTGCCCAAATACTCTCCCAACATCCCTCACTACAACCTAGAGGCCATAGTTTGATCAGAAATCCAACCTAAGGATCTCTTTTGATCAAATCAAAAGGAAGAACCCGAAGAAGAGGTAATGATTTCACCACCCTTTTCCAAGTTCCTTTCTTCTTCCACTTCTTCTTCCTTTGTTATTACCATTCTAAAATAATAACTCCAATATCATATATATACTGTGATGTTATTATAAATATGGTACAATCATATTTAGTATTATATCCACCCTTTGAATAACATGTCACCATACGTGCGTACGTACGGCTTACCGTCTCCACGTCGTTGTGTAATTGTTATTCAATATATTATTTTTTGGATGGGTATAATAATGATGTGTAACTCATGTAAATAATAAATATAACATGTTAATTATTTTTTATATATGATATATCATCCATTTATATATTATTTTAATATCAAAAGAATGATATTGTCGCTCGTGCGTACGTACGGACTACCGTCTCCACGAACGCGATGAGATTCATTCTCCATCGTATCCATTAAAGTATAATTATCATTTGATGATTTACAAATGATTTTTAAAGACTTGATATAATTATGGATATGAATAATATACAACCTATCCATTACAAACATGGCTTAAATAATAAAACATATAAAATAAAACAAGTAAGTTAACACCCGAAACAACGATAATACTAAGATATTATTATCAAATCAATATTAAAAGATCATATATGATATCATATTAATGTATATGATTCTTTTATAATTTAATAACAATTATTTCACCATTATATAGGAGGTTAACCTACCCCAACCAAGGAAAAGTACAAGGTAAGGGGTTTTCATCTCACTCCTTATTCCCATGAGATTCATGCCATATTGCCACCATCACCTTTTGTGTGGTGTATGTACTGCCCATAATTATATTCTTTGTGTAATAAACTCTAATTTATGTGTATTTACATATTCATTTTATGATACCTCTTTCATGGGTTGTATGTTTCATAAGTTACCAAATTGGTAAGGGTTATTTCACAATCTCTTCATTATCCGAGGTTGTTTATACGTAATAATCTATTGGGATCTCTTTATCATCCACATCCATGTTTCTTACAAATGTATTTCAAAACATTTTTACTATTTACAAGAATATGGGTTAAAGTCATTTATACCCTTGTTTGACTTTTTATAAGTGGTTTATAAAGGAATATTTCCATCGTTTTCCAAACAAGGTGCTTTTTAACCTTTTCGACAGAATTAAGGTAAGAATGTTTTTTTAACTTATACGACGGGTGCGGCTATTTACCGCCGTTATAAAATTGTCGAAGCTTCCCTTACAAGCTTATAAGAATATTTTCAAATTTAATGTATTATTTTATAATTATGTTACTTTTAAAATGATTTAGAAAAAAAAGAGATATTTCTCTAAAATAGTTTTGATTTCATCTATGTCAACATCCTTTGATGGCTTTTAAGCTTATTTGAAGTTGATTTATTATGTTACAAAAAATCCGTATTTTATTGAAGGTTTTGGGATATTTTTGACTGTGGATAAGTTATTCTTATGTCACTCATGGTTTTGGTTTAAAGTATTGAAATTTTATAAGTTAGTTTTAATCCGAATGTTTATGTTATATTTCAACCTTTCATTCAGATGAATGTGTTAGACAAGTATGTTCTGGGTTGGGTACCGGTAAAAGTAATCCCTCCGGTTTGGTCTCCGGTTATTAGAGGAACTTCGTTTTGGTCTCCGGTTATTAGAGGCACTCCGGGTTGGTGTCCGGTTATTAGAGGCACTCCGGGTTGGGTTCCGGTTACAGTTAGCCCCTAGGTCTTGGGATGAGGCCTTGACAAAGAAATTAAAGTTCATCATTATGCATTCCATCATTATGAAAGTGGTTATTGATTTTGCATGTGATTATTCGATTAGTAGAATATCCATGTGAATAAGTAAATGTCATTATTTCATTTTATTTATGCCATACTATATTGAAATTTCAAGTTTGAAAGGCTTTTGTTTTAGTTATACATTGCCTTAAATGTTTATTCTTATTTATGAAAGTTTCCGCTATATTGTTATCCTTACTGGGCATTTGAGCTCACCCCTTTTCTATGTTTTATTTTTCCCAGGATGTGAAGAAGTAAATTATGAATGACCTGTAGGGATATTATGTGGGGATATGAGTGTGGATTATGGAGACAATATGTTGTTGTAGTAGTTTTTCATTTTATGATGTAATGTAAGACTTATGAATATATCTAGTGTTTCCAAGGCTACTAAACCAATCAGTCTTTCAAGATTTGATCTTTCTTGTGATCATGCCAATGTTATGTAATAATGCACCGACTCTGGGTAACTAGGGTCGGGGCGTTACATCTGAAGTTTGAAAAAGATCAAGCCTCATCTTTCAAGGAAATAATAAGGTGTTATATGATGATTGTCACGATGGTCTGGTAACATTATGGGTGGAAGATTGATATCATAAGCATTTAAATAATGTCAAATCATGGTGGAGTGAAGGTGATGTCTGATGAAGTCATTTATTTTACAGAGGATTAATAACTGAAGAAAACTCAACCCTCATCGAATATGAAGCTATTATTCCACATGAATATATAAAAACTTAGGTATTCAATAGATCAGAATCTTATTTCTTGGATGGGATCCTATATACACTGCACACACATAATGGGTTGTAGAGACATGAGCAGCCTACACAGGCCTTGGCCTACACTATTCATGGGATCCTCCACGTGTGGACTGCACTATAAAATTCCATCGGGCCAATAATCCATGTGGGATTTCATGGCCATCTGGCCCCCTTTTAAGCTAGTTGTGTGTCTTGGGGGACCCCGAATTGAAGTGTGGCCTAGTTGGATATATTTGTTTTCACCTAAAAATTTACAAACACTTAGTAACATTTCAACCTAATATCAAAATTAAAATTAAAATCTAACTTTTAATATATCTATCCATTTTTATTCATTTTATTTCATCAAATTCAATTTCCCATATTTTAAATATATAATGAATAAAATGGGAATAATCATTAGAAATGATTAATAATCCTTAAAAATATTCAAATTTCTTCCTCAGCATATGTGTGCATCACCCATATCCTTCTTATTATATAAAATGACTGGGTGGGGATGAATATACTAGATTAACAATTATAAATAAGAGAATGAAACCTTCAAAAAAATTGATGTAAAAATTTATTAATGGTAATTAATTATTTTATCCCTAGAAATGAAACCATGATAATAATGTTTTTATAGAATTTTATATAAATTTGAAACTATATCTACTCTTCACAGCTCTATAATCCTAGATAAGTAATGTTTTCCCTAAATGAAAAGACTTTTAAAGGTGTGGCATGACCCATTATAACCTACCTTTTCTAGTGGAGTCGCAACCACACAATAACACTAAAATTTAATGTGCTTCATAAACAAATTACAACCTACATTTTTCGGAGGATGAAAAACCACACAATAACGCTAAAATTTAGTGAGGATTAATAACCCAATTACTACACTTACATTTTTCAAAAATCCAAAACCAAAATAATATTTTAATCTATGATGTCATAACTCATAGAGAAGAATGATATTATTTTGGAAAATGCATAATACCAAACATTAAAGAACATGTGAAGAAGATAGATATAATTATGTACGAACTCAATGAAACTAGATAGTCAAAGTATATGAAGACTATTAAAGAATAAAAAACATTTCTTGAGTAGCGGATATGGGTGTCTCTTGAAGGTGTTGGTGATTGAAATATTTTTTCTCTTTCCTTAAGAGTCCTTAAGTAGTTTAGATGTTTTTCATAATGGATTCAAAAAATTATTTTCATTGGTTCGGTAAAGTGATACAATCTATTATGACACCCATGTCAAAGTGTAGGTGTATATTAGTATATCTTCCATATTGTTAATTCTACTTTAAAAAAGAACTACAATAACTATAAAGAAGACTAAAATGGTTAAAATAATTCAAAAGAATTGTAATATATATACCATAATAATGCCTACAAATATTGTTGTAGTTTAGAGAAATGAGAATAATCATCCGAGCATAGTATAATTATTGACCATGTGATAAAAAAATATTTAAAATTTCATTATTCATAATATGATATTTATAAACCTTTAACAAACTCAAAATATCCCTATAAATAATTTATCAATGCATCCCATTGAAATCACATTTCAGTTTCCTTCTATAAAATTATAAATTATGAAATCCATTAAGAACCCAACACTAGATATGGAATATATATATATATATACAATACATTAAACACTCTTTTGTAACATTAAATAGGACAATTATATATAAAAAATAAATGAAAAATGATTAAAACACAAGAATATAAAAAATTCCAAATATATATCTCAAATATTTATTTTCAAATAATTTATTTCACTCAAGAATAAAAATATCATAAGAATGACTATCACATAAGGTTAAATAAGTTTATTCATTATATTGAAATCTGTGTTAAGGGTAAATCATTTTGTGTTCATCTAGATTCAGTTTAACTTTATATAGAAACATGTCTCAGTATTCTTAAGGGTTCCATATGAGTTTACATGCCATAAAAAACATAACACACATTTTCTCATGGTGTTTATTGTTTATTTAACTCTATGTAAAGGTAATATACACATGTATCATCTATTTATGGGAAAATAAATAGTGTATAAATGTTATATAGAAAAAATCCACAAAGTTATAATTGAAAAACAAAAAGGTAAAAAACTTGTGTAAAGGAAAACTGTTTTCCAATAAGTGTGAAATAAAATTATATACACCCTTTTACATTGTAAGAAACTCATTTTATAAGAATTTTAAAATGAATTATAGAATAAAAAAATTTAAAAATCACCAGACATTCCATTTTATTTATATTATAAAATGTATTAAAAATGACACACAAAAAAAATATGAATTTAACTAAATCAACAATTAGACATTTAAATATAAAATAATTAGTTAAGTATAATCCAATTTCAATACCTGTATAATTATATTGCAAGAATTGTAAGAATAATGTATTAAAACAATAAACTCAAGTTTTTAAAAAAATTATGTAATTATAAATATACAATATAAAATTAAATAAGTCATTTAATTTTAAGTTACTATAATATTAAAAAATGATATAAATAAACTTCAACAGTATTATTTTAATAAGTACATACTTAACCCTATAATGAAAAACCTCACCCTTTTTTAATATTAAAATACCATCCTAGATTTTTTAATATTTCCCCAATTTTTAATGTTTATCAAAAAGTACAAAAACATTTATTCAAAAGTTTTTTTCCATTCAGAATACTCATACCAGTAAACTAAAGTAATTTATATGATTAAAATATATTTTAATATAAAACATTCTTCTAGATATAAATAGTAATTTAAGGATAAATTTATATTTATAAATGCATATTAACTCAAAATAGAACCACTACACCAGCTTATAAATTTAGTAACAAAATAAGGAAATTACCTTCAATAAATTAAATTTTTTACTCAAAGAAAACTAAAAACAATCTATGTAAAATATTTTTTAGAAAAATAAGTTATAAAAATTTAAAATAAATCATTTAAAAATGAATATCATTCATAGAAAGATCATATTTTATTTTCTAAAATAAAAAATTATTTAATTGTTTGGAAAATACATTTTTAGGTTGACCATTAATTAAAATACATTATATAATTATACATATATTACTACATGATAACATATCAAATACAATATCACATATATATGTTTTATCATTTAATGATGTAAATGATTCATTAATATTAAAATACCATAAGAACTGTAAAATTAAATAGGCATTTCATCAAAATAAACAAAAAAAGGATGGTTATATTTTATCCATAAAATTAGAGAACAATAATTAATAGCATCTATATACTCACCCTAAAAAGGAGTAAAGAAATTTATAAATTATTCTTATATCTCCATGAAATAATTCATTTGTGAATAATTTGATACATACCTAAATTATTTTGTTTATCTATTCAACATCTATAAAAACATATTTGGAATTACACAAATATCCAAAAATTTAATACATGAATATAATTGAAAATAATTTATTGTTCCCTTAATATATCTATAAATTATTTTAATATTATTTATCTGATATTTTATTTTCATGTTTTTTATATGAAAAATTTTACATTTAATTTTAAAATATGTATAGACATTTAAATTGATTTTATATCATATTTCATTAATATATTATTTTAGGATTATTTTTTATTTTAAATATAATTTTACAATAAGGAAATATTTTTTATTTTTCATAAACAATTTTATTGATAAAAATATATGTAATACATTATAGGAACGTAACCATGAAATATTTATGTTTTTAGGAAAAAGTAGGCTCATCAATGCCCCATGAATAGAGAAAGAGCATAATCTATAGTAAAAAATTTATTTGAAATTTAAAAGAAATTTAGAATGGGAATATTATGGGTTAAATCTTAGGGCCGAGGTGGTAGTGGGACTATATGGGTAGTAAGGGAATAAGGAAATCAAGTCATATTTTGGTACCTAATATGGATTTCTAAGAGTTTGTTCTATATAATCATATATTAATAAGTGTATCCCTAAGCTAGAAACCAATGTAGGATAATTGAATTCTACAGACACTATGGACTTAATGGTATAGTATAGTCCCAATAAATTTACCAACCTCTAGACATTTCTACACCACCGTTGCTGCCCAATCCCGTCACTAGACCATTATTCAGGCCAATAGATTCCTTCATCACCTCTTCCTATAAGCTAAAGATCATGCTATTTCACCAATGATTCTACATGAAACACAATGGTTGAATTTCATGTGATTATGATATGACCATGAATATAAAATATTTTGAGGACTAAAACATGTGATACACAATGGAATTTTGATTTCCATGCATAAATGAGAAATACCCATGGTCACACCCATGGTTTTGGAATACATGTTGTTTTGAATATGTATATGGATAGGGTTTAGTTTATGTAGCTATAGTATTTCTAAAACAATAGTATATACATTTTATATATGAGGATGATAGGCTGAGGGATAAAATTTATATTTAAATAGGGTCCAATGTCGATTCTCGATATTTTATTGTATTTATAATGCAGTGATATTGGAGATATGGTGTGAGTTAAAAAGATGAAGATTGTAAGTTTAATAACATAAATATAAAATTAATGACTTAGAATTTGAGATATTCTATGAAACTAGAAGGATAAACCATTAAGACTAATTTTTCATATAAAAAAAATATGATTTGTTGACCAACTTGAAGGAACCAAATACTGAGATATTATCGGTACTTATTTTTATATATATATTCTTTACCACTTTATGGATTTAATTATAGGGTAGACCATGTGTCATGGGTGTATAATGAAGGGGTACTTATGTGATTTAAGGTATTTATAATTTTAATGGAATTCATATTGTGTCTTTGTATTCAATATAATTTTCTTCTATCTCTCTCTCTCCCTCCCTTCAATTTCTTGACTGTAATTACATGTGTGAGTGAGTTATTTTCCAAATGCATTGAAAAGACTATATACTTCAGTATGACAATTGTCTTTGATATCAGGTATGTATAAATATGGATTAAATTACCTCAATATTTAATGAATCTAAGTACCATGACCATTGAGAAAAGGAAAATTTAGTGTTTGGAGTGTTTTTACCATGACCATTAGACTCTATTACATGATTTATAAAAATTATAATTTATAATTCAATATAACCTTCCTTAATATCTCAAGAACTTGTATTTTTATTTTTCAGTATGTTACCCTTTTTATTGAACTTCCACACTCATAATTATTCTTTTTCTTTTCAACATAGTAGTTTAGTAATTTTTGATCTTCATAGTTTTGGTCATTTTTATAAAATTATAGTTATTCACCATAAAACCCTTATAATATTTAAATTAGACTCATCTTAACTATTATTATTATTCATTTAGGGTTTACTAGTTTGTGTTTTATAAATTTATAAATATTGAAATATTCGAGGGAAATAACTATTCCCTTGAGAAGTAACATGTTTTTGGCACTACTTATGGGGATAATGTGATAAGATTAAATTTATTTCAAAGGTTATAAAAACAAATTTTTATCTATACTTTAATTTTTATATGTTAATTTTCAGTTATCATTTAAATTATTTTCATTTAAATTTTACATATTGGTAACTTTTAATGTTACGATTGAAGGGATACACATTATAATGGAGAAACATGATTGCCCCTCCAATGATACTACAGACCAAGAAAACCCAATAAAATAGTGAATATCATGATCAAAATACAAGTTTAGGAGTGATGACTCATAATATGGTTCCCATAATTACACCTGAGAAACCATGAGGCCAAAATCTCTATCTAGGAATTATTTTTTGATTTGGAAGGTAAATATTTTAATAGAATATAAAATGATGACAAAGAAGAAACTAGATAAAATAAAAAATAATACCATGATGAATTAGACTATTAGGAAAAATATAAAATGGATACTGATTTTGAATCCAAACTTTTGGTAACTCCTATTCCCACTAAAGAATTTTTTTTATTCATAATACACTCTCACTACATCAAGACTAGAGGTGAAAAAAATATTTCTATAAGGATATGAAATCCAATAATATTTCTCCTTAATCTGAAAGAATATTTATCTTATGGTTTCAACTTCAACAACATTTTATGGAAGATCCAAAGAAGGGTGATGAATAAGAATAAGAGGATTGGAATCATGATGAAAATAGAAATCAAGAGGAGATTATTTTCATAATTATTGATATTATTGAAAATAAATAGGAGAATAAATTTCAAGAAAAGGAATAATATGAAGAAGTATAATAAAGGGTTGTTGTGGAAGTTAAGGTTAATGTTGAATAATTTAAATAAAAGTACCTGAACATCTTTTAGTAGGAGTACTATCAGTTATAGACAATAATAGAATTATAATTTTAAGATCAATCCACTTCATGTTTTATACCCCAATAATTAATAAAGATGAGAAAACAAATAAATGGATAAGATTTTCCTATGATGCACAAAAAACAAAAATAGGTTAAATATCAGAACGTTATCTCTTTATGACACTCCAATCATGTGTTATAATTAGGTAGGGTCATTATTAACAACCATAAGAAAAATAATTATGTTAAGAAACCTGCATTTTTATACAATTTCAAGGAAATCATATTTTTTTTATTTTCCTAGGAATTAGAGTTAGAGATTTAGATTAGTGAATTTTTAATTTTTCTTCTCATTTTTATTATTAATGACATGATCCATAATCATGAATGATTTATTTTATTTTATAGGATCATGAAGATTATGGAAGAAGTAGAAGAAAAAAATGTAGAGGAAAGATATTCATAGGGTAATTGTATTACATTTAATTCAATGTAATTTTCTCCCCATATATTGGTTTTTAATGTTTTTGAGTTTTAACAGGGTATTTTTCTTCCCCAATTTTGGTACATTTATTTATTTCATATAAAATTATTACTTAATAATCCCATGATTCCTTGTTATATATTTCAATGTTAATAGAATTAAATTAGTGAAATAGAATATTAAATGATTAGAGATACAAAAATTATTTTTTATTAGATGAATCCTAAATTGAAGAATCTTGTTAATTAATGTCGATGAAAATTTTCATACATTGAATTTATTAAATTCATGAGTATTAGTTTTATATTTTAATTCTTTTAATGAGTGATTGAATCTATATAAAATGATCTTATTACAAAGAGTAATTCTAAAAAAATATTTACAATTTTATCATGAGAATATTCTTAAATGAACAGAGAACACATTTCATTTTTTAACTTCAATTGAATATTATTTAATCTATTATTATAAAATGGATCTTTTAAAATTATTGAGAGATTTTTATGAGTTAGAACATATATTTTAGTCTTAACCTTCACAGAAATCTTATATAGCCTAAAAAATAAGTTCATTACCTTGATAATTTATAACTATATTGTAAGACTAAATTAATCCTTTATTATCATTGATCATTGTTATTAGGCATGATATTTAAAATTTTAAGTTTGAAGGAGGTAATTTTTGGTGAGGAAGGGGGTGTTTCCATAATAAGAATGATTTGGGAGGGTCTCAAGGGATTTGAATAAGGTTCACAATATTCATCCATTATATTCTTTAGCTACCCCTATTGAATGAAAAAGATATAGTATAATAGAAAATTAAAAAAAAAATAAGTAATGGGTTGAGTCTTGGGATAATAAATTATCATATGGGAGGAGGTGGTGAAGGTGAGATTTGATTAGAAATTAATATTTGCAATAAAAATGTGAAAATATTTAGAAAAAAAAAAAAGAAATGGTATGAAAATATATTTATATGATGAACTAGATTCATGGTTGTATCTTTATCTTGGTAAGTGGTTTATTTCATTGTAGAAAAGGATAGTTTCATTGTACATTACATTTTAATATCGTTCATTACAATTAAGATATTGGCATCCATTTGAGATTTAATAATTTTCTAATTAATAATATCCCACCTTAATCCTCTAAGTCATTTGAACCTAATGTTAGGCCCTCATGGTAATTTTTGATATTTTTCTATATAAAATGGAGATTAAAGAACCTTTATAGGACTATTGAAATGTAATTACACACCTTGTATGAGAATAAACGAACCTAATTTGTTACCTTGAGTGATGGGGAAAATGTAAAGTGATGTAAATCATGATTGTAATGCTTAATAATAAAGTATTGTGATTCTTGAATGAATTAAAGGATAAGGACCATTATTTCCTATGGGAAAGAGTAAAATAGTTTTGTTGACTTATTGTTTTGAAAAATCATGAAACGGATTGATATTTCATTGTTATGAATTACTTTTTTTATCTCCCTATTTATTTTATGACGTTTTTTCATTTAAAATTAAATATTATGACCATAGTGTTCTTCTTTGATTTTTATTTTTATCCAATTCTTGAGGAAAAGCATAATTTCAAAATTTTGGGAACTTTATGTTACTATTATTACATAAAAACGTTGACATTAATTTTATAAATTTAATAATCATTAATATATTTTCCACTTATAGATAATTGATATTATATTTTATGGAATTTTTCATTCTAAATTTATTCCTTAAAAAATAAATGAAAAATATAATTTAAAATTAATACTATTAATAAAAATAGATTTTACCATTTATAATAATCTGATAAAGAAAATTTTATCTTTAGGAAAAGTTCGTAATATCACTACCCCATGAATAACATATTAGTATGAGCCATGTAAAAAATTATATGCATGGTCCAAGAAAATTAGAAGGAGAAAAGAATGGAAAAATCCCATCATAAAGTATGTGCATGGATTGTTTAGTTCCACACATGCCAAAGCGATGCCAAGCATGGGTTGGTAACTTGTTGGGATTTATAAGAAATTATTCCATAGAATAATGTATTGATAAGTCCATCCTAATGTAAGAATCCAATGTGTGACACTATAATTTAATGTTCACTTTTCTCATACTAATATAATGTTTTCTCATTCGAGGGAACATGCCCCTCACCTTCATACTTTCTAGTGATACTATTTCGACCTGACATGATCATTGGACTACTATAGAAGCTAGTATATACAATTTTAAATTTCTATTTTAAGTTATAGAACATGATATTTCTCCAAAAAAACCAATAGAAACACAATAGATCATGTTTTTATACTCCAGAGTCCACCATGAATATGATTTTTAGACAAGAGGGACCTTATATGAATATATGAACAAAGCAGATTCACTTTGCCATGTTGAGCCCAATTGTGGTGCATAAGGAGGTCCTGAGTATGAAATGTTCACTAAAATATTCTTTTCATATTATTGAATGTAATTTCCATTAAAAAAGGATTAAAATATTTCACCATTACATGGTTAATGATATGTGTACATGTCAAAAATAAATATGGGAAGATTAAGGCTTGAAACATGTTGGACAATATGGCCTGTTGATTTTCATTTAAAAATGAGATGGAAATTATGAGACAAACACCCATGAATTTGATCCCATGATTGAATGGTTGGTATCAAACTCAACTCAATTAATATTGAGGCATGGTTTTGTATATGGTATGAGTTAATATTTATCAATAAATATGGGAATAAGAAACACACAAGGCCCTACCTATAGTATTTTAATGCATTCCTTTTTGAACTAGTATGTGGTTAGGGTTGGGCATATATTTATACAGTATTCCTACAATATGAGGTTTTCCAAACATGATTTGAGGAGGATTGGATGAGAAATGAAAGGAATATTTAAATGCTTTCCTATATGAAAATAAATACATTTACAGGAATTGTTTAGTAAGTATTTGAATATATAAGTTGCATATGATTCTCACCCTCTCTCCTATATATGTTAAGGAATTTTATAAAAGGATACCTAGATGATATGGAATGGTATAAAAAGATGATAATTTAATGAAATAAATGAATAATAAAAATAATGGTATAGAAGTTGATATATTATTTTAAATAATAAATTCTAATCTTGAGACTTATTTTTCCTATAAAAACAAATAAGAAACTATACATGGGATAAGAACTAGAGATTCTTAAAGGAAGCTACTATAGGGATTTGGTATTATGTAAATTATACTTTTAGAACTTTTATTCTCATACCCCACATAGATATCATTATGGGATAATCTTTTTTGTAGATGGGTATGGAATGGGAGTTTATATATTCTGATCTATTTATAATTTTAATATCATTCATGTTGGGTATTTATATTTACTCTAATTTTAATAATTTTATTTATCCCCTTGTGCATTACCATTGTTTCCTAAGTGACAGGATTTTTATAAATATATTTACTTGATTATAGCTTTCACAATAACCATTGATTATAAATTATCTATGTTTAGATATAGTTTTTGTGTTACCCAGTCTCTAGAAGAACCCAATTACAGTGGCCCTTAAGAAAAATGGGATTTAGTGATTAAAGAGTGTTTACCATGACCATTGGAATCACATAAACTCAATTTTGACAAATTCATTTTTACAAATTCATTATTCTGTGCCTCATTATCTGAGGACCATTAATTTTCACTTCCTGTAACATTACCCTTTTCCTTGAACTTTCACACTCATCATCATTTTCCCTTCATTTCAAATCATTATTTTAGTTATTTTTCATCATCATAGTTTATGTATTTTCCTAAAAATTAAAGTTAATCTACACATTGTCCCTATGGGATCATCCTATCGATCATCATACATATGATATATAGATGTTTAGTGTTTATTGGTTCTTGTTTTATAAATTTTGAAACATTTAAATTCTTTAAGGAATTAACAATGCCCTTGGGAAATATCAATATTCTTTTTGGTTAGATTAAAATATAACACACATATATACAGTAAATATAATATCATTTTTAGAGGTTATTAAATATATAAAACTATATATAATTATTCTAAATAGTTTATTGTATATATGTTTTCAGTGTTATTATAAATTAAATTTACAATTAATAGTCTTATGTGTTCAAAATATTTTACTATAATCAAGACTAATCGTTTTAATTTTGTTTTTAGAAAACATAGATTCATTCAAAAATATTTATATTTTATTTCATAAAATTTATATAATAAAATAAATCATAATTCAATTATATATCTCAGGACAAATTTAATTTTCATTAAATAACAAAACTAATTAAAAATAAATTCACTAGTATAACCAAAAAAATAGTATCATCAACGTAAATTGGAAATACTAAAATGTCATCTTAAATTGTTTTAATAAACAATATACTTTCATATTTACCATTATTAAAACTAACATTCATTAAAAATGAATATTGTTATTATTACAAAGATATAGGATATTTTGGAAGTCCTTATATTTATTTTAATAAATAAAAAACATTATCAATAAATTATCTATGCTCAAAACCATATGTTTTATTAAAATAAAATTCATTAGAGATAAAATAAAATGTAATTGAGAAAATTTAAAATTTGTTAAATAATAATTATACAATGAAATTTAAATATATTCAATCACTGTAAAAGGATTATGAGATTCTTAAAAATAAATTTTTTATTCTTGAAAACATCATTGACCAACTGATTTGGAATTATTCTTAACAATATAACCTGATTTATCTAATATATTTCAAAAAAATAATTTACTTCCAACAACATGTTGTCTTTTGGAAGGTTTAACCAAATTAAAAATTATCTTTCAAATAAAAAATTCATTTATAGATATTTTATATAAATAATTAAATTAATCTATTTTAAAACAAAATTTGTATTATTAGTTAAAATTTTAAAAATAAAAATATAATTTTCCCAAAAAATCAATATATTTCATTTATTTTCAATTCTAGAATCAATATATATGATAACATTTTCAATTGGTTAAAATTTATGATCTTTGAAAGTTATAAGAAGATGTTATTAATTTTTCTCCCACTTAATAGGTAAATTCTTATCATGACTTTTGCTAAAATTAGAATTTCTATAATCTTCTACATATTTCTCTATATTTGAGTTTTTTTAAATTTTTCATATCAAATTTAGCAAGAAATGATTCTGAAATAATCATAATACATTTATTAAAATAATTTGAAAGTGTTTAATGGACTAGAATGTCTATATAAAATTTATTCATTTGATTTAACATCCAGTATTTTCACATTAAAAATATAATCATTACATTTCTTTGCTTCCAATGAGCATGTACCCTAGTGGTACAGGCTCCTACTTGGCATCCAAAAGACTCAGGATAAAATCCGGTCAGGAACTAATTTCCGACTGTAGCATCACTATAGTGGGGGCACTGTAGCAGTACTATTTCAGTGGCGGAACTGTAGCAGTGGCGACACTGTAGCAGTGGAGGTACTGCAGCAAGAACTGTAGCGGTGGCGGTACTGTGGCAGGGACTGTAAAAGCCCGGGAATTGTAGTAGCACTATTCACTGAGGGGCTCTTTGGGCCAAAAAATGGGATTTCAAGCCATATATTAACCCCACTTGGCCTTGGGTCTTCAAGATATGTAATGGGTCTCCCTCTACCCGGTCTAAAGAGGTTTTTCTTTAAATACTAAAATGAGGCTTTGACCCCAAACTTTTAAAAAAATTACAAGTCTATGCTAAAAAACTAAATATATAATATTTCCTTTTTGATTCCATATTTCCTAAGGGGTAATTTAAAAAAATGGATTAATAATAATTCTATTTATAACAACACAAGAAGACAAATAGTGTATATCCAAAAATAATTAGGTATATTTTGTTCAATTTTTGTGATCTTTGTTATTGATGTAAATTTTCCACTTTTTTCAAAAAACATGTTTGGATATTGTGTCTTAGGAGTTAAAAATATATGTTAATAACCATTATATTTGATTTTATTAAATTTTATATATTAAAACTCACCTACTATGTTACAATTATTAGTATCAATCATAAAGTATTTTTTTATTATATATTAAATTACAAGAAAATATAAATCTAGATAGTGTTTCATTTTAGTGAGATTGAATGTAAGTATTTGTAAATATTATAAAATAACCTATAATAAATAAATTAAATTACTAACCTCTAAGGTGAGAAGTTTGATTAGGACCAAATATATCATGATTCACTAATAATAAGAGTTTATTAAAAGTTATTTCATTAATTAATATTAAATATTATATAAGTTGTTTCCTTTTCATATAAGAATCACACACATGAAACCTATAATTATTAAAATCATGTAATTAAAAAAATCTTTCATTCATAGGGAGTTTATATAATAATATAAAATGGAAAATCCCAATTCATACATACCTATGTAAACTATTATTTTTCACATCATTCAAACACTATACATGTTTTTCACGTAGTTCATCATAGTTAATAGTGTAACTGTTTTCCTTATAGCTAATATAAAATGATAATGAATCATTGTCAAAAACTAAAACATTTCATTTTATGTTCCAAATTTTGTACCATAATTATTTAATTTATAAATGATTATCATATTATGTTATAAACCATTAATATATAAAATTGGGGTTCAAAACTCATTCGGCACAGGGCATAGTAGCAGTACTTTAGTGTCACTGTAGTAACGGAGAGACTATAGCAATGGTGGGTACTATAGAGGTGGCAGGACACTGTAGTAGTAGTAGGGAATTATAGCAGCAATGGGTATTTTGCGGTACTGTAGTAGGCAGATACTGTAGCAGTACTATTCACAAAATAGGCCTTGGGAAAAAAATTTGGGCCTATAGGCTATGTAATGGGATACATTCCCAATGGGACATCAGTCTATGTCATGGATCTCCCTCTACCCAGTTAAAAGAGGTATTTTCTTTGATTTAATAATAAAATGAGGCTTCAGCCCCATCCTTTTAAAAAATCAATAAATAAAACATTATATATTATAGTATAGTTATAAATATAAATGTTTCTAAAACCATTTACCATTCCTTTTGAGTTATCTGGAAAAGTAATATTTTATCCACCGCATTTTTTGTAAGATATAATATTTGTGTGGATCTAATTATATTCCTATATCATCCACTACTAATATACTATACATCATTCTTGATAATTCTATGACTTTTTTACTAAAATATTAATGAAAGGTAGTTTTGGTAATCACACTCATTTAATATAATAGGATTTTTAAAAGATTTATAATGTTCCAAAATAGACTTTTAAAAAGTATTATAAGCTACACTAAATGAAAATGATTTAAAAATATTAGTTTTACTAAATACCAATGATTATAGAAATATAAGTGAACATTCATGTACATATTCATCTTTAACTCTATGTCTAAACTTGTAAAATTTGAAACATATCATTTTGTATATTTGGTAAAAAAATTATTATAAATTTTAGGGAATATCTTATCAAAACCAAAATCAATTTTATCTTTATTTGAATTTATCATTATCATAATTTATTATATTTTATTTTCCATTAACAAAATTTGACCAATTTTTCATTAAACACCCAATTTGATTATTTATATTTTCATTCTGAATTTAAGATGATTTAAGATCACAACAAAATATTAATATTTTATGTAGAAGTATTATTCTTATGAATTTCATTTTCAGGAAAAATATATTTGTTTTCCTCAATAAATTTCCTTTTATTATATTTAATTTCATTGTAAAAAATATTTTATGTTCAAACATCATCAATCAATGTTTATATATATTTATTTAATTCGTCAATTATTTTTTTTCATAATCCAAATCCTTATTATATAATTGATATTAAACGCAATATTTACTATCCATATTTAATGATTCCCTAAACTATAGTATAACTAATTACTAATTATTCCTAAATTCATCACTAGGATTAGATTCTTTAGAATAACTCTAACTTAATATTAAATCCCTTTTTTTGTTTTTTACTTCTTATATTTCCTTGTGTTTTTAAACCTTGGTATGTCCAACTTTATATTCCATATTTTTATTCACATTAGGATAACATCTAATGTATTTTTATTAATTTTATTATTACCATTACATTCACCTTTATGATTATCCTTTTGATTTTTACTTCTTGGATGCTTTTTGAAACCATACTTTTTCAACATTATTTAAACACTAATGACATGTTGATCCATCTAATATTTTTCAATTTATTGAATTTCATAATAGAAGGGTGTAGTAGAAGATAATGAGATTTTGATCATACAAAAATCATTTTTATATCTCATCTCAAAAAACGTTCTATAGTTTCTATTCATATTAATGAGGTGAACCAATGTGTTCATATAGGGTATATATTTTTAAATATTTTCCTTTACATAATGGAAAACTTCTTTACATGTAACTTATTAGGAAAATATATCAAGAATATATAAAAATTCTTAGTGTAATCCAGGGATTATTGAATATAATTCACTCAAAAATAAAATGATAATAATTATATGAAATATCTACAAGCCAATTTAATGTTCTCCCATATTAAAGTCTTCATATAGTACCCAGGATATTATAATCTTTGTACTAGTCAACTTATCTTATTCATGTATATAAACATGAAATTTTCTCAAAATTTATGGGTGTTTTTTCTGAAAATAAACGTGAATAAAAATAAATATATTTATTACACAATAATGAATATTCATAAATTTTTATTTAGAACCCTTTTTAGCTTCATCCCTTCCAAAAAAACCACCAAGTTCAAAATCAATTAATTTATATGGTTCTTCCATAATTATATAATGATAATTACTAGGTTAATTAAAATAATCCTCTATTCAAGTTTAATTAGTATCTGTTATCTCTTCATTCAGTGCAGGGTGGTCTCTATGGTATCCAACAATAAATGGATCTAGTTCCCACCATCATAAGGACAATTAAAATAGACTATGAGGTGTATGAAAAGGTTAAAAGACAAAATATATTTCAACAAGTATATAATAATATATTACAAATTCTATGATCAAATACTTATTTCTATGTCCCCCTTAATATAGAAAATGTTTTATTGGGTGGATAAATAGAAAATATTAAAAACATTAATGAAGAGAGTTAATTATTGATGATAATTAATGTTCAGTTTTTTATAAATGGTTATTAAATATTTTTTTCATAGAAATTAAAATATGGACAACAATATTTTTATTATATTTTTGATTATAGTGATCCTTTATCTACACTTCTCACATGATTACTACATAAGTGGTATTTTATGTACTAAATGAAATAAAATTTAATGAGTAATCATAAAAAAATTAAATCATATAATTTATATTGAATTAATATCCAAATAACAACACAAAACATTCAATTAGGATTCACAGTCCATTTAAAACAACTAATTTTTTCCCAATGTGATAATTGAAGACTTAATTATTTTTCCTTGGGTTACAATAAAAAGAGTGGAATCATTTTAATAGGTTTAAAAACAAAAAAAATTATTTATAGGTGAATATTATATGAATAATTAAGTACACTCTCAAATAAACTAGGTTTTAGATACTAATGAAGATATTTAAAGAAAAATAAATAAATCATGTGAAATGGATCATGGGGTCTATATAAGGTTTTAGTGGTTGATACACTCTATTTTTTCATTGAGAATAATTTTTTATTTATAAATTTTCTCTACAATGGATTAAAAAATATAGTTCTTTAGTGAAGTGAAGTAGCTGAGTATGATTTTCATATTAAATTGTAGTTGGGACATCAAATATTTCTTGTAGCATTGATGTAACGACCTGAAATTTTATTAATGAAAACTCCACTTGATCTAATAAAATGTATTATTATGTAGAATGGTTATACAAAACACAAGAATTTCCTTGATTTTACGTTTTTGGATTTTAAAATATCAATATGAATTGTTATTTTTGCTAATACAGCTATTGAATCGTGATCACATGATTAGTATAAATACACAACTAAAAAATATAACTTTTCCCAATGATTTAAAACTATTGTGAAAGGCCCTAAAACCATTGGGATAGATTATCCCAATGGTTTCATGAATTTTTTTATCCTGATCCATTGGGATAGACATATACCAAAAGTTCACATCGAACTGTAGGTATAGGGTAGTTTGGATCTCAATATTCCAATGGTTCATGATGAACCATTGGGATAAATTGTTCCAATGGTTCATCTAGAACTGTTAGCAAAAAGATCTTTAGGAACTTTGTTTTCTCACCAATTCATCTTGAAACGTTGGGATAATGTTCTCTAGAAATTATTTTTTCCCAATGGTTAAACTTGAACTGTTGGAACCATAGCTGTAAGAATAATACAGAGGTATGCCAACGGTTTTGAAAATGTTGGCGCAACCCCCCCCCCCCCCCCCCACACTCATTTTAACGGATAGTGCCTACAATCAAATTCAGTGATTCAACCTTCAACCTGAAATCATGCAAGAAAATACATTTCAAACATATAAAACACACACCAAACAACCTACAACCTTCAATCACACTAAAACACACAATAAGCATAGAAAACACATAGCAAACAAAAAACACGCAGGAAACCTGCAACCTGAAATCCCAAAAAACACACTGTAAACATAAAAAACACATAGAAAACCTAAAATCACAAATAAAACACACAAAAACTCACTTCAACCCCACATAAAACCCACTACAAACACAAAAAAACTCACAAAAACTCACTACAATCACCTGTAATCACACCGAAAATGAACAAAAACTCACTGTAATCAAACACATAAATTATTAAAATGTAATGATTCAACCTTGATCCTAATGTGTGTGGAATTAATAATATGTAGAGATTAAACCTTTATCTTGATGAGTATGAAATTCTGAGGATACTGGGATTCAACCTTCATGTCTATGAAATTCCTTATGTAATCCCCCTAGATTGGATGATGTGACTACAGATGTGGGAATTCCCAAGATGTCTTGGAATCAAATCTATGGAAATTGAAACCCTATTTCCCTAAGATCATGGGAATTTTATGATACTATATAATGTTTCACTTCCCATTATGTCTATGAATTTACCATTGTGCCTGATAGTATTTTATTTCTTAGGGGGAATTGGTTGTGGGCTTGCTGCAATTAGATTTCCTAGGGCCATTCACCTAGGAAACAGTTCTTGAACATAATACTTTTATATTTCATTTCCCCAGTAGGATGGGAATTGGTTTTATATAATATACTAGTTGGAACAGTTTCACGACATTCTTGGAGACACTTCAGCACAAGACGAAGTAGGTGTGGTCAATCACAAGTGTCACATTAGATCCTAAGGATCAAAAGTGATTAACTTTTTTATATTAAATAGTTTATAATTTTATTTATCTTAGAATATCTCAAGCATGTAAACACATTTACTAGTTATTTATCAAACTATATTAGTGGTTCCCTACTATGTTGTACTCTCAGCATGCTTGGGAGGCAATGACACTTTGGTCCCCGAGAAGAATTATTACATGCATATAGGATCAAATTGGGTAAAGGATAATTGTTACATGATAATGATGGAGTAGTTTATATGGTTTAGTGATTGAGATAACATGATACTTAAGGATGGATTGGAGTCTCTTTTTCCTTTTATATTCATTTTTTTATATATGGGTCCAATCTGGTGAGAGACCAGTATGTGTTAGTTTTTGTGTATTTAATTTTAATTATGTTATTTATTATCAGTGGTGCTCTAATGTTTATATCATATATATTTATTGGTTTATTTTCACCTATTTTTGTTCACTCTGATATGGGGTATAGTCTTCCAATGGTATAACCCTAGAACCTCAATGTTAATCGATATCCTCTAGTGTATCGGATGGTGTGCCTAAGGCCTAGGGGTGACTCCTAGATTCATGCACCACTCATTGGATATGGACTGGGGGAAGGATGTTACAAGGGAGCATATAATTAAGAATTATTCAAGTACTCTTAGGTTTACACCTCCAAGCATGTGGATAAGGTATTTAAAAATTGGATCTAGGTGTGATTTAGTGGTAAGATGAAAGGTTATCCAAAAACAGCTTAGTTTATGGGCTCATAACTTTAACCAATGTGGATAAACCTTAAGGTCATATAGCCTAGAGAGTATGGATATAATTTTTAAGTTCTTGTATCAAGGAATAAGGGGGTAGATAACAAATAAATAAATATGAAGAAAATCAACTTAGCATGTTTTCATAGCCTAGAGAATATGATGAACACCTTAGGTATGAGTGCATAGATTTTGAGGTCATGCTATTTAGACTAGAATATTTATATAAATATTTTGATCATGTACATAAGGATGGATTATTCTATTGTGGGAAATAATTACTTATGTGAATTTAGTATGTCCTTATCACTCAAGAGAAATCAGGTGAACCTATCACACAGATATAGCTCATACTCGGAGGAAGGGGAATCATATGAGAATTAGGTTGGGTATGGGCTCAACATGAGTCTGTCGTAATCCCTAAGATCTAGGATGGAATGAAAATTGTGTTTGTAGCTGGGTCTAGGACATGATGTCTATACATCACTATGTATCATGTATAATGGGAATCAAGCCATACATTTTCCTAGAGGGAAATGTGGTAGGATTCCAATGTCATGTAAGGATTATCCTCTCAGGTGGGACTAAGGTATCACATAGTTTTAGTAAATTCAATATGTATAACACTATATAGTTTAACATCTAATAGAAAAGAGGTCAAAACATATTTTAAAATACCCATAAAATCATCCTTAAATGGAAGTATTCATAATGCTCTTCCAATTCTAATTTATCCTTATTTCTTTTGATCTACCCTTCCCCAGTGTTCTATGTTTGATTCAATCCATCCTTACTTGAAGGGAAATATCCCCCTCATAACATGTCTTAATGTTCCATATTCTTGGAAATCCATTACATCCATAATACTTCTTATTCCCCAAAATCCATGGCAAGAGATGTATAAATTCTCCCATGGTATCCCTTTATACTGAGTTTTAAATTTTTATATTTTTTATATTGTTTATCATTATCATAGTTTTTAGGTTTTTATTTGGAATGTCTACGATTATAGTATAATCTTTCAGGAAATTTCATAATGGATTTTCTGATGGTAACCCTTCCCCTAGAAAATTAATTCTTCCCATGACACTTGTTTGAGTCATCCAAATAATATCTAAGATGAAGATACGAAGTTAATACATGCAAGGGTTAGGCCCATTTTTATGGTTCAATGGAAGAAGATACAGATCTTATAGGACACTGGTGTTACTAAGATTGTAGGGTTTATACAATCTTTTGGATGAAGCGTCATCCCGAAACTAGTTATTTTGTATACTTGAAGGCTTTAAAAACTAACCCAATGATCATTTTGGATGGTTTTAGTAAAAATACATGAGATGTGTTACTATAAGGATACATTGGAAGTAAATTTGAATCCATGTAAAGTCGAGTCGAGGATAATCTTCTAGGACTAGAAGATCATTTCTTAGAAGGTACGTTTTTTAGAGGTTCCTTAAATTCTATAGGTGAGAGGGGTGGATATCAATGAAACCAAGTGTTTTCTAACCCTTATAAATTCATAGAATATTGAATATAGGGATCTATTCACCCAATTTCTATAAGGGGAGCAGATATATCATATATAAAACTAAAGGATGTAGGAGTTGTCGTTATATCCGGTCAAGGGGAAAAAGTAGGTGTGTTTCATTATACTGGTTCATCTAAAGATAGATTCAGGGATTAGCTAAATAGTGCAATATGTTTCATAAATAATGGGACTCATATTATGGGGATGGGGATGTTGGTGATGGGGAGATATTAATCGCCTTCATTTTTGACTTATCAAGGAGACTTATGAATGCACTTTAAGAACTTGTAATGAATTCTTGTATGGATTGGAATGGTTAATTTATATTTAGTTCATGTAAATAGAAAATGTTATGGATTTGTTTTATTTGGGAGGGGTGAAGGTTGGGAGGGAGGGGGTGCAGGCTAGGATGGGGGCTGCATGTTGGGAGGTAGGGGTGGGGGCAACAGGTTGGGAGGGAGGGGGTGAAGGTTGGGAGGGGGATATAGGTATAGAGTGGGAAGCAAGTTGCGAAGGGGAATGAGTGTTGGGAGGGATGGGTGTTATAGGTTTTTAAAGAGGGGGAAACAAGTAGGGAGGGGTAAACAGGTTGGGAGGGAGGATTCAGGTTGGGAGGGGGGATGCAGGTTTGGGGGGGGTGCTTCAGGTTGGGAGGGAAGGGCTGGGATATAGGTTGGGAGGGAGGGTTCAAGGTTTAAATAATATCTCAATGGGATGTGTAGGCTGGGAGGGAGGGGTGCAGGCTGGGAGGGGCTGAATATAGGGAGGGGAGAAACATGTTGGTAGGGGGTTACGTGTTGGGAGGTATTGGTGGGGGTAGCAGGTTAGGAGGGAGGGGGTGAAGGTTGGTAGGGGCTACAGGTAGAGAGGGGGAAAACAGGTTGGGAGGAGGGATTCATAGGGAGGGAGAGTGGGTGTTGTATCTTTGGTGGGAGGGGGCTGTAAGTAGGTATGAGGAAATTGGTTTGGAGGGGGTTTCATGTTGGGAGGGGGGTGTAGGTTTGGGTGTGTTGCGTGTTGGGAGGGATGGGGAAGGGGCTCAGATGCGGGTTGGGAGGGAGGGGTGAAAGTTGAAGGAATATTTCAATGGGGCTATATTTCCAATTAGGCCATACATTCTAGTTATTAATGGAGGGGAGTTCACTTTATAGTTATGAAGGTTACAATTAAGTACTTCATTAATATGGAATATGCTTAAGGTATTATAGGTAAATGGATAAAGATGAGGCCAACTAATACCATGATGAATTTAAATGTGGATGGAACATGAATGTCTTGAGAAATGATAGGGGAAAGACTATTTAGAGATAGCAGGGGATTCATGATTCTTTGTTTTAGTTTCTTCTATATTCTAGGTAATTATCTTGGGGTAGAATCACGAACCATGGTTACCAATATCATGTTTTTCACGATTTATAATATTCTACTTTTTTACATAAATTAGTAGAGTTGTAGAAATTTTCAAAAGAAGTGGATGTTAAAATATGGTGAAGTTAACTTGGTGTTTATGCAATGTCATCAAAAATAATCTATTGATGCCTTCTAGAAATTTAGCATCATGATCTAGAGATGTGATATCACATTTGTGGGTGGGAATAATCATTTCTAGGTCAAATAAACTAGAGGATGATAGACCGGTGTTTTTATATAAGACTAGTTGTGGTAAGGTGGGAACTGTATTGAGATAGTCAATGGACCATTGGGGATACATTATCGATAGGTGATTCCTATGATGTGGACCACCATTTGTTGAAATTGAGCTATATGATCCATGTATTATGGTGGGGAGCACCATATTTTTGGGGATGAGTGGTTTATGATACAATGATATCTTGGGATATATGGGCATGGTTTCATGCTATCTTGAAATTAATTATGGTGATGAGTAGAGATTTTGATATTTGGTGAATATTGGGCATTGGTGTTTTAGTTACAGAGCCAAAAATCTTTTGATATTACAATATATGATTAAATGAGTTATCTATAAATTAAAGATCTAAGTAGGTCAGTATTGATGGACATATTATCATTATATAATATAATAAATCCTTGAACATCTCTCTATGGTTTATGCATGTTGTTCATATGAATCTGATATGCGTTCTTACCATGCATGGGATATATAACTCTGTTGGTTCCACCTCCAACACATCAAATTTCATCCCCTTATGAAGGAATTACCTCAAATAATACATTTAAGAGGAAATGTGTGAGGTAGTTAGCTAAGACACCACACCCAAATTCATCAAGTAAGTAGTGAGTTTCCTGACTTTAATCATCAAATTTATTAAGTATCTCTTCCTGACCTGCTTAACTATGTTAGTTCTATTCAAGATCCTTAGAGGTAATAAACTTATATATACAAGAAAGATACACCTTCCATCCCTTAATAATTCCTCCAATATTGGAAAGGGTCCAAGGAGAGTATAAAACAACTGAGGTCCAAGAAGGTTTGAACCTGATGTCTGATGTGGACCACTTCTGGTACATGTTAAGAACCCTCATCTCCAGTGGATTTGAATATAAAATAATGCATGCTAGGGTGAAGGAGGTGGTCACAATTATAGAGGATAATATATAATTTTAATTGAATCAATCAGTATTGGATGTTTCATGTTTGGCAATACAACATTAAAATAATTCCCTAGAAAAATTCTATTAGAATGAACTGGAATTAGTGACTAACCAAAATTCATTCAATGCTGGGAGTGTTGAAATAGATATGATTAAATTGGAGTTTTCCCACCTATGATACAAGTTTACTATTGAAAATAAGATAGCAGGAGAACAATATAGGATCCATGGTGTGGTAGAGTAGGATAAACATGATGTTGCTACCAAGGTAGAGGCACTATGATAGGCTACAGGGGTAGGGACTGCATCAAATGATTAATCCAGTGTTTGATGAGGAAATAATTATGATAATGGATTGTAATCTAGGTGAGTTATAATAGTTTGATGGTCCCTTTGAGCCTATAAAATGTATTATTAAAGGTTTTACCCCATTTAATGATTCAAGAGTTAAACTAAGGGGATTAAGGATGAGATGCTAGTGTGGGTATTGGGTATTTTCAGACATATTTTCATTATAATTCCAAGAGTCTTGGTGTGATTTAGCTTATGATATAATCTAGTTAGTGGGGCTGGGTTATAATACCTGATTTTGATGAGGTTTTTGACTAGATTATTGAGAATATAATTAAGTAATTCTAAACATGGTGAGATAATATTATAGTATGTGGGGTGATTATTATGGTCAGTGAGTAGGGATTAGGATGGGTCTGAGGGACCCTATAGGATTCCTATGTGGATGAGATAAGAATGTAGATGGGTTCAACATGGTGTGATTTTGTGAATAGGATAATCATGAGGTGAATAATCCTCTTTGTCTAGTTATATGATGAGATGTGCATCAAGGAATGGGATAATCCTCTATAGATGAGTCTAGACTATGTGAAAAAGAGGATAGACTACGATATGTTTGATAGTATTGGGTGAGTGGCCAACCCATGCAAGGATGATACGATATATGGAGACACTCAGGGTTATTTATGCTATCTTATGGAGACACTTGGGGTTATTTCATGACTCCAACATACTCCACAAATGTTCCCACACAATGTTTTAGAAAAACAATTACATCTCATGGAAGACCCAAGGCTACTCTAGCTTCCAATGTTTCCTCACACTCACACCTCATTGTATTACATTATACAAGTGATCTGCATCAACTAGTCTAGATAGCATAACTACTCTCTATCCATAGAAAGCAGTAAAAGGACTAAGTTTCCAATGTGATAAAGAAAATAAAATAAAAACTAAACAAAAATATACCTATATCCTGTGACTATACATGTCACCACCCAATATATAAGAACCAAAATTCCCCATGGGTCAATTAATGTTACTATAAGAAAGGGGGAAATAGATCCAAGTTTTAAATTGATACCACCAAATAGTAAATTCCTATTAATTAACAATTACTCTTCCTATTAATGGTATATAATCAGTTTAGCTCTGGTTTAAGTTTAGTTTGTTTTTTTAAATACAAGTTTGTTTGGGACATTTTCATTAGATTTCGTTTGTCTTGTTTTTGTTTATATTATCTTAGACAATTTCATTCATTTGTGTTCTAATTGATTCAGTTTGATTACATTTGGTTAATATTATTTTTTTTAGTTTAGTTTAGTTTATGTTAGTTGGGGTCATGAATCTTAAAACCCTATACAATAATTTGATATTTAGAATAAGCATGATAATTTGAGAATTTTAGAATTGGAAACCCATTGGAATGGTCTTGAAATCTTTGACATGTCAATAATGTTTAAATTTTGGTACAAGCACAATAATTTAATAATTAGAACCCATAAAAATTTATGATGTGATAAAAATTCCACCAGAGAAAGATATACATCAGAATACTCAACATCCACTAACTAATGAAAATCCCACTAACTCGTGAAAATTTTATTAATGAAACCATAAAGACCATGGGTGATGTCTTGATTGTGGAGGGTAGCCTTAACCTAATCATTAAAGGGAGCATCTGTGATATTAGAGTTTTGAAAATATAATACCAAATGTGTAATAACATCCATCAATTTAATGTTGTCCTTGTAATCAATAAAATCGGTAAACATGCATGTAAAATGATTTGTCAAGAATAGATGAAATATCGCTACCATTTGAGTAAAAATTCCCCTATATGAAAATTGATTATATTAAAATTTTAACCTTTTTATCATTGTACAATATGTTAATGAATTTTGAGTTCATGTCTCCATACTTGAGCCACTCAAGAAGGTTTTATTCCATGAGAATATAATAAAATCTTATAGTTTACACTATATGTGGTCCTCAACCTCTAATGTCAACTTATATTCAGGACTTCTATTTTGAACATCAAGCAGTATTGCCTTAGTTAATTTTATATCAGTATCCAAATCACTGAATTTCTCCATATCCTAGTATTAATGGACTGAACTGACTCACTTGAGTTTTTATGAGATCCTATGAAATGATTTTCCAATATAATAGTTGTTCAATTTCAGGAAAAAAATTTATTACACTAGGATATAGAAATCTAGGTGTCATTAAATCTCAATATCTAGGGATGATTCTTTTCTAGTATGAGAAATTAGATAAAAAAGGGATTGTAATTCAAGTGAAATTTAGTGAAAGTAGTACAAGTAACTAAAGATAAAATATTATCACCAGTATATAAGATAAATGAATGGTCAATCAAGCTATATTATCTCTTATTCATAGTCCATATAGAATAAGTGAATCTAGAAACTAATATGTTGATTTAAGAAAGTTATTTTTCTATTAACAAACATATGAAAAGTCCATAGTAGAAATATTGATGAAGTTGCTTCCAATAGTCTCATTAGGTCTTAGAAAATAGTTAAAATACTTAAAAATAATTCAAGATAAATCTGGTTGAAGATTATTTTGTTGATTCTAGGGTTGATAAGTTTTTAGAAATATTTTTTCCTCAATAATTATAAAAATTTCATTTGGAATAGGCACATCCCCTAATTTGGGGCTTCATTTGGTTCTCTTCTAGGGGCTTAAACATATTACCTCAATATTTCCTCTCTCTTTTGGTATTAAATTTAAATGAAAGTATTGAAGAATTCAATAGAACACTCTCCAGTGAAAGTTTTAGAAATATTTCATCTAGATCTATAATATTTATCTTTATTAATGGATCCTTGAGATGATATTTTAACTATTCAAGGGTCTTTGAAAAAGGAGACCCCTAATCATCACTCATTTTTAGGATGTTAAAGATTATCTTCATCTCTATATTCATTAATATACCAGTGTATGTTTTAGTTATGCTAATATGTTTGGCTCGAGTTTCGGCTTAGTTTGGTTTTTTTTATACAAGTTTCTTCGGGAAATTTTCATTAGATTTAGTTTTTTTTTATTATATTAGATTAAAAAAATTCATTAATTTTCATTCTAATTGATTCTGTTTGATTACATTTGGTTTATATCAGTTTGGATTAGTTAAGTTTAGTTCATGTCATTTACAGTAATATATGTTTTAATTAATTATATTTGGTCCAATTTGATACATCATTTGTAATATAATATTAGTTCAAGTTAGATTAGTTTGACTTGGTCCAATTTAGTTTAATTTAATTTTTTCTATTTGAATTATATTTTCTTAATTTTGATCATTCTATATATATTTTGTTTGATCTGATTTAAATTTATACTAGTAAGGTTCAGTTAGTTTGTGAATGTTTTTTTAAATTTTTCATTCTATTTTTTATTTGGTTTTATTCTATCTATTTTGGTTTTGTACGGTGCCACTTTATTTAGTTCAACTCATTTTGGGTTAACTCTTCTTAATCATATTTGGTTTGGTTTTCTGTGGTTCATCTTGGTTTGTTATGTTTGATTTCATCCTAATTGAGACAGGTCACGGATTATGTATGATTATCTTTGATATAACATGATATGATTTGTTTTAGATCTGTTTTGTTTTAATTTATTTGTTCAGTATAGGCTAATTTAATTTATTATAGATTCATTTTATAATATTTAGTTTTACTCTTTATAGGTTAATACAATTCAGATCATGTTGATTTTTTCTAATTATATTATGTCCTATTTCATTCAATTCAGTTTGAATGATTTTATGTTGGTTTCATTTGAATTGGTTTGTTTTATCCTCAGGACATTGTTAAATGCATTGAATTAGTTATTGAGAATCTAGAATGGGTCACCCATACATTGGACATCCATGAAAAATCAAATAAACAGAAGTAAAAAAAGATAAATAACCCAAATGAGATTAATATAATTAACATCAATTCAAAATTAAAAAATGAATCATAAAAATAAGATTCAATGATAGTATAATCAAATAAACACTAGGCCAAGTTGAAAAATATAATAACACATACCAAAAGAGAATGAAAAAACAATTATACCCATATATACATTATACAATATCATGTTACTTAGAATATCACCACTCACCCATCAATAAACAAACATGAGATGATTATACCAAAGGATGAATCTTGAACATATACACATAATATGGGCTAAAAACACACCCAAAGAGATATGAAGGATATGAAGTATCCATATTCATGCAATTAATACCTAATATATATTTTTTAAAGACACATAAATCACTAAAATCACCAAATTAAATTGGGACAAACAAAGAGAGATGAATAAACCAACCTTAAATGGTGGTAGATGAACCAAGACTATCCAAACTGCTTTTCCTTCGGTATATAATTCCAAAACATGCATAAGGAGACCTGAGAGAACCATGAAACCCCCTAGAAACAAGGATAAAATTTAGAATCATGGAACCTAAAAACCCCTAGGGTTCAACCAAATGAAACCAAGAAATCGAAGAGAGTAAAACTCTATGAAATTGAATAATTAAAGAAGATTAATTCTTAAATGGAAGTATCGATCAAGAACCCTCAAGAAATTTGGAATAAATGGAAATATGAGAGGGATTAGAGAGAGGGTGACGTCGCGCTGGGTGTTCATCCATGGGGGGTCTCGCGCGCAACTAGAGAGGGGTCTAGAGGATGTCGGAGGAAGAGAGGGAGACGAGAGGGGAGGGGGATGTTTCCAGGAGAGGGAGCTGAGAGGGGAGTAGGGAACATCATCGGAGGAGAGGGATCTGGGATCCAAGAGGGGAGGGGGACGTCATCATCAGAGAGGGTGCCGATATGGGAGGGGGAACTTCATAAGTTGAGAATGAGTCGAGAGATGCTGGGGTCAGGAAACAGAGGTGGGGGCCGGGAGGTTGAGGAGGTCGAGGTTGGGGAGGGGAGGAGAGGGCCTGGAGGCATAGGTCAAGGAGGGTTCACATGGGGGGATGAAAAATCAGGAGGTAACCGAATAAAATTATGAAATAAATAATGTATAGTGATGGTTTTACCCAAACCGTGGGAATAAACCACAATCTCCCAATGGTTCCTGTAAACCATAGGCATGTATGCATGGGTATAGACCCATTTTCCACTAGTGATATAGGGAGTTAACAAATCTAATTTACTCAGAAAAAGAAGCGATGGCCTCATCCAGTAGAATTGCTTCATACGAGGCCCATTTGTCAGAGCTTGTAAAGGATGTACTATCTCTGGGCTTCACTCTTGACCAAGCCCAAGCTGAGTTTCAACATGTTAAGCTTGCACGGAATCCCCTACAGGAGAAGTGGAAGTTGATAGAGATTACCACATGAGCGATGTTATCCGAGCCACCCCAAGAGTCTTTCACGATCGCGCACCTTACCCTTAGGTTTTATGTGGGTGTTATAAGGGGTTATTTAACAAGACCCTAGCATTATGATTATGTGCATTATTTTTTTATAAAGAAAATACATTCATTTTATTATAGTTACTTTTTAAATGGTTTTTAAAGCACAAATAGTATTTTTAGTTAATATTTAATTTCAATTAAGAATTATATTTTGATGAATTAATGGATTTCAGAATTAAATAATATTTTAATAAATTTTTATTACTAAATTAATTTTTATTAAATAAAAATTATCATATAATTTTTAGGAATACAATTGTAATTTTTATTATGGTTTGAAAACTGTTTTTCTCAAAACCCAAAACTTTTCAATAAATGTTGGTTTTTATTTTAAAATTGAAAATTCACATATAAATTTATTTTGATAAAAATAATATTATTTTTGGATTCTTGGCAATGAAATTATCTAGTGGTGATTTTTCATAATTTTCTAAGACAGTCAAATTTTTTGGGTAAAAATTAAACACCTTTTAAATATATAATGTTTTTTATGACATAATAATGACCTATTAGTGATGTAATAAAATACTATAAAAATTATTTTCAGCCAATATATGTTTTATATTTAAAATAATTTGATTTTGTATTTTTTTTTTGATTAATTTTAAAATTCCTTAGTGGACCCTCCAAGACTTATAAACTATTTTATCATTTTAAAATGATTTCCTTGAGAGTGTGACTCACCTCCACATAAGAAAGCCTAATTTTTTATTATGTTAGGCCATTGGACATATAAAATATTTTATTCCTCTCCAATTTGTGAAAATAAGGGCAAAAACCATGGTATAGTTTTTGTTTTTGATTAGTTTAATGTCTAGTGTCCAAAACCTAAATAATAAATAATTCTCTCTCCTTTCCTATATAAACCCACTAAATCTATCATTGATTTTCACTAAAAACCTTTGTATCTTGACCAACCTCTTCCCTCATATCTCTATAATCTTCCTAATGTGACCCAATCTCCCAATAAGCTTCTCTCAAGCCTCTTCCAAGCCTTTCGGATCACACTTCCAAGTAAGGGATTTCTTCCTTTCTCATTTTTTCCAAATTTATTTATGTCATTATACCATTTTATTTACAATAAAAATGTTGTGGTAATATTTCTCACCTCCCCCATACTTCCCTCCTTGTTTTTAAATGATGAGATACCTCATTATATCTAATTAATGCCTCTCATTTACACCCATTACCATGTTGAAATTCTGTAGGGAATTTCTCTCTTCTCATTTACATTCAACAAATTCTTTTATATTATGCATATAAATTCCATTAAATATATTGGGATATTATATTCCATGACCCCATTAATGTTAATTTTATGTATAAATGATTATAGTCCCATTTCTCTCTCATCAACCCATTTTTAGGATTTCTATTTGACGTCGTCATGCTGCCGAAGTTACACCAAATGTTTTCATGCCAAAATCATCGTGTAAGTGAATACCATAACCATTTCTCTATAAATGGTATTCAAATTTATGAAAATATACTTTTTGATTGAGGAATTACATTTATGTATTCCACATATCTTATTTTTGGAATAAATTAAGATGTTTAATGAATTCAGGTTGCATGATCCATGTGGCACACTTATGCATGAAATGAAATGTTTATAAAGGGTGTGCCCAAATAGTGCACCAATACATTAGGTAAAGAAATATATAATGAAACATAAAGTGAAATTTGGGTTCACTCATGATAATTCAAGTTAAATTAGGGTTTAATCATTCTAATTCAAGTGAATTAAGGGTTTACTCATACTCCATGTGCAATGAGCCTTGGGTCATGCTAATATCATGTTAAATGTTGTTACCACATTTCCATGTTATTATAATCATGCTATATCATGCCTTTATATTCATGTTTCTCTTATGCTCCATTGATATTCCTATTTTTTAACATTTATTTTATTATTCATTTTTTACCTTGTTTACTCCCTTACTAGGCTTTATATCTCACCATTTTCTTATACATGTCCTCAGGTTATCACATGCAATTCTAAGTACGAAGTAATATTGTGGTCATGTAAAAGAAGTTTTCAATAAAGATGTTGTTTGTTTAATGTCTTATATTGTCATTTAATTTTCCTAATTTCCTAATACATTAGTCCTTTAGATACAAAGATTTTTCTTAAGTGAAATTTTATGTAACGAATTATGTTTATGGGTGTAATAGAGAGTAGAGTTGTTATATTTGGTATTAGAGGATAGGTTTAGTTATTTTTTAGATTTGGATTAAAAAAACCTAGTAAAATCCTTAGTGATAAGATTAAGTATAATAAAAACATCCCTAAATTTTTGTGAGTATACAGTAATTGGTTTATCATTAAAATACATCCTTGTCGGGATTTGAACAAGTAGATGAGGCTCTGGTACAGATGTATCTAGGGGTAAAACTTGAAAACACTGCTTTAAGATAGACTCAAATGGAAACCAGTGCATGAAAACTGGCCTGGATTCACACTTTGTTAAGACCCTCCTAGGGGATATGCTTTGGTATATTCATAAGATTAGTATGAACCATTATTAAGGGAATAAAAAATTCCCCTAAGAATATATGTTGGGATGTAGATCATGGATAACATAGATTGATGCCTATAAATTCATAAGTTAAGGATATAAATGTAATTTATAATTTACCCTTTTTTAATTGGATTCCCCTTTATGTTTTACCCATAACATTCATTTTATTTCAGATAATGGCCAGTAATAGGAGGACTCATGCTAATAACTATTGTGAAGATCAATGTGACAACTATTCTAATGAGATTCCCAATCCGATGGGAGAAGGAATCAAAAACCATTTAACAATACTATCTCAGTTAACTAAAGTTTTGAATAGAAACATAGGTCAAGAGGAACGTTCAACCCCGCTAAGAAATAAAAAAAATCTAATCAAGATCTTCATGGGACAAAGGCCTCATACTTTTAATGGATCATGTGATCCCTCAATCGCCAAATAATGGATCAACTCCATTGAAAAGATCTTCTCCATACTTCAATTTTCTGAACAAGAGAAGGTTATTCTGGTTGCTTATCATATAGAGGGTTAATCTGATCAATGGTGTACATTGATCAAAAATATGAAGTTTAAGGAAGAGATCAAGGCTTTGGAATGGAAGGAATTCTGGAAAAAAAAAATTTACTAAATATTTCTCGTGCACCTTCAAACTTAAAATGGAAAGGGACTTCCTTTCTATCCAGAAAAAAGATGATGAATCCATCAGAGCGTATGAGGAAATATTCACAGGGATTTTACAATACGCCTCTATCTTTGTCGTTACCCCTAAATACAAGTTTTCCAACTTTGGTGGGATAAAACCTATCCTACGAAAATCCATGGTGATGCATGACTTCGAGAGCTATGAGTAAATTGTCTGATGTGCCATCAAAGTTGAAATGGAGATCAGAAAATCTCAGTGGTATCATAGGGATAAGAAGCATAAAGTGTACTTTAATTTTGGTGGTCTGATGGATAAATCCAATGGTGATAAAAAATTCCATCACCCTACTTTCCAAAGGTGCGGAAAGAAGAACCCTATAAATTTCGTGAAGGGGGAGAGGAAATGCTTTAGGTGTGGAAGAGAAGGTCACCTGGACATTAATTGCTGGTAAGAAAAACTCACTGCTATGATAAAAGATAGGAACAATATATTTGACCCTCAATGCATTGTTCAATGCTTCAACTGTAATGAACTAGGGAACTTTGCAAACCAATTTCTTAAGCCAAGGGTTTTCAGATGCAACCAACCACCTCCAAGGTAGCGAGGGTGATATTTTGACATAATTACTGCCGAATCAAACCCTAAAAATGATTTGGTGATAGGTACACTAGTTATTCATTCAAGAATAGAGAACATACTTTTGGATTCTGGTTCTACGTATTCTTTTATATCCCTAAAGTTTAGTAGAAAAATCCCAACACCACCGCAAATCATGAAAGTAAAGATGTTGGTGAGAACGATAAATGGAGAAATCCTTGCATCCCATGAATATAACTCCTACCCTATCACAATTTGTGGATTGAACTTCCTAGAGAATCATCTCATACTCCCTCTAGGGGAATTTGATGCAATTTTTTGCATGGATTGACTTTCCCTATATAGAGCCAATATAAATTATCATAAGAGGGAAATCACTCTCAATATGGAAAATCGACCCCCAATTCTGTACAATTGCATGGAGGAGGATGAATCTTTTTTAGTAGCATCATATCAAGAATGGATATTACGGCCCTATGATCACATGTATCTTGATCAGATGATTTATTCTATCCTTGAAGACATGCCAATTTTGAGGGAATTCACTAAAGTGTTTCCTGAGGAATTTCCAAATCTTCCACTGAGAAGAGATGTTGAATTCTTGATTGATCTTATACTTGGGGATTTTTCAATATCCAAGACTCTATATAGAAAGGTTGTTTTGGATCTTGAGGATATAAAGAAACAACTATAGGATAATCTGGATAAAGGGTTTATATACCCAAGTTCATCACCATGGGGTGCACCGGTCCTCTTAGTCAAGAAGAAGGACGGGTCAATGCGTCTTTTAATTGATTATCGTGATCTCAAAAAATCACAATAAAGAACAAGTATCCTCTGCCATGAATTGATGACCTGTATGATCAGCTATGTGGAGTGCAGTAATTATCTAAGGTGGATTTGTGGTTGGGATATTACTAAGTAAGGGTGAAGAATAAGGATATCCTGAAGACTGCTTTTTGTACAAGATAAAGGCACTACGAATTCATAGTAATTCCTTTCAGAATCAATAATGCTCCAGAAATCTTCATGGACTTGATGAATAGAGACTTTAGAGATTAACTTGACAAAATTATGGTATTCTTTATAGACTAAAATCTAATATACTCCAAAACCAAGGATGATAATGAGGAGCATCTAAGAAATGCACTAGAGACCTTGTGAAAGGATAAGATCTATGAAAATTATAGCAAGTGTGAGTTATAGGTTAATGAAGTCTCACTCTTGGGTCATATCATCACAAGAAATGGGATATATGTAGATCCCTCCAAGACATTTATAATTATGGGATGGCCAAGGCTAACATCGATGTTGGATATCAATAGATTCTTAGGGTTAGCTGGATATTATTACCATTTTGTGAGAAATTTCTCACGATTGTCCAACCCCTTACCAAGATAACCCATAAGGGAGTCAAGTTTTCTTGTAGTGATGAACTAAAATATAGCTTCAAGGAGTTGAAAAGGTGTCTTATAACTACAAATGTGCTCACACTACCCACAAGTAGAGATATTTTTGTGGTATTTAGGGATGCTTCAAAGAAGGGCTTGGTCTGTGTGTTGATGGAAAATAAAAAATTCATTACCAATGCTTCAAGGCAATTGAAAGTTCATGATAAAAACTACCCAACAGATGATTTGGAGTTGGCTATAGTAATCTTCGCTTTAAAAATTTGGTGACATTACCACTTTGGGGAGAAGTTTGAAATATATATGGACCACAAAAGGCTCAAGTATATATTCACACAAAAGAGTTGAATATGTGCCAAAACAATATGGTTGGAGCTGATCAAATACAATGAATTCTCAATTCACTACCATCTGGGGAAAGAAAACAATGTGGAAGATGCTCTATGTAGAAATGATCTAGCAACTCTTTTATTGATGAGAATTGAAAAAGATCAAATCTTCTTAGATTTGATGAAGTTGGACATGGAAATCATAAATAAGGGAACATGATCAATCCTTTCACAAATGATTTTTCAACTGTATCTTTTGGAAAGGTTAAAGGATGATAAAAAGGATGATGTGGGAATTTAGAAGAAAGTGGAAACTATCAAAAAATGGAAATCCTTAGAGATAAATGTTAATGAAGAAGGAATTGTGATAGTTGGGTCAAGACTATGTGTTCCATCAGATCCTAAGTTAAAGAAATAACTTTTGGATGATGCACATAGTTCAAATTTCTCCATTCACCCAGGAAACACAAAGATATATTGAGATCTTTGAGATCATTATTGGTGGGATAACATGAATAAGGAGATCTATGATTATACATAAAAGTGTCTGGTGTGTCAGCAAATGAACGTTGAGAGGCATAATTGTAAGGGTATGATGCAACCATTACCCATAACAACATGGAAATAGGAGAACATCACCATTGACTTTGTCACCAGACTTCTGAATTCATCTAAAAGAAACAATGATATCTGGGTTGTTGTGGATCATCTTTCAAATACTGCACACTTGATTTAAATTTGAGAGGATTACTCATTAGATCAACTGGCACAGATAATCATTAGAGTGGTGGTAAGACTACATGGAGTACCACAATCGATTGTATCTGATCGAGATCCAAGATTCCCCTCTAAGTTCTGGAATAGTCTTTAACATTCTCTAAATACTGAGATGAACTTCAATACATCTTATCATCCTCAAACTGATGGTCAATCTAAGAGAACTATCCATAAACTTAAGGACATGTTGATATCAAGCTCAATGGACATAAAAGGAGGATGGGATCAACATCTTCCTCTAGTTGAGTTCTCTTATATGAAGAGTTTCCACTCAAGAATCCATATAGTAGTTTATGAATCCCTTTATGGGAATAGGTGTAGAACAATGACATGTTGGGATGATATTGGGGAGAAAAAACTCCTAGGTCTAGAAATGGTCAAAGAAATAGTGGCGAAGGTTAAGACCATCTAGCAGCACATTAATGCTGCTCAGAGTTGACAAAAGAGTTATGATGATAATCATCGAAGATACCTAGAGTTTGATGTTATGAACATGGTATTCCACTGCATATCACTATGGAAGATAGTTATGAGATATTGGAAGAAGGTAAATCTTAGTCCAAGGTACATCGGCCCTTTTGAGATCCTTGATCGCATTGGAGTAGTGTCTTATCAACTAGAACTCCCATCGAACCTATCTCAAGTACATGATGTATTCCATGTATCACTCTTGTGTATGTACACACTTGACCCATTGCATATACTCAATATGAGGTGGTACAATTGGAGAATGACCTCTTATATAAATAGAAGCCAGTGAAGATCTTAGTTTACAGGGAAAACATTCTACGAAATAAGATAATTCCCCTCGTCAAGGTGTTGTGGAGAACCACAAGTTTAAAAAAGCAATGTGGGAATCAGAGGAATTTATGAATTAGATTTAACCTCGTCTATTTTCATATGGGAAATGGAAATTTTGAGGGTGAAATTTATTAAGGGTGGAAGATTGTAAGGACACAAACTTTTATTAATGAAAATTCTTCTTTATCTAATTAAATGTCTTATTATGTAAAATGGTTATATAAAACACATGAACTTCCTTGGTTTTATGTTTTTTTATTTTAAAATTTTGTTAAGATTATTACTTTGGAAAATATTGTCATTTAACAATGATCACATTATTAGTATAAATATAGGGATTTAACAAATCCAATTTAATCAGACAAAGGAATTGATGGCCTCATCCCATAGAATTGCTCAATATGAGGCCCATTTTTCAGAGATCGGAAAGGATTTAGCATCTATGGGCTTCGTTTTTAACCAATACCAAGCCAAGCTTCAACATGTTAAGGTTTAACGGAATCTCCTACAAAATAAGTGGAAGTTGATAGAGATTACCACTTGAGAAATGTTATCTGAGCCACACCAAGATTCTTTCACCATCGTGCACCTTACCCTTAGGTCTTATATAGGTGTTATAAGGGGTTATGTACCAAGACCCTAGCACTATTATTATGTTCATTATTTTTGTATAAATAAAATACATTCATTTTATTACTGTTACTTGGTAAATGGTTTTTAAAGAACAAATAGTATTTTTAGGTAATATTTAAATTCAATTGAGATATCTATTTTGAGGAAATAATGGATTTTTGAATTAAATAATATTTTAATATAATATTATTACTAAATTACTTTTTATTAAATATAATTGATTGAAAAATTTTTAGGAATTCAATTGTAATTTTTATTAAGGTTTGAAAACTATTTTTGTCAAAACCCATGAATTTTCAATAAATGTTGTTTTTTATTTTCAAATTGAAATTTCACATATTTAAAAAATTATTTAGATAAATTTAATATCATTTTTGGATTCATGACTTCAGAATTATCTAATGGTGAATTTTTCAAAATTTTCCAATACAACTGAATTTTTTGGTAAAAATTAAATTCCATTTAGATATATAATGTGATTTATGACATCATAATTACATAATAGTGATTTAATAAAATAATATAAAAAATGGGAAAATATAAGTTTTATATTTAAAATAATGTGAGTTTATATTTTTTTATTAATTTTACAATGCCTTAGTGGACCCTCCAAGACTTATAAACTATTTTAACATTTTAAAATAATTTCCTTGAGAGTGTGAATCACCTACACATAATCAGGCCTAATTTTTTATTATGTTAGGATATTTTCCTTATAAAATATTTTTCCCACTCCAATTTGGAAAAAAACATGGGCAAAAACCATGGGATGGTTTGTGGTTTTGATTAGTTTAATGTGTAGTGTCCAAAACCTAAATAATAAATAATTACCTATCCTTTCATATATAAACCCACTCAATATCTCATTCCTATTAACTCAAAACCTTTGGATCTCAAAAAACATATTTACTCCTCTCTATATAATCCTCTCAATGTTCCCCAAGCTCTCAATAAGCCTCTCTCAAACCACTCACAATCCTTTGAGATCACACTTCCAAGTAAGGGATTTCTTCCATTCCCATTTTGGTCCAAATTTTTTATGTTGTTATACCATTTTATTTTCAATTAAAAAGGTTGGGGTATGATTTATCACCTCCCTCATACTTTACTCATTATTTATGAATGATGATATACCTCTTTATCTCTCATTAATTCCTCCCATGTACACTCATTACCATGCCAAAATTTTGTAAGGAATTTCTATCTTCTCATTTACATTCAAGAAATTATTTTACATTATGCATCTAAATTCCATTACATATGTTGGGATATTATTTTCCATGACCCCCTTACTGTCCATTTCATGTATAAATTCTGAGATACCCCTTTATCTCTCATCATACCATTTTTACTATTTCAATTTAACGTTGTTATGCTACCGAAGTTACGCAAAAATTTCCCATTCCAAAATCATCATGTAAGTGAATACCATACCCATTTATCTATCAAGGGTATTAACCTTTATGCACATGTACTTTTTGATTGAGGACATAAATTTATGTATTCCAAATCTCTTATTCATGGAATAAATTATGATATTTAATGAATCCATGTTGTATAATCTATGTGGAACACTTATGCATGAAATGAAATTTTTATAAAGGGTGTGCCCTGATAGCACTCCAATGCATTGGGTAAAGAATATTATAATTCTATTTCAAGTTTAATGTGGGTTTACTCATAAAATTTCAAGTTAAATGAGGGTTTAATCCTGATAATTCAAGTTTAATGAGGGTTTACTCATGCTAATATCATGTTAAACGTTGTTGTCACATTTCCACGTTATGATAATCCTGCTATATCATGAATTCCTGTTCATATTTATCTTATTCTCCATTGATATTTCAATTATCTAAAATTTATTGTATTCTTCATGTTATTCCTTGGTTACTCCCTTACTGTGCTTTATAGCTCACCCTTTTATTATACATGGCCTCTAGTTATCCAATACAATACTAAGTAGGAAGGAATTTTTTGGTCATGTAAAAGAAGTTTTTAATAAATATGTTGTTTTTTTTATGTCTTAAGTTTTCAGGTAATGTTCTTAATTTCCCATTAAACTAGACCTCTCAATCCTTGTATTTTTCTTAAGTTCAAGTTTATGTAATACATTATGTTTAAGTGTGTAATAAAGAGCAAGGTTGTTATAATTGATTCTTATTTAAATAAAGATATCTATATATTTATAAAATTTTGTATCAGCATAATATTTAAAAATAATAAATATAATGATACTATTGTAATCTCCAATAATGAAATTTTTTCTTAAAGAGCATGAAATACTCAGAAAGTAGTCCATGAATTATCCTCCCAGAGAAAACAAGCTAGATTTTCATTTTATGAATCATAATATTAAATTTATGAACATTTAACAACCTCAATATATCCTCTATAATATTAAGTTGAGTAATCCTATGAAACTCTCAAAAAATCACTCCATATAATTATAAATTCAAAAATATGTCGAAAAAAATTCCATTGATACATAAAATAAAAATTAATTTAAACACTCCATTTAAAAGTTCAAAATCACATCAAATATGATCGTTAGATGTAAAAAATAAACCAGAAAGGAACAAATAAACATAATATAAAAAAATCAAAAGTTATATATCAAAATATATCATAAATATATTTTCAAATAAACCTAAAAATATCATATGTATGAGTACCACATATTGGTAAATAAGGATACGTGTAATGGAGAAATATACATAATGATAATGATTTTTTGTTTATAAAAATTTATATTATGATTATATTAGAATGAACAAGAATATTCACATTTTTACTATGTATATTTTAAATTATACATGATGGTGACACACATATTCACATGCTATGTGAAGGTTATTTAAATTATCATAATCGTTATCAAAATAAGTTCTATCTATAAAATGGTAAACATAAACTATGAAAATTTCATATAGAAATCTTTCAGAAAATCATAACAGACTTGTGTAAATTTTAAAAGGGAATGTGTAATGAGAAACTATTTCTGATAATTGTAAAATATAACCACATATTTCTTTTTCCGTGAAAATGGAATCATCTTGTAAAACATTCAAAACAATATATAACATTAAAAATATAAAAAAACATGAGATGAAACAATTTATCTAGATTATGAAAAAAATAAAAAATGATAAAAAGTGACATGAATATAAATACATTAAAAATTTATAATTTAAATAAAGGTTAATAAATAATAAATAATTATATTCCCTCATCAATATGTTTTTATACAAAAAAATGTAAGATATAAGTACGAAAAACATAAAATAAATAATGCAAAAAAATAAATAAAATTTAAAAGATAGCTATAAAAATATAAAAAAAATTAATTGTTCAGTATTGTGATATTCAAAACCTATAATATTAAATGTATTATAAATAATAATTTCTTATATGTTGACTCAATTCATGATTTAACACCATACATATTTGTACCTTCCTTTAGGGAAATATTTCCCTCATCAAACATAGTATGAATTTCAAGAAAGGTTTTTCACTATCTATAATCAAGAAAGGGGTTATATAGACTTATTTGTTTTCTAAATATCTCCTTGTTTAAGTATGTGTTTATATTTATGACTTTATGGGGATGTTCTATATCTAAGGGTTGGTATAAGATGATTTCTCAAAACATTGTTTTTGAATAAAGTTGTTTAACTATAAATAAAGTAGAATACATGATTTCTATATTTTAATTAAGATTGGTATATTCACTTAGTATCCTTTATTATGACTTAACTCACAAATAATTTATATTACCAAGGGATCTTCACATAATATTTTCTTCAAAAATAGTAATTATTTCATCTATATTCTTTATTTAATAGTATTTTTCTTATTTTATGTCAATTTGTAATAGATTTCAATTGATTATAATTGATATAAATCTTTCCACATAAAAATATTGTGTGAGCATCCTTTCTAAAATTTCATTTATATTTTCCATTTTATATTTCCTTGACATGATTTTTCTCCTGATATTTTTTCACAACACAGTTTCCTCCCCAAACATGAGTTCTACTATAATCCTTTATTTACATTTAAATTTTGGTTGTTTGGAATGTGAAGCTTTTAATGTGGCTTCCTATAAAATTTATTTATGGAGCACATTGTAAAATTATATGGTTGGATAGAAAGTTATTTTTTATGAAGTTTATTTTTTAAGAGGTGATTATAAAAAAATTCCACATTAATTTTAGACACTAGTTCCCCAATGGTCCTTGTATTTTACTACAAATCATTGAATTTTTTTCTTATTATACGAGAGAATTTTTTCTTCATAAGTGATAGATTTATTATTATGATGTCAAAAATGGTTCATAATCCCCAAAAGTTAGTGATTTTAATAGTGTATAATATTTCAAGGAATGAGACTTAAAAATAAAATATATTTTCATGAATTTCCCAAACATTGAACCAAGATCTAAGTTCATATAATAATTCATAAATATCCAATTTCATAAGGGTAAATTAGCTACACAAAAATATAATTCATTAAAAAAATACAATGTAATTAAATTTTAGCTTAATAGGTTTCAAAATTACACCAAAATAATACAAAATCAAAAGTAAATTGAAAAGAAAACAAATAAATCATAAAAACTTACAAGTTTTACCTACTACACACATGAATCATGTAGTGTATTCAATGAATTATATAATTTATATATTAATTAAGTTCGTTTTAATTGATGAATAAAATAATCAAGGTCATGGAAATTCATAACCTAGTTTTTATCATTTTTAGAATGGTTGGAGGAGTGTTACCTCCATCCCAATTATGTGCAGAAAATTTCAAAAATATTTCTACAATACCTTTTTAATTGATATTGAATTAATTTTATTCTTATTTTTTGGTTATCTACATATAAAAACTTGGATAACCATTAGTGACAGTAAAATTTTATCCCCATATGAAACATATTATACTTGGTATTAAATTTAGTTTTTAGTTGTAGAGTAGTACATGTTGACCTTTTTGGAATTATTGTTTATTGAATCATCATGCCATTTTCCACTGATAATCTCTATTTATAAGTTCTATAATTTTCTAATTATAAAATTCTTATTTCATTAGTATATTGATTATAAAATATCAATTTATATATATCTTTTTCTTTATCTATATTCATCTATTTGATTGAATAATTATCATTGGATTATAGCACAACTGGAAGATAACAACATTTTACCATAGATCAACATGTAGGGGATAATTCTAATTGGGGTCTTATATGTTATTCTATAAAATCATATGGTTTTATATTAACTACTTCTTTAGTATATCCTCTATCAATGTCAAGTTTTCCTAAAAATTACATTAATCTAAAATTTGGAAAACTCATCTGGCCTATTTTCTTTAGAGTGTAAGAGGTTATTTTTTATAGAGTCACCCCACATCACCTCATATAATATTTAATACTTATGATGAAAATATTGGTTCCTTAATCAAAATTTATTTCTATTTGGATTCCAAATATAAAAAATATAATATTCCTATAATTAAGACGTGAATAATCACATTGTTTAGAATTTATCCCTCAGCTGTGTAAGTTTTGAAACCCATTTGACCCTAACTTTGATACTCAGTTTTTTCATGTCCTTTATATCCACAAAAAAGGTAATAAAAATAACACCCTTCTCACAATTCATTTATTTTCAAATAACATCTTTATTATGGACATAAGGTCAATATGATGTTTCAAAGTAGTAACTTTAGACCAAATAAAATAAGATGTGAATTATTCAAATGATAAGAAAAATATTAAGAAATCATTTTTAGTGGTGGTTTGGTTATTATGAACAAAATCCTATATTCACAAAATATTATAAATAACATGGTTTCTCCAATTAATTATGTGGGAAAATAGAACCAATAATATTTATTAATGAATAATATAACTATTTCAATCAATTTTACTGTTATTTAGTTCTATAAGTTGTTAAGAAGTATATATAGACATCAAGTAATCATTAAATTTACAGTAATTATGTTTAAAAATTAATTAATAATTCTTTTAATTTTACCAGGATAGGGGGATAGAAATCTTGTTAATTTTTTTATGAATCATCAATAAAAGCCTACATGACTAAAAAAGGATGTAACATGCTTCACAAATGTTGGGTAGATAAAAGTGGTGGTGATTCAAAATTTTCTCTTATCATCATCATTTCTTTTATAATCACTACTCAAAGAATAAATTATTTTTCAACCATAAAATCACATTTTTCAACGATTAATGCAACATTAATTTAAATGAATATTGCAAAATACTTACCTTATTATCTATGAAATGATCAAAGTAATTTAGAAAAATAGTTATATAACCATGAAAACTTCTATAAATTCTTTTATAAAAAATTATAAAAGTCTAACCATGAACCATAAAAAATGTAAATCATACATTTAATAATCCAAATTAAATCTCTTTATAAGAAATTATACAATAATAATAAGTGAATATTTCCTTTTTCTAACCAATAGGAGAAATGGGATCTTGGATGTATCATGGGAATATACTTAAAAATATATAGTGTGTATTTCTTAAAAATTTATAGAGTACATGGTCATCAAATTTGTAGAAAATAAACTTTTCTTTTTACTTGATTTTGATTTGAATATTCAATTCATACTCTAAAAATATTTTTAATTCCAACAGGGAATAATTCATTTTTATCCTCTATGAAAATTATTGAACAAAATTGTTTAGGCTATATGGAAATTAGTCTAAACCTTAAAAAATAAAAATTGTGTTAATGATTTCTATCTCAACTAACTTTTTAACATCTTTTTAAATGACTTCAGGCCTTTTTGGGTAATGTATCCTATGATGTTTCCAAAAAAGTAATACATTACTATCAATAATAGTTTTATGCATGATGATTTAAAATATAATCCAGAGAATATAACCTAAACTCTATCCAAACACATTCTATATTTCTCCAAAATTTTAATAGATTTATGTTTTGGGTTAGAGGAAATGATTATTTAATAATTTCTTGAAACATGTATTCTTCAATTAAAAACACATACTTAAAATCTAATGGAAGTCATTTGTGTTCCATATTTTCCACCTTAATTAAAAATTACATCATCATGTTCTTACCAAATTCTATGAGATAAGATTCCTACACATTTTTCAAAGTATCCACTCCTTTATTGTTTAATAAATAACAAAATATATCATTTGATCAGAATATACTGTAGATTCTTTCTTTTTTACACTTCTATTATTCCTAATTATTATTTATATAATTTTCAAATCTCAATTGGTTACCCAGAATTGAAATTTTTTCTAAAAAATTATGAACTCAAAATTATTCATGATTATTAGAGTGTTCAGTTATATGAATTTGGTATTCTTATTTTGGGTATTTCATTGAATAAAGATATTAAATATGGATTGCTTTCTTTAAAATACTTTGATGATGTAACTTTAAGGCATTTTTTTCTTTTTTATTAATAGGAGTTATATTCAGAAAATTATGGGGGAATAAGATGGTGTCTTATCTTACTCTATGATAATCACATAAAATTCATTTTTGATAATCAATTTATTTCATTCTTACAAAAAAAAATTCCAAGACACCAACCAGTAGAGTAGTGGCTATATTTTCTTGTAGGAAAAACATTCATTTTAGTTTGAGAACTACCATATAAAAAGGAGAAAAGATAGAATAATGTATGACATTAATATAAGAAAGTAGATCAATTAATTTGTTTTTAAGACTTGGATCTAATTTTTCAAGGAATAGAAAATCACTTTGGATCATAAAAGTTTGTGAGATATCTCTGTATAACTAATAATGAACCATATCACCATAAATTCAATTTTTTATTCCCTTGAAATCTCCTCTTCATTGCATATAATTATATTAGGAACATTGAATATTTAAGAAACTATATAAAGTATTAAATAGGATTCATATTTATTTTTTATTTTTGGAAGGTATATAGAATTTATTTCATGATTTATTTCTTATGAATTTTATTTAAATTCTCTATTCATGATTGAAACTTTAATTGAAATATTTATATTTACATCAATTTTATTTTGAAATTTTTTTATTATTTCCTCTCACTTATCTTAGATTTTTATTTCTTCGGTATCATCAATAGTAATAATTGGTTGATTAAAATTATTTTTTGTGGGGTTGGTGAATTTCTTTTCCATGGATACTTGTTACTATACTGAAATTTCGTTTTTGTATTGTCAATGTATTGGATTGAAATATTCCTAGGGTTTTTTTATCATTTACTCTATACTTATTGGATAGATTTTCAAATATTTCATCTTCTTTCTTAACTCATAAAATCATGAATTTGTGTGGATCTTTATTTATGGATAGTTAGTTACTTAAGGTTTCTCTTAATAATTCAATTTATAATATAAATATTGTTGATATTTTTTTGGATGAATACTAGAATATTGGTTTTAAGAGTGGTGGTTTCAAAAATTATTTTTTATATGATAATCTGACCTGGTTTTATTGATTTCCAAACACATATTAAGTTTTTTTAATAGCCTGTAATCCTTAATTAATTATGGGATATTAAAAAAATTTAAGGATAGAAAACAAGTAAAAGTTGAATTTTTTTGTTTTAATTTTTTTTATTAAAGTGATTTGTTGATGAAAATAGACAACATACCTGAACTACTATTTTTCTCAATTTATTGTGTAATATACATATATTTTATCATTTTTTAGAGCACTACCAGTTTATAAGCATGTATAAGATATTTAGAAGACCTTCCATCATATAATGATATTATCCCAACACATCTTATTCCAATTTATTGATATTATTAAAAATTCTTATAAATCATCAATTCTATAAATATTTTTTAATCAATTCTATTTTTTATGATTCATAAAGAATGTTATTATCATTATTAATAATACCTCAGTGGAAGTGGTTTGAAAATATAATGCTTCATAGTTTCCCAGTGTGTAAAAATTATAATGTATTCTAAAATAATTACCAATAATCACTAAATGTATCTCTACATACCTTTATAAGGTTGTAGTTATTCTAAATGAGAGAATTTATAGTTTATATTAGATGTAATTTTCAGTGTAAACTACTCTAAATGTCACCCTGTTAATTTTTTATCAATCGTGTAGGCTATATGGAAATTCTTTATCCACTCCTTCAATTCTAAATAATTATTCCTTGCATTTTTATACAATTATCATGGGATTGGATAAATATATTAATACACAAGGATAAAATATATTATATAATACACCAAATGGTTTCTATAATTTTTTGATATAGAAGATAATTAGATGTTTTTGAGGAATACATAAGGTTTTTTAAACTATGAAATTTTGATAAAATGATGATATAAGAAAAATCAACCAAGAAGAATACTAAGAGTCCAACCATTCTAGTCCCAATGTAGGGTTATGAAATAGTTAAGGAGGTAATTGAACCAATTTACATGATCAAAATCCACCATAACACTTTTTGACTCGATTAATATGGATTTTGAGTATTAATGAAGATCAATTTTATATCATTACATTCTTTCCCATTCCCATAATCAAGATCTCCTTAAATTAGTTTTCCATTCCTCCTCAGGTTTTAGTGATGATTCCACATAAAAAAATATTTATGTGATCACCTTTACATTTTTTTAAATATTTCCATCAAAATATGTGTTCCATAAAATTTATCTCATTGAATTTTACCTTTCTTGTATAGGTTTGTACCTATAATTTGATAATTATTATTTCCTTATTCAGTTATCAATTCATGTATTATGATCTTATGTTTATTCCATTAGTATTAAATGGTTCCATGAAATATCATGATGGTCACTACAACTTCTATTCCTCGATTTTGTAAATAAAATATCATAACACTCCATTTTTTCCATATAAATATTTAAAAAATCTAAAAAAATTATGTAAGTGGCCATAGAGATCATATGTTTATATATAACTTTTTGTGATTCTTATAAGTGTTGAAAAAAATTCAATGAATCCCATTATAACTTTTAGTTATTCTTATATATCACCCATTGAATATTTTATGTGTGTAGGTAAATCTAAAATCATATACAGTAGATAGATAATCTCTTAAGGGGAGAGCTTCTTTCTCTATCCTGTTATGGAAATCATTTCAATTCAATCGTTCATAAAGATAATCAAACCCGTCTAGATTTTTTATGGTATAACGATATCATTTCCAATTGTTTTCTACACAAAATGATCGATTTTCTCAAGGTTGATCTTGAAACGGATGATATTGGAACTGATAGCCATTATTTTTTTAGAGACTAATCAAAATCCATCATTTATGGTGATGATTGAGGCTATCTAAATCTAATCAATAATGAACCAGTTAATGATAATCTTTCTTCGGATACTCTTTAAAAGAGGAGGGTATATTTAATTAGGGTTTTCATTATGAAAACTTGTTAGATAGACGTCAGCGTGGTGATGATGGCGTGGCTGGAGGGGTATAAGGATCTCTTGGGGCTCACATTATTCAGGAGTCTTGGGGTCCTTGGTGATGAGGATGTGAGTGTGGAGGGTTATTCCTCAGCGATGAGGTGTGTATGGGATCCTAGTGGTTTTATCTAATAGTTGATGTGATTATGCATCTGGTGATCCATTTAGGGGGCCTGTAGAATATGATTGTGGTTATTTGTGTTCCTGATGGAGACATCATTTTAACAAATCATGACTTTCTTTCTTGTGAAATAGTTTTCTGATCATTGATGGGATTTTAATTTGATTAGTTATAGAGAGCCTTCTCATCAACAGGTATTCTATTGGCTAGAGAAATATTTGAGATTCTAATAATGACTTGATAACATTAGTAAGGAGGTGGCCTTGAGATGATTTTTGATTCATGGAGCAGGTGATGTTGTGATGTAAGATGACCATTAGATAATGATGTCACGAAGATGTCGGTGATTTTTTTTGGTATAGAGATATGTCTTTTGATGGTGAAAATATTCTGGAGATTCTTTCAACAACCTCGATCTTATTTGCAGGTTGATCTTGGGAGGTGGATAAGTGAAGACCTCATGATGGATGATGACCTCAGGGTGCGTCGCTTCCACAGGCTTGCTTTGGTACTTTCTTTTGTCAAAAAGGAATTTCTTACATGATCTGATCAAGGCCTCAACCGATAGGCCTCCTCTTATTCCAATGTAGGGCACAAAATGTTCCATGATTATGATGTAAATTAGGCCTTTGGGTTGCTTAATGACAAGCCTATGGTAATTTTGTGTTTTTGAGTAGACTAGATGGCTCATTCTCCTGTGAGCGTGGTGATAGTGATGGCTTCTTGATTGGTGTTTGGTGTGACTCTACTCAGACCAATAGAACATGAATTTGTGGGAGTATTCAAACCCCTTTATTATTATTTTTGGGTCTTTACTTGATACTTTCATGCATGGTGGAACAATCTATTCCACATGTCTAGTGGTGTTGAGTTTTTCTATATTTATCTTTTATTAAATAATTTTTTATGGTTGATCACGATCAGGTCCTGAAATTCATAGTAATTCTTAAATTCCACTAAATATATGTTACATATCTCAAGGAGTTCTAAAATTTAACTTACATTCTATAAGTCACAAATATCATTATATCTCAGTGGTAATAAAAAATTCCTCATGTGTTAGGGTGAGTGCCTGATGTATGAAGGATAATTTATTACATATGAAGGTAAACGTATTAAATTTCCTACATTCACACATTAAATTTCACCAATACAGCAACATTGATTTTATTACATATCCATAGTATCTGTTTCTATGAAAAACGTAAATTACTTATATATTCCCATGATGAATTTATATTTTATATGATGTATGGAGTTTTCCACATTCCCATGTTTACTCAACTTCTTATCCAATTAATCTATATTATCCACCACTTTCAAATTAATAAATCAGTGTATTATTAACAGATAAATATTCATTATATTCTAGAAATTATTAAAATATATTAAATTAATAATTTTTAACATTTTATGCAATAGTAATTTTTTGTGAAATTTTACTCTAATTCCAAAACTCTTTCAAAATCAATTAATAAATAACTATAAAGGAGTTAGATGAATTTTTTATAAAAAATAATATAATATAATTATGACTATTATTAGGTTATATTCTATTTCATTGGAGTGGGTTCCATCTATCTGGGATATTTTATGATTTCAAATTTTGGTTAGGAGGTGCGTATGATGAATCCTTTTTGGCACCCTTGATCTTTTCAAGTAAGTTATGTGTCATTTAATATAAATAAATTTTTTTATATTCTCATGGATAATCCTTCCAACGAATTCTATAATAATCACCAGGTTTATAAAAACAGAGTTCCATGGATAAAACATATGGTATTTTCCATAACTGTTACATGTATATAGATGAAATAAATAGTCATCACTCATTGGGGAAGACATGTATCCATAAAAAGAATAAAAAATATCATTGAAAAGATCATAGTATTCCATAATGGATTAAATAGTCACTATTATGTAGGATCTCATCCATTTTGAAGTGATTCCATTATAGACCCTGAAATAAGTAACGGTCCACCATGTAGTTTAACCCGTCCACCCTGAAATGGGTCATGGTATACCGTGAAATGGAAATTTTCATCCCTGACATTAAGATTTCCTATATATTTATTTACATAAATTATCATCTAAAATACTATTACATTCATATAATCAAATTAATTTTTTTAATATTTATAAATTATTATTATTAAATAAATCCAATTAATCTAATAAGTGCATGTTTTGGTATAAATTAATCTCATCTATCAAATCCAATGAAGTACTGATGAAATTTAAAAACTAAACTAGATTCTATAGTTATAAAATACAAGTTATTAAAATTAATTTCATTATACAAAAATACATTCAAAAAGGTTAATTTCTCAATTCCCCCACACTTACTTCTATGCACTCTAGGGAATGTGATTGAAATAATAACCAATAAATATTATGAACTCAGGTAATAATGATGAAAAATTCACCAATAAAAGTTTCTAATAACTTATTATTTCTCATACATGTTCAGAATCCCAATACCTAATCTAGTAAATTGAATACATTTAAAAATTTCATTCCATACCATAATCACTTATAACTAACTTCATAAAAAAGATTCCACATAGCTCTCTAGATAATATTTTGAAATGGTTCTATCCTGATTTATTCATGAATGTGTCGCTATATATTTTTTTTTCTAATTTAATATAAAAATCTATATAAATATCTTAAAACCAATAATAAATTCTTGTAGGGTTCCATTATGGTATATTTTTTTCTGCAATAAAAAACGTTAAATGAAGAGGCTTGACATATTTGAATTTAAATATAATATTTCTAGTTTATAGTAAATATAGGTTTCCTCTCTCAAACTTATTAGGATTATTCACCAAACCCACCACATTCTAATATTCTTGGGGATGTTATAATTTTAATCCTTTTCATTTAGTAATATATTTATCCTTTGTTCTTATCATATGTTTTTTATCCATCATCATTCAGTACATTATGGATAGAATGTTTGAGTAGATAGAGTGGTGTCTTTGTAATTAAATGAAATTGTGTCTTATCAACTACCAAAATGAAATGAAACTATCTTTTCATAATTCATATTATAATGCCTCTCCCATTAATTCTTCACAATATTTCCTTATCCCACAATTTATTCTAACTGTCATTATCTGTCACCATTTAGAGAAGGATAGGTATGGTTTATTATTTATAATGTGAATACCTAAAGAGGAAATTGATGTATTTTAGAGCATGAATATAGTGTTCAAATTTTATGGGTTGGTTCAAATACAGTATATATTAAAAGTTATTTTCAAAAAATTAATTCAATACTCACATTAATATAAGAATCAATTTTAATTGTTTTGATTGAGACATTATAAATTGTTGTTATTAAAATATGTATTAGGTTTTTCCTGTATTGATAATTCTAAAACAATGTATCTAAATCTATATATTTGTATCATATATGTGACATTATTTTGTTGGATATCTAATTGAATATGAATAAGTTATAAATTATCTTTTTAGAAATGTTAAATATTTATAATTTGGAATCAATTTCATTTTAATAATTTTTATGTTGAATTTTGACAATCAAATTAATTTCATTATATTGAAATAATTCTCAAAAGTACCAAGGAACTTAATGAGCTCAAAAAATTAGGAAAAACATAACAAAATTAAATACAACACAATAGAAACATTAATAAATAATAAATAAAAAAATTATAGAATAACTGATGTCATTTCTTCCTCTATACTTAATTTATACAGTACGATCAATGCACGAATAAATAGTTAATTCTATGATCTTATAGTAAATTTGTGAAATAATGTAATAGAGTTGTAATACATTATAATTTAGTTGTAAACATGATATAGGTGTTTTAAATCATCAACAAGTTATTTTAGTTGGTGTGCATAGTTTGTCTTTAGTCTTTAAAATTTCCCAAAGAATTATTCATTCCCTCATACTATAATGATATTTATATCATCAAATGAAATAACTATAAAATTTTAATATACCTTCTAATATTTTATAAAGTATACCAATATTTGCTTTATATTTATACTGTAGAACTTGATCTCTTGAATGAAATAATTTTTTTTCATTATATCATGTTCTACTCTTGTTTTCCAATGTAATTTCTTGAATTTTTAAACAACTAAATTATAATTACCTCTAAATCCTTAAGATTTAATTTATATTTATTTATATATTTATTCATTTGAATGTTAGTAATATTCACTACATAAAATATTTTTTTATCGTTCTATAGGAATGATAAATATCATCCAAAAAGTGATCATTCGCCTGGAAATATTATGACTAGTTCAATATTTCCTTATTATGTATTATAAACCTTGGATATTGCCTTTTCTATTTGTTTTCATAGTTTTCTATATGATCATATTTACCTCATTCTATGGTACTTCAACATGACCATTAATTTTTGGAATGTATATAGAAGTTAACTTAAGAGTAACTCTATATTTACTCATCTATGATTCTTTGATTTTACTTTGAAAAATATTCTCATCACTGATAAAATCCCTTATAATTCCATTTATATAAAAAAATAAGTCCTAAAAATTCCTATATAATAGTTGGATTTTTTACATTTTGTATATTTATACTTAATACATAATGACACATAGTCAATAATAAGAAATATGTATGAGTATCTAAATTAGTCGGTAAGGGGTTCAATGAGATGATTAAATGACATATTAAAAATATAACAATAGTTAAGGGGTTTATATGGAATTTCATATATTTTAGATATATTTATGGTAAATTGAAATTTTTTAATATTTTCACAAAAATCATTTGATTATTTGAATATAGTTATCCCATATAATCCAAACTCATGTACTTTACTCACTATTTGTTGTGTTCAAAATGTTATCTTTATTCCATTAAGTGATTAAAATTTAATATGAATAAAATTTTACTTTCAGTATGGAAATAAAAAATAAGGAAAAAACTATATATTTTATATAAAAATGGATTATCCTTCACACAATATTATTTATTTATCCTTAAATCATATAATTTATAGTCTATTCAGATAGAATTATAATTTTAAAATGACAAAATTCTTAACCATATTATAGAACTAGGGTTTTCTTATGTAAATTAATTATTGTTAATCACTACTAATTAAGTCATTTTGGGGTTCACTATCTAAGGGTTCTACCTCTATAGTGTATGATATCCTTTATTGATTTTCTTTTACAAGGTTCTATGTTAAAAAAAAAATAAATTTTCTAAATAAAATTCATAATGTAGTTACATTCAACTCACCAACTTTAGTATTTCCTGAAATTTCTTCATTAAATAATCGATTAAACTATTTTTAGTGAAAATAAAATCTTATATTATGAGAAAATTTAATGTAAAATTTTAACGATCGATCTTAATTTCTGAAAAATATATTTATGTGGTGGTTTAATTATCCTTAGAAACATAAAAATTCTTTGAAAAATAAATGAATGATCCTTTATATTTAATATTTTGTAAAGCTATTGTACTAACTATATTATTTATGGCATTATAAAATAGTTCAAATGGATTGATCTAGTTTGATAGTTTTTTGATATGAGGTTTTTTTCATATTAACTTCTATTCATCAAATGATTTACATCAAGAGTCATCAAAAACAAATTAATTATCCATTTGAATAAGTTTTTTTAAAATAAAATCATATTAAAATAATTGATTAATCTCTAATATAATTATATATTTTCTAAAAAATACACATAACTTTTCGCAATAATGATTTTATGTACAAATATGATGATATAATCCCTTTTTTAATCAACCTATTTTCCCTTATTTGAGGTAACATGACCAAGAATAACCCCCATTCAACCATGGAATGATATTTTAATTTTAAAATATATTTATATGAAATGAGTTTTGTTTATAATTTCATATTTATTTCATTAAAAATAATAAAAATATTCTCAATGAAAAGTGAATTATCCTAAAATCACTTTGAAAAAATAGTTTTAAAAAATATGAGAGTATACATACCATAAAATTGTAAAATTTATATAATCCAATGATTCATTTTATAAGAATATGTTCTAGAAGAACAAGTAATGGTATTTTTCTCTAAATATACAAGTGAAATGATTATTCAATGTAATATGTGAACATATTAAGGAATCGATAATTGTTTTTCATCAATTATGTCAATAATTAAATCTACAACTTCTATGGTGAAATAGCTTAAATTGGTCACTTGATTTTTTTTCTTCCATAATCAATTCATACCATCCACATATTTTAAACTCTTACATAGGCCAACTAATTACTTTTATATTAAATATTTATAAGTATATATTTATTAGGTACTATGTTACTTTGAATGAACCAATAAAAATCACCGATGACGCATATTATTTGTATCTCAAACATAGTTTGTATCATTTTATTTACAACCTCTCTATTGTTTTTTTCATATTTTTTTATTAATATTTCAAAAAAATTAAATCATTTCAATAAAATTCATATTGGTAAAAAAATTAGATTAACAAAAGAAATTTTTCTTACACACTATCTAATAAATCTTTCAATTTCACTAAAAATATTTATTAATTAGATTACTTGGGTTGGATTATGATTGTTAGAATTTACCAATGATAGATTTTCATTTTCTATAATATTAACATTCTTATGATTTGATGGAAAATATTTAATCTATAAATATTGTGGAAATATTAAATAAGTAAAAATATAGGTTTAATTAACTCCATATCCCATAGATAATTTATAAGATATGAACTTTCAATTTTTGTATATTGATAAAATATAAAATTCTATAATTAATTCATTTGTTACCTCATAATCATACTAATATTGAGTGTTTTCCATTGAAAAATAATATCCTGGTAATTCAATTTTATTTATTATTAAAAAACTTCTAATTCATATATTTTATCCAAAATTAAATATTTATTTTAACATAATATTATCATCATTATATAGTTTAAATTTATCAATGTGTGAGATAATTAATACTGAGTGATGCTTGGGTAGAAATTTCATTTTGTTAAATATATTTAAATAGAGAATATTATCCCAATAATACATTTTTATTATCTATTTAAGGAAAATAATGATGGTATTTGGAATTTCTAAGATATGAAGTTTATGATTTATTTGTTTTTCGTTGTTATCTTTCCTCTTATATTTTTTTGTTTATAAAAATTATCTATGAAGATAAACTTATAAACCATTATAAGAAAATTATAAATTACTCTAGTATGGTATGTAGTTTTTTTCTGTGTTAAACTAATACATCCATCGAACCCAATTCCATAATTTTAAAATAGGTAAAAAATAATTATACACGAAATTTAATATATCACAATGATCCTGAAAAATATATATAACACCTTGAGATTTTTATGAGATAGATTCTTTTTAATTTATTTTATATTTTGTGTTATACGATACAAAAATATTAGATTTCACTACACCCAACATGGGTTTATCTTGTGGTGTACACAAAACTATTCTTGTCTTGTGTTACATGTAATTTCAAGTTCTTTTTATAGATTTTATTTCCCGTAAGATCGAGTCTAAGCGAACAACTAAATATTATTATGTTACCTTATAACCAAGCCATTATAATGGACGGTCTGAATAGTATTAACTAAATTATGAAAATATTCTCTACACATGTTTTTATAATTAATTATTTGGTGATCAATTAATTATAAATGAAAATAAAACACTTTTTGAATAAAATGAGATTTTTATATGAAAAAAACTATTTAAATCCAAATAAGCGAGTTTATAAAGTAATAAAATTAATATTGATTGATTTTATTAATTAATTATACATATATATAATATATTAATTCTAATTATTAAAACATGTATCATATGTTTCCTACACATGATATAAGAACAAATTCATTTTTTTGGATAAAATAAGTATCCTTCAAAAAAATACAATTTTGATGCCTTTTGATGGCACGCCCTTTTTAAAAAACGTTTTTAACGCATTTTTAAATTCTAATTGAAAAAATATATTTCTTATTTGATTTCTGAGTATAAATATTATCTTAGGTTTAATTTTTGGTATTTTTCAGAAAACATTCATTTTTTGATAAATAGTGAAAAATACTCTATAACAGTTAAAAACAGTTTTTTAGTTTAAATAATTATTATACTTTAAACTAATTTTTAAAGTAAAATAGATAAATAATACAGGTATTAATACAATTTATTTCATTAGAATATTTTTTATATTTAAATTAGAATAAAAATTATTGATATTTTGTATGTCTCTTTTACCTACCTTCTAACCACATCTGTGGTATTAGCATTTAACATAATTTTACCACTTATGTGAACTTAATTTTTAAAAACAGATATACATGGTTGTAATTAGTATAAAAATTATGGTCTAATAGGATCAAAATAATTTTTTTTGAATAGTGAATTTAGTATTTTATTTACCATGATTAAAAGTAAAATCAGGTAAATAAGGGTAAAAATAATATTATAATATTATAAAATTACCCTAAACATTTTCAAATTTTCATTGCATGAGTGGTTTTATACCAAAATCAACCTTATGTTGAAATTATAACCTTTTTAAGACACTTCGGTAATAATATGACATTTATTATGTTTTATTTAAAGATAAGTTAAAAATATCATACTCATAATTTTAATAACTAAATCATTTTTTATATATGGTTATATATAAGTTAAATTCAAAAAATAAATTTTCATTATAAATATAAAATGGTTATATACATCTTGATATATTTTTTACAATATTATAAAATATATAATGAAATTAAATTATGGCACAATGATGATGTAGTAATGGATTTATTAAAGGAAGAATCAAATAGATGATATTAATAATATTAAAATAAATATCATTTGAAATATTTTTTGTCATCCAAGAAAATTTTTGGAAGACTAATACATGTTATGGATGAGTTAATTTAGTTTTTTTAAGGAATTGGGTTGTTATAATTTTATAAATAGTCAAACAATAAATAGTTTCAAAATGGACATAAATGAGATTTTAAAATAAATAATATTTTATTAAATGATATAAAATTAAAAATAACAAATATTTATAGAACCTAAATATGATAATGTTAAATATATCATAAATGATCCAATTGGGGTTCTTTTTTCATTTTATTGTAACTATATTAATCCTATAGTGTAAAAGGACAAGTTGTCACGGTAAGAGTTAAATTGTTTAACTAAGGGTTAAATCCAAAAAAGAAGGTTAATTTTTGACATCAACATGACTAAAATTCATTGGTTGAGGGGATTTCAACCCATACTAATCTTAGACTCTAAATAAATCACTTTTAATATATTTGAAATCTAAAAAAATTATAATAAATTTATACTTTTAGAGTTTCCAAAAGTCCCCCACCCCTCTCTTATAAAATGGCACCTCTCCTTCTCTTTTGTTGACACCTATAATTCCCTTTTGTTCGGAAAAAACATGACCATTTCACCTAAAAATATCTTTAAATTCATTCTATTAGCCATAATTTTTTCATAAATCTAATATATGGAGTCCATTTGTGCAAATCAAAAGAGGACACTTGAAGAATATGTAATTGTTTTACCAACTCTTTCAATGTTTTTTTCCTCTTTTACTTCATTTTCCAATGTGGTTTCCATAATAAATTAATAAATCCAGAATATAATATATAATTATATTTTTTATATGATTATAGGACAACTATATTCCTCATTTTACACATCCTATGAAAAACAATATCACCAAGTGTGCATACGTACAACTTACCGTCTCCACACCGTGGTGTAAACTATTTTTTATCACTACTTTATTTTGATTAGTATAATGAGGAATATAATTGGTATAAATAATTTATATGACATGATAGTTATTAATTATAATTAATATACCATCTAATTACATACCATTTCACCATTAATTGAATGATATCATTTCTCGTGTGTACGTATGGCTTACCATCTCCATGACGTGATGAGATTCATCCTCCACTACAACCATTGAAGAATGATTATTAAAATGTATATAATGAAAAATTATGAAATATTTGACATAATAATGATACTATAATATATATATATATATATATATATTTCAACTATATTCTTCTGTTCAATACAATAAGTAGTCGAAAACCCCATTCATGCGTACGTACGGCCTACCGTCTCCATGAACAGTGTACTTCATTTCCATTATATATCTATTATATATATTTATATAATGAATATATATGATATATAAATATTTTTTTACATTATTTAATTATGTAAATCACTACCTAAGTAATAATATCATGAATAAAAAGTCAAAATATGTACGATAAACAGAGTGATTATCACCAAAAACATTGCTTTAAACGGGATTGTTAAATAAAAGGGTCATATAAATTCATAAATAAATCATATATGATATCATAAATACTATTATGATTATGTTACAAGTTAATAATATGTTTAAAACCACTATACATTAGTTTCAGACATATATGGAAGAAATCATACCTAAGGTAAAATATAATTTCTCAATCTCATTATTATATGAGATTGTTTATATGTAAGTATTTACTGGGTTATACTTATCATCCATGTCCATGTTTTCTAAATATTTATTCCAAACTATTTATTCTATTAATATATAATTTTTAAACTATATTTTACCCATTGGTGAATTTTTATTAAACAATGTTAAATGAATCTTTGTCATTTTTTATATAAGGTACATTTTGACATTTTCGGAAAAAATTACAAGAAGAATGTTTTTTTAACTTATACAGAATGAATGGATTTTTATGCTTTCATAACTCATTATTTACATGAAGCTTACATTACAAGTTTGCATGGTTATCTTCAAATAAATTCTTTTCTTTTAAAATTGTGTGGTGATTTAAGAGAATAAAATATTTTTGAAGAAGAAAGGTTATTGTTTTCAAGAATCAATTCCAAGTGTTTTATCAAAATTATTTTCCATCTATGATGTCCTTTTTTAATAAGGATTTGTTTCAAGTATATTATCCCTATTATTCCAATGGTTTTATTATGTTTCGGTTATTTATGATATCCCTTTTTTCTTGGATTATGTTATGATGGAATGATTTTTAATAAACCCATTTTATTCCTTAGGTTATATTTATGATGAATGATTTGTGTTTTTGTGGCACACATATGTATGATTTAATTATAATTTGGATGGGACCTATAGCTAACTCCAATAAATTGGGTAAGGATGGATAACCCTTGGGGTATATATTTCATTCATGAACCTGATTTCATGTTCACAATTCTATGCATGGACATAGTTTTCATGTCTATAAGTTTATGTGTGGACCTGGTTTCCATATCCATATGTTTATGGAAGGGTCTGATTTCATGTCCTTAATTAGTGAACTTGTTACTATTTATACATGTTCACAAAGTTACAAGTCGATGTGTATTCCATAATTTCATGCCTTATGTCAATTTTATGATATTATAGATTATGTTCTTTGATTTTGTTAAGATTAAAGATTAACTTTAATACGCAGCGTATAAAATTTCTAATGTTATAATCACGTTATCATGCCCTTTATTCTCATGATTATATTTATAAATCACCCATGTTTACTCTTACTGAGAATTTAAGCTCACCCTTTCTTATTTTTTCTTTTCCCTTGGTTATAAATAAATCTTTTTGGTAGGATTACAAAAAGGGTAAGATCATTGTTGGAAACATTGAATATATTTCACTATAATAAAAGTGTGTGTTCTATGTTTCCAAAGGAACAAAACTGATACGATATTTGGGCATCTAGTGGTATAATGTATTAATTATTCCACAAATGTGACGTAATGTATATGTACATTAATCATGGGTGGTTTGAGTTGGTATTAGAGATAATGTTTAGTTAACCATTAGAAACTAGGACGTGAAAATTTTAGTGAGACCCCTAGAGATATTTCTAAGGACATGTATAGGGATGTCCCTAAGGATAAGTATAAGAATATGAGACAATCCTAGAATTTATTAATGATCATGGATTACCTTGGATTTAAACTAATATGTTATATATTGAAATTACTTTCCTTTTATTATGTGGTTTTATAGTATGATTAGTGTTACTCACACTATTCTAGTCAGTTTTATTTAATGGATGGAACTGGAAGGAATCGTGTTAATAATGAATTCAATGGGAAATGCGATGACTTTCCTTCTGTGTAACAAAATGTCATGGGACCTACAATGAAAAATCTTATCTCTATACTCACACGGGATATAAGTCATGAAGCACTTCCAAATGAGTAAAAGAGAGAACAAATCTCTATTGAGTCCTTCATGAGAAAAAACAAACCTACTTTTAGTGGGTATTTTGATCCACTTGATTCTGAATAATGGATCGGTACCACTGAAAATATATTTTATATCATTCAGTGTTCTGAACATGGAAATGTTGTATTTGCTATTTATCATCTATAAGTTGAAGAATATTAGTGGTGGATTCTTATTAATAAGATAAGGGATAAATAATAAACTAAATAAATGGAATGGGATGAGTTTAAAAGAATATTGTTCAATGAGTACTTCCCTCGTATTCCATGAAAAAATATATAGAAGTAATTCCTTGATCCTAATAAAAAAGATGATGAATCTATTAGTACCTATGAAGCTACTTTTACAAGACATTCAAGGTACTCTTCTGGGTTAATCATCATCCCTGAAAGAAAAATTGAATTATTCTTTTGTAGCCTAAAACCAAGTCTTCTAAAGGTTTTGGCCATAAGGGACGTTGGAATATATTAATAAGTCGTTCCTTGGGAAATAAAAGTGGAAATTTAAGTTAGTAACTATAGAGGTTATGAAGATAAGAAAAGGATGGTGGATCTTAATGGAAACTCCAGTGGTTTTCCATAAATAGATAATAAAAGGTATCAACCTCCTACTTGCAAAAATGTTGAAAAGAGAACTTAGGGAAATTATTAAAAGGAACAAAAATAATTCTTCAAGTGTGGAAAGCCTGACTATCAAGCAAAATAGTGTCTTAGTGATATAAAAAGTCCATTCAATTGAGAGAAAGCTCAAGAAAATGAACCACCCACACTTCAATGCTACAGGTGCAATGAGATGTGACATTATGCTAACTAATTCCCTAATCCATGGGATATTGATGAAGATCAACATCTTCAACCACTTAAGGCCAAAGATAAAGTCAAATCATATGTGATCACTATTGTAAATATAGAGTATGACAATGAAGTGGTGGAATGATTGAGTGTTCATGTAATGGGATTCCATAATAATGTTGCAGAATCACTTTTATCATATTATGGAATAATTAGCCCATTTTTTTTTACATATATATTTAAGAGTATATGATGAATAGTATAGAAAACCAGGAAAATTGTTTCAGATATTTTTGGAAAACATGTGATTAAATTAAGGATAACAATTAATATGGGAATAATGTTGGGATAAGTAAATAAAGTAATTTTTGATATTATTAATGAACTTGGGACTAATATGATGACATGATGGATTGAGTTAATGTTTTTGGATATTGAGTATGTGGAAAAGAGATAATTTTTTAAATTATGCATGTTTTCACTAAGGTAATTTGAGTTATTAACATACATGATTGGAATGTGACTAACAAGAGATAACTTATAAGATATGGGAGATAAATATTAATCAAATTTATTGAACCTATTTCTAAAGTATTGGGTTATTATTTTATAGAAGGATTATAAGGTTATACATTTATTGAAAGTTTATATTAATCTTCGAATGAAGTTTTTTATAATAAAGTATTATCTCTCCATAGGTTTCTTTATTCATATTTGATAACTTACGATAACTTTTTTGTTATGGTAAAGATATATGGAATGGCCTATCATTCTATTTAAGGATCACATGATCTGTTAATGCTTAAGGAATGAAAATTAAAATTCATTTCTTTGAATAAGAGATGAAGTGGAAATTGTTCAATCCAATACCAATAGTGATATTGTGTTGAAATTATGTCAATATATCTTCTTTTGAAAATTATTCAACATTAGGAAAATGATCGTGATATAAAAAGTTGTCCAATTATTATCATTTTTATGACATCAAAGACCTATTTAACACTTCTTTAGTTTATGGTTTTGTGATTTTCAACTTTCTTTAGACCAAAAACTTCCTTTTAATTAGTGATCTTTATCGATCTATATCATTATTTACACTTTTCCTTCTCACCCAAATCATCACATATGTTCTTATATGTATAGACCTACTCAAAATTTACTTTGGGAAACTATTATTTTCCAACTATTTATTTTTAAAAGGAAGTCTTAGACTTCATTTTTATTATGTGAGTTTCTATGAAAGAATTTTAAACTATTAATAATTTTATAACCTATATGAATTTCGAGAGAGAAATTCATTTTAAGGGGAGTAGAATGCAACACCCTAAGATTTTTATAAGATATATTATTTTCCTTTCTTTTATGTCTTATGTTGTATGATACACCAAGATTATCTTGAACTACACACAACATCATCTTATCTTGCAGTATACACAACACTATTCTTTTCTTGTGTTATACACAATTTCATGTTCTTTTTATATATTTCATTTAACATAAGATCAAGATTAAGAGAACAACTAAATATTATCATGTTACCTTATAACTTATCCATTAAAATGGTAGATTGAATGGTATTAACTAAATTATGAAAATATTATCTACACATGTTTATATAATTAATTCATTTGTGATAAATTAATTATAAATTAAAATCAAATCCTTTTTAAATAAAAGGAAATATTTTTCTAAAAAACTATTTAAATCCAAATAAGTGAGTTTATAAAGTACTAATATCACTCTTGATGGATTTTATTAATAAAATATATATGTAATATGTTTATTATAATGATTAAAATATATATTATATGTTTTCTAAACATGATTTAAGAACAAATTCAATTTTTCAGATAAAAGAAGTAATTTTTTAAAAACAAATGTAGTTTTGGCCGCCTTTTAATGGTGCACCAATTTTAAAACACATTTTTAACAAATTTTTATATTCTATTTGAAAAATAAACTTCATATTTGAATGTGGAGTATCAATATTAAATAATTAAGGGTTATTTTTTGGTATTTTTTGGCAAATTTTCATTTTTTTGATGAATAGTGAGAAATATTGTATTATAGTTAAAAACTGATTTTTTCATTTAAATGATTATTTTATATTAAACTGATTTTTAAATTTACAATATATCCATAATACTTTTATTAATATAATTTAGGTCATTAGAATAATTTTTATATTGAAATTAGAATAAAAAATTATTTGTCTTTTGAATGTCTCTTTTACCCGCCTTCAAGCCACATATGTGTGATTAGCATTAAAAATAATTTTACCACTTATGTGAATTAAATTTTGAAAAATAGACATACATGATTGTAATCAATATGAAAATTTTGGACTAATAGTATTAAAATAATTTTTGGTTAATAGTAACATTAGTAATTTATTTACCATGGTTAAAGGGTAAATCATGTAAATAAGGGTAAAAATAATATTACAATATTATAAAATTACGCTAAAACTTGTCCTAATTTCATTGGATGAGTGGGTTTCGACTAAAATAAAAATTAGTACAAAATTATAACCTTTTTATTCCATTTGGGTAATAATATGACATTTATTATGTTTTATTTAAAGATTAGTTAAAAATGTTATACTCATACTTTTAATAAATAAATCATTTTTAATATAGAGTTATACATAAGAAAAATTCAATTATAAATATAAATTAGAAATAAAAAATGTTTATATACATCATGGTAATATATTTATAATTTTGTAAAATATATTATTATGTTAAATGGTGACATAATTATAATATAGTTGTTAATTTATTAAAGGAAGAATCAAATAAATGATATTAATAATGTTAAAATAAATATCATTTGAAATAAATTATTCAATACAATAAATTTTTGAATGGAATTGAAATTTTAGGAATGATTTTATGTATTTTTGTTGAAGTAATCAATCTGTTATGGTTTTATAAAAAGTCAAAAAATAAATAGTCTCAAAATTGACAAAAATGATATTTTAAAATAAATAATATTTTTAAATTATATAAAATTCCTAAAAATATTTATTTTTTCCAATAAATCTTAAAATGTTAAAAATATCATAAATTATGTAATTGGTGTTATTTTTTAATTTTATAGTTACTATATTAACTGTATAGTTTAAATAGGCAAGTTGTTATGGTAAGAGTTAAGTTTTTCAACTAAGGGTTAAATCCAAAAGATAAGGTTAATTTAGTGACATAAACATGTCTAGAATTCTTTGGATGAGGTTATTTTGACCCATAATCATATTATCCTCGAAATAAATCTCTTTGGAGCTATTTTAAATCGATAATCAATATATAATAAATTAAAAGTTTTTGAGTTTCAAAAAGTGACCATCCCTTCTCTTATAAAAGGGAACACTCCTTATCTTTTATTCACAACACAAAAGGCATTTATTTCATCTAAAACTTGACCATTTATCGTAAAAACTTCCCTAAATTAATCCTAAAGGATATTCATTGGGTTTAAATCCAATATATGGAGTCCTTTTGAGAAAATCAAAAGGTGACACTCAAAGAAGTGGTAATTGTTTTACCAACTCTTACAAAGTCATTTATTCTTCTAATTATTTTTACTAAGTTTTTTCCATACTAAAGTAATAAATCTAGAATATAATATATTCTAACATGTTTTTATGATTATGGGACAACAATATTACTCCTTTTACTCATCCTGTAAAAAACAATATCACCATGTGTGTGTATGTATGGATTTCTATCTCCACTCCATAGTGTAAATTGTTTTTCATCACTAAATTATTTGGATGTGTATAAAGATGAATATAATTGATAAAAATAAATAATATGACATGATAATTATGATTTATAATTAACATACAATCCAATTTAATAACATTTAACCATTAAGGGAATGATATTGTCGCTCATGTGTACGTACGACTTACTGTCTCTACGACGCGATGAGATTCATCCACCACTACTACCATTTAAGAATTATTATGAAAATGTATATAATAAAAGTATTAAATATATGAAATAATAATTCTATTGGAATATATATATATAAATATATTCACATATATTTCATTTACTTTCTTCCATTCAATACAATAAGAAAACAGAAACAGCATCCATGTGTACATACAACCCACCGTCTCCATGAACAGTGTATTCCATTTAATTTATCTATCTATTATATATATTTATATACTGAATATATAAGATATATAAATAATATTTTAAATTATATAAGTAATTAAAATATTACCTAATTAATAAGATCAAGAATAAAAAGTCAAAACATGTACAATAAACAAAGAGATTATCACTCGAAATGTTGCTTTAACGTGGAATTGTTAAATTAAGGGGTAATGTAAAGTCATAAATTAATCATACATGATATAATAAATATTTTTATTATTCTGTTAAAAGTTAATAATATGTTAAAAATACTATACAAGATTTTTAGACTTGTATAGAAGAAATCATACATAAGGTAAGGGATAATTTTGCAATCTCATTATTATCTAAGATTGTTTATACATAAGTATTTACTATGTTATAATTTTAATAAATGTACATGTTTCCTAAATATTTTTTCCAATTTAAAAAACCAACCCAGGTCGACCGTGAACCGATCACCCAAGACGGTCTGTTACATGGCCCGAGAGGCATTCCCGATCCTCTCGGGCTGGCAACAAGTGTCAGGGCATCAATAGAGGATAATTGGGAACGATTTCTCCCAGTGAAAATAAATAAAGCAGCAGAAAAAGTAGAATAACACAAAGTAAATAAACAACATGAAAAGAAACAATGATCAATAATAACTAACTAACCTGACCACTACCAAAAACTCCTCGTGACTCTGAGAGTCGCTCACCAAACCACAACTAACTCTCACCCACGATGAGAAAGCTCGAGTCAAACCTACAACAGAAACTAAAAACAGGAAAACACTATATGAATGAGTATTAAAACTTAGTAGGTAGACTCGACTAATTCAATTCCCAATGCACATACCATTAAATAAAGAATTTATCAATTCCAAGTTTTAACTAAATTATATAAAATATCGGTTTCCACACACACACCTTTGTTTCTAAAACAAGTAATGGTCCATTGCCCTATTTAATTTAAAAACAAGTTTAATGCTTGAAAGGAGAAGGTTATTTTCATTTTAAAACGTTTTTTAGAACAATTTAGAAATCCAAATTTTAGTCATTAGTCAAAAGGAAAACCACACATAACATATAACACACACTAAGGGCAATGGAAAATGTGGCACACAGGGGAGAGAAACCGAACTAGACCTCTCAACCATCCGCCAAATACAAATAAGCACAAAAGGAAACATTGGTCGAACCTAGAGCTCATGAACAATCTTGAACATACTATACATGTGACTCATCCTGAAGGCATGCCTACTCTCGATGATTTCATAATTCCTAAATGCTTAGTATCTCCCTACCTGGCCTAACCGAGAGGCCTAATCCCCTATTAGATTATAATCCATACTGAGGGCCACTAGCAAGTGCGTAATCTAAACTAGTGCAGCAATCGTTCTCAGAAAATTCACTCACTATGCCAGGTTCCCATGTCAACACGTATAATAAAAATAAAAGGGGTGATTCAACAAAGTCAATAAAGTAGCACAAACATCACACACAACTCATGCAGTCAATGTACACCAAAGATCACCCTTAAGTCACCCTAAAGAGAATTTTCCATAATAATTTATTTTATTAAAGTGTCAAATGGGCCTTCACCAATTTTAAAGAAAATCCTCATTTCTTAAGAGAACCAAAACACTTGTTCACACTTCAAAAGAAATCATTTATCAATAAACCAAAACTACAATTGGAAATCTGTGAATTATGTTTAAAGGCCAAATGGGTATTCTTTCACTACAGGGTGTTCGTTCGTCAAGAAAATATTTCAAGTGTCGTGTATAAAATAAATAGATCTTTTTACACCAAAGAATCTTTAAAAATTAATTGTCTTATATTATTTCCCATTTATTAAAATTAAAAAATATCAAGCAATTAATACATTCTGAATTTAAAGTCAAGTATAGTGGGGGACCTAACTCGACTCGCAGTTCAAGCACGATGGTGTGACATGCCTCAAGCGGGCACTCAAGCACATGCAAGCTGATGATCATAGGACCGTGGAAAAATATTTCTAATGCGCTGCAACTGAAAATATAACAAAAATACATAAATGCGGACTCAAAATGATCCAAACAAACAAACAATGAAAAAATAACTAGCTCGACATGTTTTCAAAACACAACTCACACTATCCACACTATTTACTAAACCACTTTAAATTTTATAAAAAAAATTCAAAAGGTATCCCATAGATTTACACACCCAAAAACCCCTTCAAAACCTCTTTTATGATCAACCACAGATCCCCAACATACCCGAACATAAAACACATGACTAGAATAGTCGAATAAACTAATAGCACAACTGAATAAAAATATTTCACATGCTAAAAATCCATTTTGAAAACATACACACGTCGCTTTAGAAACTATAACCCAAAGTTCCACTTGAGGAAGATCAATTACCAAGTTTAGCATCACGTTTATACTTCTAAACCAAAACATGTTTCAAGAAAAATAATTACCAATCGCTTGAAAAGCCAACCAGTGAATATTTTTAAATAAAAAGGGTGTGCACTATAAAACAATTTACACCAAATGATCAGAGAAAAAAACCAAAACATTGCATATCACAATGATTTTCTATAAAAAAATATGATAAATCACTAAATAATAAGTAAGGGTAGTGATAAAGAAAGACTTAGTGAAATCTTAAATTTAAAGGTGACGTGCAAAGGGTTCATACGTCAACTCCAATGTGAGATGAAAACACACACCCAAAACCAGTGCGCAATCTCACTCGCACCTCAACCACATTCTCTGGAAACTTAATTACACCCTATGAAATAAGATTGAACCCCAACACATAGGGTTTTAGAAAAAATAATAACTCTCCTCAAGTGACACATAACCAAGAACCCCTTAACGAAAGGGTAGGGCGTCTCCGGAGGGAGAGGACGCCGTCAAGGGGGAAACGCTGGCGAGGGAGAAACAACGATGAGGGGAATCTCACCAGAGGCCATAGTTCGGGGGCAGTGCATGATGAAAAAGGTATTTAAGGGGGTTTGGGGTTGGCTAAAGGTGGTCTTGGACTGTTTAAAGGGTTGTTGGTAGGGGTCTCGCAGGTCGGGCAGCCACAAGCTGGCCGGAGGCGTGTTGAGCTTGGGCAAGCATGACGGTGGGTGTGCGGAGGGTGAGGCTGGGGCAAGGAAGAGGGAAATAGGGGCACTATGGGGAAAACTGGGGCACCCGGCAGTGAAGCAGGAGGGACACGGGAGGCCGGTGCTGGCTGTGGCGCAGGCGAAGCCGCGAGGGGCTTGGAGTGAACGCAGGGGTGGGCGAACCTACTGGTGGAATGAGGCGAGGCTGTTGGGGGATGCAGGAAAAGGGTGAGAGCAAAGAAGGGGGGTTTGGTCGGCAGGTCTGACATTGTAGAAGAGTGCACGCCGTATGAAGGAGGTTGAAGGGCGCGCAAGGTCAGGGGGACACCAGAGGCGACGGTTGCTGTAGCGTGAGGCAGGGGAGGTGGAGCGACTGAAGTGTGGGGTTCCTGTTTGCACCAAGGGAAAAGGGGTAATAGGGGGTAGCCCTCTTGGGGAGAAGGATAGGAGAGAGATAGGGGCGACGACATGAGAGAGAATAGAAAAAAAAAGAGAAAGAGAGAGGTGCTAGGGTTAAGAGTAAAATAGAATAAAAAGAATAAAAATAAATAAATAAATAAATAAATAAAATGAAAAAAATAAAATAAACAATTATCTATAATAAAAATAATACTCATAAAAATAATAATAATAATGCTAATAATATCGATGATAATAACATTAATCTATAATAATAATAATAATAAATAAATTTAATAATTACAAAATAAACAAGAAAAAAATTAATAATAATAATTATAAAATTATGAACAACAATACAAATTTTAAACAACATAATAAATCACAAACATTACCCATTTTAAATTTCTGAAGGCAGGAAGACGGTGACGTTGCCTAGGTGAAGACACGCGGGGTTTCCAAAATGCGCTTTGCCCGCATGCCCAGTGACGTCAACTCAAAAACGCACAATTTTTTTTTTTTGACTAGACTCAAAAATATCATTCAATATTTAACCTGATCCTCGAAAAAAAATTAAAATCCAAATAAAATAATAGATAGGTCGAGTGTGACAATTCTCCCCACCATAACACTTTCCACCCTTAGAAAGCCACAACACGATCTAGACCCAAAGATAAAACTTCTTACGTTTCACCCACTTCTAAAAGTTTAAGTGCCTCTAGTTGATCAATCCAAGTAGACACCGAAACCCATGACATGCAATTTATCCTCAAAACACGAACACCTTAAACACCACCAAAATGAAACCCAAACCATCCATTTCAACCAAGGAAATAATGAACTTAAATCACCTCCGAGACTTATCCCATTAATCTTAGTCCAACAGAACCATTGGGTGTACTCCAATCCTGACGTTTCCCCAAGAGGAAGAACCTAAAATTAAGTGGTTCCACATGAGACCACTTACCACCAAACGATACCCGAACTGAAACTCTGATACTGACACGGGGAGGCCCGAATGGACTCCTCAGCATAAGGATTAGGCTAACTCTAAATTACTTCGGGTGTAACATTATGAGACCCATTGTGGGTCTCCCCACTATAATAATGGACGAGATTAACAAAACTAGAAAACTTTCCGTTCCAACCAAAAATCCCCCACCTTAAGGGGGAGAAGGGAAGGACCCTACTGATAGAGCATTAAAACTACCATCACCACTACACTAACAAATTCACACCCTCAGAAGAACACAAACCATGCCATACTAAGGATCGTGATTAAACCCAGGCCCTTCTTCACCACTGGGGTTCTCCTGACTACGTTCCAGCTTCACTCCGGGACCTATGGTTGGAGCACCGATGATTGAAGCATCTCCTACCTCACATTCAGGATTCAAAAATTCCAGAACATAACACATGAACCAAAATTTTACCAAACACACTTCCATTCAAAATAAAGGTTTTTAATAGGTTCTATAATAACTATTCTTACAACTGAAGGAAAAAACACCATAAAATTCCAAAAAAGACAAACACTAAGTCCAGGGATCACTAAAAAGAGAAAACCTCAAACTGATCCCCAAACATCACCCTACTCCTACTGATGGGATGAGGTAGCCTTTGATGAGCTAGGTCTGGCTTCGGCTCGCTTCTTGGAAACACCTCGGCAAAATCTATGCAAGTGACCCAGACATCCACATGTGTGGTAGGGTCTCGGAGCTCTCGGGAATATCGGCCTCTTGTGACCTTGCCTACCACACTGGTGATAGATCATGACATTGCGTTGTGAAGAAGATAGCTAAAGTTCTGAAGGCCTATTGTTTCCTCTATTAGAGCCACCAGCATCAGGTCACTACCCATTCTTTCTATTTTCATGCTCTGCACTACCTCCCAAGGTTGGGGGAGGATTCTCTACCTCAAGTCCTCCTACTAACTCAGCTTCATCCAAAAATTCTTTCCCCGCAACATCTGAGAAGGTGATTAGGTTGATCTTTGCCACTTTTGACTGCAGTTCAGGTCGAAGTCTTGTCTCAAATTGTCGATCCTTCCCGGGATCATTTGCAACAAACCACTAATCATATGAAACTAGGTTTATGAAACATAGATATAATTCTAGTACTGATTCAATGCCCTACTGAAGACAATACAACTTGATCCTCTTCCTCTGCTTGGTCAACTTAGAGAAATATTGTTAGATGAATGATGAATTGAAGAACTCCCATGTTAGATATTCTTGAGGCTTATTCCGTGACACAGACTTCCACCATTTCCAGGTTGGACCTTCAAGCATAAAGGTAGCCGACATCACCTTCAATGACTCAGGCAACCCAATGAAATTGAAGTTTCTCTCAATCTTCCGCAACCACTCCTCTACCTCAAGTATATCTTCTTGACCAAAAAATAGTGGAGGGTTTAACTTCTAGAATTCCAGAACATAGTCTATAGGTTGATCAACTGGAGGATTTTCTAAGGATGCGCCACCTGAAGTTGCACCTTGAATATCCATCGAACCTTCGGGGGGGTGAACACTAAGGAACAAGAAAACAAGGAGCGAGATAAAAACATGGTCATTTCCTTTTCAAATTCAACTTTTCACAATCTCAAAAATAAAACTTTACAAAACTTTTTTTTTGAAGTAAAGAAGACCCAAACAATCCACAAGGAGAACTAGTGTCGATGGGTGACTCAACCATATGGTTGGCAGCCATATTCCAGTCACACCACTGTCACAAGGAACACTCTAGGGTAATTTCCCCATCTCCACATGGATTTCTAGACCATGCTAGCTCACGAAGGTCACTTGCCCAACACCCATTTCATTTCCCAATACCAAACAAACCATAAGAATCAAAAGACATTGACAACCCAAACATTACATGGTAACCCGAGGTTCGGAACGAGCAAGGGTTCATGACTTCCTTCCTATTATTATTCCTTGAGTCCCAACAATTCTACTCCTTCTACCATGAAAACCCCAAATAACGATGGGATCTCTGAAAAACAAGGTCTTCTCAGGAGCTGACCTCCTCTGATACCGTTTTGTCACGAACCAACCGGGGTCAACCCTGAACCGATCACCCGAGCCGGTCCGCGACATGGCCTGAGAGGCGTTCCCTATCCTCCTGGGCTGGCGAAAAGTGCCAGGGCATCAATAGAGGACAATTGGGAATGATTTCGCCTAGTGAAAATAAATAAAGCGGTGGAAAAAGTAGAATAATGAAAAGTAAATAAACAACATGAAAAAGAAAGAACAATCAACAAAAACCAACTAACCTGACCACGACCAAAAACTCCTCACGGCTCTGAGAGTCACTCACCAAACCACAACCAACCCTCACCCACAGTAAGAAATCTCGAGTTAAACTTACAACAGAAACTAAAAACTGGAAAACACTATAGGTGTGAGTATTAAAACTCAGTAGGTAGGTCCGACTAATTCTATTCCCAATGCAAATACCCTTAAATAAAGAATTTATCAATTCCAGGTTTGAACTAAATTATATAAAATATGGGTTTCCACACACACACCTTCATTTCTAAAACAAGTAACGGTCCATTACCCTATTTAATTTAAAAACAAGTTTAATGCTTGAAAGGAGAAGGTGCATTTCATTTTAAAATGTTTTTGCGAACAATTTAGAAATCTAAATTTTAGTTGTTAGTCAAAAGGAAAACCACACATAACATACAACACACACTAAGGGTAATGTAAAATGTGGCACACAGGGGCAAACAACTGAACTAGACCTCTAAATCATCCACCACATACAAATAAGAAATAAAGGAAACATGGGTCGAACCTAGGAGCTCATGAAAAACCTGGAACGTACTATACATGTGACTCATACTGAAGGCATGCTTACTCTTGATGTCTTCATAATGCCCAAATGCTCGGTATTACCCTACCTGGACTAACAGAGGGGCCCAATCCCCTAGTAGAGTATAATCCATACTAAGGGCCACTAGCATGTGCGTAATCTAAACTAGTGCAACAATCGTTCTCAGAAAATTCACTCACTAGGCCAGGTTCCCATGTCAACACGTATAATAAAAAAGAAATGGGTGAGTCAACAAAGTAAATCATGTAGAACAAACATCACACACAACTCATTCAGTAAACATATACCATATATCAGCCCTGAGTCTCCCCAAAGAGTGTTTTCCAAAATAATTTATTTTATTCAAGTGCCAAACGGGTCTTCACCAATTTTAAAGAAAATCCTCATTTCTCAACAGAACCAAAAAACTTGTTCATGCTTCAAAGGAAATCATTTATCACTAAAACAGAACTACATTTGAAATTCTGTGAATTATGTTTAAAGTACAAATAGGCATTCTTTCACTACTGGGTGTCCCTTCATCAAGAAAATATTTCAAGTGTTGTGTATAAAATAAACGACCCTTTTTGCACCAAATAATAATTTAAAAATTAATTATCTTATATTATTTCCCATTTATTAAAATTAATAAAATATCAAGCAATTAATAAATTTTGAATTTAAAGTCGATTGTAGTGGGGGCCTACCTCGACTCCCAGTCCAAGCACGATGGCGTGACATGCCTCGAGCGGGCGTGCAAGCACATGAAATATGATGATCACGGGACTGTGGAAAAATCTTGCCAACGCACAAAAACTAAAAAGACAACTAAAATACATAAATGCATACTTAAAATGATCCAAACGAAGAAACAATAAAAAAATAACTAGCTCTACATGTTTCCAAATCACAACCCACACAATCCACACAATTTACTAAACCACTTTAAATTTTATAAAACAATTTTTAAAAGGTATCCCATAGCTTTACACACCCAAAAACCCCTTAAAACCCACTTTTTGATCAACCATAGATCCCTAACATACCCGAACATAAATCACATGACTTGCATAGTCAAATGAACTAATTGCACAACCTAATAAAAATACTTCACACGCCAAAAATCCATTTTGAAAACATACACACATCGCTTTTGAAACTGTAACCCAAAGGTCCACTCAAGGAAGATCAATTACCATGTTCAGAATCACGGTTATACTTCTAAACCAAAACTTGTTTTAAAAAAAAATAATTACAAATTTCTTGCAAAACCAACCATATATTTTTTTTAAAAATAAGAAGGGTGTGCACTATAAAACATTTTACACCAAATTATCAGAGAAACATAACCAAAACACCACATATCACAATGATTGACTATAAAAAATATACCAAATAAATAAATAATAACTAAGGGTAGTGGGAAAGAAAGACTCAGTGAAATATTAAATTTAAAGGTGACGTGCAAAGGGTTCATACCTCAACTCTACTACGAGATGAAAATGCAAGCCCAAAACCGGTGCGCGATCTCACTCGCACCTCAACTGCATGCTCTGTAAACTTAATTAAACCCTACGCAACAAGATTGAACCCCAACACATAGGGTTCTAGAAAAATGAATAACTCTCATCAAGGAACACATAACCAAGAACCCCTTACCGAAAGGGTAGGGTGTCTCCAGAGGGAGAGGATGCCGTCAAGGGGGAAACACTGGGGATGGGGTGACACCGATGAGGGGAAGTTCGCTAGAGGCCGCAGTTCGGGGGTAGTGTGTGCTGAACAAGGGATGTCAGGGGGTTGCGGGTTGGCCAAAGGTGGTCTCGGACTATTTGGAGGGTTTCCAACAGGGGGTCTCATAGGTCGTGTGGCCACAAGTTGGCCGGAGGCGCATTGAGCTAGGGAGAGCTTGACGGCGGGTGTGCGGAGTGTGCGGTCGGGGCAAAGAGGAGGGGGACAGAGGCACTGTGGGGAAAACTGGGTCACCGGGCAGTGAAGCAGGAGGGGCGTGGGAGGACGGTGCTGGCTGTGGAACTAGTGAATCCATGAGGGGCTTTGGGTGAATGGAGGGGTGGGTGGACCTGCAGGTGGCGTGAGGTGAGGCTGTCAGGGGATGCGGGCAGAGGGTTAGCGCGGAGGGGGGGAGGGGGCTGGTCGGCAGGTCAGGGGGTACAGAAGAGTGCACGCCGCATGAAGGAGGGTGAAGGGTGTGCAAGATCATGGGGACACCAGGGGTGATGGTTGTTGTAGCGTGAGGCTGGGGAGGCGGAATGACCGAAGCACGTGGTTCCTGTTTTCGCTAAGGGAAAAGGGGAAACAGGGGGCAGCCTGCTCAGGGAGAAAGAGAGGAGAGATATAGGGGTGGCAGCATGAGAGAGAAGATAAAAAAAGAGAGAAAGAGAGCGGTGCTAGGGTAATGAGTAAAATAGAATAAAAAAGAATAAAAATAAATAAATAAATAAAACAAAACAAAAACAAATGAACAAAATAAAATAAACAACGATCTATAATAAAAATAATACTCATAAAAATAATAAGAAGAATACTAATAATAATGATGATAATAACCTTAATCTATAATAATAATAAAATAATAATAAAAATAATAAATTTATTAATTACAAAAGAAACAAGAAAAAAATTAATAATAAAAATTATAAAATTATGAACAGCAATAAAAATTGTAAACAACACAATAAATCACAAACATTACCCATTTTTAATTTCTAAAGGTAGGTGGACTGTGTCTTTGCCTGGGAAAAGCCACACGGGGTTTATAAATTGTTCTCTTATCGCATTCCCAGCGATGTCAACTCAAAAATGAGCATTTTTTTTTGGAAAAGACTCAAAAATATCGTTCGGGGTTTAACCCGAACCTCAACAAAAAATTTAAAAGGAAAAGAAAATGATAAAATAAAATAATAGATAGGTCGGGTGTGACATCCAAAATATTCATTCTATTATTCTATAATTTTTTAAAGTCAATTTTAATCATTGGAGAATTTTTATTAAACGGTGTGGAAGGAATATTTTTCATTTTTGATATGAGGTACTTTTTGATATTTCTATCAAAAGTATGAGAAGAATGTGTTTTTAACATGTATGGAATGAATGGTTTTTGATGCTTTCACAATGCCTTGTTTCAATGAATCTTCCCTTACAATGTTTCATTTTTATCCTCAAATAAATTATTTTATTTTAAATTTTCATGGCATTTTAAGAAAAGAAAACATTTTTGAAGAAGAAATTTTATTTTTCTCAATAATCAATTTCATGTGTTTTATCAAAATTATTTTCCATATATAATGATGCTATTTAAAAAGGAAATATTTCAATTATACTATTCTTATTATTACTATGGTTTTATTATGTTTATACTATTTATGAAATCCATTTTTTTCCAAGATTAAGTTATGACAGAATGGTGTTATGAAGCCCATTTTATTCCTTTGGTTACGTTTATGATGAATGATTTCTATTTTGTGGCACACTTATATATGATTTCATTATGATATAGGTGGTACCTATATCTCCCTACAATGCATTTGATATTAATTGATAACTCATGAGGTATGTATGTTAGGCATGAACCTGATTTCATATTCACAATTCTATGTATGGACCTAGTTTTTATGTCCATAATTTTATGAGTGGACCTGGTTTTCATGTCCATATTTTTATGAAAGTTCAGGATTTCATGTCCTTAATGAGTGAACCTATTACTATTTATACAAGTTCACAAAGTTACAAGTTGATTTATATGCCTGAATTTCATGCCTTATGTAAATTTTATGATCTTAGGGATTATGTTCTTTGATTTCCTTATAATTAATGTTTACCTTTGATATGAAGGGAATGATGTTTTGATGTTATGATCACATTATCATACCCTTTATACTCATGTTTATGTTTACATATAACCCCTTTTTACACTTACTAATAATCTGAGCTCACTCTTTCTTATTTTTTCTTTCCCCAAGGTTATAAAGAAATGTTTTAGGTAGGAGTACAAAAAGGAGACGATATTTATGGGAGACATTGAATATATTTCACTATACTAGAATTTTGTTTTCAATATTTCCAAAGGCACTAAACTAATATAGTCTTTATATGTCTCTTTATATAATGTATTAAGTATTTTAAAAAATTTATATATTTTTTATTTACGTCAAGATTGGGTTGTTAGAATATAGGTGACTTTTCCCTCGCCAGTTTTGTATGGAATTGAAAATATTTAGGAATCATTGTATTTTTTGGGGGTGTTTTGTCATAATAATATTTCATATATTCCTAGTGAGGTTAACACTCTCATCATGTGGAGTCTCATATTCCCTATACATATATCAATGAATATTTTATCATATTTCTTATTCTACTTCAAGGATTCCAAAAAAGGAAGATCCAATTTGACATCTTTGAATGTTACAAGTATATCTCTATCAATTAATTATGATGGGAATTCATTGATTTCCATTTACTAGTAGAAAATGATATTGGAAAATGTTTATTTTATATTAAATTTATTTTGTTTTTTTTGGGTTTTATCACCACATTTAAATAATCTTCTTCCTTTATATCTCTATTTTTTATAGGACTATTCCTGAATACATGGTTTTACCAAAATAATTTCTGATTTCATTTTTTTGATATTACCATAATCATATAACCATTACTATTAGATATTTTTTTGATCTAAAAACATATTATTATTTTTATTTATAATATCTCATAAAAAAGAAAAACTATTCTAGTCTACTTTTTATTTCCTTCAATTAATTTTCCAAATTTTCAATACAATAATCTATTTTAGTTAGTGTATGTGGTTCATAGTTATTTAAAGTCTTCTCTATATCATTCCTTTATTATAATTTTATATATTGGAAATTATTCTTGTATACCTACCAATAATTATACTATAAAATCAATTGTTAATGATATTCTCACTAAATAGGTGGCCTTGTTTTATTTTACAAATTCAAAAATCCATATTGTATTTATGAACATTCCATCCAATCCTAATTTACTTATCAAAATTTTCTATTAAAAAAATTATATAAAAATATTAAATAACATTCAATTGATAACATTAATTAGAGAAATATTATGATGAATAAAAAATTCCTTAAATTATAAAAGGGGTGATAGAATTATTTTTTTATCTATCACTCATTTTCCTCACCAAAAAACATGTTTATACAAGTCTAGATTCAACAACTTTAATTATAAAATATTTTACTGTATGAAATAATTTGAATTAAATACCTTTAGTTACAATATAGTATGCATTTTGGGTTATTTTTTTAATGATTATTTTTTATTTTGTTGGTCATTCTTCAATCAATTCTAATTTCGAGGATTCAACTACAATCGTTTTGTTAATATCAATAAATACTTGGGATAATAAACATATGAAATGATGTTCCTCAATAACTTAATTTGGAAATCATAACTCTATATTCATGAATCATTCCTAGAACTTATATATATTCTCTGATGTGGATTTCATTATCACAAAGATCTCATTACTCGTGGAGGTACATGTTAAATTTAGGAAGAAAATTTAAAGTATACAGCCCAGGACCAGAACTCTTAGACCATATGTTAAAACCTGATGTGTATTCATTTAAAAAAATTAACTGAAATTATATAGTCCATTACATACTCATGGTTCTTTTTCTATCAAGGTTTCGGATGATTATTCAAAACCTTACATAAAATCTTTGTTTGCACAATTAAAAAGTAAAACAACTATTTAAATTCCCTCATGGTACCTACTTAAACAAAACAAACCCCTGTCAACAAAAATTAAAATGTAGGGTGGGCATAAAATTACTTAGTAATGGGTTTTAAAATAAAGATTAAAATACTTTTATTAATAATTTTTATAAACACTTTAGAGAAAAATTTATTTCTTTTCAAAATGCATATCATTTGTTTTTATAAAAAGTTTCCCAAATAATAACCTAGGGTTTCCAATGAATTATGAAAGTAAATGCTTTCCAAAATCTAAAAAAAATTGAAAATACATTTAATTTTATAATAAGTAACATTTAAAATTATCTTTTAATTTCACCTTTTAAATCATTCTAAAGATAATAACATTAATATAGAATAAAAAAAATTGGAAAACATTAAGATTCTGTGTGTCAACTAGCAGTATCCACATTAAGATAATATCCCCAAGAGGTGATGGGATTACCACATTCCTTATAAACTCATTTGATACCCAAGTGTATAATTTTATTTTAAGAAAACATTTTTTGGTCTTCCCATCTCATTTATGATCAATTAATTTTTTAAAAAAATTAAATAAATTTTTTTTGAAGAAGAAAATAATTTTATATCTTCTAAACATTATCTCATTCTATTTTTTAAAAATTCCATAAGGGTTAAGGTAAAAAAATATAATATATCTATAAATTCAAGAAAAAAACATTAATACTTTTCAAAAATAAACATAAAACAATTACCTTTTTAACATTCTAGGAATTTCAATGCCAATTATACTATAAATCCATAACTATTATTATGAATGAAACATATTGTAATAAAATAACATTTTACACATAAAATGTTAAATTTTATCCCTAAAAGAAAACAATATTGATTTTAGATAACATATCCAATTTAATATAAATTTATTAATTAAAAATATAAAATTAAAATAATGTTCTTTTATTAAAACTGCCTTTTAAACAAGGGTTTTTCAAAATCATTGAAACGGAAGTTTCTTAATTAAAAAAATCATTTCAGGCTATTTTTTTCTAAAATAAACATACAAATAGAATTTAAAAATGGATTTGACATATTACAATATAATTTTGATAACGTAAAATGATAGATTAGGAATGATAAAAGTTCATTTCTATAAAATATAATCCCTTTAAATGAAATTACATTAAATTATATCACTGATTTAGAATATATATTTCTTCATAAAATAATTCATTTACTATGTTAAAATAGTTTTTTAAAGATAAGTACATAGAAGTTTAAAAATAAAAAATTCCCAGGCATAAAATATTATTTGTTTAAACATATATCTCCCTTAATGAAATGTTTTCTAGGTTTAAAATTCAATTGAAAATATATAAATATATAAATGTCTGGAAATAAAATTTTTCCTTCCCTCATAATAAAGATAAAAAAAATCTAAGTTCATTCTTGAATTTTTAGAATATGTAAGAATATATAGTGAGGGATTCAATGGTGGGGGGTTTCTAAAGAAAAGTGAACATAGGGGTACTAACGGTTCTTAGTCTGTATCCTCAAAATGAAGGTTTCTTATACAAACATAATTTAATTATTTAGTTATATATATAATATTTTATGGATGTTACATATATATATATTCATATATACATTTATATCATATATGATTCATATTTAAGTGGTTTTTTATGGCTTTGAAAATAGAAACTATGAAATTTAGATATATACAACAAATTCAGTTTGATAAGGAAATGATGTATATTAAATGAATAATTAATGCATATTTGTATCTACTATATATATACAATGATGGAAAATGTAATATATATATATGTGTGTGTGTGTGTGTCTATCTCATCGTTGCTTTTAGTGCAAGAAAAAGAGGAATACTATGAAGGAATTTCTTAAGGATCCCACTTGTAAGAGAATGTCATCTGACTTTAAATTGATTAGTATATAATTATATAGTTATATGAATTGAGTTGTTGAGATTCTTTAAAAATATTCATGTTACATAATTTATAATTAAATTAACTGGGTTTTAGAGAATGTTTTTATGTACATGATATTTAATGTCGTTAATTTTTTTATCAAGATTGGTTGAAGATCATCGACGATGGAACCAGTGTCAGGGAAGAGAAAATCAGTGTTGGGGTTTTAAGAATTGAACATGAGAGGATAAAGATGATCTTTAAAAATATCTTATGACTCAAAAAAAATGAATTGTATGACTTCAATATTAATGATACATTTAATAAATGTAGATAATATCTAGATAGCCACATCTGACATCAAAAACACTATAGCATAAGAAATTAATATATGATAAGTACATCCAATGACTCAACAAATGAATGTAATAGGGTACATTCTTGATCCTCTTCTATTACCAACCCATTCTAGATCCTTCACCATCGTATAACCCCATATGGTGGTTCCATTTCTCTGACCCATGCGCTTTCAGGCCATTCCTACTCTCATTCTACTATACAACTAGCTTGGTTGGCTCCTGTCTATAGTTGAGCCTACTTCCATGCATGGCTGAGCTAGCCAGCAAGTTGTTAGCTGGCCAATTATTTTAATATACTAAGTAAAATTTAAATTACTTATGAACTATATTAATATACCATTTTAGAATTATATACACATTTATTTTATCCTTTTAATAAGTTTATTATAATTATTATTAGATTAGAAACATATATATTGTTTAATATAAAATAGTAATAAAAACTTTTTAATAAAAAAACTTTCAAATAAAAATTATCTAGAGATATCATTAGTGCCCCTAATTATTTTCTTAATTTATTTCAATGTTTTCTTAGATTAAATTACTACTAATATTATTAATTTAGAAATAACATTTTAGTAACCAGAATTTGAAATAATTTTCATACAAAAACAATATTATTTACATTATTAAAATAAACATTAAACTTATTCACTTATAATTATAATTAATTAAAAAAAATTAAAAAGTTATTTTATTGACATTTAACTAAATAAAGAAATAATATTCCATTAAAATAAAATTTATACTATATTTAATAAAAATATTATCTCTTAAAAAATAGAAATGTATTCAAAGATTATTATATTAATAATAAGAGACATTGAAAACTTTAAATATTATATACAAATAAAATTACTTTTAAATATATAAACATATATTTTAAATATCAAATTAAAATACTTTTTATCATGATTTAAGATAATAAATTTTTGTAAAGAATATAAAAATATTCTTCAATAAAATAAAATTTCATAGAAAAAAATGTAATATTTTATAATTTTAATAATTTAATTTATCTTATAACAAAAAAATATTTTGATTAAAGGAAGTCACATCATTAATCTTCTTTGTTTTAAAATATTTTTTAGTTGATTGTAATTATAAAAAAATTAATTTAATATTTATTAAATTGACTAATAATATTCTTAAAATTATATAGATGTAAAATTATGCCCCTTAAATGAATTATTCTCTCATAGTTCTTTTATTATACTTAAATAAATTATGAATTTCCATCTTTAGAATTGGAAAAACTAGATTTGTTAAAATTCTACACTCTTAAGGGTCACTTAATTACCTAGAACCTCAAAAGAAACCCTCTAACACCAAAATTATCCTAAATAAAAAATTCATAATCTCCAAAGCTTCCTAAACTATTCCTCTGATATCTATTATGATAGCTCGAGACCCGTAATTTCAGATCTGGTGTTAAAAATATGATGAATATGTTTTTTATAAAATGTAACTTAAAATATACAGTCCTTTACATACATGTGGATCTTGTATTGTCTAGTCGTTGGAGTAATACCAAAAGACATAAATTAAAGGAAATTTTACACCATATAAAAGTAAAAGATCTATTTTACTTCACTCATTCTAGTAGCTTAAATAAAAAAATGCCTTCAAACATTTAATGATCATGTAAAAAACATTTCAAAATGTCTAGTGTGAATAAAATTACCTAGTAATGGTTTTTAAAACCATGGGTAAAATCATTTATAAACATTATTTAAATATCTTTAAAAATCATTATATTTTATATCAAATATAATAAAATTGATATGATAGATATATTTTTAAATATAATGTTCTATGATTTTCATGAAAATTTCATTGTAAAATTAATTTTAACATATTTAAAGGATTATTAAATTAAAACCGCAATAAATTTAAAAATAAAATACCTTTCAAAAAATATTTGTATTTCTAATTTATAATAATTTCTAAAACATAAATTCCATATGGATTAAATTGATACTTTGGAAACGTTATGAAATCAATGTATCCATTAGCATTATCACATTGAATACAACATCCCCTTGAGTTTTTGGGGTCACCCCATTCATCATAAACTCATTAGATACCAAAGTGAAAAAAAAATATTTTAAGAAAACTTTTTTTCTACCTTTCTCATTTATAATATAATAAATTATTTTCAAAAAATTACAAAAATTATTTTCTAAGTGGAAAATAATGTTATATATTCTAAACTTTAGCATAAACTATTTTTCATAAATACCATAATGGTGAGGATAAATCAATTTTTATAATATATTCATAAATTCAAGGAATAATTCATAAATAGTTTAGAAATTAAAATTAAGATAATTATGTTTGATAACATGCATGGAATTTCAGTGGCAATTATAGTATATATTCATAACTATTATTATTAATGATGTAACGCCCTGACCCCAGTTACCCAGAGTTGGTGCATTATTACATAACATTGGCATGATCACAAAAGATCAAGTCTCGAAAGACCGATTAGTTTAGCAGCCTTGGAAGTACTAGATACATTCATAAGGTTTACATTACATCATAAAATGAAAAACTACAACAACATTGTTTCCATAGACCACACTCATATCCCCTCAGACTATCCCTACAGGTCAGTCATAAAATACTTCTTCGCATCCTGGGAAAAATAAAACAAAGAAAGGGGTGAGCTCAGATGCTCAGTAAGGATAACAATATAGTGAAAACTTTCATAAATAATCATAAACATTTAAGGAAATGTATAAGACTAAAACAAAATCCTTTTAAACTCGAACTTCAACAAAATAAGGCAAATATAAAATCAAATAATACAATTTACTTACTCACATGGATATTCTACTAGTTGAATAATCACATGCAATATCAATAGCCACTTTCATAATGATGGAATGCATAATTCTAGACTTTCATAACCACATAGTCAAGGCCTTGTTCCAAGACTAAAAATAATATTTTTTCAAGGCCTTGTGCCAAGACACTAGTTTGTCTCATGATACCTACTGATGCATCAAGGATCTATAGCAGGCTCGACCCATCACTTACTAAGTCTAGTGCATTCCTTATATGAAAAGGTTTAAACATAACATAAACATTCGTATTAAAACTAGCATACCAAATGTCAATACTTTATCCATAAACTATGAATGGTATAAAAATAACACATCCATAGTCAAACATATTACAAAACCTTCAATACAATATGGAACTTTTGTATCATAATAAATCAACTTCAAATAAGCTTAAAATCCATCAAAGGATGTTGACATAGATGAAATCAAAACCTTTTTAGAGAAATATATCTTTCTATTTTTAAATAATTTAAAAGTCAAGTAATTATAAAAGAAAACATTTATATTTTAAAATATTCTTATAATCTTGTAATGGAAGCTTCGACGATGTTATAATGGTGGAAAATAGTCGCACCCGCCGTATAAGTTAAAAAAACACTCTTACCTTAAATTTGTCGAAAAGGTCAAAAATTACCTTGTTTGGAAAATGACGGAAAGATTACTTTATAAAAAATATAAGGTAAAATAATGGTATAAATGAATTTACTCCATTTTCTATTAAATAGTAAAAATGTTTTGAAATACATTTTTAAGAAACATGGATGTGGATTATAAAGAGGTCCCAGTAGATAATTACGTATAAACAACCTCGGATAATAAAGAGATTGTGAAAATAACCCTTACCTTGTACTTTTCCTTGGTCAAGGGTAGGTAAACCTCCTTTATAATGGTGAAATAATTGTTATTAAATTATACAAGAATCATATTCATTAATATGATATCATATATGATCTTTTAACATTGCTTTGTTAATAATATCTTAGTATTATCGTCATTTAGGGTGTTAACAGATTCGTTTTCCTTTATATTATTTGTTATTTGAGTCATATTTGTTATGTATGGGATGTATATTATTCATATATAGAATGATATCAAATCTTTAAAAATTATTTTTAATCATATAATGAAAATTAGTCTAGAATCGATACGATGGGGATTGAATCTCATCGCGTTCGTGGAGACGGTAATCCGTACGTACGCACGAGCGACAATATCATTCTTTTGATATTAAAATTATATATAATTGGATGTTATATCATATATAAAGAATAATTATCATGTTATATTTACTATTTACATCAATTATACATCATTATTATACCCATCCGAATAATAATGTATTGAATAACAATTACACCACGGCGTGGAGACGGTAATTCGTACGTACGCACGTATGGTGACATTTCATTCAAAGGATAGATAGAATAATGAATATGGTTGTACCATATTTATAATAACATCACAGTTTATATAAGATACTCGAGTTATTATTTTACAATGGAAACAACAAAGAAAAGGAAGTGGAAGAAGAAAGGAACTTGAAAGAGGTGATGAAATATTTACCTCTTCTTCGGTCTCTTCCTTTTGATTTGATCAAAATGGTTGCTTAGGTTGGCTTTATGACTAAAGGAGGGACTCTAGGATTAAGTTAGGACATTTTAGAGGGTATTTGGGCAGGTTTTGGCCGAGCCAAATGGCTTTTAAGGTGTGAATTAGAGAGAAGGGGGAGTGCCCTTTTATAAGAGGGTGAGGGGAACCTTAGGAAAAGATAGAAATATTATTTTATAATAAAATAATTTTCGGTTTCTAATGGCTAAAAAATTAATTATTTAAAGGATAAGGTGGGTATGGGTTTAAAATCACTCAACCAATAGGTTTTAGACAGGTTTGGGTCACTATATTAACTTTATCTTTTAGATTTAACTTTTAGTTAAATAGTTTGACATTTACCATGTCTCTTTGTATTTTTATATTATATGGTTAATAAAAATACTATATACTTCAAAGATAACCTCAATTGGTTTATTAATTATACACCTCTAATTATATAAGTCTTTTGTCTGGGCCTTATATTTTTAGGAATAGAATATCAATTAATAATATAATATTTGTTTTAAAAACTCTTTTATGTCAATTTTGACACTATTTGGTATTGTGTTTTTCTAAATTCATAACAGCACTATTACTTCTAAAAAAATTCATCTAACCAACCCTATTATGTCCTATTAACCTATAAAATTAGTGGAATTCATAAAAAGTCTCAAATTACTTTTATTTGGATATTCATAATATCAATTATTTTAATATTTTATTAATTAGGTAATTACTGCATCATTATTGTGTCATAAATAAATTAAATTATTTAAGGTATAAAAAATATAAATAAAATATAATTATGTATTAAATATTTTTACCTTTCTAATGAATATTTATAGTATAATTTATCTTATGTATAAACCTATATTAAGAATGTTTTAGTTATTAAACTTTGATTTTAACTCTTTTAACTCTTCTTTAAATAAAATAATAATAAATGTCCTAATCTAATCCAAGTGGACCTAAAGGATCATATTTTATTCCTATGTTTGTTTTTGGTCGAATTAAACTTATCCAATAGGATTAGTACATATGTTAGGGTAGTAATAATATCATTTTTACCCTTAATTACCCTATTTACTTTTAACCGTGGTAAATAAAAGTAAAAAGTTACTATTCACCAAAAATTATTTTCATCTTATTGAACAACATTATACTTACAGATATCAACCATGTCTCTTGAAGTATTAAAATTCAACTCACATAAGTGGTAAAATTTTGTTTTATGTGAATTCACAAATTCTTCTAGGAGGTGGGTAAATGACGGTGAAAAGTTCTATAAAATTTTTATATATCTAAAATTATTGTAAATTAACTCCAATGAATTAAATTGAACTTATATAGGTATTATGTATCTATTTTGACCTAAAATAATTTTAAATAAAATAAATAATTATTTAAATAAAAATTTGGTTTTAAACTATAACTCAGTGTTTTTTACTATTCATCAAAAATTGAAAGTTTTTAGAAAAATACCAAAAATTCACCCTAGGCTAATTTTGATATTATGAATCCAAAAATGAAGTCTATTTTGAAAGATAAAATTTATAAAATTTCAAAAAGTGGGTATTACTATTAATAACGGCTAGTTGGATTGATTGTGGTGTGTTAGAACTCAAAGTTGCGTACAACACACGCTATTGTATTATTCAAAGAGAAGCATACCGTGGAAGCTTCGGGTGTTAAATTCTCCCCTCCTTCAAATAATTTCATCCTCAAAATTTCTAGAGTATTACTGCGTAAAAAGACTCAGGTGGTTCTTCATCATAAGTTCCTCGGGTTCCCACGTTTCCTCTTCTATCTTATGGTTTCCCCATAGAACTTTTACCAGACGATTCATCCAGTTTCTCAGCACCTATTCTCTTGTATCAAGAACCTTGACAGGCTCTTTGCAATCAGATAGATCAGGTTCCAGTTCTAATTTGTCATAGGTGAGTACATGCGTTGGGTCAGGCATGTATTTTCTCAATAGTGATGCGTGGAACACATCATGGACTTTGGAGAGACTTGGCAGAATTTCCAACCGGTAAGCTACAGCCCCAATTCGTTCTAGAATTTCGAAAGGTCCGATGTACCTGGGACTCAATTTTCCCTTCTTACTGAAACGTATAACACCCTTTCATGGAGATACCTTCAAGAAAACATGATCTCCTACCTAAAATTCCAAATCATTCCTTCAGTTATCGGCATAGATCTTCTACCTACTTTGAACTGCTTTGATGTGGTTTGGGATTACCTTCACCTTTTCCATCGTTTCCTCCACCAGTTCTGGGCCTACGAGTTTTCTTTCACCAACATCATCCCAATAGGTTGGTGTGCAACATCTCTTTCCATATAACACTTTATATGGTTCCATCTAAATACTTGAATTGAAGCTATTGTTATAGGAAAATTCTACCAGAGGAAAATATTGATCCCACATACCTTGAAAGTCAAGTGAGGATGATCTCGACATGTCTTCTAATGTTTGAATAGTCCGTTCTGATTGTCCATCAGTTTGGGGGTGGTAGGCGGTGCTCAAACGAAGCTCAGTATCTAGATATTTTTGAAGAATTTTTCAAAATCTTAATGTAAAATGTGGATCATGATCAGAAACAATCGATAGGGGTACTCTATGAAGTCTCACAACTTCATTAATATATAGTCTTTCTAGACGTTCAAGTTGTAAATCTTCCCTTATAGCAATAAAATGTGTTAAATTGGTAAGACTATCAACAATGACCCATATTGCATCATTCCTTCTTGGAGTCTTTGGTAGTACCATGACAAAGTCCATCATGATATCATCCCATTTCCACTCAGGTATGGTAAAATGTTGCATGAATCCTCCAGGTTGTTGCCTTCTAGCTTTCACTTGTGGAAAAACCATGCATCTTGACATAGAATCAGCAATCTCTCTCTTCATGTTATCCCACCAAAAATGTTCCTTCAAATCTCTATACATTTTGGTGCTACTAGGGTGTATAGAGAAATTGGAACTATGAGCATCATCCAACAATTCCCTTTTTAGATCAGGTATATCGGGAACACAAAGTCTCTTCCCAAATTTCAAAATTTCATCTTCATATACAAAGTCACTCAATCTCCCATCATTCACAGCTTTAATCTTCTTTTGAAACTCTTCATCATCGGTCTGAGAACTCTTTACCCTTTCTAGTAAAGATTATTTGGCAATCATTTGAAATAGTATTGATGTTTCACCTTCTATGGTTATTCCCTTATCCATCTTTACTAGATCCATGTATATAGGATCCTTTTCAAATCTCATCTTGTTCAAAACTCCGTGATCTTTTCTGCTCGAAGCATCTTCCACCTTATTTTCCTTCCCCATGTGGTATTGTATAGTGAAATCATAATCCTTGAGTAGTTCAAGCCATCATCTTTTCCTCATGTTGAGTTCTTTTTTTGAGAAAATATACTTCAAACTCTTGTGATCGGTATATATCTCACATTTTTCACCATAGAGATAGTGTCTCCAAATATTCAAATTAAAGATTACAGCTTCTAACTCAAGATAATGAGTATGATAGTTTTGATCATGAATTTTTAGCTGTCGTGATGCATAGGAAATAACCCTATCATTTTGTATAAGGACACAACAAAGTCTTTTCTTTGAAGTGTCACTATAAATAACAAACCCATCATTCCCCAATGGTAGAGTCAATATAGGATCATTGACTAATGTTCTCTTCAGTTATTCAAAACATTCTTCACACTCTTTTTTAAAAACAAATTTCACCCCTTTTCATGTGAGCTTTGTTAATGGGTTAGCCAAACGGGGAATATTCTGGATGAAACATCGATAATAAGCTGCTAAACCAATAAAACTACAAACCTCAGTTATACTCGTCGGTGCTAGCAATTCTTGGATTGCCTTGGTCTTTGAAGGATCAATGGATATTCCATCCTTAAAGACAATATGGACAAGAAAAGAAATCTCCAGAATCTAGAATTCACACTTGTTAAACTTCCCATATAATTCATGTCTTCTAAGAGTCTTCCGGATAATGCGCAATTGATTTTCATGATCTTTGTAGCTTTTGGAGTATACCAAGATATCATCAATAAATACCACTACAAAATCATCAAGATATTCCTCGAAAACTCTATTCATTAGATCCATGAAGATAGAGGGTGCATTAGTCAATAAAAAGGCATTAATGTAAACTTGTAATGCCCGTACCTGGTTCAAAATGTTGTCTTTGGAATGTCTTCCTTATTCATGCACAAATGATGGTATCTAGATCAAAGATCAATCTTTGAAAAGTATTGATCTCCATGAAGTTGGTCAAATAAATCATCAATGCGAGGTAGGGGATACTTTTTCTTTATTGTTATAGCATTGATCTCCCTATAGCCGATGTACAACCTCATAGATCCATATTTCTTCTTAACAAAAAGGACAGGGACTCCCCATGGAGAAACACTAGGGGGAATAAATCCCTTATTACTCAATTCATCTAGTTGTTTCTTTAGTTCCACTAATTCCACAGTGGCCATTTTATAAGGGGTCTTCAATATGGTCCTTGATCCATGAATTAAATCAATAGAAAACTCAATTTCTCATTCTGGAGGATGTCCAGGTAAATCTTTTGGAAACACATCAACATATACTTTCACAATAGGTACATCCTCTATTTGAACATTATTTTCCTCACCCACAGTTATTTCATTCTCTTCCTCTCCAATAATTGAATTTAGTTGAGCTACTAGGGGTGGATATACATAAGAATTAGGTGGTGACATTTCTTCTCTAAAGATAAGGTACTCCTTATCATCATCAAAAATTGTAACCTCCTTCTTCTTACAATAAATTTTCACATCATGGTCTGAAATCCAATCCATACCAAGTATTATATCAAATTCAATCATGGGTATGACAATGAGATCAGCAGATAAAGAACATTTATATGCCTGAATGGGGACTTATTCACAAAACTTTATTGCAATGATACTTCCCTTAGGAGTTTTGACTGAAAACTCCATTGTTAAATCAAATTGGAAATATCTAATTTTCATATTAAATTGGGAAGATATGAAACAATGTGATGATCCAAAATAAAATAAAGCATTTTCTAAACTTTAGGAAACCATTAAATTAACTTCCACCACGTCTTTCGGAGCTTCAACCTCAGCAGTAGTGATAGTATAAGCTTGGCCTTGATCCCTTGGCCTATTTTGAGGTAATTTCCCCTGACGCTTAGGAAATTCATTTGAATAATGACCCCTTTCTCTACAATTGTATCATTCAACATCGACAACCTCTTTCTTCCCCCAGCAATCACGAGCTTGGTGGCCTTTTTAACCACACTTATAATAGACTCACATTCCCTTCAGGAAAGTACCAGGGTGTTTCTTCCCACATTTACTACAGGATGGATATTAAAATTTTCCTTTCTTCCCCTTATTTCCATTTCCAGAGTGTTCATCAGATCTTTTCTTCTCTTTCTTTTCTTTAAAGTCGTAAGACTTAGAGAATTATTTTTTTATCTTGATAGCACATGAGACAATATCTTCGTATGACAAGAAGGGTTGTGAGACTAATGATCGACGGAGAAATGGTTTTAACACATCAAAGAAAAAATTAATATTACTTCTTGGTTTATGTATATAATATATAGCATGCCTCTCTAACCTTGTAAAGTTAGCTTCATACTTTGAAACATTCTCATCCTCCTTTTTCCTCAAACTCAGAAATTTTCTTTCCATATCCTCTTGATGGTCTTGAGGAAAGTATTTTTCTAAGAAAATTTCTTTAAACTCCCTCCATTCCATATTTGATACTTCCTCATCTTCCTTTGTGTTTTGAATCAATAAACATCATTGATCAGAATCTCCAGTGAGGCGGTAAAATGTCATGACAACTTTTTCACTTTTGCTACTCCCTAAGGCGTGGCATATTTTCTCTAAAGAATTTATACATTACTCATCCACTAATTTATTTGTACTACCATTTAATGTCGGTATTTTTTTCCTCATGAAGCAATCTAATATTGATCCTCCATGATATGGATCAGGGTTCTCCATATGGGTAAGGTTATTATTCATAACCTGAGTGAGTTGTCCTAGTATGGTGATTAGCTGATTAGCACCAGTTGCATCACCAGCTCCACTATAATTATCTTGAGTATTAGATAAATCCCTACATGGAGTGAATGCATTGATATGGTTTCCATTACTTCCAATAGGTGTCATTTCTAAACAATGGCATAAACTAGATTTTTTTATGAATCATAATACATAAATCCAAACTTGTAAAACACTTAACATAAATTTAACAGTTTATGGATATAATCCATAATCATAAAAATGTTTTCTTTGAGGAATTATATACTCATAAACACTTCATAATGGTTTATAAAGAAAATTATAATTATCCTAAGAATATCCCCTGGGAGTGTCGTAACCAAGAGTGCAGTAAGACCCATTGTTGTGCACCAGTTCCCGTTCAAGTCTAGCTCAAAGCGGTGTTTTTGGGTTTTACCCCTAGGTACATCTGTTCCAGAGCCACCTCTACCTGCTCATATCTAGACAGGGATTTATTTCTTAGAAAACTCACAAAATCTCTATAATACCAAAATTCTAGGAAGTTCTTCTATACTAATCCTCAAAGTCTATCTTAGGGTTATGTGATCTAATCAGAGTTTATCTAAATTTAGTTTCCATGGTTTTTACTAAAATTCCTCTGATACCAACTATAACACCCCAAACCCAGTTAACTAGAGTCTTTGGATTATTACATAACGTTTTCATGATCACAAAAGATCAAGTCTTGAAAGACCGATTATTTTAGTAGCCTTGGAAGTAATAGATACATTCATAAGGTTTACATTACATCATAAAATGAAAAACTACAACAACATTGTTGCCATAGACCACACTCATATCCCCTTAGACTATCTCTATAGGTCAGTCATAAAATACTTCTTCGCATCCTGGGAAAAATAAAACATAGAAAGGGGTGAGCTTAGATGCTCAGTAAGGATAACAATATAGCGGAAACTTTCATAAATAAGCATAAAAATTTAAGGCAATGTATAATACTAAAACAAAAGCCTTTTAAACTTTAACTCCAACATAATATGGCAATGATAAAATCAAATAATTCCATTTACTTACTCACATGGATATTCTACTAGTCGAATAATCACATGCAATATTAATATCCACTTTCATAATGATGGAATGCATAATGCCAAACTTTCATAACCACATAGTCAAGGCCTTGTGATAAGACTACAAATACGATTTTGTCAAGGCCTTGTGCCAAGACACTAGTTTGTCTCATGATACCTACTGATACATCGAGGAGCTATAGCGGGCTCCACCTGTCACTTACTAATTCCAATGCATTCCTCATATTAAAAGGTTTAAACACAACATAAACATTCGTATTAAAACTAGCATATGAAATGTCAATACTTTATCCATAAACTATGAATGGTATAAAAATAAAAAATCCACAATCAAACATATCACAAAACCTTCAATACAATATGGAAGTTTTGTATCATAATAAATCAACTTCAAATAAGCTTAAAATCCATCAAAGGATGTTGACATAGATGAAATCAAAACCTTTTTAGAGAAATATCTCTTTATATTTTGAAATTATTTAAAAGACACGTAATTATAAAAGAAAACATTTATATTTGAAAATATTTTTATAATCTTGTAAGGGAAGCTTCGATGATGTTATAATGACAGAAAATAGTTTCACCCACCGTATAAGTTAATAAAACATTCTTACCTTAAATTTGTCAAAAAGGTCAAAAAGTACCTTGTTTGGAAAATGATGGAAGGATTCCTTTACAAAACATATAAGGTCAAATAAGGGTATAAATTACTTTACCCAATTGTCTAGTAAATAGTAAAAATGTTTTGAAATACATTTTTAAGAAACATGGATGTGGATGATAAAGAGGTCCCAGTAGATAATTACGTATAAACAACCACGGATAATAAAGAGATTGTGAAATTAACCCTTACCTTGTACTTTTCCTTGGTCGAGGGTAGGTTAACCTCCTGTATAATGGTGAAATAATTTTTATTAAATTATACAATAATCATATACATTAATATGATATCATATATGATCTTTTAACATTGGTTTGTTAATAATATATTAGTATTATCGTCGTTTCGGGTGTTAACAGATTCATTTTCCTTTATATTATTTGTTATTTGAGTCATATTTTTCATGGATGGGATGTATTTTATTCATATCCAGAATTATATCAATTCTTTAATCATTATTTTTAATCATCTAATAAAAATTAGTCTTGAATGGATACGATGGAGAATGAATCTCATCGCGTTCGTGGAAACGGTAATCCATATGTATGCACGAGCGACAATATCATTATTTTGATATTAAAATAATATATAATTTGATGGTATATCATATATACAGAATCATTATAAGGTTATTTTTATTATTTACATTAATTATACATCATTATTATACCCATCCAAATAATAATGTATTGAATAACAATTACACCACGACTTGGAGACGGTAAGTCGTACGTACGCATGTATGGTGACATGTCATTCAAAGGATGGATAGAATAATGAATATGGTTGTACCATATTTATAATTACATAACAGTATATAGAAGATACTTTAGTTATTATTTTATAATGTAAACAACAAAGAAAATGAAGTGGAAGAAGAAAGGAACTTGAAAGAGGTGATGAAATGTTTACGTCTTCTTCGGGTTCTTTCTTTTGATTTGATCAAAAGGGATACTTAGGTTGGATTTCTGACTAAATGAGGGCCTCTAGGATGAAGTTATGATAGTTGATAGGGTATTTGGGAAGGGTTTGGCTGAGCTAAATAGCTTTGAAGGTGTGAATTAGAGAGAAGGGGGAGTGCCCTTTTATAAGAGGGGTGCGGGGCACCTTAGGAAAAGCTAGAAATATTATTTTATAATAAAATAATTTTTGGTTTCTAATGACTCCAAAATGGATTATTTAAAGTATAAGGTGGTTATGAGTCGAAAAATACTCAACAAATAGGTTTTAGACAGGTTTTGGTTACTATATTAACTTTATCTTTTAGATTTAACTTTTAGGTAAATAGTTTGACATTTACCATGTCTCTTTGTATTTTTATATTATATGGTTAATAAACTTACTATATACTTCCAATAGAACCTCAAGTGGTTCATTAATGATACACCTATCATTATATAAGTCTTTTGGAAGAACCTTAGATTTTTAGGAATAGAATATCAATTAATAATATAATATTTGTTTTAAAAACCCTTTTATGTCAATTTTGACACTATTTGGTATTTTGTTTTTTCTAAATTCATAACAGCACTATTACTTCAACAACAATTCATCAAACCATCCCTAATATGTCCTATTAACATATAAAATTATTGGAATTCATAAAAAGTCTCAAATTACATTTATTTTGATATTCATAATATTAATAATTTTAATATTTCATTAATTAGGTAATTACTGCATCATTATTGTGTCATAAATAAATTAAATTATTTAATGTCTAAAAAATATAAATAAAATATCATTATGTATGAAATAGTTTTAACTTTTTAGTTAATATTTATAGTCGAATTTAATATTATGTATAACCCTATATTAAAAATGTTTTAGTTATTAAACTTTGATTTTAACTCTTTTAACTCTTCTTTAAATAAAATAATAATAAATGTCCTAATCTAATCCAAGTGGACCTAAAGGATCATATTTTATTCCTAATGTTGTTTTTTTTTTCTAATTACACTTATTTAATAGGATTGGGACATATTTTAGGGTAGTAATAATATCATTTTTTCCCTTAATTACCCTATTTACTTTTAACTGTGGTAAATAAAAGTAAAAATTTACTATTCAAAAAAATTATTTTCATCTTATTGAACCAAATGTTACTTACTGATATCAATTGTGTCTCTAGAAGTTTTTAAATTCAACTCATAGAAGTGGTAAAATTATGTTTTATGTGAATTCACAAATTCTCCTAGAAGGTGGGTAAAAGACGGTGAAAAGTTCTATAAAATTTTTATATATCTAAAATTATTATAAATTGAATCCAATGAATTACATAGAACTTATATAGGTATTATGTATCTATTTTTACCTAAAATAAATTTAAATAAAATAAATAATTATTTAAATAAAAAATCGGTTTTAAACTATAACTCAGTGTTTTTCACTATTGATCAAAAATAGAAAGTTTTCAAAAAAATACCAAAAATTCACCCTAGGCTAATTTTGATATTCTGAATCCAAAAATTAAGTCCATTTTTAAAGATAAAATTTATAAAAATTCAAAAATTGGGTATTACTATTCATAACGGCTAGTTTTATTGGTTGTGGTGTGTTAGAACTCGAAGTTGCGTACAACACATGCTACTGTATTATTCAAAGAGAAGTGTATTGTGGAAGCTTGAGGTGTTAAAAATGATATTTATTTTAATAAAAATTATTTTACACATAAAATTATAACTTTTATCATTATAATAAAAAATTTTGGATTTTAGAGAATAGATTCATGATTTTAGAGAAAAAAATTCTTTCGAAATTAAATTGCTTAATTTGAAATATATAATTAAAATAAATTTATCAAAATAAAGCTACATTTTGGATAAGGGTTTTATAAAATCCTGAAAATAGAAGATCCTAAGTTAAAAACCAAAATATCTTTTCAAAATGGGTTTTCAAAAATAAACATGGAAATAAAATTTAAAAACATATCTTCCCTTACTAAGATATAATTTTGATAACTTAAAATAAGACTATTTGAATGATAAGAATAATTTTCTTTAAAAAATAATCTATTCACGTAATTTTAAAAATCCAAATACCTTAAATTAAATTACATAAAATTATAAATTTGATTGAGAATGTAGAGTTATTAACAAAATAATTTCTTTACTATGATAAAATAGTGTTTTTAAAATAAGTGCGTAAAAGTTTGAAACAAAATCCATTAGGTAAAATAGTATTTTAAAACAAATATATCTCCATTAAAGAATGGATTTCTATCATTTAAATTCAATAGAAAAAATATATTTTTTTTAGCTAAAATTTTCACCTACCTAAAACTAAAGATAAAAATGATCTTTGGTAATGATTGAATTTTTATAATAGGTAAGTATATGAGAGAGGGAGATATTCGATGGGGGGTTTCTGAAGAAAAGTGAATGTGGGAATGGTGAGTTTTCTCAGTGAGTATCCTCTAAATTAAGTCTCCTTATAAATTCATGGTTTTACTATTTATTGATACATATTATTAGGTGAAGGTTTTGAGATTGATATTGATGTGTATATACATGTATACATTCTAAGAATTAGATTTAATAGGTTTTTTCTTGGTTGGAAAAGCATGGGTATAAGATTCTGATATATACCACAAATTTAGTTTGATAAGGATAAGTTATATTAATCAAATCATCCAAGTATATTTGTATATGATATATATATAGTGATGGAAAATCATATATATATATGTATGTATATATATATATATGTCTTCCTCTTCACTGCTTCTAAAGAAAGAAAAGTAGGAAGACAACAAAGTAATATAAAACTAATCCCACTTACAAGGGCATGTCATCCAATTTAAAATTGATTAGTATATAATTATATAGGTATTTCCATTAGTTTATCGAGAATCATCAATAATCATTGAGTTATATATTTTATAACTCAATTAATATGGATTTATTGAACCTTTTTATGTACATGATATTTCAAACTATATAGTTTATTATTTAGTTAGGTTATAGCTCTTAAAGGATTGAACCAATGTTGGAGGAGAGGAAATAAACATTGAGCGTTTTAAGAATTTGTCACGATAGGTTTAAGATAATCTACAGAAAGATCATATGGCTTGGATAAAGCATATCAAACTGAAATAACATAAACTATACTTTTAATATAGTTGAAGAGCACTTGTATTGTTGTGTTCCACATTAAAAACTTAATGTATGAAGAGATTAAATATATGTAAATCACTTCCAATGAATAAAATGATGTGAGTAATGAGGTCCACTCTTGATCATCTTCTTGCAACAACCCTTGTCAGCTCCTCTTCTGTTAGGACAACCAACACATTGTTTCCACTTCACTAACCCAAGACCTCTCCAACCTATCCTACTCCCGCGTGGCTATATGCTAGGGTTGACTGGTTTATGTGCATGGCTGATCATTCTCAAATGCATGGTTGAGATATATGGCTAGTTGTTAGGTATAATTTTTTAATATTCTATTTAAAATTAAATTATTTATGAACTATATGAATATTTTATTTTAGAATAATATATAATTATTTTATCCTTTAAATAAGTTTATTATTATTACTTTTAGATTCACTACTTGTATATTGTTTGACATAATAAAGTAATATTACGTTTTTAATGTTAAATATGTTGGATAAATATTATGTACACATAACATTAGTGACATTATTTATTTTTTTCATTCATTTATTGTTTTATTATATTAAATTAGTACTAATATTTTTATTTTATAAATGACATTTTAGTAACCAAAATGTGAAATAATTTCCTTATAAAAACATTGTTAATTAATTTTTCTCAAAAATCATTAACCTTATTCAATTATTAATATAATTCATTAATGTTTTTAAAATGTTTTTTTTATACATTTTAAAAAAAATATTTTACAGTAAAATAGAATTTATACTATTTTTAATAAAAATAGAATTCCTTAAAAAATTGTAATATATTTGAAAACATATAATATAAAAAACATGAGACGTTTCAAACAATAATTACTATATAAAAATCAATTTACCAATAAATAAATAATCACATCTTTTAAATATCAAATTAAATTATATTTTATCTTGATTTTGGAAAATAAATTTTTATAAATAGTATAACTATATTCTTTAATAAAAATAATATTTATTAGAAAGTAAAATTAATATTTTAAAATTTGAATGATTTAATTTTACTTATAAGCAGAAATTCATTATATTAAATAAAATCCCCCCATTAAAGGTTCATTGTTCCAAACCACTTTTTAGTTTCGTAAAATTATAAAACAAATAGTTTAATATTTATTGAAATAAATAGTAATATGGTTAAAATTTATAGGATGTTACATCCCCCATTAAATTAATTGTATCCTTATAATTCTTTCACTTTAGTTAAATAAATTTTCAATTCCCTTCTTCAAAATTGAGGAAACAAGGGTTGTAAAAATTACAAACCTTTAAAGTCCACTCAATTATCTCTAACATCAAAAGAAAAACCCTAACTATTAAATTTTCCAAAATTTGTTTTTCTTAATATCCAAATTTGTCTGAAACGATACTCTAATACCAATTATTATTGTCTAAAACCTATACTCTTGGATCCTATGTGAAAAAAATGTTGTAAGCTTTTATTATTATTTATAAAAATTAACTACAAATATAATGTCCTTTACAAACCCGGGGATATTTTCTAGTCTACGATTTGGAGGATTAGTAAAAACATTACATAAAATATGAGTTTACAGAATTTAAAAGTAAAACAACTAGTTTACTTCACTCACTCTATATCCTTAATCTAAACCAAACACCTTGAAACATATAATGATCCTATGAAAAACCTTTAAAAACGTAGGGTGAGAAAAAAAATTACTAGTCTGTTGTTTAAAACGTGAGGTAAAATCTTTTATAAAGATTACATAAATCTATTTAAAAATAATTTTATTTTATTTCAAATACAAAAAAATTGATATAATACAAATATTTTTTAAATACAATAATGAAGTATTTTTAGAAAAAAATCATAGTAAAATTAAATTTAAAACCTTTGAAGGATATATCATTTTGAAAAACCAGTTAATTTTAAAAAATACCTTTGAAATATGCTTTAGATGTATTCATTCAAATCCTATTGAAAATAATAACCTAGATATATATTAAAATTATACTTTAGAGACCATAATAAATACATTTTTCCACTATAAGTATCAACTTTAGGAAAATATCCCTCTAAGGCTATGGGATAACCTCATTACTCAACAACTCATTTATTACCCCTGTATTGAATTTTATTTAATGAAAAATATTTTTTTAGACTTTAATTTCTAATTTAGGATCCATTAAAAACATTTCAAAAATACATAATTTATTTTTCAACAATAAACTAATTTCATATCTTCTAAAAATTATTACAAACTTTTAAAAAAAATCATAATGGTTAAGAGAAATTTGTTTTTTTAATATATTCTTAAATTTAATGAATAATTCATAAATACTTTAGAAATTGAAATTAGAATAATTAATTTTATTAACATTAATGGAATGTTAATGAAAATTATTGTATATTTCCATAAATATTATTATTATTAACATTTATTTAAATAAATGAACATTTTACACATAAAATAATAATGTTTTTCATTAAAATAAAATATTCGGGAATTTAGATAAAAATTCATTTTAATAGAACATTATTAATTTGGAAGAGATAATTAAAATAATTTTCCTGAAATATGGATCCATTTTAAAAAAGGGTTTTGAAAAATCATTTAAATATAATCTTCTTAATTACAAAACAAAATTTTCTTTCAAAATATTTTTTCTAAAATAAACATGGAAATACAATATAAAAACAGATTTTTCTTTACTAAAATATAATTTTTAAAATATAAAATAATAATTTTGAATGGTAAAAAATATATTTATATAAAATATAATCCACTTACATAATTTTAAAAATACAACACCCTTATAAAAAATTATATAATATTACAGGTTTTATTGAGAATATAGAGTTCTTTAGAAAATAATTCCTTTACTATGATAAAATAGAGTATTATAAATATGTACATAGGAATTTCAAAATAAAAAGAATGGAAATAAAATTTAATGTTAACTATTATTGAAAAAAAATGAGATAATATGGTTATTGAATTTATAATATTGGTAAGTATAGAAAGAGAGACCTTCGATGGTGGGGGTTTTATAAAGAAAAGTGAATATAGGTGTGCTGAGGCTTCTCAGTGAGTATACTTTGAATAAAGGCTCCTTATATATCCAATGATAATTTTTTTGGTTATATATATAATATTTGGTGAAGATTATAGATTTATATCGATGCATTTATACAAGTATATCTTCTCATAGGTATATTTAAGACGTTTTTTCTAGTTTTGAAAATGGTGTCCATGATATTTATATATATACCACTAATTCAGTTTTATATGTATAATAAGTTTTAGCATAATCATATTTGGTGATTTATATAAATTGAATATATAAAAAAATGGAAAATATTATTTATATATATATATATACCTCATCACTGCTTCTGGTGTCACCGAAGGAGGAAGACAATGAAGAAATTCAAAAATAGATCCTACTTACAAGGGAATGTCATCATATTTAAATTAAATTAGTATATAGTAATGTATTTAGTTCAACTGGTTATTTTAGATTGTTGAATAATATTCAAGTTATATATTTTATAACTCCACTAAATAAGATTTATTAAATGATTTTATATACATTATATTGAACACCGTTTAATTTATTATTAAGATGGGTTGTAGTTCATCAAGGACGGAACCAGTGTCAGAGGAGAGGAAATTTGCATTAAGGATTTTAAGAATTCAACATGAGTGGTTGAATACAATCTTTGGAAAGATCAGTAATCTCATACAAAATAGATGGGATGTCTATAATATAATCGATACCTTAAATGCATTTGAACATTACCCATATAGACATGTCCCACATCAAAAACATAGTGGCTTGAGCACTTTATTGTATGTTAAACACTTCAAACTAATTTAAAACTATAAATTTTACATAAAAATAAAATTATTTATTGAAAAATAATAATATATTTAAAACATATTATAATAAAAACATGAGATATTGGAAAATATAAATTTTATATCAAAATAAAAGTACTTTTAAATAAAAAAATATGATTATTTAGATAAAAACACAAATAAAATATTTTATTTTTATTTAAGAAAAAACATTTATTTAAAGAGTATAAACACGTTATTCAATAAAAATTCTTTTTTCCTAAGAATAAAATTAATACTATAATCATTTACATATGAAGATTAATAATTTTTACAAAGTTAACACATGCGTATTTATTGGTATATGTGATTTATATAAGTAGAAAAAGTTTGACTATTATGAAATATTGTAAGGAATGACTGATTATTTTAGATGAGAAAAAAAGACTATAAAAATAAAAAAATGAATAAATTTATGAAATCCCAACACCCAATATTACATCAAAATGATTTAAAAATTATTTATATACATAGCTCTAATTCCCATCGATTATAAAGCCTCAGAGCGGCCTCTTCCCCTTCCCCTGTGGATCTAGGGTTTCCTAATTTTTTCCTTCCTTCCCCCTTTGGGCTGGGATCTTCTTATAGTGCCTTTGGTTCATCTCATCATGGGCATCGTCGCTAGTGCACCGGCGCTGTCTCTTGGCGGTGCTTATGCTGATGGCTCAGCACGAGTCTGACGGTGTGATGCGGTTAGTGTCCTCTTTTGGTAGGGCTTCATTTCTTCTGTGGAGGCGGGGGTTCTCTGTGGTTCTTTGGAGGATGGCTCGATGCGAGACCGAAGGTGTGACACGGTCGACATTCCTGATTCTCAGCGGGGCTTCGGGGTTAGGTTCCTCGATTCTCGGTGATGTTTTGAAGGTCAGGTCAGAGTCTCCCGTTGTGGCGTTCGGCGTTCTGGTTGGTGATTCGGCGGTCTTTCCAGGTGTGCGGCTCTTCCAGATCTATCGTGCTACGGAGGGGGGAGGTTTTACATATCAGATCCTATGAGTTTTGACATATTGTTTATTCGGTGATTTGGTGATCTTGTTTTCTAGATGATTCTAGTTTTCTAGATGGATTTGGTTTGTGGCGGTCCTAGTTCAACATCATTGGCACTTCTCTGCACTCCTTTTCACCGTGAGTCTTTTTCCAGAACCTGGTAAGGGTTCATCGTGGTTTTGATCGAATCAGATCCATGTCCAGAGCGGCGTTTCTATTTCATGAAGACCTTGATTCTCTTATCGGTGGTGTTCCCTTAGCGTGGGGTTGGGTCATCCAGTCCTAGGTGATGATGGCTTGATCTCATGGTGTTTAAAATACCTTTCGATCTTCTGTGGCTACAGTGGTGGGAGTGTTTTGAGTAGGACAGCGGGGTTGTCCCAGGATGGTCGATGTTCGGGGTTCAATGGATTTGTCTTTTCATAATGCTGTAAGGGTATGCGAGACATGTTGGTTTGGTGTTGCACCCGGACTCGACCACATAGAGCAGGCCCCAAAGGAGGTTCTAGAGATTTCTATTCATCATTGTTGTGCTTTATGGATTTGGATGTTTGAGAGGGTAATGCACAAGCCATCAGATCGGGCTTGTGCTTTGACACAGGACATTTGCTTGTCATTCAGCCTTGCACCGGTGGAGAGTTTTTCATGATTGTTTTCTAGGGAGGGGTTGCTTCATGTAGTTAGTTTGGTTTATCTCACCTGACCTTCGGGTTGTGAATGTTTTATGTCGATGATGTCTGTTAGGGTCCCCCCCCCCTTCTTCCCTTAAAAGGGGGATGCTTTTCTTTAAAATAAAAATTTAAGGCCTTCGGGCCGTTGGATGGATGGATGGATAGCTCTGATTCCCATCTCTATTTTTTTCATACTATCTATTATCTTTTTATATGTCACATATCTATATACAATACATGAACACAATCACAAACCAACAATTCTATTTTTATTCTCATAATATTAGATCTAATACAATGATTTATCTTTAAATACCTATGGATATGTCTTAGGGAAACTCAAATTAATGTGTTGCATGAACCTATGAACTTTCATGGAGGCCATGTGTAACGACCCAGGTATTTATAGAATAATACCTTTTCAATTCAATGAATATTTATGAATAAGATATTATTTTTACATTAAAGGGGATTCTTTTTCTGATAGCTTACTCAACATGCAACAATGGGTTTCTTTGAAATCTTACGTTGCACACAACATTGAGTTATACCAAAAAATAATATATTATTATTATTATTTTAAATGGTAGTTAACACCTAGTCGTTGTATTGGCAGGAATAAACAGGACTAACTAAAGTATTATTATACATGTTTGTTAAATGTATTTACATTTATCCAATAAATGTTAGATGCCTAAAATAAGAATGAATCTGATTTTAAGCATGAAATACTCTAATATTTTTAAAAGGTCATTTTTCTACCTTTTGATGGAGAACCATTTTTAAAAATATTTTTTGTCACTTTTATATTCTATTTTAAAAAATAAACTTATTCTATAGAAGTTTAATATCAAAATTTACTTTTTTTAAATTTTTTATAATTTTCTGATAAAGTTCATTTTTTTAATGAATAGTGAAAAATACATAATTTTAAGTCCAAACTGCATTTTCATATAACATATTTATATAGTTAGATTGTACTTTTAATTGGTTTTAAAGTGTAATTTGATTATTTTTGTGTCATGTAATCTAATTTTGGTCATTTTAAGTAATTTCACTTTGAAATTGGACATAAACACATGTCAATATTTTGGTAGCTTTTACTTATTAAAAACACGCTTTTTGGTTTTGACAATAGGAATTAATTTTAAATTAATTAATAAAACTTATGTGTCCTGAATTTTGAAAAATGGATTCCATATTTGGAATCATAAGGTCCAAATTGTGTGAATAGTTACCTTTTATTTTTAGACATTATGAATAATAACTTTAGTAATTATTTTATTCACCATGGTAAAAAGGTAAATCTAGTAAATAAGGGTAAAACAATAATATTATAATAACATTAAAATACTATAAAACCTGACCTAATCCTATTTGATGATATATTTCTTACCATGGGAATCCTTGGGTCGATTTTGAGACCCCATGGAGCCACCTAGATGTGAAAATAACATTTTATAAGAAATAATTTAAAGTAAAGAAAAATATAACATAAACATGTATCTTTTACTAAAATAATTTTTATATGGGGTTATATAAGTGATATCTGTGACTATAAATTTTAATTATAAATATAAAAAGATTTCCAATATCATGATATTTTATTTATAATTTTTATAAATTAAATAAATAAATTTAATTATGATCCAATGATGATGCAGTGATTGCTTCATTAATAATGAATTCAAATAAATGATATTATAAATGTTAAAATAAATTTAATTTAGTTATTTTGATGTAATAAACTAATTTTATGAATTATATTGACATATTATTTTTTATTTAATACCTTTTTTTGAGGTAATAAGGTTTTTATGAATTTTTAAAAATTCAAGTACAAATAGTATCCAAAATTGACATAATTCATAACTTAAAATATAAAATAGTTTATTAAAATATTTTAAATTAATAAAAATAAAATATTCTTAAAAATGGTTATCATAAGTCTAAAATCTTATTAATGACTCTTTAATTGTACATTAGTCATGTTTTGGTAACTATTTTGACTCTCAAGGCGTTAAAGGCTTTATAAAACGGTAAGAGTAAAAAAGGGTTAAGTAAAAAAGATAAGGATTAAAAAATATCAAAAACATATATAATTATTATTTTATGATTTTATTTAGACATATATTCATCTTATGTTATAATTAACTTAATTTGGACTCATTTTTAATCTAAATAGAATTTATAACAAATTAATATTTCAAAACCTTCCTAAAGTGCCCCTCCTCTCTCTTTTAAAAGGCCACCACCTATACCTATATAACGCACACCTATCAAGCCCCTTTAATTGTCCAAATTTTACCCAAATAATATCCCAAAATACATGAATTACTCATATAATCCTTACCTTGGTTATAAGGCAATTCAAGAAAGACTTTTGGATCCAATCGAAGGGAGTTACACATTTTAAGAGGTAGTGTCTTCTCTAAAGTTCCTTTCCATTATTTTACTTCTTCCCTCACTATTCTATTATTATTATTTTATTACATAAAAAAATAGTATACTCAATATACTACGATATTTTTATGATAAGTATTATAAATACACTTACACACACCTCCATCTAATGGATATGAGCACACTATTTTTATGGACGACAAACTACTGCCTCATGAAACGATGATTGTTCAATTTTCCCCTAACACCTCTCATGGTGTCCATTATGATGGAAATATATTTATATATGATATATATTATATTTATATTGTTTATATGGTTCTGTATTTTTTATTTACAACATACCTTTATACTTTCCATAATGTGTAAATATGATAATTTCATTTGAGGAAGGGCAGACTACCGCCCCCTCAAAGTAATATTACTCATTCATGACATACATGGAACGTATAAAGGATGGAATTAATGAACTTATGTAATTTATATAACATATTATATTATACTATAATTATAATATACCAATTTATCATTTAGTTTTAATTTCTTTAATATGAAAAATAAATTAAAGTAGCGTTCATGCGTACGTACAGCCTACCATCTCCATGCACGGTGCATTTAATTTATTATCTCCAAATGTTATGGAATATTATAAATACATATATATACTGGATATGTATGATATTTAAATCATGAATACTACTTTGGAGATAATGGACTTTTGATCACAAGGAAAATTTGTAATTATATCAAGTTCATTTTCGACTCAAGTACCGAATATCGACAAAACGAATGATATGAACTTCAATAATTATGTAATTTTTATAACATGATGATAAATAAAATAAAATTAATAATAAATTTGAAAAAAATTCTGAATAAAGTTGAAATTAACCTATGTTTTTTATTCAAAAATATAAATAATAAACGAGACAAGTCGGACTCAATGTAAGGAAACCTTTCACCCTCCTCATTTAGTCAAAGACCTCTTTTATGTTATATATTTTAATTTCCATTTTATTTTGTTGGGATAATATATTATATTTAATTATTGATGTAAATTTTATTTCCAAGTGATTAGAGACCGTTTTCTCTATCATAAACTCATTTTCTGAATTTTTATGTGACGTCGTTAGGGTGATGAATTTTCGTAAGGGAATTTCTAAACTCAATTTACACTCATTGGGTTTTACACATAATTTTTTGATTATATTATGCCAAGATTATGTTTGGAATAATTATTTATTTATTTATGTTTTAATTTACACTTACCTTTATGTGGATATACTTTTTCAACACATAATCACTCCATTGATAAATTCTTACATCATTTATAAAAACTTTTTAAGGAAAATCTTAGCTCGATCTCTATTCATTGAGTTAAATATCCCTGTCATTGGTGTTGTTTTTTCAAGAATATGTGTGAATTACCTACGATTGTTTTATAATTAATATCCAATTATGTTGGCTGTATTTATATTTTTCACACATAATTATTTCATTGATTTATCCTTAATCTAATTATACGATCTTTGTAAGGGAATACATCTCAATCTCCTTTCATTGAGGCATATCTCAATATTATGAACCTTTAATATCCTATAAGGTGTATATATAAACCTTTTAACATTTTATATCATAAATTTATAATTCTAATGATATTTAATGTTTTGTTCGATATTATTCTTTAATTATTTTTATTCAAGTGTTTCTCAAGTGTTATGACACTCTTTAACTAAAACATCATTTTAAATATTTTAAAGATTTATTCTTATGAAGATTTATCAACAATGTTCATGTTTTCCAAATGGTTTTAAGGATTTATTTATATGGACATATTTTTTTTAAAATTATAACACTCAAATTTCTTTTAAAATTTTCAAAGTGGTATGGGACACTTTGATTCAAAAATATCTTTATTAAATGTTTTAAATGGTTTTGTAAATGGATTGAATATTTCAATATCTTGAAATGATTTATTGTGATTGATGAGTGAAATGTTGATAATTTCAATCTTTTATGTGTTATAATTATGTAATGGTACTTGAACATCTGACGGGTGGTTGTGTGATAAACCAAATACAGGTTATTCCATGATAAACCTAGGGATGGTGAGCCTGAGATAGCTCTCCAATTCATTGGGTAACATGAAAGAGGTAAACTTTAATGTTTCTCCTAATAGATTTATGGAATATAATATGATGGGTATTCCAAACGTAACTCCCTATGTAGATGTGAAAACTACAATGTAAGTATGTTATGGATGCCACAAGTTACCTTTATGATTTATGATTTCTATGTGTTATTCATAAATCTTATGATTTCATGAGATATGTTAAGGAGATTGTTTTTTTATTGAAAAGTATGATTTTTTTTGTTTGTATGTATTCATGGACTAATGTTTTCTTCCCTTATTTTATATCCCTTACTGATAATTTTATACTCATCCCTAGTTTTTGAAATGTTTTTCACTGAGTGTAAGGAAGGGTAAGAGAAATAAAGAATTTAGGAATATTTTTATCAAAAAAAGAATTATTTTTTTAATCAAGGAGTTTCATTGTTGTGAAAAAAATGGTTATAGTATAAGTGTATACATTATAATATTTGAGGTGTAATGTAATAGTTATGGCCTAATTCTCTAAAACTATAAACCAAACAAAACCCTCAATGTGAATTCTTGAATTAACTCAATATTATGTAATGTTTAAGGTTGGGGCCTTATACTTGGTATCATAGGTCGGTTTAGATGCCTTTTCAGGTTAGGGTGTTATTTAAGCATAAGTGACAAAACCATAATGGTTATAATATTAAAAGTATTCATTGTTATTTTAGATAAATTGAATGAGTTTAAGATATATTGAATAAGTATATATTAGTGTTTACCATCCTCATAAGATTGTATATGATGATTTTACTAATATACTCACGTTGACATTTTTTTGGTTTTAGTAAATGGATGGATCTAGCATGCACCCAAGTAACAATGTATGTGAATGAAATGGTGGGGGTTTTCTGAATAATAAACTGAATGAAATGGGAGCTGCAATGAGAACTCATATGGTTATTCTCAACCAACTATCTGGATTCGTGATTGACCACTTGAACCTTGGTGGTTTTTATAAGGCATCGTATATACGATAAATGAATCCCTATATAAGTTCATATAATAATCATAAAGGTAAGTATATTCAAAAACCTATGTGTTAGGGATGTGGAAAGAAACACCTAGAAAAATGCTTAAAAGGTATAGGAATATGTTATATATTTGGTAATGAAGGTCATAGAGCAATAACCTGCCATGCAAAAAGGAAGTGTTCAGTTAAATCCTGGAAAGGGAAATAATTTCTTTTTGAGGGATCAATTGAATTTTTTAAATATGGTTTGCATGGTCAATACACAAATAGATATACTATAAAAAGTTTTGAAATTGGATCAGCGGGATCATACAAATATATGTTTACCAATACCTAATTTCATTCAATTTGAAGATGAGGAAGTTGAATATAACCTATGAAAGGTATGGATTATTATATAACTCGTGTTTTGATATTATTGAATCTTAGTACATTAGGCATGATTTTTTTGTATGAAATAAGTATAAAAGAATAATATGGAAAAAACATGGATAAAGGATCATGAAGAATGTTTAATGATTGAGATGTCTACATTTTAGGAATTGAATATTTTTGTTGGATCTATGGATGATGATATGTTTAAATGTATTAATGATGGGATTACATTGTAAGAATTCTAGTATTTTTAACTCTTTGGATTTTTATATAAAAAATTTAATTGAGGAAGAATTATCTTTTATTTTTTGGATATAGTTATAAAGAACCATTAGGGTTTATATGATCCTTGAATTTGAGGCAATTACAGGTTATTACTTATTTGGATAAAAAATGTGATGTATGAGATAACCTTTGAGGTTAAAATATGTTATAGTTATTTTTGAATATTTTATATCATTTTGGGAAGGTTTTATGAATTATACAGTTTTAGAAAAAGGATAACCTGCAGGAAGGATGAAAACTCGTCGTGTCTGGTAAGGCTGTGGGAATCGAACCCACAACCGAAGGGCGATAAGGGCACATCACCTACCACTAGACTATGTGAATTTCCTGGTTAGTATGACCCATTATTTTTAGTTAAGTGACTCTATGGATGAAGAATAAGTTGATTTTTGGAAATTATGTTTTATCAAAGAGATATCCTTAGTATGCGAAAATGATTTGGTGATTAAGTGATAAAGGTTATTTTGGAATATGTTTACACTTTTGGGAACACTATATGCCTAAGGAAAAAAGAATACTATGGGATTTCATTTGAGGAGTAATGGTTGAATTTTATTTTGGAAGAATTTATGGTTTTATTATTGAAATATGGAGATTTGGGTTATTTATGGAAATGATTAAACTATCATAGAGAATATGTGATTAGATTAATTACTTTTCAGTATGAGACAGTAAGAGTAATCGATGTTATTTGGAGATACATGTTATGATTTGTTGTGGAATACTATGTGATCAAATACTTATGATTTTTGGGTTTCCATATTAGTTTGAATTATTTTAATGAATTTTATGTACTATTTTTTATTGAATGGTCTTTGTTGAACTTTGGGTATTGTTTTTTGAATTTTAGAGATTAAAGGATTAATCTTTTCAGGGGATTATCTAATCTTGTACCAACCATTTTGGTTGTGGTTATGTATAAAGATTGGGGAAATATATAGTTCACCTTTTTTGGATTATGTTATTCTCTATAAGTTGATTCCATCACATTAGGTATGACCAAGTCATCCTGAGTACTCATCGTTTGGAGAAAACATGAGTTTGCGGTAGAAATTTATTAAAGGATGAAACAATACTTGAAAAGTATGTATATTTTCTTATGTTCTTAGTCAATATCATAAATAAATTCCTCAAATTTATGAAAGGGGACTTAAAACAAACATGTTTTCCATTCAATTTTCCTACTAGGGAATCAAAGACCGTTTGACCCATCACATGTTTATGGTTTTCTAGTAGTTAACTTTCTCTTAATCAAGATTTTTATCACTCTCCATCAGAACTTGACACTGTGTTTCTCTTCTATAACCATGTTTTACTACATGGAATCCTAGTATGTGTTATATTAAGTGAAATTTTTACTTCCCTTTCTTTATTTTAAAGAGATAGTTTTATTGACTCTTTTTCTGTTATGGGACTTTCAATAAAGTCTCAGAGACCAACTTTTAAAATTGTGAGGATGCAATTTCCCAAAGGGGGAAAGATGTAACAACACGGGTATTTATAGAATAATAGTTTTTTCATTTATATGAATATTTATGAATAATATGTTATTTTACATTAAATGGGATGATTTTTTAGATATCGTACTCAACATGCAACAATGGGTTTCTTTGAAATCTTACATTGCACATAACTTTGAGTTTACTGAAAAATAATATAATTATATTTTTATTTTGAATGGTAGTTAAAGCCTAGCCATTGTATTGTAGGGAATGAATATAAATAACTAAATAATTATTATACATGTTTTTTAAATTCCATTGAATTTATCCAATAAATTTTAGAGGCTTAAAATAAGAATGAATCTGATTTTAAGCAAGAAATACTCTAATATTTTTAAAAGGTCATTTTACTGCATTTTGATGGAGAAACCTTTATAAATCTAGTTTGTTTTAATTTTATATATTCTATTTGAAAAATTAAACTTCTTATATATAAGCGGAACATAAAAATTTACTTTGGTTAAATTTTGGATAATTTTCTAATAAATTTTATTTTTTAATGAATAGTGAAAAATACCCCATTTTCAGTCCAAACTACCTTTTTATATAATTTATTTATATAGTTAGATTGTAATTTTAATTGGATTTAAAGTGTAATTAGATTATTTTTTTATCATTTACCATAATTTTGGTCATTATAAATAATTTAACTTTGAAATTGGACATAAATACATGTCAATCGTTTGTTAGTTTTTAATTCTTAAAAACATGTTTTTTGGTTTTGACAACGGGAATTAATTTTAAATGAATTTCTAAAAAATTTTAGTTTTGAATTTGGAAAATTTTATTCCATATTTTGGATCATAAGGTATAAATTTTTTGAATAGGTACCTTTTATTTTTAGACATTATGAATAGTAACTTCAATAATTATTTTATTTATCTTGGTTAAAAGGTAAATCTGGTAACTAAGGGTAAAAAATAATGTTAAACTACCCTAAAACATGTATTAATCCTATTTGATGATATATTTATGACCATGTGCATATTGGAGTCTATTTAGGGACCCTATTAAGCCACTTGGATGTGAAAATGAAATTTTATAATAATGAATTTAAAGTAAAGATAAATATAACATAAACATGTATCTTTTACTAAAATAATTTTTATATGGGTTTATATAAGTGATATCTTCGAATATAAATTTTAATTAGAAAAAAAAATATTTCCTATATCATGATATTTTATTTATAATTTTTATTCATTAAATAAATAAATTTAATTATGACACAATGATAATGCTGGGATTGCTTAATTAATAAAGGATTCAAATAAATGATATTATAAATGTTAAAATAAATTTAATTTGGTTATTTTGATGTCATCCAATAATTATTTTTGATTATATTGACATATTAGTTTTGAGTTTATTTCTTTTTTTCTAAAGAATCAGGTTTTTATGAATTTTTAAAAAAGTCAAGGGTGAGTAGTGTCCAAAATTGACATAATTCATAAATTAAAATATAAAATAGTTTATTAAATGATATTAAATTACTAAAAATTTAAGATTCAGAAAAATGGTTATAATAAGTATAAAATTTTATTAATTACTCTTTCATTGGACATTTTTCATGTTTTTGTAACTATTGTGATTCCCAAAGTGTTAAATACTTGATAAAACGATAAGAGTAAAAAAGGGTTAAATAAAAAATATAAGGATTAAAAAATTTCCAAAACCTATATAATTCTCATTGGATGATTTTATTTAGACTTATATTCATCTTATTTTCTAACAATATGAATTTTGACTCATTTTTAATCGAAATAGAATTTATAATAAATTAATATTTTAAAACTTTCCTAAAGTGCCCATCCTCCCACTTATAAAAGGCCACCACCTCTACCCACATAACTCACACCTATAAAGCCTCTTGAATCATTAAATTTATCCCCAAATAAGCACCAAAAATCCCTCCCTTACTTCTAGAATCCTTAATTTGGGCAGAATACAATTCATTAATCTTTTTGGATAAAAGGAAAGGGAGTTACACATTTTAAGAGGTAGTGTCTTCTCTAAAGTTCTTTTCCATTATTTTACTTCTTCCCTCCCTATTATATTATTATTATTTGATTAAATAAAAACAAAAGTATCATAAATATACTAGGATATTTTTATGATAAGTATTCCAATTTTACTTACACACACCTCCATCTAATGGATATGAATATATTGTTTCTATGGATGACGAACTACTACCTCACGAAACGATGATTGTTAAATTTACCCCTACCACCTCTCATGGTGGCCATTATAATGGTACTATATTAATATATTATATATATTAAATTTATATTTTTTCTATGGTTAGGTATTTTTTTATTTACATTATACCTTTATGCTTTTCATAATGTGTAAATGCGATAATTTAATTTGAGGAAGTACGGACTACCGCCCTCTCAAAGTGATATGACTCATTCATGCCATACATGGAATGTATAAAGGATTGAGTTAATGAATATATGTAACATATATAACATATGATATTATACTATAATTATACTATACCTATGTATCATTTATTTTTCATTTCATTAATATGACAAATAAATGAAAGTAGCGTCTATGCGTACGTAGCGCCAACCGTCTCCATGAACGGTGAATTTCTTTTATTATCTCCAAATGTTATGGAATATTGTAAATACATATATATACTGGATATATATGATATTTAAATCATTAATACTATTCTGTAGATAATGTAATTTTGACCACATGGACAATTTGTAATTATATCAAGCTCATTTTCGACTCATGTACCGAATATCGACAAAACGACCGATATGAACTTAAATAATTATGTAATTTTTATAAAAAGATGATAAGTAATATAAAATGAATAATAAAATTTAAAATTTTCTAAATAAACTAGAAATTAACTTATGTTTATTATTTAGTAATATAAATAACGAACAAGACAAGTCGGACTCAAGGTAAGGGAACCTTTCACCCTCCTCCTTTAATCAAAGACTTCTTTTATTTTATGTCTTTTAATTTCCATTTTATTATGTTGGGATATGCTATTTTATATAATTATTTCTATAAATTTTATTTACAGTGATGAGAGACCCTTTTTTATCTCATTAACTCATTTTATGAATTTTTAAGTGACATCGTTAGGGTACCGAATTTTCATAAGGGAATTTCTAAACTCAATTTCCACTCGTTGGGTTTTACAGATACATTTTTGATTATATTATGCCATGATTTGGTGTGGTATAACTTTTTATTTATTTATGTTTCAATTTCCACTTAACATTGTGTGGATATACTTTTGAAACACATAATCACTCCATTGATAAATTCGAACATCATTTATACGAACTTTTTAAGGGAAATATTAGCTCAATCTCCATTCATTAAGTTAAATATCTATGTCATTGGTTGTGATTTTTCAAGAATATGTGTTAATGACCTATTATTGTGTTGTAATTAATATACACTTATATTTTGTGTATTTATATTTGTAACACATAATTATGTCATTGATTTATCCTTAATCTAATGATACGATCTTTGTAAGAGATTACGTCCCAATCTCATTTCATTGAGGCATATCTTGATATTGTAAACATTTGATATCCTATAAGGATTATATATAACTCTTTTAACATTTTATATCATGAATTTATATATTATCATGATATTTAAAATTTCTTTTGATTTTATTCTTTAATTATTTTTATTCAAGTGTTTCTCAAGTGTTACGAGACTCTTTAACTAAAAAATTGTTTTAAATGTTTTAAAGATTTATTCATATAAATCTTTCTCATTAATGTATATGTTTTTCAAATGGGTTTAAGGATTTATTTATATAGAAATATATGTTTTAAAATTATAACTCTAAAATTAATTTTAAAAGTTTCAAAGTGGTATGGGACACTTTGATTAAAAAATATCTTTATTAAATGTTTTAAATGGTTTTGGAAATGGATTGAATATTTCAATATCTAGAATTTATTTGTTGTTATTGATGAGTGAAATATTGATAATTTCAATCTTTTATGTGAAATAATTATGTAATGGTACTTGGACATTTGACAAGTGGTTATGTGATAAACCAAATATGGGTGGTTCCGTGATAAACCTAGGGTGCATGAGCCCAAGATAGACCTCAAATACATTGGGTAATGTGATGGAGGTAATGGTTAATGTTTATCCTAAGAGATTAAGGTGATATATTGTGATGGGTATTCCAAACGTAACTCTCTATATAGATGTGAAATCTATAATGTAAGTATGTTATGGATTCCACAAGTTACCTTTATTATTTATGATTTCTATGTGTTATTCATAAATCATATGATTTCATGAGGTATGTTAAAGAGATTATGTTTTATGATTGAAAAGTTTGATTTCTTTGATTTGTATGTATTATTGGACTAATGTTTTCTTTCCTTATTTTATATCCCTTACTAATATTTTTATGCTCATTCCACATTTTTGAAATGTTTTTCACAAGGTGTAAGGAAGGTTAATAGAAAGAAAGAATTTAAGAAGATTTATATCAAAAAAATAATTCTTTTTTTAATTAAGGAGTTTTATTTTTGTGAAAAAATTGGTTAGAGTAAAAGTGTATAGTTTGTAATATTTGAGATATAATGTAATAGTTATGGCTTAATTCTCTAAAACTCTAAACCTGAAAATATACTCAATGGTGATTCTTGACTTAACTCAATATTATGTAATGTTTAAGGTTGGGTCCTTATAATATGTATTTTCCACTTCATAGTTCATCATCATTCATTTTTGGAACCATTTACCGAAATAGAACTGGAAATACAATATTTGGATTTATTATGTATATATATATAATAAAAAATCATATATATTATTAATGAATTATTATTATGGAGCACCGATTTTCATAAATTTCATACATGAAATTATTTACAAACACTACTATATTGATTTAAAAGTTCATAAAATCTAGGAGTTTGAGTGAAATATTATTGCCCATAATTTCAAAACACGGATTATACTATAATAAGAGAATGAAAATTACAATATTGTTCATGGATGAATCATACCTATCAATTATGAAACAATAACATAGAGGAACCTGTTTTTATTATGGATATCATATAAAATGAACAATAATTTATAAAAAATAGGTATTTACAAGTCCCTTGGGTCTTTATAAATCTCCCATGCATAAGAATGATAAATAATGTAAGGAAGTTTGAGTTGATGAACGATCCCTTAAAACATACTATTAATCAATGGTTTTCCTTTAATGGATTATATAGGTTTATAAATATAATTAATATTTTCCCCTATACTTTCCACTTAATAGAGTTAAGGAATATGAACTTTTGATGAGATGATTCTCCAATTATCATACTAGAAAATCCAAAAAGTTGATTTTACATTAATAGGAGGACTATCTCATTACATTGAAGGATATTTTTATCCTTTTTTATGAAATTCCATCTAATATTGGTAATTGTGGTTCTATTGAAAAAAAAACTATCTTTTCCAAAAAAATCAATATTCATTTTATTTGTTATGGGAATGAATCAATGATTACTACCAATAGTTCCCATATCACCAATTTTCACTTGAAATTATGAAGAAATACTTCTATTATGAACTAAAATTATTGGAAACAAATTAGTGTAAATGATAATAAAATTATCTTAGGTTGAAGAAACAAGAAATAAAGTGAATAGTATATTAAATAAGCTTGCTTCCATCTTTAAAAAAAAGAAATTGGGGAGAAAAGATTCATTTATAATTAAGACATAATATGAGATGATTTGAATTCCAAAATAGAATATTAGAAGTAAAAAATTCATGGTATTGTATCCATAAATAATTGATAAAGGTAATAATGAAATTATTGTCCTTTTCATAGACAAAATATGGTCAACTGCATGAATTTTTTCATGCTAGCTTAATAAGTACAACCTCTAAATGTGGATGAGGAATGTTATATGGGAAACTTGGAGAAATATTCCATATGTAATGATCCATTATAAAACAATTATAATCTTTAATTAAATTAGCACTACAATTAAACTTGGATGATGCAAGGAATATAATAGATTTGAGGATAAGGGGGATATTAAAGAAACCAACAATCTAGTTATCAAGACCGAAACAACCATTGAAATTATGGGAACCAAGCTTTAACATCATCCATATTTAATTATCATAATGAGATGATTTTGGAAATAAACACGAAATAAATACTTTTTAAGTTAACTAATTTTTTATTAATTATTAATTTAAACTTTTTAGGGATTGATCAAAATTTAGATGGATACCAACCAGGAACTCATAACCTAGGAAAAGATGATGGGAAATGTTACATGAAAAAAATATAGTTAGATATAAGTGTAAAATTTATATCACTAAAAAAATAAATACTTGAGATTATTTTATAGAAATAAAATCTATAGGGGGAAATTATTGAAAAGAGAGATAAAATTTAATCATTATAGGATGAGGTCTAAATTAAACAAAGTAAAAATGTTTAATTCCCAAAATAAATAACATTACATGGTGAAGAATAAATGGAAACTAGAAGAAAAATTTAGAGATAAAATGTAAACAATAAAGGAAAGAAGTTATCAGATTGTGATTCTTAAGAATGATGAAATAAAGAGTTATAAAGATGTGCATATAATATTGGGGAAATAATTATTTTCCATTAGATATGCCTTTCCAGAAGTATCTAAAGGTAAACTCTCATTTTTTGTGGTAGAGGAAAATGATATATTAAATGTATTATAATATATAAAGATATCATATGTTTTAGATGATATATCTAGTTGATTATATTTTCTAGGAGGTGTAAAATAATCCATAATGTTTAAATTAACATGAACTGCCCATATTTGATGCGATACCTAAACAAATAGATAGAACCATGGATTTAGAGGAATAAAAAATAAACCATAAAGAGAACTATTATATGGATTTCATAAAATGGAAATAGGTGGATATGGTAATTAATAATGATACATGAGTTAATTTGAGAGTAAGAAACAAAGTAAACAATCAAGGGTATTTTCTACCAAGTATAAATTTGGCTATTTGGGTGAAAATGAAACAAGATATGATATTATCCCTACTAAATTAGAGTCTTAATGTAATACCCAGAAATTTTAAAATATTTAAATCATTTTATATAGAATTTATGGAATGAAACATCAAGCGTAGAAGGGAATAATATATCCCTATATTTTAAGATGTATTTATTTAATATAAATTTATTCACTTAGATAACATGTGAAACACAAAACCCCAAATATAAATGTATCATAACATAGTATAAATTTATAACATAGACATTAAATTGGAGGGTAAAAATAGAAAAAACTAAATTATGAAAATTATAGCTATCTATTGATTAGAAATAAAATTAGAAAAATTTAAATGAATAATAAATGTTTTCATAAAAAAACAATATTCTTTCTAAAAGGTTGTTTTGTCAAGATTTATGTTAATAATTTAAAATTATTTTTGACCAAATTTTGAAAAAAAAATTATAAAAATAACCTAATTTTTAAATCATAATATCATAAATATCTTAGGGTGAATTTTTTAGATTTTTCTAAAATCTTTCATTTTTTGAGAAATCTTGAAAATACTGAATTTTAATTGAAAACTGTATTTTCATTTAAATTATTTATAAAGATAAATTAAATTTTAAATTTGTTTAAATGTAAAATTATTTAAATTATATATAAATTAATTCAATTTTGTTCATTTTAATCATTTTAATATTGGATTATGATATAAAAATGTTATAGACTTGTGAGCATTTTCACTTTGAAAACATGTATTCTCGTCACGTTTGTGGTATTAATTTTATATCAAAAATTTTTAAATATGTGAATTTAATTTAGAAAAATGGATTGGATATTTTTAATAATCATAATATATATTATCTAATAGGGTCAAATTAGTTTTTTACCAGAATGAATAGTGAAAATAAATTTATGGTAAAAATGGATTTACTAGAGGTATAAATAAAAATAAAATGGTTAAAATGGGATAAAAAATGTATAAAATATATTTCATGGACATATTTTGAACCTATAATATTAAAGTCAAGATAATACCTTACTTGGTCCATTTTTTAAGTGAAAATGCTGGGTATAACCTTTTCCTTTTAAAAAATTACAGGTGTGCCACTAACCTCACTTAAAAATGCCCACCCTCTTATCTTTTCTTCACACATTAAAATGATTTTGGTTCAGATAACACCAAAAAAATAACTTCCCAAAATCCATAACCTCGCCATATAATCATATTTTTAGGCATAAATCCAACCTTGTAAGGATTTGGTTTAGACCTAATGCGATTTCCTAAAGAATAGGTAAAATTCTTCAATAATCATTTTTATTTTACTATTCCTCCACCACATTAAATTCATATTTAAATATTATTATAAAATAATCTAAGTATATTACATATAATTATATTTTTTATGTTGAGTTAATGACCTAAAAATGTATCCAGATCCATCAAATGGGTTATGAATTCATCATTCGTGTGTACGACCGACAACCGCCCCGTGAACTGATGACATTCGTTTCTCTATTACCACCTCTCATGGTTCGGTATGAATATGTATATAAAGTGTTTATATATATATATTATGTATAATATAATTATACCTTTGGAGTAATTATCCCATATATACCTCTCTAATTTCCATTATATAGGGGATATGATAACTTTGCTTGTGTGTGTGGTGGACTACCATCTTACAAAGAGATGTGATTCATTTGTCACTAATGATTTTCTTGGATAGTAATATGGAAAAATTAATGAATATATGTGATATAAATGAATTAATTATGGTATTAATGACATATTTATCATTATTTAAGGTTAATATATCATTTAATTTCTTACCTTTTCAATCACTTAAATATGATAACATCATTCGTGTATGTGTAGGCTACCACCTTCACAAAGAGATGTGACTCTCTTTTCATAATGAAACCACATGGGTGATATATATAGGTATATTTAAAGAATAAATATGGTATTTATGAAATTATTATCATTATTTTCAAATAAAATATTTATTACCTCCATTCTACAATGATCGTTGAAAAATGGAAAAGTTACCCATGGGTATGTATGACCTACCACCTCCAAGATCGTAATATATTTAATTTTACAAAAAAATCATTATTAGTCTTAAAATTATAATTTATTTATAAATAAGATAATTTTTTCCAAATTATTATTTTTTATGGGATGGAAAAATATAATATGGAAACAAGTTAGATATTTCATGATGAAACATTCGTGAGAAACTATGGCAATTATCACCTGAAACAACAGAAATAATGAATCATAATCAGTGAACAGGTGATAAAATGTCATAAAATGATAATATATGATATTATAAATATTAATATATTTCATTAATAAAATAATTAAATGATTAAAACCATTTTACAAAATGTTAAATCACATTAAACAAAAAGGAAGCATGAAGTAAGGTATCTCTTAACTGAATTTCCATTCATTGGGTTACACTTATACTTCATTGATGATGTCACACAATGATTACGTGTATAATTAGTTTTGAATATTTTAGGTTTTATTTACACTTTTTTATGTGGAAATATATTTGATATTCATAATCAATTAATTGATTAATCCTCACATCAATGTTATGATTATTGTAATTTTTTATCTCACAATATCATTCTAATCGAGATTGCTTATTATTTAATAGTTTTCTAATAAATAGATTTCATTTTCTACGCCTATTAATATTCAAGGTATTTCACATTAATAGTTCCATTTTTTCATTCTTTCATACTTCAAATGTTTTAGAAAAATTTTTTTATAAAATCTAACTTTATTTCTCTCTTCAATCAAGAATTCATTTTATTTTAAAACATTGTTTTAAAAAAAAATTCCAAAAATGTTTTTAACCTTTTACAAGTGATTTATTAAATAAATTTTCACCCATTTTTTCTTTTAAAGAATATTTTTAAAGGAATCTTCAAATTTTTTTCAAAACAATAAATTTTTTAATTTTACCAAAATAATGAAAGGAATATTTGTTTTAACTTATATAGCATGAATAAAATTTCCCACCATTATGGTCACTAAATTATTTTAAGGAATTATTTATAAGTTTCATATTTTAATTTCAAATAATATTTCTTTCATTTTTTTTTGAAATTTTAGTTTTAAAATTCTATTTTCAGAATGAAAATAGTTTTTCCATCAAGAATTATTTTAAATATCCTTTTATTATATTTATATTCATCAATGACAAAAATCCTTTATTATTATTCAAATGGGTAGATGTTGTATTGATACATTCCATATTCTTCCTCTGTATTTTTTATGATTGTTTTGACCAAGTTTAGTATTGAGACTCATTTCCTTGAAGCATTATTATAGTAAATAACATTCCCTTGAATTATTAACTTTCTTATGATTGTTGGACATTAAATTTCCCATAAATATCCATATTATTTATCATGGATATACTTTTTTCATGAAATGTACCACATTTATATATGGAGTGTTTTACCATGAATGTTATTTGAGTCATTGGGGAAATATTGATAATTTATATTTGTTCTTCAATACAGATATTTAATGATAAGGAAAATTAATCATTAATTAAATAATTTATTTGATATATGAGTAATGATTTGGACCAGCAGACACGGTTGGGTCACATCTATAGAAATACCCTCTATGAATCAATATATACTATGATACAAATCTATAAGAAATAATTAAATGGGTTATAACCTGTACTTTTTAACCATATTGTGAAAGGTCTTGATGGTAGATCTATCATATGCATGAGACACAACATCAAGTAATTAAGAATTTCCCTCATTAATAATTCTATTATTATTATCCATGATATTTTCACATTCATATTATCTTTGGATCCATTTAATTCTTGTATTATTTATTAAATAGATTGTATTTTTAGTAATTTACCTTTCCACATTGTTTATACCTTATAAATTTATTATAGTCATGATGTCAATTAAATGGAATGTATTTTTAGATTTTTACCTTACCATATTTATTAATCCTTATCTTATCATAATAGTCATAATATTTAAAATGAATTTTGGTTTAGTTATTTAAATTTCCATATTGATTATGCCTACTGATTCATGACATCTACTACAGTACCTAACCAATACTAATCATTTTTACTAACCCTTATTTTTTTATTTTTCCATGAACCCATTAAGTGTACTATGATTTACATGTAAGGCTATTCTAGTGGGAATAATTTCATTCTTGAAAAACATTATGTTGTAATTTTGTTTTCCAATTTAATATTTTAATTATGAATGTATCTAGTTTACCAAGACTATTAAACTATTTGGTCATTTAGGATGAGATTCCTTATATCTTATGCTAATGTAATAATGTAAGACACTAACTCAGGGTTATGAGAGTTAGGGTTGTTATAATTTGTATCCAAGGATGTTTAGTACAAACTTACGAACTAAATATAAGAAAACATAGATTTGGGATCATAACCCTATGATAGTATTTGAGGATAAGTATATAAACACATCCTAATGTTATGGAATGTTAGGTATTGTGTGATTTTCCCTAACAATACATACATGTTTGGATACTAAAAGTGAACATGGTACTGAAACAGACGTACCATGGGGTAATAACTCTAAAAAGGGATCACTAGACTTGAACCGATCATCACTTGGTGTATGATAATCGGTCTTACTGAACATTTGTTTTGACATTCCTAGGGGATATTCATAAGATAATTCTCATTTTCTTTAGAAACCATTATGATATATTTGAAATACATATATCCCCAATGAATCCATGTTTATGATTTTTTTTTAATTTATGATAAATATTTCACTAGTTTTAGGATTATAAATTATATTTAATAATGATATAATCCAATATAATGTATTCCATTATTTATAAATAACACCTAACAGAAGGAATGGGAACAAAAACAATACAGGTAATCCAATGAGTAAAAATAATCGTTTCTTTGATGGGATTAAGACAATATTTATAATGGAACTAGTCTCTTAAATAATATCATCATATGAGGAATTATTATCAAGTTATAACAATACATTGAAAGAATTATTTATTTATTATGGTTTCAAATGGAAGAACAAGAAGATGAGGATGGAAAAAAATCAAATAAATGGGATTAGGGAAGGAATTATTTTCCCTCATGTGATAATTGCATAAAGAAACACCCTATAACTTTCCTAGAAGGAGTGAGAGTTTTTTACATGTGTGAAGAAAATTACTATTGTTCTTATGATTTCAAGGATAAGAAAAAAAAATTCCAACATTCAATTATTCCTCTATAAGAAGATAGGGATCTATGAAAATAAATGTCTCAAGACTCACTGTAATATACCTCATAAGAAGGTAACGGATCATAATAAAGCTTATTATATTACCACAAATGATGTTAAATGATGAATATTCTTATTTTTTAATTCAATAATTATTTAATTTTTCTATTTTATCAATGATATCCCAGTTACTAAAAATATAAAATGTATTAGTATTATACTGTAGTAATTTTTCATTATGGATTTGAAAGCGTATGTAGAATATTACCTATTACCAATTAAAATAATTTATAGGAATGTTGAAATTCATGGAAAAAACATGATTGAGAAAAAGATAACCCTTAATATATTCCTTATGTTGGGATAATGATTTTGAGGTAAAGATATGATTGATATAGATAAATTAAATTGGATAGTACTGACTACCTTCAGACTAATTATTTATTTGTTTACAATGCGGTTTATATAATCACTGATGGAGTTTATAACCTCTTTGGATTTAAGTAATATGTCCAATAATATATTATTTACTTAAGGAATACAGAAGAATTCATGGATTCAGTAAGTATTTTTAGTAATTTAGGTTATTTCCAAGTTTCAGAAAAATTCATGATAAAGGTATTCAGATATTTGGTATGCAATATTTAAGAGTGACTTCATGTTGTTAGGGGGATTAAAGATATTTTCATTTTGAAAATTTAGTAACTTAATTTATAATATTGTGGATTATAATCATTTAGAGGGTTCATAAGGATGACCATTTATGAAATGATTTAAGATGAACTTTGGATGAGGTTTTTATGTATTACATCACCATTTAGAGATACATGCATATTGGATAACCTTCGCAAACCATTTTTTCAATATAATAATTAGAGATTGAAGGAATTACTTATCATTATATTATTGATATGAAGATATGTTAACAATTATTTTTATTAATCCTAGTATAAAAGACTAATTTTTTTATATTCATTTCATGTAGTAAGTGATGAATTAGAAATTGATCTAAGCACAACCATAGGATAAAATTGTGCTTATGAAATATAATTTTACCAGGTAAGTATATTTTCATATAATAACAGAGAGTAAAATAATTCATTAATATTTAGATAAATATCTTGAAACAAAAATATTATCCTACTATATTCATATCTTTTGAATTTTATGGTCTTTTAAATCATCACAAATTTATGGTTTGGAGGTCCTTAAATTTCCATTGGTCATTCATATTCTTATGAAAAATTACATATTTCATTATCTATAATTATTTACACTTTTATTACATGTCCATGTATTCATTTTCCATAAACATTCTCTGACTTATAAACCTTGTTATGTGACCTTTATACTTCCTTTTATCTATTATTAATAGGATTTTTTAATAACTCTTTTTATGAAGTGGGTTTTCAATAAAATAATTTTCAAATATCAAACCCTTGATTATTGAGGTCATGTTTAAATTATAATGATGAAATTTATTTGAGGTGCAAAGAATGTAACACCGAAATGTTTTAAAATATGAAAAATATATTTGATAATGTGTAAGAAACACAACACCAAGTGTATAAGTTATTATAACATCCCATGACGTTATGATGTATTTATTTTTTAAATAAATCTAATCTCTTTAATAGCTTCTAGAATATGCAACCTTGAGTCTAATTGAACTATGAAATATTATATAAATATAACCTAGAATTTAAACTAGAGTTTATAAATATTAATAATGAAATTATTAAATTTTTTGTTACCTATTCATTAGAAATAAAATAATAATCATATAAGAGAAAATAATTTTTTTATGAAAAAGAGTATTTTTTTTCTAAAAGATGGTTTAGTTTCACTTTGTGTGCATAATTTACAATTAATTTTTATCAAATTTGTTAAATTTAATTTATTAAATTAAATTAATTATTGAAATCATAATATCCAAAATATCTTTGGGTGAATTTTTTGTTTTTTTGAAATGTTTTATTTTTTTATGAATAGTGAAAAATGCTGAATTTTAATTGGAAAATTTAGTTTTGATTAAATTATTTATAAATATAAAGTATATTTAATTTTTTTAAAAGTGAAATTATTCCAAATATATATCAATTAATCCAATTGAGTTCATTTTAATCATTTTCATATTGAATTTTGATGTAGAAATAGTGTTAACTTTTGAGCATTTTCTCTTTAAAAAATTATTTTCTCGTCACGTTTACGAGATTAATTTGAAATAAGAAAATTCCAATTATGTGAATGGAAATTTAAAAAATATATTACATATTTTTAATCATAATAATTTATATTATATAATTAAATTAAATTAATATTTTACCAAATTGAACATTTAAAAAAGTAAACATTATTTTCCCTTGTTAAGGTAAAAAAATATATCTGGGTGTTAAAAAATATAAGGGTTATAATGACCTAAAAACATTTATAAAATATATATTCATAACATATGTCAACCATATTGTTTATAAGTCTCAATTAAACTCTATTTTTACCCTTGTGTCATGTGAAAAATATGGTTACACCTTTTTTCTTTTCAAAAAATTACAAGTGGGCCACTCACCTCACTTATAAAAGGCCACACTTTCTTCTATATTCTTCATAGAATCAAACCCTTTTGTTTCAGAAAATACCCAACCAAATAACATAAAATGTTCTCTACCCTAATCTTATAATCCTTAGTTTTCTAATAAATGAAACCATTGAAGTTTTTGGTGCAAACCTATGGAGGTTATCTAGTGAAGTGGTAACGTTCTTTAATGAGCGTTTTATTTTATTTCTTCTTCTACCGCTATCAATTAATGTTAAAACATGATGATATAATAAAATAATAATATTAAATATTCTAATATGTTATTATTATAAGTTAATTTCCTAAAACCATATCTAATTACATCAAATGGTTTAGGAAATCATCATTTTTGTGTACGGAAGACTATCACCTCGCGAACTGATGTCATTTGTTTTTCCATTACCACCTCATATGGTTGGGTATGATGGTAGATATAATTTATACATATGATATTTAAAAATTATTATATCTATGGAGTTACTATATCATATATAATTTTTTTAATTTCCATTCAGTAGGTGATATGATAATGTCGCTCGTTTGTACGACAAACTACCACCTCACGAAGCAATATGATTTTTTTACAAATGATTTACATTGATGGTAATAAGGAAAAATTAATCAATATATGTGATATAAATTAAATAATTAAAAGATTTATGACATATTTATAATTATGTAAAGATAATATATTTTTTTATTTGTTACCTTTTCACTCACATAAAGATGATAACATCATTCATGTATGTGTGGACTACAGCTTTAATGAAGCGATGTGACTCTATTTTTATCACCACACCACATGGGTGATATATATAGGTATATTTAAAGAAATAATATGGTATTTATGATAATATTTTCATTATAAAAATATAAAATATTTCTTACCTCATTTCCATAAGGATCCTTGAAAAATGGAAACATTACTCAGGCGTACATAAAACCTACAGTCCACAAGATAGTGACGCACTTCATTTATCAAAAACATCATTCATTAATGGTATTAATAGTATAATTTCTATATAAATATGATAATTAATTAATTATTATTATTTTGGAGATAATTTAACTATATAATATGTTCATGAAACAGATCTTTCGTGATGAAACATGTAGGAGAAAACAAGGTAATTAACACATGAAACAATGAAAGTAATAAATGATAATTAACGATTGGGTAATAAAATTTTATTTAAAAATCATAAATTATAATATTTTTTAATAAACGTTGTGGCATTAATTGGTCACCCAATTTATACCCCAATAAAATTTATTGGAATAAAAATTCTTAGTACAAGCTTGAGGTGTAAAAATATTACACCAATAGGGATTGAAGGGTAATACAAGTCATGAAAACAAAGAAAAAGATAGGCAGTTCATGAAACAAAATTTGAATGACATGCCTTGACAATAACCAGATGAATTCTAAGACAAGTAGGAATCCATCAATTCTATCAATCCTTCCTTGTTTAAGTCCTCGGAGAAAGCTTTAGCAGACTATAGACAACACTAGTCTATTGGTAACAAGATGAGCAGTGGTTAGAAAGTCTTTTCCCTAACCATTTGGAGGAAACCATGATGATCTTGTAATTTTTCATCTTTAACATATTGTTCATCCATTGCAACAACTTTAGATAAATATTCTTTTTTCATGATAATTGATATATAATAATTTTATGGATCTAATAGTATCATATGAATCAAATTCCATAAGATGAAAACTCCAATGAAGTGTTCAAGATCCTCAACAACAATAGATGAAAAGCTCAGCATGCTCAACTTCAGATTAGTATGAGAAAAAAAGGGGAACTTGGCTTGAAAATTGTATTCAGCAATAGGGGAATCAGTGTATCTCTAACCCAAGAGATAATAATCCAAGACCAAGCATGATAATCAATCCCAAATCACATCACGATTCAACAAGAAAACGATCAACTTCAAAGAAACCTGACCAAATACTGATTAACTCTAATGGGTATGGAAAGTAATAAAAATGAAAAGCATCACCAACTAATAATAAATTATCAAGTAACATAGATTTTGAACGGTATAAATCATTCATAATGAATTTATCTAAAGTAAAAAAAATAAGGATTTATTGTTTATTCATCAACTATCCTAATAAACACACATTTCCTAATTTGAAGGTACATATCATATAGAATATCACTATTGTTGAATTTATGAAATGTTTTTTCATACTTTTCATCCAACCATGCATAAATTTCATTACTCACATCATTTTTCTCCTCAATTTTGTTGGAATACCTATACAAATGGTTGTTATATTTATCTTATTCCTCCTCCTCTAAAGTAAGGGTTTCAATAGGATCAACAACAATTGGTTATTTTGAAGGCTCATTGTTTTCCTTCCTGGAGGGATTGCATGATCTTATAACTATTTTTCTCTGAATAATAGAATATTCCCTACATTTACTAGTTTTTTGGGGATTTAATGTGATGTATCCATCAACATCCATGATCGGCATTTCACCCTTCCAAGAACACAATTTAAAGTATGCTTCTTCAATTTGTTTAGTTTGATCATCATCCTCCTCTATAGAATTACAATAATCAGAGAGGTCACCCTTATCATTGTCTAGTATATCATGTGATTCCTATTGTTTCTTCTATTCCTTTACCAAATTAGGAGTGGAAATGCTAATGCTTGTAGAAGCAGGCTAGGAAGAAACAAATCCTGATATCCCTTTGTTTTCATAAGGCTGATCATTGTTGACTAAAACCTCCTTGTTCACAGCAATTTGATGCCCTTCATTATATGTCTTATGAGGATACAAATTAATTATATAGCTAACATTAGTTTGATCAAGTTCATTATTCTTCTTGATTTTTTCAACCCAAGTGGATTTTTTTGCCTCAGGATGCACAAATTTATTGTCACAATATTTTGATGCATGTCAAATCTTGATACATAAATAAAAATAATTGGTAATCCTTTCATAAAACCCCTCCTGAAAGAATCCATTTTTATCATTCTGGATCCATATTTGGGATGGTATATCCTTAGAAAAATAAATTTTTACACAAATCCTAGAAAGAGATGGTCTATAAAGAGTATTCATCACCAAGTCTAACTTTAATGGGTTACCAATGTGTGTGGAGATTGGAAACAAAACTATTTTTTGAACAGGTGTAGTAGAATCCCAAGGAAGATAGTCCAAATCAGAACAATGGGGTACTAGGAATAGGGATCGAATTCAGGGGGTCTATTTGAGGACTTTTATGGAACAACCCTGAAGAACCATGATCTTTTCACCAATAGATGATAGTACTCATCCTTATATGAAAAGGAAAAAAGGAAAAAATTAAGGATTTCATAAGGATGATATGAAATCCCAAAAAAATGATTAATTACATAGAGTTTCTTAAAAAATTAACTCTTGTACTTAAAATGTTTTATATTTTTCTTAATAAATTCTAACTTCATTTCTCTATTCGGTTAGAAATCCATTCTTTTCAAAAACCATGTTTTCAAAAAAAAATGTTTTGAAATATGTTTATATCATTTTCCAAATTATTTATTAAATAAATTTTTACCCAATTATACTTTTATATTTATTTAAGGCATATTTATGCCATTTTCAAAAAAATGCATTATTGGAATTTATGGAAAATTTGAAAGGAATATTTTTTTTGACATGTATCACATGAATAAGATTCCAAACCTTCTTGACCACACAAATTTTCTAAATATTCATTTATAAGTATCAAATATTATTTTAAAATAAAAATATTGTCATTTTTTTGAAATTTTAAATTCAAAATTTTGTTTTTAAAATAAAAATAAAATTTTCCTCACAAATGATTTTAAATATATTTTTATGGTATTTCAATTCATCAATTAAAAAAATAATTATTCTTACTAAAATGGGTATATGTTGTATTTATACCATCCTTATTCTACTTATATATGGTTTATGATTACCTTTATCAAGGATGGTATTAAATATCACTTTTGTGATTCATTTTTGTAGTCACTAAAATTCCCTTGATTTGTTCACATTCTTAAGATCACTGGAAATCAAATTTCCCCTAAATATTAATATTATTTTTCATGGATATTCTTATTTCATAAAAAATATATAATTTCTATATATGGTGTTTTACTTTTAATTTTCATGAAATGTCCCAATAGGTCCCATATCGTGACTCCCCATGCCCACCTCCAATAGGCCAAGGGGTAGTGACTAGCATTGTGTAGGCATATCACTAACATGGGAGGCCTTAGCCTAAGTACCTATATATAGTAAAACACCTTCAATCATATACAATTCTTAACATTAAAAACAAATGAACAACCATGCGTTCATATATCTAAAACCCACAACCATAGTATGATAGGAAGAAAAAGAATGTACATAATGAAAAATACCATCCCACCACAAAGAGTCTGAAAACAAAAATTCCAACCTGAAAGGTAAGTACAAGGGACTAATGTAAAAAATATATAGGAACACACCTCAGTCATTCTGGTCTCACTAAGCACCTTCTAGCCTTGGTCCGTCTAAGCCTCTGTAAAAATTTCACTCATCTTTCGAAGACATGACATGTACAAGCAAAGCCCATGCATGGGTGAGTATAATAATACTCCTTAGGATACCCAAAAACCACAAATTATACAACAAAATAAATATATTCATCTCTACATAGGTATATTTATACATCACATATAACAAGAACATCAATATTTATATAAAAAAGGATTGATAGTCTAAAGGTAATTCACAACCATAGAATACCAACCTAGGACTCCAGCTCAAAGATTCCACAAAACAAATCATCTGGGATAACACAAACCCGAGTCTGATAACACTCATGATGTATGTATAAGAGGTAGTACTTGTAGGGTCTCACCGTGAGAAATTACATGCTAAAGGTATGAAAGGAATACAATACAAAGATGAGGATCACTGCCAAGGCCATGGGTTGATACCAACAACTCAATTTGGATTAACCTTCTTTGTAAAGGATTGGAACCCACAAAGTCTTGGTCACGAAGATACCAAGAACTCCACCTAGGGAATGAAGATGAATATATGATCTCACTCCAATCCCCTAAAAGGGATTCCAACAACACTATCTATGAATTCATGTTGAAGGGATTGGTGTCCTAGGAGTATAAGATTATAACATATCGGATCTAGATGCCACTCAACTGGTGCCTCATACCTAGTTAGCCACATAACCTCTAGAACATTTTCCAAAATGTTAGAGGTTGCCGACTAGAAGTGAGGGCCTTGGACTGATAGTGGGGAAACTATTCCTTCATTTTCCTAGTGGAACATAGTGGAATAATAATATATAATAGTGGAAGCAGTAAATACCAATATCTAAAGTAAACAAAGGAGGACTGATAATAGAGATAACCAGAATTCATAACATATAATTGATGATGATTCATGTAACATGTTCTAGGAAAGCATCCAAAACATGATACATTGTAATCAAGTATAATATACAAAACCATGGTACATAAATACAAAAGAAAACTCAGAATAATCACGATCACTGGTTTGGTCCCATGCTCTCCTTCTCCTAAACAGCATATCAAATACCTATAGAAGGGCTCTTTCCCTTATCGAAACCTACAATCATATAATCTGTTTGGGACCAAAAGAATGACCCAAACAGGGTGTGAGACATAAATCCCAATAGGCAACCACCCAAAGATCTGTTCCAATCTTTCTGTGAGTATATGCAATAGGTAGTGTACAAAATTGAAATCAGTAAACTAGGAAGTACTCAAAAGTAAAAAATACTACAAGTACTAATTTCCATTTATTCATTTCATGTTCATTATAAAATATAATTTTATTGAATTATAAAGATATAGAGGTCTGGCCTCAGCAAGTCAGTCCCCTGTATAAAGGATGCATAACTAGTGTCTCAAAATACCATCTAAACATATATAAGATAAGAGATAATCCATTCTTTTTCTTTGGCTTGGTAGACTCATCAAAAGTCATCCATTTTAATATTCATTTTAGAACCTTTCCCTTAGGCATTAAAAAATCCTCTCCCACAGGCATAGAAAAACCTTAATCATAGGCATAGAAAACCCCACCCGCAGGTATTTCATTAATCAATTAGGGATAAGCTCAGTATATAATAATTTCAGCAAGTGTCGGGGTATAACCCGGTATATAATCTTTTCATCATGTGTCAGGGTAAGACTCGGTATATAATAATTTCAGCATGTGTCAGGGTAAAACCCGGTATATAAGCATTTAAACATTAAAAACACATGTAATTTACACTATTACATGGTTAAAAAAGTAAAAACTCACATGGTCATCAAACATGTCACAAGCCTTTCAAGTAATCTAACCATTATCATGATTAACAATTGTAAGCTCACATGGGAAATTAAAATCACAAGCCTGACAAGAGAATGAAACAATCACAAGGCTTAAAAAATTATTTATCTCACATGGTAAAACATTAAATTAAACAATTTCATTTTTAAAAACCCATAAAAGTGAACAATGGTATTCCCATAGGCATCCTAGTCCAAATGACTAAATGTTTTTCATCCAAGTGAAAACGCACCCATGGGGTGACTCTTAATCAAGGATAACAATATCAAACATGCCTTATAATCACTTAATTAATTACCTAATCAACATTTGGTAACAAAAAATGTCAATGTTCAATGTAGATCTACCAAACAAGCATAAACTCTCAACCTTTGATAGCTCAGTTGAGAGAAAAAACACAGAGAATGGCTCAAGATGAATCGAGAGCATACCGATTGGGTTCGAATGCTTCTGATGGTGATCAAATCAGACTTTAGATATAAAAACAGAAAAAACAAATACCCTCAATGTTGCAGTTCATGAACCCAGAATGAGGGTTCTGTATTTCTTCCAAAACACAAGGCTAATTCTGGTTTTATCCAAAAAAAAAGTACACAATGTGTACTAAAAACTACATTCCATGTCCGTAAAAATCTTGTCCAGGTCATCACATGGTTGTGTACTAGGATTATACGGTGTGAAACCCTCATTACACGGTGTGTCCTTGGAAATACATGACATGTAACCCCTAGTCACATCATGTAAAAGGCCAAAATCCATCCACTGATCTCTTTTTCTCCAGTTTTCTTAAATACAAACTGAAAAGAAAATATTTTTACCACAATAGAAGAACCAGGTTCTTACAAACATCTCCCCTTAAACCAATTCATACCTGAATTTCCCTTCAAAGGGTGTTGAAGGAACAACTGATAATAAATCTGTCCATTATGATATATGTCAGCCTCCTGCTCCCAAGTCTTGTCCTACCCTCGATCATGCTTCCATAGCACCCATACAAAATGAACAGACTGTCCACAGAGAACCTTCATGCTACAATCCAAAATTCAATTGGATTTTCCTCAAAGGACGCATCTACCTATAACTCAACCTCCTCAGGTTGAAAATCATGAGATAGTCAGAAACGTAATGTTGCAACTAAGAAATGTGAAAGACATCATGTATAGCCCAGTAACTCTAAGGTAACTACAACTGATAGGAAGTCGGCTTGACCCTTTCTAGTATCTCAAACATCTCGATGTATCTCGGTGAAAGCTTACCCTGACTCCTGATCCTCTTGTATCCCAACCTCATGGCAACATGTACAAAAACTCAATCCCAAACCTCGCACTCTAGAGGTCATCTATAATGATCGAAAAAGATTTATAATGAGACTGAGTATCATCCATCTGCTTCTGAATCACCTGAACAAGTTCAGTAGTCTCCTGGACAAGACGAGGCCCCGGCATAGCCACCTCTCCTACCTCCAGCCAATATAGGGGTAATCGGCATGGCCTTCCATACAAAGCCTCCTAATCCACCACATTAAATCATCCTGAAATCTATTATCATAGGTTAACTCAATCAGGGGTATGTGTTTCTCCAAAGAACCCCTAAAATCCAGAATGCATGCCCAAAGCCTATCCTCCAGCACCTGAATCGTGCACTCTGAATGGATATATATCTGAGGGTGATATGTCATGCTCAAAATCTCCTATGTACCCAATGCCTTCTATATCCCTTTATAGAAATGATAAGTAAAATGGGAATCCCTATCTGAAATGATAGAATGTTGAACCCCATGTAGTCATACAATCTCACGGATATACAACCTTCTAAGTTCATCAACTCTGAAAGTTTTCTTGATCAACAAGAGAAGTGATAACTTCATGAGTTTTTCAAGAAAAACTCATACGACGTTGTTACCATGACATATCCTTTGTTAGAAAACCCCAAAAATCACACCTCTGAGCGTTCCAGTGATACTACCAGCATATTTTCCTTTAATTGGATGAACCAAAACACAATTGAGGTCTTTTCAGTGGCCTCATATCAAAGAATGGTTGACCCCCCCCCCCCATTGACTTCATCAAAACTAATCACCCAATATTCCATCAATATAAATTGTTTACTTTCACACCACACCCACCTTAGACTACTAGAGTGGTTCATACTGATCACTCAAACTATACACATGGAACAAAAAGGATAATGAGTCAAGCCATCACTGGATGACTTATCTTAGAAACACATGGCTTAGGAGTCCGTCACACTGTAATAGAAACACAATTCCTTCTCCCAAGTCACCACATGTCCACAGTGAACTTGTTCTTAGAATCCCATATCTATCTCTCAGTTAAACTCCTTTTTCAAACCATCCCTTGATCATTTAAGATGATCGTGCCACAACACGAGAAAAATCATAATCAAGATCCATCCCACTGGGATCATTACCCCTTTTTAAAGAGTTACATCCCATACCAAATATAAGTCTGAGATAACCTCAGATACATCAACCCAGAGTCCATGGAACTCATAAAGGTGATCCATACTCTACATTACAAGTGAGGCTTTGGTAAAAGTCTAAGAGTACACCTAAGAACACTGACTGAACCTAGAGCGGAATCTGCATGGAGGTCACATCAAAGAAAGGGGAAATAATCCATATTCCATCCAAGGTGTTCCTACTCAGGAACCCAAATGTCAATCAATATTAACCAAGACTCATTTAAAACCACACATCATCGCAAAATATATACAAGATCATGAACTAGCCCAACGACTCTCGACTGCAGTGTGGTATATAAATGACGCTCTATTAGTGCACCTAGGATGACATCTAGATAGGGGACATTATTGTATTTTAAAGAAGATAACACTAAGATAATTTCATAGATAACCAGAAAAAGGACACCCATCCCACTACTGGTCGACCTCCTAAATGAAACATGGCTTCACTTTCTGACGCATAGTCATTTAACTAACCACAATTCTTTTATCCCAAGGAATTTTTGTGATATATTATGCTTAACCATTGAGGTCCATTCATGATCATCAATTCCTCACAAGGGATGCACTCATATACAAGTGTAACAACTATCATGTTGTCAAGAAAGAATCTAAATGAAACAAGACTCGCAAGACTCAAAGGAATTCAAGTAGAAACAACCATTTCTGAATGGTCTTTGATTGTGATCCTTTTATCTAGAAGAAACATTTACATGGAACTGATGTGAAGCTCCACAAACCATGATCACCATGTCATATCACTTGGCATGAAAACCAAAATTAAACTGACTAGCGTGTCAAAACACACAAGTCTCATAAAGTCCTCATGAGCAGTGGAACGAACTTGGTTCCATAACGCTCAAGCCACTCTACTCTAGAGATAAACTGAGAACATTGAGAAAATATCAAAGCTCAATGATTAAATTGAATTCAGTGAATCATTTTAACATTTAACACTCGGAAGTTACCACATGTGTCAAAATATACTACCCCAAGTTTACAAGAACAAACAGCACATTCTGGGTACTATTCATAGGTTTTCTACCCTATGCATCCTAGTACCATATGGCTCATGCCTGAACTAGATCAAAAGCACATTACCTACACAACCATTTACATGGATGAAGATGTACCAAGTCACCCACAACTTAAGAAAATAGAGGTTACATGACCTCCTAAGTAGCTCACCATGCCCGAGGCATGTATAACCTACAGAATCGAGCATTCCTCAATGTTCATTCACACATTAAGGGTCAAGATACAACAAATACCACATCTCAAAAGCACATATATCAAAATAGGATAGGCCAACACCTTCCTATAAACACTCACCCGTATTCCTGCCCCATGGGTCAGGTCAAGGTGTCAAACAATGAGGAATGCTACCAAAATCCCACTATTAAGGTTGGTTTTGGTCAAGTCAAACACTAAAAGGCATACTACTTGGGATCCTCTAGGTAAACACAAGTTAATGCATCCTACAAGGGACTCCCTAGATCACAATATAAGAGAAGTTATACCTCATAAGATCCTTAAAAGCAATAGATGTCATGGAATCATAGGCCATAAGGTCACATCTCACATGGGAAACTTCCTCAAAATCATAGATCAAGAGAGATGGATCACAACTCATCTCAAATCAAACATATCAACTAGGTTGGTCTGAACACCCATCCAATCATCCACACCAAGTCTCTCTATTAGGTGACAACTAGAAACTATAACTAGAGTAAGAACCTCTCTATTTAGATAAAATCTCCATAGTACCCATTAGGAGTCCTCAGAATAGTCCACAAGTTTCACCATCTCGATCTACGCAGAAAAATACTCTAAAAGGACTACTCATGGGTCCAAAACTGACAAAGGGGGATAAAATAGGAAAAGGCCCTCAAGGGGTACCAAAAGTTGAATACACGATGTGTAAACACCATGCATGGCGTGTTCCCTTAGGATCTCACATGGGAATGTACCTCCAGCATCCTGGGCATGTAAAAACCCTAGGTACATGACATGAAAGTAGGATACACGACGTGTACACATGTCTCCCCTCCTAGCCATGTATATTTACATGGTCATAGCCACATGGGGTCTGCCTGTGTAAAACTACATGGTGTGTACCAAAATTACATGGCCATGTACTTTTCCAAGACCATTATTCCATGTTATTTCTCATACATCTAGACACACGGTCAGCTACCACACTATGTGTACTCATAGTACACACGTGGACATAAAAAAAAGATTTTATTCTCAAACAGAAGAATACATGGTATGTGTTCATAGCATCACATGTAATTTTTTCTGGGTTTCTAGGTAGTAAACCTTTGAAACTTCCCCAAAACCCCCATTTTTCAAAAGTAAAACAAAGGTATGAAAAATTAAGATCTGTGGGGGCCATATTCTCCATGAATTAAATCTTGGAATCCACAAATATCACATTATAACACAATTTAATTTAAAGTATCCATATGGTCCACCAAATTCTAATCCAAGAGGGCATGTACACCTTAGGAACCAATGTTTGGCATTCATCCAATTTGAAACATTAAACGTACCAATAAAACTATCACAATAGTAGGCATATCTATCATGTTATCTATCACAATATCATGCAATCATTAATGATCTCTAAATGGCATGGAAGGAATGCATGGAATGTGATTTATAATAAGTTCATATATGATGCATGAGAGGGAATGCCCTCATCACATTGGGTTACAAAAAAATAGAACCATATTTTTATCAATTATAACATCACAAAATAAGTGTGTCACCCAATGGTGAAATTGAATCAAATGTAAAAATTCAAAATCCAAAAAAACACAATTCAATTCGAGACAATTTGGATTTTCCCTATATGCGGGGTAGCTACTCCTGGGAACAGTTTATTATCAAACTCCATTTCTGTAATATCCCTATCTAATGTCACCAAACAGTAAGGAAAAATAGAAAATAAATACCTCTAATACCACTTTTTAATGTCCCAGGTCTGGATTCCACTCAATTGCTACCCCATACCCAATTGGCCATATGGTCTCAACCGTATGTTCCCAAACACTAGATGTTGATGACTAGTAGTGGGGTCCTTGGACTGATAGTGGGGAAACTATGTCATTATTTTAAGATTATAACACAATGGAACAATAATATACAATAGAGGAAGTAGTAAATACCAACAACTGAAGTAAACAACAGTGGATTGATAATAGAGATAACCAAAAGTCATAACATACAATAGATGATGCTTCACGTAACATGTTCTAGGAAAGTATCCAAAATAAGATACACTTCAATGAATTAAAATATACAATAACAAGGTACAAAAATACAAAATAAAACTTAGAAGCATCGCAAGCCTCAGCTTGGTCCCATACTCTCATATTCCTAAACAGCATATCAAGTACCTATAGAAGGTCACTTGACCTTGTCGAAACCTTCAATAATATAATCTATTTGGTCCCAAAAACATGACCCAAATAGGCTGTGAGAAATAAATCCTAGTAGGAAACCACCAAAATATCTATTCTTATCTGTCTATGAGTGTATGAAATAGGTAGTGTACAAAAGTGAAAGCTGTAAACTAGGAAGTACACAAAAGTAAAAAAATCATGAAAGAACCGGTTTCCATTTATTCAGTTCATGTTCATTAGACAATTTAATTGTATTGAATTATAAATATCTCAAGATCTATCCTTGACCTTTCAATCCCCTGTATAGTGTGAGCACAGCTGATGTCTCAAAAGACCATCTAAACAGATATAAGAAAAGAGAGAATCCAAGATTTTTCTTTGTCTTTCCAGACACATCATAATACATCCATTAAAATATTCAGATCAGAACCTCACCCTCAAGCACATAAAAAACCTCTCCTACATGCACAGAAAAACCCCATCCATAGGCATATCAAAACCTCACTCAGATAAATTTCATCAATAAATCAAGTCCAAGCCAGGTATATAATATTTTTATCATGTGTCAGGTTAAAAATTGGTATATAATCATTTCAGTATGTGTCAGGGTAAAACTTGGTATATAAGTATTTCATCATGTTTCAGGGTAAAACCCGGTATATAAGCATTTAAATATAAAAAAACACAAGTAATTTACATTATTACATGGTTAGAAAAGTAAAAAATTGCATGGGCATCAAACATGTCACAAGACTTTCAAGTAATCTAACCATTACCAGGATTAACAATTATAAACTCACATGGGTAATTCACATCACAAGCCTAACAAGTGAATTAAACTATCACAAGACTTAATTAATTATTTATCTCATGTGGGAAAACATTGAATTAACCATTTTCATTTTTAACAACCCATAAAAGGGAATCAAAGGAATGTTTATAGGCATCCTAGGACAAATAGTTAAATGTTGGTCATTTAAGGGAAAACGCATCCAAGGGGTGGCCCTAAATCAAGGATAACAATCTCAAACCTTTTTTATAATCATTTAATCAATTAGATAGTCAACATTAGGTAACAACATAGGTTAATGTTCAATTTAGTTGACCCAAAAAAATGGGCATGTAGCACTCCAAAACATATAATACAGTTGACAGTTAGCGAAAGGAACGAGACCACCTACCTCGTAGTTGTACAATTATCCTCATCTATCGCCAGCCTATAATTCGATCTAGAACTGGGTAGATCTACAAAACGAGCATAAATGCTCAACCTTTGAAAAATCAATTGAGATAATAAATAATGAAGAATGGATCAATAGTAATCGAGAGCTTATAGATTGGGTTCCAATGCATCTGATGGTAATCTAATTAGAGTTCGGATGGGAAAATGGGAGAAAAACTGACCCTCAACATTGTAGTTCATGAACCCAAAAAGAGGGTTTTATCTATCTGCCAAAACATGAGTGTTCAGCCTCTGAGGTGGCGCATTTTCGGGCAGTGTGTAAATGGTCGATGAGGATCATCACCCATCCATTTTTCTATAGAGGTGGGTTCTTGTCAAATTTATCATTCCTTTGTTTCGACCCATTCAACGTAATTATCCTTTATAGAGGGTTTAATTAACCTTGTAGGAACTACTGGTCCCAACAGGAAATTGCGTGGGGGTCAAGCACTCGTGCAATTAGTATTTATCAGATGTAACTTCCTCAAATGGTCTCCAATGGGTTTATTCATGGATCCAAGAATTCCCAATGTCCCTGGTATCCATGATTCATGGACCTATTTTCCAAAGGCATGCACTCGTCGGCTAGCGATTTGGCCAACGATACTTAAAGACTCCATTGGTCGAGAGGATGGGAGGTCAAGCTCACTACACCCTTTAGGGGGGGATTGTTGCCCGTTCTGGGACTCTCTTATAGATTTAAGTCGTGTTCATATTTTCGTGAATCCTTGGTACATTCCCAAAGAGTGTTTCCACAGGCTACCCTTGGTTTACATGATTGTCGTAAGAATGAATATATTTGATGTTATAGAGGCAATACTAACTTGATTTATATTATAAGGTGCTCTAGAGTTTATCTTCATCTAGGGGGACGAAAGGTGACTTTATGTTGGGATTGGTCCCATAAGAGGGGCTTCATACATTTCCTTTGGAGGGGAATTAGAACCCATGTAGTTCAGATTGTGTGGGGCTTATACATCAGAGCTGCCCATTTGAAGAACATGATTGAGTGGACCCTTTTGGATGGGCACCCTTTTGAGATCGGGCCTTCTGGGAGTCATCCTACGTATCCCAATTTGATTAGGAATTAGAGTTCTCATAGTTTAGAATCATATGGAAATTATAATCCTCCCAAGCCACTAAGACCATGTGAGTCATACTCGGTGTGAGAAACAAGAGGATTTGAAAGATTCAACAATGCACATGCCTCCCCCTATTGGTGGAGGAGGGAGATCCCACGGAGGAAGAGGCTAGGGAGACAGTGGGTGAGGGTATAGAGAAATGAACCTTTCCATGTGAGATGTAATTAAAGGTCATGTGGCCCAACCTCGGAAAATTGGGGACTTACCTCAGTGGGAGGGCCCTGGAATGTCATATGAGGTATGATATAGTTTAAATTCATATAGATTGGATGATGATTAACTAGAGGACTATCATGTTGGGATGTTCTGACATGCCTCAAGCATGAGAGGGAAGGAACGTGAAAACCATGACTATAGGGATTCTCGGATCAAGAGAAATGATATGGGTTATGGAATCTATTGAGACGTATAGAGGTAGGAAAGAACTCTCATGAGTATGAATTTTCCTTTGATTGATAGTTGTCTTGTAGGCTTCATATGCAGGGCCACCAGGGCATGATGTGAATGGTCAAATAAAGGTGTATGTAGGACACCGGCCTTTTATTTATGATGATCGGGGATGTTTATGAATATCTGAAATCACCCAGTATATTGTTGTCTAAAGTCATATAGCTTGGACTAGTTCCTTACAGTTTAATGTCATGTGGAAAGGACTATAACTCATAGTTTAATGTCATAAACTTTGGACCGCTCATTATTGAAACTCATGATTAGTTGTAGTAAAATCGATCATGGATGCTCTAACATGCCTCAAACATGAGAGGGAAGGAAAATGTAAACCATGACTTTAGGGATTATTAGATCAAGAGAAATTATATGGGGCATGGAATCCATTATGGGGTACATAGGTAGGAAATGACCCTCCTAAGGATGAATTTTCCTTTGATTAACGGTAGTCTTGTAGGATTTATATGCAGAGCCACTAGGTCATGATGTGTATAGTCAAGAATAGGTGTCCTCAAGACACTGGCCTTCCTCTTTTGATGTCTATAGAGGTTTATGAGGATCCATAATCACCAGATACATAGATTTTGATGGATGTAAACGATGTGTTTGGGAGTTTAAGAAACATTCAAGTTGTGATTTTCCATGGAGTTATGGGTCAACCTGGTATAGGAGGCGGGTGATAGGGTATTTTGTGAGGTGTATGAGGAATGTTTATTCTCATGGTATTTTTATGGGATGGATGTTTTGGTGGAATAAGAGCACAATGGAAAATTTCCTTAACCTGGCCCAAAACGATCGTGGTGAGACTCTCCATTTTTCATGGGTGTCAGTGACGGTAGAGAAGGGACCGGCCTGGAGGGCTGGGAACACAGCCTGGCACTAATCCCGAGCAAGGGTGCGGGGGCATATCCCCCGTGGTATGGACCGGAGGGTGCAAAATATTTTCTGCACAGACCTAGTCGTGTAAGAGTTGGCCGCTTAGGATGGTACGTGGAGTAGTTGGCCACATATGATGGTATGCATAGGAGCTCTCTGCGTATGAGGGTACACAGAAAATCTTTCTATGAACTGTCTTCCACATAGGGGGTCCACGTATTGTCTTCCACATATGGGTGGCTGCATACTGTCTTCCTCATATGGAAATCCGCGAATCGTTTTTATTATATTTTTTATTGGTTAACTGGTTGGTTGCGGAGGGTCTTCCGAATATGGTTCACAGGGAGGACCATCACGAACTTCTTTCTACATATGGTTCGCAGGATGGATTCCGTGAACTATTTCAAATGCGGGATGAAGTCCCGAGAACTACTTTGGGTGTGGGAGAAATTTCTCCCACACCCTCTACATTCTTCTTCTAATTTTTACCCAACCCAATGCTTTATCCCTTCATCTTCCTCCTCACCTCCTCCTTTTTTTTATTCCCCTAGTGTCCCTTTTAAAGAGTACCGGGGAAGATATATCTGCAGTTCACGTGACACCTTCTGTGGAATCCCATGGAGGAAATATGGCATGTGGATGACTCAGTCAACCGCGATTTGGGGAGGTGTGGGATGCCACTGACTTTTTCTCATCTTTGAACCACATCATTTGTGGGGATGGTACGTGAGGCATACTTCTTCTAAATTCTCACCATCAAAAAGGGTTCGCATCGGCTTCAGCTCACGGGTGGAAATTCACTTCAAACTGTTTCATTGGATGGACAACACCTTGTGGGATAGGGTGTCGTAGGCCATCCATGTACCAATGGTTCTTGGTTTATGCCTTCCGCTAGCCTTTTTTAGTGATGGTACACATCCAGGCCATATTCCCTTGAATGAATTTTATTTCTTCGCATTCCTTCTCAAATTTTCAATCCAATTTGTATCCATCTTCTATACCAAACTTGTGGGAGTATTTTCCTTCCCTTTGCTGATTTTTTTTGGGACCCTACAACGAGTCTACTATCCATTTTAGAAAGAAAAAAATTATATGGTGTGTACTAAAAGCTAAAATCCATGTCAATAAAAATCCCATCCTAGTCATTACGTGGTCATGTACTGGGATTATACAGCGTACAACCCCCATTTCATGGAATGTACATGGAAATACATAGCATGTAACTCCCATTCCCATCGAGTAATAGGCCTACAGCCAGCCATTTATATCTTTTTCTCCAGTTTTCATAAATACATACTGAAAAGAAAATCTCCGTACATCAAATTAATAACTGGGTTCTTACAAACTTCCCCCTTTAAATCAATTTGTCCCTGAATTTCCCTTCTAAGGGTGGTAAAGGAAAAAATGAGAATTACTTCATCCATTATGACCATATGTTGGCCCCCTCTCCCAGGTCTCATCCTGCACTCAGACATGTTGCCATAGCACCCATACTAAAGGAATAGACCAGCCATAGAGAACCTTTATGCTAAGATCCACAATTCTAATAGGATGATCCTCAAAGGATGCATCTACATCTTACTCAACCTCCTAGAGTTGAAAATCAAGAGACAGGTCTAAAAAGTAACACCGCAACTGAGAAACATGAAATATGTCATTCATAGCCTGGTATCTCTGAGGTAACTACAACTGATAGGCAACTGGCCCGACCCTTTCCAGAATCTCAGACAGCTCAATGTATCTCGGTGAAAGCTTACATTGTCTTTTGATCCTCTTGTGTCCCAACCTCGGAGCAACATGTAGGAAAACTCAATCCCTGACCTCGAACTCCAGGGGTCATCTGCACCGATTGAAAAAGATTTCTTACAAGACTGTGTAACATTCATCCTCTTCTGAATCACCTAAAACCTATTCAGTGGTCTCCTAGACAAGATGGGGTCCCAACATATTTGTCTCTCCTACCTCTAGCCAACATAGGGGTGATCAGCATGGCCTACCATACAAAGCCTTGTAAGGAACCACCTGGAAGCATCCTAAAATATATTATCATAGAAAAACTCAACCAGTGGTATGTGTTACTCTAAAGAACCCCTAAAATCCAATATTAATGTCCGAAGAATATCCTCCTGCACCTGAATCATGCATTCAGACAAGATATCTGTCTGAGGGTGGTATGTCATGATTAGAACCACCTGTGTACCCAGTGACCTCTGTTTCCCTTGCCAAAAATGAGAAGTAAAATGGGATTCCCTATCTGAAATGATAGAATGTGGAACCCTATGTAGTCGTAAAATCTCATGGATTTAAAACCTCCTAATCTCATCAACTCTGTATGTTTCCTTCATCAACAAGAAAAGTGAAACCTTCATGATTTTTTCAAGAACAACTCAGAAAAAATGGTTACCATGACAACTCCTCTTTTGGAAAACCCAACAAATCATGCCCTTGAGCATTCTAGTCACACTACTGGAATGTTCTCCATTAACTGGGAGAACCTAAACACAATTGAGGTCTTATCAGTGGCCTCATAGAAAATAATGGTTGAAACCTGATCGACGCCATAAAAATTGATCATGCAATCTTCCCTCAAAATACATTATAGAATTTCACCCCAAAACCACCTTAAATTGGAGGAGTGGTTCAGACTAGTTCACTCAAACTATATACAAGGAAAAAGTAGGATAATGAGTCAAACCATCACTGGAAGACTTATCTCGGAATTTCCCATCTTAGGAGTTCGGTGCATTATAACAGAAAAAAACACCTTATCCCAAGGCCCCACACATCCACAAAAAAACCATTCACTGAATCCCATATTTTTCTCTCAGTGAAACTCCTTTCTCAAACCATTGCCTAATCATCTAAGAATATCATGCCCCATAGCATGAGAAAAAGCATAATCTAGATCTATCCCACTAGAATCATTAAGCCTTTTTAAATCATCACATATGAGCCCGGTTATAAGTCTGAGATAACCTTATATTCATCAACACAATGTCCATGGAACTTACTAAGGTGGTCCATACTCCACGTTACAAGTGAGACTTTTTTACAAGGCCAAAAGTCCACATAAGAACACTGACTGAACCTGGAGCGGGGGCATCTTTCTGGTGATCACGTCAAATAATGCGGCAGGCATCCAGAGTCCATCTAAGTTGTTCATACTCAGGAACCCAAATATCACTCAGGATTAACCAATCCTCATTGAAAACCACACATTAGCGCAAAACACATAAAATATCACAAACTAGTCCAACATCTCTCTACTGCAACACGACGTATAATCGATGCTCTCTTAGTGCATCCAGGATGGTGTCAATATAGGGGACCTTCTCATATCTTAAGGAATATCACACTAATAGAATTTCTAGGATACCATAAAAAGAAGATTCGGGCCACTGCTGGTCGACATCCTAAAAGAAACTCAACTTCTCTTACCGATGTATCGTCATTTAACTAATCATAATGCATTTATCCCAAGGAATTTCTATGATAGAATATGCTTAACCACCAAGGCCCATTCATGATCATCAGTTCCCCACAAGGGATGCACTCACAACCAATTGCAACAACTGTCATGTTGTCAAGAAAGCATCAATATGAAACAAGACATGCAATCCTCAAAGGCATTCAAGTATAAATGACCATTTCTGAATGGTCCTTCATTGTGATCCCTCTATCTGGAAGAAACATTTACACATAACCAATGTGACGCTCTAGGAACCACAATCAACATGTCATATCACTTGGCATGAAATCCAAAATTAAATTGATCGGCATGTCAAAACACTTGAGTCCTAGAAAGTCCTCCCGAGAAGTGGGATGAACTTGGTTCCCTAACACTCAAGTCACTCTACTCTGGAGATAACCCGAGAACATACAAAATAGCTCAAAGATCAATGATTATACCAAAATCAACGTCTCATTTTAAAATTTAACACTCGATGGGTACCACATGTTTCAACATATATTGCCCTAAGTTTATAAGAAAAATCGACACATTCTAGGTATTATTCATAGGTTTCCCACCCTATTCATCCTAGAACCAAATGGCTCACAGAGGAACTGGATCAAAAGAACATCACCTACATAACCATTTACATGGATGACAATGCACCAAGTAAACCACTGCTTAAGAAAAGAGAGGTTTGCACGACCTTCTAAGTAGCTCACCATGCCCGAGGCATGTATAACTTGTTGAACCAAGCATTCCTCGATGCTCATTCCCACATTAAGTGTTAATATACAATAATGATCGCAGCTCAAAAGTGAAGTACTAGTGCAGAAAATGTTTTTTACGGTGGTTATTTTTTATTTTTTACATTGGCTTTTGGATGACGTTATTACAGGAGACGTTATAAATATTGTTTTTTACGACAGTTATTTTAAAACCAATGTAAAAAACAATAATCCGAAGCCTTTTTCACATCGGTTCATCAAAAACTGATGTGGAAAACACTTCAGAGTCGTGATTTATTACGGAAGTTTTTAAATAACGGACATGGTATCTACTTTTCCACAAATGTTATATAATAACCAATGTAATAAATTGCGCCTCTGAATAGTTTATCACTTCTTTTATGTTCATAACCAACGTTATAAACCAGTATTCTAAGCGTTTTTCACGTCGTTTAAATAATAACCAACGTGAAAACATATATATTATGTCGGTTATTAAATAACCAATGCAAAAACCTATTTCATTCCATTTATTACATCGGTTATCAAATAACTAACGTAAAAACATATTTTCATTCCATTTATTACAGTAGTTATTTCATAACCGACGTAAAAACCCATTCCCATGCATTTGTTACGTCGGTTTTCAAATAACCGATGCAAGAACGTATTTTCATTTCATTTATTAGGTCAGTTATGAAATAACCAACGTAAAAACCCATTCCCAAGCATTTGTTATGTCGGTTTTCAAATAACCGATGTTAAAACCCATAAACATGAATTTTTTATGTTGGTTACAAAATAACCGACGTAAAAACCATATGTTTTTTTAATAAAATTGTTCAACCACAACTATTCCCTCCAATAGAAAACCTAAAACAGACCAAAAATAGAAAAAAAAAACTAGACCTAAACCAGACCAAAACCAGCCCACCCCACTGGACATCCCTCCCACACCCATGAACCCCCACCCCACCCCACCCCACTGGACACCCCCCACACCCTTGGCCAACCCCCCCCCCCCACCCTCCTGGACAGCCCCCACCCTCCTGGACACCCTCCCACCCCCATGGACACCCTGAACACCCCCCCCCCACTCCCTTGAACAGCCGTCCCACCCTCCTGGACACCCTCCCACCTCCATGGACACCCTGGACACCCCCCCCCCCACCCCTCTGGATTTCCCTCCCACACCCCTGGAAACCCCCCACCCCACTGGACACCCCCCCACACACCCCTAGACAGCCCTCCCACGCTTCTGGACACCCTCCCACCCCCATGGACACCCTGGACACCCCCACCTCACTAGAAAACCATCCCACACCCCTAGAACCCCCCCCCCCCCCACTAGACACCCCCCACACCCCCGGATACCCCCTGGACAGCCCCCCCTCCTAGACAGCCCCCCACTCCCCTGGACATCCCTCCCACCCTCCTAGACACCCTTCCACTCCCATGGACACCCTATACACCACCCACCCCACTAGAAATCCCTCCCAAACCCCTGGAAAACCCCCACACCACTGGACACCCCCCACACACACACACACACCCCTAGACACCCCCCAGGACATCCCCCCCCCCCCTCCTTGACATCCCCCACCCCATAGACATCCCTCCCACCCTCCTGGACACCCTCCCACCCCCATAGACGCGCCATACACCCCCCCACACACTGGAAAACCCTCCCACACCCCTGGAACCCCCCCACCCCCACCCCCACCCAACTGGATGCCCCCCACACCCCTGGATACCCCTTGGACAGCCCCCCCCCCCCACCCACCCCTCCCAAACAGCCCCCCACTCCCCTGGACAGCCCTCCCACCCTCCTAAACACCCTACCACCCCCATGGACACCTTGTACACCCCCCACCCCACTGGACAACCTTCCCACACCCATGGAAACCCCCCACCCCACTATACACCCCCACACCCCTAGACACCCCCTAGACAGCCCCCCACCCTCCTAGACAGTCCCCCACCCCCTAGATACCCTCCCACCCCCATGGACACCCCGGACACCCCTCCACCCCACTGGACAACCCTCCCACACCCCTAAAACCCCTACCCCACTGGACACTCCCCACACCCTTGAAGACCACCTAGACACCCCCCACCCCCACCCCTCCTAGACACCCCCCACTCCCCTGGACAACCCTCTCACCCTCCTAGACACCCTCCCACCCACATGGACACCCAGGACACCCCCCACCCCACTGGACAGCCCTCGGGAACCCCTGAAACCCCCCCCCCACCCACCCACCCACACACACACACACACCACTGGACACCCCCCGCCCACCCCTGGATAGCCCCCACCCTCCTGGACAGCCCCCCACCCTCCTGGATAACCCCCACCCTCATGGACACCCTCCCACCACCATGGAAACCCCCACACACCCCTGGACAACCCTACCACACCCCTGGAAACCCCCCACCCCACTGGACACCCCCCACACCCCTGGATACCCCTGGACCCCCCACCCATTCTGGACAACCCCGCACTCCCCTGGACAGCCCTCCCACCCTCCTGGACACCTTCCCATCCCCATGGACACCCTGGACACCCCCCACCCCCATGAACAGCCCTCCCACACACCTTAACCCCCCCCCCCCCCCCACACACCCCACTGGACACCCCCCACACCCCTGGACACCCCCTGGACACCCCACTCCCCCACACCCCTAGACATATCCTGGATAGCCCCCCACTCCCCTAGACAGCCCTCCTACAATCCTGAACACCCTCCCATCCCCATGGACACCCTGGACACCCCCACCCCACTGGACTGTCCTCTCACACCCCATGACCCCCCCCCCCCCCCCACCCCCACCCCACTGGATACCCCCACCCCTGGACAGCCCTCCCACACTCCTGGACACCCTCCCACCCCCATGGACACCCTGGACACCCCCCACCCACTGGACAACCCTCCCACACCCATGTAAATCCCCCCCACCCCACTGGACACCCCCCACACCCCTGGATACCCCCCCCCCCCCACTCCCCTGGACAACCCTCCCAACCTCCTAGACACCCTCCCACCCCCATGGACACCCTGGACATCCCCACCCCACTAGACATCCCTCCCACACCCCTGAAACCCCCCCCCCCCCACCCCACTGGACACCGCTAGACACCCCCTAAACACCCCTCCCCCCCCCCCCTCCTGGACAGCCCCCACCCCCTGGACTGCCTACCCACCCCCCTGGACACCCTCCCACCCCCATGGACACCCCAAACATCCCCCACCCCCACCCCATTGGACAACCCTCCCACACCCCTGAACACCCCCCCCCCATTGGACACCCCCACACACCCCTGGATACCCCCTGGGAAGCCCTCCCCCCCCCCTTCTGGATAGCCCCCACTCCCCTGGACAGCCCTCCCACCCTCCTGAACACCCTCCCACCCCCATGGATACCCTAGACACCCCCCACCCCACTGGACCCCCCCCCCCCCCCACACACACACACACACACACACACAAACACACACCCCTGGACAGCCCCCCCCCCTCTTGGACACCCTCCCACCCCCATGGACACCCCGGACACCCCCCCCCCCCCACCCCACTAGACAACCCTCCCACACCCTTGAACCCCCCCCCCCCCCTCCTCACCTACCCCAATGGACACCCCCCACACCCCTCTTGGATAGCCTCCCACTCCCCCGGTTAGCCCTCCCACCCTCCTGGACACCCTCCCACACACATGGACACCCCACCCCCCACCCCCCACTAGACATCCCTCCCACGCCCCTAGAAACACCCTCACCCCACTGGACACCCCACACACCCCTAGACATCCCCCCACCCTCCTGGACATCCCCCCACCCTCTTGGACACCCTCCCACCCCCATGGACACCCTGGACACCCCCCACACCCCTGGACACCCCCCCCTCCCCAAGACCAGAATCTATACCAGAAAAACCATCAAAACTAAACCAAAACAAGAAGTATACCAAAATTAAACATTCACATATATAACATTAAAAACATACAATGTCAACTAAAAAAACCTAAACCCATCCTAAACTACTACTAAATACACAATTATAATGACAATATTCAAAATTATGTTTTACACTACAAACAAACAAAAATCCAATCAAACCTGTAAAATAATTTGACCATTCCACTTGTAAGTGTTTGAAATCTTGAGCACTATAGGGTTGAGGGTCCTCAAATAGATACAAAGTAAAATGATAGTAGTTAACACGTATAATGAATAAATAAAATGAAATATTATGGCAAAGGTTAAAATGAAATCTTACCAGGTCAAAGTGCACAAGTGTTCCAGTTGTAATTATTTCATACATAAATCTTAACATATAATATCTGCATTCGACGACGCCTTATTGTTTATGAAAATTCTTTTTAAATGAGTGTAAATTCAAAATATTATTTTTATGTAAAACATCAAAAAGTAAAAATTATAAATGGATATTTACGTTTACTTTTACATATTTGATCTTGGAACTATTTTTCTTTGTGTTTTTTTTTAAAGTAGACCCATCCCCTATTAGAAATAATATGAATGAGATAAATTTAAAATTAATTATAATATATACAACTATAAATAAATTGAAACTTAATTTTCCAACATATTCTTAAAACTTTCCCACACATTTCCATGGAAAGATCATATCCAATAAAGTGTTTTCTCCCTTGGGAAAAAAACACCTAACATCCAATGATCACTGATAAAAGAAAATTTAAGGTTAGTGGTTTTTTATGATAAAAGATAATGAACTCTTTTCCAGATATATGCTTCATACCTCTCACAAAAAGGCATTATCCAACACTGTGTGATTATATTATGTTCAAATCTTTAAGCAATATAAAGAATTCGTTGTTTCTCATCCAATGCATGTGCTTCAGGGGAAATAAAATGTGGGTCCATGAATCTATATAAATCTATCCGCTCATTCTTCTCACACATGTTATAAGTATAAATAATACAAAAAAGACATAAGTATACATTTTTAATAAATATAACGCATGAAAAAGGTGTTAATACATACATGGAAACAATTTTCACCACGTTGATGCCCAACTTATCTCCAGTAACAAGCTCCATGATATCATTTTTCAGAATCCATACATTTATTTCACATCCAAAAACATGAGCTTCCATTGGAAACTCATAATGATCTGCCAACAAATTTGAATATCTTGAAAATCTGTCAAGATGACTAGAATCTATATCTGATGTCATATCCATTTGTCTTTGTTGTTGTCTATAAAGTATTTCTTTACCTTTGAAGTATTCCTATAAAAATAAATATAAAAATATATTAGTTTTAAAATGTTAAAACAACTTTAATAAAAAAAATAGAAGATAAAACATACATACCTCTATGGTAATGAGTCGCAGAAGTCTGGATGGCCAAATTAAAAAATGGTCGATACTATGTCCAACTATCTTCACCTCATCTGTAGGTAATGGTACTCAATTTTATCTATCTATAATATCTTGTACAGTGACCCTATGATCCTCTACCTCTAACTATTGATGATGAATTGTATCTCCTATACAATATACCATCCCATATGCAACTATATGATGTTGAGGATCATCAATATAAAACTCACAATAAGTAGAAAGTTATAGCGGAGGAGTAGGATAAAAAATGGGGTCCACAGGCTAAGGTGGGGGAGTGGGAGATACTGGAGGAGGTGGAGGATAAATAATGGGGTCTATAGGGGGAGGTAGAGGAGTGTGAGTTCCAGTCTGAAATTGTCTTTGCATGTATGAAAACATATACCATACCAATGATCTAATATTTTCCTCCATCATCGCATTAATATTATAAAATTCAGCCTCCAAGGATTCTATTTTTTTTATAATCACCCTCAACAGAAGAAGTTGAATAATGTGGCAACACTTTTCTTACTAATACACCCGTCGGATATCCTTGTACACGACCAGGATGTTTGGTCTTTCCCAATGTTGCAGATAAAATATTTTTCCTCCCAGCAGCTGTAAATGCCCCCTGTGAGCTCTTCTCCTCAAGATAATCCTGTATTAATTAATTGAACATTTCTGTAATGATTCAAATTATATAAAGAATATAGTTAACTTAAATAAATTAAATAAATATCTTACAATCCTATCAGCTACGATTCTTGAATCTTCCAAAAGATATTTCCCATTTTTGCCCATCCGAGATCTCTTATATTTTAATGTCTAGATGGAGGGGATGGAGGGGAAACCTCTCCAGAGCTTGAAGACTTAGCTCTTAGTTTTTGTAATTTTTCCTCCATCATTTGTTCTTCCAATAATGTATACCCTCCCCAAGATAAGCTATGAGGGTATACATTTTTGGATTGGATCTCCTGATGAGATGTCCTTGTTTGCTATAAACTAATAATAATAAATCATTAATAAAAACATTAATAAGAACATTTATATAAGAAATCTTATAAAAGTTTACATTGCCCTTACCAAAAATGAATCATTTCTTCTACTTTCAACAAACTATTTCAATGTCTCTTCATCTATGAAAGGATATATATGACATGGATTTTCATAACTCCTATAACCAAAAATGAAATCAGATGTGAGGGTTGATTTTAAATCCATCCATCGATAATCATTTCTTCCATATTCCTAAAGTTTCAGGAATATTAAAAGTCATCTGATAAAGAAGAGGTAAAACATATTATACTAGAAACATTTAAAGAATAAGCAAACAATAGAAAATGATCTTACCAAAACTGTCTCCAACAACTAAGATATTATCTCTTTTTCCACACTTCTCCAATCATCATACAAAATGCTTACTTTTATCTTACCCTAAGTTGATACAAAACACTTAAAATCTTTTTCATTTGGACCTCTAGGAATATCATTCTCATCAAACTCAACAAGTATCCTCTGGTCCTATGTACGGGCAAGTGATAATTTTGGTAAACATGTGCACCCACGTTTACCAACTCTTGAACTCTTCTTTGTTGTTATGGGAGCACATGAGGAAGATTGGGGAACATCAATAAGATAATTTTAATGTTCTTCTATAGAGTTATGGTCATTATGATCATCTCCAGAATCATGTGGTTGATCAACTGATTGATCTTTCATTATCCTTCAAATAAAAAAACAAACATTAGTTCACAAATATACAAATTCAAATACTACAATACTAATTTAAACATAAAATGGAAAATTTAACTAAGTTACATAATAGTAAGCATGGTTAATATGGTAAGAATGTTAAACAATGGAAAACATGGTAAACATGGTAGTGTAATTTTCATTCAAAAAAATTAATAAATATATAAGTTACATAAATGTAAACTATGGTAGACTATGGTAAACATGGTAAACATGGTAAACACGGTAAATTAATTGTCATTCAAAAAAATAGATATATAATTTACGTAATGGTAAACATGATAAACTAAACTAAACAAAATTAAAATGAACAAAAACTTATACTTATTTTTGTTAATACGTGTTTTAATAAAGAAAAAAATTACAATATCTAAAATTTTATGAAAATAATAAATGTAAACAAGAAATAAACATATGTTACCTGTAATATTAGGAATGTACAAATGGATTGTTTTCCCAAATTCCTTCGTCATGATCATTCCTTATGGCACAAACCATGTCTTCAATATGCTCATCATTATGTTTTGATAATATTTCCATGGAAGTAGGGATCTCACATAAATAAGAATCTTCATCAAGATGATCCTCACCAACATATTGTTTTTTCCATTGTAAAACAACAGACCACTTCATATCTAATTGATCAACTACATAGAAAATATGTTTTGCATGTGTTTTCATTAAAAAAGAATTTGTTGTGTCTTCCAATCTATTCATATTAACAATTGTCATTAAAAATTCATTGTGTCTAACACTGTTGTTACCAATAAACCATTTGAAGTTAAAAACGGGAACTTTAATTTTAAAGTAATCAACCTCCCATATTTCTTCAATGACTCCATAATATGCAGTTAATGTAGAAATTGGGTTTTTGTCTTTAGAACTCGAAAAATGCATTGCTTCTGAAAACACCAATACACCATTATTCTGAACTGCACTTTTATTGTCCTAAGTTTTCGTATAAAATGTATATCCATTAATGTCATAACCAGACCATGTTATGAAATTTAAATATGGACCACCCACTAACCATATTAATTTCTCTGATACATCTGATCTACCAATCAAGGACTTTTTAAACCATGACAAAAAAAATTTGTTGTGATCATTCAAAATCGACATTTCTTTCTTCTTTGGATGACTTTATTTCAACTCATTGATATGAAATGTGATATATGGTTGAGAATCATCTATGTTATTCAAGATGTATAATTCTAACTTCTTCATATGTTCATCTGACAATGATTTGACTTTCAAGCCATGAATCCCATTTCCCTCATTATTAAATCATTCATGGTGAGATGGAATCAAACCTATGTGCTCCGCCGTAGCCAAGTAGCTCGTAAAAAACTCCAAAACCTCCTCATAATTATAATTTTCAATAATGGAGGCTTCAGGTCAATATGGATTCTTAACATACCCCTTTAATATTTTCATATACCTTCCAAAATAATACATCCAACGAAGATATATAGGTCCACAAAGCTTTATTTCTCGAACCATTTGAATCATTAAATGCACCATTATATCAAAAAAAGATATAGAAAAATACATTTCCAATTGAAAAAGTATAGAAATTTCATCCTTTTCCAAAATGTTCAAAGCATTCACATCAATCACATTATTACAAATTGAATTTAAAAAATAACACAACTTCATTATAGTCTTTCTAACGCTGATGGGAAATATTACACACAATGTAACCGGTATAATTTTTTGCATCATGACGTGAAAATCATGAGATTTCATACCTATCAACTTCAAATCCTTCAAAGAGACAAAAAATTTACATTTGAAGAATAACCTTGAGGCACTTTGATATCATGAAGACACTGAAAAAATCTAATTTTATCCCTCTTGGATAATGTATGACAAGCTGGGGAAGGAAATGTTTTTCTTTCATTAGGAGTGGGAGCTAACTCCAAACGTATTCCCATTGATAGTAAGTCTAATCTTGCATTCAACCCATCTTTTGTCTTTCCTTTAATATCTAGCAATGTTCTAATTAAACAGTCGCAAGTATTCTTATCCACGTGCATGATTTCAATATTATGTTTCACTTCATGATATCTCCAATATAGTAGCTCAAAAAATATTGACCTTTTCTTCCAAATATGTCTATCATTACCATATTTTTGTGTCTTTCCCAATGCCACATCAAGGTTTTCCACCCTCTCAAAATACTCATCATGGGATAAAGGTTTTGGAGCAATATCAAATTCCTATGAGCCATTGAATTCCTTTTTTAGTCTTCTATAAGATTGATCCATAGGCAAAAACTTTTTATAACCCATGTACATTGTTTTCCTCCCATAATGCAATTGACAATATAAAGTCTATTGTTTACAAATTGTACAAGCTTTATTCCCCTTAACACTGTATCCAGAAAAATTTCCATATGCTGGGAAGTCATTTATAGTGAACATAAGCACTGCATATAGTTGAAAATATTCCATTTTATAAGAATAATACACCCTAATACCATCCTCCCATAAAATTTTCAAATCATCAATCTATAGTGACAAGAAAACATCAATATCATTTCTGGTTTGCTTCGGACCAGAGATCATTATACTCAACATGACATATTTTCACTTCATACAAACTTCAGTAGAGGTTGTAAATTACCAATAAAACAGGCCATGAACTATGTGTCTTACTGAGGGTTCAGTATGGATTCATCATATCTATTCACAACCCTAGTCTGAGTTTTCTAATTTCATTTCCAAATGTATGATATTTCTCATCAATTTTCTTCCATTGTGGACAATTAGCTGGATGATGTATTTTTCCATCACATATTCACTCATCAGCATGCCATCTTAACCTTTTGTCATCATGTGAATTAGCAAATAAACATTTCACACTATGAATTATAGGAATATACCAAAATACCTTAGAAAGGGTCTTTGTAATCTCTACATCAGCCTGTGATTTTTCTTTCAACTTATACCATGATGTCCCACATTTAGGACACTCTGACAGAAATTCATATTCCTTCCTATATATCATACAGTCATTCAGACAGGTATGTATTTTCTTATATCCCAATCCCATCGGGCATAATATTTTCTTGGCCTTATAATGTGAATCTAGAAGATCATTGTCTTTTGAAAGAATGTCTTTCAAAAATTGTAGCAGATCTGTAAAAATTTAGTCACTTCATCCATGTTTTGCCTTTAGGTTAATCAATCTTAACATTGCTGACAAAATAGTAAAATCAGTACAACCAAGATAAAATGTCTTTTAAGCATCACTATATAAACGCACAACTATCGGTTTTATCTCAATTTGTTCTCCTATAATATCTCGGATCGTTTCTTCAATTCTATCGGAGTTACCATCTCGCAAATCATCATCATCAGTAGATCTGACATTTTGTCCAGTTTCACCGTGCCAAATCCAAGGGTTATAACTCAGATTAAAACCACAAAAAATCAGATTATCTTTGATCTCTCTACTTTTCAACTTCTTTATATTCAAATATTTCAGGCATGGATAGAAAAAAAATTCACTTCTTGGAACATTTCATTTAGAAAATTCCAAAAAGGTATCAACACCTTCCTTATATTCATTACTCATTCGTTGTTCCATAATCCAACTTTGACTCATTATTACCTATAACAAATATCAAAATTATACATCTTGTTAAGAAAAGAAAAATATATATTTATATGAGAAATATCATAATTTGAATGTAAAATAATTTTGAAATATAAAACAAATCTATGCGTATTTGAAAAAAATATATGCATGAAAATGATTTTAAAAATAAAATATAGTTAGATATAATATTTTTAAATTCATCTTGGATCCTTTCTTCTTAAGGTACACAAAGAATACATCCTGATGCAACTGGATACCAAATTCACCCTTCCGTAAAAAAGAAATATGAAGTGTAAATATTAAAATATGTATACATTCACTTCTAAAAATTACACAAATCCCAAAGATTTGAAACCATTGGGATAGCCCCTAAAATAATTGGGATAGAATACCCCAATGGTTTCACACACTATTGGCATGATGGTCGTTACAATATCCATATACCAACAATTCTACTAGAACCGTTGGTATAGACTACCTGAAGTTAAAATCTTCCAACGATTTCAATGAAACCGTTGGGATATATATATACCAAGGGGGTGTCCAAGGGGTAGGGGTTGTCCAAAGTGGTGGTGGGGGTTGTCCAAGTGGGTAAGGATTGTCCACAGGGGTAGGGGGTTGTCCAGGGTTTCCAAGGGGGTAGGGGGTGTCCAGGGGGTAGGGGTTGTCCTTATGCATTTCATTTAAATAAAATCTCCATTTGATGATAGTTTTAAATATTGAAAAATAAACATAGTTTTCTAAAAAATCCTCATGAAAACATTTAAGACCAATAATTCCATCCTTTTTTCATGCTTGATGCAATCAAATAGCCCTAATTCATGAGGGGAACCATCCCCAAAGCAGAGTGTGTTTATACTAAGGGTCAATTAGCTAGACCATAATCTTAAACTAGTGCAGCAAACATTCTCGAATAATACACTACGAATTCTAGGTTACCATGTTATGTCTAAAATTGGGGTGGTCCGAGGAGTATAAAACAATCAACCATATATAAAGAAAAATCACAAGATACACATAAGCCACACACCCATAAGAATCACCCCAGAACACGACTCCAAGGAAGTCCCCCTGCCTTAGGGCCATCAACGCATAATGGAAGTCCCATACTAAGGAAATTCCCATTATTTTTAATAATGATAAGGTAAGAGACACATTCCAAGAAGAGTTTTCCAAAGAAAACCCACTTTCTGAAAGTGCCAACCGGGCCACACCCATTCATTCAAAATAAAAACGTTTTAAAAAGTATCCAAAAACACGATTTAGGAATCCAGGAAATATTTGAAACACATTTGAAAAGTCACAACATCATTTGGAAATCATAAATTGCTTATAAGGGCCAGTCAGGCTTTTAATCAAACACTTGTTGTGTAGGGCTATGTAAAATAATTCCAAAAAAAATAATTCAATGGGAATGCAACTTGATTTAATTCAAGTAATGTTTCAAAAAATTATATATTTTTAACAAGCATCAAATCAAGGTATAAACATCAAGAAATCAATGATTCTTAAATTTAAAGGCCAATACATAGGGAAACTTACCTCAATCCAAGACTCATTTAATGATGACCACTAAAATTGGCTTCAAGAAGGTCAAAATGAGCATGGAATACCAAGAATAACTGTAACAAGGAAAACCCTAAATTTAGAAACAAAAAAACAAGAACCCTAAACCAAAGGAACTAATGAAGAAGAACAACTAAGAAGAAAAAGGAAGAAGGAAGAAGAGGGAGAAGGAGGATATTAAACGAAAAAATCACCTCCAAACTTGTAGAAACCACTTGGAATCACCATTAGAAGGAGGTGGGAGTCATGGATAAGAGTAGGAGGATCCTCATAGGGTTTAATGTTCTAAATGGGGGAGAAAGAGGTGTTTTGGTGTTAAAATTCGATAGTGGAAATGGTAAAAAATACATTTTTAAAGAACTCAGGAACTGCGCACGGTTAGGATGCACCCCCTACACATCCCCACCCCTGCTAGACACCCCCACCCCCTGGACACCCCCACCCCTGGACACCCCCCCCCCTGAACCCCCCTACCCCCTTGGAAAGCCCCCCCTGGACACCACCCCCCACCACCTACCCCATTGGACACCCCCACACCCCCTGGACGCCCCCACCCCCCTGGTCAGCCCCATCACCCCCTGGACACAACCCCCACCCCCTAGACACCCCTTCCCCCTTGGAAAGCACCCTTACCCCCCAGGACACCACCACCCCCCACACACACACTGCCTGGACAGCCCCCAACCCCTCTAGACAGCCCCCAACCCCTCAGGACAGCACCCCCCCAGACACCCCCACCCCCATGGACACCCCATACCCCCTCGGACAGCCCACTCACCCTCTGGACACCACCCCCACCCCCTGGACACACCCACCCCCCTGGACACCACCCCCACCCCCTACCCCCTTGTACACCCCCTGGACACCCCCCACCCCCTAGACAACCCCCTCACCCCCCTCAACACCACCCCCCACCCCCTGGACACCCCTACCCCATTGGAAAGCCCCCTCACCCCCCTGAACACCACCCCCACCCCCTTGGACACCCCCTGGACACCACCACCCCCTTGGAAATCCCCCCCCCCACCCCACCCCTATGGACACCCCCCCACCCCTTGAACAGGCCCCCAACCCTCTGGACAGCCCCTCCACCCCGTGGAAATCCTCCCATCCCTCTAGATAGCCCCCCCCCCCATGGACACCCACCCACCCCCTGGACACCCCTACCCCCTTGGACATCCCACTCACCCCACTGGACACCCCCCCACACACACACAAACACACACACCCTTGGACACCCCTACCCCCTTGGACAGCCCCCTCACCCCCCGAGACACCACGCCCCGCCCCCTTGGACACCCTCAACCCCCTTGGGAAGTTCTCACACCCCCCTGGACACCCCCTATCCCCTGGACATGCCCAACCCTGGACAGCCCCCACACCCCCTAGACACCTCCACCCACTTGCACATCCCCCACCCCCTTGGAAACCCCCTGTACATGCACACACATGATAGAACACACAAAAATCGTAAACTTTCATGATATCACTTCTATAGGTTTATTTTAACCGAAAATAATTTATCATGGTATAAATGAACACTATGAAATATACCATGATAGAAAGAACAAAGAAAAATAACATCTTAAAAAATTAGTTTAGGGCATCGTGAAAAATAAAAACTGAAACTGAGACGTGTGAGGCTTACTTGAGTGTTGCGAGTCGACCTGATAGATCTGGTGATAATAAATATGAATAATGATGTTGGAAAATGAGGCTGAAGGGAACAACTTCAAATAATCCTTTCTAGGTTTTCTGCTTGAGAGAGACGAGTCACAGGTCACCCGGTCGAAGAAAACAGAATGACTGAATATAGGGTGCAATAAATCATTTAAAATCTTTATCACGTTGGTTATTTAATAAATGATTTGGTAAACTATTTTTTTTTAATGTTTATAACGTCAGTTATTTAATAACTGACATAGAAAACAATTTATCACATCGGTTATTTTATAACCGATATGATAAATGGTGCTTTATCACGTCGGTTCTTTTGATAACCGACATGATAAATTTCTGAGATTATCTTTATCACGTTAGTTATTTTGAAACCGATATGATAAAGCACCAAGATTCAATATATCACTTCAGTTATAAAATAACCTAAGTGATAAATCTAATCTCTATTTTTATTATGTTGATTATAAAATAACTAATGTAAAAAAATTTATTCTCATCGATTTATCACGTCGGTTATAAAATAACTGATGTGATAAATCGATTTTTACAGCTTTGCACATCGGTTATATAGAACCGACATGAAAAATACTGACGTGTTTAATGTTTTTTCCACTAGTGAAGATATCAAAATAGGATATCCCAAAACCATCCTCTAAATACTCACCCCTCTTCCTACCCCATGGGTTAGGTCTAGGTTTCAAAAAATGAGGGATACTACCAAAATCCCACTATGAAGGTTGGGTTTGGTCAAGTCAAATACTGAGAGGCATCATACATGGGATCATCCAAGTAAAAATGAGTGAAGGAATCCTACAAGGGACTCCCTATATCACAATATAAGATAAATCATCCCTAAGAGGATCCTTTAAAGAAATAGGTCTCACAGACTTATCAGCTAGAAGGGCACATCTCACAAGGGAAACATCCTCAAAATCATAGGTCACAAGATAAGGCTCACAACTCATCTCAAATTAGATGTTTCAACTAGGTTGGTCTGAACACCCAACTACTCATCCATGCCAAGTATCACTCTTAGGTGAAAACTAGAAATAGTAACCAGAGGAAGAACCAATCCATTTAAATAAAATCCCCATAACACCCATTAGGATTCCTCAGAATGCTCCATGGGTTTCACCATCGCGATCTATGTTGAAAACTACTTTTAAAGGACTAATTGAGGGTCCAAAACTGATAAAGGGGGGTAAAATTGGAAAATACCCTCAAAGGGTACCAAAAGAGGAATGCACGACGTGTAGACACCATACACGGTGTGTTCCCTCCATCTCTCACATGGGCTTGTATCTCCACTATCTTGCGCATGTAAAAACCACAGGTACACAGTGTGCAAGTAGAATACACGGTGTGTACACAAGTCTCCCTTCATGTCCATGTATGTTTACAAGGCTAGAGCCACATGGGGTCTTCTTGTGTAAAACTACATGGTGTATACCAGAAGTACACAGAGGTGTACTTTTCCAGGACCATTATTTCGTGTTATTTCTCACATGGTCGGACACATGTTTAGCTACCAAACGGCGTGTATATAAAATATATTTTCTTACTGAATAGAAGAACATGTTTCATGTGTTCATAGAATCACACACCATTTTTTCTGGGTTTTCGGGCATTAAACCTCTGAAACTTCCCCAAAACCCCCATTTTTAAAAATTAAACCAATGGTATTCCAAATTCTAATCCATGGGGGCCCATACTTCCCACAAATCAAAGTTTGGCATCCACATATAGAAATTTATAACACAAATGATCCACCAAATTCTAATCCTAGAGGGCCTAAACACCTTACGGACCAATGTTTTGTGTTCATCCAATTCGAACCATAAAACACACCAATACACCTATCACAATAGTATGCATATCTATCACAGTATCTATCAAAAAACATGAAATCATTAATTCTATCTAAATGGCATGGAAGTAATGCATGGAATGTGATTTCTAACAAGTGACTATATGATTCATGAGATGCAATACCCTCATCTCATCGGGTTTCAACAAAATAGAACCATGATGATAACAATTATAACATCACAAAACAAGTGTTTCACCCAATGGTGAAATCAAATCAACTATAATAACTCAAAATCTAAAAATTACAAGTAAATTTGAGGTAATTTGGATTTTTATTGTATATAATGTACCTACTCCCAACCATAGTTTATTACTGAACTCCATTTCCTTCATATCCCTATCTAATGTCCCCAAATAGTAAGGCTAAATAGAAAAGAACTACCTCTGATACCACTTTGTAACATCCAAGATCCGGATGCCACTCAACTGGTGCCCCATACCTGGATGTCCACATGGCCTCAAGCTCATTTCTCTAAACGCTAGTGGTTTCCAACTAGCAATGAGGTCCTATGACTAATAGTGGTGAAACTATGCCCTCATTGTTAGAGTGTAACAAAATAAAATAATAATATACAATATAAGAAGTAGTAAATACCAACAGCTAAAGTAAACAATGGAGGACTGATAATAGAGATAACTATAATTCATAACATACAATAGATTATTCTTCATGTCACATGTTTTAGGAAATCTACCAAAATAGGATATACTGAAATCAAGTACAAGATTCAATATTAAGGTATAGAAATAAAAAAGAAAACTCAGAATCATCACAAGCCTCATCTTGGCCCCAAGATCTCCTGGTCCTAAAGATCTTATCATTTACATGTAGAAGGGATCTTTCCCTTATCAACACCTATAATCATATAATCTATTTGGGCCCAAAAACATGACCCAAACAGGGTGTGATAAATAAATCCTAGTAGGAAACCACCCAAATATAAGTTCTTATCTGTCTATGAGTATATGAAAAAGGTAGTGTACAAAAGTGAAAGTAGTGAACTAGGAAGTACTCAAAATTAAACAATCCTACAGGTACTGATTTCCATTTATTTAGTTCATTCTCATCAGAAAATTTAATTATATTAAATTATAAAGATCTTGAGATTTGGCCTCAGCCCGTCATTCCCCCATATAAAGTAAGCATAGTGGATGTCTCAAAAGACCATTTAAAAAGATATAATAGGAGTGTGAATCCAATATTGTGCTTTGTCTTGGAAAATGAATCTTAAGGCATTCATTTAAATATTCAATTCAGAACTTCACCCTCAGGCATAGAAAAATACTCACCGGCATGCATAGAAAAACCTCACCCACTGGCATAGAAAAACCTCGCCCACACGAATTTCATCAATCAATCATGGCCAACCCTGTTATATAATCATTTTAGCATGTGTTAGGGTAAACCCTGGTATATAAGAATTTCAGCATGTGTCAGGGTAAAACATGGTATATAAGAATTTCAACATCTGTCAAGGTAAAACTGGTATATAATCATTTAAGTATAAAAACAACACATGAAATTTACACTGTTACATGGTTAATAAAGTAAAAAATCACATGGGAATTAAACATGTCACATTCCTTTCATGTAATCTAACCATTACTAAGCTTAACAATTATAAAATCACATGGGAAATTCATATTACAAGCCTATCAAGTGAATTAAACTATCAAAAGGCCTAAAAATTATTTATCTCACGTGGGAAAACATTCAATTAACCAATTTCAGTTTTAGAAACCCATAAAATGGAATCAAAGGAATTCCCATAGGCATCATAGGCCAAATGGGTAAACATTGGTTATCTAAGGGAAAACGCACCCACAAGGTGGCTCTCAATCAAGGAAATTAATATCAAACATTACTTATAATCATTTAATAAGTTACCTAATTAACATTATGTAACAACATAGGTTAATTTTCAATTTAGGTGACACACAAAAATGGGTGTGCGGCACTACGACACATATAATCAACTTGACAATTAGTGAAAGGCATGAGACCACCTACCTCATTGTCGTATAACCCTTCTTGTATACTATCGGCCTATAATTTAACCTAGAACTGGGTAGAGGGAAGATGATGTATGATCACAATGGTTAGAGTTATTTTCAGTTGTTCCTTCTCCACACTCTGAAGGGAAATTCGAGGACGAATTTCTTTAAGGGGGGAAGTTTGTAAGAACCCAGTTATTACTTTGATGTATGGGTCTTTTCTTTTCAGTTTGTATTTAATAAAACTAGAGAAAAAGATATAAAAGGATGGATATAGGCCTATTACATGATGTGGTTGGTAGTTACACTCTGTGTAGTTTTTACTACACACTTTGTCCATACAAATATGGTCCTGGTCATTACATGGTCATGTACAGGGATTATACGGTGTGTAATACTCATTACATGGTGTGTCCCTATAAATACACAGAGTGTAACTCCCAGCTACATCATGTAATAGGCCTATATCTATCCTTTGATATCTTTTTCTCCAGTTTTATTAAATACAAACTGAAAAGAAAAGATCCATACATCAAAGTAATAACTGGGTTCTTACAAACTTCCCCCCTTAAAGAAATTAATCCTCGAATTTCCCTTCAGAGTGTGGAGAAGGAACAATTGAAAATAACTCTAACCATTGTGATCATACATCATCTTCCCTCTATCTGGTCTCATCCTACAATCAGTTGTGCTACCTTAGCACCCGTACTAAAGGAACAGACCAGCCATGGAGAACCTTCATGATACAATCCACAATTCAAATAAGATGCTCCCCAAAGGACGCATCTACCTCTAACTCAAACTCATCAGTTTGAAAAGTATGAGAAGGTTCTGAAAATTAATGTCGTAACTCATAAATTTGGAAGAAGTCATGAGTATCTCGGTACCTATGAGGTAACTGCAGCTGATAGGAAACTGGCCTGACCCTTTCCAGAATCTAAAATGGCCCAACATATCTCGATGAAAGATTGCCCTATCTCATGATCCTCTTAGGTCACAACCTCGGGTAAACATGTAGGAAAACTCGATCCCTGACCTCAAACTCATAAGGTCATCTACGACGATCGAAAAATATTTCTAACGAGACTGCATAGCAGTCATCTGTTTCCAAATCACCTGAACCAATTTAGTGGTCTCCTGGACAAGATGAGGTCCCAGCATAGCTACTTCTCTTACCTCCATCCAACACAGGGGTGATCGGAATGGAATACTATAAAAAGCCTCATAAGGATCCACCTAAAATAATCCTGAAATCTATTTTCATAGGTGAACTCAACCAGGGGTATGTATTTCTCCAAATAACCCCTAAAATCCAGGTTTCATGCCGGAAGCATGTCCTCCAGCACCTGAATCGTGCACTCTGACTGTCTATCTGTCTGAGGTTGGTATGCCATGCTCAGAAGCACCTATGTACCCAATTCCCTCTATATCCCATTCTATAAATGAGATGTAAAATATGTGTCCCTATATGAAACTATATAATGTGGAACCCCATGTAGTCATAAAATCTCACGGATATACAACCTCCTAAGATCATCGACTCTAAAAGTTTCCTTGATCAATAAGAAAAGTGTGACCTTTGTGTGTTTTTCAAGAACAACTCAAACGACATCGTTACAACGACACCTCCTCTATCTGCAAATCCTACAAATCATTCCCTTGAGTATTCCAACAATGCTACCAGCATGTTTTCCTTTAACTAGGAAATCCCGAACACAATTTATGTCTTGTCAGTGGCCTCATAGAAAAGAATTGTCAAACCCCAAATGATGTCCTCAAAACTGATCACACAATATTCTCTTGAAATAAATTGAGGACTTTCACACCACACCCACATTAAACTAGTAGAGCGGTTCAAACTGGTTCACTCTAACAATACACAAGGAACAATAAGGATAATGAGTCAAACCATCACTAGATAACTTATCTCATAAATTCCCTACTTAGGAGGGAGGCTTATTTTAACAGAAACACATCTCCTTATTGAAAGGAACCACACATCCACAATGAACCCATTCACCAAATCCCATACTTTTCTCTCAATGATTCTCCTTTTTTAAACCATCCCTTGATCATTTAAGAAAATCATGCCATAACATGAGCAACAGAATAATCCAGATCCATTCCACAGGGATCATTATCCCTTTTTAAATCATCACACCCAAGCTTGACTATAAGTTTGAGATGACCTTAGATTCATCATCCAAGAGTCCATAGAAATCCCCAAGGTGGCCCATACTCCATGTTACAAGTGATACTTTGATACAACACCAAAATTCCACATAAGAACACTGACTGAACACATAGCGGCATCCGCTTGGCGGTCCCATCAAAGAAAGTAGCAGGCATCCAGAGTCCATCCAAGGTGTTCCTAATCAGGAACCCAAATACCACTCAAGATTAACCATGCCTCATTTAAAACCATGCATCAGTGAAAAATAGATAAAATATCACAAACTATCCTAATGGATCTTGACCGCTACACGACGTATAATTGATGTTATCTTACTGCATCAAGGATAACGTCAAGATAGGGGACATGTTCATCTTTTAAGGAAGATAACACTAAGATAATTAAAAGGATAACCAGAAAAAGGGCAGCCTGACCACTAATAGTTGACCTCCTAAAAGAAACTTGGATTCACTTGTTGACACATCATCATTTAACCGAACACAATGCCTTTATCCCAAGGCATTTCTATGATAGATTACACTTAACCATCGAGGTCCATTCATGATCATCGGTTCCTCACAAGGTTTGCACTCACAGCCAACTACAACAACTTTCATGTTATCAAGAAAGAATCAACATGAAACAAGACTCGAAAGCCTCCAAGGAATTCAAGAAGAAATGACCATTTCCAAATGGTCCTTGATTGTGATCCTTCTATCTTGAAGAAACATTTACATAGAATTGACGTGACACTCCACAAACCATGATCACCACGTCATATCACTTGGCATAAAAGCTAAAATTAAACTGACCAGCATGTAAAAACACCTAATTCCTAGAAAGTCCTCCAGAGTAGTGGGAAAAACTTGGTTCCATAATGCTCAAGTCACTCTACTCAGGAGATGACCTAAGAACATACAGGAAACATCTCAAAGCTCAATTATTAAACCAAACTCAATGAATCATTTTAACATTTAACACTCAATGGGTATCGCATGTGTCAACATATACTACCCCAAGTTTATAAGAAAAAATGGAATATTCTTGGTAATATTAATAGGCTTTCCACCCTATGCATCCTAGTACCAGATGGATTACACAGGAACTATCTCAAAAGCACATCACCTACATAATCATTTACATGGATGACGACACACCAAGTCGCCAACCACTTAAGAAAAAATATGTCTGCATGACCTCCTAAGTAACTCACCATGCCCGAGGCATGTCTAACCTACTGAACTGAACATTCATAAATTCTCATTCCCATATTAAGGGTCAAGATACAACAAAGCTCACAGCTCAAAAAGCACAGATATCAAAATAGGATAGGCCAGCACCTTCCTCTAAACACCCACCCCTCTTCTTTCCCCATGGGTCAGGTCTAGGAGTCAAAAAACGAGGGATACTACCAAAAGACCACTATGAAGGTTGGGTTTGGTCAATTCAAACACTGAGAGGCATTATAGTTGGGATGCTCTAGGTAAACATGAGTGAATGAATCATACAAGGGACTCCCTAGATCACAATATAAGATAAGGAATCCCTCAGATGATCCGTAAAAGTAACAGGTCTCACATCCTCATAGGACAGAAGGGAATGTCTCACCTGTGAAACGTCCTCCAAAGCATAGTTCATGGGATATGGGTCACATATCATCTCAGATAAAAGGTCTCCATTAGTTTGGTCTAAACACCCAACAAATCATCCACACAATCTCTCACTCTTAGGGGACAATTGGAAACAGTGACTAGAGGAAGAACCTCTCTATTTAGATAAAATCCCCATAACACCCATTATGAGTCCTCAAAATGCTCCATTGGTTTCTCTATCATGATCTACATGGAAAACTGCTCTGAAAAGACTACTCGTGGGTCCAAAACTGAAAAAGGGGGATAAAATAGGAAAATTCTATCAAAGGGTACCAAAAGATAAACACATGGTGTGTAGACACCATACATAGTGTGTTCCCTCAGGATCTCACATGGGCATGTACCTACATTGGTCTGGGTGTGTAAAAACCCTAAGTACATGGCATGTAAGTAGGATACATGTGTGTACACAAGTCTCCCCTCCTAGACATGTATGTTTATATGGCCAGAGCCACATGGGGTCTGCCTGTGTAAAACTACATGGTGTGTACCAAAAGTATATGGATGTGTACTTTTCCAAGACCATTATTCCATGTTATTTCTCACACGGCTGGATACATGGTCAGCTACCACATGGCATGTACTCAGAGTACACAGCATGTAAATAAAAAAATATTTTCTTCCTAAACATAAGAACACATGGAATGTGTTCACAGCATCACACATCGTGTTGTCTGGATTTTCCAAGTAGTAAACCTAGGAAACTTCCCCAGAACCCCCATTTTTTAAAATTAAACCATAGGTATTCCAAATTCCGATTTTTTGGGGCCCATAGTCCCTGAAAACCAATGTGTGAAATCCACATATAGCACATTATAAAACAAATTATTTTAAAGTGCCCATATGACCCACCAAATTCCAATCCAAGAGGGAATATACACCTCAGGGACCAAATTTTGGTGTTCATTGAATTTGAACCATAACATGTACCAATAGACCTATCACAATAGCATGCATATCTATCCCGGTATCTATCACAACAACATTCAATCATTAATTTTCTCTAAATGGAATGGCAGGAATACATGGCATGTGATTTCTAACAAGTTCCTACATGATGCATTAGATGGAATACCCTCATCTCATCAGTTTTCAACAAAATAAAACCACAATGATATCAATTTTAACATTACAAAACAATTGTGTCACCCAACGGTGAAATATATTCAACTATAACAACTCAAAATCTAAAAAACAAAAGTCAATTAGAGGAAATTTGGATTTTTTCCTATACATGGGGTAGCAACTCCTGGGCACAATTTACTACCAAAATCTATTTCCAACCTATCCCTATCTAATGTCACCAAAAAATAAGGAAAACTAGAAAAGAATTGTCTCTGGTACCACATAGTAATGTCCCGGATTCAAATTCCACTCAACTGGTGCCCCTTACTCGGTTGTCCACATGTCCTCAAGCGCATTTTCCAAAATTCCAAAGACTACCAACTAGTAGTAAGGGAGTACGACTGATAGTGGGAAAAATATGCCCTAATTTTCAGAGTGTAACATAATGGAACAATAATATAAAATAGTGGAAGCAGAAAATACCAATAACTGAAGTAAACAATAGAGGACTGATAATAGAGATGACCATAAATTATAACATACAATAGATGATGATTCATTTCACGTGTTCTAGAAAAGTATCCAAAACATGATACACTACAATCAAGTAAAATATACAATACCAAGGTATAGAAATACAAAAGAAAACTTTGAATCATCTCAAGCCTTGGCTTGGTCACATACCCTCCTGCTCCTAAACAGCATATCAAGTACCTATAGAAGGGTGCTTCTCCTTATAGACACCTATAATCATATAATCTATTTGGGACTAAAACATGATCCAAATAGGTTGTGAGAAATAAATCCTAGTAGGAAACCACCCAAATATTTGTGCATATCTGTCTATGAGTATATGCAATAGGATGTGTACCAAAGTGAAAGAATTAAACTTGCAAGTACTAAAAAGTAAAAAATACTACAAGTAATGATTTCAATTTATTCAGTTCATGTTCATTAGAAAATTCAATTGTATTGAATTATAAAGATCTCGAGATCCATCCCTGGCTCATCAATCCCCCTTATAAAGTAAGAACATCTCATGTCTCAAAAGACCATCTAAATAGATATAAGAGAAGAGTGGATCCATGCTTTTTCTTTGTCTTGGTAGATGAATAATAAGTCACCCATTTCAACATTCAGTTCAGAACCTCTCCCTCAGGCATTTCAAAAACATCACCCGCAAATATAACAAAACCTTGCCCGTGGGCATAGAAAAACCTTTCCAATAGGCATTTCATCAATCATTCAGGTCCAAGCCTAGTATATAATCTTTTCAGAATATTTTAGGGTAAAACCTAGTATATAAACATTTCATCATGTGTCAGGGTAAAACCCATTATATTAGAATTTCAGCATGTGTTAGGGTAAAACTTGGTATATAATCATTTCAGCATAAAAAAAACACATGTAATTTACACTATTATATGGTTAACAAATTAAAAACTCACATGGGCATCAAACATGTCACAAGACTTTCAAGTAATCTAACCAATAGTAGTCATAACAATTATAAGCTCGCATGTGAAATTCACATCACAATATTAAAAAGTGAATTAAACAATCACAAGTCTTAAAAAATTATTTTATCTCATGTGGTAAAACATTCCATTAACCAATTTCATTTTTAACAACCCAAAAAGGGAATCAAAGGCATTCCCATAGGTATCCTAGGCTAAATGGTTAAATTTTTCTCATCCAAGGTAAAATGAACCCATGTGGTGGCCCTCAATCAAGGATAACAATCTCAAACATGCCTTATAATCATTTAATCAATTACCTAATCAACATTAGGTAACAACATCGGTCAATGTTAAATTTAGGTGAAACATAAAAATGGGTGTGTGGAACTCCGTAACATATAATAAACTTAACAATTAGCGAAATGCATGAGAACACCTACCTCATAGTCGTACAACTATCCTCATCTAGCATCAACCTCTAATTAGACCTAGATTGGGGTAGATCTAAAAAATGAGCATAAACTCTCAACCTTTGATAACACATTTGAGAGAATAAATCATGAAGAACAGATCAATTGGAATCGAGAGCTTACCGATTGGGTTCCAACGAATCTGATGACGATCAAATCAGAGTTCGGACAGAGAAATGAGAGAAAAAAAGACCCTTAGCACTATAGTTTGTGAACCTGGAATGAGGGTTATGTCTATCTAGCAAGACATGAGGCTACTTCCCATTTTATCCAAAAAAGAAAAGTACACAGAATGTACTAAAAACTACACACCGTGTCTGTACAAATCATGTCTTAGTCATTACATGGTCATGTACTAGGATTATACGACATGAAACCCCCATTACATAGTGTGTCCCTAGAAATGAACGGAGTGTAACTCCTAGTCACATCGTGTAATAGACCTACATCCATCCTTTGATATATTTTTCACAAATTTTCATAAATAAAAACTGAAATGAAAAGATCCATATCTCAAAGGAAGAAATAGGTTCTTACAGAGATGATTCCATACCAACCCTCAAGGAAAGGATAAGGGAAATTCACCCTAATGAAACTTATCCATGATATAGAGGACAAGGGATCCAATCCATGTATAAAAAAGTACATGGTTTTTTGTAGATGTTATGTGTTGTGTCCCTTGACCCTAGTTTATGCACATAAAGATGGCCTATGTCTCTTTCCTAAGTCTATGTAGAAGTACATGGCATGTTGGATTCCCATGAAATCTACCCATGTTTCATTAAAAATATTTATCCTATGTACTTGGCCTAGGTTGTGTCTATGTGGGGGAGTTCATGATGTGCTCCAACCCTTGTACTCCAACCAATATCGGTGTACCCTCTGAGGTACATGCTGAGTCACTAGGGAGGGGTCACATGCCCTGAGATAGGATTATACTCTTTGTGATCCTTAACTCCCACATGAAACCCTCGCTGCCACAAAGGGGGCCACACATGATGTGTAGATCTGGATTACATGTTGTATAATGCGTATTTTTCATAAAATCTAGATTTATCTCTATGCATCCTGTTCATTTCTTCATCCTTCGATCCAATGATCAGGTTTTAACAAAAACATAGATCAAGCCTCTTCGTGTAATCCCATCACGAAATCAAAAAGATTTAAACCTTCAATCTTCTCAAAAAATAGTATTGTTCATCATTCTTTATTGCATGCTGAAAAACATGAAAATAGAGTATCTAAGTAATGCAATCAAATTTCATCTTCATCATTGCACCACCATCATATCCTATTGATCCCAAATTTATGATTTTAGATCATTGCATCATCAAATGGGTGTGTAGTGATGAATTGATAGGGATATGTCGAACCCCTGGAAAAATAAAGAATTCCATTGGTGAATGAAGAATCATATGAGAAAATAACAAGAATGAATATTAGGAACAAACCTTTATTGATGTTCATAGACATATTAATTCCTTACTATTTGAATGAAAAATGAATAATCAATAATTTAAATCATGGTGAAAATCTCCAAACCCCAATTAAACTAACCAATCCCATAATACACACGATCATCAAATTAATCTTAAAGTTGATTGATCCAGGTTAATCATATAAATAATGAACTGGGAAGAAAACAAATCAAACAACCACCCTACCTCAATTAGGATTGATCACTGATGAAGAAAAGGGTTACACTATGAATGTTGGTGAGATCCCTTGAATCTGTGGGGTGTCAATCATTGATCCACGATCTGGTTATCATTTTCCCAAGAGATTATTCAATGATCTCTCTCAGGGTTATCTATTGGATCTAGGGTTACAAAGATAACCCAAAAATTCTATCACAATGTCCTTTTTATTGGAAAACCAAATCATTACATTAGGAAATTGAAATAAAATTATTTATTTAATTATTTTATTCATTTTACTCTCACGATGAAATTTCCACAAACGATCCTCATCGAAAAAGCTTAAGTTGTGGCTAGGGTAAAACCTGCATTCTAAACTCAATGGTTCCATTGGAGTATTATTCTGTGATCCCATTTTGATGTTGTTACACTTTTTATGTAAACTATGAATGCATGATATTTAATATATTTCAAACAGTATTTTCTAGAAAAATGGGCCCCAGAATCACATGTCATATCAACATCAAGTCTCAAAAATAATCTAGTAAATATCCAAAAAAATAATAGATGGAATATCTGTGTTCTTACATTCTCCCCACCTTGGGGATTTACATCCCTAAAAATACAAAATAAGGGATACACAAAGATATGTGGGTAATGAACATGAATATGAGCCTCCTACTCCCATTTGATGTCCTAAATATTCTAATGCTACCACCAAACATTAACTAATGGAATTTATTTCCCATGGTGGATCCTCTCCTTCCAATCCTTGATCTCTACTAGGTACTCAGCAAAGGTAGATCCATACTTAATGTCCAGCTCTCCCTAGTCGATAATGTTTGATTGGTCATGCATATACCTCTTCTACTATGAAATGTGGAAGATGACGTGTACCTAGTCTAATTGTGAAGGTAGATCTAAGAGGTACGCCACCTCATAAACTCTATACAGTATCTGGAGAGGGTCGATGACTATAGGAGATATCTTTCCACCCCAGACAAATCTCCATAATCCATGTCGAGGTGAAACCCGTAGGAACACATGGTCTCCATCCTCGAACTCCAAAGGCCTATATCACCTAAAAATATAATACTTATGATTGTTTTGTGCAGTCTTCATCCACTCCTTGATTATCTTCACCTTCTTGATAGTATATCACACCAAATCTAGGGAAATGATTGGTGAATCTCCTGGGTCAGTCCAAGAAAGTGGTGACCAACATGGTCGCCTATACAAAGCCTCAAATGGAACCATACCAATGGTGTAATATTAACTCTTTTTGAATAAAAACTCCACCAGTGGTAGGAGATCCTCCGAACATTATCCAAATTCCAGCATTCAAGATTATTTAATTTCCTCTAGTACCTGAATGGTTTGTTTATTCTACCATCATTTTGGGGGTGAAACATTATGCTCATGTGTAATTGAATCCCAAATTACTCTTATAATACCTTTGAAAAAAAGTTATTTGAAGCGATCATCATGGTCATAAATGATCATCGATGGAACTCCATGGAGTCGTAGTATATCTTGAACATAGAGGCCTCCAAATCCATCTACTTAACTCTTATCTCGTATAGATAGTAAGTTGGATGAATTGGTGAGTTAGTCTATAATCACCTAGATGGAATCATGTCCCCTAGACATACACAGTAATACTGTTCTTAAGTCCATAGATATTGTATCCCACTTCCACACTACCGCATCAAGGGGTTTAAGTAAACCCACTAGAACTTGGTGCTCAACCTTTGTTTGCTGAAAAGTAAGGAATTTAAAGACAAAATATACAAGTCATTTCTTTATCTTTGGCCACAAAAATTGATGTCATAGGTCCTGGTATATCTTTTATACACATGAATTTATCGCTAAAGGATACATATGAAACTCTCTCATAACATCCTCCTACAACGTCATGGGTACCATCATGCATACTCTAAAATGAATGAAATGATTCCCACATTTAGAAAGTACATTAAGATCATGCCTTATTTATATCTAAGTATGAAGGATCTCAAAGTTTTTATCCCCTATCCGTGCCTCCTTGACATGTTGCAAGATCAGAGGACTGACAACCATCGACCGAAGGTAAGATTCTCTATCTCCATCCATAAAGGATAACTATAATGAGGCCAAATTCTCCGATTCCTTGTTCAAAAAATATGAACAAGATCTTCTGCTAAGATCATCTACTACCAAGTTCCCCTTCCTAGGAGTATAGATAATTTTGAAGTCGTAATCCATGAGGAAATCTATTCATTGCCTATGTCTCAAGATAATCTCTTTCTGAGAAAAGATGTACTTGAGATTCTTGATATCAGAGTAGATTATAAATGCCTCACTCATCAGTTGGTGTATTCAAACCTTTAGTGAAAATACTATCACTACTATCTCAAGATCATTGGTCATGTAGTTCTATTCATGTGGTCTCAACTAGTGTTAAACACAGGCAATCAATTCTTGAATTTGCATCAAAACGTATCCAAGACTGATTCCTGATGCATTATAGAACACTATGAACTCAACACCATCCTATGGAAATATCAAGATAGGAACACTCATCATACTCTACCTCAACTACTAATAATTCTGCTAGCACCTCTCTATCCATATAAAAGATACCCCTTTGGAGGAAAAACTATCATGGGTGGTAATATTCTGGATCAATCATGTATGAATCTCCAGTAATAGCCTACTAACCTAGGGAATCTTTGCACCTCCATCACACTCTTGGGTGGATCCTAATCTAAAACTGACTCAACCTTGGATGGGACAACTTCTACTCTATCTCCTGAGATAACATGTCCTATTAAGTGGACTTCCTGAATCTAAAACTGGGACTTTGAGATCTTTTCATAAATTGTTTTCTCTTAGTGTATGTCCATAACTATCCTCAAGTGTCTTGTGTGATTTTTTTTAGACATAAAGCACACAAAGATATCATCAATAAAGACTACCATGAATTGTTCTAATCAATGATGAAAAATCTGGTTCATGAGTCCCATGAACATTATTGGAGAATTCGTCACACCAAAGGGAATCACTGTGTACTCATAGTGACCATAGTGGCATATGAATGTTGTCTTCAATATATCCTCATTTAGTAATCACAAATGATGAAAACCTAACTCGAGGATAAACTTTGATAACTATAAAGACCCTCTCAACTAATCAAATGAGTCATAGATCCTCTGTAGTGGATACTTCTTATTCTTCATAGTCACCTAGTTCAATAGCCTATAGTCCACACACAATCTCAAACTCCCATATTCATTCATGGAAAATGAAACTGGGGCTACACAAAGTGAAACATGGGGTCTAAAAAAGCCTTTCCTATGAAAGTCCTCCAACTTCACCCTCGGCTCACACAAATCTATAGAATCAATATGATATGTTGGAATAGATATTGGTGCCATCCCAGGTTTTAGATAAATGAAAAATTCTATCTCTCGAAGGGAAGGTAAACCTAGAACTTTCTTAGGGAAGAAATTATCATTTTTTGCCACCATTGAAAGAAACTTTGTAACTCATAACATCCTCTATACAAAGGGTTAGGATTTCCAACTAATGAGTAATCAATTATACCATCCTATTCACAAGTCCATCCTATGATGCCCCAGTTTCTTTTTCACCAAAAAACGAAAACCTGGTTCTATCACTATGGATACACCACATCCATCACCTAAAATAGCCAATCTAGTCATGGACTATAGATAAATAGTCCATACAAATAATGATGTCGTAAGGCATCAATGTAGCTACCAAGATATTCCAATAGAAACACTCGCCTCCAAGTGTTAGGTCACATTATCGGCACAAGTGTGTGATCACTGATTCTTCCCTAGTAGGTGTATCCAAGCATAAGGGTAGATCAAATGTCTCAACCAGGATATCTATGTTTCATAAAATTTATGTGGAAAGAATGGAATTACTAGAACTTATGTCTATTAGTACTCCATCTAAGGTAGAATAGAAAAATATTGTACCTCTAATCATCCCTAGAGCCTCTATATCATAAGCTTTGGCCACCTAAAGTGGTCCCCACCCCTATCTTCAATCTCCCTAATCCTAGCATGGACCACCTGGGGTGGTGGTGGTAACTATTCAATGTGTCAACCACCTCTTACTAATATAACAAATACTCTACCATGTCCTCTTTCATGAAATCCTATCTTCTCTTGTCACTACCTCTGCATCAATGGATCATCTACAGTCTCTTAGTTAGCTATACGGTGATTTGGACAATCTCGAGCAATATGTCCACTACCGCCACATTAGTAGAACCACATTTCTATGGGCTGAGTGGACCCTCACTATAATCCCTTAACCATATACCATATATCCCAAGACCTCGTTTCTAAACATCTCGCACATCTAGATCCTTGAGAATTACATTGGATCCCTACTTCCTAGGATGTTGCTCCTGATTTCCCACCACCAACATTCGTTGGAGGTATCTTCTTATCCAAGAAACTCTCTACCACCAAATATCTCTCTACCACCCCAAAATATGTAGGAATTCATAGAAAGATAACATTGGATCAAATGTATCTATGAATGCCATGTTCGAAAGTCTAAGCCTAAATGAATTGGTCACGAACCATATCCATAGAGTACACGGAGAGGTTGGTTAACATCAATGAATACTCATCTACTGTCATGTCACCCTAATAGAGATACAAAGCCTCCTAGATACATATATCCCTCAGTGTAGATGATAGGAACTTCTCCCTAAAATAATTCTCAAACTCTATTCATGAAAGATTCGCATCGTCATAAGACTAGGTAACCAATCCCCACCACCTCCCTGATGAACAGTAAAGAATTCTCACCACCAGGACCACCATTTGATCTACTATTGTCCTGACTAGTCTAAAAACTCAAGTCACCACCTCATACTAGTTGTCAGCTACATGTGGGTTAGGCTCACCTTGGATATTTAAGGGGTATCTACCACTGAAACTCATAAGTGAACTTGGACTGAAAATATCATCTATTGTTACTATAGGTACCACATATTTCTCTACTAGTGGTGGTATAGATGGATCACCACATAGAGGTAACACCATGGGAATTGGTCCCTATATTGATTCCTCATCATTGGGGGGGAACATCCTCATGATCATCCTAAATCCTAGCTAGAATACATCCTAGAGGCATCATGATAGTAAAAAAGATGTTCCATAATCAATGAGTATATCTGGAGAGATGACTGATGAAGTACATGGAAACCACAATCCATTCCTAAGTTATGCATGTACAATTTTTTTCATTGCAACCAATATTCCCATGTACCTAGTCAGAAATATGGTGATCAAAGTCCTGATGTATGGATACATCAGCTTTCACACCAATACTAGTGTCCCTGGCTTGAAATATGAACTCAAAACACCTAACATTATTTCCCCAAACCAATCTCATAGAATCCAGTCCTAAAGTAGAACCGACCACCTCTGATACCACTATGTCACAACCCGTCCCAATGGGTCCTGTTTCATGACTCCCCAAGCCTACCTCCAATATTCTATGGTCTCACAACATGAACTGATAAGTTATATCACTGACATGGAGGGCCTTATCCTAAGTTCTTTTTCACATGCACACATGTTCAATCCTATACAATGATGGAATGTAAAAAAAACTGAACAACTATTTCTGCATGCATCTAAATCCCACAACTAGAGTACAAAAGGAAGTAAAAGAAAGAAAACAAGGACAAATATAAGCCCACAAAAATGTGTCTGAAATCACAAGTCCAGCCTAAAAGGTAAATATTGGGAACTGCTGTCAAAAATCCACAGGAACACACCTCGGTCTATCCAGCCTAAATAAGCATTGTCTAGTCCTGGTCCATCTAGGAATCTGTAAAAAGGTTGATTGTCTGCCCAAGACATGGAATATTTGGGAAAATCCCATGCGGGGTGTGTATAACAATACTCAGTAATACACCCCAAAACCACAGAGAATACAATAAAGTAAATACATTAAACACTACAATGTTATGTGTCAACAACACATATAACAAGAATATCTAGAAATACTCAACAAATACATATAGTATAAAGGTAAATCACAACCATATTATAACATCCTCGTACTCTAGATTGAAGATTTCACAAATAAATCATCTGAGGGAATACACTCCTGAGTTTGATAACACTGATAACATCTATCCAAGAGGTAGTTCTTGTTGGGTATCATCATGAGAAAGTACATGATGAAGGTCTGGATGGAATACGATGTATAGATGAGGATCGATACCAAGATCATGGGGTGATACCAACAACTCAATATGGATTAAAACTCTACATATAGAATCAACATCCACATAGTTTTAGTCATGACAATACCAAAAATCTCACATAGGGCACAAAGATGAATAGACACTACTACAAAAACATGATTTAACGTCTATTTTTCACTTTTAACGTCAGTTTTTAACTGACTTATATAAAGGTGATGTTAAAAATAAGGTTTTTGGTGTCATTTTTTTAAAAACCAACCCCAAAAATGTGGATCAGATTGGGTTTCAGTGTTGATTTCATAAAGAAATTGACACCGAAAACCAATCCCATTCACAATTTGGGCATTGGTTTTTTAGAAACCAATGTCTAAAATGAGAAGAGGATTCCTTTTTCACATTGGTTTCTTTAATAAACTGACTCAAAAAATGGTGTAATTTTTTTTAATTATTTGGCATAAACTTTTATAAAAAAAGACACCCAAAGGTAAAAAAAATCAAAATTTCAAAATTTCAAATATGACACCCCCATAAAAATTTGAATCCATGTAATAGAAAAACAGTGAACAACATGTATCATTAACTAAAAATCTATAAAAACATACATTCTTTTAACAAGTTAATCAAAAAATTATCTACACATTTGTATTATAAATTAGAATTAAAAAAAACATACATGAAATTTATAACATGATCATTGTTGGTTATTGTTGAAGCATTAATTTGATATAATTATGTTCAAACACATATTATGACAAAAGAATTAATTTTTGAAAACTTTTTTTTAGAAAACTGTAATACTAATTAGAAACATTAGAATATACATACCTTAAATCGTAATCATACTTAAAAAAAGTTCAAAAAAAATATCGAAGATGGTTAAGTTCATATTTCGTGTACGAATCGAAATCATTGAACATATACAATAACAATTATTGATATGTGTCTAAAAAAGAATATTTTGATAGAAAATATAAAATAATTAATATGACTAACCTCATCATAGTCAGTTGTTTCCCCATTTGTAATTATCTCATACATGAATCGTAGAACATAATAATAATGAATGAAACAGTAGTTAATAAAAAAATTAACTTGATAATTATAACCAATATATATATATCCATTTATCAAAATAATATCTAATATAAAAAATAATTACCTTTAATTTCACATATTTGATTGCATTGGGCTTCATTATTGAGAAGTGATTTTGTTAATTTATTTCCATGACCTGCATTTTCATGTATATCAGCTAATAATACATGTATAAACAATGATAATTAAACCTAATGAGCTTATAAAAACAAAAAATATTACTTTTCAAACAAGGTGGAATTTGTTTATAAAAACCACCTAAAAAGAAAAAAACCAATATAATGTGTATTCATTTGGGAAGAATATGACTAACATCCAATTACCCTTATAATACGAAAATTTCACATTTAATGGAATTATAATGAACATTAGTTCATGATTATTGTTGACGCTAAAATTTGGAGAAGGTTCGCATCGGGCGGATAAAAGAGCAACAGATGAATGCGGGATGAAAAGAGAAGATTTCGGGTCCCGGAAGGCAGACGCGTGCAAGATTCAAGGGACGTGCACAAGCGTCCTTTCGGCACGCAAGAGTTTTGCGTGCCAGACCCCCGTTTCGTGCACAAGGTGACATCAACTAGGAATTTGCGCACCTGGCACCTCTTCCGCGCACAAGGCGACGTCAATCGGGAGTTTGCGCGCCCGGCGCCGCTTCCGCCCACAAGGCGATGTCAAATGGACATTTGTGCACTCGGCCCCCATTCTGCGCACAAGGCGATGTCAACCAGGCATTAGTACACCTGGCACTGCTTCCGCACACAAGGTTATGTCAACCGGGCGTTTGCGCGCCCGGTGCTGCTTCTGCGCACAAGGCGACGTCAAACTGGCATTTGTGCACCCAATCCCCTTTCCATTCCCAAGGCAAGGTCGACCTCCGCTTTGTGATCCATGACCTTTTTCACGCCGCCCCTGAGGACTTCGGCTAAAAAATGAAATGTATCCCCACCCTTTAGGGATGGTAACAGAAGATGAAGCGTCGCTCTGCTGCGTAAAAACCATATCTTCCGCGAGTGCATGAAAAACCCAATGGCCTTCAGGTATGGGATTTTGTGTGACAGATTCCCTGAGGGGGCTCCTTCATGAATTTCTATTCTTCCCAAGTCCTTTGAGCGCAAGGGGTCCACTTTTTCACACATGTTCCCTCAGCATCAGACCGCTCTTGCGCACATCTCGTCCATCTTGTATGCAAACGTTCCGCCTTGCGCACAGCCAGGCCGTTCTCGCATGAAACCCATCCTTCTTGTGTGAAAACTTCCCCTCTTGTGTGTAACCCCTTCGTCTTGCGTACAACAAATCCATATTGCGTGAAACCTTTCCCTCTTGTGCGCAACCCCTTGCATCTTACACATAGACCTTATATCTTGCCCCTGACTCATTCTCTTATGTGCACTTCATGTGTTGTCCTCACCTTAAGGAACCCTGTCTGATCCCCTCTTATGCGTAACACACCTGCTTCAAGTGCTCTCTTCTCGTGCTGCCCTTCAGGTTTTCACAAAGCAATTTCAAAGTCCCTCGGGTGGCACTTTCTGTTGTGTTTCTTCACCTCATGCTTCTCCACATAGGCATGCTAACGGTTATTGCTTCTTTGCATAGCCATGCTAATGTGGACCCCCAATGGATCACTCCATAACACCCCATCGCCACGGAATTTTTGACGCCTTCCTTCCCTCATGGGCGTGCGGGTATCAGTTATGTAAGTCCTAGGGGTGCAGAGTGCACCCACCTCGTCTGAGCTATAGGACATTAAACTGCCAAGCACCATCATCCCCAGCACATGACATTAAACGGTGGCCTCTCCCCATGCATCATATGTGGGGTTCCCCATCTCAAACATTCTCTACGCCCATTGGTCTCTACAGGAGTGAAATCATTCCTCACATGGAATGAGATCCACTTTATTGGAGTGGCATTGGTCCGGAGGATAGGGCAACCACCTTAGTGTAATCCCCTAGATTTTTATTGCAGGAGGCAGCACCCTTGATCCTCCTATATTCTTCCTTGTCAAAATATAGAGGAGAGATGGGCATCGGGGACTTCATTATCCTGTCCCTCTCCTGTTGGTCTTTGTCACCACCTGGGCCTCCACCTTAGAGTAGGTCCCAATCTCTATCACCCTGGGTTGCAGACCATTTGTAAGCCTATGTTTCCTCTTTAGGGTCACTAACCATGTTTAATCCCCCATTCCACCTCCCATGGATGCACTCCCCATGACGTGTGTGTCAGGTCCTTGCTCCCTCTTGTTTCCCACACCAAGCATGATTCACGTGGGCTTAGAGTAAGCATCGACCATGACATCTTCTCTGGGAAGCCTAGAGTGTAAGCCCCAACCTCTATCCTGAACTATGTGGACTTTGATCCTTGCCAAGGCAAGGTACGTAGGAAGCCTCCCTAAGGTTAAATCCCACCACCCATTGGTTCTGATCCTGAACTACGTAAACTTTGATCCTTGTCAAGGAATGGTACGTAGGAAGCCTCCCTAAGGTTCAAGCCCACCACCCATTGGTTTTAATCCTAAACTATGTGGACTTTGATCCTTTCCAAGGTAAGGTACGTTGGAAGCCTCCCTGAGGTTCAATCCCACCATCTATTGGTCCCGACCATCTCCATGTCGGTTCACCTAAACCACTCACAAACTATGAGGTCATTAATCCTTTCCAAGGTAAGGTGCGTAGGAAGCCTCCCTGAGGTTCAAGCCCACAAACCTTTGGTTATGACCATCTTCACGTCGGCACCCACTCCACCTAGAACTATGTGGAATTTGATCCTTGACAAGGCAAGGTACATAGGAAGCCTCCCTGAGATTCAAGACAAATAATCATTGGTCCCAACCCCCCTCATGTTAGTTCCAACCATTTCAAACTACGTGGGATTTGATCCTTACCAAGGCAAGGTACGTAGGAAGCCTCCCTGAGGTTTAAACCCAGCAGCCATCCCCCCCCCCTATGCCGGTTCCAACCATTCTGAACTATGTGGGCTTTGATCCTTGCCAAGACAAGGTACGTAGGAAGCCTCCCTGAGGTTCAAACCCAATAAATATTGGTTCTGCCCCATATGGGCTTTGATCCTTGTCAAGGCAAGGTACGTAGGAAGCCTCCTTGAGGTTCAAACCCAACAACCATTGGTTCTGGCCCCCCTTCACGCTGGTTCCAACCATCCTAAACTATGTGGACTTTGATCCGTGCCAAGGCGAGGTACTTAGGAATCCTCCCTAAGGTTCAAGCCCACCATCTATTGGTCCCAACCATCTCCATGTTGGTTCAATAAACCCACATCTGAACTAAAATTTCTTTGATCCTTTACAAGGTAAGGTGCGTAGGAAGCCTCCCTGAGGTTCAAGCCCACCAACCTTTGGTTCCAACCATCTTCATGTCGGCACCCACTCCACCTGGAACTATGTGGATTTTGATCCTTTCCAAGGAAAGGTACGTAGGAAGCCTCCCTGAGGTTCAAGACCAATAACCATTGGTCCCCCCCCCCCCTCCTCCCTTCATGCCAGTTCCAACCATTCCAAATTACGTGGGCTTTGATCCTTGCCTAGTAAAGGTACGTAGGAAGCCTCCCTGAGGTTCAAACCCAACAACCACTGGTTCTGGCCCCCCTTCACGTTGGTTCCAACCATTTTGAACTATGTGGGCTTTGATCCTTTCTAAGGAAAGGTACGTAGGAAGCCTCCCTGAGGTTCAAACCCAACAACCATTAGTTCTGGCCCCCTTCATGTCGGACTACCTTCGCCCCGCATGATGCTAAATTGTATGCACACTTTTTCATCCTGCACGATGTTAAACCATATCCACCATCCAACATTAATATGTTGTAACCCCCCCCCCCCATTCGGTGGTAAGCCATTTAAATCCATAATCGATGGTAAGTCATCATGAGATGAACTGTGTGGACTTTGATTCCCTACCACGGTGATACGTAGGAAGCCTCTTTGAGGTTCAATCCCATCACTCATGACTCATCTTGATCTACCTCTCGATCCCATGTGTTTTGGGAAGATCATGCCCCAACCAGGAAGTTCTATTTCCTCTATATCCCATCCATGTGTCCATTTTCATGGTCCGCCTCAGGTGTCCCATCTTCCCACTGAACTACATGGACTTTGATTCCCTGCCACAGGGATACGTAGGAAGTCTCTTCAAGGATCAAGACCAACATCACTATCATCCTCACGTCTGTTCCATCTCATTCTCCCTTCACTTCATTCAACTCTCCATCAACCATCCTGATTCTTTCCCAGACCACCACATCCCGGTGAGATCATGCCAATTCACCTCCTGGAATCAATGTTTCCTCTAGGGGTTCCACTCATCTGGTTCACTCTAGTTAGTGTTTCTATTAGTCTGAACCATCTCCTCTAGACGTTAAACCTATGGTATATCTTATGTTAAACATAGGAAGCTAAGGAAAACCTCAGATACATGCATATGGCATATAATTCCCCACATTCAACGTGGGATGCCTCAGGATTCTGTGCCCTCAAGAAGCACTATAATAAGGGAAAGAAACCTAGACGCGCTAGTGTTCTAGCATCCAGACATGCCAGTGATGTCCAGCATGACTACTCCCCCGACCTAAGGTTGTTGCCCGGATTGGACCCCTTGTAATGTCCCGACAAAAGCAGTGTAATTAACTGATGTCCATGAATATATGGAATTGGGAAGAGTTTCATGAACAGAATCTTAAGTCTTTAAGGGAGACCCAGACTAGGTAACAAGTTCCGAGGAGGAATCCACGGAAGGAAGAACTGAAATCCTATCATCCCGTTTTGATCAAGGAGTAAACATCCCTGAATAAGTGATGAATACTTCCCACCTTTGGAAAGTGGGAATGTGGGGCAACAAACAGTTGTGTGTCCTCCATAGATGGATGCATGCACCCCAGAAAAAGCATCGGAAATAGAAATGGTGAACCCAATGGGAAGATATTCTCCTCAATGTGTAGATTAGTAGCATTTGAGAAATCAGTAGATCAGTGTGTCACTAGATCTAGTTATCCGGTGCCAGGTCCTGCCAAAAAAATAGTGGGTCTGGCGTGGAACTCACCATAAGTTGGGGTGGTCAAAGAGTTGGACATCTCGGTCTACGACATTGTCATTGTGGATCCATCTTACCAGCCATGGAAGACGGAATGGCATTGGGGCACTGGTCGTTGGTTCCTTTCCTTTCAGCACTAATGGGTTAATCTCTATGCTTTTCAAGAACCAAGCCGCTATAGGAATATGATCACCACTCATCCACCGACACAGGGGAAGGAGAAATACCAATGTGGCAGTCTCATGTGGCTCCACCTCCTTTGCGAAAACCACCACATCTACAAACTCCAGGCGCCCACACCCCATCTCCCCATCTGAATTCATTTAGCATAGGGTGATCAACGACCTCATACGCTGGTACGAGGAAGAGGGAATCATCCCAACTCAGGATATTGCCCACCAAGATCTAGAGGTGTTTATGCCTCATCACCACCACTTCCCCCAAGGGCCACGTAGGGATCCACTGCTCCCCACTCCAACATACAGTTGTTTTGGGAGCCTCTCCCCAGAATGCCTTGACGACTCTCTCCCCTACACCAACAAGGTAGGGGATGTTTGGGCCAACTTGGTCGGGATCTTGTTTCAAGGGCCCCCATGGAGGGCTCCCACTAGGCCAAACTAGTGCCTCCATCTGGTCCCACAAGTCAAGGAGTAGGTAAGCCATGTGCCTCCACTGTTGGCCCCAGTCCAGTTGACCCTATGTTAGCGTCGGGCATAGGCCAAGGAGGATTCCCACCAAGGGGAATCAATATTAGTAACTACTTTGGCTTGAGCCACCACCAATATATATCATCAAACCCTTGTGTATGCTGAGCTGGGGGACTTGTACACCCGACCTAGATCGAGGCCCCAACTACCCCACAGGCAGGTCGGGTCGACTCTCTCGGCCGCAAGTGCAGGTAATGTTCGTCACCAGTACGGAGGCCCTCCCCATACCGCCACCATGGAGAATGTGGGTCTTCCACACTTCCAAGATCAGCATGGAGGTTCACCTCATTCTACCCTTAGTCTGAATGAGGGACCTCCCTGTGATAGTGATGCTTCACACGGAATCCTCTCTCATTCTCATTACATCGGGTATGTAGTCATTCCTCCTGGCACGTACCGCCGGGGTGGGGACCTCTCACACTTGGTAAATCTCTAAAATGGAGGGCCTCCCCATGTTTTTACAATAGCTGTAGAAGGCCCCCTCGCCTCAGAAATCATAGGGGTGAAGGCCAGCTTCACTTCACCAGCACGGAGCACGGAGGTCCTACCCATGTTCGGCTCGACTAGTACGAGGACCATCCTCGCACTGATGTCGCTAGGGGAAACAAGAATGGAGGTCCTACCCATGCTCCTATCAGCTCGAGCAGAGGTCCTACCCACTCCAAAACTTCCCACAGAGTTCCTCCCCGTGTTCCCTTTAATATCTGTCTTAGTGCCTCTCGCACCCTGGCTTACTCAGGTGGAATTCATCTCCGCCTCAGCACCAGTACGGCTTAAGGTCTTCCTCGTGCCTAAAATATACCATGTCCTGAATAACCATCCCAGGGAAGGAGGGCGGGTCATCACCACCATAAAAAGAGCATTGAGAATATTCAAACTAAGATCAAACTGGTTTGCTTCTCAGATTCCAAAGCAGAATAAGACTCGGCAATAGAACCCTCGCCCAGATCCTCCAGGTCAAGGGTTGGGGCAGGAACAAGGAACATCATCCTAATACTCCTAAAATGAGAGGTCCATTGGATTCCCACCTCCCTCTGCTGATATATCTAGGAGGAAGAAAATTTGTAAACTCCATAGGTTATGGCCTTGAAATCTCCACAATCATCACCAGAAGCACTCTCTACCTCGATTAGAGATCACGGAGAGCTATTCTGGGGACCAATGGCGGACAAGCAGCAGTGTGTTCCACCACCATTAGCCATAGTCCATGAACTGTAAACTATGGTAGTCAGTCATTCTTACCAAAATTTCATGGTTAAGTCACTTAAATCTTCAGAGGATAACTCGAGATGTGGCGGTTTGTCAGCTCGCTCGTCGTATTCTCCACCGACCAGCCTGTCGTCCCAGCAGTCTGCTTCGGTACTTCTACCTATTCCCCAGCTGCCTCTGGTTGATGAGTGGGGAAATGAAGGGCCAGACCCTGAATCTGAGCCCAGTGGTTTATTGGATATCCTTGCAGCAAACCACTTCCCTGATTTGTTTTGTTCGGTTGCAGCACCAAATATTTTTACGCCGGAATCCCTCACCCAAGATGAAGTCGAGTGTTTCTGTAAGACCCTCCTGGTGACTAATTTCTGTATTCATCATCAGTGAGTGGATTAATATAAGAGATAGCCACATTTCAAGGATATTGGATAAAAATTCCATCTAGTTTATTTGGTCTCACTCCCTGTGGCCCAGTGCTCCGAGTCACCAGGTCGCTGTAGAACCTTCCAACAACAGTGTGTTCCGAGTTTTAGGGTACTCTGCAGGATTATCAAAGAGGCTTCTCCCCACATACAGATCCATGGTTGGGGGAAGTATGTTTCCCTCTTCTTCAGTCCTATCCTGCACCAGCCCGATTTTCCAGGATACATAGAGGATATACCTCCAAGCAGAGTCGCGGTTAACATGGCCGACCTGTCGGAGGGTGAGAACGAGCTAGAGCTTCTCAGAGAGGACCTACCCCCCAAGGGAGTCTCACACTTTTTGGATCCGTCAGGAAGGATTAATCGTCAATAGAGAAATCTATTGGGTCTTCCCGTTCCCACCGAGGCACTAGCTCTCAACTGGAATTCCAACAAGGGCAAGGAACACATCGGAGTCACCAAACCCTATGACCCGTCCGACTCAGTGCAGAAGGAGGAGGACGACCTTGAAAAATCCGCATTTCACCAGCATCTCGTGGAGAAAAAAAGATGTTTGATGACCTCCTAGCTGAACGTGCTACAGAGTGATGGTTGGACTATGATGATCCTAGGCTGGGGCAGCAGGGGCAAGCACAAATTCCCCTTAGCGAATTGCCACCTGGTGACCCTGATCATGCTGCCCACGCAGATAGGGTTGAGGCAGGAAATTATAGCAAGAGGGTGCGGTATGTCTCACCTAATCCTCCTGAATGGTGTGATAATCCTCGGGACCCATCTCAAGTTCCCCCAACTTCCCACAAGTTGTTCCACTAGCCGCTCCACGAGCCATTAGGCCTGTTTACCATGTTGAAAACCCACGAACACATTGTTGGTCAAGGATCCCCATCAAGACAGGAACCCCCACTCGGATGATCCGATAGTGGTACTCATCGCCCATCTCGAGGCCTTAGAGACTCGATAGGTGGAAATCTCGCCTGATGGAAATCCATATCCAACGTGGGTGGATGATATGCCAGTACCCCCAAGTTTTAGGAATCCCACTTTTTCCCATTTCAATGGGATAGGGGACCCACCACAGCACCTAGCCCACTTTATATCAAGGTGTGGCCCCATGTTGGGAACTCCATCATAGCAGGAGGCCACCAAGATCTGATGTTTTTTACAGACAATGGAGGGGCCTGCATTTCTCTAGTACCACCAGCTCCCCATCAGATCAGTAGCTGGCTGGGAATACCTCCGTAGCCAATTTATATACAAGTTCAGTTATACCACTTGGAAGATGAGTATCATGGACCTCTTCAAGTGCAAGCAGAGGCCTGATGAGCACGTCGCCGACTTTTTTGCCCAGTGGAAGGAACTCATGTACTCTCTTGAATTGCCACTGAATCAGGACAACTACTGACAATGTGCATAGATAATGTCAAGATGGAATTGGTCCCCTCTCTGATCACCCAGAACTATCTCTGGGGATTTCAAGACTTCTTTGATAAGTCCCATCACCTAAAGGAAACCTTACAGCAAGCTAAGCAAGCACATTTGTTGCCTCCTACAATCCTCGCGAGAAGGGTCTCTAGGGTCGAGCCTGCTGCAGTCACCCAAATAGAGGCCCCTAGAAAACTAGAGTTGTTTCCAGTGCAGCCACCTCCATAGCCTCATAGTAGCCCTCCACCTCAGGCACATCCACCAGCCCAACAATGCCCACCTCAGAATCGGTAGGTGCCCCCACGTAATGCGCCACCACCGCCCAGGTGAGATAACCAAGTTTTGCCGCCTCAACAGGCTCTTCCAGCCCCTCATCAGGGTCAATCTCCAAGTACCCCCTTTCTAGATATGAGAAACTGGACCTACTCATTCAATGAGGCATAGGCCCCCAGTTACTTCTATAGTGCCTTGGAGCAGGGGATTCTACGTTTTCATGAGTGAAGAAGGCCAGAAGAGGAAAACCTCACTGATCACCCAAATTACTTCCCCTATCACCGGATACTTGGGAACACTATCAATCAATTCTATGTCTTCAAATACTAGATTCAAAACTAATTAGATAACAACATAGTCCATTTAGGCCTAGCTGCGGCACAAGTGGCATGCATCTTCGTGAGGCCAGACAGCAGTAGCGACATCAAAGGTGAGTGGCATAAAGTTTCTTGTCGTGGGTCCCAAAAGTATGATGACTAGATGGCTCGTAAAATATTCACATGTTCCCATGGTATCATTCGGTCATGCTTGAATCAGCCAGAGCCTTCATAAGTCACAACTTCTCCTTCTGCATCGTCGTCTCAGTTGTTCTCTTCCTAGAAGAGCAAACACCGGAGACGTAAGGGAAAGTAAATCCCCCCGCCAATGTCATCGTCATCCCTTAATCTCAGAAACTTCATGCCCCCAGAGATGGATATCCCTCCCAGAATCTGTCTAGTAGTGTATGACTCTTCGAGTGACAGTCAAGGGTATGCCTCGATTAATACTGTAGAGTTGGTAAACCCCTACATGATTCCTGACGATGAGGAGCACCAGGTGGATTCTCCCAATGTCCCCATCCATCGTCAGTGTCGACGGAGTCATGTCTATATGGGCCATCAGAGTTCCTTAGTCAGCACTTCTAGCTAGGTTTTACATGCTACCAAAACCAAGCAACAGGATCAGTACAGAGCTCAGCATGTGTATCCTTCTCATCTGGGGGAATCATGTCCACCTTCATTGTCGTTTGTGTTGCTGTATCAGGAAGATCCACCTCGACCATGTCGTAACCATCCACGCCCTGCTACAGGATGGTCTTAGTCATCTGGACCTCATCCGGTAGCCACTCCACAGGCTTCGACTAGTGAGCAGCGGGATATTCCTAATACCAGTCAGCCACCCGCCCAGTCGGCAGGGCATGCCATACCTCCGGTCTTAGAGCAACCTCCTATAAGCATAAGTTCACACCTCACACAAAAATACAATGTTCTCAAGCATCTTTACAGCATTCCAGAAAGGCTCTCCATCCTTGAGGGCCTTTTCCTGTCGCTAGATATGTGTGAGGCCCTCGCTGAGTCTTTAATAAGCCACCTCCAGTTTAAGACATAAGTAGTAGCCGCATAATTCTTTCATGTTGAGGCAGTCGAGAATGATGAATGTCAGGACATTATCTCGTTATCTAGAGAATATGAAGTCTCTCCCATATAGGGGCACATTCTTCCATTGTACATCATCAACCAGTTCAATGGCATGGAGGTTTGTTGTTGTCTTGTCGACACGGCCTTTGGAATTAACCTAATCTCGATTTGGAAACTTCAAAAACTGGGATTGTTTGAAGATTATCTGAGTCCCTCTAACCTAAGAATCCAAGGTTATGAATAGACGAAATAGAAACTAGTTGGAAATATCCAATTGAAGACCCAGTTCGGTGGCCTACTTGCCTGCACTAAGTTTATGGTTGTCTCCCAGGACACTACCTACAATGCATTGATGGGAAGGTCATGGATCCACCTGCATGCGGTGGTTCCCTCATCATACCACAAGTGCCTCAAGTATTTCCTTAATGTTCGAGTGGTCATGCTTCAAGGTGATGCGTCTCCCTTTGCCTCTTGTGAATCCCGCTACCTAGATGTCGACTACTACAAGATCCAGGACAAGCAGATTCAGACTAATGAGGTTGAGCATGTTGCAGCTGCGACTGACTCGTGGAAAGATCTAGATAATGCCTACATCTTTCCAATCCACCGATTGGAGGCTATGAACCCAAACATGGGGCAATGATTCATTGTTTTTGGAATGAGGGGGGAACACATTCCCAATCCTAAGCGATGACGGAATATCACCTTGTACTTCTATACAAATCATGCTCAGGTGATCCCAGAGCCTCCTAGTTCCATAAGGTATCGGGATGTCCACCCCATGGTGACAAAAATACGTCATAATTTCTTGTTCCACTGGGTTGGAATCAATCTTCTCAAGCTGACGCGCCACTATTTCTTTGATATCATCAAGTGTGGCCTCTTGGGATGAAGGCCAGATGGCATCAGATCGACAGCCTTCATCGTTATGGTTGCAGCATCACAGGAGTCCTCTGATGCAGTGTCCACTGCCGCTCAGGTGGGTACCAACCTCCCATTGGGATTTTCCAACTCATAAGAGACTCCTCCCACCGAGTATTCACCCTCCATAAGTGAAGAAGATGATTTAGAGGATTCTCCCCCCACCTTTGAGGAGGGAATCTCTGCCACAGTCGACGAGTTGGTACAGGTGAACCTCGGTTGTGAGGTAGACCTGATACCCACATTGATCAGTGCTTCCATGTCCCTCAAGGAGCAACAGTAGTACATAAACTTCTTGAAACAATAATGTGATGTGTTCTCCTAGAGTTATGACAAGATTTCAGGATTATATCCTCAGGTATCCGTCCACCGCCTCGGTCTCCCGGCAAATCATCATGGGTTCAAGCAACCTCCCAGGAAGATGCACCCTTCTCACGGTTCCCTAGTTGAGGTAGAAGTTGATAAACTCATCAGATCCAATTCTGTTAAGGAGGTCCAGTACCCCAAATGGATAGCCAACATTGTTCTAGTCAGGAAGAAGAATGGATAGATCAAAGTCTGCATCGACTTCCGGGATCTCAATCGTCACTGTCTGAAGGATGATTTTCCCCTTCCTATGACAGAATTATTGATCGATGTTATAGCTAGATTCCAAGCCCTCTCCTTCATGTATGGGTACTCCTGGTATAACTAGATCTGAATGACCCCCAAGAATGAGGAGTTTACATCCTTCAGGGCACCACAAGGTACTTTTTGTTACCGATTCATGCCATTCGGTTTAAATAATGCATGTGTCACCTATCAGCGGTCTATGTATCGCATATTTAAGCTGATCCTCAGAACATTGGTGTAATTTTACATGAATTACCTGGTGTTAAAATCTCTCCAGTGTCAGGACCATCTCAAAGACCTTGAGAAAGTGTTTGACTTCCTCTGTTCCTGTCACCTGTAGATGAACCCATTGAAGTGTGCCTTCGGTGTCACCTCTGGAAAGTTTCTCGGCTTCATTGTCAGATACAAGGGCATTGAGATTGACCCAAAGAAGATCAAGGCCATTATCCAGATGTCTCCTCCGAGAAATATTCGGGAAATTCGAGGCTTCAAAGGCCACTTAGCCTACATACGCCGATTCATCACAAATTTGGCCAGAAAGTGTAAGCCCTTTTCTTGGCTCATGAAGAAAGGCATCATCTATGAGTGGGATGAAGAGTGTTAGACTACTTTAGAGGAGATCAAGTAGTATCTACTCCATCCACTGGTCCTAATGCCACTCATCTCCAAAAATACATTGGTCCTTTATGTGACCGCCCTGGAACGATCTCTCGGTGCCCTTCTCACCCAGAATAACAATGAGGGGATAGAGAACAACCTCTACTACCTCAGACGCATGCTCCTCAATATGGAGACTAGATACTCCTCTATCAAAAAGAGATTCCTTGCACTGGTATTCATAGTACAGAAGTTGTGACATTACTTGCAGCATCATAATGTACAGCTGGTGTCCCAAGTAGATCCCCTAAAGTACATCCTGAACCGCCCCATGATGACAAGTCATCTAGCTTGATGGGCAGTGATTCTCTAGAAGTTCGACATCAGGTTTGTCCCTCATAAGGATATTAAGGGTCAAGCATTGGCAGACTTCCTTGCTGTCCATCCAGCTCCTGCTGAACAGTCTTTGGATCTTGATTTCCCTGATGAGGCGATCCTATTAGTAGACCAAGCCATGTCGTGCTGGAAGATGCACTTCTATGGTGATTTCTGCATCCCCACTAGCAGAAGGCTCAATTATCCCAGACTCAACAGAGTAGGCCTGGGTAACATATTCATTACCCCAGCACAAGTCGTTCTACCTTATTCATTCCTATTATCAGAAAACTACACCAATAATGAGGCAGAGTACCAGGCTCCCATCACTAGCCTCGAGCTAGCTCTCAAGATTGATATGCCCCATTTTCATGTGAAAGGGGATTCTGAACTAGTCATCAAGTAGATCAATGGTAACTACGTCGTCAGAAATCTAGAGCTCATACCATTTTTGGGGTGCACTCTCCAGCTAATGGCCCAGTTCCCATCTCGGACAGAAGTTACTCATGTTCCTTGATCTCAGAATGGTCAAGATGATGCCCTGGTCGGCCTAGTTGCATCACTTGCAGAGCCTGAGCAAGATGATCTGATTATCCACGTGGCACACCAGATAGTCATTACTCATGTCACTCTAGATGACGATAATGACCTGAAGGTGGTCCACCTTACCATTGGAGTCTCCATATCAAGACCCCCAGGTCCCCTAGATGTAGTGATTGAAGTGACTCTTGAATGGAGAGCCCCCTTCATTGAGTATCTCAAGAATGGTGATCTCCCAGCAGATTGGGCCGAGCGCGAGCGAATCCGACACCACATGTTACAGTTTACCCTCCAAGATGGTCCTAGTCTTGAGAAAATCCTCTATAAGTGCGGGTTTGATGGGGTTATCCTTAGTTGCATTCAAGGAGTCGAAATTTTCCAAGTCATGCAGGAGGTTTATGCCGGTTCCTGCGGGGCTCATCAGACCGGGCCAAAACTACCCCACCATATCCAAAGTCTGGGGTACTTTTGGCCCTCCATGATCCATGACTGTATCGAGTTCTCCAAGAGATTCCATGCATTCCAAATTAAGGATAACTTCATGCATCGGATTCCAGAACCTCTCCACTCCACCAAGTACTCTTGGACATTTGTGGTATAGGGACTCAATGTCATGGGACCATATCCACTGATGATAGCTCACCAGTGAAAGTTCATTATGACTACTATGGATTTCTTCTCCAAGTGGGAAGAGGCAGTTCCACTCAAGGAGGTCAAGTCCCATTCTATCGTTGACTTTGTGAGCTCCAACATCATTCAATGATTTGGAGTTCCTCACATCATCCTCACCGATAATGGCATGAACATCCGGGTAGCTGAGGTGAATAAATTGTATGTTAAGTACAACATCCATTCTAATCACACCTCTCACTGTCATGCGCAAGAAAATGGACAGATCGAGTCATTCAACAAGACCCTCTCTAACATTCTGCAGAAAATGTATGGTCAGAATAAGAATAGTTGGCCGGACAAGCTCCCCAATGCCCTCTGGGCATACCGGACGATGACTCGTAATTCCACCCAGGTTACCCCATATTCCCTAGTGTATGGGACAGAGGTCGTCCTGCCCATTGAGATTCAATTTCCCTCATTGCACATAGCTGTCTACGATTAGAAAGCACCAAATAAAGTAGCCAAAATCAGTCTGGCTGAGTTGGAAGCACTCAACGAGAACATCCTTCATGATCTGAACAATCTAGAAAGGCATCAGAACAAGATAGCTAGAGCTTTCAATTAGAAATTTCACCTCCACTCTTTCTTTCAAGGAGACTTGGTATTGGCCCTGAGGGCACTAATGATACCTGGAAGGAAACCACCCAAGTTGGAGCCAAAATGGGAAGGAACTTACATCATTTACAAGATCTACTCCAATGGTGGATACTCACTAGTTACCATGAACGGTGAGAGTATAACTCCTTCCACCAATACCAAGTTCCTCAAGAAATACTTTTCTTGAGCCAACGGTCCCACATAACCATAAACTATATGGTCCAGCATGACCTTAAATTGTCTAGTCCTATAGGACTTTAAATTGTGTATCATCCAGCATGACATTAAACTGCATCTCAAGAACTGTGTACAGCTTGATTACCATCCTCATGGGATACGTAGGAACACTCATATGCTCCGTCTTGAGTCCATCCCCCAGTTTCCTCTTTGGCTATCCCCTCTTGGGCATAGTTTTTTTAGAGGATCCCACATGGAATCATATAGGCTTATTTGGCCCCACCCATGTCACAGTTACGATGATTGTACCATGTGACCTCCTTCGTTCTTATAATCCTATCACGTCCTTACTGCATGGCATTAAAATGCATGGCCCTTTTAGAACTATGTATGGCTTGATTCCCATCCTTATGGGATACATAGGACCGCCTGGACATTTTATCTATAGGCCCAGCCCCAAACTTCGAGACCTCTCATTGGGATGTAACATGTGGTGTTGTGCAGGATTTTTCCCTCATTCACGTCAGGATATTTCATCATGCCACGCATACCCCCTTGAGACATCCCTCCTTTCATTTATCATCCGTTCTATGAACACAGGCCCCATCATACTTCACGAGCCCCATTATTTAGGTTTCCATCACCTTTTATATCCAAAAGGGACCCCAAATGGTATGGATGCTCAGCCTAAGGGCCCTCCTACCATTATGGGATAACATCCTCGAGGATTGTGAGTGGAAAATTGATACAAGTCCTGGGTTGCGAATATGGTCAATGGTCGACACTCAATTACTTTCCCCAAATTCTGGTCACACAAGGTTGGATACTGTGTTGTGAACCTGGTCAACAGTTTTCCTCTATCATCGTTCCTGCTTTGTGGTCTTCCATAAGTATGATGATTCTCCCTCTATGTCCCATGCATATGAAATTAAAATAGGCATATACGGTTCGATCTATATGACCCTAAACTAAGATCACCTTCGTTCTCACTACAAGATGTTAAACTACAAGCTGGTTGTGACATTCTGTCTGTGGCCCAGCCTCATGACCTTTGGCCTTTTCGGGACCCTGGACTAGGTTCTCACTTAGGGTCATACAATGTGGTGTGGGATTATGTCCTCATTCGCATCAGGTTACTCATCTTGTCGTACACATCCCTAGATAAGATACCTCACCCCTATCTTCATCATTACCGCAAGACGTTAAACTGTATGACACCCCTAGAACTATGTATGGCTTGATTATTATCCTCATGGGATACATAGGACTATCTGAATGTCTTGTCTTCGGGTCTAGCCCCATCTCTTAGAAACCTCTCTATCATTTTTTCCTCTTGGCCTGCGTTCTTCCATAAGAGGGTTATACGGTGTGTTATGGGATTATGTCCTCATTCACGTCGGGTTTATAACAACCACACCGCATACTTCTCTCTCCTAAGAGGGATTTTCTCCCTTTCCATGATCTCATCTCTTTGATTCATCTTCCCTTAAGTCGGGTCCCTCATCCCTCTTCCATGATTCACCAATTGGCCCTTGAGTACTCTAGTCTATAACCTGGAGTGTTAGATTCTACCTGGACATGCTTTCACCCACTTTTTAGGCTTCATGTTCCCCTTCATTTGGGCTTCCATTATCTTTTACATCCGAAGGGACCCCCAAATGGCATGGATGCTAGGAATAAGGGCTCTCCTATCATTACGAGCCAACGTCCTCGAGGTTTTCAGATGAAAAATTGATACAAGTCCTGCATTGTGAATATGGTCAGCGGTCGACACTCATTTTTTGTTCCCATCTCAGGCCACGTGATATGAATGATGTGTTTCGAACACGGTTAGTAGTTATCCTCCATCATCACACCAACCCCTTCAAGACTTGAATGTTGGTTACATGATTAAAATTATTGTCCACCCCATCATGTCCAAATGGAATTTTGATGCTCCTGGAACTATCCCTTAGTGCGTATTTGCACATTAGGAGGAAAAAGCTGTAGTAAGGCATCATTCGGAGCTCCACACTGACTTCCCTTTGGTGTGCATTCCAGGTATTGCAAAAAACATCTTCCTCCCTTATTTCCCACACCGAGTTTAACTCACATGGGATTAGGAAATGGATTGAGGTCTACGCCTACTTGGAAGTATTCTACCTCTCCATGGTCTGAGCTCTAAGACCTTAAACTAAGATCTCTTTTAGAACTAAGTACGGCTTGATTACCATTACCATGGGATATGTAGGAATGCCTAGACATATCATCTTTGGGTCCAGCTTGAGTTCCACTAATTTATCTCTTCTGTTCTGCCTTCTAGGCCCTAGTTCTTATAGGACCGCACGATGTGGCGTGTGTGGGCTTATTCCTTCATTCACATCGGGTTTACAATTGCTGCATCACATACTCCCCTTTCTAGGATTTAGTCCCCCTACTTCCTATCCCACATGACATTAAACTTTATTTTTTTCCCACACGATGTTAAAAGAAACCTTCAAGAACCACGTGTGGGTTGATTCCCATCCTCATGGGATACGTAGGAACACCCGGACATCTCATCTTCAGGTCCAGCTCAACTGAGAGCTAGCCTCTCCTATCCCATATCCTCTAACCTTTTCTGGCCCCTCGGACCGAGGTTTCCTCCTTGGAATTGCACATGGTATGATGTAGAACTCCTTCTCATTCACATCGGGTATGATTTATCATGCCATGAACATTCCCTCTAGAACCTCATCTCTATTATATATGTCTAATCCATATGACTTTAAACTATGATGCCTGGTCCCACATGACTTTAAACTATTATGTCTATATCGCACGACATTAAAGTGCATGGTTGGTCCTATCACATTACCTAAAACCGTGACATTATCATCCTGGCTGCATGATGAAAAACAGCATTACACCGTGATATGATTACTCGAGGGGGCATCATGTTTGGTATCAGTCGCACACCATACCATTTGTCAACACCTTCACATGGCTTGATTCTTGTGGTGATGCTTGGACTTTCTATCCTAGGTCCATCACTCCAAAAAAACAACACCCATTCATCCTAAAGGAAAAACAAGATCTATCAAATACCGCTTCTTTTGGTGCAAGGGCCAGACCAGCACAACCTTATCATCTCCGGCACTAGTATCCTACCATGCCATCCCTAGAACTATGTATGTCTTGATTACCATCCTCATGGGATATGTATAAATGCCCGTGCACTTTGCCCCGGGTTTAGCCTAACTTTCATTTTCGGTCCCTCAAATTAAAACCTCCCCAAGGAACACATGGTGATTTGGACTCCAGGTCCTCATTCATGTTGAGTTTCATAATTACCTCACCATGTGTCTCTTGTGTTCCCTATCATCTCTGGTCCGAGTTTTATGACCATAAACTAAGATCACTCCACGTCCTTGCCGAAAGACGTTAAACTGTGTGAAATATTCCAGAACTATGTATGGATTGATTCTCATCTTCATGGGATACATAGGAATGCCCAGACACATTGTCTTCAGTTCCATCCCCAGGAATCTAAAATCATGTCCTCTCCTTCGGCCCCTCGACCTGAACTCTCTTGGGAACATGTAGTGTAGCAAGTACCTCATGGGTCCTCATTCACGTTGAGTTTTTAAAAAGTCACACCATGTTCCTCACAATGTGGCCAAAACATTAAATTTAGACATTCATAAGCATATCACCAAGTTCCATCCTCAAGGTGTCATAAAAATTACCAAGGTTATTCACTAAGGTATCGTAAAACTTGTCATCTCTAGAGATTAATTTCTTTACCCAATGCATTGGAGTGATATCAATACACATCCTTAATATGTATTTATTTTCATGTGATATGTATACATATATAATAATAAAAAATTTCATAAATAATCTAAACAGAATAAAAGAAATGGGTTTCATATCAAAATCAAGGCATTTTAAAAAAAAGTGTATAAAAACATGATCATTATGTCATTTATAACCCACAGAAAGGGAATGAGGGTTTTATGTATGTAAATTACAGAATAAAATAAATAATTTTTATGTATTGATTAATACTCCTAGAAATGAATGAGTTTTGGTATTCATATTAATAAAATAAAATAATTTCTTGATAAAAAGAGATATATTTTGTAACGAAAAATTCTGCAGCATAATGGGTATGAAACATAGTTTTATAAAACATTAAAAAGATAGAAAACAGGGATCAAAAATTCATAAAAGACTCGTAATACAGTAAAAGTATAGAGTAAAATGAAAATGAGAACATGGTATGGAAATTTTAAAGACATTCCATATAAATGAGAACTTGAAAGGAAAAAAGAGAAGTTGGGAATTCCTTTACCTTGAAGAGTAAATTCTAAAACTCTAATATTGGGACCTTGAGGGATTAAAGACACCTTGGGAGGACTCCTTGGGAGTTAATAAAATCATATATTAAAGTTAAATGATTTTGGAATGAAATTAAATTAATTAATGACTTGGTATTTATAGTAAAAGATAGGGAGTTTTTTATTAATTTCTAAGGACGCCTCATTGGTGGTATTTGAAAAACCATGGGCTTGACCATGTTATTTTCCCATGATTTTGGACACTTGGGACAAATAATATCATATAATAATCCACAAGATTTTACCATAATTTTAAATTAAATATTACATCATTAGGATGTCCTTAAACACACTAAAAACTTAAAAACTGTATTTTTACTATTCACCAAAAAACAAAACAATTTTTAAAAATCTCATAAATTTACCCTAACCTAATATCGATGTTCTGAATTCAAAAATGAACTCCATTTTATGAAAATAATTTTCTAAATATGATAAATTTAATTTTTAAGTAAAATCTCAATTTACTCGAAAAAAATACTAATAGTTAACTAATAATTTCTAAAATAGTTATTTACTTATACTATTATATTACATTACCATTAAAGATGCCTAAATTATATTTATACTTCCTTATGTGTGGTTACTATTCCATTGTTCATATTATTATTCACAAAAGTAGTATTACTATTCATAAGTTACTATTCACAAAAAAAATTAAGTTGATCTTATTAGACTCTAAATTTTTTGCTGATCACAACCGTATATGTCTATTTTTCAAAAACAATTGCACAATATCAATTATTTATAGTATAAAAATTATTTTAAAATACTCTTTTTTTCAATATTCATCAATAATATGAAACTTCTTATAAAAATACTAAAAATTCATCCAAGATTAATTTTGACGTTTGAAATTCAAAAATGATGTTTATTTTACCATAAAAACAATTTTATTTATACAAATGGATTACAAAAAGTAATTAAGGCCTTATTACATAACCTCTTGGAACACTTTTATAGGACCTAAGAGTAAGGTGTGGAATGGTGATAGAATCTTGGGGCGTCTCATACAACATTGCTCGAGTGGTGATTTCTATCAACTTGAACTTCTCCCTTAGGCGATTTTTTTCAAGCTTAACAGTTGAAGCTTGGCTTGGGATTGGTCCAGAGTAAAGCCCAGTGACACTACCTCCTTCCCAAGATCTGACAAATGGGCTTCTTATGGTACGATTCTACTGGTGGAGTCCATCGACTCTTCTTTCTGTATTAATTATCCATTATCATTTCTATTTAAAATAATAATTATAACCTTAAAATTTATTTTGGTTTTCAATGGTCATGTTAACCAACAGGCATATAACTGTCAAAACATGATGGTTACATTTCAATTATACATATATAGTTTTATTTATTATGAAACAGTAAAACTTACATTTTCAAGAAACAACATATTTTTCAAAAGTTAAGTTCGTTGCATTCTTCCCCCTTAATAAATTTTGTCCTTGAAATTTCAATTCATACCCTCAGAAGAGAAAAGGTGTGGGTAATTTTGTCTTATAGTCTCTTCTGGTTCCCATGTGGCTTCTTTATATTTGTGGTTCCTCTACAACACTTTAATAATGTGGGTAGTCTTGTCACCTAGAACCTTATCTCTACGATCCAATACCTCCACCGACTACTCCTCATAAGATAGGTCGTGTTCTAATTGTACCACCTCTAGATTTAGTACATGTTAAGGGTTAGGTATGTAATTTATCAAGAGGGATATGTGGAATAGATCATGAACTTGATCTATATTTAGAGGAAGTGCAAGCCGATAGGCCACTACTCTTACACAATAAAAGATTTCATAGAGACTAATGTACTTAGGGTTGAGATTCCCTTTCTTCCCAAACCTCATGACTCTCTTTCATGGATAAATTCAAAGAAATACCTTATCACCAACATCAAACTCCAATTACCTTTGATGGTTTTCAGCATAGCACTTCTGACGACTCGGAGTATCCTTAATGTGTTGCTAGATGGCATGAACATTTTCTATCATATCTTGCACAATATCAGGCCCAAGAAGCTTTCTCTCTCCAGATTCATTCCAACATGTAGGAGTTCTAAATCACTTCCCATATAGATCTTCATATGGTTCCATTTTAATGCTCGAGTAGAAGTTGTTGTTGTAAGATAACTCAACTAATGGGAGATGTTGATCTCATCCACTTTTAAATTCTATTGAGCCTGTTCTTGGCATGTCCTTAAGTGTCTGAAAAGTCCTTTCATATTGGAAATCAATTTGAGGGTGATAGGCCATACTAAAATTTAATTTGGTACAAAAAAACATGTTGAAGTCTTCTCCATAATTTTGATGTAAACCTTGGATCACGATCAGATATGATAGAAAGTGGAAATCCATGTAGCCTTACCACTTCCTTCACGTAAATCCTAGCATGTTGATCAAGAGAGAAATATTCCAGTGAAACATTCTACTACAACCCATATCACATTATTTACTTTGGAAGTTCTTGATAGTCTAGTAGAAAAGTCCATAGTGATATTGTCCCACTTCCATACTGGTATAGGTAGTGATTGTAATGCCCATTTAGGAAGTTTCTACTCTGTCTTCACTTTCTGAAATACCAGTCACCTTATAGTGTAGTCCACAATCTACCTTTTCATGTTATCCCACCAATAATTATCACAAATATCCCTATAAGTTTTCATGCTTCTAGGATGTATAGATAATGTAGAGCTATGAGCTTTATCCATCAGATCCTTCTTTATTTTTAGAATATATGGAACACATAGTCTTGCATAGAATTTTAGTACACCTTCTTGATCAATATCGAACTCGAGAAACTTCCCATCCTTCACAGCCTCAAACTTATTTTGTAAAAAAATATCTTATTTCTGATCTTTCTTGATTTTATCTAGTAATTATGGTTAATAAATAATTTGGGATAGGGTTTATGATGTCCCTTACCTTACGATTCCCATGTCCAGTTTCACTAGGTCTTTGATCAAGGTATCTCTTTGAATACTCATCATTTCTAGAACAATAGGGTCATTCCTACTTAATGCATCAATGAATTTGTTTGCTCTTCTGGGATGATAATGAATTGAACAATAATAGTATTTAAGAATTTCCAACCATCTCCTTTGTCTCATGTTCAATTCTTTATGTGTGAATATATACTTCAAACTTTTATGTTCTCTATATGTATCACATTTTTTCCCATAAAGATAGTTCTTTCACATCTTCAGAGAAAAAACAACCACATCCATCTCAATATCATGCATAGGATAATTATATTCATGAGGCTTCACCTATTGAGATAAATAAGCAATGTCTTTTTCATTTTTCATGAGGACACACCCAATCCCTTTTAGATATGCATCGTTAAAAATAACAAATCCTTCTTTGATTGAGGGTAGAGTTAACACGGGTACATTAAACGGTCTCTTCTTCAACTCCTAGAAACTTTATTCATACTCCTTTTTCCAGATTAACTTGACCCCTTTTCGAGTCAACTTGGTTAATGGATTATAAATTCATGAAAAAAAAATCACAAACCTACTATAATATCCCACTAATCCAAGAAAACTACAAATCTCAGTTACTGTTCCAGGATGAGGCCAATCCTCTATAACCTTTGTCTTTGTAGGGTCAACTGAGATTACTTCATTGGTTATAATGTGCCCCAAGAAAGTAACTTGTTTAACTAAAATCCCCATTTTATGAACTTTCCAAAAATCATTTCATTCTGTAGAGTTTTAAAAATAACCCTTATATGATCCTCATGCTCCTCACGAATTTTAGAATATATCATAATATCATCAATAAAAACTACCAAAAAAATATCAATGTAGTCCTTAAAGTCTCTATTCATAAAATCCATAAATATATAAGGTGCATTATTCAATCCTAAGGGAATAACAACAAACTCATAATGCCCATATCTTGATCGGAAGGTGGTTTTTGGAATATCTTCTTTCTTCACCCTCAATTGATGATAACCAGGTCGAAGATCAATATTTTAGAAAAAATTGAGCCCCATGAAGATGGTAAAGTCATCAATTCTTGGAAGTGGTTATTTGTTATTCACTATGATCTCGTTCATTTATCTATAATCAATTCATAACCGCATTGATTTGTCCTTCTTCTTCACAAATAGAATAGGTGACCCCAAGGAGACACACTTGGCTGGATAAACCTCTTCTCTAAAAGATCTTGGAGTTTCTTCTTTAATTACTCCAACTCTACATTATCCATTCTATATGAGGTTTTTGAAATCTACTTGGAACCAGGAATGAGTTCAATAGAGAACTCGATCTCTCTTTCTAGGGGAGGTCTAGGTAACTCCTTAGAAAATACGTCGATGTATTACTAGATATGGGGACATTTTCTATCCTTATACTCTCATTTACTTCTTCATATTCACCTATAAACTCCATAAATAAGGCTATAGGATGTGATTCTACACAAATATCGGGTCAAGATATCTCTCCTTAGAAGATAACTAGAGGTTTTCCATTCAAGACTACTAAGATTTCCATGCTTCTTCATTTGATCTTAGCATTATACATTGAGAGTGAGTCCATCCCTAGTATGATGTCAAATTCATAAATGGGAATGACTACTAGATTTTTGATAATATTATTCCCTCTAAAGTAAATACTAGAGTTTCTAAACACTGTTGATGCTTGGATAATCCCTCCAGAAGTCTTGATTGATAAATCTACTTTTAGAAGTTCAAATATTGATTCTATATTCTTTGAAAACTTAGAGGAAATAAAGGAATGTGTAGAACAAAAATCAAAAAAGTTACTTGCTATATTTGAGAGAACAATAAGAGTACCTTCCACCACATCATTTTGAGCTTCAACTTCAGTTGTCTTAATAGAAAAAGAACAACCTTTCTCCCTTGGCCTTTACTGAGGCTGATGGTGATTCCCCTATACTACCCTATGATTTGGACAATGATTTCAAAAGTAACAAATCTATCCACACTTGAAGCATTTGACTTTAGGTAGGGCCTACACCATCTTCCCTTTGTTGTTAGTGTTGGTAAGTTCAGGCTTCACCTCACTACAACAATTCCAAGCGATATGGCCATCTCTTTTACACTTGTAACACTTCCCGCTCCTGAGCAGGTAGTTCCCTGAAATCTTCTTCCCTTATTTATTACATGTGAGAAGTTTCACATGCTTTCCTCCTCTTCCCAGATCAAAGCTCATCCCCAAGATTGTCTATATTGACCTCTTCTTTTCATTGGATTTTTGAGACCAGTGTGTCTCACCTAAATCCAGTTCAACTTTCATAGCACTTTGTGTGATTTCTTCATAGCTATCATAGTATATGTTGGCTAGATTCTTCCATACATGAGTTATTAGTCCACCAAAGAATATATCAATATTCCCATTATAATACATGAAAAATCTTGAGGTGTAATGAGAAAGTCTTTTTAAGTTCATCTCATAGATTCCCATAGATTCATTCTCTATCTGCTTCAGCTTGAGAAATTCCTTCTCCATTTTTGTTCTCATTGAATAAAGGAAATAATTATAGAAGAAGATCCCTCTGAACTCTTTCCACTCCATAGATTCAATATCCCCTCTTGGATTAGTTTTTTTAATCAGTGACCACCACTGATCATATTCTCCCTCTAAGTGGTAAACAGCCAAGGTGACTTTCTCTTATTCAGAACTACAAAGTACATAAAATATCTTTTCTATATAGATTATCCAATATTCCTCAATCAATGGGTTAGTAGATCCACTAAACATTGGTGGTTGTTGACACATAAAGGATTCAATATAATTTTCTTACCTTCTTAGTGAAATCAGTCTCTCGGATTGATTCAAGTTATTCCTCATAACTTGAGTCATTTGGTTCATCATTCTCATGAAATCTTCCATTCTGGCTTCCATCAAATGGTTGCCAGTGCATGGTCATTCTCAGTCACCATTTGCAAGGTTCCTCTTATTTCATGTCATTTTCTAAAAAAAATAAAACCTTAGAGAGAAACTTGTTTCATTTAATAATCTTATAACTCTAAATGATTTTTATGTCTTAAAACATCATGCTTAAACATGTTATTCATTATCAAAAATTACATTTTCTATAAATCCTTTATAATGGTTCATAAAAATCTTGTGATTAACCAAACATATCCCCTGAGAGTGTTAAAACAGGAGTGAAGAAAGGCCCATTGTCATGCACTAGTTCTCATTTGAGTCTAGCTCAAAGTAGTGTTTTCGGGTTTTACCCCTAGATATATCTGTTCCATATCTATATCCACTTGTTCGTATCTAGATAGGGATTTAGTTGTTCGGAAACCACTTACTTAATATTTCACCAAAATTACAAGATATTTTCCTATATTTAAACTTTTCTATAGGTTTATTCCTAAATTTTTTATATCATAATTTCCAAAAATAACTAAACTATCCTTTGATACCAAATATGTAATCCTACCTTTTTATTTCATAACTTTTCATTACATTTTGAAAATAGAGGATCTTAAAAGTTTAGTGCCTTGGAAATAAGGTACATAAAACATGAAAACATAAAAATTTATTTTAATAAACTATAAAGGATTATTGAAATTTTAATCCTATATACAATTACTACCTCTCGTAACCTAGGGATATACATCAAAGAAAAGGGTGAGAATAAGGCCCAGTAAAGGAAACCAGGGAAAACAGTTTACATGTGATCTTGAGAGAATACAATAAGAACTTGAGGAAAAATCATAAATGTGTGAGAAATAGGAACATCATGATAATAATAACATGAATAATATCTTGAAAATCTGGATAAAACATTTAATTTATACATTCATAATCATATCACCAAGGTCCATCCCCAAGGTGTTATAAAAATTACCATGGTTATTCACCAAGGTATCGTAAAACTTGTCATCTCTATAGATTAATTTCTTTACCCAATGCATTGAGGAAATATCAGGGTACACCATTAATATATATTTATTTTCATGTGATCCAAATATATCATAATAAAACATTTCATAAATAACCCAAATAGAATAAATTAAATGGGTTTCATATCAAAAGAAAGGCATTTTAAAAAAAGTGCTTAAAAACATGATAATTATGTCATTTATAACCCACAGAAAAGGAATGAGGGTTTTATGTATGTAAATTACAGAATAAAATAAATAATTTTTATTTATTTATTAATACCTCTAGAAATGAAAGATTTTTGGTATTCTCATAAATAAAATAAAATAATTACTTGAGAAAAAAGAGATATTTTGAGACAAACATTTTGCAGCATAACGGGTATGAAACAAGGTTTTATAAAACATTAAAAAGATAGGTTATAGGGGTCACCCATTAATAAAAGACTCATAATATAATATATATATATATATAGAATAAAATATAAATAATAACATCATATGGAAATTTGAAAGACATACCACATAAAAGAGAACTTGAAAGGAAAAGAGAAGTTGGGAATTCCCTTAAATTGAAGAGTAACTTCTAAAAATCTAAGATCGGGACCTTGAGGGCTTGAGGAAAACTTGGGAGGAATAATTTGGAGGTAATACTATCATAGATTCTATTGAAATTAATTTTCAATGTACATAAATGAAGGAATGGCTTGGTATTTATAGTAAAAGAGAGGGGGTTTTTTATTAATTTCTGAGGACACCTCATCAGTGGTATTTGAAAAACCATGGGATTGACCATGTAATTTTCCCATGTTTTTGTCAAATTAAGACACATAATATCATATTTTAATCCACATTATTTGACCATAATTTTAAATAAAATATTACATAATTATGATGTCATTAAACACACTGAAAACTTACAAACTGTATTTTTACTATTCACTGAAAAATAAAACATTTTATAAAAATATCATAAATTCATCCTAACATAATATAGATGTTATGAATTCAAAAATAAACTCCATTTTATGAAAATAATTTTCTAAATATGAGAAATTTAATTTTTAATTAAATTACTATTTACTTGAAAAAAATACTAATAGTTAACTAATAATTTCTAAAACATTTATTTACTTATACTATTATATCACATTACCATTCAAGATGCATAAATTATATTTATACTTCCTTAGGTGATGTTACTATTCCATTGGTCATATTACTATTCATAAGGTTAATATTACTGTTCACAAGTTACTATTCACTAAAAAAATATGTTGATCTTATCATACTCTAAATTTTTTACTGATCACAACCATATATGTCTTTTTTTTTTGAAAATCATTTCACAGTATCAATTATTTAAAGTATAAAAAATATTTTAAAATACTATTTTTTTAATATTCATCAATAATATGAAACTTATTAGAAAAATACTAAAAGTTCATCCTAGATTAATTTTGACATCTGAAATTCAAAAATGATGTCTATTTTACCCTAAAAACAATTTTATTTATACAAATAGATTACAAAAAGTTACTAAGGCCTCATTACATAACCCCTTATAACTCCTACATAGTACCTAAGAGTAAGGTATGCAATGGTGATAGAATATTGAGGTGGCTTGGACAACATTGCTCGAGTGGTGATTTTTATCAACTTGAACTTCTCTCATAAGTGATTTTGTTCAAGATTAACATGTTGAAGCTCAGCTTGGGATTAGTCCAGAGCAAAGCCCAGTGACGCTACCTCCTTCCTAAGCTTTGAAAAATAGGATTTGTATGGTATGATTCTATTGCTAGAGGCCATCAACTCTTCTTTCTTAATTAATTATCCATTATCATTTATATTTATAAACAATAATTGTAACATTAAAAATTATTATGGTTTCCAACGGTCATGTTAACCAATGGTCATATAATGGTCAAAACTTGATGGTTTCATTTCAATTATACATATATAGTTTTATTGATTATGACATAGTAAAACTTACATTTTTAGGAAACAAAATATTTTTCAAAAGTCTGGGTCATTACAGTAGACCTACCAGACTACAATCTGTACCGATACATGGGTGACCCTTTATTCACTCGTATATGGAACAGATTTAGTCCTGTCCATTGAGGTTCAATTTATCTTTCTCTTTATTTTCATTTGTGATCAGTTATACATATATGATCAATACCAAAAATGACTATATGAATTATAGAAACTTGATGAGAAAATATTTCATACCTTTCATCACTTGCAGGTCCATCAAAATCAGATAGAATGGGATTTTAAAAAGAAGTATTTTCTACATTCATTCCTCTAAGGATAACTAGTACTGGTCCTCATATCTCTAATTATACTAGGAAAAAATCCTTCAAATCTTGATCCAAATTGGGGGGAACCTTATTCTATACACAAGGTTCACTATAACGGAACTTATTCCTTGATATAAATGGATGGATATCTCATTACTCCCCCTACCAATTCTCAAGAAATACGTCGTGTGATAAAATATCATGGGTCGTCTTTGCTACAAGATGTTAAATTGTGTATTTGGTCTTTGTCTCATGACCTTAAAATGTGTGACATGTTGTCCACATCACTAGATGATAAACTGTATGATCCAAAATCCCTTTTTGTATGAAATTAAAATGTATAGCATCATGGTCATGTATGCACGACCTTAAAATGTGCATCATATGGTCTAAGTCGTACAACCCAAAACTACAGTACATCATAGTCTTAGCTATAAGAATTTAAAATACATATCCTAACATCCTAGTCACAATATATTAAACTATATTACAATATCCTTATCACATTATGTAAAACTACATGTATCACATCCTTGTTACATGATGTAAAACTACATAACATTTCAATCTGTGATTGAGCGGATCATAATCTTTGGTGTAGGTATCCTACCACACATTTATTCAAGAACTATGTGTGGTTTGATTCCTTACATCATAGGATATGTAGTGATGTCTGAATCTATAATCCAGGGTCCATCCAAAATAACAAAAAAACACTCCTCCCAGTGTATGGGTTAGACCTGTACAGGGAGCCTTACTAGAACTACATGTTTATTAATTCTCATTCTAATGAGATATGTAGTGACTCTCAGACCCTATATCCTAAAGCCAGTCACAAATAAAAAAATTCCCCCTCTATAGTAGACAAAAAAAGATCAATGAAGGATACCCTAACTTAGGTTCCCCCATCTGGGAGCCTATCATGGAAACAAAAAGATTCTCCTCCGAAATTTGAACAACAAAAGATCTATGTAGTGGACTTCGCAATCCATGGAAAATGATGGCCAAAATGATTCCTTTATGCTTACACATATTCCTTCCACACATAATACTCCATGTCTTGGGAAAATTTAGATCTCTATAATCTTTCCTTGTTAATCGATAACAGAATGTCAGATTTATGATCATTCCTTTCTGACCATACAGTAATACACCCTAGTTGGATTTTCATAAGTCACCCACATAAAAGGGCCTATAATCCAGAGGTACATTCATTCCCAAGAGAAACCTATTCTATCTATGTAATACCAATGATTTTTTCTTCCCATACTACTCTTCAAATCTGACAACCCTTAAGATCATGGTTTACGGTTTACTCTTTCACGTCTAAAGAAGTGTTGGGGCATTTTGGACCACTAATCCTTAAATCAATCACTATTTTCATAAAAAATAGTCCTATATTTATGACATAAACTATAGGATACTATATTTTCTCACTGCATGACATTAAACTACATGGTTGATTTAAATTCAAGAACTGTGTGTGTCTTGGTTCCTACCACTATGAGATACATAGTGACACCCAACTCTCCAGTCTTGGATCCAACTGTAATATTTCTTTTTCATGTCAAGTCACCTTCATCCTTACTACATTAATTTAAAATGAATGGCTAATTTTCTCACCATATGACACTAAACTACACGGTCTTTAAAGAACTATATGTGGCTTGATTCTCATTCTAATGAGATACGTAGTAATTCCCAAATCCTATGTCTTGTTCCAGCCACCGCAAAATTATAATTCACATGTACTTACTTTTAAATCACATTTTTGTGTTATATGAAACATTTTACACTCTTTTTTTCTATCACCAAACATAGCACATGTGGGCTTAGGAGTATTGGTAAGGGATTTCCCACATGATCAAGTCATATCAATTCACGTCATGGGTAACATGGTCCTGAATGCATGACCTTAAAAGTCACACTAGACATCCTTACTGCATGAAGTTGAATTCTACGTTTTTAATCTCTTGAATGAAACAAATTTAAGAACTACATATATTTTTATTCCTATCATTGTATTATACATAGTGACACCTAAATCACTAATATTGGGTTTAGTCTCAATATTCCCTTTTCACATCAGGGAACCTATATCCTTGTTTCATAACTTTAAACATCATGGTTCTTTAAGAACTACATATGGATTGATTCTCACTTTGATGAGATACATAGTTATTCCCAGGTCCTGTGCCCTGGTCTAGTCACGATATAAAAAAGAAAATCATTTTTTAACATGTATGGGTTAGACCTATATAGGGAAATCATTTCTCCCTATTCATGATAATTTTGATATGAAATGATCCTCCCATATTCAGGTGCTTTCCTCCCACAATCCAAACTCTATGTCTGGGAAAATTCGAATCATCATAAGCTGTCCCCGACCATCGGTAATGGAATGTCAGATTCTTGATGATTCCTTTGTCTGACTGTCCATTAATACACATCGGTTGGCTTTTCATAAGTTTCCCACTAAAATGACCTATCATTCAGAGGATTCCACTATTTAACTATGTATTAATATTCCCCAGTTATGATTGTGTAAGTCTCCCACCAAAAATTCCTATCAACCATAGGTAAATTCATCCCTGGGAGAGACCTATTCTATCTTCATAAACCCCAATGATGTTTTCATCCCAAATCACTCTTCAAATCCATAAACCCCCAAATTACAGCTTAAAACCCTCCCCAATTCATACCTAAAAATGATAGCACGTTCTTGGAAATATTACCATGAAATGGTGAAATCAATAATCTTTTAGTCAAAGATAAACAACCTTAAACTATAGCCCCAACATCCTCATTGTAATTCATTAAAATGCATGGTCCATGTCTTAGTCGCACGACATTAAACTGATTGATGCCTAAACACTTATCAAGGAGGGGTCTTCCCCCTTGACATCAGTCATCTAAAAAAATGAACCCTTCTTTACACAATCCAAATTCATGTAGGAGTGGTTTCCCATTCATGATCAATGCTAATATAGATTCTCCCTTCATTCTCAGACACCTTCCCTAGACAAACCATCCTTTATGGACTTGAGAAATCTAGAACTTCATAAAATCCCTCATCCATCAGTAATAAAATGTTTGTTTCCTAAGAATTCCTTTTTTTTACTATATAGTAAAACACACTAGTTGGATTTTAATAAGTCTCCCACCAGAGGTAAATTCATCCTTGGAAGATACCTCTTTTATCTCTGTAATCCCTATGGACAACATCATGCTAGAAAATACTTTTTTAATATGGTATACAGTTTTTCCTTGTATGTTTGACTCAAATCATGTTTCAATTTTTGAAATCAAAAAATTTTGAATCAAAATTCCCCTTTGGGTATCTGAATAATGTCAAATAATTATTTTCCAACAAGCCTTATTGGGGTTATCATCCCAAAACTCATTTTTGGTCAAAGTTGTTCGACCTAAAATACCATTCGCATTATTCTAACTTGAAACACTTTAAAATTACCACAAAAAGAGACATATTATTCACCAAGTTGAAAACCCGTAAAGGGGAACCTAGTTAAAATTCAAGTCTCAACTCTCTAGACCTATTCTCTACATGGTTTAGGCAAGAGTCGAGTAATGAAAAGATAAGAGGCACAAAACTTGTTAGGCTAAAAACCCATAGAGGGTGGCCTAAGAAAAAGTCAAATATCTCCCTCTAAGTCTTCTTCATATCAGACTAAGAAAAAAATATGGTGATAACACTAAAGATTCAAAGTTTTTAGGGTTGTCTATATAACCCTAAAAAAATTCTAACTATTCTTGTTAGGTCTAAAGACCTAGTAAAAAATAATAACGCTCCCTCATGATTATCATTAAAATTATAACGTGATGAAATTTAATCAAATGGGTCATTTTTAGTGTTATATTATGATTATAATAAATACAATAATGTGAGAATAGGTGATTGGAAACAAAATCCTTTTCATTCATGTTTTAAAATGTGAAGGAACATCCATATATTAGAACCTTTCCTCCAAGTTCTACAAGTGCTTCTCAACATAGGCATTGAGTTATTGGATTATATCTTGAGAGTTATCCACATTTTTTCAAAACTCAAACAATTGTGTGTATATTCCATCCTCAGCATTACAAAGTTTCTCCTTATCTACATTGATATAATATCTTCCTCTTGTCAAGGCCCCCTTCAAGTATTGGTAGAGTTGGGACATATCTTCCTTTATGGCATCCAATTCCTATTGAAGGTGTATCATTTGAAAAGATTTATCATCAAGACAATTTTGATATTCCTTCACTTCCTTGGAATGATTGAGCTATTCTTGGGACACAGTAGCTCTGAGATCTTCAAACCAACCTATTAGATGAACCTCAGCCTATTGTGATCTTCTCTCTTACTCCTGTCACTGGATGATTAACTTCACAGTATGGTGGATTATATGGTAATAAAACCCACCATACCCTAAAATGTAAAACATGGTTGGAAGTCGGTGGATTCACGATGGAAGGTTTTTGAGAGGTGTCTTTGAGACTATCTTCTAGATGACTCGCCAGACCATATGTAATGTGGGAAAAAAGGCATCCTATGTTCCCAAGTCTGAATTAGATCTGATCTCAGAGGGAGGGATATAGTATGGGATTAGTGAAATCAATGATTAACCTTTACCCACTCCCTCAAAATAGTATTAGTTCTATCTACCAGTGTTGGTTGAATTATAATATAATTCCTCTCTTGGGCTTGGACACTAAAGTCGATAGCACTGGATAAAAAATGACACCCCTCATCGATAATAGGGGTTAACAGAAAGAAAATGCAGTGATGATACCAAATAATTTAATAACATTCACCCATTTTTGGATCAATTTTTGGGATTAATTCCTCCCCAGTACTCTTAAACTCAATACTCGTAAAAAGAACCTCCTAAGAAGGAACATCCCCCTGAGTTTTTTCAAAAATCGAGATTAAGGGCCCTTAAGGATCTCACTTCAGGGTTATCATATGTTAATTACTCAAAAATGGGAGTAGGATGGACTTGGATTCCTTGGTCATGAATTTCCATGGAAATGTTCTCTATAGACAAAGCTATAAAATTTGAGCTCTGGTGTAAGACATCAAATGAAAAGAGGATGGGTGTATTTGAAAACATAAGAAAGAGAAAACTCACGTCCATCCAACTCCCTACTAAAGTCATGGAACTCCTCCATATAGGTGAGGATGTTAATTTTTCTTAACCTATCCTCAAGTTCCTTAATTTCATTATACATTTCATCTATTCTCGAAACATCCTTACTCGTAGGGGTATCTGAGACATGTAGATCAAGACCAAAATTATCTTCATCATCGATTTTTTATGCCGAATTCTCAGTAAGAATAGAATCTTCAAACCCTACATGATCAATATTAGCATTGACACCTTCATCAGAACGTTTAGGATCCCAATCAAGCCATTATAGAGTAGAGACAGGGTCGGAGGTGGTTGTTTCAATGTCCTTCAGTGTATGTGGTAGATCTGAAATATCATGAGGAAGAAAGTCAATGATCATACCATGACACCTTATGATATACATATGACATTAACATGACCCCCTTACCTATCTATGATAATAGAAGAATACATGGTTGTATCTCTTCTCACATCATCCATCAAAGGGATGGATTCATCACAACAAGTTTGTGCCTCCTCTGGGATGTCCCCCATGGTCCTTGAATGACCATTGACAGATCACTTAAGGGAGGAAATTGAATAATATTCTATAAAAGTTGATCATGTTTAAATGGGTATGATAGGTAATTTATGAGATTAAATGATAGTTAAAAGACTCACTATAGTGTATATGTTGGGCCAATTTCTCCTCCATATTTCATTTCTTTTCTTGAGACGGCGAGGGACCTGTGTTGGCCCTCTAAGTCACAAACAGTTTAGGTGGCGGTTGAGAAGACCCTCCCACCATTTCCTACACCATCATATTTTGACCAGGGGATATTTCTAGGGATTCAGGAGACTCATCCACTACTCTGGTAGGGGTTTTTGTAGGCCCATATTTTGGAGTCTCAAATACCATTCATGTTGATGATTCTTCTCCTACTCCAAACTATAAGATAGAACCCCTAAAAATTAATGATGATGGATAGTGGAGGGAAAGAATAAGGTAAAATAGAGAGATACCACTTCAACATCAACATAATCATACCATTCCTCTTCAAATCAACCAGATACCCCATTAGTAGTAGCTTTATCTAGCATATTAGATACTCATTTTGTGGTCGGTATCCAGTCATCAGTAGCATATATTAACATTTCCAACTCCCCAACATATTGATCCACCTCATTAAAATTGTTTTTGAGGTGAATATTGAAGGGTTCTTGGATATCCCCCAGTTCTGAGATGTGTAGGATAACCTAGATAAATACCCACATGTCTCTAATATCATGGGTTACACCCTACCAAGATTTTATTGCTAGGGGTTGTACATAATCCAATGCTAATTTTACTAGATGTGAGGAAGACTTTTCACCTTTTTAATTTGAATCCTTCTTAGGTATCTATTCTCTCATAGGATACTGGGTGACTGTAGCTTGGGTCTCTTCCTGGTGATGACAAATTAACCGCCTTGGCCTAGAAGATTTAGTTTTCTCAACCCCAGTCTACTTTTTGGACCTTATTCGATATCACTTTAAAGTCCTTGGAGCTTAATAATCATCACCTTTATTTTGAACTATATTGATCAGGTTTTGACCTGTAATACTTTGGAATATTTATAGGAATATTTTTGAATCCAGGCGTTGAGTCAGTGTGGGATTCTGGGTCCAATAGATCCTTGGTGTGGTGATATTAAATATATTAAATATATTTTATCACATGAATATAGTTTATTTATAAACATTAAATAACTCCCATGTGGAGTCTCAAATTTTAAATTTTAGTTCATGTTTGATTTTAAAACATGGTGTTTTCCCTAGGCGTGGTATAAAATTTATCAGCTTCGGGTTCTCAGTTAGAGGTGTGTTGTTGGAGGGGTGTTAAAAAGAGGTTAATTGATTTAATAAAAATTAAATAAATTAAACCTCACCCCCCCCCCACACCCTAGTAAAAATGGTATAAGATAGTTTCAAACCCCCTCTCCACCTTTGGAGTGATAGGAAAAACTAAGGTGGATCTAGGGAGAATAGGCATTGACAATCTCTGATCTTGACGATGATTTCTCTCATATCATGGTGCAGCGGCTTCGAAATGTGGATCTACACCCAAATATTTGGTGTTTCACCATGAGGTATGAGGATTTGAGTTTTAATTTTGGATCCCATTTTTTATGAATTTTTTTAAGGTCTTAGATCCATATTACGACTATTATAGATCCCCTGGTGGTCAATCTATAGGTTTCAAGTAAAATCGAGGTGATTTGGTCTGCTCGTAGGGAATTATCATCAAGAATTCCCGATCACACGGTGTGTAGTTCAGTAGAACACATCGTGTGTTATTACCATTCAAGGAAGATGAATTTTGGGGACTACATGGCGTGAATTAGTGTTACAAGTTGTGTAGTGTCCCCAGGTCATGTGGCTAAGGGATATGGATAGGGTAGTCATGTTATAGTACATGGTTGTGTGGAAGTACATGGGCATAGGATTCCATACATGGATACGAGCAAACAAAACGTCCAAGGGGCCAGTTATCCAGGACACACCATGTACCAGGGGGTACATTCCATGTGTGAGACATTGTTGGCCAAGCCATGTGGATAAATACATGATCAAGGGCCCAAGCGAGGCAATACGTGCCATGTACACCATGCACATGCCATGTATGCTTACATGGATAGCCAATCCATGCATTAAAGGACACGATTAGGTGTTGAGGTGGGGCCACACACCGTGTAGACCCCCGTACACGCCGTATAGTATTATTGTAGATTTCCACCTAGTGTGTATCCTTCTTAGGGGATCATATTCAGGCTTGTGAGTAGCCTATCCTGATAAGTTTTCTGTATAGTGGAATTTGAGATACAATGTGTCATGATTCGAGCATGATGTTTTAGTAGTCATGTTAGACCTTGGATAGTGATCAGGGTGGATCCCAGGGTTGATGTTGGGGTCTATAACCTTCCCTATCACCTCAGGATGTGGTTCCCCTAGACTCTTTAGGTTGGTATAGTGGTTCTCCCCTATTATATAAGGGTACGGGTCCCCTACCCAGGCAGTGTTTTGATGTGAGGTATGATGAGCATGACTCCCCTTTCATCGGTTCTTGACCAATGCTAGATATAGTTGTGGTTCTTAGATACAGACGCTGGGATTGATACTCCCCTATAGAATCAGGGAACGGGTTTCTCTTACCTCTTTGTTTTAGTAGAGATGGAACTCCCCACATCATGGGTGCGGTTCTTCTACCCATGAAGTAGTTCTCCCAGGATCGATACTTCCATGATGGACTAGGGTGCAGGTTCCCCATATCATTCATGCAGTTAGAGATAGATATCCCCTATCTTGTTAGGGTACGGGGCTTTCATAATCGTTATTCAGATATAGTAGGTTCCCCCTATCATACTAGGGTGTGGGTTCACTTTTTATGGAGCCGGTACTCCCCTATCGCATTAGGGAGTGGGTCCTCCATATGAGATGTATAGATATAGTGGGTACACAATTTTCATTCTAGGGTGTGGGTCATCTATCCTTTTATTCAAAACTCCCATGTTGTTTCAAGGTAAGGTTACTCCATACGTGGTGTTCATATAGAGTCGGTAGTTCCCTATTATACTAAGGTGTGGGTCCTCTAGCCTGGGGTTGGTACTCCTCTGTTATGTTAGGGTGAGGGTACCCCATAGATATTGTACTAGTAGAGTGGTACTCCCATTTTGTATCAGGGTTCAGGTCCTATAATCATAGAGTGGTACTCCCCTGTTGTTCCATGGTGTGGGTCTTCTATCTATAGAGATGCACTCCCCTGTCGCGTTAGGGTGTGGGTCCTCTATCTACAGATTTGTACTCCCCAATCACTGAGTAACAATGGGGAGAAGTTCCTCCACTAGATTCAGAGATCCCTTGGATGAGGAGTATAGTTATGAGAAGCAATCCCCTCTACTTTTTAGTCATGATACCTAATTATGATTTATCACTCCCTCAACACAATGATGTGTGTGAATCTCCCTACGAGTGCAATTGAGGTTTCATGGGTTTGTTAGGAGATATTACTACCCCGGTTGCAGGGAAGTGATGAGGTGAACTTCTCTCCACTCTTACTCTTTAGATAGGATGAAAATGGTATATGGACTAGAGAAATTCCCCCTTGACTTTGTACAATAGTGAAGGGTGGGCCTCTCCACTTGGGTTCCTATGAGATTGCACGGTGTGCAAGACAATGGTGATAGGACCTCTGGTGCTAGGCACTAGAGTTGGACCTAGAGATTTATTCTCGATGGAGTGTGTTCTCTTATATATACCATCATGGATGGTAGATTTGTTCCCAATGGATTATATCTCTCAAATAAGTACCATCTTGTATGGAATGTCTCATGGAGTGTGTTCTCTTGGGTGTGTTTTACCTTCAATCCTCGAGTAGAATCGTGTAGCTGGTTATGAGGTCGAGACCTCATGATACTTGGAGTATAAGATGAGTATATCTAGGTGATTCTAGGATTCCATGTTGTTTTATCACATGTATTGGTTGACACCCCATGTGGACCGAGCTAACTAGTCATGTTTAGCTTAGGATGGTCGAGATGGAGTTTCTCTCTCATTGGGTTCCCTCTGGAGGGGTCAAGTAGACTATTCTCTTCCACTTTCTCCCTTTTCTTTTGGGTTTTGGGGATCCTTCTGGGTATTTTTATACTCACCCTTGTGTGGGATCTTCCAATACATTTTGTGTCTTTTGCATACCATAGTCCTTTTGATGGATTCCCAAGAGGACCCAAAGTAGGTGGAGCTTAGTGGATTAGTCTGAACTAGGTGTTTACTGGATCTTGGAAGAGGATCCTTCCAGTAGTTTATTTTGACAATTATTCCCTCCTTATGAGCAGGTCGGGCACTTTTATAGTTTTTTTTAAGCTTTTATTTTTCCCTTTTTACACTTTCAGTAATCTGTTTATGGGATAGATTTATGCATGAACTTATTTTTAGTTTATATTATCTTTGTACTATTGCAAGGAGATGTTTGTGTGTGTATACCAGTACCATAGGCTAAGGCTACCATTTCAGTGATATTCCTTCTCGATGCTAGACTCTATCCCTTAGCCTATTGGGGAAGGTCTTGGGGTGGTGGTGGATCGAGCCATGTTGGGTTGTATCAAGACAGAGTGGTATCTGAGCGGGTTCTACTTTGGGATCGCAGTGTCATGAGCTTGGTTTGGGTTACATAGAAAAAGTGTTAAAGTTCTTTGAGTTTGTATTTCATGATAGGGACTCTAGTGTTGGTGTGGAGGCCAATGTATCCATTTACTAGGACTCTGATAACCTTCTTTTTGACTCAATGCATTTGGAAACCGGTCATATAGAAATTTTGGAACATGCATCATATAGGACTGGGTTGTGGTTTTTCTTATCCTTCATGAGTCATCTCCCCAGATATACTTTTTGACCATGGAACGTCTTGATTCTATTTTAGGATTTTGAACATGCTGTCATAAAATGTAAAATTGATTATGATTTTAAGGTTGATTTATAGTATAGGGAAGACCCTATGTCATCTCTCAATGAGCATTGATTGGTTTAGAGTATGCATTTTTTGATAAAAAGTACTAAATAGGGGGTGGTTTAGAAAATAGTTTTATGAAAATAAGTTAATTTAAAAAGTTTAATAGTTGATTAACCAATTGGATTTTGAAAAATATGAGGTAAAAGGGTTTGTTGTGATTTCACTATACACATTTCAAGTTTATCATTCTTGGATATTAATTAGGGGTTGAGGTAAGTCTTTGGTTGAAATTAATCAGCATCCTGATTACTTTCCAAGATTTTATATCAAAGAACGTTGATCCAAACCTTGAAATAACAATCATATAGCCAAGTTCAAGATCTCATGCATGGTATAATAAAATCAAAATAAAATTTAAATCTAAAATAAGTGGGGAAGAAAAGGATTCTTCTGTTGTCCAATAGGAATGACTCAAGTCACGCACTCAAAACCTCACACCGATCGGTTAAAAGAAAAGAGCATTTCATTCAGTTAAATCAAAAAAATTTAAATCAAAGTAAGATACTTCTAGATGAAATGTTTTTAGAACCAAAATAAATCAAACCAATAGTATTACAAGTTCTAGAAATCCCTTTACAATATGTGTAGCACCCTCACAACGAACACCAACTGATTAGCCCAACATAAAAGGACAAGGAAAGTCGGGTGGAACTACTTCTTCATCCTTGATCCCCATATGAGGATAGGGGCCTCCATAAATTCTAGGATGATGATGAGACTCCTATAGGACTCCAAAATGGAATATCTTGGCTCCTAGTTTGAACTTGAAAATGAGGTTCCCTTTTATAGTCAAAATGGTAAGTGGTTTTGGGCACCCAATTTTGGTGATACCATTTGAGTCTCAGTTTTGGACAAGTAAACGGCCATATCACAACTTGGAAAAAATAGTAGAGTTGTTGGCCGGCCTCTTTAATGTCTCCTTATAAACTTTTGTGGCCATTGGACATCTTTATTGGGATATATTTTCAAAATACCAAACCAAACATCTCACTTTGTTCAGATTTTGTCCCTGGACAGAATGGTTCAGATGGGCCTCTTAATGGATGAATGGGGCTTGGGTTCCTTGAAAATAGTTGTCTACCATGAAGTTTTGGAGCTTAACACTAAGTTTTAGCCCATTTGGCGGTATTTAATTCTCTTAATGTTCAAAACAGTGAGCAGATGTCCATGGGATACCATGCAGTTTGGCCCATTTTCCTTCTAGATCATCTATGGGGCCTCCAAATCACCTCCACCTTCAATGAAAATATAAAAACAGGTGTAATTTACACTTTTAATACTGATAAAAAATAAATTAATCAAACATGAAGTAAAATTTGTTGTTATTTATATAATTTTCAATACAAAATAAGTTTAGCATAGAGGTGTAAGGGTGAAAATGAAATAGTGAATCACGGTGCGATCACACCCCCACACCTAAACATTTTCACTCTTGGGTAAAGTATTATATCCTAACAAAGTCTCATTTCTAAATCAAAGGTGATAAAAGTACCAAGATTATTTTGAAATTAAATTCATTATTTCTCATTTTATGAAATCAATTTTCCTATAATTTTTCTTCTCTCTCGTTTGAATTTGTTCAACTTAATTTGTTCACTCATGAAACATGTTGTAGCCTACCTCACTTAGAAATTTTCCCTATTCACTCATGGAACATATAAAAGTGGAGTTATTCTCTTTTCCCAGAGTTCATGTGATCTTTACATATACTTTACAACATTCTAAGTTCTCTACCGGCATAAACTAGTGTACTACTCAAGAGGACTTCCAAAAGGTTGTTCTGTGGTTCAAGGGTTGGTAGGATTTAATGTATAAAAAATATGAGGCAGAAGAGGAGTGTTTAATATCTTAATTAAAAAACATTTCAAAATTCAAAAAGTGTTCGCAATGAATGTACATATTTATCCCCTCACAAAGTGTATCACTTCCAACTCACTACCCCCATTGTCCATTTGTGTGGGTCATAACCGATTAGTGAATAGTAATGAATAAACTTCCTCTTTTCTCTATTAGTTTTTTTCTTTTTGTTCTGTTTTTTTTTAATGTAAAGAACTATTTTCTTTTTTACAATTTCCATTGGAGATAAGGAGGGAAAATTTGTAAAATAATGATACAATATGGCTTGTGAACCCACTACCCAAGGAAAATGTAGGCATCCTTTCTATCAACCCATAGTAATGATTTATTCCTGATAATTCCCATAGAAACACCCTCTCCCCCACACTTGTTAAAAATAAAACAAGAATGTACACAATATATGGGTAGTTAGGGATAAATAAGCTTGTAATTTGGCTACCTAACAAGAATTTCATGGTCTCTAAGACTTAAGAAGGGTAAAATGTCGAAGTGGAAAAAATGGAGGTTAATTGTAAAAAGGGATTTTCAATGAATGTGGCATCTATCATGAATGTAGCACACTTGAATCTAATGGATTCAAATAGAATCAAGGAAAGTTATAGTTTCTCTACATGACCCGAGACTCTCAAGAAAGTGATTTAAAGTAAGAATATGTAATAAAGGGATTAGAATGTCTCTCGGGTAAGAGATTAAAATATTGTTCAATGAGGCATGGGTTTCAAAAATCTATTAAACGCCTAAGAATGATTTGAAAATATAAATTCTAGAAAAAATATTACATATCAACATTCATTTGAAAAAAAAAATCCAAAAAAAATGGAATTTTCCACACAATCGACTCAATAATGAAAAATGATTTGGAATTATTTTAAAGAGGACATCTTTTTCCATGATAAAATTAACATTCCGACACAAAATCGAGGGATAAAATAGGGGTAAAGTGACAATAATATTCAACAAGTGAGAAAAAAATGATGAAAATTCCTAACTAACCTAGGAATCTACCCATCCCCCCACACCTAGAATATGTAGTGTCCTCACTATAAAAAATAATGTGGGGAGGAAGGATAAAACCTAGTGGGTGTCATTCATAGGTCGCTACTTGAACATGGAGTTCCTCCATCAGAGACTCCAGAATGGATTCATGAAAGTGCTTCAGCTGCTGCCCATTCACAGTGAAGGTTTTCTTGGTTTCTTCATTTTGAACCTGAACAACACCAAACGGAGAGACATTAGTAATAGTGTATGGTCCAAACTAGTGGGAACAAAGCTTACCGGGATGTAATTTTAGACTTGCATTGTAGAGGAGGACCTTCTGCCCAATTTTGAAATGACGATGAAGGATAAGGTGGTCATGGGTAGCCTTGGTTCGCTCCTTATAAATCCTGGAGTTCTCATATGAATCTCTATGCATTTCCTCTAACTCATGTATTTGTAACTTTTTCTGAGCACCTACACCAGAAAGGTTAGAATTTCATTTTTTTTAATAGAACAATAGGCCCAGTGCTCAATCTCAAAAGGTAGGTAACAACTCTTTCCAAACACTAACTGATATGGTGACATTACAATGGGAGTTTTGAAAGTAGTACAGTAAGCCCATAATGAATCATTGAGTCTAAGACTAAAATCTTTTCTGTTGGGTTGAATCATTTTTTCAATAATCTATTTTACCTCTCTATTCGACACCTTGGATCGACCATTGGTCTATGTGTGATAAGTAGTAAACACTCTATGCCCAAACCCATACTGATGCAAAAGATATTGCATTATTTGGTTTTAGAAATGAGAACCCTGGTCACTGATGATGAACCTAGGTAATCCAAACCTACAGAAGATTTGGGTTCTCAAAAATTCCAAAACTGCCTTAGAATCAACTATACTTGTAGCTATTTCCTCTTCCCATTTTGAAACATAATACACTACCAAAATAATGTACAAGTTACCAAATTAATTGTGGAATGGTCCTATAAAGTTAATTCCCCAAACATCGAAAATGTCATGGAAGAGAAAGGGTTTTTGTGGAATCTCATTTATTTTAGAGACATTCCCCATTCTTTTATAGTGAGGAAAAGATTTATAGAATTCATAAGCATCTAGAAACAATGTGGTACAAAAGAGACCATAATTAAGGACCTTGTGAGCAGTCCGTTGGGGACCAAAGTGGCCCCCACAAGCAAGAGTGTGGCAGAACCTAAGTACGGACTAAAACTTGCCATCAGAAACACAACGCCTGAGGACTTGATCAATATAGTTGAGCCAAAGGTAGGGGTCATCCCAAATGTACCAACGGGACTCATGTTTTAGATGATCAACCTAGTTTTTGTTGAAATCAGTAGGAATGCAATATGTTACCAAATAATTTACAATTTCAGCATACCAAGGAATAGTATATTGCACTCAGTACAGTTGCTCATTAGGAAACATGTCATTTATGGGAATATAGAGGGATGATTCAATGTCCAGGGATGGGTGAATCCTACTGATATGGTTATCCACCACATTATTTTCTCTTTTTTATCCCTAATTTCTAAATTGAATTCCTAAAGGATGAGCATCCAATGAATGAGACATGGTTTGGATTCTGGTTTCTTTAAGAGATACCTGAGGGATACATTGTCTATGAATACAATGACTTTGGACCCTAAAAGGTATGACCTAAATTTATACATGGAAAATACTATGGAAAGGAATTATTTTTTAGTTGTGGTGTAGTTTACTTGGGCAGGGTCCATTGTGTGTGAGGCATAATCTATGACATGTGGAGCTCGGTTGACCTTTTGTGACAAGACTTCCCCGACTGCGTAGTTAGAGGCATTGCACATGATATCAAATGCTAAATCCCACTGAGGTGGTTGGATTATCATGGGTGACATGAGAATCTATTTTAACTTATTAAAAGCTTCTTCACATTCTTTATCAAAAATAAATTCCTTTTCTTTTTGGAGTAATCGGGAGAGGGGGAGTGCAATTTTACTAAAGTCGCGAATGAAATGATGGTAAAATCCAGCATGACCTAGGAAAGACTACACATCCCATACATTTTTAGGTAATGGTAATGAATAAATGACATCCACTTTTAATTTATCTACTTGGATACCATCCCCAGAAATAACATTCCCCAAAGCTATACCTTTTCGCACCATGAAATGGCATTTCTCATAATTTAATACGAGATTCTTTTCAATACAATGACGTAGGACTGAACCTAAACTGCTCAAACATTCATCAAAATAGGATCCATAAATATTGAAATAATCCATGAAAACTTCTATGAAATTCTCTAAGTAATGTAAAAAAATACTAACCATACATCACTAGAAAGTACCCAGATCATTGCACAGACCAAATAGAATCATTATATAGGAAAATGTGCTAAAGGGGAAAGTGAAGGTTGTATTTTCTTGATCCTCAGGGGAAATATGGATATGAAAGTATCCAAAATACCCATCAAGAAAACAATAATGGGACTTCCCTGCTATCCTCTCTAGAATTTGGTCAATGAATGGAAACACTACTACAAATATGGATTATAATAGCGCTAAAAACCGCCTTTAACAGTGCTAAAAAAGCGATGTTAATCTCGGAGAAGATAAAGGGGGGGTCCCCTTTATCAGGGATAAGAAAGTGCTGATAAAGGTAGTATTTATCAGCGCTGATAAATGTATAATATATCAGCGCTAAAAATAGCTCTGATAAACACTACCTTTATCAGCGCTATTTTGAGTTCTGATAAAAACTACCTTTATCAGCGCTCAAAATAGCGCTGATATATTATCCATTTATCTGCACTTAACTAGCGCTGATAAAGTCCAAAGATACTATGTAAAACCAGAACTTATACAGAACCTGCCCAGCACCTGCACACATTACAGCACCTACACACAGCACAAACAACACCTGCACATAGCACAGACAACACCCACACACAAATCACAGAAGAACAAAAATGCTACATGCATTTACTTTAAATCATGAATACAAAACAACACATTTCTATATACATTTCAAAAAATGTTTAATTTGGTTACAATTACATTTATCCAACAAACAATTAAAAAACAATGATGTTCCATCCTTTTTTCATCCATCTGCTCTAAAAAATTTTCATCCATGGCAGCAGTTTCTGAAAAAAGCATTCGAACTTAGGAAAAATATTTCACCTACATAAGAAAACAAATAGTATGTTAGTAATACAATAATGAAATAAATTAAAAATTAATATGAAATAATACATTAATAAAATTTCAATTGTTACCTGTTACAACATTTATTTTCATTAGTTCATAGGTCTAGGAGAGATGACTATAGAGCGATAGTTCCTTCCCTATTGTGATGTGATGACCTAGGTAGGTAAATATTTGTGGGATGGTTTGTGGATTGTGGGGACTTTCATGAGTATTTCAGGCTATGATGACACATAGGGGACCCAAGAACATTCCCAAGATATATGCGCTCATGTTAGTCTATATAAGAAATGAAAATCACTCATGAAACAGGACCCTTATTTACTCATATTGCTAGAAAACTACCGGGATTACTAGATAGTAGAAGAGGACTCACTATAGTTTTACCTAGACGATGGTTTCATCCCTCTTTTAGCTAATCTTAGGATATTTACATCCTATTAGATTTAAAAACAGATTCTATTCCAAAAGAGATTGTATAAAAAGAGTGGTGGATACTAGGGGAGAAGTCCTACAAAGGAAATGCACTAATGAATGCCTATAAAAGATAGCATAGAGAAAGAAGCACCAGGACTCTTACACAATCGTTTCAGTAATCAGATCGGTGGGTAGGGAAAGACCTCTATAGCCAGATACCTAGATAATATAAAGGGAAGCACTTAGCACACATACAGGATTCACCTCACTCTATTCCTAACTAGCAGCATGAGAGGGAGGACTTAGGGAGCTCAGTTGGGATCAGAGGGGAAATACCTCTTCTGGTAAAAAAATAGTTATGGACTTAGATATAATGCTCGTACTTATATTGATATTTCCCTCTAGAAGAGACTCCTTCTTTTAAATATACTCGATCGGGATACCCAGCTAGAAAATGACTCCATTTATGCCTTTTGTAAGGCCTACCCCTTATAGAAGGAAGAGGTCTTTCAGCACCTGATTATAGACCAACCATAGGAGGGTATGAAGGAGAGAAACCTTTATAATCTTTTTACAGGATTTAAAAACTAACTAACCTAATGAGTATATAAAAAATTATATTTTCAATGTATAAGAGAGACCTTCAGGAACTATAAAAGAGAAGGCGACCAGAGGGAGGATGATAGGTTGTTGTTGTTGATCTCTTCTAAGTAGAAAAATACACAGACACTAGGCCTCAAGAGTCATGCTCTAAGAACAATGATTAATGACAAATTAATCCTAAATTTTTGAAAACCCATAAATAAATCTTCCAAAAAATATAATCTTCCACAAAATATAATCTTCATCAAATAATGATTGATTACTAGTTAATGAAATTTTGAGACATGCTCTAAGAGTCATATATAAAAGTCCCATGAAGAATCATGATTTATCCATACTATGGTATAATAATTACACCTAGAACCCTAAAAACTGAAAGAAAATCTTTTATCAAGAAGTTAGAGAAGCAAGGAAGATGTAGGAGAAGATACCACATTGATTCGAAATGACAAACAACCGATAATCCACTTAGGTCTAAGGGGAAGGAAGGAGGGGAATGGGGTTTGGCCACCCCCTAAGAACTTAGTGCCCAAACGAAGAAACCTAAGGAGGTTTATACTTTATAAACCCATCACCCACATAAAAATAAGTTTTAAATCATGTTACATGAAATGAACCAAGTGGTGACATCACTATATTTTGGGTCCAAACCCTTACTTGACCCCTTTTCCCCATTCACGACCATTATCACCCTATTAAATGCATTCATGTTGTGAATTAACCTTTCACACTATGAGTATCCTAATGCTACTACATTTCAATAGAATGACTACCCAAATCATCCTTGATATCCTCCCAAAACCCAATGACATCCCTCTATCCCCAATACATGTCTGAAACACCTAATAGAGACATTAAAACTCTTAATAACCCAACCCGAGACCTGGTTCAAAAAATGAAACCATCAATAAATGAAAATTCAATTTCCCTTGGTAATTTCTAAGCCACAATGATGTGGGTCATTACACGCTTGGGTTATAAACAAGCCTATTCTTTTATCCATAGTTCTACAGAGTATCATGGCCACCTCACATTAAATCTAATTGATGAGAAAACCAGTGAATGAAATTCATTCTCAAAGTCAATTATTTTAAATAGGGTAATCAATATCATATTCTTAAATCTGGTTCAATGTACACACATTACTCCTCAATCATAATTGGATTAAAAGTCCCTCAAAGATACCCATTATCTAATGCATCTACCTAGAAATAATTGTGCAAGTCAAACAACAACACATGTGCTCAAATACAAGTTCAAAAAAATGAGATACAGAACATTGAAATTTCTTAAAAATGAACCAAGGGGTACAAATGTGCTCAAATACTATCTCTGCATGTTGAATTTGATCCCTATACTTTAATTTCAGAAATATTTATATTTAGGCCCTATATCTAACTGAAAATGGTGGATATAGACCATATTTGTTGTTTCCATCCATCATTTGTTGGAAAATGGATTTTGTTGATCCTTGGTGGTTTCGTCATTCACCCCATATGCACTGCACACCATCATGCCTTACTTCAATAATGATTTGTTCAAAGATCAATAATATGAATCTGGGGATAGAAAAAATTGAGTAATAAATTAAGATTTCAATACATCGGAGCATTCTCAATCCACAATTGGTACATATCCATCGAAAGGATCAATCTGCTCAAACTATTTAATCAACAAGGGTTTAAACATAAAATTTAAGATTCCTACTCAGATATTGGATCATTTTTCATCAAAAATCATGCTATCTAATGATTGAAGGAAGTCATTGTGTTCATTGTATCTCGATCTGCTCTAATATGTCATTTCTTCATCATCTAAGGTTATTCACCAAAGAAGGTTGGAGGATAATCAATGATCATATATAGATAACATAAGTAGTTGGAATTCACCTTTATCCTATTTGTGTACAATATTCCATTAGGTATTTTGCCCATTTGTTTCTAAACACATCTATATCATCTTATGAATATGAGTTTTTGCGACAGTCATGGTAGTACTGAATAAATATAAATACACAAAGGATTAATAAATATTTTAAATGAACTCATAATTATTTTCGAAAATACCTCGTCAGGGATGCTAGTTTGTTGATGAAATACGATCTCTTTCATAAATTTACAAACATAATAACCACAGTCCTTTTCGTTTGTTTGTTTTGGACACTGCAGAAACATCGACAACAATAAGTAATTTGTTTTGATAAGTGTTTGGATAGTGAAATGTTATTATATATATCAGGATACTTTTCCAGTTGTAGATCTTGTAGGTGTTCTTATCCTTAGCCCCTGGATTAATTCCATGCATTAGATGATATTGATGCACCGCCCTATCATAACAGAATACTCATTAAAATATAACATAAATTATATAACTAGATGTTTAGTTTTAAAATGTTACATCTAGTGTATTACAAATTAACAAACGCCATCATGCGTGGTTGGTTTGTTGGATATCCATGCATTGAATCCAGAAAATAAATCTTTGGAGTATCCAAATTGAATACAATCAGCATCCAATGGTTCCTAAAAATAAAAAAAAGAAATAAGTAAAGAAATAAATGAAAATATAGTTGATATGATTAAATTATAGAGTTTTACCCCTGCATCGTTGGTATTAAAAAGAGTATGTCATCTTTAATTTTGTTTTTAAATGATTTGAGCAGGGATGACATTATTGCAGCCTCTTTATCAGAATCTATTTCGTCTTTTGAAGAGGTGATGCGAGTACTAACGAGTCCAAATTTCTGTTCATGGGAAAATTCCTTCAATTGTTTTTCATATATACGCCTGTGAAAAAAATAAAATGTATTTAGTCTTAATTATCAGAGTATATCAGCTTTTTTAAAATCAAATCATGAAAACATACCTCATGTATACATTTACAACTAAGGCACCTAACCATTCATACTTGAGGAGTTCATTTACATTTTCAGCACTAATGAAATCTGATGTTTCCTCTCCATACATATCTTTTTCAAAATCAACTGTGTGAGCATTGTCGTCTTTCAACTTTGTATCCACATGAGCCTGCAATTATATTAACTATGGATATAGAACGGGCAGGGTGAAGGTGCTCTCAGTAGACTGTTTCAATCGGTTGGTTGATCCTTGAGATAGTTTTGAGATGATATTTCGTTTCACCCCACAGTCTTTGTCATTATATAATAACATTCATCAGTTCAGAACTTTTTTCATTAAATATTAAAGGTCTAGCTTGAAAAATAAATTGGAAATGGATACCTTTTTGTCGACATGTTTTTTTACAAGAACTGTCGGCCATGCAATGAATGTTCCAATAGCTTGTTCAACTGTATGAATGTCTTCATCATCATTTGGAACAGGTATCTCGGCACTCGGCTCATTAGCTACGTTAATTGACACTCTGAGATGATATTTTGGAAGTTGTATGTTGTGTAGTGTGTCGTTTTGCGTATTAAACACCGTAGCCCTCGCTACAAGGAGATGGGTGGGAGTTGATAGATATAAATCACAATCATTTTCACCCTGTGTAATATTAGTACAGGAAAGGTATCAGTGTCTATGTAAATCACATTTCACATAAACAATTATTAAATCATTGATTACCTCATCTAAGTCATGTTTTTTAGGGTAATGGCTTGCCTCAAAGCTGGTGGGGGGTGGGGCGGGATCGTCACGCACGGGTTGTTGTTGAGTTGTCTCTTCTCTTTTCCTCTCCCCCATCAATTTTTCTATTATCTATATATGGTATTGTAATTATTCTTGAAAAATAGATAATTGTTCTTACAGCTTTTCCATTTTTTTCATTTTGATCCTTTTCTTGTTTTTGTTTTTGAAAATATGTTCGTGGTGTCACCCCAAAACCTACACCTCTGACGCGGCCATACTATTCTGGATGCTTCAAGGCTTCTGAAAGTATATCTGCATCTGGTGTGGTTGTTTTTGATTCTTGTGACTATTTCGGATAGAAAATATAGAAAAATAAGTAGTTATTGTAATTTAATAGCGATTTAAAGCAAATCAAATTTATATTATGTCATACTTACACATAATTCCTACACTTTTTGTGTGTTTTCATCTATCAGTATCCCCTCTTTATTTACACGAGCCTCCTTCCATAGCACATGGAGTGGGATGGATATGGATTTCGATTTCGATTCATCAATCTACATATAAATAGAGAAACATGGTTATGGTGTTGTTTTATGTCACATACAAGTAGTAGGGTAGATTTAAAAGATGTACCAATTTTTTCTCAAGTTCAGCGTACCTCATCCTTGCTTTACGGTAAGGGTATGCTAGTTCTGTTGCACGTTTTTTATTTTCAGCACTCATTTGTTGTTTCATAAATAAAAAACTGTCAATCAGAGTGATGAATACAAGAAAACGTCAAACAACGTATTACCCCACATAATGTACCTGAAAAGTCTTCTCCCCACGACGGTTGCTAAACGCATCCCACGCTCCTTGGGATATCAAGTGTGTGTAAAGAGGAGGTGGGTGTGGCTTGATTTTCCCTTCTGCATCTTTAAGATGATATTTCATTAAAATTGTGCGGAAACCTCTATGAATCCTTCTTGAAACTCTTAATAAATATTTCTTGTGCGAGGCATCTACTATAAATGCACTCTGCAATGGATGATGAAGAGTAAGTCAATGTTTTGGTATTTTATATTATTTTAATAAATTAAAAAATTATATCATAATGTTACCGTAATCTCTTCCCACATTAGTGTCTTCAGCCCGGTGACACATGGTGCCACGACTGTACATCAATCGGCATGCATTTCCGAGTGATGATTCCAATGTAGCTACTAAAGATGGCTCTGTTGGGGTTAACATGTTGGCCTCGCTTATTCCATCCCACCTCAAATTTTATGTCTTTTGCTTTTGACTTAAGGATTTTGGCTAACACTATCAAACTACGACTCTCTTGTTTCTTTTTCACTTTCAGAGTTTCATTTCCTACCATTTCCTCAGAAGTAGCATCAATATGTTCCCCCGGAGCACTACCATCAGCACTGGGAATAGCAGCAACAGGTTGAGAAACTTGTTGTTTCTCAGCACTGGGACCAGCAACAACAGGTTGATAAACTTGTTTCTATGCACTGGGACCACTAGCATCTGGTTGAGAAACCTGTTGTTGCTCTGCAGTGGGACCACCAGCTGCTGGTTGAGAAACCTTTTGTGCCTCGGGATTGGGCGCATCAGTATGTGCAAGTCATTATCTGTAGTAGTGGTTTAATATTTAATTTAGATTACATAAAAATAGAAGTGAATAGATAATAATATAACGTAACACAATGTATATTACAATAAACAAATAACCTGATTATTGTAATCTCTTTTTTTTCTTTAAAGGCTGAAGATATTTGACTCCTCTTTTTTTCTTTAACGGCTGAAGAGATTTGACTCCTCAAAGAATGGGGAATGTATCTAAAAGAAATGAAATTCCACAACAACACTTTCTATTCCATGACATTTTCAATTTTTGGGGAAATGAATTTATGAGACCATTCCCCAATTCATTTGGGAATATTTACATTCTTCTTGAAGTGGATTGTGTTTCAAAAATAGTTAGAGGCACGAGCTACAATCACTGATGATTCTAAGGCAGTTTTGGAATTTAAGAGAACTCAAATCTTTTGTATGTTGGGATTACATAGGTTTATCATTAGTGACCATGGTTCTCATTTCTACAATTGAACAATGCAATCTCTATTTTGTCAGTATGGGTTCGGGCATAAAGCGTTTATTTCTTATCACCCAAAAACTAATGGTTAATATGAGGTGTCGAATCGAGAGGTTAAACAGATTCTTGAAAAAATGGTTTGACCCAATAGAAAATATTGGAATCTTGGACTTGATGATTCATTATCGTCCTACCATACTACTTTCAAAACACTAATTAACATGTCACCATATCGTTTAGTTTTTGGAAATATTTGTCACCTCCCTATTGAGATAGAGAATCGGGCCTACTGGGCCATCAAAAAATGAAATTCTAATCCTTCTGGTGCAGGTTCTCAAAAGAAGTTACAAATTCATGATTTGTATAAAATGCCTAGAGATTCATATAAGAACTCCAAAATTTATAAGAAGCGAATAAAGGCTTCCTACAACCGTCTTATCCTTCATCATCAGTTCCACATTGGGTAGAAGGTCATCCTCTACAATGCAAGGATAAAGTTGTATTTAGGTAAGCTTCATTCTCGCTGTTTTAGACCATACACTATTACTAATGTCTCTTTATTTGGTGTTGTTCAAGTTCAAAATAAAGAAACCAAGAAAAACTTCACTTTCAATGGGTAGTGGCTGAAGCACTTCCATAAATCCATTCCAGAGTCCCCAATGGAGAAACTCCAAGTTCAATAAGCAGTCTATGAATGACACCCACCAGGTTTTATCCTTCCTTACCACATTCTATTTTATTACAGTGAGGACACTGCACACACTACTGGAAAATGGGCTTATACCCATGGTTTTGTTTTGAACCGTGGGTATAGGGTACCCTTATACCAACGGTTTTGGAAAATCGTCGCTTTAGGTATAGTATGGGACCTTATACCCACGGTTTTCCAAAACTATAGGTATAGGTGACCTATAACCACGGTTTACCCTAAAACCGTGGGGATAGAGTTTTTTTGAAGATGTATACCCACGGTTTTGGAAAACCGTGGGTATAGGCGTTGTTTTTCAAGGCCTATACCCATGATTTTTCAAAAACCGTGGGTATATGGTTTTTTTTTTCAAAGTCTTATACCCACGGTTTTCCCAAACTGTGGGTATAACTTATGGCGGGAAAAAATATCCGCGGGACAAAAAAAATTATTTGGTGGGAAGACAGTCTGGATTAATATAATTAAGTAGATAAAAATATTAAGTGGAAAAAACAATGTAGCTTAGTTTGTTTGGCCGTCTTTGGTTATATGTAGCGGTTCTAGGATCAAATCTCACTGTCATTTTTATTTCTAATATAAAACTAATATTAATATAAGTATATTAATATATATATAATTAAAAAAAATCCATAGCTTGGTTGGTTCGGCGCTGTTTCTCCCTTCCACAGGTCGCTGGTTCGAGACTCGGCGTTTTCCAATTTTCGAATTGACTCAGTGTTTTTCCATTTTAGAATTCAATCGTCAAAATTAATATATTAATTAAAATTTACATATATAAACACGTATGAGAAGTAGTGTGGGTGTTCTGGAACGAAAGATTGAAGAGGGAGGGGTTCGAAACCTTGCAAGAATTTTATTTTTTTATTAAATACCCACGGTTTGAAAACCGTGGGTATAAGCCATTGACACGGTGGCGACAAAATTATTACACGGTGTCAATATCTATACCCATGGTTTTTTGGAGAACCGTGGGTATAGGCTGAGACACCTATTGTGATGCCTTTCCAACCCACGGTTCCGAAAACTGTGGGTATAGGCTATACCCAAGGTTTTGGGGGCTATGCCCACAGTTTTGAACCGTGAGTATAGGTCGTTTTTCCAGTAGCGACACTTTAGGTGTAGGTGATGGGTATATTCTTGGGTTAGTTGGGAATTTTCATCATCTTTCTTTATTTTTATCTTTTTTTCTTTCTGTATAGTATTTTCACTTTCCCCCCTCCCCTCATCACCCCCCCCCCCTCATTTTTGTACCGAAATTTAATTTTTTTTATTCCCTATTTATCATGGAAAATGGTTCCCATTTAATCATAGAAGTTTTTCAAAATTCATGAATAATTTCTATATTTCATGTTGTTTTAACATTCAAAAAAAATCTGATGAAATGTGCATTTCAATAAGAATTCAATACTGTGGCATGACTTTCTTTTGAAATTTGGTTCTTTTTTTATAATATAAATGGTTGTATAATTTTAAAACCTTTGAGAAGAATGGTACCCTTTATGTGAGTAGTTTAAGAGAAAATTTTGTCACTTAATTTCTCCATACACCTTTTTACCCAACCATGAAGTGTGAAAATATCTTACTTAATATAAGGTATATATAATTTAGGTTAATTTTTATCTACTTTCCAAAATTATTTTTCCATAAGTTTGTTCCTTATCCAATCTATTTCACTATTGTACCAGATTTACCTATGTGTGTGTACCTATTATCCGACTATTGTATGCCCTCAAAAAAAGGGTTGTATATTGGGAAGTTCAAAAACCACCCTTCCTTAACTTTTGATCTTGTTATAACTATTACAAACATTGTCGTGAAGAGATCAAACAAGGGTTGAGAGAAGAGTGTGATATTTGTTTCAAGTGAAAATTTTGAAAACAAAATAATAAATGAGGGGAGTGATGAAATGTACAAAATATGGGGATATCTAGTTCGGGAGATTGTGGTTTTAATTCTAGGAATTCTTAAGTGATTGGGTCTTGAAATTTTATTTCAAAGGATGTAGGGCAGGTTCAGTGGAAAGAATCATTTAAGTAGATAATTTTTAAAATAACTTATATTTACTCGATAGAAAGTGGAAAGAATAGCATGAAATGGTTGTCACACACACACTTGGATAATTAGTGACATGATTAACTTTTGAATTATTTTCTTCGATTGGTATCATGCATCTCTTGGAATTTCATTCTGATACAATTTTTGAGATGTCTTTTTCCATGATCATTGAGAATAACTCCTCAGTGTGATTTTTTCTTTGATATCATTTCTATTAGGAATTAAATTTTCATTAAATTCTAAATATTTATGAATTTGGAAATATCTACATGCACAATTTTTTGAAATATTACTTTTCCTAAGAGAGAAAATATTTAGGTGTGGGGTGTGATCACACCGCAATTCATTGTTTCATTTTCACCCTTACACCAATGTGCTAGACTAGTTTTGTATTGAAAATTATAAAAAAAATGAAATTCATGTTTTATTAAATTATTTTTTCTTTATCACTATTAAAAATGTAAATGTTACTTATTTTGAAAATTTCATTTTAGGTGGAGGTGATTTGGAGGACCCATGACAAATTTCAAGAAAAATGGGACAAACTATGCAGGATCCAAGCACACCAGTGGACTCAAACGCACAATAATACTAAACCATGCATCCAAATAGTCCAATATTTTATTTGATGGTCCAAAATTAAATGGTATACATTTCATATGAAGACATCTGAGCCCCATTTGTTCATTAAGGGGACCATATGAACTGATCTATCCAGGGGATTGAATCTGCTCAAATTTAAAAAGATGGTTCTGTATTTAGTCCATATCTTCATATGTGAATGTTCAAATGGTGCTAAAATTTTAGTGCAGATATTCATGAGGTGGTGATAAAACCTTTTAGTTTTTTCAAAATGGAGATAAGACTGTCTGGCCATTGAAAACAATGAGCCAAGTGGTTTTACACAATCTGTGTTCCCAAAACCACCTTCCAATTTGCCTATAAAATGATACCTTAGGAACCTCATTTATAAGTTAGAACCAGAAGAAAATATCTTCCATTTTGGATTCCTAGAGGAATCCACTCTTTATCCTATAAGTTATACAGTCCCCTATCCTCATATGGGGATCAATAATGAAGAAGTAATTCCACCCGAGCTTACTCATCCTCTCGATGTCGAGCTAAATGGTGGGTGTTCGCTGTGAGGGATCTACACACATGTCAAGGGAGTTTTGGTGCATCTATTAGCCACTGGTTTAGAGTAATTTGGTTGTTAAAACATTTAATTCCATGTATCTTACATGATTTCATTTTTTTTAATTCTTTTTTTTATGCATGTGAATGTTATGCTCTTAATTTCTAATCAATCAGTGTGAGGATTTGAGTGTGTGACTTGTGTTGTTTCGATTAGACAAAAAAACAATCCTTTTCTTACCCAATTTCTTGATATTTAAATCTTCTTTGTAATCTCTCATTCCATGCATAAGTTCTATACCTTGGTAATATGATTTTTATGTCAATATTTGGTTCTTCAAGCAATGAAATAAAGGCTTATGAGTTAATCAGGATTCCAATTAATTTAAACCAAATAATTACTCTAAACCTAAATGAATATCTAAGAATAATGAACTTGAAATGTGTGTAGTGAAATCACAGTGTCCCCTTTGTCTCATATTTTTAAAATCTACTTGGTTTTTCAACTATTAAACTCTTTAAGTTAAGTTATTTTCTGAAAACTATTTTCAAAATCACTCCCCCCCCCCTTAGTACTTTTTATTAAAAATGCATACTCTAAACCTATCAACGCTCCTTTAGAGATGACCTAGGTTCTACCCTATACTATAAATAAACCTTAAAATTATAATCAATTTGATGTGTCGTGAAAACGCAATCATGATCCCTTTATTTTGGATCCCTTATCTGAGGTGGACTAAATTTAAGCCTCCAACAAAGCCTCTATACTTGCACAATAATGGCGATAGACACACCAATGTGTCTCCCATTAGGATATGCATTCCTTCAGTCAGATGTGTCCTACACTCATCCCACTTGATGGTTATGGTCCTCAGGGTGTATGAATTTATGAATTCCTATGTTCACAAGGACCCCAACCCTAGGGGAAGTTCCAAGTACTTATTAATATAAAACACAAGGGCTAGGACCATGTCCTTCCCATGTCATCTCTAAGACTAGGGACCCTCAGTTCCAGGTGGGGAGGTATATGATCATACTTAAATTTTCATTTTAGGGTTAGTAACTTATCCTCTTCTCTTATTTGGAATTAGAAGTAGGTTATACCTTCTATAGTAATCCCCTAGCCTTTTCTTATGGGTTTTATCCAAGTAGGTATTCATATGTGACTATCCCAGTAACCAAAACGGGATAGGATACAGACACATCAAAGACCTTTCTTCTTCTCCTATATCCTTAGCCTCTTCCACTAGTGGAAGAAGGATCATGCAGTTTTCTAGATCTTTTTCTTCCTCTTGTTTCTCACATTCAAAAATTACTCACATGGGCTTAGAGGGTATATTTTACCATGAAATTTGCACAATTAGATGCCAATCTTGATAGAGAATCTTTTTCTAATCTTCCTCTCACCTTCCTTTAGAGGGACTCCATATGCATGAGTCCTCAAAGCCATGTATCCAACCTGAAGGGGATCCTAATAAAAAGTTTAAGACCAAAAATCATCCCTTAATCCTCTCAAAGGGCCACATTCCCTATGAGAAAAACCTCCATAGGTCCTCCAGAGGTATAGATCCTCACAACCAAACTACATGGTCTTTGATTTCTGTCTAGATGGGATATGTGTGAAGCATCCTTGAGTTCTGAACCCAATACCCAAAATAAACCCTAATTCTCTATGATCCACATTTCCAATAGGTTCATATCTAACCTGAGATCCCACATCCCTTCTAGGTTCCTTGTTCCACCTTTGCGTAAGTCTTACACCAAAATTTGACTAGGCATGTTTCACCTAGACGTCCTTGATGTGTGATATTAAACTGAATAGTTTAGTCCTTATCACATAACCTTAAAAGGTATGATGTTCCATGTTAAGTGGCATCGAACTATGTGGGATCTGGTTCCTTTTATGAGGATATGTGGGAAACCCCTCTTATGGGCTTGATCCTGACATCAAAACAACTATCATCTCCTTGAATGATTATAAACTATAGATCACCCCACTGTGTGTATTAAAACCAACATCCTAATAATAAACAACCAAATAATCCCTAATCAGTATGTAAAAGGATACCATCAATAGAGAACCTCATATACATATAGATTTCTATGTTTATAGATTACCTCGGATATATACATATGATTCATAAATTCATATATGATAATAATTTATTGTTAATCTAAGGGACACTTGTGTTATACTTGGGAATGAATAAAGGATTTGAGAATATATCTTAAATATTTAAGAGAGTCCCAAAGTAGGCAATAATTTCCCCCAAAAGGGTGTGATGAGTCTGACCTCCCATCCTCTCAACCAATGTGAGTCCATAAGAATCATTAGAACCATTCCCCATTGACCAACTTCCTTTTTAAAGTATCTTCATGAAACATCTCAAATAATGGAACCATTGGTTGTTTTCATCTACATGAACAAAACTCATTGTAGGGTGTTAGAAAATATTATACTCAGTGTGAATGATTGTGAAACCATTCAAACCCCCACAATCATACCATCAAACAAAACCCATTAGAGTTTGTCCAATGAAAATGTTTGTATGTTTTTTTAGACTGTATGATTGTGTGGTATTGAATGGTTGCACAATTATTCATTCTAAGTTCACTATTTTTGAATGTCCTCCAAAGGGTTTTGTTCATGGAGCCATAAACACCCAATGGTTCCCTTATTTGAGATGTTCCATAAACCTACTTTTCAATGGTAGGTGGACATTAGGGAATGGTTCCAATGATTCTTAGGGAATCGCATTAGTCAAGAGGATGGGAGGTCCAGTTCATCACACCCTTTTGAGAGAAATTATTTCCTACTATGGGACTCTCTTAAAGATTTAATACATATTCACAAATCCTTCATTCATTACCAAGTATGAAACAGGTCGCCCTTGAATTAACAATCAATTATTAGCATGTATAAATTTCAGAATCATCTGCATATATATGAGGTTCTTCATCAATGGAGACATCTATATATATCTAAGGTTCTCCATTGATAGTACCCTTTTACATGAATATTAGGTATTCTTTGGTTTTTTGATATTAGGATGATAGTTTTAAGCCACATAGTGGGGTGCTCTAGATTTTATCATCATATAGGGAGAAAGTTGTTGTTTTTATATTGATATCAGGCCTATAAGATAGGTTTTCTATGTATCCTAATGAAATTAATTATAACTCACATAGTTTGGTGCCACTTAATATGACACATCATACCTTTTAAGGTCATGTGATGAGGAACAAACCATGCAGTTTAACGTCATGCGACAAGGAAATCTAGGAAAAAGGTGCCTAGACATATTTTGGTGTGGGACTTATTCTGAGGGGGCCCAAGGAAACTAGAAGGGATATGGGATCTCAGGTTATATATGACCCTACTAGGAATGTGGATGATAGTGTAGCGATTCACTGTTTTATTTTCACGCTTACACCACTGTGAAAAACTAGTTTTGTATTGAAAATTATAAAAATAAAAAAAAAATTAAACTTCATGTTTGATTAAATTATTTTGTGTTTATCACTATTAAAAAGTTAAATGTTACTTTTTTTTATAATTACATTGTAGGTGGAGGTGATTTGGAGGGACCGTGATGAAGTCCAAGAAAAATGGACCAAACTGCGCAGGATCCAAGCACACCAGTGGACTAAACCGCACACTTCTACTAAAACATGAATCCAAATGGGCTGAACGTTTGTGATATGGTCCAAAATTTATTTTTTTACATTTTATATGAATAAAAAAAAGTCCAATTCGTCCATTAAGTGTCCCAACTGACCATATCTGTTCAGCACACTGAATCTACAAGAAGTCAAAAGTGGTTTGTTGTGATATGTCCATATCTCAAGCATTAGGTGTCCAAATGAATCCAATATTTCTGTGGATATAGTCACAATGTTGAGAAAAAAAAATTAGTTTTAAAAAAAGAATGATAAGTCTTTCTATCCACCGAAAACAGTGGTCCAAGTGGTTTTACACAATTTGTACCTTCCACTTTTCCTATAAAATGATACATTGGGTACCTCATTTGTAAGTTGGGATAGGAGGCAAAGCTCTAGTATTTTGGAGACCCAAAGTATTCTTATCCTCATTCAAGAAGTTCTGGAGGCCCCTATACTCATAGGTTGGGTCAAGTATGAAGGTGAAGTTCCACCCGAGCCTCATCCTCCTCTCGATGGCGAGCTAAACGGTGGATGATCATTTCGAGAGATCTACACATACATGAAAGGGAGTTCCCGCACTTGTTATTATACTTATTTTGTGTTTTTTTTGTTAAATGTTTCACTTATGTTTAATTTGTATGTGCTTCTCCTCTTAATATATTTCTTTTGTTATAATTAAGTGAAACACTTTTTATTTCAACACCGATTGGGTTGAGATTTCAAGTGGAAATCTTGGGTTGTTCTGATTGGAAAAGATAAGAATCATATTTATCTCACACATACATAAGATTTAAGTATGCTTTGGTATATCTTTTTATATTTTTTAGAACCAAACCTTGACAACATGATTGTTGTGTCAAGGGGTGATTCTTTGAACAACGTTTTAAGAGGCAAGAGGGAAGTCAAGATCTTGACAACCCTCAGCCAAAGAATTACATTAAACCATATAAAATTTTCAGAATAATGAACCATCAAAGATGTATAGTTGACTTGAAATTATCTCCTTCTCTCATAATTTTAAAACACCACCTTTATTTATCAACTATTAAACTCTTTAAATCAAGTTATTTTCTTAAAACTATTTTCAAAACCACCCCCTCTTTTGTTCCTTTTTATTAAAAATTCACACTATAAACCACCAATTCTCCTTTATAGATGACCTAGTGTATAAACTATACTATAAATCAACCTTAAAAACATAATAAATTTGACGTATCATGACAAAATGGTCAAATTTTGGTGCTATTTTTGGGGAGTGCTTTGGTTTTTAGTGCGTGTTTTTTATAATAATTTTGTAGATTTTATGAATATTTATTTTATTTATCTTATACCTTTACCAATTTTTTTGTTTTGGTTTCTTTCTTGTGTAGGTTCTGTGCATGACGTATTCTACTCTAGGAGACTTACCACCTTTCGAACACAAATAATAGAGGATCTTACGTCAGCGACACTGAGACGCACAAGAGAACCCTTTGAAGGAAGACACACAAAACATTGACACAATTCTTGATCCTTCTTCTTCTTTTGAACCCCGCGTTAAAACTAAATTAATATTATATAACATGGATGAGAACAACCAAACATTAAAATAACTAACCTCTCCTGATATTGATATCCAACCCACTTATATTCAAATTCAAGGTGAGGCACCCAATTTTGAACTTAAATCTAGTTTAATTCATTTATTACAAAGATTCCATGGACTCATGGGAGAAGATCCCCACAATCATTTAAAAGAATTTCATATTGTGTGTTCTACATTAAAACTTTTTGATGTGGATGAATAACAATTTAAGCTTAGGGAATTCCCATTTTCATTATAAGACACTGTGAAAGATTGGTTGTATTATGTTAATTCACCAATTAGAGGTTGAGAAGACATGAAACGTTTTTTCTTGAAAAATATTTACCAGTCTCTAGAATCGAAAAAATAAGGAAATAAATTTCTAGGATAAGACAATCACAAGGGGAAACACTTCATGAATATTGGGAGAGATTTAAGAGGTTGTTTTTAAGCTGTCCACACCACCAAATAAGTGATCTAATTTTAATTCAGTATTTTTATGAAGGTTTAATTTTTATTGATCGAAATATGATTTATTTTGTTACATGTGGTGTACTAGTTGATAAAACCTCAATTGCTACAAGGATACTGATTTAGAATATGGAAAAAAATACTCAACAATTTAGTTCAAGGTCTAGTGTACCCATTCAGGTGTCCATGAGGTAAAAAGTACTGAATTCGAGAAGAATGTGGACACGAAGTTTGAAGAGTTAAGTACCCTTATTCGACAAATTTCTCTTTCCCAAGGTAAATATCAATCTCCTCATCCCATACATTATGGTATATGTTCTTCTGAAACCCACTACTCTGACCAATACCCCCAACTGAGAGAAACTTCTAAGAGTTGTGAGGAAATATTTCAAGGTCTAGCCAATAACCAACCCTTTAGGAAAGAAACATACTATCCATACAACCCTGGGTGGAAATAAAACCAATTTTATAGATAATGGTGGGTATTCAAACCAACCTCAACAACCATGGAACCAACTAGGGCAGAGTAGTCAACCACCACCACCTAGAAGTCCTCAACCACAACAAAGGCCTTTCCAACAACCCCCTCCAAAACCTAAGCCTAGCCTAGAATACATGATGAAACAAATGGCTTCCAACAATCTATAATTCCAACAAACCACCCAAGCTACCATACAAGACATAAAACCATAATTAGGCAAACTATCTAACACACATGTCGTGACAACGTGATCAAATTTTGGCGTTGTTTCCGAGGAAATTTTGGCACCAAAATTTGACCGCGTTGTCATGACACATCAAATTGATTATGTTTTTAAGGTTTATTTATAGTATAGGTAATACCCTAGGTCATATCTCAAGGATAATTGGTGGTTTATAGTGTGAATTTTTAATAAAAAGGAACAAAATAGGGGAGTGGTTTTGAAAGTATTTTTAAGAAAATGACTTGATTTAAAGAGTTTAATAATTGATAAATAAAGGTGGTGTTTTAAAATTATGAGATAAGTAGATAATTTCAAGTTCACTACACATCTTGGATAGTTCATTATTCTGAAAGTTTTATATGTTTTAATGTAATCCTTTGGTTGGGAGTTATCAAGATATTGACTTCCCTCTTACCTCTTAAAACAATGCTCAAAGAATCACCCCTTGACACAACAATCATGTTGTCAAGGTTTGCTTATAAAATATAGAAAAATATCTACCAAATAATACTAAAATATTATGTATGTGTGAGAGAAATAGGATTCTTGTCTTTTACTATAACGCCCCTAGCCCAAAAGCCTAGAGTCGGTGCATTATTACATATCATTAGCATGATCATAAAATATCAAGTCTTGAAAGACTGATTACTTTAGTAGCCTTCGAATTACTAGATACATTCATAATGTTTACATTAAATCACAAAATGGAAAACTACAATAAAATTTTTTCCATAGACAACACTGAGATCCCATAGACTATCCCTGGAGGTCAGTCATAATATACTCCTTTACATCTTGGGAAAAATAAAACATATAAAGGGGTGAGCTCAGATGCTCAGTAAGGATAACATTATAGCGAAAACTTTCATAAATAATCATAAACATTTAAGGCAATGTATAACTAAAACAAAATCCTTTTAAACTTGAACTTCGGAATAATATGGAAAAAATGAAATGAAATAATTCCATTTACTTATTCACATGGATATTCTACTAGTCGAATAATCATATGAAATATCAATAGCCACTTTTATAATGATGGAATGCATAATGTCAGACTTTCATAACCACATAGTCAAGGCCTTGTGCCAAGACTACAAATAGGATTTTTTTCAAGGCCTTGTGCCAAGACACTAATTTGTCTCATGAGACCTACCGATGCATCGAGGAGCTATAGCGGGCTCCACCCATAACTTAATAAGTCCAATTCATTCTTCATATGTAAAGTTTGAAACATAACATAAACATTTGTATTAAAACTAGCATACGAAATGTCAATACTTTATCCACAAACCATGAATGGTATAAAAATAGCACATCCACAGTCAAACATAACTCATTCAATACAATATGGAATATTTTATTGTAACAGATTAACCTCAATCAAGAATAATGAAGGATATTGACATATATAAAAATAATCATCAAAATTATTTGAGAGAAATATCCCCCTTTTTCTTAAAAACATTTAAAAGTCGCACTATTTTTCAATAAGTCGTTTAAAAATAGATTTCTTAATCAAAGTGTCCCATACCACTTTGAAACCTTTAAAAGGAATTTTAATTTTAAAACTTTAATTTCCATATAATTAAATCCTTAAAACCATTTTTAAAACATGGACAATAATGAGAAAGATTTAGAATAATAAATATTTAAAATATTTTAAAATGATATTTTAGTTAGAGTTCCTAACCAAAAGAGAGATGATTGAATAAAAATAATTGAGGTAATCAAAAATTTGTAATATCATGAGAATAAAGGTATTCATGATATACTATGTCAAAGTACATTATATACACCATATAAAAGTGATTTGGTGTATAACAACAAAGAAGTCTCAATGGAATGTAAATTGAGATGAAATCTCTTATAAAGACTGTATCCTTAGGTTAAGGATAAATCAACAACATAATTATGTGAGAAAAATATAAATACACTAAATATTAATGGATATTCAGTGTAAATCAATCAGAGGACATTCACACATATTCTTGTAAAAAAACACCAATGAATTGGATATTTAACTCAACAAATGGAGATTGAGTTAAAATTACTCTTATCAAGTTCATATCGATGACTTGAGAATTTTTCAATGGAGTGATTATGTGTATCAAAATTATATCCATAGAAAGGGGAGTGTAAATTATGACATAATCAAATGAATAGTGATTCCACACATAATCTTGGATTAAAATAATCAATGAAGTATGCGTAAAGCCGAATGAGTGGAAATTGAATTTGTAATTCCCTTACCAATTTGTTAACTTATGAAACATACATACCATGAAAGATGGATCATACAATGATGATGTAAATATTCATAAATTAAATTATATTACACAATGAATACAATCATGGGCAGTACACACACCACATGCAATAAATAAGTGGTGAACAATGGAAATCTCACGGAATTAAAAGTGAGATAAGAAACCCCTTACTTTGTACTTTTTCCTTGGTCGAGGGTAGGTTAAACTCCTTTATAATGTTTAAATAAGTGTTATTGAATTATAAAATAATCATATTCATTAATATGATATCATATATGATCTTTTAACATTGATTTGTTAATAATATCTTAGTATTATCGTCGTTTTGGGTGTTAACGGATTCATTTTCCTTTATATTCTTTGTTATGTGAGACATATTTTTTATGGATGGGATGTATCTTATTAATATCCAGAATTATATCATGTCTCTAAAAATTATTTTTAATCATCAAATGAAATTTAGTCTTGAATGGATACGATGGGGAATGAATCTCATCGCGTTCGTGGAGACGGTAATCCGTACGTACGCACGAGCGACAATATCATTTTTTAATATAAAAATAATATATAATTGGATGGTATATCATATATAAAAAATCTTTATCATGTTATATTTATTATTTACATTAATTACACATCATTATTATACCCATCTAAATAATAATGTATTGAATAACAATTACACCACAACGCGGAGACGGTAATCCGTGCGTACGCACGTATAGTGACATTTCATTCAAAGGATGGATAGAATAATGAATATGGTTTTACCGTATTTATAATAACATAACATTATATAGAAGATACTGGAGTTATTATTTTATAATTCAAATAACAAAGAAAGAAGAAGTGGAAGAATAAAAGAACTTGAAAGAGGGTGGTGAAATTATTACATCTTCTTCGGGTTCTTCCTTTTGATTTGATCAAACGGGCTCCTAAAGTTGGATTTCTGACCATAGGAGGGCCTATAGGATGAATTTAGGGAAGTTTAGAGGATATTTGGGTAGGGTTTGGTCGATCCAAAAGGCTTTTAAGGTGTGAATTTGAGAGAATGGGAAGTGCCATTTTATAAGAGGGGTGAGGGGCACCTTAGGAAACACTTAAAATATTATTTTATAATAAAATCATTTTCAGTTTCTAATGGATCCAAAGTGTATTATTTAAAGTATAAGGTGTTTATGGGTCTAAAACCACTCAACCAATAGGTTTTAGACAAGTTTGGGTCACTATATTAACCTTAACTTTTAGATTTAACTCTTAGTTAAATAGTTTGACATTTACCATGTCTCTTTGTATTTTTATATTATATGGTTAATAAACTTACTATATACTTCCAAGAGAACCCCAAGTGGTTCATTAATGATACACCTATCATTATACAAGTATTTGTGCCTAACCTTATATTTTTAGGAATAGAATATCAATTAATAATATAATATTTTTTTTAAAAACCCTTTTATGTCAATTTTGACACTATTTGGTATTTTGTTTTTTCTAAATTTATAATAGCATTATTACTTCGAAAAAAATTCATATAAACAACCCTAATATGTCATATTAACTTATAAAATTAGTGTAATTCATATAAAGTCTCAAATTACCTTTATTTGGATATTTATAATATCAATTAGTTTAATATTTCATTGATTGGGTAATTACTGCATCATCATTGTGTCATTAATAAATTAAATTATTTAATGTCTAAAAAATATAAATAAAATACCATTATGTAGGAAATATTTTTATATTTATAATGAATATTTATAGTATAATTTATCTTATGTGTAACCCTATATTAAAAATGTTTTAGTTATTAAACTTTGATTTTAACTCTTTTAACTCTTCTTTGAATTAAATAATAATAAATGTATTAATCTAATCCAAGTGGACCAAAGAGGTTCATATTTTATTCCTAAGGTTTTTTCTGGTCGAATTATACTTATCCAATTAAATTAGGACATGTTTTAGGGTAATAATAATATCCTTTTTACACTTAATTCTCCTATTTACTTTTAACCGTGGTAAATAAAAGTAAAAAGTTACTATTCACCAAAAATTATTTTTATCTTATTGAACCAAATTTTACTCCTTGATATTAACCGTGTATCTCATATTTTCTAAATTAAATTCACAGAAGTGTTAAAATTAAGTTTTATGTGAATTTGCAAATTCTCCTAGGCGGTGGGTAAAAGACGGTGAAAAGTTCAATAAATTTTTTATATATCTAAAATTATTATAAACTGACTCCAATGAATTACATTGAACTTATATAGGTATTATGTATCTATTTTGACCTAAAATAAATTTATATAAAATAAATAATTATTTAAATAAAAAGTCAGTTTTAAACAATAAATGAGTGTTTTCACTATTCATCAAAAATTGAAAGTTTTCAGCAAAATATCAAAAATTCAACCTAAGATAATTTTGATATTCCAAATTCAAAAATGAGTTCTATTTTACCAAATTCAAAACATAGAAGTTACATTTATTAATTTAAAATTAATTCTCATTGTCAAAACCAAAAGGCGTATTTTTAAGAAACAATATCCATCAAAAGATTGACACTTGTTTATATCCAATCTCAAAGTGAAATTACTAAAAATGACCAGAATTAGATTAAATGGTAAAAATATAATCTATTTATACTTCCAAACCATTAAAATGTATAATTTAACACTATAAATTATTTTTATTTAAAAAGTTGTTTTCAGTTAAAATATAGTATTTTTCTCTATTCACCCAAATATGAAAGTTATCAGATAACACCAAAAATTTATTGAAACTAAATTATTATGTCCCGATTCTAAATAAGAAGTTTATTTTTTCAAATAGAATATATAAAAGTTTCAAATGTTGGATTTAAAAAGGGTTCTCCATTAAAAGGCGGTAAAATTGCATTTTTTTTAAATACTTATTTTATCTGAAAAAAATGAATTTGTCCTTAAATTATGTCTAAGAAACTCATAATATGGATTCTAAAATTATAAGGGTTATATAAAGTTCAAAATTCTGTTAATACTATTCATAACTGCTTTTGAACGGCTAGTTTGGTAAGTCGTGGTGCGCTTGAACTCGATGTTGCGTATAGTGTAAGTTATTGAATTACTTTGAAGAACTAACGTACTATGAAATCTTGGGGTGTTATATTCTTCCCTCCTTCAATAAATATTGTCCTTGCAATTTTTAAAATTGGTCTTGGGAATATAATGGAGAGTCCCACATCATAAATAGAGTTAATAAAACTATCACTTTAAAAGAAAGAAAGAGAAGTAAAAAAAGGTCACCCAAGATAACCCATACTAGGATTCCATGTAAGAAAACATGGATATGGAAGATAAACTAAGTGTCAAGTTATGATAGAGAGGTATAGAAAACCTGATCAAAAGAAATTTAATAACAAGAAAACCACAAACTTGTGATGGGACAAACGGTCATTAGTTTCCTAGTAGGAAAAGTAAACAGACAACATTTTTTTTGTTTTAAGTTACATTACATAAAGATGAGGAATTTATTTATGAGATTGACTAAGAACATAAAGAGATATACTTACTTTTTAAGTAGAGTTTCATTCTTTAATAAATTTCTACCACTAACTCATTTTTTTTAAACGATGAGTATTCAAGAAGACTTGGTCACACCGGAAGATCTAGAATAAACTTTTAGAGAATCACATGATCCACAAAGGATAAACTATATATTTACCTTGTCTTTAGAGATTAATCAAAACCAAAATGGTTAGTACAAGATCTGATGATCCCCCAAAAGGATATTTCTTTAGAGAAATAAACACTAATCTTAATTTCTAAAATTAAACCAACAATACCCCAAAGTTAAATAAATATCATTCAATAAACAATTGTCCTTAAAATCCTTTAATATAATCCAAACTAATATTGAAACCCAAAACTTAGAAGAATTTGGTTATGTAGTCTTCCACGTTAAATTGTATCTCCAAATGACATCAACTACTCTTAAAGTCACATACTTAAAAGTAATTAACCTAATCACATATTCTCTATTATAGGTTAATCATTTCCATAAATAACCCAAATCACTATAAATCCACAATAAAAAAAGATAAAAATCCACCATTACTCCTCAAATGAAATCCCATAGTATTATATTTTCCTTGGGCATATAGTGTTCCCAACAAAGTGAATGTCTTCCAAAATAACATTTATTACTTAATCACCAAATCATTTTACTATACTAATGGTATTCATTTGATAATACATAAGATCCCAAATCAACTTATTATTGATCAATAAAATCATTTAACTAAAAATAATTAGTTACACTAACCAGGGACTTCGCGTAGTCCAGTGGTAGTCCATAAATCTCAATCGCACTCTGGTTGTGGGTTTGATTCCCACAGCTTTGTCCGACGTGATGGGTTGTCACACGGTCTATGTGTTGTCCTTTTTCAAAAACTATATTTTATAACATTACCAAATTGAGATAAATTCCTCAAAATAACCATAACATAATTTAACCACAAATTTTATCTCATACCTTGAATTTTCATCCCAAAATATAATAACTTGTAATTGCCTCAAACCCAATGATCATATAAAACCAAATGGTTATTTATAACTATATCCACAAGAGAAAAGGTAAGTCTTTCTCAAATATAATTTTCACTTGAAAAAATGCAGGGTTACAAATACAAGAGAAAATTATTCCAATGTAATCCCATTAACAAGGAGCACTAATACTTTTAAAATTTTCTCTAACCATTTATTTCCACATAGCTTCTTCTTTGACCAAGAAAATATCCTATAGAGTATTGAATTCACTCAGGTAATGGCCAGGTTTCCTATATTTATGGAAAATGACTGTAAATGGATTCTTGGGAACATTTTTATTTTCTTCCATAGTACTCTTCATTTTTTATCGGCAATTCTTCACTTTATGTCCATATTTCCCACATGTAAAGCATTTCTTTGTTCCATTAAGACACTTTCCTGGGTGTCTCCTTCCACATTTCTTGCATGATGGAAATTAAGGATTCTTTTCTCCATGGTCTCCACTGCTGGAGCTCTTATCATTCATCACCTTTATCTTCTTTGTTGAGTCTGGGAGTTGGTTAATATATATGTTGTTGATCATATTTTTGGAAAACTGATTTGTCATGAACATGATATCTTTTACACCTATCATCATTCCATTTTGTTTCTCATTTCCACCACTGTTCGCACCTTGTACATCATTCTCAAAATTACTATGACTTCCTTGGAATCCATCCATTGAATAAAACCATAAGGCATTGTGTGAGTAACAGTAGTCATAAAATCATTTAGAGAATATCATGACACCATATTTTTAATTTGAAACACCTTAGGATTAACCAAGGTCATTTATTATCATATTATATTAAAATACTTAAAATCGGTTTATAAAGAAAATGTAAATTATCCTAAGAATATCCCCCGGGAGTGTCATAACCAAGAGTGCAGCAAGGCCCGTTGTCGTGCACCAGTTCCCATTCGAGTCTAGCTCAAAGCGGTGTTTTCGGGTTTTACCCCTAGGTACATCTGTTCCAGAGCCGCCTCTACCTGCTCGTATCCAGACAGGGATGTATTGCTTGGAAAACTCACAAAATATCTACAATAACAAAATTCTGGGAAGTTCTTATATACTAAACCTCAAAGTTTATCTTAGGGCTATGTGCTGTAATTAGAGTTTATCTAAATATAGCTTCCAAGGTTTGTACTAAACTTCCTCTGATACCAACTGTAACGCCCCGATCCCAGAAGCCCAGAGTCGGTGCATTATTACGTATCATTGGCATGATCATAAAAGATCAAGTCTCAAAAGAACGATTAGTTTAATAGCCTTGGAAGTACTAGATACATTCATAATGATTACATTACATCATAAAATGGAAAAATAAAACAACATTGTTTTCATAGAAAACACTGAGATCACATAGAACATCCCTGGAGGTCAGTCATAATATACTTCTTTGCATCCTCGGAAAAATAAAACATAGAAAGGGTTGATCTCAAATGCTCAGTAAGGATAACATTATAGCGGAAACGTTAATAAATAAGAATAAACATTTAAGGAAATGTATAACTAAAACAAAAGCCTTTTAAACTTTAACTTCAGCATAATATGGAAAAAATGAAATAAAATAATTCCATTTACTTATTCACATGGATATTCTACTAGTTGAATAATCACATGCAATATCAATAGCCACTTTTATAATTATGGAATTTATAATGCCAGACTTTCATAACCACATAGTCAAGGACTTATGCCAAGAATACAAATAATATTTTGTCAAGGCCTTGTATCAAGACACTAGTTTGTCTCATGAGACCTACCGATGCATCTAGGATCTATAGCGGGCTCCACCCATCACTTACTAAGTCCAATTCATTCCTCGTATGAAAAGTTTGAAACACAACATAAACATTCGTATTAAAACACTCATACGAAATGTCAATACGTTATCCACAAACCATGAATGGTATAAAAATAGCACATCCACAGTCAAACATAACCCATTCAATAAAATATGGAAGATTGTATTGTAACATATTAACCCCAATCAAGAATAATTAAGGATATTGACATAGATAAAAATAATCATCAAAACTATTTGAGAGAAATATCCCACTTTTTCTTGAAAACATTTAAAAGTCACACTATTTGTCAAGAAGTCGTTTAAAAATAGATTTCTGAATAAAAGTGTCCCATACCACTTTGAAACATTTAAAAGGAATTTTAATTTTAAAACTTTAATGTCCATATAAATAAATTCTTAAAACCATTTTTAAAACATGGACATTAATGGGAAAGATTTAGAATAATAAATCTTTAAAATATTTTAAAATGATATTTTAGTTAGAGTTCCTAACCAAAAGAGAGACACTTGAATACAAATAATTGAGGTAATCAAAACTTTTTAATATCATGAGAATAAAGGTATTCATGATATACTATGTCAAAGTACATTATATACACCATATAAAAGTGATTTGGTGTATAACAACAAAGAAGTCTCAATGGAATGTAAATTGAGATGAAATCTCTTATAAAGACTGTATACTTAAGTTAAGGATAAATAAACAACATAATTAAGTGTGACAAATATAAATACACTCAATATTATTGGATATTCAGTGTAAATAAATCATAGTACATTCACACGTATTCTTTTAAAAACAACACCAATGAATTGGATATTTAACTCAACAAATGGAGATTGAGTTAAAATTACTCTTATCAAGTTCATATCGATGACTTGAGAATTTATCAATGGAGTGATTATGTGTATAAAAAGTATATCCATAGAAAATGGAGTGTAAATTATGACATAAGAAAATAAATAGTGATTCCACACATAATCTTGGAGTAAAATAATCAATGAAGTATGCGTAAAGCCGAATGAGTGGAAATTGAATTTGTAATTCCCTTACCAATTTGGTAACTTTTGAAACATAAATCCCATGAAACATGGATCATACAATGATAATTTAAATATACATAAATTAAATTATATTACACAATTAATACAATCATGATAAGTACACACACCACATGCAATAAATAAGTGGTGAACAATGGAAATCTCACGGAATTAAAAGTGAGATAAGAAACCCCTTACTTTGTAGATTTTCCTTGGTCGAGGGTACGTTAACCTATTTTATAATGGTGAAATAATTTTTATTGAATTATAAAATAATCATATGAATTAATACAATATCATATATGATCTTTTAACATTGATTTGTTAATAATATCTTAGTATTATCGTCGTTTTGGGTGTTAACGGATTCATTTTCCTTTATATTCTTTGTTATGTGAGACATATTTGTTATGGATGGGATGTATCTTATTCATATCTAGAATAAAATCATGTCTCTAAACATTATTTTTAATCATCAAATGAAATTTAGTCTTGAATGGATATGATGGGGAATGAATCTCATCGCGTTCGTGGAGATGGTAATCCGTACGTACACACGAGCGACAATATCATTCTTTTGATATTAAAATAATATATAATTGGATGGTATATCATATATACAGAATCATTGTCATGTTATATTTATTATTTACATGAATTACACATCATTATTATACCCATCCAAATAATAATGTATTGAATAACAATTACACCACGACGCGGAGACGGTAATCCGTACGTACGCACGTATGGGGACATGTCATTCAAAGGATGGATAGAATAATGAATATGGTTGTACCATATTTATAATAACATCACAGTATATAGAATATACTGGAGTTATTATTTTAGAATGTAAATAACAAAGAAAGAAGAAGTGGAAGAAGAAAAGAACTTGAAAGAGGGTGGTGAAATTATTACCTCTTCTTCGGGTTCTTCCTTTTGATTTGATCAAAATGGATTCTTAATTTGGATTTATGACAAAAGGAGGGACTCTAGGATGAAGTTAGGGAAGTTGAGAGGATATTTGGGCAGGGTTTGGCCGAGCCAAAAGGCTTTGAAGGTGTGAATTTGAGATAAGGGGAAGTGCCCTTTTATAAGAGGGGTGAGGGGCACCTTAGGAAAAACTTAAAATATTATTTTATAATAAATTCATTTTCGGTTTATAATGGCTCCAAAGTGGATTATTTAAAGGATAAGGTGGGGATGGGTCTAAAAACACTCAACCAATAGGTTTTAGATAGGTTTGGGTCACTATATTAACCTTAACTTTTAGATTTAACTCTTAGTTAAATAGCTTGACATTTACCATGTCTCTTTGTATTTTTATATTATATGGTTAATAAACTTACTATATACTTCCAAGAGAACCCCAAGTGGTTCATTAATGATATACCTATCATTATAAAAGTCTTTTGTCCAAACCTTAGAATTTTAGGAACAGAATATCAATTAATAATATAATATTGTTTTTTAAACTCTTTTATGTCAATTTTGACACTATTTGGTATTTTGTTTTTTCTAAATTCATAATAGCATTATTAATTCGAAAAAAATTCATATAACCAACCCTAATATTTCATATTAACTTAGAAAATTAGTGGAATTCATATAAAGTCTCAAATTACATTTATTTGGATATTTATAATATCAATTAGTTTAATATTTCATTAATTAGGTAATTACTGCATCATCATTGTGTCATTAATAAATTAAATTATTTAATTTCTAAAAAATATAAATAAAATACCATTATGTAGGAAATATTTTTATATTTCTAATGAATAATTATAGTCAAATTTATCTTATGTGTAACCCTATATTAAAAAAAATAGTTATTAAACTTTGATTTTAACTCTTTTAACTCTTCTATGAATTAAATAATAATAAATGGCCTAATCTAATCCAAGTGGACCAAAGAGGTTCATATTTTATTCCTAAGGTTGTTTCTGGTCGAATTATACTTAGCCAATTGAATTAGGACATGTGTTAGGGTAATAATAATATCATTTTTACCCTTAATTACCCTATTTACTTGTAACCGTGGTAAATAAAAGTAAAAAGTTACTATTCACCAAAAATTATTTTTATCTTATTGAACCACATTTTACTCCTTGGTATTAAAAATTTCTCTCAGATTTTTGAAATTCAACTCTGAGAAGTAGTAAAATTAAGTTTTATGTAAATTTGCAAATTCTCCTAGGAGGTGGGTAAAAGACGGTGAAAAGTTCAATAAAATTTTTATATATCTAAAATTATTATAAACTAACTCCAATGAATTAAATTGAACTTATATAGATATTATGTATCTATTTTTACCTAAAATAAATTTAGATAAAATAAATAATTATTTAAATAAAAATTCGGTTTTAAACAATAACTCAGTGTTTTTCACTATTCATCAAAAATTGAAAGTTTTCAGAAAAATATCAAAAATTCACCCTAAGCTAATTTTGATATTCCAAATTCAAAAATGAGGTCTATTTTACCAAATTAAAAACATATAAGTTGCATTTATTAATTTAAAATTAATTCCCGTTGTCAAAACCAATAAGCGTATTTTTAAGAAACAATATCCATCAAAAGATTAACACTTGTTTATGTCCAATCTCAAAGTGAAATTACTTACAATGAACAGAATTGGATTAAATGGTAAAAATATAATCTATTTATGCTTCCAAACCATTAAAATGTATAATTTAACACTATAAATTATTTTTATTTAAAAAGTTGTTTTCAGTTAAAATATAGTATTTTTCACTATTCACCCAAATATGAAAGTTATCAGAAAAACACCAAAAATTTATTGAAACTAAATTCTTATGTCCCGATTCTAAATAAGAAGTTTATTTTGTCAAATAGAATATATAAAATTTTCAAATGTTGGATTTAAAAAGGTTTCACCATTAAAAGGCGGTAAAATTGCATTTTTTTTGAAAAATACTTCTTTTATCTGAAAAACAATGAATTTGTCCTTACATTATGTCTAAGAAACTCATAATATGGATTCTAAAATTACAAGGGTTATATAAAGTTCAAAATTCTATTAATACTATTCATAACTGCTTTTGAATGGCTAGTTTGGTAAGTCGTGGTGCGCTTGAACTCGATGTTGCGTGTAGTGTAAGTTATTGAATTACTTTGAAGAACTAACGTACTATGAAATCTTGGGGTGTTACATGTCCAATTGGAATAACCCAATATTCCCACTTGAAATCTCAACCCAGTCGTTGTTGAAATAAAAAAGAATTTCACTTCATTATAACAAAATAAATATATTCAGAGGAGAATCACATAAAAATTAAACATAAGTGAAATATTTAACCCAAAAATTGCACAAAACCAGTAGAATAATAAGTTCCTGAACTCCCTCCCAAGTATGTGTAGCTCCCTCAAAATGAGCATCCATTGTTTAGCTCACCATCGAGAGGAGGAGGAGGCTCGGGTGGAAATTCACCTTCATCTTTGATATACCTATGAGGATAGGGGAATCCATAAATTATTGGATAAGTAGAGGACTCCTTTGGGTATCCAAAATACTAGAGATTTGACTCCTGGCCGATCTTACAAATCGAGTGCCTGAGGTATCATTTTATAGGCAAAGTGGAAGGTGGTTTTGGGAACACAGATTGTGTAAAACCACTTGGACCATTGTTTTCGGTAGAAATAAAGCCTTATCATGCTTTTGGTAAAACTAAAAAGTTATTTACCCACCTTGTGACTATATCAACTGAAATTTTGGATTCATTTTGACACCTATAACTCGATATATGGATAGATCACAGCACACCACTTTTGAATTCATTCATATTCAGTGTTATGGACGTATAAGGTAGGTTGGGCCACTTAATTGCCGAATTAGGCTTGGGTTACTTCATATGAAATGTATACCAGTAAATTTTGGACCAGATAAAAAAATTCCATCCCATTGGGATGCACGTTTTATTAGTAGTGTGCAGTTTAGTCCACTAATGTGCTTAGATCCTGCGCAGTTTGGCCCGTTTTTCTTGGACTTCATCATAATCCCTACAAAACACCTCAACCTACAATGTAATTTTCAAAACAAGTAACAGTTACCTTTTTAATAGTGATAAAAATGAAATAATTTAATCAAACATGAATTTCAATTTGTTATTATTTTTATAATTTTCAATACAAAACTAGTTTAGCACAGTGGTGTAAGGGTAAAAATGAAATAGTGAATCTCTACACAATCAGTGCCCTAAAGAGAATTAGGGTTGATTTTGGGTGTTGGGTTCGAACCACAAGTAGGATTCCTACGTATCCCATATAGATGGTAATCAAATCCCACATAGTTTGGTTGTGAGGACCTACACCTATGGAAGACCTCTAAAGGTTTTTCTTATAGGGAATGTATCCCTTTGAGAGGATTAATGTATGATTTGGGGCTTACACCATTTAAGAGGATGCCCTTCAGGTTATAAAAATGGATTTGAGGACCCACGCATATGGAGGACCTCTGAATAAAGTTCAGAGGAAGATCCAGAAAAGATTCTCTACCGATACATGCATATGATCGTGCAGATGCCATGATAAAAGCTACCCTTTAAGACCATGTGATTCATTATTGAATATAAGAAACAAGAGAAAGTGAAAGATCCGGAAAGCCACACAATCCTTCTTTTGATGGTGGAAGAGGCTAGGGATGTAGAAGAAGAAGAAGAAGAAGGGGATTCGGTGTGCCCATCTCCTCCCGTTTTCAGAACTAGGATAGTCACGTCTAACTACCCACCTGTCTTAGTCCTATAAGAAAAGGCCAGGGGATTACTCTAGGAGTGATTCCATACTCTTGGTTCTATAGAAGATAATAAGATAATCCACTAACCCTCAAAGGGAAAAGAAAGTGTGATCCTCTCCCTCCCCGCCTGGTACTGGGGGTCCCTGGTCTTAGAGACGATGTAGGAAGGACATAGTCCTAGCCCTTATGTATGAGACCAAGAAGTACTCATCACTTCCCTCAGGGTAAGGGTCCTCATGACCATTGGAATTCATAACTACATTCACCCCAAGTACCCTACTCATCAGGTGGGATGATTGTAGGACACCTATGACTGAAGGAATGTATAACCTAATGGGAGACACGTTGGTGTGTCTCTTTCCATGGTTCTACAAGTCTAGAGGCTTTGGAGTATGCTTTAATTTAGTACCCCTCAAAAGAGGGATCCAATGGAAAGGGATACATGCCATTAGTGGTTTGATAGAGGTCTTACATGGTGTCTCACACAGGTCAAGGCTCAGTTATTAGAAGGTTCTTCACACAGGGTGCCCTAGGTGAGATGAGGATGCTTCACATAGGGGTAGACCTGAGAGGAAATGGAAGTAATTTTCATAGGTAGGCCTACATGAGGTGGTGGTTCCTTGTGAAATTGACAAGATAGAAAATAACACTTGGTAGAGGCCTTTCTCTAAGAATAAGGGTTCCTCAGGTGTTCTTAGAAGGGTCTCATATGGGTCTCGGATTTGGGAAGGGACCTTCGCATAAGTACTTGTCAACTAGGGTGAGGGGGTCCTCACATAGGTGTCTTGTGTTTAAAATCTTGGAGAGACTTTTATCCCACTATCCCCCTTAATTACGTCTTATATTGGGTTTTTTAGGGATACCTGAAAGAGTTTTGAGGACCTGGGTGAAGGGGAAGCATGACCAAAGCTCTTAAGCTTATTCCATTTTTTCAGTCTTGAAAATGAGGATCCCCAGGGTCCTATTTATAATAAAGCATAGGAACTTGGTCAAAGGAGGTCACCTACATAGGTGCCTCATGTAGGTACCTAATGCAGGTAACTCAAGCATTGGTGTTTATTCCTTCAAAGTGGCGCAAGGGTGCCTACGCGGCCTTCTGGCACGCAATCCAACTTAAGTGATTTACCTTGATCTTTCTTGGAGCCCTTCACCACTCTAATAATTGAGGTAATTTTCACTAAATATTTTCATCCCATGTGACAAAACAAAGTTCCAAAATATATAGACCAGATTTTCCATTTAAAATCTAGTATAGCTTCAAATATCAATTACATGAGCTTCAAAAAACACTCCATCCTTCCTAACATCACAAACACATCACCAACTTCAAAAACCAACACTTACATGACTAAATCAATAACAAAATCTCACATATGAAACCAATATTTTATGCCTTTAATGAGTTGAAACTTAAATTCATCCTTTGTAAAAGTGAACATTCCAACACCAACTATTGATCTTTTCTTTAATTCTTCACATATAGTTTATGGCCATCAACACCACAGATCCTAAATTACAAATTATTCATATCTGCATCCATCCTAGAATTACAAGATCTTGAGGATTTCTTTATACCATACATACCTTTCTCTAATCATAATTTGACTAAATACTATTTTTCCATGTGTATGCAAGTATTTTTGTTTTTTTATTACATGTTAGTGTATGTTTTTAATTTTCCAAAACTATTTTATTATTTTATTTGAAAAAATGTTTTTACAACCTCTCTATATTTTTATTATAGATTGAGTCATGGTGATCATAATTTTATAATTATTATTTAATTTTAAATATAACATGTTTATTTAACTTTAATTAAACTAAAATTAAGTCTAATTTTATCTCTAGTGTGTTCAAATTTTGATCTGAACATGATACATGATTTTTATTTCAAGAAATATTTTCATTATAAAATAATTTAAATTTTCATTTTGTTATTCAATTATAACATGAGATTAACTAATATGATTCTTACTCAAATTTTCCCATTTTAAATCCAATACATTTATCTATATTTCATTATAATAAATATAAGTTTGAATTTATTGTTTAATCGGTGCACTGATTATCCAAATATCTTGCAACAGTTATGGAATTCTGTATTTTCTAAAATTTAAAATCCTTTTTATTTCTTTGATATATCATTAAATTCACATTGGAGTCACTTGGAATTTATTTTTTTATAAATCTAAGAAGTTTTTCCTAATTTCATTCAACTAAATGAAAATCTAAAAAGTCATTTAGGTTCCTTAAAAAATGGTTGAAGTTATGAAATTTTTGCTGCAATGTTTAAATCATGTTTTATCTATATTTCAATCATATATTTTTTTTAAACTTTTTAGATTGAATAAATTATTGATTATTTTGGAATATCTCTAAATTATATTCAAATAAGTATTCTGGACTAACTTTTAATTTAGTGATTTTGATATATTAAAAATTCACTGAAAGTTTATGTGACATTCTTTACATAAAATGATGAAACACGATTCATCATCTTCTTCCTCTAGCCTCTTTCCTATATGTAATCTCCTCAATATTCTTCACCTTCAACATCAATATCCCTAAAACTTTCCTCTTTCTACTTTCATGGTTTCTCATTCAATATCATCACACTTAGATGAGTTACTCCTTCAATACTTGATGAAAATCCACTCCAATGATAAATGAAAACTCCACTCCAATGGTAGATGAGAATCCACTCCAATAGTAAATGAAAATCCACTCCAACAGTAGATGAAAATACACTCAAATAGTATATGAAAACTCTACTCCAATGGTAGCTCATTTTACTTTTCAACAGTGGGTGATTTCTCATTTCAACAGTAACTCATTTCTCATTTCAACGGTAGCGCTTTTCTCACTACTGGAAACAATACCTATACCAACAGGGTTATACCCACAGTTTTCTAAAACCATTTAAATAGGATTATTTCTTAATACTATACCAATGGTTTAAATAAAACCATTGGTATATTTTGTTTACACATAAGCTATACCAAAATTTTTGAAAAGACATTGGTATAGAGGCCTGAAAAATACCATTTTTCAATAGTTTTACAATAACTGTTGGAATAGATGAACTCTATACCAACAGTTTTAAAAAAAATTGGTATAGTATGAAATATTGAAGGAAATACCAAAGGTTCCAATGAACCTTTGGTATAGAGTTCTTAGTTTTTCTATACCAACAGTTTTAAAAAAACTGTATGTTTATAATTTACCCCAAATTTCACCCACAGCCTACACCTATTCAGATCAGAATCCTTCTGACTGTGATCCCTACGAGCATGTTCCACATTCATCCCCATCTACAGTAATCCATCCTCAGTTTCTATTTTCATTCAATTGTTCTTCAACATTAAATTTATGAGTTCTAGATCTGTCATCTAGTATTCCCCTTGTGCAGTTTCACCAGATTTGATTTGTGGTTTCTTTAAAAAAAGAGCTCACTGTGAGTAGAGTGGTGGTGACACGACGTTTTTCCAACATTTCTTGTGAAATGTACTTACTCCTGCTTCCATACTTAGGATTTAGATTAATAGAGTCTAATATATATTGTGTTATTGAGATGCTATGAGTATAGTTTGGGAACCTGTGTGTTAGTGATAAGTGACAGAAATTATTTTGTTTGAATGTTGGGTCATCTTTGACATCCCATTTTTTTATTTGATTAAGGTATTGAATTTGTTTCATTATTTGATGTTTTGGTCTTCTTTAATGGCTAAATTTATTCATTATTGTAGTAAATTTTATATTTTTATTCTTCATCCCACCTTGATGACCCCATTTGATATTCTTGTTATGATAGTGATTTCCAATAATATATTGATATTTTATTTTAGTGAGTAATGAGATGATGGATGTGATATGTTACATTATAATTATTTTTTAGATATGTTATTTTTTTTACAATGAGGTAATTTCATAGGTTAATTGTAAATTTTATAAAATTATTATCTATACTTAGGGTAGGAGTGCCTTAACCTAGATATGATATCTCATATTATTTTTAACAAAGTTGGTTCTTGATTTAGATTATGTATATATTACTTACACTATGTGATTTATGATAAATTCTTGTATAGGTATAGATCTTACCTTCTGATGCTAGGTTGTTCTATTTTCATGGGTATTTGAGTAAAAATATTTTGAGGAATGATTAATTTGAGCATCAGTTGTGAGAGGATATGAGATAATTCTATCACCTTGTGAAATACATAAAGGTGACATGATATATGATTTAACTTGAGATCATTTAAATATGTTATTGATTGACTTTCTTATCTCAACTTTATGAATGTGATCATGGCTGACTGAATGAAAAATATAGATTCTAGTAGGTCTTGGATCAAGATATATAGTTAAATTAGTTTTTAAATGATATACTAACCCTAGGGTATATGTGATAGATGTGAATCACATTTTCTCCTATGATATCTTCTTTAAACCTTCATAACTCTATTAAACATAATATAAATGATACATCAACCCAAAATATTACTTTTAGTGTAAATATCTACCACATTTTCACTAATATTTGATACTAATAGTTTTAAATCCCTACTCATAACTCCATAAGAAATGAATCCTCCACAAAATGTATATTAGTTCATGACACCCTTAAAATGAATCTGGATGTTATTTCTATATATAACACATAGAATATTCCACAAATTATTCTAGTTGAAGATGATGTTCCATAATATAATTCATCTCTCATCCAGATCCAATTTTGAGAATAGTTCAAAAACATGAATAATAAATTTCATCCCCTACTAAACCCAAACATTAATTTATAAATAAAATATAAATCATGATCTAACATAACCATTAATAGTACTTTGCACTACCACCTCACCTTATTGTAAATAAATATTCATTACATAACTTACCACTCAAACAGTGATATGATATTCTATATTTTTTTAAGGTTGGTGCTGAAGCCTCATTTTTATTGATATGATATTCTATATCGATAAAACTAAGTATCATTTTAGCCAATTTCCAACTAGTAGTGTTCTCTCTTGTACTAGTGGTACATCCTTGTAACACTTGGTATACCAATAATTATTGTTTTTTAATGGATTTAAGTATCATTTTAGTTTTAATTTTCATACTCTTATACATAAGTTTTAATATTGAGTAAAATAATGATTGCATAAATGTTATATATTATAATTTTTGGGATATTTTTATGAAATATTCAGTGTGATTATTTCATTTTCCATATCTTATTATTATTGTATATTTTATGTTGGTAATTTTTTGTTATATTCCACTAAATTGTAAATCACTCTACAAGTGATATCCATAGACCCTCTGTGAAAGTTCCCAAACTCTATAAATTATTCAATTTACTTGAGTCCATGTGGAACCTCACCTCATGATCTTCCTACACAATTTTGGAGTTTTCTTCACAAATATGGAGTTTCCTGTACAATTCTGGAGTTTTATGCACAATTTTGAACCTTCCTACACAATTATGGAGTTCCATACTTGAGAAATTCTGAATTTTCTTGCACAATTTAGAGATTTTTATAGATAAATCATCTTAAAACTGATAAAATTTAGACAAAAAAACATAATATTTTGAGAGTAGAGTATCAAATTTTCAATATGAGAGAAACTCAAATAGTTGATGAGCATATAATTTTTATACAATGGCTATGATTTTTTTCCAAATTTATCAACTAAAGGTGGAACATGGAAAATATTTTTTTTAGACATGAACAGGATATTGTATTTGAGAAGAACTAATAAAAAACAAATATAAAATTATATAGTTGAAATGATCTTGAATTTTATAGAAATATATTTATAAAAATATGCAATAAAAATATATCTTCTATGAACTACTATACTTATGACATGAGATTTTATTAATCCAGTGAATATATTTTTTATCAATGTTTAAGTAATTAAAGGTATTTTATTTCAAATTCATTTTCCTAATAAAATACATATATTTATCGTGTTAAATATATTTTTGTCCCAAAAATATATATTTGGTGTTCTAAAATGTATTTTTGTTAATCTAATTAGCAAAAAAATTATATTATTACCAAAATCATAAATTCTCAAGAAAAAATTGTGGTATAGGTGTAATGGGTTTTCAAGACACATTAGTTTTTATGGTACATGTGTAATATATTTGTGTTCTAAAATGTTATTTAATTTTTTATCAATCTTTAATCAAAAACCATTGATTATTTTCCTTCATCCAGAACCCAAGCAAAAGTAGGATTCGGTGTTCCACTTTTTTCCCAAACCGCGGTAATCTCTCATTTGTTCTTGATTTCATTTAGTTCTTTTTCAATATTAAATTGGTGACTTCCAAATCACTCAGGTATTTTATCATCCATAAATATAATTTTTATTCTAGGTCTAAAACACCATAATAGATTCTTTTTTTTGACCGCATTTAATTTATTTTGATCCTGATTAATATGGTATGATTTAACCTTTATTATATTCAATTCATGTCATTTTGGGTTAGTTAAGACTAGTTTGGTTTGGTTTGGGTTCATTCAGTTAAATTTGGATTTAATTACCCAAATCAACCTAACTCAAATGGATCGAAATGGATCAAAATTAACTCCAACCAAATAGAAATAAATTGAGTTGAAATGATCTAACATAAACAAAAAAATGGAACCAAACCAAACCAAAGTGAAATGTACCATAAAGACCTAATTAAACACTAAATAAACTAAATCAAAATGAATTGGTCATATCCCAAGAAAATTTAATTGTACCAAACCAATATAACTAGGATTTAAAATAAATGAACCAAACAAATCAAACCTTTACACATTGAAACCTATCCAAACTAACAAATCCTATCTATATCATAACCAAACCAACTCAACCAAACCAAATTAATTGAACTAAAATTACTTGATCTGAACCAAGTAGACTTGAGTAAACCTGAACTGCACTAAACTACATCAAACTGAAATAAAATAAAAAGAACTAAACTAAATTTAACCTAACTAATTGAAATTCAATAGTAATGAAAAAAAAATTAACTGACTTGAAAAATCATAAATAAAACCCTAATAAGCATGCATTGAACCAAATCTAATAAAAAATACAAACCCAACCAAACTAAATCAACCAGAACCAAAAAACATAAACAAAAAGTACCTATTAGGAATGAAGGGGGTCAATCAGTGTAAAGGTGTACAAGGGGGATGGATGGTGCTACATGGGGGTAGTCAACTTGGGTGGAGTAAGGGTACGAGGTGCTAAGCTGTTATAGAGAATTAATAAGATGTTAGAGGTAATATAGTAATATGTAATGGGGAGTTGTTGGGTGGTTGGGTTGTCAGGTGATGGGTTGGGGGTTTTAATGTGGGAGAGGCTGTCTCTAGGGGATTATAGATTTTTTTTTGTGGCACTTAGTTATAAGTTGTTGGATCTCAAGCATTGGGACGTATGATTGTATTGGAGAAGTGGTCTTTCCCCAAGAAGTCTATCCTATTCCTTCTCTCCATTATTCATCTATCTTCTTCCTTATTCTTTTACCTTCTCCTATTGTAATCAATGATTCAGTTGTTGTTAAATAGTGAATATAGTGTTTTTTTGTATTCTCTCTCCCATTTTCCTAACAGAACCAACCAAAACTGATCCAAATAAAATAGAAAATATTGAACCAAATGGAATAAATGTACTGAATTATCCCAAACCAACCCAAAAAAACCGAACAAACCCAAATTAAACAAACCCAAAACTAACCAAACAAAAACAACTCACTAGAACATAAACAAATTGAATTGAAGAAATCCAAAAGTGAAGAAAAATTAATTTAACTTATCTAAACTGAACTTAACTGACCTAAATGATATATTATAGATTTAAACTAAAACAACCCGAGAAAAAAAACTAAAAAGGAAAATATTTGAATTAAACCAATTCAAACTGATCCAACTTGAATAGAACCAAAATGTACAAAATTGAACTAAACCATATCAAATAACACCAAACCAAACCAAATAGAATTGATTAGAACCAAACTAAGTTAAACTAATTTGAACCAAACTAACCCACTTTGAATAAAACTATCCCAAATTGAAACAAATGAAATTGAACCAAACCACATGAAATTGAACTAAAGATACACAACCCCAACCAAATCAAACTATACCAAATCAATAAAAAACAACCTAACCTAACCCAAATAAAACCAAATTTAAATGAACCAAATTAAATCGAATTAAACAAAAAAAAATAAACTGAATAAAATCAACATGAACTATACCAAATTTATCTAACATGAACTAACTCAAATTCAATCAACCCTAAATGAAAATAACAAAAAAGAATTGAAATAATTTGGCTAATCCTGAACTGAATCAAACCAAACCATCCCAACACAAACCAAACCAAACCAAATAAAACCAAATTGAACAAAATCATCCCAACACAACTAGTGATGAAGTGATCCACACTTAATTAAACTAAACCAAAATGAACCAAAATAATCTAATTTGAATAAAAAAGAATAAAACCCACTCAAAAAAATGAACTGTGATAAATCTATCTAAATATAAAATGCTTTTCTTATATCACTATATATCCTTTATTTGGTTTTCCAATTGTTATTACTTAATTAAGTCATGTCTCATTTTATTTCTTGTTTGGATTACACATTATTTATGGATTTATAATTAATTACATATTTGTTTTCAAATGAAAGAAATGAAAAACTTTAAAGAGATATGAAGTAAAAAATTGATAAAAAATAATCACTGATTGAGAGAGATGGGCATCCCTCATTAGGTGCCTATTTTGAGTATTTTATTTCAAATATATATATCAATAAAATATAAAGTCATGTGATTAATTTTGTTTTTAACTTTTAATCAGGATCCACCACTTAGGTGAAAGTTATTCTCATCTAACAGAGGATACAAGGGGGTGGTACTGAAGCTATGCACACCACTCTTCATACCTGATCACACCCTATCCCTTCCTCTGAGATTCCATCTAGCACACCTTCTGATCCTGTAGTGTCATTAGAGGCGCCCAGGATATTTATCCCCCCTATTTTTTTGCCACTATTTTCATCTGATTCTCCTCCCGTATCTTTCCCTTATCTGGTGATGGATCTTACTCCCAATCCATATTATGAATTTCTATAAACATCTATGTCATCTTATTTTCCTTATACTTCCTTATCTCCATGCTTATACATCCATGCTCCTTCGACTTATACTCCAACAAATTATGATCCTCTAGAGCATACATTGGGTCACACTCCATCTGTACAGGTTGACATTCCTTCAGAGCTTAGGGTTCTAGTGGCGCACATTGATCATACTGATTAAGGTATATTTATAGAACCCTAGTAAAAAAATTACCATAATTTATTTTCACTATAAGATGTATTGATATAATATTTGTTTCTTTTTATTTAACAAATAGATCTTCCACAAGGCGCCATGGGTGTACATTCATGCATGCGGTGTGAAACTGCCACACACAACTAATGGTGGAGTACAATGAGGATAATAAAATGATTGGAAAAATAGGGTGAGAATGTAGAAGTTTTATGGTGATGCTTTCCAAATACTCTGACATCATTCTCTTCTGGACAGTCTCTTGGAGACACCTTCTAATAAAAGTAAAGGATAATGATTGGGCACAAATATGGGTAAGAAAATTCATTGGATTTAATGTTATATTTTATTGTATTTATATGGATTAATATTTTACTATCATATTCGTTATAATTTTTCTGATGGTGAGGCTTTGATGACATCACAGATCATGGAATTAAGTGAGTAGTAGAGAGCATATAAGAATGAGTTGTATAGTGGCTGGTGTTCTAGAGTTTCTATGGATTTAGAGGCAACACCTATCATGAATGAGTGTCAAGTGGGATATTATCATGAAATGATTTCTTATTGGATGAATACCAAGTTCAAGGTATTAATAAAATTTGAGTTTTTTGAATGAAAATTTCCATGATTTTCATTAATGATTAGTTTTTTATTATTGAAAATAATTTTTTTGGAATCCTTGAGAAGAAATAAAAAAACAAGGATGTTATGAAATATATCCACACTTTGGGGATGACTATGATGTCAGAACATGAGAGGAAGTAGGTACAACACTCATTTATAATTTTTTTTCCTATATATTTCATTCTATTTCTAATTTGTCTAGATAAATGATCATGTATTCTTTAGTTTATTATTTAGAGTATTTATTCTGTACTGAAATTTCAGGATTTGTATTGTTAAGTTTGTGAGCATGTAATGAAATTTCTTATTTCATTTGATTATTATGTATCAATATAAAACATTAAAATAAAACTCATAACATATTTATATACCATCAAAGGCTAGTGAAACATCCAACCTGTTCATTTGTCCCATTCCCCCTATTTACCATAGGTGGTACCCCTTAGGTGTTACACTGATCAAAATACCCAACCTAGGTATTTCTCTATAGTCTATTTTGATATGCACAAACCTTAGGTTTCATTCCTAGCCTAGGAATTATTCCCTCATAAAAATTAAAAATTCAAATTTCCTTTGAAAAATACAACCTATAAAAGTGAGGGTCTTTACACATCAAAATATACCTTAGATTTAACCACACCGCAACAGGTATTCTACACAAAAAATATAAATGGAACAGAAATTAGAAAGACAATATCAAGCCGTAATGGAAGCCCTATAAAAGTCTTGTGTCACTTTGTTTGTGACCATTTAAAAGACACAATACAATGAAAATGATCACTCTATTGTATAATATATACATATGGGATGATTAACTATGAACCATGGAGAAACTAGTATGGGATACTCATTTGAAGCCTCATTGTTCAATAACATTAACCAAATAATGACAATCTTCCACTATAATGGTCAAAATTTGTATCAAGGTATGGTAATAAAATTATGAAACTCATTTCCCCCAAGTTTTAATACTTTTTTAGTATTATATTCAATTTTATTAGTTCACAATGAGTTTCCACAAGGGATGGGTGACACTCTATTTAATTTCTTTCACAAGGGAGGTGAATTCTACTTATAGCTAGAGATTTACACGTTTATGATACCTTGAAATTTGGATTGCCAGGATGAATCTTTCTATATCAACTCCATAAACCATTGTTAAGGTATGATCTTTATGAAAGTATACAAGTTCCCAACCATTGGAATCTCTTATGATCCTCCTAAAACCCATAGGTCTCAGGCATCCCTTCACAACAAAATATGTTTTTATTTTCAACCAGTTGTCACATGGAGGCTACTAGATGATTAGGATAAATCTAGTATACCTTCTGCAATTTCCCTGAATTCCCGGCCTATTGAATATAGATAAGTCGCATATGTAGTTGAATTCTAAGATAGGATACTAGTCATTTTAAAACATAATGCTAATAATCATTATGTTCATATAAATCTCAAGGTTTGGTTCTCTATTGTTGAATCTAACCATATTCATGATCTACCAGATATAGTAGTGGAATTAAGTAGTATCAACCAAAAAGTGGTTCTTAAGATACACTAACCTAGGAATGTTATAGCATCCAGATGAAAATTCTAGGAAATAATGATCCCCACATTCCTTTATTTCAAATATATTAAAGGGAACAAACCATAACGATTTAGAAAAAATGAAATATAAAAAAAATCATGTCCAAGAGAATCAATTTCATATTTGAAAAAGGTATACATTGAGAAAATATTCATTCAAGGATATATTTAATGGTCAAGTATCATGGGATGAATGCCACAACATGGAAGCTTTACCTCTTCTAATTTTTGAAAGTACATGACCCTTATGTATGCCCTTTGATTTTAATTGGATCCTTCTACATCAACTGAAATAACCCTTATGTACAAACTATCCCTCCTCCATGGGAAAGGAATAAACCTTTACATCTCTATTACGGACTCTTATTTATTAGTGTGTTCACTAGGCTGAAATCCTCCCTTATGGTAAAGGCATGAGTATTACACATTACTATATCTACTGGTTTGAAGTGAATGGATGATAATCAAATAAAAAGATAGAAACTAACCCAAACCTAACATACCAAACCAAACCCTATAAACCAAACAAAACTTACATGAATAATACAAATTGAATCAAATAGAAACCAACCAAGACAAACTAAGTTGAAACAATTTGACCTAAAAAAACCAAACCAAAATCAAACAAACCGAAAAAAATTCAACTAGAATAGAATTTAATTGTATTGAATCAAACTGAATAGGCCTAGAAAACCCAGCCCAAATTGTACCAAAAAATAGAATCCATCAATAAATAATTAAATTTAATTGAGTATAACCAAAAAGTTCAACATTATACAAATAAAATCAAATATAACTATCATAAGTTTAATCAACACAAACTGAATATATATTACTTAACTAGCCATAAATAAACCTGAACTGAATGAAATATATAAAACTATAGAAACCAATAATGAAGTCACAAAACTAAATCAATGCATCACAAACCAACTAATCTAAAACATAAGTAAATAAATAATGAACCAAATTTAATAATAAAAAATTGAAATGACTAGAATTTGATGAAACTGAACCAACCTAGATGGAAGTGAAACCAACATGAAAATAAAAAACCTAATTGTATTAGTCTGAAAATGACCCAAAAAAGTGAATAAAAATGAAATAAATCATAATAAAACAAATAAAATTGGATTAGATTGGATTGAAATAAATCAAATGAAAGCTAACTTATCTAAATGAATATAAAGTAACATATACCAAATTGAATCATATGAGGGATGAACAAACTAAATCAAATTGAAATGAAAAGTTATAAACAAATATAGTTGAATCAAAATAGATAAATATGATCTAGAATAAACTAAACTGAATTAAGATGAAAAAAACAATCTGAACATAATGAAATCATACATCATTAATAGAAATTGAATATAATTGAACCAAACTAAATTGAATTAAACCATAATTATCCAAATTGAATTATAAAGAACTAAATAAAATTATACCATGTAAAACTAAAAAGGAACAATAAGGATCAAAACAAATATGACCTTACATACTCTCATGATAACTAAACATTGACATTATTTAACCAAATAAACAATAAATCCTATTCTCACATGTTTCTTTTTAACAAAAACAAACACCAATATTGGCTATACACTGTCATCAATATCCATCAATGAAAAATTTACCTTACCGTTTCCTATTTTAATCCATTTCAAGTTAAATCATAGAAATTTAGAAAACCAAATAGAAACACATCTAGCATACATTTCACCTTTCCATTTTACCATACTATACATGTATTTAATCTTGATTATTTTTTTCAATAAAGACATTTCAATTCCATTATTCTATAATTACATTTCCCTTATATTCATATACATGATATATAAAAACAATAATACTTAAATTCCACTTTAAGTTAATTTATCAAATCATTATTTAATCATATTCTCAATTCTCCCAATTTATTATATAAAATTTATTTTTTTAACCAACTCATATCGTATAGCACAAAGTAATCAATCATTATAGAAAATCATATTGCATCATTGAGTATATCCATTTGAATTTAGTTATTAAATTCATTATTAATAACCTATTTTCAATTATGGTTTTCTACATTAAATGGCATTGCAAAGGGAGGTTTTGAATATTGAAGGACGTGAGGTTCAAGAAAAATTGGTTTGCTTGAGCAGAAAGAAGAAATATGGAAGTGGGATAAATGAACCGACATAGCAGAAGATTGTAAGTTTTAAAATTTTAATATCTATTTTTTAAATAAATAGTCCATTTATATTTGTAAAAATGTGCTTTGGAGGCCCTTAATGAGAAGGAAGTTAGAAACTTTGGGCCAAACGATCACTTATATCAAGTTTTGGGTGATGAGCACCATGGTAGAGTATGTTGTCAACCAGGGAAGAGTATTTCCCCGACTAGATATTGGCCCAATTCAGGTGCCAATTCTAGTAGCATCGAGTTGTAAAAAGCTAATGCACGAGTAGCATAAGCTTTGGCTCAGGCAGAAAAGGCCCAAAAAATGGTCATACATAAGCGTGAATGGAGACAAAGGGGTAACAATGAATTTATGAAATTTATGGTGGTCTTATTTCCATCACTTCCACCATATATCATTGTGGATTTTGATTCATATATGTCGATGATGTGTATGTTATATAGTGTACCGAGTAGTGGTCCTAATGGTGGTTGGGACGATGACATTCCTGGTGATGGCGATGGAGAGGATGAGGGTGATGATGATGACGAGGATGATGGAGAGGATTACAATGAGGATAACAGTGAGGATAACGGTGACGATGGTGGTGGGAATGATGATGGTGATAGTGATGAGGGACAGATTGATCCTTTACATTTTTACTCATAATTATGACATTTTATGTTTGATGATTAGTTCTAAATGAATATATGTGATGTTTTGAATGTGTGTTACCACTGATTGAATGTATTAATTTGTTTCTCATGTTTTCATTATTTGTATATTGGTTGGTGAGGTTTATTTGTAGGTAATTGACCAAGATGGGGAGATGTTGTGGTTTTGGTGGCTGTTTAGTTAGGTTCTGGTGGTTGTTTTAGGTTCTAGGTGAGGGTGCTACAATTCTGGTTGTTATCTGGGTTGGGTGGGGGTGCTGTAGGTTGGGGAATTAATGGGGATCTATACCAATGGTTATGTTGGAACGGTTGGTATAAAACCTATACCAACGGTTCCTACATAACTATTGGGTAAACTAAAATATTATTAGCCATATACCAACAGTTCACTCAAAACCGTTGTTATAGCCCTTTCCCAACAACATATGAACCAACGGTCTAGAGAACTATTAGTTTATGTTATACCAATGGTTATCCATCCTATACTAATGGTTTTTTAACCATTGGTATAGACAGTAATTATAACAGTGTCTCATGTCAATGGTAGATTGGTTTTCAGTTTTCAATTATGGATCAAATTTATAAAACCAATGGTGGGTCATATTTTTGAACCAACGGTGGATCATTTTTTTAAAAAGGTTGGGTATAATTGTCGAATGAAGGCTCACGCACACTACAAGGAAAATCCACAAACAAATGGTTCGGGAACTCAAACCTGCGATCGGTTCCCCAAACCCATCCCACCCTACCACCCCTGCCGTGTGAGGGGGGGGGGCTAACGGTGGATCATTTTTGAACTAACAGTGAATCGTTTTTTTTTAAATAATGGTGGATCATTTTTTATAACAGTGTATTAATCAATTATTTTTATAACTAACGGTGGATCAATCAATTATTTTTATAACTAATGGTGGATCAATTATTTTTATAACTAATGATGTATCTGCACCGATAGCTCTTTGACGGCATGGCTCAATAGTATATCTACAACGGTAGTAGATGTTTTCTACCACTAGGTATTATTTTATGCTACCACTAGTAAAAAATATGTTACTTCCAGGTATTTATTTTACCTCCGGTTATTGTTCTGAAAATGTTTTAATACTATGTTCTTCATCATTTTTTATATTTTGATGAACTGTATATTTATATTAATTATTTTAATTATTTTATTATTTTCCAAAATTAATATATATTATATTTAAAACCTGGTCCTTAGTGGGTATATACTCCAATTTCACTATTCTTTTCTTCATCCTTTTCTTGATAAAATGATATTATATCTCTATTTTTTTGTTCTTGAGTGACGTACTAAATTTTTGTTAAACTTTATCTCACTAATATTATCACATATAATAAAATAGGTGTATAATATACATAGGAAAATTCAAAGTTGTTGCTTAGCTAGGGAACATGCGGTGCATGCTAGCTTGGCGGATCCCCCAATGGGCCCAGGTGTGTTACCCTTACACACGTTTTGTGCCCCCATAGCAGTATATTTTTGGAATATTTATATTTTAATATTTTGAGTAAATTTATTTGAATAATTCTTTTCTAAATTAATATTTAATGAAATAAAATTTATTCAAACACATTTTATGGTATTTAAAGTAGTATAATTATTATTATTTTAAATTACATGCTGCATTAAATTAAATTGTATTTAATATTTGTTTTTAAACAATCTTACAATTTTTATGGGATTGCTTTGAATTATTATTATCATTTAAAGGGTTATTAAAATTTGTTTGAATTTTTCTTTATGTTTTAAATTCAAATGATATTTTTACTATTGTTCTGGAGTATAATTTTCTCTCTCCAAGATAATTCTATTATTTTTTTAATTTGAATTTATTTTCTCAAAGATTGGTTTTATTAGTTTTTGTTTTACATATCCTATTTAAAGGTTCTAAGATGCTTCAAGGAATACACTGGAGAACATATTCAACACTCCATTTTCTTTGAGAAAAATCTATGAACTTTCAACCTGTTGTACAATCTACAAACTCCTATGCTATACTTTGTTTCGTCACCTGGAAAATCTCTCAAGTGATGAATTACATCTTTTTTGTTTTAAATATCCTATTTTGGGAAATCAGTATGGTGGTCGTGGATCTTCCCCTTTGGGTTTCATCCCCGGGTTCGTTCAAGTTTTTATCCCCAGTTTTCTCTTTTCACAGGCCCCTTTCGGGTTTCATTCCTGATTCGGTTCCTTCCATTTCTGGATTTGTCTCAATGGCATTCATTTTGTTTTTGGTTGTTGGATATTGGTTGTGTATGTCGGTGGTCGAGGTTGGCGTCCATACCGATGATGAGTCAAGGATGACAGCAGCGATGGTGTTAAGACGGTAGGATGACTGTGTTGTTGGAAGAATTGATCTTGGTGGTGCGATGTCTGTGACAATAGTAAGGATGATGAGGTTCTATGCGATGACGGTAACAGAGATGGCTTCCTCAACGGTGACGACGGATTGGCACTATTGTTCTCTTGAAAAGTGAATTTTTTATGTTGATTGAATGCTTTTATGGGGACGAGACGAGTGTTTCTTGGCAAAGGGCTTGGGTTTCAGTGATGTGTGGCTTGAAGTCAGGCGATGGTGATGACAGTGAAGTTTGTAGTGATCGGCGAAATTGTGTTGTTGAAAGCGGCGATGGGGATTCTGGTAGGTCTCGTCGGCGTGGTGATGTTGGGGGAGGTGGAAGGACATGACGTTTGAGGTGATAGGTGTGCGACTTGAGGCAGGCGTGGGACTCGAGACTCACGTGGGGTGATGATGGTTTTTTATTGAAAGTTTTTTGAAATTTCAATTTGCAGACTGGTGCAGCTTTTGAACTTTTGAAATGTAAACTTTTGAAATGTAATGTTTCCTTCTAACCCTGAAAGCAGCCTTTTAAAATGGAAAAAAATTGATTTGGAGGTTAATCTCTCACACGCACTCTTTTTTTCTGTTTATACATTTACACACAAAATAATTATTCTTATTCTTTATCTTTGGGTTGTTACTCCCTGATTCTAAATTCAGGACCATTCTATTTTTGATTGGGTTGTTACTCCTTGTGTCTAGATTCAATGTTATAATTGGGTTGTGACTCCCCAAACAAAAGTCAGTGTGTCATGGTTATCCCTCCACTAGAAAAGGATCTTGTAATTGGGTTATGATTCCCCCTTAAAAATCATATCATTGAATATGTATCTCTCATCGAGTAGAGAGGTGTAAGAGTAGAGTAGGCCCACTTTAGACCAAACTACTATAAAAAACATTCTTTTGTTCTTTACTCTTTCCACTTCTAATTAACATATAATTAACCTTGATAATTAATTTATATAATAAATTATTTTGATTAAATTTTTAATCTGTTCTATTCACCCCCTCTAGACCATCTTCCATTACCCTATCCAACCTAACAATTGGTATCAAAGGGTCTTTCCTTAAAGGATAGTTAGTCTCTCTATTTTTTATAATATGATACCAAATAATTGGTATCAAATGATAATCTTCTTTAGAATTTTTTAGCTCTATCATTCTCTTTCTCGATACCAAACTATTGGTATCAAAGGTTATTCATTTTGGAATAAGTCAATCCTTTTATAGAGTTTGTCGTTTAAATTTTATTATATTAACCAATTTATAGACCTCACAGTCTAAGGACAAGATCTTTAAGATGGAAGGATTAAACATAGATGATGATTGGATTCCTCAGAAACCACCACACTTTGATGGTAAGGATTATGACTACTGGAGATCCCGAATGGAGGCATACCTCAAACAGTTGAGCATTGAACACTGATCTATCATGTCAAAATAGTTCATAGTACCAGAATCTGTCCCAGATACACTTATCAGAAATGATACTACTGGATATGTTTTAAATTAAAAAATTGTTAATATTTATATTGTGCTATTAACAAAGTATTTTTAGTCATGTGTCCCCTTGTAAGACAGATCATTTGATTTGGAAGATTCTACAATTCGCACACCTTGGCTCTGAAAAATTAATTTGAACCAAGCTTGGAATGTTTCGATCAGAGTATCAAGACTTCAAGATGGGTGAAGATGAAACTATAAACCAAATGTTCCATTGATTCACAAGCATTGTGAATGAAATGAATTCACTTGGAGAATCTTTGGAAAACCTAGTACTTGTTGAATGATTCCTATGATCATTACCAAAGAAATGGCATGCAAAGAAGATCATCATTGATGAAAGAAATAACTTCAAAGAGTACACTCTCAATGATTTGATTGTATCAATGCTTCAGTATGAACTTGAACTGAAGAACGTAGCTAATGAGGAGACAACAAAAAAAGGTGTAGATTTTAAATTTTTGAATGTTATTTCTATTAACTCTTCAGATTCTAATCTATAGGATAGTGAAAAAGAAGATATGGCTCAGATTTTGACTGTAGTTTATAAAAGAATAAAAAAGAAAGGATTCAAGAACCAATTTAGAATAAATCCTAAAAAAGACAAACATGGAGGAGATAAGAAAGGTGGTACAAATTTCAATGCATAAGATGTGACTTATTATGAGTGTAGGAAGAAATGTTATATCAAACTTGACTATCTAAAACTAAAGAATAAATACAAATACAAAAAGAAGGATAAAAATTCATTGACCACCAGTTGGAGTTGTACAGAAGAATCAAATTCTAGCGAATAATCTGGACATGAGAAAGAATCTATTAACTAGTGATTCGGGTTTTTATTCTGAATATTCTTATTCTTACTATGATTCTAAAAACCTGAATATTTATGAATAAAATGAAAGATTAAGAAAATATATTTTCAAATATGGTGATTTTTATAATAAGATTAAATAAAATAATGAGAATCTTGTTTCTAAAAATAAAGTAATTATACAAGAGAATGAAAAATTAAGGAATACTACTCCTTCTTATTCTATAGTTCATGACAATTTGAAATCTGCTCAATATCTGAATGAAAATTTGAAAAAGGGAGTTGAAAGTCTTAAAAAAATATCTGCTTTTATTCAAGGTCATTAAAAATATCATAAGATGATATCTTTGAATAAACTAAATAAAAATAAATATGGATTTGTCTATGATAGAAGATCACCTCAACTCTTTAAACCTCATTTTGTTAAAAGTAAAAAATGGTTGTACTTTTACTATTACTTGTTATAAATGTTGAATAAAAGGTCATTATACAAATGATTGTTCTCTTAGATTCAAATAGACCTTGGTATTTACAAAAACTAATATTTATAAAAAAAATATCTAGAGTAACATACAGTACTTGTTAAAATTCTATCTAGGTACCTAAAAATTGTATTACTAATCCTATTGGACCCAAAGTAGTTTGGGTACCAAAATTATCAAGTAATCGATTTTTGTAGGAAAAATGTCTTGGATGTCTCAAGAACAACATATAGTACATGGATAGTGGATTGTTTAGGTATATGATCGGAGACCCGTCAAATTTTACCACTTACAACACATGTGAAGGAGGTACTGTTACATTTGGAGATAATTCCAAAGGCAAAGTAAAATTTTTTGGTAAAGTTGGTATTTCAAATTATAGCTTTATTTCTTAAGTTTTATATGTTGAAGGATTAAAACATAATTTAATTAGTATATCTCAATTGTGTGATGATGGAATAGAAGTGAAATATCAAAATGATAAATGTTTAATTTTTTGGAGTAATTCTTTATTATTTTATGCTAATAGAAAAGAAAATATTTATACTATTAATGATTTTGAACTAATTGTTCAACATGTTAAGTGTTTGAATGTTGTGCAAAGAGATAGTATCCTTTGGAATCGACATTTAGGTCATGTTAATTTCAAAATGTTACATGATCTCTCAAAACATGAGAATGTGTTACAGTTGCCTTCCTTGAAGAAAGAAAAGCTCAATGTTTGTGACACTTGCATGAAAGGGAAACCACATAAAATTTCTTTTTGACCTATTAATCAAAATAAGTTCTAATATAACTTTACAGTTAGTTCATCTTAATTTATTTGGTCCTACTCAAATTTCTATCCTTGGTGGAAAGAAATATACTTTAGTTATTTTTTATTTTTATAGTAGATTTATATGGGTATAAATTCTTACTCATAAAAATGATACTTTATATAAATTTACTGCTTTTGTAATATAGTTCAAAATGAAAAATTTTGTATGATTGTTTCTAGTCATAGTGATAAAGGAGGTGAATTTTATAATTTAGATTTTGAAAAAAATTGTGAAAATAATAGTTATTTTTATAATTTCTATTCTCCTAGAACACCACAGCAAAATGGTGTTGTAGAAAAAAAATAAAACTCTTATTGAAATGGCTAGAACAATGTTAAGTGAATATAATTTTCCTGAATATTTTTTAGTTGAGGTTGTTTTTGCTTCTTGTTATATTTCAAATAGATTTTTTATTATACCTTTGTTAATGAAAACTCTTTATGAATTATTTAAAAATAAAAAACCTAAAGTTGGTTACTTTAGAATTTTTTGTTGTAAAGTTTTTATTCTGAATTCAATGGATAATTTAGATAAATTTGATGCTAAATGTGATGAAGGTATTTTTATTGGTTATTATAATAATAGTAAATCTTATAGAGTTTATAATAAAAGAACTTTGGTTGTTGAATAATATGTTCATGTTATGTTTAATGAAAATAATGTAAAATGAAATTCTGTTTCTAATGTTTTTTATGATGACTTTAGAGATTTTAATTTTGGTGATGAAAAACCTCATGATAAGGATGAATCAATTGAGGGGGAGCATACTCCTTCTCGAATTGATCTAAGATCATAGAAGATTCAAAAAGATCATCTTATTGAAAAAATTATTGGCAATATTGATTCTGGTGTTAAACTAGAAATTCTATTTTAAATTTTTGTTCCAATTCTATTTTTATTTATGATTTTGTTCCTGATAATATTAATGATACTTTAAATGATTCAAACTGGATTATTTATATGCAAGAGGAACTAAATCATTTTTTTAGAACTAATGTTTGGTCTTTAGTGGAATTACCTGAGGAAAAGTAGGTAATTGGAACTAAGTAGAACTTTGGAAACAAGCTGGATGAATCTAGAAAGATTTTCAAAAACAATGTCAGACTTATTGCTCAAGGATACTCTCAAGAATAAGGTATAGACTTTGAAAATTCATTTGCACCTATTTTCAGGTTAGAGGCTATTAGAATCTTGTTAGATTTTACTTGTTTTCAATATTTTAAATTATATCAAATGGATATAAAAATTGATTTCTTAAATGGTTTTATAACTGAAGAAGTTTATTTTTCTCGACCCTCTGGTTTTGAAAATGAAAAATTTTCTAATCATGTTTTTAAATTATCTAAAACCTTGTATGAAGCACCTCATGTTTGGTATGAAAGACTTTCTTTATTTTTATTAAATAATAGTTTCAATAAATATAATGTTTATCCTGTACTTTTTATTAAAAGAATTTCAAATGATATTTTAATTGTTCAAATTTATGTTGATATAGTTTTTGATTCATCAAGTAAAATGCTTTGTAATTATTTTTCTACTTTGATGTCTTCTGAGTTTGACTGAGTTTAATGGGAGAATTAAAGTTCTTTCTTGAACTTCAAATTTTTTAAAGGAAAGATGGGATCTTTTGTTATCAATCTAAGTATGCTAAGGTTTGATCTCGGTTCCTCTAAATTTATGAAAACTCCTATGGGTACTAATTGTGAATTAGATGTTGATGCATCTGGTAAATCTGATGATATTAAGATTCATAGAGGCATGATAGGTAGCTTATTTTATTTAACTGCATCTAGAACTGGTATCATATTTAGTGTTTGTTTATGTGCTAAATTTCAAGTTGATCCTAAAGGGATTCATATTAAAGGTGTAAAAAGAATAATTATATATGTTAAAGGAATTGTTAACTCTGGTTTGTTTTATCTAAAATATAACTATTTTGATTTAATGTCTTATTCTGACTCTCATTTTGAAGGTTGTAGAATTGACCGAAAAAGCACATCAGCATTCTAGAACAAAACATATCGATCTTATATTTCATTTTATTAGAGATCATGTGAATAAGGGTGATATTGTTTTAGAATTTATCTCTACTGAAAATCAACTAGCAGACATCTTTACTAAGCCTTTAGACTCTCCTCAATTTGAAAAAATTAAACTTGAGCCTGGAATGTTGGAACCTTAATTATTTTATCTTTGCATTTTCTTGGGGGGTTGTTTTATCTTTTTTTACAAAAAAAGGGGAGAAATTATTTTTAAATGTACAGGTATTGTTATAAAAAAAGGGGTATTGGAATTTTATAATTCTTATTTCATTTGAAACATAACAAGTTTATCTAACTTTTATTCAACTACAACAAAGTCTAATTTTATCTCTAACATGTTCGTATTTTGATCTGAACATGATATATGCTTTTGGTTTCAAGAAATATTTTCATTATAAATTGCTTTACAGTTTCTTTCGTTATTCAATAATAACATGAGCAATACTAATCGGATTCTTACACAACTTGTTCTGTTGGAAATCCAACACATTTATCTACATCACATTAGAATAAATGGAAGTCTGAATTTATTGTTTAAGTGGTACGCCGATTGCTCGAAGATCTTGCAACAGTTTTGGAATTCTGGATTTTCCATAATTCAAAATCATTTTTGCTTCTTTAATATCTCATCCAATTCACATCAGAATCGTTCAGCGTTTGTTCGGTTAGAAAGATAAGAAGTTTTTCTTGATTTCATTCAAATACATGAAAATATAAAAATGTCATTTAGGTGTCTTAAAAAATGGTCGAAGTTCTGCAATGTTTTCTACGGTGTTTAAATCATGTTTTCACTGTATTTTGATCACATCTTTTTCTATACTTTTCATATTAAAGCAATTATTGATTCACTGGAAAGCTCTCTAAATTATCTTCAAATAAGTTTTCTAAACCAACTTTTAATTCAGTCGTTTAGATATCTTAAAATTCACAGAAGTTTATGACATTCTTTATATAAAATGATGAATTCGTCATTTTCTTCCTCCAGCCCCTTTCCTCCATGGAAGCTCCTCAAGCTTCTTCCCCTTCAACATCAGCAGCCCTTGCAACCATCATCTTCCTCCTTCCATGGTTGCTCATTCAACAACAATGACATTCTTTACATAAAATGATGAATGGTTGTGCATCATTTTCTTCCTCCGACCCCTTTCCTCCATAGAAGCTCCTCAAGCTTCTTCTCCTTTAATATCAGCACCCCTCCAACCATCCTCTTCCTCCTTGCATGGTTGCTCATTCAACAACAACACACATAGATGAGTTCATCGTCTAATGGCAGATGAAAACCCACTCCTACAGTAGATGGAACCGCCACTCCAACGGTAGCTCATTCTTCATTTCAACGGTAGCTCATTTCTCATTTGAACGGTAGTTCTTTTCTCATTTCAACGGTAGTTCTTTTCTCATTTCAACGGTAGATTGATTTTCAGTTGCCAACGGTGGATCAAATTTATAAAACCAACAATGGATCATATTTTTTAACCAACAGTGGATCATTTTTTGAACGGTGGATCATTTTTTTAAACTAATGGTGAATCATTTTTTATAACGGTGGATCAATCAATTATATTTATAATTAACGATGGATCAGTCGATTATTTGTATAACTAATGTTGGATCAATTATTTTATTAACGGTGGATCTCCACCGGTAGCTCTTTGATGGCGCAACTCAACAGTAGCAAACGTTTGGTATCACCATGTATTAATTTATGTCATCGCCAATTGAAAATATTGTACCACCGGTTATTGTTCTGAAAATTTTTCAATACAAGTGTTTTAAAAAAATTATTAATTTACTCTATTCATATGTACACTTACAACATATTTCTAAAATATTTATGTTTTAATATTTCGAGTTAATTTCTTTGACTAACTCTTCTAAATTAATATTTAATGACATTGAATTTATTTAAACACATTTTATGGTATTTAAAGCAAATATAGTTATTATTATTTTAAATTACACGCTGCATTAAATTAAAATGTATTTAATATTTATTTTTAAATAGTCTTACAATTTTTATGGAATTTCTTTGAATTATTATTATCATTTAACGGATTATTCAAAATTGGTTTAAATTGGTCTTTATGTTTTAAATTCAAGAGATATTTGTTGCTATTATTATGAAGGATAATTTTCTCTGTCATTAATAATTTTATTATTTTTTAATTTGAATTATTTCACCTACAGATTGGTTTTGTTAGTTTCTTTTTTACATGTCCTATTAAAGATTTCAAGACACTTCAAAGAATACACTCAAGAAAAGGCCGTAAACTTTCAACCTATGTACAATCTCAGGACAATCACTTAGTGTCCAATTACACCTGCGTCGACTTCGAATATCTTTACGAAACGAGGTGATCAAATTCTCAAGAACCAATATTTGTGTTTTCATTGTTTATCAACTACTTTGTCTGAGCTTTCGGATGATGACTCTCAGTATCTAAAGTCAGTATTGTAATTGGATTGTGACTCCAAATAAAAGTCAGTGTGTCTTGGTTATCCCTCCACTAGAAAAGAATCTTACAATTAAATTATGATTTTCCCTCAAAAATCAGATTAGTACACGTATTTATCACCGATTAAAGAGGTATAAGAGTAGGATAGACCAACCAAACTACTATAAAAAACATCCTTATATTCTTTACTTTTTCTAGTACTAATTATCTTATAATTAACAAAAACTATCATGTCGTCCTCAAAATTGGCCTCTAGTGTTCCGGCTCTTGAAAACTGGGTAGTACACGTCCAGTTCCAGAAGCTCCAGTATCTCTCGCGTAGCCCACAGATATGACGAATGCCCTTCCATCACCCCCGTCAAATCAACCTGTAAATCATAGCAATATCAATCCCAGCGAGGATGAAATGTTGAATGTTTCTTAACGGAGAAAGGAACTCACGTTCTCGATGCCCGGAACTTCAACCCGCTGAATCCCAGCAAGCCCGTGACTCAGTAGGCTGTCATCAATAACATTCAGTTCATGAGCTTGACAACTTTAATTGGCTTCTTTTGTCACCCAATCACGCATACCTAGCACGAAAGGCGAGCCCGAGCGTCCAATCATTGGTAGAGTAAACGTTCACAAATCTCCCAGCCACAATCTGGAAAAGGAACCACATCAAACCCCGATTCTCCCATCTGGACTGTGTGCATGTTTGGGGAGATGACAAAAAAGAAAACTAAATTAATCGGTCACCTTTCGGACTGCTTCCCAATTCTCATTCTGAATGGAGATGGGTGCACCAAGAAGAACAACTTTTTCCACTATTCCAGCTACCAACATATAATAGAAAAGCATTCCATAAGTACGCCACTAATGGATCCAGGATGCGATCCTAATGAGAACCTACCATTGTGCTCACTTCCAGATAAAGCCTGCAGGCACTTGAAAATTACTCGTGCACCAAGTGAGAAACCCACGAGCGTCACGGGCCTGGAAGCCATCCATACAAACTGTATAAATACTAAAATATACCAAGCAATCCTTGTATACGGTACCTGTCGCCTTGAAGTCCCTTCAGTAGAACATCAGCAAGCAGCTTTCCTGCCTTGTCTGACCTAAAAACCAGAATGTTCAAATAGAAAAACATACCATCAGCTTTCTGTCACATAAATTAACCAGTAAAGTCAAATGAAAAGAAAAAACCTATCCACAGCAATTGTCCATTTGCTATCAATAAAATCAGTGGCAGAAAGCAATGCTGCCGGCCATGCCAATGCCATTAAAAGTGAACTTAACACGGTCATCATGGCCCCTTGCCTCATCAATTCAACGGCAATTTCTGCACCATATCACTTGTACAATTTGTTATCAGAACATTAACAGATCAATAAACTAGAGGTCCGGGCCAATTACTGGAAGTCAGCCAATCTTGAATGGCAGTGCTCACGGATATCAAATTTTTGGACTCCCACTGAACAGCATACCTAAATATTTGTCAAGGTTGTGAGAAAGAAAATGATAACAGATGCTGCATCAGGCCTTCGCAAAACTTCAATAAACATCATAAAAAAAGTGTGTCCGTGTATTTGTGTGAAAGAGAGGGCGAGAGAGAAATCAAATGAACAGCACGTCCAGAATTAATCTTGTCACATGACATGAAGAGGGGGCATTTTATATAGGGAATTTAGGGTTGCAGAACGAAGGAGATTCAGTGGGCAAGTGCAGGATCACACCAAAATCCCGAGGGAAGCCACCGGATGTCCAGTGGGTCAGGCGGTAGCTACTGCCTGGCATTCTGATTCCACCGGAGTTCCGATGGTAGCCGACCGGAAGTCCGGCAATTCACTGGAATTCCGGTGAGGGGCCACTGGGATTCCGGTGGTGACTCCAGCCCCAATATTTAGTAAGGGCATTTTGGGTATTTTAAATAGAATTTTTCTAAATTTTTTATTCCCCTCTCTTTCCCCCATTTGAGTAGCAGCTGGGAGAGCTCCATTTCTCCCTTCTCTCTCTTCATTGTTCCGCTTCTAGCTTCCCCATCACCCAAATGATCTACAATCCGTCAGCGGATGTGACCTTCTGGTGACAGGCCAAAGGTAAGGCTACCGTCCTTCATTGGTTTCCATAGTTGTTTTTGTGATGTTTCATCTAGATTCCTAATTTATGGCTATTTGGCAGTTTTTGTCCACTGCTTCATTTTAGTAGAGATGATTGTTCTTCACAGAAAGCTTTGATTAAGCTCAAGGTAGGCGATCCCTAGCATTTTCTGTAGTTTCTTATCTGTCTTGTGTGCACATATGTATGCAGCGACTGGAAACCGAGCACCGGGTACCCAAAGGGGAAGCTAGAATGTCCGGAAATTGATAAATTCATGTGACCTACTAAGACGGGGATGGAAGTTCTGCCAAAGGTGCAATGATTTTTGGACTGGTCAGCCATGTAGTCACACATTGGGGCCATAAGGGGTTATTGGGAAATGATATATAAACGACAGTTCAGCAACAAAGTCGCACTTTGAACTGGAAATTAGAATAGATAGATAAAGGATATATGAGTGAATCAATTGGCCATTCTCAGGGCGTTCTTTACTTGGCTACATGACATCAATGGGTAGGTGAAAAACATGTTGATCGTTTGGCTCTTTTGGCTACGTGATGCCAAGGCATGTAAAATGTAATTATTGTTGACTGTCTTAATCGATGTGTTTTGCATTATATTTACATAATACATCTGAGGAGCCCTGTTATGCCGAATACATGGGATGGCTATGTAACGCCACGACCAACTATATCATGCTACAACCTCCTTTAAACTGAGTTGGACCAACCATGTGACATTGCGACCCTGATTGATACATATGGGCTATATGACGCCACAAGTAAGCTACATGATGCCCTGACCCCATGGGATGACCCGGGGCAGCAATGGGTGCCATGAGTTGGCTATGTTACATCGCGGCCCTTGAGGTGATACGTGTTAGGAACGGCTTGGTTGAACCTGCTGGTCCCCGACCACCTGTTATACATACCTACCGGAGAAGCATAAATAAGGGGAGAGTAATAATTCTTTACTTCCAGGGGCAGTGTTGTAATCTTCTTGGGGGCCTTTTGTTATTTTTGTGGTAGCGGGTGAAGGAGCATATAGGAGGGGTCGGGCAGCGTGAAAGTGGGATAGGAGGTGAGTTGTCTTCCTGCAGGCACAGTGGTCTGGATTGGTGGTTCCCTTCCAAGTGTTCCCCCTTCCCAAGATTGGCCACCAGGAGTTGGTTGCTCCTTGGTCACTGGGAGTTGGTTGCTCCTTCCCAAGATTGGTTGAATAAGTTGATTGGTTCTTTACTTTTTCCTGGATTTAACCTCTTACAATTCCATTGTTAGTTCTAGCCTAACGATATGGATATCAGCTACATGATGTTGTGATATGGATATGGCTATGTTACCCCAGGGGATTGGCAATGTGATGTTGTAATATAGATATGACTGTTAGGCAAGGGGATTGGCTATGTTATGATATCAGATGTGTGATGCTGTTATATAGATATGGCTATGGTATGCCAAGGGATTGCCTATGCTACACCACGAGATCGACTATGCTACACCAGGATATCAGCTATGTGATGCTATGATATAGCTGTGATATGGATATGGCTGTGTTACGCCAAGGTATTGGTTATGTTACGCCAGTGGATGATCGCACAATGCTTGGCCGAAACTCTTCACCAGGAGTGTCCTTGTGCCGGTGGATGATTCAAGTGCAACCTGCGGATACACTACGGAGAGGGGATGACTTTTGGCAGCCCTTTTGTGATCTTTATCAAACTCATGCAATGGTGTTTAAAGATGTTGCAATGGCTCTTCATGTTGGATTGGTGTAGCCCGATCTGGTTGGGCCGAATGCTTGTGGCCCGCAACTGTCGCGGGTCGAGCTCCGCGTTGAGCTCGTTGGGGGTTGCAGGGGGCAACGCGCCCCTACTCTGGGGGTTCGGGGGCCGAAGGCCTCCGGCCCAATTTTTTCGGCATTGTAGCATCTCTGACCACTGTAGCGGAGCTGACCGACCGACACCGACAGGCACTGTAGCAGTGTGGACTTCAGAGTCAACAGTACTGTAGCACTTTTGACAAAGGTGGTCGCCGTTCACTGTAGCAACGCGGACTTACTTTTTGGAACAGTGATCGTCTTCTTCATTTTATAGCCCATTTTCGGGCTAGGGTTACTACTGAAAAACATTGTACTTTGTGCTCCCGAATTAGTGAAGTTCTGTCTCTCCATGGACGTAGGGATTTTTCCCGAACCACGTAAATCGGTGTGTTCCGTGTATTTTCTTTTCTTCTGCATTTTCTGTCGTTTCTCATTTCTGTCATTGCGACTCCCGACGATTCCGCAACATTCGATGTAAGGCTCTTCAATGTAAGGTACACACGTTTACAACAGTTTCATTTCTGTTTATCACGTTTTCATTTATCTTGCATGGGAAATCCTCGCACAAGAGTTTAAAACGTTATTGTTTCATCTGATAATCGTTATTAGACTCTAACAAAATCCTTTAGTAGTATCATAGGGTTCTCATGCTGAAGATTTACGAAACTTGTGTTGAAATGAAGAAGAAATCAAAAACAAAACAACATTTTGTTTTTCGGGAAATTCGGTCTTTAAAACAGTTCACCCTTACACAATTGGGCTGCGTAAAGGTAACCAAGGCACTACCCTTATGCGGAGTGGTCTACGTAGGGGTCATCTCGCCTTACCCTTATGTAGATCGGTCTACCGAAGGGTCCCTTCAACTTACCTTTGCACGAACCGGTTTTCGTAAGGGTGCGGCGGGAGGGGAAGCCATTGCAGGAGGGAGGCGGGCCGGGAGTCCATAGAGGCCGGCCAGGGGGCGGCGCTGATGGTGGCCAAAGGGCCTGGGGCCGCTGCCCCCCACCAGGGGGAGAATCCTAGAAAAACCTAGGGATTGAAAAAAAAAATGGGAGGGAGGCTTGGGTTAGAGAACACCCTCTGATACCATGTAGGATGATATGAAGAAGAACCCAATACCCAAGGTTCCTCTCTAAAGGCGGCCTTGAGGTTATTTTATAATGAATAATAAAAACCACATCAGACCACTAGTCTGATGTGGGATGCAGACTCCAACAAAACATTTTATTCTCAAATATTAAATGTTAATATTTAAATATTTTTTAAAATAAATTATGTGGCATGACTTATGATCTAGATATAAGTGTTTATTTAGAAACCATAAGTCATGATTTATAAAAGGTTATAAATTATAAAATAAGACCAAAATATAAAATGTTTACATTTAAATTATGAATTCTTCATAATTATTTTGAATTATTCAAAATAAAAGAGGGCTTTATTTGAATATTATCTAAGCCGCATCAAAAATGTTTTGATGATTGATATGATCAAGGTTTAAATAATGATTAAGTATATGATATTTAGATTATGAAAAATGTTTCCATAATAGAAATTGAATTATAAATAGTTTATAATTGATATAATACCGTATATTTAAAATGAAAATGTCATATAATGATAAATATGAAAGAGTTCATATTGGCTTGAATATAAAATGTTTATATTCAAAATTTTGGAATGAATGTAAAATGTTTATGTTCATATTTATGTAATGTCCAAAATATAAAGCTAAAATTATAAAATGTTTATAATTAACTTTTATCTATAAATTGTTCATAAATTTTTATCTCATGTTTAAATATCTGAATTATTCATTTATTTAAAAGTTATTCCCTATTTTATAAAATGTTTATATGATGAATGTTGTATGCTTTAGTTTAAAATGTTAAACTGCTTTTACAATAGAACTTTGCATTACATGCTCAGTATGATAATGAATTTAATTTTTTATCTACCTTGACCTTGGTTTGTTATTTGGGTTATTAGCTTGAATTTAGTTGTTAGTAAAGTATCCCGAGGTAGAGGGACTTGGGGTCAGACTACCTAAATACCTGAAGGTCTATGCCTTGTTTAGGCAAGTGAATGCGGTTGGCTATCTCTCACTCCGGGCTTACTAATACGGAGATTGTCAATCTTATATAACTTTATGTTTTTACATGAAGTGTTTATGTACCTTATACATGAAAGGCAATAACATGAGATAAGATGGTGAGATTAAAACTCCTTCAAATACTAAGTGTTAGATTCCTTCCAAAGAAGCATTTTTCAAGACCTCGATCATCCAACCGGGTAGGTTCTGCAATAGTAGGGTGCCCCAGGATTATCTTGTGTAAGGCAAGCAAGTAATGGGTGACACTGGATCATCCTTGGATAGGTTTCGTCATAGCAGGGTGCCCCTGGGTTGTCTTTTGTTAATCTGTTTTTGATGTTTGCTTTGGGTTACATGTAGCTGGGAAACCCTTAGGAAGGATACCAGAGGAATAAAGTTAAATTTATCCATATGATAGATTGGACAAAGGGTTGTCCGCTCAGCTATCCAAGAATCATATATGATATGATTGAGATGATGCCCTACCTAAATAGCTAAGTGGTGAGAGAAACACCATAACGGACTCATTGCTTAGTGAAATATGGATCTTGCTCATTAATGGGTATGATGAATTTTAAAGAGTCATTATAAATCCTTATTAAATGGTTAATAATATATGATACTCATCTGATGCTTATGTCGTAGATAATATCATCATCATCATCAAGCTAAACTTTGTAATCAATCCTGATAAAGAGAAGCTAAATGTAAGTAGCTCTTAAGACTAGTAACTTAAGAAAAGTTCTTAACCAAGATTAGTGATTTAAGAAAAGTTCCTAAAGAAAATTTTTTGTATCAATTTTTTTTTAAAAGGTTGGGGCCGAAGCCTCATTTTATTATTAAAGCAAAGCAAAGACCTCTTTTAACTGGGTAAAGGGAGACCCATTACATAGCCCGAAGGCCCGGTGGGCTTGTAGCCCATTGCATAGCCCGTAGGCCCAAATTATTGGCCCAATGCCCATTCTGTGAATAGTAACCCGCCTGCTACAGTACCGCACAGTACCGCGACTGCTACAGTGCCCTGTCGCCGCTACAGTATCAATAATTAAGTGTGATTTGTTCAACAAGTGAGTCTAGATGCTTATGGAATCTTAGTCTCCACTCAGGTATTCAATATGATTGGATATGTCAAATGATATTCAATATGATTGGATATGTTAAATGACTTGGTGAGACTAAAAATTTCTTTAAAGATTTATTGGTTATAGAAATCAATTTTATTATTTTGACGGATATATGATATAGATCGTATGGTTTACAAGTGTTGTAAATATACAGAAGTTCAGAAAGAGAAAAGAATTGAAGTTTGGAGCTTGAAGGTTGCTTTCAAATAATGGAGCAAAAGAATTGCTACGTTGATAACTCGGATGCTTCAAGCTTGGATAAACTTATCATAATATGTGTATTTTATCTCATATTATCATCTATGGAAATGTTCCAACAATATGATTGAATTCAAATAGCGTTTACACAATATTCTCAAAATGTTGGGAATATATATGAATTAGGCATATGATGTTTAAGTTCTAAAGTACTGTATAGAAAGTACAAGTAGGTAAAAGTTCAAACCGGAAGAAGAAAAGTTGGTTCAACGATGTTTCTTCAAAAAAGCCAGTAAATGTCATATAAATCTAGGGTTGTCAGGAAGAAGTAATAATTCAATGTGATTGGATTATCTAAGATATACCTGAAGGAGTTTGTGAATCTCCATGGAATGTCCATGTCAGGTATGGATGTTATAGAAATTAAATCTTCGATTTTGAAAGGTATATGATACTGAATGTATATTTTACAAAGTGTTGTAAATATACAGGAGTTCAAAATCAATGGAAGAATTGATGGAGCTTGTAGTTTATATTCATGTGATGAAGTAAATAGTTACTACATCAAGGATTTGAATGTAAATGATTTTATCAAGCTCCAATGAATTTCAGTAAAAGATGTGTATCTTCATCTCGTTTCTCTTATGTGATAAGAAAAGTTGTTCAATAACAAAAAGTTGGTATGAACAAATATGAGATGATTAAATGTACATACATGGTTTATGATTCATCAATTTTTATAATATGATTTGAGAAGATATAGATAAAAGTGTTTTATCTAGGATAAAGTGTTTATCCAAATGTTTGTTAAAATATAAGGGGATGTGTTTTCACCACTCAACGGTGGTATTTTTTTGACAGTCTTTTTTTCAAAAGGAAATATTCCAAATACATAAAATATCATATATAATATTGAAACAATAATTTATTTGTTAAATGTTCCTACTAAAAAGGAGATAAATGTTTTTTCTTAACACAAGAGTTTGTGTATCTTAGCAAGATATTCTGAAAAGAACATGATGTCTAAGGGTCTACTGGGAGAGTTTGAACTTAGAGAAATTCAAAATTAACAAATAAAGAATAACGCCAATCTTAAGTTAAAAGTGTTTTCCTTTTAATATCATAAAATATTTAGGATGTGTGACGTTAAAGAAAAATGTAAAGAGTTAGATTTAGCCATCATAGAAAGTGGATATCATTATTTCCTAAAGGATTATTCCGGTCTAAGCTTAAAGTGTTTTTCACTCAGTATCCTAAAAGAGTTTAGGATATGTGACAATAGAGAAAAATGCAAAGAGTTGCATTTAGTAATCATGAAAAGTGAAACATGCTATTTTTTTGAAGGATTGTACCAGTCAAAATAAAAAATGAATTACACTAAAAATCCTAAGAGTTTTAGGGTATGGTTGTAAAAAGAAATGTAAAGAGTTATGTTGGACCCCATTTAAGTATAATGGGTATTTCCGAGTCCCACGTCGGTCTTTCCCTCGTAATTATTTTTACTCATCTATAAAAGAATGTTTCCGCCTCACATTGAGGTAAGGAGAATTCACCATCAACATGGTATCAGAGGAAATATAATCCCGAGACCTCTCTATCATTTTTTTTCTCCTCTCGGGTCTGCCCTACACGACCACCCCCCTTCCCCGACAGCCCCCCCTTCCCCGACGGCCTCCCTTCCCCGACGACCTCCCTTTCCCGGCGGATCCCTCCTGTGATCAGCGGCTCCTTCGCTGGCATCTCCCTCGCGCAACACTTCCCCTACACGCGACGGATCCCGACCTCCCGATCTCGTCCGGTAGCCCGCCTCCTGCGGCTTTTCCCGGCGGCCCGCCTCTCACGGCTTTCGGCGCCCCGATCCCGGCCCTGCCTTCCGCAGCTGCGCTCATCCCAGCGACGACTCCCGGCCGCTCTTCCCAGCGCGACGGACCCCGCCCTCCCAACGCGCTTGGCCGGCCTCGTCCAAGCGCGACGGCTCCCTACGACGGACCCCGCCCTTCCAACGCGACAGCTCCCTGTCCGCCTCTCCTGCGGATTCCCGGTGACGCCGGCCTTGCCTCCCTTCTCGGCGTCCCACTCCAGATCTCCTGTCGGCGCGACGGACCTCCCTCTCCGCCGGTTGCGCACCTTTTGTGCGAAACTCCTACGCGATGCCATCTCCCACATCACCCACTGCCGACCTCCTGCGCAACGCCGGCTCCCGCATCCCCCCGTCGCGGCTCCAGTTACCATGCTCCTTGTCGGCCCTTGTCCAGGCGCTGCCCAACGCCTGCTCTCCCGGCTCCGTCGAGGCGAACCACTCCCCACCGGCCCGACGCCCTTCCAGCCGTCTCCCAGCCTCTTCCGGAATCTCCCATTCTGTCGGCACCTGCTCTCCGGACGTCTGTCCAGCACTGAATGACGAGTTCATCCGCAACTTCCGAAGACCTCCCTTCGATGGCCGCCTCGGTCCTGCCTCCTCTTATCACCGCCTTCACCCGCTTGGTTGATGAGCGACTCGACTCTACAAATTTCTCCGTCTGGCGGAAAACCGTGCTCATGTCTCTCACCGGCATGGACCTCGATTCCCATCTCCAGGATCCACCACCTCTACCTTCTGACCCAAAATATAAGCTTGCGGACAGTAACATCTTTGCTTTGCTGGTCAATTCAATGGACCGCTCTGTCAAAGACGTCACCCGGACAGCCAACACAGTCAAGGAACTCTGGGATTCCTTGACTCTCATGTACTCCGAGACCAATAATTTGGCTAGGGTATCTGATCTTCTTCAGCGGTAGTCCCTCCTCTGCCAGCAAGCTCATCCATTTCCCACATACTTCATGGAATGGAAGGCTCTACGAGACGAACTTCTTGAGCTTTGGCCCATTCCACAGACACCTACGGAAGCATTAGCCCAGCGGGACCAGCTCTGTCTTTTCAACCTCCTCCATGGTCTCGACCCGGAATATGCGACGACCGCTACAGAGATGCTAGCCAGCCCCTCGTCCCTAGAGATTCCGCAGGTCTATCATCGCCTTGGGAAGGCTCGTCGGGCCATTGCCCCACCCATCCCTAGCCTTGATCACACTGCTCTCCTGGGTCGTGGCGGTACCCGCCCTAACGGACCTCGTGGACGCGGCCATGGAGAAAGCCGACCTCGCCCACTCTGTCAGCACTGTGGCAAGCTCGGCCACCTGGTTGACCGTTGCTGGGTCCTTCATGGCCATCCCGCTCCGCACCCACGACAGGGCCAGACTGCGGTCCGAGATGCATCCCCGCCTGCTGCCGCTCTTCATCTTTGGATCACTCCATGGCTGAGATCCAGATGATTCACGATCATAGGACCACCTCCCTACCGGGCTCTTCATCAGCATCTCTTGCCCACTCCGGTGGTCCCACTGCATTTGTCAGTCATCACTCCCCTGCCTGGATGTTTGACTCAGGTGCGTCCGACTATCTTACCGGTGATGCAGGTATGCTCTCCAACTACAGTCCCTATACTGGTTCCTCAGCCATCACTGTTGCTGATAGTTCCACTCTCACCATTGCCGGTTTTGGTACATGCTCCCTCACCTCATCCCTTCACCTATCCCCGGTGGCCCATGTACCACACAGTCCGTTTAACCTGCTCTCCATTAGTAAGCTGACAAAGGATTTCAATTGTAATGTTATCTTTACCTCGCCTTCTATTATGTTTCAGGAGCGGACGACGAACCGGGAACTTGGTAGAGGCCAGCTTCGAGATGGGGTGTACATGTTCGATGGTCCGACATCAATCGCCTGCACGTCTGTCTCTACTCGTGCCTTGGACCTCCATTCTCGGTTGGGCCACCCCTCCGCCTCCACTCTTCATCAATTCTATCCAGATATTAGTCAGCATTTATCTTTTTATTGTGAGTCTTGTACCTTTGCGAAACACCATCGCACTTCATATTTTCCTCGACTTGACACACGGGCCGCCAAACCCTTTGATTTGGTTCATTTAGATGTATGGGTCCTTGTGCCACCTCGAGTCAATCAGGGTATAAATATTATATCTCTTTCATTGATGATTTTTCACGTATGACGTGGCTTTACCTTCTTCACGATCGAACAGAAATTTTCTCCACCTTTCAGACCTTTTACCATGAGATCCGAACATAGTTTTCTATCTCTGTAAAATGTTCACGCTCCGACAATGGGCGAGAATACTTGTCTACTCCCTTTCAGCAGTTTCTGCAGGCACACGGCATTTTCCATCAGACCTCCTGTCCTGATACCCCTCAGCAAAATGGAGTGGCCGAGCAAAAACACCGACATATTCTGGAAACTGCTCGTGACCTCTTCCACCGCAAGGTGCCTTTTCTCTTCTGGGGGGATGTCATCCTCACTGCTACTTACCTACTCAATCGACTTCCTTCCTCCATCTTTCAGGGGGAGACTCCTTTTCATACTCTGTTCCCCTCTCTTCCTCACTCCCTTCCACTCCGCGTCTTCGGATGTCTCTGCTATGTCCGGGACACTCGCCCCAATCTCTCTAAATTTTCTCCCAAATCCCTCCGGTGTATTTTTCTCAGATATTCTCGCACTCAGCGTGGCTAACGGTGCTTCTCTCCAGACTTACGACGCTATATCATCTCTGTCGATGTCTCGTTTGTTGAGAGCACTTCTTTCACTCCACCCTCTCCTCATCGAGACACTACCATCGATGAGTGTCTTCCTCTCATTTTTCAACCTCCTCTGGTGTCTCCCCTTACTGGTCATCGCTTTGGGACGGTCTACTCTCGTCGTCCATCGACTGTACCCCCGTCCAGGTCGAGGACAACATTGTTCCCACTTCGTCCGATGCTCCTGTCACAGCACCCGAGGACTTTCCGATTGCACTCCGGAAAGGTACTCGCTCGTGTCAGACTACTCCATTTACGTCTCCATACAAAGGTTTGTCAGCACTGGAGGCGATATCTATTCCCCGCACGGTTGGCGACGCCAAATCACACCCAGGGTGGCTACAGGCTATGCGGGATGAACTGCAAGCTCTGGATGACAACCATACATGGGATCTGGTCCCCCTCCCTGCAGGCAAACAGGCAGTCGGCTGCAAATGAATTTATACGATCTGTCTCAATCCCGATGGCTCTCTTCATCGCCTCAAAGCCCAGCTTGTGGCGAAGGGATTTGCTCAGACATATGGCATCGATTACATTGAGACCTTCTCTCCGGTCGCCAAGATGGCCTCTGTCCGCCTATCCATATCTCCGACTGCTCATCATCACTGGCCGCTTCATCAACTGGATGTCAAGAATACATTTCTCCATGGCTTTTTTGACGAAGAAGTCTACATGCATCAACCCCCTGGATTTCGTGCCTCTGGCGCCGACTCCCATGTCTGCCGCCTCCGTCAATCCCTCTATGGCCTAAAGCAATCTCCTCGGGCTTGGTTTGGCCGCTTCAGCACTGTCGTCACGGCCTTTGGCCTCTCTCGCAGTATGAAGGATCACACAGTCTTCTTCTGTAAGACGTCGAACGGTTGTATCTTGTTGGTGGTATATGTTGATGATATCATCACCACAGGGAGCGACTCCACAAGAATCGTCCACCTCAAGGCGCACATTCACCACCACTTCCACACCAAAGATCTTGGTCCCCTCACCTACTTCCTTGGCATCGAGGTCTCCCGTTCTGAGGACACTACCTCTCTCTGCCAACGCAAGTATGCCCTTGATATCTTGTAGGATGCAGGATTGAGCCAGGCAACTGCAGTGGACACTCCTCTTGAGCCTGGGGAACGCTCTCTCCATATCAACTCGGAACCATTTCCTCATCCAAAGAGCTATCGACGTCTGGTGGGTAAACTTAACTACCTCACCATGACACGCCCAGACATTTTCTGCGCCGTTGGCAAAGTCAGCCAGTTCATGGAGCATCCAACCAGATCTCAGTGGGATGTTGTCCTTCGCATTGCCAAATATATAAAGAAAGACCCTGCACGTGGCATTCAGTACTCTCATCATGCTCATTTCGATGTTGAGGTCTTCTGTGATGCGGACTATGCAGGTTGTCTCGCTACCCGCAAGTCTACTTTGGGATTTTCCGTGCTCTTCGCCGGTAACCTCATCTCCTGGCGCAGCAAGAAGAAGATTGTCGTCTCCCGATCGAGTGCAGAGGCCGAATACCGCGTCATGGTCACGGTCACCACTGAGCTCCTCTGGCTTCGTCATCTCCTCCACGAGCTTGGCTTCCCAGCAAAGATCTCTGCTCATATCTGGTGTGACAATCAGGCAGCCACGAAGATTGCCTCGAATCTTGTCTTCCATGAACGGACGAAGCATATCGAGGTGGACTGCCACTTTCTTCGCCACCATCTGGAGCAGAACCATATCAGTTTTGGCCATATTCCGACGGCAGATCAGTTTGCCGACATCTTCACCAAAGGCCTTCCCGGAGCTCGCCTTGACTCTCTCACTACCAAGCTGGGTATTCACAGCATGCATGGCCCAGCTTGAGGGGGAGTATAAGATGGTCTTTGTTCAATGTCGTCTTTTTCTTTATGGGACTCAGTCCAAGCTGGGCATGTCCAGCTTGAGGGGGAGCGTTGGACCCCATTTAAGTATAATGGGTATTTCCGAGTCTCACATCGGTCTTTCCCTCGTAATTATTTTCACTCATCTATAAAAGAATGTTTCCGCCTCACATTGAGGTAAGGAGAATTCACCATCAACAAGTTACATTAGTTATCGTAGCAAAGTGGTTACCACTTAGTTTAGGGTACGGCGGAAAAGAGAAATATAAGTTAGATTTAGTTACCATATTAAAGTAATTTTTGTTTTATCCTAAAAGAGTTTAGGAGGGCCGGTAAACAATAATTTAAGCAGTCACATTATTTCAAGGAAAACATTTGATGGAATAAGGTTTCAAGGATAATGATGATAAACTTAGAAAGACGGCAGAAGTTGACATGGTAACATTTGATGTTATAAAGATAAAAGGTTTGAATATGTTCAAGTTGTTGAACGGTTAGGATTACGATTCCTAAATCTCGCCATTATTCAAAGTTGCTTTGTAGATGTTTCTCACCAAGTTAGTGGGGGTGTTTTATCAGGTGGTCACATAGAGATGTGACATGAATTACATATGATGTAATTAGTTAACAAAACTCAAAAAGTGTGGCAAACATAAAGCTAGTCGAGCAGTTTGTCATATATACGATATGATAAACCGGTGGTTATGTTGGTTTTTGTTAAACCCTTTTTTATTCTTATGGGTATTCCCGAGTCCCACATCGGAATACTCCGTTGTATATTCCGCCTTCTCATTCTATAAAAGAAGACCTCCACCTCTCTTTGGAGGTAAGGGGGTTTCTCAACCTACATGGTATCAGAGGGAAATTAATCCTGAACCCTCCCTCCCCTGCAAATTCCCGGCTCTGTCCAGCCCCGCCTCTCTCCCCTCTGCCTTTGCCCTTCCTGACAGGCCTCCCTCCTCTGCCCTTGGTGGCCACCCTCTTCCCCGGCGCCTCCCTTCCCCGGCGGCTCCCTCCTAAAATCCTGCCCGGCGGCCCTCCGTTCGCGCTGCTCCGGCGGACTCCCCCCCCGCCCCTGCATCTCCTACCGGCGCGTCTCCCCTCCCGGCGCCCTCACCCAGCGCCACCCCTGGCTCCCGGCCCCCGGCTCCCAGCGTGGCTCCAGGCCCCCGGCTACAGGCATGACTCCCGACCCCCAGCGAGAATCCCGGCTCCCGGCTCCAAACACGGCTCCCGGCGACTCCTCCTTGCTGCGCGCGTCGGCCCCGGTATCTCCCGCATCTCCCGCTACGCACCGCACTCCTCCTCAACGGCTTCCGCCTTCCCCGGCGGTCGTTTCGGCTCCCGCAACTGCCCGCACCAACTCTGCATCTTCACCCTTCTCAGCGGTCTCGCTCTGGAGTTTGCCACCACGGCAACCGAACTGCTCACTAGCCCGTCGACGCTAGAGATCCCTCAGGTTTATCATCGGCTGAGCAAGGCGCAGCGGACTCTTCCTCCTCCCGCCCCCATTATTGACCACTCAGCTCTCCTCGGTCACAGCAGTGGCCACTCCGGTCCTCATGGACGTGGTCGTGTCGAGAATCGTCCACGTCCCCTCTGTCAACATTGTGGTAAGGTTGGCCACACGATCGACCGATGTTGGGTCCCACATGAACGTCCATCCCAGCGCCCGCGGCAGGGACAGACCGCGGTCCAGGAGGCATCCTCGACAGTCTCCACCCTTCCCCCATCACTGGACCTATCTATGGCCGACATCCGGCTGACTCATGATCCACGGGACCCTGTCGGACCCGGTCCATCCTCGGCTTCTGTGGCCCATTATGTTCGCTCCGCTGCCTTTGTTGGTCGTCGCTCCCCTGCCTGGATGCTGGACTCTGGTGCCTCCGACCACGTAACCGGAGATGCTGGTATGTTGACCTCTTACTGCCCTTATGTCGGTTCATCAACCATCACCGTCGCCGATGGCTCCACTATCCCCATTGCGGGCTTCGGCGCATGCTCACTGACTCCATCGATACACCTACCCCTCTGTGGCCCACGTGCCCCGCAGTCCCTTTAATCTTCTTTCCATCAGTAAGCTGACAAACGATTATAACTGTGCTATCATATTTACCTCTTCTGGTGTTGTGTTTCAAGAGCAGACTACGAACCGGGAACTTGGTAGAGGTCGGCTTCGGGACGGGGTTTACATGTTCGATGGCCCGGCACCCCTCGCTTGCATGTCTGCCTCTTCTCGAGCATTGGATCTTCATTCCCGCTTGGGACACCCGCCTGCATCCACCATTCATTAGCTTTTTCCGGACTTCAGTCGACATCTTTCTTTTCATTGTGAGTCATGTACTTTTGCGAAACATCATCGCACTACATACATTCCTCGCATGGATACACGGGCCTCACACCCTTTTGATCTGGTTCATTCAGATGTTTGGGGTCCGTGTACCATTTCGAGTAATATGGGATATAAATACTATATATCTTTCATCGATGATTATTCGCGAATGACTTGGCTTTACCTCCTTCGTGAACGCTCTGACTTGTTTTCCACCTTCCAAAACTTTTACAATGAAGTTCAGAACCAATTCTTCATCTCTGTAAAATGTCTCCGCTCGGATAATGGGCGTGAGTATCTCTCCACTCCCTTTCGGCAGTTTCTCCAGACAAAAGGCATCCTTCATCAGACCTCCTGCCCTGATACACCCCAGCAGAATGGCGTGGCCGAGCGGAAACACAGACATATTCTGGAGACTGCTCGTGCCCTCCTCTTCCACCGGCAGGTACCACTGCATTTTTGGGGCGATGCCATTCTTACCGCCACCTACCTGATAAACCATCTTCCTTCCTCTATCATTCAGGGGGAGACTCCTTTTCAGGCTCTGTTCTCCTCTCTCCCTCTTCACTCCCTTCCCCTTCGCGTGTTTGGATGCCTCTGTTACGTTCGAGACACACGTCCAGGGCTCTCCAAAGTCGCTCTCAAATCTCTCCGCTGCATTTTTCTTGGCTACTCCCGCACTCAGCGCGGATATCGCTGCTTCTCCCCCGACCTCCGGCGGTATGTCATCCCGGCCGATGTTACCTTTGTTGAGAACTCTCCGTTCTCCCTTCCCTCTCCCCATCCTGACCCTGCCATAGATGATTGTCTTCCTCTAATCATCCACCCTCCACCAGTGTCCACCCCTGTTGACACAAATTTTGGTCAGGTTTACTCCCGCCGTCCATTGCCTTTATCCCCCGTCCCGGCCAATGACACCGACGCTCCCACTTCGACAACTGCTCATGCTCCACCACCCGAGGACTTGCCCATTGCCCTACGGAAAGGTACACGCACCTGCCAGAATACTCCACTCTTTGTATCTTCTTACAGGGGTCTGTCCGCTCTGGAGACAGTTTCTATACCTCGCACGATTGGTGATGCCAAATCTCACCCCAGGTGGCTAGCTGCAATGCGGGATGAATTACAGGCTCTGGAAGAAAACCATACTTCGGATCTTGTCCCCCTTCCAACAGGCAAACAGGCAGTAAGAAGCAAATGGATTTACACAATCAGGCAAAATCTTGATGGCACTCTCCATCGCCTCAAAGCCCGTCTTGTGGCCAAAGGCTTCGCCCAGACTTACGATATTGACTACTTTGATACCTTCTCTCCAGTTGCCAAGATGGCCTCCGTCCGATTATTCATCTCTTTCGCCGCCCATCATCAGTGGCCTCTTTATCAACTGGATGTCAAGAATGCCTTCCTCCATGGCTTCCTTGAGGAAGAGGTTTATCTGCAGCAGCCCCCCGGGTTTTCTGCCTCCGGTGTTGAATCTCAAGTCTGCCGGCTCCGCCGCTCTCTTTACGGTCTCAAGCAGTCTCCTCGTGCTTGGTTCGGCCGCTTCAGCACGGTTGTCACCGACTTTGGGCTTTCTCGCAGCATAAAGAACCACACTATGTTCTACAGGGCGACCTCCCATGGCTGCATTTTATTGGTCGTGTATGTGGATGATATCATCATCACCGGCAACGACTCTGTGGGTATCGCCCATCTCAAGGACCATCTTCACCAGCACTTCCACACTAAGGATCTCGGGCCTCTCACCTACTTCCTAGGCATTGAGGTTTCCTATTCTTCGGACACCATCTCCCTCTGCCAACAGAGGTATGCGTTAGATATCTTGCAGGATGCTGGATTGACTCAGGTCACTGCTGTCGACACTCCTCTGGAGCCTGGGGAACGATCTCTTTATGCCTCCTCGGCACTGTATCCACATCCCGAGCGATACCGTCGGTTGGTGGGCAAACTCAATTATCTCACAATGACTCGACCCGACATTTCATGTGCGGTTGCCAAAGTGAGTCAATTTATGGAGCATCCGACCATCTCTCATTGGGATGTTGTCATCCACATCGCCAAGTACATCAAGCGAGATCCTGCCCGTGGTCTCCGCTACTCCCAGCATCCTCATCAGCATATTGAGGCCTTATGCGATGCTGATTATGCTGGTTGTCTTGCTACTCGGCGCTCTACCTCTGGGTTTGCCATATTCTTGGCAGGCAACCTCATTTCTTGGCGCAGCAAGAAACAAACGGTCGTCTCCCGCTCCAGTGCCGAGTCTGAGTACCGGGCCATGGCCACCGTCACTACAGAGATCCTTTGATTTCGGCAACTCCTCCAGGAGTTTGGCTTTCCTCAGCAGAAATCTGCTCATATATGGTGTGATAACCAGGCAGCCACCAAAATTGCTTCGAATCCCGTCTTCCATGAACGAACGAAGCATATTGAGGTGGACTGTCACTTTCTTCGACACCACCTGGAGCACAATCATGTCAGCTTTAGCCACATTCCAACGGCGGACCAGCTTGCTGACATCTTCACCAAAAGCCTCCCCGGTGCTCGCCTTGCCTCGCTCAGTTCCAAGCTGGGGATCCACAGCATTTGACGCCCAGCTTGAGGGGGAGTGTGTCTAGGTCTTGTATGATGTCATCTTTATTTTTATTTTGTGGGACTCGATGTCCAAGCTGGGCATGTCCAGCTTGAGGGGGAGTGTTTAACCCCTTTTTTATTCTTATGGGTATTCTCGAGTCCCACATCGGAATACTCCGTTGTATATTCCGCCTTCTCATTCTATAAAAGGTCTCCACCTCTCTTTGGAGGTAAGGGGGTTTCTCAACCTGCAGTTTTGTTAAATATTCTTAGAGCTTAAGAATATTAAAATATATCATATTAAAGATGTAGATGGCGAATTCCCCTTTCCTCAATGTGAGGTGGGGACATTCTTTCATAGATGAGTAGAAATGATTACATGGTGGAGTATTCTGATGTGGGACTCGAAAATACCCATTATAATAAAACTGGGTTTCACACTCCCCCTCAAGCTAGACATGTCCAACTTGGACCAAGAGTCCCACAAAAGAAAGACAACAGCGAACAAGACCATACACACTCCCCTTCAAGCTGGGTCGTTGATGCTGTGGATACCTAGCTTGGTACTGAGAGAGTCCAAACGAGCTCTCGGGAGGCCTCTGCTGAAGATGTCGGCAAGCAGTTCTGTCGTCGAAATGTGGCCAAAACTGATATGGTTCTGCTCGAGGTGATGGCGAAGAAAGTGGCAGTCCACCTCGATATGCTTCGTTCGTTCATGGAAGACGGGATTAGAAGCAATCTTCGTTGTTGCCTGATTGTCACACCAGATATGAGCAAACGTCTACGCTGGGAAGCCAAGCTCATGGAGGAGATGACGAAGCCAAAGTATCTCACTAGTGGTCGTGGCCATGGCACGGAATTCAGACTCCGCACTAGATCTGAAGACGACAGCCTGCTTCTTGTTGCGCCAAGAGATGAGGTTACCTGCCAAGAAAATGGCAAACCCAAAAGTAGACTTTTGGGTAGCAAGGCAACCAGCATAGTCAGCATCACAGAAAGCCTCAACATTCAGATGAGCGTGATGTGAGTACCGAAGACCACGAGCAGGGTCTTTCTTGATGTATTTGGCAATGCGGAGGACAGCATCCCACTGAGATTTGGTCGGATGCTCCATGAATTAGCTCACTTTGCCAACATTGCAGGCAATGTCCGAACATGTCATGGTGAGGTAATTGAGTTTTCCCACAAAACGACGGTAGCTCTCTGGGTGAGAAAATGGTTTCATGTTGTCATGGAGAGAATGTTCCTCAGGCTCAAGAGGAGTGTCCACAACAGTTGTCTGACTCAAACACGCATCCTGCAAGATATCCATGGCATATTGCAAAAGAACCCAAATGCGGTGACAACGGTGCTGAATCAGCCAAACCAAGCACGAGGAGAATACTTGAGACCATATAGAGAGCGACGAAGTCGACGGAAATGGGAGTCGGCTCCTGAGGCACGAGATCCTAGGGGTTGCTGCAGATATATCTCTTTTTTAAGAAAGTCATGGAGAAAAGGCATTTTTGACATCCAGTTGATGAAGGGGCCAATGATGATGAGCGACCAGAGAGATGGATAATCAGACTGATGCCATCTTTGCAACCGGAGAGAAGGTATCAAAATAGTCGATACCATATGTATGAGCAAAGCCCTTCGCCACAAGTCGGGCTTTGAGGCGATGGAGAGTGTCATCGGCATTGAGACGGACCATATAAATTCATTTGTTGTCGATCGCCTATTTGTCTGCCGGAAGGGGGACCAGATCGCAAGTATAGTTGTCGTCCAGAACCAACAATTCATCCTGCATCACTTGTAGCCACCCCGGGTGAGATTTGGCATTGCCAACCGTGCGGGGAATAGATATCGTCTCTAGAGCTGACAGACCTCTGTATGAAGATGTAAATAGAGGAGTATTCTAGCAAGAACGGGTACCTTTCCGGAGTGCAATGGGCAAGTCGTCTAGTGCAAGGGCAGGAGCATCGGACGAAGCTGGGACGATGGTTTCTTCGGCCTGGACAGAGGGGCACAGTCGATGGGCAATGGGAGTAGACCGTACCAAACCAGTGATCAGCAAGGGGAGGCGCCAGAGGAGGGTGGATTATAGGAGGAAGACAATCATTGATGGTAGTGTCTGGATGTGGAGAGGGAAGAGAGAACAGAGAGCTCTCAACAAACGATACGTCAGCAGAGATGATATACCGTCGTCGGTCTGGAGAGAAGCATCGATATCCACACTAAGTGCGTGAATATCCGAGGAATATGCAACGGAGGGATTTGGGAGAGAGCTTGGAGAGGTTGGGATGAGTGTCACGGACATAACAAATACATCCAAACACACGGAGTGGAAGTGAGTGAGGGAGAGAGGAGAACAGAGTCCGAAAAGGAGTCTCCCCCTGAAGGATAGAAGAAGGAAGGCGATTGAGGAGGTATATAGCAGTGAGGATGACATCCCCTCAAAAGAGAAGAGGCACCTACAGGTGGAATGGGAGGGCACGAGAAGTCTCTAGAATATGTCGGTGTTTTCGCTTGCCCACTCCAATCTGCTAAAGGTGAATTAGGACAGGAGGTCTGATGAATGATGTTGTTCGCCTGGAGAAACTGCTGAAAGGGAGTGGACAAATACTCTCGCCCATTGTCTGAGCGGAGACATTTAACGAAGATGGAAAACTGGGTATGAATCTCATGGTAAAAAATCTGAAAAGTAAAAAACACCTCAGACCGATCTCGAAGAAGGTACAGCCAAGTCATACGCGAAAATTCATCAATGAAGGATATATAATATTTATATCCTAAGTGACTCGAGACGGCACATGGACCCCATACATCTGAATAAACCAAATCAAAGGGTTTGGAAACCCGTGTAACCACTCGAGGAAGATATGAAGTGCGATGATGTTTCGCAAATTTACATGACTCGCAACGAAAGGAAACATGCTGACTAATATCAGGAAAAAGTTGATGAAGGGCAGAGGCGGGTGGATGTCCCCTGGGAATGAAGGTCCAATGCACGAGCAAAGACAGACGTGCAGACGACGGATGCCGGTCCATTGAACATGTACACCCCGTCCCGAAGTTGGCTTCTACCAAGTTCTCAGTTCGTCGTCCGCTCCTGAAACACAACAGCAGAAGATGTAAATATGGCACTACAATTGAAATCCTTTTAAATTTTACTTATGAAGAGAAGGTTAAAAGGACTGTGAGGCACATGTGCCACAGATGACAGGTGAATAGATGAATTCAGGGAGCATGCACCAAAACCCGCAATGGGGATAGTGGATCCATCAATGACAGTGATGGCTGAGGAACCAACATATGGACAGTAGGTGGATAACATACATGCATCACCTGTGAGATGATCTGATACACCTAAGTCGAGCATCCAGGCAGGGGAGCGACGGCTGACAAAAGCAGTGGAACCACCAGAGTGGGCAAGAGATGCCGAAGAAGAACCCGGTAGAGAGGTGGTCCGATGATCTTGAATCAGCTGGAGCTCAGCCATGGAGAGGTCCAGAAAGGGGGGAAGAGCTGCGACCGACGTGGAAGCACCTTGGACCGCAGTCTGACCTTGCCGAGGTTACTGAGATGGACGGCCATGAAGAGCCCAACAGCGGTCGATCAGGTGGTCAAGCTTGCCACAGTGCTGACAGAGGGGACAAGGACGACCCTCCCCACGGCCACGTCCACGAGTGAGTGGAGAAAGTGCCCGATGAGCCTTTCCAAAGCGATGATACACATGTGGAATCTCTAGCGAAGAGGGGCTGGCGAGCATCTCCATGGTCGTCGTCGCATATTCAGGATTGAGGCCATGGAGAAGGCTAAAGAGGCACAATTGGTCCCTCCGGGTCAAAGCTGCCTCTGGTGTCAGGGGAATGAGGCACAGCTCAAGCAATTCATCCCGAAGAGCTTATCATTCCATGAAGTACGGCGGAAATGGACAGGCCTACTGGCGGATGAGCAACAAGCGCTGAAGAACATCGGAGACCCGATCCAAAATATTTGTCTCGGAATACATGAGGTTTAAGGAATCTAAGAGTTCCTTCACCGTATTTGCGGTCCAAGTAACGTCCTTAACGGAGTGGTCCATGTAATTGACCAACAAGACAAAGATCTTGCTATCAACAAGCTTCCATGGGAGGTATTTGGGATCGGAAGGTGGTGGCGGAGGAGCCTCGAGGTGGGAGTCGAGGTCCATGCCCGTGAGTGACATCAACACTGTCTTCCGCCAAACCGAGAAATTGGTTGCGTCGAGCCGCTCATCAACCAGGCGGGTGGAGGCGGTGATCAGTGGAGGCAGAATAGAAGAGTCGTCCATTGGATGGTCGGGGCCGGGACTTGCCGAGGAGAGCGGGACCGGGTGAAGCTGGAGAGCCTCTAGAAGGCGGGGCCGGAAAAGCACGGCGGGAGGCGGAGTCGGTCGAGAAGCCGAGAGGCCGCGAGCAGGCGAGGCCGGTAGAGCACCGCGGGAGGGGTTCCGCCTGGAGTGCGATGTCGGTCGTCCGCGTCAGGAGTGCCACGGGAGGGATGTCGGATTGGTGTTGCCCGATCCGGTTGGGCTGAATGCTTGTGGCCATTCGGGCTAGGGTTTGATGTTGGGCCGAATGCTTGTGATCGTCTTCTCCATTTGTTTTATAGCCCATTTCGGGCTAGGTTTTGATGTTGGAAATCCTCTGTAATTTCTGTGCTCCCGAATCATAGTGAAATTCTGCCTCTCCCGTGGACGTAGGGATTTTTCCCGAACCACGTAAATCGCCGTGTTCATTGTTGCTTTTCTTTCTTTCGTTTTCTCGTTTTCTGTCGTTCTGTCTCCCGGTGATTCCGCAACAAGGGAGGCGAGGATAAACACCGGGAAGTCGCACGGAGAGCGGGGGTCGGGAGATCGTCACGGGAGGGTCGGCGCGCGCGGAAGAGGCGGATAGACGGTGAGTGTCGTTGGGAGCGGGAGGGAGGGCCTCGGGTGGGAGGGTTCCGTCGAGAAGGACAGAGGGCCGCCTGGTCCGTCGCGCGCAAAGGAGGAGGCCGCCGAAGGGCCAAGAGAGCGTCTCGACCGTGAAGGCTCCACCTGGAAGGAGCCGAGAAGGAGGCGAGCCAGTCATAGCCAGGAGGCCGAAGGGAGGGCGGGGCCAGACGACACCGGGAAGCCGCAGGGAGGGTGGGGCCGGATAGAGCCGGGAATCCGCCGGGAGGGAGGGGCCGGAAGCGCCCGCAAGAGGGATTCTCCAGAAGGGAGGGCAGTGGAAAAATTATCGGGATTTTTCCTCTGATGGCTTTTAGATGACGAATTCTCTTTTCCTCAATGTGAGGTGGAGACATTCTTTTATAAATGAATAAAAAGGATTACATGGTGGAGTATTCCGATGTGGGACTCAGAAATACACATTATAATAAAACTGGGTTTAACAAAAGACAACCTCTATTTTATCATTCTTTCACGTTGGCTACATAAATGTATATATAGATATAAATTTCGTGAAAAGTAATTTTAATAAACCTCTTATGACTTTGAGTTTATCCCTAACGATGTTCATCATGAAGTATTAATGTTATGACGAAATGTTAAGGTTAGCATGAGTAGGATTCTCGTATAGAGATACAGAATATGTTCATGAGGCACAAAGGAAAGGATGGGATTTTTTTGTGCACCGGATGACCTACTAATATTTTTGTTTACATGTCTGGTTTTGTAATCAAACAAAAAGGGGGAGATTATGCATGTGCTTGTATGTATTTTTGTTTTGTTTCATTAAAATTGCTCTCATGCATGTTTAATATTATCATATGTTTAAATGTTTTCAATGTGCTTAATATATTAAATGTGTGTTAAAAGTATTTTTATATTTTATGCATTCCGATGTTTTTATTTACAATCACATTCTGCTTACGATTTTCATGGCAATCATTGACCGAGTTTAATGGAGATAGTTTGAGCGATCTATTTAATATGTTTGGCTGGTTTAAACTTGTTGAAATAGAAATTGTACCTCACAGTGAGGTAGGATACTTTATTTATAAACGAGAAAAAGAGTACAAAAGATAACCCACACCGATGTGGGACACGAATATTAAAAATATCTAAAAATATTTAATACTCTTAACACCCCCTCAAGCTGGGACATATATATTTATCATGCCCAGCTTGTTACACAAAAATTGGAAACGTGACCCAGACACCCCTTTTGTGAGAACATCTGCAAGTTGATCAGAGGTATGAACATAACCGAAGGTGATCTTCTTCTTCTCAAAGTTTTCTCAAATGAAGTCACAATCAACTTCAATATGATTTGTCCGCTCATGAAAGACTGGATTTGTGGCAATCTTGATAGCTGCTTGATTGTCACACCAGATATGTTCTGATTTCTTGACAGTATAGTCAATCTCCTGTAGAATTTGTTGTGCCCAAACAATCTCTAAGATAGAAAGATTCCTTTGTTACATCTGGATACCTCAATCCCTAAAAAATGTCGTATTGGACCCAAATTCTTTCGTGGGAAAATTTTGATAAAGGATTTCAGTCGATCAATGTCGACATCATCAGTGTCAATAATGACAATGTCATCCACATAAACTATCAAGAGAATGATGCATGTTGTAAAATGATGATAGTAAACAGAAGAATCTTTTATGTTTTGACGTGTGCCAAAGCTAAGAACAACGGTGCAAAAGCGCCCGAACCAAGCACAAGATGACAGCTTGAGGCCATACAACGATCGATGAAGGCGATAAACCTTGGAAGACTCCCCCTGTGCAACAAACCCCGGTGGTTGCTCTAATATAAACTTATTCATCAAGAAAACCATGAAAAGGCATCAAAGTAATCAATGTCATACGACTGCGCATTACGTTTGGCAACAAGCCGGGCTTTGAGAAGATTAAGAGAGTCATCGGCATTGACGCGCACGATATAGATCCACTTGCAACCAAACAACTTGTTTATCCGAAGGGATATGGACAAGATCCCAAGTATGGTTGGTTTCCAAGGCCTGAAGTTCATCCTGCATTGTCTTTAACCAGTCGGGATAAGATTTTGCTTTAGCAACAGCGCACAATGTCGAGTGAGCAGTCAGTGTCGCAATAGCGCAAGAGGTAGCCACAAATAAGTCCTGATAAGACTGACATGAGCGCGAAACCAATAAGAAACTCCAGGGATGAAGGATCGGGAGCAGGTGACTCGTCGGGTGTGGTAGCAACATCAATCCTTGGGGTGGCAGGTGTGCTAGGTCGGCGAGTATATACCTGGCCAAATCGTGATCCAACGTCACTGGGAAGAGACAGGGGTGGTGGGACATATCAAGAGAATATGGTAAAGTAACTTCGAAATCAAGAACGGCATATGGAGGTGGGAAATCAGGAATAGAACAAACCAAAGATTCCACAAAGGAAACATCAACCAAGACAACATAACGATGCAAATCTGAAGAGAAGCACCGATATCCACGCTGAGTTCGAGAGTAGCCAAGAAAGATACATTTGAGAGCGCGTGCATCAAACTTGGTAATCGAGGGGCGAATTGTTGGAGTTGGTGTTGCTCGAGATGATGACAAAGAAAGTGACAGTCCATCTCGATATGCTTCGTGCGTTCATGGAAGATGGGATTGGAAGCAATCTTTGTGGCTGCTTGATTATCACACCAAATATGAGCAGACGTCTGTGGCGGGAAACCAATCTCATTGAGGAGATAACGAAGCCAAAGGATCTCAGTAGTGACCGTGGTCATCGCACGGTATCCAGACTCAGCACTGGATCTGGAGACGACAGTCTGTTTCTTCCTTCGTCATGAGATAAGGTTACCTGCCAGGAAAACAGCAAACCCAGAAGTAGACTTCCGGGTAGCTAAACAACTAGCATAGTCACCATCACAGAAGACCTCAATATTCAGATGATCGTGATGTGAATATCGAAGACCACAGGCAGGGTCTTTCTTAATGTATTTGGCAATGCGAAAGACAGCATCACACTGAGATTTTGTCGGATGTTCCATGAATTGGCTAACCTTGCTGACAGTGCATGCGATGTCTTGACGAGTTGTGATAAGATAATTGAGTTTTCCCACAAAACGACGGTACCTCTCTGGGTGAGAATATGCATAGCGACCCTGCCTTTTCTTACATTACTATTACATCATTATAAAGATAAACAACACACCACGAGGATCCAGAGGTTTAGTGTCTTGGGCAAACTAGGACCAAACATAACATTTACAACATCAAACATAAACATTTATTTAATTCATTCTTCTCCAGTTTCTCGTTGTTCCTAGAAAACTCCTTACTACACATAATCACCTGAGGACATACATCAAAAAGGGGTGAGCTAAAAGCCCAGTAAAAAGATAGATAAGAACAATATAGCATGGGGTGAGCATAATCATATCATAGGCAAAGGATCATGAACATTAGAGAAAGCATTAATAAAATACTTGAAATGTGGCAATGCATAAAAATGAAACATCATGTCTTAGTGGTCATCTACCACACATACTTGTGAACAATGCTAGCATCATGTTCACGCATCATGTTCACGCATCATTTCACTTTTACTCATAAGATTCATCACTTTACCCAATGCATTTGAGCGGTGTATAATTTCAGGCACACCCGTCACATTCAAACATTCATATTGCGCTATATAATTTCGGACACACCCGTCACATCATAATATTTACATTATCATGAATACCACATTAAAAATATGTAAAACTTGAACTTAACATAACTCATGGAAAGAAATGGGTTTCACATAATAAAGCATACTTTCATAAACATTTGATCCCCAAAATAAAGAGGGAATATCATTTTTTGACATAGAACCATTAACCATGAGTGAAGAGTGAAACAATAATCAAGAAGTAAAAAGGGTGTGTTTATTTAAAAAAAGAGTTCTTTTGGAAAACATTGGGTTTTTCATAAAATCAATTAAAGAACGTGTATATCCCAGAAAAGGTAAGATAATGATGAATAAATAATTTTTAAGGAAAACACGTACCGAACATGAAGTGAAAGAGGAAGAACCCGAAGAAAGAAAGTTGGGTTCGAGAATTTCCCCTTACCTTATATCCGAACGTTTTCTTCACTTTAATGTCCTGTATAATGACATTATATTCATTAATTAACAATTCCAGAACCTTGTGTACATGAATATGGTTTATTATGGTTTAAGTTATTTTATAAGCTTTTGGATGAGTTGTAGAGTTTAAATCCATTGTTCGGGAATGTTCGTTTTTATGGTTTTCTTGAACGGTTCACTTGTATTCATAAATGAAAGTTCGTGTAGAACATGGATAAACATCCAGAACTGATCTTTCATGTTATTAATGATATTACAGGAGTTTAAATGATCTTATAATGAATTGTGTTATATACCATGTGAATGAATCATTAGATAAGAATTTAATGATGATCGTTTGGGTTAATTCGGGTGGTTTTCGACCACAACAAACTTGTTTTGTTTAATCGTTCAGTAATATGTACATAAGTTAGTTCCAGAACATTAAATAGGATATAATACATATAATATAATCTGGTTCAAGCATAAAAATGGTTTCATGACCAGATCTAAATGCGGTAATGGAAAAAAAACATTTCATTCTTGAATGTGATAAATTAACACCTGACGAACAACGTTTTCTTTTCTAAAATAAAAAGAAATAGAGAAGAGGGTTGGATGATATATTATCCCATTAGTATCATAACATTCCAGTATATGTGAGATACTGGAGTTACCATACTATGTGGATGAGGATAGGTGGGGAGAGATTAAGAAAAAAACATGAAATTGAAAGGAAATTAAAGGAAAAGAGGGGAGAATTACCTCTTGAATCCTCCTTTTGAGATCCTTCTTAAGGAACCTAGGCTTGGTCTTTTGATGAGACCAGAAACTCTTAGACGTGGGGAAGGGGCTAGGGAAGATGTTTGGGAAGAGTTTAGACAAGGCTTGAAGCTTGAGAGGTGTGAGGAAATGAGGACGTGAGGGGTGGAATTTATAGTGGAGGGGAGAGGGGTTTTCTCAATATAATATTCATTAATTTATTATTTCTCCACAAGACAAGTAATAGTGAGTCTTCCATGACTAAATACAGTAATTTTATCATGTGAATCCAAACCATATGTGCTTACATTAGCAGAACATCACCCATGACTCTATAATTCATGAATTTAACTTATCTTGTAAATTATTGTATTTCACTATTCATCAAAAATTCAAGTATTTCAGAAAAATCCCAAAAATTCACCCTAACCATTTTTCGACATGTAGAATCCAAAAATGAAGTTCATTTTTCAAAAATAATTTTCTAAATATGATTAATTTAATTTTTAATTAAAATCATAATCATATTAAAAAATCCAAATTTTAAAATTAAAACTGATTTCATAATGCTTTCAAAAATTATATAAGTTCTTATAAAATTATCTTAAAACCCAAAAGACATAATTGTTAATTTATGAAAACATTTTAGGAAAATACATTTTCTTTTAAATTAATTAAATAACTATTTATGACTTACAAAATACCAATATTTTTACTACGGTCAAATTGTCACTTATAAGATGCCTAAATTTTATTTAATCATTCAAGATTAAGGTTACTATTATTTTGAACGATTTACTATTCATAAGGGCCATACTACTATTCATAAGGGTAGGTTACTATTCACCAAAAATTAAGTTTGTCCTATCGAACTCCAAACATCTTACTGATCGCAACCGTGTATGTCAAATTTTCGAAATTCAAAACATAGAAGTGGCAAGTTTATGTTTAATGATCACATAGTATTTAGTATCATTATATGTCATTGTGCTTCCTAATGTGATTATACTATAAGGCATAACTATAAGAAGAGAATTTCATTGATAAAACTTTGGGTCGTTACATTCTTCCCCCCTTGTGAAATTTCACCTTCGAAATTTCAATTTACACAAACAGTTGAGGGTATTTCTCCTTCATTGCCTCTTCCAGTTCTCAAGTTGCTTCTTCAAACTTATGGTTCCTCCACAACACTTTAACAAGATAGGTAGTCTTGTTGGGTAGAACCATATCTCTCCGGTCCGGAATCTTTACTGGCTATTCCTCATAAGAGAGATCATCTTCAAGCTATACCACCTCCGAGTTCAATACATGTGAGGGATCTGGTATGTATTTCCTCAAAAGTGATAAATGAAACACGTCATGAACTTGAGCCATATTCGGTGGAAGTGCAAGCTGATAGGCCACGGCTCCTATGCGGTCAAGGATCTCAAAGGGGCCAATGTACCTTGGGCTTAGTTTCCCTTTTTTTCCAAACCGCATGACTCTCTTCCATGGTGATATTCGAAGGAAGACTATCTCCAACGTCATAGCTCTTTTGCCGACTTTGAGCACCTTTTATGTGTTTCTGAATGACTTAAGCCTTCTCTGTCATCTTTTGCACAAGATCAGGTCCAAGTAGCTTTCTTTCTCCAACTTCATCCCAACAGGTTAGAGTTCTACATCGTTTTTCATACAAAGCTTCATATGGAGTCATCTGAATACTCGAGTAGAAGTTATTGTTGTATGAGAACTCAACCAATGGGAGATGCTGATCTCATCCACCTTTGAATTCTAAAAAGCAGACTCTTAGCATGTCTTCAAGCGTCTGAATAGTCCTTTCAGATTGACCATCAGTTTGGGGGTGATAGACTGTGCTAAAATTTAATTCAATACTCAAAGCATGTTGAAGGCTCCAGAATTTAGATGTGAACCTCAGATCACGATCAGAGACAATCGATAGTGGAACACCATGCAGTCTCACCACTTCCTTCCCATATATCTTTGCAAGTTGTTCAAGCGAGAGATCTTCCTGAATAGCGATAAAATGGGCAGTCTTAGTGAGTCGGTCAACCACAACTCATATCGTATTATTTCCCTTCGACGTCTTCGGGAGACCCGTGACAAAGTCCATAGTGACATTCTCCCATTTCCACATGGGTATAGGCAATGAATGCATCATCCCTTTGGACTTTTGTTGCTCTGCTTTAACTTGCTGACATACTAAGCATCTTGATATATATTCCACAATCTCCTTCATGTTGTCCCACCAGAAGTGTTCTCGGAGATCACGATACATCTTGGTACTACCAGAATGGATAGAGAAAGTTGAGTTATGTGCATTATCCAGTAGCTCCTTTATTTCGGATGATGAAGGCACACAAAGCCGCATTCCAAACCGAATCACACCATCATCGTCGATATGGAACTCGTGAAGGTTCCCTTCCTTTACTGCATTCACCATCTTTTGTAACTCCATATCATCCATTTGTGCCTCCTTAATCATCTCTTGGATTGATGGTTGTGCAATCATTTAGGCAAGGTAGGATGTATCCTCTGCCCTTATGATTTCCAAATTCATCCTTTGCATATCCAAGAAGATAGGGTCTTTCTCAATCCGCAACATGGATAGAGTAGCAGGTTCTTTTCTGCTTATAGCATCAGCTACCTTGTTCGTCTTTCCAGGATGATAGTGAATAGAGCAATCGTAATCCTTGATTAGCTATAACCATCTCCTTTGACGCATGTTGAGCTCTTTTTGTGTGAATATATACTTTAACCTCTTGTGGTCGGTGTATATGTCACACTTCTCACCATAAAGGTAGTGCCGCCAGATTTACAATGCAAAAATCACGGCTGTCAGCTCTAGATCATGCGTCGAGTAGTTCTGCTCATGGATCTTTAACTACCGTGAGGCGTAGGCTATCACATTATCATTAACAATTCTATGTCTTTTGGGTTTCAATTAAAATCATAATCTACTTAAAAAATATATATTTTAAAATTAAAACTGATTTCATAATACTTTCAAAAATTACATAAGTTCTTATAAAATTATCTTAAAACTCAAAAGACATAGAATTGTTAATTTATGAAAACATTTTAGGAAAATACATTTTCTTTTAAATTAATTAAATAATTACAAATAATTATTTATGACTTACAAAAATACCAATATTTTCACTATGGTCAAATTGTCACTTATAAGATACCTAAATTTTATTTAATCATTCAAGAGTAAGGTTACTATTATTTTGAACAATTTACTATTCAAAGGGTCATACTACTATTCATAAGGGTAGGTTTCTATTCACCAAAAATTAAGTTTGTCCTATCGGACTCCAAACATCTTATTGATCGCAACCGTGTATGCCAGATTTTTGAAATTCAAAACATAGAAGTGGCAAGTTTATGTTTAATGATCACATAGTATTTAGCATCATGATGTGTCATTATGCTTCCTAATGTGATTATACTATAAGGCATAATTATAAGAAGGGAATTTCATTGATAAAACTTTGAGTCGTTACAATATAGTTTTGTGCTGTCATAGAGAGACCGTTCCCGGGCTCAAGAGGAGTGTCAACGGCAATTGCCTGAGTCAAACCAACATCCTGCAAGATATCCAAGGCATATTTTCGTTGGCAAAGAAAGGTGGTGTCCGGAGAACGGGAGACCTCAATGTCAAGGAATGTCAGAGGACCCAGATCTTTGGTTTGAAAGTGGTGTTGAAGATGCCTTTTTAGATGGGCGATTCCATTTGAGTTTCTCTCAGTGATAATGATATCATTAACATAGACAACCAACAGGATAATGATGGGTGATTCCATTTGAGTTGCTCTCAGTGATAATGATATCATTAACATAGACAACCAGCAGGATACAGCCGGAGGACGTCGTGCGGTAGAAGACAGGGTGGTCCTTCATACTCTGAGATAGGCCAAATGTAGTGACGACGGTGCAGAATCTTCCAAACCATGCACGAGGAGACTGCTTGAGTCCATAAAGAGAGCGACGAAGTCGACAAACATGAGAATCGGCTCCTGAGGCACGGAAGTCAAGAGGTTGTTGCAGATATACCTCTTCTTCAAGAAAACCATGTAGAAAGACATTTTTGACATCAAGGTGATGAAAAGGCCAATGATGATGAGCGGCAAGAGAAATGGATAATCGGACAGATGTCATCTTCACAACCGGAGAGAGTATCAAAATAATCGACACCATATGTCTGAGCAAAGCCTTTTGCCACAAGTCTGGCTTTAAGGCGATGAAGAGTGCCATCTGCATTGAGGCGGACCGTATAAATCAATTTGTTGTCGACCACCTGTTTACCTGCCGGAAGAGGGATCAGATTCCAAGTATGATTGTCGTCCAGAACCTGCAATTCATCCCGCATTGCTTGAAGCCACCCAGGGTGAGATTTGACATCGCCAACCGTGCGAGAAATAGATATCATCTCCAGAGCAGAAAGACATCTGCATGAGGATGTGAAAAGAGGAGTATTTTGGCAAGAACGGGTACATTTTCGCAATACAATGGGCAAGTCGTCTGTTGCTAGAACAGGATCGTCGGACAAAGCTGGGGAGATGGTGTCCTCGGCCTGGACGAGAGACACATTCGATGGGCGACGAGAGTAGACAGTGTCAAACCTATGATCATCAGAGTGGGATACTTGAGTCAGAAGTGGGTGGATTATAAGAGGAAGACAATCATTGATGGTGGTGTCTAGATGGGAAGAGGGAGGAGAGAAAGGAGAGCTCTCAACAAAACATACATTATCAAAGATGATATAACGTCGTAAGTCTGGAGAGAATCATCGGTATCCGCGCTAAGTGCGGGAATATCCGAGGAAGATGCAATGGAGGGATTTGGGAGAAAACTTTGAGAGGTTGGGACGAGTGTCACGGACATAACACAGACACCCAAACACACGGAGTGGAAGTAGGTGAAAAATGAGAGAGGAGAACATAGCCCGAAAAGGAGTCTCCCCCTGAAGGATAGAAGAAGGAATGCGATTTATGAGGTATGTAGCAGTAAGGATGGCATCCCCCAAAAAAGAAGAGGCACCTGCATGTAGAATAAGAGAGCACGAGCAGCCTCCAGAATATGACGATGCTTAACGCTCGGCCACTCCATTCTGATGAGGTGTATTGGGGCAAGATGTCTAAGATGTACAATACTTCTTTTGTTAATAAACTGTATCTACATTTGTTTAAGACAGAGAAATGTGATAAGATGGTTGCTATGATAAAACCAAATAGAGATAAGACTGGTTTTAGTTATCATCATCAGATACCTAAGATATACAATACTTCTTTTATCTCAAGTTCTTTCAATCTCTCGGTATCACTAGAGTTTTTATCTCTAAGAATCTACCTTCTCATGTATCTTATAACAAATGTTTTAAATCTGCTTTTGTGTCAAAAAAATATATTACCTACTCAATTGGACCCAAAATAGCATGGATACCAAAAAGTGTCTGTGTTTGATTTTTCCAGGACTATGTCACATGTGCTTCAATGTTTAATTGAGGGGTGGTTTCTCTACAAATAATGGTAGAGATCCTTTTTTGAAGCAAAGCATAAATTCAAGGGGAGTACTTCTGTCTAATATTTTATTCTCTTCAAGGGAAGATTTAGCTATTTTATTCGGTTTTTAGCATGTGCTTATTAGTTTTATCATGACATGTTCTTAGAGGGAATTTATGTTTTTATCTTAATGTCCTTATGCTTAGAGTTAATTTATTTTTTAATGTTTTCATCTGCTCAAAGTGCTAAAGGGGGATAATTAGTTAATATTTTTTTAAATAGAATCATTTATTGTCCTTATTTACAAAGAGGGAGAATATTTTTTATTTACATGTCCGGTTTTGTAATCAAACAAAAGGAGGAGATTGTTTTTGCATGTGATTACATGTATTTTCTGTTTTGTTTTGTTTGATTACAACTCCTCTCATGCATGTTTAATATTATTATATGTTTAAATGTTTAGTGTTTTATATATTTAACATCACATCTATTACTTTATGTACATTTTTTTAATCATGTGTTTTTGTTTAGTTGTTTTGTTTAGCATGTTAATATTATATATCACATATTTTATAATCATATGCTTTAATGGTATATTAATTTATGTGATCGTGTTATTTTTTTATCATGTTGTGTGTATATATATATGAATCCGGAGATTCAAATTTATTGTCAACGTATAAAGGCCCATGGAGTCGCACTTTGTGTTTGACTGAATGACGATTGAGTTTGACACAAAGAGTTACTCTGAAAGTGTTTTAAAGTTAATCCAAAAGTGTTTTGGATGGTATTCACAAGGTATTGCATGTGATGTGATACAAGGTGAAGTTAATAATAGCTTTCCAAAAGTGTTTTGAAAGATATCTAAAAAGAGTTTTGGATATGATTTCAAAAGTTATTGTATACGATACCATATAAGGTGAAATAGAACAAAGTCTATTAGCCTTTAGTGCAAGTGGAGGATTGAAGGAGATTTTCCCTGAAGCCATATTTATATATGATACATAAATGAGTTGTATTGTTTACATGTAAAATATGATTTGCATGCAAGGGTATATCATTTCATGTGGTCTTTAGCCTATGGTGGACACTCGAGATATTCACCCATGATCGGCTATCATTTAAGGAACGGTTTCATAGAAGTTGCATTCATACGATTGATGCATGAGTTTTCCAAAACAGTATTTACTCATGTGTTATAAACGCATGAGTAAATGCTACAGCCCAAGGAGCGTCCTTATGGCTTCATAAACCACTGTCATACGATGGCAGTGCCAGTGGATGATCGTTGGCCGAAACTTTCCATTACCAGAAGCCCTTGTTATCCTTCTCCTTCGCATTAGAGGCTCTAGCAAGCCATGGAGGAAGGATATATCTCATCCATACGATGGATGATTTAGGTGCAACCCATGGATACACTACGGAGAGGGGATGCCTTTTGGCTGCCTTTTGTAATCTTTATCAAACTCATGCGATGGTGTTTGAAAATGTTGCAGTGGCTCTTCGGTGTAAGGTATACATGTTTACAGCAGTTTTTCATTTATATTTATCATGTTTTCATTTATCTTGTATAGAAAATCCCCGAACAAGGGTTTAAATCACTTCCGCTTCATCTGATAATCGTTATCAGACTAACAAAACCCTTCAATGTCAAGATATCAGCTATGTGACGCTGAAATACCAATACAAGATGGGTACGACTATGTTATATAATGGGCTCGACTATGACCTGTCATGGGCTCGATTACAAAATGAACAAGGTAATGTTATGCCCTGATATCAGAGAAACAGAGCATGATGTAACTCCTTGATCATCATATTTTACTAGCACTAGTCGAAGCATGTAGGGTCGAGCATCATGGTGACTTCCTAAGAAAATGACAACTCAACTTGATTGTTGATTATCTACGGGGTAGTGGTCTATCCTATTTAATTACATATTGGCACATGCATGCACGATGCATTATGGAACATGTTCGGCACAGTAGGTGTCATCTTACTAAGTCGTCTTACACACACCCTCCAGTCACACTTCGCGTGTACATGCAGACTTCATGTTTCGTGATGCAAGGTCAAGGGCCCTCTAATCGATGGATGAGTCAGGTGATGCTAGATCGCAGTCATGGATTGCATGGGTCTTCGTATTTTTGGTTTCTTTTTGGAATATTATTGGTACATGATCGATTCATACGACAATCATTATGTAATTTCGCATACGACTTGCCATGACATGACATCACATGGTTTCATAAACTTTGGGCATGTTACAATTATATTGTGGTTGGCTTTCCGCTGAGTCCATGGTATTTTAGGTTATGACATGCTATGCATTTATGTATTTATGTGTATTTGTTGATTATTGGTGCATGATATCGGGCGCACATCGCTCCCTAGCAATGACCTGTTAAACCTCTAATGTTAATCGCCAACCTCTAGCAATCAGGGGAGTGTGCCTACGTTCATGTAGCTTTCCAGCTCAGACTGGACAGATCGATGTGAGGCCGGGACATTATAAAATGGTATCAGAGCCCTGCTGTTTATATGTTTTTGATATTTGGGATACTGGTATTATAGGAGGCAGGGCTGTAGGAACTCGGGAAGGAAGTTGTAAGTATGCATGGCCAGCACATTTATAGTGAAAGACCAAGTTACCGGGGAGTGCAGGAATATGATATTCCAGATTTATAGATTGTGGTTTTGACAGATTTTAGAGGTTCCTGACACCACAACACAAGTTAGAGCAGTATCTCTGAGAAAACCCCATCCCTCGATGACAAACATTCATGCGCTAATGGAATTCTTCAATGACCTTTACAATGGCATCATCAGAAACATGAAGTCACAGAGAAATCACAAGGGCGCAAAATGTCATCTAGCATAATACGAAGGAAAGGAGTGGATGAGTGAGAAATATACCTTTCTAGGTTATCAACCAATCCTTCCCAAGGCCTTAAAAAATCTTCCTCCTTGAAAACAAATCCTGAGACCAAGATCTCTACTGCTAAGCGCTGAAAGTACAGTTAAGGTGAGCGATTATCACTTTTGGAAAAATTACAGAAGCATAGAAAAAGAATATGCGAAACATAAAAGACAGACAAGCCACAAAAAAGACATGCAAAGTAAAAAAGAAGCAGCCCCTTTCATAAGGATTCTACCAAAGTCAGGTGCCCAAAAAGTTAGGTATGTGCAGGAAACTATGGTTGGTAGTGAAGTTGTTCCCACTGCATCAGCAACTTGTAATGCATGGGCTGGGCTGCAGCAAAAGCATTAACAGCACCAGCGCACACAATTGCTCATATAAAATTATTCTAATTAGAAAAATATATCAGGAAAGGCCAAAGTCTATAAAAGTTGAAAATTGAAGCTTCAAAACTCACACCCTGGTTATGATTTTCTCCAATAGCCTTGAACTCAAATTCATCAACATTTCCAATTCTTCTGGCCATTTTGCTCCCTGTAAGTCCAGCTCCAGCAGCTGAATTGATCAAAATTTAGTTCCAAATAGAGGTGAGTCTTCAAATTAAGAAAGCTCAACTTTTTCATAATTTAAAAATAAAAGAAGAAAAAATGTCATGCGTCCCACTCTGCTCTCATTCTTTGTGTTGATGCAACCACAATTACAAAGCTACAACATCTTTAAATTGATTTACCCTACAAATCCTCAATCAACCTTAGCCTACAAGACATATAAGAGAGTATAACACAAATAATCAGAAAAGAAAACTTGAAGCAAAAACTGTTTGACGTGAGCATAATGGATCATCACTGCTATCTCTTGATAAAAAAAGGCTTAGCTATCAAGGAAACCCAAGGAAGGGGAAAAAAACCCTTACCTCCAAATGATGCAGCAACAGCAACAGAACCAGCAACGGTTCCGGCAGCACTCGCAGCAGCAGCAAACCCACCTGCTCCAATAACAGGGATAATAGTGCCCAGTGTAGGAGCTAAAGCACCGAATCCTGCAGCAATTGCTGGAGCTGCTAAACCTGTAGAAGAATGAAACAGAGCTGAATGTGAAAAGGCATTCAAGAAACAGCACTATTAAGACATCATCTACACGGTTGTAAACCATATTGCAAGGTACTCATACCACCAGTAATTGCCATTAGTGTTCCTCCAGTTAAGGCGGCAGCACCAATGATACCACCACGTTTCCATTTAGCCCACTTACTCTCTGGTGAACAGCTTTCTTCTTCCCTTTCTTTTGTCTCCTTTGCTATTGCCATTGCAGAGCAAGCAATAATAGTCTCCATTGCTTCCTGGAAACACCGCTCAAATCATATCAAGGAGAAAGTTAATGTTCAAAAAATGGGAAGGTATTAAAATTTAAAATTTTACAATACAAAGGGAGCATAAAATTAGGAGTCCTTCATAAACACTAAAAGCATAGAACTACTTATTTTTACCAATTTCAGCAAACAAAATACAGCAGCTGGCATGCTCTGCAATAATGTAATATGGCATTTCTTTAATCCTAATGATTCGCATGCAGAATCCATTTCATAAACCACTCATTTGTCTAATAAGATAGGAGACAGAATTAAAAGCACGTTCTGCTTTATAAAAGGCAGATAACCAAAAATATTTCCTATAATAATTGTTAAACATGTTGCCAATTCCACAGGTGAATAATGGGTACAACATTTAAACAATACCAATAGAAGTTAACAATAATACTATATCCAAGTATTTATACCATTTTGATCCACTGCAAGTCAAACCATGCTGCCAGCAAATGCAACGCAACACGATGTCGAGCATCGTAACCTTTTCTTTGAGCATTTCTTCTCTTAGAATCAGGTATATTTGCAAGACAAGCTGATAGAAGCTCATAAAGGACCATCACTTTCCTTTGATAAGTGAGCATTGTTGCCTCCTCTCTGAGCTTCCCATCAAATTTACTACCATTCTCTGAAGATGCTTCTTTCATGCCACAAACACTGTGACTTATCCCCTTTGGAATTTCAGGGGGTACATTTTCCATTTCCGGGCTTGATTGTGAGTCCATGGTGGCAAACTTATCCTTGCACTCATAAATCTCCTTTGGAATTTCAGATTTTTCATTTTCCGTTTCAGGGCTTGACCGTGACTCCTTATTGGAAAATTTCTCCTTGCACTCATGTTTGTATTCAAGATGCTTCTCTTTCTTGGACATATAAGATGGAGAGCTTGTTTCCATTTCTTGTGCCAAAGCATCAACAGCCTTAGACAAAGCAAGTTCTTTGTCCCTCCTTTCGGGATTTTCATCGCTTTCTTCTGCTAGTAACCTCAAAAACTGTGAAAATAGATGCCAAGACAAAAATAGGTAACAGACTGAAAAAATAGAAGTTGCATTTAAGAAAGAAGCGTTAAAAAAATTTAATTGGTTTTCAATCTTCAACTTGGTTAACCTGAAGCATGCGACTCCAGTATGGTTCAACGATGTGAAATGCTATGGAAAGACAAAAACCATTTCCAGAAGCTGTGATCATAACTGTTTACGGAAATCATGTAAAAGAAAAAAGTTACCGCGCCAACGTGATGCTGAGCCACAGAGGTGCCAGCAGTTTCTTCAATTCCAGGCCACGCCAGCGAATCTATCCCAAGAAATCTGTTGGTAACAATTACAAATAAAATTATATTGTTAAAGTTTCCAATAGAAAAAACTTACATCATTTCACACACAGTCAACAGGCTAGATTCAAGATATAGCAATATGCCAAATGTATGTTTTCGAGTGAAATCACGGAAACATTTTCTTTCCAGCCGTATGTGATTGTTCCTCCTCAGATTATTGGTTGCGCAGTGTCAAATGTATGTTTTCGAGATATGTTTTGTGCACCACCAACTGTGATGTTTTTCTGGAGGGGTTTTCATTGCTTTATATACACAAACAAAAGCCAGGCGTATTTACAACATAATTAAAACCACACGGAAGCCTTAATGGGGGAAAATAATGAGGGGGAGGGAAAATAACGGTGGAATTAATCCCCATTATTGAAATTAGACAACAATCACCCCCCTGATTTCTGTCGCGTTCATCGGATCTCAATGACGTCAATCTTCACGTGCAGCTCCTGAAACCTAACGTGCCCAAGTGATTTCGTGAGAATGTCCGCGAGCTGTTCCTCGGTGTGAGTGTGCTCGAGAATGATTTTTCTTCCATCAACACACTCCCGAATGAAATGGAATCGAGTGTAGATATACTTGCTCCGGTCGTGGAAGAAGGGGTTCTGTTGTGGAAACGCCGGGAGTCACAACGACAGAACAGGTTTGCAGATGAACAAAAGACAGAGTATAAAAAGAAGAATACGGGTACAGCGATTTACATGGTTCGGGAATAATCCCTACGTCCATGTAAAGGCAGAAATATTACTATAATCAGGAGCACAATTACAGGAAGATATTTTCAGAGTTTCACAGCACAGAAACCCTAGCTCGAAATGAGCTAATAAAGAGGGTGAAGCACCGTTCCACCAACCGCACAGAAAGTCTGTTGTGCTACAGTGAAATGTGGTTGAAAGTCCGCACTGCTACAGTGTTGCGGCCACCCAAGTCCAAACTGCTACAGTGGCAGGTGGCAAGAAGTCTACGGGGCTACAGTACCGCTGTATCCAAAATCCGAGCTACTACAATGGTTGTGCCAAAGTCCGCACTGCTACAATGCTTTGTCGGTGTCACCTGGTCACCCTTGCTACAGTTGGTCAGAATTGCTACAATACCCCAAAATTTAGGTCGGCCGCCTTCAGCCCCCGAACTCCCAAAGCAAGGGCGCGTTGTGCTCTGCAACCCCCCAACAAGATCACCGCGAAGCTCGACCCGCGAGAGTTGCAACCTGGTGCGCAGTATGAGTCGCAAGCATTCAGCCCAACATCATCCAAATAGATCGAGTTACACCAACAGGTTCTTACTTAAGGCAATGGTGGACTTGTTGTCCACTTTGAGCACCAGTGCATTGAGGTCTGAGCAAAGAAATTCTCCAAACAATCAAGCCAACCAGACGCCCTGGCACGCCGCAGTCGTTGCAGCAATGTACTCCGCTTCGCATGAAGACAACGCCACCACCTTTTGTTTCTGCGATTGCGAAGTGATGGGGTTGTCTCTAAGGGAGAAGAACACCCCAGTGGTGCTCTTGCGGTCATCAACGTCACCGGCCATATTGTTGTCGCTGAAGCCCAACAAGATCGACCAACTATTTACCTTCCTTGCGTAGCTAACACTGTAGTTGTGTGTCCCGACAATTAGGTGATTGATGTTGCGGAAAAGCGTCGAGAGTAACGAAGCGAAAAACGGATCACATAAGAGTAAAAGGGAAAAAAATAAAAGAACGAGAACACAAAGATTTACGTGGTTCAGGAATAATCCCTACATCAACAGAAAGGCAGAATTTCACTACTGATTCGGGAGCACAATTTTTACAGGGAGTTTCAAGGTTCTCAATCACTTAACTAAACCCTAACCCGTAATGGGCTAAAAAAAGAGAAGACGATTCATTGTTCCACCAACCGCACAGGAAGTCATCATCGCTACAATAAAAGGTGGCCACCCAAGTTGTAAGATCCCAAATTTTCTAGAAGGATGTTTTTGTTTCAGTTTTGGTTTGGGCCTCTCCTTGCGGCTAAATGAGTGTTTCCCAAAGTTCATGTGAAGGCTCGGGGATGTTCCGGGGGTTAAGGGTTCTCAATCACTTAACTAAACCCTAGCCCGTAATGGGCTAAAAAAGGAGAAGACGATTCATTGTTCCACCAACCGCACAGGAAGTCATCATCGCTACAATAAAAGGTGGTCACCCAAGTTGTAAGATCCCAGATTTTCTTAAGGGGTGTTTTGTTTAAGTTTTGGTTTGGGCCTCTCCTTGCAGCTAAATGAGTGTTTCCCAAAGTTCAGGACACGAAAGAGGAAGAAAAGGGGGTTCCTGGGCATGTTGCACGGTTTGCGCACGGTTAGTGCAAACCGTGCGTAGTATCCCAGGTAGTGCACCCATGGACAGAGCTTTTTGCATGGTTGGCGCACAGTTAAGAAAACCGTGCGGAATTCCCAGGAAATCGTGTGAAGGGGGTGATTGTCGGGCAATAGTTTCTGTATGGTTTGCGCACGGTTTGGCAAACCGTGCGGGTAAATCGTGCGAATGGATGTTTTTCGGACAGTGGCTCACGCACGGTTTGCACACGGTTTGGCAAACCGTGCGGCCCAGAAAAGTTGGAAAATTTACAAAATTGTCATTTCGGGTTTTTAAACCCCAACTCGGGTTTCTCCTCCATTCCGCCCCCTGCGACCCTAGTGACGAACTTGGACGACCCAAGCTTCCAAGAGGTGGTTCTCCTTCGATTCTTGGCCGTTTGGAGCGTCGTTGGTTGCGAATCGAAGCCTCGGGTAAGCCTAACGCTCCTCTTGCTTCTCTTTTTCGGATCAGGGCTTTTGGTTTCTCCCATCTCCTTCTGAAACCCTAAAACCCTCTTTTCAGGTGAGATTTAGGTTGGGGCTTCAAGGGGTGCTTGAATCCAGATCTAAGGTCATGATTAAGAGTGTGTTCATCAACGAATTCGAGGTAGGTGGTTTACAAGTTATATATCATAGTTTTGTTATAGATTTGTGCATGTGTGTTGGGGTTTTGCCTATCTCTTGTTGTGTATTGATTGCCTTGAGTATGATTGGGTAAATTGGGTGTCTGAATGATTTCCTTGAAACCCTCACGATCCCCGTGGGATGCGTAGGGGATGACTTGACCATTTTAGGGTCGCCCATGGGATGCGCCAGCATTTCCGGACCTAGTATGTGGTAAGGGTTAAGTGAATGATTGTCGAATAATAATGTGGAACCCATGTAGGACATGTTTTAACGGTTGAACAAGTGGTAAATGAAATGATGATAAATATGCCTAGGGCGATAAGGGCATAAGACGTTGTTGGAATGACATGAAAATGGGTAATTGGGTTGAAAGAGATTATGTCATGAATTTTGGTTAGAAATGCCTAAGGGGATTAGTGCCTATTAAATGGTGGACTTGTAATTGGGTAATGGAATGGGAGATGGGGAATATGTTAATGAGATGTAACAAGGGAATGGATGAATTTGTGGAAGGGGTGAATACATGAGAATTAGGTGGTACACCTAAATATTGAATGTAATAAAGTGGTTGTGTTATGTGATATGAGAATTGTACTTGAAATGATAAATGGGCTAAATGGGTTAATGAATGGTCAATGATGAATTTGGCTAAGGCATAGGGGTTGTTGAATACACCGAATGGGTTAAGGCACGGGAATGGGAATTTGGCTAGATGGCTATGAATTGTAATTGGTAAATGTGTTAATGGGTTATGGCGTGCAATTAATTCCCATGCTGTTGTCATGTATTGTGAATTCTAATGGCATTGAATATGCTTGGTTGTGTTATGGTATGGTTGTGGTGACTTGATAAATAAGCATGTGCACATGGCTTGAAAGAGTGAGGCATTGACTTGAGATTCTACGCCCACAAGTCGAGTTAGACTGAGGCTCTAAACTCCACCTCAGAATGCACGGGTTAGAGAAGGGGATGGAGACGCTATTCCCCTAACGATTGCATTCCACCCGAACTGAGGCATCGAAGTGAGGATAATGTGTTGATGAGATATGTGTGTCCCTAGTGAGATAGGGACTTGATTTATTTCTCCTATGCATTGTGATTGATTGTCTTAGACCCTTGTGTAGATGATATTTATGCCTAACCCAGGGAACATGTGATTAAATGGGTTGAGTAATGAATATGGTATAATGAATGTAATTGGGATAAATGCTAAGAATAAATTAAATGAACCTTGTTAACTTATGGCACCCGAACTATCCCTTGTTTAGTTTTTATTTTGTACTTGCATGCACTATCTATTAGACTGAATATTTTGTATACACCGTTGATGGTGGCCTACTTAGTTCTGTACTCACACCCTGCTCGGGCCGTCGTTGGGTACCCGAGCAGATCTCTTGGTTGCAGGTCAGGACGAGGGCAAGGGCCCTACTCTAGGATGTTGAGCTGGGCTCGGGATGTACATGGAGAAGGACCCGAACTTAGAGTCGGGACCCGTTTGGAGTTTTCGCTGTTTGTTTTGTTTTGGGTTTCTTTCACTTTGCACTACTAGTATGGCATGACGTTGTATTTGATTTGTGTTTGTACCCCGTTTGGGAAACGTTTGGTTATGCATGTTTATTGGTTGTTTCATATAGTTTCCGCTATTTATATTGTGTTCTATTGTGGATTACTCTGGTAAAGAGGGTATAGTCTCCCCACGTGACTCATTAGACCCTCGACAGTAGGCAACCTCTGGCGTACGGGAAGGCGGGCTTGAGGTCATGTGGCAACCCGGCTCGAAGCACCGGTTTAGTGGCTCCCGGGTCGGGGACGTTACACAAGTCAAAAGTGCTACAGTAATCAGTGGCTGGAAGTCCAGTGAGCTACAGTACTGTTGACTCCAAAGTTCGCACTGCTACAGTACCTTGTCGATGTCGGTCGGTCAGCTCTACTACAATGGTTAGAGTTGCTACAATGGCCGAAAAAAATAACCTGGGGACCTTCGGCCCCCGAAGCAGGAGTGCATTGCCCCCTGCAACCCCCAACAAGCTCACCACAAAACTCGACCCACGAAAGTTGCGGTCTGGTGCGCAGTATGGGCCGAAAACATTCGGCCCAACAACATCCAAAGAGGATCGAGCTACACCAAATCCAACAATTGACTGCGGCCAAGTGATCTTCGTGTGGCTCCTCCATAAACCGGCTTAAGTTACCCACCGTGTAGGTAATGTCTGGCCGCATATGCACTAGATATCGGAGGTTGTCGATGATGCTCCGATACTAAGTGGCATCGACCAATGGGCAGGTGCTCGACTTGCTCAACTTCAGGTTGGCCTCCATCGGCACTTGACAGGGGTTGCATTCTCTCATGTCGCTCTTCTCTGACAGCTTACTCGCGTAGGTGGATTGACACGAGAAAATGTCGCTTGGCCCTTGGTTCACTTCAATGTCGAGGTAATAGGAGAGCAATCCACTCATTCGAAAGAACTTTTTCAGCTCGGCCTTGAACATGTTGATGTTGGTGACGTCAACGCCGGTGATGATCAAGTCGTCTACGTACACCATGGTGATCAGATAAGATGGGTCGTTGCCACGAGTGTACACAGCGTGCTCGGAGCCGCTCTTGTGAAACCCTAGCGTCAAAAGGTTGGCGTCGAGCTTGGCATTCAACGCTCTTGGTGCTTAGCGGAGGCCATAGAGTGCTTTCCAAAGCCGGAGCACCTTGTGCCCGTGGTTGTCGTAACGAAGCCATGTGGTTGTTCGACGTATACCTCCTCTTAGAGGTCGCCATTCAAAAATGCCGATTTGACATCCATGTAATGAACCCCCCACCCTTCTTGCGCCGCCACCGCAACGAAGAGTCGCACCGATTCCACGCGTGCAACGGGGGCAAAGACCTCCTCGAAGTCAACCCCCTACTACTGGACGTATCCCTTTGCAACGAGTCTCGCCTTGTGCTTTGCTGCCGCGTCATGCTCATCACGCTTCACCTTGAAGACCCACTTGAGCCCAATTGGACGATGGTCAATAGGGAGATCGACGAGCTCCCCGGTGTCATTGTCCTCGATCAACTTCATCTCCTCAAGCATCACCTTGCGCCAACACTGGTGTTGTTCTGCTTCACCAAAAAAGGTTGGCTCGTCGGTCATAGTGAGATGTAGCTCACCAGGGTCGAGCTCGCGTAATGCAAACTCTGACGGCATTGTGGCCCCGATGATGTTGTCGATGGTGCGGAACCGAAGCGGGGCATCATCGTGATCGACGTCAAGTACTTCTGCCAAGTTGGATGGTGGCGAGACAAACTTCACTACTGTTAATGGTGCAAGAATCACCTCATCCATACTTCGTGTTGCAGTGTCTACAAAACACGCTCTGCTGGGTGTGGGTGATGATTCCTAGACTCTGGTTGTGTTGTCAGTCTTTGCCGCCCTGGTACATATAATGTAGTGTACTCGACATTGAACGGCTCATCACTACACAACATACCTTGTTCTTCATGAGCACTCCAGTCTCACTGCTCCACCTCATCGAAGATGATGTCGCGTGTTACGTGCATGCGCTTGCTGACGGGATCGTACACACGGTATGTCTTGGATCCAGACTCATACCTGATGAAGATTATAAGGACCCGACCTTAAAACGTTACTTAATCATGAATTTTACACAATGTCATACATTATTACACATTGAGGATCTTTTCGGGTTTAGAGTTTTAAAGAATTAGGATACATTACATACATAACATACCACATTCATACAAGAGGATACTACTAAAAACAGTTTCCATTTTTTTCAAAATATAAAACATTAAAGCTTAAAACATGATTTCTTTGACAACCCTCTACATCATTCATCACGACTCCCTTCTTTCTCTTAACCATCCTTATATCCTGTGAAAAACATTTTAAAAACTTGGGATGAGTATAAAACTCAGTAAGGGATATAAAGAAAGAAAGCATTAGTCTAGTGATAACATAAACACCAATAAAACTCATAATCATAACTCATATGCATAGAAACATCATGTAGTTGTCTTGGGACATATTTATCATATCTCTCTTACATTCACTCTTGCACATGGAATAACCTTTTGGTCAACTTCCATCTCCGGAGTACCCAATGCATTGGAGAGCTATAATGGGGCTCACCCGTCATATCTTGAGCTATAATGGGCTCAACCCAACATATCTTGAGCTATAATGGGCTCAACCCAACATATCTTGAGCTATAATGGGCTCAACCCAACATAAATAATGTCCAAGGAACATATCATGGTAATAAAGTATCTTGAAATCAAAAGAAACCACTCATGCCATAAAAACAATCCTTTTGAAATTTATTAAAGAGAGTTTAAAAAGGATTTTAAAAGGGAAGTCCCTTAAAATATAATTGGAGTGAGGATTAATAGAATGGAATGGAATATGTATATACATTGTAAATACACAGAATTCATCATAATATAAACAAAATTCACCACACCAATAATCTTAATATCACATAATGAATAAAGAAGAAGGTTAACCCAAATAATGGAAATTGGGTTAAAAATTCTCTTACCTCGGGTTCTTCTTACTTCAAAAGTGTTTAAACCTCCTATATAATGGTTAAAAGAGTGTTATTAATATCTTACATAAACATTCATGTTTATAACACCTTATATGATCATTTCATAACATCATTTCACCCTTTAATTATTAGTATTTTGTTCCTTCCATTGTTTTGGGTGCTTTCTTTACATGTTTTCCATGATCGGTTAATGATGGATGATCTTGTCGATTGGAAGTGAAACTCCAGAATTAGAATGGAATGGTAGTTACATATTTCCAGAACCATAAATTATTCCATTTATCATTTTGAATTCTGAAATGAGGATGATTTATAAGTTAAAACATTAATAATGTTCGTTTAGATCATTTTAGTGGTTCTTTGATAATAACAACCTCATTTTGTTTTATAAATTAAAACAATGTGTACAAAAGAATTTCAGAACCATGGATGAGACATAATACATATATTATAACCTGGTTCAACCATAAAAATGGTTTCATGACCAGACCTGAAAGAATTAAAGCAAAATGAAATCACATTGTCCACGATGTCGGTAATTCGACACATCACGGACAATGATATATTCCTTGAATAAGTGGGAGAGGGGAAGAAGAATGAAGATAAATTTTCCATGAACATGAGAACATCCAGAATATAAATGATTTCTGGAGCTTTCATGTCTCTTGGATAAGAGGAGGGGAAGAGACTATAATAAAAGGAAAGGAAAGGAAAGGAAAATACACGAAAAGGGAAGAGGATTTCTTACCTCTTGATCTCTTCTCCCTGAGATCCTCCTTGGTTTTGGTCTTTTGGTGAGACCAGCAGCTCTAGGTCGTAGGGAAGAAGATTGGGGAGGAAATTTGGCAGAAATTAGACAATGCTCAAGGCTTGAGAGGTGTGGGAGGAAGAGGGGAATGAGGGTGGTATTTATAGTGAAGGAGGGGAGGTATTTTACATTATTTAAATCATTATTATAATATTTTTGCTCAAGACTATGAATAATCTCAAATCATGTAACCCCAAATAGTAATAATGGCATGTGAGTTCAAGCCAAGTGGTCTTACATTACTTATGATGTCATAAATAGTGTATTTAACTGATGATTTGAATATACGGTATTTTACCGTATTTCACTATTCATCAAAAATTCAAAAAATTGAGAAAAATCTCAAAAATTCACCCTTATCATTTTTCGACGTGTAGAATTCAAAAATGAACTCCATTTTTTGAAAATGATTTTCTAAATATTATTAATTTAATTTTTAAATAAAATCATACTTAATTCAAAAATTAACAATTTTAATTCTATAACTACTTTTATATCACATTGAAAAATCAACCCAAATGTCATTATTTTAAAGCCTTAAGAAAATAAAATAATAATACAATTTATTATTCATTAGGGTCATAATACTATTCATATTACTATTCATAAGGGTATGTTATTATTCACCAAAAAACAAGTTGATTCCATCAGACTCCAAATAACTTACTGAACACAAATTTAGATGACCGTTTTTCGAAATTCAAAACATAGAAGCTGCTGAATTAAGTTTAAAGCCTAGTTATAAATATCTACTTAAAACAAAGTTTCAAGAATTCAATTTATTTTTAAAATCTTAGGGTGTTACATCATCCCCACCTTTTATAAATTGCGTCCTCGCAATTTTATTTACTCATTAAACAAGTGAGGGTACCTTTCCTTTCAAACCCTCATGTTGCTTCTTCTACCATGTGGTTTCTCCACAAAACCTTTACCTAGTTGATTACCTTATTCCGCAATACCTGTTCCTTTTGATCAAAAATTTAAACTGGTTTCTCTTCATAGGAAAGGTTCTCTTCCAGCTGAACTGCTTCTAAGCTCAAGACATGAGTTGAATCTAGCACATACTTTCTCAACATCGAAACATAAAAAACATTGTGCACCTAAGACAAACTCAGAGGCAAAGCTACTCGATATGCAATTGGTCCAACTTTCTCTAGAATTTCAAAAGGACCGATGAATCGCGGACTTAGCTTTCTTTTCTTACCAAAACGCATCACACTTTTCCAAGGAGAGATTAAAGAAAACATTGTCACCTACCTCGAAAGAGAAGTCTTTTCTTTTATTATTTGCATAACTTTTTTGTCTGCTCTGAACTGTCATCATGTGCTGCTAGATCATCTTCACTTTCTCAGCCACTTCCTCTACTAATTCTGGCTTCATTAACTTTCTTTCCCCGACTTCATCCCAAAAAGTTGGAGTTCAACACCGCTTTCCATACAATGCCTCAAAGGTGTCATCTGTATACTGAAATGAAAACTGTTATTATAAGAAAACTCAACTAAAGAAATATGTTGATCTCAACTTCCCTGATAGTCCATTGAACAAGCTCGAAGCATATCCTCCAAGATCTGAATCGTTCGTTCAGATTGCCCATCTGATTGAGGATGAAAAGTTGTATTGAAATTTAATTCTGTGTTCAACTACTTCTGAAGTCCCTTCCAAAAGTTAGAAGTGAACCTGGGATCCCGATCAAATACAATAGAAAGAGGAACTCCATGTAGTCTGACAAACTCTTTAAGGTACAATCGAGAAAACTGATCCAAAGACATTGTATCTCGAATAGAAAGAAAATGTGCAGATTTTGTCATTCGATCAATAATAACTCAAATCGCATTATTACCTCGAGAAGTCTCCACTCTGGCACTGGCAAAGGCTGAAGCATCCCCTTCGGTAACTGTCGCTCTGCTTTAATCTGTTGACATGTCAAGCATTTCACAGTAAAATCAGCAATATCTATTTTAATTCCATCTCACCAATAATACTCCTGAAGGTCTTTGTACATCTTAGTACTGCCAGGATGAACTGAAAATGGAGAACTATAAGCTTCACACAATAAGTCTTTCTTCAACTGAAAATCACAAGAAACACACAACCTTTTTCCAAATCTTAAAACACAATCTTTATCAAAGTTAAATTCTGACAACTTACACATTTTAACCAATTCTACCTTTTTCTGTAGCTCATAGTCTTCCTTCTGCACTTGCTTAATTCTGTCTGATAACGATGACTGCACTGAAACCTGAAACAAAACAGATGTATTCCCTATACCAACAACTTCTAAGCCAAAATTCATCAAATCATTAATCAAGGGATCATTTTCCAAACGTAACATGGTTAAAAATGCATTATGTTTTCGACTCAAGGCATCCGCCACTTTGTTTGCTTTTCCTGAATGGTAATTGATCGTGCAATCATAATCTTTTATCAGTTCAAGTCATCTCCTTTGCCTCATGTTTAATTCCTTCTGAGTGAATATATACTTCAGACTTTTATGGTCAATATATATTTGACATTTGGCTCCGTATAAATAGTGCCTCCAAATTTTCAAAGCAAAAACCACAGCTGTCAATTCCAAATCATGTGTGGGATAATTTAACTCATGAGGTTTTAATTGTCTTGAAGCATAAGCAATTACCTGATCATTCTGCATCAGAACACAACCAAGTCCATTCAATGAAGCATCACTGTAAATGACAAACTCAACATTTCGGGAAGGCAAGGCCAGAATTGAAGCATTCACCAATCTCTTCTTCAGTTCCAGAAAACAAACATCATATTCTTCTGTCCAAACAAATTTAACCCATTTTCTTGTTAACTTAGTTAGCAGGCTAGATAACCGTGCAAAGTTTTTAACAAACCGTCGGTAATAATCTGTTAATCCAAGAAAACTACGAATCTATGTAACATTTGTAGGTCTTGGTCATTCATCAACCACTTTTGTTTTGGCAGGATCAACTGTTATTCCATCCTTATTCACAATGTGCCCAAGAAAAGAAATATATTGCAACCAAAATTTACACATGCTGAATTTTCCATACAGTTTTTTTTCTTTTAAGGTTTGCAAAACAACCCTTAGATGTTTTTCATGCTCCTCTTTACTTCTAAAATATACCAGAATGTCATCAATAAACACAACCACAAACTTATCCAAGAACTCATGAAATATTTTATTCATAAGATCCATGAATACAGCAGGTGCATTAGTTAACCCAAAAGGCATAACTACAAATTCATAATGACCATATCTAGTACGGAACACAGTCTTCGGGATGTCTTCATCATTTACTTTCAACTGATGGTACCCCGACCTCAGGTCAACCTTCGAAAAATACTGTACTCCCTGGAGCTGATCAAACAAATCATCGATATGAGGCAAAAGATACTTGTTTTTAACAGTAATGTTATTCAAGGCTCTATAATCGATACAAAGTTTCATTGAGCTATCTTTTTTCTTAACAAACAAGACAAGAGCGCCCCATGGTGAAGTGCTAGGTCGGATGAAGCCTTTATCTAATAATTCTTGCAACTGCTTTTTTAATTCCAGAAGTTCCATTTGGGTCATTCAATAATGAGGTTTAGAAATTGACTTAACATCAGGAACTAAGTCAATAGTAAACTCAACATCTCGATTAGGAATAACACCAGGCAAAACATCGGGAAAAACATTCAGGTATTCATTTACCACTGGTACATCATTAATCTGGATAGTTCTCTTATCTTCAAAAATATGAGTAAGAAAACTTTCATTTTCATCCTTTATCAGTTTCTTAGCTTCTTGGTATGTTATTAATGGTATGGGTTCATTCTTGTACACAAACTGAAATTATTTCTGAAAAACAATTTTTTCTCTGCAATCTATCTTAGCATGATAAAAAGAAAGTCATTCCATACCCAGAATAACATCAAGCACTACTAGAGGCAAAACAACAAGGTTTGCAGGTAAACTCTTTTCACAGACAAGGATAGATAGATTCTTATAATTTCTTTTTGCCACAATATTTCCTCCAGGTGTTTTTACCATGAGATCTGATTTCATTTCATGAGGTTGAATTCTCAATTTTTCTGAAAATTTCTCAGAAATAAAGGAATGTGTAGACCCTGAATCAAATAACACATTTGCAAAATCTGTAAAAACAAGCAATGTACCTGATACCACCTCATTTGACGGCTCAACATCTGCTGAAGTGGTTGCAAAAGATTTTACCAAACCCTTCTACTTCCAATCTTGTTAATTCCCTGCTTGAGTAACTAGCTTCGAACAAACATTAGCAAAATGACTCAATTCCTTACAGTTAAAGCATCTCACCATCGGCTTCTCATTAATTTTCGGATCATTTTCTTTGCACTCACGAGACATGTGTCCAAACTTTCCACATCAGTAGCATTTCCCAGAATTTACAAAACATTCACCAGGATGTCTTTTACCACACTTTTCACAAGAAGGGAAATTCATTTTCTTACCTCCAGACTTCTTTGACGAGTTCTTCCTCATTGTCTGTTGTTGGGCAAAAATCCCTCAAGGTTACATAGCAGCATTTTTGTGTTGGTTGTGTTTGTTGACAAAGCAGGTTTCTATGGAGAATTGTCGAGTTCCATAGAAGTTGTTGACAATCCATGTTGACAAAAAATGATGACAAAGGAACGGACGATCTGGAGGCAGTACAAAAAGAGCAGTACAAAGTGGCGTCGTTTTCCAGAGTTTGCCAAATTTTTGGGGTCCAAAATTTGGAGGTTCGTGAGCATCGCGAAAAGTGGATATGCTTGAAGATTATATTTAAATATGGCAAAGGCATGAATTTCGCGAAGAGAGGCTTCATGGTTTGGAATTCGCAAAGATCAGAAATATAAAGACGGTGATTCTTCGCGATTACGTCAAAGCTTCGCGAACGGCAGAGGTTGAAGTGCATCGCGGCGGTGAAGGACTTTGCGAGGGAGCTTCGCGGCGGCGACGCGAGGTAATTGACGGAACGCTCCGCGATTACGATGATCTTCGCGATCCGAGAATTGCCGAGGTGCTTCGCGATTTTGAGAGAATTTCGGCAGAAACTTCGGAGCTTCGCAATTTGTGATGACGTGGCGTGGACTTCGCGCGGAAGGTTCGAGGGTCGGTGGAATCGCCTATAAATAGAGGTCGACCCCCTAGAGAGAAGTAGAGAGAATTTTCAGAGAAAATCATTTGCTCTCAGTTCGCGAAGGTGGTTCGCATAGGCAGCGTGCTTCGCGAAAGAAGAGCTTCGCAGCGGCTAATCTAGCTCCGCGAAAGTTGCGAGCTTCGCGTTGGCTCAGTGAGCTTCGAGAGGGAAGTCGCTCTGCGACGACTTGAGCTTCGCAAGAGTGTTTCGCGATAGTGCTTCGCGAGAGTGCTTCTCGAAAAGGCAGGAGTTTCGCGAAGGCTTGTTTGAGCTTTGCAAAATTGGGAGCCTCGCGAAATTGGGAGCCTCGCGAAGTAGGATGTTTTGCGACGGTTTTTCCAAAGGAATTGCCCAGTGGTTAAGAGGCAAAGGGGTATTCATCAATGGATGAAAGTTGGACTGTAACAGAGCATCTATTAATAGAAGAGGATGCATTCATTAGTGAAAATGAAGAGACCTACAGGTCTATAAACTGTGAGTGGATCCCTTCCAAGAGCAGTGAGCAAAGGAAGAGGAAGAAGGTGATCCTCTCCACCGGCAGTGAGCCAGAGAGAGAGAAACAGGGAGTGACCCTTGGGAAAGCAGTGAGCTGACCCTAAACTTTGTGAAGGCAGTGAGTCTGGGCATAGAAGTGATCTAGCCCGAACATTATTGGCAGTGAGCCTTGGTGGAATTTGGTACGACCGACAACTTGTCGGCGTATGCTCCTTGGACGTAGCCCTTAACGGTGAACCAAGTAAAATTGTTGTGTCCTGTGCATACTTTACTTTCTGTTTATATTGTGCAACAGGAAAGAGAGAGAATAGTGTTTTGCTTAACAGCGAAACAAGATCAGAACGGGCTTTATTTTTAATTAGTCATACCCTGATTCACCCCCCCTCTCAGGGTACACAGCCTTGTGGACCTAACATCTACCAACCTAACCACTTCTTATTCTTGTCATCATGGGGCACATATGTTTCAGCAAACTACATCTCAACTTTTTCAGCACAACGAACAAGCTTCTCATAGCTTTTAAACTCTTGTGAGGCCAAAGCTCTTCGCAAAAACGGTTTCAAACCAAAGTAAAATCTATTAATTTTACTTTCAAAATCTCGAGTAAAATCCGGTACATACCTGGACAGTCTTGTAAAATTGGCTTCATATGTTTCCACAGAATCATCATCTTTCTGCTTCAATTCCAAGAATTTTTTCTCCATTCTGTGTCGAACAGTTTTGGGAAAATATTTTTCCAAAAAAAGACTCTTAAAATCAACTCATTTCAGACTGTCAAGATCATCTCTTTCTTTCGTATTTTTAACAAGAGACCACCATTGGTCGGTTTCACCTTCCAAACGATAAATGGCTAGTATTACCTTTTGACGTTCCGAACATCCCATGACATCAAATATCTTTTCTAGAGCATTGATTCATCCTTCAGCTATCATCACTGGATCTGCGGTTCCACTGAATGCTGGAGGATGTTGCCTCATAAAATGCTCCACAAAAGACATGTTTCTTCGTGGTAGATCATGTTCCTCTCTAGCATGGATACCACCACCGTTTATTGCTTGACTCAACTGAGTCATTGCTATCACAAACTGCTCGGTTCCGATTCTCACCATTTCGGCTGCAGATTTGGACAGACATCAGCCTCTTGGTGTCTTCCTACTTTTGTTTCCCTGTTTCTTCTGCAGACAACCATTCTGAACAAACATAACTTAGATGAAGCAACATGGTAATCTTTAAATGCTATAACATTTCAAATTAATCATAGAGTAAAAATCAGTCATGATATTCTTTAAATATCATCTCAACCCCTAAAGTTATATAAACCATCCTTTGATACCAACTATAAGGACTCGGCCTTAAAACGTTACTTAATCATGAATTTAACACAAGACCATATATTATTACACATTGAGGATCTTTCCAGGTTTAGAGTTTTAAAAATTAAGATATCTTACATACATAACATACCACATTCATACAAGAGGACACTACGAAAAACAGTTTCCATTTTTTTCAAAATATAAAACATTAAGGCTTAAAACATGATTTCTTTGACAACCCTCTACACCATTCATCACGACTCCCTTCTTTCTCTGAACCATCCTTATATCTTGTGAAAAACATTTTTGTAAAATTAGAAATCCCCCACCCTCTCAAGGTGAGGAGAGAGCCTTCATTTATAGAAAATATAGGGAAGTTACAAAGAGAGGTTACAAAAGAAGTGGGGCTGGAAGTTACAAAGTTAGTGGGGCTGGAAGTTACCCATACTCCAACACTCCCCCTCAAGCTAGGTGTACCTAGCTTGGACACATAATGAAAAACAACGCAAGCAACAAGCTGCAAACACTCCCCCTCAAGCTGGACATACCCAGCTTGATGACAAAACAAGACGAAAAACAGAAGAAACAGAAATAATAAAATCGTTGATGATGCTGCTCCCCCTCAAGATTGTAATGTGATGTCGCTGAAAATGATGGGTCATCGCCGGAAAAGTGCGGGGCCGGACAACAGAGCGCCGGGAAATCCACACTGGCGGGTGCCAGTCGTCAGAGCGTCGGGAAAATCCGCACTACAGGTCGGTCGTCAAAGCGCCGGTAAACCGTAATGTCGGGCCGATCGTCAAAGCGCCGAGAAATCCGCTCGGAAGGGCCGGTCGTCAAAGTGCCAAGGAAATCCGCAATGGCGGGTGCCGGTCATCGAAGCGCCGGGAAATCCGCAGGAGGAGGCCGGCGATGAGATGCGGTGATTCAGCAGGAGATGTCGGGCAGAGAGGCGGGGATTCCGCAGGAGGCACCGGGCAGAGAGGCGGGGATTCCGCAGGATGCAGGAGGAGGTCGGCATGGAGGGAGCAGTTGAGCAGAGGTGGCACGGGAGGCCGGCAGGGCTGTTGGCCGACTGTTGGAGGAGCCGGCAGGAATGGAGGCCAGCTACTGGAGGAGCCGGCAGGAGTGGAGGCCGGCAGGGCTGTTGGCCGACTGCTGGAAGCGCTGGCAGAGGGAGAGGCCGGAAGCAGGAGGAGGGGAGTCGCGCGCATGGAGCCGCGTAGGGCAGGCCGTCGGGGCAGGGCGGGGCCGCTGGATGAGGGAGGGCCGTCGGCGGCTGGAGAACCAGGGAGCCGCGCATAGGAGGGTCTCCGGCGGCTGGAGAACCAGGGAGAGGCGCCGCGCGCAGCGGGGAGGCAGGCGCCGGCAGGGGAGGCCGCCGGCAGCGGTAGGCCGCCGGGAGAAGCGGGAGGCCGGCGGGAGCAGTCGGGAGGCGCCGGGAGCAGCGGGAGGCCGCTGGCGGGGCGCGCGGGTGATGGCGTCGGGAGCAGCGGGAGACCGCCGGGAGCAGCCGGGAGTCGCGGCGACGGGATGCGCGCGCAGGAGAGGAGCAGCGGGAGGAGCCGGGAGCCGGGGAGCCGCGTCGCGCCGGGAGGAGCCGGGAGCCGGGGAGCCGCGTCGCGCCGGGAGGAGCCGGGAGCCGGGGAGCCGCGTCGCGCCGGGAGGAGCCGGGAGCCGCGTCGCGGGAGGGACGAGCCGGGAAGCCGCGTCGCGCCGGGAGGAGCCGGGAGCCGCGTCGCGGGAGGGACGAGCCGGGAGCCGGGGAGCCGCGTCGCGCCGGGAGGAGCCGGGAGCCGCGTCGCGGGAGGGACGAGCCGGGAAGTCGCGTCGCGCCGGGAGGAGCCGGGAGCCGCGTCGCGGGAGGGACGAGCCGGGAAGCCGCGTCGCGCCGGGAGGAGCCGGGAGCCGCGTCGCGGGAGGGACGAGCCGGGAAGCCGCGTCGCGCCGGGAGGAGCCGGGAGCCGCGTCGCGGGAGAGACGAGCCGGGAAGCCGCGTCGCGCCGGGAGGAGCCGGGAGCCGCGTCGCGGGAGGGACGAGCCGGGAGCCGGGAGCCGGGGAGCCGCGTCGCGCCGGGAGCGAGCCGCCGGGGAAGAGGCCAGGCCGAGGCCTCGGGAGGGAGGGGTGAGCCGCCGGGAAATCGCGCAGGGCAGAGGCGGAGGGGCGGCGGCGGTAACCCTACGGGGCTTTGAGGCCGCCGCCCCCTCGGACGGGGAAAAAAAAAATGAGTAAACCCTAGAGCAAAATAAAAAAAAGATGGGAGGGAGGGTCGGGAAGATCCCTCTGATACCATGTAAAATTAGAAATCCCCCACCATCTCAAGGTGAGGAGAGAGCCTTCATTTATAGAAAATATAGGGAAGTTACAAAGAGAGGTTACAAAAGAAGTGGGGCTGGAAGTTACCCATACTTCAACAATTTTAAAAACTTGAGATGAGTATAAAACTCAGTAAGAGATATAAAGAAAGAAAGCGTTAGTCTAGTGATAACATAAAAACCAATAAAACTCATAATCATAAAAACTCATATGCATAAAAACATCATGTAGTTGTCTTGCACATAGAATAACCTCTTAGTCAACTTCCATCTTCGGAATACTCAATGCATTGGAGAGCTATAATAGACCTCACCCGCCATATCTTGAGCTATAATGGGCTCAACCCAACATATCTTCAGCTATAATGGGTTCAACCCAACATAAATAATGTCCAAGGAACATATCATGGTAATAAAGTATCTTGAAATCAGAAGAAACCACTCATGCCATAAAAACAATCCTTTTGAAATTTATTAAAAAGAGTTTAAAAGGGATTTTAAAAAGGAAGTCCCTTAAAATATAATTGGAGTGAGGATTAATAGAATGGAATGGAATATGTATATACATTGCAAATACACAGAATTCATCATAATATAAACAAAATTCATCACACCAATAATCTTAATACCACATAATGAATAAAGAAGAAGGTTGACCCAAATAATGGAAATTGGGTTAAGAATTCTCTTACCTTGGGTTCTTCTTACTTCAAAAGTGTTTAAACCTCTTGTATAATGGTTAAAAGAGTGTTATTAATATCTTACAGAAACATATTCATGTTTATAACACCTTATATGATCATTTCATAACATCATTTCACCCTTTAATTATTAGTATTTTGTTCCTTCCATTGTTTTTGGTGCTTTCTTTACATGTTTTCCATGATCGGTTCATGATAGATGATCTTGTCGATTGGAAGTGAAACTCCAGAATTGGAATGGAATGGTAGTTACATATTTCCATAACCATAAATTATTCCATTTATCATTTTGAATTCTGAAATGAGGATGATTCATAAGTTAAAACATCAATGATATTCGTTTAGATCATTTGTGGTTCTTTGATAATAACGACTTCATTTTGTTTTATAAATTAAAACCATGTGTACAAAAGAATTCCAGAACCATGGATGAGACATAAAACATATATTATAACCTGGTTCAACCATAAAAATGGTTTCATGACCAGACCTGAAAGAATTAAAGCAAAATGAAATCACATCGTCCACGATGTCGGTAATTCGACACATCACGGACAATGTTTTATTCCTTGAATAAGTGGGAGAGGGGAAGAAGAATGAAGATGAATTTTCCATGAACATGAGAACATCCAAAATATACATGATTTCTGGAGCTTTCATGCCTCTTGAATAAGAGGGGAAGAGATTATAATAAAAAAAAGGAAAGGAAAACACATGAAAAGGGAACAGGATTTATTACCTCTTGATCTTTTCTCCTTGAGATCCTCCTTAAAGGCTTTGTTTTTTATCTTTTGGTGAGACCAGCACCTCTAGGTCGTAGGGAAGAAGATTGGGGAGAGAATTTGACAAAAATTAGACAATACTCAAGGCTTGAGAGGTGTGGGAGGAAGAGGGGAATGAGGGTGGTATTTATAGTGAAGGAGGGGGGGTATTTTACATTATTTAAATCATTATTATAATATTTTTGCTAAAGACTATGAATAATCTCAAATCATGTGACCCCAAATAATAATAATGGCATGTGAGTTCGACCCAAGTGGTCTTACATCACTTATGATGTCATAAATAGTGTATTTAACTAATAATTTGAATATACGGTATTTTACTGTATTTCACTATTCATCAAAAATCCCAAAAATTCACCCTTACCATTTTTCAACGTGTAGAATTCAAAAATGAACTCTATTTTTTGAAAATAATTTTCTAAATATTATTAATTTAATTTTCAAATAAAATCATACTTAATTCAAAAATTAACAATTTTAATTCTATAACTACTTTTATATCACATTGAAAAATCAACCCAAATAACATTATCTTAAAGTCTTAAGAAAATAAAATAATAATACAATTTATTATTCATTAGGATCATAATACTATTCATATTACTATTCATAAGGGTATGTTACTATTCACCAAAAAACAAGTTGGTTCCATCAGACTCCAAATAACTTACTGAACACAAATGCAGATGGTCATTTTTCGAAATTCAAAACATAGAAGATGCTAAATTAAATTTAAAGGCTAGTTATAAATATCTACTTAAAACAAAGTTTCAAGAATTCAATTTATTTTTAAAACCTTGGGGTGTTACAAAGATCATTGGCGTACTCCAATCATCCAGCTTCTTCAGGTGAGCCTTCACGATCATGACATGTGCAATGCAGCCAAAGGTGCGAAGAAAGTGCACCGCCGATCATTTGTTATGTCAGGGCTCGTACGGCGTCATCCCATCAAGGCTTTGTGTCAGCGCTCGGTTTAGGATGAAGATGGCAGTGGAGACTGTCTCACCCCAAAACATCCCAGAAAGACCCTTTGCCATCGGCATGCTTCGAGCCAGGCAAACACTATATAGTTGCATCATTCAACGACCCCATTATGTTGTGGTGAATAGGGAGTCGTGAGTTGTCGTTGTATGTCATGCTCGGCATAGTATTCACCGAATTCCATTGAAGTGAACTCGGCAATGTGGTCCGTACGAAGGACCTTCAGCTTGCGCCCTGTCTCCACCTCCACCGTGGCTTGAAAGCATTTGATTGTTGTCGGAGTCTGGTCCTTGCTTGCAAGTAGATTGAGCCAAATGTAGCGGCTCATGACATTCACGAGCAGCAGAAAATAGTGGTTCCCACTTGGCATTGTCGGCGTCATCGAACCGCAAAGGTCGGCGTGGACAAGCTCGAGGTCATGCTCCGCACGACGCTTCGCTTGTTTCAGGAAAGACACTCATCATTGCTTCCCAACGAGACAATTGTTGCAAACTTGATCCACCTGATCAATCCGCGAAAGCCCTCGCACTATATCGCGTTGGGAAAGCTTATGCAGAGCCTAGAAATTCAGGTGGTCGTACCTCGCATGTCAGCATCATACCTTCTATGAGCCCCTTATAGACAAACATATTGGTTATGCTTGTACATCCGTCCAGGGAAGCGTTTCACCTGGGCCAACAGGCGCCGCTGCTGGTCGCGGATCTTCAGTATGCCCTCTTCGATCAGTATCTGGCAACCATTCTCATCAGGTTGTTCAATGCTAATGATGTTGGTGGTGAGTCTCGGGATGAAGTGCACCCTCGTGAGCATGCGGTGCTCGCCGGTTTTGCAAGCGAACAAGATGGTCTCACACCCCTCAATATTGACGACGAAGCCTTCTCCAAACTTCACGATGCTACGGATCTCAGAGTCAAACTCAGAGAAGACAGTGTGAGACTCAGGCATTTGCTTTGTGGCACCAGTGTAGAGGTACTAGAGTCGTCATTGCGTGCCTCCTCCTAATCCAATTGTGCAAAGACATTTTCCCCGACCAGACGTAGAGGGTTGCATCGTGGTTGTAGAATATTGGGGGTGGTGGATTGCAGCGGTGGGGAATCGGGCACCGTTGTGCACGCCCTTGCCATATGGAGCGCAGACTCAAAGCAGCAGATGACTGTTTTAGAAGGGCCTCAGCCCTTTTCAGCCTGCTGCGGCAATCTTTGGCCCAATAGCCCATTTTGCCGCACTTGCAGCATTTCTCCCTTGAGACATCGCAACCGCCGCCATATCCCGAGTCATCCTTTCAATTTTCATTGTTGCCACCGTCACTCTTTCATCGTGGTGGTCGGCGACGTCGATTGTCAGACTTAGAGTGGTTAAAGGATGTCTCCCCCGTCTATCGCTCCTTCATCCGTGCAACTCACTCCTCAATGAAGAGCAGCTTCCCTCCAGCATTGGCGGTGGATGCCATCTCAAAACAGTCATCTGCTGCTTTGAGTCTCCCTGTTACCTTCTCCACAAAGAGCATCAAGATGTCGAGTAGCGTCTCGATTAAAAGAGCAATTTGGGAGAAGCTGGAGGGGACGACGCGCAGATACTTCTCAACAACCTTGTGTTGAGGCTCTAGATCGCCAAGGATTGTGAGTTGGTTGACCAACCCGGTGAGCCGCATTGCGAAGTCGTCCACTGATTCGCTATTGCAGAGAGAAATATCTTTGTACTACTTGCTAAGCTTCTGAGCATTGGCCTTGCGCACACGACCAATACCGATGCACATGGTTTTGACAGTGTCTCGCGCTTCTTTGGCACTTGCCATGCCGACGAGTATGGAGATTATCTCTGGCGGGACAGCGAGCAGGATGGCCTCCAGCGCCATCCGATCTTCATGGAGTTCAGCACCGCCAGTATCAATGGCGTCCCAGAGTCTGCATGCTTAGAGCATAACCTTCACCATCAAAGACCAGTTGGAGTAGTTTGTCTTTGTGAGGATTGGATACGTCGTCGATCCCCCGATCTCTTTCACCACCCGATGTACCACCAGAGGGCCGCTACTTCCGTCAACAAGGGCTCTGGGACATGTTGATGATGTCTAGGAGAATCGGGGTGATGAGGGCATGGAGTCTGGCGTCACGAATCAAGTCAACCACGCTCTGATACCAAATGTTGAAAATGTTCGACCGAACAACACCTACGAGACACAAACGAATGTCTTGGAAGGCCGAAGGAAAAAGCTATAACTCGAGAGATGTTTTGTGCACCACCAACTAGAATGCTTTTATGAAGGGGTTTTCACTGTTTTATATACATCACACAAAAGCTAAGCGCATTTACAACGTAATTAAAACAACGCGGGAGCCTTAATGGGGGAAAATAATGAGGGGGAGAATAATTATCGAACACACTCGCATCGAGAAGCAGTTCACAGACATTCTCACGAAGTCACTTGGACGAACCAGGTTTCAGGAGCTGCGCGCGAAGATTGGCGTCGTTGAAATCCGGTGAACACAACAGAAATTAGGAGGTTTGTTGACTAATTTCAATAACAAGGATTAATTCCACCGTTATTTTCCCTCCCCCCTTATTATTTTCCCCCATTAAGGTTCCTGTATGGTTTTAATTACATTGTAAATACCCCTAGTTTTTGCGTGTGTATATAAAGCAATGAAAACCCTTTCAAAAAAGCATCAGAGTTGGTGGTGTGCACAAAACATCTCTTTGAGTTCTAGTTTTTTTCCGTCTTACTTCCAAGACGTTCGTTCGTGTCGCATGGGTATTGATCGGTCGAGGATTTCCAACAGTAGGCTAGATTCAAGATATAGCAATATGCCAAATGTATGTATTGAGTGAAATCACCGAAACATTTTCTTTCCAGCCGAATGTGATTGTTCCTCCTTAGATTATTGGTTGCGCAGTGTCAAGAAAACAAGACAGTGAGAACAGTGAGACTACAATGTACCTGAAGACGGGGCGAAGAAGACCGGAGGTTTCGTGAACCCAGAGCGCCGGGTCCTCGGAAATCGAGTCAGTGCTCCTGCGTCCATCGCCAGACCGTTCGCCGGTTGCGTCTTCGTCGACCTGAGAGCCCAACGGGCGTGTTTGATGGATCTGGACCTGGTGAACGGCCAGCGCGAACAACGCTCCCGCCGCGTAGTTCTGCGTCGGAGCCAACGAAGACGACATGGCTGGTTATCACGGAAAAAACCCGATCAGAGCACCGCGCCGGTGGCCATTCTCGCAAGCTTCGGCAAAATCAAATTAAACGGACGAGTCTCGCCGCGATCCATCACGATTTGACGTTTGACGAGCCTCTTCCAACGATGAACGTGGAAGTGAAATGCAAGATTCAGTTCGCGCGTATAACAGGACCCCACTTAACTTTAGTTTAAAAATATAATATAAGATTGTTTCCATTTTATTAAGGGCGACATTAATTTTAGTGATTTAACAGTTAATATGATGAACGATAATCAGATGATACACTCGAGAGCAGGCCTGTTGACATTTAACAATAAATTTTGGATCATATTAAAAAAATTTCCGTGTCCCAAAGCTAAACTTTATGCTTCGATTTACAGCATCAGACTCGTAGTTAGTTAAATACGGGTGAAAGCAACAAAAAATAACATGAGAAATAAATAACGAACAGGGCTGCCCAGGCCGGGGTTACAAAAAAAACGCGGCACGCCCCCGTCACGTTCCTTGCAATGGCCTAAAATTTTCCAACGCGCCGCAGCTGCAGTGCGGAATCTCCACCTGCACCATCGCATGCCCAAGCTAGCAGCCCCTGTGACTGCCCAGCCACTGATTTGAGCATGGACCACCCCAACCCGCAGCAGGACCATTTTCCCACTGACCCCGGTTCGTCTCGCCTGCGATTTCAATACTCCTAGATTGCCTGGTAGAGCCCTCGGGTCCACCCATCACGGTCATTCTCAAAGCTAATTCTAAATCACCAGTAGAACTCGAGGCATCACTCTTCCCAGGTTCGGGTGCTGGGCTCAGCACTTCAAGCGAACTGAAACAGTCGATCTGGGGTCCGCCTGCAAATTCTGCACTGCAATGCAAGCCATCCAGCTCCATTGCATCAACTTCAGCCAACAGATCTGAAACAGATTCCTCGCCCAGTGAGCTGAACTCATTGGGTCCGGGCACCATTATTGGCCAATTTGATGCATCCAAGCACGAGTAAGTCAGCTGTCCAGGATTCACCATAGGAGGATTTGAGGTTGGGGTAGCAGCTTGATCATTGACTGCTGCCTCTGATGGGGATGGGTTAGGATGGTAAGCAGGCGCCAAGGAAGAGTCCCATTCACTGGCTGCTTCGGCAAAATCAATTGCACGCTGCTGCAGCTCGGATGTCACCGACGACTTCACCGCAGCAGAGGTGAAAGAAGCCCCGCCGTTGGAAGAGCAACATGGAGGAGAAGGCTTCTGATTTTCTCCAGAAAACTGACCGGAATGGCCGCAACTTTCCTCGTCTTGACCAGAGTCCTCTCCTTTGTCTTGCTTCCCCAAAGTTACAGGGGAAGGTGGTGAGGGTTCAGAGTTGCTGCAACCCAGGAAATCATCACGGCCGGTTAATTCTTCATTCAAATTAGAAAGAACTCCCTGAAAATTCCAACCAGAATGGGAACAATGCGCATAACCCCTCAAAATTTCACCACCATCATTGGGGTGAACAAGGGCATCATTCCAGTTTTCCCCATCGCTTTGTCTGCTGTCTATAAAATTTAAATTAATGCCGCCACCCTTGCAGTCATCGCCCTTCCCTTCCCGAACGCTTACTCCGTCATCTTGGGCAGTTCTGTTCACCGGGGATGCAATCTCAGCAGAGAGGATTGATATTAATGCTTCAAGAGCTGCTGCAGGAGGTTGTCCGGAACTAGATTCATGCTGCTTATTCCAACCAACAGTCACCGAACTAGAAAAGTGGTTCTCTGGCTCTTCCAAGTTGCTTGATTTTTCTGCATCCCTACTCTGATTCAGTGACACTTGATTTGAACTCCCCTGGGCTCCGGCAAAAAGTTCCAAATTTGCAGCGTTTTTGTTTGGCTCACAAGTATTTTGGAACTCGCAACCGATCTCTTTTGAGATATCATTGCCTCCATCTGGAGACCTCAGATCCCCTCCATCGCAACTGATTATCGACGTCGGAGAGAGATCTGCACAGCAAAAAATGAAAATAGCCAGGAATAAACATAATCAGATTCGAAAATTAAATAAAATGAAGCACGGCCCCATGTCAATGCCCAGCAAAATCAAGCACCTTCTTTCTTGTTTTCTGGCTCAAGACCGTTTTCTTCAGACATGCAACTGAGATTTATGCTTGAATTGGAAAGTTTTTCAGGAACTTCATGCAGTCCGTGCTGGCATTCCTCAGGAACATTCAAATGCTTGTTTTCAGCCTCATGACCATTTTCTTCAGACTCGTGACTAAGATTTATGCTTGAATCAGAACGTATCTCGGGAACTTCATGCGGACTGTGATGGCATTCCTCAGGAACGGTCAAATTCTCTCTGAGAGTGGAACATGGTCAAGGATAACCATCTAAGAAATCAAAATTTCCCTTCCCATTTTACAGAGTAAACATAAATCAACAAGGAGTACATAATCCAATGCTTGTTGTAATGTCCGAAAAAGAAGAAGTGATAATAACAATTATGAATCGGAGGAAAACAATTCAGCATAGCATGTTAATGATAAAAGTACAGACAACAATTTCATTAAAGAGGGTTAATTTGAATCAAGCTACTGAAATTAAACAGTAAAAAGTCGACCAATTCAGTATTGCTGTAACTAATAATAAGCAATAATGGAAAAATATTCCCTCACGTCCATAGAGAAAAGACCAACACTTCAAAAAAAAAGTGAACACGGATCACAGTTTTGTACCTTTCTCTCTCAGTGGTGTTTTCATGATCACAAACGCCCACCTATGTTGCTAGCATTTTCTTTAAGTGAGTTTCAGTGTTTATTTTGAATTCCAAGTGAGGGAATTTATTAAAGATCTTTTGAAATCTTGTTAAAGGCTCCAACCAATCTCTTATCATTTTTCAAGTCCTTGGAATCATGTTTGAAGATCCTTAGAAGGCCTTAGATGCCCAGAAGTTCCACCAGCCAGCCGGTGACTAGTCCAGAAGTGCTGCTTTCTGTTTGAAGGCCACCGCGGCTAGCCGGTGGTGGTTTTCCAGAAGCCCCCAGCTCCAGGTAGACCACCGGCTACAAGGTGGTGGCTACCGGGTATCCGGTGGTGTCGAGCCAAGTTCTCCGAGATTGCATTTAATGCAGTCAAAAATGCTTTAATGGCGGTCTTCCTCGGCTTAATTACTCCCAAGGAATTCCAGAATGTTTCTGGTCCCCTCTTGGAGCTTATAAAAGGAGTCTCTTGGTCTCTTGGAAGATTACACTTGCTCCCAACGACACTCTCAAGATCGATTAAACGCCGAAGTGCTAGCTGTCTCAAAATCCTCTCAAAGAGCCTTTCCATTTCTCAGTCTCTCAAGGCTCTCACTCTCTCTCAAATCTCTCATCCCTTATTGTAATCATCCATCCAAGAGATTTGTGAGCGGCTTTGTAACGGGTTTGTGTCAAGCAAACCTCCATCCTCTCTTAACCTTTCTCCAACGGGTTCCCCACTCTGCAAAAGTGAGGGACGAGATCTTTAGCTACCGGCAAAACACAAGAGGGTGCTCACAAACCACAATTGTGAGGGATGGGTTTCTTGATCACCACTAAGATCAAGGGATTAATACCATTGACCTCTCGAGCCGAAGGGTGGAAACGTAGGAACTCACATCGAGCTATTGTTGAATGCCTTATCAATTGTGTTTGCTCTCTATTTACTTCATCACATTGCATCATTTATCATCGATTCGCATACTTGCATAAATTCAATTTAATCGTTTCTACACTTAATTTACTTTGATATTATCTTTATAACTCAGATCAAATTTATCAACTATCGCTCAATCGATTTCTAGATTTATTCATTCAAAATCATTTGATTTTGAATAAACTTTCATTCCGCTTTAATTTTAAAAGGGACAATTCACCCTCCCCCCTCTGGCCATATTTCTTCGACCAACACACGGGACTTGAATGCAGTGTTAAATGTCATAAAACATTAATGTTGGAACCCATTTAAGTTTAAATGGGTGAGTCCCACATCGGACTTACCCGCCTTGTATTTTGGTTTCCTAATCTATAAAAGAATATTCTCACCTCACATTGAGGTAAGGGGAATTCACCCATCTACATGGTATCAGAGGGATTTTTATCCCAAACCCTCCCTCCCCTGCGGATTCCCGGACTCCTCCCGGCCCCGCCTCTCTCCCTGCTGCCCTAGCCTTTCCCGGCAGGCCCCCCCCCCTCCTATCCCGGCGCAGCCATCTCGCCCGGCCTCCTCTCCGGCCTGTCCCTTCCCGGCGGCCCCCTCTCTGCCTCAAGCCCGTCGCCCCGTCGCGAATCCTCCCTCCCGCGGCCCTCTGTCCCGCGGCTCCCGGCTCCCGCGGCTCATCCCGGCGGATCTCCTCCTCTCCCGTCGCGGCACATCCCGCCGCCGGACCTCCACTGCGCGCGACGGCCCTCCCGACGGATCTCCTCCCAGCGGCGCTCCCTCCCTGCGACGCTCCCTCCCGGCCAGCCCCGCCTCGCCCCGACGGAACGCCCTCGGCCCGCAGCCCTCCTGCCCTCGGCCCGACGCCCGCGGCTCCCGGCCCTCCCGTCGCACCTCCCTCCTCTCGCGTGGCTCCAGCGCGGCTCCCGGCCCTCCGGTCCGACGCGGCTCCAGTCGCGCCTCCCTCCTCTCGCGTGGCTCCAGCGCGGCTCCCGGCCCTCCGGTCCGACGCGGCTCCAGTCGCGCCTCCCTCCTCTTGTCCCAGCGTCGGCCCTCCGTCCCAGCGTCGGACCTCCTGCCCCGGTTCATCCCGCGTCGGCTCCTCCTCCGGCGGCCCTCCTCCTGTAACCGCCCTCCGCAGCGGCTCCCTTCCCAGCAGCGGCTCCCGCCCGATCCGGCGCTCCCCAGCCCGTCTCCCAGCGGCTTCCCTGCAGCTACCCTGCGGCCTTCCTGCACCGTCGGCCCAGCCCCCCCCCCTGCGTTAATGGCGGGCGTGTCCGCCCGCGGCCCTCCGGCATCACCTCCGGACGACAGCATTCTGGCAGGGCCGCACCCTCACTTCCATTGTCGGCCTTCCCGAGCACCTATGCACTCCGCCGAGCAGCTCTCCCATCCTCCATCATCGGCTCTACCGCGCAGCGGTCCTCCTTCATCCAGTACCCGTTACAGGACAACACTCTCGCCAGAGGAGATTGCTTTGGTAAAATCTTATCGAGCGACTGCGCCATCATCTTCTTCTCTAGCCCCACTTGCTCAGACTGGCAACTTCACCGCCTGTGTTTCTCATCGACAGACAGCTTGGATGTTTGACTCCGGTGCGTCAGAACATCTCACAGGAGACTCTGGTATGTTCACTACCTATCATCCGTACACCGGTGCCTCTGCCATTACTGTTGCTAATGGCTCAACAATCCCTATTACCGGATATGGCACATGTTCCTTGACCCCGTCTCTTCCCCTGACGTCGGTCGCTCATGTTCCTCAAAGTCCCTTTAATCTTATCTTTGTCAGCAAACTCACCACAGAATTGAATTGTGTTGCTATTTTTAGCTCATCTGGTGTTGTTTTTCAGGAGCGGAAGACGAATCGGGAAATTGGTCAAGGTTATCTTCGGGATGGGGTTTACCTGTTTGATACCCCATCATCCCTTGCTTGCTCATCCACCACAGCCCGAGCCCTTGACCTCCATTACCGCCTTGGCCATCCACCGCCTTCCACCCTCCATAAACTTTTCCCCCAATTCAGTTCTCACCTCTCCTTCCATTATGAATCCTGCAAGTTTGCCAAACATCATCGGACGATGTATGCTCCTCGCCCGGAACCACGTGCAGCGGCTCCTTTCGCTCTTGTTCATTCCGATGTATGGAGTCCTTGCAGGGTTCCTAGCCAGTCAGGGTACAGTTATTATATCACCTTTATTGATGATTACTCCCGCGTGATCTGGCTTTACCTTCTTCGAGATCGAACCGAGGTTCTCTCAACCTTTCAGACATTTTTTCAGGAAATCCAGACACAGTTTTCTCTCCCTGTGAAATGTCTCCGATCTGACAATGGGTGAGAATACTTATCCACTCATTTTCAGCAGTTTATGAGGGCTCACGGCATCATCCATCAGACCTCCTGTCCTGATACCCCTCAGCAAAATGGGGTGGTTGAGCGGAAACACCGACATATCTTGGAGACCGCTCGTGCCCTCTTCCACCGCCAGGTACCTCTTCTTTTCTGGGGGGATGTCATCCTCACTGCTACTTACCTTCTCAATCGTCTTCCCTCCTCCATCCTTCAGGGGGACACTCATTTTCATACCCTGTTTCCCTCTCTCCCTCCTCATTCCCTTCCACTCCGTGTCTTCGGATGTCTCTGTTATGTCCGGGACACTCGCCCAAATCTCTCCAAACTATCACCCAAATCTCTTCGCTGTATTTTTCTCGGGTATTCCCGCACTCAGCGCGGGTACCGATGCTTCTCTCCAGACCTCCGCCGGTATATCACCTCTGCCGACGTTTCGTTTGTCGAGAGCTCTCCTTTCACTCTCCCCTCTCCTTCTCCTGACACTACCATCGATGACTGCCTTCCGCTCATGGTTCACCCGCCTCTGGTGTCTCCTCTGACCGGTCATCTCTTTGGACAGACCTACTCTCGTCGTCCTTCCGTTGTACCTCCCGTCCCGGCCGAGGAAACCATTGTTCCCGCTTCGCCTGATGTTCCTGACACAACTCCCGAAGATGTGCTGATTGTGCTCCGGAAAGGTACTCGCTCGTGCCAGAATACTCCTCTCTTTGTATCTTCTTACAGGGGATTGTCAGCTCTGGAGACCGTGTCGCTTCCTCGAACGGTCGGTGAAGCCAAATCTCACCCCGGGTGGCTAGCCGCAATGAGAGAAGAATTGCAGGCTCTGGATGCCAACCATACTTGGGATCTTGTTCCCCTTCCGGCAAACAAACAGGCGGTCGGCTGTAAATGGATCTTCACGATCCGTCTCAATCCCGATGGCTCTCTCTGCCGCCTCAAATCCCGGCTTGTCGCCAAGGGATTTGCTCAGACATATGGCGTCGACTACTTTGAGACCTTCTCTCCGGTCGCCAAGATGGCCTCGGTCCGCCTCTTCATCTCTCTGGCTGCTCATCATCACTGGCCACTTCATCAACTCGACGTTAAGAATGCTTTTCTCCATGGCTTTCTTGATGAGGAGGTCTACCTGCAGCAGCCCCCTGGTTTCTCTGCCTCTGGTGCCGCCTCCCATGTCTGTCGTCTCCGTCGCTCCCTCTACGGCCTCAAACAGTCTCCTCGCGCCTGGTTTGGACGCTTCAGCACTGTCGTCACCGCCTTTGGCCTCTCTCGGAGTATGAAAGATCACACCGTCTTCTTCCGTACGACGGCACACGGCTGTATCTTGCTTGTAGTTTATGTTGATGACATCATCATCACAGGGAGCGACTCCAGAGGCATCGCCAGCCTCAAGACGCATCTTCACCATCACTTTCACACCAAGGATCTTGGTCCCCTCACGTACTTTCTTGGCATCGAGGTCTCCCGAACTGCGGACACTATCTCTCTCTGCCAGCGCAAGTATGCTCTTGATATATTGCAGGATGCCGGGTTGAGCACCGCCACCACAGTTGACACTCCCCTTGAGCCTGGGGAACGCTCCCTTCATTCCGACTCGGACCACTTTCCTCATCCTGAGAGCTATCGGCGCTTGGTCGGTAAACTCAACTACCTCACCATGACGCGTCCCGACATTGCCTGTGCCGTTGGCAAAGTCAGCCAGTTCATGGAGCATCTCACCTGCTCTCAGTGGGATGTTGTCCTCCGCATTGCCAAGTACATCAAGAAAGACCCTGCACGCGGCCTTCGATACTCACATCATGCTCACATGGCTGTTGAGGCTTTTTGTGATGCGGACTATGCCAGTTGCCTCGCTACCCGCAAGTCTACTTCGGGATTCGCCGTATTCTTCGCCGGTAATCTCATCTCTTGGCGCAGCAAGAAGCAGACTGTGGTCTCCCGTTCTAGTGTTGAGGCAGAGTATCGAGTCATGGCCACTGTCACTACTGAGATCCTCTGGCTTCGTCATCTTCTCCAGGAGCTCGGTTTCCCGGCATCGACTCCTGCTCATATCTGGTGTGACAATCAGGCCGCCGCGAAGATTGCCTCGAATCCCGTCTTCCATGAACGGACGAAGCATATCGAGGTGGACTGTCACTTTCTCCGCCACCATCTGGAGCAGCACCATATCGGTTTCGACCATATCCCGACGGCCGGTCAGCTTGCCGATCTCTTCACCAAAGGTCTTCCCGGAGCTCGTCTTGAGTCTCTCACTTCCAGGCTGGGTATTCACAGCCTCCATGGCCCAGCTTGAGGGGGAGTTTGAGATTGTCTTGTTATTCTTTTTTGTGTGGGACTCTATCCAATCTGGGCATGTCCAGCTTGAGCGGGAGTGTTGGAACCCATTTAAGTTTAAATGGGTGAGTCCCACATCGGACTTACCCGCCTTGTATTTTGGTTTCCTAATCTATAAAAGAATATCCTCACCTCACATTGAGGTAAGGGGAATTCACCCATCTACAATTAACAACCCATATGCTTTAATTCAAATCATTTTCAAAAACTTCTATGAACCAACGTACATCTGTTACATATAAACATGATATCTTATGGTGAGAAAATTTATAAGTTAGGGGAATTACTAGATAAAAACCCATTCAAAGGATATTTCTTCATATGCCCATTCGCACTCGCTGGATCACAAAGACAACCATGTCGCAGAACTTCTGATTCCAAAAACTGCATAAGAGTGTATCATCGCACAACAGCAGATAAATTTCAAAATCACAAAGTTACAAATTTTAAGGCAAAAGCAATAATAAAATGATTTAATAAATATGAGTGGCCTTGAAAGCATGAGAAAAGGGGAAAGGTGAATGGTAAAAAATAAGCGCTCATTTTAAGATACAGTTAACATAATGCATCATGCTTCATTTAGAGAAGGAAACATACAGCAGCAGACAGTTTAACTTTCTGGAGTGCCGTTGCTTTCTCCTGTAACTCACCCTGCAGCCAAGTTTCACAAAAGGGGACCATAAATTACAAACCATAGCAGAAAACAGCTGATAGGTAAACATACCACAGTGAAATGCTTGGCAAGCCCATCTTTTGTACTCTGCTGCAAGCGCCTGCATTCATCCTGAAAAGTAAATAAATGCAATAAGTGCTCCCGTTTTTGAAGTACAGGCATAGAAGTAGAGAAAATGCAGATGAATTAAGCAGTCATTTCAGGAAGATCCAAATTGAAAAACTTCAGAATACAGTGCAAATCTTTTTGTCGGAAGGATAAACAAGCAAAACATGCATCAGCACTTTAAATGAAAACAGAGAATCAATAGAATAAATTAAATATATGATTCATCATGACACTCATCACAATAAACCCTTGATGCAAAACCCATCTGGTTTATTTTCAAGAGAGATTCTCATTTGCCCAGTACAAAATGTGACGAGTCAAGCCCATGACCACTTGGCAGTGTTTGATCCCAAAACAATAAGGCAGCCCTACTCAGATGTTCATTTATGAAGTGGCATCAAAGAGCTCATAATTTAGAAAAGGAGAAAAAGAAAAAAAAATCCATTAATCAGTCTATTTGCTAATCAGCAAAATTAGCAACATAATATTTCTTACATAATAGCAGCATAAGAAGGCTAAAAGTGTAAATATGTTCATCACCTCAGAGAACTCCTGGTTTGATATTGCGTCAATTGATATAGCCTCTATCTTATCAAAATTTAAAATTTGAAGCATCATATCTGTTGTCCTTTGGCCAACTTTATAGGGCGCTGCAGCCTTGCTAATACCTGCATGAAATGAATCAAGGATGTCAAATTTTTATAGGAATGTTTAATTAGAAATGATGTCTAGAGCTGCTTGTATTATTCAATACCTACAACTTGAACAAGCCTATACATATCTTGCTCTGGAAGAAAAGTGGATAATCTTATTCGTACAACTGCACCAACAACCATCGCAGGAAAACTTCCAGCATCTTCTATAAGAAACTCCATCAGGCCACGCCTTATGTAAATCAAGTTGACATTATGAACATCAATTGGTGCACAGTCATCTAGATTAGTCTGCTGCCCACTGTTGCCATCTTTTTTACATGTTTTCTGTCTCTTATTTTTACTTCTCGATGGTTGGATTTTGTTGTTCCTTTCAGAAACCACACGACTAGTGACATTATCAGCGCATCCCTGCCGCATACAATCTACTTGAGAATCCTTTTCTGTCAGAAAATGAGCCTCGAGAAGTTTTAACAATTCCAATAGACCCATCAGACCTGTGCATGATTTTCCAAACAGCTTTCTAAGCCTAAAATCACATACAATCTGACTTTTATGGTGAGAATCACAAAGATTGTTTCTTTTAATATACTCTAGCAACAGATCCTGGACATCAAATTGACTTAGGATCGACGTATCACCGTCTTTCATATATGCAACAAACTCCAAGAGCTCTTTTGACGCCCATTGTGCGCCTTCAGGCAATGACGCTCGACAGTCCACACCTGCTACGACCACATTTCCCGCATCCTCCTTAATGGGAATCTTTGGAGGTTTTCCCGTCTTTCTTTTACGTTTAATTCCTACCATGCCTCTAAAGGTTCCCTCTGAACTAAAACTATCGTTACCAGCTTCATAATGTTCACCTGAAGCTTCCCCCTTGCGAGAAAAGAAATCAACTTTTTTCCATGGATTTTTAGCTTTAATAAGCTCGTCTAAACTTAGAGATAATTTGTCTTTCAAGTACAGCCAATATAGTTTGAAGAGATGTTCCCAGTTACTCTTGTCATCAAAATCCACTTGACCCTGCAGCAGACAAATATAAAAGCATGACACTTCCACCAAAAAACAGCCAACAAGTAAAACTAAGCAACATTAAAAAAAAAAAAGGAACTGACAGACTGCATTGAATGTGTATTAAATAAAAAAGGGAAACAATATTATCATACAGGCAGTAGGCACTCCTCAGACATTCACTTTTTTTGAGTACCAAGAAAAAGAAAAAACAGTTCCTGCTGAATTTTAAAACTGGGGGGGTGATTTTGGAGCAGCACATGGTAAATCAGGAAACTGGATTTAGTTGGGAGATACAGGAGAGCAAGGAGAATATTTGCGGACATGAAAATTCATTGTACATGAGCATTGGTTTAGAATTTTAGTTTGCATGTAACCAAACAAAAGCCAGAAAACATTATTTTATAGAAGCAAAAAAGAACCAATATCAGTGCGTGAGCCAAAGAAAGAACAATCAGCGTACCATTTCCTCATCTCCCTGCACGATATTTTCAATCAGCAAAACAACTCTCATGCATGTATTGCAAAAGCCTTTGTTCCCCCTAACACAGAAAATTTCAGCTCTGCTAATGCATGCTTTGCACAAGGAATATGTGCAAGTGTAGCACATGTACTGAGCCGCCTTCTCACAAATGCTACATATATGCCAACCTGAAATCCATAACAATTGGAACTAAAATTGCAGAGAAAATAAGAAAAGATGAAATAAAAAATCAGAGGACCAGAAATAAGAAATGATTGAAAAACAATGATTTATTATCATCATTATTATTAGAGGTAAAAAATTCAGTGAGCAAAATGAACTTACAAAATGATTGAAGGTAAAAAAATAAATATGTCAAACAGTTGTCGTGGCATAGTTCACTAAAGGTTGTTAGTATATTTTCCCTAAATCCAATCATGTGTTGATGGATTTGGAATATTTGAGTCATGTATCATATACTGTTCATTTTTTAAGGCATATCCAATTATCATTCATGAATTGTTACTTTTTTAAATATGTAATGATAATAACCCTCCTAAGGAAACCTGCCCTAGATTCATCTTCAGTCAATATACATCATTGGGTGTTACGGGTTGTGAGCCGGGATACTGAACAGCCAAAGGAGATTGAAGGACCTGAACTTCATTGGAGTCGGCATACCAAAATTATTACTTACCCAAGGAAGAGGGGAAAGAGAAATAAGGAATAAACGTCAGGGGCGTTATTGTATTCTTTCCTAAAAGTTAATCAGCCTGGTAGGCCTTGGTATAAATTTTGTTTCCCTGCATATGAAAGGGGGGATTTGGTCAGTCATTACAAAAGCATTTCTGCATTTGGCCTGTGGAGAGTAACTCTCCCAGGAGAGGAGCATTTTCTCTAGAACTCTTCAAAGATCCAACTGACTTTTTGTAACCACTTCATCATATGGAGTAGAATTCCCTGCTTTTTGCTAAGTTGACTATGATGTATCATATCATATTCAAATTTTAAGGCATCTCCAATTATAAGTTATGAATTGCTATTTTTTAAACATGTAATTGATAATAACCCCTTTGAGAAACCTAAAGGAGGTTTATCTCAGGTCAATGTACATCATGCAGTGTTATGTGTTGTGATATAATGTTAAGACTAACATAAGTTACTATCATGTAGATATATGATGAGTTGACTCATGGGAACACAAATTCAAAACTTGTATTCGGAAACCCATTCTAATAACATTACATGCAGTGTGCATACAAATCATTTAATGTCATCATAGTTACATTGACTATTGTTTTTTAGACCTGAGATAACATGGATCTACAACTTGAATGGTTGCATGCTTACATTTTTAAGTTCAACTCAATAGAGGATTGTTGGGTACACCAATGAAATGTATGGTCATGCATAAATATTCACATGAGATGTGAAAACGTATGTTTGATTAATCTACTCGGAGTAATCAATATATAGAGTGTTGTAAAAAATGGCAATCCCATTTTCCAAGTTCACACTCAATGTTGAGAACAATAGAACATTTAATCATTGTATGTGTGCACAGCGTTTGATTGGAATAAACCAAACTCTTTCATGACTTGGGTAGCAACAATGTGTGTTCAACCACTCATTGCTTGTAGTACTCATAGACTATTAACAACATCATAAAGGGCCAAAGGGATCAAATATAAAGCAATAAAGATATAGATTCTTATTCATTTGAATTAAACAAATTAGATTAATGCATTCAAGTGTTGGAATAATTAATTTAATTTGATATGGAATTATTTAATTGCACAATAATCATATTTATTTAAATGAGATTTAAATAAATGTGCTTGAAGGAATTTGTGTCATAACCCACCAATTTCATTGAGAATAGTTTTTCAAAAAAATTATGTTAGAATGGGTCAAATATGAAGTGGCGTCACGAAATTATTTTGTGGAGATATCATCTTTTTAATCGTTCAAAATGGTGGAGATATCATGTTCAAAAATATGGATACATGGGGTGGTTTTAGCTTATTCACAAGCTCCTAAAATCTCTATAAATATAGGGCGCTTATGTGTGCATCCTTCACAAAACCGAGCACTCGTGTCTCGCTCGCTCCTTTCTCAGTACCACTCAAGAACTCCACCACTTTGTCACTAGCACAACGAGGAAAAGTTAGGGCAGCCAATTTCAGGTGATCTTCATTTGCTCATGGATACCCTTGAAAGCACAATTCAAGGACTAGTGCTAGATCCAGAATTTACGAAGAAACTTCTAGCCATCTTTCAAGAAAAAGAGAAAATTGAGATACACACTTTGTACTCATTTTTATCAAGCATGAACGATTCCAGCCTGATTCAATTTGGGATCTCTAAGGGATTTTTATTATTCCGCCAATCCAAATCCTTTATTCTCGTTAAAATTCCATTCAAAGGCAGTTGTCTCATCCATTGATAGCAGAACTAGCATGCAAGACATCATTATTGCAAAACCTATTTTGGTAGAAAGCAGGACATAATTTGCATGGAAACTAACAATCTTTTACAAGGACAACACCACCACGCTCAAAAGTACTGCAGTTATGAAGGCGTTGACTTGATAGCCCTCTAAAATGAAAAGGCATAATCATGAAGCTGATTCGCAGAAGGAAACTAGCAAATGGTAAAGGTCAATACTAAATCATATTGTCCATGACTCTGAGAGGGGAAATACAGTTTACTTTTGGAAGGAATGGCATGGATTGAGGAGCCCTCGATAAGACTTGGTCAACATAGTAATGTTCTTTACACCGAGAATTGGAGTGCACTCGCAAACATTACTCTATCCGATAAAGTGGTGCTTGGATTACTCACATTGGGAGCATAATATGACTTGGTTTCTTGAGTTGTTGCGTCGTGAGCTTTGAATGTGGTTCATAATTAAGCATGAGGATTTGTTGAACTCATTGGTCGTCATGAGCAGCAAAACCATGTCGTGGTTTACGTGACTGTCGTGGAATGGAGACAAAATGTTCGTGATTTGATGATCATGGAGTTGGAGCAAAAGACTACGTCATGGTCAAGAGGAAACCATGTTGTGGCTTTAGTCAAATATATGGATTTAAAGATGGAACCTCTAGAATTCAAGGGAGGTTGAGATTCTCATCATGGTTTTCGGATTTACCGTTGACTAGATGAAACCATGACGTGGCTATGTTCATCACGTTGTGGTTTGAAAAGTTCTTTAAAAATTTGGAGTACGCTTGGAAGAAGGGGCTGAGAACAAAAGCCCATAATTTCTTGAAAGTTTTCCAGAGTGAAAGGGTCAAATTGATGAGAAGAACAAGGCACACATAGCCCCTATGGAAGTGGCCCAGTGGTTACTGTCCCAACCCACCCCCACTAGGAACCCTTCCTGGGCCTACAGGGAAGGCGAGAGTGACCCCCGAAGCCCGCCACCAATAGATCGCGGGTTGGCGACTAGCATTGAGGATATAAAACACACAAATGGAAGGCATTGCCCCAATAATCTCATAAACATAAGAAAAAACCAATCAACTTCATAATATAAAATAAAAACCAATATCCCACAATGCATGTAAATGTCATACATAAACAATGTCTCCAAAACAAAATACCAAAAAAGAAACTCCTATAGCAATGACTCTAACGACAACTCCAAGCCTCGAGCCTCGAGCTAGTAATGTCCAATTTGGTCACTCTCGCCCAGTGGTTACTGTCCCAACCCACCCCCACTAGGAACCCTTCCTGGGCCTACAGGGAAGGCGAGAGTGACCCCCGAAGCCCGCCACCAATAGATCGCGGGTTGGCGACTAGCATTGAGGATATAAAACACACAAATGGAAGGCATTGCCCCAATAATCTCATAAACATAAGAAAAAACCAATCAACTTCATAATATAAAATAAAAACCAATATCCCACAATGCATGTAAATGTCATACATAAACAATGTCTCCAAAACAAAATACCAAAAAAGAAACTCCTATAGCAATGACTCTAACGACAACTCCAAGCCTCGAGCCTCGAGCTAGTAATGTCCAATTTGGTCACTAAATCCCTCAGGGAAACCTGGAAAACAAATTTATATATATAAGGGTGAACATACAAGTATACTTAGGATGATCCTCTTCAAGACCTCGCGTGCAAATGTGGAAAAAGCATACTAATGCCTTAATGAATAAACATCAGAATCAACACGCACCTATGTCAGGTCAACAATCACCCAAAGTCACCAAGGCTTACTCACCCAATATCACATCCAAATATAATAATATAACATCAAAAGAATACATCTCAAGAAGGTACCCCACAACTACTTCTCTGTTGGTTTGTCGCTCTCACACCCCAACGGCAAATGCCTTGATGCTTTCATCCCTTCCATAATACCACATAACCACACCACACATCACAATAATAGCCACATCTTCATCATCACCACAAACTGCATGCCACATCATACCACATACTGCAACCACATATCACCGCATCATAACCGCACATTATATCTTCATCACAGTAGGGTATCGTGAACATGAAGAGCATCAACCTCGTGTCCTCACCCGACCATGCACGACACCCATAATCGTCATCACATCGCATCATTTTCACTCAAACTTCTGACTATCACAGCCCGTGCATCATAACCTCAAGTCATCACATCCTTTCCACGTTTGGAAGAGAGAGAGCATAGAAAAGGAAGAGTCAATCATTCATTCTCTCACCAACACACTAGGAACCCAAAACATTTAGGCATCAGTAAGATTATCCGACTCGGGTGGGGTGCGTAAAAAATCACAATAAAATACAGCATATATCATTGTCACACACAAGCTCAACCCAAGGGTTCATACCAAAACAACACTACTAATACTCATCACAATTACTGCACTACCACGACCACAATTAACAACCACTGCCAACACTATACCACAAACCAGCCCCACCTTTCCGCACCAGACAGCCATGAAACCATCATTAACTTTACATAAAATCATATCATTTATCCATTTCCAGTATTACCGGTTTATTGGCCACATTACATTCATTATGTCATTCATTTATTCATATTTAATGTCAAATCATTCGTTAGTCATCAATCGCGTTTACCTCAGCCAATAACCGTTCATTTCAATCATTAACAGCTCATTAACAGCCCACTGCTTATTAAATTCCAGCCCACAGCCCATTATCATATTCATTATTACCAATCATATTTCATTTAGTCCAATCACATTCCTTGCCACCAGGCAACTATAGCAAAATTCCACATCAGCCAAACTCATTACCGCAACAACCTACACACATCCCATGCCCGCAGCCACCACAACAGTCACAAATCACTTTTCCACACAACCAGCCACAACAAGAACCGCCACCCCATCACAGCAGCGAGCCACACCCAAGTCCGCAACAAGCAACAACACTTGCACCATTTTAACTATGTTCTCATTTTAATTCATTACTTCTCACATAACCAGCCATTAACGTAAATTCTAGATTCTCATGCCACGCTTTTTTCCCGTCCGTCTTTAAGTAGTTTAGCCAATTATGTGGTGAGAGGCATATCAACAATAACAGTCAAAGTTACACAGCAACAGATATCAACCAAACATATTTACAACAGAAAACAACAAACACAGCAGCAAACCACATCAAACCAGCAGCAAAACACAACAAGCAATCACTCTTAAACCATCCTTTTTCAAATGAATTAACCGTGGCCAGCATAAGCATTATTATTGAGATTTAAAAAATTTCCCAACAGCTGTTTCATTAACGTCTTTAAATGATTGTCCTTTTATGAGAGGTGATTCAAGCACCTTAACATAATATGGGGATTTTACTTTGTTCACCATCAAGAGCTAATCCAAGGAACATGCACACGACGATAAACCGGTGCACCAGAATTCGGTATACTCGCTTTCGGTGGATGCGTGTTTTTAGGTCGCGGTCACTTTGTGCTAAGGCACACTACCCTTACAAGGTTCTGGAAAGACGCATTGTCAATCCAAGGGTCATTCTCTCTTCTCCTCCACGCGCTACTTCGATGAAAGCAACAGTCGATTTATAGACGTGAGGGTTCCTCCATGTTCAGCATGTGAGTCTGGTTGCATCATAACTCCAGATTTGATGTTTCCTTGAAGTTCACAGTCACTACTCTTCCTATCCTCCAAGGTCTGATGACAACCTCTAAATGTGAGGATTGAGTCTCTGTCTTCCACAATATCAACACCAGCACATCTTCTCCAAATGAAGATAATTTAACATTGGAATTGTCTTGTTGCACTTTGTCCTCTTCTCGATTCTTCAAACCTGTTGCGGCGTGAAATTCCTCCACAACACGATGCTTCTTCAAGCACCTGTTTCAATAAGTCATACATGCAGCTGATAACTGCCTTAAAAACGCTCGTTTAGGGTCTCCCTGTCTTGCATAAGAATTTTATAATCCCCATACAACTTTTGCTACAACATGACCCTCGTCATCTCCACGTTTCACAGCCACCACGGTCTTCAAATCATGTAGAGCGGTGAACGCTAGTAAGACCTTTGCTCCAACAACCCCCTTAGAGAGGGCTACATTGTACATAGGAAAAAGATAATTGCACCAGAATTACAAGGGAGAGGTAACAAAACAAGAAAACAGCAGAAATATAGAGGAGAAGAAGTCACTCGGAAGACTGTTCTCCCACCCAAGCTTTCCAGCAGCGTCTCTAACAGATTAGTTCCCTCCCTCTCTCTCAGCAGCCCTCCTCCTTTTAACATCCCCTTCATGTAGATCCTTAGTAACAATCGTGGGCCCCTCCTCAATTTATTCCCCAACATATTCCTCTAGTCTAAGATCCTTTGAGTAACAGCCGTGGGCTCCTCTTCAATTAATTCCCCAACATATTCCCCCAGTCTGTTAGGCCTAACCAATTGCCCAAGCATATTCCCCCTTCCAGAATATTCATTACAGTTGTGCCAGCTATGCCGGTTGTGGCCAGGCATGGACTCTATCAAACACGGTATTATTTTATTCTTATTTCATTAAATTCTTATTTAACAAAATGCAACTTTGGTATCTGCTTTCTTTTTACTATGGAGCGCTCTTTTTGACATAAGATCCTCTGCTTTTATATATAGTTTCTTTTTGTGTCGTGCGGAGTGGTGTGAAGGTGGTGTTATTTTATTCTCATTTCATTAAATTCATATTTAATTAAATTTTTTCTTTGGTGTCTTCTTTTTCTTTTTACTGAGGCCCCTTTTTGATATCTGGTTTCTTTTTGACCCAAGAGCCCTCCTTTTTGAGGGAAAACCCCCTTTTCTGGGCTTTTTAGTTTGCATAAAACCCCCAATTTTTTTTAGTGGGGCGCGCCTCTAATCAAAGGCACTTAGTGATAGAAATCCATTGAGAGAAAGAGAGAAACGGTAGAATTCTATTGATAAGAGCAGAATTACATGAAAAAAAGAAGATTATGGTGGTGAAGAAGAAGAAAATGACTCCTATGGAAGGCGCTGCTCCCAAAGGCCTAGGGAACCCCCTGAATTTCCAGCAGCAGCTGAAATCCAATGCCAAATCTATCTCCCTCTCACACAGCCCATAACTCACCTTATTTAAAGACTCTATTGAAACCTTCTAGACAACACCCCCCTCCTAACAGCTAGCAACCTGTTTGCTGTCAACTAACAGCCCCCACTAACCACTAACAAACTCCTAACAACTATAAGAGTAATGACATAGATTCCCTGAGCAGATTATTATTACTACTACCCTTATGGCCAGCAACACCCAGCCCCTAGACCCCTTCACAACAGCAGGCAGCCCTCGGTCTCCCCTTCGCAGCAAAGCCAAGGCCCATGTTCCTATCAATTACACCCTCTTAAAACCACATTGTCCTCAAGGTGAGAAGGTGAAACTATAAAGGAAACTCTTACTCCCGTCATGAGCTGCTCGCTCAGCTTGTCGTCTGGCATCTTCTTGTCACTGCTAAGCACCAAGCATCCAGATATATCCATGGTGGAGGCTCTGGTGGTGGCCTTGGCAACCATGCAGCAGTCAAACTAACAACCCCATTATTAGCTTGCTAAGTCAGCCTTGCAAATTTCTGGCATCCTGAGAATGCACCAGCCTGCTTCTCCTTGCACTTCCCCGGTTTCAGAAAATCTCCTCGATGACACAGTGAAACCGACCAATGTTATACATTCTTGCGCCGTTTGCACAACGCCTCCCCTTTCCATTTCAATCTGAAAATTTCTCGGGCCTACTATCGCAGCTTCCATATATATTGTTTCGTTCTCAGCATGTTTCTTCAGTTCCGGATGTGCCGGTTGTTCTGGAGAAAGAACCTAGGTGGGAGCAGGCAAGACCACGGGTTCTCCACCAGGTAAATTCATCATCTCCACTTGCTTAGTCAACGCGCACAACTTATCACGCTCAGCAGCCCGCACTTCCTTATCGGGTGCAACTGCTTCAGCACTCTGATTTTCGCCTTCAATTTCTAGTTTCAGCCTGTATCCTCCTTCCTCGTCATTGTCGGACTTCTCTTTGTCTACATCCAGATCGTTCTGCCTGGTGCGGTACCAGCCGTGTCATAGCCATCTTCAATTCCCGCAATAGGACCTCTATCTGCTGGGATGCAGAATCCTGTAGTCATTCCAGGCGCTGGAGTACAGTCCGCAGGTCAGCTACAGCCGATTCTGCTCTAGCAACTCTGCTCTCCATTCATGTGAACATACAATAACCAGACTTACAACAGAACAGGGAAGAAGGATTTGTGTTGTAGCGCCAGATACGCTCCTCTGTTGTAGCTGGTTGTTGCGTATGTTCACTGCTGTGATTCCACTGTGGTGATCCGATTTTCTACTGCTGATCAAGTTCTTCGGCACCGCTTAACCTGTTGTGTCACTGCGTCCAGATATTTCCAGCAAGAACAAGCAAGAATCTCTATCTAGTTTCTGTCTCTCTCCAATCAAACTCTCGAAGAAAGCACCAATTGTTGGGAATTGATTGAGAGAGAGAGAGAAACAGTAGAATTCTATTGATAAGAGCATAATTACATGGAAAAAAAAGAATATGGTGGTGAAGAAGAAGAAAATGAAACCTATGGAAGACGTTGCTCCCAAAGGCCCAGGGCCTAACCCCCTGAATTCCCAGCCGCAGCTGAAATCTAATGCCAAATCTATCTCCCTCTCACATAGCCCATAACTCCCTGTTGGAGTATGTGTAACTTCCTGCCCCACTTCCTTTGTAACTTCCTGCCCCACTTTCTTTGTAACTTCCCTTGTAACTTCCTCTTTCTTTTCTATAAATGAAGGTCCTCTCCTCACCTTGAGGTAGTGGGGGATTTCTGATTCTACATGGTATCAGAGGGAAGTTAATCCCGACCCCACCCTTAAATCTTTTTTTTTTATTATTCTGCTCTAGGGTTAACTGCAGTTTTCCCCGTAAGGGGGGCGGCGGCCTCCATGGCCAACTCTGCCGTCGCCCCTCCCCTCCCTTCCGAGCGCCGCTCGGCCCGCCTAAAAAGAAGGCCCGATCCCGACGGCTCCTCCCTCCCAGCGCGCGCGCCCTTCCCGTCGCGGCTTCTCCCGAGCGCGACACTCCCGACGCCCTGTCGCGGCTCCTACCGTCGGCCTTCCTCCCGACGCGGCTCCTCTTCCTGTCGGCTTTGCTCCGCCCCGACGAAGGCACGCGGCCCCCTTCTCCGCGGCCCTCCCGGCTCCCAACGACGTCCCTCCCCGCCACGCACTCCCAGTCGGCGGCTCTGTCCAAATCCGTCCCGGCTGCTTCGTCCAGATCGTCCCGGCGCCTCCTTCCTGGCGCGGCTCCCGGCTTCCGGCTCCCCGGCGTCCCGACTCCCCGACGTCCTGCTCGCCCTCGGGTTCCACCCCAGCGCGCTCCCGTCGCAGCTCCCTCCTCCCGGCGGCCCTCCTCTCCCGCCCTCTCTCCCGGCGGCCCTCTCTCCCGGCGGCTCTCCCTACCGGCGCGACTCCTTTCCCGACGGCCCTCTCTCCCGGCGCGGCTCCCCTCGCTCAGCGGTGCCCTCACCAGCGCCTCGACCAGGCGCTCTCCCTGCCGGACGAATCCCAGCGTCGGCAGCCTCCCTTTCCCGGCTTGCGGCTCTTTCCAGCAGCTCGCCTCCTGTACGAGTCTCCCGCCGGCTCCGTTGCAGCCGGCCTCCACCCTTGCCGGCCTCCACTCCTGCCGGCTCCTCCAGCAGCCGGCCAACAGCCCTGTCGGCCTCCCGTGCCGCCTCTGCTCAACTGCTCCCTCCATGTCGACCTCCTCCTGCTTCCTGCGGAATCCCCGCCTCTCTGCCCGGTGCCTCCTGCGGAATCCCCGCCTCTCTGCCCGGCATCTCCTGCGGAATCACCGCATCCCATCGCCGGCCTCCTCCTGCGGATTTCCCGGCGCTTCGACGACCGGCACCCGCCATTGCGGATTTCCTTGGCACTTCGACGACCGACCCTCCCGAGCGGATTTCTCGGCGCTTTGACGATCAGACCAACATTACGGTTTCTCGGCGCTCTGACGACCGGCCCGTAGTGCGGATTTTCCCGACGCTCTGACGATCGACCCGCCAGTGTGGATTTCCCGGCGCTCTGTTGTCCGGCCCCGCACTTTTCCGGCGATGACCCTTCATTTTCAGCGGCATCACATTACAATCTTGAGGGGGAGCAGCATCATCAACGATTTTATTATTTTTGTATCTTCTGTTCTTCATCTTGTTTTGTCATCAAGCTGGGTATGTCCAGCTTGAGGGGGAGTGTTTGCAGCTTGTTGCTTGCGTTGTTTTTCATTATGTGTCCAAGCTAGGTACACCTAGCTTGAGGGGGAGTGTTGGAGTATGTGTAACTTCCTGCCCCACTTCCTTTGTAACTTCCTGCCCCACTTTCTTTGTAACTTCCCTTGTAACTTCCTCTTTCTTTTCTATAAATGAAGGTTCTCTCCTCACCTTGAGGTAGTGGGGGATTTCTGATTCTACACTCCCCTTATTTAAAGACTATTGGAACCTTCTGGACCCCCCCCCCAACAGTTGGCAACCTGTTTGTTGTCAACTAACAGCCCCACTAACCACTAACAACCGCCTAACAACTATAAGAGTAATGACATAGCTGCCCCTGGACAGATTATTATTACTACTGCCCTTATGGCCAGCAACACCCTAGCTCCTAGACCCCTTCACAACAGCAGGCAGCCCCCGATCTCCCCTTCGCAACAAAGCCAAGGCCCATGTTCCTATCACTTAGCGCCTTAGCGCCACTGGGAAAGGCGAGCGAGGTGCGTGCCTTTGGCGCGCCTCAACGAGGTCATCGTGACTCCAGTGGCTAGGCACGCCTCGATGCACCCCTTCCAAGCCATGCACCTTTGGCGCGCCTTTGATAACTATGCTTTTGAAACATCAAATTCTTCATCCAACAATTTCCAAACATCTTCAAACTCCTCTTCCGAAATAGCTTCTGGATTTCCACTTCAAGATAGACTTCCGAACTTAACTTCCAAACTTCCAGTTGACACCAAATTATGTTTTTAACTTCCAGAATAGCTGGTTTTGCTTTTGAACGACCTTCAGCCAAAACAACTTCCGGACAGAATAACCACCTTCAGCCAGAACAACTGTAAGAGTTAGTGTCCTAGAACCAACTGGTTGTACTTTGATTACATGGATATTTAATGTATTTAAATATTAAACATCTTATTACATATTGTTCATTGTTCTGCATAACTATGATGTAATGATGTCTTAGAGTATTTGTTGCATTGATAAGATCATGACAGTTCTCCGCTATGATGAGAACCTTGAAATGCCATAACAGTATTTTTAAATATAGTTATACGGTTGGATGACATACTATGATAGGACACATAACATGCAGATCGTCAGGTGTGAATACTTGTAAGCAGATGAAACTTCCTCTCATGAAGTTCGCACTTGGTAATCTCCAAGACAGGAGATTATTAGAACAGACCCGCCAGTAGGAATTCCGCATGTTTTGGTGTCATCGGATATTTCTATCTGCGAGCGTGTGTAATGATCCTTAGACTTTAAGATTATCATTAATATGTGTCACGACTCGCGTACTTTGATTTAGTGACGAAAATCATCACGCAGACAGTTGGCGGGAAGTAGGGTACATTGGGTGCGTCACGAGTGACATGTTATTAATGGATAAGTCGAGGAAAGATTTGCCCCTTCCATTTATGGAAGTTGATATCTCGGCCCTTTGATTGAAATAGAATCGTCGCGCGAAATTCTATGGTCATGGTGTAACGACGAGTTTATTTCAGGTAGTCAAAGAATGACGTATCAAACATAAAAGTTGATGACATTATCATGAAACCTGCTTGATGAGATATTGCGACAAAGGGATTATATTGCACAGTGAGCATTCGTATGTGGATGTCGTTGTTGCGACTTTAAGTTCTTTCTCTTGAGTGTTTTAACCCGTTGCTAGACAGTACTCTTGGACTTTAGGCAAATCCGCCTAATGTCAATGAGAAAGAATCCTAAAGGGTCACACACTAAGTGTTTTTGATGGTCTCAGTTAAATTCTATTTGAATTTAATTAATAAATATTATTCTCAAGACAATGGAATAATTTTATTCAAGTTAAAATGATTACATAAATTAAATAAATATTTATTCACCGAATTGTGGGTAAAATATATTTATTTATTTTATTGAACATTTAATAAATATTTATTTACTAATTTATAAATAAAATATTTATTTAAGAGAATAAATTATTTATCTATTTATTCGGGTGTTCAGTAAATGAAAGTGGAGTTCGAGAGGACCAAGGTCGGTCCGGTGGTAAAATAATTATTTGAAAGACGATAAATAATTTGCAAGACGATAAATAATTATTTCACTTCAAATTAAAATAACGCTGCTATTATTTTGTGACGCAGAATTTTATTTATAATTCCGTTTTGCGCAAGTTGGCGCACCATAAATAATGACGTGGTGTTATTATTAATAGCATGGGCTTTCTCTAAGGTTATGAATGTATTTAATATTTAATTGTCGTTACGCAATTAAATATTGTAACTGAAGCCTCGTGTCAATAAATAGACACATACGTCTATTATGCCATGTACCGAACCGTACACCCGGTGAATTGAGAATTGTTGAGCTAAACAATTTCTCTCTCGAATCTTTTTCCCGCCCCTCTCAAGAACGAGAGACGTTCTTCAAGGCCGAAGAACAAGCGATCAAGAACGACTGACACAAGACACTCATTTCGCCACGCTAGCACCCAGAGAACGAGCAGTGTCGATCGGAGGTCATCGGAGCACGTGTGGATCACCACTAAAGGAATTCTAGTTTGGATACTTGCAAGCGCAACAAGATAATCCGAAAGGGACATTCCGAACGATCAACATCATCAACGAAGAAAATACTGAAAATCAAGGTATTATTTTCTTTATGAAATTAATTAAATTAATTATAAACATGATGTGCAAGATAATCTCTAAAGGTTTCGGGTCTCTTCCTTATTTATCGAAATCTTTGATTTTATTACGTGGAGACTGACGTTCATCGTCGTATTGATCCCGGAATAATCATTAATCATGGTAAAAATCAAAGTTGGGTGTCGTCCCAACCACGCTTCCGCTGCGCCCGAAACCATCAACAACTTCCGGTTACTTTCAGACAGAATAACTTCCAAAACATCTCTTCCAGAATAACTTCTGAAACATCTCTTCTAGAATAACTTCCGAATTTAACTTCCACTATCAAAACAACCTTCACATCTTAACTTTCGGAACATTGTTCACAACCACTTCCAAATCATCTAAAAGCTCCAATCCATGTCATATAATGCCAAATTCATCTTCAAAAAATCCAACACTTATCTGTCAACAAATCCAACACACAACCTCATGGTTGCAACAGCACTGCTGTCACAACCACTCGAAGAAGGGATGAGAGGGAGAAAACCAAGAAGAAGATGAGAGAAATCACCTTGGATCACGAAAAAGTTGATCACTTGAAGTTAAGAGCCAAAACCAATCAAAAGAGTGCACGATAATCCCCAAGGACGCACCTCTGGCCGCCTAGGTTTCGAGATAAGTCAAAAAATATGATAGGATTCAAGACAAGGGACGAATTTATACTGAAACTGGAAATTTAAGGAATCACGGCATGACAGATCATGGTCACGCCACAATGGGGCTAAATTGAACGCACCTCCAAAAATCTCTCTTATCTTCCCCTAAATCTCGCGGTCAAAACCGCCATATCCCCACGCATCCAATGAAGACCACGGCGCAACTTTGAACCAAGCCACAGGACAACAATCCTTGAAAAGGCAGAACCATGAAATCAACCACTCAAAGAGCTTCAAGTCGTAGCAGTAGTGACCACGGCGCAACTTTGAACCAAGCCACAGCACAACAATCCTCGAAAAGGCAGAACCATGAAATCAACCACTCAAAGAGCTTCAAGCTGTAGCAGTTGTGACCACGCTACAATGGCCACTCACGGAAGATTAAACAAACTCCCCAAGACATATGTAAAGGTTACCAACGGTGTAACCCTTACACAACTCCTAACCTGTATGTAAGAATGTCTTGAGAGTCACCACTCTGCAACCAACACCCCACACGCCGCAAACAGGATTCCAACTCGAGACAGCGCGGCACCGAACTCTCATGGCTTACGCCCCAAGCCGCAATACAACTCCACGTCGGGACACAACTTTCCAACCAACCACACACATCACAACACATATAATCATGTCGCAACGCACTTCTCCAACTAAAATCGCAACTTTAGCAACACCACTCTTCCTCCAACCTTCGCCTGACACCTACAACACCCGCAAAACACAAATCAACGGTCCGGAAAGGTTTGGGTCATCAGAATTAAGGTCATTCACTTGTTTCTTTGGAGACGAGGGTTCGATTCCCACTGGTTACGGCTTGCCATTGTAATTTCACGCCTATTGATTTAAGTCCCTCAATAGTGTTGGGCAACGTGGGAAGGAAAGGTTTCACCCAGCTTCTACTGCAACACGAAGGATGAGATCCGGGGCTCTTTAACCGGCTTGTTGGAGGTGGGCTACACTGGGAAGTTTAAGGCTTGTAATGAGGGGGTTGGAGTTTCCTTTCAAAAAAAACAAGGTGCACAAATCATCCATGGATCAGAGACACTTGAGAACAGGAGAAGATCGTGCATATTTGCTCGCACTCATTATTGACCACTCTTCCCCCATATTGCATCTTGCATACTTGTAAGGAGTCCAAGATTATCTTTCTGCTCCATCCTTTGATCTTTGTTGATAACAAGACAACAAGTGATGTGGGATAAAAATCACCAATCACCAAGATTATCTTACAGAAACCTCTTGTATTCATGTGTTGTTCTGTGACTTTCACTATTTCTCATCACCATTGATTATTTGATCAATTGAAGATCTTACCAGCACAAGAGTATCATCCCCCCCCCCACCCCTCACTGCTCCTCACTCTCTTCCTAAGCACATCAATGGAAAAGCTCCATTGGCACAGAAAATTCCAAACTCATTCAAGCAGCCCCCAGCAAATAAACTTAACTCATCCCTAAGGGGAGGGTGGCACTTTAATCTGAAATCCAAGGCACCATTTAGGTTTGGAAAATGTTTTTGGTTTCATTTTCAAAAAATGTATCAGAAAATGTATAGTGTTAGATGAATGTGCAATAGGTTTTAGAAAATGAATATGAAAGGCTTTTAGAAAACAAACAAAAAACTTTCTTTCATGTTTCCTAAAAAAGAAGATGTAAATCCTATGCTTGCTTATTTTCTCATGCTATAAAAATATTTTCTGACACATTTTTTAATAAATTTTTGGAAAATAAAAGCATAAAATGTTTTCTAAAACAAAGGCAGCCTAATTTTCTCTAGATGAGCACGGGCTTGGAGGGCTGAGATAGTAGTGCAGCTTTTTCAAAATATGCACAGAGCTGTGATTAACATCAGTCTAAGGACACGGTGATTTAGAGGCTCACAAAAGCTGAGCTTTTTGAATTGAATTTGTTTGGACATAATTCACCCGTCAACAAAAATGCTAAACTTGGCTTTGTTCAGACATTTCATTGTCAGGCAAGCTGATTGGAGGAGGATTTTGACCATAAATAAGCTTCAAAAGAGAAGCCATGTAATAGTTATTTGACGCCCAATATGCAAATAAGCAGCTAAATCCACAGTTCTCCTGCACCAGTTCTATCTTGTTGTCCTAGCAATTAATTTTGCTACTGCTCCAACAGTTGATAAGGAGCAGGCAGCTTTTTAGTGGGATGAGAAGAGGATTGACAAAATAAACATTACAGACATTGGCAGGGGGGGTCATTGTTCCAGCTGTGAATTAGAAGGGGCTGCAGACATGATATGAGGTTTTGGCTGACAATGGTGAAATATGTTAGACAGGAGGACACTCAATAAACCGGATATGTCATAAAATCGTACCGCAATTCCACTGAGGGATCGACTGAAAGAATGCCTCGTCTCGCTTAACACAAGCTGGATGGTACGCCTTTGGGCAGCCCCTGACGAAACAAGCGTCGATCGTATCAGGAGTCGAAATGAAGCGAGAAAACGCAGAGCATACGCGAAAACTAGGGTACAATCGAAACGCAGTAGAAACGCATCAGCAGAAACCAAAGCACGCGAACACTAACCGGCGGTCACAAAGGACCAGATTCCCGCCATCAAAGCATATGAAGCAGACGTCTTCCTCTTCCTTCCTGATCTTCGGCGGCGGCGGCTTCACCTCGCTCCTCGGAGGTCTCCCTCGCTTTCGCTTCCCGGCGCACTTGTCAACGACTTGCGGTTTGACCCCCGGCGCAGCTGACGGCTGCGCCACCGGAGCAGCGGCCGCTTCATTACCGGCCTTGCCGTCGCCCGCGGGAGCGCCGCTGACCGACGGATCATCCATCTGACGAGCAGCTTCGCATCGGTCCAACCTCCGGATCTCCTCTGCCTGCATACGGTGATCAGCGCCAGGGTTCTCTAGCCCCATCCAGGGGCTGCAGATGACCGGAATCCGAAACTCGAAGACGGATCAAACTGACGCTCGGACGTGGAAGGTTAGAGTGGCTGGATCAATCGGCACGGCCCTGAAAGAACCCTAGATTCTCCACGCCAGTTCAGAGCCGCGCATCCGAAAGTTGGTTCATGTTGAACGGAGGACTTCGTTGAGCTGTTTTGGAGGTTTCCGCAGCGGGTGGGGGTGGGCGGAGAGAATGAAGTTTCAGAGAAGAAGCACACCGAAAGACAGTCACGTCAGGAAGAACGGGACACAGCGGGAAAGTGGGCTTGTACGTGGCGTGGAGATTGACGATTCTCAATGCTTCTCCATTGGAGGTAAGGTGAGGGAAAGCAGACTTTTGAAAGCCGATAAATTCTTACACCCTCCGCCCTCGGCTCCTTTTCACTGCGTCAAAGGGTATGGGATTCTCGAAATCTACGCGACCGCACTCCCACCCGCCCCGCGTGGCATCCCGGAAAAAACGGGTAAATGCATTGTCCTCGCGGCCCCACGCCCCCGGAGCTCCGCCTCCCACTATTCAAGATTGGATCAATCCCTGCCGACTTTTTTTCCAAACAGAAAAAATAAATAAATAAGATGGAGGCAGACGAGCCGGCTTTTTTTTTTATTGCCGTATGATCAAGTATATATCGAAGTTATCTTATGAGTTGATTTTAATTTAAAAATATACTATAATTAACAAGAGATGCGAATAAAATCAGTTAAAACTTCTTTTTTGTTCTCAATAAAGAGTTCCAAATATATATTTTAATGTTAATGCTAGGACTAATGATATTTAATATGCATTTCTGATTTCCCCATAAAAATAGTGGATTCTTTAAAAAAATGTAGGATACCATTTTCCGGTCAAACTATTTTCACCATTTAATGCATGCTTGCATCTCTCTATGTATATTATAATAAATTACATTTGACTTTTTTAAAATCTTTCTACTATTAAAACGGCAAGTATTGGTATTTATTCGATGCTATATTAATCGTATTTTTTGTTATTCGTAAAAATGAGTGTTGATGGGTGCACCGGTGATGTGGCACTCGCCCACCTGTCCCGCTCTCCCGTGGTTCATGCTACTGTTTAATGTTTTTAATTGTAATGACGTATTCTAATTACCCAATATAAATTCTCTCACTTTTGGATGGGTGGACTGCCCATGATAGAGAGAATGATGACGTCACCCGCAACCTGAATGACACGTATCTCCCCATGTTCAAAATGTGTATATTTAAACCATTTCTATGGATTTTGATACCCATTTGGCGATTGTTAATTGATGTAAAAATGGTTCAATTCAACCCACTCCATTTTCCAATGGGGTGTCCGGTTGGGCGGATCAAACCATCGATTATTGTTTATTATTGTATTAATAATTTCATATTTGATTTTATAATATGTTTTAATAAAATATAGTTCATTATATTAGCAATATCTATATATGAATATCATACACAAAAAAAAATCAAACTAAAACATAATGATTTATGATTTGACTAAATATATATTCAAGACTAATATATAAAAAAACAAAATTTGAAGGAAAGCATGGAGAGCATTGTAATGATTAGAGTTTTTAAAAGAGAAAAATATGTCTCATATCATATGCGATACGCAACACAGAACTCAAACAAATAATGATTATTTAAATATGAGTGTTTTAAACATTGCATTAAATTTACGGATATTAGTAGGATTAACTAATTTTTAAAATATATATATTTCCTAAATATATTTATAAATTCTTAGTAAATAATCGATAAATTTTGGTAATGTCTTTTTGTTAATCAAAATATGTTTTCTTTAAAAATGATTTTTACTTCTTTTATAAAAAAATATTATAATTGTTTTATAGAACATTTAGAATATGTATTTGACAAAATGAACTTCATTTTTTATACCAGAAAGTTCAAGATTCGAGCATGTTCGGTCCTAAAAAATTATTTTATAAAAAAAAATGCAGCGAAACACAACATCACAAGTCATGTGACACAATAAGTGTCACCAAACATGAAAGCATCAAACCAGGACCCAACAAAAACAATAAAAAACCCCAAGACCTCCGCAAAAACATGATCCATCCCGCAAATCACCGATCAAGTCATCGTCACCGTCGTTTATCAAACCTGTCACCTCCTTAACGCGAAGGAGCTATCCGCCTAAAATGTCATTCGCCCATGTAAAACAGGCCCAACAAAAATGAAAAACGAGGCCCGATGTCGTGACAAAAATTCTGCAAACACCCACTTGCCACCACCACATGGCCACCGCCTCATCGTGAGGTCAACAACAATCCTTATCTCTTCCCTCTTATCCAGGTTGTCATCGTCACGTACACCTACCCCTGAAAAAAGAAACCCGAGAGATCTGCTCACCCCGCATTTCGAGATTTGCACCCGGTAACCCGCCAATTGTCGCCAATCAACAGCAACACCGCTGACAACCCGTGGTCGACCATCCATCCTTCTCACATCCCGGATTCATGTCGGCGTGCCCACCGGGATCCCAGAGCCGCGTCGCCAGCCTGCTTCCCACAACGAGTCGGGCCAGCCAGACCTCAGTCGTCGTTGTTGTTGGAGTTGGTGTTCTAAAACCAAATGTTTGTATATTTATTACATGAATATTTAATGTATTTAAATATTAAATATCTTATTACATATTGTTTATTGTTTCGCATTACTATAATGTAATAATGTACTAGAATATTTGTCGCATTAATAAAGTCACAACAGTTCTCTGCTATGATAAGAACCTTGAAGTGTTGTGACAATATTCTTAAATATAATTCTACGGTTGGATGACATACTGTGATGGGACACATAGTATATAGATCGTCAGATGCGAGTACTCATAAGCAGATTAAACTTATTCTCATGAAATTCGCATTTGGTAATTTTCAAGACGGAAGATTATGAGAACAGACCCGTCAGTATGAATTCTGCATATTTTGATGTCATCGGATATTCCTACATGCGAGCGTGTGTAATGGTCTTTAGACTTTAAGATTATTAGTAATACGTTGCATAACTCGCGCACTTAAATTTGCTGACGAAAACTGTCACGCCATATGTTGGCAGGAAGTAGGGTACGTTGGGTGCGTCATGAATGACATATTATTAATGGATAGGTCGGGTAAAGATTTGTCCTTTCTATTTATAGAAGTTGATATTTCGACCATTTGATTGAAATAGAACCGTCGCTCTAAATTTAATGGTCATGGTGTAACGACGAGTTTATTTCAAGTAGTCAAAGAATAACACATCAAACATATAAGTTGATGACACTATCACGAAACCTGCTTGATGAGATGTTGTGACAAAAGGATTATATTACACGGTGAACATTCGTATGTGGATGTCGTCATTACGACTTTAAGTTATTTCTCTTGGGTGTCTTGACCCGTTGCTAGACATTAATCTTGAAATTTAGGCAAACCCACATAATGCCAACGAGAAAGAATCCGAGATGGTCACACACTAAATGTTTATGGTGGTCCTGATTAAATCTGAATTTTAATTTAATTAATGGAATAAATATTATTCTCATGACCGAGGAATAATTTTATTCAAGTTAAAATGATCGCATAAATTAAATAAATATTTATTCACCGAATTGTGAATAAAATATATTTATTTATTTTATTGAATATTTAATAAATATTTATTTACTAGTTTGTAAATAAAAATATTTATTTAAGAGAATAAAATATTTTATTCTGATGTTCAGAAGAGAAGTTCGAATGGATCAAGACCGTGTCCATTGATAAATTAATTATTTACAAGTTGGTAAATAATATTTATTCAGTTGGCGCAAGAAATAATAATAACACTATTATCATTATGTGACACGAGATTTCATTTATGGTTCTGTTTTGCGCAAGTTGACGCACCACAAATAAGGATGATGTTATTGTTATTATGTGGCATGAGTTTTCTCTAATAGTCATAATTGCATTTAATTGATTTTTCACAATTAAATATTGTAACTAAAACTCCATGTCGATTAATTGATGTTTGAAATATATATATTTCCTAAATATATTTATAAATTCTTAGTAAATAATCGATAAATTTTGGTAATGTCTTTTTGTTAATCAAAATATGTTTTCTTTAAAAATGATTTTTACTTCTTTTATAAAAAAATATTATAATTGTTTTATAGAACATTTAGAATATGTATTTGACAAAATGAACTTCATTTTTTATACCAGAAAGTTCAAGACTCAAGCATGTTCGGTCCTAAAAAATTATTTTATAAAAAAAAAATGCAGCGAAACACAACATCACAAGTCATGTGACACAATAAGTGTCACCAAACATGAAAGCATCAAACCAGGACCCAACAAAAACAATAAAAAACCCCAAGACCTCCGCAAAAACATGATCCATCCCGCAAATCACCGATCAAGTCATCGTCACCGTCGTTTATCAAACATGTCACCTCCTTAACGCGAAGGAGCTATCCGCCTAAAATGTCATTCGCCCATGTAAAACAGGCCCAACAAAAATGAAAAACGAGGCCCGATGTCGTGACAAAAATTCTGCAAACACCCACTTGCCACCACCACATGGCCACCGCCTCATCGTGAGGTCAACAAGAATCCTTATCTCTTCCCTCTTATCCAGGTTGTCATCGTCACATACACCTGCCCCTGAAAAAAGAAACCCGAGAGATCTGCTCACCCCGCATTTCGAGATTTGCACCCGGTAACCCGCCAGTTGTCGCCAATCAACAGCAACACCGCTGACAACCCGTGGCCGACCATCCATCCTTCTCACATCCTGGATTCATGTCGGCATGCCCACCGGGATCCCAGAGCCGCGTCGCCAGCATGCTTCCCACAACGAGTCGGGCCAGCCAGACCTCAGTCGTCGTTGTTGTTGGAGTTGGTGTTCTAAAACCAACTGTTTGTATATTTATTACATGAATATTTAATGTATTTAAATATTAAATATCTTATTACATATTGTTTATTGTTTCGCATTACTATAATGTAATAATGTACTAGAGTATTTGTCGCATTAATAAAGTCACAACAGTTCCCCGCTATGATAAGAACCTTGAATTGTTGTGACAATATTCTTAAATATAATTCTACGGTTGGATGACATACTATGATGGGACACATAGTATATAGATCGTCAGATGCGAGTACTCGTAAGCAGATGAAACTTATTCTCATGAAATTCGCATTTGGTAATTTTCAAGACGGAAGATTATGAGAACAGACTCGCCAGTATGAATTCTGCATATTTTGATGTCATCGGATATTCCTACATGCGAGCGTGTGTAATGGTCCTTAGACTTTAAGATTATTAGTAATACGTTGCATAACTCGCGCACTTAAATTTGCTGACGAAAACTGTCACGCCATATGTTGGCAGGAAGTAGGGTACGTTGGGTGCGTCATGAATGACATATTATTAATGGACAGGTCAGGTAAAGATTTGTCCTTTCTATTTATAGAAATTGATATTTCGACCATTTGATTGAAATAGAACCGTCGCTCTAAATTTAATGGTCATGGTGTAACGACGAGTTTATTTCAAGTAGTCAAAGAATAACACATCAAACATATAAGTTGATGACACTATCACGAAACCTGCTTGATGAGATGTTGTGACAAAAAGATTACATTACACGGTGAACATTCGTATGTGGATGTCGTCATTACGACTTTAAGTTATTTCTCTTGGGTGTCTTGACCCGTTGCTAGACAGTAATCTTGAAATTTAGGCAAACCCACATAATGCCAACGAGAAAGAATCCGAGATGGTCACACACTAAATGTTTATGGTGGTCCTGATTAAATCTGAATTTTAATTTAATTAATGGAATGAATATTATTCTCATGACCGAGGAATGATTTTATTCAAGTTAAAATGATCGCATAAATTAAATAAATATTTATTCACCGAATTGTGAATAAAATATATTTATTTATTTTATTGAATATTTAATAAATATTTATTTACTAGTTTGTAAATAAAAATATTTATTTAAGAGAATAAAATATTTTATTCTGATGTTCAGAAGAGAAGTTCGAATGGATCAAGACCGTGTCCATTGATAAATTAATTATTTACAAGTTGGTAAATAATATTTATTCAGTTGGCGCAAGAAATAATAATAACACTATTATCATTATGTGACACGAGATTTCATTTATGGTTCTGTTTTGCGCAAGTTGACGCACCACAAATAAGGATGATGTTATTGTTATTATGTGGCATGAGTTTTCTCTAATAGTCATAATTGCATTTAATTGATGTTTCACGATTAAATATTGTAACTAAAACTCCATGTCGATTAATTGATGTTTGAAATATATATATTTCCTAAATATATTTATAAATTCTTAGTAAATAATCAATAAATTTTGGTAATGTCTTTTTGTTAATCAAAATATGTTTTCTTCAAAAATGATTTTTACTTCTCTTATAAAAAAAATACTATAACTGTTTTCTAGAACATTTAGAATATGTATTTGACAAAATGAACTTCATTTTTTATACCAGAAAGTTCAAGACTCAAGCATGTTCGGTCCTACAAATTTATTTTATAAAAAAAAATGCACTGAAACACAACATCACAAGTCATGTGACACAATAAGTGTCACCAAACATGAAAGCATCAAACTAGGACCCAACAAAAACAATAAAAAAACCCCAAGACCCCCACAAAAACATGATCCATCCCGCAAATCACCGATCACGTCATCATCACCGTCGTTTATCAAACCCATCACCTCCTTAATGCGAAGGAGCTATCCGCCTAAAATGTCGTTCTCCCATGTACAACAGGCCCAACAAAAATGAAAAACGAGGCTCGATGTCGTGACAAAAATTCCGCAAACACCCACTTGACGCCACCACATGGCCACCGCCTCATCGCAAGGTCAACAACAATCCTTATCCCTTCCCTCTTATCCAGGTTGTCATCGTCACATACACCTACCCCTGAAAGAAGAAACCCGAGACATCTGCTCACCACACATTCTGAAATTTGCACCTGGTAACCCACTAGTTGTCGCCAATCAACAACAACACCACCGACAACCTGTGGTCGACCATCCATCCTTCTCACATCCCGGATTCATGTCGGCGTGCCCACCAGGATCCCAGAGCCTCGTCGCCAGCCTGCTTCCCGCAGCGATGTCGGGCCAACCAGACCTCAGTCGTTGTTGTTGTTGGAGTTCGTGTTCTAGAACCAACTGTTTGTACATTGATTACATGAATATTTAATGTATTTAAATAGTAAATATCTTATTAAATATTGTTTATTGTTTTACATTACTATAATGTAATAATGTACTATAGTATTTGTCGCATTAATAAGGTCACGACAGTTTCCCGCTATGATAAGAACCTTGAAGTGTTGTGACAATATTCTTAAATATAGTTCTATGGTTGGATGACATACTATGATGTGACACGTAGTTATAGATCGTCAAGTGCGAGTACTCGTAAGCAGATGAAACTTCTTTTCATGAAATTCGCATTTGGTAATCTTCAAGACAGGAGATTATGAGAACAGACCCACCGGTATGAATTCCGCATGTTTTGGTGTCATCGGATATTCCTATCTGTGACCGTGTGTAACGGTCCTTAGACTTTAAGATTATCAGTAATACATTGCATAACTCATGCACTTAGATTTGCTGACGAAAAACCGTCACGTCATATGTTGGCGGGAAGTAGGGTATGTTGGGTGCGTCATGAATGACATATTATTAATGGATAAGTCGGGTAATGATTTGTCCCTTCAATTTATAGAAGTTGATATTTCGACCCTTTGATTGAAATAGAACCGTCGCTCTAAATTTCATGGTAATTGTGTAACGACGAGTTTATTTCAAGTAGTCAAATAATAACGCATCAAACATATAAGTTGGTGACACTATCATGAAACCTACTTGATGAGATGTTGTAACAAAAAGATTATATTACACGGTGAGCGTTCGTATGTGGATGTCATCATTACGACTTTAAGTTCTTTCTCTTGGGTGCCTTGACCCGTTGCTAGATAGTAATCTTGGAATTTAGGCGAACCCGCCTAATGCCAACGAGAAAGAATCTCAGAGGATCATACACTAAGTGTTTCTAGTGGTCTCGATTAAATCTGAATTTTAATTTAATTAATGGAATACATATTACTCTCAAGACCGGGGAATAATTTTATTCAAGTTAAAATGATCGCATAAATTAAATAAATATTTATTCACCGAATTATGAATAAAATATATTTATTTATTTTATTGAACATTTAATAAATTTTTATTTACTAGTTTGTAAATAAAAATATTTATTTAAGAGAATAAAATATTTTATTATGGTGTTCAATAAATGAAAGAGGAGTTCGAATGGATCAAGACCGTTTCCATTGATAAATTAATTATTTACAAGTCGGTAAATAATATTTATACAGTTGGCGCAAGAAATAATAATAACACTGTTATCATTATGTGACACGAGATTTCATTTATGGTTCTGTTTTGTGCAAGTTGACGCACCGCAAATAAGGATGTTGTTATTGTTATTATGTGGCACGAGTTTTCTCTAATAGTTATAATTGCATTTAATTGATGTTTCACAATTAAATATTGTAACTAAAACTTAATGTCGATTAATAAGTAGATACGTCTATTGTGCCAAATCCCGGTGAATTGAGAATTGTTGAGCCAAAACATTTTCTCTATCGACTCCTCTCATCTCTCCCTCTCAAGAACGAGATAAGTTTTTCAAGACCGAAGAACAAGAGATCAAGAACGATCGATGCAAGACATTCGCTTCGCCGCGCAAGCACTCGGAGAACGAATGACGTTGTTCGGAGACCGTTGGAGCACGTGTGGATCACCGCTAGAGGGTTTCTACCTTAGATCCTCGTGAGCGCAAAGAAGACAATATGGAAGAGTCATTCCGGACGATCAACGATCATCAGTGAAATTAATTTGTGGATACTGGCATTCATCGTCGTACTGATCCCGGATTGATCATCGATTACAACAAAAGCAAAGTTGGGCCCTCTCAACCGCCACACTTCCGCTGCGTTTGGATCCTTCAAGTGGTATCAGAGTGGTCACATCATCGTTTATAATTATTTAAATAATTCGTTGATGATTTACGATTTAATAATTTAGTTTGTCAATTCAAGATTAATTGTTCTTGTAATCTGGATTTCGAGATCTGTTTTTCCTCTTTCGTTTTTCGCAGATCTAACAGAAATGAATATTTTTTGGATTAAAATTAAAGCGAGGAACTTTCAGGAGGTGCCGACGATTCTGTCCAGGTGACACGAAAGTACATGTCGTGTGTTCAGTCTTGCACGTCGTGTTCTCTGCCATACATGCCGTGTAATTCGGATTACACACCGTTTAGTTGTGTTCAATGCATATGAAGTAATTCGACAATTACTCAAGTCATGTGCAGTAATGACAAGTGGTGTAGTAAATTCTTACACCGTGTGTTGACCAAGACAGACTGGCGCACGGTCAGCCAGATTACACGTTGTGTGGCCCACTGGACACGACGCGTAGTCCCTTCGGGTCAAGGGCCAAACCGTTTATCCCATACACGGCCAAGTTGATTGGTAACTATGTAACTTGGAGACAACACGACGCGTGACCCACTGGACACGCCGTGTACTTCAAGATTTCCGAAGTACGCCTCACACGCCGAGTCCCTAGGCATGTACTTCAGATAAGACGGTGAAGGCAGTACACGTCGTGTAGTCGGAACTACACGCCGTGTACTTTACCAAATTACACCGAATTAAAACTTTAATGTTTGTGTAATGTTCAACATTACATATCATGTAGATTCGAACGGGTGTTCACCATGTTACCTCCAAGGTTATGGATGAGAATCTCAGGGAAATTCAGAAAAGGATTAAGATAAAAAGATTGATTAATTAAAGATAATAATTAATCGATTCAAGCGTGATTTATCTTAATAAGAACGATTAAAGAATTGAATGCTAGTTTTATTAAATACGTAATTCATTACATGTATATGGATAATCATGAGCTAGACCAGATCTTTGTATGTAAATTAGTTTTATTTTATTTTATTTTAAATTAAATTGTTGGTCTGCATGTCATCTCTCCTCATTAATATGTAGGGCCTGCGTGCCCATGATTTATTTCACATAAACCCCTTTTTTACCCATCACCTGTGTGTGAGTTAAAAAACATGTGTAATGGATGGAGCTCCCAAGCCAGTGGGGGCGCTTCAAGCTGGAGCCGCAATGAAACCAATCCCAGGAGATATAAAGGTGGACATATGGAAAGCTGTAAACACGAACCCAAAAAGGTTCAAGGTGTTTCTCCCCTAGGATAGAGTTAATTTGTCAACTACTAGATAAACTAACCATTAGAAAAGCTCATGATCATGCCCTTTACTTTATTTTACTTCTATCAGTTGCATGGTTTATCATTATGAATGTATTGTCACGATCACATAATTAATGAATTAAACAAGCATGCAAGATGAAACTAAAATAAACCAGACTTATGCGTAAATATTATCAAGATATGGTTAATCACTTAAGTAAGTTCCACTTAATATTAACAAGCATGTGATAAAGATAATAAGCAATTTACGCATAAGAGATAAAAACCCCTCAATAAAATATTAAGTCTGACTAAGCCTTCTGTTACTTGATTGAGGGAAAGACTCAATAAAACTGTGTTTGACCAACCCTTGTTGGGACACTTACTTTTATACAGGAATCCATTGTGAAAGTTTTGGGTTGACTTAAACCATATTACATTAAGAGGAGTAGCCCTTGCTAGACTTGGTGTAATATTGGAAGTAAGTGTTGATGAAAACCAAGTCAGGATTTCAGGATTGGGGAGTCCACTCAACGGATCAAGGAGCTGCAAGCCCATAGTTGGCAAAGACCTGCCTACCTAAATACCTTCAAATAGCTTAACCAACTCTTGTTGGGGTTATGGGAAGGGGAATATGGATCCTTTCCATTAGAATGTCCAAACAATTAGACATTTCGATTTCAATGGTGAGGGATATTGAGACTTGATAAAATATTGGGAGACTTGATAAAATTAATTTATTATCTATCATGAAATGTAATTAAGAATGTACTAATTATCTTTTCTTTTAATTATAGAATAAAAATTACAAACTTTCCAACCACATTATCCTTGCGATCAATACTAGATAAAGACAACATCCTCACTGGTAGTAACTTCCAGGAATGGTTTAGACGCCTTCGGGTCATTCTACACCATGAACGAAAATCTTACGTGTTGGAGTCCTCATTACTTGATCCGCCTTCCCAAGAGGCAACTGATGAAGAGTTCCTGGTCTACGAAAAACATATGAACAACGTGGTCGACATTCAATGTTTGATGTTATCATCAATGTCTAGTGAACTCATGAAGTCTCACGAAAACATGGATGCTTATAGCCTTCTTGAGCACCTCTGTAATCTTTACTAGGAGAGATCAAGACAAGAACAAATTGAGATCTCCAAGGCACTATTTTAGAGTAATCTTGGAGAGGGTGCCCCAACTGGGCCTCACGTAGTCAAGCTCATTGGCTACATTGAGTGTCTAGAGGTTCTAGGGTTTAAACTCCCCAAAGAACTGGGTACCGATCTCATTCTCATATCACTCCCTCAGAGTTTCTCCAATTTTGTTGTGAATTTAAATATGAACAACACTGAGAAGTCTTTACCATATCTTCTTATCCTCCTTCTCCAAGTGGACAAATACATGAAGTATGAAAATACTTCCATCCTTATGGTGAATAAGAGGAAAGGGAAGGCGAAGAGATTTAAGGTCAAAGCTTCTCCACACCCTTCCAAGAAAAGGAAGATCAAGGGGACATAAGGGAATGATAAGATATTTATTTTTCATGTGGCAAGAAGAGTCACTGGAAGAAAAACTACACTCAGCTAAAGAAGTAAGGGGAAGCTTTAGGTGCGTTTGTTATCGAGTGCAATTTATCTATTTCTACAAATTGGGTATTGGATATAACCTGTGGTGCTCACATATGTATCCAAATATAAGAACCAAGTAGATTCAAGAAAATTGACCGAGGGGAGGTAGATCTACGAACAACCAACAAAGCTAGACTTGTTACTGTAACTGTCAGGGACTACCACCTCACGTTGTTGACTGGGATGAACTTGGTATTAAAAGGTTGTTATTATATGCCTTATGTAACCAAAAACATTATTTCTTCATCTAGATTAGATACTGATGGATTTATTTTCAAGTTCGAAAATGAATGCTGCTTCTTTTATAAAGATAACATTTGTTTTGGTAAGGCAAATTTATATAACGGTCTTTATGTGTTGGATCACACAAGCCAAGTAATGGAAATCGATAACGAAACTACTTCACATGACTCATACCACATCCAACTTTGGCATCACCAGATAAGTCATGTAAATGAGAAATGCTTGACAAAGTTACATCAAGATGGATATTTAGATTCTTTTGAACTAAAACCACTTGGTGTATGTCATGCATGTTTAAAAGGCAAAATGACTAAATTCCCATTTAGTGGGAAAGGTGAAAGAGCCAAAGAGCTTCTTGAATTGGTTCTTACGGATGTGTGTGTACCATTTCCCATTGAATAAAGGGTTAGTTCATATGGATGTGTCTAACCTCTCTTGCACTCCCACACAGTACTTGTGTCTCTAGAACAATTTCATCTTTCATGATGCTTTATGGAATCTGTTCCTGTAGCAACTCTTGTGTACCTTGAGCCTAAATTTCGTTGAAGTCTATCTCGATCCCACTATATATTTTAGAGATTTTCTCCCTCTCAAATAATATGGCGTGTCCTACCACTATAACCTTTTTGTTTGAGGGTTCGTATATGTAATATCCTCTTGTTTCCTTAAGGTATCTTATAAAGGTACACTTTGTGCCTTGGGATGAAAGTTTATTACCTGAAGAGGACTTAAGAAACATTTATCTTCCCCACACATGTAAATTTAATAACGTGGTTTTTCTTTTACTCCAAAATTCTTATATAATACCATTTATCGATTTATTCAGTACTTGGTTTAATATATGTGCTGCTATTTGTAACGTGTATCCCCTAAAGGATAATGGAAGACTCACATGACTCATCATTGATCTCACCATGTCCAACAAGGTGCAGTTACTCCTTTGGCTTACACCGTTCCACTGGGATGTTTAAGGAGGAGTGAGTTGGGATAGAATCCCAAACTCCCGTAAGTAATCAATGAAGTCTTGAGTAAGATATTTTCCATTACGGTCTGAGTAAAGTTTTTTAATCTTCCTACCAATTTGGTTCTCAACTTTATTATTATATTCTTTGAATTTATCAAAAGAATCTGACTTATAACTCATCAAGTAGACATATCCATATCTACTAAAATCATCAGTAAAAGTTATGAAGTATGAGTACCCACCCCTTGCATTAATAGGAAATGGTCCACACACATTGGTATGAACTAATTCAAGAAGATATTTATCCCTTTCACCTTCCCTAATAAATGGGGATTTGGTCATTTTTCCTTGTAAACATGCATTACATACACGAAGTGTTTTTAGTTCAAAAGAATCTAAATATCCATCTTGATGTAATTTAGTCAAGCACTTTTCATTTACATGACGTGGTAGGTGATGTCAAAGTTGAATGTTGTATGAGTCACGTGAATTAACTTTGTTATCGATTTCTATTTCTTGGTTTGTGTAATCCAACACATAAAGACAATTATTTAAATGCTCCTTACCATAACAAATGTTATCTTTATAAAATAAGTAACATTTATTTCCAAATTTGAAAAAAATCCATCCATATCAAGTCTGGATATAGATATAATGTTTTTAGTAAAAAATCAAACATAATAACAACCTTTCAAAACCAAGACCATTCCAGTCAACAATGTGAGGTGGTAGTCCCCGATAACAACAACAATGAGTTTAACTTCGTTGTGTGCTTATAGATCACTACACCAAAATTAGTGTTTAGCGACGGTTTTTTAAACCACTGCAAAATTTTCTTTTTTTTCAAAAACCCAACACTTATCCCCCAAACCCCCACTCCCCCGACCCCTTGCGACCCCTGCGACCCCCCGTAGCTCTACCCTCACCGCACCTCGCTGCCGGTCCCGATCCTTGCTGCCCCTCACTGCACCTCACCACCAGTCCCAAGCCTCACCACCCCTTACCACTTCTCACCACCGGTCCTGACCCTTTCCACCCCTCTGTTGTGGCTTCTAAAATCTCGGATCATGAAAAAAACATACACCCATTAATCAAGGTAACTTATTCTACCCATTTTCTCTATTATTTTTATTATGTATTTTGTGTTATACCAATTGATGTGTTATCATGATATTTTTAATTGTTATTGAAGATTGTGTTATCCTTACCAAAATAATTTATTAATTTTCTCATTCTAGAATTATGTAATTGTTATTAAGGATGAGAAATTATTTTATCTATTTCTTTCTACATAACATGAAATATTTCCATATAGGTTTTTAATTTAGTGATAAGCTACTAATGACATGGATACATGCTTGAAATAATTGAAAAAATTTCAATTTGTTATGTTATATTAAACTAGAAGTAAGTTACTCATTTTATGATTACATGTTTGGGATTATTAAAGAAATGTCTACATGGTTATGTTATATAAATAGGGGAGTTGATTTGTTATGCTATGTTGTTACTTGGATAAAGTATAAAGCAGTTTTTTTTTATTTTGGTTTTAGGTTAGGAAAGGAAGTTAAGATGTTTCATTTATGGTATGCCATCATTAATAAATTATGTAATCATGAACTCAGTTTTTAATAAAAACAGTAACAATATTTATATTAGTTTTATTTACTTTAAAAAACCGTTGAGTATAAAATTGGGTTTTGAACAGAAACTCAATTTTATAAACACTAGTTGTATTTATTTTGGAAATTTATTGTGTATGATTTTCTTGAAACCAAACATTAAATTGAATAAACACTTTTTTCACTCTATTTATAAAAGTATTCAGGTATGGGTAGTTCATGAACCACACTTTAATTATATAATAATACATTCTAATTTGAAAACACATCCTTCTGAAGTTTTTATTATTTTTTACAATTCAATCACATTTATCAATTTTTACCCATACTTGATTCATTTGGTATGTATTAAGATGTAAACATATTCTGTATAAATGGAACACTTATTATATTAAAAGGGTTCAATGTGTAAAAACCTTTTTCCCTTGGGATACTACCTATTTTTCTAAATATTTTTTTCCCAAAATTATGTTTTAAAACATTGAAAAATTATTTGGATAAAGAACATATGTTTTTTCTTTCAGAATGTATTTCTTGTAACTTAATCCAAGACATGTTCTTTGATTGGCATGTTACTAGTATATATTAGTTGTTTCTTATTCCATGTCTTATACTTTGTTTGGGTCACTACTAGTATGCATCAATTATATTATATTCCATCTCTTATGGTTTATTTGGATAGATACTAGCATGATTTGATGAATTTCAAATTAAAATAAGTACTTAGATTATCTTATTGGATTTGTTCTTTAGATATGTGATATTGGGTTATTTCATGCTGATATTATAAATGCTTTCCCTAATATTTTTTTAAAAGATAGGATTTTCATGTAGTGTGGAACAATGTTATTCTTTAATAAATGTTTTCTATGACCAAAACATATGTATTTAGTTTTTAAATTATTTTCTTATCCTAATATTTATTCAAAATATTCATTTTTTTCATGATTTTTTTAATTAAAATCTATAATTTATATTTTTAAAAAAAATTATCAGAATAGAGAGAATTCGGATGTATGATACTGATTAGATCTCAATCGAGTTTCAAATTAAGTCTTTTTTATTTAATAATGCTTCAAATGGATGACTTATACACTCCCCTTGTTATAGTTTCATTGTAATACCTTGGTTAATTCTTAATAAAGTGAGTTACCATATAAAAAAAGTTGTTTTCCAGATAAAGAATTATGTTTGGTATTAAAATTGAGAGAAATAAGTCTTAGTATATTCATGATTAAAATGAAAGGAGTAGAATGAAGAATTCGATATTTGACTGGTTTCCATTTACCCATCCTCATGAGAAAAAAATATAACATAGAAAGAAGACAATGGGATGATTATACATGATACAAATGATGAAAATAATGATGTTTAGAGAGTAAAAAACGATGGATGATGCAAGGAATCTTGTATATCAAGCATGTGTTAAAATAAATTAGTTAGAAATTTTAATGTGATAGTATCATAGGAAAAACATGTATGTAATTTCTAGTATTGGCATCAATTATATTCTTACCTTTATGCAAGTGATTCTTACCTTTACACAAGTCTTGCCTACCTTTACACAAGTGTTTCTTACCTCTATGCAAGTGCTAAGCTACCCTTAAGTAGCATGAAAAAATGTAAGTTACCCTTGTGTAGTGAACTAGATACCTTTAAATAGTGTATAGAATTTATGTTTTTTCCTTTACGCGTGCTTTAGAAAATGATTATTACCCTTATGTAACTTTTGAGTGCCTTTATACAACTTTTCTAGTTACCTTTACATGACCAGTTTAAGTAAAAGCTTACCATTACACAAATTTACTAGTTACCCTTATGCAATGCTTATAATTTGTTCTTACCCTTACATAGAATTATAATTTACCTATATACAACATGTGTAAAATTCATCTTATCTTTATGCGAGTTGTATATTTTAAAAGTCACCTTTACGCAAATTGTAAAAATTATGAGGTACCCTTATGCAGCCCGTGAAAAAATTATTTTACCCTTACGTGGGTTATATAGGTATAAAATTTCTCTATTATATTTAAGTAGAAGCGTATCTCATCTGTTTGAATGGTAGAAAGCCCATGTCATTGGAAAACGATACCAGGACTGAAATACATTGAGTATTTTTGAATTTGAGCATGATACTTTAAACAATAATACGTTTCTATTTTAATTTCTAACTTTTGGGTTTTAAATGTATGGTGAAGAATTAGGAAACACCCATGTGTAGAAGATTCAGTGGATTTCTAAAGAATGTTATCCATTTGTGTTTTGTCTATAAATAGAAGCTAAGGAAAGAAGTGGATAAAGAATAAGAAATACATTTAGAACTTCATGGATTCATTATACTGATTTGTTGAGCCATTTCTAGTTGCCCTATATTTCCTTGTTCTGTATCAATTAAATAAGGGTCAAAGTTCACTACTCTACACCAGTTTCTTTATCGACATATTCTAATAGTCCAAATAGTTTTATTGTTTTTCAGAAGTTTCTGTAATTCTTATTTCATAGATGGTTATATGTACATTTAAAAGGTAGTGTATGGTTATTCAACATTTTCATATTTTTTTCAATTAGTATATATGAATCTCTTTTCCTATTTAGTAATAGTTATGTGTTTTAATTTTTTTCATAATGTGTAGGAACATTGTGATATATATGGATAAAATCTAGATCACATTACTAAGGAACACACCTCAACATACTAAGGGTTTGGAGGAGTTTTTAGATTTTTCAGTTTCCAATCGATCTGTTTATGGGAGAATAAGATGTCCATGTTTGAAATATAAATTTAGAATATGGTTGAAGAGAGATGAAGTTTATGAACACTTGATATTGAAGCAATTCTCTACTCATTATTTGTGTTGGATTTGGTATAAAGAATTAAATGTTATAGAAAGGTTGAGCACTGATGTCAATCCACAGAATGAGCTCCCAACTTCATCAACAATGGAAAATGAAACACAAAACCTTATAAATGATGCATTCGGCATTGCAAGACACCAAAATCAACATCAAAACATATCAGAATAACCAGTTGAGGGTGCAACAAATAACAACGTAACAAGTGATGTTTTTGAGACTGTGGGACAACCAGATCAAGACTGTAACATATCATTGGATCCACTTCTTGATTATGTGGAGACTAATGTAAGAGAAAACTTCACTAAGAAGACATATGTGTTTCATGGTTTAGTTAAGGATGGAAATCAAGAGTCGTATAGTGAACGTTTGAAATATTCAAAACATGCTTTTCTGCCAAAGTTGTACCATATCAAATGCCTATGTGGAATTACAAATAAGGCGATGTCCATGATATTGGAATTGATGCGTGATGCATTTTCTGAAGCAAAGATCCCTGAGTCTTTTTATGATATGAAAAAAGTTGTTAACAAGCTTGGTCTGAATTATAAAAAAATTTATGTGTGTCCCAATGATTGTATGCTTTATTGGGGAGAGGATTCAAGCAGAAAATATTGCAAGAAATTTTCTTCCTCTAGATGGTAGTCTATGGGTGATGTTGGAAGTCTGAATCAAAATACTATCATGAAGAAGAAGAAAATGAACACACCTGCAAAGGTTTTGAGTTACTTTCCTTTAAAGACTCGATTGCAAAGATTATTCATGTCATCGAAAACTATTGAACACATGAAGTGGAATTCTGTACATAATAACAATGATGTGTTAATGCGACATCCAAGAGATTCCAAATCGTGGAAGACATTTGATTCATTACATCCAAATTTCTCATCTGATCCTAGGAATGTCTGATTGGGATTAACTGCCGATGGATTCAACCCATTTAAGATTTGAGTACCAGTTATAGCATTTGGCTGGTTGTTTTGATCCCTTACAGTCTGCCTCTGTGGATGTGTATGCAAAAAACGTCTTTTATCATTTCAATGATCATTCCTAGAAAACAAATTCCTAGAAATGATATTGATTTATACTTGCAATCTTTAATTGAATAATTACAGAAGTTATGGAGTAACGATGTTGAGACATATGATGCATCTTCTAGAACAATGTTCAAAATGCAAGCTGCTCTAATGTGGACCATTAGTGTCTTCCTTGGACTTGAGAATTTATCTAGTTGAAACATTTACACGGGTTTGGATTGTCCTATTTGTAACTTTGATTTTGTGCTCGAGTGGCTACCTCACATTAGAAAATGGTGATTCTTGTGTCATCGAAGATTTCTCAATGCATCTCATAGATTTTGACTGAACAAGTCAAAATTTAATGGTTTCATTAATCGTAGACCACCTCCAAAGTTATTAACATGTTTTGAAATATTGACACAACTTGAAAATGTTGAAACATAAATGGTGAAGGTGCATCATTTGAATGATAGTTGGAAATGAGTTCAAAGTGCATTGTTAAGTGAAATCGAAACGCAACAATGAAAAAAAAAGTATATTCTTAAAACTTCTGTATTGAGAATTTAATTTGTTGCGGTATAATCTTGATGTGATGCATATTGAGAAAAATGTTTGTGACAATTTGATCCTCACATTGCTTAATGAGCATGGAAAGTCTAAGGATCATCTCAATGCTTGGATTGACTTATAAGCAATGAACATAAAGTGTGATCTCTAGTCAGATGAGAATAAAAAATATGCTCCGACAATTTTTTCAATGAAAAATAGCGATAAAGATACATTACTTTGAATTTTAAAACATGTGAAGGTATTTGATCACTACTGGAAAATGGATCTATCCCCACGATTTTCCCCAAAACCGTGGGGATAGGTACCCCTATACCCATAGTTTTTTAAAACCATGGGCATAAGTAAATTTTCAAGACCTATACCCATAGTTTTCCAAAACCGTGGGTATAGGGGGGTCTATCCCCACAGTTTTCCAAAACCGTGGGGATAGGTCCTGAAAAGTCACCTATACCCACAGTTTTCCAAAACCGTGGGTATAGGGGTGCCTATCCCCACGGTTTCCCCAAAACCATGGGGGCAGGTCTCGACTAAAATACATATACTCACGGTTATGAAAAATCGTGGGTATAGGTTTCTCGTGTGTGCGCGAGATTTTTTTTTCCACGGGAAGGAAATTTTTTTGGCGGGAGTCCTATACCCACTGTTCTTCCCTCTATACCCACTGTTTATATAACTATATTTAACTAAATATAAATATATATACACATCGGTGATGTTAGGGTAGTGGTTAGATGTAGTGTTTGCAGCGAAGAGGTTGCGGGATCGAATCCCGCCGCCTGCATTATTTTAGGATCTATACCCACGGTTTTGAAACCGTGGGTAAAATCCTTTGACACCGTGGCAATTGGGTATGTTTCATTGACACGGTGGATGGACACCTATACCCACGGTTTTGGGGGCTATACCCACGGTTTTGAACTGTGGGTATAGACCGTTTTTCCAGTAGTGGATAGGTATTCAAGTAACATCTCAAGGTGTGTTGACTTAAAGAATCATAGGTTACATGGATTGAAAAGCCACGATTCACAAATTTTGTTACAGCAGTTACTTCCATTGACATTGCGTACATTATTAACTGAAAAGGTTACTGCTATTGTACTCAAATTCTACACATTTTTTAGACAACTATGTGAGAAAAATATAAATCCATTTTAGCTTGACAACCTTTATGAGAGATTTATATTGACACTTTGTTCAATGAAGATGATATTTCATCCGTCATTTTTTACTATCATGATGCATTTAACTGTGCATTTGGTTGACGATGCTAAATTAGGAGGCCCCGTACATTATCGATGGATGTATCCAATTGAGAGGTACTTTATTTATATTTTTTCATTTTAGTAAACAATTCTTAGCACTTCATTAAATACATAATTATGTTTTTTTATTTTATTTCACAGATATCTTAGGCATTTGAAATCATACGTGAAAAATAAAGCTCAACCTGAAGGCTCTATTTCTGAAGGCTATTTGGAAGAGCTGTAACACCCCGAGATTTTATGAGATATATTATTTTTAAATTTATTTGATGTCTTGTATTACATGATACACCAATATTAGTTTGTGCTATACGCAACACCGTATTAGCTTGAAGTATACGCAACACTATTCTTGGCTTGTGTTGCACACACTACTACAAAAACGGGCTTTATCAGCGCTCAAAATGGGCTTTAACATCGCTAAAAAAGCATTGTAAAGCTCAGTGCTGATAAATGGATACTTTATCAGTGCTAAAAAAGTGCTGATAAATGTGTTTTTTATTAGTGCTGATAAAGGCTGCCTTTATTAGTGCGAAAAAACACTGATAAATACCTAGGGGAGTAATTTCGGCCCAGGCCTGCCATGCAAAGAGTCGGGCCGCTGACCACTATTCGGGCCGGGCTGGGCCGACCCGAACAACCCCATGAGGTGGCCCGAGCCCGGCCTCGGGCTGCCCCAAACCATCGGGCCGGGCCGGGCTTTTTCAAGTCGGGCCGTGGTGGGCTTTTATTATTTTCAAAATAATTGTCTATTAATTTTTTTTATTTAAACATTTTTATAATATTTATTTAAAACGATTCTTTACATTTATTTTTAAATGCATGTTTTTTGTAAAAACGTTTATTTTATTTTTTATTAACATTTTACAGAGGGTGGATATGTTTTTTGTCTATATATATATATATTATTTGCAAATCGTAAAAAAAATAATGAGGGGTGCGCAACTGCCATGGGTGAGTTTAAAGCCTTATTATTTAAACGTTTTTCTAACATTTATTTAAAACATTTTTTATATTTATTTTTTTTAACTTATTTATAATTTTTAAGCGTTTGTTAGTATTTTTTATTTAAACATTTTTATTTAAACACTTTTTTTAACATCTGTTTAAAACGTTTTTTTACATTTATTTTTAAATGATTAATTTAAAACATTTTTGAATTTTTTTAAACGCATGTTTTTTACAAGTATTTTTTTAAAACATTTAACCTTTTTTCACATTTTAATGTAAAAAGTATTTTTTAAGTGTTTATTTTAAAAAAATTAATTTAAATGTTTGTTTTAAAAATTTGTTAAACATTTTTATTTAAACCATTTTTAACACTTGTTTAAAACGTTTTTTACATTTATTTTTAGACGTTTAATTTAAAAAGTTTTTTTGAATGCATATTTTTTACATGTATTTTTTTTAAACAGTTTACACGTTTTTTGTAAAAATATTTTACAGTGGGTGAATATGTTATTTTTTTCTAAATAGATTTATACATGTTTGTGAATTTATATATATTATGTACAAATTAAAAAAAATTAATGAGTTATTGAGGGGTGCGCAGCAGTGAGTGGTGAGTTTAAAGTGTTGTTATTTAAATTTTTTTTATCATTTATTTAAAACATTTATTTACATTTATTTTTTAACTTATTTATTAAAAGTATTTTTTAGCGTTTGTTTAATTTAAAACATTTTTTTAAACATTTTTTAATTTTTTTTGCAGGGCAGGCCCGACCCGGCCCTGTCTCGACTGAAATCACACTCTTAGCGGGTGCGCAGCAGTGGGCGAGTCAATTTTTTTCTAAATAGATTTATATATGTATATATAGTATATATAATATATGAAAGTTTTATCATATTTTAAAAAAAATAATGAGGTTGGGGGTGTTCGAATATCATTTAGTGAGTAGTTATTTTTGTTAATATATAATAAGTTATTATATATATATATATATATATAATATAAGAAAATTGTTAAAAAATAATTAGGGGTTTGGGGGTGCGCTGCAGTGGGCGGTTTAATTTTTTTTAAATAAATTTATATATAATATACGGAAGTTGCAACATATTTAAAAAAATTAATGAGGTTGGGGGATGTGTACGAACATCATTAGGTGAGTGTGTTATTTTTTTTTGTTAATATAAAATAAGTTATTATATAATATTAAATCATTGACACACACACACATATTATTAATGGATTTTTAAAAGCCACACTTAATTGATATATATTATTAATACCTTTATATATAATATTAATGGCTTTGTTTATATATATATATTGGGGGGTGTACGCGAACATCATTGGGTGAGTTAATTTTTTTTTCTAAATAGATTTATATATGTATAGTATATATAATTTATGCATGTTGCAACATACTTAAAAAAAATTAATGAAGTTGAGGGACTTGCACGAACATCATTAGACGAGTGTGTTATTTTTTTATTAATATAAAATAAGTTATTATATATATATAATATTAAATCATTGATATATATATATATATATATATATATTAATAGCTTTGTTTACATATATATATTATATTAAATCATATACATGTACATATACATATACATATATATTATTAATGGATTTTTAAAAACTACACTTAATTGATATATATTATTAATGACTTTGTTTATATATATACACTATTATATTAAATCATTGATATATATATATATATATTATATCATATACATATACATATACATACATACATATATATATATATATATATTATGAATGGATTTTTAAAAACCAGACTTATTTTTTTATTAATATACAACAAGTTATTATATATATATAATATTAAATCATTGATATATATATATATATATATATTTATTAATAGCTTTGTTTATATATATATATATTATATTAAATCATATACATATATATATACATACATACATATATATATATATATTAATGGATTTTTAAAAACCACACTTAATTGATATATATTATTAATGACTTTGTTTATATATATAAACTATTATATATACACACTATTATATATCGTTGTATATATATATATTTATACACACATTATAATTATATATAATAATAATTATATGTATATATATAATATCATTTTTTGTAAATATATAATGATATATGCACATATAGATAGAAATATATACACACACACATATATATAGATACATATATAGATAAATATAAATGTATAAAGATACATGTATATATAAATATATGTATATATAGATAGATATATCCATATATATATATATATATATAGACCTGTGATTAATTTACAGGCGCAGCGCCTGGACCAGTTGGTCCAGGCGTAGCCTTGAGAGCTTCCCCCTACCTGCAGTTCCCCCGTTATATTTTTTACAGCAGGCGGGTCAGCGGGCCGGCCCGGCCTGGCCCGTGGGCCTGCTTGGAAAGGCCCAGGCCTGACCCGCTGAACCTGCAACACTGAGTATATTTTTTTTTCAATGTATAAATGAACTAATTTTGGATTATTTTATATGCAACACCAAAGGAACCTTGCACTGCATGCAACACCGACATGGCTTGTCTTACACATAAGAGCGACCTTCCTCGATAGCTTGCGTGGTATACAATACCGAGTTTCACTAAACAACGATATATTATTAAAATATTATATAAACTAGACATTATGAATAGTATTAACCACATTTTAAATTATATATAACATTAGCATTCATCTTAAACATGATATAAGAACAAAATCAATTTTTCGGATAAAAGAAGTATTTTTCAAAAAAATGCAGTTTTACCGCCTTTTGATGGCACGCCCATTTTAAATCCATTTTTTAATACTTTTATAAGTTATATTTGAGAAGATAAAATTATTATTTGGAGTAGGACATAAAAATTTACTTTTTATAAATTTTTGATATTTTTCTGATAACTTTCATATTTTGATGAATAATGAAAATACGCTAAATTTTAATTGAAAACAACTTTTTTCATCGAAATAATTCATATGGTTAAAATATATTATTTAATGATTTTAATGTATAAATATAATATATTTTTATAGTTTAAGACAATTTAAGTCATTGTCATTAATTTTACATTGAATTCATTTGTAGAAACATTTCAATCTTTTGCAATGTTTTAAACAAAAATCCGTTTTTTTCGACAACGAGATTAATTTTAAATTAATTACTGCAACTTCTGTGTTTTAAATTTTGAAAAATATATTCCATATTTTTAATAATTAGGTCCAAATTATGTTAATAGACTACTTTTATTTTTAGGCATTATGAATAGTAACTTTGGTAATTATTTTTATTACCATGGTTAAAGGTGAATCGGGTAATTAAGAGTAAAAATAATATTATAAAATTACCTTAACACCAGTAAAAATCTTATTGGATAATTAAATTCGACCTTTATCATCTATTGTTCAAAATGACATCACTTTATTGCCACTTACCTATGAAAATGACATGAATGTAATAAAAACTAATGAAATGGACAAAGTGTCACAATCTCTTTTTATATAAGTGTATTAATTTTAATATATGGATAAATAGGAGATAAAACAGACTATAGATAGTCTCTAGAAATATAAAAGAATTACCCACATCATAAAAAATTATTTATAATTTTTATAGATTAAATAATTACCATTAATGATGACACAATAGTGATGTAGAAATTATTTTATTAATAGAAATATCAAATAAATGGTTTTAAAAATGTTAAAAGAAATATCATATAAACTAATTAATGTTTTCCACGAATTTTATAGATGAATATTACATGTTAGGAGTGTATTTAATATTTTTTTTAGAATTTATTTTCTGTGTGAATTTTATTTAAATTATAATAAATGAATAGTGTCAAAATTGACACTATTGATATTTTATAAACATAACATTTTATTAAATTATTTAAAAATCATAAAAATATTTAAAAATTACAAAGTGATAATTATAAGGTCTAAAATATAATAAATTATCCATTTATGGTCAATTAACACCACATAAGTAAATATTCATTACCATTAAATATTTAGAATGTTATTACCAAAATTAGACTTTAATAGAATAACTAAGGGTCAATTAAAAAGATAAGGTTTAAATTGACAAAATAAGTTGTCCAAAATTTATTGTTTGATGATATTAAAACCCTATATCATCTTATATTTTAAGCAGGTACACTTTAAATGTTTTTTGGTAGGGTTTTATTTTATTATAAATTAATATTTTTGAGAGTTTCCAAAAGTGTCCCTCTCCTCTCTTATAAAAGGACACCTCCTCCCTCTCATCTTCACTCCATTTTGAGCCTTCAAGATCAGCCAAACCCTGAACATTACTATTATAAACTTCTATAGTAACATTATGGAGGTTATAGTCTTCTCAAAAGACCAACTCTAGTACCCTAAGTGGAAATTCATAGGAGGCACGTCGAGGAAGAGGTAATCTCTTCTACCGATTCTTTCAAATTTATTTATTCTTCTACTTCCTCTTATTTAGTTGTTTCATTATAAAGTAATAACATAAGTATAAATCATATACTGATATTTTATTATAAATATGAAACAACCCTATTTCACCTTTTATCCATCCTACGAAAAATAAAATCACCGCGCGTGCGTACGTACGACTTACCGTCTCCACGCCGTGGTGTAGTATGTTTTTCACCACCACATTACTTGGATGGGTATAATGGTGAAAATAATAACTATATATGATTATTATAACATGATACTAATTATGAGATATTATACACCATCCACTTCAATACCATTCAACAATTATGGGAACAATATCATCGCTCGTGCGTACGTATGACTTACCGTCTCCACGACCCGATGAGATTCATTATCCATATTAACCATTAAAGAATAATTATAAAGTATATATAATAAATAATCATGAAATATATTAAATAATAATTCTATTGTATATATATATATGTCATTTACTTACTTCCATCCAATTCAATAAGGAAATGAAAACAACGTTCATGCGTACGTACGACCTACCATCTCTATGAACAATATATTTTATTTCATTTATATATTATATATATATATATATAATTAATATATAATATTTATATAAATCATGTTTTATATTTTTTAAGTAAGTAAATCATGATCTAAGTAATCATATGAGGAATAACAAATCCAAACACACACGATAAATGAAATGATTAATACCTAAAACGTTTCTTTAACATGGAATTGACAAATGAACGGGTAATATAAAGTTGTAAGTGAATACTATATGATATCATAAATATTATTATGGTTTTGTTACAAATTAATAATATTTTTAAACCCACTATATAGGAGTTTCAGACACATACGAAAGAAATTAGACCTAAGGTAAGGGATAACTTTTCCAATCCCATTTTATCCGAGATTGTTTATTTGTAAGTATCTACTGGGGATATATTTATCATCCATGTCCATGTTTTCTAAAAATATTCTCATAAAATATGTACTATTATTCTATGTATGTTTAAATTCATTTTTACCCATTTGACTTTTACTACATAGTATGGAAGGAATATTTCTTTTGCTTACCATACGAAGTAATTTTTGAATGTTCCGGTAAAAGTACGAGGATAATGATTTTTTAACTTATATGACATGAAAGAATTTTTACGCTTTCATAAATCATTATTTCCATGAAGTTTTATTTATAAGTTTTCAAGTTTATTTTCAATTAACTTCTTTTCTTTTAAAATTGTATGACATTTTGAGAAAAGAAAATGTTTTTGAAGAAGAAAGGATATTTTCCTCAAGAACTAAGTTCAAGTATTTTATCAAAATTATTTTCCATCTAATATGATATAGGATTATGTTTCTATCCCTATTATTACTTTGATTTGATTACATTATGATGGAATTATTTTTATGAAGTCCTTTTATCTTATATGAATTATGTTATGATGACATGATGTTTAAGAATCCCATTTTATTACATGTGTTATGCTATGATGTATGATTTATGTTTTTTGTGGCACACATAAGAATGGTTTCATTATGACATGGATGAGACCTATATCTCCCTCCAATTCATTGGGTAAAGATTTATATCTCACGAGATAGAAATGGATGGAAGAACAAGTAAATCCGGTTCAGTAATACAGGGCTGGAATGACAAGTAAACCCAGTTTAGTAATGGACTTCGTCCACTATGATGGTCTTGGCAGCAATGCCTTGGTTATGATAGAAATCATATTTTGTGCTTAATTTTCTGCCATAATTACATGTTTTATTCCAATTATATTCTATCATGGTTAATTTTCCTTTATGATCTATGCCTTACGTACTGCCAAGATTTATGTCATTGCTCAAGATTTTGATGTTTAAACTTTATGTTCATGTTTTTACGTTCAAATGTTTATGGATTGTTTTATTTTCTCCATGTTTACCCTTAATGAGAATTTGATCTCACCATTTTTATGTTTTCTTTTCCCTAGGATATAAATAAAGGTTTTAGGTAAGAAAACAAAATGGGAGGATCTTTATGGGAGATGTTGAAGATCTTTTAACATGATTAGAAGATTATGATCCAAGTTTACAAAGACACTAAACTAATATGGTCTTTGGGCATTTGTTTATGTCATGTATTAAGTATTCCTCAAAAGAAATGTAATTTCCATGTATGTCAAGCTTGGGTATCTATAAGAGGAGTGTCTTAACTTTTGTTCTAGATACTTGTATGATATTAAGACAAGATATAATCGAGTTGGACATGTTGAAGGCGCATCAACTAAATCTGAAATACATGGGAAATCAAAAATCTTTCCTGCTATTGACTGATCAATTGGGAGGAGCTCAAATGTTACACTAACAAAAATAAAATTATTACAGACACATAGATATATTATATTAAATAATGAAATTTCATATCCATTTATTTAAGAGTTGAGGATACAAACAAGGATACGAATGAGAGTACAAACACAAAATGAGAAAGATATAACAAAAGCTGTTAATAAAGAGCTTGTAGAATGGTTTGCACGACATGTATGTTCATAAATATTTCAATCAATACGGATATTAGGTTGATACATATATTTTTTAAATCTAATAATTTATATTAATTTTTTCAGATCATGAATACTGATACTCGATCAAAGTTTTCAGAATATTTGAAGTTTCTTTCTTGAGGTCCTCTAAAACAAGCTAGAAAGTTCAACGATTACAATGTGAATGACTTTAGATTCCGTACAGCTGACCAGTAAGAGGGTTTGAAAACACATAATAGTGGTATATTTATGTTTGCTGAAGTGGAATACTATGGAAAATTGACTAATATTATTGAATTAAACTACCATAGACATTTTTCAATTGTTTTATTCAAATGAAATTGGGTGGATATTTTCAGGGGTGTTAAAAGAGATTCCTTGCAATTTACTTCTTTGAACTTCTCTTTCTTGATGAATATTGGTGATTATGAACTACAAGATATGTATATCTTATCATCACAAGAGAACATGGTATATTATGTGAAATATTTCATGGATGAAGGGTGGAGTGTGGTTGCTCACATAAAACAAAGAGACTTGTATGATATGAGTGATAAAGTGGAAGATTTGACATCGGACATTGAATCCCATCAACAAAAAGAAGTATACTTATTTGTACATAATGATATTGGAAATATTAGTCTTGTAAGAGTGAATGAAGTAGATGAAGTAATGATGGAGCAGGAAACCAGCATGATTGAAGGAGATAATTATTGTATGTGTAGTTATCCATTCATTTATCAACCACTTATGTCATTTGTGCAGTTAGTCATTATCAATATTATGTATATTTTGTTTGTTAGTACTATGAATATGTTATCATTTCTATTTTTTGTTTGCATTAATTTTTTGAAATATATGTTCTGAAATTAATTTTATTTGATTAAATGATATGAATATCAAGGAAGCATTATACTCACACTGCGGGGTCAAAGAGTTTTTCTAGAAGCCGATCGACTCTAGTAATCTTTTCATTAGTTTAAATATTTATTATACAATGTTATCTATTTAATATATTAAATTATTGATTTATCTTTGTTTAATGCAGTCACCGAGTTTAGGCCACCAAACATCCTGAACAGAAGTGTGGTTGAATGTTTATAAAAAATTTGATGGGAGTTTTGTTAATGAGATTTCCAAAGAAGCTGGGGTATGAATTCATTTTTCATTATAATAAATTATTATCATTTGTCACTAAGTTTATATATATTGCTTATAATATGACTGATATTTGATTTCTAGGTAAAAATTAAAGAACTATGGGATGTCAATCCCATGCAGTCCTACTCAGTCTCCCAGGATGACCCAGTTGGTAAATTCCCTAAGAAGGAGCATCCTGGTCGAGTGCATAGTTGGGTTTGGGACTATTACCATATGAGGTCTTTGGTAGAAAAATGGGGATTGAAAGTGATGAATGGTGGTGAGAAGGTAAATCACACAACTTCAAAATAATTTAGTTCACAAACTTTTATTGATTTTAAGTTTAAATATAAATATACAACATTGTTTAATTTTCAATATAATTGTCTTACAGGTGCTGGTAGAAGGAAGTAGAGATGGAGATAGAGAGGGTGATGAGCAGAGTTTATCATTGGGAAATGATTAGCGGAGAGTGTTTGTTCATGTATCAGTACGTCCAATGTGGGTATTTTTTTATCCTTTTCTTATATTTTAGATGGGATCGGGACAACGACTGCCCTATGTATCTATTGTATAACCATGTGTCTATATGCTGTGTTTCAACTGGCTATGGAGATTGAAATTTATATATGATCATATATTATGTTTAGTTTCTTGTCTCTCTTTTATATATAGGCTGATTCTTTTAATGTGTTGTGTTTTGTTTGATTCTTTCAATGTATTGAGAAATGTATTATTTATTTCAATGTGTTGTTTTCCTTGGTCAATGTGTTGATTCTTTATGTTTTGGTGTGAATCAACTTACGTTGATTCTTTAGTTTTAACATGTTTTTTCCTTGTATGTTGATGATATATTTGATGATCTATTAAAATTTTCAATGTCACTATTTTGTTGTTCTGGCTGCAGGTTCTGGAGTTGCAGAACCTGTAGTTTTTTTTAATTCATGATATAGCGGTGGTTTAAACCGCTGCTAGAGATAGATTTTTTTTCACGGAAGTTTAAACTACCACTATATTATGTTATTTTTTTAGGGGCATTAGTTAAAACCAACGCTAAAAAATGACAGAATTTTACTTAGTGGCGGTTTTATTCGTATTAGTGGTGGTTTTTTTCAGTAAAATAGGCTAGACTTTATTGGCGGTTTTCAACCGCTGCTAAAACAAAGAAAAATACCACAAAATACGTCTTCTGTGACACTTTCCAGAAATCGTAACTAAATGGAAGAAACCTCCATGTGTTGATTGCCGACACCAATTTTAGCGGCGGTTTTTTGAAACCGTCGCAGAACCATATAGTGTCGGTTTAAACCGCCGTTAGATAAAAAAACCACCGCTATATGGTCAGTTTGTTGTAGTGGATCTACCTCCCCTTGGTCAATATTTTTGAATCTAATTGGTTCCTATATTTGAATACATATGTGAGTAAAAAAATCTATATATAATACCCAATTTGTAGAAATAGATAAATTGCACTCGATAACAAATTCACCTGAAGCTTCCCCTTGATTCATTGGATGGGTGTAGTTTTTCTTCTAGTGGCCCTTCTTACCACATGTGAAATAGAAAACATCATATTCCCCTACTTACCCATTGATCTTCCTATTCTTGGAAGGGCATGAAGAAGCTTTGGGCTTAAATATATTCACTTTCCCTTTTTGTTTTCTCACTATAAGGGTGGAAGGATTTTCATGCTTCGTATCCTTATCTACTTGGAAAAGAAGACTGAGAAGATATGGAAGATACTTCTCAATGTTTCATAACAAAACTGGAGAAGCTCTGAAGGAGTGATGCTAAAATGAGGTCAGTGTCCAATTGTTTAGGGAGTTTAAACTCTAGAACCTCTAGGCAATCAATATATCCAATGATCTTGACTATATGAGGTCCAACTGGGGCACCCTCCACAAGCTTACTCTAAAAGAGTGCCTTAAAAATCTCAAAACGTTACTGTCTGGATATCTCATAGTAAAGACCATGGAGGTGGTCAAGCATTCTATACACACCCATATTTTCACGAGACTTCATGAGTTCAATAGACATTGATGAAAGCATCAAACATTGAACGTCGACCGTGTCACTCAAAATTTTTTCACAGAGAAGGAACTCTTCACCACTCACCTTCTTAGTAGGCAGGTCAGACATTGGGGATTCTAGAACGTAAGATTTCCATTTAGGGTTTAAAATAACCTAAAGTCTTCTAAAACAATCTTAGAAGTTACTGCTAGTTAGGGGGTTTTCTTTATCTAATATTGATTGTAAGGATAATGTGGATGATGAGCTTGTCATTTTATTCTACAATTAAAAGAGCATATTATTAATACTTTTTCTTGATTATAAATTATGTGATAAATAATAAATTAATTTATTTTATTAAATATCCCACTATTTTATCAAGTTCTAATAGCCCCTACTATTGAACTCGGAATGTCCAGTTTCTAGGACATTCTAGTGTAAAGGATCCATATTCCCCTTCACATAACCCAAAAAAGGGTTGGTCAAGCTACTTGAAGGTATTTCAGTAGGCATGTCTTTGTCAATTGTGGTCTTTTAGCTCCTTGATCCATTGAGTAGACTCCCCTAACCAAAAATATTGACTTGTATTTCCTCAACACTTGCCTCCAAATTACACCAAGTCTACCAAGGGATACTTCTCTTGATTTAAAATATTTAAGTCTACCAAAAACTTTCTAAATAAATCCCTATATAAAAGTAAGTGTCCCAACAAGGGTTAGTTAAACACTTAGTTATATTGAGTTTCATTCCTAATCATGCAATGGAAGGGCAAGTTCAACTTAATATTTAATTGATGGAATTTAATTTATTATTCATAAAATTTATCTTGTTTCATCCTTTACATGTGTTATTAATATTAAGTGGATGTTACTTAATTAATTAACCATGTTGGATAAAACATTTATACACAATTCATTTATTTAATTTCAATGTTTGCACATTAATTCATTTATTTATGTGATCATGACATTTCATCCATAGAGTAAATAATTACATAGATAGAAATAAATAAATAAAGTAAATGACTTGACCACGAGATTATCTAATAGTTGATTTAATGATCAGATATTAAATCAACCTATGACCAAGGGGAATAAATCCATTTGTGGGTCTTGGCATGAGTTACAACATTCCACATGTCCACATGTGTATCACCTAACTTATCATCATAATGGTTCTGTCTTGAACCGCCTCCACACACCTTCGGATACTACATTAATTACAATTATTTATTACTCATATGCAGGTGAGGAGAAACAAATTATTGGTTAAAGGGAATTATATAAATATCCTTGGGCACATAGGTCTTACATAATAATGGAGGAATGTATGACACACATACTATTAAATAATTGCAATCCCATGAAATAAATTAAATTAAATAAATTTCCACACATAAATAGGTCTTGGTTAATATCATGATCAATCATACATGCAACAAATACACAAAATAACTAACTAGCATTCATTTCTTCATTCGTTCTTTATTATTAAGATAAACATGCTTGCATTAATTAATTAATTAATTCCCTTTCATCTTAATGATCATATGATCTTAATTGAAGATACCCATCATTTATAGCATTCATGGAGAATAAACGATAGAACCAACAATGACATATTTATTACAATAAATTAATTGAGATTTTAATAATTTTTAAAACCATTATTAAAATGTCAAACACACAATAGGTTTTAATCAATAAATTATGGTGTACCTCGGTTTCTATGTATTCGAGTCCCATGCCTGGGGCTTTGACGTGTTAACTCGGTCATACTACATGGTGTGTATATGCCAGCTACATGCCATGTATCTGCTTTCCACATGCTAGGTTGTCCCAGTCAACACGTAGTGTGCAATTAATGCACCATGTGTAATTAACTACTTAGAACATCCAGGTACAATGTACATGGGCACATGACATGCACTCTGGCTACATGCCATGTAAGCCAGTTTTACCAGCCAAATATTTGGAACTTCTTGTTGACATCTTTAGTTATTCTTCATATATTCTTAAACCTTTAAGAAAATGAAATACTGAATGGACATGATTAATATATTGATAACTTGTTAATTCAAATTGTATTAAAGAATGAATAACATGAAATTAAAATCTAACCACAATTATGCATAGATCAAAAATAAAATAAATAATTATATATTTAAACATGACCTCTTTGATACCACTTGTTGGTTCTAGGTGAAGTGGAATCGTGTAGTGGTGGGTGATATATTAAAATTTATTTTAATAACCATTTCTCAAAACCAAGAGCGAGTATCTTATATGTTAAATTTATAATTAATTTATTTAATATTTGAAGAAATAAATACCCAGTCTTAGAAAATTTCTTAGTTGGTTAATGTTGATTATCTAAAAATACCCTTTCGGATTACCTTCATTTCACTAAGAGGATCCAAGGATAGAATCCCTCTAGCAGCGATCCACATGTGCTCCTATGATCTCTGAGCAACACCACTTGATCTCTGAATGCTAGCGTGGTGAGTTGAATATCTTATGTTATTCATTCTTGATCAATCATTATTCGATCTTGAAGAAATATCTCTTGCAACTATCATTATTTAGAGGGAGTGAGAAGGAGTCAAGAGAGAATTCTTTGTGTGCAAAAATTCTATATTCTCAATTTTTGGATGCACTACACAATATACACAGCCTTATATTTATAGAGTTAGGATTTAGGTTAAAATATTATTTAATTTCATGATGACTATTAAATAAAATTTATTACCTTTAATAAACCCCATGCCACCTAATAATAATAATAATAATAATAATAATATTATTATTTTTTGGCATGCGCCAACCTGCGTACTAACACATATTATTTAATCAACTTGTTAATTAATATTTTTCACAAGAAACGGTCTTGGTCCATTTAAACTCCTCTTGCATTTATTGAACACATGAATAAAAATTTTATTCATAAATAAATATTTCATTCACATACTGATGAATAAATATTTATTAAATATTCAATAAAATAAATAAATATATTTTTATTCACATGCCGGTGAATAAATATTTATTTAATTTACGCGATCAATGTAACTTGAATAATATTATTCCTCATACTTGAGAATGATATTTATTATATTAATTAAATTCAAATATAATTTAATCAAGATCAATAGAAACACTTAGTGTGTGACCCTCTATGATTCTTTCTCATTGACATTAGTTGGGATTGCCTAAAGTCCAAGATTATTGTCTAGAAATGGGTCAAGGCACCCAAGAGAAAGAACTTAATGTTGTAACATTGATAACCACATAAAAATTCTCACTATGTAAGATAATCCCGTATCACAATATCTCATCAAGCAGGTTTCATGATGGCATCATCAACCTATTTACTCAATATGTCTTTATTTGATTATTTGAAATAAACACATCGTTACACCATGGCCATGTAATTTAATGAGATGGTTCTATTCTAATCAAAGGGTCGAGATGTCAGTTTCCATAAATATGGAAGAGAAAAATCCTTCCTAAACTTATTCATTAATTACATGTCAATCATGATACATCTAATGTACCCTACTTCCCGTCAACATACGACATGACAGTTTTGGTCACTAAATCTAAGTTCATGAGTTATAGCATACATTAATGATAATATTAAAGTCTAATGACCATTACACACACTTGGAGATAGAAATATACGATAACACAAAAACATGTGGAATTCCTACTGGCAGCTCAGTTCTTATAATCTCCTATCTTGAATATTACCAAGTACAAACTTTATGAGAAGAAGCCTCATATGCTTACGAGAATTTACACCCGATGGTCTAAATACCATGTTTCCTATCATAGTACATTATCTAACCACATAAATATATTAAGAATATTTTCATAACACTTTAAGGTTCTCATTATAACGGGGAATTTCTATGACCTTATCAATGCAACAAATACTCTAGGACATTATTACATTAAATCCATGCATAAATAATGAAAAATATGTAATAAGATGTTAAATTAGTATTCAATACATCGAATATACATGTAATTAAAGTACAATTAGTTGGGCCTAGGGAAAAAACTCTAACAATGTAAGAGTTTTTAGTCATATCACACTAGTCTAGAGACTCCACTAGAATATATGTCCCCTTGACTGACCATAAAATATCAAAAGAATAGAATGCACCAATTCTAAAAAATATGAGCACCGAGGAAGAAGGGAATAAATATCACTATTGGGACATGAAGTTTATTTTAATTCATCTGAATTTCATCCATCAACATTACATTCATCAAAATTTTGTGCACTAGATGATGGGTTGAATGTGAGGTGAAAATAATGGCAACACAACTTCTCCAATGAAAGTAGTTCCATTGGAAGCTCGCATCCACCAATGGTTATATGATGAGACACTTAAGGATAGTAAGTTAAAAAATATTTAAGGGTGTATGAGTTGGTAACCAAGCTCAATAAGTCATTCCTTATGATCTATGATTTTAGGGGATAAGGTTTAACTTTTTTGACTGACTTTCACTTAATATATAAGTAAATAGGTCCTTTAATGAAAAGTGTGGTGATTAAAACTGAGAGTTAATTTAGAGAGTTGAGAAGTTGGTGAGGATTACTTGTGTTTTTTAATATGTTTGTATCACCTCTAATCTTCAGGTTATATTTGAAGCAACAACAATGTGTTTCCCCTGGGCATATAGGACATAGTCTGAAACATGTTAAACTCTATGCCCATTTATTGCTTTCTATTTTTCCATTTTATGTTCTACCATTGGATGAATTTATGGTAATTTGTATTTTTGTGATCCTGATTATGTATATGATGGTGAATTAGTTTTATGAGTAGGGTTCTTAGTCTACATACTTATGGTACACTCAATTGAGGTGAAACAAAGTTTTAGAGATTAATTTTCCATTGCATAGAGTCTCCTACACATGATCTTATAGTGGAACAACTGTTAGAGTTGGTGTTCTAGAACCAAATTATTGTAATTTTATTACATGTATATTTGAATATTTGAATATTAATAAAATACATTATAACATACTATTCATAGTTTTGTATGACTTTAATGTAATAATGTCTTAGAGTATCTGTCACATTAATAAGATCATAGAAGTTGTCTACTATGATGAGAACCTTGGAATTCTATGATTATACTCTTAAATATAGTTCTATGGTTGGATAACATACTATTATTGGGCACATATAATGTATACTGTCAGGTGTGAGTACTTGTAAGCAGATGAGACTTCTTCTCATGAAGTTTTCACTTGGTAAATCTCCATGATGAGAGATTACAGATCCACCAATAGAAATTCTACATGTTTTATGTCATCATATATTCCTATATATGATCATGTGTAATGGTCCTTAGACTTTAATATTATTATTAATGTAGGTTACAACTTATGCACTTATATGTATTTCATATACTTTTACAATAAAATTCTTGGAAAATTTGGATACGTTGGGTGTACCACTAGTGACATGTTATTAATGAATAAATCAAGGAACGATTTATCTCTTCCATATTTATGGAATTTTATATCTTAGTCCTTTGATTGGAATATAACCATCGCATTAAATCTCATGGTCATGGTGTAACAACATGTTTATTTTAGAGAATCAAAGAAATATGTATCAAACATATAGGTTGATTTCACAAATGTGAAACCTTCTTGATGAGATATAATGATAAATGGATTATATTACATAATGAGAATTCATATTTGGTTTTCATCATTGCGACATTACGTTCTTTCTCTTGGGGTATTGATATGTTTCTAGACAATAATCTCAGTCTTTAGGCAAGTCTTCCTGATGCTAATGAGGAAGAATCCTAGAGGGTCATACACTAAGTGTTTTTGTTGACCTAGATTAAATTATATTTGAATTTAATTAATGGAATAAATATTATTCTCAATAAAGAAGACTAATTTTATTCATTTTTTATCGATCACAAATATTTATTTAATAAAATATTTAAGTAAATATTTATTCAGGTATTAAACAAATATCAAGAGGTTGGAGCATAACAAGATTGTGTTGATGATGAATATTTATTTTCAAGCTGATAAATATTATTTATCATTGTGCAAGTTAGCACACCCCATAAAATAATAATAATAATAATATTTGGCATTAGTTTTTTTTAAGAACTATTATATTATTTAAGGGATGATCTGAAATTAAATAATATCTTAACCTAAACCCTAACTCTATAAATATATGGTTATCTATTTCTTATAGGGTTAATTGAAAAATTGAGAATAGAGAATTGTTGTACACAAAAGACTTATCTCTCTCTTGAATTCTTCCTCTCATCTTCTCAAGAATGAGAATAACTCCTTTAAGCCTGAATGATCATCATGTGATCAAGACGAACAATGTAAAATGATTGATTCACCACGCTGGCACCCATAAATCAGTTAACACCATTCAGAAGTCAAAAGAGTATGTGTGGATTGCCACTAGAGGGATTCTATGCTTGGATACTTACAACACAACAGAATTAAAGCATAAAAGGTTTTTTCGTACAATCAACATCTTCATTGTAGAAAGATCCTTAGATCAGGTATTCTTTCTTCTAACCATAAATAAATTAATTATAAATTTAACATGTAAAGACCCTCTCAGGTTCCAAGTTTTTAGCTATGTTAATATTAGGTGGAAAAATTTCAATGGTCACAGAATTCACGTAATTTATAATATTTCAAATGATCCAATCAATAGACAATTTTTTATTTGTTTTACACCCACTAAGGTGCTTTCGCTTCACCCATAATCTTCAAGTGGAATCAAAGCATTCATGTTTCAAATTTATAATTATTTATTTTATTGTTGATATATATGCACAATAGTGGTTAAATATTTCTTTTCCATAACATTCATTCTTTAATCTAATTATTTAATTAAAATGTTTTCAACAATTTAGTTATCATCATTCAGTGTTTCATTTTCTCAAAGGACTAAGAATAGATAAAGAATGACTAGATATTACATCAATAAGTGCCAATAATTATGGATGGTAAGACTAGGTTACATGATGTGTAGCCAGAGTACATTCCATGTACTCATGTGCACTACATCTAGCCATGTTATGGGATACACGACATGACAAGAAACAATTACACATAGTGCATTTATTGCACACTGCATGTAGATTGGTCTGGTATCACATATGACATGTCAGATTACATGGTGTGTAACTGGTATACATGTCGTGTAGTCTATATGGTTTAGCATCAAAATCCATGCAAACTGTGTGGTAAAACACATGATCAAAATCGCATGAGACTAATAGGCTGAAGCAATAATGACATACACAATGTGTAGCTGGTGTACACGACATTTAGTTCATTAATTCCCACATCCAAAATACACATTGAGATCTTTGGAAAGTTATATATAGACACACAACATGTGAGATACATGACGTGTAGCTAGATTGTACATGTTGTGTAGTCCCACATCTGATGAAAACACCGAGTAATTCAGAGGGTTGTAAAGACACACAACATTCAGACCACATAGTGTGTGGCTCATTAGTACATTCCATGTAATCCATCGGTATACACATCAAAGACCCATGAATTTATCCCAGGAACATGTTAATTATAACACACAATGTGTAGATGGTTAGTATATGCCATGTAGTTAGGATTAGGTACACACCGAAGCCCCTGACATGTATCCCTAGAACATGAAAATCGAGGTACACAGTGTGTATCTCGTATGTACATGTCATGTATTCTCCCAATAAATAATAGAATTAAATTACATTAAATTTATCATTGCATCATTAAAACCATATTATATTTATTGACACCTATTGTGTTTGAAAATTTAATAATGGTTTTAAAGATTTATTAAATTCTCAATTAATTTATTGTAATTATCTATAATTATTGGTTCTTTCATTTATTTTCCATGAATTCATTTATATTGGGTATCTCTAGGATAATTCAGATGGCCATTAAGATAAAAGGAAATTAATTAATTAATTAATTGATTAATGAGTGCAAGTGAATTTATATTAATAATAAATAATGAATATAAATGATTATTAATTAGTTTTATTTTTTCATTTTTGTTGTACATGCATGACTGTTCATGGGCTTGACCAAGACCTGCATATGTGTTGTTATTATTTAATTTTATTTATTTCACAATTTTTCAATTATTTAATTATTAAATTAAAATTATGGCCCACAAGTCACCCCTTTATCCTTTATTATGAAGGACCTATGTGTCAAAGGTGATTTATCTAATTCCCTTTAACCAATCCTTTGGTTCTCCTCACCTTCATGTGAGTTATAAATACTTATAATAGAGTATCTCAAGGCACATGGAGGTGTTTCAAGATGAAACCTAAATGATGTAAACCCATGTGATATATAAGTGGATATGTGGAATGCTGTAACTCGTGCCAAGACTGGCACACGAAGCTTTCCCTAGGTTATAAGTTAATTTATTGTTCTCTTAATAAATCAATGATTAGTAAATCTCATGATCAGTTCATTTATTTATTTATTTTGGTCTTATGAATTATTTATTTTATGGATGCAAGATTGAGATCACATAAATAAATGAAATAATATGCAAAGATAAAATTTAAATAAATGGAATATGCATAAATGTTTTATCAAAACATAGTTAATCACTTAAGTAAAATCCACTTAATATTGACAAGACATATATAAGATAAAACAAGATATTTTTTATGCATAATAAATAAAAATCCTTCATGTTGATATTAAGTCATTATTCCTTACAACATCAAAATTAAAGATGAAACCATAGTTAAAGTGCCGGTTCAAGCCAAAGTTGGGTCACTTTTAATTAACGGAGAGTCTTAAATAAGATGATAAGTCAACTTAACTAATTTTTTATAGAATTTAATATCCAAAGTCTATTAAATACAAATTTTTAGGTAAGTGTTGAGGAAATCCTAGTTACAATTTCTGGATTGGGGAGTCCACTTAACAGATCAAGGAACTGCAAGCCCACAATTGGAAAGACTGCCTACCTAAATACCTTCTTATGGTTTTCATAGCCAAAGTCTAGAACATTAAGAAGGGAAATATGGATGCTTTACACTATAATGTCTTATGTGACAAGACATTCCAATTTCAATGGTGAGGGTCATTGAGATTTGTTAAAATAGTGGGAGACTTATAATAAAATTAATTTCATTATATATCACATAAATTGTAATCAATTCAAGTAATAATAATGTTCTCTTTTATAATTATAGAATAATGGAAATATCATCATCCAATTTATCCCAAAAAACAATAGTATAGAAAGACCATATCCTCACTGGCAGTAACTTACAGGAATAGTTTAGTTGCCTTCGGGTTGTGTTGCATCATGAATATAAATATTACGTGCTAGAATCCTCAATACCCGACACACCTTCTAAGAAGGCGAGTGGTGAAGATATCTATTTCTATGAAAAATAATTGAATGACGCATCCAAAATTTAATGTTTAATGTTATCATCTATGTATAGTTAGCTCATGAAGTTATATAAAAACATGAATGTTTATAGCATTCTTGAGTATCACCATGGTCTTTACCAAGAAATATCAAGATAATATTTCCAAGGATCTTTTTTAGAGAAATATTGGAGAGGGTTCTCTAGCTGGTTCTCACATAGTCAATCTCATTGGTTACATTGAGAACCTATAGGTTCTAGGGTTTAAACACCCCGATGAACTATGCACCAATATAATTCTTGTATCACATCCTTAGAGATTCTATAGCTTCTTTATTAGTTTTAATATGAACAACATTGAGAAGTACTTCCCAGATCTGCTAACTTTTCTTTGCCAAGTAGACAAGGTGATGAAGCATGAAAATCCTTACATCCTTATGGTGAAAAAAAATAAAGGCTAGGAAAAGAGATCTAAGCCAAAAACTTATTTGAAATTCCCTTCCAAGAAGAGGAAGATCAAGGGACAAGCTAGGGAGTAGGATTCTATCTATCTCACATGTGGCAATAAGGTCCACTAGAAGAAAAACTACACCTGACCAAAGAAAGGGAAGCTTTAGGTGTGTTTTTTATCAAGTTAAATTTGTCTATTTATATAAATTGGTATTAGATATAACTTTTGGTACTTATATATGTTTTCAAATATTGAAATCAAGTTGATTCAGAAATATTGACTGAGGAGAGATAGATCGATGAGTATCCAAAGGAGATAAAATTTCTATTGTAGCTATTAGTGTCTGCCACTTAACATTTCCAATAAGAATAATATTGGTTTTGAAAGATTTTTATTATATTATATCTATTACAAAAAAAAATTATTTCTATATCCAGACTTGATACATATGGATTTATTTTTAGGTTTGGGAATAAATGTTACTTATTTTTTAAAGATAATATTTGTTATCATAATACACATTTAAATAAAGGTATTTATGTGTTGGATTAAACAAACCAAGTAATGAAAATCGATAATGAAACTTTTTCACATGACTGATACCACACCTGAATATGGTATCACCATCTAGGTCATGTAAATGAAAAGAATTTGACTAAATTACAAAAAAATGCATATTTAGATTCTTTTGAACTAAAACAACTTGGTGTATGTCACATATGTTTACAAGGAAAAATGACTAAATCCACATTTAGTGGAAAAGGTGAAAGGGACAAATAGTTTCTTGAATTAGTTTATACTAATGTGTGTGGACCATTTCCCATTGAATAAAGGGATGATTACTCATACTTCATAACTTTTACTAATGATTTTAGTAGATATGGATATGAATACTTAATGAGGTATAATTTAGGTTCCTTTAATAGATTTAAGGAATACAATAATGAATTTGAGAACCAAATTGGTAAGAAGATCAAGAATCTCCATTTAGACCATGGCATAGAATATCATAATCAAGACTTCATATATCATTTACAAGAGTTTGGTATCCTATCCCAACTCACTCTTACTCATACACCTCAGTGGAATGGTGTATGAAAAATATGGAATTAAACCTTTTTAAACATGGTTAGATCAATTATGAGTCATGTAAATCTTCCATTATTCTTTTGGGGATACAAAAATAGTAGCATACATACTAAACCAAGTTTCAATCGAAGTGATAGAAGATATTCCATATCAGTTATAGAGTGGAAAGAAATTCATGTTGTCGTACTTACATGTGTGGGGATGTGAAGCGTTTGTTAAGGCCTCTCTAGGTAAAAAATTTGCACCCTGAGGTTCAAAGTGCATCTCTATAGGATATTCCAAGAAAAAAAAGGATATTACTTATAAAATCCTTCAGATAAAAAGGTTTTTGTTGATATAAGTCCCATATTCCTTAAGAATAATCATATCTCTAAAAGAGACAGTGGAAGTGAGATAGATTTTGGTGAAGTCCATACTCAAGATATATAAGAGTTTTCATATAAACAAATTCTACAAAGTCCCATGAAAGAAGATGTTTTAGAGACTTTAATACTATATAAAAGTACAAGAGAGGTTAGAGAACCAGAACAACATGGTTTTCTAGTCACCGAGGATGGTGACTCATTATTAATTGATAATAATGATCCCCTAACCTATAAGGAAGAAACAAATGACACATATGTTACTGAGTGGAAAGAATCCATGAATTATGAAATAGATTCCATGTACCAAAACCAAGTCCAGATTTTGGTAGATCCTCCAGTGGATTTAAATCTCATTGGTTTTAAATGGGAATTCAAGAAGAATATAGACATGGATGGACAAGTTAGTACCTATAAGGAATGACTGGTTTCAAAAGTGTTTAAATAGTGTCAAGGAATCGACTATGATGAAACCTTTTCACCAGTTTCAATGCTGAAATCCATTATAATTCTACTTACCATTACATCCTTCCATGATTATGATATTTGGAAAATGGATTTCAAAACAACCTTCCTTAATGGGAACCTTCAGGAAGATGTATATATGACACAACCTGAAGGGTTTGTGACTCCAAAGGATTCCAAAAACGTATGAAAATTATAAAGATCCAATTATGGATTAAAGAAAACATCTAGGTCATGGAACATTCTATTTTATGATGCCATAAAAAAATTGGTTTCATAAAGAAATAATACAATACTTGTTTCTATAAATAGTTTAGTGGGAGTATGGTTGTTTTCTTAATAGTATATGTTGATGACATATTACTTAATGGAAACAAAATACCAGTCTAATAGTCCATTAAATCCCGATTGAATAAATGATTTTCCATAAAGAACTTAGGTAATGAAACATACATTATTGGGATCAAGATCCATCGTGATATATCTAAGAGATTTCTCAGCCTAAGTCAAGTTACATATATTGAAAAGATACTGAATAGATTCAGTATAGAACAATTCAATAGGGGATTGTTTCCAATATCACATGACATTCATCTTTCCAAGAAAATGTGTCCTTAGACACATAAGGAATTAAAATTATATAAAGGATTCCATACACATCTTTGATTGGGTTAGTCATATATGATATACTATGTACTAAGATATATGTCGCCTATGCCCTAAGTGTGGCGGGTAGATATCAAGCCGACTCAGGTGACCACCATTGGATGGTAGTCAAGTCTATCCTTAAGTATCTGAGGAATAATCAGGATATGTTCCTAGTCTATAGAGGATATGTGAAACTATTCATTATAGGATATGTATATGAAAGTTTCTAAAAAAAATCAAGACAATTTGAAGTCATCGATGAGATACATCTTCACTTTGAATGGAGGTGTAATGAGCTTGAAGAGATCAAAGTAGGTTGTGGTCACAAATTCTATAGTAGAGTCTAAGTATATTGTGGCTTCTAAGATATCTAAAGAAGTAGTTTAGATACATAACTTCATCCAATACCTTGAAGTGATTCATAAAATTAAAGATCCTATCACACTCTATTGTGATAATATTGCAGCAATGGATCTTGAAAAGGAGACAAGATCACATTAGCAGATGAAGAACATACTATAAAAGTATCATCTTTTGAGAAAATTTTCTCAAAGAGGTGAATTAATAGTGGGAAGTATATCCAAAAAATAAAATATGATAGAACCCTTGACTAAATCCCTGATTTATCAAAAACATGATCTTCATGTGAGGTCTAACAGATTGAAAGTCTTAGGTAGTTGGCTTTAGTCAATGTGAGAATTTGTTGGAGTTGGTGTTTTAAAACCAACTGATTGTACTTTTATTACATGTATATTCAAATATTTGAATATTCATAAAATATATTTTTACATATTGTTCATATTTCTACTTGAATTTAATGTAATAATGTTCTAGAGTATCTGTTGCATTGATAAGGTCATAGCAATTTCCTGCTATGATGAGAACCTTGAAATGCTATGACTATATTCTTAAACTTAGTTCTATGGTTAGATAAAATTCTATGATAGTGAACATTTGATATTGGATTTCAAGTGTGAGTAATCATAAGTATATGAGACTTTTCTCATGAATTTATCACTTGGTAATCTCCAAGATGGGAGATTATGAGAACAAATTTGCTAGTAGAAATTTCACATATTTTGTGTCATAGGATATTCTTATCTGCGAGCATGTGTAATGATCCTTATAATTTGATATTATTATTAATTAATGTTACAACTCACACACTTATATGAACTTTGTAAACCTTTATGATATAGTTTATGGTGAAGTTAGATACGTTGGGTGTGTCACAAGTGACATGTTATTAACGAATAAGTTGAGTAAGGATATGTCCCTTCTATATTTATGTAAATTGATATCTCAGCCATTTTATTGGAATAAAACCTTCACATTAAATCTCATGGCCATGGTGTAATGATGTGTTTATTTCATAGATTCAAATAAATACATGTCAAACATATTGGTTAATGACATAGATGTGAAACTGTAAGATGAGATATAGTGATAATATAATTATATTACACAGTGAACGTTTGTATGTGGTTGTTGTGATTGTAAAATTAAGTTCTTTCTATTGGGTTCCTTGACCTATTTATAGACAGTAATATTTGACTTTAGGCAAGCCCACCCAATTCCAATGAGGAATAATCCTAGAGGGCCACACACTAAATTTTTCCATTATTCTTGATTAAATTATATTTGAATTTAATTAATTAAATAAATATTATTCTCAAGACTAAGGAATAATTCTATTCATGTTTTATTTATCATAAATATTTATTGATGAATGAAATATTTAAGTAAATATTTATCCAGTTATCCAATAAATGTTGAGAGGTTGGAGCAGACCAAGATTGTGTCTAATGATGAATATTTATTTACAAGTCGGTAAATAATATTTATCATTGCATTAGTTAGCACACTCCATAAGATAATAATAATAATATTATTATTTGTCATAAGTTTTGTTAAGAATTATCATATTATTTAAGGTCCAATATGTAATTAAATAATATCTTAACCTAAACCCTAACTTTATTAATGGATGATTATGTCTTTTGTGTAGGGTTAATTAAAAAATCGAGAATAGAGAATTGTTTCACACAATAGACTTCTCTCTCTCTCTCTCGAATTCTTTCTCTCATATTCTCAAGAATGATAATAACTCCTTCAAGTCTGAAGGATCATCAAGAGATTAATAAAAACAATAAAAGATGATCACTTCACCGCACCAACACCCAAAAATAAATTGGCATTACTCGTAGGTCAAAGGAGCATGTGTGGATCACCATTAGAGGGATTCTACACTCGGATACTTACAGTGCAATGAAGGCAATCTAAAAAAATGGTTTTTTAGACGATCAACATATCCATCATAGAAAGATCATAAAATCATGTATTATTTCTTCTAATCATAAATAAATAAATTATAAATTTAACATGAAAATATCCTCTATGGTTATGGGTTTTCCTCTATGTCAGTATTCAGTGGAAAAGTTTTATTGGTCATAACATTCACGTCATGTACAATATTTCAAATAATCCATTGAATAGACAATATTTTATTTTTTTACACCCACCAAGGTTCTTATGCTTCACTAATAACCTCAACCAACATCTAAGGATTTAGTGGTTTTATCAGAAGCACATATCAATTTTTCACGGGTCTATCCCCAACAAGTGGTATAAAATGAGGGTTTAGAGATCATGCTTAGAACACTAACAATATCTTAGGAATAACTTTAGATAAAGGTAAGATCCAGATCGATAATTTTGATAGATAATATTTTGGATTCTATAGAATTCAAATTAAATATTATCTGATTAAAAAGAACTTGGATGTTCAATTTTCTAGATTAAAGCCATTATTAATGGAGAAATAAAAATGTGAGTGCTTAGATAGAAATGTGATGGGTCTATTAAGAAAGTATTTAGATAAGAATTATACTTTCAATATTCAGGAGAATAAAACTACAATTAATTTTATGAAGGTGTTGGTAGATATTTATGAAAAAATAACGACCCTTAACAAAGTTTTCATGTTGCAACGATTGTTTGGATTAAGGTTGTTGGAAGTAAGACTGACAAAAAATCATGTGGATGACTTCAAAATGATTCATGGGAATCTCCAATCAATAAAGGTAACTTTTTTAGATGATATTTTTGTGTTTCTTCTATTATATTATCTTATGGAGTGTTGAGATGCTATGGTTACTATAGTTAGTAAATCCTCTAGAAAAATAGGCTTAGCATTTGAGGATATCATAAATTTGATACTCAATGAAGAAATATGGTAGAGGGAAGTCCAAGAACCATAAAAAAATGATCTCAATGTTGATGGATGAGTATGGTTACCCTATTAGAACATGCCTATCCGAAGAATCCATCTGAATAAAAACAATGGGAGTGTTAAAGTTAGTGTTCTAGAACCAATAGTTTATATTTTGGATTGAATGTATATTCAAATAAATGAATATTAATTTAAATATCTTATTAAATATCATTCATAGTTCTGTGTGACTTTACAAAATAGGTCAAGTAAGAGCCCTATTTATTAAAAAGAAAAATAAAAGACAAGGATAAAGATGGGTGGTGTCATACAAGCATTCATGCCCCATGCTAAGAAATGAAAAGAAACATAAAATATCATAATCTATGTGATTCAAAGCATCATAATCATCATACCAATCATATTCATACTCTAATGGTATATGAGACCTAGTAACCATGGTTGGATTCAAGTATGAGTAGTCTTTCCTATATCTTGTTTTCCTGGGAGGGACAGTTTCAAAGCCTTCATTATCCATAAATACTTTTTTCCCTTTAGAAAATTCTAGAATAAAGGAAGGATTGTTTTGGGGAATCATATTCTATATCATCCCATTTTCCATTCATACCCTGTGTTTCCCTTAATTTATTAATTTCCTCCCAAATCCTTGAGAGATTCTCACTATCACTTTGGCTTTGGGTGCCCATTGGTTGTATCAGTAGGGGCCTACAGATAATGATCCACTTTTAAAGATTTCTCTCCTTGATATAGTACCAAAGCTAGAGTAATATCCAACCTTGATCCAATTGAAACAGTCTTGAAATCCTCCATTTAATTAGCATGTATCCCTTGTTCATTACTCTAAACTAATATAGTCATTTGTTATAATTCTTGAGAAGGATCCTCAACCATTTTTGAAGGACCAACACTAACATGCTACTTTACTTTTCCAGGAGGGGATTACTTGTTTCTAGTAAAAACTGTATTATTTAGCAATATTTTCCTACTCATTTTATTCCTACAAGAAGCATTTAGATTCCATTTTAATGAGAAAAAATAGAATACAAAACTTTTACAGTAGTTATCCTTAACATGACCGATAATTTGATAGTCTAGAAAAAAACCAAGTAATATCTCATATTCCACTTTCAAAGATATATAATTATATAATGTTGAAAAAATTATATACATATCCAATCAGAGAAACCCCATACAAATTTTTACTTCAGAACTAGATCATCTGTTTTCCAAAGATTTCCTCCAACCGATAGAACAATCCTAACAATGATGGAGTGATAAAAAATATTAAATTTGTCAAGGATAACCTCCATATTAGAAACCACATAGGTAGTGTCACCCTTTCTCATGTTTTTATGAGGAGAAAAATCTTTTATAGACGTGAAATGTCTTCTATTTTATCCCCTTTCAGTTTCCATAAGACCATATTGGGGATCAATATTTCTTCTAGAGCTCAATGTAGATATTAAAAAACTATATTGATTCACCTCAATAGGACTAGGTTGATCTTCCACCACCACTATTGTAGTACCAGGTTGAAGAGGCCCGTCCACTTCATCCACCAGTATAATCATAGACCGGTAAAGCTGGTTTTCCATATTCACCTCACTAATCGTAGATCAGAAAACTCCACTAAATTTGGTCTCCACCACTACAGTTCAAAGAATTCTGTTCATTTTGGTCTCTACCACCACATTCTGGTGCATATCACTCATCTAAACCACCACCATCGAAGATCAATAAGTGCCATACTCGACAATCACCACCGTATTCTGTTGAGATCCATTCTCCTCGGCCGATTCAACCATCACACTTGGTAATCTCCAAGATGGGGGGATTATGAGAACATACCCGCCATTAGGAATTCCACATGTTTATGAGTTATTAGATATTCTTATCTACAAGTGTGTATAATAGTACTTATACTTTAAGAATATTATTAATGCATGTCATGACTCACACAATTAGATGTATTGTCATAAACCATGATAATAATAGTTCATTGTGAAGTTGGGTATATTGGGTGTGTAATGAATTATGTGTTGTTAATGAATAATTCAAGATAGTATTTTTCCCTTCCATATTAATAAAAATTTACATCTCATACCTTTGATTGAAATAGAATTGTCACATTAAATTCCATGGTTATGGTGTAATGATGAGTTTATTTCAGATAATAAAAGAAAGACGTACCACATATATAGTTTGATGGTATGGGTTTGAAACCTAATTGATGAGATATTGTGATAAATGGATTATATTACATAATTATCACTCACATGTGGTCATCAACGTTACAAAATTAACTTCTTTCTCCTGGGCGCCTCGACCCATTGTTAAACAATAATCTTAGACTTTAGGAAAGTCCACCTAATGCTAATGAGAAATAATCCTAGATGGTGACACTAAATTATTTTGTTGATCTTAATTAAATTATATTTTAATTTAATTATTGTAATAAAATATTCTTCTCAGGATTGAGGAATAATTTTATTCAGGATTAATGATCACATAAATTAAGTAAATACTTATTCGAAAGGTAATTATTGAATTATGTGAATATATAATATTTATTTGTTGAATAAATATTTAATTTATTTAGGTATTTAATAAATGTCTAGGAGTACAAGAGGGACAAGATTGAGTCTAGTGATAAATATCAATTTATAAGCTAGTAAAATAATATTTATCATTGCGACAGCTAGTGCACACTGTGGAATAAAAATAATATTATTATTTTAATACATGGAATGGGGTCGGAAATGGGTTTACATTTTTATTAAGGTAACTTGTGCAATTAATTAAATTACAAACCCTAACCCTAGTTCTATAAATAGACCGCTAATACATTCTAAGAGAGTTTAATTGAAAATCATTGTGCACAATGAATTGCTCTCTAAAATCCTCCCCATTATTTTAAAATCCTCTCAATAAATTTAATATAAAAATAATTTCTTCAAGGCCTAATAAACATGAAGAAATCAAGATAAAAATTCAAGATGATCTATCGACTGCACTAGCACTGATCGTACTGCGATTCACTGCTTTATTTCACCCTTACACCACTATTTTAAACTAGTTTCGTATTCAAAATTACAAATTTAATAACAATTTGAACTTAAATTGATTAAATTATTTACTATTTATCACTTAAAAAAAGGTAAATTCTAATTTTTTGGTGATTTATTGTAGGAGGAGGTGATTTGGAGGGCCGAAGATGATCTAGAAGGAAAATGGGCCAAACTGCATAGAAGCCCAAGGACACCTATCCACTATTTTGCACATTGTGAAAAATAAGTGTCTCAAAATGGGATGAAATTTTGTGTAAATATCCAAATATTTATGGTATAAAATTCATATCAATACACCCAATCCCAATTCATCTATCTATTGGCCCATCTGAACTGATATGTCTAGGTGTCCGAATCTACATGAATTCAAAAGTTAGGTTCGGTATTTTGACAATATCTCATATTAAAGATGTCCAATGGACTCTAAATTTGACATGGATATATTAAATATTCTTTAAAACAACTATACTATTTTTAAAAGTCTTGATATGGCCATTTAATAGTCCAAAACTAAGATACAAGTGGTATATACAGATCTGGGTGCCCAAAACCACCTCCCATTTTGGCTATAAATGCTAACCCTAGGCACCTCATTTTCAAGTTAGACCAAGGAGTGAATTGATACCATTTTATAGTTTTATAGGAGTACTATTCTCATCCTATAAGTTATCTAGTCTCTTATCCTCATAGGGGGATCAAGGATGAATAAGGAGATCCTCCAGAGTTTCCTCCTCCTCTCGATGTCGGGCTAAACAACAGGCATTCGTTGTGAGAGAGCTACACACATGTCAAGGGAGTTAAAATGAATATATTAGATTCTATTTTGGATTAATTTGGGTTTTAAAACATTTCATTCCATGTATATTACATGATTTCATATTTTAATGCTTGTTTTGATTCATGTGAATGTTATACTCTTAATTTCTAACCGATCTGTGTGAGGTTTTGAGTGTATGACTTGTGTTGTAACAATTTTACAGCACAAGAATCCTTTTATTAACCAATTTATTTATATTTTAATTTTATTTTGAATCTATTATTCCATGCATAAGTTTTGGACCTTGGCAATGCGATTGTTATTTCAAGGTTTGGTTTTTCAAGCATTGAAATAAAAGATTATGAATTAATCGAGATTACAATTGATTTCAACCAAATAATTACTTTAAAACTGAATGAATATCTAAGAAAAATGAACTTTAAATGTTTTTATTGAAATAAAAATGACCCATTTGTCCCATATTTTTTAAAATCCACTTGTTTTTTCAACTATTAAACTATTTAAATCAAGTTATTTTCTTAAAAATGTTTTCAAACCCCCTATTTTAGTAATTATTATTAAAAATACACACTCTAAACCTATTAAAGATCCTTGGGAGAAGACCTAGGTTCTAACCTAGACTATAAAATAATATTTAAATCATAATCAATTTGTTTTTTCATGACAACACGGTCAAATTTTAGCGCAGTTTCTAGGGAGCGCTTTGGTTTTTAGTGTGCGTTTTTTATAAGAATTTTTTTGTAAATTTTGTGAATATTTATTTGTTTTATCTTATACAATTACATATATTTTTGATTTTTGATTTATTTATTTTGTAGGTTCTATTCATGACACGTTATAATTCTAGATAATTACCTCATTTTGAACCCGAATCGGTGAGGATCCTATGTCAATGACACCAAGACACACAAGATAACCTTTTGAAGGAGGACACACCACATCTTGTACTTTTCTAAACCCCTATTCATTTGGAAACAAACTAGAAAATTAACATAAATTTTATAACATGTATGAAAATAATAAAACACTAAAATAAATAACCTCTCTTGATGTTGATATCCAACCCACTTATATTCAAATGTAAGGAGAAGCACCAAACTTTGAACTAAAATCCAGTCTAATTCACTTATTTCCAATATTCTATGGACTCATGGGATAAAATCAACATAAGTAATTAAAAGAATTTCATACTATGTGTTCAAAATTAAAACCTTCTAATATGGATGAAGAACAAGTAAAGCTCAGAGTATTCCCTTTTTCATTAGATGACACTGCAAAAGATTGGTTATATTATGTCAATTCCCCAATTAGAGGTTGGGTGGACATGAAACACCATTTTCCTGAAAAATAATTCCCAACCTCTCGAATTGAGACTATAAGAAAATAAATATACGGGATAAGGAAATAAAAAGTGGAAACATTTCATGAATACTAAGAAATATTTAAAAGGCTTTGTTCAAGTTTCCCACACCACCAAATAAGTGATCAAATTTTAATACAATATTTTTATGAAGGTTTAATTCCTATTGATAGAAATATGATTGATGTTGATACAAGTGGTGTGATAGTTAACAAAAACCAAATTGCTGTAAGAAACCTAATTGAGAACATGGCATAGAACACTCAAAAATTCAGTTCAAGGACGAGTGTACCCATTCGAGGTGTCCATGAGGTGCATAGTTTTGAGTTTGAGAATAAGGTAGACACAATGTTTGAAAAGGTAAGTAACCTTCTTCGAAAACTTTATATTTCCCAAGGGAAATCCCAATCTCCTCCCATACATTGTGGTATCTGTTCTTCCTACACCCACTATTTTGACCAATTCCCTCAACTGAGAGAAACTTCTAAGAGCTTTGAGACAATCTTTACAGGTCACCCCTATAACCAACCCATTAGGAAATAATCATACCATCCATCCAATTATGGGTGGAAATAAAACCAAACCTATAGGCAAGGAGGGTATTCAAACCAACCACAACAATCTTAGAACCACTCGGGGTAGAGTAGTAATCCACCACCACCACCTAGAAACCCTCAACCATCATAAAGGAATTTCTAAAAACACCCTCCAAAACTTGAGCCTAGACTAGAAGATATGAAGAAACAAATGGATTACAATAATCTCCAATTCCAAAAAACCACCCAAGATGCCATACAATACCTAAAGAATTCATTAGAGAAACTATCCAACTTGGTGGGGAAAACCCAAAGTCATGGTTCAGGTAAACTACCCACTCAACCATTAATAAATCATAGGGATAAGGGAAATTTCATTGCCATCACCCTTTAGAGTGGAACCCAACTTAAAAACCAAATGATTTCTCTATTAGAGTTATCTACTCCTAAGGAAAATACTATCCTAACCACTAAAAATGCTCCAAATAAGGAAAAACCTTATCTTGAGAGAATCCATGGAAAAGAAAAGAGAGTTTCATTTGATGAACTACCAATACAAACCTTTCCTCTTACATTTCTTCAAAGGACCACCCAACCAAGGAAATAAAAATAAACTTAACTTGATAAATAAATCTTGGAAAATTTTAAAAAAGTGCAGGTTAACATCCCCTTGATTGATGCCTTAAAGAAAATTCAATGATACACAAAGTTTGTCAAGGAGATTTGTACACACCAAAGGATACTTCAAGGTGATGAAAATGTGATCTTAGGGAGGAATTTCTCAGCATTGACAGAACCATCACTTCCTACCAAATGTAATGATCCTGGAAAATTCTCTATTCCATGCACCATCGGGTAATATTCCTTTTCTGATTCTATGATTTATTTGGATGCTTATATAAATATAATACCTCAATCCATTTACTCTTAATTACAGGTTGGAGAACTAAAGCCCGCATGAATTGTTGTTCAAATCGCAAATCAGAGTACAACACACCCTACTAGTGTTTTATAGGATGTTCTTGTGAGAGTGAAAAATTTAATTTTTCCTGCTGATTTTTATATGCTAAAAATAGAAGATGATAGGATGAATAGACATGCCACAATTGTATTAGGGATACCTTTTTTGAAAACTACCAAAACTATAATTAATGTTCACAATGGTACAATATCTATGGTGTTTGGTGGTGAAATTTTATACTTCAACATCCTTGATTCCATGAATCACCCCTCAGAAGAGCATTCCTCACTTTTAGTTAATTAAATCGATATACTCCCTTACCCTGAAAAAAATTCTTCTTTCCCCTAATTCCATTTCATCCTTGAGAGACATTCTAGGTAATGAATCATGCATTGAATGTTGTAGTGGTCTATAAAAGTGTCATTCATTTTTGTTAATTGATGATTTCTTGAACACTGAGGATCCAATGACCATCGATGATACTTCTAAGCTTGTAAAAGCTCATTCCTCATATGAGAATGTTACCACTAAGTAGTTAGATGAGATCGATGACCTATAAATTTCACATTCACTCCCATAAATCCAAGATCTACCTGAATTGGATCTTAAAAAACTACCTAAAGATTTAAAATATTACTATCTTGAGAATGAAAACCAGATTCCTGTCATCATTTCTAGTTCACTCCCTCTAGAGCATGAATTGCAACTACTTTACCTTTTTAGGGAGTATAAAAAAGCATTGGGATGGAAACTTGCTGAAATTATTGGTATTATCCCATCAATTTTCACATATCATATATTGTTAAATGATTAGGATAAATCAGTGAGGCAGACATAACGTCAAATGAACCCAAACCTCCAAGATATTATTAAAAAGGAGGTAACAAAATTATTGGTTGCTGGAATCATTCACCCTATATCTGACAACCAACATGTCAGTTTAGTGAAAGTAGTTCCTAAAAAAACAAGTTTTACAATAATTAAAAATGAAATCAATGAATTGGTTCCGACTCATGTGAATAATAGTTTGCATGTCTGTATAGACTACTACTGATTAAACCAACACACTAGGAAGGACCATTTCCCATTTTTGTTCATTGACATGATGCTAGAGAGGATAATGGGGAAGTCTCACTACTGTTTCCTTGATTTGAATTATAGATACTTTTAGATCCATATTTACCTCTAGGATCAGGAAAAGACAACCTTCACTTTCCCCTTTGGTATATTTTCCTATAGAAGGATTCCATTTGGTCTGTGTAATGCTCCATGTACTTTCCAATGATGAATAACAATAATAATAATAATAATAAAAAAACAAAAAAACAAAAAAACACAAAAACATGGGTTGTGTCTTTGGTAGGTCAAAAACCAATATTCATAGACCATTGATCTTGTTATAAATATTACAATTAGTGTCTTTAAGATATCAAACAAAGGTTGAGTGATGAGTGCGAAATTTGTCCCAAGTTTGACTTTAAAAAAAAAAAAATAATAAATGAGTGGAGTGATGAAATGTAAAATATATGGGCATATCTAGGTTGTAATATTAAGGTTTTAATTATATGAATTATTAAGTGAGTGGGTCTTGAAATTTGATTGCAAATGATGTAGGGCAGGTTTGGTGGACATAATCATTTAAGCATATTTTTTTAAAAATAACATATATTTACTGGATAGAAAGTGGGAAAAAATAGCATGAAATGGTTGTCACACACACACATAGAGAATTAGTGACATGTTTAACTTCTTAATTAATTTCTAAAATTTGTATCATTAATCTCTTATAATTTCATTCTGATATAATTTATGAGATATATTTTTCCATGATCACTAAGAATAACTCCTTGGTGTAATTTTTGCTTTGATCACATTGCTATCAAGATTTTAATTTTCATTGAATGTTAAATATTAATTAATTTTGTAATATCTCCATGCACAATTTTTGTAAATTTTACTTTTACTAGGATTGAAAATGTTTAGGTGTGGGGGTGTGATCGCATCACGATTCACTACTTTATTTCACCGTTACACCATTGTTTTAAACTAGTTTTGTATTCAAAATAAAAAATTTAATAAAAAATTTAAATTACCATTTTATTGAATCATTTAATACTTATCACTTTAAAAAAGTTAAATTATACTTTTTTGGTGATTTTATTGTAGGAGGAGGTGATTCGGAGGGCTGTAGATAATCTAGAAGAAAAATGGGCCAAAATGCATGGAAGCCCAAGGACACATGTCCACTGTTTTTCATATTGCGCAAAATCCGTGCTACAAATGGGATGAAATTTTGTGTTCAGATCCAAAAACTCATGATATAAAACTCATCTCAATACACCCAATCCCAATTCACCTATATGGTATCCCATCATAACTGATTTTTCCAGGTGACTGAATCTGCATGAATTCAAAAGTTAGGTTTGGTATTTTGACAATATATTCAATTAAAGATGTCAAATGGATAAAAACTTTGACATGAAGATATTTAAGAGTCTAAAAAACAACTCTCCTCTTTATTCCAAGTCTTGATATTATTGTTTACTAGTCCAAAACTGAGATATAGGTGGTATATACAAATCTGGGTGCCCAAAACCACCTCCCATTTTAGCTATAAAAAGGAACATTGGGAACCTCATTTTAAAGTTAGACCAAGGAGTAAATTTCTATCATTTTGGAGTTATATAGGAGTTTTCTTATCATCCTATAAGTTCTGGAGGCCCCTATCCTCATAAAGGGACTAAGGATGAAGAAGGAGATCCACCCGAGCTTCCTCCTCCTCTTGATGTCAGGCTAAACGGTGGGCATTCATTGTGAGGGATATACACACATGTAGAGGGAGTTAAGATGAATATATTAGCTATTTTTTTGGATTAATTTTGGTGTTAAAACATTTTATTCCATGTATCTTACATGATTTTATATTTTAATGCTTTTTTGATGCATGCGAATGTTATACTCTTAATTTATGACTGATCGATGCGAGGTTTTGAGTGCGTGAATTGTGTTGTTCCAATTGGAAAACACAAGAATAATTTTCTTACCCACTTTATTGAGATTTAAATATTATTTGGAAGATCTTATTCCATACATAAGTTTTGGAACTTTTCAATTTGATTTTTAGGTCAAGGTTTGGTTCTTTAAGCATTAAAATAAAAGGTTAGGAATTAATTGGGATTCCAATTAATTTTAACCAAAGAATTACTTAAAAAATGAATGAATATATAAGAAAAATTAACTTGAAATATGTTTATTAAAATCAAAATGACCCCTTTGTATCATATTTTTCAAAATCCACTTAGGTTTTCAACTATTAAACTCTTTAAATCAAGTTATTTTCTTAAAACTATTTTCAAAACCACCCCCCTCTTTTAGTACTTATTATTAAAAATACACACTCTAAATCTATCAACACTCCTTGATATATGACCTAGGGTCTTCCATATACTATAAAATAATATTTAAATCACAATCAATTCAAAGTGTCATGAAAATTCATTCAAGAACATGACGATTCATCGGTGTCGTTCAGAGATCATAAGAGCACACGTGGATCACCACTAGAGGGATTCTACACTTGGAATCTATAAGCACAACGAAGGATTAACAAAAAGGGTTTGGATGATAAAAATTTACTATAAAGAAATATATTAATATCTAGGTAATATTTATTTTATTTAATTAAATTTATTATAAATTTCATGTCAAAATATCTCATCTCAGTTCTTGCGCATTTCATCGTCAATATTCCTTGGAAAAAAATTATTGGTCATGACATTAAAGTCTTGTACAATATGTGAACGATCCATCGAATATGAATTTTTTTTAGTTGGGATTAGCCTTAATAATAACTTTCACTATGTCTAGAATCATCAAGTGATATCAGAGCTGTCACATTCAAAGTTATAATTATTTATTTGTTTGTTTATCACTATTCATTTACAAGTTAAAATTCATTTCAAGTTTTAATTTGTTCTTGATTTTTCATCAAAATATATTCTTCATATTCTTAATTTCTCACACATATTACCAATATTAGTTAATAATTAAATAATATATATTTTGAAGAACTTATTCGGAGGTGCTAATAATTTTGGCTGGATAATACAAGTCTGTACAACATGTACCCCTTTGTTAGATATCATGTATCCTTGTTCATTATACAAGGACGTTCACATGGAATCCGAGTATTCATGTAATTAGTGAACGCTATGTACAATAAATACACCACATGTTGACCAGACAGGGTGGTGCATAAATTTTCTAGAGTACACTCCTTGTAGATTGATCACACACCATGCAGTCCATGTGTTTTCAAGGTGGAAAACACAGGGTCAAAATACGTCATGTAATTAACAGACCATGTGTAATTAATACATGGTGCATGAACATTGGATATCATATAACTTGAATTATATACCGAGTATTCTTTCCACAAAATTTTTACTTCATAAATTTCTATGAGAAGTACACATCGAGTCGCTAGGCATGTACTGTGGATATTTGGAGAAGAGAAGTATACACCGTGTGGCTGGACTGAACACATCATGCAATTTACATATTTACATGGAAATATTAAATTTAATTAATTAATATATTAAAATTCATCAAAATAAGTTCGTTGGGTCATTATGTTGATAGTAAATGCCTAGGTTTTACATTATATTAAATGCTTAATTAATTCTGTGTAATATTCAAAACTATGAATCAAATATGGTTGTTTTATACTAAATACTCAACGCATTAAATTGTACATGATATATAATTTTCATGTGTTCTGTGTGGAATTAAATTGGTGGTATACATCGTGAAATGATGACACATTACATGTACACAATATATCGTATGAGTGCATTATTTACAATTAAAACCGTACTAAGTAATTCAAACAGGTAATCACCGAGTTGCTTCCAAGTACAAATTTGTGTACTATTTTATTGAGTTTTAAATAAAATAAAATAATTTATTTTATTTAAAATCATAGTGGATGAAAATTTTACGATGATTGGATGAAATAAGATAAAATTAATTAATTGATCAATAATACAATTAATCGAATTAATTCAAGTGCATTTTATCTTATTGAAGAACGAATTGCAATGAATGTTTGCAAGTAGTTTTAAATGCATAATAATTGCACGCACATGATCGATCATGAGATATAACTAGACCTATGTATTTTTTGGTTTTATTTAATTAAATTTTATTTCATGGATTTTTAATTATATATTTTTAAATTAAATATGACAGCCTGTGAATCATCCCTCCCTCTTTTATTATGTAGGACCTGCATGTCCTAGGTTTTTTTATGAATTCCCCTTAATCAATCCTTTAGTTCCCTTCACCTAAGTGTGAGTTATAAAACATATGTAATAAAAGGAGTTTTTTATGGTGCATGGATTTAGTTCAAGATGGATCTAAGGTGAAGGTAGTTTAAGATGAAACTAAGATGAAACCAACATGGGAGATACATAGGTGGATATGTGGGATGTTGAAACTTGTTCCAAGACCAACATAAGGAGTTTATCCCTAGGGTCATAGATTGATTTATTGTTTTCTAAATAAATTTTACATTAGATAAATCTCATGATCATGTCATTTATTTATTTATTTTATTCCTGTCTTATGTATGATTAACTTTATAGAAGAAAGACCACGATCACATAAATAAATGAAGTAATATGCAAATATTGAATTAAAATAAAAGGGTTATGGGTAAGGATTTTATTAGAACATGATTAATATCTAAAGTAAAATATAATTTATATTAACAATTAATTTTAAATATAAAATAATAAAATTTACACATAATAAAAAAATCCATCAAGTTAATATTAAGTCATTAAGCATTCCATCATCTGAATTAAGATAAACCCATAGTTAAAGTGTTGGTTAAACCTCAATCCAGGGAAATTTTAATTATTGGTAAGTCTTAACTAAGATATTTGGTTGACTTAACCAAATATGTATTAGGTTTAATGTCCTATGCCTATCTAATACAAATTTAGAGGAAAGTGTTGAGAAAATCAGAGTTAGAATTTCAGGACTGGGGAGTCCACTCAATGGATTAAGGAGCTACAAGCCCATAGTTAGAAAAAAACAAAACTGTCTAAAATAACTTCAATTAATCAACCAATCCATCACTTGAGTTATTATAATGGGAATATGTATCCTTACCACTATAGTGTACATGAAACTAGACATTCTGAGTCCAATGTTGAGGGCTATTAGGACTTGATAAAATAGTGGGAGACTTAATAAAATTAATTTTATTATTTTATCCCACGTTAACTGTAATCAAGTGAAGTAATAATAATCCACCCTATTAATATTGTAGAATAATGATGATATCATCAACCACACTATCCCTATGATCAATTTGGTATAAAATTCATCTCTTAACCAGCAGAAATTTCTAGGAATGATTCAGGCTCCTACGTGTAGTATTGTGCCATGAATAGAAGTATTACATGCTAAAATCCTCAATGTATGATCCACTTATAAAGGGTGTGAGTGATGATGTGTTCTCTATATATGATAAAAATTTAAGTGACATGGTCAACATTTAGTGTTTAATGCTTCCATCTATGTATAATGAACTTATGAAGTCACATGAAGACATGGATGATTATATAATGATCTAGTATCTTCATGGTCTTTATTAGGATAGAGCTAGAAAGGAACAATTTGAAATATCCAAGATAATATTTCAGTGTAAACTTGGAGAAAGTGCACTAGTTGGGCCTCAGATAGTCAAACTCATTAGCTAAATTGAGTGCCTAAAGGTTCTAGGGTTTAAGCTGCCTGATGAATTGCGCACTGATCTCCTCACTTCATCACTATCACAGAGATTATCTAGTTTTTTTGTCAATTTTAATATGAAAAACATAGATAAGTATTCCCAAGATATTCTCATGCTACTCCCCCAAGTTTATAAGGATATGAAGCACATAAACCCTTCTATCCTTATGATGAATAAAATAAATTTCCATACGAAGAGCTATAAAATAAAATATTTTTCAAAAAACCCTTTTAAAAAGAGAAAGATCAAGGGACAAGTAAGGGAACATGATGCTATTTATTTTTCACGTGGCAAGAAGGTTCGTTAGAAGAAAAACTATACCCAAACAAACAATCAAGGGGAAGTTTCAGGTGAATTTGTTATCAAGTGAAATTTATCCATTTTTAAAAAATGGGTATTAGATACAAAATGTGGTGCTCACACACACACACACACACATATTAAAATATAAGAACCAAGTTATTTTTTGAAGATTTCCAGGGGTGAGGTAGATCTATGAGCATCAAATAGAGCCATACTTGCTATCGCGACTATTGGGGACTAACACCTCATGTTTCCGATGAGAATAATATTGGTTTTAAAATATTGTTATTGCATTCCTTTAGTCACAAAAAAAATTATATTTATATTCGTACTTGATACATATGGATTCATTTTAAGGAGATGGAACCACGGAAGGGCATGCATCTGGGTGTACAATAGAAAAACCCTAACTCAGATCATAGATCCTTTGTGGACTTCATTGTGGGGTGTGAGAAATCATTGAATGTTAACGGAGACTCAAATCCCTCGACACACATCAAATAGAAGAAATTTCAACACAAGGGCCTTTCTACAATATCATTTTCAAAGGAAGAGGTTAGGCTCTTGGATTCCAATTTATGCTTCGTTCTTATTGGGAAGTTTATCAAGTGTAGGAATTTATTATTCTTCCTAATAAAAACTTTTAAAACTATTGGTTTTACAAAATTTCATGTTGCTATTTTAAATTCACCGCATGTTGTTTTTTGTTTCTTGTCTGAAAATGACTATTATCAACTATGTATGAGAGATTCATGGTCCTTATTTAGTTATTCCATGAAGGTTTGAAAGGGTCCCATGATTTCTACACTGATTTTGAGCATCCTATTTTCCCTATTTGGTTAGGGTTTCCTGTTCTGCCGCTACATTTATTTAATTAAGAAGCACTTTTTCGATTTCTAGTATTAGTAGGCAAACCCTAAAGTTAGATACCACTACTAAAAGCATCTATTGACCCTTTTTTGTTAGAATTTGTATATAAATTGATATTTCACACTCCCTTCCATCCTACATTTGGATATAGAATGGTGATACTAGATTCCTCCAAGTGGTTGTCTTTGAAAATATTCTAGACTACTGTACTGATTGTCTTAAAATTTGACATTATACAAAGATTTTAGGAATAAAATCTTATGATGAATTCCCCCTCACATTATACAAATCAATTTGGGTTGAAAAAGGAGATCACAAGGGGATGATAAATGCTTATACTAGACATTCTAGAGGCACTATTAATAAAGATGTTGATTAGATCCTAACTAGACCTTATAACTCTCATCCCCCTACTAATGAATTATCCAGAGTGGTGGATGCTTCTTAGAATGCTCATCCTCTTAATGAAGAAAAGGCATCCCTCAACAATATTGAGAAACCCGTTGTCACAGATGTCTCACAATCCTTGCATGAGAAGTATAGTAATTCCCACTATGATTCTAGTGAATCCATGCATGATGATTATGAGAAAGTTTTTATAATTGAGGAAGCCTATTTAAATTTGAGTGCAAGGAAAGGTAAAAAAACAATGATTGATTTGGATGGTTATATTACTCTGACCTCCAAAAATATTTGGAGATTTAAAGACTACTCTAACCTCAAGAGAAAAATTGTCACTAGATCCTTAGAGGCCTCTTGTAAAGAAACAACCGTGATTCCATTAAATCCGGTGGTTACTGAGAATCCAATGACATCCCCTGATAAAGGAAACATAAAAAATAATACGAATATTGAAGAGGATGACCCCAAAGCCAGAGATTCTTATCAGTATAATGATGATGTGAGTGATGAATTAGAAGCTTGGATGGAAGAGTAAGATAAAATAGTTTTTAAAATATACACTAATGGTGAAATATCTAGGAATAATTACCTACAAATCAGAAAGAGAATCTTCATAAAGATGTTGGAATAATTTAAAAAACATTATGATTTTAATTTCAAGGAAATTTTGTGGTAATGATTTATTTTCTTCTTATGATGTCTTATGGACTCATTGTTTTGATACTTGAGTCTAGTTCCTTAGTTCTATTTCTCTTTGGATGGGAACTGATTGTCTTTGTAGATACTTTTCCTTTTTGGTATAATTCTTATACTGATGCTTATGGTTCTACAAGTGCAAAATATGTTTGTATTTCAGGTTATTTTGGTGATTGTTTGGTTTCTATTTGCAAGTTCCTAGCATGGTAGTTGGTGGTTCTACTATTTCCTTGGTTCTCTTCATGCGTTCCTGTCTACAAGTTCATGTGTCCATCTGAATCATGTCTTCTTGATCAGATCACTTCAGCTTTTGATCACCCTATGATGTTTTTTTTCTTAAAATATGATTGATGTGTTCTGATTTTTTTTAAATATTTGTTGTTCTTTCCCATTGTCCATGTGATACCCTGCACTTAATGTTGCTACTCCCAGAAGGATCCCATTTATCAATATGTTTTTCCATTCTTCTTCTTTCTCTTCTGAATCTTGCGATTATATGAGGTATTTGAGGATATTTTTTTTATTCATTTTGGGATCTGTTCTTGATTTTGAGTAGAAAAATTTCTTTTTTAAGAAGGTTTTTGGATAATTTTTTAGTGTTGTGCATTGGTGGTTGCCGTAGATTTATGGTGAAACTATATAGAGACAAATTCAATGAGGAGTTGATGTTTGCCGAATACTTTGATGGTGTTGTTTCATATCTGCCTACTTTATTTTGATTTTTTCTCTCATTTTAGTGTTTTTGGTCTTCCTTCTCTTGAAGCGAATATGATGTGCAACTGCTGTAATTCACCTGAGGCTGTTACTTCATCCAATTTCACTTGGTTTTATGTTTTCCCTAGAAGATTTTGGCTGGTGTTTAATTCTTTTATATGTTTTTTTCTATATATTTTGTTGATGTAGAGGAATATATATCTCACTCAATGTCCTTTTGGTTCTTTAGTTTTTTCTTAGGCCTTATGGTTTTGTTATGAGGAGTGTATTTCATGTTTTGGCTCATGCCTGTTGGACTTTGGGTGAGTTGATGTAGTTTCTTTGTACTGGTGACTACCACTATTTGGCATCAGAATTTCTATATTATATGGGTGTTTTTTCCTTGGTGTCATGTATTAGGCAGCACTACCACTGCCCTTCATGGAGAAATTCTTTGACAGATCGATGACAAGACGTCTCAGACACGTCTCATGTAATCCGATCTTTTGTTTGTTTTTCTTGGAAATCTCAGATTGTATTCCCCTCAATCCCCTATTAATGTAATCTATTTACACCTCGTGTTTGTATTATAATCCTTTATTTTAATAAATTCTTTTGGGGCATGAATTGGGTGACCAATTCATGTCACTAATTTTATAAAAAAAGAATATGGATTCATTTTCAAATTTGGGAATAATTATTGCTTCTTTTATAAAGAAAGAATATTTTATGGCAAGACATATTTAAATAATGATATTTACGTATTAGATTAAATTAACTAAGTAATGGAAATCGATAATAAAACTAGTTCACATGACTCATACCACAACCAACTATAGAATTACCAGCTAGGTCATATAAACAAAAAGAGTTTGATCAAATTTCACTAAGATGGATATTTGGATTCATTTGAACTAAAATCAATTGGTATATGTCATACATGTTTACAAGGAAAAATGAATAAACCCCATTTAGTAAAAAAGGTGAAATGTATAAAAAGATTCATTAATTAGTTCATAATGATTTGTGTAGACCATTTCCAGTTAAATTAAGGGTTGATTACTCATACTTCCTAACTTTTATTGACGATTTTAGTAGATATGGATATATCTACTTGATGATGTATAAGTCAGATTCTTTTGATAAATTCAAAGAATATAATAATTAATTTGATAACCATATTGGTAAGAAGATTAAGAAACTACACTCAGAACATGATGGATAATATCTTAATCAAGTATTCATCGATTAATTATAGGAGTTTGGGATTTTATCCCCACTCACCCATCCTTATAAAACTCAACAGAACAGTGTAAACAAAAGTAGGAACTACACATGGTTAGACATGGTGAGATTAATGACGAGTCATGCAAGTCTTCCATTATATTTTTATGGATATTTTCTACTAATAGTATCACAAATACTAAACTAGGAATCTACTAAAGCGATATATGGTATTCCATACCAATTATGGAGTGGAAAAAAACCCATGTTTTCATACTTACATGTGTGGGGGTATGAATCATTTTCAAGGCCTCTCCAGGAAAAAAACTTATACCCCGAGGAACAAAGTGTACCATTATAGGATACCCTAAGTAAACAAGAGGATATTTCTTATAGAACCCCTTAAAAAAATATAATTATAGACTGACACACCATATTACTCAAGAGGAATCACATATTTAAAAGAGATAGTGAGAGTGAGATAAACTTAATAAAGTCTAGGCTCAAGGTACACGAGAGTTGGAATAAGAATAGATTCCAAAAATCCCCATGGAAGATGAAATTATGGAGAAAAAAGTACTTCATATGAGTATAAGAGAGGTTATAGAGCTTGAAAGATATGGTTTTCTAGTCATCGAGGATGGTGAGTCATTATTAGTTGATAATAATGATCCTGTAACCTATAAGGAAGAATTAAGTGGCATAGATGTTTCCAAGTGGAAAGAAGCTATTAATTATGAAATGGATTCCATGTATCAAAATAAACTCTATATTTTGGACAAACCTCTAGTGGATGTAAATCCCATTGGTTACAAATTGGTATTCAAGAAGAAATTGTATATGGATGGACAAGTGAGTACTTATAAGGAACTTCTAGTTGTAAAAGGGTTCAAACAACATCAAGGCATAAAATATAATGAAAACTTTTCACAATTTGTAATATTGAAATCCATCAGAATTATACTTTCCATAGTGGATTGCCATGATTATAATATTTTTAAAATGGATGTCAAAATAGCCTTCTATAATAGGAACATTCAGGAAGATGTCAATATGACACAACCTGAAGGGTTTGTGATTCCAAATAATTATAACAAGGTATTAAAATTATAAATATACATTTATAGATTAAATAAATAATCCAAGTTATAGCATCCTGTCTTTTTATAACATAACTTTTATTTCATTACACGGAACTGAGGATCTTTAAGGTTTAGTGTCTTGGAAAAAAGGAATATAATACATGAAAACAACATAAAACATTCTTCTTAAACACTTGAAAGTATTATCCTTAAGTTCATCCTAGGTTCATTACTGTATCTCATAACCTGGGGACATACATCAAAACAAAGGGTGAGCAGAAGGCCCAGTAAGGGAAACAAGAGAAACATTTTACATGTGAACTTGAGATACTTCAATAAGGACATGAAAAGAACTTTAAGGCATGAGAAAGGAATAATGAGATACATCATAATAAAAATAACATTTTTCATAACTTGAAGGTGTGGCTACAACATTTAATATTGACAATCATTTTGTTTCACCAAGGTCCATCCCCAAGGTGTCGTTAAAAATTACCAAGGTTATTCACCAAGGCGTCGTTAAAAATGGTCATCTCTAGAGATTAAGTCTTTACCCAATGCATTGGAGCGCTATCTGGGAGCACCCTTGACATGTCTTTATTATCATGTGAGCCACATATATCATCATCAATCATTTCATAAACAACCCATATAGCATAAAATAAATGGGTTTCATTTCATAATCATAACGTTTTAAAAACTGCTTTAAAGACATGATCTTTATGTCACTTTAAACCCACGAAAAGGGGAAGCGGGTTTCATGTATGTAAATCCCAGAATTTAAAATAGGACATTTTGATATATATGTGAATACCCTTGTAGAAATAAGAGTTTTGAGTATTCACTTTATAACATAAAATAATTTTGAGAAAAGAGAGAGGCATTTTGAGACGAAAATTCTGCAGCATAACGGCTATGTTACAAGGTTTTAGAAGACATTTAAAAGAGAGGGAAAATGGGTCAATCACTCATAAATGATCCATAAAACAGTAGGGGAACAGAATATAAGGGATTTAAGAACATGTTAATGAAATTTTAAAGATATACCATATGAAATGAAAAACATGGAAGTGAGACAAAAATAAGATTTCTCTTATGAAAATTCGGCAGCCTAACGACGTCACTTAAACTTCAATAAAAATGATTTGACAAGATAAAATAGGGTATCTCATCATATGATCATAAGAGATCAGTATGATATATATAGAGATCATACCCCAACATTATAAAAAGGAACTTGAAAGACTTGACATGAAAATAGAACTTGAAAAATGAGAAGGGTGAAAGAATCCCTTAAAAATTCGGCAGCCTAACGACATCACTTAAACTTTCATAAAACGAAATGATGAGAGTAAGAGGGGATCTCTCATCATATAAACATGAAAAGGGAAGTAAGAAGAATATAAAAGAACATCCTCTCACATAAGAACACGGATCATAAAAGGAATGACATAAAAGAGATTACATGAAAATAAAGAGAGAGGTCGGATCCCTTACCTTAAAACGTAACTCTTAAAACTCAAAGGTTTGGACCTTGAAGGCTTGGGGGAACCTTGGGAGGACTACTTGGTAGGTAAGGAGACCAGAACTTCGTTGGGGGAGAGTTGGGAGTGAAAACTAAAGGAGGAAAGGGTGGGTATTTATAGGGAAAGTGAGGGGACAAGGCATTAATGGCCAAGGGACACCTCACAAGTGCTTTTCTCAAAACCATGTGCTCTCCCTTGGAATTTACCATGGAGTTAGGCCACATGGGGCCCCCAAAACAATAATTCATCACCCTTGGCTGGAAAACCCTTAAAATATCTCATGACATCATCATGACACAGTTATGATGTCATTAAACATACTGAAACCCTAAAACTGCATTTTTACTATTCACTGAAAAATTCATCTTTCTCAGAAAATCCCAAAATTTCACCTTAACCAAATATCGATGCTCTAATTACATTTATGAACTCCATTTTATAAAAATAATTTTCTAAATAATTTTAATTTAATTTTTAAATAAAAACACTATTCATCGAGAATTCATTTTTTTCAGAAAAATCCCCAAAATTTACCATAACATAATATTGATGCTCTGAGTTCAAAAATAAAGTCATTTTTATAAAAATAATTTTCTAATTATTTTTAATTAAATTTTTAATTAAAAAACACCATTCACCTGAAAAAACTAATACTTGGCTAATAATTTATGAAACCGTTATTTACCCATTTTATTGAATCACATTACTTAATCTAGGTGTCTAAATTATATTGAAACTTTCTTTGAGTGAAATTACTAATCCATTTGGTCACATTACTAATCCTAAGAATAAAATCACTATTCATCAAAAATTAAGTTGATCTTATTAGACTCCAGATTCCTTACTGAACACTTTTGTAGAAGACCATTTTTTGAAAATCATTACACATCATTAATTATTAGGGTTTACATAAATATTTTAAAATATCCTTTTTTTCAAAATTCATCAATAAAATACATCCTAAAATTATCCGGACATTTGAAATTTTACAAACATCACTAAAGGAAGAAATCTCAATTTATTCATCCCAAAGGATTACACAAAGAAGCTAGGGTCTCGTCACATAGCCCCTTATAACACCAGCATATGACCTAAGTGTAAGGTGTGCTATGGTGAGAGAATCTGAGGGAGGCTCAGATAACATTTCCCTAGTAGTAATCTCTACTAACTTGAACTTCTCCCACAGGCGTTTCCGTTCAAGCTTGACATGCTGGAGTTCGGTTTGGGATTGGTCCAAAGCGAAGCCCACAGATGCTACCTCCTTCCCAAGCTCTGATAAGTGGGATTCATAAGGTTCGAGTCTACTGGATGAAGCCATCGACTCCTCTTTCTGCATTAACCATTAACATCTTATTAAATAATTAAGAGTAAGTTAATATACTACTCAAAAATATTGGGTCGTTACATTCTTCCCCCCTTAAGAAATTTCGTCCCCGAAATTTATACTTGAGGCCTAGTCGAAAAGGTGAGGGTACTTTTTCTTCATTGTTTCCTCAGGCTCCCAAGTTGCTTCTTCATATATATGATTCCTCCACAACACTTTCACAAGGTGGGTAGTCTTGTTTCGTAGGACCTTGTCTCTACGGTCCAAGATCTCCACTGGCTGCTCCTCATAAGAGAGGTCATGTTCCAGTTGTACCACCTCTGGGTTCAGTACATGCGAAGGGTCGGGTATGTACTTCCTCAAGAGAGATACATGGAAGACATCATGAACTTGAGCTAGGTTCGGTGGAAGTGCTAGATGATAGGCCACTGCTCCTATGCGATCAAGGATTTCATAGGGGCCAATGTACCTAGGGCTGAGCTTCCCTTTCTTCCCAAACCGCATGACTCTCTTCCAGGGAGAAATTCGAAGGAAGACTTTGTCACCAACACCAAACTCCAATTCCCTTCGACGATTGTCAGCATAGCTCTTCTGCCGACTCTGAGCAGCCTTTATGTGTTGTTGGATGGCATGAACCTGTTCTGTCATCTCTTGCACAAGATCAAGCCCAAGAAGCTTTCTCTCACCAGTTTCATCCCAACAAGTAGGAGTTTTACATCGCTTTACATACAGAGCTTCATAGGGTGCCATATGAATACTCGAATGGAAGCTGTTGTTATAGGAGAACTCAACTAATGGGAGGTGTTGATCCCATCCACCTTTAAATTCCATTGAGCATAATCTCAGCATGTCTTCGAGTGTCTGAATAGTCCTTTCAGATTGGCCATCAGTTTGAGGATGATAGGCCGTACTAAAATTCAATTCAGTATTCAGGGCATATTGAAGACTTCTCCAGAATTTTGATGTGAATCTTGGGTCACGATCAGACACGATGGATAGTGGTACCCCATGCAGCCTTACCACTTCCTTCACGTATATCTTGGAAAGCTGATCCAGAGATAAATCTTCCCGAATAGAGATAAAATGGGCTGTCTTGGTGAGACAGTCCACAATAACCCATATCACATTGTTTCCTTTGGATGTTTTTGGGAGACCAGTTACAAAGTCTATAGTGATATTATCCCACTTCCATACTGGTATGGGTAGCGGTTGTAATACCCCCTTAGGAAGTTGTCGTTCTGCCTTTACTTGCTGACACACCAGACACCTTGTAGTGTAATCAGCAATCTCCCTCTTCATGTTATCCCACCAATAATGATCACGAAGGTCTATATACATCTTAGTGCTTCCCGGATGTATAGAGAAAGTAGATCTATGAGCTTCATCCATCAATTCTTTCTTTATCTCCGGAATAGATGGAACACATAGTCTTGTACGAAATTTCAATACACCTTCTTGATCAATATTGAAATCAGGGAACTTACCATCTTTTACAGCCTCCAACTTCTCCTGCAGCAAAGGATCTTCTTTTTGAGCCTTCTTGATCTTCTCTAGTAATGAAGGTTGAGAAATCATTTGGGATAGGGTTTATGATTTCCCTTTCCTTATAATTCCCATGTACAGTTTTACTAGATCTTTAATCAAGGGATATCCTAGGATCCTCATTGTTTCCAGAACAACAGGGTCTTTCCTGCTTAACGCATCCGCGACTTTGTTTGCTCTTCCAGGGTGATAATGAATTGAACAATCATAGTCTTTAATAAGCTCCAACCATCTCCTTTGTCTCATGTTCAATTCTTTCTGTGTGAAAATATACTTTAGACTTTGGTGGTCAATGTATATATCACATTTCTCCCCATAAAGATAGTGCCTACATATCTTTAGAGCAAAAACAACTGCCGCCAGCTCTAGATCATGCGTAGGATAATTCTACTCATGAATCTTTAACTGTCGAGATGCATAAGCAATTACCTTGTCATTTTTCACGAGGACGCACCCAAGACCTTTCAAAGATGCATCGCTAAAAATAACGAATCCTTATCCGATAGAGGGTAGTGTTAACACAGGTTCAGTAACCAATCTCTTCTTCAGCTCTTGGAAACTTTCCTCGCATTCCTTTGTCCAGATGAACTTAACCCCTTTTCGAGTCAACTTGGTTAGTGGATTAGAAATCCATGAAAAGATTTTCACAAACCTCCTATAATAACCCGCTAAACTAAGGAAACTACGAATCTCAGTTACTGTTGTGGGTTGAGGCCACTCCTCCACAACCATTGTCTTTGAAGGGTCAACCGAGATTCCTTCATTGGTTACGATGTGCCCCAAGAAAGCTACTTGTTGTAACCAAAACTCACACTTGCTGAACTTTCCAAAGAGCCTCTCCTTTTGTAGAGTTTTAAAAATAACCCTTATATGATCTTCATGCTCCTTATGAATTTTTGAATATATCAAAATATCATCAATAAAAACTACCACAAAGTTATCAAGGTAGTCCTTAAAAACTCTATTCATCAAATCCATGAAAATAGCAGGAGCATTAGTCAAGCTGAAGGGCATAACAGTAAACTCATAATGCCCATATCTTGATCGGAAGGCAGTCTTTGGAATATCTTCCTTCTTCACCCTCAGTTGATGATAACCAGATCGAAGGTCAATCTTGGAGAAGAATTGAGCCCCACAAAGTTGGTCAAATAAATCATCAATTCTTGGAAGAGGGTATTTGTTCTTCACTGTGATCCCATTCAGTTCTCTATAATCAATGCATAGCCGCATTGATCCATCCTTCTTCTTCACAAAGAGAACTGGTGCTCCCCAAGGAGACACACTCGGACGGATAAACCCCTTCTCCAACAAGTCTTGGAGTTGTTTCTTTAACTCTTCTAGCTCCACATTTTCCATTCTATACAGAGTCTTTGATATCGGTTGAGACCCAGGTACGAGTTCAATGGATAACTCTACCTCTCTTTCGGGGGGAGGTCCGGGTAACTCCTCAGGAAATACATCCATGTATTTCTGAACAATTGGAACATCTTCTATTGTTATGATCCCTTTTACTTCTTCATCATCACCGATTAACTCCATGAAGAAAGCTATAGGAGGTGCTTCTAGATAGGGATCAGTTCGGGATATCTCTCCTTGGAAGATAACTGTAGGTTGTTTATTCAATACTATTGAGATTTCCTTACTTCTGCATTTGATTCTAGAATTATACTTTGAGATCCAGTCCATCCCTAGTATAACATCGAATTCCAACATGGGAATGACTACTAGATTTGCGATAAGATTGTGCTCACTAAAGTAAACACTAGAGTTTCTAAACACTGTTGATGCATGGATAATCCCACTTGGAGTCTTGACTGACAACTCTACCTCAAGCAATTCAGGGATTGATTCTATATTCTTTGCAAACTTGGAGGAAATAAAGGAATGCGTAGAACCAGAATCAAACAAAGTAGTTGCTAGTTTTGAGAGGACAACAAGAGTACCTGATACCACGTCATTCGGAGCTTCAACTTCAGTTGTTGTGATAGCAAAAGCACGACCTTGTTCCCCCAGCCTTTGCTGAGGTTGATGGTTATTCCCCCCCACTGCCCTTGGATTTGGACAGAGATTAGCATAGTTCCCAAGATGTCCACACTTGAAGCAATGGACTTCGGGTAAGGTCAGAACCATATTTCCTCTGTCGTTAGTGTTGGGGAGTTGAGGCTTCTCCTCACTACGACAATTCCGAGCAATATGGCCTCCTATTCCACACTTGTAGCACTTGCCACTTCCGTTTAAGCAGTTCCCCAGATGGTTCTTCCCACATTTATTGCATGTGGTAAGTTTCATTTGCTTCCCACCTCTTCCCTGGTCAAAATTATTCCCTAAACTAGGCTCTAAAGATCTCTTCTTTTCATTTGATTTATGAGACCACTGCGTCTCACCAAACTCCAGCTCGACTTTCATTGCACTCCACACGATCTCCTCATAGCTATCATAGTTTTGGTTGGCTAAATTCTTCTGCAGATGAGGTCTCAGCCCACCGAAAAATCTATCAACCTTCCCACTTGGATCCATGACAAAGCTAGAGGCATATCGTGAAAGTCGGGTGAAGTTCATCTCATAGCTTCCGACAGATTCGTTCTCCTTCTGCTTCAGCTCGAGAAACTCTTTCTCCATTCTCGTTCTCATGGAACGAGGGAAATAATTGTTAAAGAATATTCCCTGGAATTATTCCCACTCCATAGCTTCCATCTCTCCTCTAGGATTCGTGTTTTTGACCATTGACCACCACTGGTCAACTTCTCCCTCTAGGTGATAAACAGCAAGGGTGGATTTTTCTTGTTCCGAACAAAGGAGTACAGAAAAGATCTTTTCAATGGAGCTTATCCATTGTTACGCAACCAAAGGGTCAGTAGATCCACTGAATGATGGTGGTCGTTGACGCATGAAGGACTCAACAGAGTGTTGTTCCCTTCGTGGTGAGGTCGGCCTCTCAGCTTGGTTCAAGTTATTACTCATAACTTGAGTCAGTTGGTTCATCATTCGCATGAATGTTTCCATTCCGGCTTCCATCGGAGGGCCGTCAGCACATGGTGCATTGCGGTCACCATCAGCACGGTTCCTCCTATTGCCCTCCATTTTCTAAAATAATAAAACCTTAGTAAGAAACTTATTTTATTTATGAATCTTTTAACTAAGAATTCATGCTTAGACCATTACACTTCTCTATAATTCCTTCATAATGATTCATAAAAATATTGTGATTAACCAAACATATCCCCTGGGAGTGTCGTAAACAAGAGTGCAGCAAGGCCCATTATCGTGCACCAGTTCCCATTCGAGTCTAGCTCAAAGTGGTGTTTTTGGGTTTTACCCCTATGTACATCTGTGCCAGAGCCGCCTCTACCTGCTCGTATCCATACAGGGATGTATTTGTTCAATAAACCACTTACTCAATACTTACCAAAATACCAGGAAGTTTTCCTATATTTAAACTTTTCTATAGGGTTCTTCCTAAAGTTTTTATATACTAATTTCCACAAATAACTAAACCATCCTTTGATACCAACTATAGCATCCCGTCTTTTTATAACATAACTTTTATTTCATTACACGGAACTGAGTATCTTTAGGGTTTAGTGTCTTGGAAACAAGGAACATAATACATGAAAACAACATAAAACATTCTTCTTAAACACTTGAAAGGCTTCTCCTTAAGTTCATCCTAGGTTCATTACTTCATCTCATAACCTGGGGACATACATCAAAAGAAAGGGTGAGCAGAAGGCCTAGTAAGGGAAACAAGAGAAAAATTTTACATGTGAACTTGAGATACTTCAATAAGGACATGAAAAGAACTTTAAGGCATGAGAAAGGAATCATGAGATACATCATAATAAAAATAACATTTTTCATAACTTGAAGATTTGGCTACAACATTTAATATTGACAATCATTTCGTTTCACCAAGGTCCATCCCCAAGGTGTCGTTAAAAATTACCAAGGTTATTCACCAAGGCGTCGTTAAAAATGGTCATCTCTAGAGATTAAGTCTTTACCCAATGCATTGGAGCGCTATCTGGGCGCACCCTTGACATGTATTTATTATCATGTGAGCCACATATATCATCATCAATCATTTCATAAACAACCCATATAGCATAAAAGAAATGGGTTTCATTTCATAATCATAACGTTTTAAAAACTGCTTTAAAGACATGATCTTTATGTCACTTTAAACCCACGAAAAGGGGAAGCGGGTTTCATGTATGTAAATCCCAGAATTTAAAATATGACATTTTGATATATATGTGAATAACCTTGTAGAAATAAGATCTTTGAGTATTCACTTTATAACATAAAATAATTTTGAGAAAAGAGAGAGGCATTTTGAGACGAAAATTCTGCAGCATAACGGCTATGTTACAAGGTTTTAGAAGACATTTAAAAGAGAGGGAACATGGGTCACTCACTCATAAATTATCCATAAAACAGTATGGGAACAGAATATAAGGTATTTAAGAACATGTTAATGAAATTTTAAAGATATACCAAATGAAATGAAAAACATGGAAGTGAGACAAAAATAAGATTTCTCTTATGAAAATTTGGCAGCCTAACGGCGTCACTTAAACTTCAATAAAAATGATTTGACAAGATAAAATAGGGTATCTCATCATATTATCATAAGAGATCAGTATGATAGATATAGAGATCATACCCCAACATAATAAAAAGGAACTTGAAAGACTTGACATGAAAATAGAACTTGAAAAATGAGAAGGGTGAAAGAATCCCTTAAAAATTCGGCAGCCTAACGGCGTCACTTAAACTTTCATAAAACGAAATGATGAGAGTAAGAGGAGATCTATCATCATATAAAAATGAAAAGGGAATTAAGAGGAATATAAAAGAACATCCTCTAACATAAGAACACATAGCATAAAAGGAATGACATAAAAGAGATTACATGAAAAGAAAGAGAGAGGTCGGATCCCTTACCTTAAAACGTAACTCTTAAAACTCAAAGGTTTGGACCTTGAGGGCTTGGGGCACCTTGGGAGGACTACTTGGGAGGTAAGGAGACCATAACTTTGTTGGGGGAGAGTTGGGAGTGAAAAATAAAGGAGTAAAGGGTGGGTATTTATAGGGAAAGTGAGGGGACAAGGCATTAATGGCCCAGGGACACCTGACAAGTGCTTTTCTCAAAACCATGTGCTCTCTCTTGACATTTACCATGGAGTTAGGCCACATGGGGCCCCCAAAACAATAATTCATCACCCTTGGCCGTCCAACCCTTAAAATATCTCACGACATCATCATGACACAGTTATGATGTCATTAAACATACCGAAACCCTAAAACTGTATTTTTACTATTCACTGAAAAATTCATCTTTCTCAGAAAATCCCAAAATTTCACCTTAACCAAATATCGATGCTCTAATTACATTTATGAACTCCATTTTATAAAAATAATTTTCTAAATAATTTTAATTTAATTTTTAAATAAAAACACTATTCATCAAGAATTCATTTTTTTCAGAAAAATCCCCAAAATTTACCATAACATAATATCGATGCTCTGAGTTCAAAAATAAATTCCTTTTTATAAAAATAATTTTCTAATTATTTTTAATTAAAATTTTAATTAAAAAACACTATTCACCCGAAAAAACTAATACTTGGCTAATAATTTATGAAACCGTTATTTACCCATTTTATTGAATCACATTACTTAATCTAGGTGTCTAAATTATATTGAAACTTTCTTTGAGTGAAATTACTAATCTATTTGGTCACATTACTAATCCTAAGCGTAAAATCACTATTCATAATTTACTATTCATCAAAAATTAAGTTGATCTTATTAGACTCCAAATTCCTTACTGAACAATTTTGTAGAAGACCATTTTTTGAAAATCATTACACATCATTAATTATTTAGGGTTTACATAAATATTTTAAAATATCCCTTTTTTCAAAATTCATCAATAAAATACATCCTAAAATTATCCGGACATTTGAAATTTCACAAACATCACTAAAGGAAGAAATCTCAATTTATTCATCCCAAAGGATTACACAAAGAAGCTAGGGTCTCGTCACATAGCCCCTTATAACACCAGCATATGACCTAAGTGTAAGGTGTGCTATGGTGAGAGAATCTGAGGGAGGCTCAGATAACATTGCCCTAGTAGTAATCTCTACTAACTTGAACTTCTCCCACAGGCGTTTCCGTTCAAGCTTGACATGCTGGAGTTCGGCTTGGGATTGGTCCAAAGCGAAGCCCACAGATGCTCCCTCCTTCCCAAGCTCTGATAAGTGGGCTTCATAAGGTTCAAGTCTACTGGATGAAGCCATCGAATCCTCTTTCTTCATTAACCATTAACATCTTATTAAATCATTAAGAGTAAGTTAATATACTACTAAAAAATATTGGGTCGTTACACAAGTCATGGAAAATTCAGTTTGATGAATCCATAATGAAATTTGGTTTCATAAAGAACAAATGTGAGCCTTGTTTCTATAAGAGTTTTAATGGGTGTACAATCATTTTACTAATATTTTATGTTGATGACATACTATTTATTATAAATAAAATACCAATATTAAAATATTTTAAAGACTTATAAATACATGCTTCTCCATGAAGGAATTAGGTGAATTAATATATATTCTTGAGATCAATATCCATTGTGATTGATCTAAGAGTCTGCTTGGTCTAAGTCAAAGTATATATATTGACAAAATACGAAAGAGATCCAGTATGGAACAATCCAAGAGGGTATCATTTTCAGTGTCCAATGACATTCATCTTTCCAAGAAAATATGTCCTCAAACACATGATTAAAGAAAAACGATGGTATTAATTCCATATGCATCGATGATTGGGTCAGTCATGTATGCTATGCTATGTACTAGGCTAGATGTCACCTACACCTTAAGTGTGGTAAGAAGATATCAAGATGACTTAGGTGGACATAATTGGATGGCAGTCAAAACTATACTTAAGTATATGATATGAACTAAAGATACATTCTTGGTCTATGGAAGAGATGATTAACTAGTGATCATAGGATATGCATATGTTAGTTTCCAAATAGATCAAGATGAATTGAAATTGCAGTTGGGATATATCTTCATCATCAATGGAGGTTCTATGAGCTAGAATAGTTCAAATCAAGTTGTTGTCACATATTATATAGTAGAGTCCAAGTATACTGTGGCTTATGAGGCAGATAAAGAAGCAGTTTGGATATAAAACTTTGTCCAAGAACTTGATGTGGTACCTAATAGTAAAGAAACTATCACACTCTATTATGATAATACTATAGTGATGAATCTTCTAAATGATTCAATGTCACATTAGTGTATGAAGAAAATAATTTAGACATATTATCTCTTGAGGGTTTTTCCTCAGATAGGTTAAGTTGTAGTGAGATGAGTCTCCATGGAAGACAATGTGTCAAACCCCTTGACTAAATCCTTAACTTAGTAAAAACATAATCATCATGTGAGGTCTAGTGGACTGAAAGTCATAGTCAGTTGGATCTAGTCCAAGTGGTAGTTTTTAGAGTTGGTGTTCTTGAACTAACTATTTTTAATTTAGAATACATATATATTCAAATAAGTGAATATTAATTTTAATATCTTATTACATATCGTTCATAGTTCTGCATGACTTAATGTAATAATTCCCTAGAGTATTTTTCATATTAAAAAATCATAGTAGTTCCCCACTTTGATTAGAATCTTGAAATTCCATGATGATATTCATAAAACTACTTCTATAGTTGGATAAAATTCTATTATAGGGCACATATCATGTTGACTATTAGGTACGAGTACTCCTAAGTAGACGATACTTCTTCTCATAATGTTTTCACTTTGTAATATCCAAGACAAGGGATTATGATAATAGAAATGCCAATAAGAATTCCACATGTTTATGTGTCATTGGATATTCCTATCTACAAGCATGTATAATGGTCCATAGACTTTAATAATATTATTAATTCATGTCATTGTTTGTGCACTTAGATGTATTTCCATAAACCATTAAAATAATAATTCATGGTAAATTTAGATATGTTGGGTGCATAAAAAATGACGTGTTATTAATAAATAAGTAGAAAAAGTATTTGTACCTTACCTATTAATGGAAGTTGATATCTTGGACCTTAGATTAAAATAGAACTGTCGCATTATATTTCATGGCCATGGTGCGATGATGAGTTTATTTCAGATATTCAAAGAAATATGTATCAAGAATATAGGTTGATGACATGAGTGAAAAACATTCTTGATGAGATATTGTGATAAAGATATTATATTACATAGTGAGTACTCATATGTGGTTTTATATGTTGCAACATTAACTTCTTTCTCTTGGGTGAATTGAATTGTTGCTAGATAGTAATCTTGGACTTTAGGCAAGCCCACCTAATGCCAATGAGAAATAATCCTAGAGGGTTACACACTAAGTGTTTCCATTGATCTTAATTAAATTATATTTGAATTTAATTATTAGAATAAAATATTATTATCAATATTGAAGAATAATTTTATCCATGATTAATGATTATATAAATTAAATAAATATCATTCACAAGGTAATTGATAAATTATGTGTGTATATAATATTTATTTATTTATTTATTGAATGAATAACTATTTAATTTATTCAGGCATTCAATAAATACCAAGGTGTATTAGTAGACCAAGATTGAGTTCAGTGATAAATATTAAATTATTAGCTGGTAAAATAATATTTATCATTGCTTAGTTAGAACACACCATGGAATAAAAATAATAATTCTATTTTGATACATTGCATAGGGTCAGACACGAGTTTAACATTTTATTAAGGGTGCTTGTGTAATTAATTAAATTTAAAACCCTAAACCTAGGAATATAAATAGACTGCTAATACATTCTAAGATAGGTTAATCAACAATTATTGTGAACAATAGACTTCTCTCTATAATCATCATCTTCTTTCTCACATCCTCTCAAGAAAGATAAGATTAAAACAATTTTTTAAAGATCGAAGAAATGTGAAGTGATTAAGATGAACAATGAAAGATGATCAATCAACTTTTTTGGAAAATCAGTGTCATTTAGAGATCATAGGATCACGTGTGGATCACCACTTAAAAGATTCTACGCTTAGATCCTATAAGCACAATAGCCTATTATCGAAAAGGTTTTCAAACAATCAACATCTACTATGAAGAAAGATCTCAATAATGAGATAATATTTCTCTAATGCAATTAAATTAATTATAAATTTAATGAGAAAGGATCTCCTATTAGTTCTAGCACATTTCATTGTCAATATTCCTTAAAAAAAATTCATTTTTCACAATGTTCATGTCTTGTAAAATATGAAAATGATCCATTAAATATATTTTTTTGAGTTGGGATTGACCTTGATAAGTGATTATACTATGCCGAGAACCATCAAGGAAATGCATCAAGAAATTTTTTTAGTCCTAATCTAACTTGATGTAATTGTGAGAAGAAAGGAAACATCAAGAAGGATTACAAGATTCACAATGATAGCATCTAAATGTAATCAAACTATAGTAGTTCAAATTCCATTGGGTCACTAGAAGGAAGTAGCGATTATTCGTTGAGTATGACCACTTTAATAGAAGCTTGGGTAGTTGAATCTAGATAATCTTTCCATTTAACTGGTGATCAAAGATTCATAGTCAACTATGTATTATGGAATTTTGGGAAATTATATCTAGTGGATAGTGGATCCTTGGAGGTTGTTGGGAAAGGAGAGGTAAATATTTGAATGAAGAATAGAGGATTCTTGAAGCTATCAGAAGTTCACCACATTATTGGTATATACAAAAATATTATTTATGTTAGAAAATTGTATGATGAAATCTATGAAAGTAGATTTGAAAATGGGGTATGGAAAGTTACCCATGGATCTATGGTGGTTGGAAAAAAATTAAAGTATGAGACTCTTTACTTAACTATAAATTTAGAAAAATTTGAAATAGTTGGAAGTTAAAATTTAGATAATAAAAAAGTATGTCCATGCAAGTTTGGTCATGTCAGTGGGAAAAAAATTATAGTTCTTAAGGCCAAGGGGGAATAAAAAAAATAATCATCAGGAAATTGGAAAGTGTGAAACTTATGTACTAAACAAGTAGAAAAAAGTGTCTTTCAACTTGGATGGTCAGAAGCCCATAGAATAGAAGTTGGAGCTTGCATTCCTAGATATTTGGGGACTGAACCCCATCCAATCCTAAAATTGTTGTCTTTACTTTCTTAATTTCATTGATGATTCTAAAAGGAAAGTATGAGTTTAATTTATAAGAAAAATTCCAATGTATTTCAGGTGTTTATTCAGTGGAAAGTTATGGTAGAAAGAGAGTGTAATTGGGATTTGAAATGCATACAATTGGAAAATGGTGGTGAGTAAACCAGACATAACTTCAGGAACTTATACAAGAATAAAGGTATATTATATGAGAATATGGTTCCTAAAACTCCATAGAATAATGTATTAGCTAATATAATGAATAATAATCTAATGGAGAAAGATAGAAGTACGAGGTTTCACTTAGGAATGGCTATGGTAATATAGGAAAATGCACTCAACATGAAATTTTATCTCACTGATAGAAGTCTAGCATCGATAGTTGTACATAGACTTTCAGAGGATTTAAGGTTTGAAAAACAACCAGAACTTCATTATCTAATAGTATTTGGTAGTTTAGTATATTTATATGTAAATGTTAAGGATGTGGATGAACTTGAATCAAAATACAAAATGTGTTTTTTCCTTGGACATAGTGATGAATGTTTTGGATATCATTTGTGGGATTGTGAAAGGAAACAAATCATTAGAAGTAGAGATATTTTATTTGAGTAAAAGGTTTTATAGAAGTATTGGAACTTGGTGTTGGATATTTAGGGTATATTTTTAACGTTGAAGTGTTCGTTAATTTGATTTTAAAAGCTGTTTTGAAAATTACAAAAACTCATGATGTCTATTATTATTTTAATATAAAATAATTTATTAATGTTTCTGGTTTATAAAATGGGTAATTATAATTTATCATATTATTTTTTATCTTACATTCCATAAATTTTTAATTCTTCATTTATTGCTTATATTTTGATATTCATTATTTTATTAATTAATTTATAATTTATTAAACTTTATTTATTTATTTGTTCATTAATTTAAATTCAAAATAATTATGAGTATTTTTATTTTAATTATACTTATGTTTAATGTTTTTTATATATCTTTTATGCTACCGCACCTTTAAAGTTTCTACTACCATGCCTTTTTTGAATTATGCTACCATGAGAATTATGCTTCTGTGAGTCCTCTGTTCATCTTTTATGAAACCACTGGTACTATTGATTCTATGAGGAGTTACTTTCATGCTTCATGAGTTTCACTTTATCTATTATTTCTACATGATTATGAATATGTTCAGTCCATAATCAGTAATTAATTGCAACCATGCCATGAAGATCATCCAATTGTTCTCCTTTCATCCAACCATACACGAGTCTGTATACGACCATGAGGAAGGTCGCATTTACTACCGTGAAGGAGTTAATGAAGGTGACCATTTATTGAACAATGAAGAGTAATTAATTCTCATGTGTACAAGAACTCAATTTTCCTGGTTTCATATTTGAACAATGTGATTCTAAAGATCTAGTATCATGTAAAAATCATGCTTACATCTTTTTTCCTGCAAGATTGCACGTTATACTCAAACCAACATGCACACTAAATCCGCTTGAAGATTATGGTTATCGATATGCTATCCTCATCTTTTATAGTGAAGTTTTCACTATTACATAATAGTGTTTTAACAGTGCTAAAAAAACCTTTATTGGTGCTAAAAAAGGGTTGATAATCGAAGCACTATTAAAAGGGGTTCCATTTTATTAGTGCTAAAAAAACACTGATAAAAGTCATTTTTCTTAATTTAGAAAAAAATAGAAATCGAAGGTGACCCCCCATTTATCAGCACTCAAACCCCACTTTAACAATGATATCCACCCCCTTTAACAGTGCTAGGTTCCCCCCTTCACCCACCTGCACACACCTTACCTCCCCTGGATTCGAACCCGAGATCTCTCCCTTGCGCGCTTGGAACCTTACCACTCCTCCATGTTACTTTGTTCTCTATTTTATGATATATATATATATATATCTAGTTATATTTTTTATCTATATATTTATTAATATATTAATATATATTTATATGATCATTTTTAAATACATATATAAAATATGTTTGTGTGTGTGTGTGTATAAATAAATAAGTAAATAAATAAATAAATAAATAAATAAATAAAATCAAACATATTTACAACATACATATATATGTTAAATATATTTGTATCTATAAATATATTTATACATATTTTTATTTATTTACATATATTATATATTAATATTTATATACATATATTAGAATATATAGATAATATATATCAGTTTGTTAATATAGAAACACACAAATACACACACACACACACACATTATATAGGTATATAAATATTTATATATATTTTTTATTTTAAATAAAATTAATATTATTTTTTATTTAAATATGGTTTATATATTTATAAAGATATTTTATATGTAAATATGTTTACATATTTATTTATAAAATTAAATTTTTATGTGTAAATATATAAAAATATGTATATATGTGTGTATACTTAAATATAAATAATGGTACATTATGAAAAATGAAAAATCTGAACTTTATAATACCCTTATAAGTGTAATACTTGAAAATTTGAACTTCATAATATCCTTATCAGTCGAACTATGATTGAGGAGGAAAATCGGTATTCAAGTATTGAAAAGTGCTACCTAGCATTAATCTCTGCAGTTCAGAAATTGGGGCACTATCTGCAACATCATGAGGTGCAATTGGTATCTCGCAATAACCTACTCAAATTTATCCCCAGTCATCCTATGCTTATAGGGTGTCTGGCATAGTGGAAAGTTATTTTTCAATAGTTTGATATCCAGTTTGTGCCTCAAAAAGAAATAAAAGGCCATGCTTTGGCCGACTTCCTTGCTAAGAATCCATCTGCAAAATATACATCATTAAATACTAAACTTCTTGATTAATAGGTCTTCTCTATTCAGGATAATTCCCAAACATGGGAAATATACTTTGATGGTGCTTCCATAAGTCTAATAGGGAAGAGAATGGAAAACCCTAAACTCAACAAAGTTGAGTTAGGAATTGTCCTTATATCCCCAGAAAAGGTATTATTGCCTTATTCCTTCCCATTATTGGAAGGTAGAACCAACAATGAGGTAGAGTATCAAGCTCTCATTGCAGGTTTGGAATTGGAACTTCAGGTGCAAATGAATCACTTAAAGGTAAAATGTGATTCAGAATTGGTAATCAAGAAAATCAATGGAGAATATTTTATCAGAAAAGAATAGTTAATTCCTTTTCATGATTAAATTAGAAGTTTAATGGATAAATTTCCCTTAGAGCTGACATTGTCTTATGTCCCGTGATCACAAAATGCCCAAGAAGATGCACTGGATAATGCGGATACAACTTTGGAAGATCCAAATTGGGATGAGACAGTCATTATTATAGCCCATCTTCATATGGTATCACCTTTTGTTCAAACCAAAATGGAGGAAATTAATGAAATTATCCCTATTTCTAAGATATATGGTCATACCATGGGATGGAGAACATCCATCATGGAATATCTTCAAAATGGATTACTTACACTGAATAGGGATGAAAAAGAACAAATCTGATGATGAGTAGACAATTTTACTCTTTCTGATAGTTCAAACCACCAAAAGATCCTCTACAAGTGAGGCTTTGAGGGAATCCTCTTCAGATGTATTGATGGAGAAGAGACTATAGCTGTCCTGAAAGAAGTACATTCAGGAGCTTGTGGTTCCCACCAGTCTGGGCACAGATTCTCTAATCAGATCTGGATTCTTGGATACTTTTGGATTTCAATGATGCAGGATTACATAGATTTCACTAAGAAATTTCATCCCTACCAAGTGAATGCCAACTTCATTCATCAACCATCAGAGTTTATACATACAACTAAATACTCTAGGCCATTTTCCACATGGGGAATGGATGCAGTAGGGCCTTATCCTCCAGCTACAACTAAGTAGTTAAATTATATCCTTACTGCTACTAACTTCTTTTCTAAATGGTCTGAGGCAATACCTCTCAAAGAAGTCAGAGCCAAAAGCATAGTTAGTTTTTTCAAAACTAACATCATCACCAGATTTGGTGTCCCTCATACTATATTGACAGAAAATGGCACCATTTTTTTTTCAATTTAGGTAAAGAAATTATATCAGGAGCATAATATAAAATCCAACCATTCATCTTACTATCATGTAGTGGCCAATGTACAGATAGAGGCATTCAACAAGACCCTATCAAATATACTTCAGAGGATGGTGGATAAAGATAAAAAATCATGTCCTGATAATCTTATGAATTCTTTATGGGATTATCATACCATTACTCATATTACCACCCAATCAACTCCTTATTCATTGGTATATGGAACAAAAGTAGTTTTTCAAATTGAAATGCAATTTCCTTCACTCAGAGTTTCAATCTGTGATCAGTTGTCTACATATTATAGGTCTCAAAAACAGTTCAATGAGATGGAATGATTAGATGAGAAAAGATTTCATACTTTTCATCATTTAGAAGTCTATCAGAACAGAATAACATGAGCTTTTAACAAGAAAGTTTGCCTCTGTTAATTTCTTCAAGGAGAATAGGTATTGGTTCTTATTACTCTAATGATACTAGGGAAGAAACCTCCAAATCTTGATCCAAAATGGGAAGGACCTTATTCCAGACATAAGGTCTATTCAAATGGAGCTTATGCCTTAATCTCAATAGATGGAGAGCTTATTACAACTCTAACCAATGCGATATCCTTAAATAAATACTTTGTGTAGTTGTATAAATCATTCTCACTACAAGACTTAAAACTGCACAGTACAATGTCCTTACTTCAAGACTAAAAAGTACACATCCCCCATGTCCTCGCTGCAAGACAAAAAACTACACAACCCCCATTTCCTTGCTGCAAGATTGAAAACTGCACAGTACAACATCCTAGTTGCAAGACATTAAACTGCATAACAACCATAAGCGTCCATGCTACTTGATGTTAAAATGTGTAGTATCTTCATCCTTATCGCATGATGTTAAACTACATGACATCATTTGTCCTTGTTGCATGACATTAAACTATACGACTAAAGTTTTCTATATTAAACGTTAGAATCTTCCATAAGCAAACATCATTGACATCATCACTACTCCTTAGTAGCACATGAGTCCCTCTCTTTCCTATGTCTGAGTCAGATCTGTATAGAGACCTTATTTCAAGAACTACATATGTATTGATTCTCATTTTCAATGAGATACATAGAGATGCCTAAATCACCAATTTTGGGCCCAACCGAAATCAAAAAATCTTCTTATTTTCTTTTCTACTTCTGTGTATGAATCAGATCTATACAGAGTGTTTTCTTAAGATATATTATTTGGTCCTTATACCATTTTATGTCTTAAGATTTACCGTTCTCTCAGAACGTGTCAAAAGCCCCCATTATTCATGTCAAACTCTATTTGCATGAGGAATGATTATTTAAATAACTATGTACGGCTTGATTCTCATCTATTTGAGATATTTAAGATTCCTAGATCTCTAATCTTGGGCCCAACCACAGTAAAAAAACCTTTATTCTTTGTATAAGAATAAAACCTGTATAGGTAATATTTAAAGAACTACATATGACTTGATTCTTTCCCTCAACAAGACATGTAGTGACACTTGGGTTTTATCCCTTAGTACATATACAACAAGTCTTTCTTTTCACATCGGTTCATCTTTGTCCTTACCGCATGACGTTAAACTGTATGGAAATATAACACCCATATTCTTTACTTGTGTCACCCTTGTGTTATAGAAGAAACCCTTACTGATCCTTGTTTCTCACACTGAGCATAGCCCACGTGGGATTAAGAATTAGGTAAAAGGTTTCTTTGTATAAATAATGTGTCTCAATTTATTGTGGGATTAACAATTTTCTCATTGCATGACTTAAAACTGCACAGTACAATGTCCTCATGCATGACTTAAAACTGCACTTCATAATATTAATTCAGAGGAAACAAATAAAGTCTCCATTTTACATATGAGTCATATCTATGTAAAGGATGTCAAAATCATAGAAAATATTGGTTCAAATATTTCTCATATTCATTGGGCATAACCCCCTTCCATATTTCACACTCTTAATCTTAAATGTTTTCAGATCTTCATAGTCTTTCTTACGATTTCTGGAGATAGAGTTTCTAATACTTGAGAACTCTTTTGCCTAACTATGCAGCACGTGCCCTTAGGTGGCCTTGTATAAGTTGCCTACATAATGGTCATGTCAGTCAGAAGATGCCATTATTTGGATATGCAGTATATTCCCCAGTTGGACCTATATAATACAACCCCCATATCAGGTTTTTCAAATAATGGTAATTTCGTTCTTGGTTATAGTGTCTTTGTTCCCTTCAAACTTTGATAACAATATACAAGAATCTGTATTTCAAAACGGTCATTCAGGTATATTTATCCCATTATCTTTCTTTCGATATGAAACTCTTCAAGACTATGGTTTACACATTTCCCTCTCCATGTGTTCAAATTAGTATGAAATAAACTTGGAATCACTTGGCCACATATCAAATACTGTTTCCTTTTCTGGTCCTAGTTGTATGACCTAAAACTAAAAGACACCATAACTCCTACATTTGGGTCAGACCTTCGTAGGAGCCCTATTCCTATAATTCTTTGGAAATATTGGTTGGAAATACCCTCTCCATATTCAGGTACCATTCCCCATAAACCAAACTTCGTATTTTGGAAAATTTGATTCTCCATAAGCTTTCTTCAACTTTTAGCAATAGAATGTCAAACTTCAAAGAGATATTTTGATTGACTATGTAGTACGTGCCATTAGGTGGCCTTGCATAAGTTTCCTACATAACAGGTCTATCAATCAAAAGATTCTACTATTTGGATATGCAAAATATGACCCAGTTGGCCCTATATAACACATCCCCCATAACGGGTTTTTCAAATAATGGTAACTTCGTTCTTGGAAAAAAGACTTCCTCTAATGCCTTTAGCTCTTTTTCCATATCATTATTCAGATTTAGAAAATCCCAAATCATAGTTTACCATTTTCCCTTCCATACCTGAATATGATAGTATGTTTCCAAACAAATTATCAAGAAATTTGGAGAGTCTCATACATTTGGTCAAATCCAAGGACCTTAAATTAAATCCACACAATGTCCTCACTACATGACTTAAAACTAAACAGTAACAATGTCCTCACTGCATGACTTAAAAATGAACAATACCAATGTCCTCAAGGAATGACTTAAAAATGAACAGTACCAATGTCCTCACTACATGACTTAAATCTGCACAGTACCAATGTCCTCACTGCATGACTTAAAACTGCACAGTACCAATGTCCTCACTATATGACTTAAAACTGCACAATATGATATCATAAATTCCCCTTTATGATAAATTTTAACCATTATTCATACAAAAAATTTGTATAGAAATGGTTTTCCTATTCATGACATATGTCGGCATAAAATATCTCTTTATTCTTAAAATTCCTTTTCTTGGAAAAACCACCCACTGTGGTCTTGAGTCACCCAAATCTTATTTTCCCCTGTATATCAGTAGTAAAATGTTAAACTTTAAAGAGCTCTTTTTCTTGACTATGCAGTACGTGCCCTTAGGTGGCCTTGCATAATTTGCCAACATAATAGGACCGTCTGCCAAATGATGCCACTATTTGGCTATGCAGCATATTCCCTAGTTGGCCCTGCATAATACAGCCCCCATAACGGGTTTATAAAATAATGATAACTTCATTCATGGAAGAGAATCCCCTTATGTTGATACAGGTTTTAAAATTGGTGGCCATAAAAATCATGGCTCAAGATTACCCTTGGAAATATTTAAAGAATAGTGAATAAATTCTTAGCCACATAGTCTTGTTTAGGAACTAATTTCAATTTATGGTCAAATCTATTTGACCCTAAATATTATCCCTTTATAGTCCAACATGAATGATTCTAAACTTCCAAAAACAAAAGACTTGGTACTCATTATATTGAGAACCCGCAATGGGAACTCTAAACAAAAGTCGAGTCCTAGCTCACTAAACGTACATTTTTGTATGATTTAGGTAATATTGAGCAATAAAAAATCAAAAGATATGAAATTTGTGGGGTTTTCCATGTAACCCTAGAAAAAATAAAATTATACTCATTAGGTCCATTGGATTAATAAATTTTTTTGAGCACTCCATTCTTGTCATTTGTAATCATGGTTGTCTAACATGAAGGTTTAATGATTTTTTAAAACAAATTCATCATCATCGTTAACTTTAATATTGAAATCATGGAAAATAGGAATGAAGATGAATATGATTGGAGATAAGAAATCCCTTTCATTTATATGGAATCAGAGAGACATCCATAGAATGGATCCTCTTTATCATGCATCAAAATAAACTCTCAATATGACTCTTCATTTGTTGAACAGCTTCAAAAGCCTTATTATCTACCTATTAAAGTTGAGATAGCTGAGCAAATCCAGCCTCCTCAGCCTGATGAAGTGCTTCATTAGTGGTTGAAATGGCAGTTATACCCTCTAATTGGGGTTTTACCAATTTTTGATTCAATTTATAAAGTTTTTTATGAACAACATCTAATTTTTGTTGAAGATATAATGACTCCTTCATGGATTCTTTGATTTGTTGGATAATTTCGATCGATTCCGTATTATGATTTTCCTTCGCCTCAGTTACTACAGCTTGAAATCCCTCAATATTGATAATCCAATTAGCCTCTTCAAAATCTTATTATATCTTATGCTCCTACTCCCATCAGTGAATGATTTATTTCATATCATCATAGACTGGTCGATAATTAAATCACTAAATCCCAATATACAAAATAATGCTGGGGGTTTGGAAAAATGGGATAGTAGTTCATCTAAATTATTCTCAGCAATTATGCTCCAGATATGCCACCATGTCTTCTTACATGCCATGCCAAGAGCATATTGCATCTCTAAGTCTAAATCTAAGTCACTACCATGAGGTAAAATGCACTCTGGAAACATATCACTTAAAGATATGCCTTGTTATACTTCTCTCGGAACTGTAGAAGCTTCACCTTTTGATCTGGGAGATGATAACCCTAAATGATAAATCAAGGTCATTTTTAGTTTCAAATGTAAGAAATAGATATGATTCGAATAACTGATTATATTTACCCAATAATAAGTCAGCTACTTGATTGGATTCATCCCCTGTATTCTAGGCTTCAATGATTTGAGCATATGTTTCTTGAGAAGCAGAATTCCCCTAAGTTTGCTCAATTATTATATTTGAAGGCTCTAGATCATCTCTTGATGGAGGATACTCTACAGGTATTTCTCTAGCTCCAACATAAGGATAGAGTGGAATACCCCATTTCTGAAGAGCCTTTGCAACATTTTCTGCAAATAAAGCTGCATAAGGTGAAATTTGATGTAAAGAATCAAGTAAATAAGAACAATTCTGTTTGGAGAATGCAAGAATAAGAACTTAAGTCCTTGAAATTCCTTATGAAAATCCCCAAACTCCTTGATGGGACATGGAATATCAATATTTGGATTAAGGTATTCCATCATTTCAGTGTATGCGGATTGAAATGTTATAGCATCCTCACCATTTAAGGTATCCAACAAACGTTGGTTGATGCCCAAATTGGCTCCACTGACATTCTATTCTATCGGATCTTTAATTAGTACAACATCATTAGGTCTTTCCAAGTTTGGGCCAACATCAGTATTTATCTCAGATTGCCTTCAGTCCTCATTCCTTTCTTCTGGAGCAATAAGAATATCCGCATTGATTATTTTAGGATCCACTAATGAAAGCAACTGAGGAATGTATTTAATCTTACAGTGGATTTTATCTCTCTCAGTAGAGACATGAGCGGGTATATCTGAATCTTTTGATGATTTATCTACTAAGATAGCATATTCATCAACTTGAACTTGGATTTATCCTAGGGTTTCCTTCTCTGGTCTAAAAGAATCAACTCTTAGTCCCTTGATAGAAGAGAGAGACACAGATCTTTCAAGAGGAAACATGGTTACTAGAGTGTATTAAGAAAATTACATGACCTAAGGATAGTATAAATACTTACTCCTTCGGTGAGCACTTCAAATCAATATCATTGCTCTCCGGCGTTTCTTTTCAAAATCTTGGGGAGAAATCGAAACACTCCTCTTGGCAGGAGAAACTTGAGGTAATGGTTGAGGATTATCCATCTTCATTACCCCAGTCATAATTCTCGCTCCTAGGGAAAGTTCTAGAGACCTGGGAGGATCATTCATTGCATCAATGGGAGAGACTGCAGGCCCATACTTTGGTGATTCAAGAAATGGTCCGGATTTTTCTTACCTACATTCAAGCTGCACAAATAAATTTTCATCAAGATTAATGATGATGAATAGTAAAGAAGAGTTTATATAAAAGAAAAAGGAAAATACATTCTCAGTATTGACATAAATATCCCAATCCTCCTCAGAGTCAATAATTACCCCTTCATGTACTCATAAGTCCATCATATGAGATACTCATTTAGAGGATGAGATTTGTTCATCAGTCGAATATATAAAATCCTCCAGCTCCATAATATACTTCTATACTTTAGCCAGGTTATTATCTGGATTGCAATCAGAAAGTGCCTTAATTTCACCAATATCTAGTATTTGAATGCCATGCTGGAGGAATGCCCATGCATCCCTAAGATCATAGGTCATACTCTCCCAATGATGAATGGCTGAAGGTTGCACATAATTCAATATTGGTATGGTTGATTGTGGAGGAGATTCAACACCTTTTGACTGGTGAGCCTCTTCAGGCCTCCTTTCTTCTTTAGAGATTTCAATAAAAGGAATAGGAACCTCTGTTTGATGATGGTGACTAGATCACCTTGGCGTTGGAGGTATTGCTTCTCTATCCCTATTCTTCCTGGTATACCTCTTGCGAAGACATTTTGAGGGCTCTGAAATCTTTGAAACTTTTGTATCATCTCTGGCCTTAGACTTCTTACCACGGTTTCCATGTGCAATAGTCATTGTAGCTTCCACTCGATATATTCCTTTTGTTAAATCCCCTTGAGGATATGAAGAATCCCAATCTTTGGCATATCCAGCTTCCAATCCGATTGATGCATTTGATGGAAGTAATGTAATTGAAAATTTGGACGCCTCTAAAGATGTTAGAATACATAATTATCTCGCTACCATTGGGTTCTTCTCATTTATAACATACATAGGTGAAAAAATGTTTGATTGTTAAAGACATATGAACTGAATAGCAAACCTATAAGGTATATAAGCCTCACATATAATTTCACCATCAATCCTGGTCGATAATACACCATCCCTGAATTCCATCATATAAGATCTCAGCTCATAATTCTATTCTTTACCATTATTAATAAATGTTCCAATTGGTGGGTTTCCAAAAGAAAAGAAGATGAATTATCCTGATACATTCAATGCCTTTAGCACCACATCAGGTCTCAAATTTAGAGGCTAAATACCAGAAACTTTCTATAAAAATGGGGTGAATCGACTATTGGGAACTCTAACTGAATTTAACACTAATTATGAAGAAAAGTGTGCTGCAATCCAGCCCCACAACACTTGGAATGGCCATGCAATTCTAAATGGAGCCTTACCATTGTATAAATGTAGCAGGAGATGGTAAATTCTTTCCAATATAGGGTTTTATAACCCAATATACTTCCCTTCTACCAATTTAGATGCAATGAAAAAAGTCCCCGATCTTACACCACCTCCAGATTCACAGACTAGAAGCAAGTAAATGCTTATCCACATAGCAAGAAAGGCAGCTAAGCATACCTTTGCATCTATATCTGGTTTTACTATATAGCCCCAGTTCTTATAGTCACCTCTTTCTAGTGTAGGCTAATATGTTCTTGAACTACCCCTGTTATCTGCAGAAGGAAAAATAGTAGGATGTCCACAGGTTGGACCTTTCTCTATTTTTGGTTCTAAGAAGGTGTTCATCTATACTCCGAAATGAATATATTTATTATATTTGGGTAAATTCTTCACTATTTTAAATAATTCATGGGCCAGTAGTGGTGTTATGGTAGCATCACCCCATGTTGTAATGGGTGGAATGAATGCATCATAAATTTCCCCAAGAATGGGAATTCCAGCTATTTGGTAAATATCTAAGAGACTAATACCAACTTCATCGTGCATCAAATGGAAGGAATTCGTTTGCAGACTCTATCAGCTCAGTAATTCAATATAAACATAAGTTTTCCCCATCCAGACAGCTTCATAGATATGAACATATGATAACTCTTTCTGTAATTCTAAACAAGTCTGACGCACCCAAAATTCCCACATCCACTCAAGTTTAACACCTCCTCCAGAATGAATACCCCAATATTCCTTCCAACCATTAGATTGATCTATTTGATATGCCCACAAAGTGGAATCATAAAAATGTGGTCTTGGATCTACAACGTGATCCTTCATATCAGGAGTGAAACCACTATGATTAAGGATGAAACCAATAGGGATCGTTCCTTCTTGTACTGGAACCCCCTTGCACTAATATTCATGTAGTTACATTTGGAGTATTGAAGAAACCAATTCTTTGGAAAGTACTTCTTAAAAGATGGAACATGGGTATCTTGAAAAAGCCCATACCTGTACAGGGGTAAGTAATGACTTCATGGATAGTCACATTGGTATGGAATTAAACCCTTATATAGCCTAAGAAGAGTACTTTCAACAATGTCATAATAGTCTGGTCTGACGATCTTCATCATTTCATTTTGATGAGCCTTAGCTTCTTCAGTATGGGTCATCAAATGAGCCATTTTTTTCCAACAAAATAATTACCAAAATTCCCCTATTAGGTTGAAATTTTAACTTAAATTTCAACTTGAAGAAAAAAAAGGAAATAAAAAATTTGGCAAAGGACATTGTTCGCGTAAGTCCTTCTATGAGGTCCGTTGTATAGGACCTTCGATCAGGTCTGTCGTGTAGGTCCTTCGACAAGGATCCTAGCACAACTCCTTCCCTGAAGTCCTTTGGTGTAGCTCCATCTCTTAAATAATTTTACATTGAAGAAATTTCCAGGGAATTACATAAGAGAAAAACGTGATGGGGATGGACGACTGAGCTACGCAATGAGAGCCGTAAATTCTGAAAAGCACAGGTGAAGAAAATCGTGAAGGATGAGACCTATTTATAGAAAACTGAAGATCTGTGTGCCAGGATTGCGTGCAACATCTCCACGGAATACCTATGTGAAGTAGCTCCGTAACAAACCTACGTTGTCCATCAAATTAACCCATAGTCTTTTCCTCACAATTACACCTCAGGACTCGACCCTATTTCTATTTTTCGGATCCAATCCTAAGGGGGGGTTTTTGTTGACACCACTTAAGAAAAAAAAAATACTATGAAGAGAGCCCTAGATATTTCAAAATCCCAAAACAAGGTTCAAAGAGTTCAAAGGAAACTCAAATACTCCAAAAGACATATGCAGTAGATCTATATGGCAGATCTGCACGACAGACTAGCACAACAGACCTATGCAGTAGAGCTACGCTACAGACCTGCATAGCAGAGCTCTGCGCCAGAATAATTTTTGTACCCCTACGTGGAGTACCTGCGTGGAGGAGCTACGCATGCAACGTCTCTTCGACCAGGCCTCATCCATGCCTATAAATAGGACCCTTGGGCTTCTCATTTTTGAGACAGAAAAAGTTGAAAGATTCTCTGAAACTCACACTACGTAGCTCTTTCTCCTAGATCCCTTAAATTGTCTCAGGTAGCTCTCTAAAACACGATAGAAGAGATAATTAAATAAGATAAGAATGTTTTGAAAGTATTTTAAAATTTTTACATAGGTTTGGTTTTCCTATGCGAAACACATTCTTAGGTCATCATTCACACCTGCACGGCTTACCTATGCACCACACCTGTGTGGCATACCTACGCGGTATACTTTCGTGGTACATCGACGCGAGGAAACTATGTGACATACTTGCACGAGGCACCTACGCAGAAGATTTTGGTATAAATCCTACATACTAACTCAAATACCCTATTTAAAATCCATTCATGGTAGGGTATCTCCTTCCTTGGTTTCCTTATCTGAAATGGACTAAGTTGAAGCCTCCACCAAAACCTACTAACTTATCAAACCTTTAGGAAAGGTACATCAACGTTTATCCTATTTGGGTTTGTATTTCCAGAGTCATAGGTTTCCCACATTTGTTTTATAAGGGAGATAGGATACATGGAATGTATGTGGGTTTTTATATCCACAGTCACATGGACCTTTCTCCTAGAAATAGTGTTGGGAGGTTCCCGGTTTGGAGGATTAGGATTTGGGTTCTATCCTCCCCTTTTATTCTCTAAGATCGGGAACCTCAGGTCACTGGTAGGGAAGGTAAGGTTCACGCTTGCTTTTCTAAGCAAGAAAAGGAGAAGTATCCTTCCCCTACCAGGATCAATTTTCGGGAATCCATACTAGTGTAAGCCCCTAACCTTCATCCTTTCTTCCTTTAATTGGACCCTTGTCCAATGTAAAGTGAATAGAGGTAAGGCTTGTCGCCTCGCCCTCGTCCACCCTCGCTTCCATAGGTGCAGCCTATTCCACCAGCGGAGGAGGAAAAATTTGAAAGTGCCTTTGTTGAATCTTCAACGTCCTCTTTTTTCTCACACTGAGCATGACTCACGCATGATTATAGATTTTAGTGATTATAACATGTGAATAAATACCCATGGTGAATGAACTACGAGAACTTTGTTTCTCACCATAATTTGGATATGTAGGAAGCCTTCTTAGGGCCCGAGCTCACTAGATATCCTCTTCAGAAATCCAACATTAATTACCTTAATATGGGCATCCTCCTTAGGAATAAGCCCCAAATTAAACCCCCCAAAATCATTAAGGCATCCTTTTCAGGAAGTAATTCCAAACTCATTTCTTTCAAAGGACTATACTCTCCTATGAGACTAATCGAACTACGTGGGATTTTATTCCCATATATATGGGATATGTAGGAAGCCTCCTTGAGGTTCAAACCAAATACCTTAAATCAACCCTATTCTCCTTGGGCCATATTCCCAACAGGGTCTGATCCTACTTGGAAATCCGTATCCTTTCCAAGTTTCTTGGGATTATTCAGCATAAGTCCCACACTATGTTTTGACTAAGCACCTTCCACTTAGATTTCCATGCCACATGAAATTAAACTGTACATCTAGGTCCTTATAACATGACCTTAAAAGGTATGATGTGTCCCATTTAGTGGCACCGAACTATGAGGGTTATGATTACTTTTACACGGATATGTAGGTAGCCCATTTTATGGGCACAATCCCAAGATCAAACCAAACCTTCATCTCCCTAGATGAAAATAAATTCCAAAGTTCCCCACTGAGTGTCTTAAAAAATAGTATCATCATAATGATGATTAAAATAATCTCTAAGTATATATGAGAGGATACTATTGATGGAGAACCTCAAATACATATGGATATCTCCATTAATGAAGAACCTATAATACATATAGATGATTTTAAACTTTTCACATGCTAAATAAGTGATTGAAAATTACAAGGGATACTTATGATATACTTGGTGAATTAATAAGGATTCTTAAAAATATCTTTAATTACAAAGAGAGTCCCAGAGTAGACAATAATTCCCCCCAAAAGGGTGTGATGAGTCTGACCTCCCATCCTCTCAACCAATGTACGTTCCTACGTAGTGTAAATTTCAAACTTAATGAACACCTACCTTTGGAAAGAAGGTCCCCTTTGGATAAAGAACTATTGGAAGTTTCCGATTACATGAATAAATCCAATGGAAACTTCCTGGAAGTAGTGATTCTTAAAACTAAAATACATGTTTCAAGGAACTACAAAACAAAATTCTTCTAAAATTCCATCAAATAAGGTCATCCAAGATTGGAACTTATGTCGTCAAGGTAGAAATATGCGATGTCCTAGAAACATAGTTTTTGATGAATGTTTCAACCTAATTAACTATGTACCTTGCTCACAAATAGGACACCCTTGAGTTCCTTTAATGCTATATCCTAAAAAAATTCTCTAATCAGGAAAGTCATTTATCATCCCATACAACATGGATCTCAATGTGAAATATTAATTTCTATAAGTGTAATACAAAGTAACACCTGAATCCCAAAATAATTTCAAATCCTTGATCAATGGATCCAAATAAATATCAATATCATTGCCTGGTTGTTTTGGTTATGATATAAGCATAGATAACATGATGTATTTTCATTTCATGAATAATCATGATGAAAAGTTATAATTTACCAAAATTACCATCCATGTACTGTGAGTGCTGATTTTAAAACCAAAAGAATCCACTCCATCTTTAGATAACACAAGACAAAGGTTTCTCAGCTCATTTCTAAATTTAGGATACTCATGATCAATTATCTTCCACTGAGGAGAGTCTTCTGGGTGAAATAGTTTCCCATCTTTATTTCTTGTATCTTCACACCACATTAATTTCCCTATAGTCTCCTCACTTTCATATAGGTGTTTAAACCTTGTAATGATTGGAAAGTACCATACAACTTTTGTTAGACCAGATTCATCTTTCTTGTATCGAGAAGAACCACACTTTGGGCATTTCGTAAGTAATTTTTGGTCCTTATGAAATAGTGTAAATTCATTCCGGAAGATGTGTATTCTTTTATATATCATACCCATAAAGCGTAAAATTCATTTGGCATCATATGTTTGGTTTGATATCTCTTTATCTTCTGGGATAATTTCATTCAAGAGAGAAAGTAGTTCCATAAAATTGGAATCACTCCATCTGTTTCCTACTTTCAAATTATACAACTTCAGTACAACTGAAAATGTTGTATATTTAGTGAAACCGACATACAATGGTGTCTTTTCACTACTCTTTAACTTCTCAAACAATTTTGGGAAATTAAAAAGTTTATCTTTAACTGTACTTTTCATTTCCTCAATACGATCTTCATTATCATTCACATCTGTAATCACATCCTCGATACAACCTTATTCATTATCCACACTTGTAATCATATCATATGATCCATAAAATGTAGTGCTATCCCAGCTACTAGCTACATTCTCTTTTTCTCCATGTTTATTCCAACATTTATAACTTTGATCTATTCTATGATAGATGAAGTGTTCTTCCAGCTCCTATGGAATAATTATTCTTGAATAACAACAATCTAAACACAGAAAAAGGGTTTTAAAAGGTTTATATGCATTATCTTTTGCAAAATTGATGAACTCCTTCACTACATCTTTATACTCTTTTGTCAGACGATTGGCATCAATCCATTCTTTATTCATATCAATACGATTTTATTTGGTAATATTAATATTTATCAAAATAAATACACAAAATATGTTCAACTAGGGTCATCATCCAATTATATATCCCTCTAAAAAGATCCAAAGGAATTGAAATAAGCTAGAACAAACCTGAACCTATAAAATATAGGTGTGATATAAAAGTCCAGTAGGACACCACAACCTACCAAATCTAAGAGATCACTTTCTTATTACATCCTAAAAACTCTAGTTTGAAATAAATTAGAAAAATAAACATTTTCTATGCAGTTTTACCAAATAATTAATAACACATAAAAGTGTGTTAAAACCCTTTTTCTAATATTTTAATTAAATGAAAACAATCACTTGGAAAAAAATTTACTCGACCAATACCTCTTGGTCAAATAAATTTTTTAAAATCTGACTTTAAACTATTTCATAAACACCCATTTTTGAAATACACATTTAAAAACTCAAAGAGGTTTCTAGCTATTATATAATTTTCTAAAACATGTTTGAAAACCAACCATTTCCATAAAACTAGGCACAGTGGCCTAAAACCCCATTTTCAAAACTCACGAATTCTTGGAGTTTCAAATACAAACCATTCTAACTTTTCTCAATTGAGAATTATTTTTGAAATCATTATTAAAATAGTTTTAAAACACTTCAAAATCACCCTTTCCTTTTGTCCTTCTTTAAAAACCTTTCACAATCCATTTTCAAAAAATCTAAAAAGCAAACCATACAAAGAAGGAAGAAAACACATACTTAAGCACCACTTTTTTAAGTTTCACAAACTAGGTCATGAATAATAAGAATCCCCACATTAGATCACAAGATATAATGTTCATGCAATAATCAAAGGGGCTTAAGAGGGTATCACACCTTTTATGAAAACTTATTTTTTATAAAATTTCAAATGGGACTTCTCTTTTCAAAACATGCTTCAAATGACAAGCCATTTTATCATTTATAAAATCCATCCTAATCAACTATTTGGACCAATTTTATCTAAACATCTTTGAAACTCAAATAGAAATTTACACTACCCTTTAAATAGCCATTGAAAAACATTCAAAGACACAATAATTTTCAAAATCCAATCCACATTAAAAAACACCCTTTTGAAATAATCCATATCATTTTGAAATCATAAAAGCTCTAAACACCCTAAAAAATTGATATAAAAATTAACCAAGGCTAAAAAAGTGGTTTTAAATACAGATCACAAGGGTTAACTCACAAATTTAAAAATAAAACAACATTTTCCAACATTTTTAACACTTTAAAATCACCCAAACTCTTAGTTTGAAATAAAATTAATATAAGAATAATTTTTAAAACATCAAGTTTGTGATTACCACTGATTTTAAAACTAAAATAATTCTTTTAAAAAACCCTTTTAGGCATTTTCCCAAACACTTTTCATCGAATATCATTCCATGAAAAGGGATAAAACCACCTGAAAAACACTATTTATACCTTAAGAGAACTCATATAGACATAAGTATAATAAGAGAAAACATTTAAAATAACAATCATTTAAAGATAAATAAAATATAAAGGAGAAAGAAAAATAAAGGGAACATGGTATATAAGAAATCTAATAAAAATAAGATGATGCAACAATAACTAAGAAGGAAACATAAAATATAACCAAAGTATATCCATAAATGTCCCATAATACCTTTATAAAGAGGATGATCCATGGAATGGAATAAGAGTAATATAAAAAGTTAATGGAAATGTTTAAGAAACAGTACATCAATATACCATTCACCATTGAAATCTCACAAATGTCATCATGTGCCAAGTTCCTTAAGGAACTCATTTATAATAAAAATAAATTAGAAGATATTTGAGTGATTTTTCTAATATATGATTTCTTAGTTATTTTTCAATGAAATCTTCCACTAAAACTTCAAGATCCATGTATCTTTTCTATTCCATACAATATCAGTGTTTTTCCTTTATAGAATCTACCTTTTGTTTTATAGTGGGTTATCCGGCCTATGATGCTAAATATTTTCAATAAAAGTAATCCAAATATAGTAAATGTTATTATTTAACTCATGAATAGTCCATCGGGTGCTTCATTGGAATTTAGGATGATGTCTTGGTCTATGTAGGGAAATTAATCATTCCCTTTTATATTATCATTCAATAAATTGCGGAAGAATGATAAGTACTAATAATCATTGGATGAAATTTCATATCCACAGGGAAGTTGTTTATTAATTTTAATACAGGATAATTGATTTTTTAAATTGTATAGGAGCAATTCCAATTTGTCTTGATGAAAGAGGTGAATCAATTAGATGAACATGAAGATTGTCATATCTTTATCACTACTAATGAAGATTATAGAGAATTAAAAAAAATTGGTTGAGGAAAAAGGTATGATGTGCTTGATTAATGTAAAATCCAAAAGGAAAACTATGGAAAGTCACAAGACTATGGGATAATAAGAAAGGTTAATTATAATAGAACTACTTTCAAGGTCTTCCTTTACTAAATTACTTCTCTAAATTTTGGTTTAACCCAAGTTAAAGATATGGAAATTCTTGAAAAACTTGAGGTACTCATTTTTAGGAAAATAATAGGAAATAGTTGGAGAGGTCATGGACTATAAAGAACTGTAAAAAATTCCATGGGGGAGTTATAGATAAGCCAAAAGATAAAGAACATGATGGGGAAATTTTTTGAATTAAGATAAGAGTTGATCTTGATATTGAACTCAATGTATCCTTTGAGTAAATTAACATTTGGAGGTATAAAATAAGGAAATAAAATATAGTTTTTAAATAATTAAAGTTCTTTATCCAATAAAAAATAGAGTAAAAAAATACTAAAAATTAATATTGAAAAACTTAAATAAAAAATTATGAAAATTCTAGAAATGTGGTTGGGGTATGGATCATGAATAAAGAATGGTCCTAGATAATTGATGGCCTAAAAAAATTATCAAATGATCCAGTAAAGAGAATAAAGTAACTCAAAATTGATGTTTAGAAGTTATGATCGAAGTGTGATTATTAAGAGAGGCTTCTAAATATCAAATTGGAATAAGAAAGATCATGTGCATGGGATATGAAATAGGAAAAAGAGGTAAATTAGGAATCTACATAGAGGGTAGATACTGATATACCAATAAATTGGTTCCATGATAAATGAAATTTAGAACTAAGTAATGATCATAAGAACAAATCAGTAATAGTTGAAGAAAAACCTCAATGAACCAATTTGTGGAAAAGGTTGCATTTAGAAACTTACAATAGAATCAGAAACCAAAACATGGTGATGAAAAGGCATAATCAATACACTAAATATTTGGTGTTATTGTTGGGTAAATATGGAAAATAAAAAATGTGTTCTATATAAAAGAAGAAATTTATGGATAATGATAAATAAAAATATATGATAATAATTTTCTGTTCATGATATGTCTAAAATGACTATTTCTATTTTTTATTGGATATAGATACAAAGATATGTATTTCCAATCTAGGGTATGAATGGATGTATCAAAACAAAACCAAAGGGGAAGATCAAAACTATTAGAAGTACCATCATGAAGGATGAAATTGATGAAAATATAGAGGTAAAAACATCACCAAATAGAAAGTGTAGTAGGATATAAACCAGTGACAATAACCTTATTTTCGATGGCGGTGGGATAGACGGTGGCAAGGCATGGAGCATTGACGATGACAACGATGAAGGATAAGGTGGGTGGTGGGTAGGGAGAGAGGTAGGTGAGGTAGGGAGAGATGGTGGCAGGGCGAAAATGTGGCATATCGATAGTGCAGAGGTAGTGCGGCTAGGGGAGAGTGGTGCATGGCGACAACGGGGTTCGACAACAGTGGAAACACGGTAGGGTTGTGACAATGTAGTTTGGAGAGAGTGAAGGAGCAGTGGTAGCAGGGTTTGAAAATATTGGTTGTATAGTGGAAGTTGGCTTTCATGATATCTTAAAGTGTGCGAGAGAATAAGCCGACTGTTAGAGTTCATTTATAAAATCGGGTAACACTTTTATTAGTGCTACTTAAAAAGCATTGATAAAGATATGTTTTGTCAGCGCTAAAATATAAAGCACTGATAAATATATAATGTTAGTAATTTATTTATATTATTATATATATTTATAAAATTATATATATAATAAATAAATATATATTTATTCATAATTATAACTATAAATAAATAAATATTTATTTATATTTATATATATAATAAATATATTTATAAAATTATAAATATTATAAATAAATAAATAATTATTTATAATTATAAAATTATAATAATATATTTATTATATTTATAATTATATATAATAATTATATATAATAAAAATATTTATTATAAATAATTATAAATATATATTTATTTATATTTATAACTGTAAATTTATATATATTTATTTAAATAATTATAAAATTATAATAAATGTATTTCTTATATTTATAATTTTATAAATATATATATGAAAGAGGTCTAACTAGAAGCCAAAGCTCCTGACCATTTATTAAAATTTAAAGAAAAATAAAGCAGACACAAGAAAAGAAGGATGATGTCAAACACAGGGACAAACCCTCATCCATAGAAAGAGACAACATGTCAAAATTCATAATCATGATCTAAATCATGACCAGGATATCCAACATCATTGGAAGACTCCCACTCTGACTGGGAGTTCTTTTGATTGAATATCATAATATAATTATCCTTAATCTTCTCATTCTCCGGGGTGAGGTGAGTCCTAGAAGATGTACTTCAGCCACACCCACATGCTGTAATCCAGTCCTCCCATCCACGTCCTCAGACACAATTGTTTAGATGAAGACCACACCTACAAGTCTTAGATAGTAGCCAAGCCCCTTCTATCTCTTCCCTCCCCAAATCCGAAATACCATTCTCTAAGAGAGTCTGCTCATTAACATTAAGAGTCTCAATGTCCACATATAGGACATCAAATTCATTATAGATGTAAAAAATGGGCACTTCCTGCACCAGATCAAGTACATCAAAAGTATTTAAGGTGGTAACCTACACCACACCCCTGCTCTGTGTCCAGGATTAGAGGCAGTGTTATTCACCACAATCTTTTTAGAAGGAATAGGGGACAAATTATCCTTTCCTTTCCTATTCGAGGAAGTTAAAGCTTTTTCTTGGATTAGTTACCTATCCACTTTAGTTTGGATATCATTTTCAAGCTTCTCCAAAACATTAGAATAATAGGAGGGTTCCACTGGAACAACAACATCCTCATCAGCAGTCTGATTCTCCTTTTCATTAGTAGCCATATCAGTACATGAAACCTTGGAACCACCAGTAAGAGCAAAGATAGAAGCTTGCTTGGCCACATAAACAAAAGAGGGATTACCTAAAACAGTGGCATATTCTTCCTCATGACCACTATAAATAGGTTCCACAAAAGGATGAGGGTTGGATTCAATAACAGTAGCCACCCCCACCTCTACTTTAGAGTTGGGTTTCTTTTTTCATATATCAACAGAGTGCACTTTCATCCCACAAAAACTGTAGAACATCCTACTACAACACTTATCATAAGTGTGTCCTAAGTTGTTGCATCCTTTATAGAAGTTAAGAGATTTTTCATATTCAACCAATAGATCAAATTTGTTTCCATATGCTGTCAACAAAATGGACTTAACCAAAGGGGATCTGAGATCAACTTCAACCTATATCCTAACAAAGTGAGCATACCTTACTTTCTCAATTTATCTATCTATTCTAATGGGAACTCCAACAGTTGATGCAATTTCCCATAGTATTTGAGGGTGACACATGAACCAACTCAAACCATGAACAAGTATCCAAATTTGGGTGATAGGGTTATTAAAGTTTAAGGGATCAAAATGAGGATATGAGTCTTAGAGTCTAAGGATCCTAGGGTTAAGATTAATGAATCCATATCTCCAAGCTTTAGATTTTAGAAGACCCGATGCAAAAACAATGTGAAAGTAGCCTATACCCAGAGAGGTCATTTTCTATTCATCAAATCCCCAACATTCAATAAGTTGATTCCTAAGTGCAACCAAATTCAAAAAATCCTTTACTGACAGAGAAAGATGAGAAATAATTGAACGCTTACATTCATTAATTATAATTATTTAAATATATCTATATTTATTTACAATTATAATTATAAATATTTTTATTTATTTATAAATATTTGTATATATTTATAAATATATTTATTTAATTATATATATTTATAACATTATAAGTATAATAAATATATTTATTATAATTTTATTATTATTTAATTAAAAAATATATTTATAATTATAGGTATAAATAAATAAATAATTATTTATAATTAAAAAATTATAATAAATAAATATTTATTTATAGTTATAATAATATATATATATATATTTAAATAATTATAAAATTATAAGAAATATATTTATTATAATTTTATAATTTTTTAAATATATACATGTTTATTTATAATTATAATTATAGATATTTTTATATATTTATAAATATATTTATATATTTATAAATATATTTATTTAATTATATACATTTATAACATTATAAGTATAATAAATATATTTTTTAAAATTTTATAATTATTTAAATAAATAAATAATTATTTATAATTATAACTATAAATAAATATTTATTTATTTTTAATTAAAAAATTATAATAAATAAATATTTATTTATAGATATAATTATATATATATTTTTAAATAATTATAAAATTATAAAAAATATATTTATTATATTTATAATTTTATAAATATATATAATTAATATATTTGTTATAATTTTATAATTATTTAAATATATCTATATTTATTTAGAATTATAATTATAAATATTTGTATATATTTATAAATGTATTTATTTAATTATATATATTTATAACTTTATAAGTATAATAAATATATTTATTATAATTTTATAATTATATATATATATATGTGTGTGTGTGTGTGTGTGTGTGTGTGTGTGTTTATAATTATAAGTATAAATAAATATTTTTATAAATATTTTTATATAATTATAAATATATTTCTATATATATTTATAAAATTATAATAGTTGTATTTATTTTAATTTTATAATTATTTAAATATATATAGTTATAATTATAATTATAAATAATTATATTTAAAAAGTATTTATATATAATTAAAAATTTATAATTATAAATATAATAAATATATTTATTGTATTTTTATAAGTATTTATGAGAACATAATAGATTCATGAGTATAACATGAATGGATCATATACCTAGTAAAGTACAGATCATAAAAAATGAGTCATCACATATATGGACAACATGAATAATAATAAGGGCGTAATGTATAAATGAACATTCATAATGAATACATAACATATGCATGTCAATTATACTCACACATCAATATATTTATTGACCAAATTCATTGGAAACATATATATATATATATAATTATAATTTTAAATATATATATATTTAAAAGTATTTATATATAATTATAAACATATAATGGAGTGTCGGAAAGGGTTGATCTTCTGGTTCAGGGCTCGGGTGGGTTTGATTCGATGAATCCAGGTCTGCTCATCTGTCGAAGCCCCTACACAACGATATTTCCTTTGCTGAAGTCCTCAATCAACTGAAACTCCAATCAAAAGAAGGTACTCATGTGAATGATGTCATCCCTTGTGAAGAATCACTTTCTTCTAGATATGTGAATGAGAACTTTACTATTATCACAAACCCTGATGCTCTTAAGGAGTGGTTAGATGTATGTAATTTTTCTCTAATTGGGCGTCTGATTCTTACTAAGGGTGATAAACCAATGAATACTGAGGAGGTTAAATCATGGCTCTCTTGGATTTGGGGCCTTTCTAAGTGGCTAATTGTCCCAATTATAATAGGATATTTTCATTTAATTTTTTCTAATATGGATGATCGCTTGTGCTTGGAGGTCCAGTTTCTATGTGCTTAATCCAGAAGTTTTTCACATTTCTGCTTAGGATTTGACTTTCAATCTACATTCTAAAAAATATACATCTACACAAATCTAAACCAGAATTCATGGTCTTAGCTAGGTTTTTTAGCATCCTATAATTCTTAATGATCTTATCTCCTATATTGGTGTGCCCATTAAGATGGATGAAAACACTATTGAAGGAAAATTTGGTTACTTTTCTAGAGTCCTAGTGGATAATGACATGTTAAATCCTCTACCTGATTATGAAACTCTAGTGGAAATGGTGATAAAATTGAAGTTCATTTTGAATATGAATTCAAACCATCATTCTATAATTTATGCAAGGTTATAGGTAATGAGGTATCCAATTGTAGGAATGTTTGAAATATTCAAGTCAAGCATGCAGGTACCTTGAAACCTTCTGGTAAGAAATATTTTTGGAAAGATATTTTGAATGATTGTACCACTACTGAGATAGATTCCAGGGGCACAAATTCGGATGCTTATCAGAAGGGGAAGAGGATTGACACACCTATTTCAGACCAGATACCATTAAAAAATGATGAATTACCTTCAGGAATGGATGAGTGATTGATTAGACCACCTTCTACTGATACAAAGAGGGATAAATGCAGTCAAGACGTTGAAGGTGGACAAGTATCTTTTAAAGATTCCCTCATTGGATGTTCCAAAAAATGCAGGATCACAGAAAATTATGGATGAGGATGGGTTTCAATTGGTCTTCTATAAGAAATCGAATCAATATATCTCTCCAAAGATGGGAAAAAATGTTCTTACCTTGGCCAGGACAAATTACACTAGAACTGGCATTATTGAGAATGTTACTCCTTTCAAGATTGACCCATGTGGGCCGAAAGTGGTTGATGAAGTTGTGTCAGAGGTGGACTTGATCATAGATAGGGATAAGGATGTTGTGTGTGTGTGTGGGGGGGGGGGGTGAGAATGTCCCATCGGATCATGGTCATGTGATGGACAATCGAGTTGTTAAGATGGTTAAATGAATTTGGAACCAAAAATCATGGAGATGTGGGAGACATCCAAAAGGCTATGGTTGAGTATGTGACAAATATGATTGGGTTGTTTCATGAGGGCATGACTAGAATGTGTCTTCTTATATGGATTTGAAGATCTAAATCACTCCAGAGCAGAAAAATATCAAGGAGAAGTACTTTGTGATCTTCAATCAAAGGAACTCACAGTCAGAATGAGAAACTGCTGATGATGATGATGATTATGATCATGATTATGGGTATGATCTTGTTCTTGATTTGTAGATTTATTTTATGGATAATGGAATGCCTCTCTGTTTAACCACATCCATCCTATTTCCTTTGTCATCTTTATTTTTCTAATAATTTTTTAGGAGCGAGCTCACTTGTCTCCTAAACCTTTTGAGTATATTTGTAAATATAATAAATTTAATTATAATCTTATAATTATTTAAATATATAATTATTTAATTATAATCTTATAAATACTTTTTTTAAAAGTATTATATATACATTTTAATTATTTAAAAAATATATATTAATTATAAATACACATTTTTTATTTAATATATATAAATAAACATTATTTTTGAATATAAATATAATAATTTTATATAAATTAATAATATTTTTTATTAAAAACTTTTATCAGTGCTAATAATAGCGTTGATAAATCTACCATTTATTAGTGCTAACAAAAACAGTGATAAAGGGTGAACCTTTATCGATATTTTTTTAACACTGATCAAGGGTAGATTTATCAGCACTTTTAGCTAGTGCTGATAAAGGCCCCCCTTTTATTAGTACATTTTTCTTAGTGCTGATAAAAGCCAATGTTTCCCTTTCACCAATCTGTGGTAGTGAAGATAGTTTTTGACTGATTAAAGTGGAAATATTTTTAATGTATAATTTTAAATATTCTTTGACCTATTTTTAATGATATTATTTTGAATTTATTAAAATGTTTTTGAATAAATATCTCAGTTTTAATTATAGAAAATAATTTCTCCCTTTGAGATAATTATTGTAATAATTTTGGAACTGTTGTTATTAATTTTAATTGTTTTACCCATAGAAGGTGTTTGTTAGTATTTCTACTTTTCTATTTAAAAGGAGTCCAAGTAGGATTTAAATATATTAAACATCATTGATAAAAAGTTTGACACATTTATGTTCACTTGAGAACAAAGATATGATTTTTCAAAGTGTTGTACAATTCTGAAAAATTATCGTTCGATCATTATTTCATCATATGGATAATATCTTAAGTTCTAAACCACATCTTCTTCAAGAACTATTATTTTGAAAAGAAAAACTGATTTGTTACTCAAAAACCACTACATGTGCTTCTATTGCTCCTCTTCTATCTTTTTCTTTTTGCTTTCTTGTGTCAGTAACACTACTTGTTATATCTTACACATGTTTTCACACTTTCTATTTATGCTTTTACATTCAAGTATTTTTTATTTATTTTTGTTTTGAATAATGGATTCTAAAGTTAAGACCATTTAGGTTGTGTCTCTCATAGTATAAATCCAGTGTTATAATTGGGTTGTGACTCCCTATATAAAATTCAATGTGTTAGTATGGTTATCCCTCAACTTTGTAGAAAAGTATATTGTAATCAGGTTATGATTCCCTTTCAAAAATCAGTATAATGAACAATGTATCTCTTAGAGATTAGAGAGTTATAAGAGTAGAGTAGGTCCACCTTGGACCGAACTAATATAAAAATATCCTATTCTTATTTTATTTTTCCATATCTAAATAATTTTTTTAATTAACTTTATCAAACCCTTCTCTTTACATATTTTTGATCTGGTCTATTCACCCCCTTCTAGACCATCTGTAATAACTATTTCCAAGCTAGTAGTTGGTATCATAGATTGGATATGTTAAGGATAAATTAGATCTACTATTTCTTTTCCTAATATCAACCACTTGGTATCATTAACCTATTTCTCTTGGTTATAGAGTCTATTGTTTATATTTTATTATTATAACCTTTTTCCTAGAATTCACTATCTAAGGAAAAGATATTTAATATGTTAGGAATAAGTTTTAGTATACCCCTACATTTTTATTAAATAGATTATAAATATTATAGAACTTGAATAGAAACATATCTCAAGCAATTGAATATTGATCATTAGACAATAATGATAAAACTATACAAGTTACCTGATTCTGATCCCGATACTCTTATAAGAAGTGATTCTTCCAAATATGTTTTAAATTATAAAGCTGTGAATATATTATATTATACTATTAATAGAGATGTTTTTAGTCATGTATCTGTATGTAAGAAAACTCATGAGATATATAATATTCTATAAGTTGCTTACCTTGGATCAAACAATTTGATTCAAACTAATCTTGGAATTCTTCGAGCTAATTACCAAGACTTTAATATGGGTGAAGGTGAAACTGTAAACTAGATATTCCACCATTTCACTACCATTATGAAAGGGATAACCTCACTTGGAGAAACACTAGAAAATCCGGTACTTATTGAACAAGTTTTATGAGCTATACCAAAGAAATGGAATGCAAAGAAGGCTACAATTGATGAAAGACTGAACTTTAGAGAGTACACTCTTGATGAACCAATTGGATCACATATTCAGTATGAATTATAATTGAAGAATATTATTGAATAAGAGACAATTAAAATAAAATAAGTAACATTTAAATTTGTTAATTTTGTACCTATTGACTCCTATGATTCTAAATTATAGGATAGTGAAAAAGAAGACATGACTCAGATTGTGACTGGTGTCTACAAAAGAATGAAAAAGAAAGGATTCAAGAACTAATTTAGAATAAACTCTCAAATGGATAAACATATGGGAGGTAATAAAGGTAATATAACAACTCAAAATTTTATATTTAACACTTTTCAATATTTTAAATATTATTACCTGAGTTAGTCATAAAGTCAACATGGAGTTATGGGGCTCTTAGAGCCTATATTTTTATATATTAAAAACATTAAATTTATTATATCATGCACACATGATTTTTTATAAAATATAGAATATCTTCTGAAATGTGTCTCAGATGGGAAAACCAAGACTACCATTAAATCTGAAAAATGGGTTTTACCTGAGGTGTGACATAATATTTGTATGTGTTAGGTGTTTCATTAGAATTTAGTCATGGATGGATTAAATGGATTAAATTAACTTATTAATTTAATACATATTTAATTTTCTATCCCTAACGGATTATCTACTTAATCCATCTTTAGAAAATTCCCTAGTTTTAGCTACATAAACCTAGAGGGAATGAGAGGATAGTGATAACACTGGTGGTGAGCGTGTGGGTAGGTGATCTTGGAATCAAGGGTCAACAAAAAAAAACATGGAGTTTTGTGAAACCAATGAAGAATGTGGTGGATCTCATCAATGAAATTAATGTGGATTCATTCTTCACCAACAATCGATCCAAACGTGAGACAGGGTATTCATTTTTTTAGTTTAATTGCCTATTTTTAATTGTTAAGAAGAACGTAAATTAATTAATTTAAAATTAATTCTTGATTTTTTCATGTTGAATTGATCATCGATTATTTCTCTCTTCCTAGAATTAGGAATTTGAGATTTATTATGTTTTGGAATTATTGATTTATTTATTTCCCCCATTCTTCAGATTTTTTCAATGATGGACAGACAAAAATAGCCTTCATTTGATGTTCACTTTGTGTTTTGTGCCTTTCTCCATCTATTCTTTAACATTAACCTTTAACATTCTGTTTGGATGATGGTTCAATGATAACCAGGTAACCGATCATTGTATAATCATTATTTGGTACAATGATTCATTATTGTGGGTCTAATTTTGGGTTTTGGAGACATGATAAAGGAATGGAACCGATGATAAGAATACGATAGAGGACCGGGTGATGGTGGTTTCACATGATAGATCAAGTGGGTATCTCTGGTGGGATGACGATGGTGATCTGATGATGGCATGGGGGATGGAGTTTCCATGGACTAGACTATTTGGTGCTCTAGGATGGTGAAGATGATTGATTTTCTGACTAATAGGTGACTAGGATCTTTCCATCGAAAATTCTACAATATCGATCAATGTAGATTTGAGATTTATTCTATTTTCTGTAGTAGAATTGAAGGTGGAAGTGACATGGGTAAGTCAGGTGAAATATTCTGGAGTTTCTATGAAAATATGATATATGCAATGTGTTGTTCTGAAGAACACACACCGTGTGGAACCCTCTGTGCAGTGGATAGGGTTTACATGGGGAGTTAAATATCACATGATGTATGGTGGATCCACATGCTTTGTGACCCTAATCCAACCAATTTTTCATATATAGGAAGTACATGCCTAGGAGGCTATGTGACCCACACGCTATGTGTGATGGGGCACAACTCATGTACTTTGGAAAGTGAATGGGATTGGGAAGGCGGTACACGCCAAGTGCTGGCCTAACCTCTACACACCATGTGTGGTAACAATGCATCGTGTATATAGGTAGGTACATGTTGTGTGAGATGGAAGGACATGGTTAGTTCTAGAATTAGTGATACATGCCATGTACCCCATGGGACACATCATGCACTCCTTCTAGGGTAGGTTAGAGACCTTGTTCTTCTCAAACTAGCTATAGTATGAGCTTGGGTGAGTTATCTCAAATCGTATCAGTGTTGGTGTGTTCCTTCACTCTATCCCTAAGAGGGTAAAATGAGGTATCTCATTATATGAATAGGATGGGAGATCTCCTCTATATTTTAGTTCTCAATAGAGTTAGGTATCACTTCGTGAGGACTGGGGTGTGATCCTATCATTATTCCCTAGGTTGGGTTAGGTATCCATTTCTGACATCTGAGGTATGTGATCCCCTTCCTAATGGGTTATCCCAGATAGGTTTGGGTATACCCCATAGGCCCTAGGCATGATCCCTTATCTATCAATTAACATCTATTATCTTACGATTTGGTGTAGTCTAATCAAGACAGAACCTCATATGATCCCTCTCAGTTCCTATGTGATTCTTCATGGAAAGACCCAATGAGTGTGACCTCACAAATGAGGTCCACGATCTTAACAAGACCCGATGAGTGAGTTCTCTCAGACAAATGTTACAATTGAGCCACTAATAGAATCCTAGGATGACAGTGAGGATGTGACCTCAAATTGTGACTTGGGGTATCCTTTTAAACATATCTGGGTTATATTTTTATTCCCTTGGATTTGTGATATAGTTCTAAATCCCTCTTTGATGCTTTATGTTTTGTGATTTCAGGGTGTCCTACTAGGTATGTTTATACTCACCCCTATGTGGGATCTTCCCACACATTTCGTTTATTATGAAGACAAAAATCCTTTTTATGGAGTCTTAGGAAGGCCAAAATTAGGTGGAACTTAATTATTATAGATGTACCATGGATGAATCTAAGAGTTTTCATCTTGATTGTAGTCCCCTTTTGTTATAAATTTGGACTCCTTTATTGATTTGGAGGGCTTATATTTGACCCTTTTTAATTTTTCTATACTTATTGATATACTCTTATATGGTATTATTGTTATGAATTCATTTATAGTATGTTTTTTTATCATTTCCTCTTTTTAATAGAGTATAGATATGTGTGTATGCATGTAGGAACTTTAGGATAATGTCTCCCATGTGTGTGATATGCCTACTCAGTGTTATTCGCCAGCCCCTGGCCTATTGGAGGTAGGATTGGGGTGTAATTATTAGCTTATTACTGGCTAGGGGGTCCTAGTAGGTTAGATCATAAAAGAGTGGTATTAGAAGAGTCCATCTTAGGACCAAATTTTAGTCATATTCTAGATGTGGGGTTTTGATTTTAGAACTAGGAAAATTGTGTTAAACTGTCTCAAGTTTATCTCGCAGGTCGTAGAATCTAGAGATGATGTGGCAGTTGACATATCCATTTTCTAGGGATTTGATAACCTACTTGTTGTCTTGGCACATGTAGGCACTGGTTGTAGGGTAAACATAGGTATATGCATCATATAAGAATTAGTTGTGGCTTCCATGTCCTTCTTGAGTTAGCTCCCCAAATATTCTCTTTTGACTATGGTTCAACTCGACTATCACTGGATACCTCCATGATGACATCCAACTAGGATTCCATAGTAGGATCATGATTATGATTTTCTTAGAAATGAGGCTTTAGTCTAGAGACCTGTGCATGATTCAGTTCCTCAAGGTGGATAGTGAATAGTGCCTCCACCTATTGAGAAACATACTGACCTACTTCAAATGGTTTGGGTGGATGATCTCTGTTAAATTGAGTAGAAGTTAGTCCTATAATTACTGATATATATTACACATATTCTGAGTATGATTCATGAGTTTCAGGGTTAGAGACCACCCAAATTTCATGGTGAGACAGACCCCCCTCCTCGAGCGGTAGAGGATGGGCTTGAGTCTGTGGTATGAGTGTTCCACCTGGATAAGACCCCTCTTAATGGTGGTTCTATTAGTGAAACTTATACAAGAAACTTTAGGGAGTTAGTGGATCCCTATGATGGTGATTTTTTATGTGGCTTCAGACATGAAAATAAGATATAAACTTCCTCCACCAATATGTGCTCTCTTGTAACGCATTTTAAACCCATGATAGAGAGTCAGTACTGCCCAAAGTGAATAGCGTTGAGGCGTGATAGATGAGTTCCTTTTATTTGTATGTTGATAGCATTTTTTATGTACTAAGGTCTCTAAGTGAACCTTATTATGAATAATAGGTGATCAAGGGGATGGATAGTTATGGAATTTGGTGGTAGATAACACGAAGTCTCTAGGTGTGATTTGTGGTGCGATCTGTGTCTTCTGTACTTCAGCTACAGCTTTGGTAGACATAGGTGTGTACCCCTCTTTCCTTAACTCATCCCTTTCCTGATACCTAGAGTTTCCAGTGGGGTATTTAGCTTGACCCTTGTGCTTATAGACTCATGATGAGGATGTTTCGGTGATCACATTTATCTTATGGCAGTGTGATTTGATTTTTTGAGGAGAGCTTCACTTAGGATCTATTTATAAAAACAATGAGGCCATATGATGTTTTCCTAAGTATGGAATGGTTGAATACCATCCATGCCCATATTGACTGTAACCAGTGAGAGTTTCAATGTATCCGAGTTAGTGGGATAGAGTTTTCATTAGTTAGAAAAAAGGAATCCTCAGCAGAGAAGGGTGACCTCATATGTAGGTGTATACAATCGATTTATCTTTAGTTTTCTAGTATGACCCTTGGAGAAGCATATTTTATAAGATTTTAGTTCCTAAAGTATTGGAGGAGTATGAGTATGTCTTACCTAAGAATGTTCTAGGTATACCTTCCCATTAAAAGACCAAATTTTACATTGACCTACACCTAGGGTGACCTTATATATGTGCCAATATATTAGATGACCCCTATAGAGCTATGAAAGCTTAAGTTGCGGTTGGATAATCTACAAAGAAATGGATTTGTTAGACCCAATGTATTGCCCTAGGAAAACCAGTTTTGTTTGCTAAAGTGGCAGATGAGAGCTAGAGTTTATGCATAGATTAACGTCACCTGAACTCGGTAGATTCTAGGAGTGAGTATCCACTTCTAAGAATCGATGGATTCTTAGAACTATAGTTAGGGGTGAAGTTATTCTCATAGTTTCACCTTAGGATAAGGTATCATCATCTCTATTTTTGAGAGGAGGACATACCAAAGGTGGATTTCTTGAGCCACTATGGTATCTTTTAGTTCCTGATGATGTCCTTCAGCGTATTGAATGCCCCATCAGTGTTTAGAGAACTCAAGAAATAGATCTTTCATCCCTTCATTGATTGGATTGTGGTGGTCATTATAGATGAAATCCTTATGCACTCAATGTTAAAGGAGGCACACATGAGACATTTGAGGATGGTACTAGACATACTCTGAGAGTAATAAATTTATAGGAATCCCTTGAAGTGAAAATTATAGATTCAAGAGGTACACTTCCTAAGATATATCATCTCAGAAGATGGATTAACAGTATAACCAGAAAAAATTGAGATGGTTCTAGCTTGGGAGCCATCCAAGAGTGTGGTTGAGGTGCATAGGTTCTTTGGTTTGGTAGGATTTCATCGGAGATTTTTTCCCAACTCCTCTAAGATCGCAACACTGCTAAAAGATTTAACCTAAAAGGGGAAGCCTTTTGTGTGGATAGGGAAGTGTCAGCAGGCTTTCCAAGAGTTGTGATAATGGTAGATGAGTGATCCCATATTGAGACTTACAAAGGAGGGTTTTGAGTACGCGGTGTTCTATATTTTCTCTAGATATAGGATTGGATGCATTCTGACATAAAGTTAATTAGTGATTTCTTATGAGTCTCGGCAGTTAAGACCCCATGGGAAAAATACATGACCCATAACTTAGAGCTATAAACAGTGGTTTTCACCCTAAATTCTTGGTGATGATACCTTAAGAGAGACATTTCATGACTATATATCCACTAGACATACTCCTGATGGGTTTATGAAGGTTGGAAGCACTTCATCCTTTCCAAGGATAAATGATGGTACTAATCACGCTATGAGAGGAGGTGCTGAAGGATTTTCATGTATCCCCATACCGGTACATCCAAGAGTGTTGAGGATGTATTAAGATCATTTGGTGTCAGTTTTGGTTCAAAAGGATGTAGTGGAATGTTGTTGAGTTTATCCCTCAATGCCTCACTTACCAATAAGTGAAGTACGAGGTGTCAAGAAGGAATTGGAAGTGAGATGGTGTCTCTATAGGTTTCCTTATGGGACTTCCATGATCAGTGTGAGGTCAGAATTCTACCTAGGTAATCATAGAATAACTCATCAAGTTGACCCACTTCCTAGCCATATGAAAATAGAGTTTGGTTGAGAGAATGATATGTCTGTTCACGTAGGAGATAGTTCGGATTCATGGAGTTTCCATGATACTGATTTTAGAACATGATTCTTAATTCAAGTCATGATTATAGAGATAATTAAAAGAGTCTTTAAGATTCATTTTCAACTGACCATGGAACCCCACATAAATAAGGTAAGACAACAGACCATTCAGGTTTTGGAGGACATGGTTTGGGCTAGCATGTTGGTTTATGGCCATAGATGATAGGTTTATCTATCCTTAGTGATTTTTTTGTAAAAATAGTTATCATTCTAATATATTTATGATACTATTAGATTCCTTGTATGGGAGACCCTACAGGTCATCATTGTACTAGTTGGAGCTAGGGGAGACAACACTCATGGGCCTAGAGTTGGTGTGAGAGATGATAGGGAAGGTGCGGGTCATCCATGAATGGATAAAGACTATCCAAAGCCACAATAAGTCCTATGTATATTGATGATGTATGCCTATAGAGTTTTAAAAGGGAGAACATGTGTTTTTAAAGTTATAGTGATAATTCTAGATATTCGGATTTGGAAACAAGATATATTTAAGTTTCATAGTCCCATTTCTAGTCACTATAAAGGTTTGGTGAGGGGGAATACTGATGATATCCTTATCACGAGGATGGTAAAATATACATTTATGAAATACAAGATATAGAACAGTGGACAACCTTAGGGTTTCTCTCAAGGAAGTAATGTCAAGAGCCAAAGTGGTCTTTCTAAAATTGTTTTTTTTTGTTTTTAAATGTTTTAAAAATAGTAAATCAAAACAACAAAGAAAGTGATGAAAATAACAGAAGGGATAAATGAAATAGTGAATGAACAGAAGAATAAAAAAGGAATCAAAACAATAATAAGGGCATGAAAAGACAAAATGAAAAGGAAGAAGGTCAACAAGAACAAGGCCAGATCTAGGTTGACCCACCCATAACTCCCTATCATAGATCAGTTGAAAAATTAAATAAAAAACTGTCATCCTCACTTAGTGTATGGTTGATGGATCTATACACACACCTATCTCACCCATAACATTGAACACTCGTGTGCATAATCACTTCTAACACATGATCACTCTCTTAAAAGTGAAGAAACCTATAAATTATATCAATCTATCCAAGAATTTTACCCTGACTTAAGTGATTGTCAAAGGGTAAAAAGTCACACAACCCCTCCTATCCACTTGATCAAGAAAGATAAGAGAATAAGGAGAAACAGATAAAGGTCAAGAGAGAAACAGATTGATCTGGTGCAAGAATGTTCTCTCATACACCCCAATTCACCTTCACAATCTCCTTAGAGTGATGGAGAAAAAAAAATGATTGTGATGTTGCTCGGATCTTCAGGTCATGTTAGGTTTCATAAAATGAATCATTCCCCATGAATTAGGTCTCCATTAATGAAGATTAGATATCACATAACAAATAATGGTGACACAAATAGACAAACATTGAAATTTGATTAAACAAAATATATAAAACACAATGAGATATTTACAAAGAAACAAGTTATTTAAAAAGATGAAACAAAAACCAAAACAGTGAAAAAAAGAAGAAGAAGAAGAAGGAGTGGGGTTCCCATGTACATGTAGTAGAGACAATTCTTGTGTTTGGGGGGGGGGGTTATAGGGAATAGATAGGAGATGTAACTCCTCTTATTCACCCAAAAAATAAAATAAAAAAACATAAATTCAATGAAAACTCAAACTACATGCTGCATACTCCAATCCACATGGAACTCATTGACATGATCATCACCAACTCTTCAATGAACTCCTGGTGAAAGAAATTAGACTCTTGCAATGAAACTTCTTGAATATCCCATGTGGTGCCCATGACAACCGCTTTCCTGATCCTATAAGAAAATGGAGAGAGAGAAAAACATCAGACAACATTTCTTTAAAAAGTAACAAAATATTACTATCATTACTTATATAAATATAAAAATATTAATAAACAAAAATACTTATATAATTACAAATACATATAATAATAATAATTAATATTATTATATATATATAAATGAATATTTATATTAAATTTAATTTAATTATATAATTATGTACATAAATACATAAATACATAAATACATGAATTAATATATAAATACTAAATAAAACTAATCTATTTAAATTTATTATATTATTGTTATTATTATATATTATTATTATTATAGGTTATTATAAATAATTATATATAAAATAAAAAAACACAGAAAAGAGGGAGGGAGGGGTTGTCGAGCAGTAGAAGAGGGGAAGGGGGGATCGACACAGCGGGGTGAGGTAGGGGAAGGGGGTTCGCGACGACATAGGGGAGAGAAAAGGGGGTGAGGGAGTTTGGCTCATGAAGAGGGAAGCTCAGGAGAAGGGGTGGATAGTGGCCTTCCATTTCAACGGCAAGGGAGATCTGACCGTCGGTTCCTCAAGGGGACTTTGGTGGTTTGCAACCGAGGTAGTGTGATGAGGTGCAGTGCGGGTTCTAGAATACGGCTGTGATGACAATTTGACATCTGACTATGGAGGTACTATGACAACATCATTAGAGGTTTTTTCTTCAATTGTTGCATCGAGTTCAATCAAAAACTTTAGTGTGATCTTTAGGTTCAGGTCTGGTACTGATGTTGATTTGTTTTTTTTTTCGAGTTTGGATCTTCATCTAGGTTTTGGCAATTAGAATGGAGTCTTTTTATTTGTGAAATGTGATCTTGTTCTTCCATTGTGAAATTCTTTCATGGGAGTGTGAAACTGTGACTCGTGGCCTCGACGGTGGTTTCAGATCCACCAATGGGTCCAACGGTGGGTGAGGATGATGATGGTAGTGGTGAGTTGGAGAGCGGAAGGAGATTATGGTACAATGATGAGTGGAGAAAATAGTAGGGGGTTGAAGGGGAAAGGGAAATGGTGGGTGAGATGAGATGATGGTGGTGGGTTGGATGAAGGAGTCACCATTGAAAATGCCAACAATGGGTAAGTAAGTCGCTGTTGGAAATTTCAATGGTGGGTGTAATGGTAGTGGGTAAAAGGGGTTATGGTGAGTGTTGTTTAGAGGAGTCACTGTTGGAAGGTGTGCTTCCTAGTGGTGGGTAGGATGAGCAGGAGTCTCCATTGGGCCCAACGTTGGGTGAAGATCTTCTATTGGGTCCAATGGTGAGTTGTGGAAACAGGGGCACCAATGGTGGGTTGTGGAGAGGAGCTGGCGGTGGGTAAGTGAATTGCCGTTGGAAACTTCCAATGGTGGGTGCAGGAGGCTAGCGGTAGGTGAAAGGCATGGCAATTACAACACCTTAAAAAAACAAAAACAAACAAAAAGTAAAACAAATTAAAGTAGATTAATAATTAAATTAATTAAAAATTATTAATACAAGTCAATCAAATTAACTATAAATTAATCAATAAAAAACAAATAAAATTATAATTATAATTCACATTTAAAAATTGTTAAAAACTGAATAATCAAAATTAATAATTATTCAACTGATTGAAAAATTCAGATTACAATTGTTACAAATAAATTAATTTAAAATAATAAATAATATTTCAAGTCAGTTTGATTAAATTAATTAAAAAATTAATTAATTAAAATAATTAGTAAAATGAAAAAATTAAATTAAAATTAGATATTACTAAGTATTATAGAAAAGAATTAAATTGTTAAACTCAATTTAATTATTTAAAGTTTTAAAAACAAAAGTTGAATTTATTTATTTATAAATAAAAATAACAAATTAATTAAATTTTTGAATAAATATAAAATTAATGAAAACAAAATAAAGTAAAAAAACTTATTATTAAAATAATAAAATAATTAAAATAATGAAAAGTGAAAAATTATTATTTAAACAAAATAATAAAAAACTGAAAGTAAAAAAATAGAATGAATAAATTAATTTTATTACTAAAAAAACTAAAATTAACACTAAAAACACACTTTTAGCACATCAACATATTTTAAAACATTTAATATATAAAAGACAACAAGTGTTAATTATTACAAAAAAATACATAATTTTAATAGTAAAAAGAGAAAAACAAAGTGAAAAATGGTGTGCCAATGTGTAAACAAAACCAAACACATCAAACTCTACCATACTTAAAATATTTGTTTGTCCTAAAACAAATGAATGCTTTTGTATTTATAAAATATAAAATATGATTTGTAAAATTCATTTCAAAATGATCATGTAAAAACTTTTATAAACAAAGGGGCAGAACCTGACCATGCTTTTCAAGAGTGCTCAAAAGTGGTCTTGCCTAAATTCAATTACACACCAAAAATCAAGGGCACACTGACTCATCCACTATTAAAGATTTCATTCCTCTTATATGAGGTCACCTACTTCCCTAATTCAATTCCAATTCATATTCTAATTATAAGAGTGGTGATAAGTTAGATAAAGTGGAATTAAAACCTTAAAAAAAGGCACCATCAATTTTCACTTTCTCCTAGAATCCAAAAAAGTTTATTTTTTTAATTTTTTTAATCATCTTATTGATAAAACTCAAATGATATTCATACAGGTTAATTACCCACTTATTTATCTGGGTTCAAAATTCCCCGCAGCTTAATGAGCTCATTTTTTACTATTAGGCACTTTATTGCTTTTCTTTACTTTTGAATTTTACCCAGCCATGTATATTAAGCAAAGAACTATACAAAATATCTTATTTGATATGTATAACGGGCTAACACACACAACCGGTTCCTAGAATCTCGTATGTTCAGCTTGGGATCCCATTTTCCCATTTTACTCTGGTTTCAAAGGAATTATAAGATTGACATTTGAGTTTGATCCTTAAAATAATTTTTTTATTAAAAGATAAGTCCCATATATCCGAGTTCAAATGTCCAGTTTCCTAAAGTCATGATCATAATTCCATAAAAATATGTCCTATCTCACTCTCTTCCTCAGTTCCTATATAAAAAATTCATAAGAACGACATGCAATTCCACTCAACAATCATACATACTCAATAGTTTCAGACTCAGTGCTACCCTTAACAACCAACAAGTTGTTATCCTCTATAAATGAAGGATTTTATGTGTATATGCAAGTCAAAAAACCCTTATGTTGTCAAATAATTTAAAAATTTCTGAAATAAATTTATTTTTTAAAAATCATTTGACCTTTTTTTGGAAAAAAATATATGGGTAATTTGAAGTGAGAGAAAGTCTCCTCTTCACCACACTTAAAAATCAAAAATTTACCATTGTATATTCTCAAGGTGGGAGACAATAAGTTCAAATCAAATAGGAAATTTAGTAGTAAAAGGACTGTGAGGGGGTAGCAGGAATTTTCAAAAGTCACATTTCCACAAAAAAAGAAAAAAAAATAGAAGAAACCCCACTGAACAAAACTAGTATATCAAGCACATTTTTCTTTTAAAGTTTATGATTTAAGATGTTTTAAGTATAAAAATGATTTTTTTAATTTAGTTAAAAAATAAGCATGATTATCATTGTTGTTTAGCAGTAGTTGAATGAAAATGAAAATAATGGGTGCAAGCATGTTTCAAAAATAAGATTATAATAATTTTCAAATCACTAGATTTTATCAAGATAACATCCAGAAAGAAAAAAATTCAAATTTTTCATAAGAATTCAGGGGGACTCACCTACACTTAAGTACTAGCAGCATGAAACATGAATGCAAAGATTTAAAATTTGGAAATTTAAAAATAGAACTTCCCTGAGGTAGAAGATTTTCATATTAAAATTCATCCAAATGAAGCCTCCTTTGTTTGTATTCTATAATATTTTTTGATAACCAGTTCAAATCCATAAATATATAAACAAATTTAAATTAGATTTTAAGAACTAAAGTTCAAAGTAAAATGAAACCAATGAGTGAGTTAGGGAGTGTTATCCAGCAAATCTAACGCACTGCTCCCTTGGGTCTTGAATAAATGACACATGGAGTAACTACCTGATTATTGTCCTAATAATATAAAACACACAAATTAAAACAAAAATAATTAAGAAAATAAATCAAGAAATTAAAAGGACAATCTTTGGATAACCCCCAAGGGGTGCTTTAGTTTGATTTTCCTTAGTTGGACAATTAGTGGATCAACCCCAGTCTGATGGGGGATGTGAATTATTGCTTAAGAACTACAAAATGTGGTTCTTTACAACTTCAGAGTTATGCCATATTTGGATTAAACCTTGTGAAGAATCATTAAATTACATCTCCTTGTAATTAGATCACTTGTAGAGTATTGGAGGGGTAAATAAAATGTAGGTGATCTTCCCCTCATCTATAGCCTGAGGGTTGGTGTAGACAGTTGGTGTTACTTTATTACTAGGATGAGACTGGTCTTCTAGTTTATCTTGAAAAAGAAATAATTATTTGAAATATAATATAGTATCATCATCCTCCTCTATTCTTTTGCAAAACTTTAGCAATTCCTCTTTAACAACATCTCCCAAACTTTAATTTTTATCTAGAAATTGGAGTTACACTGGTTCTTTAGTAGGTAAAACCTCATGTTCCTCTTGAATCTATAGCTAATTACAAAAGTGATTGGAATCCTCAATACCTTCAAAGAGAGAAACACAATCTAAATCAGATTCAATATAATCCAAGTCAAATAAAAATACACATTCTTCCACAAAATTATCAACTCCCTAAAGCAGTGTAGCCTTTTTAGCTTCCTAATTGAACTGTAATACTAGGAGGATATATATAGCAGGAGTGATTTAGTCAATATCTTCAATTCTCTATTCAAAACACATCATCTTATTTGTTGTATCTTCTATGAAAAAGATGAGTATTTCTTGTGCTGGATCCACCTGTTAAGACATTGAAAAGGCATTAAACAATTCAAAACACTTAATATCATCAAATGAAGTTCTGGAAATAAAACGATCTTCCATATTATTCCCAACTTCTTCAATGTATGCCTATTCAATCTCCTACCATGTCTTGAAAAAATCCTCATAATTTGGATCTTGCAACTCTAGACTCGATTCTAGGGGTTGTTTAATTTAAAAAGTGGGATATTCTATCTCTTCTAAAACATAAAACTAAGGAAAAATGTGAGAAAATTATTTAAGTTCCTTAAATAAGAATTCTAAAGTTTGTGGTCTCATTTCCTCCTTAAATAATTTAATTAGTTCTAAAAAATCATATGGATGAAAATTTTTGAACTATTTTCTAATTATATAAGCAAGAAACCCAACATAATCCTCTGAGGATCAGTGTGCTCACATCATTCTTTAGTTTTTTTGTTTTTTTTTAATTTTTGTTTTGTTTTTTTAAGAAAAATAGAAAACACCACCAAGGAAAACATTGATTCCCAAAAAATGATTCCAAAATTTTATGGCGTACGTTTTGTGAAGACGGTCAAAGATGCATTTATAAAATCCATGATATAGTACAGTGGATAACATTGGGGTTTCTCTCAAGGAAGCAGTTTAGAGATCCCAAATGATCTTTCTGAAAATGTTTTTGTGTTTTTAAATATTTTTAAAATTGTAAAACAAAATAGAAAAAATAGTGATAAAGATCATAGAAGAGATAAATTAAATAGTGAATGAACAGAAGAAGCATAGAGGAAGCAAAACAACATAAAGAACATGAAAAGATAGAATGATAAGGAATAAGGTCAGTAAGAACAAGGATAGATCCAGGCTGACCCACCCTCAACTCCCTATCATAGATCAACTGAAAAATTAAATAAAAAACTCTCATCCTCACTAAGTGTATAGCTGATAGATTGATACACACACATCTCTCAGTTATAAAATTTAGTACTCATGCACAAAATCACTTCCAACACATGAGTACTCTCCCAAAAGTGAAGAAATCACCAAATCAGATCACTCTAGCCAAAACTTTCTCCAAAACTGAAGTGATCATCAAAGTTTCAAAAGTCACACAACCTCTATTATCCACTCAATTAATAAATATAAGATAAAATGGGAAAATTATAAAGGGTAAGAGTGAAAACAAATCAATCTAGTGCAAGAACATGCTCTCACACACCCTAATTCACCTTCACGGTATCCTTAGAGTGATTATGAGAAAATGATGATCGTGATGATGCTTAGAACTCCAAGATGCATCGAGTTTCATAGCCAGAATCTAGTTCCATGAATTAAGTATCCATTACTGGAGATTCAAGATCACATAACAAAGCGTAGAGATAGAAATAGAAAAACATTCCAATTCGATTAAAAAAACATAGACAACACAATGAGATATTTACAAAGACAAAACAAAAGTGAAAACAGTGAAAATATAATAATAAGAAGGAGTGGGTTTCCTATATTTAGGTAGTAGAGATAGTTCCTGTTTCTGAGGATTAGGTTCTGGGGAAACAGAGAGGTAGCAGACTCCAATCCACATGGTGATCCTTGATGCACTCATCACTAACTCTTCAATTAACTCTTGGTGAACGAAATCAGACTCTTGCAACGACCCTACTTGAATATCTCATGCAGTTCCCATGACCACCGCTTTCCTGATCCTGTGAGAAAAAAGAGTGAGAAATAAAAGCATCACACAACATTTTTTTAAAAAAATAACTAAATATTATTATCAATTATTATATAAACATAAAAATATTAATAAAAAATTCTTATATAATTATAAATACCTATAATTATTATTATTAATATTATTAGATATATATAAAAATGCATATTTATATTTAATTTAATTTAATTATATAATTATGTACATAAATACATTTTTTAAAGGTTGGGGCTGAAGCCTCATTTTATTATTAAAGAAATGAACTCTTTTATCTGGGTAGAGGGAGACCCATTACATATCTCAATGGACCAAGGCCAAGTGGCCTGAATAAAAGGCTTGAAAGCCCATTTTTTGGCCTAAAGGGCCCTTTGGTGAATAGTACTACTATAATACCCAAGCTGCTACAGTACCTGCTACAATACCGCCACCGCTACAGTCCCTACTTTAGTACCTCAGAAATTCTTCCTTGACCAAATTTGATCCTAGGTATTTTGGATGCCAAGTAGGAGCCTTTACCACTTGGGTACAAGCTCGTTGTCATGTACATGAATACATGTATTAATATATTATTACTACATAAAATTAATCTATTTAAATTTATTATATTATTGTTATTATTATATTAATTATTATATATGTTATATTATATATTATTATTATTATAGGTTATTATATATAATTATATATAAAATAAAAGAAAAAGATAAAAAAGGGGGAGAAAGGGGTTGTCAAGCCATAGAAGAGGGGAAGGGGGAGGGATTGACGGTAAGGTAAAGGAAGGGGGTTAGTGATAGCACATGGGAGAGAATAAGGACTGAGGAAGTTTGGCTCATGGTAGGGGAGATTGGGAGAAAGGGTGGCTCACAAACTTTGGTTTCAATAGCAAGGGAGATCCGACCGTTGGCTCCTTGAAGTAACTTCAGTGGTTCGCAGTCGAGGAAATGTAATGAGGCATGATGCAGGTTCTAGAACACGATAGTGATAGCGTTTTGACATCCAATGGTGGAGGTACTGCAAAAAAATCAGTGGAGGGTTCTTCTTCGACTGTCACTATGGGTTTAATTGGTGGATTCAGTGTGCTATTTCAGTTTAGATCTGGTACTGATTTTGATTTGTTTTTTTAAAGTTTAATTTTTCATATGGGTTTTGGTGGTTAGAATGGAGTCTTCTTATTTGTGATTTATGCTCTTGTGTTGCCTTTGTGAAATTTTATCGTATGAGTGTGTAACGGTGACTCGCTGCCTCTTCAGTGGTTTGGGAGCCACCGTTGGATCCAATAATGGGTGAGAAGCCACCGTTTGGTTCAATGGTGGGTGAGGATAAAGATGGCAGTGATGAGTTGGAGAGAGGAGAGAGATGAAGGTGCAACGATGAGTGGAGAAAACAATAGTGGGTAGAAGGGGTAGGGGAAATAGTGGGTGATATGGGATGGTGGTGGTGGGTTGGATGAAGGATTCACTGTTGGCAATGCCAACAGTGGGTAAAGGAGTCACCATTGGCAATGCCAATGGTGGGTGTAGTGGTAGTGGGTGAAAGGCGAGACGGTGAGTGCGATTTGTAGGAGTCATCGCTGGAAGGTGTGATACCTGGCGGTGGGTAGGATGAGAATGAGTCACCATTGGGTCTAACAACATTTAAAGAGTCACTTTTTGCTCCAATGATGAGTTATGGAAATAGGAGCACCAACAATGGGTTGTAGAGAGGAACTGGCGGTGGGTAAGTGAGTCACCATTGGAAACTACCAACGGTGGGTGCAGGAGGCTGGCGATACATGAAAGGCATGGCGGCAGTGGCACAAAAAAAAAACAAACAAAAACAAACAAAAAGTGAAACAAATTAAAACAAATTAACAATTAAATTAATCAATAATTGTTAATGCAAGTCAATCTGATTAACTATAAATTAACCAATAAAAAAGAAAATGAAATTAAAATTCTAATTCACATTTAAAAAAGGTTAAAAACTAAATAATCAAAAATAAAAATTATTCAATAGATTTAAAAATTCACATTACAATTGTTACAAATGAATTAATTTAAAATAATAAAAAATATTTCATGTTAGTTTTCTTAAATTAATTAACTAACTAATTAATTAAAATAATTAATTAAAATAATTAATTAAAATAATTCATAAAATCAAATAATTAAATTAAAATTAGATATTACTAAGTATTATAGAAAATAATTAAATTGTTAAACTTAATTTAATTATTTAAAGTTTCAAAAAAGTAAAATTTATTTATTTACAAATAAAAATAATGAATAAATCTAAAAGTAATGAAAACAAAATAATGAAAAAAACTAATTAGATAAATAATAAAAGAATTAAAATAACGAGAAATGGAAAATTATTATTAAAAAAAATAAAATAACAAAAAATTAAAGTAAAAAAACAGAATGAATAAATTAATTTTATTATTCAAAAACAAAAAAAAAACTAAAAACATAATTTTAACATAGAAAAATATTTTAAAAAATTTAATATATAAAATATTTTTTTTAATTATTACAAAAAATATATTACTTTAATGATAAAAAGTGAAAAAGTGAAAAATGATGTGGCAAGGTGAAAACAGAATCTGCCACATCAAACTCCCTGTCACTTAAATATTTGTTTCTTATAAAAAAATGCATGATTTTGTATTTATAAAACATAAGATATGGGTTTTCAAATTTATTTCAAAATGATCATGTCAATACTTTTACAAACAGAGGATCATAACCTAGTCATACTTTTTAAGAGTGCTAAAAAGTGGTCCTACATAAATTCAGTTACACACTGAAAATCAAGGGCACATTGACTGATCCACTATTAAAGATATGATGCCTCCTATATGAGGTCACCTACTACCCTTCTTCAATTCCAGTTCAAGTTCCAATTCTAAGAGCGGTGTCATGTTAGATAAAGTACAATTAAAACCTTAATTAAAGGCACCTTCAATTTTCACTTTCTTATAATTTCCAAAAAAAAATATTTATTTATTATTTTTCTAATCACCTTATTGATACAACTAAAATGATATTTATACAAGTCAACTGTCCCCTTCTTTATCTGGGTTAAAAATTCCCCTCATCTTAATGAACTCATTTTTTACTACTATGCACTTTTTTTTTCTTTTTTACTTTTGAATTTCACCCAACCATTTATGTTGTGAAGAGAACTATGAAGAATCACTTATTTGATATTTAAAGAGGGCTAACTGACACATAAAATGCCTAGAGTCTCAAATGTTCACTGTGGGATCCCATTTCCCATTTTGCTCTAGTTTCAAAGGACTTATACAATTACCATTTGAGTTGGCTCCTTAAAGTGATTTTTTTATTAAAATATGAGTCCCATAGGTTTGATTTCAAATATCTAGTTTCCTAAATTCATGATCATAATTCCAAAAAAAGATATCTTATCTCACTCTCTTCCTCAGTTCCTAAATAGAAAATCCATAAGAATAATGTTCAACTCCATTCAACAATTATACATCCTCAACAATATTAGACTCAGTGAAACCCTTAATAACCATAAAGTTATTATCATCTAGTAAAGAAAAATTTTATATAAATATTGAATCCAACAAAACCTCAGTTTGTGAAATAATTTTAATTTTTTTTGAAAGAAATTGATTTTTTTGAATTTTTTTGACCATTTTTTTGACCAAAAATCTAAGGGGAAATTGAAGTGATAGAAAGACTCATTTTATCCACACTTAAAACTCATCAATATTCTTGTTATAGATTATTAATGTGGGAGATAGATAAGTTCAAATTAAATATAAAATTTAGCAGTAAAAGGATTGTGGAGGGGTAACATGAATTTTCAAAATTCACCTTGTCACACAAAAAAGAAAAAGAAAAGAAAAAAAAAACAGAAACAAAAGAAACCAAATAGGACACCACCAACATATTAAGAAAAATGTTTTTTAATATTAATGATTTAAGATTTTATAAAAAAACAAATGATTTTTCCCAATTCAGTTAAAAAAGAAGCATGATGATCAATTTTATTCAGCAGTAATTGAATGAAAATGAAAACAATGGGTTTGATCATGTTTCACAAATAAGCTCATAATAATTTTCAACTCACTAGATTTTAAAAAGATAACACCCATAAAGAAAACAAATTCAAACTTTTCACAATAATTCAGGGGGACTCCTCCACACTTAAGTCCTAGAATATTGAGACATGAATGCAAGGATTTAAAATTTATAAAATTAAAAATAGTACTTCTATAAGTATAAATATTCTCATATTTAAATTTATTCAAATGAAGCCTCCATTTATTTGATTTCTGCAATATGTCTACCTTCTCAGTTCAAATCCCTACATATGCAAAAAAAATTACATTAGAATTCAAGAATTAAAGTTCAAAGTAAAATGAAAACAATGAGTGAGTTGGGGAGTGTTGTCCAGTGAATCCAATGAACTGATCCCTTTGTTCTTGAATGACTACCATGTTGATTAACTACTTGATTATTTTCCAACTAAGAAAAACCACACAAATTAAAATAGTAATAATTATGAAAATAAAGCATAAAATTAAAAATCATAATCTTGGGATAACCCCCAAAGGGGTGATATAGTTTGACTGTCCATAGCTAGAAATTCAATGGATCAACTTCATCCTGATTGGGGATGTGGATTATTACTTAAGAACCACCATATGTGGTTATTTCCATCTTCAGAGTTATGCCATCTTTGGATTACCCCTTGTGAAGCATCATAAAAGTCACTCTCCTTGGTAGTGGACCACTTTTTGAATACTTTAGGGGTAAATAATGTATAGGGGCACTTCCCCTCATCTATAGCTTGAGGGTTGGTGTGCATAGGTGGTGAGACTTCAGCACTAGGATGAGAAATGTATTCTGGTTTAGGTTGAAAAATAAATCCTTCATTTAAATATAATAGAGTATAATCATCCTCCTCTATCCATATGCACAACTTTAACAATTCCTCTTCAAAAGAAACTCCTAAACTAGAATTTTTATCCAGAATTGGGAGTTACAACAGTTCCTCACCAGGTGCAACCTCATGTTCCTCTTGAATATCTAGGTGATTAAAGAAGTGATTAGCATAAAAAAATACCTATAAAGGGAGAAAAAAAATATAAATAAGTTTCAATGTAATCTAAGTTAAATAAAAATACAGATTTTTCCAAAAAAAAAATCAACTCCCTGAAGTAGTGTAGCTTGTTCAGCTTCCTGATTGAATAATGATCCTAAGAGAATGTCTTTAGTAAGAGTGAGGTATTAAACCTCCTCAATACTCTATTTTAAACACATCATCTTATTTTTTGTATATTCCATGAAAATGGATAATATATAATGTGTTGTCTCCACCTTTTAAGACATTGAAAAATTATTAAACAATTCAGAACACATAATATTTTTAAACGAAGTGATGGAAATAAAATTATATTCCATATTTTGCCCATATTATTCAATGTATGCCTATTCCATATCCTTAAAACTATTTAAAACATCATTAAAATGAGGATCTTACAACTCCAGACCTGATTCTAGGGGTAGTTCAATTTCAAAAGTGTGAAACTCTAGCTCTTTTGCAACATATAACTCAAGGAAAAGGTGAAAAAATTATTTAAGTTCCTTAACTAAGGTTTCTAAAGTTTGTGGTATCATATCCTCCTTAAATTATTCAATTAGTTCTAAAAAATATTCTGGATGAGTTTTTTTGAATTGTTCCCTAATTCTATAAGCAATAAATCCAACATAATCCCATGAGGATTGTGGTGGTCACATCATTATTTAGTTTTTTTGTTTTTTAAATTTTTGTTTTGTTTTTTTTAAAGAAAAATAGAAAACACCACCAAGGAAAACATTGAGTCCCTAAAAATGGCACCAAAATTTGATGGTATCCCTATCATGAGAATGATCAAAGATACATTTATAAAACTCAATATATAGCATAATGGATAACCTAGAGGTCTCTCTATAGGAAGAAGTGTTGAGAGCCCAAGTGGTCTTTCCAAAAATATTTTTGTTTTTTTTAAATATTTTGAAAATATTAAATCAAAAAAACAAAAAGAGTGTTGAAAATCTTAGAAGGGAGAAATGAAATAATGAATGAATAGAATAATCATAGAGGAAGTAAAACAATATGAAGAACATAAAAAGAAAAAATGACAAGGAAGAAGGTCACCAAGAACAAGGTCAGATCTAGGTTGACCCACCCTCTACTCCCTATCACAGACTAACTATAAAATTAAATCAACAACTCACATCCTCGCTCAGTGTATGATCTATTTCTCAATAAACACACCTTTATCACCCATAACATTGAGCACTAATGCACAGAATCACTTCCAACACATGAGAACTCTAAAAAAAGTGAATAAATCACCAAATCAGATCACTCTACACAATAATTTCTCCCTGATTGAAGTGGTCGTCAAAGGGTAAAAAGTCACAAAACCTATAATATCCACTAAATCAATTAAGATAATAGAATAAGGTTAAAAGGTTAAAGGGGAAGATATAAATATATCGATCTAGTTCAAGAACATGCTCTCACACATGCCAATTCACATTCAAAATCTCCTTAGAGTGATGAAGAGAAAATGATGATCATAATAATGCACAGATCACCAAGTCTCATAGAGATTCATAACCTAAATCAGGCCCCCCTAATTAGGTCTCCATTACTAGATATTTGAGATTTCATAACAAAGTGCAGAGACACAAATAGAAAAAAATTGCAATTCGATTAAAAAAATAGAGACAAGACGGTGAGATATTTATAAAGAAATAATTTATTTATAGAGATAAAACAAAAATTAAAACAATGAAAAAATAAGAAGAAGGAGTGGGATGACCATCTCTAAGTATCATAGATATTTCCCATGTTTTAGGGGGTAGGTTCCAAGGAAATAGAGAGAATATTTAGCTCCTCTTATTCACCCAAAAAATAAAAAAAATAGAAATATAGTGAAAACTCAAACTAAAGGAAACAGACTCCAATCCATGTGGTGCTCCTTGACATGCTCATCACCAACTCTTTAATGAACACTTGGTAAAAGAAATTGAACTCTTACAATGACCTTTATTGAATATCCTATGCAGTACCCACATCAACCACTTTCCCGATCCTGTAAGAAAATAGAGAGAGAGAAAAAAAATGCCACACAACATTTATTTTAAAAAGTAACTAAATATTACTATAATTACTTATATAAATATAATGTCATGACCCATCCCAGAGGGGCCCATGATGTGACTACCCCAAGCCCACCACCAATAGTTTAGGGGCTGGTGACTAGCACTGAGTAGGAATATCCCACAAATGGGAAGAATTTTCCTAAGTACCTATATGCACGCTCACATCTCTAAGCCACAAATTCTGAAATGTAAAAGCACTAAGTAAAAAATTCATACAAACCACTATATCCCACAAGCAGAGTACAACCCTGAAAGTACTGGAATGTAAATAGGGCCAAAATAATCCCACAAAAATAAAAGAGTCTGCAGCCACAAGTCAACCTATAAAGTAAGAGGTATTGGGATTGTTTTCGGAAAATCTACTAGAACACACATTGGCCTATCCGGTCTCACAAGGCATCACCTGGTCCTAGTTTTCCTAAAAATCCATTGAATAGTCGATCGTCTGCACAAGACACGACACATGCAGGAAAATCTCATGTAGGGGTGAGTAAAACAATACTCAGTAGGACACCCCGAAACCACAAAGCAATACCAAAAAAGAAATACCCCAAAGGAAATACCACGAAGGAAATACCATAAAGGAATACCCCAAAGGAGATACCATGAAGGAATAAAACAAAGTAATACCACCAAGGAATGCATAGTCAGCTCCACATAGATATATGTCTACAAAAAATATATCAATAACATGTAGATATACTCAATACAATAAGACATAGAGTATCAACAAGACACATATTCTCCATAATACATAAATTCTACATAACTCACACAATATCCATAAGACACACAGTCTCCATAAGATACACAGTCACCATAAGACACACAGTCTCAATAAGACACACAATATCTAGGTCACAGCTAGCCATAGAAATATTTTCTCAAAGCATGCTCATTCTGAGAGAACTCACTCTTCATGCCATTATGTCATATATACACTCCCACAAAAACCCACTTAGGATATCTCGAAATTAACTTATTCTCATAAGGGTATCAATGGCATATAAGGATTGTCAAAAGGATGCACTATTTGAAATTTATGGGGGTTTGAAGTTTTAGAAGACGAGGTGGGGATCATTGGGCCCGTGGATTGACTCATGATCGGTCCACTGATTGGGGTGGTCGACTACCATAGTTGGTCCACCCCACGGTCGACCATGCGACCACCCTGGGTTGATTTGGGGTCTGACCCATGTCCAAACTGGATCTGGTCTGATCTATTGGGCCGACCTGGATGTCTCCATCTGAGTCGACCTAGCCTGCTCCATCTGGGCCATTGCACATAGTCCACCTGGCCACATCCTCCGCTCCATGAGGTCACCCGTGGGTACCATTTTCGCTCCACGTGGTCATCCCGCCACGTCACGTGACTGCATTACTGGATCTTGAAACCTCACCGCATCCCCGTATCCATCATCTCCACATATCATGGCTCCACTTTTCCATATCCCATTTAGCCCGGTTTTCCACTACCACTGTCATCTGCAGCTGTCGCCTCCGGTCGCCGCACCACCTCGCGTCGCCCCATCAGACCTTCATGCTAAAACTGCATCGGTGGTCCCTTCCGTGAACCCCCACACCACCCATGATGCCCTAATTTCAAAATGGTCATAGATACATGCTTCTCGGGTTGCAATATACATAGACCTGACCTCCATTGTCGGTTTACCTCCAATATGGGGGTCTGATCGTGTTCGGATCCACTCAAAAAGCCGAACCGTGGCAAGGGGGTCCAACTGTGATGAACACAAATAATGAGGGATAAGGGAAGAAAAAATAATTACCAAGGAATTAACATCAACATTTTTTTTTGCGTCGGCCTCAATTATTTCTCGTTATAATGAATAATGAAGAATAATCTAAAACAAACTCCCGTTAATTAACCCCACAATTATAACCACCCTACATCGATCGAACCGCAGATCAATATATTCATGGATTGAACCTTATTCATCATTAAAACCAAGAGTGGGGAAATAATCACAAAGAAATAACTTCCCTACATAGAGTTTGAAACAGTTGTTGACGGGGAACAGTTGTATTGATCTCATTGACGAGATCCTCAAACTTCATTAGCATGACGATCCATGATCTATTCTATGATCTATCATTTTTCATTTGAGAGGATTCTCTCTAGAGCCTCTAGAGAATTTCTAGGGTTATGAGACTTACCTAGGGTCCCTGGCTAGATCTTCAATTAAAATAAATAGCATCGCTATGTTGATGTAATGTTAAAATAAAATAAACTCACAATTTATTTTATTCATTAAAATGTCCAAAAGCTATTTTTCATAGATGAACCGTGCTAGCCGATATTAGGCATCACATAGGGAAAAAAACACATTAAGAACTCAAAATTGGTCTCAGATTTCCAATCTGAGTCACTATTCATGAGTTATTAGGATTTTAAAACAAAATAATTCTATTTAATTATTTTATTGACGGTTACATCCTTGGAGCCTTTTTCTTTATATGACATGTGCCGAAAAAATTTAGGTCACACATAGGGTAAATCCAACATTATGAGCTCAATGGTTCCCTTTGATTTCTAATCCAGAAATCTAGTTAAAAGATATTCCACTTTTTTAGGAAAACTGCATGCGCGTACTATTAAAAACTTAACATTTTTCAATGAATTGTTTCAGGAAAACTGGGCCTCATAATTGCATGTCGTCTTTGTGCCTGGTCTAAAAATTTTCCAAAATAATTTCTAAAAATTGAATCAAGAAAATCCGATTTATTTCATTCTTCCCACCTTGGGGCTTTTCATCCCTAAAAATCTAAAACAAGGGCTACTCAAACAAATGAGGGAACTTATCACGAATTTGAGCTTCATGCTCCCATGGGCTCTCCTAAAGATTCTTGTTCTTCCACAAAAAATGTACCAAAGAAATCTAACACCCATGAAGGATCCTATCCTACTGATCCTCAATCTCCACTGAGTACTACGTAAAAGTCACCGCATCGTCGATGTCCAACTCACCCTAGTCAAAGACATGCGATGGGTCATGCACGTACCTCCTTAGCTGCGACACGTGGAAGACGTCGTGTACCCACTCTAACCGAGGAGGTAGAGACAAGAGGTATGCCAGCTCACCAACTCTATGTAGTATTAGGATAGGTCTGATGAAACTTAGAGATAGATTTCCTCCCAGGACAAATCTCTATAATCCCCGTCAAGGTGAGACCATAAGGAACACATAGTCTCATTCCTCAAACTCCAAAGGCCTCTTCTTCCTATCAGCATAAGACTTATTCCGGCTCTATGCAGTCTTCATACTCACCTATATGATCTAAATCTTCTATGTACTCTCTTTCACCAACTCCTATCCCATGAGTGCTGACTCTCCTGGGTTTTTCCAACAAAGTGGTGACCTGCAGGGGTGGTCGTACAAGGCCTCAAATAGTGCCAAACTGATGGTATAATGGTAGATATTATTCTACACAACACCACCAGGGGTAGTTGATCCTCCCAAATATGTCCAAATTATAAAATGAAATCCCATAGCATGTCCTTTAGAACCTGTATGGTCTACTCTGTCTGGATGTCCGTTTGTGGGTGAAACGCTGTGCTCAAGCGTAACTGAGTCCCAAATTCCTCCTACAATACCTTCCAAAACCGGGATGTAAAGAGAGAATCATGATTAGAGACTATCATCAATGAAATTCCATAGATTCAAACTATCTTCTACACATAGAGGTGTCCCAAGATCTTTACTAAACTCTACTTCCGAATAGCTAGGAAGTGGGATAACTTGGTGAGTCAGTCAACGATCACCCAGATGGTATCGTTTCCCCTGGATGTATGTGGTAAAACTATCACGAATTACATTTATATCCCATCCCACTTACATTCCTACACCTTATGGGGTTGGGATAAACCCAATGAAACCTAGTTCTAAACCTTTAATTGTTGATAAGTGAGGCATCGAGAGACGAACTCTGCAACTCCCTTCTTTATACCCGACCACCAAAACTGATGTCGAAGGTCCTGGTACATCTTCGCCACACCTAGATGTACCACCAAAGGGGATGCATGGAACTCCCTCAAAACCTCCTCCCACAACATCAATGGTAATACTATGCACCCTCTGAAAAGAACGACGTGCTCCCCACCTTTTGAATATCCATCAGGGGCAGGCCCTGTAGACACATGTGCTTATAAAGTATCACATTTAGCATTCCCAAACTATGCCTCCCTAACTCACAATAAGAGTGGAGGGGTAACAAACATAGAATAGAGTAAAGTTTCTCTATCCCTATCTACAAAGGATATCTACAATGAGGCCAACTGCTATGATGCCTCATTCAGCAACTGTGAACTGGATCTTCTATAGAGAGCATCTTTCACCACATTCCCCTTCCAAAGAGTATAAAAAATCTCAAAGTAATAGTCCTATAGGAGATCTATCCATCAAATCTATCTCAAGTTCATATCCTTTTGAGAGAAGATATACTTGAGACATAATTCTAGGTGACTGTAGAAGTACTGTATAAGGTACTGTAGCAGGTATTGTTCGGTACTATAACAACCAAAACTATTCACCTTCAAGCCACCAGTTTGGGGATGAAGTTCTTAAGGCCTTTGGGCCACCCAGGACTTCGGGTCAGTAAGGATTTCATGCCACCTTAAGGCCTTTTGGCCACCTCAAGGCCTTTGGGCCACCTGATGTGTAGATTAAAACTAGAAAACTTCTACATGGAATAAGCTACAGAAGAGGATTCAGAGCAAGGAACATTTACCAGAGAAGAGATAATGGATTTTGATGAATGAGAGATTATGGAATTTTCCATCAGTACTAGGTCTATACACCTCTTCACAGGACAATTAGCTGAATAGTCATGCAAAGGTGGAGAGTTGATCACGATGCAGATGCTGGGGAGGGGCAGTTTCAAGTAGTCATAGTCTGTAATGATTCCTTTAAGAACTTTGGGTCCTACAATGTCACGATGACTACAGGACATTTAAGGGTTCCCCTTAAACCCTTAAAAGGGGTAATATTAGAAAATGAATAAAAAATGAAGGCCTTCAGGACATTCAGGTAGAGTAGACAATAAACCGCTCGCCCATCAGGTAGTGTCACCACATCTTCAAAGCAAATACTACCGCTACTAACTCAGGATCATGGGTCACATAGTTCTGCTCATGTGGTCTCAACTGGTATGAACCATAGGCAATAACTAATTTCCCCTACATTAGGACACAACCTAGCTCAGTTCTTGATGCATTGCAGAACACTACGTACTCCTTACCCTCCTCTTGAAATCCCAAGATGGGAGAGCTCATAAATCTCTGCCTCAACTGCTGAAAATCTTGATGACACTCTTTTATCCACATAAAAGGCTACCCCTTTAATGTCAAATATTTAAAGGATACTGCTACTTTGAAAATTTTGGTACAAACCTCTGATAGTACCCAACCAAACCAAGGAAACTCCGCACCTAGGTAATACTTTTGAATGGATCCCAAGCAATAACCGCCTCAATATTCACTGAATCCACTGAAAATAAAACCTCTGAAAGAATGTGTCCCCAAAAATGGACCTCCCAAATCCAAAAATTACACTTCAAGAGATTCCCATAAAGATAGTGCTCTCAGAGTGTGCCTAGGACCATCTTCAAGTGTATCGCGTGCTCCTCTTCAGATGTCGAGTACACTGGGATGTCATCAATGAAGACCACCATGAATCAGTCTAAGTAAGGCTAAAGATATGGTTCATGAATCCCATGAACACTGATGGGGAGTTTCTCATACCAAATAGAATCACCAAGTACTCATAGTTGATGTAATAACATCTGAAGTTCGTCTTCGATATATCCTCATCCCGTACTCATAGCTGGTGGTATCCAGATCTGATGTCAATCTTTGAGAACCACCTCACCCTTTTAAAATGATTGAAGAGGTCATTAATCCTTAGTATTGGATACTTATTCTTTATGGTCACCTGTTTTAGGCACTAGAAGTTTACACATAACCTCAAGCTCCCGTCTTCCTTCTTGGAAAACAAAATTGGGGTTGCCCAAGTTGAAACACTGGGTATCACGAATCCCTTCCTCTTTAAGTCCTCTAACTACACCCTCATCTCACGAAGCTCTACGAGAGCCATTCTATATGATGGTATAGATATCGATGCTTTCCCAGGGTATAGATCAATGTAGAATTCTACCTCCATACAGGGTGGTAATATTGAAATATCCTTAGAAAGGATTTCCACATACCCTGCCACCACTACAGGAAACTGTGGACTCAAATCATCCACCGCACTGAGGGTTAGACTAGCCAACTGATGAGTGAATGACTACACCCTCCCATGTGTGAGTCCATATTGCAATTCCTATGTTTCCTTTTCACAAAAAAGGAAAACCTAGTCTCATCACCGTAGGCACACCGTACTCTATGCCTAAAACAATCAATCTGAGCATGAACTATGGATAAATAGACCATACTGAGAATGATGTCGTAAGGCCTCAACATTGCTACCAAGAGATCCCAAACAAAACTCTCACCTCCAAGAGTACGATTGCACTATCAACACCAGTATTTGATCATCGAATCTCCTCCCATAGGATTCTCTCAGTGTTAGGGTTGAGTCAACGGTTCAATTGGAATCTATGAGTCTCGAATAAGGTTTGTGGGAATAAAATAATGACCGGAACCAATGTCGATAAAAACTAAAAATAAGTTCAAAAAGAAATAGATCATACCTCTAATCATCCCTATAGCCTCGGGGTTATAATTCTCCATCACCTGTAGCTGGCCTCATCCCTATCCATCAACTCCCTGAGTCTGTCATGGACCACCTGGGGGTGGTTGTGGTAATAGTTCGAATATCTGACCACCTCATGCCACCCTACCTACTCCCCTGCCAAATATTCCACCCTGTGGACTACCCTTATCCTGAATCTACCTCTTCCTCATTGGACCCTCGATCTTCTCCTGACCGAACATACAACAGGTCAGGAAATCTTGTTCCAGATGTCCCTGATTGCTACATAAGTAACACAGCCTATCCCTCAGCTGATTCGAGATTCCTTGGGAGCCCTGCACCATTAATCTTGTGTCTTGGGATCATCTCCTAAAGTTCCTAACCTGATTGGGTCCCTACAACTGTCGTCGACTACCTACTGCCAAGGTGTCAGCTACCTGGTGCCTGCTGGTAGCTCCCACTATCAGTTCCTTCTCCTCTAGAAAGATTTATGCTAGCAAGGATCACTTAAGTACCCCAACATAAGTACGAATGCTAAGGGATATCACGGATGTCATGATATCCTGATGAAATCCCCGCTAGAAGGTATGATCCCTAAAGAAATGGTATCGTACCATATCTGTGGAGTAGTGCGAAAGATCGATAAATCTCATCGAATAATCCACCAAAATCTAACTGCCTTGCTATAGATATAGAAGCTCCTATATGTACATTGACCGCAACATGGCTAGAAATAAATCATCACTAAAGATATGCTTGAATTATACCCGAGAGAGAGTTGTATCATCATGTTTCTAGGTTAATAAGCTTCACCATTTTCACATAGAGCCCTGAAAAAGACTCGCAACAAGGACTTCCATCTAGTTAGAAGACATCCTCACAAGACAGAAGACACGGGTAACTACCTCCATCCAATCCTTAGCTTCCTGGTGATCTAGCTCACCCCAAAAACTGGGATTTCGCTACCTCTAAAACTTGTGCAACGTACTTAGTCTCTGTGCATCCTCAGCTGATAGTGTTAATAGTAGCTACTGCTCAACGAGTGGTGGTATAGCTGGTAATCCATCCGGCGGTACTATCTATGGTACATGATCCTATACCGATGCCTCATTTCTTGGTAGATAATACTTGTGATCATGCAATGGAATCCTAGCTGGATATCTAGGCAGGGGCATCCTGTAATAAAATAAGATGTACCACAGTCAATAGAGTATATCTAGAGAGTTGAATCAAGAAGGACATAGAAGACACAACCCATTCCTATATGATACATGTACCATTATTTTCCCTGCAAACAGTGTTTTAATGTACCGAGTTGAAAATCAATTGCCCAGAGTCCTGATGTATGGATACGCCATCCACTACACCAACACTAGATTCCATGGACTAAAAGTTGAACTTGAAACACTTAACAATGTTTCCCCAACCCAACCTCACAAACTCTCAGTCCTAAAGTAGAACCAACCTCCTTTGATACTACTTTATCATGACCCATCCCAGAGGGGCCCGTGCCGTGACTACCCTAATCCCACCTCTAATAGGCCAGGGGAAGGTGACTAGCACTGAGTAAGAATGTCCCACAAATGGGAGGCATTTTTCTAAGTAACTATACATACACACACATATCCTAGATACAAATTCTAAAATGTAAAAAAAATAAGTAAAAATTCATGAAAACCACTATATCCCACAACTATATTACAACAGTAAAAGTACTGGAAAGTAAATAGGGATAAAACAAGCTCACTAAAAGAAAAGAGTCTGAAAGAATAAGTCCAACCTGTAAAGTAAGAGGTAATGGGACTATTTTTATAAAAGCTATCAGAACACACCTCAGTTTATCCGGTCTCACAAGGCACCACCTATTCCTGGTCTTCCTAGAAATTTGTTGAAGATTCGATCATCTACACAAGATACGACACCTGCAGGAAGATCCTATATAGGGGTGAGTAAAACAATACTTAATAGGACAACCTGAAACCACAAAAGAATACCCAAAAGTAAATAGCACAAAGGAAATACCAAAAAAGAAATACCAAAAAGAAATACCATGAAGGAATACCACCAAGGAATTCCCTGAAGGAACACCACAAAGGAATGCATAGTCAGCTCCAAATAGATATATGTCTATAAAAAATATATCAAGAACATCCAGATATAATCAATCCAATAAGACACACAGTATCAACAAGACACATAGTCTCCATAAGACACATAGTCTCCATAAGACACATAGTACCCATAAGAAACACAATCTCTATAAGTCACACAATCTCCAGGTCACAGCCAGCCACATAAATATTTGCTCGAACCATGCTCGTTCTGAGAGAAATCACTCCCCAAGTCATAAGGTCATATTCAAAAACTTCTAAAAAACCCCACTTAGGATATCTTGAAATGATCTTCTCATCGTAAGGGTCCCAACACCATATACGGTTCATCAAGTGGATGCATCGTTTGAAAGTTATGGGGGTTTGAAGTTTCAGAAGATGAGGGGGTCACTGGGACCGTGACCAACTCACGGTCGGTCCATCAACCGTGGCAGTCAATTATTGTGATCGACTGCTGCGATTGACAAATGTTGTCAACCGCGCTGCAGAAACTCGAGCTGCTATGATGGTTGATCACTATGGTCGACCATTCATTGTTAACCGTGTGACCGCCTAGGGTCGATTCAGGGTTTGATCCAGGTCCGACCAGAATCTGGTCTGGTATGCTGGGCCGACCCAGTCCGCTTCGTCTGGGCTGACCCGGTCCGCTCCATTTGGGCCGACACGACCTGCTCTTCTTCAGCCCGCCCCACTCCACTTAGGACCGACCCATCTCCCCTAGCCTAGCCTGCTCGAGCGCGGGCTATCTGGGTTGTCACACGCGGTCCGCCTGGCCATGTCCCCCGATCCACGAGGTCGCTTGCAGTGACTGCCGCCGCTCCACGTGGCCGCTGCACCGCATCACGCAACCGATTCACTGGATCCCATGGCCTCACCATGTCTCTGACTCCATCGCATCCACGTCCTGTTGCTCTACTCCACCACATCCCACATGGCCCACTCTGCCGCCGCCGCTGTCATCCATGGCCACCACCTCCGGTCACTGCACTGCCTCACGTTGCCTCACCGGACAGCCGCACTGGTGGTTCGTTCCATAGACTACCACACCACCTCTGATGCCCAGATTTTAAAATAGGCATAGATTCGTGCTTCTCAAGTGGTGATCTACACAGATCCAACCTCCATTGTCAGTTTTTCTTCAATCCAAGGGTCAGATTGCGTTCGGATCCGCCCAGCAAGTCGAACCGTGGCCACAGGGGTCCAATGACGATGAACATGAAAAACGAAGGATAAGGGAAGCATAAAGAACACTCAAGGAATGAACATTGTACTTTTTCCATGTCATCCACAATTCTTTATTGTTAGAATGAAGAATAAAGAATAATCTAGAACAAACTCCCGTTAATTAACCCCGCAATTATAACCATCATGAAATGATCGAACCACATATCAATCTGTTCATGGATTGACTCGACTTCATCGTTAAAACTCAGAATGGGGAAAAATAACAAAGAAATAACCACCCTACCTAGAGTTTGGATTGGTTTTTTATAAGGAACGGTTGCATTTCCTTCATTGATGAGATATTCCAACTTCGTTGGCATGACGATCCACGATCCATTCTCTGATCCGTCATTGTTCCTTAGAGAGGATTCTCTCCAAAGCCTCCAGATAATTTCTTGGGTTATGATCCTAACCTCAGGTCCCTACCTAGCTATTAATTTAAAATAAATAGTGTCTCTATGTTAATGTAACAATAAAATAAAATAAACTCACAATTTATTTTATTCATTAAAACATCCAAAAACTATTTTTCATAGCCGACCCACATCGACAGATGTTAGGCCCCGCCTAAGAAAAACACCACATTAAAAAATCGATGGTGGTCTAATATTTCCCATATAAGTCACCATTCATGAGTTATTTGGATTTTAAAATAAAATAATTTTATTTACAGTTACGTCCTTGGTGACATTTTCTTTAGATGACCTATGTCGACCAAAGTTTCGTCACACCTAGGGTAAATCTTCCATTCTGAACTCAATGGTGCCCTCAAATTTCTGATCTGATCTCTTGTTTAAAATATATTACACTTTTTCAAGAAATCCACATGCATGTGCTATTAAAAAACAAATTTATTTGGGAACACCGGGCCTCGGAATCGCACGCTGTCTCAGCGCCTGGTCTCAAAAAATTTCCAAAAAATTTCTAAAAATAAAATCGATAAAATCATAGTCATTACATATAAAAATATTAATAAACAAAAATACTTATATAATTAAAAATACCTATAATTATTATTATTAATATTATAAGATATATATAAAAATGCATATTTATATTTAATTTAATTTAATTATATATTTATGTACATAAATACATGTATTAATATATAAATACTAAATAAAATCAAACTATTTAAATTTATTATATTATTGTTATTATTATTTTAAATTAATTATATTAGTTATTATATACGTTATATTATATATAATTATTTTTTATTTTTATTAAATATAATTAAATATAAAATAAACGGATGAAAAAGGGGGAGGGAGGGGTTGGCCAGTGTTAGAAGAGGGGAAGGGGGAGGGATCAACACAGCGGGGGGAGACGGGGGAAGGGAGTTCGTGAAAATGTAGAGCAGAGAAGAAGAGGTAAGGGAGTTTGACTAGCGGAGAGGGGAGCTCAGGAGAAGGGGTAGCTCACGGCCTTTGGTTTCAACGATAAGGGTGATCTGGTCGTCGACTCCTCAAGGCGACTTCGATGGTTCGTGGCTGAGGCAATGCAACGAGGCATGATGCAGGTTTGGGAACACAACGACGATGATGGTTCGACATCCGATGGTGGAGGTATCGTGGCAGCATCAACAGATGGTTCTTAGGTTTTCATGGCGGACTTAATCGAAGACTTAAATGTGCTCTTTCAATTCAGATATGGTACTGATGTTGATTTTTTTTGATTTTTTATCTAGGTTGTGGTGGTCAGAATGGAGTCTTCTAATTTGTGATCTGTGATCTTGTGCTACCATTGTGAAATTATTCTGTAGGAGTGCGCAACAATGACTTGTGACCTAGACGGTGGTTTGGGAGCCACAGTTAGGTCCAACGATGGGTGAGTATGAAGATTATAGTGGTGAGTTGGAGAGCGGTGGGAGTTGAAGGTGCAATGGTGAGTGGAGAAAATAGTATTGGGTCGAAGGGGTAAGGGAAATAGTGGGTGAGATGGGATGATGGTGATGGGTTAGATGAAGGAGGCATCGTTGGCAATGCCAATGATGGGTAAAGGAGTCATCATTGGCAATGACAACAGTGGGCGCAGTGGCAGTTGGTGAAAGGGGTGACCGTGAGTACAGTTTGGAGGAGTCACCATTGGAAGGTGTGTTCCCTGGTAATGGGTAGGATGAGCAGGAGTCACTATTGGGTCCAACGGTGGGTGAAGATCCATTGTTGGGTCCAATGGTGAGTTGTGAAAATAGGGGTACCAACAGTGGGTTGTGGTGAGGAGGTGGTGGTGGGTAAGTGAGTCACTGTTGGCAATTGCCAACGATGGGTGCAGGAGGCTAGCAGTGGCTAAAAGGCATGTCGACAATAACACCTAAAAAAACAAACAAAAAGTGAAACATATTAAAGGATATTAACAATTAAATTAATTAACAATTGTTAATGCATGTCAATATGATTAACTATAAATTAATCAATAAAAGTCAAATAAAATTAAAATTCTAATTCACATTTAAAAATTGTTAAAAACTGAATAATAAAAATTTCAAATTATTCAACAGATTGACAAATTCACATTATAATTATTACAAATAAATTAATTTAAAATAATAAAAAAAATTCAGCAAGTTTTCTTAAATTATTCAACTAATTAATTAATTAAAATAATTAATAAAATCAATAAATTAAATTAAAATTAGTTATTACTTAGTATAATAGATAAAATTAAATTGTTAAAATTAATTTAATTATTTAAAATTTCAAAAACAAAAAGTGAAATTTATTTATTTACAAATAAAAAAAAGTTAATTAGATTGATGAATAAATATAAAATAATGAAAATAGAAGAAAGAAAAAAATTACATAAATAACTAAAGAATTGGAAGAATGAGAACTAAAAAATTATTATTTAAACAAAAACAAAAGAATAAAAAATGAATTAAAAAAACAAAATGAATAAATTAATTTTATTATTAAAAAACAACTAAAATAAACACTAAAAATATACATTTAACATATAAATATATTTTAAAAATTTTAATATATAAAAGGAACCAATTGTTTAATATTACACAAAATAAATTATTTTAATAATAAAAAGAGAAAAAAAGTAAAAAATGATGCGGCAAGGTGAAAAAAAATCATCCACATCAAACCCCCCACACTTAAAATATTTTTTTATCCTAAAAAATGCACGCTTTTGTATTTATAAAATAGAAGATATGATTTTTCAAATTCAGTTAAAAAATGAGCATGTCAAGACTTTTACAAATAGAGGAGTAGAACTTGTTCATACTTTTCAAGAGTGCTCAAATGTGGTCCTACCAGAATTCAATTACACACTGAAAATCAAGGGCACACTGACACATCCATTGTTAAAGATGCCATGCTTTCTATATGAGGTCACCTACTTACCTACTTTAATTTTAGTTCAAGTTCCAATTCTAAGAGCAATTACAGTTTATATAAAGTGAAATTAAAGCCTTAAAAAATGCACCTTCAATTTTCACTTTCTTCTAGGTTCCAAAAAATATTATTTTTTATTTTTTATGAATCAACTTATTAATACAACTAAATTGATATTCACACAAGTCAATTTTCATCTTCTTCACCTGGGTTGAAAATCCCCCTCCTTAATGATCCCATTTTTGAATACTAGACACTTTATTGTTTTTTTATTTTTTACTTTTGAATTTTACGCAGCCATGTATGTTATGAAGAGCACTATTCAAAAGAAATTATTTGATATATACAGAGGGATAACACACATACCCAATCCCTAGAGTATTAGATGTTTTCCATGGGATCTCATTTTCCTATTTTACTCTAGTTTCAAAGTAATTATAATATTACCATTTGAGTTGGATCCTTAAAGTGATTTTTTTTGTTAAAATACAATTACCCTAAGTTTGAGTTCAAATATAAAGTTTCCTAAAGTCATGATAATAATTCCACAAAATTTATCCTATCTCACTCTCTTCTTTGGTTCCTAAACATAAAATCCATTAGAATAGTGTGCAACTCCACTCAGCAATCATACATCCCCAATAGATTTAGACTCAGTGCAACCCTTAACAACCATCCAGTTGTTATCCTCTAGGTATGAAAGATTTGATGTGTAGATGGAAGCCAAAAAACCCTCAGGTTGTGATAGAATTTTAAAATTTTTTAAATAAATTGAAAAAACTTTGAGAAATTTTGACCATTTTTTTAACAAAAAATCTAGGGGATTTGAAGAGAGAAAAAGACCCCTCTCCCCTACTATTCTATATTCCTAGGATGGGAAATCAAGAGATACCTAACCTCTTCACCATTCAAAATCCCATTCAGGAAGCAGGTGGAAAACAAAGACAATTAGAGTTTCTATAGATCGAGTTGGGAGAGAGAACATTATTCTCTATGTTTTCTACTAATTTTCTAAATTTATTTCAGCGTGAACATATTTTTTTTAAATTATATTAATATGCCTATTTAGATCATGTTTTTTGGATAATATCCTCTAGGGAATAGGTTGATATGTTTAATCTATTTTACCTAGTTCATGTATTTTCTTCTGCTAGATGACTCTCTCTTTCTAACTCTTGGTACAATCATTTTTTTTACAAAACATCAAGAATCAGTAAAATATTATATTGAAAAAAATTAAATTCAAATTTTATTTTATATTATTATTTTAATAAAAAGTGAATCAAGCTCGAGAGAGAGAGAGAGGCATGATGAGTTCAACTGACAATTTGAACTTGATGATTGCTGATTGGATCTCACTTGGTAATCAAATGATTTCTACTGTTGATAAATTGTGGAGGTCATTTAGTCATAGGTTGATCTAATGAAACATCTAGTCAACCTCTTTAAATCAGTCCCATATTTCCCAATTCAATGCATGAACAAGGGAAAATCAATTTAAAAACCAGTCAGTTGATTTCCCCCTTTCAATCATATTGGTAATTTCCAACTATCTTGTTGTTTCTCATGTCTTACTGCCTGTCTACACTTGCGATCAATTTCTTACTCAAAACATTATACACTTCATTATTTTATCATCATTATCCATTTTTATTTTTATGTTTTGTATTTTTATATTTTTTTATTGTTTTCGGTCATTAAATCACACAAGCAGTCCTTCTCTGTGGTTCAATACCCTTCTTAACATTTCACTAGTAGTAATTATGGTTTAAATAAATGTTTTGTGATGCTTTTTTCTCTATTTTTTTCTCACAGGATCGATCAAGCGGTGGTTGTGGGAACTGCATAAGATATTTGAGTAGGGTCATTGTAAGAGTCTAATTTCTTTCACTGGGAATTTATTGAATAGTTGGTGATGAGCACGTCAAGGAGCACTATGAGGATTGGAATCTGATACCTATAGTTTTAGTTTTCACTTTATTTCAATTTTATTTTTTATTTTTTGGTAAAATAAGAGGAGCTACCTCTCCTCTCTATATCCCTGGAACCTACCCCCCGAAAACGGGAAATGCCTCTTCTACCTGGAGATGGGCACCCTACTCCTTCTTCTTCTTCTTCTTTTTTTATTGTTTTAATTTTTGTTTCGTGTCTATAAATAACTTGTTTATTTGTAAATATCTCGTTGTTATATCTCTATTTTTTTGAATCAAATTACAATGTTGGTCTATTTGTGTCTCCACACTTTGTTTTCTGATATCAAATATCCAGTAATGGAGACCTAATTTGTGGGTCATGATTCAAGTTATGAAACCTGATGAAACCTGGAGATCTGAGCATCATCACAGTCATCATTTTCTCTTCATTACTCTAAGAAGATCATGAATGTGAATTGGGGTGTGTGAGAGCACGTTCTTGCATTGGATCAATCTGTTTCTCTCTTCACCTTTATCCCTTTCCCCTTCTTCTCTTATCTTGCTCGATCAAGTGGATATGAGAGGTTGTGTGATTTTTGACCCTTTGATTATCACTTCAGTTAGGGAGAAATTCTTGGATGGAGTGATCTGATTTGCTGATTTCTTCATATTGGGGGAGTGAACGTGTGTTGGAAGTGATTCTGTGCATGATCACTCAATGTTATAGGCGAGAGATGTGTGTGTATCGAGACAATGACCATACACTGAGTGAGGATGAGATTTTTTGATTTAATTTTTTAGTATATCTATGATATGGATTTTAGGGTGGATCGACCTGGATCTGGCCTTGTTCTTACTAACCTTCTTCCTTGTCATTATGTCTTTTTTATGTTCTTGATGTTGTTTTTCTTCATCTGTGATTATTATGTTCATTCACTATTTTATTTATCCCTTTTATTATTTTCACCACTATTTTTATTGTTTTAATTTACCATTTTCAAAATATTTAAAAACTTAAAAACATTTTCAGAAAGACCACTTGGGATCTTAACACTACTTCCTTGAGAGAGACCCTGAGGTTAGACACTATGCTATATCTTGGGTTTTATAAATTTATCTTTGAACATCCTTGTGATAAAGATGCCATAAAATTTTGGTGCTGTTTCCAGGGAAACAATTTTTTCCTTAGTGGTGTTTTCCTTTTTTTCTTTAAGAAAAAAAACAATTTTTTTTACAAAAAAACAAAACCAACACTAAATAAGGATGAGACCACCCTGAACCTCAAAGTATTATGTTGGGTTTCTTACTATGTAATTAGGGAATAATTCAACATTTTTTATCCAGATTATTTTGTAGAACTAATTGAATAATTTAAGGAGGGGATGATACCATAAACATTAGAAGCCTTAGTTAAGGAACTTAAATATTTTCGTCAAATTTTCCTCGAGTTTTATGTTGGAGAAGAGATAGAGTTTCCCACTTTTGAAATTAAACTACCCCTAGAATCAAGTCTGGAGTTGCAAGATCAACATTCTGAGGATGTTTTCTAGAGGTGTACGAGGATGGAACATGAAGACATTGAAGAATTTGTGTATAATCTAGAAGATCATTTTATTTATAGCACTTCATTTGATGATATTATGTGTTGTGAATTATTTAATGATTTTTTAATGTCTCCAAAGGTAGATCTAACATAATAAAACCTATAATTTTTCATGGAAGATACAAAAAATAAGATGTTGTGTTTCAAAGAGAGGATTTAGGGGGTTGACTACCTTAATCCTTCTATAGACAGCCTCCCAGGATCACTGTTCAATCAATAAGCTAAAAAAGATACACTTCTTCAGGGAGTAGATAATTTTTTTGGAAGAATATGTATTTTTATTTGACTTGGACTACATATAAGCTGATTTAGATTGTGTTTCTCCCTTTGTAGGTATTGAGGATGCCACTCACTTATGTGATTACCTAGAGAGTTAAGAGAAACATGAGGTTCCACCTAATAAGGAACTGTTGTAACTCCCAATTCTAGATGAAAATTCAAGTTTGGGATATTTTGTTGAAGATAAATTGATAAAGTTGTGAATAGGTATAGAGGATGATGATGATACTCTATTATATTTCAATGAAGTATTTCTTATTCAAACTAAACTAGAAGACAAGTCTCATCCTAGTGCTGAAGTCTCACCACCTGTGCACACCAACCCACTAGCTGTATATGAGGGGAAGTGACCCCACATTTTATTTACTCCTCCGATACTCTACAAGTGGTCTACTACCATGGAGAGGGAATTTCATGATACTACACAATGTGTACTCTAAAGATGGAATAACTTTGAATTTGTAAAGTACCACATCTGGTGGTTCTTAAACAAGAAGCCACATCTCCCATCAGACTGGGGTTGATCCACTGACTATCCAGTTATGGATAGTCAAACTATAACATCCCTTTGGGGATTATCCCAATATCATCCTTTTTAATTTCCTAATTTATTTTATTAATACTATCTATTTTAATTTGTGTGGTTTGTCTTAGTAGGAAAATAATCAGGCAGTTACTCCTTGTGTCAGTCATTCAAGACCAAAGGGAGAAGCACATTGGATTCACTGAATAACACTCCCTAACTCACTCTTTGGTTGAATTTTATTTTGAACTTTAATTCTTAAAGTCAAATGTAAATTTGTTGACATCTGTAGGGATTTGAAATGAGAAACTAGATATCTTGCTAAAAGAAAACAAAAAGAGGCTTCATTTGGATGAATTTAAATATAATAAGATTCCACCTTAAGGAAGTATTATTTTTAATTTTCCAAATTTTAAATATTTTCATTCATGTTTCATGCTATTGGGACCTAAGTGTGGGGAAATCCCCCTAATTTCTTGTAAAGTTTTTGAATTTTTTTTCTTTCTGGGTTTTAGCTTTCTAAAATCTAGAGATTTTAAAATTATTATGAGTTGATTTGTGAAACATTCTTGCACCCACTGTTTTCATTTTCATTCAATTACTGTTAAAAAACATTGATCATCATGCTTATTTTTGAACTGAATTGATAAAATCATTTTTTTATTTATAACATATTAAAGCATGAAATTTCAAAAAAAAAATTGAGACTTCAAGTCTTATGGTGAGAGAAGGATGTTAGAGATGAGTGATTTTGAGGAAATCAGGAGGGAATCTTATGAGAATTATTAAATTTATAAACAAATGAAAAAGTTTTCCATGACTCAATAATTCAAAATAGGAATTTCAAGGTTTCTCAGAGGGTCCTGCTGTTCAATTATAGATTGAAACTTTTTTCTAAAAAGTTGAGGACCAATTTGTTAGGACCTTTCACCATTTTAAGAGCTCTGGTTAATGGTGTTGTGGAATTATTTAGAGAGGAAAACATACCATTCTTGGTCAACGGTCAGAAGATCAAACATTTCTTTAAAGGACAACCAAAGGGTTTGGAGGCTATTTATCTACTTAAAGAATGATTATATCTCAAGTATAACCGAGTACTATAAACTCTATGTTTCATGGGAACTAACCCATGGTTTCTGATTATTTTTATTTTTTTTAAAATAAAGATAACTCCTGATGATGCTTAATTCTCCAGTTTACTATCTTACCTATCTGATGGTGTCGCATGGATTACTACCGCTAGAGAGTTGCTGCTCCCAGAAACTCAACAAAGCAAAACCAATGGAGCATCACATTGCATCATTTGGATTACATATCTTACACTCAATATTTGGTTTATATTTTTTTATTAGACATTAAATTTTGGATTCTTATGATTATTTTCAGGGTAGTGTCGTTCTATTTTTTCTATTTTTATTTTCTTCTCATCTTTTTCTATGTGCTATTATGATATAAGTGTGGGGGATTCCCCTTATTGTATTTTCAAAATGTGATGTTATTAATATTTTCATGACTTATTGTATACCCTATTTACTAATTTTATATTAAATGTGCATAATTTGTGTGAAATATTAAGGTTTTAATACTAAGTATAATTTTTGAGCATTTTTAGAAGTAGTCCAATTGATTCGGTTTACTATTTTATTTATAACTCTCAATATACCAATTAAAATTATGTGGTTCTTATTTTGTAGTATTCCTTATTCAATTTATCACATATCATTATAAGGAATCATGGGCCAATTCTTCCATTTAAAGGCTCATATGGTTAACACAAGAAGACCCAAATAATTTGTGATGAAACTGGACAATCAATGATGATTGAGTTACTGGTCTAAATCCCAAAGCCCAAACTTTATGAAACTCCAGCATATGTTCTAGATTATCCAGATAAATCATGGATAAAAATTTGAAGGTCCAAATACAAGAAAAAGGGGCCCAACTAATGCCTTGAAGTCCATCCCACTATTCTGGTCAGGAATTAAAATATGTACACTATTCATGACATATATCATGATGTAATCATCAAATCAAGCTGAGATTTTGCATTGTGAAATAAGAGATATAGGAGGCCGACTTTTTTAAACACATCATTCAGTTTTGAAGGTATCTTCCTATTCAAAAACCCTGTCACATTTTGGACTTCCAAAAGACTGGATTGAAATGGAAAGATTAAAATTGTTTAATCAACCAGCCATAACTTTGGTTCCATAGGTCCAAAGGCCCCCAAATTTTGAGTGTAGTTGGAAAAAATTATTATATAAAACTTTTAAGAAGGATATATCTCTGGATTATTCTTTATAGATGTCCAAATTTTCTATCCAAGTGGAGGGACATATTGGGAATGCAAACAGTCCCCTTCCTTGGGCTATAAATACATCCCCCTCCTCTCCTTCAAAGGGGTTGGCATTTCAGAAAATAGGAGAACATATTGGCACAACCAAAGCCTTTCCAAAGGCTTGTGAGGATCTTCTATACTCAAGTTTTCACTTGATATACCCTTCCTCCTCTCTTTTTTTCCTTTCACTTTTGTGATGTTCTTCATTTGTAATATTGTAAGTTTGTGTTTTGTAATTCTGTTTTAATGGAAGTTTCTTTTTCAATATCTCTTATTCTCATCCACCTTATGTATTTTAATATTAATGTTCTTAAAATAGTTTAAATACATTTGAATCCCCTTCCCTTCTTTTTCTTCCTCATTCAATCGAAAGTTCGTTTTTAATTATCATCATTGTTCGTGTGTGTGTGTCGACGCACCACTCTTTTCTTATCCCTTTCTTTTTCTTCTCTTCTTAATTTATCATCATAATCATTATAACCAGATTATTAAACACCCAAATGGATGAGTGAATTTATTATTTGGGTGAGTCAAAATTTAGAGATGTTAAGTGATTGGGAGTATTTGCTCGATGAATATTCTTTGAATTAACATTGTGTATGTTGGACTTAACATGTCATGGATTAATGACTTGTTTTGTTTAACATATGGTTTTCATGTATTATTGGAACCATAAATACACCACCATCAATAAGATCTGATTGAGATTATAACCTTAAGTTAAGTTAAGGCTTGGATTAAAGCCTTAACACTTAGGAATTCTAATCAAATTTATCTTGTGAAGTGGGTGTTAATTTAATGCAATATAAAGAAAGGATCAATGATTTCACAAGCTTAACTATCTAATGATGAACTCACCCCAATATTTATCAATTTTTTAAATCAATCATAATCAATCAATCATTTAAATTAAGATATATAAAAAAAACCCCAATCAGAATACAATCAACTAAAAACAAACGACTATTAAAAAGTATCATTGCCAAGGATTCGACCCGAGTGCTGCTATACACATTAGCAGAGCATCGGAACTTTGACCGGTCGATAGGCGACAATTGGCCGTGCATTTCAAAGTGTGAATATGTTTTCTTTCTTGGGTGTTAGATTATTAAAATCTAGTGAGTTGAAAATTTAGTTGACCTAAATTGTGAAACTTGCTGGACCCATTGCATTCACTTTCATTCTTTCGTTGTAGTGCTATATTGGTCATCATGCTGCAGTTTGAATTGAATTGAAAAATATTTTATTTGTGTATTTATTAAAGCATGAACTATTCAAAAAACATGTTCTTGATATACTGGTGGTGGCTAGTGAGGTTTATTTTAATTTTTTTGTTTTGTTTTTTTCATTTTCATTTTTGTGTGGCAAGTGATTTTTGAACTTTAATGTAATCCCCCTTCACAATCATTTAACTACTAAATTTCCCATATTTTTGAACTTTACTATCTCCTACCTTAGGAGTCAACAATATAGATATTGTTTACTTTTAAGTGTGGGGGAGAGGGGTGTTTCTTGACATATTAAATTCCCCCTAATTTTTTTTCTCAAAAAAATGGTCCAAATTCCTTTATTTTTGTTTCAAATTATTTCACAAATTGAGTGTCCTTAGGATTAACTATGCACATCAATTCAGTCATGCATAGTAGATAACAACCTTCCGGTTATTGGGTTTCACTAAGTCTGAAACCGTTGAGGTTGTATGATTGGTGAGTGGAGTATCACACTAATCTTATTGATTTTCTGTTTAGGAACTGAGGAAGAGAGTAATATATGATATATTTTTGTGGAATTATGATCACGACTTTAGGAAACTATATATTTGAACTTGATCCTGAGGGGATCATCTTTTAATAAAAAATAATAATTACTTTAAGGAGCGAACTCAAATGGTAATATTATAAGTCATTTGAAACCAGAGTAAAATGGGAAAATAGGATCCCATGGTGAACATCTAAGACTCTAGGCACTGGGTGTGTGTGTTATCCCTTTATAGATATTAAATAAGTTCATTTTCATAGTTCTCTTCATAAGTTACATGGTTGGGTAGTAAATAAAAAAAAAGAAAAAAAAGAAAAATAATAATAAAGTGCATAGTAGTCAAAAATGAGTTCATTAAGGTGAGAGGAATTTTGAACTCATTTGAAGAATATGATAATTGACTTGTAATGAAAATAATTTTAGTTAAGTCAATAAAGTGATAAAAATAAAAAAATGATTTTTGGAACCTAGGAGAAAGTGAAAATTTAAAGTGTCTTTTGTTATAGTTTTAATTCTACTTGATCTAACCTGTTATCACTCTTATCATAGATCAACTGAAAAATTAAATAAAAAACTCTCATCATCACTCAATTTATAGTCGATGGCTTGATACACACACCTATCTTTCCCACAACATTGAGCACTCATGTGTAGAATCACTTCCAACACAAGAGCACTCTCCTAAAAGTGAAGAAATCTCCAAATCAGATCACTCTAGCCAAGATTTTATCCCTGAATGAAGTGGTCGTCGAAGGGTCAAAAGTCACACAACCTATCTTATCCACATGATCAAGAAAGATAAGAGAAGAAGGGTAAAATGATAAAGGGTAAGATAGAAACATATCGATCCAGCACAAGAACATTCTCCCGCACACCCCAATTCATCTTCACGATCTCCTTAGAGTGGTGAAGAGAAAATGATGATCATGATGATGCTTGAATCTCTAGGTCACATCAGGTTTCACAACCTGAATGAGGCCCTGTGAATTATGACTTAATTAACAGAGATTCGAGATCAAATAACAAAGTGAGAATAAACAAACAAAAAACATTGAAATTTGATTAAAAAAACATAGACACCACAACAACATATTTACAAAGAAATAAGTTATTTACAAAGATGAAATAAAAATGAAAACAGTAAATAAGAATAAGAAGAAGAATGAGTGGGGTGCCTGTCTCTAGGCTACAGAGACAGTTCCCATGTTTGGGGGGTAGGTTCTAAGGATACAAAGAGGAGAGGTAGATCCTCTAATTCTCCCCAAAAATAAAAAATAGAAATATAGTGAAAACTTGAACTATAAGCAGCAAACTCCAATCCATGTGACACTCCTTGACACGCTCATCATCGACTCTTCAATGAACTCCCGATGAAATAAATCAGACTCTTGCAATAAACCTACTTGAATATCCCATGCAGTGCCCATGACCACTACTTGCTCGATCCTGTGAGAAAGAAGAGAGAAAAAAATGTCACACAACATTTCTTTGAAAAGTAACTAAATATTACTATCATTACTTATATAAATATAAAAATATTAATAAACAAAAATAATTATATAATTACAAATACCTATAATTATTATTAATATTATTATATATATAGAGAAATGCATATTTATATTTAATTTAATTTAATTATATAATTATGTGCATAAATACATGTATTAATATATAAATACTAAATAAAATTAATCTATTTAAATTTATGATATTATTTTTATTATTATATTAAATTAATTAAATTAATTATTGTTATATTATAAATTATTATTATTATATTGTATTATATATAATTATATACAAAATAAAAGAAAAAGATGAAAAAGTGGGAGGGAGAGGTTGTCGATCGGTATAAGAGGGGAAGGGGGAGGGATTAACACACCAGGGTGAGGTAGGGGAAGGGGGTTCCTGATAGCACAGAGGAGAGATGAAGGGGTGAGGGAGTTTGTCTCATGGAGAGGGGAGTTTGGGAGAAGGGGTGACTTATAGCCTTTAGTTTTAATGGAAAGGGAGATCCAACCGTCGACTCCTCATGGAGACTTTAGTGGTTTGCAGTTGAGGCTTTGCGATAAGGCATGGTGCGGGTGCTGGAACACAACGATGGTGGAGCTTCGACATCCGATGGTGGAGGTACTGTGAAAACATCAACAGATGGTTCTTCTTCATTTTCTGTGGAAGGTTCAATCGGTGGCTTCAGTGTACTATTTCAGTTCAGATCTGGTACTAATGTTGATTTTTTTTATCAGGTTTTAATCTTCATTCGGGATGCGGTGGTTGGAATAGAGTCTTCTGATTTTTGATCTGTGCTATTATGCCTCTATTGTGAAATTTTGTCGTTGGAGTGTGCAATGGTGTCTTGCGGCCTTGACGGTGGTTTGGGAGCCACCATTAGGTCCAACAGTGGGTGAGGAGCCACCATTTTGGGTCCAACGGTGGGTGAGGATGAATATGGAAGCGGTGAGTTGGAGAGAGGCAAGAGATGAATGTGCAATGGTGAGTGGAGAAAGCAATGGTGGGTCGAAGGCACAGGGGAAATGATGGGTGATATGGGATGATGAAAGTGGGATGGATGAAGGAGTCTTCATTGGCAATGTAATGGTCTGGACCTCTCCGATCCATTACTTTGCTGAAATCTGGTGTTAGAGGTGTTTTGGGAGGTCAAGGTGACTTATTCCCAACACTTTTCCAAATTTCTAGTTTATGAACAGTGTTTCCAAAATAGTAGGCTATTTATAACATCAGCCTTCCAACAACAACCTTTTTCCTTTTCCAAATTTATAGTTCATGAACAGTGTTTCTTGAACAGTAGGCTATTTCCAACAACAGCCTTTTTTCCTTTTCCAAATTTCTAGTTCATGAACAGTGTTTCCAGAACAGTAGGTTATTTCCAATAGCAGCCCTCCAAGAGCAGCCTTCCAGAAACAACCTTTTTCCTTCTCCAAATTTCTAGTTCATGAACAGTGTTTCCAACTCCCTATAGTTTCACCCCTTTGACATTTACTTTGACTTAAAATGCATTTAAAGCCTCGTTTTAAGGACTCTAAGGATGATTCAAAAGCCATAACTCCTATATTAATTTTCCTAAGGCTCGAGATGCTTTTACTTGGTCAAACTGTGTGGTTTAATGCGATCTGCTTTTAATGGAAAATCCAACGTATCTTAAACTACTGCTTTGTTAAATCTTATAAAGGGATGAGATATATTCCTCCCATGTTCTTACTCCTTGTTATCTAGTGCGAGATGCTCAAACCTTTCTTTCTTCCTATAGGATCGGTGTGATTGAACCTTAATCCTTAGATCTTTCCCCCCTTGAAGTTTCTTCCTGCTACATGCGCAACCCCTTTTTGGTGCAAGTAGCAAGTGTCGATCCTTCATCGATAGAAGTTATGATCTACCTATATTCTTGTGTTTTCTTCAATCCTTATCCTCATATTTCTCATTGTCATGATATGGAATGTGATATCAATGATTCTAATAGAGTTTTCTTGGCTATCGGATGGTGCGGTCGTGCTGCGACATCCTCAGGTGGATACAGTTGTCACAGGGGAGGATATTGTAATCCGTTGTGTGGCTCATTCTCGTATAAAGAATGTCAAGAACCGTTTTAGGTAGGGGATTCATTTCTTCTCTATTCTTTTACGTGAAAATGTAGAGTTAGATTGTTTTAGACCACTGGATCACAATGGAATTCACATAATAAACATTTGAATCAGAAAAATAAATTCATATCGATCATATATTATTGCCTTTTGTTTTTATAGATAGTGTGATATCTATGATTGCTTTGTTTAGCTTTTAGTTATTTATGGAAATTGGTAAATAATGTAAAGCTGAAAATTAATTGATAATTTTTTGGCTAAATATAAAGAGGCATGCAAATGAATCTGGGTTTTTTTTTGTTGTTTTTGTAATTTGATGTTAATCAAATTGATGCAGCAAGCATGTTTAATCAAATTGTGATAGCTATGATAGCTTGTTTTTTAGGTTACCAATAGTTGTAACCTAAAAATAATAAATAAGTTAATTCTAGATGGATTAAAGAACTGGCTATTTTATAAAAAGATAATGCCTCATAGGGTCCTGAGTTACCCGCTTGCTTGTAAAGGCCAAGAGCCTTATGCTTGGAGCTATGAGAGCTCATTGTGTTTGAAGGTTGGATGCATTGTTTAAGGGCTAATAGCCCAATTGATATGATGTTTGTTTTCCTACTACTTGTTTTGTGATATGTTGGGGCAGAGAGGACTATTGGTTGTGGTAGCAGTTGACACCTAGAGTGGCGAGATGCATTAGTTTATGAATGTGGGTGTCGGGGAGGACACAAGAGATGATGGAACGGGTTGGATGTGAATGTTTGGATGCTTGTGGTTTCTTGTTGGTTGTTTAACTTCCTTACTTTCCCCATTACTCAAGGTATCTATTTTTTGTACCCTCCTTCAAAAAAGGGGTGAAGACACGTGGTGTATGCCACGTTCTTTCTGTGTTTAGCTTCCTGTGGAAGGATGGGTATACACTCTTTCTATAGGCGACAAAGTCTCTATGGATAGTTCATCTACTCATCGGGTTAAGTCCCCTTGTGTTTAGTATCTTAGAATGTTTTTCTAGAATTCATAGGAATATGGGAAAGTAATAATGTTGTTAATAAATGATCGAATAAATGATGTTAACCCATGGGGTTGGAGTTTGCTGAGATGCAATGCTGAGGTTTCAATTTAAAGGAACAATGGACTTTGAGTGTGATGGTAATGAAATATAATGTGGAAATTGTTAATAGTTAATTAATGTTTAAAGAATTAATAAACGTAACGTGAAACTGATAAAAAGGGAATGAAGGAATTCAATCAATCTCTTTAAATGGTTGTGTGCTTATAGGATACATAGTCTTAGAAGTGGCAGCTGGGAGTCTGAGAGACGTTAACTGCATTTGATTCTAATACTAGGTTATGACCATAGTATGGTTGTGAGCTATAATATATTTTGTTATTTTTGTGTTTCTATACCCTACTCCACCCCATCAGTTAGGGAAACTAACACACTGGGGATTCTAAGCCTTGGGGGTGTTTTCCTGAATATTTCAGTGGGAGGATGGATGGTTTACTACCTCCTTTGGCCCCGCTCTCTTCTCTTGGTAGTTACTTGTGCCAGTAGGCACAACGGTTAGTTTCCCCCATATATGTGTGTAGAGGGATGTAATGGATTGTGGTTATTCACACACATATATTCTAGATATAGTTTCCTATGGACTACTATAGGTGTAATATGTATAGACTATGATGGCTTGAGGAACCTTACTCGGTGTGTGGGATGTAATGGCTTGAGGTATAATGCCTGATGTATGATACACATTTTTTAAGCTGTGGTAGCTCCTGGAAACTACCTCGTTACTTTTCTTATGTGGACACGGTGGTTTTGTTGCATGAGGTGCATGTCGTGGTGCTTCGCCTAGGTGTCTGCGAGAAAGCCTTTTTTTAGAGAGAGATGCTTATGACGTATGATGTTGAGGCAAAGCGGAAAACCAGTGGGGAAGTGGTAGCGGGGTACCCTTGATATTCTTTATTATGTGATATACTCTTGTATGCGATACTTGGTGAGAGTAGCCATGGAGAGGCTGAGAACTTAGTATTCCTCTTTAGGTGACGAGTTAGTTTCACTTGTTGTTCATTGTGCTTTAGCATATTCTCTTTACTTTTGCACGAGAGGCTCTAGGGAGGATCCTACTGAGTATACTATTATACTCACCCTATCTATATAAAATGTTTTTCAGGTCACTTGGAGTAGGTTGGAGATCAAGATGGTTTCTACTAGCTTGGGGTTGCAGGAGTTGTTCGGGCTTGGGGTTGCTGCTATTTTTACATTGTTTTGGTACTTGAAGTTTTTCCATTCAGTTGTAGTAGTTTTTCATGAAATTACATATGTGTACTTGGTTTTTTCTTTTATATTGCTGTCTGAGTGGGAGTTGGTTGGTGTCTGTCTTATCTCTCTCTTTCACATGTGTTCTCTTAGAGGTAAATGCCTCCCATTTGTGTGTTTACTATACCCTCGGTGCTAGTCGCCAACTCAGGGCCTAATGGAGGCTGGACTTGAGGTTCATTATCTATCTTCTCACATTGTCGGCCTAAGATGGGTACACCTTGTGGGGAGGTGATCACGTTGTCGAGCGCGTCAAATTAGAAGTTAATTTTTACTAGAGTTTCTGTAGAATAGTAGGAACCCTAGGTCATCTCTCGACGGAGTCTTAGATCACTAATTTCAAAAGAAGGTACTGATTATGTTAAAAAAATTGAAATTAAATTAAGTGGTTGGGGGTTCTAGTATTTTAAAATAGAAATTGAAACTATACTACTAAGTGAGAGAAACTGGTTGGAGAAATTGTGATCAACCCGGGTAAGTGTCCCTTGATGCTCAATCCGTCATCGCTCTCAAGGGAATTGGAAGGATAATTGATTCCTTGATTTTATACCCACTTAAACCAGTAGTATGTTAGTTCTTACTAGGTTACCACCTAGGATTTGATCGATCAACGATATTGATTATCGGCAACTGCTCATAATCAATAAAACTATGTCGATGTAAGAACCAAACTCAATCAAGGCATCACATCAACAACGTGATGAGATGTCCAGATTTGGGTCTTTATCAAAATTTATCTCAATGCTAAAACATGAATATTCATGGGTTATAACTTCTGGATATCATCAAATAAGTCAATCCAAAATCAAACTCATGAAAGAGAAGAGGTGAGAAAAGAGGCAAACACACTCAAATCATCATAAGATCCGAGTTATGCATGGAAACACGAGGATTATTTTTCCTTTGATTTGTATTTGATCATACCATAATAAACGAAAATTCAAAAGGTAAAAATTAAGAACAATATAAAAAAAACCTGGAAATTAAATTACCTTACGAAGATTACAAATGTGGAACTCGAGATTACAACAATGGACACCCCCCAAGTTGATCACAAAGAAACTTAGAAGTACATGAGAGAGAAGAGAACTAAAATGGGTGAAAGAAGCTCTCAAATTCGACTCAACTTCACCCCTGGTTTTGAAACATGAGATAATGGGGGTGAGAGGTGTTTTTATGGACATACACATCACACATTCCACAAAATAAGTCAAGTGCCTAAGAGACTAGGTTACTATTCAGGGCAGACTTTTTACTCCATCTTTATCCGGATGGTTGACTGAACAAAACGCGTGAAAATGACTTGAAATTCAGTGTAGAGGTGGGACTTCAAGTTATCTGTCCACGAAAGGTAGAATCATCCCAATTGGATCTCCGTGGTCCGAGTTATGTCCCAAATACAGATGGGTCGTCTAATCTGGCTCTCCCAGAATTGTTTCACATTGTGGGCCTATTATGGGCCTTTAAATGGAAGAATTAGGCTCCATGGTCTTCTAGAGAAATGTATCCCAAACAATGTTACATTCATACACCAATTTATAGCCCAATTTAATGCACGGATTATCCAAAATATATATTTCTGTCCACATAAATGCTTGGGCCCTTGCGCAGTTTGGCCTGTTTTGCTTGATTTCCATCGTGGGCCCTCCGAATCACCTCCTCCTACAATGTAAACACTTAAACAAGTAAAATTTCCCTATTAAATAGTAATAAACATTAATTCATTAGATAAAATAGTAAGTGAAATTTATTATTATATTTGGAATATTCATTACAAAACCAGTTTAAAATAGTGGTGTAAGGGTGAAATAAAGCAGTGAATCGTGGTACAATCACACCCCCACACCTAAAAATTTGCACTCCTGGGAAAAGTCATATATCCTAATCAAATATCATTCCAAAATAAAAGTTGGGAAAATATCCAAGATTTTTATGAAATGGAATTCATCATGTCTGGTTTATGAAATCAATTTTCCCATCATTTTTCTTTTCTCACATTCGAATTTGGTCAACTTCATTTGTTCACCCATGCAACATGTCGCAACCTACCTCACATAGAAAATTTCCCTCTTCACTCAAGGAACATATGAAAATGGAGTTATTCTCTTTTCTCAGAGTTCATGAGATCTTACCATATGCTTTCCAATATTCTAAGTTCTCTACCGGTATAAACTAGTGTGCTACTCAAGAGGACTTCCAATAGGTTGTTCTGAGGTTCAAGGGTTGGTAGGATTTAATGTAAAAAAAATCTGAGGCAGAAGAGAAGTGTTTAATCTCTTAAGTACAAAACATGTCAAAATTCAGCAAGTGTTCACAATGAATGTACACACTCATCCCCTCACAAAATGAATCACTTCCAACTCACTATCCCCATAGTCAGTTTGTGTGGGTCACAACCGATCTGTGAATAATAATGAATAATCTTCCTCTTTTCTCCATTTTTTTCTTTTGTTCTGTTTTTTTCAATGTACAGAACTATTGTTTTTTTTGTTTTTTACAATTTTCATTGGAGATAAAGAGGGAAACATGTTTAATACAATGATATAATATGGCATGTGAACCCACTGCCCAAGTAAAATGCAGGCACTCTTTCTATCAAACCATAACAAAAATTCCCATGGAAACACCCTCTCCCCCACACTTTCTGAAATTAAAACAAGAATGTACACAAGATATGGGTAGGTAGGGATACATTATCTTGTAATGTGGCTACCTAACAGGAATTTCATGGTCTCTAAGGCTTAAGAAGGGTAAAATGTCAAGGTGGAAAAAATTGAGGTTAATTGTACAAAGGGATTTTCAATGCACGATGGCCTCTATCATGAATGTAGAACACTTGAATCTTATGGATTTAAACAGAATTAAGGCAATTTCTAGTTTCTCTACATGACCCGACACTCTCAAGAAAGTGATTAAAAGGAAGAATATGTAATAAAGGGATTAGAATATCTCTAAGGTAAGGGATTTAAATATTGGTCAGTGATAATGAGGCATGGGTTTCAAAAATCCATTAAACACCTAAGAATGATTTGAAAATACAAATTCTAGAAAAAGTTTTCATATCAACATTCATTTGAATTTTTTTTTAAAAAATAATGGAATTTTTTCACACAATTGACTCAAAAATGAAAAAATATTTGGATATTCTTTTAAGAACAATGTTTATCTAAAGACACAAAATAAAGAAAAAGAAATGAAAATACATTTTTTGTGCATGTTTTTTTGTTTTTCTATTATATATATATATATATATATATTTTTTTTGTTTTTTTAAATCCTAACTATGACATGTCACCCTCCCCCACACCTAAAAATTACATTTTCCTCAATACATGCATTTAAATAAATAGACAAGTAAATAAAGGTAAGGATAAGGGACAACCTGCTAAGTGGTGTCATATGTGGCATCCATCAGTTGGATTTCCTCCACAGGATACTGGGGAAAATCCTTATAGTAGTGTTTGAGCCTCTAGCCATTGACAGTAAACCTCTATCCACTCTTCTCATGCAAAACCTATATAACACCAAAAGGGTAACATCAGTAATAGTATAAGGACCGAGCCATCGGGATCGAAGATTACGTGGGTGGAGATTTAGCCTGGAATTATACATGAGTACCTTCTCACTAATATGAAACTTCCTCTGATGAATCATCCCATCATGGATTTCCTTTGTATTCTCTTTTTAGATTTGAGAGTTCTCATATGTATCACACCAAATTTCTTCCAACTCCGGAATCTGAAACTTTCTATGCTCACCTACATATGAGAGATTAATATTACATTGCTTAATGTCCCAATATGCACAGTGTTCTACCTCCACCATGAGGTAAAAATCCTTTCCAAACACAATCCTATATGGTGAAATTATGATCGGGGTTTTAAAAGTAGTATGGTACGCCCAAAGTGCACCATCCAAGCGCAAACTCCAATCTTTCCTATTGGGTTGTACCATTTTCTCCAAGATTCGCTTAACTTCCTGATTTGAAATTTCCTCTTGTCCATTACTTTGGGGATGATATGAAGTGTAGAATTTATGAACAACCCCATACTTACGAAGCAAGTTTTTCATGTTACGATTGCAAAAATGTGAACCCTGAACACTAATGATGAATCTTGGTAGACCAAACCTACTGAAAATATGGGACCTCACAAAATCAACAACAACTCGAGAGTCATCGGTCCTAGTATCCTTTTCTTCCACACATTTAGAAACATAGTCAATAGATAGTAAGATGTACACAAAGCCAAATTAATTTGGAAAATGCCCCATGAAGTCAATGCCCCATGCATTGAAGATTTCACAGAATAACATGGGCTTTTGGGGAATTTCATTCCTATTGGAGATATTCCCTGTGAATTGACATCGAGTACATGATTTACAAAACCTATGGGCATTTATATACAATTTTGGATAATATAATCCTAAGTCAAGGACCTTTAGAGCAGTACATTGAGAGACAAAGTGGCCCCCACAAGCCAATGTGTGCCAGAAGCTCAAAACTGAGGTGAACTCATGGTCAGGGACACACCTACGAACAACATGGTCACTACAGATCCTACACAAATATGGGTCATCCCAAATTTACCATCGAGAATCATGTTTAAGTCTCTGGGATTTTCAAGTTCTAAAATCAGTGGGAACCCTATATGTTGCTAGAAAATTCACAATGTCCACATACCAGGGGGTAAGGTCCACAACATCACAAAGGTTCTCATGAGGGAAGAATTCTCCAATGGGGAGAGGTGAGTCAACATGATGGTCCAGTGGTGGGGAAATCCTACTAATGTGGTCAGATGACACATTTTCCACTCCTCTCTTATCTCTAATCTCAAGGTCAAACTCCTAGAGGAGGACCATCCACTGAATGAGGTGGGGCTTAGCTTCAGGTTTCTTAAGGAGAAACCGATGGGCAGCATGATCAGAAAAGACAATGATTTTTGACCCAATGAGATAGGAACAGAACTTTTCCAAGGCAAACACAATATAAAGAAGTTCTTTTTTAGTGGTTGTGTAGTTGGCTTGGGTAGGGTCAAGGGTACATGAGGCATACGCAATGACATTAGGGGACTTCTCAACCCTTTGTGATAAAACTGCCCCAATTTTAAAGTTAGAGGCATCACACATAAGTTCAAAGGGTAGATCCCACCTTGGTGGTTGGATGATGGGAGGTGATGTGAGACTCATTTTTAGTGAATTTAAAGCATCCTCACAATTTTTATCAAAAAAAAATTCAGAATCCTTTTTTAATAACCGAGATAAGGGAAGTGCGATCTTACTAAAGTATTTAATGAATTGGCGGTAAAAACCAGAATGACCCAAGAAATACCGCACCTCACGAACACATTTTGGATATGTAAGGGATGAAATTAATTCAATTTTATATTTATCAACTTGAATTACCTTATTTGAAATGATATGACCAAGAACTATCCCCTGCTCAACCCTGAAATGACATCTTTTATAATTTAAAACAAGATATTTTTCAATGCAGCGACGGAGGACAGAACCTAGGTTTTCCAAACAATCATCAAAAGAAGAACCATAAACCATGAAATCATTCATAAAGACTTCTATACAACTCTCAAGGTACTCATAAAAAATACTCAACATACATCACTGAAAAGTACCAGAAGCATTACATAGGCCAAAAGGCATTCTTCTGTATGAAAATGTGCTGAATAGACAGGTAAATGTGGTCTTTTCTTGATCCTCAGGGGCTATATGGATTTGGAAATAACCCGAATATTCATCAAGGAAACAATAATGGGACTTACCAGCCAGTCGTTCTAACATTTGGTCAATGAAAGGTAAAGGAAAGTGGTCCTTCCGCATGGCTTGATTCAGTCGACGGTAGTCAATACAGACTCTCCAACTGTTTTGCACACATATTGGAACCAATTCATTCCTTTCATTTGACAAAACTGTTATTCCTGTTTTTTAGGCACAATTTGAACTGGGATAACCCATTTACTATTAGATATAGGATAAATGATCCCAGTAGTAAGTAATTTACTGACTTCCAATTTTACCACTTCAAGGAGAGTGGGATTCAACCGGCATTGAGCCTACCTTATGGTATTAGCCTCATCATCCAAAAGTATATGGTGCATACAAATAGATGGGATAATCCAAGGAATATCATCCAATGTCCATCCTATTGCCTTTTTATACTCTCTCAAACGATCAAGCAGTTTTGATTCCTGCTGTTGAGAGAGGTTATTGGAAATAATTATGGGCAATTGGTCAATACCCTCAAGATATGCATATTTTAAATTTGATGGAAGTGGTTTTAATTCCAACACCAGGGGTTTTTGGATTGAGGGAGTGGATTTAGGGGGAGTGAGGTCCATGAAACTATCTATCTACTCATGTTTATTCTCAAAAGAAAAAGAATCTATTGAAATGAGATTTTCAGAATCATCGATATTCATGGGTATCTCAGAATAAACACACTCATCAATTAAAGCACAAAATTTACATTTTTCTGAACCCACACAGCATTAAAAAGAAGAACCAAAACTCAAATCATCCATGGGTGAATAAGAGGAAAATAAATCAGAGGATGGGTCAAGGATAGAATTTTATGTGTGTTTGTCATTAGAGAGCACTTCCATCAAATAGATAGGAAGAGTCGAGTGCTCTTTAATGGGGGTGTTTCATAGCCTCAAGGATGTTAAAACTTACCTTTTCTCCACCAAAATCCATGGAAAACGTACCATTGTGAACGTTGATGATCATCTTTACTGTTTTGAGGAATGGCCTCCCATGTATGAGAGGGGAATGTCCTTGGGTTCAGGTATCTTCCATCTTAAGAATGTAAAAGTATGCAGGGAAGATGATATTATTAACTTTTACGAGGACATCCTCGACCACTCCTGATGGGTGTGTTGTGATTCGGTTGGAAAGTTTCACGACAATGCCTATTGGTTGAAGCTCTCCAACCTACAAAGAAGTATACATGGAGTGAGGCATTAAATTAATAGAAGCACCTAAATCTAGAATAGCATCAGAAAAGAAGGTATCCCCTATGGTACAAGGTATCATGAATGTGCCCAGATCCTTGAATTTGGTTGGAATTTCTAGTTGAATCAATTCTGAGACATTCCTTCCCAGGTTGACTCTCTCATTCCCCTTAAACCTCCTTCTATGGGTGAAAATCTCTTTAAGAAATTTGGCATATCGAGGGATTTGTTTAATTGCATCAAATAAAGGAATATTAACTTGAACCTTTTTAAATGTATCCATTATTTCTTTATCAATCTTATTATCAAAATTCTTCTTAGATTTAGAGAGTCTTTGAGGAAAAAGAAGAGCAATGGATTTTTCATTTTAATCATCAATGAAAATTCAATTACCATTTTTGTCTTTTTTTTCTTTACATGAAATTTTTGAGGGTTGGGAAAGAGAGTTTTCATGAGGGGGACATACCTACTGTGCATAATCAGTAGAAGGAGAAACTTATTTACCAATACAAAGTGTAACTGCACATACATTACCTTTGTCGTTCGGATTGGCAATGGGTTGGGATGGTAGTTGTCCAGAACCTTTCATCTTAAGATCACCGATGGTGTTTGCCAATTTCCCCACTTGAGTTCGCAGGTCTTGAATAGATGATTGTGTGGTTTGTTGGAACTAAAGGTTCTGGGTTTCCATTTGCTTCACCATATCCTCAAGGATTGGTTCAGACTTGGGAGAAGGAGGATTGTTTTGAGATGTTGAAAGATAATAAGGTTTCATACCTTGTCCTTGTTGATACCAGTTCTTCTTGGGGTAGCTTGAGTTTCCTCCTTGTCAGTATTGTGGTTGTGCTTACCACCTGATGTTTGGATTTGTCCTGAATGGTTATTTCTTGAACAGTGGTGCTTGTTGGAATGGATGCCCAGGGAACACTGTAGCACAAGACTTAGATGAATCCTCAAGTTATGGGCACTGGTCATAAAAATGAGTATTATCAGAACAAATACCACAATTTAATGGAACTGGAGGAGAGTGTGAGTTACCTTGTGCTTGAGCTAATTTCCTTAGAATGGTATGCATATCATCAAGTTTATTATCTACCTTTTGTTCTAGGGATGAATTACTTACCTCATAAACTCCTCGGGTTGGTGCAATAGCTCGTGTACCAAATTGTTGTGCATTTTGAGCCATGTTGGCTATTAAGTCATAAGAGGTAGAAGGAGTTTTGTCAACTAGGGCACCGCCAGCTACAACATCAATCATTCCACGATCCATGGGGATAAGTCCCTCATAGAAGTATTGTATTAAAATTTGTTCACTAATATGGTGGTGGTTGAACAAATTATTTTGAATCTATCCCAGTATTCATGAATGGTCTCTCCTTGTAACTGCATAATGCCACAAATTTCTTTCCAAATTGATGCAGTTCGAGAGGTAGGAAAAAACTTCTCTAGAAAGAGTCATTTAAGGTAATTCCATACCCCAATTGTGGTAAGTAGATAGTATATCCAATCTTTGGCTACACCATAAAGGGATAAAGGGAAGGCCCTAAACTTAATGAGGTCCTCATACACATTTTGGGGTTTCATGGTGGATCACACTATGTGAAACTCATTTAGATATTTGTGAGGGTCCTCACCTGGAAGACCATGGAATTTTAGAAGGAGGTAGATGAGGCCTGATCTTAGCTCAAAATTGGCCGCTTCCTCAGGAAATTGGATGTACGCAGGTTGGTACTCCACATCCGGGGTGGTCAGTTCCTTTAATGTTCGGTTATTTGCAGCCATGATCACTGGGGTTTGATTTGGTTCAATTTTTGATTGGTTTAAGACCACTTGAGGTTCCAAATGGGGTTCCTTAGTGTTAATTGACTTTCATACTCTAGATGATCTGATTTGTGAGTGGTGTGACTTTTCAATTTCAAGGTCAAATTCGAGCAGTGTTTCTTTTCCAGATCTTATCATGCAACAACAATGTCCAATTTGATTGACTGATTATTTGTATTTTTAATTTTTTTTGTTTTATGGAAGGTGAATAAAATTAAAAAAAAACTTAAGAAATTAAAGGAGTATATAAAATATAATGTTATACTATAGAATTAGAGAGATAGAGAAAAAAAAGATGAAGAAGAAGAAGAGAGAGAGAGAGAGAGAGAGAGAGAGAAACAACACACAAAAACAAAAACAAACAAAAACTAAAACAAAAACTATAAAATGGGGGGGATATTGAATAGAGTACTGATTAAGAAGTAAAATACATAAATAAAATGAAAGAAATGATCTTGGATCCCTGTAAATGGTGCCAAAATTTGATCGCGTTGTCGAGCGCGTCAAATTAGAGGTTAAGTTTTTACTAGAATTTCTTTAGTATAGCAGGAACCCTAAGTCGTCTCTCGACGAAGCCTTAGATCACTAATTTCAAAAGAAGGTTCTGATTATTTTAAAAAAATTGAAGTTAAATTAAGTGGTTGGGGGTTCTATGATTTTAAAATAGCAATTGAAACTATACTACTAAGTGAGAGAAACTGGTTGGAGAAATCGTGATCAACCTGGGTAAGTGTCCCTTGATGCTCAATCCGTCATCGCTCTCAAGGGAATGGGAAGGATAATTGATTACTTGATTTTATACCCACTGAAACCATTAGTGTGTGAGTTCTTACTAGGTTACCACCTAGGATTTGATTGATCAATGATATTGATTTTCGTCAACCGCTCATAATCAATAAAACTATGTCGATGTAAGAACCAAACTCAATCAAGGCATCACATCAACAACGTGATGAGATGTCTAGATTTGGGTCTTTATAAAAATTTATCTCAATAAAAAAACATGCATATTCATGGGTTATAACTTCTAGATATCATCAAACAATTCAATCCAAAAGCAAACTCATGAAAGAGAAGAGGTGAGAAAAGAGGCAAACGCATTGAAATCATCACAAGATCCGAGTTATGCATGGAAGCACGAGGATTCTTGTTCCTTTTATTTGTATTTGATCATAACAGAATAAAAAAAATTTAAAAAGTTAAAAATTAAGAACAATAGACAAAAAACCTGGAAATTAAATTACCTTATGAAGATTAAAAATTTGAAGCTCGGGATTACAACAATGGACACCCCCCAAGTTGATCACTAAGAAACTTAGAAGTACATGAGGGATAAGAGAACTACAATGGGTGAAATAAGCTCTCCAATTAGACTCACCTTCACCCCTGGTCGTGAAAAATGATATAATGGTGGTGATAGGTGTTTTTATGGACATACACATCACACATTCCACAAAAGAAGTCAAGGGCCTAACAGACTAGGTCACTATTTAGGATAGACTCTTTACTCCATCTTTATCTGGATGGTTGACTGATCAAAACGTGTGAAAATGACTGGAAATTCAGTGGAGATGTGGGACTTCAAGTCATATGTCCATGGAAGGTGGAATAATCCCAATTGGATCTCCGAGTCCCGAGTTATGGCTCAAATACAGAAGGGTCGTCTAATCTGGCTCGCCCAGAATTGTTTTACATTGTGGGCCTATTATGGGCCTTTAAATGGGAGAATTGGGATCCATGATATTCTATAGAAATATATACCACAAAATTTTACATTCATACACCAATTTTTAGACCAATTGAATTCACAGAGTATCCACAATATATATTTCTGTCCACATAAATGCTTGGGCCCTTGCGCTGTTTTTCCCGTTTTGCTTGATTTCCATCGTGGGCCCTCCGAATCACCTCCTCCTACAATGTAAACACTTTAATAAGTAAAATTTCCCTATTAAATAGTAATAAAAATTAATTCATTAAATCAAACAGTAAGTGCAATTTATTATTATATTTGGAATATTCATTACAAAACCAGTTTAAAACAGTGGTGTAAGGGTGAAATAAAGCCGTGAATCATGGTATGATCACACCCCCACACCTAAACATTTGAACTCCTGGGAAAAGTCATATATCCAAATCAAATATTATTCCAAAATAAATTGTGGGAAAATATCCAAGATTTTTATGAAATGGAATTCATCATGTCTCATTTATGAAATCAATTTTCCCATCATTTTTCTTTTCTCACATTCGAATTTGTTCAACTTCATTTGTTCACCCATGAAACTGTCGCAACCTACCTCAGATAGAAAATTTCCCTCTTCACTCAAGGAACATATGAAAATGAAGTTATGCTCTTTTCCTAGAGTTCATGAGATCTTACCATATGGTTTCCAAGATTCTAAGTTCTCTACTGGCAGAAACTAGTGTGCTACTCAAGAGGACTTCCAACAGGTTGTTCTGAGGTTCAAGGGTTGGTAGCATTTAATGTAAAAAAAATATGAGGCAGAAGAGGAGTGTTTAATCTCTTAAGTACAAAACATGTCAAAATTCAGAAAGTGTTCACAATGAATGTACACACTCATCCCCTCACAAAATGAATCACTTCCAACTCACTATCCCCATTGTCTGTTTGTGTGGGTCACAACCGATTTGTGAATAATAATGAATAATCTTCCTCTTTTCTCCATTTTTTTCTTTTGTTCTGTTTTTTTTCAGTGTACAAAACTATTGTGTTTTTGATTTTTTTTTACAATTTTCATTGGAGATAAAGAGGGAAACATGTGTAATACAATGATATAATATGGCATGTGAACCCACTGCCCAAGTAAAATGTAGGCACTCTTTCTATCAAACCATAACAAAAATTCCCATGGAAACACCCTATCCCCCACACTTTCTGAAATTAAAACAAGAATGTACACAAGATATGGGTAGGTAGGGATAAATTAGCTTGTAATGTGGCTACCTAACAGGCATTTCATGGTCTCTAAGGCTTAATAAGGGTAAAATGTCAAGGTGGAAAAAATTGAGGTTAATTGTACAAAGGGATTTTCAATGCACGATGGCCTCTATCATGAATGTAGAACACTTGAATCTTATGGATTTAAACAGAATTAAGGAAAGTTCTAGTTTCTCTACATGACCCGAGACTCTCAAGAAAGTGATTAAAAGGAAGAATATGCAATAAAGGTCTTAGAATATCTCTCAGGTAAGGGATTAAAATATTGGTTAGTGATAATGAGGCATGGGTTTCAAAAATCCATTAAACACCTAAGAATGATTTGTAAATACAAATTCTAGAAAAAGTTTTCATATCAACATTCATTTAATTTTTTTTTTAAAAAATAACGGAATTTTTTCACACAATTGACTCAGAAATGAAAAAATATTTGGATATTCTTTTAAGAACAATGTTTATCTAAAGTCACAAAATAAAGAAAAAGGAATGAAAATTCATTTTTGTGTGTGTTTTTTTTTGTGTTTTTTTGTTTTTCTATTATATATATATTTTTTGTGTTTTTTTAAATCCTAACTATGAAATGTCACCCTCCCCCAAACCTAAAAATTACATTGTCCTCAATGAATGCATTTAAATAAATAGAGAAGTAAAGAAAGGTAGGGAGAAGGGACAACCTGCTAAGTGGTGTCATATGTGGCATCCATCAGTTGGATTTCCTCTACAGGATGCTGGGGAAAATCCTCATAGTAGTGTTTGAGCCTCTGGCCATTGACAGTAAACCTCTGTCCACTCATCTCATGCAAAACCTATATAGCACCAAAAGGGTAAACATCAGTAACAGTATAAGGGCCGAGCCATCGGGAGCGAAGCTTACCTGGGAGGATGTTTAGCCTGGAATTATACATGAGTACCTTCTCACCAATATGAAACTTCCTATGATGAATCATCCCATCATGGATTGCTTTTGTCTTCTCTTTGTAGATTCGAGAGTTCTCATATGCTTCACGCCGAATTTCTTCCAACTCCTGAATTTGCATCTTTCTATGACCACCTACATATGAGAGATTCATATTACATTGCTTAATGGACCAATATTCACGGTGTTATACCTCCACCGGGTGGTGAAAATCCTTTCCGAACACAATCCTATATGGTGACATTCCGATCAGGGTTTTAAAAGCAGTATGGTATGCCCAAAGTGCATCATCCAAGCGCAAACTCCAATATTTCCTATTAGGTTGTACCGTTTTCTCCAAGATTCGCTTAACTTCCCGATTTGAAATTTATGCTTGTCCTTTAGTTTGGGGATGATATGAAGTGGAGACTTTATGAACAACCCCATACTTACAAAGCAAGTTTTTCATGTTACGATTGCAAAAATGTGAACCCTAATCACTAATGATGAATCTTGGTAGACCAAACCTACTGAAAATCTGGGACCTCACAAAATCAACAAAAAATCAAGAGTCATAGGTCCTAGTATCATTTGCTTCCACCCATTTAGAAACATAGTCAACAGCTAGTAATATGCACACAAAGCCAAATGAATTTGGAAAAGGCCCCATGAAGTCAATGCCCCATGCATCAAAGATTTGACAGAATAACATGGGTTGTTGGGGCATTTCATTCCTCTTAGAGATATTCACTATGAATTGACATCGAGTACATGATTTAAAAAACCTATGGGCATCTCTATACAATTTTGGCTAATATAATCCTGAGTAAAGGACCTTTTGAGCAGTATGTTGAGATCCAAAGTGGCCCCCACAATCCAATGTGTTGGAGAAGCTCAAAAATGAGGTGAACTCATGGTCAGGGACACACCTACGAACAACCTAGTCACTAAAAATCCTCCACAAATGTACCATCAAGAATCATGTTTAAGTCTCTAGGATTGTGAAGTGCTAAAATCAGTGGGGACCCTAGATGTTTCTAGAAAATTCACAATGTCCGCATACCATGGGGTAAGGTCCACAACATCACAAAGGTTCTCATGAGGGAATAATTATCCAATGGGGATAGGTGAGTCAACATGATGGTCTAGTGGTGGGGAAATCCTACTAATGTGGTCAACTACCACATTTTACACTCCTCTCTTATCTCTAATCTCAAGGTCAAACTTCTGGAGGAGGAGCATCCACCGAATGAGGTGAGGCTTAGGTTCAGGTTTCTTATGGAGAAACCGAAGGGCAGCATGATTAGAAAAGACAATGATTTTTGACCCAATGAGATAGGAACAAAACTTTTACAAGGAAAAAACAATAGAAATAAGTTCTTTTTCAGTGGTTGTGTAGTTCTCCTGGGCAGGGTGAAGGGTACTTGAGGCATACACAATGACATGAGGGGGCTTATCAACCCTTTGTGATAAAACTTCCCCAACTGCAAAGTTAGAGGCATCACACATAAGTTCGAAGGGTAGATCCCACCTTGGTGGTTGGATGATGGGAGGTGATGTGAGAATAATTTTTTAATGAATTGAAAGAATCCTCACAATTTTTATCAAAAACAAATTCATAATCCTTTTGCAATAACCGAGATAAGGGAAGTGCGATCTTACTAAAGTCTTTAATGAATTAGCGGTAAAAACCAGCATGAACCAAGAAAGACCGCACCTTATGAACACATTTTTGATATGGAAGGGATGAAATTAATTCATTTTTAGATTTATCAACTTGAATTCCCATATTTAAAATGATATTCCCAAGAACTATCCCCCACTCAACCATGAAATGAGATTTTTCATAATTTAAAACAAGATCTTTTTCAATGCAGCGACGGAGGACAGAACCTAGGTTTTCCAAAAAATCATCAAAAGAAGAACCATAAACCATGAAATCATCCATAAATACTTCCATGCAACTCTCAAGGTACTCATAAAAAATACTCAACATCCATCGCTGAAAAGTACCAGGAACATTACATAGGCCAAAAGTCATTCTTCTATATGAAAATGTACCGAATGGACAGGTAAATGTGGTCTTTTATTGATCCTCAGGGGCTATATGGATTTGGAAATAACCCGAATAGACATCAAGGAAACAATAATGGGACTTACCAGCCATTCGTTCTAACATTTGGTCAATGAAAGGTAAAGGAAAGTGGTCCTTCCGCGTGGCTTGATTCAGTCGACGGTAGTCAATACAGACTCGCCAACTGTTTTGCACACACATTGGAACCAATTCATTCCTTTCATTTGACACAACTATTATTCTTATTTTTAGGCACAATTTGAACTGGTCTAATCCATTTACTATCAGATATAGGATAAATGATCCCAACAGTAAGTAATTTACTGACTTCCAATTTTACCACTTCAAGGAGAGTGGGATTCAACCGGCGTTTAGCCTACCTTACGGGCTTAGCCTCATAATACAAAAGTATATGGTGTATACAAATAGATGGGATAATCCCAGGAATATAATCTAATGCCCATCCTATTGCCTTTTTTACACTCGCTCAAAAGATCAAGTAGTTTTGATTCCTGCTATTGAGAGAGGTTATTGGAAATAATTACAGGCAATAGGTCAATACCCTCAAGATAGGCATATTTTAAATTTGATGGAAGTGGTTTTAATTCCAACACCAGGGGTTTTTGGATTAGGGGAGTGGATTTAGGGGGAGTGAGGTCCATGGAACTATCTATCTGCTCATGTTTATTCTCAAAGGAAAGAGAATCTATTGAAATGAGATTTTCAGAATCATCGATAGTCATGGGTATTTCAGAATAAACACACTCATAAATTAAATCACAAAATTTACATTTTTTTGAATGCACACAACATTCAAAAGAAGAACCAAAACTCAAATCATCCATGGGTGAATAAGAGGAAAATAAATCAGAGGATGGGTCAAGGATATAATTTTTTGTGTGTTTTTTATTAGAGAGAACTTCCATCGAATAGATAGGAAGAGTGGAGTTCTCTTCAATTGGGTGTTTCATAGCCTCAAGGATATTAAAACGTACCTTTTATCCACCAAAATCCATGGAAAACATACCATTGTGAACGTTGATGATCGTCTTTTCTGTTTTGAGGAATGGCCTCCCAAGTATGAGAGGGGAATTCCCTTGGGTGCGGGTATCTTCCATCTCAAGAATGTAAAAGTCTGCAGGGAAGATGAGATTCTTAACTTTTACGAGGACATCCTCGACCACTCCTGATGGGTGTGTTGTGCTTCGGTTGGAAAGTTGCATGACAATGCCTATTGGTTGAAGTTATCCAACCTGTAAAGAAGTATACACAGAGTGATGCATTACATTAATAGAAACACCTAAATCTATCATAGCATCAGAAAAGAAGGTCTCCCCTATGGTAAAAGGTATCTTGAATGTGCCTTGATCCTTGCATTTGGTTGACATTGCTGGTTGAATCAAGGCCGAGACATTCTTTCCCAGGTTGACTCTTTCATTCCCCTTCAGCCTCCTTCTATGGGTGCAAAGCTCTTTAAGAAATTTGGCATATCGAGGTATTTGATTAACTACATCCAATAAAGGAATGTTAACTTGAAACTTTTTAAATGTATCCATTATTTCTTTATCAATATCATTATCAAAATTCTTCTTAGATTTAGAGATTCTTTGAGGAAAAGGAAGAGTAATGGATTTTTCATTTGAATCATCAATGACAATTAGATTACCATTTTTGTCTTGTTTTTCTTTACATGAAAATTTTTGAGGGTTGGGAAAGAGAGTTTTCATGAGGGGGACATACCTGCTGTGCAGAATCAGTAGAAGGAGAAACTTCTTTACCACTACGAAGTGTAACTGCACATACATTACCTTTGTCCTTTAGATTGGCAAAGGGTTGGGATTGTAGTTTCCAGAACCTTTCATCTTAAGCTCATCGATGGTGTTTTCCAATTTCCATACGTGAGTTCACAGGTCTTGAATAGACGATTGTGTGGTTTGTTAGAACTGAAGGTTCTGGGTTGCCGTTTGCTTCACTATATCCTCAAGTATTAGTTCATACTTGGCAGGAGGAGGATTGTTTTGAGATGTTGAAGGATAAGAAGGTTTTATACCTTGTCCTTATTGATACCAATTCTGCTTGGGGTAGCTTGAGTTTCCTACTTGTTGGTATTGTGGTTGTGCTTGCCACTCGGGGTTTGGATTTGGCCTGAATGGTTCTTGCTTAAATGGTGGTGCTTGTTGGAATGGACGCCCAGGGAACACTGCAGCACAAGACTCAGATGAATCCTGAAGTTGTGGGAACTAGTCAGAAAAATGAGTATTATCAGAACAAATACCACAATGTAATGGAACGGGAGGAGAGTGTGAGTTACCATGTTCTTGAGATAATTGCCTTAGAATGGTATGCATCTCATCAAGTTTATTATCTACCTTTTGTTCTAGGGATGAATGACTTACCTAATGAACTCCTCAGGTTGGTGCAATAGCTCGTGTACCAAATTATTGTGCATTTTGAGCCATGTTGGCTATTAAGTCACAAGTGGAAGAAGAAGTTTTGTCAACTAGGGAACCACCAGCTGCATCATCAATCATTCCACGATCCATGAGGATAATTCCCTCATAGAAGTATTTAATTAAAAGTTGTTCACTAATCTGGTGGTGCGGGAAACTTGAACAAAGTCTTTTTAATCTCACCTAGTATTCATGAAGGGTATCTCCTTGTAACTGCCTAATGCCACAAATTTCTTTCCTAATTGATGCAGTTCGGGAGGCAGGGAAAAAATTATCTAGAAAGAGTCGTTTAAGGTAATTCCAGCCCCCAATTGTAGTTGGCAGATATTATATCCAATATTTTTCTACACCATCAAGGGAGAAAGGGAAGGCCCTAAACTCAATGAGGTCCTCAGACAAATTTTGGGGTTTCATGGTGGAGAACACTATGTAAAAATCCTTTATATGTTTGTGAGGGTCCTCACCAGGAAGACCATGGAATTTTGGAAGGAGGTGGATGAGGCCTGATCTTATCTCAAAATTTTCCACTTTCTCAGGATATTGGATGTACGTAGGTTGGTACTCTACATCCAGGGAGGTCAGTTCTTTTAATGTTCGGTTATTTGCAGCCATGATCTCTGGGGTTTGATTGGGTTCAATTTTTGATTGGATTAAGACCACTTGAGGTTCCAAATGGGGTTACTCAGTGTTACTTGATTTTCCTACTCTATATGACCTGATTTATGAGTGGAGTGACTTTTCAATTTCAGGGTCAAATTCGAGCAGTGTTTCTTTTCCAGATCTTGTCATGCAACAACAATGTCCAATTTGATTGATTGATTGATTGTTTTTTTAATTTTTTTTATGGAAGGTGAATAAAATTAAAAAAAAACTTAAGAAATGAAATGAGTATATAAAATATAATGTTATACTACAGAATTAGAGAGATAGATAAAAAAAGAAGAATAATAAGAGAGAGAGAGAGAAAGAACACACAAAAACAAAAACAAAAACAAACAAAAACTATCAAATGGGGGGGGGATATTGAATAGAGTACTGATTAAGAAGTAAAATATATAAATAAAATGAAATAAATGATCTTGGATCCCTGAAAATGGCACCAAAATTTGATCGCGTTGTCGAGCGCGTCAAATTAGAGGTTAAGTTTTTACTAGAATTTCTGTAGTATAGAAGGAACCCTAAGTTGTCTCTTGACAGAGCCTTAGATCACTAATTTAAAAAGAAGTTTCTGATTATGTTAACAAAATTAAAATTAAATTATGTGGTTTGGGGTTATAGGATTTTAAAATAGCAATTTAAACTATACTACTAAGTGAGAGAAACTGGTTGGAGAAATTGTGATCAACCCAGGTAAGTGTCCCTTGATGCTCAATCCGTCATCACTCTCAAGGGAATGGGAAGGATCATTGATTACTTGATTTTATACCCAATGAAACCAGTAATATGTGAGTTCTTACTAGGTTACCACCTAGGATTTTATCTATCAACGATATTGATTATCGACAACCGCTCATAATCAATAAAACTATGTCGGTGTAAGAATCGAACTCAATCAAGGAATCACATCAACAACGTGATGAGATGTCCAGATTTGGGTATTTATCAAAATTTATCTCAATAAAAAAACATGCATATTCATGGGTTATAACTTCTGGATATCATCAAACAAGTCAATCCAAAAGCAAACTCATGAAAAAGAAGAGGTGAGAAAAGAGGCAAACACACTAAAATCATCACAAGATCTAGGTTATGCATGGAAGCACGCGGATTATTGTTCCTTTGATTTTTATTTGATCATACCAGAGTAAAAACAAATTAAAAAGGTAAAAATTAAGAACAATAGACAAAAAACCTGGAAATTAAATTACCTTACGAAGATTACAAATGTGGAGATCGGGATTACAACAATGGACACCTCCCAAGTTGATCACTAAGAAACTTAGAAGTACATGAGGGATAAGAGAACTAAAATGGGTTAAAGAGGCTCTCCAATTCGACTAAACTTTAACCCTGGTCTTGAAACATGAGATAATGGGTGTGATAGGTGTTTTTATGGACATACACACCACACATTCCACAAAATAAGTCAAGTGCCTAAGAGACTAGGTCACTATTCAGGGCAGAATTTTTACTCCATATTTATTCGGCTGGTTGGATGACCAAAACACGTGAAAATGGCTTTAAATTAAGTGGAGAGGTGGGTATTTAAGTTATATGTCCATGGGAGGTGGAATCATCCCAATTGGATCTTCGAGGCCTGAGTTATGTCCCAAATACAGAAGGGTCGTCTAATCTGGCTCTCCCAGAATTGTTTCACATTGTGGGCCTATTATGGGCCTTTAAATGGGAGAATTGGGATCCATGGTATTATAGAGAAATTTAACCCACAAAAGTTTACATTGATACACCAATTTTTATCCCAATTGAATGCATGGAGTATCCAAAATATATATTTCTGTCCACATAAATGCTTGGGCCCTTGCGCAGTTTGGACCGTTTTGCTTGATTTCCATCGTGGGACCTCCGAATCACCTCCTCATACAATGTAAAAACTTAAACAAGTAAAATTTACCTATTAAATAGTAATAAAAATTTATTCATTAAATCAAATATTAAGTTCAATTTATTATTATATTTGGAATATTCATTACAAAACCAGTTGAAAATAGTGGTGTAAGGGTGAAATAAAGCAGTGAATCGTGGTACGATCAGAAGGGGGTAATGATAGAGTGGTATCAAAGGTCTGGTTGAAGGATAGTATGAAGTTTGGTGTTTGGAACAAGTGATGTTTCATGGGTTGTTAGGGAAACAATGTTAGTCATGTTTATAAAGTGATGTAAACACTGGAGACCGGATGAGACATAGGCGTTTAGGGACCCTTGTGATCTGATGCACGAAAATTTAAGTTTACAATGGATACTAAATGTGGTGATACTAGTTAGAGGTTAGAGACCTAAGAAAGGATCATGCATCATTATTCTTTGTGCTTGTATTTTAATGGGTAGACCTTGGGATATGTTAACCCAAAATGAATAAAAGAAAACAGTTAATTAAATAATACCGAGTCTTCCATATTCCTGGTTTAGGAGATCTAACTATTTTTTATTTTGCAGGTATGGCTCCAGGTTGATGTCCTCATCAGGTTCACACAGAAGATGTGTAACATGATGTTCCATCAGATCGTTGTAGGGTAGAGGTTGACAATGATGACACATGGAGGATGAAACTCTGGGAGTTTCAGCGCTAGAGTCTGCAGAAGTACGAGGGCTCCGTTTTAGATGCAGTCACAAAAGACTGGTTGGAGGAGATTGAGATAGGCTTCAGTTCGATCTGTGCTCAGAATGAGCACTAATTTTCTTTGTTTGTGATGATTCTACATGGAGTAGTGAAAAAATGGTGGTTCTTATTACTTGGGGATCGTGAGGAGTCGGTGATCTCATGGGAGGAGTTCCGAGACAAGTTTAGAGTCATGTTTCTTTCTTCAACCGCGAAGGAGTCCAGTCGCCAAGAGCTTCTTACCCTTAGATAGGGGATCTCCAATGTGTGATAGTTTGGAATCCATTTCATGAACCTTTTACAATATGCTTCTGACCTATTTTCAGACGAGGAGGCTAGGGCGAGGCATTTCGAGGAGGCTTTGCATCTAGAGATCTAGCACCAGGTCACCCCGTTTATGCCGAAGACATATCTTGAGGTGCTGGCGAGGGAAGAGGTCATTGAGAGGAAATTGTACAGAACTGGATCGTCATGAGAGGGGAGTCATCATGATTCCTCACGAAGTAGAGCTGTGGTCCGAGGTTCCCAGTTTTCAGGGCAGAAGAGTTTCCGTTCATCCTGGGGTAGGTCCCAGCCCTCAGCATCTTGTTTATCTGGGGCCAGCACCTCTCAGGACTATTCTAAGGGATCAAGTTCTTGTTTTTCTTATTAAGGGAGAGGTTATCAATAGTGATAGTGTGCAACCTTTCAGAGTATCCATCGTGCACCAGGTGTTCTGCTCTAGGTTTCTTCGTTGAGGCAGTTTCAGCCGAGGCATCAAAAGTAGGTTGCACCAGCTTTGGGTCAGTAGAGAGTAGATGGGGAAGGGATAGGAAAGTCCCGTGATGATCCCCGTCCTCATAGAGTAGAGTGAAACCATGGTTGTGGTCTTCATCAAGGTCAGATAGGTCATGGAGGAGGTCGCGGTCAGCTTCATGCTTTAGCGTTGTCAGTGCCAGGTGAGCCAGATGTCGTTCAAGGTACCCTTTGCTTTTTTTCTACTTGGGTGTATATCTTGATTAATTTAGGAGTGAAACACTCCTTCATATCACCTACCCTTGTCCATGATTTGGGACTTGAGGTAGAGAGGCTTCCAGTGCCCTTGGCGTTGACTACGTTAGTTGGAGGTCGAGCTAACTTATTTGAAGTATGTAGATACTGTGAGCTAGTACTTGGGAAACACCATTCTTGGGATTATTTCCTATGTTTATGGATACAACCATATGATTTCATCCTCAGCATGGATTGGTTGTATTCAATGCAGGCTATCATGGACTGCTTTAGGAGGCAGGTGGTGTTCTTCGATGAAGATGGAGAGCCAAAAGTGTTTGTTGGCAAGTGGGACACTCAGATGGGTTAGAGGCATGTTCTATACTTATCATCCATGATGTCTAAGTTGATGCCGAGTTCTTTAGAGGTTCAATAGTTGGTGTTTCCTAGGGTTGTAAAAGAGTACCCTGATGTTTTTCTAGAAGAGGTTGTAGCATTACCCCATCGATGAGAGATCGAGTTTGGGATTGAGCTACAACCAGGAGCATATATTATCTCTATGTCTCCATATAGGATGGCCCATTATGAGTTATGAGAGCTACATATATATCTTTATGGTCTGTTATAGTGTGGTTTTTTTCGGATGAGTGTGTCACCATGGGGCACACCAGTTTTGTTCGTGAAGAAGGCTGATGGCAGTTTGCAGTTGTGTATTCATTATCGTCTCTTAAACAAAGTGACAGTGAAGAATTGATATCCTATTCCACGTATTGATGATTTATTTGATGAAATAAAGGGTTTAAGTTGGTTCTCAAATATGGACTTTCGGTCAGGATATCATCAGAAGCATGTGAAGGATGAGTATATCCTGAAGACTACTTTCCATTTCCATCACGTGCATTACGAGTTCATTGTAATGTCGTTCGGTGTGATGAATGCTCTACCTGTGTTCATGGGATTGATGAACGTGGTGTTCCATGAGTTCTTGGATAAGTTCATGGTGGTTTTCATCAATGACATCCTTGTGTACTCCATGTTTGAGGAGGAGCATGCAGAGCATCTCCATGCCATTTTGAGAGTTCTTAGTCAACATCAGCTGTTTGGGAAGTTATCGAAGTGTGAGTTTTGGGCTCGAGAAGATAGTTTCTTGGGGCATGCTGTGTCCCAATTGGGAGTAGATGTGGATCCATCAAAGATAGAAGTAGTTGTGTCTTGAGAAGCCCCCAAGATAGTGGCAGAGGTACAAAGTTTCCTTGGTTTTACAAGCTACTACAAGAGGTTAGTTGCCGATTTCTCTTGGGTTGCGACTCCTCTGATAACATTGACTAGGTAGGATTAGGAATTCATTGAGACTGATCAGTTTCAGACAACTTTTGAGTATCTAAAGGAGAAGTTAGTAAGTACTCCAGTTCTTTGTCTTCCAGTAGAGGGAGTTTAGTTTGATGTTTTCTATGATGCTTCACATTTGGGGATAGACTGTGTTCTGATGCAGTAGAGATCATCTGTTTCTTATGGGTCTCAGTAGTTGCGTCCCCATGAACGTAACTATTCCACCCATGATCTTGAGTTGGAAGCCATGGTGTGTTCTCTGAATTTTTGGAGACATTACCTCATTGGTGATCACTTTTGGGTTTTCACTGATCATAAGATTCTGAGGTATGTTTTATCCCAGCATGACTTGAACTTACAACAGCATCAGTGGATGGAGTTATTATAAGAATACAAATTTTAAATATCATATACCCCTAAAAAGGGGAATGTTGTAGCTGATGTGCTAAGAAGGAAGTCACGTAGTGATGTAGTGCGTGAATTTGGTGATTCCTAGAGAGTTATGGAAGAACTTTTAGTATTACATCTTGATATGGGTGAAGTTGGGGGCAAAGGTTGTATTTTTTAGATAACGGTGCAGTCATCTCTGGTGTAACAGGTGGAAGAGTCCCAATTGGGGGATCTAGAGGTGGATATCTAGAGAGACCAAGTTGTCTATGGAGAGACCCCTAATGGTCTGTCTTAGGATGAACAACACCGAGTGTTGTATCACGAAAGGATATTTGTTCCTTTGGTGACATGCTATATGGTTCTCAGAGAGTTCCATAGTTTACCTTTAGCAGTGCATCTTGGCATTAAAAAGATTCACTGAGCCTTGAGGAGTCGGTTTTGGTGGTCTGGGTTGAAGCGTATAATTGTGGAGTTTGTGCCTCGATGTTTAGTCTGCCAGAAGGTCAATGCTGAGCACCGTGTCCCCAGTGGTTTGATCCAGCCATTAGATATTCCTCAGTGGAAGTGGTAGGACATCTCAACAGACTTTGTTACTGGTTTAACTCAAGCTCTAGGAGGACATGATGCTATTTGGGTGGTAGTGGACCATTTAACAAAATCAACCCACTTTATAGCAATCAAGGAGTCGAGCTCATTGAAAGTTTTGTCAAGGAAGTATCTAGAGAAGGTGGTGAGACTCCACAGAGTCCCAAGGATGATCATTTCCAATCAAGATCCTCATTTTACCTCTAGGGTGTGGAGAGGTCTTCGACATGATTTTGGTTCTCAGCTATGCATTAGAACTTCTTTTCATTTGTAGATGGATGGTCAGATAGAGCGGACTATCCAGAATCTTGAAGACATGTTACAATCTTGTGTCCTGGATTTTGGAGGTTCATGGATGAGGCACTTACCCTTGGTGGAGTTCGATTACAACAATAGTTTTTACTCCACTATCAGTATGGCACTGTTTGAATCCCTGTATGAACGACCATTCCGTTCTCCATTGTGCTGGACAAGGGTTGGAGAGTCAGCAATTCTTGGACCAGAACTAGTGTAGAATACAACAGAGATGGTTCAGGTGATTCATGAGAGGATGAAGACAGTTCATGATCATCAGAAATCATATGCCGATTAAAGGAGGAGACCTTTGGAGTTTGATTTTGGGGATCACATGTTTCTGAAGGTGACTCCCCGTCGTGGACAGTGAAGGTTTGGTCATGGGAGTAAGCTTTCTCCCCATTTTGTTGGTCCTTTCGAGGTATTAGCTTGTGTTAGAGCTGTAGCATATTAGATAGCACTCCCCCTGTAGATGATCTAGATACATGATGTTTTCCATGTATCACAGCTCCTTTATTATCTTCTTGGTGACTCACATGTCATCGATTAGATCAAGATCGATGTTGATGATGATACGAACTTCAAGTAGCGGCTGATATAGATCCAGGACAACAAGGAGAAGGTGTTGTGTGGGCATTATATTCCCTTGGTTCATATCTTATGGCAACATGGTGGTGTAGAGGAGGGTACTTGGGAGCGGGAGTCCTAGATGCATGTCTAGTACCCAGAGGTATTTTAAGTTGTTGTGCTAAGTTTTTCTTTGATGCTTTCATTTATGTACCTTTGATGTGATGTTATGATTGACTTGTTTGGACATATAATATTTGTTCCCTTGTTCTCTAGATGTGTGTGATGTGTCTGAGTATGTGGGGAAGGGAGGACCTGACTCCCAATCAGGATGCATTAATGTGGATGAGATTAAACCCATGCGGGCAAGTCAGTACTACCCAAAGCGGATAATATCCTGACATGTAGTAAGAAACTCCCTGACCCATGTGTTGGGACAATGTGATCTTTGGGGTTGGTGCTGTTATTCAAATGTGATAACTCTTGGGGGGGGGGAGTGTTCTAGTATGTCGAGGTTTTGTTCCAGCTTTCGAACAACTTAGGGTGGTTTTCCCTTGAGAGGTATCTTATGGGGTGGTTATTCAGACCCCTCTTTTATTCTAGGTTGGTTTTGAATTCTCAGGGATGAGAATGTTTTGAGAGGTATCTAATGCAATGGTTTAGACCTCTCCGGTCCATTACTTTTCTGAAATCTGGTGTTAGAGGTGTTCTGGGAGGTCACGGTGACTTATCCCCAACACATTTCCAAATTTTTTGTTCATGAATAGTGTTTCTTGAACAATAATCTATTTCTAACAACAACCTTCCAATATCAGTCTTCCAACAATAGCCTTTTTTCCTTTTCCAAATTTCTAGTTCACGAACAGTGTTTCCATAACAGTAAGCTATGTCCAACAGTATCCTTCAAATAGTAGCTTTCTGACATCACCTTTTTTCCTTTTACAAATTTCTAGTCCATGAACAATGTTTCCAGAATAGTAGGCTATTTCCAACAGTAGATTTCCAACAGAAGCCCTCCAACAATAACCTTCTAACAACAACCTTTTTTTCTTTTCCAAATTTCTAGTTCATGAACAGTGTTTCCAGCTCTCTACAGTTTCACCCCTTTGACGTTTCCTTTGACGTAAAATGCATTTAAAGCCTAATTTTAAGGACTCTAAGGCCAATTCAAAGGACACAACTCCAATATTGATTTTCCTAATTCTTGAGATGCTTTTACTTGATCAAACTATGTGGTTTAATGCGATCTGCTTTTAATGTAAAATACAAAGTATCTTAAACCGCTGCTCCGTTAAATCTTCAAAAGGGACGATATATCTTCCTCAATTGTTATTCCTCCTTGTTCTCTAGTAAAATATTCTCAAAAATTTCTTTCTTCCCATATGAGCATTGTGATCGAACCTTAATCCTCAGATCGTTTCCCCCTTGAAGTTTCTTCCTTCTGCATGCACACCCCCTTTTTGGTGCAAGTAGAAAGTGTCGATCCTTCATCGATAGAAGGTATGATCTACCTCGGTTCTTGTGGTTTCTTAAATATTATCCTCTTATTTCTCCTTTCCATACTATGTAATGTGATCTCTATGCTTCTAATGGATTTTTCTGGGATGTCGGATGGTGCGGTCCTTCTGTGATGTCCTCGGGTGAATACAGTTGTCACAGGGGAGGAGATCTTAATCCATTGTGTGGCTCATTCTCGTATAAATAACATCAAGAACCATTTGAGGTAGGGGATTCATTACTTCTCTATTATTTTACATGAAAATGTAGAGTTATCTTGTTTTATACCACTGAATCACAATAGAGTTGACATAATAAACATTTGAATCAGATAAATAAATTGATATCGATCATATGCTATTGTCTCTTGTTTTGCTAGATAGTGTGATATCTATGCTTGCTTTGTTTATATTTTTGTTCTTGATGGAAATTGTTAAAGAACGTAAATTCGAAAATTAATTGATAATTTTTTGGATAAAGATAAAGAGGCATGTAAAAGAATATGGTTGTTTATTTTTTTTGTAATTTTATGTTAATAAAATTGATGCAATAAGAATCTTTAATCAATTTAGGATAACTATTATAGCTTGCTGTTTAGGTTACCCATAGTTGGAACCTAAAAATAATAAATTGGTTAATTCTAGATGGATTAAATAACTGGCTATTTGATAAAAAGATAACGCCTCGTAGGGTTCTGAGTTACCCTCTTGCTTGTAAAGGCTAAAAGCCTTATGCTTGGAGCTGTGAGAGATCATTGTGTTTGAAGGTTGGATGCCTTGTTTAAGGGACAAGAGCCCAATTGATATGATATTTGTTTTCCTACTGCTTGTGTTGTGATATGTGGGGGTAAAGATTCCTATTGGTTGTGGTAGAAGTTGACGCCTAGAGTGGGGAGATGCATCAGTTTATACATGTGGGTGTCGGGGTGGAAACCAGAGATGATGGAATGGGTTGGATGTGAATATTTGGATGCTTTATGTTTCTTATTGGTTGTTTATCTTCCTTACTTTCCCCTATGATCAAGGTAGCTGGTTTGCTTACCCTCCTTCCAAAAAGGGGAAAAGACGCGTGGGGTATGCCACATTCTTTTCGCTCTTAGATTCCTGAGGGAGGATGAGTCTATGCTCTTTCTATAGGCAGAAAAGACTTGACGGGTAGTTCATCTAGTCACCGTGTTGACCCCCTTGTGTTTAGTAGCTTAGAATGTTTTTCTAGAATGCCTGGGAATATGGGAAAGTAATAATTTTGTTAATAAATGATTGAATAAATGATGTTATCCCATAGGGTTGGATCTTGTTGGGATGCAATGATGAGGTTGTAATTTAAAGGAACAATGGACTTTGGGTGTGATTCTAATGAAATATAATGTAGAAATTGTTAATAGTTAATTAATGTTTAAAGAATTAATGAATATAAAGTGAAAATAATAAAAAGGTAATGAAAGAATGTAATCAATCTCTTTAAATGGTTGTGTACTTATAGGATACCTAGTCTTAGAAGTGGCAGTCGGGAGTCCGAGAGACATTAGCTACAATTGAGTCTAAGACTAGGTTATGCCCATAGTATGGTTGTGAGCTATAATATATTCTGTACTTTTTGTGTTCTATATGATACTCCACCCCGTTAATTAGGGAATCTGACACCCTGAGTATTATAAGCCCTAGGGGGGAGGGGTGTTTTCCCCAACATTCCGGTGGGAGGATGGATGACTTACTACCCCCTTTGGACCCACTCTCTTCTCTTGGTAGTTACCTGTGCTTGTAGGCACATCAGTTAGTTTTCCCCATATATGTGGGTAGAGGGTTGTAATGGCTTGTGGTTATTCACACACATATATTCTGGATATAGTTTCCTATGGACTACTATAGGTGTAATGTGTATAGGCTGTGATGGTTTGAGGATCCTTACTCAGTGTGTGGGTTATAAGGTATTGAGGTATAATTCTCGATGTATGATACACATTATGCGAGCTATGGTGGCTCCCAAAAACTACCTGGTTACTTTTCTTACATGGACGTGGTGGTTTTGTTGCACGAGGTGCATGTTGTGGTGCTTTTCCCAGGTGTCTGCGGACAAGCCTTTTTTTGGAGAGAGATGCTTATGACACGCGACATTGGGGAAAAGTGGAAAAATTGTGGGGAGGTGGTAGCAGGTTACCCTTGATATTATTTATTATATTATATACTATTGTATGCGATACTTGGTGATAGTATCCATGGTGAGGCTGTGAATTTAGTATACCTATTTAGGTGATGAGCTAGTTTCACTTGTTGTTCATTGTGCTTTCGCATGTTCTCTTTACTTTTTCACAAGAGGCTCGAGGGAGGATCCTACTGAGTATACTGTTATACTCACCCTATCTATTTAAACTATTTTTCAGGTCACTTGAAGTGGGTAGGAGATCAATCTGGTTTCTACTAGCTTGGGGTTGCATGAGCTGTCCAGGCTTGTGGTTTCTACTGTTTTTACTTTGTTTTGGTACTTGTAGTTTTTCCGTTCAGTTGTAGTAGTTTTGCATGACATTACATATGTGTACTTGGGATTTTCTTTTATATTGCTATCTGAGTTGGAGTTGGTCAGTGTATGTCTTATCTCTCTCTTTCGAATGTGTTCTATTAGAGGGTAATGCCTCCCATTTTTGTGTTTACTATACCCTCAGTGCTAGTCACCAACCTGGGGTCTACTGGAGGCAAGACCCGGGGGTCATTATCTCTCTTCTCACACCGCCGACCCAAAAGGGGTACACCTTGTGGGGAGGGGGTCGTAACAGGCAATGCCAATGTTGAGTAAAGGAGTCACTGTTGGTAATGCCAATGGTGGGTGTAGTGGTAGTGGGTGAAAGGGGTGATGGTGAGTGCAGGAGTCACCGTTGGAAGGTATGCTACCCGATGGTGGGTAGGATGATCCAGAATCACCGTTAGGTCCAACGATGGGTGAAGATCCATCGTTGGGTCCAATGGTGAGTTGAGGAAATAGGGAAACCAACTATGGGTTGTGGAGAGGAGCTGTCGGTGGGTAAATGAGTCACCATTAGCAGCTGCCCATGGTGGGTGCAGGAGGGTGGTGGTGGGTGAATAGCATGGTGGCAGCAACACCTAAAAAACAAAAATATAAAAGTGAAATAAAATTAAAGCAGATTAACACTTAAATTAATTAACAATTGTTAATGCAAGTTAATCTGATTAACCATAAATTAATCAATAAGAAAGAAAATGAAATTAAAATTCTAATTCACATTTTTTTTTAAAATCAAATAATTAAAATTATAAGTTATTCAAGAGATTAAAAATTTTAGATTAAAATTATTACAAAAAAATTGATTTAAAATAATAAAAAATATTTCAAGTCAGTTTTCTTAAATTAATTAACTAATTAATTAATTAAAATAATTAATAAAATCAAAGAATTAAATTAAAATTAGATATTTCTAAGTATTATAGAAAATGATTAAATTATTAAACTTAATTTAATTATTTAAAGTTTCAAAAACAAAAGTAAAATTTATTTATTTACAAATAAAAATAATAAATTTATTAAATTGATTAATAAATATAAAAGTAATGAGAATAGAAGAAGGAAAAAAACTAATTATAGAAATAATAAAAGAATAAAAATAATGAAAAATAAAAAATTATTATTTAAACAAAAACAAAATAATAAGAAATGAAGTAAAAAAATTGAATAGATAAATTAATTTTATTATTCAAAAATAGCTAAAATAAACACTAAAAAATTAACTTTTAACATAGAAGCATATTTTAAACAATTTAATATATAAAAGAAATTTTTTTAATTATTAAAAAATACATTATTTTAATAATAAAAAGAGAAAAAAGTGAAAAATGATGTGGTAAGGTGAAAAAAAATCAATCACATTACAGACCGATAATCCCTACCATCGTAGTTAGACTGGGTGCATGGTTTTTTCACACAGAATAACTGAGGATATATGTGCACAACCCATTATACATTATCAACCGAGGTGAGATGAACATTGAGGATGGAGATACCCTCTCAAAGTACCCAGTAACCATCAAGGATTGGTAGGAGAATATCCTTCTAGGGTGAGTGATTCCCTTGGTGCATGTTTTTCAACAGCATGGAAACCTCTAACAAAACTCATGGAAGTAGGAGAACCAGATGGAATCTGAGTATCCACAACTGTATGAGTGGGTTTTAAATTTTTGGGATGAAAACCCATGAAGGTGGGGAGAATGGAGCGAATCATAAATTTATGTTTAACACTTTGGGTTATTTTAAATAATATTCTTAGTGTTAGGTGTGGAGTCAACATGGAGTTTCGGGGCCTGTAGAGTCTCAATGTTGATACATTAAAAATATTAAATTTATTATATCACACACAATAATTTTTTCATAAATAATGTAATATCTTGCAAATGGTGTCTCATATGGATAAATCGAGACTATCATTAAATCTATAATGTGAGTTTTACCCCATACATGACATAATATTTGTATGCATTAGGTGTTTAGTTAGAGTGTAGACATGGGCATGTTAAATGAATTAAAATAACTTATTAATTTAATGGCCATTTAATTGTCTAAACTTAATGGATTCTCTATTTAGTTCCTCTTTGGTTAATTCCCTAGGGTTTTCCACATAACCCTAAAGTGAATGTGAGGATGGGGAGAGATTTTATGGAGAGTGCATTGGTGGGTGATCTCGAGATCAAGGTTCAATAATGAATTAACATGGAGTTTTTTTAGAGCTATGGTGAATTTCATAAACGACATCAATGTAGATTTATTCTTCACCAATGATCGATCCAAACTCAAAGTAGGGCATTTCATTTTTTGTTTAATTCCTTGTTCTTGATTGTTGAGACACACAAAAATTAATTTATTTAAAATTACTTTAGGGGTTATTCACATTGAGTTGATCATAAATTATTTTTCTCTTCCTAGATTTTGGAATTTTAGATTTATTCTATTTTTTAATTGTTGATTTGTTTATTCCCTCTATTATTTGGATTTCATCAATGATGAAAAAATAAACACGAAATTTTTTCGATGACCACCTTTTATTTTTTTCCTTTCTCCCTCTTTTATTCAATGTTCATAATTAGTATTTAGATTGGATGATGATTTGATGATACTTGTGTGACTGGTCATTGTGAAATTATTCTTTGGTGTAATGGTTCATTATTGTGGTCCCTGTTTTTGGATTTGGAGAGATGATGGAGGTATAGTGGAAATGAAAATAATCTAATTGAGGATTAAGTGATGGTGTTTTTTCATGCCCAATCAAGTGGGTATCTCTAGTTAGACAATAATGATAATATGATAATGGCATAGGCGGTGGAGTCTCCATGAGCCGGACCATGCAATGCTTTGGGATGGTGACAACAATTGATTTTATGACTAATGGGTGATTGGGATCTGACCATCAATAATGATACAAGCTCAGTCAATGTTAATATGAGATTCATGGTGGTTTTTGCAGCAAAATTAAAGGCAACGACAAGATGGTCAAGACACTTGGAACAATATGGAGTTTCTATTAAAACCCAATATATACGACATTAATTTTAGAAGAAAACACACCATGTAAACCCCTCTGTGTGGAAGATAGGTTTTACATAGTGACTTAAATATCACACACCATGTGGTTGACCCACACACCATGTGACCCTAAACCATCCAGTTTAGCCCGTACAAGGAGTACATGCCTAGGAGGCCATGTGACCCCATACACCATGTGTGACAAGGCACACCCAATGTAATTTGGAAAGTGTACGGTCGTGGGTAGGTAGTACACAATGAGTGCTGGATCAACCTCTAGACTCCATATTCCCTAACATCACATCATGTATATAGGGAGGTATATTCCATGTGAGATGGAAAGACATGGGTAGTGACATAATCAGGAAGACATGTCATGTACCCCATGGGACATGCCGTGTACTCATTCTAGGGTAGGTTAGAGCCCTTCTTCTTCTCAGACCATCTACAATATGATGTTAGGTGAGTTCCCTTATTCTATATTAGTGTGGTTGCATTCCCTTGGTCTATCCCTAAGAGGTTATAATGAGGTATCCTGTCCTATACATAAGATGGGAAATACACTCTATGGGTTTTTATAGATAGATTCAGGTATCCCTCTATGAGGCCTAATGTGTGACCCTCTATCATTCTTCCCTAGGTTGGGCTAGGTATCTCATTTCCAACATCCAAGGAAAGTGACCCCCCTCCCAGTGGGTTATCGCGATAGGGTTAGGCATCCCCCAGAGGCCCATGGCATGATCCCTTATCTGTGTATCGACATCCATTGTCTTATGGTATGATGTATTTTGATCAAGTGAGTACCTCATATGAGCCATATAAATTCTTATATGCTTCTTCATGGAAATACATGATGAGTGTGCCCTCACAGATGAGTGCCATAATCTCAGCAAGACCCAATGAGTGCTTTCTATCAAATGAATGTTACATATGTGCCTTTAGTAGAATAGTAGGTTGGAGGAGAGGATGTGACCTCACCTTGAGACTTGGTTTCTTCATTTGAGAATATCAGAGTTATCTTTTTTATTCCCTTGGATTTGTGATATAGAGATGAATCCCTCTTTGATTCTTTTTGTTTGGTGATTTCGAGGTGTCCTATTGGGTATGTTTATACTCACTCCTGTATGGGACCTACCTACACATATTGTGTATTATATTGAGGAAAATATTTTTGATAGAGTCCTAGGGCAACCTGGAGCAAGTGAAACTTAGTTTTTCTATACATACAATTGATAGTTACAGGAGTTCTCATCTTGAAAACAGTCCCATCTTGTTTTCAGATTGGACACTTTTTTAGTTTTGGTGGGATTGTATTTATCTTTTATCCATCTTTTAATTTTCTTCTTCTTCTTGATGTAATTTAATTTTAAAAATATATTATTCATGTATTTATAGTGTGATTTGTTAATATTTTTATATTTATACCAGAGTATGGTTATGTGTGTGTGTAGGTACTTTGGACTAATACCTCCTATGTGTGTGATATATCTACTCGGCACTAGTCGCCACCCCCTGGCCTATTTTAGGCAGGCTTGGGGGGTCATTCTTGTATTACCGCTATCCATGTGGGTCTTGGTGGGATGTGTTTTGATAGGTAATAATAATTATAATGCTTTATGTGTTACTTTTTTTGAGTGTAGAAAGAAATTTCATATCAAACCTGACTGCCCAAAACTCAAGAATAAAGACATATACCAAAAGGCGAAAAGGCATTGAAAACTAGTTGGAGTTGTGCTAAAGAATCTAATTTTAGTAAAGAATCCAGAAATGAGAAAAAATATGCTAATTGATGATTTTTTGATTCTATGAATGAGGTTAGTGATTCTAGATTCTATTCTGGTTATTCGAATCTTGATTATGATTCTTTGAATTTGAATTTTTTGAGTTAAATGAAGAAATTAAAAGACTGAGAGAATATGTTTTTAAAGATATTAGTCTATATAATTAACATAAGGAAAATAATAAGATTTTTTTTATTAAAATAAATTAATTTTACAAGAGAATAAAAAACTAATGAATACTATTTCTACTTCTCATTTTAAAGTTTATGATGATTTGAAATCTACTCAATATTTGAATGAAAAATTGAAAAAGAAAGTTGGATGTCTTAAGAAAAGTTTGTTTTCTTTTATTAAAGGTCATGAAATGTACCATAAAATGATGCATTTGAATAAAATAAATAAAAATAAATATGGAATTGGCTATAACAAGAGATTACTTTAGTTTTATCAAAATCAGTTTGCGAAAAGTAAAAATGGTTGTACTTTTACTATTACATTTTTTGGATGTGGTATGAAAGGAAACTATGAAAATAACAATTTTATTATATTTAAATAGTATTTGGGATTTATGAAGACTCATATTTCTAAATATTTGTTATCTAGAGTACCTTACAATAATTATTTAAATACTGTGTGGGCACTAAAAAATTATTTTACTAATCTGATTGGACCCAAAGTAGCTTGAGTTCCAAAATTGTCAAGTAATTGTTTTATGTATTGAAAATGCCTTATAAGTCTAAAAAAACATATGGTATATGGATATAAGATGCTCTAGGAATATGAATAGATACCCATAAAATTTTATCACATATAATAAATGAGATGGAGGCAGTATTACATTTAGATATAATTCTAAAGGTAAAGTAAAATATTTTGGTAAAGTTGGTATTTTTAATTCTATTTTTATTACTAAATTTTTATATGTTGAAAATTTAAAACATAATTTATAAAGCATATGTCAATTATGTGATGATGGAATGAAAGTTAAATATCAAAACAATAAGTTTTTAGTTTTTAGTAATGATTATTTATTATTTTATGCTAATTGTTAATAAAATATTTATACTATTTATTTTGATGAACTAAAAATTCAATATGTTAAGTGTTTGAATGTTTTTTAGAGTGATAACATTATTTTTCATCAACAATTAGATCATGTTAATTTCAAAATGTTATATAATCTCTCTATACATGAGAAAGTGCTACAATTACCCACCATGGAGAAATAACAAATCCATGTTTGTAATGATTGAATGAAAGGGAACAACATAAAGTTACATTCATACCTATCAATCAGATATGTACTAATAGACCTTTAAAATTAGTACATATCAAATTATTTGGTCCTACTCAAATATCTATCCTTGAAGGAAATAAATATAAATTAGTTATTGTTGATGACTATAGTAGATATACATGGGTTTATTTTCTTGCAATTAAAAATGATACTTTATCTATATTTACTTCTTTTTTTTAATTTTGTTCAAAATAAAAATGTTTGTATGATTATTTTAATTCACGGTGATAAAGGAGGTAAATTTCATAATTTATATTTTGAAAAAATTTGTTAAAATAATGGTTATTTTCATAATTTTTATTCTCTTAAAACACCATATAAGAATGATGTTATAGAATGAAAAAATAGAACTCTTATTGAAATAGAAAGAACTGTGTCAAGTGAATATAATTTTCCTAGATTTTTTAGGATGAATCCATTTTTACTGCTTGTTATGTTTTAAATAAAATTATTTATAGATATTTTTTTTAAGAAAACTTCTTATGAATTGTTTAAAGGTAAAAAGCCTAAAGTTAGTTATTTTAGAGTTTTTGGATGTAAAGTTTTTTTGAATTTGAAGGATAATTTAGAAAAATTTGATGCTAAGAGTGATGAAGCTATATTTCTTGGTTATTCAAATAACAACAAGTCTTATAGAGTTTATAACAAAAAATATAGTTATTGAGTAATATTTTCATGTTATGTTTGATGAAAATAATGTGAAATTGAATTCTAATTATAATGTTTTTGATGATGAGTTTAGAAATTTTAATTTTGTTAAAGAAAAAACTCAAGATGAACATGAATGATTTGAAGGGGAGAATAATCCTTCTCAACCTAACCCTAGATCTTGTAATATTCATAGTGATCATCTTACTGATAATGTTGAAGAACCATTGGATTTTTTTATGATACTATAATTGTTGCCAACTAATAGTGTGATATTAATTGTGATGATTGTTTCACTATTCTAATTCTTAAAATATGTGTCATTGATTTTTATTTTTTATTATACCAACTAAAACAACCCTCTCCTAGAAATAAAGTCCCACATGAAGTTGATATTCTATCAATACAATCACCAAACCAATTTGTATTTGTAAAACCTGACAAGTTCAAATTTACACTATGTATGTATAATAACCCATGGTTCAGAGTTACTTTCACATATCTTATAATTCTCTTAGTATCCAACAAGTGAGACTCTTTTGGATTGTTAGGTCCCAAAGGGTAATGGTAGATGGTTTAGAGGGGGGTGAATATATCAGTTTTTTTTAAAGAAATAGATTAATTATTTGATCTAATTATTTAATTAATAGAGTTAATTTACAACAAAATAATAAAATAAATAAAATAATATAAGGATGTTTTTTTATTATAGTTTAGTATGAAGTGGACCACATATACTCTTATAACGTTCTACTCTGTGAGAGATACATTGTGAACTAATCTGATTTTTAAGGGGAATCACAACCCGATTATGGAATCCTTTTCTATAAAGTGAAGGGATAACCACACTGGCACACAAAATTTTGTATGGGGATTTACAAACTAATTACAACACTGACTTTAGTCTATGAGTGTCACAAACTGAATGGTCCTGAATTTAGAATCTAGGAGTCACAAACTGATACAACACTGAATTTAGATACAGAGAGTCACAACCCTTAGTTCCTAAATTTAGAATATGAGAGTCACAACCCAAATAAAGAGAAGAAGAATGATTTTATATGTAAAATAATAAACAGAGAAAATGAGTATATGTGAAAGATGAGAAGAATTGTTACAAAATCAAGAAAACAGGATGAATTAGAAGATAAATGAAGAAAGAACATATACTAGTTCTTGATAAATGTATTAGTTCATCTTTTCATGGTAATAGAATTCAAAGTAGTATGTGGTATAATCATTGAGAGAACTTTTTGATGAAGAAAACTTAGTCGTATAGGTATAACACTTCAAAGATCAGATTAAATATTTGGTTCTCAAAAGGTTTTTGTTCTTGTAACTATTGTGTTGTATCCTTTGAATGCATCCCAAATCCTTTAAATAGAATATGTAAAAACTAACAAACAAATCTCCAAATGGGTAAAAAAATTCAAATTAAAATTACACAATTATACTAGAGAGAGAAAAGTATCATTCCAGAATAATCATAACAATAATATTTTGAATTCAAAACTTAAAGACCAATTCAAACCAACTTGAATTAATTGTTTAATAATTAAAATAGTCTTCATAATAATAAGTCAAAGAAATCACAAGAATATCATAATATAACTTAACTATTTAAATTTCAAAATACTTTCTAATTTCATGAAGTGTGTGATAATTAAAATATTTAATTATTACACATTAAATACAATGAAATAAGTTTGAATAATTTGTTATATATACTAAATGTTAATTTAGAAAATAATAAGACCAAGAAATCAATTAAAAATATAAAATTTAAATATTGGAAATATGTGTTGTAAGTGTACACATGAATTTGAGTGAAAATTGATATATATTTTAAAACTAATTAAAATAATTTAAAAGTACTTCACATGGATTTTATATAATATATATTAATTTTAGAAAACAATAAAACACTTAAAATAATTAAAATAATATTTCAGTTAATTAAAGAACCAAAACAATGAAAAATAAAAAATGCGGAAAATTCCAAATTCAAGATAAAATAATTAAATTATAGAACTGTCTATGTGTACTAAATTCACTTGTATTCGATATACTTACCATGCCTATAATGTGCATCTATTTGTATTTTGGTTAGTATACTAACTGTGTAAACAGTGTGTAGCAACTTAAAATAACACATATGGTAAGTATGAAAATAACACATGTAGTAGGCATACTGATCGAGAATGCATGGTTGGTATAATGACTGTGTGAACACTATAAAAAATAATTTAGATCATAACATAAAATATTTTCATGGTAACTTTACAGTAACTCATGGTAGATTAATTTTACCTTCATGGTAGCTTCACAAAACCATTACCACTACCATGTTGTTCACAAATAGGAGAGTAGTTCTAAGTACACTATGTATGAATGTGGATGAAGGTGCTCACTAGAGTGAAGCTGTGTTGGTGTCGAAGTCAGAGGATAGTGTCACACTACGTAGTGTAGATGAAACACAATGATGGTGTTGTGATTGAGAAATAATGTTTCATTTTCTGAAGTTCTACATAGAAGAGGTTCTAGACACACATGAGAGTAGATTTATGTGATGGTGAAATGTTGGTGTCACATTTCAAGGAGTGAATGTTGTATATTGGGCTACCAATGTTAAAGAGATATTTCATGGTAAGTAGGGGAAGCTGATGAAGTAGGTTGGTTCATCACAAAGACTTTATATGGGAAGTTGTAGGAAGATCACAGTAGGTACTGTAAACACATGGTCACTTGAATTATAAACTCACAGTAGGTTAAAAAAGGGGGTTTCAAAACCCAAACAACCTAACAACAAGACTTCAACCAATTTTTAGACCAACTAAACATCATAATTAGCGAACGATCCAAAAGAATTAAATGTAGATAATTTCTAGAAATTTCCAACGTATTAAATAGTACTTCAATCTAACTTATATAGATAAAGATATAATCTAAAAGAGTGAAAAGTATAAAATAAAATTGTCAAAAAAATATTGAAGAAGTTGTAGATATTTGGAAAATCTTTAAGGTATCTAAATGAACTTTTAATCCTTTAATTCATTTGAATTAAATGTATATAAATGTCTTATATTTATATCACAAAAAACATCATGTAATTCTGATGTATATCATGAGATTTATCATTTAAAAATAAAATAAACTTAATTAAAGTAATTGCAAACTTCCAGAACTGTTTCAGTGACTTTGGAAAATTTTTATACCACTTAAATAGGGATTTCAGACTTCCACATAGTTTAATGAAATGTATATATATATATTTTCCATCCAATGGAAAAGGTACCATGAATATCCTAGATATATAACTCTGGTTAGAATAGAATAACTAATGAAAACTTTTAAACACTATAAACTGAAAATTATTGTTGAAACAAAAAACATGCATCATGTTTGGATCAAAATGATAACATTATAGAGATTTAATTATATATTTTTGTTTTTTAATAAAAGGTTGGTAATTTTTTTATCTTTCATATGAAATAGGATTTATAAAAATCCAATCACTATAAATCAATATATAATTAAAATACAGTGAGATTGTAAAAATATATTTTTCACATAAAATATTTAGAGGGTTTGGAATATTCAAAAACATAAAATATAAACCAAGAATGGAAAAATCCCAAAAAACTCCCCCATTTTGAAAATTTAAAAACTGAAAAAAGATTTTATAAATTCCTCCCTCCTTTTGATTTTTTTTTTAAAAATATAATATTAGGAAATATAAATACATCCATAACCCCCCTTAATAAACACATAGATATGACTATTGATCACATGTTCAAAATAAAAAATAGGTAAATCTTCCCTTGGAAAAAAATATTAAACACAAGAAGTGATCCATCTAAATTTATGCTATATTTAAAGATAGTATCTCCATTTGTATACAAATGTTAAAATATTTAAAACAAAACTTAAATAATACCTAAATTTAATAGTTCTTGCTCAATGAAATGAAACTATATTTATAGATAATCCACCACTTGATTAACATTAAAGTACATGCAGAATAATCCTAAAAAAAACAAACACAAACAACTTTTGGTACCCATTCTATTTTGGGTCCAATTGGGTTAATAACAAAAAAAATTAGTACCCATGATGATTTAAAACATTTTTTGTAAGACACATGAGAAGATAAACTTTTATAGAAAGAAAATCTAATAATATTGAGAGATTGAGGGAACCTAGTAGAACATCCATTGGTATAATGTCCTTGTAACCAATATTTGAAACAAGTAAGTGTTGATACCTTCTATATAGATATCTTAACAAAATAGGTCTTGAACATCTTAAGAATACGATTATTATAACAAAAACCAGTCTTATCTCTATTTGGTTTCATCATAGCTACCATATTATTATATTTTTACTTTCCTTGACCAAAGATATAAAGCATTTCTTTCAAACTAACAACTTAATTTTTTAGATTGACATTCTCCTTATGAATGAACTTAAGATCATCACATACTTTTTATTTTGTAGATGAATCAAAATTTATTAAATTATGATTCTTTATTTCAATATTAGAGAGATTATTCTCCATAATTTTTATTTTTTATTTTTTCCTTATCAAACAAAAGGATAGTGTTTTTCAAGCCTTCATTTTCCAAAAATAGTTTTTTTATTCTTTTATAATATAATTATCTTTACTAACTTTCATACTTTCCTTGATTATCCTCCTATTCCTATATTTAAAAACTCTATATAATTAAGTAACTCTTAAAATTTCATTTTGAAGAATTTTATTTCCTTCATATAACTCATTAAATCTTTAACTATCACTATCATAATAATAACTTGAATAAGAAACATTAAATACCTCATTTTTATTTACTAAAATTAAAAATAGGTTAGCTGTCTCTTTCTCACTTCCATATTCATCACTAGAATTGGATTCTTTGGTGAAAATCCATCTATCTTGATAAGAAAATTTCATTTCCTTCTTGTATTTATCATATTTCCCTTCTTTCTTAAAATTTGGATAGTCTTGTTTTATGTGACCCTTATTTCTATATTCATAATTGGTTACATCTGGACCATATGCAGTAACCTTATTCTCTTTTCATTCATTCCTTAGATATTTACTAGGTAACTTCTTGTAAATTTTCTATCTCTTCATTAGTTTATAAATTACCTTGGTTATATTAAAAATATATCATTTATCACTTTCCTATGATTCAGATTCAGAATAATTAGAGGAAATATTTATATGAGATTTTAAAGAGACACCTTTATTATTTAAACTCTATTATTTTGAAATATTCTTCAATTCCTGTTCATACTAAAGTAGTGATCCAATCAATTAATCAATATTATACTCTTTAAGTTATTTCTTTCATCAATAATGACCATCTTTTCATGTCATTTCTTCGGTAGTTCTTGTAGGACTCATTAAACAAGTACGAGGTTTCCAAATCTTATCCAAGGGAATTAATTCCATTCACAATGCCTATGAATTGGTGGAACATATGGTTTACTACTTAATCTTTACTCATATTGAAATCTTGGTACTTAGCTCGAAGCATTCCAAGTTTGGTTCATATCAATTTGTCCGAGCCATGGTGAGTTACTTATAGAATCTTCCAAATCTCATGACAAGTATTATATACAGACACATGACTAAACACACTCATGCTAATAAAATAATTTAAAATATTAAAAACTTGGTAATTTAAAACATATTTAACAAAATTGTTTCCTATGAAAGTACTTAGGTCAGCTTTTGGTAGTGTGTATGGTTTTTCCATGATCGACCAGTGTTCTATGCTTAATTATTTTAGGTATGCCTCCATTCTAGATCACCAATAGAAATAATCATTTCCATCAAATTGAGGTGGATTTTTAGGAATCCAAGCATAATTTAGATTCAATACTTCAATCTTAATGATCTTTACCTTAGACTGTGTGGTATAAGAAAGGGTTAGCACAATAAAATAAAATAACAGACTTTATAGAAGGATTAAAAAAATTCCAAAATGAACAACCTTCAATACCAATTTTTGGTATCATTAAATTAAAAAAGATCTTAGAAAAAAACTTAAAAGGTTCAAGCTATGATATGATTTTTTTGGCATAAAAAATATAGCTAAATAATCCTTAATAGGGTTTGAATCTGATACCAATTTTTAGGTCCTAAAGGGTTACGAAATATGGTTTAGAGTGGAGTGAATATAATAGATTATTATTTTTAAATAAATAGATAAATTATTTAACATAATTATCAAAGTTAATTAATAGATTTAATTTACAGTGGAAATAATAAAAGAAAGAAAATAACACAAGGATTTTTTATAGTAGTTCAGTCCAAAGTAGATCTAGTGTACTCTTATACCTCTCTACCCGATGAGAGATACATTGTACACTAATATTATTTTTGAAGGGGAATCAAAACTCTATTATAGAATCATTTTCTTCAAAGTAGAGGGATAGCCATGCTGACATGTTGAATTTTTTATGGGGAGTCACAACCCAATTACAATACCGAATTTAGACAATGGAATTCATAACCCGAATGGTCCTGACATTGGAATTTGGGAGTCAAAACCCGATACTACACTAAATTTAGATATAAGGAGTCACAACCATCAGATCCTAACTTTAGAATCTAGAAGTCACAACCCAAAGAAAGATAAGAAGAATGATTTTTATATAAAATCATAAATAGAAAAAATGAGTGTACGTGAAATATGGGAAGCAGTGTTACATACTTAAGAAACTAGGATGAAATAAAAGATAAACAAATAAATTATAGGTATTGGTTCTTGAGTAATGTATCAGTTCACCTTGTCAATGAAGTAGAAGTTGAACTAGTATATGGTTCATCCCTTGAGATATCATCCCGATGAAGAAATATTGATTGGATAAGCACCAAACTTAAATGATCAGAGTAAATTTTTGGTTCTCAAAAGGTCTGTGTTCACATAACTGTTGTGTTGTATCATTTTAATGTATCCTAAATCCTTTAAATGGAATCTTTAAAAACTAACAATCTAATATCCAATTGGTTACAATAATTCAAATTCAAATTACACAATTATCCAGGAGAGATAAAATTATCATTCTAGAATATTCACAACAATAATCATTTGAATTCAAAACTTAAATATCTATTCAAAGAAATTTGATTTATCCGTTAAATAATTGAAATAGTCTTTATAATAATAGTTCAAATAAATAACATGGATATCATAAGATAATTTGACTATTTAAATTTCAAAAGACTTTCTAATTTCATGTAGTGTGTAATAATTAAAAGATTTTATTATGCTGCATTAAATACTACAAAATGAGTTTTAATAAGTTGGTCTATAATAAATATTAATTTAGAAAAGAATAAGACCATGAAATCAATTCAAAATATAAAAATTTAAATATTAAAAATACGTGTCTTGTATACAGAAATTTGTATTTCATAATTTATCCATGTTATATTTTAAAAATCAAATTTTTATGTAAGATTTATTATCAATCCTCCTTATAAATATCATACTTTTTATGTGTATAAGGTAATATGTGTTTAGGAATTACTCTATGATACATTATAATGATCGATGTATTCTTGGTCAAGATATTCTTCAGCACACTAAACTGAAGAAACTCTTATATTCTGACCATGAATATACCATACTTCACTTTTACATTTCTTAAATAATACTTAAATGAATCTTATAAAGTATAGTTACCACTTTCTTAACATTAGAGTAGCTCACTCTCTCCAGCTAAACTAATTATGAAATATTTTTGGATTACCTTTATTTATAAAGGTTTATTTATTAAAAAATAAATTAGTATAAGTGTCAATAACACCTAAGGCCATTAAATCCAAAGATTATAAAACCATATTGGGTATATCCTTGATAACTACTTAGTTTTTCTTGGAAAAGAATTATATTTCTATAATTGGGTATAAATGTGTATCACATTTTATATTCATCAATTATTGCTTATGATTCAATAATTATTAAATAATTAGTTGAGTAAAAAACACCACAAAAAATATTCATTCTAATTATGGAATAATGTATCCTTAATTCAAAATACACATGAGATAATTTTTTTGGTCACACTCAATAAAATTTCCACTAGAATCATTAATCTTGGAAATTAGAAGTTGTGTACTTTTCACCACCGACTTAGGAATCACCCTTTATCAGCTGCTTAGAAAATTCACCTTACTTATTATAACATTTATTTTCCAATGGCATGGTTGATAGGATAACATGGGGTTAGTCGTGATCTATCCGATCGGTCACCTATAGGGTTTTCTAGCAAGGAGGCGGCCAGTGTGTGATGGTGTCGAGTGGCATGGGGAGGAGGGAAGTTGAAGGCAGTTGAGGTAGCTAGGAGACCAGGATTTGGACAAAGGGTAAAACACACACAACGATGCGAACCCAAACTACGATAGGGCTAAAGATGGATAGTGTGGCTTCTTCCGCGATGGGTGGAATGGATCTCACCAAACACATGACCATGAGGCGCTGAGGATGTAGTCATAAGGAGCATGAAAGAACGAAAATGTTTGGTTGGTAGGGATGTAGGTTGAAGATGATGATGGGTTGTCACGTGGGACACCAGCGGGAGTGAGACCAGAGAGGAGGCCAACTCGTGCGGATGGTGAACCCAATTTAAAAAGGTTTTTTTATTTTCTTTTTTCTTTACTAACATTTTTTTGAAAGTGGGTTCCCTAGACCCAACTAGTATTATACTTTTATTACCACTACATGTACACATTTTTTCATATATACATGTGTTTATCTTTCCATAATAATGTAGATACTTCTACATCCACTTTGTTTATGGTAATTTCCTTAGATTACATGTTGTTTCAAAGGGTTATAGAAGATCCGAAGCTATAATGAGAACCCCGAGATGACATGAAAATAATCTTAAAGTAATGTCCTATGGTCCGGTTACATCATTATAAGAGGAAAAAAATGATGTGTGACCATCATGTACTGGGGGGCTCATAAGCATTGAGACTTCTACTCATGAATTTCGCACTTGATGATCTCTAGTAGTTGAGATCATGAGGACAAACCCACATAATAAGAACACCACATGTTACAGGTGTCATTGGTCGTTCCTATCTACAAAAATGTGTAATGGTCTCCAGACATGAGATCATTATCAATGTATGTCATTTAATTACGTACTTTTATGCAAGGTGAAAACCATGGTGATAAAGTTGCAGTGAGGTAGTTTGTGTTGGGTATGTCATTGGTGACATGAGATTGATTGAATGATCAAGATAGGATTTGTCACTTCTGAGTTCAAGAAGAGATATCTCAGGCCTGGTTGATTAGGATGGCTTCACCTTCAATAAATCCATGTCCATGGTAGTGGAAGGTAAGACCTTCAAGATAAATCAACAAATAAAATAAATAAATATTAAGGATGATGAAACTTGTGTGCATTATACTTTATTGAGATATTGATGATGAAGAGATTATATTATACAGACTATGTTCATAGGAAGGTAGTTGTTGCTTTGAATTTACCTTGTCCCTATAGGGGCCTCGATGTGTTGCTAGACCCTACTCTTGGTCAGTGGATATTATTCATTACTATTGAGATAAGGGACTAGAGGGTCACACACAATAGCGCTTTGAGAATCTTCCCTATTATGGGAATAAGAATATATAACTTGGTGGACCCCGCTAAAGGGTCTGAGGACTATCCAAGTTATATGGATCACCAAGGAGGAAATAAATTCTTTAATTATTCAAGCTTGGAATAATTTTTTGAATTTATTTATAACATGTATTTACAAGTCATTAAGTAAATACAATGATAAAATATTATTTGAATGGATTTAAATATCCAGGGTTCATTTAATATTTTCAGGAGAAGTGATTCGAGTTATAGAATCAAGTTTATCACACAATATATAATTAATACATATTTGAGTTAGTGCTCAAATTATAAATATTATTTATGGAATAATTTCATTTTACATAAATAAATATTTATAATACTTATACAGAGAATATCTATTACATGGGGGTTGGGAACCCATACCAGGTATTTTAGATATCCCCCATGTAAGTAAGAGAGAGGCTCTCTCCAGGTAACAATTAATGCATTAAATTTGAGAGCCTCTATCTCCTCCTGGATTCTAGAGAGAGATCCTCTAAAGCAATGAAGAACTTCAAGATAATTCTTCTTCTATCAAAGTTTCTTGCCTTGTGGTGATCACTGCTGCATCGAAGAGATCGTTGGTGTACCACGCTAGCACCTGGATTCCAACGAATGATGCCCGTGCAGATTCGAAAGGCATGTGTGGACGATCTAGAGGACTTCGACATTGGAGTCTTCGAGCAACGATCACTGGAAACCTGTGACACACTTAAGCATATCAGATCTGAATAAGGTACTTGTTCATTTTATATTTTTGTGCTCTGTCAAATCCATGCGTGGTCCTCAAACCATACTGGGATAGCTCATCAGAGTCGACATCATAACTTTGCTCTAGTGATGCGAATTTTTTTAATTTCCCATCCCATCAGCTTCCGCTGCGTGTCACGGTACCTAACAGTGGTATCATAGGGACACATGTTTTTTTAAAGTCAAAGAAAAAAATTAAATTGCATTAAATTTAAGCATGGGGAATTAAATCAGTTCCAACGGATCTGACCGAACATCGATCCATTTCCGAATGACCAAGTTATGGCCATTTGAAAATATTAATGGGATCGACAACGTCCGTTTTATTTTTTTGGATTATTATTTTATGAAGAACGATTCTTTAAAAATTACTGAAATCTAGCCACACTTTGGTCGGAATCTGATCGCCGGATCTTTCCCGGTAAGTTTATTTTTAGGAGATAAATAAAATATATTATACAATAATATTATTTAATTTTTCTCAAATAAAAATAAAAATAAAATATTACTTTAAATTGGTCAATAAAGACTTTGCATCAAGTCTTGTTTTTTTATTTAAATCCTTTAGAATTTAAAAGTTAAAATAAAAAAAAATTAGAGACCAAGACCCCATTTTTGGATTTCTTCTCTTTTTATTTAAGAAAAAGAGGAAAGGGGTGTGGTTTGTCTAAAGACCAATTTAAAAAAAAATAGAGAGAGAAGACCAATATGGGTCTTCTTCCTCGCGCGGCGCACAACCCCACTAGGAAAACCCTAGCCGCATGGGTCACCTGTCGCACCCCACTCTTTTAGGCTCGCCACTTCCTGGCCGAACCACCTCCCTGCCGTCGATCTGCCTTGAGCAGCACCCTCGCCCCTGCCTCATGTGCCACCTCTGTCCCGCACCGACTTGACTTGCCTCCGTCCTCTGAGATTGTGCATCACCTGCTGGCCTCTACTGGACTGTGCTAGATAGAACTCGGCCTCCCTTCATGCCTTTCACCGCAGCCGAACCAGGCCGAAAAGAACCCGACCTCCCTTCGCACCGCTCACCACAACCGAACCAGGCTGGAAAGAACCTGACCTCCCTTCGCGCCACTCACCACAGCCAAACTAGGCCAGACAGAACCAGTGCCTCCCTTTGCACCTTTACGGACCATTGAAGGCTCTCCCCGCCTCCCTTGGTGTTATTCTGGAGCTGTGGACCGCCGCCTTTGTGGCTGGCTGGAGCAGTGCCACGTTGCCTCTGCACCCTACCAGAGGAGTTCGCTGCTGGCTGAAAGAAGCTGCCACTGCAGGTAATGCTAGATCAGGAGGTAACACCATGGTCTCACCACGATCTTCTCGCGATCACGTCGTGGTTAAGCCGTGACTTGGCCCTGCTCTAGTTAGACTCCCTCGTGGTGGTTCGAAGTCCCACTGGACTCCTTCCCGACTAGAGGTAACCTCATTAAATTAATTTTAATTAATTTATTTTTTTAAAGTAAATTAATTATAATTATATTGGGGTTTAAATTTAATTTTATCCAAAACATTAATTTAATTATAATTAAAATTTAATCAATAGTTTAATTCAAATTTATAGTTAAAATTAAATTGGTGGTGTAATTTAATTTTTGAAATTAAAATTAAATTAAACAGTTGGAATTGATAAAAATAAATTAATTGAATTTATTTAAATTCATTTAATATATAAGAGCGCCCTCATACAATTTAAATTTTATTGTAGTTTAATTTTAATTGATCTTTATTTATATCGACTGGCCCTGAGAAAGCAACTGAACCATGCATGTCTGGTTTATTTATTTATTTAATTATTTATTCAATGTGTGCGATGATTGTAATAATTAATTAGATAAATGACGGTCTGCGAATCATCTTTTAATTCAAATATGTATAAGGGTCTGTGTATCCAATGCACAAGCTGTATTTTGTACCCATGGACCCCTTGCCTGCATGCAAGTATATTTATAATTAATCGATGATGATCTGAGACACAGACCCCTCCAAGTTGAGGTGGTAAACCAGACGGAAGACGAGCACATTGCACTGGGGATAGTTGTGACGTGAGTCAAGTGTCGACTCAGGTATGGATGCCCCTAGGTCAAGATTGATCCATTATGGATCGATCATAATAGAATTCTCAAGTGTAGTCAGATTACATGATTTACCTTTATGCATTGTTTATTATTTTATGCGAGTGCATGATTATTGCTTGATCACATAAAATAGTAAACAAGATAAAAAAATGCATAAAGAAGTGATGAATATATTTCTATTGGATGTTCAATTATGAGCGCGACAATCTAGTTTGAACATATAGACAGAAAAAAGATTATTATTCAATAAATAATAAAATCCCTCAAAGATATATTAAGTCCAAATTCCTTCCATTTCTCGCATCTAAACAAAATCGGGTGTTTGGGGTGCTCATCAGCCATAGTTGGGAGTGTCTCTTACTACCAGGGAATTTTTCATGAGATAAATGGGTTGACTTAACTAAATTAAGTAGTCAAGGATTAGCCATATCTAACTTTCTATCACTTTAGAGATAAGATGTTGAGGAAATCAAGTTTGGATTCCAAAATTTGGGACTTTACTCAACAAAACAATGAACCACAAGTCAAGTGGTTGGCCAGCCTAATGCCTACCTTGAAACCCTCCGAGTAGTGGTGTAGCCATAGCTTATAGACTATGAGGGAGGTTTCAAGGATCCTTGCCACTATAATACTCAAGAGATAGAGTATTCTAAATCTAATAGTGAGGGTTATTAAGGTTCACTAAAATAGTGGGATACATTAAAATGATATTATAATTTATTAATCATAAATGTAAAAAGGTAATCAAGAAAAATTACTAACTACTAAATGTTTATCTGATGTAGATTTAAGATGATAATCACCAACACCACAAGTACATTATCACTGTGATCGATTCTGGATAAAGAAAATATCCTAACCGACAATAACTTCTAGGAGTGGTACAAGTTCTTGCACATAATACTATGCCAAGAAAGGAAGTTATATGTGCTGGAATCCCTAGTTCCTGCTGATCCTCTTTAGGGAGCAAGCAATGAGGAAAAAGATAAATGGAGAAAGCATGTAGATGATGTGCTTGATGTATAATGCATCATGTTGTCATCCATGTCCAACCAATTGCAAAAAATTCATGAGGATGAGGACACCTAAAAGATGCTTTCACATCTCCAAGAATTGTATCAAGAGAGGGCCAGGTAGGAAAGGTATGAGATCTCAAGTGCCCTTTATAAGTGCAGGCTAGTAGAAGGGTACCAAGACGGTCCTCATGTACTCAAGATGATTGGGTATATTGAGAGGTTTTAAGCCCTTGGGTTCAAATTGAACCAAGAACTAGCAGTGGATCTCATTATTTCCTCTTTATCATCAATATTCTTGAATTTTTTTTATCAATTATAACATGAATGATATGAAAAAGTCGCTCCTGGACCTTTTGGATTTAGTTCTCCAAGATGATAAGGATATGAAAAATACCAATTCATTTTTCTTTATGGTGACCAAGAAAAACAAGGGAAAGGAAAAGGGGTCTAAGGCCAAGTCAAGGCCAAATACACCAATGCATTGTCTTGCAAAGAATCCAAAGATTTAGAGTCAAAGTAATGAGAAGGAAGCTATCTACTTTGGATGTGGCAAGAAAGGCCACTGGAAGAAGAATTGTAGAGTTGAGAATAAGAAGAAAACTGATGCTTTTACTTCATGTATTTTTTTCAATGAATGAAATCTATATTTATTTACAAGTTGGGTATTGGATATGGAATGTGGCTCACCCATTTGTATTTATATACAGGAACCAAGTAGGTTCAAGAAGACTGAAAAAGGTGAAGTGGATCTCTGAGCTGAAAATAGTGTAAGTCTGGTAGCCTTGGCATTGAGAGACTGTCACTTAACCTTGCCAAGTGGTTTGATTCTAGTTTTAAACAATTTCTATCATGTACCATCAGTAACCAGAAACATTATCTCTATTTCAAGTTTAGACACTATGGGTTTTTATTTCAAGTTAGGAAATAAATGTTGTCGCTTTTATAGGGATAAAATATGTTATGGTATGGAACATCTTAACAATAGTTTATGTATGCTGGAACTCGAGAACCTCGTAATGGAAATCAATGGAAAAAACAACCAACATGACTCATATATCACCCACCTATGGAACTTTAGGGTTAGTCATGTAAACAAGAAATGATTATGAAGATTACATCAAGAAGGGTATTTAGAATCGGTACAGTTAGAACCCTTGGATGTATTTCAATCTTTTTTACAAGGGAAGATGACCAAAGAACCTTTCTCAGAAAAGGGAGAAAGATCTGATGCAGTATTAGAATCAATACATACTGATGTATGTGGTCTATTTACATTAGAGGAAAGGGGTGATTTTTCATATTTCATTACTTTTACCGATGACTATAGTAGGTATAGATATATATATACTTAATTCAGTATAAGTCTGATTCCTTTAAAATTTTTAAGTAATACCAAAATGAAGTAGAAAACCAACTTGGAAAAAAGATAAAAGCACTCCGCTCAGACCGAGGTGGAGAATATCTTAACCAAGATTTCATTGATCACTTGGAGGAGTGTGGGATAGTATCCCAACTCACTCCTTATACACCAAAATGGAATGGTGTTAGTGAAAGGAGGAATGATACCTTTATTGAAATGGTCAGATCAATGATAAGTCATGCAACTCTTCCATGATCCTTTTTTGGTATAGAAACATATACCCTTAAGTCAGTACCAACTAAAGCTGCATATGGGATTCCATATGAGCTATGGTATAGAAAGAAACCCAGTCTGACACACTTATGTGTATGGGGGTGTGAGACATTTGTCAAGACTTTACCAAGTGACAAATTAGCATCCATAAGCACGAAGTACATATTTATAGGATATCCTGAGGAAACTAGATGATATTACCTATATAACTCTTTAGATATAAAAGTTATTCTAGAAAGATACAACATATTTCTAGAAAGGGAACACATTTATATTGGAAATACTGGGATAAAGATTGACTTCGATGAAGTTAATGTTCCAGATGCACAAGAGTTGGTAGAGGAACAATCTCCACAAGAACAGGTGGAAGAAGAAGTTGTTCCTGAGACACAAATGCTACGTAGGTCTACGCGATAGGTTAGAGAACCAGAGCATTATGGTTTCCTTGTCACCGAGTTAGGTGACACATTATTCCTTGAAGATGATGAACCTCTAACCTACAAGGCAGCAGTAGAAGGAAAAGAATATGCTAAATGGAAAGAAGCCATGAATTCTGAGATGGAGTCCATGTACCAAAATCAGGTTTGGATTTTGGTAGACCCTCCAGCTGATGTAAAACCCATTAGATGCAAATGGGTATTCAAGAAGAAGCTGGACATGGATGGTGAGGTTAATAACTTTAAAGAAATACTGGTTACAAAGGGTTTTAGACAACATCAAGGCATTGAATATGATGAAACCTTCTCATCAGTAGTAATGCTTAAATCCATCAGGATATTACTTGCAATAGCAGCCTTTCATGATTATGAAATTTGGAAAATGGATTTCAAAACTACTTTTCTAAATGGGAAGTTGGTTAAAGATTTCTATATGACTCAACTTGAAGGGTTTTTTCAAGTAAAATAATGCCAATAAAGTATAAAATTTGTAGAGATATATTTATGGGTTGAAGCAGTAATCACTGTCATGGAATGTTCATTTTGATTAGGCCATAATAAATTTTGGTTTTTTCAAAAATTAAAGCGAGCCTTGTGTCTATAAAAAGGTTGAAGGGAATTCCATTGTTTTACTATTATTATATGTTGATGACATATTAATTATGGGAAACGAGGTGCAAGTCTTACAATTAGTTAATACTTGGTTAAATGAATGATTCTCCATGAAGGACTTAGTTGACGCATCCTACATTCTAGGGATCAAGATCTATCGAGATAGATCTCAAAGGATGCTTGGTCTAAGTCAAATTATATATATTGAAAAGGTACTTAAAAGGTACAATATGAAACAATCTAAGAGAGGATTTTTACCTATGTCACATGGTATAAATCTCTCCAAGAAATCGTGTCCAAAAACACAGGAGGAGATTGATAGAATGAGTAGAATCCCTTATTCCCCAGCAGTGGGTTCTATCATGTATTTCATGATATGTACTAAGTTTGATGTCTCCTTTTCTTTAATCATGGTGGGTAGATATCAAGACAATCCAGGAGAGCTACATTGGACAATTGTTAAAACTATCCTAAAGTACTTAAGGAATACTAAGGATATGTTCCTGGTGTATGTAGGAGATGAGGAACTAGTAGTGAGGGGATACACTGATGCTAGTTTCCAGAAAGATCATGATGATCTGAAATCGCAGTCTGACTACATATTTTTTCTGAATGGTGGTGCAGTGAGCTAGAGAAGCTCAAAGCAAGCTGTGGTTATTGATTATACAATAGAGTCTGAATATATTGCAGCTTCTGATGTAGCAAAGGAAGAAGTATGGATATAAAAATTTATCTCAGACATTGGTGTTGTGCCTAGAAGTGCAGACCCTGTTCCAGTATATTGCTATAATACTATAGTAGTGGTGCTTGCCAAGGAGCCTAGGTCTCACCAGAGGAAAAAGCATATTCTTTAGAAGTTTTGTCTCTTGAGGGATTTTAATCAAATAGGTGAAGTAACAATTAGCAGAGTATCCATAGCGGAAAATGTGGCAGACCCCCTGACTAAAGCCATTTCTCAACAAAAGCATGATTCTCATGTGAGAGCTAGTGGATTGAAACCTATTAGCAGTTGGCTCTAGTGAATGTTGGAGTGTTGAAAGTGGGTGCCCTAGACCCAACTTGTATTTTACTTTGATTAACACTACATGTATGCATTTTGTCATATATACATGTGTTTATCTTTCAATAATAGTGTAGATACTTCTGCATCCACTTTGTTTATGACAATTTCCTTAGATTACATGTCATGTCAAAGGGTTATAGTAGATCCCAAGCTATAATGAGAACCCCGAGATGCCATGTCAACAATCTTAAAGTAACGTTCTATGGTCTAGTTACATCATTTTGAGAGGACACAGATGATGTGTGACCATCAGGTGCTGGGGGGCTCATAAGCATTGAGAATTCTTCTCATGAAGTTCACACTTGATGATCTCTAGTAGTTGAGATCATGAGGACAAACCCGCATAATAGGAACACCACATGTTACAAGTGTCATTGGTCGTTCCTATCTATGGACATGTGTAATGGTCTATAGACATGAGATAATTATCAATGTATGTCATTTAATTAGATACTTTTACGCAAGGAAAAAACCATGGAGATAAAGTTGCAGTGAGGTAGTTTGTGTTGGGTACGTCATTGGTGACATAAGATTGATTGAATGATCAAGATAGTATTTTTCGCTTCTGAGTTCAGGAAGAGATACCTCAGGCCTGGTTGATTAGGATGGTTGCACCTTCAATAAATCCATGTCCATGGCAGTGGAAGGTAAGACCGTCCAAACAAATCAACAAATAAAATAAAGAAATATTAAGGATGATGACACTAGTGTGCATTCTTCTTTATTGAGATATCAATGATGAAGAGATTATATTACACATACCATGTTTGTAAGAAGGTAGTCGTTGATTTGATTTTACCTTGTCTGTATAGGGGCCTCGATGGGTTGCTAGACCCTGCTCTTGGTTAGTGTATATTATTCACTACTATTGAGATAAGGACCTAGAGGGTCACACACAATAGTACTTTGAGAATCTTCCCTATTTTGGGAATATGAATATAGAACTTTGTGGGCCCCACCAAAGGGTCCGAGTACTATCCAAGTTCTATGGATCACCAAGGAAGAAATAAATTCTTTAATTATTTAAGCTTTGAATAATTTGTTGAATTTATTTATAACATGTATTTACAAGTCATTAAGTAAATAAAAATATAAAATATTATTTGAATGAATTTAAATATTCAGGGTTCGTTTAATATTTTTAGGAGAAGTGAGTCAAGTTATAGACTGAAGTTTATCACACAATATATATTTAATATATATATATTACAGTTAGTGGTAAAATTATAGATATTATTTATGGCATAATTTTATTTTACATAAATAAATATTTATAATACTCATACAGATAATATCTATTACACAGGGGCCGAGAACCCATACAGGTTATTTTAGATATCCCCTATATAAGTAAGAGAGAGGATTTTATGAGGTAAATATTCATGCATAAAATTTGAGAGCCTCTATCTCCTCCTGGATTATAGAGAGAGATCCTCTCAAGAAAGTAATAACTTTAAGATCATACTTATTGGATCTAAGTTTCTTGTCTTGCAGTGATCCCTACTACGTCGAAGAGATCATTGGTGTACCGTTCTAGCACCCAGATTCTAATGAACGACACGCGTACAGATTCTAATGGTGTGTGTGGATGATCTAGAGTACTTCGACTTTGGAGTCTTTGAGCAACGGTCACTGGAAACCTGCGACACACATGCGCATGTTAGATCCGAATAAGGTACTTGTTTGTTTTATATTTTTGTTCTCTTTCAAATCTACACGCGATCCTCAGACCGTACCAGGATAGCTCACCGAAGTCGACGTTGTAAGGTTACTCCGGTGATGTGAAATTTTTTAATTTCTCATCCATCGGCTTCCGCTATGCGTCCCGGTACCTAACACAGTTGGACTCCCCTCCCCCTTTATATATATATATATTTAGAATTTTTCAAAAAAGTAAAATCCTATTTCTCTTCCACGTTGCCACCCCTTTTTATTCACTATTAGAAAACATGGTTTTATCAGCGCTAAAAAAACTGATAATTGAGACACTATTAAAAGGTGTCCCTTTCATCAGTGCTAAAAAGGACATTGATAAAAGTCAATAAAATAAAATAAAATAAAAAAATTATATATCAGAGGGTAGAACCACCCCCTTTTAACAGCACTTGAACCCCCTTTCAACAGTGCTTGGAAGCCCTACCTGTGCGTGCCCTCGCCACCCCTTTAACAACCCTAGGTACACAACCCCCACCCTTTAATAGTGCTAGCCCCCCTGCATCCACCCGTGTACCCCTGTCTCCACTTGGATTTGAACCAGAGACATCTTCCTTGCACATCTGCACCTTTACCACTCATCCATCTTGTTTTTTCTCCATTTAATGATATATCTATTTATATATATATATATAGTTATATTTATTCATATATTAATATAGATTTATATTAATATATATATATATATATTTAGCTATATTAATATATATATATATATATATTCGTATATTAATATATATATTGTTAGTTTTATATATATATATTTATATATTTATTCGTATATTAATATATATCTATATCTATATATATATAGTTATATTTTTTATCTGAATATTTATTCCTATATTAATATATATTTATAAGATTAGTTTTAAGTACATTTATAAAATATTTTTTTGTCTATGTTTATGAATAAATAAATAAATACATACATATACACAACATACACACACACATATATATTATATATATGCGTATCTATAAGTATAATCATACATATTTATATATATTTATATATATTTACATATATTATATATTAATATGTATATAAATATGTTAGAATATATATATATATATATAATATCATTTTATTAATGCAGACACACACTAATACACACACCCACATTATATAGGTATATAAATATTCATATATTTGTATTTTAAATAAAATGGATATTATTTTCTATTTATATAAGGCTTATATTTTGAGAGATATATTTTATATGTAAATATGTTTAATTATTTATTTATAAAATTAAATTTTTATGTGTGAATATATAAAAAATATGCATTTATTGTTATATATTTGATTATAAATAATAGTAAATTATAAAAAACGATAAAATTTCAAATCCATTGTTTCAATATGAATATAATCCCTAGGAATAAATTCAGTCCCCACTAAAAAAGGGCAAAAAACCCCCTTAAATGAGACTGAAATTACATTGAATGTTAAAAAATTTGGTTATCCCGACTAAAAACTCAGTTTTAAAGGATTTTTTGGCCTTTTTTGGCCTTAAAAAATGTGATTGAGGGTTCCCATGTGTCACTAGTTCATAGTGGTTGTTTCATGATTCAATTTGATATGTGGTAGAGATCGAACAAACACCGAGATCAGAAGTTATGATCGTTTGAAGTTTGAGTTATGTTTTCAACTTATTTTAGATCTGTTATTAATTTTTTTATTTTTTGTGTCTTAAAATTATTATTAAATGATTATTACTTGATTATAATTACTAAATTATTAATTAATAATATTTTTTAAATATTTTATATGCCATTTTTATGAAATATCTTATAAATTAAGTGTAAATATCTATTTATACCTAAAAAACATTTAAATATATATATTATATTTATATCAATATATATATATATATATATATATATATTAATATATTAATTTATTATTTTCAATTTATTTTTTGGAATATACCCTCTATCAGCACTAGTAAAAAAAGCGACGATAAAGACCTACCTTTATCAGCGCTACTAAAAAAATCACTGATAAAGGGGGTCCCTTTAACAGCGCTAAAAAAGTGCTGATAAAGAGGTACTTTTAACAGTGTTTTTTTAGCACTATTAAAAGCACATTTTATTAGCAAATTTTTATCAATGATAAATATACCCCCTTTATCACCAATTTTTTTAGAACTGTTAATGGGTGGCGCTTCATAAAGTTGTTTCTATGGTAGTGAGTTTTTCAAAAACCCTATAGCACAGGCTGAAAATAATAATAATAATTATATTTTATTATTATTATTTTTAGTTTTTTAATTCCAAAATTCAGTGGATGAAAAGGTCACCCAGAAAATACATATTCTAGCCATCAGGTTCCCTCAAGAATAGCAGATTCATTGAAAAATACCTCGTCGACTGAGTTCGAATAAAACCAACCTATATTTAAATATATTTTTTATTTAATTAAACATAAAAGAATGATTTAAATATGTATTAAAAACCTTGGATTCCTACAAATTGGTCGTCTGATGTTGGATTGAAATGTCATTAATGGCATTGAGACCATAATGACGCCCACTTCAAAATTTAGTGCAAATTTAATTTTTATTGTTTAAAAATTTCCAACCTCCCCTTGACAACAATTGAAGGTTCTGAGGCATGCAGTGAAAGTATATGGGTCTGATATTTAAAAAATTTCACCGAAGATCGATGTAACTATGTCATTACTGATGAAGCACAACCCCATTAAAGGTCGTAGGATATTTCATGACGAATTTTAAGCACAAAAACATAAACTAGAACATACCTCTTTTGATATAAAGCGATGCTTGACATCTACTCGTCACCAGAAGTCATTGCTTGAAGGATCTAAATTCGAACCCCTCTTAATCATCCACACACATATAGAAATTACACAGGAATATCAATCTTCAAATTATAGGTTCTAGTGTGGAGATTCAACGATGCCTTTGATGTCTCGATGATCATAACTGCATCGATCCATCGATCCGTGATTCTGAACTTTGATCAAAGTCTTAGATCATGAATTTATCTCTCTAGGATTTGGGAGAGGAGAGAGAGGCTCTCATCTAATGTTTAATGAAAAGTACAATTCATAGGATCCTCCCCTCACTTATATAGTGAGTTAATAAATTACCCAGAAAGGGTCATCAACCATTTTATATTTATTACCCACTATAAATGATATCTTATGTCTGATTTATTGAGTCATAAATAGCAAGTATTTTTTATCACTTACTTATAATATAATAAATATATTATGTGATAAAAGTGAGTCATTAAATTGAATCATTATTTCTATAAATATTAAACAAACATTTAATATTAGAATAATATTCATTCATATAATATTTTCCATGCATCTATTTTAATACTTGTACATACATTTAAAAAATAAATTCAAGACTGATTATTCTAAACTCAAATAAAATGAATTTATTTAGTCATTAGTGACCGTATAATATCTAACATCTCTTGGACCCCATTGTTGGGGCCTACCATGGTCCTCAACTCATATTCATCATAATAGGGAAGATTTTGGAATATGTTATTGTAACACCCTGAGCTTCCACGATACGCTTCTCTTTCAATAATGCAATAGCTTGCGTTGTACGTAAGTTCGAGATTCTAACACACCGTGACTAAACAAAATAGCCATTATGAATAGTAATAGACACTTTTTGAAATTATATATATTTTATATTTCAAAATGGACTTCGTTTTTGGATTTGGAATGTCGAAATTAGCCTATGTCGAATTTTTTGTAATTTTCTGAGAACTTCCCAATTTTTATGAATAATGAAAAATAATTAAAAACAAATTTTTTAATCAAAATAATTTATAGTGATAAATTATACTATTGAGTGGTTTTAAAGTATAATTAGAATATATTTTTACCATTATATCCAATGGTGGTCATTAGAATTAATTTCACTTTGAAATTGGACATAAACAATTGTCAATCTTTTGATATATATTGTTTCTAAAAAACACGCTATTTGTTGTAACAACGGGAATTAATTATAAAATTAATTAATGCAACATATATGTTTGGAATTTTTTAAAATAGACATAATTTTTGAATTCAGAATATCAATTATAGCTTAGGGTGAAATTTTGGCATTGTTCTGAAAAACTTCAATTTTTGATGAATAGTGAAACCACTAAGTGGTAGTTAAATAACTGATTTTTCATTTAAATGAAATATTACCACTTATGTGATTTGATTTTCAAAAATCCGACATACATGGTTGTCATTAGAAAGTAAAATGTGGTTCAATGGGGTTAAAAATATTTTTTTGGTGAATAGTAACTTTTAAGTTTAATTAATCGCGATTAAAGGTAATTAGTGAAATTTAAGGTAAAAATTGTATTATAAAAATATGAAATGAACCTTACACTTGTCCTACCCCTATTGGATGAGTCATTTCCGACCAAGACAATCGATGGGTCAACTTGGGGACCCCATGGAGCCACTTTGGTAGGAAAATGACATAAATAACTTTTATTTAAAGTTAAAATAAAACTGTCACAAACATAAGTTGTTTTACTAAAACAATTTTTAAATGGGGTTATACAAGTAATATTTTTGACTATAAATATTAATTAGAAAGATAAAAAGATTTCCTACATCATGATATTTTTTTTTTCAAATTTTAGACATTAAATAAATTAAATTATTTATGACACCATGATGATGCAACGATTACCTCATTAATTAACGATTTAAATAAAATGAAAAGATAATGTAAAATACAAGGCTTAAACTTGTCAAAAAACTATTGGATGAGTATATTTATAACCCTTATAACCTTATCCTAGAATTATACAAGTGTGGGACCTTTAAAATCCGAAACTCATTATATAATAAAGTAACATTTCATTACTTTCCAAGAGTGCCCCTCCTCTCCACTTATAAAAGGCCCCCACCACTACCACCTTACTCACACTTTCAAAGCCATTTGGCTCGGCCAAACTCTGCCAAAATACTCTGACAACTCCCTTATCTTACTCCTAGAATCCTTACTTTGGTCATAACTCTTCCCAAGGAATCCTTCGGCTCAAATCAAAAATAGTTACCCGATTTTAAGGTAATGTCTTCTCTAATGTTGTTTTGTTTTATTTAGCTTCTCCAACCCCTTAAACTCTTTTTATTCCTTTATTTTGTAACAAAACCAGTATCTAAAATATACTAGGATGTTTTTATGATAATTATTTGGTTTAAACATACACACACCTTTGTCTAATGGTTAAGGAACATACTGTTTCTGTGGGTGGCGAAATACTACCTCACAAAACGATGATTGTTCAATATTCTTTTAACACCTCTAATGGTGACCATTTTGATGACACTATTTTCATATATTATATATATATTATGTTTATGTTTTCATTATGCTTCTGTATTTCTCATTTATGGCATACTTTATGATTTCCATTATGGGTAAACGCGATAATCTCATTTTAGGAAGTGCGGACTACCGCCCCCTCAAAGTGATTTGAATCGTTAATGCCATATATGGGATGTATAAAGGATGGAGTAAATGATATTATATATTATATTATACTGGAATTATAATATACATTTATATCATTAAGATTTCATTCCATTAAATATGAAATATAAATTAAAGTAGCGTTCATGCGTACGTACGGCTTACCGTCTCCATGAACGGTGCATTTCATTTCTTACCTCTAAATGTTATGTAATATTATGAATGAATGTATATACTGGATATAGATGATGTATATGATATCTAAATCATGAATATAATTATGGATATAATGGATATTTTACCACATGAACAAAGTGTAATTATAAGAAGTTTATTTTTGACTCAAGTACCTAAGATCGACAAAACGACCGTTATTAACATAAATAATTACATAATGTTCATAACATGGTAATAAGTGATATAAAAGGAATAATAAAATTGAAAAGGGTTCTTAAGCAACTATAAATTAACTCTAGTTTATTATTCAGGAGCTTAAAGAACGGTCGAGTCAAGTTGGACACGAGGTAAGGGAACTTCTTAACCCAATTTCCATTCTTTGGGTTAATCTCCTACTTTCAAATTACGTCATGATATTATTATGTACTATCTTGTATTTTTACTTTATTTATGTGTAATTATAGTGAATACACATAATAGATCTATTTTATTTAAAAAATGATCTTTGTAAGGGAACTTCTTAACCCAATTTCCATTCTTTGGGTTAATCTCCTACTTTCAAATTACGTCATGATATTATTATGTCCTATCTTGTATTTTTACTTTCTTTATGTGTAATTATAGTGAATACACATAATAGATTTATTTTATTTAAAAAATGATCTTTGTAAGGGAATTTCTTAACCCAATTTCCAATCTCTGGGTTAATCTCCTACTTTCAAATTATGTCATGATATTATTATGTCCTATATTGTATTTGTACTTTCTTTATGTGTACATAGAGTGAATACACATAATAGATCTATTTTATTTTAAAAATGATCTTTGTAAGGAATTAGTCTCAATCTACTTTCATTGAGGCATATTTTGTTTTATACACAAATTTCTTTTATACGGTGTATAAACCCCTTTGACTTTTACGTTCATTCAAAAGGAATCTTTTTATACAAAGTGTTTTACTAAATTACAAAAAAGGACTATTTTTCTTGTCGTACGTATGCGGTGACAATGACTTCTCCACCGCCAAGGCCATTATTTGGGTTTCAGCTTCCTCTTCAAGCCTTACCATTTTTTAAAAATGAAAAATAAATATCAAGTTTTAATTTTCTTTTATTTTGGTATTGAAAATGGCTTTGAAAGTGTTTTTATTATATCAATGTGTTGTATTGATATCTTATGATTGAAATGTGGAAATGTTATGTTTCCTTTATGCATATTTTATGTGATTATGTTATGGTTTATGATATGTTTAAACCTGTTCATATGTGGAATGCATTGGACTTAATAAGTGATGGGTGGAGCCTGCTATAGCTCCTCAATGCATCGGTAGGTCTCATGAGACAAACTAGTGTCTTGGAACGAGGCCTTGACAAAATATTATTTTTAGTCTTAGCACGAGGCCTTGACTATGTGATTATGATAGTCTGGCATTATGCATTCCATCATTATGAAAGTGGTTATTGATATTTCATGTGATTATTGGACCAGTAGAATATCCATGTAAGTAAATGGAATTATTTCATTTTACTTTTTCCATATTATGTTAAAGTTAAAGTTTAAAAGGCTTTTGTTTTAGTTATACATTGCCTTAAATGTTAATGTTTTTTTATGAAAGCTTCCGCTATATTGTTATCCCCACTGAGCATCTAAGCTCACCCCTTTCAATGTTTTAATTTTTCCAGGATGTGAAGAAGTATATTATGAATGATCTGCAGGGATAATATAAGGGGATATGAAGAGAAGATGTTGTAGTTTTGTTTTAATTTATGATATAATGTAAGACTTATGAATGTATCTAGTGTTTCCAAGGCTACTAAACTAATCAGTCTTTCGAGACTTGATCTTTTGTGATCATGCCAATGTTACGAAGTAATGCACCGACTCTGGGTAGCTAGGGTCGGGGCGTTACAGTTGGTATCAGAGGCAGTTTAGTACTAACCTTGGAAGCTAGATTTAGATAAACTATGAGTAGAGCACATAGCCCAAAGATAGACTTTGAGGATTAGTGTAGAAGAACTTCCTAGAATTTTGGTATTATAGAGATGTTGTGAGTTTTCCGAGCAATACATCCCTGTCTGGATACGAGCAGGTAGAGGCAGCTCTGGCACAGATGTACCTAGGGGTAAAACCCGAAAACACCGCTTTGAGCTAGACTCGAACGGGAACTGATGCATGACAATGGGCCTTGCTGCACTCTTGGTTGCGACACTCCCGGGGGATATGCTTAGGATAATTCTCATTTTCTTTACAAACCACTATGAAGGGTTATGAGTATATAATTCCTTAAAGAAAACATTTTTATGATTATGGATTATATCCATAAACCGTTCAATTTACATTAAGTATTTTACAAGTTTGGAATTATTCATTGCAATTCATAAACTAACCTAGTTTATGCCATTGTATAGAAATGGTGCCCAGTGGAAGGAATGTGAACTCCATCAATAAGTATGATCCAAAGCATAAGAAGGATCATATATTTCACGGTATTAAGCCAACCTTTAGAAGGGAAATAATCTCCCATGTGTTCTCAACATATGAAGAAATAGTATCATATGTTAATAAGATAAGTAAATAATTATCTGAGTCTTATGGATTTGAAGGGAAGAAAGAGAAGAAAATAATGGAAGAGAGAATGATGGAAACAGGGACGTGGGAAAAGAAGAATTTTCCAATATGTGATAACTGTGGGAAGAAACACCTTGGAACTTGCCTGAAGGGAATGGGAGTTTGTTATAAGTGTGGAGAAAAAGGACACCAAGTTTGTGACTGCAAGGGTAAGAAAAAGGTTTCAAATGTACAATGCTTCATCTGCAAGGAGTGGGGACACTACGCAAACCAATGTCCAAATCATCAGAGTGTGCCCCAAATGATGTTATTGGATAATAATCAAGTTATGATACTACCATAGATGAGGAGGAATGATTAGAGTTCTTATGTTGTTATTAAAGAATTTTGTAATTTTAGTGTTGTATCAATGATGTACTGGTTATAATAATTATGGAGTATATAAGGATTGTACCGCAGTACTATTTCATCAAGGACTTGAGATTGTGTGGAACCAAGAAAAGTGACTCCACAGTAGGTTAAATTTTTGGAAAATATATGGTTGAGAGAAAGTAAACCATAATATGGTTCTGATACCGAGATAGTGATTTTGGAATAAGACATGATTGATTTGGATAAATTATATTGGATATTCTTTCCTTGAAACTGATTGATGATTTGTATACATTTTTGGACAGGAGTAGTATATCTAGTATTCTATAAGGAATAAGGGATCATGGTAATTCAGGATGTTGCAGTGTTTTAAAAGAATACATGATGAAGGTGTTCACGTGTTGTTACACGAAAAAAGGTGATCTTAATTATGTTTACCTTCCTCATAAAATTTGGACTGTGAGTTGGGCAGAAGTATTTTGGATAACTATAAAGGTTGGAATGGATTAAGTTGAACCTTGTATAGTAATGTTTAAGGTTAAAACATTTCTAAATATTATTTTTGGAATATTATAATAGTTTTAGGAAAAGGACAACCTTCAGGTTGGGCAATAACCCATCGCTTCGGACAAAGCTGCAGGAATCGAACCCACAACCATATTGCGACATGCCTTTATGACCTACAACTAGCATTCAGGAAGTCCATGGTTATTACAAAATAGTTTTTTTAATCTAAATGGTATGTGTTAATATTTTGAACCTTGTACGATTAGGATAAATATAATATTTTTGAGTTCTATTATCTTTTTGAGTGAAAGATGAGTTTGTGGTAGAAATTAGTTGAAGGTTGAAACTCTACTTGTCAAGAATAAATATTTATATATACCTATATCTTATTCTATGAATAAATTAATTCTTAAACTTTAGTAAAGTGATATTGAAACAAAAAAATGTGTTATCCTAATACCTTATGTCTTGTTGAACTGATGATATTTTAAATCAAAATAGATTGAAGGATTTGAGGCCCTCAATTTGACACTTGTTTTTTATTGATGACCTCAATCACTCCCTACAAATATTTACATTTTTCCTCCAATTATATGTCTCTAATTTCCACCAATGTTCTCCTAATCGGGATCATAATTGGGTGGTGACTTTTTCATTTCCCTTTCCCTCTTATTAAGGCTAAATTTTATTAACCTTATTTCCGATGTGGGTTTTCCACAAAGGTATTTTCTATTTTCAACCTTTTATTTTCAAAGAAAAATTTCAAATTGCGAGGATTCAATTTATTGAAGGAGGGGAGAATGTAACACCCCGAGCTTCCACGATACGCATCTCTTTCAATAATGCAATAGCTTGTGTTGTACGCAAGTTCGAGATTCTAACACACCACGACTAATCAAAATAGACATTATGAATAGTAATACCAACTTTTTGAAGTTATATATATTTTATATTTTAAAATGGACTTCATTTTTGGATTCAGAATGTCGAAATTAGCCTATGTCGAATTTTTTGTAATTTTCTGAGAACTTCCAAATTTTTATGAATAGTGAAAAATACTTAAAAACAACCTTTTTAATCAAAATAATTTATAGTGATAAATTATACTATTGAGTGGTTTTAAAGTATAATTAGAATATATTTTTACCATTATATCCAATGGTGGTCATTAGAATTAATTTCACTTTGAAATTGGACATAAACAATTGTCAATCTTTTGATATATATTGTTTCTAAAAAACACGCTATTTGTTGTGACAACGGGAATTAATTATAAAATTAATTAATGAAACATATATGTTTGGAATTTTTTAAAATAGACATCATTTTTGAATTCGGAATATCAATTATAGCTTAGGGTGATATTTTGGCATTGTTCTGAAAAACTTCAATTTTTAATGAATAGTGAAACCACTAAGTGGTAGTTAAATAACTGATTTTTCATTTAAATGAAATATTACCACTTGTGTGATTGGATTTTCAAAACTCCGACATACATGGTTGTCATTAGGAATTTAAATGTGGTTTAATGGGATTAAAATAATTTTTTGGTAAATAGTAACTTTTAAGTTTAATTAATCGCGATTAAAGTTAATTAGTGAAATTCAAGGTAAAAATTGTATTATAAAAATATGAAATGACCCTTACACTTGTCCTACCCCTATTTGATGAGTCATGGCATACCAATAAAATCCATGGGTCAACTTGGGTACCCCATGGAGCCACTTTGGTAGGAAAATGACATAAATAACTTTTATTTAAAGTTAAAATAAAAATGTCACAAACATAAGTTGTTTTACTAAAACAATTTTTAAATGGGGTTATACAAGTCATATGTTTGACTATAAATATTCATTATAAAGATAAAAATATTTCATACATCATGATATTTTTTTTATAATTTTTAGACATTAAATAAATTAAATTATTTATGACACCATGATGATGCAGCGATTACCTCATTAATTAACGATTTAAATAAAATGAAAATATAATGTAAAATACAAGGCTTACACTTGTCAAAAACCTATTGTATGAGTATATTTATAACCCTTATCACCTTATTCTAGAATTATATTAGTGTTGGACCTTTAAAATCCGAAACTCATTATATAATAAAGTAATATTTCATTACTTTCCAAGAGTGCCCCTCCTCTCCACTTATAAAAGGCCCCCACCACTACCACCTTACTCACACTTTCAAAGCCATTTGGCTCGGCAAAACTCTGACCAAATAATCTCACAACTCCCCTATATTACTCCTAGAAGCCTCACTTTGGGCAGAACTCTTCCCAAGGAAGCCTTTGACTCAAATCAAAAAGAGTTACCCGATTTTAAGGTAATGTCTTCTCTAATGTTGTTTTGTTTTATTTAGCTTCTCCAACCCCTTAAAATATTTTTATTCCTTTCTTTTGTAACAACACCAGTATATAGAATATACTAGGATGTTGTTATGATAAGGATTTGGTTTACATATACACACACCTTCGTCTAATGGTTAAATAACATACTGTTTCTTTGGGTGGCGAAATACTGCCTCACAAAACGATGATTGTTCAATATTCTTTTAACAACTCTAATGGTGGCCATTTTGATGACACTATTTTCATATATGATATATATATTATGTTTATGTTTTCATTATGCTTCTTTATTTCTCATTTATGTCATACTTTATGATTTCCATTATGGGTAAATGCGATAATCTCATTTTAGGAAGTGTGGAATACCGACCCCTCAAAGTGATTTGAATCGTTAATGCCATATGTGGGATTTATAAAGGATGGAGTAAATGATATTATATATGATATTATACTGGAATTATAATATACCTTTAGATCATTAATATTTCATTCCATTAAATATGAAATAGAAATGAAAGTAGCGTTCTTGCGTACGTACGGCTTACCGTCTCCATGAACGGTGCATTTCATTTCTTACCTCTAAATGTTATGTAATATTATGAATGAATGTATATACTGTATATATATGATGTATATGATATCTAAATCATGAATATAATTATGGATATAATGGATATTTTACCACATTAACAAAGTGTAATTATAAGAAGTTTATTTTTGACTCAAGTACCTAAGATCGACAAAACGACCGTTATTAACATAAATAATTACACAATGTTCATAACATGGTAATAAGTGATATAAAAGGAATAATAAACTTGAAAAGGGTTATTAAGAAACTATAAATTAACTCTAGTTTATTATTCAGGAGCTTAAAGAACGGTCGATTCAAGTTGGACACGAGGTAAGGGAACTTCTTAACCCAATTTCCATTCTTTGGGTTAATCTCCTACTTTCAAATTACATCATGATATTATTATATCCTATCTTGTATTTTTTACTTTCTTTATGTGTAATTATAGTGAATACACATAATAGATCTATTTTATTTAAAAAATGATCTTTGTAAGGGAACTTCTTAACCCAATTTCCATTCTCTGGGTTAATCTCCTACTTTCAAATTACGTCATGATATTATTATGTCCTATCTTGTATTTTTACTTTATTTATGTGTAATTATAGTGAATAGACATAATAGATCTATTTTATTTAAAAAATGATCTTTATAAGGTAATTTCTTAACCCAATTTCCAATCTCTGGGTTAATATCCTACTTTCAAATTATGTCATGATATTATTATGTCCTATATTGTATTTGTACTTTCTTTATGTGTACATATAGTGAATACACATAATAGATCTATTTTATTTTAAAAATGATCTTTGTAAGGACTTCGTATCAATCTCCTTTCATTGAGGCATATTTTGTTTTATACACAAATTTCTTTTATACGGTGTATAAACCCCTTTGACTTTTACGTTTATTCAAAAGGAATCTTTTTATACGAAGTGTTTTACTAAATGACAAAAAGGACTGTTTTTCTTGTCGTACGTATGCGGCGGCAACGAATTCTCCACCGCCAAGGCCATTATTTGGGTTTCGGCTTCCTCTAAAAGCCTTACCATTTTTTAAAAATGAAAAATAAATATCAAGTTTTAATTTTCTTTTATTTTGGTATTGAAAATGGTTTTGAAAGTGTTTTTATTATATCAATGTGTTGTATTGATATCTTGTGATTGAAATGTGGAAATGTTATGTTTCCTTTATGCATATTTTATGTGATTATGTTATAGTTTATGATATGTTTAAACCTGTTCATATGTGGAATGCATTGGACTTAATAAGTGACGGGTGGATCCCGCTATAGCTCCTTGATGCATCAGTAGGTCTCATGAGACAAACTAGTGTCTTGGCACGAGGCCTTGACAAAATATTATTTGTAGTCTTGGCACGAGGCCTTGGCTACGTGGTTATGATAGTCTGGAATTATGCATTCCATCATTATGAAAGTGGTTATTGATATTTCATGTGATTATTGGACCAGTAGAATATCCATGTGAGTAAGTAAATATCATTATTTCATTTTACTTTTGCCATATTATGCTAAAGTTCAAGTTTAAAAGGATTTTGTTTTAGTTATACATTGCCTTAAATGTTAATGTTTTTTTATGAAATCTTCCGCTATATTGTTATCCTTACTGAGCATCTGAGCTCACCCCTTTTAATGTTTTAATTTTTCCAGGATGTGAAGAAGTATATTATGAATGATCTGCAGGGATAATATAAGGGGATATAAAGAGAAGATGTTGTAGTTTTGTTTTACTTTATGATGTAATGTAAGACTTATGAATGTATCTAGTGTTTCCAAGGCTACTAAACTAATCGGTCTTTTGAGACTTGATCTTTTGTGATCATGCCAATGTTACGAAGTAATGCACCGACTCTGGGTAGTTGGGGTCGGGGCGTTACAGTTATTGTGTGTGACACTCTAAGTCCTTATCTAGATAGTAGTAAATATTTCTCATAAACCCGGAGTGGAGTCTAGTAACCCATCAAAGCCCCCAAAGAGATAAAGAGTATTCAAAACAATAAAAAATTTAATATGAACACATGTCGTGTAATATAACCTCTTTATCTCATGATATCTTATAAAATGGGATGCACACTTTGTATCACCATCCTTTCTTGATTTATTATTCATTACCCTTGATGTATGGACTTACCTTATTCTACCATGTTCATTCATTTAGTGAAGGTACTACTATACTGATCAACTTGGCATAAGATATATCTTCTTATCAAAAATGAAAAATTATTTCTTGATTATTTAATCAATTTCATTTCACCAATGATGCACCCAATGCAAGCTACCTCAATACAAATTCAATGCTATATTTTTTTCCTTCCATAAAAGTACATTATCAAATAGTATACACTGATAATAATATAAATTTAGGAGACCACTACATGTGTTCATAGATAGGAACTACCAATGACACCTAAAACATTTGGTGTTCCTATTGATAGGTTAGTCCTCATGATCTCATCTTCTCGAGATCACTAAGTGAAAAATTCACGAGAATAAGTCTTAATGATTATGAGCCCCCAACACCTGATAGCCAGAAATCATCTATGTCAAGTCAGTATGTTGTATCTAGAACATAGAACATATATTTAAGATTAGTGTCATAGTATCTCAAGGTTCTCATTATTGATTGGTAACTACTATAACCTTTTAATATGATAAATAATCTATGGAAATTACTATTTATATAGTTGACATAGAAATATCAACACTATTATGGTAAGTACACATCATGAATATATCAATGTATACATGAAATGCTAATCAATAAGTACTATTTTAGTTGGGTCTAAGGCACCCACTATTAAAATAGGATTCATACACTTTAGATAACTATTCCTATATTTAAAAAGATATGTAAATAATCAAGGTCATCAGATCCAATACATCTTTGCCATATGATTATACCTAATCATTTCCTTTAACCTCTTAATGAGGATTCCCATGATTCTCAACCTATATGGATTTTATGACCACCTGAATGGTCATCTATTATATGTTTACCGAAGGAATGAGATATTCTAAATCAAATCGAGGACATGTATGTAATATTCATCTTCCATGTTTGAATCCATTCGAAGAATATGCTACTTCCTGAGTATGATACAAAGTTTCATAGATATTTCATGTATATGTAGGCATAGTTGAGTTATTTATTCTAAAAAATGATGAATCACACTATTATTTTCATATACTTGTGTGGATTCGTTATAAAAGAAAAAGGGAACAACACAGGGATTTTATGAAAGAATCCTCAATGTTTGAATGATATAAGAATAGGATAATATCTTTATATCATTAATAATACACCTTGAATAATTATTTTTCATAGTTTTAAAAGGTATTGAATCTTGGAATTAAAAGTAGAACAATCACAGTTAAATGTAGGGGAAGAGTCGGTGAAAATTATCTATAAATACTAAGGCCTTGTCAAGGCATTCAATAGTTGTCATTCCAATTTTTTTGAGAAGAAGATATCAGGATTTAAATCTATTTTCACAAAATAATACTCTTATAGATCACTTGTATGAAAAAAATTTAGATCAATGATCCAATGTGATTCTATTTTCATTGTGCAAAGGTATCTCACTCAGTCAGATCTGCTTGAGTTTTCGTAATGGAGTGAAAACAACTCTATATCGCATGATCTCTCGTTCATGAAGGAAATAGAAAATCATGTGTATATATCTATTACACATGTATATATATATATTACAAGAGGGAAATAAACTTCCTCAAATAACTCCATTCTTTTCATAGATAAATATGGCTTGTTATTAAATGAATATTCAATACATAACATTAGGATCCATTATAGAATGGTAAGGGTTTAGTGTCTTTGGAAACTTAGATACATAGAAAAATGGTTCATAAAATTTCTACATCATCTCTCACTTAGTTCTTTATAACTATTACTCTTCTTAGACACATCATACTTCAAAATTTAAATCATATCCCAGGGAAAAGAAAACATAGAAAAGGGTGAGATCAGATGCTCAGTAAAGGTAAAAAATAGAGATATCAATGTTCATTTAAACATAACATGATTATAATGGGTATGATAACATGATCCTAACCTCTTAAAATAATTCCCAACAATTCTTAGATCAGAAATATGAGTCATGGAATGAATCTTGGAAGTTCATAAGAAATAAATCATAAAGGGATCAAAGAACATGATCTATGAAAACATAACATTGGCATATGATCAAATTATAAAAGAGCAGAATAATAATAATCATAATCATAGAAATATTATTCCAAGTCTACCCAATAAGGAATTCATAATATTTTAGGATTATGCTAACCGCCCATGTACCTACTTTGGGATTGGGATAACCTTTCATGGACCATTTTTTTAGGATTGGGATAACCTCCTGTATACCATTTAGGATCATAACACATTAATATTTACCCAATTCATTGGAGGGATATATAATTTTGGTTCCACTCATCATATAATCACAAATCCATTCATATTTATGCTACAAGATCATAAAAACATTCATCATAACTTAAACCATGAAAAAGAAAATAGGTTTGATCAATATTTCATCATTATAACCCCAAACCATCCATAGAAAGAAAAAATATGGTATCATTGTATCATATCCCTAGTAAATCCTAAGTAACATTAAAGGATGTTATCACAGATGAAAAATTCATATAAAATATCACTGGAATTTTTTTTGAGGAAAATAACTTTTTCATTGTTAAATCATATTTTAAAATAAAAAATCCTAAATATTAAGGAAAAATTTTATTTGAAAATAAATTTGTATACTTGTAAAATAATCTTAAAATAATTGAGGGGTCATTATATTAGTAAATTCCATTTATTCTGTGTGTGTTGAAACAACGATTTCTTTCACATTTTTATTAAAAATTAAAAATACTTCCTTTATAAAATGATAAGACACATTAATTTTAATATATTTTGTAAAAACTAAATCCTAGGTAAAAATTAATTTAAAAATAATATAATAATATTAAAAATATTCTTGATTTTTTAGCAAACATGGATATAAAAGAAAAACGATTTTTGACCAAAGGGAGAAATAAAGTAATTTTTCTATAAAAATGTTTTTCATTCTTTTGGGAACTTAAAGTGAGGAAAATTAAAGGGAAACATATATTCTCAAGAAATAAGCACAGGATAATAAAATCCATGGGGTTATTAAGATATAATTCATGAAATTTAATCATCAAAAACTTAATCATAAACAATCCAGTTAAATAATGAGATTATAATATAAATCCCTTACCTCAAGTTCCAATTTCTTTAAAGGTGCTATAACATCATGTATAATAAATTATAATTTATTATAATTCTATATAAAATTTATTTACATAATTATAATATCGTATATGATCCACTTATAACATTTCAACACCCATTTATTAATAATTTCTTATTAAAATCGTCTCTTTTGGGTGTTAACTGTTTCATTTTTCATGAGAATTTTAGTTTGGTAGTTCCAATCCTTTTAATTTGGTCATAATTATATCATATAAAAAATGTTAATAATGATATAAATATAATATAAATTCATTATATATATATTTAGAGTTATCTATAAAAGATATAGATAGAAGAATGGATTACATTATTCATGGAGATGGTAGGTCGTACATATGTATGAATGCAATTTTCACTTTTTGATAGATGAAATGAAAGAAATGTAAATAATAATTCAACTTTAAAGTATCATTTTAATATCATACAAATCATATATATTCAAATAATCCATCCTTATTACCATCTATGTAAAGCATAAATAAAAAATGAATCACATCACTTTGTGGAGGGGTAGTCCATACATACACATGAGTGATGTTATCATTTTAAAATGGATTGGAAGATAAGAATGTAGATATGATATTATATTTAATTAAGTATAATTATGTCATAAATATCATAAATAAAATTTAAAACTATCATAATAACCATCTATGGAAAATGAATTGTATCACTACATGGAGGTGGTAGTCCACACATACGTACGATTGATACTTTCACTCCCCATTTGATGGAAAAGAGGGTGGATAATGGTGGATTAATGATCATAATAAAATTTAAATATAGTAATGATACTGAATTTATTATTTTACGATGAATTCCATAGATCTAGATGAGTTAGAAGAAGAAAAAAATTGAAATAGGTCTGATAAGATGATTACCTATCCTTCGATAGAGCTCATTTAGATCCTTTCTTAAGGTCCCTTGGAATGGTCTCTTAAGAAGACCAAAACCTATACTACATGGATAGGAAAGTTGAGAATATAATTTTCTAGGGGTTGGATGATCTATATTGCTCAAAATGGTATAAATAAAAGAGATAATGGGTGTCCTTTTATCAGGGATGGAAATGGACCATTGAAATTAGGAAAAAGATTAAAATAAATATAAGTCATTATTAAGACAAATTCTTCTAAATGGGAATATATTCAAATAAAAATAGTCTAAGGTTGAAATATAATCAACCAATGAAATTTATATAGGTTTTTGTGTCATTTTAAACCTTGAATTTTGGTTCAATCCATTCATTAATGATTTTTAACTTGAACTGCGATAACTACTATTTCAATATTAAAGGGTTATAATTTTAATTATCAGGTAAAAATTGGATCATAAATGGACAATAAATGAAATTTTAGACCATATATTATTCAGAGTTTAAAAATTTTATTGTATTTAAATAAATTAATAAAATATTATTTTCATAAAATACCATTAATTTCATTTTTGAAATTATTCATTTAATTTGAATTTAAAGGAATCAAGAAAAATATGGAATTAAGATATAAACCTTTCACACATAACTAATTTTTTATATTTATAAAATAAATTATTTTTACCCAATAATTCATCCAAATTGTGTTAATATTTTTAGAATCATTTATTTTATTTTTCTATTAATTGAATAAATATCGTGTTAGCGCCACATAAGAATTTAAGGTAATTTTTCAATCACAAAAAATTAAAAATAAATTATCATGATAAGAAAAATTAATTTATATTTCAAATAAAAACTTATAACTAAAATTATCAATATCTTATCCTCATATAATTTTTTTTAGAGATATTAAGGTAAAGAGAGTGACATTTTGTATCTATTCTTTTCTTAAATTAATATAATGGTAATAACAATAGAAAAATGGCACCAAGTTGCTATATGTTCAAGACTTGGATGATAATGGTAAAACTAAACTCATCCAATAGGATATATGAAAGTTTTTGAGGAATTTTAATGGCTTAAACCAATGTTTTAACCCTTCTTTTACCCGTTTTACGGTTACCAAAGAGACAAAAATTCACCTAGGTCATTATTCATAATTAATAAAAAATGGACCTATTTACAAAATTTGAATACCCTAATTACAAATATGGGATCAAATTTTGAAGAATGAATTTTTATAAGGGTAAGAAATTCATTTTAAAAATAAGTATGTGAAATGCGATGAAAACTATTTTTTAGAATAGTACATTTTTAAGCATTAAACTAGATTTTTTCTAATCACATGCCTAGAAAAAACATTAGATGAATGTTAAATTTTTTATTGTATATATAATATATAAGTTTTATTTATATTTTTCACCAATATTGATTAATTTAATTTATTATTATAAAAACACACCATGCATAAAAAAATATTTTTGGTAAAATATATCTTTTACTTTCAAATGATTTTTATTTTCATTTAAAATTGATTGATAACCAATGAATTTATTTTATACGTGTATAAAAAATAAAATTTTCATAATTTAGTTAGCCCTATTCATACCCACTAATCCAATGGCTAGGCGATAACTATAACATTAAAGAATAATATTTCAATTGTATATCACGATTCATTTAAACTCAGTGTTTCATATAAAACAAACTCTCAAAGAAATAAAATTTATTTATTGATGAATATATCTTAAAATCCCTAGGAATTATATTCTACCCCCCTTAAAATGGATTTTCCCGTGAAATTAAATCACTTTGATACAGAAAAATGAGGATATCTCTATTTCATCACATCATCGGGTTCCTGAATAACTTCTTTAAATTTCTAATTCCTCTAGAGAACTTTAACCCAATGAGTAGTCTTGTTACTTGGAAATTTATCTCTATGATCCAATATTTCTACTGGTTGTTCTTCATAGGAAATATTATTCTCTAGTGGTACAACCTTTGAGTTCAGTACATGTGATGGATCGAGTATATGCTTCCTTAAGAGATATACATGAAACACATCATGAACTTGAGAGAGGTTCAGTGTAATTGCCAAGTGATAAGCTACTGTACCTACTTGATCAACAATATCATAGGGGACAATATACCTAGGGCTCATATTTCCTTTATTTCCAAATCTCACAACCTTATCCCATTTTTAAATTCATAGAAATAAATTCTCACCAACTGAGAATTCCATATTTCAATGATGATTATTAGCATAACTTTTCTATTGACTCCGAGCTGCCATGATATACTATTGCATGACGACCCACCTTTTTAATACTTAAATTTTAACATAATTACTTAAAATATCACATTAATAACTTTGAAATATATTTTTAGGTCCAGTGTCTTTGAAACTAGGTACATAATACATGAATTACATAAGGAAAATATAAACATAAACACTATCGAATCCTTTTGAAATAATCCTTTGTTATTCCATTCCAAATTAAATCACTACAAGTAATTTCCTAGGGATATACATAAATATAAAAGGGTGATTATAAATCCTAGTAAGTGAAAAAATTAAATGAAACATGAACAATAATCATTGATAAATCATGAGGCATATCACAAGAGAATAATAATAAGTACTTGATGTTGGATTGAAATGATACTAATTGTAGTATCAAAATAATGATGTAGATGCTCAATATACAAGATGGGGGGAGGGGGGTGAATTTTATACTTTAAAAAATTCATTTGGAACTTTTAAAGATGGTAATGTTTAACAAGGTTAAACAAAGTAAATTCACAAGACCTCTTAGTTCTACAAACTTGCTTGATTCCGGAAACGTGGTTCCATAAATTCAGGTTCCGGAAACATGGTTCTAGAAATGAAACTTAATGAAAGTTTACAAAGATAAATATTATACCTTAAAGCGTATAGAATCTTACTAATTAGAGTACAAGTATAAGAAAGTATTAGATAGTTATACTTTCCTCAACAACCAAAATGTAGCGGAAAACTTGAAACAATACACGTAACAAGTAGTAAATCTTTTAACCCAAAGAGAAGGGTATCCAACAACCTTGGATAAAGATCCCTTGATTTATACTTTCAATAAAGTCTGTCTTACCCATACCTGGGTAAGCCCTCAATACAAATATTGGAATCTGTCTTTCTATCCCCGCAATCCCTCGAACTTCAAGTTAGTCCACACCTCTGTCTTCCTATCCCCGGAAGCCCTCGAATGTACTCAGAAACATTCGGAGTCGCACGAAGCAATTCTGAACAAGATGTTTAGTACATACAAAGCAATGAAGTCTCTCTCTCTAGAAATCACTTTAGCAACATGTAATCTCTAGATTGATCAACTGTACTGAGATATTTCGAATGAGATCCTATTTATAGGAACATCTTCAACGGTCAGCTCCCTCCTCCAACGGTCATATTTTTCCTTGAATTTCAGAGGGACCTGTACGTGTGTCACTCAAAAAATGGTTGGTTAGAAACAAAATGCACGACATCATTTTATAACTCAAACAAGAGTAAGCAAAACATGATTGCTTAACCAAATTCATTTTCCAGAGTGTAAGGAAAAATAAAAGTTTGGAGTTTAACCAAAAACCATTCGATGTCTATAATACATCAATATTCGGATTCTATCTTCAAAATAATTCAAAACTTAAATTCTATAGAATTACATAGTCTGAATTTCAAGGAAATTTGGAGTTTGAATTCAGTATAGTTCGGAGTCTGAATTTAGTAGAATTAGGAGTATGAATTCATAAGAATTCAAATTTTGAATTTCAAGGAAATTCAGAGTCTGAATTCAGTAGAATTCGGAGTCTGAACTTACAAAGTTCGGAGTCTAAATGCATAAGAATTAAAATTCTAAACATAGAAAGTTCGGAGTCTGAATTCATTAGAATTTGGATTCTGAACTTACAATGTTTGGAGTATAAATTCATTAGAATTTGGAGTCTAAATTCTTAAGAGTTCGGAGTCTGAATTCATAAGAATTCAGAGTCTGAACTTAGAAAGTTAGGAACCTAAATTTAGAGAATTCAGAGTCCGTACTCGAATCTTGAAAACAGAATGCTCTATATCTAAGTATTTATAGGATTCTGAGGTTTTGGATACGAAACCAAATTTTATACTTAGACATAATATAAACAATGAAAAACATGGTAAGGATAAATTTTCCTTGGGGAAGGAAAATTTTCCTTATCAAGTAAAACATAGGGAAAATGAAATTTTCCTTAAGATAAGGTGTTTGTGATTTTCAAAACAAGAAGGAATGGAAAATTAATAAAGAAACCTTATTGACTCAATAATCTTCCCCTTTTTGGAAAGCACAGACATCCTTACGAAAAGAATATAAGGTCTTAGAAATTTTTTTTCTGGTCTTTGAAAGTAAAACTTATCTCCCCTAACACATGGGAAAAGATGAATATGACTAACCCCCCCCCCCTTAGGATTTAGAAGCACTAGGGATCATATTCTTGATTTTTGGAATGAGATTTAGAATTTTATTGCATACGAAAATATTCTTGGATAAGAACTTCCCCTTAGATGAACTCTCCCTTAGGGAAATTTCTTCTTTTACTTTGTATTCTTATTATCATTCCTTTCTCCCCCTTTGTGATTTAAAAAAAGGAATATAGGGAATGGAAAAGAAATATGGTACCTAAAATATTAGTATAATACAACAAAAAATATACGAAGAGAAACCAAAAATTTCATTAGGATTGGAAAAATTTATACAAGGAAGGAATAAAACAAAATATCGGAATTGAACAAGATTATCCTTCCTTCTCCTTCAGAATCAACTTCTTCACAATGGTTTTGAGCTTCTTGAGTTCCTTGTGATCCTCCTCTGCTCGTTTGAGAAGCTGATCCTGATCTTCTATTTTCTTCTCTGAGGCTTTGATTTTTTATTCCTGAGCCTTAAGAGATTATACCTACCCCTTTAGAACTTCTTCTTACTTAGAAAAGTTTTCCTCAAGTTCGATTCTAAGATCTATTTCCCTCTTCTAACTCTGAGAAACTGAATACAACTTGTCGTTCAGGTCTTTCACTTCTTGCATCCGAGAATTCTGTTCCAAATTTAGGTTTTCCTCGAAGCTGTTTGTGAGATCCTTGATCTTCACATCTTCGGTATCAAATGAATCCTTGACACTTTATTGAAACTCATCAAGAATTCTCACGTCTTCTATAGTTTTCCTTGACCAAATGGTCATTTTCTTGCAAGATATTTTGTGGTCTTCACAGTTTACAAAAAAGGTTTTGAAATCGGTCTCAAGCTCGACACACTTATCCATCACCATGGATACTGAATCTGATTATATTTAAGGAGTGTTGAAGCATTTGGAATCTGGAGTCTATACTAGGAAATATTGGAATATTCCCAACAAGATTCTTCAAAGACTGAACTATGAAATCATGTCCAAGGTAGGACGATTCCGAATCTGAGACTTTACTTAGTGAGGGATGTTTCTCTATTTCAACTACCTTCCTCTTCGATTATCCACCAACTTATTTCTTCTTCACAACAGCTTTGGAAGGTGTATCAAATACTACCTATTTTCCCTTATCAATATTTGGAATGACTTCTTCATCAAGGGATTCATGTTCACTATTAGATAGATGAACAATTTTATCTTCATCTACCTCTTCCTTCTCAGCTTGTGACTCAACATCCTATGGGTGAATGAAATCTTTATTGATGCTTTATTCTTCAGATGGTTTGTCTAATTCATCTTCACCATTCTATTCATCCTTCCCAGGAGTAGCAAGCTTTGATGATTTGACTTCAGAAGTTCAGATTGAAAGATTATCAAATGGAATTTTCTTCTCATGAAAATCTTCTACTTTCTTAATAAGATCATCAGTTTCATCACTGGCTTCTTCTTCTTCTTCTTCTTCTTCTACTTCTTCTACTTGGATTTTTTTCAGAGTCACATATTTCTTTCCTAGTGTCTCTAGTAAATCTTCTACTAATAAGTATTGTGGTACCAGAATGTTTTCAGAGGCTTTCTCAGCAGCCTTTAGAAGAGATTTCACAATCTCTACTTCAGTCATCTTCTTCTTTTGTTTCTTTTATTTTGCTTTCTTTTCAAGTTCATCAGCAATATTTTCTTTTAAAGTTTTTGCTTTAGTAGGATCCAAACCAAATCTAGGCTCCCCTGCTTTCTTTTTCTCATTTACTTCCCTCCATTTTTCTAATAAATCATCTGGATATGCCTTTTTCTTCTTAGGCTTTGGTGGTGCGGATTGGGTTTCCTTAGCCTCTGGGGATTTTTCTTTCTCTTCTACTTATTTCAGCTTCCTCTTTCGTCCACCCCTTTTAGAAGGTTAAATTGCCTCCTATTTCTTTAAAATAGCTTCAGCTACTTATTCTTCCGGAAAGTCAATTTTTTTTCTGGATTGTTTAGAAAAACCAATTTTCATACTCTTCAAAGTATCATCACTTACCAGCATGAATTTTCAATTTCTTGGCTTATAAATACATGGTATTTTGAAGGACTCTAAACACCGAACAATCATATTTGAGAGAATGGCTGGATACATGATAATATGAGCTTTTAGATTTCCATTCTTTATATTCTCAATTGTAATCAGAATATGCTTAACCAGGTTAATATTTCTTAGATTCACCAAGAAATCCAGGATATACATGTCACTCTTCTTCAAAGTATCCTTGTCCCCTTTTCTTGGAATAATGAATCATTGAACCCACAATTCAAGAATCAGATAATTTGTAGATAGGTGAACAATATTCAGACTCTTTACATCTAAAAGACCGAGGAAATCCATAACCTTTACCTTAACAAAACATCATTTAACATTAGGAAGATTATGTGAGCAGAACTCTGCCTCACCCTCATAAGGAACTATAATCAAACTGGATGATTTGGTGTAAGAAAGAGTATAAGTCTTCCCATATCTCTTGAAATAGAATTTATCTTTTCCTTCTTCCTTGAAAAAACTTACTGACTCATAGAATTCAACTAACAAGTCCAGATATACCATATCCTGAGCTCCTGGTTTCAATACACAAACAATCTCCCATCCATTCAGCTTGATATTCTTTGAGATGATAGAATCATACTTAGAAAAGAAATTTGGATGTACCAACCTTTCTCAGTAAATCTTCCATTCAGAAATCGTCTTGACAGTTGACTTGTATTTTTGGGAAGATACTTTGACATACATTTGGAGTTGAGGAAACCTTGAAAATCCAGAATGGGCTTATGTAGGAGGGCAGGGCTTCAACACGCGAAAGCTTGGATCTCAATGTGGGACAACCATTGGGGGGTCCTTTATATAGGCATTTGAGGCGACGATTCAGCTTCCATACTCAATCCAATGGTTGAGAAACCTTCTGATCAAATTTGATGGTTGAGATGATAGCTGGAAATAAATTTTGATAGAATCTGATCTTTTGAGGTTTTTTAACAAAAACTTTCGGATTCAAGGAAAAAATGAATACAAAAAAATGAATATGAAAATTCAAAAACAAATGAAAATACCAACAAGTAAAATAATATTATGAGAATTTATAAAGGGAAATCATACATTTCGGATTGCTAGGAAAATTATTCGTAAGGAGAAAAATTCTTCTTGAAGAACTTTAGATTCTGAAAAATCTGATTACGAAAAAAAACGAAAAAATTTCATTATGAAAAATCTAACTACGAAAAAAATATTCATTAGGAAAAATTTGAAAAAACTTCATTATGAAAATTTTGAATAATCTTTATTATTAAAATTTTGAAAAATCTTCATTATGGAAATTTTGAAAAATCTTCATTACGAAAATTTTGAAAAAATTGACTATGAAAATTTTAAAAATCTAGCAAAAAAATGTAATCCACCTATGAAAAGAAGTTTATTACTGTAAGGAGATAAGTTTCAACAAGAAGTTAATCAAGGAAGATTACCTTACGATTATCATTCCTAACTTATGTTTAATGTATTCAAATCTATCGGAAGGTAAAGATTTTGTGAAAATATCATCAAGTTGGTCTTGCATTCCGATAAATTGAAGAATGATATCTCCTTTTTGTGTGTGATCCCTAAGAATGTGATGCCTAATATCTATGTGTTTTGAATGAGAGTGATGTGCAAAGTTTTTACTAAGGGAAATGAAACTAGTATTATCACAAAAAATCTGTGTTTTGGTAAGACTCATACCATAGTCTGTGAGTGTGTGTTGCATCCACAACACTTGATCACAACAACTTCTAGCTACTACATATTCAGTTTTAGTAGTGGAAAGTGCTACTGAGTGTTAATTTTTACATGAACAAGAAACTAATGAATCTCCTAGGAAATTACAAGTTCCGGATATACTTTTCCTATCAATTCTACATCCACAAAATTCATCATCCAAAAAACTTTTTAAAACAAAATCATTTCCAGAAGTATAAAAGAGTCCTAGATCAATGGTTCCCTTTAAGTAGCGAAAAATTATTTTCAATACCTTTAAATGAGATTCCTTAGTATTGGATTGATATCTTATACATAAGAATACTAAAAACATTAAGTCTGGATGACTAGTTGTTAAGTAAAGTAGACTTCCTATCATACCTCTAAAAGATGTTTGATCTACTGTTTTCCCAGTTTCATCTAGATCAAGTGAATTTGAGGTACCAATGAGAGTACTTATACTCTTAGTATTGTCATATCCATACTTTTTAAGAAGATATTTAATATACTTATGTTGGGATATAAAGATTCCTTCTGTTTTTTTATAAATTTGAAAACCAAGGAAAAATGTTAACTCACCCATCATACTCATTTCAAACTCAGATTTCATTAGATCCGCAAAGGAATCAGTTAAAGATTTCTGAGTTGAACCAAATATAATTTCATCAACATAAATTTGAACAATAAAAACATTTTTCTTATATTTATTTAGAAAAATGGTTGGATCAGCATTTCCCTTAACATAACTATTTTGAAGAAAAAATCCTATAAGTCTATCATACCAAGATTTAGGGGCTTGCTTAAGTCCATACAAAGCTTTGGTAAGTTTGTAAACATGTTCAGGATGGTTTGAATCTTTAAAACTAGGAGGTTGTTCAACAAAAACTTCCTCTTGTACAAAACCATTAAGGAAAGAACATTTAACATCCATTTGAAAAAGTTTTAAATTGAAGAATGCTGTAAAGGCAAGTATAATACAAATAGATTCAAGTCTAGCTATTGGAGAATAATTTTCTTCACAGTCTATTACTTCTTATTGATTATAGCCTTTAGTAACCAATCAAGCTTTATTTCTTACAATGAATCCTTTTTCATCACACTTATTTCTGAATACCCATTTGACTCCAATAACAGAAGTTTCCTTAGGTCTTTCAACCAAGGTCCAGACTTTATTCCTTTCAAATTCATTTAGCTTATCTTGCATAGCTTTTATCCAATTATCATCACCTAAATATTCATCAGTGCTTTTTGGTTATAATTAGGAAAGTAATGCTAGATGTTCTTTTTCATTCCTTAAGGAACTTATAGTTCTTATAGGTTGATTTACATCACAAATGATACTATCACTGGGATGATTCTTTAGAAACAACTGATTTGGGTTTTGTAAAACCTGTTCATCAACATAGGGTAGGAAGTCTTCTGGGGTAAATTTTTCAGAAATATCTTCTTAGAAATTTTTCTTATCAGAAGGATCTTCTGTCAAGGGTTGATAATCAGTTTTTGAAAACACATCTGAAGATGTAAGTTGAGGTTGTTTAAAAACAAAGGGATCAGTTTCATCAAATTTGACATGTACTGTTTCTTCAGCAGTACAAGTATTTTTTATTGAAAACTCTATAAGCCTTAGAAGTTGTGGAGTAGCCTAAGAAAATTCCTTCATCATATTTTGGTGAAAATTTGTGTAGATTATCTTTAGTATTCAGAATGAATAATTTGCAGCAAAAAAACTTGAAGTAGGAAAGTCTAGGTTTTTTACCATTCCATAACTCATAAGGAGTTTTATTAAGAAAAGGTTTAATCAAAACTCGATTTATAGTATAACAAGCAGTACTTACTGCTTTAGCCCAAAAATGTTTGGCTACTAAATACTCACTCAACATGGTTCTTGTTTTCTCTTGAAGAATTCCGTTTATTCTTTCAACAACACCATTCTGTTGAGGTGTTCTGGGTGTTGAGAAGTTATGAGTAATGTCTTTTCTACTATAAAAAGTTTCAAAATCAGATTTTTGAAATTCTCCTCCATGATCACTATGAATAGTTATCAAAGGAAGGTTTTTCTCATTTTTAACTTGGGCTCTAAAAATTTTGAAATAAGAAAAAGCTTCATACTTCTTTGATAGAAAACAGACCCATATAAATCTAGTGTAATCATCAACTAATACAAATACATAATTTTTGACTCTAATGATTTCAGTTTGTGTTAGACCAAAAAGATCCATATGAACCAACTATAATGCATCAGTGGTTGATACTTCACTGACTGATTTAAAACTTGATTTATGTTGGTTTCTATATTGACAAGGATCATAAACTTTTGAAGAATCAAATCTAAGCTCTGGTAGATCCTTAACTAGTCTTTTCTTAGAGAGTTTACATAGGTTACTAAGGTTACAGTGACCTAACCTTCTATGCCACAACCAAGAATGATCTTCCATTGCACTAAGACAAGGTAGGTATTGGCTCCTAAGGTCTTCTAAGTTCAGTGTGTATACATTATTTTTCCTATCAGCAGAAAGAATAAAATCTTCCTTGGATTTGTGTACTAAGTGCTTGTAATTCCTAAAATTCACAAGGTAACCTTCATCACATAATTGACTTATGCTAATGAGGTTGTGCTTAATATCCTTAAAAAATAAAACATTTGAAATTAGAGCTTTTCTAAGAAGAACGATGTTACCTATACCAATAATTTCTCCCTTAGCATTATCTCTGAAAGTTACTTTTCCTCCTTTCATCCTGATAATATTTTCAAAGAAGTTTTTGTTACCAGTCATATGCTGGGAACATCCACTATACATGTACCATGTATTGATGTTGGTAATATCTTTATTTTCCTAAAAATAAGAGAGTTAGAATTTCGGAATCCAAAATTTCTTGGATCTGGAAACTTCAGAAAGCAAAATTTTAGGTATCCACATTTTCTTTTAAAACTAAGATTTGTGAAATCCTAAAGACTGAATTTTGTTTAAGGAACAATTTCTTGCCCAATTCCCACTACAATGACACTTAGTGTAGAATGAAGCACTTTTAGGAACAAAATAATTGTTACTAAAAATTGGTTTTAAACTAGTATAACCAAAACCAGAGTTTTTTCTTAGAGGTTGAATTTGGGAATACATCTTATCAAAATTTTCCTTACCTAAGGTAATGTTTGAAAAACACTTTCTCAAGGAAAATATTTCTGACTTCAGTCTAATAACTAAGTTCTTGTCTTCCAAAACATTAGTTTTAGTACTAGAGTTAGGCTCAAAAACATTTTTCTTAGAAATTACTTTTTCTAGATCCTTAGAAAGTTTATCCTTCTCAGAATTAACTTCCTCAAGGTTTTCGAAATACATTCAAAATAAAAATTTTTCTTATCAAGATCTTTAGAAAGATCTGATATTTCCTTGGTAAGAATAGTATTTCTAGAATTTTCCTTATCAAGATTTTTCTTGAGTTTTGAATTCTCATTCTCAAGGAGTTTAGAAAACCTAGAAACTTCTTCTTAAGTAGGTAAAGTATTATCTTCATCATAAGAAGATTCTTCATCCAAGGATTCATAATATTTACTATCACTATAATTAGAATTCAAGGATACATTGGTAATGGATTCAACATTGTGTACCTTAGCCATTGAACACTGATTTTCAATAGGTAGTCTGGCTATTAGACCAAGATTCTTCTATCCAGAAGATTCGTAATATGATGAATCTTCTGAAGAGTCACCACCACTGGCACTCCAGGTGTCATTATCTTTTATAACTTTCTTAGCTTTAACTTTTTAGTACTTCTTTATATTCCTTTCAGAATGATTTTCCTTTATTTCCTTTCTCTTAATCATAGGACAATCTGGCCTTATATACCCTGTTCTTTTGCATTCATAACAGGTGACTTCTGAGTCTTTCTTATCCTTTATTTCTTTATTCTTGTATCTAGATTGAAAGTTTTTATATCCAATAATCTTGTTCATCCTTCAAGAAATATTGGATAATTCATTTTCTGAAGATTCACTTCGCCTAGATTCAGATTGAATAACAATCTTCTTAGATTTAGATCTAGTAACTTTCTCAGGAGTCTTGGCTTTCATATGATTTGAATTTGTTGTAAAAGAAACACTACCATTTACATTATTCTTATTAATATTATCATCATCTCTCTTCATTCTAGTCTCATGTTGAATAAGAGTTCCAAAAAGTTCATCAAGAGAAATATGAGTAACCTTTCTATTCTCATCTATAGATGTCCTCTTGGATTCCCACTTATTAGGCATGATGTCTATAATCTTGTCTACAAGTGCCTCATCATCCAAACCTTTTTGACCCATGGATTGTAAGTTGTTGAAAATAGTCATAAATCTCTTTTGTACCATACATATAGGTTATCCATAAGGAAAGAAAAAACCATGGTACTCATCTCTAAGCATAGCTCTTCTAGTTTCAATAACTTTGGAAGTACCAAAATGTGTAACTTAAAGCTTCTTCCAAATATAATTTGCTGCTTCACAAGATTAAATATGGCTATATATATTTCTAGTCATAGAAAAAATCAAAGTATTGCGTACCTTATAATTCAGTTGATATTCATGCTTTTCTTGGTTGGTGAAAGTACTGACTTCCTTGTTAGGGATTTTATAACCTCCAGTAAGCATGAAAAAATTTTCTACTCTAGTGTTAATAACAAAAGTCTTCATATGATCTCTCTAATATTATTAAGCATTCCCATAAAAAATCGGTGGTCTAGTAGGATTTAGGTTGTCTATGGAACCAACATTCATTCCTTCCATCTTAAAGAAAATCTTTTCCACACAAACTTGTCATTAATAAAATTTTGTAAACAAAGATAAAAAATATCCTAAGCAAGGAAAATATAGAACAATGAAAAAATTGAGCAAGAAAACTTATATGTGAATATAAGTATTTTAGAGACCTCCTCTGATACCAATTGTTGGATCGAAATGATACTGATTGTAGTATCGAAATAATGATGTAGATGCTCAATATACAAGAGGGAGGGGGGTGAATTGTATACTTTAAAAAATTCCTTTGGAACTTTTAAAGATGGTAATGTTTAACAAGGTTAAACAAAGTAAACTCACAAGACCTCTTAGTTCTACAAACATTCTTGATTCTGGAAATGTGGTTCCGGAAATTTAGGTTCCAGAAATATGGTTCCAGAAATGAAACTTAACGAAATTTTACAAAGATAAAGATTCTACCTTAAAGCGTATAGAATATTACTAATCAGAGTACAAGTATAAGAAAGTATAATATAGTTATACTTTCCTCAACAACCAAAATTCAGCGGAAAACATGAAACAATACACGTAACAAGTAGTAAATATTTTAACCCAAAGAGAAGGGTATCCAACAACCTTGGATAAAGGTCCCTTGATTTATACTTTCAAGAAAGTCTGTCTTACCCACACCAGGGTAAGCCCTCGATATAAATATCGAAATCTGTCTTGCTGTCCCCACAAGCCCTCAAACTTCACTATAGTCGTCACCTCTATCTTCCTATCCCTAAAATCCCTCGAATGTACTCAGCAACATTCAGAGTCACATGAAGCAATTATAAACAATATGTTCAGTATGCACAAAGCAATAAAGTCTATCTCTCTAGAAATCACCTCAGTAGCATGTAATCTCTAGATTGATCAATTTTACTGACCTCTTTCGAATGAGATCCTATTTATAGGCACATATTCAATGGTCAGATCCCTCATCCATTGGTAATATTTTTCCTTTGAATTTCAGAGGGACCTGTACACGTGTCACTCAAACAACGGTTGGTTAGAAACAGAATGCACGACATCATTTTATAACTCAAACAAGAGTAAGCAAAACATGATTTCTTAACCAAATTCATTTTCCAGAGTGTAAGGAAAAATAAAAGTTTGGAGTCTAACCAAAACCATTCGGTGTCTATAATACATGAATATTCATATTCTATCTTCAAAAGAATTTGGAACTAGAATTCTATAGAATTATAGAGTCTGAATTTCAAGGAGATTCGGAGTCTGAATTTAGTAGAGTCTGGAGTCTGAATTCAGTAGAGTCCGAAGTCTGAATTCAGTAGAATTCAGAGTATGAATTTCAAGGAAATTCACAGTCTGAATTTAGTAGAATTCAGATTCTGAACTTACAAAATTCGGAGTCCGGATGCATAAGAATCCAGAGTCTGAACTTAGAAAGTTCGGAGTCTGAATTCATTAGAATTCAGAGTCTGAAATTACAAAGTTCGGAGTCTGAATTCATAAGAATTCGGAGTCTGAACTTAGAAAGTTCAGAACCTAAATTCAAAGAATTCAGAGTCTGAACTTGGATCCTGAAAACAGAATGATCTATATCTAAGTATTTATAGGATTCTAAGGTTTTGTATATGAAACCAAATTTTATACTTACACATAATATGAACAATGAAAAACATGGTAAGGATAAATTTTCCTTGGGGAAGGAAAATTTTCCTTATCAAGTAAAACATAGGGTAAATGAAATTTTCCTTAAGATAAGGTGTTTGTGATTTAAAAAAAAATAAGGAATGGAAAAGTCATATGGAAACATTATTGTCTCAACACTTGATACATGACATGTAAATGTGACTACAATATAAAAATAAGCCATTCATAAGCATGTCACCAAGTTTTATCACTAAGGTGTCATAAAACATAATTATCAAGGTTATTCACCAATGTATTGTAAAACATGACACATATAGAGATTAATTATTTACCCAATGAATTGAAGAACTATCATATCACACCATTTATATGTATAAATTCATGTGTGCTTCATAGATCATAATAAAACATTTTATCAATAACCTATGGAAAATAAATAAAATATTTCATATAAAATCATTGAGTATATAAATGCTTCAATACATGAAATTTTTATCATTTTAACTCATTAGTATAGAATGTGGGTTTAATACATGTAAATACATAATAAATAATTATTTTTACATCTAGGTGAGTACCCATGTATAAGGAATAGGTTTGAGTATTCACAATATCAGATTATTTCACAAAAAATAGAAAAATTCATGAAATGTTTTCGACACCATGATGATATATAAAATTTATTAAGGAAAAGACATAATGAGAGATAATGAAGGTATCCCATTGATAAAACACTATTTGGTAAGAAATGGGAATATCAAAAGTGCATGAAAAGTAAGTATCATGACATTTATAAGACACATAAAAAGAAGGTACTTGAATGAAAAAGAATAAGCGAGAGTTCCCTTACCTTGAAGAGTAACTTCTTAAATGTTGGAGAGGAAAACCTTTGGAAATTTATGACACATTGGAGGATATTTATAAAGGGTAAATGATCATAATTTATTTCTTAAGGTATTTTGAGTGCATATTAATGTGAGTATTGATGGTATTTATACTTGAGGTGGGGTGGTTTTAAAGGATTAAATATTGGTTATTTTATTATATAAGCCAACCAATTGTGGGATAAATGAATTATAATCAATTTTATAGATTAAAAATTAATTAATAAGGATGGGTGTACATTAAAATCATCCCCAAATCATAATTAAGATTCCAAACAACCCATTCAATGCATAGAAACTAAAAAAATATTTATCTTAAAAACCCAATTTTTGGATCCAAAATGTAAAGTATAAATTTATAAATTAAAATTAATATTTATAAATTAATTTTTATACTTATTAAAAGTTATTTTTATTTAATAAAATGTTTCAATAAATTTTTAACCATGATCACATAATAATTATTCCATAAAACCATAGTTCTTGAAAAATGGCAATTTTCACTTTTTCACTAAAAAATTTAAACTTGTTAAAAAATTACTAAAAATTAAACCTAAGATAATTTTTATGTAGTGAGTCCAAAAATAAAATTTATTTTATCAAAATAATTCTCTAAATATGATAATTTTAAATTTTAAATAAAAAACATTATTTATTGAAAATTAATAATTTTTATAGCATAATAAACATTCTGGATGTTATAAAAATTAATTAGCAATTAATTAATATATATTGTTATTTTAAAAGAGTTTTATAAGATTATTTCATGAAAATAAATTTTATTTAAAACTTATACATTTATAATAAAACATATTTTTAACATAATATTTTTATAGTCTCAACAAATAATACAATTTTGATTATGTCATTTAATAATACTAACACTCACTTAAATGTGTCTACATAACAAAAAATAATAATGGATAACTATCTTATTGAGTAATTTTATTAATGTAAAATAGACATATCACCCTATAAAAACACCATCATTCTCTTTTCATTATTCACTACTTCACTTACAAAGGTTCTTACACATCCTTTGATAATTTCAATTGTTTTTCTAATGCTTCTATTTTTTTACAATCTTTATGGAAGAGGTGATATTTATAGGGGAATTAAAACCTATGGAGTTTGTTTTAGTGAATATACTATTCTTCCAAGTGTATATACCTTTAATGTTACTTGTTTTATTAGTCCATGTCTATACATGATCTGTAATGTTCTTATGAAATGTAAAAGTATTTTTATATGCTTATATTTTAAATCATAATAAAAAGTTATTGAGAGAGAAGTGTTACTTATTAAAAGAATAATATTTTCAGGTTATTTCATTATTCCCCCATAAGGAAATTTATCTCTTGAAATTTCATTTTACATACTAAGGTGAAACAATGTGAGGGCACTTCTTCTTCATAGCTTCCTTTGCTTCCCAAGTTGCCTCCTCATACTTATGGTTTCTCCATAGTAATTTTTCTATATGAGTTATCTTATTAAATAAAAATTTATCTCTACGATCTAAGATCTTCATTGGATGCTCCTTATAATAGAGTTCATTTTCTAGCTATACCATATCTGAATTTAGTACATGTGAGAGATCATGTATGTACTTATTCAATGGGGATATGTAGAATATGTTTTTTACTTGAGATACGATTGGGGGAGTACTAGTTGATAGGCCATGACTCTAATGAAATCAAGAATCTCAAAGGGTTTGATGTACTTGAGACTCAGTTTACCCTTATTCCAAAATTTGAAGACTCTCTTCTTTGGAGATATGTGGAGGAACACTTTATCTGAAACTTCAAACTCTAGGTATTATTGAATATTATCAACATAGATATTCTATTGGATCTGTGCAAAATTTATGTGTTGATGAATGATTTTAACCTTTTCTACCATTTCTATAACCATTTAAGGTCACAATAGCTTGCATTCACCAACTTCATCCAAACACATAGGTGTTTTTCATCTCTTTTCATAAACAGATTCATATAGATCCATTTTAATGCTTGATTGAAAAATATTATTGTATAAGATTTCGACCATAGGAATATATTGAATCCATACTCCTTTGAATTCCATCGATTATTCTCTAAACATGTATTCTAGTGTCTAAATAGTCCGCTCAGATTGGAAATCGGTTTAGGGGTGATAAACCATACTAAATTTCAACTCAGTGTTTAGAGAATGTTGGAGACTCTTCCAAAACTTAAGGGAAAATCTCAGATCTCAATCATATTTTTTTTGAAGGTGGTTCCTTAGTCAAAGACCAAAGCACAATTTATTGAAAAAAAGGTTTCAAGAGTTTGAAATATGGAAATTTCTTAGTCTTTATCATAAAAAAGAATCAAATCACTAGGAAAGTCATCCTGCCTTGTAATGTCCTGATTGACCCCCTTGTTGGAAAGACCATCAGCAGCCATGTTCACTTCACGAAAAGTTTGAGTGGAAATGTAGTTGATATCTGAGAGTGAAGTAAGGAAATTTATCCAATGGGAAGTAAGAAGCCATGAAAGATGCACCACCCCTTCCAAATAGCTTGGACAATTGTTGTTGAATCACTTTCAATCCAAAAATTATTCCGACCCTTTTGTTTGTCCAGATCCATGGCAGGTATAACCCCCATCATTTTTTCTTCCAGAGATGAGGCCATACCACAAACTGCAAATAAGAAACCATGAAACCTACCAAGATAGTCTCTGAAAATGGAACCACATCTAGTAGGTCCTGTGTTTCCTTTAGAAGTACCATTGAATTCACTTTGATCCATCCTGGAAGTAGAGATTTCCAGAATACCTCAAAAGTGCATCGTAGTTGCCTATAAGAACTAGCAATCCAAAGTTAGTGAAGGATCTCAAAGTCACCAACAGTGTTGTCACAATTTGATTTCTGAATTGAGTCAACATCCTAAATGGAAATTATAATCCGTATCTTACCTGCATTGATCATGTATAAGAAATTATTATAAAGAATATTATTTCTATCATATCAGATCACATGTATGAGTTCATCCATCGCAGTCTATAAAAAAATTCTTGATTTATTGAGAAGATTTAGAATTAACACAACGCTGCAATTGAGAGCTGATATAATCAATAAGTAACTATCTGAAACCAAAAATATCAAGAATGTAATTCCAAAGGGCTGCAACTATTGCACAAGATAGAAACAAATGATTATAATCCTCTCTGTGTTGGTTGCACATGTGACATCTAGAGCAAAGATAAATCCCAAAATATTGTAGGAAAGATTCAGTAGGGATCATATTATAATAAATATGCCAAATAAGAGTCAGTCTTGAGGAATTAATCCAAGGTTTACTAAAATATTTCAACCAACATAGGCCAGAGTCATAATTTATGAAATTGTTAAGGTAAAATATTTTTGAATCTAGAACACTATTGTAAGCAGGTTCCCAAATTAGGAAATCCTCAGAGTTGGAGAAGGGATAATTTTTGATAACATGAATGATGGTATTAGGGAGAGTGATGTCATGAGAATTAAAAACATCCCTAATAGTGGAGTTGATGTTGTCAAAAGGAGTAGTAGAAGGCAACATGGATATTAATGGCACACCAGTCCAGTTATCATGCTAAAATTTCATAGAGGAATTAGTACTGACCATCCAGCTAGAGCTGTTCATAATGTTGGTGAAGGATTGCCTAATGGATGGCCAGATGGAAGAAGTAATGTAGCTCAAATTTATATTCTTAATTTTAGACATGAATCTTTTTTTTTGAGAAAATCTGTGGTATCAGAGATATTATGAATCAACCTCTAAGTCATCATCGCTTGAATAGAGTTCTTAAAAAGCTTATGTTTTTTTGATTCCAAGACCACCCTTGTCCAAAGGCTTATAATAGGTGACCTAAGAAATGGTCACAAGCATCCGTTCAATCGTACTACTGGTCCAAACAAAATTTTTAATGTAAAAATTGAGTTTCTTAAGGAGACCAGTAGGCCACTGGTAAACCATCATTATGTATACCATTTTGAAGACAATTGTAGATTTCAAAAGACAAATTCTTCCATTTATAGAGAGATATTTACCCTTCCAAGAATAAATTTGATTCGTAATATTATCAAAAATGTTGTAAAAGTAATTGGATTTAAGCCTTCCCCAGAAGATAGGAACCCCAAAGTAAGTGTATGGGAAGGAACCTTCCTTGATACCTAAATAATTGACGATGTTACTTTTTCTGTTAGAAGAAAAGTTCTTCAAAAGAACACCAAGGATTTGATCCAACTGATAGATTGAACAGATATTTCCTCATAGTGATACATGAAATTTTTAAGTTTTTGGATATTCCTTTTATCACCTTGTAAGAACAAAATAATGTCATCCACATATAAAAGATGGGTGGGAACATTTAAATTTCTAGAGGCCTGGATAGTTTTAATCTTGTTTTGATCCACAAGTTTGGTGAGTAATCTACTTAAGTAATCTTCAACAATTGCAAAGAGAATGGCAGAAAGAGGATCAACTTGCCTAATTCCCTTAGTAAACTTAAAGAAGCCTTTGGGCGCACCAGTCTTTGGTATCTATTATTTATTCACCCTCAACTGTTGATACCATGATTAACATTCAATCTTAGAGAAGAAATGATCTCCATGGAGGTGGTCAAAAAAATCATCAATCCTTGTAAGAAGATATTTTTCTTCACTATTATCCTATTAAGTTCTATATAATTAATTCATAGTTTCATTGATCCATTTTTTTCTTTACAAAAATAATAGGTTCTCCCCATGGAGACACACTTGGTATAATAAAAATTTTCTCTAAAATATTCTGAAGTTTCTTCATTAATTACTTTAACTCTATATATTTCATTTTATATGGGGCCTTTGACATTGGATTATATCTAGGAATGAGTTCAATTGAGAACTCTACCTCTCTTTCTGGGGGTGGTCTTGGTAACTCTTCAAAAAATATATCAATGTATTCCTGAAAAATGGGTACATATACTATCTTTAGAATTTCTCCTTATTCTTATTCATCACCAATCATTTCCATAAAGAAGAAAATGGGAGGTGGTTATTGGAAAGACTTAGGATGGAAAATATCTCTTTTGAAGATGGTCAAAAGATTTCGCTTCAAGACTACTAAAATCTCATTACTTCTATAGTTGATCTTGGAATTATACTTTGACAACCAATCCATCCCAATTATTACGTCAAATTGCAAAATTGGAATGACTACCAGATTTAAAAATATATTATACTGACCAATTTTATTAGGGGAATCCTTATATATATTTGATGCTTTAATAGTTCCTCAAGGTGTATTAATATACAAATCTACCCCGAGCAATTTAGAGTTTAACTTGACGTTCTTTTCAAAATTGAATGAAATAAAATAATTCATAACACCAGAACGAAACAATGTACTTTAAATCCTTGAGTTTATGATGAGTGTACCTACAATAACATTATTTGGAGCCTCAAATTCAGTCATCAAAATTGAAAAAGTGACATAATGATATTTTTATGAAAACTTTTAAACACTTTTTAATGATTTTAAATAGTTTTTAATGAAAATGTCCATATAATTTAGTGATTTTTTAAAAAGTGTGAATTTATAAACAAAGTGTTAAAATTGATTCAAATGTTTAAGAATTGATGAATTTAGAACTTTTGGATTTTGGAATAAATTTATGTTTAAGTTTTCTTATAATGTTTTCATGTTTTCAAATTTGTTTTAGGTAGAAAGGTTAACCATGATCGATTGCCCACAACTAGTGGCCATCAATCCACCAAGCCAGCCCACAATGGGGCCAACCCGCAAAGCTAGCCACTAGGAGGGTCTTCCACTTTGGTGATTGAGAGAGAAACCACATAGATGACTGTGTGCAAGGGTTGGGACTTATCTCACATGGATCGAGTGGTGCGTCTTGACCCATTTGAGTGTGTGCGTGTGTATTCGGAAGCCCACCTCGATATAGTATTTTGAGTCGAGTATCCCATTGATTTCATATTGACGATCACACAACCACTTCTCCTTTACAAATGAAAGAAAACCATTTCTTGGTTACTATTCACACATAAAGAAACGATTCTGCTTCACTTTAATCACAAACATTTTCCCTCAAACACTCCTCGATGCTTGAATCCTCTGATTGAAAATGGATCATTACCACTAAAAATCACTATAACCTCCATGGATTCCACTAGCCAAGTGTGATCTTGAGAAGAAGTCCACCAATACAGCACCAGGCCACCATGGATAACCATTGCTGCCTCAGATGACCCCTAGGAAGCACATTTAAAAGCTTCATCTGGCCACTATGAAGTCTAGATGATTTGAGGGGTGTCCATCACTACAAACACAACTATTACTAATAAATACCACTACCACATGTCCACATAGTCACTTCCACATACCATGTACACCATACAAGCGAATGATGGTGCTTAATCCCAGGTCGTCCAAGCCATTTTGGAAAGCCTGAGATCTTAAGGTGTTTTCAAAATACATCCCAAGTCTCTTGGGGATATTTTTAAGAATGAAAAAAGGATATATATGTGACCATATATTTTTAAAGATTCAATGATTCCAAGATTTCCCCCTTTTTAATATAAAAGGGAATCTTTCCCACTATATAATGGAGTTCAACATCACGGGGGAGAGACCACTGAAGGGAAGCCAAAGCTCTACTACATTTGTTTTCTTCTTTTATTATTATTTTTGTTTAGTTTATTTTTTGATGTATTTTTAATCTAATTTATTTTTGAAAAGTAATTCAGGTATTTTTACTTATTTTATTTAAAGTGATACCTGCATTCATCATAATCATCATCATCATATCCTTCTTATTCACCTTTTTATTTTTATTTGTTTTCTTTATATTTCATTATTCTATCTTATATTTTGTTTTATTTTGATTTAGATATTTTATTTATTATCTATTCTCTATTATTATTCTTCTATTTTTTTTTATTTAATGTGTTTGTTTTCTTCTTCTTCGTTTATCTCATTTTTTTATTTTATTATCTTATATTTATTTTATTTTATTTATTTTATATTATTCTCTTCTATCTATACACCATTGTGACCTCTTACCCTCTAAAATTAGGGATTGACCCAAGGATTAACCTAGGGGAGGTTAGGTGTTCTTGAGTTCTTTCTTAAAAGTCATTTTTATGTTTATGGTAGAAGCGAGTGGCATACATGTGTGTGATGATTTTGTACCATGACATGAAACTCAATTCTATTTCTATCATTTGAGCCAGATAATGGATGAAATGACATATGATAGATCTGGTTCCTCGAATATGTAACACTGTTGATTGAGGTGTTCTATCAATCTTGATTACAGGATTAGATGGAATTTAGATTGTTTTAGGAATTCATGATTTCACAACAATAAATAAAATGATAGTAATACATTCATGAGATTTCATAATTGTATTATCAAACTTAATTTTTTTAAAAAATAAAGGAGAATAATTCTAAAATTCAAAACTAAACCCAGGGCTAGGTTCTTTCTTTCTAAATCACATTCTGTTCTGTATTTCATGTTAGTTTAGTTTAAATTTTAATTATGAATGCCTCTTCATTATTTTAAATTAATCAAAACCCCAACATTTATCATTACTTTCATAAAATAATAATAATAAAAAAATAAGTAGTTTAAGTAAAATATATTAAGTAAGTAGATAAACTAAGAATCTACTCAAGTGTGACAACCTTTTCTAGCTGCTATATTGCACTAGAAAAAACATAGAAATTTTCTTTTTTATATGCCCTACGACATGCGTACATCAAAATTAGTGTCATTTTCCGGTATCCAATCAGTGTTTATTTAACTTTTATTTTCCACATATTATATATTTTTTATTAATTAAATAAAAAAACCATAAAAAATTATTTTCCCATGGTGTATCAAAATATACCATATCTTTTTGCATGGAATAAATAATCACAAGTGCTGGAGAAACAAGAAGAAAAGACTAGTTATGATAAATTCTAGGTGTAAGAACTTCTGAAAAGACAAAAAACTACGAGAGATGAAAATCGAAAGAGAATTTGAATATGTTCATTCATTGATGAAGTAGACCAAACTAGAATAAAAATCCGAGGAGGAATTTTCTACTAAGTTATGTATGGAAGATAAAAAATATTTGGATGACTTATGGAATGAGTGTGAGGTACAACATGATCTCCCCATTTATTACAAAGAATAATATACATCACCATTACATATCTCTCTAGCCATGGAAGAGGCATAATATATAAAAGTGGTTTAATTTGAAGAAAAGATGGAGGAACCCGACTACTTGGCTCTATCCACTAAGATCCAACTTCAAGAGGCACTCATCATTGAGAAAGAGAATGAACCAGAACCGACTCAAGGAGATGATATTATTTTGAAATATTTATTTTCTGATTTTATTCTACATGATTTTTATATAACTATATATTGATTTTTATTTTTAGATATGGTCAATCCTTGATATTCCTTAGAGGAAGATAAATAAACAACACCTGAACCTACTGAGGAACACATATAGCTCCCTGATTTTGATGGATTTGTATTTCAGGAATCCCATTAATAATTCCAAGTAGCCGAGCCTAAGGGAATCAAGAAACATGCTTCTTATTATGAAAGGTATAATATTTATGATTATTCATGCATATATTTTATTCAAGTAAAAATACCCACTCAATTTACCTTTAAATATTTAATTCATGTAACCCAATTTGATAAAGCATTGTACAAGAAAGAGAAGGTTACCCAATTAGAAACCAAGAAGGAGGATGATCCATACTTAATCTTACCCCCTCTATGAAATCCACACTTAATTGTAATGGGGGAAGATCTATTATACTCTATCCATGGATCATTACTCACAAAAAAAGAAGATTTGGAAGCCTGGAAAAGCCACATGTGGTGGTTCAAACCCAAGAGGATGCAACCACCATAAAATTATGGATAATAGTTGGTAATTACATTTTGGAGTTAGTAAAAACCAATGGAACACATAGGGGATCATACCAAGAATTATCCCTTTATGTTATTTATAGGAATTTAGGTTTCAATTTCATTCTTAGTATTTATATGCAACCCCACTCCCTTTATCTTTTTTTAGATTTAATGAGAAGATCCTTATGCTTAATGATTGATTATATTTTATCGTTTTATGATGGAAAAAGGCACCCCCCAAGAAAAAATTTATGGAGGAGGAATAAGGATTTATTTAAAAAGGGAGTTAATTTTTTTTATCTTTTAAACTACATACATTTTTGTCTAAAACACTCATTTTGAGATTTAAACTCAAAATTGCATGCCCGTACTTGAATTCTTTCTATACTTGACATATCTAGGAGACATGATTTTTGTAGGAACCATATGATTACATGTTTTATAGTTCAATTATAATGATATTTAATGATTAAAATTTATAACTTAATTATTAGAGTTAATCAAGGATATTAAAATGAGGACTCATGATTTGAGGGAATTAGTTGATTCATGTAAATAAAATTTCCCTATTATTTTTCATGCTTTGAATTTATAAAATTCATGTGAATTGATTTATTATTATTATTCATGCATTGAGTGATTGTAATATATTAAATGTCTCATTCCCTAGAGAATTTCTATACCAAATACATTATTTTTATTCTTAAGCATATTTCTTGAGTGATCTTGGGACATTCCACCTACCTGAACTTTTATTGAAACTTTTCAAATATATAACTATAAAAAAAAATTTAAAACGATTGATCCATTTTTATTGATAATACATTATCCTTAAGACAACCTAATACATCAACCCTTTATTATCCCATAGAGATCATGAATTCCTTTGTTAGGAATGATCCATGTTGCAATCCATTTTATCCATTTCTACCATCCTCTTAGTATTTTTCATGATGTTTCAAAGATCAAATATGGGGGTGATGGTAGTCATGGAGGAAGGGATAATTTACATTATATGGGAAAAGTGTGGGGGGTTTTATCTTGGGTATTGGGAAATCTTTTTGATTCATACATTGAACTTTTATTGTTTTCCCCTATTGATAGAAAAAATGAAAAAAACAAAATTGAGTTATGACTTTAATGGAACAAAATTCATTATTACTAGATTGATGATTTTATCACATTTGGTTAGGTAGTGAGTGTGAGATTCATTCTAAGAACAACTTTCTAAAAATAAAACAAATTAAAAAGTACTTTGAAACAAAAGTATAAAAGTAGATAAAAGTTCTATAAGCTGCACATCATTCATTATGTTTTCAATATTCATGACCTTACTTTGAGCTTGCGAAGTGGGAGTTTTTATTTTTAAGGGGATAATTTCATTGATATTTTACTTTTGATATCATTCTCCTTTAGAGTTTAACATCCTCTTTGAGATTCACTTTTTAAACATTAATTTCTATTAACCTTATGTATCGAGTCATTATAACCTTAATTACAAAGTCTTTATGATTTTATGTTTCTTTTGTCTTTACAAAGTGGATAAATTAGTTCCTTTACAAGAATATTTAAAATAATCATGTTCTCATGATAAGATCATAACTCTACTCGAATTTATTTCATGAGTGATAAGAAAAAAGATTCAAAAGTGAGGTAAATCATGATTTTTTATGTTTAATAATAATGAATTAAGGAGATTGAATGGATAATATAAGATATTCCATCATTTTCAATGGGAAAAAGTAAAATACTATAATGTATTATTTCTTTGAAAAATGATAAATTGAATTGATAATTTATGTGGAACCTGAAAATTTGATTTGCCATTAATAGTTATTTTATTTAATTACTTTGAAATTTGAATAATGATAAAATTGGTGTCCTCTTTAATTCAAAGTTGAGATTTAATTTTTGAGGATAAGCATGGTTTATGTGTGGGGGTAGTTGAAACACTGATATTTTTATGAAAATATTTAAACATTTTTTAAATATGTTATATGTTTTTTAATGAAAATGGCCATATAATTCAATGTTTTATTCAAAAGTGTGAATTTACAAACCAAGTGTTAAAAATTGATTCAAATATATAAGAATTTATGAATTTATAAATTTTGTATTTTAGTATAAATTTATTCTTATGTTTTATTATTATATTTTCATATTTTCTAATGTATTTTAGTTGGAAAGTTTAACCAGGTTGGTTAGCCCTCAACTAGTGGCCAACCAGCCACTTAGCTGACCCACAATGGGACGCGCCCAAGATAGCCACTAAGAGGGCCCACCACACCATAGAGTGGGATAGAGCCCATGTAGAGGACCATGTGCATGGGTTATACCTAAACCCACATGGACCAAGTGGTGCATCCCGACCAATTTGAGTGTGTATATGTGTATCTGGTATCCCACCCTGGTGCAGGATTCTAAGCTGAGCATCCCTCATATTTCATTATAAATAATCACACAACTGCTTCTCATTTATGATGTGGTACAACCATTTCTTGGTTAATATTCAAACTTAAATAAACAATGTTGTTTTGCTTCAATTGTGAACCTTTTACCCAAACACACCTCATCTCTCGACTCCACTGCTCAACGCTAGCCCAAAACCACTGAAAATACCTAAAACCTCTATAGGCACCATTGGATACTCTCTAGCTTGAGTATCAGTCCACCACTGCAGCACTAGGCCCCCATGAATCACCTCTACCACCTCATACGACCCATAGTAATAATATTTCAAAGCTTCATATTACCACTATGAAGGCCATATGATTTGAGTTGCATCCCTTTCCACTTTTATGCATTTTATGAACAAATACCTCTTCCACATGTCCACGGGGGAGCTACCACATTCCATGCACACTATACAAGTGAATGAGGGTGCTTAATCCCATACCATCCAATCCATTTTGGAAATCTTGATATCTTCGAGTGTTTCCAAAATGCATCCCATGTATCTTGGGGATACGTTGAATAATGAAAAAGGATATACATGTGATATAATATTTTTAAATACTCCCCAAGTCCAATATTCCTCCATGAACATCATGTGAGAGAGACTAATGAAGGGAGGTTGAAGCTCTATTGCATTCTTTTTTTATTATTTTTTTCTTTTTTTAATTATTTATGTAGTTTTAATACAATTAATATTATAGAATTAATTCATGCATTTTCCCTCATTTTATTTAAAGTGTTACCCACATTCATCTCCTCCTCCTCCTTATCCTCATCCTCCTTATTTTATTAATCTATGTTTTCGTTTATTTTCTTTCCATTTTTTCATTTTGTTTTATGTTATTTCTTCTCTCTTATCTCTCTCTCTATCTCTTCTTCTTCTTCAATTTTTTATTTTTTCATGTTTTTTTTATTATTCTTATCTTATCCTCATTCTTTTTATTTTATTCTATTATCTTTATTTTTTTTTCTGCTACACTCTTCTTTCTTTCCACCATTATAACCTCTTAACCTTGACAATGAGAGGCTAACCTAAGGATTGTCCCAATGGAGGTTAGGTGTTATTGAATTCTTTATTAAAGTTTATTTTTATGTTTGTGGTATAAGTGAGTGATATGAATGGGTGTGATTATTTTCCACCATGACATGCAACTAAATTATATTTATATTATTTTATTTTTATCTTTTTCCTCCCTTCCTTTGATTATAAGTTATTCACAAGTTGGATTTAAGCTGATCAATGGATAAAAGAACCTATGATGGAGCCAGGTCCTGGAAGATGTCACAATCTTGATTAAGGTGTTCTATCAACCTTGATTATATGAGGAATTAAAATTTATATTTCTTAAGGCATTTGTGATTTTACAATACTAAATAAAAGGATAGTAATCAGAGGATGGAGGTTATTCAGTTACTGATGACCTAGAATCCCTTCAACCAAGGCTCAATATATGCATTTTTTCAATTCTGAGGAATATTAAATATATTAAGGGAGATAAATTGTGGAATATTGTAGATATTAAGTCTCGAATATCTCATTGTTGGGGAAATTATAATTGGAAATTTTTTCCAATTGGAAGAGGATATTATCAAATTATTTTGGTTTCCTAGGCTAATCAGAACTTAGCTTGGAATACTGGAAACCTTCAATTACACCCTAGTTTTCTACGTTTATGTGAATTGGATGTATCCTTTAATCCCTTTACACAAAGTAATTCTTCAGCAAAAATATGGGTTAGGCTGTATGGTTTAAATTGGTTTTTTTGGCATCCAAAAATCCTAAATGATATTTCTTCATGTATAGGTATCCCCTTGATGATTTATCAATGTAATATTAATGGATATCTAGGAATATATGAAATAATTATGGTTGAATCCAATATGGATTCAAAATTACCAGAAGTCATAAGCTTACTACTAATGACTACAAAAAAGATATAAAGGTTGATTATGAGTATAAGCCTCCCTTTTTTGAGGTATGTAGAGCAATTTTCCATTCCGTTTCTACTTTTAGGGTGGTTCAAGAATAGGTGAAACCACCCTTGGATAATTATTGGAAGGAGATTAATTGAACTAAAAAAGGAACCATCCCATCACGGAGAAGGGCGAACCCTCTAAAAGGAATGATTATGGTAGATGGGTGAAAAAATAGGACATCATTTCCACCACAAAATCCAAATCTTGATTTGAAGTTAATTTTTAGTATCCAATTCCTAACAAATACAATTATCTTATTGAATCTATTGTGAATACTTATGCTAACATGGACAATGGGATATTTAATAAACAAGAGTTCCAAGACCTAAAGAATGTTACAAAATCCTCTCACCATACTATGAATGATGCTATGATTTTGGATAGGGTATCTCCTGAAGAAAAAAAAAAGATTTTCATGTATGAAATAATGTATGTTTCCTATGATTCGCTCATTTATTATGATAAGTGCATCACTAAGAGCTTTGAGATGCAGTTAGAGGCCTCAATTGATCATGCTGGTAGGTGTGACATATCCACCTCCCTTAGATTGAGTTCAAGTAGACCAATACTCGGGGTTATGGGGATATTTAAAAGGCTACCAAAAATAATAACCATGATGCTCATATCCCTCAATAAAAAAAGGAGGATAAAACTCAACAAACTAATTCATATTTTAATTCCAGTCCCAAGATTATGATGTGTGAGAATGTTTTTGATGATGATCACAATAATTCTTTAGCTACAAAGACAGATGGATGTAGTGATAACAGTATTACTATAACCCCTATACACAACCAAAATGATGATTCTTCTACTCCTAGTGAAATAAGTACTAGTATAACTAGAAAATATCTAAGGAATAGGAAATTTGGATCTAAAAGTTAGGGGGTTCCAACCCCAAACATTGGTTTGAATTAAGATCCTTTTTTTGGGACTGTCAGGGTGTGGTAAACCCTGCCACTCTTAACTCCTTAAAAATATTTATTCATGTTCATAAACCTAATATTTTTTCTATTTCTGAGCCTAAAATTAATTACTTCCCTGGTTTTTCTAATTTATAACATAACAGTTATAATTGTATTGGTGTTATGACTAATAATTATTATGTTGAATCTCTTTGGGTTTTTAGTCATTATTCATTGAACAATGTTTGTTCTTTTAACATTTAAGATCAAGTGTTCACTTGTGATGTTGTTTTCCAAAACTGATACATGTTATTCTACTTTATATATTCTAAAAATAAATAGTTATATAGAATATATCTACAACATAATCTGGATAATATAAATAGAAAAATACATGACCCTTGGATTATTATTGGGGATTTTAATGCTATCCTATATCCTAGTGAGAAAATGGGACCAAATCATTCTTCTATTTCTATAAGGGAGTTTAAATATTTTATTTAAAAAATAACTTAATTGAGATTAATTTAGTTGGATCCAAATATACTTGGTATAGAAGGAATTACAATATAATAGTAGCCAGTAATCTTGACAGATCCTTCTCTAATGAACAAACTCTTGATAAGTGGGATACTGTGTCCAACACCATCCTTCCTAAATTTATTTTTGATCATCATCCAGTTATGGTTATCCTTTCTATTAGATGTTCCAGGCCTTCTCTCCATTTCATATTTAATAATTCCTGGGCCTCCCTCCCTAATTGTGGTGACATTGTAAAGGAGGTTTGAAATTTTGTGAATTTTTGAAATGATGATTTCTCTTGTATCATGGAGCTGAAACTTTTGAAGCATAAGCTCAAGGGTTTATGTAAAACCACATCTAGCCAAATTGAAAATAAATTTATTCCTTGGAATATAACATTAATCAGTTGTAAGATGCTTCTAAAAACTCTGACTTTGATTCTGTTTTTTAGTAAGAAATATAGCTAACTACTAAGTTAAATTCTCTCCTTTATATTAAGTATAAAATTCAAAAGGATATTTTCAAAGTAAATTGTCTCAAAGATAGAGATATAAATACAAAAATCCACAATTCCCTTTAAATATCTAAGAAATGTTATAGACCTATTACCTTTCTTAAGGATGGAAAAACATTATTAATAATGAGGAAAGACTTACTAATCACTTTGTTTCTTATTTTACTAATAATTTCAATAGACTTGAACTAAATAAGGATTTAACCCCTAATATCATTCCAAACATTGTTAAAAAATGATGACAATAACTACCTTACTTTTTTCCCTCTTGATATAAAAATTAAAGATACGGTCTTCATCTTGAAGCCTGATAGTGATATGGGACTTGATGGTTTTACTAACTCTTTTTTCCAGTACTATTGGGATATTATACATTTGTATGTGTGTAATTTGGTAAAACAATTCTTCTCTAATGGAATTATTCCACATGGCCTTAATGCATAGTTCATCTATTTAATATCCAAAGTTGAGAATTCCTCTAAGATTCACCTTTTCAGAACTATATCTCTTATTATAACTCTTTACAAGATCATTACCAAAATTCTTGCCAATAGACTTTCCACAATTTATAATAAAGTTATCTCTTGTAATCAATTTCTTTTTGTGAAAGGTAAAAATATTCAGGATTGTATCTATTTGTATTCTGAATATACTAACCTTATAAAGAAATTAAATTGAGGATAAAGCATTACCATTAATCTTGATATTACTAAGGCCTTTGATACTATTGATTGGATCATTATTTACATGGTTCTTCAGGGATTTGGTTTCAATGATTTTTTTTTCAATAGAATTCAAAACCTTTCTAGCTCTGTTCGCATCTTCGTTCCCATAAATGGATCTCCCAATGACTATTTTAAATTCCGTAAAGAAGTTATATAGGCTAACCCCCTATCTGATATCATTTTCTCTATCTTTGAGGATTATTTAAGTAGGATTATTATGTATTTGGTGGATCAAGGTAAACTTAATCCCATTACTTATTCAAGAAACCTTATTTTACCTTCATATCTCCTTTATGAAGATGATATTATTTTATTTTTACAAGGGGAAAAAGGAATATAAAAAATATCATGGATGCAATCTCCCATTATAAAGTTTTCTCAGGTCAAGCTTTAAACTGGAATAAATCTTGTATTTTTCTTTTGTAAAAGGTTCCAAAATGCTAGAAAAATTTGTATCATGAATGATTTGAACATCAAAGAAGGGCCCTTTCCTTTTAACTATCTTAGTGTCCCTCTTTTTTGGGGAAGTCCTAGATATAGTTACCTTTCCAAAATAGTTGATCAAATAAATAATCAACTCTCTTCTTGGAAAGGAAAATCACACTATATGGCTAGTAGAATTTTCCTTGTTAAATCCACCATTTTATCTAAAATGGTTTACTCCTTGATGGTTTATAAAAGGGTTATTTTACTTCTATAAATATCAATATTGCTATCAATTTTTTTTGGAGTGGAAGCATTCTTGAAAGGAAACTAATTACCGTCCCTTAGAATCACTTATATAAGCCTCTTTTAAATGCTGTCCTTATAATCAAGATCCTAAAATTATTCAATGATTATTTACTGTCTATAATTGCTGTTATAGTGAGTACCCTAGACCCAACTATGCAATAATTTTGATTACCATATCATGTATAAATTTATATATACATGATGTATTCTTACCATTATAGTGTAGATATTTATGTATCCACTATTTAATGGTAATGAACATAGATTAATTTTCACATTAAAAGGTTATAATAGATCTCGATTTATAATGAGAACCTTGAGATACTATGAAATTAATCTTAAAAAATGGTCCTATGGTCAGATACATCTCACTGATTGGACACAGTAGATTTTTGACTATCATGTGTTGGGGGCCTATAAGAATTGAGACTTATTCTCATGAAGTTCACACTTAGTGATATTTGGTAGTTATATCATGAGGACAAACCTTCCAATAGGAACACCACATGTTTTGGGTGTCATTGGTTGTTCCTATTTATGAATATGTGCAATGTTCTCCTGACTTGTTATCATTTTTAATGTGTTTCATTTGATCGCATAATTTGATACAAGGTGAAAACCATGATGATGAAATCGTGGTGAGGTAGTTTGTGTTGGGTGCATCATTAGTGGCATGACATTGGTTGAATGGTCAAGAAAGGATTTGTCACTTTTATGTTATGAAAGTTATATATCTAAGGCCATGTTGATCAGGATGATAGTACCTTCATAAGACCATGGGCATGGCGGTCGAGGGTAAATCCATCCAGTTAGATCGATAAATAATAAATAAAGATAAGGGAAATGACATGGGTGTGCATCTTGATTTTTGAGATATGAAAGACAAATAGATTATATTACACAGTGTGTGTTCGTAGGTCGATCTTCACTACCATGAAAATACCTATCTCTTTAGGGGCCATGATGAGTTGCTAGATCCCAATGTTGGTCTGTAAATAGTATTCACTACTATCGATAAAAGGTCATAGAGGGTCGCACACAATAGCACATTAGAGAAACTTCCCTATTCATTTGAATAGGTACAATGGACATTGATGGACCCACCACTAGGGTCTGAGATTTTTTCAAGGAGATATGATCACTAATGGAATAAATAAATTCACATTATTCAAGTTAAGAATAATGGAAATTAAATTTATTTATTAAATGTATTTAAAAGTTTTGAGTAAATACATGGAAAATATTAATTGAACAAATATTTGTATTCAAGGTTCATTTAATATTTGTAGGAATGGAGAGTCGAGTTAATGACTCAATAATTATCACATAATATATTTATTATATTATAGGAAAGTGATAATAATAATAAATGATATTTATGAATCTGTTTAGTAGTAAAAATAATGTTTATATAGAGTGTTAATTATTCGGGGGTTGGGATGTAATTAACAGGTATTTTCTTAATACCCTATAAATAGAAGAATAGATGAATTTACTTATGACTATTTTCATGATCTTTCTCTATATTATTCAATCCTCCATAATCTAGAGAGAATATTTGGATCCATGAGCTCGGATCAAGATCTCTCTCACACATCACAAGCAAGCGATGTAGTGATCATCGAAGTTTCAAAGGCATCATTAGATCTCCGTGCTAGCACCCAGAGTTCAATGATTAGTGATCCCATAGTTTCTTGAAGCACGTGTGGATGATCTAGAGGAGTTAAGATTTAGATTCTTCAAGAAGTAATCACCAAATACGGGAATAATTCATGTGTAGATTCAAATCTAAATCATGTATTTTATAGGTTTAATATTTCTCTTAATCTCTTTCACGTGTTATCCTGAGAAAGTAACCAGGTAGTGATTCCCCGACGTCGACGGGTTCTTGTCTTTCATTGGTGATTTTTTTAAAAACCCATTTTTGGGGATTCTACTGTGTTCCTGGTACCTTCAATACTTACATGGAATATTTTTAATACTAACCACATGGATCATATATTTCTTAGAGCCAGGTTTATTGAAAGATTGAAGAAAGGTAGACTAAACTATTTGGACTCATCCATCTGGAAGACCATTAAATATAATTTTTATGACATTATGGAACATTATAGATGGATTGTTAATAGTTTTTCCTCTCTAATTTTGTTTTATAGATTATTGGACTATTTATCCCTTATTTCCATTGTCGATCCCCTGAATTTATCTGTTGATACTCAAATTTCTATAATGAATTTTTTGAACTCCCCCAAACCGGATATGCTTAATGCATTTAACAACCCAGTTAACACTTATTTTTTTCTCCTTATGATGATTTTTGATCCAAGGACCATATTCTAATGGTATTCTTGATTCAAATATGTTTTATAATCATAAAATCAATAATAAAAATGATGATTTTACCTGGTTGAAATGTTTTAATAAGCCTTGTATTTGGACTTACCATTTTACTATAGTCTATAGGGTTGATCATATTTGAATTACTACTAATAATTTTCTGCAAACTTTTAGTATATAATTATTTTCTAAATTTTATCTATATAACCAACATAGAGAAGATACTGAACACCTCTTATTTTTTTATGTTACTTTTGATTCTTTATGGAAATATGTATTTGATATTTTTGAAATCAGATGGATGGAGGATATCTCCATTCAGACTCAACTACAATACTGTACAGAAGATTTCACCTCCCCTTAGATTAGAAACCTACTCATGGATGTAGTGTCCATAATTTTTCATGTAATATGGTATGAAATAAATTATTTTATCAATAATAACACCGTTTTCAACCTCTATGTAGATAAGGTGAGGATATACACTGCTATAAGGGATTCATGTGTGTTGAAACATGAAACATGAAATAATTATATTCATGATTTTAATATTATTCATCGCTTAGGTGTTTCAGAAAACTATATCTAGCCTAGAGGCACTTTTAAAGTCTTTTGGGAAGACACACTTCCAAGATGGATCAAATTCAATATCGATGGTGCCTCAAAAGGAAACCCATGCCTTTTAGGTTATGGATATGTTTACATAGATCATAATAGACAATTCCTTGGATGTTTTTATGGAACATGTGGCAAAATTTATTTTTAATATGAAATTATTATTTTCATATCTATGGTCCTTTTTATAGAAAAAAAAGATTGACCAACATATGTCTTGAAAGCAACTCTACCACCATTGTGCAAGCGGTCCAGAATGGTAACACCCATCTTACATGACCACTCACAACTAGATGGATGGAATGCTTAGACTCACCATCAAAACTCAACTATATCATTTCCCATGATTTCTAAGAGAAAAAATTGGTAGAGAATGAAATTTCCAACAAAGTAAATGACATCGACATCACCTGGTCAGATGAACTTCGTCTAGAGTTAACTTCTTTTTTTTTGAAATTTTTTGTAATAAAATTCCATCATTTATACTCTTGTAACTTTTTTATTCATTCCAATCAACATGACTTTTGAATTTTCGACCAAGGCATAACCTTATTAAAAAAATAAACAAAATAAAAACAAGTAGTTTAGGTGAATTATATTAAGTAACTAGATAAACTGAGAATCTCCTCAAGTTAGATGACCCTGGTCAGCTACTGTGCTGCACCCGAAAAAACTTAGAAAATTGCTTTTTTTTGTGTCCTACGATAGGCATATTTAAAAAATTATGGCCATGATCACATGTACTCTATTGGGGTCAATGGTGGTTTCCTTCCATTATATTCTGATTTGGACATTAATTATCTAAATGTCTAAGTTCACCATACATAAATCATTACACAGATGTTTATGCTTGCACCATATTCCCCTTTTCATTATTATTTAGATATTGATGATTTACATCTCCAAAATAGTTTTGATCAATATGTATATCTCTTCCACACTTATAGAAATCTTTACTTCCTTGAAAAAAATTCCAAAAATTTTTATTCCCTCATTTATTACACATAAGATATTACACTTTCTTCTCACCTGGACTATTTACAAAATTTTATTCCATCCTTCTATTATTGTCATTCTATCCATGAGGCCACTGGTATCTCTAAACTTCATTTCAACTTTGAGAGAACATCTTAATATTGATTTATAATTCCCAAAGTATTTAATTTCCAATGAATTATATAGATGGGGTCTCAGTCTTCCAAATAATTGATCTATCTTCCCATCAGAATCGATGACAAATCTTGAAGTGTAACATGCATGCCTTGTATAGTTTATCTCATAATTACCCACTGATTCATTTTCTATTTGTTTAAAATATTGTAATTCCCTCTCCATTTTGGTCTGTAGGGTATGAGGAAAATACTTTTTGAAAAATACTTTTTCGAAGTATTTCTACTCCATGGATTCCACCTCGTCCCATGGCTTCATGTTCCTGATCAGTGTCCACCACTGTCCTGCTTCTCCCTCTAAGAGATATACTTCTAATTTAAATTTATATTTCTGAGAATAATAGAGTATAGTAAATATGTTTTCTATATTATTGACCCATTACTCTATGATTAGTAGATTAGAGGTTCCACTAAAAAAAGGTGAACATTGACGCATGAAGGATTTAACTACTAATTATTTTTTCCTTGGTGAAGTTGGACATGTTGAAGGTGGTGTCCCAGGACCAACTGTTTCTACTTTGGTTACATGTATCTTAGATGTATTGAATATTAATAAAACTTCTTATTACATATTTTTGTTGGTTTACATTACTCAAATGTAATAATTTCCTAGGTTATATTCTGTATTGATAAGGTTATAGCAGTTCCCCACTATGATGAGAACCATGATGTGCTATGATGATATTCTAAAATAATTTTGTGTGGTTGGATAAATAAAAATGATATGAAAAATAGTACATATAATGTAGGGTGTGAGTACTAATAATAACATGAGGTTTCTTCTCATAAATTATGAACTTGGTAATCTCCTAGATGGGAGATTAAGAGAATATACCTTCCAGTTTGAATTCTGTATGTTTTAGTGTCATCAAATATTCTTATCCATGAGCATGTGTGATGGTAATTATACTTTAAGATTATTATTAATTCATGTTATAACTCACATAATTAGATGTATTTCATATACCATGATGATAACAGTTCATGGTGAATTTTGATATGTTGGGTGTGTCAGAAGTGACATGTCATTAATAAATAAGTAAAGGGAGGATTTGTCCCTTATATATTTATAGAAGATGATATATTTTACCTTTTATTTGAATAAAACCATCACATTAAATTCCATGTCCATGGTGTAATGATGTGTTTATTTCTGATAATCAAAGAACGAAATATCGAGCATATAGTTTAGTGACACAGATGTGAAACCTGCTTGATGATATATTATGAAAGAGGGATTATATTTCACAGTGAGATTTCATATATGGTTTTTGATGTTGTGATATTAAGTTATTTCTCTTGGTTACCTCAATCCATTGCTAGACAGTAATATTGTAATTTAGGAAAGCCCATTGAATGCCAACGAGAAAGAATCTTAGAGGGTCACACACTAAGTGTTTCTGTTGATATCGATTAAATTATATTTGAGTTTAATTAATGGAATAAATATTATTCTCAAGTTCAAGGAATAATTTTATTCAAGTTAAATTGATTACATAAATTAAATAAATATTTATTCACCACCTTGTGAATAAAATATTTATTTTATTTATTGAATATTTTAATATATATTTTTTCACTATATTGTGAATAAAATATTTATTTATGAATAAAATATTTATTAAATTGTTCAATATATTCTAGAGGAGTTTGAATGGACCAAGACCGAGTCCAATGAAAAATATTAATCAAAATTACCATTATATAATATTTATTATTATACAAGTTGGCACACACCACAAAATAATAATTATATAATTATTATTATGAGACATGAGATTTATTGAAGGTAATAAATTTCATTTAATAGATGGTATGTAATTAAATAATATTTTAACTTAAATACCAACTCTATAAATAGGAAGCTATTTTTATTGTTTAGTGCATCCAAAAATTGAGAGTAGAGAATTGTTGTATACAAAAAATTCTCTCTCAACTCCTCTTTATCTCCCCCCTCAATAACGAGAAGTGAAAGAGATATTTCTCCGAGACTGAAGAATACACAAATAAGAAAGAACAACACAAGACATTCAACTTTCCATGCTAGCACTTGAAGATCTTGTGGTGTTTCTTAGAGATCATAGGAGAATGTGTGGATCATTGCTAGAAGGATTCTATCCTTATATCCTCACTATGCAACAATGGTAATCCAAAAGGGTCTTTTCGGATGATCAACATTCACTAACAAAGAAATTTCCCAAGAAAATGTATTTATTTCTTCAAATATTAAAAAATTTGATTATAAATTTGACGTGAATGATTCTCTCTTGGTTTTAGGAAACAATTATTAAAATAAAATTTAATATATCGCTCACCTCTACATGCTTCCACTACACCCAAAACCATCAAGTGTTATCATAATGATGACATTTAAATTTATAATTATTAATTTTATTATTGATCTATGTGCAATTATGGTTATATTTTCATTTCATGTTATTCATTCTTTAATCTTATTTGAATTAAAATGTTATCAACATATTAATCATGTTTGTTTAGTTTTTCATTTTCTTAAAGGTTTAATAAAAAATGAATAATGAATAGAGATTCCATCAAGAAGTTGAAAATCACTGGCCAATAAAATTGAGTTACATGGTGTGTGGCTGGAGAACACATTGTATACCTATGCACATTATATCTAGATGCCCTAAGAAATTAATTACATATGGTGATTTTATTGCACACTACGTGTTGGCCAGGCCAACCTGACATACAACAAGCAGATAGAAGGTGTGTAGTTGGCATGTACACACTATGTAGTCTGACTAAGTTAACGTAATGAAGCCCCAGGTGCGTGACTTGGATATATGGAAACTGATTTACATGTCATGTAACTTAATATAAATGTCGTGTATTCTTATATTAATGTAAAAAAAATTAAAATTACATTAAATTTTAAAAATTACAGCATTAAAACCTTATTTTATTGATTAAAACACCATTGTGTGTTTGAAAATTTAATAATGGTTTAAATAATTTTAAGTTCTCAATTAATTTATTGTAATTAATATGTCATTATTAGTTATTTGTTTATTTTCCATGAATTATACTAATTATGCTTATCTCCAAATAAGATAAAATGATAATTAATATGAAAGGGATTTAATTAATTAATTAATTAATTCAAGCGTGTTTATCTTAAATATTAAGAGAACCAATAAATAAATAAATTCCAGCCATTTAATTTTTTATACTCATTGCATGTATGACTATTCATGAGATTGAAAAAGACATACATATGTGTTGGATGTTTTAATTTAATTTATTACACGAGTTTTTAATTATTTAATATTAAATTAAATGATGGCCTGTGATTCAACCCTCCTTCCATAATTATATTAGACCTACCTATCTAAGGATATTTATGTACCCCCAACCAATCCTTTGGTTCTCCTTATCCTTGTGTGAGTAATAAAAATTTTTAATGAATGGATCATCCCAAGGTGCATGGAGGTAGTTCAAGATGGAACCATAATGATTCCAACCTATGTGATACACAGGTGGATATGTAGAATGCTGTAATTCATTCCAAGAACGGAAATAAGAGTTATTTTTTCGAGAGAGAAAGTTGATTTAATGTTTTCTCATTAAATCAACCATTAGATAAAGCTCATGAATGTTTCATTTAATTAATTAATTATTTCTGTATATGTAATTATTTATTTTAGTGATGCAAGACCATGATCACATAAATAAATGAATTAATGTGCCAAGATTAAAATTAAATAAATGAATTATGTTTAAATGTTTTATCCAACTTGATTTATTAATTAAGTAACATCCAATTAATATTAAAAATACATGTAAAGGATAAAACAAGAAAAACTTTATGCATAATAAGTTAAAATACATCAATTAAATTTTAAGTTAGACTAAGCCTTCCATTAATGATTGAGAATGAAACCATAGAACTAAGTGTAGTACACGGCCAAAGTCAAGAAATTTAATTTTATTTGGGAGTTCTCATGAGATTTTTGGGATGAATTAACTGGAATTTCATTGAGTTTAATGAACAATGTATGTTAAATACAAATTTGGAGGTAAGTGTTGAGGAAATCCAAGTTAGGATTTTAGGATAGGGGAATCGGCTCAACGGATCAAGGAGATGCAAGTATCTAGTTGGAAAGAACACCTACCTAATTACTTTATTTTGGTTTTCATGGACAAATTATTGATCATTAATAAACTTAATAGGGATCCTTTCCATTAGAATGTTAAAAAAACCATAAATTATGAGTTCAATGGGGAGGTCTATTGAGACTTGGTAAAGTAGCAGGATATTTAGTAAATAAATAAATAAATAAAATTTAATTTATTACTTATCAATTATTTTTTTAATCAATCAAAGTACTAATAATATGCTCTTTTTAATTTTAGAATAAAATGAAAATTTATCATACTCACTATCCCTATGATAAATATTGGAGAAATATAACCTCATAATTGGTAGTAAATTCCAAGAGTGGTTTAGACTCCTTCGGGTTGTGCTACTCCATGAACAGAAATATTATGATATAGAATCCTCAATGATCAATCCTCATACTAAAAAGGTGAGTGCTAAAGAGCTCATTTTCTATGAAAAAAGTTTTAGTGACATTGTTGACATTCTATTTTTGATGCTTTCATTGATGTCTAGTGAACTTATGAATTTTCATAAAAACATGGATGTGTATAGCACGCTTGAGTACCTACTTGGTATTTATTATGAGAGATCTAAACATGAATATTTTGAGATTTCCAAGGTGATATTTTAGAGAAATATTAGAGAAGGTTCCCTAGATGGGCCTCACATAGTCAATCTTATTGGCCACAATGATCACTTTGAGGTTCTAGGGTTTAAACTCTCTGAAAAACTGGGCATCGACTTTATTCTGGAATCACTCCCTCAAAGCTTATCCAGATTTTTTGTGAATTTTAATATTAAAAACATTGAGAAGTATATACAAGATATTTTTACTCTTATTCACCAAGTAGAAAAAGATACAAATCATAAAAAACCTTCCATACTTATGGTAGTCAAATAGAATATCCAAGAAAATAGATTTAAGTCCAAAATTTCTTCATGCCATTCCGAGAAGAGGAAGATCAAATGGAAAACAAGGGAATAGGATGCTGTCTATTTTTCATGTTGAAAGAAGGGTCCCTGAAATAAAATTTGAACACAGGAAAGGAAGAAAGGGGAATCTTTAGGTGCATTTGTTATCGATTGAAATTTATATGTTTCTAAAAATTTGGTATTAGATATATCTTGTGATGCTCAAATATGTATTCAAATATAAGAGCTAGTAGATTAAGAAAGATTGACCAAAGAGAGTTAGATCTTAGAGAATACAATATAGCTAAACCTTTTTCTATAGCTACCAGGGACTACCACCTCACATTACCGACCAAAGTGATCTTGGTTTTAAAGGGTTGTTATTATGTGCCTTCAGGTACTATAAACATTATTTCTATATCCAGGCATGATACATATGGATATATTTTCAAATTTTGAAATAAATATTTCTTATTTTATAAATATAGGATTTTTTATGGTTAGAAACATTTAAATAATGATCTTTATGTGTTGGATTACATGAACTGAATAATGGAAATCGATAACGAAGTTACTTCACATGAATCACACCACACCCAACATTGGTATCACCAGATAAGTCATTTAAATGAAAAGTGATTGACTCAATTACATCAAGATGGATATTTAGATTATTTTGAACTAAAACCACTTGGTGTTTTTCACACATGTTTACAAGGATAAATGACCAAACCCCCATTTAGTGAGAAATGTGAAAGGGCTATATAGATTGTTGAATTAGTTCAAATCAATGTGTGTGGATCATTTCATATTGAAGCAAGGGGTTTGTACTCATACTTTATAAATTTTACTAATGCTTTTAGTAGATATGGATATGTCTACTTAATGAGGTATAAGTTGGGATCTTTTGATAAATTCAAGGAATACAAGAATGAAGTTGAGAACCACCTTGGTAAGAAGATTAAAAACCTTCGCTTAGATCATGGTGGAGAATATATTAGTCAAGTATTCATTGATTATTTATGGGAGTTTGGGATATTATCTCAAATCACTCCTCCTTATAAACTTAAATGGAATGGTGTAAGTTAAAGGAGGAACCACAACTTGTTGGACATGGTGAGATCAATGAAGAATCATGCGAGTTTTCCATTTTCATTTTGGGGATACACATTACAAACATCAACATATGTACTAAAATGAGTGTCAAATAAAAAAATAGGTGGTATTCCATACCAATTATGGAATTTACAGAAACCCATGTTGTCTTTATTACATGTGTAGGGTTACGAAACATTTTTTAATGCCTTTTTAGTTAACAATATTTCATCTCGAGGAAGAAAGTGTATCTTTATAGGATATCCCAAAGAAATGAGATACTACCTATACAATAATTAGGAACAAAAAGTTTATAGTTGATAGAAGTCCCATATTTCTTGAGGATTATATTATCTATAAAATATATAGCGGGAATGAGATAGACTCTGATGGAGTTCAGGATCAAGATACAAAAGATTTGGCATATGAAAAAATCCCACAAAGAAATATGGAAGAATAAATTATTCCAAAGATGCAATTACTATTTAGGAGTACTAGAGAGGTTAGATAACCAAAACGGTATGGTTTTATAGTCAATGAGGATAGTGAATCATTATTAGTAGATAATAATAATACTCTAACCTAAAGGGAATTAGTAAGTGGAACAAATGTTTCCAATTGACAAGAATCCATGAATTCTGAATTGGATTCATTATACCAAAACCAAGTCTATATTTAGGCAGACCATCTAGTATATTCAAATACCTTTGGTTGAAAATGGGTATTTAAGAAGAAACAAGACATGGAAGGACAATTCAGTACCTATAAAGAATAACTGATTGCAAAAGAGTTTAAATAACATCAAGGCATTGACTATGATGAAACCTTTTCACTAGTTGCAATGTTGAAATCCATCAAAATTCGAATTTACATTTTGTTTTTCCATGATTATGATATTTATAAAATGGATTTAAAAACATCCTTAATTAATAGGAACCTTTAGAAAGATGTCTATATGAAAGAGCCTGAAGGGTTTGTGACACCAAAAGATGACAACAAGGTATGAAAGTTACAAAGATCTATTTATGGACTAAAGAAAGCATCCAGGTCATGGAACATTTGTTTTGATGAGGACATAAAAAAATTTGGTTTTATAAATAACAAATGTGACCAATGTGTCTATAAAAAATTTAATGGGAGTGTAGTAATTTTCTTAATAGTATATATTGATAACATATTACTCATTGGAAATAAAATACCAGTATTATAGTCTGTTAAGGCATGGTGGAATAAATACTTCTCTATGAAGGAATTGGGTGAAGATTTATATATTATTGGGATCAAGATCCATCATGATAGATCCTAGAGGTTGCCCGACCTAAGTCAGAGTACATACATTGGCAGTATACTAAAGAGATTCAGTATGGAACAATCTAAGAAGGTATTGTTTCCAATGTCACATGGAATTCATAATTCTAGGGAAATGTTTCCGTAGACACATGAGGAAATAAAAAATGATAAGTATTCCAAATGAATCAGTGATTGGGTCAGTCATTTATGTTATGATATATAATCGGCTATATGTCACCTATGCATTAAGTGTGGTAGGAATATATCAATATGATTCAGGTGACCACCATTAGATGGAATTAAAGACTATCCTTAATAATCTGAGGCATACTAAGGATATGTTTCTAGTTTATAGAGGAGATGAGGAAATATTCATCAGAGGATATGTATATTCTAGTTTCAAAACTGATCAAATGACATGAAGTCACAAAGGGGATGCATATTCACTTTGAATGGAGGTTCTGTGAGATAGAAGAGATTAAATAAGGCTATGGTTGTAGATTATATAGTAGATTCTGAGTATATTATGGATTCTTAGGAATATAAAGAAGCAATATGGATACACAACTTCATCCAAGATCTTGATTTGTTATCTATCAGTAAAGACCCTATCACACTCCATTGTGATAATACTGCAGTGGTAGATCTTGAAAAAGAGACAATGTCATATCAACAGATGAATAAAATACTTCAGAAGTATCATCTATTGATGGATTTTTCTCAGAGAGGTGAAGTTGTAGTGAGAATTATTTACATGAAAGAAAACATGGCAGACCCATTGACTAAATCCCTCACTTAGCATAAATATAACTATCATGTGAGGTCTGTCGGACTGAAGGTCATAGGCAGTTATCTCTAGTCAAAGTGGGAGTTTGTTGGAGTTGGTGTCCTAGGACCAACTGTTTTTACTTTGATTATTTGTATATTCAATGTATTGAATATTAATAAAACTTGTTATTACATATTGTTTATTGTTCTGCATGACTCTAATGTAACAATGTCTGAGAGTATGCAATGTATTGATAAGATCATAAAAGTTCCCCACTATGATGATAACCTTGATGTTTTATGAAGATATTCTCAAATAATGTTCTGTGGTAGGATAACGTACTATAATGAGACATATAATACATAGACCGTCAGGTGTGAGTAATCATAAGAATATGAGACTTTTTTTCATTAATTTCACACTTGGTAATCTCCCATACGGGAGATTATGAGAATAGAACCACCAGTAAGAATTTTTCATGATTTGGTGACATCATATATTCATATCTATGATCATTTGTGATGGTCCTTAGAATTTATGATTATTATTAATGCATGTTACAACTTGCGTACTTAGATGTGTTTTGAAAACCATGATGATAAAAGTTCATAGAAAAGTTGGATATGTTGGGTGCGTCATGAGTGACATGCCATTAATTAATAAGTCAAGGGTGGATTTTTCCCTTCTATATTTATAGAAGATGAATCTATGACCTTAGATTAGAATAAAATCATCACATTAAATTCCATGGCCATGGTGTAATGTTGTGTTTATTTCAGATAGTCAAAGAAAGACATATTGATCATTTAGGTTGGTGGAAGAGATGTGTAACTTGCTTGATGAAAGATTATGAAAAAGTGATTATATTATATAGTGAGTGTTTGTATGTGGTTTTTGATGTTGCTAAATTAAGTTATTTCCCTTGGTTTCCTTGACCCATTGCTAAATAGTAATATTAGAATTTAGGTACGCCCACTTAATACCAACGAGAAAGAATCCTAGAGGGTCACACACTAAGTGTTTCCCTTGATCTTGATTAAATTATATTTTAGTTTAATTAATGGAATAAATATTATTCTCAATTCTAAGGAATAATTTTATTCAAGTTAAAATGATCACATAAATTAAATAAATATTTATTCACTAGCTTGTGAATAAAATATTTATTTTATTTATTAAATATTTTAATAAATATTTATTCTCTTGATTGTAAATAAAATATTTATTTATGAATAAAACATTCTTTCGGTTTTTCAACAAATTCTAGAGGAGTTTTAACAGACCAAGAATGAGGCCAGTGACAATTATTAATTAACAATACCATTACATAATATTTGTTATTAAACAAGTTGGTATGCGCCACAAAATAACAATTATATAATTATTATTATACAGAATGGAATTTATTGAAGTTAGTAATTGTTATTTAATGTCCAATATGAAATTAAATAATATTTTAACTTAAATTACAACTCTATAAATATATGACTATATCTATTGTGTAGAGAATCCAAAAAATGAGAATAGAGAATTGTTGCATACAATGAATTCTCTCTCAACTCCCCCTTCTATCTCCCTCTCAAGAACAAGAAGTGAAAGATAGATTTATTCAATCCCTAATAATGAGCGATCAAGAAATAATAATGTAAGACATTCGACTTGCTATGATGGCACCCAAAGATCAAGTGATGTTACTTGAAGATAATAGGAGAACATGTGGATCACTGCTAGAGGGATTCTATCCTTGGATCCTCATAGTGAAATGATGGTAATCTGAAAGGGTCTTTTTCAGATGATCAACATTAACAAACAAAGAAAGTTCCTAATCCTAGGTATTTATTTCTTCAAATATTAAATAAATTGATTATAAATTTGATGTGCAATATCCTAAATCTTGGTCTCGAGAAATGATTATTAAAATAAATTTTAATATATTTCATACCTCCACACACTTCTACTACACCCAAAATCATCATAACATTGTACATGGTTTAGGTTGTTCTTAATGAACTTAGTTAACTAATTCATTATAATCATGAATCTTTTAACTCTATCACCCCAAATATTGGGAAGGATGGCATCACATTTTCCATTGTGTCTATTGTTTACATGAGTTCTTCTATTTCCTACCATTTTTATAGATGGATAAAATGTTATTGAGAAATTTATTACTTATTGGGAATCTTATAATAACAATTATAAAGGAAACATTAATCCTAAAATTTTATAATATCATTATTCTAGGACGATATACATAAATATTAATAAAAATATAACATTACCCATATATCCTTTATAATGGTCTGTAAAAGCATCTGATTAACCAAATAATATCATCAGGAGTGTCAAACCAAGTGTACATCAAGGACCATTGTCATACACTAGGTGATGATCAAGTCAAATCCCAATGCACCATTTTTAGTTTATTACCCCTAGGTAAAACTATACCATATCCACTTCCAATTGTAGTATCCAAACAAGGATTTAATTAATTAGAAACCACTCTATTTATACTTCACCAAAATTTAAGGATGTTTTCCTATATTTTGAATTATCCTTGGTTTTTTTACTAGTGTTTTCTAGTCCTAATTTCCAAAAATAACCAAACCTTAACTTTGATACTAACTATAATGACCCACTATTTTAATACATGAATTTTTACATAATTTCTTAAAATATTACATTAATAACTTCGAAAGATATTTTGAGTTGTAGTGTATTGGAAAACTGGTAAATAATACATTAATTACATAAGGAAAACATAAAAAAAATATTATTCAGTACTTTTGAAAGTCTCCTTTGTTATTCCATCATAGTTCACTTCACTGTAAGTAATTTCCTAGGGACATACATTAATAGAAAGTGTGAGCATAATGCCCAATAAGGGTGAAACAAAGAAAATAGAAAATGAATGATCATCATGAATAAGACACAAGTAATATCATGATATAATAATCATAAGTACTTGATACATAACATGAAAATTTAGCTACAACATAAAAATAATTCATTCATAAGCATATTACCAAGGTTAATCACCAATGTGTCATAAAACATAATTACCAAGGTTATTCACTAGGTTATCATAAAATATAACATCTATAGAGATTAATTATTTACAAAATGAATTAAAGTGATACCAGGGGACACCTTTCATATTTCTAAATTCACATGTTCCATATAGATCATAATGAAAAATGTCATCAATAACTCAAGGAAAATAATGAAAAAGTTTCATATAAAACCATTGAGTATATAAATGCTTTAAGACTTGAAATTTTGATTTTTTTTAACCCATGAGTAGATAATGTGGATTTCATACATCTAAATAACCAATCCATAATTTATGTTTATATCTAGGTCAGTACCCATGGATAAGTGTGCGAGTTGTAATACCCATTAATAATAATCTTAAAGTCTAAGGACCAATACACACATTCGCAGATGGGAACATCCAATGACACTATGGAATGTGGATTTCCTAATGGTGGGTCTTGTTCTCATAATATCCTCCTGGATATTACTAAGGGTGCACACCATGAGAAGGTGCCTCAAAGTTTTTGGAGTCCTCACCCCTAATGGCCCGTATTATTTGTGTCCCTCAAATAACATCATCTGGGTATAGAACATATATTCAAGAACAGTGTTATGGAACTTACGGGTTCTCATCATAGCAGGGATCCGCTCTGACCCTTTAATGAAATAGCTATCCTTAGGACATTATCACATGCATTGTCATGCATAAGAATAATCAAGATGTGATAAGGTATTTATTAATGAATAAAGTATAAAGTAGTTGGTTCTAGGCCAACAACTCCAACAGACTCCCACTTGGACTAGAACAAACTGCTAACAACCTTTAACCTACTATCTCTCACATGATATTCATGCTTCTTGTAAGATAGGCCTTTAGTCATTGGGTCTGCCACATTCTCTTTCATGGAAACTTTTCTCACTACAACTTCACCCCTTTGATAGAAATCCCTCAAGAGGTGATTCTTCCGAAGTATGTTCTTTTTCCATTGATGTGACCTGGGTTCTTTTGCAAGATCCACCGCTGTAGTATTATCACAATAAAACGTGATAGGATCTTTACTGCTAGGCACCACATCAAGCTTCTGGACAAAAATACGAATCTAGACGGATTTCTTGGCTGCATCAGAAGCCGCTATATATTCATAATCTGCTATAGAATCAGCGAAAACTGGCTACTTTGAACTCTTCCATCTCACAAATCCTCCATTAAGACAGAAAAAATATCCAGATTGCGACTTTAGATAGTTCTGATCTGTCTGATAACCATCATCCACATACCCTCTGATGATAAGCTCCTTGTATCCTCTATACACCGGGAGCATATCCTTATTTCTTCTCAGATACTTAAGGATAGTCTTAACAGCAGTCCAATGCTGTTCTCCTGGATCTACTTGATATCCACCTACCACACTCAGTGCATAGGCAACATTAATCCTAGTACATAACATGACATACATGATAGATCCTATATCCGAAGAGTATGGGATAGTACTCATTCTATCTTTCTCTTGTTGTGTCTGAGGACACATTTTCTTAGAAAGATGTAGGCCATGTGACACTAGAACCAATCCCCTCTTGGATTGTTCTATACTAAATATATTTAGTATCTGGTCAGTGTATATACCCTAACTTACTCCAACCAGCCTCTTGGATTTATCACGAATGATCTTGATCCTTATAATATAGGCTGCTTGGCCCAAGTCCTTCATGAATAAACACTTGTTCAACTAGTCCTTAACTAATTGTAAGACTGGTACATCATTTCTAATAAGAAATATGTCACCAACATACACTATTAGGATAATGACCACATTCCCATTAAACCACTTATAAACACAGGAATCAAATTTGTTCTTAATGAAACCAAATTACTTTATGGATTCATCAAATCAAATTTTCCATGACTTGGATTCTTTCTTTAGTCCATAAATGGATTTCTACAACTTGAAAACCCGTTTGGCTTCACCTAGTGTCGCAAAACCTTCTGGTTGTGTCCTATAAACATCTTCTTGAAGGTTCCCATTTTGGAATGCTGTTTTGACATCCATTGTCCAAATCTCGTAGTCATGGTAAGCTGCTATGGCAAGTATGATTCTTATGGATTTAAACATGGAAACTGGAGAGAAGGTTTCATCATAGTCAATTCCTTGATGCTATCTGAATCCTTTAGACACTAGCCTTGCTTTATAGGTGCTAACTTGACCTTCCATGTCCAGTTTTCTGTTGAATACCCATTTGTATCCAACAATATTTACATCAATTGGATCATCGAGAAGAACCTAGACTTGGTTCTGATATATGGAATCCATTTTAGAATTCATAGCTTCTGAAATTTCTACTTCTTCCTTGTAGGAGAGAGGTTCATCATTGTCCAATAATAATGATTCAACATCCTTAGTGACTAGGAAACCAAATCTCTCTAGTTCCCTTACCTCTCTTGAGATCCTACATAATACTTGTGTTTGTAGAACCTCTTCCATGGGGTCTTGTGGAACTTGTTCCTATACCAACTCCTATGTATCTTGAGTATCAACTTTGTCAAAGTCAATCTTTCTTCCACTATCCTTTTTGAGGATGTTCTCCCTCTCGAGAAAGATGGATTGTCTGGCGATATTCACTTTCCTGTCTGAAGGGTTATATAGGTAACATCCTTTCGTTTACTTGGGATATCCTATAAAGATACACTTAATGCCCAGGGGTGCTAGATTGTTTCCTGAGAAGGCCTTAACAAATTCCTTGAAATCCCATACACACGTGTGAGACAAAATGAGTTTCTTTTCATTCCATAACTCAGAGGGAATTCCATTTTCTGCCTTAGTTGGTACTCAGTTTAATGTGTATGCTGAAGTCTATAATGCATATACCCAAATGGATAATGGAAGATCTACACGACTCATCATCGACCTCACTATGTCCAAAAAGGTGCGGTTTCTTCTTTCACTAACACCATTCAACTATGGTGTATAAGGAGGAGTGAGCTGAGATAGAATCCCAGACTCCCATAGAAGATTGATGAACTCTTGGTTCAGATATTATCCACCTCGATCTGATCGAATCTTATTTATCTTCTTTACAAGCTGATTCTCTACTTCATTATTGAATTACTTAAATTTCTCTAAGGATTTTGACTTATAACTCATTAAGTAGACATATCCCTATATACTTAAATCATTAGTAAAAGTAAGGAAGTAAGAATATCCACCTCTATTTTTTACTGTAAATGGTTCACACACATTAGTTTGCACCAATCCTAGAAGCTCTGTGGCCCATTCACCATGTCCATTGAAAGGTGGCTTGGTCATTTTACCTTGTAAACAAGCATGAAATATATCAAGTGGTTTTATCCCAGTAGAGTCTAAATAGCCATCTTGGCAGATCTTTGTCAAGCGCTTCTCATTTACATGACTGAGATGGGGATTCCACAACTTGGTGATGTATGAGTCATGTGAGTTTGTTTCGTTATCGATTTCCAACACTTGGTTTCTGTAATTTAATACATACAAACCATTATTTAAATGCACCATACCATAACATACGTTGTTCTTATAAAAGAAGCAACCCTTATTTCCGAACTAGAAAATAAATCCATCCATATCCAAACATGATATAGACATTATGTTTTTGGTAACACTAGGAACATAATAACAGTTATGTAAAACCAAGGTCATCCCAGTTGGAAATGAGAGGTGGTAATTTCCAATGGCTAACGTAGCCAGCCTCACGCCATTGACATCTTGAAGATCCACCTCTCCTCTTGAAATCTTTATAAATATACTTGGTTCTTTCATTTGAATACAGATGTGATCCCCACAAACTGTATCTAATACCCAATGTGTAGAAATGGAAAGATTACCCTCGATAACGAACAACCCTTTAGCGTCCCCACGCTTCTGGGTGCAGTTCCTATTCTAGTGGCCTTGCTTGCCACATGAAAAATATACCACCTCCATTCCTTATAATGCCTCTGGATCTTCCCCTTCTTGGTGGGATGGTTCTCAGGGGCTTCAGACCGTTTATAAGTCCTTGGCCCCTTTGCCTTTTCCTTCCTTTTCTTATTCACCATAAGGACTGTGGGTTTGTCATGCCCCATGTCCTTATCTACATGGAGAATTAAGGTCAGAAGTTTTGATAGACTCTTCTCATTGTTTCTCATGTTATAGTTGACAATAAAGCTAGAGAATGTCTTGGGTAGTGATGATAGGATGAGATCTATACGCAAATCATCTAGGAACTTAATCCCTAAGATGTCCAGTTATTAAATGTATCCAATAATCTTGACTACATGAGGCCTAGATGGCGCAGAATCTCCAAGATTAGTTGTAAACAAATCATTGGAGATGTCATATCTCTCCTTTCTTGCCTTATCTTGGTAGAGATCCTTAAGGTGAGACATCATGATATACGCGTCCATGTTTTCATGTTGCTTTAAGAGCTCCTTAGACATGGACGATAGCATGAAACATTGGACATCTGCAGCATCATCCATATGTTTCATATATAGAGATAACTCCTCATCACTAGCCTCTTTCCCAGGCACAACTGTAATAGGCTCTTCCAATACATACAATTTCCTCTCGTGGTGAAGGATGACGTGTAAACACCTCTGCCACTCTTGGAAATTGGTGCCGGTGAGAAGGTTTTTCTTCTTGAGTAGGTTCACAATGATATGTTTGAAGCCATTTTTCTTTCCTTTTCTAAAATTTAAGATTAAAAAGGTTTATTACTTTATTATGATAAAACTGAGACAAATAAATAAATTAATACTTATTAGTCTCCCACTATTTTATGGAAATCCAGTAGCCCTCACCATTGACTTCAGAATATTCTATTGATTGAATATTCTAGTGGCAAGGATCCATATTTCCCTTTTCATTACCCCAACTAGGGTTAGTCAAGAAACTTGAAGGGTTTTAGGTAGACATTACAAATGCCAACTGTATTAACTCACAGATCTTTGATCCATTGAGTGGACTCCCCAATCCAGAAATCCTTTTATTTTGGATTTCCTCAACCGTTTCCTCTTGGTCACACCAAGTCCTATTATGGAAGTCAACCCAAAACCTTGAATTAGAATTCCCCAATAATTGAAATCACCACAACTAGGGTTGGTCAAGCACTTTGAACTATGGTTTGATTCTAACTAAGATTATGGAAAGATATACCGACTTAATATTTCTTTGAGGGATTTTATCCTTATACGTAAATTTACATTTTATTATCTTTGATTACATGATTTTTAATATTAAGTGGGATATACTTAAGTTATTAACCATGTATAAGATAATATTTTATGCATAAGCCGATCTTATTTTAGTTTTATCTTGCATGCTTGTTTAATTCATTAATTGTGTGATCATGAAAACATACCCACAATAAATAAACCATGAAACTGATAGAAATAAAATAAACGGTATGATCATGATCTTGTTCTACTGGTTAGTTTATCTAGAAGTTGATAAACTAACCAAAGACCTAGGGGAGAAACACCTCGAACCTTTTGGGTTCGTGTTTACATCTTTCCACTTGTCCACCTTTGTATCTCCTTGGATTGGTTTCACCTTGGCTCCTAACTTGAGCCACCTCCACTAGCTTGGGAGATCCATCCATTACAGATGCTTTTATCTCACACGCAGGTGAGGGGTAAATTGGGGTTTTACATAAAAGAAACCTTGGGCACGTAGGCCCTATATATTAATGAGGAGAAGGCTCTCAGGCCAAAAAATTTAATTTAAATAAATAAATAAATTAAAATAAACTATTCACATACAAAGGTCTTGTTCTAGCTCATGATCATCCATGCATGCAACGCTATATACGAAAAAATTAAACTAGCATTCAATTATTTAATCGTTCTTGTTTAAGATAAATCATGCTCGAATCAATTAATTATCTTTAATTAATCAATACTTTTATCTTAAACCCTTTTATGAATTTACTTGAGATTCCCATATATCATAATTTTAAACAAATAAATTCATTTGAAATTATCTTTATACATAACTAGTACCTTGGAGGCAACCCGGTGAATTCCTGTTAATAACTAACCAAAGAGTAGAAATAAACATTACACAGATGTTAAATTAAACACATATATATAAAACACATATGATGTGTTATGGCTCAACATTATGCCTACAATGTGGTACAGTTCTCAGGGGTTTGTATAATATAATAATTTTTTTTAATAAATCTTCATAATTTGAATGAGTACACAGCGTTTAGTTTCGACTACATGGTGTGTACTTTTGTTCACCGTCCATCCAAAGTACACACACGAGGACATGACTTGTAGATGTACTTTGGAAATTTTCAGAGTACACGGTGTGTTCAGTGGGACACACGCCGTGTAGTATCTGTGTTACACGGTTTCTAGCCGGGCAAGCCGTGTACATGGTACACGGTCCAACCCTAACCCTAAGGGACTACACGCCGTGTTCCATGGGCCACATGGTGTGTAATACTGAAACAGTGTGCCACCTATTCCTAGTCAGCACACAAAGTCTTAAAGACTTGGATAAGATCCATTTACACGACCTGATTTGGTGAACTAGTCCAATGCGTCGAACCTAGACTACATGGCATGTACTTATGAATACACTCCATATATTCTAGTGTTGTATGGATAGGAATGTTTGGAACTTCCGGATGATATCCTCTATTTTATTTTAATCAAAATTAAAAGAAAAATTCGATTTTGTAAGGTGAACGAGAAACGAGAGAGGAGGAACAGATATCGAGATTTAGATTTAAAGAACGATTAACTTGAATTGAAAAAACTAAATTATTAAATGCGTAAATCACCAATGAAAAACTAAATAATTATAATCAACAATATAACTACCTTTGATACCACTTGTAGGTTCTAGGAGCAGCGAAAGAGTGTGTGTGGGTGTACCCAACATTAATTTTAGTGTTAACAATGATTAATCCAAGATCTATCACGATAATAAAACACTGGATCTTCAGAATAGAACGAAGAATGAAAATGAAAGAGGGGAGTCCCATAACTAAAGATAGGATCATCATATGTTGGTTATATTCAATTTAATTAATTGAAAAGAATTACCTTGATGGAATTATTTCTTCGTTGATGTTTCTGATCACGATCCGATGTGATCCATTGTTGCGTCTTAGAATCCAAGTGTAGGATTCCTCTAGCGGTGATCCACATGTTCTCAACGTATCTCTGGACCTCACCGAAGGGATCTTTGGGTTCTAGCGTGGAAAAGCCTTCACTGGCAATATCTTCCTTCGATTGCCTTGATCCGGTGGAGGTGGATCTCTCTCTCATAGCTTGAGAGCGTTCTTGGTGGAAAATGAATTCTCTCTTGGATTGAGAGCTTTTCAAATCCGTTGTGCACAACCACAAAAAAAATGGCAAGGATAATGAGAAATATATAATTGGGATTTTTTTAATTATATAGAATAATAAAATGAATCAATTACCCAAAAGCATTTATTCATTTCATTTAATTCTTAGTAATACCCCATGTCTAATAATAACAGTTGACTATTATTATTACTTGACATGCGCCCAAAAAATTACACCTAATATTATTTAATTAAATAAATAATATTATTTATCATAAATTCTAAGAAAAAAATACACGGCGTGTATATTTAATATACACAGTGTGTACTTTTATTTTTACACTTTTTTATTTATTTCCTCCACCACATTTATTAGACCTTAAATAATGGATATTTATTTCTCTAATAAATATCACTGCATTAATCACTAATAAATATATTATTTCACCCACAATATATTCTCTCAAATAACTAGTGTTGAAATAAATGTGATCAGTCATCCTTAAATAATTATTAAACCACAATCAGGAATAATCTTTATTTAACTTATTAAATTAATATTTAATTTAGATACTTGGACACACTTAGTGTGTAACCCTCTAGGCCTCTTTCTCAATTGAATTAGGTGGAGTCTGCCTAAATTCCAAGGTTAGCATCTTGCAACATGCCAAGACACCCATAGAGAAATAAGTTAACACCGCATTGATGCATCACCTCCTATGAATGCTTACTGTGTAATGTAATCCCTTTGTCTTGATATCTTGAATCAAGCGGGTTGCATGCTAGAGACATCAACCCATGTTCTCAATTATTCTTTCTTTGACTTTCCAGAATTGAACTTTCCCATTCCTCACCATGGAAATGGATTTATTTAGGCTATATCAATTCCATCAAAGGGCATGAGATATCTACTTCTGTTATGGAACAAAAGGGATAAATTCTTTCTCGCATTATCTATTAATTCAATATCACTCGTGACACACCCAACGTATCGTACCTTGCTCTGAACAGTGTGTCGTCACAGTTTTCATCAATACATCTAAGTGCGTGAGTTGTAATACCCATTAATAATAATCTTAAAGTCTAAGGACCAATACAAATGTCTGCATATAGGAACATCCAATGACATTATGAAATGTGGATTTCCTATTGGTGGGTCTCGTTCTCATAATTTCCTCCTGGATATTACCAAGGGAACACACCATGAGAAGGTGCCTCAAAGTTTTATGAGTCCTCACCCCTAATGGTATATATTATTTGTGTCCCTAAAATAACATCATCTATTCATAGAACATATATTTAAGAACAATGTTATGGCACTTCCGGATTCTCATCATAGGAGGGATCCACTATGACCCTTTAATGCAACAGTTATCCTTAGGACATTATCACATGAATTATCACGCAGAAGAACAATCAAGATGTGATAAGGTATTTATTAATGAATAAAGTAAAAAGTAGTTCGTTCTAGGCCACCAACTCTAATAGATAATTACTACATATCTTTAATGCAAAAATTATAACTATAAACTCTAAATCATGAGTTGGGTAATTTTTCTCATGAAACATCAATTAGTGTGAGGCATAATCTATGACCATATCATTCCACATAATGAAACATCCCAAAAACTTCTTAAATTCATCATTATAGATCAAAATACTTTATCCACTATAGGGTAAAGTAAGAACAGGTGTGCTGAATAACCTTCTTTTCAATTCCCTGAAATTTTATTCACATTTATATGTCCAAAGGAGAATCTCTCCCTTCCAAGTTAACTTGGTGAGTTTATTTTATATCTTTGATAAATTATACACAAATTGTTGATAATATAAATCTAAACCATTAAAATAATGGATATTAATCATAGAGGTTAGTCTAGGATAATGTTCATTAACTTCCCGATCCACCGATATACCCTCTCTTGAGATTATATAATGTGAAAATGAAATTTTTTATAGCCAAAATTTACACTTTTTAAATTATTCATACAACTTATCCTTATTTAAGTTCTTCATTAAAATCCATAAGTGATATTTATACCATTAATTTCTCTTTTAATATATAATATTATCATATATAAAGACTATTATAGACTGATCAAGGTAATATCTAAAGACTCTATTCATTAAATCCATAAAGATAGCAGGGGAATTAGTTATTAAAATGATATAACTATAAATCCATAGTTTCCATACGTTTTATGAAATTTTGTGTTTGGTACATCATCATTATTGACCCTTAATTGATGATATATAGAACAATGGTTAATCTTGTAAAAGTAATGATCTCTACATAGTTGATCAAGCAAGTCATCAATATGAGGGAGAGGATACTTGTTCTTCGTAGTGATCTTGTTAATTTATTGATAATCAATGAAAAGTTTCATTGATCCATAATTATTCTAAAAAAAAATAACAAGTACACCCTAAGATGACAAAATTGGCCGAATGAATCCCTTTTCATGATTCTTATAGAGTTGCTTCTTCAATTCCTACAACTCAATTTGATATATTCTATATGGAATCTTTGAAATATGTATAGCACCAGGTATGAGTTCTATTGAAGATTCAACTTCATGATTCAGTGTAAGACTAGGAAACACTTCTATAAATACATAAAAAAACTCCAACATAATAGGAATACATTAAATGTTTATTTTATATCCAACCATATAAGATAAAAACCATTTTTAATAGTAATCAAGACCCATATAATGGATGTGATTTACATTGGAAGTTTATATTTATTATCCCAATGATAGACATTCATATTTTTTTTGGAATATCAAACATGACTTACCATCCTTGGAAATTTATGTATGATTTATTTAAATAAATCTAATCCATTCATAAAATAATATCAAATTCAACTAGAGGAAAAATAACATGATTTTGAAGAAGCACATTACCACAAAATTCAACTAGAAAAGAATCATAGACTTAAGTTGTGATCATCATATCTTTATGGGTTCTGACTGCTAATTCAACATCTAATAATTGAGGTGGTGTTGTGATACCCTCAATAAATTCTTCAGATATAAGAGTGGGTTTATCTAGAATCAAATAAGATATTCGTAGTTCAAGAGTGTATGTTATGTGTACCTTTCACTATGTCGTTATCATACTCTCATAATGAATAATTATAAAATGATATTTTCCTTTTTATTAGGTATTAAGAGGTTTAATATGTTGATCATTATCATTAATGTTCATATTTGAGCACTGGTTAACATAATTCCCATACTTCTTTCATTTGAAACACTGACTATGGGTTGTGCTTCATGTGGTTCTTTTCCTCCATCATTGAATAAAATTTTCCCATTACTTAATCATTTGGTTTCCAAATAACCTTCCTTTCCACATTTAAATAATTTACTAGTACCCTTAAGACAACTTTCTCTATGTCTCCACCCCCACATCGAGTATAATGGAAGGCTCATCTTCTTCCCACTATGATTTTTATTATTGGAATTTCCTTTGAATTCCATATTTATTTTCTTATCAAAACCTATAGATTGATGGGTTATTCTGATATCCATTCCTACCTTGGTAGTATATCAAATAATTTCTTCATAAATACAAAATTACCTTATAGAAAACTCCCTTTGGAGACTTGGTTTTAATCCTCCTAAGAATTGATCAATCTTACTTTTTGGTTTAATGATAATACCAAAATCATACCTTTCAAGTCTTGTAAAACTTACCTTACATATACTAAAGGATTAATCATCCTTTTACCTTAGATAAAATAATTCCTTATCCACTTTCATACAAAGAATATGAGGAAATTACATGTTAAAAAACAACATTCTAAATGAATTCCACTCAACGGAGTCAGTTTATTCCCATTACCTCATGTTCTTGATAATATCCCACCATCGATCTATTTCCCCTTCCAAATGATAGACATCCAAAATAAATTTTTCATGATCCAAATAATAGTGAATGAAAAATATATATTCAATGGTATTAATCCATTTCCCAGTAACTAGTGGATCAATAGATCCACTAAAAGAAAAAAGATTTCGCCTTATAAGGGACTTAGTAGAACGTTGTTACCTACTTTTCTTGTTTTTACTATTTGAATGATTCATGTCTTGAGAATGTTTAATAATAATATCAATGAGATTTTTCATTCTAGATCCCATAAAATTTGGTTTCTCAGGAGGAAATTCATTTCATTATCTATCACATTTAGAATTAACATGATTTTTTCAGGTTCCATCCATTTACTAAAACAAAAAATCATAGTATGAACAATAATAATCATAGTGGGATACCACATAATCATGAAAAATAATTTATATAATGTTTAAATCATCACACATTATTTTTAATATATTATACCTTAGGTTTAACCTAGGTTATCCATGATATTCATCTATTCAAACCTATCATAATGGTTTATAAATAAAATGGGAATTAACCCATGTATATCCTATAGGTGTATCAAACCAGGTGATTACTAAGGGAACACTCACTCTGCACTATAATAATGAATGAGATATACTCGATCAACTCTTTTAGGGGTTATTACCCCTAGATTCATATATTCCAAAAGAAAATCCTCTTGTATTATCTTGAAAGGGATGTTTTTATAGGGAAACCACAATCCTTTATTTACCATAAATTAGGGTGTTCTTCTATACATTGGATTATCCTAAGGGTTATCACTAAAGTTTTATCATCCTAGTTTCTAAAGGTAACTAAAAATTTATCTGATACCAACTATAGTGACCTATACTTCTCATACATAAATATTACATCATATTAGATGAATATTCAATACATAACATTATTATCCATGCTATATATAACAACCCTACTCTTTTATTACAAACTTAAACATGATTTATTACATAAACTCTTCACTTGATACAACATAGAAGATCGATAGGTCTATTGTCTTTGGGGCTTAACAACATTACATAACATCTTAGAACATAAAACGCACAATATCTTTATTGAAAACTTCCTTTACATGACCACTACATTCCCTTGTACTTATCATTGCATGGGATAACCTGAGGACATGCAAAAGAAAAGGGTGAGCTATAAAGCACAGTAAGGGAATAAAAATGGAATAACATGAGGAATAAAATACATGTTAGTAAATAGACATATTAATAGAGAATAATAGAAACATAAACATAAAGTCCTGATAAAGCATGATAATCATAACATGAAAATGTGGCAACAACACTTAACATGGAATTAGCATGAGCCAAGGCTCATTTCACATGGAGCATGATTAAACCCTCATTTCACATAAATCATGAGTAAACACTTGTTGCACTTGAATTATCATGATTCAACACTAATTTCACATGACGTATCATGATACTATACTTTACCCAATGCATTGGAGCGCTATCAGGGTCCACCCTTCTTAAACATTTCATTTCATGCATAAGTATCCCACATGAATCATATACACGAAATCAATCAACATAATTTATTCCATGATAAAGGGATGTGGAATAAATACATGAATATTTATAATCATTAAGTAAATGTTCGTAATGGTGAATACCATTGATATAGAAATGGGTATGGTATTCACTACACAATTACATTAGCTTGGAAAATCGTAGTGCAATTTCGGCAGCATAACAACGTGAAATAAGAACTACTAAAAAATGTTTTATGAGAGATAAAGTGGTGTATCATAATATTTACATGAAATGGAAAGTAAGGGGGTTATATAGATAAATTTCCAAACAAAATTAATGGAATTTAGATGCATAATACAAAATAATTACTTGGATGTAAAAGAGGAGAGATAAATCCATCACAGAATTTCGGCATGGTAACAAGTGTACATGGGAGGAATTAATGAGAGAGAAAGGGGTCAACCATAATCATAAAATAAAGAGGTAAGTATTGGGGAGTTTAGAAATCATACCCCAAATATTTTAATTGAAAACAAAAGGGCATAACAACTTAAAAAAATTGGATAAAAAATGAGAAAGGAAGAAATCCCTTACTTGGAAGTGCTATCCCAAAGGCTTGGGAGAGGCTTGAGAGAGGATTATTGGGAGCTTGGGGCGCCTTGGGATGATTATAGAGAAATGAGGGAAGAGTTTGGACGAACTAAAAAGTATTTTAGTGAAGATTAAGCAGGATCTTGGGTGGGTTTATATAGGAAAGGAGAGGGAATTAATTATTATTTAGCTTTGGGTCACCACACATTAAACTAATCAAAACCACAAACCAGACCATGGTTTGTGCACATGGTTTTTACCAAAGGAGAGTGTAAAACAATATTTTATAAGGAAAATGTCTGAACTTCATAAAATAATAGGGTTTCTTCTGTGGAGGTGAGTCACACTCTCAAGGAAAACAATTTAAAAAGAAAAAATGTTTTAGGTGCCTTGAAGGGTCCACTAAAGCTTTGTAAAATATATCAAACAGACCCAAAATCACATTATTTTAATGGTAAAACGTAAATTGGGCGAAAATAATGTTTATATTATTTTATTACATCACTATTGGGTCATTATGACGTCATAAAAAACATTATATATTTAAACAGTATTTAATTTTTACCCAAAAATTCGACTGTCTCAAAAAATTATGAAAAATTCACTATTGGATAATTTAGACATCCTGATTCAATAAATAATATTCATTTTATCTAAATAATTTTATAAATATGTGAATTTTTACTTTTAAAATAAAAACTGACATTTACCGAAAATTCATGGGTTTTGACAAAAATAGCTTTCAAACCTTAATAAAAATTACAATTACATTCATAAAATTATATGATCATTAATAAAACGTAATTTAATAATAATAATAATATTTTATTAAAATAATATTTAATTCAAAAATCCATTAATTCATTAAAATATATTTCTTAATTGAATATTAACTAAAAATACTATTTGTGCTTTAAAAACTATTTACAAAGTAACAATAATAAAATGAATGCACATTCTTTATAAAAAAATGTTGTACCTAGTCACAGTGCTAGGGTGTCACGACCCGCCCTCGGGGTCCGTGCCGTGACTACCCCAAGCCCGCCTTCCATAGGCCAGGGGCTGGCGACTAGCACCAAGGCGTAAATCCCGGTAAAAAGGGAAGGCATTGCCTTTGAAAAGTAACAAACACCACAGAGTAAGCAAGCGGAAAGTAAACACTAAACAAAGCAGAGTACAACTGAAAGTGCGGAAAAGTAAATGGGCCAGAATACAAACCCAAACTAAAAGTAAAGTACAACTCGAAAGGGAAAACAGCAACTGAAAAGTAAAAGCCGCTACACCGAGCTGTCCACTGGAAATCCCACCAGAAGGGTGGGTACAGATAGCTCCTCTGCTCCACGGGTCCCGCCGTCCGCTCCGTGCACGTACCGCCCAGTGGTCCACTTCCAGGTACCGTCCCGCTCTGCAAGCCTCAGCTAAGGTCAACGCTGTCCGTCGTCTGCAACCAACACAACGTAGTGCGGGCAAAGCCCGTGCAGGGGTGAGTATAAGCTACTCAGTAGGGACCCCGAGACCCCTGAAGGTCTCTCAAATCCACAAAGGATAACCATGAAGAAAAGTAACAATCACGAAGTAATAACCGACACTGCTTAGGTATATGCCCATACATATACCTAAGTCATCAATTCAAATACGCTCTAACCTCCAAGCCCAAGTACAACTCAGTCCACACAGGAAAGTAAACGTATTCCACATAGGAAAGCAAAACGTAATCCACACAGGATTGCACAACTCAATCCACACAGGAAAGCAATAGGATTCAGCTCACACAGGTATACTTCTTCAGAGGACGATAAAGATGATCACTGATCCATCTAAGTCGTCGGACCCACGAAGGATCGATAGGTAACTAACCCCCGCAATGACCCACACAGGATCGGGCCCACACAGGACCTGTAGGCGCTGGCTCACACAGAACCGCTGAGCGCAAGGACCCACACAGGATCGGGCCCACACAGGACCTGTTGCACTGATCCACGTAGGATCGCTGAGTGCTGAAGTCGTCGTCGTCGAATCCACACGGGATCTCTGTACTGTCGTCGTCGCAGTCACAGTAGCAGTCGTAGCAGTAGAACAGTCGCAGCCAGCACTAGGGTTCCCACACATAGCAAGCTCGTTCGGAGGGTCCGCTCCACGAGCCGAGAGGCTGATACATCAACTGTCACGAAGACCAGAGTTGATGTATCCAAAAGTTCCATATCGTCAACAGGAACTCAACGCAACAGACGGCGCGTCAATCGGACGCCCGATCTGAGAGTTATTGGCATTTTCGTCTCCGGGGCCCGGTTGGTTTTTAAGGCAAAACCAACCCGACCGTACTCCACCTGCGTCCAAACCTTGGGCGGAGTATGCCAAAAGATTCGTCTCACTAAGAGGGACACAACACAGCTGACGGCACGTCAATCGGACGTCCGTAGCTCAAGATATGAGCGTTTCCGCTCCGAAGGCCCGGTTGGTTTCGTGAACGAACCAACCCGGCCGAACTCAAAGTAATCCGAAACCTTGAGTGCGATATACCGAAACGAACGTATCGATCCAAGGATCGCGTTGCCGCAGACGGTTCATCACTCGGAGGTCCGAGGCTCAAGATATGGCCAAAAGACCGGAACTGGTTCGAAACGGGGGGGTCCGGGTCCGGGCCGACCCGGCCCGACCCCCCCTGGGGCGGCGCGGCGGCGCGGCGGCACGGCGGCGCGGGGAGCCGCGGCGGCTTGGCGCCGCGAGGAGGCTGCGCGGGGGGAATTTAATTCCCCCGCTAATTGGAGGCGGCGCGGCCTTTGTGCCGCGCCTTTGCAACAAAACGGCCCCCACGTGGGGGCCGGTTTTGGAGAAGAAAACCGGGGGGCTGCTGCCCCCCCCTTCATGGAACCGCCCCCCTCTTAAAGAGGGGGGTTTTATACGCTGGCCGGGGGATTAATTCCCCCGGTTTAACGTCATCCGGCCGGCCAGCTGGCCGGCCGGTTTTCTCCAACGGGACCGGAAATTCCGGTCCCCTCTTCGGCTTCCGACGCCGGCGGCCCGGCCGCCGGTCTTCTCATTCCGCCGCGGCCCGGAACCGGCCGCGGTCTCCTCGTCCCGCCGCGGCCCGGAACCGGCCGCGGTGTTCGTCGTCCGGCGCGGTGCGACGGCACCGCGCCCCTTCGCCGTGCCTTGATTTCCTTTTAACGCGGCGCGACGGCGTCGCGTTCTTGAAGATTCTTCCTCGGCATGGCGCGACGGCGCCGCGTAAAATATTTGCACGATTATCCGCGTGGTGCGACGCCACCACGCCACTTGCTTTGCACGATTATCCGCGTGGTGCGACGGCACCACGCCACTTGCTTCCACCCGCAAGAATAAACAAGAACGATGGAGGGGGTTCGGCCGTGTTCGTGCGGTCCGGCCCCCTCACGTTAAAATAATAACGCAACTTTAAATAATTCAAAGCCACACGTTAGACTTGCTAAATTCACGATCAAGAATAAAATAATTAAACCAAAAAGAAATCAACAACCCCTACCTTGGTATGAGGTTCGAAGATTTGTCTACGTTCCGCGGAAGACGACGTCGCGGAGGTCGGGCGTCGCGGTCGTCGTTCGTCAAATCCGTTGACGAAGGGATGCGTCCGATGCGATACGTCGTTGGAGAAACTTCTCAAGTCGACGAAGGAAAACCGAGGAGGAAGCGGTGTCTCCCTTTCTTTGACGTGGAGAGAAGATAGAACAGCGTGTCGGTGTTCTTCAAGTTCTTCAAGGAGGAAGATGAAGTTCTTCAAAGTGTAGAACTCTTCTTCTCTCAAATCTCCACACAACACAGCAACTCCTAAAATAAAATAAGCTACACCTTATTTTATTTTTACTTTGCTAACTTTTCAAAATTCAAAAGTTGAATTCATTACATTAATTAAATCTAGAGTTGTCAAAATTTAAATGAAGAGATAAGTTGGCAAGAATTAATGTAGGGGAGAGCCACAAAATTTAAGAGGGGGTTTAGAGGGGTTAGGGAATTTGAAAAGGTGGGGGCTCGTGTGGGCCCCACCTCCCTCATAACCACACATGGGAAGTTGGGTGGTTGTGGGCCCCACCAACAACTTCCCATGAGAGAGTCTAACCACCACGAATAAAATAAAATTCACACACAATTTTATTTTACTTATCTTTTAATCCCCAAAACTAACTTTTAACCCGCAACAAACGCAACTTCCGAAAAGGTCTCTTTAAGCGAATATCGGTGCTGCGAGTTCATCGGTGCCCTCGGATTTCAATTCCGAGCACCGGATCAAAAGTTAGGAAATCCCGTTCGTTCGTTCACTGAACGTACCCGAGCCAAACTTCGGAAATTGATTCCGGGCACTCCGGGCCTCGGAATCAGGTGCCGTCTGAAACCGCGCTCTTGTAAAATTATAAAGAAAATTAAGAAAAAATTTTCCTTGAATTTTACGGGTCTTTACATTACTCCCACCTCAGGGCTTTACGTCCCCGTAAAGATACATCAAAAACTAGGGAAACAAATGAGGGTACTGAGCACGCATCTGAGCCTCCCGCTCCCATGTGCTCTCCTGGAGATTCCCGTGCTGCAATCTGATGCGCACAAGAGGAATCGATCGCCCACGCAGGACCCGCTCCTGTCGATCCTCTATCTCCACCGGGACCTCCGCAAAAGTTGCCCCATCGTCAACGTCAAGCTCCCCATGATCAATGATGTGCGTCGGGTCGTGCACATATCTCCTCAACTGGGATACGTGGAAGACGTTGTGCACCCGGTGCAACTGAGGTGGTAGAGCCAGGCGATAAGCCACCTCACCAATCCTGCTGAGAATCTGGAAGGGTCCGATGAAGCGCGGAGATAACTTGCCGCCTCGGCCAAATCTCCGAATACCACGTCGAGGTGAGACCCGCAAGAAGACGTGGTCGCCATCCTCGAACTCCAGTGGCCTCCGCCTCCTGTCAGCATATGACTTCTGCCGGCTCTGAGCTGTCCTCATCCGCTCCTGGATGACCTGGACCTTCTCTGTCGTGGCCTGGACCATCTCCGGTCCCACCAGTGCTGACTCCCCAGGGTCTGTCCAGCACAAAGGAGATCTACATGGTCGGCCGTACAACGCCTCGTACGGTGCCATCCCGATGGTGGAGTGGTGGCTGTTGTTGTATGCGAACTCCACCAAGGGTAGGTGGTCCTCCCAGCTACAACCAAAGTCGAGGACACATGCGCGGAGCATGTCCTCGAGAGTCTGAATGGCCCTCTCCATCTGACCATCCGTCTGAGGGTGAAAGGCTGTGCTCAGACGTAGCTGTGTCCCAAACGCTTCCTGTAACCCCTTCCAAAGTCGGGAAGTAAAGCGGGCATCTTGATCGGAGACGATAGATGATGGTACGCCGTGGAGCCGCACAATCTCCTGAACGTAGAGACGCCCCAATCTCTCTACTGAGCCCTGCTCTCTGATGGGTAAGAAGTGTGCCGACTTGGTGAGTCGGTCAACAATCACCCAGATGGAGTCGTGACCTCTGGAAGTGCGTGGAAGTCCAGTCACGAAGTCCATAGATATGCCGTCCCACTTCCACTCTGGAACCTCCAAGGGTTGTACCAAGCCTGCTGGTACCTGATGCTCTGCCTTCACCTGCTGGCAGGTAAGGCATCGAGAAACAAACTCTGCTATTGCCTTCTTCAAGCCCGGCCACTAGTGCTGTCGTCTGAGGTCCTGGTACATCTTCGCCACTCCAGGATGTACCGCTAAAGGAGAAGTGTGAAACTCTCTCAGTACTTCCTCCCGCAATGCGACTGGTACCATGGTACGTCCTCTGAAAAGGATGTCGTGCTCTGCTCCAAGGGAGAATCCATCAGGTTCCTGTCCCGAGGATATCTGTGCACGCCGTGTCTCACAGTCAGCGTCCTCACGCTGTGCCTCCCTGACTCGCTGCAGTAGTGGAGGGGTGACTGTGAGAGACTGGAGGAAGGCTGCTCCATCTCTATCCACGAAGGATATCTGCAAAGATGTTAGCTGCTCCGTCGCCTCCTCAAGTAGCTGAATGCCCGTCCTCCTGCTGAGGGCATCGGCTACTACGTTCCCCTTCCCAGGAGTATAGACTATCTCAAAGTCATAGTCCTGGAGGAACTCGAGCCATCGCCGCTGTCTCAGGTTCAGGTCCTTCTGCGATAAGATATACCTGAGACTCTGATGATCGGAAAAGACTGTAAAGCGCTCGCCCATCAGATAATGTCGCCATGTCTTCAGAGCGAAGACCACTGCTGCTAACTCCAGGTCATGGGTAGCGTAGTTCTGCTCATGCGGCCTCAACTGATGTGATCCATAGGCGATCACGGCCCGCTCCTGCATCAGAACACATCCGAGTCCGGTCCCTGATGCATCGCAGTAGACTACGTACCCTACTCCTTCCTCAGGCAACCTCAAGATAGGTGCGCAGGTCAATCTCTGTCTCAGCTCCTGGAAGCTCTGCTGACATCTGTCTGTCGATACGAAGGGTTTCCCCTTCTTCGTCAAAGCTGTGAGTGATGCCGCAACTCTAGAGAAGTCTGGCACGAATCTCCGATAATATCCAGCTAGTCCCAAGAAACTCCGAACCTCAGTCACGCTCCTGGGTGGTTCCCAAGCTAACACAGCCTCAATCTTCGCGGGATCCACTGCAACTCCCGCCTCAGAGATAACGTGTCCCAAAAAGTGGACCTCACGTATCCAGAACTGGCACTTCGAGAGCTTACCATAAAGATGGTTCTCTCGGAGTGTGTCAAGAACAACTCGCAAGTGATAGGCGTGCTCCTCCTCTGTCGTAGAGTAAATCAGAATGTCGTCGATGAAGACCACGACAAACCGATCGAGGTATGGCTGAAAGATCCTGTTCATGAGAGCCATGAACACTGCTGGGGCATTGGTTACACCGAAAGGCATAACCAAGAACTCATAGTGGCCATACCGACATCTGAAGGCTGTCTTCTGCACATCCTCGTCTCTGACTCTGAGCTGATGATAGCCTGACCTGAGGTCTATCTTCGAGAACCACCGTGCTCCCTTGAGCCGATCAAAGAGGTCATCAATCCTCGGTAGCGGATACTTGTTCCTCACTGTCACCTGGTTCAGGCGACGATAGTCAACACAAAGTCGCAAGCTCCCGTCCGCCTTCTTGGCGAACAATATCGGGGAAGCCCAGGGTGATACACTGGGTCGGATGAACCCCTTGTCCTGCAAGTCCTCCAACTGTACCCGTAGCTCTTGAAGCTCGGAGGGGGCCATCCGATATGCTGGAGTGGATATCGGGGCTGTCCCGGGGTACAAGTCAATATAAAAGTCTACCTCTCTGCAAGGAGGTAGCCCTGGAACGTCGTCGGGAAAAACGTCCGCAAACTGATTCACCACTGCAGGAAAACCAGGACTCTGCACGTCAACTGCTCCAAGGATGAGGCTAGCCAACTGATGAGTGATGGGCTGTCCTCTCCTCCGCGGAAGTCCATCCTGTGCTGCTAAGGCTCCCTTCTCGCCGGTGAAGGTGAACCTGCTCCCGTCGGTGCGTACACATCGCACCTTGTGCCTAAAACAGTCAATCTGTGCATGGACCGTAGATAGCCAATCCAGGCCCAAGATGACGTCGTAAGGCCTCGACGCTGCTACAAGAAGATCCCAGCCGAAGCTCTCGCCTCCTAGAGTAAGCTCACACTGCCGGCACCAGTGCGTAATCGTCGAGTCTGCTCCCGTAGGAGTCTCTAGCCATAAGGATCGAGCCAACAGCTCTGTCGGAATCTCCGAGCTCCGAACAAGGGCAGCGGCTATGAAAGAGTGACTCGCTCCTCTGTCTATAAGAACTGCAGCAAGGGTGGAATTGACACAGATAGTACCTTGAATCATCTCGGGTGCGCCATGGTCATAGGCCTCTGCTGCCTGGAGCTGTGCCTGTCGCTGCCCGCCAGCTCCCTGTGGTCGGGGTGGACCTCTTGGTGGTGGTGGTGGCAGAGCCTCAAAGCGTCGCCCTCCACCGGCTGCTCGTCCAGCTCCTCTTCCTCGTCCGCCTCCTCCCTGCGGACCGCCACGGTCGACCCTCTGCCTCTGCCTCGGTGGTCCATCAACTGACTGCTGCTCCTCGGCACGGCGGGTCGGGCAGTCGCGAGCCATGTGGCCCTGCCCGCCGCACGAGTAGCACTGTCTGCCTCTCGTAAGACTGGCTCCGCGCTGTGTGCCCCGCACTGCTGAGCCAGTGCCCTAAGATCGTCTGCCTGAAGGTCTGGGCTGTCTGGACGCCTGAGTCATCCGTCGACTGCCTGCTGCAGATGACTCTGCCACGTGCCGCCCCGCGGTGGGTCTCTGTGCTGGTGTAGACTCAGCAAGGAAGCTCTCGATCAGAAGGGCCCGCTCCAGTACTCCTGTCTGAGTCGTTATGCTGAGGGAGATCAGCGATGCCCTGATCTCGTGTCTCAAACCCTTCTCGAAGGTCCGGGCCAGGAAGAATGGGTCCCGTACCATGTCGGTCGAGTAGCGCGAGAGATCGGTAAATCTCGCCGAGTACTGAGCGACCGTCATGCTGCCCTGCCGCAGCTGAAGAAGCTCCTGGATACGCACCGCACGAAGGGTGGCTGGGACGAACTCCGAGCGGAAGAGGCTCTCAAAGTCCGTCCAAAGTAGAGATGCCTCATCGTGCACCTGGAGCATCAGGCTCCACCATCGTCCCGCTGCTGCGTGTAGTAGGCTTGCAGCGAGGATCACCATGAGGTCTGCTGGTGTCCTCACTAGCCTAAACACTCGAACCACTGCCTCCAGCCAGTCCTCTGCTGCCTGAGGATCCGTCTCCCCGCGAAACCTGGGCGGTCGCTGGCGCTGAAACTCATGCAGTGCGCTGAGGCGACGTGCATCGTCAGCGGCTGCTGCTGGAAGCATGATCGGCGGGTAAAGCTACCGCCGATGCCACTACTGGAAAAGGGCCCTGCACCGAGACCTCGTCGCTCGGTGGGCTGTCGTCTCGCTCGACTCTCGGAACCCTAGCTGGCTGTCGTCGTGGGGCCATCCTGAAAAGGAAACAGGTGCGCCACGGTTAGAACAGTATACCTGGTGAGCTGATATAAGTAATCACAAAGAAAACTTTGAAACACACACGCAAACAATGTTTTCGTGCATTAAGTTGGAAATCAGAAGTCAGGGTCCTGGTGTACGGATACGTCGGCCGCCGCACCAACACTGGACTCCCTGGACTGATAACCACACTCAATACGCTAAACATTATTGCTTCACATAGAAAAGATCAGAGTTCGCGGTAGAACCGAACTCCTCTGATACCAATTTGTCACGACCCGCCCTCGGGGTCCGTGCCGTGACTACCCCAAGCCCGCCTTCCATAGGCCAGGGGCTGGCGACTAGCACCAAGGCGTAAATCCCGGTAAAAAGGGAAGGCATTGCCTTTGAAAAGTAACAAACACAACAGAGTAAGCAAGCGGAAAGTAAACACTAAACAAAGCAGAGTACAACTGAAAGTGCGGAAAAGTAAATGGGCCAGAATACAAACCCAAACTAAAAGTAAAGTACAACTCGAAAGGGAAAACAGCAACTGAAAAGTAAAAGCCGCTACACCGAGCTGTCCACTGGAAATCCCACCTGAAGGGTGGGTACAGATAGCTCCTCTGCTCCACGGGTCCCGCCGTCCGCTCCGTGCACGTCCCGCCCAGTGGTCCACCTCCGGGTACCGTCCCGCTCTGCAAGCCTCAGCTAAGGTCAACGCTGTCCGTCGTCTGCAACCAACACAACGTAGTGCGGGCAAAGCCCGTGCAGGGGTGAGTATAAGCTACTCAGTAGGGACCCCGAGACCCCTGAAGGTCTCTCAAATCCACAAAGGATAACCACGAAGAAAAGTAACAATCACGAAGTAATAACCGACACTGCTTAGGTATATGCCCATACATATACCTAAGTCATCAATTCAAATACACTCTAACCTCCGAGCCCAAGTACAACTCAGTCCACACAAGAAAGTAAACGTATTCCACATAGGAAAGCAAAACGTAATCCACACAGGATTGCACAACTCAATCCACACAGGAAAGCAATAGGATTCAGCTCACACAGGTATACTTCTTCAGAGGACGATAAAGATGATCACTGATCCATCTAAGTCATCGGACCCACGAAGGATCGATAGGTAACTAACCCCCGCAATGACCCACACAGGATCGGGCCCACACAGGACCTGTAGGCGCTGGCTCACACAGAACCGCTGAGCGCAAGGACCCACACAGGATCGGGCCCACACAGGACCTGTAGCACTGATCCACGTAGGATCGCTGAGTGCTGAAGTCGTCGTCGTCGAATCCACACAGGATCTCTGTACTGTCGTCGTCGCAGTCACAATAGCAGTCGTAGCAGTAGAACAGTCGCAGCCAGCACTAGGGTTCCCGCACATAGCAAGCTCGTTCGGAGGGTCCGCTCCACGAGCCGAGAGGCTGATACATCAACTGTCACGAAGACCAGAGTTGATGTATCCAAAAGTTCCGTATCGTCAACAGGAACTCAACGCAACAGACGGCGCGTCAATCGGACGCCCGGTCTGAGAGTTATTGGCATTTTCGTCTCCGGGGCCCGGTTGGTTTTTAAGGCAAAACCAACCCGACCGTACTCCACCTGCGTCCAAACCTCGGGCGGAGTATGCCAAAAGATTCGTCTCACTAAGAGGGACACAACACAGCTGACGACACGTCAATCGGACGTCCGTAGCTCAAGATATGAGCGTTTCCGCTCCGAAGGCCCGGTTGGTTTCGTGAACGAACCCACACGACCGAACTCAAAGTAATCCGAAACCTTGAGTGCGATATACTGAAAAGACCGTCTCGATCCAAGGATCGCGTTGCCGCAGACGGTTCATCATTCGGAGGTCCGAGGCTCAAGATATGGCCAAAAGACCGGAACTGGTTCGAAACGGGGGGGGTCCGGGTCCGGGCCGACCCGGCCCGACCCCCCTGGGGCGGCGCGGCGGTGCGGGGAGCCGCGGCGGCTTGGCGCCGCGAGGAGGCTGCACGGGGGGAATTTAATTCCCCCGCTAATTGGAGGCGGCGCGGCCTTTGTGCCGCGCCTTTGCAACAAAACGGCCCCCACGTGGGGGCCGGTTTTGGAGAAGCAAACCGGGGGGCTGCTGCCCCCCCCTTCATGGAACCGCCCCCCTCTTAAAGAGGGGGGTTTTATACGCTGGCCGGGGGATTAATTCCCCCGGTTTAACGTCATCCGGCCGGCCAGCTGGCCGGCCGGTTTTCTCCAACGGGACCGGAAATTCCGGTCCCCTCTTCGGCTTCCGACGCCGGCGGCCCGGCCGCCGGTCTTCTCATTCCGCCGCGGCCCGGAACCGGCCGCGGTCTCCTCGTCCCGCCGCGGCCCGGAACCAGCCGCGGTGTTCGTCATCCGGCACGGTGCGACGATACCGCGCCCCTTCGCCGTGCCTTGATTTCCTTTTAACGCGGCGCGACGGCGTCGCGTTCTTGAAGATTCTTCCTCGGCGTGGCGCGACGGCGCCGCGTAAAATATTTGCACGATTATCCGCGTGGTGCGACGGCACCACGCCAATTGCTTTGCACGATTATCCGCGTGGTGCGACGGCACCACGCCACTTGCTTCCACCCGCAAGAATAAACAAGAACGATGGAGGGGGTTCGGCCGTGTTCGTGCGGTCCGGCCCCCTCACGTTAAAATAATAACGCAACTTTAAATAATTCAAAGCCACACGTTAGACTTGCTAAATTCACGATCAAGAATAAAATAATTAAACCAAAAAGAAATCAACAACCCCTACCTTGGTATGAGGTTCGAAGATTTGTCTACGTTCCGCGGAAGACGACGTCGCGGAGGTCGGGCGTCGCGGTCGTCGTTCGTCAAATCCGTTGACGAAGGGATGCGTCCGATGCGATACGTCGTTGGCGAAACTTCTCAAGTCGACGAAGGAAAACCGAGGAGGAAGCGGTGTCTCCCTTTCTTTGACGTGGAGAGAAGATAGAACGGCGTGTCGGTGTTCTTCGCGTTCTTCAAGGAGGAAGATGAAGTTCTTCAAAGTGTAGAACTCTTCTTCTCTCAAATCTCCACACAACACAGCAACTCCCAAAATAAAATAAGCTACACCTTATTTTATTTTCACTTTGCCAACCTTTCAAAATTCAAAAGTTTAATTCATTACATTAATTAAATCTAGAGTTGTCAAAATTGAAATGAAGAGATAAGTTGGCAAGAATTAATGTAGGGGAGATCCACAAAATTTAAGAGGGGGTTTAGAGGGGTTAGGGAATTTGAAAAGGTGGGGGCTCGTGTGGGACCCACCTCCCTCATAACCACACATGGGAAGTTGGGTGGTTGTGGGCCCCACCAACAACTTCCCATGAGAGAGTCTAACCACCACGAATAAAATAAAATTCACACACAATTTTATTTTACTTATCTTTTAATCCCCAAAACTAACTTTTAACCCGCAACAAACGCAACTTCCGAAAAGGTCTCTTTAAGAGAATATCGGTGCTGCGAGTTCATCGGTGCCCTCGGATTTCAATTCCGAGCACCGGATCAAAAGTTAGGAAATCCCGTTCGTTCGTTCACTGAACGTACCCGAGCCAAACTTCGGAAATTGATTCTGGGCACTCCGGGCCTCGAAATCAGGTGCCGTCTGAAACCGCGCTCTTGTAAAATTATAAATAAAATTAAGAAAAAATTTTCCTTGAATTTTACGGGTCTTTACATAGGGTCTTGTTACACAACCACTTATAGCACCCGCATAAGACTGAAGGGTAAGGTGTGCGATGGTGACAGAGTCTTGGGGTGGCTCGAATAACATTGCTCGGGTGGTAATCTCTATTAACTTCCACTTCTCCCATAGTCGGTTCCACTCAAGCTTAACATGTTCAAGCTTTGCTTGGGCTTGGTCAAGAGAGAATCCCAATGATGCCAAATCCTTTCCGAGCTCTGACAAATGGTCTTCATATGGGGCAAGTCTACTGGATGAGGCAATCACTTCCTTTGTCTGAGTAAATTGGATTTGTTAAAGAACTATATTTATTCTAATCATGTGATCACTATTCAATGGCTATATTAGCAAAAATCACAATTCTTAAAGGTATTTTAAAATCAAAAAAATAAAACCATATAAGTGCATACGTTTTACATAACCATAAGAATACATTTAAATAGACCAAGGGGAATTTTCATTATTGAATTTTTGGGTTGTTACAATATTCTCCCATTAAAAAAATTGTGTCCTTGCAATTTGATTACATACAAAAAGAACTATGAAATTTAAACACGACTATAGGGTTTCTTACCCACCACCATTAAGCATTACCCAACCCTCATTATCACATCGATCATGGAGAGTGAGGGTCCACCTAGTGCAATAATACCTCAATGCACTTTCAAGGACTTCCACTTCCTTATTCCAAACACAGTCCATAAAACTTGGATTGCATTGATGGAAAATATGATGCACTTTTCGAAAATAATTGTTTCTATCATTTATTTTCAAAACATCACCATGTAACAGGTTTTTGTAAAATAGTCCGATAGAGTGAACTTTGAAATTTTCAAAATATGGTTCTTCTAATATATAGCCTAAGTTTCCAAAAATACTGAAAGACAATACTATATACATATAGGTTTCTCAGAAGTCTCCCTCTTCAGAAGCTATCCTAAAATCAAATAGTGAATCATACTCTTTGGACAGGGTGAAGTATTTGAAAACACCCTAATAGTTCCTACCTTTCTGAGATAGGTGAGAGAGTTGGTAGCTTATGATTTGATCACACGTGATCCATGATCCTTGATGATTCTGCGATATAGAGGAGGTGTTTGATATTCCATAGAGTGTCTTGCAAGAAAGTTGGACATTGGAAAAGGTTTTGATACTATGCGAGCTTGAATTCAAAATAATTATAGCTAGAAAGTCCTCAGTAAGGGAAAAGAGTGTTGTATGAGGTTCTTCCCCTTCCATATCAAAACTATCCTTTATCCTACTGGTGAAACATATCAAATTTTGAGTTACCCTCTAGACATGATAAAACTGTGATATTAAACTGCTTGAAGTATAACGATTTATTATTCCTTAATGAAATGAAAATTAGGGGTAACACATAAAGGGTAATCCATAGACAAAAATATATGACTTATAAATTAATTTTATTCCTTGACTTATGAATCTATAAGCTTCAATCTATTCTATTCATGATCTAGTTTCTAATATATATTCTTAGGGGAATTTTTTTAATTACCTTAGTAAGGGTTCACACTATGCTTGTGAATTTACCAATGCATATACCATAGGAGTGTTGTAACCAAGAGTGCAGCAAGGCCCATTTTCGTGCATCGGTTCTCGTTCGAGTCTAGCTCAAAGTAGTGTTTTCATGTTTTACCCCTAGGATACATCTGTGGCAGAGCCGCCTCTACCTGCTCGTATCCAGACAAGGATGTATTTTCCTGATAAACCACTTAATCAATACTCACCAAAACTTAGGGATGTTTTTATTATACTTATTATATTCTCTAAGGCTTCACTAGGGTTTTCTAATCCTAATCCCAAAAATAACTAAATCTATCCTCTGATACCAACTATAACAAGCCTGATCTTTTATTACAAAATTAAACATGACTTATTACATAAACTCTTCACTTGATTCAACATGGAATATTGCGAGTTATAGTGTCTTTGGGGCTTAGAAACATTAAATAATAGCTTATAACATAAAACACACAACATATTTATTGAAAACTTCCTTTACATGACCAGTACATTCCATCGTACTTAGTATTGCATCGGATAACCTGAGGACATGCATAAGAAAAGGGTGATCCATAAAGCCCAGTACGGGAATAAACATGGAATAACATGAGGAATAAAATACATGTTAGTCAATAGGAATATAAATGGAGAATAATAGAAACATAAATATAAAGGCATGATAAAGCATGATAATCATAACATGGAGATACGACAACAACACTTTACATGGAATTAGCATGAGCCAAGAATCATTGCACATGGAGCATGAGTAAAACCTCATTTCAAATTAATAATGAGTAAAAACTCATTTAACTTGAATTATAATGAGTCAAAAATTATTTCACATGACGTATCATGATACTATACTTTACCCAATGCATTGGAGCACTATTAAGGCACACCCTTCTTAAACATTTCATTTCATGCATAAGTGCGCCACATGGATCATACAACATGGAATCAATTATCATCATTTATTACACGATGAAGGGATGTGGATTAAATACATGAATATTTATAATCAATAAGTAAATGTGCTTAAAGGTGAATACCCTTGATAGAGAAATAGGCATGGTATTCACTACAAAATGACATTGTCTTGGAAAATCATAGTGTAATTTTGGCAGCATAACGACGTGAAATAAGAACTCATAAAAAATGGTTTATGAGAGGTAAAGGGGTTTCTCATAATATTTAAATGAAATTTACAGTATGTGGGTCATATATATACATGTCCCAACCAACATAATGGAATTAAGATGTATAATACAAAATAATTACTTGGATGTAAAAGAGGAGAGAGAAATCCCTCATGGAATTTCGGCATGGTAACAAGTGTACATGGAAGGAATTAATGAGAGAGAAAGGGGTATAACATCATCAAAAAATAAAGAAATAAGTATGTGTGAGGTGATAAATCATACCCCAACATTTTTAATTGAAAACAAGAGGGCATAAAAACTTAAAGAAAATTTGACAAAAAATGAGAAAGGAAGAAATCCATTACTTACAAGTGCGATCCCAAAGGCTTGAGAGAGGCTTGAGAGATGATTCTAGGGATCTTGGGGAACTTTAGGAGGATTATAGAGGGATAAGTAAAGAGGTTGGACAAAATAAAAAGGCATTGAGTGAAGAGGAAGTGGGAGATTGGGTGGGTTTGTATAGGAAAGTAGAGAGAATTCTTTATTATTTAGCTTTGGGTCACCACACATTAAACTAATCAAAAACACAAACCAGACCATGGTTTTTTTCCAAAGGGGAGTGAAAAAAAATATTTTATAAGGCCAATGACCGAACGTCTTAAAATAATAGGGTTGCTTATGTGGAGGTGAGTCACACTCTCAAGGAAAACAATTTAAAAAGACAAAATGTTTTATAAGCCTTGAAGGGTCCACTAAAGATTTATAAAATAAATAAAACAAACCCCAAATCACATTATTTTAATGGTAAAACATATATTGGACGAAAATAATATTTATATTATTTTATTACTTCACTATTGGGTCATTATGATGTCATAAAACACATTATATATTTAAATAGTATTTAATTTTTACCTAAAAATTCGACTGTCTCTGAAAATTATGAAAAATTCACCATTGAATAATTTCAAAGTCCTAATTCTAAAAATAATATTCATTTTATCTAAATAATTTTATAAATATGTCAATTTTTTACTTTTGAAATAAAAACTGACATTTACTAAAAATTTATGGGTTTTGACAAAAACAGCTTTCAAACCTTAATAAAAATTACAATTTCATTCATAAAATTATTTGATCATTAATAAAAAGTAATTTAATAATAATAATATTTTATTAAAATATTATTTAATTCAAAAATCCATTAATTCATCAAAATATATTTCTTAGTTGAATATTAACTAAAAATACTATTTGTGCTTTAAAAACTATTTACAAAGTAACAATAATAAAATGAATGCACATTCCTTATACAAAAATAATGTACATAATAATAGTGTTAGGGCCTTATTACATAACCCCTTATAACACCCACATAAGACCAAATGGTAAGGTGTGCGATGTTGACAGACTCTTGGGGTGGCTCAGATAACATCGCTCGGGTGGTAATCTCTATTGACTTTCACTTCTCCCGAAGTCATTTACGCTCAAGATTAATGTGTTCAAGATCATCTTGGGCTTGGTCAGGATAGAATACCAATTATGCCACCTCCTTTATGAGCTACAAAAAATGTGATTCATATGGAGAAAGTCTACCGGATGAGGCCATCGCTTCCTTTTTATGAGTAAATTGGATTTTTTAAAGCTCTATATTTATACTAATAATGTGATCAATGTTCAATGGATATATTATCAACAATCATAAATAATTTAATTTATTTATATAAAAACACATTTCATTCATAAAAGCATTTGTATAGAAAAACATCTCTTTTAATTTCAAATGTTTTTTTTATTTTCAGTTATAATAAATTTATAACCAATGAATTTATTTTATAAATGTGTAACCCAATTTTTTTTTAATAACTTACTTAGTCATATTCATAAGCTCCAATCCAATGCGTAAGTGATAACTCTCACATTAAATAATAATATTTCAATAGTATATCATAGTATGTTTAAACTTGGTGTTGCATGCAAAGAAAGATATCAAAGAAATATATGTTATTTATTGAGAAATGTATCATAAAATATCAGGGTGTTATATTTGATTCATATGTTATCATGAAGGATAATCTTGAATTATCCAGGTTATGTTTCACAAAGGAGATATAAAATAGTACAGACAATAACTCATGCATGCACATTTGCACAAATATTTGAACAATAAACTTTTCTAACATTTTACCTTATAAAAGAAATATCCTTTTTACATTGTAAGATAGGTAAATAATTACCTACTATCATTTATTTGAAGATTACTTTGTAAGTCTAAAAGTAATTATTTTTAAATAAATTTATTTTGAAAAGTGAGTTTAAAAAAAAATTATTTTCAAAATGTTTTTAGAAAGAAAAGTATATTTTCATCAATATTTTTTTTAAAAGTTCATTTTATAATATTTTCAGTCATCAACAAAAAAAACCCTTTATTTTCAAACCACTTACGATATGTTTTATTGATACCATCCTTTTTATTCCTTTGGAAAATTTATGACTTCTTTGACCAAGGATAGTATTGAAATTCACTACTATTATTCCTTTAAATCCCGTTGAAATATTCAATTTCCCATGATCATTGAACATTGAATTTTCCCTAATTATCCATATAATTTATCATGGATATGTTTATTGCCTAAAATTTATATCATTTTTATATACCATTTTTACTTTGATAGTCATTTGATTATTTGGGAAATTTTGATAAATCCGTATCCATTATTAAATATATATATTTGATAAGGCAAATTATTCATTAATTAAATTGATTATTTCACTATATAAGGAATGATTTGGACATGAAATATATGGGTTAGAGACCATTTAATGAAGCCCTCTGGGTTTGGGATCGGTTAATGAAATCTTTATATGTTGGAGACAATATAAAGTAATCCACTTGATGCATCAGTAGTCAAATGAGATGAAATTAGTTGGAAAAAAACCCTTAGAGTTTGTTTCTAAGCCGAATAGATGAGTTTGTACCCAAATATTTAAACCATCTTGTAAAAGGCCTTGGCGATAAAGGTTTTCATGTTCCTTAGACATGGCATCCAATAATTAATAACTTTCTTCATTTAGATTATGTTATTTATTATCCATGATATTTTCAATATGAAAAAAATCAATCAAAGATTTCATTCTCAATTTATTGATTTAATATCATGTGTTATTATTTATTTAACTTTCCATATTGTTTATGAATATCAAGACTTGTTTCCTTCATAGTGTTCTAGAGGTGGAGATATGAATGAAAAAACAAATATGTTTATTGATAGAAGGGAATGATAATTTGGTTTTTAAGATGAAGAAAATATTTTTTGGATTAAAACAAGAACCATGATAGTGGAATCATAAATTTGATTCATTCATGTTAAAATAAGGGTTTAGAAGGTGAAATTGATAACATTGATATTATCAAAAGTAATGAGAACAAAATACAATCATCATACATCTTATATAGGTGGATGATATATTAATATCTAGACCAGATTCTTAAAAAATCTAAAAGTTGAAGTGTGATTTGTCTAGAATATTTGATATGAAAGATATTTAACATGTAATGGTGATTTTAGGGATGAATACCAAAAGATATAGAAAAGTTGGGATATTGGTGATATCTCAGAAGGATAATATCTAGAAGATTATGGAAAGGTTTGGGATGGTTGAAAGCAAGACGGTCTCTACCCCTCTTACTTCACACTTTAAATTATCAAAGTTACATGCACTGATATTGGATGTTGAGGCCAAGTGCATAAAGAACGTACCATATACATAAAAAATAAAAAGTTTTATGTATGTAATGGTTCAAAAACATCCCGACATTTCCCATGTAGTGAGAGTTGTGATTTGATACATGACTAATCTAGGGAAAGTACATTCAAAGGCTATGAATTAGATCCTTTGGTACTTGAAAGGACTTGAAGATCAGTCCCTATGATTTGGTACTGATGATATGTTATAAGGATTTTTCAACTCATATCTTGTGAGTGACACAAATATAAGTAAAAGTATAACAAAATTTTTATTTAATTTTAGACGAATAATTATCAACTATTTGCCAAAGTTGAAACATATTTTTACTCTAAGTTTACTAGAAAATGAGAATGTAGCCAAAATTAATGTTGGAAAAAAATTATTTGGTTGAAGCAGTTGCTGAAATAGATTTAAAGGAATCAGGAAGGAGTAGTGCACTTTTGTGATAGAAAAAGTTAAATCCACTTGGAAAAAAATTCAGTGGTCCATGTTTGGATGAAGAATATCAACTTGAAGTATCATTTAATCATAAATTTATTATAGGAAAATGAGTTTGAGTTATAGAAGATATCAGTAATCCAAAATACAATAGATATATTCACTATGATGGAATTTCAAAATATCCCGAGGCAATAATGAACCTCATTGGAACTTGGGTGAATGAAGGAAGGTGAGAAACGATAATACTGTTAAAAGTTTTGTGTTATATAGTTTCCATGGTTCATAGGAACAAAATTCATGTGAGATATTTTTGGGAGGTGGATTATGTTCCATTCATTGGAATTTAAAGTACTAGATAATAGGTAGAACATGAGTTGTTGATATCGAAAAAAAGTTCTCCAACAGCCGCATGTCTATGGGAAAATCACATATATCATTTGTTCTATAATTAAGTAATGAAATAATATAATTTCAGTAAGACTAAAGGGTGACTAGGTTGGTAACCAAGCTCAAGTGGTCGTGCCATATGTTTTTTATTTTTAGGGGAGTATGTTTAGATTGTATGACTAAATAAAATAGTATATAAGTGTACATGAACTTTAGTGTAGAGTGTGGTGATTAAAAAAGAGCCTTTATTTGGAGAGATTAGGAGTTTTTGGGGATTAATTTTGTTTTGTAATATATTTGCATCAATGTAATATTCTGGTTATATTTGAAACAATAGTAGTGTGTTTCCCCTATGCACATAGGATATAATCCAAACCACATTAAACCCTATGTCTATATCTTACTTTCTACTTTTCTAATGAATGTTTTAGAATTGGATTTATTTTTTGGGATTTTTATATTTGTGATCCTGCTTTTGTGTGTGAAGGTGACTCTATGAGGAGAGTTGGGTGTTTAGTCTACCTATTTCTGGTACATTCAATTGAGGGGAAGAAAAGTTCTGGAGATCATTTTTTGCTGTATAGAGTCTCGTAGATGTGATCTTCTTATGGATAAACATATAAGGATCTGATTGTTTTATCAGAAGCACATATAATTTTTTCATGGATATATCCTCAACAATCAGCCTAGGCTATATTAGGTACTTCCCATTCAAATCCCTCCATAACTCCAGTAGTAGAACAAAAAAATTGATTTAGAATTGGAGTTTTAACATCAATTTTTTCATAATCGATATTAAAAGTGACATGAGAATATTTTAATATCATTTTTATAAAAAACCAATGTCATAATATTTTATAAGATCTAATTCACATGGGATTCCCCTTATTTTTTTTTCAACATAGTATTTCTGAAACCCTTATCATTTTGACTCATGATGGCACCAAACCCATGCTTGATTATCTACTTTCATTTTATTTTCAACTTAGTTAATCATTTTTCTCCTCATTCTTCCATCCTTAATCCTTATTCTATGACCCTTAACATTATTTATTCCACAGAAACCCTAATTTTCTCAACTTGTGACTGTGTTCCAAGGTTTTCGTTCAATCTATTTTATACATCATATTTGAAAACATTTCTCCTCAATCTTGGACCATTTACATTATTTCTACTTCCCTCGAGTGAATTCATCATAATTCAGTAAATATTTTCCATTTTCGACCTCCATATTTTATAATATATATTTTAAAAATTTTAAAGAATAATTTATTATTTTTTAGTTACACATTTTATTCATCCATCCTATTGTTTGTATGCATATTATTTTAAATTATAAATTTTTGTTATTAAAATTAGTTTAATGTTATATTTTTTTGTGATTATAAATTTTTTTATTTTAAATTTTTTCATTATAATTTATGTATGGTTGAAATAATTGTTTTACTTAGTTTTTTACAATTATAAATTGTTTTTATCATTATAATTACTTTTGACTATAAATTTTCTCCTGGCTATGATTTTTTTTTCATTTATAAATTTTTAGATATAATTTTTTTGTTTAAAATTTATACATTTTTATATATTTATGTGATTATATGTTTTAATTTTATCTATTTTTATTTATATTTAAATGTTTATATGTATTAATATATTCATCTATCATATTATGACTTTAGGTAATTTATTGATCATAATTGGATAAATTCACAAAGAACTAGTGATGAATATAGGAAAGGGGTTGATAATATCTTGGAATCTTCTAAATGAAATCTCAGAAACAGAGATACAATTTTCTTTCCATGCTTGAAGTGTTTGAATATGTGTAAATTAGGGTACAGAGAAATCAAATAGAATATGATTTTATATGGTTTTAGTCATAATTATACATGTTGGATCTGACATGGTGAAATAAAAAACAAGTCAAGATATAATAACGATTAAGAGGTTCATAATGAGATAGATTATCCTCTTGAAGAATCAATTCAAGTTGTAGGTGTTGAAACTATTGAAAAAAATTATTATTGAATGACTGTATAAATATATTAAGAAACCACTATTCCCAGGTTGCACAAAATTTATATTGTTATTTATAATATTGAGATTAGTTAATAAATACATGGTTAGAGTGATTAAAGTTTCATTTAATTTCCTGAAATTTTAAAATGGATACTTTCATAAGGCAACGTACTTTCAAATTCTAATTATGAAGAAAAAAATATTATATACAATGGGATTAGGGTGTAAAAAGATACATGATTTCCCCAAAGACTATGTGATATATAGTAAATAATATGAAAGTTCACCAGAATGTCTTAAATATGGGAGATCACTATATAAAATGGTTGAAAATTCCACTCATGATTTATTTCCAAGAACATGCACCAACCCTATCACTAAAATAACATAAAATATTTCAATAATTTCTTATTTAAAAAATATTTTTGAAAATTAAAATGATGAAAAGACTTTAATATGAGATATAGATGATCTTATATACAACACCACATGATTTTAGGACACTTCTCTTTTTAAACTTAACGTCTTTGATGGCTTACACTTAAACAAACAATGAAATATTATTATGTGATCATTATAAACAAGTTGTTAAAATGGTATGAAGGAAAACTATTAACAAAATTATGAAATATATAATTTTCCAACTTATTTTTAAGGTATAAATTAATGCTTTTTTAATAAACACTTACTTTTTTATGAAAGTCAATTTAATATTCAAAAAATATTTTTTCTTCAAAAATGATTTTCTTGATTTTTAAAAGTAAATATTAAAATAAATTTATGTAATTTATATAATTTTATTTTATAAAAAATAATACAATTTTTTAAATCATCATATTAACATTATCTTATGGTGATTTTTTGGTAATTTTTTGAGAAGTTCAATTTTCTAGTGAATAGTGAAATGTTCTGATTTTTATAAAACTATCAATTTATTTATATTAAAATTAAATAAATGAATTAAATTTTATCTCAATGAAACTTAAGTAGTATTTATTTATAAATAATATAGTTAGTTTCATTTTAATAATCCTTATACCTTATTTTGGTATAAGTACATTTTTTGCCTTAAAAATGCATTTTCAAGAATTTTTTTCATTGCATTTTGCATGATTAATTTTAAATTAAATTATAGAACTTATATGTTTTTAATTTTGAAAAATGGATTCCATATTTGAATTCATAAGGTCCAAATTTATTAAACATGAACATTTTATTTTTTTCAATATGAATAGTAACCTTGGTAATTTTCATTACCATGGTAATGGGTAAATTGGGTAATATTGTTTAAAAATAAAATGATAAGGACTATAAAATGACCCTAAAGCTTTAAAAAAATTTATTGGATGAATACTATTTATCCATAATCATTAAATTTTCGATTATATGATCATTTATGGCCATTTTAATTTATAATATTTTATTTAAAGAAAAGTCATAGATGTCACATTCACGATTTTAATAAATATTACATTTTTAATATGGTGTTATCTAAAGGATGTATTCAAATATAAATAGTAATTGGAAATATAAAATAATTATATTCATTGTGTTAATTTTTTTTAATATTTATGGAATAAATAATCACCTTAAATGCTTGCAAAACACTGATGAAGTACTTATTTGATTAATATAAAAATCAAATAAATGGTATTAAAAATATTAAAATAAATATAATTTGAGATAATTAATGTCATAAAATAATTTTATAGATGACCTTAACATATTATTGATTTACTAAAATATTGTTTTTTCGAATTTATCATTTCGAATTTATATTTTTAAAAGTCAAAGTACTAAATAATGTCAAAATTGACATTAATGATATTTTAAAATAAATAATATTTTATTAAGTGATATCAAATTAATAATTTTTTTAAATTAATCCAAATTATTGGGATAAAATTTATCATGTAATCCATGATCCATTTATGGTTCTTTTTCAATTTTATAATAACTATATTAACCCACAAAGATTAAAAATCCATTTTGTCAGAGTAAGCGTTAAAGTGGTTAAATAAGGGTTAAAACCAAAAGATATGGGTTGAAATTTAGTAAAAAATTATATAAATTTTATTAGATGAGATGGTTTCGTCCTATAATCATATTATCTTATAAATTAATAAGTTTGGATCCATTTTTAATTAAAAAATAATTTATATTAAATTAATATTTTATGAAATTCATAAATTGCCCCTCACTACAATTATAAATGGGAACCCTTCCCTCACTTCCTTACACCACTTTGAGCCATATATATTGACCAAAAACTACCCATTTATATTCCCAACTTCCTTATATAATATCTTGAAGTCCTGGTATTCCAAAAATACCATCCCTAGATTCGTTAAGAAGAGATCTAAAAGAAGTCAACCAAATAAGGGGTAATCGTGTTTACCAACTCATTCAAATTCATTTCTTCTTATAATTCATCTTCATGTGTTTTTTACATCATAAAATAATAAATATATTATAATATATATGCTTAGATTTTATTATTATGATAAAACCATATTCTACCTATTATTTATCCTATGAAAAATGAAAGCACCGCACGTGCGTACGTATATCTTACTGTCCCCATAGAGTAGTACAATTCGTTATTCATTACCAAATTACTTGGATGGTTATAAAAATGGAAATAATGGATATATATGGTATATATTACATGATATTTATTATTCAAAATTAATATATCACCCACTTACTTACCGTTTCACCCATTAATGGTATGATATCGTCACTCGTACGTACGTATGGCCTACCGTCTCTATGACATGATGCGATTCATTTTCCATGTTAAATATTGAAGAATTATTATAACATGTATATAATGAATAAATATGATATCTATAACCTTATTATAATTCTATATAACATAACTATATACTATTCTTAACAACCGAGACTTATATGACAAAACATGCATGGGAAAGTGAAGTAGTTAACACTCAAAACAAGGATAATAAGGAAATCTTATTATCAAATGGTTGAAAAGATGATATAATAAGATCATATATGAAATCATAAATATGAATATGGTTATTTTATAAATTAATAACATTCTTTAAACCATTATATAGGAGTATTAAAGCACGTTCAATTAAATGAAAGTGCATGGTAAGGGATTTCTTAACTCAAATTTCATTCACTCGGTTATACTTCTATTTCAATGAGTATTTCATAATAAGGTTATGCATGAAATGAATTTTTATTATATTATTTTGTATTTCCGATTTCTTTATATGAATTTACATTGGAAATACATACTATGTTTATTTGATTAACAATATAATCATTTTAAGGGACTTTGTCTCAATTTCCTTTCATTGAGGCACATTTTGATGTTGTGAACCTATATTATTTTATGAGGTGTATATAACACCCATTTGATATGTTATATCATGAATTAATTTATTCTCATGATATTTGGATTATTTTTAAATTTTATTTTTTTATAGGGAATAAAATTAAACCGATTACAAAGTGGTAAGAGTTTATTTCACAATCTCATTATTATTTGAGATTGTTTAAGTTTAAGTCTCTACTGAAGAATATTTTTATTCCATGTACATGTTTTATAAATTTTTTTTAAATTTTTTTTTTTATATTCCAAAATTATTTTTTAAAATTATTTTTACCCCTTTTTACTTTTAAATTTTTTTTTAAATGCAATCTTTCCATGATTTTCCAAACAAGGAACTTTATGATTATTCTTCAAAAAATGTGAATATAATGTTTTTTTAAATTATATGAAATGAATGGAATTTACTACCATCATATCACTTTAAAATTTTTAATATTACTTTACAAGTTTATATGGTTATTTTCAATTAAAATTATTTATTTATTACATAAAAAAATTTTAGATTAAAAAAATATTTTCAAAGTAAAAATGACATTTTCCTCAAGAAATATTCCAGTAATATATTTAAAGTATTTATTATATGTCAACATAATTTATTGAATATTATGTTTATAATTTTCTACAATTATACCATTCATAATATTTATTTGTATGGGTTGTGATCACTTTGACTAGGGAAGTATTGATATTACGTATGGATTGTTCTTTCAATACAATCAATTATTGATTTTATTAAGGAATGCTGATTTAGTTGTATTAATTATTCATTTGCGGAATAAATTATACTTATTAAGTGAATGTTTGGTATCAATATATCCCCTAGATTCATCTGTATGTCTCATGAGATAAACTAAACTAGGTTTTGGATGAGGCCTTATACATTTATTTTTAAATGTCTTGGCCGAGGCCTTGATGGTAAGTTTCAGTTGTACGACATTATGTATTACATTTTGGATATTCCATGTGATTATTTGATTATTATAATATACATGGTTAAGTTTCATTCTCATGTGATTATTTATATGGAATTTATTAGTCATCATTTATTCCTACCATATTATGATAAAGTTTGATTAAATGGTATACCATATTAATTATGCTTATTATTTCATAATAGATTCTATAATGTTTAACCCTTACCAAGAATTTGAGCTCACCTATTTCTTATATTTTATTTTCCCCCAGGATACCTTGGAAGTGTTTTATGATTATTTATGTAGGGTTTTTCTAAGGGGATAATTATGTTCTCAATGAAAAAACTTTTTGTATTTTATGTTTGAGATTTAATTTGAATTTCAAGTATATATCTAGTTCTATAATACTAATAAACTATTCGGTCCTTTTGGATGTGATTCCTTGTATCCTCTGCCATTTTAATAAAGTAACCACCAACTATGGGATACTAGATTCAGGTTATTTATAGTTTATATCAATGAAAGTTTAGTAGAAAACCTAGGAACTAGATTTAGGAAACCATGTATTAGAAAACATAACCTATGATCGAATTTGTAGATAATTCTAAGTATACGATAAGAACCTATAGATTTGGTAATGAAAGTAGATGACCTAGGTTAAAACTAAAGATTCATAGTTTGATAAAGTGTTATGATCTAGAAATCCAATAAATGATTCTTTATTACTATGTGATTTACCAATTTGATTAGTGTTGCTCACATTATTTTCTTTGGTTTTAGTCAATGGATGGAATAAGAAGAAACTAGGTTAATGATGAATGTGATAGAAAATGTGTTTATGGGAAACAAAATTGGATAATTACTATAGTAAATTATATTTTGATTAGGACTAATCAATTATGATAAAATATGAATAAAAATATGAACCTTCCATAACTCTCAAACTTACCAAGGAAGAGAATGATAGAGTTCATGAAGATCTCGATAGAGGAGACCATAGAGGGGAAACATGATTCAGTTTAATTTATGTTAATAATATGAGAATAAAATCCCAATTTAATATATTATAGGACCAAGAAGATATTTTTGGTGTGAAAAATAAGGACATAAAATAAGTAATTGTTCAGGAAAAATGAAAATTTTGGTTAACATAATGGATGAGAATAATGGTCTCCCAAAGATATTATCAATGGTTGAATGATTTAAATATAGAGAGTTTGAGCATTCGGAAAATTTATTTCCTATGGGTAAAGCTCATGAATATAACTAGATAGGTTATATTTATGATGATGAAGATACTATAAATAACATATTAAAGGAAGGATGTATCAAGGGATAAAATGATGAAGTGTAGTTAATAGTTTAAGAATGAAGTGGAATGATTAATGTACTTGTGTTTGGATTCAAGAATTATGATAATTATGAAATGTATAAGTATTGTACTCAAATACTATTTCTTTAAGTATTTTAGAGAATATGTTGAATGATACTAATGACCAGAAAAAATGATTCAGTGGAAAGTTCATCTTTTTGAAGATCACATTATTTGGGGAAGATAACCCTAAATATGTTTCCAATGTTGAGATAAAAATGAAAAATAGATATTTATGGTATAGTATTAGTGGCCTTTAAAATGGATAGTGATTTTATGAGAAATTAATTCATGATGAAGTTTACTTCATTTTTTGGATTTATGAAATACATTCAGTAATCTAAAATTTTATTTAAGGTATAAATAGAGAGTAAATTCTTGAAAGCATGCATGTTATCATTAAGGTATAAAGGTGATCAAGGTATTAATATATTTTTTATTTGAAAATAAAAGATATATTATGTTTTTTTTGGAAAATATGATGTTAAGTTGATTTTTGAAATTTAGTGACCTTACTTCTAATTTTTTGAATAAATGTATTTTGGAAAAGTTTTAAAATTAACTACTTATGAAATGGATTAAGTAAAACATTGAATATTATTTTTATAGGTTAAAGTATGATACCATTTTACAACTATTTTTCTTTTTTTTAAATATTTAAAGGCTTAAAGAATGACTTATGTATCTTTTAATAAAAGTGCTTTAGGTATAAAAATTCATCTTGAACATCCATTTTCTAGTGTAAGAGATGAACTGAAAATTGATTGAAGCACAAAAAAATATGGTATTATGATTATTACATGGAAATAAATCAAGTAAGTTTATTTTCTCAAGTTCTTATCTGGAGAGATAAAAAATTCCTCAGCTCTAGGTAAAGGATTTTGGAACTAAAATGTGGTATGTTTACTTTTCTTACTAATAAATCAATGGTCTTTTAACCAATAAAAAATTTATAGTGTTTTGATAGTTAAATTTCTAATGAACTTGTTATATATCACTCTCAATCATAACTTGATATTTAGATTTATCTTCCTTTCCTGTATTTTCACTTTCCCCTCATGTTCTTCTATTTGAAAGCCTAATTTTGTGGTGGCCTTCACATTTACCTTTCCCTATTATTAAGAGGATGTTTTATTAACCCTATTTATGATGTGGGTTTCCCAAAATTTAATTTTAAAATATCAAAATTTGGTTTTATAAGTGAAATTTAAAATTTAAAGGACAAAATTTGTTGAATGAGGGGAGAATGTAACACCCAAAGATTTTATGGTATGTCTCTTTTTAAATTTAGCCTCTTTAATAGCTTACACTTAAATGAACAATGAAATATTATTATATGATCGTTATAACTTATACATTAAAATGGTAGGAATGAATATTATTAACCAAATTATTAAATATATAACTCTACAACTTATTTTTAATTAATCAATTAATTATTTTTGAATAAACACTTATTTTTTTAGTAAATTCATTTTATTCTTTAAAAAATGTGTTTTCTTTAAAAAAGGTTTTCACAATTTTTTAAGAGTAAATATTATAATAACTTTTTTAACTTCTATAAATTTTATTTTATAAAAATAATATCATTTTTAAAATATTTATATTAAAATTATCTTATGGTGAAGTTTTTGTAATTTTCTGAGAAGATTGATTTTCTAGTGCATAATGAAAAATACCGATTTTTAAAAAATTATCAATTTATATATATCAAAATTAAATTTGTGATTTGAATTTTATATCAATGAAAATTAATTAATATTTAGTTATAAATAACCTATTTAGTTTCATTTTAATAACCCTTTTACCATATTTTGGTATAAGTATATTTTTTGGTTTAAAAATGCATTTTCCATAAAATTGTTTTTCATTGTGTATTGCCGGATTAATTTTTAATTAATTTATATAATGTATTTTGAATTTTTAAAAATTGATTCCATATTTTTATATATAATTTAAAAATTTATTAAATAAGTCCCCTTTATTTTTGGCCAATATGAATAGTAACCTTGGTAATTTTTGTTACCATGGTAAAATGTAAATTGGAAAATATATGTTAAAAATAAGCTGATAAGGACCAGGAAGTGTCCCTAAAACTTGTCCCAATTTTATTATATGAATAATATTAATCCATAATAATTCTCTTTTTGGTTATATGACCATTTATATCCATTTGGATTATATTATGACCTTTATAATATTTTATTTAATGAAAAGTCAAAGATGTCACATTCATAGTTTTAACAAGTATAACAATTTTAATATGATGTTATACAGAGGATATATTCGACTATATATATTAATTATAAATATAAAATAATTATCTTCAACATGGTAATTTATTTTTAAATTTTAGGAAAGAAATAATTACCTTAAATGCTTGCATGACATTGATGCAGTAATTAATTAATTAATGTAATAATCAAATAAATGATATTAAAAATATTAAAATAAATTTTATTTGAGATAATTAATATCATACATGAAGTTTATAGATGACTGTGAAATATTAATTTTGTATTAAAATATTCAGTTTGAAGTTATCTTGTTGTATTGATTTTTTTAAAAGTCAATGTATTTAATAGTGTGAAAATTGACATTAATGATATTTTAAAATAAATAATAATTTATTAAGTGATATAAAATTTATAAAAATTTTAAATTATAGAAAATTATTGGGATAAAATTTAAAATTTCATCCAAGATCCATTTATGAGTTGTTTTCCATTTTATAATAACTATATTAACCATCAAAGAGTAAAAATCCATGTTGTCACAGTAATAGTTAAAGAGGTTAACTAAGGGTTAAAAAGAAAATATAAGGGTATAAATTCAGTCCAAACTTATCTAAATGTTATTGGATGAATTTATTTATATGAATAATAAAATTATATTTTAAATTATTAATATTTTTCCATTTTAATTGAAAATTAAATTATATTAAATTAATATTTTATGAAATTCCTGAAGTGCCCCTCGCCTCAATTAAAAAATGGTACCCCTTCCCTCATTTACACCACTTTGAGACATATATATTAACTAAAAACTGTATATTTTTCTTCCCAAAATATTTATACAAGTTATGGATGATCCTTTATTTCAAAAAGACCAACCCTAGATCCATTAAAAAGAGATCTAAAGGAAGTCCTCTAAAGAAGAGGTAATCAAGTTTACTAACTCATTCAAGTTAGTTTCTTCTTCTAATTCATATTAATTTTTTATTTTCTTAATAATATAATAACTACAATATAATATAAATACTGAGATTTTATTAGCATTATACAACCATATTTTACCTTTTATCAATCCTATGAAAAATGAAAGCACCGCAGGTGCATACGTACGACTTACCATCTCTACGTAGCGGTGTAATTCGTTTTTCATCACCACTTCACTTGGATGATTATAATGATAGAAATAATGGATAAATATTGTAATTATGACATGATATTTTTTATTTAAAATTAATATATCACCCACTTCCTTACCATTACCCCAATTAATGGAATGATATTGCCGCTGGTGCGTACATACGACCTACCGTTTCCACGAGGCGATGCGATTTATTTTCCATGTTAAACATTAAATAATGGCTCTAAAAATTTATATAATGAATAAATATGATATCTATTACCTTAATACAATTATTTATATGATTTAACTATATCCTATGCACAATAAACAATACTTACATATCAATAAAGGCATAAGAAAATGAAGTAGTTAACACCCAAAATAAGGGTAATAATGAAATATTATTAACAAACGAGTGATAAAATGATATAATATGATCATATATGATATTATAAATATTAATATGGTTCTATTATAAATTAGTAAAATGATTGAAACCATTATAAATTATTATTAAAGAAATTTCAATTAAAGCAAAGCGCAAGGTAAGAGATTTCTTAACTCAATTTTCATTCATTGGGTTAAACTTCTATTTCATTGATTTTTTCATACTAAGGTTATGGGTGAAATAATTTGTGATTGTACTGTTCTGTATTTACACTTATTTTACATGTATTTATAGTGGATAAACATAATATATTCATTTTATTAACCATATTATCTTTTTAAGGGGCTTTGTCACAATTTCATTTCATTGAGGCAGATTTTGATGTTATGCACCTATATTATTTTTTTATGTGTATATAATTCCTATTTGACATGTTATATCATGATTTTATTTATTATAATTATTTTTAATGTTTTTATAAATGTTATTCATTCATAGGGAATTTGATTCAACTGATTATAAAGTGGTAAGGGTTTATTTCATAATCTCATTATTATTCTTGATTGTTTAAGTTTAATTCTCCACTGAGGAATATTTCTCTTTCATGTCCATGTTTTCTAAAAATATTTTCAAAAAATATTTTACTATTAAAAAATTATTGTTGAAAATAATTTTATCCATTTAAAAAAATGTTTTAAAAGGAAACTTTCCATCATTTTTCAAATAATGTACTTTATGAATTTTCTTAAAAAGATGTGAAGAGAATTTTTTTAACTAATACGACATGAAATAAATTTATCACCACCATGTATCCTTGGAGTTTTTATTATTTATTTACGAGTTTACAAGGCTATTTTTAAATAAAATGATTTATTTATTACGTGCATAGTTTTTGGATTTTTTTTTAAAATTATTTTAAATGTAAAAATTGAATTTTCCTAAAGAAATATCCTAGTAATATCTTTAAAGTATTTTTATCTATATAAAAATAATTTTTTTGAATATTATGTTGTGAATGTACTCCAATCGCACCATTCATCGTATTTATTTTGATGGTTTATGATTAGTTTGACATAGGAAGTATTGATATTCTATAAGATTAATTATTCTAATACAAATAGTTATTGATTTTACTAAGGCATGTTGATTCAATTGTATTATTTATTCATGTGAGTAATGAACTAGACTTAGTAAGTGATGTGAAGGGTCTGATATATCCCCTCAATACATTGGTATATCAAATGAGACAAACTATATAGGGTTTTGGTTAAGGCCTTATCCATTATTTTTAGATGTCTTGGCAGAGGCCTCGATGATAACTTTCAGATGTCTGACATTATGCATTCAGTTATTGATATTCCATGTTATTATTCGATTAATAGAATATCCACGGTTAAGTTTCATTTTCATGTGATTATTTATATGTAATTACTTGGTTATTATTTATTCCTACCATATTATACTCAAGTTTTATTAAATGGAATACCATATTGATTTTTCATATTGTTTTATAATAGATTCCACTGTATTTAACCCTTACTGAGAATTTGAACTCAAACCTTTCTTATGTTTTATGTTTCCCCAAGTTACTAAGAAGTGTTTTATGATTATTTATATAGGGTCATGATAAGGGGATAATGGTATTCTAGCAGAATTTTTTTTGTATTTTATGTTTGAAATGTAATTTGAATTTCATATATGTATATGGTTCTCCAAGAATACTAAACTATTCAGTCCTTTGGGATGAGATTCCTTGTATCTTATGCTAATGTAATAAAATAACCACTAACTATGGGATATTAGAGTTAGGGTCTTTACAATATATCTAATGGAAACATACATCATCATACTAATTCACTACAATGGAAAATGTTTGATCACAAATTTTATGATTTTGGAAATAAAGTTAGAAATATCTGAATGGGCCTTCACATAGATGGAATGAATCTATATCAAATAATTAGTTGTGAAAATAGTTTGTGGAATTTATATTGGATGTATACAATTTTTACCCATATATATGTATAAATATGAAATATATTATGAAGATATTGATGATTTCTAAGCAAAAAAAATCCTAACAATGATATTAATGTTTATCTATCACTATTGATTGATAATTTAAAATTTATATGGGTTTTAGGTGTTACAATATTTTTTTATACATGAAGAAGTATTTTATTTTGTGTGTTATAATAATGTTCACTATAAACAACTTTCCTACACATGGAAACTTATCTCGACATAGTGTTAAAGGATACAAATCTTGTCTAATTTGTGAAGAGGGGAATTCATTTCACCGATTTCAAAATGGAAGAAAAATAGTGTAAATGGGAAATATGAGTTTTTTTGTGAATGGATCATTCTTATAAAATATTAAAAAGGAATTTAATGGTTTATGTAATGCCCTGACCCTAGAAGCCCAGAGTTGGTGCATTATTTTATTTCATTTTCATGATTAAAAGGATTCAAATCTCGAAGGACTGATCAGTTTAGTAACCCAGAAAATTAGATACAAAAATAAGTTTTACATTACATCATGAAATGAAAAACAACATAGTATATTCATTAAAAACACTCAAATACCTTATATTATCCCTACAGGTCAGTCATAATATACCTCTTTGCATCCTAGAAAAAAATAAAACATAAGAAAGGGGTGAGATCAGATGCTCAATAAGGATAAAAAATATATCAAAAGTTATCATAAATAAGCATAAAATTTTAATACAAGTTATAAAATTGAAACATAAGCCTTTTAATAATAATATTGAGCATAATATGGAAATAATTAATAAAATAATTCCATTTAAACATTCACATAGATATTCTACTTGCTGAATAATCGTATGTAATATTAATAACTAATCTCATAATGAGGGAACACATAATGCTAGACATCATAACCATACTATCAAGGCCTCATGCCAAGACTGTATATAAATTGGTAAAAACCCAAACTAGTTTGTCTCATGAGAACTAACGATGCATTAAGAGGCTTTCATTAACTGATCCCCAACCCGTAGGTCTTTCATTAACCGGTTCCCAACCCATAAATTACTATTTCCAATGCATTCCTCATATGAAAAGGGTGAAAAATAACCAATATAAACATTCGTATTAAAACTATCATATGAATTATTAATACTTTAACCATAAACAATGAATGGTATAAAATTAGCACATCCAATGTCAAATATTTCATAAACCATTCAAAAAAATTGGGTATATTGTATTATAAGAAAACAACCTCAATTAAATAGAAACTCCAACAAAGGATGTTGACATAGATGAAAATAATCTAATAAAATCATTAAAACTCTTTGAGAGAAATATCTCTTTTTACATTGAAATCATTTAGAAGATTCAAAATTATAAAAGAAAACATTTATTTTGAAAATAACCTTGTAATCTTGTAAGGGAATATTTAGATCATTAAGGATTCATGATGGAAAAAAAATTCACTCACGTCTCATAAGTTAAAAAAACACTTCTTCCTTAATTTTTTTTGAAAAGGTCATAAAGTACCTCATTTGGAAAATGATAGAAATATTCCTTTCAAAACATTTTATAAAGAGTCAAACATGTCTAAAAATGACTTTAATGTATATTAAAGGAATAATAATAATATTTTTAAGTATATTTTTAGGAAACATGGACATGGATAACAAAATGTCCCATTAGATACTTACGTATAAACAACCTCATATAATAATGAGATTGTGAAATTAACCCTTACATAATACCTTCCTTTATTTTAGGACGTGTTAAACTTATATATATTTGTTAAAACATGTTATTAAATTATTCTAGGATTATATCCATATTTATTATATCATATATGTTTCTCTTATATCATTTTTTTAATAATATTTTAGTATTACCATTGTTTTAGGTGTTAACGACTTTGTTTTTCTATGCACATTTTGTTGTGTAATTCATGTTTACTATAAAGAGGATGTATTTTATTTATATCCAGAATGATATTAAGTTCATAAATATTATATTTACTCATATTATAAATTATATAATCATTCTATAATGGTTAATGTGGAGAACTAATCTCATCGTGTCGTGAAGACGGTAGGCCGTACGTACACACGTTCGACAATATCATCCCCTTAATGGTTAAATGGTATAGAATTAGATTGTATATTAATTATACATAATTTTTATCATGTTATATTTATTATTTATATCCATTATACACATCATTATACCCATAAAAATAAATTAGTGTTGAATAACAAATTACACCACGACATGGAGACGGTAAGCCGTACACACTCATGTATATTGATATTATTATTAATAAGATTGATAAAAGGAGGAATATGTTTGTCCCATAATCATAATAACATCTCATAATTTATATTATAATGTATTTATTAATTTATTATGTAAACAACATAGGAATAGGAAGGATAAAAAAGAAATTGAACTGAATTGGTAAAACAATTACCTCTTCTTCGAGTATATCCTTTTGATTTTCACAAAAGGACTTATTAGATTGAATTTTTACCCAAAGTATGGCCTATAGGATGATGTGATGGAAGTTGGGAGTAGAAATAGTAACATTATGTATTAATAAAAAGGCTTTATATGTGTGAATAAAATAGAAGGATAAGTTCCCTCATATAATAGAGGGGAGGGGCACTTTAGAAAACTCCAAAACTATTAATTTATTATAAATTTATTTTTGATTTAAAATAGATCCAAAGTGAGTTATTTAGAGTATAAGATAAGGATGGTTTTTAAAAATCTAAAACAATTAATTTTAGAAATGTTTAGGTCACAATATTAACCTTATCGTTTGGATTTAACCCTTAGTTAAACAGTTAAACTCTTACTGTGACTACTTGTATTTTTATACTATAGGGTTAATATAGTTACTATAAATGAAAAAGGTCATAAATTGGATCATTTATGAAATATGTAACATTATAATAGTTATTTGGACAAAATATATTTTTTTTATGAATTTTATATCTTTTAATAAAATATTATTTATTTTAAAATCTCATTTATGTCAAGTTTGACACTATTTATTACTTGATTTCTTTAAAAAAAAAATAAAAACTTGATTCCTTATAAGAAACTATATTAAATCATCCCTAAAATTTCAAAGTAATCCAAAAAATTCATGTATGACATAAAATATTTCAAATTATATTTATTTTAATACTATTAATAACATTTAATTGATTCTTCCTTTAATAAATCAATTACTGCATCATTATTGTGTCACCGTTTAATTTAATTATTTATTTTATAAAATTATAAATAAATTAAAATTATGTATATAAAAAATTTTCATTTCAAAATATTATTTATATTCGATCATATCACTTATATATTCTCATATTAAAAATGACATCGTTATTAAAATTTGAATATGATGTTTTTAACTCTTCTTTAAATAAAATATAATAAATGTCATAATCTAAAATAAGTGGATTAAAAAGGATTATGTTTTTGTAATAAGGTTTATTTTGGTATAAAAAAACTTATCCAATGAAATTAGTACAAGTGTTAGAGTGCTTTATAATAATATTATATTTTTTTACCATTAATTACCCGATTAACACTTAACCGTGGTAAATAAATAAAAATTTATTAAAGTTACTATTCAACAAAAAATTAAGTTGATTCTATTAGATAAAGAATTTCATAATAATTAAAACCATGTATGTCCATTTTTTGAAATTCCATTCACATAAGTGGAAAAATTACTTTTAATGCTAATCCTGGAGATGTAGCGAAAAGGTGGGTAAAAAAGAAATTTATATCTAATTATATTATAAAAATGGTTCCAATGACTTAAATTGGGTTAATATATATATTATTTATATATTTTGAATTTAAAATAACTTTAATTAAAATAATTATTTAAAAGAAAAAATCGTTTTTTAACAACCATGCAGTAATTTTCACTATTCATCAAAAATTGAAACTTTTCAGAAAAATACCAAACATTTACCCTAAGATAATTTTGATATTCCAAATTCAAAAATGAAGTCTATTTTTATTTTTTCTTATAAATTTCATAATATGGTTAATACTATTCATAACTGTTATTTAAACGGCTAGTTTGATAGATCTTGGTGCACTCAAACTCGGTGTTGTGTGGAGCACAAACTATTAAATTTATTTTAAAAAAAGTACCATGGAATCTTGGGGTGTTACATTATCACCTCATTCAATAATTTCGTCCTCAAAATTTCTAGAATATCACCCCATAAAAAGATTCATGTGGTTATTTATCATAAATTCCTCAGATTCTCATGTTGCCTCTTCTATTTTATAGTTTCTCTAAAGGACCTCTACCAATCGAGTCATATGATTCCTCAAAACTTGTTCTCTAGTGTCAATAATATGGATTGGTTCTTCATAGTAAGATAGATTGGGTTCTAGTTCTATTTCTTCATAAGTGAGCACATGCGTTGTGTCAGACATGTATTTACTTAATAGTGATACATAGAACACATCATTAACTTTGGAGAGACTTGGTGAAATTTACAAATGGTTAGATAGAGGTCCAATTCATTCCAAAATTTCAAAAGGTTTGATGTACTCACCGAATCTTATAACAACCTTCCATGGAGATACCTTCAAAAAAAAACATGATCTCCTAATTGAAATTCCAAATCCTTCTTTTGGTTATCAACATATCTCTTTTTCTACTTTGAGTTTTTTTATATGGGTTTGAATAATATTAAAAAATTTTCATTGTTTCCTCAATATATTTTGGACCTACGAGTTTTCATTCTCTAACATCATCCCAACAAGTTGGTGTAAGACATCTATTTCCATATAATGGTTCATATGGTGCCATCTGAATACTTTAATGGAAGGTATTGTTATAGAAAAATTACACTAGAGGTAAATACTGATCCCACATACCTTTAAAATCAAGTGAGAAATATCTCAACATGTCTTCTAAAGTTTGAATAGTCCTTTTTGATTTTCCATTAGTTTGAGGGTGGTAGGCAGTGCTCAAATAAATCTTAGTATCTAGGGACTTCAGAAGACTTTTTCGTAATTTTGATGTAAAATGAGGATCACAATTAGAGACAATCGATGGTGGTATACCATGAAGTCTTAAAAATTAATTAATATATAGTATTTCTAAACATTTAAGTGGTAAATATTCTCTTATATCAAGAAAATATGATGATTTGTAAATACTATCAACAATAACCCACATCACATCATTTCTTCTAGGATTATTTGGTAGGCCCATGACAAAGTCCATCGTAATATCATACCTTTTCAACATTTTTATAGGAAGAGGTTGCATGAATCCTATAGTATGATGTCTTCCAACCTTCAACTATTGAAAAACCAAACATCTTGATACATATTCAGCAATCTCCTTCTTCACATTGTCCCAACAAAAATGTTCCATCATATATCTATATATCTTAGTGATACTAGGGTTTATAGAGAAATTAAATCTATGAGAATCATCAAATAATTCCACTCTTATCTTAGTTATAGAGGGAACAAAAATCTTCTACCTAAATTTTAAAATTATATCTTCATAGACCAAGTCAATCAATCTCCCATCATTCAGAGCTTTAATTTTCTTTTTAAAATCCTCATTATCAGACTGATAACTTTTTATGATTTTAATTAAATAAGGTTTAGAAACCATTTGAAAAAGTAGTGATGTTTCACCTTCTATGATAATTCCCATATCCATCTTTACTAGATCCATTAACATAAGATCCCTTTCAACTCTCATTTTTTTCATAACTCCATGGTCCTTCCTTCTCAAAGCATCAGCCACCTTATTTTCCTTCCCTAGGTGGTTGTTTATTATGAAATCATAATCCTTAAGTAAATCAAGCCATCTCCTTTGTGTCATGTTGAATTATTTCTGTGAGAAAATATATTTCAAACTCTTGTGATCAGTATATATCTCACATATTTCTCCATAGAGATAGTGTGTCCATATCTTTATAACAAAGATTATTACAGCTAACTTAAGATCATGAGTTGGGTTGTTTTTTTCAGGAATTTTTAATTTCATTAATTCATAAGTAATAACTCTATCATTCTACATAAGAACACAACTGGTTCCTTTCCTTGATGCATCACTATAAATCACAAAACCGTCATTTCTATATGGTAAATTCAAGATAAAAGAATTGGCTAATATTCTCTTTAATTATTACAAAAATTCTTCACTCTTTTATCCAAACAAATTTAACCCCTTTAAGTGTGAGCATGGTTAATAGGTTATCCAATTGATAAATTTTTTGGATTAATTGTAGATAGTAAGTTTCTAAACCAATAAAAATTCTTACCTATCTTATGCTCGTCTGTGCTATCCATTCTTGGACTACCTTTGTCTTTTCAGGATTGAAATAAATTCCATCCTTCAAGGCAATATGGCTAAGAAAAGAAATTTCTTAAAGCTAGAATTCACACTTCCTAAGTTTCCCATATAGTTCATTTCTTTTATTATTATTAAGAAAAATTTGAAAGTGGTTCCCATGGTTTTCGTAGTTTTTGGATTATACGAAGACATCATCAATAAATACTACAAAAAAAATCATCAAGATATTCCTTGAACACTCTATTCGTTATATCCATGAAAAATAGGCTACATTAGTCAATCCAAATGACATTACTATAAATTCTTAATGTCCATACCTGACTTAGAATGTTGTCTTTGGAATATCTTCTTTTTTTACACAAAATTGATGATATATAGAATGAAGGTTAATCTTCTAAAAATATTGAGCTCCATGAATTTGATCAAAAAAATCATCAATGCAAGGAAGAGGAAACTTGTTCTGTATTGTAATAAAATTTATTTCTCTATAGTCAATGAACAACCTCATTGATCCATATTTCTTATTAACAAAAATAACTAGGGATCCCCATAGAGAAACTTTAGGGTGAATAAATCCCTTATTACTCAAATACTCTAGTAGTTTCTTCAGCTCTATTAATTTCATAATGGCCATTATATAAGGAGTCTTTGATATTGGTATTGTATTAGGGATTAAATCAATATAAACCTCCCTATTAGGAGGATGTTTAGTTAAATCCTCTAAAAATAAATCATTGTATTCTTGTATAGGAGGTACATCCTCAATTTGAATGTTTCTTTCTTCACCCATAGATTATGTTTTCTCTTCCTCCCTAAGAGTTTCATTTAGAAGAGCTATTGGGGGTGGATCTAGATAAGAATTATATGATGAAGTTTCTGTTCTAAAGATAATGGATTCTATATCATCCTCACAAATAATAACTTACTTCTTCTTGAAATAAAATTTCACATCATATTTTGATAACCATCCCATACTAAAGATTATATCAAAGTTGACCATAGGTATGATGATAATGTTAGCAGATAAATCATTCTTATATTCCATAATGGGAACTAACTGATATATCTCTATTGCAATGAGACTCCCCTTATGGGTTTTGATTGACAACTCCCTTATTAATGTAAATTTTAAATATCTAATTTTCAAATCAAACTTAAAAGATATAAAGGAATGATAGGATATAGAATAAAATAAATATTTTTCTAAATTTGAGGAGATGATTAAAGTATCTACCAGCATGCCATTAAGAGATTCAACCTCAGATATTGTGACTATGTAAGCATGGACTTGTTCCCTTAGGCTTTTATGGGAAATTTTTCCTTGATGTTTAGGACAATAATTTTCATAATGTCCCATTTCTTTATAATTTTAGCATTGAACATTGATAGCTTTTCTTCCCCTTGAAATCACAAGATTTCTACCTTTTTATCCACACTTTTAATAGTCTCACATTATATTTAGTCATATAATGGGGTGTTTTTCCCATAATTATCACATGGTGGAATACCAGCTTTTCCTTTATTCCCCTTATTTCCTTTTCGAGAGTGTTAAATGACCCTCTTCTTGTCTTGGTTTCCTTTAAAGTTATAAGACTTTGAGAATTAATTTTCTATCTTGATAGAACATGAGACTATATATTATTATGATAATAAATATTGTGAGACTAGTTCCTATCATATGAATGGTTTTAACCCATCAAACATTCTTCTTGGGCTACCTCTCTAACCTTGTGAAGTTAGCTTCATTCTTTGAAACATTCTCACCCTCCTTCTGTCTCAGACTCATAAATTTCCATTTTATATCAGCTTTTTTGTTCATGAGGAAAGTACTTTTCTAGGAAAAGATCTTTAAATTCCCTCAAATCTATGTTTTATACTTATTCATACTCTTTTTTGTTTCTAATTAATGAACACCATTGATCTACATCTCTTGAGAGATGATAAACTGCATGAAAACTTTTTATCTTTCATAAATTACAAAACAAAGAAATATTTTCTATAAGGAACTTATCTATTGCTTAGCTACAAATGGATTTGTAATCCCATTGAATGTTGAAGGTTGTTGTCTCATAAAGAATTATATTATTGATCCTATACATTTTGGATCAGGATACTCCATACGAGTATGGTTATTATTAATAACCCGAGTCAACTTTGACTATATAGTTATAAGTTATTCAGCACCAATTGCAATTCCTGATCCTAAATCATTATCTTGTATAGGAGGAAAATCCCTACATGGATTATGTACGTTGATATGATTTAAATTTTTCTTCCAATAGGTTCCATTTCTATACAATTACATTCACTAGATTATGTTATAAATCATAATGCTGAATTTCAAAATACATAACATAAATTAAAAAATTTATGCATATCAAATCTCATAATCATAAGCTTGGTTTTTTGGGGACATATTTACTTTTAAATCCTTCATAATGGATCAAAAAGAAAATATGAATTATCCTAATCATATCCCTCAGAAGTGTCAAAAAAGGTGCACATTAAATCCCGTTGTTGTGTACCAGGTTACCCCGAGTCAAGCCCAGAGCACCTTGTTAAAGTTATTATTAATAAGTACATCTATTTCATAACCACATCTACTTATTATATCTAGATATGGATGTATTTTCTATGAATAACCACATTATCTCTACATTAAAAAAGTTATAGTATCTTCTTCTATAATTATTCTCAAAGTCTATCTTAGGGTAATGTTCCCTGATCAATTTTTTTCTAAATATAGGTTCCAATGTCTGTACTAAACTTCCTTTGATACTAACTATAATTCCCCGAATGCAGAAGCCCGAAGTTAGTGTATTATTTTATATCATTGGAATGATTACAAAGAATCAAATCTCAAAGTATAGATAAATTAGTATCCATAGAAAAACTAGATACAAAAATAAGTTTTACATTATATCATGAAATGAAAAAAAAAACATAGTATCTCCATTAAAAACACTCGTACCCCTTAGAATATCCCTGAAAGTTAGTCATAATATACATCTTTGCATCCTGGGGAAAAATGAAACATAAGAAATGGGTGATCTCAGATTTTCATCAAGGATAAATAATATAGTGGAAGCTATCATTGTAACGCCTCGGACCCAGTTACCCAGAGTCAGTGCATTATTACATAACATTGAAATCATCACAAGAAAGATCAAATCTCGAAAGACCGATTGGTTTAGTAGCCTTGGAAACACTAGATATATTCATAAGTCTTACATTACATCATAAAAATGAAAACTACAACAACATATTTTCTTCATAGTTCACACTCATATCCCCACATACTATCCCTGCAGGTCATTCATAAATTACTTCTTCACATCCTGGGAAAAATAAAACATTGAAAGTGGTGAGCTCAAATGCCCAATAAGGATAAAAATATTGCGGAAACTTTCATAAATAAGAATAAACATTTAAGGAAATGTATAACTAAAACAAAAGACTTTTAAACTTGAACTTCAACATAGTATGGAAAAAATAAAATGAAATAATTCCATTTACTTATTCTAATGGATATTCTACTAATCGAATAATCACATGCAATATCAATAACCACTTTCATATTGATGGAATGCATAATGCCAGACTATCATAACCACATATCCAAGGCCTCGTGCCAAGACTATAAATAAGATTTTGTCAAGACCTTGTTCCAAGACACTAGTTTGTCTCATGATACCTACCGATGCATCGAGGAGCTATAGCGGGCTCCACCCATCACATATTAATTCCAATGCATTCCCATATGAAAAGGTTTAAACATAACATAAACATTTGTATTAAAAATAGCATATAAAATGTTGATACTTTCACCATAAACCATGAAGGGTATAAAAATAACATATCCATAGTCAAACATATCACAAAACCTGTAATACAATATATAAGTTTTGTTTTATAATAAATCAGCTTCAAATAAGCTTAAAATCCATCAAAGGATGTTGACATAGATGAAATCAAAACTCTTTTTAGAGAAATATCAATTTTTATTTTGAAATAATTTAAGAGTCATATAAAATAAAACATTTTATCTGAAAATATTATTATAAGATTGTAAGGGAATCTTCGACGATTTTATAACGGCGGAAAATAGCTGTACCCGCCGTATAAGTTAAAAGAAACATTCTTACCTTAATTCTGTCGAAAAGGTTAAAAAGAACCTTGTTTGGAAAAGGACGGAAAGATTATTTTATAAACCTCTTATAAAAAGTCAAACAAGGGTATAAATGACTTTAAACCATATTATAGTAAATAGTAAAAATGTTTTGAAATTCATTTTTAAGAAACATGGATGTGGATGATAAAGAAATCCCAGTAGATTATTACGTATAAACAACCTCGGATAATGAAGAGATTGCGAAATAAACCCTAACCTTGTACTTTTCCTTGGTTGGGGTAGGTTAACCTACTTTATAATGGTGAAATAATTGTTATTAAATTATAAAAGAATCATATATATTAATATGATATCATATATGATCTTTTAACATTGATTTGTTAATAATATCTTAGTATTATCGTTGTTTTGGGTGTTAACTTACTCGTTTTCTTTTATATGTTTTGTCACGTAAGCCGTGTTTTTCATGGATAGGTTGTATATTATTAATATCCAGAATTATATCAAGTCCTTAAACATTATTTTTAAATCATCAAATGATAATTATACTTGAATGGATACGATGGAGAATGAATCTCATCGTGTTCGTGGAGACGGTAGTCCGTACGCACGAGCGACAATATCATTCTTTTGATATTAAAATAATATTTAATTGGATGTTATATCATATATAAAGAATAATTATCATGTTATATTTTTTATTTACATGAATTACACATCATTATTATACCCATCCAAATAATAATTTATTGAATAACAGTTACACCACGACGTGGAGACGGTAAGCCGTACGTACGGACGTATGGTCACATGTTATTCAAAGGATGGATAGAATACTGAAATATGGTTGTAAAATGTTTATAATAACATAAAATTATATATAATATACTTGAGTTATTATTTTATAATGGTAATAACAAAGAAAGAAGAAGTGGAAGAAGAAAGGAACTTGAAAAAGGGTGGTGAAATCATTACCTCTTCTTCGGGTTCTTCCTTTTGATTTGATCAAAAGGGCTCATTAAGTTGGATTTATGACTAAAGGAATGCCTCTAGGATAAATTGAGGGAAGTTCAGAGAGTATTTGGGCAGAGTTTGGCCGAACCAAAAGGCTTTGAAGGTGAGATTTAATGGGAAGGGGGAGTGCCCTTTTATAAGAGGGGTGAGGGGCACCTTTGGAAAAGCTAGAAATATTATTTTATAATAAATTCATATTCGGTTTATAATGGCTCAAAAGTGGATTATTTAAAGTTTAAGGTGGGGAGGGGTAGAAAACCACTCAACCAATGTAATTTAGACAGGTTTGGGTTACTATATTAACCTTATCTTTAAGTATTAACTCTTAGTTAATTAGTTTCACTTTTACAATGTCTCTTTGTATTTTTATATTATATGGTTAATAAACTTACTATATACATCCACAAGACCACCAATTGGTCCATTAATTATACACCTATCATGATATAAGTCTCTTGTCCGAACATTATATTTTTAGGAATTTAATATCAATTAATAATACAATATTTGTTTTAAAAACTATTTTATGTTAATTTTGACACTATTCAATAATTGATTTTTTTGAAACTCATAACAGAATTATTAATTCTAAAAAAGTTACTTAAGTCAATACTAACATGTCATATTAACCTATAAAATTAGTGTAATTCATAAAAAGTCTCAAATTATATTTATTTGGGTATTTATAATATCAATTATTCTAATTTTTCACTAATTAGGTAATTACTGCATCATCATTGTGTCATAAATAAATTAAATTATTTAATGTCTAAAAATTATAAATAAAATATCATTATGTAGAAAATAATTTTATCTTTCTAATTAATATTTACAATCGAATTTATATTATGTATAACCCTATATTAAAAATGTTTTATTAAATAAACTTTGATTTTAACTCTTTTAACTCTTATTTAAATTAAATAATAATAAATGTCCTAATCTAATCCAAGTGGACCTAAATGATAATATTTTATTCCTAAGGTTGTTTTTGGTCGAGATACACTTTTCCAATAGAATTAGGACATGTGTTAGGGTAATATTAATATCATTTTTACCCTTAATTACCCTATTTACTTTTAACCGTGGTAAATAAAAGTAAAAAGTTACTATTCACCAAAAATTATTTTCATCTCATTGAACCACATTTTACTATTTTATATTAACCATGTCTCTCGGATTTTTAAAATTCCATTCACAGAAGCGGTAAAATTAAGTTTTATGAAAAATTCAGTTTTTTAACTACCACTTAGTGGTTTCACTATTCATAAAAAATTGAAGTTTTTCAAAACAATGCCAAAATTTCACCCTAAGCTATAATTAATATTCCGAATTCAAAAATAATGTCTATTTTACAAAATTCCAAAAATATAAGTTGCATTAATTAATTTTATAATTAATTCCCGCTGTTACAACAAATAGCATGTTTTTAAGAAACAATATATATCAAAAGATTGACAATTGTTTATGTCCAATTTCAAAGTGAAATTAATTCTAATGAATACAATTGGATAAAATGGTAAAAATATATTCTAATTATACTTTAAAACCACTAAATAATATAGTTTATCACTATAAATTATTTTGATTAAAAAAAGTTGTTTTAAAGTATTTTTCACTATTCATAAAAATTGGAAGTTCTCAGAAAAATACCAAAAAATCAACTTAGGATAATTTCGATATTCTGAATCAAAAAATGAATTCCATTTTGAAATATAAAATATATATAATTTCAAAAAGTAGGTATTACTATTCATAACGGCTAGTTTAATTGGTTGTGGTGTGTTAGAACTTGATGTTGCGTACAACACACGCTATCACATTATTCAAAGAGAAGTGTACCCTAGAAGCTTGGGGTGTTACATTCTCCCCTCCTTCAAATAATTTAGTTCTCGAAATTTATAGAATACTACCGCATGAAAAGTCTCGGGTGGTTCTTCATCATAAGTTCCTCGGGTTCCCACATTGCCTCTTCCATCTTATGGTTTCTCCACAATACTTTTACCAGATGAGTCGTCCAGTTTCTCAGTACTTGTTCTCTCGTATCAAGAATCCTGACGGGCTCTTCACAATAAGATAGATCGGGTTCCAGTTCTAATTCCTCATAGGTGAGTACATGCGTTGGGTCAGGCATGTATTTCCTCAATAGAGATACGTGGAACACACCGTGAACTTTGGAGAGACTTGGCGGCATTGCCAATCAGTAAGCTATAACCCCAATTCGTTCTAGAATTTCGAAAGGTTCGATGTACATGGGACTCAATTTACCTTTCTTACCAAAATTTATGACTCCCTTCCATGGAGATACCTTCCGGAAAACAAGATCACCGACTTGAAATTCCCAATCCTCCCTTTGATTATCAGCATAGCTCTTCTGCCTACTTTGAACTGCTTTGATGTGATTTTGGATTACCTTCACCTTTTCCATCGTTTCCTCCACCAGTTATGGACCTACAAGTTTTCTTTCACCAATGTCATCCCAACAGGTTGGTGTGTGACATCTCTTTCCGTATAACGCTTCATATGGTGCCATCTGAATACTCGAATGGAAGCTATTGTTATAGGAAAATTATACCAAAGGTAAATATTGATCCCACATACCCTGAAAGTCAAGTGAGCAAGATCTCAACATGTCTTCTAAGGTTTTAATAGTCCGTCTGTCTGAGGGTGGTAGGCAGTGCTCAAATAAAGTTCAGTATCCAAGGATTTCTGAAGATTCTTCCAGAATCTTGAAGTAAAACGGAGGTCACGATCTAAAACAATCGATAGGGGTACTCCATGAAGTCTCACAACTTCATTAATATATAGTTTTGCTAGACGTTCCAGTGGTAGATCTTCTCTTATATCAAGAAAATGTGCTAACTTGGTAAGACGATCAACAAAAACCCATATTACATCATTCCTTATAGGAGTCTTTGGTAGCCCCATGACAATGTCCATTGTAATATTGTCCCATTTCCACTCTGGTATGGGAAGAGGTTGCATGACTCCTCCAGGTTGTTGCCTTCCATCTTTCACTTGTTGACAAACCATACATCTTGATACAAAATCAGCAATCTCCCTCTTCATGTTGTCCCACAAAAAATGTTCCTTCAAATATCTATAAATTTTTGTGCTCCCAGGGTGTATTGAGAAATTGGAACTATGAGAATCATCCATCAATTCCATTTTTAGATCAGGTATATCAGGAACACAAAGTCTCTTCTCGAATTTCAAAATTCCATCTTCATACACAAAGTCTCTCAATCTCCCATCATTCATAGCTTTAATCTACTTTTTAAAATTTTCATCATCGTTATGAGAACTCTTAATCCTTTCTAGTAAAGATGGTTTGGCAACCATTTGAAAAAGAATTGATGTTTCACCTTCCATGGTTATTCCCATGTCCATTTTCACTAGATCCATGAAAATTGGATCCCTTTCAATTCTCATATTGTTCAAAACTCCATGATATTTTCTGCTCAAAGCATTTGCCACCTTGTTTGCTTTCCCCGGGTGGTAGTGTATCGTACAATCATAATCCTTCAGTAATTCAAGCCATATCCTTTGCCTCATGTTGAGATCTTTTTGTGAGAAAATATACTTCAAAATCTTGTGATCAGTATAAATCTCACATTTTTCACCATAGAGGTAGTGCCTCCATATCTTCAAAGCAAAGATCACAACTGCTAACTCGAGATCATGAGTAGGATAGTTTTTCTCATGAATTTTCAACTATCGTGATGCATAGGCAATAACCCTATCATTCTGCATAAGGACACAACCAAGTCCTTTCTTCTATGCATCACTATAAATAATGAACCCATCATTCCCCGATGGTAGAGTCAATATAGGAGCATTGACTAATCTTCTATTCAGTTCTTCGAAACATTATTCACACTATTTTGTCCAAACAAATTTAACCCCTTTACGTGTGAGCTTCGTTAATGGGTTAGCCAATCGGGAAAAATTCTGGACGAAATGTCGATAATAACCTGCTAAACCAATAAAACTACGTACCTCAGTTATATTCATAGGTTCTGGCCATTCTTAGATTGCCTTGGTTTTAGAAGGATCAATAGAGATTCCATCTTTAGAGACAATATGGCTAAGAAAAGAAATCTCCTGAAGCCAAAATTCACACTTGCTAAACTTCCCATATAATTCATGTCTTCTCAGAGTCTTCAGGATAATGTGCAAGTGATTTTCATGATCTTCGTAGCTTTTAGAGTATACCAAGATATCATCAATAAATACCACCACAAATTCATCGAGATATTCCTTGAAAACTCTATTCATAAGATCCATGAATACAGAGGGTGCGTTAGTCAATCCAAAAGGCATTACAGTAAACTCATAATGCCCGTACCTGGTTCGAAATGCTGTCTTAGGAATGTCTTCCTTCTTCACACACAACTGATGGTATCCAGATCGAAGGTCAATCTTTCAAAAGTATTGAGCTCAATGTAGTTGGTCAAATAATTCATCAATGCGAGGTAGGGGATACTTGTTCTTTATTGTTATAACATTGATCTCCCTCTATTCGATACATAACCTCATAGATCCATCTTTCATTTTAACAAATAAGATAGGGGATCCCCATGGAGAAACACTAGGGCAAATAAATCCTTTATTACTCAATTCCTATAGTTTTTTCTTTAGTTCGACTAATTATACAGTGGCCATTCTATAAGGGGTCTTCGATATAGGCCTTGATCCAAGAATTAAATCAATGGAAAACTCAACTTCTCATTATAGAGGATGTATAGGTAAATCTTCTGGAAATACATCTACATATTCTTTCACAACAGGTACATCCTCTATTTGAACATTCCTTTCCTCACCCACAATCATTTCTTTCTCTTCCTCCCCAATATTTGAATTCAGTTGAGCTACTGGGGGTGGATCTAGATAAGAATTAGGTGGTGGCGATTCTGCTCTAAAGATAAGGTGTTCCTTATCATCATCATCAAAAATTGTAACCTACTTATTCTTACAATAAATCTCCGCATCATAGTCCAAAAGCCAATCCATACCGAGGATTATATCAAACTCAATCATAGGTATGACGATGATATCAGCAAATAAAGAACATTTATGTGCTCTAATGGGGACTGATTCACAAAACTTTGTTGCAATGATACTTCCCTTAGGAGTTTTAACTGACAACTCCCTTGTTAAATCAAATTGTAAATATCTAATTTTCTTAGAAAACTGGGAAGATATGAAACAATGCGATGATCCAGAATCAAATAATGCATTTTCTAAACTCAAGGAAACCATTAAATTACCTGCCACCACGTCTTTCAGAGCTTCTACCTCAGTAGTAGTGATAACATAAGCTTGGCCTTGATCCCTTGGCCTTTTCTGAGGTAAGTTCCCCTGATTATTAGGACATTCATTTGCATAATGTCCCATCTCCCTGCAATTTTAGCATTGAACATTGGTAGCTTCCTTCTTCCCTTTGCAATCACGAGCTTGGTGGCCCTTTTCACCACACTTGTAACAGACACCCATTCCTTTTAAGCAAGAACTGGGGTGTTTCTTCCCACATTTACCACAGGATGGATATTCAACCTTTCCCTTCTTCCCCTTATTTCCATTCCCTGATTGATCGGAATATCTCTTCTTCTCTTTCTTTTCTTTAAGGTGATAAGACTTAGAGAATTCCTTTTCGGTCTTGATAGCACATGAGACAATGTCTTCGTACGATGAAAATGATTGGGAGACTAATGCTCGACGGAGAAATGGTTTTATCCCATCAAACAAAGGATCAATCTTATTTCTGGGGTTACGTATATAATCTCCATAATACCTTTCTAACCTTGTAAATTTAGCCTCATACTTTGCGACATTCTCATCCTCCTTTTGTCTCAGACTCAGAAATTGCCTTTCCATATCTGCTCGATGGTCATGAGGAAAGTATTTTTCTAAAAACAGATCTTTGAACTCCCTCCATTCCATATTTGACACTTCATCATCTTCCTTCGTGTTTTGAATCAATGACCACCATTGATCAACATCTCCAGTGATGCGGTAAACTTCCATGATAACTTTTTTCCCTTTTACTACTCCCTAAAGCCTGAAATATTTTCTCTAGGGAATTTATCCATTGCTCAGCTACTAAGGGATTTGTACTCCCATTGAATGTTGGTGTTTGTTTCCTCATGAATCAATCTAACATTGATCCTATACGCTGCGGATCAGGGTGCTCCATATGGGTAAGGTTATTATTCATAACCTGAGTGAGTTGTCCCAGTATGGAGATTAGCAGATCGGCACTAGTTGCATCACCAGCTCCACTATAATTATCTTGAGCAGGAGGTAAATCCATAAATGGAGTGCGTGCATTGATACAATTTCCATTTCTTGCACTAGGCTCCATTTCTAAACAATGGCATAAACTAGACCAGTTTATGAATCAAAATACATAATCCCATACTTATAAAACACTTAATATAAATTGAACTATTTATGGATATAATCCATAATCATAAAATATGTTTTCTTTGAGGAAGTATATACTCATAAACCCTTCATAATGATTTGTAAAGAAAATGAGATTTATCCTAAGCATATCCCCTGGGAGTGTCATAACCAAGAGTGCAGCAAGTCCCATTGTCGTGCACCAGTTCCCGTTCGAGTCTAGTTCAAAGCGGTGTTTTCGGGTTTTACCCCTAGGTACATCTGTGCCAGAGCCGCCTCTACCTGCTCGTATCCAGACAGGGATGTATTTCTCGGAAAACTCACAAAATCTCTACAATACCAAAATTCTAGTAAGTTCTTCTATATTAATCCTCAAAGTCCATCTTAAATCTATGTGCTCAAATAAGAGTTTATCTAAATCTAGCTTCCAAGGTTTGTACTAAACTTCCTCTAATACCAACTGTAATGCCCTGGCCCTAGTTACCCAGAGTCGATTCATTATTACATAACATTGGTATGATCCCAAGAAAGATCAAATCTCAAAAGACCGATTGGTTTAGTAGCCTTGGAAACACTAGATATATTCATAAGTCTTACATTACATGATAAAAATGAAAACTACAACAACATATTTTCTTCGTAGTCCACACTCATATCCCCACATACTATCCCAGCAGGTCATTCATAAATTACTTCTTCACATCCTGGAAAAAATAAAACATTGAAAGGGGTGAGCTCAAATGCCCGGTAAGGATAACAATATAGCAAAAACTTTCATAAATAATAATAAACATTTAAGGCAATGTATAACTAAAACAAAATCCTTTTAAACTTGAACTTAAACATAGTATGGAAAAAATAAAATGAAATAATTCCATTTACTTATTCACATGGATATTCTACTAATCGAATAATCACATGTAATAACAATAACCACTTTCATAATGATGAAATGCATAATTCCAAACTATCATAACCACATAGCCAAGGCCTCGGGCCAAGACTACAAATAATATTTTGTCAAGGCCTTGTTCCAAGAAACTAGTTTGTCTCATGAGACCTACCAATGCATCAAGGAGCTATATCGGTCTCCACCCATCATATATTAAGTCCAATGCATTCCCATATGAAAAGGTTTAAACATAACATAAACATTTGTATTAAAACTAACATATTAAATGTAAATACTTTCACCATAAACCATGAAGGGTATAAAAATAACATATCCATAGTCAAACATATCACAAAACCTTCAATATAATATGGAAGTTTTGTTTCATAATAAATCAGCTTCAAATAAGCTTAAAATCCATCAAAGGATGTTGACATAGGTGAAATCAAAACTCTTTTTAGAGAAATATATCTTTTTATTTTGAAATCATTTAAGAGTCATAGAAAATAAAAAATTTTATTTGAAAATATTCTTATAAGATTGTAAGGGAAGCTTTGACGATTTTATAACAGCGGAAAATAGCCACACCCACCGTATAAGTTAAAAAAACATTCTTACCTTAATTCTGTCGAAAAGGTTAAAAAGCACCTTGTTTGGAAAACGATGGAAAGATTCTTTTATAAACCTCTTATAAAAAGTCAAAAAAGGGTATAAATGAATTTAAACCATATTATAGTAAATAGTAAAAATGTTTTGAAATACATTTTTAAGAAACATGGATGTGGATGATAAAGAAATCCCAGTAGATTATTACTTATAAACAACCTCGGATAATGAAGAGATTGGGAAATAAACCCTTACCTTGTACTTTTCCTTGGTTGGGGTAGGTTAACCTCATATATAACGGTGAAATAATTGTTATTAAATTATACAAGAATCATATATATTAATTTGATATCATATATGATCTTTTAACATTGATTTGTTAATAATATCTTAGTATTATCGTCGTTTCGGGTGTTAACTTACTCGTTTTCTTTTATATGTTTTGTTACGTAAGCCATGTTTTCATGGATAGGTTGTATATTATTCATATCCATAATGATATCAAGTTCTTAAACATTATTTTTAAATCATAAAATGATAATTATACTTGAATGGATACAATGGAGAATGAATCTCATCGCGTTCGTGGAGACGGTAGTCCGTACGCACGAGCGACAATATCATTCTTTTGATATTAAAATAATATTTAATTGGATGGTATATCATATATAAGGAATCATTATCATTTTATATTTATTATTTACATGAATTACACATCATTATTATACCCATCCAAATAATAATTTATTGAATAACAATTACACCACGACGTGGAGACGGTAAGTCGTACGTACGCACGTATGGTGACATGTTATTCAAAGGATGGATAGAATAATGAAATATGGTTGTAAAATGTTTATAATAACATAAAAGTATATATAATATACTGGAGTTATTATTTTATAATGTTAATAACAAAGAAAGAAGAAGTGGAAGAAGGAAGGAACTTGAAAAAGGGTGGTGAAATCATTACCTCTTCTTCGGGTTCTTCCTTTTGATTTGATCAAAAGGGCTCCTTAAGTTGGATTTATGTCTAAAGTAAGGCCTATAGGATGAATTGAGGGAAGTTGAGAGAGTGTTTGGGCAGAGTTTGGCCGAACCAAAAGGCTTTTAAGGTGTGAGTTAATGAGAAGGGAGAGTGCCCTTTTATAAGAAGGGTGAGGCGCACCTTTGGAAAAGTTAGAAATATTATTTTATAATAAATTAATATTCGGTTTCTAATGGCTCCAAAGTAGATTATTTAAAGGTAAAGGTGGGGATGGGACGAAAACCACTCAACCAATGGAATTTAGACAGGTTTGGGTTACTATATTAACCTTATCTTTAAGTATTAACTGTTAGTTAATTAGTTTACCTTTTACAATGTCTCTTTGTATTTTTATATTATATGGTTAATAAACTTACTATATACAGAAAATAGACCACCAATTGGTCCATTAATGATACACATATCATGATATAAGTCTGTTGGCCGAACCGTAGATTTTAAGAATTTAATATCAATTAATAATATAATATTTGTTTTAAAAACTCTTTTATGTCAATTTTGACACTATTCAATAATTGATTTTTGTGAAAATCATAACAAAATTATTACTTAATTTTTTCTACTTAAGTCAATTCTAACATTTCATATTAACCTATAAAATTAGTTTAATTCATAAAAAGTCTCAAATTATATTTATTTGTATATTTATAATATTAATTATTCTAATTTTTCATTAACTAGGTAATTACTGCATCATCATTGTGTCATAAATAAAATAACTTATTTAATGTATAAAAATTATAAATAAATTATAATTATGTAGGAAATCATTTTATCTTTCTAATGAATATTTACAATCGAATTTATATTATGTATAACCTTATATTAAAAATGTTTTAGTAAATAAACTTTGATTTTAACTCTTCTAACTTTTCTTTGAATTAAATAATAATAAATGTGCTAATCTAATCCAAGTGGACCTAAATGATAATATTTTATTCCTAAGGTTGTTTTCAGTCGAGATACACTTGTCCAATAGAATTAGACATTGTGTTAGGGTAATATTAATATCATTTTTACCCTCAATTACCCTATTTACTTTTAACCGTGGTAAATAAAAGTAAAAACTTACTATTCACCAAAAATTATTTTCATCTCATTGAACCACATTTTACTACTTGATATTAACAGTGTCTCCCGAATTTTAAAAATTCCATTCACAGAAGCGGTAAAATTAAGTTTTATGAAAAATTCAATTTTTTAACTACCACTTAGTGGTTTCACTATTCATCAAAAATTGAAGTTTTTCATAACAATGCCAAAATTTCACCCTAAGCTATAATTGATATTCCAAATTCAAAAATTATGTCTATTTTACAAAATTAAAAACATATAAGTTGCATTAATTAATTTTATAATTAATTCCTGCTGTTACAACAAATAGCGTGTTTTTAAGAAACAATATATATCAAAAGATTGACAATTGTTTATGTCCAATTTCAAAGTGAAATTAATTTTAATGAAAACCATTAGATAAAATGGTAAAAATATATTCTAATTATACTTTAAAACCACTAAATAATATAATTTATCACTATAAATTATTTTGATTAAAAAAGTTGTTTTTAATTATTTTTCACTATTCATAAAAATTGGAAGTTCTCAGAAAAATACCAAAAATTCAACTTAGGATAATTTTGATATTCTGAATCCAAAAATGCTGTCCATTTTTAAATATAAAATATATATAATTTTAAAATTTAGGTATTACTATGAATAACGGCTAGTTTAATTGGTTGTGGTGTGTTAGAACTCGATGTTGCGTACAACACACGCTATCACATTATTCAAAGAGAAGCGTACCGTAGAAGCTTGGGGTGTTACAATCATAAATAAGAATAAACTTTTAAGGAAATATATAAAATTGAAACACAAGACCTTTAATCATAATCTTGTGCATAATATGACAAGAATTAGTCATATAATTCCATTTAAATATTCACATGGATATTATACTAGTTGAATAATCACATGTACTATCAATAAATAATCTCATAATGAGGTAATTCATAATGTCAGACATCATAACCATACCTTCAAATAATCATTACAAGACCATACATAAATGGGTAAAAACCCAAATTAGGTTATCTTATAAGAACTAGCGATGCATCCAGGGGATTTTATTAACTGGTCCCCAACCCATAGGGCTTTCATTAACCAGTCCCCAACCCATCACTTAATATGTCCAATGCATTTCTTATATTAAAAGGGTGAAACATAACCAATATAAACATTCATATTAAAACTAGCATATGAATTGTTAATACTTTAACCATAAACCAAAAGTGGTATAAAATTATCACATCCACAGTAAAACATATCATAAACCATTCATAGAAATGTGGTATATTGTATTATAAGAAAACAACCTTAATTAAATATAAAATCCAACAAAGGATGTTGACATATATTTAAATAATCTAATAAAATCATTAAAACTCTTTGAGAGAAATATCCATTTTTTTACTTTGAAATAATTTAGAAGTATAACAATTATAAAAGAAAACATTTATGTTAAAAATAACCTTGTAAGATTGTAAGGTAATATTCAAAACATTAAGGCATCATGATGACATAAAAATTTTCTCACACTCTATAAGTTAAAAAAACATTCATTAATTTGTCGAAAAGGTCATAAAGTACCTCGTTTGGAAAATGATAGAAAGATTCTTTTAAAAACGTTTTATAAAAGTTCAAACATGGGTAAAATTGAATTTAAAATATATTAAAGTAATAGTAAAAATATTTTGAAATATATTTTTAGGAAACACAGACATGGATGATAAAATTTCCCAATAGATATTTATTTATAAACAACCTCGGATAATAATGAGATTGTGAAATTAACTCTTGCCTTGTATTTTCTTTTAGTTGTGGGTGCGTTAAAATTCTGTATAATAGTTAAATAATGTTATTAAATTATATAAGAACCATATCCATATTTATGATATCATATATTGTAAGGACCTGACCCCAGTTTCCCGGAGCCGGTGCCTTATTTGATTACGTTGGCATACATACAAGGAATACGAATCCCAAAGGAAAGAGTAGTTTAGTATTATTGGAAACAAGATACATACATAAGTTTATCATTACAACATGAAGGGAAACAAAAACAGTATTTTAAATCCACTAGAAACATCTCATCTCCTAGATTATACTTGTAAGTCATTCACAAATTACCTCTTCATATCCTGAGAAAATGAAACATAAGAAAGGGGTGAGCTCAAACGCTCAGTAAGAGTAAGCAATATAGCGGAAGATAATATAAACATTAGACATGGTGAATAATTGAAAACACATGCCTTTAATAATAAACTTGAAACATATTGTGGAAGAAATATGAGCTAAACAAATAATGCCATAGTTAAACATAATTATGGGTATTATACTAGTCGAATAACCACATGAAACATGAGAACATAAATATAATCATAGAGGTTTCTTGGGGAATTACTTACATAATCTTGTAACCATCTTGGCTACCTTAAAATTTGTAACCCTCACGGCTACCTTACTTTGTGTAACCATCACAGTTACACTTGGAGTAACCATACGGACGACCTCCAACTTACTCATACCCAATGCATTGGAGGGAAATATAGGTCCCACCCTTCATCATAAACAATGCCCAATAACCAAAACATAATCATACAACATAAATAATATCATAAAAACATTGATTTTGATTATCGTAAAACAGAATTTTAAAAGAGGATTATAGAAGAAAAGTCCCTTATAAACATCATATAATTGAAGTGAGACTTAATAAAGTTGATGGAATATGTATATAATCTGTAAATACACATAATGAAACATAATATAAACATAAACCATCACACAAACAATTTAAATAGCACATAAATAAGGAAGTAGAAGGTTAACCCAAAGAATGGAAATCGGGTTAAGAATTCCCTTACAACAATGTGATCGATCGAATCATATGACCAGAACATAATGAATATCAATTGGATCATTGAATAACATGAAAATAAAGAGAATAATGTTATTATATATATCAAATGATAGTACACACATTCCACAAACAAGAAATAAGCGGCGAACGACTAAAATCTCACAAAAATGAAAGTGAGACGAGGAACCCCTTACAACTTTGTAATCAATTGATTTGTATGACCCAAAATTAATGATTGTCAAATGATAAATTTAATATCATAAAAATAAATATATTCATGATATGAGACAATAATGGGAAGTATACATACACCATACAAAGTAATAATAGTGATTACGGAATATCTCACAAAAATGGAAGTGAGATGAAGAAACCCTTACCTTAATCTTGTCTTACTTAAAACTTGTTAAAACCTCCTGTATAATGGTTAAAATACTGTTATTAGTATTTTACAAAAACATTTTCATGTTTATAACATCTTATATGGTCATTTCATAACCTCATTTCACCCCTTATTTGTTAGTATTTTGTTCCTTGCATTATTTTGGGTGAGTTCTTTTGTGATTTTCACGATCGGTTCATGATGAATCATTCTTGTTGATTGGAAGTGAAAATCAAGAATTGGAAAGGAGTAGTATTTACATATTTACAGTACCATAAATTTTACCATTTATCACTTTGATTCTTTATATGATGATGATTAATAAGTTAAAACATTAATTATGTTCGTTTAGATCATTTAAGTGGTTCTTTGATAATTACAACCCCATTTAGTCTTATAAATTTGAATCATGAGTACAAAAGAATTCCAGAACCTTATATGAGTCATAAAACATATATTATAACCTGGTTCAACCATATAAATGGTTTCATGACCTGACTTGAAAGAATTAATGGAAATTGAAAATACATCGTCCATGATATCGGTAATTTGACACAAATGGACAATGTTATTTTGATTCTTTAAATAAGTGAGAGAGGAGAGGAATAATGATTTGTAATTTTCCATAAACATGAAAAAATCCAGAATATACATGATTCTGGATATTTCATGCCTCTTGGATAAGAGGGGGTGAATAAAGAAGAGAAAGGAATCATGAAATAAAGAAAACATGAGAAATTTCTTACAAAAATTCGGCAGCCTAACAGCGTCTCTTAAAATTTTATAAAAACAAGATTGATGAGAGGAATAGAATATCTCATCATCATACAAACTTTGGACAGTAATGGGAAATATTTAATGAAATATCCCAACAAAATACAAAGGGAAAGGAAGAGAATAACATAAAATGGAAGAAAAGAATGAAAATGAAAGAGGATGTTTACCTCTTGATCTCTTCTCCTTGAGATCCTCCTTAAGGGCTTTGGTCTTGGTCTTTTGGTGAGACCAGCAGCTCTAGGACGTGGGGAAGAATATTGGGTAGGGAATTTGGCAGAATTTAGACAATTCTCAAGGCTTGAGAGGTGTGGGAGGAAGAAGGGAGTGAGGGTGGTATTTATAGTGGAGGAGGGGAGGTTTTTTAGATTATTTTAATCATTATTATAATATTTTTATCAATACTATGAATAATCTCAAAACAAGTGGCCCTAAATAGTGATAATATCATGTGATTTAGAAGCAAGTGGCCTTGCATCACTTATGATGTCATAAATAGTGCATATTTACTGATAAATTGATTATACGGTATTTTATCGTATTTGACTATTCACTGAAAATTCAAGAGTTTCAGAAAAATACCAAATATTTACCCCTACCATTTTTCGATGTGTAGAATTAAAAAGTGAAATACATTTTTCAAAAATAATTTTCTAATTATTATTAATTTAATTTCTAAATAAGGTCACAGTTAATTCGAAAAATAACAATATTTAAGTGCAACTAGTTTTATGTGACATTGGAAAATTAATTAAGATCCCATTATCCTATTGCCTTGGAAAAATAAAATAATAATAATATTTACTGTTCATGAGGTCATATTAATATTCATATTACTATTCATAAGGGTATGTTACTATTCACCAAAAAAACAAGTTTGTTCTATCAGACTCCAAATGACTTACTGAGCACAACTCTAGATGAACATTTCTTGAAATTCAAAACATAGAAGAGGATAGATTATAAAATTTAATTCTATATTTATTTCCAAAACCTTGGGGTGTTATATTTATGATCCCCTTATATTGTTTTGTTAATAATATTTTAGTATTACCATTGTTTCGGGTGTTAACTGCTTCATTTTTTATGCATGTTTTGCTATGTAAGTCAGGTTTCATATGAATAGGATGTATTTTATTTATATAAAAATAATATTAAGTTCATAAATATTATATTTAATAATGTTATAAATTTTATAATAATTCTTGAATGGTTAACTCGGAGAATGAATCTCATCGCGTCATGGAGATGGTAGGCCGTACGTAAGCACAAACGGCAATATTATTCCATTAATGGTAAAATGGTACAGAATTCGATGGTATATTAATTATATAAAATATTTATCATGTTATATTCATTATTTATATCCATTACACTCATCATTATACCCATCCAAATAAAGTAGTGTTGAATAAAAAATTACACCATAGTGTGGAGATGGTAAGCTGTACGTACGGACGCATGGTGATATTGTAATTCGTAGGATGGATAAAAGGAAGAATATGTTTTGAAATAATCATAATAAAATATAATAATTTATATGATATTGTATTTATTACTTTATTATGGAAGAAAAATAGGAAAAGGAAGTATAAAAAATAAATTGAATTAAATTGGTAAAACAATTACCTCCTCTTCGAGTATCTCCTTTTGATTTCCACAAAATTACTTCTTAGGTTGGATTTATGCCCAAAATATGACCTCTAGTATGAATTAAGGGAAGTTGGGAGGATACATGTTCAGGGTTTTTCTAAGCCAAATAGATTTAGAGTTGTTGATAAAAGAGAAAGAGAGGTTTCCTTTTATAAGAGAGGGAATGTGCACTTTCAGAAACTCCAAAACTATTAATTTATTGTAAATTTATTTTTGATTTCAAATAGATTTAAAGTGAGATATTTTTAGGATAATATGATTATGTGTCAAAATTATCTCAATAAATGAATTTTAGACATGTTTAGGTCACAATATTAACCTTATATTTTGGCTTTAACCCTTAGTTAAACGGTTTAACTCTTACCGTGATTACTTGTATTTTTATATTATATGGATAATATAGTTAGTATAAAAATTAAAAAGAACCTAAATTAGATAATTTATGGTATATGTAACATTATAATAGTTATTTTTACAATATATATATTTTTATGATTTTTATATCATTTAATAAAATATTATTTATTTTAAAATCTCATTTATAACAATTTTGACACTATTTATTATTTGATTTCTATAAAAATCATAAAAACTTGATTAATTATAAGAAAATATATCAACTCATCCATAAAATGTAAAATTAATCCTAAAAATTTCTGTATGACATAAAATATTTCAAATTATATTTATTTTAATATTATAATATCATTTAATTGATTCTTCCTTTAAAAAATCAATTATTACATCATTATTGTGTCACAATTTAATTTAATTATTTATTTTATAAAATTATAAATAAATTACCCTAATGTAGATTTTTATATATTTCTAAATAATATTTATTTTTGACCATATCAATTATACATCCTCATATTAAAAAGGATATAGTTATTAAAATTTAAATATGACATTTTTTACTCTTCTTTAAATAAAATATAATAAATTTCATAATCTGACACAAGTGGGTTAAAAAGCATCATATTTTTGGCCTAATGTTTTTTTGGTAGAAAAACACCTATAAAATGAAATTAGGAAAAATGTTAGGGTAATTTTATAATAATTTTATATTATTTAGTTTACCTTTAATTACATAATTAACTCTTAACTATGGTAAGTAAATAAAAAATCAACAAACGTTACTATTAAAAAAATTAATTTGATCCTATTAGATCAAAAATTTCATACTAATTAAAACCATTTATATTTATTTTTGGAAATTCAATTCTCAGAAATAGAAAAATTACTTTTAATGCTAGTCCTACTGATATGGTGAGAAGGTGGGTAAAAGAGACGTTCAAAAGTTCAATAATTTTCTATATATAATTATATTATAAAAACGGTTCCATTTACCTACATTGGGTTAGTATATGTATTATTTATATATCATAAATTTAAAATAAATTTTCATTAAAATAATATTTTAAATGAAAAATTTGGTTTTTAACAAAAAAGCAGTATGTTCACTATTCATCAAAAATTGAAAATTTTCAGAGAAATACCAAACATTAACAATAAGATAACTTTGATATTCTAAATTCAAAAGTGAAGTCTATTTTTAAAAATAAAATTTATAAATTTCATAACGTGGTTAATACTATTCATAACTGCTTTTTAAACGGCTAATTTGGTAGATCATGGTGGGCTCGAACTCGGTGTTGAATGTAGTGAAAGTAATTAAACTTATTTAAAAAGAAATTTACCATGGAATCTTGGGGTGTTACAATTTAAAATTTATATTTTTTCCCAGAACAATTTTTATCTGAAAAATATTATGGCAATGTGAAAAACATCGATATTACATTTAGAAAGAAAATAAGTTCTAATCATAAAAAAACACCTGGATGAAATGATTAATTTTATTTGAGTGACCTTATTGGGTATTTTTAGAGGAAAAACATAACATTAATGTTATTCATGTTGAGAATTTTCTTTATAGTATGATTGGAACATTGTTAAACATAAAACATAAGTCAAAAGTTGGATTTCATGTAAAACTAGACTTAATAACCATGGTAATATATTTGGAGTTAGATCCCACAATGTAAGGAAACAAAATATATTTTCCCCTAACTTCTCGTAGATTTATCTAGAGTGATAAGATCTATTTTTTTCAATATCTGCATGGTATCAATTCACCTTGTGTGTTTTCTTAATATGTAAAAAATTTTGTGTCATTGGAGGATTTAAAGTTAATAGATATGAAATATCATGATTGTAATGTATTGATGTAATAGTTTATACTAGTTTAATTGTGAATAATATTTAGTATACCAATCTCAAATTCTATCTTTAGGTAGTATTACTAATTCAATTCAATTTTTAGAAAATCTATTAGTCTATATTTGTTAGATGTGCTGGAAAATAAAGCTTTCCACATAATTTTTCTACTAGAAATGTATTTTCCGTCATCATTTTTTAATATAATGCTTCATCTGTAGATTAATTTCATTTAATATATAAGAATATGTGGGAATTTTTATTTGTGTTTTATGTATCCTTTTGAAAGATATATGATAAGTTTTAAGGGATATATTAATAATCCGCATCGTCCATAGGCCTCTATTGTTCAAAAATATATACTAGAAGATGTTATTGAGTTCTATATTGATTATTTGTCTAAAGTGGAGCATGTTTTTATCATTATATATTGGAAATTCATAGTTGATAGTGAAGGTAAATGGATCCACAGATTAAATATAATGTTAATTCCATGTGACGAAGTGATGAATGCACATTTATACATTTTGAACAACATATGCGAGGATAGACCAAATATATCATCAGACATGTAAGATCCTAGTTTTTCATTGAGGTATAAATTCCTTCAATATTAGTTAAACCTTTTTTTATCTAAGTTTAATTTTCTAAAGGGTCTATGGAGGTTTCAAGAGCATTTGCGCTTGGTTAGGGGCCCAAATTTCTAGTTTTTTTAAAGAAATAGGCTGATGTGCATGATTGGTGAACATTTATTACTAACAATCCAACTCAACTATATAGGATAGAAAGGAAGGAGAACAATTTTTCAGACCATACAATAAAAGATTCATGTCCATGAAAAACTTGTTGTTAATTGTGGTGGTACCACACATAGTCTTTGCATGATTTTTCTAACTGTGTGCCTAAACCGTGTGAGGTGTGGGTGCTTGGAAAATGGCCAATGCACAGTTGGCACACATTTTGGAAATCTGTGCAGCCAAACTATGAATCCCTTTAAAAAGTGGCTGATGATGTTTTCTCTCTCCAAGCCTTTAATATTTATCTTTATTTTCTCCTCCGTCAAATTCATAGCAGCTCCCACACATGACATATCTCCCTCTAATCCAACTTGTATTTGAGATATATTCTTTATCCAACCTCTATTTCGATCATAATTAGTTTAATTGTACCCCCTTGGTTAAACTCTCATTATTCTTTCTTCCTTTATCTATTTTATTCACCGTCATGGATGCTATTTCCATGCTAGCTTAAATACCCTATTTTTAGGGTGTTTTTATAGTTTTTCCATTTTCTCTCATTCTAGAATGAATATAAGGATGAAAATAGATGTATATTCTAATACTGATTTAAGGTAGGTGGTTTACCACTTTTCCCTAAAATTTTATTTGTTTATAAATTTTTACCATTGTTCTATATGATTAGATTTCTCTGCATTGCTTTTAAACATGTAATACCTTAAATTAATTTTCTAGAACATGAACTTGATTTTATTTCATCCATTTGATATGTTTAGAGGTTGACTAACTCAACTAAACCAACCCTTGGGAAGGTTTTGATTGAATTCTAACTATTTACTATTCTTACTTTGTGACTAAACCACCTCTTGGGTGTTTTGAGCTTACCACTTTCCAAGGGAATCCATAAATGAATTAAATGAATTACAACATGGCATGTATAATTTCATGAACCTTATTTTCACTTGTAAGTGAATTAATTAATCAATATAATATTGATGAATTTTAATTTGGCATGGATATTTCTCATGGCCTATGATTAATTATTAAATGTAAGGTGTCTACTATTTATATACTTGGATCACATTAAAGGAGGTGACTAACTTGAGTCATCCTTAGATTCCTGAGGGAATTCCTTGAACACTCAGAGGATGAAAATCCAATCCATTGATGTGACTGATAAGTGAGATACCACAAAAAGGTTTAGAAAATTTATTATATTAGTGAATGCCCTAGTGTATCACAAATGATTCACCTTTTTCATTGAAAAAAATAGAATTTGAGGATTATATCCTTAGATTCAACTTGATATCCTTAAATACCTAATGACATGGATTATCTCCCTAGGATAAAAATCACGATTAGAGTATAATTACCTTGTACGTGTTCCTTGGACTCAGTTATAAATATTTACAGTGGAATTCTATGGGTTCATCCCTTGGATTACACTCATACCCTTAGCACCAAGCTACATTGTTGTTAGTATGAGTTGGAACCTCCTAAGGTCAAGGATTAATTTTTTATTCTTGGATACTATATGATTATATTTCATGGAATTATTTAATATCTTCCATGGTTACCAAGATGAACCAAAATGGTCTTATGTTTAGATAAATTTAGCTTAGGATGAAATAGGTATAGTTGTCTAGGTGCCCCATGTGAACCCTGAGCTCGACAAAGTTACTCATTATTCACTATATTTATATTATACCTACACATTGTGTTAATATTATACTAACTTGATGTATTTCTATTAGAAATAGTGGTGTCATACTGAGTTTTAATCACACCCTATTCAGATCACCGATTGGTACCTAGATAGATTTCGTGGATGCATGTAGGGATAAGGGGAAACATTCTTATATGAATGCTAGATTTCTACTTATGGGAGTATGGTAGCAGACGACAAATCTAGTGATCGATATTCCCTTAAAGTTAGGTTTTAGTATTTTCTATTTTATTTTTTACTTTACATATGGTTGAATCCATGTATTCCTAGTCCTTTGTATAGACATGACATCATTTATATATGAAACTATTTTTGGCTCTACATTTATTATTATAATCTGAATGGTTCTTTTATAATATTTCATTAAATTTCATCCTATGATTCATCCATTATTTACCATTTTTCTAAAATTTTATATATAGGGTATAATATCACCACTATACGACTATATACCCTCGCAGCAAGTCAGTATCCACTGGTGTATGGGGAGGCATGCTGAGTCCATATGGCCAACTGGGCTTGGTTACTTATGTGTGAACCGAGTTTGGGATTCCACAACATATTTTTGGATTGAAGGTGTGATATAAAAGAAGAAATGAAAATTGGATAATGAATGAATATAAAATTAAATATGTTTCATGGTTTGAAGAGAAAATCAACTCTGATTTATCCACATTAGATACATTGAAATGGTTAGTTAGGAGACTAAGTGTTAATGTGATCACATAGTTAGATTTTTATATTAATGGTTACAAATTTTACAAAAAAAAACTAGGTTGAAAAGTGCATCATTAAAAATAGTAGAGTATTGGTCCTTACCAAAGAACTTCATTTTTCAAATTCAAAATATAAAAATACAAAAATTTTATCAAGATTATATTTTGGAGGTATTGAGGATATATAATAGATTGATTATATGAAATTTCATGTACCAATATTTAATTGTAATTGGGTTGATAGTAGTAGTGGTGTGAAACATGATGAATGTGAATTTACACTTGTTGATTTGAAAATATTTAGTTTCAAGTTGGGATCATTTATCACAAAGATGCATGAAATTAAATATTTTATGTTTTTGACCCATCAAATGACCAGTGGTCTATTGTTTTTCAAGGGAAAATAATTAATTTGGGTGATGAGAATATTGATAACATTGAAGAATTATGTGAAATTTTTTCATCTATTACAAAATTACCCAAGGATAAAATTAACTCTGATGCAGATATAGTCTATGAAATATGAAATGAGATTATATAAGTGATATAATAAAGCACTCCATTACCCTCTTAATTAATCAGGTAAGTATTTTTTTAGGAAATGAACATAATTAAACACTTTTTTTTTAACTTTGACATATAAATATATTGATGATCAACATTACTATCATTTTTATATATTTTTTTTATTTATTAGTCTCAGATATCCATTTTTTGGTTGAGAAATTATTCCTTCATCATTTTTCTATGATTATTTTCTTTCTATTCTTAATTTTTAGTTATATTATTTTATTAAATAAAATATTTATAATTTTATTCATATTATGAAAAATCAAAATTTTTAATTATAACATTTATTTATTTCTAATCTAATATTATTGAAAAAAATTATAGATTTTTAGATGATAATCATTTATATCATTTTTTTCTTGCTATTTTGTTGTATTCATTAGTTTTCATTACACATTTTTTTGTTGAAAAGTATAACATTCAATGTTTTGTTTTATATTATGAATAATTAATTTTTTATTTATTATGAATATCTAATTTTAATCAAATATAGGTACTCACACTTTTTTTTAAGTAACATACATCTCTCTAAATGATATACATGGAGACAGAGGAACTGAGGTATGTATATTTTCTCATATAAATATATCTATATTAATTAATTTATTTAATAAAATTAAAATTATATTTCTTAAAATTATGTACGTATTTTCTTATTTTCCAGAGAAGATGGTAGGCCTGATATTACATGTTTAACAAAAAATTTACTCGCATGTGGAGAGAAGAGTTTAATAATTATGTTTGATGATAATGACCACCCAACTAGCCCACATTCCATGCTAGTTAGGACTTACCTAGCTATACAAATTCATTATAGGATAAATATTTCATTTGTTGATTGGAGGATCATGAACGAGTTAGTGAAGGATCTATTATCGTAGTCTATAATGGTAAAATTTCTAAACATATTTATTTTGTTTTCAAATGGTTTAAATACTATACATTTCATATGAATAATATTTAATCTATTCAATTATATATGAAATTTAACATTCAAGAGATGAATGTAATTCAAAAAAATTGTATATTATTTGAGAAAATGAGATAGATATATTTTAAGTCAAATTTTAATTCATATTATATTTTTGAGAGTAAAAATAATAACGATCCATGCCTTAAGTATGGGTTTATAGATATGAAGTCTTGGAGGAAGTTTTTATCAAGTCTGTGAGGGGAAGATTTTATAGTATATTTATATTCTTTGTAAAATATATTTTTTAAATTAATTTTAATTACTGGATTACTTAATTATTTTTTCTAATGTAACATACCTCTATAAAAACTAACCAAGAGATATTGTGTCATAGTTATATCCTCATATATTTTCATGGGTAGGATATCCTTTATTAGAGGAGAAAATGATTGCCAAAAAAGTTAATGAATTAAGATATAAGTGAAGTGGTGGATTCAAATTGGTTCCATAAAACCCCCATCTCCTCCCAATCATCATAAAAAATGGAAAATTGTGAGAATAAAAAAAAGGAAGTATATTATCAATCTAAAAACAAAGGTCTTTGATAATATTGTAAGTAATTAATTTTTAATTTTCTTCAATATTTTTATTTTTTAAATTTATCTCAGTAATATATCATTTGAAGATATAAGTTAAGGATTACCTTTAGGAGAAAATGACCTATGGGGCCTTTATCCCTAAGGGTAGGTTTAATATTATTACTACTGCTTTAGGAAAGCAGGAAAACTTGTGCTGTGCCAAAGGGTACAAGGAGGGTATCCGTTTTAGAAAAGTCACCCATAATGCGACATTGATGGGGGAATAATATAATGAGGAAATAGATTATTTTAAGGATGATATGAGAAAATTAAATGAGTTGATAAATGATATAATTAAATCATATATTTCCATTATGCTTGTATAATCTATGAGACATATGTGGCTTGTACAATCTATCTACCTAGATCCTCCACCTCCTCATTCAGACCCGACCATGCACTATGAATTTAATGCTAGGGAACCCATATACAAATTATAGAATATGGAATTGTACATAAATTGGGGGATTATGTAAATAATCAACTTATGCAGTTGGTTCAGTTATGATTAGTGGAAAATGATATTATTGATCCAACTGCTCTATTGTCACTTCTTATTGAGGAGGTGTCCATAGTTGGACAGAGTATTGGTAATTTTTTACTTTTTCTAGATAATCGTTGTTATCAGCTAACATATGAGGTATGTGTTGTTTTTAATTTTTAATTTTTTATTAAATTTATAATTACTTATAATATTTTATTACACTTACTATATATAGAAGTATATGAAATAAAAGGAATCACTACAAAAGTTTTTTTTTCTAGGAACTAGAACCTTTAGATACTCCTCAAGATTTTGATGAGGCAATAAATTTAACATAAGTTTTCACTATATTAGAAAATTATTATAATTTCCAAATAGTTATGATATATGTGGAAGATATTATACATTAATTATATTTAAAATCGACATCATGGATGTTGTAAAGGGTAAGGATATCACTGTAACCATGTTTCATTTATTTTCTATGTAAGTATATTTCAATTATAAATTTAATTTCTTTAATTAAAAATATGCTATATTGACTTAATTAATTACATTTTTTAATTTGGTATCTCTAAAATATCTTTATAAAATATTATTACACTTTTGTTTATGGTTTTATGGAACCAGAATACATTTCAATAATTATGAAATACTAGAACCAAAATTCCCTAATTGAATATATATCTAAAATATTAGTAAATACATAAATTACATGTTGTTCTTTTCCATCCCTTAACAGGTAATAACACATATATAATTATGAACCACTATTCATTATACAATTATTAATGATGAATTTTATCTATTTTATTATACATTAGATGTTATATATATTTTTCTCAAATGAATGTAAATAATATTGGTTATGCTCTTTATTGGGTGGTGTTCAAAGAATATTTAAAAAGTTGTTAAATAAGTAAGTATTATTCTATTATTTTAGATATTTAATCTTAATATTTTCATTTTAATTTTTTTTGATAATTAATATTTTAAATTACCATATCTTATGGATTGATTTCAATAGGGATCACTTTTTAAAAGCGAAACAAAAAAACTTAAGATGTGAAAGTTTAAGTAAATAACTCTTATATCAGTGAATCTTGTTTTTTATTACATATCTTGTGTTTATTTTTTTAGAAATATTTTTTTTATAAATGTAGTTTCCTCATCAATGAGGGAATTTTGAATACAATTATTATATTTTATGATTCATTTATGAGATAATCATGACTAGAAAAAAATAGATTTTAGAAAGGCTAGTTTCATTAAAACACTTATAATTTAAACAAATATGTGATATTTTTAAATTCATAACACTTTATGTTATAGGTTTTTAATTATGTTTACCCATATACATCATATTATTTAAAAGACCTTAAAAATTTATTTGTAGACTATTTTATAAGTTTAACTAATTTGTAGATGTAGTTTCATTTAGATGTATATTTTTAATTTTTTTTGAAAGTTTTCATTGAATTTTTATACTAATATCTTTTCTTTTTGTGATATTTTTTACTACTGTATGATGTTGAACATTGTTTTTATAGGTTAAATTTTTTGTAATTTATAATATTTTATAAAAAATTATTATCTTTAAATGTATGTTATTGGAGTAACCGGTGTTTAAAGTTGAGTATGCATGCTTTCAAAATTATTTTTTAGTAAAACCAATGTTGAAAGATTTTTATATATCATATTTAGATGGTATTTCGATGATGGTTTATAAAAAACAACATTGGAAGTCTCAATTTTTATATCACCTATATGAACATTGATTTTTAACCAATATTAAAGGTCTTTTTTCACTAATGATCACACCAGAAGGTAATCATCATGAAGATCATCATCCATCATCTGCCTACCAATCTTGGGTTAAGATATCTACAAAAATGATGAATTGTATACACCCATAGGAAAATTTCATCTAGATAAGGATCTGAAGTATGGAACCCAAATCATCATACTCATCATACTCATCATCCAATATATAGAAGATCCCAATAATCCATACCAATACCTATCAAAGGATCATCTTAGGGATGTACACTCAATGAGGAGATCACTATCAAATGTAGCACTCCGATTAAAATACAAAAAATCTATGAACTATGCCGAGGGAAACTTATCTCACTAGGTGACCATAGATAGGTCAAGAGAGTAACCAACCTCATTGGTGGTGAAACCACACCACATGAACTTCTATAGAAGGAGGAATTAGACCCTTTCTCATAGAGGAGTATCTTTTCCTCTATAGTATGGGGTACCCACATCACATCTGGACTGAGGGTGTACCAAACCCATGATTGAACAAAATACACATCATTAAAGGGGGACCTAACCATCACATGGAGGAACTATTCCTTGTGTAGCATAAAGAAAATATGGGCATACCAAATCAAATGGGAAAAAACTAATGCAACCTTATCTTATCTAAAACACTAATGAAAATAGAGAACATGTACCTTTTCTAGTAAGAGAGTAATGATTAAATTGTATTATGGGGTATTTTTACCTCATTTGGACTATGGTAGTACCAAAACCCATTCTATAATATAGGAATCACACCTCCCAGATGGTAGTTTGTTCCCCTATGTTTGCAAGAGAGTACTGAGCCTCATAATCTCATATGGGGGAGCCATGACTCACTAGAAGACACCTTAGTCAAGGGAGTATGGACCCCACTTATAAAAAACCCATTCACACCCAGGTATGTATACAATCCCTAGGAGGACCCATGACTTGGTATCCACATAGTTTCTAGGGGGGTTATTAAGAGAGCACCACCCAAAAATATTACACATCTATGAGTAATATTGTTTCTCCTATTATCCATGAAAGGTCAATATTAGACCTATGGAAAAAAAATCATGAGGTAAATCAACACCCTCATTTCATAAAGAAATATCAGAAGGTATGCCCTCATGTTGAAAACAACAATGTACTAACCACTATATGATACATGGAACTACTCAAATGTACCCTAAAAATAATGCCACAAGCACTCAAGATACTCAAATGATTATCAAATTCCTTATATAGGAATGATTCTTCTACCACACCCTAGATAGATTCTTTGTTCTATCTACCAAACCTAAGAACATTGAAGCATTTTCAACATATATGTACTAAAACAAACTCATGAGGATCCTATATAGAAAATATATCCCTATAACCACTATATTTGATACTAATATAACATGGACCGACCTACAGGATCCCCAAAAGGGCTAGAGGTAGGTCAAGTTTTCCACCCCAATTCCACCTATAATAGATTAGAGGCTGGTGACCAACACCAGAAGGTATAATATCAATATGGGAGGCATTAGTCTATATATCCTATAGTATTTTTACATCACCAACCAATAATATAATATCCACAATCACAAATTATAACATATCTAATTGAACTAAACAATATGCATCCATACATCTGCTAAACATCTCAGGGGTTTACAATATAAATGCCAATATAAGAGAAAAAAATGTAGGGTCTGAAAACCCAAAACGACACATGATATTGATAAACTACGAATAACAGGATCACCATATTTCACCAACTACATCTAAATACTTCCAACTATGAATTAAAAATACTCTACTAGGCTCGAAATCCATTATCTCTACACCCAGAAAAATCATCATCTGCCTATGAATCATCTATATAGACACAACATGGGTGGGAAAAAACCTATATAGGGGAGAGTATAAAAATACCCAGTATGACACCCTTAAAACAAAATGGTGATAGGGATACAGGTAATCACACAACCAAGGGTCAAACCATACAAATGTATAACTCCATCATAGAGGAGAACACCATTCAAGGTAGAAGCTCGAACTCTAATTCCCATATATGATCTCAAATTGATCTCATGGGAATATACTAGAGATAAATACAATATTCAAATCATAATATGTAACAATGACTCCACACAAAAATACTATACCCAGGGGAAAAAAATTACCTGGTCGTTAGCCTCATGGGAGAATAGCTGCCCTCCCATCCATGATAGATACACTACAAAAATCAGCGGTAAAAACTTCCCTGCTCCTCCATGACACAAAATATCAAACCACATTTATATGCATGAGGGGACCACAACTAAAATTACTACATTGAACCCTAGAGATCTAGTCAGAAAGATCCCATAACAAAGGGGCTTATCGTCCATGAGAAACTCCAAATATACTCTGAAGTTCCCTTTGATATGTGATTTTATTTGTTTTCAATAAAATCAATATGTATATTGTCAATGAGTATGAAGTGATGAGAGATGGAGTGAGATTCCACCCAAAATAATATAAGAAGGTGTTTTCCATGCATTATGGGTAAAGTTGGAAGAGTTGGTTACTTTAAGGGAAACCCCTGAAATCAGGCGATTGAATGAGCTAGTCCTCATGTGATAAACATGTATTGAATAGCTAAGAACTATCTATAATATTATGAATAATAGTGGAGAATATAAATGGGTGAAAATTTTATTATCATAGTTAAAATATAACTTAGATAAATATATAGATGACCCAAGTTTTTGGGCAAAACTTCCAAGGAATACTATACATGGATGTTTCTGAATATAGTGATTAATCTCCTATGGATGAAGGTTTTGAATATTGATTTTAATGGATGGTATTTAATGATACAATGAATAATCATAAAGAAACTCGTCTATGAGTTTTGATGCTGCAAGTAACATAAATATTGATTTTAAACACTTTCAAATTATTCTGGAAAATCTCAAGGTCATTTGAAGTCATTTGGAGGTGATTGAAATTGTTTTATAAGGCCTCAAGATTAGCCAATTAGGTTTTGAGTTTAGTTTAGTAAAGTGTGGAAATTCAGTAAAGTGATTATGGATTTTGGGTTTTCCTCTTAATAATTCCAGACAAAGAATATGAATTTGTCTACTAAGATGCACATGGATTCTATGGTGACAATGTAAGACTTCATCAAATAATACTTTCAATGCATACAACTCTTTGAGATTCAGTGTATCAATTTTCTACTGATCACATATGAATTTTCCCATATATGAATTTCTGAGAACATGTCTATAGAATTTGAGTTTACTACATTTAAATAAATATTGATCTTGTATGAATTTATTCATAAGACTTTCATACATTTTCATAACACTTTCAAACCATATAATACTTTCAAGGAGATAGAGTATGAATTAGAGTCTACTTGAGCTTCATATGACTTTTCCCACATCTATTTTATGGAAAAGACTTGACCTTTTTATGAATTATCGAAAAGTATTACAAAATGGTTATCCATCTATAATGTATTTATTTAATCTGCCAAACATGAATTCAATAGTATGAATATGACTTTTGACTTAAATAATTTTGAGAATTGATATAGAATGAAAAGTGAAGTTTTTAGAATTAATATATAAAAAAATAAAGTGATTAAGATAATTATTAGAATAAATTTTATGTATAAAAACATAAAAAATTAAATATGATATAAAATATACATTTTTAAGAAACTGATATTCAAGCTGAGAAAAAGAAGATCGAAGTAAGAGGTAGTTTGAGAGACTTTTCATGTCTGAAAATGTAGAGTTTCTAGAACTATTTTTTTGATGAAAAATTTATTTGAATATGATTGAGCTATTATAAAATGTTTAAAACATCAAAAAAATAGTCTTTATTTGAGATGGATAAATTCGAAGATGATATTCATAGATGATTTGAAAAATATCAAAGTGAGAAATTTTTTTTTGAAAGTGAAAGAAGCTATAAATGTGTGGATTTTATATAATCAAATTTGGAAATGAAGATAATATTGATGATACTAGGGTTATGATTCACTGTTCAAAATATCAAAAAGAACATTATGAGTCTACCAAATATTAACTTAAAGGAGTGATATATGTGTTGTTATTTCTAGATTACAAACTCAAGTTGAATATATACAGATTTCGTAAGATTCTCTCAAGATGTAAAGAGAATATTCAAACCATATGATGGTTTAATATATGTTTTTTCATATGACTAGGATAAATGATTGTTTAATAATTTCATTTAATGTATTTTTAGTTGATGATGAGGAATAAATAGAGAATTTTAGAAGTATCTAAAAGACCTGTTATCTAAGAAAAATGAGGAAGAATAAATAAAGGGCATTCCTATAAATTTATAGGAGTCAACCTTTGAGGAGGAAAAAATAATATTGAGATTGTAGAAAAAAACCATGTATAAGAAGTTGAGAAAAAGAGAAAATAAAATTTAATAGATTTAATGGAACCAAAAATGAATAATATTTTCTATATTAAAATATAGTGAATATATATTTTATTATTTAATAGATTTATGGAATATATTTTGGGTTGTGAAATGCTTAGAAGTCCTTATTTAGTGATAAATGTGTTTACATGTTTTGAAACTAGGACATGGATTTGTTTTTTTGGTGTGATTTTGAAAGTGTTATTGATTTTTTTTATTAAAATATTAAAAACATTTTATTGGATTAAAATATGTTTGGGTGTTTTATTTTTGATCACTTTTGATTATCTTGAACTCTAAAGAGTTTTTTTTGGTGAGTGAGTTTTTCTAAAAATATGTTTTCCAGATTTTTTAGTTTTTAATTCTCTTCAATTTGAAATGGAAATATTTTTAGTGGCTGTTTGGATATATGTTTACTTATTTTGATATTAATTTCAATTAAAAACAATATTTCCTTGAATAAAATCTTGTTTGGTTGGTGCATTTTTTTTATAAAGTTGCTTGTTTTAAATTGTTTTAAGGAACTTCGAGTAGTATAATTTTTTCTAACCACTATATGGATTGAAAAATTCCAATTAAATATTGAAAATATATAATATTCATAAATAGGAATTTTGGGTAGTGGGTTTATGGTTTTTATTTTTGAATTATTAGTTTATACTATTGAATTTACTACTAGAAAACTGACCTATGACCACATAGAAAGAACCATGATTGAAATAAATGAGACAGTAGATCGACCTATCCCCGTGGGAAAAAATTCCATAGGTAATATATCCCCTTATAAAATCCTATTATGGAGGCCACTCAACTAGTTCCCCATCTTGGTCCACTATAAGACTTTAGACATGCATCCCCAAATACTAGAGGTTGCCGACTAGCAACATGGGTATAAAGAGGCATTGCAGGGAGGATATACCCCCTGTATTAGAGTGTGTAGTAAAATATAAAATAATTAAATACCATCCATCATGAAAAAATAAAACTATAATTAATAAATATAATAAAATAGAATATAAATGAAAATGTAACAAAATATTGAACAATCATTCCATACAATAACCGAACACTCATTAGGCTGATTACATATACATATAATAATAAAAATGGAAAATGAAAACACATACCTACTACCACTTTTTATATACTAATGTCATTTGATATGTCCCATTCAAACATTATATCTTAGGACACATCCCAAACTATGCCCGTCACAACCATGTGAGCACTAATTGGGTGCCCATGTGAAATGGTGGCCCAAGAAAGTTGTGTGTAAAAAACTAAGTAGGGAACCACCAAAATACTCCAATACTAACAAGTATATGCTGTGATATTCACATGTGACATGATCAATATAAATAAATATACTACTAATAAATTTGAAAATTAATTAACAGTACCTACTTTTTCTCAATGCCAAAAATGTTTCGGATCATGTCTCGATGACCATGCCAACCCACGTACAAAAACATACCATTATCAATCCTTAGTCCCATGACCTTGATTGACCGTACCTACCTCATATAATAATGGGGGTACCTATAATCATGTCATAGTATCATGAAAACCATATAAATATTGGATCCTAGTGTCACACATGCATCTATCATATACAGGCTCAATCTTCCAACAAATCATCAAGGATCGCTCCACAGATAGATCCCAAGAATCTGAGGAACCTCTAGAAACTATAGGTATAAATAAAGGCTTTAGGCTGATTCCTGACTTCCTAGGTAACCTCTAAATGAAACCCCCCACCAAATCACTATGCCAAATGGCTAGATCCCAAGAATCCTGGGCATAATGATTAATAATAAGAGATATCATTAGGATCGATTGGTCGAATCCTAGGGATGACCTAGGCATACCATCATTGTAATAATAATCAAAATAAAATAAAAAAATGTCCCAAGCTTGTGTGGATAGATCCCAGTCAAGCTAAGCATCCTAGGGACCCATGGAATACAAGTCATCCTATATAGACCCAAGGTCAAATATTAGCATCCCACACATTCTTCCCATGGATCAACATATGGATCCCAAGTGTCACTAGGAATTCAAAACAATATCACGGTCTAAGAAATTTCTTAGAAGTATCATATGAGGCCTAAGGATGGATCCTAGGAAGAACCTTTATGAATCCTTACCAAACCATTTTCATCGTAGTTGACCCATATGCTATGTTCTAGAAAGTATATATGGATACCATAACTACATCCACAATAAATACATGAAAACATAAAAAGAAATACAAGGGTTGGATGAATGACTAAACCCATTTCTATAGTCCACAAACCCAGAGACTAACACATTCCGTATGGGTTCTAGGGAAACAATCACTACCATCTCTACCCAATACATGTTCTCCCTATTAGGTTTGGTTAGAAATAGGGAACCCAATGGACCCCCTAGGTCACATCATAGAAGAGGTACCCTCATAGTGGTACTCAGTATCAATCTATGTCCCATGCCAATAATCAATTCCCATGGGATACTAAATCCCTCAACATCACCATTACAACAGTGTGACCTCATAGGACATGCAGGTTTCATCACATCCACGTCATTCAAAGAGATGGACCATGAACTATCTTAGTCATTAGGATATCACTAGGTCATTCCTCTGACCCAACCCATCACAAGATCCTATAGTCTATCCACTTAGGCTAAGCATGTTCCAAGTCAATGCCTCAAACATTAACGACTGAGGTAAACCATCCAGTTCCCAGCAACATCAGGGCCTTGACACTTTGTTCATCTTAGTAATGGAATTTGAATTTAAATAATTAAAATAGTAAATTAATTAAAATAAATTAATTAATATTTTAATTACATGGTTCATTTAATTTAAACATATTGATCACATCAACGACAAGATAGTAATCCATAAGAATAAACCAAAAGCATAAATACCATAAGGGAAAGTACATAGACCACATACTATTTATTTGTAGATTTATATTTATGTCAAAGGGATGAAAATAAATACCAAGTCCCACTCAAGGTCCAACCAAGCCTTTTCAAGATCACCTTGCATTCTGATCCCTAAAAGAAAAAACATCAAATAATTAATTATAAAATTTAAAATTAATTTAACAATTTAATTCTAAAAGGATTATGAACCAAAAAGATCACCAGTGGCCTCATCATACAAAAAACTCAACTAAACACATGCCAACAACCCATGTTGCATCCTCAAACTCATATCAAGAAAAATTCATGACATGAAACATTGATTCCACAACTAATTTAATTAATTTTTTTAAAAAACCTAAGAAAAAACCAAGTGATGAAATACCTTGTAAAAACACTAAGAAAATATGTGTAGATGGGGTCTCGATACACCCTTTTCCTAGGTAGAGTGGAGGCCTAATTACTGATGTACGATTCCACCATGCTTCATTGAAATATGAATTAAAACCCTAAAAGAAAGAAACCAAAATTATAGAATAAGGGAAGGGAAAAAGAAATAAGGGAAATAGAGGAGGAAAATCACCAAAAACTTAAAGAAACCATCCTTAGAATCACTCAAATATGAGGAGAAACAAAAGAGAGAGGAGGTTATTGACTGGATGGGGAGTGTGTGTGAGAGGGAGAAGAAAAAAGGTAATGGGGGTTTAAAGAATCTAAGGGAAAATATTATTAAAATCCACCTTTAATGGGATGCATGGTTTTTCCACATGGTTTTCCAAACCGTGTGCCAACTATGAGGCCTTCATTGTCCTAGGAAACACACCTCGCATGGTTTTCCCTTGTAATTTCCCAAACCATATGCTGACCATGAAAAAAACATCTATAACATCTACCATGGTTTGTCTGCAACCATATGAAAACCATGTGCCAAACCCCAATCATAGTCTAAGCCACACACACAAAATTGTGAAACCTAGCTAGAAAACCAAGAAAACCCCCAAACCTCAAACCATATCCCCTAAGGCTCACCTAAGAACCTGAGAGATATCATAATAATCATTCTATGTCTAAAAATATCACCTTAAGAAAACCTAACCTTTGTAATTCCATTTCAAACCCTGATTCAAAATTTTTCTTGTCCACTAATTTGAAAATTAAAATTCCTTGTAGAATTTTAAACTTAAAAGAGATGAGATCTTAAGATCTACCCACCAAAAAACTTATCACCCCTGAGAAGTCTTAATGTCAACCAATCCATATTTCTCGACCTAACTCAATCATCAATTCACCATCAAAGAACAACATTCCAAATCAAAATACCAAACACATTTCTAAAGAGAAACCTCAAAACTCAAGGTATATAAGAATTTGAACCATGAGATGATTCCCATAACTAGTTTCTAAAATTTTAGGGTGATTATCCATGAAACCCTTCCAAATCGAGACATGATCATGTCATTATGCAATTGATTATCCAGCCTATAGTTCTCCCCCATTTGTATTAGCTCAAAAAACTAAGTATGATCCACAATGTACCTATAAATTAGAATTTCCTATCCTAATATAATTTATCCATCCTCATTACACAATATATGTAGTTCCCAATTAACTGAATCCAATAACATGTGATAAAACTAGCCAAAAATCCTATGACTAGGCCTTCTAGAAAACTCTGGACCCCAACTATAAATGCATTACCAATTACCTGATCATGATGATTTTGAGGCCCATGCATCCTGTGATCTTCCAATAATGCTCACCAAATACCATACTTGACTTTTTTGTGATATTCCAGGGTTTAAAACTCCATAAATATTTCCACTATCATTCCATACCATGAGCATCGATGAAGAACCATCCCGATCTTGTTTGGGTCACCTCAAAACCATCTCGACCTCGATGCCCACACTCAGACTCCACTTGATACAACATCTAATTTTTCACTTAGAATTCACTAAGGTATCTGAAAGTACTTAGGTCTATTTTTACAATGACATCTGAATTCTAAAATGATCATATAAATACTTATCCCACACTCCTATTCCTCTTTAGTATGAGGGTCACATCACCCGTAAATGATATCACACTCCCCACCATAGGAGTGTCCCTATCATCATGGAAGAAAACCAAAATATCAATTCACAATGAGGGTCACACCCTCAAATGGAAATTGGTGTACTCCCAATTATATAGATTACCTTATACCTATCCTCAAGAACTACCACAATGAGTTTGATCATAAGAAAATCCATACCTCTCTTTTTGAGCCACACTCATTCCATCACAGGAATCACATTACTAAACCCTATATTGACCATATCACCATATCACCATACCCAATACCTTTCCAAAACAACACTCACCAAAAAGGAACTTCATTTTTTCAACTAAATCTTTGGGTTACCATGCTCGTAAGAAACTTATCATGCTTCCATAGATCCTCTTCCCGTTCACAATCACTCATCAATCTATGTTTCAATAGGGATTTCATTCCCAACACAAATTTCATTTATTTGATTTGATAATGAAAGGATGCACGATACCATACCAACCTATCAATAAAACCAACCCTTGTTCCTTTTATTTTTACTCCACTAAAACCATTATGATGTGCCAACATTACTAACTATTCCCCTAGACATGTCAGTTATTCAAGCTAACCACACACTTAAACACCACATGACATCATTTAAAAGCCTCAAACATTTACCCACACACCCACCATGCTTCGGATACATATCTAAAACACTAGGTTTCGAGGTTTATTCCCAAGGAATATAAGGCATCACCATGCCTATATCAAACATTCAGTTGCACCTCCATGTTCCAGTTGAATATCCCGAAGCACTCACTCATTCTTCCTACATCAAATGCACCCATAAACCCTATCCAACACTCTAATGGGTAACCCTTTATCACCACCAAGTCCCGAGTCACTAAATTTCTAGTCACATATTAAGGGTTATTACGGTTTCCCTCTTAGAACTAAAAACCAGGTCTCACAAAGCTTCATAACTCATAAGACAATAATTATTGCACCCATATCAACAAGACACAACAAATCACGTAATATACGATCATACCACTCTAAGGTCAAAGATATGAAAAGGTTATGCACCTCATGCCAAGTCATTAGCCTATTAGGGCATTGATTCACACTGAGCATTCATACATAGGACTAACCCTTAGAGAATCACCATCTCATTAATCAAAAAGTGTACATATTATGACATTATCCTAGATGACCCATATTCATCGCAACATAGTTAATAAATTATTAAAGTATAGTACAATTCCAAGGTATATAGGAAAAAAACATATATGTTGTTATTGGAACATTAAATAATTGAACCTAAATGACTTACTAGGGTCTCCCATGTCCAGCACACTAAGAGATTGGATCACTGCCATCATCATCATTCATAATATTTCCATAGGACCCACATGTAATGCCATAAAAAAACAAATAAATATACATTCTATCTTAAATGAGTCTAATTATATCAAGTACTTATATGGGAAAATATCGCATGAGTAGTTGTTGATAATTTAAACAGCAGATCCTCAGTCGCTAGTGAAAAAATAACACTAGCAGGATTATACCATGTGAATACTACATGCCTGTCACGATTAATAAGATGACTATTACCTCTATAGGACAAGATAAAAAATACAATAACTCATAAATCATAAATATCAAACTACGTGTGCATAATTCAAGGGAAAAATCATGATAACTATATGAGCACAATCTAATAACATCAATTCCATACACATGGTAACCTTGACTTCCACTGGGAAAAGTGTTTGTGATGCACCAGTCCATGTTCCATCAAAATCTCTGACACATTCACATATCTCCAGTCTACTAAATATCAAAATACTAATAAAAAAATAAAAACCCTATGATATCACTTTACAACATCCCATTCTAGGATACACTTGATTGTTTCCCCATTTTAGCTAGCCACAAGACATCAGGTGTGCCTCCCTAAACACCAGAGGCTACCAAATATTAGTGGGGGTATAAAGAGGTATCATGGGGAGAATATACCCCCTGTATGAGAGTTCACAATAAAATATAAAGTAATCAAATAACAATCATCATGAAAAAATAAAATATGATGAAATAAATATAAATAGATACATAATAAATGAAATGTAATAAAGGCCTAAATAACCATGTCATACAATAGCCGGAAGACCATTGAGTTAGTCACATGCACATACCTAAATAAAAATAGAAAATAAAAACATAACCCTAATATCACTATAATCCATACCATGTCTTCATCTCCAAATATAATTTGAGCTGTCCTGATCAACAATAGTCCTTAGCCTAACTTGTGCCTACAATAACCATGTGGGAACTGCTTAGGTACCCATGTTCAATGGTGGCCTAAGCAGGGTGTGAGTACAAAAATAATTAGGTCACCACCAATGCTGTCCCATAATAACCAGTATATGTTGTGATATGTGCATACAAAATATACAAAACAAATAAATATGATTCTAAATAATAAATAAAATAACCAAAAATATGTACTTTGACCTGATGTCATAATGTCTCTGAGCACATCTCGATGGCCTTGCCAACACACATACCAAACAAAACCATTTTTGATCCTTAGGACCATTACCCTAATCAACCATACCTGCTTTGGCTAGTGCTGAGGTTTCTTTGAGAACATCATGGTATCATGATAACCATATAAATAATAGATCATATTTTCACATAGTAATCCATTATATTTAGGCTCAACCAGTCCGAAACTCATCAAGGATATTTTAAAGGCTAGATCCTAGGCATCTTGGTAATCTCTCCAAACTCCAAGTATAAATATTTGCTCGAGGATGACTCACAATATCCTAAAAAATCATTGAATTAAAATATACCCTAAATCACCATTCCAAATATCTAGATCTTAGGCATCCTGGGTATCCCAATCAAGAACAAGTGAAACCATTTAGGTTGACCAGTCAAATCCTAGGGATGAACTAGAAATATCATCATTATAATAAAAATAAAAATAAAATAAAATAATTCCCCAAGACTACACCGTTATATCTTACTCATTCTAGGAATCCTAGGGACCCATGGAGTATAGGGAATCCCATAACGATCTAAGGTGAATACTAACATATTTGGAATTCTTCACATGGATCAATAGCCAGATCCTAGGATACACTAGGAATCTATGGTAACATCTTGGTCTAAGCTGTCTCACATCAATATCATACAAATACCAAGATTGGATCCCATGAAGAACCTCTGGCCATCCCAACCAAATCATTTTAATCACTTTTGGCCCATATTTTTGGTTCCAAGAAGTATATTTAGACACCATAGATGCTTTCACAACAAACACATGAAAACATAAAAATAAATACATAGGTCAGATGAATGCCTAAACCCATCACTAAAATCTATATCCCCATGGTATTACATATTCGGTGTGAGTTCTATATTAACACTCTCTATTATCTCTACCTATGTCATGTGCTCCCACTTAGGGTTGATCAGCAATGGGGCACCCACTGGGCCCTCTAGGTCACAACATAATAGTTTCACCATCATAGGGGTCCTCAGTATTGATGCAGATATTAGGTCATTAGTCTATCTCAATGGATACTACATCCCACAACATCTTCATCAGGACATCACAAGCCTCATTGGCTAGGTAGGGTTCATCACATTTATATCAGTCAAAGAGATGTCCCACAAACTATCTCGGTCATGAGGATCTCACTAGGTTAGCCCGATCATGCGTCCCATCACCAGTTCTAATAGTTTATCAACCTAGGATAAGCATGTTCTAAGTCGAGGCCTTGGACTTTGACATCCAAGGAAAACCATCCAATACCAAGGTACATTGGGGACTTGGCACTTTTTGTATCCTAGTCAAGGTATTCTAATTTATTTAATTAAAACTATTAATTAATTTAAATAAACTAATTAATATTTTAATTACATATTTTTTTAATTTAAAAATGTAGATAACCTCTATGGAAAGATAAAAAACCCTAAAAATAAATCAAAAGCATAAATACCATAAGTGAAAGTATGAAAACCTCATAACTTTTACTTAGATCTTTTTATTCACATCCAAGGGTCAAAAAAAACTTCCAAGGCCCACCCAAAGTCCAACAAAGCTTATCCAATATCACATTGCATTCTAAGTACCTAACTAAAGCTAAGAAACATATAAAATTAATTATAAAATTTAAAATTAATTCAAATATTTAATTCTAAAAAATCATAACCATCAAAAATTTCACTGATAGCCTAGTTACACTAGAAACATATCTAAATTCACTCCAACAACCCACAACATACCCCAACCTCATACTGGAAAAAATATTTATCACCCGACATTGATTCCACAATTAGTTATATGTATGGATTTTTCTTACTCTTTCATTACTTTATATTTTTGACAATTTAAAATTTCTAATTATTTCTTGAAACTTATCTCTCTTAAGAGATTTTTTTTAAAAGAGTATTGTAAGGCCCATTTTAAAAATTGTTTAAAACTAGTTTTCAAATGTATAAATTTTAAAAAGGGGTATAGAAAGGATAAAGTTTTTCTAAATTATTATTTTCATTTAAAAGAAATTAAGAATTAATTTTGGTAAAATGATTGTGAAATTGATATTTTTCTCATATGCTTATGTAAAAAAAACCTTATTTATAATTATATTTTTCAAACTAATATGTAAAAAATTATTTATTTAAAGACTTTACTTGGGAATGGGTAACCAGGAATTCCAATTGAGTTATTTTATCATGCTTTTCTATTACATTTTATTTTCAATATTTTTTTAGATCACGACCTCTCTTGGGGTGATGATTGTTTGGGCTTTGGAGGTGAGTATTTTATTTATTGAATCTACTAAGTGTGCCTATTACTTGATTTGGTAGAACTTTCATGTTTCTTTTAATGAATTCATAGCCATATATTCCATTTAAATGAGTTCATTATTACTTTTAGTTATGTTTATTGGTGTATTGTATTATTTCATGTAGAGATTGGGTGATTTTGGGAGTTTCACCATTTTGAAGGAGTTTAGAGGGAAAGTAGTGGGATATGGATAGGTGAGGGATTTTATAGGTTGAGTTGAGGGGTTTATTTTTTTACTTTAGTTTATTACTATTTATATGTTTTTTTTGTTTTATTTTTTCATTTTTTATATATATTTGTGTTATTTATTCTTGATTTTTTTATGGAATTGATGTTCAGTTTATGGATGGTTCATACCATATTTTTGGGAGAAAATCCTTTATGATTTAATTATTATTTAAGGGATAAATCATTCTCAATGATTTTATCTATGCCTTGGTGATTATCATGAGACCATGGTGATTGGGAATTCACTTTGAGTCAGTGGTGGGCTAGTTCGAGTGCCAACTAAATGGAAATTTAGTATGGTTCAGGAAAATTGGTATCAGAGTTTAGGTTCTTCAGTGGGACCCTAAGAATTTCTGAAATCGCTTATGTTATTTAGGTTGTCATGATAAGATCAAGTTATAATTTTTCTTCAAAACTCAATAAGTAGGTATAGGGATATTCCATCATACTCTTTTCTATATTTATCCTCGAGGTTCTATGGGATGTTTGATTTTGAATGTTGAATTTGAGATTTCATTATGATTATTAATGGTGATGTATTTACCCTCATTGGAATTATTTAGTTTCCTTGGGGTTGGGTTAGATTTTTGGATAGAAAAAACAATAATTGTGTCATGAATTTGGTTTTCATGGATTGATAAACTTGATAGTGTCCAAATGGTTTATTTTGTGATGTCTTAAGAATTTTTACATGGATGGACTATGGTCCTTCAAACCATGTGGTATATTTAAGCATGGTTCTACAACTCATTTGCCTTATTGTTTAGGCAATTATTGAGGGATATCCACTAATGTGAATAGAGTCAAGTGTTCCTTGTGATATATTTACATTTGGTTTGTATTTTGGTATAACTTCTCTTGTGGGTGTTTAGTGATTTTTTTTCGAGATAAGAAAAAAGGATTTTATAAAATTTTAGATTTTAAAATATTTTTGGGAGATTTGATAAAATGTTTTAAGAAAAAGAAGTTAGTTTTTAGGAATTACCTTCTATTTTTTTTAAATTTTTTGATTTCATAATGAAATTTATAAATTATTTTAGCTTACAATTTTTAATGGTTTATGCATAAGTAATTTTGACACCTCTCGGGGTATGTTTTCATAAATGGCTAGGTTTCTAAATAAATATTAAGTGGTGAAGGATTTTGAAATAATTTAAAAAGAGTTAGGGTGTTTTAAAGTTAAGTTGATTTTCAAAATTTAAATGCAGAGTTTTATTAAAGGTTTATTTCAAATGTTCTTTTTGGTAAAAATGGTATTATTAATCTTTTAATAGAGGTTGATAATTTAAAGAAAATAGGGTTTTTTGTGATGTGTATTTAACATGCCATGTTTTATGGGATTATTAATTTGTATTTTTTTGTTATTTTAGTTGGGAATTTAATTTTGAATTATCCCCCTTATAAAGTCATAGAAAGGTTGGATTGTTTTTTTCAGGGATTACCCTTAAGATGATTATCTTCTTAGTTAGGTTTAGTTCCTCTAGATAGTGGCCCTACCCCGACTTGGGATCAAGCTGTAAGGACAATTTTTTTTTGATTTTGGGATTCAGTTCAAGGTTTCTTTAATCGTCATCACTTTCCTTCTCATGGTAAAATAGGATCTCTATAAGTGTTAGTATATTTAGGGTCAATGAGATATTTTGAGGTGTTCTAATTTGTGTTGTGTTTTGGGCAATTATATGTGGATGTTTGTCGTATCTTAGTTTTTTTTGAGTTGATTGTGCATCAATGGTGATATTGTTTATTATGGGTTGTGTTTTGGGGACGGTGTATTGGGATTTTAGTTTTTGTGGACTTAACATGGGAGACCAAAGGAGTCATGCTTGAGTAACTAAGACCTATGTTGACTTCAGTGAGCATATGAGAGTATTGATTCTTTTATGGGTTTCCATGAGACTTGGCCATATTGAGGTGACCCAATCATTTCATACATTAATATAACATAATTTTAGATGAATATTAAATACTTTTAAAAATAAAAGACACTTGAATACCCTAAAGGTTCAGTGTCTTTGGATACTAGATACATAATCATGTTATTTGTAGAAGAATATTCAATATCTCCCACAAATATCATATCATGTAGTACACTTATTGGATATAACCTTCTTAAATACATTCTTTATAACTTGATGAAAATAAAACTAAGGAAGGGTGATATTATATGATTAGTAAGGGTAAATATAGTATATATCAATCAATGATCATAAGTGAGCATAAGATAATCAAAAGGGTATGAGAATATGATCACAAATTAAAATAAGCATACCTAATCAGTCAAGTAACTTTAATCATGAATCATGGAATACATTTTTTTATATGGAATGAAATAAGATATAAGTGTGATGAATTATCAATAATTAATCAGGAGTCATGATAACATATAATAAGTATAAGACATAAGTTTTTGGAATACACATATGAATATAAAATCTCTTCCTTAGTCAAGGTTCACTCCCAATACTAACATTGTGGAAAAAGTCTCATGATAGAAATGCCTACCTAGTAATTTATCGTATTCTATTAGGATTAACTTCTATATATTTAACTATATAATCACTTAGGATTTTATTAGATTAAATTTATCTCAGTATATTCTCAACTCTTTAATCATTACCCAATTTATTGGTGGGTTATATAATTCTAGACCCACCCATATCATAATGAAAACCATACACATGTGCACCACAAGATCAAAAAACATTCATCATATCATCATATCATAACACATGGAAAGGAAAATAGTTTAATAAAAATTTCATCATTACATTATAGAATAACCTTTGGAAAAAATGGGTTTCATAAAGGTTTTATCATCCTTAAATCATCACTATCATAAGACATCTTGAGAAAGAAAGTGGATAAGATCATAAGATCATATCCCATGTGAAGCATAAAAATCCTTAAAGGATTTTTACATAGATGAAAATACCTTTAAAATATTATTAAAAAAATTATTTGAAAACTTGAGAAAATATAATTTTATTTTGATAAAATATTAATATAAAATTACAATAATATTGAGAAAATCATTTTCTTTTAAAATAACCAAGGATACTTGTAAAGGAAGCTTCAAAGAAAATAATGGTCATGATGGTGGGAAAGTATATTCATTCCATATACATTAAAATAAAAAATTCCTTTAAAACCTTTTTTGAAAGTCAAAAACTACTTTAAAAAAAATTATTTAAAAATATTCATTTTTAAACATTTTTAAATAAATACAAAAGTATTGAAAATGAAATTTTAAAAAAATTCAGGTATAGGTAAGAACTTTCATGATACAATTTTAAAGAGTATAGACATGGAAGAAACTTTGGTTGAGTCAAGGGTAAATACGGTATAATTTTATTTAAAAAAATTTCTTGATGTATAAGATCTATACAACTTAACTCAGTGAAAATCTAGCATATATAATTCTAGAAATAAATGTGATTGTAACATAAAACCCTTACCTAATGTCTCATCTTTCTTTATAAATGTTCAAAAATCATATATAATAAATATAGATTTATTATAAATATTTTCCAAAACCATATTCATACATAAATTACTATTTATCATTAGTTTATAATTTCTAATTATCATTTTATTAACAATTCTTCCTTAAAATGGATTTTTCGGTAAAAAATTGTCTGTTTTTCATACATGTTTCGGTTTGATGGTTTTGGTACTTGCACCTTGTTCAAGGTTTCATCATATGCTAAATATTACTCATGATATAATTATAATATTTATTCATTATATATAATTTTATTATTATTCATATAAATAATTGATGAAAAATGAATTACATCACTTCGTAGAGATGACACTCCGTACGTACACATGAGTGACGTTTCCACTTTTTCATGGTTGAAATGAAAGAAGGGTAAATAATAATTCAACTTTAAAGAATCATTATTATATCATAAATACCATATATATTCATTAAAAATATAATTATTACAATTAATATAATACAAAAATGAAAAAGTAATCACATTGCTTCATGGATGTGGCAGTCCACATATATACACAAACGACATTATCATTTTATAAATGATAGAAAGGTAAATATACATATACAATACTATAATTATTGAAGATTTTTTTCTCCATAAATATCATATATAAAAATTAAATCCATCATAATAACAAACCATGAAAATAATTTTGGAAAAAAATTATATCACCATATGGAGGTGGTAGTCCACACGTACACATGAGCAATACTTTCATTTTCTATTTGATGGAAATGAGGTAGAAAATGGTTGATAAATAATAATTATAAAAATTAAGTATATTTAATATAATCAATTCAATATTTTAGAATGTATATCATATATTTATAGATTGTGGAATAATAAATACAATTGAAAGTACTCGGTTAAGAGTTATACCTCTTCGTTGAGAAGACTCCATTAGCATACACCTTATGACTTGAAAGAATGGTATTATTATAAAAAAAGAACCCAGAGGAAATAAGGATATATTTTAGAAAGTTATTTGGGTAGGTATTGTCTTATATAAAATTTTTATGAAGTGTTATTAAGAGAGAGGAAGTGACATCCTTTTATAATAGAGAGAGGATACACTTGGAATTTTTAAAATGTTTAAAATATATTAATATCTTATTCATGTCAAGTGGATCGAACGTAAGTGATATTTGAAGATAGGAAGTCTAAGTTCTAAATAATATTAAAAAATAAAATCAAAGTAAGTTTTTTGTGATATCTTAAACCTTATCTCTTAGGTTAACCCCTTAGTAAACCCTTTTTAATATTAATCACGGTAGCAAAATTTTACTATTTTTACTATTCGTTATGTCCAAAAACTACATTAACCATTTTAATTTATATTAATTATTCTTATTATAAATATGGAACCAATTTTAAAAGAATAAATTTATATAAGTTGTATAAATGCATTTTAAAATAAGTACGCAAAACCTAACAAATTTGTTTTAAGAAAAATTCATTTTAAGCATAAAAATGGATTTATTATGATTATATTCCTAGTAAAAACTATTAAGTGAATATTAAAAAATCTTATAGAATATATAATATATAAATATAATTAAAATTATTCACCAATATATTTCAATCTAATTTTTTAATAAAAAAACACATTATGCGCATAAAAACTCTTTTTTGAGAAAAACATATCTATTTAACTTCTATTTATTTTATTTTCATTTATAACCAATTGATAATCAATTAATTAATTATATAAATATGTAAAAAATTGTTGTTCATAATTTAGTTATTTCTATTCATACTTTCTAATCTAATTCCTAGGTGATAACCATAACATAAAATAATAATATTTTAACAGTATATGATGGTTCGTTTAAACACAATGTTGCGTGTAAATAAAGTTATCAAAGAAATCAAATTTATTTAAAGAGAAATATATCATAAAACCTCAGGTTGTTAACTTTTAACACACTTATAATAATTTATTCCTCATAATTATCTCACTCCAATACAAACAAATGAGTAAACTTCTACCTCATAACATCTTCAAGTTCCTAGAAAGCTTCATCAATTTTTTGGTTTTACCATAAAATTTTGACCAGGTGAGTGTTATTGTTTCATAAAACTTTCTATATTTATTAGAAAATCTCCATAGATTATTCCTTATTAGAGAGATAAAGATCCATTAGTATGATCTCTGACATCGGTACATGTAAAGTATCAAGTATATACTTCCTTGGGAGAGATACATGAAAGATATCATGAACTTTAGAGAGATTCAATGAAATCACCAAGCGACAAGAAAACATCTCGATATGATCAATAATTTTAAAGGGATCGATAAATCTAGGTGTCAAATTTACATTATTCCAAATCTCATAAACTTCTACTAATTAGATATTCATAGGAATACCTTATCACAAAATTCAAACTCTATATCATGATAATGATTTTCAGCAAAAAATTATATCGACTTTGGACTACCATGATGTGCTACTGAATAAATCTAAATTTCCATACCACTTCCTTAGCTATCTCAGGCCCTAATAAATGTCTCTCTCCGACTACATCAATAACGACCCAAAATTTTATCAATAGAATTTATCCCTTCTTATATTAATGTCATAATCACATATTATCACTTATGGTCCATAATGAAAACTTTATAAATAAAAAATTAATGAAATTGGAAGTATTTCTAGAAGTTAAGGAACCAATACCGATGAAATAGTAACTTGACCTTAAGAATAGTAACATGACCCTTATGAATAGAAAACCAGCCAAATGAATAGTAACCCCACCCATGAAAGTATAAAGAAAATTTTAGTATCTTATAAATGAAATTATGGTATAATTATATCATAGACTAAGTAATTAAATGTTTCAAAAATTATTAATTAAGTGTTGGAATTTTAAAAAGTCATAAATATTTAATGAAAATTTTATAATTAATTTAATAATTTAAAAGAAAATTTATATTCACAAAATGTATCTATAAATTAATATTTTGACGTCTTAATATTTTAATATAATTTTATGATTCCTTAAGTAATTTTCCAAAGTGTTACAAAATCAGTTATAATTTTAAAATTTTTATTTTCCAAGTAAATGATAATTTTAATTAAATATTAAATTAATCATATTTATAAAATTATTTTCATAAAATGGAGTTCATTTTTTAATTATACACATCAAAAAATGGTTAAGGTGAATTTTTAACATTTTCTGGAATTACTTGATTTTTTTTGTGAAAAGCGAAATATGATAATTTACGGTATATATAAATTATAAGATAAATACACTATTTATTGATTAATAGCTGATTTAAGCACCATTGGTTTGAACTCACATGATCTAATTACTATATTTAGTCTCAATAATCAACACTATTGCATGTATTGAGAAAAATCATAAACAAATGAATTACATAATGAAAAAACATCCCTCTCCTCCACTATAAATACCACCCCTTGTCCAACATTTTCCCAAAACTATCCAAAGACCATATAAAACTTCTAGGATCTCTTGGTCTCATAGAAATACCAAAAAAACTTCTCTAAGTAGGTTCTCATGGAGGATATATTTAAGAGGTAAACGACTCTTGTTTTTTATTTAAATTTCCTTACAATTTCATTTCTTTTCTTCTCTTATCCCAACCTTATCATATCCAAAAGGAATGATAACTCTGGTATTTTTGATATAATGGAATTATATCATGTTAATGTAAGATCCATTATTAAAATCATCCCTCCCCCTCTTTTATTCTAAAAATTAAATTGTCGCTCGTGATGTGCCAATTTACCAACATTGTGGGCGATGCAATTTCATTTTCCTTTAACACTTTCAAGTCTGTTAATAAAATAATAAAATTGTTGAAAAAATATTGTAATTTTTATTTTATAACCCATTTTATGTTATGTAACTAAATTATATAAATAATACTAAATGATAAAACAAAACAAGTTCACTGTGATCGAAAAACATCCAAAATTAACCTAAAATGATCGTCATTAATTTTTATATAATGATTCATCCTCATTCCATATAATAAAATTATTTTTAAGAAAATAAAAACTTATATAATATCATTAATAACATATAATTAAAATTCTTCGCATTTATCCACATTTTAAATGAACTTCCATTCATACACACAAGTGAACCGATCTTGAAAACCATGTAAATAAATGCTCCTAAACGATCAAATTAAAATCTATAATTCATCAAAAATCCCTAAATTAACTCAATAAAACCATAATTAAATGTTATGGATTTTTTAATTAATTATTCAAATGTGATTATAAAGTATATTAAATTGAATGAAGCATTCAAACTCAAGGTAGGGGGAATTCTCGAACCCAACTCTCTTTCTTTGGGTTTTCCCTCTTTCACCTCATTTTCAGTATGGATGTTATTAAAATATAATTTATTCATCATTATCTTCCCTTTTATGGGACAAAAATGTTTTATAATTTATTTTATGACAAAAAAATGTTTTCTAAAAGAACAATTCTCTAAAAAAAAACACACCTTTAACTTTTAGATATTGTTTCTTTGTAACGCCCCGACCCCAGTTACCCAGAGTCGGTGCATTATTACATAACATTGGCATGATCACAAGAAAGATCAAATCTCGAAATACCGGTTGGTTTAGTAGCCTTGGAAACACTAGATATATTCATAAAGTTTTACATTACATCATGAAGTGAAAAACTACTACAAAAACATATTATCTCCATAATCCACACTATTATCCCCTCATAATATCCCTACAGGTCATTCATAATTAACTTCTTCACATCATGGGAAAAATAAAACATAGAAAAGGGGTGAGCTCAAATGCCCAGTAAAGATAACAATATAGCGGAAACTTTCATAAATAAGAATAAACATTTAAGGAAATGTATAAATAAACAAAATCCTTTTAAACTTGAACTTAAACATAGTATGGCAAAAATAAAATGAAATAATGGCATTTAATTATTCACATGGATATTCTACTAATCGAATAATCACATGCAATATCAATAACCAATTTCATAATGATGGAATGCATAATGCCAGACTATCATAACCACATAACCAAGGCCTCGTGACAAGACTACAAATAAGATTTTGTCAAGGCCTTGTTCCAAGACACTAGTTTGTCTCATGAGACCTACCAATGCATCGAGGAGCTATAGCAGGCTCCACCCGTCACATATTAAGTCCAATGCATTCCCATATGAAAAGGTTTAAACATAACATAAACATTCGTATTAAAATTAGCATACTAAATGTCAATACATTCACCATAAACTATGAATGGTATAAAAATAGCACATCCATAGTCAAACATATCACAAAACCTTCAATACAATATATGAGTTTTGTATCATAATAAATCATCTTCAAATAAGCGTAAAATCCATCAAAGGATGTTGACAAAGACGAAATCAAAACTCTTTTTAGAGAAATATCTCTTTCTATTTTGAAATCATTTAAGAGTCATATATTTATAAAATAAAACATATTTCTTTGAAAATATTCTTATAAGCTTGTAAGGGAAGCTTCGAAAATTTTATAATGGCGGAAAATAGCCGTACCCGCCGTATAAGTTAAAAAAAACATTCTTACCTTAATTTTGTCGAAAAGGTTAAAAAACACCTTGTTTGGAAAATGACGGAAATATTCCTTTATAAACCTCTTATAAAAATTCAAACAAGGGTATAAATGAATTTAACCCATATTCTAGAAAATATTAAAAATGTTTTGAAATTCATTTTTTAAGAAACATGGTTGTGGATGATAAAGAGATCCCAGTAGATTATTACGTATAAACAACCTCGGATAATGAAGAGATTGTGAAATAAACCCTTACCTTGTACTTTTCCTTGGTTGGGGTAGGTTAACCTCCTGTATAATAGTGAAATAATATTTATTAAATTATACAATAATCATATACATTCATATGATATCATATAAGATCTTTTAACATTGCTTTGTTAATAATATCTTAGTATTATCGTCGTTTCGGGTGTTAACTTACTCGTTTTATTTTATATGTTTTGTTACGTAAGCCATGTTTTTCATGGATAGGTTGTATCTTATTCATATCCATAATGATATCAAGTCCTTAAACATTATTTTTAAATCATCCAATGATAATTATACTTGAATGGATACGATGGAGAATGAATCTCATCGCATTCGTGGAGACGGTAGTCCGTACGTACGCACGAGCGACAATATCATTCTTTTGATATTAAAATAATATATAAATGGATGGTATATCATATATACAGAATCATTATCATGTTATATTTATTATTTACATGAGTTACACATCATTATTATACCCATACAAATAATAATATATTGAATAACAATTACACCACGACGTGGAGACGGTAAGCCATACGTATGCACGTATGGTGACATGTTATTCAAAGGGTGGATAGAATACTGAATATGGTTGTACCATATTTATAATAACAGAAAAGTATATATAAGATACTGGAGTTATTATTTTATAATGGTAATAACAAAGAAAGAAGAAGTGGAAGAAGAAATGAATTTGAAAAAGGGTGGTGAAAACATTACCTCTTCTTCGGGTTCTTCCTTTTGATTTGATCAAAAGGGATCCTTAGGTTAGCTTTATGATAAAACTAATGACTATAGGCTGTAGTGAGGGAAGTTTGGAGAGTATTTGGTCAGATTTTGGCCTAACCAAAAGGCTTTGAAGGTGTGAAGTAATGAGAAGGAGGAGTACCCTTTTATAAGAGGGGTGAGGGGCATCTTTGGAAAAGCTAAATATATTAATTTATAATAAATTCATATTCGGTTTCTAATGGGTCAAAAGTTGATTATTCAAAGGTTAAGGTGGGGATAGGTTGAAAACCATTCAACCAATAGAAGTTAGACTGGTTTGGGTCACTATATTAACCTTATCTTTTAGTTTTTACTATTATTTAATTAGTTTGACATTTACCATGTCACTTTGTATTTTTATATTATATAGTTAATAAACATATAATATATATCCAAGAGACCCCAAAGTGGTCCATTAATGATATAAATATCATTATATAAGTCTCTTGGACGAACCTTAGATTTTTAGGAATTTAATATCAATTAATAATATAATATTTGTTTTAAAAACTCTTTTATGTCAAATTTGAGACTATCCAATAGTTGATTTTGTAAAACTCATAACATAATGATTGCTTCGAAAAAGTCAATTAAATAAATCCTAATATGTCATAGTATACTATAAAATTAGTGAAATTCATTAAAAGTCTCAAATTATATTTATTTGGTATTTATAATATCAATTATTTTAATTTTTCACTATTATGGTAATTACTGCATCATCATTGTGTCATAAGTAAATTAAATTATTTAATGTCTAAAAATTATAAATAAATTATAATTATGTAGTAAATCTTTTTATATTTCTAATTAATATTTATAGGCGAAAATCAAACATATATAACCCTATGTAAAAATTGTTTTTCTAAAAGATATATGCTTGTGTCATTTTTGTATTCATTTTAACTTAATTAAAATAAAGTGTCCCTATCACTTACAAGTGGCACCATGGGGTCCCAAAATCGACCCAAAGATGTCTATGGTCGAAAATGTATCAACAAATAAGGTTAGGACACGTTTTAGGGTAATTTTTTATTATTATAATATTATTTTTTAACCCTTATTTACCGGATTTACCCTTTAACCATGGTAAATAAAATATTTACCGAAGTAATTATTCAAAATGTCTAAAAATAAAAGTTACCTATTTACACAATTTGGACATCCTGATTCCAAATATAGAATACATTTTTCCAAATTCAAAACACAAAAGTGGCATAAATTAATTTAAAATTAATTTCCGCTGTCAAAACAAAAAGCGTGTTTTTAAGATATAATAACTATCAAAAGATTGATACTTATTTATGGTCGGTTTAATTGCGAAATTATGTCTAATGACCAACATTGTATTAAATGGTAAAATATATTCTAGATATACTTTAAAACCACTCAAATTCATAATTTATCACTATTAATTATTTTGATTAAAAAGTTGTTTTTAATTAAAATTTAGTAATTTTCACTATTCATCAAAATATTAAAGTTATCCAAAAAGTACCAAAATTTCACCTTAGGCCAAATTCGATATTAAGAATCCAAAAATGAAGTCCATTTTGAAATATCAAATATATATAATTTTAAAAAGTAGGTATTACTATTCATAACGGCTAGTTTGATTAGTTATGGTGTGTTAGAACTCGGTGTTGCGTACAACACACGCTATCACATTATTCAAAGAGAAACGTACCGTAGAAGCTTGGGATGTTACATTCTCCCCTCCTTCAAATAATTTCGTTCTCGAAATTTCTAGAATATTATCGCATGAAAAGACTCAGGTGGTTCTTCATCATAAGTTCCTCGGGTTCCCACGTTGCCTCTTTCATCTTATGGTTTCTCCACAAAACTTTTACCAGATGCATCATCCGGTTTCTCAGTACTTGTTCTCTCGTATCAAGAATCCTGACGGGCTCTTTGCAATAAGACAGATCAGGTTCCAGTTCTAATTCTTCATAGGTGAGTACATGCGTTGGGTCATGCATGTATTTCCTCAATAGAGATACGTGGAACACATCGTGAACTTTGGAGAGACTTGGCCGCATTGCAAATCGGTAAGCTACAGCCCCAATTCGTTCTAGAATTTTGAAAGGTTCGATGTTCCTGGGACTCAATTTACCTTTCTTACCAAAACGTATGAATCCCTTCCATGGAGATACCTTCAGGAAAACATGATCACCGACTTGAAATTCCAAATCCTTCCTTCGATTATCGGCATAACTCTTCTGCCTACTTTGAGCTGCTTTGATGTGATTTTGGATTACCTTCACCTTTTCCATCGTTTCCTCCACCAGTTCTGGGCCTACAAGTTTTCTTTCACCCACGTCATCCCAACAGGTTGGTGTGGGACATCTCTTTCCGTATAACGCTTCATATGGTTCCATCTGAATACTCGAATGGAAGATATTGTTATAGGAAAATTCTACCAAAGGTAAATATTGATACCACATACCCTGAAAGTCAAGTGAACAAGATGTCAGCATGTCTTCTAAGGTTTTAATAGTCCGTTCTGATTGTCCTTCTGTCTGAGGGTGGTTGGCAGTGCTCAAATGAAGTTCAGTATCCAGGTATTTCTGAAGACTCTTCCAGAATCTTAAAGTAAAATGGGGATCACAATCAGAAACAATCGATAGGGGTACTCCATGAAGTCTCACAACTTCATTAATATATAGTATTTCTAGACGTTCCAGTGGTAGATCTTCTCTTATAGTAAGAAAATGTGCTGACCTGGTAAGACGATCAACAATAACCCATATTTCATCATTACTTCTAGGAGTCTTTGGTAGACCCATGACAAAGTCCGTTATAATATTGTCCTATTTCCACTCCGTTATGGGAAGAGGTTGCATGACTCCTCCAGGGTGTTGCCTTCCAACTTTCACTTGTTGACAAATCATACATCTTGACACAAAATCTGCAATCTGCCTCTTCATATTGTCCCACCAAAAATGTTCCTTCAAATCTCTATACATTTTGGTGCTCCCAGGGTGTATAGAGAAATTGGAACTATGAGCATCATCCAGCAATTCACTTTTTAGATCAGGTATATCGGGAACAGAAAGTATCTTCCCGAATTTCAAAATTCCATTTTCATACACAAAATATCTCAATCTTCCATCATTCACTGCTTTAATCTTCTTTTGAAATTCTCCATCATTAGTCTGAGAACTCTTAATCCTTTCTAGTAAAGATGGTTTGGCAACCATTTGAAAAAGAGTTGATGTTTCTCCTTCCCTGGTTATTCCCATGTCCATCTTCACTAGATCCATCAAAATTGGATCCCTTTCAATTCTCATCACGTTCAAAACTCCATGGTCTTTTCTGCTCAAAGCATCTTCCACCTTGTTTGCTTTCCCCGAGTGGTAGTGTATCGTACAATAATAATCCTTGAGTAATTAAAGCCATCTCCTTTGCCTCATGTTGAGTTCTTTTTGTGAGAAAATATACTTCAAACTCTTGTGATAAGTATAAATCTCACATTTTTCACCATAGAGGTAGTGCATCCATATCATCAAAGAAAAGATCACAGCTGCTAACTTGAGATCATGAGTAGGATAGTTTTGTTCATGAATTTTCAACTATCGTGATGCATAGGCAACAACCTTATCATTCTGCATAAGGACACAACCAAGTCCTTTCTTCGATGCATCACTATAAATAATGAACCCATCATTCCCCGATGGTAGAGTCAATATAGGAGCATTGACTAATCTTCTCTTCAGTTCTTCAAAATATTCTTCACACTCTTTTGTCCAAACAAATTTAACCCCTTTACGTGTGAGCTTCGTTAATGGGTTAGCTAATCGGGCAAAATTCTGTACGAAACGTCGATAATAACCTGCTAAACCAATAAAACTACGTACCTCAGTTATACTCTTCGGTGCTGGCCATTCTTGGATTGCCTTGTTCTTAGAAGGATCAATAGAGATTCCATATTTAGAGAAAATATGGCCAAGAAAAGAAATCTCCTGAAGCCAGAATTCACACTTTCTAAACCTTCCATATAATTCATGTCTTCTCAGAGTCTCCAAGATATCATCAATAAATATCACCAAAAATTCATCGAGATGCTCCTTGAAAACTCTATTCATCAGATTCATGAATAAAGAGGGTGAATTAGTCAATCCAAAAGTCATTACAGTAAACTCGTAATGCCCGTACCTGGTTCGAAATGCTGTCTTTGGAATGTCTTCCTTCTTCACACACAACTGATGGTATCCAGATCGAAGTTCAATCTTTGAAAAGTATTGAGCTCCATGCAGTTGGTCAAATAAATCATCAATGCATGGTAGGGGATACTTGTTCTATATTGTTATAGCATTGATCTCCCTGTATTCGATACATAACCTCATAGATCCGTCTTTCTTTTTAACAAAAAGAACAGGGGCTCCCCATGGGGAAACATTAGGGAGAATAAATTCCTTATTACTCAATTCCTCTAGTTGTTTCTTTAGTTCGACTAATTCTATAGTGGCCATTCTATAAGGGGTCTTCGATATAGTCCTTGATCCATGAATTAAATCAATGGAAAACTCAACTTCTCGTTCTGGAGGATGTCCAGGTAAATCTTCCGGAAATACATCTACATATTCTTTAAAAATGGGTACATCCAATATTTGAACATTCCTTTCCTCACCCATAGTCATTTTATTATCTTCCTCCCCAATAATTGAATTTAGTTGAGCTACTGGGGGTGTATCTAGATAAGAATTAGGTGGTGACGATTCTGCTTTAAAGATAAGGTGTTCCTTATCATCATCATCAAGAATCGTAAGCTCTTTATTCTTACAATAAATCTTCGCATCATAGTCCGAATGCCAGTCCATACCAAGGATTATATCAAACTCAATCATAGGTATGATGATGAGATCAGCAGATAAAGAACATTTATGTTCTCTAATGGGGACTGATTCACAAAACTTTATTGCAATGATACTTCCCTTAAGAGTTTTAACTGAAAAATCCTTTGTTAAATCAAATTGGAAATATCTAATTTTCTTAGAAAACTGGGAAGATATGAAACAATACGATGATCCAGAATCAAATAATGCATTTTCTAAACTTGAGGAAACCATTAAATTACCTGCCACCACGTCTTTCAGAGCTTCTACCTCAGCAGTAGTGATAGCATAAGATTGGCCTTGATCCCTTGGCCTTTTCTGAGGTAAGTTCTCCTGATGCTTAGGACATTCATTTGCATAATGACCCATCTCCTTGAAATTTTAGCACTGAACATTAGTAGCTTCCTTCTTCCCCTTGCAATCATGAGCTTGGTGGCCTTTTTCACCACACTTGTAACAGACTCCTGTTCCCTTCAAGCAAGTACCGGGGTGTTTATTACCGCATTTACCACAGGATGGATATTCAACCTTTCCCTTCTTTCCCTTATTTCCATTCCCAGATTGATCAGTAGTTCTCTTCTTCTCTTGCTTTGCTTTAAATTCATAAGACTTAGAGAATTCCTTTTCAGTCTTGATAGCACATGAGACAATGTCTTCGTACGATGAAAAGGATTGTGAGACTAATGCTCGATGGAGAAATGGTTTTAACCCATGAAAGAAACAATCAATCTTACTTCTTGGGTTACATATATAATCTCCAGCAAACCTTGCTAACCTTGTAAAGTTAGCCTCATACTTTGCGACATTCTTATCCTCCTTCTGTCTTAGACTCAGAAATTGCCTTTCCATATCAGCTCGATGGTCGCAAGGAAAGTATTTTTCTAAAAACAGATCCTTGAACTCCCTCCATTACATATTTGATACTTCATCATCTTCCTTCGTATTTTGAATCAATGACCACCATTGATCAGCATCTCCAGTGAGGTGGTAAACTGTCATGATAACTTTTTCCCTTTCACTACTCCCCAAAGCGTAAAATATTTTATATAGAGAAAATATCCATTGCTCTACTACTAAGGGATTTGTACTCCCATTGAACGTTGGTGGTTGTTGCCTCATGAATCGATCTAACATTGATCCTCCATGCTGTGGATCAGGGTGCTCCATACGGGTAAGGATATTATTCATAACCTGAGTAAGTTGTCCTAGTATAGTGATTAGCTGATCAGCACTAGTTGCATCACCAGCTCCACTATAATTATCTTGAGCAGGAGGTAAATCCCTACATGGAGTGCGTGAATTGATATGGTTTCCATTTATTCCACTAGGAGGCATTTCTAAACAATGGCATAAACTAGATCAGTTTATTAACAAAAATACATAATCCCATACTTATAAAACACTTAACATAAATTGAACTATTTATGGATATAATCCAGAATCATAAGAATGTTTTCTTTGAGGAAGTATATACTCATAAACCCTTCATAATGATTTGTAAAGAAAATGAGAGTTATCCTAAGCATATCCCCCGGGAGTGTCGTAACCAAGAGTGCAGTAAGGCCCGTTGTCGTGCACCAGTTCCCGTTCGAGTCTAGCTCAAAGCGGTGTTTTCAGGGTTTAACCCTAGGTACATCTGTTCCAGAGCCGCCTCTACCTGCTCGTATGCAGACAGGGATGTATTGCTCGGAAAACTCACAAAATCTGTACAATACCAAAATTCTAGGAAGTTCTTCTATACTAATCCTCAAAGTCCATCTTAAATCTCTGTGCTATAATCAGAGTTTATCTAAATCTAGCTTCCAAGGTTTGTACTAAACTTCCTCTGATACCAACTATAACGCCCCGACCCCAGTTACCCAGAGTCGGTGAATTATTACATAACATTGGCATGATCACAAGAAAGATCAAATCTCGAAAGACCGATTGGTTTAGTAGACATAGAAACACTAGATATATTCATAAAGTTTTACATTACATCTTGAAGTGAAAAACTACTACAAAAACATATTGTCTCCATAATCCACACTATTATCCCCTCATAATATCCCTACAGGTCATTCATAATTTACTTCTTCACATCCTGGGAAAAATAAAACATAGAAAATGGGTGAGCTCAAATGCCCAGTAAGGATTACAATATAGCGGAAATTTTCATAAATAAGAATAAACATTTAAGGAAATGTATAACTAAAACAAAATCCTTTTAAACTTGAACTTCAACATAGTATGGCAAAAATAAAATGAAATAATTCCATTTACTTATTCACATGGATATTCTACTAATCGAATAATCACATGCAATATCAATAACCACTTTCATAATGATGGAATGCATAATGCCAGACTATCATAACCACATAGCCAAGGCCTCGTGCAAAGACTACAAATAAGATTTTGTCAAGGCCTTGTACCAAGACACTAGTTTGTCTCATGAGACCTACCGATGCATCGAGGAGCTATAACGGGCTCTACCCGTCACATATTAAGTCCAATGCATTCCCATATGAAAAGGTTTAAACATAAAATAAAAATTCATATTAAAACTAGCATACGAAATGTCAATACCTTCACCATAAACTATGAATGGTATAAAAATAGCACATCCACAGTCAAACATATCACAAAACCTTCAATACAATATAGAAGTTTTGTATCATAATAAATCAACTTCAAATAAGCGTAAAATCCATCAAAGGATGTTGACATAGATGAAATCAAAACTCTTTTGAGAGAAATATCTCTTTCTATTTTGAAATCATTTGAGAGTCATATATTTATAAAATAAAACATTTTCTTTGAAAATATTCTTATAATATTGTAAGCGAAGCTTTGACGATTTTATAACGGCGTAAAATAGACGCACCCTCCGTATAAGTTAAAAAAAACATTCTTACCTTAATTTTGTCGAAAAGGTTAAAAAGATCCTTGTTTGGAAAACGATAGAAAGATTCCTTTATAAACCTCTTATAAAAATTCAAACAAGGGTATAAATGAATTTAACCAATATTCTAGTAAATAGTAAAAATGTTTTGAAATTCATTTTTTAAGAAACATGGATGTGGATGATAAAGACATCCCAGTATATTATTACGTATAAACAACCTCAGATAATGAAGAGATTGTGAAATAAACCCTTACCTTGTACTTTTCCTTGGTTGGGGTAGGTTAAACTCCTGTATAATAGTGAAATAATTGTTATTAAATTATACAAGAATCATATACATTCATATTATATCATATATGATCTTTTAACATTGCTTTATTAATAATATCTTAGTATTATCATCATTTTGGGTGTTAACTTACTCGTTTTATTTTATATGTTTTGTTATGTAAGCCATGTTTCTCATGGATAAGTTGTATCTTATTCATATCCAGAATTATATCAAGTCCTTAAACATTATTTTTAAATCATCCAATGATAATTATACTTGAATGGATACGATGGAGAATGAATCTCATCACGTTCGTGGGGACGGTAGTTCGTATGTACGCACGAGCGACAATATCATTCTTTTGATATTAAAATAATATATAAATGGATGATATATCATATATAAAGAATCATTATCATGTTATATTTATTATTTAAATGAGTTACACATCATTATTATACTCATCCAAATAATAATATATTGAATAACAATTACACCACGACGTGGAGACGATAAGTCGTACGTACGCACGTATGGTGACATGTTATTCAAAGGGTGGATATAATGCTGAATATGGTTGTAACATATTTATAATAACATCACAGTATATATAAGATACTGGAGTTATTATTTTATAATGTTAATAACAAAGAAATAAGAAGTGGAAGAAGAAATGAATTTGAAAAAGGGTGGTGAAAATATTACCTCTTCTTCGGGTTCTTTCTTTTGATTTGATCAAAAGGTCTCCTTAGGTTGGATTTATGATCAAAATAATTCCTCTAGGTTTTATTGAGGGAAGTTGGGAGAGTATTTGGGAAGAGTTTGGCTGAACAAAAAGGCTTTGAAGGTGTGAAGAAATGAGAAGGAGGAGTGCCCTTTTATAAGAGGGGTGAGGGGAACCTTTGGAAAAGCTAAAAATATTAATTTATAATAAATTAATATTCAGTTTCTAATGGCTCCAAAGTTTATTATTCAAAGTTTAAGGTGGGGATAGGTCTGAAACCATTCAACCAATAGAATTTAGACAGGTTTGGGTCACTATATTAACCTTATCTTTTAGTTTTAACTCTTAGTTAATTAGTTTGACATTTACCATGTCACTTTGTATTTTTATATTATATAGTTAATAAACTTACTATATATATCCAAGCGACCACCAAGTGGTCCATTAATGATATACCTGTCATGATATAAGTCTCTTGGCCAAACCTTAGATTTTTAAGAATTTAATATCAATTAATAATTTAAAATTTGTTTTAAAAACTCTTGTATGTCAATTTTGAGATTATTCAATAATTGATTTTTGTAAAAATCATAACAGAATTATTGCTTCTAAAAAGTCAATTAAACAAATCCTAATATGTCATAGTATCCTATAAAATTATTTTAATTCATTTAAAGTCTCAAATTATATTTATTTTGGTATTTATAATATCAATTATTTTAATTTTTCACTATTATGGTAATTACTACATCATCATTGTGTCATAAATAAATCAAATTATTTAATGTCTAAAAATTATAAATAAATTATGATTATGTAGGAAATATTTTTATATTTATAATTAATATTTATAGTCTAAAATCCAACATATATAACCCTATGTAAAAATTGTTTTTCTAAAAGATATATGCTTGTGTCATTTTTGTATTCAATTTAACTTAATTAAAATAAAGTGTCCCTATCACTTACAAGTGGCCCCATGAGGTCCCAAAATTGACCCAAAGATGTCTATGGTCAAACATGTATCAACCAATAAGGTTAAGACACGTTTTAGGGTAATTTTGTATTATTATTATATTATTTTTTAACCCTTATTTACCGGATTTACCCTTTAACCATGGTAAACAAAATATTTACCGAAGTAATTATTCAAAATGTCTAAAAATAAAAGTTACCTATTTAAAAAATTTAAACATCCTGATTCCAAATATGTAATACATTTTTCCAAATTCAAAACATAGAAGTGGCAGAAATTAATTTAAAATTAATTCCCGCTGTCAAAACAAAAAGCATGTTTTTAAGATATAATAACTATCAAAAGATTGATACTTGTTTATGTTCGATTTAATTGCGAAATTATGTCTAATGACCAACATTGTATTAAATGGTAAAAATATATTCTAAATATACTTTAAAACCACTCAAATTCATAATTTATCACTATTAATTATTTTGATTAAAAAGTTGTTTTTAATTAAAATTTAGTAATTTTCACTATTCCTCAAAATATTAAAGTTATCCGAAAAGTACCAAAATTTCACCTTAGGCTAAATTCGATATTCTGAATCCAAAAATGAATTCCATTTTGAAATATAAAATATATATAATTTCAAAAAGTAGGTATTATTATTCATAATGACTAGTTTGATTAGTTATGGTGTGTTAGAACTCGGTGTTGCATACAACACACGCTATCGCATTATTCAAAGAGAATCGTACCGTAAAAGCTTGTTGTGTTACATTCTCCCCTCCTTCATATAATTTCTTCCTCGAAATTTCTAGAATATTATCGCATGAAAATACTCGGGTGGTTCTTCATCATAAGTTCCTCGGGTTCCCACGTTGCCTCTTCCATCTTATGGTTTCTCCACAAAACTTTTACCAGACGCGTCGTCCGGTTTCTCAGTACTTGTTCTCTTGTATCAAGAATCCTGACGGGCTCTTCGCAATAAGACAGAACAAGTTCCAGTTCTAATTCTTCATAGGTGAGTACATGCGTTGGGTCAGGCATGTATTTCCTTAATAGAGATACGTGTAACACATCGTGAACTTTGGAGAGACTTGGCGGCATTGCCAATCGGTAAGCTACAGCCCCAATTCGTTCTAGAATTTCGAAAGGTCCGATGTACCTGGGAATCAATTTACCTTTCTTACCAAAATGTATGACTCCCTTCCATGGAGATACCTTCAGGAAAACATGATAACCGACTTGAAATTCTAAATCCTTCCTTCGATTATCGGCATACCTCTTCTGCCTACTTTGAGCTGCTTTGATGTGATTTTGGATTACCTTCACCTTTTCCATCGTTTCCTCCACCAGTTCTGGACCTACAAGTTTTATTTCACCCACGTCATCCCAACAAGTTGGTGTGCGACATCTCTTTCCATATAATGCTTCATATGGTTCCATCTAAATACTCGAATGGAAGCTATTGTTATAGGAAAATTATACCAAAGGTAAATATTGATCCTACATACCCTGAAAGTCAAGTGAACAAGATCTCAGTATGTCTTCTAAGGTTTGAATAGTCTATTCTGATTGTCCATCTATCTGAGGGTGGTAGGCAGTGCTCAAATGAAGTTCAGTATCCAGGAATTTCTGAAGACTCTTTCATAATCTTGAAGTAAAACGGGGATCACGATCAGAAACAATCGATATGGGTACTCCATGAAGTCTCACAACTTCATTAATATATAGTCTTGCTAGATGTTCCAGTGGTAGATCTTCTCTTATAGTAAGAAAATGTGCTGACTTGGTAAGATGATCAACAATAACCCATATTGCATCGTTCCTTCTAGGAGTCTTTGGTAGCCCCATGACAAAGTCCATCTTAATATTGTCCCATTTCCACTCCGGTATGAGAAGAGGTTGTATGACTCCTCCAGGGTGTTGCCTTCCAGCTTTCACTTGTTGACAAACCATACATCTTGATACAAAATCAGCAATCTCCCTCTTCATATTGTCCCACCAAAAATGTTCCTTCAAATCTCTATACATTTTGGTGCTCCCATGGTGTATAGAGAAATTGGAACTATGAGCATCATCCAACAGTTCTCTTTTTTGATCAGGTATATCAGGAACACAAAGTCTCTTCCCGAATTTCAAAATTCCATTTTCATACACAAAATCTCTCAATCTCCCATCATTCAAAGCTTTAATCTTCTTTTGAAATTCTATATCATTAGTCTGAGAACTCTTAATCCTTTCTAGTAAAGATGGTTTGGCAACCATTTAAAAAAGAATTGATGTTTCTCCTTCCCTGGTTATTCCCATGTCCATCTTCACTAGATCCATCAAAATTGGATCCCTTTCAAAATTCATCACGTTCAAAACTCCATAGTATTTTCTGCTCAAAGCATCTGCCACCTTGTTTTCTTTCCCTGGGTGGTAGTGTATCGTACAATCATAATCGTTGAGTAATTCAAGCCATCTCCTCTGCCTCATGTTGAGTTCTTTTTGTGAGAAAATATACTTCAAACTCTTGTGATCAGTATAAATCTCACATTTTTCACCATAGAGGTAGTGCCTCCATATCTTCAAAGCAAAGATCACAGCTGCTAACTCGAGATCATGAGTAGGATAGTTTTGTTCATGAATTTTCAACTGTCGTGATGTATAGGTAATAACCCTATCATTCTGCATAAGGACACAACCAAGTCCTTTCTTCGATGCATCACTATAAATAACGAACCCATCATTCCCCGATGGTAGAGTCAATATAGGAGAATTGACTAATGTTCTCTTCAGTTCTTCAAAACATTCTTCACACTCTTTTATCCAAACAAATTTAACCCCTTTACGTGTGAGCTTCGTTAATGGGTTAGCCAATCGGGCAAAATTCTGGATGAAACGTCGATAATATCCTGCTAAACCAATAAAACTACGTACCTAAATTATACTCGTCAGTGCTGGACATTCTTGGATTGCCTTGGTCTTAGAAGGATCAATAGAGATTCCACCTTTAGAGACAATATGGACAAGAAAAGAAATCTCCTAAAGCCAGAATTCACATTTGCTAAACTTCCCATATAATTCATGTCTTCTCAGAGTCTCCAAGATAATGCGCAAGTGATTTTCATGATCTTCGTAGATTTTTGAGTATACCAAGATATCATCAATAAATAACACCACAAATTCATCGAGATACTCCTTGAAAACTCTATTCATTTGATCCATGAATACATAGGGTGCATTAGTCAATCCAAAAGGCATTATAGTAAACTCTTAATGCCAGTACCTGGTTCGAAATGCTATCTTCGGAATGTATTCCTTCTTCACACACAACTGATGGTATCCAGATCGAAGGTCAATATTTGAAAAGTATTGAGCTCCATGTAGTTGGTCAAATAAATCACCAATGCGTGGTAGGGGATACTTGTTTTTTATTGTTATAGAATTGATCTCCCTGTAGTCGATACATAAACTCATAGATCCGTCTTTCTTTTTAACAAAAAGAACAGGGGATCCCCATGGAGAAACACTAGGGAGAATAAATCCCTTATTACTAAATTCCTCTAGTTGTTTCTTTAGTTCAACTAATTCTACAGTGGCCATTCTATAAGGGGTCTTCGATATAGGCCTTGATCCAGGAATTAAATCAATGGAAAACTCAACTTCTCATTCTGGAGGATGTCCAGGTAAATCTTCCAGAAATACATCTACATATTCTTTAACAATGGGTACATCCTATATTTGAATATTCCTTTCCTCACCCATAGTCATTTCATTCTCTTCCTCCCCAATAATTGAATTTAGTTGAGCTACTGGGGGTGGATCTAGATAAGAATTAGGGGGTGATGATTCTACTCTAAAGATAAGGTGTTCCTTATCATCATCATCAATAATTGTAACCTCTTTATTCTTACAATAAATCTTCGAATCATAGTTCAAAAGCCAGTCCATACCGAGGATTATATCAAACTCAATCATAGGTATGACGATGAGATCAGAAGATAAAGAACATTTATGTGCTCTAATGTGTACTGATTCACAAAACTTTGTTGCAATGATACTTCCCTTAGGAGTTTTAACTGACAAATCCCTTGTTAAATCAAATTGGAAATATCTAATTTTCTTAGCAAACTGGGAAGATATGAAACAATGCGATGATCCAGAATCAAACAATGCATTTGCTAAACTTGAGGAAACCATTAAATTAACTGCCACCACGTCTTTCGGAGCTTCTACCTCAGCAGTAGTGATAGTATAAGCTTGGCCTTGACCTCTTGGCCTTTTCTGAGGTAAGTTCTCCTGACGCTTAGGACATTCATTTACATAATGCCGCATCTCCCTGCAATTTTAGTACTGAACATTGGTAGCTTCCTTATTCCCCTTACAATCACGAGCTTGGTGGCCTTTTTCACCACACTTGTAACAGACTCCTGTTCCCTTCAAGCAAGTACCGGGGTGTTTCTTACCACATTTAACACAGGATGGATATTCAAACTTTCCCTTCTTCCCCTTATTTCTATTCCTAGATTGATCAGCATGTCTCTTCTTCTCTTTCTTTGCTTTAAAGTCATAAGACTTAGAGAATTCCTTTTTGGTCTTGATAGCACATGAGACAGTGTCTTCGTACGATGAAAAGGATTGTGAGACTAATGCTTGACGGAGAATTGGTTTTAACCCATCAAAGAAACGATCAATCTTACTTCTTGGGTTACATATATAATCTCCAGCATAACTTGATAACCTTGTAAAGTTAGCCTCATACTTTGTGACATTCTCATCCTCCTTCTATCTCAGACTTAGAAATTGCCTTTCCGTATCTGCTCGATGGTCGCGAGGAAAGTATTTTTCTAAAAACAGATCCTTGAACTCCTTCCATTCCATATTTGGTACTTCATCATCTTCCTTCATATTTTGAATCAATGACCACCATTGATCAGCATCTCCAGTGAGGCGGTAAACTGCCATGATAACTTTTTCCCTTTCACTACTCCCCAAAGCCTCAAATATTTTCTCTAGGGAAAATATCCATTGCTCAGATACTAAGGGGTTTGTACTCCCATTGAACGTTGGTGGTTGTTGCCTCATGAATCGATCTAACATTGATACTCCATGCTGCGGATCAGGGTGCTCCATATGGGTAAGGTTATTATTCATAACCTAAGTAAGTTGTCCCAGTATGGTGATTAGCTGATCGACACCAGTTGCATCACCAGCTCCACTATAATTATCTTGAACAGGAGGGAAATCCCTACATGGAGTGTGTGCATTGATACAGTTTCCATTTCTTCCACTAGGCTCCATTTCTAAACAATGACATAAACTAGATCAGTTTATGAAACAAAATACATAATCCCATACTTATAAAACACTTAACATAATTTGAACTATTTATGAATATAATCCACAATCATAAGAATGTTTTCTTTGAGTAAGTATATACTCATAAACCCTTCATAATGATTTGTAATGAACACGAGAGTTATCCTAAGAATATCCCCCGGGAGTGTCGTAACCAAGAGTGCAGCAAGGCCCATTGTCGTGCACCAGTTCCCGTTCGAGTCTAGCTCAAAGCGGTGTTTTCGGGTTTTAACCCTAGGTACATATGTGCCAGAGCCACCTCTACCAGCTCGTATCCAGACAGGGATGTATTGCTCAGAAAACTCACAAAATCTCTACAATACCAAAATTTTAGGAAGTTCTTCTATACTAATCCTGAAAGTCCATCTTAAATCTGTGTTCTCTAATCAGAGTTTATCTAAATCTAGCTTCCAAGGTTTGTACTAAACTTTCTCTGATACCAACTGTAACGCCCCGACCCCAGTTACCCAGAGTCAGTGCATTATTACATAACATTGGAATGATCACAAGAAAGATCAAATCTCTAAATACCGATTGGTTTAGTAGCCTTGGAAACACTAGATATATTCATAAAGTTTTACATTACATCACGAAGTGAAAAAATACTACAAAAACATATTGTCTCCATAATCCACACTATTATCCCCTCATAATATCCCTGCAGGTCATTCATAATTTACTTCTTCACATCCTGGGAAAAACAAAACATAGAAAAGGGCTGAGCTCAAATGCCCAGTAAGGATAACAGTATAGCGTAAACTTTCATAAATAAGAATAAACATTTAAGGCAATGTATAACTGAAACAAAAGCCTTTTAAACATGAACTTCGACATAGTATGGCAAAAATAAAATTAAATAATGCCATTTACTTATTCACATGGATATTCTACTAATCGAATAATCACATGCAATATCAATAACCACTTTCATAATGATGGAATGCATAATGCCAGACTATCATAACCATATAGCCAAGGCCTCGTGACAATACTACAAATAAGATTTTGTCAAGGCCTTGTTCCAAGACACTAGTTTGTCTCATGAGACCTACCGATGCATCGAAGAGCTATAGCGGGCTCCACCCGTCACATATTAAGTCCAATGCATTCCCATATGAAAAGGTTTAAACATAACATAAACATTCGTATTAAAACTAGCATACGAAATGTCAATACTTTCACCATAAACTATGAATGGTATAAAAATAGCACATCCACAGTCAAACATATCACAAAAACTTCAATACAATATAGAAGTTTTGTATCATAATAAATCAACTTCAAATAAGCGTAAAATCCATCAAAGGATGTTGAAATAGATGAAATCAAAACTCTTTTTAGAGAAATATCTCTTTCTATTTTGAAATCATTTAAGAGTAATATATTTATAAAATAAAAAATTTTCTTTGAAAATATTCTTATAAGCTTGCAAGGGAATCTTTGACGATTTTATAATGGCGGAAAATAGCTGCACCCGCTGTATAAGTTAAAAAAAACATTCTTACCTTAATTTTGTCAAAAAGGTTAAAAACCACCTTGTTTGGAAAACAACGGAAAGATTCCTTTATAAACCTCTTATAAAAATTAAAACAAGGGTATAAATGACTTTAACCCATATTCTAGTAAATAGTAAAAATGTTTTGAAATTCATTTTTTAAGAAACATGGATGTGGATGATAATGAGATCCTAGTATATTATTAGATATAAACAACCTCGGATAATGAAGAGATTGTGAAATAAACCCTTACCTTGTACTTTTCCTTGGTTGGGGTAGGTTAACCTCTTGTATAATAGTGAAATAATTGTTATTAAATTATAGAAGAATCATATACATTCATATGATATCATATATGATCTTTTAACATTGCTTTGTTAATAATATCTTAGTATTATCGTTGTTTCGGGTGTTAACTTACTCGTTTTCTTTTATATGTTTTGTTAATTAAGCCATGTTTTTCATGGATAGGTTGTATCTTATTCATATCCAGAATGATATCAAGTCCTTAAAAATTATTTTTAAATCATCCAATGATAATTATACTTGAATGGATACGATGGAGAATGAATCTAATCACGTTCGTGGAGACTGTAGTCCGTACGTACGCACAGGCGACAATATCATTCTTTTGATATTAAAATAATATATAAATGGATGGTATATCATATATACAAAATCATTATCCTGTTATATTTATTATTTACATGAGTTACACATCATTATTATACCCATCCAAATAATAATATATTGAATAACAATTACACCACGACGTGGAGACGGTAAGCCGTACGTACGCACGTATGGTGACATGTTATTCAAAGGGTGGATAGAATACTGAATATGGTTGTACCATATTTATAATAACATCAAAGTATATATAAGATACTGGAGTTATTATTTTATAATTGTAATAACAAAGAAATAAGAAGTGGAAGAAGAAATGAATTTGAAAAAGGGTGGTGAAAACATTACATCTTCTTCGGGTTCTTCCTTTTGATTTGATCAAAAGGGCTCATTAGGTTGGCTTTCTGATCAAACTAAGGCCTCTAGGTTGTAGTTAGGGAAGTTGGGAGAGGATTTGGGAAGAGTTTGACAGAACCAAAAGGCTTTGAAGGTGTGAAGTAATGAGAAGGAGGTGTGCCCTTTTATAAGAGGGGTGAGGGGCACCTTTGGAAAAGCTAAAAATATTAATTTATAATAAATTCATATTCTGTTTCTAATGGCTAAAAAGTTGATTATTAAAAGTTTAATATGGGGATAGGTCTAAAACCATTCAACCAATAGAATTTATACAGGTTTGGGTCACTATATTAAACTTATCTTTTAGTTTTAACTCTTAGTTAATTAGTTTGACATTTACCATGTCACTTTGTATTTTTATATTATATAGTTAATAAACTTACTATATACATCCAAACGACCCCCAAGTGGTCCATTAATGATATAACTATCATAATATAAGTATCTTGGCTGAACCTTATATTTTTAGGAATTTAATATCAATTAAGAATATAATATTTGTTTTAAAAACTCTTTTATGTCAATTTTTGAGACTATTCCAAATATGGAATCCATTTTTCTAAATTCAAAACATAGAAGTGGCAGAAATTAATTTAAAATTAATTCCCGCTGTCAAAATAAAAAGCGTGTTTTTAAGATATAATAACTATCAAAAGATTGATACTTGTTTATGTTCGGTTTAATTGAGAAATTATATCTAATGACCAACATTGTATTAAATGGTAAAAATATATTCTAAATATACTTTAATACCACTCAAATTAATAATTTATCACTATTAATTATTTTGATTAAAAAGTTGTTTTTAATTAAAATTTAGTAATTTTCACTATTCATCAAAATATTAAAGTTATCCGAATAGTACCAAAATTTCACCTTAGGCTAAATTCGATATTCCAAATCCAAAAATGAGTTCCATTTTGAAATATAAAATATATATAATTTCAAAAAGTAGGTATTAATATTCATAATGGCTAGTTTGATTAGTTATGGTGTGTTAGAACTCGGTGTTCCGTACAACACACGCTATCGCATTATTCAAAGAGAAGCGTACCGTAGAAGCTTGGGGTGTTACATTCTTCTTCACTCAAGGTTGATGATTCTTATATCAAGTATGTTATTCCCTATTTTATTTAGGAACCCCAAGTTTATGAATGTATACTTTATGAAATGAAACCCATTCCTTTACCTGGGATATTATATGTTCAAGATTGATATATGTTCTATGTGGCATGAATGATAATGTAAATGCTATGATGTGAGAGGTGCACCTAAAATTATATAGTGCTCCAATTCATTGGGTAATGTGAAGAAATTCATTATATAAAGTGAAATATTCATGAACATGATGATATATTTGTTCAAAACTATGTGTGGAAGTTGACCAATAAGACATGATGTTTAATTTTTATTCTTTCTATATTCCATGCCTTTTCTTAATGATTTCCCTCATGATTATGATACTATACCTATGTAATAATGATAATGATTATGATCATCCCATGCTATATTGTTTCATGTTCTTATCTATCCTCTTATTGGGATTTTATCTGACCCTTTTTTATGTATATCATAAGGTTAATTCATTTACTAAAGAGAATTCAAGGGCCAATAAGAACCTATAGAAGAAATAATTAAATAAATTTTTATGTTTTATTTTGTAAAAGTTGTGTATGGTCTTAATTTTCCCAAGACACTAAACCTTTGGATCCTCTTTGTGTAATTATTTTATGATGTTTATCTTTAAAATGATGTAATAATATATTTAAGAAAAATCATGGTTTATATAGTTGGTATCATATAGAGGTTTAGTTAATTTGGGAATTAGGATTAGAGAACCTTAGTAAAATCCATTAGTATAAGACTAAGTATAAATAAGCACCCAAGAAGATTTGTTTTAGAAAATGATAAACATACGTTTCCCACAAGATATGCCTTTAGACTTAAATGCACAAAGGAATAAATTATTTATTCATGACTTGTTGACTTATGTTTTTTTGTAACCTTTTCTATTTTAGAAAATTGTGGGAACCAAGAGAAACCAAGACAACAACCCGTGCGAGGGACAATGCAGTGATTTCTTGAACGATATCCCCAATGATTTGGGAGGTAGAGTTAAAAATTTCATGGAGATGCTTACCCAACTATCTCTAGTTATGAACAATAACATGAATAATGTGGAACATCTTCCTTCACCTAGGAGGGAGCAATTGGATATCAAGTTTTTTATGAAGTAACGACCACCAACATTTATTGGATCTTCCAATCCACTAGTTACAAAATAATTGGTCAACTCAACTGAGAAGATCTTTTCTGTTCTTCATTGTTCTAAGACGGAGAATGAAAATATCACTATTTATTGTCTAGATTGAGAGGCCTATCAATGGTGATAATTTATTAATAACACCAAGCCGAAGGATGAAATTGATAAGATGGAGTGGGAAGACTTTAAGATAATGATTCTTAACAAGTATTTCCATAAAACTCTTTGTATAATGATGGAGAGATAATTCATATATCTAAAGAAAAAGGAAGGTGAATCTATCATGGTCTACGAAGAAAATTTCAAAAGGCTTTCAAGGTATGATTTGGGTTTTGTTATCAACAATGATAGAAACATTGATAGATTCATTAGTGGTTTAAAAACACACCTTCAAAAGCCTCTTTCAATTTAAGACTTTGGGAGTTATGAAGAATTTGTTTGATGTGCTGTCAAAGTGGAGATGGATTTTGGAGAATGATCCCAGGGATGTGGGTATAAGAAATAAAAAATGGAGTTTCAATACAAATGATCTAATAAGAAAGGGGAAATAAAACTCAATCACCCACATGTTAAAAATATGGGAAGAGGCATCATGAGAACTTTCTCAAAGGGATCACTACTGGAAACTAAGGCATTACCAATGGTTTTAAACAATTGGTAAAGGCTTCCAAACCGTTGGTATACTATATACCAACGGTTTGGAAAAACTTAGGCAAGTAAGGCGTTGGGATAACCCATTACCAATGGTTAGTACAACAGTTCGGAAAGGCAGTGTAATCCTAGAGTTTACCAACGGTTATTTGAACCATAGGTATATAAAAGTACTCCCAACGGTTTCAAACCGTTGGCAATACTGTGTGAAATAGGGGTATTACCAAAGGTTTGAAAACCATTGGCAATACTGGGCTCCTAAATAGGAGTATTCCCAACAGTTTGAAAATGGTTGGAAATACTGGCTGCTGGCGGTGTGAAATATGAGTATTCCCAACAGTTTTAAAACCATTGACAATACTCATTTTCACGTTTTAGCACTATACCAATGGTTTTATTAAACTGTTAGTATAGTGTTATACCAGAATTTGCAGTCCAGCCGCCCAGAATTTGCAGAGCAGCCAGCCACCCAGAATTTGCAGACCAGCCACCCATGCACACTCAAACTAGAATTTTCAGACCAGCCACTCATGCACACTCAACAAAACCATGGAATACAGAACTCAACCCAGAATTTTCAGACCAGCCACTCAGGCACACTCAACAAAACCATGGAATACAAAACAAACACCACTCCTGCACACTCAACAAAACCATGGAATACAGAACAAACACCACTCCTGTACACTCAAAAAAACCATAGAATATAGAACAAACTCCTTCATACACTAAAAAAACACATGCTACACTCAACACCAACAAAACCACCTGCACACTCACCAACAAAACCACCTGCACACTCAACTACATACACCAACAAAACCATTGCACACTCAACTACATACACTTGAATACACTCTTAACAACAACAAACACCTACTATTGCACACAAAAGCACATAAAAAGAGGATACTCTTATAACCATGGAATTTACCACAATTATAATCATGTATATGAACCCAATTACCCAATGTAATACGGAATTAATAATTGAATTCTCATCATCATCATGTAATTTTTTATTGAGAGAGGGGAAAAGTACAAAGGAAAAAAACAGAAGGGAAAGGGAAAAACAAGAAACACAGAAGAGGCCCCGGGGGAAGACCCCTCCCACCCTTAGCCAAGACGGCCTAGGGTGGTATGAAGTGATAAAGACCCAGTGCATCCCCTTTGATACAGTCAATCCCCTTGGGTTGGAAACTCCCTACAGTGTGAAGAAAAACCTCCTCCGTGTTGTTGACGTCCACCGCGGCCAAGTGATCCGCGACCTTGTTCCCTTCTCTCCAGGTGTAAAGGATACTCACTCAAGTATTAATCATACTTCTATATTTTTTGATGACATATTTAATCGACCAAGGAGACTCGGTGTACCCTTTCAAGGAGTTGTGCACAGTAATGGAGTCTATTTCGATTTCATAAATTGTGAGACCCTTTTCCATGAAAAGGTTGAGCCCGGTGAGAATTTCCTTCACTTCCGCTTGCATAGAAGACCCCTGGCCCAGTCTGGCCGAGAAAGTGAGGTAAACCGAACCATTGTGGTCACGTACTCCTCCTCCACATAGGTTCCCTTGGATGCAAGAGCCATCTGTATTATGTTTCAAACCCACCGAAGGAGGCTTCCATTGAACCCAATTTCCTTCCCTGCTTCTAGGTTCCATGTCCATATTGGAGCCCATTTGGAGCCGACAAAACATAGGGGATTCCTTCCATGTCCTCACAGCTATGTTCAGATCCAGTAGTAGATTTTTCACACAAACAATAATGGCATGAGCTGAAAGCCCCACCGCCTCGTGCTTCGATTTGTTCCGAGCCTGTCAAATGATCCAGCACCCCACATGCAGCACTACTTCATAGGCCACCCTCTATGGACCTCTTCCCTCAGAACCTTGGAACCAAATATCAAGAAAGGCAGGGACAGAACTGTCCAAGGGAAGGAATGAAAAGTCCCCCAGAATTTTCCAGACCTCACGTTCCCAATCACTGTTGAAGAATAGATGGCCTGTTCTCTCTTCACTATGAACACTACCGCATACAGACCTGGACGCAAGGGGGATACCACACCTACGAATATTGTCATCCGTCGGGAGGCCACTGTTATGAATCCTCCAGGTGAGGAATTTGATCTTGGTGGGGATTTTTTTCACCCATAGAAGCTCATTATGCTCCTGTCCATTACCAATGCGGCAGAAATCCTTCGACAATAATAGGCCCGAGGAGGAGGTCGTGAACACACACTTGTCATCCTCTTAATTAAGCTCAATGAGTTGAAAAAACTGTTGTTGTTCCTTATACAAAACCGAGTCGGTGAAGCTAGGAAAGAGGCCGACCTCCTTGAGAAAAATATTTGTAGCCGGGCATCTAGGGAAACCCAGCACTATGCCACACCAATCTTGATGCCAGAAGGATATCTCTCCCTTACCCACCACCCATCCTGAAAAGGGATTAAGGATCTCAACAATAGGGCCTATCACCGACCAAAGGGAAGAAAGATTCCCCTCCACTGGGGTGCTAAGGTACATCACGTACGCATGCATGGTAGTCCCCCATAGGGTACGATGTTCCAAGACACTCCATGCAAGCCTCACATGCTTGTAATAAAGGGTATCTTCCAGGTTGCGCACCTCGATGCCTCCTTCATTCATAGGCCGCGCCATTTTCCCCCATGTTACCCAGTGTTTCTTTCTCTCTGATAACGGATCCCATATGAAATTGGAAAGTATCCTATTAATCGATTTAATAACACCCTTGGGAACTTTGACGGAGGGCAGACCATGAATCAGAGAGGCCACCAGAACGCTGTTCACTAGGGCAATGCGTCCGCCAAAGGATAAGAATTTATTTTTCCAGTTAAACACCCTATCTGAAACCCTGGTGTAGAGTGCGTTGAAGTCACGAATCCGAAGTCTCCCAGGAGAGACAAGCGCGCCTAGATAGACCATCGAAAACTCACCCCTTTGGATGCCAAGCAGACTACTAATAGTTTGCACTCTCTCGATGGAGCACTTGTGAGAGATAAAGAAATCACTTTTCCCCTTGTTGATGGACTGGCCACTCCAATGAAAATATTTCTCCAGCACTCCGTTCAGACTTCATATTGATCTGCTCTTTCAATTCAGGAATAAGATGGTATAATCGGAAAACATATGGTGGGAAATTGTTGGGGCCCTTGATCGACGATGATGCAACAGAATGCCTCAATTATTGATACTCCTCTGGATGGGCCGGCTCAAAACATCCTGAATGATGATGAATAGTGATGGAGAGATAGGTTCACCTTGTCTGATGCTTCAGGTAGACTTGAAGAAACTGTAAGACTTTCCCATGAAGTTTACCGAGAGCCAAGAGGAACTGAAGCAGTGAAAGATAATATTGTCAAAGGTGTGCGACACAATAAGGCGCAAAGACCGTTTGGGGATGCGGCGCGAGGGGCGTCACGATGCGCGACTAAGGTGTATGCGCACATAATTAATTATATATAGTATTGAAGAATATTTTAAATTTTAAAAAACTTAAATTCAATAAAAAAATAAAAATTAAAATACATACAGATATTTTTTAAGAGGTTCTGCTGTGAGTGATGTCACAATAATGTTTTTATAGTCTGCAATGTTTTTCCATGAAAAAAAAATTAGTCTGCTATGTTTTTTTATTAATATATTAAATAGTCCATTTAATTGAAATTAGGAATTCCCCGATTTCCATCATGGTGCACCGTGATTTCTGCCTCCTACCCCGATCTCCACCTTTCCCGCCTTTCCGCCTACTACCCCGATCTATGATACAACGATTCATCTGTCACGCACTCAAAACCCCAGCCATCACCGACATCATCCGCTTCTCTACCTTCCAGCACTGTCGCCTCCCAACAAGGAAGATGAGAGTGAGGGGCGCCTTTACAGTGCATGGCACCCGAGCGCCTCAAGGAATGGTGGGTGAGGCACGCACCATTGGCGCGCCTCAGTGAAGTCGCCTTTCCTTATAGGTGGCGAGGCACTCCAGCCTCGCCGTGCCCCTTTCCAAGGTGCACGACATAGCGCGCCTTTGACAACAATGATCAATAACACATACAAAATGAATTATGTTGCATACAGAATTTCGAATATGTTTGCTCGGTTTTCCTTATACCGGTTGTTTTTACTTAAAGTGATGTCCATTTTAAACAAAAGACATACACGAGTGATACCGGCCACACCGTACCCCGAATTTAGGAGGGGTTGACTCGTACACATAACAGATGACTCATGAATCGTTTTCATAAAGTATCAACAGAATATGAATGCGTTTGGTTGGTTTTCCGTATGCCAGTTGTTATTTTCACTTAAAATGTTTTCCATTTCAAAGAAAGGTGAGACACTTTGAGTGGTGTCGGACACACCACGCCTCAGATTGAGGTGGGGTTGACTTGTACATGTCACATACGACCCATGGATCATTGTGTTAAAGTATCAACAGAATCCGAATACGTTTGGTCAGTTTTCTGTATGCTAGTTGTTTTTACCTAAAATGATTTCCATTATAAACAAAAGAGAGATGGTTAGAGTGATACCAGCCAAACTGCACCTCGGATTGAGGCTGGGTTGATTTGTACATGTCACATATGACCCATGGATCATTTTCCTAAAGTTTCAACAGAATCTGAATGCATTTAGTCAGTTTTCCATATGTCAGTTGTTGTTTTTACTTAAAATGTTGTCCATTTTAAACAAAAGAGAAACTTCGAGTGGTGTCGGCCACACCGTGCCTCGTATTTAGGCAGGGTTGACTCATAAACATCACATATTATCCATGAATCTTTGTCCTAAATTTTCAACATAATCCGAATTCATTTGGTAGGTTTTCCGTCTCTCATTTGTTTTTTTCACATAAAATGATGTTCATTTTAAACAAAAGAGAGACACTTTGAGTGGTGTCGGCTACACCGCACTTTGGATTGAGGTGGGGTTGACTCGTACACATCATATATGACCCATGGATCATTTTACTAAAGTTTAAATAGAATCAAAATGCGTTTAATCGGTTTTTCGTATGTCAGTTGTTGTTTTCACTTAAAGTGATGTCCATTTTAAACAAAAGACTTACACTTAGAGTGATACTAGCCACACCGTGCCCCGGATTCAGGCGGTATTGACTCGTATATGTCACAGATGACTCATGAATCGTTTTCATAAAGTATCAACAGAATCTGAATACATTTGGTTAGTTTTCCATTTGCCAGTTGTTATTTTCACATAAAATGTTTTCCATTTCAAAGAAAGGTGAGACACTTTGAGTGGTTTCGGACACACCGTGCCTCATATTGAGTTTGGGTTTACTTGTACACGTCACATACTACCCATGGATCGTTGTGTTAAAGTATCAACAGAATCTGAATATGTTTGGTTGGTTTTCCGCATGACATTTGTTTTTACTTAAAATGATGTCCATTATAAACAAAAGAGAGACGGTTAGAGTGATACCGGCCACACCACACCTCATATTGAGGCGGGGTTGACTCGTACACGTCAAATATGACCCATGTATTGATGTACTAAAGTTTCAATATAATCCAAATGCATTTGGTCAGTTTTCCGTATGTCAGTTGTTGTTTTCACTTAAAATGTTGTCCATTTTAAACAAAAGAGAGACACTTTGAGTGGTGTTGTCCACACCGTGCCCCAGATTGAGGCGGGGTTGACTCGTACATGTCACATATGACCCATGGATCGTTTTCCTAAATTTTCAACAGAATATGAATGCATTTGGTTGGTTTTCCGTATGTCATTTGTTGTTTTCACATAAAATGATGTTCATTTTAAACAAAATAGAGACACATTGAGTGGTGCCGACTACACCGCGCTTTGGATTGAGGTGGGGTTGACTCGTACACATCAAATATGACCCATGGATCATTTTCATAATGTTTCAACATAATCCGAATGCGTTTGGTCAGTTTTCCGTATGCCAGTTGTTGTTTTCACTTAAAGTGATGTCCATTTTAAACAAAAGACATTCACTTGGAGTTATACCGGCCACACCGTGCCCCAGATTAAGGCGGGGTTGACTCATACACATCATAGATGACTCATGAATCGTTTTCATAAAGTATAAATAGAATCTGAATTCCTTTGTTAGATTTTCCGTATGCGAGTTGTTGTTTTCACTTAAAATGCTTTCCATTTCAAATAAAAGTGAGACACTTTGAGTGGTGTTGGCCACAGCGCACCTCAGATTGAGGTGGGGTTGCCTTATACACGTCACATACAACCCATGGATCATTTTTCTAAAGTATCAACACAATCTGAATACGTTTGGTTGGTTTTCTGTATGCCAGTTGTTTTTACTTAAAATGATGTCCATTTTAAACAAAAGAGAGACAGTTAGAGTGATACCTGCCACACCGCGCATGACCGCGGCATGACCGCGACATGTTGACCTGGTCCAGTGACATCCGCAAGGCAACATATTTTGGCCAGGAGCGAAGGGAGTGGGAGGAAGCAGGGGAACATTCCGGTCGACGATTTCCTCCCCATTAACTTTGGATGGGTAATGTATCTAAAACTCTATCTAGGTATCATACATCGAATTCTGACAGGACTTCGAACCGCCACGATGTTTCGTCCTGGAGCAGGGCCAAATCACGGCATTACCGTGGCATGACCACGGTGAGACCAAGTTGAGACCATGGCGAGACCGCGTCGAGACTGCGGAGAGACGGAGGCATGGCCGCCGCGCTGCGGTGAGACCACGGTGAGATCGCGGCGAGACTACACGAGACCGTGGGGTGGTCTCGGCGTGACCACGACAGGACCGCGGCGGGACCACAACATGACCACAGCGGGATCTCGACGTGATCGCAGTGTGACCGCGGCATGACCGCGGGGAGACCGCAACGTGTTGGCCCGGTCCAGCGACATCCGTGGGGCAGCATCTTCCAGCCAGGAGAGAAGGGTGCGGGAGGAAGAGAGGAAACATTCCGGTCGTTACCTCCCTCCCCATTAACTATAGATGGGTAATGTATCTAAAACTCTATGTAGGTATCATACATTGAATTTTGACAGGACTGTGAACCGCCACAGGGTGTCGTCCTGGAGCAGGTCCAAATCATGGAATTACCGCGGCGTGACCACGGCGTGACCACGGCGTGACCGCGGCGTGACCACGGCGTGACCGCGGTGAGACCGCAACGTGTTGGCCCGGTCCAGCAACATCTGTGGGGTAGCATCTTCCAGCCAGGAGCGAAGGGAGCGGGAGGAAGTGGGGAAACATTCCAGCCGTTGCCTCCCTCCCATTAACTATGGGTGGGTAATGTATCTAAAACTATATCTAGGTATCATACATTGAATTCTGATAGGATTGCGAACCGTCGGAGGGTGTCGTCCTAAAGCAGGGCCAAATCACGGCATTACTGCGGCATGATCGCGGCGTGACCGCGGGGTGACCGTAGCGTGACCGCGGCGTGACCGCGGCGTGACCTCGACGGGACTCAGGCGTCACCGCGACATGACTGCAGTGAGATCGCGACATGTTGGCTCAGTCCAGTGACATCAGTGGGGCAACATCTTCTGGACAGGATTCCAAATAAATCCTATGTATTTGTCCTTCACATTATAGAAACCGATCTTATTTTATAAAAAAAGACTCTTGAAACACATGAAGGACGAGTCACCCTTGACTTGGCGACTCGAAACCAACGAGCAGGGATCAACACATTACACAAAGGATATTAAGAACCATAAAACACATGAAAGAAACTACATAACAAGTGAGAAACCAACCAATGGCATTAAATCCCTTCCTAGATTGGCAGCAGAGAACCAAATCCACCCGAACCAACAAAAAACGATCCAACGCCCTACCGAAAACATAATATGGAGTTAAAAACACTAAAGCCACAAATACATGAGGTGCGAGACAAGTAATAACAATATAATCTTACCTCGGATCAAATCCAGTGGACTATATCAATCCGAACTCCTTCTGGCACCCTTAGTAGAATATAACTACCCTCTATCCATAGAAAGTAGTCAAAGATCTAAGTGACCAATGTGATAAAGAAAATAAAATAAAAACTAAAATAAAACATAGCTGTCTCTTGTGACTATACCTATCAACCCCCAACATATAAGTACCACAACGCCCCAGGGGTCAAATCATGTTCCTGCAAGCAAAGGGGAAACATATCAATGTTTCAAAATGATACTATCAAACAGTACATTCCTATTAATTAACAATTAATCTTCCTATTAATGGTATATAATCAATTTGGCCTGAGTTTCAACTTAGTTTGGTTTTGTTTGATACAAGGGATGAGGTCTTATTATTCTTGGTTTTTATGTTTACACTTGAGATATTTATTTAAAAATTATGCATGTATTTGGCACTATTATTTATGGTTTTAGTTCTTAGTTTGTTGTTATTGGGCCTGTCCACATGAATAGTTCTTGGAATGTAGGGTTCAGTTGACATTTATGTGATTTAATGTGATTGATGTCACTGACGATAATGATTTAGATCAAGTAAAATATTCCTAATAGGATTGGTCCTTCTAGTGATAGATGTGGCAATTGTACATCTAGCGTTTGATGAAAAAATACTTATGAGGATGGATTGGAATCTTGGTAGGTTCTTAGAGTGGGATGGTCCCTCTTAGTATATAAAATGTATTATGAAAGGTTTTAATCCATTTAATGATTCAAGAGTTCAACTAATGAGATGAAGGATGAGATGCTAGTGTGGGTATTGGGTATTGTCGGACAGATTGACATTATAATGCCAAGAGGCTTGGTGTGATTTAGCTTAGGATGGAACCTGGTTAGTGGGGATAGGTTATAATACATGATTTTGATGAGGTTCTTGACCAGATTATTGAGAATATAATGTAGATATGTTTGACATGGTCTGATTTTGTGACTAGGACAATCATAAGGTGAATAATCCTCTTTGTCTAATTGGATGATGAGATGTGCATCGAGGCATGGGATGATCCTTGGGAGATGAGTCTAGAGTATGTGACTGAGAGGATAGAAAAGGATAGGTTTGATAGGATTGGGTGAGTGGCCATCCCATGCAAGGATGATACGATTCATAGAGACACTTGGGGTTATTTATGCTATCTCATGGAGACACTTGGGGTTATTTCATGACTCTAACATACTTTAGAAATGTTCTCACACTATGTTTTAGAAAAACAATTCCATCTCATGGAAGACCCCAAGGATCCTATATCTTCCAATGTTTCCTCACACTCACACCTCATGGTATTACAGTATACAAGTGATCTACGTCAACTAGTCAGGATAGCATCACTACCCTTCATCCATAGAAAGAAGTAAAATACCTAAGTGGCCAATGCGATAAAGAAAATAAAATAAAAACAAAACAAAAACATACCTGTATCCTGTGACTATACATGTCACCGCCCAATATATAAGAACCACACCGCCCCATGGGTCAAATCATGTTCCTTCAAGCAAGGGGGAAACAGTTCCATTTAATAATCTCTTCATTTTTCATTATGTTCTTTATATAGCACGTTGTTGGAAACACCATACTAGTACACATATCCATTGAATATGCACCTATTCTACATTAGTTGAGTTGAATATTGGTCACATAACCCTTCTAGAACCCCTCTCCATCGCACCATGATCCGAGATTGACTACTATGGTGAATAATAACTAATGCATCATAAAATGAAATTCGGCATAGATTGACCTTGTGTCTTAAATAACTCTCATACTAGCATCCACCATTCCCCGGTCAATTGTGAACTCGGTATATAATGAATTCAAACAAAATTAATAAATATATCAATCAAACACTCTCAACACCCCATCTTACTTTCCTGTTGAGTGGTTATAATGTAAAATAATTACAGAGAAAGTGGTTGCTGTGTTGGGGATTGGAAAAACTATAACATTGCAATGTTTATTTAAGTAAAAGTTCTATTTAAAGTAACATGAATGTAATAACACAATTTTTAGAGTCCAAAAATACTCTTGAATGTAAAAAACAATAACATAACAACTTAGTTGTTAAACTCAATAGGGGTGTAAAAATGGCCTGATGCCTGGTGTGGACCTGGAGAGTCTGTGAGACATATTTCTTACAATGGGCCCAGCACAAGTAGTGTTTAGGGCAGGACTCGAACTAGTGAAGGCCGAACAAATCCAGACCAAACCCAAGCCCATACCAAGCCTGGCCCAGCCCAATTGATAATTTTTTTCAATCTTATTTTAGTTTGATGAATTGTAAGTTTTCTATATTTATCATTCTTAATTTATGTTATTTTTTACATTTTACATTTTTTAAAAGACTTGGACCGGGACCGGGACCAAACTATTGATATGTACCATGCCTCATTACAGACCTATTCAGTAATTTTTATAACACCAGACGTCACAACCGACCGCTTTCCATTTATGTCTTCAATTGGGTTGAAGTCCTTTGAATTTCATCCCCCCTCCCACCACACCAAACTATATAATTTCATACTTATGCCCTTTAATGAGTGACAATGATTCGTTTTCTACACCTTTGGATTTCTGATCTATAAAATATAACCAAACTACTAAAATTTTCATTTTTTATAACCAATAGACTCCTGAAAATAGGCCACTAAGAACTCATTATGTTGATTTTTGAACTAAAGTTTTGCACATTTCCAAATGCCTACTGAACTTAAAAAGACATTTTTCTCCATTTACAATCCAATAGATTCCCCTACTCCTATACCTCTCATCACATCCAGTATCCATGATCCATCTATTTCAATTAAAAGAATCATGGGAACAACTAAACCATTAATTGCACATTTGAACGAACAAAAAAATAACATGGTTGAGCTAGACCTGTGAAGAATTAACAGATGAAATTTTTTGGCCATCCGGACTATACAAACAAATAAAAAAATGGAAATTTGGGATTACACCTAAACCATAAGCAAATCATCAACTAATTATCCACAAACACAGAAACCGTGATATTAGACTTTAGGAGAGGTTAGGTCTACCTCAGATGGGTAGTCCAATGCATTGATTTGAAAAAGATTTACCTCTAGCTCTTGGGGGGCAGGGGTGGGCCCCGACAATATTATTTCCCAGGCGGTAGGAGAGGGAGCTGAGAGAGGGGGACGTCTCGCGGGGTGTCCGACCATGGGGGGTCTCGCGTGCGATTGGAGAGGGGGTCGAAGGACGTTGGATGAGGAGATTGAGCCAAGAGGGGAGGTGGATGCCGCCAAGAGAGGGAGATGAGAGGGGAGGGGGGAACGTTTCCAGGAGCCGAGAGGGGAGGGGGACTTCGTCTTCAGAGAATGAGCCAAGAGGGGAAGGGTAACATCACCAGAGGAGAGGGATGGGGGCCAAGAGGCGGAGGTGGAGGCGGAGGCCGGGAGGAGGTCGAGGCCGGGTAGAGGAGGAGTGTGCGGGAATGAAATGCCATGAGGTAGGGAGCCCTAATTTGGTTACAATGTTTCCCAACAGTTAATTAAAACTATAGGTAATAGTTATCTTTCCCAACAGTTTTCTTAAACCATTGGGAAAACAAAAAATAAAACAGCCTACACCAACGGTTTATTAGAATCATTGGTATAGGTTATTTTTCCCAACAGGTTTTTTAAACCGTTGGGAACAAAGTGTTGGTATAGGCTCGATTTCCTATAGTGGGGGGATAACCCTTAAGGTCATATAACCTAGAGTGTAGGGGTGTAATTTTTAACATCTTGTAGCAAGTAACAAGGGGATATATGGAAAATAAATAAATAGGGGGGAAATGAACTTAGCATGTTTTCATAGCCTAGGGATTATTAAGAACAGTTCAGGTATGAGTGCATATCTTTTAAGGTCATGGTGTTTGGACTATCATATTTCTATAAAGATCGTGATCATGTACATAAGGATGGGAAATTTTACGATGGGAAATAATTATTTATGTGAATTTAGTATGTCCTTATCACCCAAGAAAAACCAAGTGAACCTCTCACATAAATATAGCTAATACTCGGGGGAAGGGGAATCATCTGATAATTAGGTTGGGCAGGGGCTCAACTTGAGTGTGTCACAATCCCTAAGATCTAGGATGGAATGAAAATTGTGTTGGTCCAGGACATGATGTATAGAAATCACTATGTATCATGTATAGTGGGAATTACGCCATACATTTTCCTAGAGGGCAGTGTAGTGGGAGTCCAATGTCATGTAGGGATTATCCTCTGAGGTGGGGACTAAGGTATCATACAGTTTTAGTAAATTCAATATGGATAACATTATATAGTTTAACATATAATGTAAAAGAGGTCGAAAATGTATTTTAAAATACCCATAAAATCATCCTTAAATGGAAATATCCAAGATGGGGAATATGAAGTTAAGATATGCAAGGGTTAGGCCCATTTTGATGGTTCGATTCAAAATACATGAGACATTTTACTAGAAGGAGACATTTATAGTAAAGTAAAAGCCATGTAAAGTCGATTCAAGGATAATCTTATAGGACCAAAATATTGTGAATGATACAAAAACTAGTCACATGAAAAAAAACAGAAAGTACCCCCCCCCCCCATCTGGGGAAGGGAGCACACTCCTAATGGTGGAATGACATATGATATGTTAAACATGTAGAATTATTTCTCAAGGACTATAAATGGCGTGACATAGATATTTTTCCTTCAACAAGTGGTCTTGAGAGCTCTTCTGATACTGATAGAGCATGGTACTTGAGTTATTGTGGTGGTGAGGACTTGTAAGTATAGGAAGAATGGAAATGTCACATAAAACGCACTTCATATATATATATTTTTTGTGAAGGAAAATAATTTTGCAAAATGAATCCTTCATATAGTGTTTTTATTGTGCTATGTCACTTCCAATGCATCCATGAATCTCGACTGCACAAATCCCCAATTAAAAATGCCTATTCAATAACTAAAAAAATAGATTTTGGAAAAAACCCCTTGGAAGAATATGAAACATTGAATACCTCAATAGATCGATGTGCAAAAATAGGAAAGGATGAATAACCCTTCCTAATTATAGAAAAATCGATGAATAACCCTTCCTAATCCTAATTATAGCAAACATTGAATATGAAACATTGAATAACCCTAAAACAGAATATGAAACATTGATTTTGGGTTCCCCTGTTCCTAATTATAGAAAAATATCTATCACAAGTAATTGATTTCACCATAATTCAGTGAAATCGATGAATAACCCTGAAACATACACTTATGAAATCAGAAATGATACCTTTGTGAACTTCTTGTGGATAACACGCAGAGCGCAGAGTTTGTGGGGGAGGGGCGAGCGATGGCTGCTAGGTCTCAGGATGGGAGGAGGGAAGAGGCGAGCGACGAGCGGAGAGCGGTGGGCATCGAGCGGCGAGCGGTGAGTGTCGAGCATCGAGCGGCGAGTGGCGAACGTCAAGCGGTGAGCGGGAGTTGGAATGGGAGGAGGGGAGCGCGAGGGGGATGACAGCGGTGGCGAGGGGGATCAGGATAGGAGCGGCGGAGAGGGGGATCGGGATGGGAGTGATGGCGAGGGGGGGGGGGGGGTCGGGAGGAGAGGTGCCGTAGGGCTGGAGAAGAGGGGTGCGAGGGGCAGTGTGGATGGGAGAATAATCACGATGGCAAATGGGTTTAGGTGTTTCTATTCCAATGGTTCATATGAACCATTGGTATTTGAGGTGGTTTTTTCCGACAGTTTCCTAAAACTGTTGGAAAACCCAGCATATATCGCATATATTACTCTATACCAACGCTTTACAAATAACCGTTGGTATATATTTTTTATCCCAACAGTTTTTTCAAACCGTTGGGAAAAAAGTGTTGGTATAGATGAGATTTCCAGTAGTGGATGGGGAAATACTTCAAGTGTGGGAGAGAAGGACACCAAGCTCTAGAATGTCTCAATGACATGAGGAAGATGGAAAATGTTGTGGAGGAAAGGAGATCAAAACCCATGGTCCAATTCTATAATTGTAGGGAGCATGGGAACTATGCAATCTAGTGCACTAAACCTCAAGTCCTCAAGGGTAATCAGTGTCAACAGCCACCAAACCAAATGAGTAAGGAAAGACTTATGACGTAACTACTAAAGAAGTGGATTAAGAGAATGAAGTCATACACACTAAAATTTATTATTCACTCAAGAATGCAAAAATTCTTATTTGATTATAGTTTTAATCATTCCTTTATATCTAAAATTTTTCTAGAACTATTGAATTGAATCCACGAAACCTTGAAGTAGAGATATCTGTAAAAAAACCCAGTGGTGCAATCATTGAAACCAAACTATTGAAATATTCCCACGTTGGAGTTCATATGGAGATTCTTCTAGTGAATATCATAACACTTCCCTTAGTAGAATTTGATGCTATACTAGGGGTGGATTGTCTCTCTTTATATAGATAACACATCAAATGTTGGGAAAAGTAAATATCCATTCATATTTCGAACCATCACATGATCCGCTAAAAATGTAAGGAATATTATGAATCTCCTTCATCAGTGTGGATGTTGATTCCCTGTAAAGAAAAATACCTCACTAAAATGGTTGAGTCAAAGGAATCCCATAGGGGAAATTCCCATCATGAGGGAATACATTGATTTATTTTCTGAAGAGTTACCTGGACTCCCCCTAGATCATGAGGTAGAGTTCTCAATAAAACTCATACCCGGAGCTACTCATATCTCACTGTGTACCTATAGGATAGATCCTATAAAACTGGAGGAGTTAAATAAGTAATTACAAGAGCATTTTGACAAAGGTTTCATACGCCTTAGTGCATTACCTTGGGGTGAACCAGTTCTCTTTGTCAAGAAGAAAGATAAATCAATGCGGCTATGTATCGATTATCAGGAACTAAATAAGACCACCATAAAGAATAAGTATAATCTTCCAAGTATCGATGACTTGTTCTATGAGTTATTAGGAGCTAATTACTTCTCAAAGGTGGATATTTTTTCTAGATATCATCAGCCAAAGGTGAAGAAGGAAGATATTCAGAATATTTCCTTCTGTACAATATATGGGCACTATGAGTTTTTGGTTATGCCATTATGACTTACTAATTCCCACAAAATCTTCATGAATTTGATGAATAGAGTCTTTAGACATTACCACAAAAAAATTTGGTAGTGTTTAATGATGATATTCTCATATACTCTAAGATCAAAGAGGAACATGAAGACCATATAAAGCTTGTTTTGGTGACATTAAGGAAGGATAAGTTGTGTGGTAAGTTCCTAAAGTGTGACTTTTGGATGCAAAAAGTCACGTTCTTGGTAAATGTGATCCTAAGTATGGAAATCTATATATATCCTTAAAAAAGGCAATTGTGGAATGGCCTAGACCCTTTAGTGTCACAAAAATCCATAGTTATCTTGTATTAGTAGGGTATTATCGATGTTTTGGGAGAAATATCTCATGATTGTTAAGACCACTAAGTAAGTTAACAATGAAAGGGGTAAATTATGTCTAGATGGAAGAATGTAAAGAAATCTTAAAGGAGATAAATAAGAGGCTGATCACTGCACCTGTACTCACATTACAAAAAAGTGGATAATGTTTTGTGATATATGGTGACACTTCAAAGAGAGGCTTGGGTTTTTTACTCATGAAAAAATATAATGTGATATCCTACACTTCACAATAGTTGAATATCCAAGAGTAGAACTACTCAATTCATGATCTAGATCTAGAAACTATAATTTTTACATGAAAATACAGAGACACTACCTCTATGGAGAGAAGTGTGATATATATGCCCATCACAAGAGCCTAAATTATATATTCACATAAATGGATAATATGTGTCAAAGGATATGGTTAGAGATAACCAGAGACTACGATTGCTCTATTCACTATCATCCTGGAAAACCGAATATGGTAGATGGTGCTCTTAGTATAAAAGAACCTGCTACTCTATCCATGTTGTGGATTGATAAAGACCCAATCTTCATGGATATGAAAAGGATGGAGTTGGAAATCAAAATGGTAGGGAATACATCTTACCTTTACCAAATTATTTCCCAACCATCAATGTAAGAGAAGATTAAGGAGGTACAAAGGGACGACCTGGAGTTACAAAAGAAGGTGAATGCAGTGAAGGAATGGAAACTAAAAGAGTTCCATATCGATGATAATGGTATGATTTGGATTGGAATGATTATTTTTATGACTTAATAACTTAGAATAAAGAAGGAGATATTTGAAAATGAACATAGATCGACTTTCTCTATCCATCCCAAGAGCACCAAGATGTACTGTGATTTTCAAGAACACTTCTAGAAGGACGACATGAAGAAGGATATTTTCGAGTATATCTCAAGGTGCTTGATATGCCAGCAAGTTAAAGAAGAGTGATAAAAGTCCAAATGTATGATGAAACCATTGCCTATACCCATGTGTAAATAAGAGAATGTCACTACGGTCTTTGCCATAGGTCTCCTGAAGACAACCAAAGGAAATAATGTGATATGGGATGTGGTGGACCGACTCACCAAGACTTCCCACTTGATATCTATTCAGGAAGATTTCTCACTTGAAAAACTTGCTAAGATATATGTGAAGTAAGTGGTGAGACTGCATGGGGTTCCAATCTTGATTATCTTTGATCATGATCCCAGGTTCACATCAAAATTATCAAGGAGTCTTCAACATGATTTGAGTACCAGATTAAATTTTAGCATGGACTATCACCCCCAAACTGATGTCCAATATGAAAAGAATATTTAGACACTTGAAGATATGATAAGATCCCACTATTTAAAATTCAATGGTAGATGGGATCAACATCTCCCATTGGCTGAGTTCTCATACAAAAATAGCTTCCAATCAAGTATTTAGATGGCTCCATATGATGTTCTGTATGGAAAACGATATAGAACTCCAACATGTTGGGATGAAGTTGCAAAAAGGAAGATACTTGGACATGATCTTGTGCAAGAAATGACAGAGAAGGTTCATTCCATCCATCAACATATCAAAGCTACTCAAATTCGAAAAAGGAGCTATGCTAACAACCGTCGAAGGGACTGGGAATTCAACATTGGAGATAAAACCTTCCTTCGAATATCACTATGGAATAGAGTTCTGCAGTTTGGAAAGAAAGGGAAGATAAGACCAAGGTACACTAGCCCCTTTGAGATCCCAGATCGCATAGGATCCATGGCCTATAGGATTGAAATTCCCTAGAATATGGCTCAATTTAATGATGTGTTCCACATATCACTCCTGAGGGAGTATATGCCAGATCCATCACATGTACTGCACTCAAAGGTGGTACAGTTGGAAGATGATATTTCTTATAAAGAGAACCTAATAAAGATTCAGGATATTAGATCTAAGGTTATACACAACAAGACAACCCACCTCGTCAAAGTTTTGTAGAGGAACCATAAGTATGAAGAAGCAACTTGGGAACAAGAGGAGGCGATGAAGGAGAAGCACCCTCACCTGTTTATGTAAATGGAAATTTTGAGGGAGAAATTTCAAAAGGGGGGAAGAATGTAATGACCCAAACTTTTATCAATAGAATTTATTCCTTCTTATATTATTATCATAATCACATATAATCACATATGGACCATAATGAAAACTTTATAAATTAATAATTAATTAAATAGTAAGTATTTATAGAAGTTAATGAACCAATTCCGATGAAATTGTAACTTGACCTTAGGAGTAGTAATATGACCCTTATGAATAGTAATCTGAAAAAATGAATAGTAACCCCATCATGAAAGTATAAATAATATTTAATCATATTAAAAATAAAATTATGGTATAATTATATCATAGACTAAGTAATTAAATGTGTTAAAAATTATTAATTATGTGTTGGATTTTTTAAGTCATAAATATTTAATTACAATTTTATAATTAATTTAATAATTTAAAAGAAAATTTATTTTTAAAAATCGTATCCATAAATTAATATTTTTATGTCATATTATTTTAGGACAATTTTATGAGACCTTAACTAAATTTTCAAAGTGTTACAAAATCAGTTATAATTTTAAAATCTGTATTTTCCAAGTAAAAGAAGATTTTAATTAAATTAATAACATTTAGAAAATTATTTTCATAAAATAGAGTTTTTTTAATTCTACACATCAATAAATGTTTAGGGTTAATTTTTGTTATTTTTCTGAATTACTTGATTTTTTGAATAGTGAAATACGATAATTTATGGTATATTTTACATTATAAGCTAAATACACAATTTATTTAGTCATATATGATTTAAGAAACATTAGTTATAAATAACATGATCTAATTAATATATTTATTCTCAATAATCAACACTATTTATTTTCCTGATAAAAACAATAAACCGATGAATTAAATAATGAAAAAACACCCCTCTCCTCCACTATAAATACCACCCCTCACACCCTCTTCTACCCACACCAATCAAGCCTTGATCCGTGCCAAAATTCTACCCAAACCTCTACCCAAGACCCTATATCATGTCCTAGATCTCTTGTTATCATCAAAATACAAAAAACCTTTCCCTAAGGTGGTTCTCAAGGAGTAGATATTTAAGAGGTAAAAATATCTTCCATTTTATTTTAATTTCATTTCAATTTCATTTCATTTATTCTCTTATACCCAACTTATCATATCTAAAAGGTATGATAAATCCATCATGTTTGATATATTTTAATTATATAATTTTAATGTAATATCCATCATTAAACTCCTCCCTATACCTATTTTATTCTAAAAATGATATCATCACCCGTGATGTGTCAATTTACCGACATCGTGGGCGATGCTCTTTCATTTTCCTTTAAAAATTCAAGGATGTTAATAAAACCATAAAATGGTTGAAAAAATATTTTAATTTTTATTTTATAACCCATTTTATGTTCTTTAACTAAATTATATACTTAATACTTAATGATAAAACAAAATGAGTTCGTTGTGATCGAAAAACGGCCAAAATTAACCTAAAACAATCATCATTAATTATTATCTTATGATTCATCCTCATCCCATATAAAAAAATTATTTATAAGACCATTAATTTTTTTAATATAATTAATAACATATAATAACAGTTTTGGATATTTATCTCCATTTTACATGAACTTGCATTCACGTATAGAAGTGAATCGATCATGACAACCATGAAAAAAATGCTCCTCAACAACGAAATTGAACTCTATAACTCATCCAAAGGCCACTAAATGAACTTAATAAAATTATAATTAATCAAATTAATGTATAAAAGGTTATTTATTTATTAATTAATGTATATAATTTGATTATATAGGATATTAAAGTGAAGTAATCATTCAGACTCAAGGTAAGGGAAATTATCAAACCCAACTCTCTTTCATTGGGTTTTCCCTCTTTCACGCCATATTAAGTATGTATATTCATTAAATATCATTTATTTATCATTATATTACCTTTTATAGGATATAAATGTTTTATAATTGAGTTCATTACATACACAATGATTTCCAAAAGAACTCCTCTTTTAGAAAAACACACCTTTTAATTTTAGAGATTATTTCTTCTTCACTCATGGTTGATGATTATTATATCAAGTATTTTATTCCCAATTTCACTTGGGAACACAAATTTTATGTATTTATGATTTATTAAATGAAACCCATTTATTTATATGCGTTAATATATATTTAATATTGATATATGTCCCATGTGGCATGCATGATAATGTAAATGTTATGATATGATGTGTGCACCCTGAATTATATAGCACTCCAATTCATTAGGTAATGTGAATAACCTCATGAGATAAAGTGAAATATGTAGGAAAATGATGGTATCTTTTTTCACAACTATGTGTGGTATTTTAGCACTAAGACATGATGTTTCATTTTTATGAATTTCCACATTCCATGCCTTTTCATAATGCTTCCTCTCATGATTATGATCCTATACCTCTGTAATGATGATAATTATTATGCTCACCCCATGTTATATTATTTCATGTTATTATATATCCTCTTAATGGAATTTTAGATAACCCTTTTTGATGTATATCCTCAAGTGACTTCATTTACTAAGGAAAATTCAAGGGCTAATAAGAAGCTAGAGAAGAATAAATTAAGTAAATACTTGTGATTTATTTTTCAAAAGTTGTGTATGGTCCTAATTTTTCCACGACACTAAACATTTGGATCCTTATTATGTAATGATTTTATTTTGTTTTTCTTCAAAATGATATAATAAGATATTTAAGAAAAAACAAGGTCACTATAACATCCCTTCACATTGGAGTTATTCACTTCATATCATAGAGGGATTCATAAGGAGCCATACGTATCCTTGAGTGAAAGGTATTGTTGTAAGAAAATTCTAACAAAGGATGGTTTTGGTCCCAAATACCATTAAAATATAGGGAAAGATATCAAAATTTATTTTATATTTTAAATGGTCCTCCCATACTAACCACCCATTTGAGGATGATATATAATACTAAATCTCAACCATGTATATAAAGCATACCGAAGACTTCTCCATAGTTTCAAGGTAAACCCCACATCTCGATCTGATATAACAGATTGTGATAGTCCATGAAACCTTACCACTTTTTAATATATATCCTATAAATATGATAAATAGATAAACCTTATCTGATGGTAATGAAATGTATTGATTTCATAAGGTGTTCGACTATACCCTAAATAATATTATGTCCTTTAGATGTTTTGGGGAGTATGGCTATGAAATACATGGTATTATTTTCCCATTTACATTTTGGTATGGGTAATGGTTATAACATCCTCTTAGAGTTTTATCTCTCATCCTTAACCTGATGACATACCCATGATCAATAAATATACTCTGCAATATCTATTTTCATGTTATCCCATAAAAAATAATCTTTCAAATCTCTATATATCTTCATAATTCTAGGATGAATAGAGAATTATGAATTATGAGCTTCATAAAACAACTACTTCTTCATGTATAGTATTGAATAGAAAAATAATCAGATTATAAAACTTATAATTCCATTAAAATCATGGTTGAATGCAGGAACATCTGTTACCTTATTCTATAGTTAAAAATCTTCATTCTACACCTCTTTAATCCTCCTATGGATAGTTGGTTTAATATTTGTCTGATAAAGATACGATCTTTCCCCTTTCACCATTATTTCAAGATCCAATGTTTTCAAATCCAATAATATTGGATATATTTTTGTCTTCATCATGGATAAACTAGAATGGTATTTCTGATTCAGATCATTAACCACATTGTTTACCTTCCCAAGGTGGTAGTGTTTTGAGAAATCATAATCTTTAATATACTCAAACCATATCCTTTGGTTCATATTAAAATCTTTCTATATTATTATATACCTCAATATTTTATGATCGGTATATATATCATACCATTCACCATAAATATAATTCCACTATATTTTCAGTGCAAAAATTAATACCGCCAACTCCAAATAATGAGTCGGGTAAATTTTCTTATGAAATTTCATTTGGTGTGAGGAATAAGATATCAACATATCATTATATATAAGGATGAATACCGGTCCCATATTTTATGTGTCACCATAGATCACAATAACTACTCCACTATAGGGTAGTGTAAGCATATGTGTGCTAACGAACCTTCTTTTCATCCCCTGAAAATTGTCTTCACATTGAACTGTAAAAAGGAACCTCACTCCCTTCTGAGTCAAATTGGTTATTAGATTATATATCCATAATAAATATCTCATAAAACATCATTAGTATCCTAAAAACCTAAGAAAACTATGGATATTATTTAATATGGTTGTACTGTGTCATTATTTAATAACTTTTGTCTTTAAATGATACATCGATATACCCATAATACAGATTATATGACCCAAGAATGTGGCTTTTTATGGCCAAAATAAACACTTAGTAAATTTAACATACACCTTCCAATTCCTTAAGGCCTCCATCAAAATATTTAAATTCTCTTCACGCTCCTCCTTTATATTTGAATATATAATAATATCATCCCAAAAAACCGAAAAAGGAAATATCTAAAGTCTCTATTAATTTAATTCATAAAGATATATGAAGAATTGGTAAGTCAAAATGACATCACTTTAAATTTATAATGACCATACCACATATAGAAGGTTCTCTTGGGTATATCCTTCTTGATTCTCAATTGATGATATCTAGATCAAAGATCAATCTTGGAAAAATATTGAGCTACTCATAAATGATCAAATAAATCATCGATACTGTAAGAACCCGGATCTTCATTTCAGGTACGCCTTTCCTTTTTCTGATGTTTTTGGAAAAAATGAAGTTTCTGGAATTTTTTGAAGTACACGCCGTGTACTTTTTGAGTACACGCCATTTACTCTTTTCCTGCTCGAAGTCGTGTGCTAGCCGTGTCCGGGCCACACACACGATGTGTAGGGGTGACGTGGAGGCCGATTTTGGTGGAGTACAGAAAAACCTAGTACACGCCGTGTACTCTAAAATTACACGCTGTGTAATTTTCTTTTTTTCCATTAAAGGGTCCAGGATCGCGCCTAATCGAGGAAAATGTCTTCTTCTCCAGCTTCTTTGTCCAAGAGCGACCGTATGGACGCAGATCTTCTCCAAGCCACCTCCTCTCCATCCGTTCTCCAATTCAAGCTCTGTCGATTGTGTTGGAAGTGCAGCGGTGAGTTCTTCCTTCTTCTTTAGCCTTGTTTTCAAATTCTTCTTCCTTATCAAGTTATCTAATGTTGAATGTTTTGTGCGTTTTCTCATGTATATGACGTTCTAGGTAGAATCACTCATCTTGGTTCAAGTATATCGATCCCATAGCATCCAGGTAGGTGGTTTGTGCCTTTCTATAGAAATTTGATGAGTATTTTGTGCAAATTCCACCAATACCCTTGAATGGGGTATTGCGTGTTCTGGTTTTGACCTTGTTGTATTTCCTACTGTGCTTGATTGCTAGAGTAAATGTTTTCCCTGTCATTATGGTAGTTTTTACTATACTCTGGATGTTTGCTATGCTTGTTCTTCCTGTTTGGCATTTTTCCAGTTGCCATGCCTAGTTGTAGGATAGTGGAACTGTTGCTTTGTTATGCTGGTGAGACTTAGATTGATAGCCAAGTAGTTCTTGAGGTTTACTTAGATGATGTACGTGCGCTGAGCATGTTTATTTCCACACAAGACTGTGAGAACCCAGTGTAGTAAACCATAGGGAGAATGGACATAAGGGATTCTCCAGAGTTTCTTTTAATACGATGCGAGACCTCAAAGGGAATTGACGATGAGTGCTTCCTCAAAGAGTCTGTAGTTCCTCAATGTGGGCCACAGGGGGAATGAGATCTTGAGTGCTTCCCCAAAGAGCCTTTATCACGGTACGAGACTATAGGGGGAATTGATGGTGAGTGCTTCCTCAGATAGTCTATTATTAACTGAACCAGAGGGGTGAGACTGTGTGTGCTCCTAAAGGGTTTCTAGTACTTGTAGGTTGAACCATAGGGGTTAGGCTGTGAGATCTACCTAGAGGGTTACCTATTTTCTTCTTGTTGATAGTTGTTTACTTGTGCACTTATTATGTTAGAACTGTGGATTGTAGCTATGGTGTGATTTTCTTTTTACTGCTTCCTGCACTCTTACATTCCTTGTATTCATTGATTGTTAGGCACAAATATTTGGGTGATTTCCTATTGGGATTGTATCTCAAACCCTATTTGGGCCATGCTTTTGGGCCCAAGAAGACTATGTTGTTGCATGTATTGATAAGGGAAAGCGCCCTTTTACAACAGGTGTTTGACTTGCTGTGGAGTTGGGGAGCATGGGACCAAGCTACGGATTGCGATACTGCTGGAGTTGCTGTTGCTTTAGTACTTTGTTTTTTAGTTGTATTTCAGCACATTGGTTTGTTTACTTCTTTCCATAGACATATGTACCATGTTACATCATTATTATTTTATACATTTCTTCCGTTGTTTAGTTCAGCTATTGTATGCTGTTTACTGCTTCCGCTATTGACTATTTTTTTCCTTACCTTGTGTACCTTACCAAATGAGGGCATAGTTTCCCCAATAACTTACCAAGGCCCTCGCTGCGAGTCGGCAGCCTCTGGCATTTGGGGAAATGCGCTTGAGTTCATGTGGTGAACCGGGTACGGGGCACCAGTGGAGGGGCTCCAGATTCGGGTCGTTACAAAGTGGTATCAGAGGGGTTCTTTTCTCTTGCCTTACTCTTTGGAGACTTTATCTAGGGATAGGACGGATTTGGTACTTTGTATTAAGCTGTGCTTAGGAGTAGCTAACCTGTGTACAAGGAAAATCCATACTACCTCGTTAATTGCAGTTTGCTGGTTTTGAGATTTTACAGTTGATGTGATTTAACCTAGAGTGATTCACATGCTTTGTGTTGACATTTTATTGACGATTGCGGTTCTATTTCTGTCACAACTCGATGAGATGAGGATATGCCATCTCATTCATCATATATGCACTTGTAGAAATCACATGCCACACATTCATTCCATGCCATCTAGGGTGCATTAGCGATTGCATACTGTTGTTATTTTTTCCTACTTTGCTTAAATGAACGCCAAATTTTGATTCTTGAGGTGTTATGGTCCCTCTTGAATTGGAAATTGGTGGATCATGATCCTGTTTTCTCTTGTCTATGACTGTAGGAGATTCCAGGCTTTGATTCGTGGGGAGTATGGGCCCTCAAAAATCGAAAATTGGCACCTCTTTGGCTTGTTTTCTGTGTTTTCTGGGCTTCTGTGCAGTTTCTGAGCTACTGCCCAGAAAAACCCAGAATACACGACGTGTACTTTTTGGCTACACGTCGTGTAGTTTTTAGACCGTGTCACTGACCATGTGAGCAAGGAAGACACTGTTGTAGAAATAACTTCAGGAACACACCGTGTACGGTAGGTACACGCCGTGTAGATCGGATCCGTGTACCTGACTGTGTCACTAACAACACGGGTCGGGGAAGCTTGAGTAGAACACGCCATGTTCTAAAGGAACATGCTGTGTAGTCCTGTCCAGGTACCCGGACGTGTCACGAACAACACGGGTCGGTGTTACCTTCTCTTCAATACGCCGTTTTGTTTTTAGAACACGCCGTGTAGTTCTGTCCAGGTATCCGGCCATGTCACGAACAACACGGGTCGACATTAACTTCTCTTCGACATTCCCTATTGTTTTCAGAACACGCAGTGTAGTCTTGTTCAGGTACCCAACCATGTCACGAATGACATGGGACAATGTCACCTTAACCTGTACACGCCGTGTTTGTTTGGAACACGCTGTGTAAGGTTCAGCTGTGTATACGACCATGTGTTTTACAACACGGACTACTAAAACCTTGTCTAGTACATGCCGTGTTTTGTTAGAACACGCCATGTAGTCTCAGGTTAAGTCGGACTGTGTGGGTTAGCCGTGTAAAGAGACTCAGGCAGGGGAATAGTTTTTAAGTACATGCCGTGTGTTGGGACAACACGCCGTGTAGGTTGAGGTGTTACAAGACTTTTAGGGCAGAAGTACACACCCATGTAAGTGGATTAAGAAGACACGCCAAAAAGTTTTTATACACGCCGTGTAGTCGTGTTTTGTAAACTTGTGTGTTTTCCTTCCCCTATTCCTGTTTTGTACTCTTGTGTTCTCTGTCCTTGTTTTTCTGATCTAAGGTGTAATTTTGATCTTTTAGAGCTATGCCTCCGGGACATCCTATGGTTGTACGTATGTCGTCAAGCAGTGATCAGACGCCATATATGGTTGATCACGGACTTCCTGCCGATCCTCCAGTCAAGCCAGCCTTGGAACCAACTGTCATACCAGTTGTAGGCGCTGATGCATAGTTCAGGGACGATTTTATGAGGATGATGCATACCGTTCAGGGAGAACCTCCTCCTGCCTCGACTATGGCAGACTTGACACGAGTTTTTCAGCAACAACATCCTCCCACGTTCTCAGGGGAAGGAGGACCTCAGGCTGCGGAATCATGGCTGGAAGCCATGCTGACTATCTTCGAGCATTTGGAGACACCTCCAGAGAGGCTGGTCAAGCTCGCTACCTACATGCTCTGAGACTCCGCCAAGAGGTGATGGGACCTGATCTCACAGGTGGGTAATCAGCAGGTTATGTCTTGGGAGGAGTTCCAACACATGTTCTATGACTACTTCTACCTAGAGACCCTGAGGGCCAATCGAGCCCGGGAGTTCATGATCTTAGAGAAAGGTACTCTTTCTGTCATGGAGTATTCCTCTCGTTTCACTGATCTCTAGAATTTCACACCCCTCCGGGATGGGATTGGGGTGTTCTTAGTAAGGAAGTTTGAGGATGGTCTCAGGTGGGAGATCCTCTCATAGGTGAATCTCTTCTAGTTGACTTCCATCACTTCCATCGTCAACTAGGTGCTGATTGCGGAGTGCAATCTGAGAGACTCCGGAGCTGTGAGCCAGGGTAGTTCTGCTTCCAGAGCTAGTTTTCCTCTATATGATAGCAAGAAGTGCCGTATAGATTCTATGCGCGGTGATCCGAGTAAGCGAGATGCATCGTCAGGCAACCAAGTGATATGCTACCAGTGTGGCCGGTCAGGGAACACAAGGCCGTAGTGCCAGAGAGACCCCTCAAAGTTCTGATCTTGCGGCAAGATGGGTCACCTTCAGCGTTTCTGCCAGGTTTTCTCACCATAATCTAGTGACCAGGGTTCTTCCATGACAGCTCATTCAGGATCAACACCAGCAGTTTCTCACCAGTCGGGGAACTGGAGTTCTTCCGGCCGTTCGGGCTGAGGTGGAGGTCGAGGCCATGGAGGTTAGCCACCAATCCCTCAGCACCAGCAGGGAGGTTCAGCTCAGAGTGGTCAGCCAGGGGCACAGGGCCATGGTGCAGGTCAGTCTTTCGGTGTGGATCAGACCTATCAGGAGCAGGATCCTGACCCTTCTACAGTTCGAGGTACGATTTTAGTAGCCTCAGTTTTATGTTCATCTCTTTTTGATACAGGTTCTACGCATAGGATTATCTTTGTTTCTATCGTGGAGATCCTTGGGCTCTGTATCTTTTCTTCTACCGACTCGTTGACACTAGACACACCTTTGGGGACAAGGACATATAGTGTATGCCAGTGTAGGGAGTGCCCTCTTGAGGTTGTAGGGTATCGTTTCTTATGGGATATCTACATCTTAGAGATGATAGGCTACAATTTCATTATTGGGATGGACTGGTTGGTTCCCTTCCAGGTAGTCGTCGACTGTTATCACCGCAAAGTGAGTTTCATTTCACCAGAGGGCGATTCTTTTCTTTATAGAGGTGAATGAGATGTTCAGGCTAGTCGAGTAGGACTTGAGAATCATGGGCTGGGAAGGGTGACGACCCAGATTTCTAGTATTTATCTAGATGACCAGGGGACCTCGCAGTTGGAATTTCCTCCAGTGGTGGATAGTTTCATGGAAGTCTTTCCAAAGGATTTTTCGGGTTTGCCTCCGGAGCGTGAGGTAGAGTTTTCTATTGATCTTGTGCTAGGAGCAGCACCAGTGTACATTCCTCCTTATAGGATGGCTACACCTGATCTGCAAGAGCTCAAGAAGCAATTGGAAGAGTTTCAAGAAAAGGGTTTCATCTAACCCAGTAATTCTCCTTGGGGTTTGGCTGTCTTGTTTTCAAATAAGGCAGACGGTACCCTTCGGCTTTGTGTGGATTATCAGAAGCTGAACCAGTTGACAATCAAGAACCGATATCCCTTAACGAGGATCGATGACCTCTTTGATCAGATTCGAGGAGCCCAGGTGTTATTGAAGATCGACTTGAGGTTCGGTTATCATCAGTTTCACGTTATACCCTCAAATATACCTATGACAGCCTTCAGGAGCAGCTATGGTCTATACAAGTATACAGTCATGCCGTTTGGTCTCATGAACGCGTGTGCAGTTTTCATGGCACTGATGAACCGAGTGTTCCATACTTACTTGTAATCCTTCTTCGTGGTCTTCTTGGATGATATCTTAGTGTACTCTCACACTCGACACGACCATGCCACACATCTTGAGACCATTCTGAGTACACTGAGAGATCATCAGCTTTATGATAAACTCTCTAAGTGCCACTTTTGGATGGAACAAATTTACTTCTTGGGTCACATCATCTCAGAGGTAGGAGTATCTGTGGACCCATAGAAAGTGAGAGTTGTAGTCTCATAGGAGTATCCAAAGAACATTTTTGAGATACGGAGTTTTCTAGGGCTGGATGGATACTACAGATGCTTCATTAAGGAATTTTCATGCCTAGAAGCACCATTGACAGGTCTGACCAAGAAGGGGGTGAAGATATTATGGCCAGATTTTTGTGAGTCAGCCTTTCAGGAGCTGAAGGGAAGGTTGACTTCAGCACCGATACTAGTCTTTCCAGAGCCAGGAAAGTGCTATACAGTCTGTTGTGATGCTTCAGGTATCGGGCTAGGAGCTGTGATTATGCAGGGAGATAAAGTCATTGTGTACGGGTATCGGCAGTTGAGGCCACATGAGAGGAACTACTCGATGCATGATATGGAGTTGGAAGCTGTTGTTCATGCATTATTCTATTGGAGACACTATCTTCTCAGAGAGAACTTTGTGGTCTTCACTGACCACAAGAGTCTCAAGTATATCTTCACTCAGCATGATCTGAATCTGAGGCAGTTCTGGTGGGTCGAGTATCTTCAGTATTTTGATTTCGAGCTTTCCTATAATCCATGAAAGGGCAACGCAGTGACAGATGCGTTGAGCAGGAGAACTCAGATTCAGGCAGTGTAGGAGGCCAACAATGAGTGGAAACTTATGGCTCTGTTCTCTGAGATGCATCTGGAGGTGCATGACAGGCAAGGACAAACCTTCCTATCTTCTGTAGCTATTACCTATAAACTACTTGATCGGGTATAGATGATGAAACTATCAGACTCAGAAGTCTTAGTCCTGCAGGAGAGTGTGTCAGGAGAGGACCCTCTTCCTGGATGGACAGTGGGGGAGAGGATGAGATCTTGCATTTCCAGGGATGCGTATGGGTGCCAACAGACATACGCAAGGAGCTTATGCAGGATTTTCATTCCTCAGTTTGGGCAGTTCATCCTGGCGTCACCAAGATGTATTAGGTTCTTCATCGCCAGTACTAGAGTCCAGGTGTGAAGAAAGATGTTGTTGGCTTTGTCATGAGATGTTCTACTTGTCAGCAGATGAAAGTAGAGCATCAGCGACCAGAAGGCCTCTTACAGTAGTTACCCATTCTGGAGTGGAAGTGGAACGATGTTGCGATGGACTTCGTGACCGGGTTGCCGAGATCGCCTCAGGGGAACGATGCTATTTGGGTTGTCGTCGACAGGCTCAGAAAGGTTGCTCACTTATTTCCGATCAAGCAGACCTTCAGTGTCGATGAACTGGGATGACTTTACATCAGAGAGATTTTTCGTCTACATGGAGTTCCACACTCCATTGTTTCAGACAGGGATGCGCGCTTTACTTCTCGGTTCTGGTAGGGACTTCATAAGGCTTTGGGTACACAGGTACTTTTGAGTACAACATACCATCCCCAGACTGATGGCCAGTCAGAGCACACAATCCAGGTGCTTGAGGATATACTCCGGGCTTGCATCCTGGACTTTGGCAGTTCTTGGGAGAAGCATATTCCTCTTGTGGAGTTTTCCTACAACAAAAGTTTTTAGGCGACTATATAGATGGCACCATATGTGGCTTTATACGGTAGTCCATGCCGATCACCCTTATGCTGGCTGGAGGTAGGAGAGGAAGCTTTGGTGGGACCTCGTCTTGTTCAGGAGACTTCAGAACAGATAGAGTTGATTCTGAAGAGGATGGTTACAACACATTCTCGACAGAAGTCTTATGCTGATCAGCAGAGACGACCTCTGGAGTTCAAGGTTATGGATCAGGTTTTCCTGCGTGTCACACCGAGGTTGGGACATAGGAGGATTCAGAGGCAGGGTAAGCTTTCACCGTGGTACATCGGGCCATTTGAGGTTTTAGAGAGAGTTGGGCAGGTTGCCTATCAGTTGAAGCTACCTCAGAGGTACCGGGATATGCATGACGTCTTCCATGTCTCTCAGCTCCGATGTTACTTTTCAGACCTGTCTCATGTATTTCAGCCCGAGGAGGTTGAGCTCGAAGTGGATGCATCGTTTGAGGAGCCTCACATCTGAATTTTCGTTCGCAGTACGACGGTTCTCCGTGGGTGGTCTGTTCCTATGGTATGGGTGCTATGGTAGCATGGGTGAGTATAGGACAAGACCTGGGAGAGGGAGGCAGATGTATGATCGTTGTGGCCAGATCTGTTCGGGATTTCTACTTCTCTGCCTCGTTAGGGAAATTCGGGGACAAATTTTTTTAAGGGGGGAAGTTTGTAAGAACCCAGATCTTCATTTCAGGTACGACTTTCCTTTTTCTAAAGTTTTGGAGAAAAATGAAGTTTCTAGAAATTTTTGAAGTACACGCAGTGTACTTTCTGAGTACATGTCGTGTACTCTTTTCCCGCTCGAAGCCATGTGCTGGCCATGTCCGGGCCACACACACGGTGTGTAGGGGTGATGTGGAGGCCAATTTTGGCGGAGTACGGAAAAACCTAGTACACGTGATGTACTCTAAAAGTACACGCCATGTAATTTTTTTCATTACACGGACCAGGGTCACGCCTAATTGAGGAAAACATCTTCTTCTCCAGCTTCTTCATCCGAGAGTAACCGTACGACCACGGATCTTCTCCGAGCCACTGCCTCTCCGTCCGTTCTCCAATTCAATATCTATCGATTGCATTGGAAGCACAACGATGAGTTCTTCCTTCTTCTTGAGCCATGTTTTCAAATTCTTCCTCCTTATCATGTTATCTAAGGTTGAAAGTTTTGTTCCTTTTCTCAGATCTATGAAGTTCTAGGGAGAATCAGTTGTCTTGGTTCAAGTATATTGATCCCCTAGCATCCAGGTAGGTGGTTTGTGCCTTTCTATAGAAAGTTGATGAGTATTTTGTGAAAATTCCACCAATACCCTTGAATGGGGTATTGCGTGTTTCTGTTTTTCCCTTGTTGTATTGCCTTCTTTTCTTGATTGCTAGAGTATATTTTTTGCCTGTGATTATGGTAGTTTTTACTATACTCTAGATGTTTTCTATGCTTGTTCTGCCTATTTGGCATTTTCCAGTTTCCATGACTAGTTGTAGGATAGTGGAACTGTTGATTTGTTATGCTGTTGAGCCTTAGATTGATATCCAAGTAGTTCTGGAGGTTTACTTGGATGATGTACATGCGCTGGGCATGTTTATTTCCACACAGGACTCTGAGAACCTAGTGTAGTATACCATAGGGAGAATGGATGTAAGGGCTTCTCCAGAGTGTCTTTTAATACGATGCGAGACCACACGGGGAATTTACTACGAGTGTTTCCTCAGAGAGACTGTAGTTCCTCGATGCAGGCCACAGGGGGAATGAGACATTGAGTGATTCCCCAAAGAGCCTTTAGCACAATAAGAGACTATAGGGGGAATTAAAGGTGAGTGCTTCCCCAGAATGTATATTCTTAGCTGAACCAGAGGGGTGGGACTGTGTGTGCCTCCTAGAGGGTTGCTAGTACTTATAGGTTGAACCATATGGGTTAGGCTGTGAGAGATACCTATAGGGTTACCTGTTTTCTTCTTGTTGCTGGTTGTTTACTTGTGCACTTATTATGTTAGAACTGTGGATTGTAGCTATGGTGTGCTTTTCTGTTTACTGCTTCCTGCACTCTTACTTGCCTTGTATTCATTAAATATTAGGCACAAATATTTGTGTGATTTCCTATTGGGATTGTATCTCACACCCTGTTTGGGACATGCTTTTGGGCCCAAGCAGACTATGTTGTTGTAGGTATTGATAAGGGCAAGCGCCCTTCTACTTTAGGTGTTTAACTTGCTGTGGAGTTGGGGAGCATGGGACAGAGCTACGACTTGCGATGCTGCTGGAGTTGCTGTTGCTTTAGTACTTTGTTTTTCAGTTGTATTTTAGCATGTTGGTTTGTTTACTACTTTCCATAGACATATGTACCATGTTACATCATTATTATTTTATACATTACTTCCACTGTTCAGTTAAGTTGTTGTATGTTGTTTACTGCTTCCGCTATTGACTATTGTTTTCCTTACCTTGTGTACCTTACCAAATGATGGCATAGTTTCCCCCATAACTTACCAAGGCCCTCACTGCTAGTCGGCAGCCTCTGGAATTTGGGGAAACGCGCTTGAGGTCATGTGGCGAACCGGGTATGGGGCACCAGTGGAGGGGCTCTGGATTTCGGTCATTACAGATACAGGGTGTATGATACTTATTATTAATAGAGATCTTGTTAAATTATCAATAATTAATGGAAAGATGCATTGACCCAAATTTATTCTTATTAAAAAGAATAGGTTCACCCCATGGTGACACACTAGGTAATATTAACCTCTTGTCAATATTTTCTTACGGATTCTTCTTCAATTACCACAACTCAATCTGGGCCATTTTACACAGAGTCTTTGAAATAGGTGTAGTACTAGGTATGAGTCATATTGAAAACTGAAATTCATAATTTAGGGGAATACTTGAAATGTATTCATGAAATGTATAATCATAATCTCGAATAATAGGCATATCTTATTTGTTAAGTTTCTCCCTAACTATTTGAGATAATTATCCCTCATGAATAGGTAGTAAGACACATACAATATAAATAACTTCCATTATAAATTCATTATCTTACTCACACTGAAATATGATCATAGGTTGATTCAAAATATAAAATGTGACTTCAATTCTTAGTTAATTAATATGGGATCGATATAGATAGTGTCAATCCATGACCAAAATCGCATAATATTAAACTAGATGGAGAGTCACAAGATTTTTAGGAATCACATTCCCAAAAAATTCTATTGCATAAGAGATATATAATTGAGATATGATTATCATACCATTAAGAGTTTTACTATTAACCCAACATCTAATCGTTGAGGTGGTAACATGATAACGTTATAAAATTATTTAGATATTATAACAACTTTGGATTTTTCATTTCTGTTATGAATTAATTTCATCCTTTAATATTTTTTTAAATATGAATTGATTTGGTTGAGTTATAATAGTTTCTCATGGGATTTAGAGAGTTTACATTCATTTATGAATGTTCAAAATTTGACCGTGGTTTTCCCAAACTGTGATGATTCTCTAGGAAACTATGTTCCATATGACAATAGCTCTAGGGTTAGTTCATAGTGTAGATTAATAGTTGGAAAAACCATGCACCCTTCCTTGAAAAACCACGTGACACCAACTAGTGTACAACAACACATATGGTGCATGATTTTCCAAACTATGTGACCAAACTGTGTGCACATGAATTAAAGATCCAAAAATCCTCTTTAACAAACATTAAATTCCCATTTTGTTCAGTCCTTCTTCTATAGGAATATCTATCAAAACTTGTGACTACTCTAATCATACTCAATGTTTTCCTCTCCTTCAAAGCTTGATTCTAATGGATCCAATAGTTTTGTTGATTATGAAATGAGGCATGTTATATAAAAACCTCTATTCTTAAAGTTTCTTCAGTATTTACCATTAATATCTTATAAAAAATTATCAATATGGAATTTCATTTCTCAATCTATGGATCATGGTTCCATATAACAATGAATTAATGGACCGTTTCTAGAATAGTAGTGGATTCAATGCTTCAATGGCGTCCCCTTGACTGGAGATAGATCTCTCATGAATAGTGTATTATTCTAGCTATGTTATCACAGGTAAATCTTTTTAAGATATTATATCCATTGAATCTCATATTGGATATCTATTATAATGATGAATTATTGGTGTATTGATGCTAATTGGCCATAAATGAGATTCTATTCTATAATTAATGAAGAATTCATGATCCATTTTTGATCAAAAATTGATTTAGTGAATTAGAATCCTCTTCTTCCACATATCTTGGAACTAGTTTTGTTGACATAATTCATAAGGAATCTGATTCTAGAAATACCCTTATTGACCTAGAACCTCCTCAGATCTCTTTCCTAGACCTCTTATTTTATGAACCAGAACCTATTATAGGAATTAATTACATATGATATAGTTTTCATGGGTGTGAAATATGATTCAGTCTTTGATCCTTTGATGAATATTGGAGTACTTAATCAATGATCTTGAGTTATGAATTTCATCACCTTTTTAGAAACTTGTATACTCTTGTTGATTTGATGTGATACTTTTTTATAATAAATTATTTTACGTATCTTGATTGTGATTGCATGTGTGTGTGTGTGCAACCTGTGAGTCCTGTATATGATACTATAACCCATGAGTATTGTAAGTGTATCTCATTATCATGATTGATGTTGATCACTTTTTATGTTATGTTACCAAGAAATTCTCATGATGACATGCTATGATCTGACTTATTATGATTTTCCCTATTGTGTGTATTTACTATGCCTCTGTAGGTATTTTGTTTGGTAATTAGAATAGGTGGACCACAGTGGTATATTTAACCCTTAAAGGGGGAGTGTACATGACATGTGACAATGATGATGGTGGACCTATACATAGGATGGGAGTATGAATGTCTTATGGTCCGACCTAAAACATGATGCCCTGTGGATATCGAATAACATGCCAAAACATAATGCCTTGTGGATACTAAGCAACATGTTCACTAGTTATCCTTGTGGATTGACCTAAATATTGATGCCCTGTGTATACCGAGTAACATATATTCCATACATATGGTAATTTCTTGATCACTTTTGACATCTTGGATTATCCTTCCAACATGGAGTTGAAGTAGGTTCGATCGAAGATCGTGGTCGCATGGTTATCACATGAATTATGAGTACATGATTGTTTATTATTTCTTGTGTATTTATTTTTATCATGGAATAGACTTATTATAATTATATACATAATTTAAGGATGATTTAGTGGTGTACTATTGGGTTTATTACTCAAATCCTGCATGTAAATTCTAATGCACATGCAGACATTGTGATTAGGGATCCAATAAAGGGAAAAAGACCCATGATAGAAAAATAATTGTAAAGTATGGAGATGGTAGTGGTATCAGGTCAGACTCCAGAAAATTTCCACAATTATTTTCTTTTTATTTATAAACTTGTACATTTATACTTTGTTTTAGATTTATACACTGGGAGCCCGGTTATTTATTTGTATGGAATGTGTGAAATTTTTTATTATATTATGTTGCCTTATCTTTTTCTTTAATACTTTGAGTTGTTTCTATATTATATGTATATTTTTCATATATGGATATGATTACAAAGGGTATATTCTCTCTTCTGAAGGCTTCCAGACCCTCATTTCTAGTTGGTGGCCTCTTGAACATAGGGAGGCATGCATGAGGTCTTGTGGAACTCCAGATCAGTCCTAGTGATTTTGGTTAGGGTGTTATAAAATGTAATTATAGTATGGTTTTCTTCTTATCTTCTTAGTTATTATAGAACATAGTGAAAGGATATCTTCTATATGGGACTTGGGTAAGGGATTTTTCGTGTTCTTTGTTAGATCATGTGTACCAAACCTCCAAGTTTCATTTTATAGGATTATTGTTACCATTTCATGGGATTTTGGTGCATTCATGCATCATGATTAAGCACGTATGATCACATTCCATATATATACCTATTTTGTGTTGTATAGTAGTTATTCAATTTAATTCATTGTTTTTTTCTATATATTTGGGATAAACCTCTATTATTTTTTGGATTTTATATCTATTTTCTCTTCTGGTGTGAAATATCTATTTTGGAATTATTTTTTGGAATTGAGCATGCTATTATGTTTTGTATATATATGATTGTGACTAACATGTAGGTACGAAGAACCTTGGGTAGTGTTAGGAGGGATATACCTTGGGTTATGGGAAACCTCATAAGTGAAAACTTGTGTGATACCATAGAATATTAGGATCTATATTAACAGTTTCATGTGTTCAAATGTTCATTTGGTGTTTGAGAAAATTATTCCTCTAAAGAGACTGATGGGGCCACCAACTGATGTGGTTTGGGATAATCTTTCTATGGAGGATTCTCCTATTCCATTGATCCCTATGTAGGAGGGTTCATTCAATAACGTTTATGCAGCCACTCCGGTGGCACTTACAATGGTCGTACCTCAGTTGAGATTAAATACACTTATACTTTCCCAAGGTGGAGGAGCACCAAGGTCCATGGTTGACTGTGCTATAAATTTCCAGCTATAACATCCACTAGTATTTCAGGGCACAAGAGGACCACATGATGCACATGACTGAATATATATCATTGAGTGTGTTTTTTACCTTGTTGATACACATGAGGATAGAAAGGTGAATATGGTATAATTCATTCTTTAGAGATCCATCATGCAATGGTGGGGTGTGATGGGATAGACTGGATATGAGGGTCTCATCTAGGAGGCCTTCAAGGAATAGTTTTTCAAGGAATTATTTCCTGACATTTTGAAGCTAAACTGAGCATAGGAGTTCATAGTGCTGCAATAGGTAACCATCATGGTTTCTTCATAATCTAATTTTTTCATCTAACTAATTCTTTTTTCTACTATATTGACCATAAATGATGCAAGGAATTCTATGAAGTTTGATATTGGTATTCATCTTGATATTAGTTGACATGTTAGGTTTTTTGATTTAACAACACACCTAGAGGTTTTATATAATTCATTGACTTTTTAGAAGGTCTAGTGTAGGATCAAGACATTTTTATTCTTCCACACTTCAATACCTAGATGAGTGGACCTACCACTATTTCGATGAGTGTCTCTTCTAGTAGTAGGAAGAGGAATACCGAGGACATGCAATAGGGTAGTGGTAAGAAAGTTAAGCCGAGTATGGTTTTTATAGGTCCTTTAAGAGTATTTCAATAGAGATTCAACTATAGGAAGGTCTTACATATGACCCATGGATCATTTTCCTAAAGTTTCAACATAACCCGAATGTGTTTGGTCGGTTTTCCGTATGTCAGTTGTTGTTTTCACTTAAAGTGATGTCCATTTTAAACAAAATACATTCACTTGGAGTTATACCGGCCACACCGTTCCCCGGATTAAGGCGGGGTTGACTTATACACATCATAGATGACTCATGAATCATTTTCATAAAGTATCAATAGAATCTGAATGCGTTTGTTTGATTTTCCGTATGCGAGTTGTTGTTTTCACTTAAAATGATTTCCATTTCAAATAAAAGTGAGACACTTTGAGTGGTGTTGGCCACAGCGCACCTCAGATTGAGGCGGGGTTGCCTTATACACGTCACATACGTCCCATGGATCATTTTTCTAAAGTATCAACACAATCCGAATACATTTGGTTGGTTTTCTGTATGCCAGTTGTTTTTACTTAAAATGATGTCCATTTTAAACAAAAGAGAGATAGTTAGAGTGATACCTACCACACCACGCATGACCGCGGCGTGACCATTGAGTGACTGCGGCGTGACCGCGGCATGTTGACCTGGTCCAGTGACATCCGCAGGGCAGCATCTTCCGGCCAGGAGCGAAGGGAGCGGGAGGAAGCAGGGGAACATTCCGGTCAACGCCTTCCTCCCCATTAACTTTGGATGGGTAATGTATCTAAAACTCTATCTAGGTATCATACATAGAATTCCGACAGGACTTCGAACCACCACGGGGTTTCATCCTAGAGGAGGGCCAAATCACGACATTACCGCGACGTGACCGCGGTGAGACCACGTTGAGACCGTGGCGAGACCGCGGCGAGACCGAGGTGAGACCGAGGCGTGGCCTCCGCGCCGCGGTGAGACCACGGTGAGAGCGCGGCGAGACTGCGGCGAGACCGTGGCATGGCCGCAGTGTGACCGCGGCGTGATCGTGGCGGGACCGCGGCGGGACTGCGGCATGACCACGGCGGGACCGCGGCGTGACCGCAGCGTGACCGCGACATGACCGTGGGGAGACCGCAACGTGTTGGCCCGGTCCATCGACATCCACGGGGAAACATCTTCCAGCCAGGAGCGAAGGGAGCGGGAGAAAGCGGGGAAACATTCCGGCCATCGCCTCCCTCCCATTAACTATAGATGGGTAATGTATCTAAAACTCTATGTAGGTATCATACATTGAATTTTGACAGGACTGTGAACCGATGCAGGGTGTCGTCCTGGAGCAGGGCCAAATCATGGCATTACCGCGGCGTGACCGCAGCGTGACCATGGCGTGACCGCGGTGAGACTGCAACGTGTTGGCCCGGTCCAGCAACATCTACAGGGCAGCATCTTCCGGCCAGGAGAGAAGGGAGCGGGAGGAAGCGGGGCAACATTCCAGTCGTCGCCTCCCTCCCATTAACTATGGATGGGTAATGTATCTAAAACTCTATCCAGGTATCATACATTGAGTTCTGATAGGATTGCAAACCACCGGAGGGTGTCGTCCGGGAGCAGGGCCAAATCACGGCATTACTGCAGCGTGACCGCGGGGTGACCGCAGTGTGACCGCGACGTGACCTCGACGGGACTACGGCGTCACCGCGACATGACCGCAGTGAGACCGCGGCGTGTTGGCTCGGTCCAGTGACATTAGCGGGGCAACATCTTCCGGCCAGGATTCCAAATAAATCCTATGTAGTTGTCCTTCACATTATAGAAACCAATCTTATGTTATAAAAAACAGACTCTTGAAACACATGAAGGACGAGTCACCCTTGACTTGGCGACTCGAAACCAATGAGCGGGGATCAACACATTACACAAAGGATATTAAGAACCATAAAACACATGAAGGACGGTACATAACAAGTGAGAAACCAACCAATGGCATTAAAGCCCTACCTATATTGGCAGTGGAGAACCAAATCCACCCGAACCAACACAAAACGATCCAACGCCCTACCAAAAACATAATGTGGAGTTAAAAACACTAAAGCCCCAAATACATGAGGTGCGAGACAAGTAATAACCATAGAATCTTACCTTGGATCAATTCCAGTGGACTAAATCAATCTGAACTCCTTCTGGCACCCTTTATAGAATATAACTACCCTCTATCCATAGAAAGTAGTCAAAGATCTAAGTGACCAATGCGATAAAGAAAATAAAATAAAAACTAAACTAAAACATAGCTGTCTCCTGTGACTATACCTATCAACCCCCAACATAAAAGTACCAAAACACCCCATGGGTCAAATCATGTTCCTGCAAGCAAAGGGGAAACATATCAATGTTTCAAAATGATACTATCAAACAGTACATTCATATTAATTAACAATTACTCTTCCTATTAATGGTATATAATCAATTTGGCCTGAGTTTCAACTTAGTTTGGTTTTGTTCGATACAAGGGATGAGGTCTTATTATTCTTGGTTTTTATGTTTACACTTGAGATATTTATTTAAAAATGATGCATGTATTTGGCATTATTATTTATGGTTTTAGTTCTTAGTTTGTTGTTATTGGGCCTGTACACATGAATAATTCTTGGAATGTAGGGTTCAGTTGACATTTATGTGATTTAATGTGATTGATGTCACTGACGATGAGGATTTAGATCAAGTAAAATATTCCTAAGAGGATTGGGCCTTGTAGTGATAGGTGTGGCAATTGTACATCTAGAGTTTGATGAGGAAATACTTATGAGGATGGATTGGAATCTTGGTAGGTTCTTAGAGTGGGATGGTCCCTCTTAGTATATAAAATGTATTATGAAAGGTTTTAATCCATTTAATGATTCAAGAGTTCAACTAAAGAGATGAAGGATGAGATGTTAGTGTGGGTATTGGGTATTGTCAGACAGATTGACATTATAATGCCAAGAGGCTTGGTGTGATTTAGTTTAGGATGGAACCTGGTTAGTGGGGATAGGTTATAATACATGATTTTGATGAGGTTCTTGACCAGATTATTGAGAATATAATGTAGATATGTTCGACATGGTCTGCTTTTGTGACTAGGACAATCATAAGGTGAATAATCCTCTTTGTCTAGTTGGATGATGAGATGTGCATCGAGGCATGGGATGATCCTTGAGAGATGAGTCTAGACTATGTGACTGAGAGGATAGAAAAGGATAGGTTTGATAGGATTGGGTGAGTGTCCAACCCATGCAAGGATGATACGATTCATGGAGACACTTGGGGTTATTTATGATATCTCATGGAGACACTTGGGGTTATTTCATGACTCAAACATACTTTAGAAATGTTCTCACACTATGTTTTAGAAAAACAATTCCATCTCATGGAAGACCCCAAGGATCCTATATCTTCCAATGTTTCCTCACAGTCACACCTCATGGTATTACAGTATACAAGTGATCTACGTCAACTAGTCAGGATAGCATCACTACCCTTCATCCATAGAAAGAAGTAAAATACCTAAGTGGCCAATGCGATAAAGAAAATAAAATAAAAACTAAACAAAAACATACCTGTATCCTGTGACTATACATGTCACCACCCAATATATAAAAACCACACCGCCCCAAGGGTCAAATCATGTTCCTTCAAGAAAGGGGGAAACAGTTCCATTTAATAATCTGTTCATTTTTCATTATGTTCTTTATATAGCACGTTTTTGGAAACACCATACTAGTACACTTATCCATTGAATATGCACCTATTCTACATTAGTTGAGTTGAATATTGTGCACATAACCCTGCTAGAACCCCTCCCCGTCGCACCATGATCCGAGATTGACTACTATGGTGAATAATAGCTAATGCATCATAAAATGAAATTCGGCATAGATTGCCGTTGTGTCTTAAATAACTCTCCTGCTAGCATCCACCATTCCCCAGTCTATTGTGAACTCGGTATATAATTCATTCAAACAAAATTAATAAATATATCAATCCAACACTATCAACACCCCATATTACTATCCTTTTGAGTGGTTATAATGTAAATTAATTGCAGAGAAAGTGGTTGCTGTGTTGGGGATTGGAAAAACTATAACATTGCAATGTTTATTTAAGTAAAATTTCTATTTAAAGTAACATGAATGTAATAACACAATGTTTAGAGTCCAAAAATACTCTTGAATTTAAAAACAATAACATAACAACTTAGTTGTTAAACTCAATAGGGGTGTAAAAATGGCCTGATGCCTGGCGTGGACCTGGACAGTCTGTGAGACATATTTCTTACAATGGGCCCAGCACGAGTAGTGTTTAGGGCAGGACTCGAACTAGTGAAGGCCGAACAAAGCCAGACCAAACCCAAGCCCAGACCAAGCCTGGCCCAGCCCAATTGATAATTTTTTTCAATCTTATTTTAGTTTGATGAATTGAAAGTTTACTATATTTATCATTGTTAATTTATGTTATTTTTAACATTTTACATTTTTTAAAAGACTTGGACCGGGACCCGAACCAAACTATTGATATGTACCATGCCTCATTACAGACCTATTCAGTAATTTTTATAACACCAGACGTCACAACCGACCCCTTTCCATTTATTTCCTCAATTGGGTTGAAGTCCTTGGCATTTCATCCCCCCCTCCCACCACACCAAACTGTATAATTTCATACTTATGCCCTTTATTGAGTGACAATGATTCGTTTTCTGCACCATTGGATTTCTGATCTATAAAATATAACCAAACTACTAAAATTTTCATTTTTTATAACCAATAGACTCCTGAAAACAGGACACTAAGAACTCATTATATTGATTTTTGAACTAAATTTTCGCACATTTCCAAATGCCTACTGAACTTAAAAAGACATTTTTGCCATTTACAGTCCAATAGATTCCCCTACTCCTATACCTCTCATCACATCCAGTATCCATGATCCAACTATTTCAATTAAAAGCATCATGGGAACAACTAAACCATTAATTGCACATTTGAACGAACAAAAAAATAACATGGTTTAGCTAGACCTGTGAAGAATTAACAGATGAAAATTTTTGGCCATCCGGACCATACAAACAAATGAAAAAATGGAAAATCGGGATTACACCTAAACCACAAGCAAATCATCAACTAAATATCCACAAACACAGAAACCGCGATATTAGACTTTAGGAGAGGTTAGGTCTACCTCAGATGGGTAGTCCAATGCATTGATTTGGAAAATATTTACCTCTAGCTCTTGGGGGGCAGGGGTCGGCCCCGACAATATTATTTCCCAGGCGGTAGGAGAGGGAGCTGAGAGAGGGGGACGTCCCGCGGGGTGTCCGGCCATAAGGGGTCTCGCGCGTGATTGGAGAGGGGGCCGAGGGACGTTGGATGAGGAGATTAGGCCAAGAGGGGAGGGGGATGCCTCCAAGAGAGGGAGATGAGAGGGGAGGGGGGAACGCCGCCAGGAGCCGAGAGGGGAGGGGGACGTCATCTTCAGAGAATGAGCCAAGAGGGGAAGGGTAACGTCACCGGAGGAGAGGGAGGGGGGACAAGAGGCGGAGGTGGAGGCGGAGGCCGGGAGGAGGTCGAGGTTGGGGAGAGGAGGAGTGGGCGGGAATGAAATGCTGTGAGGGAGGGAGCCCTAATTTGGTTACAATGTTTCCCAACAGTTAATTAAAACTGTAGGTAATAGTTCTCTTTCCCATCAGTTTTCTTAAACCGTTGGGAAAACAAAAAATAAAATTGCCTACACCAACGGTTTATTAGAATCCTTGGTATAGGTTCTTTTTCCCAACAGGTTTTCTAAACCGTTGGGAACAAAGTGTTGGTATAGGCTCGATTTCCACTAGTGGGGGGTAACCATTAAGGTCATATAACCTAGAGTGTAGGGGTGTAATTTTTAACGTCTTGTAGCAAGTAACAAGGGGATATATGGAAAATAAATAAATAGGGGGAAATTGAACTTAGCATGTTTTCATAGCCTAGGGATTATTAAGAACACTTCAGGTATGAGTGCATATCTTTTAAGGTCATGGTGTTTGGACTAGCATATTTCTATAAAGATCGTGATCATGTACATAAGGTTGGGAAATTATATGATGGGAAATAATTATTTATGTGAATTTAGTATGTCCTTATCACCCAAGAAAAACCAAGTGAACCTCTCACACAAATATAGATAATACTCGGGGGAAGGGGAATCATCTGAGAATTAGGCTGGGCAGGGGATCAACTTTAGTGTGTCACAATCCCTAAGATCTAGGATGGAATGAAAATTGTTTTGGTCTAGGACATGATGTCTAGACATCACTATGTATCATGTATAGTGGGAATTACGCCATACATTTTCCTAGAGGGCAGTGTGGTGGGAGTCCAATGTCATATAGGGATTATCCTCGGAGGTGGGGAATAAGGTATCATACAGTTTTAGTAAATTCAATAGGGATAACATTATATATTTTAACATATAATGTAAAATAGGTCGAAAATGTATTTTAAAATACCCATAAAATCATCCTTAAATGGAAATATCCAAGATGGGGATTATGAAGTTAAGACATGCAAGGGTTAGGCCCATTTTGATGGTTCGATTCACAATACATGAGACATTTTACTAGAAGGAGACATTGATAGTAAAGTAAAATCCATGTAAATTCGATTTGAGGATAATCTTATAGGACCAAAATATTGTGAATGATACAAAAACTAGTCACATGAAAAAAAACAGAAAGTACCGCCCCCCCCCCATCTGGGGAAGGGAGCACACTCCTTATGGTGGAATGACATATGATATGTTAAACAGGAAGAATTATTTCTCAAGGACTATAAATGGTGTGACATAGATATTTTTCCTTCAACAAGTGGTCTTGAGAGCTCTTCTAATACTGATAGAACATGGTACCTGAGTTATTGTGGTGGTGAGGACTTGTAAGTATAGGAAGACTAGAAATGTCACATAACACGCACTTCATATATATATATTTTTTTGTAAAGGAAAATAATTTTGTAGAATGAATCCTTCATATAGTGTTTTTATTCTGCTATGTCACTTCCAATGCATCCATGAATCTTGACAGCACCAATCCCCAATTGAAAATTCCTATTCAATAACTAATAAAATTGATTTTGGGAAAAACCCCTTGGAAGAATATGAAACATTGAATACCTCAATGGATCGATGTGAAAAAATAGGAAAGGATGAATAACCCTTCATAATTATAGAAAAATCGATGAATAACCCTTCCTAATCATAATTATAGCAAACAATGAATATGAAACATTAAATAACCCTAAAATAGAATATGAAACATTGATTTTGGGTTCCCCTGTTCCTAATTATAGAAAAATATCTATCACAAGTGATTGATTTCACCATAATTCAGTGAAATCGATGAATAACCCTGAAACATACACTTATGAAATTAGAAATGATACCTTTGTGCACTTCTTGTGGATAACACGCGGAGCGCAGAGTTTGCGGGGGAGGGGCAAGCGATGGCTGCTAGGGCTCAGGATGGGAGGAGGGAAGAGGCTAGCGGCGAGCGGTGGGAATCGAGCGGCGAGCGGTGAGCGTCAAGCGTCGAGTGGCGAACATCGAGCAGTGAGTGGGAGTTGGAATGGGAGGAGGGGAGCGTGAGGGGAATGACAGCGGTGGCAAGGGGGATCAGGATAGGAGCAGCAGCGAGGGGGATCAGGATGGGAGTGGTGGCGAGGGGGGGGGGGTAGGGTCGGGAGGAGCGGTGCCGTAGGGCTGGAGAAGTGGGGCGCGAGGGGTAGTGTGGATGGGAGAATAATCCCGATGGCAACTGGGTTTAGGTGTTTCTTTTCCAATGGTTCATATGAAGCATTGGTATTTGAGGTGGTTTTTTTCCGACAGTTTCCTAAAACTTTTGGCAAACCCAGCATATATCGCATATATTACTCTATACCAACGCTTTACAAATAACCGTTGGTATAGATTTTTTATCCCAACAGTTTTTTCAAACCATTGGGAAAAAAGTGTTGGTATAGATGAGATTTCTAGTAGTGGATGGGGAAATACATCAAGTGTGGGAGAGAAGGACACCAAGCTCCGGAATGTCTCAAAGACATGAGGAAGATGGAAAATGTTGTGGAGGAAAGGAGATCACAACCCATGGTCCAATTCTATAATTGTAGGGAGCATGGGCACTATGCAATCTAGTGCACTAAAACTCAAGTCCTCAAGGGTAATCAGTGTCAACAGCCACCAAACCAAATGAGTAAGAAAAGACTTATGACATAACTACTAAAGAAGTGGATTAAGAGAATGAAGTCATACACACTAAAATTTATTATTCACTCAAGAATGGAAAAAGTCTTATTTGATTATAGTTTTAATAATTCCTTTATATCTAAATTTTTTCTAGAACTATTTAATTGAATCCACGAAACCTTGAAGTAGAGATATCTGTAAAAAAACCCAGTGGTGCAATTATTGAAACCAAACTATTGAAATATTCTCATGTTGGAGTTCATGGGAATATTCTTCTAGTGAATCTCATAACACTTCCCTTAGTATAATTTGATGCTATACTAGGGGTGGATTGGATCTCTTTATATAGAGAACACATCAAATGTTGGGAAAAGTAAATATCCATTCATATTCCGAACCATCACATGATCCGCTACAAATGTAAGGAATATTATGAATCTCCTTTATTAGTGTGGATGTTGATTCCCTGTAAAGAAAAATACCTCACTAAAATGGTTGAGTCAAAGGAACCCCATAGGGGAAATTCCCATCATGAGGGAATACATTGATGTATTTTCTGAAGAGTTACATGGACTCCCCCTAGATCATGAGGTAGATTTCTCATTAAAACTCATACCCGGAGCTACTCATATCTCACTGTGTACCTATAGGATATATCCTATCAAACTGTAGGAGTTAAATAAGTAATTACAAGAGCATTTTGACAAAGGGTTCATACGCCCTAGTGCATTACCTTGGGGTGAACCAGTTCTCTTTGTCAAGAAGAAAGATAAATCAATGTAGCTATGTATCGATTATCAGGAACTAAATAAGACCACCATAAAGAATAAGTACAATCTTCCAAGTATTGATGACTTGTTCTATCAGTTATGAGGAGCTAATTACTTCTCAAATGTGGATATTTTTTTTGGATATCATCAGCCAAAGGTGAAGAAGGAAGATATTCAGAATATTTCCTTCTGTACAATATATGGGCACTATGAGTTTTTGGTTATGCCATTACGACTTTCTAATTCACCTGAAATCTTCATGAATTTGATGAATAGAGTCTTTAGACATTACCACAAAAAAATTTGGTAGAGTTTAATGATGATATTATCATCTACTCTAAGATCAAAGAGGAACATGAAGAACATATAAGGCTTGTTTTGGTGACATTAAGGAAGGATAAGTTGTATGGTAAGTTCCTAAAGTGTGACTTTTGGATGCAACAAGTCACCTTCTTGGTAAATGTGATCCTAAGTATGGAAATCTCTATATATACTTAAAAAAAGGAAATTGTGGAATGGCCTAGAATATTTAGTGTCACAAAAATCCATAGTTTTCTTGTCTTAGTAAGGTATTATCGATGTTTTGGGAGAAATTTTTCATGATTGTTAAGACCACTAAGTAAGTTAACAATGAAAGGGGTAAATTATTTCTAGATGGAAGAATGTAAAGAAAGCTTAAAGGAGATAAATAAAAGGCTGATCACTGTACCTGTACTCACATTACAAAAAAGTGGATAACATTTTGTGATATATGGTGACACTTCAAAGAGAGGCTTGGGTTTTTTACTCATGAAAAAATATAATGCGATATCCTACACTTCACAATAGTTGAATATCCAAGAGTATAACTACTCAATTCATGATCTAGATCTAAAAACTATAATTTTTACTTGAAAATACAGAGACACTACCTCTATGGAGAGAAGTGTGATATATATGCCCATCACAAGAGCCTAAATTATATATTCACACAAATGGATCTAAATATGTGTCAAAAGATATGGTTAGAGATAACCAGAGACTACGATTGCTCTATTCACTATCATCCTGGAAATCCGAATATGGTAGATGGTGCTCTTAGTATAAAAGAACCTGCTACTCTATCCATGTTGTGGATTGAGAAAGACCCAATCTTCATGGATATGAAAAGTATGGAGTTGGAAATCATAATAGTAGGGAATACATCTTACCTTTACCAAATGATTTCTCAACCATCAATGTAAGAGAATATTAAGGAGGTACAAAGGGACGACCTGGAGTTACAAAAGAAGGTGAATGCAGTGAAGGAATGGTAACTAAAAGAGTTCCATATCGATGATAATGGTATGATTTTGATTGGAATGATGATTTTTATGACTTAATAACTTAGAATAAATAAGGAGATATTTGAAAATGAACATAGATCGACTTTCTCTATCCATCCCAAGAGCACCAAGATGTACTGTGATTTTCAAGAACACTTCTAGCAGGACGACATGAAGAAGGATATTTTCGAGTATATCTCAAGGTTCTTGATATGCCAGAAAGTTAAAGAAGAGTGATAAAAGTCCAAATCTATGATGAAACCATTGCCTATACCCATGTGGAAATAAGAGAATGTCACTATGGTCTTTGCCATAGGTCTCCTGAAGACATCCAAAGGAAATAATGTGATATGGGTTGTGGTGGACCGACTCACCAAGACTTCCCACTTTATATCTATTCAGGAAGATATCTCACTTGAAAAAATTTCTATGATATATGTGAAGTAAGTAGTGAGACTGCATGTGGTTCCACTCTTGATTATCTCTGATCATGATCCCAGATTCACATCAAAATTATCAAGGAGTCTTCAAAATGATTTGAGTACCAGATTAAATTTCAGCATGGCCTATCACCCCCAAACTGATGTCCAATATGAAAATAATATTTAGACACTTGAAGATATTATAAGATCCCACTATTTAAAATTTAATGGTATATGGGATCAACATCTCTCATTGGATGAGTTCTCATACAAAAATATCTTCCAATTGAGTATTTAGATGGATCCATATGATGTTCTGTATGGAAAGCGATATAGAACTCCAACATGTTGGGATGAAGTTGGCGAACAGAAGATACTTGGACATGATCTTGTGCAAGAAATGACAGAGAAGGTTCATTACATCCATCAACATATCAAAGCTACTCAAATTAGACAAAGGAGCTATGCTAACAACCGTCGAAGGGACTGGGACTTCAACATTGGAGATAAAACCTTCCTTCGAATATCACTATGGAAGAGAGTTCTGCAGTTTGGAAAGAAAGGGAAGATAAGCCCAAGGTACACTAGCCCCTTTGAGATCCTAGATCGCATAGGATCCATGGCCTATAGGATTGAACTTCCCTAGAATATGGCTCAATTTAATGATGTGTTCCACATATCACTCCTAAGGGAGTATATACCAGATCCATCACATGTACTGAACTCAAAGGTGGTACAGTTGGAAGATGAAATTTCTTATAAAGAGAACCTAATAAAGATTCATGATATTAGAGATAAGGTTATACACAACAAGACAACTCACCTCGTCAAAGTCTTGTAGAGGAACCATAAGTATGAAGAAGCAACTTGGGAACAAGAGGAGGCGATGAAGGAGAAGCACCCTCACCTGTTTATGTAAATGGAAATTTTGAGGGAGAAATTTCAAAAGGGGGGAAGAATGTAATGACCCAAACTTCTATCAATAGAATTTATTACTTCTTATATTAATGTTATAATCACATATAATCACGTACAGACCATAATGAAAACTTTATAAATTAATAATTAATTAAATAGTAAGTATTTATAGAAGTTAATGAACCAATACCGATGAAATAGTAACTTGACCTTAGTAGTAGAAATTTGACCCTTATGAATAGTAATATGAAAAAATGAATAGTAACCCCATCATGAAAGTATAAATAAAATTTAATCATATTAAAAATGAAATTATGGTATAATTATATCATATACTAAGTAATTAAATGTGTTAAAAATTATTAATTATGTGTTGGATTTTTTTAAGTCATAAATATTTAATTACAATTTTATAATTAATTTAATAATTTAAAAGAAAATTTATTTTTAAAAATCGTATCCATAAATTAATATTTTTATGTCATATTATTTTAGGACAATTTTATGAGACATTAACTAATTTTTCAAAGTGTTACAAAATCAGTTATAATTTTAAAATCTGTATTTTCCAAGTAAAAGAAGATTTTAATTAAAAATTAAATTAATAACATTTAGAAAATTATTTTCATAAAATAGAGTTTTTTTCATTCTACACATCAGTAAATGGTTAGGGTTAATTTTTGTTATTTTTCTGAATTACTTGATTTTTTGAATAGTGAAATACGATAATTTATGGTATATTTTACATTATAAGCTAAATACACAATTTATTTAGTCATATATGATTTAAGAAACATTAGTTATGAATAACATGATCTAATTAATATATGTATTCTCAATAATCAAAACTATTTATTTTCTTGAGAAAAACAATAAACCGATGAATTAAATAATGAAAAAACACCCCTCTCCTCCACTATAAATACCACCCCTCACACCCTCTTCTACCCACACCTATCAAGCCTTGATCCCTGTCAAAATTCTAACCAAACCTCAAACAAAGACCCTCTACCATGTCCTAGATCTCTTAGTATCATCAAAATACAAAAAACCTTTCCCTAAGGTGGTTCTCAAGGAGTAGATATTTAAGAGGTAAAAATCTCTTCCATTTTCTTTTAGTTTCATTTCAATTTCATTTCATTTCTTCTCTTATACCCAACTTATCATATCCAAAAGGTATGATAAATCCATTATGTTTGATATAATTTAATTATATAATGTTAATGTAATATCCATCATTAAACTCCTCCCTAAACCTATTTTATTCTAATGATGATATCATCGCCCGTGATGTGTCAATTTACCGACATCGTGGGCGATGCTCTTTTATTTTCCATTAAAAAATTCAAGGATGTTAATAAAACCATAAAATGGTTGAAAAAATATTTTAATGTTTATTTTATAACCCATTTTATGTTCTTTAACTAAATTATATACATAATACTTAATGACAAAACAAAATGAGTTCGTTGTGATCGAAAAACGGCCAAAATTAACCTAAAACAATCATCATTAATTATTATCTTATGATTCATCCTCATCCCATATAAAAAAATTATTTATAAGACCATTAATTTTTTTAATATAATTAATAACATATAATAACAGTTTTGGATATTTACCCCCATTTTACATTAACTTCCATTCACGTATAGAAGTGAACCGATCATGACAACCATGAAAAAAATGCTCCTCAACAATGAAATTGAACTCTATAACTCATCCAAAGGCCAATAAATGAACTTAATAAAATTATAATTAATCAAATTAATGTATAAAAGGTTATTTATTTATTAATTAAGGTATATAATTTGATTATATAGGATATTAAAGTGAAGGAATCATTCAGACTCAAGGTAAGGGAAATTATCAAACCCAACTCTCTTTCATTGGGTTTTCCCTCTTTCACGCCATATTAAGTATGGATATTCATTAAATATCATTTATTTATCATTATATTACCTTTTATAGGATATAAAGGTTTTCTAATTGAGTGCATTACATACATAATTATTTCCAAAATAACTCCTCTTTTAAAAAAACACACCTTTTAATTTTAGAGATTATTTCTTCTTCACTCATGGTTGATGATTATTATATCAAGTATTTTATTCCCAATTTCACTTGGGAACACAAATTTTATGTATTTATGATTTATTAAATGAAACCCATTTATTTATATGGGATAATATATATTTAATATTGATATATGTCCCATGTGGCATGCATGATAATGTAAATGTTATGATATGATGTGTGCACCCAGAATTATATAGCACTCCAATTCATTAGGTAATGTGTATAACCTCATGAGATAAAGTGAAATAAGAAGGAAAATGATGGTATCTTTTTTCACAACTATGTGTGGTATTTTAGCACTAAGACATGATGTTTCATTTTTAAGAATTTCTACATTCCATGCCATTTCATAATGCTTCCTCTCATGATTATGATCCTATACCTCTGTAATGATGATAATTATTATGATCACCCTATGTTATATTATTTCATGTTATTATATATCCTCTTAATGGAATTTTAGATAACCCTTTTTGATGTATATCCTCAAGTGACTTCATTTACTAAGGAAAATTCAAGGGCTAATAAGAATCTAGAGAAGAAGAAATTAAGTAAATACTTGTGATTTATTTTTCAAAAGTTGTGTCTGGTCTTAATTTTTCCACGACACTAAACATTTGGATCCTTATTATGTAATGATTTTATGTTGTTTTTCTTCAAAATGATATAATAAGATATTTAAGAAAAAACAAGGTCATTATAACATCCCTTCACATTGGAGTTATTCACTTCATATCATAGAGGGATTCATAAGGATCCATATGTATGCTTGAGTGAAAGGTATTTTTGTAAGAAAATTCTAACAAAAGAAGGTTTTGGTCCCAAATACCATTAAAATATAGAGAAAGATATCAAAATTTATTTTATATTTTAAATGGTCCTCCCATACTAACCACCCATTTGAGGATGATATATAATACTAAATCTCAACCATGTATATAAAGCCTATCGAAGACTTCTCCATAGTTTCAAGGTAAACCCCACATCTCGATCAGATATAACAGATTGTGATAGTCCATGAAACCTTACCACTTTTTAATATATATCTTATAAATATGATAAATAGATAAACCTTCTCTGATGGTAATGAAATGTATTGATTTCATAAGGTGGTCGACTATACCCTAAATAATATTATGTCCTTTAGATGTTTTAGGGAGTATGGGTATGAAATACATGGTATTATTTTCCCATTTACATTTTGGTATGGGTAATGGTTATAACATCCTCTTAGAGTTTTATCTCTCATCCTTAACCTGATGACATACCCATGATCAATAAATATACTCTGCAATATCTATTTTCATGTTATCTCATAAAAAATACTCTTTCAAATCTCTATATATCTTCATAATTATAGGATGAATAGATAATTATGAATTATGAGCTTCATAAAACAACTACTTCTTCATGTATAGTATTGAATAGAAACATAATCAGATTATGAAACTTACAATTCCATTAAAATCATGGTTTAATGCAGGAACATCTGTTACTTTATTCTATAGTTAAAAATCTTCATTCTACACCTCTTTAATCATCCCATGGATAGTTGGTTTAAGATTTGTCTGATAAAGATAAGATCTTTCCCCTTTCACCATTATTTCAGGATACAAAGTTTTCAAATCCAATAATATTGGATATATTTTTTTCTTCATCATGGATAAACTAGAATGGTATTTCTGATTCAGAGCATTAACCACATTGTTTACCTTCCCAAGGTGGTAGTGTTTTGAGAAATCATAATCTTTAATAAACTCAAACCATATCCTTTGGTGCATATTAAAATCTTTGTATATTAATATATACCTCAATATTTTATTATCGGTATATATATCATACCATTCACCATAAAGATAATTCCACTATATTTTTAGTGCAAAAATTAATACCGCTAACTCCAAATAATGAGTCGGGTAAATTTTCTTATGAAATTTCATTTGGTGGGAGGAATAAGATATCAACATATCATTATATATAAGTATAAATACCCTCCCATATTTTATGTGTCACCATAGATCACAAGAACTACTCCACTATAGGGTAGTGTAAGCATAAGTGTGCTAACGAACCTTGTTTTCATCCCCTTAAAATTATCTTCACATTCAACTGTCAAAAGGAACCTCGCTCCCTTCTGAGTCAAATTGGTTATTAGATTATATATCCATAATAAATATCTCATAAAACATCATTAGTATCCTAAATACCTAATAAAACTATGGATATTATTTAATATGGTTGTACTGTGTTATTATTTAATAACTTTTGTCTTTAAATGATACATCGATATACCCATAATACAGATTATATGACCCAAGAATGTGGCTTTTTATATCCAAAATAAACACTTAGTAAATTTAACATACACCTTCCAATTCCTTAAGGCCTCCATCAAAATATTTAAATGCTCTTCATGCGCCTCCTTTATATTTGAATATATAATAATATCATCCTAGAAAACTGAAAAAGGAAATATCTAAAGTCTCTATTAATTTAATTCATAAAGATATATGAATAATTGGTAAGTCAAAATGACATCACTTTAAATTTATAATGTCCATACCACATATAGAAGGTTCTATTGGGTATATCCTTCTTGATTCTCAATTGATGATATCTAGATCAAAGATCAATCTTGGAAAAATATTGAGCTACTCATAAATGATCAAATAAATCATCGATACTATAAGAACCCAGATCTTCATTTCAGGTACGCCTTTCCTTTTTATGATGTTTTTGAGAAAAATGAAGTTTCTGGAAATTTTTGAAGTACACGCCGTGTACTTTCTGAGTACACACCATTTACTCTTTTCCTGCTCGAAGTCATGTGTTAGCCGTGTCCGAGCCACACACACGATGTGTAGGGGTGACATGGAGGCCGATTTTGGTGGAGTACAGAAAAACCTAGTACACGCCGTGTACTCTAAAAGTACACGCTGTGTAATTTTCTTTTTTTTTCCATTAAATGGACCAGGATCGCGCCTAATCGAGGAAAACGTCTTCTTCTCCAGCTTCTTTGTCCAAGAGAGATTGTATGGCCGCAGATCTACTCCAAGCCACCACCTCTCCATCCGTTTTTCAATTCAAGCTCTGTCGATTGCGTTGGAAGCGCAACGGTGAGTTCTTCCTTATTCTTTAGCCTTGTTTTCAAATTCTTCCTCCTTATCATGTTATCTAAGGTTGAATGTTTTGTGCGTTTTCTCAGATCTATGACGTTCTAGGGAGAATCACTCATCTTGGTTCAAGTATATGGATCCCCTAGCATCCAGGTAGGTGGTTTGTGCCTTTCTGTAGAAATTCGATGAGTATTTTGTGAAAATTCCACCAATACCCTTGAATGGGGTATTGCGTGTTCTGGTTTTGACCTTGTTGTATTTCCTACTATGCTTGATTGCTAGAGTAGATGTTTTCCCTGTGATTATGGTAGTTTTTACTATACTCTGGATGTTTTCTAGGCTTGTTCTTCCTGTTTGGCGTTTTGCCAGTTGCCATGCCTAGTTGTAGGATAGTGGAACTGTTGCTTTGTTATGCTCGTGAGCCTTAGATTGATATCCAAGAAGTTCATGAGGTTTACTTGGATGATGTACGCGCACTGAGAATGTTTATTTCCACACAAGACTCTGGGAACCCAGTGTAGTAGAACATAGGGAGAATGGACATAAGGGATTCTCCAGAGTGTCTTTTAATATAATGTGAGACCACAATGGGAATTGATGATGAGTGCTTCCTCAGAGAGTCTATAGTTCCTCGACGTGGGCCACAGGGGGAATGAGACGTTGAGTGCCTCCCCAGAGAGCCATTAGCACGATACGAGACTATAGGGGGAATTGATGGTGAGTGCTTCCTCAGAAAGTCTATTATTAGCTGAACCAGAGGGGTGAGGCTGTGTGTGCCTCCTAGAGGGTTGCTAGTACTTGTAGGTTGAACCATAGGGGTTAGACTGTGATATCTACCTAGAGGGTTACCTGTTTTCTTCTTGTTGATAGTTGTTTACTTGTGCACTTATTATGTTAGAACCGTGGATTATAGCTATGGTGTGATTTTCTGTTTACTGCTTCCTACACTCTTACATGCCTTGTATTCATTGACTGTTAGGCACAAATATTTGGGTGATTTCCTATTGTGATTATATATCACACCCTGTTTGGGCCATGCTTTTGGGCCCAAGCAGACTATGTTGTTGCATGTATTGATAAGGGAAAGCGCCCTTTTACATCAGGTGTTTGACTTGCTGTGGAGTTGGGGAGCATGGGACCAAGCTACGACTTGCGATACTGCTAGAGTTGGTGTTGCTTTAGTACTTTGTTTTTCAGTTGTATTTCAGCAAATTGGTTTGTTTACTTCTTTCCATAGACATATGTACCATGTTACATCATTATTATTTTATACATTTCTTCTGTTGTTTAGTTCAGTTGTTGTATGCTGTTTACTTCTTCCACTATTGACTGTTTTTTTCCTTACCTTGTGTACCTTACCAAATGAGGGCATAGTTTCCCCAATAACTTACCAAGGCCCTCGCTGCGAGTCGTCAGCCTCTGGCGTTTGGGGAAATGCGCTTGAGGTCATGTGGTGAACCGGGTACGGGGCACCAGTGGAGGGGCTCCGAATTCGGGTCGTTACAAAGTGGTATCAGAGGGGTTCTTTTCTCTTGCCTTACTCTTTGGAGACTTTATCCTGGGATAGGAAGGATTTGGTACTTGGTATTAAGCTGTGCTCAGGAGTAGCTAACCCGTGTACAAGGAAAATCCATACTACCTCGTTAATTGCATTTTTCTGGTTTTGAGATTTTACAGTTGATGTGATTTAACCTAGAGTGATTCACATGCTTTGTGTTGATATTTTCTTGACAATTGCAGTTCTATTTCTGTTGCAACTCGATGAGATGAGGATATGCCATCTCATTCATCATATATTCACTTGTAGAAATCACATGCCATGCATTTAGGGTGCATTAGCGATTTCATGCTGTTGTGATTGACTTTGTGTAGATTATGCATGCTATTGTGATAGATGTTTGGTAGAATCTCTACTTCCTTGTTAGAGGATTGATTGTTTCCTACTTTGCTTAAATGAACGCCAAATTTTGTTTCTTGAGGTGTTATGGTCCCTCTTGAATTGGAAATTGGTGGATCATGATCCTGTTTTCTCTTGTCTATGACTATAGGAGATGCCAGGCTTTGATTCGTGGGGAGTATGGGCCCTCACAAGTCGAAAATTGGCACCTCTTTGGCTTGTTTTCTGTGTTTTCTGGGCTTCTGTGCAGTTTCTGAGCTACTGCCCAGAAAAACCCAGAATACACGGCGTGTACTTTTTGGCTACACGCCGTGTAGTTTTTAGACCATGTCACTAACCATGTGAGCAAGGAAGACACTGTTGTAGAAATAACTTCAGGAACACACCGTGTACGGTAGGTACACGCCGTGTAGATCGGAACCGTGTACCCAACTGTGTCACTAACAACACTGGTCGGGGAAGCTTGAGTAGAACACGCCATGTTCTAAAGGAACACGCCGTGTAGTCCTATCCAGGTACCCGGCCGTGTCACGAACAACACGGGTCGATGTTAACTTCCCTTCAACATGCCATGTTGTTTTCAGAACACGCCGTGTAGTTCTGTCCAGGTATCCGGCCATGTCACGAACAACACGGGTTGACATTACCTTCTCTTCGACATTCCCTGTTGTTTTCAAAACACGTCGTGTAGTCTTGTTCAGGTACCCGGCCGTGTCACGAACGACACGAGACAGTGTCACCTTCACCTGTACACGCCGTGTTTGTTTGGAACACGCCGTGTAAGGTTCAGCTGTGTATACGACCATGTGTTTAGCAACACGGACTGCTGAAGCCTTGTCTAGTACATGCCGTGTTTTGTTAGAACACGCCATGTAGTCTCGGGTTAAGTCGTACTGTGTGGGTTTTCCGTGTAAAGAGACTCCGGCAGGGGAATAGTTTTTAAGTACATTCCATGTGTTGGGACAAAATGCTGTGTAGGTTGAGGTGTTACACGACTTGTAGGGCAGAAGTACACACCCATGTCAGTGGCTTAAGAAGACACGCCATGTAGTTTTTATACACACCATGTAGTCGTGTTTTGTAAACTTGTGTGTTTTCCTTCCCCTATTCCTGTTTTGTACTCTTGTGTTCTCTGTCCTTGTTTTTCTGATCTAAGGTGTAATTTTGATCTTTTAGAGCTATGCCTCCGAGACATCCTCTGGTTGTACGTCTGTCATCAGGTAGTGATCAGACGCCATATATGGTTGATCACGGACTTCTTGCCGATCCTCCAGTCAGGCCAGCCTTGGCACCAGCTGTCATACCAGTTGTAGGCGCTGATGCATAGTTCAGGGACGGTTTTATGAGGATGATTCATACCGTTCAGGGATCACCTCCTCCTGCCTCAACTATGGAAGACTTGACACGGGTTTTTCAGCAACAGCATCCTCCCACGTTCTTGGGGGAAGGAGGACCTCAGGCTGCAGAGTCATGGCTGGAAGCCATGCTGACTATCTTCGAGCATCTGGAGACACCTCCAGAGAGGCTGGTCAAGCTCTCTACCTACATGCTCCGAGACTCCGCCAAGAGGTGGTGGGACCTAATCTCACAGGCGGGTAATCAGCATGTTATGTCTTGGGAGGAGTTCCAATGCATGTTCTACGACTACTTCTACCCAGATACCTTGAGGGCCAATCGAGCCCAGGAGTTCATGATCTTAGAGCAAGGTACTCTTTCTATCATGGAGTATTCCTCTCATTTCACTGAGCTGTAGAATTTCACACCCCTCCGGGATGGGATTGGGGTATTCTTAGCAAGGAATTTTGAGGATGGTCTCAGGCGGGATATCCTCTCGTAGGTGAATCTATTCCAGTTGAATTCCATCACTTCCATCGTCAACTAGGTGCTGATTACGGAGTGCAATCTGAGAGACTCCGGAGCTGTGAGCCAGGGCAGTTCTGCTTCCAGAGCTAGTTTTCCTCCATATAATAGCAAGATGTGTCGTAGAGAGTCTATGCGTGGTGATCCAAGGAAGAGAGATGCATCGTCAGGCAACCAAGTGATATGCTACCAGTGTGGCCGGTCTGGGAACACAAGGCCATAGTGCCAGAGAGACCCAGCGAAGTGCCGATCTTGCGGCAAGATGGGTCACCTTCAGCGTTTCTGCCAGGTTTTCTCACCAGCATCTAGTGACCGGGGTTCTTCCATGACAGCTCATTCAGGATCAACACCACCAATTTCTCACCAGTCGAGGAACTGGAGTTCTTCCGGCCGTTCGGGCCGAGGTGGAGGTCGAGGCCGTGGCAGTCAACCACCAATCCCTCAGCACCAGAAGGGAGGTTCAGCTCAGAGTGGTCAGCCAGAGGCATAGGGCCGCGGTGCAAGTTAGTCTTTCAGTGTGGATCAGACCTATCAGGGGCAGGATCCCAGCCCTTCTATAGTTCGAGGTACGATTTTAGTAGCCTTAGTTTTATCTTCAGCTCTTTTCGATACAGGTGCTACGCATAGCTTTATCTCTATTTCTATCATGGAGAGCCTTGGGCTCTGTATCTTTTCATCTAGCGACTAGTTGACACTAGACACACCTTTGTGGACAAGGACATATAGTGTACGCCAGTGTAGGGAGTGCCCTCTTGAGGTTGTAGGGTATCGTTTCTTATGGGATATCTACGTCTTAGAGATGATAGGCTACAATGTCATTCTTGGGATGGACTGGTTGGTTCCGTTACAGGTAGTCGTCGACTGTTATCGTCGCAGAGTGAGTTTTGTTTCACCATAGGGCGAGTCTTTTCTTCATAGAGGCGAATGAGATGTTCAGGTGAGTCGAGCAGGACTTGAGAATCATGGACTGGGAAGGGTGACGACCCAGATTTCTAGTCATTATCTAGATGACCAGGGGACCTCTTAGTTGGACTTTCCTCCAGTGGTGGATCGTTTCATGGAAGTCTTTCCAAAGGACTTTTAGGGTTTGCCTCTAGAGCGTGAGGTAGACTTTTCTATTGATCTTGTGCTAGGAGCAGCACCAGTGTACATTCCTCCTTATAGGATGGCTACACTTGATCTGCAAGAGATCAAGAAGCAATTGGAGGAGTTTCAAGCAAATGGTTTCATCTAACCCAGTAATTATCCTTGGGGTTCGGCTGTCTTGTTTGCGAAGAAGGCAGACGGTACCCTTCGGCTTTGTGTGGATTATCGGAAGCTGAACCAGTTGACAGTCAAGAACTGATATCCCTTGACGAGGATCGATGACCTCTTTGATCAGCTTCGAGGAGCCCGGGTGTTATCGAAGATTGACTTGGGGTTTGGTTATCATCAGTTTCACGTTAGACCCTCAAATATACCTATGATAGCCTTCAGAAGCAGGTATGGTCTATACAAGTATACAGTCATGCCATTCAGTCTCATGAACGCGCGTGTAGTTTTCATGGCACTAATGAACTGAGTGTTCCATCCTTACTTGTAATCCTTCTTCGTGGTCTTCGTGGATGATATCTTGGTGTACTCTCACACTCAACACGACCATGCCACACATCTTGAGATCATTCTGAGTATACTGAGAGATCATCAGCTTTATGATAAACTCTCTAAGTGCCACTTTTGGATGGAAAAAATTTACTTCTTGGGTCACGTCATCTCAGAGGGAGGAGTATCTGTGGACCCAGAGAAAGTGAGAGCTGTAGTCTCCTAGGATTAGCCGAAGAACATTTTTGAGGTACGGAGTTTTTTAGGGATGGATGGATACTAAAGACGCTTCATTAAGGACTTTTCATGCCTAGAAGCACCATTGAAAGGTCTGACCAAGAAGGGGGTGAAGTTATTATGTCCAGATTCTTATGAGTCAGCCTTTCAGGAGCTGAAGGGAAGGTTGAATTCAGCACCGATACTAGTCTTTCTAGAGCCAGGAAAGTGCTATACAGTCTGTTGTGATTCTTCATGTATCGGGCTAGGAGCTGTGCTTATGCACAGAGATAAAGTCATTGTGTACGGGTCTCGGCAGTTGAGGCCACATGAGAGGAACTACTCGATGCATGATATGGAGTTGGTAGTAGTTGTTCATGCCTTAAGCTATTGGAGACACTATCTTATGGGAGAGAACTTTGTGGTCTTCACTGACCACAAGAGTCTCAAGTATATCTTCACTCAGCATGATCTGAATCTGAGGCAGCGTTGGTGGGTCGAGTATCTTCAGTCTTTTGATTTTGAGCATGCCTATAATCCAGGAAAGGGAAACGCAGTGATAGATGCGTTGAGTAGGAGAACTCAGATTCAGGAAGTTCAAGAGGCCAACAGTGAGTGGAAACTTATGGCTCTGTTCTCTGAGATGCATCTGGAGGTGCACAAAATGCAGGGACAAACCTTCCTATCATCTGTAGCTGTTACCTATACACTACTTGATCGGGTACGGATGAGGCAACTATCAGACTCAGAAGTCTTAGTCCTGCGGGAGAGTGTGTCAGGAGAGGACCCTCTTCCTGGATGGACAGTGGGGGCGAGGATGAAATCTTTCATTTCCAGGGATGCGTATGGGTGCCAACAGACATACGCAAGGAGCTTATGCAGGATTTTCATTCCTCAGTTTGGGCAGTTCATCCTGGCGTCACCAAGATGTATTAGGATCTTCATCGCTAGTACTAGAGGCCAGGTGTGAAGAAAGATGTTGCTGGCTTTGTCATGAGATGTTCTACTTGTCAGCAGGTGAAAGTAGAGCTTCAGCGACCAGAAGGCCTCTTACAACAGTTACCCATTCTGGAGTGGAAGTGGAACGATGTTGCGATGGACTTCGTGACCGGGTTGCCGAGATCGCCTCGGGGGAATGATGCTGTTTGGGTTTTCATCGACAGGCTCATGAAGGTTGCTCACTTCTTTCCGATCAAGCAGACCTTCAGTGTCGATGAACTAGGATGACTTTACATTAGAGAGATTGTTCATCTACATGGAGTTCCACACTCCATTGTTTCAGACGGGGATGCGTGCTTTACTTCTCGGTTCTGGTAGGGACTTTATAAGGCTTTGGGTACACATGTACTTTTGAGTACAGCATACCATCCCCAGACTGATTGCCAGTCAGAGCACATGATCAAGGTGCTTGAGGAAATGCTCCGGGCTTGCATCCTGGACTTTGGCAGTTCTTGGGAGAAGCATATTCCTCTTGTGGAGTTCGCCTACAACAAAAGTTTTTAGGCGACAATATAGATGGAACCATATGGGGCTTTGTACGGTAGGCCATGCCGATCACCCTTATGCTGGCTGGAGGTAGGAGAGGCAGCTTTGCTGGGACCTCGTCTTGTTCAGGAGACTTCAGAATAAATAGAGTTGATTCTGAAGAGGATGGTTACAACACAGTCTCGACAGAAGTCTTATGCTTATCAGCGGAGACGACCTCTGGAGTTCAAGGTCAGGGATCAGGTTTTCCTGCGTGTCACACCGAGGTTGGGAAATAGGTGGATTCAGAGGTAGGGTAAGCTTTCACCGTGGTACGTCGGGCCGTTTGAGGTTTTGTAGAGAGTTGGGACGGTTGCCTATCAGTTGCAGCTAACTCCAAGGTACCGGGCTATGCATGATGTCTTCCATGTCTCTCAACTCCGATGTTACTTTTCAGACCTGTCTCATGTATTTCAGCCTGAGGAGGTTGATCTCAAAGTGGATGCATCGTTTGAGGAGCATCACATCTGAATTTTCGATCGCAGTACGACGGTTCTCCGTGGGATGTCTGTTCCTATGGTACGGGTGCTATGGTAGCATGGGAGAGTACAGGACAAGACCTGGGAGAGGGAGGCAGATGTACGATCGTAGTGGCCGGAGCTGTTCGGGGTTTCTACTTCTCTGCCTCGTTAGGGAAATTCGGGGACAAATTTCTTTAAGGGGGGAAGTTTGTAAGTACCCAGATCTTCGTTTCAGGTACGACTTTCCTTTTTCTAATGTTTTTGAGAAAAATGAAGTTTCTAGAAATTTTTGAAGTACACACAGTGTACTTTCTGAGTACACACCGTGTACTCTTTTCCCGCTCGAAGCCATGTGCTGGCCATGTCCGGGCCACACACACGGTGTGTAGGGGTGATGTGGAGGCCAATTTTATCGGAGTACGGAAAAACCTAGTACACGTCATGTACTCTAAAAGTACACGCCGTTTACTTTTTTTCATTACACGGACCAGGGTCGCGCCTAATGGAGGAAAACATCTTCTTCTCTAGCTTCTTCATCTGAGAGTAACCGTACGACCGAAGATCTTCTCCGAGCCACTGCCTCTCTGTCCGTTCTCTAATTCAATCTCTATCGATTGCATTGGAAGCACAGCGGTGAGTTCTTCCTTCTTCTTGAGTTGTGTTTTCAAATTCTTCCTCCTTTTCATGTTATCTAAGGTTAAACGTTTTGTGCGTTTTCTCAGATCTATGAAGTTATAGGGATAATCAGTTGTCGTGGTTCAAGTATATCGATCCCCTAGCATCCAGGTAGGTGGTTTGTGCCTTTCTGTAGAAAGTCGATGAGTATTTTGTGCAAATTCCACCAATACCCTTGAATGGGGTATTGGGTGTTTCTGTTTTTCCATTGTTTTATTGCCTTATTTGCTTGATTACTAGAGTATATTTTTTTCCTATGATTATGGTAGTTTTTACTATACTCTAGATTTTTTCTATGCTTGTTCTGCCTATTTGGCATTTTTCCAGTTTCCATGCCTAGTTGTAGGATAGTGGAACTGTTGATTTGTTATGCTGTTGAGCCTTAGATTGACATCCAAGTAGTTCTTGAGGTTTACTTGGACGATGTACGTGCACTGAGCATGTTTATTTCCACACAGGACTATGAGAACCTAGTGTAGTAGACCATAGGGAGAATGGATGTAAGGGATTCTCCAGAGTGTCTTTTAATACGATGCGAGACCACATGGGGAATTTACTACGAGTGTTTCCTCAGACAGTCTGTAGTTCCTCGATGCGGGCCACAGGGGGAATGAGACATTGAGTGCTTCCCCAGAGAGCCTTTAGCACGATACGATACTATATGTGGAATTGATGGTGAGTGCTTCCTCAAAATGTCTATTCTTAGCTGAACCAGAGGGGTGGGACTGTGTGTGCCTCCTAGAGGGTTGCTAGTACTTGTAGGTTGAACCATAGGGGATAGGCTGTGAGAGATACCTAGAGGGTTACCTGTTTTCTTCTTGTTTCTGGTTTTTTACTTGTGCACTTATTATGTTAGAACTGTGGATTGTAGATATGGTGTGCTTTTCTGTTTACTGCTTCCTGCACTCTTACTTGCCTTTTATTCATTAACTGTTAGGCACAAATATTTGGGTGATTTCCTATTGGGATTGTATCTCACACCCTGTTTGGGACATGCTTTTGGGCCCAAGCAGACTATGTTGTTATAGGTATTGATAAGGGAAAGCGCCCTTCTACTTCAGGTGTTTAACTTGCTGTGGATTTGGGTAGCATGGGACCGAGCTACGAATTGCGATGCTGCTGGAGTTGCTGTTGCTTTAGTACTTTGTTTTTCAGTTGTATTTTAGCATGTTGGTTTGTTCACTACTTTCCATAGACATATGTACCATGTTACATCATTATTATTTTATACATTACTTCCACTGTTCAGTTAAGTTGTTGTATGCTGTTTACTGCTTCCGCTATTGACTGTTGTTTTCCTTACCTTGTGTACCTTACCAAATGAGGGAATAGTTTCCCCAATAACTTACCAAGTCCCTCACTGCTAGTCAGCAGCCTCTGGCATTTAGGGAAACGCGCTTGAGGTCATGTGGCGAACCAGGTACGGGGAACCAGTGGAGGGGCTCTGGATTTGGGTCATTACAGATACAGGGTATATGATACTTATTCTTAATAGAGATCTTGTTAAATTATCAATAATTAATGGAAAGATGCATTGAACCATATTTATTCTTATTAAAAAGAATAGGTTCACCCCATGGTGACACACTAAGTAATATTAACCTCTTTTCAATATTTTCTTAGGGATTCTTCTTCAATCACCACAACTCAATCTAGGCCATTTTACACAGAGTCTTTGAAATAGGTGTAATACTAGGTATGAGTCATATTGAAAACTCAAATTCATAATTTAGGGGAATACTTGAAATGTATTCATGAAATGTATAATCATAATCTCGAATAATAGGCATATCTTATTTGTTAAGTTTCTCCCTAACTATTTGAGATAATTATCCCTCATGAATAGGTAGTAAGACACATACAATATAAATAACTTCCATTATAAATTCATTATCTTACTCACACTAAAATATGATCATAGGTTGATTCAAAATATAAAACATGACTTCAATTCTTGGTTAATTAATATGGGATCGATATAGATAGTGTCAATCCATGACCAAAATCGCATAATATTAAACTAGATGGAGAGTCACAAGATTTTTAGGAATCACATTCCCAAAAAATTCTATTGCATATGAGATATATAATTGAGATATGATCATCATACCATTAAGAGTTTTACTATTAACCCAACATCTAATCGTTGAGGTGGTAACATGATAACCTTAGAAAATTATTTAGATATTATAAGAACTTTGGATTTTTCATTTCTGTTATGAATTAATTTCATCCTTTAATATTTTTTTAAATATGAATTGATTTGGTGGAGTTATAATAGTTTCTCATGGGATTTAGAGAGTTTACATTCATTTATGAATGTTCAAAATTTGACCATGGTTTTCCCAAACTGTGATGATTCTCTAGGAAACTATGTTCTATATGACAATAGCTCTAGGGTTAGTTCATAGTTTAGATTAATAGTTGAAAAAACCATGCACCCTTACTTGAAAAACCATGTGACGCCAACTAGTGTACAACAACACATATGGTGAATTATTTTCCAAACTATGTGACCAAACTGTGTGCACATGAATTAAAGATCCAAAAATCATCTTTAACAACCATTAAATTCCCATTTTGTTCAGTCCTTCTTTCTATAGGAATATCTATCAAAACTTGTGACTGATCTAACCTTACTCAATGTTTTCCTCTCCTTCAAAGCTTGATTATAATGGATCTAATAGTTTTGTTGATCATGAAATGAGGTATGTTATATAAAAACCTCTATTCTTAAAGTTTCTTCAGTATTTACCATTAATACCTTATAAAAAATTATCAATATGGAATTTCATTTCTCAATCTATGGATCACGGTTCCATATAACAATGAATTAATGGACCGTTTCTAGAATAGTAGTGGATTCAATGCTTCAATGGAATCCCCTTGACTTGAGATAGATCTCTCATGAATAGTGTATTATTCTAGCTATGTTATCAAAGGTAAATGTTTTTAAGATATTATACCCATTGAATCTCATATTGGATCTCTATTATAATGATGAATTATTGGTGTATTGATGCTAATTGTCCATATATGAGATTCTATTCTATAATTAATGAAGAATTCATGATACATTTTTGATCAAAAATTGATTTAGTGAATTAGAATCCTCTTCTTCCACATATCTTGGAACTAGTTTTGTTGACATAATTCATAAGGAATCTGATTCTAGAAATACCCTTATTGACCTAGAACCTCCTCAGATCTCTTTCCTAGACCTCTTATTTTATGAACCAGAACCTATTATAGGAATTAATTACATATGATATAGTTTTCATGGGTGTGAAATATGATTCAGTCTTTGATCCTTTGATGAATATTGGAGTACTTAATCAATGATCTTGAGTTTTGAATTTCATAACCTTTTTAGGACCCTGAATACTCTTATTGATTTGATGTGATACTTTTTTTATAATAAATTATTTTACGTATCTTGATTGTGATTGCATGTGTGTGTGTGTGCAACCTGTGAGTCATGTATATGATAAGAGAATCCATGAGTATTGTAAGTGTATCTCATTATCATGATTGATGTTGATCACTTGTTATGTTATGTTACCACGAAATTCTCATGATGACATGCTATGATCTGACTTATTATGATTTTCCCTATTGTGTGTATTTACTATGCCTCTGTAGGTATTTTTTTGGTAATTAGAATAGGTGGACCACCGTGGTATATTTAACCCTTAAAGGGGGAGTGTACATGACATGTGACAATGATGATGGTGGACCTATACATAGGATGGGAGTATGAATGTCTTATGGTCCGACCTAAAACATGATGCCCTGTGGATATCGAATAACATGCCAAAACATAATGCCTTGTGGATACTAAGCAACATGTTCACTAGTTATCCTTGTGGATTGACCTAAAACTTGATGCCTTGTGTATACCGAGTAACATATATTCCATACATATGGTAATTTCTTGATCACTTTTGACATCTTGGATTATCCTTCCAACATGGAGTTGAAGTAGGTTCGATCGAAGATCATGGTCGCATGGTTAGAACATGAATTATCAGTACATGATTGTTTATTATTTCTTGTGTATTTATTTTTATCATGGAATAGACTTATTATAATTATATACATAATTTAAGGATGATTTAGTAGTGTACTATTAAGTTTAGTACTCAAATCCTACATGGAAATCCTAATGCACATGCAGACATTGTGATTAGGGATCCAATAATGGGAAAAATACCCATGATAGAAAAATAATTGTAAAGTATGGAGCTGGTAGTGGTATCAGGTCAGACTCCAGAAAATTTCCACAATTATTTTCTTTTTATTTATAAACTTGGACATTTATACTTTGTTTTAGATTTCTACACTGGGAGCCAGGTTATTTATTTGTATCGCATGTGTGAAATTTTTTATTATATTATGTTGCCTTATCATTTTCCTTAATACTTTGAGTTGTTTTTATATTATATGTATATTTTTCATGTATGGATATGATTACAAAGGGTATAGTCTCTATGCTGAAGGCTTCCAGACCCTCATTTCTAGTTGGTGGCCTCTTGAATATAGGGAGGCATGCATGAGGTCTTGTGGAACTCCAGATCAGTCCTAGTGATTTTGGTTAGGGTGTTATAAAATGTAATTAGAGTATGGTTTTCTTCTTATCTTCTTGGTTATTATAGAACATGGTGAAAGTATATCATCTATATGGGACTTTGGTAAGGGATTTTTCATGTTCTTTGTTAGGTCATGTGTACCAAACCTCCAAGTTTCATTTTATAGGATTATTGTTACCATTTCATGGGATTTTGGTGCATTCATGCATCATGATTAAGCACGTACGATCACATTCCATATATATACCTATTTTGTGTTGTATATTAGTTATTCAATTTAATTCATTGATTTTTTCTATCTATTTGGGATAGACCTGTATTATTTTTTGGATTATATATCTATTTTCTCTTCTGGTGTGAAATATCTATTTTGGAATTATTTTTTTGAATTGAGCATGCTATTATGTTTTGTATATATATGATTGTGACTAACATGTAGCTACGAAGAACCTTGGGTAGTGTTAGGAGGGATATACCTTGGGTTATGGGAGACCTCATAAGTGAAAACTTGTGTGATACCATAGAATATTAGGATCTATATTAACATTTTCATATGTTTAAATGTTCATTTGGTGTTTGAGAAAATTATTCCTCTAAAGAGACTGATGGGGCCACCAATTGATGTGGTTTGGGATACTCTTTCTATGGAAGATTCTCCTATTCCATTGATCCCTATGTAGGAGGGTTCATTCAATCATGTTTATACAGCCACTCCGGTGGCACTTACAATGGTCGTACCTCAGTTGAGATTACATACACTTATACTTTCCCAAGGTGGAGGAGCACCAAGGTCCATGGTTGACTGTGCTATAAATTTCCAGCTATAACATCCACTAGTATTTCAGGGCACAAGAGGACCACATGATGCACATGAATGAATATATATCATTGAGTGTGTTTTTGACCTTGTTGATACACATGAGGATAGAAAGGTGAATATGGTATAATTCATTATTTAGAGATCCATCATGTAATGGTGGGGTGTGATGGGATAGACTGGATGTGAGGGTCTCACCTAGGAGGCCTTCAAGGAATAGTTTTTCAAGGAATTATTTCCTGACATTTTGAAGCTAAACTGAGCATAGGAGTTCATGGTGCTGCAATAGGTAACCATGATGGTTTCTTCATAATCTAATTTTTTCTTCTAACTAATTCTTTTTGCTACTATATTGACCATAAATGATGCAAGGAATTCTAAGAAGTTTGATATTGGTATTCATCTTGATATTAGGTGACATGTTAGGTTTTTTGATTTAACAACACAGCTAGAGGTTTTATATAATTCCTTGACTTTTTTGAAGGTCTAGTGTAGGACCGAGGCATTTTTATTCTTCCACACTTCAATACCTAGATGAGTGGACCTACCGCTATTTCGATGAGTGTCTCTTCTAGTATTAGGAAGAGGAATACCGAGGACATGCAATAGGGTAGTGGTAAGAAAGTTAAGTTGAGTACGGTTTTTACAGGTCCTTTAAGAGGATTTCAATAGAGATTCAACTATAGGAAGGTCTTATATTATCATAGATTCTACACAACACCTTTTAGAAAGTGTCAATAATGTGGTAAGATGGGTAATTTTAAAATGTTATCCAGATATTTGAGGTCAAGTTTACATAGGGGTGCATGAAGAACACGATCTATGACCCATGGATCCAACTGTGGTCCTTAGCATCAAGCTCAAAATATTATGACTTAAGAGAGTCATGAACCTCAGGGTTGGGGCTGTAGAGCTGAGATAGGCCAAGTGTATGTAGTGTCTCAGGATCAAGAAGATAGTGGTGAGAGACTATCTACTATTCAAGGTACAATCTTGATCATGTCTATATTTTCTATTACTTTGTTTGATACAAATTCTTCCTATTCATTTATATCATCCCAATTTTTTATTGGACTTGAATTAGCACTAAAGTTATATTATGAGTTTATTTCCCTAGGTACATAATTGGGAAATAAATTGGACTAGATTCAGTGATGCCTATAGTTTTCTATAGTCATTTTGTTTATGGATATCTCTAGGGATTAATGATTATAGATATGATGAGATTTTATATGATTATTATCATGAACTAGTTGATGATTTATAGACCACATTGACTGATATCAGATATAGGAATCATTTATATCATCTAGGGAGAGAAGTTCATGATGATAAATGAGTGGAAGTTAAAAGTAGGTAGAGTGGGTCCAGACCTGAGCTAGATTGGAATGATTACGATGCATATTAAAGGCTAGGATATTTTAGTTGTATCAGTTGTAACCCCATTGTATTTTTCTCTAGTTGAAGATCTCTATCAGGAAATCCTTTTAGATGATTTCATAGGTCTTCCCCCAATATAGGATTTGAGTTTGATATATAAATCAAGATAAGCGCACAACCCATTTCAATACCCCCTTAATATATGGCATTGAATTAGTTTAAGGAGTTAAAAGTGTAGCTTGAGGACTTATAAGTAAAGGGTTTTGTCAGGATTTTTATATCACAATAGGGGGAAACTATTTTTTTCTCCAAGAAGGAATATGGTAGCCTCCGACTCTATATAAATTATCAAAAACTAAATCCATTGAACATAAAAAATTTGCACCCTTTTCCTAGGTTCAATAATATCTTTGATTAGTTATGGGGATCCTAGAATTTCTCCATTATTGATCTTTAATTAGACTATCACTAGTTGTGTATTAGAGAAGTGTACATTCTAAAGATGGTGTTTAGAAGAAGTCATGTGCTATGGAAGTACTTGGTGATTCTATTTTGAATAGAAAATGTACCAACTATGTTCATTTCTCTCATGAAAAATATATTCGAGCCATACCTTGACCCATTCATTATGGTGTTTGTTGATGATGTCCAAATTTACTCACTAAACCCAAAACAATATTCCAGACATCTCGAGATAGTCCAGAGTACATTGAAAAAAAACTGACTTCATGTCAATTAGTAAATGTTTCATTTTTTGATTTAGGAAATCAAATTCTTAGGGGTATGTGGTTTATAATACTTTTATATGAGTAGTCCCAAAGAAATTAGTGGTAGTGATTTCCTAAATACATCATCAGAATTTGTTTGATATTAAGAGATTTATGGGTTTAGCAGGGAACTCTTGGCATTTTATCTAGGTTTTCTCTCATTAATCTACACCCATGACTACACTTATGAAAAAGGGGTGAACTTTTTGTGGTTAGATTAGTGTGAAGAATTTTTTATTGATATAAAGAGAAGGGTAACTAAAAATCCAGTGTTATTTCTTTTTGATCTTATAATTGGATATATCATAAACTACGATGCATCAAAAGTGGGTTTGGGGGAAGTTTTAATTCCTATAGAACATTTAATATCTTATGGGTCAAATCCAATTAGACCCCATGAGAAGAACTACATACCCATGACTTGGAGATGATAGCTGTGGTCATTGATTTGAAGTGTTGGTGACACCATATCATTGGTGAGAGGTTTGTTGTCTGTATAGACCTTAAGTGATTCCTCTATATCTTATCCAAACAAGATCTGAATTTGAGGTACATGCAATGGGTAGAGTACCTACATATTTTCATCTTTGTTTTGAGATATACACTAGGTAATGTTAACATTATTACAGTTTCTCTTAGTTTTAAGACACCAGTAGATCAAGAGCTTGGTGAATGACCTTTGGAAGAATAGTGGTACCTGATAATATTATTTTATGATTGGAGGATGGATGATTTTGAAATCAAGATACTGATGACATATTAATCATTATTGATCACATCATTATTTTTAAACTAAGTGAAGGCTAGTTAGGAATCCAAATAGAGTGTGTTGTGATGTGAGAATAGCTAGCAGGTGGTGACCCAATACTTGCGTGGTCATTGGATGATGATAATGTGATCCTAGTACATGGTAGAGTTATATTCCTTGCTTCCATCAAGGAAAATATTATTAGATATTTCCATACATGAAATTGGGTGGTTCATCTTGGATAAAAAAATGATGTACCATGACAGGATGGAGTGAGAAATTATTAGATTTATTTATTGATGAATTACTAGCTAGAGGATAAAGGCTAAGCAACAACATCCTAGTGGTTTACTTATGCAACTTTATTTTCCCATGTTAAAGTGGGAGGATATCATGATGGACTTTGTGATGGGGTTTCCCAGGACCCTGAGGAGCTGTTACACTATTTGAGTCATTATTGATCATTTAACGAAAGCTTCTCATTTCTTACTGATTTGTGAGGCTCTCTCTATAGATGAGATGGGAAATATGAATTTCTATGAGATTTTATGCTTTAACTAAGTTACCTTTAAAATAATATATGATAGATATTCATGTTTTATGTCATAGTTTTGGTAGGGTTTGTAGAGTTCCTTAGTTAATTGGATGATTTTGTGCACAAGATACCATCAAATAAAATACAAAAAGTTTAAGTAGATGATTCGTATATTAGAGAATATAATTTGGTCCAAATTTTTGGATTTTGGAGGATATAGGGATGATCACCCAGCCTTTGCTGAGTTCACATATTGTTTTTCTAGGCATTGATTCAGATGACACATTATGAGGCTCTTTATGCTAGGCTATGTTGTTCACCACTTTATTGGTATGAGGCCAGTGATTTAGAAGTTGTGGGGTTCATTATAGTACAAGATACCTATAGGAGAGTGAAGAATATTCAGAAGAGTTTGATCAAAATTCATAATAGATAGAGATATTAAAATAAACATAAGGGGAGACCAATGGATTTTGTTATAGGTGATCAAGTTTTTCTAAGAGTGACCCATCAGTTAGGCCACGAACATTAAGAAAGAAAGGGAAGGTGGAACTATGATATATTGGACCATTCAAGATCACTAAGTGGATTGGTACAGTGTCATTCCATCTAGATATTTCTTTTTTTCCTACTGAGTTATTCATGACATGTTTCATGTGTCTCAGCTTCAATGGTACAATCCTGATCCTATGTATGTCATTGAATGTAAGGATTTTGAGATGGATCCTAATGAAATATATGTGGAACACCCAGAGAAAATTGTGGAGAATATAAAGAAAGTAGAATGAGAAAAGATAATACCAATTATCCAAATTCTATGGAATCAAGTAAGGATATAAGAGGAAACTTAGGAGATAGAGAAAAATGTTTAGGATCAGTGGCCTGATTCATTAGAGTATGATTCCCAGAGATGCTTCTTGGGTGTGAGAAGTCACTAGATAGGTAGATTATAATGACCTCAGATTTTTCAGGTGCATTACGTGTTAGTTTCAGCCTTTAATATTATGTTTTTGGGCTATAAATTTATTAGGCTGAGTTATTGGAGTTTCTAGTGGTAATAATATAGTTTTAGAGGCTTTTTTAAGGTGCATAGGTTGAGAATGGTTTTATGAAACTATACTTATTCTCTAGGAAACCAAGTTCTTTGTGGTAGTTGCTCCAGGGGTGGAACATTTGTTTGAAAAACATTACATACTTTCATGAAAAATTGTGTGACACCATCTAGTGACCAATAACATTGTTGGTGCATGGTTTGAAAAAATATGTGTCCAAACCATGCGGGTACCCAGGTAAGACATAATGCCTCACATGGTTAGTGAATAGTTTTCCAAAAAACATAAAAAATTGCGTGCACATAAATTGAAGATTCTAAAATCCTTTTTAACAACCATTAAATTTTTATTTTGACTAGTTATTATTTCTATAGAAATATATATCAATCTTTGAGACTCTTTTTTCTTTCCTCAAGGTTTTCCTCTCCACCTATGCTTGATTCTTGTGGATCCAAGAGTATTATTGATCAAGAAATGAAGTCTATGTTCTATAAACATTATTTCTTAAAGTTTCTTATATATATACTATTATCCCCTTATAAATAATTGTATATCCACCATTCTATTCCCGATATATGGATTTTTATTCTACCTATTGTAGAATTCATGGAATATTACTAGAACAGTGGTAGATTCGACATGTAAATGACATCCCACTGACTGGAGATAAATATCTAATGAAAGGTGAATTATTATTGGTAATTTATCATATATTGATCATATTGAGACCTTATACCTCTTCAATATCATCTGGTATCTCTATAATAATGATTAATTCTTGGTGTATCAATGTATGATAGCTAGACCCGAGGTTCTGTTTTAGAATCGATGAGTAATTCACAATCCATTCTTCGATTGCCAACAGATCTAGTGAATTGGCATCTTCTTCTTAAATATATATAAAAACTAGTTTTTTAAAGGATACTATATGGTATGTGATTCTATAACTACCCTTATTGACATGGAAATTCCTCAGATATTTTTCCTAAACGTCTTCTTGGATGAACTAGAACCCATTATAGGCATCTTGAATGTACGATCTAGTTTTTGTAGGTGTGAAACATGATTTTGGATTTTATCTTTTAATGAATATTTGAGTACCTTTTAAATGATCTTGAGGTAAGATGTTCCTTTCCATTTGGTCCCTTATATACTCTAGTTTTCTTGATGTGAAACTTGTGTTAGCATATCTTGTTTAACCTTGAATGATTGTGATTAGATGTGGGTGTGTGTGTAACTCGTGATACTTGTGTATGATGCTTGATTCCACGAGTATTTATAGAGAAGTTTGTTAACATGTTTGATTTTGATCGCATGTTATATTATATTACTACTAAATTCTCATGGTGACATGTTATGCAATGAATTATTATGATCTACCCTATTGTATGTATTTACCATGATTTTGGAGGTATTATATTTGGTACTTAGTATAGGTGCACCATCCTTGAATTTTTATCCCTTAGAGGGAAAGTGTGAAAGATATGTGGTAATAAAGAAAGTGGAATTATGAAAATTATAGAAGATGGAAAGACTTGTTTCCCATATTGAAACTCATTGGCTTATGGATACTAAGTAACTTTTCAAAACTCAATTCTTTGTAGATACTGAGTAACAAGTTCACTAGTCGGCCTTGTGGCTTAATAAAAAACTCAATGCCTTGGGGAAAATGGGTAACATGTTCACCATCCTTGTGTCATGTTCTTTATTAATTTTTACATTTTTGATTATCCTTCTAGTATAGAGTGGAATTAGGCACAACTGTGAATCATAGTGGATTGGTTAGAAAATGAATGCTTGATACATGATTTGTTTATGATTTCTTGTGAATTTGGAATACACATGTTATACCCATTTACACATGTTAAGAACCATTTGGTTGTTTAATACTAGGTTTATTAGTCACAGCCTATATGGGAATCTTTATGTGCATGAAAAATTCTTGATTAGGGATCCAAGAAAGGGAAAGGGACCCATGACCGGTAGCTCATTGTGGGGTATGATGCTATTACCAGCACCAGGTCAGACTCTAGAGTATTTACACAAAATATTTATTTTCCTTTATATGATTGAAAATTTATACTACAGGTTTTCTTACCACACTGGGAGACCAATTATTTATTTGTATGACATGTTTTCTATTTATGATTACATCATGATGATTTATCTTTTTCCTTGATACTTAGAATTTTTTATAATTTATTTATTTTTGGTGTATGGATATTATTACCGAGGGTATAGTCTCCCCACTGAGGGTGTTAGAGCCCTCACTAATAGTTTATAGCCTATTGTGTATGGGGAGGAAATAATTAGTTCTTATGGAACTCCAGTTAAGACTCTATGGTTCTCGTTGTGAAATTATAGATATAAAAGAGTGGGTATATACAGAATAAAATAAAAAATCTATAGTTCTAGATTGTATGGTAAGTTTAACTTTCACCACTTTGTTGTCATGAACCACTTTAGGAATTGTGATCATGTGAGATTTCCCTAAATCTCTTAACTTAAGAGGTTGTTGAAACTGATTGTCACCATTAACCATTATATTCATGCACTAATTGGTGTAATGTTCATACTTCTTTCAATTATAACATTGTATAGTGGGTGGAACATTTGGTTGATATTTTTCACCATTCCTTTCACTGACTGGACACTTCACATCACTTTAGTATCCTTTTACTCAATGGACTTCTTTTATGCACTTAATAAATTTAACAGTACTTATAAGGAAATTTCCACCATTCTTCCTTCCATACTTATAACATGAAGGATGATTAATTTTCTTTCCTCAATGGGTTTTACTATTAGAATTTCCTTAAAATTACATCTTTTTATTTTGGTCCCCAAAACCATGAGAACATTGAGAGTCTCCAATTTAAATTTCCATCTTGAGATCACATTGAATGATTTCTTCATAGATATTAAATCCCATTATAGAAAATTATTTTATAATACTTAGTCTCAAGACACTAAATAATATGTAAAATTTATTTTCTGAATTGATAATAAAACCAGAAGCATACATAGAAAGATAGGTGGATTTTGCCTCATAGGTACTAATAGATTCCTCAAATTTATTATTTAGTTCTAGGAATTCTATTTAATTTTTCATGAAAAGTGTTTAGTGAAAATAATTACTAAAAAATACCATATTAAACTCTTCTAATTTTATGGAGTTTTTTTATCTTGCCTCCTATTCTTGATAACTGCTCACCATTGATATTCTTAATCTAATAAATTATATACTTCCAAGACAAAATTTTCTTGTTCTTTAAACTGGAGAATGGAAAATATATTTTCAGGGGTAATAATACATTAATAGATAATTAGTGGATTAGATGAACCACTAAAGGAAGCTTGAAATTTCTATATAAAAGACTCAATAATGAGTTGTTACTTCCATTAACCATTTGTAAATCAATATAATTTATGTTGACATTAAAATATTAAGATAGTATGGTGAGAATAACCATAATATTTCACATCCCACCTCACATTTAATTTAGCTTCTCATGAGTAAAATCATTGCATCTTATGTCACATTGAATATTAACCTGATTCCTCTGGGGTCCATACATTGAATAAGACTAAAAATCATAGTGTGAGAAACATTAATCATAGTGAGTAATAATGTAATAATAAAAAAAATAATAGGATTTCTAAATAAGGACACCGTATTTTCAATATATAACACCTTATATTTAATCTAGGTCATTCATGGTTAACATCTATTCAAATCCTTCATAACTATTTATAATGAAAATTTCAATTAATCCAAGAATATCCACTAGGAGTTTCTATCTAGGTGTGTAGTCCTAGGATTACCTATTGTGAACCAATGAAGATAGAGTTAATTCAAAATCCACCCATTTTTGAGTTTTTACCCCAAGATGCATCTATACCATAATCGCATGCACCTGCTAGTATCCAGATAGAGATGTAATTTCTAGGAAACCATAAAATCTATACTTTACCAAAAATTTTAGATGTTATAATATTCTTAGACTTATACTCAAGGTTTTCTAAAAAAGTTTATAACCCTATTCTCAAAAAACTAATTGAACCCTACTCTGATACAAACTATGGTGAGATGAGAATTTAATATATTAATATTGAATTATTTTAGATGAATATTCAATACATTTAATAATAATTCTATGACCATAAAGGTTTTGTTTCATTGAATAATAGTTACATAATCATCTTATTTTTTGAATGATATTCAACAACTCCCATATAGATCTTCTCACATAGTACACTTATTAAACATTCCATGATTAAAAAATTTATTCATAACCCGAGGAAGGAAAACATAAGAAAGGGTGATCTTAGATGCTCAGTATGGGTAAACATAGGAGATATCAATTAATTATCATAAGTGATCATAAGATAATAATAAGGGTATTATCACATGATCATAACTTACAAATATAATAACCAATTAGTCAAATATCTTTAATCATGAATTATTTCATAAGATTTTTTTTCAATAAAAAGTAATAAGAAATAAGAGTGAAAACTTATCAATAACTAATTACGATCCATGAGAACATATAATAAGCATAATATGAATATAACTAATCTTATAAAAGAACTTCCTTAGTCAAGGTTCACTCCCAAGATAATCATTTTGGACAAAATACCATAATGGAAATGCATATCTGGTTATTTCCTATATTCTATTAAGAGTAAATTCTATCTATTTAACTCCTTAATTTATTATGAGATTATTAATTAAATTTTCTCTAAGTATATTATCAACTATTTCATCATTACCCAATTCATTGGATGAATATATAATTTTAGTACCATCCATCATATAATGAAAACTATACATATGTGGGACACAAGATCACAAAAAATTTACCATATCATCATATCATTAACCATGTAAAGTAAATAATTTTCATAAAAATTTCATCGTTACATAATATAATAACCCATGGAAAATAAATAGGTTTCATAAAGGTTTAAATGTAACTTAATAGACCCATGGGAAAGAAATGAGTTTCATAGAATCAACCTTAAATCATCATCATAATAAGACATATAGAGAAATAAAGTGGATTTTATCATAATATCATACCATAATGATTCATAAAAATACATAAAGGATATTTATATAGATAAAAATATCACTAAAATATTTTTTGGACCCGTCTTAAAAAACATGATAGAATATCATTTTTTGGTAACATTTTAACTAAAAAATATTTAAATACAGATAAAATAACTTTATTTGAAAATAAACAAGGAAAATTTTAAATTAATATTAAAATAAAATAATGTTAATTATGGTGAAAAAATCTGTTCATGTCATATATGTTAAAATAAATCATTCATGTCGCACCATTGTAAAAATTCAAAAAATGACTTGTTATAAAAAAATTTCTTTAAAAAGATTACATTTTTAAAAAATGAAAATAAAGTAATAGGTCATGAAATTTTCCTTTTTAAAACCTTTTAGGTATAATTAATAATTTTCATGAAACAATTTTGAAGAATATGGACATGGAAGGGAAAATTCATTGACCAGAGACGAAATAAGTTAAGATTTTCTTTAAAAACAATTCTCGGTCATTTTAAATACCAAATAGAGAAAAATGATAATAATACATAAAAAATATATAAATAAACATAATATAAGAAAATATATGAGTTTTAAATGGTAATATCTATATAATTCTCCTCAATGAAAATTTAGCATAGACAATCCTAAAAATAAATAAGACTGTAATATAAATGAATTACTTCAAGTCCTCTCTTTCTTCATACATGTTCAAACATCATATATAATAAATATATATTTATTAAAAATATATTTTTGAACCATATTAATACATAATTTTCAATTTATCATTCCCTTATAAAATTTACTTATCCTTTTGTTAACACTCCTTCCATAAAGTGGACATTCAGCTGAAAATTGGTTTTTCTCCATGCATGTTTCAGTTCGATGGTTCTGATACTTTCACCCTAATCAAGGTCTCAACATATAAATAATATTAACAATGAAATAAGTATAATATTTATTTATTAAATATAATTTATAATTATTCATATAAAGTGGTGATAGAAAATTGTTTACATCACTTCATGAAGATGATAGTTTGTACGTATGCATTAGTGATGTTTTCACTTTTCGAAGGTTGGAATGAAAAAAATTAAATAATAATTAACATTTATAGAATCATTATTATATAATAAATAATGATATATATATATATATATTCATTAAAAATATACTTCTTATCATCAATGTAATATGAAAATGAAAAATGAATCATATCAGTTCATGGAGGTGGTAGCCCACACGTACGCATGAGAAACATTATCATTTTACAAAATATGAAAACAATAAGATGGTAGATAATATATTATAATAAAATAAGCAAAATTATTTAATAAATATCATATATAAACAATAAATAAATCATAATAAATAGTCATGAATGATTGTTTTGGAAAATGAATCATAACACGATGTGGAGGCGGTAGTCTACAAGTACGGAAGAGCGGTACTTTTATTTCCCATTTGATGGGAAGAAGGTGGAATATGGTTGATATATCATCCTAATAAAAAAATGTTATATTTAATATAAAAAATTTATTATTTTATAAAGTATACCATATATTTTGAGAAGGTTTTGGAATAAATAAAATTATAATTACTCGGTTAGGAGTTATACCTCTTCATTGAGAAACCTCCTTTGGATTACACATTTAGCATTGAAAGGATGATATTATGATCAAAAAAGGACATATAGGATGTGGGTAGAGATTTTAGGAATCTATTTTGGGAGTTCTTGGATAAGATAAAAGGCTTATGAAGTGTGAGTAAGAGAGGATAAGGCGTATTAAGTGGTATCCTTATATAAGGGTGGGAGAGAACACACATGGAATTTTTCATAAGATTAAAATATATTAATGTATTACTCAAGTTAACTAGATCCAAAATAAAAAATATTTAAAAATAAAAATAATAAGGTATAAATTTCATAAACCAATCAAATTAAATAAATTATTTTATGATATTTCATATCTTATCTCTTAGGTTAACCTCCCTGATAAACCATTTTAACCTTAAATGTGGTAACAAAATTTAACAATTTCTACTATTAATTATGACCGAAAATTAAGTTGAACCTATTAAATGATATCAATTAAACTGATTCAAATTTTGGAATCCATTTTACAAGATTCAATTTTTGTAAGTGTTAGAATTTTATTTTAAAATAAGTGAACAAAACACAACAAAAACCACTTTTAGAAGAATAAAATTTTTAGCATAAAACTGGATTTATTTTTATTGCATGCCGAGTGAAAACTATTAAATGATTGCTAAAAAATTTGATATATAATAAATAAATTTAATTTAATTAATTCATGATTATATATTAATCTAATTTAGATAAAAATTAATTTCCAAAAAAAAATTCTATTTACCGTCAAATGCATTTATTTTAATTTATAACCAATTGATGACCAATGAATTAATTTTATACATATTTTAAGAAATAATTTTTCATAATTTAGTCAGATATATTCATTTACTTAAATATAATGGATAAGAGATAACTATCACATTAAATAATAATATTTTAATAGTATATCATTGTTTGTTAAATCTCAGTGTTGTGTAGAGAAATCTATCAGAGACATAAAGTTTATTTAAAAGAGAAATATAATAATAAATTATTTTGGTGTTACATTATAAACCTATATAAGAATTTAACCCATAAAATTTTGTCACTCTGATATATAAAACTAAAGATACTTCCACCACGTCACATATTCAAGTTGCCACATAGATTCTTGAAATTTATAGTTTCACCACAAAAATTTGACCAGGAGAGTGGTATTATTTCAAAAAACTTTCTCTCTTTGATATAGAATATACATGGGTTTTCCTTATAAAATAGATAATTATCCATTGGTATTTCCTATAAGTTTATTACATATTAATAATTAGGTATGTACTTCCTCAGTAGAGATACAAAAAACGCATCGTGAATATATTCGGTGGAAGTTCCAAGCGATAAGTAGCCGTCCTGATATGATTAATAATTTCAAGGGGAATAATATATCTATTGATAAAATTTACCTTATTTACATGTCTCATAACCTTCTTCCAAATATATATATATATATATATTCATAAGAATACCTTGTCCCAATTTTGAACTCTAGAACTTACCATTGATTACCATTATAACTTTTTGTCAACTTTGAGTTGTCCTAATGTACTGCTGAATAACTATAAACTCATATTAGAATTACTCATCTAACTTAGGCACCAATATTTTTATATCTCCAACTTCATACTAACTTTTTTTTAGTTTTGAACCTCCTACCATTGATGAATTTATAAGGATCCATTTTCATTCTTGATTGAAAGCTATTATGCTAAGAAAATTATACCAAATGAAGGTGTTGGTACCAACTGCCTTTGAAATCTATAAAGAAATATGTCAATGTGTCTTTTAGAGTTATATGGTCTTATCAAACTAACCATATGTCTGAGGTTTATATGAGGTATTGAAACTTAACATTGTATCTAAAACCTACAAAAGACTTATTTAGAACTTAAATGTAATCTTTAGATCCCAATCAGATGAAATAGAATGGGGTAATACATGAAACCATAACACTTAATGTATATTATATAAATAAAATGAATAGAAATATTATCTAATGAAAATTAAATACACTTATTTTTTAAGGTGATCGACTATAACCCAAATATCGTTGTTCCATTTAGATGTTTTGGGGATTTTGATGATGAAATCCATGGAAATATTTTCCCATTTCTATTCTAGTATAGGTAATGGTTTAAACACAACCTTAGAATTTTATCTCTTAAAATTAACTTGTTATAATACCAGGAATCAAGATATATACTATGTAATATCTATTTTCAAGTTATCCCACTAGAAATAATCTTTCATATCTATATACATCTTTGTAATTTTGGGATGAATAGAGAATGATGAACTATGATATTCATCCAAAAACTATTTTCAAGTTTGATATTGATGGGACATTGTTTCCTCTAGAAATGGGGATGACCTCATTTGTTTAAGGTTCAAACATTCCAATCGGTTTCTAATGGGTTTGTTCATAGAACTGGAAACATCCAATAATACTATATCCATTTGGACCTACTTTCCAAAGGTAGGTGCTCATTAGTTTTGAACCGATGAGGCTTAAGAATTTGCATTGGTCGAGAGGATGGGAGGTCGAACTCATCAAAACTTTTTGGGGGGAAGTATTGTCTACTCTGGGACTCTATTTATAGATTTGAGTTATGATCGTGAATCCTTATTAAATTACCAAGTATGAAAATGAGATTTCTTTTAGATCTGACAATCAATGATTAATATGGATGATATTTAGAGAATATTTTATATATATTTGAGGTTCTTCATCGATAAGGAATCATCTGTACTTGTTAGAGATTTTTATTCAATGGTATCCTTCAATAGATTTTATAGAGATCTCTTGTTCATTATGATAACCACATTGGTTTTAAAGCCACTCAGCGGGGCACTTGAAGTTTATTTTCGTTCAGAAGGACATGGATTATTTTAGAGTTGGGATCGTACCCACAGATGGGCTACCTATGTATCCTTGTTTAGAAAAGGAATCATAACCCACGCAGTTCTAGTAAATAAGTATGAGGTTTATGCATGATTGATGGACCAAAGAAAGATGTCATAATTACTTTTACACTCTAAGCTCACGTGAGTCATGCTCGGTGTGAGAAACAAGAGGTATTAGTAAAGCATGGCGATTGTGCCACGAAAGATGCAATTATAAGAAACAATATGGGGATTATGTATGCATGACTGCCAAGATAGATGGGGATTGGGATTTACTTCAGGGAAGAAACCCGGGAACAAGGTCCATAAAGGTATATGTGCTTTATGGAGATTTAGATACTTAACTTGGGGCTTACTCCTGAGAAGGATGCCCAAATTAGAGGGGACTTATGATTGGGTTTTACTCCTAAGAGGGAAGCCCAAATAAAAAGAAATTAAGACTGAGACTTACTCCTTAAAAGGAGGCCCAGGTTAAGAGAATTTGAGACTGGGGCTTACTCCTGAAAAGGAGGCCTATGTTAAGGGAACTTGAAACTTGGGATTTACTCCTGAGAAGGAGGCCTAAGTGAAAGAAAATTATGACAGGGGCTTACTCCCAAATAGGAGGCCCATATTTGGGAACTTGGGGATTACTCTTAATGAGGAGGCCCATATTAAGGGAACTTGAGTTTGGGGATTAATATTTAAAAGGAGTCCCATGTTAGGGGACTTATACTGGGGATTACCCCTAAAAAGGAGGCCCAGGTTAAAGATCCTATCATCTTAAAGGATGAGGTTGAATGAATGAAATATCTAACCTTAGTGGCATAAAATATGTAAATCACTAGGTTTTAAGAGATTTTCCACAGAATTCCTTTCAAATAAGGATGCCAACAAAGGAACCATGAAAAAAATGTCTTTGAATAGGGTTTTGAAGGATAAATCTTGAAGAGGAGAGATGGATTTGAATAAACGAGTTGAATAGGCAGGAGAGGCACCCAAAAGAGATAGGCGCGCAAGTCCTGGTGGGGCGCGCATGTTTTGGACGTGCAAGTGTACTTGCACGACACATGTGTACATGCGATCCGGTCAACCCATAGGGTAATACTTGGGCGAGGCTTGGCTCAAGCCCTTAGTATTATCCCTAAAGACTTTCAAATGAGTGGTGCGTGGGTTCTGTTGATGGGATAATGTGGCGCGCAGGTGTGACCATTTCCCTTAAGGGTTTATACACTTAGGCGCTCAAGTGTTGGTGAATTTCAACACTTAGGCCTTGTTCCCCCTATTTAAATATTCCATTCTAGGTAAGAAATTACCTTAGAAGTGTTCGGAAGACTTCAAGAAGAGACTAGGGTGCCGGGAGCTCAAATATGACTTTTGGAATTTTCCATCCCTAAAATGGGGGGCCCATAAGGGGTATTTATAGGCTGCTGAAGACCTTGGGAGAAAATCAAATAGGGCGCGCAGTGCGCAGGTATACCTACGTGACCATCTTGGAACTTGCGCGACTCATGTTTAAAGAAATCCCTGTTCATGCATTTCTCAATTTTTGATGTTTCTTCAAAGGATGAATCATTTTGTGTTTAAGGTATTTCCCTTTTCATTCTTTAGACTCTGTGATGTAAAGGAACACCAACAAAATCCCACCTCAGAGTTGGATCCGAAAGGAAGGAGGATTTGACTCTGCGGTAAAGGAGAAAACCAAGGAAGAACGACGCGTAAGTCTGAGCGCACAGGTAACGGTGTGCAGGTGCGAGTCGCAGAGGCCTTGCCGTGCAGGGCTGTGGATTTGCCTATAAATATGCACCCCATTCTCACACAAATCACCCAGCTCTCAAACATTTCCTCTATCACTGCGCAAGTTGTCCTCATCGTGCACGTGTCTTGATTTTTCCACGGTTCATTGATTTTTTTCTATGTCGCGCTTCTACAGAGGTATTTTGACCTACATGGTGATACCTACACACCCAAAGCTTGTGTGACCGTATGAGACTTGCGCGCCAAAATCTGGACTTGCACACCTTAATGACATGGACATTTTTAACTTTTCTTCACAAATTTTATGAAAAATAATATTAATTAAGAGTTAATCATTTGACCTTTGTGTAGATTAAATGGATCCTAGAAGAATTGGAACAGCTGATGAACTGGCTAGAAAACTAATTGATGATATGGAGAACATTGTTGGCAATGATCACTATGATATCTGCGACAACACTCTCCCAGATTTGGCCAAGTATTTGAATAAGTATCATCTTAATTTTCCACAGAGCATCTACTTGCCTCTGTATGGGCATGGTCATCTGCAAGAAGTCAACATTCCAGATTCAAAGAACTACATTCCCCAGATGCATCCACACTGCTACCACTCTAATTCGGTTATACAGTGCATTAAGAGAAGAAACAATGGTGTGAAATTTCAAAATTTTCCTCCATGCCATTTCCTTGAAGATGTGAAAATTGAAAACACATGGGCTGATATGTTTTCCGCTGCTGGTTGGTGGAGGGAAGACTATCATGGCATTAGAACCATATCTGAAAAGGGTATTCTATCCAAATGTATCTTTACTTCCAATGCTCCATTCTCAAATCCATGTATCCATCTTCCAAGTCTCTTGGACAAAAACTGAGTCACTATTTAATCAGCAAAAAATTTTCTCAAACCGCACTCAAGAACATTCTTTTAAATTTTTTCCAAGAAGAGCTGGTATCACTGCATCTCTTATTGCATCCAGTCGAATGAATGAATTCCAGGTGGTTGCTGATGAAGTTCAGGATGCTGTAAATCAAATGAAGAGTTATGTTGAAAGCCTCTTGTAATTCTTGAAAAAGAGGAGAGACTCTAGTCTGTGTACATCCTTCTAACTCTTGTGCATCAATGAAAAACACTTTCATCTTCAATAATTTGTGCCTGCATTCTCTTCCTACCTGCTTAAAATTTTTATCTAATCCAATGGGCCTAGTAATCATAGTTTGATTTTTACTAGGATTATAAAATAACCCTACAAACTTTGAATCTTTAATTGCTCAATATTACCTAAATCATACAAAATGTATGTTTAGTGAGATGGGACTTGACTTTTGTTCAGAGTTCCCTTGTCTTTTATGGGCAGTTTAAATTCATGCACGTCGGACATAAAAAGGCTAATGTTTAAGGTCAAAATAGCTTTGACCGAATGGATTAAAATTGACTCAATTCCATAACAACTTATCTAAAAACATATTACTAAACTCAATTATGGGGGAAAAATGTAAACTATGACTTAAGAAATTTAGAATATGAGGAATGATATGAAAAAAGGACTAAGAGGCATTAGAAGAAGTATTTCCCAAGAATGAAGTTACCACTATTTAACAAACCTGTTAGGGGGTTGAATTATACAGGGCCACTTAAGGGCATTGGTTGCATAGTAAAATAATAGCATCTTTTGGATGATAGGTCCGTTATGTAGACTACTTATGCAAGGATTCCTAAGGGCATGTGCTGCATAGTCAGGAAAAATATCTCTCATAAATTTTACTTTTCTACTGCTAAAAAGCCAGTGGAAGTTTATGGAGATTAAAATTTTCCAAAGCATAGAGTTTGCCGTATGGAGAGAGGTACTTGAACATAGAGAGGATATTTCCAATCAAGATTGTCAAAGAATTGGATGAATGTCACTCCTACAAAGGTCTGACCCAAAACTAGGGAAAAGAAATATAAACCATAGACATAAATACTTTTAGATCATGAAAAAGAGTATGGGACCAATATGTTAAGGATGGATATTTTTTCGGATCCCTACATATTGTCGTTATGACAAATAAGGACAAAAGAGGTTTTCTTCCCAAGAATGAAGCTACCACTATTTGAAAAACTTGTTAGGGGGTTGAATTATGTAGGGCCACTAAAGGGTATTGGCTGCATAGTCCAATAATATAATCTTTTGGCTGACAAGTCTGTTATGTAGACTACTTATGCTAGGCCGCCTAAGGGCATGTGCTACATAGTCAGGAAAAAGAATTCTCAGGTATCAGACATTTTGTGACCAGAAGTCAAGAAAAGGGTTATGGAGATCTGGAAGTATTTAAGGTTAGGAGTATGACACATCAAAATGGACATTATTCCATGTATGTAGAGATACACAAAACAATGCTAACCATAATCATGTTGTGGCTAGGTCCTGAATTGAGGTGATGGAATTCACTACATATCCCATAAGGATGGAAATCAATCCATACATAGTTCTTGAAACACAGTTTAACATCATGTGGGATGAGAGTGTAGGAGATCTTAGTTTAGGTTCATAGAGCTTGGACCATAATAATGAATACACAATGTGTGTTTTATAAACATGATTGTGAATGAAAACCAGGGTTTTTATACCACATCTATGTTTTCATAGGGGGAATTTTTAGCCAAGGGACTAAAAGTGGAATTTGGGGTTAGGCCCAAAGACTTGGGGCTGGATTTGAGGGACGATCGAACGTTCCTATATATCCCATAAGGATGGGAATAAAGACGCACATAGTTCTTGAAATACCCTATGTACAGATTTGGTTCATACATATGAAGGGTTAAAGGGGACTTTAGTGCAATGATGGTTTGACCCAAGATAAAAGGTTCGATCATTGCCATGTATGCATGTAGTATTTAGAATATAACATGATTGGAGTTCAATATACATAATGGTTCCCTCTTAGGTGAGGGTGTCAAATAATGTTGTAGTTTATTTTTGTCTAGGACAAAAGTGGTGTATAGTTTAATGTCATATAGCAAGGGCAAAGGTGAACCAATGTGAAGATATTGGTTTTAGGGTCAGTTTCACGGATCAACATCATATGAGATGCAGGTGAACCGATGTGAAGAGATTAGTTTTGGGCTTGAACCTCGGGAGGATGCCTACGTACCCATCCTAGAAGGCAAGGATCAAATTCCGCGTAGTTCAATTGAAGAATGAATTGGTGATCAAGTTGTTATTGAGGACAACGATCTAAAAAAATGGTGTTGGGACTTATGCATGTTTTGCAGCCCAGAGAGGGTGTTATGATTGAAGTTTACTCTAAGATCACATGAGTCATACTCTGTGTGAGAAACAAGAGGTAGCAACAACCCTAACAACGCACAGTTTAATGTCATGTTGGACAATGGGGGACTATGCAGTTTAATGTCATTTAGTAAGGAAAAAAGTGGGGTAAATATAGTTTAATGTCATATAGCTAGGACAAAAGAGAAGATTATGCAGTTTAAAGTCTTGCAGTAAGGACTTTGTGGACCGTGCAGTTTAATGTCATGCAGTAAGGACAACACAATTTAACGTCATGTTGGATAAAAAGGGGACAATACAGTTTAACGTCATGTCGGATGATGGAGTGATGTACAGTTTAGTGTCATGTAGCTAGGACATATTAGGGGCTTTTTCACAGTTTAACCTCATGTGGGATGAAGATATGTACAGTTTAATGTCATATAGCTAGGACGATGGTTATGCAGTTTTATGTCTTGCTGGACATAAGGGACTTCTGTACAGTTTAGCATAATGTAGCTAGGACAACACAGTTTAACGTCATGTTGGATGAGATGATGTACAGTTTAACATCATGTAGGATGTACAAAGGGACATTTATAGTTTAACGTCATGTTATACGTATATGGGTGCTGTATAGTTTAGCGTCATATAGCTAGGACATTACAGTTTAATGTCATGTTGGACGATAGGGTATTTGTGTTACAAAAAAGACTTCTTCAAGAATCTATCATTGGTTGGAGTCGTGATGAGTTCTCCATCCATTGAGATTAAAGAATAAGATCCTTTGGATTAGACCTTATATATTGAGTAAGGTCCTTACCATTTTGGATCAATCTTGGGAGGTTTCTTTCCTGGAATCATTGGATTTCTGAGAACCAATACCAATTCTCCCTGAATGAATGAATGAAGATGAACTTTTTTGTTGAAAGATCGTGCTATTCGATTCTGATAGACTTCCAAGTGATGCAGAGTACACAATCTTTTCTCATCTAATCATTCCAGTTCATCCAATCGCTTTTGAGATTGTTCATCTATAGATGACTGATCACAAATGGATACTCTGAGTGAAGGTAATTGAACTTCAATGGTCAAGACGACTTCTGTTCCATATACCAATGAATATGGAGTTGACCGCATTGCAGTGCAGGTGGTGGTTCGATAAGCCCATAAAGCATGAAAGAGTTTATCAGGCCATGATTTCTTATCTTTATCCTCCATCTTTTGCAGTATTTTTTAAAGAGTCTTATTGAAGACTTCTATCTTTCCATTGGTCGCTGCATGATACTGAGATGAATGGTTGGATTTGATGTTGTATTCTTGATACAACTTCCTTTCCTCGGATGAACAGAAGTTGGTGCCGTTGTCTGTCAATATGGTATGAGGGACACCAAATTTGGTAATGATGTTAGACTTGATGAAGCTAACAATGCTTTTAGAACTAAATTCTTTCATAGGTATTGCCTCTGCCCATTTAGAAAAGAAGTTAGTAGTAGTAATAATATACTTAAAATGCTTGGATGTAGCTGAAGGGTAAGGTCCCACTACATCCATTCCCCATGGGGAAAATGGCCACGAGTACTTAGCTGTATGAAGCAACTCTGGGGGTTGATGAATGAAGTTGGCACATACTTGGCATGAATGACACTTCTTCATGAAATCAACACAATCTCTTATCATTTAAGGACAAAATTATCCAAGCCTTCAAATTTTATCAGACAGTCTATGTCCAGACTGGTGGGCACCTCAGACTTCTACATGTACTTCATTCATGACAACCATTGTCTCTTCACCATCAATTCATCTGAAGAGAACTCCATCAAAACCTATTTTGTAGAGAATTTTTTCTAGGTGATCTGGGATGTCATAAAGAGTAAAATTGACCACACGTCGCCAGATTTGTTCTTTCTCAGTTCTATCAGGTGGAATTATTCCATTTTGAAGGTATTCCCTGATAGGTGTCATCCATCCTGTAGTATGACCATATGGTTCAGAAATGGGACTAATTTCATTGATTTCCTCTATTCTGGTTTCAACATAAGGTGAAATTGTACGATGGTGGGAAATACTGATGATTGTTTCGTCCCGATTTGGATCTTCTAGAGCTGTGGCTATATTAACCAGTGCATCAGCTTGGACATTTTGTGATCGTGGGACATAATAAAATGTCAGTTCCGAAGGAAATTCCTCCATTAACTCTATGACATAATCATACAAAGGGATTAAATCTTCTTTTCTGATGGCATAATCCCCATTGAATTGTTTGATTACCAGGTCTGAATCACCTTTCACCTTTATGTGATTCACTTGTGCTTGAAGTTCCAACTCCAATCCTGCGATGAGAGCTTGATATTCTGCTTCATTATTTGCACCGCCTTCCCACAATAAGAAGGAATAGGGTAGAACTGACTTTTTCGGGGAAATAAGCATGATTCCTAACTCAACTTTTTTGAATTTAGGATCTTCCATTTTCTTCCCTGTTGGACTTCTGGAAGCACCATCAAAGTACATTTCCCATGTTTGAATATTATCTTGAATAGAAAAGACTTCTTCATCAGGAAGTTCAATATCTAAAGATGTATCTTATACTAAAGGATGTTCAACAAGGAAATAATCCAGAGATTGTCCCTTTATCGCCTTTTGAGACACATACTGGATATCAAATTACTCTAAAATAACTGCCCACCTAGCCAGACGTCCGGTAAGCATTGGACGACTAAGGATAAATTTGAGCGGGTTATTGCGAGATACCAATTGGACCTCATGATGTTGCAGGAAGTGTCTCAATTTCTGAACTACAAATATTAATGCTAGGTAGCACTTCACAATACTTAAATATTGGGTTTCTACTTCAAGCATAGTCCGACTCAGATAGTAAAGGCTGTTTTCATTCCCAGCATCAATCTTCTGGGAAAGGAAGGCACCCAACGATCACTCTAAAGCTGTCACATAAAGAATAAGTGGTCTTCCTTAAATAGGTGGAATTAATACCGGTGGAATCAAGAGATATTTCTTGAGAATATTTAATTCTTATTGACATTCTTCAGTCCACTGGTAAGTGACTCCCTTCTTCATCAATTTGGTGAAGGGTAAACTTTTTCCTGCCAAATTGGCAATGAAACGCCGAATATAGGCTAAGTGTCCTTGAAGTCCTCTCAATTATTTCAAATTTTGAGGCGGTGACATACCAATGATTGACTTTGTCTTCTCAGGATCGACTTCGATACCACGATGGCGTACAAAAAATCCAAGAAATTTTCTTGAGGTTACCCCAAAAGCACATTTTAAGGGGTTCATCTTCAAATTGTGTTGTTGAAGTTTGTGGAATATGATTTCCAAATCATCCAAGTGATTAGAACGTTGTCTAAATTTAACCACCAAATATTCCACATAACATTCAACAAATTTCCCTAAAAAGGGTTTGAAGATACGGTGCATGGAACGTTGATATGTTGCGCCCGCATTCTTTCGGCCAAAGGGCATTACCTGATAGCAAAACACACCTCGAGGGGCTCTGAAAGCTGCAGATTATTCATCTTCTAGAGCCATTCGTATTTGATTATACCCAGATTATCCATCCATGAAGGAAAGTGCTTCATAGCCAGCTGTTGCATCAATTAAGAGTTCTGTGATCGGAACTGGAAAATCATCCTTGGGACAATGCCAATTAAGATCTCAGAAATCAATGAAAACTCTAATTTTTCTGTTCTTATTTTTCACAGGGACAATATTAGCCAGTCATTTGGGATATTGAACTTCTCTGAAGAAGTTAGATTTGATAAACTTATCCACTTCAGCTTCAATTTTGGAAGAATAAGTTGGGTGTGTTCTTCTTGCGGCTTGCTTAAATCCTCGATGTTCTTCTGGAAAACCCAAATGATGAGTAGAAACATCAGGATCAAGCCCTGGCATTTCTGTATAGTTCCAAGCAAATATATCTCGATTTTTCTTCAAAAATGAAATATGCATCTCTTGCTCTTCAAGAGTCATGGCCTCACTAATTAAAGTGGCACGTGGATATTATTTTGTACCCAGACTTATTTCTTTGAGATCATCCACAGTGGTAGAGATACCCTCTTCAAATGCTGGAGGAGAATCCCTGATATCTTCCTCTTCTTCTTCAACACGTGTTATTTCTTCTGTTTCTACTTGCATAGTAGATGATGAAGCAGAATTTCCAGGATCAAGAGAGATGTTAAAATTTTAACATCTTGAAGAATAGGCTACCATTTCTGACCCTATTGATGATAAAGGGTCTTCCTTGGGTAATAAAGAGGAGATGATGGATTGAGAATCAACATCATCGTCCATCTATAACCTTTATATAACTTCTTCTAGCCTGGTTGGCGAAGTATAAACTTGCTGGATTTCAGTGGATGAAATGAAGACATCTCCATTTGAGCTTCCATAATTGTTTGTTGAATCTCCAATTTCTCCCATGTTGTCTGGCTTGATTGCTGTAATTGACATTATGGAAGTTTCCATAAAAGTATTTAGATTTGGGTCTATCTTGCCAGTTTGACTAATAGGCAACACATAATCTGTACTCACATATATGAATGGGTTTACTGGAATCTTTTCCAAACCATATGGAGCATTAACATTGGTAACCTCCCTTGTTGTGGATTTCTCCGTACCCTCAGTGTGATAGAATTCTGCCTCAATGTATTGAGATTCACATGTTTTGAATGGGGCTTTATCACCATACAATGTGACAATTTGACCATTGAAACAATATTTGAGACATTGATGGTATGATAAGGGTATAGCCACATGTTGACGTAGCCAAGGTCTTCCAAGAAAAATGTTGAAAGCTGTGTCATGACGAACAACCATGAAATCTGAATTGGATACAAGATCTCCAAACTGAGTTCTGAGTGTGATCTCGCCCATAGGTTCTTGTTCATTTTTATCATATCCTTGAAACATCAAAGTAAAAGGAGATAAATCAGATTCAGTGAGGCCCAATCGACGAAGTATATGAATGGGGATGAGGTTGAATCCTAAACCATTATCAATGAAATCTCTTCGGATGTCTACACCACTGACCTTTCCAGATAAATACAAAGGTCTAATATGTCCATGCACAACATCATCTTCATCTTCATTTGTAAAAGATATCACTACATGGAATTTTGCAGGATTATTCTCTACATGGAAGACTTCAGCCGCAACAATTTCAGTTTCTAATTCCTAAGGACTTGACAAAGCCTCAATGAGTGCCTCCCGAAGATCCTTTGATATATTGAAAGCATCTAGAATTGATAAATTGGCCGGTACTTGGGCCAAATGTTTCAAGACATCATACTTTTGGTCCAAAGGTCTGCGTTTCCCAATATGAACATGTGGTTTCACAGGTGCCTTAGAAGTTGATGCTTTGGAAGTAAATGCTTATTGTATTGGGGTAGAAGTTGGAAATACTCCTGGAATTGGAAGATTAGATCGACTAGGTCTATTTAATTACTGTGAAGAAGAAGGTGTAACCTCCAACCGATCCACCAGAATAATTATGCCAGGACTAAATCTGCCATGAATGGAAGAATTTTCTTGTTCTTGTTGAGCTCACTGAATGGATCTGCCATGAGTTTCTACTACATACACTGTTCTAGCAGGGGTAGAATTGGAATAGTGGCTTCTAGGATATCCATGTATTCCTCTATATCCCATACCTCTGTAACTCCCTCTAATTCCTCTGTTTCATACATGGAACTCAGGTTCCCCAAGATCGAAACTGTGACTGGCATAAGGATCTGTTATGTGAATCGTGTTAACAAAACCAAAAATCAACTATTCATCTGATGAAGACTATGTCTGATTAGCCAAATTAGGCTATGCTGTTTGGTGGGATGGTGCCCATGGCTTCGAAGTAGATGGAATAAAATCTACCAGAGTCAAAGACAACTTGGGCATTGACACAATATCATCTTCTTCTGACTATTCCTATTTCTTTGAATTATGTCGTTTCTTTGAGGATTTTTCTTTTCATGAAGGAGGTTTTACAGTGGCATTCATAGAATAAGGCACAATTGGTTTCTTCAATTGAGTTCGTAAAATGGAATGAGTTTGGTTGATCATTTTTCTGACCATCCAATCATCATATTTCTGTGCATTTTTGTTTTTGACTTCTTGCCACTCGCCTTCTTCCTCTGGATCTGTAGCAGTAACACATGCTACCTGAGCTGAAGAACCTTTTAATTTGACTTGTCCTAAGAACACCATTTTTTGTAGGAGGTATTTGAAGACAAAACACTCCTGAATAAGATGCCCCAACATCTGATGAAATGTTAAATAATTGGGATGGTCTTCATGTCCTTCCTTGTTCGGCCTTTTGAGCCTTGGCAATTGAACCAAATTATTTTCCAGAGTCGAAAGGAAGTAACCATGAACTTGTTCATTTCAGAAAGAATAATTTTTTCTCTTTAACTCCTCAAATTGTTTCTGTCTTTGATCTCTTTGATCATCTTGACGAAACAACCTCTGTTGTTGACGCTCAGGAGGTGGAGCCCTTCAAAAACATGAAGGTTTTAAAGTAGAAGCAGGTATAGGTGCTTATTTAAGCGTAACTGTATCAATCTCTGCTCTACCCATTCCACTTCCTGGAACTGATGGAATTACACGAGTTTTATCCTCAGTCTTTGTAAGAGAGTCTTAAATCTGTTGAGTGATTGAAGTAAGGTCTCAAAACCTCCTGTGTATTTCACAGGGATCAACGGTGTGCGTAATTCATCACGCAAATTTTCCACACATATTGGAAAAAATTATTCTTGAGGGAGTGCTAAGCTTAGGGGATATGTTAATCCCTTGCAGTGAGCAATGAAATCTGAAACCCTTTCATTATCCCTTTGCTTACAATTTGTAAGATCGAAAACTATTGTCATTGGCAACATTTAGCTTAATTGAAGAATGAATCTTTGGCGGAGATCCTCCCATCTAGTAATTGAACGAGATTGCAAGATTGTATACCAAACAAAATCAGGCCCTTGTAATGACTGTACAAAATAATTGAGCTTAACAGCATCCTGTTGCTGAGGGGTTCCCATCATAGGATCACAAAGATAAACAAAATGTGTTAAGTGTTACTCTGGGTCTCCTAAACCATTAAAGATTGGGAATTTGGTACTTGAAAAATTTGATAGGAGAGGAATTGCATCAACCCATTCAGGGTAAGATCTCTTTTCTGGTTTAATTTGAGCACGTTTTTCATACATAGCTTCCAACCAAGCTGTTAATGACTCAATAGTAGTTGTACACTTTTGAGAAACATCTGGTTGATCTTGGACCTGAGTAGGTACAATAACTTGAGGTTGGACAGATATGGTGGGTGGTACTGCAACTAATGGTAACACCACCGATTGTTGTTGCACATGAACCATTGGATTAGACCTGTGAGGGTGTACTGGTAAAGGAGGATATTCTTTATTCATCTTAGTAGCCGCAACAAATTCCCTTGGCTTCCTGATTCCAGCACACTTAGAATGAAGACTACCTTGAAGTAGTTCTGCATTCAACCTCCTTAATTCCTTCATTTCTTCCTCATGTTGTGCAAATATTTTCTCTAGTGAAAGTGATTGGCCTTCTCCATAGGAAGGGTATGTAACCCGATTCTTTCCTTTCCCCTTGTTGGATGCCTTTCAGGGAGGAGGAAGTTGGTTATTTGAAGGAATACCTAGATTTTGGGTAAGCCTTTGATTTCATGTAGGCACACCTTCTTCATTTGCCTCTGTGTGCACAACCTCTTGAGCAGGAACTTCTTTATCTAATCCCTCTGAGTGAGGCTCATGTCCTGGAGGATCAGAAACAATGGCATTGATGACATTTATTGATGCATAATGCATTGAATCTATTCTATCGGCATTTATGCGGTATTGTCTTCTTCAATATCCCTGATGAGACATTGCCTTCTGTTGAGTTGATCCCTCAGAAACTTCTTGATGAACCATAATTTAGAGGGAATCTCCTGATAATTAGTCTCTTCATTCCTCTTGTGGATTCTTTCCTAATTGAGAGAAGACTGAATTTCTCTGAGGAAGAGATTGAGGATTTGAAAAAGTCCCTAGTTCGGTTGACTAGGGTTGTTCCTGCTGTTTCTGATCAACTCCTCAAATCATATTTGTTGATTATGAGGGTTGGGTTAAAAGAGTACCTAGTCTGGCAAGCTGGGGTGGTTCTTGAGCTGCTACATCTAAGAGTTTCTTAAAATCTCTCCTGATCTTGCGGACTTTAGTCTGGTAAATGGCTAGATGAATCAACCTACACCCACTCAAATCACCTGGCTCAAATGAACGTTGGATGATTTCTCACACTTCTGTCACCTGATGATGCACTTGCTCTAAACGAGAAGCCTGTTCGATATCCTCATTTGCCTGATGCAAAAGTAATTCGACAACTTGTTCTCTGTATACCTGACTTTGGGAAGAACTAGTTGAGGCCTGTTCCTGAGCAAGCCTTTGATTACAAACAAAGTCAATTGGTTGTGGCCGTCCATGGGAAATAACATTTCATGAGACCATTTTTGGCAGGATTTGTTGACCAGAGAGTACAGTGAAATGCAGTGCTCCATGAACACCCCATCCCCTAATATGAATACCAGATGGAGAATTGGAAATTAACTGACCCAATATTTTTAGTGAGCCAAGGCATGAACACGAAAGGGCTCTCTGCTTCTTTTCATCCTTTGGATATTAAGAAACTGAGAGAGAGGACAAATCAATTTGGCGTTGTAACCCTTCTATTATCTTGACATGATTTTCATACTCATCCTAAGATAATATTTTCTTTTTCAATTGAAAATGTGTTTTCCACATGTTGAGACGAATATCGTGAATACAATCTTCCGTCAACATCTCTGGAATGTCATAATGAGTGTCATCCAAAGGCCAAAACATGACTGACACTTCACCTTTCTCCAGTTGTTTTCTCATATTCAACACTTCCTCTTTATCATTCAATGCAGATTCTTCTACCTGATTAGACCAGAGCTGGTGCTTCCTTGCTGCTTCATCAGATTCAACAAGATTGGTAGAGAATTAATTTATCAAACTAGAAGATGAATGACCTAGGAGTGGTTCTGAGAATGACTTACACCCCATGCTATCTTCTTATTGAGAAAGTATTTCACCTACTAGCGCTAAAGCATAAGACATGGCTGGCTTCACATTTGCAAGTGCCTCAAGATAATAGGGCTTTCTCGTCACTATATTGTCCATTGGAGAATTTTCCAGGCAATGTGAATTACTACTATGGAGAAGAATTTCACATCTAAATTCATTATCATGGGGAGGACCACCATTGTGGGTTACAACAAAAGATGAAACCTTTTGCTCCAAGATCTTCTGACCACACAGAGGGTTCTTGTGGCTCTCATATGAAGATGATACTTCGAGATCGACCGAACTGTCATGAAGCATGACTTCATGAGGAAGTGTCTAATGAAGACATTTGGAATTAATGTTCCCACTATTAGGAAATGAGAGAGTAGAATCTTGAGTTCCAGCAGATAATTGTCTAAGGGATTCAAGAACTCCAGCATCGAGTAAGGCCTTGTTACAGATTGGCCCTTAATTTCTTGACTGTGATGGACAGGTCTTCTTCTTAGACACCTTCTTACTCAATCTGGGAACCACTCGATGATGAAAGTGGTTATTATGGGCAGGTGTATGTGCCTGATCAGGATAAATAGTCAGGTTAGGCTGATTATATCCATTCAAATCAGGTGTATGCGCCTGAATTGGTTGTTTGTATGACATGGGGGAGTATGCCCCACAACCCTCTTGGGCTGGAACAAAGGTGTGTATCTATTCCAGAGTGATATGTTGATGTGTCACTCCACTGGTAGGGACATATTTTCATTGCTTTCCCTGTGATGTTGCTGAAGTTGTTATAATATTCTAACAGGCATCCAGAATATGAGCAGGGATTTTCTTCTGCTCTTTCACCACTGTTAGAATGTGCTTGGTGACTTCAGCTGCTGGAACGAGAATATACATCCATTTCGTGCTTGCAGTAGGTATTTATTCTTGCTCATGTCCTCTTTTTTCTATTAGTGAATTCCGACAGTACTCATGTGTGGGGGAAGAGAGTTGAGTCTTCTCCAAATTTATCATTGGAGCTTTCCGACTGACATCTCCGGATGCTACCAAACGAGACCGTTGAAAGGCTTGATGAATATTGGCAGGTGTATGTGCCTGCTCTGTATTCCTCGTCAAGTACAGTTGATGATTTTCCTTCAATACTGGAAGATGAGACTGCTGACAGAATTGTTTATTGTAAACAGGTGTATGTTCTTATTTATCAGTTGCCGCCTTATCAGATTAGCGACCTTATTTGGTTGTAGTCAGACGAGCCTACTGACTAACTGATGAATTATAAATAGGCGTATATGCCTGCCTATAATACTCCACCAGAATTGCCTGGCGGGATTGGCGTGTTGCTGCCAGACTAGTCTGCTAGGCAGTAACATCAGGACAGACGGGTGTATGTGCCCGCTCGTTGCTTGCCATCAAGTTGGCTTGATGGACTTCTCCAGAGGGGGTAGAAGTAAGAACCTGCTCCATATTGACCAGATTTCGCCTTTGGCGGTTCTTCTTGGAGACCTGGGTCTGAGTAACCTGAGCCGAACCCCTAAAGGAAATACCCTCATCATGTTATGGGAGCACTGCCGCATGAGTCTGGCGGTGATTGTTGATGGGAGCCCTCAGGAAGAACTCCTGTATCCTTAAATTAAGGCCTTGAGTGACCTTCTCATTCACCTCCTTGTAATATGGGAGGGACTGGTGATTGTTTTCTGGGGATAACGACCCGAAACGGTTGGAGACGGTGGTTAGTACCACCTGCTTCTTGATCCCTGGTCGTCGCTGTCTGGACAACCAGGGTGAATTATTGACTTGGAGGGCTTGTCGAGTGGCCTCCAAAGTCATAATGGTACCATTTTAATGATATTCCTTAACCAGTGCATTTGATACCCAACATTGAAGAAACTGAGTAGGTGATGTCATCCTTATAGTGAACGAAGATCCATCAGGAGTAGCAGTAGAGGTATTCACAACAGAGGTATTCGCAGGTGTGAAATTTAGAGAATCCATTTCTGTAACGAAGAAGATCTTGGAAAAGAGTGCCTGTTTGATATAACAGACATAATCAAGATAAGTTTGGCCACTACATCATTTGGATGAGCAGATATGTTATTGATTGTTTTGTTGGCCCTCTCATTGAGTTTAAATAGGTGCCTAACAAATAATTAAAACATCATTTTAACTTGGTTAAGGATTCATGTCGGGTTCACCATTTTTTGTTTCCTCTGGAAATGGGGATGACCTCGTTTTTTTAAGGGTCAAACATTCCAATCGGTTTCTAACAGGTTTTTTCGTAGAACCGGAAACATCCAATGATTCTATATCCATTTGGACCTACTTTGCAAAGATAGGTGCTCATTAGTTCTGAACCGATGAGGCTTAAGAATTTTTATTGGTCGAGAGGATGGGAGGTCGGACTCATCACACCTTTGGGGGGGGAATTATTGTCTAATCTGGGACTCTCTTTATAGATTTGAGTTATGCTCATGAATCCTTATTAAATTACCATGTATGAAAATGAGCTTTCCTTTAGATCTGACAATCAATGATTAATATGGATGAGTTTTAGAGAATCTTTTATATTTATTTGAGGTTCTTCATTGATAGAGAATCAACTGTATTTGTTAGATATTCTTAGTCAATGGTATCCTTCAATACATTTTATAGAGATCTATTGGTCATTATGATAACCATACTGGGTTTAAATCCACTCAGCGGGGTACTTGAATATTATTGTTGTTCAGAAGGACATGGATTATTTCAGAGTTAGGATCATACCCGTAGATGGGCTACCTACGTATCCTTATATAGAAAAGGAATCAGAACCCACGTCATTCGAGTAAAGAAGTATGAGGTTTATGAATGATTTATGGCCCAATGAAAGATGTCATAATTACTTTTACACTCTAATATCACGTGAGTCATGCTTGGTGTGAGAAACAAGAGGTAATAGTAAAGCCTGACGATTGTTCCATGAAAGGTGCAATTATAAGAAATAATATGAGGCTTATGTATGTATGACTGCCCAGATAGATGAGGATTGGGATTTACTTCAGGGAAGAAACCTGGGAACAAGGTCCATAAAGGTATATGTGCTTTATGGAGATTTAGATACTTAACTTAGGGCTTACTCCTGAGAAGGATGGACAAATTAGAGGGGACTTATGATTGGGTTTTACTCCTAAGAGGTGATCCCAAATCAAAAGAAATTAATACTGGGACTTACTCTTGAAAAGGAGTCCCAGGTTAAGAGAATTTGAGACTGGGGCTTACACATGAAAAGGAGGCCCAGGTTAAGGGAATTTGAAACTTGGGATTTACTCCTGAGAAGGAGGCCTAAGTTAAAGAAAATTATGACTGGGGCTTACTCCAAAAAATGAGGCCCATATTTGGGAACTTGGGGCTTACTCATAACGAGGATGCCCATATTAAGGGAACGTGAGATTGGGATTACTCTTAAAAAGGAGGCCCGGGTTAGGGGACTTATACTGGGGCTTACTCCTGAAAAGGAGGCCTAGGTTAAAGATCCTCTCTTCTTAAAGGATGAGGTTGAATGAATGAAATTTCTCACCTCAGTGACATAAAAATATGTAAATCACAAGGTTTTAAGATATGTTCCACGTAATTCCTTTCAAATAAAGAATCCAACAAATTAACCATGCAAAAAATGGCTTTGAATAGGGTTTTGAAGGATAAATCTTGAAGAGGAGAGATGGATTTGAAGAAATGAGTTGAATAGGTAAGAGAGGCACCGAAAAAGAGGTAGTTGCACAATTCTTGGTGGGGAGAACAGGTCATGGGTGTGCAAGTGTAATTGCGCATCACAGGTGTATGTGCGCGCTGGTCAACCCATAGGGTAATACTTGGGCGATACTTAGATCATGCCCTTAGTATTATCCCTAAAGACTTCTAAATGAGTGGAGTGCAAGTTCTGTTGAAGGGATAATGTGGCACGTAGGTGTGATCATTTCCCTTAAGGGTTTAGACACTTAGGCACACAAGTGTTGGTGAATTTAAACACTTAGTCCTTGTTCGTCCTCTTTAGATCTTCCATTCTAGGTAAGAAATTACCTTATAAGTGTTCAGAAGACTTTAAGAAGAGACTAGGGTGCCGGGAGCTCAAATCTGACTTTTGGAATTTTTCCGTCCCCGAAATGGGGGGCCCAAAGGGGGTATTTATAGGCTGTTGAAGACCTTGGGTAAAAATCAAATAGGGAATTCAGTTCACCTGCGTGCCCAATATGTGGCGCGCAGGTATACATGCGAGACCATCTTGGAACTTGCGTTGCCCATGCTTAAAGAAATCCATGTTCATGCCTTTTTCGATTTTTGATGTTTCTTCAAAGGATGAATCACTTTGTGTTTAAGGTATTTCCATTTTCATTTGTTAGACTCTGTGACGGAAAGGAGCGTCAACAAACATATACTCGGTTACTAAACCTTATCATTACATCACAATCATGGCTTAACCCATGGAAATTTCTCACATTATTCTATAGTTCCTCATCCTCCTTCTATATCTCTTTATTTCTCACATTGATGGTTGGTTGAACATTAATTTGAGAAAGATATGATATATCCCCTTTTATCATGATTTCAATATTTATCTTCTAAAAAATCAATAAATGTTGGATCTATTTAAATCATCATCATGGATAAAATAACACGGTATTTCAAACTTAGATCATCTTCTACCTTGTTTAGCTTTCCAGGGTGGTAGAGTTTTGAGAAGTTATAATCATTAATCAACTTGAACAATCTCCTTTGGAGTATATACACCTATTTCTATATGAATATACTTTGATATTTTATAATAAAAATATACCACACAATTTTCACCATAAAGATAATTCCTCTGTATTTTCAATGAAAAAATCACTTCTTCTAAGTCCAAATCATGAGTTGGTTAATATTTCTTAGGAATTTAAAATTAACATGAGGCATAAGTTTTCACCATGTCATTATACAAGAGAACATATCCCAATAACTTTTTTGATGCAACACTATTCATTAAATCGATGAAGACAGTAGGGGCATTGGTAAGTCCAAATAGAATCCTAATAAATTCATAATGACCATACCTAGTATAAAAGGTTGTATTTTTTATACCCCCTTATTGACTCTTAATTGATGATATCTAGACTAAAGATCAATCTTGGAAAAATATTGATCTCCCCATAATTGATCAAAAAGATCAAAAAATGGGGTATATGATTCTTTTTTTTAATAGTGATCTTGTTAATTTCTTGATAATTAATGAAAAGATAAATTGAACCATATATCTTCTTAAAAAAATAGGTTCACCCCATGGTGATAAACTACGATGTATGAATCCCTTATCAATATTCTCCAATATTTTCTTCTTATATTCGTACAACTCAATTGATTCCATTCTATATGGAGACTTTGAAATAGGTGTATGACCGGGTATGATTTCTATCAAAAAATAAACTTCACGATTTGGGGGAAGACTAGAAAATTATTTAATAAATATATTAGCATAATTATAATCAATAGGAATATATTTGATGTTTATTTTCTCCCTAACAAATTTATATAGATTTTCCTCATGAATAAGTAGTAAGACCCACACAATGTAAGTAACTTCCATTTAAATTTCATTTTCTTCCTCCCACTGAAAGATGAATAGAAATTGATTCAGAATTTAAAACATGACTTCTATCCCTTATTAATTAATATGTGATCCATATAGAGAGTTCCAATCCATACCAAAAATCATATCAAATTTAAATAAATGGTTACTCAAAAGATATACAGGATGTAAATTCCCAAAAAATTCTATCAGATAGAAGTTCTAGAAATGAGATGTGATCATCATACCATTAAATGTTTTTACCACTAACTATGTAAGTTATGGAAAAAATAAAAGTGTGCGATGGGCGATTCCCATTTTTGGTTTTTTCCATGTTCAATGATCAATCTGAGAACTGCAAGATGATAAAAACCGTGTTCAATGGAATTGAATCAAAGAAGGAAGACAATATGAATCATGCCAGAACCATAGAGATAGAGGATTATCACATATTATATATAATTAATTTAATTTAATAAGAATTACATTGATGGAATTATTTCATCATAAATGGTTTTAGAAATAGATCTAGAATGAACCATTGCTGCGTTGCAGGAATCAAGTGTATATTCCCTCTAGTGGTGATCCACACATGTTCCATGAATCTCTAAAAGTTGTTGAAGGAATATATTAGTGCTATAACAATAGATCCTTGTGATTTCATCGTCTACCTTTGATCACTATGAGAATTTCATCCATATATTTCTCCTTGATCTGGTAGAGGAATATTGCACTCCGTTCTTGGGAGTGATCTTGGAGAATAGAGATCTCAAGGACTTGAGAGAATTCTCCAATTTTATTATGCACAACCCAAACAAGTGAATTGTACAATTAAGAAAATAACATTATTGGGTTTAAATATCAATAGGTTTAAAATAAAAAAATTTCACTAGTGACCTTAATTATTTATTTAATCCTAGCGAAACCCCATGTTAAATAGTAATATTAATATTATTATTTCTAAACATAAGATTAACTTGTGAATTAAAATTAAATATTATTTAATCAAATAATATTATTTATTTATTATTTTATCACCAGAACTAAAATCCCTTTTCTCCATTCCTTCATAATTTTTATCAGACCTTGAATAATGTATATTTATTTATTAAATAAATATCACTTAATTATTCACGAATAAAAAATTAAATATTATATTCACTTAATAAAAAATAAATATTTATTAAATATCATGCTCACATTATATTCTCTCAAATAATTTGTGATATAATAAATGTGATCAATAAAACACGAATAATTATTAAACCACATATGGTAATAATATTTATTCAACTTGTTAAATAATAAATAATTATATATTATTTAACTAAGATTCCGGATATACTTATTGTGTGACCCTTTAGGCCTCTTTCCCAGTGGCATTATCCAAAGTATCCTAATGTCCGATGTTATCATATAGAAACTTTCCAAGGCACCAATAGAGAAAGAAGTTAATGCCATAATGACATAATACCTCATATGAGTTCTTACTATGTAATGTAATCTCTTTATCACAATATCTCAAAACAAGCAGGTTGTATACTGGTGCCATCAACCTATGTTCTTGATGTCTCTTTATTTGACTTACAAAAATATAACATACCTATATAACACCATGAAAATGGATTTATTTAGGCTCTATCGTTTCCATCAATGGTCTTGAGATATTAACTTCTATTAAAGAATAGAAGGGATAAATCCTTTCTCACATTATTCATTAATGCAATATTACTTGTGATGCACCCAACATATCCAACCTAACTATAAATATCTATCATTTTGATTTTCATTAATTCATCAATGTACTCGAATCATAATACTCATTAATAGTCTTAAAGTCTAAGGATCAATACACACATCCATAGATAGAAACATCCAATGACACATGTAAATATGGATTTTCTACTAGTGGGTCCCATTATCATAATATCCTACTGAATATTACCAAGGGTGTACACAATGATAAGGTGCCTATAAGTCCTACAAGTCTCCACCCCTGATATCTTGTATCAATTATGTCCCTAAAAAGATATCATCCAGCTATAGAACATATATTTAAGAATAATGCCTTAGAACTTTTGAGTTCTCATCATAGCGGGGAACTACTCAGACCTTTTAGTGTAACAGCTACTCTAAGGAAATTATCACATACTATGTTACGTATAAGAACAATCATGATGTGATAAGAAGTTTATTAATATTCAAAACTATGAATAAAAGTTATTATAAATTACATAGAATTTGGTTCTAGGGAACCAATTCCAACAAACTCCCACTTGTACTAGAGCCAACTACTAACAACCTTTAGTCAGATATCTCTCACATGATACTCATTCTTCTACTGAGATATGTCTTTAGCCAGTGGGTCCACCACGTTCTATTCTATGGGTACTCTTCTCACTACAAATTCACCCCTTTGATAAAAATACCTCAAGAGGTGATACTTATGGAGTATGTGCTTTGTCCATTTGTGTGACATTGGATATTTTCCAAGAACCACCACTATATTATTATCATAATACAATGTGATAAGATCATTCCTACTAGTTACCACATCAAGATCCAAGAAAAAGTTCTAATTCCAAACTAATTACTTGGCTGTATCAAAAACTACTATATAACCAGACTCTACTATAGAATCAACAAAAACTAGATGCTTTGAACTCTTCCATCTCAAAGATCCTCCATTGAGATAGAAAACATATCCTAACCATGACTTTGTATCATTATAATCTATTTAAAAACTAGAATCAGTATATCCCCAGATGACCAGTTCCTCATCTCCTCCATACACGAGGAAAATATCCTTAGTTCTTCTCAGATACTTAAGGATAACCATAATAGTATACCAATGTCGTTCTCCTAGATCTTCTTGATATCTTCCTACCACTATTAATTTATAGGCAACATCAAGTCTAGTACAAAGCATGACATACATGATTGATCCTATCACTGAAGAGTGTGGGATCTTATTCATTCTCGGTTTCTCATGTTGTGTTTGAGGACACATTTTATTAGAAATATTTAAAACATGTGGCACTGGAACCAATCCCCTCTTGGATTGTTCTATACTAAATATCTTGAGTATCTAGTCAATATATGTATTTTGACTTAGTCCAATAATCCTCTTGTATCTATCCCGAATGATCTTGATCAATATAATATAGGCTTCTTAACCAAAGTCCTTCATAGAGAAACACTTGATTAACTAGTCATTAACAGACTATAATACGGGTATGTCATTTCCAATAAGTAATATTTCATTAACATATACTACAAGTATGATGACCATATTCCCACGAAACCTCTTGAAAACACACAACTCACATTAATTATCAATGAAACCAAATGATTTTATAGATTCATCAAATTGAATGTTCCGTGACCTAGATGATTTCTTCAATCCATAAATGGGTCTCTGCAACTTTAAAATAATTTTTCATCAACTGGAGTCAAAAACCCTTCTGGTTTTGTCATATAGACATATTTTGAAAGGTTCCCATTAGGAAAATAGTTTTCACATACATCTTCCAAATATTATAGTCATGGTAAGCTACTAAAGCAAGTAGAATTATGATATATTTAAACATGGAAATTGGTAGAATGGTTTCATCATCATCAATTCCTTGACAATTTTTGAACCCTTTATGCACTATACTTACTTTATAGATATTTAATTTACCTTACATGTACCTTTGTCTCCTGAATACCCATTTTCACCATACAAGATTTACATCAACTAGCACATAAAAAACCCAAATTTTGTTCTGATATAATGAATCAATTTAAGAATTCATGGAATATTTCTATCTTGTAGCTTCTAAGATCTCTAACACATATTTCTTGGAGATAGGTTCATCATTATGAACCAATAATGAGTCACCATAGTCAGTGACTAGAAAATGATATCTCTCTAGTTCTCTTTCCTCTCTTACACTCCTATTCAATACTTATGTTTTGAGAAACTAATTATTACACAGGGACCTATAGAATCTATTCCTATACCAACTCTTATGTATCTTGAGCATCAAATTCGTCTAAATTAATATTCCTCCCACTATCCATTTTGAGGATGTGATACATCTCAAGAAATACACCTTGTCTCGCAACAATCACTCTCTTGTCTAAGGGGCTATATTGGTAGTATCCCTTTGTTTCCTTAGGATACCCTATAAAGATACACTTTGTGCCCTAGGGTGACAGTTTTCTGCCTGAGAAGGCCTTAAAAACGTATCGCAACCCCATACACATGTATATGACAAAACAAGTTTCTTTCCACTCCATAAATCAAAGGGAATTTCATTTTCCACTTTAGTTGGTACCCAATTTAATGTGTATGTAATAGTTTATAATGCATATCCCCAAAAGTATAATGGAAGATCTGCATGAATCATCATCAACCTTACCATGTCTAACAAGGTACAGTTCCTCCTTTCACTAACACCATTACACTATGGTGTGTAAGGTGGAGTGAGTTGATATAGAATCCTAAACTCATGTAAAAATTCATGAAGCCTTGGTTAAGATATTCACTACCTCAATCTAATTGAAGCTTCTTTATCATCTTTCCCAATTGATTATCTACTTCATTCTTGAATTCCTTGAATTTCTCAAAGGACTGAAACGTATAACTCATCATGTAGATATAGCCATATCCACTCAAGTCTTCAGTAAAATTTATGAAGTAAGAATATCCACCTCTATATTATAATAAAAATAGACTACACACATTAGTGGGTACCAATCCTAGAAGCTATTTGGCCCTTTCACCCTATCCACCAAATGGTGGGTTGGTCATTTTTCCTTATAAACACGCATGATATATTTCAATTGGTTTTATCTTAGAAGAGTCTAAATAGACATATTGATAGCGATTTTTCAAATGCATCTCGTTTACTTGACCAAGATGGTGATTCCATAGCTGGGTGTTATATGAGTCGTGTGAACATGATTCATTATTAATTTACGACACTTGGTTTTTTGATTTAATACATAAATACCTTTATTGAAATGTTCCATACCATAACATATGTTGTCCTTAAAAAATAAACAACTTTTATCTCCAAATTTGAAAATAAACCCATCTATATCTTGGAATGATATAGAAATTACGTTCTTGGTAACCATAGGTACAAAATAAAAATCTTTTAAAACCAAAATCATTCATATTTTAAATAAAATGTTGTAGTCACTAATGGATAGGACAACTATCCGCACTCTATTGGAAGCTCTTATATCCACCTCTCCTCTAGATATATTTTGAAATCTACTTATTTCCTACATTTGGATACAGATGTGGGAACCAAAAGATGTATCTAATACTGAATGTGTAGACATTTAAATATTACCCTAGATAAAAACACACCTTTAGAATCCCCTTGCTTCTGAGTGTAGTTCCTATTCTAGTGGATTGACTTGCCAATGAAAAACATACTACCTCTGTTTCCTATTCCTTCCTTTGGATATTACTCTTCTTATAAGGATGGTGTTTGGGAGCCTTATATTATTTATAGGTCTTGGTCCCCTTTTCCTTGTTCTTCCTTTTCTTTATCACCATATAGACTGTGGGTTTATCATGCCCCATGTACTGATCCACTTGGTGAATCAAATTAATAAGTTTTGAGAGACACTTTTCATTATTTCTCATATTGTAATTGTCAATAAAACTAGAGAAGTCCTTGGATGGTGATGAAAGTATGATATCTGTACATTACTCATTTAGGAATTTAATCCCTAAGATGTCTAAGAATTCAATGTAGCTAATTATCTTGACTACATGAGGCCCAAGTGACAAATAATCTCAAAGATTAGTTATAAAAAAAAGCATTGGAAATTTCATATCTCTCTTGCCTTTCCTTCTCTTGATAAAGATCTTGAAGGTGAGACATCATGCTATAAAAATATGATGATCATAATTTTAGTACTTTATCTGATAAAATTTATACGAATAAATAAGTATAAAATTTATTAGTCTCCCACTATTTTATCAAAACCTAATATCCCTCACTATTGGATTCAGAATATCCGATGGCTTGGAAATTATAGTTTAAAGGATCCTTATTACCCTTCTTATTACCCTAAATTTGGTTGGTCAAGCAACGTGAATGGTTTTAGGTAGGCATTAAAAATGACAAATGCATTAACTCACAATTCCTTGATCTGTTGAGTGGACTCCCAAATAAACAAATCATTAATTTAGATTTATTAAAAAATTTCTTGTTAGTTACACTTAGTCCCACTTTAGTAGTTAGCCCTTGATATTGTAGACACCATGAAATGTGTTGCATTCACTTTTCCGCAAAATTTATTCAACTGTGATCAAAAGGTTCACTGTACGACTCTACATTTTTCATGGGTGTCAATGACTGTAGCCAAGGCACCAGGACAAAGGGCTGGGACCACAACCCAACACTGATCCCAAGTAGGGGTGTAGGTGTGCAACCCATGCATTATGAAGAAATTATTTTGGATAAGCCCCAAAAGAGGCTCCTAAGGTACCGTCAATGCACAATTATACTAGAGCGCCACCAATATGGTGTGCAACTACTTGCGTTCCAAAATTATATCATGCAACATAATTGCATGCCCAATATAAATTCCCCTAGGGTCTCTTATTTTCCTATAAATATACCCTTATGGTCTTCATTTGAATGAATGAATTTCCCTGAATCCCAATTACTGCTCTGGTCACCCTAGTGCTTCACCCAAATCTTCCTAAACCTTCACTGTAGTTGTTTAACACCTAGGGTGGAGAAATTGGAGGAGGATCATAGGAATTAAGTCCCTTTAGGGTTTGAAATATATAACACATGAATGCTCAAATCTCCCAACCTCCCCAAATCAAAAAAACTTGTGCACCACCCATTCTTATCAAAGGAACTTGAGCGCCCCACTTCTGGGAATACCTGTGAATACTATTAAAGTATTGAGTCAAGTCTCACCCAAGTTTTAACATCCAGGTTGTTACTTGCTTAAGTAAACATTAGAGAAACCAAGCCTACCTACACGCCCATACCTGTGCGCTAGATAAATACTCGAGTTCCCTTCTTTGATTCATCTTATCCCTCCAGCCTATACAACCCTTTCATCAAGACTCCTTAAAAGTCATTCAGGGATAGGCTTATTCTTCATTGGATCCCATGTCTGAAAAGGATTATGTTGAGACCTTCACCAGAACCTCCTAACTTATCAAAACTTTGGGAAGAGAACATCATCGTGTCTCCTATTTGGGTTTGTATATCCGTAGTCACATGTTTCCCACATTTTTTTGTAATGGGGTTATGAATCATGTAGAGTATATGGGTTTTTATATCTGCATTCATGTAGAACTTTCTACCAGGAAAAATGTTGAGGATTTCTTGGTTTTGAGGATTAGGGTTTGGGCCATTCCCATCCCTTATTTTCTCTAAAACCTGGAGCCTCAGGTCCCTGGTAGGAAAGGTACAATTCACACTTACTTTTCCTTTTGAACAAATGAGGAGTCTCCCTCCCTTAACAACACCAATTTTAGGGAAACCATCATAGTGTAAACCCCTAGAATTTCATGTAAGAGTTTGTAGTCTCTCTACTCTCTAATTCCTTCACCTTCACCCCTTCCTTACATTAAACCCTCGTCTAATGTAAATTGAAGAGGGGGAAGGTTTGTTGCCTCGACCTCATCCACCATCGCCACTATAGGCCCGTCCTCTTCCACCAGCAGAGGAGGAAAAGTGTGTGTTCCTTTGTTGAATATTTTACATAGTCACGTTTCTCACACCGAATATGACTCACAAGGGAATAGAGATTTGTGATGGTCACAACATTTGTATAAACACATAATTTAATGAACTATGAGAACTCTGATTCCCATAAAATTTGGGATATGTAAGAAGCCTTCCTAAGGCCTGAGCTCCATCTCATTTCATCCACAAATGGACATACTCCTTATAAGTAAGTCCTAAATTAAACCCCCAAATCAAAAAGGAATCCTTTTCAAGAAGTAAGCCCAAGCTCATTTATGTCAAAGGACTACACTCTCCTATGAGACTCCCCGAACTACATGGGATTTGATTCTCATCCAAATGAGATACATAGGGAGCCTCCCTAAGGTTCAAACCAAACACTCCAAAACAACCCTTTTCTTCCTGGTCCATATTCCAAACAAGTTCTTATAGAACATGGATGGTTATATCATTTTCAGGTTCCTTGGGATTCTTACACATAAGTCCCACACCAAGATTTAACTAAGAAACTTCGGCTTATATGTCCTTACCACCTAACATTAAATGGTACGGTTAGGTCCTTATCACATGAACATAAAAGGTATGATGTGTCCCATAAAGTGGAACTGAACTATGAGAGTTCAATATGTAGGTATCCCATTTATGGGTATGATCCCAACATCAAAACAAACTTTCATCTCCCTGGACGACAATAAATTCTAGAGTACCCCACTGAGTGGCTTAAAAACCAGTATTATAGTAAGAAAATTTAAAATAATATCTAAATAGAATATGAGAGGATACCATTTATGGAGAACCTCTAATACATATAGATGTATCCATTAATTAAGAACCTTGAATACATATAGATGATTCAAAATTTTACACAAGTTGATAATTGATTGAAAATTTCAAGGGAAACCTATTTTATACTTGGTAAATTAATAAGGATTCACAAAAATATCTTAAATCAGTAAGAGTGTCCTTGAGTAGGAAAAACTTCACCACAAAAGGGTGTGATGAGTCCGACCTCCCATCCTCTCGACCGATGTATGTTCTTAAGTACCGTAGGTACAAACCTAACAAAACCTAACCTTTGGAAAGCAGGTCCTGTTGGATAAAGAACAGTTGGATGTTTGCGGTTCCATTAATAAATCCAATAGAAACCACCAAAAAGTAGTGATTCCTAACCAAAAAATACGTTTCAGGGAGGATGAAACAAAAAAGGTGAACCTGACGTGAATCCATAGCCAAGTTGATAGTATTACCCATCTATTAGGCCTCTATCAATTGATAAAGGATTTTTTAGAGAAAGGAATCAATCACACTTGTGTCCATATAAAATATTTTTCTTTAGTGGATTTAATTATTTGTATTGTTTATGTTTTCTTATAACTACCTTCAATCCAAATTGATTCCTTCAAGTATGCACCTGTGAATGCCTCGATTGCTGCACAAGCTTGATCCTCGTCTCCTGGAAAGAAATCATCACCAAATCAGAATCTTCAGTCCTAGGTCTCAAATGTATTGGTTCAATAATACCATCAACAAAGTACTATCCCAACCCTAGAGGCTACCCGACAACCTCTATAAGTTAACAACAACCCTCGATCGTCTAGTCAACGACGACCCATGGTCAAGAAGAAGATGGTGCCAACCACCATCTTTAATCATTTCATGTCCTTATCCCTAGAACACAATAACTAGTCCCTCCCATTATATAGTTATTTGTATTAGGAGGTCTCTCATGGCCTCAACAGAACAATACAGGGGTCTTTCCTAAGGGCTCCGACCAATAATCTCCACCAACAGAATCATGCAGTAGTGAACCCCCAACATGATGGCGGTGTTTCCTTCGGTTGTTCAGCCCAGGTCCCTCAGACTCGGGCATACAATCTGAACAGTTGGGGACAAAATATATCCCATAGAGAGTAGGTTCTTTATTTTTCCCTCTCTAGAGAAGTCCATCAACCCAACTTGGTTGAAAACAATGAATGAGTACATACATCCGTCCATCTTAATTCTGCTAGCCAGCAGACTCGCCTAGTGGCACCCAACCAATCCCACCGTTAAAATTCGATAGAGTACCATGAGTAAGAGAATAAAACTTTTTAAAAACTATCATTCAGTCAGTATACTCATATGGCCACATTTAAGGAAGCCTGCCAATCAAATATGGTGGCAACTGGTAAGCAAGAACATACACCTTCCTACACTCACCAATCCTACCAGTAGTCTCGTCTATTAGCATCGAAATAATTCCATCAACCATGATTCATGGAAAACATCCAGTAGGAACATACACCTACCATCATTCATCAAGCTTGCTATTAGTATCATTTGGAAGCACCCAAAAAAGTCATCTGGAAAGTTATGATGAAAAATCTGGTGCAGACTCAACTCTCTGTCCCCATACATGAGTACTATCAGTATCCAATGACAGGAAAGGGAAGTCATGAGTAGGCACATAATCCTACTCTAGATACTAAATGGACATATATTCCTGTTCTAACTACTGAAGTCACCAACCAAATTTTAACAATGGTGAAAGGGAAGACAAAAATTCCTTCCCATATTCTGGAAGCCTTCCAGAATATCATAACAACAACTTCAGCTGTACTAGTAAAACAAACACATAATTCTCTTCCCACATCTGGGATTACTCATCGGTATGCCATTATAGAGTAGATACAAACCTCTTTTCTAGTCTAGGAGGGTTATGGGGCATACTCACCCATATCATATGGACAACCATATCTGGAACATACACCCTTTCTAATAAGAGATAATTATCCTATTCCAATGACCACTCCAAGGCAGGAACATACACCAACCCATGATAACCACTTCTCCCAGCAAGTGGTCCCACCTACATGTAAAAGAGATTCTAAGAAGAAGTATCTTCAAAATAGTAGGAAAATCAAGAACCATTCTACAATAGGTTCCTCTTAATGATGGAGTTCTTGAAGCCCTCATACATTTATCTATTTCAACTCAAGATCCTACCCTCCCATTACCAAATTATGGGAGTAGTAGCAGTAATTCTGAAGTCCCCTATCGGGAAATTCATTAGGAAGTCTTTCTTCATGAAAATTTGGTCAATTTAGGGAACCTATCCTTGGATAAGATCCACCACAACCCTCCATGTGGCTAGAAGACCAAGAAAAAAAGAGGATTTATCCCTTACTATAATCCACCATGGTGGTCCTCCCCATGATGGCATTCTCTATGAAAGTCCTACTCACAGTAGTGTTTCACATTGTTAAAATAATTCTCCAATTGATAATGAAGTGATGAGAAATCCCTATTAACTTGAGGCACTTTCCAACATAAGGCATGTCATGTTTGATGCCTTTTTATTAATAGGTGAAGTACTTTCTCAACCAGGACACATCCCAAGATGACGGTCATTCTCCGAACCTCCGTTGGGTAATTTTCCTTTTAATATATTTGAGTAAAAACAACTGATCCTATTTTTTGTAATAAAACAATTGAGAAGCATCCACTCTGGTGAGATCAAGATGAAAAACCTTTAGTAAAAGATGAAGTGGATCTGTTGAATATGAGGAAAAAAACTAGCTAAGGATGAAATACCGATCATGTTATAGAATTTGGAAACCTTTCGATACAAGATTCCAATATTTATGGTAGAAGATTGCATTCATGATATCTTCCTCAATAAATGGAAGACTCTTCGTCATCTGAAATCCAAATTATTAACATATGATAAATATCAAAGTCATGTAAAGTTAATTTAAGGGTTGAAACACCAAATTGACTTGGCATTTCTCTCAGTTTCCCAACATACAATGGTCGAGAAGCAACAGGGTTCCCTTTAGCATGCATACCTTGATGCACCGAAGAAGCTACACCGGTTAATTAATGAAATCCCATATGGTGTTCATATAAGAGGATGGGGTGCACATAGAGCATTGAATTTCACTACAATACAAAATTAGTAAATCCCACCAAAAGAGGTCTCATGCAATGTTTTTGCCCATGGATGGATACAATCAAGAGATTTTGTGTATAATCAAAGTTATGATAAAAAACATGATTTGACTAGATCTCATCAATTTCATGCCCAAATAGGAAAATCTATCGAGATACTTTTGCATCAAGAATTTGAGAACATTAGGCAAGCCTCCTTCTTAGAGTATTTTAGCCTTAATATTGTACAAATTTATGAAAGAGCACAATGGCCCTCCGAAATAGGAGATTTAAGTGGTTGTCAGATAATGTACCTAGCCAATGTTCAGACTAAAATTCATAAAATCAGAAGAGAATCTGCGCTAATATCATCCATACCAGTTTAGGAACCAACTCATCCTGTAGGGATGGGGACCTGTTTAACTCAACCTTAGAATTCAATAATCAAATTTTTATGTTTTTAAGGAGAAGAACAAGAACAACTCTAGCCTATAGGGTTGGGGGATTTTTTTCACATCCACAAGCCTCTCCACCGCGGAATTCAGTGTTCTCCCAAATTGGGAAGAATACAAAAAGTGAATGCACAACTGAGCTATCCAAGGATTACCTTTAGGTTACTATGTGTCAAAAAATTCCTGGGAATTCAACATATAAGAGAATGAAGTCCCATAGAGGAAATAGAAGGAGATAATCTTACAAGATACTAACATAATGCCATTAATGCATTATGCATTACTGAATGTCATTAATACCATTATGGAAGATCATCTAGAAAATGAGTCCAGTTTAGGGGATTTAGAAGATGATGTTCTTATTCACAATATGGTACACACTAAAGAAAATGAAGGTGGTGTGCGTACCCAAAATCTAATGCTTAACCAAAATCTAGGTATTACCTCAAGTAACCAAATCCCACCTCTTAGAAAGGGATCTAATAAGAGGAAAGGTAAATGTCAGATCATGTATCACTTTTCCACTGGAGAAGGTAAATCTCTTTTTCTTGAAGAAATATTTTCCCGGTAAGAAGAAGAGATGAAGGAGTTGAAAAGACTCAATGTAGTGTTACTTCAAAGAAGCATTTTTACCGTACATGCTCTATAAGAAGATCCTCATCTTCAACATCCTATAGTAAATCCTCAGCAAAGAAGTTTTATTGCAACTATAGATATGGATAATGAATTCCATTCATTGGGTACCCATCTAGGATATGATCAAACACATTCTTATAGGTCTTTCCCCATGGGTTATCCCAGAAAAATACCAGAAGTACCACCACCAGTGTTTTTCCCAGTCATCTCTCCAGTTCAAGCTCCAGATGCTATACCTGTACAGGTCCCAACTCATCTAGATATTCCTGAAATTCTTATGAATACAATTGAGGCATTAAAAACTCAATTGAAAGATATGGAAGAATGGCGTGCACTAGTACAACCATAAAAGAATGTTTTCCCCGAATGGGTAGATCTGATCCCTCCCCTACCAAACTTTATGAATACCATATTTCCAATCTTTAATGGTTTAGGATATTCAGAGCAGCTCTTAACAAATATGGTTTCTCATTGTGATCCCATGACGGGGACCCCTCAACAATAAGAACCATTAAAGATCATATGGTTTGTGTAATCATTACAATGTCTAGCCTTTGTCTGGTATACAAGTTTGTAGTATCTATCAAATAATGGATGGGAAAAACTCTGTCAGAAATTCCTTCTCCAATTCAGATCAACACTGCTAAAGACAACAATTTTTTATCTTAAAAATTGAAAACAAAGTGCGAATTTAAGAGTGTCATATTTCATTGTTCAATGGAAAGGATTAACATATTCTTTAAATATATCACTCCTTTAAGAAGAGTTGCTGCCAATTTTTGTAGAAAATCTTTGCGATGAGTTACACACACCACTAATCCCTGTAAAATATATAAGATGGTTTCAAGACCTTGCCTCAATCTCCCAACAAGTGGAGGGTTCTATAGTGGAAACCAAATCTAATTCTCATGTAATACTATCAGATCTAGGAAGGACAACAAAGAAAGAGGAGGCTGCTACAGTTACACTCAAATAATGACCTGTATCTACTTCTACTTCAAAAAATTTATCATACCAAAGGGCTCCACCTCCTGAGAATCAGCAAAAAAGACCACATTGTCAAGATGATAAAAAAGATCATAGGAGGAGACAGTTTGAGGAGTTAAAGAAAAAATCTATTTTTTTCAGAATGAAAAATTTCTTAGTTACTTCATTTAATCGTTGGAAAATAATTTAGTTCAGATGCCCAAGCCAAAGTAACTGAAAAAATAAGGAGATGAATATCTACCAAATTATTTCCCCTTTCATAAATTTTGGGGAATCCCATTCAATAGTGTTTGTTTTTAAAGACCTCCTGAAAAAATGGTAGACTCTAAGAAAGTGAAACTAAAAATTTCCTCAGCCCATGTAGCATGTGTTACTACTACCAATCCAGATGAAGAACATGGATGGTAGGAAGTCAAAAGTAAAAATTCACATAATGATGATAATTATATGGTTAGGAAAATGATCAACCGAACTCATTCCATTTTATGAACACTATTGAAACAACCAAATGTGCCTCCTTCCACTTCCACTACAACAAATATGTCTTCATCAAAAGATTATTCCTCCAAAGGCCAATCTTCAAAGAAGAAACATGATCAGAAAGGTAAATAGAAGTTAGAAAAAGATGATCTCTTTCCAAGGGAAATGTTTTCCTTGAATTTGGTAGATTTCATGCCATATGTACCAAAATCATGGGCACCACCCCACCAAACAACACAATAAGAACCGACCTGTCAAGCAAAATCTTCATCAAATGAGGAATTGATCTTCAGGTCCATTAATATTATCCACATAATAGACCCCTATGAAAATGATGATTATAGATATGAAACTGATTTCCATGTACCTGATTGGGGAACTAGGGGAAGAATTTAAGGTTGAGGATATAGGGGAAGGTGTTGGTATGATAAAAACCACTATTTTAACTATATCCCTACTCAAACAATTTATGTGGAAGAAACTCATTGGAGATCCCTTTAGTGGGATTCGAAAGAACAAGGAAATTCTACCACACATGACATGATTAACCCCAACATGATCATCTTGGTAGACCGATTAGAGGTTACACCCTCACTCTATCATTAGGTAGATAGATCTGGTCAGTCTAATGTACCAAGTGCAGAAGTATTTCCAGCTTCTACCCCAACACATGGCACATCTACATTAGGGGCATCAACTTACAAGGCACCTGCAAAACTGCATCTCCATGCTATAAAACGTAGACCTCTGGACCAACAATATGATTTTTTGAAACAACTAGCCTATGTACTGGCCAAGTTGTCAATATTGGATTCTTTGTATCTATCAAAATATCTTCAAGAATATCTTATTAATACTTTATCAAGTTCTCAAGAGTTTGAAAGAAAAGTTTTGGCTGCTGAGGTTTACTGTATAGAGAATGATCATTCATAATGTCATGCAGTTATATCTTTCACAGATGAAGATTAGGATGATGTTGTACATGGACACATCAGTCCTTGTATCTATCTGGTAGGGTTAATGATACCTACATCCAATGATCCTTCATCGATAATGGGTCAGGGGTCAACCACATTCCCATATGTACACTTTGTCGATTGGGTATCACTGAATATGACATATATTCTTCCAATTTGATGTTTCAAGGTTATGACATTAATGAATTAGAACCTCAAGGAATGATTACACTCAGAATTCATTTTAGAGATCTTGTATATAATTTAGATTTCATGGTTGTTCGACAGGATACAACCTTCAACATTCTTCTTAGAAGGCCTTGGATACATTAACATGCATCTATTCCTTCATCATATCACCAATGTCTCAAGTATTGATTCAATGGTCAAATTGGGACATTTTATAGTGACAAGGCTGCATTTAAAATGTGTGAGTCTCAATATATTTAGGTAGAATTCTATCAGACAAAGGGAACAAGGTCTGTGGAAAACGATATAACAAGAATCCATGCTTTGAAAGGTATAGAAAAGATCCCAAATAACCAATTAAAACATCTAAGTATAGATTACATGTGGCCTATCAGTCAAATTTAAAGGATATAACAAAATCCAAGCACTCATCCAATGAATTTCATAATGTTAGTTATGGCAGTTTATCTTAACGGAATGAGGGAAATTATTGATCTACCAAGCAGTGGTGAAAGCTTAAATGGATATGACTTTATTTCATCCACAAAACATCAATAAGTTTTTTGTTCATCAGTCAGGACAGAAGATGTTGTCACATTAGTAGAAAAAAAAAGATGATGATTCCCAACCCATGTTTTTCTCTTCAATGCTCCAGGAAGACCCTTCATCATCAGTAGGGTCAGAGATGGTTGCCTCTTCTTCAGGATTTCCAAATACTAACTCCTCCCCTAGATTTGAAAGTTTTGATTTATCACTTACCCTTCAAAAAAAACATAAGAAGTGACATGTGATGAAGAATAAGAAGAATAAGATCCTAAGTATTCCCCTCTAGCAGTTGAGGAAGGCGTCGCCACTACTATGGATGAGCTCAGAGAAAACAATCTAGGTACAGAAGAAGATCCACACCCCACTCAAATTAGTTCGACCATGAATTCTGAAGAAAAAGAGTTGTATACTTCATTTCTAAAGAAACATTGAGATGTATTTTCTTTGAAATATATAGAAATTTCAGGCCTTAATCTCGATGTGGCCACTCATCATTTGGGTTTTCCAGAAGAACATCGAGGATTTAAACAGGTAGAAAGAAGAACACACCCAACTCACACCTCTAAAATTGAAGCTAAAGTCAATAAGCTTATCAAAGCTAACTTTTTAGGGAGGTTCAATATCCCAAATGGCTGGCCAACATTGTCCCAATGAAAAATAAGAATGGTTAAATCATATTTTTCATTGATTTCAGAGATCTTAACCAGAATTTTCCCAAAGAAAACTTCTCAGTTCCAATCACAGAAATTTTGACTGATGAAACAAATGGATACGAATATCTCTCCTTCATGGATGGATACTTTGGGTATGAAAAAATTCAAATGGCCATAGAAGATAAGGAATCTATAGCCTTTAGATCCCATAAAGAAATATTTTTCTATCGGGTAATTCTCTTTGGATTAATGAATTCTAGTGGAACATATAAACATGACATGTACCATATCTTCAAACCCTTCCTAGGAAAATTTGTCAAATGTTATGTGGATAATCTAGTGGTAAAATACATAAAATGTTCTGATCATCTGAATAATCTAAAGTCAATATTCAATAAAATTTGGGAATATAATTTGAAGATGAACCCCTTAAAATGTGCTTTTAGGGTTACCTCAGGAAAATTCTTCAGATTCATTGTACACCATCATGGAAATAAATTTGATCCTAATAAGACAAAAGAAATACTTCGCATTCCACCTCCTCAAAATTTTAATGAATTAAGAGGAATTTAAGGACACTTAGCCTATATTTGGTTCTTTATCACCAATTTGGAAAGGAAGTGTTTACCCTTCACCAGATTAATAAATAAGGGAGTTACTTATCAATGGACTGAAGAATTCGAAGAGGCATTTGATATCATCAAGAAATATATCTTGAGTTCACCAGTATTAATGCCACCTATTGAAGGAAAGACACTTATTCTATATGTGAAAACATTAGAGCAATCAATGGGTGCCATCCTTGCACAAGAGAATGATGTTGGGAATGAAAATATCATGTACTATATCAATAGAACCATGCTTGACACAAAGACTTGATATTAAATTATCGATAAATGATGTATGGCATTAATCTTTTCAATTTAGAAGTTGAGGCATTACCTGCAACATCACGAGGTCCACTTGGTATCTTGAAATAACCCGCTCAAATTTATCCTCAGTCATCTTATGCTTATAAAACATTTGGAATGGTGGGAAGTTATTTTAAAACAGTTTGATATTTAGTTTGTGACTTAGAAATAAATAAAATTCCAAGCCTTAGTAGACTTCCTTGTTGAACACCCATCTGCAAAAGATACATATTTGAATACTAAACTTCCTGATGAAGAAATATTCTATATTCAAAATAATCCCCAAATGTGACAAATGTACTTTGATAGTGCTTCAAGAAGTCCAATGGGGAAGAGAATGTAAAATCCTAAACTCAGAAAAGTTGGGTCATGAATTGTTCTTATCTCCCCAGAAAAGAAGGTGATATCATATTCCTTTTTTATCAGAATGCGGTACCAACAATGAGGCAGAATATCAAGATCTCATTATAGGCCATGAATTGGCACTCCAGGTAAAAGTGAACCACCTAAAAGTGAAAGGTAATTCGTAATTGGTAATAAAATAGATCAATGTGAATTATGCTATCATAAAAGAAGAGTTAATCCCTTTGTGTGATTATGTTAGAGGGTTAATGACTAAATTTATCTCAAAGCCAACATTTTATTATATACCACAATCACAAAATTACCAAGATGATGCATTGGATAATGCATCCACAACCTTGTAATATCTAAATCAGGATGAGATAATTATTAGTATTTCCCATAATCGTGTGGTTTCACCTTTTGTTCAAACTAGAATGGAGGAAATTTATGAAATTACCCCTATTTATGAGCCATATGGCCACACTATGGGATGAATGACACCCATCACATAATACCTTCAAAATGGATTACTTCCATAAGATAGATCTAAAAAAGAACATACCTGATGAAGAGTGACCAATTTCACTTCTTAGTATAGCTCATACCACTATAAGATCCTCTAAAATTGAGGCTTTGATGGAATCCTCTTCAGGTGTATTCATGGAGAAGAAACTAAAGATACCATGAAATAAGTACATGCATGAGCTTGTGGTGATCACCAGTCTGGGAATAGGCTTTATGATCAAATTCAAAGGCTTGGATACTTATGGACTTTAATGATGCAGGATTGCACAAATTTCACAAAAAAGTATCACCCCTTCCAAGTACATGCCAACTTCATTAATCAACCCTTGAATTTTCTATATACAACTAAATGCTCCTAGCCATTTTATATATGGGTAATGGATATAGTAAGACCTTATCCTCTATATATGGCTATGAAGTTCAAGTATATTATTACTACTACTGATTTATTTTCCAAATGGGCTAAGGAAATACATCACAAATAATTCAGATCCAAAAGCATTATTAGCTTTGTCAAAGCTAATATTATTACCAGATTTGGTGTCCCTTATACCATATTAATAGACAATGTAAAAAATTTCTATTATGTTGACGTAAAGAAGTTATATAAAGAACACGATATCAAATACAACCATTAATATTACAACCATGTAACTACCAATGGACAGATATAGGATTTCAATAAGACCCTATCAAATATGCTCTATAAAATGGTGGATAAAGATAAGAAATCTTGTCCTGATAAAATTTTTCATTCTTTATGGGATTATCGAAGTACTACCCATATTTCTACTCAGGGAACTCCATACTCATTGGTGTACAGAACAAAAGTAGTTTTGCCTATTGAAATTCAATTTCCTTTACTCTGAGTTGAGATCTGTGATCAGTTATCTACAGATGAACAATCTCAGAAGCGATTTGATGAGATGGAATGATAATAAGAAAAGATATTGCATACTTTGCATCATTTGGAAGTCTATCAGAATAGAATAACACAAGATTTTAACAAGAAATTTTTCCTCCACTCCTTTATTCAAGGATAATTGGTATTGGTTCTCAGGACTTCGATGATACCAGGAAATAAGCCTCTAAAGCCTGAGACAAAGTGGGAAGGACCTTACTCTGTACGTAAGTACTACTATAATGGAGATTATTCACTAATCTCAATGGGTGGAGAACTTATTACAACTATAACCAATGAAATATTATTAAAAACGTACTTTGTGTAATAACAAAGTGTAATGCCCTCGCTGTATGACTTGATACTGCACATCATAATGTCCTAGTTTCAATACATTAAACTGTATACCAACCATATGCGTCCATGCTGCATGATGTTAAAATGCATAACATCTTTGTCCTTGTCGCACGATGTTAATGTGTATGACATCATTTGTCATCATTACACAACATTAAACTTTATGGTTAACATATTCTTCATTGAACATTAAGAAATACCATAAGATTCCAAAAATTGGTATTTCTTGTGGTTATTTAATAAAAAGAGTAGCTTCCATGTGCAAGCATTACTCACATCATTGCTACTCATTAGTGGAACATGAGTTCCATTTATCCCTATGTTTGAATCATATCTTCATAGAAACCTCATTTTAAGAACTGCATGTGGCTTGATTCTCATTCCAATGGGATATGTAGAGATGACTGGATCTCCAATCTTGGGCTCCTCCACAACCATACAAAATTTATTTCCTTTTTTTCATTTTCTCTTCCTGTATATGAACCAAATATATATAGAGTACTCTTCTAGGATATGTGGTTTGATCTTCATACCATCTTGTGTATTAAGTTTAACCATTTTTTCAGAATGTGTTAAAAGCCCCCATCTCTCACATCAAACTCAATTGGTGTGAGGAATGATTTTATCAAGAAATATATTTGGATATACTCTCATTTCAATGGTATATGTAGAGACGCCTAGATCTACAACATTGGGCACAACCATGATAAACTCCCCTTTTATTCCCTATGTATATGAATCAAACCTGCATAGGGAATGTTTCAAGAACTATGTGTGGCTTGATTCTCATCCATATGAGATACGTAGTGACACCTGGGTTCAATTCTCTAGTCCGGCCATAGTATTCCTTTTTACATCGGAATCACTTCATGTCCTTGTTGCACGACATTAAACTGCAAAGTACCCAAAGAACAACATATGGATTGATTCTCATCCCATTAAGATACATAGTGAAAAATAGTCCTTAGCTCCTAGTCCCATCCATGGTATAAATTTTTATCTCTCTTCTATATATAATTAAAAATCTATATGAGAGTATTCATTTTGGTTCCTCTCCTTAGAGATCCCACCAAAGAGATAAGAAATGTCCCCATTTTACATTTGTGTCTGATCTATGTAAAGGACTCCAAACTCATGGAAAATATTGATTCAAATATTTCTCCTATTCATTGAGAATTACCCATTTATTATTTCACACTCTTAATCTTGAATACTTTCATATCTTCATAAACTTTCTTACAGTTTTTTTCTGGTAGAATTTCTAATACCTGAGAGATCTTTGGCTCAACTATACAGTACATGACCCTAGGTGTCCTTGCATAAGTTTCCCATATTATAGTAATTTTAGTCAAAAGATGCCACTATTTGGCTATGAAGCATATTCCTTAGTTATCCTTGCATAAAATAGCCCCCATAATGGGTTTTTTCAAATAATGGTAACTTTGTTTTGGTAAAATCGTATTTTTTCCACTTCAAACTTTGATGAAAATATATAAGAATCCATATCTTAATTATTCTATCCATGTATATTTACCCCATTACACTTCTCTCGATCTGAATGTCTCCATGACCTTAGTTTATACATTTTCCCTCTCCATGTTTTCAAATCATATTGAAACAACTTTGGATCATTTGACCACATACCATCTATTGTTTCCATTATATTTTGGTCTTAGTCTTATGACCTAAAGCTAATTACACCATACTTCCTACATTTGGGTTAGAACTTTGTAGAAATCATATTCCTCAAATTATTTGGAAATCATGACTGGAAATACTCTTTCTATATTCAGTTAAATTTCTTTATAAACCAAAATTTGTGCTGTGGAAAATTTGACTCTCCATAAACTTTATTCATATTTTAGCAATAGAATGTTTGATACCCAAGAGATCTTTTTATTTACTATACAATACGTTCCCCTGAATAGTAGTATGTTTCCAGATAAATTATCAAGAAATTGGAGACTCATAAAACTTTTTTCAAAGGTTAATAACTTAAATTAAATTCCCCTAACTTCCTTGAAACATGACATGAAACTACATAACATAATGTCCTTGCATAATGACTTCAAACTTTACAACATAATGTCCTTTCAACATGACTTGAAACTACACAACTTAATATCCTTATATCATGACTTGAAACTGCATAGCATAATTTCCTTGTAGTGTGACTCTATACTAGACAACACAATGTCATAAATACCCTTTCTGAACAATTCTAACCATTCTTCACACACCAAATTTATGTAGGAGTAGTTTTCCCATTCATGTCCTATGTCGGCATAGATGTCCCTTTATTCATAAATATATTTCCTTGATAAAACCACCCAATGTGGTCTTGAGTCACATAAAATCTCAATTTCCCTTATCTATCAAATAAAAATGTCAAATTTTGAAGATGTCTTTTTTATGACTATGTAGTGCGTTCCCTTAGTTGGCCTAGCATAAACTTCAACTACAAAACGAGCCTATCCGTCAAAGGATACCATTGCTTGGATATGCATCACATTCTCCTAGTGGCCCTTCATAATACAACCCACATAATGGTTTTGTTAGGAAATGGTAACTTGGTTCTTGGAAAATACCTCCTCTATGTTTATACTTCAAGTTTTAGATTTGGTGACCATAAAAACGCTGAATCAAGATTCCCCTTGTAAGTATCTAAAGAATATTTGATCAATTCCTAAACACTAATCCTTATTTGAGATCTAATTTCAAAATTTATGTTCAAAGATATTCGACCTTAAATTCTAGCCTTATTAGTCCAATATTCTTGACTCTAAACATCCCTTAAAAAAAGAGACATGGTACTCACCCGATTGAAAACCCGCAAATAGACCTCTAGAAAAAAGTTGAAGTCTCAGCTCTCTAGACCTACATTTTGTATGGTTTAAGAAAAATTGAGTAATAAAAATTAAAAAGATACAAATTTTTTGGGGGTTTTTATGTAACCATAGTAAAAATAAAACTATGTTTGCTAGGCCCCCATGGCTTTGAAAAAAAATAAAGCATCCTTCCAAACTTGACGTAACTCCAAATATAACCAAATGACATTGGAATGCATCAATGTTCCCTAATTTTACCTTATAATAATATTATTTTAATTCTGAATGAATCAAATTCTAGGGGGGGGGGGAGTTTTTAGACACCATTAAATGTGTTGCATGCAATTTTCCACAAACCTTTCTCAACCAGGCTCAAAAAGTTCGTGATATGACTCTGCATTTTTCATGGAGTTCAGCGACGGTAGAAAAGGAACCAGCCCAAAGGGATGGGACCAGAACCCCGCACTGATCCTAATGAGGGGTGTGGGGGTGTAACCCCCATGGTATGAAGCAATTATTCTAGCTAAGTCCCCAAAGAGGTGACCAATGTACCGTTAGTGTGTAAGCCTACTTGAGCGCCACCAATCCGGAGTGAAGCCACTTGTGCGCCACAATTCTGGCGTGCAACATACTTGTGCGTGCAATCTAAATTCACCCAGCGTCTCCTATTTTCCTCTAAATAGACCCTTGGGGTCTTTATTTGTGCAAACAAATTTCCCTGAATCCGAATTACTACTCGGGTTGACCTGGTGATTCATCCAATTCTTTCTAAACATTCATGGAAGTTTTTTAACACCTAAGGCAAAGGAATTGAAGAAAGATCATAGGACTTAAGTCCCTTTAGTTTGTGAAATCCAGAACACTTGTACGCTTAAAGCACCCAAACTCTCTAAATTAGAAACACTTGCATTCCCCCCATTCCTATAAAAGGAAATTGAGTTCCCCACTTTTGGGAGTACATGTGAATACTCTTGAAGGATTGAGTCAAGCCTCACCCATGTTTTAACATACACCTCATTCATCACTTAAGTAAACATTTGGTCACCCAAGCCTACCTGTATGCCCATACCTGTGCACCATATACCTACTTGGGTTCCCCTATTTGATTCATCTCATCCCTTCATCCAATATAATCCTTTCATCAAGCCTTATTCAAAGTCATTCATAGAAAGACTTCCTCTTCATTGGATCCATTTTCTGAAAGGGATTATGTTGAGACCTCCACCAAAACCTCCTGACTTATCCAACCTTTGGGAAGAGAATATCAGCATGTCTCTTTTTGGGTTTTGATATCCACATTCATAGGTTTCTCACATTTGTTTTGTAATGGGGTTAGGATTCATGAGGTGTATGTGGGTTTGTATATCAACAGTCACATGGAAATTTCTCCCAAGAATAGTGTTAGGGAGTTTCCAGTTTGGAGGATTAGGGTTTGGGCCATGCCCATCCCTTGTTGTCTCTAAAACATGGAGCCTCAGGTCCCTGGTAGGAAAGGTACGATTTACACCTACTTTTTCTTTTAAAAAAAATGATAAGTCTCCCTCCCTTAACAGGACCAATTTTAGGGAAACCATCCTAGTGAAATCCCCTATCCTTTCATGTAGGAGGTTTCAGTCTCACTCCTCTCTACTTCTTTCACCTTCGCTCCTTATTTACATTGGACCCTTGTCTAATGTAAATTGAAGATGGGGAAGCTTCATTGCCTCAACCACATCCACCATCACCACCATAAAATCATTCTCTTTCACTACTAGAAGAGAAAAGTGTGCATTCCTTTGTTAAATATTTTACATACTCTGTGTTTCTCACACTAAGAATGAATCACGTGGGATTAGATATTTGTTATGGTCACAACATTTTCACAAACACTTTATTGAATGAACTACAAGAGCTCTGATTCCCATCAAAACTGGGATACATAGGAATCCTTCCTAAGACCTGAGCACCACCTCATTTCATCCATAAATGGGATTCCTCCTTATGAGTATGTTCCAAATTAAACCCCTAAATCACCAAATAATCCTTTTCAAGAAGTAATCCCAAAATAAGTTCTCTCAAAGGAGTACACTCTCCTTTGAGACTCCCCAAACTACGTGGGATTTGATTCTCATCCAAATAAGATAGGTAGGAAGACTCCCTGAGGTTGAAAACCCACAGTCCAGAATGACCTTGTTATTCCTGAGCCATATTACCAACAAGGTATAATCCAACTTGTAAAGTCATATCTTTTCCAGGTTCCTTTGGATGCTTATGTATAAGTCCCACACCAAGATTTGTCTAATCACCTCCCACTTAGATGTCGTTATCACATGAAATTAAATTGTACGGTTAGTTCTTTATCAAACGAACTTAAAAGGATGATGTGTCCCATTAAGTGGCACCGAAATATGAGGTTTTTTATTCCTTTCACAAGGATACGTAGGTATCCCATTTATGGGTATGATCCCCACATCAAAAAAAAAACTTTCATCACCATGGATGATAAAAAATTCCAGAGTACCCCACTGAGTGGCTTAAAAACAATTATTATTGTAACAATGGTTAAACGAATCTCTAATTAGTATATAAGAGGATACCATTTAGGTAGAACCTTGAATTCATAAGGACATCTGCATTAATGGAGAACCTTGAATACATAGAGTTGATTCTAAATTTCACACATTCTAATAATTTATTGAAAATTTCAAGGTAAACCTATTTTATACTTATTAAATTAATAAGGATTCACGAAAATATCTTAAATCTATGAGAGAGTCCGAGAGTAGGAAATAATCCCCCCCCAAAAGGGTGTGATGAGTCTGAACTGTCATCTTCTTGACCATTGTATGTTCTTAAGTATCTTATGTCCAAAACTAATGAACATCTTCCTTTGGAAATCATATCCTTTTGGATAAAGAACCATTGGATATTTTCAGTTCTATAATGAACCATTGGATATTTTCGGTTCCATATATACAATTGAGTGATTTTATCCTTTATGTGTGGATTTACAATTATTATCTTTATTACAAGGTATTTAATATTAATTGGATTTAATTAGATGATTAACCATGTATTAGGTAACATTTAAGCATAAGAAAATTTATTTCAGTTGTATCTTACATGATCATTAATTTCATTAATTTATGTGATTGTAAAAAAACATCTATAATGAAATAACCATGCAACTAAAAGAAATAAAATAATAAAGTGGAATGATCATGAGATTTTACTAGTGGTTAGTTTATCTATCGGTTGATAAACTAACCATTACCTTAGGGGAAAACACCTTGAACCATTTGAGGTTCATGTTACAGTTTTCCACCTATCCACCACCGTATCTCTCTGGGATTCGTTACACCTAGACTCCTAACTTGAACTGCCTCCTCTAGCTTGGTATCTCTATCTATTACATATTCTTTTATTTCCATAGGTGAGGGGAAAGGGTTTATATAAAATAAACCATTGGCACACAATCCCTACTTAATAAGAGGTGAGAAGGTATGCAGGACAACAATTCAATTTAATAATAAATTAAAAGGAAACCAATCTTATATAAAGGTCTAGTCTTTTCTCATGATAATCCACATTCATGAAATAAAATTACACATTTAATAAAACTAGAATTCAAATATTAATAATTTTTATTTGAGATAAATCACATTCAAATCAATTAATTATTATCTTTAATTAATCAATTATTTTATCTTAATTCTTAACCAAATTTCCTTGAGATGCTCAACCATTATAATTGTAAACAAATTAAAAAAATTCATTTAACATTAACTATGTACATAATTTTACCTTGTAGGAAACACGGTGAATACCGGTTTGAATCTACCCAACATGTATTATAATCATATACTTGTTTATTCTTTGTGAAGTAAAGAATACACGAATCATCTTGTACTTTCATGACGTGTAGTATCAACTTAATAATTACACGAATTATATGATTTTTCTATAATGTTTCATGATTTAATGCACTTAGAGTAGAAAATATAATATGGCTCATAAATCATATCAAGATATCAACATTTCACAAATATTAATTAAACATTTATATATATATAAACATTAAAACCCATCACATGGCATGTCTTGTCAACGTAATGACCACATGAAAGAACATATATCAAGGTTTAGATAATATAATAACTAAATTCTAAATTTTTGTAATTTGGTATAAATAAACAACATGTACAAGTGATATATATGGAATTTATATCAATCACAATATATATGAGGTAAATTCCAAGAGACTCGGTGTGTAAATCATACCTTGTAAAATAGAGTACACAACATGTCCAATGGGCCACACATAGTGTGATCTCCAAATTACATTGTCACAAACCAAGTAGGTCGTGTATGATAATAAACAGACCATTTGTGACTCAAAGGGACTACACAATGTGTATGTGGGCTACACGGTATGTAATTTTGTTGAAAATTTGCCACCCTGGATGGGTCAACACATGGTTTGAGGTATTTAAGGCACCACATGTAATTAATGAAAACAATTTGAATTTATTACCTAATTAATTCATGATTCATTTACCAAAAGTACATGGTGTGTAATTACAATTACACATTGTGTACTCTTATGTTATCTGACTAGAATCCTTGGAACCTCTGTATTAGTTATTTTAGTTATTTTATTTATAAAATTAATCGACTCAATTTTATTTATGAGAAAAAAAGAAATAAGAATTAGATCTCGTGATTCAGATTAAAATAATGATTAAATATGAATTTAAAAACTAAATTAAAATATGTTAACCACAAATGATATTTAAATAATTATAAATAATTATGTAACCACTCTGATACCACTTGTAGGTTCCGGGTTCAGCATAAGCATGTTACGGCAGCACAAAACATTTTTTTTTCTGTGCTTAATGATCAATCTGAGATCTACATGATAATAAACACTGTGTTCAATGGAATTGAATCAAAGAATATAGTCAATGTGAATCATGCCAAAACTAGACAGATATGATCATCACATATTATTTATAATTAATTTAATTAAATAAGAATTACCTTAATGAAATTCTTTCTTCATTGATGGATCTAGAAACAAATATACGATGAAATATCACTATGTTCTAAGAATCAAGTGAATATTACCTCTAGTGGTAATCCATACATGTTCTAAAAATCTCTAGATATCAATAAAGGAATCTCTAGGTTATAGCATGATAGAACCTTGTGCTTGCGTTGTCTGCCTTTGATCACTATGATAATTGCTTCCAAAGTGTTCTCCTTAAACTGTTGTAGGAATATTTCTCTCCATTCTTGGGAGAAATATTGGAGAAGAGATATCTCAAGGGCATGAGATAATTCTATAATTCCATTGTGCACAACTAAAAAAAATGAATTTTACTCTTGATAAAATACCATAACTGTGCTTACATATCACTAGGGTTAAAATAAAATAATTTCACATGTTCCCCTTAAATATTTATTTAATCGTAGAGAAAACCCCATTTCAAATAATAATAATAATATTATTATTCATCGACACGTACTTAACTTGTGAATTAAAATTAAAAATTATTTAATCAAATAATATTTAATATTTATTATTTTCTCACCAGACCTAACATCCTGGCCCGTCATTCTTCCATAATATTTATCAAACCATGGAAAATGTATATTTATTTATTAAATAAATATCTCTCTATAATTCTATAATAAATAAATAAAAATTATATTCCCTAATTAGTAAATAAATATTTGTTAATTATCTTCTCACATTATATTCTCTCGAATAACTGGTGATAGAATAAACGAGTTCAAGAAAACCTGAATAATTATTAAAAAAAATGTGGGAATAATATTTATTCAACTTGTTAGATAATAAATAATAATATATTATTTAATTGAGATTCTGGACACACTTAGTGTGTGACCCTCTAGGCCTGTTTCTCTGGGACATTAGGAGAAGCAGCACAAAGTTCATGGTTAGCATCTAGCAACATGCCAAGACACCCATAGAGAAATAAGTTAATTTCATAATGACATAATACCTCATACAGATGCTTACTGTATAATGTAATACCTTTATCACAATATCTCAAATCGAGAAGGTTGCATGCCAGTGCCATCAACCTATGTGATCAATGTCTCTTTATTTGACTTTTTAGAAATCAAACTTTACTATAGAAAAGCATGGCCATGGGTTTATTTAGGTTATATCATTTCTAGAAAAGATCCTAAGATATTAAATACTATTAATGAAAATAAGGGACAAATTCTTTCTCACAATATACATTAATGAAATATTAATCATGAAACTCCCAATGTATCCTACCTCACCACGAACATCTATTGTCACGGTTTTCGTTAATACATCAAAGTACGTGACTCCTAATAATCTTTAATAATAATATTAATGTATAAGGACCAATGCACATGTATGCAGATGAAACATCCAATGATACATGAAAATGTGGATTTACTAATGGGGGTCTCATTCTCATAATATCCTACTGGATGTTACCAAGGGCGTACACCATGAGAAGGTGCCTGAACTTCTTATGAGTATCCACCCCTGATAGCCTGTATCATTTGTGTCCCTCATATGACATAATCTTTCTACAGAACATATATTTAATAATAACGTCGAAGAACTTCTGGGTTCTGATCAAAGTGGGGAACTACTACGACCTTTTAGTGCGACATCTACTCTAGGGACATTATCACAGATTATATTACACAGAATAAAAAATATGATGTAATAAGAAGTTTATTAATATTCAAAACTATAAAAAAACATTATCATAAAGTAAAAAAAAGTTTGTTTTAGGGAACCAACTCTAAAAAACTCTACATATAATTGTTTAGGTGGTTATGTGATTCCCTTATAAAATTATTCAAATATAAAAGAGTGGTTAGATATATAATCAAATAATACATTTTTAGTTCCATGGTGTATGGTAAGTGTACCTTTAACCACTTAATTTTCATGAACCACTTCAGTAGTAGCGATTGTATGATATCTCCATTTGTCTCTTGTATTAAGAGGGTTCTAACATAGATTATCATCAATAACCCTAAAATTCATTCAATTATTGTTGTAATTATTATACACTTTGAAATTATAGAATTTATTTTCCGGTGGCACATTTGGTTGAGCTTTTTAACCCTTACTTTCATTGACTGGATTCTTTGGATCACTTTGGAGTTATTTTACTCTATGTCCTTCTTTTCCACATTTAGAAAATTTTCCAAACCCCATAATTGAATTTTCTTGATGCTTCCCTCCACACTTATGACATGAAATAAGATTAATTTTCTTTCCTCTATGGATTTTATGATTATAATTTCATTAAAATTAAATCTTTATATTTTTCCCAAAAAATGTGAGAATAATGAGAGTCTCAAATCTCCATTTACATATTGAGAGAAAATCAAATGAGTTATTCATATATATAAAAGTCCCTTATTTCTAATTCCTTTTGGAGACATGGTGTTAAGACACTAAATAATCATCCAATTTTTCTTTCTTGGTAGATGATAAAACCAAAATCATACCATGAAAGTCTAGGAAAAGTTTCCACATAGGTACTACTAAATTCTCTATATTTCTTAATTAATTTAGTAATTACCTTTATATTTTCATGTGAAGTGTTTGGAAATATTTCTTACTGAAAAATAACTTCTTAAATCCTTCCCATGTCATGGAGTCAATTTCCTCATTTTTACATATTTTTCAAAAGATACCACCATTGATCTACTTCAACTTCCAAATAATATACTACACGGGAAAATTTCTCATGTTACAAACACAAGATAATGGAAAATATCTTTTTAATTTTACTTGACCATTTATTGAAAAATAGTGGGTTATAGGAACCCCTGAAGGACGTAGGTTGTTGCCACATTAAATAATCAATAATAATTTTTTTATTCTTTTTCCTATTTAGAATATCAACATAATTCATGCTACCATTCATAACTTGAAAGAGTTGGTTTAACATAGCCACATGATTTAACATCCCAACTCTCATTTGATTTGGTTTCTAATGAAATAGGTCATTTAATTACTCATCACATTCAGTATTAACATGAATTCTCCTGGTTCTATTCATTAACTAAGACCAAAAATCATAGTGTGAGAAACAATAATCATAGTGAATAATCATTTTATCATGAAAAATAATTCATATTATATATATAATGAAAAATTATTTTAAATATATAACACATTAGGTTTAAACTAGGTCATCCATGGCTATAATCTATTCAAATCCTTCAAAATGGTTCATAAAAGATGTGAATTTACCCAAGCATAACCTATAGGAGGGTCTAGCCAGGTGTTCAATCTCAATCCCACTCATTGTGAACTAGTAAAGGTCAAGTCAATTCCAAATCTTCATATTTTTGACTTTTTACCACTAGGTGAATCTGTTCCACTACCACATCCACTTACCAGTATCCATATATATATGTGTATTTTCTAGGAAAACCACACAATATCTATTTTACCAATTTTTAAGGTTGTAATCCTATAATTAGACTTATCCCTAGAGGTTTCAACAATGTTCTTTAAATATAATCTAAAAATGAGGTGAAATGAGCCTTTTATACATTAATATTGCATCATTATAGATAAATATTCTATATATTTCATAACAATACACACTTAAGGACTAGAAAAGTTTAATTTTTGAAAGCAATAACTGAGATCTATGTGATCACTAAGAGGTGGAAGGGGTGAATCAATGATATTCTCTATTTTTATGTTTTCTTACTTAAGAAACAATATTCACCTCCTTTTAGAGAGATACATATATTCTATAAAACAATAAAACAATAAAACAATAAAATAAGAAAATAAGAAAAACCAAAGGAACATTGGTATTTACAAGGTTCACTACTCAATAAGAGTACCTAGTCCTTGGCATGGTTTGGAAGTAATTCAAGACCACAAAAGACATAGAATTAAATATTTTTAGTGGTTTTAATAAAAAGGGAACATCATTTCACTTGTGCATCATTATAGTCGATATACAGTGAATATGTTCCTCACACAAATTAAAGATATAACAAGGTTTTTTAAAAATTGTAAGAACCTTAACTAATAGGATTCAATATATTGTCACTATACTTCTTGAAACATATACACACATACACTTCTTTCAAGTTATTATATAGTTTATTTCACAACAATGAGAAAGAACCTCTTCATAAACTTCTTCAGAAAAACATCAATCCAATATTATATCTCTCTAGTATAAAAAGTTTAATGAAACTTGATATAATGTCCTGCTCATCCATTCAAATTTATCTAACTGATTATCTCTAATTTTTTTACCACCACCTCTTCAATATTTTTTTCTGATCAGTTTTTTAACTATATATACAATTCCAACCAATGGGAAGAATCCATATAGTATTCGTTAGACCGATTCCACTTCAATATATTTTAAAAATTACTGCTATTTATTGTTTATATGATACCAATTGACCCCTATTCATCTAATCACCTTTTCATATTTTTTATTTGATACCACTTGATAGAAAGACATCATCTGATATCCATTTGAATGATGTTTCTTTATAATTTTTTTTCTCTGATTGACTCTTTATTTTGGTAGCACTTCACCCAACTTTAAAAAATATACTAACCAATTAATTTTAGATTAACTACTTTATATAGTAAAAATTCATCTGATAATTAAATATGGGGAAAAGATATCAAATTCAAATATCCCACTCAAAACTTTTTACGACCCACTCAGAAACTTCCTTCCATTGACCACAATCAAACATCCTAAATTGTAGGATCTTTACTTAAGGATCAACATCACCATTCTTCAATAAACATTATTATGAGTTGCATATAATCATGAATCATTCATCCATGATTTTTGGAATGTTTAATGTCATATTTTCATTTTCATAATTAATATATTTATGAAAATTTAGTAAATTCGTTCAAATATTTCATCTAGTGCATCTTCATAATATATCCTGACCAATGAAACTTTGACTGGATTTCCTTTAAAACATTATGGGAACCTCTTAGAAGAATTTTTACATACACTTCATCCATATGGTGACTTTCATTAGAAACCTTCAACCCTTCAATTTTCATAGAAACCTCTAATTGATGAACCCTATATGGTTACTTTTGTACGCTCAGATAAAATGAAACTTTATGATTGATGACTCCAAGACTTTTAATTGATCATCCTGTGACTACTTAACTTCATATATTAAACAATATTTTTCTTGATAAAATTGGAAATGGTTTTCCTAGTTTCCTCAATACTAAGATTTTGAGTTTTCCCAATCATTGATTATTTACACAACCTTCTTTTTTATAGAGATTATAGTTGAATTAAAACTTGGGAACAATTTTGGATGATTGTGTAAAAGTCTGTTGAATGTTCTCCATCCAATGAAGTTGAAAAGAGACTATAGTTTTAAACTTCTTCAAAATTCCTCAAATCAATAGAATTCTTAAAAATATTATCGATTAAACTTTATACATCCACAACATCGAATATTTAAATCCTTTAAAATTATAATCATGCAACTTTATTTCTTTAAGATTCAAACTTTTCATAGTTTCACCTTTTTCCGATAATATATATTTATTAAAACCTCCCAAATTTAAAGAACAATCTTCATACAACCTCACATCAAACTCCCATTTATACACAAGCTTAGATCATGAAAATTTTCATTAGTCATGATGTTTATAATTATTAGAACAATAATGCATCATAATATTTTAACTTTAATGACCACTCTATCAGATACACTCAACAATAAACTTGGATAATTATTTATTACAAAGAGTCTATCTAATAAAATTAGACTCATAGTCTGCATTTGATAAATTTGACCCATTGGGCTCCTTCTGATACAATTGAGCTAATAAAAATTATCCGATTAACTTTGAGGGAAATTTAAACAAATAAAGGTAATTTATGATATACAAGAAGATAACACTTCGAGAAACCCTTCTTTATTCATCTTTTTCTTAGAAAATCTCCAAACTTCTTAGTCTAAATAGTTTCATTTGAGATAGTATTCATAGTCATCATATTTCTTGAAATATATTCAATATATAAAAATAATATCTTCTCACATAGTAGAATTATTATACACCTACTTAAAAACTTTCTTTATAATATGGGGAATGGAAACATAATAAATTGTGAGATAATATTCTCAATAAGGGTAAACATAGGATATATCAATCAGTTATCATAAGTGAGTATAGGATAAGAATAAGGGTATGATAACATGATCCTAAATTAAAAAATCATACCTAATCTTCAAATATATTTTATTATAAATCATAGAATAATGTCTTTTCAATCAAAATATAGTATAAATAAGTTCTCAGAATCATCAATAATCAATTATTATCCATGATAACATTTAACAATCATAATAAATAATTTTTTGGAATACACATAAGTATTGAAAACCATTTCTTTATCCAAGGTTCACTCCCAATATTATCATTTTGAAAAAAGTCCCATAATGGAAATGACTACTTAGTCATTTACTAAATTATCTTAGTAATAACTTCTATATCATGAAATCTATAATGAATTAAGAGTTTATTAACTCCATAATTAGTTAATAAATTCTCAACTTCATCATCATTACCTGATGCATTGGAGGGATTTATAATTCTGGGATCACCTGTCACATAATTAAAAGCATATATATGTCTGCCCCTAGATCACAAAATATTCATCATATAATTATTTAATAAACCATAGAAGAAAAATGAGTTTATTAAACATTTCATCATTCCATCATAGCATAAATTGTGGAAAATAAAAGGGGTTTATAAAGGTTTCATCACAACATAATTAACCCATGGGAAAGAAATGGGTTTCATAGAATCATCCTTAAATAATTAAAATCATAATACATCTAGAGAAATAAGGTGGATGGTATATTAATATCATATCCCTAGTGAAACATAAAAATACTTAATGGGTGTTAACATATATGAAAATAACTTTTAAAGATCATTTAAACCCTTCATTAATAAATTTATAAAATATCATTTTCTTTTGATAAAATTTTATCTAAAAATAACAATAATATTGAGAAAATAATTTTATTTAAATATAATCATCGAAAATTGTAATTTAATATTCAATTGAAAAAATATCCATGATGGTTGGAAAATATGTTATAACTATATATGTAAAAAGAAAACATTCCTTTCACACCTTTGTAAAAAGTAAAAAATAACATGTTCGAAATTGTTTTTTAAAAAGATTCCTTTTTATATCCCTGTAAATAAATTCAATGTTTGAGAAGATTAAATTTTTATAAAATTTAAATTATAGGTAAAAACATTCATGAAATGTTTTCAAGAGTATGGACACAAAAGAAAAAAATTTCAACCAAAGAGGAAGTAAGCTTAACTTTTTTGTAAAAACATTTTCTTGATAATTTTAAGTACCAAAGAGAGAAAAATTTATAAATACAAAAATAATAAATAAATTACCAAAGGAGAATAAAATATGTTAGGTTAAAATGATACTATCCATATAATTTCCCTCAAGTGAAATTTTGCTTAGAAAATCTTGAAAAGAAATGAGATTGTAATATAAACCCCTTACCTAAAGTTCTGTATTTTAATTTCACATTCCAATATCATGTATAGTAAATATATATTTCTTATAAATATATTATTTTACCATATATATACATAAATTACGATGTATTATTCCTTTATAATTTCCAATTATCTTTTCATTAATAATTCTTTCTTAAAATAGCCTTTTGGGTGAAAACTGGTCTGTTTTCTGTACATGTTTCAGTTCCATGGTTCTAAAAATTTAAAATAGGTTATGGTTTCATCATATTTAGAATACTATTCATGAAATAATTTCAATATTTATTCGTAATATAAAATTTTATAATTATTAATATTATGTGGTGATGAAAAATGAATTTCATCACTTCATAGAGATGGTAGTCCGTACATATACGTGAGTGATGTTTCCAATTTTTGATGGTTAGAATGAAAGAAAGGTAATAATAATAATTCAAATTTATAGAATAATTTTTATATTATAAATTTAATATATATATTTATTAAATATTTCTTTATTTCTACACATGTAAAATGGAAATTAAAAATGAATTGCATCGCTTCTTGCAGTGGTAGTCCACACATACGCACAAGAGACATTATCATTACCCAATAGATGGAAAATTAAAAAGTTATATAAGATATTATAATTATATAAGAATAATCATGACATAAATATAGAAAAAATAAATACATCATAATAACCAATCATGAAATTTGGTGATAGAAATTGAATCTTATAGCTTTGTGGAGGTTGTAGTCCTCAAGCATGCATGATAAATTCTTTCACCTCTCATTTATAGGAAAGGAGGTGGAAAATGAATGATATATCCTCATAATAAAAATTTAATATATTTAAGATAATGAATTAATTATTTTATAAAGGATACCATTGGTCTATATTAGGTTTAATAAGAAATAAAATTGAATGTACTCGGTTAAGAGTTATACCTCTCCATTGAGGAACCTCTTTTGGATTACACCTTAATCATTGAAAAGATGGTATTATAATAAAACCAAGAACTATAAGATATGTGTAAATATTATAGGAAGGTATTTGGGTAGATTTTTTCTAAGATAAAATTTTTATTAAGTGTGATAAGTAGAGGATAAGTGGTATCCTTTTATAAGGGAGGGAAACAATAAACTTAATTTTTTTCAAAATATTAGAATATATTAATATCGTACTTAGTTAAAGTGCATAAAAAAACAAAATATTTTAATATAAGATGGATAAGGTTGTAATAAAATCATATAATTAAATTAAAACAAGTTATTTGTGATATTTTAAACCTTATCTCCTAGTTTAATCCCTAATAAACCCATTTTAACCCTAACCGTGGTAACAAAATTTTACAAAATTTTACTACTCATTATGAAAAAAAATAAGTTGAACCTATTAAATTATATTAATTATGATTATTGAAAAAATTTAATCCATTTTACAAGATTTAATTTCTCTAATTGGTATAAATTCATTTTAAAATAATCATTCAAAATGCATTGAAAATAGTTTTTAGAAAATTGAATTTTAAGAATGAAACTAGATTTTTTTACATGAATAGTAAAAAATATTTGGCGAATGTTAATTTTTTATTGAATATATGATCTATATGTTTTTTTAAAATCATTCAACAATAGATATTAATCAAATTTATTATGATAAAAATACATTGTGCGCATAAAAACCATTTTCCAGGAAAACATTTATATTTACATTAAAATACTTTTATTTTCATCTATAACCAATTGATAACCAATTAATTAATTTCATAAATGATTAATTTTTTTTCATAATAGAGTTATTTTTATCCACAATATTAAATCTAATTACCAGGTGATGACTGTAACAATACATAATAATATTTTAAATGTATATCATAGTTTTTTCAAACTCAGTGTTACATGTAAAGAAAGTTATCAATGAATTTTTTTATTTAAAGAGAAATATATCATAAAATCACGGGATGATACACATATGGTAGAGGTCCTAATTCTCCATGTAGATCAGGGTGACCTGGTTCTAATACCCTTATTTATTTTGGAAAAATTTTTATGGGTTACTTTTCTTTTGAGATTGACTTATGGAACTTTTGATTGGAGTTGGTTCCTTAGTCATTTAGTAGTAGTGTATTGATTTTTTCTATTTAAAAGGTTGATCAAGGAATTAAAATTTCTTTGGAAGTTTGAGGAAATATTATTTTTTGATGTTGTTTCTCTTAGAGATCTTGGGGGTTATTGACCCAACATTTTAAAAAAACTATAAATAGTGGGAAGACCTTAATATATCGTGGTGTTAGTGAAGCCTTGTGTCCCTTGATGGTGGGTTGAAATCCTTTTTTAGATATAAAATATTTTTTGAGGATGTTTTACTTTAATTTTGTAGGGTATTTCTAGTTTTAATTTTCCTTTCATTGTGGGTAATTTCTAGTTTCATAACCCTTTTATAAAATAATTACAGTTGGGAAATTATACGACCCTATATTTTATTTATTTATTTACATAAATTTATTTTACGTTGTTTTGAGTTTTATTAAATTTCTTCCAAATATTTTTAAAAATTTAAAAGTTTTAAAGGGATGTACTGTTTTACTACATAGTTAGTAAACCATGAAGTATTGTGAAATACCTTTTGAATGTTTAGTGAAAATCTTGGAAGATATGTGGGGTTTCTTAGGGATACCTTGCAAGACCTTTTTGTTTAGGCTGTGTAGGTTCCACAGTCACAACATGGTTTGGAAAACCATGGGGGAAAACTATGTAGAATTTTTGATGTGTCTAGAGGACATTTTTAAATCCTTTAATCGTGGATCAAATTATGAATTTATAATGTTCCCAAACTACATTAACTACAATGGCGTAGTAATGGGGAAGTATGGGGTCGATACCAAAAGGAGCGGGGAACACAGTGATGAAAACTATTGACTAAAGGTTAGGTCACACCAATTTTAGTTTGATTTTATTAAAACAATAACTCAATTTAAGTAAATAAACTCAAATAGAAAAGAAGAAGAGAGGGGAACCAGTTTCCATATATAGTTTGGATAAAAAGAAATCTTGATTGTAATTGAAAAATAATAATACTCATTGGTTATGCAATGAATAATATTTAATCAATAAGAGAGATGGTGAAACCCTATTAATATACTATATAATATCAATTCATGGAGGTATGGTGAATTAAAATAATTAGAGTGCATTAATCCCGAATTTCAATTTCAGAATAATAATCACATTCAATGGTCATGAATTAATTAACTGAATCATGTTGGGTTTTATCCACTCTTAATTTTAATAACTCTAAATTTTAATAAAATATATGATAAAATTGAATAAAATAACAATACAAAATGAACAAAATCATTTATCAAGTTAATAATTAAATTGAACAATATTCTACACACCCATTTTTACTGATTCCACTCTCCAATACAGATTTAATTAGTCATCTTTGTGTGATCACCAATGATGAATAAACTATATTTAATAGTGAAGAGATAAAAAGATAGTGAATGAAAAATTATTAAAAGAAAATAAACTAGAATTAGAAAAATGATAAAACCATTGTTACATCAAAAATGGAAAAATAAATAAAATGAAAAATAGAAACCTATTTATGAAGAACTCTAGGCCGGAACACTATGGCATTCTCCCAGTGGTGGAATCCATATTCTCTGTAATGGATCCCCTTTCTCTCTACCCAAAACCATTTTTATAATATTTGAGGTTGTACTAAGGCTTCCCCAATTCAAAGATGTGTTTAATGTTCATTTGGGTTAAGAAGATATCTTCCCACTGTAAGATACATAAAAAATCTTCATTTTTTTATTATGTTTGAGAATTTCACAATGTGTAATGTTTATAGAAAATGTAATGTGCGGGGTTGAAATTTAATTATTCTTCATGGAAATAAAATGGTTCATGAATTTTATTATTTCACATTGTGTAATGATTACACGAAATTTAAAGTGTGTTTATAGCTTTGAAATCTCCATTTCACTCTGGTTCTTCAATATGAAGGCACCAAAACCTCCCATGATCATAAAACATATTGGGAAACATTCATTTAAAGGATTTATAATATTATTCGGATTCAATAATCAATACTAGATTCAATATTCAATTTTTTTTGTCACACCTAGCTGCATCACGACTCGGTGCGAAGTATCTTTTTGTTCCTCATTTGACACATTTTGTTTCATATTACTCAAAATTTTGATCCTGTATAAGAATACACAAAACATAATTATTAGGGAATCATCTCATATTAAATAAATTAATATTACATTTAAACACTATATAAATACATGAATATATTGATATAAAATAGAGATACAAGTGATTTAAAATTTCATTATTTTATTTTATTTTATTTTTATGTCATTTTATTCCTCCTCCTCCCACCCATAATGTGTCACCCCTACCTTGTTTGAGATCCCCTACAATGTGTGACCGCCACCTTGAGGCCTCCTTTTTCCGTGATGTCTTCATCACATTTCTTTACGATTATTGGATGATCCTCCTGGGTAAAAATACTTGTCCCTCCTCCCTCCTTCCTCCATGATTTCTTCCTCCCTTTACCATGATTTGATTCAGCTGAAGCCTACTTTGGTTTTTGGTTCGATTTTGATTTCTAGTTATTTATTATAGGGATTATTTTGGGATTTTCTTCCTTTATTTGGAATCTTCTTATGAAGGCAATACATTCTAGCCCCCACTATCAATGTGAGATACGCTAAACCTTATATTTGGACTTTCAATTATAGAACTTTGATTTCTTGGGTTTTTAATATTTTGTTTTGATATTAAATGGTAATATTAATTATTTATAAGATGTATTTTTATGGAAAACCATATCTCACTTGGTTTTATTTTCAATATAGAGTGATTTTAAATTTTGTAACATGTGAAAATATTTTTTGAATAAGTGTTTCAAGCCATGGGTTTGATCAAAAGAACAAATGGCATTTTTAAATGAATTTTGGGATTTAAAAGGTGTTTTTTATTCTTTAAAATAAATTTATAAATGGATATTTTAATTTTTTAATTTTTATTTCAAGTGACACTTTAAATTCCAAGTGTCGATAAAGTGTTTCAAAAATTTTGTTTGAATAAAACTATGATATTTTCAAATGTATTTTGGTATATTTGATGATTCCATACATATAAATGGGTACACACAGATAGATTATATATATATATATACAAATTTATATGATAATATGTGAATTTGTGAAATGATATATATCTATATGGGTGAGTGTGTGTGAAACTTTATATGAATACGATGATAACAATAATACTTTTAAATTTAATATTGATGTTGAACATGAATTTTCTAAATTAGTTTCCATGGAAATGTTCCATTGGTATTTATCAAAGAACATGGATGTAGAGTTTTGATATGATCCTAATTGGATATTGATTTTATGTATGTTTAGTTTTTTGGTTGTTTTTATTTTACAAAATTTATAGGATGATCAGGTGGTGGGTAGGAGAGCCTAGTTCGGGATGGGTTCCCTTTCCACTAGTTATTCTTTGTAATGTATGTTCCTTTCTAATGACCGTCGGCATATTACAAAATATTTACACTAATTTTGGGTCTCCCAAATTAGTGATGTTATTTTTAGGTTTCCCATATCCCTTAGTGACCCTTGGATGTTTTACCATGATGATTATTTTGGATTATTGTATGTATGGATTTCTCTTAGTCTATAAGTAATGGCTTTTTTTTCTCCTATTAAATAATTTGGAATATTTTAAATAATATTTTTGAACTTAGATGTGATGTCGATATAGAATTATGAGACCTTTGGGGGTAAAATATTTATAAAATAGAAATATTAAATATAATATATCACATGCATGTAGTTTTTTAGAAATAGTAAAATATCTATTGAATGGTGTCTTAGATAGAAAATTTAAGACCATCGTTAAATAAGGAATTTCGGTTATTCCCTAGGTGTAACATATCTTTGGTGCATGTGAGATATTTCATTTAAGTGAAGTAATAAGACAAATAATCGATGAATAAATTATTTATACGATTTATTACCTGTTAACTTCCTAAAACCTAACACTCATATATTTAAGAAATATTATGGAAAATCCTATAGTGTTCTATATAACACTAGATATTTGGTGGAGAAGAACTTTGGTGGATGACTTTGTTGGAGAAAAACAAAGAGGAGGAATGAAAAAGTATCGATGATGAGCGGGTGATGAACACTTAGAATCTCATCAATGATAATGAATTAGGATAATTCTTCATCAATGATAAATCCATAATTGAGGTAGTGATTTTTATTTTGATGGTTTATTTTTTTTCTTAAACTTCCATGTTGAACATGAATTAATTATTTTAGAAATTAATTTACTGATTATTTTTGTTGAATTACCATTGTATTTAATTCGTATATTTAGTAATTGTTTTGATTAAAACCCCAAAATATTCTCACTATTTCATCAATGTTTTTTCAAAATTTTAATAAATCACCATTCTCCCCACTTTTGTGTTTTATGCCTTTCTCTCTGCATTTTTTGAATGTAGGTCATCGATATTTTTATTGTCTATTGATTCGACTTTATATAAAAACTCGTTTCATTGTGTTATTTCATTCTTATGTTCCACAAATAATTATTATGGTATCAAAATCATATATTATAGAAATTATAGATGATTAAAAATGAAAATGGAATTGACGGTGAATTAAGGATTCTATATTTGTGAGTTATGGTGTGTGTGCATGTAGTGCATAATGCGACTAAAGTTGATTTTAGAACAAAAAGTGGCCTGACTATAGCATATAGTTACGTTATGGGATCAGTATACATGTGTTTCATGTGTTTTGACTGAGTTTTTTGGTGTATATAGCATTTTAGATGAAAATTTGGAGATTCAATGAATTTTAGGAAATCTGGCCAAATTATGATATATATGATGTGTAGTTTAGATAACACATTTTGTATATCACTATATGTGCGGAGGCTACAGTTTCAGGTGAAGTTAAGAGTCACACATTGTGTGTATTATCTATAGTCCATGTTTCATATCTATATGTTTTATGACTCCTAGGATGTTATATCTTTTCATACTATTAGGGGTACACAAACATAGACACAAACACGAGTATAATACACAAAAATAGAAATATTACACAGGTATGAGCATAAACACATGACTGAGTACCTAGATAAACTATTCACATCATGAATGACATAGAAAACCCTTGTATATGGAGAAGAAAATGTCTTGTGAGATGAAAGGACACAAGAAGAACCAGATATAGTGTAAAAACCATGGATTTTATTAGGCACACGGTGTATTTCTAGAGAACTTAGATAAGTTTTTTTTGGGATGGAGTTTCCTCTATTAATCCCCAAGGAGTGTTAGGTATCTCACCTAAAGAGACACGTATCCTTCTAAAGAGTAGAATCTTTCCCATGTGAGTAAGAGTGAGGTAGGAATCCTTTACCCATGAGATTCATATAGAGTCTGGTATTTCAACCACATTACCAGGGCATGGATCCTCTATCTATTAAGTAAAATTTCATTGATATATAGATTTTAAATGGGGGATGTATCCTACACTAAAGTATAGTATTTAACCCAATTTTATGGTACATGGTTCCTCTAGTGTTATCAGAGAGAAATGGTCATAGATAAAGCTTGAGATAATATAAAATGAGATCCATAATGATAGTATATAGGTGGATGGATGATAAAGACTTTATGTTGAATCTTGAGTACCTCTAATAAGCATATCTGGGTTTCCTTGTTTATCCTCCTTGATTTTGTGATTTATAGATGAATCCATCCTCTATGCTTTATATTTTATGATTTTTGGGGAGTATTTATGGGTATGTTTATACTCACCCCTATTTGGGCTCAACCCATATGTTTAATCCCTTATACAGAAAACATTCCTTTTGACAAAGTCCAAGGAGGTCTGGGAGCTGGTGGAGGATAGTGGTATAGTGTAGTAGAGATAACTATTGTGTTGGTTTTCTTTTAGAGACAGACACCCTTATAGAAGACTAGACCTTATATTTGGTTCTTGGTCATCTATTTTACCCTTTATAATTATTATACCTTCCATTATACTCAGATGTGGCATATTATTAGTTTATGCAAGCATTACGTTCCTACGAGTAGTTTACTTTACTCTATTACTTGGTGGATGTGGATATGTGTGTGTGTATAGGTGTAACGACCCAAAATTTCATTAATGAAAATTCCCATTGATCTAATTAAATGTCTTATTATGTAAAATAGTTAAATAAAATATGTACTACATTGGTTTTATGTTTTTGGATTTCAAAATACCTTTAATAATTGTTACCATTGCTAATATATCCATTGAACAGTGATCACATGATTGGTATAAATATAGGGCTTTAACAAATCAAATTTATGTAGAAAGAGGAAGAAATGGCCTAATCCCGTAGAATTTCCCCATACAAAGCCCATTTGTCAGAGATCAGAAAGGATATGGAGTCATTGGGCTTCACTCTTGACTAAGCCAAAGTTGAGCTTCAACATGTCAAGCTTGAACGGAACCGCTTACGGGAGAAGTGGAAGTTGATAGAGATTACCACCCGAGCGATGTTATCCGAGCCACCCCAAGAGTCTATCACCATTGCACACCTTACCCTTAGGTCATATGTGGGTGTTATAAGGTTTTATGTAACAATACCTTATCACTATGATTATGTGCATCATTTTTGTATATAAAAAATAATATATATTCATTTTATTGTTGTTACCTTGTAAATGTTTTTTTAAAGAACATATAATATTTTTAATTAATATTAAATTAAGAAAATATATTTTGATAAATTAATGGATTTTCAAATTAAATAATATTTTAATAAAATATTATTAATAAATTACTTTTTAAATATAAATGATCGTATAAGTTTTATGAATACAATTGAAATTTTTATTAGGGTATGAAAGCTGTTTTTGTCAAAACCCATGATTTTTTTGAAAAATGTCGATTTTTATTTTAAAAGTAAAAATTCAAATATTTAGAAAATTATTTAGATAAAATGAATATTATTTTTGGAATCAGAACATCATAATTATCCAACAGTGAATGTTTCATAATTTTCTGAGACAGTCAAATTTTTGGGTAAAAATTAAATACCATTTAAATATATAATGTGTTTTTGTGACATAATAATGACCCAATAGTGATTTAATAAAATACTATAAACACTATTTTCGTCCAATATATATTTTAACATTAAAATAATGAGATTTCAGGTTTATTTTATTTATTTTACAAAGCCTCAGTGGACCCTCCAAGACTTATAAAACATTTTATCTTTTTAAAATGATTCCCTTGAGAGTGTGACTCACCTCTACATAATCAAGCCTAATATTTTAAGAAGTTAGACCATTGGAATTATAAAATATTGTTTTTCAACCCCCTTTAGAAAAAGGTATGGTTTTTGGTTTTGATTAGTTTAATGCCTAGTGTCCAAAAACTAAATAATAAAGAATTCTATCCCTTTTCCTATATAAACCCACCAAGATCCAACTTCCTCATCACTCAAAGCCTATGGATCTCTACCAAACTCTTCCATAATCTCTCTAGAATCCTCCCAAGGTTCCATAATCTCTCAAAAAGCCTCTCTCAATCCCCTCCCAAGCCATTGGGATCATACTTCCCTGTAAGAGATATATTCCTTTCTCATTTTGTCCAAATTTCATTATGTTTTTATACCATCTTTTTTCAATTAAAAATGTTTAGGTATGATTTTGAACCTCCCCCATACAGCCTTACTTATGTTTTATCAATTAGATACCTCTTTATCTCTCATTAATGCCTCTCATGTACACCCATTACAATGCCAAAATTACATAAGGAATTTCTCCCTTCTCATTTAGATTCAAGGAATTCTTTTGTATTATGAATATAAATTCCATTACATATTATGGTAAATATATCTATATAACCCCGTTAATTTCCATTTCATATACTTATGATGAGAAACCCATTTCTCTCTTATCAACCATTTTTATGAATTCTTATGTCACACTATTATGCTGCCAAAATTGCACCATGATTTTCCAATCCAAAGTCATTGTGTAGTGAATACCATGCCCATTTATCTATCAAGGGTATTAACCTTTATGAACATTTACTTATTTATTATAGAGTTTCATGTATTAATTCCACATTCCTTTATCATGGAATAAATTATGATCTTTAATGATTCCATATTGTATGATCCATGTGGCACACTTATGCATGAAATGAAATGTTTAAGAAGGGTGAACCCTGATATCACTCCAATGCATTGGGTAATTACTAGTATGATGATACACCAAGTGAAATGAGGGTTTAATCATGCTAAATAAAGTGCAATAAAGGCTTACACATTCTCCATGTTCAATGATCCTTGGCTCATGCTAATACCATGTTAAGTATTGTTGCCACGTTTCCAAGTTATGATAATCATGCTATATCATGACATTATGTTCATGTTTCTCTTATGCTCCATTGATATTCCTATTTCCTAACATGTATTGTATTATTCATGTTATTCCTTGTTTAATCCCTTACTGGGATTTATATCTCACCCTTTTCTTATGCATGTCCTCAAGTTATCCCATGAAATGCTAAGTACGGAGGAATGTGTAAAGATATTTTCAATAAAGATGTGTATTTCATGTTTTAACTTGTTATGTAATGTTCCTAAGCCCCAAAGACACTATCCCTCTCTACATTATGTGTTGTATCAAGTGAATTTTTTATGTAATAAAATAAGTTTAAGTGTGAAATAAAGAACAGTGTTGATATAGTTTGTATCAGAGGGTTGGTTTAGTTATTTTTGGGATTAGGTTTAGAAAAACCTAGTAAAGCCTTATAGATAAGAATAGGTATAATTAAAACAACCCTAAGTTATGGTGAGTATTGAGTAAGTGGTTTATCAGAAAATACATCTTTGTCTGGATACGAGCAGGAAGAGGTGGCTCTTGCACAGATGTACCCAGGAGTGAAAACTCTGACAAGGAGTTTCAGGCTTGACCCAGGGTATCTAGGTACACGATAATGGACCTTGCTGCCCTATTAGTTATGACACTCCAAGGGGATATGATTTGGTAAATTTACAGGCTTAGTATGAACCATTGTTAAGGGAATAAAAAAATGTCCCTAAAAATATATGTTGGGAAGTAGATAATGGATAACATAGATTGAATCCGATAGATTCATAAGTTAAGGAAATAAAAGTTATTTATATGTCTTCCATTTTTGTCCTTGGATTACTCTTTATGTGTTAACGCTAACTTTAGTTTTATTCAAGCCAATGACTGGTAATAGGAGGTCTCGGGCTAACAACTGATTGAAGATCAATGTGATGAATTTTTTAATGAGATGCCCAATCCAATGGGAGTGGGAATCACAAACTTTTTCATGATACTCTCTTAGTTAAATCAAGATTTGAATAGAAACACGGGTCAAGAGGAACGTTCATGTCACGACCCATCCTCGGGGCCTGTGCCATGACTACCCCAAGCCCGCCTTCCATAGGCCAGGGGCTGGTGACTAGCACCAAGGCGTAATTCCCGATAAAAGCGAAGACATTTCCTTTGTAAAGTAAACACACACAACAGAGCAAGAAAGCAGTAGAAGTAAACACTAAGTAAAAACTGGGTACAAAGTAACTGCGGGAAAAGTAAGTGGGCCAGAATACAAACCCAAACTGAAAGTAAAGTACAACTGGAAAGGGAGTACATCTACTGAAAAGTAAAGCCGCAGTCTCAAGCCATCCACTGGAAGTCCCAACTGAAGGGTGGGTACAGATAGCCTCCACTGCTCCTCGGGTCCAGCCGTCCGCTCCGAGTACGTCCCGCCCAGTGGACCACCTCCAGCTACCGACCTGCTCCGCAAGCCTCAACCACGAGCAGCGCTGTCCGTCGTCTACAACCAACACAATGTAGTGCGGGCATAGCCCGTGCATGGGTGAGTATAAGCTACTTAGTAGGGACCCCGAGACCCCCAAAGGTCTCCCAGAATCCACAAAGGATAATCCAAAAAGGAAAGATACAATCACAAACTAACATCCAACATTACTTAGGTATATGCCCATACATATACCTAAGTCATCAATTCTTTCTCGGCTCCAACATCCAAGCTCAAGTACGACCCAGTCCACATAGGAAATCACAACCCAATCCATACAAGAAAGCATAATGTAATCCACACAGGATATCAATTCAATCTTATCGAAGATAAGGATTGAAAGTAAAGATTCAGATCACACATGTATACTTCTTAGTAAGATGATAAAGATGATCAGATGTAGCCACTGATTCATCTAAATCATCGGAACCACACAGGATCGATAGGTACTTACCCCCGCAATGACCCACACAGGATCTGACCCACACAGGATCGATAGGTAACTAACCCCTGCAATGACCCACACAGGATCAGACCCACACAGGATCTGTAGGCGCTGGCCCACATAGGACCGCTGAGCGCTGAACCACACAGGATATGACCCACAAAATATCGGTAGCACTGATCCACATAGGATCTCTGAGTGCTGTAGTTGTCGCCGTCGAATCCACGGAGAATTTCTGTACAATCGTCATCGTCGTCACAGTCGCAGCCTGCTCTAGGGTTCTCACACACAGCAAGCTCGTTTGGGAGGGTCCGCTCCACGAGCTGAGGGGATGATACATCAACTAAATCATATTCCAGAGTTTATGTATCCAAAAGTTCCGTATCGTCAATAGGAACTCAACACGATAGACGACACGTCAATCGGACACCCGGTCTGAGAGTTATTGGCCTTTTCGTTCTAGGGGCCCTGTTGGTTTTAAAGTCAAAACCAACATAACCATACTCCATATACATCCAAACCTCGAGCGGAGTAATACAAAATGTCCATCTCACTAATAATAATCCAACAAAGTCGACGACACGTCAATCGGACGTCCAGAGCTCAAGTTATAAGCGTTGCCGCTCTGAGGGCCCGATTGGTTTCGTGTACGAACCAACCCGGCCGAACCCAAAGTACTCCAAAACCTTGAGTGTAATATATCTAAACTAGCACATTGATCCAAGGATCACATCTCCACTAACGGCGCGTCGATCGGAGGTCTGCAGCCCATGTTATGGGCAAAAGACCGTGAGAGGTCCGGAAGTGGGGGTTTCGGGCCCGGACAGACCCGGCCCGAGGCACCCTGGGTCGGCCCGAACTGGGTGGACCCGACCCGGGTCCGGGTCCAGGCCGCTTGGGCGCGACCCTACCCAACCTGGGCATAGCCCGGTCGCCAGGTGGCTCGGCCGTTTCGGCAGAGCAGATGGGGGGGGGGGCTGCCCCCCTGTTTCGTAACCGCGACCCCCATGATGGGGGGCCGCTCCTGCAAGCCAGCCGGGGGTTGTAACCCCCGGCTCCTCCGTTGACCGGCCGGCCCACTCCGGCCGGCCGTCTACTGCCGCCATGGGACCCGCATGGGCCGGTCCCCCTGCTCCGACGCCGGCGGCCCGGAACCAGCCGCCGGTCCCTACTCCGCTGCGGCCTCAGTCGCGGCGCAACGGCGCTGCGCCCGTCCACCCCAGCCCCGCTCCGGCCGCGGTGTCTTTGGGTTTTTCTAGTGCGGCGCAACACGCCGCGGCTTGGTTCAATTTTCAATTGCATGAAGCGACGGCACCGCACATCCTTGCTGCTCGTTCCCGTGCGGTGCCACGTCACCGCGTCACTTTCCTTCGAACCGTAACAAAAAAAGAAATAAGGGAGGAGGGTCGGCTGTGTTTGTGTGGTCTGACCCCCTCTCATTAATTGATAACAAGTGGTCCAATTGAATGAGGAACGTCGACGGATGAAATCACGAACAAAAACACATAAATCCCCTACCTCATTGAATTCGTTGAGCGAGGGTTCGTTGCGGAAATAACCGTCGCATAAGAAGGCGTCGCGGAAGGAGAATCGTCGCGCCGTAGAGAAAAGATTCACCGGTGTCGCGTCGTCGATCTCCGAGGATCCAGCATTCTTATCAACCTTCTTCGGAGGTCAGCATTCTTCGCGTTCTTCGTATTCTTCACGTTCTTCGTCGAAGAAGAAGAAGATCTTCAAGCCCCTTAGGTTTTTCTCCAAAATCCTCTCAACGCAACAAGTTCCAACCAAAATAAAATAAGTGATTCACTTATTTTATTATCATGACTTAAGTATTTTAATTTAAAACATTCAAAATTAAACTCACTTATTTAATTAACATAAGTTATCTAATTAAATGGTGAGTTGAAGGAGTTAGGGAATTTGAAGGGGGTGGGGCTCGTGTGGGCCCCACCGCCCTTATAACCTATCATGGATAGTTTCCCAACTTCCACATAAAGGATAACCACTTAGAGAAAATAAAATAAAATTGAAGCTCAATTTTATTTTACCTTCCACAATTTTTAACAACTTCTCCCGTGTAAACGCAACTCCGAAAATGGTGTTTCCTAATCAATTACCAGCACTGTGAATCCATCGGTTCCCTCGAATTCGATTTCGATCAGCGGTTCAAAAGTTAAAAAATCCCGCTCATTCGTTCACTGAACGTACCCAAGCTAAACTTCAGATAGAAATTCCGGGCACACCGGGGCCTCGCAATCAAGTGCCGTCAGAAACCGCGTTCTTGTAAAATCCCAAAGAAAATTAAGAAAAATTTTCCCTCGAGTTTTACGGGTCTTTACATTACTCCCACCTCAGAGCTTTACCGTCATCGTAAAGATAGATCATAAACTAGGGGAACAAATGTGGGTACTATGCACACATTTGAGCCTCCCGCTCCCAAGTGCTCTCCTAGTGGTTCCCGTGCTGCCATCTGATGCACACTAGAGGAATCGACCGTCCATGTAGGACCCGCTCCTGTCGATCCTCGATCTCCACCGGGACCGCCGCAAAATTCGCCCCATCATCAATGTCTAGCTCCCCATGGTCAATGATATGCATCGGGTCGTGCACATATCTTATCAGCTGAGATACATGGAGGACTTCCTGCACTCGGTGCAACTGAGGTGGTAGAGCAAGGTGATAAGCCACCTTGCCAATCCTGCTGAGGACCTGGAATGGTTTGATGAAGCATGGAGACAAATTGCCGCCTCAGCCAAATCTCCAAAATCCACATTGAGGGTGAGACCCGCAAGAAGACCGTGGTCGCCATCCTCGAACTCTAGTGGCCTCCGCCTCCTATCAGCATAAGACTTATGCTATCTCTGAGCTGTCCTCAACCGCTCCTGGATGACCTGGACCTTCTCCGTTGTGGCCTGGACCATCTCCGGTCCCACAAGTGCTGACTCCCCAGGGGTCTGTCCAGTACAGAGGAGATCTGTAAGGTCGACCGTACAATGCCTCATATGGTGCCATCCCGATGGTGGAGTGGTAGCTGTAGTTGTATGCGAACTCCATCAATGGTAGGTGGTACCTCCCAACTACGACCCAAGTCGAGGACACATGCGCGGAGCATGTCCACGAGAGTCTGAATGGTCCTCTCCGTCTGACCATCTGTTTGAGGGTGAAAGGCGGTGCTCAGACATAGCTGCGTCCTGAACGCCTCCTGCAACCCCTTCCAAAGCCGGGAAGTAAAGCGAGCATCTCAATCGGAGATGATAGATGATGGAACACCATGAATCCGTTACAATCTCATGAACGTAGAGACGTCCCAAGCTCTCCACTGAGCCCCTGATCTCTTATGGGTAAGAAGTGGGCCGACTTGGTGAGTCGGTCGACAATCACCCAAATGGAGTCGTGACCTATGGAAGTTTATGGAAGTCCAGTAACAGAGTCCATAGATATTCCGTACCACTTACACTCCGGAATCTCCAAGGTCTGCACCAAGCCTGCTGGTACCTGGTGCTCTGCCTTCACCTGCTGGCAGGTGAGGCATCAAGAAACGAACTCTACCACAACATTCTTCATGCCCGGACACCAGTGCTGTCGTTTGAGATCCTGGTACATCTTCGCCACTTCAGGATGTACCGCCAAAGGGGATGTGTGAAACTCCCTCATCACCTCCTCCCGTAAATCAACTGGTACCAAGGTACGTTCTCTGAAAAGTACTTCGTGCTCTCCTTCTAAAGAGAATCCATCAGGTTCCTATCCTGAGGATATCTGTGCACGCCGCGTCTCACAGTTAGCGTCCCCACACTGTGCCTCTATGACATGCTGTAGTAGTGAAGGAGTGACTGTGAGTGACTGAAGAAAGGCTGCTCCATCTCTATCCATGAAGGATATCTGCAAAGCGGCTAGCTGCTCTGTCGCCTCCCCAAGTAGCTGAATGCCCGTCCTCCTACTGAGAGCAACGACTACCACGTTCCCCTTTCCAGGAGTATATACTATCTCAAAGTCATAGTCCTAGAGGAACTCGAGCCATCACCGCTGTCTCAGATTTAGGTTCTTCTATGAGAATATGTACCTGAGACTCTGATAGTCAGAATAGACTGTAAAGCGCTCGCCCATTAGATAGTGTCGCCACATCTTCAGAGCAAAGACCACTGCTGCTTACTCCAGGTCATGGGTAGTGTAGTTCTGCTCATGCTTCCTCAACTGACTTGATTCATAGACGATCACGTCCTGATCCTGCATCAGGATACATCCGAGTCCGGTCCGTGATGCATCGCAGTAGACTACGTACCCTACTCCCTCATCCAGAAACCTCAAAATAGGTGCGCTGGGTCAAACTCTGTCTCAGCTCCTGGAAGCTCTACTGACATCTATTTGACCACACGAAGAGGATTGCCCATTCTTCCTTAATGTTCTGCAAAACTGCATATATTTCTCCTTTGCTGAAAAGAGAAATCCCGTCTCATCCCCTGGATGAACCACGTTCCTTTCATAATACAGTAAATCCCATCATGATCTGTTAATTCATGCCATGGATGATGTCGTAAGCCCTCGATGCTTTCTACCAAGAGATCCAACTATTACTCTCTCCTCCAAGGGTTGAGTCACACTATCGGCATCATTATGTGGTCACTAGGTCTCCTCTAGTAAGAATCACTCAAGTGAGGGTCAAGTCAACTGTTTTTAACCGGAACCTCTTAGTATTAACATACAAAAGACAAGAAAGCAAACGTCACTATTGAAAGCATCTTTTTATTACTTCAACTCAAAGTACAAGGACACAAGGCAACACAAACAACGAAGCTAGAGGCATTATGGGCAAAGGACTCTATTCCTGGAGCTAGTCTCACACTTGTCCACCCGCTTCCAGAGCTCCATGATCGTAAGCTTCAGCTGCCTGAAGTTGTGCTCTCCCCTGAGGTCGGGGTGGACCTCCTGGTGGTGGTGGTGGTAGAGCCTCAAAACGTCGTCCACCACCTGCCGCTTGACCAGCTCCTCGGCCTCATCCACCTGCTCCCTGCGGACCACCACGGTCGGTTCCTCTTCCTCTTCCCTGGGTGGTTCCTCAATCGTCTGCTGCTCCTCTGCATGGCGGGTCGGGCAGTCACGAGCCATGTGGCCCTGCCCGCCGCATGCATAGCACTGTCTTCCACTCGTCAGAATGGTTCTGATGCATGTGCCCCACACCTCCGAGGCCTATTTCCTGAGGTCGTCCGCCTGATGGCCTGGTTCGTTTGGACCTCTGCGACATCTGTCTACTGCCTGCTGCAGAAGACTCTGCCACGTGCCGCCCTGTGGTAGGTCTCGTCCCTGGTGAAGACTCAGAAAGAAAAGCTCTCGATGATAAGGGATCGCTTCAGTACCCCTGCCTATGTCGGAATGCTGAGGAAGATTAGTGATTCCCTGATCTCATGACTCAGTCCCTACTCAAAAGTCTGGGCCCGAAAGAATGGGTCTCATACCATGTCCGTCGAATAGCGCGAGAGGTCGGTAAATCTCGCCGAGTACTGGGCGACCATCAAGCTGCCCTGCCGCAACTGTAGTAGCTCCTGGATGCGCACCGCACGGAGGGTGGCCGGGACGAACTCTGAGCAATAAGAGGCTCTCAAAGTCCGTCTAGAGGAGAGATGCCTTGTCGTGCACCTTGGAGCATCAAGCTCCACCATCTGCCTGCTGCCGCGTGTAGGAGGCTCGTTGTGAGGATCACCATGAGATCAGCTAGTGTCCTCACTAACCTGAAAACTCGTACAAATGCCTCCAGCCAATCATCGGCTACCTGAGAGTCTGTCTCCCTGCAGAACCTGGGTGGTCACTGATGCTGAAACTCGTGCAGTGCACTAAGTCGACGTGCATCGTCAGCGGCTGGGGGCTGGTAGCATCGGTGGCTCGATGGGTAGAGGTACCACCGATGCCTCTACTGTCAAAGGGCCCTACACCGAGGGCCTCGTCGCTCGGTGGGGCTGTCGTCACGTACAACGCTCGGAACCCTAGCTGGCTGCCATCGTGGGGCCATCCTGTAAAGAAACAGGTGCGCCACGGTCAAACATTATACCTGGTGAGCTGACACAAATTAATCACAAAGAAAACTTGAAACACACAGGCAATCATTGTTTTCGTGCATTAAGTCGGAAATCAGAAGTCAGGGTCCTGGTGTACGGATACGTCTACCGCCGCACCGACACTAGAATCCCTGGACTGATAACCACACTCAATACTCTCAATACTATTACTTCACATCGAAAAAAGATTAGAGTCCTGAGTTCTGCGGTAGAACCGAACTCCTCTGATTCCAATTTGTCACGACCCGTCCTCGGGGCCTGTGTCGTGACTACCCCAAGCCCGCCTTCCATAGGCCAGGGGGCTGGCGACTACCACCAAGGCGTAATTCCCGATAAAGGGGAAGGCATTGCCTTTGTAAAGAAAACAAACACCAAAGAGCAAGCAAGCAGTATAAGTGAACACTAAGTAAAAACTGGGTACAAAGTAAGTGAGGGAAAAGTAAGTGAGCCAGAATACAAACCCAAACTGAAAGTAAAGAACATCTGGAAAGAGAGTACAACAACTGAAAAGTAAAGTCACAGCCTCGAGCCGTCCACGGAAGTCCCACCTGAAGGGTGGGTAAAGATAGCCTCCACAGCTCCTCGGGTGCAGTCGTCCGCTCCGAGTACGTCCTGCCCAGTGGTCCACCCCCAGGTACCGACCTGCTCTGCACGCCTCAACCACGATCAGCGTTGTCTGTCGTCTGCAACCAACACAACGTAGTGTGGGAATAGCCCGTGCAGGGGTGAGTATAAGCTACTCAGTAGGGACCCCGAGACCATCTAAGGTCTCCCAGAATCCACAAAGGATAATCCACAAAGGATAATCCACAAAGGAAAGATACAATCACGAAGTAACATCCAACATTACTTAGGTATATGCCCATACATATACCTAATTCATCAATTCTCACTCAACTCCAACATCCGAGCTCAAGTACAACCAAGTCCACACAGGAAATCACAACCCAATCCACACATGAAATCATAACGTAATCCACACTGGATATCAAGTCAATCTTATCGAAGATAAGGATTGAAAGTCAAGATTCAGCTCACACAGGTATACTTCTTCGTAAGACGATAAAGATGATCAGATGTAGCCACTGATTCATCTAATCCATTGGACCCAAACATGATCGATAGGTACTAACCCCCGCAATGACCCACAAAGGATCTGACCCACACAGGATCTGACCCACACAGGATCGATGGGTAACTAACCCCCGCAATGACCCACACAGGATCGGACTGACACAGGATCTATAGGCGCTGGCCCACACAGGACCACTGAGCGCTGACCCACACAGGATTTGACCCAAATAGGATCGGTAGCATTGATCCATGTAGGATCGCTGTAATCGTCGCCGTCGAATCCACAAAGAATTTATGTACAGTCGTCATCGTCGTCGCAGTCGCAGCCAGCTCTTGGGTTCCCGCACACAGTATGATCGTTCGGGAGTGTTCGCTCCACGAGCCAAGGGGCTGATACATCAACTGACTCATAGTCTGGAGTTGATGTATCCAAAAGTTTCATATCGTCAACAGGAACTCAACGCGATAGACGGCGCCTCAATCGGACGCCCGGTCTGAGAGTTATTGGCCTTTTCGTTCTAGGGGTCCGGTTGGTTTTTAAGTCAAAACCAACCCAACCATACTCCAGCTATGTCCAAACCTCAGGAAGAGTAATCCAAAAGGTCCGTCTCACTAAGAGGAATCCAACAAAGTTGACAGCACGTCAATCGGACGTTCGGAGCTCAAGTTATAAGCGTTTCCGCTCCGAGGGCCCGGTTGATTTCGTGTACGAACCAACCCGGCCAAACCCAATGTACTCCAAAACCATGTTTATAATATATCGAAACGAACAACTCGATCCAAGGATCGCATCGCCGCTGACGGTGCGTCGATCGGAGGTCCGCAACCCAAGTTATGGGAAAAAGACCGTGAGAGGTTCGGAAGTGGGGGTTTTGGGCCCGGACCGACCCGGCCTGAGACCCCCTAGGCCGGCCCAAACTGGGCCGACCCGACCCGGATCCGGTTCCGGCCCGCTTGGGCGCAGCCCAGCCCGGCCCGGCTGGTGCGACCCGACCCGGTCGCTAGGTGGCTCGGCCGTTTCGGCCCAGCGGATGGGGGGGGGGGTACCCCCCCTATTTCGTAACCGCGGCCCCCCATGATGGGGGGCCCCTCCAGCTGGCCAGCTGGGGGTCGTAACCCCCAACACCTCCCTTGACTGGCCGGCCCACTCCGGCAGGCCGGCTACTGCCACCACGGGACTGGCATGGGCTAGTCCCCCTGCTCCGACGCCGGCGGTCCGGAACCGGCCGCCGGTGTCTGCTCCATTGTAGCCTCAGCCGCGACCTTGGTTCGTCCGGCGCGGCGGTACGGCGTCGCGCCCCTCTGCCGCGGCCCCTCTCTAGCCATGGTGGCTTCGGGTTTTTCCGGCGCAGCGCGACGCGCCACGTCTTGATTCGATTTTCAATTGCGCGGCCCGACGACGCCACCCATCATTGCCGCTCGTTCTCATGCGGTGCGACGACACTGCATCACTTTCCTTCGAACCGTAACAACACAAGAAATGAGGGAGGAGGGTCGACCGTGTTTGTGCGGTCCGACCCCTATCGTTAATCGAAAGCAAGTGGTCCAATTGAATGAGGAACGTCGACGGAAGAAATCACGAATAAAAACACATAAATCCCCTACCTCGTCGAATTTGTTGAGCGAGGGTTCATTGTGGAAATAACCATCGCGGATGATGCGTTGCGGAAGGAGAATCATCGCGTCGTGGAGAAAAGATTCGTCGGCGTCACGTCATCGATCTCCGAGGATCCAACGTTCTTGTCGACCTTCATCGGAGGTTGGCGTTCTTCGCATTCTTCACGTTCTTCGCATTCTTCGCGTTCTTCGTCGAAGAAGAAGAAGATCTTCAAGCCCCTTAGCTTTTCTCCAAAATCCTCTCAACGCAACAAGTTCCAACCAAAATAAAATAAGTGCTTCACTTATTTTATTATAATGACTTAAGTATTTGAATTTCAAACATTCAAATTAAACTCACTTATTTAATTAACGTAAGTTATCTAATTAAATTGTGAGTTGAAGGAGGTAGGGAATATGAAGGGATGGGGTTCGTATGGGCCCCACTACCCTTATAACCTATCTAGGATAGTTTCCCAACTTCCACATAATGGATAACCACTTAGAGAAAATAAAATAAAATTTAAGCTCAATTTTATTTTTCCATCCACAATTTTTAACAACTTCTCCCGTGTAAACGCAACTCTGGAAAAGGTGTTCCTAAGCAATTACCAGCATTGTGAATCCATTGGTGCCCTCAGAATTCGATTCCAAGCACTGGTTTAAAAGTTAGAAAATCCCGCTCATTCGTTCACTGAACGTACCCAAGGTAAACTTCGGATAGAAATTCCGGGCACACTGGGCCTCAGAATCAAGTGCCGTCAGAAACCGCGTTCTTGTAAAATACCAAAGAAAATTAAGAAAAAATCTCCCTTGAATTTTATGGGTCTTTACAGTTCAACCCCCCCCCCCCCCAATAAAGAAAAATTCTCAATTGAGAGCTTCATGAGACAAAGGAATCATACTTTTAATGGATCATCTAATCCCTCAATTTCCAAACAATGGATCAACTCCATTGAAAATATCTTCTACATCCTTCAATGTTCTGAACAAGAGAAGGTTATTATGGATTCTTATCATATGGAAGGTGAAGCTGGTCAATGGTGGACATTGATAAAAAATATGAAGCCTGAGGAAGAGATCGAGGCATTGGAATTGAAGGATTTCAAGAAAATATTTTTCAACAAATATTTTCCTCTCACCCTATTACTTAATATGTAAAGGGAATTCCTTTTCCTCAATAAAGAAGACAATTAATCCATTGGAGAATACGGGGAAAACTTTACAAGTCTGGAATGATATGCCTCTGGCTTTGACATTACCCCTGAATTCTAGGTAGACTATATCTTTGGTGGGATGAAACCTAGCCTACGGAAATCCCTGGCGATCCGTGACTTTGATATCTATAAGGAAATTGTCCGTTGTTCCCTCAAGGTCGAAATGGAGATTAAATAATATCAGGGGTATCATATGGAAAATAAGAATAATTTGGGCTTCAATTCTGGAGGTCCCATTGATAAATCCAACAGTGCTAAGAAAATTCAATACCCCTCTTGCCAAAATTGCGGAAAGAAGCACCCCAAAAATCTATTGGAGGGGATGATGAAATGATTTAGGTGTGGAAGAGAAGGAAAAATAGCCATTAAATACCAACAAGAAAAAACCACGGCTGAAACAGAGGAGAGAAATGATCCATTAAACTCTCAATGCGTTTTTCATTGCTTCAACTACAAAGAACCAAGACACCTTGAAAACCAGTGCTCTAAGCCAAGGGTTTTATGAGGCAAGAAACAACCTCCAATGCAACAAGAGTGAGATTTTTCCATCAATACAACCGAAGTGAACCCTAAAAATGAAGTGGCGATAGACATGCTAATTATTCATTCAAGAATAGAAAAAAAACTATTCGATTCTAGTTATACACATTTTTTACCTCCTGAATGTTTATTAGAAAAATCCCAACACCACCACAAATCAGGGAAGTAAAGATGTCGGTGAGTACAGAAAATGGGGAAATCATTGCATCCCATGAATATGACTCCTCCCATTTCATTATTTTTGGATTGAACTTCTTGGAAAACCTCTTCATACTCCCTCTGGTGGGATTTTATGCAATTATCGGCATGGATTTACATTCCTTATATAGAGCCAACATAAATTGCTATGAGAGGGAAATCACTCTCCGTATGGAGAATCAACCCCTGATTCTGTACAAGTGTAAGGAGGAGGATAAATCTTCTTTAACACAATAATATGAAGCATGGATATTACTGCACTATAAGAACACTTATCTGGAACAAATGATTGAGTCTAAGGAAGCAACCATCCTTGAAGACAAGCCTATTATGAGGGAATTCACTGAAGTGTTTCCTCAGGAATTTCCTGGTCTTCCTCCTAGAAGAGATAATGAATTCATAATTGACCTTATACCTGGGACATTTCCAATATCCAAGGATCTATATAGAATGGATGTTTTTTAGATTGAGGAGCTAAAGAAACAACTACAAGAGAATCTGGATAAAGGTTTTATACATCCAAGTGCTTCACCATGTGGTGCACTAGTCCTCTTATCATGAAGAAGGATGGGTCAATACACCTTTTAATTGATTATCATGAGCTCAAAAAAATCAAGATAAATAACAAGTATCCTATTCCCCAAATTGATGAATTGTTCGATCATATATGTGGAGTACAATACTTCTCCAAGTTTGATTTGTGGTCAGAATATTACCATGTAAGGGTGAAGAATGAGGATATCCCCAAGACTGCTTTTCATACAAGGTATGACCACTATGAATTCATAGTAATTCCTTTAGGACTCACTAATACTCCAGTAATCTTAATGGACTTGATGAATAGAGTTTGTAGAGATTAACTTGACAAATTATTGGTGGTATTTATAGAAGATATTCATATATACTCTAAAACTAAGGAGGATCATGAGGAGCATCTAAGAACTGTACTAGAGACCTTGAGAAAAGAGAAGCTCTATAAAAAGTACAGTAAGTGAGAGTTCTGGTTGAAGGTGGTCTCATTATTGGGCCATATCATCACATGTAATGGGATATCTATGGATCCCTCCAAGATAGCTGCAGTTGAGGGATGACTGAGGCCTACATAAGTAATGGATATCCGTAGCTTCCTTGGGTTAGCTAGATATTATCACCGATTTGTGACAAATTTATCACGATTGTACAACCCTCTTACCAAGATAACTCGGAAGGGTGTAAAGTTTTCTTGGAGTGATGAATGCAAATAGAGATTTAAGGAGTTGAAAAGGAGGCTTATCACTACACCCATGCTCACTTTACCCACAAGTGGATAAATTTTTGTGGTATTCAGTGATGCTTCGAAGAAGGGCCTAGATGTGTGTTTCTAAAAAATGAAAAAGTCATTGAATATGATTCAAGGCAATAGAAATTTCCTGAGAAAAACTATCCAACACATGATCTGGAGTAGAAGGCAGTGATCTTCATTTTAAAAATTTGGCAGCATTACCTATTTGGGGAGAAGTGTGAAATATATACGGACGACAAAAGCCTCAAGTATATATTCACATAGAAAGAGTTTAACATGCGCTACTGAAGATGGTTAGAGCTGATCAAAGACTATGACTACCCAATCCATTACCACCCTAGGAAAGAAAACAAGGTGGTAGATGCTCTAAGTAGAAAGGACCCAACAATTCTATCATTTATGATAATTGAAAAGGATCTAATCTTCTTAGATTTGATAAATATGGTCATGGGAATCATAAATAAGGGAACAAAATCAATCCTTTCCTAATTTATTTCTCAACCGTCTCTTTTAGAAAGTTTAAAGGATGCTCAAAAGGATCATGTTGGAAATCAGAAAAACATGGAAACTATCAGAAAAGGGAAATCCTCAGAGTTCAATGTCAATGAAGAAGGAATTGTGAGATTTTGGTCAAGACTATGTGTTCCATCGAATCTAGAGTTAAAGTAGAAAATTTTGGATGATTCACATAGTTAAAATTTCTCTATTTACCCAGGAAACAAAAAGGTGAATCGAGATATTCAAGGGCATTATTTGTGGGATGACATGAAGAAGAAGATTGCTGAGTATACATCAAAGTGCCTGGTATGTCAGAAAGTGAAGGCTGAGAGGCAGAAGTCTAAGGGGATGATGCTTCCATTACCATACCAGCATGGAAATAAGAGAACATCGCCATGGAGTTTGTCATCAGACATCTGAAGATATCCAAAGGAAACAATGCTATTTGGGTTGTTGTTGATCGTTTTACAAATACTACACACTTCATTGCAATTTAGGTGGATTTCTCACTGGATCAACTCGCACAAATATACACCAAAGATGTGGTAAGGCTTCATGGAGTACTACGATCTATTATATCTGATTGAAATCCAAGATTCACCTCTAAATTTTTGAAGAGTCTTCAACATGATCTGAATACTGAGTCGAACTTCAGTAAGACCTATCATCCTCAAAATAATGGCCAATATGATTGAACAATCCAAACACTTGAGGACGTGTTGATAGCATACTCAATGGACTTCAAAAAATGATGGGATCAACATATCTCTGTAGTTTAGTTATCTTACAATAACAATTTCCAATCAAGAATCAAAATTTCTCCTTATGAAGACCTGTATGGGAAAAGGTGCATAACACCGGCATGTTGAGATAAAGTTGGGGATAAAAAACTCTTAGGTCCAGAAATGGTTTAAGAAATGGTGGAAGAGGTTAAGAAAATCCAGCAACACATTAAAGCTGCTCAGAGTCGATAAAAGATCTAAACCGATACTCATCGATGAGACCTAGAGTTTGATTTAGGAGACATGGTATTCCTCTGCATATCATATGGAAGAGAGTTATGAGATTTGGGAAGAAGGGAAAACTTAGTATAAGGTACATTGAAACTTATGAGATCCTTGATCACATTGGGGCAGTGGCCTATCGACTATCACTCCCACCGAACCTATATCGATTACATGATGTATTCCATTTATCACTCTTGAGGAATTACATACCTGAACCATCACATATAATCAATCCAGAGGTGGTACCATTGGAGAATGACCTCTCCTATGAAGAGAAGCCGGTGAAGATCTTAGATCATAGGGAAAAAGTTCTACGAAAAATGACAATACCCGTCATCAAGTTGTGGTGGTGAAACCAAAAGTTTTAAGATGCAACATGGGAATAAGAGGAAATGATGAAGCAGAGTTACCCACATCTATTTTAGTGTGGGAAAATGAAATTTCGAGGGAGAAATTTCTTAAGTTTGGAAGATTTTAATGACCCAAACTTTCATAAATGAAAATTACTCTTGATCTAATTAAATTTATTATTATATAAAATGGAAATATAAAATATAAACATCCTTGGTTTTATGTTTTTGTATTTAAAAATATTTTTCAGAATTGTTACTGTTGCTAATATAGCCATTGAATAGTGATCACATGATTAGTATAAATAAAGGGATTTAACAAATCCAATTTACTTAGACAAGTTAAGAGATGGCGTCATCCAGTAGACTTTACCCATACGAAGACCATATATCGAATCTTGGAAACAAGATGGCATAATTGGGCTTCACTTATGACCAAGCCCAAGCCTAACTTCAACATGTTATGCTCAAAGAGAACTGCCTATGGGAGAAGTGGAAGTTGATAGATATTACCACCCAAGCGATGTTATCCGAGCCACCCCCAGAGTCTGTATCCATTGCACACCTTAACCTCAGGTCATATGTCAGTGTTATAAGGAATTATGTAACATGACCTTATCACTATGATTATGTGCATCATTTTTGTGTATAATAAATAGTATACTTTCATTTTTTTTGTTTTTACCTTGTAAATGTTTTTTAAAGAAAATATAGTATTTTTAATTAATATTCAATTAAGAAATATATTTTGATGAATTAATATATTTTATAATAAAAAATATTTTAATAAAATATTATTAATAAATTAATTTTTAAATATAAATTATCGTATAATTTTTATGAATACAATTGAATTTTTTTATTAAGGTTTGAAAGCTGTTTTTGTCAAAACCCATGAATTTTCGATAAATGCCATTTTTTATTTTAAAAGTAAAAATTAACATATTTAGAAAATTATTTAGATAAAATGAATATTATTTTTGGAATTAGGATGTCGAAATTATCCAGTGGTTAATTTTTCATAATTTTCTCAGACAGTCGAATTTTTGGGTAAAAATTAAATACCGTTTAAATATATAATGTGTTTTATGACATCATAATGAACCAATAGTAATGTAATACAATACTATTAACATTATTTTTGGCTGATATATGATTTACCATTAAAATAATGTGATTTTTGGTTGATTTTATTTATTTTACAAAGCCTTAGTGGACCCTCCAAGACTTATAAAACATTTTATCTTTCTAAAATGATTTCCTTGATAGTGTGACTCACCTCCACATATGAAAGCCTAATATAATAATAATTTAGGCCATTTTACATATAAAATATTTTTTTCCACTCCAATTTGGAAAAAATAGGGGAAAAACCATGGGATGGTTTGTTTTTTTGACTAGTTTAATGTGTAGGGTCCAAATCCTAAATAATAAAGAATTCCCTCCCTTTTCCTATATAAACCCACCCAATCTCCCACTTCCTCTTAACTAAAAGCATTTATATCTCGACCAACCTCTTCCATAATCTCTCTATAATCCTCCCAAGGTTCCCAAAGTTCCTAAGAAGCCTTTACCAAGCCCCTCCCAAGCTTTTGGGATCACACTTCCAAGTAAGGGATTTCTTCCTTTCTCATTTTTTTTCCAACTTTCATTATGTTGTTATAAAATTTTTTTCAATTAAAAATGTTGGTATATGATTTATAACCTCCCCATACTTCCCTAATTATGTTTTAATGAGTTTATAACTCTTTCTATCTCATTAATTCATCCCCAGTACACCTGTTACCATGCCGAAATTCTGTAAGGATTTTCTCTCTTCTCATTTACATTCAAGAAATTCATTTTTATTATGAATCTAAATTACATTAAATATGTTGGTAAATGTATCTATATGAACACATTACTGTAAATTGTAGGTACCTATTATTATAATCCCCTTACTATCTCATCAACCATTTTTTATAAATTCCTATGTCACGTCGTTATGCTACCAAAATTGCACTGCGATTTTCCAAGTCAAAGTCATTGTGTAGTGAATACCATACCCATTTATCTATCAATGGTATTCACATTTATGAAAATTTATATATTGATTATATATTTTCATAATTTAATTCCACATTCCATTATCATGTAATAAATGACAATCTTTAATGATTCCATGTTGTATGATCCATGTGGCACACTTATGCATGAAATGAAATGTTTAAGAAGGGTGAGCCCTGATGGTTCTCCAATGCATTGGGTAAATATTAATATCATGATACATCATGTGAAATTATGGTTTAATCATACTAAATCAAGTGTAATTAGGGTTTAATCATTCTCAATGTGCAATGATTTTTGGCTCATGCTAATACCATGTTAAGTGTTGTTGCCACATTACCATGTTGTGATAATGGTGCTATATCATGCTTTTCTGTTCATGTTTCCCTTATGCTACATTGATATACATATTGCCTAACATGTAATGTATTCTTCATGTTATTACTTGTTTATTCCCTTACTGGGCTTTATATATCACCCTTTTTTTATACATGTCCTCAAGTTATACCATGTAATGCTAAGTACGAAGGATTGTGAGTGGTCATGTAAGAGAAGTTTTCAATAAAGTTATGTATTTAATGTTTTAAGTTGTTATGTAATGTTCCTAATCCCCAAATACACTATACCTATCGATCTTCTATGTTGTATAAATTGAAGGTTTTATGTAATAAAATATGTTTAAGTGTTAAATAAAGAGCATTGTTGTTATAATAAGTAATTTAGGATTATGCCTCCCATATGTGTGATATACCTAATCAAGGCTAGTCACCAGCACCTGGAATATTAGAGGCAGTTGTGGAGTGTCAAACTCAGTTTACTACTGGTCAAGAGGGCTCACAGTGCGTCAGGTTGTGATAATTTCTCTAATTGATACTACCCATTATTTTCAACCTCCTTATTCTTTCTTAAAACTTATATCTCTTTAATGAAAAATTGTTTTTCTTAAAAGTATTGTAAGGACTATTTTATAAGTAATTTAAAAATAGGGTTTTTTTACATATCATTTTTAATAAGGGTTATATGCATTATAAATGTTATCTAAGTGATTTCTTTCATTTAAGAAAAATTAATAAGGGAATTTGATAAAATTATAGGGAAAGTAATGCTGGTTTTCATATGATTATATAATAAAAACATATTTTTAATTATTTATTTAAAAATATATTGAAAGATATTATTATTTTAAATAATTTACTTGGGGTTTGATTTACCTATTATTTCTACTAAGATCTTTACTCATGCCAATATTTTACATTTCAGTTTTAGTATTTTTTCACCTCATGTCCACTTTTTGAGCATTGATGTTTTTCAGATTTAGAGGTGAGTAATTTTATTTATCAAATCATCCACGTATATATATTACTTGATTTTATAGGATTTTTATTTTTATTTTATAGAATATCCAAAAAATTATTCCCTTTAAATTATTTATTTAACGATTTTAGTTATATTTATTGGTGGACTCCATATTCATATGGAAACTTGGGGATTTGGGGAGATGTAACATGTTGAGGGAGTTTGGATGGTGAGTGGAGGAATCCAGATAAGTGAGGGAGTTTGGTTGGTAAGATGAGGGAGTTATTTTCATAATATTTTTTAACTATTTATATCCACATGTTTATTTTATTTCTACATCTGTTTATATATGTTTATTTAATTTTTTCTGGTTTGTTTTTGCATTGGTGTCTGGTTTACAGATGAGTCATGCTGGATTCTTAGGAGACAATCTTTTGTACTTTAACTCTAATTTTAGGGTAAAATTATTCAAAAATGATTGTATGTAATTCCTTGGTGCTTTTCATCAGTTTTTGAGGATGAATAACACCCTTCAGGTTTTTGGTGGAATGGTTTGGGTGCCAAGTAAATACAATTCTGGGCTAGTTTGTGACATGGGAACCTGTTACGGTCCACCATGTTGTAACTGATCTATGGCCTATTGTGGGGTCCTCACTAATAATTTTATTTTCCAATGATGTACCACAATAGATGATCATGGGGGTTTTCTTAAGGAAATCTCTTAATATTAATATTTTTTTAGATTTTATTAATTAATCAAATAATTAAAATAAAATTGAGAGTATAAAATATTAAATTTCAAATTTAGACAAGAAATTTAAATTGAATTGGAAAGAAATAAAAGGGAAATTAAATGAATAAAAATGTTAGGTTGGGAAAATTTAACCTGAGAAAATAGTAAGAGTGACTTCATTGTTATAAAAATAATTTTTATTTTAATTGAGAAATTAAATTATATGTCATTCCTCTAATCCCTATCCACCATTTAATGTACGAGTGATTGGTGTGTTCAAGAGTTTCTATAAAAACATTTACTATTCACTTTGATGGTTTCATCTGTAGAATAAATATATATTTGGACAATGAAAAACTTAGTTTTTTTAGATTCAACAGATAATTTGTATCTTACAGGTCTTGAATTCCATGGACAACAAAATTTTTTCTAGAGAACATTGAAAATTATTTTTATTATAACCAAGATAATATCTTTTTATTATTAATTTATAATTAATTTTATATCTTGAAGAAATATTTTTATCTTTAGTTCTTTCTTCAATGTAGGTATTGATCATCAGAATTCAATCTTATTGTATTTTTATTATGTTGATGAGGACTCAAAGTAATTACCATAGAGTGGTTATCCATAGATGCTTCTTTGATCTAAAAACATCATAGATCATAATCATGGTCCTTGAGTGGTGTTATATATTGTCTTGAGTCACTCCATTGATTAGTACAATGATCCCTTTATCCTAGAAAGATTGTCTCTTGATCTCTCCATATTGATAAAAGGGAAGGAGGAAGAGAGAATCTCTCAAGCTTGAGAGAAAACCCAAGATCTATTCTTCACTGAGAGATAATTATTTAGGGAGGAGAATGTTTTACACAATGATCAGCCTCTCACAATTTTCATAATTGTCTATCTTTAGACCTTGGGTTAGGGATTCATATTAATTAATTACAAAAATTACCTTAATAATATGTTAATCTCAAAAGGAACTCTCTCACATCTAAAATAATAATAATATTATTTTATTCCATAAAATATGATAACCAACCCAATGCTAAATATTATTTACTATCTGGTAAATAAATATTTGTCACCTGACCAATAACGGGTTCCCTCATCCTCCTTGAAATTTATTGAATTCCCAAAAAATATTTCTTTTAATATTCATTTAATTAAATAAATTATTTATTAAAAAATGATTATTTTATTAATTTTGAAATAACAAGATATAAATATTAAACTTTCAATAAGTAAATAAATATTATATTCACAGTCTGGGGAATAAAATATTTATTTTGATATTCACATAGTTAAAAAAATTATTTATTAATTAATAAATAATTATTTATTAATTTTATAATAACAAGAGAATAATATATATATATTCTATATTAACATAATTAAACAATTACCTTGTGAATAAATATTTTTTTAATATATTTTATCATTTATTAAATTCTGAAAAAATTATACTTCTCCATTTGAAGAATAATTTTATTCCCACTATTAAATATAAATAATATTTATCTGAGATCATAAGAAACAATTTGTGTGGGACCCTTTGGGAATATTCCTTAGTATAATTAGAAAAAATATCCTAATTTCCAATATTACTATCAAAGAATGGGTTAAGACACCCATATAGAAATAATATTTTTAACAATAATAACAACAACAACAACATATGAACACTGACTATGTAATATAATCCGTTTACAATGATATCTCATCAAACAGTTTGCATATCCTTGTCATCATCCGATATGTTTGATACGTAATTATTTTAATATATAAAATAAAATTTTAGTTATACTATGGCCATGAAATTTAATTTTATAGTTCAATTTCAATCAAATGGACAAGATATCAACTTGTATATGATGGAAGGGAAAATACTTCCTTGACTACTACTAAGTTAATTTTTTATTAAAAAAACTTTTTTATTAAAAAGTGTGAAACCTTTAAGTAAAACTAGGAACATCAAATGCAGTATCACATAACAAAATCCTTAAAGTCTAACTTAAAACTATTTGAAGCGACCTCCATATATAGTTTCCTGGAAAGATCTGTTACCTATTTTCTTTGATCATCTTTGAAAATATATTCAAAATGCTGGGACAATTTTCCCCTTGTTTTCAGGAACTCCTCCACTGTTTTCTTCTTATAATTGAATCCTCTCATCAGAATTAGATTTTTTTTTCTCAATCCACCAGCTCTATTCTAAGTTTGTGTCCACTTGCATTGGAAACCCATTTGTTCTTTCTACATCCTCTCTTGAAGCATTAATAGTTAAGATTGTTTCCACTATCTCTTTATTCTTAACTTATTCATTAGTAATATATCATTCACAATGAACCCAATATGCCCAAATTCACTGAAATCATATGTATTCATAGTTTAAAACAATACATAAATTGTGTGAGTCATGAAATGTGTTAATAATAATATTAATGTTAAAGGATAATCACACACACCCATAGAAAGGAATATCCTATTTCTTCTAAACATATGGATTGAATATAGATAGTTCTGTTCTCATAATATTTTGTCTTATTGATTATCAAGTGTGAAATTTATAAGATGAAGTCTCATGTTTTTATGAGTAATCTCAATTGATAGTCAATCTAATATGTGTCCCATCATATAATGTTATCGAACTGTAGAAAAGTATTTATGAATATCATCATTTCATTTCAAGGATCTCATCATAGTGGGGAAATTATATAATATTTTTAATTTGATATATATTCTAAAACATTATCACATTAATGTTACATATAATAATATTCAATATGTTATAAATTATTTATTAATATTCAAATCCATTAATATAAAATAAATATAAAGTGAAAAGTAGTTTGTTCTAGGGAACCAACTCCAATAGATTCACACTTTAACTTGATCCATGATTATAACTATCAAGCCTACCACATTTCTATGTCTAAGGTCGGTATAGGTGCATTTATGTGTGTTGAATATAGTTACCATGAAATCACTACCTTGATAAAATCCCTCAAGTTATAATATTACTGAGTATCCACCTCCTATACACATGTTATAAATTTAAAATCTTAAGGAAGTATATTTATAAAGATTATCATATTAATTATAAAACTATTTATTTGTGTATAACCCAAAATATGAACAAGACATATCTAAAAAATTTTAAGCTACATTAAAAGATGAAAAATACTCAGATATTGTGGATATGGAAAACATTAGATATAATAAGTTTGTATTGTATATTACCTTAGCTTTACTGATCAATAAGATAAAATTAATCTAAATTAATACAAGTGTTCACTTCCCTTAATCACTAGTAATTACGCTTATCTAGACACTAGGAACTCATCCAGTTCTACTTTTTCATGTACTTTTGGATAGTCTTAACTGCAATCCAATGAAGTTATATTATATTTTTCAATATCCATATAATATGTATCATGCATTAGTAATATAAAAAATCATTAAATATCATGGAATATGAGATAAATATAGATCCCTTAAGCTTGTGAAATTATTTTAATCTCAACATTTTCTTCCTATTCCTACGTCTATTCTACTGGAAAAATTATATGACAACAGAAATTTGGTTTTGAATTATTTCAACTTGTATTTTTTAAAACTTTGTTAATATATAAACTATGACTAGATTAAAAAACCCATGGATCTATTTTTTAGACATTTATCCCTATAACATGGTTCTTAATTTAAGTCATTATTGGAGAAATTAATTTATGAGTCTTTAAAAAATGATAAGACAAATTTTTTTTTCATATGTTATCAAAATATCTTTCTTTAAAAACCATTTCACTCCCACTAACTTATAATAGACAGATGTTACTCCTTCATTTCAAAATGAATATTATGTGATATCTATACATGATTTATCCATTAATTTATTTATGTTATATGTATATCTCATTGGAATTTATTGATTTCATCAATGCTTTCTATTTACTCCTTATAGACATATACCACAGGGTTTCCTTTTGGCAGCATCGTATAAACCTATTCCATAAGTTTTCCTCTAAATAAAATGTCCCTGACAATAAATATCCTAATATAATTATTATAAAAGCATGTTTTGACAAGTATAATTAAGAAGGATTTTAGACAGGATTATTAGTTTCTAGGTTTTTCCTTAGACCAAACCATTCAATAATCAATAAAGATTTATCAGTACCGACTTGTACCATATAAGTCCTGTTTCTCTTGAATACTCACCACTAGTAAAAAGTCTTAAAAAAATTGAAAACAAGACATTATAAAATATTTATACATATAATCCAATAATTTAAACCTCAAAATGTTTCCATTTATTTATTCTTTTTGAGAATAATATATTTATCATCCACCTTGGTGAATACGAACCACACATTGGTTATGAAATATTACAAAGCATGTGTCTATGGAAATCCTCCTCCCACTGAACTTAGTGGAGCCCAACATTGCTATACCAACTCATGTGAATCTATATCCTTAACACGTAAAAGTTAATTCCTCTCCCACTATCCTTAAATATATAGGTTTCTATTATGGGAATATAGTTAGTCTTTATTAGATGTTAATATCCTAAGTGTGTATAGGATTATTAGATGAGATGTGCTAAGTGTTCGATAGTTTCTTTGTAGGTAAAACTAACTTAAAAAATGGGTTTTAATAATAACTTGTGGTTCTTTCCTTATATATTATTATTATTATAAAATTGATATGATATCCCTTAGTAAATATAGTTGGAATATGGTTAGTTTTCACACTTATATTTTCAAAAAACGTCTTAGAAGAAATTAAAAAATATTTTCAGTATATATATGACTCACCATGGATATTTCTTTTACCACCATCACTATATTGATGCATACAAGTTAATTTGAGTTTTGGAATTCCTTTATTCTTCATGTATTATAAATTATTACTTGGATAATATGTTCAATGATAAGACAGCTTATAGGTTCCTCTATCTTTACTAAGTACACTCTTTTACATCACTGAGAAATTATAAATTTTTAAAGGAATCTCATGATGTATATGATTTTACCTCTAGATTTATAATAGCTCCGATGGCCTTGTTGAACTAACTCAAAATGTTTTGTGGTGTACCTTTTTTCCTTATGGTTTCTTAATCTAAAACATGAAAAGTAGTTTGTTAGTATACATAATATGTTAGCTTGATAGAGACTAAAATATTTTTTGGAGTATACAAAAGTCAACTAATTTCATTTTTATTTTAAAAATAATAATCTTTTAACAATTGAGTATGAGTCATATATTTTTTATTTATCATTAATTACAATGGATATCTATGATACAAGAGTTACTAAACCATTAGTTTAGTATGAATTACCATAAAAATATTTTTCAAAATTCGAAACAATATCTTATTGTGTCTAGATAGATATTGATATAAATGTTTTGGTAACAATCATTATAAACTCAAATCAATCCATTCAAGAAATTTAGTAGTTGTCCCTTCTCACTACTGATATAGGAATCAACTATTCGCAGCCTCTAAGAGAATTAACCATAATTCTTATAATATTTCCAAACATTGTTAATTATTGAATGAGAATATATGTAAAAATATTTTATTTAATATCCATGAAGTAAAATGTATATATTATATTCAATTATGAATGTTCTATAAGTTCGTAAATACTTATACTTCAATTTATTGAAATTTTTCTAAAACAATTTCTTTCGATATGAGAATTTAATAGTCTTATATTCATTTCTCTCCCTCTAAATCATTTTTTATTTGAAATTATTTTTAAATAAATAATTATATTTAAAAGTACATGGAATTTATAAAATTTATTTCATTGTTATCACTATTAGGAGTGAGGAATTATGTTTCCACAAAACATTATTTTTTGAGGTGAAGTATAGAAAAGTTTTTTTATGAGTGGTTTATGCATACCTTTCATCTAATATTAGATTAATAAGTAGAACATTGGTGGAAAGTATGATAACATGATATTCGTGGATAATCACTTATCTAAATAGAATCTTAACATTAAACAATGTACTTCAATACTTGAAGTCATGATTACACGCTAAGGGACCCCTTTCCAGTTAACACTAAAATAGTGTAGGTGAAATATCATTTATATTAAAGAATATTTTTATTCTTTTAAATAGATAGAAGATAAGATTTCATGGAAGAATAACCATCCATATATCTTCTATAAGCATCAATTTTACCTCCTCTTAGTGAGAAGATGACCATGTTTTGGGAAATCCAACTCATAGTACAAATTCTACGATAGTAAAGCAGTGTAAAAAATCTATGATACAATGGTAAATTTGTGCCTATGAGGATTTAACCTATGTTAAGTTACAATCATAGTTCTTTCATGGTTTCTATTTATATTTTCAAAATAATTAAAATATATATATTAGTACTTTACTTGATTACAAAATAAGTGGGACGAAATAATTTTTAATGTCTTATTAAATATTCCATTATTTTACAATGTTCTAATGAACCTCACCATTGAACTTTGAATTTACCATAACTTAATAAAATCTATTGGAAAGGATCCATATTTAACTTCTTATATTCAAAAAAAAGTTAATGAAAATTATAATATAGTTTTTAGGTAGGCGGTCCTGTAAACCGTGGGATTGCATATCCTTATTTATTTGAGTGGACTTCTTAATCATGAGATCTTGACTTATATTATCTTAACACTTTCCTCCAACTTTTTTATAAAAAAGTATCTTAAATTCAATAAAAGTTTGGTTTATTAATCCCACCATATTTGTTTATATTTCTTGATAATTAAAAATCCCCTAAACTAAGGCTAAAATCAATAATTTAGTTATGGGTCCATCTTAAATTGGATAATAGAAGGTGTAATGAATTAATATTATCCAGAGAGATTTTATTCTTAATGGTAATTTTTTTCATTTTATTTATAATGACTTGGTTATTCTGTGTATTATTGTTGGATATTATATGGATTATTTTCGAGACCATGCACTGAGACAGTGTGCGATTCTGAGGCCCGATGTGACTGTAATAAATATTTGAAATATATTAAATATTTGAAATATATTAAACAGAACACTGATATAGATAATATTATCAACATTTTATATGAATTTAATTTATTTAAAACCTCTAAATTTATTAATTCTTGCTTATGTGGATCAATTTTGGATTTATGGTGTGTTTTGGGATAAAATGTGAAAATTGCTCAATTCTAGAATTTTATCATATTTTATAGACAATATTATTTTGAGTATAAAATTTCATATAATAATCCAATTTGTGTTATTATTTTTTTATAAGATTTTGTGATTTATTTACTTCATCTTTTTATCCATAACCAATATCTGATTCAAAAAATAGAGGCCCCAAAAAATTAATGTAGATGAAGAAGTGTTATGGTGGACAATGTGGAACCCATTTGCGTAACAAAATCATAAATAATACCAAACACATCCAATTAATGTGATTACACTTATAATATAACTAGGAAACATTGGATTTTTTATAAAATTAATTTTATGGAGTTTTCCACTCATTAATGGGGACGTTGGATGTTATAAATTTAAAGAAGAATTCTCGAATTCTCAGATAAAAACAATCCATCATATTATCAATTCAATAAATCCTTAGTCAGGCAGAAAAGTAAGATTCCATTTGGAGAGTGAATGAAAAAGACATTGATGAACATATTTTATGAAGGATGGAACATGTGAATAATTCATTAATTAGGCCAAAAATATGAAAACATTCAGAGGAATCATTCTGCCTATGAAAGTAGGGCAACTCTTCCCTCTCAAAGCATCTCATACCATCCCATTCATTCTGGGACACCAAGGAGGAGAACTTTTTATATTTCCCTCTTTTATTAATTTTATTTTTCTTAGTATTATAATGTATTCTTATTCTCTATTCATCTCTATTACCCTTCTCATTGAAGGGTGAATATTTTAAGTGATCGGGAAGGGGGGGGGGTTCCTTTTATAAAGACGGAGTCTCATTCTTTAATATAAAAATCTATTTTTATATTGAATGCTCCCAATTTTAAGGGGTGTAAAATTCCTTTAATGCGATTGTATTTTGGGTTTTGTTTTTATTCATTATATATATCTTTGGAGGAAGATCTTTAAACTCCCTATGCATAGTACAATTTATCTCTATCGAGTAGGTTGTGTTTGGTGGTGAGTGTCTAGAGATCGTTGACACATTAGTGAAATAATTGAATTGTTTCTAGATTTATAAAGATAAAAAAATATAGATCGGGAATTAAATTAGTAATTTTGGAATGGCTTATGAACTTTCATGCACATAGGAGTACTTTCCAATGCTTCCTTCAACCTAGGGTGACTGACAACTCAATCGAGGATTCATTCATTTATCATTCAATAGGAAGTGAGAAGAACTTTTTTTTATGACCATGATGACATTGAAAAAGGTGATACTACCATAAACCCATCAATCACTCTTTAATTTATGTTCAAACTTTATTTTCAATTTCATTATTTCTTTTTAAACTAAATCAATTTAAAAAACAACCTCTAATTATTTCTCAAATTAAAGTGAAACTATTTTGTGTGAACTCATCTTCAGGAGACTTACTTTGGTTATCCACTAGAATATAATTTGGTAATATTAAATATTATTATTCAACACCCCTCGATAGGTGTGAAAAAAACGTGTCACCTTTTCCATGGAGGCAGTTCCTCGAAACCATTTTTTAAATTCTTTTTTTTGGAATGACCTGCATTTAGAATAACAATTTAATTAAATTTGATCCAGAAATTTATCTAACAATAACCAAATTGAGGAATAAATATTTTCCAAAAGAGTTTGAATAAATTCACCTAACATATTCAAGTGACACATCCTATGATCACTATAAAACTCCAAAGGATGGAAATCCCGACCAAACATTATGCAATCTTTGTGCACCATAATTCGTTAACCAACAAAATAAACTAGTTATCACTTCCATAAAAAATGATTTTGAAATGAACATCAAAATGATTCAAAATATTTCTAAATCCCATGGTATTGCAGGTGAAGAACCCAATAAACATATCCAAGAATTGACTAATGTGTGCTTCTGCTGTAGATCCCAAGGTGTTGTAGAAGAATAGGTAAAGTGGATGGCATTCCCTTCCTCAGTCAAGGGAGCATAAAAGGAATGGTTGTACAGTCTACAACTAGGGGAAGTCCAAGACTAGGAAGATCTTCAATTATGATTAATGAAAATATTTTTTCCTACATCTAGGGGAATGACTACCTGAAAAGAGATATATTCCATTCACCAATTGAACTATGAAACACTTAATGAGTAATAGGAGTGATTAAAGAAGATCTTTGACAGCTTCCCACATCGAACTGTGGAATAACACATTTTTGATGTTTTATTCTATTAAGGACTACATGATAATGATCAGAACTTTCTAGATGTTTTATCTAGAGGAGCCTTGATTGAAAAGTCACTAGATAATGCTAGTGGTCTGATTGAAAATAGTACAAAAAATTCACTATAATTTGGCACTAGAGGTGCGAGCACAAGAGGAATTCATGAGGTAAGGAATTCATATTCTCCCCCATCCTTTCATAAAGCAACACTTAATGAAATGAAAAGTTTTATGAGAAAAATTTCTGTGAACCATGTGAAAGAAAAACAATACCCGGCTCGAGTATCCAGTTTATTCTCTTTTACCTATTATTTCACTGATTAATGTCTAGAAGTGCAGGGGATAAAAAGTTGTGTTGTACCCTATCATCAAAGTAAATTCCAACAATAGACCCAACCAGGATATAGATCTCAACAGAACCAAGACATGACACCTTTTCAGCAAAAATATCAGATTGCATCACCATTCCCGCAACCATAAAAGTATCCCTTCCTGAAATAACAAACTTTCCAAGCACAACCTTTCTAGTGAAAGAATTATTAAAAAGAATCCACAAGTACACCAAAAAATAAAGATCCGCAATTAAAAACCAAATTTAAAGGAATGGAAGATAAAATTGAAAATCTACCTGATCAATTTGAAAGTCTAAGGCACATTCTAACCAATAACCAAGGTAAACTCCCAAAAACAGATAGTTTCAAATCCAAAAGAGAATGTTAGCATGATAACAACAAGAAGAAAAAAAGAACTCTCACCACCAGCCATCGTTGATCCTGAAACAAGACCACCTAAGTTTAGGGAGAATAAACTTGGGAATTCAAAACAAAACTACACCATGAAGAAGAAAAGAAAGATTAGGAGGAGAAGGATAAGCTGAGGAAGAAGAGACAATAAACTCTAATGTAAAAGAAACAAATGGAGAAGAAAAAATTATCACCACCATTTACATCAAGGATTATTAAATCAAAAAACTTATATGAGGAAATGCTTCAAAAAGAAAGACTGGACACCTTTTAGAAAGTGGAAATCAATATCCCCCTACTCAAAGCAGTAAAATAAAATTCCAAGGTATGTGAAATTTTTTAAATATCTTTGCACCAAAAAGAGAATAATTCATGTGAATTAAAGGATAAACTTTGGAAGAAGTGTCTCAACCGTTATAACACCACAATTCCCAAATAATAATCAAGATATAGGGAAGTTTTCCATTAAATGAACCATTGATTATTTCAATTTATCTAATGATTTGTGTGATACAGGAGCTTTAATTAATGTATTTCCTCACTCAGTATTAACTTATTTGTATATGGGAGACTCGAAACCTATAATAGTGGTGGTCCATCTTGCAAATATATCCATAGTTTTTTCAGTAGGAGTTTTAGAGGATGTCCTTGTGAAAGTCAATGACCTCTGATTCCCAAATAACTTTTATGTGCTTAATATGGACGAAGATAAGATCCCGTCGCACTCACCCTTAATTTTGGGGAGACCTTTCTCTTAAGGACATCCAAAACCATCATCAATGTCCATGAAGGGACACTCACCATAGAGTTGGGAGACAACACTATCCACTTCAATATTTTTGAATCCATGAGGCACCCATCAGATGATAAATCACTCTTTGAACTCTCCCATGAATTTGGTAATGAATCCATTGAAAAATCAGGTATGGTCCATTAATTCTTTTCCTTAAGATAACACTTCCATTGGAAATTTCATTGAACGTGTGGATGCCAAAAGTGCTGGAGATTATGATTTCATGTGGGATGAAGAGGTAAAATCTAATTTCCTTGATAATTTGTTAAATTATGAGAAATATGATATAATTTATTGTGTACATGATATCTAACCATTGGAAGTGGGGAACGTGAGTTTAGTCTCATCTATTGAGTAACCCCTTGATCTGAAATTAAAACCACTCCCCACTAATTTGAAATATGTGTTCCTTAGGGTGGGATAGAAATTACCAATGATAATTGATAATAATATGTCTAAAATCCATGAAAAATCATTGATTTATATTTTGAGAGATAATTTCTAATAAATAGGGTGGATCTTAGGTGATATCCCTAGAATAAACCCAAAAACATGCTCACATAGAATTTTTTTTAATAGAGATTCCAAACCTATCAAAAAACCATAGAGGAGGTTAAATCACACCTTGATGGAGGTCGTGAAGAAGGATATTGATAAGCTATTTGATAATGGGATCATATACACCATTTCATATACACAATGGGGTATCCCAATTCATATAGTTCCAAAGAAAACTGGTCTAACCATTGTGAGGAATGAAAATAATGAATTAATCTTAGTGAGAATTTAGAATAGCTAGAGTCTATGAATCGATTTTTGGAATTTGAATCATGTCACTCTGAAAGACCATTTTCCAATTCCATTCATTGACCAAATGTTAGAAACATTAGTAGGGAGATATCATTATTGTTTTTAGATGGATTTTCAGGTTACTTCCAAGTACCCTTTGCGCCTAATGATCAAGAGAAGACAACATTTACATGTACCTTTGGAAATTTTTCATATAAAAGGATGTCATTTAGATTTTGTGATGCTCCAGGTACATTTCAGAGGTGCATCTTAAGTATAATTTATGATCACATTGAGAGTTTCTTGGATGTTTTATTATATTTTTTCATAGTTTTTGGAGATTATTTTGATCATTGTTTGAAAAATTTGGATAAATTATTGAAAACCTACATTGAAAAGAATCTTGTTTTAAATTTTTAAAAGTTTAATTTCATGGATGAGAGAGGAATTTTCCTTTGGAATTTCATTTTAATAAAAGGAATTGATGTGCATAAATAAAAAATTGAAGTGATTAATTAATTACCTTACCCAACTTGTGTAAAAAAATTTAGATCATTTTTAAGACATGCAAGATTTTACAGGAGGTTTATCAATGATTTTAGTAAGATTTCTCTCCCTCTCTCTAGATTTATTTTGAAAGATACTAATTTTAATTTCAATGGTGCATATAGGTAATCATTTGATGATATAAAGTGGAGATTAATTACACCACTTGTGATTCAACCACTAAATTGGGAAGAACCATTTGAGATACTATATGATGCTTCCAACCAAGAAGTTCGAGTAGTCCTTTATCAGCGCATTGATGGAAGGACACAAGTCATTTAATAAGCCTAGAGAAAATTATATGCATCCCAGTTAAATTTCACAACCATAAAAAGGGATTTTAGCAGTTTTTTTGTTTTCGAAATATTTAGATCATATCAGCTTGGAACTAAAGTCACTATGTTTTCTGATCATGTTACTCTTAATTACTTGATGAATAAGGCTGAAGATAAACCAAGGCTAGTGAGATGGGTATTACTATTGTAGGAGTTCGAAATAAAAATCAAGGATAAGAAGGGATCTTAGAACCAAGTGGTTGATCATTTTAGTAGATTTCCCAACACTGTAGAAGATGAAATTTTTTAAAAAGAACCATTGAATGATCAACTTGCAAGAAAGAAGTTGTACTTAGATGAAGGATAAGTTCCTTGGTATGATGACATGGTCAATTATCTAGTAACATATCATGTCCCATATCATTTCAATTATCACCAAATTCACAAACTAAACGTTGAATCTAGACATTACATTTGGGATGACCCATTTCTTTGGAAGATTTGTAATGACTAAGTGATAAGAAGATTTTTTCCTGAGAGTGAAATTGATTCTATCATTGAACTTTTTTTCAAAAATTTTCTTTGGGAGAACACTTTGGAACTCAATGAATAACAAGGACGGTTTTCGAATCCTGACTATATTGACGCACCCTTTTTTAAGATTCTCATGATTTTTTTAAAAGGTGTAAAAAATGATAGTTTTATGAAAACATTTCAAGGAGACAAGAAATGACACTACATTGACTTAACGTTTTTGATATCTTTGTAGTCTTGGGGGTAGATTTTATGGGACATTTCCCATTTTCATTTGGAAATTCAGATATCTTTCTTTTAGTTGATTATGTTTCCAAATGGGTGGAAGAAAAATCCACCTCGACATACGACGCTAAAGTTTTTTTTTGATTTTTTCAAGGATAACATATTTTGAAGGTTTGGAGTGCCTATAGCCATCATCTGTGATCTGAGGAATCACTTTTTAAATAGTATAATAGAGGATTTTTTTGAAGAAGTACGGTGTGAATCATAAAACATCAACTCCCTACCATCCATAGACTAATGGGAAAGATAAAGTGTCCAATAGGGAGATGAAAGGAATTTTGTAAAAGAATATTAATCCAAATAGGAAGGATTGGACCAAAGGTTAGAGAACAAATTATGGCCTTATATAAATTCCTACAAAACACTAATTGGAATGAGTCCATATATAATTATTTACAGAAAAAACTGTCATCTACTAGTGGAATTAGAGCATAAGGCGTATTGGGCTGTGAGAAAGATAATTTTGGATCTTGAAAGTGCTAGGAAAGAAATAATATTGAAGTTGCAGGAGATAGAGGAAATTAAAAGGAAATCATTTGAAAATTCTAGGATTTACACAGAGAGAATAAGTGTGGCCCCTTAAAAGGTGATACAACCAAAAGGCTTCTATCATATAGACAATGATCTATTATTCAACTCAATAATAAAGATGATTCTAGGTAAACTTTGTGCCATATGGGAAGGTACATTTATAGTTACTCATGTATATCCTTTTGGTGTTGTGCATATTATGAAGGACGGAGAGAATAACCCATTCACTATTAATGGTAATAGGTTGAATAAATTCCTATGGATCCTGCCATTAGAGCTAGTGGAGGATATCACACTCCTCCAATATATTTATCAATAAAAGCCATCAGGTCGTACCTATCCTTTACATTTTATTTCTTACTGTGATTCATTTTAAAATCTTCTTACATGTTAAATCCATTTGAATTAATTGAGGACCCTAAATCATTTAAGTGTTGTGGGAGGGTACCTTTATAGTTTGGGATTTTAATTTACTATTTGTTTTAATTTTTTTAAATATATTTTTGTGTGTTTTTCATATTTTTTGAGTTTATTTTTAAAATTTAGTGTGTTTTCAAAACTTTTGAGATGAAATTATTATTATTTCCATTTTTGAAACCCATTTCAATGAGTGAAATAATATATTCCATGACACTGAGATTTAATGGATACTGAAAATGACTTTGTTTGAAGTTCAAATATTTGGGAATTTTAGGAAGAGTACTATGATTTTTGAATCCCATGCCACATCTCTCTATCATAATTTTTAAAATCAATTTCCCATGAGGCTTCTAAATCATTGTTGTCATATTCTTTAAATTCACTCCAGTTCTTGAGAGAACCAAACCATGCATTATTTAAATAGAATTTAATTTATTCTTTTAAAAACTTTAGGGATTTAGGTACTTATGTTTTAAATGATTCAGGAATTTATTAGGTTTTAAATCCCCCTTTTAAGAAAATAATTTTCATTATGGACTGGCTTGTACATTTAATCCTTTTATCCCATATAATCCATGAACAACCTTTTAGGTTAGCCACATTACTAACCAATTTTCTCTCTCCAACATACTATTTAAGTGAAATTACATGATCTAATTGAGCTTAAGTGTGGGGGGAATCTATCTTGTAGGGTGATACCTCATTTGGTAATACTTTGGGTGGAAAATAAAATGTTGAAGAGATGTGTTCTATTATAAAAAAATAATTCTATTGAAATATGTGCCTATATTAGAGATTTAATGATAAGAGAAGTTGTGCATTTCTAGAGCTTCTAATGGAGGAAGAAAAATGTGCCTTTTCTGGAGTTTTCAAGAAAATTCATGTTTGAGAAGATTGAAATTTATACTGGTGAATTGATGAATGGAATTAAAATTTCTTTAGTTTTCAGGATGATGAAGATGATTTTATACAAAGGCCTGTGTGGATGAGACTATACTTGAATGAAAATTAGAATCTTACAATGTTTCTTCAAAAAGAGCGAAGCCCTCCTCATTTGGTCTCAAAATTTTTAACATCTAAATCCTACCAACTGAAAGCCATAGAAAAAACATGAAAAGAAATCAAGATAAATACATGTCCTTAAATCACATCAGATAGAAATGTACGAATGTTTCATGCCTATGGTGACTCTTTCATGAGTTTGGATGAGAAAACCATTATTGAAAATTCATATTTGTGAGATGTCGGAAAATTCAATAGAGTTAGGTGTTTTGTGTTCATGGGATGATAAATGAAGAGAAAATATATTAAATTATCTAAATTAAGAACTTGAAATAATTTTTTTTGATGATTCATGATATCTTTTCATTTCAAGGTGCAGATTTCATAGATCTCGTGGGAATTTGTTTTAAATTTTCTTTGATTTGATTTTAATGTTTACTTGTCCAGGAGTCCAAGTTATAAGTGTCGGGGAATTTATAAAGATAATATTTCTTACATTTTTTATATGAATTTAAATTATTTAAACCCTCTCAATTTATCAATTTGATGTTATATGAATCAATTTTGGATTTATGGTGTCTTTTGAGATAAAATGTGAAAATTTCTCAATTCTGGAATTTTAAAATATTTTATACACAAGGTTATTTTGGGAATAACATTTAAAATACGGATAAAATTTGAGTAATTATTTTTTTAGATGATTAATTTATTTATTTACTTAAACATTTTCTTTAGGACCAAGAGCTGATTCGAAAAATCAGAGACCCTTAAAATCAATGAAGCTGAAGAAGTGTTTGTGAGGTCAGTGTGGATCCTATATCTATAACAAAAGAATAAATTGAAATAAACAACTCCAATTGATCTGATTCAATCTGTAATAGAACTAGGACATATATTCTCATTTTGAAAATGAATTTTTGGGGGTTTTCATTCATTAATTGGTTCATTTGACATTATAAATTTAAATAAGAATTCTGGAATTCTCATACAGTAACAGTACATTGCATTATAAATTCCTTAAATCTTTTTTCAGGTTGACAATTTAGATGAAATTTTTGGGGTGAATGCACAAGAAATTAATAAGAAACATTTATGAAGTATATAGGATGTGAATCATCCATTTATTTGGAAAACATTTCTCAAACTTTCATAGAAAAAATTCATCATATAAAAGAAGGGGAGCTCCTCCCTCTCAAAGCATCTCATAGCATCCCATTCCTTTCGAGACATGAAGGAGGAGAACTTTTCAATTTTTTATCTTTTATTTATTTTTGTTTTATTAGTGTTTTAATGTCTTCTTATTCCCCATTCATATATATTACCCTTCTCATAAAGGGGTAAATATTTTGAGTGATTGGGAAAGGGGGAGATTTCCTTATGTAATGTCAAAGTCTTGTTCTTTAATATAAACTCTATTTTTCTATTGAATACTCTATATTTTTATTGGAGTAAAATTATATTAATTAGATTTTATTTTAGGTTTTTTTTCATTCATTATTCATATATTTAGGGGAATAACTTTATACTCACTCTGCCTAGTACAATTTGTCTCTATCGAGCAGATTGTGTTAGGTGGTGAGTGTTTAGAAGTCATTGGCACATGTGTGAAATAAGTGAATTATTTATAGATTTCTAAAGATAAAAAATTCCAGATTGGGAATTTCCTTAGTTCTTTGGGAATGGTTTATGAAATTTCATTCAGATAGGAGTAGTTTTCATTCCTTCCTTCAACATAGGGTGACTGACAACTTGATCGAGGAGTCATTCATTTATCATTCAATAGGAAGAGAAAAGAATTTATTTTTACAGCCATGATTAAATTGAAAAAGGTGATCCTAACCTAACCCCATCATTCACTCCATCACTTGTGTTAAAACTTTATTTTCAATTAACTTGTTTCTTTTTAATCTAAAAAATTTTAAAAAAAAACCTCTTCTGCTTTATCAAATTAAAGTGACAAACTGTTTTGTGTGTACTCCTATTTTGGATAATTCCTAGGATATCCATGAGAATATACATAGGTAATATAAAATATTTTTTTCCAAGAACCATGATAATAATATATCAAAAAGAAACATTTTTTTATGAAAAAGTGGAATAAATTCCAAATAGGTTCCTAGATCAGAAATCAAAGGAAACCGTTGAGTTCAGAATGTGGGTTTTACCCTAGTTGTGACATAACCATGGTTGGCATGTGGTGTTTATAAAAACTTCATCACGGGCGTGAAACTGGATAAAATTATTAAATAAATTATTTTATTTCTAATTCTTGATATAATGATCATCTAGTCTTTAAATAGACTATTATGGAGAAATCCCTTGGTTGGCCACATAACCTTAAATCCATTGGATAGATCATTGGAAGAATCCTCTTAGGAAAATGACAACCAGAATATAGATCAACAATCAACACAAAATAGAATCTAAATATCTCACCAATGATCATGGTGCAACCCCGTTCTTCAATTAGCGATCAATCTAAATCTAGGTAGGGTGGTTGTTTGATTTGTTTCATTTCCCTATTATTGATTCCTACAATGAACATTGATCAATTAAAAAAATATATTGATCTACAGATCATGTGTATTGCGAGATGGGTTAGTTTAATCAGGTTTTGGGAGATTTTCATTGTGATTCAATTTGTTGATTCATCATTTGTTATTATATTGGAAATATATTGATATTGACATAAACATTGATCAAGTTTAATTCTTATATATATATTTTTCTTTTCTACCAAAATTTTGTGTTCATTGTGGGTGTTCTTCATTTAGAACATAGTTTGAAATATCCTGGTAAATAAATTGTTATGCACACATTTCTTGGCACAACGATATGATATCATAGAACGTAGCTCAGCATGACGGATGGAGGTGCGATGATGGAAGTGACGATGAGTCAAACAATGATGAATACCCAATTTTTTGTTCTCCAGTTCTCTTCAACGTACAGTGAAGAATGATTCTTATATCCATTTTACAAGTATATTTTATGGCTGGAACATAATGTTTTAAAAATGGAAAGGATCAGACAATAATTTTCTATGAGTTTTCCTATAAGGCATGGCCGTATCAGAGGCCAGAACAATGGATAAGGTGTGTAGGGGAAGAACTAGTATTAATGGAAAATTCCATGCTACATGACATGTAATAAGAATCTGAACACTATGTGGAGGCCCTTTGAAATGGATAGAGTTTTAGGTAGGAGATAAGTATCACATGACGTGTGACCCATTCACACGATGTGTGACCCCTCCAAGGAGACATGGCATGTACCTCAGAAAGTACACAGACATGAGGTGGACTAAAAGAGAATCCTACACGTCATGCACTCCCCCACACGAACACAGGTTGGACCAAGAACATATACTAATCCATGTTTTGTACATGGAAATGTGTATAATGTATAAATTCATGTACTGACACACGGGTAGAGAATAAAGGTAGACATCATGTCGTGTACTTCTACACGGACATGGCTTTATGACATGGGCCATTTACATGGGCAGGACCTGAGGTTAAGGGAATTTGTGTGTTTAACCTAATACAAGTCGTGTACTTTGTTTCAGATTGATTAGAGTCATTTTCATTTGTATCATGGAAAACTTTTATTAGGGTAAATTCCCTTATCCTTTACTTGAGTGTTATTATGGTATCTTACGGCAACGATCCATTCAAGAGGACTTATTTGATAGAGTTGTTAAAATCCCTCCACAAGGGCTAGAGTGAGATTGTCAATTCATATTCATGCCCTTGGTAGAGTTCTTGGTATCATCATGACCAACACTAAAAGGGTGTGGATCCTCTACATAGTGGGTTAACCCAGATTGAGTTGTTATTATCATCCCATATTCTTGATAGTTATCCTCATCTATGTATAATATCTCTTTAGACATTCAGCATGTAATTTCTCATGAAGAGACCTGATGAGGACTACCTCTTGGATGGACGTCATTAGTGATATCAGACATTGGAGTTTGTTCTCCAAGAAAAGTGCTTTGTGGAATCTTTAAGCTAGAATCCTAGGCTCGTATACTATAGTTTTTAACTTCATTTAGACTATATGTATATTTTGAGTATATATGAATATTCTTGTTATATTTTTCTTGTAGATATACACCTTCATAGAGTTGAATGAATTTCCATTGTTGTATGCTTTGTGGTTTTAGGTTGTCCTACTGAGTATTTTTATACTCAGCCCTTCATGGGATTTTCCTACACATGGCATGTCTCATGAACAAGATCAACCTTCTGATAGATTTATAGTTGTACTAGGACCAGACGATACTTAGTGAGACTAGACAGACCGAGATGTGTTCCTATGTATTTATGAAAATTGTCCCAATACTTGCTTTTAGGTTGGACTTGTGTTTCAGACTCTTTGTGGTGGGATTTTATTTAGATCTGTTTACTATGATTTACTTCCTATCATACTCTGGTTGTGGGATTTAGATGTATACATGCATGGTTGTTCTGTTGTTTTTATATTTCATCATTGTATAGGCTTGGAGATGCATGCGTGTGAACAATTACTTAAGTTAGATCTCCCATGTCAGTGATATACCTACTCGGTGCTAGTCTCTATCCCATGTCCAATTGGAAGAATGCTTGAGGAGTTTCATCATGGGCCTCTTTGGGACATGTCGTGATAGAGTGGTGTCAAAAAAATCAGTTCTACATTAGGACCAAGAGTTGATTAGATTGGTTTGGGGTGATAATATTAAGTGTTTTTCATTTGAATTTAAGGCTAGGGACTCCAGTGTTGGTGCATCAGATGACATATCCATACACCTAGACTCTTATCAACAGATTTTCAACTCGGTACATGAGAACTTTGGATATAGATAAAATAATGGCACTTCTATCATATAGGAATGGGTTTTGGTTTCCATGTCCTTCTTGATTCAGCTCTCCATATATACTCATTGACTATGGTACATCTTTTTTCTTTGTGGATGTCTTCATGATGAATGCTAACTAGGATTAAATATGACCATGAGGATGATCCCCTTAGTGATTATGAATTGATACAAGGACCATTTACCGAGATGTTACCTCCATGTGGTGCACTAGACATACCACCACCCTAGATTAGATTATGTTATTGGTAGTACCAGCTGATGATATGTGCATGTTGAGCGCACTACAAATGTTTCAGTGATAGGGACACCTAAAGTTCTTAGGTGAGTCCATACCTCAAGAGGATGAGGATTGGATTGTGGTGGTGAACCATGTTTTCCATATAGTCAGGGAACTAGCATATCAGATGGTGTTCCCGGTAGTGAGCCTTCTTCATTGATAAACAAGGCGATGGTGGGGGTCAGTGACCTAATATTATGATGAGGGAAATCTTGAATGGTCAGAGTTTGAGTGACTTTTTAGAGAGTAGTTTTAACTTGTTATGCCGAGGGATGTACGCATCTTGGAGATTCCACAGATCCATAAGGGCAACACGAAAAAAGTTGAGTATTAATCAAGGTTTACCAACCTTTCCATATACTCAATGGATATGGTTCATGAATAGTTATTTAGGGCTCGTACCTTAGATCAAGGTTTTCATAGATACATATAAGCTAGTGTTATCACTCTATGCATTCTTACCTATGTTGGGGGTGCTAGAATGAGATTTGGAGGTTGATAGTTTCTTGGCCAAGAAATTACACCCATTGGTTTTCAGTAGTGGGAAATCAGGACTAGGGACCTCATCATCATGGAGGCAACGTCATTCCCAGGGAACTGTATATATCAGATGCTTTAGGAGGAGGTACCATGATAGAGTTTCTATAGTTCATGCCTCACAAGGTGGGTCCATTCATCCCAAAGATAGGAATTGCTACTCATGTGATGGTATGAGACATCTTACAAAAGATTGTTCAACCTACAATATAACTTCAGAGAGACTGTAGATAGGTAATCGAGGAAGAGGTAGTTGTAGGAGCATGTAGGTTCTCAAGGTGGTGGATGTAGTAGAGGATTTTGGAGAGCAGAAAGAGGTGGTCAACATTTTGACTTGTTACTACCACCACCCCAGGTGGTCCATGCTAGGCTCAGGGAGATAGAGGAAAGGGGCAGGGACAACTAAATGTGCTCAAATATTATGACCTAGAGGATCCATGAATGATTCAAGGTATGATATGTGTCTTATCTTCCATATTTGTAATGATGATAGAAATAGGTTCTAGTCATTAATTTTTCTATATATACCCTGAATGAGACATAGAGATTTTGGTAGAACCTTTGGAAAGACCCTTAAATTTGGAGACTCCTACTAGAGAAATCACACACTTATGCCAGAAGTGTGACCTGAACCTTAGAGGAAATAGTTTCTATTGGAAACTTTTGGTAGCTTCATCAAGGCCTTATGGAATAATTCTTGGTATGTATGGGTTATCCATAGTTCATACTCAGATCAACGGTTTTAGGCAAAGGATGCAGTGTGTCCACAATGATCAAAAATGAGGTTTTCCTTTTTCAGTGAAAATAAAAACCAGGTAGCACAGGATGGACTCATGCATAAGAGGGTACATCCAATTACTCACTAGTTGGATAGTATAACCCTTGTTGTAGTGTATGTTATGATTTCCTAGTTTCCTCCAGTGGTGGTGGAGTATGAGGATGTATTCCCTGAGGATATTCCAAGTTTACCTCCCCATCAAGAGTTATAATTCTACATTGATCTACACCTCGAGATGAAACTGATATCTACACTAGAATATCAGATGGATCCCACTAATCTTTGTGAGTTGAGGGTGTATTTGGAAGACTTAAATAGGAAGGTCTTTATTAGAACAAGTTTTTCACTCTAGATTTTCCCAGTTTTGTTTTCCAAGAAGTCAGGCAAGAGCTTGAGGTTGTGTGTAGACTGTCGACACATGAACTAGATGAATTTGGAGAACAAGTATCGACTACCAAGGATCGATGACTGCTTTGATTTTTTGAGAGGGGAATGGTGGTTCTCTAAGGTTAAACTGAGGTTGGTAAATCAAAAATTGCGAGTATGAGATGAGGATATACCAAAGATGACATTAATATTTCATTATGATCAATATGACTATTTGGTGATGCCCTTTGGAGTGATGAATTTACCAATAGTGTTCATGAGACTCATAAACTAGATATTCCATCCTTTATTAGAAAAATTCATGGTAGTATTCATTGGGGATATACATGTGTACTCGGCGTCTGAGTAGGAGCATGCGATACACTTAAGAATAGTTCTGGATGTACTCTAAGAGAACCATATTTATGGAAATCTATAAAAGTTATAGTTAAAGATTTTGGTTTTCCACTTTATAGGAAATGTTATCTTAGTAGATGGAGTGGAAGTGGACCTATCCAAGGTCAAGGTAGTGTTAGCTTCTGAGCCACCCAAAAGCATGACAGAAGTGCATAGATTCCTTAGGTTGGTAGGCTATTAACAGATATTCATACATGATTTCTCTAGTGTACCATCACACATGAAATATTTGAATTTAAAGGTCCATCCTTTCATGTGGACATAATGGTTCCAACATGATCTTCAGCAATTGAGGAAGAGTTTGACGAGTGCTCCCATCTTGATATTTTAGAGGATGGTATCAAATATGTAGTGTTTTGTGATGCATCATGAAATAGTCTTGGTAATGTTCTAATGAAGAGGAAAGTAGTTACTTACTATGTTTCATGCAAGTTGAGAGAAAATGAGAAAAACTATGAGACCCATGCTCTTATGTTAGTAGTGGTAGTCTTCACACTAAATATTTAGCAACATTACCTGACGGGTGAGTGGTTTATTATCCACTCTAATCAAAATAGTCTCATATATATATATTCTCTCAGAAGGATACAAACCTAATACAAAGGCGATGACCAGAGTTCCTCTAGGATAGTGACAATGAAGTTGTCTACACTTATGGGAAGGGGAACATAGTATCATATGATCTCAGTAGGAGATCTTGTTTTCAGTTTTTAAATTAGGTGTTAGAGTAGTTGTCCTCATTGAAATTATTATTTGTGGATGGAGATCGAGAATCTTACCTTCAGTTAATGGTTTTCACCCCTCTGATCTTATAGAGAGTTAGGGAGGCACAAGTAGTGGATGCCGAATGTGAGAACCTACGTAATCAAATATCCATAGGTCATGATCATGATGAATTTTTAAAGGTTGCAAGCATGTCATTATTTTAAGAGGATACACGATGGTACCCATGATGTTGCAGGAGAAGCTTTTAAGAGAGTTTCATACATATCCTTTAGCGTTACATACAAGTGTGATAAATATGTATTAGGTCATTCGACATCAGTTTTGGTGACTAGGGATGAAGAAAGGAGTTGTAGAGTTTGTCTCTCAATACTTGACTTGTCAGCAAGTGAAGGCTGATCACAAAGTTCCAACGGGTTTATATCAACCCATTGAGGTGAAATAATGTTAGTGGGGTGAGATATCCATGTAATTTTGATAGGTCTACCATTTACTTCAATGGGACATGATTATATATGAGTGATTATATAATGACTCACCACGTCATCCCACTTCTTAGCTATCCGAGAGTAGAGTTTAGAAGAGATATTGGGAAGCCTCTACATGCAGGAGATAGTTCGACTGCATTGAGTTGCATCAATGATCATCTATGAATGCAATGCTCACTTCACATCCCAGTTGTGAGAGGTATTATAGGAGGAATTTGAAACTCAATTACACATGAGAACAATATTTCACCCCCAAACTGATGGACGAATGGAGCAGACCATTTAGGTTCTGGAGGACATGGTACGAGCTTGCATGTTGAACTTTGGTCATAGTTGGGAGGATAACCTACCACTGGTAGAGTTTTAATACAACAACATCTACCATTCTACCATTGGTATTGAACCACTTGATGCATTTTACAAATGACCATGTGGGTCACCACTTTTCTGGAATGAACCAGAATATTTGGAACTCATGGGCCCAGAGTTGGTGAGAGAAACTACTAAGAAGGTGAAGATTATCCAAGAGTAGATGAAGACTGCACAGAGCCATAAAAAGTCTTATTCTGATAGAAAATGAAGGCCCTTAGAGTTTGAGGAAGAAGAAAATGTGTTCATATTGGTTTCACCTCGATATGGATTATAGATATTTGGCTAGAGAGGCAAGCTATATCTAAGACTAATCGACCCTTTCCAGATACTGTGTAGAGTTGGTGAGGTGGTGTAATGATTAGATATACCACCACAGTTAGACTGGGTACATAAAGTCTTCCATGTGTCACATCTGAGGAGGTACATTCATTACCCATTACACATTATCAACTGGGGAGAGTTAGACATCAAGAATGGACCTACCTTTGCTGAGTACCCAATAGAGATCGAGGTTTCGTGGTAGAGGATCCTTCATGGGAGAGATATTCCTTTAGTGCATGTTTGTTGGAAGCATGAGAATCTCCAAGAGAGCACAAGGGAGTAGGATAATCATATTTGTGCTCAGTACCCACATATTATTGTGAATCTCTTATTTTGGATTTTCTGGGACGTAAATCCCAAAGGCATAGAGAATGTAATGTATCATGTTTTTGTGTATTATTTTTATATATTAGATGGATTATTTTCGAGACTAGTCACTAAGACATCATGCGATTCTGAGGCCTGGTGTGCCTAGAATAAATGATTTAAATATATTAAATAGCACATGTGCGAAGTGTTCCTAAAAAAGTGGAATAACTTATAAATGGGTGTATAGATCAAAAATATGGGGGAAACGTTGAGTTACGAATATAGAATAGAAGTGAATTAACCTTTTTGGGAGTAAGGTGTTTACAGAAAAGTCATCATAGGTGTAGAAATGGATAAAATAATTAAACATTTTTTTATTTCTAATTCTTGATGTAGCGATTAGTTAGTCTTTAAATAGACTATTATGGAGAAATCACATGGTTATGCACATAAACATAGATTAGTTGGAGAGCTATTGGAGAGAGCATTGGTTGAATCCTCTTAGGATAATGACAAATGGATCATAGATTGATGATCAATGCACAAAATAATTGAAGGATCTCACCAATGATCATGAAACAACCCCATTTTTTGTCATCGATTGATCCAAATTGAGGAAGGGATATTTTTTGATTTTTTTCCTTTCCCTATTATTGATTCCTACGATGACCATAGACCAATCGATAAATAGATTAATCCATGAATCATGCATATTGTAAGATGGGTTAGTTTAATTGGGTTTTGAGTGATTTTATTTGTGATTCAATTTATTGATTATTCATTTGTCATTTTAATGACAACAGATCAAGATCAACACGAACCTCAATCAAGGTTCATTCCTCTATACTATTCATATGTTTTTCTCCCCTAATTCTATGTTCATCATTTGTGTTCATCATTTGGACCATGGTTCGACATATCCCAATCAATCGATCGTTGAACGCTCATTTCATGGTGAAATGATTTGATATCATAGATCTGGGTTTGGAATGACACAATGTGGGTGTGAATATGTAAGTGGTGATGAATCAGACGACAGTGGATACTCAACTTCAGGTACATTGTTATACTTTAGCATTCAAGGAATTCTGAAACTAATTGATCCATTTGTCGAGAAGATTTGATGGTCAGACCCTGATTTTTGTAAGTGGAAAGGCTCACATGATGTGTTTCCTTGATTTTTTGGAAAGGCATTTCCAAATCAGAGGTTAGAGTATTGGAGAAGGCATGTGGAGGAAAAACTAGAATTTCTGGAAAATCCAATAAAACATGATTTGTAATCCGAATCTACACACTATGTGGGGACCCCTTTATGGATGATAGGGTTTAAGGTAGGAGATAATAATCACACGGTGTTTTAACCTACCACATGATGTGTGACCCATCCCCAAAGACTCAGCATGTAATTCTGGAAGTATGTAGACATGAGATGGACTACAAGGGAAGCCTACATGCCGTTTACTCCCCAGCAGAGACACGGGTTGGACCAAGTACATGGTCTAAGTCTTGTACTGGTTCATGGACATATGTATATAGGATGAATCCATGTACTGGCACATAGGTAGAGTAAACAGGTATACATCACACCATGTACTTATACATAGACATGAATTGATGACATGAATTGTTTACCCAGGAAGGACCTGGGGTCAAGGGATATGGAATGCGACCCCTACTACACTCCATGTAATTTGTTACACATGGATTAGAGCCCTTGTACTCTATATAATGGAAAAGTTTTGTTAGGGTGAATTACCCTTATTATTTACCTATTGGTTAGTATGGAATTGTCTCCCATTTCTAGGACACTGATACCTTTAGTAGGACTTCCTGTAAAGAGTCATTGAAATCCCTCCATGAGGCCTAGAGTGAGATTATCTATTCATATTCATGTCCTAATATTCATGACAAAAACTACCTAGGTTCTGATTCTCTAATTAGAAAGTTAATCCAGATTGAGTTATTGGTATCACCCCTAACCTTGGAAGTGACCCTCATCTGTGTGTCATTACTCTTCAGACCTTCAACCTGTAATTTCTCATGATGAGACCCAAAAAGTACTACCTCTCACATAGACATCATCAGTTCTATCAGACTCACGAGTGTGTTATCTTGGACTAGTGATTTTTGGAATCTTCGAGCTAGAATCCTTGGATGGTATACCACGGTTGTGACTTACCATTAAACTATGTGCATTTGTTGATTCTATCTGGATATTATTGTTATATTTGTTGTCTAAGTATACCTATGAAGAGCTAAATATATTTACTTCGTTGTATGATTTTTTATTTAGGGTGGTCCTACTGATTATTGCTATACTAACCCATCCACAGGATCTACCTATATGTGTCGTGTTTCATGGAAATGATCAACCTTTTGATAGACTCCTAGGCAGAATTGTACCAAATGATTCTTAGTAAGGCTAGACAGACTGAGGGGTGTTCCTACGGATTTATGATATTATTCCTAGTACTAACATTAAGGTTGGACTTGTGTTTTAGACTCTTTGTGATGGGATTGTATTTGGCCCTACCTATCTTGCTTTACTTCTCATCGTACTCTGTTTGGGGGATTTAGATGTATGCATGCATATTTTTTCAGTGGAATTTTATTATTATATAGGCTTGATGATGTGTGCGTGTGTATAGGTACTTAGGATAAGGCCTACCATATTAGTGATATTCCTACTCAGTGCTAGTCACCATCCCCAGGCCTATTAGAGGTGGTCTTGGGGTGTTACGACACAAGCCCCTCTAGGATGGGTTGAGACATTATCTTTTACATGTGTTGTTAATATTAAGTGTATTTTTATTAATATATTACACATATTTTGTTAAAATATTTATTCATAGTCATTTTATTTTAATTCCATCTTTTTATATTAATCCATTTATTTATATGATTTCAGTCTTCATCCATAAAATAAATCACACATTATACATAAATAGATAAATAAATCCTGGCATGATCATGATATTTAACTAACTATTTTTTTATTGAGTAGAAAATAACCAACAATTGAAGCTAGGGAAAAAAAATCCTTGAGCTGGTCTAGGATAGAGTTTACAATATTCCACCTCGGTCCTATGTATATCTTTGGTTTGGTTTTTTCTTCGACTCTGCCTTAAACTATCTCCATACATCTGGGAACTCTATCCCTACAAGGTATTAAATTAAATCACTAGCAAAGGGAACTAGAAATTGGGTTTACATAAAAGAAATAGGGATCCTAAAAGTACGTACATAATAATAAGAGAGGGATGACTTAGTAGACACCAACTTGATTTAGTAAAATAATTCCCAAAAACACATGAAATATTCATATAAAAAGAAACTATACACATACAATGGTCAGTCTAAGCTCCCAATCATCCAGTTGTGTAAAAAAATCATATTTAAAACAACTAGATGGCATTAATTTCAATTCATCATTTTATTAAGATAAAATGTACATGGATTAATCTAATTAATTTTATGATTAATCAATCAATTAATTTTATCTTAATCTCCAAACAATATGTCCTGGGGATATCTATCCGCTTTAATTTTAAATAAGATAAATAAATTGATTTCATTTACAATTTAATTAAATATAAAACTAGTAATTTTAGGAAACAGAAGATATACCCATCTAAACTACCCGACATAGTCCTTGTTTTATACCGTTCACTCACATGAAATATCATATACACATAATGTTTTATAATTTCATGGAATGAATTGTGAATAAATGAAACATGAGAAACATAAAAATTACACAGTGTGTACCAATATAATGCACATGGAGTATATAGTATATAATGACCATATATGACTTATAGTTATGAATTTTACAGGGAAATTAATTAAGTATATAATATCATATAAAACCTATCATATAGAATGTATGTGTTAATGAATGAAACAATATACACATAATGATGAGGTTTATGAATTAATAAATTTTATTTTATTTTTTCAATGCATGTTAATTTATGCGATGTATAGCCTAGATTGGTGTGCATTCCATGTTAACTAGAAATAATTAATTATTCCATGTGTATTTAATTACACCACATCTGATTTAAATATTTGGCATGTAAATTAGTGACATCACATGTAAATTAATTACACAACATGTTTATTAACCACACCTCATGTGTATCAATTAACCCATATGTAAATCATTTATATGACACATGAATTAATTGTACCATGTAAGAATTTATTATACAACATGAAAATTAATTACATGACATGTGAATTAATTAGACTACATATGAATTAATTACTCTATATGTGAATTAATTATGTAGCATATAAATTAAATACACTAAATTTAATTTAATTATATATCATGTGATTTAGTTAATTACTTTGTATCTGTTAATAACAAGACCACCACATCATGTGGTGATATATGAAATGTTAATGTGTTACATGTCGTGTAACCCTATAAATCATGTGCCTCATATGGACGATTTTTTGGATGTTATTTGTATATTATTAACCAATATGACTTATATGAGATGAGAAAAATGAGAATAGGATATCTCAATAATCATATTAAAAAATTAATTTATTGAAATAAAAACTTATTTTTAAATAAATTAAGTATAAACAATCAATAAATAATTATAAATTGAATGTGACCACTTTGATACTATTTACTGGTTCTATATGCAGTAGAAGCGCCTATTGGGACTATGAACGGATTGATTTTTTTGGATTCAATAGATTATCTGTAATGCACATGATATGAAATCCATGAATAATGTTATCAAATAATATTGAAAAAATATTCTCACTAGAAGAATGTTATGATCACTTTCACATTAATTTATAAATAATTTAATAGCAATAAGAAATAACTCAATATTTAATTCTTTCTTTGATGCAGGTGTTGATCATATGAACACCATTATATTGTATTTTTTTTAATAATGAGGACCCAAATTAGATCCCCTCTGGTGATAATCCACACATTCTCCTTTGATCTCAGAATGTTACAGACTGTACTATGAGTGCTAGTACGGTAGTACCGATCATTTTTTATCATTACCTTGATCACGACCATGATCCCTTTAGTTTGGAAGGATCATCCCTTTTTATATTTGACATGATAGGAGGGAATGAGGATGATAGAATCTCTCAATCTTGAGAGAAAACCCTAGATTCATTCTTCATTTAGGGAGAATTCTATGGGGAGGAGAATGTTGTGTATAATGACCAACCTCTCAAAATTCTTGTCATTATCTATTTATAGACCTAAATTTAGGGTTTCATATTAATTAATTGCACAGATATATTTAATAATATTTTAAATGAAAAAGGAACCCCATGCCATGAAAAATAAAAATATTAATATTTTATTCCATAATTTGCACTAATCCGTGAAATGAAAAATATTATTTACATTCTACCAAATTATTATTTCTCATTGGTCTAATAACTAGGTCCGCTCATCCTCCTAGAAATTTATTGAATTCCCAAAAAATATTTATTTTAATATTCATGTAATTAAATAATTTATTTATTAATAAATAATTATTTTATCACATTTTAAATAACAAGAGATAATTATTATACATTCAATAAGTAAATAAATATTATATTCACAGTTTGATGAATAAAATATTTATTTTTTATATTCATGTAATTAAATAAATTATTTACTAATGATCAAATAATTATTTATTACCTTGTGAATAATAAGAGATAGATAAATATTACATATTCTTGTAATTGAACAATTACCTTGTGAATAAATATTTAGTTAATATTTGTGATCATTTAATAAATCCTGAAGAAATATTACATCTTCATATAGAGAATAATATTTATTCCAAATATTAAATATAATTAGTATTTAACTAAAATCAAATGAAACACTTTGTATGTGAACCACTTGGCCTCTTCCTTGATGACGTTAAGTGGGTTAGTCTAATGTCTAGGATTAATGTTTAGAAATGGGCCAAGACACCCATAAAGGAAGATGATATGTTACAATAAAAATAACTACATAAAAATGATCTCGGTGTAATATAATCCCTTTTTTGTGATATGTCTTCAAGCATGCTACATACATGTGTCATCAAATTATATGCTTTATATGTCATTCTTTGATTATTTGAAATAAACATATAGTTTTTCCATGGTGATAGAGTTTAATATGATAGTTCCATTAAAATCAATAATTCAAGATATGAATTTCCACTAACACAGAAGGAAAAACCGTTATTTTACTTATTCATTAATAAAATATTTTTTGTGATGCAGCCAACATATCCAACCTCACCAATATTATATGAAATCACATATTAAATTAATACATAAAAGTGCATGAGTCAATAATTTCATTAATAATAATATTAAAGTCAAAGAATCATTACACATGATTGTATAAAGGAATATCCAAGGACATATGAACAAGTGTATTTCCTACAAAAGGGTCTGTTCTCATAATCTCCCAAATTAGAGATTACTAAGTGTGAAATTCATGAGACGAAGTCTTATTTTCTGTTGATTACTCACACTTTATGTTTAAAATACCATGTTTCCCATCATAGAGTGTTATTTGATCGTTGAAAAATATTTATGAATATCATCATGGCACTTGAATCTTGTCATTATAGAGGAGAACTTCTATGAACAATTTAATGCGATAGATATTATATGGTATCATCACATTAATTTTATATAGAATAATTATAAATATGTGATAAGGTATTTATAAATGTTAAAATCCATTAATATACAAGAAATATAAAGTATAAAGTAGTTGGTTCTAGGGAAATGAGTCCAAAACGCTTCCACCACCATGTATGAATAATAACACACATCTCTCATGTGTGTTGTATCATGAAAACTCCAAGATATATCCCATGTTCTATTTTTCTCTAACCACACTCAGATAAACTATATATTGAATGTAATGAAAATATAGAATATTAAATTGTTTTATGGTGGAAGAAGCATGCTATAAATAATAATAAAAACAAGTAAAAACCTTTATCCCAAACTCAAATAATCCTTCACCATGATTAAAATAAAAATAAAAATTAGAAAATAAATATGAACTAAATATACAATTCCTCCCCTTGTATTAATAAAAATTGTACTTATATAATAAATAATTAATATTGATAATGTGAGAAGAAAAATAAATTGTGATATAGAAAAAAGTAAAATTATGAAGAAATTATATTACAATAAAAGAATAAAAATAAGAGAATAAAAATAAGATTATAAATAATTACTTAATCATAAGTACCTACATCAATGGGAATCTATGAATAAGTAACCACCAAGAACCACCATTTATTAACCCCTTCATTATCTTTTTATAAAGTATAAATAATGGGTCTTGACCTTCTCCTCATGGTAGGAAATCCTCCATGTAGTAAACAACCTCTTCCTTAATAAGATCCATGTACCAGTTTATTAAATATTATTTATTTAGCCTTAGATACTACCAAATATCACTTGTTCTATCCAATATATTTCACCCACCCTTTCATGGATGAAATCTAGGTGACTAGGTGGTTTTATTCTGAAAAAAATGCATATTTGGGTTTTATTTTTATTTTTATTTTTTTGGGTTAGGTTATTTTTATTCTTTGAAATGGGTTCCTAGAGAACCAAATTTTTTGGATCCCTTAAAACATGTGGTAAGAGCACCAAACCATTTACCATAGTTGGAGATTTTTTTGTATTTTAATTTATTATTTTGTAACTTTATTTAATGAAATATAATATTTATGTTATATTTTATTCACATTATTTTTTTTATTTGATAATAAATTTTATAGTTTTATAATCATATTTAAGTAAATATATTTATTATGTCATATTTTTATTCAATTTAACTTGAAATGCAGTTGATTTAATTTTTTATCAGTAAATTTAATATATTTTATACACACTGGGAGAAACAAAATGACATGAATTCACGTTTTTTCTATTATGTTTTTTTATTTTTTAGTTTTATAATTTTATATAATAAAATATATTATTTATTTTATATTTTATTTTGATCAAAATTGAAACAAAATTGATTTATAATTATATTAAAAACATGAATACATTTTTTTAAATCATTATTGCTTTATTATTGTGAATCTTATTAGATTGTATTTATTATTAACTATTTTCAAGTTATTGAAAATAGTTTTTTTATAATTTAAAAATTTATCATTGCATGTTTTTGAAAATATTACAATAAAAAATGCAGTGACCTAGGTTTCCTTAGATCAATACTTAACCCAATTTTTAGTAATTTAAATTTATTAAATAAAAAACTATAATTATTAAGAAATTTTGAACATTTATTTTGAAATATAAAATATAAAGCACTAATTACTTTAGAAATTTTATATTTTTATATGTAGAATGTTTCACAATAGAAAATATCATCGCTCCCTCCTGTGTTTTCCATAAATTGATGTAATAACATCCCTCCCACTTTGAGTTTGACTTCTAAACAACTCCATTGTTCCATATACTTGAGTAGGGTCCTCTTAATGTGGGTCTTGTACCTCAAAATGGTGTATATATGAATGTGGTGCTACTACCTCTGTGTAATGCTCTTCTACTATTAGAACCTCAATATGATGCATTTCTAGTGCCTTCTTGTAATGTTCAGTTGATGAATATCCAATAATTACAAATAGGAATATTTGAAATAAAATATGGATACCAATATTAATAAGTATGGGTTCTTTGAGGGACTCTGTGAAGTTGATGAAAATGTTATTTACACCTTAAATAGGTCATGAAAGGTGGGAATGCCTCTTGAATACTACAGAAACTGTGAAATCACTATCAGGTCCCATGCCTCTAGATCATCATGGACATCAGTCACATGACTTATTTGAGACAATGATAGTATATTTGATGCATGAGTTAAATTATGTGTTGATGGGTCCTCCCCCAATCAAGAAATACCATCTCTCTGTATTGTTGGAGTCTCTCTTATGCATCATTGTCCCTATCATCATCCCTGTCCTTTTTTTCTATACCTATATCTTTCATCATCCTGATGGTGGCGGTGGTGGTGCATCATTTGTATCATCCTTTGTGTTCTCATCTAATACTTCAACATATCCAACATCCTCAATGGGTGCATATGAATTGATATGCATCCATGGATCTTCATAATATACACTCTCATATACAGAATAAATAGGATATATGAGAGACACCAAAGCACCATGAATTGCGTTACAACTAAAAATTTCTTCCTCCTATGGATTAGATACATATATGTGGTTCTCTAACTACTCTGATTAAAAATAATATAACATTAATTTGAATACCAAATATGAAATAAAAATATAATGATAGGTAGTAAACATATCAACTAGTGGAGGTTTATCCCATGGATTTTAAGGTGCATGATAGTGTGACGTGGGTGCCAATAAGCATACTCTCTCTAACTAGATAGATTTAGTCATGTTTTGGGATACACATGTTTAATGTTACTATACTGAGAATGTATATCCCAACACTCTATGTAACATATAGAAGAACATGACCAGTATACTTCCCGCCTACCCATGAGTACAATAGTGTTCAAAAAAACAACCTGCCGTGTTGTAGTAGTGATGTGCTGCAAGCTCCCAAACTATCACATGAATCGATCTATCCAGTTCCTCTCAATGATATATATATTTTTGACTGGCACTACTACTCTATAATCTCCAAACATATCTATACAGTATGGTGGATGCGATTCAAAGTCAACTCCAATATATTGTATTCCTAAAATGTGAAATGAAAACTTAGAAAAGTATTCATAAATTTACAAAAAAATATAAATATATTATCATTAAAAAATATTATAAAATTAATAAAAAACTACTGTTTTTGTAATAAAAATTAATGTTTAACTTACATCTTCAAGATGTATAGATTCTTAAATCTATAAATTAATTTTCATACTATATCTTAACATACCAATATCATGCTGAGTCTGACTCCACCTAGTGCAAAATGTAGCAAATAGTAACTTTATAAAAAATATTAATTAATTAATAAAATAATTTAAATTAATTATGTAAACATACTAGTGTCCCCAAGGATATTTTTTCAAAAGGTACAGAGGAAGTGGTGAGATATCTTGAGGAGTGAGGAATAGAAACTACTCACATTTCCATATCCATAGAAAAAATTCATCCTATAAATTGGTGTTACTCTACTTGAAATGTTATAGATAAAAATATATAAAATTAATCAAATACAATCAATCCCCAATGATATTTAGTTTTCATATATATATCCTTGAGTAACAGTAAGTACATCTTGCATACTAAATTTGTAGAGTAGTGGACATACAACATGCCTCTGAGCAGTCACATAATTTACGCACATGTGTGATGAGTCAATGTAAAATCAAAAACATTACCAGGAATCATTGAGAAGCATTCATCAAGAAAAACCTTGTGAAATTTCCCACCCTAGATAACACATGGTCATATGAAAATATCAATGCTTCATAAAAAGTGAATAAAATTACACCAGTATCCCAATGTAGCACCCATAACTGCCTCAACATGGATAGGTAGACCTAATATGTACACTACATTCTCTAAATTATTCCTCAAATTACCCTAATAAAAATGTAAAGTGTGTGTATTTGGTATCTATCTCTAAATAAATTTAGTAATAAAATTATGATGATTAATGGTCTTGAAGTCACACATGAAGCCTCCATAAAATTCAACCCATCAGAGGTACAAAACAATGGTTGTTGGAGGTGCATCATGGTGAAATTGATGTTCCATATGGATAGTAAGATTTTAAACTAGTCATATTTCCAATATTTCATGTAAGAAATTAGACCTATGGGTAGATAAAAGAGCCTCCTATATCTAAATGTATAAAAGTTTCATAATTATTTGTAATAAATTAGTAGTTAAAAACATTTAATTTTAAGAACATATTTTAATGTGACTAAAAATTATGCTATTCACAAGATAACATAGTTGAATAATAAAAAATAAAATCATATGAATTATTAATTTATAAAAAAATTACATTAGTTAAATGTAGTTAATTTTACATTAAAAGGTAGAGTATATCAATAATGTAGATTCTTTGATGATTTCCCTATACATATAGGGAAACATGTGTGGGTTTGACCTTCTGGGTTACATAAAATAAACCTTTGTGAAGGGGTCCATTCATAGGTCCAGTCCATCTCATTCCAAATACGGGTATAATTCAACATCCATATTGGTCATGGTGTACTCATGTTTTGAAGAATCATAGGTTCATCATAGGATAGACTGGAGTTTTTGATATTCACTTATAAGAATCTATAGGGAAATGTAGCAGCCATTAATACTATATAGTTGATATACTAGACCAGTAAATTTATTCCAAGATAATAATACAAAATATAACTCTACGATCACATATGTCCAAGGATTCCATTATACATTGAAGTCACCCCAATCATAGTAATGGTTGTCCATCAAAACCAGAAGCACATGACCACTACTACCAGTGAAAGAATCATGATCCTCAGTGACCATAAATATACACCTAAAATAGACAAATGAGTAAAAATGAAATTTGGTGGCCTCCTATATAATCCTATAAATCTCTCATTGAAAATGGTACCCATATCACATCCCTCTATTTAGACAATATTTTTCATGATATCCTCTTTCCATAAATTATTTGAATGTGTGATAAAATGTTCCATATAAAAGTCTTGTAATTTAATTTTAAAATTATATACTACTAATTAAAAATAAATTTTAATATTTATAGTTTATATATAATTTAATATTATTAATTACCTATGATGGGTAGCTTATAAAATACTTAAAATACTCCACTAACACATTCCATGATGTTGGTAATCATAAATTTATATCTTTTTCCATAATCATTGGCTAATAACCATTTATCCTCTTGAATTTTCTTCATGTAGTCATATACCTCCAACTTAGCTCTATGAATTCCTTTGAGATGATCATCCATCCTCTAATTTTGAGGATCATATTCTAAAAAAATTTAAACTAATAAGAAAACTTACAATATTCACTATTCAAAGTACTTTTTAAATAAAAAACATATATACACCATGCCTGATGATTTCTTTCTTAATATACTTTTCCACGAACTTCTTTTACAGGTTTCTTATACTATTTTTAATTTAGTCTCAATGATAGGCATGATGTGGTATCCATGAAAGACCTTCATATAATAATAGCTACTTGATCACTCATTAATGATAAAAAATTAAACAAATGTCTTCAATATTTTTCAAAAACTCTCAGAGAAAAACTATGAAACAACTCTAAGATGAGAGGTTTTTCTTCTCAATTATAGAAAATGAAAATAAATTAGGAGATAAATTTCCATATTTTGTGGTTGAAATCAATAATGTTCCATTATACTTTATATATAGAAATGTTCCACCAATATGGATGTAATTTCTAAATATAGCCTCACATGGTAATAATGACTAAAATATTTATCACACACTACTTTAAATTGATATAACCAGTTCTATTGGTTGGAATATTAATAAATATGTAATTGATATAAAAATGATTTTTTTGGAACAAAAAATCCACAATCTATGGTAAAACGTGATAAGATTTATCCCAGTCACTATAAACGTTCACAATAACCTTTCTTCTCGAGACCCATGCCCTTTTGTAAGAAATCTCATAACTGAAAAGATATTTGATTTTCCCCACCACTAGAACTACTATAACATCTTGAAATGCACTTATAATTTAAATAATAATTGTTTAAATGAATTAATAATTTATGGTTATATGATATTATGATAGGCTTTGGTTCATACATGTTTTCAAAGTAAATATAGAGATATTCCTACAATGGAAATTGTTATCATGTAAATCTCAAAATATTATCTATAACTTTGAATCAAACATATCACACTGAATAATATAAATATATATACTTTATTATTATACAAAATAACTATAATTTATCTCAATGTGAAAATTTTTTATCATATTTTTTACCACTTATTTTATAACAAACTCTCTCCCAATATATAGAAAAATTTCATCTAACACTTTATTCATGCAACTACTAATTACTTTAAATTTGATATTGGGAGTAATTATTGAAAAATCAAACTCTGGTAAGTGTGTAATACCATTTTTTGATCATGATGTCAATGGTGGGGGGTGTTTAAATGTTTGGTGTGATTTCATTGGGGTGGGCTCAGATTATTCTTCAATATTTTCTTTTTATTCTTTATCCTCATCATCATATTATTGTTTTGAATTTTCACCATCTTCAAAATTTCCCCCCATAAAATCTATATCATGAAAATGAATATCCCTAAAAACTAAATTATCTCAAAGATATGTCACATATTAATGATAAAAAATTTTATCCTAAGGATTTTATAGACCAAATTCCACCGTATATGAAACATATTTGATAATCAATACATTGACATACAATCTTCATATTGGTTCGTAACCAAAGGAAATATATGTTTCTAGTACTCATCATCAAAAATTTGATAGGATATATCCTAAAACATATATTTAAATTTTAGATTTTTGTATATTATGTACTATATCACTTGGTTAATTAGGGGTTTTAATTTTCAATGAAATTTTCTCTAAATGACTTGCAAAACTGTACAATTCTCAAGAATTACAACATGTTATGTTTTCTTAGTTTAACTAGATCCTTGTTCAATATTAATTATTTTATATTTTTAATAAATATATGTAGAGACATTTATATCTATAATAAGACTTAATATTAGTGTTATTTATTATATATGATAATATGATTTTAAAATATTTTGAAATTTTATTTTAACTGTGGGTCTTCTAATTAGAAATAACTTAAGATATTTCTTAGTGTGAGTCTGGTAGAGTAAACACTAGAAATCCTTCCATTCATAGTACCCTATAACACCATGAAGTATTTCCAAAGTTATGTCCCACTACCCAAATCGTTTATTCCAAATAAATATAAAGAAATTATAAATTAAATGAATGTTTTAATGTTAATATATTATTAAAAAATAGTTTCATTATTTATTCTAATTAAGTGTATATAAATACTCAATGTTAGTTTGGTGGAGTAGACCATATTCATCTTGTTAGTCAGAGTTAGAGAAAATTTTCCAAATCACCATAGAATATGTCTCAAGTGATTCCCCACTACCCAATATTCTCACACTAAAGAAACATTTAATTAAAAGAATGTTTTAACATTAATGCATTATTATAGCATATTTTAATCCATGATTAATAATAATTAAATAAAACATGTAATTGAATATTAATCATATAATTTATTTATATTCTAAATAATTAAAACATTATATTGACACTGCGATCTCATCACAATTCACAATTCATTTCCACCCTTATACTAGTATGTTAAACTGTTTTTGTATTATAAAATCCAAAATAAAATAAAAAAATGAACTTAAAATTTTATTAAAATATTTATTTTTTATTACTATTAAAAAGATATTTTTTATGATTTCATTTTAGGTGGAGGTGATTTGGAGATCCATGATGAAATTCAAGAAAAATGGATCAAACTACATAAGAGCCCAAGAACATATGTGGAATAAAATGCATACTTCAGATAATAAGTGAATCAAATTAGGCTTAAATTAAGTGGTTGAATGAAAATAAATATGAGATACCTTTATATAGAAGACTATGGATCACAATTAATCCATTTTGAGTCCCAAAACATGACATCATTGGAGAGAATATTCACTATTCACAATATCGAGGTCACTTTTATAATTTAGCCAAATTTTGGGATGAAAGCCTGCAAATGATTCCAAAATTTCAATAGAGATAGTAAATATGTGGGGAAATAACATTATAGTTTTTTAAAATTGACATAAATATTTATTATATCCCAAATCCATGATCCAATTGGTATCACAAAATTTGGGTACCCAAAACCACCTTCTACTTTGCATAAAAATGGGAACCTTGGGAATCCTATTTGAATGTTTTATATGGGGGATAGGATTTATCATTTTGGAGACCAAAAGGTATCTTATATTCATTCAATAAGTTTTATAGGACCCTATCCTCATAGGGAGATCAAGGATGAATGCAGAGTTCCACCCGATCCTCCTCTTATTCTCGATGGAGAGATAAATAGAGGACGATCTTTTTATGGGAGCTACATACACTTGTATAGGGAGTTAAAAAAACTTTTTATTCTATTTATATGGCGTAATTTTTGTGTGAAAAAGTTTATTTAAGTTTTATATTAACATTATTCTCCTTTGAATTCATTGTTTTGGTACGATCAAGTGAAACACTTTTCATTACAATACTGACTAGGTTGTGATGTCAAGTGAGAATATTGAGTTTTTTTATTGGAAAACACATGTATTATTTCTCTATAACACATACATGAGATTTTAGTAATATTTGGAAGCCTTAATTCCATGGTTGAGGTAAAAACCATTACAACATGATTGTTGTGTCATGGTTTGGTTCTTTATACATCATTTTAAAAGGCAAGAGGGAATCAAGATCTTGATTACCCGTAACCAAAGATTCCACTGAAACATATATAATTATCATAATAATGAAATAAACTACATGTATAGAGAACTTGAAATGAACTTATTATATCATCATTCTAAAAACCCTACCTTTTTTTCAATTTTTAAACTGTTTAATTAATTCATTTTATTTTTAAAACTATTTTTAGAACTACCCCACTCTTTTAGTCATTTTTATTAAAGATAAACACATTGAAACTCTGAATATCATTTATAGATGACCTATGTTCCTACATATACTATTAATAAAATTCTAATACTTAAAAAATTTGATGTTTCATTGATTCATGATCAAATGTTTCATTGTTTATGGGGATTTCTTTAGTTTTTACAATTTTTGTTGATTTGATATTTATGAATTTTTTGAATATTTGTATTGTTTTGTTTTATTCCTTTATATATGATTTTATATTCTAATATATTTATAATTTAGATAAAATGTGTAATAAATTCTTATTGAGAATATTTACATCCTTTTGAACCCAAACTGGGGAGGATCATACACCAAAGAAACCAAGACACATAGGAAAATCCTTTGAAAGAGGACAGACCCGACCTAGATACTCTTCTAGACCCCTCTTATTTTGGGAGGAAAATTAAAAAATGAAGTTAACATGAAAAAAATGGTATAAAATAAATGAATATTAAAATATCTCACTTATCCCAATGTTCATTTCTAACCTGCATATATTCAATCACAAGTAAAATCACCAAACATCAAACTAAAATACGATCTAATTCACTCATTACCAAAATTTCATGGACTTGTTGGAGAATAACAACTTGACTATTTAAAGGAATTTAAAACTACGAGTTCAAAATTAAAAATAGTAAATATATAAGAAACACAAGTAAAACTCAGAGTTTTCCATTTTATTTAGAATACACTAAAAAATATTGGTTCTATTATTTTAACACCCCAATTAAAGGCCGGGCAGACATGAAATTTATTTATTAGGAAAAACATTTCCCCTCATTTTGAACCAAAATAACAAGAAAATAAATTTGGGGAATAAGAAAATATCATGGGGGGAGACTTCTTGAATAATGGTAATGATTTAAAAGAATATGATCAAGCTGTATATACCACTAAATAAGTGATAAAATTTAAATAAAACATTTTTATGAAGGTTTAATTCCAATCAATAGAAACATGATTGATGATGATGTAGGTGGTGCACTAGTTGAAAAGAATCCAATTATTATATAGACCCTCATTGAGAACACAAAACAAAACACACATCAATTTGGTTTAAAGTACAATATACCCATCAAAGGAGTCCATGTGGTGTAAATTTTTGAATTCAAAAACAAGTTGAATACAAAGTTTGAAGAGTTAAGTGCCCTACTCAAAAAACTTTCTCTTTCACATAGGAAATCCCAACCTCCTATTTTAATTCATTGCGGTATATGTTCCTTCAAAAAACAATATTCTAAACTATCCCCTCAACTGAGAGAAGCTGCTGAGAGTTGTGAGGAAATCTTTCTAGGTCACCCCTATGAAAAACCATTAGGAAGGACCATACAATCCATCCATTTCTAGATAAAAGGATAACCAAGCCTATAGGTAATAGGGTATTATAACCAAAATTAACAGTTCTAGGATAACTAGGGGTAGGGTAGTCAACCCCAAACACCACCTAGAAATCCTCAATTAACAAATGGACTTTCCAACAACCCCCTACAAAACCTGAGCCTGGACTTAAAGACATGATTAAACAAATGGCTGTAAATAATCTCCAATCCAAACAAACCACCCAAGATTCCATAAAATACCTAAAAACTCAATTAGGAAAAATCAAAAAATTAGTTGGTGAATTCCAAAGTCAAGGGTTAAGTAAAATTCCTTCTCAACCCCTATTCAACCATAGGTATAAGAGAAATATTAGTGCCTCACCCTTCAGAGTGGAACACAACTTAAAATAAAAATGAACCCTATATTAGATTCATCCCCTCCCAAGGAAACCACCATACCTACCATCATACATGATCCAAATAAGAAAATCATTATCCTAAGAGAAACCCCAACAGAGTAAAGATAGTATATTTTGAGAAACATAAACCACTACATCAAAATACAACTGAATTGAACCTTAAACCGCTACCTCAAAATATAAAATATTCATTTATTGAGAATGAAAATGAGATATCTATCGTCATTTCTAGTTCACTCCCAAAAAAGATTTAATTGAGATTTCTTAACCTTTTGAGGGAGTATAAAAAGCATTGGGATAGACACTTACTGAAATTACTGGTATTGGATATCATGATCTAGCCCACCAGAGCTAACTGGATGGAAGTAAGCTGAGTTCAACACCCAAGGCATGCCTCCTATAGGCCAGGGGATAGAAGAAAGCACCAAGTAGGTATATCACACACATGGTTGGAGTTATACTAACACAAAAACACACACGCACACAAATATCCAAACACCAATTGTAATGGTTCGGACCTATCTGGTCCATTCCTTTGTGAAAATTTTGTGTCTGAGGTGTTCCAAGAGGTGAAGGTGACTTATCACCAACATTTTTTCAAATTTACAGTTCTGTAAATAGTGCGACGATAGCCTTAGGTGAATAGCGCAACGATATCCTTAGGTGAACAGTGCAATGGTAGCCTTAGGTGAATAGTGCAACGGTAGCCTTAGGTGAATAGTGAAACAATAGCCTTCAATGAATAGTGAAACAATAGCCTTATCTAAACAGTGTCATCAGTAGCCTTATGTGAACAGTACAATGGTAGCCTTATGTGAATAGTGTCATCAATAGCCTTATGTGAACAGTACAATTGTAGCCCTATGTGAACAGTGTCATTGGTAGCCTTTTGTGAATAGTGAAACAGAACTGTGAGCTTCAACAGTAGCCTTTAGTTCCTTTACCAATTTTTTGGTTCATGAACAGTGTTTCTAGAACGATGAGGTTCCAATGGTAGCCTCTTTCATTTTCCAGATTTTGAGTTCATGAATAGTGTTTCTAGAACAGTGAGGTTCCAATGGTAGCCTATTTCCTTTTCCAGAATTTTATTTAATGAATGGTGTTTCCAGAATGGTGAGGTTCCAATGGTAGCCTCTTTCTTTTGCCAAAATTTGAGTTCATGAACAATGTTTCTAGAATGGTGAGGTTTCAACAGTATCCTCTTTCCTTTTCCAAATTTTGAGTTCATGAACAGTGTTTCCAGAACGGTGAGGTTCCAACAGTAGCCTCTTTCCTTTTCCAAATTTCAGGTTCATGAACAGTGTTTCCAGAACAGTGAGGTTCCAATAGTATCCTCTTTCCTTTTCCAAATTTTGTATTCATGAACAGTGTTTCCAGCTTCCTACAGTTCATACCGTTGACGTTTCTTTTGACGTAAAATGAATTTAAATCCCCGTTTTAAGGACTCTAAGGCTGATTCAAAAGCCACAAATCCTATATTAAATTTTCATAAGGCTCAATATTCTTTTACTTAGTCAACCCATGTGTTTTAATGTAGTATAATTTTAATGGAAAATCCAGCGTATCTTAAACCGATGCTTTGTTAAATATTCTAAAGGGATGAAATATCATCATAACTAGTTCTTCCTCTTTCTCAGCTGTGAGATGCTTGAACCTTTCATTCCACCCCGTAGGATTTGCGCAATCAAACTTTCCTCCTAGGATTGGTTCCCCTAGGTTTTTGACGCAACCAAGAAATATCAATCAACCTTTGATATAAGGTATGATATATCATCATTCTTTTGGGTTCATGTCCTTCTTTTTCTCCTTGATATTTTATGGAATGCTATCTCTATGTTCATAATGGGATTTTCTAGGGTGTTGACTAGTGTGGTGGTGTCTCTGCATCCTCAGGTGGATACAATTGTTAGAGGGGGAGGATATCGTAACCCGTTGTGTGGCTCATTCTTTTATAAAGAACGTCAAGAACCATTTGAGGTAGGGGATTCATTTATTATATTTTCATTTAAGTGCAACGATATAGTTAGCATTTTTTTATCCCACTAGATCATAATATAATTGACATAATAATTATTTGAACCAGATAAATAAAATGATATCGATCGTATGTTATTCTCTCTTTTTTTTCTAAATAGTGTGATATATATGCTTGATTTGTTTTGATTTTTGTTCTTGATGAAAATTGGTAAATAATGTAAATTTGGAATTAATTAATAATTGTTTGGATAAAGATAAAGAGGCATGTGAAAGAATCCAATTTTTGATGCTATAATTTGATCATAATCAAATTGATGCAGTAAGTATGTTTAATCAATTTGTGATATCTTACAATATAGGTTTCCCATAGTTGGAACCTATAAATAATAAATAGGTTAATTAGGGATGGATTAAATAACCTGTTGTTTATAAATGATAATCCCTTGGAGGGTTCTGAGTTACCATATTTCTCATTTAAGGGCTAATAGACCAATTGATATGATTTTTGTTTTCCTACTTCTTGCACTGTGGTGTGAGCCTAGATCGCTGTTTTGATATGGGAGGGCATGGAGGTCTATTGGTTATGGCAGAATTTGATGCCTAGAGTAGTGAGATGCATTGGTTTATGCATGTGTGTTTCAAGGAGGACACCAGGGATAATGGAATGGGTTGGATATGAATGTTTGGATGCTTATAGGATACCTAGTCTTAGAAGTGGCAACCAGGAGTCCGAGAGATGTTAGATGTAGTTGAGTCTAAGACTAGGTTATTCCCATAGTGTTGTTGTGAGATATAGTATATTATGTACTTTTTTGTGTTTCTATACGCTACTCCACCCCATCAGTTAGGTCAACAGACACCCTGAGAATTCTGAGCTTTGGGGGTTGTTTTCCCCAACATTCCTGTGGGAGGATGGATGGCTGACTACCCCCTTTGGTCCCACTCTCTTGTCTTGGTAGTTACTTGTGATAGTAGGACCAACAGTTAGTTTTCCCCATATATGTGTGAAGAGGGATGTAATGGATTGTGTTATTCACAAACACATATTCTGAATATAGTTTTCTATGGACTACTATAGGCGTAACATGTATTAGTTGTGACGACTTGAGGATTCTTAATCGGTGTGTGTCCTTTAAGGGCTTGTGGTATAATTCCCGACGTATGATACACGTTATGTGAGATGTGGTGGATCCCATAAACTACATGGTTACTTTTCTTGCGTGGACTTGGCAGTTTTTTTGCATGAGGTGCATGTTGTGGTACTTTGCCCAGGTGTCTGCGGGAAATCCTTTTTAGAGAGAGATGCCTAGGACGTGCGGCATTGGGGAAAAGCGGAAAACTAGTGGGGAATTAATAACGAGGTACCATTGATATTATTTATTATCTTATATAATCTTGTATGCGATAATTGGTGATAGTATCCATTCTGAGGCTGGGAACTTAGTATACCTATTTAGGTGACGAGTTATTGTTACTTGTTGTTCACTGTGCTTTAGCATGCTTTCTTTACCTTTGCACGAGAGGCTTCAGGGAGGATCCTACTATGTATACTGTTATACTCACCCTTTGTCTATATAAACTATTTTTCAGGTCACTTTGAGAAAGTTGGAGATCAAGAAGGTTTCTATTAGCTTGGGGTTAGAAGAGCTGTTTGGGCTTGTGGTTGCTGTTGTTCTTACTTTCCTTTGGTTCTTGTAGTTTTCCCCTTTCAGTTGTATTAGTTTGCATGAAATTATATATGTGTACATGGGGTTTCTTTTATTTTTATAGTTGAGTTGTATTTGGTTGGTGTCTATCTTATCTCTCTCTTTTGCATGTGTTATCTTAGAGGGTAATGCTGCCCATTTGTGTGTTTACTATACTCTCGGTGCTAGTCTCTAACCCGGGGCCCACTAAAGGTAAGAATCGGGGGTCATTATTTCTCTTATCACATTGCCGCCCCAGGAGGGGTACACCTTGTGGGGAGGGGGTTGTGACACTAATATATTTAAGAATGTAAATATACAACTAATACTAGGATTCATTCATTGTAGAGACCCGAATCTTGATGTACATGAACATTACATTACTTTTGCGGAATACTTAATACATAACAAAAACAGACACACAAGGACCATAATAGTTTAGTGTCTTTGGAAAGTTGGAACATAATCTTCTAATCGTGGTGAAAGATCTTCAACATCTCCCATAAAGATCTTCCCCTTTTTGTTTCTTACCTAAAACCTTTCTTTATATCCTGGGGAAAAGAAAACATAAAAAGGGTGAGCTCAAATGCTCAGTAAGGGTAAACATGAATAAAATAAAACATACCATTTACATTTGAACTTGAAAACATGAACATAATGTTTAAACATCAAAAGCTTGAGAAATGACATAAAACATGGAAGTACATATGGAATAGATCAAACATACCATTTACATTTGAACTTAAAAACATGAACATAATGTTTAAACATCAAAATCTTGAGAAATGACATAAAACAAGGAAGTACATATGGAATAGATCATAAAGAAACATTATGAATGATAAAATAGCATGGGAAAAAAATCTAATTGTGGAAACCATTAAGCACATGATATGATTTCCATATTAGCCAAGGCATTGCTTCCAAGACCATCTTAGTGGACAAAGTCCCTTTCTGAATCGAGTTCACTCCTCGCTCCGGTCCTGTATTACTGAACCGATTTAACTTGTCATTCCAGCCATGTCTATATCATGAGATATAAATCTTTACCCAATTCATTTGAGGGAGATATAGGTCCCACCCATCTCATAATGAAATCATTCTTACTTGTGACACAAAATAAACTTAAAACACTCATCATTTCCCAAAGAATAAAATGGGTTTCATAAACATCATTCCATCATAACATAATCTATATAAAACAAATGGATATCATTTCATCATAAGAAAAGTGAAACCATGTAAATCATAGAGACATTATACTTGAAACATACACATATGAAATAATGTCATCTTAGATGGAAAATGGTTTTGATAAAACACATGAAATGAATTCTTGAGGGAAATATCCTTTCTTCTTCAAAATCATTCTCTTTTTACAAAATGTCATGCAATTTTAAAAGAAAAGGATTTTGTTGAAAATAGTCATGAAATATTTTGGATGAGGCTTCATAAAAATAAGGCTTTATAAAACCTTAAAAATCCATTCGTGTCGTATAAGTTAAAAAAACATTCCTCTCGTACTTTTATCGAAAAAGTCAAAAAGTACCTCATAACGTAAACAAAAGAATGATTCCTTAAATACCATGTAGTAAAAGTCAAAATGGGTAAAAAGGAAATTAAACATATATAAAAAAACTTTTATAAAACATGGGCATGGATGATAACAATAACCCCAGTAAAAACATACGTATAAGCAATCTCGGATAAAAAAAGGAGATTTGCAAAATTATCCCTTACTTTAGATCCGATATGATTCATACATATCCAAACCTCCTGTATAATGATTTAAATAATGTCATTGACTTATTATAGAATCATATTCATTGTTATTATATCATATATGGTTCACTTATGACTTTATATTACCCGTTCTTTTGTAAATTCCATGTTAAAGAGTGTTTTGGGTAAAATCGTTTCATTTGTTGTCCGTGATTTGACTTGTAATTATTCATATGATTAATTAGATCATGATTACTTAATTACATAATATAAAACATGATTTAAATATAATATATATTCATAATATACATATATATAATAGATCGATAAATGGAAAGAAATACACCGTTCATGGAGACGGTAGACCGTACGTACGCATGAACGCTGTTTTCGTTTCCTTATTGAATTGAATAGAATTAATTAGATGACATAAATATATATATAAATAAATACAGTATAATTATTATGTCATATATTTTATGATTACTTATTATATATACTTTATAATCATTCTTGAATGGTTATCATGGAGAGTGAATCTCATCGCATCGTGGAGACGATATTCCGTACGTACGCACGAGTGATGATATAATTCTCATGATCGTCAAATTGTATTAAAGAGTATTTATAATATTACAGGATCAATATAACTTTAAAATAGTCATATATATTTATTACTTTCACCATTATACCCATCCAAGTAAGGTAGTGGTGGAAAATAGATTACACCACGACGTAGAGACGGTATTCCTACGCACGCGCGGTGATTTCATTTTCCATAGGATGGATAGATGGTGAAATATGGTTGTTTAATACATATAATAATATATCAGTATATGAGTGATACTGATGTTATTACTTCATAATGAAACAACTAAAGAATAAGAAGTTGAAGAAGAAATAAAATTGAAATAATCGGTAACAGATATTACCTCTTCTTTGACACGCCTCTTTGAATCGTCCTCTTAGGGTACTAAAATTGGTCTTTGAAGAAGACCAGGACCTCTATGATGTTTCTAGGGAAGTTGATAAGGGAAATGGAAAGGTTTTGGCCGAGCTTAAAGGCTCTAATTGGTGTGAGGAATAGAGGGAGGAGGTTCCCTTTTATAAGGGAGGAGAGGGGCACCTTTGGAAATCTTAAAAATATTAATTTATAATAAATCTAACCCCACTTAAAAACCTCCAAAAATAAATCATATTCGAATATAAGATGATATAGGGTTGTAATATCATCAACCAATACAATTTAGAAATGTTAGAAAATTATTTTAAACATTATCAACTTGATTTATCCTTACTTAATCAATTTAATTTTATTTGTGGTAATAACATTCTAAATTTTAAATTATAACAAAAAATTACTTATTTGTTGTGAAATTTCCATAATTGGATACTTTATAAAATTTTAGACCATATAAATTTAAATTTATAATTTTTAAATATTTTTGTGATTTTTAAAAATTTTATAATATGTTATTTTTATAAAACAACAATAGTGTCAATTTTGACACTATTCATTTATATGAATTTAAATAAAATATATACAGAAGATATGTTCGAACTAAAAGCTTTAATAGATTCATAAAAGGTCATATGAATCTATATAATTAGTGGAACACATTAAATAGTTCATATAATATTTATTTTTTTATTTTTAAAATCATTTATTTGTTTTATCTCTTAATAAAATAATTACTACAACATTTTTGTATAATTATTTAATATACTTATTTGTTGCATAAAAATTATAAATAAAATCCTATGATGAATATAAATCTATTAACTTTCACAATAATACTTTTACTCGAATTTATCATCTTAAAATCACAATATTTAAATTGTTATATTTATTAAATTATGAAGGTGGAAACTTTGGGATCATTTAATAGAAAATAATATAAGTGTCATAAGCACTTTTATAAGACTCCAAACGGTTATATATTAGGTCATTATATGACTATGGTATATATATACACTAAAAATAAGTTTTGGTTAGGTTTTTGGGCCTTTTAATGGGTATTATTATTTCAATAAAAACTATATTACTGATTTTTCACTTAATAAATAATTTCCGCATCATTAATGTATCACCATTAATGATAATTATTTAATCCCAAAAAAAATATAAATAAATTATCATGATGTAAATAATTTTATTATATTTCTTTATACTATTCATGTTTGAAGTTTTATGATGTTTATCACTAAATTAAAATTATTATACTTATAATATTTAAGAGAGTGGCATGTTGTTGCTTTCTTTGGTTTTAATAATACTTAAATTATTTTCATGGTCAAAAGTCCATAAAATGAATATAATCCGACCCTTAGGTGATATTGGTTGACTTTTAGTCATCCAATAGAATTTTTTCATGTGTTAGGGTAATTTTATAATATTATATTCAACCTTAATTACCCGATTTAGCTTTAACTATGGTAAATAAAATTTACCGTAGTTACTAATCATAATTCCAAAAAATAAAAAGTAGCCTATTAACATAATTTAGAACCACTGATTCCAAATATGGAATCCATTTTTTGAAATTCAATACACAGAAGTTGCTGAAATTAAATTAAAATCAATCCCGTTGTCGAATGAAAACGAGTTTTTGTTTAAAACATTGCAAAAGATTGAATTGATTTAACCTACGAATTCAATGTAAAATAAATGCTAATGACATAAATTATATTAAATGGTAAAAATATATTATATTTATACTTTAAAACCATTCAATATTATAATTTAACCACATAAGTTTTTACGATGAAAAAAGTTGTTTTTAATTAAAATATTGCGTGTTTTTACTATTCATTAAAATATGAAAGTTATCAGAATAATATGAAAAATTTATCCAAGGTAAAATTTTATATCCTGATTACAAATAATAATTTTATTTTTGTAAAATTGAATTTATAAACATGTCAAAAAATAGATTTAAAGTGGGTGCGCCATCAAAAGGTGACAAAACTGCATTTTTTGAAAAATACTTATTTTACCCGAAAAATTTATTTTGTTCTTATACCATGTTCTATAAAATGTGTAAGATGAATAATAATGTTAGAAAATTCAAAATTTAGTTAATAATATTCATAACAGCTAGTTCATAATAATATTATAATAATATATCATTGTTTAGTAAAACTCGGTATTGCGTACAACACACGCTATCGAGGAAGGTCGCGATTGCGTGTAATGCAAGCCAAGTAAGGGTTGCATATAGTGCACGACTCCTTTGTTACTGCGTATAACAAAATATATTGAATATATATATATACTCAATGTTTCTTAGAATAACTAATATCAAACAAACATTAAATTTTGTGTAACACGATCCAGGATTAGTGTTGCGTATAATGCAAGCTAATACGGTGTTGCGTATAGCGCAAGATATTCTTGGTGTATCGTACAACAGAAGATATGAAAGAAATTAAAAAGAATATATCTTATAAAATCTCGGGTTATTACATTCTACCCCCCTTAAAATGAATTTCGCCCTCGAAATTCGCCGGGGTTATAAATGGTTTTCTACTTGAAAGTTTCTTTAATTGAAACCCACATCATAAAAAGGAATACCAAAACTTATCTTTATAAACTAAAGTATGAAACGTAACAGTTATCCAAATAAACTAATCACTGGGTTTCCACATAAGATAACATAGGTGAAAATAAGGATATGGAAGAGAAATCTAACCATCATGTTCTAATAGAGAGTGGTAGAGAACATGGCTATGAAAAATCCAAAAATCACAAAGCCATATATTTGTGATGATCTAAGGTACCATCTGATTAATTGGATATAAGGTCACTAAGAAAACATTTTTGGTTTTCAAGATCATTTCCTTAAAGTTGATGAATTAAAAGAAATACTTACATGATTTTGGTACAATCTCACTGTTGTTCGTGAATTGAACAATTTCCACTTCATCCCATAATGAAATGAAGTTGAATTTGTTCTTCGTGATGTGTTAGCAGATCATGTGATAGAATGATGGGTCATTCCATCTATTTCAAAAAAAAAGGTTAGCAAAAGTTATAAGTCCATCATATGGTTATATTAATCGTATATGGTTCCAAAAATGAACTTATACTTCATATATCACACCGCTTAATAAAATAAAACTAGTTTCTACTAACCAGGGACCTCCTGTAGGCTAGTGGTAGGTGATAAAGGCCAGTCACACTTTAGTTGTGGGTTCGATTCCCATAGCCTTATCCGACGCGATGGGCTGTTGCCAGTCCTGTAGGTTGTCCTTTTTCTAAAACTACATTACTATAACATTCCATCAATAATATCGAAAAAAGTTCTATCCTTAAACACTACTAACTTATGTCCAACATAATCCATTCTAATCTCTAGGCTTATCTAAAATACTTCTGTCCAAGCTCATAGTATAAAGAAAATGATTACTTGAAATGTCACATAACAATAACGTGAATGCCATCATTTATCCCCCATATATCATAAGATATATCTTGTTGGTCAAATTAAAAACATGTAACTACCTTAATCATGTATTCTCTTGAAAAATGAATACCCATTTAACCTTAGTGAAAACATGAATGCTATCAAAAGTTAACTCTTTCCACATACCAAAATCCCAAAATTTCTATATAATCAAACCATAATATCACTTAGTCCTTATATCAGTCATGAGCTCATGAATACAATCAAACATCTCATTATCTTCTTATCCCTTCATTATGCGCATATCATCTACTTTCAAAAAATATCTGAATAACCTTCCATGGTTATCGGTACCATTCAATATATACTTTCATATACTTTAGGAAAAACAATAGTGTAATAATCCTTAGATGATTCTTTATTCCATAGTACCATACATTATTCTTTATAAACATACAATCATTCCACTAACTTCTTAAAACACTAGTTGAGCTTCATCATTTATTTCATCTCATATTCATTTGTAGTCTCTTTGTCATCATCAACATAAATACTACCCATATGACCATACTGATTCTCTTCATGAGACTTTCCCATAGGGAATTGGTTTGCATAATGCCGGTACATTCGACATTTAAAACATTTAACCATTGTTGATGTCGTAGCAATACCATTGTCCTTATCCCTGGTGTTAACTGAACCTTTTCCTTTTCACTTACTGGCTTTGTGTCCTTCTTTTCCACACCCAAAGCATCTTCTAGTTCCTTTAAAACATTCTCCTTGATTCCTCTTCCCACATGATTTACATAGGGGAAATTGAACTTTCTTTCCTCTATGATCATCATGAAACTCCATCTTTCTATTATTAGCCGAGTCAGGAAACTTACCAAATTTGAGTTTATTGATCATATTATGAGATTTCTGATTCGGAATAATAATGATGTTTGGACTTCCAAATCCCATTTCATTTGGTTTATCATGATGAATATCATTCCATTGTCCATCATATCCTCCATTATTGTGAATCATCTTGTTACCAGCCATTTTCTAAAACCCAGAAAGAATAGTGTGAGAGGAAAAAATCATAATAAAGGGGGAGTAACTTCAATATCTAACATCTTAGGTTTAATTCTAAGATTGTTACCGTGACTATAACCTATACTTATACTTAACCTTAGGGACATTCCTAGACATACCTTAGAAATATATCTAGGGATCTCACTAAAGTTCTCACATCCTAGTTTCTAAAGGTTGACTAAACCTTTCCTCTGATACCCAATGTAGAGACCCAAAGCTTGATGTACATGAAAATTACATTACTTTTGTAAAATACTTAATACATAACAAAAATAGACACATAAGGACCGTAATAGTTTAGTGTCTTTGGAAACTTGGAACGTAATCTTCTAATCGTGGTGAAAGATCTTCAACATCTCCCATAAAGATCTTCCCCTTTTTTTCTTAGCTAAAACATTTCTTTATATCCTGGGGAAAAGAAAACATAAAAAGGCTAAGCTCAAATTCTCAATAAGGGTAATAATGGATAAAATAAAACATACCATTTACATTTGAACTTAAAAACATGAACATAATGTTTAAACATCAAAAGCCTGAGCAATGACATAAAACATGGAAGTACGTATGGCATAGATTATAAAGAAACATTAAGAATGATAAAATATCATGGGAATAAAACATGTAATTGTGTCAACCGTTAAGCACATGATATGATTTCCATATTATCCAAGGCATTTCTGCCAAAACCATCTTAGTGGACAAAGTCCCTTTCTGAATCGAGTTCACTCCTCGTTCCAGTCCTGTATTATTGAACCGGTTTAACTTGCCGTTCTAGCCATGTCTATCTCATGAGATATAAATCTTTACCCAATGCATTGGAGGGAGTTATAGGTCCCACCCATCTCATAATGAAATCATTCTTACTTGTGCCACAAAATAAACTTAAAACATTCATCATAACCCAAAGAATAAAATGGGTTTCATAAACATCATTCCATCATAACATAATCCATATAAAATAAATGGATATCATTTCATCATAAGAAAAGTGAAAACATGTAAATCATAGAGACATTATACTTGAAACATACACATATGAAATAATGTCATCTTAGATGGAAAATGGTTTTGATAAAACACTTGAAATGAATTCTTGAGGAAAATATCCTTTCTTCTTCAAAATCATTCTCTTTTTACAAAATGTCATGAAATTTTAAAATAAAAGGATTTTGTTGAAAATAGTCATGAAATATTTTGGAGGAGGCTTCATAAAAATAAGGCTTTATAAAACCGCAAAAATCCATTCGTGCCGTATAAGATAAAAAAAGCATTCTTCTCATACTTTTACCGGAAAAGTCAAAAAGTACCTCGTAACGTAAACAAATTAATGATTCCTTACATACCATGTATTAAAAGTAAAAATGGGTAAAAATGAAATTAAACATACATGAAAACACTTTTAGAAAACATGGACATGTATGATAACAATAACCCCAGTAAATACTTACGTATAAGCAATATCGGATAAAAAAATGAGATTTGAAATATTATCCCTTACCTTAGGTATGATATGATTCGTACGTATCCGAACCTCCTGTATAATGATTTAAATAATGTAATTGACTTATTAAATAATCATATTCATTGTTATTATATCATATATTGTTCACTTATGACTTTATATTACCCGTTCTTTTGTAAATTCCATGTTAAAGAGTGTTTTGGGTAAAATCGTTTCATTTGTCATCCGTGTTTTGACTTGTGATTATTCATATGATTAATTAGATCATGATTACCTAATTCCAGAATATAAAACATGATTTATATATAATATATATTCATAATATACATATATATAATAGATCTATAAATGGAAAGAAATACACCGTTTATTCAGACGGTAGGCCGTACGTACGCATGAACGCTGTTTTTGTTTCCTTATTGAATTGAATGGAATTAAGTAGATGAAATAAATATATATATATATACATTAATACATTAGCATTATTATGTCATATATTTTATGATTACTTATTATATATACTTTATAATCATTCTTGAATGGTTATCATGGAGAGTGAATCTCACTGCATCGTGGAGACGGTATTCCGTACGTACGGACGAGCGATGATATCATTACCATGATCGTCGAATTGTATTAAAGTGTATGTATAATATTAAAGAATCAATATCACTTTACAATAATCATATATATTCATTAATTTCACCATTATACCCATCCAAGTAAGGTGGTGGTGGAAAATAGATTACACCACGGTGTGGAGACGGTATTCCGTACGTACGCACGCGCGGTGATTTCATTTTCCATAGGATGGATAGATGGTGAAATATGGTGGTTTCATACTTATAATTACATATCATTATATTAGTGATACTGATGTTATTACTTCATAATGAAACAACTAAAGAAGAAGAAGTTGAAAAAGAAAGAAAATTGAAAGAATCGTTAATGAATATTACCTATTCTTTGACACGCCTCTTTGAATCCTCCTCTTAGGGTACTAAAATTGGTCTTTGAAGAAGACCAGTACCTCTAGAATGTTTCTAGGGAAGTTGAGAAGGGAAATGGGCAGGTTTTGGCCGAGATTAAAGGCTCAAATTGGTGTGAGGAGGAGAGGGAGGAGGTGCCCTTTTATAAGGGAGGAGAGGGGCACCTTTGGAAATCTTAAAAATATTAATTTATAATAAATCTAACCCCACTTAAAAACCTCCAAAATGACTCATATTCGAATATAAGATGAGATAGGGTTGTAATATCATCAAAAAATATAATTTAGACATGTTAGTAAATTATTTTAAACATTATCATCTTGATTTATCCTTACTTAATCAATTTAATTTTATTTGTGGTAATAACATTCTAAATTTTAAATTATAAAAACAATTACTTATTTGTTGTTAATTGTACATAATTGGATACTTTATAACATTTTAGACCATATAAATTTAAATTTATAATTTGTAAATATTTTTTGTGTTTTTTAACCAATTTTATAATATGTTATTTTTATAAAATAACAATAGTGTCAATTTTGACACTATTCATTTATATGAATTTAAATAAACTATATACAGAAGATAGGTTCAAAATAAAATCTTAAATAGATTCATAAAAGGTCATATGTATCTATAAAATTAGTGGAGCACATTAAATAGTTCATATAATATTTATTTTATTATTTTTAAAACCAATTATTTGTTTTATCTCTTAATAAAATAATTACTACAACATTTTTGTATAATTATTTAATATACTTATTTGTTGCATAAAAATTAAAAATAAAATCCTATGATGAAGATAAATCTATTAAATTTTATAATAATACTTTTAGTCGAATTTATCATCTTAAAATCACAATATTTAAATTGTTATATTTATTAAATTATGAAGGTGGAAACTTTGACATCATTTAAAATAAAATAATATAAGTGTCATAATCACTTTTATAAGACTCCAAACAGTTATATATTAGGTATTTAGATTATTATGGTATAGATATACACTAAAAATAAGTTTTGGTCAGGTTTATGGGCCTTTTAATGGGTATTATTATTTCAATAAAAACTATATTACTGATTTTTCACTTAATAAATAATTTCTGCATCATTAATGTATCACCATTAATGATAATTATTTAATCCCTAAAAAATCTAAATAAATTATCATGATGTAGATAATTTTAATAGGTTATCTGGATACTATTAATGTTAGAATTTTTATGATGTTTATCACTAAATTAAAATTATTATACTTATAAGATTTAAGAGAGTGACATGTTGTCACATTCTTTGGTTGTAATAATAATTAAATTATTTTCAAGGTAAAAAGTCCATAAAATGAATCAAATCCAACCCTTAGGTGATATGGGTCAACCTTTAGTCATCCAATAGAATTTTGGCATGTTTTAGGGTAATTTTATAATATTATATTCACCCTTAATTACCCGATTTACCATTAACTATGGTAAATAAAATTTACCGTAGTTACTATTCATAAATTCCCAAAAATAAAAAGTAGCCTATTAAAATAATTTGGACACACTGATTCCAAATATGAAATCCATTTTTTCAAATTCAATACACAAAAGTTGCAGAAATTAAATTAAAATTAATCCCATTATTGAATGAAAACGGGTTTTTGTTTAAAACATTGCAAAAGATTGAATTGATTTAACCTACGAATTCAATGTAAAATCAATGATAATGACCTACATTATATTAAATGGTAAAAATATATTCTATTTATACTTTAAAACCATTAAATATTATAATTTAACCACATAATTTATTACGATGAAAAAATTTGTTTTTAATTAAAATATAGTGTGTTTTTACTATTCATTAAAATATGAAAGTTATCAGAATAATATGAAAATTTTATACAAGGTAAAATTTTATATCCTGATTACAAAGAATAATTTTATTTTTTAAAATTGAACTTATAAACATGTCAAAAACTAGATTTAAAGTGGGTGCGCCATCAAAAGGCGACAAAACTGCATTTTTTGAAAAATACTTATTTTACCCGAAACATTTATTTTGTTCTTATACCATGTTTTCAAAAATGTGTAAGATGAATAATAATGTTATAAAATTAAAAATTTAGTTAATACTATTCATAACGGGTAGTTCATAATAATATTATAATAATATATCATTGTTTAGTAAAACTCGGTATTGCGTACAACACACGCTATCGAGGAAGGTCTTGATTGCGTGTAATGCAAGTCAAGTCAGGGTTGCGTGTAGTGCACGACTCCTTTGTTGCTGCGTATAAGAAAATACATTGAATATATATATATATATATATACTCCATGTTTCGTAGAATAACTACTATCAAACAAACATGAAATTGTGTGTAACACGATCCAGGATTAGTGTTGCGTATACTGCAAGCTAATACGGTGTTGCGTATATTGCAAGATAATCTTGGTGTATCATACAACAGAAGATATGAAAGAAATTAAAAAGAATATATCTTATAAAATCTCAGGTTATTACATTCATACAACTAAATCCCACATTAGAGTACAACACAAGTATGAGAAATCATAAAGGGATAAATAAAAGCAACCAAAATTGAAAAAAGAATCCAAAATTCTAGTAAGGAGGGGAATACTATCAAACAAATATCCAAGAAACATTTATAGTCCATATATTTCAACTATGCTCCAACTTCTTCTTGTTCACCTAGGACTCCATCTAAAGGCCTATTGTCTGTATAAGGCACATCACATACGGGCATATTACATTCAGGGTTGGGTATAAACATACCTAGTAGGACACTCCAAAATCACAAAATATAAAGCAACAATAGAAATAGAGAGAGAGCTCATAGTAAAAGATAATATAAAGAAAATATAGTCAAGATATACACCAAGTCTCAAATATGGTAACAACCACACTGTCAGCCTAGGATTACCTTGAGTCTTCAATGTAACACTCATCTAGGAGAACTCACTCCTTAGGTCTTGCTAACACCGATTGAGCTCATCTGAGAGGTAATTACTATTAGAATGTTTCATGAATAAATATAATCTAGAATTAAAAAGATGTCAACACATAGATAGGGCATCACACCCATGGCCTATGGGGGATACCTAACCATATCCAGATTAACCCACCATAATGGAGATCACCCGACTTGATAATATTTAATAAGATTCTTGAACTAACCTATAGATGAATGATATAGGATAACACATTAGGCCACATAGAGGGATACACAAATATATCCAAAAATAAAATGTAGTGGGGATCAATCATCCTATGCTTAGGATGGGTTACCTCTTTGTACCCTCTTAAGATGAAAATATGGGAACACACCCTATTCTCAGTGAACCAGATTAAGGAGAACGATGGATCTAGTCCACTATGGTATGGGTACGAGAAATTTATTGGGAGTATATAGTGCTTCCTTCTAAGTTCAATCCTACCCAAGTATGTGCCCATGTACTTTGTTCATGCCTGTGTACACTGGTCGTGCATGTGTACCTGGAAATGTTAGAGTACTCCAGCTATGATCATTTATCTGGCCGTGCGAATGTATATAGCCATGCATGTGCCTAAATAACTAGAGGTATATAATGGGTATCTATCTTAAAGTCAAATTGTGTGTGACATGTCACATGATATTTGATAGTTATATCTCGACATAAACCCCATCTACTATATAATGGGAACACACGATGCATGTTCTATGAACCATACGCCATGTAGATTAGTATTTTCATGATTACCACATTCTTCATGCCTATTATACCACAAAAAAATCATCCTATGATAGAGCCATAAAAAATACCAAGGAACTCATATCTAAGGTTGTATGAACTAAAATCATCACTAGTGGCTTGATTTTGAACACCCAATATGCGTTCATTTCATTCCCTATCACCCTGCATCACTGAACACGAAAACCCACAAACTAAAGATCTCAAACCCTTGTTTGATATATTTTTATACTTAAACATGCCTCAAACATGATCCTAATCCCAAATTTGAACCCATATAAATTATTCATTATGAAAATGTTTGACTGTGTAATGATCAGTTTTCAAGTATTGACGAACCATCTTTCAAACAAAACATCGATGGTGAATGCACAAATAACGAGAGGATAAAATCACAAAACACAAGAGTGAGGAGTGGACATCATAAATTTTTTTCTTGACCTCAATTCATTGATTTAGAAATAATTGAAACCATGGAGTAATCATGAATTAACAAACATTATTGATTCTTAATTCTAGGAAGATATATCAATAAGCATCACAAAAATAAATTTGTTAGAGGAATTGACTCATGTTTGAAATATAATAAAAAAATAAAGACTAACAAAAAAAGTTCCAATCTAGATATTGTATTAATCATTGGTGGAGAATGGTTCCATACCACTATTATTAGTGAGATCTAAGAACTTTGTTTGTGAAGGAAATTCATTTGAAAATCGATCACTGATCCACAATCCCATTTTCATTCTCCTATATCCACTCCATGGTCCTCTCTAATCTATAGGGTTACATGTATAGTGCTATAGGTTTTCCATATCTGAGATTATATAGATAAGGAAGTAGGTTTGGATCATTTAATAAAAAATTAATCAATTAACCAATCAATTAATTAATTAATTTATTAATCTACCCATGAATAATCTTAAAAAAAATCTAGATGGGAACGGTTTATTTTTCTCCTTGGTTAATACTCACATTTAAGATTTATTGGTGGTCTAAAGTTTCCAATCCATGAATATTTTCAGAAGTTATTCCATTATTTCTAAAAAATAGCTTATGCATGATATAATATATTTCATATTTTTTTATATCAACATCGAGGCTCCCTGGCCCTTGTAATCTCTCATAGAATCTACTACCAACTCTGAAAATATTGTTTAAGATACTCCAAATATTTACATGGAAAAAATAAAGTCATTACATTCTACCCACCTTAGGGATTTTTATCCCAAAAAGAAAAAAAATACTAAAAACATGAGGTACTAGGCTCACATCTAGATCTGCCACTCCAATGTGCTCATTTGAAGATTATTGTGCTCCCATCAGACAAACAATAAATTATTCACTCACCCATAAAGGATATTCTTCTACAAAAACATTATCTCTAATTAATACTTAGTAAAGTTATCTCTATCCTTGTCATCCAGTAGATAATGTGTGATGGGTCATGAACATAACTCATCAACTGAAACACATGGAAGAGGTCATGTACCTATTCCAATAGTGGATGTAGGTCTAAGTGGTACCCCACCTTCCAAACCACTATAATATATAAAAATTGACAATGAATCTTGAAGAAAATTTGTTGCCTTGGAAAAATATTCATAGTCCTCACCAATGTGAGACCCCCAAGAACACATGGTTTATTTCGTCGAACTAAAAATGTTTTTTTAATCTAGCCACATAAGAATTATAATGGATCTAGACAGTACTCATCCATTCCTAGATGATCTTTTCCATATTTATCATTGCTTATTCCAACTCTAGGCCCATGATTTCTAACTCGCCTAGACCATTCCAACACAGAAGTGACCTATAGGGTCTCTCATAAAAGGGATCAAATGGATCCATACCAATGGTGGAGTGGTAACTATTGTTATATGTGAACTCCCCCAAGTGTAAGTGATTCAACAAACTATGACCAATGTCTAACCTAAAATACCAAAGCATGTCCTCCAAAACCTAATAGTCCACTCATTCTACTCATCTATATGGGGGTGGAATGTTTTGCTTAACCGAAACTAACTCCCAAAGTCATCCTATAATCATATCCATAATCATGATTTGAAGTGAGAATCATGGTATTAAATAATCATCACGTAATTACATGAATATGGTCTATCTACTATACATAAATTCATCCTAAGCTCTCTATAGAACTCTAAACTCAGATGGCCAGGATGTGGACTAACTTGGAGAGTCAGTCTATGATCACCCATAGAGCATTGTGAACACTATTAGATCATAAAGGTCCTTTTAGGAAGTCCATGGATATAACATCCGAATTTCACTCTAGTACCTCAAGGGGTTGAACCAAAACTAACAGAAATTTGTGCTCATCCATCACTAGCTAAGAGTTGAGTCATAGAGAGACAAACTCAGCTACAAACCTCTTAATCCATGGTCCCTAGAACCAACACTAAAGGTATTGGTACATATTTTCCACTATTTGTTTTACCTCTAAGGGGAATTCATGAACCTCCTTCAGAAAATCATCTCACAGCATCACCAGTACCATCATTTGCCCTCCGAAAAGGATGATGTTCTCCCCACCTTCATAAAATCATTTAGATTATTGTCTCTGTATATTTTGATATGAAAGGTCTCACAATATATATCTCTAAGAAGAGATTCCTAACTCACTGAAGAAGCATATTGGTTACAACCATAGACTAGAGGTAAGCTACAGAGTTCTCATCCACTAAGGATGACTGCAATGAAGCCTAATGCTCTAAAGACTCACTCAAAAATTGTGAATACAATATACTTATAAGATAATATATCACCAAATTACCCTCCCCAGGAGTATATAATATCTCAAAGTCATGATCCTGGAGGAACTTGAGCCATAAAATCCATCTCAGGTTAAGATATTTCTATGAAATGATATACTGGAGACTCTTATCATCAGAATATATGATAAACCACACACCCATAAGGTAGTGTTTTCAAATTGTTTGGGATAAGACCACTAATCCCAGCTCTAGATCATGGGTTGTGTAATTCTGATCATGGGGTCTTAGGGAACCATAGGAAATCACTATCTACCTCTACATCAGAACACATCCAAGGCTAGTTTGGGAAGCATTAGAGAACACCACATACTCAATACCTATAATGGCTCTGGTTTTATTGGATTAGTCCTTTGAATATTTATATGTATATATTTGGATTTTCCCGTAGTGGTGGCATGGTGTTGGGGTGTCTCGGAACATCTGATATAATATATTAAAAATATTAATTTATTTTATAGCATGCTCACACATTGTTTTTATTTAAATGTTTTTTTCCATTTTTGTGAACTTTGATGGAAAATCCAAGACCAAAATTAATTACAAAAATAAGGGTTTTACCCTATGAATAACCTAATGTTTTTCAATGTTAGAAGTTTAAAAGAAGTTATCAATTGACAATGCGTTTAATAAAATAAATATTTAAATTATTTATTTTATTTTAAATGAAAAAACCCAACCCTATCTCTATAAACACATATGTAATGAAAAATATCCATGTTTATCCACATAACCTTAGGAGATTATAAATTCAGAGGAGGAGAGCTCTGTTGGAAGCTGAGAATGTGGGTCGATAATGAATGATCATAGGATCATGAGGTAGATGATGAATTCTATGAGATCCACTTATTCATTGTTGTTGATTGTGTTATTCACCAATGATTGATCCATCATGAAGGAAGGAATATTTAGTTGTTGATTCCACCTCTTTTATTAATTTTTTAAATCATGTATTTTATGTTCTTTTCTATGATTTACATTTTTTTCATGCACTATTTCTTTTGGTATTCCCTAAAAAAATAGTTGTTATCCCAACTTTAAAAATGTTTCAGAACCCATTTATTTTGATAATTATTGGTCATTGGTGAGGATCATATTAAAAAACAATGATATTACTTTGTTCATGTTCCTTTCCTCCATTATTAATCATGTTCTTCACTATTATCCCATAGGGTTTTGGTTTAATGTTGTTGGGGAGGGTTCAAGTGCAATAAAAACCCAAAATTCATCATGGTTACATGAATGATGGAAGTATTGTTGATTTATGGATGAATAATTATGGATTAAATATTATGAATTATGTCTTCATGGATTTGGGATTTGGAGTGGTGATGGGAGGCATAATAACTTCACACAAGGAAAAGTATCTATGATTTCAGGCCATTAGAGGCTAGGAATCAATTGACGATGATGTTTCCCATTGATTTTGTGTAGTCAACAATGAGATTTGTGGTGGAAAATTCATATCGAGAAACCACATAAATACCAGGATTTAATGACTATGAAAAACTTGATTACACACCATGTAGTGTGGAAGAACACACATCATGTACTTAAGAATCTACAATGTCTAGGGTTTCAATCGAGTTAAGGATCACACACCATGTGGCTAAGTCTACACACCATGTTGCCTTACCCAGGTGGTTATTCCATGCTTCAGTTGTCCAATCCTAGGAACTTGTGTATATAGACATGTCGTGTAACCTTAGGGAACACCACACACACACACACACACACACACACACATATATATATATATATACATGTCAAGATGAGATATGTGCCAGGTGTATATGCCTAGGACCTCAGGTAGGCATACACACCCTATGCTCAAGAGTATTTTCTATGTATTGTGACATGGATTTATAACCCGTGTATAGGGGAGAACACACCCAAGAAACAAGGTGATGTCATACACTATGTGAGACCACATACACAAAATGTACTTTTCCTAGGAACTTCTACCTTCAATATATCCTTCTTTGGGACACAGATTATGGCATGTGAGTATCCTATCATGAGTGTGTTTCCATATAGAATATGATCATATACTTTATTATGTCATACGAGATACAATGTGAGGTTTTTAAAATGTGATTCATCTTTAGGAGATGCATAATCGATGGTAGTGGTCAGGTGGGATCATCAAAGAGATTCTCAGGTTGGTGCTCACCTATCGGACCATGACACCAACACCCTATACTCTTTTCATAGTTAAAGTCAATACTCCCCCATACTATATTAGGGTGTGGTTCATCTATATATAGAGTTAAATCCACTTTCATTGATCTCTGGTGGCGAGTGGGTCTTCCATGGGAGTGATTGATCCCTCGAGTGTGGTGCACAGTAGCCAATAGCGGGCCTCTCCACTCGAATTTTTGTTTGGTTTCACATGATGTTGGGAATTAGATATGGACATTAGGGCCGTTAAAAAATATCATCATTATTAGATGGTATATGTATATGTAGATCCTTATCTCTCTCATGGGTTACCTTATGATAATATATATTGTGTTTAATTACCCTCTTGCTATGGGTTGATTTGACTACTATTGTATCTTTTTATTTCCCCCTTTATTGTTTTTTGGGCTTCCTACTGGGTATGTGTATACTCACCCCTGCATGATATTTTTCAATATGTGTTGTGTATTATGTATATGATAGGAAGATCAATGGTGACTTCTATGGATCATAGTGCAACTTTAGTTTATTTACCGCATTTGGTAGTCGAACATGAAGATTAGGAACCATGATCTCTCATTTTTCCTCTTTTTTCTAGTTGTCTTCAGGTTGGGAATTCATTTTGGATGGGGTGTATAATTTACCCATTTATGATTTGGTTTTATATTTGGTACTCTGACGTATTCCCTAGAGGTTGTTGTATGCATGATTATACTCTAGATGTTACAGTGCTTTATTATTCTTTGAACCTTTTTCATGGAGATATTTTTGTGTGTGCATACAGGTACTATAGGGTAAGGCCTTATATTTTAGTTTATCCCTTCCCAGTGCATGTTTCTAGCACCTAGTCTATTTGAGGTAGGCTACGAGTGTCACAATTGGAATGCCTCTAACCAGGAGGCCCCCAGAAGGTTGAGTCTTAATAGAGTGGTATCTGAGGGAAGTTAATCCTCAGGTTGGTGTTGCAGTTTGACCCATGGGTTGGATTGGTAGAGAACATATGAAAATAGTGCCATAGTGTGAATTTCATGCCCAGTAACTCAGTGTTGGTGTGACAATCAAAATATCCATACATGAGGACTCTCAATACATACTTGTCAACTCAGAATACTAAGGAATTAGTTGTAGGAAACAAAATGACACATACATTATATAGTCTAGATCCTTTGACTGTCCTTCTTGAATTAACTCCCAATATATGATCTTTTAACCGTGTTACATCTTGATCACTTTTAAGATGACTCTTTAATGAGAGCTAGATAGTTTATCATTTCAAGATCTTGATGATGATTAGTTGAGTGTCCATTCCTTAGTTTAGGTACTATATCATGATTTATTTCCTCTAGGTGGGTAAGGAGTAGTACCATCACTTGTAAAGTTGTGGATAGTACTAGTAGGTTAGGATGATGATGTTTTCAGGCTTATCATGTCATCTGAGTTTTAGTATTATTGACTGATGGGGTTATGTGTGGATTTATACCCATAGGTAGTGGAGGATTGGCTTAAGTTAGTGATTCGAGTCTGTAGACTTGTTTGGACACCGACTGATAGAATGGTTGTGTTAGCGACCAACCTTCTTAAAAGTGCAGTAGTGTGCTAGTGGTGTCTGATTATACAGACACATGATAAGGCAATGCTCTCATGGAAAAACTTTTAGTATCCATTTTTGGATGATTATTAACCTTAATTAAAATGAACTATCTAAATACAATAGATTATTGAGTTGTAGTAGGGTGATATGACTGTTCCCGAGTAGAATGCATGATTCACTGACCCTATGTGTTTCTCCCTCTATATGGTAAAAATTAATTTATTTTAGGAATGGATGTTCGACAAAGGCCTTCATAGATATATATGTGCAAGAATAGTCTTCTTATACATTCTTAACTATGCTAGAGTGCTAGAGAGGGTTCTAGTAAGTGAGATATTCCAAGTAGAGAGACACCAGGAAGCTGGAACCAGTAGTAGTCATCATGGGGTGAAGTCATTTGTAGTAGTTAGAAGGATATATATATATATATATTAGAATCATAGATTTGAATTAATGGTTATTCCCATACTCATACATGTGGATATACTTCTCAAGGATTATATAGAGGATTCAGTCATCTAGGAGAGGGTTGTTGCAATTATTGTGATGATTGAGGTTACATGGCTTATTATTTCCAGACCCTATATGATGAGGAGGGTAGGAAGATAGTGGATGGACTGCCTTGAAAGAGGCAACACCATGATTAAGGATCTACATGGTGTGGTCAGGGTGGCCCCCATGGAAGTGGTTCAAGGAGAGGAGTAGGTGGAGTTCCAAAGGGAGGAGTTACTAGTAAATAATGATTCCATTAGAAACCCCAACCCAGTGGCCTACTCCATACTCATAGAGATGACAATTGGGGTCATGGGCAGCTGTAGTCCATGGGGGGATATGACTAGGATGCACACAAGATAACTCTTGGTACAATATCTACCTTTTCTACTCTTTCTGCAGTACTTGCAGAAATAGGAGTGAGTCATTCCTTTATCTCCATATGCTTTTTGTGAGAGGTACAACTCCCCATTGCTACCTTAGCATAGAAACTATTTCTAAAGGTTATAAATTTTCATGATTCTTTGATATCGCATATCTTCTAACATCTTGAGTTAGATTTTAGTGGAGAGAGTTTATCATGGAACATATTTTTGATCAGGATGAAACCCTAGGACATCATTTTGGGTATGTACTGGTTGTTCATGGCCCATTCCAAAATTGAATATATCATCACATGTGAGTTATATTATTTTATATTGATGGGTTATAATTCCACTTTTTGGATGAAATAGATCTCATGGATGAGAAACAAAGATTTATGAGTATAAATATAAAACCCAGCATCCATTAGTTGGTGATATTATCCCTTTGTACAACATGATCTTTATGTATCTAGCTTATTTCAGTAGTGGAGGACTACATGGCGTCTTCCCAAAATATTTTCCGTGACTACCTCTGAGGAGGGATTTGGATAAATTAACTTTCACCCTATGACCACATCCATATATTATATAGTATATCAGATAGAACCTATCAAGATCTAAGATCTAATGGTGTAGTTAGAGGACCTTAAAGATAAAGGTTTGACCAGACCTAGTGTGCCCCCCTAGGGAGCTCCAGTTTTGTTTGTGAAAAATAAGGTTGAGAGCTTGAGGCTTTGTGTTGATTATCATCACCTGAATCATGTAATGGTATGAAAAAATTGCACTTTCCAAATATTGATGAACTCTTTAACCATTTGAGATCTATGAGTTAGTTATTAAATATCAATATCAGTTATGGCTTCCACCAGTTGGGGTTTCAGAAGGATGATATTACGAAGACGTAATTACAATTTTGTTATACATACTATGAGTTCTTAGTGATGGATTTTATTGTTATTAATTCCCCTGTTGTGTTCATGGATCTTATGAACTGAATATTCTATCTATAATTTGGATGAATTATTGTTGTCTTCATCGATGGAATACTCATTTAATCTAAATTAAAGGATGAGAATGAAGAGATTTTGATGACGATCTTAAACTTACACTTGGAGAACCAACTTTATGGTAAGCTCTTGAAGTTCTAGTTTTGGATCCACAAGGTTCACTTTTTGGGGAATTTCATCTCTCATCATGGTTTAGTTTTGGACCAAGTGAATATTGAAGTGATGCTTACTTGGGATAAACCCAAGGTTGTGGTGGAGGTACAAATTTTACTTAGCTTGTCAGGGAACTAGAAACGTTCTTATAGGACTTATCCTAGATTGCAGAACCTTTGACTACCTTGATGTAGAAGGGGAAATATTTTTCCTAAAATGAGAAGTTTCATATATCCTTATAGGAGTTGAGGAAGAGGATGAACAATTCTCTTATGTTGAGACTACTAGACGAGGTACTTGAATATGTAGTTTTATATGATGAATCCTGAGTTGGTCTTGGTTTCATGTTGATGAAGAGTCAATAAGTGATTTCTTATGGGTTGAGGTATCTGAGGGCCCAAGATAATAACTATGTGACTCAAAACCTTGAGTTGGTAGTGGTAGTCTTTTCTCTAAAGATATGGAGGCACTATCTTCTAGGGGATCATTTTTTTGTTTACAAAGACCTCTAAAGTCTCAGGTACATATTCAATTAGAGTTATCTTAACCTATGAAAGAGGTGTTGGTTGGAGTTACAAAAAGACTATGAATTTGTGATATTATGTACTCCTAGTAATGAAAATGTGGGACAAAATTACCTTAACAGGTAGTACCATTCTCACTTGATGAAGGAGGAATCTAAGTATTAAGATTCATTACAGCTGAACTTGGTGGAGGATATGGGTTTGGTTTTTCTTTAGTCAATGGTGGCGACTCTGCTGATTCTTCAGTATGTGGGGGAGAATCATTTTGGATACACAGACTATGAGGTTAAACATGACTAGATATCCTTAGGAGACATAGTATAATGATTTTATAAATGAGGGGAGAATATCATCTTTTCTAGGGGTGGACAGTGGTTTCAATCACATTTAATGAGGAGGTGATGAGGGAGTTTCACCCTTCACCCTTAGATATACATCTTGATGTGGAAAATATGTACAAAGAACTTCTGTGTAATTTTTTTGGGCTCGTATGAGGTGGAGAATTACTGAGTTTTCCTCTTAGTGTATCACATGTCAATAAGTAAATATTGAACATCATGTTCCTATAGGTTTGACATAGCCTCTAAAGATCCAAGATTGGAAGTGGTGTGGTATATCAATAAATTTTATGACTATGATTATGTGGATATTGATATTACATGATGCTATCTAAGTTATTTCTGACCGAATTACCAAGTTGGAACACTTTAATGTCATTAGGGATGGGAGTTTTGTTGAGTGTTTTGGGTAGTTGTATATGTGGGACATTATATGACTATGTGAGGTAAACGTGATGATAATATTCATAAACGATACTTGGTTTATGTCACAAATGTGTAGGGGCCAATATGATGATTTTTGGGACCAATTTGTTGATGAAAAAAATGTTTCAACCCCAACAGAATGAGAAAAATGAGCAGACAATCCAGGTGTTGGAGGATTTTTTGGGGGCCTGTGTGTTAGAAATTGGTCAGAGCTAGAAGTATCACATTTCATTCGTAGAGTTTAATTATAATAATAGTTATCACTCCAATATCTGCATGACACCTTTTGAGACCCTGTATAAGATACCTTTTAGGAAACTATTTTGCTGAAATGATATCGGTGAGATATATATGGATGGTCTAGAGATGGTGTCAGTGCCAATGAAGAAATTATAGGTGATTCATGGGGATATGAAAATATCCCAAAGAAATCATAAATTTTATACAGATCGACATCACAGGCCTTTGATGTTTGAGTAGGTAGAAAATGTTTTCTTGAGTCTCCCCACATTGATGATTTCAGAGATTTGGTTGGGAAAGTAAGATATCCACAATGTTTATTGGGATGTTTGAGATATTATATAGGGTTAGTAAGGTTTATTACTATTTGAGCTTTCCCCCATAGTTGGATTGAGTGAATGACGTCTTCCATGTGTCACAACTGAGGAGATACATGCTTGAATTGATGCATGTTATTGGCTGTGGTGAGATAGACATCAAGGGTGGAGACATCATTATAGATAACCTAGTGGAAATGTAATACTAATAGGATAGGAATATTTAGAGACAAAACATACCATTGGATCAATTGATTTTTTATCATGAGAGAATGTAAGAGATCTCTTGGGAGTGTGATAGTTATTTTTAGACTCAATACCCCCTTTTATTTAGCTTGTGATTTTTGTGATGAAAATATTTGAAGGCAGGGATAATGTAATGACTCTGGTTTTTTTGGATTAGTCCTTTGAATATTTATTTGAATATATCTGGACTTTTTCTTTGATTTTGTTCTATTTTTGAGTGTCTCAAGACCCAATAATTAATATATATTAAAAGTATTAATTTATTTTCTATCTTGAACATGCATCATTTTGGTTTAAATGGTATTTAAAATTTTTTGGGACCTCATAAAGAATATATGAGACCACATTTTATCTTATAACATGGGGTTTAGCCTAGCCATGATCTAATGTCTATCCGTATCAAGGGTTTAATGGAAGGCAGTTGTGGGTGGTGCACTTATTAAAATAAATAAAGAAATTATTTACTGTATTTTAAATTCCAAGAACACTCTCTATAAATATCTTGTTACAAAAAATAGCTTAGGTTATCTACATAATCCTGAGAGATTATAGATTGAGAGGAGGATAACTTCATTGGAAACTTAGAGTGTGGGTCGATGCCAAATGATTGTAGGATCATGAGGAAGATGTAGAATGTAGAGAGTTCCTATTATTCATCACTGATGAATTCATTCTGCCCCAATGACTAATTAATCAGTAAGGTAAGTTTCATTATTTTCAGATTCCAACCCTTTTACTAAATTGTTAAAGCATTAATTTTATCTTCTTTTGTTTGATTTTCATTATTCACATGTGTTATTTCTTTTAGTATTATCTAAACCAATAGTTGTTATCTTAATTTTCACATGTTTTGCACCCTGATTATTTCCCTAATTCTTGGTTGTTGGATGGGAACACAACAGGAAATGATGGTATTACTTTTTTTATGTTCTTTCCCACCATTATCCTTTGTGTTTTTCACCATTGGCCCATAGGTTTAGAGTTCAATGTTCTGGGGGTGGGTTCAAACATGATCATACCCCATGATTTGTGTCATTACATGAATGATAGAAATATTAATGACCTGAATATGGATTATAATGGAATCAGAGTTTTAGATGATGACTTCATGGATTTGGGATTTATAGCGGTGAGCGTTGGCATGATGGCTTCACATGGAAAAATGAATCTCCAATTTTCAACAATCGGAGGTTGGGAATTGAAGTTCAAATATGTTTCCATTTTATTTTATGGGGATAAACATTGAGATTATTTCAATAAAGGGTGGATTAAGAAACTTCAGGAAGAACAAACTTTACTTTGTAATGACCCATACTTTTTTAATGATATTTTTTCCTAAGAAAATGTGCGTTATATTATCTTTTTACATAAGAAAACAATATCTATTTAATAATGAAGAGAGTATAATGGGAAATGTAACCATATGGTTTCGACTATTATATGACCATTATTCATTTATGACTGTTGGTCAATTATGACCATAGATAAATATGAACTTTGGAGACTATTCTCTTGATAATAATTATAAAGTTATAATTTGTGTTTATAAGTAGAAATTATAAAGAACAATTAATAAGGGAAGAATAATCGATGACCTCAACCTATAGGGTCATTTAATATGATGTTAATTTGATAGATCTTGGGAGGTTGGTAACATCATTGGGGTTCTCTCTTGACCAAGACTAATATGAGCTTCCATAATCAAGGTTAGAACAGAATCACATATGGCATAAGTTCATGTTAGGGGAAATTACCTCTCGGGTGATGTTAGTTGAGCTGCCCCATGAATCTATCACTATCAAAAACAATACCCTTAGTTCATATATGGGTGTTATAATGGATTCTGTTTCAAGGAACTATTTACTTAAATTTTAATTTCATTGTATAAATAAAATTTTTATACCATCAATTTATTTTTAAGAATAGTTTTTCTTAGTAAAATAGAGATGGAATTTCATAAAAAAAATTCAGATAGAAATTGTACTTTATAGAAATGATATAAATATTTTTAATAAACTATGATATTATAAATAAAACTTATTTTAATGAAATTTTATGATGAAAAACTTTTATTATATTTAATAGATAAAATAATTTTAACAATTTTAAGTTTTAGAAATTTTACTATGCATTTTCAAACTACAAAAAAATTTAATAAATATGTTTTTTATATTTAAAAGTTATAATTATAATTTTTAGAGATTTATTATGAAAAAATAAATATAATTTTTTTAAATCATCACCTAAAATTTAGGTTGGGATGAATTTATGAGAATCTTCTAAAATACTTTATTTTTTTTCATGAATAGTAAAATTATAGTTTGAGTTTTTCGATATGTTTAATGACTTTATAATTATATAATAATAACTCAATAACTAAATAAACACAATAAAAGACTGATAATATTTTATTTTATTAATATCAGGTATTTTAATAGATTTTAATCAATTCCCAAACCTATAATTTACTTTTCAATGCCTAAAATGGAAACTTTGACATTAGAAACATTATTTTTTTGGAAAATTTAATTTTCCATGCCAAAAGAAATAATATAAAATGACAATTGAATCTTATGAATAAAATAAAATAAAATAAAATATTATCCATGTTTCTAAAACCATGGGAAAATAATATGCGTAATCCCATGGATTTTCATTTTCCATAACATAGGTTTCCAAGGCTTATATTTGGAAATTAATAAAAAAATCCTACACTTTTCTATAAATACCCATGAATTTATCCATTTACATTCTCTTATAATCCACAATCAACCAATATATGGTATATTTAATTATCAATGAGTCATCCCAAGGTTTACTTATGTCTCCAAGGTCCCAATCCTTAATTGTTTTGAGTTAATTTTTATGACAAGGGAATTCTCCTTCCTTTCTCTTCAACTCAAAAACCATTTTTTAAGTGTATTATAGTTGATATGATAACTCTCTATTGTTTTATTTTTATTCATTAACTTACTAAAAATTTATATTTTATCAATGAGATAACCCAATTCCCTCTCTTTTTTTTACTTTTCTAGAACCATGTTTTATACTATTTGTGTTTCTGAATTTACTTCTCAAAATTTATCTATTCTCCTCAAGAAACTATCTTTGGTTTTCTTTTTGTTAATAACCAAACCAATTTCATTATCATAGGTATTAATAAATATATTTAAATTATTCATTTGATTCTATTTTTGAAATACATAAATCCTAAATTCCCTTTACGTGGGTTAAAAATGACATAATGATCATTTTAAGCACATTTGAAATGCCAATATTTTGATATAAAACCCATTTTAATTTATTCTTCATGGGTTATTTATGAAATAATATATTATGATCCATGTGGATCTCATGAAAATTAATACATATTAAGCGTATAACCTCATATCTATCAAATACATTTGGTAAGTAATTCAATCTATAGAGATGACATGTTATATGATACCTGAATCAATAATCTTAGTAATTTTTACAACACCTTGGGGATTAAACTTGGTGATATGATTATTTTAAGAAACCGGTTCTTATCTTTGAGGTACGGGTTTCTTCTTTTCTCCCTTATTTAAGTGTTTTTAAGAAAACAAGGAAAATGATGAAAAATCCCAAATTTTTGAAGTGCACGCCGTGTACTTTTCCACACGCCGTGTACTTCTGGCCATGTGGAATGAGTACACAGGGCGTGTGGACATGCCGGCGATGAAGGGTGTAGGAACTGACTACACGCCAAGTTGTTGTCCTTTACACGCCGTGTAGTCAGTCGGCAGGTGAATAGTAAGGCTATGGCCAGCTGTGGGGTAGCACACGCCATGTACTCATGAATACACGCCGTGTAGTCACGTCGGCAGGTGAACAGTGCCACGCTTGTGGGAAGCCGCCAGGTGAACAGTTTAAAAAATGGGAAGTACACGCCATGTACTTGGAAGTAAATGTTGTGTACTCTGTTTTTTTTCACTTAAAATGGGCCGTAGCCTCCCCTGTTCACAGGGAAGGCTTAGAACCGGAGGAAGGAGCAGGAGTGGACGACCGAACCTTTGAAGATCTGTCAATCGCGAACCAGGAATCCGTTTCCACCTCGGACGGTCTCGTTGGAACCGCACGGGTAAGGGATTCCTTCTCCTTGGGTACTTCTTATCAATTATTATCCAAACGGGTATTATTTGGGTTTGAACGATTTATCTTTTACCTCAGATCTACACCATATTTGGGCATTTCTAGGATCGACGATCATGTATACCGCTCGTTGGTGTTAAAGGTAGGTGGTCTGGTGTTGTTTTCCAACTGTCATGCGTTTTTGTGCGTTTTAGTGCCACGAACCCATGTTGGGGTGTCGTGTGGCTGAGGCCATAACAATTTTAAATTCCTAGAACTATATAGGTAATTAAATGTGATATTAAAAATGTTGGTTGGGATCACTTCTTGGATCCAGGACCACCCCAGGGGTGCGTTCCACTGTTTATCCGTTTGGCCAGGATACCCGAGGGTATGCCTTAAAAGTAATAATTGTAAAATTTCCTTGAGAGGGATTTCTTGTGAATGTTTATTTACATGTTGGGAATGGCCCGGTTACCTGAGCCTGAGGGAAGTGTTTTACTTAGCCTATGGGAATTGTTTTTCTTAGCCCGAGGGAAGTTGTTATCATAGCCTAATGGAAACTTCTTCCATGCCTGTGGGCAGTTGATTCTGTGCCTGTGGGCGACACTTCCTATGCCCGAGGGAAATATCCGTATGCCTGTAGGCATATTCTTGTGTTGGATACTCTTTACCTGAGGGTAGAGGTTTACGTGTCTGAGGACATTAGTTGTTTACTTAGAATATTCACTATGGTGATATTTTAAATTAAATTATTAAAAGGATATTAAAATGGCAATATAATTGTTTAAGTCAGTTACTTGTAATACTGATTAATTTTATTGCATTTTTCTACTGCATACTATTGTTACATGTTTTACACACATTTGAGCACGTGCCTTTGGTGGGTGCCTACTGGGATTTATTTATCACACCCTGTTTGGGCCATGCTTTTCAGCCCAAACAGATTACATTGCTGTAGGTGTGGATAAGGGAAAGAGTCCCTATACATATACTTGATTTCTGCTGAGGAGTAGGGGAGCATGGGACCGAGCATAGGCTCGCGATGCGACCAACTGTTTTGTTTAGTATTTTTGTACTCTGTATTGTGTTGTATTTCACTATTGTGTAAAATGTTCTGGCTGTTTTATTAGATCTTGAGACATGTTACATCATATTTATATACCTGGTTAGTTAACCTTTACTGCATTTTTATTTAAAATGTGCATGGTTTATTGCTTCCACTGTTGCTGTATGTTTTGTTCTGCATTCCACTGCACTACAATTTGACAAATTAGGGCATAGTTTCCCCACTATCAGACCTGGGCCCTCGCTGCTAGTCAGCAGCCTCTGGGATTTGGGGAAATTCGCTTGAGGTCAAATGGTGAACTGGGTTTGGGGCACCCGGAACCGTGATGTTACACTTATGAATGTATAAATTAAATTTTTTATCCACATTTAAAAGTTATGATTCATTTTATTTTTATAATGTTATGCCTCATGTTCTCCTTATCATTCCACAATGATATTCCTCATGTTCTAATTTATTTTCCTCAAGATCATTTGTAAATTGTTCCCCTTGATTTCCCTTAGTGGGTCTTATGCTCACCCTTTCCTTTGATGTATCTACCAAGGTTATGGTATACAATAAATGTAACTATGATGAACATATTATGAAGTCTTTCAAGTGGATTAAAATAATGTTTTAATTTTTCATGTTTTCTATACCTTATTTATGAGGACCTAAACTTTAAAAGATCATTTTTTTATAATTTATTGAAAAGTTCTGTTATAAAAAGGTAAGATACCATAGTTTTTATCATAGGAAATTTTAGTTATTTTTGGAAATTAGGATTTGAAATCTATAGGATGAAACCCATTGAAATTCTAAAATAAATTAAAATATTATGGTATTTGGGTGAAGTATTAAGTAAGTGGTTTCTAAGAAAATAAATCCATGTTTGGATACAAACAAGTGGATGTGGATTTTACACAGATGTATCTAGGGATAAAACCTGAAAACACTATTTTGATCAAGACTTGAATGGGAACTGGTGCTTGAAAATGGGCCTTTCTTTACTCCTTGTTTGACCTTCCCGAGGGATATATTGGTTAATTAGAGTCTTTTTAGGAACCATTAACAAGGGTTTATGGAAAACTAAATTCTTTTATAGAATACAATATTTTAGCATGAAGTTTAAAACATAAAAATCACTTTAAAAATACACTATTATTAACTAAAAAAAATTTCTCACTAATGTTTTCTTCTTTTAGAAAATGGTAGGAAATCAGAGGAACTGTGTAAATGGTGAGTGAAATGGACCACACATTGATGGCCCTTCAATGGAATCCAAAATGGAAAAAATCATGAGAATGATGAATAAACTAACTCAAGGTATGAATTATAACTTAAAACAAGACAAAATTCACCTCAAATGGAACACATTTCCATTGAGTCCTTTATAAATTAATGACCACTTTATTTCAGTGGATCTACCAACCCATTGATTAATGAAAATTGGATATGATCTATAGAAAATATATTTTATATACTATATTGTTTGGAACAATATAAAGTCACCCTGACTATGTACTGATTATAGGGAGAATATGATTAGTGGTATAAATTGATTAAAAACACAAATCTAAGAAGGGAGATTTAAGTTGTGGAGTGGGAAGAGTTCAAGGGTACCCTTTTCAAAAAATATTTCCATCATTTGATGTGAACATAAATAGAGAAGGAATTCATATAGATGAAGTAGAAGGAAACCAAATCTATGGGAAGCTATGAGATGAATATTATAAGGCTTTCTTGCTATAGTTATATCTTTGTCATGGATCCTAATAGAAATGTTGATAGATTTTTCAATGGACTAAGATCCCTTCTATAGAAGAATATATCCAATAGAGACTATGAAAACTCTGAGGAGATTGTGTGGAGTGATATGAATGTTTAATTGGAGTTTAAATAGATGCATTGGTACCATATATTGAATAAAAGTAGGAGTTCAATAGAGCCAAGATTAGGGAGGAACTTTATGGAAGAGGAGGAAATAAAATGCAACTTACTATATGCAAAAAATGTGAGAAGAATCATTTTGGGAACTATTTGATTTGGAGAAGATAATGTTACAAGTTTGGAAGAGATGGACATACTACTCATAACTATTGTAGTGAGGTGAAGCCTAAACTTATAAACACTAATGAAAAAGGGAATATAATACAGTCCCAACCTAAAGTACAATGCTATAAGTGTGGACATCTTGGGAACTTTTCAAACCATTTTCAAATAATAAGATATTGTAGGGGAATGACCATAAACTTTATCATAGGCCTAAAGAGAAATATTGGGAATTTTCTATCATAATGACTAATGTAGATGCTTCAAATGATGTGGTGGAAGGTAATCTTGTTGTTCTCTCAAGGCTATCAAGTACATTGATTGATTTTGGTTATACACATTCCTTTATTTACTGAAAGATTTTATTGAATATATAATAAATCCCTAAACTTCTATAAGTATATTTATCTATCAATACTCTTTGAGGGATTATCCAAGATTCAACTATGTATAGAAACTATAGTATTAGATTTGGAGATAAAAATTTCATGAAAAATATAGCAGTCATTACAATACTTGAATTTGACATTATACTAGGGATGTAATGGCTCTCAAAATATGACTCTAAGATCAACTATAGAAGCAAGGAAATCATAGTAGTCTTGAATGGAAAACCTACAGTTATTTAAAGGGAGAAATATCTCAACCTCATATTTTTTTACAAGAATATTTAATATCCTTATTTATGGAAATAATTGGTGATGGTGAAGAAGGAAATTAAAGTATAAATATATAAAATGTTCCCATAGTTCAAGAGTACATTGATGTATTTTCTGAAGATTTACTTGGACCTTCCCTAGAATAATTGGTAGAGTTATCTATTAAACTCATAGCTGGATGCAATCCAATATCGAAGTTCCCATATAGAATAGAAAATGTGGAGATATAGGAATTAAAGAATCAACTTCAAGATCTTTTGGAGAAGGGGTTTATCTAACCAAGTGTGTCTCCTTCTGGATAACCTATTCACTTTATGAAGAAAAAGGATGGATCAATGCATATATGCATTGATTATAGAGAACTTAACATGATCACAATGAAGAACAATCACCCTCTTACAAGGATTGATAATTTGTTTGACCAGTTTTTTAGGGATCAGTTCTTCTCCAAGATTGAAATTTGATATAGTTACCATCAATTGAGGTATAATAAAGAAGATATTCCAAATCCCACCTTATGATCAAGATATGGGAATGATGAGTTCATTGTTATTCACTTTGGATTAACTAATGATCTGGCTATATTCATGGATTTGATAAATATAGTTTTTAAGAACCAACTTGATAAATATTTGGTTTTTTTTATTAATGGTATTATGATATATTCCAATTTTAATGAAGAGCATAAGGATCATATAATGGTTATATTGCAAACTCGAAGGAAGGAGAGGATCTTTGGAAAGTTCATAAATTGTGAATTCTGGTTACAAAAATATGTTTTCTTGGGAAACATTGTAACCAATGAAGGAATATAATATGATCCTGCTAAGACAAAGGTTGTGGAGGGGTGTTCTCATCCTACCAAAATAACTGAGATTCATAGTTTCTTTGGTTAATTAAGATATTATAGGAGATTTCTGAAAAAACTTTCATTAATTTATAATACACTAAACAAGTTAACTTGAAAGGCCCAAAGATTATCTGGACACGGGAGTGTAAAGAAAGTTTCCAAGAGCTAAATAAGAGATTGGTTACTACACTCATTTTAACTCTACCCTCTATCCAAGAAAGATTCATTATTTTTAGAGATTCATCTCTGAGAGGGATTGGGTGAATCCTCATGAAAAATGTCAACGTGATTTCTTATGCATCGTGATGGTTGAATAATCATGAGAAGAATTATCCTACACATGAACTAAAGGTAGCTGTAGTTTTTTTTGCTCTGAAAATATAGAGGCACTCTCTTTATGGGGAGAAATGTGATAAATACACAAACTACCAAGGTTTAAATTATATTTTCACACAAAATGATTTGAATGTATGGAAAAGGATATGGTTGTAACTTCTAAAAGAATATCATTTTCAATTCATTATCACCTAAAAATGGAAACAATTTGTTGTTTCATTAAGTAGGAAAGACCCTATTGTGCTAAACAAATGAGGATTCAAGGAGATCCTTTGATCAAAGACATTGTAAGACTGAATATGAGAATCATAAGGGAAGGGACAACATAAACCCTATCCCAAATGATTTTTTAACCATCATCATTAGATAGTATCAATAAATATTAGAGAGAACATCCCTTTTTATAGAAGAAGATAGAATATGCGAATAATGGGACGTTTTCTAAGTTCAATATTGATTATGAAGGTGTACTGAAATTCTGTACAAGTCTAGTGTCCCATCTATTACAGAAATAAAGATGGTGATGATGGATGTATCTCATAGCTCTATATTCTATATATATATCCTAGAATCACTAAAATTCACAAGAACCATCATGATCACTATTGGTGGTATAATATGAAAAAGTAAATTTTAAAATTCACTCTAAGATTCTTTGTATGTCCCCAGATGAAGGTAGAGGAACAACTTCTGAAATGGGTATTGAAACCACTACCCATACCATCATGGAAGTGGGACAATATCACTATGTAATTGGTCATTGTTCTCCTAATATCATCCAAAGGAAATAATGAAATATCGGTTATAGTGGATTGTATCCCCTAGAATTCCCATTTTACCACTTTTAAGATGGTTTATCTCTTAACCAACTTGTCAAGATTTATATTAATGGAGTGGTGAGGTTTTATAGAGTGATAATTTCTATAATTTTTTTTATCATGATCCATAGTTCTCATCAAAATTATGGATAAGTCTTCAATATGCTTTGAGTATCGAATTGAATTCTAGTATGGCCTATCACCCCAAAACTAATGGCCAATCTAAAAGTAATATTAAAACACTCGAGGACATGATGAGACCATGATAGATGTAATTTAAAGGTGTATGGGATCAACATATCACATTAGTTGAGTTATCACAAAAAATAACTTCCATTAGAGTATTAAAATGGCACCCTATGAAGCTCTGTATGGGAACTGATGTAGAAGTACACATTGTTAGGATGATGTTGGTGAGAGAAAGATTCTAGGGATTGATCTTGTGAAAGAGATGACATGAAAGGTTCTTTCTATCTAGTAACACAAAAGGCTAATCAGAGTCATCAAAAGATCTATGCAAACTACCATTTAAGGGACTTGGAGTTTGATGTTTGCGACAAAATCTTCCTTATAATTTCCCCATGGAAGAGATTCATGCAGTTTGGGAAGAAAGGGAAGATTAGACCCAAGTAAATTGCCCCCTATGAAATCCTTGATTGCATAGGATCATTTTACTATCGACTTGCACTTCCACCAAATCTAAATCATGATCATGATGTATTCTACATATATATATTGAGGAAGTATGTAAGTTTCCCTTCATAAGTACTAAATATTGAGGTGGTTCAACTAGAACATGACCTCTGTTATGAGGAGCAATCAGTGGAGATCTTTGATTATAGAGAAAAGGTTCTACGCAACAAGGCTACCCACCTTGGTAAAGTGTTGTAGAGGAACCATATATATGAAGAAGAAAAATGTGAACTAGAAGAGGAAATAATACCTAAGTAACAGAAACATTTCTAAAATGAAAGAATTATTTGAAATTCAGAGGAATAAATTTGTTAAGGGGAAAAATGTAACGACCCAAACTTTTTGAATGATGATTTTTTCTTTATAAAATGTGTGTTATATTTTATTTTTTACACAATAAAACCATATCTATTTAATAATGAAGTGAGTATAATGGAAATGTTACCATCGAGTTTCGACCGCTATATGACCATTGTTCAATTATGAACATTGGTAAATTATGAACTTTGATCAATATAACCATTAGAAACTATAATCTTGATAATAATTTTAATGATATATATATTTTTTGTTTATAAGTAGAAATGAAAAAAAATAATTAACACAGAAAGTAGAATCGATGGACTCAACCAGTAGAGTAACATCATATGAATCATATTAGTTGTATCTTGGGAGATAGGTAGTATCCCTAGGGTTCTCTCTTTACCTAGCCGAATCTGATCTTCAACAAGTGATGCTAAAACGAAATATCCTATAGGATAAGTTCAATTTAGTGGAAATTACCACTCAAGTGATGTTTGTCGAGCTTCCCCATAAGTATATGACCATTACAAACCTTACCATTCGGTCACATACTACTATTATAAGGGGTTATGTGTTGAGGTCATAATTACCTAATAATTAATTCCATTGTATAAATATAATTTTTATACCATAAATTCCATTTTAAGAATAGTTTCTCTTAATAAAATTTAGATAGAATTTGATAAATTGATTTTTGAGATAAAGATTTTACTTTTTTGAATAGATATAAATATTTATAATAAATTAAAATTTTATGAATATTACTTATTTTAATGAAAAGGTGTGATTTAAATACTTTTATTTAAATATAAATGATAAAAATATTTTAAAATTTTTAATTGTCCTAAATTTTACAATGCATTTTCAATCTGCTATTTTTTTAATAAATATAGTTTTTTATATTTAAAAAATATAATTCTCATATTTAGAGAATAATTATGGAAATATAAATATTATTTTTGAATTAATCACTTCAATATTAGTTTAGGGAGAATTTCTGAGAATTTTCTAAAATACTTTATTTTCTTTTGTGAATAGTAAAAATACTTTTGAGTTTTCGAGTATGTTTAATTACTTAATAAATATGACATAATAATTTATCAACTAATTAAAAATAATCCAACACCTAAAATATATTATTTTATTTATATCAATTTTTTTAATATATTTTAATCAATTCCAAAACCTATAGTTTATGTCTCAAAGTCTAAAATGGAAACAAAAACATTAAAAATATTATTTTTATGTAAAATTTAATTTTCCATGTGAAAAGAAATAATATTAAATAATGATCAACTCTTGTTCATTAAAATAAAATGAAATAAGATCCAAGTGTCCAAAAAAATTTAAAATAACATGGGAAATCCCATGATTTTATATTTTCCACAACCTAGGTTTCCAAGGCCTATATTTGGAAATTAATAAACAAATCCTCTATTTTTGCTATAAACCCCAACAATTTCTATATTTAATTAATTTCACAATCCATAATTCATAAACATGTGTAATTTTACCAGCCAATGAGTCATCTCAAGGTTTAATGTATCCCTCAAGGTCCCAATTCTCATGTTTTAGGTGTTACTCTTCAAGGTAAGGGAATTCTCTTTCCTTTCTCTTCAATTCAAGAACTGTTTTTTGTATGTGTATTCTAATTGTTATGATAAATCTCTATTATTTCTTTTTAATTCACTTAATTACTGAAAATTTATGTTTTATCAATGGTATATTCCTCTCCCCTCTCTTTTTACCCATTTGTAAAAACATGTTTTATACCCGTTATGCTGTTGAATTTACTTTTAAAAATTTCTTTATTATCTTTAAGAAATTAAATTATATTTTATTTTTCTGAATAAAAAAACCTAATTATTTTCTAGGGGTATTAAAAAATATTTAAAAAATATTTATTTTATTATGTGGTTGACATACATAAAACCTTCATTCACTTTCGATGGGTTAAGAATAACAGAATGATCATTTTAATAACTTTTTAAACGCCAAAATTTTGATATGAAACCCATTTCATTTTATTATGAATGTGTTATTTATGAAATGTTTTATTATGATCTATGTGTATCACATTAAAATTATTACATATTAGGTGTGTTACTTGATTATGTCCAATACACTGGGTAAATAATTTAATCTCTAGATATGACACGTTATATGATACCTTGATGAATAAACTTGGTAATGTTTACGATAACCTGGTGATAAAACTTAGTTATATTCTTATGAATGTGTAAATTAAATGTTTTATCCAAATTTCCAAGTTATGATTCATTCTATTTTTATTATTTTATGAATCATGTTCTTTTTCTCATGCCATAATAATATTCTGCATGTTTTTATTTGTTTTTCTTAAGATCATATGTAAACGGTTCCCCTTGATTTACCTTATCTAGGATTATGCTCACCCTTTCCTTTGATGGATATACCCAGGTTATGAGATGCAATAAAGGTACTTAGTTTAAACCTATTATGAATCTTTTATATTTTATTAAAATAATGTTTTATGTTTTCATGTGTTATATACATTATTTCCAAGAAACTAAACCTTAAATGATCCTCTATTTGTACAATGTAATGAAAAGTTATATAATAAAAAGGTGGGATGACATATAGTATCTATGAAAAACCCGGCTGCACATTTTTTAGTGCAGAAGAACACATTCTATATACTTTTGTTTCAGTAATTGATAGGTTTTGGGCTAATTTATGGATCAAATTCCATATGGACAAGCCCACACGCTATGTGGTCCTACTCAGGTGGCTATGTTGTGTGCTAGATACACATGACTAGGGCCCCATCTGGTCATACACACCATGTACCTTGGGAGACATTCCATGTTTATGTACATTTCCAGAAGAGCTATGTTTCATATATACATTCCCAAGACCCTAGGTAGACATACATTCTATTTTCCTGAGAGTAAAATCGATGTACTATGACATAAATTTCCAAGACATGTATAGGGGAGAACATGCTCGGTGATGAGTTGATATCACATGCCATGTGACCCAACATATATGCCATGTACTTTTACCAAGAAATTATACCTTTGGTATCTATTTCCTGAGGACTGATATTTTGGCCCGTGAGTTGCCCATACTAATTTTTTTTAACATAGAAAACAATGGTAGCCTTAATTATTGACTCTGAGATATGATGTAAGGTATTTAAAGTTTGAAAATTCTTTATGTGATGGTTAAATGATGGTAGTGATCATCCAAGGTCATCAGAGAGATGTTAGGGTCAATACTCCACTATTTCACCATGGATATGGGTCACCCATACTTTTTTCATAAGTAGAGTCGATACTCCCACATACTATAGTTGGGTGCGGGCCCTCTTTCTATTGAGTAGATCCCCACTTCATCAAGGTTTGAAATTTAGTGGGTTCTCAATGAGAGTGGGTTATCCCTCTATTGTGGAGCATATAATGAGGATCAAGTCCCTCCACTCAGATTCTTATGTGGTTATGCATGATGACAACCATTAAAGATGTTCTTTAGGATTTATAGGAAAACACATCCTTCTTGTATTGGATATGGAGATAGAGATATCTTTTCTCTCTATCTTGGGTTTCTTTATGAGCATATATATTTGGTTTCATTACCCTCTTTCTATGGGTTTATTTCACTACTGTTATATCATTCTATTTATCCCTTAATTATTTTTACGGCATCCTACTTGGTATGTATACATGCTCCCCTTCATGAAAGTTTCCCATATATTTCATGTATTATATAGATTATATGTATTTTGATAGTGATTTCAGTGGATCATTTCAATACATGGGTGTATTGATCACGTTGAGTGGTTGGACATGGAGATCCAAAGCTGATAACTCTTAGTTTTCCTCATTTTCCAATTGTTTTCAGGTTGGGAATTAATTTTTAGTTGGGAATTTATTTTTCCATTTATTCTTTATTTTTCTATTTTTTACTATAATGTATTCTTTAGAGGTTATTTCATTCATGATTATACAATATATGTTGTTTTATTTTATCATTATTCTACACTTTTTCATGGAGTTGATAATATGCATGTGTATAGGTACTATATGCTAAGTCCTCCCATTTCAATTTATGCCTTCTTAGAACTCATCTCTAGGACATATCCTATTGGAAGTGGGACTGGGGTTCCACACATAGTATTCCACTAGCAAGGAATGCCTTTGTAGGTCGGGTCATGATAACACTATCCTCTAGGAGTCTGAAGATGGGGATCTTATCAACCACTACAAAAAATCCTAAAAATACTACTGAAACTTCTCTATCCGCATAAAAGGCTTCCCCCTTTGTGTCAAAGTATTCAAGGGTGCTGAGATCCTAGATAAATTAGAAGAAATATCCACAAGTAGCCTACCAACCCAAGGAAGCTCCGCACCTCTGAAAAACTCTATGATGGATCTTAGGCTATTACTTCCTTAAAATTTAATAAATCTACTACTACTCATTCTAATATGATGTGTCCCAATAATTGGACATCTCAAATACAGAAATGACACTTCGAGAAATTACTATAAAGCTAGTTAGCTTGGAGTATATCTAGGACCATCGTAAAATGTCTCACATGATCCTCCTCTAACAGTGAGTACATAAGGGAATCATTGGTGAAGTCTACCACAAACCAATCTAATAAGGGATAAAATATCGGGTTAACAAGTCCCCTGAACACTTTTAGGGTGTTATTTGTTGGATTTGGTTGCCTAGAACCAACTACTTTGTACTTTATTCAATAATAAATACCTTATCACATCTTGATTGTTCTACTACGTGACAATGCATGTGATAATGTCCTAAGGATAGCTATTGCATTAAAGGGTCATAGCAGATCCCTGCTATGATGAGAACCCGGAAGTGCCATAACACTGATCTTGAATATATGTTCTATAGATGGATGATGTTATTTTAGGGACAGAAATAATACCGGCCATTAGGGGCAAGGAATCATAAAAATTTGAGATACCTTCTCATGGTGTGCGCCCTTGGTAATATCTAGGAGGATATTATGAGAACAAGACCCACTGGTAGGAAATCCACATTTCATAGCGTCATTGGATGTTCCTATATGCGGACGTTTTTATTGGTCCTTAGACATTAAGATTTTTGTTAATGAGTATTACAACTCACGTACTTAGATGTATTGATGAAAAATGTGACGACACACTATTTGTAGTGAGGTAGGATATGTTGGGTGTGTCACGAGTAATACTGCATTAATATATAATGAAAGAAATGATTTGTCCCTTTTGTTCCATAACAGAAGTAAATATCTCAGGTCCTTTGATGGAATTGATATAGCCTAAATAAATCCATGGAAATAGTGAGGAATGAGAAAGTTCAATTCTAAGAAGTCAAAGAAAGAATAATCAAACACATGGGTTGATGGCACCAATATGAAACCCGCTTGATTCGAGATGTAATGACAAAGGGATTACATTACATAGTAAGCATTCGTAGGAGGTGACACGTCATCATGACATTAAAGTTTTTCTCTATGGGTTCCTTGGCGTGTTTCTAGACTCTAACCTTGGACTTTAGGTAGTCTCCACCTAATTCCGCTGATAAAGAGGCCTAGAGGGTGACATACTAAGTGTTTCTAAGTATCCTAGTTAAATATTAATTTAACAAGTTGAATAATGATTATTCCCAACTATGGTTTAATAATTAATCAAGAATGACATATCGCATTTATTTCGACACTTGTTATTCGAGAGAATATATTGTGGGTGAAATAATATATTTATTAGTGAATAATGCAATGATATTTATTTGAGAAATAAATATTCATTATTCAAGGTTTAATAAATCTGGTGGAGGAAATAAAGAAAAATGGAAAATAAAATTACACACCATGTATATTAATATATACACACCATGTAGTTTTTTGGGAATTTATGAGAAATAATATTATTTATTTAATTAAATAATATTAGGTGTAATTCCCTGGGTGCATGTCAAGTAATAATAATAGTCAACTATTATTATTTGACATGGGGTATTTTTATGAATTAAATGAAATGAATAAATTCTTTCAGGTAAATAATTCATTTTACTATTCTATGTAATTAGAGATCCCAATTATATATTTCCCATTAGCCTAGCCATTTTTTTAGTGGTTGTGCACAACATATCTACAGAAAGCTCCCAAGCTAAGAGAGAATCTTATTCTTCCAAGAACGCTCTCAAGATACGAGAGCGATATCCTCCTCCAACGGATCAAGGCGATCGAAGGAGGACATCACAAGTGAAATCTCTTCCGTGATAGCACCTGAAGATCCCTATGGTGATGCCCTGAGATACGTGGAGCACGTGTGGATCACCGCTAGAGGAATCCTCCACATAGATTCTCGACGCAACAAAGAATCACATTCGATCCTGACCGGAAGCATCAACTAAGAAAGAATTCCATCAAGGTAATTATTTTCAATTAATTAAATTAATTATAACCAACATGTGATGATTATATCTATGGTTCCAGGACTCCCCTCTTTTCTTTTTCATTCTTCGTTATTTTCTAAAGATCCGACGTTTTATTATCATGATGGATCTCGGATTGATCATTGTTAACACTAAAATTATAGTTGGGTAGACCCACCAACACGCTTCCATTGTGCCCGAAACCTACAAGTGGAATCAAAGGGGTAATATTATTGATTATAATTATTTAACTTTTCGTTTGTGATTTACACATTTAATAATTTAGTTGTTTCAATTCTTGTTAATTATTATTTAAATCTGAATCTCGAGATCTATTCCTCCTCTCTCATTTCTCATTCACCTTATAGAAACAAATTTTTATTTTAATTTTGATTAAAATAAAATTAAGGATCTCATCTGGAGGTGCCAAAAATTCATTGTTGTACAACATCAGAATACACGATGTGTATTCGGCAGTACACACTGTGTAGTCTAGGTTCAATGCATCAAACTGGTCCGCCAAATCAGTCCGTGTGTTGGAGTATTTCTAATTCTTAAATGACACTGTGTGTTGACCAAGAACAGGTGGCACACAGTTTCTATATTACACACCATGTGGTCCCCTGAACATGGTGTGTAGTCCATTCGGGTTAGGGTTAGACTGTATACCCCATACATGGCTTGCCCAGCTGGAAACCGTGTAACACGAATACAACATGGCGTGTGTCCCCATGAACATGTCATGTACTTCGGAAAATTTCTGAAGTATATCTATATTCCATGTCCATGGGAGTGTGCTTCAAATGGATGATGAACAAAAGTACACGCCGTGTAGTTGGAACTACATGCCATGTACTCATCCAAATTACGCAAATTTATTAAAATTTATTATTATATTATACAAACCCTTAAAACATGTACCATAGTGCAGGCATAAAGTAGATACACAACACATGATAGGTGTTATATATATATATATATGTATTTAATTTAACATCTACGTAATGTTCATTTATGCTCATTGGGTAGTTATAAACGAGAATTCACTAGGTTGCCTCCAAAGTACAAGTTATGTACAAAGATAATTTTAAATGATTTTATTTGCATAAAATTATGATGGATGAAAATCTTAAGGAAATTTAGAAAAAGGGTTTAAGAAAAAAGGATTTATTAATTAAAGATAATTAATTGATTCGAGCGTGATTTATCTTAAAAAAGAATGATTAAAGAATTGAATGCTAGTTTTATTTACGCATAAATATCATTGCATGAATGGATGATCATGAGCTAGACCAAGACCTTTGTATGTGAATGGTTTATTTTAATTTATTTATTTAAATTAAATTTGTTGGGCTGCAAACCTTCTCCTCATTAATATGTAGGGCCTGCGTGCCCAAGGTTTATTTTATGTAAAACCCCATTTTACCCCTCACCTATGTGTGAGATAAAAGCATATGCAATGGATGGATCTACTAAACTAGTGGAGGCAACTCAAGTTAGGAGACATGGTGAAACCAATCCAAGGAGATACAAAGGTGGACAAGTGGTAAGCTGTAAACATGAACCCAAATGGTTCAAGGAGGTTCTCCCTTAGGTATTAGGTTAGTTTATCAACCACTAGATAAACTAACCAATAGAATAGGCTCAAGATCATACCATTTATTTTATTTCTATCAGTTTCATGGTTTATTTAGTTTGGGTGTGTTGTCCTGATCACACAATTAATGAATTAAACAAGCATGCAATATGGAACTAAAATAAGACTGACTTATGCGTAAAATATTATCTTATACATGGTTAACCACTTAATTACATCCCACTTAATATTAAAAATCATGTAATAAAAGATAATAAAATGGAAATTTACATATAAGGATAAAATCCTCAAATAAAATATCAAGTTAGTATAGACTTCCATAATCTTGGTTAGAATCGAACCATAGTTCAAAGTGCTTGAACAACCCTAGTTGGGGTGCTTTAAATTATCATGGAATTCTAAATCAAGGTTTTGGGTTGAATTGACTTTTTTTCATCAAGTGTTGACTTCGACAATAGGGCTTGGTGATACCAAGAGGCAAAGGTTGAGGAGATCCAAAATAAAAGGATTTCAGGATTGGGGAGTCCACTCAGTAAATCAAGGAGCTGCGAGTCAATGTGGTTGTCATTTAGAATTCTAACCTAAAACCCTCCAAGTTTCTTGACCAACCATAGTTGGGGTAATTTGAAGGGAAATATGAATCCTTTCCACTAGAATATTCAGGCAACATAATATTCTAAAGTCAATGGTGAGGGAAATTGGATCTTGATAAAATAGTGGAAGACTGAAAAGTATTAATTTATTTATTTGTCTCAGTTTTATCATAATAAAGTACTAAACCTTTTTTCATATTAATTTATAGAAACAAGAAGAAAAATGACTCCAAACATATCATTTCGAACCATACTCGAGAAGGAAAACCTTCTCACTAGCACCAATTTCTAAGAGTGGCAGAGGCGTTTATGCGTCATTCTTCGCCACAAGAGGAAATTGTCTGTTCAAGAAGAGCTTGTTCCAGTTGTGCCTAGGAAAGAGGTTAGTGATGAGGAACTATCTATCTATATGAAACATATGTATGATGCCACATATGTCTAATGTTTCATGCTATTGGCCATGTCTAATGAGCTTTTGAAGCAACATGAAAACATGGATGCGTATAGCATGATGTATCACCTTAAGGATCTCTACCAAGAGAAGGTGAGATAGGAGAGATATGATATCTCCAATGGTTTGTTTACAACTAATATTGGAGATTCTGCCCCAGCTGGGCCTCATGTAATCAGGCTTATTGGCTACATTGAATGCCTGGACATCTTCGGTATTAAGTTCCCATATGAGTTGCGTGAAGATCTCATCCTATCATCACTGCCCAAGAACTTCTCTAGCTTTATTGTCAACTATGACATGATTAAAAATGAGAAGAGTCTATCAGAACTTCTAACCTTAATTTACTAGGTAGATAAGGACATGGGGTGTGACAAACCCTCAATCCTTATGGTGAATAAGAAAATGAAGGACGAGGCAAAGGGTCCAATGACTTATAAACGGTCTAAATACCCCGAGCATCATCCCTCCAAGAAGGGGAAGATCCTGAGGTAGGGAAATGAATGGGAGGTGGTATTTTTTTCATGTGTCAACCAAGGTCACATGAAGTGTAATTGCACCCGAAAGCATGGGGATGCTAAAGGTGCATTCGTTATCGAGTGTAATCTTTCCATTTCTACAAATTGGGTATTAGATACTGCTTGTGGAGCTCACATCTATATTCAAATGCAGGAACCAAGTAGATTTAGAAATATTTCCAGAGCATAGGTGGATCTTCAAGATACCAATGGCGCAAGGCTGGCTACGTTGACCATTGGTGATTACCACCTCTCATTGCTAACTAGGATGATTTTGGTTTTACATAACTGTTATTATGTGCCTAGTGTTACCAAAAACATAATTTCTATATCATGTTTGGATATGGATGGATTTATTTTCAAGTTTATAAATAAGGGTTGATTCTTTTAAAAGAACAACGTATGTTATGGTATGGCGCATTTGAATAATGTTATGTATTTATTAAATTATGAAAACCAAGTGTTGGAAATCAATAAAGAAACAAACTCACATGACTCATACATCACCCAGTTGTGGCATCACCGTCTCGGTCATGCAAATGTGAAATGCTTGACAAAGCTCTGCCAAGATGGCTCTTTAGACTCTACTAAGATAAAACCACTTGATAAATTTCATGCTTGTTTACAAGGTAAAATGACCAAGCCACCTTTTGGTGGATAGGGTGAAAGGGTCACAAAGCTTCTAGGATTTCTGCACACGGATGTGTGTGGACCATTTCTAGTAGAATATTGTGGTGGATATTCTTACTTCATTACTTTTACTCATGATTTGAGTAGATATATATACTTAATGAGGTATAAGTGATGAGCCTTAGAGAAATTTAAGGAATTAAAGAATTAAGTAGAGAATCATCTTAGTAAGAAGATAAAGAAGCTTTGATCGGATCAAGGTGGAGAATATCTGAACCAAGAGTTCATCGATCTTCTACAAGAGTCTGGGATTCTATCTTAGCTCACTCATCCATATACACCACAGTATATTGGTGTTAGTGAAAGAAGGAACCACACCTTGTTGGACATGGTGAGGTTGATGATGAGTCATGCAGATCTTCTATTATCCTTTTGGGGATCTACATTACAAACTGCAACATACACATTAAACCGAGTACCAACTAAAGTGTAAAATCGAATTCCCTCCAAAATATGGAATGGAAAGAAACCCATTTTGTTGCACACACATGTATTGAGATGCGATACATTTGTTAAGGCCTTCTCAGGAAACAAACTATCACCCTGGGGCACGAAGTGTATCTTCACAGGATATCCCAAGGAAACAAAAGGATATTACCTATATAACCCTTCAGGCAAGAAAGTGACTATCACTAGGCAATCCATCTTTATAGAGAGGGAGCACATCCTAAAAAAGGGTAGTGGGAGAAATATTGACTTTGATGAAGCTGATTCTCAAGATACATAGGAGTTGGTACAGGAACAAGTTCCACAGGTCCCCGTGGAAGAGGTTCCAGAAACACAAGTACTGCGTAGGACCTCAAGAAATGTAAAGGAACCAGAGAGATTTAGTTTCCTAGTAACTGAGGATGGTGAATCGTTATTTTTGGAAAATGATAAACCTATCTATTACAAGGAAGCGGTGGAAATATCAGAACCTGTAATATGGCTAGAAGCTATGAATTCTGAGATGGATTCCACGTATCAGATCCAAGTATGGGTTCCGGTCGATGAGCCAGTTGATGCAAAGCCAGTTGGATGCAAATGGGTATTCAAGATAAAACAGGACATGGATGGTCAAGTTATGACCTATAAAGGAAGGATAGTGGCAAAAGGATCCAGACAATGTCAATGAATTGACTATAATGAGACCTTGTCACCAGTTTCCATGTTTAAATTCATAATAATCATACTTTCTATAAAATCTTACTATGACTATGAGAATTGGAAAATGGATGTCAAAACAATATTCCATAACAAGAACCTTTATGAAGATATATATATGACACAATCATAAGGGTTTGTGATACCAGGTGAATCCAAACGGGTTTTTTAGTTGAAGAATTCTATTTATGGATTAAAGAAAGAATCTAGGTCATGGAACATTTGATTTGATGAAGCCATAAAAGAATTTGGTTTCATTAAATATGAATGTGAGCAATGTGTTTATAAGCGGTTTAATGGGAATGTGATCATTATCCTGGTAGTATATGTTGACGCCATATTTATTATTGGAAATGATGTACCAGTCTTATAGTCAATTAAGGACTGGTTGAACAAGTGTTTCTCCATGAAGGACTTGGGTGAAGCATCCTACATTCTAGGGATCATGATCATTCCTGATAGATCCAAGAGGCTTCTTGGACTAAGTCAGGGTACATATATTGACCAGATAATTAATAGATTTATTATGGAACAATCCAATAGGGGATTGGTTCCAGTGTCACATGGCCTACATCTTTCTAAAAAAATGTGCCCTCAGGCACAACAAGAGAAAGATAGAATGAGTAAGATCCCATAAGCTTTGGCTATAGGATCCATCATGTATGCCATACTATGTACTAGGATTGATGTTGCCTATGCACTGATCATGGTAGGAATATATCAAGAAGATCCAGGAGAATAACATTGGACTTCTGTTAAGAATATCCTCAAGTATCTGAGAAGAACTACCTGGTGTATGGAAGAGATGAGGATATTCTCATCAGAGTGTATGTTGATGCTGGTTTTCAGACATATCAGAATGATCTGAAGTCACAATCTGGATATGTTTTCTATCTCAATAGAGGAGCTGTGAGTGGGAAGAGTTTAAAGCATCAAGTTTTCACCGATTCTACATCGGATTCCGAATATATAGAATCTTATGATGCAGGCAAAAAATACGTTTAGATTGAGAACTTTGTCTATGATCTTGATGTGGTGCCCAATAGTAAATATCCTATCACATTGTATTGTGATAATACTGTAGTGGTGGATCTTGAAAAAGAACCAGGGTCACAACAACAGACAAAGAATATACTCTGAATGTATCACCTATTGAGGTATTTCTATCAAAGGGGTGAGGTTTCTACGAGCAGAGTGTCCACCAAAGATAACACGGCTGACCCCATGACTAAATACTTATCTCAGCAAAAGAAAGAATATCATGTGAGAGCTAGACGGTTAAAAGTTGTTAGTATTTGGCTCTAGTCCAAGTGAGAGTCTGTTAGAGTTTGTGGCCTAGAACCAACTACTTTGTACTTTATTAAATAATAAATACCTTATCACATCTTGATTTTTCTTCTGTGTGACAATTCATGTAATAATGTACGAAGGATAATTTTTACATTAAAGGGTCATAGAGGATCTCTACTTTGACGAGAACCCAGAAGTGGAATAACACTATTCTTAAATATATGTTCTATGACCGGATGATGTTATTTGAGGGAAATAAATAATACAGGCAATTAGGGGTGAGGACTCATAAAAATTTGAGGCACCTTCTCATGGTGTGCTCCCTTGGTAATATCCATGAGGATATTATAAGAATTATACCCGCCAGTAGGAAATCCACATTTCATAGTTTCATTGGATGTTCCTATCCAAATATGCATGTATTGGTCCTTAGACTTTAAGATTATTATTAATGGGTATTAAAACTCATTTACTTAGATGTATTGAAGAAAACTATGAAAACACACTATTCGCAGTGGGGTAGGATATGTTGGGTGCATCACGAGTAATACTGCATTAATAGATAATGCGAGAAAGGACTTGTCCCTTCTATTCCATAATGGAAGTAGATATCTCACTCCTTTTGATGGAATTGATATATCCTAAATAAATCCATGGCCATGGTGAGTAATGGGCAAGTTCAATGCCAGGAAGTCAAAGAAATAATAATCAAGCACATGGGTTGATGGCCCCAGCATGCAACCTGCTTGATTCGAGATATCATGACAAAGGGGTTATGTTACATGGTAAGTGTTCGTAGGAGGTGACACATCATTGCGGTTTTAACTTCTTTATTTATGGGTACCTTAGCCTTTTTCTAGATTCTAACCTTGGAATTTAGGTAGGATCCACCTAATTCCATTGGGAAAGAGGCCTAGAGGGTCACACACTAAGTATGTCGAAGTATCTCAGTTAAATATTAATTTAACAAGTTGAATAAAGATTATTCCCCAAAGTGGTTTAATAATTATTCAAGAATGTCGTATCGCATTTATTTCGACAATAGTTATTTGAGAGAATATTTTGTGGGTGAAATAATATTTTTATTAGTGAGTAATGTAGTGATATTTATTTGAGAAATAAATAGTCATTATTCAAGGTCTAAGAAATGTGGTGGAGAAAATAAAGAAAAATAGAAAATAAAAGTACATGCCATTTATATTAATATATACATGCCATGTAGTTATTTCTGTAAATTTATGAGAAATAATATTATTTATTTAATTAAATAATATTAGGTGTAATTCGTTGGGTGCATGTCAAGTAATAATAATAGTCAACTTGTATTATTAGACATGCGGTATTACTAAGAATTAAAAGAAGTGAATAAATTCTTTCGGGTGATTAATTCATTTTATTATTCTATGTAATTAAAAATCCCAATTATATATTTTTAATTAGCCTATCCATTTTTTTGGTGGTTGTTCACAACAGATCTAGAGAAATATCTCAAGGCAAGAGATAATCCTTTTCTTCCAAGAACGCTCTCAAGCTACGAGAGAGAGAGATCCTCCTCCACTGAATCAAGGCGATCGAAGGCGGACATCGCAAGTGAAGGATCTTCTGCGCTAACACCCAAAGATCCCTTCGGCGATTTCTAAAGATATGTGGAACACATGTGGATCACCGCTAGAGGAATCCTACACTTGGCTTCTATGACGCAATAATAGATCACATCAGATCATCACCAGAAACATCAACAAAGAAATAATTCCATCAAGGTAATTATTTTCAATTAATTAAATTAATTATAACCAACATATAATGATCCTATCTATGGTTCCAGGGATCCCCTCTTTTATTTTTCGTTCTTCATTCTATTCCAAAGACCCAGCGTTTTATTATCGTGAATGATCTCAGATTGATCGTTGTTTACGCTAATATTAAAGTTGGGTACACCCACCAACACACTTATGCTGCGCCCAGAACATACATTATGTACTCTAAAGGGAATCAGTAAGGACTTGTAGTGACTATTGTGATATTGGAATGACATCTTGAATATATTTTCATCTCGAACTCAAAGATGGTGATAGCCTAACCTCAGGTCAATACTCAAGAAGGACCTCGACCGTTTGAATTGGTCGAATAATTCATTTATTATCATATGTGGATTTTTATTCATGATGGTTTCTAGATTTATATAGAGATAATAAAAATATAACCTAAAGCTCCCATACCCCTTCTTAGAGAAAAACATTGGGGCTACCATGGGAGACACATTTGTTCTATAAAATACCATCCTCTATAAATCCTCCATCTAAACCTTTATCAATTGAAGCTATATGGGGGATATATGATTATTGAGTGTAGGCATTAGAGAATCCCTGAGTGAAAGTATATGTAGAAATCAATATATCGGTGGGGAGGTAAGCCTAACATGTCCTTAGAGAAGACATCCTCATACTCTTCCAACACTAAAGGAAGAATAAATATAACAACAACTAATGCTATAAGGGTAATTATTTCTAACTAATGAATAATCGGCTATATCCTCCTAATAAAGAGCCCATACTACTCCACCTAGGTTTCCTTCTCACTGAATAAGGAAAAACTCATCTAATAAACTCAGAAACACCAAATGCTCTACCTAAAACAATTAATTTATGCATGAATTGTAGAGAGCCTGTCCATACCAATTTTGATATCATAATTTTTGAAAAATTACTATAAAAAGATCCCATAATTACCTATATCCTCCAAGATTAAATTCAGAATGTTTTTAGAAGTATGTGATTGTTAAATCTCCCCTGGTATGAGTCTCTAAATTCAAGGGTTGATCCAAAGGCTCTACAAGAATATCTAGATGTCAAATAAAGGATATATAAGTACGAGTGTATATCTTGCACATTTCAACCAATACTAAAAATAAACAAGATAATAAATATATCATTCCTCAAATCATCCTTGGTGCCTCTTGGTCAGTACCCTCTACTGCCTACACCTTCCCACGTCCCTTACCACCATATCTATAAGCCTATCATGGACCACATGGGGGTGGTGGTGGAAATAGATCAAAACATCAGAAAACTTTATCTACTCTCCTATCACATATTCAACATCAACCACCCCATATACCTCCTTAATATATCCAATGTATCTGCCCAAGTGGTCCATTAACCATGATCCTATTAGATATATAGAGGGTTGGACAATCTCATGCAAGATGTACCTATCTATCGTTGGAGTAGCATTGCCTCTCCATCAGATGATTGTAACCATCCAAAGATCCAGGATCTACCAACCCTATGTCTTAAGATGGTATCTAGAAGTGAATTTGTTGTCTTAATCCCAGACTCTATCATTGGCTGACAGCTACTGATGTCTTAGCTCTTGAGTTCCCATTGATATCACAACATATCAGTGACTACCCTTCCAGGAATCTCTCCCCCACCATGTATTTCTCAAGCACCCCAATATAAGTAGGAATGAAATGGGACACTACTGCAACATAGATATATTGATGAAGGCCACACTCAAAGGAATATTCTATAAAGTATGCATCACTAACCATATCCATGGAGTACTATGATATGTTAGTGAACCTCTACGCATACTCTACAACTACCATTCTACCCTTCTAGAGATACATAATCTCCTAAATGAAAACCTATCACAACATAGCTAGTTAGAACTCATTTATAATGTACATAAAAACTATGTCCAATAGAGAGTCACCTATTCATGTATTTGATTCACTAGACTACACAATCTCCCTCTAGATACAGAAATAAGGCTCAACACTAGGACCACCATCTGACCTAGAGGTTTCTTAATAAGGTAGATAACTCTTCCAACAACATCTATCCAATCCTCTACTGCATGGGAGTTTGGATATTACTGAAACCTATGGGTTCTCTATCTCTGGAACTCATAATGGATTATCATCCTATTAATATCCTCTTATAACAATTATATAGAAACCTATTACACAGTGGGTGGAGGTAAGACTAACAAACCAACCAGAGTTTCCATATTCTGTACATTCACCTGAAGTGAAGCCTCATCAATAGGCAGGCCATCCCCACGATCCTACTATGTAATCCTAGCTAGATTTTATTATGGGGGAATCCTAAATAAGTCAATATGCACCACAGTCAAAGAGTACACCTTGATATATGACTGAATAATGACATGGAAACTAAGACTTATTCATATATAGTGCGTGTACCAATGTTTTCCTTGCAATTGGTGCATATATGTACCAATTCGACAAGATGATTATCAGAGTTATAGTGAATGGATATGTCATCTGAGGCACCATAACTAGGTTCCCTATCCTAATATCCAAACTTGAGACACTTTAAAACTATCTCTATAGATCCCAAAAAAACCTTACAACTAGACTGTTTCCAAACTCTATTACTAAGATGAAACTCCTCTAATACCACTATTCCATGAATTGACCGAAGGAGGTCCACCTATCTAGTGGAAATCTATGTGTAACAACCCAATACCACCTCTAATTAGACAAGGGATTAAAAAATTCCGAGTACAAATATCACACACATGAGAGGTACTATCCTAAGATAAATTTACAAATGAAGATATCTATAAAAACCAATATAATGTATGAAGGGAAGATACAAACAATACAATGATTCATGAATATAACCGAATCCCACATCATAGTATGAAAAAAGTATTAGAAAACATAAAAGTCCAAATATAATCCAAAAAAGATGTAAAGGAGTCCAACCTGCTATAAAGGAGTGGAAAACAATCAAATGAAACTCCTAGAACTAATTATGTATCTTCTAGATCAACAATACTCCACCAACTTCAAGTCCTCCTAGGACTTCATCAAGAATAAAATCATCTACTTAAGACACGACACATGTGGGAAGATCCCCTTCAGTGGTGAGTATAAACATACCCGTTAGGACACCCTAAAATCACAAAACTTAAAACATCAAGAGGGAGATAACTCATAAGAAAGGATAATATTAAGCCAGAGATACTCAAGATAGACACCGGGTCTCAAAGAAGGTCACAAACACACTGCTATCATAGTATTCCACCTAAGCCTTCAATGTAACACTTTTTTGGATACCTCATTCTTCAAGTATTGCTAACATTTATAGTGCTCATATGAGATGTCATGCCTATTAGACCTTTCCATGAAGAAGTACATAGTGGAACTTAAAAGATGTCAATACAAAGATAGGGAACCACTCCTTTGAAATATGGGGGATACCTAACCCTATTCATATTTTCAAACTAGGATGAGGATCACACACCCTGATAGTCAATAATGGGGTACCTGATATAACTTAGGGAAGAATGATAGAGTATCACACCTAATATTTATATCTCATGTATATATTTCAATGGGTTTTAATGCATTAGTTTTCCTAATATAATTGATATTATTACCAAATTTTTTTATTTTTAACTTTTTTTTTGTGATTTATGATAGGATATAACCTATATCAAAAATGGAATAAAAATATATTAATATCAGGTGATAAATACATTTCGTACCACAAAACTTCATGATGTGGCATGCCACCAGAAAATTATAGCTATAATAGAGATGGGACGAGTTGAATAATATGGAAAAAATCATTTTAAGATCATAAAAGAAGACTTTACACAATAATGGATGACCAAAAGATACTCTTTGGGAGAAAAAGTTAATAATCGAGACATTTTTGAGGTTCTAGTGATTGAATGTGAAGATTCATATCATGAATTGAGTTCAAGATGTGATACCAATATCAAGAATGAACCACGTACAAGAAATGAATAGAAGAAGACCCAAATCAAAGGTGAAATTGATCCTTTCACATTGTTAGTAAAATTTACATTGTAAAAGTATCTAGACATACCCAATTTAGAATGTTATTATAGAAATATTTACAAAGACCCATTATTTACATCATGGTCCACCGCTCAACGCATGAGAATCACATAGAACCTATTTATGATTGAAATTAATGAAAACATAAATAAAACATGAACCCTATGGAGTTATATAAATAGAGGTCCATGCTGCTACTATTGGGGGGAGGGATCTAAAGATCAAATATTAGAGAAATACTCTTTGAAGTGCAGGTTCCTCACTAATTTCATCTCCATATTTCATTTATGTTTTCATTTTATTTCTTCTTTACCCCTTACCCCCTCTTCACTTGGATGAGGGGTAAAACCCTCATTATTCTAGGTTATATATCCAAATCGGTAAGGTTCTATTGGATCTTTATTTTTTTCTTATTGATGTATTTGGATTGTTGAGGTTTATTTAACATATTTCCAATCTCTTTATTTTTATTTTACCTTGAACATTGGTATTTGAATATTAAAGAAACATTTAAGAATCCCACAACTAGTTACCCTGAATTGAAGTATTACCATTATCAAATTTAGGGAAACTAGGTTTAAAAACACTATTAAAAAAAACTCGATTCAGAAATAACCTAATTAAATGACCATGGGAAATGGGGGATTAATTCATTTAGGATGGGACACCATGACCCTTGGATCCAAATCATCTCAAATCTGATGCCCAAAAAGAATTCATCAATTTAATTTCTAAAATTCAATTGCAAAAGAACCCTAAAACTATTGAACCCTAACATGCCTTTGATCTTTTTTATAAAACAACTAATTAACATTGTATTTATCTTTCTCTCCCTCTTCTAAAAAAACTAAATTTTAATTCCTTGTGTTAATTTATAGTATACAGACTATCTCTTTGTGTTTGACACTTGGACTAACCAAGTTACACACTATTATTGTCCAGTTGAATAAGTTTTATAAATATCTATTTTTTTGTAGCACAGTAGGAAATTAACAACACAATATAACCTATAAAAACCATGAGACACATAGACGGATACCTGAATATATCTAGGGTTAACATGTGTAGGGGACAACTCTTCCTATTCTCAATATGGGATACCTTACTGTACCATCATAAAGATAAGATAAGGGAATGCACCTGACTGATACTCATCTAGAATGAGGAGAATATGTTATCCAATCCACTTTGAGAGGGGTATGTGACATGTAATGTGAGTACACTACATGTATAACTAAGTATGGACCTACTGGAGTCCATGCCAATGTTTATCAACCTGTTCTCATGTACATTGAATGTTCCTATACACACTAGCCATTACTATGTACTTGTCTATGTCTGAGTACTTTGGCCATGACCATGTACCTCGAAGTCTCTATGCTTGTGTACCCAGAGGTTCATGCTGGGTTAATAGATTTGGGTCACATGAAATGTGACATGTCAAACAGTGTATGATACTTTTCTCTATGTGTAAAACCAATCCACCAAGAAAGTGGAACACACAACGGGTATTCTACTAGTTGCATGTTGTGTAGATCATGATTTTCAAAATTAATATAGTATTCATGACTATTTTGACACACCACCTCCTCTTATGGCCCAACCACAAAATCCACCTAGTAACTTAGATATGGGGTTGGCCTAACCAAAATTGTTAATGGTGGCTTGATTTTGGCCACCCAATCTACACAGGGTTTATCCTGCATCGCATTGCATCACCTAATGGAAAAAACCATGAATTAAATATATTTGATCCATGTTTGATATCTTATTACCCCAAAACATGTCTCAGTTTTTCTACTGATCCCAAGTGTGAACATTTGAAAATGATTTGTCGCACCAAAGGTTGACTGCACAATGATCCACTTTCCAGTATTGTTGAACCATCAATCAAAGATAACATTGATGATGAATGAATGAATAATTAGGGGTGAAAAGTTAAAAATAAAAGAGTGAGAAATGTAATTCAACCTTTATTTTGGTTGGAATTAATTAATTGATAGAGAAATTTTAAAATATAAGGAATAATCAAGGATTAAAAAACATTATCAATTCCGTATTCTAGGAAGGTAAATAAATAATAGGATCCTAAATAAATATTTTAGGAGAATTAATTTTCATTTGAAAAATGATAACCAAACTGAGGATTAAAAAAAGTCATGCCTTGAGATTTCATTGATCAATGATGAAGGACAGTTCCATGCCAGTGTAATTGGTGAGATCCAAGAACCTTGTTATCATAGACAATTCTATGGAAACATTATCACTGATCCACAATCCTATTATCATCTTCCAATTTCTCCTCCATGGTCTTATATAATCCACTGGGTTATGCAGCTAACCCTAGGGATTTTCCATAACTATGATTATATAGAAGATAAACGAGGTCTGGGTTGTTTAATAAATATTAAATCAATAAATAAATTTATATATTTATTAATCCACCCATGAATACTCTTAAACCAAGCATCCAATGCTTATAAGGGTTATATCATGCCTAGGGTAAAACCCACATTCAATATTTAATTATTGTTTTAGATTTCACATAAGATAATTTGTTATGTAGTTATTCCATTATTTTATAAAAATTTCACGAATGTGAAATAATATATTAAAGATTTTTATCATATCAACATCAAGGCTCATTGGGCCCTGTAATTCCATGATGACTCAATACCTAACTCTGAAAATATCACGTAAAATATTAAAACGTTTTACCAGGAAAAAAAGATTCATTACACTAGCCCATAAATTTTCATGCATGATATATTGTTAAATGATGAGGCTAAATCATTGAGGCAGGCACAACTCTGATTGAATGAAAACCACATTGATGTTGTTAAAAATTATGTAACCAAATTATTGGATACCTGAATTATTTAACCCAACTCTAATATCAAATAGTCCAGTCCTGTGCTGGTAGTTCCTAATAAAACTGGTGTTATGATAGTAAAAAACAAAAAAAAATTAATTGGTTCTAACCCATGTGAAAAATAGTTGGCATGTCTATGTAGACAATCACCAACAAAACCAGCACACTTGGAAGGATCATTTCCCATTTCCATTCATTTAATAGATGCTCAAGAGGTTAGTGGGGGAAGAACCACCAATTCTTTATCAATAGGTATTCTAGATACTTTCATATCCATATTTCCACAGAGCACTAGTGGAACATAACCTTCACTTTTCCCTTTGGAACGTTTTTATATAGGAGGATTCCATATGTTCTATGGAATTCTTTAGGTAATTTTATGCATTTCATGGTTAGTATTTTTTTAGATTACCTGGATGATTTCATGGAAATATTCATGGATGATATAACAATTTATGATTCTTCTTTTGATTAGTGTTCAAGTAGTGTTGGATTTATCCTTTATCACTATACTGAAAAAACATTGTGTTAAATGATGATAAACTTTATTTCATGGTGCATCGTTGTATAATTATTGGACATGTCATTTTCAAGGTTGGTATCCAAGTAAATAAATCAAAATTCAATATCATTTCCTCCCTATAATTACCAAAGCATATGTGGGGTGTGTGGTATTTCTTCAGTAATTTGTTATTTTATCATCATTTTATTCATAAATTTATTAATATTTAAATCACCTCTCCAGATTACTATAAAAATAAAAATAATTTAGTTTTGAAAAAAACTGTGGGGATGCTTTTAAAAAATTTAAATGGAGTCTCAAATCATCCCCAATAATCCTTCCACCTTGAGGGAATTTACCATGTGATATCATGTGTGACACATCTAAATATCTAGTTGGGGAAGTCTTATCATAATAGATTGATTGATCTCCATATGTCATTGATTATGCCTCAAACACATTGGGCCCTACCCAATAAAACTACTGCACAACCAAAAAATAATTCCGTGCAACTATATATTCCTTGGTTAAATTCAGGTCATACCTTTTAGCGTCAAAAGTAATTGTGTTCTCTGACCATATAGCCTTCCGACATCTCCTTAAGAAACTAAAATCTAAAACACATCTCATTCATTAGATTCTCCTACATCAAAACATTACTTTAGAAATTATGGATAAAAAAGAGAAGAGATTATAGTGGCTGACTATATCATTAGGATCCTTTTATCCTTGTATATTCAGTCATCACCATGTATTTCCATAAGTGAAATGTTTCATAATGAGAAGTTGTATCATGTGTAAGATGATATTATTGGGTAAACAGATAATTTAGATTATCTAGTAGTATATTTTATTTCTATTGATTTAAAAAAAAACCAAGATGATCTTCTAAAAAATGAATTTATTCATATATTTGTGATGATCCCTATTTTTGGTGCACATGTAGCGATCATGTCCTTAGGTGTTGTGTTCCCAATAGTTAGTTTCGGTCTATCCTTTAGTTTTTCCACACTTTTTTCATATGGGGGCCACTTTGGTCCCCAACTATCTACTTTCAAGGTGCTCAATTTTTATCTATTTTGGACAACAATATTCAGGATGCCCATGGTTTTTGTATAGATTTCACTCATTTTCAAGGGAAGGGGAATTTCTATAAAATAAATGAAATTACCTAACTAACTTTTTTCTTTCATAATTTTTTTGATGTTTTGGGAATTAACTTTATGGGTCCATTTCCTAATTCATTTGGAAACTTGTATAATATTATAGTAGTGTATTATGTTTCAAAATTCATAGAGGCATGTGACATATGGATTGATGATTCAAAGACAGTTGTAGAATTTTTGAGAACATAAATTTTCTATAGGATTGGATTTCCTAGGTCCATCATCATTGGACAGGGTTCTCATTTTTTCAACCAAACAATGAAATCACTTTTATGTTAGTATGGGTCCAGGAATCAAGTTTCTACTATATATCACTATAAACCAACATTAAGACAAGGTGTTTAATATATAAGTATATAATTTTATTTAAAAATGGTTCAAACCAACAGAAAATATTAAAATCATAGACTTGATGTTTCCTTATGGTCTTATTAAAATTCATTCAGAACTTCTATTAGTATGTCAAACCATCATCTAGTTTTCGGAAAGATATTTCACCTCCTTATTGAGATAGAGAAATCATCCTGTTGGGCTATTAAATAGTTAAATTATAATATTTTAGGTGTAGGTTATAAAATGATGTTATAGATTCAGTAGTTAGAGTAAATAAAAATAGCCTAATATGAGAACTTCCGTATTTATAGGGAGAGAACCAAGACTTCCCATGGCCACCTCATCCTTCATCCTCAATTTGAAATTAGGAGGAAGTTCCTCCATTTCAATTCAATGCTGAAGTATCACCTAGGTAATCCTTATTCCCACTAGCTTGGACCATAAACTATCACTAATGTCTTTCCATTTATTATTTTATAGGTTAAAAAATAATGAACAAAATGAAAATTCATTATTAGTGGGAAATGATTAAAGCACTTTCATGAAACCATTCTAAAGTCCCCAATAGAGTAACTCCACCTTCAAGAAGAAACCTACTTTTGAAACCCGTTAGGATTTATTTTTACATCCTAAATTCACTTTTATTATAGTGAGGGAACTTCACACTATAGGTGTGTGTTTGTGTGTGTGTGTTGGGGAGGGGGTGGTATATTCTTGTGTTAGTTAGTATTATTAATATCTTTATAATTTTTCTAATTTTTATTGTTTTATAGTGTTTTTACTTTCCTTCTATTTTCTTCCTTCACTATTTTCTCATAGTAATCATTTTTATGACCATATAATCATGAAAATATTGAAAATTCATACCAAATTCCCCTCTTTCAATTTGTTTTATCATTCAAAGAAAATTTGTTTCTATGAAGGAATGTGAGTTTAGACATGGAATTAACACCGAGGGGATTATTTTCAGTAAAATTGGTTATTTTAAATTATATAAATGATTTTATATTTATAAAAAAATTGATATATTGTTACCTTATGTGTGAGTTTTTATATGTTAGCTATGCCATTTAACATATCCAAACATCAATGAACTCAACCATGAAGTGTGAATGTTTCTTACTTCATTTTAAGTAAATATAGATTAGGTTAATGTTTCTCATATTTCCAAAATGATTTTTCTATATTTTCATTCCTTATCCAATCTATTTCATTACTATACTAGATTGAACTATGTGTGTGTACCTATCATCTAACTATTGTATTACCTAAAGAAACAAAAAAAAAATAATGAAGGGGGTGTTGAAATATGAAAAATATGAGGATATATGGGTATGGAGATTGTGTTTTTAATTTTTATAACTATTTTGTGGTTGTTTCTTTATATTCCATTATAAAGTATGTAGTGTAGCTTCGATGGAAATAATCAGGTAAGCAATTTTTTTTAAAATAACCTATATATACTGGATAGAAAACAGAATAAATAAAATGAAATAGTTATCCCACACACAAATGGATATTTTCTATAATTTTTGACTTGTTAATCCCTTTTCAATATTAGTATCACATATCTCCTTGACTTTTGTTCTAATACAATTTATGAGACAATCATTTCCATGGTTTTTAAGATTAATTCTTTACTTTTTTTTTACTTTGCTCACTATTCTATCAAGAAATAAATTTAATATGAATATTAAATCTTCATGATCTAGGGAATATCTTCAGGGAACATTTTATGAAATGTGACTTTTCCTGAGAGTGAAAAATTTTAGGTGTGGGGGTGTGATAGAGTAGTGATTCACTATTAATTTCCACCCTTATACCCCAATGTTAAACTTATTTTTTATTTAAAATTTGAAATATAATAAAAAGATTCACTTCATATTTAATCATATTATTTAATTTTTATAATTTATAAAAATTTTAATTTCCCTTTGTTTTGATGATTTAATAGTAGGTTGAGGTCGTTTGGAGAGACACAATGGAATTCAAGAAAAACAGGACAAACTGCGCAAGAGCCCAAGGCCATATATAGACTTAAATTAAAAATTTAGATAATACACGAATCCAATTTGGATGAAATATTTTTTGTGAATTCAAAACTATATAGGATACATTTATGTAAAATACTATCAATCCCAATTTGTCCGTTCTGAGGCCCAAAATGCACCATCATTGGAGAGAATATTCACTATCCATAGTCTCAAGGTCACCTTTTCAATTCAAACATATCTTGGTCTGTATCGAAATGATTACAAATATTTAGTGGAGATATTAATAGGATTTGGAAATAACTTTTTAGTTTAGTCAAAAGTGATATAAGTGTATATTCTAGCATAAATTCATGATATAAGTGGTATCTCAAAATATAGGTTCCCAAAACTACCTTCCACTTTACCTATAAAAGGGAACATTGGGAACCCCATTTGTAAGTCCAACCAAGGGAAAGACTATTCTATTTTGGAGTCTAAAAGGATAAAAATATTCATCCTAGAATTTCTAGGGTCCCCTATCCTTATAGGGAGATCATGGATAAAGGCGAAGTTCCACATGAGCATCCTCCTCCTCCTAATGACAAGCTAAATGGTGGATGGTCATTTAGAGGGAGCTACAAAAAATTATAGAGAGAGTTTGAGAACATTTTATTATTATTTTTTGGTTTTATTTGTCTGTAAAACATTTAATTTAATTTTTATATTAACATGAATCTCCTTTGAATACATTTTTTGGTACGATCAAGTGAAACACTTTTCATTTCAATACTAATTGAGTTGAGATTCCAAGTGTGAATCTTGGGTTATTCTAATTGGAAAACATATGTATCATTTTTCTATCACATATACATGATATTTTAATATTATTTGGTATCTCTCTTTCCATGCTTGAGGTCTAAATCTTGGCAACACAATTATAGTGTCATGGTTCGGTTCTTTGTGCATTATTTTAAAAGGCAAGAGGGTAATCCAAATCTTGATTACCCTCAACCAAAGGATTCCATTAGACTATACTTAATTCTCAGAACAATGAACTACACAATATCTGTAGTGAAAATAAAGTGACCTCCTTCTCACATAATTATAAAAACTCTACCTTGTTTTTCAACTATTTAACTCATTAATTTATTCCATTTATTTTTAATGTTATTTTCCAAACGACCCTAATTTTAGTAATTTTAATTAAAGATAGAGACCATAGACATCCAACGATCCTTGAGTGATGACCTAGGGTCCTACCTATGATATTAATTAATTTTAAAAACTTAATTAATTTGATGTTTCATGAAAATTCGATCACATTTGTATTAACTAGACATTCAACATAACAATATTCCATGTTAGGAAATATTATATCAATGATAAAACATTTTAGTGATCTTTAAACACAAAATTTTATTAAAAATACTATTTTATATTTCTTACTAATATTAATCATATGATTCATTAATATTTATAATAATTAAATAATCATTTTATTAATATTTCTAATAATTAAACATGTAACTTAATAATATTCTCAATAAAAAAATAGTATTCCACTAATTAAAGCATTATACTAATAGTTAAACATGAACTTTTATTAAAAATGAAATATATATTAACCATATATATTAATACTATTTATAATAATTTAAACTTGAAACTTAATATTAAACATAATATGTAATAACTAAAAAAATATTACATTAATATATAAGAAACAACATAAAATAAAAAATTACCCAAAATATTGAAGGCCTTGAAACCCAAATCATCGAGGGAGAAATATGAAAGTATTTTAACTGATTGAGAGAGTCTAGAGAGGTTAAAGTGACAAAAATTCTAGGGAATACTTCCCTTTTTATTGACATACTCGTGGAGATCTCCATGTAATTTGACATTTTTTAGTTTAGCTTTTGATGACTAAGGGAAAATGATTTGGTGCACTTTGTCTGACTACAATATGAAGAGTGTCAACTCATTTGGTGCTATCTGTTTTTGTGGTAAGAGTGACTACTACAGACCAAGCATTAAACGAGATAGAAATTGCACTTATTAGTGCTAAAAAATAACTAGTGTACAAAGAGTCATTTAAATCTAATCTCTTTTATCCATGCTAAAAAAACACAAATAAAGTCACTCCTTTATTAACATATTTTTAGTGTTTTTTAAAGGGGATTTAATAGTTCTATTTTATAGTGTTGATAAAAGATTTACAATTTATTTAAATAATTATTGTCAATAAAATGGGTTTTAGTCTATAATGTTGAAAATACACTACATCGGGACCCCCATCACATGCCTTGGCCACTTGAACCCACCAACTAGGGCCACCCAAAAGCTGGAAAATCACATTTAATTTGTGAAAATTGAGATTTGAACCCTTGCCTACCACTTTGTTCATAAATTCCTTTACCACTTGACCAAATGAATGTTTCTCTATATAATGATATATATATATAAATATGTATGAATTTATGTATGTATGTATATTTTTTTAATATATATTTATATTTAATTAGATATATTAATATATATATATACTTAAATACACTATATAAGGATATATTTATATATTTATATATTCATATATGTATATATATATATTTTAATATATATTTGTTGGAAAATGTGTGTGCATGTGTACTTTTATAGACGTTTGTCCACAAGTGTGTGTGTGTATATATATATATATTTGTATATGAGTGTATGGATATATATATATATATATATATATATATATATGTCTATATGTAAATTCAGCAACAAAACATGTATATATATATATTTATATTGTTTTGTGTTTTTATAAGCATGCATGTGTGTGTGTGTGTGTATATATATGTATATATATATATATTAATATACAATTGTGGAAATATGTTCATTTATAAATAAATATATATAAACATTATATATATATTTGTATCGGAATATATATACTCACATATTTTTATACGATAAATAAACTGGATAAATTTTATTTTAAATAAAAAGGATCATAAATGTTTTTTTCCAAATGATTTATACATTTTAAAGGCCATTTTATATGAAAATATGTTTAAATATTTATTTATAAAATGATTTCTTATATATAAAGAGATGTGAATATTTTAATGTATATATATATATATATTTATAAATAACACTATAATATGGAAAATATTAAAATTTCCACACCATAATATCCATATGAATGTGAGGATGAGTAATAAATTAAATCCCCACCAGAAAAAAGACAAGAAGACCCTCTTGAATGAAGCCGAAATTCCATTCAATGTCTTAACATTAGGCTATCCTAAAAAAGATCAGTTTTAGAGGCCTTAGAGGCCTTTTTACTAATAAAAAACATTCTATTGGGTAAATATAATATTAATTATCATATATATCTTCACAAGTTTCAATTCAATGGCTCCTAAAGCTGAAATGGACACCTATATCAAAAGTTATGTCCGTTTGAAGTTTGAGAACCATTTACGACTTATCTTAATATATTAATTATTTTTTTAATTATTTCTATCATCAAATTGTTATTAAATGTCAATTACTAAATACTAATTAGTAAAATTTTAAATAAAATTAATTTTTAATTATTTTATAAACCATTTTCACTAAATCTATTACATATTAAATGAAAATAATTACTTAGTGCTATATAAATATTTTTTTTGAACATATATTATATATACATATCGACATAAATATATTTACATACTATAGTATGATATATAATAGTATATAAAATATATTTTTTAAAATTATACATTTTATCATTGCTAAAATAAAGAAATTAGCAGGGATAAAGATTATTTTTTTTATCAGCGTTAAGAAAGATGCTGACAAAGAGTTTCCTTTAGTAGAGTTAAAAATAAATAATAAAAGGTACCATTTAGCTTTTTTTAGAGATAATAATGGTCATTTTAATCACAATGTTTGTTTAGTAGTGATAAATACCCCATTTATTAAGGATTTTATAGTGTTTTTGGTATTGATTGTGAAATGGGTTCTCTATCTTGGTGCTGATTGTGAGAGCACCAAGTCATTTAATTCTAGTAGAACTATTTCCAAAAAAACATTGACTTAGTGCCAAAAAAAATAAAAAAACCCAAATAATAATTTTTTTGTTGTACATTTTCTCTTTTTTAAGGGATGTTAAAGAATACCATGTGGAATGAGTATAGGTCCCCATCTCAAATTTTTTTCCATGATCATTCTAATGTGTTATATAATGTTATTTCATCCTAGGTTAGTGATTCGAGTGAGTATAAGTTGCCTCAGGCGTTTCCATGGAAAGCTTTAAGTGTTCAGTTTGCATGGTGTCCTGGGTTTCTTGGGTGATGATGAAGAAGAAATGATTTATGGTGTGAAGAGAATGATCGACATGATGTAGGATTGAGTAGTAAGATGTTTCAGGTGGGTTTTATGATGGATAGAATGAGGGTCTGGTTTGAGCTAGAAGCATTGCGGCCTTTCATGGGGGAAGCAATGTCAGGTGAAACAGACGATGTCTAGGTGTAATGGAGGTGCATGTTGGATATTATGATACATGTTTGATCGAACTTTGGTCGGGGGAGGGATAATTTAGATATAGTTTGGGGATGATAAATTCATTGAAATTTATGTTGAGAACATAGAGGTTCCATTTAGAACAAGTTGGGTAAGTGCAATGAGTATGTATGAAAGTTTTGAATGAGTTCCAATCAGCTGTGGGAAATATAATGATAGTTAGATTGTGAGTTGGCTGTATTACATGTGGGAGGAGGTCTACTATAGCCATGAAAATGTTTAAGATCCAATTCATCCATCCCAATTCTTCCAAACCCAACACATTATCTCTCTAGGGTTCCATCCTAAAATCAATTGGTGATAAGAGGGGTAAACCAACCAATCTTAAATTTAAGATACCATTCCTTGATAAAACTAATGTGGGATTGGTTTTGTACCAAAAAAATACTCCCCTCAACCCAAAATACCAAACAATTGTGTCTAAAATTCAATGATAATCTACCAGATCCAAATGTATTTCACTATATTTTCTTATCATTAGGAATCACCACCTGACCACTAATGTCTAGAATACTTATGACAAAAGTCACCATAGATACACATGCTTTAATAAAGACATCATCATCATTTTCAAACATATTTGGGGATATACAACCCACATAAAACCTCATGTCACATCTTGTATATGATACCACTTATCAAGAACGCATTTATATAGCCCATCCCTTCCCCATCAAATAAATCATCCATTTAGGGGATCATCCTAAAACAAATTGGTGATAGGAGGATTAACCCATAAAACCTTATATGTTCTCTACTATTTATTGTAGAAACTGATATCATTTTGGGGTTTTAACCAATATAGGAGACATTGTTCAGGTTTTTCATGTTCATGGAGGAATGAAAAAACATGGTGGGTTAGAGAACTATTCACATGAGTGTTATTTGTTGGCTGCAAGCATGTTGAGTTGTAGGTTGGTGAATCACATGCATACTTTAGGAGGAATATGAAAGGTGCATATAATTTGCATCTAGTTATGAGCATACAGATTTAGTGTAACACCCCAAGCTTCCACGATACGCTTCTCTTTCAATAATGCAATAACTTGCATTGTACGCAAGTTTGAGATTCTAACACACACCAAAACCAATCAAAGTAGCCGTTATGAATAGTAATACCTAAATTTTGAAATTTTATAAATTTTATCTTTTAAAATGGACTTCATTTTTGGATTTGGAATATCGAAATTAGACTATGTTGAATTTTTTGTATTTTTCTGAGAACTTCCAATTTTTTATGAATAGGGAAAAATACTTAAAAACAACTTTTTTTAATAAAAATAATTTATAATGATAAATTATACTATTGATTGGTTTTAAAGTATAATTATAATATATTTTTACCATTTTATCTAATGGTGTTCCTTAGAATTAATTTCACTTTTTAATTGGACATAAACAATTGTCAATCTTTTGATATATATGGTTTCTTAAAAACACGCTATTTGTTGTGACAGTGGGAATTAATTATAAAATTAATTAATGCAACTTACATGTTTGGATGTTTTTAAAATATACATAATTTTTGAATTCGTAATATCAATTATAGATTAGGGTGAAATTTTGGCATTGTTCTGAAAAACTTCAATTTTTGATGAATAGTGAAACCACTAAGTGGTAGTTAAAAAACTGATTTTTCATTTAAATGAAATTTTACCACTTCTGTGATTTGATTTTAAAAAATCCGACATACATGGTTGTCATTAGGAAGTAAATTTTTTTTCAATGGGATTAAAATATTTTTTTGGGGAATAGTAACTTTTAAGTTTAATTAATCGCGATTAAAGGTAATTAGTGTAATTTAAGGTAAGGCTAATGTTATAATAATATGAAATCACCTTTAAACTTGTCCTACCCCTATTGGATGAGTCATGTCTGACCAATAAAATCCATGGGTCAACATGGGGACCCCATGGATCCACTTTGGTAGGAAAATGTCATTAAAAACGTTTTATTTAATGTTAAAATAAAAATGTCACAAACATGAGTTGTTTTAATAAAATAATATTTAAAAGGGGTTATACAAGTCATAATTTTGACTATAAATATTAATTAGAAACCTAAAAAGATTTTATACATCATGATATTTTTTTACAATTTTTATACATAAAATAAATTAAACCTTTTATGACACCATGATGATGCAACGATCACCTCATTAATTAACGATTTAAATAAAATGAAACGGTAATGTAAAATCTAAGACTTACACTTGTAAAAAACCTATTGTATGAGTATATTTCAAACCATTATCACATTAGACTCGAAATATATAAGTGTGGGACCTTTAAAATCCTAAACACATTATTTAATAAAGTGACATTTCATGACTTTCCAAGAGTGCCCCTCCTCTCCTCTTATAAAAGGCCACCACCACTACCACCTTATTCACACTTTCAAGCCATTTGCCTTAGCCAAACTCTGCCCAAATACTCTTTCATCTTCCCTATCTTACTCCTAGAAGCCTCACTTTGGGCAGAATTCTACCCAAGGAAGCCTTTGGCTCAAATCAAAAAGAGTTACCCGATTTTAAGGTAATGTCTTCTCTAATGTTGTTTTGTTTTATTTTGCTTCTCCAACCCCCTAAACTCTTTTTATTAATTTATTTTGTAACAAAAACAGTATCCTAAATATTCTAGGATGTTTTTATAAGAAGGATTCGAGCTACACTTACACACACCTACATATAATGGTTAAAGAACACACTATTTCTATGGATGGAGAATTTCTGCCTCACGAAACGATGATTGTTCAACACTCATATAACACCTTAAAAGGTGGCCATTAAGATGACACTATATTTATATATGATATATAATATGTTTATGTTTTCCTTAATCTTATGTATTTTTCATTTATGGCATACCTTTATGGTTTCCATTAGGGGTAAACGCGATATTTTCATTTTAGGAAGTGCGGACTACCGCCCCCTCAAAGTGATTTGAATCGTTAATGCCATATGTGGGATGTATCAAGGATGGAGTAAATGGTATTATAAATTATATTATACTGGAATAATATTATACCTTTATATAATTATAACTTCATTCCATTAAATACAAAATAGAAATGAAAGTAGCGTTCATGCGTACGTACGACTTATCGTCTCCATGAACGGTGCATTTCATTTCTTACCCCTAATTGTTATGTAATATTATAAATGAATGTATATACTGTATATAAATTATGTATATGATATCTATATCATGAATATAATTATGGATATAATGGATATTTTACCACATGAACAACTTGTAATTTTAAGAAGTTTATTTTTGACTCAAGTACCAAAGATCGACAAAACGACCGTTATTAACATAAATAATTACATAATGTTCATAACATGGTAATAAATGATATAAAAGGAATAATAAACTTGAAAAAGGTTCTTAATCAATTATAAATTAACTCTAGTTTATTATTCAGGAGATTAAAGAACGGTCGAGTCAAGTCGGACATGAGGTAAGGGAACTTCTTAACTCAATTTCCATTCTTTGGGTTAATCTCTTACTTTCAAATTATGTCATGATATTATTATGTACTATCTTGTATTTATACTTTATTTATGTGTACATATAGTGAATACACATAATATATATATTTTATTTAAAAATGATCTTTTTAAGGGACTTCGTCTCAATCTCCATTCATTGAGGCATATTTTGTTTTATACACAAATTTCTTTTATACAGTGTATAAACCCCTTTGACTTTTACATTTATTCAAATGGAATCTTTTTATATGAAGCGTTTTACTAAATGACAAAAATTAATGTCTTTCTTGTCATACGTATATGGAAACAATGACTTCTCCGCTGCCGTGACCATTATTTGAGTTTCGGCTTCCCCTACAAGCCATAACTTTTTTTAAATGAAAAATAAAATCAAGTTTTAACTTTCATTTATTTTGGTATCGAAAATGGTTTTGATAGTGTTTTAATATATCAATGTGTTGTATTGATATGTTTTGATTGAAATGTGGAAATGGTATGTTTCCTTTATTCATGTTTTATGTGATACAATTATGTTATGCTTTATGATATGTTTAAACCTGTTCATATGAGGAATGCATTGGACTTAATAATTGACGGGTAGAGCCCACTATAGCTCCTCGATGCATCAGCAGGTCTCATGAGACAAAATAGTGTCTTGGCACGAGGCCTTGACAAAATCTTATTTGTGGTCTTGGCATGAGGCCTTGGCTACGTGGTTATGATAGTCTGACATTATGCATTCCATTGCCTTAAATGTTTATGTTTATTTATGAAATCTTATACTATATTTTTATCCTTACTGGGAATCTGAGCTCACCCATTTCAATGTTTTATTTTTCCCAGGATGTGAAGAAATATTTTATGACTGAACTACATGGATAGTCTGAAGAGGATATGAGTGTGGACTATGGAGACTTTGTTATTGTATTTTTTCACTTTATGATGTAATGTAACATTTATGAATGTATCTAGTGTTTCCAAGGCTACAAAACTAATTGGTATTTTAAGACTTGATCTTTTGTGATCATGCCAATGTTACGCAATAATAAACCGCCTCCGGGTAACTGGGGTCGGGGCATTACAGTTGGTATCAGAGGCAGTTTAGTACTAACCTTGGAAGCTAGATTTAGATAAACTCTGATTAGAGTGCATACCCATAAGATAGACTTTGAGGATTAGTAAAGAAGAACTACCTAGAATTTTGTTGTTGTAGAGATTTTATGGGTTGTTCGAGCAATACATCCCTGTCTGGATACGAGCAGGTAGAGGCGGATCTGGAACAGATGTACCTAGGGGTAAAACCCGAAAACACCGCTTTGATCTAGACTCGAACGGGAACTGGTGCACGACAACGGGCCTTGCTGCACTCTTGGTTACGACACCCCTGGGGGATGTACTTAGGATAATTCTAATTTTCTTTACAAACCATTATGAAAGGTTTATGAGTATATACTTCCTCAAAGAAAACATTTCTTTTACGATTATGGATTATATCCATAAATAGTTCAATTTATGTTAAGTGTTTTACAAGTATGTAATTATGTATTTCGATTCATAAACTAATCTAGTTTATGACATTCTTTAGAAATGGAGCCTATGGAAGGAATGGAAACTGTATCAATGCACGCACTCCATGTAGGGATTTCCCTCCTGCTCAAGATAATTATTGTGGAGCTGGAGATACAAATGGCGCTGATCAACTTATTACCATACTGGGACAACTCACTCAGGTTATGAATAATAACCTTACTTGTATGGAGCGCCCTGATCTGCAACGTGGAGGATCAATGTTAGACCGCTTCATGAGGCAACATCCACCAACATTTAATGGGGGTACAAATCCATTAGTATCTAAGAAATGGATAAAATCCTTAGAGAAAATATTCCACACCTTGGGGAGTAGCGAAAGGGAGAAGGTTATCATGGCAGTTTATCGCCTCACTGGAGATTCCAATCAATGGTGGTAATTGATTCAAAATACAAAGAAAGATGAAGAAGTATCAAGTATGGAATGGAGAGAGTTCAAAGATCTTTTCTTATAAAAATACTTTCCTCTTGACCATCGAGCAGATATGGAAAGGCAATTTCTGAGTCTGAGACAAAAGGAGGATGAGAATGTCGCAAAGTATGAGGCCAACTTTACAAGGTTAGCGAGGTATGCTACAGATTATATACTTAACCCAAGAATTAAGATTGATCGTTTCTTTGATGGGTTAAAACCATTTCTCCGTCGAGATTTAGTATCACAATCCTTCTCATGGTACGAAGATATTGTCTCGTGTGCTATCAAGACAGAAAAGGAATTCTCTAAGTCTTATGACAAAAAAGTGAAGCAAGAGAAGAAGAGAATGGTGAAACAAGAGACAGATAAAGGGAAAAAGGGAAATAAGGATTTTCCATCATGTGATAATTGTGGGAAGAATCAACCAAGTGCTTGCATTAAAGGAATGAGAGTTTGTTATAAATGTGGAGAAAAAGGTCACCAGGCTCGTGATTGCAAGGGAAAGAAAGAGGCTATCAATGTTGAATGCTACAATCGTAGGGAAATGGGGAATTATGCAAATGAATGTCCTAAGCATCAAGGAAACTTACCTCAGAAAAGGCCAAGGAATCAAGGACAATCTTATGTTGTTACTACAGTTGAAGTGGAATAATTAATTTATTGGTGCTTTGGACTCAAGGATTATATTCTGGTTATAATAATAATGTGATATATATAAGGATTGTGTTGTAGTACTTGTTTTTTTTCATTAAGGTTTTAATATGATGAAGGTAATCATATTTTTAGTATGTGACAATAAGAGAAACTTTACTTTGTTTGGGGAATTTGATGTTACAATTGATTTTGGAATTTAGAGACCTTTTAGAGAAAGTTTGGACAGAGGTATTTTGGATAACTATATAGGTTAGAATGGATTAAGTTGAACCTTGGATAGTATTGATTAAGGTTAAAACATTTCGTTATGGATCATTATTTTTTCAATTTTAATACCTAAAATGGCCCAAATAAAGATGACTAATCATGAAAAGTCAGTAATGGGAGCTTCCAAGGCTCATTCGGAGCTTGAAGACCGGAAATGGGAAAATAGAATAGCCCCCATGATTTGTCTGCAACCATTTGACCAAGGGAGGATGAACATATAGCTGGATGTAGACATGTTAAAGAACCATTTTTCTTATTTTGAACATGATCACTCAGATTGTGTGCCTAATCGTGTGGTGTTCCCCAATGTAGCAGTGAATTGTTGAAAGTTTGTAGAGGTATATTCAAACCATACAATTAAATCATGAACCCCCTTATTTTGGGGTGAAATGATGTAAATTCCCCTTACATAAGTTAAAACCTTATTTTCACTTCCTTCCTACTTCTTCTAGTGGTAGAACGATGTTTTCTTATCCCATATCTTTGAAAATTATCAAACCCCTGTTCATCTACAACTATTTCATATGCTACTTAATTCATGATCTGAAAAAAGTGTTGGACTCTTTAAGGTAAGGATAACCTCACTATCACCTCATGTTTTGGTATTCATTTAGATAATTAATTCTATTTAAATCTATCTTAATTTTCCATATTTTTAGGCATTTGGATGGTTTCTTAGTTTTCACCTAGAAAACTCTGAATCTAAGGCCTATATCGAGTGAGGCATCATCTACAACCTTGAGGTAGGCGATCACATCATATTCCCTTTTAGTTTCTTTGTTTCCTAGATACATCATTATGAGACACACTATTTTTAATCGAGATTCTAATTTTAATTGGATTCTTCATATAAAATTGATCATCAAATCATATTATCAACCTATTTTCCATTATTTAGTAGATCATTGGTTGTATACAGCTTGTATGGTCTCCCCATGGGAGTGCAAAGTTAATTTGGCCATTGGGGATAATTCTAGATAAGTCATTTAATATCATGGGACTTCTAAATGGTTCCATTTTAGTTTCAAAATGATTTCCCCTTGAAATATGACTGTTAAATTTTACTCCATGCCCCTGATAAGGGTTTGGACAACCTGTGTTCAGAATTTTCCATATAGGAAATTCCCTTAAATTACCAAGTCATATCATAAATGACCTCTGAGACTCATAAATGTTATTGGAATGTTTTTAGTAAATTTAATGATTTGGAATTAGATGGAATGGCCTTAAAACAGTGGATTTGTTTTGATTTAATTGAATTGGAGGAATTATACAAGATTTAATCCCCTTATTGTATTAAATGAAATGGATACGATGGAAGGGCTTATGCATGTTGGATGCCTTGAATTAAAATGAATAAATTGGTTAAAATGGGATTACTCCAAATGATGGTAAGCCCATGAATTTTTCATGATTCAAAATAAAAACTTATTATGAATTTTATTTCCTTTTATTTGTAATGTCCCATGTTTTTAAACTGGCTTAAAATACGAATGTGTTCGATTTTTTTTTGGTTTATCGATGGGTATTTTTTTTAATCCGAGCTCCGTAATTTTATTCCAAGTGTTGGAACACCTAAAGGTGTCATTTTTGGACTTACGTAATTACCCAATAATTTTTAGCAGGTGTCCCGATGAGTCTTGGAAACCCCAGATCCATAAAAGTACACTTTAATGAATCTGCATGGGGAGCGCATGGTTGCGGTCCAACCCGTACAGTTTACCCTATTTAATAAATTATTTAATTTAACTAAATAAGATTATATGAGAGATTGTTATTAATTAAAAGAGAGTTTTAATAATAATAATAACAATAATAATAACAATGTTATTATTATTAATATTATTGTGGTTGTTTAATTAAATAAATGATCAAAAATTAATTAAATGATAGTTGAAGAAATTAATGTGGATTTTGGGTTTATCGAAAAATAGTTTTAATTAAATAAAGAGTTTCAAAATTATAAAAGGACTATTTATTATTAAATGGTGGAATGTGTTAATATTAATTATGTTATTATTATTATTTTGGTGTCATAAATTATTTTAATGCATTGAGATGTTAATTACATGTTAAAGGAGTGTATCATTTATGAGAATTTTATGTGGATTTTGAGATTCTCAAAGAAACATTTAATAAAATGAGGAGTTTCAGATTTAATGATGCATTGTTATTAAGTAGTGGTGTTAGGTTTATCAAAAGTTTGAAAAATAATAATAATGAGATTACTATTATTTGAGTTTTATGAATGTAATTATTATTATTTTTATGGAAATTAAATTAGGGGTTATGGGTTATCATATTAATGATATTCTAATAAATTGGGAGTTTCAAAATTAATTATGAAATTTTTATTAATAGAATAATGAATTAAGAAGTGTTTTTAATTAAATGGGGTGCAACATTTATTTTAAAAGATTTTAATTGGATGTTTAAGGAGGTGTAATAGTTATCTGAAATTAATGAGGCTTTTGGGTATCTCAATGAAACGTCTAATTAAATAAGGAGTTTCGTAATTAATAAATAAGTGTTTTTATTTAATAAGAGGTGTTGGGTTTTATCTAAGATCGAATAATTATAATAATAATATTAATAATAATGCAATTATTATTATTATGGTTTTCTGAGTGGTTGTTATTATTATTTTGAATAATAATAATAATGGATTTTTTGGGGTTTTATTTAATTAAATTTAAAAACAATAATAATTTAACTAATCACTATTAAGAAGAGTTTTTTATTTAATTAATTTGTGTTGTTATAATTAATAAATAATGATGAGTTGGAGTTTTTACATTTAATATAATTATATTTAGAGAATTTTATTAAAAAAACATGAAGTGGGGAAATTATTTAATTACATTTTGTTAATGAATTTAATTAAATTATGTGAAAATGAGAATATGGGTGTTATCGAAGAAGGGTAATTTAAAATGGTAATATTAAATTATGATTAAATGTGGAGTTGGGTTTAATTTAATTAAACCATTTTAAATGTAGATATTGGGTTGTGCATAGTTAGTCAAATGGTGCGGGTCAGCTATGCTGTTACATGGTTTTTAAAATGTTTTATTTTTATTTAATTTTTAATAAAATAAATATTTAATAATTAATATAATAAGAATGATATTATTATTATTATTGTATTAATTTTATTGGATGATTAATGGGGGATTTTAGAATTAATTGTCAAGCATTTATTTAAAGGTTAGTTAATGAAGTAACATTATATTAAATGAAAATAATACATGTTATCATTATTATATTAATAATGTTAGTTTATCTTGGGTGTAATAGATAATTTGGGGATATAACATGAGGGTGGTGAACTTCCATGCAAGAGGTACCACAAAAACGCATGAGACCCCTCCTTTGAGGTGCATTACACCCCCATCTGGCTCCTCCTCGTGTGATCAAATCCTCCCAGTGTCTTCTCGAATCTTATTTATCTTGGTGAGGTGACTAGTTCTGCATTTGTTTTGTGATTCAGATCATCCATTTGGCTCCTCCCTCACCCTTTTTTCTCATCCAAAACCCTAAGGTTCAGGTTTTATTTTGTTTTCTTGTTTCTTTATTTCTAGGGATGTGCAAGGGGTTCTTCTAGATCCTTTGAACAGTATTCCAGAATCTTCTAAAAAAGGTGAGGAAGAAGGTTTCATTTTCTCTTTTCTGTCATGTTTTGGGTAAGGTTATATAATCGTGGAACTGTTTCACATCATTCAATTAAGGGTTTGATAATTTATATGAGTCCCTAGTACCTAGTTAGAGGTGCCTTGGTCCTTAATGCTTTGATTCTGAGTACCTATTTAATATTTTGAATTTTATTTATATTTTTTCAAGATGCATGTGTGTGTGTGTGTGTGTGTGTATCTCTGTGTGTGTGTACATATAAAGTGTGCGTGTGAGTGATTGCAGACCAGTTGTGGACCGGTTTCCGCCAAGTATATTAAAGCGCTTCAGATTTAAAATGGTGCCACCCTGAGGTAGGGTCCCAAATCCTTAACACTGTATTTAAGAATCATAGATTCTTTAAATAAATTGGGAATGTGAGTTTCCTTGATTATGATATGTTGATGCATGGCACTTTTGATATTATTAACTGATGCATCCCACACGAGATAAATGAAGACTTGAACATGTGTTGACTTTAAGCATGTTTTTCTAATTTGGTTAAAGTGATATGGTTAAACTGTTAATTGATTTGGATGGGAATAATGGGTAATAGGTTAATTAATTTTATAATTAATTATCATGTCATGAGTTGGAAAAAAATTGTGTCTTTAACTGGTTAATGAGAATATTGAATATTTTACGTGTTCAGAATTTAAATTGGAAACTGGTTATAATTAATGTATGGAATAATTATTACATGTTAAATGGTAAATGGTTTATTATGTGATGATTGGTTAATGAGATAAGATTTAATTAATTAATTATTTGTTGAATTAATTAATTTATATGCATTAAATTATGATTGTGAATTGATTGTTTGTTATGAATGTTGGCCAATGGTGCCTTTTAATGTGTGTTATTTTTCCATGCCTTATGTTGTCTTGGATGGAGTTGTTTAAAAAAAATGATATTCTATTTTGGATGGTTGCTAAATATCTGGGCTTTGTTCATCATGTTTTGAGATTATTATAACATGAATGTAAATTGTTAGAGTCCTGAATGAATCACTGTTTGAGTGGATGGGTTCAGATTTGTTAAATAATTTGGACAATTAAATGTTGAGTTAATTATTTAGTAGTCTTGCTAAAATTAAATAATTTTTAATTAATTATTGACTAATGAGATGTTTAATGGTTAATTAATTGTTGAATTATTTGACGTGTGATTGATGTTTGTTAATTATTTGTTGAATTAATTAACATATTGGATTATTTAATTTGTGAATTAATTTATGGATGGTTTTCGGGTTCTAGAAACGACGTTCAACACCAATGATTTATATATATGTATGATTTATAAATGGGTTGTGAGATAGGAACTGATGCTCCAAATACTCACGAGGTTCTAGACATGGTGTTCTATACCCATATGGCATGCAAATATTCATTTATGGGATAGGGGATGATGCTCCAAATACCCATGGGTTGTAAGACAAGGACTGATGATCCAAATACTCACGAGGGTGTTAGAAATGATGTTCTTCACCCATTAATTGTCAATTAATCGTGGTTCCAATTTGTCCTACATGAAATGAATTAATAGTTAATGAAAGTCGTTGTGATAGAATGATTTTAAAATTGAATATGATAAATGGTTCAAAATTATTAATGAATTGGGTTAATCACTGTTAGTGGGAGAACCTAGGTGAGAATCACTATTTTAGTTGATAGGCTCAGACATAGTATATGAATGATTATACTGAATAACTTGTGATGTATTATCCAAGCCAATGAACAAGAATGGATTTTGTCTTTTCTCTGATTACTTTGATGGAGTTTGGATACATCTGTGCTGAGTGACTTATGCAGGGGATGTCAGGCTTAAGATGAATATCAAGACTTTCATAATTTAATAAGGTATGAATAATTGAAAAATGAAAATTATTATATAATTATTGATGATTATAAAAGAAAAATGTATAATGCACGTTCAGACACCAGTTGAGGGATGAAGCAGGTACTTGGGTATATAGTTACTTTGTACTACCTACTTTATTTATGCTTGATTTCAAATGATTTTAATTATTTATTAAATGTATGGATTTGGGGTAGAAACTGGTGGTTCCAGCCTACTAATATTTATATCTCACACCCCACTCGGGCTGCCATTGCACTGGGGTACTTAAGTAGATTCTATTTGGTTGCATGATTGTGATGTCTGCATTTACTTGGAAGATATGAGAAAAGGACTGAGTAGAAGCTTAGGACTATCAAGGAGACCCCCTTGGGGCATGGAGTCATTGTTTATTTATTTTAGTAATGGAATGTAAAGAATACTATTTTATTCACTATATTCCATTTTTGTGTCATTATCATGGGATGAATGCATCTGTTGTATAATTGGCATTGGCCATTTGGTTGTACGAGATTTATAAAATCCCCCTTACACTTCTTTATCACTTATTAGACTCGTTCTTCTATTTATTTATATTGTTTTGTTATTTACTCTGATATACAACTATGCAACTCTGATAAGAGGGTATAGACTCCCCACTAATTATCCTTAGACACTTGTAGCTAGTTGGTAGCCTTTGGCGTACAAGGAGAAACGCTTGAGTTCATGTGGCGACCGGTATAGCCACTAGTTCAGGGGTGAATCCGGTCGGGATGTTACATTATATGATGGAAATTTTTGATTTAAATAAATAAGAGGTTATGCCTTATATATTATATTATAAATGATTAATCCACTTCTATAAATATGGTCTAGATGAATAAAATGGATGGAAGGTAATGGACCATGCCATTTATGATTATAATATTCCTTTATATAGGTTGTGTACAATGGTAAGTGGCTATCTAGTATGGAATATAATCACACTCTCTTATATCAGGTGTAGATTATGGCTTCTCACACCAAGGATACTATATAGGCATTGGGATTTACACATCACATTCTATGATTATAGTGATTCCATGACAACTCTATCACCATCCCGAGTTCTCTTTCATTATGTCTCTCAGTCTATTGGGATGTACGAAATGTACCATATTATATGAGCTTATAGGATCATTATAATGGAAATGGATGTCTGAGTTTTTCCTTGATTCATGCAACAACTAGTATTTTAGGTATATGGCCACTTACATCCACCCATACTTGGTTTATATAGGTGGATGAAATATATAAGATTATACTATATAGTTGTATATAATTACTATATATATGTATATATTTACAATATATATAATTACTATTTATACAGTGACTGATCAGATGATTTTCATCCATGAGCCAAAGAAGGTAGAGCCACCAGGTGTCCCATAGGAACCTATTTAGCTTGGTTATTTATTCATTCTGTATTTCTTTACATATTCTATTATAACTGCACACTATTTAGCTATAAGATCTTATTGGATTAAATGTAGACACTATTGGTAGAGGCCTATTGAGATTTGATCTCAAACTCTAATTAGGATACCTTTGGTACCTGGGTATATTATCTATCTATATGAATTAATAAGGGAAACTGTCGTGATTTAGGATGTTGACATGCTTAAATTTAGTTGTATCTTAGGATCATAGAATCAACCATAGGATTGAGATTGTTATGGAGCAGTTTTTTCCTTTTTATCGTTTTGTATTATTGTATAGCGTGCATGTATCTACCTATTTTCGTTCTATATTAAATCATTCCACACATCCATATATTAGATAATTCTATATAGGTTTTTGATATTTTTATCACTTATTCAATTTATTAGTATTCATTTATTACTTATTTAGTTATCTGTTTCACATCCACATTAGTTTATATATTCTTACTATTTATATTACACTTCCACTATTGATTCTATTGGATTGTATCCATTATGATACTCTAGAATTAGGGTATAGTCTCCCCATTATACCACCTTTACACCATTACTTCTAGTTGACAGCCTTTGGCATATGTAGAGGCACGCTTGAGGCCATGTGACCCATTAGCTCATGGAACTAGTAAAGTGGACTCTGGGATGGGATGTTGCAAAGTGGTATCAGAGCATTTGGTTTTTCATTATCTTACTATTTGGGAATTAGACCAGAGACTAAGAGTTTAGGGATTTTGAATTTACCCTATTCATGGACATAGATAACCCATGAACAGGGGAATCCCTAATTACCTTAGATGGGTGATTTTAGTTGTTGATTATTGTATTTACAATTGATATGGATTCACCATCGGGTGATAACCATGAATTGTGATGTTATTGATATTTATGATATTAAAATAAATTTCTTTAACTATTCTTGATGAGATGAGGGATTTTTATTACAATATGAAACATCATAGGAAAGGTATGATTAATAGGCCATGAATATTACCATACAATGTTTAATTTTTAGCTTGTATAGCCTGTTCATATTTTTGGTTCCTTTATATGTATTAAATTGTGTTGACACTTCATACAGGGATTAGAAAATATCATGGATACATAAAGTGCTTACCCTAACCTAACAGTGTTATCCTAAATAGGTTAAAGTAGACACCTTAATCAACCAATTATGCAACACTAAGATATGATCAATTAGTCTCATGATATGGAATGTGTTATAATGTGGGTAAATTAGATTCCATGTTTTGATTGACAAGAATTTTGGGCCCTTATTGATCAGAAAATGTTAAAACAAATGATCTAACTATTCTAGGTGATTTAAATGTTTGAACTAGAAAAAATTCAAAACTAATATTACTTTTAAATTGAAAACAACTATCTTATATATAAATAACACAATGTATTAAACCCTAAAAAATCCTTCAAAGTGGGTAGTGGGGTATCTATGATCATTATTATAGAATGATATGGTCTCTTTCTACCATATAGTTTTAAATTTTGAGGTAGTAAGAGAGGGGTGATCATTCTTATTAGAAGGATTTAAAACTATCATAGTTTATTAAATGCAGTATTCTAAATTGATTAAATATTTTCTGAGGCATGTGTTTGGAATTATAGAAATACTCCTCCACAACTACCTTTGGTCTCTAAAGGGGGTGATGACCATGTACTTGAGGTAGAGGGTCGTGATCCACTAGTGATTACTCATGTAGTGCCCCTTGTGGCTTCTCTTAGAGTACTAGATTTGGATGATGATGTAAAATTCCAAGAAGATTTTATGCATATATTGTAGTCAATTCTTGCTGTAGTTCATCCTAACCCAGGCATGGTATAGTTGGCACAAGAGTTTCAATAACATCACCCTCCAACATTTTCAGGAGATGGAGGACCTCACACAACCGAGTCTTAGATCAAGTAAATCATTTATATATTTGAGAAACTTGATATGCCTCTAAATAAGAGGTTCAAGAAAGATATAGATATGATTTTCAATTCATCAATGCGGTGGTGGGATGTTATCTCCCAGGATGGTCGACAGAGAGTTGTGGTATGTGTGGGTTTCCAGATGATATTTTATGACTATTTATTTCCCCAAACTCTAAGAGTTGATAGAGATATATAATTCATGAATCTACATTAGGGTAATATGTTAGTTATGGAATAATCAACCCATTTTAAAAAGTTGTAGCAATTGTATACTACTCTAGCGTCTGATGATCCTATAACTACAAGAAAATTTGGGGATTGGTAGGTTTATGCTATCCAATTATAGGACAATGTGTTCAGGTTTACTAATATCCCTAAAATCATCATCCAATCCCTTATAAAATATTGAAATTTGAGGGATGATAATGATGCGAGTCATGGAGGCTTGACACCAAGAGTTAATAGTGGTTCTTTTTCTAAGCGAATGAGATGTTTTGAGACTATTCATGGAGGTAGAAGAAGTCAAGATCTTCATGTAGAGAGATTTATTATCTATCACTAGTGTGGGAAGCCAAGTCATTTCAATCCACAATGACTATTTTATGTAGTCGAGTGAAACGGTTATGGTAGGATGAGCCATATTAAGAGTTTTTCTGCAAGACTTTCTATCTAGTACCTAGCGAGTGGGCATCTAAACCTACTCCTCGATCAGTAGTTAGAATAGTAGGATCCTACTAGGTAGGTAGCTGTGATACCACTGGATGATTAGGCTGATGTGGTGAACTAGGTAGAGGATGTCAGAATTATGATTTTGAGTGCCAACAAAGCAGTATTTCTCAGAGCAGTTAGGCTGTGACTCAGGGCCACGACACAAGCCAGTTGCATGCAGTCTTGCCTACACTGGAGGAGAAGAGTGTGAGACCTTCTACAATATGAGGTATTATTCTAATAACCTTAACCATAGTGTCTAGTTTATATGAAAACCCATCTCACTATTTTCTATTGAAGGAAATCACTGAGATTCATTGCATCAATATCAAGGACTTATATGTCACTATGACTATCTGCACCATGTTAGGTATCTATTAAGATGGTGTTCGTCGTTGTAAGGACTACCTCTTGAGATAAACATTTACCTCTTCACATGGAATATTTTTTCCTTGACATGATGATCTTTGATGTAATTAGTGGGATGGAATTGTTCGTTCCCAACCGAGACCACATTGACTACTATCACTAGAGGGTGACATTTACATCACCGGAGGGCATTATGCATGTGTATAATGGTGAATGGGATGCCCATAATTTGTGATCAGGACCCTAGTAGAAGAGGTTGGGTTATGTTTCAGTGTAGATCAACCATAGTTTCCTAGATGACTAGGGGTTACAAACCATTTTATTTCCGCCTATAGTAGAGCATTTTATAGATATATTTCCTAATGAAATCTTTGGTCTACCTCTTGGGTGATAGGTAGAGTTTGCTATTTAGAAAGCACCTGGAGCATCACTCGTGACCATTCCTCATAGGATGTCACCTAAGCAGATTCTGAATCTCAAGAAGTGTTTGGTGGATCTAGAGGAAAATGTATTTATATGTTGTAGCAATTCTCCTTGTGTTTCACTGGTACTTTTCACCAAGACGGTGTACGGTACCCTTGGGATTTTTGTAGATTATCATCAGTTGAATTATCTCACAAAAAATAATCTATAACCATTTCCTAGAATAGATGATATATTTAATTATATATGAGGAGTTAAGTTGTTTTCAATGATAGATCTAAGGTTGAACTATCATCAGGTGAATATAAGGACTTCATACATACCTCACACACCTTCCAAGAGCAGGTATGGTCTATACGTGTACTCAGTTCTGTTATTTAGATTGAAAACTACACCTGCGAGTTTCATGGATGTTAAGAATTGGGTCTTCCACTTATATCAGGATTCATTTGTGGTTATCTTTGGTTGCGATAACTTAGTTTATTCACACTGTAGATATAAAAAAGAATACCATCTTGAGATCTTACTAAATACAAAGAGGGCATAAAATATATTCTAAGATTTTTAAATTCCACATTTTTATTGATAAAGTCTACTTCATATGTCATATTATATCAGAGATAGGAGTTTCAATTTATAGAGAGAAACTGAGAGCTATGGTTTCTTGGGAAGCCCTAGAAAATATTTGACATTTGTATTTTCTTGGGGATAACTGGATATTATATACGGTTCATCATGATTTCTCACATCATGTAGTGAAACTAATGGGCTTGAAAATAAAGGGTGTGTAACTCGTATGGTCAGAATATTGTGAAGTATCCTTTCAGAAGTTGAATGGTCATTGGACTTAAGCATTGATGTTGATTCTACTGGACCCAAGAAAGAGCTGTAAATAATAATTTGAAACATCATGTATCGGGATTATATCCATTCTGATGGAGGATGAGTGAGTTGTTTCTTAGGTTTCACAACATTTGAGGCCACCCAAGAAGAATTATCCAACTCAAGGCCTCAAGCATGCTGATGTTGTGTACAACTTATGTCATTTGAGACACTATCTACTTGACGTTTTGTTTTTGGTATTCACCGATCAAAAAATTAGTATATGCATATATAAATAGAAATATCTGAATCTCAGGGAGAATAGGTTGGTTAAGTACCTACAATCATTTGATTTAGATCTTTCTAATATTCCGGGTAAAGGAAATTATATGGCCGATGCTCTGCACCAGAAGACTCAGAAAATGGTGGTTCTAGAATCCAGTGGAGAATGGTAGCTTTAGCCTCATTCTTGGTGATGTGTGTTTAGTTTTAGGAGGACCATGATATTACTATCCTATCAGCCTTCGTGGTGACATATACTCTTCTTAAATAGGAAATAATGATGTATTTATCTAATACAAAAGGCCTTGTACAGTGGGAAAGTGTTTTAGATGATGATACATCTTCTGGATGGACTATGGATGGGGGTGATACATTTTTTTGTGGGTTTGTATGGTTCCTTATATACATTGGTGATGAGCTGATATGAGAATTCCATTCTTCGGCATGGGTGGTTCACCTCGATGTCACCAAAATGTATCGAGATCTATAATGACATTATTAGTTTTTGGGTATAAAATGCATGTTCCCATAATTCATCACTCGGTGTTCCACTTATCAGTAGGTGAAGGTGGATCATGAAAAAAGAGCATGTATTTTACAGTAATTTTCTATTCATTAATGGAAATGGGAATATGTTTTATTTGATTTCATGACTAGTCTATCCAGATCAAATTTTGGAAGTGATATATTGTGGGTAGTCATTGATCCGTTGATGAAAGGTGACCACTTGTCACCTATGTTATAGAAATTATCAACAGATGAGCTGGGATGGCTATATGTTAGAGAGATTGTATATCCTCATGGAGTTCCTTGTTCTATCATTTCTGATAAAGATGCTTGTGTCATGTCATGGTTCTGGTAGGGGTTTTAGAAGGCCTTAGTTATATAGGTTATTCTGAGAATGAACTATCAAACATATAATGATGGACATAAAGAGTGTAAAATTCAGTTTCTAGCAGTCATGATCCATGCATGTGTCCTTGAATTTGGGGGATCTTGGGAGAAACACATTCCCCAAATTGAGGTTTCATATAATTAAAGCATTCATGCTACCATAGAGATGACTTCCTATAATGTATTATGTGGTTGTCCTTTCCGCTCACCTCTAAGCTGGATAGAGGTAGGGAAAATGACTTTTTTTGAACTCTGTATTGTAAATTAAACTACACAGTGTTCCCAACTAATTAGAAAGAATATGGTTAAAACTAAGTACAGACATCAATCATATTCCAAAATATGTTGGAAACCAATTGTTTTTGAGGTTGGAGACTAGGTTTTCATGGGAGTTTCTCCCATGTTATGACATATACATGTTCAGAAGCAAGGTAGTCTCTCACTGAGGATCATTAGACCCTTCAAGGTTATGAAACCGATTGGACCATTGGATTACCAGTTGGCACATACTCATAGGTTCCATTCTATGCATTATTCCTTTCATGTATCTCCCCATCACTGATACAATCTAGACCCAACACTTGTCCTTCAGGTTGATGAGGTTGAATTAGATGTGGATGCTTCCTTAGAGGAGTATCCAGTGTATACAGTGGATCTGAGTGTGAAGACACTCTGAGGCAGGTCAGTTTCATTGGTATGGGTGCTATGGATGAACAACCTAGTACATGATGAGACCTAAGTGGGGGAATATAAAATATGTTCTAAATGGAAAGAATTATATTATGATGGTACCTCTTTACCCTCATAATTCCAACTCAGAGATGAGTTTCTTTAAGGAGGGAGGTTGAAATGAACATTATTTTAAACAAAGGTATATATTTTTAGTTTTTAATTTGAATAACTTAAACAACCCTAATAAATATTTATAATCAATCCAAGGAGGTCATGGGAGAATACAAGGATCATTTTGATCCCAAATACCTAAAATGGGAAAAACATATTTGTATGCATGATTTGTCTAAAAACGTGAAACCTAAGGAGAACAATTGTGTAGCTGGTAGAAAAAATGGGACATAACCATTATTCTTTTTTTGTGCAAGGTTAGCCAAACTATGTGTCTAACCATGCAGTGTTCCTGAATTAATAGTGAACTGAGTATGATTCTCACACATTTTGTTCAAAACGTGCGATAAAACCATACTCCCCTTTATTTTAGGTTGAAAAAACCAAATTTACCATCAGTTAAGTTAAAACCTATTTTCTATTCATTCCTCCTTCCTCTAGTGGCTGAACTAGGTTTTCTTCTCCCATAGCTTTGAAATTCCTCCAACTTAGGTTCATCTAAAACTCCTTCATCTAACACCCGATTCATGATCCAAAGGAAGCATTGGAATCCTTAAGGTATTTTTAACCACACTATTACCTCCAATCTCAGTTTTCATTGGGATTTATTCCATCATTTATGTGCAAGATAATTTTACATATTTTATAGAGATTGTACCTTTTCTTAGTTTTCCCCCAACTTTGTCTAAATATGATGCCAATATCGAGCGATGCATCATCTCTGTTTTTTATTTTGGTGGCCACATCATTTTCCCTTTGTAATTTGTTGTTTTTAGATATTCCATTATTCCACATGCTGGATTTACCCAATAATATTTATTTAATTGATTTCTTAATATAAAATTGATCATTTAATATTATTTTGTATCTATTGACACTTGATTAGTAGCTCATTGGTTGTATATACCTTTTATGGTCACCCCTTGGGTGACCTAAGAGAATTTTTCCATTATGGCTAATTATGGATAAGTGAATCAATTACAGGGAACTCTTTAATGTCTTTGGATTAGTTTCTAAATGATTTTACTTTGATATAAAATTGCTTAATTATGATCTATTCCCCTAATAAGGGTTTTTCCAATCTACGATTGGAATTTACCATGTAGTAAATTCTCTTATATGGCCAATTATTATCTTAAATCACCATTGTGCCTCAAAAATGACATGGTTATATTTTTATTAAATAGAATGAGTTGGAAATAAATGGAATTGTCTTAAAATGGTGGATTTATCTTAATTGATTTAATTAAATTGGGGGAATTATACGTGATAGAATGAACTTCTTTTATTAAATTTAATGGATACCATTGATGGGATGATGCATGACATATTTCTTACCTTAAAATGAATTAAATGGTTAAAATGGGATAACTCTAAAATATGGTAAGTCGATGTATTTGTTTATTCTTTATAATAAATTATTCTTATCAATCACATTTCATATTATATGGTGGAACTTTCCTAATTAAATGCATATGAGTTTGTGCATTTTTTATAATATTATAGAATATTATGCCCCATCTATATACATCAGCTTGATGAATGAAATTGGTGGGAGGTAATTCCCACTGCCATTTATGATTATAATAAACCTTTATTGGGCCAGTGTATGATGGTATGTGACTGTTGAGAATGGTACATATTCATGCTCCCTTAGATTTGGTGTAGAGTATGGAATCTCACAACAGTGATACAATATGGTCATTAGGATTTACGCACCCCATTCCATTATTAGTGTTATGCCATGATGGATCTCTCACCATATCTAGTGCTGTTTTATGACATATATCACTCGATTGGGATATAGGGTGTGTACCCAATCACATGAGTTTATAGGGTCGTTAGACGGGCAAAGGATGTCTGAGTAACATGTCAATCCAACCAGCAACTCGTATTCTTGGTTTATAGCCTCTTATGTCTACACATAATTGCTTCATATAGGTGGATTCAGTATATAATACTATAATATATATATATATATTTAATATTTAATATATATATGTTACAACTACTTAAATTATTTCCATCCATGATCCAAAGTAGTTAGACCCGTCAGGCGCCCCTATGGAACATGAATACCCGAGTTATTTATTTATTCTACATTTATTTATATATTCGGTTACACCAACACACTTTTTAGTTGTGAGCACTTCATAGATTACTCGTAGAAACCTTTAGTGGTGTCCTATTGAGATTTTATCTCACACCCTTCTTGGGTTGCCTTGGGTACCTCAGAAGATTATTTATCTAAAAGTATTGATAAGGTCAAGCATGCTAATTCCAGATGTTGACATGTATACCTTCATATGGAGCTTAGGACCAGGGGATTAGGAATAGGTTCAAGATGCTTATAAAGTAATTTTTCATTGTTGTATTTTTGTATTATTGTATATCATTATCGTGTCTAACTGTTTACCTTCTATATTATAACATTCCATACATCCATGTATTAGACAATTCCATAGAGTATTTTGATATTATTTTCAATTATTTGTTTATCGTCTTCCATTACTTACTTATTCAGTTATCTATTTGCTCTTCCACATTAGTTTACCTATCCTTTCTTTATATATTAAACTTCCATTATTGATTTAATTTTATAGTATCTATTGTTCTACTCTGATATGGGGGTATAGTCTACTGACTAAACCCCCATTACACTCTCCCTACTAGTCGGTAGCCTTTGGAATATGTGGAGGAGATATTGAACCATTATGTTGGGGAACGGGTTATGTGCACCCCAGGTCAGGATGTTATAGGTTTGAAGTCTCACCCTAAGAAATTATTTAAAACCAATATCTTGAAATTTACTGATGAAACCTCCTCCAAAGTAACTCACTAATAACCACTTGGAAGATCAATTTAATGAATAAACAAACTTCTCTTTTAAATACAAAAAGAGATTATAATACCCATAAAAATTCCAGGTAATGAACCAAAATAGGTCAAAGAATTTTAAAATAACGCACTCCATTATGTTAAACTTAAAACCAATCATTAGTAATGGAAAATATTTTTCATTTCAGGTTATGATTTTAATGCCATGTGAAAATAATTTTTTCCCAGAGGAGATCCAAATTTAACACCATTCAAAACCAACTAACCCATCACACATGGATTAAATTTATTAAATAAGGAATTTTAAAATGTAAATGATAGAATTCCAATTTATTTAAAAAAATAGAAATACCCATCTCAGTTCAATGAAAACCATATCATAATTCATCTGATATGATAGGGAGTACCAGAAAAATACTCAAGGGATCCAACGTAATACCTAAAAAAGAAAACCCCCATGAATCAAATAAATCAATATTTAAAATAAATCCTTGAATACACTAGGGGTTTTGAGAGTGGGAAAAACCGTAAGATAAAGGGGAGGAGAAAAAATAGGAACATAGGGAATACCTTGAATGAATACAAAATAAATATGCTTTTAGAAGATTTAAAAATCCCAAGTAAAAGAGAGAGGAATCTATTATGGTCAACACATGACATGGATGAATGAGAGGTAGGGTGATGGATTCCCATAGGGATCATAAAATAAAGAGGGAAAAAACATGAAATTAACTTTTATGTGAATTTTGGTAGCTCTCATGGTTAGACCTCACATAATTTCCTTAAATATGTTTTTACTAAGAGACTCGAAAGGTTAATATACCTATGTGAAAATAATGTTGAATGGAACTTCCACATTAAAAATACATATCATATTCTTTAGCATTGTTTCCAAAATATGCTCTATAAATACACTAGAATCCATAGGAATAGAAGGGTAGTGCAATTAATAATATGAGTCACTCTAACGTTTTACTAACTATGAAAGTCAATCCATGCATATGTTAAAAAAATAATACTTTTCCACATAGGGGTACCCACATGGTCAATATTAAATTATGAATAGAAGAAAAAATTCCACAAGAAAACATATAATATTCATTTTAATTGATTTCAAATTACCAAAATAATATATCATTATAATAAAATATCTAGTGACATGGGGTGTTACATCCTCTTTACTACATAACTTTCTAGCCCTTGTAGTTTCCTATTCACAATGGATGTAACCAAATGTATCACAATCACACCATTTAGAACAATTTTAGTTAGATGACAAGGAACTAGAGGTTAAGGAAAATAAAAACAGAAAAAAATTATATTCCTCCAAACTAAAGTATCAATTCTACAAAACCATTATATGCCCACAATAAAAGAACAAACAAAATTAATGATAAAATACATATTGATACAGAAACTGAACTTTAGTCTTCACACTATTTTGAGACTCACTAAATGGTGTTAATATAGGAGAAAATACCTTGAAATTAGAACATAAACTATGAAAATATGTGTTTAATAACTTCTATATAAATCAACTGAATTCAACCATGACAAATGATCACTGATAATCACCAAATAACATATTACCACACCCATGGTGAACATATTTTAAGGGAAAATTATACTCAAAGGGATAAATTCCAATAAATATCACTTTACAACAAACATTAACACACATCACATCCATGAAGGACATATCATAATAATTCAATAATAGAAATCTACATGGACTCCTAACCTAGGTCACCGTACTCTATAGGTAACATAGGGGCTCAACCTCATAACATTATCATATGGAAAACACCCAAAATATGACACTACACAGTGATTAACTAGACAAAAATGACATCCTTTAAAATTTCCCAAGAACTATACCCATGGACTCTCACTACCATCTTAACAAAAAACAGACCTTAAAAATTCCTGAAATAAGAAAAAACATGAAGCCCCAAAAGAAGGAAACTGAAACAAGAAGGCACATACCCAAACCAAAAGATCCAAAGTCTCACAAAAAAGACATAAGGTCTATGTACCGAAACCAAAATCTATATATATATATATATATCAGAAGAACTCAGACATCCTTAATGTATACCTAAATATGATCCTAAAAGAATACAACCATACATGTCAAATACACTAGACTTATTAAAACATCAACAAGGCATGACTAAAAAAACACTATCCAAAAGGAATCCACGACAAGGAAACTATAAACCATATTAACTAACCCATCATAAAGGGGGGGAGTGTAAAAATATTAAAAAACATAATTAAAAAATAAGGATCCAAATCCCCCCCAATCTACATGGAGTCCAGGTGTAGTCAAGAAAAAAAATGGTTAAATTCAAAAGAATTGATCAAACCACATTAGGGGATCACCAATAAAAAACACACTAACATCCATCAGAAACATTCTGGGAGGTAATTTGAATCTAACATGATACAAGATAATAACTTATCATTCTACCCAAACAAAAAAATAGGTCCTATAACCAATGAGTAAATAATAAAAACCTCTCATTTTAAAAACACATTTGAAATAAAAATAGAAAGGAATTTTTGAATGTCATTTAAAAATAATTTATTTTCTAAAACTACACTGTCAAGATCCGGAAACCATTATTGAGATTTAATAGACTATAAAATAAGTTAATCAAAGGCCAAACCACCTTTGTTTTCAAAATCGCGGCATAAATTTTGATAATAAGGATGCTCAACACTTATCTAAACTCTTGTATGATTTATTTCAGAACAAAAAAATCTTAAAACATCCCAAGATCATAAAAATATTCCACAAAATCCATTGAAGACCAAGCCTTGTTTTGTATTTATAAAATAATTTTTAAATCACATTTAAAATCAACTACCTATTTGAAAGTATAGTCATTAAACAATTCTTAAAGAATCTACCGTTAAGATTTTAAATCCTTTACAAAATATCAGTCTTTAATATTAAGCACTTTTTTTCATAAAAAATTCATTTGTTCATGGTTTTAAAAAAATTAATAACTCATTTTTCTAGAAAAATAATCTATAAATATTTCAAAACCATTAAAAATTATTTCTAAATCAAAAACACTCTTCGAATTCATCTATTCCATTTCAAAAATTGGTTTCCAGCTCATAAAATAAATCCCCCCCCGGGAAAAAACCACACATACCAATGTCAACCTCAAATAAAACCACATTTATCCAAAAGACAATAAAATCCCATGAAAAACCCCAAATATGATAACACCTGAATGATGTACTCCATTTTAATAAGTTTATGAGGTAGGATAGTAATAATGAAAAATTCAGAGGAGAAACATCACTATATGGATAGTTAAATTATTCCCTATCTATACAACTTGAGTAGTCATGGTTATAGTCCCATTCCACATGGGAACCATAGGGTTTACCAAACCATGCATGCCAACTATAAAAACCCTGCTCGTTCACCACTTCTTCCTCCAAAACTCAAACTGAACCCCGAAATAATTGGTACACATTGTTTAATTGGATCTTTTAAAAAAATTATTTATTAGTATTTTCAATAATTACAATAAATTAAAATTATATTCATGGTTATATTTTTCACTTTTGAGTTTTTTATATTTGGATGAATTCGAAACTTACTACAAATAGAAAATCATGTTACGATAAGTGTTTTGCACATAAATTGAGTAAAATGACATTAACTGAAGTGTCCTTAGGTGAAATGACCTTGTGATGTGGCCTAGTAAAGTGACTGTGTTAACTGATATTTTTAAGTGACTATGTGATGTGAAATTCTAAAATGACATTTTTAAGTGGCCTTGTGTGAAAATTGGAACAATTATAGATGATAACAAATGAAAAAAATAAATTAATCACAAATAAAAAAGAGAGATCATGAAGTGACCTTATGATGTGACCTGGAAAAGTGACATTGTTAAGTGACATTTTGAAGTGACCTCATGATGTGACCTTATGAAGCACCCTTGAGAGAAAATTTAATGAATTATGGAATTGAAATAATAGAAAAAAATAAAGGTAACACGTATAAAATATTAAATATACTTCATGAACAATAATAAAGTGACTACCTGAAAAGAAAAAATTAAGTAACCATATGAACAAAAATAAAGTCACCACATGAACAAAAATGAAGTGAAAAAATGAAACAAATAATGTCACCACCAGAATAAAAATTATTTGACACCATGAAGAAAAATTTAGTAAAAAAATTAAAATTTAATAAGTGATAACTTGATGAAAAATAAATTGATAACATTTCATAATTCAGAAAATATTAATCCTACCATATAAAGTGGAAATTTGGAAAAGTGTTGAATATATATTTCAACCTACAACCACTTAATTATATTTTCATATTTTAGTTCAAAACATGATTATTGTTTATACTTATATATTTTTAATTACTATGTACCACCCTAGGTTTTAGGATCCATTTTTCCTGATAATTATAAATGATATTTATATTTTCTTTTATATAAATCACTACTTGATTAGAGACTATTCCACAAAAGATATAAACCAAGATAATAATATATTTTTCATTATATTGAATCATTATGATGATGGTATATGAAACCATGTATCATGTAAAATGTATTATTACATATCATGGTTGATGACATCCCTAAAAAACGAAAATTTAAAAGGGGGAAAATTAAAAAGAATAATATATTTCTAACTAAAAACTCCCCTAGACAACCATTACCTTTATGAATCATCTTTAGTATAACAAAAACCATTATTGATAAAGAAAAGCACTAATGTAGTAATCCTATTGTTCAAAAAAACTACAGAAATTAGAAGTGTTTAAGGAATAAGTTAAATAATATTGTATATATGAATTAAGTACTTCCATTGTAAATATGTTTGGTTCATATATGATTGTTATAAATATTTTTTTTACAAATAATGTCCTTAAAAATATGATTTGTGGTCCTATATCCAATAGGTATGGTAATGTTTTGTATTGTTAAGTATTAAATATAAAATTATATAACTCAAAAAGAAATAAAAATGTGTTTTAAAATATTATAAATATATATTTACAAGTTATGTATTATAATAATTATTATTAAAATATGATAGGATATATATATATAATTCAAATAATTTTTTTCACATAAGAGAAGAAAAAAATTCAACATATCATAACCCCTGAAAATAAATCAGTTTTATAAACATTTTAGCATGTCATAACTTGTGGAAAATAAATGGATTTCATAATCATTTCATTAATTAATACATTCATAAACCATGGGAAAGAAATGGATTTCATAAGATTATTCTCACTATAATTATAAACCTCTTAGATAATGAATAATAATTGTATCATTGAATCCTATCCCTAAAAGGGCTTATTTTATATCAAAGGATGTAATCTTAGAAAAAAAACATTAAAATATTAGTAGTAACATTTCCTTAGGGAAATACCATTTTCTCCTTGAAATAACCTATTTAAAATATAAAAATATCACATATAATAAAAGGAAAAAATTATTTCAAAATATCATACGAAACATGCATTGGAATTTTTAAATCCTTGATAAGTAATGATGTCATTAAATAACATTCATGAGGAATACATTAAAAAATATTACTTTCATATTTTTGGTAAAAGTCAAAAGTACCTCATTTCATAATGTTTTAAGAATATTTTCATTAAATTATTTTTAAAAAGTAAAATGTGGGTGAAAGTTAATATTAAAAACACTATAATAATAATAAAATATTTTTTGAAAACCATTTTAAAAAATATGCATGTAGAAGAGAAATTATTTTCCACTAAATAGAGAAATAAGGTTATTTTTCCATAAACACATTCCTTTTGTCTCTTTAGTTAATAAAGAGATGAAAATGAAATAGAAAAAAGAATTACATATAAATAATAAGAATTAAATAAAATTTCAGGAGTTTCTTAAGAGGTATGTCGTAATATTTCATCATTTTAAGCATAATCATAAATAATCCTGGTAAATAATGGGATTTTTTCATAAAATCCATTCTACTTTGGTAAAATTTGAATAAGAATCTCCATAAAAAAATAAAATTAGATGGATACGTAAATAAAAATAAATTTAATAAGAGTCTTAATAAAATATATTCAAGTTTTCTATACACAACATATAAAAACAATAATTGGTGGATATGTCTTGTATCTCCCAAAAATAAAAGTGAGAGAAAAATCCCTGATCTCATGAAGAATTTCCTTCAAATGTATTAAAAAATAATTTATAATAAGTATATAATTATTATAAATATAATTATTAACTATAATAATACATATCAAATATTATATTATTCACTTATAATCATTTATCACCAATTCATTGATAATTCTATGTTAAAATCAATATCACGGGTAATAACTTCTCAATTTTTCATGTATGTTTTGGTTCGGTAGTTTTAGTACTTATACTTTGATTATGTTTATATCATATAAAGAAAACTAATAATGATATAAATAAAATATATACACAAATAATAAATGTATTTATAGTTATCCATAAATTTTATAGATTGAAAAAGAATTATACTATTCATAAAGATGGTAAGTCATACGTACTCATGAATGCTATTTTCATTTTTTGATTGATAGAAAAAAGGAAAGATAAGTAATATTTTATAATTAAAGATTTATTATTATATCATATATATCATATATATTTATATGATATTCTTTTATTAGAATGTATGTAAACATAATATATAAAACGAAGCACATCACTTTGTGGTGGCGGCAACCAACACTTACGCATGGGTGATATTATTATTTTCCAAAAGATTCGAATGTTAGAAGTTATATGTTATATTATAATCAAATAAATAAAATAAAATAATAAATATCATATATAAATATATATGAAATAAATATATCATTATATCTGATTGTGGGTGGCAGTAATGGGAAATAAATTTAACAATTGGAGAGATGATAATTTGTTGTATATATGATCGTTGGGTTTTTTTCCAATTTGATGGAAGAGGAGTTGAATTTAGGTTATAATATTACCCTAATAAAATCTATGTATATATTATATTCTTGTTTTATTATATAATCATTATTTAATATAATTTTAATGGGGTAGAGGATGATATAAAATGAATATCCATGGTTAAGAACTATACATCATTTTTGGACAACATCTTTAGGATTATACCTAAATACTTTGTAGGATAGGTTCATGATCAATACCAGGACTCTAGGTAATGGGGAAAGAATTAATAAAGTGTTTTGGTAATTTATTATCTAATAAGAATGGCTCTAAATGTGTTTAGATAATAGGAGAAAATATTCAAATTTTTAAGTGGGGGAGAGCACCAACTTCGAAATTTACTAAAAGTATAAAAAATGATAAATTTATTACCAAAGAAAAGGCATTAAAATGGAAATATATAAGAATTTTGTATATTATAAGATCAAAATATTTCATTTTAATATTATTTATACAATTTTAATAGAAATATATACCCTTAGATTTTGTCTTAACCCCTCTGTAAACCCGTTTGAATTTAAGAATAATAATTAATTTTTACTATTTTTACTATTCAGTATGGAAATGAATTATGTTGAAATTAATACATGATATTAATTTTTTTATTAAAAATATAAAATAATTTTTTAAAAATTCAATTAAAATAATTTGATTACTTTAAGTTAATATGAAACCATCAAGTAGGATGAAAATGTTGTTTTCGAAAGAAAAGGTTTTATTTAGTGAAAAACATTTTTATATCAATCATAAACATAAAATTTATCCCAATGAACTCTATTTAATTAAAAATAATACAATTTTACTAATTAAAATTTAAAAATTATTTAAAAAGTGGAACTTTTTCATATCCTTTATGAGAAATGAAAATTGTTAATAAAAATTTGTATTTCACAGTGATCATTGAAAAATTAATATTTTTAAAACATTATCAAAAAATAACTTCATGAAAATTATGAAAGGATTAGTTAAAAATTTAATTTAAAATGTTTACATACACTTTCAATAATTTGAAAAAAATTATTTGAAAATAAGTGTTTAAAATGTGATTAAATCAATTTTTAGAAAAATACAGTTTTAAGTATAAAACACAATTTATTATTATCTCATGCCTTGAAAAAATATTATATGGATGATAAAAAATTAGATTGAATATATAATATATAAAATTCATTAAAATTATCTACTAATAGTTATTAATTTATGTTAGTAAAATAAAAATACATTATATGAATAAAAAACCTTTTTTTCTAAAAAACATTATTTTACTTCCAAATGATTTTTATTCTCATTTATAATAAATTAAAAGCAATGAAATTATTTTAAATGTGAATAAACAATATTATTTTTATAATTTATTTAGAACAATTCACACCCACTAATTTAGTCCCTATGTAATAATGGTATACTATTTTACTGTTCATCTAGATTTCAGGTTGTGTGCATCACAAGCTATTGAAAAGATTAAATTTATTTACAAGGAAATATATCATAAAAAATTTGTTTCTACATTATAACCTCCATAGAAATAAATTTAAACCTAAAAAGATGATCTATTAGATAAAAAAATTGAGTATATCTTTGTTTTTTAATATCCTTAGTTTATTATGTAACTTCTTCAAACTTTTAATTACTATAGAGAAAATTGAACATGTGAGTTGTATTATTCAGTATCACTTTATCTCTACTGTACAAGATTTCTATTGGTTATTCATTATTGAAAATATCATAATCTATTTTTATGACTATTCATTTTAGCAAATGTTAAGGATTAGTTATGTACTTCATAAAGATAGATATATGAAAAAAATCATGAAACTTATAGAGGTTTGGTGGAAGTTCCAAGTGATATAATACTATCCCTACTCGATCAAGAATCTTGAAGGGGATAATATATCTAGGGATAAAAATTCCATTATAATTGAATCTCATAAAATTATTCCATAAATAAATTCATAGAAACACCTTCTCATTAGGATCAAATTCATTATCACACTGATTATTTTCAGCATAACATTTATGTTGGCATTGAGCATCCATGATATAAATTTGAATTGATCTTAAACAGTATGTAGATGAAAAATAAAATAAAATAGTTTTAGTTCTAGAGTAGATGATATTTTCAACATTCATAAATTCATTATCATAAACCTCGTTATAAATAGTTATCATATGAGATTTCCATTTTTATTAGGGATTAAGCATGTGATGATGTTGGTCAACAATATTAACATTCAGATTGGAGAACTAGTTAGCATAATGGACAAAATGCTTGAATATGAAACATTATAATTTTGGTGGTTCATTATATGGCAGTTTCAATCTATTATAATCATTCTCTAACTTCTTCTAATCACTTCAAAATTAGTTTTCCTGATGATATTATTTTCAAAACATAAAACCATTATCCTTAATAAAATTCTCTCCATGATTCCTAAAATACATTGTGCTTAAAAGAAGGCTCATCTCCTTCTCTATATGTTTTTTTATAATTTTATTTTAATTCCATATTTCATTTCATATAAAATCCCAAATATTTACGGGTAACTACAATATCCATTTCTATATTGATAGAACATCAGATAATTTATTAATATCTAATAGATTATCTTTAGAATAACACCATTCAGATATTTGTTTTGAATCTATTAAATATTTGATCAAACTTACATTCCGATTGACTGATAATAGTATAAGAATACCTCACAAGTATTATAACATTTTTCTCATAGGTACCAACAAATTCATCATCCTTCTACTTCAGATATTGTAATTAATTATCCATTTTAATATGAAGAGTTTTAGGAAATTAATTATAAATAAATGATATCTTAAACTCATCCCACACCTTGGAGTCAATTTATTAACGTTTCCTTGTATTCCTAATAAGATTTCACCATTGATATGCTTCACCTTACAAATGATAGAAGACCAACATGAATATTTCATGCTCCAAACACTGTATAATGAAAATTATATTTTCAATGATATTGATTCATTACTTAGAAAATAGTAGACCGGTTGACCCACTAAAAGATTTGGAACATTTCATCATGAAGGACTCAATGAAATAGTGTTCCATCCTTCTGTTATTTAGAAGATAATCTTTATTCACAGATTGAGAATGTTTTATAATCATAACAATGATATTTTTCACTCAAGGTCCCATCAAATTTGGTGTTTGGGAGGAAAATAATTATATTTTTCATAAAATTTATCTTTAAAATGATTCCATCATGTTCGAGCCATTGACTAGAACTAAACATCATAGTTTGGGAAACAAGAATCATAATGGGAAAACACATAATGAGAAATCAATTGTTTGGTGTCTAAATCTTGAAACCTTATTTTAAATTTATTACACCTTATGTTAAATAAAGTTTATTCATGGTCATCATATATTAAATTCCACCATAATGATTATCAAATAAATGTAAATTATCCAAGAAAATATATTGGGAGTATCAAACTTAGTGTTATGTTTAGGAAGACTCACTTTTCACCAGAATGATAGATGAGTCATACTGAAACAACTATTTTTAGTGCTATTACCCTAAGATGCATCTAATCCCAAAAAATACACTTTTATTTTATAGACACGGATGTTTCAATTATAAAACAACAAACCTTTAATTACCATAACATTGGAAATACTATGATACTTTGAATTATCATAAGGGATCTCATTAATGTTTACTCTTCCTAGTTCTAATGTTTAACTAAGCCTATCATATGATACCAACTATAGAGACTCATAAATTTTCATATACATCCATTACAACATAATAGATGAATATTGATTTCATTGTACAAAAACAGACATTAGGACCATAAATCTTTAGTGTTTTTGGAAACTGGGATATATAAAAATCTGGTTTATAAGTGAACTACGTCATCTCTCAATGTGTTCTTCATAACTAGAACCCTTATTATTCATATCATATATAATACCTTTATTCATAACCAGAGGACAGTAATCATTTTAAAGGGAGAGATGAGATGCTAAATAATAGTAGAAAATAGATATATAAATGATCACTTACACATAACATGAGAATTAGTCTATGAGAAAACTTTCTTAACATTTTAAAACCATACGTTGTACAACAAAGATCATGATAATGAGTCCTATAATAATGACTAAAATATTATAATAATATAATCATAAATGAATGAGAGTATTAAAATGTCATAAATCATGGTTTTTTGGAAAAATTATAAGAATAAAAAACCATTTAATTAGTTGCTATGAATCATTTCCAAAACAATCATAGCAGATTTAGTTCACTCCCCAAAACATCGTAGTAGTCGGGATTCACTCCCCTGATTATCAAAGTTTATTTAGATCACTCTCCAAACCATCACATTATTCAAGGTTTATTACCAAGACTATCATAGTAGATTAGGTTCAATCCACAAACCATTTTAGTAGTCAAGGTTGACTCCTATGAAATCATAGTGGATAGATTCTTTTATTGAAATAGGCTCACTATGTATTCTAGTCTTGTTTACCTCAACATATATCTATATTTACCTTATGCATTAAATGGATATATAATTCTAGACTCTCCTTCCACATAAAAAATCATAAATATATGTTCCAAAATATCATAAAAAGTCATCATATCATATCCCATGATAATAAATGAGATTCATAAGAATTACATCCCGTCATAACCCATGGAAAGTAAATGAGATTCATTAATATTTCATCAATTAATAAGAACACAATTCATGGAAAGAAAATAATTTTCATAAAATTTTTATCATCATAATCATAAAGCATCTTGAGAAAGAATAATGATAGTATCATTGAATCATATCTGAAGAATTAATTATGTAATATCAAAGGATGCGATCCTTTATAAAAATACATTTTAAATATTGGTTGTAACATAACTAAATGAAGATTGTTTTCCTCTACGAAATAAACTATTTAAAACATAAAAATATCCAGAATATTAAATGAAACACTCTATTAGAAAAAAAACTTGTAAAATTTTAAATCTGGATTTAAATCATTTAGTTTTCATGATGGGGAAACAAAGTTCTTTCCGAACATGTTATGTCACGACCCGTCCTCGTGGCTTTTGTCATGACTACCCCAAGCCTGCCTTCCTAAGATCAGGGGCTGGAGACTAGCACCAAAGGCGTAAATCCCAATAAAAGGGAAGGCATTACCTTTATATAAGTAAACAACACAACAAAGCATGCAACAGAAGTAAGAACAAAGTAATGCTGAATACAAAAGTAAGTGCTAAAAGGTAAATGGGGCAGAATACAAACCCAACTGAAAAGAAGAGTAAAACTATAAAACTAGTACAACAGTAGTAAAGTAAAGCACCAACCACTAAGTCATCCTCCAGGCATCCCACCTGAAGGTTGGGTACAGATGGTCTCCTCGGCACTCCGGGTCCGTCAGTCCGCTCCGTGTACGTCCCGCCAAGTGGTCCACCTCCGGGTATCATCCAGCTCCACACGTCTCTACCACGATCTGTGTTGTCCGTCGTCTGCATCCAACACAACGTAGTGCAGGCATTGCCCGTGCAGGGGTGAGTATAAAAATACTCAGTAGGGACCCTGAGAACCCGGATGGTCTCCCAGAATCCATGAAGGATAAACCACAAAGAAAAATATACAATCACGAAGTATGAACCAACTCTTCTTAGGTATATGCTCATACATATACCTAAGTCATAAATTCAGTTCGGCTCCAACTCTCGAGCCCAAGCACAACCCATTCCACACAGGAAAGAAGTCAATCACACCAATGGTAATGATTGAAAGTCAAGACTCAGCTCACACATGTATACATCTTATGTAAAGTGGTAAAGATGATCAGATGCAATCACTGATTCATCTAAGCTATCAGACCCACGTAGGATAAAAGTCTAGCTAAGTTATCAGACCCACGTAGGATACTAGAACAACTACTCTGTAAGACCCACATAGGATACTAATACATAAGTCGAACTTTCGGACCCACGTAGGATACAAGTACGGTAGTCGAACTCTCAGAACCACGTAGGATACAAGTACAGTAGTCAAACTGTCGGACCCACGTATGATAAAAGTATAGTAGTCGAACTTTCAGACCCACAAATGATTCAATAACCGTAATTATTGTCGTCGAACCCACAGACGATTCCAATATGGTAGTCATTGCAGTCGCAACCAGCTCTAAAGTTTCCGCTCACAGCACGCTCGATTCTGGGAGGGTCTGCTCCTCGAGCCAAGGGGGGTTGATATATCAACTGTCATGATGTCTGGAGTTGATGTATCCTAAAGTTCTGTCTCGTCAAAAGGAACCCAACACAACAGACGACGCATTAATCGGACGCCCAGTCTGAGAGTTTTCAGCATTTTTTGCTCCGGGGCCCGATTGGAAATACACGCGTCCCAAACCCAGAAATTTTCTAATGTTTTCCAAAACTAATTTAGGGTAAATCAAAAGGACAACTTCGTCACAAGGGTCCCAGTGCCGCAGATGGCGCGTCGATTGGAAGAACGGTCTTAAAGTTATTCACTTTTAAGTGAAAACAGGCCCGGCCAGTTAAGCCCAGTGGGCCGACGGGTCGGGTCAACCCGGTTTTTGGCTGGTCCAACCCGGCAGAGGGTCGGACCAGCCCGATGAATCGTGCGGCGCGACCTGGCGGGGCGCATCCCGGAGGGACGAGCAGTCCGAGGGGGGTGTGGTCCCCAGCTTTCCCGAACCAGCGGCGCCAAGCGGCGCCGCCCTCCTGTCCGTCCGGGCGAAGCCGGTAGTTCTTCCCGGCACAATCAGCCCGCTCGAGCAGGCCACAGTCCTTCTTCGTAGAACTTTCGAGTTCCGTGGCTCCTTCACCCGGCCGTCTGATGAGCTGGCCGGCTCGCCACTGAAGTGGCCCGCTCGGGCAGGCCACGGTCCTTCTGCGTGGCACTTTCGGGTGCTACAACTCCTTCACCCGACAGTCCGATGAGCCGGCCGGCTCGCCGCTGAAGCGGCCCGCAGAATATAGGTCGCGGTCCTCTGTAGCGCGGCGCCCTTGTGGCGCCGCAGTTTCTTTGGTCTAGCTGGCTTGGCCGACTAGTTCTTTGTCGGCCGAGCGACCCACGGTTGTGGGCCGCGGTTCCTCTTTACGCGGCTGTCGTCTGGTCGTCGCCTTCATTCGTTGCCACTTCCCGTTGTGAATTAAAAATCAAGAAAAATGGAGGGTCATCGGGCCGTGTTTGTTCGGCCTGCACCCTCTGAGTTAGGCGGTAAGATATGGCGAACATTATTCAAAAGAAAACAACACAATTGAGATAATTTATTCACTTATAAATTATATGAAACCCCTACTTTGAAATAAGATTCACGGTAGTCGAGCATCACAGAAGACGGCGTCGTGGGGAGACGACATCAACTCTTTGACGTCAGGGTAGAAGGATCTGAGGATGGTGCATTGTCGGTGTTCCTTGCGGGTGGCTACTTCCCCTTTGGCTTGGCCGAAGATCGAAGGAAGTGATCGTCGTTCTTTGGTGATTCTTCGTTGGAAGGACGGTGTTCTTCCTTGAAGAGAGGAACTCCTTCAAATTCTCAAGAGCTCTCCCCAAAATCCTCTCAACAGAACGAATGCCCCAAAATAAAACAATAGCTTAGGCTATTATTATTATTCACACATGTAATTCAAAATTCAAACTCTTTAATTAAGTAATTGAGTAGTTTGAATTCAATAATTAAAATGTGTTGGAAAATATTAAATAGAGAGAGAGGGAGGCGAAGAGATCTCATTCAATAAGGGGGAGTTGTCAAATTAATTAAAGGGGGGTTTTAAGGGAAGATGAGAAGGTTAGGCTCATGTGGGCCCCACCTCACAAATATCCTCTCATTAGAGGTTATGTGGGTGTGGGACCAACCTCTAACTTCACCATGTAGGATTTAACTACCCAAGATAAATAAAATTGTTCACAACGATTTTATTTAAATTTTTTATTAAACCCCAAAAATTAACTTTCAACCCACATAAAACGCAACTGCAGTAAAGGTACCTTTGAGAGAATAATGGTGTTGTGAGTTAATCGATGTCCTCATATTTTAATTCCGAGAACTGCTTCAAAAGATAGAAAAATCAGCACATATGTTTACTGAACGTACTCGAACAAAACTTCTAAAATTGATTCCGGGCACACCGGGCCTCGGAATCAAGTGCCGTCAGAAACCACACAATCCCATGGGAGGATAATGTGAGGTGGGGCCCACAAGAACCTCTAAACTTTCATCTCCCTTTAACACCCCATTAATTTCCACTTATTTAATTTGACAACTCCCCTTTATTTATGTGATCTCTTCCCCTGCCACTCTCCCTTTTTAATTTTTTCCAACTCTTTTAATTAATGAATTGAGTTCCAATTAATTAATTAAAGAGTTTGATTTTTGAATTACTTGTGTTAATAAAATAATAGCCTTGGCTAATATTTTATTTTGGCACTTTTTGTGTTAGGAGAACCTTGAGGAAGCTCTGGAGAAATAAAGAAGAGTGTTCTTCTCTCAATGAAGAACACATTTCTTCTAACGAGGATTCGTCGAGGAACGTCGATCATACTCTTCGATCTTCGGCTAAACCAAAGGAGAAGAAGCCACCCCCATGGAACGCCGACTATGCGCCATCCTCGCCCTCTTCTTTCAAGATGTCAATGAGTTGACGCTGTCTCCCTACGACATCATTTTCCACGACGCTCGACTACCGCGTACCTTATTTGAAGGTAGAATTTTGTTTCAATTTTAATTGAATAAAACTATTCTTCGTCCCTCATTGAAACCATGGTTTACCACTGGACATTTGATACCGCCTAACATGGAGGGTTTGGGCCGAACGAACATGGCCTTCCAACCATCTGATTGTTCTTGGATACTTTGGCGGCGACAACGATAGGCAGTGGCACCGAAAGGAAGCAGCGGTCGTGTTCCGGCTGCGTGCGAAAGAACCACGGCCCACAACCGTGGGCCGCTCAGTCGAAGAAGAACCATCCGGATAAAGACGTTTGGGCCGAAGGAAGCCTGCAGCACCACAAGGTGCGCCGTGATGCGGAGGACCGCGGCCCGCGCTCGGCGGAACTCTTCAGCAGCGAACTGGCTGGCTCGTCAGCCGGTAGGGTGAAGGAGCCACGTCACCCGAAGGTGCCACGTAGCTGGACCGTGGCCCGCCTGAGGGGGCGGCTTTCCCCAGGAATATCGGCTGGCTCCGGCTGGCCGAATAGGAGGGCAGCGCCGTTGGTTCGGGAAAGCGCCCCCCCCCCCCCCTCAGACCGCTTGGCCCTCCGGGCCGAGCCCTGTCGCATCGGACCTACCAAAACTGGGTTGAACCGACCCGCTGTCGGGCCACGTCCCTCGGGTCCATCCATCCGCTCCATGTACGTCCCACCAATTGGTCCACCTCCGGGTATTTTCCAGCTCTACAATCCCGCCAAGTGGTCCACCCCCATGCCCCACTTGACATTATCCTCCCATGGATTTCGTGACAGGGTTTTCCGTCCTCGGGGCCCGTGCCGTGACTACCTCAAGCCCGCCTTCCAAAGGCCAGGGGCTGGTGACTAGCACCAAAGGTGTAAATCCCAATAAAAGGGAAGGTGTTGCCTTTATATTATTAAACAACACAACAAAGGATGCAACAGAAGTAAGCACAAAGTAAAACTGTATACAAAAGTAAGTACTGAAAAGAAAGAGGCCTGAAATACATGCACAACAGTAAGTACAGTACAACTAAAAGTCTAATACAACAATAGTAAGGTAAAGAAGTAACCACTGAGTCGTCCTCTGGGAATCCCACCTGAAGGGTGGGTAGAGATGGTCTCCTCAGCACCTCGAGTCCGTTTGTCCGTTCCGTGTACGTCCCGCTGGGTGGTCCACCTCTGGGTACCGTCCAGATCCACAAGTCTCTACCACGATCAGTGTTGTCCGTCATCTGCATCCAACAAAATGTAGTGCGGGCATAGCCCCTACAGGGGTGAGTATATCAATTCTCAGTAGGGACCCTGAGACCCCCGAAGGTATCCCAGAATCCACGAAGGATAAACCACAAAGGAAAGGTGAAATCACAATGTATCAATCAACCCTACTTAGGTATATGCCCATACATATACCTAAATCATCAATCCCAGTTCGAATCCAACTCTCGAGCCCAAGAAAAACCTAGTACACACAGGAAAGAAGTAAATCACATCGATGATAATGATTGAAAGTCAAGACTCAGCTCACACAGGTATACATCTTCTGTAAAGTGATAAAGATGATGAAATGGAGTCACTGATTCATCTAAGCTGTGAGACCCATGTAGGATACAATTACAGCTAAGCTGTTGGACCCACGTAGGATACTAGACTAGATACTCTGTCGGAACCACGTAGGATACTAGTACAGAAGTCGAGCTGTCGCACCCACGTAGGATACAAGTACAGCAGTCGAAGTGTCGGACCCACGTAGGATACAAGTACAACAGTCGAACTGTCGGACCCACGTAGGATACAAGTACAGTAGTCGAGCTATCGGACCCACGTAGGATACAAGAACAGTAATTATCACCGTCAAACCCATGGGGGATTATAGTACGGTAGTCTTCATCTCTGAACCCACAGAGGATTCCAGTATGGTAGTCATCGTCACCGAACCCACAGAGGATTACACTACGGTAGTCATTACAGTCACAACCATCTCTTGGGTTTTGCGCACACAGAACGCTCAATTCCGGGAGGGTCTGCTCCTCGAGCCAAGGTGGGCTCGATACATCAACTGCCATGAAGTACAGATTTGATGTATCCTGAAGTTTCATCTCATCAAAAGGAACCCAATGCAACAGACGACACGTCAATCGGACGCCTGGTCTGAGAGTTATTAACATTTTTTCTCTTGGGGCCCGGTTGAAAAAATGCACGTCCCAAACCCGGAAATTTTCCAAAGTTTTTCAAAACTCACATAGAGTATCGCAAAAGGACCTATTCATCATGAGGGTCCTATTGTGGAAGACGGTGCATCGATCGGATGTGCGGTCTTAAAGTTATTCATGTTTATGTGAAAACAGGCCTGACCCGTTAAGCCCAGTGGGCCGACGGGTCGGGTCAACCTGTTTTTGCGAGTCCAACCCGGTATAGGATCGGATCGGCTCGAAAAATAGAGCGGCCCAGCCCAAGGGGTGTGGCCTAGCCTGAGGGGGGGGGGGGGGCATGGTTCGGCTCGGCCAGTGCGGCGCGACGCATCCCGGCATGGCCTGGCGCGGCGTGGCGGGGCCCAGAGGGCCGAACAGTCCAAGGTGGGGTGCGGACCCCAGCTTTCCCGAACCGGCGGCGCCAAGTGACGTCGCCTTACTGTCCGGCCGGACGTAGCCGTCCTGTCTTCCCGGTGCAAGCGGCCCGCTCGGGCGGGCCACGGTCCTGCTGCGCGGCACCATCGGGTGTCGCGGCTCCTTCACCCGGCCGAATGACAAGCCAGCCGGTTCGCCGCCAAAGCGGCCCTCAGAATGCGGGTCGCGGTCCTCCGAAGCACAACTCCCTTGTGGCATCGTGGTTTCTTTGGTCCGGCTGGTTCTTTTTCGGCTAAGCGGCATGCGGTTGCGGGCCGCGGTTCCTTCGCACGCGGCCGACGCGCGACCGCCTCCATTAATCATTTCCGCTTCCCACTGTGAATTAAAAATCAATAAAAATGGATGGTCTTCGGCCCGTGTTCGTTTGGCCCGCGCCCCCCATGTTAGGCAGTAACATATGTCCAAGATTATTACAATGAAAACAACACAATAGAGTTAATTTATTCACTTATAAATTATACGAAACCCCTACCTCGAAATAAGATTCACGGTAGTAGGGCATCGCAGAAGATGACATCATGGGGAGACTGCGTCAACTCGTTGACATAAGGGTAGAAGGAGCCGAGGATGGTGTGTCGTCAGCGTTCCTTACGGGTGGCTCCTTCTCCTTTGGCTTGGCCGAAGATCGAAAGAAATGATCATCGTTCTTCGGTGGTTCTTCCTTGGAAGGACGGTATTATTCGTTGAAGAGAGGAACTCCTTCAAATTCTCAAGAGCTCTCCCCAAAATCCTCTCAACACAATGAATGACCCAAAATAAAATAATTTCTAAGGCAATTATTTTTATTCAGACATGTAATTCAAAATTCAAAACTTTAATTAATTAATTGAAGAGTTTGAATTCATTAATTAAAATGTGTTGGCAAATATTAAAGAGAGAGAGAGGGAAGTGAAGAGATCTCATTAAAAAAAATGAGTTGTCAAATTAATTAAGGGGGGGGGGGGGTTTAAGGGAAGATGAAAAGGTTAGGCTCATGTGGGCCCCACCTCACAAATATCCTCTCATGGGAGGTTATGTTGCTGTGGGCCCCACCTCTAACTCCCCTAGGGAAGAAATAACCAACTTTCATAAATAAAATTGTGTTCCACAAATTTTATTTATTTTATTCTAAATCCCCAAAAACTAACTCTCAACCCGCATAAAACGCAACTGTGGTAAAGGTCCCCTTAAATGAATACCGGTGCTGCGAATTCATCTGTGTCCTCAGATTTCATTTCCGAGCACTGGTTCAAATGATAGAAAAAACAGACACGTATTTTTACTAAATGTACCCGAAAAAAACATCGAAAATTGATTCCGGGCACACTGGGCCTCAGAATCAAGTGCCGTCAGAGACCACATACTTGTAAAAATTACAAAGTATTTAAGAAAAAAATTTCCTTCAAATTTCCAGGTCTTTACTTTACTCCCACATCAGATCTTTATGTACTCATAATGCTACGACACACACTAGGGAAACAAATGGGGGTACTGAGCTCACATCTGAGCCTCCCACTCCCAAGTGCTCTCCTGGAGGTTCCCGTGCTACCAGCGAATGCGCACCAGAGGAATTGACCATCCATGTAGGACCCGGTCTTATTGATCCTCGATCTCCACTGGGACCTCCGTAAATGTCACCTCGCCATCGATGTCCAACTCCCCATGATCGATGATGTGGGTGGATTTTTTCATGTATCTATTCAGTTAAGATACGTGGAAGACATCTTGTACCTGGTGCAACTGATGTGGAAGGGCCGAGTGGTAAGACACCTTGCCTACTCTGCTGAGGACCAAGAAAGGTCCGATGAAACGCAAGGATAACTTTCCACCCCGGCCAAATCTCCATAGTCCTCGTCGAGGTGAGACCCGTAGGAAGACGTGGTCACCATCCTCGAACTCCAGTGGTCTCCGTCTCCTATCAACATTGGACTTATGTCTGCTCTGTGCAGTCTTCATCCACTCCTGGATGATCTGCACCTTCTCCGTCATAGCCTGAACCATCTATGGTCCTACAAGTGCTGACTCCCCTTGGTTAGTCCAGCACAGAGTTGATCTGCAAGGTCGGCCATATAGTGCCTCTGATGGTGGAGTGGAGTGGTAACTATTGTTGTACACAAACTCCACCAAGGGTAGGTGATCCTTCCAACTGCGACCAAAGCCAAGGACACATGCAATGAGCATGTCCTCGAGAGCTTGAATGGTCCTCTCTGTCTGATCATCTATCTGTGGATGGAAGGCAGTGCTCAAGCGAAGCTTTGTCCCAAAGGCCTCCTGTAACCCCTTCCAAAGTCGGGAAGTGAATTGAGCATCCCGATCGGAAATGATAGTCGATGGCACACCGTGAAGCCGTACGATCTCCTGAATGTAGAGGCGTCCCAAGCTCTCTACTAAGCCCTGCTCTCTAATTGGTAGGAAGTGGGCCGACTTGGTGAGTCAGTCTTCGATCACCCAGATAGATTCATGTCCTCTAGATGTATGTGGAAAACCCGTCACTAAATCCATGGATATCCCATCCCACTTCCACTATGGGTCCTCTGAGGGCTGTACCAAGCCTGCTGGTACCTGGTGCTTCGCCTTAACTTGCTGACAAGTGAGGCATCGTGAAATGAACTCTACTATAGACTTATTAATATCCGGCTGCCAGTGCAGTCATCTGAGGTCCTGGTACATCTTCACCACTCCTAGATGTACCGCTAGTGGGTAAGTGTGAAACTCCGTTAGCACTTCCTCCTACAGTTCAACTGGTACCATATTACATCTTCTGAAGAGGATGACATGCTCCCCTCATTCAGAAAATCCATCAGGCGCCTGCCCTGTGGATATCTGTGCACATCGCATCTCACAATCAACGTCCCCACGCTGTGCCTCTCTGACTCGCTGAAGAAGTGGAGGAGTAAATGCGAGAGACTGAAGAAAGGCTGATCCAATAACATCCATAAAGTTTATATGCAACGCGACTAGCTGCTCCGTCACCTCTCCTAGAAGATGAATGCCCGATCTCCTACTGAGAGAATCAGCTACACCATTCCTTTTTCTAGGAGTATAGTCTATCTCAAAGTCTTAGGTGTGTCTTCTCGTAGAAGGACCCGAACCTGGGATGGTACCCGGAGGTGGACCACTTGGCGGGCTTGTAGAGATGGACGGTACCCAGAGGTGGACCACTTGGAAGGACGTACACGGAGTGGACGGACGACCTCAAGGTGCCGAGGATACCATATGTACCCACCCTTCAGGTGGGATACCCGGAGGACGAATCAGTGGTTTCTGCTTCAATTTACAGCTGTTGTACTAGTTTTATAGTTATACTGTTCTTTTCAGTTGGGTTTGTATTCTGGCCCATTTACCTTTCTGCACTTACTTTTGTATACAGTTTTACTGTGTGATTACTTCTTTTGCATACTCTATTGTGTTTGTTTACTATATAAAGGAAATGACTTCCCTTTTTATCAGGATTTACGCCTTTAGTGCTAGTCGCCAACCCCTGGCCAATGGAAGGTGGGCTTGGGGTAGTCACGACACGGGGGTACTGAGCTCACATCTAAGCCTCCCACTCCCAAGTGCTCTTCTGGAGGTTCCTGTACTGCCATCGAATGTGCACCAGATGAATCGACCGTCCACGTAGGACCCTATCCTATTGATCCTCGATCTCCAATGGGACCTCCATAAAAGTCACCCCATCATCAATATCCAGCTCCCCGTGATCGATGATGTGGGTCGTGTCGTGCACGTATCTTCTCAGCTGAGATACGTGGAAGACGTTATGCACCCAGTGCAACTGAGGTGGAAGGGCCAGACGGTAAGCCTCCTCTCCTACTCTTCTGAGGACTTGGAAAGGTCCGATGAAACACGGAGATAAATTGCCACCCAGACCAATTCTACGTAGTCCTCATCGAGGTGAGACCCGTAGTAAGATGTGGTCGCCATCCTCGAACTCCAGTGGTCTCTATCTCATATCAGCATAGGACTTCTCTCTGCTCTGTGCAGTCTTCATCTGCTCTTGGATGATCTGCACCTTCTGCACCATAGCCTGAACCATCTATGGTCCTACAAGTGCTGACTCCCTAGGGTCAGTCCAGCATAGAGGTGATCTACAAGGTCGGTTGTACAGTTCCTCGTATGGTTCCATCCCGATGGTGGAGTGGTAACTATTGTTGTATGCAAACTCCACCAAGGGTAGGTGATCCTCCTAGCTATGACCAAAGTTAAGGACACATGCACGGAGCATGTCCTCGAGTATCTGAATGGTCCTCTCAGTTTGACCATCCGTCTATGGATGGAAGGAGGTGCTCAAGCAAAGCTGTGTCCCAAAGGCCTCCTGTAACCCCTTCTAAAGCCGGGAAGTGAATCGAGCATCCAGATCAGAAACGATAGTCGATGGAACACCGTTAAGCCGTATGATATACTGAATGTAGAGGCTTCTTAAGCTCTCTACTAAGCCCTACTCTCAGACTGGTAGGAAGTGGGCCGACTTGGTGAGTTCGTCATCAATCACCCAGATAGAGTCGTGTCCTCTGGATGTACGTGGAAACCCCATCACTAAATCCATGGATATCCCATCCCACTCCCACTCTAGGACCTCTAAGGGCTATACCAAGACTACTGGTACCTGGTGCTCCGCCTTCACTTGGTGACAAGTTAGACATCGTGAAACAAACTCTACTACAACCTACTTCAACCCGGCCACGAGTTCTATCGTCTAAGGTCCTGGTACATCTTCGCCACTCCTAGATGTACCGCTAGAGGGGAAGTTTAAAACTACCTTATCACTTCCTCCTACAATGAAACTGGTACCATAGTGCATCCCCTGAAGAGGATGACATGCTCCCCTCCTTCACAAAATCCATCAGGCGCCTGCCCTGTGGATATCTGAGCACGTCGTGTCTCATATTCTACATCCCCACACTATTCCTCTCTGAATCATTGAATTAGTGGAGGAGTGAATGTGAGAGACTGAAGAAATGTTTCTCCAATAATATCCACAAAGGATATCAGTAATGCGGCTAGCTTCTCCGTCGCCTCTCCTTGCAGCTGAATGCCCAATCTCATGCTGAGAGCATCAGCTACAATGTTTCCCTTCCTAGGAGTATAGACTATATCAAAGTCATAGTCTTGAAGGAACTCGAGTCTCACCGTTGTCCCAGGTTCAGGTCCTTCTACAAGAAGACACACCAGAGACTTTAAGATTAGAGTAAACTGTAAACCGTTTGCTCAATGAACTATGGGTGTGACTAGAAATTTTTAAAGAACTCAACTACACCCTTTTTCACTAATGTCCTACAAGAGATGATAATATTTATCCTTTTCCTAAAAGATAAATCTAGTCTCATCCCCTAAATGAACCACATTTTTTGCCTAATACCGTCAATCCTGGCACGAACGGTACTGTTTCATGCCATGGATGACGTCGCAAGTCCTCGATGCTATTACCAAGAGATCCAACCGTTACTCTCATTTCCAAGGGTCGAGTAACACTGTCGGCAACAGTGTGTGGTTACTGGGTCACCTCCAGTAGGAATATCGAATGTGAGGGTCAAGTCAACGATTTTAACCGAAACCTCTCAGTATCAACCATATGAAATGGTAGGGAAGCAAACATCACATGTACAAGTGTCTTTTATTACTATAACTCATAGTACAAAGACACAAAACAATCACAAACAAAGAAAACAACAAAGATAGATGCCTCATGAACAAAGGCCTCTATTCCTGGAGCTAGTTCTGCTCCTATCCACCTGCTCCCGGAGCTCGAGGCGAACCGTCTAAGGGTGGTGGTGGTAGTGCTCGGTGACTCTGATCACCATCCACTAAAGGAACTGATCCACTGCCTCGTCCACCACTCGGCTGTTGCTCAAGCTCCTACCGCTACCTCTGTCTCGGTGGCTCCTCCAACGCCTACTGATCAACTATGCGGGGAGTCAGATAGTCATGCGCTCTGTGACCCCTTTCCCTACAGGAAAAACAGACCCTCCTCCGTTCTGAGCTCCCTCGGCCTCGGGTGCCCCGCACCCCCGATGCCACTTCTTGGGTTCATCTACCTATTGAACTAACCCACTTGTGCCTCCATGTCATCTACCTACTGCCTGATGAAGATGTCTCAGCTACTGTCAGAAAGCCCTCCGGAACAGCAGGAGCTCCTGAGCATGCACGATGCATAGAGTCGCTGGTACAAACTCTACCCTAAAAGGACCCTCAACGTTTTCCCATGTGAGGGCTGTCTCATCGTAATGTTGGAGCATCAGGATCCACCACCTCTCTGCTTCTCCCTAAAAGAGACTAAAAGCTTGGTATACCATCATGTCGGTGGGTGTCCCAACTATGTCGAAATCTGGTGCTATAACCTCCAGCCAACCCCCGACTGTTTGAAAATCTTACTCACCTCGAAACATCAGAGGCCTCTGTCGCTAAAATTCGTGCAACACACTCAGGAGGCATGCACTCTCTACTGCTGGTGATGGTGGTATCAGTGGTCCAGTGGGTAGAGGTTCCGCTGGTACCTCCGCTATGATGGGGCCCTACACCGAGGCCTTGTCGCTCGATGAGCTACCGTCTCGTACATAACTCAGAACCCTAGATGGCTGCCATCGTGGGACCATCCTGAAATGAAACAGGTTCTCCAAGATCAACAGTATACCTGGTGAGCTAACACAAAGTAATCACTAAGAAAACTTTTGAAACACTCATGCAATCAGTGTTTTTGTGCACTAAGTAGGAAATCAGAGTTCAGGGTCCTAGTGTATGGGTACTTCGGCCACCATACCAACACTGGACTCCCTAGACTGAAAACCACACTCAATACCCTTAACACTATTGCTTCATAGAAGGAAAAGATCAGAGTCCTGATTTCTGCGGTAGAACCGACTCCTCTGATACCAATTTTTCATGACCCGTCCTCGGGGCCCGTGTCGTGACTACCCCAAGCCTGCCTTCTAAAAGCCAGGGGCTGGCCACTAGCACCAAAGGTGTAAATCCCAATAAAAGGGAAGGAATTGCCATTATATTAGTAAACAACACAACTGAGTACCTAACAAAAGTAAGCACAAAGTAATACTGAATACAAAAGAAAGTGCTGATAGGTAAATGGGAAAGAATAAAATCCCAAATGAAAAAGAACAGTACAGCTGTAAAACTAGTACAACAAAAGTAAAGTAAATCAAAAACCAATATGTTGTCCTCTGGGTATCCCACCATATGTGTGGGTATAGATGGTCTCCTCGGAACCTCGGGTTTGTCCGTCTGCTCCATGTACGTCCCACCAAGTGGTCCACCTCCGGGTACCATCCACCTCCACAAGTCTCTACCATGATATTTGATGTCTGTCGTCTGCATCCCACACAACGTAGTGTGGGCATAGCCTGTGTAGGGGTGAGTATAACAGTACTCAGTAGGGACCCCGAGACCCCCAATGGTCTCCCAGAATCCACGAAGGATAAACCACAGAGAAAAATATACAATCACGAAGTATCAACCAACTCTACTTAGGTATATGCCCATACATATACGTAAGTAATCAATTCCAGTTCGGCTCCAACTCTCGAGCCCAAGCACAACCCAGTCCAAACATGAAAGAATCAATCACACAGATGATAATGATTGAAAGTCAAGACTCATCTCACACAATTATACATCTTTCGTAAAGTGATAAAGATGATCAGATGCAGTCATTGATTCATCTAAGCTATCAGACCCACGTAGGATAAAAGTCTAGCTAAGCCGTTGGACCCATATAGGATACAAGACCAGCTACTCTATCAGACCCACGTAGGATACAAGTACAGAAGTTGAAATGTTGGTTCCACGTAGGATACAAGTAGAGTAGTCGAAATGTCGGACCCACGTAGGATACAAGTACAGTAGTAGAACTGTCATAACCACGTAGGATATAAGTACAGTAGTCGAACTGTCAGACCCACGTAGGATTCAAGAACAATAATTAATGCTGTCAAACCCACAGAGGATTCCAGTATGATAGACTTCATCGCCAAACCCACGGAGGATTCCAGTACAGTAGTTGTCATCGCCGAACCCACGAAGGATTCCAGTACGGTATTCGTTGCAGTCGCAGCCAGCTCAAGGGTTTATGCACACAACACGCTCGATTCCAGGAGGGTCCGCTCCTCGAGCCAAGGGGGGGGGGTCGATACATCAACTGTCAGGAAGTCCAGAGTTGATGTATCCCGAAGTTTCGTCTCGGCAAAAGGAACCCGACGCAACATACAACGCATCAATCAGACGCCTGGTCTGAGAGTTATTAGAATTTTTGCTCCGGGGGACCGGTTGGAAATACGCTCGTCCCAAACCCGACCATTTTCCAAATTTGTCCAAAACTCAATCAGCGTATCGCAAAAGGACCGCTTCATCGTGAGAGTCCTAGTGCCGCAGACATCACATCGATCAGACGCGTGGTCTTAAATTTATTCACGTTTAATTGAAAACGGGCCCGGCACATTAATCCCAGTGGGCCGACGGGTCAGGTCAACCCTGTTTTGGCAGGTCCGACTCGGCAGAGGGTCAGACCGGCTCAAAGAATCGTGCGGCCTAGCCCGGCACAACGTGACACAACCCGGCGCGGCGCGGCGTGGCCCGGAAGGGTGCGGCACGACAGGGCGTGACCCGACTGGCCGCGGCTCGGCCCAGAGGGCCGAGCGGTCCGAGGGGGGGGGGGGGGGGGGGGGGGTGCAGCCCCTTGCTTTCCCGAACCGGCAGCATTAAGCGGCGCCACCCTCCTGTTCGTTCGGCCGAAGCCGACCGTTATTCCCAGCACAACCGGCCCGCTCGGGCAGGCCGCGGTCCTCCTGAACGGCACCTTCGGGTGCGGTGACTCATTCACCCGACTGGCTGACGAGCCGGACGGTTCGCCGCCGAAGTGGCCCACGGAATGCGGGCCGCAGTCCTCCGCAGCGCGCTGCCCCTTATGGTGCCACAGTTTCTTTGGTCCGGTAAGCTTAGCTAGCCGGTTCTTTGTCGGCCGAGGGGCCTGCGGTTGTGGGCTGCAGATCCTCTGCATGCGGCCGGCGCGCGGCTACTGTAACAGCCCAAGATTTTATAAAAAAAATATTCTTTTTAATTTTATTAATGTCTTGTGTTGTACGCTACAAGGAGCTTGCACAACACACATCCTTGACTTGTCTTGCATTACACGCAATCACGACCTTCATCGATAGCGTGTGTAGTACGCAATACCGAGTTTCACTAAACAACGATATGCTATAAAAATATTATTAAAACTAGCCGTTATGAATAGTAATAACCACTTTTTGAAATCCAGTAAATCTTATTTTTCAAAATGAACTTTATTTTTGGATTCGGAGTATCGAATTTAGCCTAAGGTGAAATTTTGGTACTTTTCGGATAACTTTCATATTCTGATGAATAGTGAAAATTACTAAATTATAATTAAAAACAACTTTTTTAATCGAAATAATTAATAGTGATAAATCATTAATTTGAGTGGTTTTAAAGTATATTTAGAATATATTTTTACAATTTAATACAATGTTGGTCATTGGATGTAATTTCACATTTAAACTAGACATAAACAAGTGTCAATCTTTTGATAGATATTGTTTCTTAAAAACACGCTATTTGTTTTAACAGCGGGATTTAATTATAAAATTAATTAATGCAACTTTTATGTTATGAATTTGGTAAAATAGACTTCATTTTTGAATTCGGAATATGAAATATAGCTTGGGATGAAATTTTGGCATTGTTCTGAAAAACATCAATTTTTGATGAATAGTGAAACTACTAAGTGGTAGGTTAAAAACTGAATTTTGCATAAAACTTAATTTTACCGCTTCTGTGAATGGAATTTCGAAAATCCGAGAGACACGGTTAATATCAAGGACTAAAATGTGGTTCAATGAGATGAAAATAATTTTTTGGTGAATAGTAACTTTTTACTTTTTTTACCACGGTTAATAGTAAATAAGGTAACTAAGGGTAAATATGATATTAATATTACCCTAACACATGTCCTAATTCTATTGGACAAGTGTATTTCGACCGAAAACAAACTTAGGAATAAAATATGACAATTTAGGCCCACTTGGATTAGATTAGGACATTTATTATTAATTTATTTAAAGAAGGGTTAAAATAGTTAAAATCAAAGTTTAATAAGTAAATCATTTTTAATATTGGGTTATACATAAGATAAATTAGACTATAAATATTCATTAGAAAGCTAAAAAGATTTCCTACATGATGGTATTTTATTTGTAATTTTTAGACATCAAATAATATAATTTATTTATGACACAAAGATGATGCAGTAATTATCTTATTAATGAAATATTGACATAATTGATAATATAAATACCAAAATAAATGTAATTTAAGACTTTTTATGAATTCCACTAATTTTCTAGGTTACTATGATATATTAGTGATGATTTAATCAACTTGGTTCGAACATATAATTCTGTTATGACTTTCACAAAAATCATATATCAAATAGTGTCAAAATTGACACAAAATAGTTTTTAAATAAAATATTATATTACTAATTGTTATTTTATTCCTAAAAATCTAAGGTTCGGCCAAATGACATAGATAAGTGTATATGTATTAATAATATACAATTTGGGGTTCGTTTGGCATGTTATAGTAAGTTTATTAACCATATAGTGAAAGAAAACAAAAAGACACGGTAAAAGTTAAATTATTTAACTTAGAGTTAAATCTAATTGATAAGGTTAACATAATACCCTAAACTTGTCTAAATCCTATTGGTTGATAGGATTTCGACCCATCCCCACTTTAGCTTCAAAATAAGACCCTTTGGAACCATTATAAACCGATTTTGACTTTAATATAAAATAATATTTTGAGATATTCCTAAGGTGCCCCTCTCCTCTCCTATAAAAGGACACCTCCTCCCCCTCCTCCTCACACCAATTTGAGCACTCAAGCTCGGCCAACCCCTGCCAAAATCTCTTCTCCACTTCCCTAGCAACATCCTAGAGGTTCTGGTCTTCCTCAAAGACCAATTCTAGTGCCCTAAGAGGAGGTCTCAAAGAGGCACTTCAAAGAAGAGGTAATTACCATTACCAATTCTTTCATCTTTATTTCTTCTTCCACTTCTTCTTCTTAGGTTGTTTCATTATGAAGTAATAACATCAGTATCACTCATATACTTATATGTTATTATAAGTATGAAACAACCCTATTTCACCATCTATCCATCCTACGGAAAAAGAAATCACCGCGCGTGCGTACGTACGGAATACCGTCTCCACGCCGTGGTGTAATCTATTTTCCACCACCACCTTACATGGATGGGTATAATGGTGTAAAGAATAACTATACATAGTTATTCCAACATCATATTGATTCTGATATATTGTATAATCCACTCCAATTCAATTCAATATTTATAGAAATGATATCATCGCTCGTGCGTACGTACGGAATACCGTCTCCACGACGCGATGAGATTCATTCTCCATGTTAACCATTTAAGAATGATTATAATGTATATATAAGAAATAATAATGAAATATATGACATTATAAAGCTACTGGATTTATGTATATATATACATATGTATTTCATCTACTTACTTCCATTTCAAGACAATACGGAAAGGAAAACAGCGTTCATGCGTACGTACGGACTACCGTCTCCATGAACGGTGTTTTTCATCTACCTATTATATATATATATACTGAATATATATGATATATAAATCATATTTTATATTCTGGAAGTAATTAAATCATGATATAAGTAATAATGATGTCAAGAACAACAAGTCAAAACACCTACGATAAATGAAACGATTTTACCCAAAACGCTTCTTTAACATGGAATTTACAAAAGAACGGGTAATATAATGTCATAAGAGAACCATATATGATATCATAACAATGAATATGATTCTGTAATAAGTCAATAACATGATTTAAATCATTATACAGGAGGTTCGGACACTTACGAAGCTAATCGGACCTAAGGTAAGGGAAATATCACAATCTCATTTTTATCCGAGATTGTTTATTCGTAAGTATTTACTGGGGTGTATTTTATCATCCACATCCATGTTCCCTCAATATGTAATATTGTTTCCCATCCAATTGAAATAGTTTAAATCCAATTTTACCCTTAGGTGAGTTTTTAGTAAAGAATATGAAAGGAATCTTTTGTCGTTTTTCCGTACGAGGTACTTTTTGACTTTTCCGACAAAAGTACGAAGAATGTTTTTTTTAACTTATACGGCACAAACGGATTTTTACGGTTTTATAAATCTTTATTTTCATGAACCTTCCTCCAAAATATTTCATGACTATTTTCAATAAAATCTCTTTCTTTTAAAATTGCATGATGTTTTGTGAAAAGAAATTGATTTTGAAGAAAAAAGGATATTTTCCTCAAGAATTCAATTCAAGTGTTTTATCAAAATTATTTTTCATCTAAGATAATAAAGGGTTCTGTTTCTATCCATATTTTTACATTGATTTGAATATGTTGTGATGGAATTATGTTTATTAATTCCTTTATCTTATATGAATGGTTTTATGATGTCATGTTGTTTAAGAATCCCATTTTTATTACATGAGTTATGCAATGATGTATGATTTATGATTTGGTGGCACACATAAGAAAGGATTCATTAAGAGATGGGAGGGACCTATATCTCCCTCCAATGCATTGGGTAATGATTTTATATCTCATGAGATAGACATGGCTGGAACGGAAGGTTATTTCGGTTCAGTGATACAGGACTGAAACGAGGAGTGAACTCGGTTCAGAAAGGGACTTTGTCCACTAAGATAGTCTTGGCAATGAGTCATGACTAACAAGAAATGATTTCCATGATTATGTGTGCATGTCACAAAGTTTCAAGTTTTATGTTATGATTATGGGGATCTCATTTTCACTTCTATGATTTATTCCATGTTAAGATATTATGATCTCTTTTGCAGGTTTTGATTTTCAAAAAGATATGATATGATTTTTATTTCCTTTATTTGCCCTTGCTGAGCATTTGAGCTCACCCTTTTATGTTTTCTTTTCCCCAGGATATAAAGAAAGGTTTTAGGTAAAAAAAGGGATGACCTTTATGGGAGATATTGAAGAACTTTCACCACGATTAGAAGATTACGTTCTGAGTTTCCAAAGACACTAAACTATTACGATCCTTTAGTGTGTGTTTTTTTTATGTACTAAGTATTCCGCAAATGTAATGTAATGTCAATGTACGTCAAGCTTCGGGTCTCTACAGTTGGTATCAGAGGAAAGGTTTAGTCAACCTTTGGAAACTAGGATGCGAAAAAGTTAGTGAGATCCCTAGAGATATTTCTAAGGTATGTCTAGGGATGTCTCTAAGGTTAAGTATACGTATAGGTTATAGTAATAGAATTACGCTAACAATCATAGAATTAAACCTAAGATGTTGGATATTGAAGGTACTCCCCCTTTATTATGTTGTTTTCCCTAGCATGATTTTTGCCTCTCACACTATTCTTTATGGGTTTTAGACGATGGCTGGAACCCGAAGGAACCGTGTTGATCAATGCAATGGACAATGAAATGATTGCCCTCCTGAACAAACAAATGTTATGGGAGATGGAGTGCAAAATCTTATTTCTATACTTACACAAGCTATGAATCATTCTGGACTTCCAAATGAGCAGAGAAGGGAACAATATTCTATTGAGTCCTTCATGAGGCAACGTCCACCTTCTTTCAGTGGGTCTACTGATCCATTAGTTGCTGAACAATGGATTAGTACTACTGAAAAGATATTTTCAGTTCTTCAATGTTCTGAACATGATAAAGTCATCTTAGCAGTATATCGTTTGGAAGGTGAAGCTGATCAATGGTGAAATCTTATCAAGAATACGAGGCCAAGAGATGAAATTGAGTCCATGGAATGGGACGAGTTCAAGAACTTGTTTTTCAGTAAGTACTTCCCTCGTATTCTTCGAACAAAGATGGAGAAAGAGTTTCTTGAACTGAAGCAAAGGGATGATGAATCTGTTGGTACCTATGAAGCAAATTTTACAAGACTTGCAAGGTATGCTTCTGGAATTATCATCCAACCTGAAAGTAAAGTTGATCGATTTTTCAGTGGCTTAAAACCAAGTCTTCGAAGGGCATTAGCTATAAGAGACTTCAGTAGCTATGAAGAAATTGTGCGTTGTGCTATCAATGTAGAAATGGAAGTTGGTGTTACATATCCATCTCATGGTTTTGACAAGAAACGAAAGATGGAGTTCAAGGAGAAATCCCAGAATAATGGTGAAAAGAAGATGAATGTTTCCTTATGCACAAAGTGTGGAAAGAAGCATGGTGGAGATTGTCTTAAAGGGACTAGAAAATGTTTTAAGTGTGGAAAAGAAGGTCATCGAGTAGCTGAGTGTCGAAGTAATGGAAAAAGGTTTTCTAATGATGTGAATAAAGAAAACACTGCAGAGAACGCACTACCAACACTTCAATGCTTCAAGTGCAAAGAAATGGGGCATTATGCTAATAATTGCCCTAATCCAAGGGTTAGTGATGATCTACATGAGCAACCACTTAAGGAAAAGGACAAAGGGAAGTCACATGCGATCACTATTGGCGATGTTGAATATGACAATGATGTGGTGGAATGATTAAGTGTTTATGTAATGGGATTCCAAAATAATGTTTTATCATGGAGTATTGGAATATTTATGTATTGGTCTAATGTGGTATTCAAAGTGATTGAGATATTATGCGCATAATGAAGGGAAAATGAGAAAAATTAATTGTTTAATAGTATTCATGAGCTCGTGATTGATATAAGGACTAAGTGATATCATGGTTTGAGTATATAGAATTTTGAGGATTTTGGTATTTGGAAAGTATTAACTTTTAACTGCACTCATGTTTTCACTAAGGTATTCAAGAGAATACACGATTAAGGACTTTGAATGTTTGGAATGTGACCAACAAGACATATCTTATGATATGTGGGGATCAACGACAGTATTAAATCTCCGGTGATCGTTGTCACTATATTATGAGAGTGGACTGCAGTATTATGTATAAGCCTAAAGATTAGACTGGATTATGTTGGACATAAGTTAGTATTGTTTAAGGATAGAAGATTTTCGATATTATTGATGGGATGTTATAGTAACGTAGTTTTAGAAAAAGGGACAACCTACAGGACGGGCGACAGCCCATCGCTTCGGACAAGGCTGTAGGAATCGAACCCACAACCGAAGTGCGACTGGCCTTTATCGTCTACCACTAGCCTACAGGAAGTCCCTGTTTAGTAGAAACTAGTTTTATTATATTAAGCAGTATGATATATGAAGTATAAGTCCATATGTGATTAATCTCACTATAGATCGACTTATGTATATAATTTTGCTAACCTTTTGTTTGAAACAGATGGAATGACCCGTCATTCTATCACATGATCTGCTAACACTTCACGAATAACAAATTCAACTTCATTTATTTAAGAGATGAAGTGGAAATTGTTAAAGGCACGAACAACAGTGAGATTGTACCAAAAGAAAGTAAGTATTTATTCTAATTCAAATTCTTTAACTTTAGGGAAATGATCTTGAAAACCAAAAATGCTGTCCTAGTTCTCTTATACCTGATGAATCAGATGGTACCTTATATCATCACAAATCTATGGATTTGTGATTACTGGCTTTTCCATAGCCATGTTCTCTACCACTCTCCATCAGAACATGATGCTTAGATTTCTCTTCCATATCCATATTTTCACCTATGTGGAAACCCAATGATTAGTTTATTTGGGTAATTGTTACATTTCATACTTTAGTTTTTAAAGCCATGTTTTGGTATTCACTTTTACTATGTGGGTTTCTATTAAAGAAACTTTCAAATAGTAAACCATTTATAACCCCGACGAATTTCGAGGGCAAAATTCATTTTAAGGGGGGTAGAATGTAACAGCCCAAGATTTTATAAAAAAAATATTCTTTTTAATTTTATTAATGTCTTGTGTTGTACGCTACAAGGAGCTTGCACAACACACATCCTTGACTTGTCTTGCATTACACGCAATCGCGACCTTCCTCGATAGCGTGTGTAGTACGCAATACCGAGTTTCACTAAACAACGATATGCTATAAAAATATTATTAAAACTAGCCGTTATGAATAGTAATAACCACTTTTTGAAATCCAGTAAATCTTATTTTTCAAAATGAACTTTATTTTTGGATTCGGAGTATCGAATTTAGCCTAAGGTGAAATTTTGGTACTTTTCGGATAACTTTCATATTCTGATGAATAGTGAAAATTACTAAATTATAATTAAAAACAACTTTTTTAATCAAAATAATTAATAGTGATAAATCATTAATTTGAGTGGTTTTAAAGTATATTTAGAATATATTTTTACAATTTAATACAATGTTGGTCATTGGATGTAATTTCACATTTAAACTAGACATAAACAAGTGTCAATCTTTTGATAGATATTGTTTCTTAAAAACACGCTATTTGTTTTAACAGCGGGATTTAATTATAAAATTAATTAATGCAACTTTTATGTTATGAATTTGGTAAAATAGACTTCATTTTTGAATTCGGAATATGAAATATAGCTTGGGATGAAATTTTGGCATTGTTCTGAAAAACATCAATTTTTGATGAATAGTGAAACTACTAAGTGGTAGGTTAAAAACTGAATTTTGCATAAAACTTAATTTTACCGCTTCTGTGAATGGAATTTCGAAAATCCGAGAGACACGGTTAATATCAAGGACTAAAATGTGGTTCAATGAGATGAAAATAATTTTTTGGTGAATAGTAACTTTTTACTTTTTTTACCACGGTTAATAGTAAATAAGGTAACTAAGGGTAAATATGATATTAATATTACCCTAACACATGTCATAATTCTATTGGACAAGTGTATTTCGACCAAAAACAAACTTAGGAATAAAATATGACCATTTAGGCCCACTTGGATTAGATTAGGACATTTATTATTAATTTATTTAAAGAAGGGTTAAAATAGTTAAAATCAAAGTTTAATAAGTAAATAATTTTTCATAAGGGGTTATACATAAGATAAATTAGACTATAAATATTCATTAGAAAGATAAAAAGATTTCCTACATGATGGTATTTTATTTATAATTTTTAGACATCAAATAATATAATTTATTTATGACACAAAGATGATGCAATAATTATCTTATTAATGGAATATTGACATAATTGATAATATAAATACCAAAATAAATGTAATTTAAGACTTTTTATGAATTCCACTAATTTTCTAGGTTACTATGATATATTAGTGATGATTTAATCAACTTGGTTCGAACATATAATTCTGTTATGACTTTCACAAAAATCATATATCAAATAGTGTCAAAATTGACACAAAATAGTTTTTAAATAAAATATTATATTACTAATTGTTATTTTATTCCTAAAAATCTAAGGTTAGGCCAAATGACTTAGATAAGGATATATGTATTAATAATATACAATTTGGGGTTCGTTTGGCATGTTATAGTAAGTTTATTAACCATATAGTGAAAGAAAACAAAAAGACACGGTAAAAGTTAAATTATTTAACTTAGAGTTAAATCTAATTGATAAGGTTAAAATAATACCCTAAACTTGTCTAAATCCTATTGGTTGATAGGATTTCGACCCATCCCCACTTTAGCTTCAAAATAAGACCCTTTGGAACCATTATAAACCGATTTTGACTTTAATATAAAATAATATTTTGAGATATTCCTAAGGTGCCCCTCTCCTCCCCTATAAAAGGACACCTCCTCCCCCTCCTCCTCACACCAATTTGAGCACTCAAGCTCGGCCAACCCCTGCCAAAATCTCTTCTCCACTTCCCTAGCAACATCCTAGAGGTTCTGGTCTTCCTCAAAGACCAATTCTAGTGCCCTAAGAGGAGGTCTCAAAGAGGCACTTCAAAGAAGAGGTAATTACCATTACCAATTCTTTCATCTTTATTTCTTCTTCCACTTCTTCTTCTTAGGTTGTTTCATTATGAAGTAATAACATCAGTATCACTCATATACTGATATGTTATTATAAGTATGAAACAACCCTATTTCACCATCTATCCATCCTACGGAAAAAGAAATCACCGCGCGTGCGTACGTACGGAATACCGTCTCCACGCCGTGGTGTAATCTATTTTCCACCACCACCTTACATGGATGGGTATAATGGTGTAAAGAATAACTATACATAGTTATTACAACATCATATTGATTCTGATATATTGTATAATCCACTCCAATTCAATTCAATATTTATAGAAATGATATCATCGCTCGTGCGTACGTACGGAATACCGTCTCCACGACGCGATGAGATTCATTCTCCATGTTAACCATTTAAGAATGATTATAATGTATATATAAGAAATAATAATGAAATATATGAAATTATAAAGCTACTGGATTTATGTATATATATACATATGTATGTCATCTACTTACTTCCATTTCAAGACAATAAGGAAAGGAAAACAGCGTTCATGCGTACGTACGGACTACCGTCTCCATGAACGGTGTTTTTCATCTACCTATTATATATATATATACTGAATATATATGATATATAAATCATATTTTATATTCTGGAAGTAAGTAAATCATGATATAAGTAATAATGATGTCAAGAACAACAAGTCAAAACACCTACGATAAATGAAACGATTTTACCCAAAACGCTTCTTTAACATGGAATTTACAAAAGAACGGGTAATATAATGTCATAAGAGAACCATATATGATATCATAACAATGAATATGATTCTGTAATAAGTCAATAACATGATTTAAATCATTATACAGGAGGTTCGGACACTTACGAAGCTAATCGGACCTAAGGTAAGGGAAATATCACAATCTCATTTTTATCCGAGATTGTTTATTCGTAAGTATTTACTGGGGTGTATTTTATCATCCACATCCATGTTCCCTCAATATGTAATATTGTTTCCCATCCACTTGAAATAGTTTAAATCCAATTTTACCCTTAGGTGAGTTTTTAGTAAAGAATATGAAAGGAATCTTTAGTCGTTTTTCCGTACGAGGTACTTTTTGACTTTTCCGACAAAAGTACGAAGAATGTTTTTTTTAACTTATACGGCACAAACAGATTTTTACGGTTTTATAAATCTTTATTTTCATGAACCTTCCTCCAAAATATTTCATGACTATTTTCAATAAAATATCTTTCTTTTAAAATTGCATGATGTTTTGTGAAAAGAAATTGATTTTGAAGAAAAAAGGATATTTTCCTCAAGAAATCAATTCAAGTGTTTTATCAAAATTATTTTTCATCTAAGATAATAAAGGGTTCTGTTTCTATCCATATTTTTACATTGATTTGAATATGTTGTGATGGAATTATGTTTATTAATTCCTTTATCTTATATGAATGGTTTTATGATGTCATGTTGTTTAAGAATCCCATTTTTATTACATGAGTTATGCAATGATGTATGATTTATGATTTGGTGGCACACATAAGAAAGGATTCATTAAGAGATGGGTGGGACCTATATCTCCCTCCAATGCATTGGGTAATGATTTTATATCTCATGAGATAGACATGGCTGGAACGGAAGGTTATTTCGGTTCAGTGATACAGGACTGAAACGAGGAGTGAACTCGGTTCAGAAAGGGACTTTGTCCACTAAGATAGTCTTGGCAATGAGTCATGACTAACAAGAAATGATTTCCATGATTATGTGTGCATGCCACAAAGTTTCAAGTTTTATGTTATCATTATGGGGATCTCATTTTAACTTCTATGATTTATTCCATGTTAAGATATTATGATCTCTTTTGCAGGTTTTGATTTTCAAAAAGATATGATATGATTTTTATTTCCTTTATTTGCCCTTGCTGAGCATTTGAGCTCACCCTTTTATGTTTTCTTTTCCCCAGGATATAAAGAAAGGTTTTAGGTAAAAAAAAGGGATGACCTTTATGGGAGATATTGAAGAACTTTCACCACGATTAGAAGATTACGTTCCGAGTTTCCAAAGACACTAAACTATTACGATCCTTTAGTGTGTGTTTTTGTTATGTACTAAGTATTCCGCAAATGTAATGTAATGTCAATGTACGTCAAGCTTCGGGTCTCTACAGCTACCGCCTTCGATCGTCGCCACTTCCCGTTGCGAATTAAATATCAAGTATAATGGAGGGTCATCGGGTTGTGTTTCTTCGGCCCGCGCCCTCCGCGTTAAGCGGTAACATATGGCCAAAATTATTCCAAAGAAAACAACACAATCGAGATAATTGTTTCACTTATAAATTATATGAAACCCTACTTTGAAATAAGATTTGCGGTAGTCAGGTGTCGCGGAAAACGACATTACTGGGAGACGGCGTCAACTCATTGACGTCGGGGTAGAAGGAGTCGAGGATGGCACGTCGTGGGTATTCCTTTCGGGTGGCTCCTTCTCCATTGGCTTGGCCGAAGATCGAAGGAAGTGATCGTAATTCTTCAGCAGTTCTTCATTAGAAGAACGGTGTTCTTCTTTGAAGAGAAGAAGTCCTTCAAATTCTCAAGAGCTCTCCCCAAAATCCTCTCAACATAACGAATGCCCCAAAATAAAATAATAGGTAAGGCTATTATTTTTATTCACACATGTAATTAAAAATTCAAAATCTTTAATTAATTAATTGAAGATTTTGAATTCATTAACTAATATCTGTTGGCAAATATTAATGAGAGAGAGGGAGGTGAAGAGATCTCATTCAATAAGGGGGAGTTGTCGAATTAATTAAATGGGGGTTTTAAGGGAAGATAAAAAGGATAGGCTTGTATGGGCCCCACCCCATAAATATCCTCTCATTGGAGGTTATGTGGGTGTTGGCCCCACCACTGACTTCCCCATGTAGGATTTAACTACCCAAGATAAATAAAATTGTTCACAACGATTTTATTTAACTTTTTTATTAAACCCCAAAAATTAACTTTCAACCCGCATAAAACGCAACTACGGTAAAGGTCTCCTTAAGCGAATACCGGTGCTATGAGATTATCGGTGTCCTTGAATTTCAATTCCGAGCACCGGTTCAAAAGATAGAAAAACCCGCATGTATGTTTACTGAACGTAACTGAACAAAACTTCTGAAATTGATTCTGGGCACACCAGTTCTCGGAATCAAGTGCCGTTAGAAACCACAGACTCGAAAAATTCCAAAGTATTTAAGAAAAACTTTTTCTTGAAATTTTCAGATCTTTAAATCTTAAAATAAATATTCTTTTCACATTTTCAGTTAAAGTCAAAGTATCTCATTTTGAATATTGATACGAATATTAATTTTCAATAATTTCATAAAAATTAAAATTAGGGTAAGAATAACGTCTAAAAATCATTTTATTATAGGTAGAAGTTTTTGAAAACATTTTTAGAAAACATGAAAATGGAAGAGAATGTATTTTTTATTTAACATAGAAACATGGTTGATTTTACATAATGAAATTATTTTGGTATATTTTAATCTTATGGATAGAAAATGAAATGAAAAAATGTAATCTATATAAATTATACTAGTAGAATAAATTTAATGAGTTACTTTAGTGTTAAATCATAACATTTTGTCATTATAAGAATAATCATAATCAATTTTGATAAATAATTAGATTATATCATAAAACCCATTCCAATTTGGTTACTTTTTAATCATAATACCCTTGAATTAAAGAAATTTTGAATTATATTTAAATCCTTAAAAAATTAATAATAGTAATTATATAATATTATAATAGGTATTATATAAACTATAAGAAAGAATTGGTGAATATGGCATGTATCTCATAGAAATTATAGTGAGACAGAAATCTCTAACCTCATGTCCAAATATCATCATACGTGTTCAAAAATCATATATAATAAATATAAATTAATTAAAAATATGTTAATGAATAATAAATATATACATAGCACCATATAATATTTAATTATAATATTTTCTCACCTATTTAGTGATAATTCTTTGTCAAAATCACTATTCCGAGGAATAAATGCTCTGTTTTCATGAATGTATTAGTTCATAAGTTTCAATATTTGTACATCGATTAGGGTTACTCCATATCTAAAGTGTTAATAATTATATATGTATCATACAAATTTATTATATTTTTATTTAGAGTTATCTATAAAATTTATATATTTAAAAACGAATTACACATTTCATGGGGATGGTAGGTCGTACGTATGCATGAACACTGTTTTTAATTTTTAAATAGTTGTAAAGAAAAAAATACAAGTAATAATTAATATTTAAAAAATAATTATTATGTAATATAAATCAAATATTTTGATAAATTTCATCTTTATTACCATCCATGTAAAAATAAAATGGAAAAAAATCACATAACTTCTTGGTGTCAGTAGCCCACATGTACACATGAGCGACATTATTGTTTTTAAAAAGAATATAAGTTAAGAAGGTAGATGTGATATTATAATTCTAAGAGTGAAATTATGTCATAAATATTATATATATATAAATAAAGATAAATTAAAACCATATTTATATCCATTCGTGATAGGTAGTGATGGAAAATTAACTACATCTGTTCATGTGGTGGTGATCCTCCACACAAACAATCGATATTTTCATTAATGATTTGATAGAAGAAAAGATAGATTTAGGTTATGAAATTAAAATAATAACATAAATTATATAGCTGATAATTATTTTATAATATTATCATGTTTGAATAATATTTTAATGCGTTAGAAGAAGAAATAAAATAAAAATTCATCGTTAAAAACTATATCACTTCTTCGGAAAAACTCTTTAGGATTACAAATAAATCATTCCTAGGATGTTTTTATAATAAAACTATGGAGTATATGAATTGTTTGGGGGTGTATGGAATGTTATTGGAATATTTTAAAAAAAATGTTCTTTAAGAAGGGATGGAATACAATTTTTTATACCCTTTTGTCTTAGGGGGGAGGGGACAACTTGGAAACTTCCTAAAACAACCGAAAATGGAAAGGTTATTTTCAAGAAATATGATTATTAATGGACCTATATTCAAATTAGTTATATTATTATGTAACAATATGTTTATAAATGTTTATTTGGGAAATTTTAATTGGAAATAAAAGCCTTATATTTTAATTTAACCCCTAGTAAACCCATTTTATCCTTATCCATAACAAGTAATTTTTATTGATTTTAATATTCATTATGAAAAATATTTAATATGAATTTCATAACTAATATTTATTATGATTATTAAAAATATATAATCCATTTTGATAAATTTAATTCATAAAATTTGTAGAATTTAATTTAAAATTAAACCTGTAAGCACGACAAAAATGTGGTCTTTCAAAGTTAACATTTTCTTAAGTAAGAATGGTTTTTATTTAAAAAGTAAACCTAAAATTGATTATAATGACATAAATTGGATTAATAAAATTATAATTGAACTAATTTTAATTTTTAAATCAATTGAAGAAATGAAACTTTGTATATTCTTTTAAATGGAAAGACAATTTTTAATAAAAATGTGTATTTTTAAAAATTCAAGAAATAATTATTCTTGTGTGAAAATTATTAAAAAAAATAAGTAAAGATAATTAGAAAATATTTATTTAGAAAATTAAGATAATTTTTTTTGAATATTTTATATAAAAATTAAGAAAAAAATTTTCAAATAGGTTTTGAAAACACGATGGAACATCTTTTTAGAAAAATATAGTTTTAATGTATAAAGTTGGATTTATTGTTATCATATGACTTGTACAAAATAGGTTATGAATGAAAATTTTTTTAATGAATATATAATATATAAATATCATTAAATTATTATAAAAAAATTTAAAATTTTACTTACTTAATATAAAAACATTGGAATCATTAAAATAGTTTTTTATAAAAAAAATTTCTTTTACTCCCAAAAGATTCATTTTCATAAATTTTAAATTGGGATCTTTTCTACCCAAATAAATTTACACTTAACATTATAATTTACCATTAAAATATTAGAAAACTACCTCTAATATCATTAATTTACCCATCCTTAATCCCATGTTATATAGAATTCAGTTTAAGGGCTTCACATACCTGTAAATCTCTAAGAGAATATCATATCCCAAACCTATGTATCACCTTCCTCAAAACTTTTTTAATTAATCTCTATCTTAAAATTATTTTTATCCCTAATAATATAATTATATAAGTTTCATTATTATACATATATGTTATTATATTAATTGAGTAATAATTATTAATTCCTATTTATTAGTTAAGAAAATCAATAAAGAAGTTAGTGCGTTGTGCGGACTACCGCGTCTACAATACGATATCTTCCATCTTCCATAACCAGCAATAAATGCATATATATAGTTTTTATTGGATGAAATAATATTATAGATAATATATATATATATGATATTTAAATGTAACAAATATCATTTACCCTTCATCCCTCTCATTTGTTATGAAATGAAAACATTAATCATGTGTAAGTGGGAACTATCACCTCCATGAGAAATGGATTTCATTTTTTATCACCACCCTTCATGGTTGGCCTAAAAAATATATTTAATATATAAAACTTTTGTGCCTAAAAATTTTAAAATTCTAGAAATTATGGAACTAATTTACACTAGATTCTACCATGGAATAAATATATTAGGAGTTAAGAGAAGATTGATTGAACAAACTCAAGTAATTAAAATTGGAAATAAAAATATATTATAAATATATAAAATAATATAGTTAAAGGAACATTTAATATGGAATATAGTTGAATAAGTTTATTATCTAAGCATATTATAAACTTAATTTGGTAGTTTTGAAAGTTAATTTGGTGCATATAATGAATCTAGAACCCAAGTGCTATGAAAATGTGATAATAATCAGAATATTGTATAGATAAAATACTGGTCTTAGTTATGATAATATTTTACCCAAAATTTATATGATCTTATTTATTAGTGGTTTAAGTGGAAATTTTTCTAGCGTTACATGATTTATATTTCACATGAAGGTCTGTTATTTAAATGAACGTTCCTTGAGATTTTCATAGTCTTTTGGACACAACATGGATTTTATCTCATATTAACTAACTTCTATATTTCCATAGTCTTTTAGAAAAACCATAAACTTTTTCATTAAAATTTACAATAAATTTTTTATTCAATCAATTTCTATGATTTGAATAAAAAATGACAAATTTTTAAATACAATAAAATATTAAAATGTTTTGTGAAATATATAAATGGTCCATGAAAATTTCAGGTTGTTATAAAAGATTTAAAAAGGTTTAATGGTGTTGGATCCCCCTAATATAAAACTGGACCTCACATATATATTTTATTCATGATTATAGGGTAATAAAAACAATGAGTCATTCATGTTTTCCAAGTGTAAGAAAATTCTATACTACATTAAGAAATATGGATAGTAAAGAAGCCTACAATTGGGTATTTTAGATCATCTTGTTACAAATTTCACATTTTTAATACCAAAGATTCACTCGAAAAATTTTATTCAAAATCAGATAAAGGTATTTTTATAGGATATTCTATTTAATGCAAGGAATATAGAGTTTATAACAAAATAATATTAGTATTATAACATTAATTCTATGTTATATTTGATGAAAATAATTTGAATAAAATAAACTCTGATTAATAACTGTTTAAGGAATAGTTTAGATATTTTTCCTTTGGTGTACCTATAAAATATGAGTGGGAAGAATATATTGTTTAGATGAGTAATTAAAATGAACAAACATAAAATGGATATAAATATCATCAATTTGAAATCTTAGTTAGTGATATAACTATCTGTGTTAATACTAGAAGTTCATAATGAATTTGTTTGGGCTTATGAAATATTTTCTTCTAATTTTGTGTCTCAAAATATCTATGTTGATATGTGTTATTCAAACTGGACTATAGAAATTCCTATAGAATTAAATAAATTTTATAGGAATAGGTTATTTACATTAGTTAAAACCCATATGGATCATAATTTTATTGGAACCAAATTTATCTTTAGAAACAAGTTAGACGAGTTTAGAAAAATAACAAGAAGGAGATGAAGGCTACTGGATAAAAGTTATAATTAGGAAGAAGGAATTTATTTTAAAGAATATTTTTCCCTTTTTATAGATTAAAATATATAAGAATTATTTATTTCATATTCTTCCCATTGTGAAATTGAACAATTTTAATTGGACATGAAATGTTAATTTTAAAAAGATATATTTATGTAATGAAGTCTCCTATTTTTGATAATTAATCTAAATATAACCTTGTTTAAAACTCTAAAAATACATTTTTTTCTAAAATAAGTTTTTAAATCTCTATATGATTTCTTGTATTTATTTAATTTAAATAATGGGTTTGCAAAGGGAAAATTTGGTCCATCTTTAGTCATCAAAATAGCTTCAAAAGATATTTTTAAGGAACAAATATTTGTCAATGAAATTTTATTTGGTTTTCCATGTGAAATAATTCACGAATAATTTTCGATAATAATGTATTAAATAAATTTATGATCCTTAGTGGTGAACCTAAATTATTTTTGGGTTACAAAAAAGTTCAAATAAAAGACAATATATTTTTTATTAATCAAAATATGATAAATAATTAATTAATTTGGTTTGTCCTGATATTTATTTATGGGAAAATACCCCATTAATTATTTTTTATAATATATACAAAAATGAATCTTGTAAATCTACTCATAATAATATGTTTAGATCTATTATTGGCTGCTTCATTTATTTTATACAATCTGGACAAGTGTTGATGTTTTCAGTATGTATATGTGTTAGATTCCTTTCTAATATAAAATAAGATTTCTAAAATAGTTAAAAGAATAATTAAGTATATTCAAAGTTATATGAATCTTGACTATTTTATGCTATACATATCTCATTTTAATAAACTATTTTTAAGAAAATAATTTCAGTTCATGTAAAATTGATAGGAAATTCACATTAGGTATGTGTCATTTTCTTGGTAAATGTATAGATTTATGTTATTTCAAAAAGAAAAAACCAAAATATTTATCATCAATTGAATGTGAGTATATTTATTTTTCATCTTTTTTCTCATATCCATTATGGTTTAAAAATCTTCTTTAAATTTTGGTTTTAATTATGAGAAGAATCTCATTTACTATACTAATAATTTTATAATTTCTATCTCCAAAAATCCCTTAAAAAAATTTTATAATAAAAAAATATATATTATATATCACTTAATTAGATACCATGATCAATATGGTAATATTATTATGGAATATGTTTCTTTATAAAAATAGTTATATAATATAGTTACTAAGTATAACGACCCGACTTTAATTATAGCATCCCGACCTAGAAGCTCAGAGATGGTGCATTACTTATTACATTGGAATGATAAAAAATAATGAAATCCTGAAGGAAAATTCAGATTATTAATCTTTAAGAAACTAGATACATACATGAAACACACATTATATTGGGAAGGTAACAATATATAATACATAATAGAAATTAAAAAACTGCATCCATGAGAACCCAATAAATAGTTTCCACATCATAACCTATTGAAGGTAAAAAAATAAAAGAGGTGAGATAAAATTATTAGTAAGGGTTAAAAATATAAGAAGCATGAATCAATAATTATTGAATCATAATCAAACTGGAATAATCATTATGGCATGGTGAAAAAATGAAAAACATGCGCCATTAGTAAACTGATGATAAAAATGCATCCATAGATTTTGTCATAATAAAAAACTCTTGGATAGTAATAACTAGAAATGAATGAAAATAATTATTATTAAATTTAAATCATGTATTGGTCACATTAAACCACTATAATATCAAAAAAAATTAAGTTAGTGGGTAGAAACTCGTCAAATATTTGGAAACAAACACAAAGGGTTTGTCGCGAACTGATTTTTTTCATGAGACCTGTCGATGTATCGAGAGGATATAAAGGGGATTTCACATCACTATAATTACAAATAATTATTTATACATAGATTCAATACATGTAAAATATTCCTTATCAATATCCATATAGAGTAGAGGATGCTGATTCATCAATATTTCCATAGTTAAAATAATATTCTCAATAAACATCATATGTAAAAGGTTATACGACTTAAGGAAATACACATATCAATGAAAACAGAATATGGATATATAATATATTTAAAATTAAAAATTAAAAAAAAATTCCAATGGGAAGTTGATACACCACATAAAGAATATTAGTTGCATAATTACAAGTAAATGACAATGAAGTGGAAATTGAGATAATGTCTCTTACCTTGTTGTAATCAAACAAGTTGTATGACCAAAAATTAATAACCACCAAATAAATCAAATAATACCATGAATATAAATAGAATAATGATAATATATATCAAATTTTAGTATACAATACACCACATGCATGAAATAAGGGGCGAACAATGGGAATATTACGGAAATAAAAGTGAGATAAGAAACCCCTTACGATATGCCCGAATGTGTTTTTCATTTGATCATATATAGAAAAATAATCAAGTTTATCCTTATTAAATAATAATTATAGAAACTAATATAAATTAGTTGATTTATTGTAACCATATTAGGTTCATTCATTCTCTTTTATGGGTTTAATTTGTTCAATTTTATAGTTTTGGAAGCATTTTCTTCCTTGGTTTTCATGATCTGTTAACTTGTATTCCTGAATGAGAATTCATTTTAAATGTGGTTAAATATCCGGAACTGTTAATATAAATTATTCGTGACATTATAAATGATCTTATAATGATTTTTGGTTATCAAAATTTTGGATGACACATTAGTAAAAAGTTGTTGATAAACTCTTGGATTAAGTTGGCAGTTTTTGTGCATAATGAACTTGTTTTGTGTTCTTAGTTTATATTAAGAGTGTTTAAGGATTCCAGATCATTGAATAAGGTAAAATAAATATATTATGACCTGTTTAAACTATTAAAAAGTTTTAATGACATGTAATGTAGATAGTAACAGAAATTTAAAACTCGTCTTCCTCGAATGTGATAAAGTAACACATCTCAGATGGTTTTTTCATTTTTAGTGTAAGAGGTGGGGGAAAAGAGAGATGATGATGAAATATTTCATTTGAATAATAAAATTATGGTTAATTTAAGTTACTAGATGTTTCATTGAATTTTTATTAGGGGAGGTGATGATAGAGTAACAAAAGAATTTAACTTGTAAAAGAAGTTGAAAGAAAAAGGAAGAGAGGATAAACTTTTGAGTACTCCTCCTTGAGAATCTACTTAAGGCCTTTGTTTTTGGCCTTTTGGTTAGACTAGAATGTCTTGGAAGTGGGGGAGGATCTTAGAGAGATATTTGACCATAATTTAGAAATTTCATTAAGATTGATTGGCGTGGGAGGTAGAGGGGTAGTTTTTATAGTGGAGGGGAAAATGGTTTTCTTAATATTATATTCAATAATTTATTATTTATCCCCAAGATAAGAAATAGAGACAATTTCATGACCTAGAATAGTAATAAGTTAATATGAGTTTTATATTGGGGTTCTTACATCACTCATAATTCCTAGAATAGTGAATTCAAATTATAAAGTATTCATACCGTAAATTAATGTATTTTACTATTCACCAAAAATTTAAGTTTTTCAAAAAAATACCAAACAATTCACCCTAACTATTTTTAGATGTGTTGAATAGAAAAACGAATTCAATTTTTCAAAAATAATTTTCTAATTATGATAAATTAAAATTTTAATTTAAATCATTATTTAATAAAAAAATAGCAATAAATTAAATATCCATCTTCATTTTTATGGTGTCTAAATTTATTTATACTTTCATGGGTAAGGGTACCATTAATAAGAGTCATATTAATATCTATAATGTTATGTTAATATTCATAAGGGTAACTTAAAATTCATAATGGTATGTAACTATTCACCAAAAATATTAAGTTGATTCTATCAGACTCCAAATATTAACCCAATCGCAACAATATATGTCTGTTTATTCGAAATTCAAAACACCGAAGTGACAAATTTAAGTTTAATGGATATTCTATGACTATATACTAAATAAATAAGTGTTTTTTCCAAGAAAATCATTTCTTTATGAAATATTGGCAATCTTATGAATAAAATGTATATAAGAGAAACCTACCATAAAATGGTTGGGGTATTATATTAATAAATTACATAATCTTGAATTATATTCAATAACACACTTCCTTTTATATTTATGGTATCTTCAATTTCAGATAATTATAGAATTGGGACATAGTACATTCATAAAATTCCACATTAATACAGAGTTGATACCATAAAAACTGTATTCATTTATTCCAAAATATAACACTTTTCAAATAAAACATGATTTCTTTGTCAAATCTTCATAACATTTAACTTGGATTCCTGATTTTTCATACACATATTTATAAACCGTGAAAAAATTTAAAGACTTAGTATGATCACAAAATGATTAGTAGGGAATAAAAAATAAGTAATGATAACATTAGTCCCTGAATACTTGAAACATATGAAATCATTTTCACAAAGACATACTTGTTACTGATATAAAATTATGCTGTAAAACGTTATATTTACATGAAATATCCATAAAAATGATGATCATAAATATAACCATAAAGGTATCTTGTGTAATTAATTATATAATCTTGTAACCCTCTCATCTATCACATAATTTTTAACCCTTCCAACAACATTACAATTCATGTAACCATCACAGTTACACTTGGAGTAACTATATGTATGACCTCAAAAATACACATACCCAATGAATTATAGAGAGATATAGGTCCCAAAAATCATCATAAAATATTCCAAAGAACCATAACATAATCATGCATCATGAAAAATTGTAAAAAAAATTCTTTTGGATTTTGTAAACCAGAATTTTAAAAGAGGTTTTTTAAAGAAAAGCTCCATAAAAATATCATATAGTTGAATTGATACATAATAGAGTTGATGGAACATGTATATACATTATAAATACACATAATTAAACATAACATAAACTAAATATATCACAAAAACCATTTTAATACCATATAAATAATGAAGTAGAATGTTAACACAAAGAATGGAAACTAGGTTATTTACATCAGGGATGTCTTACATAAAAATTGTTTAAAACTCCTTTATAATGGTTAAAATTGTGTTATTATTATTTTATAGTTAAATTTTTATGCTTATAACATCTTATATGATCATTTTATTACATTATTTTACACTTTAATTGTTTGTATTTTGTTCCATCAATTGTTTTAGGGGCATCTTTACATGATTTCCATGGAGGGTTTGTATTTGATTTTATTTTCGTGTAGGAATAAAATTATATAAGAGGAATAAAATGGTATTATTATGTTTCTAGAATATATAATGATACCATAAATCATTTTTTATCATATATGATTATGGATAATTAGAGAAAAAATTAATGATGTTTGTTTAGATCATTTTTTGCGGTTCCTCGATAATCATAAACTTGTTTCATTATATAATTTATTGTATTGCATATAATTTCATTACAGAACATAAAAAAGATTAAAATATACAATTTATATTATATTTAAACCATTAAATGGTTTTATTATCATATTTTAATGACGTAATGGAAATTGGAAACACATCATCCACGATTTTGTTAAATCGGAACATTGAGGATGATATTTTTATTTTTAAAATAAGTGGGAGAGGGATAAAGAGAGACGATGATGAAAAATTCCATCATAATAATAAAATTATAGTTCATTAATGGTAGGGTAATTATCATTGAATTTGGATTATGGGAGAAGAGTAAAGAAAAATAAAATAAATAACTCGAAATAAAAGAAAAGTTGATAAATCCCTTACGAAAATTTGGAAGCCTAACGACGTCACTTAAAAATTCATAAAATATTTTGACGAAAAAATGGTATATCATAATTATTACATAATATTGATAGTAAGTGGGATATGGAATTTCATATACAAACATAATAAAATTTAAATTTAAATATTAAAATTTAGTATGAGTGCTTGAAAAAAAGAGAGATTTTTATACGAAACTTCTACAACATAATGGTTTTGCAACATGGTTTTAGAAATAATTTAAAACAGAGGGGACATGGGTCAATAATTCATAAAATACTTATAAAAAATTGTTTTTATAGAATAATTTGTAAATAATAATATGGTATTGAAACATGAAATAAATAACACATAAAAGAGTACTCGAATGGAAAAGAGAAGTTGACAATTCTCTTACCATGTAGAGTAGCTCCTATGACATGATGGTTGGGACCTTGGGGGATTAGGGACACCTTGAGAGGAATAACAGGGAGGTAAAAATACCATATATTCAAGGATGATGAGTTTTTAATGAAATAAAATGAAGTAATGATTGGTTATTTATTGTAAATGAGAGGGAGTTTTTTATTAATTTCAAGGGACACTTCATTAGTGGTTTTTACAAAACCATGGGCTTGACCATCATATTTTCCCATGGTATTAGCCACTTGGGACACCTAATATAATATTGTTTTATACACATGCCGACCAGTATTTTAATTCTAATTTTTACGTAGTTATGATGTCATTAAACACACTGAAAACTGAAAATGATATTTTTACTATTTACTAAAAAATGATATATTTGAGAAAAATCCAAAAAATTCACCATAACCATTTTTTCAACATTTTGAATTCAAAAATGAAATCCATTTTTTGAAAATAATTTTTTTTAATATTTTTAATTTAATTATTAAATAAAAACATAATTTATTCAAGAATAATAATTTTAAATATATAACTGATTTTAAAACCTTGAAATATTAATCAATTTTTCATTATCTTAATTCCTTAATAAAATAAACTAACAATAAAATTTCATGTTAATTAGGGTCATATTACTATTCATACTACTATTCATAAGGGTATATTACTATTCAATATAAATCATATTGGTTCTATTAGACTCCAAATAACATACTGCTCATAGTTGTTGATGAACGTTATTTGAAATTAAAATCATAGAAGCCACAATATAATTTTAATGTTTAGTTATAACTATTTAATTAAAATAATGTTTCTTTCATTTAAAATTTATTTTTTAATACTTTAGGGTGTTACATTAAGACCTTGGGACAAGTTAAATTTTGTAGAATCAACTTAATCATGAAATGATAGAAATTTAAAAATATAAAATAAATTTAAATGGAGTTTTACATAAACCTAGTGATTTTTTTAAAATGTTGTTTTTATGGAAAATATGCATATTAAATCTATTTTATTCTATTACCTCACGGAAATTTTCATAAGTAGCCAATTACTATTTAATTAATTTCATATCATTAAATCATTCAATGAAAATATAAAAATGTTTTCATGGATGCATACAACATCTAACATATCATTACAAAAGCATTTATACTATTATACACAAGTATATTTTTTAGCCTTCATATACTATTTTAAAATATATAAATTTAATGGAATCCTAGTTATGTGTTTGATGAAACTTTTAGGGATGGTTTATTTCCCAGTAACAATTTATGGTGATATATCCATTTTCAATATTTAAAATTATAAAAGATATTTTATTGCCAAGTACTGGTTATTTAAATTAGAGAGATAAAAACTTTAACCTTAGAATATTGGTGCATTTAATGATACATCTATTGAATCTTTCTAATAAATTTCAAAGAATTATGAGAAGTATTAGATTTGAAATTTATTTTTCAATTATCAAAACGTGTGAATGGTGAACTAACTTCTAGATCAAATTTATTTATTTTTACTTACAATAATTATTATAATTCTAAATACCTACAAAATCTATTATTTGTCAATTTTGAGTTTGCTTTATATTTGGATAAATCCTCAAATAACTGCATCTGTAAAATCAAGTGAAAATATGATTGTTGAACTAAAATTGAGTGAAGTGACATTAAAAGAAGTGACCAAATGTGAAATTACCCTGTGAAGTGACTTTGAGTGAAACTTTTACAAATTTTGGAACCAACCGAATGAATAAATATCAACTGACCACATATAAGAAAATAATGTGAATACATGAAAAAATAAACCAACCACATTAAAAATAGTGACCACATGAATAAAAATTATGTTACCACATGAAAAATATGATGTGATTGCATTAAGAAAAATGAAGTGACCAGATGAAGAAAATTGACGTAACTACATGAAAATAATTAAGTAACCAAATTAAGAAAAATAAAGTGAACACAATTTGAAACTATGGAAATAATTGAAACTACCTTTTAAACATGAAATTTGAAAAGTTTCTTGACATAATTTATGACTTAAAATTACATAATTATTTTTTCATATTTTGGTTAAAACATGTTTTTTTATTTATTGTTTTTGTATTTCAAATTATTTTATGTGTTTTTCATCTGTTTATCTTGATTTAATTATTACATAAATATTTACATGTTATTTAAATGATATGGAATATTATTTGGATGAATTTAATATATGATAAATTCTCATTACTTGGGTTGATGACTCACATTGGATTCTTGATAAAATGAGATTTTGAAATTTAAAATGGTTGGTATTTGAATCAATTATCTTTAAAACATTATAGGATTGTTCCCAAGGATAGTAATGTTGATTTTTAGGTACATTATTAATTATTCTAACATGTGACCACTTTACAACATAGTTTTTAAAATTATATATTAAAGAAGTGACCAACATGGGTATGTTTTTCATTAACATTCAATAATGAAAGAACATGATTCTCTGAAAATGTTGAAATGAAATAGGGTCAATACATTGAATCTATTATTCATAGATGAATATATATAAGGATTTAAAGAGATCTATATTAAGAAACATAAGTTTTAGGATGTTCTTGAAATATAATGTAAGATACACCATGATGATAAAAAACCACTTTCCAATGTACTTTAATGGTTTGATCCATCACTACTAAGAGATAATTTCTTCCTCAACAATCAAATCCATTCATTTCCATATGTTTTCTATAGTTTTTTATTATTTATATTATTTTACATGTTCATATTTTAAATGGTTATACTACCCATTAAAGTGCATGATATTGGGTTGTGAGTACAAAAAAGTGTTTGGAATTAGGTTTTTACATCACCAAAAAAGGATGAGGATTCAGTGGTTCCTGGGACTGGTTAAAAGAATTGTTTGGTTTCTACCACCACTTAAAAAATTAGATTATAGGTTGTACCTCTTTGAGAAAAAAGGTAGAGTGATTGAGTTAAATAATATACTATGAAAAAGGATGTCGGATTGGGTTGTGCCTCCAGGGGTTAAAATGGTAGTTGTAAAAGGGATTTGATATCACTTAAAGAGTTTTAGAGTCCATTACTGTGTGTAAAATCTCTTAATTAGTGAGAGGTGTGGAGATTATAGTAGAATAATTTTGATTTGATCTACTATAAAAATCACTTTTTTCATATCGATTTATTTAACGACTACATTATATTTGATAAGTGGTTGTTTTTTTTTAAATGGTCAATTGACACCCATTTTCACCATTTAGCCATTATCATTAAGTATTTAACACACTCAACAAGTAGCATATCATAATCAAATCATATTTAAATCCATTAAGGATATGAAAATATGAACTCAAATTTTGGAATCAATCCAGATTCACCCTCAACAACTCGAGAATCCGATTAATGAAGAGCTAGATAAGAACTTCCCTACACACTTCACCTAAGTCCCGAGGATGATCATATTCTCTATACTAATAAGAAACACCCCAAATAACAAATTTCATCCTTTAATACCATTTTCTCCAGAACAATCTGTTGTAGTCAATCCATATGACACCCGACTTGGTCTAAGGCATTCCCTAGAAGTACTCTTGATCACCCATGGCTATAAAATAGTTCCAACGTTTCAAAACATGATCATTGGAAATTATTCAGACCTTGAATAAATATCTAGATAAATAAATAAATATCCACATCGAAGTTAGTATCATAAATGATAAGGAGTAAATTTGAGACTGAATTATAATAATGTAATCTCGTCATACATGGGCACAAATAAACCAATGGAACACACATAGAATTATCATATGAAAAATGAAGGCTATGGATAAAATCAATACATATACAACCCAAAATGGAAAAAAACTAGAAATCAGCCCATAATCACCACGTGACCAATATTGAGACACCAGATCCCATTCTAAACTTCCCGACAAATCCGAATCCCAACTCAAGGGAGACCTAATATGAGGAACCTTATGAGAAACCATTAAAACTTCTAATTCCATATTGAGTATATAGGTTGGGATTGAAATCAACAACATTAGTTAAGAACCATATAGTTATCACATTTCCATTAACAATTTAGTTTAGAAAATTTTTTCAATATATAATTATATTAAATAGAAATCATACACACACATTTAAAAAATTAATATATTTGTATTAAATGAAAAACACACTTGAAATCCACATTGATTGGTCCAAACACTATTTTATAAAGAGTTTCCATCTTCATATAAAATAAATACTGAAGGGACTAATTTTGTTTGAACACATTTTAACCTCCCAAAAGAGGATCTCTCATTAGAATTCGTAATATAAGGTAAAATCCCATCATTCCATTGGATTTTTTTTTAAAAATCCATTACATAGAAAATAATTTTTTATTTATAATAAAAATTCCAAAATAGTTTTTATTTAAAATAAAAATTCCAAAATAGTTTCATAACCTAATTTGAATTAGAATAAAACCACTAGAAAAACAAGAGTATCCAAACATTGTACCCATACAAAAACAAACAATCCAACAGATGTTAATCAAGATAATGTTACCCTAATAAAATTCAAAATAGGGGATATAAAAATACATGATCATATAAATCAACTAAACCATCTCATAAAGGATATAAAAAATCATGGGAAACAAACATAGGATTTAGTAATAAAGTAATTGAATATGAAACAATAAACCTATAATGAATCTACTAAACCTATCCACATTATTGGTAGAATCAACAGAATAAATTATATGAAAAAATACTAGGAGACCACCCAATAACACATTCCAAAAAATGTTTTTATCTCGTGTACCACAAAAATCTTGGTGTAAATAATGGGTTTCATATAGGTAAAAATTATTCTCAATAAAGATTATTTCTAAGAGTGAGGTATTTATTAAATACATGTCACTTACTATATTCTTAAGACTCCCATGACATGTCAAATGGGTATGATCGATCAAATTAATCAACATGTTTATATAATAAACAACATATCACCTACACAACCTAAATATCCATATACGCTTCAAAATTGATTCATATTACATAAAAGATACAATATGCACCAAAGAACACAATTTAAATAAATCAATAAGAAACAACCCCCATTAGTTCATAATATTACAAGGGGGATTGAGATATTTTCATAGTAAAACTTAGACCATTTTAAGAATACATGGAGTTCTAAATATACCTTTTTCTAAAGACACAAAATTCCAAACCACTTTTCAAAGGTTTGATTTCTCGCCTAAACCATTATCTAAAACCAGTCTCTTGAAATTAACTTATAATACATGTTCCAAATCAGTATAATCAAACCCATTTTAAAGAGATATTTATGAATCAACACACTTCTCTTTAAAATACCCATCAATTTTAAAATTAATATCCCTAATTCAATTCGTCACCCGAATAAGGTCAATGAATTTTGAAATACCACCCTCTAATTAAAACACTTATCTCAAACAATTTGAAGACTTTTATGATTTTAAAACACCCCTTTAATTCCTAATAAAAATATATATAAGATTAAATATAACACTTACACCAATATATATATTCCAAAATGTGGTAAAAATCATTTAAAATTCCATATTAAACATAAAAACAATTAATAATGAACACTACTTGGCATTTCAAGGATAACCTGAAATCCCATGAATTTTTTTTCCAAGAGGATACCATCTTAAATTCCTTTTAAAACTTACTAACCCATCAAAAATGAATTAAATTTATCAAATATTAACTTTGGAAACATCATGAATTCAATTGCATTTCAGTTTAAAGAAATTTACAAAAACACCAACCTCAATTCAATGGAATCAATGTCAGATGTTTCCTCCTATGATTATGAGTACTCTAAGAAGCCTCAAGAGATAGAAAGTAATCTTAAAAAGAATCATAAAAAATAAAACATAAAAATCCAAAAAAATTGAATCTAGAAACCCCTATGATTCGTGATTTAAGGGAAAACCATAATGTAATGTAAGGGGTAGGAGAAAAGGATATAAAAATGGGGGTTCCCTTGAAGGAATTTAGAAGAAATAAAGTTGGGGAGGCTTGAAAATATAAAGGAGTGGATAAATTAACATTTAAGGGCGAGTTATAGAATTGGGCGAATGAGAGGGATTGAGGAGGAATGCATTATGTCTTTTAAAGTTGAGAGGTAAAAAACACAAAAAAATCCTATTTAAATGAATCTAGTAAGCTCAATAGATTAGGTCTCCCAATTTGGCTTAATGTGAACCAACCATACATATAGAAAAACCTATGAATGTGAACTTCACTCAATTTATACTAGGATACTCACATAGGTTCTCTAAACATGCTTCAACAATACTAAAGAACACCACTCCATTAGGGATCCATATTATATGATGGCTATATGACATTCAAAACTATGCATAATCCATTTCCCAAAAAACTCAAGGAAAGAAATTTTTTCTTAGTTACTACTAAGCGTCACACCAACCATTCAGTACCCATGTAGGGAAAACCAATCATGATAAAAAAAAATTAAAAAATCTTCAACATAAGGATACCTAAACGATCAATCCAAAACCATGCACTCCAAACTGTGTGCTTGAGAAAAAGTACCATAACAAAACATAAAACTAATTTTTTTATAAATTTAATATTACCATATAAACTTATCTTCATTATAAAATATATAGTGACATGGGGAGTTACAGTATCACCACAATGAATAATTATTCCATTAAAACGTCTTAGATAAAACAGAAGTGACCAGAATGATTCACAATTAAACATTGTGAAATTAGAGGACATGGGCTAGAAAAACCGAATATGTTTAAGAAAAAAACTCTTGAACATTAATTATTCCTACACATTGAACCATCATGTCGAAAAAACAATTATAACTCTCTAAGAATAACCTAACCACAATTTTCAGTTACAAGACCAAAAAGAGGTTGGTTAAAAAAAACAATATCCATACCATTTTGAGACTCTATAAATTGTGTAGAAATAAGAGCACAAAAATCAAAATAAGAATATAAAGTAGTAGAATTCATATTTTATAACATACTAAAAATTCAAAAAAAATCTATCAAGCATAAACAATCACCAAAGAACTAATTCCAACACCAAGGTGAACATGTTCCAAGGGAAAATCAACATAAAAAGAGTCAATTCCGATATGAATGATAGTGTGAACAAACTATACACAAATAACATCCATGAGGGACAATGCATTAGCATGCTATAACATGATAAAAAATTGGGTTGAGACCAAAGTCACCATACGTTATTTCTAAAGTAGGGTGTTGAAATCTAATCACAATCCCATAATGTACCCTACATATCTAGTACTACTGAGTGATAGAAATACTAAATGAAATATATTCCTAATTATTCAATCACTAACCCTGGGGTCCCTCACGTCAATATTAAGAAAAATTTGTCCTAAAACATTCATAGCACAAGAAAAAGGACAACCCAAAATAAAGAAACCAAAAACAAAAGGCATGCACCAAAAACCCAAGATCAAAATTTTTCCACACAATCCAAGAGGTCCATTTACCATTACAAATATCCATTTCCTTCCACAAGAGAATAAATCAAGAATCATCAATGCATGCCAATAAAATTTCCTCGAAGAAAATCACCATTTAAGGTAAAAAATGGGACTGCTGAAAAAAATATTCATGGATTCCCTACCAAGAAATATTGTAAAATAAACCCACTAGATATAAATTTTAAAACTTAATACATAACCCTCAATAAATAGTGTAAGGGAACAATCCCTAATGTCCCTAAAGAACAAATAAGTATCTGAATCACCAAAATTCAATTGGGGTTTGGGTAATGTTACGAACCGAAAACATAAAATCGATAAATGGAAGAAAACAAATGTCAGGAACCCCATGAAAAAAAACTCTAACTCCAATAAATAACTTTCCCAAATAAACTTTAAAAATTTTTATATGATCCTAACTTCTCATACTCGAAAAACAAAACCACTAGTCCAATAACTAAAGTCAAAAAAAAGTTTCCCTTTCTAATCTTATGTTTAAAACAAATTTTTAATATACAATTATAATGTCATTTGTAAACTCAAATATTTTATAGATACCCCTTTTCATGCATTTAAAACTCTTACCAAGATCCACTGGTCTCAATAAATATTTAAACCAATGGATAACCCCTTTCATTTTTAAAATATTCTAACAACATTTCATTGAAAGGGAAGATCAAATCCAATCCAAAATAGTTTCCTTTATATTTCAAAGATAGAAAATATGAAAATATTCAATGTTTGTTAAAATATACCACACAATCCAGTTAGTATAAATACCCTTTTTCTTATTCAAAAATAATTTTAAAATTTTATTTTTCAATCAACTAACTCTTTGAGAAAACATTCATTATAATAATATCCAGTCACACAAATTTAATAATATAAATCCTTTACTATAAACCACACTTTAATATTAAGCAATTTTAATCAAAAAATATATTCCTTAGATCAAATTTCTAAAATAAAACAACTTTAGTTTTTTAATAAAAAATACTACTACTAAATGATTTAAAAAAATCCTCATGTCATTCCTCAAATAAATTTCAAAAAATATTTTCTATAACATATCATAATTTATATAGGGGGAAAATGGACAAAACCAATATCAAACATATACTAATATACATTATAGAACATAAAATTACACAAAACTCCATGGAAAAATCCCTTAATTGATAAAAATATAGTGGAAGACTCCATCGAAAGTAGTCCATAAACTTGGGTTAAAAAACAATAAAGAGGAAAAAAATTAAATTTTCATGGTTTGGTCAAACTATATGGTTAAGAAAGTAACCATAAAAAAAGATAAACCATGTTTATATATCCATTCTATATAGTAATCACATAGTTTACCAGAGCATGTATTCAAAAAAGTCAGTCCTGGTTCATTCTCCATTTTCACCTCTAAAATTCAAATAGACCCCCACAATATCTTGTACACTCAATAAAAATAAAATAATAATCACTATATATAAAAAATACAGCAAATATATACAAATTTGAACTCAAAATAAGGGCTGAATCCTGATACACCAATGGAATCTCAAGGATCAGTGTGATGAAGAGCTATCCAAGTGCTTTCCCGTATGCACCACCTAAGTTCTTATGATGATACTAGTCTACAGATTTCAAATACTTATACCTAATAACAAAATGGTATCCTATGATAGTATTTTTAATGATATAACTCCATTCATCAATCAATCAGGAACTTGAGATAGTCTGATACATACCCAAGATACATTCTCAATCACCCCAGGATAGAAACTAGTGCTAGGGTCTAAAAACATGATCATAAGGAACGATATCACTCTTGAATAATATTCCAAATTAGTAATAAAAATAAACAGTATAGTTACAAGAATAAATGAATAGGAATAAACTATTTATTGAATAATAATAAAGGTAGAATCACATAAAAATGAAAACAAAATGTAATAGAATAAACATCATCTCACTATAAGAAATAAAGGGTAAGGAAAGAATCAATATATATAAAACACAAATGGAAAATAAAAAACACACTTCCCAACATCATCTCAATTTGACCTAGAGTCAGACTCCACATTTTTTTCAAATATTTGGGACAAATTGAATCCCAACTCAAGGGATACTAAAGCTAAGAAAAATGGAACAAAACCATAAGAAATCTATATACCGAATGATATATGAAGGGTTGTACTAAAACTAAGCCTCAAAAATAAGAACCCTATATTTTTTTAAATTCAAATAAAAAATAAAATCCATTTAATTCTAGTAAAAACTGTCACATTAAAGGATGCTTTCAATCTAGAAGTACGCATAACCAAATTATACACACACATTTAAAAATATACTTTCATTTGTAATAAATGTAATAAAACATTTTAAAAACACATTCACTAGACCAAAACCTTTTTTGAAAAAATCATTCTCAAATTTTTATTAAATAAATAAGTGTGGACTTAAAAATATTTTCTGAACACCTCTTGAATAACTGAAATAAGAACTCTCTCCAGAATCCATAAATTAATCTAAAACCCACATTTTATTTTTCAAAACATTTTATAAATATCTATTTCGATGAAAATAATTTTATTTACAAAACATTTTCTAAAAAAATTTCAATTTTTTTTAATGTGAATAAATATATTACTAAAACAAGACTAACCAAACATGATACCAATAATATAACAAACAATCCAACAAAAGCCAATGGTGATAAAAGTACTATAATCCAATCAATAATAGAGGAAATAAATAAGAAATACGTTTTGGAAGCCCCTAAAACCTCTAATAAAAGATATAAAAGTACCATGTGAATTTTCACATGGATTTAATAATAAGAGACTTTAACTATCGATAAGGATCCTTGGAGGAAAATACTGAGGATTTCCACATCCCCAGTATCCTCATCAGACAAATTGAAAATAACCCCCTCGAGAAATTACATGATACAAAGGGATATATAAAGGATGTTATATCAGAAAATTATACCCTCTTAGTATAACCCTCTATAAGTATTAGAGAAATGTATCCTAGTAATTATATTACCAGACACTTGGTATTTATATCAAACATGCCACTTACTATATTTATTGGAATCCCTGTACAAGTTAAATAGATACGAGAAAACAAATGCATCAGTATAGAAAACAAATTAAGTCACACTACACCTTCACACCCTTAAGACAAGAAACACCATGAAAATTTAAATATAGTACATAAAAGATAAAATAGTACATAGATGACACAATTCAAATAAAAAAAATAAGAAATAACCCATATATTGTTAGAATATAACAATGGGGCTAGATTGGGTTTCACCCTCAGACCTAAACCATTTGGAACAAATCCAAAGTTCTATACTTGAATTTGTAAAATTTAATGGAATTCCATGTCAATTTACATTTGTTTTAAGTCCTACCCTAAATTATTATTTAAAAACATGCTCTTGAAATGCCCTTATAAAACATCTTCCAAACTAACTAACTCAAAACCATTGGAAGGACCAATTCATGAATTAACACACTTCTCCTTAAAATCCACAATGAACATAAAATACATATCCCAAATTCATATTATTTCCCAAATGGGGATAAATAATTTTTTAATTACACATAGTATTTAAAACACTTATATCAACTATTTCAAAACATTTAACATTTTAAAACACTAATTGAATTCCCTTAAAGAAATATTTGGATGTTTAAAGACCACAACTTCTACTAGACCCACAAGACAAACGATGTCAAAGTGCTTTCAAAATTACATATTCAATTTTAATATAAGATTTTATAATGAAGAATATTTTGAATTTCAAGTCCAACTTGAAAGACCAAGAAATTTGTTTTTCCAAGAATCGATCCAACTTGATCACCTTTCAAAACCAAATAACCCATCATACATGGATATAGTTTATCAAATAGGGAATTTAAAAAACACCAAGAATTAAATTTAATTTAAATTTATAAAAAGAAACTCAAAATACTAAATCATTTAAACAAAAACCATTCCATAAGTTGTTGTCTATGAAACTATGGTCTCCAATAATCCTCAAGGGATCTCAATTAGTCCCTATCAAACAAAACACCCATTAATAAAACACCATAATCCCTAAAATCAAACTTAGTATCCTATATGGTTCATGATATTGGGTAAAACCACAAGATAAAGTAATAGAGAATAGATATAAGAGGAACATATTTCTTTCCATGAAAGAATCTGAATGAAATGAGGTTGGAGTTGTAATAAAATCAAAAGGAAATGAGAAAGGAACTTCTTAGGGTGAGTGCCTAACATTCCCAAACAAGTGGGAGAGATAATCAAGCCTTTTGGTGATCTTAAAATAATGAGGTAAAAACTAGAAATTTATTTTTATGTGAACATAGGTAGATTTAATGGTAGGGCCTCACACTTTAGTAAAATATGCACCAACCATAAAACATGATCCATATAAGAAAAGTGTCTTCCAAAAGGTTCCCCTATGAGAATTTAATGGTTCAAGTAACCATGTTCCAATTGTAATGGATTAAATTTCCCAATTTTTTGAGCTATATCACCTAATTGTTTTGTGGTTTTTTAAATCATGAAAAATCTATTCTCTAGAAAACTATATGAAATGATGTACCATAAAATTACTACCAAGAGTCACCCCTATCGTGCACTTCACATGAAAGTCAAACCAAACACAATAAAAAGAAAACATATCCACATATGATCTACCACAAGATCAACCCTAAACCATTCACCCTAAATCATTAATCAAAGAATCATTTCTAGAAATAAATCAAATACAAAATATTAATAAATTTAATATTCTTTCCAAAAAAATATTTATAATAAAATATACAATGAAAGAGGGTGTTACATGCCACTTAATAATTAATTTTAAAATAATTTTTTTAGTTAATTTATCTCAAATAAAATAAAATAAGAATATCAAGAACTATTTGGAAAAAGAAATAAGGAAAATAACTAATTAATTAATATGTTGATAAATTTTTAAATTGAGTAATTTTGTCTTATTAATAAAGAATTGCAATGAATTATAAAATATATAATGAATACTATTTGTTTATTGTGAATGATCATGACCTTGAACAATCTACAAATGAATTAGGTTTCAAAATGATTTAATTATTTTTTGCATGGTTTTTTTGATAAATTTATTAGTAAATTAAATATGCTGATCTTGGAATCTTCCCTTCCTCATTTATTATGTATGGACATTCATATCCAAGGATTATTTTATGTAACCCTAAATCCTTGTTCCCCCTTACTTATGAGTGATTAATAATCTATAAAGGAGAAATTTCTAGTGATAGGAGACGGTTTAGGACTTGATTCTAGGTGAAATTAACCAAGGATATACTCATTTTAATAGTGGAACAATAAAACACAACCAAGGTATTGTCTTAATGTGTTATTACCTTAGGTTATTGGATTGTTTATTTATTACAAGATAAAATAACCCATTGTTAAAATCTCATGGTCATATCAATTATTTATTTTGTTTTTCATGTTCATAGTTATTTATTTATGTGATTCATGTTTACTTGATGGATAAATTTTATGATATAAATTTTTTTATAAAAATCATGAAAGTGGAAATTAAATAAAGATATTATGAAATGAAAATTTTATTAGATAATATTAATTTACTATGTAATATACTTATATTTTTAACAAGAACGTGAAGAATAAAGTAAGTAAATTTTCTACATAAATAAAACAATATATTAAAAATATTATGTTAGATAACACCTTGCATCATCTACACTAAGATGCACCCATAGATAAATTATTTGGAAGACCATAATCAAGGATACTTTTCAATTATTTCAGGTTCCTAACAAAGATAGGGTTTTGACATAATCAAATTGATATTATGGGAAATGTACATAGTTTAATTAATAAAATTTAGTTGAAATAATTAATAAAGTTCATGTCTAGGACATCAAGATTAGAAATTACACTCAATAGATTAATGAACTGGGAGTTAATGAAGTCTGAAAGACTACCTACCAATATACTATCATGTAATTTTGATTACCATAGTCTAGGTTTTGAGAAGGGGAATTTGGGTCATTACCACTATAATATGCACATGATAGATTTTTTAAAATTAAATAGTGTGGGCTATTTGGATTTGATAAAATAATAAAATTCTAATAATAGTAACTTTATTACATAAAACATGGTAATCAAGAAAATTTAATAAATTTTACTTTAATTTATTATTTAAAATAATAAGAAAAACCGAGGAACACCTTGATAATTAATGAAAAAGGAATAATTTCACAATAATGAATTTTTTTAGGGTAAAATTTTATATACACTGAACTACTATAAGCAATTTGATATTATTTGTTAGAATACAGTATTATTCATCAACTACCTTAGTGAGAAAATGAAGGTGAAAGAATTTCTATAAGAGATATGAAGAGGATAACTGGAATGTTAGTTTAATCATGTTATAATCTATTTTTGAAGAGATGAATATGAAACATGAAGAGATGTATTTATAAAACATGATAACTCACTATATATAACAAAAAACAGATAAATTTCAGTTGAAAATAAAAAATATTTTCACATCACTATAAATTGTAATATGAGAACCTAGATAGCGAAATTATGTGCAAGAAGATGAAGTAAATTGATTTGTTAGTAAATTTATGCTTTCTTATAGATACAAATCTATATATTAACATCATATTATCAACCATAACTTGAATATTTTATATATTCATTAAGAATTATATAATTAATAATATGGAGAATCCTTAGGAATTTTTTGACTATTTTTTCTATGTAAATAAGGATTGGTGGTAGCATGGTTCCTAACCCTTATGGAGAATGAAGTGAATGAAAAATTAAAAAATCACATGAAAAGTTTATATTTGATGCTAGATTTGTAATATCCATCAGAAAAAAATATTTGAAGGTAGTTAAATTAATATTAGATATCTTCTTCAAAAACGACTTGAAATATCACTATAAGATGAAATATAGTTAATTAAAGATGATGAAAATAGAATCTTCCACATTATGAATATTCATCATTACATATAATATTTCTATTTTACTTCTTTAATTTTAAATAAAATATGTATCTCAAATATTTCTATAAAAACATATAAATAAATAATTTTCTTAAATATTACAACAAATATGGTTAATTATCTTATTAACTAAATGTGGATGATTCCTAATCCATTATGTAGAAGAACAAAACTTCAGATTGTGAAGTGGTTCAATTATAGTAAAACTATTGTTTTGAATTGATTGGTTCTAGAGCACTTATCTCAATGTCTAATTATAAATATTACATGAAATTTATTTAATATTTGAAATGAATTTTGTTATTTAACTTCATAATAAATAGTTTCTTAAAAATTGATTCAAATGTATCCAATATAATCCAAAAATGATGAATATAAAATATATGACAAGGTTAATATAGAGTTGTGATAAAATTATTATTAGTTGAGTAAAAATAAATTTAATTTTTAATTATATTCAAAGAATATTTTTTTACTCTTATGAGGAAAATATATAATGTATTTTGAAATACTTACGTATTATGTTTAAAAAAAATAATTTGAGATAAATTTGTATCCATAAGGATTCTAAAGTTAGTTCAATAAGACATGAGAGAATTATTATTATTATATTCTAAAAAAATCAATATTCACTATTCTATTACATTAAGATATATTTTTAATTAAAGGTGAAAATAATGAATGAACTTGGTTAAAGATATATGATCCTCTAGGAGGGAAAGTTAGAGGAAATCTTAACAAACAATTCAAAGATCATTTAAATGTAGAGTGATTATATTCCTAGACTCTCATTACTAATACCCATAAAAGAAGTGATGGTTGTACAATAATGATCAATAATGAGTATTCTATATATTTTAGTCTTCCATATTTACTTTTGATATATTTTTTTGACAATAATATCAGAAAAGCTAGCCACATTACTAATATATTGAACAATGAATATCATACAAGTTTTTATATGATCCCAATACATTATGTCATAGATTTCTGTATGTGAGGATAACCATTTATTAAAAATAATATTTGAAAACAAACACAAATTAAGGGATAAATTAAGTGCACCTTATTTTATTATCTAAACGATTCATATTATATTAATGTATCTATGATTTAAAGAGTATTATTCAAGAATTAAAATATTTTTATAAGATGTGTGAACTTATATTTTATGAAATAGGAAGTAAACTAGGTTTTGATGAAGTTGATGTTTCATATTCACATTAGTTGTCATGGGAACACTGAATCCTTAAGACCGAGTGGGAGTAGTTCTTCCATAGAAACTTACAACATTAAAACGTTAAAACCAAAGGGTTTTTTTTATATTCACCATGATATTTGATATATTAATTGAAAAGAATAATTAATTATACATGTAAGTAGTAAATGAAATCCTTCCAGGATTGGAAAATTCATATCAATTCTGAGATGCATTATATATACCATAATTCAGTTCTATATTTTAATAGTTTTTTAATTGATAAAAATCCATTAATGGGTAATCAAGAAGAAAGAATATATAGATTGTACATGCTGTTAGAAAAATGGATCGATTGGTTACTACAGGTTTAAAGTGGTGTCTATAGATAGTCTATGATTAATCCTTTAAACACTTGACATGGTAAAATCTAGTAGAATTATAATTTTCATTATTGACCTCTAGGATCATGTAATTGAGATAATGGATGTTAATAACATATTCCTTGAAGTAAACCCTTTAGAAAATGTCTATTTTAAGTGACTGGAAGGGTTTATTACAAAAAATAAATAAACTAAGCTATATGAGTATCCAAAATTCATTTATAGATTGAAGAAATAATTTTAATCATATGAAATTTATTTAATGATAGAAAAATATAGTTTGGTTTTATTAATAATGATAGTGATCCATGTGTGTGAAAGAGGATAGTATATGTGATATAATATCCAAAACAAATATATTGATAACTAATAGAGGATAAATATTAATTCATATATTTTGTTATGTACATTGAGAATATATTTATACCAAAATGAATTAATGTAGAAACCCATGTTACATGGAACATGATATATAATAATATATATATGGGAATTATTAGATATAATCATAATACATTCTTTAACAATTTTTTAAAAGAATCCTAGATTGAACCATTCAAGATTGAACTGTTTCTTACATACATGCTGTGAAATCTCTCCAAGATGATGTGTTATGGAAAATAAGAGGATTATTATGATGAATATAATTCAAAATACAAAAGTATTTTAATTTACCACATATTCTATGATATATATTGATGATTTCATATTTATATGTGTAAATAATTCTAGGAAAATATCAAATGGAACCAGAAAGACTACACAGGGTTGCAGTAAGAATTATTTGATATTACATGATAAAGTAAAAAAAATTAATTCGTGGTAATTTGAAAATTGGGATTTGTATTTATCAAGGGGAAATATCACTTTTATTCTTTCATATTTAATTTATATAGTATCATTGTAAGTATTATACAATAGGAATCAGAATATTATTTAAGGAAATGTTTTCAATATACTCCAATATAAATTAAGTTACAACTTCTAATTTAACTGAAGATGCAATTTATCAATGAATTGTTCCCGATTTTGGAATTATACAAGGTTAATAAAGTGTTATAGTAATATATAAATATTTATGAACTTAAAACTATGTTATTTGGTAATATGTATTATTTCTGATAGAGGGAAAAAGGCAACTAATTAATGATGTCACATCTAGAGGGATTTTCTGAAAGGGGTGATGTCACCATAAGAATAATTTACACATGATAACGTGGTAGGAACCAAAAATGTAGAAATACTTTAGTAAAATAATGCTTATCATGTGAAAGTTAATAAAATAGTTATAATTTTAATTTAGTTAATGTGAGAATCAATTGGTGTTATTTATATATAACCAATTTTTTTTTTAAAAAATGATTTTTAGAATATTAATGAATATATTATCACACGATTATTTTTCTTCAATGTGACACTAACATGATTATTATATTTGTATATTTTGCACATCAAAAGGTTTAGTTCATATAATTAATGAGAACCATGATATATTATGATAATATTCTTAAATATATATCATATAATCCAGATGAAATCTATATAACATGACATTAATGATGATTTAATAATAGTTGATGGATTCTAATTATTGTATGAGACTTATTCTCATGAAGTAATCTATCAGTATTCTTCCAAATTGAAGGTGATGATGATAGACCCACTCCGAGGAATTCCATATATTATATGTGTAATTGGAATTTCCTATCTATGGATTTAGGGTGTTTGTAAATTTAGTTGAAATTTTTATTAATCTATATCATGGATCACATAATTTTATGTATTGAAGAAATTATGGCCACACCGAATCTCTATGAGATAATATATGTTGGAAGCATTATAATTAATAGAAATTAATTGAATAATTCAAGGAAGGAAATTTTATTTCTAAGTTATAGAAGGTGATATATATATCCTTTCGATTAAAATAGAGTGGTATGATTAAATCCATATCCATGGTAGCTCATTGATGAGTTAATTTAAGATATATAATGAAAGATATATCAAGAATATAACTATATAATACAAAGTATGTATAATTCTCCATGAGATATAAAGACTAGGGGATTGTATTACACCATAATAATTTAAATGGGGTTTTTATCGTGGTGAAATTTAATTATTTCTCTATGAGTTCCTTGAAATTATACTAGATGACAACTGTGGACTTAAAAAAAGTTACCTAATGGAACTGATAAAAACTACCAGAGGTTTTCAGACTAAGTTTATCAATATTTTTTTAATTTTTATATTATGAAAAAATATTATTCTCGGATTGTTGAATAATAATTTTTCAAGTTAAGTTGATTTCATAAATTCAATCACCAATTATTCATGTTTAAAATATAAATGTTAATTGAATATTTAATTAATATTTTACACAAGATAGAAAATTTTATTTTTATTTATCACTTTTTTATTATTTATAAGGTATAAAATAATTATTCCCATCAACAAATATTTATTTTTTTATGCAAATATTAAAAATAAATATTTATTTAAAAATTTTGTGATTATAATATTATTTATTTATTTAATATATAATATAATTATATTTATATAATTATATAAATATTTATTTTTAATGGTTTGATAAATGGCTTATATAATAGTCAGAATGAGTTAAATGGTGAAAATATATTAGTTTAGCCCAGGTCTTAAGATACTAATAATAATAATATTTTTATTTTAAATGAGGTTTACTTAGAATAAAAAATTATAAATTTTTTAATTATATATATAGTCTTATTTATGTTATTCTAGATTACTTTTGAATTTTTTTCACCACAAATTCTATCCAGAGAATTATACCAAGGCTGGGAGAACCTCACAAGCTTAAGAGATTGATCCTCATACTAATTGTAATGAATGAGAGAACAAGAGATAATTCATTGTAGTACAAAATATTCACTTTTAAAATCAACAACAAATGGATGTAAGTACTTAATTTCTCTCTCCCAAAACCGAGAATACCAATAGTGATCTTTAGAGATTCCTAGAGCATATATAAATACTTCAAGAGGAATTCTGGTTTCTATTCTTCCTGAAAATGAAGATACAATGAGTTTGGATATTATATTACTAAATTAATAAGAAAAATTATCAATTAAAGTTAATTATTAATTTAATTTAATTATAAATTATATGAAAAATGATCTTATATGATGAATAAATTGTTTTTTGATCATGTTATTCGAATTTTATTCGTTGAAATGGATGAAAGACATTATTGGTCACAGACCCAACCACTTTCGTTACCCCCAAAAACATCATATATGATGTATTTTGGATATATAATATGTGAATATATATATATATATGTGTGTGTGGGTGTGTGTGTGTGTGTGTGTATTATTCATAATATACGAAATATGTGGATCCAAGTCATATTTTATGCCATAGTCAAGGATAGCATTTGATGTGATATAGAGATATTACACCGTTACCTTTTCCAATTTTATTGAATGAAATGGAAATTTCGTATGCGTTTATATAAGTTTATTTTATAGTATGATTAAAGGTAAACACCTATTATGGAGCATAAAAAACAATTAATTTACTAGGTAATTGCAACAATAGTTGTCATCAAATATTGTCCTTAGGAGATGAGTGAAAACAATAATTTGATGACATTAAATTAAAAGAGAATGTTTTAATTATGTGGTATGTATTTAAAAAGATATAGAAGATCGAAAATAGTTTATGATGTGGATTCTTATGTCAGGTTTTGGTTTTGACATGTAATTCTATCAAAATACTAAAAAGGGTATATATCCTTCAATGTTTTGATTTTTTTATGAATGATTAAAAAATTAATTTACATAAACACATAAGTTTAGTGGATATTTTTTAGATTGAACTAATTGTTTTTACTTCTTGGTTATCCTCCCATTATCTATGTATAAATTCATGCAAGCCACTTCTTAAATTAACTTATAAATAACCAATCAGTTTTTGTGTTCCTTGGAAATACTAAAGTAATTGAAAACCAAGGTAAATGTGTGGGAAATTTCTACACACCTAGCACATAATACAACCATATTATTAATGAAAAATTACTCCAGGAGGAGAGAGATTATCGATTATCAACCTAATAAAAATTATATAATGATATCAAACCCTTAAAAAATTGAATTCAAAAAATAAATAGCCATTAAGAATAAAAATAAACTAATAATAAGAGATTTATTCAATAACCCACAAGGAAGAAATAATCACAAGGGAAAAATTCCCCTCCCCAGTCACCTAGATGATTAACCCTCTAATCAAGGGGAAACAAATAAAAAAGGAGAAATAGAAGTCATTAAGAACAATATTAATAAAAAAATAAATGAAAATTAGTAGAAATTATCTAACATGACATATTTTTTTTAGCCAAACTCTATTTCAGTTGAGTCATCCAATTTATTTTATAGATATCTCGGTTTGTTCTCTTCTATCTTAGTAAAATCACATGTGATCTTGTCCTTATGAATCTTTTATTACTTATCTTTTTTACTAATCATCAAATCTCTAGGATGATTAGGTCCTCCAGGAAATCTGAATAATTATTTTTAATTGAAATTAATGTTTTTCATTTAAGGAACCATGTGTAGACACACATTGATCACATATTTCTAACATGGTGCTAAATGATTTAGTTTTATGTTTGGAGATTCACCCAAATTTATCTCCATAGATTTCTTTTATCTTTTGATAGACTGATTTTTAACAAAGTGTGAGATCAATCATGATGTGGAAGATACAAGGATAGTCCATGAAGCTCAAGTGAGCATATGAAAAAAGCATCCACATGGAATGTTTGTTGTGTGGTTGATAAAATGGTCTTGAAATATATCAAGAAATGAATGATCGATTGGATTGCTTCTTCCAGCTGATTGGGATGCCATGATCTATTCAGTAGACATACAATCACTTTATAACATTTTATAATTTAGAAGCATAATACCTTCCGTTGTGTGGTTGGTCCCAAATGATCTTGAATTCACTTAATTGACTACATGGTTGAAATAGTTCAGTAGGTTGACATTCCTAGTAATTTTCTAGGTTTTACTTCAAATAGGTTTGAGGAATCTATTAAAATTAATATATCATTGGTTATCATTAATAATTATAGAATTCAGAAAACTACATTTATTTCTTAAAAACATCTTAAATCCAGATTATTAATCCATTAAAACATTCATGATTGTGTCGATTATTTTTTAATAATTTAAAAGATCAAATAAAATTATTGAAACCCATGTTAAAATAAATTTTCCCACTAGAGGTCAAAATACTTCTACATTCTAAAGAAGTGATAAAATCCCAGTAAATGATATAATAATGTGATCAAAACCATGAAAATACTTAGCATAATGTAGTAATGTATCTAATCTATCAATTTTACCACAGGTAAATCATAGAATCCAAAAAAGTGAATTTCAAATATTATTACCAAATAAAAATTAAAATATATAGCCAATGAGAGTCTCTATTTAATCATAATATCCCACAAGTCATCACATCCCACAAATGTTTTTGTTTAAATTTTCTCCATTAGTAAAATTAAATTAATTTATACTTCTTTTATCATTATATAACTACTTATATATACTTTCCCATAATATTTTCCTGATCGCTTAGGTATGATTATCAAGAAAATTTTTCTACATTTAAAGTTGAAAAAACACTCAACAGAGGATTGATGGATTTTTTTCTATATACAAAATTTTTCATGTATATGTAAATATCATGATTTTTGGGGGTTTTGTGGCGTTTTGTTTGTGGTGTTCATTGAGAATTTTATGAGCTAGATTATAATTGTTGACAATAATTTATAGCTTAATTCTTGATTTTTATTTTCCTAAATGTTTTGATTCTCCCAAAACAGACTCCTTCAATTACATGAATTCATTTATTTCAATTATCCATTGAAAACCTACATATTTTAATTGAACTACTAAATCATATTGTAATTCCCCTAACCCTAGTAACCAAGTGTTTCTTTGTTATTTTATATAGGTTAATCAAAATACATGATATTATATTATGATGATCATGGTTTAGTCATCATTAAGAAACAGGATACATGAATATTACCTTTATCTATGAAAAAATTCAATATTTAATTACAGATCATTTTTCCTTAGTTCTGTTTGAATGGAAATTCATTTATAGTATTCCACTTCATTGCCTAAGGAAATGGGTAAAAAAAAGTTTAAGATCAAATTCTCAGTAAGGGATAGAGTACAATTTAATCTATCATGGAATATGTAATACATTGGAAATATTTAAAAAATGAAACAATATAATAGAATCCATGGATGGAAGAGTTAATAAATGTGTATATTGTTATATAATGATATAAATTTATGGAATACAGAATTATAGACACAATAAACATAACATTCATCCCTTTTTTTAATACATCATATATAAATGTAAATAACACTCCCATTACCCTCTCTTGGTTGTCTTATAAGACATACCAGTGCAATAGCATGCTATATAATTCCAAGACCCACCCATAATATAAAATTATAATGCATTAGTAATGGAATTATTTTTAAAATTGGAGCCTTTTAACCTTTTAAAAAATATTTTTGATGATAGTGATGGAGTTAACATTATGTTTTAGGCGTTGCACAACCCAAAAGATAATATATTACACATATTAAAAATATTTACTTACATTGATGATTAATATATGAAATATTGTTTTCTGTTCCATAAATATATAAGATGGAGAAACTAAGACCGTTGTTGAATAAATAATTTAGGGTTTACATTAGGTGTGACAAAAATGTTTTTCACACGGGGTTTCAGGATGATGCACAGTCACCATCGTATTTGTTCAATTTTTTTTAAATTAATTCATTTTATTTTTTAAATATTTAAAATTGATTTATCTCTATAAAAAATCCTTATAAAAACTCAGTAAAGTGAGATTAAAACCATAAAAATTTAGAGTTAGGGAGATCCTCACATGAGAGAGAAATCACCAATGAAAAGGAGAGTTCCACGGATCAACGACAAGTTCCAAATTGGTTCACCATTGATATTGACAAAGATTTTTTCTCTATTACTAAATGATAATTTTTTTAGGGGAGGATTTATTATTATTGGATTTTTTATAATATTCATGATTTTTATATGAATATGTATCAACCACTTCCCCATTGAATCCATGTTCGAATAATCATATGGACATTAAAATATATTTTTACATAGAATTTCAAACTCAAAATTATTTTAAAATGATTGAAGTGATTTCATAACCATTTCAAAAAAATTAGAAAAAAACAATGTCTAATACTAATATTTCAATGGTTGGTTTCTTACTTTTTTATGTATTTCTTTATCCAATCATCATGTCTTTATCACCAATATTCATTTTGATAGGTGATTCAACCATTCAAACTAACCCAATTTATTTCATGACTGATCATTGGTTAATTGAATCATTATCATAGGTTTACCATCATAGAATAAAACATATCAAAGGATTGGTGGTGAAAAAAAATTCATAGAAATATTGGGTGATGGTTATTTCAGGAGGAAGGGTGCGCGAGCAACACATGTCGTATTAGGGATGAGATTCTCCAGTGTTGGATGACTAGAATCTAGATAAATTTGATGAGACATCCTGATTAACATGAATATTTGGTGTTTTGGGTAGAGATCACAATGATATAAATGGAAATAATGAAGAAATATGATAAAAACCTATGATATGATGTTTTGGGGAATTTTATGATTACAATACCTGTAGTTTAATAGAACTGACACCATGTGTATTTTCTATACAGTTATACCACTTTTTAGTGAGTTAAATATCACACCACCATGTGGTAGGAACCAAACACCATGTAACCCCAATGGACTAGATCAACATGTACAAATTATACATGCTCTAGTACCCAGAGTGATATTATATGCTATGTGGAAGGGATGTACCCTACGTGACCATAGAGAAGCATGACGTGAATAGTGAGGCACATTTAGAGTGATGAACCTAGACTAGACTTCCATGTGAAATGATCCACACATCATGTAGTAACCTATTTTAATTCCATGTGCGGTTTCGATACTTGTGTTAGAGACTACTTATTGTCCACATGCCATGTACCATAGAAATCACACCATCAACTCTCCTTTAACTAATACCATGGTCTTCATACAATCCCCTCTAAGTTGATATAAGAACCTTTAAATAATCAATTACCTTTATACCAGAACTCACATTCTATTATTCCCAATGATCTTTTAGGTTTAGGGTTTCAGAGAATAAGGTCATAACTACTATAAAACAAACCCATATATCACAAATAGGACACTTATAATAATTATTTATTTTTCCCACAATATAATACTATTAAAAGGATGAATTATTTCTATTCATGAAAAATCTTCATGACAATCAACTTTACCTCTTCTTTATTCTTACACATCTATAAAAAGTATTAATTTTTTTTAAATGATGGACTAGAGAAAAAAAGATCAGTAAGGGATATAAACGGAAGAAATCCATTAATCTAGTCAAAATTAGAAAACCAATAAAATATTTACCTTCATCAGAATATAATTAGAGAATATAAAATAAATAATGTACTCATAAAACACATACACTTTTTTCATAAAGAAAACCCTTAAACCCGTAATGATGAAATAGAAAACATTTTAAGAAGTTTATAACACTATATTTATATATGATGTTAAACTCATATAATAAATAAATATGTCCCACTTAAATCCATTAGATACAACTCTATAGTTATCCACCTCTTTCATTCCTATTAAAATAAGGAACATTTCCCAATGTAATGGGAATCAATATCAGGAACACCTTTCATATAATTTGTATTGGGATCACCCATCATATAAACTGTATAAATTCACTCTTCATAATATAGGACTCTTAAGTACCATATAATGAATAAATATTTTTATTCTTTCGCCTTTTCAACCTAAAACCATTGAAAAAATATTTTGAAATCATATTCAAAACAGTTCAAATATCAAAATACCCATTCTTTTTAGAAAATCATTTTCAAAACTAAAATACATAGAAAAAATGGTAGGTGATATTTTCTTTTAAGAAAATATAAAATATTATAAAGGAATTACAAAATAAAATAATGGGTATAGCGGTAGAGAAAAATATTTATTATTTATATGTTAAAAGAGAAAATTAATTTTTCCCTATTGTGATGAAATTCAAAACGTTCTGTATAAAATACATTAAAATATTCCATTTAATAACATTTGTATGAAATTAAAAAGTGACATAAAATTTCCTATAGAAATTATTTACATCTATATAAATTCAACCATAATATAATTTTAAGAACATGTAAATTTAAGAAAAATATTTATAAAACAAATCATTATAACTATTAAAATGAGTTTTTTAGTGAATGTGTCAATTACCATGATTCTGAATCATCATGTGCATTGTTTATAATTTATAAAAATAAACTTATGATAATTATTTACTTTCTTAAGACCCATTTTAAATTTATAATACATATTTCTTATTTACTACCATGTTACATTTAATTACGTATTCAATTATGTCTATGTTAAAAAAAAATCATGATATTTGTCTCATATGTCCAAATTGACATCTGTAGGTTAAAATTGGTAAAATTGGTCATTATTACATCATTTCCATCATATTAATAATAAAATAATTATCACTTTTTATAAAAAAAATTTAATTTCAAAACCAACCATGATAGATTGTTATGAAAAGTGAACTATGTTATAAAGCTGAAGAGGACATGCCATACATACACATGAGTAAAATTTCTACGTTTGAAATATCACAATTGAAAAAAATAAGTATTATTTTATCTTTAAAAATGATGATTATATCATAAATATAATTTTATATCTTTAAATAGAATTATATAAATCATCAATGTGAAGTGGTGATTTAAAATAACATCTCTTCGTGGAGGAGGAAGTCTACACTTACACACGAACAACATTTTCATTTTCCAATGAGTGGAAAGGTATAAAATAAGATAATATATTTTATTTTAGGAATGTTAATTTGTTCATGAATATCATATATATATATATATATAAATATATGTATATATATATAATAAATCATTATAACTATCAGTGAGAGGAATTGATAGAAAATGGATTACATCGATTCGTGGGGTAGTAGTCTCCCGTACACACGAATAATGGTTCTGTTTAATATGTGATTGAAGAGGGATATGGATATTTTTTATTCCATTAGTATAAAAAATATCAATATATTTAAGATACTATTTTTATTATTTTTACATGTTGGTAGAATATTTAATACAGGTAGAAGAATAAATAAATAAATAACACAAAATTTTAAATAATACCTCTTTATAGAATGACCCCTTTAGGTTTATCATTATCCTTATTAATATGGAACCTATTCTATTAATAAGGAAACATTAAATATTTAATTTACATAAGATAAAGTTATATGAAAATACAATTAATAGAAAAATTATCCAACATTCAAAGGGATTTCATATAGTCCAATAACCCTTGGACTCATCTTCTCATTATTATCATAATGTATAATACATTATCATAGAGATACTTTAAAGAAAGCATAATATCCTACCAGAAAATTAATATATTTCCTTCAGTTATCAATAAATTATTATTACCTACATTTAGATTTCTTCATTTTCTATGGAATAATATTCACCTTCATGACCATTTCTGATACCATCTCCTATCCCAAAAACATCAGTTTGCATACTTCATCCCCAAAAGTTGGAGTCTGACACAACATTCCAAATAATACAAAAAAATATTCTGACTATTTATTGGAATGAATACTAATATTATATGAAAAATAAATAATTAAAGATGATAATCCCAGTTTCCCTAATTATCCATTTAATAATATTTAATCATTTACTCAATGATATGAGTCCTTTACTAAAACATTTTCACAGATTGAGGATGAAAAGTTGTATTGAAATTTAATTTCATATCCAAAAAAATATTAAGTTTATTCCAAAATTGATTAGTAAACATGGGATCATAGTTAGATATAATGGATAAAGTAACACCTTGTAACATGACATCCACTTTCAATTATAGTTGAGAAAAAAGATTTAAAGATATAATATCATGAATGGGAAGAAAATATGTATATTTATTTAGTGGATAAAAAACATCCAAAATTTTATTATTACATTGATATTTCTTTGATAATTTCACCATGAAATCCAAGGATATATTATCCCATTTCCACTTCATTAGTGATGAAGACTGAAGATCAAATTCATTAATTTTCATTTTTTCTTATCATGTTGACATGTGAAACATTTTATTATGAAGTGAACAATATATATCCTCATTACATACCACTAATAGTACCTATGAATGTTTCTATAGATATTATTACTTTTCGAATAAACATACAATAATGAACTATGAGATTACTCAATAATTATCGCATTGACAGGGAATAAAAAGGCATACATAATCACTTTACAAATCTGATAACACATTTTTCACTGAAATTGATCTTTGGAAACACACCCTTCTTAACTTACTATACCATTTACTATAAAATATTATACCACTTCTGATATTTCCTACTTCATTCTGAAAGATATGATTATATTGAAACATGGAAAAATACAATGGAGGTTCCAAGAATCACAAATTTGTGTAAAAATATCCTAAATCTTTAACCAAAGGATAATATTCTAAATATAACATTGTTAATATAGTATTATCTTCTCGACTCAAGTCATTGATTACTTTTTATAAATTTACAGGATGGTAATGAATAGTTCAGTCATAATCCTTGATAAGTTCCATCAATATTCTCTTCCTCATGTTCAAATCCTTTTGATTTAATATACACTTCATATATTTGTTATAATTATATATTTAAAAAATTACTATATATAAATTATTCCTATGTACTTTTAAAGGAAAAACCCATCACTTAATTCTAGATCATATCTAGGATAATTTAACGCACGAGGTTTTTGATTACATGAATCATAATCAGCTACCTAATAATTTTTCTTAGAACAAAACCAATTATATTCAATGAAGAATAACTATAGATGAAAATATAACTATTTTAAGAGGATATTTTAAAAAAAATAGAATTTTCAAATCTTATTTTTAGTTCACAGAAACAATCATGCCACTCGTTTTTTGCTCAGGCTTTTAACCCCTTTTTGGGTTAACATTGATAATGGGATAGATAAAAGTGTAAAACTTTCAAAAACAATTAATTATAGTAACCTAATAAAACAATAAAACATTAAACATCTGTGATATTTTTATTCGTTTTCCATTATTCAACTTGTTTAGTGTTTGAAGGGTCAACATTTATTAGATATTTAAAAACCATATGGTTGAGGAAGGAAATTATTTTTCAACAAAAATACACACTTACTAAATTTTCCATATAACTTATTTTATTTTATGATTTTCAAAATAATTATTATGCTCCATTCAGGATCCTTACTAATTTTAGAATATACATATTTATAATAAATAAACAAAACCAAAATGTTTTCAATATATTCATGGAAAAATAAATTCACAAGATCAATTAATAAAAATAGTGTATTAAAAATAAAAAGGGGAAAACCACAATCTCACAATATTCATATTTTTTTTTCAAATGATGTCTTTGAAAAAACATCCTCTATAACAAATAAATAATTATATCCTTGTCTAATATCAATCTTTAAAAAATATTTTTCTCCCTATATCTGATCATACAAATACATGATATGAGGAAAATGATATTTTTTCTTAATAGTGATGTTATCCAAGGCTTTAGAATCAATGAAAATTTTCATTGAAACATATTAATATTTAACAAATAAAATAATAGCACCCCTTGTTTAACTAATAAGAATAATGAAACCATTATATAGAAACTCTTGAAACTATATTTTCAGTTCTAGATATACGAATTGAGTCATTCAATAAGGGGGTTTTAAAATTGGATTGACATTATAAACTAAGATAATCGTAAACTTAACCTTATGATTAGGAATAAAAATTGGAAATTCATATAAATATAAATATATATATTCAATACTGGAACATCACTAATTTTATCAAATTATTTATTTTCAACAACTTGATATAAGTTTTTAGAACCCAAATTTTTAAAATATGAATATCATATTTTATAGAGTCTATGACCTGAAAATGTATAGAAGATAATATAATTTCCTAATAATATACAATATATTTAAAAATTTAAATAAATTCACTCCATGATATAGCATTAAATTCATGTGACACTGAGTTTAGATTGAATTAAACACCCCCAATGACTTTTTTCATGGACTTGTGTGACATACATGACTGAGTTTTACCGAAAACTATTAGTATGATTATTTAAAATAAAAATTACCTCACAACTGTTAAAATTGGATTTTAGGAATAGTATAAACTAAATTATGAAAATATATTGTTTACATAAATAGAAAATTTATTCATTAGAACCAATTAATTAGAACCAAATATAAAAACCAATTGAATATAAAGAAATGTTTTTATAAAAAATATCATTATGGTCTAATGGAGTTTTATCATAGTAATTAAAATAAGTACTATTTGTGGATGATATTAATTAAATTCAAATACTTTAAATAAATTTTCTTTACATTCATCTAATTTATTTCATTGGTATATGATAATAACAAAACAATGTTTATGAATAAAAGGTTGAATATTTTTTAAATGCAGTTTTGCCGACTTTTAATTGAACACATGTTATAAAACCAAATTTTAGACTTTTATAATTTATATTTGTCAAAATAAAATTAATTATTGATATAAAAATGTAAATAATAAATTATGAAGTTTTTTTGGTATTTCTATGAGAATTTTTATTTTTTAAGGAATAATGGAAAATATTGAATTTTAGTTGAAAACTAAATTTACATCTAAATAATTTATAATTATAAATTAAAACATAAAATGGTTTTAAAGTATAATTAGTTCCATTAAAAATATATTAATCCAATTTAGGTTGTTTTAATGATTTTAAAAATGAATTTAGATACAAAAACATAGTAAACTTTTGACCATTTTCACTTAAAAACCCCATTTTCTCATCATGTCTATCAGATTTATTTTAAAATAATTTCTATGAATTAAATTAATTAAATTTGAAAAAATTAATGAAAGATTTGAAATAATCCTAATTTATAATTTCAAATAAGTTTATCTAAATTTTGGACAAAATGTTTAGTGAAAGAAGTTAAAATTAATTACAGTGATTAAGAGAAAAATGAATATACCAAAGAAATAAAAAATAAACTTAAATGGGAAATGAGCTAGAGAATTATAAAAAACACATTATATGGAAATAAATTTATCTTATATATATTATATTATATAGTTATTTATATTATTTTATCCACCTAAAATGTTAAAAATGTGTGTGGAAGTCCCACTTTATAAAATTTACATGTTTTCTACTCACCCTGCTTATAAACGGATTCCCACTCCCCCCTTCATCAATACTATAAAAAAATTTGTTAATTCAATACCTAAAATAATATCTCATGAAATTCCCTCTCCTAGTCCTTGAATCATTATATTGGGTTGATATCCAACTTAGGAAGGCATTTGTGCAAACCTAAGAAGTATACCCAAAGAAGATGTAATAGTTTTATAAAAGTGTTATTCATTTATTTCCTTCCAAAAAAATATCAATTATTGTTTCTATCATTATTATATAATAAATTAATTATATAAAATAGTCCAAGATATTTTTAGGATAAGGTTATGACAGAAAATTTCACATACTTCCATCATTGGGATTCTACATCATATTTGTGTGTAAGGTGCACTACCACCTCGTGAACGAATGTCATTTGAACTTCCATTACCAAAAATAGTGGATTGGATTAATGATGGAAATAATATTTATATTTGATATATTTAATTTTTTTAATTATTATATATCACATACCTTCATAATTTCCATTTTATAGGAATACGATGACGTCATTCTTGTGTACGGAGAACTACCACCTCACGAAGTAATGCGATTCTTTCACAAATTACATGGAATATAGTAAGGAAGGATTTAATAAATGTATTTAATATATATTACAAAATGTGATAATATAATGGTAATATACATATATGTTATTTATTTTTAATTATTTAATATGTTAATAAAATTTATGCAGTGTTCATGTGTATTTATTACCTATCATCTCAATGAATGGTGTATTTCATTTCCTATCACCAAATTTTATGGATTAAACTAAATTAATATATAGTAAATATATATTATTTTATAAATAATGGTTTAAATCACGGAGTTTATTAATTCATGATCTATGTAATAGGAACATAAAATTAAAAGACAAAACATACTCGAAAAACAAATTAGTTATTAAAATAAAGGATGAATGTAATGAGATATTATTAATAAATGGGTAATAATATGTTATAAAAGAATAATATATGAGATAATAAAAGTTAATATGGTGAAATATTAATTTAATAACATGTTTAAAATCACCATAAAAGATTTTAATTTATTTTCAACCAACAAGAAGCATAAGGCAAGAGATTTCCTAACTCAATTTATAATCATTAGGGTTAACATACGATATTTTGATTAAGTGATGATAGGATTATGTGTGCAATGGAATTAAAATATACAATATTGTATTTAAACTTAATTTAATTTAACTTAGAGTGGATAAACTTAATTGATTCATTTATGGATTCTCACTTCAATGATAAAATCATATTAAAGGTTTATTTTACAATCTCATTCTAATTGAGATTATTTATTCTTTAATTTAAATTGAAAAAAATTACATGAAAACTTCATAATAAAACCTTAAATTTTATTCTCCTCTAATTATTAATGGAAAATATCATGTTATAATACCATTTTTCAACTCCATTTTATTTGAAAGGTTTTATAAAAGGTTTTCAAGAAAACCCTACTTCATTTCTCCATTCGTTTAGAAATATGTTTTCCACCATAACCATGTTTTCTAAATATATTTTATGAAATGTTTTGAAAATTTTAAAATATATTTATTAAATTAATTTTCCCCATTTATACTATAAAAATTGTTTGTCAAAGTAATATTATGATGTTTTTAACAAAATTCACATTTGGATTTATTTTGAATAAGTAATATAAAACATTAATTTAACTTATATGACATGAATGAAACTTCTAGCTATCATGACCACACATATATTTTGAGGAAAAATTTTAAATTTTCAAAAGTTATTTTAAATAAATAATTTATTTTAATTTTTTTATCATATATTTTTTTGATTTTATATTGAAAGAAAAGGATTTTCAAAAGGATTTACAAAATGAAGAAGATATTTTTCATAAGAACATTTTTAAATAACTTTTAAGGAATTGATTTTAATTAATGAAAAAAAACATAATTCGTAATCTAGTGGGTAAATATATTCTATTGATATCATCCTTAATATTCCTCTAGATGGGTTATGATTATTTGGACCAAAGAAAATATTGAAATTTTCTTCATTGATTTATTCTTGAATTTAGTAACTTCCCTTTAAAGTGTTCACATTTCTATGTTCATGGGTAATTAAATATCACCTAAATATCTATATTATATATTATGGATATGATTATTTTCTAAAATGTATACCATTATTAAATATAGTATTTACTTTCAGAGATATTGATTAACTGGGGAAATATTAATAATGTTAAGTCAAAACTATCATTTTTAGTTTCCCATTACTTTTTTATTTGAAAATCACAAACTCGTTCTTAAATAAAAAATATATAATCCTTTGATTTACAAAGTATTTTTACTAATTTTTTCTAGAAAGAATTAACTTTTACCATACTAAAAATAGTTTTCAATTATCCAAAAATTTATATTAAAATTATCATAATGAGCATGAACCCTAATATACTTGGATTAAACATATAAAATCACATTAAGGACATTATGTCTAGTATTTTTATTTAAAAATTTTTTAGTCACATTTTTAATTGGAATCTATACCATTGAATAAAATATAATAAAAAAAATTATAATAAGTCTCTTTAATTATATCTATAGGATTGAATTCTATTTTAAACCTCAATACAAAGAACCTTTGTATAATATTGAAACATTTTACACATTAAAATAAAATAATATATTATCAAAACAATATCATCCGTCAATTTTTAAATTTTTTGAAACAAAATGGTTTTGTGCTTTCCGTTACATTATGACTGTTGAAGTTCCAGGTTTATAGGTCCTCCCTAAAATATTGATGAAACTATTACCGTCGGATATTAGGATGACTGTTGGGATGAATGCCTATATATACCAGGTCATTTTAAGAGATAAAAAATAAAGATTAATAAAAAAACCTGTGGGAGAGATCTGATGATTTTTCTACTATGTACGAGAGCTCTGATGTCTATATGTTCTGGATTGATTGTTCCTTTTACATGTAAATAATTAGTGTTTGTTTTATTTTGGGCGACTCTGATTTTCTTGATTATGATCAATGTCTTATAAGGATAGGAAGACAAAATATGATCTATCATATTGAAGGATTCCAAATCTAGGATGACAAAATATCTTATCACCTTCTAGATTGAGGTCATGCATGGATAACAAGATAAAAGTACATCATTGCATAATGGACCTACACTAGTGTGGATAAGGTAGAATGAATTGAAAATATAAATCATGAGACCTTTATACATGGTTACTGGATACACTTCTCTTTGTGTTGAAATATTTCTAAATTATTTGTTTTCTTTTTTATTGACAAGCCTTTTATTTTTACACTAAAAATAAATAGAAATTTATTTTTTTATTTATATTTCTATTTATATTACATTTATCACTGTATATTTTATTAATATTATTTTGAATTTTTCCAAATACTATTTTATAAGCATTACGATAGAATCAATTTTTTTTATATTTCTCTGTTTTATCATAATTATTGTGATTATGATACTTTTTATAAATATTCTGATATATTGTTTTCAATTACGAATCTGATTAAAAAATTACAACCTTATGGATTTCATATAAGAATTACCTTGATTATGATATTCTTTTTATCATAACCTAGGGCCCAGTTCAATTATAGTTCTAATTCATAAGAGTGTTCCTGAATACATTTTTTAATTCTATGAAACAAATTTCATTTTAATGTCAAAAGTGAATGTTTTTAAACTTACAATTCACCCCTACCCCTTGTAGTTTTATATGTACATATATATTTTGAACCAATAATTTGTATTATAGACACGTCTCTATAATATTGATAGTCACATTTTTTATTAGAGGAGTATTTCACTTCTAATACTTGTCACATTTTACTTCATTTCTTTTACAAGTTATTTATAAACATTTTTTTATAAATACAAACTACACTAACGTGTATTTTGGTAAGCGATTATTGTATTGTTTCAAATATAGAAGGATTAAACATTAGTTCTATAGAAAATCTAAATCCTACCATACTAACGATCTTTAATAGTAATTAATTTTAATACTGGAAGGATAAAATGAAGAATTTAGTGAAAACACTAGAGTTGATAATTTTTTAATGCCCATTGAAGATTATAAAAATCCAAGCATTAAATTCAATTTTTTAAAAAATAAAAAATCTAGAATATCAGTAGTATTAAAAAGTGAGAAACAATTTTTTATGTTCTATAACCAGAAACATCTATAATAAAATTTCATCTTGTAAATATTCTAATAGTATCTAGAATAAATTATAAATTACTCATTTTGGTACATTATAGTTAGTTTAAACCGAAAGATCTATGCTCAGAACTGATTATCAATCATTCAAATTTACTTATGGTTAACATGTTACAAAGGTGAAATAGAGATTAAGGAAAATAGTGAATAGTTTACAACATATTGGATATAAAGGTTTAGATGATGTGATTACTGATGAAAAGATAATTTATTTTATGCCTAAAGAGTGGGAATATGAGAGGAAATTTGTTGATGAGTCCAAGACAATTACTAAGCTAACACTTGATGAATTTTTTAGAAATATTTTACAATATGAAGGTATGTTGAAAAGAGATGCTAATAAAGTTAAAATGTGAAATGGTGGAGTTACTTTAAAAAATAATATAGTTTCTATCAAATCTCCAGCACATAAATATATTGTAAAATATTTTAGAACGAAAAATAATGTGATTCAATATAATTATAGTGATTATAAACATTAAAATAATGAATTATAAAATTTTTCTTAAAGGATAGACATGATTTTAAGGAATTGGTTTTTCTTTTTTGTTACAATAAATGTAACTAGGACCAGAATGAAATGAATTATTATATAGTCACTTGTTAGGAATATAAGAAAGCTAGGCATATCAGACCTGATTGTGCTATGTTGAAAAGGAATGATGGTAAGGAAATATGTTCTAAAAGAAATTTGAAAAATAAGGACAAATAAATAGAAGAAATACTTGAATGCTAATGAATCATGGAGTAAAAGTGGAGGTGATTCTTCTAAATATTCTTCAGATAATGATAATTCTAAATAGATAAATATTAGCCTCTATGTCCGGATACCTTCTGAAAACCAATGTTTTATGGCTAAGTTACAAACTTATGATTCTTTAATATATATGTATTTAAATTTAGTATATCATAATGAGAATTAAATTACTTATTTTGATCAAGAAAATTCTTCATAAGAATATAACACATTACCATCATATAAAAAGGCCTCTAGAATTTTGAAATTTATTAAAAATGAAATGTTTAATGTTAGAAGAATACATGATAAAGGAAATTGTATAATAATTATTTTAAAAAAGGAATTATCAGATCCTTTTAATGGTCTTGATAAAAAATCTTTTGAAATTGATCTTATTTGAAAAAAAACTACAAAAAAATTATTTCTGAAAAGGATAAACTTTATAAAGATTTTTGAGAATTAATTTATGAGAAAAATGTTTTCGAAACAAAACTCAGATCTGAATCTAATAATAACATGGATAAATATTTAATTACAAAAATAAAATATAAAATTTTCTCCTTAAATAAACTTCAATGAAACTTTACCACTTTTAAGGAAGTTTTTGATAAAATGTATAAACAACTCTATCCAAATGGGAAAAGTTAAAGAATGAGAAACTCATTCAAAATGATTATTTAGTAAGAATTACTTTGTTCTTGAAAATGATCACATATTAACAAAATGTCAATGTGGAAGTCACCAGAGTAAAAATTTCTATTTAAATAATGTTGAATAAATAGGATTTCATAATGTTCATTTTAAAAAAATGTTGATTCCTAAAATTTGTTTTACAAATTTTTTCGGACAAATTAAGGCTTGGGTTTTAAAAGCCTAATTATTTTTTATTGAGGAAAACAAAGGAAGTACCAGATATAAGAATACACAGTACATTGATAGTTCTTGTTCCTGGAATATAAATAGTAATAAAAATTTCATTGAGAAAAGAATCAAAACGAAATGTGAAAGAGTTACTTTTGGAGAAAATGTTTAAGGAAATATTGTTGGTATATGTAACATTATTCTTCTTGGGAAAGAATTGATTTAAAATGTTTTATTTTTTAAATGTAATATGAACGAACTTATAAGAATAAACCAAATATGTGAATAAGTTTACCATTTAAATTTTTGTAATGATAAATTTGTAGTACAAAAATCTAAGGACGAATTCATTCTTTTTTCCCATATGTATCAGAATGCTGAGGCAGATAACATTGACGACCAAAGGTGCCAAGAATTAATTTATAAAAGTGTAATGTAAGATCAATATCATTTATTTAATAGAAGGTTAGGACATTATAACCTTATGAAAATATGTAAATTGAATAAGAAAAATCTTGTTAAGGATATATAAAAACTTATATTTGATTCTTCAAAAGTCTGTAATCCCTATCAATATGGTATGAAATATTATTCATGATTCAAATAAATTGGGGGAATTATAAACATCTAATTATTTATAATTAGTGCACACAAATTTATTCTTTCTCTCACAAAATAGATGTATTGGATTCAAGTAAAATATATTTTCTTTAGTTGATGATTACACTAGATATACATGGGTATATTTTATAGCAATGAAATATGAATCCTATTATTTTAAACTTTTGTAGATGATGTAAAAAAATGTGAAAAACCTTTTATTGTTAACTATTCATAGTAATCATGGTGTATAATTTATTAATTATGATTTTTAAACATTTTACACTAATAAAAGCATTACACATAACATCTCAGCTCTGAGAAATCCTTAGAAAACTGTGTTTTTGAAAGAAGAAGTCATATTCTTCATGAAATAACAAGAACCATTTTGAATGAACACTTAATTGCTAATCATTATTGGTTGAAGTTGTTAGTAATACTTGATATACTATAAATAAATTTATAATTCATCCTTTTATTAATAAAACACTTTATCTATTATGGATAGGATGAAAAAAAGTTTCATACATCATTGTATTTGGATACAAAGTATTCATTTAAAATTAAAACGATAATTTAAACACTTTTTCACCAAAATACGATGAAGGTATATTCTTATGTTATTTTTATACTTATATAGCTTATTAGGTTTTTAACAAAAAAAATATTAAACAATTTAAGAAATAGTACATGTTAAATTTGATGAAACTGGTCGTTTTTTCAAAAAAACCAAACGAATATCCTTAGATTCATTTTACAAAATATATTATCAGCCATGGTTATAATAATTTTATAATAAAGAAAAATAAACAAGAAATTTTTCTAATGTATTTACCCAATAATAGTTTTTACCTTATGTTTCTGAACATGTTTTAAAAAACCCAAATCAATTGTTTCTTAAGAATCATCATAGTTATAGTATCACTGGTGATTTAAATCAACCCATAAGGACTAAATGTTCTTCAAAAAGTTTATTAGAATATTTTTCTCCCCTTTCTAAATTCAAAACAAAAAAGTCTTGATGAGGCTTTAGGTGAAGAAGATTGGAATAAGGCTTTGCAAGATGAACTAAATGAATTATAAAGGAAAAAATTCTTGACCTTGGTTAAAATAAATAAATATATCTCTTTAATTGATGTTAAATCGATTTTCAAAAACTATGTGATGAAAATGGAATAATAATTAGAAATAAATAAATACTTGTTAATAAAGGTTATAATAAAAAATAGGTCATAGACTATGAATAAACATATTCTCTAGTAGTTAAACTTTAATCTATTCATTTTTAATTAGACTTTGCAATATTCTTCATTTTCAAACATTCTCAAATGGATGCGAAGTGTGCTTTACTTAACAAATATATTCAACAGGAAGTGTTTCTGAAAAAACTCCAAGTTTTTAAGATACAAAACATCCAAAAAATGTTTATAAACATAGAAAAGTATTCATATGAACTTAAATAATCTCCTAGGGCATGATATGATATATTGACATGTTTTTTGTGATTTGTTTTGGTTAATGGAATTGCTGATCCAACACTCTTTATAATGAATGAAAAAATGGTTTGATTTTTTGAAATTATATTGATGAAATTATATTCTGATCAAATTAAGAATTTTTAAAATATTATATTGAAAATATTTTTAAAAATGGGTTTGAAATGAGTATGATGGGTTAGTTTATATTTTTTTTTTCAAATTTCCCAAAAACCATTAGGTACTAAAATATCCCAACATAATTATATTAATTAAAATTTTAAAAATCATAGATAGAACCATACTAAAATAATTAATACTCAAATTAGTACCTCAAATATACTTCATACTGATGAAACTAGGGAACCAGTGGATTAAAAAACTTTTCGAAGAATGATGGGAAGCCTCTTATATATAATTACTAGTCGACCAGATATAATGTTTTCTCTATTATTATGTGAAATATATTAATAAAATCAAAATGAACCCCATTTAAAAGCAGTTAAAGTAATTTTTTATTATTTAAAAAGAATTATAGATTTATGTGTTTTTTATTTTTCTGGAATTTATTTGGAAATAAATTTTTTTTCAACTACTAAATTTGGTGGTTTTAGAATGGATAGGAAAATTACATCCAGAACATGTAATTTCTTATGATATTCATTTTTTTCTTGGTATTTTATGAAAAAACACTCAATAGTACTTTCCATTATTGAGTTGGGATATGTGAATGCTCGAAGTTATTGTGCTTATGTGTTGTGGATACAACACACACTCATAGACTATGGAAGGAGTTTTACAAATACTCAAATACTTTGTGACAATAATATTTCAATTTCCCTTAGTAAAAACCATGAAAAATTACTCTCATTGAAAAACATAGATTTTAGACATCACTTTCTTTGGGATGACACACCTAAAAGAGATATCATTTTACAATTCATCAAAATATAAGAATTACTTGCTAATAGTTTTACCAAATTATTACCTTATAATATTTTTAATACATTAGAAATAATCTTGGAAAGATCCCTATAATGTAATCATTCATCTTTACTTATTTTTTAAACAATATATTTTAATTAATATACCCTTATTCCTAGGGGATTATATATTCATTCCTTTTACAGAACATTTTTCCTTTCAATGTTTTAAGTATTTCAAAATATTCATAATTAGTCACACTAATTTTAGTATATTTCAAAATCATATTTAAAAAATGTTCATATTTAAATTTTATCATATTTATCCTTTCAAAAAAATTCAGTAAAACAATCTGATTTGAATCAAAATTAGAAAGTTCAATCAAATTAGAATATTCAATCTTATTGAAAAAAATAATCAGATGTTATATATAAATTGGATTTGAGTTTTTGAATCAGAATTGAAATGTTTTCATATTCATAATTGAAGATATATTTTAAATGTTATTGTATGTTTACCAAAAATATCGTATTCAATTAAAAAAATAAAGATGAAAAAATAGTATTTCAATGCTTACACACCAAATGGTAATCTTCTTTATTTTATTCTTTAAACACTATTCCATTAGTTTCACTTTTTGATTGTTGTTATTGTAAATGTTCTCTATTCAAAATTGTTTTAATCTGAAAATCATATTCACCTAATATAATAAATTATTTTCTTAATCTTCTAGAGTATATATTTTAGGAAAAATAATTAATCGGATATAATCTCAACTGTTTAATTATAATGATTTAATTTCATCCCTCAGATTAAGTTTGGAAGATCAAAGGTTGCTCGATTTTTCTTATTAATTGGGGACCACACCATGTCCCAAAACGCTCCTCATAAATTCATTATGAAGCTCTACCAAGTTTAAATGTGAATAACTGATTCCTTCCTGTTTGATTCCTCTATTTTCAGTCAAAATACAATCTCCCCATCCAAAGATTACAAAACGTGGTGGGTCCTCTATGAAAGGTTAGTATCAAGAAATTTATATGAAAAATTTGATTCGTCACTGAAGAGAATGATTCAATTTCAAGTATGGGAATAATTATGCATATAAAAATTATATCAAAACTACAATTTGTTTAATTTGGATATATTTCATGAGTTCTATGAATCCGTTATGTCATTCAAGAAAGATAGAAATTATATTGTTTTCTTATAAATTAATTACAAAAACTATGAAATGATTCCCAAAATTGTTGCTTTTGTTTTTGGTGATTCTAATGAAGGATATGCATATTTACTATCTCAAAATTTACCAGAGTCCAAGGGTACCTTTGTAATGGATAGATTAGAAATGTATTTGTGAAAAAAAATTATGATCCAAGGAAAGTTATTCATCTTTGTCTAGATCACATAGTTTTTGGCACATGGATGCAATGTTTTTTAATCCTGAGGAGAGGTGATAAAGAAACTATAAAGGTATAAAGTGTTTTTGTTTTATATTATATTGTTAAGATGTGAAAGATTAACCTTGTTGGATTCATTATTCCGAATGAGAATGAAATCATGTTAAAATCTATGACGTCCATAATTATTTTTTCCATGTCGGATTATAAAGATGATTGAAAATAGTCTCAGAAATTTAAACATAGAAATAAATTGTATCATATAAAAGATAATGTTTCATTAATCATTAAAGATATGATTAAAATGACGTTTTTTTTGAACCAGAACTAAAAATGTTTGTTAATAATACCAAGGTATCTATATCAGAGGAAGAAGCCTACTCAACCAATAAACGTAAAAAATAGTATAAACAAAAGTGAGAATCTTATTCTCTTTTAACTAATAAAGAAATGAAGGAAATGAAATACTCAAAATAAGTTATTGAGAAATGGAGAAAATGAAATGAAAATAAAAAATAAGGATATCACCAAATTAGACTCTATCCAGCTGAATATTTTGAACTCAGAATTCATGGTGAAAAAGTCAGAGAAAAATAATTCAAAGAAATGAAGTAATAGAAGAATCTTTTAGCAGTACAGTTATGTGAGAAGTTGTTGAAGGGTGTAGAATTGGATTTAGCTAAAATTATTTTACCTGACAACAATACTAATATTGTTTTAAAATGAACAGTTGTAGTTCATTCTAATTTATCCTATGAAAAATAGATATGAAAATAAATTGTTTATGTTCAACAATTAATAAAAGTGGGAAAATAAGATTTAAAATAATAATATCAAATTCATGAAGTGATAGAGAAAGTAATTTAAGAAGGAGTATCATTAAACGAAGAATATAATGGAAAACATGAAATTTAGAATAATGAAGAAGAAGAATAACAAAAAGAATAATGACAAGTAAAGGAAGAAGTAGATTAAATTCAATAGAAAATAAACTCTAACGAGAAAGAAAAACAGAATTCATTGAAAATAATTTCACTAAAATCCTCTCAAGCATATTCAAAAATATTATCCTCCTTTGGAAATAGTACTTAGAAGATATTAATAATTGAAAAATAACCATTTATTAAATATGTTTTTTATTTATTTGAGAAGGATGATCAAAATCTAGTTAGAGTGGTTTAACATTATAGAAGGATAAATTTGGGGAAATTAAAATTTTTATTGGAAAGAATGATGATAATTGTGTTTAAAGTCTATATTCAAGGAAATAGAAAATAAAACTGGTGAAAGAAGAAATAATAACAATTAAAAGAAATAAATTAGAGTTAGAACCTCAACACACAATATCATATAAAGGATTTGATTACATCTATCACTAATTAACAATTTTGATAAATAAAATTACATTTTTTTCTAAGGATGTAAAAAAAAAGATGATATGGATATGGAGATCCAATATAAGGATTTAAATTCAATACAATCTTTAACACACATGATAATTATTTTGGAATCAGAATTTAAGGTGCACAAATAAAAGGCTATAACCAATTGAGAAGTTGTAATAAAATTCTGATTTGGTCCTAAAGTGTTGATGATGACATAAAGATTCATGATGAAAAACTTTTATCTGTAAAGAAATATTTGGATGAAACTAATATTGAATTAAATTGTTCTATAATGGATGTATAAAACAAATGACTCTTGAAACTTTCATAAGTGACTCCGAGAAGTAGAGGTATGATGTTTTAGATTTTCAAAATAATTTAAAATGGTTTTGCAATGAGATCCTTGATGTGAATAATTGTTTTGATAATTTATGAAAAAAACTAAATCTCTGGAAGCTATTATCAAAATTTTGGAAGATAAGGTTTAGACTCATGAAGAAGAGATGTTAGAATAGGATAAAAGTTTTTAGATTAAAAAAAGAATTCATCAACTGAAAATGAAAAAAAGTATCATGAAATTATTTTGAAAAAAGTGGAAGAGGGTAGGAAAGAATTCAAGAAGCTCAGAATAATTCTCAAATATTTGACTCCTCCAAAGAAGAAATATCCAATTTCCTAAAATATTTTTTTTATTACTAATATTTTTGAAACTTCAAATAAATACATTGTCATATATATTTATGTTTGATTGAATATCTTCTAATTATCTAGGATTGAATTTTCCTTCATATATTTTGATATGGTCATGCACTTTACTGTTTTGATTAGATTTTTTTTAAACCCTTTTCATGTATGTCAAAGACTATTACATTACTTTTTGGAAATAAAAAATTAGATAATGCTTTAAATAAAGGGGACAATTCCATAAAGAGAGAATGTTACAAACATGATGATATTTTCTTAGGAAAATCCCATATTAAGGTGGAGAATCTCTCACAAAATATTAGAATATGATCCTTAAGGGATTATCATGATAAGGGAGATTTAATTGTATTAAATATCATATTCAAAAGAGTTTATAAAATCAAAGGGAGATAAGTGTAAATTTTACATTTCTGAATATAATTGTTCTGAAAAAGAATTATCTACCTGAATTTTTCAAGGACATTTCTATTCAAATATTGTGGTTCATGTTTTCCAAAAATGGGGGGAATGTTAATTACAATGTATATTTTAGGCTATTCCATTAATTTTATTTTTATAATCACAAAACACATTCTTAAATACACCATATCTAATCCCTTTTGGTCTGATGTGTTTTTATAGTTTTTTCTAGAAAACATATACTTTTAGAAAACTAAAAATATTTTTCAAATATTGTTGAATTTACATTACAATAATCATATTTTACATGAATCTGACTATGATTGGATTTACCTTATTAAATAACATTAAATACATTATGGCTTGTATTCATACTGATAAATTATTTAATTTGATTTTATAGTGGAATCAATACCATTTGATCCACACTTATAAAGAAAATCGTAATAAGACTCTTCAAGTGAATCTATTATATTGATAATCAATTAGATTTAATTCTATTTTAATCCCGAAAATGAAGAACAATTTTATCATATTGAAAAATTTTGTTACCTTACACTAAAATACTATATTAGAAAAATGATGTCGTGTATCCAGTTTTAATATGATTGAAACAAAATACTGTTATTCTTTCAGTTAAAATATCATCATTCAAGTGTTAGGTGTCTAAGTCCTCCCTAAATTATTAGATAAAATATGACCATTGGAGATAAAGATTATTATTTTGATGTATGACCATAAAAATTAGGTTATCTAAAGAGATAAAAAATAAAATTCGATAGAAAATGATGTGCAAGAGATATATTGATTTTTCTACTCTGTTCAAGAGCTGTGACGTTTTCAAGTTATGAACTGCGTATAACTTTTACTTGTAACATCATAGAGTTATTTTTTTCATATTTATATGATTGTTGTTATTATAACCGGGGACATATGGAGAAATGAATATAGTATATGATCCATTTGATCAAGGGCATTCAAATCTAGGAGGATATCAGATCCAATCATCATTTTGATCTAGGTATTATAAGGATAGTAAGACAAAATCCGACCATTATATCAAGGACATAACATAGTGTGTGTATGAAATACTTTCCTGAATGTATAAATCAAGGGAACATTATCCAAGGTTACTGGGTACCTTTCTTTTGGGTTAGAAGAATTTGAAATCAATTATATTTCTTGTTTCTTTTCAAGTATTGTTTTTATGCTACAAATAAATATAAAATGATTTTTTGTTTTCATCATTCTATTGGTATTAAATTTCTCATAATATTTTTTTTATGATTTTTTATTACTCTAAATATGATTCAATGTGCTTTAATATAAAATAAATATTTATTGTATTTATCTGATTTGTCATAACCATTATGATTATAATACCTTTTTTAAAATATCTGATAAATCATTTTCAATTTTGAATCCAGCTAATTTATTACAAACATGTGGATTATATTTCAGAATCAACTTGATTACGATATTCTTTTCATCAGAACTTAGGTCCAAGTTCAATTATAGTTTTAACACATAAGAGGATTTGTGAATATTATTTGTTTAACTCATCTAAACAATTTTTATTTTTATAGTAAAAATGACGGTTTTTAAATATAAATTTCACCCCATATTGTAGTTTTCCATTTTCATATTCATTTTGATCATACTAATAGTATTCGAGCCAAGTCTCCATGATACTGATAATCATAGATAAATCTGTATCCTTTACTCAATATATATATTTTATAAAGAACATTTTTTTATGAGTTAAAAATATTATTTAACATATGTGGAATGCTTTAGATAGGTATATAGTTGGTTGGTGGCTATTTAATATAATCCCCTCGATGCATTGGTAGTCTCTTGACATGAAAATAGTTGGAAGAAATCCCATTTAATTAATAACCAATAATGCTATAAACAATCTTCTGAATGGTCTTGAAAGTAGAATGTTTTAAAAAATCTTGTGAAAGGTCATGATGGTAAAGGTTCCATGTACCTGAGAAACATGGAATTTAATTAATAATAATTAATTTTATTAAAAATTTAGTTATAATTATCCATCAAACTCTCACTATGATAAAAATATATCGATCCAATTCATTCTCATTATACTGATTAAATGACTTGTGTTTCAAGTTATTTAACATGCAATAGTGATTCTTCCTTATCTTATCGTGATTATCATGTTTTTTAAAATGAATTTTTTTCAAATAATTACAATTAAATTTTATTTATGAAGTTACTTCTCTCCTTATTTATTACAAGGAATGCATGTTCAATTATTTACCATTCATATTGATTATTCTCACTGTTTTATTGTTACTTCTTCCGTATTTAACCCTTACTTAGAATTTGAGATCACCCTTATTTTTTCCCTTTCCTTAGAAATCCATGATGTTTAATACAAATGATATATAAAGAATCACTATAGAGAGTAATTATTGTTCAAAAGAGAAAATATGTGGTAATTTATATATTCAATTATAATTATAGACTCATGTATGTATCTAGTTTGAAAATACCACTAAACAGTTTTGTCCTTTAGGACACATTCCTTGTACCTAATGCCAATGTAATGGAATCATGAAACAACACTTGGAATACAGGGATGGATCACTATAGAAGGAATCGTAGGTAGTTTAGTAGAAACATTGGGAACTGGATTTTGGAACACATAAATTAGAGAACGAAACCCTATTATATACATTGAGGATAAGTATAGAATAACATACCAAAGAAAATATGTTTGTGATTATGATATTAGCTACCCATAAAATTTAATTTTTTTAATTATTTCACTAATTTTGGGATTATACATTATGTTTTATAATGAAATGATCTAATATAGTATATATCATTAATTTGAAATGGTCCATAGTAGAAAGAATGTGAAACTCACTAATACGTATGATCTAAAGAGTAAGAATGACTATGTCTTATTTGGGATTAAATAAATATTTAATAGGGAACCAGTACGCCAAATGTTTGCATCCTATCCGGACATAGTGTTATTTTATAACAAGACAAAGAAAGAGTTATATAAGTAATATGGTTTTAGAGTGAAGAAATAAAAGAAAAGGACATATGGGATAAAGATAGCTAAAGGGAACAAGGGAAGAAATAATTCTCCCACATGTAATAATTATGAAAAGAAACATCCTGGTACATTCTTAAAATGACTATAAATTTTCTATATGTTTGAAGAGTCATGATACTGTGATTTTGACCAAAATAGAAAGAAAAATGATTCTAATGTAAAATGATTCAACTGTAAGGTTCCAGGACTGCGTAGCGGATGCCTGTGGGCTGGGATTTTAAAATTTTTCGGCTTCACCAGAGTAACATAACCTTGTCAGCTCCGGTGATCTTGTCCCGGATTGGTCCAAGGATCTCGTAAGGTTCTTTAGGAAAAAAAAATAAACTTGAACATTTACCTTGTACAGAATTGACATGCGGGATGTCGGCGATCGTTTCTCGAAGACTCCGATGATGAAGCCCTCTAGATCATCCACACAGACCTCTCAAATCTGCATGCACTCCATTCTTCAAAATCCAGGTGCTAGCGCGGATCTTTGATGCACACTTCGATGCAGCAATGATCACCACAAAACTAGCATCTTCGATACATGAAGGCGGAACATGAAGAACTTTCTAGTTTGAGAGATTCTCTCTCTAGAACTCAGGAGGAGAGAGAGGCTCTCAATTCCAACGAATGTATAGTCACCAGGGGAGAGCCTCTCTTTAAATATATATAGGGAATATCTAAAATACGCAGTAAGGGTTCCCAGCCCCCATGTATTAAACATTCACTATATATATATTATAAATAATTATTTATGAGAAATTAAATTATTCCATAGATAATATTTATTATTTATCACTGAACTGCAATATATATAATTATATATATTACGTGATAAACATGAGTCTAACTTGACCCACACCTCTAGATAATATTAATCGAACCCAATATATAAATATCTATCCGATTAATATTTATCTATGTATTTACTTAATCACTCATAAATACATGTTATAAATAAATTCAGAAAATTATTCGAAACATGAATAATAAAAAATTTTATTTACTACTTGGTGATCCATAGGACTTGGATAATACTCGGACACCATGGTGGGGACCACCGAGCCATAAAATCATATTCATCAGAATAGGGAAGATTGTCAAAGCGCTATTGTGTGTGACCCTCTAGGCCCTTATCTCAATAGTAGTGAATAATATCACCGACCTAGAGCAGGGTCTAGTAACCCATAAAGGCCCCTATAGAGATAAGGAAAACTCAAAGCAACGACTACCTTCCCATGAACATAGTCTGTGTAATCTAATCTCTTCGTCATCGATATCTCAATAAAGTAGAATGAATACTCAGTGTAATCATTCTTCATTTGCTTTAATTTGTTTGTTGATTTGTCAGGATGGACTTACCTTCCACTACCATGGCCATGGATTTAATGAAGGTGCAACCATCCTAATCAACCAGGACCAAGATATATCTTCCTAAACTCGGAAGTGAAAAATACTTTCTTGATCATTCAATTAATTCCATGCCATTAATGACATACCCAATATAAATTACCTCACCACGACTTGTCTCCATGGTTTTCACCTTATATCAAATGTATGTAATTAAATGACATTCATTGATAATAATCTCAAGTTAGGAGACCATTACACATGTCTATAGATAGGAATGACCAATGACACCAAAAACATGTGGTGTTCCTATTTAGTGGGTCTGTCCTCATGATCACGATAGCTAGAGATCATCAAGTGTGAACTTCATGAGATGAAGTCTCAATGATTATGAGCCCCAAGCACCTGATGGTCACACATCATCTGCGTTCTTTCAGAATGATGTAACTGGACCATAGGACGTTACTTTAAGATTACTATCATGGCATCTTAGGGTTCTAATTATAGCTTGGGACCTGCTATAACCATTTGATGCGACAGGTAATCTAAGGAAATTTCCATTAATAAAGTTGATGCATAAGAAACTACACTATCATGGAAATATAAATACATGTATAAAACAAACTGAATACATGTAACAGTAATCAAATTACAAAACAAGTTGGGTCTAGGGCACCCACTTTCAACACTCCCACTTGCACTAGAGCCAACTGCGAATAGGTTTCTATCTGCTAGCTCTCACATGTGAATCATGCTTCTGCTGAGAAATGGCTTTAGTTAGGGGGTCTGCCACGTTGTCCTCTATGGCTACTCTGCTAACCGTCACATCACCTTTTTGAGTAAAATCCCTCAAGAGATGGAACTTCCAAAGAATATGCTTTGTCCTCTGGTGAGACCTGGGCTCCTTGGCAAGCACCACTGCAGCAATATTGTCACAATATACTGAAACAGGGTCTGTACTTCTAGGTACAACACCAATGTCTGAGAAAAATCTATGTATCCAGACTACTTCCTTTGCTGCATCGGAAGCTGTAATATATTCGGACTCTGCTGTAGAATCAGCAACCATAGTTTTCTTTGAGCTTCTCCAGCTCACTGCACCACCATTCAGGCAAAAGATGTATCCTGACTATGATTTCATATCATCATGATCTGTCTGGAAACTAGCATCAGTGTATCCCCTCACAACTAGTTCCTCATCTCCCCCATACACCCGGAACATATCCTTAGTACGCCTCAAGTACATAAGTATAGTTTTAACAGCTGTCCAGTGCAGCTCTCCTGGATTGGCTTGATATCTACCCACCATGCTTAAAGCAAAGGCAACATCAAACCTAGTACATAAAATGGAATACATGATAGAACCCACTGCAGAAGCATAAGGGACTATACTCATTCTGTCAATCTCCTCCTGTGTTTGTGGATGCATTTTCTTGGAGAGATTTACACCATGTGACATAGGTAACAATCGTCTTTTGGATTGTTCCATATTGTACCTTTTGAGTACCTTGTCAATATATGTACTTTGACTTAGGCCAAGCATCCTTTGAGGTCTATCTCGATAGATCTTGATCACTAGGATGTAGGCTGCTTCACCAAAGTCTTTCATGGAGATGCATTCATTTAACCAACTCATGAATGACTGTAAGACTTTCACCTCGTTTCCCATGATTAATATGTCATCGACATATAAAACTAGGAAAACGATAGCATTCTCTTAAAACTTTTTATAGACACAAGGCTCGCTTTCATTTTTGACAAAACCAAAATCTCTTATGGCCTCATCAAATCGTACATTCCATGATCTTAATGCCTACTTCAATCCATAAATGGATCTCTGAAACTTTCAAACTTTATTGGAATTCTTTGACTTAACAAACCCTTCGGGTTGAGTCATATAGATGTCTTCAACCAACTTCTCATTTAGAAAATCAGTTTTGACATCTTTTTTCCATATTTCACAATCATGAAAGGATACTATTGCAAGCAATATTCTGATGGATTTAAGCATTGCCACTGGTGAGAAGGTTTCATCATAGTCAATGCCTTGACATTGTCTGAAACCATTTGCAACCAGTCTTGCTTTAAAGGTATTAACCTTACCATCCATGTCCAGCTTTTTCTTGAATACCCATTTACAACCAATGGGTTTTACATCATCTGGAGGGTCTACCGAAACCCAAACTTGATTTTGGTACATGGACTCCATCTAAGAATTCATGGCTTCCTTCCATGTAGCAACTTCTTTTCCTTCTACTGCTTCCTTGTAGGTTAGAGGTTCATCATCCTCAAGGATTATTTTTTCACATGACTCGGTGACAAGAAAAATATAACGCTCTGGTTCTCTAACCTCTTGCGTAGACCTATGCAGTATTTGTGTCTGAGGAACAATTTCTTCTTCCACTTGTTCTTGTGGAGATTCTTCCTCTACCAACTCTTGTGCATCTTGAGCATTAACATCATCGAAGTCAATCTTTCTACCACTATTTCCAGTAGAAATGTGAACCCTTTCTAGAAATGTAGCCTATCTTGCCACAATTACATTTCTATCTAAAGGGTTGTATAGGTTTTATCCTCTAGTTTCATTAGGATAACCTATAAAGATTCACTTAGTGCTTCTGAATGCTAATTTTTCACTTAGTAAAGTCTTGAAAAATGCCTCGCACCCCCACACACACATGTGTGTCAGATTGGGTTTCATTCCAAACCATAACTGATATGGAATCCCATCTGTGGATTTAGTTGGTACTCGGTTAATGGTATATGCTGCCGTGTACATGGCGTATCCCCAAATGGATAATGGAAGAGTTGTATAACTCATCATTGATCTGACCATGTCAGGCAAGGTCCTATTCCTCCTTTCACTTACACCATTCCATCGTGGTGTATAAGGAGGAGTGAGTTGGGATACTATCCCACACTCCTTCAAATGATCAATGAAATATTGGTTAAGATATTCTCCACCTTGGTCTGAGCGATGTGATTTTATCTTCTTACGAAGTTGGTTTTCTACTTCATTTTAGTATTCCTTAAAGAAATGAAAGGAATCTGACTTATGCCGCATTAAGTAGATATAGCCATACATACTATAATCATCGGTAAAAGTGATGAAGTATAGAAAACCACCCCTTTCCTCTACTGGAAATGGACCACATACATCGGTATGTATTAATTCTAGTACTGCATTGGATCTTTCTCCCTTTCTTGAGAAAGGTGCTTTGGTCATCTTTCCTTATAAACAAGCTTGACATACATCTAAGGGTTCTAACCGTACCGAGTCTAGATACCCTTCTTGAGGTATTTTTTTGTAATTGATTCTCATTTACATGACCAAGCCTGAAGTGCCATAGGTGGGTGTTATTAGAGTCATGTTGGTTATTTGTGTCATTGATAGCCATTACTGAGTTTTCTAGTTATAGTATATATAAACCATTGTTAAGATGTGCCATACCATAACATATCTTATCCCTATAAAAGAGACTACTTTTATTTCCAAACATGAAATAAAAAACCATTATGTCTAAACATGACACAGAGACAATTTTTCTGGTAACAGACAGTACATAATAGCCATTGTTTAAAACAAGAACCAAACCAGTTGGTAAAGTCAAGTGATAGTCTCCCACTACCAAGGCCACCAGACTTGCACCATTTGCAGCTCGGAGATACACTTGAACTTTTACAATCTTCTTAAACCTACTCGGTTCCTGTATATGTATACAAATGTGTGAGACACATGTCGTCTCCAATACCCAACATGTAGATAAATATAGATTCCATTAAATGACAAAAATACCTGAAGCCGAAGCGTCAACTTGCTTCTTATTCCCAACTCTGCCATTCTTTTTCCAATGGCATTTCTTTCCACATCCAAAACAGATAGCTTCCTGCTCATTACTTTGCCTCTATATCTTTGGCTTCTTGGAAGGACGATGTATTGGTGTCTTTGGACTTGACTTGGCTTTAGACCCCTTTGCATTGCCCTTGTTTTTCTTGTTCACTATAAGGACAAATGTATTGGTGTTTTTCATGTCCTTATCAGCTTGCCGAACTAAACCTAAAAGATCCGGGAGCGACTTTGTCATATCATTCATATTATAATCGACAATGAAAGTCGAGAAGCTTGACGGTAAAGAGGCAAGAATGAGATCCACTGCTAGTTCTTGGTTCAGATTGAACCCATGGGCTTCAAGCCTCTCAATATACCCAATCATTTTGAGTACGTGAGGACCATCTTGGTGCCCTTCTACTAGCCTGCACTTATAAAGCGCACTTGAGATTTCATACCTTTCTTGCCTAGCCCTCTCCTAATATAGTTCTTGGAGATGTGGAAGAATCTTATAGGCGCACTCTTCCTCATGCATTTTTTTGCAATTGGCTGGACATGGATGACAACATGATGCATTGTACATCAAGCGCATCGTCTGCATGCTTTTTCCACTTATCTTTTTCTGTCATTCTTTATCCCTGAGGAGGCTCAGCAGGAATTGAGGATTCCAGCACATATAACTTTCTTTATTGGCGTAGTACTATGCGAAAGATCCTGTACCACTCCTGGAAGTTATTTCCGGTCAAGATATTTTCTTTATCAAAGATTGATCGCAGTAATAAAGTACTAGTGGTGTTGGTGATTTCCATTTTGAATCTACATTAGATAAACATTTAGCAGTTAGTACTTTGTCTTGATTACCTTTTTGACATTTTATGATTAACAAATTATTATATCATTTAATGTCTCCCACTATTTTAACGAACCTTAATAGCCCTCACTATTAGATTCAGAATACTCTATCGCTTGAGAATTCTAGTGGCAAGGATCCTCCAAACCCCCTTCGTATTCTACAAGCTAGGGTTATGACCCTACTTGAAGGGTTTCAAGGTAGGCTCTATGCTGGCCAACCCCTTGTTCTTGTGGTTCCTTGTATTGTTGAGTAAAGTACCAGCTTTTGGAATCTGAACTTGATTCCCTCAACCTCTTGCCTCTAAAGTGATATCAATTTAGCTAAGGCTAATCCTTGACTACTCACATTAGTTAAATCGACCCATTTCTCACATGGAAACGCCCCGGTAGTAAGAGGCACTCTCAACTGAGGCTGATGAGCACCCAAACAGCCGGTTTTGTTTAGATGTGAGAAATGGAAGCCATTATGACTTAATATATCTTTGAGGGATTTTTACATATTAATTGATGAATATAATCCTTTTTCTATTTATTATGTTCAAACTGGGTTGTCGCGCTCACAACTGAACGTTCAATAGAGTATTTATTTGTCACAAATTTATGCATTTTATCTTGTTTACTATCCTATGTGATCATGCAATAATCATACAGTCGCATAAAATAATAAATTGTGCATAAAGTAAATCAATCATTCCGACTGGTCTTGAGCATTCTATAATGATTGATCAATAACTGATCAATCATCACCTAGGGGAACCCGTACCTGAGTCGATACAAGAATCGTGTCGCTTCTGGCCCTAGTGAAAAGCATCCAACACCTGTCTGGACTACCGCCTCATTTTGGCGAGGTCTTCCTCTCGAATCGTCATCGAATAAATACAAATATACTCACACGCAGGTGAGGGCGTCTGGGGTACAAAATACAAGTGGTGCAATTGACACGTAGGCCCTAATACATATTTGAATTAAAAGACGATTCACAGACCGTCATTTATCTAATTAAATATTACAATCATCGCACACATTGAATAAATACGTGCAAGACATACATAGGTGGGTCAAAAGCTAAAGACCAGTCGGGGTAAAAGCGCAATAAAAATTAAATTGCAATAAATTTAAATTATGTGAGGGTGTTCTAATAAATTAAATGAATTTGATTAAATTCAAATAATTTATTTTTATTGGTTCCATTTGTTTAATTTAATTTTAATTCCAAAAATTTAATTAAATTAAACCATTAATTTAATTCTAAACATAAATTAAATTAATATTTTCGTATTAAAATAATCTTAACCCCTAAATTAATTCCAATTAATCTAATTTTAAAAAAGTAAATTAATTAAAATTAATTCAGTGCTGGTTACCTCTAACTGGCGAGGAGTCCTGCGGGTCTGCGTACCGCCACAGGATGTTGTCCTAGAACCACGGCGTGACCGCGGCGTGACCGTGGCGTGACCGTGGCGTGACCGCGGTGTGACCACGGCATGACCTCGACATCCAACACTTCCCGCGACGGCTGCATCTCCTGACAGCCCGGAGCAGCAGGAGGACGGAGCCGGTCCGGCGCAGCCCGGAGGAAGTCCTGTGAGGGGTCAGGGAGCGGGCTGTCTAAAGCGGTCCGGCAAGGGAATCGACGGCGTGGCGGGCGGCTACCGGCAGGAGCCGATCCGATGTGGACCAAGTCCGGAGAAGGGGAGGCCGGCACGAGGTCTGTCCTGTGAAGGAGAGGACGACGCGAGGGCTGTCCGGCGAATGGGAGGTTGGCGCGACGGCTGTACGGGGAGGGGGAGGCAGCGCGAGGTCGGTCCGGCACGGGGGAGGCCGACATGAGGTCGGTCCGGTGCGGGGGATGTCGGCCCGAGGTCGGTCTGGCGCGGGGGAGGCCCGTGCGAGGTCGGTCCGGCGCGGGGGAAGCCGGCGTGAGGTCGGTCGGGCATGGGGAAGGCCGACGCGAGGTCGGTCCTGCGTGGGGAAGGCCGTCGCGAGGTCGGTCCGGCGCGGGGAATTCTGGCGGCGGTGCAGCGTGGTGCTGGACCGGCGGAGGGGGAAGGGAGGCCTAGGGTTTCGGCCTCCCTTGGTGCGCTGCGGGAGAGAAGACCCATAAGAGTCTTCCTCCCCAGTTCCCTTTTTTTTAAATTATTTTTGACCTTTGACAAAAATGTCCAGCCCATTTTTTTTAATTAAAAGGAGAAGACCCAATTTTGGGGTCTTTTCCACCCCCCCTTTTTTATAAAAAAATGGAGGAAAACCCCAAGTTTTGGTCTCCTTTATTTTATTAAAAAAAAATTCCACAAACTTTTGTGAAAAAATATTCTATATATTTTATTACTATAATAAAATTTATTATAAAATAAAATAAAATATTTATTATAAAAATTTATAATAAAATATATTTTTTATGTTTATCTCAATTTGAGAATTAACATCAAACGAACAAAAACTTGCGACATCGATCCGATTAAAATTTTCAAATGATCGTATCTTGATCATTCGAAAACGTAACGACGTGCGATCGAATCCGAATGAACCGTTTTAACACCCCACAATTAAATTTAATGCATTTTAATGTTTTTGACTCAGATAAACCTTTCGCTCACTATGATACCACTATATGTTTTTGGGACTGCGCAGCGGAAGCCTGTGGGCCAGGATTTTAAAATTTTTCTGCTTCACCGGAGTTACATAACCTTTTCTGCTCCGGTGATCTTGTCCCGGCTTGGTCTGAGGATCTCGCAAGGTTCTTTAGGAGCACAAAAATAAACCTGAACATTTACCTTGTTCAGAATTGACGTGCAAGACGCTGGCGATCGTTGCTCAAAGACTCCGACAATGAATCCCTCTAGATCGTCCACACACGCCTCGCAAATCTTCACACGCGCCATTCATCAAGATCCAGGTGCTAGAGCCGATCTTTGACGCACACTTAAAAGCAGTGATGATGACCACAAAACTAGCGTCTTCTATCCGTGAAGGCAGAACTTGAAGAACTTGCTAGTTTGAGAGAGTCTCTCTATAGAACTCAAGAGGGGAGAGAGGCTCTCAATTCCAATGGATGAATAGTAACCAGGGGAGAGACTCTTTTTAAATATATATAGGGATTATCTAAAATACGCGGTAAGGGTTCCTGACCCCCGTGTATTAAACATTCACTATATATATATATATTATATATAATTATTTATGAGAAATTAAATTATGCCATAAATAATATTTATTATTTATCACTGAACTACAATATATATAATTATATATATTACGTGATAAACATGAGTCTAACATGACCCGCACGTCCTGATAATATTAATCGAACCCAAGATATAAATATCTGTCCATTTAATATTTATCTATGTATTTACTTAATCACTCATAAATACATGTTATAAATAAATTCAGCAAATTATTCCAAACTTGAATAATAAAATAATTTATTTATTACTTGGTGATCCATAGGACTTGGATAATACCCGGACCACGTGGTGGGGCCCACCAAGCCCTATAATCATATTCATCATAATAGGGAAGATGGTCAAAGCGCTGTTGTGTGTGACCCTTTATGCCCTTATCTCAATAGTAGTGAATAATATCACCGACGTAGAGTGGGGTCTAACAACCCATCGAGGCCCCGATAGAGATAAGGCAAAGTCAAAGCAACGACTGCCTTCCCACAAACATAGTATATGTAATCTAATCTCTTCGTCATCAATATCTCAATAAAGCAGAATGCATACTCAGTGTCATCATTCTTCATTTTCTTTACTTTGTTTGTTGATTTGTTCAGACAGTCTTACCTTCCACTACCATGGCCATGGATTTAATGAAGGTGCAACCATCCTAATCAACCAGGTCTGAGATATATCTTCCTAAACTCAGAAGTGAAAAATCCTTTCTCGATCATTCAATCAATGCCATGCCATTAATGACGTACCTGATATAAACTACCCCACCAGGACTTGTCGCCATGGTTTTCGCCTTATATCAAATGTACATAATTAAATGACATTCATTGATAATAATCTCAAGTCAGGAGACCATTACACATGTCCGTAGATAGGAACGACCAATGACACCAGAAACATGTGGTGTTCCTATTAATTAGGTCTATCCTCATGATCTCGATAGTTAGAGATCATCAAGTGCGAACTTCATGAGATGCAGTCTCAATGCTTATGAGCCCCCAGGACCTGATGGTCACACATCATCTGTGTCCTTTCAGAATGATGTAATTGGACCATAGGATGTTACTTTAAGATTACTGTCATGGCATCTCAGGGTTCTCATTATAGCCTGGGACCTGCTATAACCATTTGATGAGACAGGTAATCTTAGGACATTTCCATTAATAAAGTGGATGTAGAAGTATCTACACTATCATGGCAAGATAAATACATTTATAAAACAAACTAAATACATGTAACAGTAATAAAAGTACAAAACAATTTGGGTCTAGGGCACCCACTTTCAACATCAACTATAGATATATGAGGATCTAAAAAAATGAATTCCTTAAGTTCCAATAGAAGATACCTTATATGAAGCTAATGGATCTTCTTCAAAATTATGCTATTACCATAAACTATAATGAATGATTAATGTGATTCTGTTTGGATTCATGAATTTTTTCATTTTAATATTTTATCCATGATATACTGGTTATAAGAATCATGAGGTATATAAGAATTATATTGAATTTCCTTTTCATTAAGGATTTTAATGTTTATTTTGAAAAATATTGATGACTAATAAAAATGATTTAGTGGAAAGTTGAACTTATTGTAAAAAAGTGTCTCAAAGAATTGATAACCCCTAATATGTTGCTAATATTAAAATAATGATATTTGGATAAAGAGATGATTGATATAGGTAAGGTAAATCTGATATTATTGAAATCCATGGAAATTATTAATGATTTATTGGAAAAGTGATTACTCTATTATTGATGGAGTCTAAAATGTTTTTTTTGGGATTTATGAAATATATCCAATAACCTATGATTTATAATATGAATAATGAGTCATTCGTATTTTCAATACAGTTTTGTTGTAAATAAATTTATTACAATATTTTGAGATAATAAATGATGAAGGTATTCACAAGTATGGTATTTGAAAATTAAAAGAAAAATTACTTTTTTGGGGAATATAATGTTTACTTAGTACCATTGCTTTGAATTTTGGCCAGATTTCTTTTTAGAAGAGTTTTATGATTAAATATTTATGGAATAGAATGAGTTGAAATTCTTGTAGAATTGGATATCTTCTAAAAATAGTTTTGGTTTTATTAAAGATAAGATGAATATAGTTTTATTATTTTATGGATCATATGATATATTAAAACGTAATTTTAGTACATCATGAATAAAATTCCATATTTGGATATTTGTTACATAGTGTAAGAAATGAATTGAAAATTGGTTAATAAATAACAAAACAAGGGAATTTTCATTATGAAATGGAAATATATCAATTATATATATCTCCTTTTATAATGAAATAATAAAATAATTCCTCAAATCTAGGAAATTGTGTTTTGAGTGAAAAATATTATTCTAATAGATTCATAATTATTGAACTAATGGTCTTTTTAATCATAAAAAAATAATGGTTTTGATCCCATCAACCATCCATTGATCATTAAATTTATTCTGATCGCTAACCTCAATGTAACTCTATAAATATTATATATTTTCTTATAATTAAATATATTCACATTCCACAAATATGCTTTTATATAGTAATATATATATATATATATGTGTGTGTGTGTGTGTGTGTGTGTGTGTTATTCTATATGACCATCACAGTTTCGATTCTCTCTTAGTAAGAGGATATTTTATTAACACCCATTATATGTAGGTTTTCAACAAAGTGATTTCTATATATAAAACCATTTATTAAAATATCATATTAAAATTAAATGGAAACAATTTATTTTTGTTTGGGAGAATGTAACACCAAAAACTATTTAAATATGAATATCATATTTGATAGCGTGTATGATACACAGAACCAAGAGAAGAATGGAATATAATATCCAAAGTCTTTATAATATATTTACTAATTAAAATAAATTAAATATTTTTCATAGCTTTCAATTCATGAAACAATTATTTTATTTTGCATTAAATGTAGTATTGAAATTTATTGATGGCTTATGTTGTATATAAGACTGAGTTTTACAGAATGCAAGTAATATCATCATTTAAAAATAAAATTATCTTATGGCCATTAAAATAGTTCGTTGACAATAGGATTTACTAAATCATGAAAATACATTATGAAAAAAAATATGAAATTTATTCATTTGTTACCAATTAATTTTAAATGAATACAAAAACCAACTCAATATAAAGGAAATGTTTTTATGAAAAAATTTTTTTTCACCAAATGTGTCTATCGTAATAATAAATGTAATAAATATTTCTGGATGAACATAATTAAATTTATATATTTTCAACTAATTTTTTTTATCTTCATGCAATAGATTTTATTGGCATAAGATAATAATAAATCTGATTTTATGCATAACAAGTTATATTTTTCTAAATGCAGTTTTCCACATTTTAATGGTGACCTTGTTTGATTTTTTGAATAATTTATAATATATTATTTTAAAAAATAAACTTAATTTTTTAAATTGAAATTTAAAAATTACATTATGGTTAATTTTTTATAATTCTCAAAAAAGATTAATTTTTTTATAAATAGTGAAAAATACTGAATTTTAATTGAAAACTGATTTTTTAAATAACAAATTTATAATGATAAATTATATTATAATTTTTCTAATGTATAATTAGATGAATTATAAATATATTAATATATATTATGTAATTTTAATAATTTTTATATTGAAAATAGATATAAAAACATAATAAACTTTTGGAAAATTTCACTTTGAACATCATTTTCTAAACATATCCATGGGACTAATTTAAAATTTCTTTCTGTAAATTATGTTATTTCAATTTCAACAATGGATTAAAAAGTTGGAATCAGAATAATTTATAATTTCCAATATGTTAAACATATTTTTTGACCTAAATTATTAGTAAATGAAGTTAAAATTAATTATTGTGATTTAGGGAAAACGAGTTTACAAAAGGGACTAATGGTTACACTTATGTAAAAACACAACCTATAAACTTGTCCAAAAACATTTTTATCCATTTATTTTGAACTTATAACTTCTATTATAGGGTTTTCTTCATTATTGGAATCACATTAATTGAAAATAATAAGGGTGTAATTCCCACTTTAAAATATTTACCTGTTTTCCACTCACCCAACATAGTAAAGGCTTCCCCCTATTCTCATTCTTCACACCTCTCAAAAAAGTTTTGTTTGGCCAATAACTACCAAATTAGATCTAAAATTTACATCCCCACATCCTATAATACTTATTTTGATAATTAATTCATCTTAGTAAAGAATTATCCCAAACCTAAGGAGGATACCAAAAGAAAATGTAATGTTTTTATAAAAGAATTTTTATTTTATTTCATTCTCTACATCATTCAATTATTTTTATATAATAATTATTTAATAAAATAATTATCTTATACATAATTATAAGTTTTTATCTTAGTGTTATTATCTATAACACCACCTAATTCCATGAAAATGAGCTATGAAATCATCATTCGTGTGTACGATAGAGTAAAACATCCCGAATTGATGTCATTCATTTTTCCATTACCAAATTTCATGGTTTGGAATAATGATGGAAATGATATTTTTATATTATATTTATTATATATTTATTCTAATGGAATTATTATGTAACACATACCTTCATACGTTTCATTTTTAGGAATATAATAACATCATTCATGTTTACGACGAATTACCACCTCATGATGAGATATGATTCATTCCAAATTTACATAAAATATATTAAGTAAAATTTTAATAAAATTATGTATGTTTTATTTTATTAATTTTATATTATAATGATAATGTACAAATATTTATCCTTTAATCTTCCTTTTTTACATGATCAGACAATTGAGGGAGCGATAATGTGTATGTACGACCAACATTCTCCGTGAACAGTGCATTTCATTTCCTATGCTGAATTTTTTTATATTACTATAAATAAATATAGAATGAATATATACGATATTCAAATAACTATTTAAATACTATTTTTTAATTCATAACCTATATAATAAGAACAAAAAATAACAAATCATGACATACTCAAAAAACCAATCTGTTATTACCCAAAATAATGAAAATAATGTAATATTATTAACAAAAGGTAAATAATATATTATAAATGGATCATATATTATATCATAAATATTAATATGGTTCTATAAATGTTAATAAATATTTTAAAACCATTATAAAAGTGGTTAATTCATGTGAAACCCCAACGAAGCGTAATGTAAGGGGTTTTTACCTCAATTTCCACTCATTGGGCCTGACTTCTACATCATCGATTATGTACCGATATGTTTATGCGTGTAATGACTTTTGATTATATTAAATTTTATTTACACTTGGTTTATGTGTATTTAAATTGTATAAACATAATAAATTCAGTATTTATTTTTACTTTAGCATTAAGACCATTTTAAGGGTTTATTCCATAATCTCATGCTAATCGACATTATTTATTATTAAATATTAGCTGAAAGAAATTTCATTAAAATTTCCCAATAAACCTTTAAATATTATTATAATATGGTTATTAATAAACCATTTCAATATTTAGTATAATTTCTCTACACTTCATAAAATAATTTTTTTATAAAATGTTTTCAATAAAACTCAACTTCATTTTTATCTTCAGTCAGAAATATGTTTTCCTCCAAAACCATGTTTAATTAAAATATTTTCAAAAACATTCTGAGAACTTGAAAAAAGATTTATTATATTCTTTTAATCAATTTTTACTATTGAGAAAATGTTTTTAGAGGAATATTTTATCATTTTCAAAATAAGCCTTGTTTTGATTTTAAAACAATTTAATTAAAACATTATTTTAACATGTATGGAATAAAAGGAATTTATAGAAATCATGAAAAAATAAATTCTTTCAGTATTAATTTATATTTTTAAAATTTTATCTTAAAGGAAAATTATTTTGAAAACTTTTTCTAAAATTCATGTTTTTAAATGTGATTTTCCAGGAAATGGATTTTTAATTGTTTTTTTCAAAATGAAAAGGATATTTTCATGAAGAACATTTTTTATGATATTTTATTTTATTTCTATGAAAAATATTTAATAAACCTTTATTATTACCTCAATGGGTTTATATATTGAATTTTTACCATCCTAAATCTTCTTATGGAGTGTTTATTCCCATTTTAGAGGAGAATGTGTTCATATTCACTACCTTGATTCATTCTTGTATTGACTAACTTCCCTTTGAATTATTACCTTTTCCCTAATGATGTGTTATTAATACTCCACTAAATAAAAATATTATTTATAATTGATATGATTATTTCATAAACTATATCCCATTTTTACGAAGCCCATTTAATTTTACATTTATTGATTAATAGGGGAAATAATGAAAAATATGTAACCATTACTCCATACAAATATTTTATAAGGAAAATTATTTATGATATAAATTTATTATTTAATATATGAGGAATTATTTATATTGGTATTCCACATACTGGGGTGTATTTAATGTAAGATCCTCAATGAATCGATATTCTCCTGAGACAAAATCATATGGAAGAAAACCCCTCTCATTTGTGAAGTGCTCGGATCAGTGTGGTCACTGAGAGGGGGAGGGGGTGAATCAGTGATCCTTTAAAACTTTTTACTAATTGATTCTTTATCAATTAAACCTCTATGTCTTGTTAAGGCCTCGATCCACTCTTCTTGTATCTCTCAGCCTTTCCTCGAATGATGCAGTAAATGTAGAGGCACTGGATACAAGGATTTACAAGGTTCCGCACCAAAGGCCTACATCCTTGCCATGTTCGTTAAACACCCCAACATGGTTTCTTACATTATAATCTGTTAGTATTACAATGGTCGATACAACATCCCACTGTATCTCTCCTGAGTCCCACATGAGGGTCTTAATACTGCGTCCCACAGTGTTACCAGAGTCCCACTGGCCTGCTCCAGAATCCCACTGAAGACTTCTTCCACCCTGAGTCTCACAGGGGGCTTCTCCTGGCTCCTCGAGTCACACGAGTATCTCTTCTTCACTTTAATCTTCTTTAAGTATCTTCAGCAGTCTGGGACAAAGACTGATGGCCTTGCTCTTCACTTCTGATCACTTGTGATGAACATGACTCCTCGTCTTGCTCAGGATTTATCTCCTTCTTCTCAGGATGACCTGGATTCTCTCTTCAAGAAACTTCAACAACCTCTGATAAGGTTAGTTGGTCTTGCTCAACTACTGAAAACTCAGGCAGCTGATGTCTTTAACTTCAGTCTGGCTTCAGTCTCACTTCAAAACAACTTCATGCACTGAATGCATGACAACTCTTCTTCTTCATGCACAGACTGCATGTCCTCTAAAATTCTTCAAGATATTTTGGTCTTGGACAACTCAGATGCACACCACTGATGTAAGCTTTATTCACGTGTGCACGTGCATGCATTCGTGCATTCACTCTCCTTCTTCTACTCTTGGTGCAATAAACCCACAAAGGGTGTAAACTGTTTTAGCACACACCTTTCTTCTTGTCCTTCACACATTTTATTCCTTTTGCTTACACACTTGAATGTGTGTTTTACTTGGTGTGAGTATCTACTTCTTGTAAGTGTATACACTTTTAGTGCACACAATAGGGTTCGGCCTTGTTGATTTTGTTTTCACCCACTTTGTTCACGTTGCAAACACAAGGTGCAAGCCTTGCCTTCCAATTCTTGCACACACATAAGCTTGGACTCTTCCCTCTTCTTTTACACTTGGCTACGACCTCTTGGTTTATTTGTACACACACAATATGAGGTGTGGTCCTCTTTCTTCAAGAATACACACAAGGCTCAAAGGCCTCATCCTTCCTTCTTCACCTCACACACGCTGCCCATAGGTTCTTCTTTGTTTTCACAAGGCTACAACTCTTCTTTTTCACACACGATGCAATGCCTCAGCCTTCTTTTTCACACACACAATGAGTGTGTTTTGGCCTTCACTTCTGCCCGAACTCCACCTTCAAAGTAGGCGCACAAGTGGTGTGGCCTTTCTCCTTCAATACTTCTGCGCAAGTCCTCAAGGAGGCAAGGGACCTTGGCCGTGGGCGCGCAAGAGAAAGGGTGCACCTGGCCGCGCAAGTGCACAAGGCCTCTAGGCCGCACAAGCCTCGGGTGAAAGGCACCGCGGGCGCGCAAGTGCTACCGCGCAGGGGGCACGGTACATAGAGGGGGTGTGCAAGGTTCTACCGCACAACCCAACCTCTTATTCTTGTCATGCAAAGGAGTTGCACGCAAGGGACTCCTTCGGTCCATGGATGGAACTGAGGACTTCAGCCGCACAAATAGATTGCACAGGGCTTCTTTCTTCGCGAGGCAGAGGGATCTCACGGGACGACGGATCTTCAACAAAACTTCAGCCGGCAAAAACGAGCGCCTCGGGTTCTCCTTTTATAGGCGAGGCTGCCTCGTATCATCCGCGTGTGATATCTTTAAATTCCTGAAGTTTTTGGTTATTTTAAGATTCTTCAAAATCTTGATATTTACTCTGTTTCACCGCGGGTTCTTTATTTTTTATCTTCTTCACGTGCATGCGACTCTGAAACGCATACACGACCTCGTTTAAGCACAATCCATGCAATGAATAATCCACATGGCCTCGGTACGTTGCTTGCCTCGGTTTCGACCAAAATATCTCTTTTGTTGCATGAAATCCATTTTTTATGAATGGATGGATTCAGTAGGGCCAGACGAGATCGAATATGTCTTCGGTTTGATCAACAGTGGTCGGGAGCTTCATTTCTTCATTCGGGAGGCTCCTAGTTCATCGAAGGCGTCGGGGGAGGCTTCGGCTGAGCTCGAGGAGGAAGACACCTCCAGAGCCGTTGGATTGATCATTTAAATGATCTCCAACGGCCACAATTATAACGTGGCTCCGCGGATGCATCGGGTGGACAAGATCTGCCGCGAGATCGCTTGGACGACTCAAATTAGATCCCGCATATTTTTCTGCGTCCCACATCGAATCGCCTCGCGGAATTTCTGCGGTTTAACATCCAGCTCCTGCCGCAACCCCTCGATTGAACTTCCAACCCTCTCGGTGCCGCCCCGCACCGAGTTCTTCTTGCGGGCGCGCTCTTACGCCCACCCCTGCCACTCGGGCGCGCCACTGGCACCCACCATGCTTCCTTCGGGCGCGCTCCTGCGCCCACGCTACGCCGGGCTTGACACTCCCCTGCGTGGCCCTACCGCCCTGGGCTTGCCCCATCGGTTCCCCCATGGGTGTGGTGCCTAGTGCCCACATGCCTTGGGGTTGAACCCTCAAGGTTCCCACGACTGGCCTAATTTTTGGCTAAGTCTTGAATAAGACTTTGTCAAAAACAAAGTCCTCCATGAAATCATGCCATATCAAGAGAGCCACTTCAAGCCTTCTTCCTCATTTCTTATTCTTAAGAATTCCTCTATTCTCTTTTCATATTATTTTCAATTAGGATATGGAATTCTTAAGTTCTTCATTAGAATTCCTCCAACTCTTCTTCAACATGAATTCAATGCTTAGGAATGGAATTCCTCTTCAACAGAGCTCCTGAATCACATAAATTCTTCAACGAACTTCATTGATCTAATCAGAGATCAAGTTGGATCAACATCTAATTCACATGCACTAAGTGATAGTGCATGGACTTCATTAAACCACATCATCCACTTAGAACTTGTGGATGGATCCCTTACATCTCCTCATGCATTGTGAATATAATACACGGCCTTCTAACATTGTTGTGACTTTGTATCATCAGGATACAAGTTCTATGAACTTAAAGATCAGCTCAACAATCGTCAGATATAATGATGATGCTCCATCATCATCCATTCTCCAAGTGGTGTAACTCAGTATCATCTTGATACAAGTATTAAAACATTAAGATCAGTTCTACAATCATCTGATATTCATAGAGAATGTTTCAACCACAACATCCTATGTCACTTAGTGAATCTCCTAAGTGACATGCATCTTAGTACCATGGCCATTCTCCTTTCCTCACCAACACCATAACATCCTTTGTCATTCACATCTTGACATTCCTTGACATCCATTCATCTTATGACAACATCATGCCTTATTGACAACAAATGCAACACAGTGCACTTCAATTTGTAACCAAGTGTGTTCAAAACTGTATTGTGAATGGTATTGACAATTTTACTTGTTAAACTATATTTTCAAAGTTATTTAATGTAAGTGTTTCATTAACTATGAAAATATTGTATGTAAAAAATAAGAATTTCCAATATTCATAATTCAATTATCATTATCCCTGATATTTTCATTTTTTAAAAAATATAGATGTAGTTCATTTTAATTTTATTGATTAAACGACACATGTTTTCTATTATTTACCTTTCCATAATGATTTCATCTTATATTATCATGAATTTAATGTTATTTATATTGAATATGTTTTCAGTTATTTACCTTTCCATATTATTTATGAACTTCTTCTATGTTTATTGATTACATGACATGCATTTAAATTTATTTACCTTTCTATTTTGATTATTCTCATTAATCCATTACAGTTTCTGTTATATTTAACTATTACCAAGAATTTAATCTCACACATATTTGTTTTACATTACCTATGAATCCATTAATTTTACGATTAATGAAATTATGTGATTTAGTAGATGGAATAAATATTTTTCCAAAAAACATTTTTTCTAATTTATGTATTTAATTGTCATTCAAGACTTGTGTATGTATGTAGTTTAATAAGATTATTAAACAATTTGGTCCTTAATGATTCTTTTACTTGTATATTATTCCAATGTAAACATAAAAGGAACTAGCTCCATGTTTATGGGAATAGTCTCACTACATAGGTACTGTTCATGGCGATTTATTATTAATTTCTCATTTTTTAATATGTTATCAATGGTATGAAATCATTGAATATAAATTTATTATCTATAAAATATATTTTTTATTAACAATGTTATATAAATAATATATACCATATATAATATAAAATTTTATTACGGGAAGTTCACCACTATTTATATGAATGGAAATCCCATAGATGATAATAGAAATATTCATGTAAATATTTGTTTCGTTAATTCTTCCCCCTAAAGTTTCACCAAAAGTTTTATCTTATTTTCATGTGGTGATATTCCAATTTTATATATGAATTTCTAAAAAATGAACGAATTTTAAGACCCATAGTCAAATAGGATATTCTAATTATTTGAATAAATAATTAGTGTACCTATCACCATTTCATTTGAGGGCTTAACATATACAGTAGTAGTATAAAATGATTTTTCCATGCGTATTTTAACTGATCATGATGACTTCCACCTTGTGTAACTAATATTGGAGATTATTTAGCATAATTACCCAAATATTTTAAATTAAATCTTCCCAGCATTGGTTGGATATCTATTACCCCATTCAGGGATTGTTTCAAACAACATTCATTGTAGTTACGAGCCCTATGACTGAACTTACCACAAAGATATCAGCTTCCAAATCCTGTCAAACATTCCCTAATTTTTCCTATAATTTAAACATTTTGGGTGATTTCATATATATTTATTAGTTTTATTATTATACATTTCTTTTAACCTAGACTAATTCATAGTTTTACCATAACAAAGCACATAATTGTAGGAAAATATCATCTGAACTTTCTCACAAAAAAGGAAAATTTCTTATAAATCTTAAATTTTTATGAGGCCAAATATGTTCATAAACTTATCTTCATTCCTATGTAAAATATATTAATTTTAAAATAATGTTCCTGATTGATTTTTTCTATATACATACCCTATATTGTAAATGTTTCTCCATAAACAGCCATTAAATCATCAAATTTTTTTGATAATTCAATAAATTGTTTCTCTATTATTAGTTGAAAAACCACAGAGAAATATATATATCTAATAAATTATTCACAAATTAAACCATGAAATCAATCTATTTTATGTCTCTATTATTATTAACCAAATACAACCATCAATCATCATCACCTTAAAAATGATAAACGAAAAGAGTTTCCTTTTAGCACTTTGAAAATCCATTGACTTCAAATATATTTTCTATAATACTAATCCATATTTCTTCTACAACTAGATATGAGGTTTCATTAAAAGGTGAAGGGTGGTGTTAAATGTTAAATATTCTACATGTTTTATTATGGTAAATCAGGAGGCTCTATAACTTGGATCCCACCACCATTTATATCCTAGGTCAACAGATTCATCACTACAAAAAACAACTTTATTCAAATTAAAATAATTACAAGTTTCTTATTTGGAATGATATTTTCCTCTTGGTTCCTTCTGACTTCAGCTTATATATTTTCTATATGGAAATCTATTTTTAATTGAAATGTTATATATGAAACAATATGGTAATATTCAAATTATATATCATGAAAAACATAAATAATTATCTATTAAGCATATTTAATTCTTCTATCATAACCACTAAAATTATATAAAACTTTTTTCTAATATGAAATATAAGGATTTTACCTTAAATATTAACCAATCTTGTTCCTTTAGACTATAATTCACTTTCTTTCATTGTAACTAATCTTTTAGAGCTTTAAAGAAGTTGTTCATAACTCTAACAAGAGAAACTAATATATTATAAATATGAAACTTCGAATCAATATCAATTTTCCCACAATATAAAATTTTTAAAAATAAAAATAATTTATTTTGATGAAAAATATTCATGATTTTTAACTTGGATTCTTCTTTGTTCTTAATCATCCTTAAAACCAATGATGATTTTTTTAGAATGTCAGATGAGCTAAAAAAATTATTAGCGGTCATGAAATGAATAAAAATTTTATTCTTGTAAAAATCATAGAAAAACATAAAACATTTACCTTTATCTCAATATAAATTAACTGCATGAAATTTATGATAACCTTATAAAAACACAAAATTTTTCCCGTTGAAAAAATATAATCACATTGTAAGAAAATGGAAACCCGTTTTCAAAACACAATACTTTATATTTACAAATAATGTTAAACTTGTGTTATAAATAACTGGATCCTAGTTAAATGAAATAGATAAACCTACACAGTTAGCTCTCTCCTTATTTCGTTTCTAGATAATTAACCTTACCAAACGAATTGGAGAGTTAATTTAGGCTCACCCATTTTATAAAGTTTATCATGCTCACCCATAAACATTTATAATTATCAATTACAATAAAATGAATAAAGTTTTTAATTCATTCATCATTTCCACATAGAACTACTGAAAAAATATTTTTAACTCGTATATAAAAGACTTATGGATATCGAAATACCCTTTTAAAAACTCATTTTCATAAGTACAATACCTAGAAAAATTAGAATGAGGGTTTTTCTTTGAATAAAAAATGAAACGTGAAATGTAATAAAAACTTAAAATAATAGTTATTATGGCCCGAAAAACTATTGATGTCATTTACATTAAAATATATCATTCAGTTATCCTATTGTAATGAAATCTGAAAATTCTTGTAGAAAATTTGTTAAAAGATTCATTTTGAATTTTTTTAAGAAATTTAAAATATATATATATTTAAATTTATAATTCACTTATTTATTTATAAATATACCAATTAAATAATTTTAATAATATGTACAAGGATAAAAAATATTTCTTTTATAAATCATTAAAACATTTAAAATGAGGTTTTATGTTAATGTATATATTACCTCGATCCAAAATCCTTATGTATGTTCTTAATCATTCATATTAAAAATAATTTGTTAATTATATAATGTTTTGAATTGATTTTCATATTTATTATTAATTTTATTATATTTATAACCGTGTTATATGTGGTTACATAATAAATTAAGTTAATGTAAGATATTTTGATGATATTCAACTCATATATCCAAAATAACTTTAGTATGATGACTATGATCAAAGTGATAATTATTCCATTAAATATAGAATAATAATCCGAACATAATTATTAGTTTTTCATACAAGAATTTTACTTTTAAAACTAACCATGAAATATGGTTATGTACAATGAACAATATTACAATAATGGAGATTGTAGTTCATTTGTACAGATGAGTAACATTTCAATTTTTCAATAATAATGATAAGAGGAAGGTAATTATTTATTTATATTTTACTAATGATGATTATATAATAAATATTATGTTATGTCATTATATAAAATTATATATATAATCAATTTTATGGGGTGATGAAAAATTTCACATCACATCGAGGAGGTGGTAGTCCACACATACATGTGAACGATGTTATCATTTTTAATTGAATAAAAAGGTAATAAACTGTATGATATATTATCATTGCTGAATGTTAATTATTTAATATATATATATATATATATTAAATCTTTTGTTATAATCATCTATGATAGGAATTGTGGAAAAACAAATTACATCACCTCATGAGTCGGTAGTCTTTCGGACACACAAACAATGGTTTTGTTTCCCATATTATTGAATAATGATATAGATATAGGTTATTAAATTAACACAACCAAATCTATGTATATTTATAATATTCTTTTTATTATTTCATCATGTTTAGAGATGATTTAATGGAGGGAGAAGAAGAAATAAAAAAATTATCTGTTAAGAATGATACATCTTCTTTCTGATAACCAACATAAGATAATACCGTAAACCTTATTATATTGGTTTTATGATCAAACTAAAGCCTATAATACCTGATTAGGGATGTGAGTATATTATTTTGGATGTTATTGATTGATACAAATTTCTATTTAAGTGTTGATTTGAGTAGAGAGGTGGTGTTGTTTTGTAAGTTGGGGAGATGACACACTTCGAAATTTTATAAGGAATAAAAAATATTAATGTCATACTACACCTATATGGATAAAAAATTGATCATTTTATAAAATTAAATGATAATGGTTTGATGTGTGGCCATAAAATATTATTTAGAAAAAAATTTAAGTGATTTTAAACCTTAACATTTTAGTTTATCACCCAAGTAAACCTATTTTAATCTTAACTATTGTAAGAGATTTTTATAGGTTTAAATACTCATTATAGGAAAATATTGAGTTCATAGTATTAAATAATAATAAATATTAAAATTGAAATATTGAATACATTCATTCAAATTAAATTCACATAACTGACCGAATTTAATTTAATATTAAACACTTAATACACGATAAGAAAGAAATTTCATAAAAATATATTTTGAAGTATAAAATAATACATATATTAAATTAGTATATAAATTTAGTTATAAAAACAATAATTAGATTATAAATAATATTATTGAATAATTTTTTTACTATTTTAAATCAAAAATGGAAAATTTTAAATTTCTGAATTGAAATTACAGTTTCAATAAAAATAAATATTTTTTACAATTCCTTGAAAAGTAAAATTTTTTAAAAAAATTTAAAAAATTACCTTAATATAATTTTAACATACAAATTCAAAATTTATGTTCATTTTTTGAAATTAAAAACATATAAATTTGAAATCAAATTTATAAATAAAAACATATAATTCATGAAAACAAAATTTGGTTAGAAATAAAGCTATTTTCCAAATAACTAAAATTTTTCATAATGTTCTCATAGTGAATATGAATATATAAATACTAATTAGTGAATACTAATAATACATGAAATTATTTACTATTAAATTTACCTATGTTGTTATAATTGAATGTTCACATGGTACACGACATTGGATTTATATCCATTGATAGAGATGATAATTAATTTGAACCCTAAATGGCTGACCACAAAAACACTTTAGAGATCATGAATGGATTTTAGAAACTCTTAGTGAGTAGTTTTTCGAAAATAAAAATTAATTAAATGAACTTTTCTTTTGAATTAATAATTATAAATGTGAAACCATGCTAGAAGAAGATGAATATTGGATTTCCATGAAATGTATTACTACTCCACATATAAGGATAAATATTATTCTAAATAATTCCCAATCTAGTGGCATGGTGTTTTGAACCACCATCTATGTGTTGGCTGTGGATTTCTAAAATTTCTGATAAAAATGATTTGAAACCTTGAAATAAATTTTAACAGCTTTATGGGCACTTTTATTCATCAAAAAACTCATTATTTTAGAGTATACACTATATCCAATTGTATAGTTTTCTTCACAACCATATATTTGACTGTTCATCAATCCCAAATAGACTTAATGATAAAAAATTATGGAAATAAAAAGTTGGGGTTTTTTATAAAGGATTTTGAGATCTTATGTAGATCATTCACACAACTCCTTTACACATATCATGCATGTACGAGATATGTGGAGAACATGAAAAGGCCTGCCTACACGGAGCACCGATGAAATCCCACTTGCATGGGCCAGACTATAAAGAGAACATGTGTGACAAACATAAACTAATAATATGTGTATAATAAACTATTATATCCACTTGAACAGTCCAACTATGAAAGGGACATGTACATACAACGTCCTTCAACCATGGTAGTAGGTTTTCCTATAAGTGGAACCTTTAGGATATTTATATGAGAGGACTAGAATAAAAATAAATAACTCAATGCTCTGATCACCCATGTATCTCACCTATGTCCTTTATACCCATAGCTAGGTTTACAAGATTAAATAATAAGGATGAATTAATAATATTCAAGGAATTAGAGTTCCATTAGGATTATAATACCAATGATTTACACGAGATCCACTTCCCCCAATTCAATAATACTATGAGAAAGGGTTTATCCATGGCTCAAAACAAGACTTCTGGATTTCCAATAACACTTGAAGAGACACTTGGAGACTATAGAAAAGTATCACCCATTTTTGGTTTCCTAGTTTGTTATTCATCCATGAAATCAATTCATGTTCTCTCAAATAACACTGGATGAGGTATCCACATGTTCTCCCAAGTTACACCTAGGAGAGGAACCCCATCTCTCAATGAAGTATCACATGGGCGAAGTCAATGATTTCTCACCCTTGTATCACCTAGGAGAAGCAGTATCCAAGTCACATTGGTATCATTGGGGTGAAGCACCCTATGATCCCTATATCATATCACCAATAGGGAACCCATTACACTGGGACTCCCATCCTAGGGAGACCAAATTAAAACCTACACCAAGGGTTACTAAGATTTATTTTTAGAACATAAAACACCCCAGTGTTCCATCTTGATCAATAATTCTAGCATTAATCTATATAGTTAGTGGGGCTGTTATAATGTTTGAAATTATGCATGCTCATGGTAATGTTGAAATAGACCTTAGAGGTAGTGTTGGGGACCTTCCCATTTTGTATAGTTAGGGAAAAAACATGTCATTCCGTTTAATGTGATCTAGTGTTTTATTCTTATATCCTTATCTCTGAAATCATTAAATGTGAATCCCTCCTGGGGGAATCCCCTAGTGTTTTTTATGGGACATCTTCTGCCTTCCATAAAATCACCATCATCCACCAGTGGATGTGGGAGATTATTAAAATGATAGAGTTAAACTTCCTCTTGTTTATCAAATAAAGGATGACTCATGTGGGTTATAGGTTCATGGTGATCATCTCACTGGAATCATCAAATATGATCAAAATGACCTCTTATTTGGTGTAATCCCCAAAACCAAATTACAATCCTATAAAAGGGCTATATTCCACACCATAAAAACCTTAAAAAGGCATATTACCAATGAAGTAATTTCATGCATCCCAAATAGTTATAGGTCCAACACTTCTGAATTATTTTGGATTTTATTCTCCTACTCACAGGACATATAGGAAGGATCCTAAAGGTTTAAACCCATCGCATTTTTATCTATCATTATCCTTATTGGGATATATTTCCGACAATATTAATCCAACATCTATGAGGATATATTCAATCCATGTCCCTTTTACCTCATCCTCATCAGCATAAATTATCATTGTAGACTATCCCATTACAGGTAAATATACCATGATAGATCATCCATGATAGGATACACATGTGTATGTTCTATAACATATTTTCTTAAGAATATTCATCCTAGATTCCCATGCCACATGAAATTAAAATTCATGGTCAGGTCCTTATCAAATGTCCCTAAAAGGTACACTGTTTCCTATTATATGGCACCAAACTATGTGGGTTTTTATTCCATTCACAATGATAGGTTGGAAGATCCTATTATGGTGTTGATCTTTTTATCTAAACTCTAACTACCTCCATGAATGATAATAAACTCTAGATAACCTAATCATTAGGATTTAATCTATGACCCTTTAAATAAAGAAAAAAACACGTAAATAAAAAATTCATATAGAGAAACAATGATATATATATGTGTATCTCTAAATAGAGAACCTTAGATACATACATATGGTTAAATTGATACAGAACCCTTGATATATATATATATATATATATATATATATATATTTACTACCACATGTATTTAATTTAAAAATAAAAGGGTGGCTGTTTTCATTTTAGTGTCAATAAAATTTGCATCGATTTGACTTAAATCTATAAAAGAGTCAATGAGTATGAAACATTCCCCCTTAAAAGGTTGTGATAAAAATCCTTCCCATCCTTTCAATATATTATATTCTTTAAGCATCACTAATAAATACTCATAAAACATCTTATATTAAAATGAATGTCCACATTATGGATATGGTAAATGTTGGGTGTTTCTATTCTAATAATGAAACCCCATTGGAAATATCCTCAATAGAAAAAGGGGTGAAAAAATGGTGAAACCAAGGTGAATCCTTGCATTACCAAAATAACCATATTGCCTATATTTTATGAACCTTATTTAGTACCATAAAATGAATGTGAGATTTAAATTGACCATTTAATAAAATTGATTGTGCTTGAATTTATTTATTGTGATTCCTCTAAAACATGTTTTCTTTTTTATGTTTTCAATGTTTCTTCTTAGTAATTTTTGATATATTTATCTTCAATTGAAATTGAATCCCAAAAACATAAACATGACTATGTATTGTCTATTGGAATAATTGGGTCCCCATCTGATATAGGATCCCATCATTGTTCCGAAGTCTCTAATTATAGGTAAGAAACATCCTAGTTTATGACTAGCACCTCAATGGTACAATCAAAACCATGGAGGCTTCGAACGAAGACCTTCAAGACATAAATCTTTTCTAATGATCCACACAAAATTTAATAGTGGATAAGAAGAAGTAAACACCTGTAATTGTCTCAAATCATTTTGGGAACCTTTCCTAGAAATGCAGTAAAAAATCCCCCCATTCCTTAGAGAGGTCAATCGAAATGCATCCAAGGGAATCATATCGACACCACAAGAGTTGTTATTAATTGATCATTAAAACAACTTCTACCACCAATGCCACACGACATCAATTTAATAGTAGGATGAGGATGCTACCCTATGTGATTTGGATTAGGCCACTCATATCAGAGTACCCATGTTACCCCACCAAGGGAGACAATAAATTGGTTGGGAAGAGGATTACACTCCATGACCACTAGTGAAGCTTGCTAAAAAAATAGTGGAAAACCATAGGGATGACCATATACTTATTAAATGGCATCAATTATGCCAACAGAGTTTGACAGTAACCGAATAATACTACGAGCATTATCTTGTAGAAAAAGGCCCATGGAAGACGAATTTTCATATATCATGGAAATAAATGAAAGAAATGAGATAGGTTACAACCCCAATCTGACCATTAAATGGGAATATATCCGCATTATATTAGCTGAAGTCCCCAAGTATATCTAGGAAATGATGAAAGGTTAGAAATCTATCCCTACCCCCATTCTTCAAACCATAAATGATATAATGACCAAAATTGTAGTGGTTATTATTTGAGCACACAACCCAACATATAAAATTGGAGTGTCCCATAAACATTATATAGTCTCCACTAAAAAGAAGATGAATATTCCATCTATATTCTAAGAGGTTCATTAGATACATCATGTGATAAATAGATCATTGAATTGGGTATATACCCCCATTCCCACTGAAGATCATCAGTCTATTCCATTGGTCTCTTTAGAGAAGGCACATATCCATTAAAAAACATAGAATATTATAAGAAAATTTTGGCAATCAGAAATGAGTCTATCTTGAAGTCTCTCATTCTTAATGGGTTTTTCCCATACTATGTGACTCTATTCACCCAAAAGAGATTCTCTAAAAATATTATCCATAATGTTAATTTAAAACTAAAGAGTAGGCCCATGACCATAATTTTTTCAAGCATGTAGTTCTTGAGGCCATCAAACATATAAAAATAGTGGAATAATATCCTTCTAATTAATTACCTTATTAAGTGTAGTATAGTCATAGTTATGAAATATTTCTTTGAAAATTTTGTACCAGGAACTTTGCAGGACCACCCAAGGTTATTTACCATTATGTCTTCATTTATTGATATGAAGTGATCAGTGATCATAAATCCACTCTTGATTTTAACTAAAAAACCCTACACAAGATCATAAGATCAAACATAAAGAAGGTTCTCCCCTTTCCATCATTCACTTTAAATGTCATCACCTGGGTAAAAAAGATAGAATATATCCTGTAGTCATACATTATTCCATGATGGAATTCATCTCTAGAACGAAATTTTTACCAAGGTCTAGCATATTATGATATTTTATATCGATTAGAGGGTCCTCCCATTGATGATTCGGTTTCGAAAAATCCCTCCTATCACAAGGAACTTATGAAAATATTAATATTCATTCTTAATGAACTATAATTGAAAAATTACATTCCTTTTTTAAATAGGAGATGTCCTAATGTAATGATCATTCTCGAAACTATTATGGGGTCATTCTACCGCCAACACGATAGAAGATATCACCAGACACCCACTATCTATAATAAAGAAGTTGGGAAATGTCGACATGAGTCAAATAAGGTGGATTAATCTACCTCCGAATTTTAATATAGTACATTTATGATGATGAGAAAGTATGAATCTAATAACAAAATGATAACATTCTAGCTGTTATACCCCCATCAATAAATCATTACAGAGAAATTATTAGAAGAATGTGTATACAAAATTCAACATAATTTCTCAAAATATATTCATCATATAAATGTTAAAATCTTTCATTACAATAATATACAAATAACTTCAACTCAATAGATTAATTTCATTATGAAATTTAAATGGATTCACTTTTAGATGCTTGGATCCAAAAATCAGGGTAACATATAAAGGGTAATCAATTCACACGCGTTAATGATTTTCATAATCTAGGTATATTTATTGTTGATTCCCCATAGGGAGTTCAAATCAGTGGATGTGGAGAATATGAAATATTTTGTTTCACAACTCTATAAGATTATTATGTTCTGCCATAAGTGGAATCATGTAATTTCTTTTCTCCAATCTGAATCTCAAAATTGAGACCTACCCTTGAATAATGGAATGCTCACCAAGAATTATATGTGATAAAAAATTATAAAGACTAGGAACTATAAGAGGAATCCATTCAGAAAATCATGAATCAAGATTCCAAAAACATTGAGTAATATTCCCACTTAAGGGAAGCTAATCATCAGTTACCACAAATGACTTTGAAACAGACAGATCATGTGAAGGCCATATAGTGAACCCGACTTATGCTTATATAAAGATGCAGATGATCCAGAGGGAATCCAATATAGATACATTCATGGTGATACAAGTGGAACCACAACCCATAGGGATAGGGGCCTTTTTACCAAATAGACCTCCTTCAAGGCTTCCAAATCTTATTCAATGTGATAAAAATCAGATTAAGTGGAACCCAAGCTCATAGTTTTTGGGCTATTTTCACCTCAACCTCCTATCTATTGGAAATTGGTATTTTCCAATTTATATGTAGTTATATATGTTGGGACCTCCTAGTTCATCCCGTATCCTGACCCGTCCACCTCATTAGAGATTTATATAATGAAACTATTTGGATATTTCCTTCAGAACACCATTCACTATGTGAATCTATGAGAATTATTTAAGGGGAGTACAAAAAAAAGAAATATACCAAGAGAGAAATATCTCCGGAATGTCACTAATATTTTAGAAAATATTTCCACCGAAACCAACTATAGACACCTTTGATTAACAAAAATGGATATTGTATCTTTTTCAATGAATATTGAACACATTACAAAAAGACATGTAATGACCCATAACTCTATCAATAAAATTTCTATTTTTATGTTAATATAGTATAGATATAATAAAATCACTTATATAAAACAATAAAAACATAAAAAATTAAGAATGAATGAAATAATAGGTATTTCTAGATGTTTTGGAACCCATACTGATGGAATTAAAAAATTTCCTTAGAAATAGTAATATTACCCTTATAAATAGTTTATCAGACCAATGAGTATTAATATTATCCATGAAAGTATACATAATATTTATGAAACTTATAAATGAATGTTTCAAACAATTATGTTGTAGTATAAGTAAATGAATATTTTAAATATTGTTAAATTATGTTTTGGTATTTTTGTAAGTATAAATTTGTAATAAATTTTTTTTATCAATAAAATGTATTAATAATTTATCATTTTGATTTATTATGATTTTCGGATAATTTTATGGCACCTCAGTTAATTTTTTAAAGTTTTATAAAATCATTAATCGATTTAAAATCATTTCTTGAGTAAATAATGGTTTTAATTAGAAATTGAATTTATCATATTTAGAAAATTATTTTCATAAAATGGATTTTATTTTGAAAATATAAATGAATAAAAATGGTTCAGATTAATTTTTGGAATTTTTCTAAAATATGTAATTTTTTGGTGAATAGTAAAATGTGATAATTTACAATAAATGATAAATACATGATTTATTGAGTCATGGGTGATGTTTTTCTGATATAAGAACCCTTAGACAGAACAATGAGTAAATTATTACTGTATTTAGTCATAATAATCAACATTATTACTACTATTGAGAAAAATAATAAAATAATGAAAAAATAAAATGGGAAATATCCCCTCTCCTCCATTATAAATGAAACCACTCACCAACAATTCTAATCACACATATAATCCTTGATGCTTATAAAATTTCTTACCAAACCTATTAAAAATCATCTCCCCAAACCTATAAAAAATAGGATTAAAGGATTATTTTATTTTTCATCATATGATAATTATTGTATAAAGCACATCGATACTTTCCTAAAGGGTATGGGTTTTGTTCCATGTATGAATAAAATGGCCACCAAGATCACAATTCAATGTGAATGAATGAATATTCAATTGTTTAGTGCTAAAATGGTAAATATATGGGAACTTATGCACATGAATGTCTTAAATGTCAATGAATCTTTCTATGGAGAAGGCTAAGGGAGATAGAACAAGTTTTTGTGATCTAAAATGATGATTTTGAAGTTCCTAATGATGCGGTGGAAAAATATATTTATCATTTCATAAAACAAAGTCAATTATTTATTTTATTCTAGATCATCATATTCTTTTTATATCCCCCTAGTTTTCAAAGAATATTAGACATTTCCCTTTTGATTTAATAAAGGAGATGTTATTCATAAATCATAAGGGAAGTATCATTACAACTAGGATGCTTCAATATGTCCCATATATGATAAAAAAACATGATTTAGTGATAACCTTATAATCATACCCATGATTGATTTTTATTTAATAATTGGTATAGATTGGATTTCAATTTATGATGCAAAATCCTATTACAAGAAGTAGTAAGTTACAATTTTTGAGAATGATATAGAGTTTATAATCTTTTGATTAGAAACATCACCATTTGAGTTTAATATAGATACAACCCTCAATAGATCTATTAAATGCAATTCTTGGGGAGGATGAGAATGCAATATCAATGAGAGAGGAACGAAATCTTCATATTGAGTTTGTAACTATTGTGAATGAATGTGATGACGTATTTCCATTGGATTTACCTCGACATCCTCTAGAGTGGGAAATTGAGTTTTCTATTTAGTTAATTCTTAGTGAACGGCCTATATCAAATAATCCTTATAGAATATTACTAATGGAATTTGTGGAGATGAGGAAACAACTTGAGGATTTGATTAGTAAGTGGCTTATTCACCATATTGTTTTTCTATGGGGAGATCCTTTTATTTTCATTAAAATGAAAGATGAATCTATGGTCATATTAATTGAATACAGGGAGATAAATGATATTATGATAATGAAAAAGTATCCTTGGCCTCAGATTGATGATTTATTTGAACAAATTCCCAGAGCCCAATACTTTTGAAAGATTTATATTTGACTTGGATGTCATCAATTGCATGTGAAGAAGGAAGATATTCCATAGATAGCTCTTTCAACCCGGTGTGGACATTATGAGTTTTAATAATTCCATTAGGAGTGATTAATTCACAATATGTTATCATGGATATAAAGAAAAATGTTTTCAAGGAATATCATGATGACTTTTTTTGTGGTGTTTATTGATGATATCTTGGTATTATGTAAAATAGATGAAGATCAATAGAATCACTTGTGCATTATTCTGAAAACTCTTAGAAGAAATGTGTAACTTAATCATCCCACTGAACTCTATGATAACTAATGGACCAATGGGTTGCATGACCTGAAGCATGTCTTCCTGTATAATAGAGGCTTCCAATTTGTAGTGAAGGTCTCAGGAGGTGACAATTGGGAGAATATACCCTATTATCAGAGTTGAATTTTGGTATCAAGAAGTATAAGTGGAAGACAACAATGAAAGTAGTAAATAAATAAAAAAAATCAGGGGAATAAAATACTAAGTATTTAATAAAATTGGAGCATGCTTGGTTATACAATAGATGAGTTCATGTCATTGTGATGATACATAACAAAAGAACGTGAACAATACAGCATGCTTGAGAACAAAAAAAAAATAATAATGAAAGGAAAACAAATCCCCATAGGCCATATCAATAAGAATCCCTAGCTCTAGCTCGATCCCTTGCTACAAAATCGTAGATATAAGTAATACATCAGTCAGCATAGATCCTTCAAATATAAGATCTACTCGGGTACCATGGCTACCCGAAAAGTGTGCGAGATATAAATCTCAGTTGGCCGACACCACAGGTGTCTACACCAATCCATGCAATGCAATATAAATTACTATGTGTTTCATATATAATAATTTAAGAGTGAAAAAAATGATAATAACAACTATTTATAGGTTAATAAATGACCACCCATCCCATACCACCTACTTTGGTGTAATCTAGAAATCTCAAAAGTATACCTGTTCTGGGAAGTATATATATCCAAAGGTAAATAGTAACATTGAAAACCGAGGAATGAGTACCCCCTAGCCTATGCTTTTGCCCGGGGTCTAAATCCCATGGAATCATCCAGGTGTGATAATAAGAAACAAAGAAGTGTCAAAACTGAATAAGGAAGTCATTTCATTAATAAAGTATACAGCCCAAATATACAAATAAATTCAAAAAAAATCAACCAAATCATGTGGTGGGGTCTAATCCCATCCTTCAAGATCTAATGGAATCCCATGTACCACTTCATTATATCCAATATAATTCTATACCACCTATTTTTTCTAAGGAAATCCATAAGGAGTCCCTTGTATCTCTCGAGGAATGGTTGATCTAAGTCTGTCCCACTTATCTCACTAGATGACCAAGGGTCACCTAAGGCATGGCTTATCCATCTATCCAAATGGTCCATCCATAGTTTCTCCCCAAGAAAAAATTATAACTAAATAGTATAATAAACTTCTTGGAAAACCCTCGTCTGGAAATCCAAAGCATCTCCCCTGGCGCATTGGGGTATTACCACCCGAGCCTGAGATTCCATCCATGAGTCCGTAATATGGAACTCATGTTCTCATTGACCAACATCAAGTGAACCATGTCACCCATGAACATTTATAGGAAAACCTAAATTACATATCTCACATGGAAAGAATATATATATATATATAAATGAGGCTATCAAACAAACACCATAAGACATAAGGTATTGAAGCTTTCAAGTAAGACAAACCCATAAATCAACATGGAAAAAGGTATTTCACTCAATATTAACTCAAGGCCCTAAGCCATGACCCGAGGCAATAATAAAAAAACATAAGGTAGGTTCAAGAAAGAGGATTAAATATAAAGAATAATCTGTAATAATGAAATGAAACTAGAGACACAAGGAATTAGCATTAATTTAACCATATATCATCCATAAAAATAAATAAAAGATGATAAAAAGCTTGTCCGTGTAAAAAATTATATAAAACGGTTGCCCATTCCTCCTTCCTCATTTCATTCCACTTCAACCACTCAATGCTAGGAAAAGTGATTGATAATGAATAAACCATTTATTGAAGGACATTTCATTAGATTAAACTAAGAATAAAAATTAATTTTATTAAAATAAGGTCTTCTTAATTTTAAACAATCAAGGAATTACTTTCCACCATGACAAGCCATCCCTTCCTGATCACGCTATTTACTTTATCAAAAGTAGAATAAATTGGAAATAAAAAACTTAGAATGTGAAACAGTCAAGAGGTAAATTGGCAACATTGACAATCCCTTAAATAATGATAAAAACACTTAGGAGGTTTTTGGTTATAATTGGACATTTACAACATTCCCTTAAGAAATTTAAAATGGGGTATTAAATTCAACCTGAATAAGTCACTCTATTTATTTAATACCATCCCATTATGCATTATAAAGGAGTAATAACCATTTACGTAATTCACTATAGGATGTATTACCTCTCATATTCCAATTTAACCATGTTCAGTTATATTTTAACTCTTTTAGTACATTATATCTTGGTAATAACCTTTATAAGATAAGGGGAGGGAACTTAGTGGAGACACAGTCATTGCAACACTTTTCTACCGGCGAAATTTCTATCTTTAAAGATTAACAAAACATAAATGGTGATTTGGTTTAGGCAACAATTTTAATGAAACGAGGGTGACCACCTTTAGGGATATAGAATGGGCTATGTAAGATGCGTGTTTCATGACAAACAATGACATAGTGTATAAGTTAAAAATAAATGAAAACATTTCAGGAAAGTTAAATAATCATATACTACCACTATGAGTTTCATAGACAGGGAACCTCTATTGTTGTTGTTTTACTTCAAAACAACATTTTTTATCAAACAAAACAATTATCTTAACTAAATAATTATTCAGGAAATTAAATTCAATATCTAAAAAAGAAGAATAAAGAAATGTAGCTAAATGCAATTAAAATATTCCTTGAATTAAAGATTTTAGGAAGGGGACTCTACCTCAAAAGAAGAAGAAATTTAACGTTTATCATGTGAAACATTAGTCGATGACCAACTAAAATCACATGATAAATTCAATACACTATAAATTTATTAACAGGGATTCATAAATTATAAAACCCCAAAATATAACCTCAATGAAAAATAATAATGGAGGAAAACCTTACCTGAAATCATTGGAAGGAATTCCAAATTGATCTAAATCGGTTCACCTTCAGCGGAAGTTACAGAAAAACGCACGAACATGGCCCGAGAGACCATTCACACACCCTATAACCAAAATAAATCCATAAATAATCATTAAACAAAAAACTTATGTTCATTCGATCCATATCGGGAAATGGGGAAGCCGAATCAGGGTTGGAAACATAAGGAGAAGTGGGGGAGAGACCTAACTCAAAGGATCGAATGATAACAGTGAAAAAACAAGGTGAATACAATGATCAAAGAGTGATATTAGAGGAGGGGGTTCGAACGCGTCGAATTGTCTTGGCAAGGGGGTTATATCACATGGCTACAGTATAGAGAGAGGGATCTAGGGTCTCACTGTAAGAGGTCAACCTAGGTGTCACACCGTAGAAAGGTTTCAATCATGAAGGTTACGTGTTGTAGGGAGGAGGGGGAGAAGGTGTGCAATGCTTCAAGGAAAGGGGATGCGGGTCGAACGTCTTGGAGAAGGAAAGGGATAAGTTTCTCTTTAGTTTTTCCCTTAAAAACTAAAATAATAATAATAATAATATTATTATTATTATTAATGAAAAAAATATTAATTACAAACATAATAATAATACTAATAATAATAATAAAAATAAACTTAAAAATAAAAATAAAAAGAAAAATAAATATATTGTTATTGTTATTATTAAAACATTCATTTTTTTATTCACATGTTATTTTTAATTTAAATCATTTAATTTTAATTTTAATATAATTAATTTAATTCATTTAAATAAAAATAGATATTTCATCATCAAATCTCGGTGAAAAAAAACGTTTCGACGCTTGGTTTTAAAAATAGTCTGCCTAGTAATTGGAAATATTTAAATTCCATAGATTTTTTATCAGGTTCAAAACATTAGGCAATAGAACATTCCAAACATAGAATTTATCATCCAAGATTTGTCTTTAGGAACAATGTAACCCTCAACCAATATATAAGGGTCATGAAGTCTCACAAAAATGGTCTTGTTGTGTCTCTAAAGGCCTAATGCACCTTCAATAACTGACTAAGAAAGAGAAACTTAAGCCATTAAGATCTTATCCAACACCCATTTTCCTAACGAAACACTGAGATGACAATTAAATGGAACTGTTTAGCTAGAGACATGATCACATCATCATCTCGTTAAGTAGTGGGCCAAAGGTTCTTCCAACCGTAGGATTTTACATTAGAAATGGGAAAACTTCCATGTCACGACAACTTCCACCATCAGAATTTCATACACGCCACTCCCTTAAGCATTATAAAGACACTTCTTATATGAATTATAAAATAGATAAAACATTTTATTACCTATTCTCCTAAAATCCCAAGTTGAGCCAGATTTTTAGGAAATGCGTTTCTCGACACAAATCAAACTCATCTCACCTAAAGACGTTCTACAAGTAGTTCTTCATTGAGAACTCCATTGAAAAAGAGAGATAACTAGTCTAGCCATTGCATCCTACCGTTCAAGAAGACACTCATCTTAGATGACTATTGTTTTATGATATGAACTATGTTGTTTTCCTCCAAGGTATCTTGCATTAACTATGAAAACATCCACTGAATCCCATACCTGACTTCTGGTATAATTATTTATTTAAGAATCATCGAACCTGTCAAAAAGTTTTGGATAACCTTATATTGGCATGACATGAGTAGAATGAACTATCATGAGGTAGTTTATGCTCCTTGTTTATGGTTGAGATATTGGTAGAAAAACAAGACGTCTATATCAGAGAATTGGCTTAGCCCAGAGCGGCATCATCCTAGCTGTCATGTCAGAAGAAACAACAGGTGAAAAAGAATTCATCCCACGAATTAATACATGAGAATACAAGGGTCACACAAGACTAACCATGATTTTATTAGAACCATTAATTTATAATGCAACACAAAAATAAGCAATCAAACAAGACCATCAGATTTGAAAAATTATAATGGCATGAGACTGACACTATCTTAGTGAACCAAGATGATGCCATGTTTGGGGACATGCTCGTGACTAAGGAGGACACACTAAGAGGATTTAAATTGATTCTAGTCAAAATCACCCAATTACTAGAAAGAAGAATGGTTGAACCATATTTTGTCAACTCCCATTGAAAGAAACTTGGCTTCACCTACTGACAAACTTTATTTAACCGATCACTCATCCTTTCCCTAACGAGGTATCTCATGATCATTCACGATTAAAAATAAAAGTCCACCCAAGACCAAAATAGGTTCTTAATAGTTTCATACACCGCCAATCACACCAACATCATGTTTCCAAACAAGAATTTATATGATTTCATGTTCACAAGACTTAAAAACATTTAAGTAAGACCAACCATCTTTAAATGGTTCTCTTTGGTTTTATTCCCCACTACCTAGAGGAACACATATTTAATAGACCTAAAATGAGCATCCCAACCTTAGAAGGGTCCTAATTGTCAAAAGAATGAGTTAGAAAAGCCTCTTAAAAGTGTACTAAGTTAGAACCTCCATAAATAATTTTTTTTAAACAGATAGTATGAAAACCAATACCAAACCAACCGGTGTGTCAGAATAACTAGGTCTCTAGAAGTCACCCTGAGCATTGGAGCATACATGATATCTATAATGAAAAAGTCACCCTATTACGAAGATGACCGGAAAAATATTTAACAGAAAATGGAATAATGATTACACTGAACTCATCAAGTCGGTAACAAAATTTATATATTTATGGTAAATACATACGTGAACACATACTACCCCCAGATGGTATTGAAGAAAGATAACTTTTAACTTAGATGATGACGTACCGATTCATACATCACGGTGGAGAAGAAAGTGTTGAACAAACTACAATGTAGTAGACCATACCAAAGGCATATCTAAACTACTGAAAATGATCATTACCCCATTCTTAATCCCAAAACAAAATTCAAAGACACCATGAACACTCGTTCAAATGAGGGGTTCATTTATAAAGTAAAAGTCCTTGTAGTTACACCGGAACATGAACAACACCAAAAAGAAAGAAAACTCATGGAATTTTCAAGGATTAAGGTTCTCAGGGTGATACCTACCACATTATACCCCCTTATGAAGAACAATCATCGACCCTAACACTATGTCATGCTAAAATAATTCACTATGCTCAAAATATGATCATCAAAGCCATTTATAAATGAATGATTTAATTAGGAAAATTCTTATGAATTTTTTACAATGAAATAAAAATAAGATTTTTCTACCCTTAAATGAGTTTCTTAAATAGAGGAACCCATAACATGTTCCATTTCCAAGAAATATACATTTAAATCCATTTCATAATATAACAAGCACAAGTTCAATAGTCCAATCCAATGGGAGGCCATTTACCAATCCAAAAAGTGATCATACACTTTATAGGTGGCATTTGGATACCATTTAATTGAAACCAATAAATTTTACAAAAAGAAACCAATTATATATTAAATAAGCTAGATTGTCACTACAATAAGAATAATGAGATAAATATGATGTAATCACAAAATCATGACATTTATATCATAGAGACATTCTAATAATCAAAGAAGCGTGATACCAGGAAAACATGTCAATAAAAAGGTAGAATTAAAAAATGTGATCATGATAAATATATCACCAGAACATGGTATCTAAAAGGCATACTAAATAAATACAATACATGGAATACATTCGAGGAACAAAATTTGAATCAACAGAAAAACTAAAATTAAACTACATTGCCTGGAACTATACATGGAATGTGAATGTCTATGTGCCTATTATGATGCATGATCTGTTTCATCCACACCTTAATAGGCCAAGGGTAAAATACATTAAAATCCATAAATCCATAAGTAGTGGAAATTATGCAAATCACTTATGGTGAAGTCATATAAACTCTAATATCAAAAAGCATGAACATAAATTCCTATCCCTAACCACGTTTTCATTTCCCCTATGTTGGGTAATGAGTCCCTGGTTATACAATATATGAATGCATGTCATGGTAATGATACATAAATGAAATCGGTAAATAGTACAACAGGCTTAGAAACATAGTACAATAAAAAAGAAAGGACAATAAATCCATGCAGTGATCTCCTTGAGCATCTCGATATCCCGCTCAATCCCTTTCTCCTAACTCCAAGACACCTATAATAAAACGATCAACCTTGGTCCTAAAAATAAATTGTCTACTCAGGTACGAAGGGTACCCAAGTTGGTGTGAGATATAAATCTTAGTAAGTCAGCTCCACCAGGGTCTAGCACAATCTATGAAACACAATATAAATTAATATTTTTTCCATATATAATAAATGAAGAGTAAAGAAATTAATAACAAAAACATGTCCTAGGATCTGAAATGATCACTCATCTCATACAACCTTATTCGTCCTAATACTGAAATCTAAAAGTATACCTATGCTATGATGATTATATATACAAGGTTAAATAGAAACATGGAAAACCAAGGAAGGAATACCCCTAGGCTTATTAATTGTCTTTGGGTCTAAATCCCTTGTAATCATACTTGTATTCAAATAATTTAAGGTGAATTTACAAAAGTGTGATTATATCCAGTATCCATTTGATGTTCTAACGAGGATGTTCGAACCTTTATGGGGGAGGATTATGGAAATAACAAATCAAAGGTGGAGGAGAATGAAGAACTACTTTATAAGGTGGTGTTGATACCTATCCCATACCAAGACCTTTTCCTTGGGGATGCCTATGGAATCGAGCCTAGTGAAAGAAAAAAATTGAAGGATAAGGCCAAAGAGAACAATATCATTATCATAGGCTGGACTAGGCCATCATAAAATTAGTTATATGGAATGTTTAGAATGTTGGATTTCTGGTTTCAAATAGATTCTTTTTAGCTCTATATTTTCTCAAAATATGGAATTTTTGTTGATCTTGTTAACAAAAAGGCGGTTTAGGAATGACCTACAACAATGAATATAACTAAGGTATGTAGTTTTTTTGTTTTATAAGGTTATTATAGGAGTTTTGTTCATAAATTCGTCCAATTATCTAACTTATAATCCATTATTACTCATAAATGGGATAAGTTCATATGAACAAGAGAATTTGAACAATATTTCCAAGAATTAAAGAAGAGATTGGTAAATCCTCCAATCCGAAATCAACTACTAAGAAATGGGTGGTTTGTGATTTTTAGTGATGCATCAAATAAATTATATTTTTGATTCATTATGTAGTATTAATTAGTTCTTTATTAGACATCAAGGATGTTAACAAATCATGAATAGAATTATTTAACTCATGATCTTGAGTTTGCAGCTCTGATATATACTATGAAGATATAGTGACACTGTCTCTGTGGTGAAAGATGTGAGATATATATAGATTAAAAGAGTTTAAAATATATATTATCATAGAAAGAACTAAACTTAAGGAAAAGTAGATGAATTGAGATACTCAAGGATTACGATTTTTCATTACACTACCAACCATGGAAAGTTAATAAGGTAGCAGATGCATTGAGTTGGAAGGATCATGGTACTCTGAACAAAATAAAGAATGAAAAGGGTCCTTTGTATATGGAACTAATTAATATGGACATGGGAGTCCTTAAAAAAGTTGAAAGAAATGATTTTTCAATTGTTTTCCTAAAAATAATTATTAGAAAGAACAAAAATTTATCAGACTGATTATGAAAATAATCAAAAGAAAATTAAGGCCATGAATGATGGGAAGTTTCCAGACATCCTGTTTGAGGATGGAATTCTGAAATTTGGGAGGAGGTAATGTGATTCCTATATATCCATGAAAAAAAGGGATTTATTTGATGATTCTCATAGTTATAAGTTATCTATACACCCAAGTATCACTATGATTTATAAATATCTAAAGGATTATTTCTATTTGAATAACACGATGTGGGAAATTGCAGATTATGTATTAAGATGTTTAGTCTATCAACAAGTCAAGGATACAATACAATACACTAGAGGAGTCATGATGCATATACCTATTCATACATGGAAATGGGAGGAAATCACCATGGTTTTATTCACTATATTACCAAAAATTCTAGGAAATAATGATGAAATATGGGTGATTATTGACCGAATTACCAAATCTGCACATTTCCTCGAAATAAGGGGGATTATCTGTAACACCATGACCCCTATAGACTGGAGTTGGTGCATTAATTGTTATATTTTCATGGTTAGGAGGAATGAAAATCCTGAAGTAACGATCAATTTTGTAGTCTTGAAGAAAACGAATACAAAGATGTAACTTAAATTACATTGGAAAATGTTACCAAATACAAAACATAACAAAAAATAAAAACATTATCCACAGAAACTCAATAAATGATCTCCTCTTCATCACCTATTGAAGGATGAAAAATGAAATGGGTGAGATCAAATGCTCAGTAAGGTTTAAAAATAGCAGAAGCATGAATAAATAATAATTGTTTCATAAACTATTTGACATATAAATATGGCATGGTGAATAAATAAAAACTCATGGCATTAATAAACTGAGAATGAAACTGCATCAATAGATTTTTCCATTGTTAATATCTCATGGATAGTAATAACTGATAATGAATAAATAAAATTCTTTCTAATTGGAAATCATGTATCGGGAACATGATACCATAATACCATTAAAACGGTTTAGTTCTGTGGGTAGAAACCCGTCTGATATTTTTTGAAACAAACTCAAAGGTTTTGTCACCAACTTATTTGTCTCATGAGACCTTTCGATGAATTGAAAGGCTATAGTAGGACCACCCACCATTTCATTTACAAATAATTATTCATACATTGATTAAATTCAAGAGCAATATTCTTTTTCAATATCTGTATAGAGTAGAGTGTACAGATTCATCAATATTTCCATAGTTAAAATAACTTTCCAAATAAACGATGTATGTATAATGGTATACAGTTTAGACAAAAAACATATACATGAAATGAGATTATGGATATTTAATATAAACATAATTTCCAATTAAAAGTGATCTAATATTAGAACAAGTTACAACACATTAGGATTATTAGGTTCACCATATGAAGTTAGTCACAAAAAAATAGTAGCTGACACAAAGTCTCTTTCCACAATGTAATCGGTCGAATCATATGACCTGAAATTAATGACCCTAAAATGATTCATTTCATTCCATGAATATAAATAGAATAATGTTATTACATATTAAATGGATGTTCACATATACAACATACAAGAAATAATTGGTGAACAATGGAGATATCACAGAAATGAATGTGAGATGAGAAACCCCTTACCTTATGCTCGAGTGTGTTCCTATTTTGTTTTAATGACCAGAATAATAAAATTAATCTTCATTAATTAATAATTAAAGAACCTCTGATACATGAAATTGGTTTAGTATAACCTTGTAAGGTTCATTTATGGCCCTTTTTATGGGTTTAAGAGGTTCTATTTTATAGTTTTGGAAGCATTTTCTTCCTTGGTTTTCATGATTCGTTTACTTGAATTCATGGATAAGAGTTCATTTGAAATTTGGTTAAACATATATAATTTTTTATATATATTATTAGTAAAATTAAAGAAATATAAATGATCTTATAATGATTCTGGGTTATATACTTGGGGATGAATCATTAGTTAAAAGTAATTGATAAACGCTTGGATTTAGCTTGGTAGTTTTGTGTACAATAAACTTGTTTTGTATTATTATTCTATATTATGAGTGTGAAGGGATTCTAGAACATTAAGAAAATTAAATAAATATATTCAGATCTAGATCAAACATAAAAATAACTTCATGATCAGAAATAAATATGGTAACGAAAATTGAGAACCTCTCGTCCTATAATGTGATAAATTATCAAATCTCGGATAGTGTTTTTATTTTTAGTATAAGTGGTGGGGGAAGAGAGATGATGATGAAATATTCCATTATAAAAATATAATTATAGATCATTTAAGGTACTGGATTCATAATAGAATTTAGATTAGGGGAGATGAGGAAATATGTATAAAATAAAGAAACTCAAAATAAGAAACAAATTGAGAAATCTCTTACAAAAATTCCGCTGCCTAATAGTGTCAATTAAAAAATTTAATATAATTTTAGGATGAGAGAAAGGGGTATCTCACCACTAATAAATAATATGGAAAGTAAGGGGAATATGGAATGACATATCCCAAGATAATCCAATTTAAAAAAAGGAAAACACAAATGAAAGCTTTAAGAAAAGAGATGGGTGGTTGATTATCTTACCATATATAGTAACTCCAAAAACATGAAGGTTGGGAGCTTGGGGGTTTGAGGACCCCTTGGGAGAACTCATAGAGAGGTAATACGAAGATAGATTTGAGGATAATGAGTTTTTAATGAAATAAAATGATGGGGGTGAGTGGGTATTTATTGTAATAAGAGGGGTTTTTTTATTAATTAAAAGGGACACCGCATTAGTGGTTTTTTAAAAACCATGGGATTGCCTATGGTATTTGACCATGGTTTTTCCACTTGGGACACCACATTTCATTAGTTACTATACACAAGTCTACCGACATTTTTTATTTAATTATTACATAATTATGATGTCATTATATTACCAAAAACTCAAAACATTATTTTTACTATTCACAAAAAAATCATGTATTTTAGAAAAATACCAAAAATCATCCCTAACCATTTTTCGACAGGTAGAATTAAAAAACGAACTTAATTTTTTGAAAATAGTTATTTATGTATTTTTAATTTAATTTTTAAATAAAATCCTAGTTAATTCCAAAAAATAACAATTTTAAAGATTTAATTAGTTCTATATTACATTAAAAAATTAATTAAGATCCCATTATATTATTACCATAAGAAAAAAAATATTATCATTATTTACTATTTATATGGGTCATATTATTATTCAAATGGGTATGTTACTAGTCATTAAAAATCAAGTTGGTTCAATCAGACTCCAAATGACTTACTAGTCACAATTCTAGATGTCTGTTTTTCGAAATTCAAAACATAGAAATGGAAAGTTTACCTTTAATGGATAGCTTATAACTTTCTCCTATAATGTTTTTATTCACAAAAGAATTAGTGCTCATATAAAATAGGTTATATAATGAATATAAATTATTTAAGAGTAACATACCATAAAATGATTGGGGTGTTATATTTTCCATTAGAAAACATTGCATAACTCTATATTAATGATGTTTTAAGAATTCATGGAGAACCTCTCTCAATTTTTTTAATCATGATCCACATTATACATCTAAAATTTGGAATCATCTCAAAAAAATATTTGGATATTGAGCTTATTTTGAGTACTTATTATCACCCCCAAACTGACGGGAAATCTTAAAAGACCATAAAATAATTAGAAGACATGTTGATAACATGACCACCTGACTTTCAAGGTTTGTGGGATCAATATTTAACTTTTTTATATTTTTAGAACAATAATAGTTTCCATGAAAGTATTTAAATGGAACCATATAAAGTATTGTATGGAAAGAGATTTTGTAAACCAACTTGTTGGGAGGAAGTTTGTGAAAGGAATCTTGTAGGCCCAAATCTTGTGGAGGAAACAATTGTGAAGGTAATGATTATTTAAACCCATATAAATGTATCTTAAATTTGAAAAAAGAGTAATGCAGATAATCGATCAATGGATTTAGAATATCAATTGAGTGATCATAATTTCTTAAAAGTATCTCCTTGGAAGGTTGTTATAAGATTCTTGAAAAAAGGGAAACTGAGCCCCGAGTACATTGGTCCTTATGACGTTCTATAGAGACCTGAATCTGGGGCTTATCATTTGGATATTACACATAGAATTTATCAAGTAAACAATGTGTTCCATATATCCTTGTTATGGAAGTACATTCCAGACCCAACACATGTACTCACTACTTTTGGAATAGAATTGGAACCTGTCTTATCTTATAGTTGAGAGCCAATCCAAATTCTGGAAATTAAAGAATAGGTGTTAAGGAACCTTATGCCTCAACTGGTAACGGTACTCTGAAAAAATAAAAAAACTAAAGAGGCGATGTGGGATCCTGAGGAGAATATGATGAAAAAATACCCAAATATTTTTGGCTGGTGGAAATTTTGGAAATATTGTGGATAAATGTTTTTTAGGATGGGATAATGTAAGAACCTATAAATATATTAATGAAAATTTCCATCTTATTATTATATAGTATATGTCATATAAAACCTCATATATACCACAATACAAACATCATAAATAAAGAATTAATGAAATAATATGTATTTTAAGAAGTTAAGGAAGTTATAACAATTAAATTGTAACTTGACCTGATGAATAGTAATATGAACCTTATTAATAGTAAATCATACTATTTTTTTGATAAAAGACAGACTCATTAATGATGAAAATCAGAAGATGTACAGACTCAAAGCCAAGTAGGAAAATGGTCCAGCCAGAGCTGGTTGACATCAAAGGAGCCAGCTGCCGCCAGTTGATGGGATGCCTTGTTTCCTTCCCTTTCGGTAAAGGAGAATGTGAAGAGAGAGAAGAAGTGACGGCTGGAGAGGATTTTCTAGATAAGGGACCCAAAGGACTGAAGTCTTCCTTCGTTGAGGTTGATGGTATTGATAATGGTGAGGCAGTATGATTCAATGATGATTTTGTCCCATCCACCATCCACAGCGAGAATCATTCCAGCGACGATGACGGTAGCCTCAGAAACCACCGGTTCCCAAAAAACGTGACGAGACTCATGTTTGGATGTAATGATTTGACCATGATGGTTTCGGGCCAGCAGGCCAAAGGCAACAAGACCATTTATGGGGAGAGCCGCATCCACATTAATCCTGAGAATCCCTTCTGGGGGTGGGCTCCAAAGGGAGGAAAAATAGGGGGTTTCAAAGGAAAAATGATGTCCATTATGGTGCTACCATCCCACCAACTAGAAAGAGGCCCGTTCAATCCATAAATCAGGTTGTTTGTGAACATGGCTGAAAACGACATCATTGCGGTGGACCCAAATGGTCCAGGCCATGATGCAAAGAGAGCCTGCTTCAGCCGACGAGAAGGAGGAGCACCATCGCATCAGGAGAGAGGGGAGGTCAGAGCCCATGATCAGTGAGGAGTCTGTAGAAGAGTTCCATTTCCTCCAAATCTCTTTTGCCCCCGGACATTGGATGATAGTGTGAAGGGGAGTTTCTGGGACATTCTGGTAGAAGGGACAGAACATGTCACTGGAGATATGTCAGAAGGCGAGAAGGCTCATGGTAGAGAGGGTGCTTGTGCACACCTTCCACCAAAAGTGGTGAATTTTTGGAGGGACATTGCGTTTCCAAAACGATTTTTAGGGCCCTTCTTCCCTCACATCATTCTAAGTGCCGATAGAGAGTCTATAACCATATTTCACCATATAGGATGCAGAGAGGTCGTGAATCCAAACGAGATAGTCGAGGACGACATTTGGAACACATGGGATACTCTGGATAATATTTTTTTCTTTTTCATTAAACCATGCGTGTATCCTTTCCATGCACCACCCAAGCCTCTGATCAACTAAAAGGTATATGATAATGGCATCTTCAAAGCTTGGTTGGGCAGGGGATGATGCCTGCACACCTTCTTTATCAATCAGTCAGGGATCGGTCCAGATGTTAACTTTTGAGCCATTCTCAATCCTCTAGCCCAACCATTTTCCCAGGAGACCGCAGGCACCCCAGATACTTCTCCAAGGGAAGCTAGGATAGGGGCCAAGAGTGGATTCATGGATGTACTTGTGGGGGAAGTATTTTGCACGAAGAACTCGCAGATAGAGAGAGGATGGTTGGTTCAAAAGGTGCCAACCTTGCTTCGCCATCAGTGCATCATTGAAGTGAAGAAGGTCCCAGAATCTCATCCCACCATCAGATTTAGGTAAGAAGAGGTTCTCCCAGGCTATCCAGACTATCCAGTGGGTTCAATAGTAAATCATACTATTGAATATTACCATCTCGCATGAATGTATAAATAATATTGAGCCACTTTATAAATGAAAGTATCATATAGTTATATCATAGTATAAATAAATAAATCTTTTAAAAAAATAATTTAACTGTTGCAATTTTTGAAATTAATAAATATTTAATTAAAATTTTATAAATAAATAATGTTTTAATAGAATATTTAGTAATAAATTATCATTTTTTGTATTATTATTTTAGGATAGTTTTATGAGACCTTATTTAGTACTTGAATGTAATCTAAAATTAGTTGTGGATTTGAAAAATGTATTTTTCAAGTAAATGATGGTTTTAATTAAAAACTAAATTTCCCATATTTAAAAAATTGTTTCCATAAAATGGAGTTCATTTTTGAATTCTAAATGCTTAAAAATGGTAGTGATAATTTTTGGATTTTTTAAAAAAATACTTCAATGTTTTGTGAATATCACAATACAATAATTTATGATAAATGATAAATACAAGATTTATTTAGTCATATGTGATGATTAGAAGATGTATGAATGCTTGTTTTGTACTCACACACACTTATTACTTTATATAGTAATAATAATCAACACTATATCTTGTGTGGATAAAATAATAAAATAATGAATAAAATAGTGAGAAATCACCCCTCTCCTCCACTATAAATAACACCACTTCTCCTCACACCTCTAAAACATTAAGTTTTTTAAATTTGTACTCAATACACTCCCCAAGACTCTCCCATACATTGATGATCTCTTGGACTTAATAAAATTCCTATAGCAATCCCCTTAAAGAGGTTGTCAAGGAGGAGTATTTAAGCGGTAAAATATTATTCATTGTCCGTTTAATTTCATTTCATGTTATTTTATTTTATTATTATCTATTCAAATAATATTTTAAAATTTTATCTAATAACTCATAAAAATGCCATAAATTAAATTAATCAAACTATAATAAATTAAATAAAATTATAGAAGGTTATTAATTAATTAATTAATGTATTTAATTTTATTATCCATGACATTAAGGTCTAGTGCAGAACACATTCAGATATAATGTAAAGGTTTTCTTCCCGAACCTCCATTTTCATTCAGGTTATGATTTCTCCATATATACACTAATTATATTTTTCAATATTTTTATATAATTATTATAAATTATATATATATATATAATTTCCATAAATCATATATCCAGATCATTTCATCATTCTTTGATGTGAGAATAAATGTTTTACAACGTTCAATCTCTCAATCATTCTTGATACGCAAGACCGATTTAAAGGAACATCTTGATTTCTTACCCATTGTCAAGTACCATATACAATATATTTTAAGAAACCATATTTTTTCTAAAATCAGTTCTTTTTTCATGAAGAAATATCCTTCTTGATTTATATATTTTTTTTAATTTTTTTTTGAAAATAACTCATCTTTGCAAATTAAAAAGACTATTTCTCCCAAGAATTATTCAATGATCTTATAAGAGTATATTCATTTATTTGAACACCCTTGTAGATTCTTACATTTAACTAGGATTTACCATTTATTATATCATATATTTTATTTCATTAAATTCTTTATGATTAGTTTGACTATAAATGTGCTATCTTGATAACATTCAATATATTACTTAAAATGGTTAATGATTATGTTTACAAATTGGGGAATGATATTGAAATTTTATATGTTAGTTTAAATATGAATGTATATGTTGATTATGTTTCAACCATTTTATTTGAGAAGTTAATTGGAATTAGTAAGTGTAATGTGGGGCTCTCTATATCCCGTTTGTGCATTAATAGGTTTTATGATACAAACTAGTTTGGGTATAAGCTAACATATTACCCTATTGTGTTTTGAATCTTGGAAGAAGCATTTATAGTTTGTTTATGATGTCCCACATTATTAATTCCCTCATTATGAGATTATTATTTTATATTCCATGTGATTATTTGACTAGTATAAAATCTATGGTTATGTATCATTTTCATCTAATGAAATTATCTATGGAGTTTTTATTTCTATAATATTATTATATAGTTTTTTAATAGAAAGTGTCTTTTGTTATTCACCTGTGTTAATGGATTATTTTTATCTTCCATTAATTTTTGACCCTTACTGAGAATCATTGATCACCTATTTCTTATGTTTATTTCCCCCAAGATTCCAATATGAATTTTATGAATGACATGAATGATAATCAAGTAGAACAAGAGTGTTTCCAAATGAGTCTCTATGATGTAGTTCATTTCAGGTTTTAATGTTGAGCATGTGTATGTATCAATTTTTCCGAGGCTATTAAACTATTCAGTCCTTAGGATGTATTTTCCTTGGATAAATTCCAATGAAATAATGTAAGGAATCGGCCCCAAGCTACTATGGTGAGGGTCTTTAAAATACATTCCTGAGGATGATAATAGTTTAGTTTAGTTGGAAACCTGAAAACATAATCTTCTAAATTTGTGAAATATCTTCAACATATCCCTTAAATATCATTCTTTTTTAGTGATCTTACATAAGACCATTATTCATCACCTGGGGAAAGGAAACACAAGAAAGGCATGAGCTCAGATGCCTAGTAAGGGTAATAAAGGGAGATATGTGCGCATAACACAAGCATAAGGGTAAAAAAACATAATCCTAATATTAGAATATTATACTCTTCATATCAAAGATCATGGTCAACTATCATGGAATAAATATTAGTATTTCATAATACAATAATTATAAGAAAATCAATGAACATGAGTCATGAGAGCATAAAATTGGCATCTGATATGGACTTGTGGTATACAAATAAACTTATAACATTGTGAACATTTGAACTTAGAAAAAGGTTCACTTATTAAGTAAAATACATGAAATAAATCCCTTACATAAATTTATGGACCGAAAACCAGGTCTAGAAATAATATGGTGAACATGTAATATAGTTTACTCTTAGCATTGTGAACATTTAATCTGGTTCATGCATAAGATTGAAAACATGTAATCAAGTCCAGGATTAACATTGCGAACATGTGATCAGGTTTATACACAAACTTATGGATATGAAACTGGGTCTAGGAATAACTCTATCGACATGTAATTAACTTCAAACATAATATTTTGAACATGTAATCGGGTTCACACACATTCATATGGACATGAGACTAGATTCTTTTATAACATTGTGAGCATGTAATCAAGTTCACACATTTCATATATACTCACGAGTCATCCATCGTTACCCAATGTATTGGAGGGAGATATAGGTCCAACCCATTACATAATAAAATCATAAATACATTTTCCACAAGATTATAAAGGGATATTTATATCACGACTCATAAAAAAATTTCTGTTTCATCAAAATCATATCATAACCCATGAAATTAAATGAGTATCATAAAAAAATCATCACAAAATTATATAAATAAAAGACACCGGTGTCAAAATCATTTCATCATAGAATAACCCATTACAAGAAATAGATTTCATAAATGTTTTATCATTATATAACCCATGGAATGGAGAAGGGTTTCACAAAAAACATGACAAGTTAAACATAAACCATTCAGATAAATACTGAGAATGGTGTCCTTGATCATATCTCCAGTAAATCATAAACTATATTAAAATATTACATCTTAGATATAAAATGATTTTGAGAGATAATGTAGATAATTTCATAAGTAAACTATCAATTCTTTGAACATCAATTTTTAGAACATAAAATATCTTTAAAAACCTTTTCTTAGAGAACCATTATGAAAACCTATAAAATTAGATTTACAAATCATTAAAAAAAAATTCATAATAAAAATAATATTTTCATATTTATTTTTTTAAAAACATATAATATTTTGAAATAATTTTATTTGAATATAACCTTGAAAACAAAAAATGAAATCTCTATTTCTTTTGAAATAATTGTCTTCTAAAATAACATTTAAAACTTATAAACAAAGCTTTAAATCATTTTTAAAACATTTTAAATAAAAATAAATTTGAAAATCTATAAGGGAATATTTTAAAACCACATTAAAATTTTTTTTTATAATAATAAACATTTTGAAAATAAATATTCTTAAAAATAATTTTAATAGATAAGTTAAAAAACATTTCTCATTAAAAAACATGGTTTTGGGAGAAAACATATTCCTCGTCAACGAGAGAAATAAAGTCAAATTTTGTTAAAAACATCTTTTTAATTATATTAATTACCAAAGGGTGGAAAAATGTTACCATTACATGGATATAAGATGAATAACATGTGTAGAATACAATTAATTATATATATTAATAGATATATCATATGATTTAATTAATGTAAGAATAATTTTAATCAATCCGGATAAACGATGAAGGTGTTCAAATAAATTCTTACCACTTTGGTAAAATTAAATCAAAATTCCCAGGAGATAATAAAATTACATGAACATAATAATATCATAAAAATAAAAATATCCTTGAAATAACATTCCAAAGGTCATTATATAATCCTTGTAAAAGAATATAGGTTCATGACAGAATATGTGTCTCAAAGAAGTCAACTTGAGAAAAAACTGCCTTACCAATTTGGTAACATTTGAATAGTAAACCAGATGAGTGAGATATTATAAAATGGATATTTTAATACCCATATATTTTAATATAATTATAATATAATATATTATTGGTAAGTATATACACCACTACATTTAAATTATTAGTGAACATGGTATCTATCTCACAGATATAATAGGTGAGATGAGAAAACCCTTACCTTAAGCCATGAATTTCTTCATAAATGTTGAATGATCTTGTGTAAAAAATATAAGTTTATTATCACTATACTAAATAAAAATAATATTATATCTAATACCATATAATATTTTATTATGGATTTATAATTCCCATTTATTATGAATTCTATATTAATGATACGTTTCATGTAATATCCGCTTTGTTTTTCGTATATGTTTTTGACTTATTATTCTCGATACTATTACATAGATCATGAATTATATATTTAAATAATATGAAATATATTATAAATGTAATATATATTCATTATATAAATATTTATAGTAGTCTATAAAATATATAATTATGAAATGGATTTCACCGCTCATAGAGATGGTATGCAATATGTACGCATGATCATTGTATCAGTTTTATTATCGTATTGAATGTATATGATAAAAATATATATTATCATTAGTATAATTATTATTTGATATATATCATATAAATTTACTCAACCTATCCTTAATACATTCTATGAAAAGTTTTAATGAATCAAATCAATTTGAGGAGGTAGTAGTGGACACGTCCACAAACAAAGTTATTGTATTTACAGAAAAGGGAAATAATGAAGTTATGTTTTATATAATAAATAAATAATAATAAATAAACCATAAATATAATATAAAAAATACAAAAAATTAATATACATCATTATTTTCAACTTTTTATGGAGGTAATGGAAGAACAAGTGATATTGGTTTACGAGGTGGTAGGTCGTTGTACAAACGAATGATGAGCGTGTATCCCATTTGATGAAAGTGTGTTATAGTGTAGAAAAAGAACATAGAATAATAAAATATAAGTTTATATTGGATACCTAGGTTATTATATAATCATTTAATAATAATAATCTATGTGTAGGATAATAAACATAAAACAAAAGAACTTGTGGATTGATATTACACCTTCTTGGGGTAACTCTTTTTGGTTTGCACCCAATGGATTCCTTGGTTGGATTTATGGCCAATGTGAGGAATCTATCTTGATAGGAGAAAATTTGGAATCACTTTTGGTTAGGTTTTGGTATTTTAATGGTGTGTTGAGAGGTTTTATGAAGTGAGATGTTTTTTTCCCTTTTATAGTGGAGGAGTGACATTCATTTAAATAAAAAAAGGATAACACTATAAAAAGTCTACCATACAAAATGTGCCTAAATAATTGTAAATTTTAGATCCAAGATGTAAATTGGTCATAATATTTGTAGAAAATTTATTTTGGATTTTTTTATGGGCCATTTATCTATTTATGTTTAATGTTTTACCATTATTTAAACACATTTTTACTTTTAGAACTATAATTAATTTTAATTACATTCACTAATATCTTTGGTCAAAAACTATGTTGAAATTATATGAAATTATGAATTATTATTATTCCAAATATTAAATATATTTTTCCAAATTTTAATCACAAAACTGGTGGAAATTAATTAAAAATTATTCTCACAAATGAGATGAGGGGAGGGGTTTTAAAAGTGAAAAGTTTCAAAATTTTGAAAAGGTAGTAAAATTAATTTTTAGAAAATAAATCTTTTTTTATTCATATAATTGGTCTAATTCTGATATTTTTTCTTGTAAGATATATTTTATGAGTGTCAAAATATTTTATTTAATATATATTATATAAATTTCAATAAAAAAATCATCAAAATATGTGTTTTTAATTTCTCAAGATAAAATGTTGTTTTAAATAAAGAAATATCTTTATTAGAAAATAAATTTTTTATTTTTAAATAGTTCATGATTTAATTTCTAACTAATTAATAAGAAAGGACCTCCTTTTATAAATAAGTGTAAATAGTTGTTTTAAAATTTAGTTTATATTATTTGTAACTTCAAACATAATGGAAAGTTGGAAACTATTAATTTATTTTAATAAAAATATTAATAGTACACTGTAGTTTTTTAAAACTAGTTCTTTCTTGTCATGCAAGGGATTAATGGAACCTGAAAGTTTTTGTATCATAAGACAAACATATTAATTTGTGTTCCATAAGCTAATATATATTTATAGGTAGCACATGACTGACTTGGTGATGTATACAATGAATGGATAACTTGGTTCTTTTATATAACACAAGATATAATTAGTGTGGATTTAAATGAAAACAGTAATCATAAGATTAAATTAATTTGAAATTGTTTTTCATAAAATCTTGGTGTTTTACATTTACTAAAATTGAAATTAATTTCCCCAAAAAAATCATCTCGGTTATCAACGGTGTAACACTTGAAGGTTCCCTTCCTAGAAACCTGCATTTTAATGCATACTAATAATTCCTTTAAAAGATAATGTTGGAAACATAACTATTACCCAAAGTAACTCATAACATGATTTACGCATATGATAACATAGGTGTCTATTAAAAACATACACATGGTATAAAAATATAACCATCAATTTCTGATAGAGAGTGATAGAGAACATGGTTAGGAGAAAGTTAACGATCACAACACCATAACCCAAGGAGGCTTGGATAAGGTCATTGATATCAACAAAATAGTGATAATTAGAAAACATTTTATTTCATGATCATTTTTATAAATTTGATGATTTTACACAATTTGATATACTCACTTTATTCCATTCCATTCCATATACTCAATCTAACCCTTTGGTCATTCCTTGATTAATTTCAACTTCATATCTTACTCCATGAAATGAATGTGCATTTGTTATACCTTTAGCACTAATGGATCATAAGATCCATAAGTTGAATGATTAGTAATTACATCTATCTATAGTTATAATTATAGTAAAATGGTTTGTATAAGTTATCTAATATTCATAAATCCTTATATGGTGATATAATACATTAATCTCTAAAATCGCATCTGAAGTTTAACATAAAATATTACATAAGTGGTCAACCTTATAACCCATCAAAAATATAATTCACCATTTATTACTCAAATAATATCTTGTCTTATAATAAGAAATTAATATTAGAAACATGGGTTTATCCTTATATTGAAAGACTATAAAATGTGATTAAATTATCCCAGAATCTATGTAGAGGAAGGTAATCACATGAAATTTCACTAGAGGATGAAACAAAAGATTTTCATATGGCATATTAAAAGAAAATAAAACATAAAATTCCTAACATAGAATGGGAGGATAAGTGTTCCCTAATTATTAAGATCCACTTCATCCTTTGTGATTGAATATGCATTAACTATATCCCTTGTCTTATGAAAGTGATGATTAACACCATCATCATTAAACATCAATTTTATGAACTTTTTAAAAGAATTAACACAATCCTTACATTTGAAACACTGAATTTTGGGAGGTGAATTCCTTAGAGATTTCTATTTATTCACATTACCACATCATTAATCTACTCAGTGTACTTTCATTACAAACCTAAAACCATTATCAATTACCCTAATAAAATTAAATCTATGTTTCATTCCACACTTTTACCATAAATAAATCACATATTATTCTCTCTATATTTATTATAGTTTTATTTTAATACTATCCTTCAGTTCTTATCATAAACATGAGATTTATGGTAAACATCAATATCATATTTTGTAAGAATAATCATAATATATTTATTACTAAAAAATATGTTCCTAAACTAATTCCAATCCATGGAGTCAATTTTAACTTATTTCCTTATAAAATTGATAACATTCATCTAATTTTTCACTTCACCTTCCAAGTGATAAGTTCCCAACATTATTTTTTCTTGTTATGAATAATGAAAAAAAATATTTTCAGTTGTACAGGTCCATTTCTCAATAACTATTGGATCAGTTGTTTAATTAAAATAAGGTGGAGGATTCCTTAAAAAGGATTCAAGAAAATGTTATCCCCTCATTTGGTCAAATGGAAAGTCAGCGTGATTCATCTCCTGATAGGACTCAGTGGTCAAAGAAATAATATATTTGCACTCAATCATATATAACATTAAATTTATTAGGAGGGCCATAATTGAATTTTCCATTGCATTACTCATTAACATAGTTCCTTTAGGTTCTATCCATTTACTAAAATTAAAATGAATAGTGTGACAAACACTTATCATAGAATAAAAACATATAATCATGAAAAATTACTTATAGGATGTGTAAATCCTGAAACCTACTTTTTAATATATGAATCCTTTGTTTCATACTAGATCATTCAAATTGATTATATATCTAAATCTTTCATTATGGTTCATAATGAATGTGGGAATTACCAAAGAATTTTCCCTAGGAGTGTCAAAAATAGGTATGTAGTCATGCCAGTTTTCGTGAACCAGTTCCTGTTCAAGTCTAACCCAATACAGTATTTCAGGTTTTCAAACCCTATGTACATCTATATTAGAAAAATATCCACTTGTAATATCCATACACGTATGTATTTATAAAAAACCACGTGATCCATACATTACCATAATTCTATAAAAATTTCATATACTTTAGCACATCCTTAAACATATCCTTAGAGAAAACTCTAGACATAAACCTAGAAATATAACAATAGACCTTTTAAATTTTTTATCATCTTAGATTACAAATGATAACCAATACTTTACTTTGATACCAACTATAGTGATCCAGGCTTAACATACCTAGATATTACATCTATTAAGATGAATATTCAAAGCATTACAAAATTACTTACCTTGGGAACATACAAGTTTAGTATGTTTGGAAACATGGGAACATAATATTCAATCTTTTTATAAGATCGTAAAAATCTCCCATAAATATCATCCCCCTTTTGTGCTCCAACATAAAACCATTCTTCTTAACACAGGGAAAGGAAACATAAGGACATGGTTAGATCAAGGGTCAAAAAGGGAGATATGTAAGCATAACATGAGCATAAGGTAATGGGAACATGATAATAACATTAGAATATCATACCCTTCTTATCAAAGATCGTAATCAAGATTCATTGAATAAATCTTATTAGTTCATAAGACAATAATTTTAAGAAAATAAAAAAAACCAGTCATTGGGGGCATATAATTGGAATATGATATAGACATTGTGTGAATATCAAAGTACAACATTGTGAACATGTGTAACTAGAAACGCGTTCACTCACTAAGATAAGGACATGAAATTAGGCCCTCATATAAATTCATTCACTTGCATCTAATTCCAATCATAACATTGTGAACACGTAATATTGTTCAACCATAACATTTTGAATTTGTAATTAGGTTCACTCATAAAATTCTAAATTTATAATCAGGTTGACACATAACATTTTGAACAAGTAATAGAGTTTATGCATAAACATATGGAAATGAAAACAAGTCCATTCATAACATTGTGAACATGTAATTAGGTTTATTCATAACATTTTATGTATGAAAACATGTTCACTCATAAACACATGTACATGAAACCAGGTTGATTCATAACATTGTGAACATGTAATCAGGTTCATGCATAAAATATATACTCATGAATCACCCATAATTACCCAAGTAATTGGAAGTAGATATAGGTCCCACTCATCACATAATGAAATCATATAGACATTTTCCACATGATAATAAAATATTCCTTATATCATGACCCATAAAAAGAGATAGGCTTCATAAACATCATATCTAAACCTGTGAAATGAAATAGGTATCACAAAAATTTCATTACATCCTAACGTATGAAAAAGATACAGGTTTCATAACCATTTCATTATTGAATAATGAGTGAAAATAAATGGGTTTCATTGGTGTTTTTTCATTGTATAACCCGTGGACGAGAAACATGTTTCATTAACAACATGAAATATTAAACATAATCTATTTAATGAAATAATGAAGATGTTTTCCTAGATTATATATCTAGTAAATCATAAACTATATTAAATGATTCAATCTTAGTTGGAGAAGGATTTTTAATGTTAACATAGATTATTTATTAAATAAAATATCCTTTCTTTGAAAATAAAATTTCAAGGCATGAAACTTCTTTAAAATCCTCTTTGAAAACAGAAGAAAAAAGATTTAAAAGTCATATAAAATACTTCTTGAGAATTATATCTTTTCTACTTTGAAAAATTATTATATAAAAACATTTTGATAAAATTTCTCTTTAAAATAATATTGGAAACTTGTAAAGGAATATCTAGAACATTCTGAAAAAAATTTCTTTGAAAATAATTTTGAAAATTTATAAAGTAAGATTGAAAACAATTTCAAAAGCATTTAATTTAAAATATTTTTAATAAAATATAAGGAAAAAATAGAAAATAATTTTTTTTAAAAAAAATTAATCATATTGAAAACTATTATCCTTGAAAATGATCTTAAAAGAAAATTTAAAAATACTTTTGGAGCCATTTTTAGAAAAAATGGTACTATGAGAAAATATATTCCTGACCAAGGAGAGATATAGTATCTGATTTTTTTAAAAAAAGGTTTCTTTATTATATTAACTACCAAAAAGTGGGAAAATGGTCCCATTACTTAGATAAATAGTGAATAATCATAGGAGAAGATAATTAATGAGATATCTTGAGAGTTGGATTATAATATTCCATTAGTGGGAGAATAATTATAAACAATCCTGATAAACTATGAGATTGTAGCAATAGACTCTTACTAATTTGGTAACTTTAAATCATAATAACCATGTGATAATAAAATTAAATTAAGTATATTATATTATGAAAATAATAATATTCATGATATAACATGTCAACAGTTAGTATATGCACCCCATAGAAGAATATAGGTGCGTGTCATAACATGTGTCTCAAAGAAGGAAACTCGAGTCAAAATTACCTTATGAATTTAGTAATATTTGAACCATAAATCACATGAAATATCGATCATAAAATAGAAATTCAAATAACCATATATTTAATTATTTTTATCATTTTATACTTTAATAGGTAGAATACACACCACATAAAATTAATGAGTGGTGAACATGACATATATCTCACAGATATAAAATTTGAGATTGGAAAAACCTTACCTTAAGTCTTTAATTTTATCATACACATTAAAAAATACATTTTAATAAATATATGTTAGTTATGAATCTACCAAATAATCTTATTCTAATATTTGATACCATATATTGTTTTATTATCACTTCATATTACTCGTTTATTAACAGTTCCATGTTAATGTTACGTTTTGGCTAATATCCAGTTTCTATTCGTATATGTATTGACTTGTTATTTTGGATAATATAACTTTGATCCTGACATAAATATTTATAGAATCTAAAACATGATATAAATATAATATACATTAATTATACAAATATTTACAATAATATATAAAATACAAGAATATGAAATGGAATACACTGTTCATAGAGACAGTTGGCCTTATGTACACTTGAATGATGTTTCTGTTTTAGTGTCATATTGAAAGTAAATGATATATATAATTTTTACAGTAGAATTATTATTTCATAAATATCATAAAAAATTAAAAAACACATCCTTAATAAACTGCTTGAATATTTTGAATGAGTCACATCACTTTGAGGAGGCGGTAGTCCACACGTCCAAAAACGAAGTTATCTTATAAAAAATTGAAATCATGAAATTGTGTTTTATATAATTATTAAATAATCATAAATACATATAAAATTTCATAAATATCACATTAAAGCATAAATTATAACATTATTTCTACCTTTTAATGGTGGAAATATAAAAGGAGAAGTATCCGTTCGCGAGGTGGTAGGTCACCGTACACATGAATGATTATTGTGTATCGCATTTGATGGAAGCGTGTGGGAGAGTAGGTCTGATCCTAAGAAAAATTTATTTTATTTATTATACTTATGTTATTATATAATAATGTAATAATAATAATTTAGGGGGTGTATAATGAAAATAAAACAAAAGTGATTTTGGAAAGATGCTACCACTTCTTTGGGTTACTCTTATTGGTTTGCAGTAAATGGATTACTTGGTTTTATTTATGACCAATGAGAGGATTAAAGGATTATAGTATGTAAGTGGGAATCTTATTTTTGTATATTTGGATGAGAAAAAGTGTATTTAGAGGTTTTATTAAGTGAGGGGGTGATTTCCCGTTTATTGTGGAGGAATTACATTCTTGTAAATATAAAAAAGAAAACACTATTGAGATGTCTCCCTTAAATAAGGTACCTACAATAATATTAAATTTGTTAGAAAAATAGGGTAATGGGCAGAAATATTTCTATAAAATTTATTTTCAAAAATTTTCTTGGTCATTTAGCCTTTTATGTTTAATGATTAACCATTATGTAATGATCTGTTTTCGTCAGTCACTGTAATTAAATTTAATTACATTCAGTAATATTTTTTTGTCAAAAACTATGTTGAAATTATCTAAACTTATATATTATTATGATTTCAAATATGTAATGTATTTATTCATACTCTAGTCACATTAGTGTAATAATTTAATTTAGGATTAATTCTATAGATGTGACGAAGTGATGAGTTTTTAATATGAAAAGTGAAAAAGTTTGAAATGTTTTTATTAACAATTTCAATTTACAATTGGATAAAATTAGTTAAATTGTATTAAATTATTTTTTGTTTGAAATAATTATAAATTAATAATAAAATATAATATAATTTATATTTATAAATAAATTATATGAAAAAGAAGTATTGAATTAAAATTCAGTATTGTTCACCATTCATCAAAAATGAAACATATCTGAAAATAACAGAACTTTCCCAAATGTAAATTTTGATATCTTGTTTCCAAAAATGTTGTTTTTGTTTTTAGATAAAAAATATAAATGAGTAAAAATTTATTTTTAAAATATGGTCTCTATTAAAAGGCTTCTAAATAACCTTTTATAAAAATAAATCATTTTATTTATACAATTGGATTTATTCTTATCTTATTCCTATAAAGTCTATTGGATTAGTGTAATATTTTATTGAATATATAATATATAAATAGTATTTAAAACATTCATCAAAATACGTTTTTTAATTAATTGAGATAAAATGGTGATTGTACATAGAGAGATAATTTTCTTAGAAAAATAATTTCACTATATATGAATATTTATTACCTTCATTTCTAACTAATTGATTACCGAGGGAAACATTTCATATACATATGTAAATAATATATTCACACATTAGATTATATTATTTTTAACATCCATTATAATGGATGAGTGGAAAATATAACATAATTTTGATAACAAAATTAATATTACATTATAGTTTGGTAAAATTAAGTCTTCTGTGTCACATAATATATCGAAGGAACTCAACATTGTGTGTAACATAAGGAAAACATAGTGTTTCATTTATGGAAAGCTAATCTATGTTTTTAATGTATAACAAGATCTTCATGGTATTGTTTATGAAGAAATAATAACTTGTCACTTTTATATAATACATGCTATATTCATTTTGGTATAAAAAAGGAAACATATATCAAACAATTAAATTAATTAGAAAATATTTCACAAAATATTGGGTAATTAAACCAAACCCACATTATTATGATACCCGTGCCACCCCTTAAAGAAATTATTCAATATTGAATGTCATTATAAGAACCAATGTGGACACCAAAAAAGATACGGTAAATACAAAGAAACAGGAAGAGTATGTTTACATTTGAATCATAGAACACGAAAAAGTAATTGAAGAATATGTGTAAACAAAAAATCGAAATCTCACTAAATATTTAGGGATTCTGTTAGGTCCACTAGGATGAATACCCTGAGAGGGGGGGGGGTGAATCAGGGTATGACTAATTAAAAATTAAAGCCCGTTCTGATCTTTTTTCGCTGTTAAGCAAAACACACTTCTCTCTTTTTCCTGCTGCACAATATAAACAGAAAGTAAAGCAAGCATAGGACACAACAATTTTACTTGGTTCACCTCTAATGGCTACGTCCAAGGAGCATACACCGACAGGTTTCCGGTCATACAAAGTCCACTAAACTTCACTAGCTGTGGATTACAATGTTCGGGCTAGATCACTTCTATGACCAGGCTCACTGCCTATACAAGGTTTAGGGTTAGCTCACTGCTTTCCCAAGGGTCACTCCCTATTTCTCTCTCTCTGGCTCATTGCTGGTGGAGAGGATCACCTTCTTCCTCTTCCTAAGCTCACTGCTCTAGAAGGGAATCCAATCATAGTTTATAGACCTATAGGTCTCTTCATTTGCATGAAATAATGCATCTTCAACTGTTGATAGATTCTCTGTTGAAGTCCAACTTTCATCCACTGATGAATAGCACTTTGCCTCTGACCACTGGGCAAATACCTTTGGAAATTACCTTCACAAATCACCCTACTTCGCGAAGCTCCTAATTTCGCGAAGCTCAAACAAGACTTCACGAATCTCCTGCCTTTTAACGAAGCTCTCTCGCGAAGAACTCCCGCGAATCTCAACTCATTGCAAAGAAACTTCTCTCGCAAAGCTCACTGAGCCAATGTGGAGCACACAACTTTCGCGGAGCTACAATAGCCACCGCGAAGCTCCTCTTTCACGAAGCACACTGCCTTCGCGAACCACCTCCACGAACTGAGAGCAATGGATTTTTTCTAAAAATTCTCTCTCTTTCTCTCGAGGGGGTCGGCCTCTATTTATAGGCTATTCCACCGACCCTTGTCCCTTCCGCGCGAAGTCAACACCACATCATCTCAAATCGCGAAGCTCCAAAGATTCCACCGAAATTCTATCCAAATCACGAAGCACCACGGAAATTTTCCGTTCGCGAAGCTTGACGTAGTCGCGAAGAATCACCATCAACATACCTTCGCGACTTCGATGAGAAGCTCCCTCGTTAAGCCCAACATTCCTTCGCGGCTTCGCCGCGAATCTCCTTCGCAAATCCCTTCACCTCCGCGATGGGCTTCAGCCTCTGCCGTTCACGAAGCTTGACGTAATCGCAAAGCATCACCGCTTTCATTTCTCTGGCCTTCGTGAAATCTAATCCATACATTCTATCTTCACGAAATTCATGCCTTTGCCATATAAAATTATACTCTTCATGGAAATCCTATTTTCGCGATTCTCACCAAACTCCAAATTTTGGACCCCAAAAATTTGGCAAACACTGGAAAACGGCGCCACCTTATACTTCTCTTTTTGTACCGCCTCCATATCGTACTTTCCTTTTTCATCGTTCTTTGTCAACAAGGATTGTCAACAACTTCTTGGTAACTCGACAAATATCCATGGAAACCTACTTTCTCAACAAACAAAACCAACCCAAAAAATACTTCAATGTTACCTTGAGGGATTTTTGCCCAACAGATTCCTATGAATGCTCAAATACGACTTCCTCAATGAGTCTTACATAAGGAAAAGGGTTATTTCATGGCTACATCCCATCATTTTCCCAAAAGTGTTAAACCACTTTCATCAATGGGGAGGTTCACTCAATATGATATAGTAATGCAGGAGTTAAATAAACCAAATAAAGAAATACTCCTAAGTAACATCTTTACTGAATATTTTTCTTCAATCAGAACATTATCTTTCCCTCCCAGTTATCACCACTCACCGATAATGGATCATCATACTAGTGGGAGAAGTTCCAGACCATCTTCTCAATGAAGGATACTAAACCCCAATATATTTTGAGCATATTATTGTGAGGTATCAAGAGTTTACTCTACTATTGGTGTAACCAAGGCTTTGTAAGATGCATCCTAAACTTATTTCTCATGTTTTCTACCAACTTAAAGTACTTACATAGATGCTTTATCCAATAAAAATCATTGTCCCCTCTTTCCGTGCTCATTTTTATCCATTAAATCCCACCAGGTACTTATATATTATTGACTCATTGGAATCCTAGTTGGAGGTAATGGAGGATGTCATAAGGGAATATAATCTTAGAGGAAACGTTACACTAAATGGTTTGAAAAAAATCACCCCTATTAACTTTTTTAATCCTAGGTTTCTGACATTCGACGGATCATGTGATCTAGAAAAACATCAGAAAAACATTTTTTCATGATTTAGTCTTATGAAGGGAACCAATGAGAAATAATAGGCATCAAAACTCAAATGTTTTATGGATTACCTAGAGGGATCCAACTTCATTTAGTATAACAATTGTCTATAAATATTGATCAAAGTGTTGGAAGATTTTCACCGATTGTTTCTCTATCAATTTTTCTCTACACTTCAGAATATAAAATTACTCAACCTATCCTATTTCAATCAATAAGAAATCAGCAGTTTCATTGATTTTATCACATGATTGAAGGGTTTAACATACTCAATAAACTTAAAACTTTCATAAGAGGACTTGTTGGGTCTCTACCTTGAGATCCAACATGATAGAATGTAAATATCACTTATTCTTGTAAAATATATTTGTATCTTTCAGAATCATTCCACAGTTTAACAAACGTTAGAGTAATATATTTTTTCAAACTAGATCAAATTCTTAGCCAACCCCAATTACTCATGGAAAGACAACATGAAGAGTGTAAACATTTGTATTCATATTAAAGACCACTTCTACCCCAAACCTAGCTCTAAATCCCAAAAACACTCAGGTGGTACATCCTCAAACATAGAAACAACAATAGAAACACATTAATTTGGGTAATAGAAAATATCGTGCACATTCAAAATTTTAAAATCGGATGAATAAAGTTTACTCTTTTTAAGATGAAATGTTTCTAGGTCACTTCATACTAGCTATGGAAAATAACTTGTTAAAGTTAACAGAACCTAAGACGCCTAATTAATTCATCCTCAATGACCACCTGAATTATTTCCCATTTCATCAAACATTGGGGAACACCATGTAAGACTAATATGCCTTTAATGATATACTATAAAATATGGTTTATTTGGTAATGTAAAATAGGTAAACCAACCAAAATAAGTGCAACATGTTTCTAATACCACTTACGAGGAAGAAGGTGAATGGTAAGAAGTAACCAATTAGAGTGTATGGAATCTCAATGATTTGGATGACTATAAATCCAATTAATTAACATCATGACATCCACAGGTCAAAGTTAAATCAACCAAATGAACCCCCAATTTATTTTCCTATGTAATAACCATCTTTATCAATATCTAAGTATTCCAAAATATGATATTTTAAGAAAAATACATAACTGAGGATATAAAAATAATACTCAAGAGGATGAGATAATAAAAATGATAAAGATAGTCCTGGAACTCATAAATTTCATGCCACTAATCTCGACAGTATAAGCACCTTCCCACTAAACTATACAACGATAATTTCCCCACTATGTGAAATACTTATCAGATGAAGAATTTATCTTAGATTCCATTAATTTTATTAATTTAATAGACCCATTTTATGTCGATGAGTATTTTTATGAACATAAGTATCCTAATATTTATCCAAGAACTAGTGGAAGATTACATATAAGGTGGGGAGGTATCAAAATATTTAGTCATGAGTAGACCCAATCTTCTAGCTATATCTGGCCCTAAGCTATTTATGAGGATGAAACTAATAGATAAGAACTTCAAAATCAAAAAATACAACGGAAATACAACCACATTAAATAATAATATTCTAGGGCTAATTATTTTTTAATATTGAATGGAAGGGGTTCATCTGTCTTGTCAGTCTAGTAGGGTGTGCAGTCCAAGATGACCAAATCCAGTATTAAGAGAAATGACATAAATTTGTATTAAAAAACTAAACTTTTCTACTCTAGATAATTCACCCCCAAACAGCCAACTTGGGATAATCTCCCCATGGGTATGTGTAGAAATCTGTTTAAAAAATAATAAATCCTAAAATAGTTGGCTATAGTTAAAACAAATCTATCAATATTAGATGCTCTTAATCTATCAATGGGACTGAAAGAAGAACTTGTCGAGGCCTTGTTGATCCATTTAATGATAGAAGACAAATTCACTGTTGCTGAGGTATATCTTGAAGAAATCAACCCCATGGAAGGTCATTCCATCATCACTTTCAATGAAAAATATATCCATGCTATCATACAAGGATATAATATACGATTATACATTTAATGAAAACAATATGACATCGACCTCTGATTAAACTTTATTGATAATGGATCAGGATTCAACCTCATTCTAATCTGAATGCTTCATTGATTGTGCTACAAAAGTCACAATTTTTCTCATCAATTTTAAAACATCAGTGATATTAAAATAGAAAACCTAAAAAACTGGACCGGGGGAATCTCGTGACACAATTTGGGGATCTAGTGTCTGATTTTGAATTCGTAGTCATATGGTAGGATATGGAGTTAAATTTCCTACTAGGATATACTTGTTTTGACCAACATGAGGAAGTCCATTATTCATATATCCAATGCCTAAAATATTATGTCCATTTAAAAATTAGGAAAACACACAGTGATAAATCACTATTAGAATCATGTTAATATCCAAACATTGATGCATAACATTACCAAAGTGAAGGAAAACCCCAATAATAAAAATATTTCCCAATTTACTAACCAAAATTGTTGATATATTTCCCCATATAATACATTTTTTGACATTAAGGATGAATATTTTATTCCCATTAACTATATTGAAAATTTGAGGTTAGGATTGTGAAATAAATCATCAACCCCCATTATATCATTCATGTTTGGTAGACCCTCCATCATTGAAAATAAATCTAATCCTCCATCCAATGGTGAGACTTGTTGTGAAAATTACCTTACTTTATGACAATAACACCACAAAAAACCATCATCATCAACTATTCCGAAAGGAATTTTTATGCCATTACTGGATTATTGAAACAACTATTGTTTAGGATCACAGAATTTTGATCTATCCTCAAAATATAAAAATTTCTTTCATCACCAATACCTCCTTAAATGGATATAGAGGTATATGAATTGAAATGTGAATAGTAAGAGGAATAGGAAGAAGAATATACCTCAAATATTCGCTTACAACATTTAATGTGGGTTTCGTCTCTACTATTAATGATATTTGGTGCACCATGAGGTCCATTGGTCTCTCAAAATAACATTCTCAAATCGAACCTCAACCATACCAGGTTTACTGGGAATTGGATACTCGATAATTCATATTTATAAATTTTTATATTCAGTTTGTACCATCAAATTAGACAGGGGAAATAGTTTAAGTGTTTTCTCATAGAGAATACATCTTTAGAATAAATTCCAGCATATACCAAAATAGCATATGAATAAATCTTATCTATCCAAGACCCCCCAAAAAATGAGTGATGTATTTTTATGGCGAATACAAAATTAAAAAAGGGAAGAGACTCGAACATCCCAAGCTCAGAAAATTTGGTTTGGAATAATTAATATCTCACTTAAAAAGTTAGTCCTACCTTATTGATTCGGATTATCAGAAGTATTCACAAATAACGATGAATAAAACCAAACCACAATAGTAGGATTTTAAATCATACTGCAAATAGTGGGGACTAACCTGAAGAACAATGGTGAACTAGACATGGTAATCAAACAAGTCAACATTAATTATGATACCAAAAAATAATATCTACTCCCCCTATGTGAAAATATATGAGGATTAATGGTAAATTCCCCCTATAACCAACATGAACTTAAATCCTACACTAATAGAATTATCATGCAGATTCAATGAAAAATGTGGCTATAACTTTGGTAGATCTAAGAATAGATAAAACCATCATCAACAATGCACATCGTTGAATGGTATTAATGTTTTTTCAGAGTAACATAAAAGAAATAAAAGTGGTATATTCTACATCTAAAACATATTATCCTATAAATATTTTGATGACTCTTATCATATAATACCTCTAATATGGGACTATCTTTTTTTATGAATCCAAAAAAAGAAAAAATCTTATGGTGAGTAGTAAATTTTACCGTATTTTAGAGCATGAATCACCCGAAGGTCCTCCAAAAGAAAATATTTAACAAAGTCATACTAGTATTCATTAAAGTAGATGATACTAATATTAGGTCAAAATAGTATAATGATACACAAGAGTGTGGGGGGGGTGAATTGTGTCCTTTTGATAATCTTGACAGATTCTGGCTTTTATATATCTTTGTGGTTTATGAAAATATTTAGTGTTAACTTTTGAAAAGAGTATGAGAAGACTATAAATAGATAAAAAATAACAAATAAAATTTATATTGGTATGGGGACAAAGATCCCCTGGTCTAGCCAACCAACACTCTCTGTGAGCTTGTTGATTTTCACAAGAAAAAGTCCTCTTATCACAATGTGACACAACAAGATTTTATGAGATAGTTTATATTTAAATTCTTTGATGTCTTGTGTCATAGGCTACACTAGGATTCGCATGTACCATATAAAACACAATATTATCTTGTATTATACGCAACAAAATACTTTTATTTTTCTAATTAAATTCATATTTTCATGAATAGTGAAAAATAATGCATTTCAATTCAAAACTGCATTTTCATCAAATTTAATTATATAGTTATATTATATTTATAATTGGTTTTAAAGTGTAATTAGATTAGTTTTTTATCATTTAATTCAATGCAGTTAATTTGAAGTAATTTCACATTTAAACTAGACATAAATACATGATTATCTTTTGATAAGTTTTTACTTCTTAAAACACCACTTTTTAGTTATTGGCACTGGGAATTAATATTAAATTAATTTCTACCAATTATTTTTTTTGAATTATGAATAATAGATTCTGTATTTGGAATTAGTGATTCCAAATTATTTTAATAGGTTTTTTTATTTTTTTGGATATTATTAATAATAACTATGATAATGTTTATTTTCCATAGTTAAAGGTAAATCAGGTAAATTAGGGTAATTAACAATATGATAAATATTAAAAAAACACCATAATATCTAAAAAACCCTAATAAATGAATTAAAGTCTACTAATATCAAATATGTGTCATAATTGATTCATTTAATTGACTTTTTTCTACGAAAGTGATGTAATTATAATTAAAACAAAAGAAGGCGACAACATGTAACCCTCATATATCTTATAAGTATAATAATTTTAATATTGCGATAAACATGGTAAAACATCAAAAATAAATAATCTACAAAAATATAACGATAGTTACTATATCATGTGAAGTTATTTAAAATTTTAGAGGTTAAATAATTACTATTAATGATGAAAGAATAGTGCTATAGAAATTATTTTATATATAGAAATATCAAATAAATGGTTTTGAAAATATTAGAATAAACATCATATTAACTAATTAACATGATAAAAAAATTTCTAATATACTATGAAATTTTAGAAGTTTATTAAATATTTTTTTTCAAATTTATATTTTGTGTGGATTTTATTTGAAGACAAATAAATGAATAGTGTCAAAATTGACATTACTGATAATTTATAAAAATAAAATATTGTTAAATTATATAAATGTCACAAAAAAATTTATAAATTAAAATTTTAAAATTATATGGTATAAAATGTCATGATTTATCCAATTATGTACAATTGAAAACACATAAGTAAATATTTATAACCATTTAATATTTAGAATATTTTTACCACAAAATAAATTAAATATATTAAATTCAGACAAATCCAAATTATAAGGTTTACAATAAAACCAAAACATATATAAATTTTATTAGTTTAGATATTTCCTAAAAATACACATCTTATATTCAAAATAAATGATTTTGGGTGAATTATAAACCAAAAATGAATTTATAATAAATTAATATTTCATGACTTTCCCAAGGTGCCCCTCCCCACTATTATAAAAGGGTACATCTCCTTTAATTTTAATAAAAAATCAAAATCCCTTAGTATTGGAAAACCACAGGAACAAACTCCTCACTAATTCCCTCACTTAATCCTAGAGGCTACCCTATGCACATAACGACATCTTAAGGAGTCCTTTTGTGCATACCAAAAAGAGATACTCGAAAACAAGGTAATTGTTTTACCACCTCTTTCAAAATTATTTTATTCTTCTACATTCTATTATTAGGTTGATCCCACACTAAATTTATAAATACATTATATTCTAATTTATGATATGTTATTATAATTATGGTAAAATCTTATACCATGTTTTATAAATCCTACGAATAATAATATCACTATGCATGCGTATGTGCGACATACCTTTTCACGCCATGGGATAATTTGTTATTCAGAAATAAAGAATATTTATGGGTATAATGATGAGTATAACTGATGTAAATAATGAATATAACATGATTATTTTTCTGTATAATTAATATACCATAAAAATCCGTACCATTATACCATCACGTGAATGATATCATCGCTCGTGCATAATTACATCGTACTGTCTTTATGATGCGATGATTTTTATTATCCACGTTAATCATCCAAGAATTATTATAAATTATATATATAAATAAGAATGAAATATGCGACATAATAATTCTACTATATATATATGTGTGTGTGTGTGTGTGTTATTTACTTTCTTCCACTCAGTTTTATAAGTAAACAACAACAATATTCTTGTGTACGTTCGACCTACCATCTACATGAATGATGTATTCAATATCATTTATCTATATATTATATAGATTTATATACTGAATATTTATGAAATATAAATAATGTATTAAATTATTTAATTATTTAAATCATTATCTATGTAATAATATTAATAATTACAAGTCAAAACACATATGATAAATAAAGAGAATATTACCCAAAAATGCTGATTTAACATGGAATTGATAAGTAAACAGGTAATATAAAGTCATAAGTGAATCATATATGATATCATAAATATTATTATTGTTCGTTTATAAGTTAATAACATGTTTAAACCTACTATATAGGAATATCAGACACATATGGAAGTAATCAAACCTATTGTAAGGGATTATTTTATCTCACTTTTATTTTTGTGGGACATATGCCTTAAAAACCACCTATTTATTTTTTATTTTTTTACAATTCACATGAATGTTTTTATAATTATTATTATGAATATTATAAATTTACATATTCATATAATATTCTATATTTTATGAGTCATACAATTTGACTGATTATTAATTGGAAAGGGATAATTTTGCAATCTCATTTTTATTCGAGATTGTTTAATAGTAAGTATTTACTGGGGTATATTTATCATCCACATTAATTTTTCCTAAATATTAAATATTATTTATTTTGTTATAAAAATATATATATAGTTTTACCCATTTTTGAATTTTTATTAAACTATATGAAAGGAATCTCTCTCTTTTTTTCCACACGAGATACTTTTTGACTTTTCTTACAAGAGTATTAGAAGAACGTTCTTTTACTTATACGGAATGAATGAGTTTTTATGTCAACATTGCACCATATTTAAATGAAGATTCCTATAAAATATTTCAAGTTTATTTTTAAGTAAATTTTTTTCTTTTAAAATTTTACTGCATTTTTAATAATGAAAATGTTTCGAAGAAGAAAGGATATTTTACTCAAAAAATAAGTTCAAGTGTTTTATCAAAATTATTTTCCATCTACGATGAAGTAGGTTTATGTTTCTATCCATTTTATTAATTTACTTGATTATGTTTATTATGGAATTATTTTTATGAAATCCATTTATTTTATATGGAGTATGATAGTATGATTTTTTAGAAACCCATTTTATTTCATTGGTTATGCTATGACGAATGATTTATGTTTTTTGGGAACATGTAAGAATGTTTTAATTATGAGATGGGTGGGACCTATATCTCCCAAAAATTCATTAGATAAATATTTATATCTCATGAGATAAACATGACTAGAACAAAAAGTAAATCTAGTTCAGTAATACATGACTGGAATGGAAAGTAAACCTGGTTAAGTAATATACTTTATCCATTATGATGGTCTTGGAAGAAATTCCTTGGATAAAATAAAAATCATATTTTGTGCTTATTTATTTTCCACAACCCCATGTTTTATGCAAATTCTATTTTATCATGGTTAATGTTGCTTTATAATCTATGCCTTATGTACTGCAAAGATTTATTTCATGACTCACAATTTTGATATTAAAAATTCATGTTCATGTTTTCACATTCTTATGTTTATTTTTCATTTGGAATTATTCATGTTTACACATACTTATGATTTGAGATCACCATTTTTATGTTTTATTTTCCCCAAGATATAAAGAATGGTTTTAGGTAGGAATACTAAAGGGGGATATTTTTATGGGAGATATTGAAGATCTTTCACCATGTTTGAGGATTATGTCCCATGTATCCAAATACACTAAACTAATATGGTATTTGGGCATATATTTGTGTAATTTATTATATATTCCACAAAAGAAATAAAATTTCCATGTACGCCACGATTTGGTCACTATAGATGGTAATAGATAAATGGTTTCCTTATCCTTTGGAATCTAGGATATGGAAAAATTTATTGAGGTCCCTAGAGATATTTATAAGGTATGTCTAGGGATTTCTCTTAGGGTAAGTCAAACTAAAGGGCACAAACCTAGAATTATGGTAACAATCATGAATAAACAATTATTAAACCTAAGATGTTAGATATTGAAAGTCATCCCCCATGAATTGTTTCGTTTTACTAGTATGATTTTTCCACTAAATATCTTCTTTTTGGGATTTAGATAATTGATGGAACCCAAAGGAACCGTCCTAATGATCAATGCATAGGTAAATGAAATGATTTTCTTCTATATCAAAACTGTTATCAGATATGGAAGGAAAAATATAATTTCTATAATTACAGAATAATTTAATCATTCTAGAAATACAAATGAGTAGAGAAGGGAAGGAAATTATATTTAATCCTTCTTGGGGAAACATGCACCTTCTTTTAGTGGGTCTTTTGATCCACTTGTTACGGAACAATGGATTAATAGCATTGAAAATATATTTTCCATCCTTCGTTGTTCATAATATGGAAAATTCATTTTGGCTGTTTATCTTTTAGAAGGTGAAGCAGACTAGTGGTGGACTCTAATTAAGAATTAAAGGTAGTAAGATGAAATGGAATCAATGGAATAGGAAGAGTTCAAGAAATTTTATTTCAAAAAGAACTTCCCTCATATTCTGTGAACAAATATGGAGAAAGTGTTCGTTGAGATTAAGAAAAATGATGATGATTTTGTTGGTACATACGATTAAAATTTTATTATACATTAAAGGTATGATTATGGCTTTATCATCCAGCAAGAATGTAAAGTTGATAGATTCTTCAGTGGATTAAAACCAATTATTCAAAGGGAATTAGCTATAAGTGACATTAGTAGATGTGAGGAGATTTTACATTTCATTGTCAAGGTAAAATTGAAAGATGGTGTTACATATCCATCTCATGGTTTTGACAAGAAAAAAAAGATGGAGTTCAGAGGAAAATATAAAACTAATTTTAAAAAGAAGATGAATGTTTCCTTATGATCAATACGTGGAAAGAAAATGTTGGATATATTTTTAAAGGGACTAGAAAATGTCTCAGGTGTGTAATCAAAGATAATCGTGTATTTGAGTGCCAAAGTAATGGAAAAAATGTTTCTAATGATTTGAATAGTGAAAGGACTATAGAGAATGCCCCACCAACAATTCAATGCTACAAGTGAAAGGAAATGGGGCATTATGCCAACTAATTCCCTAATCCAAGGGTTAATGATTATTTACATTAGCAACGTATCAAGTAAAAAAGATAGAGGGAAGTCACATGTGATCACTATTGGTGATTTTGAGTATGAAAACGAAGTGGTGGGATGATTTAGTTTTTATGTAACGGGATTACAAAATAGTGTCCTGGAATCATATTTATAGTATTATGGAATATTGGAATATCTATGTATTGGTCCACTATGGTTTTCAATAATTATATGGAACCAATAACCATAAAATATGATTGAAATATTTCTGGAAAGCATATTATATGTGCATAATGAATAGATAAAGAGATAATGAGACGATTGATAATATTAATAAGCTCATGATTTATATAAAGAAAAAGTGATATCAGGGTTTGAGTATATAGATTTTTTTTTCTGGTATGTGTAAAGAGTTACCTTTTACATAATGTATGTTTTCACTAAGGTTATATGGTAATTCATTTTATTACTATGTTTCATAAGAATACATGATTAAGGTATTAACATGTTTGGAATGTGACAACCAAGAACCACCTTATGTTATATGGGAGATAAAAGTTATGTCAATAAAGTTAACCTCTTTCTAAATTTTTATATTTTCAGTTTTTGGATGGATTGTAATGTTATCCATTTATGGATAGTATAAGTTATATTACAATTGATTTTTTTTAGATTAGTGTATTATCTCACAACAGGTGGACTTTTGCATTTTTGGTTACATGTGCTAACCTTCTGTTGTGAAAGATGGAATGAACTATCATCCTATCCAATGATCTAATAACCCTTAAAGAATTAAAATTTCAACATCATTTCTTTGAATAAGAGATGAAGTGGAAATTGTTCAAGGCATGAATAGTGGTGAGATTGTACCAAAATCAAGTATGTATTTATTCTCATGCTAAAATTTCTACTTTAGGGAAATGATATGGAAAACAAAAAATGTTATCTTAGTTCCTTCTTATCTAATGAATCCTATGGTCCCTTAAATCATCGCATATTTATGGATTTATGGTTTTAACAATATCCAAACTTGTTTTCTAACACCATACTTCAATACTTGATGGTTATATTTCTGTTATATATCCATTTTTCACTTCTCACATATATTATCCTATTTGTAAAACCAGTTATGAGTTACATTGTATAATTTTTATGTTTCTAACTTTCTATTTTAAAATTAAGTTTAGGGATTAATTTTTACAATGTGGGTTTCTATGAATGAAAAAAATCCTATTTTAAGCCTTTTATAAACCCGACGAATTTTGAGGGTGAAACTCATTTTAACATGGGGATAATGTGACACCCCAAGATTTTAGGAGATAGATTCTTTTCAATTTATTTGATATCTTGTGTTTTAAGTTACACTATTATTATATTGTGACATCATGTATTTACTATAATGTAAATATGAATAGTAAATGGACCATGGTTGTAGATTTAACCATATTTCATTAATTTTTGTAAAGATATATTTTTTCCAAATTTCAAATTATTTAATAAAATATTTTTTTATTATAAAATACCATTACTTTAATTTTTGGAACTATTACTTTAATTTCACTTCCAAAACAACATGAAAATAATGTAGTAAAAATATAATCAATTAAAACATCCATAATATGTTTTATTTATTGTTTAAAATTCATGGGACACTATAAATCACACAAACAATTTTACTTTTGATGCTTTTAAAATTGTTTACATTATTTTTAGTAGCATGTACCACTTTTTAGTTATAATTTTACAATATATGAAGGTAATTATTTCATCACTAAAAATTAAAAATTAATTACCATAAAAAACTAATTGAACATTCAAATAACTATTTAGAACTGGAAAAATTTATTTTTTCCCTATAAAAAAATATTATACCTATTAAAAGAAATACAATGTAACATTTGACATTATCCATTACATAAATATTATAGTAGAAAAAATCAAGGAAAATTTACAAAAAAAAAGTTTATATTTTCAATGCTTGGAGGATTATCGAAACTATAATAATATAAAATGAATGTAATGTAATGTTTTGAATGAATTTGGGGTCTTATCACATATTTTTAATATAATTAAACAATTTTACATTTACCATAGAGATAAAAGTTTACTATGGAAACTATTCGCATTGACGTCAAATAAAAACGGTTATATTTTAAAAATTTGGGGATCTTAATTCTATAAATGAAATCTATTTTTAGGGATAAATTTGTAGAAGTATAAAAAGTTAACATAAAAATAAACCTATAAATCCAGATGATAAACAATTTTTCATAAAAATTTCTTTTAGGAATAAAATATTGTTATACCATACAAAAAAATAAAATTCATTCCAAATACTGTAATTTCATTATTTATAATCAAAATATACTAAATTAATTTTAAAAAATATTATAAAATATAATTTAACATTATAAATACTTGAAGAGAAAATATAGTTTCCAATAAAAATTATTAATTTTTCTTATTTATTGAAAAATCAATATTTTTTTAGAATTATCCAGAATTAACCGTAACATAATTTTGATTAGAAAATTTTAAAAATGATTATTTTACTTATAATTATATACTTTTGGAATGTAGACATTAAATAAAACCATTTAATATATGTAAAAACATTTAGTAAAAATACATATATTTATTTTTTGTATTGAAAATTGATAAATATTTTTATAATTAATATATATCTATAAAATAAAATTAATGAATATTAATAAGGAATAAAAATATTTTATTATAATTGTACCTAGGTTATTATATTCTTACCACCTTTTAGAAATTATGGCCTTGCAATTTTATATATTTCAAAAACAAGTGGGGTTATTTTTTATTATATAGCATTTTTTAATTCCCCAGAAGTTTCTTCACCTGTATATATTTTACAGAACGCCTTAACTTGATGAATTATATTATTAAACAATAATTATTCTCTTATACTAATAATATGTACTATTTGTTCCCCAAAAATAACCATTTCTTCTAATTGAACTACTTTCTCCTCAAAACAAGAGATGCATTCAGTACATATGTTTTTAATAAACAAACATGAAATACATATGGTTCAAGAGATATAATCAAATACAATTCCAATTGATAGGTAAAATATCATAAATACTCCCAAATTTGATTTATTCTAATGAAGAGTAATCATAACTTTCTATTTTTACCAAAACCATTGATATATTTCAATGGAGAAACATTTCTAATGATATGGTCACCTTCCTCAAAAGAATGATATTTTCTTTGGATATTCATATATTTTTTTAACTCAGATTTATCCCCATGTGATAATGAATCACTATTACATTTTAAAAAATTTCACCCACCATTTATGATCCCTACTACATTCATTACATGAATTCATCAAAAATAAGATGGTGTCTAACATCACTTTCTATATTATTCATCAAAAGGTGCTATCCTTATACTAGAATGAAAAATATATTATAAGAAAACTCATCCAATGTTTGAGTGTGATACAAAATTTACTTATAATCTATTGAATAATCATAAAACAAATCCTCCCCTTTCTGAATCTTTTTCTTTGACTATACATCATATTAAGGATTAATTGTTGCTCTGAAAAATAATTTGGTACCCAAAAGTTCTAATGTCATTTATAGAAATTAGATGCGTATCTACGATAAAAAAATGATAAATGGAAGTTGGTAGTCCATGTAAAGAAAGTATATATTTAACGTAAATTTTATAAATTTAATCCATAAAGATATTGTCTCAAATTTAAAAAATGAATAGGTTTAGATTATTATTCAGAAATTATCAATATTACATTATTAACTTGATAATTCGTTATCATTACCACCAAATAATATGTTTAAATTATATCCATTTTTCGTTATGGCACTATAAAAGGCTAAAAATCAGATTCTAGAAATTATCGTTCAGATTTAAAATGTTGAAAATATAAACATTTCATTTTAAAATTAGTAATATATTTCATCATTCTTTCCCACCAAATGTTTTCCTAATGGTCAATATCCATTTATTTAAAACTGGGATTAATCTCAAATTTATAATTAATATAATTAGTCGATAGTTATTTCTTAAACAAGAGGTTACATGAAAACCATAACCTTTTAATAAATCTTTGAACACCTTATTTGTTAATATTTAATTTAACCAAATTACATTTCTTCACAAATTCAACCAATTTCTATAAAAAACTATCTTTTTTATAATATTTATTTATCCAATCAAAGAAATATGATATTATTCCTCATTGAAAAATAATAGTGGGTGTTCCAACAAGCATAATTTATAATAAAACATTCATCAAATAATTAACCAATCGATCATATTCCATACATTTCATAGTGAATGGTGCACTATGTAAATGATTGATAGAATACAAATTATAATTTATTTACTCAAATGATAATTAATTATGTAGTCATAATCCTTTATCAATTATAGTCATATACAATGTCTATGTTTTAACACTTTTGAGTGAAAATATATTTCAAACTCTTTTTATTAGTATAAATTTTAATCATTAATCTATATAAATGATATATCTATATTTTTAAAGAAAACATTGTAACTTCTAGTTCAAATTTTTCTATAAGTTATTTTTTATAATGGGGTTTTAATTGGAATAACTCATAATAAATGTCCCATTATTCTTCATTAAAACACATCCCAAACCCCTCAAATAAGAATAGATATGGATAATGAAGTAACCACTTCAATATGGTTGGTAATAAACTAAATAATTCATAAATATGGTTTTCAATTCGAATAAACATTCATCTCATTGCTTTTTTCTGATGAACATAACTCCTTTTCATACTAACTTGGTTTTTGGGTCATATAACAATGAAAGTATTTCAACAAAATATCAAAATTATCCTACTAACCTAAGAAAAATATAAATCTCAGTATCATTAATATGTCTTTTCCATTCATCAACCACTTAATTTTTAGTGGGATATTGGGTTATAGAATTATTATTTAAAAAAATATACAAGGAATGAAATCTACTTTTATAAAAATAAATATTTCATAAAAAATCTATATAACTACATTTATTTCAGTATTTTAGAATAATTCATATTTTTTTTCATCATCCTATGAACTTTTAGTGGAGAACAAAACATCATTGATAATCCAAACCAAAAACATGTCAAACTATTCATAGAAAAATCTATTCATTATAACCATAAATATTCTTAGATCATTTTTCAACCCAAAGGGAATAAATAAAAACTCATAATTCCCATACCTACAATGAAATGTTTTTTTATGAATTTAAACCTACTTTCACTTCAGTAGATGGTATTAAAACATTATATCATCCTTTCAAAAATACTAAGATCCTTGGCACTGATAAAAATATCTATAATATGATGAAATATATAATTATTCATAACATAAATGTTGTTCTAATCTCTCTAATCAATGAAATGTCTCATGGGACAATCTTTATTTTTAAGAAAACAAATAGGAGAACCCCTGACGATGTGATATGAAAAATGAATAATTTATCAATACATTCCTACAACTACTTTTTGAATTCCATAATTTTTAATTAATATATTTAATAAGGGGTTTTGAAATTGTTGTTGAGACTAGAACAAATCCAATGGTAAATTCAACTTTATGGGTAGGTATAATATTGATCAACTAATAAAGAAACAAATCAATGTATTCTTTTACTCTCATCATATCATTTATCAAAATAGTTGCATTATTTCAAATAGTGTGAGCTAGGTAAAATTCATTTCCATATCTCAATAGTTTTTCATCTCATTGATATATTGTTAATGGTATGAATTGTTCTTATATAAATCATTTTTGAAAATAATTTCTCATTCTGTAAAATCTAACAATGAATGATAAAATAGAAGGAAATCCATACCTATAATAACATCATATTCTAAAATGGAAAAGATAACAATGTTTGTAGGGAATCCCCTTTCATACATTATAATATAAAGATCTTCAGACATTATTGTTGTGTTAATACTACCCTTGAGTGTTTTTATCAAAATTAATGACTTTATTTCTCGAGTTATAATTTTTATTTTACCAGTAATTTTTATAAAAAAGATTTAATGTTTAGACCCTAAATCAAACAAGACATTTGAGTGATGTAAAAAATAAGTAATTTAATTTTTAGCTCTTTTTTGATGGTCTAACATCTTATGAAGTTGTTGTAAAGGATTTTACCACACTTTAATACTTTTATTCTTGATTCATTACATCATTACTACTCCTATTTGGATATTCATCCACATAATGACACATATTATTACTTTTAAATAACTATACAAACGTTTTATCAATATTTTTTATTCTAATCCAAAGATCTTTTTTCGTTGAAATCATGATCTATATGACCAAACATACCACATCATAATTCCTTAACTAATTTTTGTACGAAATTTCATAGATGATATTTACTACACCTATCACAAACTAGAATCATTATTTTCTTCCCATCATATTTCATCGATGGTTTATTTCTCATTTCTATCATATGGACCCATTTTAAATTCATTTTTATAAAACACTAGATCACTAGAAAACATCATTTATACTTTTTTAGAACATATGAAAAAAATTTCATCAATTTTTAATTCACAGGAATCTAATTCACATCGATATATCATATTCAATCCATGGTAAAAGTGATAAATTTTCATTTAGGATCCCCAAAAATATGTCACGTACCTTTCCAATAGGGTGAAACATTCTTAAAACGCGACCACTGAATCATTATCATTCTAACTCGATTCCAAGAGTAAATTTTCTCAAATAAGTGGAATAACCATATGAGAATATATAGCAACATAAATACTCTTTAATGTATCTAATTTATTAGTATCCATATCTTCTCATTCTCTATTATTATTAATAATCAACAACCATTGATCATATTCAACTTCCAAATTGTTTATATAAAGAGTTTTAATTGAATGATTTGAACAACCCGTGACATAGAATATCTTTTTTAGGGAATTAATTCATCCCTCAGCTACCACTAGTTTAGAAGTTCAACTGAAAGAGAGATGGTGTTTCCTTATAAAACTCTCCATTATTAACATGTTCCTGTGTAGTAGATATAAATACATATTATAATGGATACCACCACCATTTATTTATTTCATTAACTGATGAATCACAATAAAATATTGACAGTTTTAATTCCTAAAATTACATGTCATTTATTTGGAAGGATTTAGTCTTCTTGGTTCCTTCCAGCATCAACTTCCATATTTCATCCATTGAAAAACAATCTGAATATTGATAAGCTTGATCAAGAATCGAGGTAATATTAAAATTATATATAAAGATAAAAATAAATTTGAATCTCTTATGGGTATTTACATATGTTATTATAACAACAAAAATTGTCAAATCCTTTTCTCATATACTATCTATAAGGATATGACCTCTAGAAATTATTAAATTGTTTCTTTAAACAAGAATGCATTTTCATGAAGTTTGTAAGATAATATTGGATTAGGGTTTTATAGAATGATTATATCACTCTTACATAAATATATATTAATAAAAAAATGAATTGTTCTACTAAATTTACTTTTTCTCACAATACCAATCTTCTAATATATCTTGTTTTTTGTTCATGAAATATCATCAAAATTTTCATATTGAACTCATCTATGTCCTATTTATTTTTTAAAACATATGAAATACATTTGAAAACATGAGATGAAAAACAAAACTCAACAAGGGACACATAATAAAATAATGAAATATTGGAAGATGATAATCCATGAATACTCTCAAGAATTTTCCTTTTTGAAAATAAAATTTGAGATAAAAAATTCAAATTCCTAACCAAGTAATGGACATATATTACCAAATATATTCTTAAAATATTTTATAAGATATACTAAATGAAAAATAATATATAAAAAATATTATATGTAATCATTGAAAAATATTTAAAATACATATCAAGAAAGTTATAAATTTCACACTTAATAAGTATAATATATTATTATTTGGACACAATCTCAATAACATTCCCTTTGAAGTCATTTTATATCCGTTAAAAACAATATTTATTATATATAGATCATGTAGATAACTTGGAGAATCATTCTTAAATCACTATCAAAAACTGAAAAACCCACCCAATATATTAGATAGATCTATGGGGCTCACCCAACCACCAGTTATAATGGAACTACTATTTCATTCCCTTTCATAGAGGGTCTATTTTCAACTGGGTATGTTTATGAAAACTGAAACAAACAAGAGAAATCATATCCATGATGGCTCATGGTCCTTTATTCGAAAGACAGATGGTCATTGGGAAGATTAACCACTAATGCTTAAGAACTAAAATTGGTGAAGACAATGGGAGGTTGGCTTATCACTCTCATTTTGGTAGATTTTTTGTGTACTCTAGGACCCCCATATTGATTTAATTAATATCAATGTTTTCCTATTAAATTTGAAGTATGGAACTAGTGAACCCTATTTATTATCATTCAATTATAGAAATGTGTTGATTGATGACCGTATGTATGTATATATGGTTCACCATTGATGGAACTATCTGTATATTTCAGTGGTTACCATCCTTGGTTACATTCTTTATTTTATGATTTTGATTTTCATCCACATAGTTAGGAGTTATAGAATTTATGATCATATAGGGAGATTGGGGGTTTCGATGATAGCATTGGACCCACCATAGGGGCTTCATACATATCCTAAAGGGAGGTATAAGAACATACAATGTTTTGTGCCACTTAATAGGAAACATTATATCTTTTATGGTCTGGTAGATGGGACCAAACCATGAAGTTTATTTTTCTAGAGGAAGGAAGTCTAAGAAAAAGGTTCTTAGTCAAGGCTAGTGTGTTCCCCACCAAGAACATGGATTAATGCAAATGTGATGAAATTGATCTATGTGAGATATACCTTTCTAGATGAGGGGACATGATCTTATTAGGAATAATCACTAATAAGGATAATGGAGAAGGTACCTAAAAAGAATATGGGAATCTAGGTTGGATATGAACCTATTAGGAATATAGACCAGTGAAGATTGTGATGAGATTATTGGTGTTCAGATTTATCATGAGGGATGTTTCGTACATATCATAATTTGAAAAGAATAAAAGCCCATGTAGTTTGGAATGGTAGGGGATTACACCGATGGAGAAGGACCAATAGAGGATTTTTGACCATTCTAGTGATATGATAACCTCTAACCCAAAATCCCATGTGATACATCATTGGTGTGATAAATAAGAGGATGTTGAAGATCTCCCACCTTCCAAAAATTAAGGTGATTGTATGGAAGGGTAGAATATTTCATGTCTGGAAGGATATGGGCCTAGTCTTGGATGGGTTCCAGAATTATTTCCCTACTGACATATAATGACCTCGGTCTTTATTATACACTTTTAGATGATTTATTACATAAACTTGCACATAATACAACCTAGAATATTGAGAGATATAGTGCCATTGGGGAATATTAACATTACATAACAACTTAAAACATGAAATACACATCTTTATTGAATAATTATTTTTCATGACCACAAAATCCCTTCATTCTTTTCATTTTATGGGATAACCTGAGGATATACATAACAAAATGGTGAGCTATAAATCCTAGTAAGGGAGTAGACAAGGCATCTATTGAAGAATACAATACATGTTAGGTAGTAGGAAGATAATTAGAGCATAAGAGAAATATGAACATAAAGTCATGATATAACATGATTATCATAACATAGAAATTTGGCAACAATTTAATACACTGCATCAATAACATAAAGTATTCATATAAACCCATGTCCCAACATAATGGACAAAAGTCCTATAAAGAAATAAGTTAAAGCCCTATCCCAACATGATTTATCATGATACTAAACATTACCCAATGTATTGGAGAATTATTAAGGATAAACCTTCATAATAATTCCACTGTCATGCTTATTTGTTCAATATAGATCATATAACATTGATTCATTCATCATCATCATTTATTCCATAATTGAGGAATGTGGAATACATATATGTAATACAACAACCCTTTTCTTTTTACACACTTAAACATATTTTATTACATAAAAAATTACTTAATACAACATATAAGATTGATAGGTCTAGTGTATTTGTAGATTAGGAACATTACACATCAACTTAAAACATTAAATACACATCTTTATTGAAAACTTCATTTACATGGGCCCACACATTCCTACATACATAGAATTGCATGAGATAAACTGGGGACATTTATAATAAAAGGGTGAGCTATAAATCTCAGTAAGGAATGAAAAATAGCATAACATGAAGAATATAGTAAATTTTAGTAAATAGGAATATCAATAGAGCCTAATAGAAACATGAACAGAAGTCATGATATTGCCGGAGTGTCATAACATGGAAATGTGGAAACTACATTTCACATGATATTAGCACGATCCGAGGCTCATTTCACATGGAGCATGAGTAACCCCTCATTTAACATGAATTAGAAAGTGTAAATCCTCATTTCACTTGATTTATCATGATAGTAATATTTATCCAATTCATTGGAGCACTATTAGGGTGACCATTCTTAATCATTTCATTTCATGCAAAAGTGTGGCACATGGATCACATAACATTGATTCATTAAACATCATAATATATTCCATTATATATGAATGTGGAATTAATATATGAAACCATATAATCAATAAGTAAATGTGCATAAAGGTGTATACCCTTGATAGAGAAATGGTTGTTTTATCTATAATGACATTGGCTTGGAAAATCGTAGTGAAATTTCGGCAGCCTAACGTCGTGAAATAAGAATTCATAAAAATGGACTATAATGGAGAAAGGGGGTCTCATAATATGTACATTAAATGGAAATTAAGGGGTTCATATTGATATAAGTCCCAATATATTTAATGGAATTTAGATTCATAATAAAGAATAATATCTTGAATGTAAATGAGAAGAGATAATTTCCTTTTGAAATTTTGACATGGTTACAGGTGTACATGGGAGGCATTAATGAGAGAGGAAGTGGTATCCCATCATTAAAAAATAAGGAAATAAGTATGGGGTAGGTGATAAATCATACTGTAACGACCCAAAATTTCATTAATGGAAAATCCCTCTTGATCCAGTTAAATGTTTCTTTATGTTTTTATATGATGTCAACTTATTTAGTTTAACGTTAAGATTTGTGACCGTTACTTTTATAGCCGTTGAACAGTGATCATCTGGGTAGTTTAAATATAAGGCTTTAACGAACCAATTTTCTACTCAGACAAAGGAAGCGATGGCCTCATCCAGTAGAATTGCCCCTTACGAAGCCCATTTGTCGGAGCTCGGAAAGGAGGTGGCGTCTTTGGGCTTTGCCCTTGACCAATCCCAAGCTGAGCTTCATCAAGTCAAGCTCGAACGTGATCGTCTACGGGAAAAATGGAAGTTGATAGAGATTACCACTCGAGCGATGTTATCCGAGCAACCCCAAGAGTCTGTCACCATCGCACACCTTACCCTTAGGTCTTATGCGGCTATTTTAAGGGGTTATGTAACAAATAAGTAGCACCATGTTCATGTACATTATTTTTGTATATAATAATGAATATAATTTCTAGTCATTTTTGATGCATTGTAATTAGTTTTTAAAGTACAAATGATGTTGTTAGTTATTATTTAATTAAGAATTATATTTTATTAAATTAAAGGATTTTTGAATTAAATAATATTTTAATAAAATATTATTATTAATATTAAATTAATTTTTATTAAATATAAATGATCTTATAATTTTATGAATGCAATTAAATTTTTTATTAAGGTTTGAAAGCCATTTCTGTCAAAACCCGTGAATTTTTTATAAATGTCGGTTTTTATTTTAAAAGTGAAAATTCACATATTTAGAAAATTATTTAGATAAAATAAATATTATTTTTGGAATCAGGACGTCGAAATTATCCAACGGTGAATTTTTCATAATTTTCTGAGACAGTCAAATTTTTGGGTAAAAATTAAATACCATTTAAATATATAATGTGTTTTATGACATCATAATGACCCAATGGTGATGTAATAAAATACCATAATCCTTATGTTCGGCCAATATGTGTTTTATCAATAAAATAATGAGGTTTTGGGTTTGTTTGACTCACTTTTCAAAGCATTAATGGAGCCCTCAAGACTTATTCAACACTTTGCCTTTTTAAATTAATTTCCATGGGAGTGTGACTCACCTCCACATAAGCAACCCTAATTTTTTAATAAGTTCGGACCTTGGCCTTGTAAAATATTGTTTTCCTCTTCCCTTTTCCAGAAACCATGGGCAAATACCATGGTATGGTTTGTGGTTTGGATTATTTTAATATAAGGGGTCCCAAACCTAAATAATAAAGAATTCTCTCACCTTTCCTATATAAACCCACCCAAGCTCCCACTTCCTCCTCACTCAAAGCCCTTGAAGTTCGTCCAAACTCTGCCCTACTCTCTCTAGAATCCTCTCAAGGTGCCCCAAGCTCCCAAGAAGCCTCTCACAAGCCTCTCTCTAGCCTTTGGAAGCACACTTCCAAGTAAGGGTTTTTCTTCCTTTCTCATTTTTGGCAATTTTCTTTAAGTTGTATTGCCCTTTTAATTTCATTTATGAATGTTGGGGTATGGTTTCGCACCTCTCCCATACTGCCCTCTTATTGTTTGAATGATGGGAGACCCCTTTCTCTCTCATTAAATGCCTCCCATGTACACCCGTTACTATGCCGAAATTCCGAAAGGAACCTTTTTCTCCTCTTTTATATTCAAGCAATAATTTTGTATCATGAATCTAAATTCCATTTCTATTGTTGGGACATGTATATATATGATCTCCTTACTGTCCATTACATGTAAATATGATGAGGAACCCCTTTCTCTCTCATCAACCTTTTTTATTAATTCTTATGTCACGCCGTTATGCGGCCGAAATCGCACCAATTTTCTAAGCCAATGTCTTTGTGTAGTGAATACCATGCCCATTTCTCCATCAAGGGTATTCACCTTTATGCACATATACGTATTGATTGTAAAGTTTCATGTTTGAATTCCACATTCCTTTATCGTGGAAGAAATGATTATGTTTTATGAATCCATGTTTTATGATCCATGTGGCACACTTATGCATGAAATGAAATGTTTAAGAAGGGTGCGCCCTGATAGCGCTCCAATGCATTGGGTAAAGTATAGTATCATGATACGTCATGTGCAATGAGTGTTGACTCATGCTAATTCAAGTGCAACGAGGGTTTACTCGTGCTTCAAGTGCAATGAGGGTTTACTCATGCTCCATGTGCAATGAGCCTTGGCTCATGCTAATTCAATGTTAAGTGTTGTTGCCACATTTCCATGTTATGATTATCATGCTTTATCATGCCTTTATGTTCATGTCTCTCTTATGATCTATTGATATGCCTATTGCCTAACATGTATTGTACTCCTCATGTTATTCATTATGTACTCCCTTACTGGGCTTTATAGCTCACCCTTTTCTTATGCATGTCCTCAGGTTATCCCATGCAATGCTAAGTACGAAGGAATGTAGTGGTCATGTAAAGGAAGTTTTCAATAAGGATGTTGTGTTTCATGTTTAAAGTTTTTATGTAATGATCCTAAGCCCCAAAGACACTAAACCTCTCGATCTTCTTTGTTGTATCAAGTGAAGTTTTATGTAATAAAGCATGTTTAAGTTGTAATAAAAAGCTGGGTTGTCATAGTTGGTATCAGAGGATAGGATTAGTTATTTTTGGGATTAGGAAACCCTAGTAAAGCCTTAGATACAAGACTAAGCATAATAAAAACATCCCTAAATTTTGGTAAATACTAAGTAAGTAGTTTATCAAACAAATACATCCCTGTCTGGATACGAGCAGGTAGAGGCGGCTCTGGCACAGATGTATCCTAGGGGTAAAACCCGAAAACACCGCTTTGAGCTAGACTCGAACGGGAACTGGTGCACGACAACGGGCCTCGCTGCACTCTTGGTTACGACACTCCCGTGGGATATGTTTTGATAAAATCACAATCTTAGTATGAACCCTTATTAAGGGAAAAATGCCCCTAAGAATATATGTTAGAAGGTAGATCATGAAAAGCCTAGGTTGAATCCTTTAGACTCATGAGTTAAAGAGATTAAAGTTTATTTATAAGTCATCAACTTTTGTCTTTGGATTACCCCTTATGTGTTACCCCTAACTTTCCTTTTATTCCAGCCAATGGCCGGTAATAGGAGAACTCGGGCTAACAACCGTTGTGAAGATCAGTGTGATGATTGTACCAATGAGATGCCCAATCCAATGGGAGCAGGAATCGCGAACTTTGTCACGCTTCTCTCTCAGCTAACTCAAGTTTTGAATAGAAACACTGGTCAAGAGGAACGTTCAACCCCCCCTAAGAAAGAACAAGTCGCTATTGAAAGCTTCATGAGACAAAGGCCTCCTACTTTTAGTGGATCATCTGATCCCACGATTGCTGAACAATGGATCAACTCCATTGAAAAGATATTCTCCATCCTCCAATGCTCTGAAAAAGAGAAGGTTCTCCTGGCGGCTTCTCGTATGGAGGGTGAAGCTGATCAATGGTGGACGTTGATCAAAAATACGAAGCCTGAGGAGGAGATCGAGGCTTTGGAATGGAAGGTATTCCGGAAGATGTTTTTCGATAAATATTTTCCACGCACCCTCCGTCTTAAGATGGAAAGGGACTTCCTTTCCCTCAAGCAGAAAGATGAGGAATCTGTGGGAGCATACGAGGCAAACTTCACAAGGCTTGCACGATACGCTTCTGGCTTTGTCGTTACCCCCGAATGCAAGGTTGACCGCTTCTTTGGTGGGCTGAAGCCTAGCTTGCGGAAAGCATTAGCGATCCGTGACTTCGACAGCTATGAGGAAATTGACCGATGTGCCCTTAAGGTTGAAATGGAGATCGGAGAATCACAGGGGTATCATGGGGACAAGAAGCGGAAGGTGGACTTCAATGCTGGTGGTCCGATGGATAAATCCAACGGCGCTAAGAAATTCCAGCACCCCACTTGCCAAAAGTGTGGAAAGAAGCACCCTGGAAATTGCCTTAGGGGGACAAGAAAATGCTTCAAATGTGGAAGAGAAGGGAACCTAGCTGTTAACTGTCAGCAAGAAGGACCCGCGACTGCGACGGAGGGGAGGAACGCTCCGTTCGAACCTCAACGCGTTGTTCAATGCTTCAAATGAAAAGAACCGGGTCATTTTGCGAATCAGTGCCCTAATCCAAGGGTTATCGGAGGCAATCAACAACCTCCAAGACAGCAAGGAAGAGCTTTTGCCATCACTTCTGCCGAAGTGAACCCCGACAACGAAGTGGTGACAGGTACGCTAGTTATTCATTCAAGAATAGCGAACGTACTTTTTGATTCAGGTTCTACGCATTCTTTTATATCTCAAAAGTTTAGTAGAATAATCCCTGCACCACCACAAGTCATGGAAGTAAAGATGTCGGTGAGTACGGCAAATGGGGCAATCATTGCATCCCATGAGTATAAGTCCTCCCCTGTTATAATCTGTGGATTGAATTTCCCGGAGAACCTCGTCATACTCCCTTTGGTGGAATTTGATGCAATTCTTGGCATGGATTGGCTTTCCTTATATAGAGCCAACATAAATTGTCGGGAGAGGGAAATCACACTCCATATGGAGAATCGACCCCCGATTCTTTACAAGTGTCAGGAGGAAGATGAATCTCCTTTAGCTCCATCATCTCAAGCATGGATATTACTGCCTTATGAGCATGCATATCTGGCTCAGATGATTGGGTCCAAGGAAGAAACCACCCTTGAAGAAATGCCTATTGTGAGGGAATTCGCTGAAGTATTTCCCGAGGAACTTCCTGGTCTTCCTCCAAGAAGAGATGTTGAGTTCTCAATTGAACTTATACCTGGGGCGCTACCAATATCCAAGACTCCATATAGAATGGCTGTGGTTGAGCTTGAAGAACTGAAGAAACAACTACAGGAGAATCTGGATAAAGGGTTTATACGCCCAAGTGCATCACCATGGGGTGCACCAGTCCTCTTCGTCAAGAAGAAGGATGGGTCAATGCGGCTTTGCATCGATTATCGTGAACTTAACAAAATCACGATAAAGAACAAGTATCCTCTCCCAAGAATCGATGACTTTTTTGATCAGCTGTGTGGAGCTCAATACTTCTCCAAGGTCGACTTGCGGTCGGGATATTATCATGTAAGGGTGAAGAAGGATGATATCCCCAAGACTGCTTTTCGTACAAGGTACGGGCACTATGAATTCATAGTAATGCCTTTTGGACTCACCAATGCTCCAGCAATATTCATGGACTTGATGAATAGAGTCTTTAGAGATTACCTAGATAAATTTGTGGTAGTCTTTATAGATGATATTCTGATATACTCCAAAACCAAGGAGGACCATGAGGAGCATTTAAGAACTGTACTGGAGACTTTGCGCAAGGAGAAGCTCTATGCCAAGTACATCAAGTGTGAGTTCTGGTTGAAGGAGGTCTCATTCTTGGGCCATATCATCACAAGCAATGGGATATCTGTGGACCCCTCCAAAACAGATGCAATTGAGGGATGGCCGAGGCCAACATCGGTAACTGATATCCGTAGCTTCTTGGGGTTAGCTGGATATTATCGACGATTTGTGAGAAACTTCTCACGATTGTCCAACCCTCTTACCAAGCTAACTCGAAAGGGAGTAAAGTTTGCTTGGAGTGATGAATGCGAAGAAAGCTTCAAGGAGTTGAAAAGGAGGCTTATCACTGCACCTGTGCTCACTTTACCCACAAGTGGGGAGCTTTTTGTGGTATTCAGTGATGCTTCGAAGAAGGGCTTAGGATGTGTGCTGATGCAGAATGATAAAGTGATATCCTATGCCTCAAGACAGTTGAAAATCCATGAGCGAAACTATCCAACGCATGATCTGGAGTTGGCGGCGGTGATCTTCGCCTTGAAAATCTGGCGGCATTATCTCTATGGGTAGAAATGTGAGATATATACTGACCACAAGAGTCTTAAATATATATTCACACAGAAAGAGCTTAATATGCGCCAGAGAAGATGGATAGAGCTCATCAAGGATTATGACTGTTCAATACATTACCACCCTGGGAAGGCGAACAAGGTGGCGGATGCCCTAAGTAGAAAGGATCCAGCAATTCTATCAATGATGAGAATTGAGAAGGATCCAATCTTCTTAGACTTGATGAAGATGGACGTGGGAATCATAAAGATGGGAACATCATCAATCCTTTCACAAATGATTGATCAACCATCTCTTTTGGAAAAGTTAAAGGATGCTCAAAAGGATGATGCGAGAATCCAAGAAAAAGTGGAAGCTATCAAAAAGGGAAAATCCTCAGAGTTTAATGTTAATGAAGAAGGAATTGTGCGGTTTGGGAAAAGACTATGTGTCCCATCAAGTTCGGAGCTGAAGAAGGAACTTTTGGATGATGCACATAGTTCAAATTTCTCTATTCACCCAGGGAGCACAAAGATGTATCGAGATCTCCGAGAAAACTTTTGGTGGGATAATATGAAGAAGGAGATCGCCGAATATACATCAAAGTGCCTGGTGTGTCAGCAAGTGAAGGCAGAGTGGCAGAAGTCTAAGGGGATGATGCAACCATTGACCATACCAGAATGGAAATGGGAGAACATCACCATGGACTTCGTCACTGGACTTCCAAGGACATCCAAAAGCAACAATGCAATCTGGGTTATTGTGGATCGTCTTACAAAGACTGCACACTTCATTGCTATTCGAGAGGATTTCTCTTTGGATCAACTGGCACGGATATATATCAGGGAAGTGGTACGGTTGCATGGAGTACCACTATCTATTGTGTCGGACCGAGATCCAAGATTTACCTCTAAGTTTTGGAAGAGTCTTCAACATGCTCTGAATACTGAACTGAACTTCAGTACGGCCTATCATCCTCAAACTGATGGCCAATCCGAGCGGACTATCCAAACACTTGAGGATATGTTGAGAGCGTGCTCAATGGACTTTAAAGGAGGATGGGATCAACATCTTCCTCTAGTTGAGTTCTCTTATAATAATAGTTTCCACTCGAGCATCCAAATGGCACCATATGAAGCCCTATATGGGAAAAGGTGCAGAACACCGGCATGTTGGGATGAGGTCGGTGAACGTAAGCTGCTTGGACCAGAAATGGTCGAAGAAATGGTGGAGAAGGTGAAAACCATTCAGCAGCATATCAAGGCAGCCCAAAGTCGAGAGAAGAGTTATGCAGATAATCGTCGACGAGACCTTGAGTTTAAAGTCGGAGACATGGTGTTTTTACGCATATCTCCGTGGAAGAAGGTCATGAGGTTTGGAAAGAAAGGGAAGTTAAGTCCAAGGTACATCGGCCCATTCGAGATTCTTGATCGTGTTGGGGCTGTGGCCTATCGACTAGCACTTCCACCTACTATGGCCAAGGTGCATGATGTCTTCCATGTATCCCTCTTAAGGAAGTACATACCAGACCCTTCACATGTACTCTCTTCCGAGGTGGTACAATTAGAAGACGATCTTTCTTATGAGGAGCAACCAGTGAAGATCTTAGATCGTAGAGAAAAAGTTCTACGAAATAAGACAATGCCCCTCGTCAAGGTGTTGTGGAGAAACCACAAGTTTGAAGAAGCAACTTGGGAGTCGGAGGATATGATGAAGATAAGTTACCCACATTTGTTTTAGTGTGGGGAAAGGAAAATTTCGAGGGCGAAATTTCTTAAGGGGGGAATGTTGTAACGACCCAAAATTTCATTAATGGAAAATCCCTCTTGATCCAGTTAAATGTTTCTTTATGTTTTTATATGATGTCAACTTATTTAGTTTAACGTTAAGATTTGTGACCGTTACTTTTATAGCCGTTGAACAGTGATCATCTGGGTAGTTTAAATATAAGGCTTTAACGAACCAATTTTCTACTCAGACAAAGGAAGCGATGGCCTCATCCAGTAGAATTGCCCCTTACGAAGCCCATTTGTCGGAGCTCGGAAAGGAGGTGGCGTCTTTGGGCTTTGCCCTTGACCAAGCCCAAGCTGAGCTTCATCAAGTCAAGCTCGAACGTGATCGTCTACGGGAAAAATGGAAGTTGATAGTGATTACCACTCGAGCGATGTTATCCGAGCAACCCCAAGAGTCTGTCACCATCGCACACCTTACCCTTAGGTCTTATGCGGCTATTTTAAGGGGTTATGTAACAAATAGGTAGCACCATGTTCATGTACATTATTTTTTTATATAATAATGAATATAATTTCTAGTCATTTTTGATGCATTGTAATTAGTTTTTAAAGTACAAATGATGTTGTTAGTTATTATTTAATTAAGAATTATATTTTATTAAATTAAAGGATTTTTGAATTAAATAATATTTTAATAAAATATTATTATTAATATTAAATTAATTTTTCTTAAATATAAATGATCTTATAATTTTATGAATGCAATTAAAATTTTTATTAAGGTTTGAAAGCCATTTCTGTCAAAACCCGTGAATTTTTTATAAATGTCGGTTTTTATATTAAAAGTGAAAATTCACATATTTAGAAAATTATTTAGATAAAATAAATATTATTTTTGGAATCAGGACGTCGAAATTATCCAACGGTGAATTTTTCATAATTTTTTGAGACAGTCAAATTTTTGGGTAAAAATTAAATACCATTTAAATATATAATGTGTTTTATGACATCATAATGACCCAATGGTGATGTAATAAAATACCATAATCCTTATGTTCGGCCAATATGTGTTTTATCAATAAAATAATGAGGTTTTGGGTTTGTTTGACTCACTTTTCAAAGCATTAATGGAGCCCTCAAGACTTATTCAACACTTTGCCTTTTTAAATTAATTTCCATGGGAGTGTGACTCACCTCCACATAAGCAACCCTAATTTTTTAATACGTTCGGACCTTGGCCTTGTAAAATATTGTTTTCCTCTTCCCTTTTCCAGAAACCATGGGCAAATACCATGGGATGGTTTGTGGTTTGGATTATTTTAATATAAGGGGTCCCAAACCTAAATAATAAAGAATTCTCTCACCTTTCCTATATAAACCCACCCAAGCTCCCACTTACTCCTCACTCAAAGCCCTTGAAGTTCGTCCAAACTCTGCCCTACTCTCTCTAGAATCCTCTCAAGGTGCCCCAAGCTCCCAAGAAGCCTCTCACAAGCCTCTCTCTAGCCTTTGGAAGCACACTTCCAAGTAAGGGTTTTTCTTCCTTTCTCATTTTTGTCAATTTTCTTTAAGTTGTATTGCCCTTTTAATTTCATTTATGAATGTTGGGGTATGGTTTCGCACCTCTCCCATACTGCCCTCTTATTGTTTGAATGATGGGAGACCCCTTTCTCTCTCATTAAATGCCTCCCATGTACACCTGTTACTATGCCGAAATTCCGAAAGGAACCTTTTTCTCCTCTTTTATATTCAAGCAATAATTTTGTATCATGAATCTAAATTCCATTTCTATTGTTGGGACATGTATATATATGATCTCCTTACTGTCCATTACATGTAAATATGATGAGGAACCCCTTTCTCTCTCGTCAACCTTTTTTATGAATTCTTATGTCACGCCGTTATGCTGCCGAAATCGCACCAATTTTCTAAGCCAATGTCTTTGTGTAGTGAATACCATGCCCATTTCTCCATCAAGGGTATTCACCTTTATTCACATATACGTATTGATTGTAAAGTTTCATGTTTGAATTCCACATTCCTTTATCGTGGAAGAAATGATTATGTTATATGAATCCATGTTTTATGATCCATGTGGCACACTTATGCATGAAAGGAAATGTTTAAGAAGGGTGCGCCCTGATAGCGCTCCAATGCATTGGGTAAAGTATAGTATCATGATACGTCATGTGCAATGAGTGTTGACTCATGCTAACTCAAGTGCAACGAGGGTTTACTCGTGCTTCAAGTGCAATGAGGGTTTACTCATGCTCCATGTGCAATGAGCCTTGGCTCATGCTAATTCAATGTTAAGTGTTGTTGCCACATTTCCATGTTATGATTATCATGATTTATCATGCCTTTATGTTCATGTCTCTCTTATGATCTATTGATATGCCTATTGCCTAACATGTATTGTACTCCTCATGTTATTCATTATGTACTCCCTTACTGGGCTTTATAGCTCACCCTTTTCTTATGCATGTCCTCAGGTTATCCCATGCAATGCTAAGTACGAAGGAATGTAGTGGTCATGTAAAGGAAGTTTTCAATAAGGATGTTGTGTTTCATGTTTAAAGTTTTTATGTAATGATCCTAAGCCCCAAAGACACTAAACCTCTCGATCTTCTTTGTTGTATCAAGTGAAGTTTTATGTAATAAAGCATGTTTAAGTAGTAATAAAAAGCTGGGTTGTCATACATACCCCATCATTTTTAATTGAAAATAAAATGGTATGGAAACATAAATAAAGATGGACAAAAATGAGGCAGGAAAAAATCCCTTATTTGGATGTGTGATCACAATGGAATGTGAGAGGTTTGAGAGATTCTTATTGGGAGCTTGGGGCTCCTTTGTAGGATTATAGATAGGGGAGGTCATTGTTTTATCATGATTCAATGGTTTTTATGAAGAGGATGTGGGATATTGGGTGGATTTATAAAAGAAAAGAGAGGTAATTCTTTATTACTTAGGTTTTGGAAAACACAAATTAAACAAATCAAAACCACAAACTAAACCATGGATTTTTCCCATGGTTTCTTCTTAATAGGAGTGGAAAAAATTATTTTATAAGGAAAATTTCCAAAATTCTGAAAATGTTAGGCTTGCTTATGTGGAGGTGAGTGACACTCTCCAGGAAATCAATTTAAAAAGTTTGAATGTTTTATAAGTCTTGAAGGGTCTACTAAAGCACCATAAAATTGATAAAAAAATTCTAAAATAAAATTATATTAAATATAAAACATATATTGTCCGAATATTTCCTTAAAATATTTTATTATATAACAATTGGGTAATTATGATGTCATAAAATAGATTATATATTTAAACGATATTTAATTTTTACTCAAAAATTTGACTATCTCAAAAAATTATAAAAAATAAAACATTGGATAATTTCGAAATCCTGATTCAAAAAAAATATTAATTTTATCTAAATAATTTTGTAAATATCTTAATTTTTTCTTCTTAAAATAAAAAATGACAATTATAGAAAATTCATGGGTTTTGACCAAAATAGATTTCAAAACTTGCTAAAAATTACAATTGTATTCATAAAATTAAATGATCATTTATATTTAATAAAACATTATTTGGTAATAATATTTTATTAAAATAATATTTAATTAAAAAATCCATTAATTCATAAAAAATAGATTTCTTAATTGAATATTAACTAAAAAAATACTATTTTTCTTTAAAAACTATTTCGCAAGTGACAATAATAAAATCAATGTATATTCTTTATTCTATACAAAAATAATGGTCATAATCATAGTGCTGGGGTCATGTAACATAGCCCCTTATAACACCCTCATAAGACCTAAGGGTAAGGTGTGCGATGGTCATAGACTCTTGGGGTGGCTCAAATAACATCAGTCAGGTGGTAATCTTTATCAACTTTCACTTATCTTATTGGCAGTTGCATTCGAGCTTAACGTGTTGATGCTTGGATTAGGATTGGTCAAGAGTGAATCCCAATAACGCCACTTCCATTATGAGCTATGATAAATGGGTTTTGTACGGAGAAATTCTACTTGATGAGTCCATTACTTCTTTTGTCTGGGTAAATTGGATTTGTTAAAGCCCTATATTTATACAAATCATGTGATCACTATTCAGCAGCTATATTAGAAATAATAACAAATCATAATGGTATGTTGAAATCCAAAATCATAAAACCAAAGAAGTGAATATGTTATATAACCATTTTACATAATAACACGTTTTATTATATCAAGTGGAATTTTCATTGACAAATGTTTTGGTCGTTACAATCTTCCCCCCTTAAGAATTTTCTCCATTGTAATTTTTATTACACACTAAAGTAGATGAGGGTAACTCTCCGTTATCACTTCCTCTGATTCCCACATTGCCTCTTCAAACTTTTGGTTTCACCACAACACCTGGATGAGGTGCATTCTTTAATTTCATAGAATTTTTTCCTACAATCTAAGATGTTCACAAGCTTGCCTTCATAAGAGAGTTTATTCACCAATGGTGCCACCTCTGGATTGAGTACATGACATGAGTCAGGTATGTACTTCTCAAGAGTGATACATGGAATAGAACATGTACATAAGATAGGTTCATTAGAGTGCTAGTTGATATGAAACTTCTCCAACGCAATCTAGGATCTCAAAAGGGCCAATGTACCTTGGAATAAGCTTTTCCTTCTTCCCAAATCTCATAACCCTCTACCATGGAGATATGCGGAGGAATACCATGTCGTCGACATCAAAATCTAGGTCTCATCGATGATTATAATCATAACTCTTTTCTCAACTCTGAACACGTTTAATGTGTTGCTAGATGGTCTTAATCTTCTCCACCATTTCATTGACCATTTGTAGACCTATGAGTTTTCTCTGCCCATCTTCATCCCAACATGCAGGTGTTCTGCACCTGTTCCCATAAAGGGATTCATAGGGATCCATTTAGATGCTTATGTGGATACTATTATTGTAAAATAACTCAACCAGAGGAATATGTCGATCCCATCCTCCTTTGAAGTCCATTGAGCATGATCTCAACATGTACTCTTATGTCTTGATAGTCCACTCAGATTAGCCATCATTTTGAGGATGATAATCCATATTGAAGTTCAGCTAAGTCTTTAGAGCATGTTTAAGATTCTTCCAGATCATAGAGGTGAATCCTGGATCTCAATAAAATACAATATAAATTGGTACCCCATAAAGCCTTACCACTTCTATTATATATATTTTTGAAAATTTCTCAAATGAGAAATTATCTCAAATTACAATGAAGTGTGTTGTATTTTTAAGACCGTCCAAAACAACATAGATAGCATTGTTTCATTTGGATGTCTTCAGAAGTACGGTAAAAAAGTCCATGATGATGTTATCCCATTTCTCTACTGGTATGGATAATGGTTGCATCATCTCCTTAGACTTCTACCGCTCAACATTCACTTGCTGACATACCAAGCACTTTGATGTGTACTTAGTGATCTCCTTATTCATGTTTTCCAACCAATAATGTTTTTGGATATCTTGATACATCTTTGTGTTTCCTGGGTGAATCGAGAAACTTGAACTATGTGCATCATCCAAAATTTATTTCTTTTACACTGAATTTTATGGAACACATAGTCCTGGCCGAAATCTCACAATTACTTCTTCATTAGCATTGAACTCAAATTATTTACCTTTTCTGATAGATTCCACTTTCTTCTGAAGTCCCACATCATCTGTTTGAGCATCCCTTAACCTTTCCAAAAGAGACGGTTGAGAAATCATTTGTGAATGGATTGATGATGTTTCCTTCTTTATGATTCCCATGTCCTCATCAACAAATCTTAGAAGATTGTATGATTTCCAATTCTCTTCAATGATAGAATATCAAGGTCCTTTATACATAGAGAATCCACGACCTTGTTCTCTTTCCTAGGGTGGTAATGGATTGAGCAATCAGAGTCTTCAATTAGATCTAGCCATATTTGTTGGTTCATATTCAACTCTTCCTGTGTGAACATATACTTGAGGCTTTTTTGATATGTGTATATGTCACACTTCTCCACAAAGAGATAATGTCACCAAATTTTCAAAGTGAAGATTACAACAGCCAACTCTAGATCTTATGTTGGATAGTTTTTCTCATGACCTTTAAATTTCCTTGAAGCATAGGCAAAGAATTTTTCATTTCACATCAACACAGAACCTAGGACCTTCTATGAAGCATCACTAAATACCAAAAAAAGTTCTCCACTTTTGTGTAATGTGAGAACAAGAACAGTGATAAGAATCTTTTTCAACTCCTTGAATCTCTCTTCACATTCACCACTTTATGAAAACTTTACTCCCTTCAGAGTTAGCTTGTTAAAAGTATAGGCAATCTTGAAAATTTTCTCTCAAATCAGCGATAATATCAAACTAACCCTAGGTCGATATGGAAATCCATTACTGATGTTGGCCTCGATCATCTCTCCATTGTAGCTATCATGGAGGTATCTATATATATCCCATTACTTGTGATGATATGACCCATGAATGAGACCTCATTCAACAAGAACTCACATTTGATGTACTTTTTATAGAGATTAACCTATTGCAAGGTCTCTAGTAATGTGTGTATATTCTACTCATGCTCCTCCTTGGTTTTGGAGTATATTAAAATATCATCTATAATGATTACTACAAATATTTTTTCGATGTAATCTCTAAATACACTATTTATCAAGTCCATGATGATTCTTATAGTATTAGCGAGTCCAAAAGTCATTACTATGAATTCATAGTGCCCGTACCTTGAACAAAAAGTAGTATTGGGGATATCCTCCTTCTTCACCCTTACATGTTAATATCCCAACCATAAATCCAACATGAAGAAGTATTGTGCTACACATATCTAATCGAACAAGTCAAATATTTATGGTATATGATACTTTTTCTTTTTTAGGATTTTGTCGATCTCATGATAATCAATGCAAAGGTGCATTGAACCATCCTTTTTCATGATAAAGAGGACTGGTACACCCCATGGGGAAGCACTTGGAGAATAAAACCTTTATCTAGATTCTCATGTAGTTTTTTCTTCATCTTCTCAAGCTACAAAATATCCATTCTATTTGAAGTCATGGATATTAGAAACTACCCAGGTATAAGATCAATTGAGAATTCAACATCTCTTATAGGAAGAAGACCAGGAAATTCCTTAGGAAACACATTAGTGAAGTCTCTCACAATAGGAAGGTCTTCAAGGATGGTTTCTTCCTTAGAATCAATTATTTATGCAAGATAGACTTACTCATAGGGTGGTAATATCCATGCTTGAGATGACAGTTCCATAAATAATTCATCGTCCTCCTTGCACTTGAATAGAATCAGGGGTCGATTCTCCATATATAGAGTGATTTCCCTCTCACATCAATTTATATTGGCTCTAAATTAGGAAAGTCAATCCATGCCAGGAATTGCATCAAATTCTAGTAAAGGAATTATGAATAGGTTCACCGGAAAGTTGAATCCACAAATTTTGATAGGGGAGGAGTTATATTCATGGGTTGCAATGATTTATCCATTTTCCATTATCATCGATATCTTTACTTCCATGATTTGTGGTGGTTTTGGGATTGTTTTACTGATATTTCAGGATATAAAATAATGCGTAGAACCAGAATAAAAAAGTATGTTCTCTATTCTTGAATTAATAACTATTGTACCTGTCACCACATTATTGTTGGGGTTCACATCGGTGGTGGTAATGGACAAAATCTCTCTCTTGCTGCTTTGGATGTTGTTGGCTTCCTCCGAAAACCATCGGCATAGGGAATTAGTTTGAAAAGTTGCATGGTTTTTTGTAGTTGAAGAAATGAACAACGCGTTGAGGGTCAAATGTAATGATCCTCTCCTATGACGCTACCGTTTTTTATTATTGTTAGAAATTAATGGACATGTTACCTTCTCTTCCACACCTAAATTATTTCCACATCCCCTTTAGAAAATGTTGGGGGTTCTTCCTTCCACGCCTTTGGAAAGTGGGGTTCTAGATTACCATTACAGTGTTGGATTTATACCTGAGACTTTCATAATTGAATTCCACCTTATGATTCGTATCCCCATGATACCCCCAAGATTTTCGGATCTCAATTTTGACATTGAGGGAAGATCAGACCATTTCCTCATAGCTCTAGAAATCACAGATTGTCAGGGCTTTCCATAGGCTACGTTTTAGCCCACCAAAGAAGTGGTCAACCAAGAATTTTGGGGCAACGACAAAGGTAGAGGTTTATCGTGAAATCCTTGTCAAGTATTCCTCGTACGCTCTGAAAAGTTCATTTCCTTTTTGTTGAGGGAAAGGAAGTCCCTTTCCATCTTAAGTCGGAGGGTGTGAGGAAAATATTTTTCAAAAAACATTTTCCTGAAATCCTTCCATTCCAATACCTCGAGATCCTCTATAGACATCATATTTTTGATCAATGGCTACCATTGATTAGCATCACCATCTATACGATAAGCAGCCCGGAGTACCTTCTCTTTTTCAGAACATTTAAGGATTGGGAATATCATGTCAATAGAGTTGATCTATTGTTATGCAGTTGAGGGATTAGATGATCCATAAAAGCTATGAGTCCTTTGTCTCATGAAGCACTCGATTGAAACATGTTTTTTCTTAGTGGGGGGCGGGGGGTTGAATGTTCCTCTTAACCCAAGATTCTATTCCAAACATGAGTTAATTAAGAGAGTATCAAGACAAAGTTGGTGATTCCTGCTCCCATAAAATTTCACATCTCATTAGAACATTCATCACCTTGATCTTCTCATCAGTTGTTAGCCTGAGTCATTCTATTACTATAAATTGGCTAAAATAAAAGGAAATTTAGGGGTAACACAAAAAAATAGGAATACAAAGGAAAAAGGATAACAAATAAATTAAACTTATTTCCATAACTTATGAATTCCTATTCTTGAATCTATGTTATCAATGATCTACTTCCCAACATATATTCTTAGGTGGAATGTTTCCATTAATAATGGTATATACTAAGCTCATGAATTTAGAAAACAAATATTCCCTAGGAGTTTCATAACCAAGAGTGAATAATGGTCCATTTTTGTGCACTAGTTCCCATTTGAGTCTAGCTCAAATTGTGGTTTTTGGGTTTTATGCCAAGATACATTTGTTCCAGAGCAGCCTCTACATGATCGTATCCTTAAGGGGATTTATTTTCTTGATAAACCACTTACTCACTTCTGACCAAAATTTAGGGATGTTTTTATTATTCTTAGCCTTATCCCAAATGTTGTCACTAATATTTTCTAATCCTAATCCCAAAAATAACTAAACCTATCCTCTGATATCAACTATTACAACCCCGCTCTTTATTAAACACTTAAAAATATTTTATTACATAATAAAATCAATAATAAAAAATAAAGGTTCAATAGTTCTAGTGTATTTTGGGATTTGGAACATTACATATCAAGATAAAATATGAAATACCCATCTTCATTGAAAACTTCTTTTACATGTCCACACACATTCCATCGTATATATCATTGCATGGGATAACTTGAGGACATGCATAAAACAGTAGTGATCTATAAATCCTAGTAAGGTAGTAAACAAGGCATAACATGAATAATATATTACATGTTAGAAAATATGCATATCAAAGGAGTATAAGATAAAAATGAACATATGACATTATATAACATGATTATCATAAAATTGAAATGTGGAAATAACATTTAACATGATATTAGCATGAGATAGGGAACATTTCACATGGAGCATGAGTAAACCCTAATTTTAGTTGAATTATAATTAGTAAAACCTCATTAAACTTGAGATATCATGGTACTAATCTTTACCCAATTCATTGGAGCTCTATCAAGGCACACCCCTACTTAATCATTTCATTTAATGCATAAGTGTGCGACATAGATCATATAATAAGGATTTATTAAACATCACCATATTTTCCATGATAAAGTAATTTTAAATTCATAAATAAAACCCCATAATAAATATTTAAATTTTTATAATGGTGAATACCCTTGATATATAAATTTGAACGGTATTCACTACAAAATGTCTTTCGCATGGGAAACCGTTGTGCTATTTTAGTAGCATAAAACCGTAACATAAGAATTCATAAAAATGGTTGATGATAGAGATAGATGTGTCTCATCATATTTACAGGAAAAAGATAGTAAGGGGGTCATATAGATACATCTCCTAACATATGTAATGTAATTTATATTTATAACACAAAATATTTTCCTGAATGTAAATGAGAAGAGAGAAATTCCATACTGAATTTCGGCATGGTTACATTTGTACATGGGAGGAATTAATGAGAGAGAAAGTGGTATCTCATTATTCAAACCTAATTAGGGCCCTATGGGGGAGGTGCGAAGTTATACACCAAATTTTTTAACTTAAAATACAAGGGTGTAGAAACATAAAGAAACTTGGTCCAAATTGAGAGAGAGGAAGAAATCCCATTCTTGGAAGTGTTATCACAAAGGCTTGGAAGAGGCTTGGGAGAGGATTCTTGGGAGATTGGGGTGCATTAGAAGAATTCTAGAGAATTTAGGGAAGATTTAGGTCAAGCATTGAATGATTTTAGTGAATAAGAAGTGGGATATTGAGTTGGTTCATATAGGAAAAAAGAGGAAAATTTTTATTTTTTTAGGTTTTCGACACCACACATTAAACTAATCAAAACCACAAACCAACCCATGATTTTTCCCATGGAAATTTATAAAGGGTAGTGGAAAACATTATTTTATAAGGCCAATTATCTAACATCTTAAAATGTTATGCTTGATTATTTCGAGGTGAGTCACATTCTCAAGGAAATCAATTTAAAAGGGTAAAATGTTTTATAAGTCTTGAAGGGTACACTAAGGCTCAATAAAATTAATAAAACAAAACTAAAATTATATTATATTAAATATAAAACATATATTGGCCGAAAATAGCATTAATAATATTTTATTACAACCCTATTGGGTCATTATGATGTCATAAAACACATTATATATTTGAACAATATTTAATTTCTCCCAAAAATTCGGTTGTCTCCGAAAATTATGAAAAAATCACCATTAGAAAATTTTTATATCCTGATTCCAAAAATAATATTCATTTCATTTAAATAATTTTCTATATAAGGGAATGTTTACTTTTAAAATAAAAACTGACATTTATTGAAAATTCATTGGTTTTGAAAAAATCGTCTTTCAAACCATGATATAAATTACAACTGTGTTCATAAAATTATACGACCATTTATATTTAATATAATTCAATTTAGTAATAATATTTTATTAAAATATTATTTATTTCAAAAAAATAAATTAATTCATCAAAATTGGTTTCTTAATTAAATATTTACTAAAAAAATATTATTTGTGATTTAAAAACTATTTACAGTGTAAAAATAATAAAATGAATGTATATTCATTATTATATACAAAAATAATGCACATAATCATTGTACAATGTTCGTCTTACATATCCCCTTGTAACACCTACATAAGGCCTAAGGGTATGGTGTGCGATTGTGATAGACTCGTGGGGTTGCTTAGTTAACATCGCTTGGGTGGTAATCTATGTCAACTTTCACAAAATAAGGGCTTTAAAAAGAGGATAGTTGAAGATCCCTTACATGGATGTGTGATCCCAAAGGCTTACGATAGGCTTAGTGGGATCTTAGAGGCACCTTGGTCGGACTATAGGGAGTAGGGACTAAAATGGAGGTTGAGATTAAAAGAGATTTAGTGAATAGGAATGAGTTTGTGGGTGGGATTATATAGGAACAGAGGGTGAATTATTTATTATTTTGGTTTTGGATCCTACACACAAAAATATTCAAAACCAAAAAACTTCCTAATGGTTTCTAGAAAAGGGGAGTGGTATAAATTTTTTTTAAAGGCCAATGTGTGAAGATATTAAAATATTTCCCTTTCTTATGTGGAGGTGAGTAACACACTCAAGGAAATGATTTTAAAATCGTAAAATATTTTATATGTCTTGAGGACTCAATAAAGATTTATAAAATAAATCAAATAAACTTAAAACTTTATTATTTTAAGGGAAAAATAGATTTGGAAGAAGATAAATTTTATAATATTTTATTACAAAACTATTGGGGAATTTTGATTTAATAAATCACATTATATATTTATATGGTATTTAATATTTACCCAAAAATTCAACTGTCTCATAAAATTATGAAAAATACACTATTGGATAACTTAGATATCCGAATTCCAAATATAATATTCATTTAATATATATTTTTTCTAAATATTTTGTTTCTAAATTTTAAAATAAAGACTGATATTTGTTCAAAATTGATGGGTTTTTATAAAAACAGTTTTCCAATGTTAGTAAACATTACAGTTGACTTCATAAAAAATATATTATCATTTAGAATTAATAAAAGTAATTTAATAATAATATTTTATGAAAATATTATTTAATTTAAAAAATACATTAATTCATCAAAATAGATATCTTAATTAAATTTTAATATTAACCAAAAATACTATATGTTCTTTAAAAATCATTTACAATGTAACAATAATTGAATGAAAGTATATTCAATATTATATATAAATATAATTCATAGAGTCATAATCCTATGGTCTGGTTATATAACCCTTTATTAAACCATCATATTCCTTATGTGTGAGGTGTGCGATAGTGGGGATTTCATGGGTCCGTTCAGTGAACAAGGTTTGGTATGTGATCTCAATGAGTTTGAACGTATCCCGTAAACAGTTTCACTCATGATTAAGTTGTTGGATATCATCTTGAGATTGGTCTAGGTAAAATCCTAGAAATGAAATCTCCATAGGGATCTATGATAAATGGAATTCATAGTGTATGATCTTTTTTGTTTAGGTCATCAGTTCCTTTGTCTCTGTAAAAAGGATTTGTTAAAACCCTAAATTTATACAAGTCATGTGATCAATATTCAACGACTATATTATTAATGGTAAGGATACATAATAGTCATTCAAATCCAACTGGATATAATAAAACAAAACAATTGAATGTGTTTTCTATATATATAAGTCATTTAATTAAATAAATGGGATTTTTGTTCTTAATAGTTTGGGTCGTTACAACCTCCCCCCCTAAAAAATTTATCCATCCAAATTTATATTTCCCACAATAAAACAGATGATGGTATGTCCACTACATCACTTTCTCTATTTCACACAATACTTCTTCAGACATTTGGTTTTCCACAACACTTTGATGAGCGGAATTGTCTTATTTTTTTGAAGTTTTTCTTTATAATATTAGATCTTCATCGAGTTCTCCTGATAAGAGAGGTCATATTCCAATGGTACCACCTATAGATTTAGTACATGTGATGGGTATGGTATGTACTTCTTTAAGAGTGATACATGTAATACATCATGCACTTGAGAGAGGTTCTGTGGGAGTGCTAGTCGATAGGCCACTGCCCTGATGTGATAAAGAATCTCAAAGGGGATGATGAACCTTGGACTTAGATTTAACTTCATTCCAAATATCATAACTCTCTTCCATTGAGATATGCGTAAGAATACCATATCTCTAACAACCAACTCTAGGTATCATCACTGATTATCAACATGTCTCATTTTTCAACTCTAGGCATCTTTTATGAGCTTCTTGATGGTGTTTGTAACACCCGATACTTTTATGAGAAATATTTTTTTTATGTTATATACATCATCAATGGAATCTTTCACTACACACAAATCTAGGTTTGCTTTCTTTACACAGAACCACGACCATCCTCGATAGCTTGCGTCGTACGCAATACCGAGTTTCACTAAACAACAATATGCTATTAAAATATTTATTAAAACTAGCCGTTTTGAATAGTAATACCCAATTTCTGAAATTTTTTAAATTTTATTTTTCAAAATGGACTTCATTTTTTGATTCGGAATATCGAAATTAGCCTAGGGTAAAATTTTGGTATTTTTCTGAAAACATTCAATTTTGGATGAATAGTGAAAACACTGGGTTACTATTTAAAAACTGAATTTTTATTTAAATTTATTTTAGGAAAAAATTGATAAATAATACCTATATAAGTTCAATTCAATTCATTGGAGTCACTTTATAATAATATTAGATATATAAAAATTTTATCAAACTTTTCACCATCTTTTACCCACCTCCTAGGAGAATTTGCAAATTTACATAAAACATAATTCTACCAATTTTGTGAGTGGAATTTCGAAATTCCCAGAGTCACGGTTAATTTCAAGGACTAAAAGGTGGTTCAATGAGATGAAAATAATTTTTGGTGAATAGTAACTTTTTTACTTTTTTTACCACAGTTAAAAGTAAATAGGGTAATTAAGAGTAAAAATGATATTATTATTACCTAAAACATGTCCTAATTCTATTTGATAAGGGTAATTTGACCAAAAACAACCTTAGGAATAAAATATGACCATTTAGGTCCACATGGATTAGATTAGGACATTTAATATTATTTTATTTAAAGAAGGGTTAAAATAGTTAAAATCAAAGTTTAATAAATAAATAATTTTTAATATAGGGTTATGGATAAGATAAATTCGACTATAAATATTCATTAGAAATCTAAAAATATTTCCTACATAATGGTATTTTATTTATAATTTTTAGACTTTATATAATTTAATTTATTTGTGACACAATGATGATGCAGTAATTATATTATTAATGAAATATTGACATAATTGATGTAATAAGTACCCAAATAAATGTAATTTGAGACTTTTTATGAATTAAAAATAATTTTCTATTTTAACATGACATGTTAGTTTTTATTTAATTAACTTTTCTCGAACTAATCTTTCTGTTTTGATTTTCACAAAAATCAATTACCAAAAGAGTGTCAAAATTGACATAAAATAGTTTTTAAAACAAATATTATATTATTAATTGTTATTTTATTCATAAAAATCTAAAGTTCGGCCAAATGACTTATATAATGTTATATATATTAATAAAAAACAACTTGGGGTTCGTTTGGCTTTTTATAGTAAGTTTATTAACCTTATAGTGTGAGAAAACAAGAAGACACGGTAAAAGTTAAATTATCTAACTTAAAGTTAAATCTAAATGATAAGGTTAAAATAGAAACCTAAACTTGTCTAAATTATATTTCATGAGATTATATTGACCCATACCCACCTTATCTTTGAAATAAATCAATTTGGATCTATGAAGAACCGAATATGACTTTATAATAAAATTATATTTTTTGTTTTTCCTAAGGTGCCCCTCTCCTCCCTTATAAAAGGGAACCTCCTCTCTCTCTTCCTCACACCACATTGAGCCTTCAAGCTCAGCCAAACCCTGAAAAATGCTCTTATCCACTTCTCTAGAAACTCCTAGAGGTCTTGGTCTTCTTCGAAGACCAATTTTAGTGCCTTAAAAGGAGGTGTCAAAGAGGCGCTTCAAAGAAGAGTTAATGTCCGTTACCGACACTTTCAACTTTATTTCTTCTTCAACTTCTTCTTCTTTAGTTGATTCATTATGAAGTAATAACATCTATATAAATCATATACTGATATGTTATTATAAGTATTAAACAACCCTATTTCACCATCTATCCATCCTACGGAAAAAGAAATCACCGCGCGTGCGTACGTACAGAATACCGTCTCCACACCGTGGTGTAATCTATTTTCCACCACCACCTTACTTGGATGGGTATAATGGTGTAAAGAATAACTATATATGATTATTGTAAAGTGATATTTATTCTGAAATAGTATACATACACTTCAATACAATTCCATGATCATGGGAACAATATCATCGCTCGTGCGAACGTATGGAATACCGTCTCCACGGTATGATGCGAATCATTCTACATGATCTTCATTTCATAATGATAATATAAATGAATTTAATGAATGAATAATATATATATTACACTAATAACATTCTGGAAATGAGTTATCTATAACCTAAAAAGAATAATAAGAATTTATTCGACAAAGCACGCATGATAACAAAAAGTAATAAACACCCGAATAACAAGTGGTAATGAAATATTACTAATAAGAATCCAATAATATAACCATATATGATATCATAAAAATAAGTATCATTATGGAATAAGTCAATAACATTATTTAAATCATTATATAGTAGGTTCAGGCACTTACGAAGAAAATCGGACCTAAGGTAAGGGAAAATCTCGCAATCTCATTTTATCGAAGATTGTTTATACTTCAGAATTTACTGGGAAATATTTATCATCCACATCCATGTTTTCTCAATATCTAATTTTATTTCTATCCTACTACAATTTTTTAAATCCAATTTTACCCTTCGGTGAGTTTTTAGTAAAAGATATGAAAGGAATCTTTTGTCATTTTTCGCACGAGGTACTTTTTGACTTTTTCGGCCAAAGTACGAGAAGAATGTTTTTTTAAATTATACGGCCTGAATGTATTTTTAGAAAATTAATTACATGAAGCTTCCTTTACATGTTTTCAAGTTTATTTTTAATCAACTTCTTTTAGTTTAAAATTGTATGACATGTTAAGAACGGAAAAATGTTTTTGAATTAGAAAGGATATTTTCCACAAGAATGAAGTTCAAGTGTTTTATCCAAATTATTTTCCATCTAAGATAATATAGGGTTCTATTTCTATCCCTATTTTTACATTTATTTAATTATGTTATGATGGAATTATTTTTATTATGTCCGTTTATCTTATATGGATTATGTTATGATGGAATGATATTTAAGATTCCCATTTTTATTATATGGGTTATGCTATGATGTATGATTTATGATTTGTGGAACACGTAAGAATGGTATCATTATGAGTAGGGTGGGACCTATATCTCCCTCCAATTCATAGGGTAATTATTTATATCTCCTGTGATAGACATGGCTCAAATGGCAGGTTAATCCGGTTCAGTGAAACAGGACAGAAACGGGGAGTGAACTCTGTTTAAAAATGGACTTTGTCCACTAAGATAATCTTGGAAATGAGTCTTGACTACAAAGAAATGATTCTCTATGATTATGTGTGTATGCCACAAAGTTTCATGTTTTAAGTTATGATTATTGGGATTACATTTCACTACTATGATTTATCCCATGTTATGAAATTATGATCTCTTTTTCAGGTTATGATTTCCAAAATCACATGTTATTATGAATATGATGTGATTGATTTTTCTTTTGTTTACCCTTACTAAGAATTTGAGCTCACCCTTTTGTATGTTTTCTTTCCCCAGGTCAGGAAGAAGGTTATTAAGTAGGATATTCCAAAAAGGGACTCTAGATATGATGAAATAAATTGGAGACAACGTAGATGATTTATGAACCATTTGTTTATGTTTCCCAGTTTCTAAAGACACTATACCTATACGGTCCGTTCATGGTTTTGTTATATGTTGTAATAAGTATGATTAAATTTTGAAGTATTAACAATGTATGTAATGTATGGGACGTTATAGTTGGTATCAGAGGAAAGGTATAGTCAACCTTTGTAAACTAGGAAGTGAAAGCCTTAGTAAGAACCCTAAGGATATGTCTAATCATAGAACACAATCTTAGTGTTTTAGAAATTTCCATGAATAACCTATGATAAGACCATAAGTGTAAAATTTTATTCTTGATTATGTGGTTTTCCTATTATAATTAGTGTTTCTCACACTATTCTTCTTGGATTTAGTCAATGGCTGGAACTCGAAGGAACCGTGTTAATGCGGAATGCGACGGGCAATGCAATGATTGTCCCCCTGAGCAACCAAATGTTATGGGAGATGGAATTAAAAATCTTATAGCCATGCTCACAAAACTTTCTCAAGCTATGAATCATGCAGGAATTCCAAACGAGCAAAGGAAGCAGCAACATTCCTTTGAATCCTTCATGAGGCAGCATCCACCTTCATTCAGTGGGTCTACCGATCCATTAGTTGCTGAACAATGGATCAATACTACTGAAAAGATATTTTCAGTTCTTCAATGTTTTGAACATGATAGAGTCATCTTTGTAGTGTATCGTTTGGAAGGTGATGTTGATCAGTGGTGGAATCTTATCAAGAATATGAGGCAGAGGGATGAAATTGAGTCTATGGAATGGGACAAGTTCAATAACTTATTTTTCAATAAGTACTTCCCTCGTATTATCCAAACAAATATGGAGAAGGAGTTTCTTAAACTAAAGTAAAAGGATGATGAATCTGTTGGTACCTACGAAGCAAATTTTACAAGACTTGCAAGGTACGCTCCTGGGATTATTATCCAACCTGGGAGTAAGATCGATCGATTCTTTAATGGCATAAAACCAAGTCTTCGAAGGGCGTTAGCCATAAGGGACTTCAATAGTTATGAGGAAATCATTCGATGTGATATCAAGGTTGAGATGGAGATTGGAGTAACCCATCAGTCATATGGGTTTGAGAAGAAGAGGAAAATTGAATTCAAAGGAAAATATAAAGAGCACAGTGAAAAGAAGATGAGTTTTCCCTTATGCTCAAAGTGTGAAAAAAACATGGAGGGAGTTGTCTTAAAGGGACAAGTAAATGTTTCAAATGTGGAAAAGAATGTCATCGGGCATTTGAATGCCGCAATGATGGGAAGAATATGTCTAGTGATGTGAACAAAGAAAAGGATACATAGAGTGCACCTCTTAAACATCAATGTTACAAGTGAAAGGAAATGGGGAATTATGCTAATAAATGCACTAATCCAAGGGTTGTTGATGATTATCAATGTCAACAAACTCTTAAGGCTAAAGACAAAGGAAAGTCACTTGCAATTTCTATCAGCGATGTGGTGTACGATAATGAAATGATGAAAGGTACACTTACCATCCACTCTAAAGTAGAAAATGTTTTATTTTATTCTGGATCCACCCACTCTTTTATTTCTGAAGAATTTTCTAACAGTATCACCGTATTACCTCAACAATTAGATGTTGAGTTTGTTGTGACAACCCCTAAGGGCACAACAGTCACATCAAAAGTTTATAATTCTTCTCCGATTGAAGTCTGTGGTAAAGTGATTCCTGAAAATCTTGTGATCCATCCTATAGTGTAATTTGATGTGATTCTTGGCTTGGATTCGCTTTCTTTATATGAATCTCATATCAATTTCCAAATAAGGTAAGTCACAGTTTATATTCCAGATCAATCTATGATCGTCTATCGATGCAAGGATGAACATAAAATTCCAGTAGAAATTTCTTCCATCTTATGGGTCTTGATTCCACTAAATGAAGGTTATTTATCTCAAATGGATGGATAGAAACTCCCGATTAATAATATACCCATTGCACGGGAGTTTGATGATGTCTTTCTGGAGGAATTATCGAGTCTTCCACCAAATAGTGAAGTGGAGTTTTCAATAGAACTCGTACCGGGTGCTTTTCCTATTTCAAAGACACCTTATAGAATGACCCCAATTGAGTTGTAGGAATTGAAGAAGAAACTCCAAGAGAATCTTGATAAAGGATTCATACACCCTAGTGTGTCACCTTGGGGAGCACCTGTTCTATTTGTTAAGAATAAACATGGATCAAGGAGACTCTGCATTGATTATCGAGAACTTAACAAGATCACTATCAAGAACAAATATCCTCTCCCGCGCATTGAAGACTTATTTGACCAACTATGCGGAGCTCAATACTTTTCCAAGATTGATCTTCGTTCAAGGTATCATCAATTAAGGGTCAAAATGGAGGATATACCAAAGACATCTTTTTGTACAAGCTATGGACACTATGAATTTATAGTGATGCCATTTGGTCTTACTAATTCCCCTGCTATCTTCATGGATCTGATGAATAGAGTCATTAGAGACTATCTTGATCAGTTTGTGGTAGTATTTATAGATGGTATTATTTTATATTCAAAGAGCAAGGAAGAACATGAAGATCACTTGAGAATTATATTGAAGACCCTGATAAAGGATAATCTTTATGCCAAATTTACCTAGTGTGAATTTTGGCTTCAAAAAGTTTCATTTTTGGGTCACATAATCTCAAAAGAGGGGATATCCGTGGATCCAGTAAAAATAGAGGTTATTGAAAGATGGTAGAGACCAACAACAGTAACCGAGATCCAAAGTTTTCTTGGTTTGGATGGATATTATCGATGTTTTATGAAAGATTTTTCACGATTATCTAATCCACTCACTAAGTTGACTCAGAAAGGAGTTATGTTTTTTTGGATGGAAGAATGTGAAGTGAATTTCAAGGAGTTGAAAAGAAGGTTATCCAGTGAACCTGTACTAACACTTCCTTGTAGTGGAGAAAGGCTTGTGATCTACAGCGATGAATCCAAGAAGGGACTGGGGTGTGTTCTTATGCAAAATTATATGGTGATAGCTTATTCCTCACGACAGTTGAAAATACTTGAGCAAAATTACCCAACTCATGATTTGCAGTTAGTTGTGGTAATCATTGCATTAATGATTTGGAGGCATTATCTTTATTGAGAAAGGTGTCATATTTATACTGATCATAAAATTTTAAAGTATATTTTCACACAAAAGGAGATGAATATTCTCCAAAGAATATGGTTGGAGCTGATTAAGGAATACGACTGCTCAATTCATTACCACCCTAGGAAAGCAAACAAGGTGGCAGACGCATTAAGTCGACAAGACCATGCTAGCTTATCCATGATGAGGATCACAAAGGATCCAATATTTATTAATTTACAAGGGATGGATCTTGGAATTATAATGGAAGGGGAAAAATCGTATCTTTCTCAAATGAATGTTCAACCATCTATACATGTGAAGATTAAATAGGCACAGAAAGAAGATGTAGGTTTACAAAAGAAGGTGATAAATGTTCCTGAATTCAACCTTGATTGTGATGGGATAATAATGTTTAGGAATTGGGTTTGTGTTCCTCCCATCCCAGAATTAAAGAAGGAGCCACTGGATGAGGCTCATAGTTCTTCATTCTCTATTCATCCTGGAAGCACGAAGATGTATAGGGACTAGAAAGAGTACTTATGGTGGGATGACATGAAAAGATATGTTTCTGAATATGTCTCTCGATGCTTGGTTTGTCAGAAAGTTAAAGCTGAGAGACAAAAGTCTAAGGGGATGTTACAACCATTACCCATACCAGAATGGAAATGGGAAAACATCACTATGGACTTTGTCACCAGACTTCCTAAAACATCCAAGGGTAATAATGCTATCTGGGTCATAGTTGATGGTTTTACAAAGTCGACACACTTAATTGCTATTAGAGAGGATTTATCTCTAGATCAGCTTGCCAGGATATATGTGAAGTAAGTGGTAAGATTGAATGGAGTACCACTTTCCATTATATCTGATCGGGATCCAAGATTTACCTCGAAGTTCTGGAAAAGTCTTCAGCATACTCTGGATACAGAGATGAGTTTCATCACTACTTATCATCCTCAGACAGACGGTCAGTCTGAGAGGACAATTCAAACTCTAGAAGATATGTTGAGAGATTGCTCTATTGATTTCAAAGGTGGTTGGGATCAACACCTACCTTTGGTAGAATTTTCTTATAATAATATCTTTCACTCCAGTATTAAAATGGCTCCTTATGAAGCATTTTATGGAAAGAAATACAGGACTCCAACTTGCTGGGATGAAGTTGGGGAAAAAAGTTATTAGGATCTGATCTTGTTGATGAGATGGTAGAAAAGGTCAGATCTATTAAACAACATAATAGAGCAGCTTAGATTCGACAGAAAAGTTATGTCGAAAACAGAAGAAAGGACCTAGAGTTTGAAGTGGGTGATAATGTGTTCTTACGAATATCTCCTTAGAAGAGAGTAATGAGATTTGGAAAGAATGGAAAGCTGAGCCCTAGATATATCAGTCCTTTCGAAATACTGGATCGTGTTGGGAAGGTAGCTTACCGATTGATGCTTCCACCGATTCTCTCTCAAGTTCACGATGTATTCAAAGTATCTCTCCTAAGAAATTACATACCTGATCCTTCACATGTACTCAGCTCATAAGTTGTACCGCTGGAGCAAGATCTTTCTTATGAAGAACAACCGATAGAGATTCTCGATCATAGTGAAAAAGTCCTGTGGAATAAGACCACTCGCTTAGTAAAAGTTTTATGGAGGAACCACCAATTCTAAGAAGATACATGGGAGCTTTAGGATATGATGAGGGAGAGGTATCCTCATCTGTTTGTTACAAAGTGACGAATTTCGAGGGAGAAATTCATTTTAAGGGGGGTAGAATGTAACACCCGAGACTTTTGTGAGAAATATTTTGTTTTTATGTTATATACATCATCAAAGGAATATTTCACTACACACAACTCTAGCTTGTCTTGCTTTACACGCAACCACGGCCTTCCTCGATAGCTTGTGTCGTACGCAATACCGAGTTTCACTAAACAACGATATGCTATAAAAATATTATTAAAACTAGCCGTTATGAATAGTAATACCCACTTTTTGAAATTTGGTAAATTTTATTTTTGAAAATGGTCTTCATTTTTGGATTCGGAATATCGAAATTATCCTTGGGTGAAATTCTGGTATTTTTCTAGAAACATTCAATTTTGGATGAATAGTGAAAACACTGGGTTACTATTTAAAAACCAAATTTTTATTTATTTTATTTAAATTTATTTTAGGACAAAATGGATACATAATACCTATATAAGTTTAATTCAATTCATTTGAGTCACTTTATATTAATTTTAGATATATAAACATTTTATCGAACTTTTCACCGTCTTTTACCCACCTCATAGGAGAATTTGCAAATTTACATAAAACTTAATGTTACCACTTCTGTGATTGGAATTTAGAAAATCTGAGAGACACGGTTAATATCAAAGACTAAAATGTGGTTCAATGAGATGAAAATAATATTTGGTGAATAGTAACTTTTTACTTTTTTTCCCATGGTTAAAAGTAAATAGGGTAATTAAAGGTAAAAGTGATATTATTATTACCCTAACACATGTCCTAATTCTATTGGATAAGTGTAATCCGACCAAAAACAACCTTAGGAATAAAATATGACCATTTAGGTCCACTTGGATTAGATTAGGACATTTAATATTATTTTATTTAAAGAAGGGTTAAAATAGTTAAAATCAAAGTTTAATAACTAAATCATTTTTATTATAGGGTTATACATAAGATAAATTCGACTGTAAATATTAATTAGAAAGATAAAACTATTTCCTACATAATTGTATTTTATTTATAATTTTTATACTTTACATAATGTAATTTATTTATGACACAATGATGATGCAGCAATTATATTATTAATGAATTATTGATATAATTGATGTTATAAATACCCAAATAAATGTAATTTGAGACTTATTATGAATTACAATAATTTTATATGTTAATATGACATGTTAGTATGGCTTTAATTAACTTTTTTTAACTAATATTTCGGTTTTTATTTTCACAAAAATCAATTACCAAATAGTGTCAAAATTGACATAAATATTTTTTAAAAAATATTATATAATTACTTGTTATTTTATTCTTAAAAATATAAGGTTCTTCTAAATGACTTATATAAGGTTATATATATTAATAATAAACAACTTGGGGTTCTTTTGTCTTATTATAGTATGTTTATTAACCTTAAAGTGTAAGAAAACAAGAAGACACAGTAAAAGTTAAATTATCTAACTTAAAGTTTAATCTAAATGATAAGGTTAAAATAGAAACCTAAACTTGTATAAATTCTATTTTATGAGATGATTTCGACCCATACCCACCTTATATTCTAAATAAATAAATTAAGAGCTATTAAAAACAGAATATGACATTATAATAAAATAATATTTTTAGTTTTTCCTAAGGTGCCCCTCTCCTCCCTTATAAAAGGACGCCTCCTCCCTCTCTTCCTCACACCACTTTGAGCCTTAAAGTTCGGCCAAACCCTGAAAATTAATCTTCTCCACTTCCCTAGAAACACGCTAGAGGTCCTGGTCTTCTTCAAAGACCAATTTTTGTGCCCTAAAAGGAGGTCTCAAAGAGGCGCTTCAAAGAAGAGGTAATGTCTGTTACCGATTCTTTCAACTTTATTTCTTCTTCCACTTCTTCTTATTTAGTTGTTTAATTATGAAGTAATAACATGAGTATCACTTATATTCTTATATGTTATTATATGTATTAAACAACCCTATTTCACCATCTATCCATCCTACGGAAAATGAAATCACTGCGCGTGCATACGTACGGAATACCGTCTCCACACCGTGCTGTAATCTATTTTCCACCACCACCTTACATGGATGGGTATAATGGTGTAAATAATAACTATATATGATTAATTTTATTTGATAATGATTCTAAAATATTATACATACACTCTAATACAATTCCATGATCATGGAAACGATATCATTGCTCGTGCGTACGTACGGAATACCATCTCCACGATGTGATGCGACTCGTTCTACATGATCTTCATTGCATAATGATTATATAAATGAATTGAATGAATGAATATGATATATATTACACTAATAAAATTCTGTAAATGAGTTATCTATAACCTAAAAAAGAATAATAAGAATTTATTCGACAAAACACGCATAAGAACAAAAAGTAATAAATACCCGAATAACAAGTAGTAATGAAATATTACTAATAAAAATCCAAGAATATAACCATATATGATATCATAAAAATATTTATGATTATTTAATAAGTCAATAACATTATTTAAATCATTATATAGGAGGTTTGGACACTTACGAAGCAAATTGGACCTAAGGTAAAGGAAAAATCTTGCAATCTCATTTTATCCGAGATTGTTTATACTTCAGAATTTACTGGGAAATATTTATCATCCACATCCATGATTTCTCAATATATAATATTATTTATATCCTAATAAAATTTTTTAAATCCAATTTTACCCTTCGGTGAGTTTTTAGTAAAAGATATGAAAGGAATCTTTTGTCGTTTTTTGTACGAAGTACTTTTTGACATTTTCTGCCAAAGTACGAAAAGAATGTTTTTTTACTTATACATCCTGAATGGATATTTAGAACATTAATTCCATGATGCTTCCTTTACATGTTTTCAAGTTTATTTTTAATCAATTTATTTTAGTTTAAAATTGTATGACATGTTAAGAAAGGAATTTTTTTTGAAGTAGAAAGGATATTTTCCTCAAGAATGAAGTTCAAGTGTTTTATCAAAATTATTTTCCATCTAAGATAATATAGGGTTATGTTTCTATCCCAATTTTTACATTGATTTGATTATGTTATGATGGAATTATTTTTATTATGTCCTTTTATCTTATATGGATTATGTTATGATGGCATGATGTTTAAGCTTCCCATTTTTATTACATGGGTTATGCTATGATATACGGTTTATGATTTGTGGAACACATAAAAATGGTATCATTATGAGATGGGTGGGACCTATATCTCCCTCCAATTCATTGGGTAATGATTTATATCTCATGAGATAGACATGGCTGGAATGGCAGGTTAATCCAGTTTAGTGAAACAGGACTGAAATGAGGAGTGAACTCGGTTCAGAAATGGACTTTGTCCGCTAAGATAGTCTTGGAAATGAGTCTTGACTACTAAGAAATGATTCTCTATGATTAGGTTTGTATGCCACAATGTTTCATGTTTTAAGTTATGATTATTGGTATTAAATTTCACTACTATTATTTATCCAATGTTATTAAATTCTGATCTCTTTTGCAGGTTAAGATTTTCAAAATGATATGTTCTTATGAATATGATGTGATTGATATTTCTTTTGTTTACCCTTACTGAGAATTTGAGTTCACCCTTTTGTATGTTTTATTTCCCCAGGTCAGGAATAATATTATTAAGTATGATATGCCAAAAAAGGACTCTATATATGATGAAATAAATGGGAGACAACATAGATGATTTATGAACGAGTTGCTTATATTTCCCTGTTTCTAAAGCACTATACCTATACGGTCCTTTCATGGTTTTGTTATATGTTGTAATAATTATGCTTAAATTTTTAAGTATTAAAAATGTATGTAAAGTATGGGTAGTTATAGTGTCAAAATTATCTATTGTTTCCTTGAAAATTTTGAGACATAGAGGTTTTATTTATCCAACTTCATCCCAACATGTCAGTGTACTTAACCTCTTCCGATAATGGTCTTCAGAAGGACCCATTTGGGTGCTTGAGTGAAACTATAGTTGTAAGAGAACTCCACTAAAAAATATGTTGGTCCAATATGTACTTTAAGTTCATTGAGAAATCTCTCAACATTTCCTCATGTGTAAGGATAGTCTTCTTAGATTTTCCTTCAGTTTGAGGGAGGTAGGACATGCAGAAGTTCAACTTGGTGTTCAAAGAATATTGGAGACTCATCCATATTATAGAAGTGAGTCTTGGATATCAATCAGACATAATTAATATTGGTAATCCCTAAATTCTTACCACATATTTAGTGTATATTTATGATGGTTGATCCAGTAAGAAGTCCTCTCAAATTTCAATTTAGTGTGCAGTCTTTGTAAGACCATCCACAACAACCAAAATAGCACTGTTTCCTTTGGATGTCTTCAGAAGTCTAGTGACAAATTCCATGTTGATTTTTCCCATTTCTATATAGGTATTGGTAATGGTTTCATCATACTATTATAAGTTTAAATTTCATCCTTCACTTCCAAACATACAAGCCACATTGATGTATATTATGTGATCCCCTTCTTCATGTTATCCCACTAATATTTCTCCCAAAGATCTCGATACATCATTGTGTTTCCTGGGTGAATAGAGAAATTAAAACTATGTGTATCTTCTAAAAGTTATTTTTTCACTCTAGATATGATGTAACACATAGTCATAACCCAAATATAACAATTAATTCTTCATTATCATTGAAATCCTAGGATTTCTCTTTTTTGATAGTTTCCACTTTCTTCTGAATTTCCACATCATCTTTTTTAGCATCCTTTAACATTACCAAAAGATACGGTTGATCAATCATTTGTTAATGGATTGAGGATGTTCCCTTATTTATTATTCCCATGTATATCTTCATCAAATCTACTATGATTGGATCTTTTGGAATAATCATTAATGATAATATTGATGGGTCCTCTCTATATAGAGCATCTGCCACCTTGTTTTCTTTCCCAGGTAGGTAATGGATTTTGGAGTCGTAATCCTAGATGATATCAAACCATATTCATTAGAACATATTAAACACTTTTGGTTTGAATATATATTTGAGACTTTTGTGATACATATATATTTCGCACTTCTTCCCAAAGAGATGATTCCACCTAATTTTCAATGAAAATATCACTATTTTTTACTCTAGATCATAGATGGGATAGTTTTTGTAATTATTTTTAAAATGCCTTGTGGTATAGGAAATGACTTTTTCATTTTTAATTAACACACATCCTATGCCTATATTAAAATCATTGCTGAAGATTACGAAAATCTCCCCAATTTTTGGTAGTGTGAGAATAGTGGAAGTGATACGCCTCTTCTTTAACTCCATGAAGCATTCTTCACATTTATCATTCTAAGAAAACATGACTCCCTTTTGAGTTATCTTGGTAAGTGGGTTTAAAAATTATTATAAATCTCCCAAAAATCAGCGATAATATCCAACTAACCCAAGGAAGCTACAAATATCCATAACAGATGTCATCCTCAGCCACCCCTAAATTTCTTTATTTTGGAAGGATCCCCAAATATCCCATTGCTTGTGATGATATACCCCAAGAATGAGACTTTTATTCAACATGAACACACACTTTCTAGAATTTTCATTGAGTTTATCCTTTCATAGGGACTCTTGTATAGTGATCAAATGTTCCTCATGCTTCTCCTTGGTTTTTTAGAATATTAAAATATCTTCTATAAAGGCTACCACATATTTTTCATGGCAATCTATAAAGACTCAATTAATCATTTCCATGAATATTTTTGGAGTATTACTGAGTCCGAAACTCATTACTATGAATTCATAGTGGCCATACATCAGACGTAAAGTAGTATTAAGGATATACTCATTCCTCACCCTTACATGGGAATATCTCAACCGCAAATCCACTTTGGAGAGGTATTGTGATACATGTAACTGATCAAACATGTCATCATTTCATATCAAATGATACATGTTATTTATCGTGATTTTTTTACCTCACAATAGTCAATGGAAAGGTGGGTTGACCCATCTATCTTCTTGATAAAGAGGACTGGTGCACCCCATGGTGAAGTAGATGGGTTTATAAATACTTCATCTAGATTCTCCTGTAATTGTTTCCTTAGCTCCTCATGCTCCACAATAGAAATTATATATAGAGTCTGGATTATGGGAAGTTCCCAAGGTATAAGATCAATAGAGAATTCAACATATCTATTAGGTGTAATGACCGACAATTAAATTAGAAACACATCACCAAATTCACTCATAATAGGAATGTCTTTGATGATGGTTCCTTCTTTAGACTCAATCATCTTAGAAAGATATTCTTGCTTATAGAGAAGTAATTTTCATTCTTGAAATGATGTTTATAAAGAAGTTTCATCATCCCCTGTGAACTACTATATAATCATTAGTTGATTATCCCTATAGAGAGTGATTTACCTCTCATGACAATTTGTGTTGTCTCCATATAGGAAAAGAAAATACACGCAATGAAACGAATCAAATTCCACCAATGGATGTATGATGATATTCTCTTGGAATTTTAATCCCAAAATTGTGACAGGGGAGGATTTATGTTCAGGGGATGCAATAATTTCCCTATTTTCAATTTTCACCAAAATCTCTACTTCCATTATTTGTGGTGATGTATGGATTATTATAAAAAACCTTCAGGGTATAAAATAATGCAAAGAACCAAAATCAATAAGTACATTGACTATTTTCGAATGAGTAACCCAAATAAAAATCCCAACATCATTGTCTAGATTCACTACGGTTGTAGTGATGTAAAAAGCACGCACTTGATACCATGGAGCTCGTTGGTTTCCTAAAAGCCCCATTGATTAGGGAACTAGTTCGTAAATGACTTGGTTCTTTACTGATATAGCAGTGAACAATTCATTGAGGATCTAATGGAGCATTACTTTCCTCTGTCTTAGTAGTGGGGGTTTTTTTAGAAATCACTTGACACGTACCCTTTCATCCCGCAACTAAAAAATTTCAATATACCCTTTAGTCAATTTGTCGGGTTCTTGTTTCTGAACATTTCACAAGTGGGGTGATGGAATTTTTTATCACCATTGGAATTATCCATCAGACCACTAGAATAAAATTCCACATTCCTCTTCTTATCCCCTTGATAATCATGATATTATATGATCTCTATATCGACTTTGAGGGCCCATCATGCAATATCTTCATAGTTATCAATTTTATAGATCACCAAGGCTTTCTATTCGCTAGTTTTTATCCCAAAATGGATGTGGTCAACATTTCATTCTGTGGTAATGAAAAAAGTAGAGCCATATCATGCAAGCGTATTGAATTTTTCCTCAAACACCCCAATAGATTATTCATCCTTTTGTATGTGTGCAAAGAAATTTCATTCCATCGTAAGATAAAGTGTGGGGGAAAAATAATTCAGAAAAAACATTTTCTAGAAATCCTTACATCCCATTGCCTCAATCTCATCCTTAGGATTTGGATGTTATATCAATGTCAACCATTGATCAGCTTCACCCTCCATATGATAAACAACCAGAAGAACATTCTATTGTTTGGAACACTGAAGGATGTATTATATCTTCTCAATGGATATGATCCATTGTTCAATGATTGAGGGATCAAATGAAATATTAAAAGATGAAGGAATTTTTCTCATGAATCTCTCAATTGAGACTTGTTATTTGTTTGGGGGAGGGGTTAGACATTCCTTTTGATCTTGGATTCTATTTAAAACATGAGTTAACTGAGAGAGTTTCATGAAAACTTCTTTGTTTTATGCTCCTATAATATTGGGAATCTCATTAGATCCATCATCGCATTGATCTTTTCATAAATTTTTAGTACAATTCCTTCTATTATCAGCCATTGGATAGAATAAAAGGAAAAAATAATGGTAAATATTTGAAACTATTATACGCATAAAGTGGAATCAAATAAAAAAATGGATAACTTATAAATTAAATTTATCTCCTTAACATATGAAAATTAATACCTATATATTTTTTTGATGTGTTTTCCCCCATCAACTGACATCCCGACTTATTTTTTACTTTCATCGTAACAAGGCATGTAAGAGTAGTAAAACTCCATCTCAACCAATTCAACATAATGAAAAACCTTATCCTGGATTTTAAATTCTAATATGGACTAGGATATTTATATAAATTGTTTCAATCAAGAGTAAAACCAATTAGTTTTACTACATATATATCTAAAACATATATTACATAACTGAACAATATTATGAAGTTTCGTTATATGATTATAAAAAAATCAAATTTTTTTCTCTAATTCTAGGAATGTTTTTTCTATTCACATTAGAACAACCTTAAGGAAATATTTAAAATGAAAAATATCGTTAAATATTTATAATTTTATGGAATCAAAATAATATAATTATCTATTATTATTAACTAAATACAACCATTGACCAACATATCCTTAAAAAACAATTAACCACAAGAGTTACCATCTTTATGTTCAAACAATACCATAACGTCAAATATCTTCTCTAGAGAATTGATCCATAATTAAAATACCACTATATTTGATGTCGCACTAAATAATGGGGGAAGATTCTGTATGAACTTATTCTCCCTAAACATGTTCCTTTATAGAAGGTCAGGTTCTTCTCTAGCATGGAGACCACAGAATTTTATAGGCAATTTCAATTGATCCATGACTGGAACAAACTATTATAATCAGATTTCGACAATCTCAATATACTAATTTGTAAATATATCTTTCTCTTGGTGCCATCCCACTACAACTTCCTAATTTCTTATATAAAAACCATACCAAATAGACAAATTTTAGATGAAGAAACATGTTAATATTTAAATGAAATAATAATTTTACTTTACCATAAGGTAAATTATTTTATGGGTGTGATGTTATCATAATCAAAACCTCTAAATTTATTGAAACCGACCTTGAATAGAAACTGTAATTCCCTGGCCTTAAACATTGCATAATCTCGAGTTTTAGTGTATAATTTAACTTTATTTTACTATGAGGATATTTTAGGGTTTAATATTTTAATGACTATGCTAATTAATTATCCATAAAAAACATAGATTAAAATGTGTAAAATATGATTATTATCCCTTTTTACCACCATATAACTTTTTTAAAACCAAATAGAATTCTTTTAATAAAAAATCCATATAACCATCATTCTGAGATCTCACAATCCCTTATCTATTAATAAATCTTGTGAACAACTTCAGAAATGTGGTATGATCATAAAATCTTCAATAAGGGTTATACAAATATATAAACCATTTATATTATTGAAAAATTTAAAACCTACGAAATTCCCATTATTGAAAGCATAGTAATTTCTCCATAAAGGAAAAAATCTTTCATTTAAAAGACCAATCATTTTACCTTTGGAGAAAAATTATTTAAATTAAAAATAATTAGCAAGAGTAGAATATTCATGTTGTTACTATGGGAAATCATCTCATATAACCATTATAGAACACTTTCAAAATGGAATAACCATTCAGACAACTTCCGATATAATTCTATGGAGAACATAATCATTTACCCATACACTAGAGCACTATATGGGAACACCCATCATATAATGTATAATGGGAAAACCTAACACAATCTGGGGAAAATCATTATATTTGATTCCCAATAAAAAACAACATTAAATAAAACAAGCACATCATTTGAAAACTATTTTAAACTCATATGAAAGTTACAATTAGATATTAAAGAACCATTTTATTTCAATAAAAAAACTACATTATTTTGAAATACTATTTTCAATACCCAAATAATGAAAAAAGGTAAAGAGGATTTTATATTTATTAAAACATGTAATCTTGTAAAGGAATATATAAATTAAATGATAGTTATGGTGGTAAGAATAATCATTGTTTTATTCCATTTAAAACACATAAAAATAATCCTTTTGAAAACCTTCGATATAAAGTAAAATAAATATAAAATTAACATTAAAAAAATTTATTCTGAGTGGAAAAAATTTAAACTATAATTTTAAAAACATGTACTTTAAGGGAAATATATTTTTATGCAATTATTTAAATTATTATTTTTTTCAAAGAAAAGCCCCAAATCACTTGGGAAGCACTTGACTAATGCTCCCCATTAAAGAATAAAAAAAGGAAAATCATTAAATGTCACGAGAATATAAAATATGTTGATATATTATTAAGAATGGGATATATTTATACATTATAAAATATTAAGGTAACATAACATCAAGAATGTCTTCAATGGAAGGAAATTAAGACGGAGCCCCTTGCCCTATGCTTTTTTCATCTCATGTGACATTATATTTCTAAATAATTATCTTATTATAAATATTTAATTTCATGACAACCTTATAAATGTTTATTATTACATTTATTTCACTTATTAAAATTCTATATACAATTATATAAAAAATTAAGTTTATGTCAAATATTTTGATAATATTCTGTATATATGCAAAAAATAGCATTGGTAGGTTGACAATGGTCAAAGTGGTAAATATTTTAACATATAAAGAATACTAAAAATGAAAACATATTCATATTTATTCATAAATTTTAAATATAAAATAAATAAAGAAATATGGCTATGAATAATTAGCTAATGTTATGATCATTGAGATAGTAGGTCATATATACACAAGAGCAATGTCTATAATTTTTAATGATCATAATAGAAAGAGAGTAAGTAAAGTTGTATCTTTTAAAAATGATCAATATAATAAAAACATATTATTTAATTATATATACCTATATATATCATTATTGTGCTTTGTTTTTCAAAAAAATAATAAAATTTTATTATGGAGGCAGTAGTCCACATATCCATGAATGATGTTATCACCTTTTTAGTGAGTGAAAAGGATGAGAATGAATAAGTTGTATTATAAATCAATAATAAAAAATATGCCATGAATATAATATTATTTCACGTATATAAAATTTATTAATAATATTTATCCTTATTACCTTCCATGTATAAATTTAGTGGAGATGAATCTCGTCGCTTCGTGAGGTGATAGTCCACCGTACACATGAATGTCTTTATCATATCCCATATTTATTAGAATATAAAAGGTGTTATATATGATATAATAACTCAAAATGTATACCTATTTCACAAATATCATAAATATAATATATAAATATTATGTAAATAATTACTTCCGAAGCACGAGTGGTGGTAATGGAAAAATGAATGATATCATTTTGTGAGGTGCAAGTCCTTAGTACACAAGAATGATGATTTCGTAACCCATTGATGGAAGTGTGTGTGGTTGAAACTAGTAAAAATAATGTAACAATATATTAGTATATTTATTATACTAGGGATATTATATAATCATGGTATATGAATAATAGATATGTCGAAGGAGGAAATAAAATAAAATTTCTTATTGATGAATGTTACTTCTTCTTCAGGTATCTCCTTTTGGTTTTCACAAAAGACCTCCACTTGTTGGATTTATTCCATTAGTAAGGATTCAATGACTAGATGGGTGATGTTTATAAGTGACTTGGTATGTGATTTTATAATCCAATGGGATTGAGATATGTGAATAGAGGATGATAGGGGTGGCTTTTTATATGGGAGGTGAGGGGCACTCTTGTATTTAGATGAGAGAGTGAATTCCACCAATGTATTTCCCTGTTAAGTGAATTAAATAATACAGAAAACTAAATCATAGAAGTTATAAGGTCTAAATATGGTTTTCAAATGGGTGATTAACAATTATCCATGTTGTTGTTTACCTTATTTTTAAATATTTTTAACTTTGTATAATTATTTTTACCTTAATTGATGTGATTAATTTTAATTATTTTCACTAATAAATTTGGAAAAAAACCATGTTTAACTTATTATAAATTATGAATTATGATTATTACACTAATGTTTCCCATATTTCAAAATTAAATTTACTTAATTTTAAAATTAGATTGACATTAATATGACATAAGCGGTGAGATACTGGGTTTTTAAGAAGAGTATTTTTTAAAAAAATTTGATTATGTATTGAATCTATAAATAAAAACAACCATGGTCTAAAAATAAATTAAAATTTAAAGAAATGTAATCTATAAATTTAATTTAAAAAATAACCCATTAGGTATTATATTAATAAACTAAATGTATAAACATCAGGAATTTTAAAACAATTTTTAAAAAGCCCTTTTTTTATAAAAAAACCAACTTATATTAAAAAGAAATATATATTTGGTTAAAAATTCATTAATTACATTATATATTACTCAATAAGAAATTAGATAATTAAAAATAAATTAAAAAATTATTTGTACTATTAAATTTATTAATTTATTAAAAATAAATGACTTTTTTACAAAAATTAGTATATTTCACTATTCAATGAAAAATAAACTTTATCAAAAAGATACCAACATTTCAACAAAAGTAAATATTGATATGATTATTTAGATAAATGATATTAATTTTATCCAATTAAAACTAAAATTTTAATAAATTAATATTTTAAATAAAACATTAAAAAAAGTGATGAATTAAAACAATTTCCTCTTTGAATTAATATTTTTTTACTAATATAAATATCTAGTTTTTATTAATAAACATTAAAATGATTTATGGTATCATTAAATTGGTTGATAAAAAATATATAATTATAATTATCCATGAGAATAGGTGATGTAAAATCAATTAAATCAGTTCATGAGGTGGTAGACTTCTGTACACACAAATGACCGTTTTGTTTCCCATTTGATGGAATATGAGATGGATATATCTTATGAAATTAAAAAAACAAAATATTTTTTATATAATATAATTATGTTACATATTAATAATGTTTGGATGATATTTTTGGTTGGTTAAATGATAAATAAAATATAAACATTTGGTAAAATACTATACCTCTTCTTTAGACAACATCCTTTCTTTTACACCGTAAACCCTCCACGATTTTAATTCTTCTATGTACAAGACCTATAGAATACAAAAAGATAATTTACAATGGAATTTGGGTAGATATTGGATGAACTAAGAGTCTTTTTAAAGATGAATGATAGAAGAATGTTGGTTCATTTTTAAAAGAGAGGGGAGGGGAAGATTTTAATGGAAATAAAATAGTAAATTAATATGTATTAATTTTTATGGGAAAATGTTAAATTTTAATAAAATTATTGGATATGTTCATTATTGTTCAAAATAATATAATTTCAATTTTTTCTTCAAGTTTAGATAAAGTTTTTTCCCTTATCTATCAGTTTTAAATGGTGTTAACCCTTTTTGACAATTACCACGCTAACAAGGTTTTTACTAATTAGGGTTTAATATAGTAATTATAAAATGATAATTTTTCAATAAATGGACTATGGTTGATATTTTATACCACATAAAAAATATTGAGAGTAATATATAATTTTTTGTAATTGTAGATCTTTTAATAAAATATTAATTATTATAAAATATCATTAAATTTATTTTTATAACTATTTATTTAATTTGCCATTGAAAATGACCTGAAAACAAGTTATTTATAATATAACCCATTAAATTATCACTAAAAAGTTCAATTTATCTAAATATTTTGTAGGAAACCAAAATTAATCCAAATAATATTTCTTTTAATATTTTTAAAATTATTCATATTAATTTTCTATTAATAGTATAATTATAGGGTCATTATTATTTAAGAATTTAAACTAATCATTTCCTTTATAAAATTTAAAAAAATACAATAATAAAAAATCAATTTATATTTTAAATATCCAAATTTTAGGTGAGCTTAAAAACTATTTTCCCCTACGTCAAAAAATTAGTTATAATAAATTAAAGAGAACGACAATTTTGACATTTCATTACATAAAATAATATGAAATTAGAAATCAATGATATATTACACAAGTTTTATGTGTTTTCTAAAATTTTATATAATGATCTAAACTAAACTAATAAAATAGTATAAATATATGTGTTGTAGTATTTTGGTGTACATATGAAATTATATTTAACCATAATTACAAGATTTACCGTTACTGTTGTGAAAATTGTTTACAATAGCTAATTTTCTGAATGAAAAAAATAAAATGAACTTATCTTCCAAATATATAAATATAGATTCAAAATATTTAATCAATATTTTATAAATAAATTTATATAAGTGTTCTAAATTAATTTAATATTTAAACACAAAACGTAAAGGAAAAACGGTTTTCTAGGACAATTATTCTAAGTATTAAATTGATTATATACCAAACTATTGTTTTAAATTAATTAAAAATACTATAATTGAATTATTTTGACTAAAATTAAACTACATAAATATTAAAACTAATCCACAATATAATTACAATTTGTAAATATTCTAAAATAAATACAATTTTCAATAAAAATTAATATCTTTCACATCTTAATGAGAAATAAAACACTCATAAAAATATAACTTTTTGAAGATAAGATAATTTTTATATAATGATTTAAAAAATTATATCCTTCTAAAAAAAGTTTTATAACTTTGAGAATAATGTTTTTATATTTTATCTCAAAAATGAATACAACCAATTTTTTGATGAAAAAATATTTTTCATGGATAACCCTACAATACATAAAATTGGGATATTAATTGCTAATAAAGTATCAATAATTTAATATTTATACGAAAATATATATAATTTTTATAATTTAGTTAATTTTATTGAAACCCACTAACTTATTTACTATGTTATAATGATTATATTTGTATTATAACATATCATTGTTCGTTTAGGATCATTATTGGGTGTTATATTCACTATAAATCATAGTTCTGTTTTCTAAAAATATCACATTTTTATAAATATTACCTTTCCAATATGATAATTATTTCCTGAATACAAGTTGTAATGACTAATCATATCCTTATAACCACCCATGTTAGGTGTTAATGGAAAAAAATTACATCAGTTCATAATGTGGTAGTTGACCGTACACACGAATGATGAATTAATTTATCAATTGATGGAATATGATATGTATATAGGTAATTACATTTACATTGAAAAATATTAGTATATGTAAGATAATATAGTAATTATTTCCTCATGTATGAATAAGGTTTTAAAGAGGTAAAAGAATAAACAAAATTGCAACATTTCATTAAAACATATATATCTTCTTTAGACAACCTCCTTTTCTCCACTCCTTAATACTACTAAGGTAAATATTATTCCCAAAATAATACCTCTAAAAAATTTAGAGGGAAACTTTTAATGGAGTTGGGTAGGGATTTTCTTAGATTCAGTGCTAAAAGGAATGGACTAACATAACATATTAGGTTCCATTTTATAATCGAGGGAATGTGAAATCATGGAATTTCGTAAATTATTAATTAATATATACATCTTTTTTGGAAAAATTTGTTCAAATTTAATATAGTTAAATTATAATATGATTATAACTTTAAATAATATTTTTATATAAAATTTTGGTATGTTTTTGTGATGTTTTATCCCTTATCTTTTTATTTTAACACACCATTAACCCTTTTCACAATCATCTGGACATCAATGTTTCTTACTATTTAGAGGTCAAGGAAGATACTAAAGAAGGATAAATGAACCATAAATGGAACATTGTTTTTATTTCAACCGTAATCCCATTACATTACCCAAGGATAAATTTATTATGAATTTTAAATCATTTTTATTAAATATTGTTTACTATAATATATAATTAATTCTATTTTGGGGAAAGAATTGGAATACGAGATAATAAAAAGTGTATAATTAGGGAAAAATTATTCACAGAAGACAATAATTCAATTATAATGACTATATAATCTTATTATATTTATAAAATAAAATATATATATTTTTAGATGTCATTTTCAACCTTCTCTTTTTGTTTAACCCCTCAGTTAAAAGTGGTTTACCTTAACCACAACAATTATTTTTCAATATTAAAGGGTTTTAGTTTTACATATAAGGTGAAAATTGGATTTTGAATGGAAAATATATTAAATATTATTTCATATAAAATATCATTAATTTTTCTAACTATTCATATGATTTCACATTGATAACAACATGTAAGAAAATAAATTCGAATATAAACCATTATAAAAACAATAAAGTAATATATGTATCATCATTATTCATAGGACACTATAGCATAAAAAAAATTAAATCTAGAGTTTTCAAAACCATTTACATGATTTATCTATTTCTTGCACAAACATTATGTTGGCATTGTATATGAATTTATAGTAATTATTTTATCACCAAAAACTATAAATAATTTACCATCATAAAAAAATTTATTATGTTTTAAATGAAACATATGAATAATTGAATATGTTTATATACTCACATATATGTCATGATAATATATTTATTATGTTATGTATATTTTTATAGCTTTATGCTTGCATTTCATAAGTATTTTGATAATATTCTTGTTATATAATTAAGAAATCAAGAAAATATGAATGAAAATAATATTTTATATATAATATTCACTAACTAAGTTATTAAAATAAATTTAATTCTCCGTTATTGTTACTAGGATTCCAATATTGACTATTCCAATGCAATGTATGTAGTATATCAACACTGAGAATTATTTTCATCTTTATTATAGAATCAACTCTACATTATATGTTTCCAATTTTATAATAGTATTTTTAGTTAAATATTAATAATAATTCATTTCTTATGTCTTATAAATTTTTATATTTTATTAATCTATAGGAAATATCATACAATATATCATATTTCATAATAATAGTATTTTTTACTATTCAACAAAAATATAATATCTAAAAAATATCAAAAATTCTTAGTAGGATAAATATTAATTTATTAATACAAAAATTTTATCTATTTCATAAAATTTAATTTTTATATGTTAAAAATAGTTCATAATAAAAAGAAAAAAAAGTAATGAAAAATATTTTATGTATAAATATGATTTTAGACCAAAAAATACACAATACTAAAAGTTTTATAATGATGAATCCTATGAAATTAATTATATTATTTTTAATTAAAGTATTATTGTGTTACTATAATATCAAATTAGGTATTTAAATTTCATTAGGTAATGAAAATATGTAACACTTATAAAAATAATTATTTTCCTTTATTTACAAAAAATAAATCTTTTCAGAAAAATATGAATATTTTACACTAAGATTATTTTTTTGTGATAACAACAAAATTATACATTTTTATGAAATATATTATCTTAAATTTTTAAAAATTATTTATAGCATCCTTTACTGAAAATTAATAAAAACCATTTATTAAGAAAACTTATCTTTTAAGAATAGAATGACATTACTAAAAATTGAGTGATTATTAACTATGAATTTATCAATAAATTTTTATTCAGGAGGAACTATTTAAATATGATTATTTAGTTACGCTTATTCATACATGGGTATTTAATTTTTATGTTATAATTATAAAATTTATTATTAATATTTCATGGCCTGTATAACCAAGGTATTGCAGGTAATATAAAAAATCAAACAAAGAGTTCTATAAAAATATCAGAATATTACTTTATCCCCCAATTTAATAAAATTTATACCCAAAATTTTAAATTTATCACAATAATCATGGGATTTAAATTTTAAAATGAATTTATTGAAATATAAAATCATAAAAAGTGTTAGTAAAACATCATCATCCAAAGAGGGAGTGAGAAATACAATGGTAATCTAGAATAACACATTAATTGGTATCCAAATAGGAGAAACATTGTTTTAAGAGAAAATATATACATATATGAAAAAATAATATCCAAATAATGATAGAGAGTGATAGAGAACATAAAAAATAATAAATGGTTGATCATGAGAATGTTAATGAGTAGGAAACAAATCAGTGGGGTGTGAATAAAATCATTAATTCATCATATTTTTACGAAATAGGACAAAATTTTGTTTTATGATATTTTTCTAAGTGTAAAAGAATGAATTTACAATATAAAATAATTATATAAATAAATAAAATTACTTGAAAATATAAACTTCATATTTTTACCAATTTCTACCATAATCTTATATTTTTCTTCAAACGACGAGTCTTTGATATTTATTTTTCATTCTTAATACACCGAAATAAACTTATAATGTATCTCATAATCCCAATAATTATAACAATATATTCTTCCTATCATTCTACATTTACCCAATCTAAATTGTTTAGCAAAAGATAAGATAATATTAAAAATGAATATACCATTCAATGTATAAATAATAAATTAATATCTAAAATTAAATAAAAATACCTAAGGTTCAATATAAAGCATTCCCTTAATTAAAAACAATAAAATTTTTCAAAAATATTCCTAAAACCCGTAAATAAAAATAAAATTTTAACATATTCACTCCATATTAGATTAACATGTATCTCTAAATAAAAAAAGTTACTCGAGATTACATAAATCCAAAAATTTATATTCCCTAATCACATATTATACATAATATTCTAATCATTTCCAAAAAAACCCGAATCACTATAAATACTAATAAAAATAATATATGATTTAAAAATTTAATTCATAATTTCTTCCACAATTAAAATCCCATTTTAACCAGAAGTATTTCCATTTTGGTTAATAATATAATGCTCCCACGAAAAGAATGACCATTCAAAAAAATGACCAAAATAATATCAACATTAAATAAAGTTAAAACAACATATTTTTTCTCATATTGTTCAACATATATCAAAAAAAATGTAATATCATTATTATGAATTAATCAATAATGTTAAAAATATGTGAAACATATAACTCAACCCCAAAACATCTCCCAAAATATAATCAATATCCTAAAATTTTAATATACTAAAACCTCCAAATAAGATGGGGTTCTAAGCCTTTTAAATTGTGATTAACAATAAAATAATATCCCACAAAGGTATCCAAAACTCATACGTTAACCTCACATGGAGTCATATTAATCTCTAATGTTTTTCAAAACCCCAGTCTCATACCAATATTATAGACTCAGAATTATATATTATGGAATCTTTCTCCTTCAAACAATGAATAACATTTTCTATTCCCATTGGCCTTTTTGGTTTATATTTTTAATTAATATGGACAAACTATTTAAAATTTGACTTTTACACACTATATCCATTCCCATATAAAATATATAATTTTAAATAATATCATTTTTTTATCAAGGAATCATTAATATTTTGAACTCTAATGTAATAAAATATTCAAATCATCCTTAAATCCTATGAAAATATTTAAAAACAAGGAATGTGAAAAATAATCATTGCAATATACATTTGAGAATTAAATACCTTATTCTAGTGAAAAAAACATGACAATACATATATATTTTAACTTCTATATATTATTAATTGATCATAAAAAATAAATCCTATCAATTTGAAAAATAATTTCTACAGATAAACTTTTATAAAACATATTATGAAAGTACAATTATTTTTAGGGAACATATGGAATTGTATTCATAACCCATACTAAAATCATATTTTAAATAATTATATCCTAGTTAAATGCATTAGATAAACCTTTATATTCCACTACCTCTTTCGTAACTTTTTTTAGTTAAGGGACATTACCAAATGAATAATATTGTTATACTAGTCTCACATATTCCTGTAAGTAGTGTCAGAATAAAATATTCATATAAGATGTTTCCAACTCACACAAAATCATATATAATCAAAAATTTTAATATAGTTAATAAAATATAAAAATTTTATACCTTTTCATCTTAGAAAATTTGAAAACTATTTTGAGCCCCTATAGGAATAATTTTCCAATTTCGAAATAACCTTTCACTTTTAAAACCCATTTTCAAACAAAAAATACCCATAATAAAGGAAAATAATGTTCTTTATTTAAGGAAGACATGATTTACTGTATGGTAGGAAATCCTAGAATGGAATTTTATAGAAATTGGAAATATCATTGATGGAATTTATGTTAAAACTGAACATTCATTTTTTCCTAATGTAATGAAAATCAAAAAAATTCCATAAAAAACAAATAAATAATTCCATTTGAATTTTTTTTATGAAATTAAAAGTGACATAAAAAATCCTTTATAAAAAATTTATTTATATATAAATACATCCATTAAATACTTTTTCGAATTTGGAATGGGATGTATAAAAGTTTCAAATAAAATCATCAAAACACTTCAAATAAGTTTTTATCTTACAATGTCCCTTACCTCAGGTCTGACTGGATATGTTGATTTCTTATAATCATGATAAAAAAACCAATGTTAATTATATACATTCTTAATAAAAATTTTCATTTTCATAATTTATTTTTATTGATTACATTTTATGTTCAATTGTTGAATCATTTATGTTCATGTGAAATATACTCGTGATATTTGGATCATATATCTAAAATGACTTTGATAGGGTAAACATGCTTAATGAGGTAATTATTTCGTCATATATATAATAATAATAATCAAATAACTATAATTTTTATTTATCACTTATTATTTTAAAAAAGACAATTAAATATGGTTAAACAAGATGAGTTATGTTACAATCCTGAAGATGGTAGGTCGTACATACACATGAGTAACGTTTCCACCATTCAATGAAAAGAAGAGAAAAAATAAAACAATTATTTGAAATTTATATGAATTATTATTATATAATAAATATAATATTATAAATTTGAATAATTTATTTATATTAACCATGTGATACAATGTTGAAAAAATACTCACAACACTTCATGGAGGTGGTAATCCACACGTACACACAAATGATGTTCTCATTTTTAATATAAATAATGTTTTAGAAAATATGAAATATTATATATAAAAAATGTTTATTATTTAATTAATATAATATATAAATATTGAATCCATCATTATATAGATCTATGAAAGGAATTTTGGGAAAACATTACATCTGTTCCTGAGGTGGTAGTTCATTGAACACATAAATGATGGATTTAATTCCAATTTGATGGAAGAGGATATAGATATTTTCTATTTCATTAGCATAAAAAAATATTATATTTATTATATCGGTGTTTCATGTTCATCATTTTTTAATGATATTTGATAGTGGTATAAGAGTAATTAAAGCTAAAACATTTGGTTAAAAGCTATACATTTTCATTAAAAAACATCCTTTGCATTACACCTTATGCCATCCATGGTTGGATTTATGGCCAAAATAATACCTCTAGAAAATATTTGGTAATTTTTATTGTATCTGGGTAGGTATTTGTTGATATATATTTCTCAAATGGTTTGAATATAAATGATAAGGGGTTCCCTTTTATAAGTGAGGGGAGGAGAAATCTTTTAATTTCTTAAACTATTAAATTAATAGAAATAAAGTTTTGAAAATAAATATATAAAAATTTATATAATTAGTATATAATATTAGGATGAATCTAAAAACCTTCATAAAAAAAGTCTATAAATTTTTACTTCACGTTTTCACACTTTTGATTTTATTATAATCCCTATTAACCATTTTAGAAATTACCTGGATATCAATGTTTTGTAATCTTTAGGGGTCAGGAATGTTTCTATGAATGGAAAAGTGATCCATAAATGTAATATGGATTATATTTTAGACAACATAATATTTTATTGGCAGGAAAATATATTTATATGAATTTTAGCTCTTTTAAAAAATGTTGTTTACTATAAAATAACATTAATGTCATTTAAAGTAATATATGAAATATTATAATATAATATGTGTTCAACTCATATAAAATGGTTCCCCAATGACATGAATTATAATATAATGAGTATCTAGTCTTATTATAATCATAAATTAAAATTAAAATATGATTAGAAATCATTTTAAACCTTATTGATTAGTTTAACCCGTTTATTAACAAATTTTGACCATAATAGTGATAAATAAAATCTCAATAATAAATGTATAAAATTTTGTTTATAAGATAAATATTGGCTCAAAATGGGAAATGTATCAAATATTTTACCATTAATATTCATATTTTTATTATTTAATGATTTTATGATTTTTAAATAATTGAATAAAATATTTTTTAAAAATAAAATATAATTACTTTCATTTTTGATATTATTCATTGAATGTGAATTTGAAAAAAAAATATCATGGAAACTATTGAATTCAAATATTAAAATTTGAAAAACCTAAAATATTATAATTTATATTAAATTTTCATCAAAAAATATAACTCATAAAACACCATTATTCATGATTTTAAAATCAGTTACATTATTTTTGTACTGCATTAACAAATGTAATGTCAGCATCTTTTAAGAGCTTAAGGTAATTATTGAAACCATAAAAATTGAAATCAAAATAAATTCAAAAAAATATAATAATTCATTTAATAAAAAAAATTAAATTTTTTTATATGTATGTTTACACACTTCTTTATCATAACAACATAATAAATATATTTTCTAGCTTTACTGGAATTGAGAAAGAATTACCCAAGAATCCAGATAATATTTTTGTTATATAACTCTAATTCTTGAGAATATAAACTCTCAACATAATTTATAAATAATATTTTATATCAAATTGAGTAAAATATTTCTAATTGTCCATTATTATCATTAGGATATCAAAATTTTCATTTATAGTGCTTCCCAAGAATTTTGTTGGTTGTTGAAGTGATTTTAGTATTTATAATGATATAAATTAACATTTATAAATTTTTATTAATTTTAATTATATGTTTATAATTTTCATTAATTATTCATTACATAGAATTAATAAAATTTTAAATCATGTTTAGTTCAATGGAAAAAGTTTTTTAAAACCGAAATAATTAAATTATAATAAAATATTGTATGATGAGAAATCATACAAAATTAATTATCTTATTTATAATTAATGAAAATTATGTTACATTAAGTTCAAGAAACAAATTTAACTTAATTTGTTTAAAAAAAATTAATGAATGTTTAAAAAAATTGTTATGTATCACAAATAACTATAAAAACACTCAATCCAATAAATTTTTAAAATTTCATCATTTGATAAAAGGGTTATACTGATTTAATAAGTTATATAATTTTTATCAATTAAAGTTATAAAATTTCTAAAAATTAATTATAATATTCTCTTATTAAAAGAAATAATATTTTTCGATGAAAATTTATTTTTACGCAAAAAATGACTTTTCTAAAAATTGAGTGTTTATTTACTTTGAATTTATCTATACAATTGTATTTAGTATCAATTTTAAATATATTGTTTTATAATTCAGTAAATTTTATTAATACCTTACAATTTATCATTTAGGATAAAATTATAACATTTAAATATTAATATTTTTTGGTTCTTTTAATCTTGGTGTTGCGTGTTGTATATGTTAAAAAATATAGAGATATTTTTAATCTCTAGGTATTATAGGATAATATTGGTTCTAAATGTATATTTTAAATTTGAATTAATTTAGTTATGGAAATAAATTTTAAATTTTTATTGATGAAATAATTACTATAAATTATTACACAACACCGAAAATGTCCTTATGCTTGTTTTAGAAAAATCAGATAAATAATTTTAAAGACACTAAACCTTATATTTTTTGGGATACTTCTTATTACACACAACTGTTTTGGATTAATATACCATAAAATGCATGTGTTAAAGGATTAAAATTAAAATATATTTCTATCTTAATGTCATTATTGAAAAAGTAAATGAATTATGTCAAAAATTACATTGATCAAATTTTGTTATAATTTTTTAAAAATTATATAAAAATAATAAATATCATTTAAGGGGAAATTAAGATGATAAATAGTCTAAAATTTCAACCATTTTCAATTAATTATCTAATATTTAACTTATAAGTAAATTTATTACCCTTCGATATTGAACATGCCCTTGACATAGTGAAGGATAAAATCAGTTAGTGAAAGGGTAAAAACTATAAGGTTTAAAATGGAAACCAAATTTTTTTAAATTTAATTGGATAATTATATTTTGACCATAGAATATTTTTATTTTAATTAATTACTATTTTTAAGAATTATTAATGATAAAGGATTTAATTATATTTAAAACTTTAATGTTAGTCAATGGGTGTCCATTCCCTCCATTATTAAAGGACACCCATTATCTCCTTTTTCACACCACATTGATCAATATAGATCAACCAACCACTGTATATTTATCTAATAAACTTCCATATAAACTATTGATAGGTAATATTATTATTAAAATAGTATTTTAAGGGTTCTAAATGTGTGATCTAAATTTAGATTGCTAAAGAAGTGGTAATATTACTACATAGAATCTTTAATTTTTTTTGTTATTATACATTCTATAAATATATTTTATACGTCATAACATAGTAAATTATTTATCTTAAATAAATTAAAAAATAATTATGTGTGTGTAACTACCATTATAGACCATTTTTACTATATAATGGGATGTGAAAGTATTTCTCATGTGTAAGTGTGGAGTAACCTATCTACATATGGATGCAATACAGTTTATTTTACCATAATTAATTAATGGTTGTTATGATGAGTTTAAAGAATAAAAATTATATTTATGAAATAGTAATACTTCTGTAATTATAATATTATATATTCCTTCTTATATCCCTATCCAATGGAAAATGATAATGTCCCTTGTGGGTACATGTGGACTACCACTTCCATGAAGCGGTGTAATTAGTTTTTAATTGCCATATTATATGGATGGTAAAAAGGATATAATTTATCAATACATATAATAAATCTGATATAATAATCATTATCGAATAGTGAATTATAATTTATGTTTTTTTTCATCCGTTGAACAGTGAAGACATCATTCATCTGTATGTACGGCCCACCATCTCTATGAATGGTGTAGTTTATTTTTCTATCTATATACTATATAGATGAATATATATATATATATATTGAATATATATTGTATTTATATGACTATTAACATTATTATTATTATTTAATGATGATCAATGTGCAATGGATAGAACTACTGAATTGAAATTCTCATGAAAAATGAAAAAGTTAACCCCCATACACGAAAATTTAAAAAAATAATTTTATATAAATTGGTGTTTATATTTAATAAGTGGATAATATATGATATGAAATTTATTTAAAATATTTTTTATTTATTTATAATTAATATAAATTTATTATACCCTATGTTATAGATATTTTTATGAATATTAAACATGAGGAAAGGGTTTCCCATCTAACGTTATTTCTGTGAGACATATTTCGTACTCACTGCCTGTTTACATTGTGTGGTTTATATAATACTCATGAATTTATTTGATAATTATTACAAGGTAACCCCATATACTCAAAAGCCAGAATCAAGTGCCTTACATTAATATATATGTGTAATTATAAGGAATCAGATCCCAGAGGAATGACAAGTTTAGTAGTCTTGGAAAACCACATCACATACATGATACCCATAAAATATTGGGAAAAATAAAATAAAATCAAACACATAACAAATACTAATAAACCTAATTCTTTAATATCATTAAAACAATTTATCTTCATAATTTGTAGATATTAAAAAAAATAAGGGTGATCTCAAATGATCAATAAGGGTAAGCATACTATATAAGTAATCAATAATCAATAAGAATAATCAATATGGAAAGGTAAATAACTAAAATCCTTTATATTTAAAAATATAGATAACAAATAATCAATATGGAAAGGTAAATAAATAAATACAAATTCCATATAAATATCCAGATAAGGCATAATCAATGTGTTATGATAGATAACTGAAACACATTTCATTTAGTCAATAAATGGATAATTAATTGAATCCATAAATTATTTAAATGAAAAAATATACTGAATAAAAAAATAATGTATTAATAGAGGAAATGATTAACTATTTTACTTCATGTTTATTATGAACATGATACTATTAATCTCAAGATCTATTTTCAAGAGATATTTAATTAATGGGGAGAAACCTATATATTCTACTTGGAAACAAACTTGAAGGGTTTGTCACCAATTAATTTCATCTCATGAGACTACTGATACAAAAACGGGAATACATTAACCATTCCTCAAACTATTAACTTCTTTTCCAAATAATTCCTCATATATCTAATAATCGATTTAAATTCCAAAACAATGTTCCTTATCAAATGTCTTTATTGAGTTAAAGATACAAATTTATGAATATTTCCACAGTAATTAAAATTAATTTCATCTTAAAAACCCTCTGAAAATATGTTATATAGTTTAAGAAATAGTCATATCCATCATATAATAATATTTATATCACGAATAAAAATAATTTCTAATGAAACTTGTTTTACGAAGAAGTGATTTTTTGGGATAACCTTCACAATCACCAAAGAAAGTGATATTGCAATGATAAATTTTACCACTTGGTAATGTTATAGTAAAAATCCCTTGGATGTGATAGTTCAAAGGTAAATATAAAATACCCTGAATTATGATTTTTTCATGATAAATTTCTAATGGTATTTATATACACCACATTTAATTGAATTGGTGTATAATAACAAATAAGTCTCAATGGAATGTAAATCGATCTGAAATACCTTACCTTGGGGTTCCTTTTAGTGAGCATCCATTAAAATTATATATAATGGTTTTAGAAAAGTTATTTATTAATAATATTACACTATTAATATCTATGACATCATATATATTCTTATCATAACATAATATAACCCATTCCTTAATAATCCTTTATCATTACCATCATTTTATGAGTTAATTTCCTTATTTTTAGAGTATGTTAAGACATGTTATTTTTGTTCCTGTTAACTAGATAATGATTTAATAATATAAATAATTTAAAAAATAATATAAATATCATATATATTCATTAAATATGAACTTACAATGATCCATTAAATTTATAGAGAGGAAATTAAATACACCGTTAAGGGGGACAACAGGAAGTATGCACACATGAAAACTACTTCCATATATTTTCCATATTAAAATAATGAAAATTAAATTATGTATATATTTTATAATTTTAGTGTATTATTTATGACATATATTTTAAATATATTTATTAAAATGATCTTTAATACATTTCATGTATAGCATGAACAAATCACGTCACATTGAAGAGGCAGTAGTCCACACATAAACTAACAAAGATATCATATTCCAAAAAAATAGAAAGAATAAAGGTATGTGCTATATGAAAATTATAGAACCATAAATACATAATTAATATAATATATTTCATATATAAACTAGAAATACATTCTTATTCCAGACATAACAGTTTGTACTGGATGAATGAACGACATCGATTTGGTAGGTGGTAGTTTGTCGTACACACGTACGATGATTTTGTATCCATTTTGATCTATATGTGTAAAACGTTTAGGGAAAAATATTATAATGATTACATATCTATATATTTTATATATTTATGTAATTATATAATTATTACATAAAACAATATTGAATGGATATATAAGTAAATGAAACAAAATATATTTTTGAAGAACCTTAACTCTTATTCAGGTTAATCCTTTTGGTTTGTTCCAAAATACATTCTTGGTTAGATTTCATCCAAAAGGGGGTCTTATAGGATAAGGTAAGGTATGTGGGGAGATTATTTAGGCATGTTTTTAATGATCAAAATGGCTTTATTGGTGTGAATAAATTGGAGGGGTGAGTGCCTTTTTATATTGGAGGAAGAGTTACATTCTAGTAAATATGAAAATGTAAAAACTATAGAGAGGTGTACCTTATATAATGTACCTACATTAATGGTAAATATTAGATAAAGTGGAGTATATGGTCTATATATGGCTATAAAATGTTTTTTAGATGTTTATATGTTATTTTTCCCATAAGTTTAAGGTTTAGTCCCTTGCTAACCAAATTTTTCTCTTAACCATTGAAATTAATTTTAATCCCATATAGTAAACTTTTTGGTAAGAAAGGAAGGTGAAATAATTATTAATTAAAAATTAATATTATTAAAATATTTAACCCATTTTTATAAATATTGATCACATAATATTAATAAATCATTTAAATGTAATCCCACGGATATGATGATAAAGTAGAGTTTGAAAATTAATATGTTCAATGGTTTGTCATGTTTTCTATATAAAATTTCAATGATAAATTTATTACAATGAAAAAAATTAGATTAATTGAAGTAATGTTTATATAATTAAATGTTAAAACTATAAATTAATTTCTTTAACATTATAAATAAATTAGAGGAACAAGATGTTTTCAATTAAAATTTTCCACTTTTAATTATTCATAAAAAAGAAACTTCATAGAAAAATAAATAAAATGTCCCTAAGTTGAATTTTATGATACTAATTAAAAAATTAAGTTTATTTTGATATATAAAATTTATAAAAGTTTCAAAATCATTTTGGAATACTTCTGGGCCATTAAAATGTGATAAGATTTCTTTTTTCGAAAAATACAAATTTTATGCACAAAATTAGAATTATTCTAATTTTACGATAATTAAATCTATTGAATGAACATAAAAAATATTTTATTGAAAATATAATACATATATTCCACTATAAAAACTCACTAAGATTAATTAAATTAATTTGGTACAATAATAATCCTTTGGAAGAAAAAGGATAGTTCTTTATAGAAACCTTTAAAATAATTTCATTAGTTTTGATATTTATTTCTATCAGAAAGTTATCCAATGAATTTAAAAATATAATAAAATATATAGTAAATCATATTCATAACATATATTTTAATAGATATGTTATATTTTATTATATTAAATAACAATATTATTGTTCAATAAAACATGGTCTTGCCTGCAACCGAAGTTATTGATGAAATTAATTGTTTCATGTATCGTAATTTAACCTTGGTGTTATTTTTAGTGAAATATTAAACATATTTTATTGATAAATTATATATATTTTTATAGCTTATGTTTATGTTTTTTCTATATAAACTATTCGAACACCAAATTTAAATTTATCCAGAAATGAATATATTGTAATCTCTTGGGGTGTCATATTATACCCACCTTAGTTAAAATGCATCTTCAAAATTTAAAAATGATATCAATAATCATGATTATGATATTTGGAATTATTATTGTTGAAAAAACAACATCATTAACAAGCTTCATAAAATATATTTTTTTAATAAGGAAATAGAAATTTGAAGTTCATTGCAAAACTAGTCTTTCTTATATGAAAACATTAGTGACAAAATAGACATGAAAGAGAAATTTAACTATCAAGTTCTAATGGGGAGTGATAAATAACTTGTTTAACTGGATGGTCTTGACCATAAATCTATATATAGGATGTGTTTGTAATTTTCATTGATATCATAAAAAATGATGATAATTTGAAAACATTTTTGTTTGAATACCATTTTTTGAGGAGGTGCGGAATTCATCAACTATCTAAGAATATAATTAAATATCTCTTTATATTTTTTAAAACACAATATTATAATTTAGTTGTGCAATTTACCATTTCTAATTCATTTATTATTGTATTTTTCATCATATTATGAAGTAAGACATTAATCTATAAAACCTTATTCAACGATCAACAAAAAAAATTACATAAACAGTTAACCTTTCAAATGAATATGATCCAAAACATTAAAATCATCTCCATAGTGGTTAGTAGTATCATATTTACATTATAAATTAAAATAATGACATTATGAAACATCATTATATCAACACTTGGAACATATTGAGGCTTATCGTTATCTCAACCATGTATTTTTCAAAAGTTTAACTTGTTAATAATTCGATATTAATAGTAGCATATGGCATGTAATCTCACATCAATAATATAACAATACCATATTACAATCCTCCCATACTCAATAAATCATAATATGAAAACATCATCATTAAATTAATTTTATGAGAAATTTCATAGATCAGAATATAGAAGCTCATTATTCATTCCAAATTTTTTGTATCAATAACATATTCATGAATTTGATCACTTATCATCTAAAGAGGCATATTTTATTTACTCTTAGGGCATTAATTTTTTTAATGCCCCATTTTTATGACATTGACACACTAAATAAAAGTTATTTTATTATTTCATTTTCATTATTTTTCCTAGAGACCCTTTTATCTACATATTTAAAAAACTCTCAATCCATTAAATAATTTCTCTCAGTGATTATTTCTATAGTTGTCATATATTTAAAAATACTTCTTTATCTTATTCTCCATTGACTCATTATGTTTTATAGGGTGTTCAGTGGACATATTCTTCTCTTGACCTCCTTTGAATATGCACGATCTTGAGAAGTAATTATTTTCTTTTATGGATCATAAAACTATCTCTTTATATGATTAAAAAGTATGAGAAAATAGAACCCTTGAATGATTTGGAATAATTCCTTCAAATAAGAGGATAATCATGAACTATATATAGTGTATGAAATCTATATCACACCATTATATCCTTTTGAAGGTAGTTTCATACTCCGAAATTGTTATATCAAATTTTGGATTTAAACTAAAGATCTTTCACTTAATCTCTATTTATTTCTCATGAGGGATATATTTATCGAAAAATTTCTCCATAAAACTTATCCATTATATGAGTTATATTTGTTCGTTCTCCCAGGTATTCTATATCAACAACCACCATTGATCTACATCGCTATTGAGACAATACACTTCAACTATAACCTTTTCCTTTTCACTATATATTAATTCCATAAATATCACATCTAACAACTTAATTCATATCTCAACTACCATTTGGGTTCGTATTCCCACTAAATTATTGGGGTCTCTATCACATAATGTGATGAAACACTGCATAATATTACTTTGGAAAAGGATTATCTATTCAAGAAAGGTTATGTGTCATCACATGATTAAGCTACCCCAATGTATCCATAAAATTATTTGTTCTAATACAACCTATATCATCTTTCTCAATAAGGAATCCTCTATATTTTCCACGAGTATTGATACCATTATTTTTTCCAAAAAAACATTTTTAACCAATATAATATACTTGATTATATCATAACAGTATGTAACATAATATATAATACCAAAACTGGTGAAATAGAAAACATAAATTAAAAAATTTAGGTGTATCTAATCTTATAATCATAAACATGGTTTCAATGGGGATATACTTACTTTTAAATCATTAATAATGGTTTGTAAATAAATTTGAATTATTCATGGCATATCCCATGACTGTGTCAAACTAGGTGAGTATTAAGGCATGTTGTCATGTACCAAGATACACTCGAGTCAGGTCCAATGCACCTTTTTTGAGTTGTTACCTATAGATACATATGTTCCCAAACCACATCCATGAATAGTATCATGACATGGATTTATTTATATGAACACCCACATAATCTCTACCGTACCAAAATTCAATGGAATTATTATATAATTATCCTCAAATTCTACCTTAGGGTTATGTTCCCTAATCTAGGTTTTCCTAAATTTATTTTCCTGGGATTATACTAAAATTACAATGATACCAACTATTATCCCCTAACCCAAGATTCCCAAATATGATGCTTTAATTTATTACATTAGAATGCTTAAAATGGATCAAATCATGAAGGACCAATTAGTTTAGCAATTTTGGAAAACCAAACTACATACATGATACACATACTACATTGGAAAATGGAAAATTTTAAAAAATAAATTACATACACTCATAGAATCCATCATTGAAACTCATTACATGAATTCAAATTTGTAACCTAGATAAAGTAAAAAAATAAGGGTGAGATCAATTTCTCAGTAAGGGTAATTTGACATCATATGTTATCAAGAATCAATATTCATGGTCAATATGAAAAGGTATCTAACAAAAAAACCATATACATTTATACAAATTTAAAAGGAATAATCAATATGGAAAGGTAAATTCATTAAAAGAAATTACATATAAAAATCAGGACAAGAAATAATAAATATATATTGTAGATAACTAAAAAATACTCCATTTTACTAATAAACTGAGAAATAAATGAATCCATAGATAATTTTAGAGAAAAAAATAATGGATAATAATAATAAATGACTTCCAAATAAAGGAAATAATAAATTAATAGACTTTATTTTTTCCAAGAAAATGATACCTTTACCGCCAAGATCTATTCGCAAGACAGTTTAAATATGTGGGTAAAAACCGATTTATTTTACTAGAAAAAAATTGAAGTATTTTTTTCCAACTGATTTCATCTCATGAGCCTACTGACACATTGAGAGGATTACATTAAACATTCCCCAACACAAGTTTGAAATTTCCCAATAATTACACATTTATAGAATAATAAATTTAACTTCATTATCAAAGTTCTTTATCAAAACAACATATTTAGTCAATGATATATATTTATCAATATTTCCCAAGAAAATAAAATAAATATCAAAGAAAAACCATATATAAATATATGATACTGTTTATGAAATAATAATTCACATCATACAATATATGGATATCAAAAATAAATATAATTTTAAATGAAAATTTTTATGATAAAGTTATTATTCTGAGATAAAGTTAACAATCACAAAATAAAGTGATATTACAAAGTTAACATTTACCACAAGGTAATTTTAATGTAAAAACCCCTTTGAAGATATAGTTCAATGTAAGCCATAAAATAAAACTAAATATGAGTGAATAATGATATTAAATTGAAAATGGGATGTATATATACAGTATTTATGTGAATTGGTGTATAATATCAAATAAGTCTCAATGGAATATTAATTGAGATGAAATCCTTTATATTGTGTTTAATTTTGTATGACTATATTTTAACCCATTTTATAAACATTTCAAGAATTTAAATAAAATATAATATAAACATATGAATATAAATTATATAATATATAATCCTTTTATAACATATTATAAAACGTTCATTTAATATCTTTTATTATTTTCATTATTTTAAGTGTTAATAGCCTTGTTTTTCATATATATTTTGACTTTTTATTTTTTTCATATTAATTAAATCATGATTTAATCATCTCATTAATTTAAAAAATTACTTAAATATATTATATATTAACTAAATATTTATTTATAATAATACATTAAATTTGGAGATAGAAAATGAAATGCAACATTCATAGAGATAGTAGGCCGTAAATACAGAAGAATGCTGCATCTATTTCATTTACTTATTAAAATAATGAAAAGTACATGATATATCAATATATAATAATTAAATTTTCATATTTATGTTATATATATAGTATATATTTATTAATGTATTCCTTAATATATTCCATGCATAGCATAAAGGAATCACATCACTTTGGGGAGGCGTTAGTCCACAAATCTAAAAACAAAGTTATTGTATTCACACAAAAAAGAAATGAAAAAGGTTTGTGTTATATAAAAAAATTAAATAATAAACACATCATAATATAATATTTTCTCATATATATACTATAAATACATCATTTTTCTATAATTGAATGTGGTAATGGAAGAATGAATGACATTTGTTCGTGAGGCGGTAGTCCGTCACACACACGAACGATGATTATGTATCCCATTGGATGAATTACTATGAAAATGTAGGTAAAACTCTTATCATTTAAAAACATAGGTGTTTTTATACATATTTTATTATTTAATTGTTATATAAAAAAAATTATTGTTTGGAGAAGTAAATTAAACAAATGTGATCACTGAAGTAAATGACCTTACATCTAGGTAACACCTTGTGGTTTCAACTATAATACCTCCTAGGTATGATTTATTCCAAATATGGGGATTCTAGGATGCGTTAAGGGATATTTTGATCCTATTGGGGTGGATTTTGGATGAGTAGAATATATTTCAATCGGTGAATTAGTAGGATAATTGAGTGTCTTTTTATAGTGGAGGAGTGACATTTTTATAAATATAAAAAGGTAAACAACTTTTGAGATGACTAAGTTTCATAATTTAGCTATGATAATGATAATTATTTGTTAATAAAAAGTATATTTCCTAACTATGTCAATTAAATTGATTTTGGACATGTGTTTAGGTCTTTTGGGACTTCTGTTTAACTTTTAGTCCCTTGTTATTCTAATTTGTCTCTTAATCACTGTAATTAAGTTTAATCACATTCACTAATATTTTTGCTTAAAAAATAATTTGAACTAATTAGAGATTATAATTTAATTAGATTCAAAATATAGAATCAATTTTTTCCAAATTCTAATAGTAATCCCGCATATGAGACGATAAAGGGGATTTCTAATATGAATATGGTCAAATGATTGTAATGTTTTTATAAAAATATTTATTTTGAAATCGTTGAAATGAGTAAAATTGTATTAAAGTATTTCAAATGTGTTTAATTCGAATTAAAAAAAATAAAAAAAACATTATTTGACCTTATAAATAAATTTAACAAATAATCCATTCTCAATTAAAAATTAGTATTTCTCAATATTCCTAAAAAACAGAAACTTCACAGAAAAATGAAAAAAATTAACCCTAATATAATATTAAAATTATTATTTCATGAATTAAGTTCATTTTTAAATATTAAACTTATAAAAATGTTAAAATTCAGTTTTAAAATTGGCATACCATTAAGAGGGAAAATTTTCTTTTTAGAAAAGCATAATTTTTAAGCATAAAACTAGAGTTATTCTTATTTTATGCCTATCAAATAAATTGGAAGAAAATGAAATATAATTGTGTTAATATATAAAATATATATTCCATTAATACAATTTCCTAAATGTAATTAATTTAATTTTTATGACTGAACTCCATTGGAAGCACAAAAATAGTTTCTTATAGAAAAATTCATATATTTTTATATTATTTTTATTTTTATTTTTATTTTTTTATAAACAAAGGAATTCAAAAATATATATCCATAGCTTAGTAAATGTTATTCATAACCAAAAAATTCACATTTAGGTTATATATTATTATATTAAATACTAATACTTTGGTTTAGTAAATTTGGCATTAAGTGTAAAATAAGTCATTAAACAAAGTCATTATTGCGTTTAACATAATCTAACTTCAATGTTCAGTGAATGGTATTCAAAAAATTACATTTCACTTAAATTTTCAATGTTTCATGTATTTTATGATAAAATTAGGGTCACATATAATTAATTCTAGCTATAAATAAAATTAATACTCAAATGAATATATCGTATTGTATTAGGGTGTTACATATATTGGAAATTATAGGGATTTAAATATCCAAAAAATGTTCATTTTTTCATGTTTTTTATTCATAATTATCCAAAGTGGTAAGGGTTTATAAACTAAAAGTGAATGATTTTGGATATATATAAGGTTATTCATCAATGATATTTTATTATGTGTATATAAATCAGATTTTATATGTTATTTCATGAGTATAATTTTGGTCATGTTTCATTTTAGTTCAATATTTCATGGGAAATATTGAAAAAAATATTCCAAAAGTGGTACAAAACTTTTTTAAACAATCACATTGTTTAATAGGTTTTTTATGATTAAGTTTTTGATAAAAAAATTAATATCCATCTATCAATTAAAAATTAATATTGTTATAATTTTATTATTTATAGATAATAATTTGTTTCTTTCTATTATCCTCTGTTTAAATTTTTATGTTTAACATCCAAATCTTACAGCCCATATTCAAAGAATTAATTTATTAATTTATCATGATTAAAAGGAATAAAAACCATAAGGATTGAAATGTTTAGATGTTTGTAAAACTATATTACTAACATGATAACTAGAATAATATGGGAAATAAAAAACATGATAAATAATAAAATTAAATGAACTACATCCCAAAAAGATCAATTATTGAATCCTTCTTTAGGTCAGGGGGATTGGAATAAAATAAGGATGAGATTGAATTCTTAGTAATTGTTGGTATAATGGATGTAGTAATGACTTTAGTAAAATAACCATCATGGAATGAAAAATAACTTATCACACTTGCCATAAATATTACAGGGTAAGTTATATTTAATATGGAACTCTAGATAACTAAAACAAAATCCATTTAATTAATAATCTAAGACTGAAGTGCCACCATTGATATTATGATGAAAAAATGAGATGGATAATAATAAGAAAATAATTCACAGTAAAGGTAATTATTTATTATTAGATGTAATTTTTCCTGGTACATGATAGCTTTTCCATCATGATATATTCTAAAGATAGTTTAAACTACTCTAGTTTGGCCAACAGATTCATCTCATGATACTAGGGATGAGTCGGTGATATTAATCTAAATAGCCCCCAACTCGTATAATACCTGTCTATTCTACATTGGAACAAAGATGAAGGGTTTGTCACCAACTAATTCCCTCCGATGAGACTACTAATGCATCGTTAGGTAATCTATATTAGGTTCCCACCAGTGGCGTACCTATTCGAAGCATCAATAATACATAAAATAATTTATTTAATTAACAATTAAATATCCAAATTTAATAAATATCATATACTTACCAATAAATCCCCAGTTGATGTTTATCAATAACAAGGGTTGTAGGAATTGATGAATGGAAATACCATTGAATGGTCATTAAAGCATTCATGAAGAAAATAATAATTAAACATTCCAATGTATACAATACAACATAAAAATGTTTGAATCATAATACAAATATAAGAATACCATTAAATGAAAATAATAATATCATGATAACATGTAGTATATAAAATACATAAAAGAAACTAGCTATATAACATTACAAAATTCCTCAATGAAATGACATGGAGAAGAGATAAATTACAATGTATCAAACTTGTCATATGCATCACTAAACTCATAAATAATAAATACATGTAAACAATTTACTTGATTTAGGAAAATTTTAATTTTAATTGTTAATTTTAATTCACTAATTACAATGTTCAATAAAACCACATAAATAGTTATGCTCAAGTCAGGTGTTTCAACCAAATTCGGTTCATCTGTCAAAAATGGCTCTGTCAGGTCGACTGTGGTCAAAGGGGACATTATGGAAACTTATGAAGAATAATTATAATATTTCTAAATAAAATATTCTTTTAAAAGAAATATTTAATTAGGATTATGGAAAATTTCCCAACATTTCAACCATAGAGATGGTTGGTTGTACAAACACATGAGTGGCGTTCCCATTATTCAATTATCGTTGTGGAAATAAAGTACCATTTTATCTTTACATATTGATAATTATGTAATAAATACCATACTATTTAATTTTATATTGTTATATATATAATTAGTTTGAATAAAAAGGAATCAAATCACTTCAAGTATGTGGTAATCCATATGTCCATGAACGACGTTACCAGTTTTTTAATGCGTTGAAAGGGTAATAAAGAAATTGATATATTTTATATACCAAAATGTAACTATGTCATGAAAATAATATTTTTATGTTACATATTAAATTAAACACATCTTTAATACATTCACTATAATGTTTGAATGTATCACATCTCTTTTAGGAGGTGGTAGTCCACAAGCCCACAAACGATGTAATCATATTTACAAAAAATTAAAAACTATAAGGTATGTGTGATATAAAAAATAAAAATATATTAATACAAAATAAACATAAGGCCCCAGCCTTAAACCTTACTTAATCTTGAGTTATTACAAGATTACACATTGAGGATCTTTTCAGGTTTAGAGTTTTAGAGAATTAGATCATAAAACTTGCATTACATACCACATTTAAAAAAGTGGTTACATAAAAGATAGTATTCATTTTTTTACATAAACGGAAACATATTTAAAATAAAACATGGATTCTTTCTTGAAACTTCCTTGACACTATCATCATATCATGTACCCTTCCCTTGACCTGTGAAAAACATTTCAAAAACTTGGGATGAGCATAACAATCTCAGTAAGGGATATAAAAGTACGAAAAGAAAACATTAGTCCATGTATGAAATCATACTTTACTCATAAAACATAAGTATTCTAACATACCTCAATAAATCAAGAATAAATCATAGAAATTATAAGGCATAAAGGAAACTTGAGGCATTCATAACATTCTTACGTAGGGAGTAACCCTCTTGGTTACGTTTGGAGTACCCATCACAGTATATTCCCTAAATATCTTCGGAGAAACCTTAACGTTTAACTCCTTCACGTTACCCAATGCATTGGAGAGCTATATCGGGCTCACCCGCCCTTAGTTTATCACGGAACCACCCATCTTCATAATAATTCCCAAGAACCATAACATAATCGTATCACATAAAACATGCATAAAGGAAACATAACATTTCCACTTTTCAATCACAAGATATCAATACAACCCATTGATATAAAAAACATTATGAAAACCATTTTCAATACCAAAATAAAAGAAAAGTAAAACATGGTATTTATTTTTCATTTAAAAAAAGGTATGGCTTGTAGAGGAAGCTGAAACTAAAATAATGGTCACAACGGCGGAGAAGTCGTTGTTGCCGCATACGTACGACAAAGAAACATTCCTTTTGTCGTTTAGTAAAATGCTTCGTATAAAAAAAGATTCCTTTTGAATAAGCATAAAATTCAAAGGGGTTTATACACCGCATAAAAGAAAGTGGTGTATAAAACAAAATATTCCTCAATGAATGGATATTGAGATGAAGTCCCTTACAAAGACCGTAGCCTTGGATTAAGGATAAATCAATTACATAATTATGTGTGACAAACGAATACACCAAATATAAGTGGATATTTAGTGTAAAACAATCACAGGTTATTCACATATATTCATATAATTACATATTCAATGAGTACAAGTTTATCCCAAAGAATCAAAATTGGGTTAAGAAGTTCCCTTGCAAAAATTAGACAGCCTAACGGCGTCACTTCAGAATTCAGAAAAAGAGTTGATGAGAGATAAAAAGGGTATCTCATCACTTGGACATAAAATTTACATTAATAAGGATATAGAAGAACATATCCCAACTTAATAGTATGTGAATTAAAATATATAACAAAATAAGTCTTTTAAAAAGAGGAGGGTGAAAGGTTCCCTTACCGACTTGGGTATCTTTCAAAACATACACCCCATGAAAGAAGGACAATACAACATTGATGTAAATACTAATAAACGGAAGTATATTACACAAAGAGTAGAATAATGGGCAGTACATATACCACTCAAAGGAAATTGTGGAAAATGTAGCATAAATCTCACGGGAATAAAAGTGAGATGAAAAATCCCTTTCAAAAACTCGGCAGCCTAACAGCGCCACTTAAAAATTCTAAAAAAAGAATTGATGAGAGTAATAGGGGGTATATCATCATATAAAAATAAAAATTACAGTATGGTTAATATAAAATAACATCCTCCAACATAAGAATATGGAGCATAAATGAAATGACATAAAAAAGGGTACCTGAAAAGAAAGCGAGAGGTCGGATCCCTTACCTCATGTCCGACTTGTCTTGTTCGTTTCATTATATTCCTCAATAATAAACTTTGGTCAATTTATAATTGCTTAAGGACCTCTTTTAAAAATTATTATTCAGTTCATATCACATATTATAATTTTATAATAATTGTTTAATAATGTTAGTTCATATCAGATGTTTTTGCCGATGTTTGGTACATGAGTAAAAAAATGAACTTGTTTGAAAATGATTGCCCATGTAGTTATAAGTAAATCATTTACAGAATATTATTATTGATTAAAATATCATATATATCCAGTACATATTCATTTTATACTATTCCATAACATTTGGAGAAAAAAATGAAAAGCACCGTTCATGGAGACGGTAGGACGTACGTACTCATGAACGCTACTTTCATTTTTTTCATATTAATGGAATTAAAAATAAATGAGATATATATATATATATATATATATATATATATTAAAATTACATTATAATATATATGTTATATAGGTCACATATGATCATTAATTTCATTCTTTATACATTCCATGTATTGCATTAACGAGTCACATCACTTGAGGGGGTGGTAGTCCACACTTCCTCATATGAAATTATCACATTTGCACAACATGAAAAAAATAAAGGTATGTTTTAAATATATAATAAATTAGCATATAGTAAACAAAAATAACATATATATTATATATAAAATACAGTGATATCATAATGGCCACCTTTAATGGTGTTAAAAAAATATTGAACAATCATTGTTTCGTGAGGCAGAAAATCGCCAACCACAGAAACAGTATGTTCTTTAACCATTAGACGAATGTGTGTGTAAGTGTGGATCAAATCCTTCAAATAAAAACATCCTAGTATATTGAAGATACTGGTGTTGTTACAAAAGAAAATAATAAAAATATTTTAGGGTGTTGGAGAAGCAAAATAAAACATAAGAACACAAGAGAAAACACTACCTTTAAAACAGGTAACTCTCTTTGATTTAAGCTCAAAGGCTTCCTTGGAAAGTATTCTGCCCAAATTGAGGCTTAAATGATGAATATAGGGATGTGGAGAGATGAAATGGGCAGGTTTTGGCCGAGCCAAAGGCTTTGGAAGTGTGGGTAAGGTTGTAGAGGTGGGGGCTTTTTACAAGAGGAGAGGAGGGGCACTCTTGGAAGGTTATAAAAGAATACTTTATTATAATATGATTTTCGGATTTTAAAGGTCCCAAAATTATATATTTAGAGGATACAGTTATAAGAGTTCGAAAGCAACCCATCCAATGTGTTTTTGACAAATGTAGGTCTTAGATTATACATTATATTTTCATTTTATTTAAATCGTTAAATAATGAGGTAATCGCTGCATCATTTTGGTGTCATAAATAATTTAATTTATTTAATGTATAAAAATCAAAAAAAAAAAAAATCATGATGTATTAAATATTTTTATCTTTCTAATGACTATTTATAGTCAAATATATGACTTGTATAACCCCATGTAAAATTTTTTTTAGTAAAACAACTCATGTTTGTGACATTTTTACTTTTACTTTAAATAAAAGGCATTAATGTCATTATCTTACCTAAGTGGCTCCATGGGGTCCCAAAAATATACCCATGGGTTTTCTTTATTGGCCATGACACATCCAATAAGGGTAGGACATGTGTCTAGGTCATTTCATATTATTAATACATTATTTTTACCTTAAACTGCACTAATTATCTCTAATCGTGATTAAAAACTTAAAAGTTACTATTCACCAAAAAATTATTTTAATCCCATTGAACCACATTTTAATTCCTAATGATAACCATGTATGTCGTATTTTTGAAATAAAAAACACAGAGGTGGTAAAATTTCATTTAAACGAAAAAATCAGTTTCTTAAGTACCACTTAGTGGTTTCCCTATTCATCAAAAATTGAAGTTTTTCAGAAAAATACCAAAACATAACCCTAATCTATATTTGGTATTCCGAATTCAAAAATGATGTATATTTTACAAAATTAAAAACATATAAGTTACGTTAAATAATTTAATAATTAATTCCCGCTCTCAGAGCAAATAGCGTGTTTTTATGAAATAATAAGTATCAAAAGATTGACACTAGTTTAAGTCCAATTTCAAAGTGAATTAATTCCAACGACCACTATTGGATTAAATGGTAAAAATATATTCTAATTTAACTTTAAAACAAATTCAAAAGATAATCTAATCATATAAATAAATTAGATTAAAAAGAGGTTTTTAATTAAAATATAACATTTTTCACTATTCATTAAAAAATGAACTTTATCGGAAAAATAACAAAAATTTACACAATGTAAATTTTGATGTCCCGATTCTAAAGAAGAATTTTATTTTGTGAAATATAACGCATAAAATTTTCAAAAATTGGATTTAAAAGAAGTTCTCCATCAAAAGGCGGTTAATCGACCTTTTAAAGAATATTAGAATGTTTACGCTTAAAGTTGGATTCATTCGCATTTATAATCCTCTAACATTTATTGTAAAGAGTAAAAATATTTGAAAAACATATATAATCATTTTGTAGTTAGTTCTGTTCATTCCCGCCATTACAGCGTCTAGGCTTTAACTACCATTTAAAATAATATTATTTTATAATTAGAGTGCAATGTAAGATTCCCAAGAAACTCGTTGTTGCGTATTGGGTACGCCATCGAGCATAGAGTCCCCTTTAAAGTAATATTATTATTTTATTCACAAATATGTATAAATGTTAATATGTCATATTATTTATTTACCTGGGGTGTTTCATCCTTCCCCCCTTTTGGGAATTGCGTCATCGCAATTTAAAAATTGGGCTTCGAAACATCATTGAAAATCCCACATCGGAACAAGAGTCAGTAAAACAATCACTTTAAAATAAAGAAAGGGAAGTACAAAGGTCACCCGAGTTATCCCATGCTAGGATTCCATGTAGGAAAAATGGATATGGAGGAAAAAAAAGGGTCATGTTCTGAGGGAGAGTAATAGAAAACATGTTTAGGATATAGTTAACCACAAGAAAATCACATACTTGTGGTGGGTTAAACGGTATTCGATTCCCCCGTAGGAAAAGTTAATAGACAAAATTTTTGTTTTAAGTTACTTTTCATCGAGGAATTTATTTTTTATCTTAAGGAAACATACTTACTTGTCATGTTGACTTTCAAATTTTACAATATTTCTTACACAAACTCGTACTTTCCCCAAATGACGAGTATTTTGGAAGGCTTGTCTACATTAAGAGAGCTATAATCAACTACTATATAATCACTTAATCCACAAAAGAGAACTATATACTTCCCAGTTATTTAGACCTTAACCAAAACTAAAACCTAAAAGGTTAGTATGAGATCAGATAATACCCAAAAATGATAAAAAATCTATTCTTAATTTCCAAAATTTGTCAAACAATACCCAAACTTCAACAAAGACCATTCAATAAACAATTTGTCCATAAAATTCTTCAAATTAAACCATACTAAGATTGAAACCCAAATATTTGAAGGATTTAATCACATAGTCTTCCAAGGTACAAATTAACACTTATCTCTAAATAACATCAGTTACTCTTAAAGTCTCATATTGAAATGTAATTAACCTAATCACATATCCTCCATGATAGGATAATAATTTCCATAGATAACCCAAAATAAACTTACCCTTAATTCATAAAATCATATAACTAAAAAGAATAAGTTATAATAACCAGGGACTTCACATAGTCCAGTGGTAGGTGATAAATACCAGTTGCACTTTGGTTGTGGGTTCGATTCCCACAGCTTTGTCCAACGCGATGGGTTGTCACACAGTTTGCATGTTGTCCTTTTTATAAAACTCCAAAATTAACCCTAACATGTTTTAACCTAAATATTTACCTTATACGTCTCATTTTCATCCAAATTACTTCCGATCTCTTCATCTTAATTCTTGAAGTCTTATTGCACCACCATAAGATAAAATAAAACGATTTCCAAAATGAATAACATCATACCTTGATCATGGAGTCCACTCGGTTTCATCGTCATCTTGCTCACATAGGTAGAAGTCCCATGCATTATAACAATGATTTATATATCCTTCAAAATCATTTTCTTCCTCTATCCAAATACACCTTGTACAACATGGGTCATATGCGTGTTCACAGAAAAACAGTTTTGGAAAAAAATCATGTATGAAATATATTTCCAAAACAACTGATAAAACATGATTTCTATAAAATAGTCGGACAGAATTTGAGTTGAAACTTTCTAATATTGGTCCTTTTAAAATACCATTGGTATGTGATGAGAGACTATATTTTAAAATCAAATAGAAAAATGTTGCGCAAGGTTCTCCTTCTTCAGCACCATTTTTAAAATCATAATATGCTTCAAATTCTTGTAATAAGGTAAAATAATTGAAAATACCTTGATAATATTTACCTTTCTTGAAAATATGAGAATATTGTGAAAATAGTATTTGTACAAATACAACCCATGATCCATGATGATAATGAGGTATAGTGGAGGTGTTTGATATCTCAAACAACTGCTTGCAAGTGAGTTGTATTCTAGAAAACGTTTCACAATCATCTGAACATGACTTTGCAATAATTATTGCAAGCATGTCATCAGGAAGAGATAGGAATGTAGTTTTAGATCCTTCTCCTTCCATTCCTAACCGACTTTACATGACCTGAAAAAAGTTATAAAACAAGGATTTAACTGAAATAATAGATATAGGGACTAATCATGTGTCTAACAAAAACTCAAAATCCCTAAAGTTGTCTAAACTGACCTCTGATACCAACTATAAGGCCCCAGCCTTAAACTTTACATAATCTTGAGTTATTACAAGATTACAAATTGAGGATCTTTTCAGGTTTATAGTTTTAGAGAATTAGATCATAAAACATTCATTACATTCCACATTTAAACAAAGTGGTTGCATAAAAGATATTATTCATTTTTCCCATCAATGGAAAAATATTTAAAATAAAACATGGATTCTTTCTTGAAACTTCCTTGAAACTATCATCATATCATGTAACCTTCCCTTGACTTGTGAAAAACATTTCAAAAACTTGTGATGAGCATAAAAAGATCAATAAGAGATATAAAAGTATGAAAAGAAAACATTAGTCTATGTATGAATTCATACTTTACCCATAAAACATAAGCAATTTAACATACCTCATCAAATCATGAATAAATCACAGAAATCATAAGGCATAAAGGTAACTTGAGGCATTCATAACGTTCTTACGTAGGGAGTAACCTTCTTGGTTACGTTTGGAATACCCATCACAGTATATTCCCTAAATCTCTTCGGAGAAACCATAACATTTAACTCCTTCGCGTTACCCAATGCATTGGAGAGCTATATCAGGCTGACCCGCCCTTAGTTTATCACGGAACCACCCGTCTTCATAATAATGCCCAAGAACCATAACATTATCATATCACATAAAACATGTCTAAAGGAAACATAACATTTCCACTTTTCAATCACAAGATATCAATACAACCCATTGACATAAAACCATTATGAAAACCATTTTCAATACCGAAATAAAAGAAAAGTAAAACATGGTATTTATTTATCATTTAAAAAAAAAGGTATGCCTTGTAGAGGAAGCTGAAACTCAAATAATGGTCACGACGGTAGAGAAGTCGTTGTTTCCGCATACGTATGACAAAGAAATATACCCTTTGTCATTTAGTAAAATGATTCATATAAAAAAAGATTCCTTTTGAATAAGCAGAAAAGTCAAAGGGGTTTATACACCGTATAAAATAAAGTTGTGTATAAAACAAAATATGCCTCAATGAATGGATATTGAGACGAAGTCCCCTACAAAGACAGTATCCTTCGATTAAGGATAAATCAATTACATAATTATGTGTGACAAATGAATACACCAATTATAAGTGGATATTAAGTATAAAAAAATCACAGGTTATTCACACATATTCATATAACAACATATTCAAGGAGTACAAGTTTATCCCAAAGAATCAAAATTAGGTTAAGAAGTTCTCTTGGAAAAATTCGACAGCCTTACGACGTCACTTCAAAATTCAGAAAAAGAGTTGATGAGAGATAAAAAGGGTATCTCATCACTTGGACATAAAATTTACATTAATAAGGATATAGAAGAACATATCCCAACTTAATAGCATGTGAATTAAAAGACATAACAAAATAAGTCTTTTAAAAAGAGGAGGGTGAAAGGTTCCCTTACCGACTTGGGTATCTTTCAAAACATACACCCCATGAAAGAAGGACAATACAACATTGATGTAAATAATCATAAACAGAATTATGTTACACAAAGAGTAGAATAATGGTCAGTACATATACCACTCAAAGGAAATGGTGGAAAATGTAGCATAAATCTCACAGGAATAAAAGTGAGATGAAAAATCCCTTATGAAAACTCGGCAGCCTAACGACGCCACTTAAAAATTATAAAGAAAGAATTGATGAAAGTAAGAGAGGGTATCTCATCATATAAAAATAAAAATTACAGTATGGTTAATATAAGATAACACCCTACAATATAAGAACATGGAGCACAAATGAAATGACATAAAAGAGGGTACTTGAAAAGAAAGCGAGAGGTCGGATCCCTTACCTCATGTCCGACTTGTCTTGTTCGTTTCTTTATATTTTTGAATAATAATATTTGGTCAATTTATAATTGATTAAGGAACTCCTTTAAATATTATTATTCAGTTCCTATCACATATTATAATGTTATAATAATTGTTTAATAATGTTAGTTCATATCATATGTTTTTGCCGATGTTCGGTACATGAGTAAAAAAATGAACTTGTTTGAAAATGATTGCCCATGTAGTTATAAGTAAATCATTTACAAAATAGTATTAATGATTGAAATATCATATATATCCAGTACATATTCATTTTATACTATTCCATAACATTTGGAGATAAAAAACTGAAAAGCACCGTTCATGGAGACGGTAGGTCATACGTACGCATGAACGATACTTTCATTTTTTGTCCTATAAATGGAATTAAAAATAAATGAGAGATATATATATATTATAATTATATTAGAATATATATGTTATATAGGTCATATATGTTAATTAATTTCATTCTTTATACATTCCATGTATTGCTTTAATGAGTCACATCACTTGAGGGGGTGGTAGTCCACACTTCCTCATATGAAATTATCGCAATTGCACAACATGAAAAAAATAAAGGTATGTTTGAAATATAAAATACAGAAGCATATAGTAAAAACAAATACCATATATATCATATATAAAATACAGTGACATCATAATGGCCACCTTTAAATGTGTTAAAAGAATATTGAACAATCATCGTTTCGTGAGGCAAAAAATCTCCAACCATAGAAACAATATGTTCTTTAACCATTAGACGAATGTGTGTGTAAGTGTAGCTAGAATACTTTACATAACCAAATCATAGTATATTTATGATACTGGCGTTGTTACAAAAGAAAATAATAAAAAGAGTTTAGGGGGTTGGAGAAGCAAAATAAAACATAAGAACACAAGAGAAAACACTACCTTTAAAACGGGTAACTCTCTTTGATTTAAGCACAAAGGATTCCTTGGAAATGATTATGACCAAAGTGAGGATTCAATGTTGAATAGAGGGATTTGGAGAGATGAAATGGGCAGGGTTTTGCTGAGCTAATGGATTTGGAAGTGTGGGTAAGGTGGTAGAGGTGGGGGCCTTTTATAAGATGAGAGGAGGGGCACTCTTGGAAGTTATAAAAGAATACTTTATTATAATATGCTTATCGAATTTTAAATGTCCCAAAATTATATATTTCGAGGAAAAGGTTATAAGAGTTAAAAATACACCCATCCAATAGGTTTTTGACAGGTGTATGTCTTAGATGTTACATAATATTTTCATTATATTTAAATCATTAAATAATGAGGTAATCGTTGCATCATCATGGTGTCATAAATAATTTAATTTATTTAATGTCTAAAAAACATAAAAAAATATCATGATGTAGTAAATATTTTTATCTTTTTAATTACTATTTATAGTCAAAAATCTGACTTTTATAACCCCATGTAAAAATTGTTTTAGTAAAACAACCCATGTTTGTGACATTTTTACTTTTACTTTAAATAAAAGGCATTAATGTCATTATCTTACCCAAGTGGCTCCATGGGGTCCCAAAAAACGACCAATTGGTTGTCTTGGTCGTCCATGACACATCCAATAAGGGTAAAACATGTGTCTAGGTCATTTCATATTATTAAAACATTATTTTTACCTTAAACTACACTAATTATCTCTAATCGCAATTAAAAACTTAAAAGATACTATTCACCAAAAAATTATTTTAATCCCATTGAACCACATTTTACTTCCTAATGACAACCATGTATGTCGGATTTTTTAAATTCAAAACATAGAGGTTGTAAAATTTCATTTAAATGAAATAATCAGTTTCTTAGGTACCACTTAGTGGTTTCACTATTCATCAAAAATTGACGTTTTTCGGAGAAAAACCAAAACTTCACCCTAAGATATATTTGATATTCCAAATTCAAAAATGATTTCTATTTTAAAAAATTCAAAACATATAAGTTAAATTAATTAATTTAATAATTAATTCCCGTGGTCAGAGAAAATAACGTTTTTTTATGAAACACTAAGTATCAAAAGATTGACACTAGTTTAAGTCCAATTTCAACGTGAAATTAATTCCAACAACCACTATTGGATTAAATGGTAAAAATATATTCTAAATTCACTTTAAAACCAATTCAAAATATAATCTAATCATATAAATAAATTATATTAAAAAGAGTTTTTTAATTAAAATACAACATTTTTCACTATTCATTAAAAATGAACTTTATCGGAAAAATACCAAACATTTACACAAAGTAAATTTTGATCTCCCGATTCTAAAGAAGAATTTTATTTTGTCAAATATAACACATAAAATTGTCAAAAACTGGATTTAAAAGAGGTTCGCCATCAAAAGGGGTTAATTGACCTTTTAAAGAATATTAGAATGTTTACACTTGAAATTGGATTTATTCGCATTTTTTAATTCTCTAACATTTATTGTAATGAGTAATTTTTTTTGACAATCATATATAATCATTTTGTAGTTAGTTCTGTTCATTCCCTCCTTTACAACGGCTAGGCATTAAAAACAATTTAAAATAATATTATTTTATTATTAGAGTGCAACGTAAGATTCCCAAGAAACTCGTTGTTGCGTATTGGGTACGCCATCGAGCATAGCGTCCCCTTTAAAGTAATATTAATATTTTATTCAAAAATATGGATAAATGTGAAAATGTCATATTCTTTATTTACCTGGGGTGTTACAATAAATACCATAAATAAAATAACAATGTGTGTACATCATTATTACCAATAATTATATGTGTTAAAGGATAGATAAATGGAATCCTTACACATGGATTTAGTCAGTCGTACGCACAAATGGTAAATTCGATATACATTTGATGGAAGTGTGTGTATGTGTAGGTATAAAACATAACACCAAAACATATAATTATATTTACGATATATATAAATATTTTATATTAATTAAATAATAATAAATTAATGTGTGCAAAAAGAATTATAACATAAGTGCACGTTGAAAAATGATACCTCTTTTTAGGGTAATTATTTTTGATTTGCACAAAAGGGATTCCTTGGATTATTTTCTACCAAATTTGAGGACTCTATGGTGAGGCCATAGATTTTGTGAGATTTTTATTTTTGTGTTTTTTATGTGCCAATGTGTCTTGAGAGGCGTGAGAAATGGGATGACTGATTGCCTTTTGATATTGGAGGATGAGTGACATTACTATAAATACCAAAAGGTAAAAAAAATTGGCTGGTCTCCCTTAAATAATATGCATCCAAAATTTCAAAATAATTTATTAAATGAGAACTAATTTAATGAAACACCCACACCACACAAAAATAAAACCATTTTTTCCATTTGGTTCCACAAATTTTATGTTTACTTATTTTTATCATTTCTGTTTTTATTAAAGTAACACGTTTTATATCCAAATTAGTTTTCCCATTTAGGCAAAAATAAATTAAAATTTATTTTAAAACATATATCAACTTATTTCTAAATATTATATATAATTTAAAAATTATAAATATTATTTTTGTTGGAGATTAATTTTAAAACAAGTGCATGAAACGTGAAAAAACACTATTTTAACTAAAATTTTACTAACAATATATTTACTATCTATGGCACAATATGTTATTTATAAAATACTAATCGTTCCATTTATAAATAATATTATATATTTATTAATACATAAAAATAATTTTACTGAAGTTATAATTTTTTCCTTATTTTTAAATCATTTAATATAATATCTTTTATTATAAAATTACATTAATGCTGAATTTGACATTATTAAGTGAATTTTAATTTCAATATATCCATAAAATTATGGAATTAAAATATATTATTTTATAAGCTAAGTTTCACTATATATCCATCTGAAAAAATAATGTTACAGTAGAATTTTCTAAATTTAATATCCTTTTATATTTTTTATATCATTTATTCTATTTAATTATAAAATAATAATCTATGCATCATTATTTGTTAAGTGTTTAATATAAAAAATTCATATGTAAAAATAATATTAAAATAATTATGATATATAAAAATAATATTACTTTACAACTAATTTTTATAAATGAAACTAAGTAGATTTTTTCATACTCTAATGATTTATAAATGTAAAAGGTAGGTAAAGTTATTCTTTGGAATTTTTATTTACTTATCTTATTATATGAGTCCATTTCATAAAGATTTGTCCCAATAACTCATAAACATTTTCCCAAGAGGGAATATTTACTTACTATTGGCATCCAATGGATTTTCAAAAATTATTTATGTCATTTTGGCTAGTTTTTTTATGTTTAATCCCTTATTATGATTCATTTAATTTTAGTAGCTATAATTAATTTTAACTATTTTTTTCTAATCATTTTGGTAAAAATATAATTTTATCTTATTAGAATATAATTATTAGACTTATTATAGCCATTTAAATCTAAATTTATAAATTAACTAAATAGTAATTTTTTATTGATTTTAAGGATAGGTACATAAATACAGAATACCAAGGATCAAAATAAATCATGGGAGGCTTAAATAATTTTCTAAATTCAATTCCAATAAGTGGAAAAATAAAATTTCAATCCAATCCCATAGGTGTGGAAATTATGTGTGTTTTTAAAGTGAAAATGTTCAAAATTCCAATATGTTTTTTACATCTAAATTCAATATACAAATGATTAAAATGAAATGAATTGATATATACATGATCTATTTTGAATTTAAACCCCAATTTAATATATAATAATAATTATTAATTATTTAAATTAAAATGACTTTTTCATTTATAATGTTATACTTTTCAATATTCATATAAAAATTAAACATAAAAAAATACAAACAATTAACCCTATAGATAATTTTGAAATTAAGAATGCAGAAAGGATTTTTATTTTTAAAAATATTATTTATAAATGTATTAATTTAGGTTAGAAATATTTGATCTGTTAAATGGATATAAAAGTTGATTTTGTGTGTGGTGCAAGCTAACTCACTATTGTGTGTAGTGTATAATTAACTTAGTGTTTCAGATAAATAATTATATAAATAAATAAAATGTATTCTAAAATGAAAATATTATATTGTCTTGGGGTGTTACATTATCCAAAACATAATTAATTAGCACGCTCAAAATTTTAATCATTATCTTGATAATCTAGTGTTTGATATTCAAAAATAGTTTATTTGGAAATAACCACTTATTAAATTTGGTTAATACAAAACTTCTTAATAATAGGGAAAGGTAAATGGAAAGGTCACCACAAAATTAGTCATTCAAATAAAAGAATATACATGAAAAAATGTATGTAGAATAAAAATTTAACTGACAATTTATAAGAGAGATTGATACAGAATATGTTTATGAGAATGTTGTTGTATCCAAAATACATAAAATTGAGGTGTGAATAAAGGTAATTGATAAAATAATAAATGATGAAAATATGGAAAATGTTTAGTTTCATAAAACTTTCCCCTAAAGTTAAGAAATTATTTCACACTCTAAGAATATAAGTAAATATATGTTTATATAAACATAATCATTTCCTTTGATTATGACGTGAACTATTTCTACTTCATCTATTAACACGAGATTATTCATATAGCATACTAATACATTAATATATAAATCCTCATTCAAATATAAAGTTAAACCACTTGAGTAATGGTCAAATTTTTTAAAAGAAGAATCTAAAACTTTAAAGGAATGTTACCAAATTTCCAAAACAATCTTATGAAACAACATGAAGTGGACCTTCATTGTAATATACTAAATATATAAATATGGTAATAACTTGAATAACCATAAAAACTTAATAAAACATGATTTATTATTTTTTCCTTAAAAAGAATATATATTCTTGTATATAATTCATAAATCCCCAAATGTCATCAAACCAATCAATGACAATATAAACTGTATTGTTAGAAAACCATTAATTAGTTCCATGGTAGTCTATGATATCCAATTTACATTATAAATATCAACAATCTCTTTAAAAATTTATCACTATCTCAATACCAAGAACATTTTAAGGATTATATTTCCATTAACCATTTATTTTCTAAAAAAATAACTAGCTACCCAATCACATTTCAGTGTACCATTCATGATATGATCTATAACATTTAGTGAAAAGGTAATACAATTAAGTCGTTTTATATTTCACAATTCATATGATCAGAATACCATCAATAAAATAATTTTACAATATATTTCATAAATTTCAATACGTAAGAACATTAATCATTCCCCTTTGGATGTATCAATAAATAATGCTTGACCTTGAACCTTTTCCTTTTTCTAAGGTAAATTCCCATTATTATTGGGGAACTAATTTTAATAGTGCCCCATCTTATTGCAGTTACTTCAATGTGTAGTAGTGTTTTGATTCTTCCCATTTCATGATTTTTCTTAGGGAATCCTTTATCCACACTTATAACAATCTCCCATTCCATTCCAGCATTTCCCAGGGTGACTCATTCCATAGTAATCACATGTGGGAAAATCTATCTTTAAATTGTTACCTTTATCCATTATTTGTTATACCATCCCCATATTTTCTTTCTTCCCTTTTAATTCATAAGAATTGGACAATTATTTATCTATCTTGATATAAATGAAATATATTTCTTTATATTATAAAAATCATTGACAACCTAGTTCCCTTCGAAGATTTTCCTTAATACATTCAAACAATTAGTAAATATTATACTCCATGGTGCATATATAATTCGTAGCATACTTGGGTAACATTCGAAAGATATTTTCATAATATTCTACACTCTCTTATTCATTTTTAATTAATATAAATAACTCTATCTTCATAACAATCTATTGATAAAGATGTAAGTATTAATCTAAGAATTTATACTTAATAGTTTTCCATTCTATGAGTTCTATTTCATCTTCCTCTCTAGTATTCTGGATCAAATAAAACTGTTGATCCTCAGAAACTTTGAGATAATAGAGTACAGGTGTATCATTTTCCACTTCATTACATTATAATAACATAAATATCATATCCATAAACATAGTCAATTAATCGGCTACAATTGGAAAACAAGTCATGCTAAACAATGAGTGTTTATTTTACGTAAAGTGATCCATCATAGTAGATTATTTAGGTGGAATAGGTTTCTCCATTTGGGAAATATGATATTCCAAAATATAATTTTTTTCTCTAATATTTCCATAATTTTCACAGTTATAATAATAGATGTATTGTATTCTTCAATAGGTAAGTCTCTATATTTTCCACCATTATTGATACCGTTCATCCTTCCACGAACCATTTATAAATAATGAAATATATTCAATTATTATAGAAAAACATAACGCATAATTCTATATATTGTATAATAGATAATATAAATTTATGCATCATAAATATCAGAATCATAAACATTAGTTTTTTTGAAAACATATTTACTTTAAAATCTATATAATTATTTATAATTAATATTTTAATTATAATAAGATTATTACCTAGTAGGTTCCTACTAGATGAATAATAAGGATCATTTTCAGGTACAAGGTTATGATCGAGTCAGGTAGGATGCACCTTTTCAAATTTGTTACCCCAAGGTATATCTATACCAAAACCACATCAACTTGTAGTCTACAGAAATTGATGCATTCCTAGGGAATCCCATATAATATCTATATTAAAAAAATTGTACGATGCTATAAAATAATTATCTTCAAATTCTAACTTAGGATTATGTGTCATAATCTATGTTTTCATAAATCCAATTTTGAAGGTTTATGGTAAACCATCATTTGATACCAACTGTAATTCCCCGACCATAGAAGCTTAGAGTCGGTGAATTATGTTATAATATTAGAGTTTTTACAAGGAAGAAATACAACTGGATGGAATAGTAAAATAGTTTTTTTTTAAAAATTACATACATGATACTTATAATATTATGGAAAAACAAAATAAAACATTACACGTCATAAAATTAAATGAACTACATCACTAAAAACATATTCCAATATTTCTTCTTCAGATCAGGGGGAAAGGAAAAACAATAGGGGTGAGATCAAATTCTCAGTAAGGTAATGTATAATGTGATAAATAGTGCATCAATAAGCATAATGATCATGAAAATGTAAATAACTAATCACACTATTAATAAAAATAAATCGATAATACATAGTCAATATGGCACTGTAGATAACTGAAACCCAATCCATTTATTCAAAAATATAGAAATGAAATAAATTCATATATATCTAAAAGATAAAATATACTTTATATTTTTAATAACTGAATTATTAATAAATGAAATTATTAATTATTGTATTTATTATTTATGAATAACATTATACCTTTACTATCAATATTTATTCTTAACACAGTTTTTGCGACTCTCATTTGGCTAACTAATTTGTATCATGATACTACAAGTGCATAAAGGGGGTTTCATTAACCGGTCCTTAAACAAATTCATACAATTATATTCTTATTGGAAACAAACACAATATGTTTTTCTCAAATTTATGTTATCCCATGAGACTATCGAGGCATCGGGGTCCTCCTATATCCAGGCCCAACCAGTTTTGTACCTATCCAAATCATTCCTCATATACTGAATAATCAATTTAATTTACAATAAAATATATATATTGTATAAATAATATGTATTTATTAATATTTTACTATAGGAGGTTATGTAACAACAAATGTTTTTGATATTGATGGGTTTTAATACCATTCGAAGATCATTAAAACATTCTTAGGAGAAATAATCGTTAATCATTCCAAACTATCCCATACCATTTCAAAACATGTCAATCACAATATCATGGAAGAATTAAATTAAAAGAATCTTATAAAATCATGAGAATAAGAGGATTCATTATAAATAATTTTAGAGGAAATTATATATGTGATATAAAATAAACTTGGTGCATAACATTACAATATGCCTCCATAAAATAAAATGGAGATTAAATCCCTTACATTGAGTCTGACTTGTCACATGGGTATTTATCTTCATGAATAATATAATTATGTTAATTATTTAATTTAATAAAACTATTTTTTCATGTTTTTTATTAATTTTACTTTGAATATTTTAATTATTTATAAAACTACTTAAAAAATTATGTTTACAATAGGTGTTTTGGAAAACTTTAGTTCATATGTGAAAAATGACTTTTGTGGGAGGGGGGTATGGTCAAAATTTATTTATATAAACATATATTTAATAATAATGATGGAAAAATTATCAAAATTATACATCAATTTTACTTTTAAAACCAATTATGAAAGACGATTGTGAAAAATTATTCAACATCACAACCATAGAGATAATAAGCCTTACATACACATGAGTAACGTTCACTTTTTTCAATGACCATTATAGAAAGAATGTAAGTACCATTAAAAACATCCACAGTTATATTTATATCATAAATAAAATTTTATTTAATCATCTATATTTATCTGCAAAATTTATTTTACGTTAAGGGAATCACATCACGTCCAGGAGGTGGTAGTCCATACATCCACAAATAATGTTATCATGTTTTTTAGTGTGTGAAATTATTAAAAAAATAAAATTATATATTGTATTTAAAGAATGGTAAATATCTCATGATTATAATTTATATTTTTTCTATGACACACAATTTTAATAAAACCATTCTTTAATACATTCCATGTAAAGTGTGAATGTATCAAATCGCTTTAAGGAGATGGAAGTCAACATGTGCACAAACGATGTAATGGTATTTACAAAAAATTGAAACCATTAATTAATTTTCTATATAAAAATTTAAAATATTTTAATAAGACATAAATATAATATATATCATTTAAAAATAATGTTTCCATCATAATTCCCAACTATGAGATGTGTGAATGAAAAAATAAATGACATCGTTACATGAGGAAACATTTCGACGTAAACAAGACGGTAAATTTGATACCCATTTGATGGGTGCGTCTTTGGTGTGGGTAGAACCATCAAAAAAAACTTAGTATATTGAGCAAATTTATGTTATTACATGAGAATTTAATAAGAATAATTGAATTAGTGGAGAAAGAAATAAAACACAATGTCACGATCAATAATGTCACCTCTTTTTTATGTAACTCCATTTGTTGTGCACCATAGGGCTTCCATGGATAGATTTATAACAAATGTTAGGACTGAAGGTTGAGGGGATGGATTTTGGGTTATAGTTTGAGTATGGTTTTGATGATCCAAATAATCTTGATAGGTGTGAAGAAGTGGATGTGTGAATGCCTTTTATAACAGCGGAGGAGAGTCATTATTATAAATACCAAAAGGTATACAATATTAGGCAGTCTCCCATTCATCATATGCATGAAAAATTCAAAAATAATTTATATAATGGGATATATGGTATATAAACACTCACAAAACAAAAAAATAGTATCATTTTTTTCATTTTGTTCCTTAGTCATTAGGTATCATTATATTTAGCATTTTGGTTTTTATTTAAGTAAATAGTTCTCTATGGTACATTATTTACCCATTAAGAATAAAATAAAGAGAGGTTTATTAGACAACATAGATGCACTATATTATAAATAATATATATAATTTACAATATCTAAATCCCATGTACAATGGAAAATAATTTTAAAAGAAGCATATATGACATTAAAAAACATTGTTTTAACCTGAACCATGCTAACAAGGTTTTTACTAACTATATGACAATAGTTTAATTATAAAAGATATATTAGTGCATTTATAGACTATGTTTTATATTTATTAAAACATAAAAATGAATTGGAAGAACTTATGGGTTTCTTATTAATTTTATATAATTTAATAATATATCATTTATTGTAAAATAACAATAATGTCAATTTTGACATTATTAACATAATTTTAAATTTAAAATATTGAAATAGTGATTGAATTAAAATATACTAAGTTTAATGCTATGTAACATTATGTATTCATCTAAAAATATAACTAAAGATACTTATTCATTAAATTTACTTTTCTTTTAATGTATTGAGAATCATTTATTGTAATTATTTATTAACTAAATAATTCATTCATTTTCATTTGTTATGTGTTTAATGTAACTAATTCATCTCGAAAAATTATTGATAAATTATATTGAAAAAAATTATATTTCAATATAATTTTTATAATTGAAACTATATAGCTTATTCTATACATGAATTCTTTATAAACATTAAAGGTAAATAATGTTTATTGTCTTTTTCATTAACATATTATATGGGAAAAGTTCATGAATATTCATCCCAACAACTCATAAAATTCATAGAATAGGGGAAATGGTAAAAATATTGGAAAAATTGATTTGGGACATGTTTCTAGGGTTTTTATCTTTTATGTTTATGGTTTTTTCCATTGATCATATTAATCTTACAAAACTAAATTAAATTAATGATAATTACTTGTACAAAAAAATTTGTTAAGAAACAATGGTAACCATATTAGAATATAAATATTTTACTGATTACAACTGTGAACATTCAATTAAAAAAAATTATTTCATAGAACTAGAAAAATTAATTTTAACGATAATCCCACATATGTGGCAAGAAAGAGTGTTTTTAAAGTTGATATTTTAAAAAGTTCAATAAGTTGTTATTTCTAAATTCAAAAGAAAAATGATTCTAATAAAATAAATTGGATTAATAGATGTATAATTTATATATTGTAATAATAAAAATGAATATTAAAATATTTTGTTCAATAATGATTATTTAAATGAAAAGTCATTTCTCAACTGAAATAAAATATTTTACACCATTCATCAAAAAATGAATCTTCCCAAAAAAATTACAAAATTTAACCCTATGATAATTTTGAAATTATTAATTCAAAAATGAATTTTATTTTGAAAAATAAATAACCTAAAAGATTATATTTATTAATAATATTATATGCACCAATAAGATTAAAAAAACTAGGTCTTTTGTGTAATGTAGGCTAACATAGTTTTTTTTATAGTATAAGATTAACATTGTGCTGTGTATAAAGAATGATACAAAAGTTAGATTTATTAAAAAATTAAAATATTTTAATGTATTGGGGTGTTACATTTAGATACCTATAGCGACCCATGATTAGTATACATGGATATTACATCATTTTAAATGAATATTAATTACGCTATAGAAATACATGCCATATGACCATAATAGTTTAGTGTATTCAAGAAACATAGAAACAAAATCTTCTATCCTAGTGTAATATCATCAAAAACTCCTTCAAAGATCTCCAATTTATTACTTCTACCTAAAAACATTTTTATAACCTGGGTAAAGAAAACTTAAGAAAGGGTTGATCTTAGATGCTCACTAAGGGTAAATAAAGAAAATGAATAAGCATAACATGGATACAAGGGTAGAGAACTTGAGCATAAATTTTATGATCATACTTAACATATTAGAGATCATAATAAATATTTTAATTTCATAAGACATTGATCATAAGAGAATAAAGGGCATAAGCCATGAAAGCATAACATAAGAATTTGGCATGGGATTTTTGGCATGCACATTTGTTTACAATGTTATGAACATGTATAATTAGAAAAAGGATCACTCATTATGTATGGGACATGAAAACATTTCCCTGAATCATCTTATGGACATGTAATTAGGTCTATGCATAACATTATGAACATGTAATCAGGTTTACACATAAACATGTGGAAATGAATCCAGGTCCATTCATAACATTTTGAAAATGTAATCAGGTTCATGCATAACATTGTGAACATGAAATAATTCTCACACATAAACTTATGACCATTAAATAAGGTCTACGAAAAATATTGGTAACACTTAATATGGGTCACTCATAAAATTGTGAACTTATAATCAGGTTCAAATATAAACTTATGGACGTGAAAGTAGGTCCATATATATCATTGTGAACATGTAACAAGGTTTGAACATAACATTAATACACCTGATTGATCCATCATTACCCAACCCATTGAAGAGAGATATAGGTTCCACCCATCACATAATAAAATAATACATACATGTGAAAAAAAACATTTATCCTATCACGACCCATGAAAATTGATGGGTTTTATAAACATCATATCCTATATTATGAAATTAAAATCAGTATAATTTATATTTCAACATATCATAACCTATATAAAATATCTAGGTTTCATTAAAATTTCATAAAATCATAAACTATGAAAAGAAGTTGGTTTTATTAACATATAACTCATGCAAGAGAAATGATATTCATATATACCATGAAATTAAGAATAAACAATTCATTGAAATAATATTAATAAAATAGTTAGATCATTTACAAGATGGGAAATAGTAACATCATCATATGTCATATTACATGGAAAATTATTTTGAAATATAACTAAAAAAATTCCTTGAGGTAAATATACTTTCTTCTTTAAAAATGAATTCTAATATGGATAACCATTTGAAAAATATTTTCATAGAAATTCCCTTGAATAATATAATTATGACTTGAAATAATTTTGAAAACCATTTTCCTTTAAAGCATAAAATATAATCTTCAAAACATTTTAAAAACATTTTATTAGAAAAAACATTGGAAACATATAATGAACCCTTTAAAATGTTTTGAAACCCATTTCTTTGAAAATACATTGAAAAAATACAAATAAGTACTGAATATATTTTTGAATACGATTTTCATAGAAAATAATTTTAAAAACATTTTGATAAAAAATATCCTTTTAAAAATTCAATGCATGATTCGTTAAAATGGCAGTAAGTAAATCTGTTCATGTTGTATGAGGTAAAAAGATCATTCCTTTTGCATGATAAAAAGGTTAGAAAAATATATTGATCTAAAAGTGACAAAAAGATTACTATGAATCTATTGGTAAAATATAAAATGGTTAAATATGAATTTTAATTATTATAGGATAATGGTAAAATTTTATTGGAAACCCTTTTTAAAAAATCATTGTTTTGAAAGAATGTAGATTTCTAGCCGAAGAGAGGGGAAAGTCAGGTTCTCATAAAAAACACATTCTTAACTTTATTCTGTATCAAATAATAGAAAAATGCTATTAATACATTAATATGTCATTTATAACTAGAGTATAATAAAATTGATAAATGTTATAAAGAGATGGGTTATAATATATCTTTATTGGAAGCATAAATATAAAATATCTTGAAAATCGATGTGATCATTTCATTAAAATATTATCACTTGGTTACATGGGATCATACTATCCATATAAGAAAATAGAATTAAATGTATCATATATTATCCATTAAAATAATTATATTCATTTTAAATCAAGGAAAATTGATGTTTATACACCTGAACATGAATTTAAGAGTATAACAAAACATGAGTCTCAATGAAGGAAAATTGAGACAAAACAATTTTACCAATTTTTTAACCTTTTAAACGTAAACCCCATGAGATGATGGTCATATAATAGATATGTAAATACTAATTAATTTTACTATAATAAACATATAATACCTCTATGGGATTTATACACACTACACAAAAGGAATGGCTAGTGAATAAAGCATGTATCTCACGGAAATAATAAGTGAGATGAAATTCACATACCTAGTGTCTCGACTCTCATCATACTCATTCAAAATACTTGTATGATACATATAAATTTAATATAAATATTTTTAATATCCATATTATTATATCTAATACCATATAGGTTTTTATTAAAAAAATTATATTTCCCTCTTGTATACAATCCTAACGTAAGGTTTCAGTTCGGGTAATATTGGCTTTATTCTTTGCATGTATTTTAATTTGTAATATCATTTCTCTTTATACTTATATCCTGATTATAGAATGTAAAACATGATATAAATACAATTTATATTCAGTATATTTTTAATATAATAATCTATAGAATATATAACTATTAAATTGAATACACCATTCCTGGAGATGGTAGGTCGTACATACGCATGAATGTAATTTCCATTTAATTATCTTATTATAAGAAAGAAAGTGAAAGACATAAATATATATATATATACATATTATAGTAGATTTATTATATAATATATTTTTTATATATTCACTATGTACCTCCTTAATGCTATCCATGTAGTGTATAAACTAATCAGATCGCTTTGTGGGGGCAGTAGTCCACACTTAAACAAAATTATCTTATTAAAAAAATAATAAGAAATGTGTTGTAAAAGGGAATAAATAATATTAGGGACATAATAAATAAAATATATTACATATATTAAAATATTTTCCATCATAATTTCCACTATTTGAGGCTTAATGGAAAAATTGAACACTCATCGATTTGTGTGGCAGTAGTTTGTCGTACACATAAAAAGTATGTTTTTTATCCATTAGATGGAGGCGTGTGCAAGTTTATGTTGAATACTTATAAAAAATATTTTTATACTGAGTATAAATCTTTATAAAATCATGTAAAATATAATGTGGAGGGGTCAGTGAAATATAATAAATAAAATATTTTGAGAGAAGTTGTTACCTCTAAATAAGGTAACTCCTTTAGTTTGTGAAAAAGGCTAATTTGAATTACCTTATTCCCATATTAAGGATTCTAATAGAAATTTAGGATTTTTTTATGTGTATTGGACATATAATTTCTAATCCTATGTGTATTTAGGGGTGTGATGAAATGGGAGAGGTGGCGGCCTTTTATAGGGAAGGAAAATGACACACATGGAATTTTAGAGAACAATTTAGGCGGACACATGTTCTTACCTAAACAAAGTCATAAAAACAAGAAAAAAAAAATAATTTATTGTTTATGGATTATTTATGGCCATATAATGTGTTTGGGAATAGTAGATATGTCATTTGGCACCCTAAGAATAAGGGTTAGTCCCTAATTATGATTAATTTCACCTTAATCACTATGATTAATTTTAATCGCATTTACTAATGATTTTAGAAGAAAAACTAATTGGATATTATTAGAATCTAAATATAATAATTATTACAATGGTTGATGTTGTTATTTCAGAATTCTATTCACAGATATAGATAACTTATGACCAATGTTAATCTCACAGATAAGATGAAATTACAGGTTTTAAATTAAAAATATGTTTAAAATTTTATTGTGTTTTATATTAAATTTCATTGTAAAATTGTTTATAGTGACTGTAATTGTATTAATTGATTTATAATTTATCTAATTTGACCTTAAAAAAATTTAGAATACAAATTTAACATTAATAATTATGTATATGAGAAGGTTTTTTTATCCAAAAAAGAATATTTTTCGCTATTAATCAAAAAATAATCTTTGTTAGAAACATCCCAACATTTCACCATATGATAGTTTAAAATCTATAATTTAAAAAAGGAAGTATATTTTATCAAATTAATTTTCTAAACTTTCTTATAATTAATTTTTTTGATAAAAATAAGTTCATTCGATAAGATGGAAATTGTATGTATAAAAGAATTTACTGAAAATATAATATTTAAATATCTATATAATATATATATCTATATGTATATATATAATAAAAAATTGAAAATTTGTTATTTCTATTCATATTACTATGTTCAACATTGAGGTTATAAATATCTCATTTAAATAATTGTAACTATAAAATGATGTTTCATTGAAACATCATTGTTGCATGTAACATATGCCAAGTCAGTGTAGTGTGTAAGATACCCCATGTTTTGGTTTCATGTAATGTATGCCGATTCAATGTTTAATGTTAAAGGAATGTTTTAATTAGTTTTTTAATATATACATAACTATTTTGAGTGTCACATGAAATAAAAAATATGAAAAAGTAAATTAATTAAAAAAAATATTTTAGAAAATATCATGGTATGAAATTTTACCCCCCTAAAAATAATTTATCCAGAAAAAATAATCAAGGTTATCCATAGTTATCCACGGTTTATTACATAAATGTTTTATTCATTATAACCCACATCGTAAAATTGAATACTAAAACATTCTTTAAAAATGTATATTTGGAAACTTATTTTACACCCCAATTAACATATAACTAGGTTTACACGTAGAAGGATATAAGTGGGATGTGAAAACATGGAAATAGGTGGAAAATAAAATTTGCATGATCTAAAGGAGAGTTAAAGTGAACAATGTTAAGAGAAATTCAACAATCCCAAAACCTTAAATCAGTTATGAACAAATGGACTATCTGATTCATCTGAAATGGAGGTAATATGATATCATTTTTGGTTTCAATATACATTTTTCAAAAGAAGATGAATTTTTATAAAAATATATACTTACATGATTTTAGGGCATCCTCTCCCTTGTTTGTTCCTTGATTCACTTCACCACTTTCCCCAAAACAGAAGGTGAATTTTTCATTCCTATAGTACTAATAGATCATGAAATTCATAATATTCCATCCAATTTTCATCCACTTTCATCAATAAAAATTATTTTGAACAATATATCCAATATAAATAAATACTTATATGCATAAATAATAGTTTAATTTTATTGACTTTATCTGAATTGTAACATAAACATTCCATAAATGGTAAACATTACAACCCTTCTAAAAGATGAAAATTCAACGATTTGGAAAGAATATCATGAATTCTACTTATCATTGATCCCCCATATATCATATTGTACAAATTGGTTGTAACATTACAAACATATGAATACCCTCATAATATATTCCCTATAAACATAGTAACATCATTAATTATATTAAATCCATTTGGAAAACAAGCATTATTCATTATTCAAACAATTATTGGATATATTCTTTAAATCTTAGATGTATTGAATTAAATCATTGATGGAATATACCAGTTTTGTAATAATTAGTTCCATTGTAACCTGTACCATCCACTTTACTTACTTATATAAAAAATATCATTATCCAAAGATCATTATCTCAATTTCATGCATTATTAAAGGGTCACCTTCCCTTAATCAAAATATCACATTTCTATGAAATGACATTTCATTATATTCATCACCATTCATCATGTACATTTCAATCATTAATAAAAGTTAATATTGAAAAAAATAAACATTTCATTATGTATGTAACATAATCCTAGAATTTCAAATAATCAATAACTCATTAATCCAACATTAATATTAAACCATTATTCTGATTTAATCTTTTTATTCTTTAATAACCATTTCCTGAAATATGAATCATTTCTTAAAGTTCCTCAACCTCAACCTAATATGATTCTTAGGATCAATATAATCATACTGGAATAACATCATATACCTTTCACATGTTGTTTTCCATCTATTTATTTTTATAAGTATAACCAATACTCATACCATCATCTTGATTACCATTATGATATTTCCACTTCGTAAATATATTCACATAATTCACATTATTTCCACATATGTAAGCTTAATTTGTAACCATGTTCCTTTTATTTATCTCTATTAAATAAAACCATAAAGCATACTATGAGAAACAATTATAATATTTGGATACCATATAATCATAATAATTACATATAGGGTGCCTAAATCATGTCTCGTACTTATTATATATGATACACCTAAGTTTTATCCTAGGATATTAATTTTTATCATCTATTTAAATCCTTCACAACAGTTCGTGAAGAGTTTTTTTTAATTCCAAAATCATATCCCCTAGGAGTGTCAAACTAGTTGTAAGGCAAGTCTCATTGTCCTATACAAGATTAACCTGATTTAGGCCCAAAACATATTATCAAATTTGATACCTCTAAGTACATTTTTTCGTGAGACAAATATACAAGTAGTATCCAGACATATATGTATTTATAGTAAACCATTCACCTTATCCTTTACCAAGATTCAGTGAAATTTTCCTATATGTTGACTCATCTTAATAATTTTCCTTATATTCATCCCTAAAAATATCCTTAAAAATATACCTAGGGATCTTACTAATGTTTTCTCATCCAAGATTCAGAATGTGGACTAAAACATTCCTTTTATACCATCTATAGCGATCTTGGCTTAACAGAAATGGATATTACATCATTTTAGATAAATATTCAGTAAATTACAAAAATACATGCTCGAGGACATTAATAGTATAATGTCATTGGAAACATAAAAAAAATCTTCCACCCTCGTGAAAAGACACAAAAAACTCTCATAAAGAACTCCACTTTTAGTACTTCTACCTAAAACCTTTATTGATAACCTAAGAAAGGAAACATATGAAAGGGGTGAGCATAGATGCTAGGTATGGGTAAATAAAGGAAATCCATAAGCATACAAAAATGAAAAGGGTATGGAACTTCACTATAACTTTGAAAGATCATACCTACAATAATAAAGTTCATAATATAGATTTTAAGTTCATAATACATGGATCAAAAGAGAATTAATAGAATATGTTATGTAATAATAAAAAATGATTATGTCATGAAATTTATGGCATGAACGTTTTTTATAATGTTGTGGACATGTATAAATATAAAAAGGTTATCTAATTAAGTTATGGACACGAAATTAGGTCCCCACATAAACTTGTAGACATGCAACCGGGTCCATTGATAACATTAGGAATGGGTAATCGGGTTCAAGCATAACCTTATAAACATGAAACCAAGTTCAAGCAAAAAATTCTAAAAAATTAATCAAGTTCACACATAAGCGTTTAAAACTGTAATCAGTATTATTCATAAACATATGGAAGGTCCACTCATAACATTGTGAACATGAAATCAGGTTCACTCTTAAACTTATAGACATTAAACCAGGTCCATTCATTACATAGTGAACATGTAATTGGGTTCATGTATAACATTTATACTAATGAGTCATCCATCATTACGCAATGCATTGGATAGTGATATGGTTTTATCCCGTCACATAATAAAATCTTATATGCATGTTTCAAAAAACATTTATCCTATCATGACCCATCATAAGTGATGTGTTTTATTAAAATCATATCATAACCCATGAACTGAAATAGAAATCATTACAATTTTATCACATCATAACCTATAAAAAATAGATAGGATTAATAACAATTTCATGAATGTATCACATGTGAAAGGACATGGGTTTCATTAATATATAACCTCTGTAATAGAAACATACTTAATAATGACCAATACATTAAGCATAACCCATTTAGAGAAAGAATATAAATGGAATCTCTAGATCATTTACTGTAAGGGTGTGAGTAACATCAATGGATGTCATTTATGTTGGAAAATAATTTCGAAATTTATTTAAAAACCATTTCATAAGGAAAATATCATTTCTTCTTTGAAGAGATTTATTAATACATAAACCATTTTAAATAATATTCTTTGAAAATAATTTAAAAAATATAAAGAAAATTGAAATCGTTTTGAAAATTGTTTTCTATGAAAACTAATAAAATAACCTTAAAATTATTTTATAACAACTTTTCATTGAATTCTCTTCGAAAACATATAATGAAACATTAAAAATGTTTTGAAAACCATTTCATAGAAAAACATTGAGAAATTATAAATAATTTTTGAAATTTTTTTGAAAACAATTTACCTTGAAAAATATGTTTAATTTTTTTCTTAAAAATTTACTTTCAAAAAATTAAAAGGAAGATTCAATGAAACCATGATAGTTATATCTATTCATGTTGTATGGGGTAAAAAGAACCTTCATTTTTCATGGTAAAAAGTTTAGAAAAATTCATTTTTCGAAAAGAAACAAGATTATTCCATTGATGATATTTTTAGAAGAAAAAACGGGTGAAAATATATTTTAATGAATAATGTATAATGGTTTAAAATTCTTTAAAACACTTTTTATAAAACAAGATTTTTAATGAACTTTGATTTCCCACCGAAGAGGGGGTAAAGTGAGGATTTCCTAAAAAACACTTTCATAACTATCTTATGTACCAATAAATAGAAAATTTATATTAATAAATTAATAAGTCATGAATTAATAGAGGATAATAAATTTCATGAATGTTCTTGAGATATGGGAAATAAGATTTCATCAAAGGAAGCATAAACATAAATAATCTTGAAAAGTAATGACATTGTTTCAATAAAATCTTTTCACTTGTTAACTTGGTTTCATAATCTCCATGCAAGAAAAAGAAATTAAATGTATCCTATAATATTATTAAAATAATAATATTCATTATATATCAATGAAAATATAATTATATACACCTCAATATGAATTTAAGCACATAACATAACATGATTCTCAAATTAAGAAAATTGACACAAAATTATTTTAGTAATTTGTTATATTTTAAAACTTAATAAACATGAAATAAAAAACATAGAATGAATATTTAAATACCTATAAATTTCAATATAATAAAATTTCAATACATCCATGGTAATTATTCACACCTCACAAAATGAATGGGTGGTGAATAATGCATGTATCTCACAAAAATAAAGAGTGAGTTGAAATCCCCTTACCATGTGTCTTGAATCTCATCGTACTCATTCAAACCATCATTATAATAAATATAAATTTATTATGTATATGTTTAAGAACCATATTCATATATCCATTACCATATATGGTTTTATTGAAACCGTGTACTATCGACTTTTTAACAATCCCATGTTAAGGTTTCACTTAGAGTAATATTTACTCTATTCTTTGAATGTGTCACAATTTATTATATCATTGGTCCATATTCTTATAGAAATATTCCATAATTTAAAACCTGGTATAAATATAATTTAAATTCATTATATTTTTATTATAATAATCTATAGAATATATAATTGTGAAATGGAATACACTATTTACAGGGACAATTGGTTGTATGTACGCATAAGCACTATTTCTATTTAATTACCATGTTGAATGAATGAATATAAGAAATATATATATATATATATAATTATATATATATAAATATTATTGTGTCTTTATAATATCATATATTTTATATATTTTCACAAAAACCATCCTAAGTATAATCCTTTTAGTTTAATAATGAATCATATCGCTTTGAGGGGGCGGTAGTCCACACATCCTCAAACGAAATTATCATATTAATCTAAAATGGAAAGTAAAAAAGTCATGTATTGTAAAAAGATATAAATAATCTTAAAAAATAGTAAACATAATATATATGGAATATATAAATATATTTTTCATTATTATTTCCACCATGAGAGGTGATATAGAAAAATTGAACAACAATCGTTTTGTGAGGAGGTAGTTCACCGTACACATATTCAGTATGATCGCTAACCCTTAGATGGAGGTGTGTGTATCTATAGGTTGAAACCATAGAATAAAAAATAATAATATATTAAGGAAACTTGTGATGTTATACAATCATGGAAAAAACAAATTAGAGTGGGTTTCAAAATAAAATAAAATAAAGGACTTGAGAGAAGACGTTACCTCTTAATCGGGTAAATCTTTTTGGATTGTGCCAAAAGGATTACATGGATTGAACCCCGCCCAAACTAATGATTATATGAGGTTGTGAGGTATTTTGGAATGTTTATTGGGTAGGTGTTTTCCTAACATAATATTCCTGAGATGTGTGAAGAATTGGGAGAGGTGGTGGTTGTTTATAAGGAATGAATGGACTAACATGGAATTCTCAAAAACAAGTTTGGTGTACACATGTTCATACATTAAACCGTCATAACAAACCAAAATAAATAAATAATGTAACTTTATAAACTTTTAAAGACTATAATATGGGTTTTTTAAATTTGGATATGTTATTTGGGTTATAATGATTAAGGTGTAGTCCTTGAAAGGTTTAATTTGACTTAAATAACTAGGATTAATTTTAATCAATTTTACCATTATTTTTTGTCAAAATTTTAGTGGATCTTATTATAATGTAATAATTTTAACTATTAAAATCGATTATGTTAGTTTTTAGAAATTAATTTCACAAAATTAAAAAAAAATATGATTACTTCCAATCACGTAGATGAGATGGAATTATGGATTTTTAAGTAGAAATAAGTTTTAATGTTTATTATGTTTTTATATACAATTTTGAAATTTAAATTAATTTTAGTGACCTAAATTGTATTAATATAATTATAATTGATCTATTGTTACCTTAAAACAAATTTAAAATTTTATTTTACATTAATAGTTGTTTAAACAAAAATGATGTTTTTAATCTAAAAGTTGTATTTTTCACCATTCACCAAGAAATGATATTTCTCATAAAATACCAAAATATCACCCTAAGATAAATTGGTCATTATAAATTTCAAAATTAAGTTCATATTGTCAAAGTAACATTTTAAATGTGTCTAAAATTAATTATTTATTAAATTTGGTTCATTCGAGAACAAAATATTTTTAAACATAAAAGGATAATACCCAAAAGTATATCTTAAATTATAAATAAGTTTTATTTATATAAAAATTGTAAAAAATATTTGAAAATTAGTTATTATTATTTATATTAATATTTCTAATAGAGATTTTATAATCATATAATTTAAATAATTATAACTGTAAAATGTTGTTTCATAGAAACATCAATGTTGTGAGTAATGTGTGCCTAGTCAAAGTTGTGTGTAATATACACCATGTTGTGGTTACATGTAACATATGTTGAGTCATTGTTTCTTGTGAAAGGAATGTTTAAATTAGTATTTTAATATATATATAAATATATATAAACTAATCCAAGTTTCATGTTAAAAGGAAAATCTAAAAAGATAAATTAATTAGAAAAAATATTTCAAAATATCTCAAGGTGTCAAAAGACTGAAGTAATCATTTGGAGGAAATATGAAATTAATTTTCTTTACATTAATAAATCATTTTTATTAAAAGAACATGTATTGTAAAAAACTTATTGATTTATTTTATCTTGTCCTATTAAATTTTAAAGTAATTTTTACACATGATTTAATTTTTACAAAACGTTTTAAGAGGAATATTTATATTGTTTTTGGAATGAAGAACTTTTTTATTTTTACCAAAACTGTGATTAGAATATTTGTTTTAATACACATTACATGAATAAAATTAACTTTGATTATTGTCGGTCATTTATTTGAGATATCCTTTAATAGCATCGAAAGATATTTTTTCACAAATATTTTTCATTATTATTTAAGAAATTTTCATATTTTATATATGTGGTTTCAACGTGAAAATGACATTATTCCCAATAATTGTTCCAATTATATTTTAACATAATTTTTCATCCATGATAATATAATTTGATGTTAATTATTGTTTATATGGGTTATAGTAAAATTATACCATCCAATTTTGAATCTCTTGAAGGATTATATTGATAACGATTTAAGGATGAATATTTGAAAAAAATTCATTTCCAAATGCCAACAATGGTATGATGAATGATTTATGAAACAAAACCATTTTACATATTCTATCATATGAAAAAATTATTAAATGTTTATGAAGCCTATTTTATAAAAAAAATATTCCACAATGAATGTCTTATAATATTACATAAATCATATGAATTATTTTCATTCTGTTATAGGGGGAAAGAATTATATTTCCTCATAATGAATTCAAAAAACAAGGATATAAAATGTGTTAATAAGGAAATGAATAGGGAGTGAGCCCAGTTCATTAAGGGACACTTTTTACTAGGACAGTATTTTGATAAAATCATGGATACAAATATGATGGAACGAGGGAGTGAACCCAATCCAATATGATAGCCTCTGAAGTTATCCTTGACTAAAGAAATGAACTTACATGCTTTTATGTATGCCACTAACTTTTTAATATTCAAATGTTGTGCTATAAGTTTTTACATTATTTGATTCATTTATGATTTATATCTTATAAATTATCAATCATAATTCAATGACTCAATATTTTGATCTATTATAGGAAGGGTTTGGTTTTGAAATGTTAAACACACAACCTCGTACAATTATACATATGTTATTATTAAGTGGTAATTAATGACACCCTTTTTTATCCTTACCAAAAATATGATATAATCCTTTATTATGTTTCATTTCACAAGGTATGAATAAATATTTTATATATGCTATTTTATTAAAGATGGGGTTTATGAAGAATGTAGTGATAAATGATGTACATATCTTATGAACGAGTTGATTATATATCCATGTTACTAAATAAACTATAACTAGGTGATTTTTTCATTGATTGTTATATTATGTAATGAATATTAATATCCTAATACATAATATTGTTTTTTTAAATTATGGGTTGCTATAGTTTTTTCATATGAGAAATGATAGCGTCGTTCAGGTGTATGTGTATACTACGACCTCTATGAAGAGATGTAACTTTTTTAACGTCCACCAATCATGAATGGTTATATAGATGTATTTATTTAATATATATCAAATTTATAATATAATAATTATTTTTAATGATGATTTCTTATTTACCTTTATTACTTTTTATCAACTAAACAGTGAAAACATATCATATTCATATGGATAGAATACCCTCTCTATGATATGATAAAATTAATTTTTCATCACATCATTATATGAATGGTTATAAAATTCCACAAATCAAGAGTGTTTTATGTATCGAGAAATTGATTTTTTGAAAAGATAGATGTATTTTATTTTTTCGTAATGAATATTTTCTTCCGTGTAATTATTCTTTAAAATGATTTCATGAATCGTATTTTAAATGATCCAATGATTCTTTGAAATAATTTTCATCCATATATTTCTTATTCTAAGAGGTTTCTAAATGATTTTTTTCTATTTTGATGAACTTCTAATATATGAATTTTTACAAAATTTGGAAACAAAATAATATCTTTACAATTGATGACCTAAAAAACATTTTCCACCTCATGATTTTTTTAAAGAATAATTTTTAGGATTCCATGTTTATTTTTAATTAAAATCATATTTTCAACAAACTTTTATGTTTTATAAAGTGTTATCAAATGAAAATTACATTTTCTTATTTTTTCAATGAATGGTTTATATATTATTTTAAAGTAATTTTTTATATAATAAAATATTCATTGATGTTTTTTATTCATTAATGGGTGTATTTTTTTATGATATCACCCACTTCTATTATTGAGATTTATTATGGTTATGTAATGATAAAATAATTTTGAAACCTATTTCATGTTCATGGGTTATGAAATAATGAAATAATTATATTTTTATGATCTTATGGGACACTTATTTGTGGAATTTATTATGAGATGGTTGGGATTATGATTATATATCCTTTAATGAATCAAGGAAATATTGATATATCATGAGATGATATAGAATATGATGTAGAGTTACCCCATTCCATGAATGAAAAGATGTTTTTTTGTAGACCCTATCCAATACGAGACATCATCAAGTATATGATGAAGGCCTTAGAAGTGGTCCTCGAATAATGGAATGAGTTTATATGCGTATAATTATTCCATAACCCCTATAAAATGTTCTTATGATAATGATATTATTTCATGTATTATGATTGTTTAATGAAGATTCCTCACTCTTATGACTCATGAATTCTAAAATTATACAGTTTTATTACATGACTCTTGAATTATGATTTGTGATTAATTAGGTATGAACATCTTAAGTTAGGATCATCCTCTCATACAAATATTTCCAAATTCTTCTTTTATTTGTTAATTGATTGATATATCCCATCATTACCCTTACTGATAATATAATCTAACCCTTTAATATTTTTCAATTTACCTGGGTTATAAAGAAATTTTCAAAGTATGAAAATTATATAAAGATAAATTTGAGATAATAAAATTGTGAGAGTTATTTGTGATATCTAATGAAATTATATGATTATGTATCTAGTCTCAAAATATTCTAAAATTTTACGATTTTGGTGGACGTATTATTATAGAGTGTATTGATAATTAATATAAAATTATGAAATATTTATATATTTTATGTTCAAGTCACATAATTTATGTTTTTATTGTTGGTTCTACTACTCGAATTAGATGTGTGGTCGAAAATAATTTTGTCGGGTAGGGGAAGACTTTTATTTTTGGTTTTCAAATCCTCACTAGATATGTTTATTTTTATTATATCCTTGAATATGTTTTAATTATCTTTGAGAAAAGGATTCTATAGAACATTCAATGTCCTACACATTAGCACACTCATATGTTAAATGGATAAGTCATAAGCCTAAACCGTATACCTTAGTTATTCATTTTTGATCTCTTAGTAATTTCATATCCATCTATTTAAAAATTTATTTTTATATATTTAGTTTTACATTCTAATAATGGAGTTGAGCTAGTAGTTCTTACCACCCAAATACCACTTTTTCCCATACCCATAGTGCTGAATTGTTACGAATAATGTGAAATCCTTTCAATCAATCCTTTTTATTTTTATAGAAAATTATTGTTGAAAGATAATATTTTGATGCACCCTTGTTTATTTTATAATGAAATATATTTATTTCATAATATATTTTATCCTAATGTTTGGGAAGAATATACGATAGAATCAAATGTAATATTTATCCTAGTATTGGATATCTTCTAGTTATATCATATACAAGAATTACATTTCTTATCCATTGAGTGAGATAGAAAATTAAGTCCACTTAAATTATTATTTATAATCTAACTAGGTTATGAAATTAGGTCATGAATTTATGAACCTTTTCATATTTCATTTTCTATTCTAGTGGAAGATCATTAAACTGAAGAAGTAGTTATATTAAGAAACTTTTCAACTGAAAATATCTTTTTTAATTTTGATATAAAAATTTGATTTAAATTTATGAATTGTGGTGTATAGAGGCCTCTAAGGGTATAGATGGGATTATATATTATATTTTTTGGATCAACTTGATCACTAAAATCCTCATTTGAGTCTATAAGTGTGATTTATTTAAACACTATTGTAAATTTAGGTCTCAAAGTCTAGTAAAATTTTATAGTATTTGAGGGTCAAAGATAAAAAATTAGTTATTTGACGATAAATAGTGTAAACAATTTGTTAAATTTATAGAAACACATTCCCATAAATGATGTAATGTTTTGAAACACACCTAACATATGGTGTGGTATATGAAATTAAATACATAAGTTAAATGCAGCAATAGTGGATAACATAGGTTTTATCAAAGATATGAGTACAAAAAATCCTATTGTCTCTTCAAATTAAAAAAATAAGGTTTTCAGTTTTGGTTTTTGTTTAAAAATAAAGAAACCTATAAATTAAATTATTGAAAATAGTTTATGAGATTAGAGATCTTTCGTAAGATATATTTTCAATTATAATGCTATTGTAGTCTAAAAATGCTTTTATATACTTCCTTATTTAATTTATTATTGTAATATTCCTCCATTGATTTTTCTAAACACAATATATTAAATTAAATTATGGATATTGACCTAAGAGTGATTACTAATTTGTTATCCTCCCATCTAGTGTTCATGAAATTCAATAATTCAATTTCTAAATTACCTCAAAAATCCCCAATTGGTTGTTGGGGTTCCTAAAAAACATTTAATTCATTCACTTTCCACACACATGTGATATAAATTAATAAAACATCAACCGATAACAAATCATTCTTATTCAAGAAAAAATAAAAAGGGATTTTGGATAATATCAATTATGAGCCTATATAGTAACAATGAGCCTGTATGAATGCATAAACACAATTAAATTCAATGAATTAAAGAGTCACTGAGAACCGAAATTAGTTAAACATAAAATATTTTATTAAAAAATGCATAAGGTATCAATCATTATAAGAGAAAACCGTTATTTCCAGGATTAATCCAATGATTACTAATAAATTTATGTGGAAATAGAGAATAAAGGGGAATAACAAGGCATTATAAATATTTTAAACAACATAATAAAAAAATATCCAATAGGAAATATTGTTTTCCTTCTCTCCCAATATCCACAGAATCCTCCTCTTTTTTAATTAATTTTTTGTTTATTCTCTTCTATATTGTTCAAACCTCAGGAGACCTTATCCTTTTGAATATTTAACTTCTTACGTTTTTTATGATCTTAAAATCTATAGTGTGATTTTGTCTTCTCGGAAATCCATTTATTTCCATCTTTATCATTAAAAAAATGTTTTAAATGTTAATATATACATTGTAATATCCTATTGAGAACATGAAAGATGAATGTTCACCCAAATAAATGATATGAAATTTGGAGGATTCCGTCATGTTTTTCATCATAGCCTATTCATAACCTTTCATCAATAGATTATTAGGATTTATTTGGACCAACAAGAAGGTGGAAAAGCAATGGATTAACCATGATTCTCAAGTGACTACATGAAAAACATGTGACAACATGAAAGGTTTAATTACTGATATATAAAATGGGCATGAAGTCAATCTTGAAATGCATGGTCAATTGGTTTTGTTTTTATAGTCAATTGGAATAGATTATTCATTTGAGATACATGTATATAGCTTCAAAATGATTTATAATTTTAATTTATGGCCACTTCAGTTATGAAATTGATCCAATAAATTTGTGTGATTTATTGATTGACTTCATGGGTGAAAAGTGTGTGGTAGTTTTAGACTCAGCATCGATTTTCTAGTTCATAATCTTGTATTTTTTCCCTCCTTATAAATTTTTTTTCCATTATTGATTGTTTTTAATTATAAAACATTTATAAAAGTAATTTGATTTCTTTTGAATGACCTACATCCACCTGATATATCCATTAAAATTTACATTATTAAGTGCAAGATTTATTCTAATAATTCCAATGATCAACGAAAATAATTTAAAACCATATTAAAATCTATTTTCTCACTAAATCATTAAAATATTTTACTTTCTAAATCAGGGAAAATATCAAAGTAAATGATGAAATTTTAGGTAAATACAATGAAAATACTCAGTGAAATTTATGAAATTATTTTATATATCAATTGAAATGATTGTTAAATGTTAAATAATATCATTTAGTCATTTTATATGTATTATTACCTTATTTATAATTAGGAACATGATATATTAATGGGATATATTTAATTATAAATTTTTTTCTTTAATAAGATTGATGAAATATAGGGAAAATTTGTTGAAATAATTATTTGATAAGGAATACCCATCATGTGTGTTTATAGAATGGTTATAAATATATAAAATTATATATTGTAAGTCCATATGTGTAACAGTTTTTTTCATTACTTATATAATACTGAAACTCATAAAAATATAATGTATATTACAATATATGAAGATTGATTTGACATGTTGAAGTGTATTTAATAAAATTTTAATTATTTGGATAAAATTTGGAGGTTTTTATGAGTTGAAAAAAAATTAACCTAGAGTTTGATTTTGTCCATTAAGACGCATTGTATAAGTATGAAATTTTTTCCCAAATTTATGATGGTCATTCTAGACACTGGATTAGAAATTTAAATAATCCCAATGATACATAAGTTTCATTACCTTAAAAATATATTCACGCTATAAATAATTGATTAATTGTTAAATTTACATAAGAATAATAAGGGTCACACTATAAATATGTTAGTTATACAATGATGAACTTGATGATATATTTTAAAAATTACTCATTCAAGGATTGATATATAATATTATTATCATTGATACAAGATGTTACTTATATTTTTCAGAATGGGGGTAGAATGTCCCACGATAGTATGATTATTGTCATGAAATAATAATAATACCCAATGAAATAAGAAGTGGTATGTTTCCCATGATATAGTTCATTATATCATGATGCAAAACCATGATTCGTATGATTTTTATTGTTTTTATGAATCAAACCATTATATATGGTGTCACATAGTAACATGAATTCCACATTAAATTTGAAGAGAATGGTTTCACCATGAAGGTTTTTTGTCACACCATGATAGGAAGATGTTTTGGTAGAATTTATGCCAAACATATTTATCACACCATGATAAAAAAATTGATGCTGTGAATTATTTTGGAGTTCACTTGGATAGATCCAAAAAAATGAGACCAAAAATAATTTTAGTAGAGATGATGAAGGCTCTTACATGTCAAAATATTCAAATTTTAAATTCATATTCAATGATGGAAAATGATGTCAGTATGACGTGTTAATTGATATAAGAATATTTAAAATTATCAAAATATAATATCAATTAACAAATAAAAATAGATAAATAGGATAATGATATCTATTATTTAATTAGTAGAATAAGTTGAATAATTGGACGAAGATGATGAAGAACCACTATAGCATGATAGAAGTTTAATCTTGATGAATTATCTATTATTTTAAAAAATATATTTTATATATGTATTAGTGAGGGATAAATTTAAAAATTCGAGTTAATTTTTTATATCATGAGTTTAAGGTAAAATCTGATCTTCTGTAATCCATAATGATTATATTATTTCTATATATATCCTTGGGTGATTACAAATCATTCCAAGGATTTTATCCCTAATTTGGGTGATGAAACATATAAAATTATATTTTGACATTAGTGAAAAAGAATTTGTGTGTGTGAAAATGATCTTTTTAATCAATTTAATAGGTGAAAATGTTAGTTTCAAAATGAATCTTAATTAGGAATTTTATTTAATGATTAACCCCCAATGATCTATGACTACTCTTGAATTCCCTTTTCATATTGTATCTGATAATTCATGTTCCCATCAATGATGGTCTAATAATTAGTGTTTATTGAGAATTTATTTTTCTATGTTTGATGATTTGATCATTAAAATTATACTATGAATATTGGAAACCATAATATAGTGAATAAAAATGGGATTCCCGCATTTGATGAGAATAAATATTATGTTTGGAAGGATCAGATGATGCATCATTTTTTATCAATAATATTGTTTGTTTTAGAGGGTCAAGCATATGGTTTTATTTCTTGTGCTGAATATTCTTCTATGATATACATTTATTTAAAGAACAAGTAGAATGATGATCAATCGTGTAAAATCATCTAATCCTGTATTTTAGAGAAAAAATATATGAATGTTAATGGGATCAAGAAAACAAACTATATTTCGTAAAAATCAGAAATACTTTATAAAGGAAATGTGAACATTAATCAAGAAATGCAATAGGTTATGAGGATTATGTATGAATAAATCAAGATAAATGATGATGAAATTTTAGATTATGTTTTTACCCATGGTAATGAAATAATGAGAACCACCAATCGTTTTGGTGTTAATTGTCATGATAATGTGGGTTTTTATGGATTTAATGGATTTTTAACACGTTGTATTTAATGGTTTCAATTATTAAAGATCGTAGTTTATGTAAACATCCATTGAATGATCTATATATTATAATTATATCATATAAAATTAGTAAGGGAATTTTCTTCATTAATAAGATTATGAATGATAGGGAATTGTATTTTAACGACTCATAGGAAGATAAGTATAATAATGAAGATATTTGGGAACAATATGATTCAAATTATTAATAATATATTTATTTGAAATTTGAATAACCTCTATCAATCATTTTTAATAGTGTGATTAGATGAAAATGAATGTTAATGGAAATGACACTATTAAAATATTTCAAGTAAATATATATTTTAATTTTAGATTAAATGTTATAATGCTAAATGAATAAGATTATTATTATGAATCAGATGAAAGGTGAAAGAATTTATCATTGATGAAATAAAAAAAATTGATAAGCAATTTTTTTTATGCATAAAGGTCATAACTTCTCTTAAATGAAATAGAGAAATTTATTTCAATGTTTAAGAATAATGATTATAGTGATGAAAAAGATGAACTTGATGCTTCCATTCAATATGAGGAAATTATATTGATTGTTAAAGTAAAATATGAAGAGATTAAAAGTGAATAAATTATCAATGATGGATGTTTCGTAGAAACACGAATAGAGTTCATCGTGATGTGATTACTCAAGGGTTGTCTTCCAATGATGTCAAATTTGGAGACAAAGATAAAATATATAATGATAAAAAAACAAATTTTCAAATAGGAATGATTTAATTCATGATAAAAAAAGTCCAATACTAATAATGGTAATTGATTATTTGAATAATTATCTTATACAAGAGAATATATAAAAATTTGAAATGGAATATAGTGTTCATATGAAGGATAATAAAACTGATATTTTAAAATAATGTTTTTTCAACAATGATATAGGGATGGGTATGTACCAATAAAATGTTTATTATTATATTAGTTGTATTTAATAAAACATAAAGAAGAATATTTTTAAAGGTCTTTAAGTCTCATAAAATTGTGGGAATCAAGTAGAATAAAATATGTCATATTAATACGGTGATAACTATCTAGTATGTTTTTTATGGAATGTATTTTTAACCATGAAATGTAATGATGTTCATGTTTTTTAAAAAACCAAACGATACTGAAATGTTTGAAACAATTTGGATCACTATCAGGAATTTAAGAACATCTAGAAATAATTATTAAAGGAAATTATAAATATGTCGATATAAAAGAATTTTTTTGGGGATTATATGATAAAATTTAATTTTAAAATTATTTCCAAAATTGACAGTTAAAATAATTAATAAAAGTGGGTTTTGATATTTATAAAAAACACTATTTTCTAATTAATGCATACATTTTATATATAATAATGTAATATAGACTATTTTGGAACTAATAATTTATATATTTTTTTTAATACAAATATATATATTTTCCTAGAATATTTATTAAAAAACTAATTAGGTTGGTTTAGCCTCCTTTATGATAAGTATCTCAGAATCAATAGGAAAATTGAGGATTGAAGGTTAAAACTATGTTTCAACCATAATAAGTGGTTTATGGAAGTGGTGATTGTCTAGGTAACTCTACTAAATAATATCTCACCGTTATACCTAACAAATTGATTATTAAATATAATAATCAAAATAATCAAATGTTGAAAGAAAAAACAAAAAGAAAAGTATTATTTTTCTAAAGTTTTAATTAAGTAATTAAAATACTATTTTCCATGGATGATGGATATCTTATGTTTTTAACACATGTAATGATATTTAAAAATCTTAAATTATATTACAATATAAGGAATTATTAGTTACATTATGAAATAATGGGCCACTTAAAATCAAAGGATTTGGATAAAATGTAATTGGATGCTATAAGTTGAATTAAATGAAAATGTTGTATGTTAATGGGTTGAAACATATATATTTGAGTATGTATAAACTCTATATTGAAGGATATGATGTAGTGTTATGAAATTATGGGTTCTAGGTGAAGTGAGTAAAATATGGATGAGTATTAATGAGAGTAAAATGAACTCTGAGAAACTCTTCATAGATAGGTAATGTTGATGACTTATGGTAGTAATCAATAATAGGGAAAAATCTATAATTTTATAAAAATATTGGTAATCTTAACCAAAATGATGCATGAAATATTATAGGATTATATAACATTATAATGTTCATATATGGAAAATAAAGATAAATTGGATGTTTTCTCTAGGATAAAAAATAAATATAGTTATTTTTTCACCAACTAATGTAGTGATTCAAATGTAATTCCCATTAGATATCACTCATTAGGTCATTCATGGACACATTTTTAATCAATATATAAATATAAATAATTATTTTTTTTATATTTTACAAATTACTTTAATCATATCACATGCATTATGTTCATGAAGCATATGTTGAAGGATCTGAAAATGTTCATGGTTTTTTAGAAACATGCTGTGAAGGATTATTATTTCTTCATAAGGAAGATAAAAGGTGAAAATTTTGTTGAATATAATTTTTTAGAATTTTAAGGATAAAGTTTTATTCATGGAATTTAGTATAAACATAGATCACTAAACACAATACAAAAAATGATGTTTCTTAAGGAAAGAACATAAGTTTGGTGGAGTTAAATCATACCATGTTGGATGAGCTTGATACATCATGAAATTTATAATGAAAACAAATTTGTATAAGGATTCATATTCAGAAACATTATTTATTTTAAAACATATAAATGTAACTTGATGAGACACATTTTAAGAATTCACAATTTTTGAAATAATTTGGGTAGTTTTGAAGCCCTTTTATGATCAATATAAAGGTAAAAAACAAGGGGAATTTATATTAGAAAATTGCTCATAATAAATAAATATGGATGATTTTATATTCCACTAATGTAAAATTATTCAAAATATCAAATTATGAAGTTAAATATTTTGAATAATGTTTTAAAATTGATTATAATAAAATAGTTTTTTAAAGAAGAGAAAAACATATAAAAAATGAGTACATTGATTAATATCAGCATAAATAATTTGATTTAGGAATTTATTATGAATCATAAACACCACTCATTTTATTAAAGTATGATAATAAAAAATTATTTTGATAATATAATATTGAAATAAGGGCATTGGGTTTATACTAGAAAAATTTTGATGACTGTAAAAAATACAACATTGTTTTGTCAAGATATTCTAAGAGTTGTAAAGTTGGATTTATTGAATCAAGAGTGTATTAATAATAATATTGAATGGATTATCAAATCAAGAAGAATAATACTTGGTATCTTATACCCATTCATAAAAATAAAATATTTATCAGAACAAAGTGGGATCTTTTTAAAAAGATGAATGAAAAATTACAATTGTTAATAAACATGGAAATATTTAGCAGAAATGGTTACTCATAGATTGAAGGAATTAATTTTTATGCGACCATTGGATTATGAACATGAAATGATATTGTTAAGATATTTAAATCTATTATGAAACAAAGTTGATATAATGTTTTTCAGATAGAATTCAAGTAATCTTTCATCAAAGGAGAGTCAGAGAGGGAACTATTCACCAAATGGTTTTTTTCTAGATATACTAAAGGGGATGTTTTCTAGAGAAATAATGACATGTATATTCCATAATATATCTGAGAGCATGGTATTCAAACCATAAAGAATGTTTTGATTTTTTAGAAGGGGATTAATGTTCTAATGAAATTTTTGATAGAATATTATTAAAAACATGATTCAAGATTAAAAGTGATAAATTTCATGGATTAAATAGTGGAAACCACATATAAATAAATTATAATAAGATGGTAACTTTTATTATTATTTTCTATATATATGATTCTATTTTTTTCTTGAAATTAATATTATTATTTAGAAGAGTTTTATTTGAAAATGAAGAATAAGAATGTAATTTTTATTATAAGAGAGTTATGTTATATCATGTGTTTGGAAGTTTCTTTGTAAATGGATTAATATTTTTCTATTTTAAGATTAATACACCCTTGAAATTATAGAAACAAATTTCATAGTGTATTTACATCAAATATTATGAATAATGTTGGTGAGAATCATAGATTTGACATATGAAATAGAATCATATTATAGTGAATTCTAGGAGTATCGTAGTAGTTTTTGTATAATTAAATAATTTAATAAAATATATAATATATAATATTAAATTATTTCTTAATATAAAATTTCACCAAAGTATTCTAATTGAATTATATATAATTTTAGTCATTTTTTAATTAAATGTATAAAAAACAAAGACTAAAATATAACACTAGTAGAATGCTTCATTTTTTGGATATATAGATAGAAATTTTTCTGGAAAGTATACAATAGATGATTAATAGATGGTGGAGATCTGTTTTTGAAAAAATTTCATTTAAAGGAATAAGAATATAAAAATATTAGAACCATTTAGTATTGGTAAAGAAGAATATATTACTACCACTTAATCATCAAACAAATTATTAAAGATGAGGACTCAATTAGAATATATTTTGATAAAAGTGATATATCCACTACTAATGGGGTATGAATATTAAATTCATATAAACTAATAAAGAAAACTGATTTAAATTTATTTATCAATGAACATTGAAATAGAAAATCACTTAATCAAGGAGGTTATAGTGAAAAAATTATCAAAGATAGAAATTATTCCAATAAATAAAGGAATAAAAAATTTATTCACTAAACCAATAGAAATTGATATATTTAAACTATAGAGGTTTATAATGGTAGTTCATATTCATTCCACTCAAATATATTTTTTGGGGGAACATCACCTATACCAATTTACCATTAGATTATTCAATTTTAGAGGGAGGGAAAGGAAAAATAAATCTATCTATATATACATTCCCTAATGTGTTTAAAAATTTATATAACATTATTATTGTATAGAATCCAAATATATTTGACTAACATAACATGGGAGTGATCTATTATCTAGGTGGATGGTTTATTTAGATTTTTTTTAAAAGGGGTAAGATTTGAATTCCTTATAGGAATTTTGTGAGTTTTTCTGAGATTAAAAATGTATAGTGACTAGGTTTTCTATAGTTTTTTATAATAAAGTTCCCAGAACATTTTTTGATACGTTAATTAATTTTTGGTTGCAGTTTCTAAATTTATAACAATAGTATCCAGATTTTTTAATAAGTTTATTTATTTAACTATATATAGACAACATGGTATTATTGATATTTTTTTCATACATTAATCTTTTCGTGTAGGATTTGGATTATTGAATAATATTTAAATGATATGTGTTATGACATTGAAGGTGGATTATGTATCTTAGTTGAAAAATAAATCCAAATTTATTTATTCAATAATATAGTATATGTTTATGTGAAATGTTGAATGATGATGTTTCTATGTCTTTGGGTTAAATACTAAAATCCTGGTGTTGTTTGATGAAATTAAAAGTTCATGTTGTATCCCATTTATAACTGTTTCAAAATGGGAATAATGAATTTGAAAAGAAAAATTCTTGTGATTATGTGTTTTATTTTTTCCAATGCATAAATCCTATTCTAAATAATAAAAAATAAATTCAATAATTTGAGGTGATTTATTTTTATATTTCTGAAATCTTTTTGTAGTGATTTTTAATTTTTGGAAGATATATGAAGGTTATATTATATAAATATAATTGAAACTGAAATTTCAAAATGTCATTAATTACACCATGTATACCTCGAAGTAAATTTTAATCTTAACAAAGGTTCATTCTAAATACAAAACTATAAATTTATAAAATTTCTTTGATATATATGGGTTGCCACATTAATCTTACATCCATTTATTGAATCAATTTTTTGATGATAAATTTACATATGTATAAGAAGTCTAAATCTGTAAAGATTATAGTGTAGTATTATATATGGTTTGTATGATTTATATAATTCCTCATTTAACTATTTATATCGATTATTCTTATCTATGATACGTTAGTTTCATTAATTTATCAAAAAGGGAGTGGGAAGTCTCATGCTATTATTCTTACTATCATAGCATGACATGAAAAACTAGAGAAAAATGAAATAGAGGGGATTCTTATGAATTAATTTTCTTTCAATGATCTTAAACCATGATTAATATTATTATTTATATTATAATAAATCACATGTCATACATGGTATGACATTGTGACATGTATACATGATTAAATTGGAAGATAATAGTTTAATCATGACTATTTTTTTTTCATGCCATGTTTGTAGGAGGTTTTGAAATCCAGTAAGGGTAAACATATTTTTCAAACTCTTATGAATAATATAATTCAATGAATTAATCCACTTTGGATTTTATATCATATGATATAATAATATATATTTATTGGGATAATTGGTTGAACACAATTACCAGTATGAAGGATTGAATTTGAAAATATACTTCAATGGGAGAAAATATTATTTGTGAAAGAATAAATAAAATAGTGACCTCATATAGAATTAACAAAGAAGATAAAATATGTAATAGAAAGATAGGTAAATATAAAAATTATTACTAACATGAATGTAGAAGAAGAATAAAATTATTATAAATAATAAGAATAGTCACTACAAAATCGAAATAGATGTTCTGTCATGTCGATAACTCAGTTGTCCTTAAAACTAATGTGAAATTAATATTACAGTTAGTGAAATTCAAACCATTAGGATAATATTTTATACCTTTCGTAAAATAGTAAAAATCATAGATTTATAATAAAAAAAATTATACTAGTGTGCTACATGTTCTTGGGTGACTCTTGATCATTGAAGTGATTAATTACTCATTTTGAGTAGCAATCTTGGTAAAAATATGTCACGAATTACGGGCGTGTGATCTGTTGTGTGTGAAAATGGTCTTGTTACTGACATTAATAGTTGATAAAGGTTATTTATAATATAATGTAAAAAATAATTGAATACATCATTTCACCCCTCTTAATCAACACTCACTAATCTCACAGATTCTTTTCATGTTGAATCAAAGAATATTTTTCCTGTAATGATGATATGATATTTAGAGTCTGAATAGAAAGAGTTCTTATATGTTAGAATATTTGGTCAATGAATATTTACAATGGACATGTAAAAAATTAATTTACTAAATAAAAAGTTGATTTCAACTTAGGATGCGAAAAAATTATTTTGAAAGACCAAACAATTTATTATTTTACCAGATGTTTTGGAGGTTATAACTAATGGGTTTATTACATGACATTATGGTGTTCTATGACATTATGTGATAGAAGGGAAACTAATAATTTTGGTTATTCCTGAATTCTATCATGTCATATATTTTATGTAAATAATTTCTTAATGATAAAGGGATCAATAATGTAAAACGTTTTGTGATAAATTAGAAACCCAATATGAAGGAAATGGGAAAGTGAATAAATTAAAGCAACATGTTTTGAGATTGATGTAATAAGACCTCATGTTTAATGATGATGAAATAGTATATGACTTGTTCACATTTGTAAATTAAATTTTGAGCACCATCCGAGGATTTTACAAGAATTTGGATGATACTATGGTTTTTTGGATGATTCCATAAATGTTTGTAGAGAGGTTTGATGCAGAGTTATCAATACATTAACACCATGATTTATTCTCAAAAAACTATATAATATATATTTAATTATTATATATTGTTAAATGTGAAAGTGATTTTTATTATTAAAGAAGGGAAATCACAATAGAGAAATATCCTTTAAATTATTAAATTACAGAAAGAGATATAAAAAAATATTTTGGATGAAAATGATTCTCATGAAGAAGTTGATTTCGAATTGAAATTAAACAATCTATTCTCACTCATAATTAAGAATTTGGGAATTAGAAAATGATTTTTATTGGAAATATAGAACCAATTTTTTTATCTATAGATAAGTTAAATATTTTATAGTAAGTCATTTAATGTTAAAATATGTCGATTATTATGAACATGAGAAGGAAATGAAATAAGTTTTCTCATAGAATAATTATATAAAAGATATAAGTCTAAGGTTTTATTGAAATGTGAAATTCATAAATTCCCAAAACCCCCAAGTATAAATTTTATGTCAATGGTTGAGAGTTTTAATAATATTTTGGACAAAGAGGAAGTTGACCAATCCAATTAATCCAATGAAATGTTATATATTTTTAACATGAATGTGGAATATTCCTATAAATATAAAAGTATAAATCTTAAAAGTGAGGAGGAAATAGAAATAAAGTTCATGATAATGGGATATCAAAGGGAATGACTTTCAAAAATCTCAAATTTGGATATGAAGAATAAAATATTAAATAAACAGAATAGATTTTCATGCCATTATATAACTATTCAACTTGAAAATGGTTCATAGATGATGAGGAGGATTCATAACACAATGAAGTTCTCTATATAAGATAATAATTTGAAATTTGAAATTATTTAATGGTAATAGTGACCTATAAAACGCCTGAGGTCTTCTCACTAATGTTGATTAATTCTGAAATGGAAGAAGATTAGTTAGAATTAATCATGTATTATTACCTTCAAGGAAATTGATAATTCTTAAAGAAAAACAGGAAAAATGATTTTATGTCTCATGTAAAGATATGATAAAATTAAGCTAATGAATTTTATATTTAATGGGTGATAAATATCGTGAATGTATTGATGTAAAGTCACATTCTATGTCAGAATTGATGATGGTTAAGACTGTATAAAATCAAAATGATACATTAAAATATAAGAGTTATTTAAACACATTGTTGAATGTAAAAAATAAAAAAAATTATTATTTGATAAAGTTTTTAATAATTATTTAGTGCTGAAAATTATTTTATGAGTCTACAGAAATTGGGATCTGTAAAATGATATAAAATCGATAGTCAAAAAAAGTATGAAGTGCATGTGTCAACATTCAGACATAATGGTTTTAGATGAATGTATACTTTTTATGGATATGATTAGGATAATAAATGGTTAAGGAAATTTAAAATCATATATTTGTCTATCTAAAACCATCACATTGAGCCAAGGTGATTTTAAATACAATGTTTAAGTGGGAGTAATCCCATTCAATGTTGAATAGTTAAGAAGTAACATAAAAATAAAAAACTAATGGTGGAAAGTAATTTTCCTCCATTATAGGAGGTTTTGGAAAGGGGTTACAAGATTGGTCACTTTATTGAATAGTTTCCCAAAATTTAACATTCCCATTTGTTTTTAAAATTTAATACTCAAAATACATAGATGAAGATAAAAAATGAATGGATAACCCTTTTTATTTATTTTTCAGTTGAATAATAAAAAATAAAATGTATATAAATTTTAGGTGGTGGTTGATATTCACATATGATAGTATGTTTAATGATCTTAAATGATAGAGGAATGTGCAATGATGTATCAACGATCATGGAAACATTAGGAAACTTAATATGAAACGATTTGAATTAGTATTCATTGGAAATGATATGTTTTAGTTCAAGATAAAGTTTAATGTTAATAGTTTGAAAAATATATTTTAAGTTTATGTCATCTCTTTGATGTTGAAAATAATGTAGTTTTTTTAAAATATGTTATATTTTTGAAGAGGATAATGTAATGCTGGGTATTGATAATGGGGCACTAAACACATGGAAACGTGTTCCACATATGTGTTGTAGATATCTAATTTTATAAAATCTTAATATATGAAAATATATTGTGGAATTAAATAATTGAACCCCTTGGATATTAGATCATGTGAAAGATTACATGATGAGAAATATTTTTTGTTGTTACATTAATAAAAATAGATACAAATTTTATGTTCTATCCATTCCAAAAAGTAGATATAGTTAGTGATCCTGTTATGAATGTAGAGATTGAAGAATCAAATTTATTTGAGATCATTAATTAAAATATTTGTGGGATTATAAGGAATAAATATAGAAATATTTATAATTTATTTATTTATTTTATATATTAATTTACCTATATCACCTACTTCATGAACATAGATCATAAATAATAAGACATGAAAACAATAATGAGTTTTAGTAGTAACATATTAAAAGGCGTAAAATTTCACCAAGAATAATATTTAGACATAAAACAGTATTTATTATAGTAGAATATTATTTGAAATGTATATTTAGTTGAATTATATTCATTATAAACTAATTTCACCATACAATGAATAATAAAATTATATTACTAAATGAATTATAATAAGATTGGTTGAGAATACTTATACCATGTTGATTGAGGATGATAATTCATGACATTTAAAGATACAATAAATTGTTATAACTATTTATATCACATTACTGTCCTTGTTTTGAGGTATTCCTTTATTATTTTCAGTTATTCAGTTTTTCCTTGGTTTCCCCTTTGTTTTTTATGTAAAAAATAGAGATTTTTTGCTGGATAGTAGGTGGCGCATAGTTGGAACATGGGTAAGGGATACCGTGTTCCCTCCTCCATGAAATCATTTGGTAGATTTACATTTTTTATAGTGGTGAACTCATGGTTGGAGTATAGTTTGTCAAACTGTTTGGGATAACTGTTTGACATGGTCATCTAGGATTGTTAGGGACATGCAGTTTCCACTAAATTTGGAAAACCATACGAGATAACCATGAGACATGTGTAAGTCATTAAAAATTTGTAATTAACACTTTTACCTCTTTTATTTTAACACTAAATCTCCACAAATATTCCTCATAATGTATTTTCATCCCTGGGAGTTCCACCAAAAATTCTTGTACTTTTTTCCCACTAATCGTTGGGTGGTTTTAGCCTTACAACTAAATGAAATTATCAAGTTTGTATTATTCCACCAGATTTATCCCTTAATATAGGGCTTCATTTCCCTCTATCTTGAGATCATTTTTTCTATTGGGTTATTGGACTTAAATATGTCTTGATAAAGTGCTTTTTGGGTAAATAATGATGTTTGTTTTCAATCTTTCCTTGACTAGGTCTTGTGGTGTTGTCATTGTTGTTTTCCATAGGGTTTTGAAAGTTTCTAAGTGTGAGGTAGGTAGTTCCAAGATTTTACATAATTATATGAGTTTTGATAGTACGATTGACTATCTAAATTTGTTCTAGATATTATTGTTGTTAATTGAAACATGTTTTTAAAAAGGATCGAGATGCATATGTAATGAAAATTGGTTTTACAAAGGAAAGTGGTAAGGTTCCATGTTTGATTAATTTTGGGCATCATGAATATATTTTATCCTTTTTTAATGGATTGAAATGTGTTTTCTATGAGATCAAAAAATGTTAATATATTTAAAAATAATTTTACAAGATAAATGGGGTTTTCTCAAATGTTGGATTCTTTGTTTTGAACCTAAAATGTGTATCTAAATTACGAAATTTATGTGAATCAATTTATGAAATGATTTTTGGTGTGAGAATAGATTTTAACAGTGATTTTCCCATGTAAATGGATGTATATCATTTATGTTCTCTTTTTTTGGTTTTGAAGTAGTTTTTTATGAATTTTATAAGTGGTGAGAAATGTAATTCCAAACAGTTTTGTTGTGAATATGAAAATTTGGCAGAAATGATTTCCTTGTTATATTATGATTCCTAGATTTTGTATGTGAATTTATTTATGTATGTGATATATGAAATGAAATTTGTAGGTATATGGAATAAATGGTATCTGGGTTATTGAACTAGAACAACTACGCTAGTTGACTGAGAAGTGGGTGATGCCTGAATTCATCTATTAGGATTGATGATCACAATAATAACTAAAAAAGTGATATAATCTGGGACCACTAAAATTATGTGATAGGATATAATCGAGTTTGTTATGCATGGGGAAACTGTTGGTATTTTTTTTTGATTTTCTGACCACAAAAATTTTGGGAGACATTCCCCTCAAGTGGCACCTTCATGGGAACATTGTTGGTTGTTCGGTTGGAAGATTTTTCTCACTGAGGTATGAGATTCATTGGGTCACCCTAGTGGTAATAAAAATTAGGTAGTTTCCCATGGTTCTCTCTTGTATAATGATTCTTATTTGATGTGGTTCTATACATCGTTATAATGTTTACCTTGTGTATATTTTTATTTTAGGAATGATTATTTTGTAAAAACTGTTTTCCTTAAAAAGTGTTTCTTAACAAGGTTTTACTAAAAAAAATTCATATAATGCCTTTAAATATTCTTTTAGAAATGTTAATTTATATTCTTATTCTAGTATTATAGAATTTAATCCTTCTTTTTGGTGGAATCATACTAGGATTTAGCTCACACCCTATATGCACCTTTGGATGAATGTAGACTTTGTTATGTATAAAAAATGTATGGGAAATATGTGTCATAAAGGTGATATAAAATATGGTTTATTGGGTTATAATTCATACCAGGGTTGGTGTTTTTATCTTTACAATTATTTCCATATTTCTTCAGGGAGGTTTTTTGGATAATTTGGTTTTTCTCATTTCATGTATTATTTTTTGTTTCATTTAAAGTTGTAAAAATTTAATATAAAAATTATTGTACTTCAATTGGTTATGACTATCAATTTTATGGTGTTTATTATTTTTGGTTTTTCAGGATTATATTAATGGGTGAATACATTCCCAAATTGGATATTTTATACTCAGGTGCTAGTTTCTATCCCATGGGGATCAAGAACACCCTTCAGGCCATGACATGACTAGGTTTGGGTGTTTGTTCGGATGGAACTGTACTTGGTTCATGAAAATATATATTCTAAAAAACAACTTTTATAAAAAAAAACATAGATATATTATAAGTCCCCAGCCTTAAAACATACTTAATCTTGAGTTATTACAAGATTACACATTGATGATCTTTTCAGGTTTAGAGTTTTAGAGGATTAGATCATGAAACTTGCATTACATTCCACATTTAAACAAAGTGGTTACATAAAAGGCAGTATTCATTCTTCCCATCAACGGAAACATATTTAAAATAAAACATGGATTCTTTCTTGACACATCCTTGACACTATCATCCCATCATGTACCTTTCCCTTGACCTGTTAAAAACATTTCAAAAACTTGGGATGAGCATAAAAATCTCAGTAAGGGTTATAAAAAAATATGGAAAAGAAACATGAGTTCATATATACATAAGAATGAAATCATACTCTACCCATAAAACATAGGCACTTTAACATACCTCATAAAACCATGAATAAATCATAGAAATCATAAGACATAAAGGTAACTTGAGGCATTCATAACATTCTTACGTAGGGAGTAACCCTCTTGGTTACGTTTGGAATACCCATCACAGTATATTACCTAAATCACAACGGAGAAACCTTAACGTTTCACTCCTTCGCGTTACCCAATGCATTGAAGAGCTATATCGGGCTCACCCGCACTTAGTCTATCACGGAACCACCCGTCTTCATACTAATGCCCAAGAACCTCAACATAATCGTATCACATAAAACATGCATAATGGAAACATAACATTTCCACCTTTCAATCACAAGATATCAATACCACACATTGATATAGAAATATTATGAAAACCATTTTCAATACCAAAATTAAAGAAAAGTAAAACATGGTATTTATTTTTATTTTAAAAAAAGGTATGGCTTGTAAAGGAACCCGAAACTCAAGTAATGGTCACGGCGGCGGAGGAGTCATTGTCGCCGCATACGTACGACAAAAACATTCCATTTTATCGTTTAGTAAACGCTTCGTATAAAAAATATTCCTTTTAAATAAACTTAAAAGTCAAAGGGGTTTATACACCGTATAAAAGAAAGTTATGTATATAACAAAATATGCCTCAACAAAAGGAGATTGAGACGAAGTCCCTTACAAAGACGGTATCCTTGGTTTAAGGATAAATCAATTACATAATTATGGGTGAAAAAAGAATACACCAAATATAAGTGGATATTAAGTGTAAAATAATCAAAGGTTGTTCACACATATTCAAAGGATGACATATTCAATAACTACATGTTGAACCCAAAGGAATCTAAATTGGGTTAAGAAGTTCCCTTGACAGCCTAACGGCGTCACATCAAAATGATTTAATGAGAGATAAAAAAGGTATCTCATCACTTGGCCATAAATTTTACATCAATAAGGATATATGAGAACATATCCCAACATAACAATATGTAAATTAAAATACCCAACAAAAGAAGTCTTTTAAAAAGAGGAGGGTGAAAGGTTCCCTTACCGACATGGGTATCTTTCAAAACATACACCTCGTGAAAGAAAGACAATAAAACATTGATGTAAATACTCATAAAATAAAGTATATTACACAATGAGTAAAATAATGGGAAGTACATACACCACTCAAAGGAAATTTTGGAAAATGTAGCATAAATCTCACGGGAATAAAAGTGAGATGATAAATCCCTTACGAAAACTCGGCAGCCTAACGACGCCACTTAAAACTTCCAAAAATAGATTGATGAGATCAAATAGTGTCCCTCATAGTATTAACATAATGTTTACTGAAAGAGTAATATAAAAGAACATCCTTTAACATAACAAATAGGAGCTTAAAAGAAGTGACATAAAGGAGAGGACATAAAAAGAAAGAGATAGGTTAGATCTCTTACAAAAAATTCAGCGGCCTAATGGCGCCACTCAAAACTTCCAAAATGGATTGATGAGAGGAAATAGGGTCTCTCACCATATGAACATAATAATTATAGTATGATTAATATAAAATAACATCCCAATCATAATAAAGAGGATCTTAAAAGGAATGGCAAAAAAGAGTGTACTTAAAAAGAAAGAGAGGTGTAGGATCTCTTACCTCAAGTCCAACTTGTCTTGTTCGTTTCTTTATATTCCTGAATAATAAACTTTGGTCAATTAATAATTGACTAAGTAACTCCTTTAGATATTATTATTCAGTTCATATCACATATTATAATGTTATAATAACTGTTTAATAATGTTAGTTCATATCAGACGTTTTTGCTAATGTTTGGTACATAAGTCAAAAATGAACTTGTTTGAAAAATGATTGCACATGTAGTTGTAAGTAAATAATTTCAAGAATAGTATTAATGATTAAAATATCATATATATCCAGTAAATATTGATTTCATACTATTCCATATCATTTGGAGATAAAAAACGAAAAGCACCGTTCATGGAGACGGTAGGCCGTACGTACGCATGAACGCTACTTTTATTTTTGTCATATTAACAAAATGAGATATATATATATATATCTGTGTTATAATTCCAGAATGATATCCATAACTTTTATGTAATATATTACATATATATCCATTATATATATGTACTTATAATATTACATAACATTTTGAGATAAGACATTAAATGTACCGTTCATGGAGACGGTAAGTCGTACGTACGCATGAACGCTACTTCCATTTCTATTTCATATTTAATGGATTTAAAACATAATGATACATAATAGTATTTTAATTCCAGTATGGTATAATATATAATATCATTAAATATATCCTTTATACGTACCACATATGGTATTAACGAATCAAATCACTTTGAGGGGGTGGTAGTCCGCACTTCCTTAAATGAAGATATACGTTTACCCATAATGGAAACCATAAAGGTATGCCCAAAATTAAAAATACAGAAGAATAAGGAAAACATTAAAATATTATATATCATATATAAATATAGTGTCATCTTAATGGCCACCTTTGAAGGTGTTATAAGAATGTTGAACAATCATCGTTTCGAGAGGCAGATATTCGCCATCCACAGAAACAGAATGTTCTTTAACCATTAGATGTAGGTGTGTGAAAGTGTAGCTCGAATCCTTCTTATAACAAAATACTAGTATATTTATGATACTGGATTTGTTACAAAATAAATTAATAAAAAGAGTTTAGGGGGTTGGAGAAGCAAAATAAAACAAAAGGACTCAAGTGAAGACATTACCTTAAAATCGGGTAACTCCCTTCGGTTTGAGCTCAAAGGCTTCCTTGGGAAGACTTCTGCCCATAGTGATGCTTCAAGGAGTAAGAGAGGGAAGTGGAGAGACAAAATGGGAAGTGGTTGGCCGAGCCAAAGGCTTTGGGAGTGTGGGTAAGTAGGTAGAGGTGGTGGCCTTTTATAAGAGGAGAGGAGGGGCACTCTTGGAATGTAAAGATAAGTTACTTTATTTTAAAATGTGTTTCGGATTAAAAAAGTCCGACATTGATATTATTCAAGGATAAGGTGATAAGGGTTCGAAATCCACTCATCAAATTGGTTTGGCCATGTTTAGGTCTTATATTATACATTATCTTTCCTTTTTATTTAAATCCTTTATTAATGAGGTAATCGCTGCATCATCATGATGTCATAAATAATTTAATTTATTTAAAGTCTAAAAATTGTAAAAAAATACTATGATGTAGGAAATATGTTTATATTTCCAATTAATATTTATAATCAAAAATCTGACTTGTATAACCCCATGTAAAAATTGTTTTAGTAAAACATCTCATGTGTGTGTCATTTTTACTTTAATATTAAATAAAAAGTTATTTATGTCATTTCCCAACCAAAGTGGCTCCATGGGGTCCCCAAGTTGACCCATGGATTCTCTTGGTCGGCCATGACACATAAAATGATGTTATGAAATTTGTCAAGTTCATTTCATATTATTAAAACATTATTTTTACCTTAAACTACACTAATTACCTCTAATCGAGATTAAAAACTTAATAAGTTACTATTCACCAAAAAATTATTTTAATCCCATTGAACCACATTTTACTTCTTAATTACAACCATGTATGTCAGATTTTTGAAATTCAAAACACAAAGGTGTAAAAATTTCATTTAAACGGAAAATCAGTTTTTATAAGTACCACTTAGTGGTTTCACTATTCATCAAAAATTGGAGTTTTTCAGAAAATTACCAAAAATTGACCCTAAGATATATTTGATATTCTGAATTCAAAAATGAAGTATATTTTACAAAATTCAAAACATATAAGTCACATTAATTAATTTAATAATTAATTCCTGCTGTCATGACAAATAGCGTGTTTTTATGAAACAATAAGTATCAAAAGATTGACACTATTTTAAGTCAGATTTCAAAGTGAAATTAATTCCAATGACCACTATTATATTTAATGGTAAAAATATATTATAATTTCAATTTAAAACCAATTCCAAAGATAATCTAATCATATAAATAAATTATATTAAAAAGAGGTTTTGAATTAAAAAACAACATTTTACACTACTCATTAAAAAAATGAACTTTATCAGAAAGATACCAAAAATTTACACAAAGTAAATTTTGATGTCCCGATTCTAAATAAGAGTTTTATTTGGTCCAAAAGGATGTATAAGAGTGAACAAAACTATATTTAATGACGGTTCTCCATCAAAAGGCGATAAGTGAACCTTTAGTGAAAACTAGGGCATATACGCCTAAAATTGAATTCCTTCCATATTTTAAGCCTTTATCTTTTATTGGATAAAAGTAAAAACATTTAAAAACATATATAATCATATTTTAGTTATTTCTATCCATTCCCGCCAATACAAAGGCTACATGTTCACTTCCATTTAAAATAATATTATTTTATTATTAGAGTGCAACGTATGATTCCCAAGAAACTCGTTGTTGCGTGTTGGGTACGTCATCGAGCATAGCTTCCCCTTTAAAATCATATTAATATTTTATTCACAAATATGGATAAATATGAAAATGTCATATTCTTTATTTACCTGGGGTGTTACATCCTTCCCCCCTTTTGGGAATTGCGTCCTCGCAATTTTTAAAATTGATCTTGGAAACATCCTTGAAAGTCCCACATCGGAACAAGAGTCGGTAAAACAATCACTTTAAAATAAAGAAAGATAAGTAAAAAGGTCACCCGAGTTAACCCATACTAGGATTCCATGTAGAAAAATATGGACATGGAGGAGAAAACATAGGGTCATGTTCTGATAGAGAGTGATAGAAAACATGTTTAGGAGAAAGTTAACCACAAGAAAATCACAAACTTGTGATGGGTTAAACGGTATTCGATTCCCCAGTAGGAAAATTTAATAGACAACATTTTTGTTTTAAGTTACTTTTTATTGAAGAATTTATTCATAAGGAAACATAATCAATTATCATGTTGACTTTCACCTTTTACTAGATTCCTTAATCAAACTCATATTTGTTTCCAAAAGACGAGTATTTAGGGAGACTTGTTCGCATTAAGAGTACTATAATCAACTTCTAGAAAATCACCTAATCCAAAATAGATAACTATATACTTCCCATGTCTTTAGACTCTAACCAAAACCAAAACCAAAAAGGTTAGTACATGATCAGATAATCCAGAAAAGTATAACCCTTTATAAAAAAATCTATTCTTAATCTCCAAAATTTGTCCAACAAAACCCAAAGTTCAATGAAGACCATTCGATAAACAATTTGTCCATAAAATTCTTCAAAGTAAACCAAACTAAGATTGAAACCCAAATATTTTGAAGGATTTAGTTACATAGTCTACCATGTTAAATCGTATCATTTATCTCCAAACCACATCAGTTGCTCTTAATGTCTCGTATTGAAAAGTAATTAATCCTAATCACTTATCCTCCCTAATAGGTTAATAAATTTCCATATATAACCCAAAATCAACTTACTCTTAATTAATAAAATCATCTAACTAAAAAAATAGTCAAACTAACCAGGGACTTCACGTAGTCCAGGGGTAGGTGATAAATACCAGTCGCACTTTGGTTGTGGGTTCAATTCCCAAAGCTTTGTCCGAAGCGACGGGTTGTCACACGGTATGCGTGTTGTTTTTTTTCCAAAACTATATAATTATCAAATCATTCCCCAAAAAGGGATAAAATCATAAAAAATAACCATAACATAATTTAACCTAAATTTTATCTCATGCCTTTCACTTCAATCATAACATATAGTAACCCCTAATTACCTCAAAAGTAATGATCATATAAACCCAAATGGTTCTTTATAACTATGTCCACAAAAGAAAATATAACTATTCCTTGAATAAAATTTGCCTATATTAAACATCAGGGTGACACATAATATAAAAAGACTTCTAATGTAACACCATCATCAAAAGAGACTTAATACTCTTAGGAATTTCACCATAACTCTTGAATCCCTTATATGTTGACATATTACTCATTCAACATTCTTCATGATCCATTAACCATTACTTTCCAACTTATTCCGAAATAACTCTTTCCTACAAACAAAATCATGAATCATATCCTAAGATTCCAAAATAGGAAAACAATAGTCATGAAATAATACATACCTTTGATTGGTCATTGTCAGTTTCTTCATACTCAATCGGAATGGCATTAGGTATTGGTAAACAAACATTTGTATGCTCTTGGTGACCCCATTCACGAAACTTCTTCATAGGAAATGTGTTTTCATGATGACCATGCACACCACATTTAAAACATTCAATTGATCCCTCAGAAAGAACTTCTTTCCCTTTCCTCGAGTCAAGTGGATGCTTCCTTTTTCCATGGCAGGTTCTTGCTTTATGACCTTCATTTCCACATCTATAGCATATTTCTGTCCCTTTGAAACATTTTCCTAAGTGTTTCTTTCCACATCTTTGACACATAGGTTTTTGAACACACTTACCTTTATGATTTTTACCTGCACTTCCGTAGGGATTTGTTTCTCGTATATATGATGCCTTAGAGAAATCACCAAGGTTTAGGTGGTAAATCATGACTCTAGATAGTTGGTTGAGGATAATCACAAGATTTCTCATTGCAGCTCCCATATCATTCAGTTGCTTGCTCCAAAAACTGTCACAGTTTCCTTCACATCCACTGTTATTTTGGTGCCTGCTAGATCCAGCCATTTACTAAAACCAAAAAGGTCAGTGTGAGTATATCAAAAAAACATCATGTACTAATGAGGAAGATAAACACTAAGATATACATACTCATTAACTTTATCTAAAACTAGGACTCTTTCTGAAATCCTAACCATTATGGTGATGCCACTTATGCTTAAAGAATACCCTAACCTCTAAAGTTATCTAAACCGACCTTTGATACCAACTATAAGGACCCAGCCTTAAACCTTACTTAATCTTGAGTTATAACAAGATTACACATTGAGGATCTTTTCAGGTTTAGAGTTTTAGAGAATTGGATCATGAAACTTGCATTACATTCCACATTTAAACAAAGTGGTTACATAAAAGACAGTATTCATTCTTCCCATCAATGGAAACATATTTAAAATAAAACATGGATTCTTTCTTGACACATCCTTGACACTATCATCAGATCATGTACCTTTCCCTTGACCTGTGAAAAACATTTCAAAAACATGGGATGAGCATAAAAAGCACAGTAAGGGTTATAAATAAATATGGAAAGGAATCATGAGTTCATATATACATAAGAATGAAATCATACTTTACCCGTAAAACATAAGCACTTTAACATACCTCATCAAACCATGAATAAATCATAGAAGTCATAAGACATAAAGGTAACTTGAGGCATTCATTACATTCTTACGTAGGGAGTAACCCTCTTGGTTACGTTTGGAATACCCATCACAGTATATTCCCTAAATCTCTTCAGAGAAACCTTAACGTTTCACTCCTTCGCGTTACCCAATGCATTGGAGAGCTATATCGGGCTCACCCGCCCTTAGTCTATCACGGAACCACCCATATTCATAATAATGCCCAAGAACCTCAACATAATCGTATCACATAAAACATGCATAAAGGAAACATAACATTCCCACATTTCAATCACAAGATATCAATACCACACATTGATATAAAAATATTATGAAAACCATTTTCAATACCAAAATAAAATAAAAGTAAAACATGGTATTTATTTTTCTTTTTAAAAAAAGGTATGACTTGTAGAGGAAGCCGAAACTCAAATACTGGTCACGGCGGCAGAGGAGTCATTTTCACCGCATACGTACGACAAAAACATTCCCTTTTGTCGTTTAGTAAACGCTTCGTATAAAAAAGATTCCTTTTGAATAAACTTAAAAGTCAAAGGGGTTTATACACTGTATAAAAGAAGGTTGTGTATAAAACAAAATATGCGTCAACGAAAGGAGATTGAGACGAAGTCCCTTAAAAAGACGGTATCCTTGGTTTAAGGATAAATCAATTACATAATTATGGGTGAAAAACGAATACACCAAATATAAGTGGATATTAAGTGTAAAATAATCAAAGTTTATTCACACATATTCAAAGGATGACATATTCAATAACTACATGTTGAACCCAAAGGAATCGAAATTGGGTTAAGAAGTTCCCTTGACTGCCTAACAGCGTCACATCAAAATGAGTTGATGAGAGATAAAAAAAGGTATCTCATCACTTGGACATAAAATTTACATCAATAAGGATATATGAGAACATATCCCAACATAAAAATATGTAAATTAAAAGACCAAACAAAAGAAGTCTTTTAAAAAGAGGAGGGTGAAAGGTTCCCTTACCGACATGGGTATCTTTCGAAACATACACCTCGTGAAAGAAGGACAATACAACATTGATGTAAATACTCATAAAATAAAGTATATTACACAATGAGTAAAATAATGGGCAGTACATACACCACTCAAAGGAAATTGTGGCAAATTTAGCATAAATCTCATGAGAATAAAAGTGAGATGAAAATCCCTTATGAAAACTCGACAGCCTAACGACGCCACTTAAAACTTCCAAAAATGGATTGATGAGATCAAATAGGGCCTCTCATCGTATTAACATAAAGATTAAAGAAAGATTAATATAAAAGAACATCCTAAAACATAACAAATAGAAGATTAAAAGAAGTGACCTAAAGGAGAGGACTTAAAAAGAAAGAGATAGGTTAGATCTCTTATGAAAAATTCGGCAGCCTAACGACGTCACTCAAAACTTCCAAAATGGATTGATGAGAGGAAATAGTGTCTCTCATCATATGAACATAATAATTATAGTAGGAGTAATATAAAAGAACATCCCAATCATAATAAAGATGAGCTTAAAAGGAATGACATAAAAGTGTGTACTTAAAAAGAAAGAGAGGTGTATGATCCCTTACCTCAAGTCCAACTTGTCTTGTTCGTCTCTTTATATTCCTGAATAATAAACTTTGGTCAATTAATAATTGCCTAAGCACCTAATTTATAGATTATTATTCAGTTCATATCACATATTATAATGTTATAATAATTGTTTAATAATGTTAGTTCATATCAGACGTTTTTGCCGATGTTTGGTACATGAGTCAAAAATGAACTTGTTTGAAAAAATATTTCCCATGTAGTTATAAGTAAATAATTTCCAGAATAGTATTAATGATTAAAATATCATATATATCCAGTAAATATTCATTTCATACTATTCTATATCATTTGGAGATAAAAAACAAAAAGCACCGTTCATGGAGACGGTAGGCCGTACGTATGCATGAACGCTACTTTCATTTTTTTCATATTAACAAAATGAGAGATATATATATGTGTTATAATTCCAGAATGATATTGATAATTTTGATGTAATATATTACGTATATATCCATTATATATATGTACTTATAATATTACATAACATTTTGAGATAAGAAATGAAATGTACCGTTCATGGAGACAGTAAGCCGTACGTACGCATGAACGCTACTTCCATTTCTATTTCATATTTAATGGAATTATAACATAATGATACATAATAGTATTTAAATTCCAGTATGGTATCATATATAATATCATTAAATATATCCTTTATACATACCACATATGGTATTAACGAATCAAATCACTTTGAGGGGGCGGTAGTCCGCACTTCCTTAAATGAAGATATCGCGTTTACCCATAATGGAAACCCTAAAGGTATGTCCCAAATGAAAAATACAAAATCTTAAGGAAAAAATTAACATATTATATATCATATATAAATATAGTGTCATCTTAATGGCCACCTTTGAAGGTGTTAGAAGAATGTTGAACAATCATCGTTTCGGGAGGTAGAAATTCACCATCCACAGAAACAATATGTTCTTTAACCATTAGATGTAGGTGTGTAAAAGTGTAGCTCGAATACTTCTTTTAACAACATCCTAGTATATTGATGATAATGTAGTTGTTACAAAAGAAATTAATAAAAATAGTTTAGGGGGTTGGAGAAGCAAAATAAAAAAAAGGACTCAAGTGAAGACATTACCTTAAAATCGGGTAACTCCCTTTGGTTTGATCTCAAAGGATTCCTTGGGAAGACTTATGCCCAAAGTGAGGCTTCAAGGAGTAAGAGAGGGAAGTGGAGAGACAAAATGGTCAGAGGTTGGCCGATCCAAAGGCTTTGGGGGTGTGGGTAAGGAGGTAGAGGTGGGGGCCTTTTATAAGAGGAGAGGAGGGGCACTCTTGGAATGTAAAGATAAGTTACCTTATTTTAAAATGAGTTTCGGATTCAAAAGGTCCCACATTGATATTATTCGAGGATAAGGTGATAGGGGTTCGAAATCCACTCATCCAATTGGTTTTTTCCATGTGTAGGTCTTAGATGTTACACTATCATTCCATTTTATTTAAATCCTTTATTAATGAGGTAATCGCTGCATCATCATGATGTCATAAATAATTTAATTTATTTAAAGTCTAAAAATTATTAAAAAAAATACTATGATGTAGGAAAGATTTTTATCTTTCCAATTACTATTTATAATCAAAAATCTGAATTGTATAACCCCATGTAAAAAAATTGTTTTAGTAAAACATCTCATGTGTGTGTCATTTTTACTTTAACATTAAATAAAAAGTTATTTATGTCATTTCCCAACCAAAGTGGCTCCATGGGGTCCCCAAGTTGACCCATGGCTTGTCTTGGTCGGCCATGACACATCCAATGAGATTAGGACATGTGTAAAGTTCATTTCATATTATTAAAACATTATTTTTAACTTAAACTACACTAATTACCTCTAATCGCGATTAAAAACTTAATAAGTTACTATTCATCAAAAAATTATTTTAATCCCATTGAACCACATTTTACTTATTAATGACAACTATGTATGTCGGATTTTTAAAATTCAAAACACAAAGGTGGAAAAATTTTATTTAAACGGAAAATCAGTTTTTATAAGTACCACTTAGTGGTTTCACTATTCATCAAAAATTGGAGTTTTTCAGAAAATTACAAAAAAATAACCCTAAGCTATATTTGATATTACGAATTCAAAAATGAAGTCTATTTTACAAAATTAAAAACATATAAGTCATTTTAATTAATTTAATAATTAATTCCCGCTGTCATGACAAATAGCGTGTTTTTATGAAATAATAAGTATCAAAAGATTGACACTAGTTTAAGTCTGATTTCAAAGTGAAATTAATTCCAACGACCACTATTAGATTTAATGGTAAAAATATATTCTAATTTCACTTTAAAACCAATTCCAAAAAAAATCTAATCATATAAATAAATTAGATTAAAAAGAGGTTTTGAAATAAAATACAACATTTTACACTATTCATTAAAAAAATGAACTTTATCGACCAAAAATTTACACAAAGTAAATTTTGATGTCCCGATTCTAAAGAAGAGTTTTATTTGGTCCAAAAGGATGTATAAGAGTGAACAAAACTATATTTATTGATGGTTCTCCATCAAAAGGTGATAAGTGAACCTTTAGTGAAAACTAGGGCATATACGCCTAAAATTGAATTCTTTCCGTATTTTAAGACTTTATATTTTATTGGATAAAAGTAAAAACATTTACAAACATATATAATCATATTTTAGTTATTTATAACCATTCCCGCCAATACAACAGCTACATGTTAACTGCCATTTAAAATAATATTATTTTATTATTAGAGTGCAACGTAAGATTCCCAAGAAACCCATTATGGCGTGTTGGGTACGCCATCGAGCCTAGTGTCCCCTTTAAAGTAATATTAATATTTTATTCACAAATATGGATAAATATGAAAATGTAATATTCTTTATTTACCTGGGGTGTTACATATATCATAACATGAGATCTATTATAATAAATTACTATGTATTAAATATTGAAGTATGTTTTTAAGAAATGGTATTATCAATTTGAATGGTGAAAATCCTTGGAAGTTTTAGAAGAGTGGATTCGATTTCATCATCTATAGTTATCATGTAAATTGAAGAGGATTTCAGTGTTAAAATTAATTAAATGTGTAAAAATATTAATACAACTGATGTGAATGTTATACAAGACTCATATAATAAAAAACATAATGGGGTAATTTCAATAAGTGATCATAATAAAGCATCTTTCATTTTAAATTTTCATGAATCCTATAAAATTAATGACAATACCGAAGTAGAATATGTTAGAGAAGGTTATTCATCCATTCATAGTGATGAATTAAAACCAGGATCATCTCATACATGATTGACAGTGGATGTTATGGTACAAAATATCATAGTTGAATTAATACACTATCTCAAGACCATAGGAACATAGAGAGGAATAACACATAAATAATTGTTCTACTAAGTTAATTTAAGGGATGTGAAATTGTTTTTTGATCAAAAATTATTTATTAATGTTATTAATAATAAGTTAGAATAGATTAAGGGGAATAATAATGGGGATTTAGTACCCAATATTGAGAAAAATGTTATTATTACAAAAATGTGGGTGTTTCATAATAATCTGAAATAATGAAGATACATAAAAACAAAAAAATAGTAGTGTGAAAATGTGGCTCATAAGGTAAAGGAATTTATTTTTATGACAAAATCGAAGAAGTTATTATGATCAGGACCTTAGAATATTTCTAACTATGATAACGTAATGTTGATGAATTATTGGTCAAATGTATTTGATGTCTTTTTTCCTCATAAAGAGTTATAATGGGAAGTTCTCATTGAGAACACCGATGGTTATGTTATTAGTAAAGATAAAGGACATGTTTTCATGTTGTAAAAAGGCTTATATGGTCTTAATAAATCTCTTAGAGAATGGTATTAAAAACATTGTTCATTTTTGAAGAACTAATGTTAATTAATGTAATAGTAGAAAACAACCCCTACATCTAAGAAGATAAGGAGGTATGTTTGATTGTTAACAACTATATATATATAATATCATTTTTATAGAGTTAAAGAAGGTTTCAGTGAATAATTTTATTTAGAAATAAATAATATGTTTTTAATTTCCATGCTATTAAAGTCATGGTATATTTTTGGTTTGGAATATTCTTTATAAAAAGGATCATTTTGTCCTATATAATGAGAAACACTCTTGGTAACTTATAAAGATTTTTGGAATAGAATATTCAATGATAGTTTCTAAACCATTTCTTTATGAATAATATTTTATAGAGTGGAAAAGGGAATGTAATTATATTTTATAAATGTATGTAATTTTATTGTTTGTTTTTCATACTTGAAAACTTCATAATTAGACATATTTTAAGTTATTATATTAAGTTACCACAATTAAAATTCTCCAAAGGAGTCCCATTTCATTATTAGAAATATGATTAATAGGTATCAAGCTATAATAAACTATGGAATTAAATACAACAAAAACAAAAAACTTGTTTTATTAGTATATATATTCTAATTATTATAGAAATGTAGATGATCAAAGATCAATAGATGGAGGAGTTTAAATTTTGTTTGAAATGTGTGTATTTTTTTAGACAATGAAAAAATATCAGTGACCTGATGTTTCTGAATATGTGGTTTTCACTCAAGATATAACCCAATGATGAAGAAGAGTACACAATTCGATGATATTTGGTAGAATTTATGTCTCAACTTCTTGGTTAATGTGATGATTAATGTTCTATCTACTTTTTGAGAAATATTCTTCCACAATATCAATCAAAGAACTATGATATAATATATCACTTCATCAAGTAGTTTGGGAATAAAAATAAATTCATGTTAGAATTTCACCTAAGAAAGAGATAATATAATATGTATTCACTAAACCACTATAAAATGATACATTTCAATCATTTATTTTTATGATTAGAGTTCAACCACATTCCTATCTATGATTAGTTATATATAACCCATCCACTCCCTCAGTTTCCATTGAATTAATTTTTTTAGATGGAGAGAAAGGTTTAATATATCTATCTTTATATTATTCCTTTATGTGTTCTCAATGGTGTAGAATATTAATAACTGGTATAATCCAAAGATTTATCTTTAACAAAATTGGGTAAAATACATTATTTTTGGGGAGTACACCTTTAGAGTTATTTTTTAAAATTGGGAAGCTATGAAATATAAATATGTGTGTGTGTGTGAATATTAGTTTTTATGAATTTGGATCATTTATAAAATTTTCTTGTGATTATTTGTTTTTGTAATGTTGTTTAACCTAGTTTAAGTAACACATTTGAGAAGTGAAGGAATAGTTGGTGTTGATTATCAAATGGCATCTGGAGTATCAATAGTTTTGAATAGATGGTTACAAGTTATTATTTCTAAGAAAGATGATACTATTGTTAACTGCTATTGTTTTCTACACTGATTTGGTTCACATTGGATTATTATTATTTGTAGTGATTAATTTCTAAGAGTGATGGATTTAAATGTAATTTTTTTTGTTGCATTACAAAATAATATAAAAGGCTACTAATTTTTTGATATAATGATATATTAATAAAAATGATGAATTTTGAAGTTATTGTGTCCTTTGAAAGAGTGATGAAATCAAGGGACTATTTTATGAATTTAAGAGTTGATGAATAATCTACTTCATATGTATTTGTAAATTGCAAGAAGACATGTGAAAATATTGGATGGTTATGTTTATGTTTTGGATTATGTATTGAATTCCTAAAACATAATCATGATCACTTCAAATAAAATAAATTATTTTCTATGATGGGTTTTGGAAGTGTTTTAAATAAATTTTTAATTATAGGGAAGATATATTTTGGTGGATAGAGTTGAACACAATTTCAATTTAAATTTGTTGATTTCATTCAATTCATCATATATATTAAAGTAATTTTTACTTATATGTAATATCCCTTATTTATAATTGAATATAAATTCGGAAAAATAATATAAAACATAAGAGTTATGTCATGAATCTCCCATAAATGATATAAATTAATGATTAAAAATTAAATTTCAAAATGGAGACTAAGGTTCTCGTCATGAAGATTCTAGTCATAATGTGATCAATGGAATATAATAATTGTAAAATTACTCATGCATGTATTGATTCATATTATTGTTAAATTCATTACATGAGGTTCTATACGTTGTCAAAAGGTGAGTGGTGACACTCATTCCATTTCACATGATATAATTTGGTGACACGGAAAACTATATAAAAAGTATGAAAATAGTAGTTTTATAAAAGGGTTTTTTCACACCATGATGTAAATCCACAATTCTTATGATTTATTATGTTTTCAAAAATCACTATGTTATTCATGGTGTCATTGTAAGATATATATACATGAATAAATAATAATTAGATGGTTTCATCATGAAAGAGTGTTTTCCCATCATAATAAAAAAAATTAGAAGTTGTTTAGTGTAAAATAAAATTTCACTCACTAAAGAATACAATCAAACTATGAATTATTCAATAATTTACTTGTATATATCCAATGATAGAATAAGAATAATAATTTAAATGAATTTATTTGTATAGATAATTTAATTTGAAATTAAATTTCATTGAGTGGAAATTTAACTTTTACTCAATATTTCATGGAATTAAAATATATGATAGGATAAAAAAGTGGATTATAATTGTTTCTATCAACATTGATTAAGAATATAAAATAAAAAAAGATGAACTACACCAACACGATGGATGTATAATCCCATAAATGTCTCTACCACTATGAAAAAATTATATCTTTATTATTATGAGATCGTTTTACACACCCATTAGAAATTTTTTTATGATAAAAATGGTAAAACATAATTGTATGTTATAAAAAATAATTATTTTAGTAGATTTTATGGTTTTGGGTGAAACCAGTACTTTGTTAGGATTAAATAATTGTTTTAAGTAATTAACCATGTAAAAAATCTATCATGCGTTTTTTGAATGTTGTATGTGTGACAGTGGTCTTATCAATCATGTTAGTTGGTGAAGAATTTTGTCTGCAAATCAAAATTATAAATTAATGAAATTTATTTGTTCACCATCACTCTTACTGAGTTCTCTCTAATATTGAGAGTCATTTTCAAGTGATACTGGTGAATTCAGGTGTCCTTCAAAGAATATAAATTGTTTAGAGTTTGAATATAATGAGTTCTTAGGTGTTGGTTAATTTTTTTTTCCAAAGTATATACTATTAAATGGAAAGCCATAATCAAATGAATATAAGGGGATTCCCACATTCAATGTAATAGATAATTACAAATTGAAAGATCTTATGTTGTCCTTTTTTATCAATTAGTCGAGATGTTTGAGGATGTATTAATCATTTCAATCATATGTCTGGAAGATTTTTCCATAATATTAGTTGATTAATGGAACTTATAGAAGGATATTCATGTATTAAATTTCACTATGTTTTTTTTAGGGAAATAACTTCTCATGTTTATAGGGATGATGGAATCATGAAGTGTTTTTATTAAAATATAAATCATATATAAAGGATGTTTGAATGATAAGAAATAAAATATATATGTTTTGAGATTGATTTATGAAGAAAAAAAGATGATTGATAATAAATATTGAATGAATTCCTCATCAGTGTAATGAATGTTTGAGCACCACAAGTTGTTTTGTTGATTTGTTAGAGAGTGTTATGGTTTTTGAGAATATTAAATTCCATTTTCTTGATAATTTTAATGTAAATATCTCATATATTAAACATCACGATATTATTAAAAACAAATTACATTATATTCATATAATTCCTGTAACGCTCCGACCCTAGTTACATAGAGTGAGTGCATTATTACATACCATTGGCATGATCACAAGGAAATCATGTCTCAAAAGACTGATCAGTTTAGTATTATTGGAAACAAGATTCATACATAATTTCAACATGTAAAGACCCTTAAAATTCAAGGGAAATTTTTTCTTAATTTTATTTGGGATTTTACAAGGACACAGTTTCTGACGGCACCTGATTCTGAGGCCTGGTGAGCCCAGAATAATTTTCCGAAGTTTAGCTCAGGTACGTTCAGTGAACGAACGAGCTGTTTTTTCTAACTTTTGATTCGGTGATCGGAATTGAAATCCGAGCACACCGATGAAACCGCAACGCTGGTAATTGCTTAAGAAGACCTTTACTGGAGTTGTGTTTTCTCGGGAGGAGTTGTTAAAAATTAGGGAATTAAATGTTAGGTAAAATAAATTGTGTACAAATTTATTTTATCCTTGGTTGTTTAATTCTCTCATGGGAAGTTATTGGTGGGGACAACAACCACCCAACTTCCCATGAGAGGTTATGAGGGTGGTGGGTCCCACACTAACCCCACCCCTTCATATTCCCTAACCCCTTAAACTCTCCATTTAATATAACGACATGAGTTTAATTAATTAAGTGGTTTCATTTTTGAAATTTTGTATTTTTGAAAAACATGGCATAAACAATTAAAATAAGGGGTGACCTTATTTTAATTTGGTTAGCTTGTTGTGAGAGGATTGGGTGAAGAAATCTCTAAGTCTTGAAGTTCATCATCTTTCTTGAATAACGTGAAGAACACCAACGCGCCTTCCTTCGTTCTTCTTCCCACGTCAAAGGAAGGGAGACACCATTCCTCCTCGGACGATCTCCGTCAACGTGTACGGAACCCTCTTCCGCGACGCCTTCTTCCGCAACATTCAATTCTGCGAAGAACCTTCGTTCAAGGATTTCATCAAGGTAGGGTTTAATTTCTTCTTCGTGAATACATTCATCGCCGTTCATCGTTTCCTAATTGGGCCACCTGTTATCACAATAATGCGAGGTGGTCGGACCCCACAAACACGGCCGACTCTCCTCCCCCCTTGATACTTGATTTTGTTGTGGCACGAGCAAGGCAGCGCGGTGTCATTGCATTGCGCGGAAATAATGAAGAATGGGTGGAGAATTGCAGTGCCGTCGCGCCGCTCCAGAGAACCTCGAAGAGGCTGCGACCGGAGCGGGGTCGTGGTTAAGGGGCGCAGCGACGTCGCGCTACGCCAATAGGACAAGGCCGCGACCTATGGCCGCGGTGGTGCGGGAGAGCGGCGACCGACTTACGACAGCCGGAGCAAAGAGGCGGGACTCGCAGGGGGGTCCCGCGGTGACCCACCAGCCAGCCAAGCTGGCCGGTTACCATGAAGTCCGGGGGTCGTAACCCCCTGTTGGCTACCGGAGCACCCCCACCCACGCGGGGGCCGCGTTTTGTCAATCAGGGGGGCAGCACGCCCCCCCTGTTCCGCTCATCTTGGCCAGCCGAGCAGGCCACGTGGGCCGCGCCTAAGAGGTCCGGACCCGGACATGGTTCCGGTCGACCCGGTTTGGGCCGACCCCAGGGGTCTCGGGCCGGGTCGATCCGGGCACGAACCCCCCATTTTCGGACCTCTTCTGGTCTTTTTTCCATAACATGGGCTACGGACCTCCGATTGACGCACCATCAGTTGAGATGTGATCCTTGGATCAAGACGGTCGTTTTGGTATTTACACTCATGGTTTTAGAGAACTTTGGGTTCGGCCGGGTTTGTTCGAACTCGAAACCAACCGGGCCCTCGGAGCGGAAACACTTATAACATAAGCTCCGGATATCTGATTGATGTGCCGTCAACTTTGTTGGATTCCTCTTAGTGAGACGGACCTTTTGGCTTACTCCGATGAAGTTTTGGATGCAGTTGGAGTATGGTCAGGTTGGATTTGACTTAAAAACCAACCAGGCCCCTCGGACGAAAAATCCAATAACTCTCAGACCGAGTGTCCGATTGTCGCGATGTCTGTCATGTTGAGTCCCTGTTGACGATACAGAACCTTTGGATACATCAACTCTAGACTTTGTGTCCGTTGATGTATCATCCCCTTGGTTCGTGGAGTGGACCCTCCCTGAATGAGCTTGCTGTGTGCGGGAACCCTAGAGCTGGTTGCGACTGCAATTACGATGAGGACTATACGGGAATCCTTCGTGGGTTCGACAGTGACGACTACAGCACTCAGCGATCCTGTGTGGATAAGTTCTTACCGATCCTGTGTGGATCAGATCCTTTATGGGTCAGTGCTCAGCGGTCCTATGTGGGCCTGCGCATACTGATCATGTGTGGGTCAGATCCTGTGTGGGTCATTGCGGGGGTTAGTACCTATCGATCCTATCTGGATCATTGCAGGGGTTAGTACCTATCAATCCTGTGTGGGTCCAATGGCTTAGATGAATCAGCGGCTACATCTGATCACCTCTATCGTCTTACGAAGAAGTATACCTGTGTGAGCTAAGTCTTGACATTCAATCTTTATCTTCGATAAGATTGACTTTATATCCTCTGTGGATTGAGTTATGCTTTCCTGTGTGGATTGAGTTGTGTTTTCATGTGTGGAATGGGTTGTACTTGGTCTCAGGTGTTAGAGTTTAACTGGAATTGATGACTTAGGTATATGTATGGGCATATACCTAAGTAGTGTCGGATGTTACTTCGTGATTGTATCTTATTTTGTGGATTATCCTTTGTGGATTCTGGGAGACCTTCGAGGGTCTCAGGGTCTCTACTGAGTAGCTTATACTCACCCATGCATGGGCTATGCCCGCACTACATTGTGTTGGATGCAGATGACGGACATCACTGATCGTGGTGGAGGCTTGTGGAGCAAGTCGGTACCTAGAGGTGGACCACTGGGTGGGACGTACACATAGTGGACGGCTGGCCCCGTGGAGCTGAGGAGGTTATCTGTACCCACCATTCATGAGGGACTTCCAGTGGACGGCTCGATGTTGCAGCTTTACTTTTCAGTTGTTATACTTCCTTTCGAGTTGTACTTTACTTTCAGTTTGGGTTTGTATTTTGGCCCACTTATTTTTCCGCACTTACTATTGTACCCAGTTTTACTTAGTGTTTACTTCTTCTTGCTTACTCTGTGGTGTTTGTTTACTTTACAAAGGCAATAGCTTCCCTTTTTATTGGGAATTACGCATTGGTGCTAGTCGCCAGCCCATGGCCTTTGGAAGGTGGGTTTGGGGTAGTCACGGCACGGGCCCCAAGGACGGGTCGTGACAAATTGGTATCAAAGGTGTTCGGTTCTACCACAGAACTCTGGACTCTGATCTTTTTCTATGTGAAGCAGTAGTGTTAAGAGTATTGAGTGTGGTTATTAGTCCAGGGAGTCCATTGTTGGTGCGGCGTCCGACGTATCCGTACACTAGGACCCTGACTTCTAATTTCTGACTTAGTGCACGAAAACATTGATTCCATGTGTGTTTCAAGTTTTCATTGTGATTACATTGTGTCGGATCACCAGGTATACTGTATTGACTGTGTCACACTTTTCCCTTTTCAGGATGGCCCCACGACGGCAGCCAAATAGGGTTCTGAGTTTTTTACATGACGACAGCCCACCGAGCGACGAGGCCTCGATGCAGGGCCCTATTACTGCGAAGGCACCGGCGATACCACTACCCACCGAGCCACCGATGCTACCAGCCACAGGAGCTGAGAGTGCATGTCTCCTTGGTGCACTGCACAAGGTTTAGCATTAGAGACCGCCCAGGTTTCACTGGGAGACGGACCCTCAGGCAGTTGAGGATTGGCTGGAGGCAGTTTTACGAGTTTTCTGATTGGTAGGGACACCAGCAGACCTCATGGTGATCCTTGCAGCGAGCCTCATGCACGTGGCAGCAGGAAGATGGTGGAGCTTGATGCTCCAGGTGCACGACGATGCATCACTCCTATGGATGGACTTTCAGAGCCTCTTCTGCTCGGAGTTCATCCCAGCCACCCTCCTTGCGGTGTGCATCCAGGAGCTTCTACAGCTGTGGCATGGCAGCATGACGGTTTCCTAGTACTCGGTGAGATTTACTGATCTCTCACGTTATTCGATGGACATGGTGCGGGACCCATTCTTCCAGGCCCAGACCTTGGAGCAGGGACTGAGGCATGAGATCAGGGCATCACTGATCTCCCTCAGCATTCCGACACAGGCAGGGGTACTGGAGCGAGCCCTTCTCATTGAGATCTTTTTTTCTGAGCCTACACCAGCAGCGAGACCTACTACAGGGTGGCACGTAGCAGAGTCCTCTGCAGCTGGTAGTCGACTGATGACACATGGGTCCATGCCTACCAAACCCTCAGGCGGACGACCTTAGGACACTGGCTCAGAGGTGCGGGGCACACAGCACAGAGCCAGTAATACGAGAGGCAGACAGTGCTACGCATGTGGCGGGAAGTTCCCCATTTCTCGTGATTGCCCGACCCGCCGTGCCGAGGAGCGGCAGACGGTAGAGGGGCCACCCAGGCAGAGGCAGAGGGTCGACCATGGTGGTCCGCACGGAGCAGGCGGACGAGGTAGAGGAGCTGTCCGAGCAGCAGGTGGTGGGAGACGCTTTGAGGATCTACCACCACCACGACCTGGAGGTCCACCCCGACCAGAGGGAGTTGGCGGGCAGACGCAGGCACAGATTCAGGAAGTGGAGGCCTACGACCACGGCGTGCCCAAGATGAATTGAGGTACTATCTGTTTTTACTTCACCCTTGATGCAGTTCTAATAGACATAGGAGAGAGTCATTCTTTCATTGTCACTGCCCTTGTTTGGAGCTCGGAGATTCCGACGGAGCCGTTGGCTCGATCCTTAGGACTAGAGACTCCTACAGGAGCAGACTCGATGATTATGCACTGGTTCCGGTAGTGTGAGCTTACTCTAGGAGGCAAGAGTTTCGTCTGGGATCTTCTTGTAGCAGTGTCGAGGCCTTACGACGTCATCTTGGGTATGGATTGGTTATCTACAGTCCATGCTCATATTGACTTCATTAGGTGCATGGTGTGATGTGTCTGCACCGATGGAAGCAGGTTCTCCTTCACCAGCGAGAAGGGAGCCTTTATAGCGCAGGATGGACTCACGCAGAGGAGTGGACAACCCACCACTCATCAGTTGGCTAGCCTCATCCTAGGAGTAGTTGACGTGCGGAGTCCGAGCTAACCTACAGTGGTGGATCAGTATGCAGACGTTTTCCCTGACGACATTCAAGGACTACCTCCTCGCAGAGAGGTAGACTTTTATATTGACATGTACCCCGGGACAACCCCGATATCCACTCCAGCATATCAGATGGCCCTCGCCGAGATTCGAGAGCAATGGGTACAACTAGAGGACTTGAATGGCAAGGGATTCATCGGACCCAGTGTTTCACCCTGGGCTTCCCCGATTTTGTTTTCCAAGAATGTGGACGGAAGCATGCGACTGTGTGTCGATTACCATTTCCTGAACCAGGTGACCGTGAGGAACAAGTATATGCTACCGAGTATTGACGACCTCTTCGATCAGCTCAAGGGAGCACGATGGTTCATGAAGATAGACCTCAGTTCAGGCTATCATCAGCTTAGAGTTCGAGATGAGGACGTGCAGAAGACGACCTTCAGATGCCGGTATGGCCACTATGAGTTCTTGGTTATGCCTTTCGGCGTAACCAACGCTCCAGTACTGTTCATGGGTCTCATGAACATGATCTTTCAGCTATACCTCGATCGATTTTTCTTGGTCTTCATCGACGACATATTGATATACTCGACCACTCAGGAGGAGCACGCCTACCACTTGCGGGTTGTACTAGACACACTCCGAGAGAAACATCTTTATGGTAAGATCTTGAAGTGTCAGTTTTGGATACGTGAGGTCCAATTATTGGGACACGTCATCTCTGAGGTGGGAGTTTCGGTGGATCCTGCGAAGATTGAGGTAGTGCTAGCTTTGGAGCCACCTAGGAGCGTGATGGAGGAGCAGAGTTTCTTGGGTCTAGCTGGGTACTACCGAAGATTTGTGATAAACTTCTCCAGAGTTGCGGCACCACTCTCTACTTTGATGAAGAAGGGGAAACCCTTCATGTGGTCAGACAGATGTCAGAAGAGCTTCCAGGAGCTGAGATAGAGATTTACGAGCGCACCTATCTTGAGGCTACTGGAGGAGGGAGTAGGGTATGTAGTCTACTGTGATGCATCAGGGACCAGACTTGGATGTGTCCTGATGCAGGAGCAGGCAGTGATCACCTATGGATCAGGTTAGTTGAGGCAACATGAGAAGAACTACGCTACCCATGACCTGGAGTTAGAAGAAGTGGTCTTCGCTCAGAAGATGTGGTGACACTATCTGATGGGAGAGTGCTTTATAGTCTATTCTGACCACCAGAGTCTCAAGTACATCTTCTCGCAGAATGAACTGAACCTGAGACAGTGGAGATGGATCAAGTTCCTCCAAGACTATGACTTTGATATAGTCTATACTCCTGGGAAGGGGAACATAGTAGCTGATGATCTCAACAGGAGGACGGTCATTCAACTACTTGGGGAGGCGATAGAGCAACTAGACGCTTTGCAGATATCCTTCGTGGATAGTGATGCAACATCCTTTCTATAGTCACCCATAGTCAATCCTCCACTTCTTCAGTGGGTCAGAGAGGCACAGTATGGGGATGTTGACTGTGAGACGTGGCATGTATAGATATCCTCAGGACAGGCACCTGATGGATTCTCTGTGGGAGGATAGCACGATATCCTTTTCAGAGGACGTACCATGGTACCAGTTGCTTTATAGGAGGAGGTGCTGAGGGAGTTTCACACTTCCCCATTAACGGTACATCCAGGAGTGGCAAAGATGTACCAGGACCTTAGACGACAGAACTGGTGGCCGGGTATGAAGAAAGTTGTGGCAGAGTTCATTTCTCGATGTCTCACCTGTCATCAGGTGAAGGCAGAGCACCAGGTACCAACAGGCTTGGTACACCCCTTGGAGGTCCCGGAGTGGAAGTGGGATGGGATATCTATGGACTTCGTGACTGGACTTCCACGTACTTCTAGAGGTCATGACTCCATTTGGGGGATTGTCGACCGACTCACCAAGTCGTCCCACTTCTTACCCATCATAGAGTAGGGCTTAGTGGAGAGCTTGGGATGCCTCTACATTCAGGAGATCATACGGCTTCATGGTGTGTCATCATCTATCGTCTCTGATCGAGATGCACGCTTTACTTCCCGGCTTTGGAAGGGGTTGCATGAGGCATTCGGGACACACCTATGTCTGAGCACCGCCTTTCACCCTCAGATGGATGGTCAGACAGAGAGGATCATTCAGACTCTCGAGGACATTCTCCGTGCATGTGTCCTCAACTTTGGTCGCAGCTGGGAGGATCACCTACCCTTGGTGGAGTTCGCGTACAACAACAACTACCACTCCACCATCAGGATGGCACAATACAAGGCATTGTACGGTCGACCTTGCAGATCAACTCTATGCTAGACAAACCCTGGGGAGTCAGCACTTGTGGGACCGGAGAGTGGTCCAGGCCACGACAGAGAAGGTCCAGGTCATCCAGGAGCAGATGAGGACAGCTCAGAGCCGAGAGAAGTCTTATGCTGACAGGAGGCGGAGGCCACTAGAGTTGAGGATGGAGACCACGTCTTCTTACGGGTCTCACCCCGACATGGATTATAGAGATTTGGCAGGGGCGACAAGTTATCTCCGTGCTTCATCAGACCCTTCCAGGTTCTCAGCCGGATAGATGATGTGGCTTATCGCCTGGCTCTACCACCTCAGTTGCACTGGGTGCACGACGTTTGTAACACCCCAGGTAAATAATGAATATGTCATTTTTATATTTATCCCTATTTGTGAATAAAAGGATAATATTAATTTAAAGGGAATGCTATGATCGATGGCTTACCCAATACGCAACAACGAGTTCCTTTGAAATCTTCCGTTGCACTCTAATAATAAAATAATTTTATTTTAAATGGTGGTTAACACCTAGTTTTTGTAATGAAAAAAAATGAACAGAACTAACTACAAAATGATTATATATGTTTTTCAAATATTTTTTCTTTTTACAATAAATTTTAGAGGATTAAAAATGCGAATGAATCCAATTTTAAGCGTAAACATTCTAATATTTTTTAAAATGTCGATTAACCGCCTTTTGATGGCGAACCTCTTCTAAATCCACTTGTTGAAAATTTTATGTGTTATATTTGACAAAATAAAATTCTTCTTTAAAATCGAGACATCAAAATTTACTTTGTGTAAATATTTGGTATTTTTCCGATAAAGTTCATTTTTTTAATGAATAGTGAAAAATGTTGTATTTTAATTCAAAACCTCTTTTTAATATAATTTATTTATATGATTAGATTATCTTTTGAATTGTTTTTAAAGTAAAATTAGAATATATTTTTACCATTTAATCCAATATTGTTCAATGGAATTAATTTCACTTTGAAATTGGACTTAAACTAGTGTCAGTCTTTTGATATATATTGTTTCATAAAAACACACTATTTGTTCTGACAGCGGGAATTAAATATTAAATTAATTAAAGTAACTTATATGTTTTTACTTTTTTAAAATAGACATCATTTTTGAATTCAGAATATCAAATATATCTTAGGGTGAATTTTTGATATTTTTCGGAAAAACCTCAATTTTTGATGAATAATGAAACCACTAAGTGGTACTTAAAAACCCGATTTTTCGTTTAAATGAAATTTTACCACCTCTGTGTTTTGAATTTAAAAAATCCTACATACATGGTTTCCACTAGGAAGTAAAATGTGGTTCAATGGGATTAAAATAATTTTTTGGTGAATAGTAACTTTTATGTTTTTAATCGCAATTAGAGGTAATTAGTGTAATTTAAGGTAAAAAAATGTTTTAATAATATGAAATGACCTTGACACATGTCCTACCCTTATTTGATGTGTCATATCCGACCAAGACAATCCATGGGTCAACTTGGGGACCCCATGGAGCCACTTTGGTAGGAAAATGACATTAATAACTTTTTATTTAAAGTTTAAATTAAAATGTCACAAACATGTGTTGTTTTACTAAAACAATTTTAAATGGGGTTATAAAAGTCATATTTTTTGCTATAAATATTCATTAGAAGGATAAAACGATTTCCTACATCATGATTGTTTTTATAATTTTTAGACAATAAATAAATAAATTATTTATGACACCATGATGATGCAGTGATTACGTCGTTATTTATCGATTTAAATAAAATGAAACGATAATGTAAAATATAAGACCTACACTTGTCAAAAACCTATTTGATGTGTGGATTTAGAACTAATATCACCTTTTACTCGAAAGGTATAATTTTGGGACCTTTAAAATTTGAAAAACATTTTATAATAACGTTACTTTTCAAGACTTTCCAAGAGTGCCCCTCCTCTCCTCTTATAAAAGGCCCCCACCTATACCACCTTACCCACCCCTCTCAAGCCATTGGCTCAGCCTACCCATACCCATTTTATCTCTCCACATCCCTCTCTTACTCCTAGAAGCCTCACTTTTGGCAGAAGTCTTTCCAAGGAAGTCTTTGAGCTCAAATCAAAAACAGTTACCAGATTTAAAGGTATTGTCTTCTCTTGTGTTCTTATGTTTTATTTTTCTTCTCAAACCCCCTAAACTCTTTTTATTACTTTATTTTGTAACAACACCAGTATCTTAAATATAATAGAATGTTTTTATAAGAATTATTCGAGCTACACTTACACAGACATCCCTCTAATGGTTAAAAAACATACTGTTTCTGTGGATGGCGAATTACGGCCTTACGAAACGATTATTGTTCAATATTCTTTTAACACCTATAAAGGTGGACATTATGATGTCAATTTATTTTATATATGATATATATGGTATTTATATTTTCCATATTCTTCTGTATTTAATATTTAAAACATGTCTTTATGCTTTGCATGATTTGCAAATGCGATAATTTTATACGAGGAAGTGTGGACTACCGCCTCGTCAAGTGATGTGACTCATTCATGCAATAAATGGAATGTATAAAGAATGAAATTAATGAACTTATGTGACCTATTTAACATATTTATTATACTGGAATTATAATATATATATCTCAATTATTTTTAATTCCATTAATATGTCAAAGAAATGAAAGTAGTGTTCTTGCGTACGTACGACCTACCGTCTCCATGAACGGTGCATCTCATATCTTTTTATCTCCAAATATTATGGAATAGTATAAAATGAATATGGACTGGATATATAAGTTAGTTAAATCATTAATACTATTTTTTAGATGATTTACTTATAACTACATGTACAGTCATTTTCAAACAAGTTCATTTTTGACTCATGTACCAAACATTGACGAAAATGTCTGATATGAACTCACATTATTAACCAATTATTATAACATTATAATATGTGATATGAACTGAATAATAATATTTAAAGGAGTACCTTATGAAATTATAATTTGACCAAAGTTTATTATTCAGGAATATAAAGAAACGAACAAGACAAGTCGGACTTGAGGTAAGGGATCCGACCTCTTGCTTTCTTTTCAAGTACCCTCTTTTATGTCATTTCATTTATGCTCCATGTTATTATGTTGGAGGATGTTATTTTATATTAATCATACTGTAATTTTTATTTTTATATGATGAGATACCCCCTCTTACTCTCATCAATTATTTTTTTTAGAATTTTTAAGCGGCGTCATTAGGCTGCCGAAGTTTCGTAAGGGAACCTACCCCTCTCTTTCTTTTTAAGTACACACTTTTATGTCATTCCTTTTAAGATCATCTTTCTCATGATTGAGATGTTATTTTGATTAAACATAATTTACTTTTAATGTTCATATGATGAGAGACACTATTTTCTCTTATCACTCAATTTTGGAAGTTTTGATTGGCGCCGTTAGGCTGCCAAATTTTCGTAAGAGATCCAACATCTCTCTTTCTTTTTAAGTACTCTCCTTTATGTCAATTCTTTTAATCTCCTATTTTCTATGTTAGGGGATGTTATTTTATATTAATCATGATTTAAATTTTATGTTAATATTATGAGAGACCCTATTTGATCTCATCAATCCATTTTTGGAAGTTTTAAGTGGCGTTGTTAGGCTGTCGAGTTTTCGTAAGGGATTTTTCATCTCACGTTTATTCCCATGAGATTTATGCTACATTTTCCACCATTTCCTTTCAGTTGTATATGTACGTCCCATTATTCTACTCTTTGTGTAATATAATTTCGTTTATGATTATTTACATCAATGTTGTATTGTCTTTCTTTCATGGGGTGTATGTTTCGAAGGATACCCAAGTCGGTAAGGGAAATTTTCACCCTCCTCTTTTTAAAAGACTTATTTTGTTGGGTATTTTAATTTACATATTGTAATGTTGGGATATGTTCTTATATATCCTTATTGTTTTAAATTTTATTTCTAAGTGATGAGATACCCTTTTTATCTCTCATCAACTCATTTTCTGAATTTTAATGTGACGTCGTTAGGCTGTCAAATTTTACCAAGGGAACTTCTTAACCCAATTTCGATTTCTTTGGGTTCAACATCTAGTTATTGAATATGTCATCCTTTGAATATGTGTGAATGAACTTTGATTGTTTTACACTTAATATCCACTTATATTGGGTGTATTTATATTTTTCACACATAATTATGAGATTGATTTATCCTTAATTTAAGCATACCTTCTTTATAGGGGATTTCATCTCATTTTACATTTCTATTGAGACTACATTGTTTTTATGCACCAATTCACTCTTATATGGTGTATATACTATCCTTTGGAATATTATATAATGAATTCCTTTATTCTCATGATATTATAAAGTTCTTATTAAATGTTATTCCTCAATTATTGTATTCGAGTGTCTCTCATTTTGTTAAAAACCCTTTAACTAAAATATCATTTTAAATGTTTTAATAATTTATTATTATAAATATTTCTCATTAATATCCAGGTTTTAAAAATTGTTTTATGGATTTATTTATATGGATATTAATGCTTTAAAATGTTAAAAGCTTCAAAGTGGTATGGGACACTTTGATTCAAAGATCTCTTTATTAAATGTTGTAAATGGTTTTGAAAATGGTTTTTAGAATGGATTCATTATTTCAATATCTTAAAATTTTATATTGTTATTTCAATGTGGGAATGTTATATTTCCTTTATGTATAAGTTATGTGCTATGATTATATTATGGTTCTTGGGCATTGTTTATGAAGACGGGTGGTTCTGTGATAAACTAACGGCGGGTGACACCGATATAGCTCTCCAATGCATTGGGTAACATGAAGGAGTTAAACGTTAAGGTTTTTCCGAAGAGATTTTGGGAATATACTGTGATGGGTATTCCAAATGTAAACATGAGGGTTACTCCCTACGTAATAATTTCATGAATGCCTCAAGTTACCTTTATGGGTTATGATTTCTATTGAGTTATGCATAAATCTTATGATTTCATGAGGTATGTTAAATTGCATATGTTTTATGAGTAAAGTATGATTTCTTTGATTCTTATGTATACATGGACTGATGTTTTCTATCCATACTTTTATAACCCTTAATGATCTTTTTATGCTCATCCCACGTTCTTTAAACGTTTTCACAGGACATAAAGTTGAATAGGGTCAAGGATGGGTTCAAGGAAATGTCAGGCTGTCTAAAACAAGGAACTAGACATGACTCTTTTTTTCAAAAGTTTTTATTTTGTGAAAAATATGGAAGCTGTGTAGATGTGTCTACTTTGTAATCTTTGAGATTTAATAGTAATTTCCTAATTCCCTAAAACTCTAAACATGAAAAGATCCTCAATGTGAATTATTCAATGTAATTCAATATTAAGTAATGTTATAAGGTCGGGGCCTTATAGTTGGTATCCAATGTCGGTTTAGATAACTTTAGAGGTTAGAGTGTTGTTTATGAAAAAGTGACAAGTTGTGTATAACCAAAATGGTTAGTATATTAGATGGATTCATTGTTTTTTTTCAAAGTTAGAATGAGTTTGAGATAACTTGGATAAGCATATCTTGGTGTTTATCTTCCTATTTATTATATGATGATTTTATTAATATACTCACACTGACCCTTTTGGTTTTAGTAAATGGCTGGATCTAGCAGACACCAAAGTAATAGTGGATTTGAAGAAAACTATGACGATTTTATAAAAGAACAGCTGAATGATATGGGAGCTACAATGAGAACTCTTGTGGTTATCCTTAACCAACTATCTGGAGTCATGATTGACCACCTAAACCTTAGTTATTTTTATAAGGAATCGTATATGCGAGAAACAAATCCCTACTGAAGTTCAGGTAATAATAATAAAGGTAATTATGTTCAAAAACCTATGTATCAAAGATGTGGAAAGAAACACATAGGAAAATGTTTCAAAAGGACAGAAAGATGCTATGGATGTGGAAATGAAGGTCATAAAGCAAGAACCTGCCATGGAAAAAGGAAGCATCTAGTTGACTCTAGGAAAGGGAAAGAAGTTCTTTCTGAAGGATCAATTGAATGTTTTAAATGTGGTGTGAATAGTCATTATGAAATCACATCTCCTACGACGAAGTTTCTGGAATGGGGTCACCAAGATCGTGAAAATATTCATTTACCAATAACTAATTCCATTCCAATTGAGGATGAAGAGACTGACAATGACCAATGAAAGGTATGGATTATTTCTTAACATATGTTTTCCTATTATTGTAATCTTAGGATATGATTCAAGATTTTGTTTGTAGGAAAGATGTATTTTAGAATAAGATTAAAAGGAATGGCTAATATATCATGAAGAATGTTGAATGAGTAAGAAGTCAACGTATAAGGGATCTAAGAGTTATGGTAGATTTTAGGATGGTGAAATTCTTATATATATTAAGTCTCTTTTGATGATGGGGTTACATTAGAAGTCTTTTTATAGTAACCCTGATGTTTGATATACGAAAATTTTATATTTTCTTTGTGGATATATTTATAAAGAACCATTTGGGTTTATATGATCCTTGAATTTGAGGCAATTACTAGTTAATAAATTTTGGGTTGCAAAATGGAAGTTATTAGATAACCTTTGTGGTTAAAATATTTTATGGTTATTTTTGAAGATTTTATCTCTTTTGGGGAAAGTATGAGTTTGTGTAAGAAATATAGTAAAAGTTGAAAGTCAACATGACAAGTAACTATGTTTCCTTAAGATAAAAAATAAATTCTTCAATGAAAAGTAACATAAAACAAAAATGTTGTCTATTAACTTTTCCTACTAGGGAATCTAATACCGTTTAACCCACCACAAGTTTGTGATTTTCTTGTGGTTAACTTTCTGCTAAAAATGTTTTCTATCACTACCCCTCAGAACATGACCCTTTTCTTTTTCTTCCACATCCATGTTTTCCTACATGGAATCCTAGTATGGGTTAACTCTAGTGACCTCTGTACTTATCTTTCTTTCTTTTAAAGTGATTGTTTTACCGACTGTTGTTCCGATGGGGGACTTTCAATGATGTTTCCGAGTCCAATTTTAAAATTGCGTGGACGCAATTCCCAAAAGGGGGGAAGGATGTAACACCACAGGTAAATAAATAATATGTCATTTTTATATTTATCCCTATTTTTGAATCAAATGATAATATTAATTTAATGGGAACACTATGATCGATGTCTTACCCAATACATAACAACGAGTTCCTTTGAAATCTTACGTTGCACTCTGATAATAAAATAATTTTATTTAAAATGGTAGTTAACACCTAGCCATTGTTATGATGGAAATGAATAGAACTAACTAAAAAATTATTATATATGTTTGTCAAATATTTTTACTTTTTACAATAAATGTTAGAGGATTAAAAATGCGAATGAATCCAATTTTAAGCGTAAACATTCTAATATTCTTTAAAAGGTCGATTAACTGCCTTTTGATGGCGATCCTCTTTTAAATCCACTTGTTGAAAATTTTATGTGTAATATTTGGAAAAATAAAATTCTTCTTTAGAATCGGGACATCAAAATTTACTTTGTGTAAATTTTTGGTATTTTTCCGATAAAGTTCATTTTTTTAATAAATAGTGAAAATGTTGTATTTTAATTCAAAACCTATTTTTAATCTAATTTATTTATATGATTAGATTATCTTTTGAATTGGTTTTAAATTGAAATTATAATATATTATTACCTTTTAACCCAATAGTGGTCAATGGAATTAATTTCACTTTGAAATTAGACTTAAACTAGTGTCAATCTTTTGATATATATTGTTTCATAAAAACATGCTATTTGTTCTGGCAGCGGGAATTAATTATTAAATTAATTAATGTAACTTATATGTTTTGAATTTTGTAAAATATACAACATTTTTGAATTCATAATATCAAATATAGCTTAGGGTGAATTTTTGGTATTTTTCGGAAAAACATCAATTTTTGATGAATAGTGAACCTACTAAGTGGTACTTAAAAAACTGATTTGTCGTTTAAATGAAATTTTACCCCCTCTGTGTTTTGAATTTCAAAAATCCGATATACATGGTTTCCATTAGGAAAGAAAATATGGTTCAATGGGATTAAAATAATTTTTTGGTGAATAGTAACTTTTATGTTTTTAATCGCGATTAAAGGTAATTAGTGTAATTTAAGGTAAACAAAATGTTCTAATAATATGAAATGACCTTCACACATGTCCTACACTTATTGGATATGTAATGGCCGACCAAGAAAATCAATGGGTCAACTTGGGGACCCCAAGGAGCCAATTGGGTAGGAAAATGACATTAATAACGTTTTATTTAATGTTTAAATTAAAATGTCACAAACATGTGTTATTTTACTAAAACAATTTTTACATGGGGTTATACAAGTCATATTTTTATATATAAATATTCATTAGAAAGATAAAACTAGTTCCTACATCATGATATTTTTTTGATAATTTTTAGACATTAAATACATTAAATTATTTATGACACCTGATGATGCAGTGCTTAACTCGTTATTTAACGATTTAAATAAAATGAAACGATAATGTAAAATCTAAGACCGAAACTTGTCAAAAACCTATTGGATGTGTGGATTTAGAAATATTATCACATTTTCCTAGAAATTTATAATTTTGGGACCTTTAAAATTCGAAAAACATTTTATAATAATGTTACTTTTCAAGACTTTCAAAGAGTGCCCCTCCTCTCCTATTATAAAAGGCCCCCACCTCTACCACCTTACCCACACCTCTCAAGCATTTGGCCAGCAAAACCTGCCCATTTTGTCTCTCCACATCCCTCTATTACTCCTAGAAGCCTAACCTTGGGCATAAGTCTTTCCAAGGAAGCCTTTGAGCTCAAATCAAAAAGAGTTACCCGATTTAAAGGTAGTGTCTTCTCAGTGTTCTTATGTTTTATTTTGCTTCTCCAACCCACAAAAATATTTTTATTCCTTTCTTTTGTAACAACACCAGTATCTTAAATATAATATGATGTTTTTATAGGATGGATTCGAGCTATACTTACACACACATCCGTCAAATGGTTAAAGAAGATACTGTTTTTTTGGATGGTGAATTACTGCCTCACGAAACGATGATTGTTCAATATTCTTTTAACACCTTTAAAGGTGGCCATTATGATGTCACTGTATTTTATATATGATATATATATGGTATTTATGTTTTCCATATGCTTCTGTATTTTATATTTAAAACATACATTTATGCTTTTCATGTTGTGCAAATGCGATAATTTTATACGAGGAAGTGTGGACTACCGCCCCCTCAAGTGATGTGACTCCTTCATGCAATACAAGGAATGTATAAAGAATGAAATTAATGAACTTATGTGACCTATATAACATATATATTTTACTGGAATTATAATATATATATATATACCTCAATTATTTTCAATTCCATTAATATGTCAAAGAAATGAAAGTAGGGTTCATGCGTACGTACGACCTACCATCTCCATGAACGGTTCATTTCATTTATTTTTATCTCCAAATGTTATTTAATAGTATAAAATGAATATATACTGGATATATAAGATATTTAAATCATTAATACTATTCTGGAGATGATTTACTTATAACTACAAGGACAATCATTTTCAAACAAGTTCATTTTTGACTAATGTGCCAAACATCGACAAAAACGTCTGATATGGACTCACATTATTAACCAATTATTATAACATTATAATATGTGATATGAACTGAATAATAATCTTTAAAGTAGGACCTTAAGAAATTATAAATTGACCAAAGTTTATTATTTAGGAATATAAAGAAACGAACAAGACAAGTCGGACTTGATGTAGGGGATCCGACCTCTTGCTTTCTTTTCAAGTACCCTCTTTTATGTCATTTCATTTAAGCTCCATGTTATTATGTTGAAGGATGTTCTTTTATATTAACCATATTGTAATTTTTATTTTTATATGATGAGATACCCCCTATTACTCTCATCAATTCTTTTTTTTAGAATTTTTAAGTGGCGTCGTTAGGCTGCCGAATTTTCATAAGGTATCCTACCCCTCTCTTTATTTTTAAGTAGACTCTTGTATGTCATTCCTTTTAAGCTCATATTTCTTATGATTGAGAAGTTATTTTATATTAAAATTACTGTAATTTTTATGTTCATATTATGAGAGACCCTATTTTCCCTCATCAATCCATTTTGGAAGTTTTGATTGGCGTCGTTAGGCTGCCGAATTTTCGTAAGAGATCCAACCTCTCTCTTTCTTTTTAAGTACTCTTCTTTATGACACTTCTTTTAAGCTCATATTTTTTATGTTGTGGTATGTTCTTTTATATTCCTCCTGATGTACATTTTATTTTAATATGATGATAGACCCTATTTGATCTCATCAATCCATTTTTGGAAGTTTTAAGTGGCGTCGTTAGGCTGCTGAGTTTTCGTTAGGGATTTTTCATCTCACGTTTATTGCCATGAGATTTATGCTACATTTTACACCATTTCCTTTTAGTGGTATATATACTGCCCATTATTCTAATCTTTGTGTAATATAATTTATTTTATGAGTAATTACATCAATTTTGTATTGTCTTTCTTTCATGGGGTGTATGTTTCGAAGGATACCCAAGTCGGTAAGGGAACTTTTCACCCTCCTTTTTTTAAAAGACTTATTTTTTTGGGTCTTTTAATTTACATATTGTAATGTTGGGATATGTTCTTATATATCCTTATTGATGTAAATTTAATTTCCAAGTGATGAGATACCCTTTTTATCTCTCATCAACTCATTTTCTAAATTTTAATGTGACGTCGTTAGGCTGTCGAATTTTACCAAGGGAACTTCTTAACCCAATTTCAATTTTTTTGGGTTCAACATATATTTATTGAATATGTCATCCTTTGAATATGTGTGAATGACATTTGATTGTTTTACACTTAATATCCACTTATATTGGGTGTATTTATATTTTTCACACATAATTATGAGATTGATTTATCTTTAATTTAAGGATACCTTCTTTATAGGGGATTTCATCTCATTTTACATTTCTATTGAGACTACATTGTTGTTATGAACCAATTCACTCTAATATGGTGTATATAATGTCCTTTGGAATATTATATCATGAATGCCTTTATTCTAATGATATTATAAAGTTCTGATTAAATTTTATTCTTCAATTATTGTATTCAAGTGTATCTCATTTTGTTAAAACCCCTTTAACTAAACTATGGTTTTAAATGTTTTAATGATTTATTCTTAAAAATATTTCTCATTAATATCCATGTTTTCAAAATGGTTTTAAGGATTTATTTATATGGATATTAATGGTTTAAAATGTTAAAATCTTTAAAGTGGTATGGGACACTTTGATTCAAGGATCTCTTTATTAAATGTTTTAAATGGATTTGAAAATGGTTTTTAGAATGGATTCATTATTTCAATATCTTAAAATGTTATATTGTTATTTCAATTTGGGAATGTTATATTTTATTTATGCTTAAGTTATGTGTTATGATTATATTATGGTTCTTCGGAATTGTTTATGAAGACGGGTGGTTTCGTGATAAACTAAGTGCGGTTGAGCCCGATATAGCTCTCCAATGCATTGAGTAACGCAAAGGAGTTAAACATTAAGGTTTCTACGAAGAGATTTAGGGAATATACTTTGATGGGTATTCCAAACGTAACCATGAGGGTTACACCCTATGTAAGAATGTCATGAATGCCTAAAGTTACCTTTATGACTTATGATTTCTATTGAGTTATGCATAAATCTTATGATTTAATGAGGTATGTTAAATTTATTATGTTTTATGAGTAAAGTATGATTTCATTGATTCTTATCTATACATGGACTGGTGTTTTCTATCCATACTTTTATAACCCTTACTGAGATTTTTATGCTCATCCCATGTTTTTGAAACGTTTTCACAGGACATAAAGTTGAATATGGTCAAGGATGGGATCAAGGAAATGTAAGGCTGTCTAAAACAAGGAACTAGACATGACTCTTTTGTTCAAGAGTTTTTATTTTGTGAAAAAGATGGAAGCTGTGTAGATGTGTCTACTTTGTAATCTTTGAGATGTAATAGTTATGTCCTAATTCTCTAAAAACTCTAAACCTGAAAAGATCCTCAATTTGAATTATTCAATGTAATTAAATATTAAGTAATGTTATAATGTCGGGGCCTTATGACGTCTTTCACGAATCTCAGCTAAGGAGATACGTTCAGGACCTGATGCATATCATCGTCCATGGGGAGATGTACATTGACAATGGGGTGACTTTTGCGGAGGTCCTAGTGGAGATCGAGGATTGACATGATCAGGTCCTACGTGGAGGTTTGATTCCTCTAGTACGCATCAGATGGCAGCATGGAAACCTCCAGGGGAGCACTTGGAAGCGGGAGGCTCATACGCATGCTCAGTACCCACATTTTTCCCTAGTTTATGATGTATATTTACAGGGACGTAAATCCATAAGGTGGGAGTAATGTAAAGACCTGTAAAATTCAAGGGAATTTTTTTCTTAATTTTATTTGGGATTTTACAAGGATGCAGTTTCTGACAGCATCTGATTCCGAGGCCCGGTGAGCCCGGAATAATTTTCCTAAGTTTAGCTCAGGTACGTTTAGTGAACGAACGATCAGGTTTTTCTAACTTTTGATTTGGTGCTCGGAATTGAAATCCGAGCGCACCGATGAAACCGTAGTGCCAGTAATTACATAAGAAGGCCTTTACTAGAGTTACGTGTTCTCAGGAGGAGTTGTTAAAAATTAGGGAATTAAATGTTAGGTAAAATAAATTGTGTACAAATTTATTTTATCCTTGGTAGTTTAATTCTCTCCTGGGAAGTTGTTTGTGGGGCCCACAACCACCCAACTTCCCATGAGAGGTTCTAAGGGCGGTGGGGCCCACAATAACCCCACCTCTTCATATTACCTAACCCTTTATACTCTCCATTTAATATGAAAACATGGGTTTAATTAATTAAGTTGTTTCGTTTTTGAAATTTTGTAGTTTTGAAAAGATTGGCATAAACATTTAAAATAAGGGGTGACCTTATTTTAATTTGGTTATCTTGTTGTGAGAGGATTGGGGGAATAAAGATCTAAGTCTTGAAGTTCATCATCTTCCCTGAAGAACACGAAGAACACCGATGCGAGTTCCTTCATTCTTCTTCTCACGTCAAAGGAAGGGAGACACCGTTCCTCCTCAGATGATCTCCGTCAACGTGTACGGAACCCTCTTCCGTGACGCCTTCTTCCGCGATGTTCAATTCCATGACGAACCATCGTTCAACGATTTCATCGAGGTAGGGGTTGATTTCTTCTTCGTGAATACTTTCATCACCATTCATTGTTTCCTAATTGGGCTCCCTGTTATCGCAATAACGGGAGGAGGTCAGACCGCCCAAAGATGGTCGACTCTCCTCCCCCCTTGATGCTTGATTTTGTTGCGGCACCAGCAAGGCAACGTGGTGCCGTTGCACTGCAAAGAAGTAATGAAGAATGGGAGGAGAAGCGAGGCGCCGTCACACCGTGCCATTGAAGTCGAAAAAAGCCACGGAGCCATCGCGCCACGCTGGAGAACCTCAAGGAGGCCACGATCGGAGCTGGGCCACGGTGGAGGGGCGGGCCGCCGTCGCGCCGCGCCAATCGGACAAGGCCGCGGTGTTGCGGGGGAGCGGCGGCTGGCTTTTAGCAGCCGGAGCAAGGACGCAGGACCCTCAGGGGGGTCCCGCAGTGACCCACAGGCCGGCCAAGCCGGCTGTTTACCATGAAGGTTGGGGGTCATAACCCCCGGATGGCTACAGGAGCCCCCCCCCCCACGTGGGGGCCACGTTTTGTCAATCAGGGGGGCAGCGTGCCCCCTGTTCTGCTCAGCTCGGCCAACCGAGCAGGCCACATGAGCCGAACCCACCCAACATGCCAACTGGCCACCAGGGCCAGGCTGGGCCGGACCCAGACTCGGTTCGGGCCGACCCAAGGGGTCTCAGGTCGGTCTGGGCGCAAAACCCCCATTTTCGGACCTCTTCCGGTCTTTTGCCCATAACATGCGCTACAGACCACTGATTGACACACCGTCAGTTGCCATGAGATCCTTCGATCAAGGGGGTCGTTTTGGTATATTACACTCAAGGTTTTAGAGAACATTGGGTTCGGACGGGTTGGTTCGAACACGAAACCAACCAGGCCCTCGGAGCGGAAACGCTTATAACTTAAGCTTCGAACGTCCGATTGACGTGTCGTCAACTTTTTTGGATTTCTCTTAGTGAGACGGACCTTTTGGCTTACTCCGCTTGAGGTTTAGATGATGTAGGAGTATAGTCAGGTTGGTTTTGACTTAAAGACCAACCGGGACCCTGGGACGAAAAAACCAATAACTCTCAGACTGGGCGTCCGATTGACGCGTCGTCTTTCACATTGAGTTCCTGTTGACGATACGGAACCTTGGGATAAATTAACTCCAGACTTCGTGTCAGTTGATGTATCTTCCCCTCAGCTCATGGAGTGGACCCTCCCCGAACGAGCTTTCTGTGTGCGGGAACCCTAGAGCTGGCTGCGACTACAACGACGATGAAGACTGTAGGAGAATCCTCCGTGGGTTCGACAGCCACGACTACAACACTCAGTGATCCTGTGTGGATCAGTCCTTATCGATCTTATGTGGATTAGATCCTATGTGGGACAGCGCTGAGCGGTCATGTGTGGGCCAGCGCATACCAATCCTGTGTGGGTCAGATCATGTGTGGGTCATTGCAGGGGTTAGTACCTATCGATCCTGTGTGGATCATTGAGGGGGGTTAGTACCCATCGATCCTGTGTGGGTCTGTTGGATTAGATGAATCAGTGACTACATCTGATCATCTTTATCTTATTACGAAGAAGTATACCTATATGAGATGAGTCTTGACTTTCTTTCTTTATCTTTGATAAGATTGACTTGATATCCTATGTGGATTACGTTATGCTTTCTTGTGTGGATTGGGATGTGTTTTCCTGTGTGGACTGGATTGTACTTGGGCTCACGTGTTGGAGTTGAACTGGAATTGATGACTTAGGTATATGTATGGGAATATACCTAAGTAGTGTCGGATGTTACTTCGTGATTGTATCTTCCTTTGTGGATTATCCTTTCTGGATTCTGGGAGACCTTCGAGGGTCTCGGTGTCCCTACTGAGCATCTTATACTCATCCCTGCATGGGCAACGCCCGCAATACGTTGTGTTGGATGCAGACGACGAAAAACACTGATTGTGGTGGAGGCTTGTGGAGCAAGTCGGTACCTGGAGGTGGACCACTGGGCGGGACGTACACGGAGCAGATGGCTAGACCCGTGGAGCTGAGGAGGCTATCTGTACCGACCCTTCAGGTAGGACTTCCAGTGGACAATTCGACGTTGCGGCTTTACTTTTTTGTTGCTATACTTCCTTTCGAGTTGAACTTTACTTTCAGTTTGGGTTTGTATTCTGACCCACTTACTTTTCTGCACTTACTATTGTACCCAGTTTTAATTAGTGTTTACTTGTACTTTCTTACTCTGTGGTGTTTGTTTACTTTACAAAGGCAATGACTTCCCTTTTTATCGGGAATTACGCCTTGGTGCTAGTCGCCAGCCCCTAGATTATGGAAGGCGGGCTTGGGGTAGTCACGTCACGGTCCCTGAGGACGGGTCGTGACACAACATTACAACTTGAAAATAAATACAACATGATTTTATTCCATTAGAAACATCCAAGCCTCCTAAATTATGTCTACAAGTAACTCATCACTAACTTCTTCATATCCTGTGAAAATTAAACATAAGAAAGCGGTGAGCTCAAACGCTCAGCAAGGGTAACCAATACAGTGGAAGATAACATAAATATTAAGCACGGTGAATAATTGAAACCACATGCCTTCACCAATAGTAAACATGAATACTTTTATGGATGGAACATGATATGAGTAAATAATACCATAATAAAACATAATCATGAGTATTCTACTAGTCGAATGACCACATAAACCATCAAAATTATTTTCAAAATGAGGGAATGTATAATGTCATACATTCTAAAACATTTTTTCACAGCCTCGACCAAGATGTGTAAAAATGATTAAGGCCTCATCCAAAACTATATATCAAATTAGGAAAGGTCTCGGCCAATTCAACGTCTAGTTGTCTCATGATACCTACCGATGCATCAAGGAGCTATAGCAGGCTCCACCTATCACTTACTATTTCAAATACATTCCTCATATTAAAAGGTTGAAATATAACACAAACATTCATATTAAAACTAGCATATAAAATGTCAATAATTTAACCATAAACCATGAATGGTATATAATAGCACATCCATAGTCAATCATATCAAAAAACCATAAATGCAATATGGAAGTTTTTTATCATAATAAATCAACTTCAAATAAACTTAAAATCCATAAAAGTATGTTGACATAGATGAAATCAAAACCTTTTTTAGAGAAATATCTCTTTCTATTTTGAAATAATTTAAGAGTCACATAATTATAATGAAAACATTTATTTTAAATATATTATTATAATCTTTTAAGGGAAGCTTAGACGATGTTATAATGGTGGAAAATAGTTGCAGCCGCCGTACAAGTTTAAGAAAACATTCCTACCTTAATTTTGTCAAAAAGGTCATAAAGTAACTTGTTTGGAAAATGAAAGAATGATTACTTTCAGAACATATAAGGCCAAATAATGGTATAAATGACATTAACTCATTGTCTAGTAAATTGTAAAAAATGTTTTGAAATACATTTTTAAGAATCATGGATGTGGATGATAAAGAGGACCCAATAGATACTTACGTAAAAACAACTTCATATAATAAAGAGATTGTAGAATTAACCCTTAACATATAATTTTCCTTGTCCGAGGGTAGGTTAAATTCATGTATAATGGTGAACTAATAGTTATGAAATTATACAAGAATCATATACATTAATATGATATCATATATGATCTTTTAACATTTCTTTCTTAGTATTATCGTCATTTCGGCTGTTAACTGATCTGTTTTACTTTATATTCTTTATTACGTAAGTAATGTTTGTTATGGAAAGGACGTATCTTATTAATATTCAGAATGATATTAAGTATTTAAAAATTATTTTTAATCATCTATTGAAAATTATTCATGAATGGATACGTTGGGGAATTAATCTCATTGCGTACATTGAGACGATAATCCGTACATACGCACGAGCGACAATATCATTATTTTGATATTAAAATACTATATAATTGGATTTTATATCATATATACAGAATCATTATCATTTTATATTTATTATTTACATCAATTACATGTCATTATTATACCAATCCAAATAATAATGTATTGAATAAAAATTACACCATGACGTGGAGACAGTAAGTCGTACGTACGCACATATGGTGACATGTCATTGAATGGATGGATAGAATAATGAATATGGTTGTATCATATTTATAATAACATTACATTATGTATAAGATATCGGAGTTATTATTTTAGAATGGCAACAACAAAGAAATAGGAAGTGGAAGAAGAAAGCAACTTGAAAGAGGTGATGAAATATTTACCCCTTCTTTGGGTTCTTCCTTTTGATTTGATCAAAAGGGCTCCTTAGGTTGGCTTTTTGACTAAATTAAGGCCTATATAATGAATATAGGATAGTGGAGAGGGTATTTGGGCAGGGTTTGACTAATAAAAATGGCTTTGAAGGTGTGGATTAGAGAGAAAGGGGGGTGCCCTTTTATAAGAGGGGTGAGGGGCACCTTAGGAAAAGCTAGAAATATTATTTTATAATAAAATCATTTTCGTTTTATAATTGCTCCAAAATGTATTATATAAAGGATAAGGTGGTTATGGATAAAAAAAAAACTCATCCAATAGGGTTTAGATAGGTTTGGGTCACTATATTAACCTTATCATTTAGATTTAACTCTTAGTTAAATAGTTTGACATTTATCATGTCTCTTTGTATTTTAATATTATATGGTTAATAAACATATTATAAACATCCAAGAGAACCTCAAGTGGTTAATTAATGACATATATAATATTACTTAAGATATTTGGATTAACCTTATATTTTTAATAATATAATATCAATTAATAATATAATATTTGTTTTAAAAACTCTTTTATGTCAATTTTGACACTTTTTGGTATTTTGTTTTTTCTAAATTCATAACAACATTATTACTTTGAAAAAAATTATCTAACAAACCCTAATATGTCATATTAACCTAAAAAATTAGTTAAATTCTAAAAAGTATCAAATTAGATTTATTTGGATATTTATAATATCAATTATTTTAATATTTCATTAATTAGGTAATTACTGCATCAGGATTGTGTCATATATAAATTAATTTATTTAATGTTTAAAAAATATAAATAAAATCCCATTATGAAGTAAATATTTATATCTTTATAACTAATATTTATAGCTTAATTTATCATATGTTTAACCATATATTAAAAAAAAATTAGTTATTAAACATTGATTTTAACTCTTTTAACTCTTCTTTGAATTAAATAATAATAAATGTCCTAATCTAATCCAAGTTGACGAAAGAGGTTAATATTTTATTCATAAGATTGTTTTTGGTCGATTTATACTTATACAATAGATTTATGACATGTGTTAGGGTAATAATAATATCATTTGTACCCTTAATTATCTTATTTACTTTTAACCATGGTAAATAAAAGTAAAAAGTTTCTATTCACCAAAAATTATTTTAATCTTATTGAACCAAATTTTAATTAAGGATATCAACTGTGTCTCTATGATTTTTGAAATTCAAGCTACAGAAGAAGTGAAATTATGTTTTATGTAAATTTGAAAAAAAAATTAGGAGGTGGGTAAAAGACGGTAAAAAGTTCAATAAAGTTTTTATATATCTAAAATTATTATAAACTGACTCCAATGAATTGCATTGAACTTATTTAGGAATTATATATATATTTTGACCTAAAATAAATTTAAATAAAATAAATAATTATTTATTTAAAAATTTGTTTTTAAACAATAACTCAGTGTTTTTCACTATTCATCAAAAATTGAATGTTTTCAGAAAAATACCAAAAATTCACCCTAAGATAATTTCGATATTCCGAATCCAAAAATGAAGTCCATTTTGAAAGATAAAATTTATAAAATTTTAAAAATTTGGTATTACTATTCATAACGGCTAGTTTGATTGGTTGTGGTGTGTTAGAACTCGAAGTTGCGTACAACACACGCTATTGTATAGTTCAAAGAGAAGCATACTGTGAAAGCTTCGGCTGTTAAATTATCTTTTCCTTAAAATATTTTTGTCCTTTGAAATTTCTAGTGTATTACTGTGTAAATAGACTCGACCGGTTCTTCATCATAAGTTCCTTAGGTTCCCACATTCCCTCTTCCATCTTTTAGTTTCTCCAAAGAACTTTTACCAGACGAGTCATCCAGTTTCTCAACACATGTTCCCTTGTATCAAGAACCTTGACAGGCTCTTCACAATAAGACAGATTGGGTTCCAGCTTTAATTCCCCATAGGTGATTACATGTGTTGGGGAAGGCATGTATTTTCTCAACAGTGATACGTGGAACACATCATGAACTTTGAGGAGACTTTGTGGCATTGCCAACTGGTAATCTACCACCCCAATTCATTCTAGAATTTCGAATGGTCCAATGTACCTAGGACTCAATTTTACATTCTTACCTATACTTATAATAGCCATCCATGGATATAACTTCAAGAAAACATGATCTCCTACATGAAATTTTAAATCCTTCCTTCAGTTATCGGCATAGCTCTTCTGTCTACTTTGAGTTGTTTCAATGTGGGTTTGGATTACCTTCACCTTTTCCATTGTTTCATCCACATGTTCTAGGACTACGAGTTGTCTTTCACCAACATCATCCCAACAGGTTGGTGTACAACATCTCTTTCCGTATAACGCTTCATATGGTGTGATCTGAATACTTTAATGGAAGCGATTGTTATAATAAAATTCTACCAGAGGTAAATATTGATCCCACATACCTTTAAAGTCGAGTGAGAATGATCTCAACATGTCTTCTATGATTTTAATAGTCCATTCTGATTGTCCATCAGTTTGGGGGTGGTAGGCAGTGCTCAAACGAAGTTCAGTATACAGGGCTTTCTAAAGACGTTTCTAGAATATTGATGTAAAATGGGGATCATGATCAGAAACAATCGATAGTGGTACTCCATGAAGTCTTACCACTTTATTTATATAATTTCTTGTTAATCGTTCATGTGGTAAATCTTCTTTTATAGAAAGAAAATTTGTTTACTTGGTAAGACGATCGACAATGACCCATATTGCATCGTTCCTTATATGAGTATTTTGTAGTCCCCTGACAATGACCATCGTAATATTATCCCATTTCCACTCAGGTATGGGAAGAGGTTGCAAGACTCCTAAATTTTGTTTCCTTCCAAATTTCACTTGTTGACAAACCATACATCTTGACACAAAATCAGTAATCTCCCTCTTCATGTTGTCCGACCAAAAATGTTCCTTCAAATCTCTATACATTTTGGTGCTCCCAAGGTGTATATAAAAATTGTAGTTATGAGCATCATCCTGAAATTCTCTTTTTAGATCTGTTATATCTAGAACACAAAGTCTCTTCTCAAATTTAAAAATTCCATCTTCATATAAGAAGTCACTCAATCTCCCATCGTCCACAGCTTTAATCTTCTTTATAAACACTTCATCACCAGTCTGAGAACTCATTATCATTTCTAGTAAAGATGGTTAGGAAACTATTTGAAAAAGTATTGATGTTTCACATTCCATGGTTAGTACCATATCCATCTTTACTAGATCCATGAAAATATGATCCCTTTCAACTATCATCTTTCTCAAAACTCCATGATCCATTATGCTCAAAGCATTTGCCACCTTATTTGCCTTCCCCGGGTGGTAGTTTATCGTGCAATAATAATCCTTGAGTAGTTCAGCCATTATCTTTGCCTCATGTTGAGTTCTTTCTATGAGAAAATATACTTCAAACTCTTGTGATTGGTATATATACAAAATTTTTACCATAGAGATAATGTCTCCATATCTTTAAAGAAAAGATAACAGTTACTAACTGAAGATCATGTGTAGGATAGTTTTTCTCATGAATTTTTAGATGTCGTGATGCATAGGCAATAACCCTATCATTCTACATAAGTACACAACCAAGTCCTTTCTTTAAAGCATCACTATAAATAACATACCCATCATTCCCCAATGGTAGAGTCAATATGGGATCATTGACTAATCCTCTCTTCATTTCATCAAAACATTATTCACACTCTTTTTTCCAAACAAATTTAACACCTTTACGTGTGATCTTGGTTAATGGGATAGCCAATCTGGAAATATTCTAGACGAAATGCCGATAATATCCTACTAAACCAATAAAACTACATACCTTATTTATAATTTTCATTTCTGACCATTCTTGGATTGATCTTTTCTAAGAAGTATCAGTGGAGATTCCATCCTTAGAGACAATATGTCCAAGAAAAGAAATCTCCTGAAGCCAAAATTCACACTTGCAAAACATCCCATAAAATTCATGTCTTCTAAGAGTCTTTAGAATAATGAACAAGTGATTGTCATAATATTTGTAGATTTTGGAGTATACCTGGATAACATCATTAAATACCACTACAAAGTCATCAAGATATTACTCAAAATCTCTATTCATTAGATCCATGAAGACAGAGGGTTAATTAGTCAATCCAAATGGAATTACTGTAAACTCATAATGCCCATACCTGGTTCAAAATGCTGTTTCCAGAATGTCTTCCTTCTTCACACACAACTGATGATGTCCAGATCGAAGGTCAATCTTTGAAAAGTATTGAGATCTATGAAGCTGGTCGAATAAATTATCAATGAGAGGTAGGGGATACTTTTTATTTAATGTTATAGCATTGATCTCCCTGTATTCAATGCACAACCTCATAGATCCATATTTCTTCTTAACAAAAAGGAGAGGGGCTCCCCATGGAGAAAAAATAGGCTGAATAAATATCTTATTACTCAATTACTCTAGTTGTTTCTTTAGTTTCACTAATTACATAGTGTCCATTCTATAAGGGGTCTTCGATATGGGCCTTGAACCAGGAATTAAATCAATGGAAAACATAATTTCTCATTCTGGAGGATTTCTAGGTAAATCCTCCAGAAATAAATCAACAAACTCTTTCATAATAGGTACATCATCTATTTGAAAATTCTTTTCCTCTGCCATAGTTATTTAATTCTCTTCATCCCCAATAATTGAATTTAGTTGAGCTACGGGGGGTGGACCTAGATAAGAATTAGGTGGTGATGATTCTGATCTGATGATAAGGTTTTATTTATCATCATCATCAATAATAGTAACATCCTTCTTCTTAAAATAAATTTTTGCATCATGGTCTGAAAACCAATCCGTACCGAGGATTATATCAAATTAAATCATGGGTTTGACGATGAGATTAACAGATAAAGAACATTTATATACCCTAATGGGAACTATTCACAAATCTTTGTAGCAATGATACTTCCCTTAGGAGTTTTTACTAAAAACTCCCTTGTTAAATCAAATTGGAAATATCTAATTTTCTTAAAAAACTGGGAAGATATGAAACAATGTGATAATCCATAATCAAATAATGTATTGGATAAACTTGAGAAAACCATAAAATTACCTGCCACCACGTCTTTTGGGGCTTCAACATCAGTATTAGTGATCCCATATGCTTGGCCTCGATCCCTTGGCCTTTTCTTAGGTAAGTTTCCCTAATGATTAGAAAATTAATTGGCATAATGTCTTATGTCCCTGCAATTTTAGAATTGAATATTGGTAGCATCTTTCGTTCCCTTAAAATCACCAGTGAGATGGTCTTTCTATCCACATTTTTGGCATACTACTTTTCCTTTTTGACAGGAACCAGGGTTCTTCCTTCCATAATTATCACAGGGTGGAAATTCAATTCTTCACTTCTTCCTTGTTTCCTTATTTCCATTCCCGGAGTGTTCAGCAGATGCCTTCTTCTCTTTCTTTTCTTTAAAGTCATAAGACTTAGAGATTTTTTTTTCTATCTTGATAGTTCATGAGAGAATATCTTCGTATAATGAAAATGATTTTGATACTAATTCTCGATGGAGAAATGGTTTTAACCCATCAAAGAAATGGTCAATCATACTTATTGGGTTACATATATAATCTCCATCATGCCTCGCTAACCTTGTAAAGTTAGATTCATACTTTGCGACATTATCATCCTCTTTTTGCCTCAGACTCAGAAATTGTCTTTACATATCTGCTCGATGGTCATGAGGAAAGTATTTTTCTATGAAAATTTATTTAAACTCTATCTATTCCATATTTGATACTTCATCATCTTCCTTTGTGTTTTGAATCAATGACCACCATTGATTAGCATCTCCAATGAGGTGGTAAACTGTCATGAATTTTTTTTCCCTTTTGCTACTCCCCAAGGCGTGCAATATTTTCTCTAAGGAAATTATCCATTGCTCAGCTACTAATGGATTTGTACCCACATTGAATGTTGGTGGTTTTTGCCTCATGAAGTGGTCTAACATTGATCCCCCATGTTTTGGATCAGGGTGCTCCATATGGGTAAAGTTATTATTCATAACCAGTGTGAGTTGTCCCAGCATGGTGATAAGCTGATCAGTACCAGTTGTATCACCATCTCTACTATAATTATCTTGAGCAAGAGGGAAATCCCAACATGGAGTGCATGCATTGATATGTTTTCCATTCCTTCCACTAGGCGCCATTTCTAAACAATGGCATACAGTAGATTAGTTTATGAATCGCAATACATAAATACAAACCTGTAAAACACTTAACATAAATTGAATAGTTTATGGATATAATCAATAATACTAAAAAAAGTTTATCTTTGGGGATGTATATACTCATAAACCCTTCATAATGGGTTTTAAAGAAAATGAGAATTATCCTAAACATGTCCCCCGAGAGTGTCATAACCAAGAGTACAGCAATTCTCGTTGTTGTGCACCAGTTCCTGTTTGAGTCTAGCTCAAAGTGGTGTTTTTGGGTTTTACCCCTAGGAACATCTGATCCAGAGCTGCCTCTACCTAATCATATCCAGAAGAGGATGTATTTCTTGGAAAACTCAAAAAATCTCTACAATACCAAAATTCTAGGAATTTCTTCTATACTAATCCTCAATGTCTATTTGAGGGCTATGTGCTCTAATCAGATTTTATCTAAATCTAGTTTGCAAGGTTTTTACTAAACTTCCTTTGATACCAACTATAATGTTCCGACCCAGGTTACCCAGAGTTAGTGTATTATTACATAACATTGGTATGATCACAAGGAAATCATGTCTCAAAAGACTGATTAGTTTAGTATTGTTGGAAATAAGATTCATACATATTTTCAAATTTACAACTTGAAAAGAAATACAACAAGAATTTATTCCATTACAAAAATCCAAGACTCCAAGATTATGCCTGAAAGTCACTCATAACTAACTTCTTCATATCCTGGGAAAATGAAACATAAGAAAGGGGTGAGCTCAAATTCTCATCAAGGGTAAGAAATACAGTGGAAGATAACATAAATATTAAGCATGGTGAATAATTGAAACCACATGCCTTTACCAATAATAAACATGAATAATTTTATGGTAGGAATATGATCTGAGTAAATAATTCCATAATAAAACATAATCATGGGAATTCTATTAGTCGAATGACCACATGAACCATCACTATTATTTTCAAAATGAGGTAATATATAATGTTGGACATTCTGAAACATTTTGTCAAGGCCACGACCAAGATGTCTAAAACTGATTAAGCCTCGGCCAAAACCATATATCAAATTGGGAATGGCCTTGGAAAATTCCACATCTAGTTGTCTCATGAGACCTACCAATGCATCGAGGAGCTATAGTGGGCTCCACCCATCACTTACTCTGTCCAATACATTCCTCATATGAAAAGGTTGAAATATAACATAAACATTCGTATTAAAACTAGCATACAAAATGTCAATATTTTAACCATAAAACATGAATGGTATAAAAATAGCATTTCCATAGTCAAACATATCACAAAACCTTCAATAAAACATGGATGTTTTGTATCATAATAAATCAACTTCAAATAAACTTAAAATCCATCAAGGGATGTTGACATAGATGAACTCAAAACCCTTTTTAGAGAAATGTCTCCTTCTATTTTGAAATCATTTAAGAGTCACATAATTATAATGAAAACATTTTTTTTGAAAATATTTTTATAAGCTTGTAAGAGAAGCTTCAACGATGTTATAATGGCGGAAAATAGATTCACCCACCGTATAAGTTTAAAAAATCATTCTTACCTTAATTTTGTCGAAATGGTCTTAAAGTACCTTGTTTGGAAAATGACAGAAAGATTCCTTTAAGAACATATAACATCAAATAAGGGTATAAATTAATTTAACCCATTTTCTAGTAAATAGTAAAAATGTTTTTAAATACATTTTTAAGAAGCATGGATGTGGATGATAAAGAGGTCGCAGTAGATACTTATGTAAAAACAACCTCGGATAATAAAGAGATTATAGAATTAACCCTTACCTTATACATTTCCTTTCTCTAGGGTAGGTTATACTCTTGTATAATGGAGAAATAGTTGTTATTAAATTATAAAATAATCATATAAATTAATATGATATCATATATGATCTTTTAACGTTGCTTTCTTAGTATTATTGTCTTTTCGGGTGTTAACAAATTTGTTTACCTTTATATGCTTTGTTACGTAAGTAAGGTTTTTATGGATAGGATGTATCTTATTCATATTCAGAATGATATTATGTCTTTAAAAATTAATTTTAATCATCTAATGAAAATTATTCTTGAATGGATACGATGTGGAATGAATCTCATGGCGTTCATGGAGACATTAATCCGTACGTACACACGAGCGGAAATATCATTATTTGGATATTAAAATAATATATAATTGGATGGTATATCACATATAAAGAATCATTATCATGTTATATTTATTATTTACATCAATTACATATAATTATTTTACACATAAAAATAATAAGGTCTTTAATAACGATTACACCACGACGTGGAGACGGCAAGCCGTACGTACGCACGTATGATGACATTTCATTAAAAGGATGGAAAGAATAATGAATATGTTTGTACCATATTTTTAATAACATAACATTATATAGAAGACACTGGATTTATTATTTTATAATGGAAACAACAAAAAAATAGGAAGTGGAAGAAGAAAGGAGCTTGAAAGAGGTGATGAAATATTTACATCTTCTTCGGGTTCTTCCTTTTGATTTGATCAAAAGGGCTCCTTAGGTTGGCTTTTTGACTAAATTAAGGCATCTTGGATGAATTTAAGATAGTTTATAGGGTATTTTTGCAGCGGTTGGCCAAGCCAAATGTCTTCGAAGGTGTAAATTAGAGAGAAGGTGGAGTGCCCTTTTATAAGAGGGGTGAGGGGCACCATAGGAAAAGCTAGATATATTATTTTATAATAAAATCATTTTCGGTTTCTAATGGATCCAAAATGGATTATTTAAAGGATATGGTGGGGATGGGTCAAAAACCACTCAACTAATTAGTTTTAGAGTTATTTGGGTCACTATATTAACCTTATCTTATAGATATAACTCTTAGTTAAATAGTTTGACATTTACCATGTCTCTTTGTATTTGTATATTATATGATTAATAAACATACAATAAACTTTCAAGAGAACATAAAGTGGTTCGTTAATGTAATATATAATATTATTTAGGACCTTTGGCCAAACGTTATATTTTTAGGAATAGAATATTAATTAATAATATAATTGTTTTTGAAAACACTTTTATGTCAATTTTGACACTATTTGGTATTTTGTTTTTTCTAAATTTATAGCAGAATTATTACTTAGAAGAAAATTCATCTAACCAACCCTAATATGTCATAGTAACATAAAAAATTATTGGAATTCATAAGAAGTCTCAAATTAAATTTATTTGGATATGTATAATATCAATTAATTTAATATTTCATTAATTAAGTAATTACTGCATCATCATTGTATCAAAAATAAATTAAATTATTTAATGCATAAAAAATATAAATAAAATACCATTATGTATGAAATATTCTTATATTTCTAATGAATATTTATAGTCTAATTTATCTTATGTGTAACCCTATATTAAAAAATTTTAGTTATTAAACATTGATTTTAACTATTTGAACTCTTCTTCGAATTAAATAATAATAAATGTCCTAATCTAATCCAAGTGGACCAAAGAGGTTCATATTTTATTCCTAAGGTTGTTTTTGGTCAAATTATACTTATCCAATAGAATTAGGACATGTTTTAGGGTAATAATAATATCATTTTAACACTTAATTACCTTATTTACTATTAACTGTGGTAAATAAAAGAAAAAATTTACTATTCACCAAAAATTATTTTCATCTTATTGAACCACATTTTACTTACTGATATCAACTATGTCTCTAGGATTTTTGAAATTCAACTCACATAAGTGGTAAAATTATGTTTTATTTAAATTTGCAAATGCTCCTTGGAGGTTGGTAAAAGACCGTAAAAAATTCAATAAAATTTTTATATATCTAAAATTATTATAAACCTTCTCCAATGAATTACATTGAAATTATATAGGTATTATATATTTATTTTGACCTAAAATATATTTAAATAAAATAAGTAATTATTTAAATAAAAATTTAGTTTTAAACTATAACTCAGTGTTTTTCACTATTCATCAAAAATTGAATATTTTCAAAAAAATATCAAAAATTCCCCCTAAGCTATTTTTGATATTCAGAATCCAAAAATTATGTCCATTTTAAATGATAATCTTTATAGAATTTTAAAAAGTGGATATTACTATTCATAATGGCTAGTTGTATTGGTTGCGGTGTGTTATGACTCGAAGTTGTGTACAACACATGCTATTGTATTATTCAAAGAGAAGCGTACCATGGAAGATTGGGGTATTATAATTCATATTTATTATTAAATGATAAAGGTGTGTGTATATATTCATAATATCATATATGATAGAAAAATATCCATTAAATCCTCAACAATAGTTAATTGAAAAAAGGCGTTTTCTCGTTAGAAGTGAATATTTTATGTAGAATATGATGTAGAAAAAATATTTGTGAAAAGATATTCTATAATTTCTAGTTTTTTGTGAATTAAAAATGGAAAATTTAGGTTGATGATACCAATAATATGTTTTAGGTGTCGATTTGTTGAGAAATGTAATGTAAATTTTCCAAAGATAAATGATAATGATGATTATAAAGACAAATATAAAGGATGATTTTTTTTGTAAAGATGAAATATATGAATGTCGAAATTTGAATGTTTTATTCAAGTTTGAATTTAAAGAATGAATATTATTCAAAAAATTAAAATTTATTATTAATGTTTCAGATTGATTATTGTAGCGAGTATGAAGAGAAAGGCTAAACTTCTAGTGAAGCTAAGGATGAGATACTAATTTATAATGTAAATGAGGAAGATATTACTAGTGATAAAATTAAAAATGTTATATGTTATGAAGGAATATAATGTATTAAATGGTAAATAAATAATTCAACGAGTTTCCTTCAAATATTAAATGAAGATGAGGGGATGAGAATCATGGCACACTTTTTCCTTAAGGAGATAAAGGTGGACAGAACATGGATAGTGGATGGATAATTAATACACAAGTTCCATTACATGGAATATAGGTCCAATGACGGGAAGAATAATTATACAAATGAATTAGAATTTTCATGGTATTATTTTAGAATTACAAGATGAATCCTAAAAGGAATTTATGGCTGGAGAAAATAGGTTTATAATCACATTAATTAGATCCCAAAAGTGAACATAAATGGACCACCCAATTGATCCCAGAAATTGAAATATAGTTTTATGATGAAAATATCCACAGTCAGATATTGTATGTCTCTTATCTCCAAAGTCGTGGTTGTAATCTTCATAGTATTTGGTGTGTTACTACTATGTCCACATGGGGGGAAATGTTTTACCCTAAAGAAATTTACATGTGTAAACAAATTCAAAAATAAATTTTCATCATTAGCCTATTGGGGTCATGTTAACATTTCTATCTATCAATTGGATATTAATAGCCACCATTTTAAAACTCCACTCTATTAATTGAATTATATATTTATATATATAGTTATTTTGATTAGGTTTATTTTTTTATATGAATGAAAAAAATTATTATAAATGGAGTGATGAACCTTATTGGTGCTTTATAATTAGTTTTAAGTAGAATTTATCCATAGGATACTAATTGATAATCACATTCATCCTTAATTTCCCTCTTCACACTTATTTCTGTTTATATTTATAACATTTCCATAACAAAAATTTTTACATTTTTTCACAATATACCACAGACTCATAAAAAATATAATCATTTGGTATTAAGGGTCAACAACTAAATTTAAGTTCATCAATTTTTATATTTCTCCCATTGTACACATTATCTATTTTCATTAATCACAAATTCCAATAACAATATTCTTACTTTATTTTGACCAATTTTTCTTTGAGTTTTAGGATATATGATATGTTATTTTCATAATTCAGAATCATATATTTCTTCTTGATTTAAATAAACTAAATTCAAGCAAGTATATTTGGAATTACAAAAGAATCATTTTTTGGTGCATATATACTCTTTGGAAATTTGATTATCAAAAAAATCCAATTGAGTTTGAACTTGTTTTCAATTGTATATATTTATAATGATATTAATTAAATTATAATATGTAACCATCTGTAATCATTGTGGTTGGATTTCTGAATTTTTATAATTTTATATTATTATATGCCACTATCTCCTGGTTATTGAATATGAAAATATAGTAGTAATAAAGAATAAAATATTCTCTAATTTTTTAACAGATTATGTTAGATAATTTTTAACAAATTCCATATATTTATACTAGTATATTTCTCTCACATTTTCCATTATTCATTCATTTTCATTTCTTCCATTTTCCTTTATCCCCATATATTTGGGAGTTTATTGATTAAAAAATTTTATAATTTTATAATTTTTTTTCATGAAATGATTTATTTATATTAGTTATCTTCTTAATTGTAATTAAGATTTTTTTTGGAACCAAGTTATTTTCTTATAAATAGTATAGAAGGATTTGATATATATAAAAAGGAGGGGAAAATAATGTGTGGAGTTATGAAAAATTGTGAGAGGGGGAGAAAGAAATGATATTTTCCTAAAATATTTCATGAAAATTACCATAGACTTATTTAGAAGATTGAATTCTAGATTGGATGATTTTGAAAATTCCATATCTTTTAGCACACGAAGAAGTCATGCACATAATTAAGGTGATGATGAGTATTATAATTTAATGCATCACCACATATATGATGGAATCAAGAAATAATGAGATAAAGTGACTAAGGGATCGTATAAATTACACATATATTCTTGTAAATAAATAATGATCCAGAATTATATTTTTTAGTGGGATGGGATGGTAGAATAAGTGTTTGGAAATCAGAACTACTCAATAAATAATAAGGTAATGTCTATAGTGAATAAAATCAACAACTATATATGTATTCTGAGGAACTAATGTCATGTAATTCAGTGGTAGACTAGTGAAAAAGAAAATCAAACATGACAGTAAAAAAAGATATTAATTTGTAATATAAATAATTAAATTTAATAAAATAGATATTTTATTCTATAATAAAAAATATTATCCAAGGATCTATGTTTTTAGAGGAGTAAAACATGGAAATAAAAGTATCACAATTTCAAAAAATAATATGGATGACTGAGAATCCAAAATATAAAGATTCATAAATGGGTTGAATCTAATACATCAATAAGTGGTGGAATATTAAACTGATATTCACATGGGCGAGTTTCATCATATATATATATATGTAAAGGTAGAGAAGAATCTCAATTCTTAGATGAATCACATATTTTCAAATTATTTTTGGAATTATAACCGAAAAGAATACAATTTACTTCTATTTATATTAATAACAAACCAATGGATTAAAAAGTTATCCCAAAATAAAGAGAATATCCATGAAACAACTGATTTCAATGGAGAAATTTACTCATATTTCCCTTCCATATATTATTATTACTTAGGTGTTTTATGTTCCAATTACATCGACAAATCACATATCACTGCAAAAAAAATTGGAAAATGATTGTTTTGGATAATGAAGACAACATTTGTGTGAGCTCTAGTGAAGATTAAATTACCCATTTAGAGTAGTATTAAAATGTGTAACTTGGAGAATCCATACATGATGATTTTCTATTGGCTAATAGATCATTAAAATTTTAATAGAAAGGTAATCACAATAATGAAAATCATGGGAACATTTTTTATACGACATGCTACATCAAAGAGAAGGTATGAATTATGATATTTAAAGTGGATATTATATTAATTTATCTAGAATTTATTGGTGGATAAGAGGATAGATAATACTCTAAAGTATCCTAGACCTTATTTTTTTAGATGTGTGAATTATAAAATAATAGTTAGAGAAACAAAATATGACCAAGTTTATTTTTTTCCATTGAAAACTATAATAATGACGTGTTTTTTATATTTCAAAAATATATGGTATACATTTACTATATGGGAGACCATATAAATTTGATCGGAAATAGACGTATGAAATTTACACTAACAGATTCAATTTTATTTTCTCTGGTAGAAAAATTGGTTTCCTCTAATACGCCCTATAAAATAATATAGGATTTAATTTTAGAAAGTTAAATAATAAAGAATAATAAAATAAGTGAAAAATAATGTGGGAAACATTTAAAAGTCACTGATAAAAAAGATTGGGGTTAGTTAAGAAAAATAGATAAGATATTGAAAAAAATAATAGAGTACCCGGGGTGATAAGATTCCAGAAAGAAAAAAAATAATGGAAATGTGTTTTTTTCCTAAACAATTTAGGAGAAGTGAGATTTAATATTTGAGAGTTTTTTAGTGAATATTATGGATTATTTACGTTCAACTAACTAAAAATAACAATATTTTTCTAATAGTGTTTTGTATATTCTACTGAAAAAAAATTATATTTTTCCTCATGAGTCACCTAATTGATTTAACCATTTGAGTGTCATTGGGAATATGAATAGACTTTATACTAAGATCATTATTCTATAGAATTAAAATATATTGAACTAATCTAGATGATACTTGGTTTATCCAGTACCTTCTTATATAACTCTTGGAGAAGATATTTTTGATCAGAATCATGAGTATATATTTCATTTTGGGGGTTGTATGTCCCATGAAATATAAAACATGATGGATTTTTAGTGGTCACACAATCAAAAATCTAAAATTTATGTACCAATTTACCCTACATCAACTTGATTATATGAATAATGAATTACATGATGCTTCTTTATTCTAAATGATTGATCATAAAATCAAATACCAATAAACTCAAATAAAAGAATTCTATGAATAAAAAAATACTTTTAGAAATTTTTTTCTCTGTATGATGGTTATTTATGGTATTTGTTTTAACTAATGCACCATATATATTCATTTACATAATGAAAAATTTCCTTCTATCAATCATTAGAAAATTATTTCGTTTTTATTTTGTTGTGATATTGTTTTATATAAAATCACTAGATGTTCATTTCAAATACATTACTTTTGTGTGTGAAACTCATAATAGGAAAAAATATTATAATAATATTATATAATATCATTTTTCGTGGATTATATTGTGTTTCATGGTTTTTTGTATTGTCAAATTCGATCTATATAGATGAAGAGAATTCAAATAAATTTAATAGTGGCCCTCACCAAAGAGCACAACTAAGGTTAGGAATATCCATGTAAAGAAAAGTTTTTATATATAGTTTGTTAAGAAAATATTATCCATATCTAGACATTTTAATGAATATTTCACAAAATGTGTTGTTATAAAATGGGTTAAAAATTTTGAAAATATTTTAATACACTCAAAGTAAAATTATTCAATTTCCACATTTAATGTTTACAAGATTTCACAAATGTTTGTAAAATTGATCACGAGGCTTTATGAGTTGGTGTTGGTACAATTTTGGAACTAGAGTCGCATTAATTTACATATGTTTTTAGAAAATTGATTGATTCAAAAACAATATACTTATTTTTATAAAAAAAATTAATTCTTTGAAGTGGAAATTGGAAACATTGAAACATCACCTATGGAATAAAGAGTTCATTTTTTATTTTTTATATGAAATCTTTATGTATATGAAGTCATAATGTATTTTTAATAAGAGTAATGCATCTTTTCTTGGATTAATTGAGACTTTAAAATATTTTATTAGGTTTATGAATTGTTACAAAAGAATTGATTCCAATTATATTTCTCAAATATATTCACTTCTTACCTATATTGTTGGCATATTACTTGGAATTGTGATCTTATGTTGAATGTATCGAACTGATAGTGATTTTTATAAAATTTGATTATCTTATTAAAAATAGATTTAAAAAGTATTAGATAATTCATGGTTTCTTTTTCAAAATGGGTAAATTGTGAAATCCAAATTGTTCAAACCATGAATTACATATAAAATAAATTCATCGGGTTTCTTTGAAGGGTCATGTTGGGGTTGAAAAGAAACTATATACTTTCCATGAATACTTTTATTCTCTAATATAGATAAATGATTTCATTTATATTTATGACTAATTTTGGATTTTTTTACCATGGAAAATCAATAGTTTACCAAAAAGGATTTTATTCCACATTCTCATTTTATCCTTTCCCTCAAAAAAAATCTATATATATTTTTTCATACTATCTCATCATTAAAAACTGGTAAATGATTACCTATTTATTATTATGGATTTATTTATAAAAATTGTACATTTTAATCCATTCTAAATTACTAATTATAATAATCATATAGAATTTTGTTTTCCAAGAAAGTATACGACTAAAGAGGAATCCACGAGCCAATATAAGTGACTAGAATATTAAATACTTATGCCCATTTCGAGGACTTTATGTAATAAATATTCAACTAAATTATTATTCTTTACTATTTTACATCCTCAAACTGATCGGAAAACTGAAGTTGTTGATTTTAATCTTTCAACTATCTTGTGTAAAATATTGAAAAAATATCTAATGAATTTTCAAAAAAATTATCCACACATAGAGTTTGAATAAAATTAAGCTGTGCATTCCAAATATCATATAATATTTTGATATTATATATATATAGCCAAATGACTTATATTTTCATTCATTTCTTAATAATTCATTTTTTGATCTTGAAGGCGATGGAAATGATTTTTTGGCATTACATACCAAATTGAAAGATAACATTAAAACAAGAAATGACAAAAATAAAAATAAATAAGACAAGGGTCTACATAATATTGTACATGATCCTAGAGATTAGGTTTGGGTGAACTTATGAATATAGAGGTTTTTAGAGAAATATATATCAAAATTCATTATAGGATATATGAACCTTTAAATTCTATATAAAAAATCAATGGTAATCCATACTGGATTGAATTTTAAAATAGATATGGAAATGTGAGTAAAACCATTGATGTTATTGATTTGTATCCCATTGATTATGAATATTAGGTATAAATTATATTAAAGAGTAAAATATGATATCTATCATAGAAATCATTTTCATTGAGGATTTGAAGGATTAAATGGAGTGTAGTGAGGAAGGTACATTAATTCATAAGCCATATTTTTAATGGAATGGGAGGACCAATGGAAATAAGAAGAATAAGAAGGATGAAACAATGCTTTCATTTCCATATTATAAAATTATAATTTTTAGAACAACATGCATGAATGGATTCAGAAAATATACTAATAATCATTTTATTTATTCCCGGAATTGAACATATATATCCCACTGAATTAATCCCATGAATTTAAATCCACTTACGTGAAGGAAATATCCATTTTCAAAAGTGGTGGGTCACTTTCTCCAAGATCATGGTGGGAATTTTTAAAATTTTTGGTGTGTTTTCATAAATAATTTGATATGAAAAATTATTATCATTTTTAATGAAAAACAATTCATGCTGAAAAGGGGTCCAAGCCAATGATGGTGATTGATTACTTGAATATGTATCATTTATAATAAAAGAATTTAAATTTTAAAAAGGTAGATATTTTAAAATTAAAGTATATAATGAATGATATTTTCCAACTAATGTTGATCAATACTGAAAAAGAATTGGATATTTACAAATACTGCAATCTAAATTATAATAATAATTTTAGGTAAAGCTTATATAAGATAATTATGATTTGATTTAAGGTCTCATAGACGTAATACTGTAATAATATATTATGTAAAACATTTGAGGGGATTTTAGATTTTAAAATTTAATTATATAAAATTTAAAACTTTTTAATATTTATTATTTGATCATGATTTATACTTAAATTAGTTTTAATCAGATTATGAAACCATTTATTAGAAATAATTTTTTATATAATGAACAACATGAAAATAAAACTTCAAGAAATAAGTAAAGAAAGTAATGAATCATTTATTAAGGGAGTAATAATATATATATAAAATATTTAAATAATTTCATATGCTTTAACCCCAAGTGAAAGAATTTTGATAAACCTAATGTTATGTATCGACGACATAACGAATAATAATTTTCATCTTCTAAGACATGACATGCATCAACCAAAATGATCAAAAAAAATTCCCTATCCTCAATAATTCTAGATCAATAGTTTTATACAATATCTGTGTCTTCGTCCCTAAGAAACTTCAATCCCCTCGGTTAGAAAAAAAGTAAAAGTCTAAATATCAAAAGGCATTTGAAAAGTTTACCTCACAAATCAATAATTAATAAAGTCATGAATAAAGTTCAATAAAAAAATGTTACAATACTTCAATTATAGTTTTATATCAAATTTTAGCGACTGATTCTCCTAGATGATATAAACTATTTATCGATGAGCTTTAACCATTTGATTTATCGTTTAATGGTAGTAGTTTGAATTACATCAGATGATATCCTTCTTCACTAGAATGGTTAAACAACAAAATCATCTACAATTTATGTTGTTTATAGAACCATTACATTGATCGAATATTGCATCTAGTAAAAATGTGAATTTTCATTCGATGAAATTTATATGTGTTTATCCCATAGGGTTATGATATATTCATCTAATAGACATGTATGCCTCTATTTGATAATGTGTGACTGGAAGACTTGGTAGAATAGTGTCATATGGACTTCATTTTACTCCTACTAAAATTTAAAAGACCTCTATTTGATGAATGATGTATATATACATATGATGAACATTTATCTATTTCCAACTAGTATACTTTCTAATTTACTATTTTATTAATATAATTTACTCTTTCTCATAAAACTAAAAACATCCCTACAAAAAATATTCCAAAATGGGATATATAAAATTTATAAACATGTAACATCTAGTGAGTGGATCTTTTTTATATATTCTTTGTAAGAAATGGTTCTCTCATTTCAAAAATCTAACTATTTTTAAAATAATGATGCACAACTATTCATATGAAATTTTAATGAAATACATTAAAAGACATATTCCCCCAAACATTCATGACATTCATGTGTTCTTATATTATCCCTTTAATATGTCAAAAAAATTTATAGTTTTTTTAATACATCCGTTTCTCACCATTTATTATTTTTAGAATGGACTTAATGGAAATTGATATTAGGTTGAAATTGTTCCCCAAAATTTATTAAAAACATTACAAACATAAAAATTTATGAATATGTAAAATTTTAACAAAAATCCAAAAGAACATAATAAATTGTCAACATAAAAAAACCTCAAAAAACAATTGGGTCTTTATATATAAAACTTTCATGATTTCAAAGAAAATATTATTCATTCATGGTCATATTCTTAAGTATCACCTCCATCTTCTTTAAATTTTTTTTTTGATACTTCTATAATTAAATTAGTATTTACTAGTTCTTATTTTATAATTTTGATATTCTTACCCTTTTTGGAATGTAATGAATCTTGTATCATGGAAATGGGTTTGAGGTCATTGATTACCCTTATATAATAATTAAATTAAATATTGATGCTATCAACATAAATTGGAAGGGTATTCATATGACTCTTTATTCAAATTTGTTTCTAATAAAATTATATTAATATCTCCCTCTATAGTATTCATCGAATTTATAATAAATTTCCTTTTTTCAAAACATCACTATGTGTTTTAACTTGACATCATGAAACTCATATTCATTCTATATATTTATTTTTATGTTGTTTTTGAGAACTCGAATATTAAAACACATAATATTTTCATCGAATATATTTACAATGACATTTAAAACCAAGAAATATTTCTATAATTCCTTAGGGAATTTTAATTAACTCATAAAAATAATTATTCTTCATCTCCCTCGATTTGGACATCGTATTGTGAGTATATTTTCATGATTATAGTGCTTCGATGAGTTTTATAATGAATATTTATTCTTATAATATACATATTATTTTTCATTATAACATAAAGAGATTTCCTTTTCATACAGAAATTACAATGAAGTAAAAATAAAAGAAGTAGTTTCATTAATATCTAATGATATTTTAAACTAATTAACAATTCAACTTGATCCCTTAACATTTTTATTTTATCTGGTTTTTGAGGACATTATATAAGAGGTGTCGATAATTTATTACCTTGCCTATATTTTTAAAATTATTCTCCAATAACATTGTTACCAGATTTTTACCACCTCATGTTGATCATCTATATAAACTTATTTCCATGATCCTTCCCAAAATTCATAGGATTACCATCCATAGGAATGACTTATTCACCTCCATTAGGATAGGCTATAAATTAAATAAAAAAATGTTTAACCAATATAAGAAACTATTTTTCCTTAATAATATCAATGGTCAGAAGATTTTCTTATATATTCCACATAATCAATTAATAAGAACCCTCAATTTATGTTAGTAAAATGATTTATATTTTATATTTTTTTAATGGATTGTTTATTATTTATTTCTTCTTTTTTTTATTTGATCAAAACATTTTATTTCATATCCTAGACCTCAAAAACATCAAAACAAGATGACCCAACATCTTTATTTTCGTTTTTTTATTTTCTATAAATAAGATAATGCATTATTAGAAGTTTTCTTTGTTTATTACATGGGATATCAAGAGATTTTCTAGAAAACTCACCATTATTTCTATTTTAATTTTTTTTCTCAAGATATTAAACATCATCAGTAGTCAAAGATTTTATTGATTTTTTTAAACATCATGAAACCAAGAACATATATAATCGTCATATTTTTAATAGTTTCATAACAAAATTAAATATGTATTTTAACTGATCCAGTCATGATTTCTTCTATATAGTTATCCATAAACATTAATATACTAAACATCATTATGTTACAATGATAATATAAACAAGATATGTCTTGAAATTTAAATATATCCCTTTCACATTTCCATTAAATAATAATTTTATATAACCATTGAGAAAAAACATTTTAACTCATAAAATATGTGAATGTTTACTTCTCTATTGATATAATGAACAAATTATTTTCCCAATAATAAAATTTTCAGTGGATTGAATATTTTTTGGAATCATATGGGTAAAAAAAGATCTTTCTCCTTATAGTAGAATCTCTACCTAATGATAAATATTATTAATATGGATATAAAAAGTTTTAAAAAAAAGGGTGAGGAAATTTTTTTTCAAACCATATACCTCATTAAATTATAAACATACATAGATTAATTATACTATTATCAGAAATGAAAATCGAAATCATCTTTTGAAATATAGATATATTCCCTACATTAAACCAAGTTAATTAACATAAAATAGGAATCATAACTTTTAAACAAATATCTATTAATTAATCCATATTTTATGACTTATTTGAGAGGGAAATAATTGAAAAAATATAGAGAGAAGAATTGGATGAACTAGAAAGGAAACTGATGATATAAAGAATCATAATAATGAATAAAACCAAAATTGAAAAGAATGCTCTCTTATTTATATAGTTTAGAAGTGAGAATTTCCCGATCATTTAATCTATAGGTATATAAATATATATATGTATATATATATGAGTATAATTCACATATATCGGATGGGTGATGTTAAATATCAATGACTAATGACATAAAAAGTTTATGAAAGATAAGTATTTTCATCTCTTGAGGTTTTGAAACATTTTCTAGAAATTTTTTAGTTTTATCATATGGGTATCATTCCAATTAAAAATTAAAATATGTCAAATAATTTAAAAAATACTATTACATGAACAATTATATATAGTAAGATTAAGAGAAATCTTAGAGGAACAAAATTTCGATAAATCAAAATACTTTCATATGGATATTTGATCGACAAGTGGAAACTAATGGCTATATAATAAAATTATAAAATAATATAGTCTATCTAATAACATATAAGATAAATATATTTCATATGAAATTTATAAGATTCCCAAAAAAATATATATCTAATATTTTATAAAATACATTACAAAAAAATAAAAGTATTAAGGAAATCATATAAAAACATTCCAAACTGTTTTTCAAGGATTATTTCATATTAAAACGATTGGTATAAGAATTGTATTAAAGATAACATTCACTACTAATTATAATCTTCTATTTACTATATTAAAATCTCTCCAAATTTATATATTTCATATAAATATCATCAAGTTGATCTTACATGGTGTTAAACTATAAAATAATATATCCTTTTATAATTACTGTCTTCTAAAAGAATTATTTTTTTCATGTCATATATGTAAATAAAACATTATCCATTTACTAGATGTTTTTATTGTTGTTAATTAACCCTTATTCATAAAATAAAAGTATTGATATTTCTCTACCAAAGCCTTTTTTAGTCTATAATTAATAGAAAATTGATATTTTGGAATCCACATCTATCCAATTTTTTCTGTGAAATTAAAATTGGTTTATAGATGTATTCATTATGAAACCCTGAAGAATGAATAAATTTAATGAATATTTTTCTTCAAATATACACTTCAATGAAACTTTCCCCAGAAGGGAATTATTTTTAGAATAAAATAGTTTGAATAAAAAAGTAGTTTTATAGATGTAAAAACAATTTATGTTATTCATTTATCCTTTATCAACTATTTATAAAATTTTTCATCTTTTTGTATTTATATGGGTAAAAATATTCATATGTTTTGTAGAAGAGTATCTCAAAAATTAGTTTTACATATATATTATTATCATCTCGAGTAGTTTAGTTTTAATTAATATATTTAATCTAACTCTAAATTATGTTTTGAAATCTCTATTTTATATTGATATGTTTTATAAATTTATTTATAAATATAGTCTATTCACATTCATATTCTTTCATTACATTTAATAGTAGGAAAATAGGCTTCTGGGTTGGAATTTTCAAAATAGTTTTTTTATAAACCAACATTAAAAGTAAAGCATAAATATTTAATCTTTAATTTAATATAAAAATTACATTAAAGGTATTAACTATTCCATTTTATTTCCAGTTTTGTTGGAAAAGGGTTAAAAATTAAATAGTTTTCAAGTATATACCCTTATTTTTAAAATGGAATATTATTGAATCCTTCATTATTTCAACAGTCGATGATTCCCAACCAGGTTCAATCTCAAATTTCATTAAAGTTTCCTTGAATCTTTACATTTTTATACTCAATAATAAAAACTGCATAATTCTTCCATGACCGTTGTCATTATTTAGTCCAAAAGAAATAATAATCCAACCACCCCTTAACCAAAAATCAAGATTGTCATTGTTTTTTTCTATATCATATTTTTAAAACATTTATATTCAATATTATAAAATTATACCTATCATAAATACCTTCAAGTGATTTCATCCTAATTTTAGAAATATTTTCCAGTTTTGAATACCAAATTTTGGAGGTTATTTTTTTCTATCTGGATGATAAATTAATTGACCCTTTTTTTAAATTTCATTTACCTATTCATTTTTTTGTATTCATAAATTTTTCAATAATAAAAAAAATTTGTTAAAATTTGTATAATATTAGATTTTTTGGGGATTATAAAATTTTCTACTATAATTTTATTTTGCTTGCAACTATTCTAATTTGTATTTTTTTTGTATTTAGAAATTATTTATTGTTAAAATTTGTTAGTGGTTGAAATAATTTTTTATATTATTTTTCCCATATATATTTTTTATTATTGATATAATTACATTAATTTAGTTTTTTCCTATAACAATTAATTAAATTTTATATTGTTTTCAAGATGTATCCTTTTTTTAAAATTTATGAAGGATTATAATAAGTTCATTTATTGTATAATTTTTTTTGTAATAAAACACATTGATTTTTAATATTATTGTTGGCTATCCATGCTTATGCGCTTTATGTATTCTTGATTTTTGATAGGACTCTATAAGTGATAAGAGATGAGGAAAATATTTTTTAACAATCTGGATATCCACGTAAAAGAATGTTTCCCAGAAGGACGAATGATTTAGTGCACATTCAAGGAACATAACTCCAGAACATAAAAAACATGGATTTTAAAGAAGAAAAATTATTTTGCACTTCTTGTACAGATTAAAAATAATGTACCAGTGCAATTTGTGAATATAATACACACTGTGATGTGGAAAAAAAATCTGAAAACAATGTTTACATGTGTTATGGATTGACACATATGTTTCACACCATAAACCCTATGAATTATTCCTAGAAATCCTACAGGACATGGGTTACATATATGTGGTTCATGATTTAAATTTCATGTAATCACCACACAACATGTAATATTTGGGATGTGAAAAAAAACAAACACATTTGGTGTATATTGAAGTATTTAATTGCTTTAAGACCAGTGTCCTAACCTTGACAAACATATTACCCATCGGTAATTTGATAAATTTTAAAAAATCACATAATGTCTATAAATAGATGTCTAAGTTGCTACTATGAGAGATATCTCACAAACTAAATCTTAGTGAGAGAAGCTACGATGTGAAGGGTCCTGACCAGTTTCCTCAAAATGTTTATTATACTTTCTATTTCATTATCCATTCCCAATAATTCTTTAATAACATAAATAAGTTGGTAAAACCACCTACTTCTAGGGTTTTATAGCTAAAGGGGTAACATGCCATTAGGATTATTCATTTATCCTTATTTTGGTATTTTTATTCCCAATCATTATTTAATTAACGTAAAAACTATTGTTTTTACATTTTTATAAACAAATGAATTTAAATCTAAAAAGAATATTATAGATTGCACAATTGGCTTCCATGAATAAAGGCATTACCATTTTTATATTCATAGAGACCGGGATTGAAAATGGTATCATGAAAATCATGATTCCGAAAAACCATAAGATTCTTGAGTGAAGGGAAATAGAAGATTCCAATATCAAGGAGGTCCTACACTGGCCATTGGGTCTCCATCATGTTCACTCTAACACCAAACATTTATTAATCAAATTTTCATAAAAATCCATTTTAACGAGAAACCAAATATTATAGAACCATAGAAAGATTTAAATATGAATTAAAAAAATAATAAATTTTATTTTTTAAATTCTTATTCTTTTAAATTAATCAAACCGGCCTAATTTTTCCATTATTTCTTAAATTTAATGAAATACAATATTTTAAAAATGTAAATAAACTAACTCATCATTTCTTTGGTATCACCTCTAATATTTTTGAATACAACATTTTAATTAATTGAGTAGAATAGGTTTAGTTACTATAAATATGTATTTGGATAAGACTAATTGAGAAATAATGATTCCCTACTATTTGGTCAAAAAAATGGAACCATTTATAGGTATGATTAGAATTTTGTTTGTAGGTTTATTTAATTTTTAATTTTTAATTTTTTTCATTATTTTAATTTTCCTATTTAAACTAGTTCTGTTCATGCTAAGGATTTTTGATATATAATTTTTTCATAAACTCCCACAACACATGAGAAAAAGGAAAATAGTTTTTTGACATCAATCTCAAATTTGAGAAACACTTTATTAGAAACATGGAAGATACAACAATGGTTAGTGCCGAGAATCATCCAGCTACGGGATGAGTTATTTTAAGAGATCAAAAGTTAAAGATTCTTTTAGAATATGGATGGCCATCGAACACATGATTGAAATTGATCATCCTAGCACCTCTTGTGGATGAAAACCATGAGATAAAGCCAATGATTTTCTATATGATCTCAAAAACAATTCAATTCACCTGACTACCAAATGATGATCTCAACATGCATCTTGAAAGACTCCTTGAGATCTATGACACTTTCCAATTATATAATATCTCATGTGACATTGTAAGGTATCATCTATTTCTATTTAAATTACATGAGTGAGTTCAAGTGTGGATTCAATGATTTTTAGTAATTCAATCTGAAAATGGGATATGATGGAATACAACATTATAATCTGATTCTTACCATTATCCAAATAATTTAGAATAGATGAAAATATTCTAATATTTTATCAATTTTGAGATGAATATCTATATTTTTTATTGATATAATATTAATATATTACACATAAAATCCCTCCATCATGGATTTGAGGTATGTCTGTATATATAAACTTCTTATACGGGGTTTTCACTAAGAAACAGATCAATTATTGATGTTGTAGCTGTAGGATCCTTAATGAAGATGTCACCTATCGAGTGGCACAACATGTAAGATAAAATGGCATGAAATAGCTTCTAGTGTAATAGTGAAGTGATGAAACTAAAATGTTTTCATGGAATCCTTGATAATTACTGGATGGTTTCAAATCTATAATCCTTATACAATATGATATATTTCATGATGTTTAATAAGAATAACCCCCAAGGAATATGTATAGAAGAAATCAATTATACTGATTACAATTTTAGTAATCAATTTCAGGGTTAGAAGCCACAAAAATATGAAGTACAAGGAAATAAACAAAGGCCATAAGGGTACTTACAACAAGCACACATAGGTATCACATTGATGATCTTGATCCATATGTTGGAAACCATGCCATATAAATTCATAAAATCAAACAGGGTTGTGATAAATGAAATAAAAGAAGAATCAATGAACCAAAATGTCACTTTGAATAATCTATAACATCATGTTGACCAATTTTCTGAATAGCTCAAAGAGAGACACAAAGGAGTACTGCAACGATTCCCTGAATCATGACCGTATGAATATTAAATATATTTACTACTTATAAGTGGGAATACGGTAAAATTAAATGGTATAGAATTTATAGTAAAAGACCAGTGGATCAAAATGAAAATGAATTTGAAAATAAAAAATAAAAATTAGTTACACGACCAAAAAATTCTAATGTACAACATTATATTCAATAGTGTTTATGAAATGCAACACCATGTGTAAAAATGGAATATGTTAACCCAATAAATTATAATATATTTAATATCTTAAAAGAACAATTTATATTATATAGTTTTTAATGCACAAAACAGTGTGTTAGATTGTGTTACACACAAGAGAGACCTTCCAAGAAAGTTAGTGTTATAGGCATGATCAATTTTCACAAAATAACAATGTATAATAAAAATATTATTATTTAATAAAATATGAATTAAAATAGATGTTTTGTTAGTGGTTATGAATCTTATTGACTAACTTATGAAAATATATGGTTTAAAAAAATATAAAATTAATTCATTGGATACTAATAAATGAGAAAACAAAATAAGAACCAATGAGATATAAATTAAAATATTATTTTTTTATTCTTCCAAATGAGTTTTGTAATGATAAAAATATTTAATTACAATTATTTAATTATTTTAATTAAATATTAAAGTTAAATATTAATTAATTTTTTTTATAATCATCCATTTGGTTTTATATGCATAAGATAAGAACAAACTATATTTTACACATAAAAACTTATATTTCCTTATGAATTAATTTTTTCACCTTTTAATAGAGAAACCATTATAAACATGAATTTTGATTATATAGTGGATTAAATATATAAAAATAAAATTTATCCTTGAATTAAAAACATAATTATTATGTTAGGGTTAATGTTTAATATTTTCTTGAAACATTTCCTTTTTTTGTGAATAGTTTAAAATACTGAATTTTAGTTCATAACTATTTTTTCATATAATATATTTATTATGTAAAATTATAATTAAAATTGGTTTTAAATTTTAATTTGATGATATTTTTATAAATTAAAACAATTTATGTCATTGGAAGAAATTTCACTTTTAAATAGATTAAAAAAACATAGCAATCTGTCAGATGTTTTTACATTAAAAACTTGTATTTTCATCCCTTCTGTGGGATTAAATTTTTATTAATTTATGAATCTCTTGGGAAAAAATTTTCAAAATAGATTAAATATTTGTAATTAGAAAAATTTATAATTTAAAATAAGGAAAAGTTTGTTTTTGACTATAACAATTAGTGAAGTAATTAAAAGTAATCACAACAATTAATGTAAAATTAAGCTTAATAATGTACTAAACTTTAAGCATATGGGCCCAAATGACCTATAAACTTATGTAAAACGCATTTATGGACATAAATATAACATTAAACATTATTTAATCAGTTTCTATGGTTTTTATGAGTTTTTAGGTAAAATGGTTGGTACACCAAACTTGTTTTCAAAATACCATGTGAGTCATTTTCCTTCACAATACAATTCCAACTCTTCTGCCAATTACTCACACCTATAAAAAATATACATTATGAAAATATATGACAAATTAACTTCCTAAAATACCTCCCCTATACCTTTAATACTCCATATGCAAATAAGGTAATCTATGGAATCCACAGGTTATATACCCACAGGACTTACCCTATTTAAGGTAACACTTTAAAAAGATCTCTTTTCTTACATTTACATTTCCACCACATCAAATATAATTATTCTTTATTAATATAACAACACCCGTGTCATTCATATTCTGATATTTCGTTATATTATGAGATCTTCCTACAATTACACCCACTTCCATCTAATTGGTAACAAACATACAATTTATGTGTACAGAGAACTACTACCTCATGAAACAATGATTGTTCATTTTTACTTTTCCACCACTTAGTGTGGCCATTATGATAAAAAAATATGTTTCTATACGATATATATTATATTTATTATTCCTTTATAATTCATTAAACTATTTATAACACATAAATTTAATACTTTCCATTATTCATTTATACGATAACACCATTTGAGGAAGTGTGGACTACCTCCCCCTAAATGTGATATGGTTCGTTCACACGATAATGGAATGTATAAAATATTATTATAATTAATAATGTGATAAAATACAAAACACATATATGATATTAATGAAATAATTATCTTTCAACATATATATATATATACCATTTTTATTTATTATCTGCTCAATCATTTAAAAACTAATAGTATTAATCGTTGACGTGTGGACTACCGCTCCTCGACATGATGTGGTTCATTTTTCATAAAATGAATTATATATATATAATTAAATATGATTAAATAATATGTTATTTATGATATATTTATCAATAAGAAAATATGTAATGTTACTAACCTTCTTTCCATAATGTTCATTGAAAAATGAAAATATTACTTAGGATATTTTTTCTAAATTTACATTCCATTGAGAATTATTCGCTGTTATAAACCTAGTTTATTTTTTATGGTGAATATAATTCCATTTTACAAGATATATTATGAATCTGCTTACTATTATGATATTATATCTCTTATTTATGTTTGTTTGATCACGAGTCTTATGATTTAAAATGTTTCAATGTTGTATGGGACACTTTGGAATGTTTAAATATTATTTTCTTCAAGAATAATTATACTAATAATTAATTTCTTTTTGAGAAATTTTTTTTTACATTTTTAAATAAAACCCTTAATTTTAATCTCATATGGTTATTCATGACCTTTTTGAAGTATTAGTTTCATTTTTTAACTCATTGGTAGTTAAATTGTTTTAGAAATTTTTTTTAAAAAAACTCGACTTTATTACACTCTTTATTTGGAGAACATGTTTTCTTATTAAAACCATGTTTTATTAAATTGTTTCTAATAATGGGTTTAAATTGACTTGGTAAAGATATTTTTACCATTTTTATTTTACATTTTTTTATTGGAATATTCTTATCACTTTCTAAACAGGTTATTTTTCTAGTCTTTCACAATGAAAAAGGAATGTTCTTTTTTTACCTTATATGACATGAGTATATTTAGATCTTATTATTACATTAATTCTTTATTTTATATATTAAAATTTAAAATTTAAATAAAATGTTTTTAAATTTTATTTTCAACGTATCGGGTTTTCAAAGAGAATTTTAAAATAAAAGTATACTTTCCTCAAGATTTTTTTAAAAAAATATTTTTATAATATTATCATTTATCAAAAACAACATCCCTTTATTTCCCTCATTTTGGGGAATTTTGTATTGATTCCATCCTTAATATTACATTGGATGGTTTATTAATGATTTCGACAAGGATTGTATTCACATTCACTTCCTTGATTCTTTTTTTCCTTAAAATATTCAATTTCCTATGATTATTGAACGTTGAATTTCCCACAATTTAACATATCATTTATCATGGAAATGTTCATGGGATTAATGGTATATATAATTTATATGGTGTTTAAATTGATTTTTATTTGAATATTTGGCTAAATATTGATAAATCTGTATATATTACACCATACGGTTAATGGATATGGCAAATTTTCAAATCCATAATTCGACATAGGTGGAATGTTTTGGATTAGTACAACTTTGGTGGTTCATAGTTATAGATATCCCCTTGATTCATTAGTAGTCTCATGGAATTAATTGTTTGGCTAGGTTTCATAGATGGAGTTTTACCTAATATGTTGTTAACATTCTTGTGAACGATGATGACGGTAAAGGGACCATGTACCTGGGAAACATAGCATCCAAAAATCAAGAATTTCCCTCATTTATTTTTAGTTTTTATTCATCAATGATATTTTTTATCAACATATCAATGTGTAAATTTCATTTTCATTTCATTAATCAAATGGAATGTGTTTTAGTTTCAAATCGTTCAATATTTATTTTTCTTTATCTAGTTATTTTAATGGAAAGTGTTTTTAGTATTTACATTTCTGTATTGTTTATGCACTTCCTTATTAGTTTGTTGATTATATGGTATGTGTGTTATATAATTTATCATTCCATAATTATTATTTTAATTTATTTTTTATTTCCCCTGATATATTTTTTCCTTACTGAGTATTTGAGATCACCCTTATTATGTTTCTTTCCGTAGGAATCCAAGATTCACACTATGAATGATAAGTAGGGATTTAATAGATGAATTAGAGTTATCCTCATTGTTATTTATTTAAATGAAAAAAAAATTATGTTTTAATTAGTTTATTCTTTTGTAATACAATACTCACATGTCTATTCTATTTAACAAGACTACTAAAATAATCGGTCCTTCAGTATTTTATTCCTTATAATCATTCCAATGCAAATGAGAGTAGTCACTAGATCTAGGATTTCTCGGGTTGGGTCGCAACAGTTGTTATCATATGAATTTTAATTTCAAACCTCAGAACTAGATTTTGGAAAACATAGGTTTGAGAACATAACCATAATATAGAATTTGAGGATACATATAGAACAAAATCATAAAATTTTGGTATGATAGTGATTATGTGCGTCTTCCTAGAAATATAATCCTGTATAGATATTACAAGTGGACATTGTTTTGGAATATATGTGCCTAAGAGTAATAACACTAACATGGTGTTTCGATCCTTATTTAAGGTAACCTGGTACATGACCACAAGCCTTGCTATACACCTAGTTTGACCCTCCTCGGGGGATATGCTTAGGAAAATTCATATTTTCTTTACAAACCACAACGAATGATTTTGAAAATAAATGACCTAGGATAAACCAAATGTGTTTTAGATTGAAAATAATGTGACTTGATTTTGAAATCCAAATAATGATATTATGGATTTACTTTTGACCAAGGAATTATCTATGTATAAATAGATGGATAAAGAATTTATTATTTGTGTTTTTGATGGAAACCATTGTTAAAATGTTATTGAGTGATTTACCTAATTTCAAGGATGTTCACCATATTTATTTTCATCAATTATATAAATTTGGTTTCAGAAAATGGAAACCCATATATTGGGTGACAAAAAATCAAATCATATTGGTTTTTAGGTCTTATAACCATGATCGAAGGACGATAAGGGTTTAACACCAACCACTGACCTACGAAATGTCCTTGTTAATTTTTCAATGTTTTTTAGTTAAAACACTCGACAAATAAATGTTAAGGATGAAACATTGGTATCACTTTTGAGGATTATTTTATTAATATATGAAACATATTTGTTTTAGACAATAGTTAGAGACTAATACATAGACTTGTCACTAATTTATTGGCCTTACAATTTATTAAATGTTACATTTAGTGCTTCAAGAACAAAAAAAATCACTATTGGTCATAAATTTATAGAAGTAATGGGGCTAATAAGAGTTTGATCATAGAAAAACCAAAATATAAGACCATTTATTTTAAAATAAATCATTTCAAGTAAGAATACTACCCAACATAAAGAAAATGACTTATAAAAGAAATGTTGTCATAATACCTTAATTTATATTGAGCTGATGGACTTCCAAATCATCAATGATTTATGGATTTGAGGCCCTGAACATTGTATTAATCATTCAATTTATTGAGATTGAGGAAATCATTAAAAACCTATAAATATTTATTCTTTTTCGCTAAGTATGTATCTCTACTTTCCAATAATGATCTCATACTTAGAGATATAGTTATATGTTAGTCCATCTGTCTATTTTACTTTATATTCACTATTTTCTAGAGGATGTTTTATGAACCCTTCTCATGATATTTTAATTCAATGTAGGAAATATCAAAAAAATCCATTACCAAGATTTATTTTAAATTGTGGTGATTTAATTTAATTAAGGTCTTGAGAATGAATCACCCTAAAATTCTAAAAAACATCTTTTTTTTTCAATAACCTGCATGACATGCAACACCATGTGTAAAAATGCAATATATTAACTAATTAAATAATTATATATTTACTATATTAAATAAATATATTATACTATATAGCTTTTAATTCATTAAATATAGAGTTAGCTTGTGTTCCATGCAAGTGATAACTTCCACGATTGCCTTCATTACCCACAAGAATGAGTTTCCCCAAATAATAATGTATTTTTAAAATATTATTATTTAATATAATATAATATGACATAGAAATTATGTTATTGGTTATGAATATTAATAACTACATTATGAAAATATATGGTTTACATAAATATAAAATAAATTAATTGGTTACCAATTAATGAGACACCAAAATAAGAACCAATGGGATATAAAAAAATATTATTCTTGTTGCGATTCCAATGGATTTTTGTCTTAATAAAAATAATTAATTAAAATTATTTAATTATTTTAATGAATTATATATGTTATATATTCAATTTTTTATATTAATCCATTAGAATTGGTATGCATAAGATACAAACAAACACTATTTTACACATAAAATCATATTTATTTTTATAAAGGAAATTTTACCTTCTTTCAATCGAAACCCCATTTGAAACATAAATTTCGAATCATTAATTAATTTAATATTTTAAATAAAAAAAATTAAATAGAAACATAATAATTATTTTAGCGTTTTTTATATTTTCATGTAACATTTTATTTTTTGTGAGTAGTTAAAAAACTTATTTTTAGTTCAAAATTGTTTTTCATCTAATTTACATATAAAAATAAATTATAATTTTAATTATTTTTAAATTTTAATTATAATATGCGTTATAAATTAATAAAATTTAGGTCATTGGAATCAATTTAACTATAAAATTTTTTATACAAACATAGCTATCATTCAGATGTTTTGACTTTAAAAGATGCAGTGTTGTCCCGTCTGTAAGATTATATTTTAATTTATTTCTTCCACTTATTTGATTGGAATTTTAAAAATGGATTCAGTATATGTAGTAAAAATAATATATAATTTATAATAATTTCAAATTAGTTTAACCAAAAATATTAGTGAATGTAAATATAATTAACCCCAACAATTAATGGTAAAATTATTCTTAATATGGGACTAAACCTTAATCTTAGGGGCCCAAATGAAATATCAACTTGTCCAAAATACATATCATGGATATAAGTAGTCCATAAAACTTCCAGTACTTAGTTTTTTTTGTTTTAGATGACAATTTTTAGGTAAAAATGTGGGTACAGATAACTAGTTTTCAAAATACATAGTGAGTACTTATCCACCACTATAAAATGCCACCAATTATACCCATTACTCACACGTTTAAAAAAACATAGATTCCAAAAATATATTCCAAATTAAATTCAAAAAATTACTCCCTCGTCCTTCAATCCTCCCTTGGGGAATAAATCCATCAATATAATCCATTTGGTATAAACCAAAAGGAGTTACCTGATTTCTAAGGTATCACTTTACAACTATCTATTTATTCATTTACTTTTACACCAAATAAAATATTATTCTTCCATGTTTATATAATAAAAAAATTACCTAAATAAAGAAATATGTTATATTTTAATGGTTCCACATACACATACACACATTTTCTTCTAACGGGTAACCATCATATTGTTTTTGTGTACGACGAACTAATGCCTCACAAAATGAATATTGTCCATTTTTCCTTCAGCACATATCATGGTGGAAATTATGATAGATAATATATTTATATGTGGTATATAGGATATTTTTTTTTAAAAAAAAAAATTAATCTTTTTATAACACATACCTTTAAAACTATATTTTAATTAATAAAATAACATCATTTTTGGGAGTGTGCACTACCGCCTCCTCAAAGAGATGTGATTCTTTCACATGATACATAGAATTTAGAAAATATGATTATAATTAAGTACATGATAAATAAACAATATCATTATGATATTAATGAAATAATTACCATTCTGTAAATATATATCATTTCTTAATTACACTTTCAAAAACATAAAAAGTGATAACTTTATTTGTCGACATGTGGACTATCACTTCCTCGATATGATTAGATTCCTTTTAAATTAAAAGTTATATATAAGTATATTTGATTAAATAAAATTTTATTAATGATATAATTTTCATTCCATAAAGATATAACATAACTTACCTTTATTCAATAATGATCATTTAAAAATGAGATCGTTACTCATGTGATTGTATGACCTACCATCTTCATGATCGTAATGTTTATTAATTTTTAAATACCATATTTAACGGATTTCTCTAAAAGTATAATTGATATATTCCTAATATTATTGCTTCATTATTATTTTTTTTATCATATTTTATACTGAATTATTTGACTATAGTTTATATAGCAATGTTTTTTTGACACATAAATCGAATTTGGTCAAAATAACTGATGCAAACAAAATTATTTATGTGGTTGTATACTATATAGTAATGAGTGAAATAAATTTAAAGAAAAACATGAAAAATTCTCTCTAGAAAGTAATTAATTAACATATATTTATTATACAATAATATAATGTATTCTCACTCAAATAGAAACACAGGGTAAGATATTTCCTCTCAATTTACATTCTATTGAGACTTATTTATTGTTATCAACCATGTTTCTTTTATATGGTATATATACTTCACTTATACATTATATATCATGAATATAATTAATCTCATTATATTATAACATTCAGTTAATTTTTTTCCTTCATGAGGATTATGATTTCATTGTTTTCAATGTGGTATTAGGAACCCTTGAATATTTAAAGATTATATTTATCCATAATATATTTACAAAAAATTCATTTCAATTTAAGGAAATTATATTACCATTGTTCAATAAAACCATTCATATTTCTATAATCTGGATAGTCATGACCTTCTCAAATTATTAGTACCATTTTTTTGACTATTTCTTACTCAATGTTTTTTAGAAAATATATTTAGGAGAACCCTACAATATTCCCCTCTTTAGTCGGAGAACCAATTTTCTTCTAAAAACTTGTTTTCTAAAATGTTTATAAAATTGTTTTTAAAATGATTTTGTAAAGCAATTATTACCTTTTTTTCATTAGCAATGTCTTTAATGAAATCATCTTAACATATTCATTATTTTCTTGTTTAAATGTTTAATTTAAAAAAACTTCTAAAAATATTTTAATTGTAATGTTTTAATGAAAATGATATTCTATTTTATAATATTTTTAAAAGATATTTTTATAATATTTACATTCATTAATGACATAAAAACATTATTTTGATCCACTTGGATATGTTTTATTGATACCATAATTAATATCAATTTTGATAGTTTATGATTGATTTGGCTAAGGATAGAATTCAGATTCACTTCCTTGATTACTTTTATTCTCTTAAAATATTAAATTTCCTATAATCAGTAATCATTGAGTTTTTTATGACATACCCAATCCGATGTCATGGATGTATTCCATACCTAAAAAGTATATCAATTTTATATGGTGTTTACTTTGAATTTTATTTTAATATTATGGTAAATATTGTTAAATTCATATATCACACTCCATACGAATATTTGATAAGAAACATTGTTAAATTGATTATTTGATATATGAGGAAATTTTTGGACTAGTATGACATGGGGGGCCCAGTTATAGATATCCCCTCGATGCATCGATAGTCTCAGGGGATGAATCCTTTGGATAACTGCATTAGATGTATTTATACCTGATATATTGTAAACAGTTTTTTGAAATGTATTGATAGTGTAGGTACCTTGTACTTAGGAAACATGGTGTCCAATAATCAATTATTTCCTTCGTTTAGTTTTAGTTATTATTCACCCATGATATTTTTGGTTAACATACCTATGGATACATTTCATTTCATGTTCATTGATTAAATTCATGTGTTTTATTTTCATACCATGGCATATTGATTTTTTCTTATGTGTTTATTAGAATGGGATTCATTTTAAGTTATTAACTTACCATATTTTTTATGCACATCCTTTTCAGTTTTTCTGATAATATGGTATGTGTTGTACTATATACCATGAAATTATTATTATTCTTATTGATTTTTTATTTCTTTAACTATATTTTCCCGTACTGGGTATTTCTGCTCACCCATGTGATTTATAATTCCCCAATAATTCAAGAATATTACTATGAAAGATATTAAGGGATATAATAGACATATTAGAGTTATCATCAATGATATTTATTTAATGTAAAAAATTATGTTTTAATTAATTTATTCATTTTTTATATAATATTCATTCATGTATCTGGTTTACCAATACTAATAAACTCTTTGGTCCATTGGGATTTTATTCCATATAATCATGCCAAATTAATTTATAGAGGACATAGACATTGATCTTTCTAGGGTTGGGTCTCTATATTAGCTGAAGAAGAAGAAGAAGAACCACCACAGCACAATTCAAGACTAAAATTTTTAGAACAAATGGAGAAAACAAATAATGATGAATAGAAAGGTAATTTTTTGGATAAAAATAAAAAAATATCATGTCAAAATTTCATTTGTAGAATCTCTCATGAACACACAGATATATATCAAATTAATTAAAGAGTTATTAACCAATAAAAAGAAGCTGGAAGTGGTTGAGACCATACCACTCACATGAGTGTTTTTGGATGTTGTATTAATGTACCTACCTATGAAACAACAATATCATGGTATCATTTATATAAAAATATTTATTGGAGAAAACAAATATTGAAACGTTTTTTTGTGACTTAGGTGTTAGTGTTACCATCATAACATACATGAGTTACGTGAGTCTATGACTAGATTTCCAAAATCCTACAACAATACATATTCAAATTGTAGAGTCATAAATAAAATAACTAAGAGGAATAATCAAGGAAATTCTAATCAAAGTTGAAAATATTATCTTCAATGTAGGATTTATAGTACTGGAAATGTAAGAGGAGTGAAATCCAGTAATTTTTAGGGACATTTTTATCCTCCAAGAACGATCTAATCAATAGAAAAATCAGATAACTCCATATAAAAGTTTGATGTGATCTATTAAGTTTCAACATCTATTTGGAAATGAAGAACTATGATATGAAATAGAAAAATGAGTTTGGAGAATGAAAATACCTGATGTTGAGGGTGTTGTTGAATGTAAATATGAATAGAAGATAGTCATTGTTGTGTAAGAGGATTTTGAAATAAATAAAAAAATAGAATATTTGGACTAAGACCACTTAAACTAGTTGATAAAATGACACCAAAAAATTTTAGAATGTATAAAAGGTATGAATGGTCTATGAACATCCATTTAGTTCATATGAATTAGAGACGAAATGCTGGATCGGTCCAATGGTGATCAAGATTATACTTCCATCAAGAAGAATTAATATGTTTAGAGATAAAGGATGGGGAGTAGCTTATGTGAAATTGGAAAAACTAAGACCATTCATGGACACTAACTGAGTAAAAAGTTTTCAATCATCCATTATGTGATCCAAAGATGGAAGAGGTAATGTTGATTTAATGACAGTAAACGAAATTTCTTCTAGGAGCAAACCTGTGTTTTTTTTATTTTTATTCTTTTTTAGGCTCTCAATGTCCCACATAAAATATTTAATATTTACTGATAGTGGTATCCAATTTCACACATTTATATTTAAATTTAATGACCATAAAGACCAAATAAAGAATAAAGATGAAGGAAATACAAGAAGAGGCTATAGGTTAATTACACATCATGAGACAATTAAATTTTATTAACAAGTATATGAAGAAACTAAAAACCATGTTTGAATAAAAAATATCATGTGTAGTATGTATTTAAATGTTTTTACTATATTCCCCAAATATATATATCTTAGAGTTTTAAAAGCAAATTTCATTCCCCACATTTGATTATTTATTTAATCAGCCAAACAATGAGACATAAGCTACCATGGATAATTACAATTCAATGAATTTTGATTACATTTGTTATAAATTTGAAAGTGATGTATGTGGAATATAATTATTAAGCAAATGAATGTGAAATTAGAATTTCCAAATAATGATTTGGACATCACATTAATCATTTTAAATGAAAATTTTATGATATTTGTCTATTCATTAAATTTATAATATTTTTATTAATTAACTAAATTATTCATATGGATTTACATGGGTAGTTTTCCCAATCATTCATATTATTATCAAGACATCATCTGATACTAGATTTCTATTCATTTTATAGTATTTTTATTTTCAAACTTAGGGATTCTTTCCTTTAGAAATTTCTTTTTATATTATCAATGCTATGAAAAAACATTATCACTTTTAATATGGTTAAGTAATTTTTCATCCCTTTATTATTGGACATATATTACATTAATCATTTTAAAGATTATAGAATCCATGAATATTCACATAAGGAAATGAGACATGTTATAATCCTATATTCTCCATTCATACATTCTAGTAAATATATTTCATGATATTTAAAATAATTTTTGTGGGGGGATGGATATTCTAAGTTGAATTGGGATATAATTTAGCAAGGATATTTTTCTAGGGGTTATCCAATGTAAATTTGTTAGAGGTTATGTGTTCTTTTTTAATTCAATAATCACTTTACTTTCTAAAAATAAAAAGAAAAAGCAAAATATGGGATTTAAATTCAGAGGATAAAAAATCACCATTTTTAATACTGTTTATATATTGATTATATATGGATAGGTGATGGATTAGATATTTTTATTTACATAAAATTTCATTTAAAATAATGTGAAATAGGTAAAAAAGACAAAATGTAGGTTGATTAATTTATTATGCTTACATGTATCATGGGAGCACATTGAGATTATTTATAGGAGATGGAAATGATATTTGTGATGAGATATTTCTGTTGAAACTATCTTTTGATATTATGCATTATGATTTAGAGACAGACTTCACATTGGGTTTTAATAATTACATCATTTGCAAAATTTCCATAAGCCTCAATGTTTTTTGAATCTTAATGGTGAATCCCTCATGATTACTTGTGATTATATCATTATGTGGAAGAGATGTTATATTCCTTGAAACCCTATGATAAGTGAAATTTTTTAATATATATTTTGAATTATATTTATAATTTTACACTGATGCTGAGTGGAAAAATTCAAAGAGAGGTAAATCATAGAAGGCATTGATATAATAATGAATTGAAAAATGAAAATCGGTGAATGAAATGGCTTGTATCATTCAAAATAAAAATTTTGAAATACATGGTTGGTTTTTATTCTATAAAAATGAGGCATTGAAATAATTTGTATGTGTGATTTTTAAACATTTAACATTCCATTTAATCAATTGTTATCATGGTTGTTTAATTCAAAGAATGGTAGAGTAAACATCAATTTTTTATTTTGAGATTCCTCCCTCGAGTAAAATTATGAATTCTTTTGTGGGTGGGGAGATATTTTCAATTATATTATAAATTTTAATAATAAAATTAATTTATTTAAAAAAATCTATTTTTAATACATTCCTTTCCACCTGATGTTTCTGTCATTTTTTTGGATGATTGGAGTCCTAGGGGATGAAAAATCTATGTGTAAACGATCTAGATATCCACTTAAAAAATTATTTTCACATTGGTGGATGATTATAGATCACTTCTATGTATTATAACTAAAGAACAGTTAAAAAAATGCATCTATAGATGAAAAGAAATTTGAACAATGTGTACACATTACACGTCATGTATTGGTTAAAGTCATGAAATAAATACAGGTATTGTAGTAGAGGAATGAATATTGGAATTAAGTTGAAATGTTTCTTGGAATGACACATATATTTCATATCTGGAAAAGTTATTAGTATTCTCAAAAATCTTTCTTTTCCTGAGTTATGTACACATAGATAATGATTTATATGTCATGTTATCAATACATGACATGTAATGTTTTGGATGTGCCAACATTTATATATTTAGTGTATCCTAAAATTTAGACATTTTTTAATACCCAAAATCCACCTATGATCTACATTGACCCTTCTTTCATTCCATTCAATGTTGAAAAACCCCATCTAGATTATATAATTAGAGGGTTAGGCTACTGTGAGGGAGATCCCCGAGACAAAAATTTGGAGCTTGAATCTGCGTTATGTGGGGTACTCGCTAATATTATCTCCACATTAATTAGGATTTCTTATTATGTATTCATCCCTTATTATTCTCTCTTAACTAGGATTAGGGGGTATAACAACCTTTTTCCATGTTTATATTTTTAAAGGATGGTGGTTTTGTTAGATTTATTCCTTTTATGTTGTTTATATATTTGGATTTCCATAGTTTATTGAATTAATTTACAATCTATTTATTTTTATTTTATCATGACCATTTGTTATTGAATCTAAAAGATACATTATATATTTCATAATTGGTTACCCTAAATCAAGTAACTACTATTGTCACATTCATGGTGACCAGGCGTAAAAATGGAATAAAGGAAAACTTGATTCTATTAAACCCAATGTTACATGCCTTAAAGGAAGTAGGGGATTGTCATTTCATTGTGGGGATACCATGACCATCTGATCTCCATTCTCATGACTCTAGAAAAAAAATATTAATCAATTTATTTTATAAAAATCCAATTACACAATAATACTGAGACTGTAAAACCATGTAACACTTTTAAATATGATTTCAAACCAAAATATTAATCAATATAATCTTCATTGTGATTTAATTAAATTAATAGAGTCAATATTATTCATTTTTTGTTTCTTCAATTTAAATAATGAAAATATTTTTGAAAAAATAAATCAACTAATTCACCATATCTGTGGGGTTGACCTCAAACTTACTGATTTTTAATTAATTAAGTAAAATAGTTTGAGTTTTTATATGTTTTTATTTTTAGAAGACCCATTGGAAAATAATTATGCCTTATGATAAAATCAATTTATATATTTATATGAATATATTATATATATATATATATATATTTATTTATTTAAATTTATCTATATATTAATATATTAGTAATTTATATTGTGAATTTTTAGGAAATTATTAAATCATAATTAAGAAAATTCATGAAGATCAATTGATTAATATAATAAAGAGGTTTCTAGATTCTTGGAATTATCTAATCAAAATATTTAAAAAAATATTGATTTTCATTCCATGTTTGAAATCTTTAAAATAAAAGATCTTATAATTTTATATGGTTTGAGTTATAATTACACACAATGGATCTACCATGGTGAAATAAAAAAACTAAATACATAATAACGATGAAGATGTTCCAAATTACAATAAAGATCATCTTGAAGAGTCGTTTCATGATTTAAGAGTTGAATCCATTGAGACAATGTAAAATAAATATTTTTAGTGATGGTGAGAAACCGCTCTTCTCCAAATTCACTAATTTTATAGTTTTATTAGTAGCGCTGATATTGGTTTACTTGAATGAAATACATGGTTAGTGTGATAAAATTTTTACTAATTTTCATAATATTTTAAAAGAGATACTTATTGATGGAAACATTATTTCAAATTGCAATGTGGGAAAAATAATTATGTCCAGTGGTATTAGAGTAAAAAAGATACATTTTTTACCTAATGATTATGTTATGTATGTGGTGTAATATTAATGTATATCAGAATTTCTTAAATGTGGGACATCGTGATATAAAATTCATAAATAATTTCACCATGATTCATTCACTATAACTTAATCCAAACCCCCTTTCATAAAAATCTTAAATATGGAAATAAATTTTCATTTGATGAATCTCATTGAAAATTGAAATTTTCTAAACTGGATAAGATAAAATATAGATGAGATCATATCTAATGGAAACCTATATCATCAAACTAAATCATAAAAATGGAAATGATTTTATTAATTTTGGTTGATTTTCTATGATTTTTAAAATATTATAATGGGAATATAGAAATATTGAATGAATCCATTTCAAAATATCAGTATCCAATATAGATCAATACATGTTTTTTGGTTTTTTAAAACTTTTCACCACATATATATATATATAAAGTGGAAGTATGATATCATAATCACGACTATTTCTAGACCGAAAGAGTATTGGAATTATATTGATATGTATTTATCATAACAGATTTATGATTTGAAATTTCTATTATATACATGTTTTATAATATTTAATGACTACAAGAATGAGTATTTTTTTATGAATACTATGATAATGTTCACTATATATTTCTTTCTTGTATATGGAAACATATTTAGACAAAATATTAAAGGATACAAATCTTTTTCAAATTATCATAGTGGGGACTTCAAATCTCTAATTAGAAATGGAGGGAAAAGGTGCATATGGGACAATGTAGATATTAATCAAGTGGATCATCCTTTTTTATTCTTGAATGTCATTTTTATTAGTCTCTAAGAGAATTAATTTTCCCACAACCATTTTTAGCTGAAGAATATAACAATAAGGTAAAATAAATGACACAATTGGATGGAAAGGATGTTCTTATCGACAACAAAATACATGGAATAAATGATCCATTCTATTCATAATATTTATTTTATTCATGTTGAGGATAAAATTATTGATTGTATAATTGGAACATTGTTAGACCCAAAAACAATGAAAAAATAGTTATTTCAAGAGTGAAACAATAAAACATAACATTATCCATAACGAACTATTTTAGATGTAAAAAATAACATTGATGTTATCCATGTTGAGGATAACATTATTGATGGTATAATTGGAACATTATTAAACCCAAAAATAATGAAAAAATATTTATTACAATTGTGATAGAATTTTATAACCGTAGAAAAAAATTGGGAGTCATCTCCCATAATAAAAGGAAATAGACGATATTTCCCTTTGGAATTTCAGCCATTAAACAAGAGTGAGAATAATTTTTTTAAATGCATGCATGGAAGTAAATTACATAGTGGGTTTTCTTCAAATTTGGAAACATTTTATTAACAAGGGTTTTAATATTAACATGTATGACATATCATGAATATCTTATATTTATGAAACAATTTCTATATATTTAATTTCATGACATATTGATGAAACCTATAGGAATTTCAATTAACATGATAAGTTACTTTTACAAGTCAATTTTTAATAATGTAATAGATCTAGATTTCATAGATGTGTTGTAGAATGAAGTTATCCAATGAATAGTTCTTCTAGATATATATTTTCACCATTATTTGTTTATATAATGGTTCATATATTTATTAATTTGGGGTGATAGAAAAGAATGTTTGGGATTGTTTATTTATGATGGATGAATCCTTTTGAAAGACACATGAAAAGTTTCAAGGGATATGTTATTAATATGACTCATCCAGGGGAATCAATTGTTAAATATATATATATTAGAATTGTTACCTAAAATATTTACTGTTAATTTATTTTTCATGGAGCACATTTCTATCCATATATCATGAAATTTCAAATTCGGTAGTGATGGTAAAGATTTTAGTGGCATGAAGGTAATTCTAATTTCACATGATAAAGTGATGCAAAAGAATTTATATATTTTTAATGTACGTAATGTTAAACCATATATATCATAACATCTTTCTGGATTAAAGGTATAATATTATAGATTAATGGAAATTGGTTTATGAATGAATATAATAAAAAATTTAATTAATGATTTAAGGAGAAAATAAACAATGATTTATCAACACCTGAAACATTTAAATGGTTAGATGGGGGACAAATTATTCATGTGATCACATGGTATAAGATCAGGTTGATACTTTTTCAACTGCGATACATGGAACACATTATGCACCAAACTAAATCGTGGTGGTGATACCAACCGATATGCCACCTCTCCAAACTATTCCAGTATCTCAAAAGGGACAATGTATCTTGGAGATAACTTTCCCTGCTTCCCAAAATGATGATGTCCAAGCCTTGGATAGATCCTCAAGAAGACATGATCACCCACAACAAATGACAACGGTCTTCGATGGTGATCTTAATAAGATTTCTAACGACTCTGAGCCATCTCTGTAAAGACCCGAAGCTTAACGTACATGGACATTACATTTCTTTTTCGGAATACTTAGTACATAACAAAAACACACACACAAGGATCGTAATAGTTTAGTGTCTTTGGAAACTCAGAATATAATCTTCTAATCGTGGTGAAAGATCTCCAGCATCTCCCATAAAGATCTTCATTTTTTTACCTAAAACCTTTTGTTATATCCTGGGGAAAAGAAAACATAAAAGGGTGAGCTCAAATGCTCAGTAAGGGTAAGAAAAAAAAATATCAATCACATCATATTCATATGAACATGACATTTTGGAAATCTTAACCTGCAAAAGAGAGTATAATTTCATAACATGGCATAAATCATAGTTGTGAAATGAAATTCCAATAATCATAACATAAAACATGATACTTTGTGGCATACACACATAATCATAGAGAATCATTTCTTATTAGTCAAGACTCATTGCCAAGACTATCTTAGTGGACAAAGTCCCTTTCTGAACCGAGTTACCCTCGTTTTAGTCCTGTTTCACTGAACCGGTATAACCTACCATTCCAGCCATGTATATCTCATGAGATATAAAATCTTTACCCAATTAATTGGAGGGATATATAGTTCCCACCCATCTCATAATGATACCATTCTTATGTGTGCTAAAATATCATAAACCATACATCATTTCATAACCCATGTAATAAAAATTGGATTCTTAAACGTCATGACATCATAAAACAATTCATATAAGATAAAGGAATTAATAAAAATAATTCCATCACAACATAACCAAATCAATGTAATAATAGGGATAGAAACATAACCCTATGTTATCTTAGATGGAAAATAATTTTGATAAAACACTTGAAATGAATTCTTGAGGAAAATATCCTTTCTTCTTCAAAATAATTTTCTTTTCACAAAACGTCATGAAATTTTAAAATAAAGAGATTTTATTGAAAATAGTCATGAAATCTTTTGGAGGAAGCTTCATGAAAATAAGGCTTTATAAAACCGTAAAAATCCGTTCGTGCCGTATAAGTTAAAAAAAACATTCTTCGTACTTTTGTCGAAAAAGTCAAAAAGTACCTCGTACGAAAAACGACAAAAGATTCCTTTCATATCTTTTACTAAAAACTCAACAAAGGGTAAAATTGGATTTAAATAATTGTAGGTGGATGGAAATAACATTACATATTGAGGAAACATAGATGTGGATGATAAAATACACCCCAGTAAATGCCAATGTATAAACAATCTTGGATAAAAATGAGATTGTGATATTTCCCTTACCTTAGGTCCGATTTGCTTAGTAAGTGTTTGAACCTCGTGTATAATGATTTAAAAAAAGTCATTGACTTATTACAGAATCATATTCATTGTTATGATATCATATATGGTTCACTTATGACTTTATATTACCCGTTCTTTTGTAAATTCCATGTTAAAGAGCGTTTTGGGTAAAATTGTTTCATTTGTCGTCCGTGTTTTGACTTGTAATTATTCATATGATTACTTAGATCATGATTACTTAATTACAGAATATAAAACATGGTTTATATATATATATTCAGAATATACATATATAATAAATCAGTAAATGGAAATAAATACACCATTCATGGAGACGGTAGGCCGTACGTACGCATGAACGCTATTTTCGTTTCCTTATTGAGTTGAACGAAATTAAGTAGATGACATACATATATATACACATAAATCCAGTATCATTATTATGTCATATATTTCATGATTACTTATTAGATATACTTATTAATCATTCATGAATGGTTAAAGTGGAGAATGAATCTCATCGCGTCGTGGAGACGGTAATCCGTACGTAAGCACGAGCGATGATATCATTTCCATAATTATTGAATTGAATTGGAGTGGATGATAAAATATATCAGAATCATTATTATGTTATAATAACTATGTATAGTTATTATTTACACCATAATACCCATCCATGTAAGGTGTTGGTGGAAAAACATATTACACCACGGCGTGGAGACGGTATTCCGTACGTACGCACGCGCGGTGATTTCGTTCTCTGTAGGATGGATAGATGGCGAAATAGGTTTGTTTCATACTTATAATAACATATCAGTATATGAGTGATTCTGATGTTATTACTTCATAATGAAACAACCTAAGAAGAAGAAGTGGAAGAAGAAATAAAGGTGAAAGAATCGGTAACGGAAATTACCTCTTCTTTGAAGCGCCTCTTTGAGACCTCCACTTAGGGCACTAAAATTGGTCTTTGAGGAAGACCAGAACCTCTAGGATGTTTCTAGGGAAGTGTAGAAGAGAATTTGGCAGGGGTTGGCTGAGATTTAAGGCTCAAAGTTGTGTGAGGAAGAGAGGGAGGAGGTGCCCTTTTATAAGGGAGGAGAGGGGCACCTTTAGAATAACTAAAAATATTATTTTATTATAAAGTCACGTTCGGTTTCAAATAGCTCCAAATTGATTTATTTCGAGGATAAGGTGGGTATAGGTCGAAATCATCTCATCCAATAGAATTTAGACAAGTTTAGGTTCCTATTTTAACCTTATCAATTAGATTTAACTCTAAGTTAAATAATTTAACTTCTACCGTGTCTTCTTGTTTTCTTACACTATATGGTTAATAAACTTACTATATCAAGCCAAAAGAACCCCAAGTTGTTTATTATTAATATATATAATCTTATCTAAGTCATTTGGCCGAACCTTGATTTTTAGGAATAAAATAACAATAAATAATATAATATTCGTTTTAAAAACTAATTTATGTCAATTTTGACACTATTTGGTACATGATTTTTATGAAATTCATAAAAGAATGATAAGTTCGAAAAAAGTTACTTAAATCAACAATAACATGTCATATTAACCTAGAAAATTAGTGTAAGTCATAAAAAGTCGCAAATTACATTTATTTGGGCATTTATAAGATCAATTATGTCAATATTTCATTAATAAGACAATTACTGCATCATTTTTGTGTCATAATAAATGATAATTATTTAATCCCTAAAAATTTTAAATAAATAATTGTATTAACTTTCTGGATACTATTCATGTTAGAAGTTTCATGAAGTTTATCACTGTATTAAAAGTATTATACTTATAAGAATTAAGAAAGTGACATGTTGTCACATTCTTTGGTTTTAATAATAATTAAATTATTTTCATTGAAAAAATTTAATTAAATGAATCTAATCTGACCCTTAGGTGATATGGGTCTACTTTTAGTCATCCAATAGGATTTTGACATTTTTAGGGTAATTTTAAAATATTATATTTACCCTTATTTACCCGATTTACCTTTAACTATGGTAAATAAAATTTACCACAGTTACTATTCATAATTCCGAAAAATAAAAAGTAGCTTATTAACATAATTTGGATCCACTGATTCCAAATATGGTATCCATTTTTCCAAATTCAATACAAAAAAGTTGCATAAATTAAATTAAAATTAATCCCGTTGTCGAATGAAAACGGGTTTTCTTTAAAACATTGCAAAAGATTGAATTGATTTAACCTACGAATTCAAGGTAAAATCAATGCTAATGACATACATTATATTAAATTGTAAAAATATATTCTATTTATACTTTAAAAACATTCAATATTATAATTTAACCACATAAGATATTACGATGAAAAAAGTTGTTTTTAATTAAAATATAGCGTGTTTTTACTATTTATTAAAATGTGAAAGTTATCGGAAAAATATAAAAACTTTATCTAATGTAAATTTTTATATCCTGATTCAAAAGAAGAATTTTCTTTTTCCAAATTGAACTTATAAACATGTCAATAACTAGATTTAATGTGGGTGCGCCATCAAAAGGTGGCAAAACTGCATTTTTTGAAAAATACTTATTTTATCCGAAAATTTTATTTTGTTCTTATACCATGTTCTAGAAATGTGTAAGATGAATAATAATGTTATAAAATTCAAAATTTAGTTAACACTATTCATAACGGCTAGTTCATGACAATATTATAATAATATATCATTGTTTATTAAAACCCAGTATTGCGTACAACACACGCTATCGAGGAAGGTCGTGATTGTGTGTAATGCAAGCCAAGTCAGGGTTGCGTGTTGTGAAAGAATACATAGTTGTTTCGTATAACAGAATCCAACCATAATTCATTTATACATTGAATATATATATATATATATATACTCAATGTTGCGTAGAATAACTATTATCAAAATTGTGTGTAACACGATCCAAGAATAGTGTTGCGTATACTGCAAGCTAATACGGTGTTGCATATAGCGCAAGGTAATCTTGGTGTAGAATACAACACAAGACATTAATGAAATTAAAAGAATATTTTTCAAAAAATCTCGGGGTGTTACAATCTCCATCCTCTTTCTAATCAAATATATCTTCTTTGTTGTCTTTGGGACAAGGCTTGGCCCGACTAGTTAAGTTTCACCTGTTTCCACCCAGCATAGTGGAGAACGACAAGGACGACCATACAATGCTTCAAAGGGAGCCACGCGTATCGAGGCTTGATATCTGTTATTGTATGAGAACTCCCCAAAGGGTATATGCTCCTCCCATGATCCACCAAAATCTATTACACAAGCCCGCAACATGTCTTACAATGTTTGTATCGTCTGCTCAGATTTCCCATCCGTCTGAGGATGATATGATGTGCTCATTTTCAACTGAGTTCCAAGGGCTTATTGTAATGATTTAGAAAAATGATATGTGAACTACAGATCTCTATCTAATACTAGAGAAACTGGTACACCATGCTTCTTTTCCACTTCTCAGATATAGATTTTTGAATGATCCTCCACCGTATGAGTTTCACGAATAAGGATGAAATGGGATGACATGGCTAGACGATCCACTATCACCCAAATGGCATCGTGTTTCCTGACCATTCTTGGAAGACCTATAACAAAATCCATTGCTATCTGATCTTATTTCCACACTGGGATGGACAAAGATTGTTACATATGAGCTGGTTTTTGATGCTCTGCTTTAGCCTACTGACAACTTAAGCCCCACGAGAAAAACTCGACCACCTTCCTTTTCATGCTGCTTCACCAAAATTGTGCCTTCAATGCCTTATAAGCCTTCTTTGTACATTGATGTACAACCCGTCTTGAATGGTGGTAAGCATGAAGGAGTTATTCCTAAAAAACTATAGGTACAAACATCTAATCTCTGAAACACAAAAATGAACCCCCATCAAGCTTCTAGCCCTCAATGGTCGCCCCACAATTTAGTTTTGATCTTACAACCAAACATTCTGCATCAGATGTTTGTGCTTCTTTGATCATTTTTACTAGATCAGGAACTAGCATATGTGAAAATAAAACTAAAACATCACCTTGGTCTTCACCTTCCAAATGCATGTCAGCTATGACTGACATCAAATGTTATTCATCGGAAGCTTCCTTCGCCAACTGAGCATATGAGTTTCTACTTAATGCATCTGCCACCGAATTTCATTTCCCCGGTGTGTAAATAAATTCAAACTCAAACATTTGAAGATACTCCATACACCTCCTTTTCCTCAGATTCAAATCTCGCTGTAGGAAAATGTGTTTTAATCTTTTTTTATCAGTAAACACAGTAAATTTCTCACCAAAGAGATAATGTCTCCATGTTTTCAATGCATGTATGATTGCTGCTAACTCCAAATCATGTGTTGGGTAATTCTTCTCATGCACCCTCAACTGCCTTAAACCATAAGCAACCACATGGTCTCCTTCCATGAAAACACAGCCCAAACTGATCCCGAAGCAACACAATAGACCACAATCCCATATCCTAATTTTGGTGAAATCAAGATAGGTGTTGTTGTGAGCCAAAATTTCAGTTCCTAGAAGGAATTATGACATTCTTCTCTCCATAGGAATTGAGCATTCTTTTTTGTCAGAGTTGTCAATGGTGAATCAAGTTGTGAGAAATAACCCACAAAGCACAAGTAGTAACCATATAAACGAAGAAAACTTCGTATCATGAACACATTCATCAGTGGTTTCCAAGATATAATGGATCTTATATTTTTAGGATCAATAGAAACTCCTTTCTTAGAAATTACATGGACAAGGAAACGTACTTCTTGTATCCAAAAACCACACTTTGATAATTTGGCATACAAGCATTGATCTCTCAAGATTTGTAACTCTGTTTGCAGGTGGACCTCATGATCAGCCCTTGTTTTGGAATAGACCAAAATGTCATCCATAAATACCACACCAAAAGAATCTAGATATTGTTGAAATATCTGATTAATCAATGAAATGAAGACTGTTGGTGAATTTGTTAGACCTAAATGCATGGCTACATATTTTTAATGTCCATATCTACTTCTAAAAGCCGTCTTTGGAATATCCTCCTTCCGAACTCACAATTGGTGATATCCTGATCGCAAGTCAATCTTGGAGAACCACTGAGCTCCCCATAATTGATTGAACATATTATCAATGCGTGGTTGTGGATAAAGATTCTTTATCATAACTTGGTTAAGCTTATGTTAATCAACACACAGTCGAAGAGTTCCATTTTCTTTCATCACAAATAAAACTGGTGTTGCCCAAGGAGACATACTTGGTCAAATAAACCCTTTTCCTTCCAGATCCTTTAACTAAACATTCAATTCTTGCAACTCTGTTGGTGCCATACTATAAGATGGAAGGGAAATAGGATTGGTCCCCAGAAAGAGATCAATTGTAAAATCCACTTCCCTTAGAGTTGGTAACTCTGATAAGTTGTTGGGAAAGACATCAGGAAATTAATCCAAAACAGTTGGAAAACTATGTTTCTTGATTTCTTACATTGATTCCAAAGTCAAAGGTGCCATTTGGTAAGAGATATTTCTGATCATTGGTGTCAACAAGCTCTTTTCACCATTCTTTACAATCCTCTCTCCTCTAAAGAGATGTTGGATGTCATCCTTAGTTATGAAACTAATTATTCTCCTATAACAGTCGATTTGAGACGTGAATGTTGTCATCCAATCCATACCCAAGATTACATCATAGAAATCCATCTCTAACATGTATAAGTCCCATTTTAACTCAACTCCATTTACAGTTATAGCACATGCTATACACACAAAGGCTTGAGCTTCTCTTTCACCAAGAGAAGTTTGCAGTTTCAAAATAGATGGCATCATTTCTACCCTTAAACCCAGCAACTCAACCACACATGAAAAAAAAAGTGTGTGGAGCACCCGTATTCCCCATGGGTACCACCATTCTTCTTCCTCCCGGAGCTCCCAAGAGATCCCGCTTAGCTACCGATGCTCGATTCACCATCTCTGTGTAATCACCGATACACAGCACTGTTAAGTTTTTTTAAGGGATATCTTACCATAACCTCGCTTAGAAGATCCTTACCTTCAACGATGTGATACCCACCACCTTAGGTGCAAACCGTACTAAGATCAAAAACATAGTTGCATACATTGTCACAGACATATGCTCTTGCTTCAAACTGAAGAAACCAGTTGTGCGATGAATTTTGAACGTATGTGGGTAGAATTGTTTATTAAACAATTCCTCAAAGCCTTCCCACATCATACCCTGTTTCATTTCCACTTGGACTAACAACTTACACCATTGAAGAGCAATATCCTTTAGGTTATACGTTGCTAGCTTTACTATCATCTCTACCGGTGTCCCCAAGAATTCGAAAATTTTGTTCATCCCAGACAACCACGCCTCTGTCCTTTCCGGGTCTGAATCACCCCTAAAGATGGGTGGATCCTACTTTTGAAATTGGGCCGCAGAATCAACATACTTTGGATCTTCTTCTCTATTCAAACTTCCCACAGCCTGGAAAGTTTGCACTATGCTCTTCTCTAACTGCCGGTTCACCTGGGGCTCAGATGCAACCACGTTCTCATCATCCACTTCCAGTTGGTCTCTATAATGCTTACCTAGTTCCATTTATAAACAGACAACAACCTCCATCAATATCACTCTCTAGCAACTGATGGCTTAGCATTTAAAATTCTATCACATCAACTATCACAACATTGTTTTCCAAAACATCGTTTTTCCATGTTCAAATATTTTTGAAAACATTCAACATGCTTTTTGAAAATCATCCTATTTTCTAAATACACCAAAGATCATGTTTTAAAAATATTTCACTTAAAACAATTTCTGAATTTTTTTTTTCTTTTCAAAAATTCACTCCTTGAAAAAATTCATAGGTCATTACTCACAATTAGATATGCAATCCTAGTGGGAAGTCATTACTCAACAATTCATGTCATGATCATCTCGTTGGCTAAACCCATGACAATGATATTTCCAACATTCTAGAAGTGTATCCAAAACACTCATGTACCCAACACCCTGATAACTTGAAGATCAGCATAAATGGGTTAGCTACATCCTTTTATGCTATACATTTAAATTCCGAAAATCCTACTCTTGTCTAAGATTTTGACCCAAGGAATATAAAAGAATGAATTTCAACTCCAAGACTAGGAACATCGATGACTACTTGTTAGGTAGGGACCGAAAAATCTGATACCATTTGTAATGACCCTCCAATTCTCATTGGGTTGAGAGTACAACGATTCATTACTTGGCCTTAAGAGACATCCCCAAGATGCAAAAGGCTGGAAATAAATGCCAAAGGGTTTCAAATACAAGTGGGGGACGATTTACCCTTTAAGAAATAAACCAATAAAAAAACCAACCATCATTCACTAAGATGCATGAAAAAATTAATGACAACTAAAAAACTTCATTTATGTCAAACCACATCGAGTACACAACAGCGGAAGACCAAACAAAATATCAAAGTACACAATGGAAGAACAACTCAAGACTCTCAAAAGACACCAAAACTCCATGCTCCAAAAGCTTGAAGCTCCACAATCATTGAACAACCCCAATCATCATGAGGTAGTACTAAAAACATGGGAAGCATTACCTTTTCCCCTGTCCCAGAAAATAGCATCTACAAAAGCACTAATGTGCCAAATTAGGGGTGAGTATAAAACATAGTATGTTTCACCAATGACATCCCTACTCACGCCACTCGAATAGAAGAGTTAGCAACATTTATATAAAATCAGTTTATATAAAACATTATCTTAAAAGAAGTTTATAAAAAAATATAAACATGTTTCCCAAAACCACTTACATCCAAAATCATTCAAATTAAGAAGAAACCAATTTTACAGTGAGTTAATTTTCTAGAAAAATAACTAAAAAAATTTTGAATCGTTTTACAAACATCCATTTTTGGCATACACAACCATTTCCCCAACCCGTGAAACCAACCATGCATGCTTTGTTATGATAGTTCCATACTCATGAGCTGTTTCTCATTGATCTACCAAGTCATCGCAAGGATATTGTTTCCCATGTGACATTACTCCATTGGCACCGAGCACAAGGTTATATTTTAACCAAGCCTCGTACATATAATTACCATGTGCCATTACACCTTTGTCATCGTGCACAAGGTCATATTTTAACTAATCCTCGTACATGCAATATGAACACACACCATATTTTCCCATCAATCATGACAAAACACACTTTCAATAAAAAAAACTTTTTATTGAAGCCATTTCCATCAAAACCATTTCAATAAAACACTATTTTTATTGAAAACCCATTTTTCATCAAACCATTTACAATTTCAAAAAATCTATAATTTAAAATCAACATTTTAAATTCAAGAAGCCATGTAACTTTCACAACAATTCACCAGGATTTCACAATTTCCCAAAAACCATAAATCATCACTAAAGAAGAATTATTCTATGATTTTAACAATAAATTCCATTCAAATATCCCAATTTGAAACTAATACAATCAATTATAATAAGAAGATTAGAGAGTGAAGCCTTATACCTTTAGGGTTTTAAAGAAAACCACAACGAATGAAGAACGCACAAGAAAATCGGGTTGCTTCTTCAAAAACACGCCTTATATCTCTTCTCCTAGAAAGACCAAGACTAAATATCATAATATTTTCCATACACAAACTTAGATCTACCCATAATGGGCATATATCTAAGAAACTAAGAGAATAGGAGAAGCAGATCTAAGTAGAACTAAGAAACCGAACACGAACGATGAAGAATGATGACATACCTCAAATATCCAGCTTCTATTCGCTAAGAGAAGCCTTAGGATCGCCTCCGGAATGATGGTAGAAACCTCTTTGACCATAGGAGAATAAAAATACCTAGTTGGGGATACTTAAGAGGAAAAATGATCCACTTAGAGGAAAAAAATTCGTGAGATCCACCTCTATAGGATCTCGTTTAAGTGGCCGACGGATTTCTCGCACGGTTAGACAAACCGTGCACTAACCATGTGTTAGCCACTGCCTCGGCAGACCTCTACGCACAGATTGGACACACGGTTAGACAAATCATGCACCGCCCATGCAGAAGCTACTGCCTCTAAGACCAACTATGCATGGTTTCTCCACACAGTTTAGACAAATCGTGGGTCGTCCGTGCGACTTCCCATTTGCCTCAAAACGTCATTCAATGTTCTCCCGACTCTCCCATTCATCACCCTTAACTATAAAACCATGAAAAACATCAATTAAGGGTTACATTATGGAAAATGGGGGTACTACATTCTCCCCACCATTGGTATTGTTGTCCTCAGAAATTAGAAAACCTTCCCCCAACTTAAAGTGTTTCGGCCACTGCTCTTTCATTTCTTTTTCACGTTCCCAAGTCTCTTCCGGAATCTGACCATGATGCCATAAAACCCTCACTAGAACGATTCCTTTTCCACAAAAGGATTTCTCTTGCCTATCCACAATCCGTACAAGTATATGTATCAACAAAGCATCTGAATCTAGGTCAACATGATCCTATCTGATCAAATGATCAAGATCAGGCTGATACTTTTTCAACTGTGATACATGGAACACATTATGCACCAAACTGAATCGTGGTGGTAATTCCAACCGATATGCCACCTCTCCATCCCGTTATAGTATCTCAAAAGGGCCAATCAATCTGGGAGATAACTTTCTCTACTTTCTGAAATGACGATGTCCATGCCTTGAAGAGATCCTCAAGAAGACATGATCACCCACAACGAACGACAACGGTCTTCGACGGTGATCTATACAAGATTTCTGATGACTCTAAGCCGTCTCCACCCTTTTTCTAATCAAATGGTTCATCTCTGTTGTCTCTTGTAAAATGATTATCCCGACTAGTGAAGTTTCACACATTCCCACCCAACATAGTAGAGAACGGCAAAGATGCCCATACAATACGTCAAATGGAGCCATGCGTATCGAGGCTTGATAGTTGTTATTGTATGAGAACTCCAGTAATGTTATATGATCTTCCCATGAGCCACCAAAATCCATTACACAAGCCTGAAACATGTCTTCCAATGTTTGTATCGTTTGCTCGGATTTCCCATCCATATGGGGATGATATGCTATGCTCATAGTCAACTGACTTCCATGGGCTTGTTGTAATGATTTCCAGAAACAAGATGTGAACCACATATCTCTATCTGATACTATAGACACTAGTACACCATGCCTTTTTACCACTTCTTGGATATATAATTTTGAGAGATCTTCCACCATATGAGTTTCACGAATAGGGATGAAATTGACCGACTTGGTTAGACGATCCACTATCACCCAAATGGCATCGTGTTTTTGGACCATTCTTATAAGACCTGTAAAAAAATCCATTCCTATTTGGTACTATTTCCTCACTAGGATGGACAAAGATTATAACATACCATCTGGTCTCTGATGCTCTACTTTAACCTGCTGACAAGTTAAGCACCACGAGAAATACTCGACGACCTTCCTTTTCATGACGCTCCACCAAAATAGTGCCTTCAACACCTTATATGTCTTCAGTATACCTGGATGTACAACCCATCTTGAATGGTATTAATCATGAAGAAGTTGTTCTTGAAAAACTATAGGTATAACCATCTGATCTCTAAAACACAAAACTGAACCCCTATTAAGCTTCCAGCCCTCAATTGTCTCCCCACCATTGATTTTTGAACTTACAACAAAACATTCTTCATCATATGTTTGTGCTTGTTTGATCATTTTTACTAGATTAGGAACAAGTGTAGATAAAAAGAACCACAACATCACCTCACCATTCACATTACAAATGCATGTCAGATAAGACCAACATCAATTGCCATACATTTGAAGCTTCTTTCTCCAATGGAGCATATGACTTTCTACTCAATGCATCTGCCACCAAATTTCCTTTCCCCAGTGTGTACATCAAGTCAAATTCAAACATGTTGAGATACTCCATCCACCTCCTTTTCCTCAAAATAAAATCTTGCTGTGTGAAAACGTGTTTTAATATTTTTTGATCCATAAACAAAGTAAGTTTCTCATCAAAGAGATAATGTATCCGTGTTTTCAAAGCATGGACGAAGAATGCTAACTCCAAATCATGCGTTGGGTAATTCTACTCATGCACCCTCAACTACCTTGAACCATAAGCAACCACATATTATCCTTGCATGAGAACAAAGACCAACCCTGCTCCCAAAGAATTAAAATACACCACATACACCAGTCCTAATTCAGGTAAAATCAAGATAGGTGATGATGTAAGCCGAAATTTCAGTTCCTAGTAGGACTTATGACATTCTTCTGTCCATAGGAATGGAGTATTCTTCTCTTTCAGATCTTTCATTGGTGAAGCTAGTTGTGAGAAATCATGCACAAAGCATCGGTAGTAACCAGCTAGACCAAGAAAACTTCGTATCTCGAACACATTCTTCGATGGTTTCCAAGATATAATGGCATCTATCTTTTTAGGATCAATAGAAACACCTTTCTCAGAAATGGAATGGCCAAGGAAACGTACTTCATGTATCCAAAAATCACACTTTGATAATTTTTCATACAAGAGGTGATCTCTAAAGGTTTGTAACACTGTTTCCTGGTGAACCTCATGATTAACCCTTGTTTTTTAATAGACCAAAATTTCATCCACAAAGACCACAACAAAAGAATCTAGATATTTTTGAAATATCTGATTCATCAATGTCATGAAGACTGCTGGTGCATTTGTTAGACCGAAAGGCATGACAACTTATTCGTAATGGATATATCTTCTTCTTAAAGATGTCTTTGGAATATCCTAATTCCGAACTCGCAATTGGTGATATCCTGATCGCAAGTCAATATTATAGAACCACTGGGCTCCATTTAATTGATCAAACTGATCATCAATGCATGAAATTGGATATCCATTATTTATTTTAACTTGGATAAGATTACGATAATCAACAAACAACTGAAGAGTTCCATATGCTTTCTTCACAAACAAAACTGTAGTTGCCCACAGAGACGTACTTGGTCGAATAAACCCTTTTCTTTCCATCTCCTCTAACTGCACTTTCAATTCCCGCAACTCTATTGGTGCCATCCTATAAGATGGAAGGGAAATAGTACTAGTCCCCGGAAGGAGATCAATCTTAAACTCCACTTCCCATAGAGTTGGTAACCCTGAGAAGTTGTCGGGAAAGACATCATGAAATTGATCCACATTAGCTGGAAGACTATGTTCCTAAATCTCTTCCATTATTTCCAAAGTCAAAGCATCCATTTGGTAAGAGATCATTCTGACCATTGGTGCCAACAAGCTCTTTGCACCATTCTTTAAAATCCTTTCCCCTCTAAAGAGATGCTTGACCTCATCCTTAGTCATGATACTAATTATTCTCATATAACTGTCAATTTGAGCCTTGAACATTGTCAGCCAATCAATACTAAGGATTACATTATATACATCTCTATCCAACATCAAGAAGTCCCATTTCAACTAAGCCCCATTAACAGTTATAGCACATACTCTACACACAAAGGCTTGACCTTATCTTTCACCAAGAAGAGTTTGTAGTTTCAAAATAGAAGGCATCATTTCAACCCTTAAACCCAGCAACTCAACCACATGTGCAAAAAAGAGTGTGAAGCACCCATATTCCCCATGGGTACCACCATGATTCCACCGCTCGAAGCTCCCAACATATCATTCTTAGCAACCGATGCTCGATTCACCATCTCTGTGTAATCAACAATACACAGCACCACTATTTTTTTTAACAGATCTCTTGCCTTAACCCCACTTCGAAGATCCTTTCCTTCAACGATGTGCTACCCGCCACCTCGGGTGCAAACCGCAATAAGCTCATAAACATAGCTGCATAGTCCATCACAAACATATGCTCTTGCTTCGGACTGAAGAAATCAGTTGTGCACTGAATTATGAATGTATGTGGGTAAAAAAATTTATTAAACAATTCCTCAAAGCCTTCCCACGTCATACCTTGGTTCGTTCCCGCTTGGACTACCAACTTCGACCATTGAAGAGCAAGATCCCTTAGGTTATACATTGATAGATTTACTTTCATCTAGACTGGAATCCCCAATAATTAGAAAATTATGTTCATTCCATACAGCCACACGTCTTCCCTTTCTGGGTCCAAATCACCCTAAAATATAGGTGGATCCTTCTTTTGAAACAGGGCCGCATAATCAACATACATTGGATCTTCCGCTCTATTCACACATCCCGCAGCCTGGAATGTTTTCACTATGCTCTAGAATAACTGTTGGTTCACCGGGGGCTCGAATGTAACCACGTTCTCATTTTCCACTTCTGGTTGGTCTCTATGATGGTTACCCGATTCCACTTATAAACAGACAACAACCTCCATCAATCTCACTCTCTAGAAACTGATGTCTTAGCATTTCAAATTCTATCACATAAACTATCAAAACATTGTTTTCCAATGCATCATTTTTTTATGATCAAATATTTTTGAAGACATTCAACATGATTTTGGAAAATCAACCCATTTTAAAAAAACACCAAATATCCTGTTTTCAAAATCGTTCACTTAAAACAATTTCTGATATTTTTTTCTTTTCAAAATTTCACACCTTGCAGAAAATCATAAGTCATTCCTCACAATGAGATATGAAATACTATTGGGAATTTATTCCTCTATAATGTATGTCATTCTCATCTCATTGGCTAAACCCATGACAATGATATTTCAAAATTCCAGAAGTGTATCCAAAACACTTATGTACCCAACACCCTGGTAACATGAAGTTTAGCATAAATTGGTTAGCTACGTCCTTTTATGCTATACATTTCATGTTCCAAGAATCCTCCTCCTGTCTATGATTTTGACCCAAGGAATAGACCATATGGAATTTCAACTCCAAGACTAGTAACATCGATGACTACTTGTTAGGATGGGACCGAACAAGATGATACCATTTGTAATGACCCACCAATTCTCATTGGCTTGAGAGTACAACGAGTCATTACTAGGCCATAAGCGGCATCCCCAACATTCCAAAGGCAGACAATAAATGCATAAGGGTTTCAAATACAAGTGTGGGATGATTTATCCTTTAAGAAATAAACCAATAAACCAACCTACCAACATTCACTAAGATGCATGGACAAATGAATGACAACTAAAAAACATCATTCATGTCAAACCACATCGAGTACACAACAATGGAAGTCCAAACCAAAAATCAAAGTACACAGCGGAAGAACAACTCAAGGCTCTCAAAAGACACCAAAACTATCTTCTCCACAAGCTCCAAGCTCCACAATCACTGAACAACCCCAATCATCACAAGGTGGTACTAAAAACATGGGAAGAATTACCTTTTCCCCTGTCCCATAAAATAGCATATGCAAAAGCACAAAAGTTCCAAAGCAGGGGTGAGTATAAAAATCAGTAGATTTCCCCAATGAATTCACTACTCACACCACTAGGATAGAAGAGTTAGCAAAATTTATATAAAAACATTTTATAAAAAACATTTTCTCAAAAGCAGTTTATAACTAAATATAAACAAGTTTTTCAAAACCACTTATAACCAAAAGCATTCAAATGAAAAAGAAACAAATTTTCCAGTGACTTATTTTTCTAGAAAAATAACTAAACAAGCTTTAGAACCATTTTAGAAAACATCCCTTTTTTGTAATACCCAACCGTTTCCCCAACCTGTGTAACGAACCATGCATGCTTCGTTACGACAGTTCCATACTCATGAGCGGTTTGTCGTCGATCTACCAAGTCATCACAAGTTAATTGTTTCCCATGTTCCATTACACCTTTGGAACCGAGAACAATGTTATATTTCAACCAAGCCTCAAACATATATTTACCATGTGCCATTACACATTTGGCACCGAGAACAAGGTCATATTTCAACCATGCCTTGTACATATTGTTACAATGTTCCATTACACCATTAGCACTGAGCACAAGGTCATATTTCAACCAAGCCTCGTACATGAAACATGAAGAGACATCACATATTCCCATAAATCATGCCAAAACACCCTTTCAATAAAAAAAACTTTTTATTGAAAACCATTTCCATAAAAACGATTTCAATGCCAAACAATTTCAATTCCAAACCATTTCAATAAAACATCCATTTTATTGAAAACCAATTCCATCAAAGACATTTCAATCTCAAAACATTTAAATAAAATTCCATTTTTATTGAAAACCCATTTTTCATCCAACCATTTACAATTTTAGAAAATCCATAATTTAAAATCAACATTTTAAATTCAGGAAGCCACATCACTTGCACATCAATTCACCAAGATTTTCCAATTTCACTAAAACCATAAATCATCACTAAAGATGATTTATTATATGATTTTCACAATCAATTCCATTCAAATAACCCAATTCCATCTTAATTCAATCAATTCTAAGAAGAGGAGTTGAGAGTGAAGCCTCTTATCTTTAGGGCTTTGACGAAAACCATAATGAACGAAGAACTCACAAGAATACGGGGTTGCTTCTTCAAAAACATGCCTTAGATATTTTCACCTAGAAATACCAAGACCAAATCTCATTATATTGGGAATCCACACACTAGATCTACCCATAATGGGAATAGATCTAAGAAAACAATAGAAGAGGAGAAGCATATCTAAGTAGAAATAAGAAACCAAACAATAACGATGAAGAACGACCACATGCCTCAAGAATCTGGCTTCGATTCCCCCTAAGAAGCCTTCGGATCACCTTTAGAATAATGGGAGAACCCTATTTGACCTTAGGAGAAGAAAAATCCCGAGTTAGGGCTGATTAAGATAAAAAAATGATCCACTTAGAGGAAAAAATGAGAACTACCTTTATAGGATATCGTTTAAGTGGATGGACGTTTTACTCGCATAGTTAGACAAACTATGTGCTAACTGTGCATTAGCCACTATCTCGGCAGACCCTCCATGCAGAGTTTGTCCACATGGTTAGACAAACTATGAACCACCAGTGTGGATGATACTGCCTCCAAGACCAACTACGCGTGGTTTTGTTGTACATTTTAGACAAACCATGCATCTTCCATGCAACTTCTCCTTTTCCTCAATACTTTATTCAATGTTCTCCCGACTCTCCCATTCATTGTCGTTAACTTTAAAACCATGAAAATCATCAATTAAGGGTTACATTCTAGAAACTAGGGGTAATACATATATATTTTGAATATATATTTTATATAAATCTTGTTTTACATTTTGGAAGTAAGTTATCATAATCTATGTAATCATATGAATAATTAAAATTAAACACATATAAAATAAATGAAACGATTTTACCCAAAACGCTTCTTTAACATGGAATTGACAAATGAACGACAAATATAATGTTTTAGTGAATCATATATGATATCATAAATATTATTATGGTTCTTCTACAAGTTAATAATATGTTTAGAACCACTATACATGAGTCTCAAATAGATATGAAAGAAATTGGACATAAGGTATGGGATAATTTTTCAATCTCATTTTTATCTGATATTGCTTGTACATAAGTATTTACTAGGGTTCTATTTATCATATATGTCTATGTTTTATAAAAAAACTGTTTTCATAAATTTTTACTTTTCATCCATGTATGTTTAAAGTCATTTTTACCCCTTTTTGACTTTTACTATGTGGTATGGAAGGAATCATTCTTTTCTTTACCATACGAGGTACTTTTTGACTTTTCCAGTAAAAAGTATGAGGAGAATTTTTTTTAACTTATACGACATGAACAGATTTTTAGAGTTTCACAACACCTTATTTCCATGAATATTATTCTAAAATATTTCATGATTTTTTTTAAAATTTATTTTCTTTTAAAATTGCACATCATTTTGAGAAAAGAAAATGATTTTAAAGAAGAAAGGGTATTTTACTCAAGAATTCATTTCAAGTGTTTATTCAAAACTATTTTCCGTATAAGATTAAATTATTTAATATGGTTATGTTTCAATTATAATGTTCCTATTATTTACATGGTTTGATTTTGTTTAGGATGAAATGATATCCATTGTTTTATATGGATTATGTTATGAGGGGTTGATGTTTATGAAACCGATTTTATTAGTTGGGTTATGATGAATGATTTATGTTTATTTTGTGGGAAACATAAGAATGATTTAATTATGAGATATGTAGGACATATATCTCCCTCCAATGCATTGGGTAAATATTTATATCTCATGAGATAAACATGGCTGGAATGGAAAGTTAATCTGGTTCAGTAATACAGGGCTAGAACGACAAGTAAACTCGGTTCAGTAATGGATTTTGTCCACTATGATGGTCTTTGAAGCATCTCCTTGGCTTCAATGGAAATCATATCATGTGATTTATGGGTTTCCACAATAACAGGTTTTATTCCCATGAAATTTTATCACTATTGATGTTCCTTTATGATCTATGCCTTACGTACTGCCGATATTTATTTCACAACAAAATATTTTGATTTTTAAACATTATGTTCATATTTTTTAGTTCAAATTTATATGATTTGTATTATGTTTCTCATTATTACCCTTACTGAAAATTTGAGAACACCCTTTATATGTTTTCTTTTCCCTAGGATATAAGGAACGGTTTTTGGTAAGAAAAAAAGGGGAAGATCTTTATGGGAGATATTGATGATCTTTCACCATGATTAGAATATTATGTTCCGAGTTTCCAAAGACACTAAACTAATACGGTCCTTGAGTGTCTGTTTTTGTTATATATTAAGTATTCCTCAAAAGTAATTTAGTTTCCATGTACATCAATCTTGGGTATCTACATCCATATACTTTATAATCATCATTTTCAGGTATAAAATTATATTTAATAAAATATTTATAATTTTTTTCTTTTTATGAACTATTAGATTTTTACTTATAATAGATATGTATTTTTTAACAAATAAAAGTCTAAAAAAATAAAAATATTTCGATGATAATAATTCCTATTATTTTTTTTATTTTTAATATAAAATTGTTTTAGATAACTATTTTTTTGTTTAAAAATATAATAATCGATGCTCTATTTTTAATTATGGAAAATAAATTTTTTATGTATTTCATATAGATAATTTTAATCAAATATAGGTACACATAGTTTGGTTAAAGAAATGTACATTTTTTTATATGACAAAAGCCGAGTTAGGTAAACTGAGGAATATTTTTTTTATTATATAAATATATATCTATATCAATTATATTATTTAATTTAATTTAAATTATACTTCTTAAAATTATTTATGAAACTTTTTATTCTCCAGAGAGGATAGTTCAAGAAGATGGTAGGTTTCAGTTTAAACATTTATGAAAACATTTAATCGCACATGGATAGAATAAAATGATGATTAAATTTGATGATAATGAACACGCAACTAGCCCGCATTCCAGATAGTTTATGAAATATTTATCTTTCTTGAGTCATTTTAGGATTAGTATTTTATTCCCTAATTGGGAGATGATTAACTAGTAAGTGAAGGATCTATTATGGAAGTCCAAAACTGTAATGTTTCTAAACATATTTCATATATTTTTATATTTTTTAAAATATTAGACATTTCATAATATTATATCTACTCAATTTTAGATTTAAATTTACATTCATGATATAATAGGAAAAAATAAAAAAATTTCATCCTTTGTGGCAACAAGATAGAGAGATTTTAAGATGAAATTGTCTCTATATTATATATCATATATTGGAAATAGAGTCATGATCCATGCTATGAGTATGGTTTTAATGATAGGGATACATTGAAGAATTTCTTCCCCAGTCATCTAGATGAATTTCTTATGGTATATTATTGTTATTATTTAAAGTTATTTATTTAATTAAATATAATTAATTTATATATTATTTATTTTTTCTCATTTAATAACCCACCAAGAAAACTCACTAAGAGAAATAGCATCACAATTTATAACCTCATACATTTTCATGTCAAGGGTATCCTTTATTACACCTTAAATGATTGTTGAAATATTTTTTGAACTAATAGAGTGGTTATATTGCAGCTCTGAGAATGATCTTCTTGACCCTCCATCTCCTCCACCACATCATAAAAAATAGAAAATGGTGAAAAAGATGAAAAGTGGAAGTATATTACAAATCAAACAAAGGTAGTATCTAAAAAGATTGTATGTGATTATTTTTTATGTTACATTAATACTACATTTTAGTGAATTTGTCTCCCTAATTTTACATTTCAAAATTTTCATAAGGTCCTATTTTTATAGAATGTTAAACATGGGAATTTTTCCATCAGCATTTTATGAATATTCATTAGAAAACATTTGGAAATCTAGAAAACTAAGGACATGTTGAATGGTGTATAGGGCGTATCAGTTTTAAAAACATTCACATTCATGCCCCTACTTTGACATCAATCGCGGAATAATATAATAGAGATATAAATTCATTGATGGATGAGCTATGAAACAAGAATGAGTCAATAAGGGATAAAATTAAACCATCCTTATTATCTATGAATTCATAAGTGATGATACAAACGTATCCTAAAAAACTTACCTACATAGATCCTACACCATATAATTTGGACCCAATTATGTATAATGAGTCTCATGTCGGGGTTCCCCATGTATGCATTATAACATAATGAAGTATTAATAATATAGGGGAATATATACATTAATATATTATGTAGTAGGGTCATGTGATATTAGAGGAACATTATATTGTTGATACAATTATTCTACTGACACCAACTATTGTGCAGGCTTCCATAAATGGATTGTGTATTGGTCATTTTATAATTTGGCTAGATATTCTTTTCTATCTTGTGATAAATGAGGTGTGTATTATTTAGAATTTTTTATTAATCATCTAATTAACAATTAATTATAATATTTTCTTACATTTAAATTATATAAGAGTATTTTAAATCAATGGAATAACTATAAAGGAGAGGAAAATTCAATGATCCAGTACCTTTAGATACTACTGAGGAAGATGATTGGGTAACAAAGTTATCACAGATTTTTTCTATATTAGATAATTATGGAAATTTTCAATTAAAACATATATATTTGGAAGATATTATGTACTAAATATTCTTAAAATTGGCATCATGGTTGTTCTAAGGGTTGATCAACTCAGGGTACCAATGTTTATATTGACTTAAATGTATGTAATTTTCAATTTATAATATATTTTCAATAAGAAAAAAATGTTATATTGGCTTAATTAATAAATTTTATTTTCTTTTATCTCCATGGTATTTTATTATATTATGGATGAACTTATATTTATTGTTTTATATAACCACAATACATTTCAATATATGAGAAATATTTTATTCAAGAAGATATAATCTAATATGTATTTGAATCACTAAAAAACACACGGATTATATATTGTTTTTTCCATTCCTTGACTGATTGTAAAAAATATATAATTATGATCCAATATTGAATATAATAATATTAATGATAATATTATTATATAAAATATTAAAATGAATTCTATTCCTATTTGATGAAAAAGAATCTAATGAGAATTGGTTATTCATTTTATTGTGTGGTGTTCATATAAGTCTTTTCAAGTTGGGGAAAAAGTATGTTTTATTCAATAAATTTAATTCATTAATTATAAAATTATTATTTTACATCATTTTTGTAAAAAAATATATTAAATTACAATAGGTCATAGATAGAGTTAAATAGGTATTAGTATTCAATAGTGGAACTAGAAAAAAATTACAATTTATAAGATCATATAGATGTGTTTTATATCATTTAATTCATGTATTTTATACATATCTAGTATTATTTATTTTTAGAATATTGAATAATAAAAATAATTTTTTTCATGGTGATTGTTAATATTATGTTTTATGAATAATTCATTTGAAAACCATGACCATAATAATAATAGATTTTTGATATCATAGTTTCATTAAAACGCATATAATTTAAACAAATGTTCTATTTTTTAAAATTTGAAACACTTATTTTATAGGGGTTGATAATGTTTATATATATATATATATATATATATATCTAATTTCATAAAAAATCATCGTAATTTAACATTATAATATTTTCCTTGATTGGTATATTTTGAGTTGTAGATTCATTAAGATGTATATTAATTAAAAATGTTGAAAATTTTCTCAATGAGTTTTTATGCTCCTTTTCAAATTCTATGGGTTTTTTCTATTGGCACGTGATTTTGATTTTGATGGTGTAATATTATGTTATTTTTTAAATTAAAATATCATTTTTCTATATTGTGTTTTCATAAAACTTAAATTGAATGTAATCCTCATTGACTATCAACATTTTTTTACCAAACAACTGATGTTAAAAGCCTATAATATGGAATTTACACATCTATTTTATAAATAACAAACATTGAAATCCATATATAATTGATTTCAACATTTTTTTAACTAAAAATATATGCTAAAATACTTTTATATTATTCTTATTATATTAGTTTAAAACATCTAATTATTATAACTAATGTGGAAGGTACCACTTTCAACCAAACCTATATTAACATATCTTTATAACCTCCACTAAAAGGTAAAAAACTGATATTAAAGGAGGGTTTTCACAAGTGTTTATTATTCCATCTCTCCATGAATGTAATATATCAATTAATTTAAAAATTAATTATAGAAATTTCAAATTCATTATATGAATAAATATTTTTTCTATTTCAGAGAATAACTCAAATATGCATCAAGTGGGGGAGGGGTGAATTGAGATCTAAAATCTTTATTTACATAAAACCACCCTCTTAAAGGTATGATATTATCTAATAATTTAATCACCCAAGTGAGAAGTATAAATTAAAAAACTAATAAAAATAGTTAAAAATGGAGATATATTTTGGGGTTCTGAACAAAAATCTCATAGTCTACACCACTTAGGATCATCACCTAGAGAAACGTGACTCAACTAAAACCAATTCTTTTCCTAGGGACATATTTAATTATTGAATTTATATGTCATGCCATAGAAAATATGGATCTTTTGATGGGATATTAAAATCATAAAGACCACCAAACTACAACACTAAGTACCCAGAGTTACCACTTATAAGAGTAGGAATGAATAAATGATATATTAAAAAATGAACCACACAGTTTGAATATGAAACTAAAAAAAGAGATTAGTTCTCTATGAGAGAAAAATAACATATAAGTATAGATCTAGGAGATTATTCTAAAACACAACATGATTTTTTGTGATATCACAACAATTTAAAACATGAATACTTTTATTCATTTTCATAACATTGAGAAGAAACTAAATAAGAATCAATATATATAGATAGAGAGAGTTGAGAGTTCAATTACTTACTTTTAGTTATATTACATATCTTTTTTATATTTACTAAATGCCATTTATTATATTCTTAAACACTTTTTACATAAAAAAATACTATAAAATATGCCCTTAAATTTTTTTTCAAAAGCCCTTTTCCAAAAATTACATAAGTTATAGGTCTGTAAAAATTAATTCTATAATATTTTTATTCCTTTGTAATTTCATACTTTGGGAAATTTACTTTACCATGAAGTGGTAGTCCAATTTTTAATATATTAATAAAAAAATAAATTTCCTCTTAAATTAGATAGATAATAATAAATATGTTTGATACAAAATGACGGAGATTATACTTGATCGCCACAAAGCTAAATTCCATATATTTGAATTCACATAGGTGAATCGATCCACATATATATTCATAAAATAGTTATATCCTTCATGTACCCAAATCAAATTTCAATATTGAACACATATCTAGATTTTAAATATCTTAATGAATCATGTTTACAATTGGTACAATATAGATGTATTTGTGATTAATCCAAACCACATAGTTAATTACTCCATTTAGACAATTCACATAGTCATTTCAATGATTTATTTGTTTTGTCACGTAGGAAATAAATTGATGTTGGATATTTTCAAAAATATTATTTTTTGATATAGCTAATCTAAATTGGTGATTACTATTTGGATATTCAATTTCCTAATATATTAAAATATCCACATAGGAAATGTTCTCATGTAGTCAAATTATAAATACTAAATAAAATTTAAGAATTCTTCTAGAATTAGAGAAACACAACATAATCATATTTAATAAAGATAGAACTCAATGAAATTTCTTAAAAAATTATATACATATATCAATGTTATTTGATATCTTAAAAAATCACATGAGATATATTTGAAACACATTAGTAGTCCAAAAATATCTTATGTTTTGATGATAAATAACCCATAAAATTTTAAACATGAATTTTTATAATATTTAATTATATTTTCAATATTCTAGATAAAATTAATATAATATATAATTGATTTCAAAATTTACTATACAATATTTATATTCCTCTTTATATGTCTTATTTATACTCTCCACCATTTTTTTACATTTATAAGGGGAAAATATGGAGGGATAAAAACATTTTTAGTATAACACTATGAATAATGGATCGTTTAAGTGTAATGATGATAGTGAATTTGAGTTATGTCAGGAATGAAAATTTGATAATTATAGAAAATAATACATTAAATAAAAATAAAAATATTAAATTAAAATAATATCTTTCCAACAAAAAGATATATTATATTTTTATTAATCATTGGATCTTGTAAAAAATTATAATTTGTCAACTTTAATAAATTAATTAGATAGTTAAAACTATTTTATTGATTTCTTTAAAATCATATGGGCATTTGTGTGGATGTTTCGTAGAGTAAGGAGAGGAGAATGAGTAATTAGGATGGCCAACTACTAGAGGTAAGATGATTATTCCAATCTCCATATCGGCATTTTCTTCAAATCCAAAACTTAATCTGTCTCTGAGTCTCTAGGTTCTAATTCTTAATATTTTTCCAGGATCTAATAAAAAAATTCTAATGTCCTAAGTGATAGAATTAGTAAAGTCCATCCTCTTTGTAGGCTAGGTTGATGTATCTTCATTTTTGGATAATTGACTATAAAAAATAGTACTGACTAAAAATATTTCGCTATAATAAATCATAGGTATATCAAACACAACATCAAATATTTTCATGGATCTTTTATAAGTATCTAGAGGTATATGGACAAGTTTTTTTCTTCCTCTTAGAGAGAAAATAGAATTAAAGAACAAATCAATCCTCTTTATGATATTTGATTTATATAAATCCAGCATAGTAATGAAATATATTCTGTGCAAAATAGAAAATTTAAGTAAGACAATTTTTTTGAACTCCTTTAAATGTTTCAGTTTTTCTAATAGAAAAAATCAATGGAAGGTGAGAACTATATTGAGCTGGAGGTGGATCTACATATACCTTATCATGAATTCAGTTAGTAAATATCAATATCCTAATTAATCTACCTTCAAAGGAGGTGAAACAATTATCTCATTTTACTTATTTATATATCAAAACATGAAGAACCTCATTCATATAACTAGATAGATATTGAGAGACTATAGTACTAAACATAGTTGACCTCAGATAAAAATTCCTGATTAGTTAGTACATGAAACATATCAGGTTTGTTGATATATTTCTATTATAATAAATTTAATTATTTGATTGATTGTGATACACACAACCCTACTTTTAATTGAACTATAATATACTATACCATTGTAACATAACATTTAAATTTGCAGAGTGAATAAAAATTACCAACTTTGTTTAAATTTTTTATTTACTATTTTATTTAAATATAATATATTTGTTAATAATGATAAAATTTAGGAACGTTGTTGTATTTCCATAAAAATTTCGATGGTAGAGATAAGGAGATTATTTAAGGAATTAAGCATTAACATACGCCACATATAGATCTAGAGGCGATTCGGCTAGATCTCTTTAGTCAAAAATAATTTTTCCATTTATGTGAACTATAAAAGTAAATACCACTGACTGGTGCAGTTCCCTTCATAGCCTCTGGTATGAAAAAGAATTTTTTGGAAATCGTTAGATGTGTAGTGGGATTGCTTTTCTCAAATTTTAGAATTTCATCCCTTAGAAGAGTCATAAAAATGTCCTTGTTAAACATGTCTCAGCCAATCAGGATATAGCATCCCACATTTTTATAACATAAACTTTCATTTCATTACACAATAATGAGGATCTTTAAGGTTTAGTGTCTTGGAAACCAGGAACAAAAAACATGAAAACATAAAAAATTCTTCTTAAAAACTTGAAAGGCTTCTCCTCATGTTCATCCTAGGTTCATTACTGCATCTCATAACCTGGGGACATACATCAAAAGAAAGGGTGAGCAGAAGGCCCAGTAAGGGAAACAAGAGAAACATTTTACATGTGAACTTGAGATACTTCAATAAGGTCATGAAAAGAACTTTGAGGCATGAGAATGAAATCATGAGGCATTTCATAATAAAAATAACATTTTTCATAACTTGAAGATGTGGCTTCATCATTTAACATAGACAATCATGAACATATCACCAAGGTCCATCCCCAAGGTGTCATTTGAAAATTGCCAATGTTATTCGCCAAGGTATCGTGAAAATTGGAATCTCTAGTGGTTACATCATTACCCAATGCATTGGAGAGTTAATAGGGCGCACCCTTAAATTTGCATTTTTTATCATGTGAGACACATATATCATCATAAATCATTTCATAAACAAACCATAAAGCATAAAAAAATGGGTTTCATTTCATAATCATACCGTTTTAAAACTACTTTAAATACATGATCTTTATGTCACTTTAAAACCCACAAAAAAGGAAGGTGGGTCTCATGTATATAAATCCAAGAATTTAAAATAGATCATTTTGGTATATATGTGAAGACCCCTTTAGAATAAAGAGCTTTGAGTATTCACTTAATAAAATAAAATAACTTTAGAAAAAGAGAGAGACATTTTGAGATGGAAATTCTGTAGCATAACAGCTATGTTACGAGGTTTTAGAAAATATTGAAAAGAGAGGGGACATGGGTCAGCCACTCATAAATGATCCCTAAAACAGTAGAGGGACAGAATATGAAGGATATATGAACATGGTAATGAAATTTTAAAGATGTACCATATGAAATGAAGAACATGAAAGAAAGACAAAAATAAGATTTCTCTTATGAAAATTCGGCAGCGTAACGACGTCACTTAAACTTCAAAGAATGAATTGACGAGATCAAATAGGGTCTCTCATCATATGAACATAAAAGACCAGTATTATAGATATAGAGATAATACCCCAAAATAATAAGAAGGTACTTGAAAGACTTTACATGAAAGTAGAACTTTGAAAAATGAGAAAGGTGAACAAATCCCTTAAAAATTCGGCAGCCAAACCGCGCCACTTAAGCTTCAAAATACTGAATTGAAGAGATCAAATGGGGTCTCTCATCATATGATCATAAAAGATCAGTATGATAGATATAGATATCATACCACAAAATAATAAAATGATACTTTAAATACTTGACATAAAAGTAGAACTTTGAAAAGAATTAGAAGGGTGAAAGAATCCCCTTAAAATTTCGGCAGCCTAACGTCGTCACTTAAGATTCAAAAAAGGAATTGACAAGATAAAATAGGGTCTCTAATAATATGAACATAAGAGTTCAGTATGATAGATATAGAGATCATACCCCAACATAATAAAAATTATCTTGAAAGACATGACAAGAAAATAGAACTTGAAAATGAGAAGGGTGAAAGAATCCGTTACAAATATTTCAGCAGCCTAACGGCGCCACTTAAACATTCGTAAAATGAAATGATGAGAGTAAGAGGGGGTCTCTCATCATATGAACATAAAAATAATAGTATAATGAATATAAAAGAACATCCTCCAACAGAATAACATGGAGCATAAAATAAATGACATAAAAGAGATCACTTGAAAAGAAAGAGAGGGGTCAGATCCCTTACCTTAAAACGTAACTCTTAAAACTCAAAGGTCGGGACCTTCAGGGCTTGGGGGAACCTTGGGAGGACTTCTTGGGAGGTAAGGAGACCATAACATCGTTGAGGACGGTTTTGGAGTCGAAATGATGAGAGGAGGGCTTGGTATTTATAGGGAAAGTGAGGGGACAAGGCATTAATGGCCAAGGGACACCTCAAAAGTGGTTTTCTCAAAAGCATGAGCCCTCCCATGGTACTTCCCATAGAGTTAGGCCACATGGGGACCCCCACACAATAATTCATCCTCTTTAGTCGACCATCCTTTAAAATATCTCATGAAATCATCATGACACAGTTATGATGTCATTAAACATACCGAAACCCTAAAACTGTATTTTTACTATTCACTGAAAATGCAACTTTCTCAGAAAAATCGCAAAATTTCACATTAACCAAATATCAATGCTTTGATTTCAAAAATGAACTCTATTTTATAAAAATAATTTTCTAAATTTTTTTAATTCATTTTTTATATAAACACACTATTCACTGCAAATTCATTTTTTTCAGAAAAATCCCCAAAAATTACCTTAACATAATATCGATGCTCTGACTTCAAAAATGAAATCCATTTTATAAAAATAATTTTATAAATATTTTTAATTTAATTTTTAATTAAAAACCACTATTCACCCGAAAAAACTAATACTTGAATAATAATTTATGAAACTGTTATTTACCCATTTTATTGAATCTCATTACTTAATCTAGGTGTTTAAATTATATTAAAACTTTATTTTAGTGAAATTACTAATACATTTGGTCACATTACTAATCCTATGCATAAAATCACAATTCATAATACACTATTCATCAAAAATCAAGTTGATCTTATTAGACTCGAAATTTTGTGATGAACATAATTGTAGAAGACCATTTTTTAAAAATCATTAAACATTTTTATTTACTAAAGTTTACATAAACATTTTTAAAATATCCTTTCTCTAAAATCCATCAAAAATATGCATACTATATTTATCCGGACATTTGAAAATTCATAAAATTCATCATAAGAAGAAATCCCAATTTTTGTTTAAAACAAAGGATTAGACAAGGCAGTTACGGTCTCCTTACATAGCCCCTTATCACCCCAGCATAGAACCTACGTGTAAGGTGTGCTAAGGTGAGAGAATCTGAGGGAGGCTCAGCCAACATCGCACGAGTAGTAATTTCTATCAGTTTGAACTTCTCGCGAAGTCGATCTCGTTCTAGCTTCACACGATGAAGTTCAGCTTGGGTTTGGTCCAGAGCAAAGCCCAGTGGTGCTACCTCATTCCCAAGTTCTGTTAGATGGGCTTCGATCGGTCCAAGACTAATGGGTGAGGCCATCGAATCTTCTTTCTATATTAATTAACCAAGATTGCTTGTATTTAGAGACAATATTCAAAATGTTTAGTTTTCAGTGGTCATATTGACCAATGGTAAAATAACGTTCAAAACCCAACAGTCTCATTTTAATTATACTCATGTTATCAAATGAAACATTTTTATTGAGTATAAAAATAAAATAAAATAACACATAAAATTAGGAAACAAGATTTATTTAAAATTTCGGGTCGTTACAATCTTCTCCCCTTAAGAAATTGCGTCCTCGCAATTTTTAAAATTGGGTTTTGAAATTTCATTGAATGTCCCTCATCGGAAAAGGAGTCAGTAAAACTATTACTTTAAAAGAAAGAAAGGGAAGTACAATGGTCACCCGAGTTAACCCACACTATGATTCCATGTAGGAAAAGATGGACATGGAGGAGAAAACAAAGGGTCAAGTTCTGAGGGAGAGTGATAGAGAACATTATTAGGAGAAAGTTAACCATAAGAAAATCCCAAACTTATGATGTGTGTAAACGGTCTTTGATTACCTAGTAGGAAACATAAACCAACAAAATTTTTGTTTTACGTTTCTTTTCATAATTTTGAGGAATTCATTTACTACATAGAACAAAAACATAAGAAAATAAACCTACCTTAATGTATAGTTTCATCCTTTAATAAGTTTCTACACAAAAATAATCTTTTCTCCAAATTATGAGCATTCAAAAACACTTGGTCTCATCAAAACACAAGAATCATCTTCTAGAGAATTACATAATCCACAAAAGATTAACCATCTATTACATCTATCTTTAAGCATTATCCCAAAAATAGAAAGGGTAAGGTAAAACAACTCTTCAAAAAGAAATAATCCCATAGGAATGGAAACTACTTTTAAATCTTCAAAGTTCCATGGTACTACCCAGAGTTCATCATAGACCATTCCATAAATAACTGTCCTTAAAAATCTTCAAAATAAACCAAACAAAGATTAAAACCCAAATACAAGAAGGATTTGATAACATAGTCTTCCAAGGTAAACTTTATCATTCATCTCCAAACAACATCAAGCACTCCTAACATCATATAATAAAAGTAACTAACCTAAACATATTTACCCCAAGATAGGTTAGTCATTTCCATAAGAAAACTAAATTACTATAAGTCCGCCTCAAATTCATCTATTCTTCAAAATATAAGTCAACCTTACTCCTCAATGAAAATACCATAGTAATCTATTTACCTCGATCATATAGGGTCCCCAAAATAGTGAACGTATTCCAAAATAATAATCATCTTTTAATCTCCTAATCATCTCTGTCATATTAATATAGTAATCATCGCATTTCCTATTACATTGGTTGTTGGGACATGTTCATCCATTTCCCACCATTAACTAAGAAGATAAATTATAATTAGGGGCTTAAATACTTGACCAATAATCATGAAAAGGAAACATTAACCATAAAAGGATAAACTTGTAGAATAAAAGTATATCCTAACTTGTGATCCCCTAGGTTCCAATCTAGGTTATCCATGATCGTATATTCTTATGTGAATCTTTATTTTATTTTATCTTTGTTCTTTTAATAATGGTTCATACTAAGCTTATGAATTTACCAAAGCATATCCCCCGGGAGTGTCGTAACCAAGAGTGCATCAAGGTCCACTGTCGTGTACCAGTTCCCGTTCGATTCTAGCTCAAAGAGGTGTTTTCGTGTTTTACCCCTGTGTACATCTGTGCCAGAGCAACCTCTACCTGCTCGTATCCAGATAGGGATGTATTTGCTTGGGAACCCCTTACTCAATACTCAACAAAATATCTGGAATATTTCCTATATTTAAACTTTTCTATAGGGTTCTTCCTAAAGTTTTCATATCCTAATTTCCACAAATAACTAAACCATCCTTTGATACCAACTATATCATCCCACCTTTTTATAACATAATCTTTCATTTCATTACACAAAACTGAGGATCTTTAAGGTTTAGTGTCTTGGAAACCAGGAACAAAAAACATGAAAACATAAAAAATTATTCTTAAACACTTTAAAGGCTTCTCCTCATGTTCATCCTACGTTCATTACTTCATCTCATAACTTGAGTACATACATCAAAATAAAGGGTGAGAAGAAGGCCCAGTAAGGGAAACAAGAGAAACATTTTACATGTGAACTTGAGATACTTCAATAAGGTCATGAAAAGAACTTTGAGGCATGAGAAAGAAATCATGAGGCATTTCATAATAAAAATAACATTTTTCATAACATGAAGATGTGGCTACATCATTTAACATAGACAATCATGAACATATCACCAAGGTCCATCCCCAAGGTGTCATTTGAAAATTACCAAGGTTATTCACCAAGGTATCGTGAAAATTGGAATCTCTGGTGGTTACATCATTACCCAATTCATTAGAGCGCTATTAGGGAGCACCCTTAAATTTGCATTTGTTTTCATGTGAGCCACATATATCATCATAAATCATTTCATAAACAACCCATATAGCATAAAATAAATGGGTTTCATTTCATAATCATAACATTTTAAAATTACTTTAAATACATGATCCTTATGTCACTTTAAAACCCACAAAAAAGGAAGGTGGGTCTCATGTACATAAATCCCAGAATTTAAAATAGATGATTTTTGTATATATGTGAAGACCCCTTTAGCAGAAAGAGCTTTGAGTATTCACTTAATAAAATAAAAGAACTTTAGAAAAAGAGAGAGACATTTTGAGATGGAAATTCTGCAGCATAACAGCTATGTTACGAGGTTTTAGAAAACATTTAAAAGAGAGGGGACATGGGTCACCCACTCATAAATGATCCCTAAAACAGTATAGGGACAGAATATGAAGGATATATGAAAATGGTAATTAAATTTGAAAGATGTCCCGTATGAAATGAAGAACATGAAAGAAAGACAAAAATAAGATTTCTCTTATGAAAATTCGGCAGCCTAACGGTGTCACTTAAACTTCAAAGAATGAATTGACGAGATCAAATAGGGTCTCTCATCATATGAACATAAAAGATCAGTATGATAGATATAGAGATCATACCCCAAATTAATAAAAAGGAACTTGAAAGACGTTACATGAAAGTTGAAATTTGAAAAATGAGAAAGGTGAACAAATCCCTTAAAAATTCGGCAGCCTAACGGCGCCACTTAAGCTTCAAAATATTGAATTGAAGAGATCAAATGGGGTCTCTCATCATATGATAATAAAAGATCAGTATGATATATATAGATATCATACCCCAAAATAATAAAAAGGAACTTGAAATACTTGACATAAACGTAGAACTTTGAAAAGAATGGGAAGGGTGAAAGAATCCCCGTAAAAATTCGGCAGCCTAATGGCGACACTTAAGCTTCAAAAAATGAATTGAAAAGATCAAATAGGGTCTCTCATCATATAAAAATAAGAGTTAAGTATTATAGATATAGATATCATACCCCAAAATAATAAAAATGATCTTGAAATACTTGACAAGAAAATAGAACTTGAAAATGAGAAGGGTGAAAGAATCTGTTACAAAAATTTCGGCAGCCTAACGGCGCCACTTAAACATTCATATAATGAAATGATGAGAGTAAGAGGGGGTCTCTCATCATATGAACATAAAAAGTTATGTATAATTAATATAAAAGAACATCCTCCAAAATAAGAACATGGAGCATAAAACAAATGACATAAAAGAGATCACTTGAAAAGAAAGAGAGAGGTCAGATCCCTTAACTTAAAACGTAACTCTTAAAACTCAAAGGTTGGGACCTTGAGGGCTTGGGGGAACCTTGGGAGGACTCCTTGGGAGGTAAGGAGACCAGAGCTTCGTTTAGGATGTTTTTGGAGTCGAAAAGATGAGAGGAGGGCTTGGTATTTATAGGGAAAGTGAGGGGACAAGGCATTAAGGGCCAAGGGACACCTCAAAAGTGGTTTTCTCAAAAGCATGGGCCCTCCCATGGTACTTCCCATAGAGTTAGGCCACATGGGGACCCCCACACAATAATTCATCCTCTTTAGTCGACCATACTTTAAAATATCTCATGACATAATCATGACACAGTTATGATGTCATTAAACATACCGAAACCCTAAAACTGTATTTTTACTATTCACTAAAAATTCAACTTTCTCAGAAAAATCCCAAAATTTAACATTAACAAAATATCAATGCTCTGATTTCAAAAATGAACTCTATTTTATAAAAATAATTTTCTAAATATTTTTAATTCATTTTTTAAATAAACACACTATTCACCGAAAATTCATTTTTTCAAAAAAATCCCTAAAAATAACCTTAACATAATATCGATGCTCTGAGTTCAAAAATGAAATCCATTTTATAAAAATAATTTTCTAAAGATTTTTAATTTAATTTTTAATTAAAACCACTATTCACCCGAAAAAACTAATACTTGAATAATAATTTATGAAACTATTATTTACCCATTTTATTGAATCTCATTACTTAATCTAGGTGTTTGAATTATATTAAGACTTTCTTTGAGTGAAATTACTAATCAATTTGGTCACATTACTAATCCTAAGCGTAAAATCACTATTCATAATTTACTATTCATCAAAAATCAAGTTGATCTTATTAGACTCAAAATTTTGTGCTGAACATAATTGTAGAAGACCATTTTTTGAAAATCATTACACATTTATATTTATTTAATGTTTACATAAACATTTTTAAAATATCCTTTCTCTAAAATTCATCAAAAATATGCATACTATATTTATCCGGACATTTGAAAATTCATAAACTTCATCATAAGAAGAAATCCCAATTTTTATTTAAAACAAATGATTACACAAGGCAGTTACGGTCTCCTTACATATCCCCTTATCACCCCAGCATAGGACCTAAGTGTAAGGTGTGCTAAGGTGAGAGAATCAGAAGGAGGCTCGACCAACATCGCACGAGTAGTAATTTCTATCAGTTTGAACTTCTCGCGAAGGCGATCCCATTCTCGATTCACACGATGAAGTTCTGCTTGGGTTTGGTCCAGAGAAAAGCCCAGTGGTGCTACCTCCTTCCCAAGTTCTGTCAGATGGGCTTCGATCGGTCCAAGACTACTGGGTGAGGCCATCGAATATTCTTTCTATATTAATTAACCAAGAATTCTTGTATTTAGAGACAATATTCAAAATGTTTAGTTTCCAGCGGTCATATTGACAAATGGTCAAATAACAGTCAAAACCCAACAATATCATTTTAATTATACTCATGTTATAAAATGAAACATTTTTGTTGAGTATAAAAATAAAATAAAATAACACATAAAATTAGGAAACAAGATTTATTTAAAATTTCAGGTCGTTACACATGATTCGACGAATAATAGGATTAATATATGAATATACTCCATTATCTTATGTGTATTGACGCTAAAATGTGAAATGTTATAGAGATTCAATGAACATGTCATTAGTGTTGGTATGTAATCGTGCTTTGTGGATTTGTGGCCAACTTCTATGGGATGGTTATATTTTCACAATATTTTCCACTCTAATTATCATAAATGATGTGTGTGGGGCTTTGGTTCTACTCTATTGAAGCTTATAATACAAAGAATAAATGAATAGGAGTAGAAATTTGATTCCTTACATGCTAAAAATATAGATAAAATGGTGTGGATTTGTATCTACAGGAACAATTGTGTCTATTGGCATCCTTTAATCCTCTGGGACATTGCCTCTTTACCAGGAAAGCCAATCAGAGTATATGTGAAAACTGACAATCCAAGGTTTAGTCAGATTGTAAGAGAATTTTTTGAAGTTGATATGGATTCCACTCTAGTTTAGGAGATGGACCTCACCACTAGGGATGATAGTATTAAACTGGAGAATCTATATTAAAGAAAACCAATGTCGGTAAGTTATTTATACATTTTTTGACATCGTGCATATGAATTCAATAGCATGATTTTTTAGTATATGCAATGCTAAGGGGTATGATGGTTCTTATTGTAGACATTCATTGATAAAGCTTAGTAGAAATACCAATCCATTTAAAATCCAATTCATATACATGACATTACCCTTTGGTGAAAGACGTTCAATCTAACAATGTGGGTAATACTTCATTACTAATTCCACATGCATCTTCGAAAAAAAGAACAATGACTGTTGAGCAGAATCTTGGTCTTTAGAATGAAATAGATTACCTTTAATGATTGGTTTTTTAGAATAGGAAGAAAATGACCTTCATATCCATCATGTTAGATCCACCTTTTTTTTTAAATTTATTGATTTTAGTATAATGGATGTAGATGTTTATATCCTTAAAAAGATGAGTTAAATTTTTTTGGTGGGGGGAGGGAGCATGGGTCTCTGGAGGATCATGGTCCTTGCAATGACCCCTATTATATTTTTTGATTTGAATGAAAATTCATGTAAGGATTCTATTTCCAGAAATTAATTTGTTTTATAATACCAAGGTCATATTGTTAACGATTTTATTAGTCTATGTTCTAATAATAAAATATAGTAGCTAGTGAAAGGGTAGAATATTGTGACTGAGGATAATAGTTCTTCAGATCATCTAGATCTCCCTCCCCCTGGTTAGGCTCTTAGAGAGCATAGGGTTCCTATGATGGAGCATCAGGCTTCCTTTCATTGGATTCCAATGGTTATTAATGGGATGGGGTACCCTAAGGTATTCTTAGACATTTATGATAGTCATGGGAGGGTATCTCATTATGGGGGTCATGTGGATGGAAAATTTGACTTAACCATGTTCTACTCTCAAGTGGTTTCACCTTTCTTCAAGGATTTCCTGAACAACTATGGAAATTCATATGGATAGGGTGATTTCTCTTCCCAAATTATTACTTATTTTATCTCATAATATTTGGAAGATACAAATAAAATTATAAAGATGCACACCCTTACTACTACTGTAACACCCTGAGATTTTATGAGATATATTCTTTTTAATTTCTTTGATGTCTTCTATTGTACACTACACCATGATTACCTTGTACTATACGCAACACTGTATTAGCTTGCAGTATACGCAACACTATTCTTGGCTCGTGTTACACACAATTTCAAGTTCATTTTGTAAAAATTATTCTACATCACATTAAGTATAGATTTTTTTAATGTATAAATGAAATAAGTTTTGATTATGTTATATGCAACACCAAAGAGAGCTTTCACTACACGCAACCCTGAATTGGCATGCATTACACTTAATCACGACCTTCCTTGATAGCGTGTGTAGTATGCAATACCGGGTTTCACTAAACAAATATATATTGTTATAATATTATTATGAACTAGATGTTATGAATTGTATTAAATACATTTTTAATTTTATAACATTATTATTCATCTCACTCATTTTCTAGAACAAGGAATGAGAACAAAATAATTTTTTTGGGTAAAAGAAGTATTTCTCAAAAAAATGTAGTTTTGTCACCTTTTGATGGCACACCCAATTTAAATATAGTTTTTGACATATTTATAAGTTAAATTTGGAAAAATAAAATTCTTATTTTGAATCCGGATTTAAAAAATTACTTTGGATAAATTTTTCATATTATTCTGAAAACATTCATATTTTAATGAATAGTAAAAACACGCTATATTTAAATTAAAAACAACTTTTTTCACCGTAATAATTTATATGGTTACATTATAATATTGAATTGTTTTAAATTATAAATAGAATATATTTTTACCATTAAATATAATTTATGTCATTATCATTGATTTTACATTGAATTCATAGGTAAAATCATTTCAATCTTTTGCAATGTTTTTACTTTTAAAACTCATTTTCTTAACAACGACAATAATTTTAAATTAATTTCTGCAACTTATTTGATTTGAATTTTAAAAAATGGATTCCATATTTGGAATAATTTGGTTCAAATTATGTTAATATTCTACTTTTTATTTTTGGGCACTATGAATAGTAACTACTGTAAATTGTATTTACCATAGTTAAAGGTAAATCGGGTAATTAAGGGTAAATATAATATTATAAAATTACCCTAACACTTGTATTAATATAATTGGATGATTATATTTCGTTTTAAAACATACTTGGTTCTAAATGGAATCTATTTTAACCCACTTGGATGTGATTAAGACCTTCAATTTATTTTATTTAATGGAAAGTGAAATATGTCTCACTCAAACATTAATAATTAAAGTATTTTTAATATAAGGTAATACATAATATAAATTATATTATAGATACTAATTTGAAAGATAAAATGTCTTTATTTGTTATGGTAATTTATTTGTAATTTTTAAGAAATATTTAATTTCCTTAATATCTTATACATTAATGATGCAGAAATTATTTACTTATTGAAAAATCAATAATATAGTATTTATTAAAGTAATAATACCCTTCAAAAGGCCCAAAAACTTGACCAAAACATATTTTTCGAGTATATATATTCCATAATAATCCAAGTGTCGACTTGGGGACCATTTTAATCTGTATATAAGAGATTAGTACATTTATATTATTTTATTTTAAATGATGTCAAAGTTTTCGCCTTCATAATTTTATAAATATAACAATCTATATGTTGTTATTTTAAGAATATTAACTCCATTAAAAGTATTCTTATAAAATATATTATATTTATATTTATTATAGTATTTTATGTTTAATTTTTATACAACAAATAAGTATATTGAATAATTATACAAAACTGTTGTAGTAATTATTTCATTAAGTGAAATATCAAACAAATGGTTTTAAAAATATTAAAATGAATATTATATGAACTAATTAATGTTTTACACAACTTTTCTAGATTAATATGAAATGTTAGGAGTCTAGTAAATAATTTATTTTGAATATATCCTCTATGTGGATTTTATTTAAATTCAAATAAATGAATAGTGTCAAAATTGACACTATTGTTATTTTTTTTAAAATAACATATTATAAAATTGTTTAAAATCAAAAAAATATTTAAAAATTATAAATTGAAATTTATATTGTCTGAAATGTCATAAAATATCTAATTATGGAAAATTCACAACACATAAGTAATTATTTATATCAATTTAAAAATAATAATATTATTACCACAAATAAAATTAAATAGATTAAATAAGGATAAATCAAGTTGATAAGGTTTACAATAAACTTAAAACATGTCTAAATATTATTGGTTGATAATCTTGAAACCCTATATAATCTCATATTAAAATTGAGTCATTTTTTGATGTTTTTAATTGGGGTTTAATTTATTACAAATTAATATTTCTTATGTTTCCAAAGGTGCCCCTCTCCTCCCTTATAAAAGGGCACCTCCTCCCTCGTCTCTTTACACAATTTTGAGCCTTCAAGATCGGCCAAACCCTACCAATTTCTCTTATAAACCTCTATAGTTATATCATAGAGGTTATGGTATTCTAAAAATACCAACTCTAGTTCCCTAAGAGGAAGTTTAAAAGAGGCACGTTGAAGAAGAGGTAATCTCTTCTACCGATTCTTTCAAGTTTATTTTTTATTCTACTTCCTCTTATTTGGTTGTTTCATTATAAATTAGTAACATAAGAATTACTTATATACTGATATGTTATTATAAATATGAAACAACCCTATTTAATCTTCTATACATCCTACGAAAAATGCAATCATCGCGCTTGCGTACGTACGGAATACCGTCTCAACGCCATGGTGTAATATGTTTTTCTACCACAAACTTACTTGGATGGGTATAATGGTGTAAAGAATAACTATATATGATTATTATAATATGATACTAATTCTGATATATTATATCATCCAATCCAATTCCATTCAATAATTACTGGAATGATATCATCGCTCGTGCGTATGTACGGATTACCGTCTCCACGACGCGATGAGATTTATTCTCCATGTTAACCATTCAAGAATGATTATAAAATATATATAAATGAATAATAATGAAATATATGACATAATAAAGCTACTTTATTTATGTAGATACATATATGTGTCATCTACTTACTTCTATTCAAGTCAATAAGGAATGTAAAACAACGTTCATTCGTACGTGCGACCTACCGTCTCCATGAAAGGTGTATTTCATTTCATTTATCAATCTATTATATATATATATACTGAATATATATGATATATAAATCATGATTTACATTATTTAAGTAATTAAATCATGATATAAGTAATAGTAATATCATGAACAACAAGTCCAAACATGTTCGATAAATGAAATGATTTTACCCAAAATGCTACTTTAACATGGAATTGACAAAAGAACGGGTAATATAAAGTACTAGATGAATCATATATGAAATCATAAATTATATTATGGTTCTATTACCAGTTAATAATATGTTTTAACCAACTATACATGAGTTTCAGATAGGTACAAAAGAAATTAGACCTAAGGTAAGGGATAATTTTGCAATCTCATTTTTGTCCGAGATTGCTTATACGTAAGTATTTACTAGGGTTATATTTTTCATCCATGTCCATAAAATGTTTTTCATAAAGTGTTTAATATTCGTCCATGTATGTTTAAATTCATTTTTACTCCTTTTTTACTTTTACTTTGCGTTATTGAAGGACTCTTTATTTTGTTTACCATACGTGGTACTTTTTGACTTTTCCGTTAAAAGTATGAGGAGAATGTTTTTTAACATATACAGTGTGAATGGATTTTTATGATTTCATAACACCTTATTTACATAATGAATACACTACAAGATTTCATGATTATTTTCAAAAAAATAATTTTCTTTTAAAATTTCATGGCATTTTGTGAAAAGAAAATGATTTTGAAGATGAAAGGATATTTTCCTCAAGAATTCATTTCAAGTGTTTTGTCAAAACTATTTTCCATCTAGGATGACATTATTTAGTATTATTATTTTTCAAGTATAATGTCTCTATTATTTACATGGTTTGATTATTCTTATTATGAAATGATATCCATTTTTTATATGGATTATATTATGATGGGATGATGTTTATGAAACCCATTTTATTCTTTGGGTTATGATGAATGATTTATGTTTATTTTATGGAACAAGTATGAATGATTTCATTATGAGATGTGTGGAACCTATATCTACCTCCAATGCATTGGGTAATGATTTATTTCTCATTAGATAGACATGGCTGGAATGGTAAGTAAAATCTAGTTCAGTAATACAGAGATGGAATGCCATGTAATCCCGGTTTAGTAATGGAGTTTGTCCACTATGATGGTCTTGGAAGAAATGCCTTGGAAACTATGGAAATAATATCATGTGCTTAATTGTAGCCACAATTACATGTTTTATTACCATGGTATTTTATCATGGATAATGTTCCTTTATGATCTATGCCTTATGCACTGCCAATATTTGTGTCAATACTCATGATTTTGATGTTTTATGTTCATGTTCTTACATTCAAATGTTCAGGGATTGTTTTATGTTATCCATGTTTACCCTTATTGAGCATTTTAGCTCACCCTTTTTATGTTTTCTTTTCCACAGGATATATAGAATTGTTTTAGGTAAGAAAACCAAAGGGAAAGCTCTTTATGGGAGATGTTTATGACCTTTCACCATGGTTAGAAGATTATGTTATTAGTTTCCAAAGACACTAAACTAATATGGTCTTTGGGCGTCTGTTTTTTCATGTATGAAGTATTCCACAAAAGTAATGTAATTTCAATGTACATCAAGATTTGGGTCTCTATAGTTGGTATCAGAGTGAAGGTTTAGTTAACATTTGGAAACTAGGATGTGAAAACTTTAGTGAAATCCCTAGAGATATTTCTAAGGTTTGTCAAGTGATGTCCCTAAGGATAAGTATACATATAGGTTATAGTCCTAGAATTATTGTAAAAATAATAGAATTAAACCTAAGATGTTATATATTGAAAGTACACCCCATTTATTATATTGTTTTCTAGCATGATTTTTTCCTCTCACACTGTTCTTTTTGTATTTTAGATGACGGCTGAAACCCGAAGGACCCTTGTTGATCAATGTAATAGACAATGCAATTATTGTCCTCCCAAACATTGAAATGTGATGGGATATGGAGTGCAAAATATTATTGCTATACTTAAACAAGCTATGAATCATTCTAGACTTCCAAATGAGCAGAGAAAGGAACAATATTCTATTGAGTCCTTCATGAGGCAACGACCACCTTCTTTCAGTGGGATTCTGATCCACTTGTTGATGAACAATGGATTAGTACCATTGAAAAGATATTTTCCATACTATGTTGTACATAGCATGAAAAATTCATTTTTTCTATTTACCGGTTAGAAGGTGAAGCATACCAGTGGTGGACTCTAATTAATAATACAAGGCCCCAAGATGAAATTGAATCCATGGAATGGGATGAGTTCAAGATTTTTTTTTCAATAAGTACTTCCCTCGTATTCTTTGAACAAATATGGAAAAGGAGTTCCTTGAGCTTAAGAAAAATGATGATGAATCTCTTGGTATATAAGAGGTACATTTTATGAGGCATGCAAGGTATGCATCCGACTTTATCATCCAACCTAAAAGTAAAATTGATCGATTATTCAGTGGCATAAAACCAAGTCTTCGAAGGGTATTAGCTATAAGAGACTTCAATAGCTATGATGAAATTTTTCATTGTGCTATCAAGGTAGAACTGGATGTTGGTGTTACATATCCATCTCATGGTTTTGACAAAAAAACGAAAGATGGAGTTCAAGGAAAAATCTCAGAACAAAGGTGAAAAGAAGGTGAATGTTTCTTTATGCTCAAAGTGTGGAAAGAAGCATGGTGGAGATTTTCTAAAAGGTACTAGAAAATGATTCATGTGTGGAAAAGAAGGTCGTTGAGTAGCTGAGTGCTGAAGTAATGGGAAAAAAGTTTCTAATGATGTGAATAGATAAAAGACTACAGAAAACGCTCCACCAACACGTCAATGCTTCAAGTGCAAGGAAATGGTGCATTATGATAATCAATGCCCTAATCCAAGGGTTAATGATGATCGACGTGAGCAACCTCTTATGGAAAAGGACAAAGGGAAGTCACATGCGATCACTATTTGTGATGTTGAGTATGATAATGATGTTGTGGAATGATTAAGTGTTTATCTAATGGGATTTCAAAATAGTATCATAAAATCTCATTTATAGTATCGTGGAATTTTGGAATATCTATGTATTGGTTTTCAATAATTGTATGGTACCGGTAACCATGAAAAGTGATTGAAATATTTTTGGAAAGCAGATGAAATGTGCATAATGAAGGGATAAGGAGAAAATAATATGTATGATAGTATTCATGATCTCATGAATAATATAAGGATGAAGTGATGTCATGGTTTGAGTATATAAAAATTTTGGAATTTTGGTATGTGGAGAGAGTTAACTTTTAATAGAATTCATGTTTTCACTAAGTTTAAATGGGTATTCATTTTTCAGTAGATTACTTGATTAAGGTATTCACATTTTTGGAATGTGACCAACAATATATATCGTATGATAAATGATTGTATTAACATGCTCGGTAAATGACATTTCCAGTAATCGTTTTCTTTATACTATGAGATTGGACAGATGTATTTTGGATAAGTCTAAAGATTGGAATGGATTATGTTGGACATCAGATAGTATTGTTTAAGGCTAGAACTCTTTTAGATATTATTTCTGTATTGTTATAATATTGTAGTTTTAGAAAAAGGATAACCTTCAAGATGGGCGACAACCCATCGTATCAGACAAGATTGCGAGAATTAAACCCACAACCGAAGTATGACATGTCATTATCACCTACCACTGGCCTACAGGAAGTCAAAGTTAGTAGAAACTAGTTTTATATTATTAATCCGGATGATAGATGAAGTTATTTCCATTTTTGGAACCATATACGATTAATCTCATCATAGATGGACTTATGTATATAACTTTTTCCAACCTTATGCTTGAGACATATGGAATGACCTGTCATTCTATCGCATGATCTCTTAACACTTCACGAAAGACAAATTCAACTTCATTTCTTTAAGAGAAGAAGTGGATATTTTTCAAGGCATGAGAAACTGTGAGATTGTACCGAAATCAAGTAAGTATTTCTTTTAATTCAAAAATTCTTCAACATTTGGGAAATGATCTTGAAAACCAATAATGTTGTCCTAGTACCATTATATCTGATTAATCAGATGGTACCTTAGAACATCACAAATTTAAGGCTTTGTGATTTTTGGATTTTTCATAGCCATATCCTCTACCACTCTTCATCAGAAGTTGATGGTTATATTTCTATTCCAAATCCATATTTTCGCCTATGTTCTCCTATGTGGAAACCCATAAATGTGTTAATTTGGTTAACTGTTAGGTTTCTTAATTATATTTTTAAAATTAATTGTTAGTATTACTTTTTATGATATGAGTTTCTATGAAAGAAAATTTCAAGTAGTAAACGATTTATAACCCTTGCGAATTTCGAGTGCAAAATTCATTTTAAGGGGGGTAGAATGTAACACCCTAAGATTTTATGAGATATATTCTTTTTAATTTCTTTGTTGTCTTCTATTTTACACTACACCAATATTAGTTTGTACTATATGCAACACTGTATTAGCTTCCAGTATAAGCAACACTATTCTTGACTCGTGTTACACACAATTTCAAGTTCGTTTTGTTGAAATTATTCTACGCAACATTAAGTATAGATTTTGTTTAATCTATAAATGAAATAAGTTTTTATTATGTTATACGCAACACCAAAGGGAGATTTCACTACACGCATCGCTGACTTAGCTTGCATTACATGCAATCACGACCTTCCTCGATAGCGTGTGTAGTACGCAATACCGGGTTTCACTAAACAATGATATATTGTTATAATATTATTATGAACAAGCCGTTATGAATATTATTAACTAAATTTTTAATTTTATAACATTATTACTCATCTCACACATTTTTTAGAGCATGGTATGAGAACAAAATAAATTTTTCGGGTAAAAGAAGTATTTCTCAAAAAATTGTAGTTTTGCCGCCTTTTGATGGTACACACACTTTAAATCTACTTTTTCACATGTTTATAAGTTCAATTTAAAAAATAAAATTATTTTTTGGAATCATTATATAAAAATTTACTTTGGATAGATTTTTCATATTATTATGAAAACTTTCATATTTTAATGAATAGTAAAAACACGCTATATTTTAATTAAAAACAAATTTTTTCATCGTAATAACTTATATGGTAAAATTATAATATTGAATGGTTTTAAAGTATAAATAGAATATGGTTTTTCCATTTAATATAATTTATGTCATTAGCATTGATTTTACAATGAATTCATAGGTAAAATTATTTCAATCTTTTGCAATGTTTTAACTTTTAAAACTTGTTTTCTTAACAATGAGATTAATTTTAAATTAATTTATGAAAATTCTGTGATTTGAATTTGGAAAAAATGATTCCATATTTTGAATCATTAGGTCCAAATTATGTTAATAGGATACTTTTTATTTTTGGGCACTATGAATAGTAACTACGGTAAATTTTATTTACCATTGTTAAAGTTAAATCGTGTTATAAAGGGTAAATATAATATTATAAAATTACACTAACACTTGTCTTAATATATTTTGATGATTATATTTTGTCATAAAAAATACTTGGGTAGAAAGGGAATCTATTTTAACCCACTTGGATTTGATTAATTCCTTTAATTTATTTTATTTAAAGGAAAGTGAAATATGTCTCACTCAAAATTTAATAATTAAAGTATTTTTAATATATGGTTATACATAATATAAATTAGATTATAAATACTAATTTTAAATATAAATTTTTTTTCTTTGTTATGGTAATTGATTTATAATTTTTAAGAAATATTTATTTCTCTTAATAGCTTATATATTAATGATGCAGAAATTATTTATTTAGTGAAAAATCAATAATATAGTTTTTATTAAAGCAATAATACCCGATCAAAAGGCCCACACACTTGACCAAAACTTATTGGTAGAGTATATCTATACCATAAGCATACAAGGGTCCACTTGGGGACCATTTGTAGCCGTATAACATAGATTAGGACATTTATATTATATTATTTTAAATGATGTCAAAGTTGTCACCTGCATAGTTTAATAAATATAACAATTTATATGTTGTTATTTTAAGATGATAAATTATAGTAAAAGTATTATTATAAAATATATTATATTTATCTTCATCCTAGTATTTTCTCATTAATTGTTATGCAACAAATAAGTATATTAAATAATTATACAAAAATGTTGTTGAGAGAAATATCAAACAAATGGTTTTAAAAATATCAAAATAAATATTATATGAACTAATTAATGTTTTCCAAAACTTTTATAGATTCATATGTCATGTTAGGAGTCTATTAAATTTTTTTTGAATATAACCTCTCTGTGGATTTTATTTAAACTCAAATAAATGAATAGTGTCGAAATTGACACTATTGTTATTTTATAAAAATAACATATTATAAAATTGTTTAAAAATCACAATTTTTTTAAAAATTATAAATTGAAATTTATATGGTCTAAAATCTCATAAATTATCCAATTATGGACAATTCATACCACTTAAGTTATTATTTATAACAATTTAAAATTTAGAATATTATTACCAGAAAAAAATTAAATAGATTAAATAAGGATAAATCAAGTGGATAAGGTTTAAAATAAACTTAAAATAAGTATAAATTTTATTGGTTGATTAAATTTAAACCCTATATAATCTCATATTGTAATTGAGTCATTTTTTGAGGTTTTTAAGTGGGGTTTGAATTTATTATAAATTAATATTTCTTATGTTTCCAAAGTTGCCCCTCACCTCCCTTATAAAAGGGCACCTCCTCCCTCTCCTATTTAAAGAATTTTGATCCTTAAAACTCGGCCAAACCCAACCAAATTATCTTCTCAACCTCTCTAGTTATCTCATAGTGGTTCTGATCTTCTCAAAAGACCAACTCTAGTTCCCGAAGAGGATGTTTAAAAGAGGCACGTCGAAGAAGAGGTAATCTCTTCTACCGATTCTTTCATGTTTCATTCTTATTCTACTTCCTCTTCTTTAGTTGTTTCATTATAAATTAATAACATAAGTATTACTTATATACTGATATATTATTATAAATATGAAACAACCCTATTTCACTTTCTATCCATCCTACGAAAAACGAAATCACCGCATATGCGTACGTATGGAATATCATCTCCACGCCGTGGTGTAATATGTTTTTCTAACACCACCTTACATGGATGGGTATAATGGTGTCAAGAATAACTATATATGATTATTATAACATGATACTAATTCTTAGATATTATATCATCCACTCTAATTCCATTCAATAATTACGGGAACGAAATCATCGCTCGTGTGTACGTACGGATTACCGTCTCCACGACGCGATGAGATTCATTCTCCATGCTAACCATTAAAGAATGCTTATAAAGTATATATAAATGGATAATAATGAAATATATGACATAATAAAGCTACTGTATTTATGTAGATACATATATATTTCATCTACTTACTTCCATTCAAGTCAATAAGGAAAGGAAAACAGTTTTCATGTGTACGTACGACCTACCGTTTCCATGAACGGTGTATTTCATTTCATTTATATATCTATTAGATATATATATATATATATATATATACAGAATATATATGATATATAAATCATGATTTACATTATTGATGTAAGTAAATAACGATATAAGTAATAATAATATCAAGAACAACAATTCCAAACAAGTACGATAAATGAAACGAGTTTACCCAAAAGGCTGATTTAACATGGAAATTGAAAAAAGAACAGGTAATATAATGTCATAAGTATATCATATATGATATCATAAAAATTATTATGGGTATGTTACCAGTTAATAATATGTTTAAACCCACTATATAGTAGTTTCGGACACGTAAGGAAAAATTGGACTTAAGGTAAGGGATAATTTTGCAATCTCATTTTTATCCGAGATTGCTTATACGTAAGTATTTACTGGGGTTATATTTTTCATCCATGTCCAAAAAATATTTTCTGTAAAGTTTTTAATATTCTTCCATGTATTTTTAAAGTCATTTTTACCCATTTTTTACTTTTAATTTGTTTTATGGAAGGAATCTTTCATTTGTTTACCATACATGGTACTTTTTGACTTTTCCGTTAAAAATACGAGGTGAATGTTTTTTTTAACTTATACGGAATGAACAGATTTTTATGATTTCATAATACCTTATTTACATAATTCATACTCTACAATATTTCATGATTATTTTCAAAAAATATTTTTCTTTTAAAATTTCATGGCATTTTGTGAAAGGAAAATAATTTTCAAGAAGAAAAGATATTTTCCTCCAGAATTCATTTCAAGTGTTTTGTGAAAAATATTTTCCATCTAAGATGACATTATTTAGTATGATTATGTTACAAGTATAATGTTTATATTATTTAAATGGTTTGATTCTTCTTACGATGAAATGATATCCATTTGTTTTATATGGATTATGTTATCATGGGATGATGTTTATGAAACCCATTTTATTCTTTGGGTTATGATGAATGATTTATGTTTATTTTGTGCCACAAGTATAAATGATTTCATTATGAGATGGGTGGAACCTATATATCCCTCCAATTCATTGTGTAATATTTATATCTCATGAGATAGACATAGATGGAATGGAAAGTAAAATCCAGTTCAGTAATATAGGGCTGGAACGACAAGTAAACCCAGTTCAGTAATGGACTTTGTCCACTATGATGGTCTTGGCAGAAATGCCTTGGCTACTATGAAAATCATATCACGTGCTTAATAGTTTCCACAATTAAATGTTTTGTTCCTAGGATATTTTATCATGGTTAATGTTCCTTTGTGATCTATGCCTTATGCACGGCCAGGATTTATGTCATTACTCATAATTTTGATGTTTTATGTTCATGTTCTTATGTTCAAATGTTCAGGGATTTTTTTATGTTCTCCATGTTTATCCTTACTGGGCATTTGAGCTCACCCTTTTTATGTTTTCTTTTCCCCAGGATATAAATAAAGGTTTTAGGTAAGAAAACCAAAGGGGAAGATCTTTATGGGAGATGTTGAAGATCTTTCACCATGATTAGAAGATTATGTTCCGATTTTCCAAAGACACTAAACTAATATAGTCTTTGGGCATCTGTTTTTTTTCATGTATTAAGTATTATGCAAAAGTAATGTAATGTCTATATACATCATTCTTTGGGTCTCTACAAATACTACTTCTCATTTTGAATAATTGGTCCCCTAGAATTATGAAGAAGTATCTTTCTATCATATTCCCTATGAAACATATTCAAATAGGATGATCAGTAAGTCTATATCTTTGGGAATTGATAATTATGATAACAAATTCACTTCTATTTGTGAATTTTTTTGGGCAGATAAAGACTACGACCTTTCCTCTACCGATGTCACCTCTGATCCTAAAATAATATTGGTTTCATGGAGACTAATAATGAAAACAAGAAAGGAAACAAATAAATTAAACAAGAGAAATGTGGCCTTACTATAGAGGTAAGGGACTAAACATGAAGTAAAAAATATTTTATTAAATTAAGATTCTTTATTTTAACTATAAAGGCCTTGGAAACTTTCTGGCAGTCATAGCCATGATACAATTAATTAATATAAATATAAACCTATGATGATTTATCCTGATGACCAAAAAATGAAGTTTGAGAAATATAATTCCTTTAAGTGGTCCTACATTGGTTATTCATTTTTCTTACAATACTACAAATCATGTGATGTTGGGAATACATGGGTTTCAAAGAATTATAGTATCTCCTTTCACTCTTGCATGATGAATCAACAATATATATCCGTGGATATTGGAATATAGAGAATAATTAATTCATTTTAACTTATTTATGATTACAACACTTATATTAAATGAAGAGTCCTTTAGAGTGATCTGGATGTTACATCTGATCAGATGTCCCACTGTTTTGTGATCCTGGGTGATATTAGCACTATATTAAGACTAGATGAAAAACTATTAATCACATTAATTTTTTTAGTGCCTATGATTTTTATTCATTCATTTATTGATGCAATCTGGTTGAACATCCTATTGATGTTGTATATTTTACAAGGAGGAGGTATTCTCTCAATGGGATAACGAATAAAAAATTGGTTGGATGTCTAGTATCGGTTGATGATATGAATAATGGAGTCTCTGTCTATAGGATCATCCTACACAAATTCCACTCTGATCTTTACCCTCTACTGTTGGATTTTTACAGTTGATAATTAAGATCAACTCCCCTATCTATTAAGTTAAAAAAATTCAAGGCTTATTGTTACTGGAAGGTGGGAAGTGATCAAAAATTCTTCCAAGATTGATAATTTGGGTAACCCACACATAGTTACCTCCACAATTCTCAATCATGTTAAACTTTTAGTGGGGTAATAAAGAAAAGAATCATTTTTCTATATGTAAAATGGTTTTAAGGTTACTAAATAACACCTTTTAGAATGTGAAAATGGAAATCAAAAGTTGAATACTCTATCTAGGGATGATATTTTGGCTCTCTCTAATCTTGATGACATGATTTATCTCAATGAAAGGTTATCCCAAAATCAATATAATATTATATGGATTTAGTAGGTTTATGGAAATTACAAATTATTTCAATTCATGAATAGGGTAAATAATATCTATTGAGGGTTCACTAACATTGAAATAAATGGGTCTCTCTTTAATTTATAAAATGATATCTCCAATGTTGTGGTCACCTACTTTGAAAGACAATAATTATATAAAGGGGATGATTATACACACAAACTATAAAATAATATTTCACTCATTATTAATAGTCATCCAAATAAGATTTTTACAGATTCTCCTCAGGATAAATAAATTAGGGCTGCCCTCTTTTCCATGAATAGTGATATCATTGAAGGACTAGATGGGATTATGAAAAAAAATCATTATGTTCAATTTAAAAATTTTTCATCATGAACTCACCATTACTATTAGAGAATAATTTAATTATTCATCAATTCCCTATGGTGTCAATGTGAGCTTTATTTCTCTGATTCCAAAATTAAAAAATGAACAAGATACTCAGGATTTTAAACAAGTTTCCATTAGAAACAGTGTTCCAAATGTTATTAGGAAAATAATTTCCCCAATGCTTGGAAATTTTACTAAGGGGCTATTAGATTAAAAAAATATTGGATTTTCTATGGAAGGAGGATTCAAAATTGCCTCCTCACAACCACATAAAGTGTTTACATTATGAGGAAAAGGTTTATAGATGTGAGTTTTTCCCTCAAACATGATATATCTATGTCCTTTGACACCAAAATGTGGAGATTTATTTGTTCAATTCTCAAAAATAATTGTGATTAGGAAACACTAATTAATTTGTTAAACATAATTCTCAAAAGTGATAGGCTCTATATTTTTTTAAAATGATATCTTATAAGAATTTTTGTGCTCTAAAAGAGATAGGAAATGATATCTTATATCTATAATTATATTTATAGTGGATGAATATTATCAATGATTATACATAAAAAATCCTATAAAGGGTTGTTTATACATGCAAATTAAGGCTATAAGGGGACATTTCACCCCTTTAAACTGCCTTTATACTGATGATATTATTTTATTTGGTCAAGATAACAAATTCCCTATTCAGTATATTTGAAATATTTCTTCCCATAATGAGAATGTTTCTAGACAAGTTATAAGTTGGAATAATTAATTTATATTGTTTTGGAATGGAATGCTTTTCTCTAAAGGGAAAAAGTTTTCCTAGAACACTTGGAGTGAAGGAAGGTTCAATTATATCAGATTTCATCTTTTATAGTGTAAATTTAAATGATTCTACCTTGAAAATATATTTCCTAGGATCATTTCCCTGATGGAATCATGGATAGGGAAATCCATTTCTCAATCCCGAATAATTTTTCATGTGAATTCAGTGGTAACCTCCATGTTTGATTATGATTTCTATATTAATAGGTGGACTCAAATTATAAATAATTAACTCCATGATTTAATAAAAAATTTAGTTTGGACTAGAACCATTCATGAAAGTAAGATCATGGAAGTGGATTAGAATTCAAGTGTTAATCCTAATGATATAGAAGGAAAGGTAATTAAATACCAGATAATCATTAATGAGTCTATTCTTAGTAAATTTACATGGAACTTTTTAACCTTTAATGATAGTTTATTAGAGTTATTATCGAATAGATTTTTAAAAATGCATTATATACACTCAATATATATTATTTTATCTATATTTCTTGTAAAGACCGTAAAATTCAAGGGAAATTTTTTTCTTAATTTTCTTTGGATTTTTTTTTTCAAGAGCGCGGTTTCAGACGGCACCTGATTCCGAGGCCCGGAGTGCCCGGAATTAATTTCCGAAGTTTGGCTCGGGTACGTTCAGTGAACGAACGAGCGGGAATTCCTAACTTTTGATCCGGTGCTCGGAATTGAAATCCGAGGGCACCGATGAACTCGCAGTGCCGATATTCTCTTAAAGAGACCCTTTCGGGAGTTGCGTATGTTGCGGGTTGAAAGTTAGTTTTGGGGATTAAAAGATAAGTAAAATAAAATTGTGTGTGAATTTTATTTTATTCTAGGTGGTTAGACTCTCTCATGGGAAGTTGTTGGTGGGGCCCGCAACCACCCAACTTCCCATGTGTGGTTATGAGGGAGGTGGGGCCCACACGAACCCCCCACCTTTTCAAATTCCCTAACCCCTCTAAACCCCCTCTTTATTTTGTGACTCTCCCCTACATTAAAACTTGCCAACTTATCTTTCCATTTAATTTCTTGACAACTCAAGATTTTAATTAATGTAATAAATTCAACTTTTGAATTTTTGAAAGGTGGGCAAAGTGAAAATAAAATAAGGGTAGCTTATTTTATTTTGGGGGTTGCTGTGTTGTGTGGAGATTTGAGAGAGGAAGAGTTCTACACTTTGAAGAACTTCTTTTTCCTCCTTGAAGAACGCGAAGAACCTTCGAACATCGACGAAGAACGCCACGTACTCGGGAATCGTCTTTCGCGACGCCATACCCGCGACACCGACGACGTCTTCTTCCGCGTCATCTTTTCCCGCGACGAAATCGTCGTCAAAGAACTTCGAATCCTCGCTTCACGACATCGACGTCCTTCTTCCGTGACGCCGACCACCGCGACGCGTCTTCCGCGGGTCGTTGACGATCTTCGTTCTTGAAACCAGAGGTAGGGGATGATCTTTATTGATTATTTTTATTCCTTTCTTGAATCGTGGATTTTAGCATGACTTAACGTGTGACTTATTTTATTTAAGTTCTGTTTTTATTTCTTTAACGTGAGGGGGACCGGACCGCACGAACACGGCCGAATCCCCCTCCATCGTTCATGTTGTTCATGCTGGAGGAAACAAGTAACGTGGTGCCGTCGCACCACGCGGATGAACGTTCAGATATTTTCCGCAACGCCGTCGCACCACGCGGATGAACGTTCAGATATTTTTCCGCAACGCCGTCGCGCTTCGCCGAGGAGAGATTTCAAGAACGCGACGCCGTCGCGCCGCGTTGGGAGGATTCTTGGCACGGAGAAAGGGGCGCGGTGCCGTCGCACCGCGCCGGACGACGAACACCGCGGCCGGTTCCGGGCCGCGGTGAGACGAGGAGACCGCGGCCGGTTCCGGGCCGCGGCGGAAGGAAAGACCGGCGGCCGTGCCGCCGGCGTCGGAAATCAAGGGCGGGACCGGAATTTCCCGGTCCCGTTAGTAAAAACCGGCCGGCCAGCGGGCCGGCCGGATATCATAAAAACCGGGGGTTTAAACCCCCGGCCGGCTCTTCAAACCCCCCTCTTAAAGAGGGGGGCGGTTCATTTAAAGAGGGGGGGCAACAGCCCCCCGGTTTTATCAAGCCGGCCCCCATTTGCGGGGGCCGTTTTTGTCAAAGGCACGGCCTTGAGCCGTGCCGCTTGAAGAAAAACGCGGGGCTATGCCCCGCGTGCCAATCACGTGCGGCGCCCAGCGCCGCCGCCGCGGTCCGCCAGCCGCCGCCGCCACGCGGCCCGCCGCCGCCGCCACGCGGCCAGCCGCCGCCGCCGCCACGCGGCCAGCCGCCGCCGCCGTCCGCCGCCGTCCGCCGCCGCCGTCCGCCGCCACCGGCCGCCGCGCCGTCCAGAGGGGGGGGGGGGTCGGGCCGGGTCGGCCCGGACCCGGACCCCCCGTTTCGGACCAGATTAGGTTTTTGGCTCATAACTTGAGCCTCGGACCTCCGAATGACGAACCGTCTGCGGCAACGCGATCCTTGGATCGAGACGATCATTTCGGTATATCGCACTCAAGGTTTCGGGTTACTTTGAGTTCGGCCGGGTTGGTTCATTCACGAAACCAACCGGGCCTTCGAAGCGAAAACGCTCATATCTTGAGCTACGGACGTCCGATTGACGTGCCGTCAGTCGCGTAGTGTTCCTCTTAGTGAGACGGATCTTTTGGCATACTCCGCCCGAGGTTTGGACGCAGGTGGAGTACGGTCGGGTTGGTTTTGCCTTAAAAACCAACCGGGCCCCGGAGACGAAAATGCCATTATCTCTCAGACCGGGCGTCCGATCGACGCGCCGTCTGTTGCGTTGAGTTCCTTTTGACGATACGGAACTTTTGGATACATCAACTTCGGTCTTCGTGACAGTTGATGTATCAGCCTCTCGGCTCGCGGAGCGGATCCTCCGTACGAGCTTGCTGTGTGCGGGAACCCTAGTGCTGGCTGCGACTGTTCTACTGCTACGACTGCTACTGTGACTGCGACGACGACAGTACAGAGATCCTGTGTGGATTCGACGACGACAGTACAGAGATCCTGTGTGGATTCGACGACGACGACTACAGCACTCAGCGATCCTACATGGATCAGTGCTACAGGTTCTGTGTGAGCCCGATCCTGTGTGGGTCCTTGCGCTCAGCGGTTCTGTGTGAGCCAGCGCCTACAGGTTCTGTGTGAGCCCGATCCTGTGTGGGTCTTGCGGGGGTTAGTTACCTATCGATCCTTCGTGGGTCCGACGACTTAGATGGATCAGTGATCATCTTTATCGTCCCTGAAGAAGTATACCTGTGTGAGCTGAATCCTGTTACTTTCCTTTGTGGAATACGTATACTTTCCTGCGTGGACTGAGTTATACTTGGGCTCGGAGGTTGGAGCGTATTTGAATTGATGACTTAGGTATATGTATGGGCATATACCTAAGCAGTGTTGGTTGTTACTTCGTGATTGTACTTTGCTTCGTGGTTTATCCTTTGTGGATTTTGAGAGACCTTCAGGGGTCTCGGGGACCCTACTGAGTAGCTTATACTCACCCCTGCACGGGCTTCGCCCGCACTACGTTGTGTTGGTTGCAGACGACGGACAGCGTTGACCTTAGCTGAGGTTTGCGGAGCGGGACGGTACCCGGAGGTGGACCACTGGGCGGGACGAGCACGGAGCGGACGGTGGGACCCGTGGAGCAGAGGAGCTATCTGTACCCACCCTTCAGGTGGGATTTTCCAGTGGACAGCACGGAGTAGCGGCCTTTACTTTTCAGTTGCTGTTTTTCCCTTTTCGAGTTGTACTTTACTTTCAGTTTGGGTTTGTATTCTGGCCCATTTACTTTTCCGCACTTCAGTTGTACTCTGCTTGCTTAGTGTTTACTTTCCGCTTGTTTACTCTGTGGTGTGTGTTTACTTTTCAAAGGCAATGCCTTCCCAATTTGCTGGGATCTACGCCTTGGTGCTAGTCGCCAGCCCCTGGCCTATGGAAGGCGGGCTTGGGGTAGTCACGGCACGGACCCCGAGGGCGGGTCGTGACAAATTGGTATCAGAGGAGTTCGGTTCTACCGCGAACTCTGATCTTTTCTATGTGAAGCAATAATGTTTAGCGTATTGAGTGTGGTTATCAGTCCAGGGAGTCCAGTGTTGGTGCGGCGGCCGACGTATCCATACACCAGGACCCTGACTTCTGATTTCCGACTTAATGCACGGAAACATTGATTGCGTGTGTGTTTCAAAGTTTTCTTTGTGATTACTTAATTCAGCTCACCAGGTATACTGTTCTGACTATGGCACTCTTGATCTCCTTTTCAGGATGGCCCCACGACGACAGCCAGCTAGGGTTCCGATGGTCGAGCGAGACGACAGCCCACCGAGCGACGAGGCCTCGGTGCAGGGCCCTTTTCCAGTAGTGGCACCGGCGGTAGCTTTACCCGCCGAGCCCCCGATGCTTCCAGCAGCAGCCGCTGACGATGCACGTCGCCTCAGCGCACTGCATGAGTTTCAGCGACAGCGACCGCCCAGGTTTCGCGGGGAGACGGATCCCCAGGCAGCAGAGGACTGGCTGGAGGCAGTGGTTCGAGTGTTTAGGCTAGTGAGGACACCAGCAGACCTCATGGTGATCCTCGCTGCGAGCCTACTACACGCAGCAGCAGGACGATGGTGGAGCCTGATGCTCCAGGTGCACGATGAGGCATCTCTACTCTGGACGGACTTCGAGAGCCTCTTCCGCTCTGAGTTCGTCCCGGCCACCCTTCGAGCGGTGCGTATCCAGGAGCTTCTACAGCTGCGGCAGGGCAGCATGACGGTCGCCCAGTACTCGGCGAGATTTACCGATCTCTCGCGCTACTCGACCGACATGGTACGGGACCCATTCTTCCGGGCCCGGACCTTCGAGCAGGGTTTGAGACACGAGATCAGGGCATCGCTGATCTCCCTCAGCATACCGACTCAGACAGGAGTACTGGAGCGGGCTCTTCTGATCGAGAGCTTCCTTGCTGAGTCTACACCAGCACAGCGACCCACCGCAGGGCGGCACGTGGCAGAGTCATCTGCAGCAGGCAGTCGACGGATGACTCAGGGGTCCAGACAGACCAGACCTTCAGGCAGACGATCTCAGGGCACTGGCTCAGCAGTGCGGGGCACACAGCGCGGAGCCAGTCTTCCGAGAGGCAGGCAGTGCTACTCGTGCGGCGGACAGGGCCACATGGCTCGTGACTGCCCGACCCGCCGTGCCGAGGAGCAGCAGTCAGTAGATGGACCACCGAGGCAGAGGCAGAGGGTCGACCGTGGCGGTCCGCAGGGAGGAGGCGGACGAGGCAGAGGAGCTGGACGAGCAGCTGGTGGTGGCCGACGCTTTGAGGCTTTACCACCACCACCACCAGGAGGTCCACCCCGACCACAGGGAGCTGGCGGGCAGCGACAGGCACAGCTCCAGGCAGCAGAGGCCTACGACCACGGCGCACCCGAGATGATTCGAGGTACTATCTGTGTCTATTCCACCCTTGCTGCAGTTCTTATAGACACAGGAGCGAGTCATTCTTTCATAGCCGCTGCCCTTGTTCGGAGCTCGGAGATTCCGACAGAGCCGTTGGCTCGATCCTTACGGCTAGAGACTCCTACGGGAGCAGACTCGACGATCACGCACTGGTGCCGGCAGTGTGAGCTTACTCTAGGAGGCGAGAGCTTCGGCTGGGATCTTCTTGTAGCAGCGTCGAGGCCTTACGACGTCATCTTGGGCATGGATTGGCTGTCCACGGTCCATGCACAGATTGACTGTTTTAGGCGCAAGGTGCGATGTGTACGCACCGACGGGAGCAGGTTCACCTTCACCGGCGAGAAGGGAGCCTTAGCAGCACAGGATGGACTTCCGCGGAGGAGAGGACAGCCCATCACTCATCAGTTGGCTAGCCTTATCCTTGGAGCAGTTGACGTGCGGAGTCCTGGTTTTCCTGCAGTGGTGGATCAGTATGCGGACGTTTTTCCCGACGATGTTCCAGGGCTACCTCCTCGCAGAGAGGTAGACTTTTATATTGACTTGTACCCCGGGACAGCCCCGATATCCACTCCAGCATATCGGATGGCCCCCGCCGAGCTTCGAGAGCTACGGGTACAGTTGGAGGACTTGCAGGGCAAGGGATTCATCCGACCCAGTGTTTCACCCTGGGCTTCCCCGATATTGTTCGCCAAGAAGGCGGACGGAAGCTTGCGACTTTGTGTTGACTATCGTCGCCTGAACCAGGTGACAGTGAGGAACAAGTATCCGCTACCGAGGATTGATGACCTCTTTGATCAGCTCAAGGGAGCACGGTGGTTCTCGAAGATAGACCTCAGGTCAGGCTATCATCAGCTCAGAGTCAGAGACGAGGATGTGCAGAAGACGGCCTTCAGATGTCGGTATGGCCACTATGAGTTCTTGGTTATGCCTTTCGGTGTAACCAATGCTCCAGCAGTGTTCATGGCTCTCATGAACAGGATCTTTCAGCCATACCTCGATCGGTTTGTCGTGGTCTTCATCGACGACATTCTGATTTACTCTACGACAGAGGAGGAGCACGCCTATCACTTGCGAGTTGTTCTTGACACACTCCGAGAGCACCAGCTTTATGGTAAGCTCTCGAAGTGCCAGTTCTGGATACGTGAGGTCCACTTTTTGGGACACGTTATCTCTGAGGCGGGAGTTGCAGTGGATCCCGCGAAGATTGAGGCTGTGTTAGCATGGGAGCCACCCAGGAGCGTGACTGAGGTTCGGAGTTTCTTGGGACTAGCTGGATACTATCGGAGATTTGTGCCGAACTTCTCCAGAGTTGCGGCATCACTCACAGCGTTGACGAAGAAGGGGAAACCCTTCGTGTGGTCAGACAGTTGTCAGCAGAGCTTCGAGGAGCTGAGGCAGAGATTGACTAGCGCACCTATCTTGAGGTTGCCTGAGGAGGGAGTAGGGTACGTAGTCTACTGCGATGCATCAGGGACCGGACTCGGATGTGTTCTGATGCAGGAGCGGGCCGTGATCGCCTATGGATCACGTCAGTTGAGGCCGCATGAGCAGAACTACGCTACCCATGACCTAGAGTTAGCAGCAGTGGTCTTCGCTCTGAAGACATGGCGACACTATCTGATGGGCGAGCGCTTTACGGTCTTTTCCGATCATCAGAGTCTCAGGTATATCTTCTCGCAGAAGGACCTGAACCTGAGACAGCGACGATGGCTCGAGTTCCTCCAGGACTATGACTTTGAGATAGTCTATACTCCTGGGAAGGGGAACGTAGTAGCTGATGCCCTCAGCAGGAGGACGGGCATTCAACTACTTGAGGAGGCGACAGAGCAGCTAGCCTCTTTGCAGATATCCTTCGTGGATAGAGATGGAGCAGCCTTTCTACAGTCTCTCACAGTCACTCCTCCACTACTGCAGCGAGTCAGGGAGGCACAGCATGGGGACGCTGACTGTGAGACACGGCGTGCACAGATATCCTCGGGACAGACACCTGATGGTTTCTCCCTTGGAGCAGAGCACGACATCCTTTTCAGAGGACGTACCATGGTACCAGTCGCTTTGCGAGAGGAAGTGTTGAGGGAGTTTCACACTTCACCTTTAGCGGTACATCCTGGAGTGGCGAAGATGTACCAGGACCTCAGACGACAGCATTGGTGGCCGGGCATGAAGAAGGCTGTAGCAGAGTTCGTTTCTCGATGCCTTACCTGTCAGCAGGTGAAGGCAGAGCACCAGGTACCAGCAGGCTTGGTACAGCCCTTGGAGGTTCCGGAGTGGAAGTGGGACGGCATATCTATGGACTTCGTGACTGGACTTCCACACACTTCCAGAGGTCACGACTCCATCTGGGTGATTGTTGACCGACTCACCAAGTCGGCACACTTCTTACCCATCAGAGAGCAGGGCTCGGTGGAGAGCTTGGGACGTCTCTACGTTCAGGAGATTGTGCGGCTCCACGGCGTGCCATCATCTATCGTTTCCGATCGTGATGCCCGCTTTACTTCCCGGCTTTGGAAGGGGTTGCAGGAGGCGTTCGGGACGCAGCTACGTCTTAGCACAGCTTTTCACCCTCAGACGGATGGTCAGACGGAGAGGACCATTCAGACTCTCGAGGACATGCTCCGTGCATGTGTCCTTGACTTTGGTCGTAGCTGGGAGGACCACCTACCTTTGGTGGAATTCGCATACAACAACAGCTACCACTCCACCATCGGGATGGCACCGTACGAGGCGTTGTACGGCCGACCATGTAGATCTCCTTTGTGCTGGACAGACCCAGGGGAGTCAGCACTAGTGGGACCGGAGATGGTCCAGGCCACGACAGAGAAGGTCCAGGTCATCCAGGAGCGGATGAGGACAGCTCAGAGCCGGCAGAAGTCATATGCTGACAGGAGGCGGAGACCACTAGAGTTCGAGGATGGCGACCACGTCTTCTTGCGGGTCTCACCTCGACGTGGTATTCGGAGATTTGGCCGAGGCGGCAAGTTATCTCCGCGCTTCATCGGACCTTTTCAGATTCTCAGCAGGATTGGCGAGGTGGCTTATCGCCTGGCTCTACCACCTCAGTTGCACCGGGTGCACGACGTCTTTCACGTATCCCAGCTGAGAAGATACGTGCACGACCCGACGCACATCATTGACCATGGGGAGCTTGACGTTGACGATGGGGCGACTTTTACGGAGGTCCCGGTGGAGATAGAGGATCGACAGGAGCGGGTCCTACGTGGGCGATCGATTCCTCTTGTGCGCATCAGATGGCAGCACGGGAATCTCCAGGAGAGCACTTGGGAGCGGGAGGCTCAGATGCGTGCTCAGTACCCTCATTTGTTCCCCTAGTTTTTGTTGTATCTTTACGGGGACGTAAAGCCCTGAGGTGGGAGTAATGTAAAGACCGTAAAATTCAAGGGAAATTTTTTTCTTAATTTTCTTTGGATTTTTTTTTTCAAGAGCGCGGTTTCAGACGGCACCTGATTCCGAGGCCCGGAGTGCCCGGAATTAATTTCCGAAGTTTGGCTCGGGTACGTTCAGTGAACGAACGAGCGGGAATTCCTAACTTTTGATCCGGTGCTCGGAATTGAAATCCGAGGGCACCGATGAACTCGCAGTGCCGATATTCGCTTAAAGAGACCCTTTCGGGAGTTGCGTATGTTGCGGGTTGAAAGTTAGTTTTGGGGATTAAAAGATAAGTAAAATAAAATTGTGTGTGAATTTTATTTTATTCTAGGTGGTTAGACTCTCTCATGGAAAGTTGTTGGTGGGGCCCGCAACCACCCAACATCCCATGTGTGGTTATGAGGGAGGTGGGGCCCACACGAACCCCCCACCTTTTCAAATTCCCTAACCCCTCTAAACCCCCTCTTTATTTTGTGACTCTCCCCTACATTAAAACTTGCCAACTTATCTTTCCATTTAATTTCTTGACAACTCAAGATTTTAATTAATGTAATAAATTCAACTTTTGAATTTTTGAAAGGTGGGCAAAGTGAAAATAAAATAAGGGTAGCTTATTTTATTTTGGGGGTTGCTGTGTTGTGTGGAGATTTGAGAGAGGAAGAGTTCTACACTTTGAAGAACTTCTTTTTCCTCCTTGAAGAACGCGAAGAACCTTCGAACATCGACGAAGAACGCCACGTACTCGGGAATCGTCTTTCGCGACGCCATACCCGCGACACCGACGACGTCTTCTTCCGCGTCATCTTTTCCCGCGACGAAATCGTCGTCAAAGAACTTCGAATCCTCGCTTCACGACATCGACGTCCTTCTTCCGTGACGCCGACCACCGCGACGCGTCTTCCGCGGGTCGTTGACGATCTTCGTTCTTGAAACCAGAGGTAGGGGATGATCTTTATTGATTATTTTTATTCCTTTCTTGAATCGTGGATTTTAGCATGACTTAACGTGTGACTTATTTTATTTAAGTTCTGTTTTTATTTCTTTAACGTGAGGGGGACCGGACCGCACGAACACGGCCGAATCCCCCTCCATCGTTCATGTTGTTCATGCTGGAGGAAACAAGTAACGTGGTGCCGTCGCACCACGCGGATGAACGTTCAGATATTTTCCGCAACGCCGTCGCACCACGCGGATGAACGTTCAAATATTTTTCCGCAACGCCGTCGCGCTTCGCCGAGGAGAGATTTCAAGAACGCGACGCCGTCGCGCCGCGTTGGGAGGATTCTTGGCACGGAGAAAGGGGCGCGGTGCCGTCGCACCGCGCCGGACGACGAACACCGCGGCCGGTTCCGGGCCGCGGTGAGACGAGGAGACCGCGGCCGGTTCCGGGCCGCGGCGGAAGGAAAGACCGGCGGCCGTGCCGCCGGCGTCGGAAATCAAGGGCGGGACCGGAATTTCCCGGTCCCGTTAGTAAAAACCGGCCGGCCAGCGGGCCGGCCGGATATCATAAAAACCGGGGGTTTAAACCCCCGGCCGGCTCTTCAAACCCCCCTCTTAAAGAGGGGGGCGGTTCATTTAAAGAGGGGGGGGCAACAGCCCCCCGGTTTTATCAAGCCGGCCCCCATTTGCGGGGGCCGTTTTTGTCAAAGGCACGGCCTTGAGCCGTGCCGCTTGAAGAAAAACGCGGGGCTATGCCCCGCGTGCCAATCACGTGCGGCGCCCAGCGCCGCCGCCGCGGTCCGCCAGCCGCCGCCGCCACGCGGCCCGCCGCCGCCGCCACGCAGCCAGCCGCCGCCGCCGCCACGCGGCCAGCCGCCGCCGCCGTCCGCCGCCGTCCGCCGCCGCCGTCCGCCGCCACCGGCCGCCGCGCCGTCCAGAGGGGGGGGGGGGTCGGGCCGGGTCGGCCCGGACCCGGACCCCCCGTTTCGGACCAGATTAGGTTTTTGGCTCATAACTTGAGCCTCGGACCTCCGAATGACGAACCGTCTGCGGCAACGCGATCCTTGGATCGAGACGATCATTTCGGTATATCGCACTCAAGGTTTCGGGTTACTTTGAGTTCGGCCGGGTTGGTTCATTCACGAAACCAACCGGGCCTTCGAAGCGAAAACGCTCATATCTTGAGCTACGGACGTCCGATTGACGTGCCGTCAGTCGCGTAGTGTTCCTCTTAGTGAGACGGATCTTTTGGCATACTCCGCCCGAGGTTTGGACGCAGGTGGAGTACGGTCGGGTTGGTTTTGCCTTAAAAACCAACCGGGCCCCGGAGACGAAAATGCCATTATCTCTCAGACCGGGCGTCCGATCGACGCGCCGTCTGTTGCGTTGAGTTCCTTTTGACGATACGGAACTTTTGGATACATCAACTTCGGTCTTCGTGACAGTTGATGTATCAGCCTCTCGGCTCGCGGAGCGGATCCTCCGTACGAGCTTGCTGTGTGCGGGAACCCTAGTGCTGGCTGCGACTGTTCTACTGCTACGACTGCTACTGTGACTGCGACGACGACAGTACAGAGATCCTGTGTGGATTCGACGACGACAGTACAGAGATCCTGTGTGGATTCGACGACGACGACTACAGCACTCAGCGATCCTACATGGATCAGTGCTACAGGTTCTGTGTGAGCCCGATCCTGTGTGGGTCCTTGCGCTCAGCGGTTCTGTGTGAGCCAGCGCCTACAGGTTCTGTGTGAGCCCGATCCTGTGTGGGTCTTGCGGGGGTTAGTTACCTATCGATCCTTCGTGGGTCCGACGACTTAGATGGATCAGTGATCATCTTTATCGTCCCTGAAGAAGTATACCTGTGTGAGCTGAATCCTGTTACTTTCCTTTGTGGAATACGTATACTTTCCTGCGTGGACTGAGTTATACTTGGGCTCGGAGGTTGGAGCGTATTTGAATTGATGACTTAGGTATATGTATGGGCATATACCTAAGCAGTGTTGGTTGTTACTTCGTGATTGTACTTTGCTTCGTGGTTTATCCTTTGTGGATTTTGAGAGACCTTCAGGGGTCTCGGGGACCCTACTGAGTAGCTTATACTCACCCCTGCACGGGCTTCGCCCGCACTACGTTGTGTTGGTTGCAGACGACGGACAGCGTTGACCTTAGCTGAGGTTTGCGGAGCGGGACGGTACCCGGAGGTGGACCACTGGGCGGGACGAGCACGGAGCGGACGGTGGGACCCGTGGAGCAGAGGAGCTATCTGTACCCACCCTTCAGGTGGGATTTTCCAGTGGACAGCACGGAGTAGCGGCCTTTACTTTTCAGTTGCTGTTTTTCCCTTTTCGAGTTGTACTTTACTTTCAGTTTGGGTTTGTATTCTGGCCCATTTACTTTTCCGCACTTCAGTTGTACTCTGCTTGCTTAGTGTTTACTTTCCGCTTGTTTACTCTGTGGTGTGTGTTTACTTTTCAAAGGCAATGCCTTCCCAATTTGCTGGGATCTACGCCTTGGTGCTAGTCGCCAGCCCCTGGCCTATGGAAGGCGGGCTTGGGGTAGTCACGGCACGGACCCCGAGGGCGGGTCGTGACATTTCTATCTATAAAACATTCCTATAATTAGACTTTGATTTGATCAAAGTCTATGGTTTACATGTAGTCTAATATCAACTTATAGAATACTCCAGATCTAGATTTTCCAATCCATGATGTAAAGTCTATGACTCCATCCATTATACACATTTTCATTGCTGACATGCATTGTAATAGTGATCTGTAAGGGTTTATATTCCCTCAAAATAGGCTTGATATTTAGAGGTACTTATATATTAATGTAGATATGGTTATGTGGAATCCTAATAATACTTAAAGGTTTTATTAAAGGTATTATTATAGATAAAACTGTAATGTTTCTATCATTATTCCTCCATGGATATAGATTTTAAAAACTTATTCATTTCTCTATCACACATGATGATTCTCTAGAAATCCTAGATATTTAGGATACCCGTTCACAACCTCCTACATAAAGAAGATGTGAATATTTTTCTTTAGTTTTATCATTCCTTTAAATATTAAAAATCCATCAATCATATATTCTGTTCTTTTTGCTTGTCATGAAAATTTTGGGAACACATTCAAGTAGTTTGTTTTAATCAAGTTGAGGCTAGAATGTTTTGAACACATGATAGTATATATCACTAAAGCTAACCATAGTGATAAAATTCAATTAATGTTAATAAATATCATTTGTTCTATCATTTCCTATGTTTGGAAAGACATTAATGGCCTTGAAATTAAAGATTACATGACCTCTTGGAAAACTAAAATTAATGTTTTATACAATGAAGTCATGAATACCTCCAAGATCCAAAATCAATTAATGAAAAATTACTTAGGTAATCTTATTATTTTGAAAAAATTTGGTGTCATTTTTAGGTTCATGAAGTCTTTGATGCTAATGTCCATTGGATGGATTCCTTTAATATCTTTTTGGATGAAAGTGAACATGGATGGAGTAGATTCTGTTGAATATGGACCTTTCAGATGTGGTGGTGTCTTCTGAAATCTTTGGGTTTTTTAAAATATTTCTCTATAATAACATTGGTAATGGATATAACATTGAATATTAGTCATAAATGATGACTAAGGCTATCATACATGTTGTACATCATGATAGGAGACACCTTTGGGTGTAATATAAATCAACTAATGTGTTTTATTTCATAGAGACACAATCATCAGATATTCCATGGATAATGATTCCATTTTTCATTAATGTCATCATCTTTATGACCAACATTAATTCAATGTCACTCATGCTTATAGATAGGCCAATCAAGTTGTATATTTTCTTTCTAAAAGAGAATTTATGGAGGCCAGTTGGAGATGGAATTTTTTTATTCTATATTTTTTATCACATATTATATATTTGAATGTTCATGGGGTTATGAATTTCTATTTTTAAACCCCTTGTGATACCACATTAAATATTTTTTAAAAATATTAAGGAATTAGATTTTCTAACTCCTGAACTGGTTTTATCTTTATATTATTTTCCCAAAAATGGGTTTTATTCCTCTATAAGATAATATAATAAAATTAATCTATTCCAATTTTTGAAAATTTGTTTGAAAAAATGATAATTGTTTCCTTCAAATTATCATATCAATATTAAATTAGGGTGTTCTCTTTAAATTTTTCTAAAGTTTTTTATTTTGTAGTGAATAGTGAAGAAATATAGATTTTTCAAATATTTTCATTTATTTTCCATAAATTGTATAATTTATTTATATCATTATATTTCGGATTTGGTTTTAATGTTATATACTATCCATTTCATTTAAAAATAATAATAATTTAGTTTTATTCCTCAAAATTCATGATTTTTATATTAATTAATTTTTCCCTTAAAAGAACATCTTTAAAAAAGGAGTTTTTCATTTCATTTTATACATTCATATTAAAATATATTTTTAAAAATTTAGGTACTTAATAATTAAAAATGGATAACGTATTGGGAATTTGGAGGTTAATGTTTTTTAAATAGGATCCCTTTGTTTTTAGGCATCATGAATTATAATCCTGATAAATATTTATTAATGTTTTAAGGGTAGAATTGGTAAACCAATGTTAATTACAAGAGATAAGGTCTTCTAATATTACCTAAACTAGATTTTATTTCATATTATGGATGAAATTAAACAAATTACTCTCTATATTCTAGTATAATTTTTTCCCATCTTCTGTTGATAATAAAATATTTATTATTTTTTACAGATTGAATTATAAAATTTCACTAAATTAAATTTAGTATCTCTAAATTTTTTACATAATTATATAAATACAATATGTTAATTTATAAATTTTAAATTTTCATTTAGATAAGTTAATTTATTTTAGTAATTTTTTGATGAAATAATAAAATTCTATTATTAGATAATACTAATACAATACATTCAAAAGCTATATAAAACTGATGTAACTTATTTCAAAATAGAATAAAAGTAATATTTTTCAAAATATTTATAAGGCCCCATGAATTGTTTAGTGTAATATAACATTTTAGATATATGGAAATTTTTCTTTTTGAATACCATTTCTCTTATGTTGTTTTCAATGTCAAATTATATGAATAGTTCTTAAAATGATATTAATATTAATTTAGGATAAATTTATTTAATGAAATTTTCTATGAAACATAACAATATTGATAGAGGTTATTGAAAAAATGGATGAAAAGTTCATATCTTTTTCAATTATGAGATAATTTTAATATTATAAGTTAATTTATAACCATTTTATGTTAAACAAAAGTCATTACCTGGGTTAAAATTATAATTGATTACCCAAGGCCCTAAACCAAATGTTAATGTCTAAAATGTCACCAAGATATGTCTACATTTAAATTTATGATGATATTTAGATCATATAATATTTTTTATTAAATATATTTTTTTAGAATCTCTTTTATTGATAATTACTTTATTATATTTTAATCTTTTAGTAATTCTAAGCTTATCCTCCCCCCTTATAAAAGAATGTTTTAATCTCTTTTATTTACCCGGAATTGTACCATATTGCTATACTACTCCCAAATCAACTCTATTAATTGCATATATAATCAGGAATTTTAGGTTATGGTCTTCTTTATTAAAGTCTTTTCCAAGGGTCCTTATGGTGGGATAAAAATGGGGCCAACTATAGAAGTGGTAAACTTCCTTCCTAACCTCTTATCGATATAATTAGTTTTATTCTTCCTCTAAAACAATAGAATTAATCATAAATTAATAATCTAGGTATCATGAATATTCTAAAATTTTATTATGATGATGAATATACCATGAACCATAATTTTCATCTAAAATTAAGTGAAAGTAATTCTTGTGCATGAGGATGGAGTACCCCTCCATATAGCGATATAATTAATTTACCATCACTATATTTCATGGATAGATATTATATGTGTTTATATTTTATATTTTATATTTAATACCTAAATTTTATTCTTTAATTTTTATATCATATCTCCCTTATTACCTTCATATCCATTGGAAATCAGTATAGTTCCTCGTGCATGTGTATGGACTACCATAACCATGAGGCGATGTGATTCATTTTTCAATTAAGCATTATATGGATTGTAATAAGGATACATAAAATTAATATATATGATATATATATATATATATATATATATATATATATGATATAATAGTGATTCTATAAAATTGAATTTCTATTTAGCTTTCTTTCTTTCCATCTATCAAAAAATGGAAAAAAACCATTCATGTGTACGTTCGGCCTACTGGAAAAATGAAATGTGAAATTCATATTTATATATCTACATTTTATGGAATAATATAACTACCTATAAAATATATAAAATTTAAAATTAATATCATATATATAATTTTTGAGAATATGTTACCATGATGAATGAACTAGGACAATAACTTTATAAAATTAATAATTATGAAAAAGGATATTGTAAACAACCAAAAAAATGTTATTAATAAGGAATTATTAATAAATTCGCATGGAAATAATATTAGTGGATACTATATGATATTATGATTATGTAAATCAATATTAATTGTAATTATAATGAATATAATTTTATTATATAATAGATTAATGTTATTTATAGAAAACTAGAACATTAGGTAAAGGGATTTATCTGTTTATCTCATCATAATTGAGATTTTTTATACATGAATTTCCATTGATAGAAACTATATGATACAATCATGTTAAATCAAATTAATTTTCTTATACTCAGGTTATTTCTTTAGGATACATGTTTTCCTTAACTTTTATCACATTAAGTACCAAGGATTCCGAAATAATGTACTAAGGAAAACCAATATGTGATATCTCTTCATTGGAAGGTCATATTCTATAAAAATAAATATTTTCTAAAAAAATTAAAAAAAAAAATTAGATACTTCTATTACTTCATAAAATTATATTTTACCAAAAATTGGATTTTTTATTTTTTAAGGGAAATATTTTTTTCTTTTTCATAATAAGGTACATTTTACTTTTTATTGAAAATATGAATAGAATATTTTTTTATCATTCATGATATGAATAGAATTTACCACCTAAATAAGTTCTAAATGATTTGAATAATAGTCAATAAGTTTCAAATTTTATTTTCAATGGAAATTTTTACATAATATTAGAGACAGTTTTATATTTCAATATACATTGTAAAAATGAAAAAGTTATTTTTCTCAAGAAATGTTCCATTAACCATTATTTTTTCATATATTATAACTTAATCTAATGTAAAATAGTATTAAAATGGTATATGGCCCATTAATACCATATTTGTATTTTTCATGGTTGATTATAGTTTTGAGGATGAAATATTGATGAATCCCATCTTCTTTTCCATGGGTTATGTTATGATGAATGTTTTAATGATTTTTTGGAATATATTTCAATGGTTTTATGATTGTATGATATGTGGGATGGGAATTATATATCCCACTAATACATTGGGTAAAGATTAATGTTCTAATGAATCATGTCATTTGGTCTAATTTTAATTCATGTTTTATAACCTCCCATGATTTATTCCAAGAATCATTTTTGAGATCCAAGAAATTCTATGTATGTATTTCAAGAGTTATGCTCATGTTCTGATAACCTTATGATCATGTTATGCTTATCTGGTCATAAATATCTCACTTTTTTAACAGTTAATGAGTATTTGATCTAAAATTTCATCTTTTTTATTTTCCCTACGATATGAAGAAAAGGGTTAAGTATGATGTGTATTAGAAGGGTTTTAGTTATTATGAACTAAGTGAGAGATTATGTAAATATTTTATAATCCAGAGTTTTATGTGTCAATGTTTTGAAAGACAGTAACGCTTTTTTTCTTACATGAATCATAATTTTAGGTATTTAATATTCATATTATAAGATTTTATATTTATATATGAACAGTATTGGTCTATATACTAAAAAATGGCCTTTCCCCAGTCAGAGGAAGTTATTAATAGAGATTTTTATTACTATAAATAACTGAAATATTTTTTTAAAAGCATCTATAGAGATCCTAAACTCCCTCACATATCCTATTTAACATAGTTGGTAAATTCTAATGATTTCTACAGATTGTATTAAGAGAGGGTAATTCCATTATTTTATCTTCTTGGAGATATCTTGGGTTTCACCTATCTAAATATTAATTAAGGGAAGTAATTCCTAAATAAAACCAATTATGTTAACCAGGTAAATATTTTTCTCAAGAGGGACTCTGTTAAGGTTTCTATGGTTTCCCAAAAATCATCTAATAGATCCTATTTATTTTCATGTAATGAATAGGAGATATCATGTCACATTGATGTGACTAGACCTATTTTGATATTGAATTTATTCTAGAAAATATTTGAACAAACTAATTTCAAATATATAGAACCATTTTAGATGTATATGTAGATGTATCACATTGTAAAAACCTCTTATGTAATCCAAAAAACTCAAAACTGTACATTTTATAGTTTATAATATCTAATTTGTGTCTGTCTGAAATCTAGGAATATCATAATGTGTTTCTATTTAATATTATAATTGAACTACTTGTATATTAGAAACTATATCCCATTTAGATTCAACGATCACTCTGATCACATTAACCTCACGCATGGTTTCAAATAATCCTTTAATCTCATCAAAAAATCACTCAAGGATTCAACTACCACAAAATTCCCTATAGAGGAAACAAGTTTTATAGGATGGATGCTTATTATCAAGGTGGACTGGGTAATAATCATTTAAACTAGCATATCAAAATAAAATGTTTTAATAACTGAATTTTCCTTGAACATTTTATTTTTATCTTTAGAAGATATATGACTGTCCTTTAACTTACCATAATCTTTTATGCTATTATCTAAATATCCCATCACTATAAAGGAAAACTTAAACATCTATCATTGACTATCAAAACCATAAGAACATTTAAATAAAAATTATACTTCCTTATAAAAATGGGGAGGAGACGGAATTGGTAGTGGGGTATGTGAAAAATCGATATCACCCCCTATATTCCTATTACTAGTTTCATCTATTTTAGATGTATGTAATCAATGTATTGAACCCACTACAATTTTTTCAACCATACACTCTTATCTAACATCAATAGTAGGGACACATAACACAATATCTACTGTAATTTCATCTTCACCTTTGGTATCCAGCTTAATAACATGATTAACTAGGATAATTAATTATTTCTTATTAACACTGAAAATCGTCCACTACTATTCTGACATCTATGTCTTTTTGTTCTTCTATAGTATCAAAAGTCTCATATAAATTCCTAACAAACAACATATCAGGATATGCTATATCTCTAGGGGTTGAGGTTGGAGATGAATACATTGATGTTGATTTTAGAGGTGTATAACCACTTGATTCCCAACATTCTATCTAATTGAACAAATATAATTAAAGGAATAATCACAGTTATAACGAAATTTCTTCAAAAGAATAGTTGAAATTATTTTTTCACTTATGGAACTAAAAAATATCACATTCATTTTTGTCCCCTTATTTCTTCATCAGAACTAAAGAATCCATCCTTATATATGGGTAATAATTCAATTAACCCTTAAAATGGTAGTAATGGTGTATGAACCTCATTATTTAATATGATATATTTATATTCATGTTATATATCCAAGCATACAATAAATACATGTTATAAAATAAAACATTTTCCATCTCCCATGGTCTCCTAGAAATGCTATTTCGGATAAACATGTAGAGCACTATCCCGTCTGCCTTCCTCTTTGTTATAGCCTTCTTCAAAAATTCATAGGAACCATATAAAATATTGAATAATACAGAAGGTATAATATTACTATTAATAACTAAATAATGATATAAAGTAAACTACCCCTCATAAAGGATGGGTATAAACCCTTCCATCTTTACAAAAAACCAGAAAATCCATCCCATTTACATTCATTGATAAGAAATCATCTATTTATCTGAACAAGAACATCACATTTCTTATTAAATATTTTAACTCCTCTTCAAAAATAAATATTTATATATTTTATTAAAATGTGAAATCCAATACTTGAAATTGAAAAAAATTCTATAAAAAAAATATCTTCATATTAATGAATCCACATCCATAGCCTTTCCCACAAGAACTCTACACAATCCAGAACCTTTATTAGGTTTTATAGAATTTGAAGAAACATTTTCATCTCCTCACCTAATCTTCCCCATCATATAAAAATCATTTTATTATTGACATAATTTAAGGTAAAATTTTATATTTAGAGATGAGTGGATATAGGTAAATATATAATATGTCAAGGGTTAATTTTATTTTAGGACCCATACTTGTTTTGGGAGGTGGTTACATATCTAATCTATGTCTAGTGGTAAATCTGACATAAGGTAATGAAATAAAAAAAATAAAAAAATAGAATTAATTCCATTTAATATGAAGTGAAACAAAATTTCATAAATTAAATTAGGAAAAATTAACTATAAAAGTTTAATAAATTCACAATGCATTAAAATATTATTAAATTAACAATAAATGTAGAAAATAATATGATGTAAATTAAATTAAAATCATTTAAATATAAATAAACATAATTATCACATAAAAAATAAAAAACTTCAAAAATAAAAGGGGGTTAGTAAAAATATCCACTAAATTATTTTCAGTAAAGAAAATTTCAAAAGATATATGTCTTTTTAAGGTGGATCTCTCAAGAAATGATTCCTTAGATATATATTCATTGTTCTCAAATGTCCTATTGGATTCATTGAAATTATTATATCCCTAGTATTATCACATTTTATTGATTCTTGATTAAAAATAAATCCAAAATATACTAAGGTGTGTTTCATACAAAACACTTGTGCATAAAATACTAATATTAATACATTCTACATTAGTAGTAATAACCAAAATATGCTTCATTTCATACTAGAAAAAGATACTAGATATATTCCATAAAATTTGGAGGTTCATGTGGTGCTCATATAATCTAGTCTACAAACACCATTATTTTCATTATAATATATAGTCAGATTAGAATTATAATATTTTCTAATTAGTAATGAAATTAAAACTATTCATTCTAAATTTCTTATAATAATTTCTGTAGATTTTAATTTAGATTCCTTAAGATTATCTTAGAATCTTGAACATAAGCATGATATAAACATAATACAGGGCATACCAGTAATATGATTTGGTATACTTGCAACAATTAGTCTATAAAACTTGTTGTTATCTTGTTTTGTAGCATCATCTATATCATTTTTTGTTAGAACTCATACTAGTAACATATACCTCGAAACTTTCATGTCCAAACCTATTAAAAATTTCTAATAAATGTTTATATTGATTCATAACATTCCTAATGACATTTCAATAAATTTTAAAACAATGAAAGTAAATTATCTGATCTATCATTCCCATATCAATATATTTTTCATGAGTTTTAAAATATATTTTCATAATGTTATATTAGTATAACTGAAAATAAAAATGTAAATATATATTTAAATTTAAAATACATATTAATATGAATTTTATTGAATATATTAGGATCTACCACACCTAATAATAATGTATATGATAAAATATAAGAACATAAATGGCTATTCTAAGCTCTAGGTTACCATTTAAGACAATAAATTGATTTTGTAAGTATCTAATCCAAATTAGTGAAATGGGAATTTTCAAAAGCAATAGTTTTTTCAACATAAACATCCTCCACAATTAAACCTTTTTAAAATTTACATATAATGTTAATATGATGTTATTTGAAATAATTTTTTTATATATAATTATGGATAATCCTAATAAGGTCTAATATTACTACCTATGCAAAGGTATGCTTCTAATCTATCCATTCCTCATAGTTTCCCCCTTTGGCCACTAATATAGAATCATTCCTAGTTATCACACATTGATTATATAGTTTATTCATTAAACCCCCATTTGATCATATAAAAGGGTTACCAAAGGGTTCAACAACTAATTCCTAAAAAATGTTCAATTTGAACCAATTTTAATATTTTTGAAAGGATACACCCTACTCTCATCAGCTGTGGTATCATCTATGGATTTAGGATATATTTTAGATAAAAAGAGAGAATATTATACATGGCCTCTTACATTAAAATTAGTTCTTATATATTCATTAAATATTCCTATAAGAGTATATAATGCATTATTTTTATGGGTTTTTGATTTTCAAGGTATCACACATTCGTGTTCACTTGTATCCACCCTTTTATGAATTGGTTCACAAAGAAAATGTTACAAATCATAATAATTTCTATTTTCAATTAGAGATTTAAGTCTCATTAATTCAAAATAATTACATTACTCGCCATCTTGAGTCATTTTATGATAAAAAATATCACTTTCATTAATGTTTACATGAGTTGATTAATTAACAATCTTTGGCCTTTTTTTAAATATCAATAAACCTTGAAAGAAGTATAATATCAAAGAAATATTACTTCTCTAACATTTGGATTCAATTTTCCATGATTATCCTTGGTCTTTAAAATGTAAAAATTAAATGAAAAAAATTTTATATATCCAACCTCTTTATTCCTATTATTGTATTGCTCATAGGGCGTTTTCCTCAAAATATGTTGAGTTAGGTCTACGTTTATTAAATAACATGCAATATTTACATTTCAAAAAAACATTAATGGTAAGGTTATATTTATATAAGACAGTCTTAGAAATTTCTCCTAAGGAATTATTCCTCCTTTAATTAAAATAATATGTTTAGGTTTCCTAGTGGATGAAAATGTATGTTATATTCCTTGTTTTAATTAGTAATTATTAAACTCTTATATTTTATATTATCACATGGTTCACTTCTTAGTGTTATAATTTTCAAATAATTCTCTTTCTAAACCAATATATAAAATCATTAAAAAATAGAATAAGATTCACATTTAAAACTAAAAAGGAAAACTGATGTAAATCCGGTAAAATCATCAACTAACATATAATAAAACAATTTTCTTGTTAGTCGTTTTATTCTAGACAGTCCAAAAAAAATCACGTGGAAATGTTCTGGAGGATTAGTTGTAAAAACATCATTTATATATTTAAAACATGACTCCTATTTCTTGATGATCATAGATTCATCACATATTTTTTCCTTAATCAATTTTAGTTGAGGTAAATATGGAATTTAATTCATACTATGATTTTTTTTGAAATAATAACAATTAAATTGTTCTGGTGTTCTATTCCAAATCAATGAATAATTTATTTCAATATTTAAATAGGTCGCATTTTTTATTCACATATAATTTAGATCTAGAGTATAAACATTCTCCATTATATATTCCTTAGTTTAAAAAATTATATATTTGTAAATAGAAAATAATTATTTATGAAATATATAGAATATAATTCATCACAAATTTAATGAATAATTATCTAGTTGTTCTCAAATCCATCAATATATAATATTTTTTTGAGTATTGAGCCATTATTTCTAACTGATCTAACTAGAATAATCATTCCTCTAGAATTATCCCAAAATGGAATATAACATCCATTAATGTTGGGAAAGGAATGAAACTTAATTAAATATCCTCTCAAATTCCTTGAGCATCCAGAATTCATGTATAATTTTTTATAGATGTACTAGTATATTTTTACATGATAGAAAATGGAAAAAATTGGTACCAATATTCTCTTAGGTGTTTTAATGTTATTAACTAATGATTTGGGAACTCCGATATACATGGTCTATTCAAAAGTTCTATCAGTATATTTTAAAATAAATTAATTGAATGAAAATCATGCTTATTCCAACAATAAGATTTGTTTTTTAATATAAAAGTATCAAAATAGTTTCTAGGTTCTCTAAAATAAAGGAAAATAACATTAGAGAATATTTGTTTCTTTAGAAATATGCATAAAATATTTCTTATAATGATTGGGGTTTTCAACCATTCTTTATATTCCAAATTTATTTTTATAGATCTTCTTGTTTCCAATGATTTGACTTATGTAACTTTCTCCTTGATTAAAAACACTAGAAACTGCAATAAAAAATTCATATTTTTATTGTAAGAATTAAATTTTGTTACTATGTTCAACACATGATGAGAAAAAATTTTCTATCTTGAATTTTAGATCTATAATATGTTTATTAATTAATCTTATCTCAATAATAACACTATTATATGAATTTATAAAGGCATTATATTTATTTAAAAAAAACTTATTTTTAGTTTTAAGAATGGTACAATATTAATTCAGTTTATTAAAAGATAATTTTTTGTTTCAGAATCTAATTCATGCTCCAAATAATAAATTGAATGTACCTCATTACAGTGTTCCATAAATCAGAATCTCTCATTTTGGATTGAAATTTTGTCTTTTGATGTTGAATATGTAACAACACAAAAATCCTTACTATTATTGTATGTGTCAGTCATTTAATTTTTTCTATTCTTGTTGTATTCTGGAATCCAAATGTAATTGTTTTTATATATCTTTTTCCTTAATTTAATCGAAAAAACGGTTTGAGATGTCTAAGATTTTTTAACACATTTCAAAATAAATATATTGAATTTTTTTTAGAGTATTTTTAGTACCATTATCTTATTCTAAAACATTTTGAACTTATTTAAAAAATGAGTAATATCGCTATCTAAAGCCAAACTATTTTTGTTAACATTATCTGATGACTGAGAATGTTTAACTTATTTTATTTTAATTTTTTCTCATATGACATAGATATTTTCTCGGCAACATTCACCTTCTTAATCATTATATTCTCATCAAACTCATATTAAAAATCATATTTATACATAATAAATGTTATAATGAGATTTTTTATTGTGAAAAATTTTATGTAAGAGGATTTCATAATTGTAGATGAGACTCTAATATAGCTAGATGATATTACTCAATAAACTTTTATTATCTTATTAGATTCAGGAACTAGTTCTCCACGAGGATAAAAATAATTTAAAATATTTTTTAATCATTTGTTCCTCTATTTTATGGTTTCTCCATCAACCATCCTGAACATCCCAAACATAATCTTGTAATTGTTGTATATGAGACATCTTATATTATCAGTATCTTTATATGTTATCAATATTGTTTTCGATGTATCATAAGAAATTACACATTATGAAACTCTATTGAACTCATCAATACCTAGTCCACATATTATAAAAAAAATAGATTTTTAGTACAAATAATATTATCATTTAGTACAAGAGTACCATTTCTCTACATATCCTTTAGGAATAGTGTATGTATTAATGGATTTTAAATCAACAATTAATAAGTGGTGCTTCTGGTAGATAATATTTTCTGCCTTCCAGCATCTAAAATTATATCCACTGAAGGAGGTACCTATAAACATACACACAAATTATATATTTTCTTCTATAATATAAATTTTATGAGCATTTTAAGACCCAAACATTTTCAATTTAATAAATAAAATGTCATTTCCTTTGATACCAATTATTAGCTGGATAATGAAAACAATATGAATCAAGGGGGGATTGAGTTCTTGAATATTTATTCACATAAAAAAACCCTATTTATTTTATGATATTTTTGATATTTTCTTTACTTAAGAAATCAGTATGAATAAAATATTATAAAAAATATTAATCATTGGGGTTTTTTACTATTTTAGGATATTAAAATTGATTAGTATAATCTAATGATTCTCAACTCTGAGAGCCTATTGATTTGATTATAAAATTTTTTTTTCCCATTAACTTCCCATCTAAGTGAAGGTATCCATCATTTTGTACAAATCATTAAGATTATTATTGATTGTTTTGAGGATTTACAAAACGCAATACTTTAACACTTAATAAAATGAGTTATCAATTCAAATAATAGGAATGAATAATTGGGAAATTACAAATGAAGAACATAATTCCAAGAAGGAACTGACAGAATATAAGTGCTCTATCAGAGTGAAATCTAATAGTGAATTATAGTTGGAAGATAGCTTTCAAAAGAAAGACAATATTTTTCTTGTTAGAATAATTTAAAAAACCAGAATTTATTATTGTTTTTCCTAGCATAATGAATCACCGAATGAAGGTTATAATGATTGAGAGAGATAGAGATAGGCATATAAGAGTGCATGTTTATACATTTGTTATTTTTTACATTTTTTATAAAACATGATCTAACACTCCTACATATATTCATAAAATCTATTGCAAAAAAATATCATATAATATTTTCATCAGTATTATGTTTCATAAGAATTTTCTTAAATTTACCTCATAAATGGACTAAGAAATACATTATTCTATATTACTTTCTTTTATTTATAATTGTATCCTTTTTACAAAAAGATGTTATGATAAAGAGGTTATCCAACAATTAATGCATTGATGAAGACATTAATTTCAACATAATTCACTCCAATGATAATTAATATGATGTTTGAATAACTATGTTGCTTATTTTGGATTACCACGTAGCTGAATTCCAGGGATTCAAATTCACATTGATGAGTTGATCCACATAACCATTCTTCACAAATCTAAATTCATCATGTAGAAAAATCACATAACCAATATTCTCACATAGTTGAATATGGAATAGTTGGATGAATCATGTATTTGATTAAGACCCCATATCCATGTGTGTGACGGATCTAAACCACATAGCTGATAAATCCTTGTAACTGATTGAAATATATGTTTAATTGAAATATGATTTTTCCGAATTAAGTGATTCACTGACGTAGTAAATGATTCTCATAACTATCTATAAGATGTTGTTGATCTATGTGGGAAATTAATTTATATAGCTGATTGATGTATCTAATTACTTTACATAAACAAATATCTACGTAGTCAATGTCCGCACAAAGCCATATTTTTCTTGATATAGTTAATTTTTTTAAAACAATATCAATTTAATCAAAAACCAAATTGTTTTAAATAAATCAAAATACAAATAAAAATAATTAAAAATAAAAGTATTATAATTATATGAAATATTTATTATATTATTAAGAAATAAATAACATGGGATATGTTGGTAAAACATTAGTAGCCCAAAATTTTCTTCTTCAAAAAAAGTAGACCTAAATTCATCATTATATTCAAGGAAATTAGAATTTAATGATATATTTTTATGGGAAATAGAATATTACATCCAAATGTATCATTAGAGGTTACTTTTAATTTCATCATAGAAACCCATAAATTTACTAGAACTAGTGCTATCATCTAATTAATTTTCTAAAGTCGAATATTTACTAAAGAAATTACAAGTAACATAATCTTTAAAATAATTATTTACATTGTTATTATAAATAATTATTGATTTTTCACCATTATTATCTAAAATTTGAAAATCATTTCAGTTTTTATTCACTAATAAGATATATTTTAACTAGTATCACTCATATTACCTTTATCATTTTAATTTATCTTACATTTAAAATGAAATTATTTTTTATATCTTTTTTTATCATATAGAATATCTTACCGAGTTTCTTCTCATTATAAGTTGATTAAATACTATCTGATTCAAATATAGATAACATATAGTATTTTTTAAATTGATAATATTTCCCATATGATTAAATTGTTTACATTTTATAGTATAAGTTGTAGAAAAATAAACATTATTCTTATTCTACTTCTATTTCTACGCATAAAATTTCAATGTATACTAATTCTATATGGGAGTTCCAATTAGATCATCCCAACTCATATTTTTTAGATTTTTATTTTCATTTATTATTGCATGTTTAGTTTAGCACTCATTGGGAATAATATTAATAATCTTTTCTATGAATTGATTGTCTATTAACTCTTTTTCACCAAGATATTTTAAGATGTCCAATATCATCTTGATATATAGTCTCATCATAAACATAGATTCACTTGTTAAGAAATCATACAGTTGATAATTGACTTGAAACATAGTTCTTCTACTTTCAAAAATAATAGAGGCTCTAAAATGAGTAACATTGATATTTTTATAGATATTTTTAGCTATATCAAATAATGAAATTTGATTGTACATATTTATTTTTATTATCTATAAAAATATTTCAGGCATGATAATTCAGCAGATATTATAACTTTTCCCTCCAAAAAAACTATTACATAACTATCAGGAATATTATAGATTACCATAATAATAAAATAATTTTAAACACCGGGATTGATAAATAATGGTTTACTTTTTCTCTGTAACACTCATATTATACTACATCAGATATTAGTGGCCATCTAGGATTATTATTCTCAATATTTATAATAGATAAACATACCATAATGATGTATTCTAAAAAAATGGTTAGGGTAAACAAGATACGATAATTTGATACATACAATGATTTAAAATTTTAGATCATTAGAGTATAGTATTTACTATAATAGGGGTAGGGGTTAGTTGTAGTTTATAAAATTTAAATATAATATTTTCAAACTGCTTTAAGTGAGTTTATCTTAAGAATACTTGTGCTGATATAAATCTTAATTTGAGAATGTTTTAATATATATGAAAGATTATACACTTCATTAAAAATTGAAAACTAAAATATTAAATATATAGAAACTTGTAAAAAAATACTATGGAATGTTTTATGTACATTATAAAACTTTTAAAAACATTCATAAGAAAGTTATACACTTTATCTTCATGTGATGGGGATGTCTACAGACATGAATTAATGTATCCCTCACATAAACTATAATATGTTCTATAATCCAATCCTAGGAATACCTCAGTATCAAAATTTAGAAGAATTTATTTCCTAATCATTTGGTATGGTTGGTCTTGTCGATCAGAGAATCTTTTCCGTTTGATCCCCTTGATCCCTAAATCCACTGTATTAGACAGAAAATTACAAGAATTAACTTTTTAAGGAATTTATAAATATAAAATAACAAATATATATTTATTAAAAAAATCACTACAGATAAAAATGATGCTCACTCAGTAAGATAATTTTAAAATAAATTAGTATCATCTTTATGTCTCTTGTTGTTGGATCATTTTCCTTGAGGTCAGGTTCTAATTGTAGATGATCTCAAATGATCGAATTCAATATTTAATTGGATTGCATGAAACAACATTAGATAATATACTTTTTTATTTTAAGGCATCATAATGAAATCACCATGTATTATGTACATTTTGTAAAGAACCATTACAATGATCAAATGTTCCATAGAGTGGAAATAAAAATCTCTATATAATGAAATTTTTTTGTCTCCCTTTTGAAGGATTAGTATATGTTTGTCTATTAGACATGTATGCCTCTCTAAAAGTAAAGTTTTTCTGGTAGAATTTTTAAAACTATGTCTGATGGACATCATTATATTCAATCTGATTAATAGTATATGCCTTATATTAGATGAAATGTTTATACATACATCTATTATATATTTAAATTCCTATTATATATACAAGAAAAATACATATCTGATCGATAAAATATACTATATCTAGTAAAAATTAATACATTCCTCCAAAACAACACTTTAACATAGGATACATACATATTATAAACACATAAAAATATATATAACAAATTGGGTTTTTGAAAAGTATGGTAATATTTTTTTTGGAATCAACAATAAAATGAGGTGATTCATGTGTAAGAGAAAATATTATAGTCTATGGATGATAAAGATATTGGGAATTTTGAAAGAAATTCCCATTCCATTTCTCATGTGAAGATGTTTTTCTCTGTGTCAAATAATTTTAATAATCCAAAAGTATTAATGTCATGAAATGTTCACTTGAAAATAAAAAAATAATATAAATGGTTATTCCAAAATGTATTGAATTATGTAAAGAGTAAAAATATTTTTTTTGAGTCAACCAAATTTTTTGTTCAAAGTAAGGGCCTAAAATAGATTTAAAAATAAAGAATAAGATATGATGTCAATATATAGACAATAATAATTTTTAAGAGTGAAGTATTATTATTTATTGATAATGTTGAATATATGGAGGTTTCGATCACTTTGAATGGATATATTGGCTTAACTAGACATATATTTATGTTCATTGAATATTTTGGAGAAACAATTTGGTGGGGAATCCACACAAAAGATAAATGTACATAAGTGACCTGAAATTTGTATATGAAGGTTTGAAAATAAGTTTCAATGACTATAAGAAGTTTGGGGAATTTAAAACATTACAAGTCATATGATTAAAGAGTGTCACACTATTTTTACCACCTACATTAATATGAAATGTAATAGTACAATGACTCATAAAAAAAGAAAGATAGAAGAGAAATATTTTTTATTAAAATAAAAAATTGAATGCTGATAGATTCTTAATAATGTATGTTATTAACACTTGAATAGAAATTTGAAAATATAATATGATATTAATATGTGTAATGGTGGTTCATTGACATTTTTAAACAATTGGTTACTTAAAATGAAATTTTTTATATAAATAGTAATTGGAATGGATAAGTAAATGTCAAATATCACATTATATATTTATCGAATGAAGTATAATTTATTATGTGTTTCTCACATCATTGATAAAGATAATAAATTAGGGTTTTGGAAAGATAGTTTTTGGGAGAAAATGTTGAAACTTGTATGTGTATTGATTAGAGTAAAATGAATAATTAGATATATGTTCTGTATTGGTGGTTCTTATAACTCATGATGCTAAATTTAGATAGAGTAAAATTAATTGGATCATTAAAGGATTGGTTATATTTTCCGAAAGATAGACAAAAAGTATTACGATTCTACACAAGAGAGAGACAAATTTTATGTTATCCATATAAAAAGAAGGAATATTGTTAATTATCCATTCAAGAATGTTGATATTAGAATATCACACATGTTAGAGTTCATTTGATTGAAAATTTTCATGCTATGATAATGTAATATACCAATGAGTTTAGTATTTTATTAATTTTATAGATGAATTTAATCATTTGACTTGACTTATAATTTTTCTTTAAAAGGTAGAGTACATTAAAATGTACAATAGTTTTAGAAAATGGTGTCGAGAGGGGGTAAGTTTTCCCCTTAATGTATTAACTCACTAAAAATAATGTCTAATATACTAGAAAATATTTGAAGCATATCTTGAGAAGAATGTTTTTTACTATGAAGTTAGTTCTCTATATATTCCATAAAAATTATTTTCTTATTCTGATGAATAAATTTTTTATGGAGATGGATTGAAATATATTGATTAAGAATAATACTTCTTGACATTTATTATGATAAGAAATTAGTACAAGTATTTTTTATCAAACACATTGTTCATGATAATAAAACTCAGTTATGAATCCATATGAGATTCATTTTAAGATATCATAAAATATAAATAATTACGGGGGATTCAATCCATTTTATTATTATTTTTCTTGAGTTAATAAGGTTTTCCTTATGACTTTTTCATTCCTTCTTGTTTTAAAAATAACAATCACCTTATACTTAAGCAAATGTATGTTTTACCTTCATAAGGAAAATTTAGTTCTTTAAGGAAATTTACCCTAACCTAGATTTTCTTATACATAGCAATATTATTTTTATGTACAAAAACAAGATTCTTAACAAAAATCCCGGAATCATATAATTTAAAGATTTGGAGCATTCTGTTTTTAGAATCCGAATTCTGTATGTGAACTGTTATGAAGTTCCAGTCTGAATTCTGGACTCCGAACTCTTAAGTAGTTCAACTCCGAACTCTTAAGTAGTTCGACTCAGAACTCTTAAGTAGTTCGACTCTGAACTCTTAAGTAGTTCGACTATGAAATCTTAAGGAGTTAGACTCTGAACTCTTAAGTAGTTATACTCCGAACTCTTATGAAGTTTGACTTCGAACTCTTAAGTAGTTCGACTCCGAACTCTTAAGTAGTTAGACTCCGAACTCTTAATCAGTTCGACTCCGAACTCTTCAGCAGTTAGACTCCGAACTCTTAAGCAGTTCGACTCCAAACTCTTGAGTAGTTTGACTCCAAACTCTTTAGTAGTTCGACTCTAAACTCTTATGAAGTTAAACTCTGAACTCTTATGAAGTTTGACTCCGAACTTTTACTAGTTCGACTTCGAACTCTGCAAGTTCAGATTTCGATATCTGGTGAAACCAGACTCCGAATTCCTATAAAACAGAATCCGAACATTTCTTAACATAGACTTTGAATTTTACATTGGTTAGACTCTGAACATTTAATTTGCTTTCACTCCGAAATTTTGTATAGATTTTACCTACATATGCTCCATTTCAAAACAATGTCGTGCATTCAGTTATACATGACTTATTATTAAACGATGTCATCTATTCTGTTTCTAATTAACCGTTGGTTGAGTTACACATTTACAGGCCCCTCCGAATTTCATGGAAAATATGACCATTGGAGGAGGGAGATGACCGTTGGAAATTTGCCTATAAATAAGAGCTCATTTGAAAGAGCTCGATATGAAAGTGAAGTTGATCGATCTAGGGACCACACGTTGTTAAGGTGATTTCTAAAGAGAGAAGATTTTCATGCCTTATGCATACTGAACTGCTCGTTCAGATTGCTTCGTGCGACTCCGAATATTGGTTATTACAATCGAGGACTTCCGGGGATAGGAAGACAGAGGTTCTGATTACCTTGAAGTTTGAGGGCTTCCTTGCTGAGGAAGACAGAGGTTCCAACTACCTTGAAGTTGAGGGCTTGTGGGGATAGCAAGACAGAGTTTCCGATCATTGTATCAAGGGATTACCCTGGTGTGGGTAAGACAGACTTGCTTGAAAGTATAAATCATGGGACCTTTATCCAAGGTTGTTGGATACCCTTCCCTATGCGTTAAAAGACTTATATCTTGTTACTTGTAGTTTTACTACTTTTTTGTTTTCTCTTCATATTGTATTGTAAGGAAAGTATATTCTACTTATATTTCCTTACACTAGTACTCTGATAAGTTTAGATTCTATACTCTTTAAGGTATAATCTCATTTTGTAAACCTTAGTTCCAATTCTCCAATTGGTGTTATAGGTGTTGTGAATGTGCTTAGTTTAACTTTGTTAAACTTAGAACATTCCAAGTCTAAGGAAAACATTGTTATCCGTAACCAACTTTAAAGGTTCCAAAATAATTTTTAAAGTGTACAATTCACCCCCCCCCCCCCCCCCTCTTGTATATTGATCATCTACATCATTATTTCGATCCTATAATTGGTATCAGAGCAGGTCTCTGAAATACTTATACTCACATATAATTTTTTCTTGCTCACTTTTTCATTTTTCTTCTTCTTTGCTTAGAATGTTTTTTTCCATTCTGAACTTTGTCATTCCGAACTTTGTCATTTTGAACTTTGACATTCTGAACTTTGTGGTTACGAACTTTTTCTACTAACTGGTTTGGTTTCCATGTTTTTTTAGAATGGCCGGAATCAATGTTGGTTCTATTGACAATATAAATCTTACAAAACCACCAATCTTTGATGGTAATTACTATGAGTACTGGAGAGATCGAATGAAGACTTTTTTTATCAATACTAGAGTGGATAATTTTGTTATGCTTACTGGTGATTATAAAATTCCTGATAAGGAAGTTATAACTTTCACTAACCAGGAAAAGCAAGAGTATCAACTCAATTATAAGGTACGCAATACTTTACTATGTTCAATGACCAGAAATATATATATCCAAACTTATTCATGTGAAGCACCTAATTGTATCTAGAAAAAGTTAGAAGTTACACACTTTGGTACTTCTAAAGTGATTGAAAATAGGAGAGATATGCTTAGAGCTGAATATCATGGATTCAATTTTACTTATGGAGAACCGATCTGTAAAGTTCAACAGAGATTTATGACCATAGTGAACAGTCTTAAGTCTATGGGAGAGAATGGTCTGGATGATGCAGCTCTTGTGGATAAAATAATTGATATTATGCCAAATGAGTGGGAATCAAAAATAATAGCTATTGATGAGAACAAGAAGGTCACTCAAATTTCTCTTGATGAGCTCTTTGGAACTCTTCTCCAACATGAAACAAGAATGAAGAGAGATGTTGACAACATCAAAAAGATAAACAGGAATGGTACTGTTGCTTTTACAACAACATCAAATCATATGAAAGCTAAGACTCCTGAGAGAGTAACTAGATCCAAGTCTAAGAAAGTTTTTATTCAATCAGAATCTAGTGAGAGTGAAATCTCAGAAAATGAATTAGAAAATATTTCTTGAAGGATGAACAAGGTAGCTGGCCAGAGAAATTTCCAATCCAAGTATAAGAAAAAAGAAAGGAAAGATAGAAAATATGGAGAAGTTACTTGTTATGAATGTAAGAGAGCTAGACATATTAGACCAGATTGTCATTTTCTCAAAAAGAAAGGAAGGAAATAAAGGCATTCTGAAAGGAACAGAAAGAAGTACTACAAAACCAATGATAATAAATTTATGAAAGCAAATGACACCTGGAGTTCCAATGGTGGTGACTCTTCAGATGAATCTCCTAATTATGAATCTTTAGGATAGAAGAATCTTGGTCTTATAGCTAGATTACCCATTAACAATCATTGTTTTATGGCTAAGGTACGAAATGCTGAATCATTGACCAATATTTCTTTAAATTCTAATGATAGAGAATACTATAACTCTTCTGATAAAGAATCCTCTTCTGATGAAGAAAATACTTTACCTACCTATGAAGAGGTTTCTAGGTTTGCTGAACTTCATGAAATTGAGAATTCGAAACTCAATAAAAAAACATGATAAGGAAAACTATAGGAATTATATTCTTACAAATGAAATATCATATCTTTCTAAATATCTTAACAGGAAAAATGCGGATTTTATAAATATTTTAAAAAATCTTGAGGAAGTAAGTTCTGGGAAGAATAAACATTCTAAAGAGTTAGAAAAAGTAATTTCTAAGAAAAGTGTTTTCGAGCCTAGCACTAGTTCTAAATCTAATTATTTTGAAGATAAAAACTTGTTTATAAAACTCAAGTCTGAAATTTTTTCCCTATAGAAGTTTTTATCAGACCTTACCCATGGTAAAGAAAATTTTGATAAAATGTATTCACAAATTCGGCCTTTATAAAAAAAATCCGGATTTGGTTATACCCATGGAAAACCATCTTTTAGTAACAACTACTTTGTTCCACATAGTGCCCCATTTTGTACCAAGTGTCAATGTGGTGGTCACTAGGAAAAGAATTTCTCTTTAATCAAAACCCAATCTTTAGGTTTTCATAAGGCATATTTTTAAAAAAATATGTGGGTGCCTAAAATTTTGTTGTCTGGAAATTTTGGATCCAAACAAGTTTGGATTCTGAAAGTCTACTTTTTTCTTGATTTCAGGAAGATAAAGGGAGTACCAACAACAATACATGGTACATGGATAGTGGATGTTCCTAGGACATGACTGACAACAAAAGCTATTTTGAAAAGATTATCAAAACGAAAGGATGAAAGGTAACTTTCGGAGATAATGCCCAGGGAGAAATTGTTGGTATAGGTAATATTGTTTTCTTGGTAAAACCTTGATTTCAAATGTTCTTTTTGTTAAGGGTCTTAAGAACAACCTCATTATCATAAGTCAGTTATGTGATGAAGGATATCTTGTGAATTTTAGGAATGATAAATTCTTAGTTTGCAATTCCAAAGAAGAATTTATTCTCTCAGCCAATAGGCATGAGAATGTTTACACATTGAACCTAGAAGACCTCAGGAGCCTAGACCTACCTTGACTATGTGAAATAGAAGATCATTCCTGGTTGTGGCATAGAAGACTAGGTCATTGTAACCTTAGAAACTTATGTAAACTTTCTAAGAAGAAACTAGTTAATGATCTACCGGATCATAGATTTGGTTCTTCTAAAGTCTGTGATCATTATCAATATGGCAAGAAACATAAATCTAGTTTTAAATCAATCGGTGAAGTCTCAAAAACTGATGCATTACAGTTAGTGCACATGGAACTTTTTGGTCCAACACAAACCGGAAGCATTGGAGGAAAATACAATGTGTTTGTTCTAGTTGATGATTACACTAGATTTACTTGGGTCTATTTTCTAGCAAAGAAGTCTGAAGCATTTTTCTTATTTAAAAAGTTTTAGAGAAAAAGTTAAAAATGAGAAAAATCTTCCACTGAAAACTATTCATAGTGATCATGGAGGAGAATTTCAAAATTCTGATTTTGAAACTTTTTGTAGTAGAAAAGGTATTACTCGCAATTTTTCAGCACCTAGAACTCCTCAACAAAATGGTGTAGTTGAAAGAAGAAATAGAATTCTTCAAGAAATAACTAGAACCATGTTGAGTGAATATTCTATAGCTAGACATTTCTGGGCTGATGCTGTAAGTACTGCTTATTATACTATAAATTGAGTTTTTATTAGACATTTCTTTAATAAAACTCCTTATGAGGTATGTAATGGTAGAAAACCAAGACTTTCCTACTTCAAGGTTTTTGGTTGAAAATTATTCATTCTGAATACTAAAGATTATTTATATAAATTCGCACCACAATCTGATGAAGGAATTTTCTTAGGCTACTCCACAACTTCTAAGGTTTATAGATTTTTAAATAAAAATACTTGTACTGTTGAAGAAACAGTGCATATAAAATTTGATGAATCTGATCCTTTTGTTTTTAAACCATCCCAACCTACATTCTCATATGTGTTTTCAAAAACTGATTCTCAACCTTAGATAGAAGATCCTTTTGATTAGGAAAATGTTCATGAAGATACTTCTGAAACATTTACCCCAGAAGACTTTCTGCCATATGTTGATGAACAGGCTTTACAAAACCCAAGTCAGGTGTTTCTTAAGAATCATCGTAGTGATAACATCATTGTTGATGTAAATCAACCTTTAAGTACTAGAACTTCCTTAATAAATGAAGTAGAACATATAGCATTTATTTCCCAATTAGAACCAAAAATCACTGATAAAGCTTTAGGTGATGATGATTGGATCAAAGCCATGCAAGATGAACTAAATGAATTTGAGAGGAATAAAGTCTAGACCTTGGTTGAAAGACCTAAGGAAACTTCTGTTATTGGAGTAAAATGGCTCTTTAGAAGTAAGTGAGATGAAAATGGAGTCATAGTAAGAAACAAATCTAGACTCGTTGCTAAAGGATATAACCAACAAGTGGTAATGGATTATGAAGAATCATATGCTTCGGTAGCTAGACTTGAATCTATTCGTATTCTACTTGCCTTTGCAGCATTCTTTAATTTTAAACTATTTCAAATGGATGTGAAATGTGCTTTTATTAACGGTTAAGTTCAAGAGGATGTTTTTGTTGAACAACCTCCTGGATTTGAAGATTCAAAACATCCTGATCATGTTTTTAGACTTACCAAAGCTTTGTATGGTCTTAAACAAGCCCCACGAGCCTGGTATGATAGACTCGCAGTATTTTTACTTCAAAATAACTATGTTAATGGAAATGAAGATCCAACTCTTTTTATAAAGAAAGATAAGAAAAATGTTTTTATTGTTCAAATTTATGTTGACGACATCATATTTGGTTCAACTCAGCAATCTTTAACTGATTCTTTTGTAAGACTAATGAAATATAAGTTTGAAATGAGTATGATGGGTGAGTTAACTTTTTTCCTTGGTTTTCAAATTTCTCAAAAACCAGAAGGAACCTATATATCTCAACATAATTATATTAAATATCTTCTCAAAAATTATGGTTATGACAATGATAAGAGTATAAGTACTCCCATCAGTACCTCAAACTCCTTAGATCTTGATGAAGCCGGGAAACCCATAGATCAAACATCTTTTAGAGGTATGATAAAAGTTTACTTTACATAACATCTAGTTGACCAGACATAATATTCTCAGTATGCTTGTGTGCAAGATATCAATCCAAACCTAAGGAATCTCACTTAAAGGAACTAAAAATAATTTTTCACTACCTTAAGGGAACCATGCATCTAGGATTATTTTATACTTCTGTAAATGATTTTGTTCTAAAAATCTTTTCTGATGCTGACTTTGGTGGATGTAGAATGGATAGAAAAATTACATCTAAAACTTTTCATTTCTTAAGAGATTCTTTAGTTTCTTGGTCTTTCAAGAAGGAACATTCTGTAGCACTTTCCACTGCTGAAGCTGAATATGTAGCAGCTGGAAGTTGTTGTGCTCAAGTGTTGTGGATGAAACACACACTCACAGATTATGGCCTGAGTTTTACTAAGACTCAAATTTTGTGTCATAACAAAAGTGCCATTTCCCTAAGTAAGAACCATGCACATCACTCTCATGAAAAACACATATATATTAGGCATCACTTTCTTAGGTATCACACACTTAAAGGAGATATCATTCTTCAGTTTATTGGAACGCAACATCAACTTTCTGATATTTTCACAAAATCATTACCCTCTCATAGATATGAATACATTAAACAAAAGTTAGGAATGATAACCGTAATGTAATAATTCTTTATTAACTTCTTATTGAACAATTCTCCTAACAGTAATAAGCTCCTTTTCATAGGGGGTATACATTTGATTGTTAGTGTAACTAAAATTTTCGTAATCTGTTTTTTTCAAACTTAGTGTAACTAAAATTTTTCGTAGTTAGTTTTTCAAACCTTTCGGAACTGAATTTTTCGGAATGTAAATTTCTGAAACTAAAATTTACGGAATGGAAATTTCCGAAACTGAAATTTTCCGGATTAAAATTATCAGAATGAAAACTTCCGGAATGAAGAATTTTGTACTAAAAACTTTCAGAATGGAGATTTTCGTACTAAAAACTTTCGGAATGGATATTTTTGCACTAAAAACTCTTGGAATGGAGATTTTTATACTGAGAAATTTCGGAATGGAGTTTTCATAACGATATTTTTGTACTGGAATTTTCATAATGAGTTTGTTTTTAAATTTATTTCTTCAAGAAGAATATTACTAATTACGAACAATCATTCTAGACAATCCGAAAGCTATGATTTTCTTACTTAAAGTTTTTTAATCACATTTTTTTGCTTTCTGGTATTTTCTTGAGTTTCTGAAAAAGTTCGGATTCTAGTTTTCTTCAAATCCAAATGGTTTTTTTAAACCTCAAAAGATCGGATTCAAGTTTTTCCTTACGGGAGTGTTTTCGACCATCTGATCATATCTACGTTTTTTCAACTGGTAGATGGATTTTTGAAGAACAACGGTCACATCAATCACCAATAAAAAAGGGACCCCAGAGACTCGTCCCACATCATTTTTGAAATATTTCACATCTCGAAGCCTTACTTCTCTTCTTAAGACCTGTTCTGAACTTTCCAAAGTTGTTCCGAATCTTTCAGATTTCGTCACTCCGAATGTCTACTGAAGAAACATCTCAAGATATGTTAACTTCAAAACCAATCACTAAGTGGTTAGTCTTTAGTGAAAGGTTAGTTTATCCAGATTTCTATAAGCTTGATTCCCTTATTTCAAAGAATATTAGACCGAATGGATGGGAAGATGTCTGTGTAGCAAGGTCAGATAAACCAGATCCGGTTTATACGGATTTGCTAATTGAGTTCTACGAGTCTGTTTCCTTCCAAATGGAAGATGGTAGAGAGTGGTTTTCTTTCAAGTATTATGGGAAGACTTATAAGCTATCATACACCAAGGCCGCGGGCTTGGTGGGTTTATCCTTTGAAGGAGAAGCTGAATTCTGCTCACACAAACTTCCCGATGTGCAAGGAAGTTTCAATAAGTAAAAGGCACTGAGGTGTCTTGGACTTAAGGACAATTTAACCATTAAGATTTCTTATCTCACTCCGAACAATAGAATCCATCATCTTTGGGTACAAGGCTTTCTAGTTCCATAAAGTGGTGATAAAGACAATTTGAAGAAAAGTGATATCTATGTCTTAGATTTCTTGGTAAATCTAAGAAAGATAAATCTGATGAGGCATGTCTTGGTTATGATCAAGAACATCAACAAAGGAAATTTGATAGCTCAGATAATCATGTTCCCTGCCTTACTATCAAAGTTGATAGTTCGGTGCTTAGAATCCTTCAAGGTGGCATGAAAATCAAATGTTCAGAATTGCAAGCTTATGCTGGATAGTGATGATACCTTGAAGAGGATGAAGATGGGTTTTTCCAGTGAACCCAGAGAATTTTATCCTCTATCTGTGGAAGAGGTTGAAGCAGCTCAAAAAGAAACACACACTCCAGAACCATCCAAAAAGAAAAGGAAGAAGAGAAATTTTAAGGAAGTCGTTGCTGATGAAGAAAGTCCTAAGGCTAAGGAAACTCAATCTGCTCCCTCCAAGCCGAAGAAGCAGAAAAAAATACATATGAAGTGGTAGCCAAGTGGAAGGAAGACAAATAGAAGAGGAAGGAAGGGGATCCACAATTCGGATTGGACCCTGAAGAGGATAAATCCTTAAAAGAAAAAGTAGCGAAAGAGTTAGAGAAGCAGGTGAAAGAGAAGAAAATGAAAAGGAAAGTGTCTGAAGCTGAAGTGGTGCAATCATTGCTGAGAGCTACAGAGTTAGCGTCTGAGTTGATTCTGATTCTGAAATCTTTCCTAACAGAGCCTTCTTTACCAGAAACTCCAACCATGAACTATGTCACTCCGGAAAAATTCAAGGGTAAAGAAGTAGTTGAAGAAGTTGAAAAGAAGTTTCTGAATAGGTAGAGGAAGAAGAAGAAGAAGAGGAGGAGGGTAGTGAATATTTGGATAACCTGATCAAGAAAGTACAGGACTATAATGATAAGGCTGAATCCCCAAAGTTAGTAACTCCAGGAAAGGGAGATGAGGAAGCAAGCAAGAAACATCAAGAAGAAGAAGAAGAAAATGTCTTGTATGATGAGGAAGAATCCTATCAGAGGAACTTTCTTGAGGAAGGACAAGAAAAACAGAAACCAGATGAAGACCAGATTATTCAAGTTTCTAAAACCGAAGAAGTATCTCCTAATGAGGAACTCATTCCGAAATATGCTAAGGGGAAGCAAGTTCTCTTCTATACTCTTATAAAAGATGTCATCAAGAGGAAAGAGGTTGGTGGTACCTCTAGAAGGAAGCTAGTGCAAGTTGAAGAAGAGCAATCTCAAAGAGATGTATTTGATTCGGAATCATCATCTCATGGGCATGATTTTTTGGATCAATCTCCGAGGAAGTTGGTGGACACCATTACGATTTTTCCAACAATAGATTCTAGATTCCAGATGCTGCAACAAAGTATGAATCAAAAATCAGATTCCTTATCCATGGTCATGGATAAGTTTGTGAAGATCGAAGATGAAAAAAAAGTTATCCTATTAATTATGATGTGCATAGAAGGTCCTACAGTAAGATAATAAATTTTTCTAAGAGTGTTGATGAAGATTTAGTTCAGTTTGAATGTTTTCAGGCTGAAGTTTAAATTTCCTTTGATATAGTAGATAAAAAGATTAAGAATATTCAAGATGAGATAATTATTGAGCAAAGTTCCTAGAGTCAACAAGTGAAGGAACTAAATGAAAAGGAAAATTCTCTGGCTCAAAATCTTATAAATTATATAAATCTCTGGATTGAGCTTGAGAAAAGAGTCGTTCAACAAGATGAAATAATAAAGTTGCAGAAAGAATCCATGGAGACTCAGGCAGAAGCTCAGGCAGAAGCTTTAAAAGTCCAAGAAGAAAAGACAAAAGCCTTGGAGAGGAAAGTCGAGGAAGACAAAAGAGACCTAAAGAAGCTCAAAATCTTGTTAAAGAAGTTTATTCTAAAGGAAAAGGAAGACAAATGAACCCACTCCGATCTTTTGTTGTAGTTTTCTTTCTTTGTAACGTTTTTTCCAACTCTAATGAAATGTTATTTGGTTCATTGTATCTTGTCATATACTAATGTTTCAGGTACCATATTTTCTTTTCCATACCCTTTAATTATTTTTTAAAATCACAAAGGGGGAGAAGGAAAATGAACTACTACTAAGGAGGTGAAAGGAAAATTTATAAGTGAAATATTCTTAAAGTAAGGGGTAGTTTCTCACTTAGAAGTTTTTCATTCACATGATAATGAGAACTCCACTCCGAAAATTCAGAATACAATCCTTAGAGTTTCAATGCCTTAGGGGGAGTTAGTTGTATTCACTTTCATCCATGAACAAAGGGTGATAAGTTTTAATTTCAAAGTATAATGAAAATTTTCAAATTTCTTATATGATTTTTTGAAATGATGATTGTGCTTTCAAAAAAGGGGGAGATTGTTGAGTCAATAAGGTTTTCCTTATTAATTTTACATTACTTCTTGTTTTGAAAATCACAAACACCTTATACTTAAGAAAATGTATGTTTTACCTCCATAAGGAAAATTTACTTCTTTAAGGAAATTTACCCTAACCTAAATTTTCTTATACATAGAAATATTATTCTTAAGTACAAAAACTGGATTCTTAACCAAAATCCTGGAATCATATAATGTATAGATTTGGAGAATTCTATTTTTAGAATCCAAATTCTGTATGTGAACTGTTATGATGTTCCAGTCCGAATTCTGGACTCTGAACTCTTAAGTAGTTCGAATTCGAACTCCTAAGTAGTTCGACTCTAAACTCTTAAGTAGTTCGACTCCAAACTCTTAAGTAGTTTGACTCCAAACTCTTAAGGAGTTTGACTCCGAACTCTTAAGGATTTCGACTCCAAACTCTTATGCAATTTGACTCCGAACTCTTAAAGAGTTCGACTCTAAACTCTTAAGTAGTTCGACTCCAAACTCTTAAGCAGTTCGACTCCGAACTCTTGAGGAGTTAGACTCCGAACTCTTGAGCAGTTCGACTCCAAACTCTTGAGCAGTTCGACTCCAAACTCTGGAGCAGTTCGACTCCGAACTCTTGAGCAGTTCGACTCCAAACTCTTAAGTAGTTCGACTCCGAACTCTTATGAAGTTCAACTCCGAACTCTTATGAATTTTGGCTCTGAACTCTTATGAAGTTCGACTCCGAACTTTTACTAGTTCGAATTCGAACTATGAAAGTTCAGATTCCGATCTCTAGTGAAATAAGACTCCGAATTCCTATAAAACAAAATCCAAACATTTCTTAACATAGACTCTGAATTTCACATTGGTTAGACTCCAAACTTTTAATTTTCTTTCACTCCGAAATTTTGTATAGATTTTACTTACATATGCTCTATTTCAAAACGATGTCGTTCATTCAGTTATACATGATTTATTATTAAACGATTTCGTCTATTCTGTTTCTAATTAACCGTTGGTTGAGTTACACATGTACAGGTCCCTCCAAATGTCATGGAAAATATGACCCTTGGAGGAGGGAGCCGGCCGTTGGAAATTTTCCTATAAATAGGAGCTCATTTGAAAGAGCTCGATATGAAAAGGAAGTTGATTGATATAGAGACCACACACTATTAAGGTGATTTATAGAGAGATAAACTTTTCATGCCTTGTGCATACTAAACTGCTCGTTTAGATTGCATTGTGTGACTCCGAATGTTGGTGATTACATTCAAGGAATTCTGGGGATAAGAAGACAGAGGTGCCGACTACCATGAAGTTCGAGGGCTTCCTTGCTGAGGAAGACAGAGGTTCCAAATACCTTGAAGTTGAGGCCTTGTGGGGATAGCAAGACAGAGATTCTGATCTTTGTATCGAGAGCTTACCCTGGTGTGGGTAAGACAGAATTTCTTGAAAGTATAAATCAAGGGACCTTTATCCAAGGTTGTTGGATACCCTTCTCTTTGTGTTAAAAGACTTATATCTTATTACTTGTAGTTTTATTACTTGTTTTTTTCCGCTGCATATTGTATTGTAAGGAAAGTATATCCTTCTTATATTTCCATACACTAGTACTCTGATAAGTTTAGATTTTATACGCTTTAAGGTAGAATCTCATTTTATAAACCTTAGTTCCAATTCTCCAATTGGTGTTAGAGGTGTTTTGAATCTTCTTAATTTAACTTTGGTAAACTTAGAACTTTCCTTGTCTAAGGAAAACATTGTTATCCGTAACCAACTTTAAAGGTTCCAAAGGAATTTTTGAAGTGTACAATTCACCCCCCCCTCTTGTATGTTGATCATCTACATCGTTATTTTGATCCTACAATTTTGAAAGGTGTAGATCATTGGATGTTTTATTAGAGATGAGTTGATGGTACCTCTATAGGTTATCATCTTAATGGTAGTAGATACCACTGATAAATAATGAAACCGGGATGATTTTGAATAATTCTGTTGTAATTGTTTTTGAGAACTCAATGAGTGAAAACTTGCAGCATGTAGAAAGATACATAAATTATGTGAATTAAGCTATTTTATTAAGTTGTAGGGTGTGAATTTTGAAAATAATTATAATTTAAAAATTAATGGTTTATGAATATTATTCAAAATTATTGAAATATACCAACTCTGAACAATGAGATATACTAAATCGTAGGACATTATGCATGACATGAATACACTGATTCAAGGTATATCCATACAATGTTATTTTTTATCTGTAAAAATTAAACTATAAATTGACCCTTTCTTTTTTGTAGATTCTTGGATTCAACCCAAAGAATTATGATATTGAACATTGATGAACTAGACAATCATTTTTCAATTTAATGGAATAATCCTACAAAATATCCCAATTAATAATTCTATTGTTTTAAAAATAAAATCACTAAAAATCCACTTACACATATAATAATTTTATATAATGAGTCTCAAAAAATATATGAAATTTCATATGTGATAATATGTAGTAATATAAATAACTTTTATGTAATCAATTTTTAGTCATATATTGAGGTACTTATACAAAAACACTAATATACAAAAGAATTCAATAATGATATTATAATAATTCATATATAGTTTTCCTTTTTCCCAAAATCACTAATATAAAAGTTAAAATGACTCTTATACACATTACTTTACTGCACCCTTCATTCAAAAGATGGATATATTTTGGTTTCCATTTCTACTTGAGGCATTGACTTCCACAGTCTTCTCACATTCCATATTGATGATCATATTTTTAACAGAGTATAATAAAAATTTCTGAATTTCTTTCAACATATTTCTCTTTTCCCAATCTTTAAGATAATTTTTATAGAATAGAGGAACCATTTTGATCATTTCCTATCAATTGAAGTTTTCAATGATTTTATTTTCATGCATGTAGAATGCATAATGGAGGTTTAGGACAATAGGGATGTCATTGTTAATATAAAAAACATTCCCATTTTGATAGATAAAAAGAATACATGTTTCCTAGTGCCCCACATCCATCATTCCATTAATAAATATGTCATCTTTTATCCTAAAAACACTACAAATCCTTCAAACAAATCCATTTGGTCCAATATACTCTGTTGGTCTGTGATGATTCCACCTAAGATGGATTTCATCATGTCCTGCCCCACAATCCTCATAAATATATTGACCAAAACATGATCTATTATCTATAACCTCTATCCTCACTTGTCTTCCTGAAAGACTGATTTCTATCTATGATAGCTGGCTACTTGGGTAGCATTACCTAAATCACTGAAACCCAATTTTTCTTCTTACATATTCAACACATTTTCTAAATTTTCTAAATCTAAGGAAGTCTCATACACATATGATACCAAGTGATCTTTTTTCATGGGACTGAATCATATATAGGTAAGAGAGACTCACTCATACATAGTTTTGGATTATTTTAAAAAACTATCATAAATCTCATCGTAAATATTTGTCATCCTGGTAGTAACTAAAACACATTATTCAATATTCTCATATATCTTTATTCATTATTAGTTAACATATAAAAATAGAACAAAACATAAATAATATTCCCTAGAAATCATATATTATAAAAAAATAAAACATAATCTTGTAGGCTTCTAACACATATATTCTAGATCACCTCAAATAATTTTCTTCCATATTTAACTTCGAATTAATATATATATATATATATATATATATATATTATTTTTCATTTAGAGTTATTAACACCTTCATATGTATCGGTGAATGGTATATAATTGTGACATTAAATCTAAAACTATGAAAATTCTTAGTCATCCAACATTGGGGAAATCTGAAAACAAAAATAAAAGCATCTTGACAACAAAAAGGATGGAATTAATAATATAATGAAAAATAATTAAATTAATTTCAGGTGAATGACATGAAAATAAACTGCATACTACAATATTTGATATATTATTATCACATAATCATATGTATATGAGACCATTGTAAGAGGTATCCATCTATTAGTGGAAATATCAAATGAAAAAATTAAATTTTCTAATGAAATGCACACATGGACTCTTCAATAGTCCCTTTTTTATTCTTTTGAAGCATAACAGTACTCCATATAATGTTATTTTAATATGATCAAATCTCAAAAATCACAAATAATTAATTAATTTCTTATAAGTAATGCACTTATTCCTTTACTCTCTATTTTAATATAATGATTTTATGGATGTTACACATGTTTTTCAATAGTTATTATCATGATTTTAGGAATAAACCTCATTCCAATTCAATGTATTTGTTCTCCTATATCACATATTTTATTTTTATATTCATATATGTTTCTCCAACTGTTAAATAAATTCAATTTATTTTTATATGGATCTATAAAATATAATACTTATAAATATTTTATAAGGGTTAAGACCCTCAAGTGAATGCCAAATAATTTAAATAGTAATTTGACACAAATGTTATCATGATATTGACTAATTTATATTTACTGTAAACATACTGGAATATACACTCAGTAACGAAAAACATTTCATTCTTATATTGGATCATTGTATAAGTATATTCTTTACCTATGATTATTCATCTATAATCATATAAAATTTATTGAACATTTAATACTACATGTGATAATTAATTAAATATCCACCCAATACTAAGTCATTATTTTGTAAGTTATTCTATGATTTTATATTTAGTATCACTGAGATTATTTTAACATATTTTGATTCGTGTTTGATTCTTAAAGAGATGGGATGTAATAATTTTTTTTATGGATACTGGTATTTAATATTAAATATATACTAGTCACTAAAAGATTAGTTGATGGCACCAATACTTTAATAATCAACATAATTAATTTAATTTTCATTATGACAACCACTATAATTTCATTGGTAGACACAATGACTGGAGTGGAATGCCTTGAATGTGATAATGGTTTCGTGAAACTCTAATGGGATTTCATGAGACCAATTTTATTTTCATATTCTCGTAATTGTGGTTGAATGATTTAGGATTTAATTTGGCATTTCATCATTCAAGATGAAAAAAAGAAAAAATATATCAGAAAAATTCAATCAAGTTGTTTTACTATTATAATTCCAATTTTATAACATATTTTCACTCTATCAAGTGTGCTGTATTTTTAAAAAAAATCTACAACATCTATATGGTTTTATGATTCATCACTAAGGTATTAATATTTTATCAAAAAATATAATTAATTTACATATATTTAATATATTTCTTGATATCCAATTTTTAAAGAGATTTTTTAATTCTTTTTTCACGAAAATCATTGTTTGATCATTATATAGGTGATCATGAACCTAACTGTGTGTTTACATGGATTTTATGTGTATTTTAGGATTGATATTCATGATTTTATCCTTTATCAGAGTAAATACGGTTAATATGGACATTAAACTATTTAAAAACCCATAAAATGATTTATTATGTTGGAAGAAATCATTTCATAATTGATTAATTCAGGTAAATTTTATTTTATTGATAGAGGGTAATTTTATAAATGATTGTGTAATATTAATCAGCTATTAAATTTTTCACTGATGAGATAATGATAAATGGAGGTGTTTTGTGATGGAGTTCCTTTTTTGATATACTGAAATATTTTTTTGTTAATTTAAAACTGTTTATTTTTTAAAATATTGTATTTTATAATTTCAATGATTTTAGAAATTATACAAAATGAGGGTGTACATTGGTGAATGAGTTTTTCGTGATATAAACTTTGTTGTTGTTTTTTAAAATGTTAAATAATTTTATCCATAATGTTAAACTACATTAAAAATGATTAAATTTATTAGGGTATTTAAACATGAACATTGTAAATTTTTATCAATAATGAATTCATAGGTTTTTATAATTGAATTTTGAGTTTGGGTGTTCATAGGATAATTTTTTAGATAAATAGGTTGGATTAACAATGTTTGAAATATGGTTTTATAAATGTTTTATATATTAATGATTTTATAAAATGACGATTACATGAGTATATGTGTGATAAATTAAGTCAAATTATTTTTTAGGAATGTTTGGAAAATAATGTGATGTGGATTTGAATGAAATGATATGTGACATAAAGATTTCATTATTATGATTTTTCCAGTTGTGACATAAACATGATGTTTTATGAAATCCAAGAGGTTGTATTGGATGTATAGAAGTTCAGGTATTTAGGTATGATGTGAGTTTAGCCATGTAATACGAAAAATCATGGGTTAGATAGTGATAATAAATGAGCCATATATTTGGTTAATCCTTGGGATTTTCTATGATACATAATAAACCATGTGTCTGGATTAGACACGAGGAATACTAATCTTCAAGATGAATCTGTATTTGGATTCATGAGAAGTTAATCATATGTTTTACTATAATGTGAGTTCAAAAAAGAAATTATACCTCTTTTGGAATAATTTTAATCATTAAAATAGGATTTTAGGGTGTCTTAATTTCATAAGCTTATTTGATATTGTTTCATTATTTGTTCTAATTTCAATATGTGGAATTTGACTATACACATATTAGAAAGTCAATCACCACGATATTCATGGTTTTTTTGTTAGAATCTTACCAATTTACACTATGACCATATATTTATAAATCATGTATGAATATATAATTCACATATTACAAAGAATGTAAGGGATAATGAAGTTGTCAATATTTATTAGGTTACAAATCTTTCTCTTTATTTATATTTATTTTATTTCTAAATTGAGGGAATATTATATGTGGGAATGGTAGGAGGATAGTGTATGAAATTATATTTATATTTTTATCTTTATTCCAATTAATATACTATTTTTTAATTATTTATTTGGATGGAATTTATTTAAGGATTGTTGGGGGTGATGGGAATGGATTTGTTGGAAGAATGTGAAGGTGGAGATTTTTCATGGATACACCATGTACTATGTTGTCTTGTATATGGTACACAGTGTGGAAATGGTGGGAGTATTGGGTAATAAAGAAACTACTAGGTATGAAGTGGTTTGTACCTGATAGCCAATAGACACTCTGATAGTAATAGTTTTAAGAATAGTGTTTTTTCTTTTTAAAACAAAAATTTTAACTTAAAAATACCATGTCCAATGAATTTCTGTTTGTATATCCATTACCTCTACCCTTAAGTTCTCATAGGATATTCTCTTACACACAAAGACATATACTCTTCCACTCTTTATTGAATATTTTCAATGTTGTTTCATGATATTTTTATTAACAAGGTATTGTTTAGATCTTCCATTAATCACTATATTTTTTATGAATGAATGTGATATCCTTTTAATCAATTTTCTATGGATAAAAAACATGTTCATTCTCTTTGGGCTACGGCAGATTCTGGTTTGTCTAGCTGATGAAGGCGACTTGGCCTTGGCCTGGTCTCGTGCTAGTAGGTTGTTTAGAGGGTTTTCTTTTCATCTTCATCGTTGGATGTTTGATTTGCATATGGGTCGCGACTCCTCTACTTCGGAAATCTGGATTCAACTTCTAGGGCTACCGCTACCTTTTCAGAATCCAGCGCTCCTCCGTTCTATTGGTAATTCTCTAGGACATTTTCTCTTTGCAGATTGGAAGACCGATTCAATGGTACATCCAATTTTTGCGCGTATCTGCGTTGAAATGGAGATCTCTCGTCCCCCACCGGATAAGATCTGGATTGTGATTGAGGAGCAATACAGGTACGTGAAAAACGTATTTTATGAATCCTGGTCCATGTTCTATTCATTCTGTCATAGATAGAGACACCAGGTTGAGGAGTGTTGCAAAAGGGCTTCGGCGACTGTGGTTGACACGCCTTTGCTGCGCAAGATTGGCCAAGTTCAAGTTGAGGTTGGGGGAAGTGGTCCTGGAATTGGCTATGAGCCTGTGGCGGGAAAACTGAAGTCAAAGGAGGGAACTCAGGATACCCGTGGTCTTGTGGAGGCTATTCGGGGTGTTCAGGTGCAGGGGTCTCCGGGACAACCTGGGGTGGAGGTTATCAGTCCCCCCATTTCGTTGGCAGGGGATCCTTCTGGCTCGGGGCTGGCAGGGTCTGTAGATACAGGTCTGAAGGAGGCTTCAATGGTTATGTATCCTTAGGTAAGGGCTGTGTATGAAGGTCTCAAGAAGGATTTGGGTGTCTTCCAGGTGTCAACAACTTGGGGAAAGAGGGTCAGGGTCTTGCGGATGGAGCTTTGGTGAGGTTTTCTCTTCCCACGGGGGTAGTTGCTAGTCTTGAGGCCACCGGCAGTAAAGGCAGAGGCTGGGTGGACTAGAATCCCCAGCCTCAATTTATGGGCAGGGGTTTCGAGCAACCTGCTCTTCAGGAGGGTTCAGGGGAGGGGGAAACTTGTGTCTTGGGGAAGGCCCAGAACAACTGGGGTGATCTAAGGGTTTCGAGTTCTGCCTGTTTGTCAGGGGCTACCTCTCCAGTCCGGACCCCAGTTGTCTTGAGAAACAGGTTTGGAATGCTGGCTGAGGAGGAATCCAAAGTTGAATCACCTGCCTTGGCTGAGGAGGATGAGGACCATGGGAGAAACCCTTATTTTTTACTTTTGGAAGGCCAGATCTTGGGGAAGGCTTATCCAGAGTGTGAGGAGGGTGGAGGGGAAGCTGAACCTACTGTGACCTCCAGAAGCTTATCAGAAGCAGAAACCGATTCTAGGTGTAACAGGAGTAAGAGAAGGAGAAGGGTTAGGAAGGATTTTTCCTCTTTACCTCCTCCTATGAAGACATGGTCATCAAAGAATCTAATGTTGGAGAAGCTAGACAAGGTGAGCAAGTGTAGCCCAGAGTCACCTGGACAGCATGATCTCTCCTCGAATTGGGTTTTAAGTTCGGGTGATGTGGTGACCGAGCAGGTATTATGTATCAAAACCTCAGAAGAGGAGGCATCCAAGTTGATGGGCCGAAGTCTTGAAGTGGTTCTCAATGAAGAACAGTATAGTTGGGTCGACAGGCAGGATGCTATTTTGGTTGGAGATTTCAATAAGGGGTTGATTGGTCTCGAGGAGTATTTGCAGGTATGGAATAAATTATCCTCTTCCCTTGAAGACCTGGTTAGGGGGGGATCCCCTGTTGCAGGTATCAATGTTATCCTGAAAGTTATTTAGAGACACCATTTCTGGTAGAGTTCAACTGATTTTCAATGACTCTTTTTTAATTATTTCATAGCTTTTCTTTGTTGAGTCACTAGCTTGGTTGTGTGAGGAATTGTCGGAGGGTCATCTTGACCAGTTGGGCTAGAGCATGCTGTTTTCCCCTCTGCAGGTCATTTGGGATGTGGTGGATACAGAGGGGTGGCTTGCCATTGGGAGGGACCATGCATGCATGGGATCATCAAGTGGCCTTCTTTGGGGTGAATGCTAGTAGCTTATGCTTGGAAAAGGTTTTTTCTGATTTTATGTTTGTTGCTGTTTGGTAAGTGTTGTAACGTTCGGTTTCTCACTATTACCTTAAAAGTGCCTTTTAATAAAAAAATAATCTTCAGTCTATATTTATTTTAACTTTTTTTCAGCTACTAAATCACCAAAATTAAATTTTTTAGGTTTTTTAATACCATTGTTCCATTTTTGAACATAAAAACCTTATATCATTGGAATTTTTTTAATTCCATCCATTTTTTTCATTAGGTGTTCAAATTATCATCCCATATTTTATAAGATATATACTCTTCAACTCATTATTGAATCTTTTCAATAGTGTTACATAATCTTTTCATTGACATGGTATTCTTTATCTCATCCTACAATCTATATATTTTTCATAGAAGTATGTTAAATCCTTCTATTATATTTTCTAGGATAAATAATATGTTTTTTATCTTGAATTCTTCTATATTATGTTATTGTAAAGTCTATACGTTTTATAATTAATGACAAAACCATTTTATGGTGTTCTTGATTACTATTATCTCATTATAAGTTAAACAATATTTAAAATACTATTTTACAGGTTTTCTAAATAAATTATTCTACGATGGTTATCTTCAACCTAATAGTTTTGGGATTTAAACATTAGTAAAATGATAGTATTTATTGTGTATCAATTTTTGGATTTCGTCCATTTCTCTAAAAGATATCTAATCCCCAGTAATATATAAATTATAATGTTTTTTATTCAATGGTGGAATAGTTTCTCCCTTATAACATTAAATGGGATTTTTGAACATATTTATGTAGGTTAATCGTTGTTCTTCTTATATTATTAATGTGTTTGTCTAGAAATGATATGGGATGATAAGATTGAACAATAATAAATATATACAATTAATTAAGGTATCATACTATTTTCTTATAAATATATGACTCATAGTGGTTAATCTGGTTCATGTTTATGTAATTTTTAGTCCATACCCACCCAATACATGTCTCACTCTCATGTTATTACTTATTTTCATTATATTGAGTGTTTTAAAAAGGGACATGTTGTGTTATTTGATGAAATTAAATGTACTCAGCATGATGATGGATAGATTGATGGAATGTAATTGGATCACTATAGAAGAACATAGAATATCCTATCCCTATTCTTTGAAGGGATGAGATTTAAAATTATTCTTAATTTAAATAAAAAATTTCATTTCCCCTAGAAGATTAGAATTTCAGCATAACAAATCTATATTAAGTTGACTAAAATTTCATTCTTTGGCCTAAATTAGGTTGTTTATGTATATATCCTCCCTTTATTAGGAGTTACATGTTCCGACCTATATTATGTTATATATAACCAAGTACCATGTGAACCACTATTGGTCCCCCTATGTTAAATTCATTGAGAGTGGGTGGGTTGGATTAGGGCATGAAATATTGAAATAATCCCCCATTCTATTCATGATTATTTTTTAAACAAAACATTATTCTCTATTTATGTCATATAAATATATGATTTCATAAAATTCATGAAAATGAAACAGTATTTTACTAGGTTAATACAAAATAGGCTAATATGAAGAATATAAAATGAAAACATTCCATTGTAATATAATAACTAATTAAAAATACAATTACAAGGTCTTGACAGGACTCGCTATCCCTTATAGTTTGAAGAATATTACACTTATGTAAACTACCTACTCTATTGAATAGAGATAGATCACTACTCTCTTGAATAATCCTCATATGGTTTGTATCAGCTCTATATAGTTTTTTAACTAATAAAGGGTTGATATTAAGATCTTTTTTATTAAATGGGATGAAATCCTATATCCTTGGTGAAATTTTCATTATGAGTAATTAATTCTAAAATTATCTCATCAATGAAAAATACATAATGGTAAACTCTTTCAAGAACTGCTCTATATAATAGTCCCTAATGGAATGCCTATGTGTAATTTCCTCTATGAAATTCTTTGATCGAATTACTCATGAACTTCCCAGCATCACAGACAGTTTTTCCTCACAAGTGTCCTTGTTTTTTAAAATCATTCACTTGGAGAACACCCTTTTTTTGAAAACTCTATTGATTCATGCACTACACTCGAAAAAAATGATTTACAGAAATCCCTTAGTATGAATTGATATTTACATTAATCTAAAAATTTCAAATTCTCTACATTCTTTAATTAAATAAATTCTTAATGATAGGTATATAGTACCAGTTTTATGAAAAATATAATAATACTAATATTACTATTTGTAAATTAAAAAAAACAAATTTACATGAATATTTTCATATGTTTAACACATACTATGTATGTACCCATCATTAATAATTACTTATTATAGTTTTTTTAAAATAAAATTAACATTTTTATATTCTCTAAGATAATTTAGGATTAGATATTTAAATATGTAGTTCATAAACTGTATATAAAACAACCTATTCTTCACAGTGAACTCTTCTAAATAGTATAAATTTTTTCAATAAAATAGAACATTTTAAAAGAAAGTTGTTATCTTCTCATGAAAAATATTCATGGATTTTAACTAGAATTATTCTTTGTTCTTACATATCCTTAAAACCATTGGAAAACAATTTAAGACATGGCTTGGGCAGAAAATTATCTGTAAAGGATATAAAGTTATGAATATTATTTATGAGGAAAAAAACAAGAAAATACAAGTAATTTATACATATATCATCAATGTTATTTTATTGTACGATATAAAAAATTTCTACATGGAAAAAACACACACTTAAGTCTCAAACAAAAACTTTAAAACCTATATAAAAAATAAAACTATTTTTAGAAACATATAAAATCACATTCATTAACTATTTTAAACCCTTGTCATAAACAAATATGGCCAAGATAAATCCATTAATGAAACCCTCTAGTAAGTCCCTCATAATTTAATGTTATAATAAGGATCCTTTACCAATGAATTGGATCACTATCTAAGAATACCCATATTATATTCTATATCTGGCTCACTCGATTCTATCAGGGAGCACCCATCATATATGTTATATTAGGCTCACCTATGTGCTATATTGATGATCCTCCATTCATATAAGATATATAAAGCTCACCCATTTCTCATGTAAAACTTGGATGTTTAATTTCAATAATAAAACATTTAATTCTTAAACCTTTTCATCATAAAATCTTGAAAAAATCTTTTGAACACGTATAAAATTCACATTAAGATATCAAAATTCAATATGATTTTTTTTAAAATAAATAAAGAATAATGATAAATTGTATTTTTTAAATAATAATTTAAATATTGAAAAGTAATTCAAGATTAAAATAATTTTTATGTAGGTGAGAAAAGTAATTTTCACCGTATATTTTAAAATAGAACATTCATATTTTCGTTGGAAAATAATGTCAAACATTCTTTACTAACATTTTTCATTTTTAGAAACTATGAAGGAAAGTTAAAAATTTCTTCTTAAAAGTCTCATTTTTATATAATTACAATTTTAAAATCATCTTAATACATTGTCATTTATGAAAATAAGAGTTATAAATAAAATAGTAAAACATGGTTTTTCAAGTAAATTCCTTTACCCTAATTGATGCATTTGAATTTTATGCCCCGCAAAATAATAATATTCAAAACCCATTATATATAATTATTATAGGGAAATTAATGATATAAAATGTCTAATAGGGCTTTATATACACCTCCTCAAATAATATAGGTTCACAATATCTAGATATTCCTCAATGAAAGGAAATTGAGACAATGTCCCTTACTTTAAGTCTAACTTGTCATGTATGTTATTAATCTTGTTGAGTAACAAAATCATGTTAATTATTTATTATCTTTATGACCGTTTTAAATTTTATTTTCCATTAATTTTATCTCTTACAATTCTATATACAAGTAGTTCATCATTTATGTTAACTTTTAATGTTTTTACAGTATTTAGATTATGTGTCAAAAATGACTTTGGTAGGTTGACTATGGTCAAATTATTCATTTTCAATACAATATTGAAAAATAATAGTTAATAATTATCCTATTTATACATAAAGTATAATTTTTAAGTGATGTGGAATTTTTTTTAGGAAAATGAACTATGATACAATAATAGTGACGGTAGATCGTACATATGAATGAGTAATGCTTTCATTTTCAACCATCATTATTAAATGAAAGTATGTATTATTCAATCAATAAATAATGGTAAAATTATCATAAATATAATATTATTTCCTTAAATATACTTAAATATATCAGTAATTATATTTGGTGAAGAAACATTATCACATCGCTCCATGGAGCTGGTACCCACACATAACCACGAACAAGATTATAATTTTTCTATTAGTTTAAAGGTAATAAATAAAATGAAATAATAAATTTTTAGAATGATAAATATATAATTAGTATCATAATTATTTTATATTTATAAAATATTTTCATTTCATTTATCATTATTACCTTCCATGTAATGTGTTAATGAAAAATTATTCTCATCCCTCTCTGAGGCAGTAGTCTTCCAAACAAATAAATGATGGTTTTTGTGCCCATTTGATGGAAAAAAGTAGGTTTTATGTAATGTGATTAGAATAATAAGATATATTTATATTTTATATGTTTTTTATATTGTAACATAATAATTAGGTAATATTTCAAGGATTTGAGTAATAAATAAAATAAAAACTCTCGATTATGAATGATACAGCTTCTTGGGAAAACCAGGATTACAAAAAAAAAATAATTCCTATATTAGTTTTATGATCAATCCATGTTATCCAGGATGAGAGTTTGGAAGAATATAAGGAATTTATGTAGGTATTATCTAATCAAAAAATGATTTAATATGTTATTAGTAAAGGTTAGGGGTGTACTTTTATAAGTGAGGTGATTTCCACACTATAACTCTTTAAAAATAAAATTTAATTCCCACAATTTACACATACTAAAAGGATAAATAATAGACCATTATATATAATTATAAAATATAATGTCTAAATATGGTCAAAAAATATATTTTTACACGTTTTTAGGTCATCTAATTTCTTATCTATTTAATCTAACCCTCTGATAAATTTACAATAACAATAATCGTGGTATATTATTTTTACAGTTTTCAATATTCATTATGATTGAAAATTTAATTTATATTATTAGATGAAATAAATTATTCTGAATCTATGTATGGAATCCATTTTAACAAATTCAATTTACATAAGTGGTAGAATTTAATTTAATATAAAACCCACTCATGCGATGAAAAATAGTATTTTCTGGAAATGAATTTCTCAAGATAAAGATGATTTTAAATTTTATATTTGAATAGTAATAATATTATATAAATTTAAAACCATATTTAAAAGTATATAATACATATATTTAATTATAATCATTTCTCATTATGAATTATTTTAATTAATTAAAAAGGATAAACCTTATACACTTTCAAACAGTTTCCAAAAAAAATTCTAATCCCAAAAATAAACTAATAATGAAAACCAATATAATAATGATAAAAATGTAATTAAGTATAATAAATATAAAAAAAATACAAATGCCAATTTAAATTATAGTCCAAACATATATGGGGATATAAATTATTTAAAATATTGAAAAGAAATGGCATTTTTACAAATATCAATATTTTCATTATTAATAGAAAAATGAATATTTTCTAAAAAATAAGAAAAGGTCGCCCTAAGTTAATTTTTATAAAATAATTTCAAAAATTAAAATAATTTAATATTTATAGTGATTAATTATAATAATTTTTCATAATATGAAATAAAAATAATTTTTGAAGAAACCATATTTTTGAAGATTTAAATCACATTACAAAAATTTATAGATTATTTTCTAAGAATTTATCTATAAATATTTACTAACTTTGAGATTTCTCTTTATATTCCATAAATTTTTTAATAAAATTCATGACCCCTAATTTAGAAACCATTTAATAATCTTCGTTTTTAAAGTAAAATTATTTCATGGTTCCGGCATGCACATTGTCACGTGTTTTACAAGATATCAAGCATAGCTTCCTTTTTAAAAATATTTAAGAGCTATATTATTTTTCCATTAAAAAACAGAATCCTCAAAATTATAATTTTATCTTAGTAATCAAATGTTTTAAACTTTTTAAATACCTTTTTTGAAAATACATATCATAAAAAGGGTTAATAAAATTTCCTCTTAATAATATAGAAAATAAAAATAAAAATTTCATTTAGAATAAAAATATTTAGCATAAAAATAGTATAAAATCTACTTGAAGTAATTATTAGGACATTTTTATAAGAGAATTATTAAAAAATAATCAATTTTTGATTTTATTCTCTAGAACCAACTTTTGTGTACTTTATGATAACATGCATTCCGTGTTTTTACTATTAATAAACTACTTATTATATCATGATTATTATTCTACTTATGATATCATGATAATTTCCTTAGAGTAGTTGTAACATTAAAGGTTTTAGAAGTTCCCCACTACAGTGAAAACTCGGAAGTTCTATGAATATATTGTTGAATATATATTTTATAATTGTATGAGATCATTTGAGGGGCACAAATGATACATGCTATCTAGGGTAGATAATCATAGGACATTAAGGCAACTTCTCATGGTCTACGCCCTTATAAATATAAAATATGATATAATTAAACAATGCCATCTAGTAGGAAATCTACATTTCAATGTGTCATTGCATATTCCTATCTACAGATATGTTTTTTCATCCTTATAATTGATGATTATTATTGGTGAATATTATGATTTTCACAATTTGGTGTATTGATAAAAATAACGAAGACATATTTTCTTGTCGACTTAGGATATGTTGGGTGCGTCATTAGTAATGATGCATTATTAAATAATGTAAAAAGTGTCCCTTCTATTTTCAAAAAAGTATATATCTCAATCCCTTTGATGGAAATGATATATCCTAAATAAATCCATAAACATGGTGTTCGATAGTTAAATTTTCCATGAAATAAAAGAAAGATACATCAAGAACATAGGTAGATGGCACTTATGTCACGACCCACCTTCACCAAGATGAGAGAAGGGATATCAGATTTACAGACCCTTTCATCTTCAAGTTGAAGGAGAGATAATGACCCCCGATACTCGACTTCAATAGGTCCCGGAGTGGCGACTAGCACCATGGGTATAGAATCACATACAAGATGGAAGGCATTACCCTTTTTCTTTAATAGGATCGGAAGATAAGATAGTAAATCCCAAAAACACCAAAACTGGGGGGGTAAAAGGAATGCCAAAGAAAACCATTCCCATATGTATGTTACAACAGTAAATGCCACAAAGTACAAGGATACTACAAAGGTAAAGTACCAAAGAAAGAAGAAAAAATAGCAACTGCAACTGTCCCAGTGCCCGAGCTATTACGTCCCTGCACGATCCCTGAAGTCCTCCTGGAAACCTGAAAGTAGTTTTATATATGTTGGGTGAGCATACAAGTATACTCAGTAGGGAAAACCAAAGACTATGGTGCACAAGTGGGGAGGAATTCTAATGCCCTATGAGAAAATAGATCACCAAAGAACCTAGAAAGGAAAAACTATCCACCCAAGCCTCACCAAGGCACACTCCCTAAATAACGCAAGTCAAGTAATGTATAGTAATATCACATCGATATTTGGGTACCCCGTGACACTTTCCCACTAGTTATTGAAGACATATTACGCATTGAACCTCTCCCGCCATTCTCACTGCAGTCCCACTGCCACTCCCCGCCCGCACAGACCTGGTCCATCACTACAACACATCAATCCCACAAACACCTTGGCCACAAAAACCACCCGTAACCACGCCCGGAAACACCAGGGCCAGAATAACTACATCCAAGCCCACAGACACCTCGGCCTTATCCTGAAGACTCTTGGGAAACAACCTTCCCACACACACCTAGTCCAACCACCACAACTACCATGCCCTAATAATCTTAGAATATAATGGACCTCAGGACATCACAACCTGCCCAAAGAGTCTTGGGCTATTCGGAAATGGGATCAGAAAATGAGCTAACGACCAGACACTCATAGGAGTATTGGAAAAAACACCCTCCCCCGTGAAATGGGGGTGTTCGGCACTAAGTACTCAACTTGGGTGGGGCTCCAATAAGAAACATAAGAACTAAAATTATGTATAGGTAACACGCACTCATCCCAACCTAGGGTTTCCAAAGCCATCCTAAGTACAAACACCATCGTTACTATTCATTCATAGAAGAATGGAACAACACTCATATCAAGTCACAAATCATTACCAAAACCAATTCCCCATTTAACCCATTCTTGATTTCATGTTCAATTGATCCCATTTAGGTGAATTATGCACTACTGGGAAACTAACCGACATAACCACAAGCCAGAGAAAAATAAACAGCCAAACAACAATTTAAGCATTCACACCCGGTTCTCTTGTGAAATCACAACAACAGAGGGATCAGTGAGACCCTCAAAGTACTGGAACCAAACCAAGCCTCAAGATACTTCCCCACACAGCTTTAGATTCACAACCAAAAACTGTTCCACAATAGAGGATCCCATCCCCATCCACGTCACCACATAAGCATCAAACAGAACAACACACTTACTACCAAATCAGAGTAGGGAAACTTCCATGTTCAAGCACATCATTAATTCTTTTCTTCTTTATGTTGGTTAACTAGGGTGACCACACAAGGATTGATGTTCACTGGGTATCCATTTAACCAACCAAGTTTAGGTGATTAAACAATTTCAATGTTACAGTTATTTAATCATCACAGAAGACAAGGGTTCATTAGTGCACAAGGAAAGACCACAAACGGCAATGATTTTCAGTGAGCATAAGCCCATACAGTTCACAACATAAAGAGATTATAAAAGTGTACAGCAGAATTTTTAAACTCACCCCATCATTCTTTAGCAATCTGTTTATTATCTTTGTTATGGTTTTGTTTCATCCATTCCCACAGAAATAGTATCGTACCCACCCCGCATGCTACACAGTAAGGAGAGAAAAAGGAAAAATCCCTACCTGGTTGATCAAGGATCGAAGTTCTTCTCCACGCGCAAATAACTAGGGATGTGCGACTTGCTGGGGAGGAACGTCGGGGACTCCAAGGTGATCAGAAAGGCTCCGGCATAGACACACCACTTTCCTCAGGAAGGGGAATTCCAAACGCACCAGGAAGAAAAGGAGAGCATCCAAGAGGAGGAAGAATAAGGAATTCCCATGGAATATAAGGATGAGATCCCATTATTACAGGATATGGAAATTTGAACGACTTAAAAGTCAAATCATGGTTCCCCACATGGTCGGGAAGTTACGAACGATGGAATTAATTGTCATTTAACAATTCTCCTCGAAGGGGTGGTCATAATGGTTATGCGTTAAATAGTTTTCATTAACCATAAGGAAACATGTAACAGGGGGGATCTGGAAGGTATCAGGGCGGGTATGAAACTGAGGAAAAACCACACGTTTTGGTTTGTTAAGGTTTTCTTGACTCTTGGGGGATTTTAGATATTATTTATGGGCTTTAAATGGCTTTAAAGAGGGCATTAAATCATTTTCACGTCAAAAGATATGTTGTGGGAGTGGAAAAGTCGGGAACAGAAAGAACAAAGACCGCTCAGTTAGGACACAGTGCCACCGTCATGGTGCCACCCTCACGATGCCATCGTCACGGTGCCACTGTCACGGTGTCACCCTCAGGGTGTCACCCTCATGGTTCCACCGTCACGGTGCCACCATTTTAAGGGAGCTATTTTTTGTAAAAGTAATGGACCAGGTGGGCCCGGGCCATTACATCAGATACCTCTCAAACTATTCTTGCCCTCGAGAATCAAAACTAGTCATGAAGAAAAGAGGGGGTTCCGAACAACCACCTCGAAAGATACCTCCCAAGAGTGAACCTCATTGACATCTAGGAACACATCTCCCTCAAGTAACCAGGCAACATTCTTGGGTCAAACTGTCCAGTCATATTGGTTAGGGAGTTTCTTCCCCCATGTCAAGATACTATCCACTTTGGGTGGCACTGACTCGCCCGCACGGGTTTAATCGCATCCACCTTAATGCATCTTGATTAGGGATCAGTTCCTCCCTTCCCCATAGTCAGGACTCTTAAAACACATCCGTAGAATATGGCAAACCGCACATTCCATAGTTAACAAGGTATATCATTCCATCACAAAAAATTACAAACAAAATAGAAAAAACTCAAAATAGCTCTGGGTACTAGGCGCGCATCTGTGTCTCCCATTACGAGGTACTTTCCTCGAGCCTGCTATGCCTCTACAACACATGAACCAAAGGGATGGTTTTTCCATGGAGCACATTCTCCTCATGATCCTCAATCCTCACTAGCCTTTCCATAAAAGTCACGTCATACTTGATATCCAGCTTTCCCCAGTTGAGGACATGTGAATCGTCACGTAGATATCATCAGATCTAAGATACATGGAATACGCCATGCATTCTCAGTAGCGGCGATGGTAGTGATAGCTGATAATCCACATCGCCGACCCACCACAGTAATCCGAACAGTTTGATGAACCTAAGAGAAATCTTACTCTCCCTGTCGAACCTCCGTTGCCCACGCCGAGGGGAGACCTTCAAGAACACGTGGTCCCTGACCTCGAACTCCAAGGGTCTCCTCCTGTTATCGGCATATGAATTTTACCAGTCCTGGGCCGCCTTCATCCTCTCCCGTATAAGCTAAACCTTCTCCATCGTGCTCTACACCACCATTGGACCAAGAACACCTACCTCCCCGACCTCTGTCCATCACACGGGTGAGCGACATGGCCTCTCGTACAAAGCTTCAAACGGATCCATGCCAATGGTAGAGTGATAGCTATTGTTGTAGGAAAACTCCACCAGAGGAAAGTGTCGTTCCCATGATCCCCTAGAGTCTAGAATACATTCTCATAGCATATCCTCCAATGTCTGGATGGTGTGCTATGTCTATCTATTTGTCTGGGGATGGAAAGCAGTGCTAAGATGCAGCTAGGTGCTAAAAGCATGTTGCAATCCTCTCCAGACTCATGAGGTGAACCGTGCATCCCTATCCGATACTATGGACCTAGAAACTCTATGAAACCGCACCACCACATCCATGTACTTCCATGTAAAGGCATCCACTGTACCCGAATCATTGATCTCCAGAAAGTGAGCTGATTTTTTCAATCGGTCCACCACTACCCAAATAATTTCGCAACCTCCTTGAACCTTGGGTAGCCCTGTGATGAAATCCATTGAGATGTCATCCCACTTCCACTCGGGGATGTCTAAAGGTTTCAAAAATCTGCCTAGAACACGGTGTTCAGCCTTCACCTGCTAACACACTAGTCACCTGGTCATGAACTTTTCCACCGCCCGCTTTACCCCGGGCCACCAAAATGGTGTTCATCCTTCCGGAGCATTGCCTTGGTTAACCCGGTCACACATCACTACACATACTGAGTCTCCCCATGGAGACTCCTCTACTTTCTGCAACATAGAAGATTTCACTCTCATTTGATACAGGAAACCTCTAACACCATCCAACCTTGCATCCAGGTGCAGGGCAGCCAACTCCTCCATCGCCTTCCAAGAATCTGCCAACTCTCGAACTACATCCTTATGTGACTTCCTGCTCAAGGAATCAGCCACCACATTCCCTTTTCTTGATGTGTAGGAAATCTAGAAGTCGTAGTCCTGAAGGAACTCCATCCACCTTCACTGCCGTAAGTTCACGTACCACATGGAGAATACATACTTCAAGCTTTTGTGATCCATGAAGATCGCGAAGTGCTCCTCGATGAGGTAATGCTGCCACAACTTTAGTGCGAACACGACCGCTACAAGCTCCAAATCGTGGGTGGAATAATTACGCTCATGAGGACGTAACTTTCTAGACCCATAAGAGATCACCCCTTGTTGTTGCATCAGCACACACCCGAGTCCCTGTCCGGAAGAATCACAGAACATATCATACGCCTCCCCTTCCTTAGGAAACCTCGGCACTAGGGAACTTACCAACTTCTCCTTTAGATAGCTGAAGGTCGTCTCGTACTGCCCATTCCACACGAAATCCTGGTCCTTCTTGGTCAATGATGTCAAAGGTGCTGCAACTCTAGAGAAGTTGGGTACGAACTTCCGATAGTAGCCTGCTAGTCCAAGGAAACTATGACCTTCTACCACATTCTTGCTGCTTCCCAAGAAACAACTTCCTCGACCATTGATGGGTCCACCGCTATTCCCTGATCAGACACCACGTTCCCAAGGAAGTGCACTTCCCGCATCTAGAACTTGCACTTGGACAACTTCCAATAGAGTTGGTGCTGTCGGAGGACCTCTAAAACCGTTATCAGGTGCTCAGTGTGATCCTCCTATAATCTTGAGTAGATCATGATTTCATCAATAAACACAACTACGAACCAATCCAGGTATTCCTAGAAGATGGAGTTCATGAGTCCCATGAACACATCTGGTACATTCGTAACGCCGAACGACATGACTACAAACACAAAGTGTCCATACCTACATCTGAAGGCAGTCTTTGAGATTTCCCCCTCCTTCACCCTCAACTGGTGATATACATACCATAGATCAATCTTAGAGAACCAACCTTCTCCCCTCAACTGGTCAAAGAGATCTTCTATCCTCGGGAGGGGGTATCGGTTCCTGATCATTACCCGGTTCAGTCTCCTGTAGTCTATGCATAGCCTCGGACCACCATCTGCCTTCTTTTTGAACAATACTGGATCAACCCATAGTGACACACTTGGTCGAACAAAACCCTTCTTTATCAGATCTTCAATCTGAATCCACAACTCCAGCAACTCAAAAGGTGTCATCCGGTAGGGAGCCATCAAAATCAGACGTGCACCAGGTTGCAAGTCTCCCCCGAACTCAATATCACATCGAGAGGGTAGAGTCGCCACCTATTCAGGGAATTCTTCTATAAACCCACTGATGATCCCTGGGACTTCCACAATTTATACATCCACTGAATCCACTGATAGTTCAACTAACAAGGAAAGGAGGGTCTCCTCTCGCCTGCTTCTTTTCTAGAAACCCCTCTCACTGATGAAAGTTACAGGTCGGCTGCCCAAATCTGAAAACACGACCCTTCATTGGAGGTAGTCAATGACATCACATACAAAGAACAGCCATTCAATGCCTAGGATGACATCATATGGTTGTATCTGCAATAGTAGAAGATCCCTGATAGACTGATGTGGACCTATCATCAGTCTACACCCTCAACAAACATAAAACAAGTCGGTCTGACCCCCGACTGGCATACTCAGCACCAGGGGAACTAGAAGTGTCTCAACATCTAAACCCAGAGCACGGGCCAGACTGGGTGTAACAAAGGAGTGCTAAGCTCATGTATCGATGAAGGAATATGAAAAAGTAATAAAAAAACTGGTCATACCTCGAATGACTTCCGGCCCTGCTGGAGCTGCTGCCATCCCGGTGTGTAACTACCAAAGCCCACCTCCTCTGCCCCTCGGTTGTCGGCCACCTCCCCAACCGCGCCCTATTCGAGGTCCCTGAGGAGCACCCTGAGGCCGACCTCCTCCTGTGACCTCTGCCATTAGAGGAGCGGGAGCTCACTATCCCTGCTGCTTCTACTGAAAGGGTCTGGCTAGAAACTGTTGCGGCTAGGGCAAGTGTTGCACTGGCCCATATCCATTGTATTGTACTCGGTTCGGGAATTGATTCCCAAGGTGACTATGGCTGCCATAGATGAAGAATCTTGGTACTGGGCCTGAAATGATAGGGCGAGGACCGGGAGATCGGAACCATAACTACTGGGTCATGCTCCCTACTGCTCGAAACCTAGAGGGCCCTAATGCTAGAGGCCTGCTGCTGACGGCCTTCCCCTTCGACGAGCCCAACTGGATTCCCTCTCGTGATACACCTCCCAGCCTGTGAATCCTCTCCACCACTTCATCCTTTTTCTGTACCTCCAAGTACGTCGGTAGGGTGAAGGGAGTAACAACATACTGAAGGGAAGGTCGAAGTGCCTCCTCCAAATGTCTTTCTCAAGACTCCTCATCCGGAAAGAGGTCGGGAGCAAAGAGAAGGAGATCCATGAACTTGATCCCCAAATCTCTTACTGATATAATCCCCTGCTAGAGGGAGAGTAGTTACTGCCTCTTCTCAGCCTTCATCATGGAGGAGAGAAATTCCACCCGGAACTCCTTCTCAAAGTCAACCCACATAACCTCAGCCTCCCTCTTCTCCCCAAGAAAAAGCGTCCACTACTGGCACGCTGCTCCCCACATCTGACTTACAGCCAGAGGAACTCAATATTCTTTCGGAGCTCAGATCAAGCTAAAATTTATCACTAGATCCTCTAGCCAGCTCTCTGTCTCCATGTCAATGATGCTACCATCGTACTTCCCGAGGGTCTGCCGCTGAAAGGCATGAAGCATCTTCTGCCACTGATTGTCCTCCTCCTCTTGGTCAGCCCTCTGTCGATCAGCCAAGCCAGACTCTTGGGCCTCGATCGCCCGCACTACTCGTGGTCATCTCCCGGGTTCCAAAGCTACAAGTTAAACAAGAAATTCCTAAGCCCGAGTATTGTAGAACATTTCTTTTAAATTTTCTTAGACTTCTTATTCATTTTAAATACCCAAAAATACCCATGAAATGTAAGAACACAAGTCATTATAATGCATGTATCTTCCCTAGGGTCTCTACCATGCAATATGTGCAGCCTCACTTGGTCATTTGATAGGCCCAGAGTCCTTGCATCGGATCACGGGGGGGCCTAAAATCACATGTCCTAGCCAGACTTCCTAGGCCTATTTCACACACCAAAATCCCCCAACACTGTTTTCCTACCATACCATGTAATACTCGTTGTTCCTAACCACAGAATCCATCCTATCTCTCAACCTCAATCCTTTGATACCATTCTGCCATGACCCACCTTTCCCAAGAAGAGAGAAGGGAAAAAGATTTCCAGACCCTTCCGTCTTCAAGTTGAGGAGAGATAATGACACCTGAGACCCGCCTTCAATAGGTACCAAAGTGGCGACTAGAACCAAGGGTATAGAATCACATACAAAATGGAAGGAATTACCATTTTATTTAATAGGATTGGGAGATACGATAGTAAATCCCAAAAACACAAAAACTGGGGGGTAAAAGGAATGACAAAGAAAACCATTCCCATATGCATGTAACAACAGTAAATGCCACAAAGTACAAGGAGACTACAAAGGTAAAGTACCAATGAAAGAATAAAAAAACTGCAACTGCAACTGTCCCAACTCCGGAGCTAGTATGACCCTGCACGATCCCTGAAGTCCACCTGGAAAACTGAATGTAGTTTTATATACATAGGGTGAGCATACAAGTTTACTCAGTAGGGAAAACCAAGTACTCCCGTGCTCATGTGTGGAGTCTTTCTAATGCCCTGTGAGAAAAGAGATAACCAAAGCACCTAGCAAGGAAAAAATATCCACCCAAGCCTCACCATGGCACACTCCCCAAATAACGCAAGTCAAGTAATGTATAGTAATAGAACATCTATATTTGGGTACCCCGCGCCACTTTCTCACTGGTTATTGAAGACATCCTACCCATCGAACCTATCCTGCCATTCTCACTCCAGTCCCACTGCCACTCCCCGCCCACACACACCTGGGCCATCACTACCACACATCCCGCCCGAAAACACCTGGGCCACAATAACCAATGGTAACCATGCCCGCAAACACCTGGGAAAGAACAACTACTGCCACGCCCGTAGACACCTAAGCATCATCCCAAAGACTCTTGGGAAACCACATGCCCGCTCACACCTGGTCCAACCACCACAACTACCCTGCCCGAAGAATCTTGGGCTATATTGACCTTAGCCCATCACATCTTGCCCGAAGCGTCTTGGGCAGTTCAGGAAATGGAGCAGAAAAGGAGCTAATAACCGGCCACTCATAGGAGTTTTGGGAAAAACAGCCTCCCCCATGAAATGGGGGTGTTCGACACTAAGTGCTCAACTTGGGTGGGGCGTGAATAAGAAACATAAGAACTACAATTTTGTATAGGTAACAAGAACTCATCCCAACCTAGGGTTTCCAAATCCAACCTAAGCACAAACACCCTAGTTACTATTCATTCATAAAAGAATGGCACAACACTCACGTCCAAGTCACAACTCATTCCGAAAACAAATTCCCCATTTAACCCATTTTTGATTTCATGTTCAAGTGATCCCATTTAGGTGGATTATGCACTACTGGGAAACTAACCGGCATAACCACAAGACAGAGAAAATGAAATAGCAAAATGAAAATTTAAGCATTCACGCTTGGTTCTCTCGTGAAGTCACAACAACAAAGGGATCTGTGAGATACCTCAAAGTTCTGGAACCAAACCAAGCCTCGAGATACAGCCCCACACAGCTTCAGATTCACAAACAACAACCGTGCCACAAAAGAGGATCCAATCCCCATCCACGTCACCCCATAAGCATCAAACAGAACAACACACTTACTACCAAACCAGAGTAGGGAAACATCCAGGTTCAAACACATCATTCATTAGGTTCTTCTTTCTGTTGGTTAACCGGGGTGACCACACAAAGATTGATGTTGACAAGGTATCCATTTAACCAACCGAATTTAGGTGATTAACCAATATCCATGTTACAGTTATTTAATCATCACGGAAGACAAGGGTTCATTAGTACACAAGTAAATACCACCAACGACCATGAACCTGGAGTTAGGGAAAAACTTTTTTTAGATTATGCTAGATGAATTGACCAAAAACCCCATTATAGATGTATAATTATATAAAAATATTAAAACACAAATGGGATTCAATTATATTTTCTCTTCATAGGACCCTAACATTCATACAAGTGATAGAAAACAGAACTATCATCATTCATTCCTTGCTAGTATACCCCGCATGAGAGACCTCAAAGAATCACATCCTTCAACCTAACACAATGCCATTGGGTCAAAAATATGAACTAATGTACTCCACACCCCCATTTCCCTCTAGTTATGCATAGTAGTAAGAACCGAATTTACTATTCCAAATATCCTTGAATGATTAAAAGAAGTTCCCAAAAATAGAATGTTACACCATACACCATACTCAAACCACACATATATAGATAACTATTTTCCAAAAATAATATTTTTGAATCATACGATATCCATGAAATTGGTCGAATATTCTGGTATTGATAATGTTCCCTATTCGATGTTCATAAAATCTTGGGCTCTATCAGCCCTCAATGTCTTGGGATAGAATTAATCATGGAAGGACTTCTCAAAATCCCTATAATCCATATCCAGATGACGAAATTTTTGAGTAATGATATCCCACAATCACTTGGAATAATCTCATAGCATATATCTAGCAATATTTACAATCCCATCAGGAGGTTTCTTGAGTTGTTTGGAAAACAATATTGTGGCCTCAGCCCCGACATTGTAGCCTATAGTCCACTAACCCATAATATCAGGGGTAGATGATGGTGATAAAACATGTGTGTCAACTCTATCATATATAGCTCACATTATGGGAATCCTAGAACAGTCTATATAAAGCATAAGAAATTGTCTCGAACGTGGGAATCGTAACACATATCATTCATAACTAGAAGCTCCATAAGTGGAACTTTAAGAGTATCTATAGGTGTCATAGTTCCCATCACATCTACTAAATGGTCATATCCACCCACTTGTCTCTCAATTAGTGGCCTTCATGGTGGAATATATCTAAAAATTCCCTGAACACATCACAAATATGATTTGGTAAAAATAGGATAAAATATATAAAATAAGGTCGTGTATAAGCCTTCCGAAAACAGTCACAACCCTATACCAACACTAAAATATACTTATAGGTGATGTATAGATCAAATATAAATAATATAGACTATCAACTACCCACTACTATGGGCAGGTCTAATTCAGTTTCTCTACTAAATGTCAATGTTTCTAGTATATGAATTGTCAATTTCAATTTTAGAGGAAAAAAATTTTCAATTTTAATTTTCATCCCTATTTAATAGTGAAATTTTATTTACAATTTTATTTCATTTGAATCCATTTTCATTTATGCCCAAAATTCTCTTTAATAGGTAGAACTATTTGAGTCACTGCATCCAATTTATATGGTCTAATACATCTTTCTAATAGAATTGTTGCACAAATTTATTTAGAAATAATTATTTATCAATCCCCAGTATGAAACATTCAATCAATTCCATTGTTATTTTAATAAATAAACCCAAATATGTAATAGGAGATACACATAGAAATTAAATTTGGTGTGGAGTGATTCCAAGAATATAAATCCTAAAGTGCCTATGATGATGCGTTTTGAAATATTTCTATAACATACAATGAGAATTGTACAAATATATAATCATAAGGAAGATCAATATTTAAATGCATCACCTAACAATGAATTTAAATAAAATATAAGATGCATTATTCTGAACATCATATCCCATCATATGTAATTTGGATTTTCCCTTTAATTGGGTTTTCTAATCCCAGAAAATACACATTATAAAACTCTTAAACATTACTGATGTAATGTCCAGGACATCTTCAGTCCATTACTTGTGAAAATATGGTGTTAAGGATGGGCTGGGAGGTCATGGTGACTTATCCCTAGTATTTTTCATCCAAATTTCCAATTCTGTGAACAGTTCCATCAGTGAACAGTGTTCTGTCAGTAAGGTTCAATTAACAATGTTCTATAAGTGAGGTTTAGAGAATAGTGTTCTATTAGTGAGGATTCAGTGAATAGTGTTCTATCAGTGAAGATTCACAGAATAGTGTTCTATCGGTGAGGTTTAGTGAACATGGTTCTATCAGTGAGGATTCAGTGAATAGTGTTCTATTGGTGAGGATTAGTAAACAGTATTCTATCAGTGAGGTTGAGTGAATAGTGTTCTATCAGTGATGTTTAGTGAACAGTGTTCTATCAGTGAGGTTTAGTGAACAGTGTTCTATCGGCGAGGTTCAGTGAACACTATTCTATCAGTGAGGATTCAGTGAACAATGTTCTATTGGTGAGGATTAGTGAATAGTGTTTTATCAGTGAGGTTTGGTGACCAGTGTTCTATCAGTGAGGTTTAGTGAACAGTGTTCTATCGGTGAGGTTCGGTGAATAGTGTTCTGTCGGTGAGGTTCAGTGAACAATGTTCTATCAGTGAGGTTTAGTAAATAGTGTTTCCAGAACGGTTGGCGTCTAGTGTTTTCAGAATGGTGATGTCTATCAGTAACCTCTAACGGTGAGGTCTATCGGTAACCTCTAACGACGAGGTCTATCGGTAACCTCTAATGGTGAGGTCTATCGGTAACCTCTAACAGTGAGGTCTATTGGAAACCTCTAATGGCGAGCTCTATCAGTAACCTCTAATGGTGACATCTAACGGTGACCTTTTCTTCCCTTTGCCAAATTTTGATTATGCTAACAGTGTTTCCAACTTCCTATAGTTTCACCCCTTTGACGTTTCTTTTGACGTAAAAAACATTTAAAGCCTTATTTTAAAGAATATAAGGCCAATTCAAAGTCCATAAATCCTATAGTAATTATTCTTATCGATCTGGATGTTTTTACTTGGTCAAAATGTGTGGGTTAATGCGATCCACTTTTAATGGGGAATTAAGCGTATCTTAAACCGTCGCACCATTAAATCTTCAAAAGGGACAAGATATCATCCTCCCTTTTTCTTCCTCTTTGTTCTCAGCTATGAGATTCTAGAAGCTTTCAATACTTCCCGTAGGAGTTTCACAATCAAGATTTACTCCTTGGATTAGTTCCGCTCTATTTTGATGCAACCGAGTTATATCGGACAATCTTCGATATAAGGATTATTTTATAGTCATTACTTTGGGGATCATCTCATTTATTTTCACTTTCCATGTTATAGTATGTAATCTACATGCTTCTAATGGGGTTTTTCTTGGGGTTTGGTTGGTGCTGTCGTACTGTGGCATCCTCGGGTGGATGCAGTTGTCACGAGAGGAGGATCATGACCCATTGTGTGGATAAATAATGTGAGGAACTGTTTAAGGCAGGGTATTCATTTCTTCTCTTTTCTTTTATGTGCAACTGTATTGTTAGCATGTTTAATCCCACTGGATGAAAATGGAATTTACATAATAGATATTTTAATCGGATAAATAAATTGATATCGATCGTATGTTATTCCCTCATGTTTTTCTTGATATTGTGATATATATGCTTTCTTTGATTAGTTGTTCGTTATTGATGGAAATCGGTAAAGAATGTAAACCGGGATTAATTGATAATTGTTGGCTAAAGATAAAGAGGCATGAAAAAGAATCTGGTTCGTGTTGTAATTTGATGTTAATCAAATTAGTGCAGTAAGCATGTTTATTTATTTGTTATAACTTACTTGTTAGTTTTCACGAATTTGGAACCAATGAATAATAAATCGGTTAACCCAAGATGGATTAAAGAACTTGTGCTTTTTAAAATATAATTTCTTGTAGGGTTTTGAGTTACCCTCTTGTTTGTTTAAGGGCCAAGAGCCCATTTTTGTTTGTTTCATTGATGGTTGTATTTTAATGTGAGCTTGGATGGTTGTGGTAATATGTGGAGGCACATAGGTCCTTTTGATTGTGGCAGCAGATGACGCCTAGAGAGGCAAGATGCATTGATTTATGCATGTGGGTGTCGGGGAGGACACTAGGGATGATGGAATGGGATGGATGTGATTGTTGGATGCTTGGTAATTTTGATTGGTTGTTTATCTGCTTTACTTTTCCCCACTGCTCAAGAAATTTGGTCTTACTTACCCTTCTTCCAAAATAGGCGAAGACACGCGGGCTATGCCACGTGGTTTCTGTGTTTAGCTTCTCAAGGAAGGATGGGTATATGCTCTTGCTATAAGCAACAAAGACTTGATGGGTAGTACATCTACTCACCATGTTGATCAACCTTGTGTTTAGTACCATATAATGTTTTCTAGAATGCCTTGGAATGTGGGAATGTTTTTCTATAATGAATAATTGAATAAAGGGTGTTAACCTATGAGGATGGAGTTGCTAGAACATAATGATGAGGTTGTAATTTTGAAGGAACAGTGAACTTGGGTGTGATGCTATTGAATTTAATGTGGTATTTGTCATGGTTAATAAATGTTTCAAGAATTAATTAACGTATAGTGAAATTGATAAAAAGTTAATGAAGTAATCTAATAAATCTCTTTAAATGGTTGTGTTCTTATAGGATACCTAGTCTTAGAAGTAGCAGCCTGGAGTCTGAGAGACATTAGTTGTAGTTGTGTCTAAGACTAGGTAATGCCCATAGTGTGGTTGTGAGATATAATATATCATGTAGTATTTTGGTTTCTATACTCTACTCCACCATGTCAGTAAGGGAAACTGACACCCAGGGGATTCTGAGCCCTAGGGGGTGTTTTCCCCAACATTTTGGTGGGAGGATGGATGGCTGAATACCCCCTTTGGCCTCGCTCTCTTCACTTGGTAGTTACTGGTGCTGGTTGTCACATTGGTTAGTTTTCCCCATATATCTGTGTAGAGGGATGTAATGGCTTGTGGTTATTCATAGACATATATTATGGATATAGTTTTCTATGTACTACTATAGGTGTAACATGTATTGACTGTGATGGCTTGAGGATCCTTACTCGGTGTATCGGCCATAATGGCTCCAGGTATAATACCTGATGTATGATACATGTTATGTGAGTTGTGGTGGCTCACAGAAACTACCTAGTTACTTTGGTGTGTGGACGTGGTGGTTTTGTTGCACGAGGTGCATATTGTGGTGCTTCGCCTAGGTGTCTACGGGCAAGACTTTTTGGAGAGAGATGCTCAGGACGTGCAATGCTGGGGAAAAGCCGCAAACCAGTGGGGAAGTAGTAGCAGGGTACCCTTGATATTATTTATTATATGATATATTCTTGTATTAGTTAATTAGTGAGGGTATCCATGGTGAGGTTGGGAACTTAGTATAACTGTTCAGGTGACGAGGTAGATTCACTTGTTTTTCACTGTTCTTTAGCATGCTTTCTTTACTTTTGCAAGAGAGGCTTTGAGGGGGATAATACTGATTATACTGCTATACTCACCCTATGTGTATACAAACTGTTTTTAGGTCACTTGTAGCAGGTTGTAGATCAAGCTTCTTTCTACTAGCTTGGGGTTGCAGGAGCTGTTTAGGCTTGTGGTTGCTTCTGTTTTACTTTATTTTGGGTACTTGTAGTCATTCCCCTTTCAGTTTTAGTACTTATTCTTGAAATTGCATATGTGTACTTGGGTTTTTGTTTATATTGCAGTCTAATTTAGAGACGATTGGTGTCTATCTTATATCTCTCTTCTAAATGTGTTCTCTTAGAGGGTAATGCCTCCCATTTTGTGTGTTACTATACCCTTGGTGCTAGTCGCCAACCCGGGGCCTATTGGAGGCGGGACTCGGGGGTCATTATCTCCCATCTCACATTGCCGGCCCAAGAGGGGTACACTCTGAGGGTAGGGGTCATGAAAACTAATATCCTATCTAATATTCACAAATGGTATGATGGAAAAAGATGAATTTATGTGATTCAACTTTTTGATGGTCTAACTTGGAATACATTAAATTGTTCTCTGGCATTATGGGTAGAAGGCCTCATATGGACCTACCCTTATACTAGAGGCTTCCTACTCGAAGTGAGGGAATGTGGTGGTATAATGGTGAGCGTATTCCATTAAAATTAGAGTAACAAAGTGGATCTATAAATACAAAAAATAATAAGGACAATATAATCCAACTATAGAAGAAAAATTAACCAAATATCTGTAATAATAATCTAATCCACTGGTGGTGTCTTATAAAAAAATTATTTCTACGCATGGGGATATAAATAAGACATGAAATTTATGTAAACAAGAATCTAGTGTAGTATATGTATCAAAATTACCAAAACACCTAAAAAAATTATGCTGAGATTGTATTATGATTCATAGTCCAGTAATGTGCTCCCATACACCTATGTAATAATCATTTATGTGATTTCAAGAGATTACAATCCGTTGTCTCTATATCTTTCCATGATGTCAATTTGGTTACCTAAATACGACCCAACCATGATGTGAGATAACACTTAGTAGGCCACCACCAATAGTTTCTATAACAATTACATTTTATACAAATAAAATAATGTAGTGTGAAAATATAAATGGTGTCTGGTAATAAATGTACATGTGATACTATAAAGTATATAAAGGCTCAATTTGATGAATTAATAAAATAATAAGCATTATATTAAATCATTGGATGCATAATAAAAAATGGTATATAATTTATAATCTTGTAATAGAACAACATGCTCTGTGATCCAAGTAGAAGAAATTTTCTTGGTATCTTAGTCTGTTGGGTCTGTGGAGTAGAAATATACCTAGATTCTATGTAATCTAATTAAAAAAAGTAAATTACATTAAAGGATTATAATTGTTAAAAAATTCTTATTAACCATTATCCATGTCATAAAAAATTCAAGGTAATTCTATTCAGTCATCAGATCAAAGCGGTAAATATGTCTATGGAATCTTAATAGATTATCAGATACAAGTATTAGAAATTCCGAAGGAATTATAATAATTTGTCTAAACCCGATCCAAGGAGAATTTTTTTTAATACATCCTAGTTGTGTAAATATGTTGAGAATAAATATACATAGATTTATAATGGGTCATTAGTGCTATACCAAGAACAATCTGTTCCCATTATAATCAAAATTGTCATCATTTCATAAACTATTTTACTAATCATTTCATTAATACATTAACAATCATAGAAAATACAATGGGTTTTTCATTTAATACCTTTCTCATTCAAATGAAAATCTTCTATAACATGCTTACAACCATTAACATTCCATTTCATTATCACATTTAATTCCACATAATTAAAGATAACTATAATCACCCAAAAGGTGACATAATCATGTAAAGGGGTTGAACTCACCCATTAGAATTTTAGTATGTGTTAAAAAACCTCAAAACCATAAATAATTGCTACATTACATTTATTAATCATGAATTTTCATTTAACTCAAGGGTTTATAAAATTAAAATGCAATTCCAGATAATATTGACATACAACATGGAGACAACTTCGTATAAACAACTAAACTTGAGGGAAAAGGTATATACCACCTACCTTAAGGAAGTATAAGAACACTCATCTAGTCTCATCATCTAATGTTTTCTAGACCAATAGATAAAGTAATAACAAATGAAAAAACTTGAATAGTTAATATTATATTTCACAAAAATAATATTGTTGATAGAATGAAAACTGATGCGAAATGGGCCTGTAGAACAAATAACTCACCAATGGCTATCAAATGAGACTAATGGTTATCCAATCTGAGTCTCGATCGGAATGAAATTAGAAATATTGTACAAAGATTCCATGGAAGCTCTTAACATGTTGGAAAAGGGATGGTTTCTAGGGGAAATAACTGAAATGGGAGAGGTTTTATAGACATAATACCATTAAGGGAAAAGGGTTATTTACCCACCATTTATAGAGTCACTTGGTTTGGCTACATAATTGTATAAACCAAGTGACAACTGTGAACCCAAATCTATCTCAATAGAACTCTCGCATGGTCTAGCCATACGGTTTGACTAATTTTGTAGTTCCCATAAGAAGCCCATATTTCTCATATCTTAGACGAATCACATGACCATGTAACATAGGTCACCTAGCTAGGGAAGAATGTGATGCCATGTTATATGTACAAAAAAACCACACACATTTTTCAAAATGCATTTGGACTATGTGGCATTGATTAAATGCTCGTGAAACTCATCTTCCTCAAAAAAATCATGCTGTAGGATCCGTACAAGACCTAAATACACATTTTTCCATAATAATACTATTACATACTCCAATATCAAGAAAAATAAATAAATTAATTTAAATAAAATTGTTCATTACCTCTAAAAATAGATGAACTCTTACAAATTGATATCTTTTTAATAATATTTAAAAGTGGAAGAGGGGAGTATAGAATAACGATATTGACGAATTTATTTGACTGTAATGTCATTTGAAATTAGTTTTTTATTTTTCAATGACTAATGAATTATGAAGAGAGTGAAAAATAAGATATAATTTTATCATGATATCTGAAAAGAATACAAAAATAAATATCCATTTCTAATGAAAATTATAAGATATTCTCGGAATATTTAATGATTTATTTCATGTTTAAATTTTTGGAACATATTGATAGTGATGTTGTATATATTAAACCTATTTATTATGATCCTAAATGATTCATAATAACAAATTTCAATGATTATAAATTTACCACTAATGAAATTAGCATATCTGAAGAAGACACATGTGATTATTGAGTGGAGTTTAATGTTAAAAATTTGATATATGAATTTCTTACAATGAATATTAAACATGAAATGAAAAACAATAAGTTTAATAAAAGAGATCATTCATCAAAAAATATATATTACTGCCTTTAATAAACATTCATGTCTATAAATTATATTGATTGTATAAATATGATTCTTATTGAATAAGAAAATGTCCACATCATTCCGGATGAAAAGATAATGGTAAAAAAGATATAATTTTATCTTGTTCAAAAAAATTAAAGCTAGTATAGGAATAAAAAACTTTTGAAAAAAAGTATTAAAATTCGGTGAATTTCATATGAATTTTTCACCTCATAAGGACCAATAATATTCATCCTCATACAAAAAAAGGTAATATATGTTCATAAGAAAAAAAAATTATAGAAACTACATATTAAGCTAAAAGAATAAGATTTAAAAAACATGAAAATTCTAGTGTTTGAATGTATATAATGGAAGAATGTAAAATTGTAGATTCTATTAAAGATAAGGATAATTCAAATAAAAATATTATGTAAAGATGATATAAAAAATAGGGATATTAATATGGTTTCAAGGTTGATGGTATGAATGATGATGGAAATCATGAAAAAAATCTAGACCACATGTATATTATAGAAGAAAGTATTATTGATTGGGTTACTATTTTTACTAAAGTGGATTTGGGAATATTGAGAAAATGTGAAGGGTAAGTCATAAATGCTATAATGAATATAGGAGGAACTGGAGGAAGTGATTTATGGGGAGTCAACCCTCTCAAAGAATGAATCATAAAAAATTATTTTTGACAATTAAAAATAGTATTGAACCATTGGAAAATATTATTGGAAATACATTGTCAGCATGTACATCATGGTAATGATTGTTTTGTTATGTATCAAATTAAACAAAATTTATAAGATAAATCATAAACACTATGTTTAAATATATTAAATCAAAGGAAAAGTTTGTAGTTTTTAAAAGTACTATCAAATATTCAAAAGGAGAATAATATTATATTTTGGATGATGATTTTTTATAAGGTTGTAGATTTAAAATTAACATTATCAATAGCCTTTATACTAGAATTCACATTCCTTCATACCTAAATTACTTTTTTGGTTTAGTGTTTTTGAAAATTAGGTTATGAAAATTAAATAATAAAATTCATATATTACATAGATGACACTTTTACTAAGTGCCCATTTTTTCTATAATTTATATTTTTTAAAAATAGTCAGGTTTTCTTTAAATAAAAAAAACATCATGACTTTAATCTTTACTTTTTTTCCCTACTCATCCTTAATAACTCCAAAAATAAATTTAAATCATTGGATGATAAAAAATACTTGTAACTTACATAACAAAATGACATATTATTAACATATGAAACCATAAAAACCATAAAATATTTCCCTTTATCACAATTCCATTTAATCTTATGAAATAAATCATAACATCATGATACAAAAACTTATTTGGTCAATGAAATAGTTTAAAAAACTAGTAATAAAATATAAACCCCATTATCAAACATAGATCATTATATTCCTAACACATATTAAAATCATGTTAGAAATAACTAGAAACTATTTAAATCTAAAGGAGAATCCATCATTGTAAACTACTTAGTCATTTCTTTGAGAAACTGGGAACATTTCAAAATTCATTGGAGATAAATATCTGGAACACCAATCATATAATCCCTTTTCTAATCACTCGTTATATAAGTTTTATCCTACTCACCCCTCAAATAATATATATCAAGATCACCAGTCCTCATCTATTGTTATCAAATACATATCATGAATAAAAAAATTAGTCTTGATACTTTTATTCATAAAACCCATCAATAGTGTTTTCTAACCCATATTGAAAACAATTTAGGATATAAAAATAGACATTTCTTTGAAAAAATTATTTTATTACTAAAATTACCATAATAAAATACAGATGGGTTTTTATTTGAGGAAAACATGGAATATCATAAAGGAATAAAAAAATAAATTAATATTTCTAGAAATGTGAAAATACATTGAATTCATATACTTTAAAATAGAACATTCATTTTACCTTTTGTAACTAAAATTAATTTTTCATTAAAAATATACAAAAATATTACATTTGAATTTACTTTTATGAAATTAAAAAGACACATATAAGTTTATTTTACAACTCAATTTTTTCATAAAAACGTAATATAATATTATAAATATGTCCATGGATGAAAAATATTTAAATAAAAGGCAATAAAAACATTTATAAAGTGATTTTTTGTAAAAGTAACCCTTACCTTGAGTCTGACACATCATGTATACTCGTTATCATCTAGAATAATGTACCTATGTAAATTATTTATTTTCATTGGAACATATTCCTTTCCATTAATTTATTTAAATTATATATTTAATTATAAAATCAGTTATGTTCACGTAGGAGGGTTGGATGGTATTCATCGTATATGTCTAGAAAAAATTTGGAATGTTAATTATGGTCAAAGAAATCTTTATTATATCAAATATATAATTATAATCATCTCATAATTACAATTTTTATACATAAATTATATTTTCAAAACCATCCATTAAATATGGTTCTAAAAAATTGGATTACATTACAATCACATCGACGGTAACCCCTATATATGCATGACTGATGAGTCTATTTTTTAATGATCATGACATAAAAAAGATAATTATTGTATTATCCATGAAATATAATTATCATATAAAAAATATAATATTATATCTGTTAGTATACTTATATATGTCATCTATTTCATTGATTTATGAAAAACCATTTATCGCACTTCATGGAGGTGGTATTCCACACGTATGTGCGAATACCATTTTCATATATCAATGGAAAGAAATGTAAGATAATAATTGAAAGATTAGTGAATAAATGACCCAAAATGCTCAGGATGTGTGCATATCAGAGGGGAGATGTGTCCTTTAATAACTATCATAGAGGACACACATGAAAATTTTATAAATAATAAAATATTTTAACATCTTAATAAAAAATAAAATTCTCCAAAATATAATATTTTAAAATATTTTATAATATAGAGTCACAAAACGTCTATAAAATAGTTTATTTATATGTATTAGGTAATTTGAACCCTTATCTATTTATTTTTCCCCTTGGTAAACCTATTTTTAACATAAAACGTATTAATGAGTATTTATTATTCTTGATAATTATTAGGACTAAAATTTAGATTAAACTTATTTGATAATAATAACTATGATTATAAAAAATATATAATAAATTTAATCCAATTCAATTAACATATGTGGAATAAGTTTATTTAAAATTAACCAAGAAAAACATGATGAAAAATGATATTTTAGACAAATGTATTTAAATTATAAAAAAATGATTTATAAAATATTAATGAATAAAATTAATTCCAAATAAAATAATTTTATTAATGATTATACTATTGAAATAATATGTATTATAAACCATTTAATAAAAATATGTATTTTTTTCTTTTATAAAAAATATTGTTTTCAATAAAAAATGTATTGTCTTACTATTCAATGTAATGTCACAATTTTTTGAAAATTTAAAAATTCATCCAATTATAAGTTCTACATAATGAGTTAGGAAATTATTTTTATTTTTTAAAATTAAAAATTTGTAATTTGTAATTCATTATTTGAAATAAAATAATATAACATGAAAAACGAATTTAGTTAGAAACATAATTATTTTTCTTATAAATAAATTATTTCCTAATATTCCAATAATGAATATAAATCATTAATACATCAATAATAAATAGTAGTATGGAATTAAAGTGGTTTAATATGTAAATAAATTGAGTTTTTGAATTTTTCATGCTTTTATAAATGATTCCATCAAAATTTTATTCATTTCATAAACGAGAGGGGATACTTTTTCTTCATTGCAATTTCTAATTCCTATGATTATTTTCCTACAACATGATTATTCAATAAAAATATTCCAAAAATTTATCTCTATATGTTAAAAAATATGAACACGATGTTCCTCAAAATAGAGGGTGTTTGGACCAAAAGGGGCATAGATACCCGAAGAGGGGGGGTGAATCAGGGTATGGATATTCATTTTAAAAGTCTTATCGTCTCACTGGATCTTGGCCTATTTATTATGAGTGTCAATTTTCTTGCACTTTTGTGTTTATGATGATCTCTTCTTTTTTACTTTATCTGAAGATGATTCTTTAAATGCAATACAGCGAAGAAAATAGGCAGACACATAGAATATTATTTGGTTCACCCTCACTAGGCTACATCCAAGGAGTATACAATGGTGATGTGACATTGTACCAAATCCACTAAATCTCACTTCCAATATGTTTGGGTTTGATCACTTATATGTCGAGGCTCATGGCCTTTACAAAGTATAAGGTTAGCTCGTTGATTCCCAAGGGTCACTCTCTATTCCACTATGTATCTAGCTCACTACCATTACAATGGATCACCTTCTTGCTCTTCCTTAGATCATTTCTCTAGAATGGATCCAATCACAATATATAAAATTTTAGGTCCCTTCATTATCTCAAATTAAACCATCCATTACTGCATGTAAATGATCTATTGATATCCCACTTTAATCCACTAATGAATACCACTTTACCATAGTACTACTGGGCTACTCCAAATCTTCCACGCAACCCGTACTGCATCTTGCGCACAAGATTCCACTTTTTTTCGTGAAACACCCCTTGTGTGCAACCTCAATCTTATGCACAACTTAAATGTTAAGTGAAACTTTCATAGGTTGAGAAAAAATCTAAATCTTTTTCATAACTATATTTGCTTGAAATTATTACGCGGTTCAGGGCTCATATTTTCTCTAAGTGTTGAGATATAACTGATGATGGGGGTCACCTATTATTAATAATATTTGGTGGCACTTTTATAGAAGATTAAACTTTTGATGAAAAAGATCTTCTTCGAGTGCACAAAACCTCGTTTGACTTCATATTGTGCGCACAAGTTTCTTTCGTGCAACCTCAGCTTTTGCACCCATTTCCAAATCTTTCGCGCACATCATGCCTTTTCCATTTTTCGACATTCTGCTCCCAAAACATGCCTTTCGCTCAAGATTCCTTCGGCCAACTCCATCTTTCATGAACATATTCAAATATTTTGCGTACAACTTGCCTTTTCCATTTTTCAATGTCCTGATCCTAAAACATTCCTTGCGCACATGTTTCCAACCCACCTTATATCTTGTTCATAACTTCCTTATACAAAAACATGTTTCCCCTTGTTTTAATTTTGTGGCCCAAAAATTTTGCTAACACTGGAAAACACTACAACCATAGATCTATTCTTTTTGAACTGCATTTAGATCATCCATTCCTTTATCATCATTTTTTTCAACATAGTTTGTCAATAATATATATGAATCTCGACAAATCACCATGTAAACCCCCTTTTTCAAGAAATTAGATATCGTGGTCTGGTATGTCATCAAAAAATACATGGATGTTCTATTTTTCAACAAACACAATAACCTAAGAAAATGATTAAATGAGGCGTTGTGGGATTTTATCCCAACAGTCTCTCCCTTTGGGTTTGTTGAAAACTCTTCTCATAACAATTTTCTTCACTTAGATACCTCGTTAAAGATCCTTCCATATTCTACCACCATTCACCTATTGCGATTCAGATAGGGTTCAAGGACTCCCTTAACATATACTCTAATCCCACATGAGCAATATTGGCCACGAGAAACAATAGTAAATGAAAATATCATCAATGAATTACTTCATTCCAGACACCAACTATTGACACTGAACTGATACCAGTTGCTAAACTAATACCAATTATGGATCATTGGAACCCCTCTCACACCATTCCAACATCACTATTCTTCTTTTATCATGATCCTCATCTATCATAATATCTACTCTTTTCATCGATCACTTCTTGCATCGTCATATTTTATACTCTCCCCCTATTTCATTGCTCTGCCCCTATCTCGCTGCTCCACCTGTCAGCTTCTCCCTGTGTCATTGACTAAGACATTTTTTCCCTTCCTTAACCACATTTTCTACCCCACGAGGAGTCACTATTTCTCCCCATTTTTCAACAAACCCAGGGGTCACTCCTCTGAGGTTTGAGACATTTGAAATAACACAACCACACATTTCCAAGTGTGGGTAGTTGACTAAACCTCCAAAGCCAGTCAATGCCACTCAAAAGCTGCCATGTGTAAGGCCTCTGTCAGAATTTCTGAAACCTGTATCTCTGTAGGAATATACTCTAACTTCACCATTTCATGTTCAAACTTCTCTTTGATAAAATAAAACTTTATCTCAATGTTATTTTTCCTTGAGTGATGGACCTAATTTTTTCTGAGATTTATCACACATGAGTTATCGCACTGGATTCTGATCAGAGACTTTACTTGAACTCCCAAATCATCATGATGAAACATCATCCACAGTAACTATGTGTAATCTTGAGTGGCTGCAATATACTCAGCTTTTGCGGTACATAATGAAATCTAATCTTTATTCTTTCTTAGTCAAGAAATATATATTCCACTAAGATTGAATGTACCTCCTAAAATTGATTTCCTGTCATCCACTGAACTGGACCAATCTGCATCAGTATATCCCAAAAACTCTGACTGAGATTTGTCATTATATATCAATCTGAAATCTGATGTTCCCTTGATATACCGAATTATTATTTTCACTCAATTAAAGTCACTTTCCTTGGGATTGGTTGGGTATCTTTCTATATTATATGATATCGATTGCCTTCCCTTCATCATCATATGATTACAATAATTTCTGACATGTTGATTGCAATCAATTATTCCATGTGAAAAAAACTAAGCTACTTCAAAAACTGATCCATTATTGAATAACATGATCTTCTACATGGTCAATATTAAATTCTTATTTCAAAATCCCATTCAAAAATACAAACTTAATATGCATCTGGAACAATCTAAACCTCTGTTTCACTTCAATGGACAAGAATAATCTGATCCATCGACCTTGAAAGAATCTCTCATGTTTAATTCTTCTCTACTTGGTCAAGATATTCACATAGAACAAAACCAATTCTCATCACTACTTCCTTATTCAAAATATTTAGGCTCTACCTATGATAAGTATAATTCCTGTTGCAGAGTCCTCGTCTTCTATGTCTACACAAGCACTGTCTGATTACCAATTATATCATTCTGGTCAATTTCAGCTCATCTCTTCAAATTCAATACTGATAAGGATTTTCCTTCCTCATTGTCATTATCAGTGTCTACTTCTGAATTAGTATTTTCCACTTTTACTTACCTTGAGTCTCTTACCACTTCATTACATTGAACAAGCATCTCGCCACTGTGTCTTTTCATTTCTGTCAACTTCTTCTCTCAGCTTCTTGTTGAACTGTTATTGACATTCTCTCATAGTTTCTTGGTATAATAAAAATAGTCAAATGATACCACATTTTTCAATCCAAATAGATAATCATGAAATTCAATATTGTTGTTCCTTCACTGTAATCCGTCTTCTCATGGTGGAAAAATAACACATAACATTTGAACTGGGGCATGATACCAATGGATATATATTCAATGCAACTCAGAACCACTGGATCATCCATTAATATCATCGGGAGATAATCAGTTTCAATGTATAATTTTTATCATAAAATCTTCTCTTTATACAGAACACAACCATCCTAGATAGATTTTAGTGATAGAACCATTGTGTAATAGAACTTGTGGAATCTGATATCATATGTGAGGTTTAACTATTCTGATCATTCTATTATTAGGTAATTACATCAACCATCATATCCCTTTGAAAAATTTCATCTTATTAGGAGGTAGAATCCCCCCTCTATAATGTCCATCTCTTCCAGTTATAAGGCCTATTGACTAGACCCATAAACGTTCTTCTTCTCATGTATCATTTCTTCACATGTGATTGTAGGTGTGAGAATATTCTCCTTCTCACTAATTACAATGACATCCTCAGTGGGAGAATTCATTACATTGCAATGATCTATAAATAAAATCTCTAAAACTATTAAATTAGAACTCAGTGTAGGAAACAAGAGATAAGGTTAATAACATAATAAATTTATTTTGTACTTTATTACACCATTTATTTTTCAATTTTAGTTCCATATTTGAGTCAATTGGAACTCTGGATCATATCACCACATCAGTTTGCATCTTTAAATGCCACATACCCTGGATCGTATATACCTAAAACCTAAAACAAATGAATCACCAGTTAATAGAACTAATATACATAGGGAGAGGGGCTCTTCGGGAATCCTCAATATGAGGACTTCGGTTGGTCATAATGCTTTAACCATTTGATTCTTTCATGTCGAGCATCACACTCCTTTTTTTACTCCGACTGGCTGGCCAGCATCAACTATTTTGGCCATATGTCTAAGCATTCATTACCCACATGCGGAGTCCATTTATGATTTGAAGATTCTACAATCTTGGACTTTTTTACACTTTTGGGTTTAAGCACACCGATACATATTTCCATGTTTGATGTTCCGCCAATATGCCACTTTCCTTGATTCCTTCTCTCAGTAGGAATATCTATGCTTGTCATCTTCCCTTTCTTCTACCACCATTACAGGGATGTTCTTCTTTCTTCTAATACTTTTCATGGCTCATGACATGCGAATTTTTCAGTGCATTCTCTATTCATCTTTCTTTTATCAGATATCTGAGTCACCAAACTAATTTGTGATGGTGGTGAGTCACTGAACATGGATTCTTCTTACTCATATCCAATTACATATTTTCCCAAAATAGATGTTCTTTTGGGATTATATAACCATTTTGTGCTTCTCCTATGAATTAGCATATTTGGATTTCATTTGATCATCACCTGTTGAAAGATAGTCAAATAGTAATTTCAAGGCATCCTTAAACTTGGTCTTGTTTTTGGAATTTTATTTCACCATCTCATTCTTGACTGATTCTATTTATTCTTCCAATTTTTGAATCTTTAAATTCATTGATTCACATTGGGTATCAAGTGCTTTATTGAAAATGTTCCCTCAACATATATCACTTTCCAATTCAGTTGTCCTCTTATCCACCATGTAACTTTGTTTATTTTCATTCAATTTTTCCTAAGAAACTGAATCATAACAACATGCTTTCTCTTGTGGTAGCCTTTGATTATCCTAAACATATTTAGATAGTTGTGCAGTAAGATCATTATTTCTATATTTCATATTATGAATTTCATCTGAATCTTGATTCTCTCCCTTGTCATCAGCTTTGTGTTTTTCTCTGTTTGAAGATATATTTTACAATTCTTCAGCTTGAGAATCATTCTTTTCACTCAGATCAGTGGCCATGTCAATAAGCATTTGATTTAATCCTCTTAGGTTTTTAACATAAATTTACATTTCATGGATCCCGATTTCTTTATATTTCATCTCTTTATCCAATTTCTGATCTAATTCTATTTCCTTATAGATAACTTCCAATTTTTGAATCCTGGGGGTTTCTTCATCATCAGATGTTCCAACATCACTTGGAATATCAGGTTCTTCACCCATTCCGTTAGCATCATTGAATGAGTAAGTATATTCACTATACGATTCATCCATATCATTCTTATGTTCATTACATGACACCTTTAACTGAATGACACCCTTTCCATTGACACATCTACACTGGGGAATTTCACAAGACATCTGCTTCTTCTTTGAAGTAATTCTCGTTTCCATGGCAGACAATGAAAATATGTAAATGAATCTTTATCTTCAATAATCATATGAACCAAGTAAGAGAAAACAAATATAATAAAATAATCCTCACTCTGATACCAATTGTTTGGACTAAAGGGGCCTTAGATAACCTGAGAGGGGGTGAATCAGGGTATGGATATTCGTTTTCAATTTCTTCATGTCTCACTAGTTCATGACCTCTTTATTATGAGGTCGACTTTGTCTGCACTTGTGTGTTTATGATGATCTATACTTTTTTACTTCATCTGAGGATGATGATGCTTTAAATTCAATGTAGGGAAGAAAACAAGAATACACATAGAATTTTACATGATTCACCCTCACTGGGTTACATCCAAGGAGAATACAACAACGATGTGTTGTTGATCCAAATCAACTAAAGATAACTTCCTATAAGTTCCGGCTAGATCACTTCTATGGAGAGGCTCAAAACCATTAAATATTATAGGTTTATCTCAGTGAATCCAAAGGGTCACTCCATATTCCTCTCTCTTTGGATCACTACCAGTAGAATGGATCACCTTCTTCCTCATCCTTTGCTCATGGCTCTGGAAATTATCCACTCACAATTTATAGACTTGTAGTTCCCTTCATTATTTCAAATGAATGCATTATTCACTGCATGTAGATGCTCTATTGATGTCCCACTTTCATCCACTGATTAATACCACGTTACCACTATACTACTGGGCAAATCCAAATCTTTCTCTTAACCCTTACTGCGTCTTGCATGCAACTTTAATTCCTTGCGTGTAAGATTCCACTTTTGTTGTGAAACAACCCTTGCGTGCATCTTCAATCATAGGCAAAACATAAATATTATGCGCAACATTATTAGCTTGTGTGAAAATCAAAATCTTCCATGCAACTCCATTTGTGTAAAATTCGTACGTGATCTGGGACTCGGTTTTTCTATAAGTGTTGAGCTATAACTAATGTGGGGGTCACCTCTTATTTATAAGCATTGTTGACCCTTGCATGGAACATTCAACTTTTCTCATGCAAGTTCCTCTTGGAGCATGAAAAACCCCATTTGATGTTGCATAAGTTTCTTTCACGCACCCTCATCTTTTGTACCCATTTCCAAATATTTCACTTACATCATTCATTTTCCATTTTTTGACGTTTTCCTCTCGAAAAATGCCTTTCTCTCAAGATTCCTTTGAGAAACTCCATCTTTAACTCACATCTTCAAATCTTTCATGCGAAACACACCTTTTCCATTTTTCAATGTTCTGATCTCGAAACATGCCTTGTGCACAAGTTTCATACCCACTTTATATCTTGAGCGTAACTTCCTTTTCCAAAAACTTATTTCCCCATTTTCTAATTTTGTGGCCCCAAAATTTGGTAAACACTGGAAAATGGTGCCACCTTATATCTTTTCTTTTGGAATCGCCTCTAGATCATCCATTCCTTTATCATCATTATTTTTCAACAATGTTTTTAAAATATATATATGAAACTCGACAAATCACCATGTACACCCCCTTTGTCAAGAAATTATACATCATGGTCTTCTCTATCAACAAAAAATACATGGAGGTCCACTTTTTCAATAAACACAATCACCTCAAAAATGTTTCAATGTTATGTTGTGGGATTTTTCCCATATAGTATCCCTCTTTGGGTTTGTTGAAAACTCTTCACATAATGATTCTCTGCACTTTGATACCCCATTAAAGATCCTTCCAACTGCTACCACCGTTCACCTCTTGCGATTCTGATAGCATTTAAGGAATTACTTAACATGTACTCTAATGCCACATGAGAAATTATCACAGTAAAAAACAAGAGTAAATGAAAATATCATCAATGAATCACTTCATTTCAAATAATAACTATTGACACCAAAAAGATACCAATTGCTAAAATGATACCAATTTTTGGTCATTGGAAGCCTTCTCACACCATTCCGACATCACTCTTCTGCATTTATCATGATCCTCAGATATCGTGATATCTACTCTTTGATTGATCAGTTCTGGAATTGTAAAATTTTATACTCTCCACTTATTTCATTTATCTCCCCCTATCTTGCTGCTCCACGTTTCAGATTCTCCCCATGTCTTTGACTATGACATTTTCTCCCTTCATTAGTCATAGATTCTCCCCCATGAGGAGTCACTATTTCTACCCCTTTGTCAACGAACCCCAAGGTCACACCTATGAATTCTAAGACATTGGAGTGAACACAGATTATAACATTAGATAAAAACACACCATACCTTGATGAGAGTGGATGTAAACTGCCACACTTTTTCAAGTGCGGGGAGTTGACCGAACTCCCAAAACTAGTCGACGCAACTCAAAAGAATCCTTGGGTAAGGCCTTTGTCAGATTGTCTGCAACCTATAGCTCTATAGGCACATACACTGACTTCACTATTCCATGCTCATCCTTCTCCTTGATAAAATGATATTTTATCTCAATGTTCTTTGTACTTGAGTGATGGACAATATTTTTGCTGAGATTTATCACACTTGAGTTATTGCACTGGATTTTAATTGGAGACTTCGCTTCCACTCCCATATCATTATGTTGATGCTTCATCCATAATAACTATATGCATGATTGATTGGATAAAATATACTTAGCATCTTTTGTGCTTAATAAAATTTTATCTTTCTTCTTTCATAGCCAAGTAATACATACTCCACAAAGGTAGAATGCACCTCCAGACATTGATTTTCCATCATCTGCTGAACTGGCCCAATCTACATGAGTATATCTCAGTAACTCTAACTGAGATCTGTCATTATATATCAGGATGAAATCTACTATTCCCTTGAAATACTGAAGTATTCTTTTCACTCCAGGTTTTTGGATTTCCTTGGGAGTGCTTTGGTATCTCGCTGTATTCTATGAAATTGACTGCATTGCCTTAATCATCATATGATTACAATCATTATTAACATACAGATTGAAATAAATTATTCCATGCATAAAAACTAGGATTCTTAACAAACTAATACATCATTGAATACCATTCTATTCCAGATTCTCAATATTCAATTCTTCTTTAAAAATCACATTACATAATACAGACATAACATGAATTTGGAACACTTTGAACCTGTGTTTCACTACAATGGACAAGAATAATCTGATCAGTCATCCTCGAAACAATCTACCTTGTTTAATTCTTCTCTACTTGATCAATCTCTTTACATAGCTGGAAACCAATTCCAGTCACAAGTTCTTTCATAAAAACAATTAGGCTCTACTTATGATAAGTACGATGCCTATTGTAGTGTCCTCGTCTTCTATGTCTGCACTGGCATTGTCTGATGCCCAATTATATCTTTTAATCCAATTTAATCTCTTCTCTTTGACATTAATGATGATAAAGATTTTCCTTCCATATGTTCATTATCAGTTTCTACTTCTGAATTAGAATTTTTCACTTCAACTCGCCCTGAGTCTCTTACCACTTCATTACATTCAACAAGAATGTCACCACTGTGTCATTTCATTTCTTTTATCTTCTTTTCTCAGCTTCTTGATGAAGAGTTGTTGATATTATCTCATAGATTATTGGCATCCTAAAAACAATCAACTGATACCACCTTGTTATATCAGAATAGATAATCATGAAATGCTTGATTGTTGCTGCTTCACCGTAATCCATCTTCTCATGGAGGACAACTAACACATAACATTTGAACTGGGGAATGATACCAATTGATATATATTTAATTAAACTCAGAACCACTAGATTATCCATTTATATGATAGAGAGATATTCAATTTCAATTTAGTCTCTTTATCATATCATATCCTATTTCTATAGAAAACAACCATCTGAGATAGATTTGAGAGATGGAATCGTTGTGTAATATCACTTGTTAAATATGATATCATATGTGATCTTTGACTATTATTATCATTCAATTATTAAGTAATCTTATCTTCCATAATATACCTTTAATAAATTTCATCTGATTATAAGTAAAATTCTCCCCCTATGATGACCAGCTCTTCCAATTATAAGGCCTACAGTTTCGACCCATAAACATTCTACTTCTCCTACATCATTTCTTCACATGTGATTCCAGGTTTGGGAATCTTCTCCAACTCACTAATATCAATGAGATAATAATTGGGAGAATTAATTACTTAACAATGATTTATCAATAAAATATCTTAGCCTAATGAGTTGGAACATGGTGAAGGAAAAAAGAGGTAATGTTAATAACTTAATCACATTCTACTGCACATTGTTTCTCCATTTATTTTTCAACTCTAGTTCCTAATTTGAATCAATTGAAACTCTGTAGCATATCACCTCATCATTTTGCATCTTTAGATGCCATTTCCCCTGGTTCATATCTCCCAAAAAACTGAAACACATGAATCATTAGTAAATATAATTTATATACGTAGGGAGAGGGGCTCTTCTGGAATCCTCAAGTTGAGGATTGCGGTGGTTCCTGATGAGTAAACCATTTGATTCTTTCTTTTAGAGCATCACACTTCTTCCTTACCTAGTCCAACTGGTTTTCCAACTTCGACTATTCTATCCATATGAATAATAATTCATTACACACAAGATGAGACATTTTCTGATGTGTAGATTCTGCAGGCTTATCATTTTTCACACATTAAGGTTTAAGCCCACTTGTATACGTTTCCATCTTTGATATTCAATCAATATTCCACTTCCCTTGATTCCTTATCTAGGTAGGAATCTCTCTACTTGTCATCTTCCCTTTATTCTTCTACCATTGCAAGGATCTTCCTATTTCCTCCACTTCTCTTCATGGCACACAACATGCACATTTTTCAATGTATTATTTGTCCGTCACTATTTTACCAGATATCTGAGTCACCACACTGATTTGTGATAGTGGTGAGTCATCAACTAAACATGCATTCTTATTACTCATATCTAGAGTTGATCCCCTTAATATTCCAAGTTTGTTCCCATTTTCTCCATGAGAGTTGTCTTGAGTGTGACAGATGAGGTGACTAATGAATTTTTCTTTTATCTACTTGGGATTCCCATGAGGTAGAAAACCTATTTTTTAAATAATAACATTGTCTTAAAGTGTAGGATTTCTCATTATACATCACTGGAGTTGAGAATGTCCTTTTGAGTTTCTTTTCCTTTCCAGATTTCTTCTTGTTCAAATGTCTTTCCAAATGCCCGTAATTAGAACATATAAAAAATCCATCAAAGGATTACCTCATTTAATCATTTCAATGTTGAGACGTTGATGCATCTTTAGTTCTACCACTGACATTAATCTCCTATGATTTTTGATGCATTTTCATGGTGTGTCCCATTCTTCCACAATAATAGCATATAATGAATGCTTTCCTCGGAGAGACTCTTCTTTTTGATTTCTCATGAAAAATATTCTTATTCTCAGATTTAGCAATGTTTTTATTTTCACAGCATAAAATGTATTCATGTTTCACTGAATAGAATCTTGATGTATGACCATGAATCTCACCAAAATAGCACATTCTACCATTGTTTCCTGTAAAATCTTTTTTACTCTTATCTCTAGTAACTAAGATGTATTTCTTATCATTGAAGATTTTAATTGTTCTTTTCCTATCATGCATATGAGTGGGATCATCATATCCAATTCCATATTTTCCCAAAATGGATGGCCTTTTGGGATGATACATTCTTTTCATTTTCTCCTATCAAGTAGCATATTTTTCTTTCATTTCATCATCACCTACCAATGGATAATCAAATAGCATGTGCAAGGCATCATTCAACTTGGGATTGTTTTTGGAATTTGATTTCTCTACCATATTCTTAACAGATTCTTTTTATTATTTCCAATTTTGAATCTTTATATCCCTTGAATCAAGTTGGGTATCATGTTCTCTCTTCAGAAGCTTACCTCTACTCATCTCATCCTCCAATTCACATGTCATCTTATCCACCATGTTACTTTGCTCATTTACTTCCAATTTTTCTTGATCAACTAAATCAGAACAACATGCTTTCTCTTATTGCATCCTTTGATTATCCTAAATTAGTTTAGATAGTTGAGCAGCAAGATCTTCATTTCTAGATTTCAGATTCTGAATGTCATCTAACTTCTGATTCTCTCCCTTTTCAGTATCATTGTGTTTTTCTCTATTTGAAGATATATTTTTCAGTTCTTTATCTTGAGAATCATTGTTCTCTCTCAGATTAGTGGTCACATCAATAACCTTTTATTTAATCCCCTTAATGTTTTAACCTCAATTTCCATTACTTGGATCTGGATTTCATTATATTTCATCTCTTTATCCAATTTCGGATCCAATTCTTTTGCCTTATGGACAACTTCTACTTTTTGACTCTTTGGAGTTTCTCTATCATCATATGATCCAAAATCACTAGGAATATCAGGTTCTTCACTCATTTATTTTTCATCATTTATTGAATTAGTATTTTCTTTATACGATTCATCCATTCCATTCTTCTGTTCACTACATGACTCCTTTAACTGAATCACACTCTTTCTATTTCCACTACAAAAATGGAGAATATCACAAGACTTCTGATTCTTCTTTAATGTGATCCTATTTTCCATGGAAGACTGAGATAATAGCTGAAAAAATATTTAACATCAAAAATCAGATGAACCGTGTAAGAGAAAACAAATCTGTTAAAAGAAACCACGTCCTCAAACCAATTATTTGGACCAAAAGGGGACTAGATACCCTGAGGGGGGGTTAATCAGGGTATGGATATTCATTTTCAAATTCTTCTTGTCTCACTAGATCACGAACTCTTTATTATTTGGGTCACTTTATCTACAATTGTGTGTTTATGATGATCTCTTCTTTTAGACTTTATCTTTTGATGATGCTTTAAATGCAATTCAGGGAAGCAAACAGACAAACACAAAGATTTTTAATTAGTTCACCCTCACTTGGCTAAATCCAAGGAGCATACAATGATGATGTGCTATTATACCAAATCCACTAAAGCTAACTTCTAATAATGTTCCTTTTAGATAACTTCTATACCCAAGATCATATCCATTACAATGTTTTGGTTATCTCACTGCTTCCAAATGGTCACTCCATGTTCCTTTCTGTCTAGCTCACTGCTAGGAAAAAGTCTCACCTTCTTCCTCTTCCTTTGCTCACTCCTCTAGAAAGGATCCAATCACAATTTATAGACTTGTAGGTCCCTTCATTATCTCGAATGAATTCATCCTTTACTACATGTAGATTCTTTATTGATATACCACTTTCATCCACTGATTAATACCACATTACCACAGTACTACTGGGAAACTCCAAATCTTTCGCGCAACCCTTACTACGTCTTGTGTGCAACATTAGTGATTTGATATCAAGATTACACTTTTGTCACAAAACACCCCTTGTGTGAAACATAAATATTACGCGCAATATAAATCTTACGCACAACATTCTTAGCTTTCACACAACTCCAATTCTTTCATGGAACTCTATCTCCTTGAAATTTATATGTGATATTGTGTTTGGATTTTCTATAAGTGTTGAGCTCTAACTAATGACGGTGGTCACCTCTTATTTATAATTATTTTTGATGCTAGTGCGGAAGATTCAACTATTTTTCATGCAAGTTCCTCTTTGAGCATGCCAAAACCGATTAGACATCACATTGGGCATGAAAGTTTCTTTCAAGCAGCCTCATCTTTCGCACCCATTTCCAAGTTTTTGCGCACAACATGATATTTCCATTTTTTGATGTTCTGCCTCCAAATCATGCCTTGCACTCAAGATTCCTTCACGTAACACCATCTTTCACGAACATCTTCCAATACATCACCAGCAACATGCCTTTTCCATTTTTCAACATTCTAATCACGAAACATGCCTTGCACACAAGTTTCCAAGCCACCCTAGATCTTACGCGTAACATCCATTGCCAAAAACGTGTTTCTCCATTTTCTTATTTTGATCCCCAAAAATTTGGCACACTGGAAAATGACACCACTATAGATGTGTTCTTTTTGAACATCCTCCAGATCATCCATTCATATTTCATCATTCTTTGTCAACATAGTTTGTCAAAAATATCTATGAAACTAAAATAATCAACATGTAAACCCCCCTTTTCATGAAATTAGACATTGTGGTCTTCTCTTCCAATAAAAATAATTTCCTCAAAAATGCTCCAATGATACGCTATGGGATTTTTTTCCCAAAATAGGTTTTCTTCAAAATAAAAAAAAATCTAGATAAAAATAGGAGATCCATATAGAACATATTTTCATAACAAGTAAACATGACATACATAATATTCCCAAGGTGGAAGGAAACATGCTTCGAAAATAATCCATTTAAATATTTTATGAGCTCTAGTAAATCCTTCACATAGAGTCTCTAGGTTTCCATACAAAAAATACTTACCCATATATATAAATTGAAAAAACAAGATCACCAACCGTGAAAGACTAAAATTTGTTTTCAAAATCCACATAAATTATATTCTTTATCTAATCCATCCTCATGTATTTTTGAATGAACACACCTTATCAATCATTTCATATTCCAAATCATTCCCCAATAATTTCTTTTCTCTTAATTCATCCGTAAAATATGGATTTTGATAGTATATTCCAACAAACACCTCAAAAGGATCCTTCAGTATATTAAAAGGAATATTTTAATTATAAGAAAATATTAATAATGAAATATGTTTATCCAAACAACACTTGTAATACATAGTAAAATTATGAATCATTTCATCCACAAAATATAATATTCAGTTGTACTATACATTAATTTGAATATGAAACTATGTACTTATAATATAATTTAATACCAAACAATAATTATGTATATTAAAAAAAGTGGAGATGAATTTGGGATCATGAACGTATATAATAGGTAGAGTGATCCTGGTCACTTAACTGTATCATTATGTTATAATAAAGAAACATGATCAAAAACATCACATCTTTAATGGGAAGGAAATGTGAATAATTAGTTAGTCAATCAAAAATATCCCAAATTTCATTGATTCCTTGAAATGGATATTCAAATTTAACCATTATATCTTGGTATATATTTTCCAATATCCATTATATAATTGAAAAGGTTTGAAACATCCAAATCTGTAATTATATTTCTTCTATAAGATTATGGAATGTAAAAAATTTCCGGGTAATGATAGTAATGTCTGTTTTCATAATATCTAAATAGTAATTCACACAAAAGTTTCTATATATATTAGATCATCTAGGTTTAATGTGAAATTGGGGACTATGAGAATTGTTTAGTAATTCTCCCTTAAAATAGTATTCAAAAGGCACACACAATGTGATTCCAAATTCGATAACACCATCTACATCAACATTATATTTTGAAAACTAATCCTTCATAATAGAGTAATGTTTTTCATATAAAACATTATCCATCATCTATGATTTCTTGATTTATTATAAAACATTTTACTACACTGAAACATTAAAAAATATACCAATTTCATTCATGAAATATTTCTAGGAAAAACATTCATCAATTCCCAATTGAAATAAATATTTTTGAAACATAATATGGTTAATTTAGAATGATCATTCTATATTAAATAATCATTAACGTTGTTTTATTTTCTAGTTTAGTAATGAATAATGAAATAATAATACATAATAACTTCCATCCATATTCTATGTCTCATGATCAAGTGATATATGTGAATTTATACTTCATTATTTTGGGTTTAGTACATATTTTATTCTTTAAATCATTTAAATTATCCCACATAATATTTAAATAAAAAATATAGCACGTTTTGTATAATTTAACTCATATGGTTTCAGTTCATGTAAGTCATTTGTAATTTTATGATAAATCTTCATCACAAAACAACCAATTATTCTTAAATACACATACTTTTAGGTGAGAAAATCACCATTTCTAATGAGTATGACCAAAAACAAGAGCATTAATTAATCTTATTTTAATCTTTGTAAATAATCCTCATTCTCTTTTTTTCATAAAACATTATCATAGACTCAAATTATGTTAATCAGTGAAATAGATAATTGATTTATTCTTTCAAAAACCCAATATTAGTATCCCTTTAATCCAATAAAAAAAACGAATCTATTTTAAAAATATAGGTCTTCTCGATTCTTCAACAACATTAGTTTTAGCATGATTAATATTTATGCCACCATTATCGAAAATATACTTGAGGAATAAAAATTTTCAACCCAAAATTCCTAATTATGAATTTATTTCATATAACATATTTTAATTAATGGTTTGAAAATAAATCATTATGCATTTTTTATGACACTTATGAATTTTAGAATATAAAAATATATCATTAATAAAAAAATATGAATGGAATTTTCATGGAATAATATATTTATACGATCCGTGAATATAGATAGTTCGTTAGAGAACCCAATAGGAATAAATAAAAACTCATAGTGATAATATCAAGTATGAAACTATGTATTAATAATATCATATTACTTTTAATTATAATTGTAGAATCCTAACCTAATATAATTATTTAAAATATTATCTTCTATATAGAGATAATCAAGAAAATACCTAATATATAGAGAATGATATATGTTCCTAATAGTGAGGTTAATCAAGGATCTATAATGAATGAAAATTATGATTGAAAAATATTACTCTTTATAAAATAAGATAGGATCAACCGATGGTGAAGTGATCGAATGAGTGAAACTATAATTTAGAAACTCTTGTAACTTCTTTTCTAGTACCAAAATTACTGCTTAAGTCATTAACAAAGGGGTATTTAAAATTGTATTATCATCATATACATTGTCAATAATAAACTGAACCCCCCCCCCCTCCCCAATTAGGAATAAATATAGGAAATTAATTATGAAAAAATACATATATTCATTCTCTATAGGTACGTTAATAATTTGAAAAGTTTCATTCTTTTAAACAACATGATCTTTTCAATATTAAATGATATCTCTAATAAATTTATAATCTTATTGACAAGTTATCAAAATTATCAAATTATTAACTATAATTATCTTAGATCTCAAATATATATTATTATAATAAACTAAAATCCAATAAATTTAATGATTATCATCAAGTTATACAATAAAATGTTCAACATGACATTTCGGAAATAAAACTACACTTATAATAAATAGAATATTTATATATATTTTTTTCCCTAATACTTCCATCATGATATGTCACAAAAAATTATATCTTATAGTTATATGGTTATATTGCAATATTAATTTCAAATATATCAAAAATTATACAATGATTGGAATATATCCAAATAAGGTATTATAATAATTAAAATAAACAAGTAAAATAATTTTCATCTATTCATTTTATGGACCAATATTAAGCATAGTAGTTGAATATCATTTTTTCCCACAATATTTCTAATAATTTTGAAGATTTCCACCCTATATAAGTAACATATGGCACCAATTATAATGAATCATTATCTAATTGTTGATAAATCATCTCACCAATGTGTTTTCTTATACCATTCATTAATTTTTTAGTACTCTTTTCATTTCATTCATGAGCCCTATGACCAAGTGTATACCACAAGTAATGCGTTCCAGGTCCTATAAAACATTTCCTATATTTTTATTAAATATACCTATTACATTTTAGGGGATAACTTTCATATTTTATAGTTCAATTATTATCAATTTTATTCTAAATTAATATATAATTACTCTTATCATCACAAGAAACGTAACTATCAAAAAACTCCATCTCAACATTCACGGCATAATGATTTTTTTTCATAAATCCTAAATTATAAATCACACCATTTGTAAACATGGATTTAATGATGTGTATAAAATATTAACAATAATGTAAATTTACCAAATAAAATATAATATACACATGGAATGCACAATTAATTATGTCTCATACATAGTTACTTAATCGTCATCATTTTATTTAAATTCCATTAAATTTTTGTCCATCATGAGTTGAAAAAACCAATGGAAATATTTCTCAAAGAAGTCATTCGTAAATATAACTCATTAAATTGAATCATTCCATTTTTCTATATAATATTCCGAACCAATGACCTCGATCAAACAATTTCACCTTAAAATGATAAATAGAACTATTTAACAATGTTAATTACAAAAATAACCATGAATCTAATTATATATTAAAAATTATTAATCTATATTTATTTTACCACTTTATCTAAATATACACATAAATTTCAAGATTAATGTTACATTATATTTCCAAATATCAACATATCTATTTATGTAAGATCTTTATTTTCTCTGTCATGGATTCCACCGTCATTTACAGCTCGTGTCAACAGATCCACGATTATAAACAATTGGAATGTTCCAATTCAAAATTTTATGAGATTCTTATTTTAAGGATATTCTCCTCTCAATGTATTCATACTATTTGTTCATTACTTCATTAGTGTTAATCCATTCTGAACATACATGGATTAGATAAAATAACAGTGAATAAATCAGATGTTATGTCCTTATAATCATAATTATAATATTTTAAGTCCATTTACATCCACTATACAATCCTAAATGTTTTCTAAAATATGTATCTGATTCCAACTATATGTACTAATTCATAAATATTTTATGATATTGTTCCTTTAGAAAAATAAAATTACATTATTTCAATCCCCATGAATTATTTTATTTTTTTTAAAATAAGGTCATAACTCTTAAATACGAAACCCATATATTATTTAGAGGACACTTCTATTTGGTATACTTTTTTTCAAAAATAAAGAACATATAATGATAAAGATATTTCTATTCACAAAAAATCATCATTACTATCAAATTGACTTTTTCATTTTTCTTACTCATCTTTAAAACATGTGAAAAATATTTAATAACATAGGATCAAAACACAAAAATTATTTAGGGACATAAAAGGAATAAATCTATTGGTATAGTGATAGAGAAAAATGCCCATATAATATATACCTATAATAAAATACCCTTTTTGTATATTATGTAGATCATAACCTCATTTAAAAACATTATCTTTTTTTCAAATAAACCATCTAAAACATTTAGAAATAAAATTGAACCCATTTTAGAAATGTTTGGGAAATATACTCATAACTCATATTCAACTCATGTCAGGATTAATCAGATCCCAGTTAATCCAATTGTATAAACCTTCCTAGTTAAATTTCTCTTTCATTACATTGAATATAAGGTACATTACCCAATGCATTGGAGAGCTATATTAGGTGTAATCGTCATACAATTTTTATCAAGATCACACATTTTATAACATGTATCATTCACACCAATAATCATATATATTTATATGGTCCTATACCATATATAAAACCTTTTATTCATTAAAATTTTAATTATATAACCATTTAAAATCTATTGAACCAATATGAAAAAATTTATATATATTGAAAAACCCTATCCTTTAAAAAATAGTTTTCAGATAAACCACTGAACAAGGGAAATAATGGGTTTCCTTAAAGAAAACAAGCAATATTGTTTAAATGATTCTAAAAATAATACAACAGCTATAATGTGGTAGAGGGATTCAATTTTTTATCAGTTAAAAGGGATAATTCCTTTTCACACTTGTAATGGAAGTAAAAATATTCTCTATATAATATGTAAAAATATTACTTTTTAAAAACATTATGAAATTAAAAAAAGATATAAATTTACCTATATATTTTATTTATGTCAATTTATCCAAAAAATAATTATAATAAAATTTAAAATAAAGAAAAATATTTATAATCTAAATCATTAAAACATTTCTAATGAGGTTTTAAGTTAAACAATCTCTTATGATGAGTTCGACTAATCACAAATATTATTTATCATCTTAACTGATAAAAATATCTTCATGATTTCCTTATTTAAGAATAATTTCCATGTTAATTATTCCTTTTATTTTATTTATTTCCTTATTATATTGAATTACCTAACAATTTTTTACTATAGATATTTGGATGACATTAATCTTATATATCAAAAATGTATTTGGTCGGATGACTATGGCTAATGTGGTCACATGTCTATCATACCTAGAATAATAATCAATAAATAAAAAATTTCATACCTATATTATAATATTGAAACTTATCATTAAATATTGGTATGAAAAATGGACATTGTTATAATCAAGAATATTGTAATCTATATGTAAACAATAGTGGAATTTCTAAATTTTAGTCATCGGGATGAAATGTAGGTAGTTATTATTTTACGTTTACAGAATGATCACTATATCATAATTATTAATATATATTTAATTACACGCACATAAAGATTTATATATATATACGTATATCATCCATGGAATAAATGATATTTATTTAACATGACACTTTATAATTTTTTTGTAGGTATGCTACTGGAAAATAAGTTCATATTTAGAATACATGTTTCTATAGGGTTAACTCTGATATGACTCTATATGTGTTTTTATAAATAAAACAAAGATTTTATATACATAAAAATGATGGTATGTACTTACATTATAACTATTAAGGGTGATAATATTGGTAGTTTGATTAAATTGGTTTTAATGGTATATGTCTCAGCTATCCATATTTATTGAGTATAAAAGAATTATAGTTATGGTACATGAAATATCGATGACTCTACAGATGTAAACTTTATAAAACATTTTCATAATAATGTTTCCTTGTAAATGGTAGATATACGAAGATGTGGAGATGAATTAATTAATGGTGAATAACATGAAAATTTTCTATATTGGAGTGATAATATTTATGTTGTACTAGATGTATATTTAGAGTCATTGTTTTTCACGTTATTAGGGATAATTACATTCAACTCATCCTAGAATTATAAAGTAAGTGGTAGTCTATATTATCATTGGGTGTCAAGGAAAACATGTTAAAACTAGATTGACGTCATGTTAAATTACACAATATTCTTTGTATATATTTGTTAACCAAACATATTTCAAATATTATTTGGAGGGTCAATATTGGATGGATACTATAAAGGAATATTTTTACTAGATTGGTCAAAATTAGACATAAACAATTGTTCCCGGCCAAAAAAATTAATAATGTGATTAAAAAATAATGGGGTTTGAAAGACTATATTAACGAAAAGGGTGAGGTTATAAAAAATAAACTTGATAAATTTGTAAAAATCACAAAAATATTAAAAGGAATTATTTTTAGGAGACATTTTACCTAATAGAAATTTTTTAACCTAATATAATATTTCCTACCATTAATGAAAAATAACAATTTACAATATTCTAGATCAATTTAAAGTCCCAGTTGTCTTAATTGAGGTGTTTTTGGGGTAAGTTTATATTAAACAAAAATATATCATCATGCTTTGTAAATATTTAATCTATATGTGCATGTTGAATAAGGATTTGTATGGATTAATGTGAGATGTGATATATTTTTATTATAAACATCATAGTTTCTTATAGATGATTAATTTGAAAAAATTAATTGTTGATAATAACCACTATGTATGTGAAAATCAAGAGTCTTACCTCAGTATGATAATCTATTTCAACAATACAAGAATCACATGAAATGACGAAGAAATATGTGATGAGTTTTCTAAGGAAATTGGGAGGTAATTTACAAGGTCTATTCTAGGATATATGAAGTAATTTAAAGATTAAAAATATCTAAAAATAAGAAATACATTTTTTTAACATAATATGTGTATGATAAAGAACTCCTAAATATGTTCGGCATAGAGGATTTAAATAATTTTTCCGCACAAATTTATTTTGGAAAAAATGTTATCAAAATAACGTAAAGGAAATGAGTTTGATTCCAAATATTTTTGAAAGGTGGTTAGAAACATTTTATATATAATGACGTTCAATTTGAATCTTACATGAGGGGTAATGTATCCCCATAATCTTGCATCAGACCCTGTTCCAAATCATGGTGGGAGAGAATTTCTATAGAAAGGTGGTGAAGTATGAAAGGAACATCATTTAGGTAGGGGTGATGCTATATTGACATAGGTAGAATGATTCAGTCATGATGCTCCACTAGACCTTCAGGCTTATCTTTGGGACATTAGGTTATGTAATGGGGTTCATTCCCACTGGCCCATTAGGCCATGTAATGAATATATAAGTCTTGATAGGGGGGCTATCCTATGGGGGGCTATGGCCTTCCTTTCTGGACTATGTGTGGTGTTTGTGTGATTGACACAATTTTAACCCAAGAACCTAATATATATATATATATATATATTGTGTGTGATTTTATTGTGTTCGAGGAATTAAATTGAATGAAAAGAACCTCATCTCATGGACAAAAACTAATTCATTGATAAATCAGAGGAATAATTGACTGTAGAATAAAATATTATTTCATATGATTGAACTTGTTTGTTATACATATATATATTTGGAAAATTTCATTAAAAATAGAGGATCCACATTTGGGTGATGTTTCTTCTATGGAGAATTATGTGTGTGTTAACATACAAAAAAGAAAAATTTATAAACTCTCAATCAGGAAGGAGTTTATTATTTAGAAGCCACTCAAGATAATACAAAGATTATACATGTGAAATTCTATATGGATGATATTTTGGTGTATATGAAGTTTTTCCCTTTTCATAGGTTTTAATAATAAAATTTATGTCCTAGTCACCAAACATCTAGTGCATAATTCTTGATCTAATCAGGTTGATATTATATATCACTTCATCCAATATCACATTTAAAAAAATGAAATAATATTTAATATTATTCATATAGTAGATAATACTGAAAATATATTCACTAAAATTTTTTCAAAGTAAAATTTTTAAAATTTATTTGTGATAATGAGTGTAAAACATCATAATCATTGATGATAAAGTGTGTGATATCCTTCCCCAAATCATATATTGACTTTGGATAATGTTATCAATGTGAGATAAAAGATGTAATAAAAAACAATACATTATTGTGTGATTTATCTATTTATTGGGATGTTATATTTTTTGGGATTAAAATTAGAAATCATATGATTACATGATGTTTTACCTATTTATAAGGTATTTAATATGGATATATGAATTAATTATAACATGTTGATATATGTTTGTGATTAATTTTTAATGTAAAGTAACTTGATTGAATTTATTTTATGAAATGTTTCCTAAATTGGTGTTATATGAATATAATTGTATCAATGTTTAATGATTAATGTATCCTACAACATGTTTTCACATATCGCTTTATAGTTTTTGGATGTGTGATATATTTTTGAGTTATAACATTTTAGTGAGTTATATAAGTTGGTTTCTAATAAAATCCTAGTGGGTTGATTGTTTATTCCAATATAGTTTTTTGTTTTAGATTATTTTTATAGATGCTTTATGAGAAGAATGGTGTTTTTCATTCAGTATTTAGTTTTGATAAAAATAATAAATATCACAAAAAATAGAATTATATACAACATTTAATGGACATAGTACCCAATAAATTTAATCTAATGTATAATGACCATTCAACTAATGTGATTGGATAACGTGTGAGAATAAATATTTATCCAATTAGATTTGAGCATTATATCAGATAGATATGATTGAAAGATAATGTTAATAAATATATTGATTGTTTTTAATATACTCAAATATCATGCTTATTTTAAGGAATTTATGATTCTAGATTATGTTGGTTGGGGGAATAATTGTTTTTAAAACTTGTAAATTTATGTTTTGTGGATGTACCTAATGAATGAATTTAACATTAATATTCATGAGTATATTAGAATAATAAAATTTTTGAAGGTCATAGGAATGATTATTCTGAATTCCACTAGAGAAAGTCTTTTATTTAGATGATTAAGAAGGGATGTGTTCTGAATGTACCTATTGAAAGAAAGAAATATGAACATTCATTAATTCATAGGATATATGTCTCCATGTGATTTTATTATTAAGGTTTTCATAAATACCTTAGGCAGATTATAACAGAGACAGTAAATAATATGCAATGATGTCATATGATAAAAGGATCAGAACTGATTTTTGAGGGTTCAATAAAAAGATTAAAAAAGAGAAACATATGGGAACACATCATCAATATACAGATACTTACATTATTACATCAAATAAACCTAATAGGGATGATTAAATAGTTTCTTCAACCCACAAAATATTGTAAATATTAATGGATAAACCAATAAAAAAACTACCATATGCATTATTATTTGAAATAAGATTTTTTAATAATATGTACCAAGAAAAGATTATATGAACCTTACAATGTATCTTTTAAATTCATACAGTATGTGATAATGTTAAGCTATTCATTCAATGATCAAATAATCCATACTGAAGATTTTTGTATCTTGAACATATTTTTAATAAAAATTGATCAATAATGATTCCATGTTTTAAGTAACATTGTTAAAAGAATGTTGACTCCTATATGAGTTAAGGATTGAATGGAGTCAAACAAAGACTATTTTTAGAGGGATATTCATATATGCATGTGGAAATTTTAAATTTGAGTTTATTCATCTCCCAAACAATTTAAATAAATATTTAAAATAAAAAATGTGTAATGTTCACTAAATAATGAACATGATTTATTTTAGTTTTTGGAGAATTATTGAAGAATTAGGAGGAAAATAAAGGGTTGGAGAGATCTTGTGTGGATGAATCAGACATTGTATCATCATACTAACTGATATTGTACATAGTTTTCTCTGCATTAATATCATATGAATTGGTAGAAGAATGCAGAACCCTAACTCTAGTACACTCGAGACAATGTGTACTTTGTTAAATCTGAATATTATATAATGAATATCTTCATGAAGTATAGAATAATTATATAGTATTGGTAAATAATATACATATGTAAAATTATTTTTAAAATAGAAATCACAAAATAAAAAAGGTATTTTATTTGATAACGCCACTAATCCCCATATCTTTTTCGTTCATATGAAATAAACAAATGCATCCAGGATTCCTAGAGAAAAAAATATTTTAAAGGGTGATATTATGTTTTTAATAAGGGTTAAAGTACAACAAAATCTAGGAAAAAATATGGAATAATCAATAAAACAAGGTAAATAATTGAACTAGATTCCATTTAATCAATAACATGAGAATTATATGGTTGGAATAAATTATGATCAAATAATTTCATATAAATAATCACATGTGAATGAAATATAACAATGGATATTTTAGTTAATTGTTTAATCACATAAGATTTTAACAAATTAATTTACATTTATGGGATGCATAATGCTCGATATCTAAAACATATCGTGTGGGATTAGTGACAATAAATCTAATTACGGTGAGGCCATGTGAATGATATTTATATAATTGTGTAAGTTCTTACCCAAAATCCAATCATGTTTTTCTCATGGGACCTACCAGTGCATTGACTGATATAGGAGACCATGCCCTCAACATACTAAGTACAATTCATTCTACATGTTAAAGGGGTAAAAGGTCATTCAAATAATTATTCAAATTTGAAATATCAAACAAAATGTATATACATTCCTAAGTCAATAAAAATAATGAAAACCATATGGCGTAAAGTGAGTGGTGTCAATATAGTACATCCCCATTCAAACTAATCATAAACCATCCAGAAAAATAATAATGATGTTTTGTTCCCAACTAAATAAAATGTAACATCAAAAGATATAATCCTAGTTGAAAAAATCATTTGAAAGATCAAATTAAAAATTCCTTTGGAAAGAATATATTTTTTTTGAAAATTATACTTTTTATTTTAAAAAATATAAATTCATTAAAATTATCAAAATTACATTTCATTGAAATTATCTTTTAAAAAATATTAATTTCTACAATATTAGGAAAATTTTTTACTACAAAAATATCTCTCTAAAAATTTAATTTAATAATCAATGATATGACTATCATGTTAGTAGGTAATTCATTACAAGTTATATAAGTTATAAAAAATATTTTTTCAATGTAAAAAGGTTATAAAAGTGTCTTATTTTGAGAATAACTTGAATATTTATTTAAAACTTTTTTGTAAAAATTGAATCATGGGTAGATTATTTTTAACAAAATTACTGAGATAATATGAAAACATTTTTGAAAAAAAATTTATAAAATAATTTTTTGGAAGATAAAAGTGCTTTGATCTATGAGATAAGTAAATTCATATTAAAAACACTTTATTTATCATTTTTAGTACAAAAGAGAGTTAAAATTATATTATTACATGAAACAATTCACGAATAACTTGATTTGCGGAAAAAATATTTAATTTAAGAATGAAATATCGAATAATTCTCTCTAGGGATAATTACACCAAAACAATACTAGATAGTGGAAAGCTTGTGATATAAATCCTTACCATTTTGGTCACTATTAAATCATAATCCCCATGAATGAAATAAAATAAAATAAAACATTAAAACCATGAAGGGAAATTTACTTGTGATATAACATACAAAATGAGAAGTATAAACACCACGTAAATAAAATATGTGGGGAATATGATCCATGTCTAATGTAAGTAAAAGTGAGATGAGAAACCATTAAATTGAGTCTAAATCATCATGTAAGTTCTTTATCATACTAAATAATAAAAACAAGATAATTATTTACTTTCTTCTTTTTCACCACCTTATTTTTAGTGCCCATTAATGGATCATTTATCAGTAGTTTTTTAGTATTGATAGGAGGTAGAATTAAATAAAATAATTAAATAATAAATAAATAAAATGAGTTTATGAAAAAAATTAATAAAATTTTTATTCTATAAATAATTCCTTATAAAAATGAATAAATTGGTTATACTATATATAAATTATAAATATTAATAAAAAGAACACATTAAATATATATATATAAGTGTAAAATTAAAAAAAATTAAAAATTAAAATAATTAAATTGAGAAAAATATTAAACATATCATTAATTAAATAACTATTAATAACTTTAACAAATTGTATCTATTATATATATATATATATATATGAATATATATATATATTATTTATATAATTAATAAAATTTATTCATTATAATAAATATTAATATATTTAGTGAATAGTGGTTTATAATTAAAAATTAATGTTAAATAAAAATATAGACTAATTACATTGAGTAATGGAAATAATTGAGCGTCGTTTGATTTTTCAATTAAAAATAGATCAAAATTATATTTTATTTATTTCACAAATAAAAAATTAATTAATTTATATATACAACACATAGAAAAATATTGTTTTTGAATTTTATCAATATAAATTATTTATTATTTATTTATTTGTTTAATATGTGTTAACATTTTTAATGTGTATTAATATTTATTTCAATATATATCCATTTTTTTAATATTTTTAAATTAATAAATGTGGTCCAATTTTTTAATATAGTTATTTTTTTCTTATTTTTAAATATTAAATTTCACTCATTTTTATGTTTCATTCTGAAGTACATTATGTTGCATTTGTTGTCAATGAGGCATGAAGTTGTCTTGGAATGAATGGGAGTCAAGGAATTGTCAAGATGTGAATGCCAAAGGGTGTGATGGTGTTGGTGGTGAAGGAGAATGGCCATGGAACTTAGAGGAATGTCACTTAGGAGATTCACTAAGTGACATAGGAGATGTGGTTGAAACATTCTCTAGACACATCAGACGATTGTTGAGCTGCTCTTAAAGTTCCAAGAACTTGTATCAACTGGATACAATGTCACAACATGATTAGAAGACCATGCATTGTAGTGACAATGCATGAGGAGTTGAAAGGAGTTCCATCCACAACTACTAAGTGGATGATGTGCATTAATGCAGTCCATGCACTATCACTTAGTGCATGTGAATTTGAAGTTGATCCAATTGATCTCTGATTAGATCAATGAAGCACATTGAAGAATTTAAGTGATTTAGGAGCTCAGTTGAAGATGAAGACCCTTCGTGAATTCCATTACAAAGTGATGAATAAATGTTGAAGAAGAATGAAGGAATTCTAATGAAGAAGAAATAATTGATCAAGTGATTCGGCTGATGAAGAACCTTCTACAAATGTCTCATAAGTCTAGAATACATGATTGAAAGGAGTTGAGGATGTTTGTGGAAGAAGGATGAAGAAGAAATGGAAAGAATGGCATAGAAGAAGAGGAGGAGGCATTTGGAATTTAGAATTGGTATTTTTCATGGAGGTCTTTGTTTTTGACAAAGTCCTATTTGTTACTTTGCCAAAAAATATGGCCAGACCGTGAGCACCTTGTGGGTTCAACCCCAAGGCTCATGTGGGCCTAAGGCGCCACGCCCAAGGGGGAACCCGTGGGGCGAGCTCAGGGCGGCAGGGGCGCACCCGCAGACACCACAGAGGCGCTGGGGCACGCCCGGAGGAGCGCAGGGGGCCGTGTATAAGCCCCCGAGGGCACGCGGTGGTGAAGCCCGCGCACCCAGGATGCATAGTGGGCGCTAGGAGCGCGCCCGCAGGGAGCAAGAGTGGGCGCAGAGCGCGCCCACAGGGAGAACACGGTGCGGGGCGGCACCGTGGAGGGAGAGAGTTCAATTGCCGGGTTGTGGGAGCGGCATATTAATAAACCGCGGAAAATCCGTGGAACGTTTCGATGTGGGACGGCGAAAATTCATCAGGGATCTAATCGCGGTCGTCCGTTCCATCGCGCGCCGATCTGGACCGCTTATCTCATCTAGTGCCGAGATGTTATAATCATGGCCGTTGAGCATCATTAAACATCGACGGCCGAGAGCTCGTCTTCGTCCTCGAGCTCGTCCGAGGCCTCCCCGAAGCCACCCGCAGCCTCCTTCGAACCAGAGGCCTCCCGAAGATAGATTTTGAGTATCCGGCCACCTCTGATGAAACTGAAGACACCCTCGTGCTCGTCTGGACAAACCGAACTGTTCCATGCTTAAAAAGTGGGCTTGCATGCAACGAGAGAAGGATTCGAGATTTGGCCGAAGGCAAACCGAAGGTGCCGAGGCCAGTTGGTGTTCGTGCTTTTCATGCATGGATTGGAATTAAAGAGGCCGTTCATGCGTTCAAAGTCGCATGCACGTGGAGAAAATTAAGGAAAGAACCCGCGGTGGAAACTGAGGAGAAAAACAAGATTTCACCGAATCTTGAAAACCCGAAAACTTCGGGTGTTTGAAGTTATTTCTACGCGGATGAACCGCCTCTGCCTCGTCTATAAAAGAAGATCCTAAGGCTCCAAAGATTGGTGCTGATCCTTTCTTGAAAATCAGAAGAACCGTGAGTGCACCTCTGCCTCGCGAAGTTGAAGCCCCGCGCAACCCATTTGCGCGGCTGTGTTCCTTTTGCGCACTCCTTGCGCGAAAGAAGAAAGGAGGAGGAGGAGATCCCCTGCGCGCCTCTCTTGCGCGACAGGAAGGAGCCGAGCCGCATATTTGCGCGCTCGAGACTCTTGTTCCCTCTCTGCCTGCACCCTTGCGCGGCAGGAGGAAGATCCCGTGGGTGTTGCACTTGTGCGCCCCGCGGAAGGAGGAACTTGCGCGCCTTGCCACTGCACCCTTGTGCGGCTGTTGAAGAAGGAAGAAGCCCGAGGGTATTGCACCCTTGCACACTTGAGCCTGTGCGGCATTTGAAGACAGGAAGAGGGCCACACCCCCTTGCACCTTGCGCGCCTCCTTTGAAGGCAGTAAGAGTTTGGGTTGTGTTTCACACACATTGTGTGTGTGCCAAGGAAGGCCGAGGCCTTGCCTCGTGTGTGTGCCAAGTGAAGTGGAAGACCACTTATGTGTGTGCCATGTGCTAAGAAGGCCACCTCTTGTGTGTGCATTTGAAGAAGAGGCCGTAGCCTTTGGGGTGTGCAAGAAGAGGAGGAGGCCCTAAACATTGGTGTGTGCAAAAAGAAAACAAAGAGGCCGTATCCCTTATGGTTGTGCATACTTGAAGTTTAAAAGAGAAAAACAAAGTGTGTGTGAAAAGTGGAAGAGTACAAGAAAAGGAAGGCCATTACATACCTACGGCTTGTGTGTGCAAAATTAACAAAGAGGCCGTAGCCCTGGGTGTGTGCAAGAAATGGAGTGTAGGCCACAACAAAGAAGAACTCATTCAAGTGTGTGTGCAAAGTGAAGAACTTGTGTGTGCTTAACAAGTGAAGGCCGAACCTAAGTGTGCACTAAAAGTGAACATACTTAGAAGAAGGAAGAAGTTGAAAGGAGGACATCCACACTAAAGTAGAACACACTCTAAGTGTGTAAACAAATTGGATAAAGTGTGTGAAGTTCGGAAAAGGTGTGTGCTATAATTGATTACACCCTCTGTGGGTCTACTGCACCAAGAAGAGGACAGGAGAAGTGCATGCATGCATGCATGCACGTGCACACGTGAACAAAGCCAAATCAGTGGTGTGCATTTGAGTTGTCCAAGACCAGGAGTGAGACTGAGCCAGACTGAAGTGAAAGATATTGTTTGTCTGAGTTTGCAGTAGATTGAGAAGAGCCTGATCAACCACAAGTGATCAGAAGAGAAGAGCAAGGCCAGCAGTCTTTATCCCAGACTGCTGAGGATACTTGAAGAAGCTTAAAGTGAAGAAGAGCTACTCGTGTGACTCGAGGAGCCAGGAGAAGACCCTGTGGGACTCAGGGAGAAGAAGTCTTCAGTGGGATTCTGGAGCAGGCCAGTGGGACTCTGGTAACACTGTGAGACGCAGTATAAAGACCCTCCTGTGGGACTCAGGAGAGATACAGTGGGACTCTGTATCGACCATTGTAATTTTAACAGGTTATAATGGAGAATCCATGCTGGGAGAGCATGGCAAGGATGTAGGCCTTTGGTGCCGAACCTTGTAAATCCTTGTGTCCTGTGCCTTTTCATTACTGCATTATCCGGGAAAGGTTGAGAGATACAAGAAGAGTGGATCGAGGCTTTAACCAGCCATAGAGGTTTAATTGATAAACAATCAATTAGTAAAAAGTTTTAAGGGATCACTGATTCACCCCCTCCCCCTCTCAGTGATTCACAGTGATCTGGGCACTTCAATTGGTATCAGAGGGAGGTTACCTCTAAAAGATCCAAGAGAGTCTTTATGAAGTGCAGATTTGAGGAAACGAGCAACCAGCCTCAAATGGAGATATCTGCCAAGACTCAGAAAAATAGAAAGAAGAAACAGGCCAAGAAGATGAAGAAAGCCTGTCCTAGCTGTGATGAAGTTGAAATAATGAATGATCTTCAGAGTGCACTCAAATATCTTCAGAAGACAGTTCCCATGGAAGTGGCAAAGTGTATAGCTACAGGCATCCATGATCTTCAAGAAGAAAAATCACAGTTAGAAGAAGAAGCCAATGCTATGGAAGATCAGCTGGCTAAAAGGGTTGGCATAACCAACACTCTCAGAAAGCTGGTAAATGCCAAAGATGAAACAGTATCTCTTTGCAATGAAAGATATGAAGACACTGCTGAAGAATTGCAAAGAAGCCTTTCTGAGAAAGAAATCTTTAAAGTTATAATCAAAGATGTTTACCATGCACTGGAGAAGAGACATAGAGTATCAATTGTTGTTAAAGATGCTCAACTTGAAGACAAAGTAAAATTGGTGAAGGAGCTGAACAATTCATTGCAAGAATTAAAGAAGGTGCATGAAGACCAGATGGAACAGCTGAAACAGAATTGGGAAGGAAGGCTAAGAACTATTGAGGATGAGAAGAACTCCCTCAATATGAAATGCTTAGAACTGGAGGTGATATTGAAAAATCAGCAATCACCCAAAGCCCAAGCCTCCCAGACAGCTGAAAGAAGACATGTTGCTACTCAAGTATGCTTTGAGCAGGATGATTCTAAGAGAAAGACATCCTCTAATAAAAGTGCAACAACTTCTAGAAAGAAGGTACCATCCATACCATCTTGTACTGATGCTTCTAATTGTGTTTCCACAAAAAGTGCAGGATGGAAGAATGAATCCAAACAAATATGGATGAAGACAGTAAAGAAGCAGAGCTCTCCTGAAACAACACAACAAATCAAGAAAAGTACCCAACAATCAGAAGGACTGAAGAAGTCAAGATTTGTGGGTCAATGTTGGTGTTGTAACAAGTATGGGCATTGTGCAAAGGATTGTTGGTACAATCCACTGAATGCCAAAGCACAGAGGAAGCCCATGCCAAGGGGGAGCAAGCCAGAAGGAAATAAGCAACATCCACAGGTCCAGAGACATCTGTTTACTGCTAACAGATTTGGATTACTTGACAACATCTGGGATGATTGCAAAAGTGGTCAAAATGATACATGTCAATATCCAACTGTATCCAAAGATGAAAAGAAGAGAAGATCACTGAACCTGGCTAAGAGAGATTCCTTGGGAAGCAAGCAGAAGAAAGTGAAAGATGCTCCCAAGAAGAGTTTGAAGAATGAAGAGAAGTCCTTGGAGTCTGAGTCCAAGAAGGGTGATGCATCCAGAAGGACCACCAAGAAATGCTTCTACTGTGGAAAGAAAGGACACATCATGGACCTTTGTAAAGAAGCCATGAAACTAAATAGAAGCATACTGAACTCCAAAAGACAATCAATCCATAAGAAGAAGGGATTGATTGAAAATAAGTTGCCTAAGAGAGGTAGCTTAGAAGCATCCAAAGAACCATGTGGAACTTCCAGAACTGAGGCCACACTTCCAAATGATTTACTAGTCATATGGCCAAGTCAGTTGCAACTTGCCAGAGAACTGCAAAGAGCTGAAGATGAAGCTCTGGCAACTGCTAAAGCAAAAAAGGAAGAAGAAGGTTTCACATGAAGATGTTTTGAGAACCACACCGGCACAATCATCAATGAAGATCAAATGTGCAAGTGTGAAGACTGGTGAAAATGGGACATCTCGGTTGAGAGAATCTTCTCAACCTTGTTGTTCACATTGATGAACCAAGGAGGTCCCATCTTATTCCCTTATACACTTGTATTTACATGCTCTAACATTACAGGGAATTGAAGATGAAGATCATTCTCATCTGGAGGATGGTTTGGACAGAATGGAGTGCACCCCTTGAGGGGGAGCAAATCTGAAGAAGATGATGTTCTAAAATTAATATCATCTTGAGAAAGTGAAGGTATTCCAATCATACTTTCATCCCTTGTTTCTTAATTGAGTTTATCTTGTCAATTAAGGGGGAGTATGGATTGAAGACAAATGGATGAAAGGGGGAGCTTTATCTTTGCACTGAACTTTCTAATGAGTTTTGTGAAGTATGTGCAGGATTTAGCAATTCATTGGTATATCTGAAAAATTTCAAACCCCTGAAGCATGATCTCACATGTACAGTGAATTTTGGACAGCTTTGAATTCCTTGGTCATATCACTCTTGTTTTCTACACCGGGTTAGCCCAAGTAGACTTAGAGCTGATTTACTAAAGGTTCTTTGCTAAAGAGAACATGTGACATCATCCCTCTCCTAGTGTTTTTTAAGAAGATACTTTTCAATGGGAGGAAGATATTTTTGAAAGTGAACCACACCACACCTTTGCATTTGATTGCCAATAAGGGGGAGAAAAGATTGGGCACACATATTGACCCATTCATATGTGCTGAAGTGGTGTATTGACAATAAATACAAAGGGGGAGATTGAAGTGCATTGTGTTGCATTTGTTGTCAATGAGGCATGAAGTTGTATTGGAATGAATGGGAGTCAAGGAATTGTCAAGATGTGAATGCCAAAGGGTGTGATAGTGTTGGTGGTGAAGGAGAATGGCCATGGAACTTAGAGGAATGTCACTTAGGAGATTCACTAAGTGACATAGGAGATGTGGTTGAAACATTCTCTAGACACATCAGACGATTGTTGAGCTGCTCTTAAAGTTCCAAGAACTTGTATCAACTGGATACAATGTCACAACATGATTAGAAGACCATGCATTGTAGTGACAATGCATGAGGAGTTGAAAGGAGTTCCATCCACAACTACTAAGTGGATGATGTGCATTAATGCAGTCCATGCACTATCACTTAGTGCATGTGAATTTGAAGTTGATCCAATTGATCTCTGATTAGATCAATGAAGCACATTGAAGAATTTAAGTGATTTAGGAGCTCAGTTGAAGATGAAGACCCTTCGTGAATTCCATTACAAAGTGATGAATAAATGTTGAAGAAGAATGAAGGAATTCTAATGAAGAAGAAATAATTGATCAAGTGATTCGGCTGATGAAGAACCTTCTACAAATGTCTCATAAGTCTAGAATACATGATTGAAAGGAGTTGAGGATGTTTGTGGAAGAAGGATGAAGAAGAAATGGAAAGAATGGCTTAGAAGAAGAGGAGGAGGCATTTGGCATTTAGAATTGGTATTTTTCATGGAGGACTTTGTTTTTGACAAAGTCCTATTTGTTACTTTGCCAAAAAATATGGCCAGCCCGTGAGCACCTTGTGGGTTCAACCCCAAGGCTCATGTGGGCCTAAGGCGCCACGCCCAAGGGGGAACCCGTGGGGCGAGCTCAGGGCGGCAGGGGCGCACCCGCAGACACCACAGAGGCGCTGGGGCACGCCCGGAGGAGCGCAGGGGGCCGTGTATAAGCCCCCGAGGGCACGCGGTGGTGAAGCCCGCGCACCCAGGATGCATAGTGGGCGCTAGGAGCGCGCCCGCAGGGAGAAAGAGTGGGCGCAGAGCGCGCCCGCAGGGAGAACACGGTGCGGGGCGGCACCGTGGAGGGAGAGAGTTCAATTGCCGGGTTGTGGGAGCGGCATATTAATAAACCGCGGAAAATCCGCGGAACGTTTCGATGTGGGACGGCGAAAATTCATCAGGGATCTAATCGCGGCCGTCCGTTCCATCGCGCGCCGATCTGGACCGCTTATCTCATCTAGCGCCGAGATGTTATAATCATGGCCGTTGAGCATCATTAAACATCGACGGCCGAGAGCTCGTCTTCGTCCTCGAGCTCGTCCGAGGCCTCCCCGAAGCCACCCGCAGCCTCCTTCGAACCAGAGGCCTCCCGAAGATAGATTTTGAGTATCCGGCCACCTCTGATGAAACTGAAGACACCCTCGTGCTCGTCTGGACAAACCGAACTGTTCCATGCTTAAAAAGTGGGCTTGCATGCAACGAGAGAAGGATTCGAGATTTGGCCGAAGGCAAACCTAAGGTGCCGAGGCCAGTTGGTGTCCGTGCTTTGCATGCATGGATTGGAATTAAAGAGGCCGTGCATGCGTTCAAAGTCGCATGCACGTGGAGAAAATTAAGGAAAGAACCCGCGGTGGAAACTGAGGAGAAAAACAAGATTTCACCGAATCTTGAAAACCCGAAAACTTCGGGTGTTTGAAGTTATTTCTACGCGGATGAACCGCCTCTGCCTCGTCTATAAAAGAAGAGCCTAAGGCTCCAAAGATTGGTGCTGATCCTTTCTTGAAAATCAGAAGAACCGTGAGTGCACCTCTGCCTCGCGAAGTTGAAGCCCCGCGCAACCCATTTGCGCGGCTGTGTTCCTTTTGCGCACTCCTTGCGCGAAAGAAGAAAGGAGGAGGAGGAGATCCCCTGCGCGCCTCTCTTGCGCGACAGGAAGGAGCCGAGCCGCATATTTGCGCGCTCGAGACTCTTGTTCCCTCTCTGCCCGCACCCTTGCGCGGCAGGAGGAAGATCCCGTGGGTGTTGCACTTGTGCGCCCCGCGGAAGGAGGAACTTGCGCGCCTTGCCACTGCACCCTTGTGCGGCTGTTGAAGAAGGAAGAAGCCCGAGGGTATTTCACCCTTGCACACTTGAGCCTGCGCGGCATTTGAAGACAGGAAGAGGGCCACACCCCCTTGCACCTTGCGCGCCTCCTTTGAAGGCAGTAAGAGTTTGGGTTGTGTTTCACACACATTGTGTGTGTGCCAAGGAAGTCCGAGGCCTTGCCTCGTGTGTGTGCCAAGTGAAGTGGAAGACCACTTATGTGTGTGCCATGTGCTAAGAAGGCCACCTCTTGTGTGTGCATTTGAAGAAGAGGTCGTAGCCTTTGGGGTGTGCAAGAAGAGGAGGAGGACCTAAACATTGGTGTGTGCAAAAAGAAAACAAAGAGGCCGTAGCCCTTATGGTTGTGCATACTTGAAGTTTAAAAGAGAAAAACAAAGTGTGTGTGAAAAGTGGAAGAGTACAAGAAGAGGAAGGCCATTACATACCTACGGCTTGTGTGTGCAAAATTAACAAAGAGGCCGTAGCCCTGGGTGTGTGCAAGAAATGGAGTGTAGGCCACAACAAAGAAGAACTCATTCAAGTGTGTGTGCAAAGTGAAGAACTTGTGTGTGCTTAACAAGTGAAGGCCGAACCTAAGTGTGCACTAAAAGTGAACATACTTAGAAGAAGGAAGAAGTTGAAAGGAGGACATCCACACTAAAGTAGAACACACTCTAAGTGTGTAAACAAATTGGATAAAGTGTGTGAAGTTCGGAAAAGGTGTGTGCTATAATTGATTACACCCTCTGTGGGTCAACTGCACCAAGAAGAGGATAGGAGAAGTGCATGCATGCATGCATGCACGTGCACACGTGAACAAAGCCAAATCAGTTGTGTGCATTTGAGTTGTCCAAGACCAGGAGTGAGACTGAGCCAGACTGAAGTGAAAGATATTGTTTGTCTGAGTTTGCAGTAGATTGAGAAGAGCCTGATCAACCACAAGTGATCAGAAGAGAAGAGCAAGGCCAGCAGTCTTTATCCCAGACTGCTGAGGATACTTGAAGAAGCTTAAAGTGAAGAAGAGCTACTCGTGTGACTCGAGGAGCCAGGAGAAGACCCTGTGGGACTCAGGGAGAAGAAGTCTTCAGTGGGATTCTGGAGCAGGCCAGTGGGACTCTGGTAACACTGTGAGACGCAGTATAAAGACCCTCCTGTGGGACTCAGGAGAGATACAGTGGGACTCTGTATCGACCATTGTAATTTTAACAGGTTATAATGGAGAATCCATGCTGGGAGAGCATGGCAAGGATGTAGGCCTTTGGTGCCGAACCTTGTAAATCCTTGTGTCCTGTGCCTTTTCATTACTGCATTATCCGGGAAAGGTTGAGAGATACAAGAAGAGTGGATCGAGGCTTTAACCATCCATAGAGGTTTAATTGATAAAGAATCAATTAGTAAAAAGTTTTAAGGGATCACTGATTCACCCCCTCCCCCTCTCAGTGATTCACACTGATCTGGGCACTTCACATTCATTCAAAATTAATTAATAATTAATAGTTTCAAAAAAAAAATTGAAAAAAAGTATTTATAATAAAATTATTTATAAATGCATAGTTACTATTTCGATATATATATATATATATGTAAATATATATATATATAATGAAATGTTATTTTCTATAATGGTATTTATATAATATTAAATAAATAATTATATATATTTATATAATTAAAAATAAATAGTTATATATATTTATATAACTATAAAATTATAATAAATTTATTTAAATAATGAATATATTTACTATATTTATAATTATATGTATTTATTAAATAAATAATTATATAATTACATAAAAATATATAATGATATAAATATTATTTTATATAAAGTATTTATATAGTTATAAATATATAAATATATATTTAATGAATTATAAAATTATTATAAATATATTAAAATAAATAATATATTTATTATATATATTATATATAATTAAATAGATATATTTTGAAAAAAAAATTATTTATAATTATAATTATAATTATAAATCCACGGTAGTTAATCTAACTCTAATAAAATGGATATATAACATTGCTTTTGGAAGTTCTAATTAATGGGTCCATATCTATTTAAATTAATAGTAAGGAGTTGTGAACTCGTCACGATACATGATGCTTTCCACAAAATCCTCCCTTTATCGGTGCTCCTCTTCATTGAATCAAAGCTCGAATCAAGGCTTAAATCAATGCTCGAATTATTCATGGGTCGAAAGAATCCAAGGGTTAAACATCCTCCTTGTCTTTGATATTTCGACATTCACTCAGATGATTCACGTATATTATTTTTCAATCATCATTATCACAATTTTATTGATTGTTTGGATATATCTATTTTAATTTTTTTATCATCATTCTCATTTTACAGTCGATATATCCCATTGGTTAAACAATGGTAATTGGGGATGTTTGGTTAAAAGGAGAGAGGGATATCATTCCTTGCACTCCCCCACCCTCATCGTTTATCGGTTCTATGCAACCCACCCATCCCAATGCCATTGAAGAAAGTAGTTGTTTACTATTGATTTTTAATATTCTATTAGAATCATGGATCAATAATTATGAGACATCATTTTATTCTACAACCAATACGGGATGCATATTTTGTTAAGAATCTCATTTTTTTCAACAATGAGCATGTAGTCGATGATAAATTTTTTCATATTATTAGGAAGGGTATAATTAAACATTATTTTTCATAGAATGAAACTCAAATGAAGAAAGAACTAGACACATTCCATGTTTATGGATGAACATAACATCCAACGGTCAGCTGGATTAAGTTGGATTTGGACACAGTTAACGAATGAAAAGTAGAAATTTACTTGGTGTTATATGGTTTTGGATAGAGGTGTAAAATATAATATTTTTTATATAAAGTCACATAGAAATTTATATTTTAAAAATTTTACAAACACATATATATATATATATTATAGAGATACATTATCAAAAAATATATATTATACTATAAAAATATATATTATACAAATAAACTATTTAAATATAATATACAAATATATTTTAACAATACATTTTGAAATTAAACTATACAAATATAATATACAATTATATTATTAAATTATATATTACACAAATATATTATAGAAATTAATATCTATAAAGTTAGAAAAACAAAATTTGTTATATATCAAACAATGTATAGGAGCTAGTCAAACCTATTCCTAACAAATTAATTAGGAATTATATATAGAACATGAGAAAGAAAGAGTAAGGGATCAAAAAAAGGAAATCATGCATCCAAAAAACTACAAAAGATAAGAATGACGATCACCCCTAATCATGATTTGAGATATCATCAGTAGATTCCCATTCCGATTATGAAGTCTTCAGATTTAAAAGTACAAATTATTTTTCTCTATGCTTACCTGTTCTAGTGTGTTCTTATACCAACCTCACCCAAACCATTCATCTCTCCCGCATCATCATCCATAGTTTTTTGGGTGAAGACCTCCTTTCCATGTATTAGTTTGATGACATGATTCATCAGGATCTTCCCTCTCTGAATGAGAGTCCACGAGAGGCAATCCCTCAGTCAAAGATGGGGAAACATCATTCACCATTTAGTTCATCCATTTTTTGATGAGGATTTCTCATGCACCACGATATCATAGGATTTATCTACAATCTCAACCCATGATTTTTTTCTGCACATACTCAATTCGTCCTTATCTTCCCAAACTAGCTTAGGATCAGGTGTATCTTGAGCAGTGTTATGGGCTTAGTCCACCACCAATGATTTAGGGGACATAAAGGCAGTAAGGGACACCGCTTGATCTCCATCAATACCCAATAGAACCATCTTTTTTCAATCTTTTAACCAACAACGACATAAGGAGGAGCAGCCACTACCCCAATATCAGGATCCATGGAACCAATTTTTTCTTTCCAATTTCTACTCCATGATGAAAATTAGTGGGTGGGAAATGATGGATACCCTTTTTTACCACATTAACATTATGTTTCTTCCTAAATTTATCATTAAAGTGGCTAATAGAAAAACACAAATGACAAAATTCCTGACATTTTTCATAATTTAGTGTTATATTAATGTCATCAGAGGAGGTTTAGAGGGCCACCTACTCAATAAGAATGAAGAAAAGTTTTATTTCGTTTAAAATTATAGAAAAATATTCATACCTGGTGTTTTTAGTTACCTTACTCAACAAAATGGGCACATAATTTTCCGTACCAAAGTAATTTAAAATTTTAGGATTCCAAAGGATCCAATTCAGAACATAAAATATCACCCATACCTATGAAAAGGAGTTTCAAACCGTTGATGGGTAAATATCCAGAGTCCATTTATATAGATGTAATGTCCCAGGCATTAAATAAAGAGAACCAAAGGGCCTAGCATGAGCGATGATATCATCCAAATGAAAAATAATTTAGAAGAGTCCTCGACCTAAAGGTGCACAGCTCAAGTTTTAGAGCCCCAAAATCAAAATTATTTTCCTAACAAGATACTCAAGGAGTCATGTTTTAGTGCGAGGGGGAAGAACTGACCTCTCAATTGAGGTATTCTTTCCCAAGTCCAATATTCCTGAAAAGGCATCCAAATTTTCATCCACATGAGTTAAGGAGCCCTTATTCAAAAAAATACAATAGAAAAATTATTCATCACCACAAGTTCACTAGAATCGACTACTCAAAATATATATCATGACCCAATTAAGCATCCCTTTATATGGACAGAAAATTGTGATTCATCTCTAGAAAAAAACTAACTTCACACGTGGTAGAAACACTCGTGGATGATTCCATAAGAACACATAGATTCAAAACACTTGAATAATATTACACTTTGTATTCTTGAAAAAAATTCTTGTTTTTGACCTTTCTAGACATAATTCTTAAATCAATTTGTCGTCAATTAAAATTTAGATGTTTAAAAAAATTATCATTATTACATATATTCTTTTCTTAAAATTAGTTTTTCAATTGTATATCGATTTTTAATTGAAATTCATATTTTAAGATGTTTTCAAATAGTTGATATAACATTAATATAAAATTACTAATTCCATTGGGTGTTATATCGCATGTTTGAAAAAAAATATAATTGAGGATACTAAATTCTATATAGATTGGAATAATTACTTCAAAATATTGTTAGGAATTCATCATTTTCTATCAACATATATTTTTTCCACCCCTAGGAAACTCTAATTAACATACATGTATACAAAATAACTCTTTATTTATTAAAATGTTTTATGAATATTTATATATACTCTATTTTATCAAATAATAGTATGTTTTTATTGTTTATCATATATGGGTTTATTATTACCAATTAATTTTAAGTATTTTATTTCCATTTGTTTAGGGGATTTAAAAAAGACTGGATTGATCATTTCAACAGAGGTATTACTAGTCATTGTTTAGGTTTGAATGTATTTAATCATATATTTATCATATAAATAATGATTCCATAGATGCCCCAATGAATCATTTATCATAACATGGCCCCACTGAGACACCTTGAACCACATAAATGAATGTTTTCCCCCAAATCTAGCCGGGAATATTCCACAAGTTATTAATGAGTTCTTATGGTGTAATTGTCACAAATTTGAGGCATGATCCTTTTTATAGAATATACTGTAGTAAAATTTTCATACTCATCTAATTCATCTTGTGATCATTTATTATTTCCTTTTGTATCTTTGAGAGTCATCCCTTGTCTCTCTTTTGATGTTCACAATACTCTATGAATTTGTCATCTAATGGATGACTACCATTTAGAGTTTTTGATGTAACATATATCAATATCCATATGAGATAGAGGATGTGTGTCAAACAAAACTTGAAATGATAAATTTTTGGAAGATGAGAAAATGAGAAATTGAGGATAACATATGTTTATAACTTTCACCTTTGAATGAATTCATAGGATGAAAGATGGTCCTTTTATTATGGGCCTCATGATGGTTTATTTTAGTTTAGAAGGGGAAAATATGATCCGTTTGTAATTTAATCACAAGAAATGCCTATATTTAATGTCTCAATTTTGACAAAGAAAAATTAGACAATTTTCCTAGTGGAAACTAGAAAAAATGTTGTGCCAAATGAAAATTCAATCAAGGATGACCATTTCATTAGGATATCACAATTACTTCATGTTGATCCCAATGTTTATAAGGACTTTTATATTAGAGGGGACAATGATTATAGGATTTTGAATCTAATAAGAGGAACCAAATCCATTAAATCTATATAAAGTAAAGAGATTTCAATGATAAGGTAATAGTGTTTTTTAATATACGTAATAATATTATATGTGTTTTACTACATTAAGATAATATCAGTTAAATTTTTGACTACTCATACAGATACTTTGTTTAGAAAATGATGATTTTACCAATCCCATATAAGAAAAAATTATAATGAAGAAAACCGTTTTGGATTATGTGAAGGTTATGTTACAATATATTATCACTATTTTACCAAAACATTATACAATGAAATGATGATTTAGTGATTATTACTCATTACCAAGTTCATTTATTTTACAATATTATTGTCCATACTTCATGAATTTTTGCACTAAAACATCTATAGACTTTTTCTCCTTTAGATATATTTCACCCATGTAGTGTTTCATTTGTCACATTTTTTCTTGTTACCTCCACATCCATTGTATGAAGATAAACGACACAGCCTCATCTCAGACACAAAGGTAATATCGAAGTCTTCACATTAAAATAATTTTTCATATAATTAATATATTATTTTATATTTATGATTAAATACTTTTTTTAGAGTAACTCACATAAAAATTGTTTTTTTGGTCAATTCGTTTATCCTTGTTGGGTATTCTATCCATTTTTCAGGCCTTTATTTACCAAAACATTCATCAATGTCTTCTCACTCAAAACCTTTTCACCCTAGTAATTTTGAAATTTATCACTTTACATCAAGATCCCTCCACTACTAAATAATACTGATTATCATAATATATTCATATTAAATTTATTATCCATATAATTAATGTATTATTTAATATTTATTATTAAATTATTTCTTCTTAGTATAACAAATATAATAATATTTTTCATTATTCAAGTGTATTATTTTGTTTGAGTTGGGGCGGTTTGTTTGATGTTGCTCATTGTTCGAACTCATTGGACTTAGAGCATAAAGTTGAGTTAATAAAAATAAGGAAAGTCATCAGGAATCCATATAATAATAACAAAAAGGTGAATTCCTACTACTTATTTTATTATTATTTTTAGACATCCAACACTCCATTTTGACTCAATGTTTATAGGTGAATATCCATTCTAATTATTGAAATAAATATATTTATAGGAAGCACATGTTACCATTTTGGTGACATATTATAATATAATGGGAACATTAGATTCCTATAATCCTATGTATTTTAGAAACAACCATGGTTTTTTAGCTATGAACATCCAATAAATGTGTACTATTGGAAGTTGGAGAGATAAAAAAATGAAAATCATGGTATAATTGGAAGTTAGTATTTTTTGAGACTTTAAAATATGTAGGAATTAGCCTCACCTAAATCTGATAGATGGTGTGACTAGTATGACTCAATATACATTGTTTTATTAAATATTATCATTAATTTTAGTAAAAAAAACTAAAATACTAAAAACTTAGAAAAAATATTAATATTGTTTTTTAACTATAAGAAGAATATCCATAAGTCATTTTTATTTGGAGGAATCAACCAAAGACTAGTTCTGTGTACAATGTTCCCATCATGGCTCAAATTATCTATTGTCAGTTTAATATAAACATTTTCAAGAAGTGTCTCTCATTAAAAACTGATAAAATGATCTATAATTATCTTGATAATTTAGAACATCGATTTATTAAACATTTGTGATATGTAGGAATCTGTATCTCACAAAACATACATAAAATGAAATTCAAATGAGTGAAAGTGCATGTTTCTAATTTCAAATGTCATTTTTGTTAAAAAAGAAAATTTACATTCTTATAACTTATAAGACACTTTCAAATAGTTTTGATACTTTATTAAAATGATCCAAATGAAATTTGATATGTTTAGGAATTATTATCACCACTATCTGACACATTGTGTAACCATTATGACACCATGTGCATATTTTTATTTAAAATTGACATCAATTTTAGTAAAAATCAAAAATGACATACCCAAAACTGAGAAAAAATATTAATATTATTTTGATACTTTACTAAAATGATTCATAAGTCGTTTAGGGTGTGTATGAGTCATTTTTACCAAATTCTGATGCATGGTGTGACTGGTATGACAACAAGACTTTAATTTTATTTAAAATTGACATCAATTTTAATAAAAAGCACAATTGGTATACTCAAATCTAGGAAAATTCATTCATATTGTTTTGAAAATTTAGGTAAATGATAAATAAGACATTTTTGAAATGTAGGAATCAAACTGAACTCAATCTGATACACATTCTTTCCCATATGACTCAATGCACCTATTATCAGTTTAAAAACTATAGTCTAGATCAAAAAAATTCACTCATTGAAAACTAAATAAAATAGTATTTATGTTTTTGGATAATTTTGAAAATCAATTCATATGTCATTTTAGACTTGTAAGAATCGACCTCACATCAAACTGATACATGATGTGAATTTTATGAGTTAATTTGTGTTTTTCCAGTTTGAAATTTCATTTTATTCAAAACAATTAATGAACTCGAATGAAAGAAAATTTATTTGGATATTTTTGATACATCTGTAAAAAATTATAGATTTCATTTAATATGTTTATGAATTATCAACACATCAATATGGATCATGATGTGACTGGTTTGACTCTAAGTGTGTCATTTTATTTAAAATTGACATCCATTTTAGTAAGAAAACAAAAAAATACCTATTAAAAACATTGAAAACAAATTTGGATTGTTTTTATACTTTGAGAAGACGATACATAATTTAATTTTACATGTTCAAATTATACTGACATTAATTCCATACACTATGTGCACATTATTACTCAATGTGAATGTTATAAGTTTAAAATAAACAGTTTAGTTCAAAAAATATCACTAACTGCAAAATGAGAAAATGTGCTTATATTTTAGTGATAATTTAGTAAATCAATTTAAAACATTTTTTTTGAAATGTAGTTATTATTCTCACATCAAGATGATAAATGATGTGATTTATATGAGTCCAAGTCTGTGTTTCATGTTTAAAAATAAACTTTTGTATGAAACACATGTAATGTACTAAAAAATGAGTAAAAACATTTTTATTGTTTTCATAATTTTAGAAAATGATCCATATTGTTTTTCAGATGTGTAAGAATTAGTCTCATACCAATCTAACTCATGGTGTGACTGGTATGACTCCAAGTGCACCTATTAATTTAAAAATGACATCAATTTATTTAAAAATAACAATAGACCTACTCAAATCCATAATAAAACCTTCATATTTATTTATTAATTTAGTAAAATGACCTATATGTCATTTTTAACATGTAGGAATCAGCATCACCTCAATTGGATGCATGGTGTGACCGATATCACTCCAGGTATGCCTTTTTATTTAAAATGACATCAATTTTAGTAATAATGTAAAACTTGCCTTCTGAAAATCAAGAAAATATATTTATATTGATTTTATACTTTTGTAAAATGATCTATAATTCATTTTTAACATGTAGGAATAAACCTCACCTAAATATTATACCTGATGTCCATGGTATTACTCAATGTTTGAGTTATTTGTTTAAAATTGACATTTTAGTTCAAATATTTAACTCTTTAAAACCATGAAATGACACTCATACTATCTTGATAATTTTGAAAAATGATTCACAAGTCATTCTTCATATGTAGGAATCAGTATTATGTCACACTGATATATGATCTGACATGTATGAGATAATGTGTGTGCTTCTTGTTTAAAATATAATTATTGTAAAAAAGAAAAGTGACTTACATAAAACCAATAAAAAATTTATATTTTTTTTATACAGTTTAAAAATTTTGCACAAGTCATTTGAGATGTGTATGAATTAGATACACAAAAATACGATGTACAATATGACTTTCTTGATTCCATGTGCTTCTTTTCAAAACATATGCATCATTCTATTTTGAAATGCGTGTCACATTTTTTTAACTGAGAAATCAAGTATTGATTATCTTCTCATCATTCTAACTGCTATTAAATAATTACTATTTGAAAAAAATTTAGCTTATAATTTTTTTAATATAATTTTCAAAGAGATAATTATTAAATATGAATAGTGAATTGTTTGACTTGTATGAATAAACTGCAACCCAATCTAATATACAATTTTCCTAGTATGACTCAATGTTTAGTTTAAAATTTACACTTAATGTTAATTTTTTTATTTATATTATTAATAAAATATGAATTATTTTCTTACATAATTGTGTTTTTTCTCAATAAGGGGTTAAAATAAAATGAAAAATGATCAATGATGTTTTTTAATGTATGTAATAATTTTTACTTATGTAACTGTATATGCCAATGTTTGAAATGTTTGTAATATAGTATTTTTTCTTGTATTTGTGTTGTAAATTATTTTCATTTAAATCATGTATTTTTACTTGATATTTTTAATTTCAGGGTGATTTTGAGTCTTCGGTGTGTACTTACAGCACACTGCACTATTGATGTAGTATGGTGTTAGAGTACACTACATCATGCATTTTTATCATCTCTTTTTAGCGATTATAAAAGACTAAAGATTTTAACAGTTCTTTGACTGTCAATTCCTATCATGGGCTGATAAATTCCATTTTTATAACTATTATCTACCTATTATCTAATATTTTACATTATTATTATATTTAAATAATTACCAAATCATAAAATATTTATTAGTCAATTAAATTTACATCACATGCTTTGATGATATTAGTCATATATATCAAAAATGACATTTGTATACTTACAATGGTCAAATTAGTCAATATTTAAAAATTTATATAATAATAATACTGTAATAATTCATATTTATAAATAAATATCAATTTTAATAGTCATTCATAATTATTTTTAAGAAGTAAATATGTTCCAATAATGGTTATAGTACGTCATACGTACACATGAGTAACATTCCGATTTTCAAAGATAATTGTGAAAATGCGTTAAGAATTATTTTATCATTACATAGTGATAATAATATAATAAAAACCAAAATAATTATTTTAAAATATCTATGTATACTATCCCTGTGGTGTGGTGATGAAAATAGAGTCAAATATTCTTATGAAGGTGGTAGTCCACATGTACATGAATGACATTATCATTAATCATTGTAATAAATAAAATTAAATATATTACCTTTTTATAATGTTAATAAATTTATTAATAAAAATAATATTTAATTTATATCAGATATATTCATTATAATTATCCATATTTTCATCTATGTACACTGTAAGTTAAAAATGAATCACACTGCTTCGTGACGTAGAATTCAACCATACACATGGGCGATGTTATCCTATCCCATACATAATGGAAAGTAAATTAAAGATATATATATATATATCATATAATGAATTAAATATTAAAATATTATAAGTTATATATATATATATATTGTCTATCTTCATACCCAAATATTAGAGGTTTTGATAGGAACAAATTGACATCGGTTCGTGAGGCGGAAGTATAATGTACACATGAATGATGATTTTAAAACAATTTCATGGAGGGGGAATTGTTGTAGTTCATGAGAATAATATAAAAAAATAAATATAAATAAAAAAATTTAGTTTATAATAACATAATTATATCATAATAATTTTAGGTTGTGAAGGAAGAAAATAAAATTAAAAAGCTAGATGAATAATGGTAGCCCTTTCTTGGGTAACCTTCATAGGTTTACACCTAAATACATCCAATGATGTATTTATGATCCTTAAAATCTTCTAGTATAAGTTCATGGATGTATGTAATTTATTTTAATATGTCTTGGAAATTAAATTTGGATTTTTTCTATGAAGCAAAGAGGAGATGTGGTGGCCTTTTAAAGTGAGGTGAGTTAGAAACTTCTAGTTATTTAAAAGAAAAAGGTGTAACCATAATGTTCACATTACCAATGGGTTTAGCCTGGATTTATATTAAGAATTAGTCCTTGTAATGTATATTTTTTCATAAATTATATCTTAGAAACTTTTTTAGGTCATTTAACATTTATATTGTTAGATTTACACCTCTTGGAAACCCACTATTATCTTAATGATGATAATTGTTTTTATTTTTTACTATTAAACATGGTAAAAAATTATGTTGACAAAATTTGATAATATAAATTATTATCATTCAAAATATTCAATCAATATATTAAAAAAAATTAAAAAATTTATAATTATTAATTTTCAATTAATCCAACTGAAGTGATGAGAAAGCAGGTTTCCAAAGAGAACACGATTAAAAGTTTAAAAGGATTTTATATAAATATTAAATAAAAAAATGAATATAATGAACATAATTATATTAATATATATAAAGTTGAAATAATTTTACTATAAATAAAATTAAAAAAATAATTTAGCACTAAAACAATTTTAGGCTAAAAGGTTTTTCTCAATTAATATTCATTATTTTTCACTACTCAATAGAAAATTGAACTTTATAGAAATATCCCAAAAATTCACCTTAAGATAAATTTAATATGATTATTGAATAAATGAATTTTGTTTTTTCAAATAATTTTTCTATCATTTTTAAAAATTAATCATACATTTAGTGCACAAAACATGACTATATCATCTTATAGAAAAAAATAGTTTTTTAAAACACTTTAGTTTCATTCAAATTTGTCTTATTTTTTCATTAATAAATAGATATCCATTTTATTTATTTTATATATTTTTATACCATATATTTTTCATAATTCAGTTAGTATTATTCATACCCACGAATTTAATGGTTAGGTTAAATTTTTACTGTTTATTTAATAAAATATAGTTTATCAAGATTCATTCTAACCCAATTCTGCTTGCATTTAATGAATTAAAAGAGATTGAATATATAAAAAAAATAAATATATGATAATGTATTTGGATTTAATATTCCCATATAATCATGGTTATTTATATATTATATATTATCAAATATGATTTTAATTTTTTAAAATCATAAGAGGTTTAATTCTAACCCCATAAATAAATTGTGTCCTTACAATTTAATAATGATCATGATAATGAAGGATTTGAAATTTTAAAATACCTTAATTGAAAACCCAAACAACAGAATATTGATATTATAAATCATCTTAAGAACCTAGAATGAATATTAAAAAGAAATTTTGGAATTTCTCATAACTAATCTTCTATGTAAGGGAACATTTATGGTATGAAAAGATATGGTCATAGTTGAAAAACATAAATAATTACAAAGAGTGACAAAATTTAGTGGTCAAAATAAAATGATTGACCGGTGGAATGATAGGGACATCAAAACCATAGAACGGTAATGATTTATAAATGATTCTTTTAAAATAAATTAATTGTTTAAGATAATTATTTTTCAATAACCTTTTCATATAGATGAGTAATAATTTTAAAATCTATAATTTGAATATATAAAAATATAATAATATGAAATTTCTCTATTTTATAGGAAAAGTTTTATATTTTTCTGTTCTTTGATCATCATCCTCTTCATTTTATTCAATAATAAATGAATATTCAAGATGTTTTTTTCTACCTCTATGACTACAATTAAATTTTAATTGATCATAATATCCATAAATCTGTGACAATCCTTTCCATATGTTTATTAATATTCTCCAAAACCAATATGGTAATCAAAATATATTAAATGAATTAATATATAGACTTAAAAAACAAAACAATTTCCTTAAATAATATTTATCCATCAAATCATTTAACCAATATTGAGATATTTACAAGGATATCATGTAAGTCAGTTGTAGGCGTTGAAACTATATCAACCATCAGTTTGGGTTCAATCCCCATAGCCATTCCAAACATGATGGGGTTTCCCCAAATATGCTAATTTTCATCCCTCTAATGCTATATTAATATAATTTCTATGTTTTTATGAACATACAATAGAACACAACTAACACAAAATAAACTTTTAGAAAAATCATATAGGTTACCAATGCCATTATAAAAACGTATTTATAATTATTATTTTAACATCAGGAAAATTTTATGGATTATCATCCCGCAATAATGACTTTTTCAAGAAGTCCAATGTTCTAATACATAATTTATCTTCATCATTGGAACAATAAAAAATATGGTTTCAAATCCTTAATGAAAAAGTATAATAGTATAATACTTACATGTTTCATGATTCTTATAATGGTAAAATCCTTAAATAAATAACATTATAACAAATTCCAGGTACCAAACACATATACACAATAATAATTTCACATCAGTTTTATTAATTGAATAATCATGACATTGATCCCTCAGCTTATCTTGGGTGATATTTCATTGATGCTTTGGGAGTTTATTTTTTTAGTGCCCATATCTTTATTGAGGAATCAATTCACAATGAAAGATTCTTTCACTCCCTTTGAATAATAACCATGTTAAAAACCTTCCCCACACTTAAAGAAAACCCATTTTCCTTTTAGTAGTGTCTGGAGGTGTTTCATTCAACATGTTACATCTGTTTGATGATCCATTATTCTCTTATTCCATTTGTCATTTTTTTCTCTATTGTCCTCTTCTTATCTTACTTCCTTTTGAAACCACAAGGCATTGAGAATTATTTTATTTCCTTTACTTCATAGGATACTATGTCCTAATGTGATGAGAATTTCTCAGAGACTAGTTCCCATTGATGTATTTTATTAATCCTATAAAAGAAATATTCATTCCTGAAATTTGGTTATAATTTTTTCAATTCCAAATACAACCCCATATGTGAAATATTATAACAAGGTATATGAGTCTTATTCCTCAATATGGTTATAATTTTTTCAGTTCCAGCAACAACTCCAACTCCTATTCATTATATTTTCTAGGAGAGAAATCCATACATTGAGTATGTGTGTTGATTAAATTCTCATTCTATCTATTGGGCTTTATTTCGACACGATATCATACACTATATAAGATCATAACATTATGGTTATAATTTATAATCTGAAAAGTAGTGGAAGAGTTAACATAAATTGGAAATTTTAGTCATATGTAATATCATAATAAAAAACATCATTTCTTTGGGAGTGTTTTCAAATCATATAAATACTTACAAATATTTTATAATGGACTGTAAAGATTTTGAATTGACATAAGAATAACCCTTAGGAATTCCAATCCTAATGCACAACAATTCCCATTTTCAAGAACTAGGTAATGGTGGGATAGCAAAAATACTCCATTTTTAGATTTATTAACCTTACATGCATCTTTTCCAAAACCACATTAAATTTTAGTATCTAGGAAGGGTTTTATATTCTTAAAAAAACTACATATATCTTCCTTACCAAAACAATAGTATGTTCCTTTATAATTATCATCACTTTATATCATAGGTTTATGTTTCCAAATGTGTTTTTTCTTAAATAAAATTTAAAATGATTCTAAAAAACATCCCATGATACCAACATTAGTTCCCCAATGTAGTTTCTTAGAGTCAGTTTATACATTGTTACATTGTCCTAAAGTATAATGAATCAAATCCAAATGAACTTGGTTATTTAATAGGATTGGTAAACTATATACATGCATGAAATTATTTCTAAAATTTGATACATAAAATATAAAATATATTTTCATTGGAGACTTAGCTATTCTCTTAAGCATATTCCTCTATATAAAATAAAAAAACACATCCATGAATTTTGAGGAAAATATAACATCTTAAAATGTGTGAGTTTGGATTGATAATAAAGGTTAGAATACTATAGAAACTATAAAAAATAAATATTAGGAAATAAAAAAAGGTAAATAACTGAAACACATTCAACTTAATCAATTTTTGTTTAATAATATCGATGGAATAAATTATGAGAAAATAATTACATATAAATAATCACATGCTCTTGAAACTTAATTATTAATATTCAATCAAATTGAATAGTCACATGACATATCTATAATTGAATTCATAATGATATAATTTATAATGATGGAAATCTAGAAATAATATCTACTCCTAGTGAAAATATATCTTATAGCATTGAAGTCTTTTAAAAATACTTATAAATAAATGGGTAAGGCCTCATCTAAAAACCAAACTAGTTTTTTTTATGAGAGGAACTGATGGATCGTGGGTCTGAAAAATGACCTTCCCCTCACATACTAAGTCTAATGCATTCATTTTAATAATGAGGTAAAACATAATACACATAAACATTCATATTTAAACTATAATACCCAAGTTAAAAAAATTCCCCAATCAAAATACACAATCTAAAACCATCAGTAGAAAATTCACTGGTATTAACATGGTACATCCCTAGTCAAATGGATTATAATCCATCTGGATAAATAACAAAGATATTTTCATTGGAGTATATCACCATTAAATAATATGTGAAATCAAATTATATCTTCCTAGATGTAAAATTATCTAGAAATATCCCAAGGAATATTATTTGATAAAAATAACGATTCCTAAAAGATGATACATTTTTCTTAAATAAGGAAATTCCAAAAATAATATATATATATATATATATATATATATTTATGTGAAAATAAATAACTAAAGAAAATAATTTATTGAATATTTGGGAAAACAATTCTTTAAAAATATTGTTACAAACCTTCAATACAAAATTCAATTAAATGACAGTCATGTTAGCTGGAAATTTTAAATATTTTATATAAGTTAAAAAATTAAAATATTTTTGCACTCTAAAAAAATTATAAAAGTACCTTCACAACAAAACAATGATATGATTCCTTAAAAATGGTTTTTAAAATATAAAGTTTTTTATAAATGTTTAAATAGATCACTAGGATAATGTTACTATATTTTTTAAAATATTTTTAGAAAAAAATGTATTGGAATAAAAAGGATTTTCGTCCAAAGAGATATGTAATGTATGATTTTATTAAAAATATTTTCTTATTTATTATATTGAAAAAAGTGTGGAAATTGAACTATTACCTGAGTAATATTATGAATATCTATATTTCAATAAATGAGATCTATTTTTAAATTTAAATATCAATTTATTCCCATAAAGGATACCTAAACAAAAATCCTGAATAATGATAATATTGTGGACTAATCCCTTACAACATTGTAAATTTTGATTCATAATCCTCATAAAATAAATAAGATTAAATGTATCATTAAATTACATTAATATAAATTAATTCATTCCATTAAATAAAAATGGGGAAGTATACATACAGCAAAAAAATATGTGGTGAATATGGATTATGTCTCAGGAAAGTAAAATTGATATGGGAACCCTTACCTTGAGTCTCATTCATCACATATGTTCATTATCATCAAGAATAATATAATTGTGTTAATTATTTACATTCCTAAGAACAATTTTCAGTTGTATTATTCCATTTATTTAACTTCTTTCCTTGTTACATTTCATTCCATAATCAATTAAATATACATGATATGTTTCAATGATATTTGGATCATGTTTCCAAAATTACTTTGTTAGGTTGAGTATGATCACATATGTACTTACATAAGCACCCCAAGAATAATAATAAGTATATAATTATAATATTAATATATTAAATAAAACATTTCATCCAATCACATATGATGGTTTTGAGAAATGATATATGTTATTATCATTGAGACAATAGGCCGTATAGAGACAATTATAACATTTACATTTTTCAATGTTCATCATGGAAAGGTGTAATGTAATATATTATCCTTATAGTGTTAAAATAATATCATATATTCTATTATATTTATTTTAATATAATTATATATTTCATCCATGTGGTTTGTGACAAAAATGGTGTCAAATCTCTTTGTGCAGGGGGTAGTAAACAAGTACACAAATAAAATTATCATTTTTAGTGTAAAAATTATAATGATATATATAATATTTTTATAATAATAAATATGTATGTAAAATAAATATTATATCATTTATACCACATGTATTTGTTAACTTCATCCTCATTACCTCTCATGTAAATTGTTAGTGGAAACAAATCACATCACTTTGTGACACGGTAATCCGAAGTATACACCATTGACATTATCTTATTATCTATGTAATGTAAATAGTAAAGGTACATATGATATAACTAAAAGAGACGTATAATCATATTATTAATACCATATATATACTCTTTATCCATTATCAAACCCAAACATGAGAGACGGTAAAGGAAAAAACAAAAGAAATTGGTTTGTGAGGTGGTAGATCTTCGTAGACATGACTAATGATTTCGTAACCCATTTGATGAATATGGGGATCGTTATAGGTCATGTACTTATCATAATGAAACATATGTTCAGCTAATATAATTATTCTTTTATATCAGTTTTTTAGCTATAATTAAAGGATGTGGAGGAAGAAATAAAACAAAAATGATCAATGGAGAAATTACCTCTTCATGAGGTTACCACCTTAGGTTAACACCAAAATCCTTCCTACATTTTATTTTTGACCAAAATAAGGAATATAGTATAAGGGGAGAGGAATTGGGAAGGAAAATGGGCTCTTAAGGGTTGGGAAAATTGTTTCTAATTTTTTAATAAGAGAGTATAGTGGGTATCCTTTTATAAGTGAGGTGAGTGATAGAGTAATAATTTTTTAAAAGAAAAATGTTTAAGAACATTGTAAAAAACACAAAATGTTCCAAAATAGAATATTATTGGGAATGAAATGTGATAAGGTTGAAATATGACTAAAAATTATATTTAAGATATTTTTTAGGTCATCTTGACAATAATTTATTAGTTTATCTCTTGATAAACCTTTATTTATAATAAATATGGTAAATATAATTTATTGTTTTTAGTATTAATTATGGTAAAAAAAATAACTATACATTGTTAGAAAATATAATTTATTATTGTTAAAAATATCTATTAAATTATTCCAAATATAATTAATATTATTGGTGGAAATTAATTTAAATTCATTCTTATATATGTGTTGAAAAAGCGGGTTTCCAAAAGAGAAAATGTTCAAAAGACAACAATGTTATTATATCAAAATAAAATACAATAATTTATCCATTTCAGAAATTTTATTAATGGATATATGATTTAATTAAATGAAGATTAAAATAAATTCAAAGGATAATATATTATTATAAAAAATTAAAATAAAATGATATTTTTAATTAAAGTTTAGTACTTTCACTATTCATTAAAAATAAAATTATCAGAAAAATATGAAAACAACACCATAAGATAATTTTCATTGGGATTTTTCAAAATTTATTTTTTATCAAATTAAATTTCTTGAAATTTTATGTATTTATTATAAATTAAATGTGAATTTCATGACTTAATCGACTATTAAAAAAATATATTTTTTAGAAAACATTTCATTTTTCATTTAAATGGTTCTAATTTTATATTTAAAAAGTATATATCCATTTTATTTATTTTATACATTTTTTAAAAATGTATTTTCATATTATTTTTAGAACTATTCAACTGAAAACTTTAACTGTAAGGTTATAATGGTAAGGTTTAAATAATAATATTTTATTAGAGTAATGTGTTTCCTTCAACCCCAATGTTGCATACCATCTATACAAATCAAATATTTATTCAATGAAAATAAAATAAATACAACTGATGGGTCCCCAGGATTTAGGGAGGTCTGAAATAGTGTATGTCGATAGAATCCCTTATAAGTAAATTAAGACACTCTGGTTTCAAACTATTGATAGAGAGAAGACTAGTAGAGATGGAGCTTTGGACTACCGTGGATGCCATGTGATCCAAAACTTTGTTACCCTCATGCCAAGTGTTAGACACATGGATATTAGATCTAATAATGGATCTAAATTTCCTAACTATGTAATAAATAGACCATGGGTGGGTCCTTTACCAAGAAAGTCATCATGGAGAATCCTAGAATCAGTCTCTGCCTTGGTTAGCTCTATCTTTTTCTGCATGTAGTGGGATAGCCCCATGAGGAAATCCATTGCCTCAACCAAGAGAGGAGTACCATTTAAAAAAGAAGGTATTTGAATCCATGACCACCTCCCCCCTAAGGCCACGAACCAAGCCCCATCCTTTCATTATCCACATAGCACAAGACCCATCAGTGTTCAGCTTGAAATCGGATCCAGGGGGTTTCCAACGCACCCAGTTCCACTGTTGATTGACCTAGGAGGGAAGATCCAAAGGGACACTTACCTAAAGGAAACTGAAAAAGGGGGCCTCATTCCATTTCATGATGAGTGAAGCCAATTCAATTAGATGGAAACAATTCTGTGATATGATGGACCTTACCAAAGGATCAAAGCTTTCAAACCTTGATTGGTTCCTGGATATCCCCAACTCCAGCATCCTGCACCGATTATCACTGAACGAACTCTTCTATCCTTCTCTGAACTACCCTTTCATTGGAACCAACTCTCCACAAAAGTAGTGTCATTATTATAATGAGAAGAAAAAAAACCACTAAAGTAGGACCACGCCTCAAGAGTCCAATCCCTCTATAAATAAAAGTGGATTGTACTCTCTTATTGCATTTTTTGCAGCAAGAAATCCAAGAATCCAAGATTATTCCCAACATTCTAATGTTCTCTTCCATAGCTAAAGAAGATTTATTGATGCACCATGAAAGAAATTTAAAAGTTTCTGGAATCTTACGGAACCACACTACACCATTCCACCCCTCCTGACGAGCCTTCTTAGAAAATAGCCTTGGAAAATCGATGCAGGAGAAGACCCTCGAAGTAGTAGGAGTAAAATCAAATTTTTCTGGATCTTCATTAAACTCAATGGTCTCGAGGAGGTAATGTTGGTCCTCATTGATAATTTCCTTCGTAAAATAGGGATGTGGGCATGCTTCTTTGACTGAGATTAGTGGGCCAGGGCAACCAGGGAAAGCTAAAATAGAACCCACCTAATTTATGATTTAGAAGAGGAGATCCCATGTGCCAGAAATCCATCGCGAGTTAAGTAGAAGTTTCTTGTTCAAGGGGTAAACATTCACCCATATAGTAGATTCACAACCATGGGTGACCATCTCACTCTCTCCACATAGAAATGACATGGACTTACCCTATAATGATTCCTCCCCAAGAGCATCCCCAGAAAGCTTTCTGTTCTTGAAATAAATTATGCTATGTAGGCTCTTTACATTACTCCCACCATCCAATATGGGCCTCGGCATCATACCCAAAGAGTCCCAGTGCCTCTTACCTTCCAATTTAGCATCCCAAACAAAACTCCATAAGATGTTATCTATGTTGGTAATCACACCTTGAGGGATGTTGGAATATTCGTGTGCATGGATATCAATGGAATACAACACACTATTCACATGATCTATACGACCCCTAAATAAATAAACATACTTTTCCAGTTAAGGACACAACTTTTGCTTCTATTAACTATGTGATTATAGTATTTTAGTCATATTATACCTAATAAAATAGGATATCCTAGGTACACCATTGGAAAATAACCATGCTGCATGTCCAAACAACTGCATAGAGAGGACACCCACCATTGAGAGATTTTATTGGAGATGTAGATACTTATTTTATAGTTACTGATAACATGCATGATCTAGTCGAAATGTAAATACAAAATGTTCTTAATCCCACAAACCTAGCTCCAGCCACCATTGAAAAAATTAATTATATCATCAGAGAAAATTAGATGAGACACCACAAGAATATTAATCGTCCACTTAAAAGGGAGAATAGAACCTTGGAAAATACATTTATTGATAAACCAATTGACAGTGTCCTATTCCAGCATAAAAATGCTAGGAGTGATTGGGTCTCACTATCTGAGACCTCTTGTTGCCTTGAAGAATCCATGGGTCTTCCCTCTGAACAAAATCTCCAGCCACGAAAAAACTATATCTCCTAAAAAATGAGGTCCAGATCCTTGGTCGAAAACCTAATACCCAATAGAACTTTTTTGATGAAACACTATTCCAACCTGTAATATGCCTTATTCCTATCAAATTTTATTTCCATGTTAGATCCATGGATTTTTAAATTGATGTCCCTTAACATATCATGAGTTGTGTCTAAAGCTCCCTAGATGGAGCGGCCTCCCACAAACTCATGTTGCTCAACTGAAATCTACCTAGGTAGAAGATTCGATAGCCTATGGTTAAAAATGCACACAAGAATTTTATAAGGGATGTTTTATAATCTCACTAGCCTATAGTGCGAGAGAGAAGAAGGGTCATTCATCTTAGGAATGAGAACCAAGGTAGTTGCACTGGCCACATGAGGGAGACACCCACCTCAGAGGTATTCCTAAATAGTGTCGGTGATGTCGTGCTTAAATAAATCCCACACCCCCTATAAAAGGAACATGGAAATCCATCAGGTCTTGGTGTTCTCTCTGGTTTGAGCTTTTTCATGGCTTTATAGACTTATTCCTCTTTGGGAATCACCTCCAAGACCTTGTTGTCCCGATTAGTCACCAAAGAGTGGATCATCCCCCACTACCATGCATTACCCCTTGGATAACAACAGGACATCCATGGGTTTGGGCCAGTAAGAAGGTCCTTGAAAAAAGAGTGCTCCATACCCACTAGAGTGTCACGGTTATCTTTATAGGAAACATCCTCAAGTAAGATGTTAAGAAAGGGATGGAGTCATATTTATCTGATGCACGCATGGAAATAAGAGGTGTTTTATCACCTTTTTTCAGCCACCTCACATGGGATAATTCTCGATCCATATGATCATGTTTAAGAAGATCCTATGCCGAACACATCTTCTTTCCCACAAGCTCTTCAAACACTGAAGCATCCCATTCCTCTTCCAAGTTAGATTCTAAGCATTGGATTCTCTATTTAAGTAATTCTAGGTTATGATCAAAGTGAGGTAACATTCTAGACCAATCCTTAAACCCTTGTTCCAGCCTTCGCAGTTTGTTATAGAGAGAAAACCACAAATTCCCCTGGGTAGGATCCTCCCATAAATCCCTTACGAGCCTATGATAATCATGGATCTGAAATCAATGTTGACTGAAACTAAAGCACTCTTAGAAATCCTTTTGGGGAAATAGAGACACCAGTGTATGAGAATAGTGTCATATACATCAAACTAGATGGTTCACCTTGGCCTTGGATAAGAGATGATCACATTTCTATTCACTAAGCAACAATCAATGCAGCTCTAATAGCACCTTCCCCACATTTGGTTGTTTGACCAGGTGTACCTATCTCCAGAGTAGCCCAAGTTGATAATTCCCTTATCCACCATGAAGAGAGAGATGTCCAAGTTGTCCTAATGAGGAATGGAACCTCTACCCTTCTTCTCCTCTGTATCATGAATGGCATTGAAACCCCCCATTACATACCATGGGAATCCCTCTAGATAAAACATCTCGAGGCCCTACCACAGACTTTTACAGACTAGAGAATCGTAGCTTCCATAAACAAACAATAAAAAGAAACACCCCCCTTCGATACTTTAGTGGTAAGAAATTGGTCCTCGACCTCAATCAAAACCAACGACACCACCTCATTCCAAAAGTGTCAGATATTCATGTTTGTCAAATCTGCATGCATGGAGCCTTCCAAATGCACTTTGCAATAACGAAAATGAAGGATAGGTCATACTCCTAGTCCAAAACGTCCCTGAACATTAATTATACCTTCTCAAGAAGAGGAAATGACATATCCATCAAAATTCAGAATTTAGAAACTATAATTTCTTCACAAGAGAGGGTGCAGTCATCCGCGCAAAAGAAACCACCGATACAGTTACTAATCGCCTTCCAAAAAGCACCATTTTGGAAATTTAAATACAATCCTAGGAGACCTATCCCAACCACGTCTCGAGAGCATTCCATACACTTGTGATCCTCTATAGGCCAGGGAGCCAGACTAAATCTCCATCTCCCAAAAAATCTTGGATCATTTCACCACACAGAGATAAATTTTGCCTCCGACTCTAGCATCATACAATCGGAATTATAGTGAATCTCAAAGCGACACACCTGGCCCATCAACCCCATGATCCCATGAAATTCTTGAAAGCCTATAGAGAAGGATTCTCCACCCCAAAGCATGCTATTGAGGTCCACTAGAGATGACCTACCACCTCTGCAAACACCGCCAAGGGGACTTCCAAAAAAACACTGATTCCATCCGTCGAGACCACCAGAAAAAATCCCACACATCTGGGAAAAAATCATCAAAGGGTCTCTAGACGAGCCACACAGTGCCTCATGTTAGGACACCTGAGGCTAAGAGAGAGCATAGGAGGACTTCGAGATCTGCACAGGGATGGAACCTACAGACGAGCTAGGACCAATGGTTGGAGGAGTGGATATCACCACTTGAACCTCGCCGCCCAGAGGAGACACGGTCAAGAAAGTTTGAAAAATTTCCAGCGTGTGAGGCATGTTTAATTGAGCATAAGAAACATCCATTTAGTTTTAAACTAAAAACATAATAGGCACCCAATGTTGCATACATTCCTTGATATTGAGAATAATGAATTTATTTATAAAATAAAAATATAAAAATGTATAATGATTTTATATTCCATTATATTAATGGGGTTTTTTTTCATACAATTAATTTAATATAATGTTTATATTTTAAAATTATAGGTTTTTACAAAGAAGCATCAGACGAACAAGCCAGAAAGGGTGGTATCAAAGGAAACCGACTTCTGTTTTCTCGAGAGAGTATACTATACTTATCCTACTAGAAATAATACATTTCTTTCTCACTCTTAGTTAAGAATGTTCCAAAGAATAATAACTTATAACCATGAAATTATGAATAATTTTGAAGCGGTATAGTTACAATGTTGGAAGATGTTGGTGAAAGTTCAAATTATTGTGAAAAAATTTATTATATAAAATAATATATATATATATATAGGGATGACCTCAACTATTTATGGAAATTAATTATATGAAATTGATTGATATTACCTATAGTCTATAACGACAAAAATTATTATTATCATGTGTTTATGTGGCCTTTAATAATTTCCAAAACATGCCAAGTACTAGTTACTCTTATTGAGTAGAGATCCCTGTAAATAAATATAATCATGTGGTTGTTATTAATTGTTTCTTTCCAATATGGTCATTTAAAAATAACTTACTTTTTTTATTAATTATGAAAAAAAAGATAAATAAATCCCCTCTTCTATTCTGTGTGATATCACATATCTTGATTTATCATTTGACATGATTCCTATTGTTGATGGTTATATAGATCATGAGTGTGTGATATTTTTGGTAACTAACCATGAAATTGGTAGGATGGATTGTAAGTCTATAATGTATTATACAAGGATTTTGGTAATGAAGTGTATACAATAGTTTTTTGTACTACCTTGACATGTTTCATTATTTGGGATTTTATAGGATTATCGATTCTGGTATTTAGTTTTCAGTGATAATTCACCTTAAAAACATCAATCAGAGCATCAAGATTGGGGGGATATAATTCTTTCATATCATTTTTCTTATTATGGTCTTTGTAGTAGGAGATGACCATGACATACATGTAGGTGTTCTATCAAATATAGTGAATCTATAGTAGCTATTTCATCTAGGAATGTTTTTTAATAACCAGTTGTTGTTGCGGTAGGTTTTTTTTAATCATATCATCATCTATTATTCCATTGAATGAATGTACCATAGGGTTTTGTTATATATAGATTATTTTCAGACTATTTTTGAAATAGTTTAGATACCTCCATAGAAGTGAGTGAATTCGTTGATAAGAAAGAATAAGTGACCAGTGAAACACATGTGGGATATATCTGTACATGATTGATAACATGAGGGTAGGGATAAGAATTATTATTAGGTTAGGTTATTTGATCCCATTAACCCTAACTATTTATAAAATATTTATTATATGATTTCATTCACAAGGTTTATTGATTAAAATTATTCATTGATTTTGGTTTTAATTTCATATATTTTTTTTGGATTTGAAGTAAAATTAATGGGTGTTTAGATATCTATGGTGTTACCATAAGATCATTATATATTCAATTATCTTAGAATATTGTTGAAAATTATATTATACAATGTTTAACTATACCCACATACATATAAAATAATTTATTAAAAACCATTTTTATATTTTTTTCCTTCTAATAATTTTCTTCTTAAAAACATTTGTATATAGATCTATTTATTAACCAAATATGATCACACTCTTCCAATCAATATTTTCCTTTCCCTATAGGTAGCTCATCCATCCCATTAAATTAATCTATGCTGTCATATATATTTTATCATTTTCACCATTATAATTTTGTGGAAATATAAATGTATGTTATTTATATTCATGTTTCATATTCTTCTATTATCATTATTTCCTACATTTTCATAAACTACATTGAAGTCGTGTCAAAGGTTTCATGTTGTGTGACTTATTTTTTAAATTTTATAGTCCACAAGTATTATTAAGAAACCATTCACTATTTATATTTATGGAATAGTTGTGATTATCATTTGATTCACCATTTTTAGGTTTTACTAAAAATGAGCTATGGCTTCTATAGAATGACTTCTTGAATTAATAATTTCATAGATTTTGTGATATATAAATTGTAAATATTATTAAGGATGAAATAGTGATAGTGATATCATATTTTTACATTGGTATTATTGTAACAAAATGAATTTTTCATTAAAATATAGTAATTAGATGTATAAAATAATAAATCAAACAATATAAATATTGGAATTTGTTTTTTTAATGAAATAAATAGTGTTGTTTCTATTAATGGTTTATGGGGTGTTATAAACTATGAGTATCCGGGTTTTAACTATTTTCCTAATACTAATATATTTTTATAACACATCATGTTACCATTATTATTTAAAAATAATTAACATAAGCACATCATAATTGTTTTATATTTTAAATATTTTATATTTATTTTTTTATTTTTATATGTCTTTCATAGATAGTATTAACCATTAAATAATTTTTCAATTATACTTCAATACTTAAAATTTAAATTATTTAATTTTGTTTCATAGTTCACTAAGCCTTGATAGGTCTTTGAAATAACATGAAACATATTATTTTCTTATGAGCGGGTTTCATGGATTCTTAACAACCATGAGTATCAAGGAAGGAAAACCATGTAGGTCCTAATATAATTCTAGTGAGAGTAGTTCTGTTGACTAATCCACAATTGATATTTATGAAGGATTCATGGTTTTAGTCAAATTTGATTTGTATGATTTTTTCCATTATTTTAATGGGTAAACCCTCCTTTTCGGCATCATTATTTTGGCTTAACCAAGTACAACTAATGAGGGAATTTTTCCTCCATTATTCATCACTTATTGGCTCCTTATCATGAAATCCTATGTGATCTTATATGGAAAACCCCTAATTTATGTTTTTTATCATAAAATTTTAATTATTTCTACCTTATGCCTTTTTCCATTTATCCTGTGAAACATAGAGGATTCTATGGTTATATTTTGTGTTTAGACTAGATTGACCATGTTGGTCTTAGTTGATAGGGTTTAAAAAAAGATTCCTAATCATAATTTGGGAATTCTATAATGAAGTAAAAACATTTGGCTTGGTCATTATTTGATTATATTGGTGTTTTTATTTTCGTTATATTTGCAATCCCGTTTTATACTTAATGTTACTATATGATTTATTTTTTATGCTCAAAATATATCTTATAGTAAAATAATTTTTTAAAATGTTTTGTATTTCATATTCAATTAGTATAAATTTTAGTTTTATGGGTGTTTATATTTTTAAAATTATATTTTAATGGGATATTTTTTTAGGAACACTTCAATGGATTTGCAAATTAATTAATTTTTTAACAGAATTTTACCACATTTTAGAAATTGATTGGATTAAGGGAAGGTATTGGTTTCATAAATTGTTTTACAATAGAATATTTTAGTTTTTGGAATGGAATTGAAATAGTTTTGAATGGTTTTTATTATTGAAGGATTTTTAAATGGTATTTCAAAGGATAAATAACTTGTATTGGAAACTCAACTGTATTATTATGTCCTATTTGACACTTTTTAAATGAGATGATTATAACGAATTTTAGACCCTTAATGATTCTCCATATATTTTGATATACATGTGTAACATGGATTCCATATAATGGGATTTTTCATGTGATGTTATTGGATATGAGGTTCGATTTACATAACGATTTTATATATGTTCCATGACATGTTTTATTCCTCACTCATACTAATACTTTCATGGGAACCTAACGCACTAATATAGAGGTCTATATTTTTTTTACACTAGTTCATCCAGTATAATATATAGTTTTCCAATGAAATAAAACATCTTAGGCTTGGGGTTTTCCCCATATGGAGATTCTATGCGTGGAATCAGGTCAGTTGAGTTTTTCATTAATTAAAAATATGATACCATTTTGTCCAATATATTTGGTAACATGTATAACCCTCTTATTATATGATCTAGTGTGTTTTGAATAATTATAGATAACATTCCATTAGGGACACCCATTCCTTCTATACCTAAGTATTATTAACATTGATGGATCTAAAAAATCATTCTCGTTTCCACATATCATTTAAGTGATATTGTATTTTATTTTATAATATTTAATTTGTAACACCCCAAGAATCCATAGTACGCTTCCCGTTCAATAATACAGTAGCGTGTGTTGTACACAAATTCGAGTTCTAACACACACACCTCAACCAATCAAACTAACCATTGTGAATAGTAATACCCAATTTTTGAAATTTTATAAATTTTATCTTTCAAAATGGACTTTATTTTTGGATTCATTATATCGAAATTATCCTAGGGTGAAATTTTTTTATTTTTCTGAAAACTTTCAATTTTTGATGAATATTGAAAAAACACTGAGTTATAGTTTAAAACTGAATTTTTATTTAAATAATTATTTATTTTATTTAAATTTAATTAAGTTCAAAATAGATACATAATACCTATATATGTTCAATGTAATTCATTGGAGTTAGTTTAGAATAATTTTAGATATATAAAAATTTTATTGAACTTTTCACAGTCTTTTACCCACCTCCTAGGAGAATTTGGAAATTCACATAAAACTTCATTTTACCGCTTCTGTGAGTGGAATTTCAAAAATCAGAGAGACACGGTTAGTATCAAGGAGTAAAATGTGGTTCAATGAGTTGAAAATAATTTTTGGTGAATAGTACCTTTTTACTTTTATTTACCACGGTTAAAAGTAAATAGGGTAACTAAGGGTAAAAATGATATTAATATTACCCTAACATATGTACTAATTCTATTTGACCAGTTTATCTCGACCAAAAACAACCTTAGGAATAAAATATTATCATTTTGGTCCACTTGGATTAGATTAGGACATTTATTATTATTTAATTCAAAGAAGAGTTAAAAGAGTTAAAATCAAAGTTTATTTACTAAAACATTTTTAATATAGGGTTATACATAAGATAAATTCGATTTTAAATATTAATTAGAAAGATAAAACGATTTACTACATAATGGTATTTTATTTATAATTTTTAGACATTAGATAATTTAATTTATTTATGACACAATGGTGATGCAGTAATTACCTAATTAATGAAATATTAAAATAATTAATAATATAAATATCAAAGTAAATGTAATTGGAGACATTTTATGGATTCCACTAACTTTATATGTTAATATAACATATTAGTATTGGTTATATAAATTTTATTTGAAGTCATAATGCTTTTATGAAATTATCAAAAACAAACTACCCAATAGTGTCAAAATTGACATAAAAGAGTTTTTAAAACAAATATTATATTATTAATTGATATTAAATTTCTAAAAATCTAAGGTTCGGCCAAGAGACTTATATCATGATAGTTGTATAATTAATGTTCAACATGGTGGTATCTTGGAGGTATATATTAAGTTTATTAACTATAGAATATAAAAATACAAAGTGACATGGTAAGTGTCAAACTAATTAACTAAGAGTTAAATCTAAAACATAAGGTTAATATAATGACCCAAACCTATCTAAATTATATTTTTTGAGTGGTTTGAGACCCATACCCACATTAAACTTTAAATAATACACTTTGGAGAAATTATAAACCGAATATTAATTTATTATAAAATAATATTTCTATCTTTTCCAAAGGTTCCCCTCACCCCTCTTATAAAAGGGCACTCACCCTTCTCACAAATTCACACATTAAAACCTTTTGGATCGGACAAACCCTGCCCAAATACTACCTCAACATCCCTCACTACAACCTATAGTCCTTATTTTGATCATAAAGCCAACCTAATTATCCCTTTTGATCAAATCAAAAGGAAGAACCCGAAGAAGAGGTAATGTTTTCACCACCCTTTTTCAAATTCATTTCTTCTTCAACTTCTTCTTTATTTGTTATTCCCATTCTAAAATAATAAATCCAGTATCTCCTATATACTGTGATATTATTATAAATATGTTACAACCATATTCATTATTCTATCCATCTTTTGAATGACATGTCACCATACGTGCGTACGTACGGCTTACCGTCTCCACATCGTGGTGTAATTGTTATTCAATATATTATTATTTAGATGGGTATAATAATGATGTGTAATTCATGTAAATAATAAATATAACATGATAATGATTCTATATATATAATATATCATCCAATTATATATCAAAAGAATGATATTGTTGCTCGTGTGTACGTAAGGACTACCGTCTTCACGAACGCGATGAGATTCATTCCCCCATCGTATCCATTCAAGACTAATTCTCATTTGATGATTGAAAGTAATGTTTAAGAACATTATATCATTTTTGATATGAATAAGGTACAACCTATCCAAAACAAACATGACTTATCTAACAAAATATATAAAATAAAATGAGTAAGTTAACACCCGAAACAATGATAATACTAAGATATTATTAACAAATCAATGTTAAAAGATCATATATGATATCATAATTATGTATATGGTTCTTTTATAATTTAATAACAATGTTTTAACTATTATACAGGAGGTTAACATACCATCAACTAATGAAAATTAAAGTTAAGGGGTTTTCATCTCACTCCTTATTCTCGTGAGATTCATGCCATATCGCCACTATTACCTTTTTTGTGGTGTATGTACTTCCCATAATTGTATTATTTGTGTAATGCACTTTAATTTATGTGTATTTACATATTCATTGTATGATACATATTTTATTGGTTGTATGTTTCGTAATAAACCAAATTGGTAAGGGTTAATTTCACAATCTCTTTATTATCCGAGGTTGTTTTTACGTAAGTATCTGCTGAGACATATTTATTATCCATGTCCATGTTTTATGAAAGAGTTTTCAAAGGGATTATTTTAAGGGAATTTTTACGAAAACATCAATTCAAAATTTTTAAATATTTATTCTTCTAAATCTTTCTCATTAATTTACATGTCTTCAAAATGGGTTTTAAGGATTTATTTATATGGACATGAATGTTTTTGAAATGATATTTCTTTTCAAAAGTTTCAAAGTGGTATGGGACACATTGATTCAAAAATATCTTTTAAATTACTTCCTTCATAAATATGTGACTTTTCAATGATTTCAAAAAATAGATATTTCTACCAAATATATGAAAATCCAGTCCAAATGTATACATATTTAACACAACCTTAAAACTATTTTTAGAAAACCTGACTCTCAAGTGTGGTAGACAGGAAGGGATTAGGCGTGGACCCATCATGTCTTGTAATTAGTCGAGCAGTCTCAGAATTAGTTATTTTGTTTTCAAAATATTGCATAATGTTTTTAGAAAAACACTGGATTATATTTGAGAAATTATAAATGTAAGTATCTTCTAAAAAATTTGCATCGGTAGGTCTCATTAGACAAACTAGTGTCTTGGCACAAGGCCTTGACAAAATCATATTTGTAGTCTTGGCACGAGGCCTTGGCTATGTGGTTATGATAGTCTGGCATTGTGAATTCTATCATTATGAAAGTGGTTATTGATATTGAATGTGATTATTCGACTAGTAGAATATCCATGTGAATAAGTAAATGATATTATTTCATTTTATATTTTCCATATTATGCTGAAGTTAAAGTTTAAAAGGCTTTTGTTTTAGTTATACACTGCCTTAAATGTTTATGTTTATTTATGAAAGTTTCCGCTATATTGTTATCCTTACTGAGCATATGATCTCACCCCATTCAATGATTTATTTTTCCCAGTATGTGAAGAATTAATTTATGAATGACATGTAGAGATAGTATGTGGGAACATGAGTGTGGACTATGGAGACTATGTTGTTGTAGTTTTCATTTTTATGATGTAATGTAAAACTTTATGAATATATCTAGTGTTTCCAAGGCTACTGAACTAATATATCATTCAATATTTCATCTTTCTTGTGATCATGTCAATGTTATGTAATAAGGCACCGACTCTGGGTAACTAGGGTCGGGGCGTTACATAATTTTTTAGGATTGGATTGTTTTATTAAATTCATTTTAATATGTTTCTATGAAAGGATATTTTTTAATTTATCATGAATGGGGAAACCTAAATTGATATTTCTACTAAAATAAAGGATTTTAAAATACATTTCTAATAGTGGATAATATTATAAAATGTTTATGGGTATGAAATTTGGTTGTCATATAATTACCAAGGAAAATATACATTAAATCATTATTAAAAGTCTATTAAATTGAAAATAATCCTAATAGAATTATATAAAATCATTGGTGGGATACTATAGGTAATCATTTATCTCAAAATATGCACACATCATTCAGTTTATATAGCATTGATGTTTTTATTTAGTATTCCTAGAATTTGACCCCTCTGAGTTTCGAGTATGGTTCATACTGTGATGGCTAATCTGGATTGGATTTCTTTTTTGGTATTTTTTCATTTTATGCTTAATATAATGGATTAGAATATTGTTTAATCTTGTGTCAAGGATGATTATGGTTACTATTTTTTAGTGAACGAGAAATTAAGTTTTGTTATGCAGTTTACTTTATTTGGATTGTAAAACCCTAAGCTTTTACAAAAAGTATCTTCTTAAATTAATTTAATTTCATTGATATCTTACATTTCATAAAACACTAAGATTAAATAATATATTACATACTCTTAATTTGTTTTATTTTATCATTCCCATTATAAACTATGCGTTAAATTGGAGGTTGTGAATATAATTTATTATATTATAAAATATATAATAATACAACTCATTATTAACGTAGTAAATAATTACTATTAGTGAATGATAATGAATAAAATTATATATTATATATTTAATTAATTTTTTTCATCCATCTAGTATATTATTTTCACATAAGATAATAACAATTCCAATATTACGCATATAAATAACTATTTTTCTAAAGTAAGCTTTTCAAAATATTAATGGGGTAGTTGTTTTAATATTATATTTTGACAGTTTTATAAATTATATTTTATTGAATATGATTTTCTTTTAAATATTAATTTCAATATTATGTTATGGTGAATATTAGTTTTCTGAAAATATGTATTTTCTAGTAGATAGTGAAAATTATATATTTTTTTGTCAAATATATTTTTCAACCATTTAATAGATATATTTTATATTACATTAAAATTGATATTAGTATTTTTATATTTTTAATATTACAAATATGTTAATTGGAATCAATTTCATGTTTTAATATTTTATAAAAATATTTTTATATGTAATTGTTAATTTTTGGGAAAAAAGGTTATAGTTGAATTTTTATGGTTTGACTTTAAATTATATTATAATAGGTTTTTGTTTTTAATTTTTAAAAATGGATTACATATTTTTATATAAATTTTCAAAATTTAGTAAATATTTTTCTTTTATTTTGGTCCAATATTAACAATAACCACGTTAAATGCTGAATTGGTCAATTTTTGTTAAAAATAAATTGATAATGATTAGAAAATGACACTAACAAATGACTGAATATTATTTTCTGATTTATTTTATTACATGATAATTTTATTTTAATAAATATAATTTTTTCCCATAGTATGTGATTTTAGCCATTATAATATTTTATTTAAAGAAATGTTGAAGATGTCACGTGCATTATTTTAATAAAAATAAAATTTTCAATATAGGGATATCCATATGTTTTATTTTACATTAAATAGTATATTCAAATAAAATAGAATTATATTAATCGTAGTAATTTATTTTTATATTTTACTGAATATATTATTACCTGAAAGGCTTGCACAATAGTGGTTCTCTAATTACATTATTAATGGAAATATCAAATAAATGATATTAAAAATATTTAAATAAATACAATTCAAGATAATTAATTTCATAAATGAATTTTATAGAAATAATTTACTTTTTAGGTACGAATTAAAAGAGTTTTTTTGATAATATTTTTTTCTATGGATATTTTTAAAAGTAAATTTAATGAATGACGTCAAAACATAAATTAATGATATTTTGAAATAAATAAACCTCTAAACAATAAAATTTTATTCCTAAAAAATCATAAATATGTAAAAATTATTGAGAAAAAATTGAATATTTAATCAATGATACATTTAGAGTTCCCCTTTATTTTTATAATAAATATATTAACCCTCTAAAATTAAAAATCCATATAGTCACAGTAAGAGTTAAAGGGATTAAATTAGGGTTAAAACCAAAATATATTTGTAATAATATGACTTAAGCTCATATAAAAATTATTGTAAGTTGTTATTTCTACAAAAACATATGTATATTACAACCAAATCATTTTGGAACATTTTTAATTGAAATTTAGTTTATATTAATTTGATATTTAGAGAGTTTCCAAAAGTGTCCCTCCCCTCATTTATAAAAGGGAACCCCTCCTTCACTTCATCACACCACATTTAGATTTTTAGCCCAAGAAACACCTCACCCATTTCTCCTATAAAAATCCTAAGTTATTTTATTAAGGTTATGATTAATTCAAAAAGACAAACCTTAGGTCCCTTAAGAGAATTTATAGAGGATGTCAACCAAATAAGAGGTAATCGTCTTTAGCGAATATTTCATGTTTACTTCTCATAATAATTAATATTAGTATTTTTTAAATTAAATGTAAAAACTATAGATTTATGAGGTGTTATTTCGATTACAAGAATGATATATTCCCCAGTTAATCTATTTTTAGAAGAACCAAATCATTACACGTGCATATGTACAACATACCATATCCACATTGTGGTGAACTTTTTTTCATTACCACATTACATGGATGCGTATAATGATTTAAATAATATATATTTATATATGTGATAATTATAATATCATATTTATTCTAGAAAAATTTAATATACCATCCACTTGTGTACCCTTTCTCCATTAAGGGTGTGATACACTCACTTGTGCATACATACGACCAGTCATCTCTCGAACGTGATGATATTAATTTTTAATGTTCACGATCCTTGAATGATTATGAGTATGATATATATGACAATAATATAATTCTAGAGATGAATGATCTATATTCTACGAACTAGAACCATGACTTACGTGATAAAACATGCATAGAAAAATGAAGTAGCTAACCAAAACAAGGGAAATTATGAAATATTATTAGGTTTAATTTATACTTTTTATGAATATTTATAGTTGATACACATCATATATTCATTTTATTATTTCATAATTTATATAACATTTTTAAATTAATCCATTTATTTTTTTAATTAAATAGGGAATTTATGAAAATCCATATAAATTATTAAATACTAATATTTGATGAGATGGATTATTGTTTATTAATAAAATCAATTATTTTATATATGATTACTTTTTGGACATGCAATAAATGGGTTGCAGATTTTTCAATACATTCCACTCGATGCATTGGTAGTCTCGTGGGATTAATTAGTGGGCTAAATCAGAACTATTTTTCCCTAGTATGTCTTAATCCATGTAGTGAATGGTAATTGGGGTAAATTCATCATGTTCCCATGAAACATGACATTAGATAATTAATAATTTATTTCATTCAGAATTCAATTATTATTATTTCTCTAGATATTACAAATTATATTATCTTTGTCTACATTTCAATATTATTTTATTAATTTAATATAATGTGTGTTTTGTTGTTAATATTTAATTATTAATTATTCTCATTGATTCATGATAGATTCAGCTCTATATAAACCTAAATGAGAATTTGATATCACCCCTTTCGTATGTTTTATTTTATCCGGGAATCCATGATGTTTTCTATGAATTTTTTGCAATGAGCTTTTAGAGGGAATTACTGTATTCTAAAAAAAGAAATTATGTTTCAATTTTTTAAATTTTTATATAGGGATCATTTATGTATTTATTATAAAAAGATTAAAAAACTACTAAGTACTTCTTAATGTGATAACTTGTATCATATTCCAATGTAATAAAGTAACCAAGAACTCTGGGATACTAGGGTCAGGGGCTTTATTGTTGGTATAAATGAATGTTCAGTTTAAATAATTGAAATTTTTTTTAAGAAAACATATATTAATGTATGAAAAAAAATTATAACTAGATGATATTCCCAAGGAAAACAATTTTATTATTTTGATATAAGTTAGACATGAATTCTCAATTTATTTTAGGTGTTTCACTAGTTTAGATATTATAAATTTTGTTTCACAAAGTAATGATCTATTTTTTTACTCCATCATTTAGAAATGGTACCTAACATATGGAATGGGAACCACATCAATGAATTTAATCCAAAGAGTAAAAATGTTCACTTCGTGGATGGGTATAATCCAATATTTTGAAGGAAACCAGTATCCAAAACACTCTCTTCAAAAATAGAAATTCTATCATGTTCCATCAATACAAAGAAATTAATTTTTACATGTAATATGGGTTTTACATAAATAACAAGAAGAATATGATGGAATATAAAAAGTGTACAAGGAGAGGAAAATATGATATATTTTCGACATATTATAATTTTTTTAATGAAGCACCTCGGTACATGTTTGATAGGAATGTGAGTTTGATAAATGTATGAAGACAAAGTCCATTCTAAAATAATTATCAAATTTATTTTTCCATTGTAATTTTTAAGACTAATCAAGAAAACTTGTTTTGAGAAATTATATACCTTATGATCATAGAGATGGCAGGTCGTATGTACATAAGAGTAATGATTCCATTTCTAAATAATAAATATAGAATGGTGGAGAGTATAATATTATCTTTATAAATGGATAAAAATATCTTATAAACCATATTATATATTCAAATATACATATATATATATCATCAATGTTGTGTGGAGATGAAAATAAAGTCACATCTCTTCCTGAATGTGGTTGTCCACACATGATCAAACAACATTATCAGATTTATCTTTGAGTGAAAATATAAGATTGAAAATGAGATATTATATTTCAAATATGATAAATATGGCATTAATAACATGAATTTTTCATGTCTATAAAAAATATTCCTTATTTTTACAAATGTTATATATGTGTAATGAATTAGGGAAATACGTATCACATCGCTTAATAAGGCATTAGTTCATTGTACACATGAGCAACATTATATTATTCTATATTGAATGGAATATAAAAATTTATATTGTTATAATGTTTATATATGTATAATTATGTTATAAATATCATATATATACATTGTATCTATTATCATACCCACCCTTATGAGATGGTAGTGTAATAAATAAATTAGATCAGTTCCCGAGGCAGTGAACCATAGTACACACAAATGATGATTTCTTAAACCATTTTATGGAATTTTAGATGGTTTTAGATAATTACCTTAAAATAAAAAATTATAAATATATTACTTATAATGAATTTAATATTCAATTATAGTGGAATAATAATTTAATTAGCTGATGGGAAAAATAAAAAACACTCATTGATGAACATTACCACTTCTTTAGGTAACATCATTTTTTTTATAAACAAAATTTCATATGTTTGATTATAGTAAAAATAAAGAACCTGAGATTAGTTTAGGTATTTTGTTAATGGATTTTGTTATGTATTTTCCAGTCCAAATAGGTTTTATGGGGTGAATAATAGAGGATATGGGGTGACCATTTATAATCAAAAAGGGACCTTTATGTAAATACTCAAATTTATTCAATAATTGGAGGTCATTCTAAACTAATGTTCTTCCAAAATATATTAACAAAGGATTTTTGTTTTATTGGTCTTGAAAAAACTCCGAAAACAAAAACTATTGATATTTTAATCACGTTATTCCCCAGTCTCTAATTTTTCTCAATTTTACCATTTTTTTCATGATAAGTTGTTTCTTTTAGGTTACCTAGGTAATTAAACCTTTAAGAATAAAATAAAATTGATTATTGTTATATAATTTGAAACTAATGAGTCTAAATATTAAATAATATTTATTTTCTAAAAAACCTATGTCCGTGGAAAATTAACATTGTCACAAACACAATTAATTTGAAATTCTTGTTTTATCCATAATCTCAGTGATTGATTTTAATAGTTTTCACTAATAATTGAGGAAATAAAATAATATGAGATTATTATATGATTTAAAATTTTATAATTCAAAATATATAACCCATTTTATCAAATTAAAATCATATAAGTTACATAATTTAATTTAAAATAAAACGTGCAAACATGATGAATAATGCTAAAAAAAGTTTCAAATAAGGTAATTATTTAATGAGATATAATATATATGTTCAACATAAAATATTCCCCCATTAGGGGTTATTTTAATTAATTTAAATGGGGAAACAATAAGTATTTAAAAACAGTTTTAAAAAAATCCTTTTTTACAAAAAAAATAATATTATTCTAAAATGATATATAAAGTATAATGAAAGAAAAATAGGGGATTAAATATATAAAATTAATAATTATTTTAATTTAAATTAAACTCAAAATATAAAGTGACTTTTATATTTTTTTTAAAAGAATTTTTATTGCAATAATGATCGGTATTTTCACTATTCGCCGAAAAAATGAATATTTTCTAAAAAAACAATAACCAAGAGAAAATTTTTGATATTATTATCACAAATTTGATGTTAATTTTATCAAAAAAACATTCTAATTATTTCAAAAAAAAATTAATATTTCAGTAAAAAAGTTAGTAAAAACCATTTTTGAAGAAAGATTATTTGTTAGGAATAAATTAACATTACCAAAAATATATTGATTATTTACTATGATTTTATAAAATAATTAATATTTTTAGAAAATATATAAATATATAAATCTATATCATCAATTGGTAAATATTGTTCATATAATCCAATTTAATGGCTAGTTTATAATGGTTATATATTTTTTCATGGAATTTATGCTTGTTGTTTCATGTGTTCCATGATATTGAAAATAATGATCTCACAGTTTCATGTATAGAAATCTATTTAAGATATTAAATTTATTAAAAGATAAATGTATATTATTGTCATGGGTAATTACATTCTCTTATACAAATGTTATTTCATTTTATATATAATAACTAATATATTTATCTTCTTTTAAAATCTCAGGGTGTTACACATGAAATTATTTCTCTAAAACACATCAGGAATTTAATTGTTTCATATGATCATATTTAATATGAGAGGCCAAATTTCTTTCCATGATTACAATTCCAAACTTATGAATTAAAATAAATTATTATGGATTGACCAATCCATCCATATTGTATGTTGGATGCCTAGAAGTACTAATAGTAGTCGTATAAGTTTTTCATTCCTTTATAAGATATTTTCTATCAAAAATATTTCACTGACATTTATTAACTATTAATCCAAAAAATAAATATTTTTTATGAAGATTTATTAATATTATTTTATATAGTATTCTCTAATTATCAGTAGATTCTATGTTTGTGTTTGGGTTTTCATAATATCCCTATTTTCATGATTTATCTAATTTGTCTGGAAATAAGATTTTATAATCACTATTAAAATTCAAAACATTAATAAAAATATTTTAATGATATATGGTTTATTTTTTATCCTTTAAAATAAATTTCCCTTTGTATGTATTCCATACTTTTTTTAATATAATCATCGAAATTGGATTATGTGTTACTTTTTTATTTTATAGGAATGATCATCCATTACTAACAACTATCTAGACTATTTAATTTCACTTTTATTTTATCTTTTTTTCTTGAGGATCAAAGTCTTTTCATCAATAATTATATTATCTTAATCATTTATTTCATTCAACATCATCTATTATTCATGAATATTTTAATATTTATAGTACCTTGTAATTTTATCATTATTTTTTATCAAAATTTTCACCATTTAGTGTTTTGAAAATTTTGATACAAATTTATAAAACATAACATCAAAATAAACTCTACATTAGTTTCTAATTATTGGCATCCAGAATTACTAATTGAATCACTAATGAAATTATCATAATTAATATTTGTAATTGGAATATTTTAATCAGTATATACATAAGTCTAAATAGAAACATATTTTATATGGTCACCATATATCTTGTTAAATAATTAATATTTTCTATATTTATATTTAGATAACCTATAACCATTCCCTTTATGAAGATGAGTTGAATTGTCTTCCTTATTATGAAAATAACTTTTTTATCCCTGGTATACATCATCGATGGAATTTCATTCCTTCAATGTTCGCAATATTTCTACAATTTATCCAGGAAACACAAACTTGAAAAATTTTAATGGTATCTATCCATTTTACATCATAGTGGTTATTCTCACCTTTTAGAAGAAAATATGAATAATCTCATAAAATGTCACATTAACCACTTCTTTTGACTGAGATGTGTAATCTCTTCTTTTCTTATTACCTTTCACCTTCATAGAATCATGAAAATAAATATCATTTTAGTTATTATCATTATTCATGGTATTATTTTCCCTTGCCATAACATGTACTATGAGAATAATATTGAGATCATAAAAAGGGATAGAAATAGGATATTTAACTTCTATTGATGAAAACCAAGAATAAAATTTTCCTTGTAGAATATTCAGTATTTTCTAAACCGTAATAGTATTTTAAAATCTTTGAACAATTATTATGATATTAGTTATAATATCAATTACCCTTTCAAAAAACATTTTTCAAAATAATTATTCTAAATTTTTAGAACATGATTTTTCAATCTATATATTTTTATATTTTCATTCTTTCATTTGGTATCACATTCATTAATATTTTCTATCATTTTATAAATTATTTTTGATTTACTAATTCCTTTCAACATAAAAAATTCAATCTCTAAAAGATAATAGAATCCATAATTTATATAACATCTATCATTTTTCAAATTCTACATAACTATTACTATCATAATAGTGGTATTACCAATGGTTTTTTTAGATTTATCCTATATATATATATATATCAATTTATCATCACAATTGGTGAAAGTTATGTGTTTTCCGGACCCCATTATTAATATATTAGAAATGTAAATATATTTTAATGCATGTCTACACATAATATAAATGTTTTTGGTTTTCCCAATGTTTTGGCCGTTGGATTGAAATCAGGAGACCACATTGGATTTTGAAATGAGTGATTTACCTTAGGAATGACCTTAGGTTGGTTAGTGTGGGATGTTATGATAGAGGTTACTTTTGGCGGGTGCATCTAATTAAAATAAATAACTTCTTATCATATTTTATTTTTAGTGAACTAAGTCAAATACTCTATAAATTTATTTCATTGTGCATCTTTTTATGTTTATGACATAATCCCTATAGGAGGTGAAAATATATCGATTCAGGATTTTAGGGATTTTTATATGGAATAGTTATCTACAATTATCAATATTTATCCTATGAATAGGCACAATTATTAGGTGTCTATTGACACCAAAATTAGAATATTAAAATTATTAATATATTTTAATGGACACAAAGTGTTTCTACGGTTTTGGGTTTCCATTGTTTGGTAAATAAGTTGGGAAATTTGAGACAATGACTGATTCATGAACACAATGCTTAACCTATGTGTGGCCTATGATTATTTTGTGCCATATGTTTTGAGAGATGTGACTTTTAGTTGAAGTATTTGATTAAGATATACAAATATTTTATTTATATATTTTCAACATACCTAAATCTAATCCACAATAAATATATCATTATGGAAATATCTAATATTATCTTTGTAACTCTTAGAGGATTGATTTGTGGATTAGGTGTTTCTCATTGTTGGATCAATGATTATTATGAACCAAAATTAGATCGATGATGATCTAGTGGCAGTGAATATAGAAGATCATCATCATTATTAGTGAACACATTCATCTAAAATTTTGGTCCCAAACTAAGGTAGGACACATTATTTGATGTTTTTATTATGATTTTATTGAATCATTCATGGATTCATAATCTTATTTAAATTACATTATTTTCATTCTCCCTTTATATTATATAAATAAATTTAATGTTATATACCAATTTATTTTTTATTCTATGATTTAGTAAATTATTTCCATATTTACATGATCTTTGGAAAATAAAAACTATCCAATGATAGATCTAAATCATTGTTGTATATTTATTTTTACCTTTTTTATCTTCTCTATTTCACCATAGGGTCATGATTCTACTTTTTAGTAGAGGGTTCAAATGCGATCAAACCATTATATTCAGTATAGTTGTGAGAACAACAAAATGGATTCTGATTTGAGGATGGATTGGGATATATTTCGGGTAATGTTTTGTGGATCTAGTATTTCGATTAGTGGTGGGTGATTGGAGGAATCTACGATATGAAATGGATCATTAATGGATGATTGGATTCTAATTTTTAGATAGCATAGGATGAAAATCGATATCAGGAGGTGTTTCCCTTTGATTAAGGGTGGTTATATGGGATATTTTGTGGTGATGAATCCAGATAATTATCCTCAAGAGGAAAATGAATTTTCCTTAAAATACATGAAAAGGTATTCTATTATAAAGTATATAATTCATGTTTTCCCCTATGTGTGGCACTATGTGTTTTTCATAGAAATAAATATCCCATGCTTTGTGGACCCAAAATATTCCCTATGACCTTATGACAGAGAGTTTGTGTGAAATCTAGTAGTACATTTTAACATACTTGTTAAGGGAACATATGCATGACCAAAGTACATGGGAATGGCCATGCACTCATACATGAATATGATACCCCGAAATGTCCAGGTAGATGGGTGTGGACCAATTTCGACATGAAAAACTAGAAATGAAATAGAAAGGGCCTTGTGAATGAGACATATTGTGTACAACTAGTACACTCTAAGTACTATGACATGGATTTGTATGTAATTTATAGGGGACAACACAACCATGTGGTAAAGAGATCCCACATGTTGTGTGGACCCCGATATATTCCATGTATTGTTAACCCAATAAACTTTTCCCTCTCATATATCATTCTTAGAGATCTATATTTTGTCCTTTGAGTATAAAACCATAATTTTTTAGACATATAATGAGATGGTCATCTTCCTTGTGGGGTATAAGAAATGATATGAGGTGTTTTGAGCATGTCGATTCCTTAGGCGATGTATGATAATGATAGTGATAAGGGCAGGATAATCATAGTGGTACTATGTTAAAAACTCTCATGTCACATAGGGGAGAAGTTTTTCACTACCTTTATATAGGTAGGGTCATTATTAACCTACATTAGGTTTCATGTCTTACATAGAAGTTGAGGCTCCCTCAGTAGTGGGGTCAAATGGAAAGGGGAGGTCCCTTCCATACAGATAAATGTGAGGTTGTGTGTGATTCTTGTCATTAAAAATATAATTTTGGATCTGTTAATAATTAAAAACATTTTCTAGGATATGAGATAGAGATTACCATTTTCCAACTACCGTGTATTTTTATGATTTTTTTAGTTTTAATTCCCCTTTCTATAGGTAGAGGTGACTTCTATGGTTTCATTTTGTTTCTCCCTTTTCAGTTTCTTGGGTATTTATCATGGTATGTATATAGTCACCCATGTAGGATATTTTATTTCTAATGTTGTATATTTTGAGGGTGGAATGAATATTGATAGTCACATCATTAGATCACAGTGATCGTTGGGTGCATTGACCACACATATTGGTCAGGACTTGGATATCAAGAGATGATATAACAATATTTTCAATTTTCTCTAGTTATAATTAGGTTTGGACTTCATTTAATATTTGAAATTTATTTTACCATACATTTTTCACTTTTTATTATTATTTTCATACATTGGTGTATTTCCTGGAGGATGCGGAATGCATGTTTTTTACACTAGATGTTGAAGAATTTTTTTACTCATAGAAGATTAGCTTGGAGATTTTTGTGTGGGTGTGTATAGTTACATTAGTCTAGTGCCTTACGTTTTATTAATTAATTTTCAATGATTTCCAATATCCCATATTCTATTAATGGTATTCTTGGGGTTTTTAAGTCGTAGAAATGATCTCAAGACATCTATGAAAGATTAGATGACTTCAGGAAATCTAGGAAGATGTTGGATACTATTTTTTGAAGTAAACCAGAAAAAAATCATAACTAACTAGTATCTTGAATCTCCCATATTTTTCATATTATAGATGATAATAACACCATTACATCAGGAATTAAAACAAATGAAAATAGTTTGTGAGGCGATGTGATAATTTTTAAACACTCTCAAAATAATTTTTTGGTAGTCTGAGGTGTAGATTTGATGATTTTTCAATTGACATTCCATTTTGTAAAAAGATATTGAATCTACCACTCCCTCACCACCCAACTAATGAAATTAGTATTTTTCTACTGTAAGTTGTTCTTTTCGAAGCCCAGAAAATGTTTCCTCATATTACGGTATGAAGAGGTCGGTCTGCCACCTCATGAAGAATTTTTTTTTGCAGTTGAATGTTTTTATTTTTCAACCACATAGAGATGTGTAATATATATAAGAAAAAGAATATTCTAGGAATATATTTATTTAAGTAGTTTATAAATTAATGGTCTCCTCTCCTACAATTATCATAAAATGATGAAAATATGAATAGTGGATAAGACCGTAGAAGAATTTGGTAGGTAATTCACCTACCACATACCATGTGGAATAGAAAATGGGGTACACTTTAAAGTAAATCATCAGAAATTGACATTTATGTACACTCTAAAATGGAATCCTCCTACACCAATGAAGGAATAACACCCTACATTTTATGTAGAAGCATTAACAGTGGGGTATCCAAAGGATATGTTCCTCTTCTGATCTCTCACTGCACATCGTATGTAGAGATTATCTTTATATTGAACCCATCTCAAACATTCAAAATTATATCAAATGAACCATAAAAACATGGAATTTACATCATTAAGTCCTCCCATATGAATAACAGATCCCTTCATTATAAGGAAAAGTCACAACAGTGTGTTCCCCATCAAGTTTTGCATTCCCATGGTAAAATAAGTCATGTAATTAAAATCCCTTGAATTTAAGATCCATTAGAATGTTATTAATCATGAAATTTCATATTAATGAGGATTATTACTTTAGGGATAATGGAAGATAATTTCACATGTTGTGCGGTGACATTTGTTTCTAGAAATATATAGGGAATCCCAATAAATTTCCCCTTTTCAGTATATATTCTAACCCTAAACCCATCTTCAACTTGTAGAATTGAAGATCACATGGGAATCCAGCATTGTGTCAGTACCATTCCATCCATAGATTACATATCCATTCCATCCATACCCTCACCCTTATCCACTAGAAAATGAACAAAAAAATTAGAAGTCCCATATATGGTAATTCCTCCTATTTCTCACACTGAGCATGACTCATGTAGGATTACAGGTCTATTGTAAGAATAAAACTATCATGATCAAATATCATTAATTAGGCCACCCTCATAGGTGTAATCCCTGATGTTTTGAATTATATGGTTTTTTATTCTTGTATAAAACAGATACATATGGCTCCTCCCCATAGTTCAATACTATAAAATCCTCACCATCATCATACTTATTTGGTCATACAACCAATAAGAACATTCCTCCACATGGGATCCTATATAACTTCAAGGTCCATTTGAATTTCATCATCATTGAAAAAAATTATTGATGAAATTAAAATAATTATTCGTCTATTTTCCATTAAATATCTTCCAAAAAGTACCAATCGTCCATAATTACCACATAATCATTTTCTTGCAGTCATCCACCTAGCTTTCCTCACTGCACAATGCTAAAAAGCATTGTCTGGTCATTGAAAACAGTCACTAAAAGGTTAGGCATGTGATATTATGTTTCACAAAACGATGTGGGTTATGATTCCTTTTACAAGGATATATATGAATCCCCTCTTATTTTCTAAGTTTGTATATCGATATGCTACCACCTCCTTGGATTATAATAAAATCTACAGAACCTAATCATGGGGATTGAGACAATGATTCTTTAATGAAATAATTATAGAACTGAGAAAAATCTTATGGACATCCTATTATGTATATTAGTGAATCTCTCAGTATTGATCCTTAGATACAAATATATGATTATATTAAAGAATAAACCTTTATACATATAAATGATTAATTCTTTATATAAATGTGATTGATCCAAATTGTGACGATTGAAAAGTTTTATGTTAAGTCATATCAAAGATTCAAGGATATGTCTTGAATCTATAATGGTGTCCCACATTAGGAAAGAATTCATCCTAGAAAACTGTGTTTAGTTCAAACTCCCATCCCGTTGACTAATGTGTGTTCCTATGTTTCATTGAGAAAAATATTTCAATGACCACCTATATATTTATTTTAGGTCCATAAATCAACATGTATATGGGAATTATACTGGGAGCTTCAAGATCCATGAATAAGCCCAATTTGAAACCTCCCAAAATGGGTTACAAACATAATATGGAACCATGATGTGATTGATTTTGAAACCATATTCAACCCCCACAATCAACTATCATGAATTAATGTTCCTGTTAGAAAACTATAATGGTGAACCTAGAATAAATCCTTTTACTAAACAAAATAACATTTTCACCAACATGTCAGGACCTATTCTATTTTCACATTATAATAGTTAAAAAATATATATCCTCAAATAATATAAATTTTGAATTCCATAAACTATTTCAATTTTTCTCTCATAGGATTCCTAATTTGGGATTTATATAAAAATATATTTACATACATTAAAAATAATCCTCTAAAATAAATGCGGAGTCCAACCAATAGAATCAAACGTAAAGTTTCTCTATCACTTGAGATGGGTCCTCATATAGTCCTTGGATATTATTTACAACCTTACAACTCCAATGATATGTTTCAAAAACACATGTTTTGGAGTAAAAAATCAATGGTATTTTCCTGAGCTTCGAGGCCACACAAGAAGTACTCCAGGACAAGAAGACTCCAAAACTATCAACACTTAGATGGATGGTGGAAAACAAACAGACATAACTCCTCACAATCTCAAATTATTTTCGAAGCCTTTACTTAGAATGAAAAAAATTATATTTGTCAATTTCCATTGGGAGGAATATCGTGATTTAATTATGGGACTCGTCTCAAAACCTTATGAGTTATAGAAAATGGCTCCTTCCATCAACTACTTTCACCAATATCACATGGAATTAAGCCATCAACATGATGATGATTCCACTTGATGGGATTCTTATTAGTTTACTCAGACCTATAAACATAGTACGTCCCCCCTTCATGACAATCAATTAACTTGGGAAAGGAAAAAATCCTTGTTTCTGAGATAGAATCAAACCATCCAAAAATCGAGGAAATATATGATCAGTAATAAATGCCTAGATGTATCCCTGAGGACATATAATATATTTTAAATGATATCATAAAAAGATACTTGCACCTCCCAAATGAATAAATGGGCATACACATATCTCGTTCCCCACACATAATGATTTCCAATATATCCCAATAAGAAATGGAGGATTAGAAGAGATACAAATATGAAATTCAACCATGGAATGGGATTATATTCTTGTTCTAGCTACACAATTCACCCCTTTCATCTTGAAAATAATGGACGAAGATAAATTTATTCCTAACATCGTTCTACAGAAATTAAAAAATATATTGATTGAATCGATAGTGAGTATGATTTTGGTACACAACCCAAAATCCACAATTGATGTGGCCCGTAGACATGATAGGATGGTCACTCTAGAGAAAAATCATATTCTAGAGTATATGAATATTCCTAATCCCATAAAAGAGGGTGGATAGAAAAATACTATGAAAAATTTAAAACAATATCATGCACCAAAATATGTTCTAACTATGGAATATCATTCCAATTCAACATCTACTACAAGGATCACTTATATCCCTACTAAAACGCTCAATGTCATTATGAACATTTTAGAAGAAAAAAAGAGTCTCTATGGAATGATATTTTATAATAATTTTTTGACCCACAACATGCTACTATAACTGCCCAATAGAGAAATTATAAGAAGTCTCAACATAGGAAACATGAAAATAAAAAATTAATCCCCCAAACATAATCTAATCATGGAATTTGTTCTCGAGTCCATAAAACAAGTATCTATTATGTCCTAGAATCTTCTTGATTCACTAAAAAATTACTTAAGTTGTTGTCAAAGTTGCAATGGTCATCCTCACATCTTTGATACTTAAAACCCTATAGTACATCATAATAATATTTATCATGAAGGCCTCCTACATGGTGATAGATTGATCGATAATGAGAACCCATGTGTAGATGAGATCCATGAATACCCTCCTCATGGTTTGAATCTTAGATTGGATGAAGGAAATATCCATCCTCCCTATGATGGAATTCGCTACAAGGTTCCTCCATATAGATATATTTTGTTCAACATATAGCCCCTCTCCTTGAAAAATCATTTCTATGGAAGCACTAATATCATGAGGCTCTAGTGACGATAAAGATAGTCATGCCGAAGGCATTATAATTGATAGGTGATATTCTTTCTCAATCAAAAGTCATCATTTGGAAACTATCATTATCAAACAAAAATTTTATCGTTTTTCGTCCAACATAGTAAAACTGATTCCAAATAGTCCTTCCATTTAAATTATTGAATATTAGAATTATATTCTTTTGGAATATATGTTATAGTAATATTCTTCCAAAGATAAAGGGAATGAATCACTTATTTATAATGAATTGGAAAAATAAAATGTAACAGCCATGTTTTGGTCGTTAACCCCTAATTATAACCTTCAAAATGCATTTTTGAATGAGTTTTCCAAGAAATTCGACCGAACCTATCAAAAATTATTCATACCATGAAAGTTCAAATATTTCCTCATTTGTGGGTTATATAACACACTTGAATCATGTTTCAAAATTCATTTTATGACTAAAGGAGAAGCTACATTAGTCTTAGATGAAAAATATAGTGTCTTCCCAAGCCCAGAGGGATGGGGTAATTTTTATAACATTATCACCCATCAATACCACTAAATATTGATCGATGTTACTTCGAAATCGATCAAGGGGAACCCAATCGTATATTGAATGTGGAAATTTTACCTTATCCTTCACCCCATAAGAAATCAATAATTTTTTATTTTGGAGGAGTGACACATGATGGACCCTTATACTTTGTCTCATACCATATATAATCTTCTTATTTTGAGAAATTTATGAAAAAACTCTCATGAGATTCCATAAATATTACCATTCTCCAAGAATCACTAATAATATCCTCAAAGGGACGTATAATTCCCTATACTGGTAACATGAAAATACCATATATCCGGGATATAACCCCTCCCAATGATTAGCTCCTATTAAGAAGTAATTCTGAGGAAATATTCCTTATATCCTAATGATACTATTTATTAAAGATCAAGGAATTAGTGATTGGTGAGAATCATTAGTTATATAATGACCCATTAATTTTTACATATCATTATCTGAATTTAAGCATATTTATCAATGTAATACAAAATAGGGATCACAAAGTCTATTGAATTTGAGATAATAAGTACATAATTGGAAACCATGATACTAGAATAAAACATCTCTTTATTATACCTATATAATGATATGTTTACTTTCATTGAGATCTTATATCTGTATAGAATAACATGGGGCATACATAGAAAATAGAGATGAGCTAAATAGCCATGTATGGGAATAAATATGGGATTTAAGTTTTACATATGCATTATAAAACATAACATCATGAAAAATAAAAATGGGTAATGATTATCAATATAGAAAAATAAAATATTGATCGTGTAATCATATAGTCATGGAACTAAAGGAAAGTGGCAGTAATATATAACATGACCCAACCATGAGTCAAGGATAAAAGAAAAGAATATATCACAGGGTGGATAAGGCCCCATAAATGAATTAGGTTTAACATCTGTCCAAACATGATGTAAAATGAGAAAAAAAAATTACCCAATTCCATAGAGAGGAATCTGGGTGAACCCATTACAAAATTCTCAAGCATATGTGTGCCACATAAAGAATTAGACACAAGGAATAATCATAAGGATTACCCATGGAATAAAATTGGTATGGTAACATTGTCATAAAGAATAACTATATGTAATATCATATAGCAATCCATGATATAAAGGGTTAAATAAATCTTCAAAATTCATAAGGTAATGGCTGCATAAATGGTAAATATTTCCAACAGAATTGGAAACATGAAAAATATTAAATAGAAATGTGCAACTTAAGTGAAATTTTTGGTAAAACGAAAACATTTTATTTAATTAGTAATAAGGAATATGTTTCTTTATAAAACCATATTTTAAATAAAATAGTCTTTCTTGATTAAATGAGTTATTTTCTAAAAATATTGGTAGTTTAAAAAAATTAATGGAGACTTCTTGCAAATGGGAAGGAAACTGAGAAGTTTCTTTTATTTGGTGTAACCACCAGAGATTTTATGAGATTTATTATTTTTAATTTCATTGATATCTTTTGTTGTACGCTACACCAAGATTATCTTGCGCTATACGCAACACTGTATTAGCTTGTAGTATACACAACACTATTCTTGGATTGTGTTACACACAATTTCAAGTTCGTTTGATAGTAGTCATTCTACGCAACATTGAGTGTATATATATATATTTATATTCAATGTATAAATGAAATATGGTTGGATTCTGTTATAAGAAACAATTAAGGAGTCTTTCACAACACGCAACCCTGACTTGGCTTGCATTACACGTAATCATGACCTTCCTCGATAGCGTGTGTTGTACGCAGTAACAGGTTTTACTAAACAACGATATATGATTATAATATTATTATAAACTAGCCGTTATGAATAGTATAATCTACATTTTGAATTTTATAACATTATAATTCATCTTACACATTTTATATAACATGGTATGAGAACAAAATAAATTTTTCGGGTAAAATATGTATTTTTCAAAAATTGCAGTTTTGCCACCTTTTGATGGCGCACCAACATTAAATATAGTTTTTGAAATGTTTATAAGTTCAATATGAAAAAATAAAATTCTTCCTTGGAATCAGGATATAAAAATTTAATTTGGATAAATTTTTCATATTATTCTGATAACTTTAATATTTTAATGAATTGTAAAAACATGATATATTTTAATTAAAAACAACTTTTTTCATCGAAATAATTTATATGGTTATATTACCTTTTTAATTGGTTTTAAAGTGTAATTAGAATATATTTTTACCATTTAATCCAATTTTGGTCATTGTAATTAATTTCACTTTGAAATTGGACATAAACAAGTGTCGATCTTTTGATAGTTATTGTTTCTTAAAAACACGCTATTTGTTTTGATAACGGGAATTGATTTTAAAATTAATTAATTCCACTTCTATATTTTTAATTTGTAAAAATGGACATCATTTTTTAATTCGGAATATCATATATATATTAAGCTTAATTTTTGGTATTTTTCTAAAAAACTTCAATTTTTGATGAAAAGTGAAACCACTTAGTGGTAGTTAAAAACAGACTCTTTCATTTAAATGAAATTTTACCACTTTTGTGAATTTAATTTCAAAAATCCGACATAAATGGTTGTTATCAGGAAGTAAAATGTGGTTAAATAAGATTAAAATATTTTTTGGTGAATAGTAACCATTGACTTTTATTTACTACGGTTAAAGGTAAATAGGGTAATTCAAGTTTAAAAGAATATTATAATAACTCACAATTACCTTAACACTTGTCCTAACCTTATTTAATGAGTAGTGGCCGACCATGGGCATACTTGGGAAGATTTTGGGACCCCATTCAGCCACTTGGTAGTGATAATGACAATTTGGATTAATTAATTTAATGTACAGAAAAAATTGGCATTAACAAACAATATTTTAGTAATTAATTTTTGTTAGGGGTTATATAAATTATCTTTATGACTATAAATATTAATTGAAAATCTAAAAAGATTTCCTACATTTTGGTTTATTTTTTTAAAATTTTATACACCAAATAATTTAAATTATTTATGACACAATAATGATGCAGTATTGACCTCATTAATAAATGATTTTAAAAAATAAGATTATAATGATTGCAATATGATCCAGAACAAGTCCAATTATGATTGGATGATTTTATTTAGACCATGAGTTATTTTATCTTCATATTTAATTATTTTTGGACCTTTTGAAACTGAAGATAACTATATAATAAAATAATAGTTTCACACTTTCCAAAGGTGCCCCTCTCCTCCCTTATAAAAGGGAACCTACTCCCTCTCCACTTTACACAACTTTGAGCCTTCAAGCTCGGCCAAACCCTACCCATTATTCTTCTAAACTCCCCTATTAATATTCTAGAGGTCTTGGTCTTCTTCAAAGACCAACATTAGTTCCCTAAGAGGAGGTTTCAAAGAGGCGTGTCGAAGAAGAGGTAATATCTGATACCGATTCTTTTGAATTTATTTCTTCTTCTACATCCTCTTTATTAGTTGTTTCATTATTAATTAATAACATCAGTATCAATAATATACTGATATGTTATTATAATTATTAAACAACCCTATTTCACCTTCTATTCATCCTACGTAAAACAAAATCATCGTGTGTGTGTACGTACGGAATATCATCTCCACGCCATGGTGTAATTTGTTTTCCACCACCGCCTTACTTGGATGGGTATAATGGTTTAAAGAATAACTATATACAATTATTGTAAATTTATATTTATTCGGAAATAGTATACCTACACTTAAATACAATTCCACTATTATGGGAACGATATCATCGCTCGTGCGTACGTACGGATTACCGTCTCCACGACACGATTAGATTCATTCTCCATGTTAACCATTCAAGAATGATTATAAAGTATATATAATGAATAATAATGATATATATGACATAATAATTCTACTGGATTTATGTACATATATATTTCATTTACTTAATTCCATTCAATTCAACAAGGAAATGAAAACAGCATTCATGCGTACGTACGGCCTACCGTCTCTATGAACGGTGTATTTCATTCCATTTTTCGATCTATCATATATATTTATATGATTAATATATATATTATATATAAATAATTTTTTACATTCTGGAATTATGTAAATCAGGATATAAGTAATAATATCTAGAACAACAACTCGAAACACGTACGATAAATGAAACGATTTTACCCAAAACGCTACTTTAACATGAATTTACAAAATAACGGGTAATATAAAGTCATAAGTGAACTATATGATATCATAACAATTAATATGATTCTATAATAAGTCAATGAAATTATTTAAATCATTATACAGTATTTTCGGATACATACGAAGCATATTGAACATATGGTAAGGGAAAGTCTCACAATCTCATTTTTATCCGAGATTGTTTATACTTTAGAATTTACTGGGGAATATTTATCATCCACATACATGTTTCCTCAATATGTAATATTATTTCTACACTCATAAAATTGTTTAAATCTAATTTTACATATTGGTGAATTTTTAGTAAAATATATGAAAGGAATCTTTTTTTATTTTAAGTACGAGATACTTTTTGACATTTTCGGCCCATGTACGAGAAGAATGTTTTTTAACTTATACGACATGAATGGATTTTTATGATTTCATAGAACATTATTTTCATGAATATTCCTTTACAAATTTTCAAGTTTATTTTTAATTAACTTCTTTTAGTTTAAAATTTTATGACATGTTAAGAAAGGAAAAATGTTTTTGAAGTAGAAAGGATATTTTCATCAAGAATGGTGTTCAAGTGTTTTATCAAAATTATTTTCCATCTAAGATAATATAGGGTTGTGTTTATATCCCTATTATTACATTTATTTGATTATATTGTGATGGAATTATTTTTATGAAGTCCTTTATCTTATATGAATTTCTTTATGATGTCACGATGTTTAAGAATCACATTTTTATTACATGGGTTATGTTATGATGTATGATTTATGATTTTGTGGAACACATAAGAATGGTTTCATTATGAGATGGGTTTGACCTATATCTCCCTCCAATGCATTGGGTAAAGATTTATATCTCTTGAGATATACATGGCTGGAACAGTAAGTTAATCTGGTTTAGTGTTACAGGACTGGAATGAAGAGTGAACTCGATTCAGAAAGAGACTTTGTCCCCTGAGATGTTCTTGGAAACAATGCCTTGGCTACTATGGAAATCATAACTTGTTCTTAATGGTTTCCACAATTACATGTTTTATTCCCATGATATTTTTTCATGATTTATGTTCCATTATGATCTATGCCTTACGTACTTCCATGTTTTATGTCATTGCTCAAGATTTTTTTTATGTTTAAACATTATGTTAAGTTTTTAAGTTCAAATGTGTATGATATGCTTTATTTTCTCCATGATTACCCTTACTGAGCATTTAAGCTCAACCTTTATATGTTTTCTTTTCCCCAGGATTTAAAGAAAGGTTTTAGGTAAGAAAACAACAGGGAAAGATCTTTAGGGGAGATGATGAAGATCTTTCACCACAATTAGAAGATTATGTTCTGAGTTTCCAAAGACACTAAACTATTAAGGTCCTTGTGTGTTTGTTTTTGTTATGTATTAATTATTCCGTAAAAGTAATGTAATGTCCATGTACGTCAAGTTTTGGGTCTCTATAGTTGGTATCATAGAGAGGTTTAGTTAACCTTTGGAAACTAGGATGCAAAAACTTTAGTGAGACCCCTATAGATATTTCTATGGTATGTATAGGGATGCCCCTAAGGTTAAGCATAAGTCTAGGTAATAGTCCTAGAATTATGGTAAAAATATTATAATTAACCATAAGATGTTATATATTAAAGGTACTCCCTCTTTATTATGTTGTCCTCCCTAGCATGATTTTTGCCTCTCACACTATTCTTTTTGGGTTTTAGATGATGGCTGGAACCTGAAGGAACCATGTTGATCAATGTAATATACAGTGAAATGATTTTCCTCTTGAACAAACCAATGTTATGGGAGATATAATGACCCATACATTACATACATTGTTATTATTCAATTTTGAGCACACTTATTACAACATATAACAAAACCATGATAAGACCATATAGGTTTTGTATCTTTAGAAACTAGGAAACTTGAACAACTGGTTCATAAAGCGTCTACACTGTCTCCCATTTGTTTCATCATATCTATAGTTCCTTTTGGAATATCTTACTTAATAACCTTGTTCCTAACCTGGGGAAAGAAAACATACAAAAGGGTGAGCTCAAATGCTCAGTAAGGGTAAACAAAAGAAATATCAAACACATCAAAATAAAAACATAACATTTTGGAAATCTTACCCTGCAAAAGAGATCATAATTTCATAACCTGGGATAAATCATGGAAGTGAAACGTAATCCCAATAATCATAACATAAAATAAGAAACTTTGTGGCATACACACATAATCATTGGGAATCATTTCTTATTAGTCAAGACTCATTGCCAAGACTATCTTAGTGGACAAAGTCCATTTTTGAAACGAGTTCACTACTCGTTTCAGTCCTGTTTCACTAAACCGGTATAACCTGTCGTTCCAGCCATGTCTATCTCTTGAGATATAAAATCTTTAACCAATGCATTGGTGGGAGATATAGGTCCCACCCATATTATAATGATACCATTCTTATGTGTGCCACAAAATCATAAACCATACATCATAGCATAACCCATGTAATAAAAATGGGAATCTTAAACATCGTGACATCATAAAACAATTCATATAAGATAAAGTAATTCATAAAAATAATTCCATCACAACGTTATAAATCAATGTAATAATAGGGATAGAAACAGAACCCTTTATTATCTTAGATGGAAAATAATTTTGATAAAACACTTGAACTCCATTCTTGAGGAAAATATCCTTTCTACTTCAAAAACACTTTTCCTTTCTTAACATGTCAAACAATTCTAAACTAAAAGAAGTTTATTAAAAATAAACTTGAAAACTTGTAAGGGAAGCTTCTTGGAAATAATTTTTTAAAAATCCATTCATGCCGTATAAGTTAAAGGAAAACATTCTTCTCGTACTTTTTTTGGAAAAGTCAAAAAGTACCGCGTACAAAAAACCACAAAAGATTCCTTTCATATATTTTACTAAAAACTCAACGAAGGGTAAAATTGGATATAAACTATTGTAGAAGGACATAAATATTATATATTTGGGAAACATGGATGTGGATGATAAAATACACCCCAGTAAATTCCAAAGTATAAACAATCTCGGATAAAAAATGAGATTGTTATATTTCCCTTACCTTAGGTCCGATTTGCTTCGTAAGTGTCCGAACCTCCTGTATAATGATTTAAATAATGTTATTGACTTATTCCAGAATCATAATTATTGTTATGATATCATATATGGTCATATTCTTAGCTTCTTATTAGTAATATTTCATTACTACTTATTATTCGGGTGTTTATTACTTTTTTTTCTTATGCGTGTTTTGTCGAATAAATTCTTATTACTCTTTATAGGATATAGATACATCATTTACAGAATGGTATTAGTGTAATATATATAATATTCATTCATTCAATTCATTTATATAATCATTATTCAGTGAAGATCATATAGAACGAGTGGCATCACATCGTGGAGACGGTAGGCCGTACATACGCACGAGTGATGATATCGTTCCCATGATCGTGGAATTGTATTGAAGCATATGTATACTATTTAAGAATAAATATCAATTTTAAATAATAATATATAGTTATTATTTACACCATTATACCCATCCAAGTAAGGTGGTGGTGGAAAACAGATTACACCACGGCGTGGAGACGGTATTATGTACGTACGCACGCGCGATGATTTCATTTTCTGTAGGATGGATAAGAGGTGAAATAGGGTTTTTTCATATTTATAATAACATATTAGTATATGAGGGATACTTATGTTATTACCTCATAATGAAACAACTAAATAAGAGGGAGTAGAAGAAGAATGGAACTTGAAGAAAATGGTAGAAAGTATTACCTCTTTCTCGAAGTGCCTCTTTTAAACTTTCTCTTAAGGCACTAGAGTTGGTCTTTTGATAAGACCAGTACCTCTAGTAGGTTTCTAAGGAAGTGTGGAAGTGAAATGGGCAGGGGTTGGCCGATCTTGAAGGCTCAAATTGGTGCGAGGAAGAGAGGGAGTAGGTTCCCTTTTATAAGGGAGGAGAGGGGAACCTTTGGAAAGTGTGGAAATGTTATTTTATTATAAACTTATCTTCGGTTTCAAAAGGTCCAAAAATCATTAAAGATGAATATAAGATGACTCAAGGGTGAAATAAAATCATCCAATCAAAATTGGACATGTTTTGGAAAATATTTTAATCATTATAATCTTATTTATTTACATCATTTATTAATGAGGTAAATACTTCATCATTATTGTGTCATAAATAATTTAAATTATTCAGTGTCTAAAAATTATAAAACAAATATCATTATGTAGGAAATATTTTTATATTTATAATAAATATTTAAAGTCAAAAATATAATTTATATAACCCCTTATAAAAATTAATTTCTAAAAGATTTTTTTTAATGTCAATTTTGTCTTTACATTAAATTAATTAATCCAAATTGTCAATGTCACTACCAAGTGGCTCAATGAGGTCCCAAAATCAACCCAAGGATTTCCATGGTCGGACAATACTCATCAAATAAGTTTAGGACAAGTTTCAAGGTATTTTTGAATTATTATACTATTCTTTTAACCTTGAATTACCCAATTTACCTTTAACCGTAGTAAATAAAAAAATTATCGTAGTTACTATTCATAATATCAAAAAATAAAAGTAACCTATTAACATAATTTGGACCCACTGATTCCAAATATGGAATCCATTTTTAAAAATTCAAAACACAGAAGTTGCAGTAATTAATTTAAAATTTATCCAGTTGTTAAGCAAATAGGTTTTAAAAGTTAAAACAATGTCAAAGATTGAAATGTTTTTACCCATGAATTCAATGTAAAATTAATGCTAATGACATAAATTATATTAAATGGTAAAATATATTCTATTTATACATTTAAAACAATAAATATTATTATTTAACCATATAAATTATTGCGATGAAAAAAGTTGTTTTTAATTAAAATATAGCATGTTTTTAAGAGATAATAACTATCAAAAGATTGACACTTGTTTATGTCTGGTTTAAATGTGAAATTACATCCAATCAACAACATTGTATTAAATTGTAAAAATATATTCTAAATATACTTTAAAACCACTCAAATTAATAATTTATCACTATTTATTATTTCGATTAAAAAAGTTATTTTTAATTAAAATTTAGTAATTTTCACTATTCATCAGAATATGAAAGTTATCCGAAAAGTACCAAAATTTCATCATAAGCTAATTTCGATATTCCGAATCCAAAAATGAAGTCCATTTTGAAAAATAAAATTTACAAAATTTCAAAAAGTAGTTATTTCTATTCATAACGGGTAGTTTTAATAATATTTTAATAGCATATTGTTGTTTAGTGAAACACGGTATTGCGTACGACGCAAGCTATCGAGGAAGGTCACAGTTGCGTGTAAAGAAAATCAAGCTAGTGTTGCGTGTAGTGAAAGATTCCTTTGATGATTTATAAAAACAAAATATTTCTCATAAAAGTCTCGGGTGTTACATTCTACCCCCCTTAAAATGAATTTCACCCTCGAAATTCGTCACTTTGTAACAAAAAGATGAGGATAACTCTCCCTCATCATATCCTCAAGCTCCCATGTATCTTCTTCTAATTGGTGGTTCCTCCATAAAACATTCACCAAGAAATTGGTCTTGTTCCGTATGACTTTTTCACTACGATCCAGAATCTCTATTGGCTGTTCTTCATAAGAAAGATCTTCCTCCAGCGTTACAACTTCTGAGATGAGTACATGTGAAGGATTAGGTATGTTCTTTCTCATAAGAGATACATGGAACACATCGTGAACTTGAGAGAGATTCGGTGGAAGCACCAATCGGTAAGCTACCTTTCCAACACGATCCAGTATTTCAAAAGGACCGATATATCTAGGGCTCAACTTCCCCTTCTTTCCAAATCTCATGACCCTCTTCTAGGGAGATATTCGTAATAACACTTTATCACCCACTTCAAACTCTAGGTCTTTTCTTCAGTTGTCAGCATAAATTTTCTATTGACTCTGAGCTGCTCTTATGTGTTGTTGAATAGATCAGACCTTTTCTGCCATCTCATCAACAAGATCAGGTCCTAATAGGTTCTTTTCCCCCATCTTCATCCCAGCAAGTTGGAGTCCTGCATTTCGTTCCATAGAGAGATTCAGAAGGATCCATCTGAATACTGGAGTGAAAACTATTATTATAAGAAAATTCCATGAAAGGTAGGTGTTGATCCCAACCACCTTTGAAACCCATAGAGAAAGCTCTCAACATATCCTCTAGAGTTTGAATTGTTCTTTCAGATTGACCGTCTGTCTGAGGATGATAAGCAGTGCTGAAACTCAACTCTGTATCCAGAGTATGCTGAAGACTTTTCCAGAACTTTGAGGTAAATCTCAGATCTCGATCAGATATAATAGAAAGTGGTACTCCAGGAAATCTTACCACTTCCTTTACATATATCCTGACAAGCTGATCCAGAGAGAAATCCTCTGTAATAGTAATGAAGTGTGCAGAATTTGTAAGATGATCAACTATGACCTAGATAGCATTATTGCCTTTGGATTTTTTAGGAAGTCCTGTGACAAAGTACATAGTGATGTTTTCCCATTTCCATTCGGGTATGTGTAATGGTCGTAACATCCCCTTAGACTTCTGCCTCTCAGCTTTAACTTGCTGACAAACCAAGCATCGAGAGACATATTCAACAATATCTCTTTTCATGTCATCCCACCAGAAGTACTCTTTCAGGTCCCTATACATCTTCGTGATTCCAGGATGAATAGAGAATGAAGAACTATGAGCCTCATCCAGCAGCTCCTTCTTTAATTCTGGGATGGGAGGAACACAAATCTGATTCCTGAACATTATTATCCCATCACAATCAAGGTTGAATTTAGGAACATTTCTCACCTTCTTTTGTAACTCTACATCATCTTTCTGTGCCTCTTTAATCTTCACATGTATAGATGGTTGAACATTCATTTGAGAAAGATACAATTTTCCCCTTCCATTATAATTCCAAGATCCATCCTTTGTAAATCCATAAATATAGGATCTTTTGTAATCCTCATCATGGATAAGCTAGCATGGTCTTGTTGATTTAATGCATCTGCCACCTTGTTTTCTTTCCTAGGGTGGTAATGAATTGAGCAGTCGTAATCCTTAATCAGCTCCAACCATATTCTTTGGCGCATATTCAGCTCCCTTTGTGTGAAAATATACTTTAAACATTTATGATCAGTATAAATGTCACACCATTCTCCATAAAGATAATGCCTCCAAATCTTTAATGCAAATATTACCACAGCTAACTCCAAATCATGAGTTGGGTAATTTTGCTCATGTATTTTCAACTGTCGTGAGGCATAAGCTATCACCATATCATTTTGCATAAGAACACACCCCAATCCCTTATTGGATGCATCACTGTAGATCACAAACCTTTCTCCACTACAAGGCAGTGTGAGTACAGGTGCACTGGATAACCTTCTTTTCAACTCTGTGAAATTCTCTTCACATTCCTCTGTCCAAACAAACATAACTCTTTTCAGAGTCAACTTGGTGAGTGTATTAGACAATCGTGAAAAATAATTCACAAAATGTCGATAATATCCAGCCAAACCAAGAAAACTTTGGATATTGGTTACTGTTGTTGGTCTCGACCATGTTTCGATAACCTTTATTTTTGTTGGATCCACAAATATCCCCTATTTTGAGATTATTTGACCCAAAAATGCAACCTTTTGAAGCCAAAATTCACACTTGGTAAATTTTTCATAAAAATTCTCCTTTATCAGGGTCTTCAATATAATTCTCAAGTGATCTTCATGTTCTTCCTTGCTCTTTGAATAGACAAGAATATCGTCTATAAAGACTACCAAAAATTGATCAAGATATTCTCTAAAGACTATATTCATCATATCGATGAAGATAGCAGGGGAGTTAGTAAGACCAAATGGCATCACTATAAATTCATAGTGTCCATACCTTGTACGGAAAGCCGTATTTGGTATATCCTCCCTTTTGACCCTTAATTGATGATACCCTGAACGAAGATCAATCTAGGAAAAGTATTGAGCTCTGCATAGTTGGTCAAATAAGTCATCAATGCATGGGAGAGGATATTTGTTCTTGATAGTGATCTTGTTAAGTTCTCGATAATCAATGCAGAGTCTCATTGATCCATCGTTCTTCTTAACAAATAAAACAGGTGCTCCTCAAGGTGACGCACTATGGCGTATAAATCCCTTATCAAGATTCTCTTGGAGTTGCTTCTTAAATTCCTACAACTCAATTGGGGCCATTCTATAAGGTGTATTTGAAATAGGTAAAGCACCTGGTATGAGTTCTATTAAAAACTCAACTTCACGATTTGGTGGAAGACCCAGCAATTCCTCCGGAAAGACATTATCAAACTCCCGTACAAGGGGAATATTCTTAATCTTGAGTTTCTCACCAACCATTTGAGATAAATAACCTTCATTTAGTGGAATCAAGACCCATAAGAAGGAATAAATTTCCACTGAAAGGTTATGTTCATCCTTGCATCAATAGACGATCATAGATTGTTCTAGAATATGAAATGTGACTTCCCTTCTTTGGAAATTGATATGAGCTCCATATAAAGAAAGCCAATCCATGCCAAGAATCACATAAAATTCCATTATTGGAAGGATCACAAGATATGCAGGAAGCACTTTCCCACAAACTTCAATCGGGGAAGAATTGTAAACTTTTAATGCGACTATTGTGCCATTAAGAGTTGTCACAGCCAACTCAACATCTAATTGTTGAGGTAATACGGTGATACACTTAGAAAATTCTTCAGAAATAAAAGAGTGTGTGGATACAGAATCAAATAAAACATTTTCTACTTTAGAGTGGATGGTAAGTGTACCTTTCACCACATCGTTATCATACTCCACATTGCTGATAGAAATTTTAGGTGACTTTCCTTTGTATTTATCTTTAAGAGTTTGTTTACATCGACCATCATCATCAACCCTTGGATTTGGGCATTGATTGGCATAATTCCCCATCACCTTGCACTTGAAACATTGATGTGAAGTAGGTTCATTCTGTGTATCCCTTCCTTTGTTTGCATCATTAGACATCTTCTTCCCATCATTGCGGCATTCAAATGCACGATGACCTTCCTTTCCATATTTGAAACATTTACTTGTCCCTTTAAGACAAGTCCCCCCATGTTTCTTTCCACGCTTTAAGCAGAAGGGAAAGCTCATCTTCTTTTCAGTGTTCTCTTTAGATTTTCCTTTGAATTCCATTTTCCTCTTCTTATCAAACCCATATGACTGATGGGTTACTCCAATCTCCATCTCAACTTTGAGAGCACATCAAACGATTTCCTCGTAGATATTGAAGTCCCTTATAGCTAAGTCCCTTCGAAGACTTGGTTTTAAGCCACTAAAGAATTGATCGATCTTACTCTCAGGTTGGATAATAATACCAGAAGCGTACCTTGCAAGTCTTGTAAAATTTGCTTCAGAGGTACCAACAGATTCATAATCCTTTTGCTTCAGTTCAAGAAACTCTTTCTCCATATTTTTTTGGATAATACAAGGGAAGTACTTATTGAAAAATAAGTTCTTGAACTCATCCCATTCCATGGACTAAATTTCATCCTTTTTCCTCGTATTCTTAATAATATTCCACCATTGATAAGCATCTCCTTCAAAACGATACACTTCTAGGATGGATTTATCATGTTCATAACATTGAAGAACTGAAAATATCTTCTCAGTAGTACTAATCCATTGTTCAGAAACTAATGGATAAGTAGACCCGCTGAATGAAGGTGGATGCTGCCTCATAAAGGATTCAACAGAATGTTTCTCCTTACTTTGCTCGTTTGGAAGTCCTGCATGATTCATAGCTTGAGAAAGTTGTGTGATCATGGCTACAAGATTTTGCATCCTAGCTCCCACAACATTTGGTTGCTCAGGGGGATAATCATTGCATTTCCCATCGCATTCCGCATTAACACGGTTCCTTCGGGTTCCAGCCATTGAATAAAACCAAGAAGAATAGTGTGAGCAACACTAATTATAATAGTAAAACCACATAATCAAGAATAAAATTTCATACTTAAGGTCTTATCCGAGGTTATTCATGTCCATTTCAAAAACACTAAGATTGTGTTCTATGATTAGACATATCCTTAGGGTTCTTACTAAGGCTTTCACAACCTAGTTTCCAAAGGTTGACTATACCTTTCCTTTGATACCAACTATAACGACCCATACTTTACATACATTGTTATTACTTCAAAATTGAAGCACACTTATTAAAACATATAACAAAACCATGAAAGGACCGTATAGGTATAGTGTCTTTAGAAACTAGGAAACATAAACAACTTATTCATAAAGCGTCTTCACTGTCTCCCATTTATTTCATCATATCTATAGTCCCTTTTGGCATATCTTACTTAATTAGCTTCTTCCTGACGTGGGGAAAGAAAACATACAAAAGGGTGAGCTCAAATTCTCAGTAAGGGTAAACAAAATAAATATCAATCACATCAAAATAAAAACATAACATTTTGGAAATCTTACCCTGCAAAAGAGATCATAATTTCATAACATGGGATAAATCATGGAATTGAAATGTAATCCCAATAATCATAACATAAAACATGAAAATTTGTGTCATAAACACATAATCATTGAGAATAATTTCTTATTAGTCAAGACTCATTTCCAATACTATCTTAGTGGACAAAGTCCATTTCTGAACCGAGTTCACTCCTCGTTTCAGTCCTATTTAACTGAACCGGTATAACCTGCCGTTCCAACCATATCTATCTCATGAGATATAAAATCCTTAACCAATTCATTGGAGGGAGATATAGGTCCCACCCATCTCATAATGATACCATTCTTATGTGTTCCACAAAATCATAAACTATACATCATAGCATAACCCATGTAATAAAAATGGGAATCTTAAACATCGTCACATCATAAAACAATTCATATAAGATAAAGGAATTCATAAAAATAATTCCATCACAACATAATAAAATCCATGTAATAATAGGGATATAAACATAACCCTTTATTATCTTAGATGGAAAATAATTTTGATAAAACACTTGAACTCCATTCTTGATGAAAATATCCTTTCTACTTCAAAAACACTTTTCCTTTCTTAACATGTCATAAAATTCTAAACTAAAAGAAGTTGATTAAAAATAAACTTGAAAACTTGTAAGGGAAGCTTCTTGGAAATAATTTTTTAAAAATCCATTCATGCCGTATAAGTTAAAAGAAAACATTCTTCTCGTACTTTTGTCGGAAAAAACAAAAAGTACCTCGTACGAAAAATGACAAAAGATTCCTTTCATATCTTTTACTAAAAACTCAAAGAAGGGTAAAATTATATATAAACTATTGTATAAGGATATAAATATTATATATTTAGGAAACATGGATGTGGATGATAAAATACACCCTAGTAAATTCCAAAGTATAAATAATCTCGGATAAAAAATGAGATTGTGATATTTCCCTTACCTTAGGTCTGATTTGATTCGTAAGTGTCTGAACCTCCTGTATAATGATTTAAATAATGTTATTGACTTATTCCAGAATCATACTTATTGTAATGATATCATATATGGTCATATTCTTAGCTTCTTATTAGTAATATTTCATTACTACTTATTATTCGGGTGTTTATTACTTTTTGTTCTTATGCGTGTTTTGTCAAATAAATTCTTATTCCTCTTTATAGGATATAGATACATCATTTAAAGAATGGTATTAGAGTAAAATATATCATATTAATTCATTCAATTCATTTATATAATCATTATTCAATGAAGATCATATAGAATGAGTCGCATCATATCGTGGAGACGGTAGGCCGTACGTACGCACGAGCGATGATATCGTTCCCATGATCGTGGAATTGTATTAAAGTGTATGTATACTATTCAGAATCAATATCACTTTTCAATAATCATATATAGTTATTCTTTACACCATTATACCCATCCAAGTAAGGTGGTGGTGGAAACCAGATTACACCACGGCGTGGAGACGATATTCTGTACGTACGCACGCGTGGTGATTTCGTTTTCCGTAGGATGGATAAGAGGTGAAATATGGTTGTTTCATATTTATAATAACATATCAGTATATGAGGGATACTGATGTTATTACCTCATAATGAAACAACTAAAGAAGAGGGAGTAGAAGAAGAGAGGAACTTGATGAAAATGGTAGAAGGTATTACCTCTTTCTCGAAGTGCCTCATTTAAAATTTCTCTTAAGGCACTAGAGTTGGTCTTTCTAAAAGACCAATACCTCTAGTAGGTTTCTAAGGATGTAGGGAAGTAAAATTGGTAGGGTTTGGCCGAGATTGAAGGCTCAAATTGGTGTGAGGAAGAGAGGGAGGAGGTGCCCTTTTATAAGGGAGGAGAGGGGCACCTTTGGAAAGTGTGGAAATATTATTTTATTATAAACTTATCTTCGGTTTCAAAAGGTCCATAAATAATAAACGATGAAGATAAGATGACTCATGGTCGAAATAAAATCATCCAATCAGAATTGGAAATGTTTTGTAAATTATTTTAATCATTATAATCTTATTTATTTAAATCATTTATTAATGAGGTAAATACTTTATCATTATTGTGTCATAAATAATTTAATTTATTTGGTGTCTAAAAATTATAAAAAAAATATCATTATCTAGGAAATCCTTTTAGATTTATAATGAATATTTATAGTCGAAAATATAATTTATATAACCCCTTATAAAAATTAATTACTAAAAGATTTTTGTTAATGTCAATTTTGTCTTTACATTAAATTAATTAATCCAAATTGTCATTGTCACTACTAAGTGGCTCAATGGGGTCCCAAAATCGACCCAAGGATGCCCATGGTCGGCCAATACTCATCCAATATGGTTAGGACAAGTGTCAAGGTAATTTTAAATTATTATAATATTCTTTTAACCTTGTATTACCCTATTTACCTTTAACCGTAGTAAATAAAAAAAATTACCGTAGTTACTATTCATAATATCAAAAAATAAAAGTAACCTATTAACATAATTTAGACCCACTTATTCCAAATATGGAATCCATTTTTCAAAATTCAAAACACAGAAGTTGCAGTAATTAATTTAAAATTAATCCTGTTGTTAAGCAAACGGGTTTTAAAAGTTAAAACATTGCCAAAGATTGAATTTTTTTTTACCTATGAATTCGATGTAAAATTAATGCTAATGACATAAATTATATTAAATGGTAAAAATATATTATATTTATACTTTAAAAAATCAATATTATAATTTAACCATATAAATTATTGCGATGAAAAAAGTTGTTTTTAAGTAAAATATAGTGTGTTTTTAAGAGATAATAACTATCAAAAGATTGACACTTGTTTATGTCTGGTTTAAATGTGAAATTACATCCAATAAAAAACATTGTATTAAATTGTAAAAATATATTCTAAATATACTTTAAAACCACCCAAATTAATAATTTATCACTATTAATTATTTCAATTAAAAAAGTTGATTTTAATTAAAATTTAGTAATTTTCACTATTCATCAGAATATGAAATTTATCCGAAAAGTACCAAAATTTTATCCTAAGCTAATTTAGATATTCCAAATCCAAAAATGATGTCCATTTTGAAAAATAAAATTTACAAAATTTCAAAAAGTGGTTATTACTATTCATAACGGCTAGTTTTAATAATATTCTAATAGCATATCGTTGTTTAGTAAAACTCGGTATTGCGTACGACGCAAGCTATCGAGGAAGGTCGCGGTTGCATGTAAAGAAAACCAAGATAGTGTTGTGTGTATTGAAATATTCCTTTGATGATTTATAAAAACAAAATATTTCTCATAGAAGTCTCGGGTGTTACATTCTACCCCCCCTAAAATGAATTTCGCCCTTGAAATTCGTCACTTTGTAACAAAAAGATGAGGACACCTCTCCCTCATCATATCCTCAAGCACCCATGTAGCTTCTTATAATTGGTGGTTCCTCCATAAAACTTTCACCAAGCGAGTGGTCTTGTTCCGTAGGACTTTTTCACTACGATCCAGAATCTCTATCGGCTGTTCTTCAAAAGAAAGATCTTGCTTCAGCGGTACAACTTCTGAGCTGAGTACATTTGAAGGATCGGGTATGTACTTTATCAGGAGAGATACATGGAACACATCGTGAACTTGAGAGAGATTCGGTGGAAGCACCAATCGGTAAGCTACCTTTCCAACATGATCCAGTATTTCGAAAGAACCGATATATCTAGGGCTCAACTTCCCCTTCTTTCCAAATCTCATGACCCTCTTCCAGGAAGATATTCGTAAGAACACTTTATCACCCACTTCAAACTCTAGGTCCTTTCTTTGGCTGTCAGCATAACTTTTCTGTCGACTCTGAGCTGCTCTTATGTGTTGTTGAATAGATCGGGCCTTTTCTGCCATCACAACAACAACATCAGGTCCTAATAGCTTTCATTCCCCATCTTCATCCCAGCAAGTTGGAGTCCTGCATTTCATTGCATAGAGAGATTCATAAGGATTCATCTGAATACTGGAGTGAAAACTATTATTATAAGAAAATTCCACCAAAGGTAGGTGTTGATCCCAACCACCTTTGAAATCCATAGATCAAGCTCTCAGCATATCTTCTAGAGTTTGAATTGTTCTTTTAGACTGACCATATGTCTGAGGATGATAAGCAGTGCTGAAACTCAACTCTGTATCCAGAGTATGCTGAATACTTCAGAAAAACTTCGAGGTAAATCTCGGATCCTGATCAGATATAATAGAAAGTGGTACTCCATGATGTCTTACCACTTCCTTTACATATATCCTGGGAAGCTAATCCAGAGAGAAATACTCTCTAATAGCAATGAAGTGTGCAGACTTTGTAAGATGATCAACTATGACCCAGATAGCATTATTGCCTTTGGATGTTTTAGGAAGTCCTGTGACAAAGTCCATACTAATGTTTTCCCATTTCCATTCGGTTATGGGTAATGGTTGTAACATCCCCTTAGACTTCTGCCTCTCAACTTTAACTTGCTGACAAACCAAGCATCGAGAGACATATTCAGCAACATCTCTTTTCATGCCATTCCACCAGAAGTACTCTTTTAGGTCCCTATACATCTTCGTGCTTCCAGGATGAATAGAGAATGAAGAACTATGATCCTCATCCAGCAGCTCCTTCATTAATTCTGGGATGGGAGGAACACAAACCCGATTCCTGAACTTTATTATCCCATCACAATCAAGGTTGAATTCAGGAACATTCCTCACCTTCCTTTGTAACTCTACATCTTCTTTCTGTGCCTCTTTAATCTTCACATATATAGATGGTTGAACATTTATTTGAGAAAGATACGATTTTTCCCCTTCCATTATAATTCCAAGATCAATCTTTTTTAAATCCATAAATATAGGATCTTTTGTGATCCTCATCATGGATAAGCTAGCATGGTCTTGTCGACTTAATGCATCTGCCACCTTGTTTGCATTCCCAGGGTGGTAATGAATTGAGCAGTCGTAATCCTTAATTAGTTCCAACCATCTTCTTTGGCGCATATTCAGCTCCTTTTGTGTGAAAATAAACTTTAAACTTTTATGACCAGTATAAATGTCACACCTTTCTCCATAAAGATAATGCCTCCAAATATTTAATGCAAATATTACCGCAGTTAACTCCAAATCATGAGTTGGGTAATTTTGCTCATGTATTTTCAACTGTCGTGAGGAATAAGCTATCAGCATATCATTTTGCATAAAAACAGACCCCAACCCCTTCTTGGATGCATCACTGTAGATCACAAACCTTTCTCCACTACAAGGTAGTGTGATCATAGGTTCACTGGATAACCTTCTTTTCAACTCCTTGAAATTCTCTTCACATTCCTCTATCCAAAAAAACTTAACTCCTTTCTGAGTCAACTTGGTGAGTGGATTAGATAATCGTGAAAAATCTTTCACAAAACGTTGATAATATCCAGCTAAACCAAGAAAACTTTGGATCTCGGTTACTGTTGTTGGTCTCGACCATCTTTCGATAACCTCTGTTTTTGTTGGATCCATAGATATCCAATATTTTGAGATTATGTGACCCAAAAATGCAACCTTTTGAAGCCAAAATTCACACTTGGTAAATTTGGCATAAAGCTTCTCCTTTCTCAGGGTCTTCAATATAATTCTCAAGTGATCTTCATGTTCTTCCTTGCTCTTTGAATAGACAAGAATATCGTCTATAAAGACTACCAAAAATTGATCAAGATAGTCTCTAAAGACTCTATTCATCAGATCCATGAAGATAGCAGGGGCATTAGTAAGACCAAATGGCATCACTATAAATTCATAGTGTCCATACCTTGTACAGAAAGTCGTCTTTGGTATATCCCCCCTTTTGACCCTTAATTGATGATACCCTGAACAAAGATCAATCTTGGAAAAGTATTGACCTCCGCGTAGTTGGTCAATTAAGTCATAATGCTTGGGAGAGGATATTTTTTCTTGATAGTGATCTTGTTATGTTCTCGATAATAAATGTAGAGTCTCATTGATCCATCTTTCTTCTTAACAAATAGAACAGGTGCTCCCCAAGGTGACGCACTAGGGAGTATGAATCCCTTATCAAGATTCTCTTGGAGTTGCTTCTTCAATTCCTGCAACTCAATTGGGGCCATTCTATAAGGTGTCTTTGAAATAGGTAAAGCACATGGTGCGAGTTCTATTGAAAACTTAACTTCACGATTTGGTGGAAGACCCAGCAATTCCTCCGGAAAGACATCATAAAACTCTCGTACAATGGGCATATTCTTAATCGTGAGTTTCTCACCAACCATTTGAGATAAATAACCTTCATTTAGTGGATTCAAGACCCATAAGATGGAATAAATTTCCACTGGAAGGTTATGTTCATCCTTGCATTGATAGACGATCATAGATTGATCTGGAATATGAAATGTGACTTCCCTTATTTGGAAATTGATATGATCTCCATATAAAGAAATCCAATCCATGCCAAGAATCACATAAAATTCCAATATAGGAAGGATCACAAGATTTGCAGGAAGAACTTTCCCAAAAACTTCAATCGGGGAAGAATTATAAACTTTTGATACGACTGTTGTGCCATTAGGAGTTCTCACAGCCAACTCAACATCTAATTGTTGAGGTAATATGGTGATACCCATAGAAAATTCTTCAGAAATAAAAGAGTGGGTGGGTCCAGAATCAAATAAAACATTTGCTACTTTAGAGTGGATGGTAAGTGTAACTTTCACCACATCGTTATCATACTACACATCGCTGATAGAAATTGCATGTGACTTTCCTTTTTCTTTAGCCTTAAGAGTTTTTTTACGTTGATCATCATCATCAACCCTTGGATTTGGGCATTGATTGGCATAATTCCCCATCTCCTTGCACTTGAAACATTGAAGTGTAGTAGGTTCATTCTGTGTATCCCTTCCTTTGTTTGCATCAATAGACATCTTCTTCCAATCATTGCGGAATTAAAATTCCCAATGACCATCCTTTGCACATTTGAAACATTTACTTATCCCTTTAAGACAACTCCCACCATGTTTCTTTCCACACTTTGAGCATAAGGGAAATCTCATCTTCTTTTCAGTGTGCTCTTTAGATTTTCCTTTGAAATCCATTTTCCTCTTCTTATCAAACCCATATGACTGATGGGTTACTCCAATCTCCATCTCAACTTTGAGATCACATCGAATGATTTCCTCATAGCTATTGAAGTCCCTTATGGCTAAGTCTCTTCAAAGACTTGGTTTTAAGCCACTAAAGAATCGATTGATATTACTCTCAGGTTGGATAATAATACCAGAAGCGTACCTTGTAAGTCTTGTAAAATTTGCTTCATAGGTACCAACAGATTCACAATCCTTTTGCTTCAGTTCAAGAAACTCTTTCTCCATCTTTGTTCGAAGAATATGAGGGAAGTACTTATTGAAAAATAAGTTCTTGAACTCGTCCCATTCCATGGACTCAATTTTATCCATTTGCCTCATATTCTTAATAAGATTCAACCATTGATCAGCATCTCCTTTGAAACGATACACTACTAGGATGACTTTATCATGTTCAGAACATTGAAGAACTGAAAATATCTTCTCATTAGTACTAATCCATTGTTCAGCAAATAATGGATCAGTAGACCCGCTGAATGAAGGTGGACGCTGCCTCATGAAGGATTCAACAGAATGTGGCTCCTTCCTTTGCTCGTTTGGAAGTCCTGCATGATTCATAGCTTGAGAAAGTTGTGTGAGCATGGATATAAGATTTTGCATCCCAGCTCCCATAACATTTGGTTGCTCAGGGGGACAATCATTGCATTGCCCGTCACATTCCGCATTAACAAAGTTCCTTCGGGTTCCAGCCATTGACTAAAACCAAGAATAATAGTGTGAGAAACACTAATTATAATAGGAAAACCACATAATCAAGAATAAAATTTTACACTTAAGGTCTTATCCTAAGTTATTCATGGCCATTTATAAAACACTATGATTGTGTTCTATGCTTAGACTTATCCTTAGGGTTCTTACTAAGGCTTTCACATCCTAGTTTCCAAAGGATGAAATACGTTTCCTCTGATACCAACTATAACGACCCATACTTTACATACATTGTTATTACTTCAAAATTGAAGCACACTTATTAAAACATATAACAAAACCATGAAAGGACCATATAGGTATAGTGTCTTTAGAAACTGGGAAATATAAACAACTGGTTCATAAAGCGTCTACACTGTCTCCCATTTATTTCATCATATCTATAGTCTCTTTTGGCATATCTTACATAATAACATTCTTCCTAACCTGGGGAAAGAAAACATAAAAAATGGTGAGCTCAAATTCTCAGTAAGGGTAAACAAAAAAATATCAATCACATCAAAATAAAAACATAACATTTTGGAAATCTTACCCTGCAAAAGAGATCATAATTTCATAACATGGGATAAATCATGGAAGTTAAATGTAATCCCAATAATCATAACATAAAACATGAAACTTTGTGGAAAACACACATAATCATTGAGAATCATTTCTTGTTTGTCAAGACTCATTTCCAAGACTATCTTAGTGGACAAAGTCCATTTCTGAACCGAGTTCACTCCTTGTTTCAGTCCAGTTTCACTGAATTGGTATAACCTGCCGTTCCAGCCATGTCTATCTCATGAGATATAAAATATTTACCCAATTCATTGGAGGGAGATATAGGTCCCACCCATCTCATAATTATACCATTCTTATGTGTTCCACAAAATCATAAACCATACATCATAGCATAACCCATGTAATAAAAATGGGAATCTTAAACATCATGACATCATAAAAAAATTCATATAAGATAAAGGAATTCATAAAAATAATTCCATCACAACACAATAAAATCAATGTAATAATAGGGATAGAAACAGAACCCTTTATTATCTTAAATGGAAAATAATTTTGATAAAACACTTGAACTCCATTCTTGAGGAAAATATCCTTTCTACTTCAAAAAAGTTTCCTTTCTTAACATGTCATACAATTCTAAACTAAAAAATGTTGATTAAAAATATACTTGAAAACTTGTAAGGGAAGCTTCTTGGAAATAATGTTTTAAAAATCCATTCATGCCGTATAAGTTGAAATAAAACATTCTTCTCGTACTTTTGTCAGAAAAGTCAAAAAGTACCTCGTATGAAAAACGACAAAAGATTCCTTTCATATCTTTTACTAAAAACTCACTGAAGGGTAAAATTGGATATAAAATGTTGTATAAGGATATAAATATTATATATTGAAGAAACATGGATGTGGATGATAAAATACACCCCAGTAAATTCCAAAGTATAAACAATCTCGGATAAAAAATGAGATTGTGATATTTCCCTTACCTTAGGTCTGATTTGCTTCATAAGTGTCCAAACCTCCTGTATAATGATTTAAATAATGTTATTGACTTATTCCAGAATCATACGTATTGTTATGATATCATATATGGTCATATTCCTAGCTTCTTATTAGTAATATTTCATTACTACTTGTTATTCAGGTGTTTATTACTTTTTGTTCTTATGCGTGTTTTGTCGAATAAATTCTTATTCCCATTTATATGATATAGATACATCATTTACAGAATTTTATTAGTGTAATATATATCATATTCATTCATTTTATGCATTTATATAATCATTATTCAATGAAGATCATATAGAACGAGTCGCATCACATCGTGGAGACGGTAGGTCGTACGTACGCACGAGCGATGATATCGATCCCATGATCGTGGAATTGTGTTGAAGCATATGTATACTATTTCAGAATCAATATCACTTTTCAATAATCATATATAGTTATTTTTTACACCATTATACCCATCCACGTAAGGTGGTGGTGGAAAACAGATTACACCACGGCGTGGAGACGGTATTTCGTACGTACGCACTTGCGGTGATTTTGTTTTCCGTAGGATGGATAAGAGGTGAAATAGGTTTGTTTCATATTTATAATAACATATCAGTATATGATAAATACTGATGTTATTACCTCATAATAAAACAACCAAAGAAGAGGGAGTAGAAGAAGAATTGAACTTGAAGAAAATGGTAGAAGGTATTACCTCTTTCTCGAAGTGTCTCCTTTAAACTCTCTCTTAAGGCACTAGAGTTGGTCTTTTGATAAGACCAGTACCTATAGTAGGTTTATAAGGAAGTGGGGAAGTGAAATGGGCAGGGTTTGACCGAGATTGAAGGCTCAAATTGGTGTGAGGAAGAGAGGGAGGAGGTGCCCTTTTATAAGGGAGGAGAGGGGCACCTTTGGAAAGTGTGGAAATATTATTTTATTATAAACTTATCTTCGGCTTCAAAAGGTCCAAAAATCATTAAAGAATAAGATAAGATGACTCATGGTCGAAATAAAATCATCCAATCAGAATTGGACATGTTTTGGATAATATTTTAATCATTATAATCTTATTTATTTAAATCATTTCTTAATGAGGTAAATACTTCATCATTATTGTGTCATAAATAATTTAATTTATTTGGTGTCGAAAAATTATAAAAAAATATCATTATGTAGTAAATATTTTTAGATTTCTAATGAATACTTATAGTCGAAAATATAATTTATATAACCCCTTATAAAAATTAATTACTAAAAGATTTTTGTTAATGTCAATTTTTTCTTTACATTAAATTAATTAATCTAAATTGTCATTGTCACTACCAAGTGGCTCAATGGGGTCTCAAAATCGACCCAAGGATGCCCATGGTCGGAAAATACTCATACAATAAGATTAGGACAAGTTTCAGGGTAATTTTGAATTTTTATAATATTCTTTTAACCTTGAATTACCCTATTTACCATTAACCGTAGTAAATAAAACAATTACCGAAGTTACTATTCATAATATCAAAAAATAAAAGTAAACTATTAACATAATTTGGACCCACTGATTCCAAATATGGAATCCATTTTTCAAAATTCAAAACAGAGAAGTTGTAGTAATTAATTTAAAATTAATCTCGTTGTTAAGCAAACGGGTTTTAAAAGTTAAAACATTGCCATAGATTGAAATGTTTTTACCTATGAATTCAATGTAAAATTAATGCTAATGACATAAATTATATTAAATGGTAAAAATACATTCTATTTATATTTTAAAAACAATCAATATTATAATTTAACCATATAAAGTATTGCGATGAAAAAAGTTTTTTTAATTAAAATATAGCGTGTTTTTAAGAGATAATAACTATCAAAAGATTGACACTTGTTTATGACTGGTTTAAATGTGAAATTACATCCAATGAAAAACATTGTATTAAATTGTAAAAATATATTCTAAATATACTTTAAAACCAATCAAATTAATAATTTATCACTATTAATTATTTTAATTTAAAAAAAAAATTTAATTAAAATTTAGTAATTTCATTATTCATCAAAATATGAAAGTTATCCAAAAAGTACCAAAATTTCATCCTAAGCTAATTTCGATATTCCGAATCCAAAAATTAAGTCCATTTTGAAAAATAAAATTTAAAAAATTTCAAAAAGCGGTTATTACTATTCATAATGGCTAGTTTTAATAATATTTTAATAGCATATCGTTGTTTAGTGAAACTCGGTATTGTGTACGACGCAAGCTATCGAGGAAGGTCGTAGTTGCGTGTAAAGAAAACCAAGCTTGTTTTCTGTGTAGTGAAATATTCCTTTGATGATTTATAAAAACAAAATATTTCTCATAAAAGTCTCGGGTGTTACAGGAGATGGAGTGAAAAATCTTATTGTTATATTTAAAAAAGCTATGAATCATTCTGGACATCCAAATTAGTAGAGAAGGGTAAAATATTCTATTGAGTCCTTCATGAGGAAACGTCCACCATCTTTTAGTGGGTCTTCTGATCCACTTGTTGCTAAACAATTGATCAGTACCATTGAAAAGAAATTTTCTATACTTCTCTGTTCGGAACATGAAAAAGTCATTCTGGCAATTTACCATTTAGAAGGCAAAGCATATCAATGGTGGACTCTAATTAAGAATACGAGGCCCCGAGATGAAATTGAATCCATGGAATGGGATGAGTTCAAGAACTTATTTTTCAATAAGTACTTCCCTCGTATTCTTCGAACCAAGATGGAAAAGGATTTCCTTGACCTTAAGAAAAAGGATGATGAATATGTTGGTATATATGAAGCGAATTTTACAAGGCTTTCAAGTTATGCATCTGGATTTATCATCCAACCTAAAAGTAAAGTTGATCGATTCTTCAGTGGCTTAAAACCAAGTCTTCGAAGGGAATTAGCAATAAGAGACTTCAGTAGCTATGAAGAAATTGTGTGTTGTGCTATCAAGGTAGAAATGGAAGTTGGTGTTACATATCCATCTCATGGTTTTGACAAGAAACGAAAGATGGAGTTCAAGGAGAAATCTCATAATAATGGTGAAAAGAAGATGAATTTGTCTTTATGCTCAAAGTGTGGAAAGACGCGTGGTGGAGATTGTATTAAAGTGACTAGAAAATGTTTTAAGTGTGGAAAAGAAGGTCATCGATCATCTGAGTGTTGAAGTAATGGAAAAAGGGTTACTAATGATGTGAATAAAGAAAAGACTGCAGAGAACGCACCGCCAACACATCAATGATTCAAGTACAAGGAAATTGGGCATTATGCTAATCAATTCCCTAATCCAAGGGTTAATGATGATCAACATGAGCAACCACTTAAAGAAAAGGATAAAGGGAAGTCACATGCGATCTCTATTTGTGATGTTGAGTATGAAAATGAAGTTGTGTAATGATAAGTTTTTATATAATGGGATTTCAAAATAGTATCATGGAATCTCATTTATGGCATCGTGGAATTTTGGAATATCTATGTATTGGTTTTCAATAATTATATGGTACCGGTAACCATGAAAAGTGATTGAAATATTTTTGGAAAGAAGATGATATGCATATAATGAAGTGATAAAGAAAAATATGAAATGAGCTCATGAATGATATAATGACAAAGTTATATCGTGGTTTGAGTTTATAGAAATATTGGGATTTTGGTATGTGGAAAGTGTAAAATTTTAACAACATTCATGTTTTAACTAAGGGTCAATGGGTATTCATTTTTCAAGAGAATACATGATTAAGGTATTCACATGATTGTAATTTGACCAACAAGATATATCGTATGATATATGGGGGATAAATGATGGTATTCACATGCTCGGAAGATGACATTTCTAGTAATTGTTTTCTTTATACAATGAGCTTGTATAGAAGTATTATGGGTAATCCTAAATATTGGAATGGATTATGTTGGACATAAGTCAGTATTGTTTAAGGCTATAACTTTTTTCGATATTATTTATGGAATTTTATAATAATGTTGTTTTAGAAAAAGGACAACCTGCAGGACGGGCGACAACCCATCGCGTCGGAAAAGGCTGTGGGAATCGAACCTACAACCAAAGTGCGACAAACCTTTATCGCCTACCACTGGCCTACAGGAAGTCCCTGGTTAGTAGAAAATAGTTTTATTATATTAAGCGGTATGATAGAGGAAGTATAAGTCCATTTTTGGAATCATATACGATTAACCTCACCATAGATGGACTTATGTATATTTGATAACTTTTGCTAACCTTTTGTTTGAGACAGATGGAATAACCCATCATTATATCGCATGATATTCTAACACTTCAGAAAAGACAAATTCAACTTCATTTCTTTAAGAGATGATGTGGAAATTGTTCAAGGCACAAACAATAGTGATATTGTACCAAAATAAAGTAACTATTTCTTTTAATTATTCTTCGACTTTAGGGGAATTATCATGAAAACCAAAAATGTTGTTCTAATGTCCTCATATTAGATGAATTAGATGGTAACATAAATCATCACAAATTTATGGCTTTGTGATTGATGTATTTTTCATAGCCATGTTCTCTACCACTCACCATCAGAACTTGATGGTTATATTTCTCTTCCATATCCATATTTTCACCTATGTTGTCCTATATGGAAACCCAGTGCTGAGTTACTTTGGGTGACCATTATGATTCTAACTTCCCTTTTTAAAATGAAGTTTTAGTATTCCTTTTTACGATGTGGGTTTCTATGAATGAAACTTTCAAGTAGTAAACCATTTATAACCCCGACGAATTTCGAGAGAGAAATTCATTTTAAGGGGGGTAGAATGTAACAACTCGAGGTTTTATGAGATTTATTCTTTTTAATTTCATTGATGTATTCTGTTGTATGCTACACCAATATTATCTTGTGCTCTATTCAAGACCATACTAGTTTACAATATACGCAACACTATTCTTGGATTGTGTTACACACAATTTCAAGTTTGTTTGATAGTAGTCATTCTATGCAACATTGAGTGTATATATATATATATTAAATGTATAAATAAAATATGGTTGGATTTTGTTATACGAAACAATGAAGGAGTCTTTCACAACACGCAACCCTAACTTGGCTTGCATTACACATAATCGCGACCTTCCTCGATAGCGTGTGTTGTACGCAGTACCAGGTTTCACTAAACAACGATATATGGTACTAATATTATTATGAACTAGCCTTTATGAATAGTATCAACTACATTTTGAATTTTATAACATTATAATTCATCTTACACATTTTATATAACATGGTATGAGAACAAAATAATCTTTTCTGGTAAAATATGTATTTTTCCCAAATTGTAATTTTTTTGCCTTTTGATGGCGCGCCCACATTAAAGCTAGTTTTGACATGATTATAAGTTTAATTTGACAAAATAAAATTCTTCCTTGGAATCAGGATACAAGAATTTAATTTGGATAAATTTTTCATATTATTCTGATAACTTTCATATTTTAATGAATAGTAAAAACAAGCTATATTTTAATTAAAAACAACTTTTTTCATCTCAATAAATTATATGGTTATATTATCTTTTTAATTGGTTTTAAAGCGTAATTAGAATATATTTTCACCAGTCATTTAATTAATTTCACTGTAAAATTGGACATAAATAAATGTTGATCTTTTGATAGTTATTATTTCTTAAAAACACGCTATTTGTTTTGATAACGGGAATTACTTTTAAAATTAATTAATTCCACTCCTATGTTTTGAATTTGGAAAAATAGACATAATTTTTTAATTCGGAATATCAAATATATCTTAATCTTAATTTTTGGTATTTTTCTAAAAAACTTCAATTTTTGATGAATACTGAAACCACTTAGTGGTAGTTAAAAAACTGACTCTTTCATTTAAATAAAATTTTACCACTTCTGTTAATTTAATTTCAAAAATGAAACATACATGGTTATTATCAATAAGTAAAATTTGGTTCAATAAGATGAAAATAATTTTTGGTTAATAGTAACTTTTGACTTTTATTTAATGCGGTTAAATGTAAATAAGGTAATTCAAGGTTAAAAAAATATTGCAATAACTGAAAATTACATTAACACTTGTCCTAACCATATTGGATGAGTAGTGGCCGACCATGGGCATCCTTGGGTAGATTTGGGGACCTCATTGAGCCACTTGGTAGTGATAATAACAATTTGGATTAATTAATTTAATGTAAAGACAAAATTGACATTAACAAAAATATCTTTTAGTAATTAATTTTTATAAGGGATTATATAAATTATCTTTTCAACAATAAATATAAATTGAAAGACTAAAAAGATTTCCTACATTGTGGTTATTTTTTAAAAAAATTTAGACATCAAATAAATTAAATTATTTATGACACAATAATGATGCAGTATTGACCTCATTAATAAATGATTTAAATAAATAAGATTATAATGATTAAAATATTATCCAAAACATGTAAAATTCTGATTGGATGATTTTATTTCGACCATTAGTCATATTATCTTCATCTTTAATTATTTTTTGGACCTTTTAAAACCGAAGATAAGTTTATAATAAAATAATATTTTCACACTTTCCAAAGGTTCCCCTCTCCTCCCTTGTGAAAGGGCACCTCCTCCCTCTCCTCTTTACACAACATTGAGCCTTCAAGCTCATCCAACCCCTTCCCATTAATCTTATAAACTCCCCTAGTAATATTCTAGAGGTCCTTTTCTTCTTCAAAGACCAACATTAGTGCCCTAAGAGGAGGTCTCAAAGAGGCGTGTCGAAGAAGAGGTAATATCCGTTACCGATTCTTTCAAATTTATTTCTTCTTCTACTTACTATTATTTAGTTGTTTAATTTTGAAGTAATAACATCAGTATCACTCATATATGGATATGTTATTATAAATATTAAACAATCCTATTTCACCTTCTATCCATCCTACGGAAAATGAAATCACCGCACGTGCTTACGTACGGAATACCGTCTCCACACCGTGGTGTAATATGTTTTCCACCACCACCTTACTTGGATGGGTATAATGGTGTAAATAATAACTATATATGATTATTTTAAAGTGATATTTATTAAGAAATAGTATATATACACTTCAATAAATTCCACGATTATGGGAACGATATCATCGCTCGTGCGTATGTACAGATTACCGTCTCCGCGACGCGATGAGATTCATTCTCCATGTTAATCATTCAAGAATGATTATAAAGTATATAAAATGAATAATAATGATATATATGACATAATAATGCTACTTGATTTATGTACATATATATTTAATTTACCTAATTCCATTCAATTCAGTATGGAAATGAAAACAGCGTTCATACGTACGTATGGCTTACCGTCTCTATAAATGGTGTATTTCATTCCATTTTTCTATTTATCATATATATATTTATATGATGGATATATATATTATATATAAATCATTTTTTAAATTTTGGAATTAATTAAATAATTATATAAGTAATAATATCAAGAACAACAAGTCGAAACACGTACGATAAATGAAACGATTTTACCCAAAATGCTACTTTAACATGAATTTACAAAAGAACTGGTAATATAAAGTCATAAGTGAACCATATATGATATCATAACAATGAATATTATTCTGTAATAAGTCAATTACATTATTTAAATCATTATACATGAGGTTCAGATACATATGAAGAATATCAGACATAAGGTAAGGGAAAATCTCGCAATCTCATTTTTATCCGAGATCGTTTATACTTTAGAATTTACTGGGGAATATTTATCATCCACATCCATGTTTCCTCAATATGTAATATTATTTATATCCTCCTAAAATTGTTTAAATCAAATTTTACCTATTGGTGAATTTTTAGTAAAACATATGAAAGGAATCTTTTTTCATTTTCAGTACAAGATACTTTTTGACTTTTTTGGCCCAAGTACGAGAAGAATGTTTTTTAACTTATATGACATGAAGGGATTTTTATGATTCCATAGAAAATTATTTCCATGAATATTCCTTTAAAAAATTTCATGTTTATTTTTAATTAACTTTTTTTAGTTTAAAATGTTATTACATGTTAGGAAAGGAAAACAAATTGAAGTCGAAAGGCTATTTTCCTCAACAATGGTGTTCAAGTGTTTTATCAAAATTATTTTCCATCTAAGATAATATAGAGTTCTGTTTCTATGCCTATTATTACATTGATTTGATTATGTTGTGATGGAATTATTTTTATGAAGTCATTTATCTTATATGAATTTATTTATGATGTCACAGTGTTTAAGAATCCCATTTTTATTACATGGGCTATGCTATGATGTATGATTTATGATTTTGTGGAACACATAAGAATGGTTTCATTATGAGATGGGTGAGACCTATATATCCCTCCAATGAATTAGGTAATTATTTATATCTCATGAGATAGACATTGCTGGAACGGTAAGTTAATCCGGTTCAGTGTTACAGGACTGGAATGAGGAGTGAACTTGATTCAGAAAGAGACTTTGTCCACTACGATGGTCTTGGAAACAATGTCTTGGCTACTATGGAAATCATAACATGTGCTTAATGGCTGCCAAAATTACAGGTTTTATTCCCATGATATTTTATCATGATTTATATTCCATTATAATCTATGCCTTGCGTACTGCCATGTTTTATTTCATTGCTCAATATATTTTTTATGTTTAACCATTATGTTCATGTTTTTAAGTTCAAAAGTGTATGATTTACTTTATTTTCTCCATGCTTACCCTTACTGAGCATTTGATCTCACCCTTTATATGTTTTCTTTTCCCCGCGATTTAAAGAAATGTTTTAGGTAAGAAAACAAAATGGGAAGATCTTTAGGGGAGATGTTGAAGATCTTTTGTAACACCGCAAGCTTCTACGCAACGCTTCTCTTTGAATAATGTGATAGTGTGTGTTGTACGCAACATCGAGTTCCAACACACCACAACCAATCAAACTAGCCGTTATGAATAGTAATACCTACTTTTTGAAATTATATATATTTTATATTTTAAAATGGACTTCATTTTTGGATTCAGAATATCGAAATTATCCTAAGTTTAATTTTTGGTATTTTTCTGAGAACTTCCAATTTTTATGAATAGTGAAAATTACTTAAAAACATCTTTTTTAATAAAAATAATTTATAGTGATAAATTATATTATTTAGTGGTTTTAAAGTATAATTATAATATATTTTTACCATTTTATCCAATGGTGTTCATTATAATTAATTTCATTATGAAATTGGACATAAATAATTGTCAATCTTTTGATATATATTATTTCTTAAAAACACGCTATTTGTTGTAACAGCGGGAATTAATTATAAAATTAATTAATGAAACTTATATTTTTGTAATTTTGTAAAATAGAATTCATTTTTGAATTCGGAATATTAATTATAGCTTAGGGTGAAATTTTGGCATTGTTTTGAAAAACATCAATTTTTGATGAATAGTGAAACTACTAAGTGGTAGTTAAAAAACTGAATTTTTCATAAAAATTAATTGTACCGCTTCTGTGATTGGAATTTCTAAAATCCAAGAGACACAGTTAATATCAAGTAGTAAAATGTGGTTCAATGAGATGAAAATAATTTTTGGTGAATAGTAACTTTTTACTTTTATTTACAACGGTTAAAAGTAAATAGGGTAATTAAGGGTAAAAATGATATTAATATTACCCTAAAACATGTCATAATTCTATTGGAAAAGTTTATCTCGACCAAAAACAACCTTAGGAATAAAATATTATCATTTAGATCCACTTGGATTAGATTAGGACATTTATTATTATTTAATTCAAAGAAGAGTTAAAAGAGTTAAAATCAAAGTTTATTTACTAAAACATTTTTAATATATGGTTATACATAATATAAATTCGATTGTAAATATTCATTAGAAAGATAAAGTTATTTCCTACATAATGATATTTTATTTATAATTTTTATACATTAAATAATTTAATTCATTTATGACACAATGATGATGCAGTAATTACCTAATTAATGAAAAATTAGAATAATGGATATTATAAATACCCAAATAAATATAATATGAGGCTTTATATGAATTAAATTAATTTTCTAGGTTAATATGACATGTTAGTATTTACTTAATTAGATTTTTTAGATGTAATAATTCTGTTATGATTTTCACAATAATCAATTATTGAATAGTGTCAAAATTGACATAAAATATTTTTTAAAACAAATATTATATTATTAATTGATATTAAATTTCTAAAAATCTAATGATCGGCAAAGAGACTAATATCATGATATGTTTATCATGAATGGACCACTTGGGGGTCTCTTGTATGTATATAGTAAGTTTATTAACCATATAATATAAAAATACAAAGAGACATTATAAAAGTGAAACTAATTAACTAAGAGTTAATACTTAAAGATAAGGTTAATATAGTAACCCAAACCTGTCTAAATTCTATTGGTTGAGTGGTTTGCAACCCATACCAACCTTAAACTTTAACGAATCCACTTTGGAGCCATTAGAAACCGAATATGAATTTATTATAAAATAATATTTCTAGCGTTTCCAAATGTGCCCCTCACCCCTCTTATAAAAGGGCACTCTCCCTTCTCATTAACTCACACCTTAAAAGACTTTTTTTTCAGACAAAATCAGCCGAAATACTCTCTCAACTACCCTAAATTCATCCTAGAGGCCTTACATTAGTCAGAAAGCCAACTTAAAAAAGCCCTTTTGATCAAATCAAAAGGAAGAACCCGAAAAAGAGGTAATGATTTCACCACCCTTTTTCAAGTTCCTTTCTTCTTCCACTTCTTCTTTCTTTGTTATTACCATTATAAAATAATAACTCCAATATATTATATATAATTTGATGTTATTATAAACATTTTACAACCATATTTCAGTATTTTATCCATCCTTTGAATAACATGTCACCATACATGCGTACGTACGACTTACCGTCTCCACGTTGTGGTGTAATTGTTATTCAATAAATTATTATTTGGATGGGTATAATAATGATGTGTAATTCATGTAAATAATAAATATAACATGATAATGATTCTGTATATATGATATACCATCCAATTACATATTATTTTATTATCAAAAGAATGATATTGTCGCTCGTGCGAACGTACGGACTATCGTCTCCACAGACGCGACGAGATTCATTCTCCATCGTATCCATTCAAGTATAATTCTCATTTGATGATTAATAATAGTATATAAGGACTTGATATCATTCTTTATATTATTAAGATACAACCTATCCATTTCAAACATGACTTACGTAACAAAACATATAAAAGAAATGAGTAAGTTAACACCCGAAACAACGATAATACTAAGATATTATTAACAAATCTATGTTAAAAGATCATATATGATATCATATTAATGTATATTATTCTTGTATAATTTAATAAAAATTCTTTCACCATTATAAAGGAGGTTAACCTACCCCCAACCAAGGAAAAGTACAAGGTATGGGTTTATTTCGCAATCTCTTCATTATCTGAGTTTGTTTATACGTAATAATCTACTGGGATCTCTTTATCATCCACATCCATGTTTCATAAAAATGTATTTCAAAAAATTATTAATATTTTATAGAATATGGTTTAAAGTCATTTATACCCTTGTTTTACTTTTTATAAGAATTTTATAAAGGAATCTTTTGGTCGTTTTCCAAACAAGGTGCTTTTTAACCTTTTCGACAAAATTAAGGTAAGAATGTTTTTTTAACTTATACGGCGGGTGCAGCTATTTTCCACCATTATAAAATCTTCAAAGCTTCCCTTAAAATATTACAAGAATATTTTCAAAGAAAATGTTTTATTTTATATGACTCTTAAATTATTTCAAAATAAAAAGAGGTATTTCTCTAAAAAGAGTTTTGATTTCATCTATGTCAACATCCTTTGATGGATTTTAAGCTTATTTGAAGCTGATTTATTATGAAATAAAACTTACATATTGTATTGAAGGTTTTGTGATATGCTTGACTGTGGATATGTTATTTTTATACCCTTCATGGTTTATGGTGAAAGTATTGACATTTCATATGCTAGTTTTAATACGAATTTTTATGTTATATTTAAACCTTTTTCATATGGGAATGCATTAGACTTAATATGTGACGGGTGGAGCCCGCTATAGCTCCTCGATGCATCGGTAGGTCTCATGAGACAAACTAGTGTCTTGGCATAAGGCCTTGAAAAATATTCTTTGTAGTCTTGTCACGAGGCCTTGGCTTTGTGGTTATGATAGTCTGGCATTATGCATTCCATCATTATGAAAGTGGTTATTGATATTGCATGTGATTAGTCAATTAGTAGAATATCCATGTGAATAAGTAAATGGTATTATTTCATTTTATTTTTTCTATACTATGTTGAAGTTCAAGTTAAAAGGCTTTTGTTTTAGTTATACATTGTCTTAAATGTTTATTCTTATTTATGAAAGTTTACGCTATATTGTTATCCTTACTGGGCATTTGAGCGCACCCATTTCAATTTTTTATTTTTCCCACGATGTGAAGAATTAATTTATGAATGACCTGCAGGGATAGTATGTGGGGATATGAGTGTAGAATATGAAGAAAATATGTTGTTGTAGTTTTCATTTTTATGATGTAATGTAAGACTTATGAATATATCTAGTGTTTCCAAGGCTACTAAACCAGTCGTTCTTTCGAGATTTGATCTTTCTTGTGATCATGCCAATGTTTGGTAATAATGCACCGACTCTGGGTAACTGGGGTCGGGGCATTACAGTTGGTATCAGAATAAGTTTAGTACAAACCTTGGAAGCTAGATCTAGATAAACTCTGAATAGAGAACATAGATTTAAGATGGACTTTGAGGATTAGTATAGAAGAACTTCCTAGAATTTTGGTATTGTAGAGATTTGGTGAGTTTTCCGAGAAATACATCCATGTCTGGATATGAGTAGGTAGAGGCGGCTTTGGTACAGATGTACCTAGGGGTAAAACCCGAAAACACCGCTTTGAGCTAGACTCGAACGGGAACTGGTGCACGACAACGGGCCTTACTGCACTCTTGGTTACGACACTCCCGGGAGATATGCTTAGGATAATTCTCATTTTCATTACAAATCATTATGAAGGGTTTATGAGTATATACTTCCTTGAAGAAAACATTTTTATGATTATGGATTATATCCATAAATAGTTCAATTTATGTTAAGTGCTTTATAAGTATGGGATTATGTATTTTGATTCATAAACTGATCTAGTTTATGCCATTGTTTAGAAATGGTGCCTATTGGAAGAAATGGAAACTGTATCAATGCACGCACTCCATGTAGGGATTTCCCTCCTGCTTAAGATAATTATAGTGGAGCTGGTGATGCAACTGGTTCCGATCAGCTAATCACCATACTGGGACAACTCACTCAGGTTATGAATAATAACCTTACCCTTATAGAGTACCCTGATCCGCAGCATGGAGGATCAATGTTAGATCGATTCATGAGGCAACAACCACCAATGTTCAATGGGAGTACAAATCCATTAGTAGCTAAGCAATGGATAAATTCCCTAGAGAAAATATTTCAGGCTTTGGGGAGTAGTGAAAGGGAAAAAGTTATCATGGCAGTTTACCGCCTCACTGGAGATGCTGATCAATGGTGGTCATTATTAAAAACATGGAGGAATATGATGAAGTATCAAATATGGAATGGAGGGAGTTCAAAGATTTGTTTTTAGAACAATACTTTCCTCGCGACCATGGAGGAGAAATGGAAAGGCAATTTCTGAGTCAGAGACAAAAGGAGTATGAGAATGTCACAAAGTATGAGGCTAACTTTACATGGTTAGCAAGGTATGCTAGAGATTATATACCTAACCCAAGAAGTAATATTGATCATTTCTTTGATGGGTTAAAACCATTTCTCCGTTGAGCATTAGTCTCACAATCCTTCTCATTGTACAAAGACATTGTCTCATGTGCTATCAAGACCGAAAAGGAATTCTCTAAGTCTTATGACTTTAATGAAAAGCAAGAGAATAATAGATATGCTGATCAATATGGGAATTGAAATAAGGGGAAGATGGGAAAGGTTGAATATCCATCCTATCGTAAATGTGGGATGAAACAACTCGGTACTTGCTTGAAGGGAATGGGTGTCTGTTACAAGTGTGGTGATAAAGTCCACCAAGCTCGTGATTGTAAAGGGAAGAAGGAAGCTACCAATGTTCAGTGCTACAATTGCTAGGAGATGGGACATTATGCAAATGAATTTCCTAAGCGTCAGGTGAACTTACCTCAGAAAAGGCCAAGGGATCAAGGCCAAGCTTATGCTATCACTACTGCTGAGGTAGAAGCTCCGAAAGACGTGGTGGCAGGTAATTTAATGGTTTCATCATGTTTAGCAAATGTATTATTTGATTTTGGATCATTGCATTGTTTTAAATCTTCCCAGTTTTCTAAGAAAATTAGATATTTCTAATTTGATTTAACAAGAGAGTTGTTAGTTAAAACTCTTAAGGGAAGTATCATTTCAACAAAGTTCTGTGAATCAGTCCCCATTAGAGCATATAAATGTTCTTTATCTGCTGATATCATCGTCATACCTATGATTTAGTTTGATATAATCCTTGGTATGGATTGCCTTTCGGACTATGATGTGATGATTTATGGTAAGAAGAAGGAGGTTATGATTTTTGATGATGATGATAAGGAACACCTTATCTTTAGAGCAGAATTGTCACCACCTAATTCTTATCTAGATCCACCCCCAGTTTCTCAACTAAATTAAACTATTGGGGAGGAAGAGAAAGAAATGATTGTGGGTGAGGAAAGGAATGTTCAAATAGAGGATGTAATTGTTGTGAAAGAATATGTAGATGTATTTCCGGAAGATTAACCTGGACATCCTCCAGAACAAGAAGTTGAGTTTTCCATTGATTTAATTCCTGGATCAAGGCCTATATCGAGGACCCCTTATAGAATGGCCACAGTAGAATTATTAGAACTAAAGAAACAACTAGAGGAATTGAGTAATAAAGGATTTATTCTCCCTAGTGTTTCTCCTTGGGGAACCCCTGTTCTTTTTGTTAAAAAGAAAGATGGATCTATGAGGTTACGTATCGACTACAGGGAGATAAATGCTATAACAATAAAGAACAAGTATCCCCTACCTCGCATTGATGATTTATTTGACAAACTTCATGGAGCTAAATACTTTTAAAAGATTGATCTTCGATATGGATACCATCAGTTGTGTGTGAATAAGGAAGAAATTCTAAAGACAGCATTTCGAACCAGGTACGGGCATTACGAGTTTACAGTAATGCCTTTTGGATTGACTAATGCACCCTCTGTATTCATGGATCTGATGAATAGAGTTTTCAAGGAATATCTCAATGAATTTGTGGTGGTATTTATTGATGATAACTTGGTATACTCCAAAAGCTACGAAGATCATGAAAATCACTTCCGCATTATCCTGTAGACTCTGAGAAGACATGAATTATATGGGAAGTTTAGTAAGTGTGAATTCTGGCTTCAGGAAATTTCTTTTCTTGGCCATATTGTCTCTAAAGATGGAATGCCTATTGATCCTTCTAAGACTAAGGCAATTCAATAATGGCCAGCACCTACGAGTATAACTGAGGTACGCAGTTTTATTGGTTTGGCAAGTTATTATCGACGTTTCGTCCAGAATTTTTCTCGATTGGCTAACCCATTAACAAAGCTCACACGTAAAGGGGTTAAATTTTTTTGGAATAAAGTGTGTGAAGAGTGTTTTGAAGAACTAAAGATAAGATTGGTCAATGCTCCTATATTGACTCTACCATCGGGGAATGATGAGTTCGTTATTTGTAGTGATGCATCGAAGAAAGGACTTGGTTGTGTCCTTATGCAGAATAATAGGGTTATTTCCTATGCACCACGAAAGTTGAAAATTCATGAAAAAAACTATCCTACTCATGATCTTGAGTTAGCAGCTATGATCTTTGCTTTGAATATATGGAGGCACTACCTCTATGGTTAAAAATGTGAGATTTATACTGATCACAAGATTTTGAAGTATATTTTCTCACAAAAAGAACTCAACATGAGGAAAAGGAGATGGCTTGAATTACTCAAGGATTATGATTGTACGATACACTACCACCCGGGGAAAGAAAACAAGGTGGCAGATGCTCTGAGAAGAGAAGACCATGGAGTTTTGAACGTGATGAGAATTGAAAGGGATCCAATTTTCATGTATCTAGTGAAGATGGACAAGGGAATAACCAGGGAAGGTGAAACATCAATACTTTTTCAATTGGTTTCTAAACCATCTTTACTAGAAAGGATTATGAGTTCTCATACCGATGATGAAGAATTTCATAAAAAGATTAAAGCTGTGAAGGATGGGAGATTGAGAGACTTTGTGTATGAAGAAGGAATTTTGAAATTTGGGAAGAGACTTTGTGTTCCTGATATACCTGATCTAAAAAGGGAATTGCTGGATGATGCTCATAGTTACAATTTCTCTATACACCATGGGAGCACCAAAATGTATAGATATTTTAAGGAACATTTTTGGTGGGACAACATGAAGAGGGAGATTGCAGATTTTGTGTTAAGATGTATGGTTTTTCAAAAAGTGAAAGCTAGAAGGAAACAGCCTAGTGGTGTATTGCAACCTCTTCCCATACCTGAGTGGAAATTGGACAATATTACAATGGAATTTTTCATGGGACTACCAAAGACTCCTAGAAGGAACGATGCAATATGGGTCATTGTTGATCCTCTTACCAAGTCAGCACATTTTCTTACTATAAGAGAAGATCTACCACTGGATGGTCTATCAAGACTATATATTGATGAAGTTGTGAGACTTCACGGAGTACCCCCTATAGATTGTTTCTGATCGTGATCCCCGTTTGACTTCAAGATTCTGGGAAAGTCTTTAGAAATACCTGGATACTGAACTTCATTTGAGTACTTCCAACCACCCTCAGACAGACGGACAATCATAACGGACTATTCAAACCTTAGAAGACATGTTGAGATCTTTCTCACTTTACTTTCAGGGTATGTGGGATCAATATTTACCTTTGGTAGAATTTTCCTATAACAATAGCTTCCATTCGAGTATTCAGATGGCACCATATGAAGCGTTATACGGAAAGATATGTCGCACACCAACCTGTTGGGATGACATTGGTGAAAGAAAAATTGTAGGTCCAGAACTGGTGGAGGAAACGATGGAAATGGTGAAGGTAATCCAAAATCACATCAAAGCAGCTCAAAGTAGGAAAAAGAGCTATGCCGATAATCGAAGGAAGGATTTGGAATTTCAAGTTGGTGATCATGTTTTCTTGAAGGTATCTTCATGGAAGGGAGTCATATGTTGTGGTACGAAAGGTAAATTGAGTCCCAGTTACATCGGACCTTTCGAAATTCTAGAACGAATTGGGGCTGTAACTTACCGATTGACAATGCCGCCAAGTCTCTCCAAATTTCATGATGTGTTCCACGTATCTCTATTGAGGAAATACATGCCTGACCCAATGCATGTACTCACCTATGAAGAATTAGAATTGGAACCTGACCTGTCTTATTGTGAAGAGCCCATCAGGATTCTTGATACAAGAGAACAAGTACCGAGAAACCGGACGACTCGTCTGGTAAATGTCTTGTGGAGAAACCATAAGATGGAAGAGGCAACGTGGGAACCTGAGGAACTTATGATGAAGAACCACCCGAGTCCTTTCATGCGGTAGTATTCTAGAAATTTCGAGAACGAAATTAATTGAAGGAAGGGAGAATGTAACACCCCAAGCTTCTACAGTACGCTTCTCTTTGAATAATTTGATAGCGTGTGTTGTACGCAACATCGAGTTCTAACACACCACAACCAATCAAACTAGCCGTTATGAATAGTAATACCTACTTTTTGAAATTATATATATTTTATATTTCAAAATGGACTTCATTTTTTGATTCAGAATATTGAAATTATCCTAAGTTGAATTTTTGGTATTTTTCTGAGAACTTCCAATTTTTATGAATAGTGAAAAATACTTAAAAATAACTTTTTTTAATCAAAATAATTTATAGTGATAAATTATATTATTTAGTGGTTTTAAAGTATAATTAGAATATATTTTTACCATTTTATCCAATGGTTTTCATTAGAATTAATTTCACTTTGAAATTTGACATAAACAATTGTCAATCTTTTGATATATATTGTTTCTTAAAAACATGCTATTTGTTGTAACAGCGGGAATTAATTATAAAATTAATTAATGCAACTTATATGTTTATAATTTTGTAAAATAGACATCATTTTTTAATTCGGAAAATCAATTATAGCTTAGGGTGAAATTTTGGCATTGTTCTGAAAAACTTCAATTTTTGATGAATAGTGAAACTACTAAGTGGTAGTTAAAAAACTGAATTTTTCATAAAACATAATTTTACCACTTCTGTGATTGGAATTTTGAAAATCCAAGAGACGCGGTTAATATCAAGTAGTAAAATGAGGTTCAATGAGATGAAAATAATTTTTGGTGAATAGTAACTTTTTTTCTTTTATTTACCACTGTTAAAAGTAAATAGGGTAATTAAGCTTAAAATGATATTAATATTACCCTAACACGTGTCCTAATTCTATTGGAAAAGTGTGTCTCGACCAAAAACAACCTTAGGAATAAAATATTATCATTTAGGTCCACTTGGATTAGATTAGGACATTTATTATTATTTAATTCAAAGAAGAGTTAAAAGAGTTAAAATCAATGTTTATTTACTAAAACATTTTTAATATATGGTTATACATAATATATATTCGATTGTAAATATTAATTAGAAAGATAAAAATATTTACTACATAATGATATTTTATTTATAATTTTTAGACATTAAATAATTTAATTTATTTATGATAGAATGATCATGCAGTAATTACCTAATTAATGAACAATTAGAATAATTGATATTATAAATACCCAAATAAATATAATTTGAGACTTTTTATGAATTAAAATAATTTTATAGGTTAATATGACATGTTAGGATTCCCTTAAGTAACTTTTGTCGAAGTAATAATTCTGTTATGATTTTCAAAAAAATCAATTATTGAATAGTGTCAAAATTGACATAAAAGAGTTTTTTAAAAAACATATTATATTATTAATTGATATTAAATTATTATAAATCTAAGGTTCGTAAAAGAGACTTATATCATGATATTTGTATCATTAATGAACCACTTGGGGGTCTCTTGGATTTATATAGTAATTTTATTAACCATATAATATAAAAATACCAAGAGACATTGTAAAAGTGAAACTAATTAACTAAGAGGTAATACTTAAAGATAAGGTTAATATAGTAACCCAAACCTGTATAAATTCTATTTTTTGAGGGGTTTTCTACCCATACCCACCTTAACTTTTAGATAATCCACTTTGGATCCATTATAAATCGAATATGAATTTATTATAAAATAATATTTCTAGCTTTTCCAAAGGTGCCCCTCACCCCTTTTATAAAAGGGCACTCTCCCTTTTCATTAACTCACACCTTCAAAGCCTTTTGGTTCGGCCAAAATCTACCCAAATTCTCTCTCAACTACCCTCACTTCATATTAGAGGCATTCCTTTAGTCAGAAAGCCAACTTAAGGAGCCCTTTTGTTCAAATCAAAAGGAAGAACCCGAAGAAGAGGTAATGATTTCACAACCCTTTTTCAAGTTCCTTTCTTCTTCCACTTCTTCTTTATTTGTTATTACCATTATAAAATAATAACTCCAGTATATTATATATACTTTTATGTTATTATAAACATTTTATAACCATATTTCATTATTTTATCCATCCTTTTAATAACATGTCACCATACGTGCGTACGTACGGCTTACCGTCTCCACGTCGTGGTGTAATTGTTATTCAATAAATTATTATTTTAATTGGTATAATAATGATGTGTAATTGATGTAAATAACAAATATAACATGATAATTATTCTTTATATATGATATACCATCCAATTACATATTATTTTAATATCAAATGAATGATATTGTCGCTCGTGCGTACGTACGGACTACCGTCTCCACAAACGCGATGAGATTCATTCTCCATCGTATCCATTGAAGTCTAATTCTCATTTGATGATTAATAATAGTATCTAATGAATTGATATCATCTGTATATGATTAAGATAAAATCTATCCATGACAAACACTACTTACGTAACAAAACATATAAAAGAAAACGAGTAAGTTAACACCCGAAACAACGACAATACTAAGATATTATTAACAAATCAATGTTAAAAGATCATATATGATATCATATTAATGTATATGATTCTTTTATAATTTAATAACAATTATTTCACCATTATACAGGATGTTAACCTACCCCCATCCAAGTAAAAGTACAAGGTAAGGGTTTATTTCGCAATCTCTTCATTATCTGAGATTGTTTATATATAATAATCTACTGGGATATCTTTATTATCCACATCCATGTTTCTTAAAAATGTATTTCAATACATTCTTACTATTTTACAGAATATGGGTTAAAGTAATTTATACCCTTGTTTGACTTTTTATAAGAATTTTATAAAGGAATCTTTCGGTCGTTTTCCAAACAAGGTGCTTTTTAACCTTTCCGACAAAATTAAGGTAAGAATGTTTTTTTAACTTATACGGCGGGTGAAGCTATTTTCCGCCATTATAAAATCTTTCAAGCTTCCCTTACAAGCTTATAAGAATATTTCAAAAGAAAGTGCTTTATTTTATATGACTCTTAAATGATTTCAAAATAAAAGGAGATCTTTCTCTAAAAAGAGTTTTGATTTCATCTATGTCAACTTCCTTTGATGGATTTTAAGCTTATTTGAAGCTGATTTATTATGAAACAAAACTTCCATATTGTATTGAAGGTTTTGTGATATGTTTGACTATGGATATGTTGTTTTTATACCCTTCATGGTTTATAGTGAAAGTATTGACATTTCGTATGCTAGTTTTAATACAAATTTTTATGTTATGTTTAAACCTTTTCATATGGGAATGCATTGGACTTAATATGTGGCGGGCGGAGCCCGCTATAGCTCCTCGATGTATCGGTAGGTCTCATGAGACAAACTCGTGTCATGGCACAAGGCCTTGACAAAATCTTATTTGTAGTCTTGTCACGAGGCCTTGGCTATGTGGTTATGATAGTCTGGCATTATGCATTCCATCATTATGAAAGTGGTTATTGATATTGCATGTGATTATTCGATTAGTAGAATATCCATTTGAATAAGTAAATGGAATTATTTCATTTTATTTTTTCCATACTATGTTGAAGTTCATGTTAAAAGGCTTTTATTTTAGTTAAACACTGCCTTAAATGTTTATTCTTATTTATAAACGTTTCCGCTATATTTTTATCCTTACTGGGCATTTGAGCCCACCCATTTCAATGTTTTATTTTTCCCAGGATGTGAAGAAGTAATTTGTGAATGACCTACAGGGATAGTATGTGGGGATATGAGTGTGAACTATGAATAAAATATCTTTTTGTAGTTTTCATTTTTATGATGTAATGTAAGACTTATGAATATATCTAGTGTTTCCAAGTCTACTAAACCAATCGGCCTTTCGAGATTTGATCTTTCTTGTGATCATGACAATGTTTTGTAATAATGCACCGACTCTGGGTAACTGGGGTTGGGGCGTCACATCTTTCACCCTGATTAGAAGATTATGTTCTGAGTTTCCAAAGACACTAAACTATTATGGTCCTTGTGAGTTTGTTTTTGTTATGTATTAAGTATTCCGCAAAAGTAATGTAATGTCCATGTACGTCAAGTTTGGGGTCTCTACATTTGGGTTGTTTATGTGGGTGATTAGAGATGGAATCCCTATAAATCATGTAATTCCTCATCAAATAAAGATTACTTGAGATACATAAATATGTGTTAAATATATATTAAGAAAATATAATAATTATAGAATATAAATGAAGGGATAAATTGAGGAAAATATAGAGAAAATGTATCCCAATGGTAATATGGATGTTCGAATCATATAACCCATAATATTAATAATTATAGATTGAAACATTTAATAAAATGAATTGTAATATATTAATTATAATTCATATCAATTTTTACTATATATACATCACACACAATAAATTAGTGGTTAATTAGTCATATATTTCATAAAGGTAAAAAGTTAGAGTGAAAACCTTAAATTGAATCTTAGAGAATTATAAACATATACTTAATGTACCTAATAATAGAAACTATATTAGTTAATTACTTAATTAAGAACAAATTACACATTTATGTTATTTATTATAATTTTATTATGAATATTTATGACATTTATTTTGAGTATTAAAGATCACTTTTTTTATTATAGTAGTGTTTATTTTAGGGTTTCTTGATTAGTTAACTTCTTTATAATTAAAGAAGTTCTTCTCTAATGGAAATAAAACACAATAAGTGTAATTTAATATAATTCAATCCCTTTAATATGTTTTATTTCCCCATATATCATTTTTATTTCTTATATGAGGTTAATTCAATTGATAAAATGTTAATGATAGATGACAAGTTCATTTTTGGTGATTTTTATGAACATAATGAAATAGATTCACTTTATTTGATTTTATGAGTATATATTAGTTCAAGAATATTTAATAGGTTTTATTGTAACTAATAAAGACTTATTTAACTAAAATATGAGTTTTATGAGCAGATATGAAGGTGGTAATGGAAAAGGAACAATAACAATATTCACATAGGTGATTAACCAGAATAATATGAAAAATATATTCATTTATTTGAATAAGAAGATGTAATATAAAGTATAGATATAATATATTTCATTAGAAACATTAAAATTCAGTTTATACGTGATTATTGATTTATCATCACTTCATGGGTGAATGTTTTTAGAAGAATGTATAAAAAAATAAATCTAGGGAGGTGTTTTTTAGAAAATTACCTCTTGAATGTCACCTACTTGAGGGACCCCTAGAGGAACATGGATTAGGTCATTTTGTGAGACCAAAAGAACTAGGAATGGTTTAGAGTGTGGAGAATAATTTTTGAATGACATTTTAGTATGTTAAATGATTTTGGGTCTAAATGGTGTGGTGAGGGGTTGCATTTATACTTGAGGAGAGGTGAGTTTAAATTATAAAAATCATTATTATATATTATTTAAATCTAAGCACATTAAGTTACAATTTATTTCAGTGAAATTATATAATAAAAAAAATTTAATGGTAGGTTAGGGTCAATAAATTACTCAAAAACCCATAAAAGTATGTGATTTTTGGGTATTTTATGATTTTAACTTTCAACTTTAACCCGTTTTACTAAATTACTTATAATATGTTAAATTTTTTGTTTACCACTATAAGGTTGTTATACAGAGAAATGAAATAGACCATAAAAACTAATTTTGAGCTCATGATTCAAAAAATGGAATCCATTTTTTAAAATTAAGTACACAAAATTGGAAAAATTATATTTAAAATTAATCGTGCAAATGTAATGAGAAAGTGCTTTTTAATGTGAGAGGTTCACATTTTTTAAATGTTTTTAAATCCAATATCAGGGTGAAATTGATTAAAATGTAATATATTAGATTAATTTGATGTATAATTTATCTAATTTTACCTTAAATCCAATTTATGATATAATTTAAATATATAAATAAATTACTAACAAATTCTATTTTCATTAAAATTCATTATTTTTCATTATTCATCAAAAATGAAACTTGTGAGAAAATACCAAAAATTAACCCTAGGATAATTTTATTATCCCACAATGAAAAATAATTTTTATTTTGTAAAATAAAATTTCTAAAATTTCTAAATATAGTTTTAAAATATGTGAGCATTAAAAATATGAAAACTGCCCTTCGAAAAATATATTTTGTGATGTATATAATTGAATTTATTCATATCGTAGGACAATAAAACATATAGGTTGAATAAAAACATTTTATTAAAGATATAAATTTAAAATTTTCTTAATATGGTTAAGTAATTGGGATTAATTTATGTTTTGAAGATAAAATACCATTTTGAGAATAAAAATTATTTTTTTTATAAAAACACATCCTTTATATTAATTTTTTTTCACTTTTAAATAATTGGATGCCAATGAATTAATTTTATAAGCATGTGAAAAATAAATTTTAATATTTTTTTTAATCTCAATAATTCACTCTATTCCAATAGATATGTGATAACTATAGTAATTAAAAATAATTTGATTATGCTCAATGTTATGCGCAATGTAAGCAATCAAATAGATTAATTTTTAGGAAAAAGATACAATCCATAAAATTTGGGCATGGTATATTATACCTCCCTAAAAATAAACTTCTCCCTCTATTTTCATTACTCAGATATAAATATATGATGATACCTCTACGTCATCAATTCCTCAAGTTCCTAGGTAGCTTCCTCAAATTGGTGTTTTTTTGAAAAAAAAAGTACTAACCAGGTGTTGGGTATTGTTTTGTAGAACATTATCTCTACAATCCATAATAATTACCTGTTGTTCCTTAAAATAATGATTTCTCTCTAATGGTAGGACATGTGATTTTAGTTCAGGAGATGGATCAGGTATATAATTCCTTAAAAGAGGTACTTGAGAGATGTCATTAACTTGAGGGAGATTTGGTGGAATATCCAATTGATAAGATACCATGACGACACTATCAATAATTCATAATAAAAATATCATGCTCACAAATTTGAAATTTCACTTGAAAATAAAAGATGGATGCTAAAAACATTTCTTTTGTGGGAAACCCACATTGGAAAAGGGGTCAATATAACATCTTCTTAAGAAGAGATAACGTAAAAGGTGACAATCACCACATAACTAGGATTTCGATTAAGATATTATTATTGGAAACTAAAAACACGAACATGGAAGATGATTCCAACTATCTAGTTTTAAAGTATAATGATAGAGAACGTAGACATTAGAAGAATAATGACCATTTTAACATAAACCAAATATGTCTAAAAACAACATTGATGTCATCATAAATTATTTTCATTGAATATAATTTTATTTTTAAAAATCATTTGTGAAGATATAATTACATTATTTAATATCATAATTACAATATTCACCCTTTGATTATGACGTGACCAATTTATAGATTATTTATCACAGAATTTAATTGTAATTACAATAGAATTAGTGGATCATAAGATCCATAATAGGATAATAAGTCATTACTTTTATATCTAGTTATCTTCAAACCAAAAGTTGTAATACAAGTTATCAAATATATAAAAATATTAATATGGTTTTGTAATAAAAGATTCTCTAAAACCTCGTCCAATTTTCAATGTAAAAAACTTCACATATGGTTACACATATTAACAATCCGAAATACTAAAATATAAAACATTCAATTGAAGGTAAATTTTTTTCAAAATAAACTAATAATTAATCCACCAAACAAGTTGATGTTGCTCTCAAATGTCACATTGTGAACATGAAAATATCATTATCAGGTGTTATATTGAAACATGGTAATAACTAAAATTACAATAAAACCATAGTGAAACCATGTATAAATTAAAAACAATACTATTTCCTCAAACCATAAATCTAGAAAATCTATAAAATCGTTTCATAAACCATCTAATAATCATCTTACTATTCATTTTCAAGTTTATTAATATAGTCACATTCATGTTATCATAGTCAAACTCTTATTTATCCCATTATTAAACCAATATTATGCAAATATTAAGGGTTATTTAACCATAATCATTTGTTCCCCAAAAATATAAACATACCATTAAATCACCTTTCTAGTCTACAAACACCACTCAACATATCCCTTAAAATAATTAATGAAAACTTATTCTTATGTATTTATTATTCATATATAATTATAGTTGAATTATAGTACATAAAAATGTCATTAATACCACATAATTCTCAAAACATTGACTAATCTTCATCATCTTATTATTTAACACTTCTTTTTTTATACATGTCATTTATCATCGTAATATCATCATTACTTCTATCACCTTTGGTATTTTCTTCAAAAACATTCCACCAAGTACATAGAATTTAATAATTATAATACTTTCTACATTAAAATCATTTATTTTTTGATATTACCATTAGTTGGCTAGTATTCCCATCCAGGGTGTTAAATGAATTCATTATTTTATGTATCCACTTCGGTAGTAGTGATAGAATATGATTTTTCTTATTGTTTTAGAGGATTCTATATCATATTATCCCCAGAAAAATCACTTCTTAGGTTATTAGATCACATATTTTTTATTTTTCGTATAGTTAAAGCACTACAGAGTAGGCATAATTTTCATCTGACCCTTTTTTACAGTTCGTATTTAGTGGTTTTATTTATTTCAGTCTGGAATTAATTATCATGGAGACCCTATTTAACACACTTGAATAACTTTTTAATCCCACTTAATAATCTTATAAAAATCTTCTTCCTATTCTTTTTACAAGTGGTATTCTAGGTTTTCTTTCCCCCATGCTTCTTTTCTATTTCCCTTTTGAGGTCAATTCTATCATAAATTTCACATCTTTAGTTCTTTGACACAATATAGAATTACATATATCCATCTAAATATTAATGTAATAACTAACAATGTCTTCATAACTATCAAATTTTGGAATTTCTATTGGTTTTTGTTGACTTTGTTTCAATCCTATAATGAATTTATCCACCTTACACTCATTCTTGATGAAAAATCTGAAAGCATGCCATGCATTATATGTGTTGTTTGACATATATTTTCTAATAGACTCCTCTTCATTTTTCTTCAGGATGAGGAACTCCCTCTCCATATTAATAAAAACATTTTTTGGAAAATATTGACTGAAAAATATTTTATTGAATGCTTCCCTTTAAATCGAATCATTTTTCTTTTTATACATTCTATTATTTATCAATGTCCTCCACTAATCAGCTTCCCCATCATAATTATAGTATTCCAGTAAAATCTTCTCTTCTTATGAGAATTGGTGGATAACAAATATATTATCGATGGAGTTAATTAATTTTTTTCATGATGAGGGGATCAAAATACCTACTATAGATAATAGGGTTTTTCATATAATGTATTCGACAACAACAATATATTTCATTGAATTAATATGGTTTTATATATTGTTCATATTATTATTCATAACATGTGTGAATTAATCCAATATTTTCATGACGTCCTAATCTTTATTCCCCATTATGTTTGGTATATCCTTTGGGAAATCATCACATTTACTATCACATTGGTTCTTTTCATGGTTTCACCAATTTCTAGACATTAACCTAAAAGGAAAATATAAAATTTGGGGGCATGAATACATAACTAATAAGAATACAATATGGAAAATTTTAACATAGAAGAATACAATTATAATTGAGAAGTATATCTTAAAATGAAATTCCCTAATGTAAAATCTAGGTTATTCATACTGGTAGAATTACCTTCAAAGTTCTTACAAAATATTTCTATTTCTAATCCCCATAAAATAACTAATTCTTCCCCTTAAACCAACTATAACTACAAAGTCCATTTACCCAAATTTTTACATGATTTTGAGCATATTTATCCATGTAATACAACCCATTGATTGAAAATTATAGTTTATTTGGGTTACTAGGTACATAATTAGAATACATGTGAGTAGAATAAGACATATCTTTATAAAATGTACTTAATAATCAAATAATTTCCTTTCAGATCCTACATTTGTACTGGATAGCCTGAGGAGTGCATAAACAGAAGGGATGTGTTAAAAGGCCTAATAAAAGAACAAAAAGGGATTGGATTATAGGATACGAGTTATAAAACATAATATGATAACATATAAGCATGGATCGTGATTATAAATAAGGAAGCATATCATCTAAAGAAAGGAAACATATAGTCATGGAAAAATTGGAATGTGGAAATGAAATATAATATAACATAAACATTAGTGAAGGATAAAGGTAAAGACTATATCACATGGTGGGCATAGTCCCATAATAGAATTAGGTTTAATATATATCATAAGACAAAAACATTACCCAATTCATTGGATTGATATCTAGGAACACCAATTACAACATTCTCATGCATATGTGTGCCATATAAAGAATCATACATAATGAATAATAATAAGGTTTCCCATAGAAGAAGATTTATATTGGTAATATTTTCATATAGAATATAATAGGAAATATAAAAATGGTTTACATGAAATTAGGTGTTAAATAAATCTTCGAAATTAATAAGGTAAATAATGGATAACAAATTATTTCCAATTGAATTGAAAACATTAATATTAGTGTTAAGAAAAGTTCCACTTAAGTGCGATTTTATGGAAATTTAAAATGAGTATCCAAAGAGAAAAAATTAATAAGTGTAACCATAAATAAATAAATGATCTTATATAGTTTATCATGATAAAATGTTTGATTTTATAAAAATATTATTTTCCAAAAATTGGAAGGAAACAGAGATGTTCTATTTAATCGAGCTATCATACCAGGAGAGGGAATCATTTTAAATAATTAAATTACCCACCAATAAAATATTAATTGAAACACATAAATCTGTTTGGTAAATATATAATAAAATAATGGATTTTTATAAGATAAATATATGGATAAACTAAGTAAAATAGAGATTAAATGTAACCCCAAGGTAATATGTTTGTTTAGAGAGATCCCCCTCTACATATAATCTATCTAATCATATGACCCATAAAAGTAATAAATATGAAATGAAACATTTAATATCATGAATAAAAATAGATTCATGATATTTCATATCAAACTTAAATATATATACACCAGAAAAATGAAATTATTAGTGAATAAGGAATATATCTCATAGAAGGAAAAAAATAAGACCATAAACCCATTCCTTGTGTATGAATTCTAAACCTGTACATACTATCTGGGATAATAATATTTGATTAATTAATTACCTAAATAGAAACCTATTGAACATGTATACCATTTATTATAATTTTATTAACTTCACATAAAACAATTTGGATGAGTTATAATGATAAATTTGGTAATTTCGAGAGTGTTTGTTTCACGGTTTCATGATTGGTTAACTTTTTTATAATTATTATAGTTATTGTAAAATGGGAATAAAATAAATATCTAAAATTAAATATTATTCAATCAAATAAAATATTGTAAATGGCCCCATATATAATTTTTCATTCAAAAATGAGGATAATCTATTTGATAAAATATTGGGGATAAATGAAAAACAAATTTGGATTTTTTTTTGAAAATCCTGAACTAGTTTAATATTATTTAATATCATAAGAATATTTTAGTTCTAGAACATGATATCGGTTATATAATTCATATTTAAATATTATTTAACTAGAATTCTATTTTTATGACCACCCATGAATTTGGAATTGGAAAATGAAAAAAACATATTCATAGAGCTGATTAAGAGACATAATTTGGAAAAAATATTCATTTATTTGAATATGAGGAGGTAATAAAATGTATTGGTATATGATATACCAATAATAACCCAAAACTCCAGTATATATAATATTCTAGAATTATAATTCCTTTTGGATAAAGGAAGTGAGGAGAATATAGAAAATAGAAATAAAATAAGGAAGTTTTTCTAGAAAAGTACATCTTGAATTCATCTACTTAACAGACCTGTTGAGGACCTTGTATTTGGTGTTTTCATGAGACATGAATTAATGGGGTTTTTGGAGTGTAATTTTGAGAGTTTTTGGAATATATTGGTTAATATTCAAGGATTTGGGAAAAAATGGGGTGGTGAGGGGTTGTATGTAAACTTAAAGATAGATGGGTTTAAGTGCTTCAAATAATGATTGTTTATTGTTTAAAGTAAGCTACATTGAGATAGAAATAATTTTCATTGATATTTGATGATAATTAAGTTTTTAATTTAGGATATGGTTTTATAAATACCCCAAAAATCCAAAAAAGGTTTTATTTTTAGATTTGGTATGCCATGTTCTTTTAATATTAATCGTTGTCACTATTTTATGTATATTATGGTAAATAATTTCCTAAAAATGTTATGTTTTCTTGTAAATAAAAATTAAATTGACCATAAAACCACATCTAGAACATAATATTAATAATATTTAATCCATGTTTCCAAATTTATTTCACAAAATTAGAAAACTATATTTAAAATTATTAACATAGATCTAATGAGAAAACCTCTTTTTTAAGTGAGAAGTTCAAATGTTTAAAATGTTGTTATATACAATTTAAATATAAAATTTATTATAATGATATAAATGTTATTCCTTTATATTTTTAACTAATCAAAACTTAAATTAATAAAATATAAGTTCTCTATAGAATAAATTAGAAGAAAATATAATTTTCAAATAAAATACAGAATTTTTAACTACTCCTCATAAATGAAACTTATCAAAAAATACCTAAAATTTACCATAAGATAATTTTGATATCCTTTTTTAAAAAATTAATATGTTTTTTCCAAATAAAAGTAATTTAATTTTCATAATTAATTTTCAAAACATGCGCATATTTAAAATGTTTCATAATTACCCTTATAAAAATATATATTTTATGCTTAAATTTATATTTTTTCTTATTTTATTCCTATCAAACATATTGGACGAATTATAAAAAATTTATTTAAAAATTTAAGAAAATTAATATGATTAAATAATAGTTATTAATTGAATTCAGTAAGATAAAAATTTTATATGAGGAGAAAAATAATATTTTTATAAGGACACATCATTTATATTGAATTGGATTTTTTATAATATATTGGTAACTAATGAGTTCATTATAGAAAAATTTGAAAACTAAATTTTCATTAATTATATAAACTCATTTATTCCCAATATTCTAATGTTCATGTGATAACTATCATAATTAAATAATAATATTTAATCATTTGTTTATACTTAATGTTATGTGCATCGTAAGCTATCAAATAGATCCAATTTATTTAAATATAGGCATACCATAAAATTGTAGGATTTAACCTATTCCACCACTATAGACTATAGTGAACATAAAAATTACATAGAAGAGCATGTGGAGGATGTTTCCATCTCAAATACAGAGGACATAAAATGGAACAAAAATGATGTGAGTACTAGAAACTAGAGGGTCATTAAGGATTTAGGGACACCCTCAACTATTCCACTACCACCACATTAAAACATGTCAATCAAGGAAATGTGTGTAGTTGTGTCCATCGCTCAGTCACTACCTGAATAGGTTAAACCTATCACAATTGATATAATATTTTCCTAGTGTGAGGATGATATAAGTGATCTTATAAAGATAAATGTAGATTTACTATGAGGAAACATCCCTACCTTGTATATCCATAAAGAAGAGCCTAATCTCCCTCCCACATATAAAATTCCATGTAATGGAGTTCTCATCATGAAAATAAATATCGATTCAAAACATTTTCTTAATGTGGTTTACTAACAACCAATATATTATTTTATGATGGAAATAGGGTATCAAGAGTTAAATCTATTAGAAAAATAACCACAACCATGTCAAGGGAATCCACACAAGCCAACCCCTATGGGTTACCAACTACATGCATAGAAATAGTCTCTATATACGGCTCATCAACTTTTACCACTACTAAGGCTCTTTCAAAATTGACCTTTTCCACCATTATTGAGGACACCATTGTGTGACAGGAATCCTATTTGGTATTAATGAATGGATGATATGAACTATTATAACTAGAGAAAAAGATATACATTGTAGGGGTAAATACATAATTCCCCATGAAATCATTTAGAAATCCTTTTTTCATATATCTAATAGATCAGGGGATCTAGAACAACATCTAATAAACATTATATCATAGTGTGGTCCAACAATGGGAACTTTAGATGAACAAACAGTATCCAACCTCTGGTATTTCATGAAGACCATAGAAGGTGTATCCATTGTCTAGTATACTAGTTTACAAGAAAGATTAATGAAAGAATGTGAATATCAATTCCAATAGTTCCTTTATATATTAATCTCAATTTTTAGAAGATTATAGTCCTTAACAAGATAAATTTACAACATCAATAAAAGGAAATGGTATATTATTTTATCACTAGGAGTAATGGATCAATATATTCTCTATACTTTTAATATACTTGAGAATATTTGTTACGTATTCACATTGAAAAGTTTTAAGATGAGATAAGAATATCTATTATCCCATTGATTTATATTGGTGGTTTCAGGGAACTTGTTGTAGTTTCATTTAGGAAGGAGGATTATATTTTGAGAACTAAATACAAATCCATAACAATGAAAGTAACTTTGTCAATGAGTATGGGGATAGTAGAAATAATGGTTATCACCATGAAATAAATCTTTACACCACCCTTAATACCAAATATCACACATCCTATAACAATAACTCTTATTTAAAGGAATGATTAATAAAAATGACCTCATTTAGAAGTAGGGAATGAAAAGAAACATTCCAAATTTTATAATAGATTGTAATTTTTTATTTTATCGAATACAAGATTTTTTTAGGGATCATTATGGTACCCTAGAAAAATAATTTATTAATGATTTCAGAGAAAAAGTGGCTCAATAAAAAAGTATCAATGATACCCAAAATTACACCCCATTCACTGAACATTAGAGAACACCATAAATGATTTATTTTATTTAAGATATTCTACCAAATATGATTGATTCTAGATAGTAAGGATGGGTAGAGAACCATCACAAGTGCTGATAATGTTTCTCACCAGAAAAAAAGTATAATGTGAATGGAAATAAGTTAAAATTACGGGTGGATGAATGTTCAGAATATGGATTACTGTAAAAATAATATATCTAGACCATGTTTTCCTTAGGTCATGTGTAAACCAATTAATTATTCCCTCATATTCATTTCAACTATGTACCTAACTTCATTAACACAACAATATTCATGGAGATGAACTTCCGAGAAACAACAAAACTAATGGAGTAAAAATAATTTCTAGAAATATGATATTTATCTTACTAAAAGATAAAAACAACTCTTTATGATTTTTAACATCCAAACCCAAGATCGTGGGAACCATCCCAAAAAATGGTACCTGAACAATTTTCCATTCAGATGGAATCCTTATCAACCAAATAATAAATCTTTTAATCTATTAATTTCTTTCAATTAATTCATTATTTGTTCAATGATGATGAGTATTATTAATTTAATTACCCAATAAAAAATATAGAAACATGGGAAATATGGAAGAGAATTATAAAGGTTAGGTGAATATGTATTGATGGACGGACATAGTATTATGGTAATATCCACAAAAATGTGATTTATGCTTCCAAAATTCATGAAATAAACCTATATAAAAAACATAAAGAGTAGGGAAGCATGCTAACATTCACTAAGAACATCCCAAACATGATTGTTTTGGTAGATCTAATGGAAGGGTTCTAACACACTTTTCATCAAAAATATGTAGGAAAATACGACATCCATATCTTATTAAACAAAGTATCATCAAAATATACCCAGAAATATGACCCATACACCTCATGAATATCATCCTTCCATGTTTCTATTTGGGGATAGATTTTCATAGTAAGACACAAACCTTTGATAAAAAAATGACACCCTGAAGTAATTTTACATAGTTCCATTTAGGATGTATAATATAGATTCTCATAAAAATTAAAATGATCTCTATAAAGCACCAATATTGGACCTTATTATCCATCAAGAGTATGATGTTTAGTCTATTTCTGATGATGTATGTTATGAAGTTATAAACCCTATAGGGTGTCATGTCGTTATCTCTTATAAAAAACAAGACAATAATTAGGTGATACAACAAAACATTAGTCCCTCGAATGTGTCTGGTATATTATATGACATTAGTAATAAATATCATTTCAAATATCATAGCTATAGAGTCAATATCTTCTTATAATGACACATCTTTAGTTTGGATATAGTAAATTTGAGAAGTCCACTTCACCTATAGAGATTCACCGGTATGAAATATTTTTATCTGAATGGTCTGTATTTATAATGGAAATATTTTTATTATCTTGTATCTATTAAATGAGTTATACCAAGATAATGTTATTATGAAACCAACATCTTTTTCCCAGGGTTATGCTATGATGAAATGATGAAATGATTATAAAACCTAACTATTTTTAAAAATTTATGATATGGTGAAATGTTTATGAAACTCCTTTCACTTCATGGGTTATGATATGATGATTTTTTGATGATCTTATAGAACACATAAATAGTGTTCTCATATAGTGTCCTCCCAAAATACGATCAGATACATCGAGGGAGTTAATGTGGTCATTATCACTTTCAATCAAGTTAAATCCTCATCCTAATAAGATGATACAATAGATATAACTAATTGTAGGGAATGTGAAAAACATGGTTTTCTCATATGGTTAATCTAGGAATGACTTTATACATTTATGGTATTTTAATTGAATCACTTTTAATTGACTGGATTAAAAAAGGTTATTTTAAAAATAGAGATTTGATTTTCTTCTTCAAGAATACATTTATGGGGGAGTGTTTTTCATAGTTATATAAGAATTTTATTTATACATTTATAGTGAAGACATAGTATAAAACTAAATTTTACCTCAAAACATTATACATTTATTCTCACAGTAATCCATAAATCATTACTTCACAAAATTTTTAATGATATTTCATTCGGTTCAAGTTCATAATAATTCATTCTTCAATCCTCAGAGTTATTAGACTCTAATATGTACTCTAATATACATTCCATATGGGTAATTCATGTAACATTACAATATCATCCCTGCAAATTATAGACGACAATATTATAATCTACAATAATATAAATCATTTACAAATGTGATAAATTTATTTCCATACGAGATATTGTGATAAAACCTATGAGATATTTTAGGATGTAAAATATCATTACAATATTTACTTTTTATCATAGGTTGATGATAGATAATGGAAATAAAATTCATCCATATAAATTTAAGATGCATTATTGAGAATTAATCATAATTTCTTATAATTTTTATTGAAAAAATAAAATTATGAATGAAAAAATGTAAGAACTAAAAGAGGCCTCATCTAATGTCCTATAAAAATTGTGGATATAAATACAATGACTTGTACTATTAAATGATGCGATGATTTTTGAATTATTTGACAACTTAGACCAACACCACTCAATTGACCCCTTATTGAATTGTTTACATGATATATGTAGTCCTTCCAATTTATTTTTTTTTTATTCGCATAAGATATTTGTTTTTTGACCAATTATATGAATATTTATATTCATATATATTATTTTATAAATTCTAATATCATGACTAGAAATTCTTTGATGTAAAAAACATTATTTATCTTCATTTGAATCAATTAGAATGATACTTTCATAAGAATGTTTTATTCTTATTTATCCAATGAGATATTTTTATGACATGGGTGGAATTTAATGATACTTAGAATGAAACCAAAAATTATATTCCCTAAATAAGAAATACATTACATCTAAAAAAATTTCTATTCCCTAATGAATTATCCATAAATATGATTTATGGAGGGTGTGTTTTTTATGTACCTAATGAAATATTTTTAAAAACTGTTTTTATATAGATTCATATGGGGTTAGGAAAGCCCATATCATGTAATTATAAATTCAATAATAGAATATACTTATCAAACAACTATTAAATAAAATAGATGCAGTTCTTGACTTATGAGCAAAAAAAGTCACGTTCATAGGTTCTCACAACCATAAGCTATAAATTATTTATTCCATATATAATGAATTTAAAAAGCATGATTATATTCCATCTCATATGAACATAATTATTATGGATTGTTCTTTCTATATATCATAATCCCCTTAAGTCACTTTCCAATCATGTGGAATAAAAAAGAAGAAATTAAATTTTACCCCTTTGGTTGTAGTATTAGTAGTACTAAAAAAATTATTCTGCAAAGAGTAGTGTTTAAATACATATTTAAAAATGAAAAGGTAAATTAAATAACTTGAATTGAAATGAAAAGTAATTTCAATGATTATGTATTTAAAAATTTAGATGATAGAAAAAACCATTCTATTTTATTCAACCATTTTTTGGATTTTAAAAAACTCAAACAATAGAAAAGAAATTTTTTTCACTGTTTATTCTTATTACAATGAGTGAAAGTGATAATGTTACCTCACTTAATTATCTATGAAATAAAAATTCTACAATTGGAATTCCTAAACACTCAAATTATCCCATTATTTATTTTTCCCGTTTTTAGTAATCACAAAACACCGATCCGTGTTATTTTTGATCAACCAATTTGAGGGGTCATATACTATGTAGTGGGAAAACAATTTTCACATGAAATGAAATTTAATATTTCAAAATTTAATATATAAAAATGTATTCAATTTATATTTAAATGTTAGAAAATTTAATTCCATATAATAAATATACAATGACAAGTGAATTTGATTAAAAAATCAATAATCAAAACGGAGTGGCCCCCTAATCACCCAACCACTTTATTCTTCTATCGTGACTCCTCCTCCTCAATCATGTATATATTTCAGATGTAGATTATAATACTTTGTTACCTATCTATTATCTCTTATAATATGTGTGTAACACCCCCAATCTACCAAGTTTTCATCACCTATATTGATTGAAAGATATTTCTTGGATTCATGTTCCCCTCCTATCTATCCATATCTTGAAAATTTTTAAAAATTCAAAACTAAAAAAACATTCTACCCTTGAGGCCCATGGTTTTAATATGAAAATTGGAATCACTATAATATAAGAATTTATTAATAAATGTTCTTCAATAAATTCTATATGAAAATATTGCATCCTCTGCACATGCATGTTATAAATTGTGTGTATAGAAACATAAAAAAACTCCCTGGTGATTCCTCTCTTAAAAGATTGTGAATATGTAGTGATCAGTAGTTCCTGAATCCCCCCCAACAATCATTTTCGATGGAAGAATATCTATTTAAGAACCATTAAATAATCACCTTATAAAAGGGCCATAGGGTTTTAAGAACAGTCATTTATGGGTATCCATGGTGGTACTCAGCATTGACAACACCAACTACATGAGTTCAAGCTCTCTCAGGTATCAGATATGACATTTCCTACAGCGAATAGGTGGTGTAGTCTAATAAAGAAAGTGGTAAGTTGTATATTAGGGTAGAAGGTGGTGTCTAAGAGTTAGGGTAAGATGATTGTGATTGATAACATTGTTTACATAAAATTATGAATAGAAACTGGTAAACTTTTGTTCCATGTCAAAAGGGTGGAGGTACTACCTCGACATAAAATATTATTTCACATCATTTGACCTCTAGTGAAGTTATAATTTTGGTGGAGGATCCTTACAAATACTACTAACTAGACCATCCTAGGGAGCCTATCCTCCAGTAATTGTTTTGAAAATACCACTACACACCAACATGCAAAATGTTTGGGGCATCAATTTACTCAGCACTCTTCTTGAATTTATCATGCCACACTATACTAGTATCCCAGTGGGATATCATACCCTCTTGGAAGGAATTCCCATGGAACCTCTTTATCCATCAATGAATGGTTGGGCCTAGCTATGTGGATTTTAGCCTTGTGGTTGAGGGAAAGATAAAGATTGTAAATTTTATTTACCCTGAAAAATACATAATCAAAAATTCAAATCCAAATAAAAATTCATAATTTAAATAAAACAGAAAAATTATTTATAACCATTTTAATTATTTTTTTTAATAACATTTATTTTATCTATTTAAAATAATTATTTAAATACATGAGAATATTAATAAAAAATCCCTAAAACCAATTATAATTTGTTAACATAATTACATGAAAATATCTATGTGTTAAATACCCCATAAATAATACATGATTTTATTTAATATTAAACTATCAAAATAGAACTAACTAAGGAAACATCTTGATATATATTTATTCCTCTCAAAAATAAAATAAAATGAATATTAATGTTAAATTAATCATTCATAAATCTAAATCAAATATGAATTTAATTTTGGAACTTTTATTAAAATCAATCAATACATTATTCTAACATAATACCATTGAAAAATGAAGCAATGTCGAATTACATTCATTCATGTTCTCTTGTTTATTATTATAAAACATTAAAAGTCATGATCTACCACTCTCGAATCTTTTCTCTCATCCCTCATGATATAATTCACATAGTTTTTTTCCTTCTCATGAGTACATTCACTATATCCATATTTTGAAAATGAACTATTTTATTCATTTTTTAAAGTGGAAATAAACTTGAAATCATGATTGATTTCAATATACAAATAAATTACCACTCAAAATTCTCAAGATTAATGTAATGGAATTTTGAATTGTGGAATAATTAATGAATTTAAACTTCTTCAATTTTAACTACTTTTATAAACTTTTCCAAAATTTATTTTTTATTTTTTTTTCATTTTTTACCATTTTCAAAATATATTATTATATTGAATCTCACATCCACCAAATGACCACATATTATTAAATTATTTTTCTAAGTAATCGTGATTTGTTATTTTTCTTATTCATAACCCATTCTTATATTTTTTCCTTTTTTAAGGGAAAACAATAATACAAAATGAATAAATAAAAGAAGCATTATCAATACCCATAATTATGCCCAACTAAATTTTTTCAATTAAATTTAGTATAACCCTTTCAACATGACATCTATCACACCAACAATTTAACTTTAAAATATCATTTAAATACTAACATGATGGTAAAATTGATAAAAATGGCATGAGAATCGATCATTACTAATGAGGGAAAACATGGTGTCTATCAGTTAAACAATAATAAGTTTTCAATGTGGTATAGAGTGTAATAAACTATCAATAAAAATCCCTCAATAATTATAATTTTAATTCAAAGTAAATGATTCGGAAAATTCATATATATTCTTTAACAAGTTACATGCCCAATGATCCCTAAAGAAATATTCTTGAGATAAAATTGAATAACTTTTTTCTAGAAATAATATTGTTAAACAGACCAATAATAATGGTAAAATAACACATATAATGTGTAAAAATAAAAGGTCAATTCACATCCAATTCAGAAATTCATAGAATGAAAATTTAAAGGGCTATTTCATTTTCTGGAATTAAATAGTTTTATAAAATTCTGAGTCCACAATTTAATACATGTGAAACACTCTAATAATTAATTTTTATACATCACTAATTAAATATCATTATCATTTAAATTTAAAACATCATATCATTGTGTTTATAAAAAAATTACTTCACCTATATGTGTCATGTAAAGATAATATTTTAAGTATTGGAATTCAATTTTTAGTTCAAATCTGAAAACCGTTTTTTTAGAAAATATGTAGTTTGTTTAAAATACAATCATATAAGTGAACTCCCATTAAAAAAATAATATTTTAATCCTCATATATTACTATTTGGGGTATTCCTCACAACATCAATCAATTATATTCCTATAAAATATCAATAACTCATACTAGTGTAATAACCATTAAATCAGAAAGTTGTGAAGGGATATGTAGCTAAATACGAAACTTCATAAATCCTATAAAAACTATAGAACTCAATTTGCCTCACATATGTACCTTTGGATAATTTCACTGGATTTACTTAAGTATATAAGAATAAATAATTATACGGGTTCTTGAATTATGATCCCCTCTACTGATTGATGAGGTAAACTCCCATGGCACATTTTCAAACTTTTCACATTTATCGTTAATGAGTTTCTATATTATTAATTCTAAATTTATAAGTAAATAGAAGATTATAAATGAGTAAAAATAAATTTTTCTTAAAAATAATAATGATGCTTTCCCCAAATTAACTTCAAACTAGAATTGTAGAGAATGACATTGTTTCTAGTTTTCATATTATTTAGCAGATTCAGGTTTTTATGTGATACACTAATTTATTCACATTAAATTTTTGAATTTCTAAATAGATATTAAATTATTTATTCTAGCTAATATACCTGATGTTTTCCCTCTATTATATAACTCTAAAAATATAAAATCATATTTTTTTTATAGATCAATATGCATTCAGTTCTGACACCCCTACTAGATGATTGGTTTACATAATCTACTAGTATGGGATCATTCTTATAGGATTCTTTTATAGCTTTCATGTATTCACATAGATTTTCTTTAAGAAGATGGATCAAATACAACTAATTTAGTCCATTATTTTTCTCCTCAATACAATTAATCTCCTATTTGGTTGCTTCAAATGATCAATTTTATATTTATGTTAAGTTATAGATTTCTTTCGATAAACCAAATACTTTTTATGTGTTTCCTCCATTTATCTTTTGTAAAAAAAATCCCCTCATCACTAATGAGGTCCTTTGGCATCCTATTCATAAAAATTGATGTGTTCCTCAAAGAAATCATAGAAACGTTTGGCATCATCAGTCCTAGTGGCCAGGGATTCAACCCATTTATCATAATAATCTATAACAAGTAAAATAAAGGCTTTAGAAAATACACTAGAAATTGTCCCCTTAAATCAACTGCCTATACTTCAAATGTTTCCCAACAAATTATGGGGTTTTGAATAATCCCTTGAATTGTTGAAATATTACCAGAAATTTGACATTTTTCAATTTTTTTATAACACTCAAGATCAAATTTAAACAAGGATGGAAAATTAATTCTCGATTCAAATAAATATATAAATGCCCATGGTGATATAATGTTTTCGCCACATAAAACAGAATGAAAAAATTGAAAAACCAATTCAATTTCACATACTGATAAGAATCTTCTTATGACTGTTCATTGTAAATCTTTTGGAGAAAATGATCATAATGTATATAAAATCTTCATTCATCCTTGAGTTTTTTCTTTTGATGAGAATAATGGTGAGATGGAACCTTACATGTGGAAAAATAATTTACTATTTCATCATATTTTGGCACCTCACCTTCTGCAATATAATTTCTCTCTCTATGTATGTGATTATTGATGGGGTTCTATTATAGAATTTTTTTTAATAGAGTTGGGTATCCTATTGAGGTGATCATACATTTTATTTTAGGACACCTTTTTAACTTAATATATATATATATTAAAATCCTTCAATATATTATCTATACCATTATTATTCGTTTGGAATTATCCTTCTTCATCAGGTACCAAGGTCCTTCATGACTATAAAATAAAACCACATTAGTTAAATAGAAATAAAACATAAATTTATCCAATGGAAATAAAAAAATTATTTTATCTTTTGTGTAATTGATCTAACTAGTATCTATGATTGTTGAGGAATCAGTTATGACTAGGTTTTTTCCTTTCATTACTTTGGAAATATATACTTCTATGTCTAGGTTTGATGCATCAAAAAGAAACTAAAATTGTTGTTCCCAATTTAGTGGATGCATTATTAGTGGTATAATTAACTTCAGTTTCAACTCATCAAATTTCCTTATACACATTCCATAAAGAAATTTTATATTATTTTAAATGAAATCATGAAATAGGAATATAAATATTATTTACTTCCTATATGAATCTAATATAAAATTCCACATTCCCAACAAATTAATTATTATATCATACATAAGTGGGATATAGAAAAGAATCAATAACATCCACCATAGACTTATCAACCCAATGATTTCTTGGGAAATGATATAACGTATTGCTCTTCCACATTCAATAATAAATTCAAACTTTTTATGCATATTTAAAAAAATTCATACAGTCCCTAAGACATGATAAAACAGATTTCTAGTAATTGTAAGGTCATCAAAAAATATATCCAAAGATTCATCAATTATATGTGAAAAATGATTACCATACATCACTGAAATGTAAATTGGAAATTTCATAAGAAAGATGTATCCTCTTGTTTGAAAATGTCCCAAATTGATAGTAAATTTTCCCTTCCCTTAATTTTCATGAGAAATTGGTACCTAAAAATTTGGAAAACCCATATAAAATTAATAATGAGTACTAAATACAATAAATTTATTTAATTTTAATAATTATTAGTGCAAAGAATTTGTATTTTATTGTGAATTTGTGCATCATCCTATAATTAATGTATACCATCTAACTATTTGCACCTCTCATTAGAATTAATTCATTATTCTAATTATCCATTATTTTCAGGCCTAATTTCATGGGAACCATTGGTATGGGTCCAAAAAATTAAGAGCCATAAATTTGTTAAATGATGTTAGATACAAATAGATTTTTAATCACTTTTTTATCAAAATCCCTGATTTTGGGGAAAGTCTTCTAGCAATATTCCTAATAGGTTGTGATTCCTCTTCTAAAATTCCTCTATGGGAGCTTATAGTGGGTTTTATTATGTGTATATACCATTGAATCCATTATCTGCCTCAGCGTTTTCTTGTAAGATGTTCAGGGAGTTGCTTTTATTTGGTCTCATAAAGATTTTTGGAAATTAATAAGGGTAACGACTCTTATTCCATGATTTAGAAATGTTGTAAATAACACAGTATGTGTTTTAATTCCAATCAATTTGGTTTCACAATAGGTGATATTGAATTATAATTTACTACATCAAAATATTGAATATCATTAGTAAATTCTATCATATCAGTTTCTTCTAGAAATTTATCACGGAATATAGATGTTATTTATTATTGAACATGAAAAGTTAAATTTCATAGTTTAAACGTGCTCACATGTTCCCTCGTGTTTTTAACAACAATGTGGTCTCAAAAAGATAAATATTATTAAAGCATACCAGAATCATTGATAATATCAATACCTTATACATGAAAATTTTTAAATAGTGAATAATTATTTAAAGGGTTCCGCATGGTGTCAAGAACAATAAATTCACCATTTTATCACCCAGTTCCATAGTGAGGGTTTCATCATGCATAATAATGATTTTTTTTCATATCAAGGATTGTTCATAAAAACATAATGGGATAATTAAATTTTTATTTTTATTCCTCAATTTTGACTATAAGAAGTATTATAAAAAATAATTCCTTCAACTCATATGAGAACATAATTCAACATTGCATCTATAAAAACAGTTGCCTCATTCTCAAGTTGGAAAACCACAATTGTGAGATTTAGATCACCTATTTTTAATGATGGAAAGTTTGTGTTGGATAAGAAATTATTCTAAGAACCATTATCACACAAATTATCAAAAACTATCAATGATAAAATAGAATAGTGAATAAAAAATATCACTAAATCAAGAATTGTATTGGCAGTGATCGTGTGATCATGGTCGAGACACTCCTCATGATACGGAATTTTTTTTCCTAGTCACGCCACATCCTCTTCAGCATATTTCATTATGAAACATCATATATTTTTTGATATCTCATATGGAATATAGTACTATAATTTTTATTTAAACATTCTACAAGGTATGTTATAAATTTTCTTGAATAATATCTTATTTATAATTTTTTTATTGAATTAACGAAGATAGTAATGTTTCCTTGACATATTTTTTCACCATTTATTGAATTTTTAAATGAATTTATATCTTTTCATTCCTTAACCATGTCATTTTTCATTAATATTTCTAGTCCCCTTATCTTGGATGGATGGGTTGAGCATCAGAATGTTGGTTATAATCATTATACTTACTTTCTTTTTGTGGGGGAATCTCTTTGGCCACTCAGTGTCATAAATGTGACAACATTATCCTAGGAAGTAAGAACTGTAGAGGATGAAATATTTTCTATATTAATGGAAAAAACTTCAATAATGTGGAGTGGGAAAATAAAATTACATTTTTCACCAAATAGTGCACTAGAAGTAGTAGGAAAATTATTTTACTGGGAGAAGTTTTTTAATCGATTTTTCATGAATGGAATGAAAATAATAGAAAAATAATTGCAATTACTAAAAAATTTAATAAATAATTATTTAAAATTTTAGATGACTAGAAATGTATGGGTTTAGGTTGTGATTTTATTTTGTAATGATATCATGGTCCATGAAAATTGATTTTTTATGAAATGGTTAATTGAGTGATGTAATAGTAATTTATCTTTTATTGAACCGCGATTAACATTTATTAAAATGGGAAATAATATTAAAAATTTATTTTCTTGGATTACTCTCCTTCAAATGTGTGAAAGTGAAATTTAACATACATGAATTGTTACTATAATACAAATTCTTTTATTGAAATTCTGAAAAACACAATTCACTCAATTATTCCATTCTCTCTGATTTAGTATTCACTAAATACTTCTCTAGTAGATTTTATATCATATAATCAATGTGATCTAAAGGAAGGAATATTGAAAACAATTTTATTCATCACGAAAATTGAAAACATAAGAATTAAATAAAAACACAATAAAATCAATTTAATTTAAAAAATTATCATATTTAAAACAAGATAATAAATAATAAATTATGTGAGATTTTAATTATAAAAGATACTAAAGAATAAAAAAGGATTCACCTTCCATATACTCAACCACATGAGACTTTTACCCATCTATTGAAGTGGGGATCATTAGTGAAGAACAAGGGGAACATATAATAAAAGTGATAATGAATAAAATTTAGAAGAATTTAAAAATGTTGGGTCTTCACTTCTCCTTCTACTGCCTCTCCTTGTCTTATATCATGTATCTCTTCAAGTGAGTGAGTCTCCTCCTCCATCATTATTTCAATATCTTATCAATGGTTTTTTGTCTAATCTCTCCATCTATTTATTCTTCCAATACTTTTATATACAGTGAGATCCTCCTTGACATGAAAATCCCCTCATATCAGTTAGTATCTTTGGTATTTTTTTAAAAAGATTAATTACATCATTACCCCAAGACCCAGGGTGGTCATAATGAAATTGGGTACACCAAAATATTTAATGTGTACAAAATAATATCATTTATGGATGGAAAATCTACATGTTCATGTATTTCATGAAATTCAAGGACACATGGTAATATCTCATTATAGATTTCACTCTTAATAGATGGTGAAATAGTGGAGATCGATTGATCATAAACGTATCTATCTTTCTTATTCTCTATATGGAGATACATTTACTGAGATTGGAATTAGAAACTTTAAAAAATGGTGTGTAGTTGTCGGTACAAGACACATATGTTATCAATGGTGGTACTCGGCCATGGTAGTGGACATCATCTTGACGTAGATCTCTTTTATGAGTCATTTATGGGGTTTCCTTATGAGAAAATGTGTTGGTAGCCAAGGAATAAGGAAGTGGGAAATAGTTTATAGTGGCATGTGGTGTCTGAGTGTGGGTGAGCACGAGCGAGCTGGTGGATGTAATTTCATTAAATTAATAAAAAAATAGGTAAATGGTATTCCCACATTGGAAGATTAGTGATATTTACTATTTTTAATAATTGATTCTTAATCCTTCAAACATCCAGTGAAGTTTGATTGGGGTCAGGGGAGCTCTACCACCACTATGGACAACCACATCCAAGTGATCCTCTCCTTTCATAGCAGTGTGGTCTTGACCACTGTACACAAGCATGTATGATATTCCTACTAGATATCCAACCATGTGTCTACTAATTTTCATCAATACAGATGACCCAGGTTTCCTCGTGTGGTCCCATACCAAAATGGCACGCCATCCCATGGGCCTCCTTCACTAGCTGGGTCCAATTGGACATTAATAATTAACATCAATCCCAATGGTTTAGAGATATATAAATATGTAACAACTTTTTAAAGTAAAAAAATCATAAAACCATAGTGAAATCTGAAAAAATCATAATTTATAGAAAAAATTTAAAACGAACTTTTTAAACAACTTAATGGATTTTTGTATCTTCACATATAATATCTAGCATTTATATTTTACATATAAATAGATGGTAATATTAATTTATAATAGTTGAAAAATAATATAAATTTTATATATAATTGCATGAAAACAATAGTGTGTGATCATATATAATAAAATGTTTTATATATGAATCCCATATTTATGATCAACACATTTCCATCATGTTTTATACATTTATACTATAATAAAATGTTGTTTAATTATAACCATATCTCTTATATATGGTATAACTTCAAAGATTCTATATTATTCTAATATTATAATAGAATAAACACAAACAATCTTTACTAACTAAAATTATATTGATTTCTTTCACATTGGACACATAATAATTCCATCGTCACCTATTTTAGAACCAATTTAAAATTTCATTCTCACCCATCCATAATTTCATGGTATTCCCTCTTACATTATACCCAAAAAAAATACATTCCCACAATTCTTAATTATATTTGTATTTTACTTAAATTTACTAGGATTGACATAAAATTCTCTAACTACAATGACAAGTTTTCATTTTAAATTTATTAATTAATTCATTATTTTGTTTGAGGACCGCTATATTTTCATAAAGACTATTAACTTCTACATGTGATACCTTGTTTCCTATATTTCAAATGTAACACCACAAAAATTGTTTATTTAACCCATATAAATCCATTAATGGGAATACAGTGATTCTAATAAAAACATATTTAACCCTATTAAAATAGATATATATTTGAGTAGAACCCAACAATAGAATATGGCCAGAAGTTATATTAAATATATTTTTAAAATGGTTTACTAATGGGCCCATCAATTTAAACCTTTCAATGGATATAGAAGGATAATATTTTTATTATTATTATTACATAATTCAAATACCATTATAAATAATTTACCTCAACCGTAACTGATGTTCTAATGATGTTAACATATTTTTGATTTTTGAGCACTATCCTGTTTTGAAATATTTGCCTTATTTTTTTCAATTTCTCATGTTGAAATAACTATAATTAAGATAACTTTAATTAAATTTCTAACTAAAATTCCACCCCTCTATCTTCACCATCAGATATTCGATGATGTAAGAAAGAAATGGAAAGGGTATGTTCCATATGGTTTCATATACCTATGTAACATCAATTAACTCCTTTTTGGTTATACATTTATGACATGATATAAAACAAAAACAATTCAATGCACTATGAACATAAATTATAAATATTATTTATTATATGTTGATAAATATGATAAACATGTGTTTTATCAATTGGTCTTTCATCAAATCCCCTAATTAAATGGATAGAAAACCTCACCTTCCTACCAATAAACATACACGAACATAAAAATCCACTATATATTTTTTTATAATCCATATTATTATAAAAATTTGAATTTATTAGTTTATTTTATATGAAAATAAACTATATATGGTATAAATGTTTCTTAAAAAGATAAAAAAAACTATATTTAAAATGATACATTCCAAAAAATGATATTGTAATCCAATAATGGGAGACATAGGAAAACATGATTCTCAAATAGGTAATCCTTCCATCTCATTGATTAGGAAACTATTTCTAAACTAAAATCGAGTTAAAAAAGATAATATGTTAAAAATAATAATAGAGACCTAAAAAATTCCAATGCATCAATAAATATTCATTTTAATCTCATGGAAACAACATAAATTTGGGAATATATGAAAAACATCCAAAATGAATTAGGATATTCTTGTGTCCACAAATAAATTCAATATATTCACTATTAGTCAACTAATCTATAATAAATTTTTTAACATTTATTTCCCACATAAATATATTTTTGTAGATGATTTGACTAAAATACATAATGATATGATTTATATAATGTCAAATTATTCTTAAACATTAATGAATTCTTAATAATATAGTTCATTATTCCATTATATGATATAATTTATTATCTTTTTAATAAATAGACTTAACTGGGAATATAGGGATGGTTCGAGGATTAATATTCAACCCACATACATGAATGGTTGAGTACATGTAAAAAATGGAATGAAACTTTTCCAAACTTCAATCTAATAGGTTGAAATTATATTAATGTAATGGATCGTTATCTACATGTCCATGCACCCAATAACTATATAAAGCAAAAAAACATATAGGAAAATTGATTTATAAATTATATTTTTATCAAATCATATACTTTAATGTTATTATTTATAATAAAACAATTTTTAATGAATATTCAGATACAGTCATCAAATATGTTATTTCAAGAAATTATGTTACAAATGTTTTCATGAAAATTTAATTAAAGTGGTAGAAGTTCCTCACATAAATAGTTTCATCATAGAATTATTTTATTAGTGATCAAACCAATGTAATAAATCCAAAAGATATATCCTTCTTAGAGATATTCTAATATGAAATTTTAAAAGTTAATCAATCCTAAATATATAATAGCATTTTGGAGATAGAAAAATCCAAATCATCCAACAATCAGTTGGAAGAATAAATTGATAATTTATTAGTATCATTCCTATTAACTTATTCATTAGTTGATAAATGTGGATTTTCAATATTCGAATCCAATTATAATCATTTCAGACTTGTTGTTTCAATTGTAGATGATATTTTTGTAAACTATTCTTTTATGTTTACTAATATTCATTCTCAATTCCCTTGTTTTTTTATAGATGAAGCCTTCTAATTGATATGTTTTTATTTTTTATCATCACTTATATTTAGATATTTAATATCATACATTACTAATAAAATGTGGTTATTAGAATATTTATATTCCTGGTGATCATTTTTTGGGATGTTATTTTTTATTGAATGATTAATGTTTCTTAAATAATTGTGTAGAATATATTGTAGTTTATGATTACCTCACCTAACAAATAAATAATTATCATATATTTTCTAATAGGTCATGTATCATAGATAATTGAATATTAGTAACTATGGAATTAAAAAATTCAATGCAATTCAACATATTTCCAAATTCAAAAAAGCATGTCATTAAAATTTCCATAATTATTTAGGATTGAAATGTACTCTAGAAAAATATAGATTTCTAAATATGTAATTTGTGATGTTTTTTGAAATTAGATTTTAAATATATCATAACATATTATTGTGATAGAATTACACAATGGATCATTGGGTGATTTGGGTTTTCTGTACACCTTTGAATGTAGTGATCCTTGGTAGTGTTGTGTATAAGTGAACTTCTACGAACTTATTTACATCATTAACATAATATAAATATTTAATCTAAATCCAATAACATAATATAGAAAAATAAAATTTTGAATATGATATCTAGAAGTGTGTACTAAAAACATTGATTAGTCGATGTAGCTATTGTGTCCTCCACATCTGTTATATAATATAATTTAATGAGTTAACCAATAAATAATTATTCTTCATGTCATTTTAATATTAGATGGTACTGTATCCTTTTTTATAAGTAATTAAACAAATTATAACCACACCCTATTAATAAATTCTATAATACAACTATGGACAAATTAGATATAGTCATAGCTGATGGAATGTTGATTTGAGAATGAGTTCCATATAGTATTAAAATAAACTAAAACATCAACAAGTTCATGTCAAACATCATACTACATATATAAGAATAAGAAACCATGTTGACCTTTTAAAAAAACGAAATTGTTTCTTGAATGAAAATAGAACATATGGGTCAAAAATTGAATCATTTTCAACATAATCAATGAGAACTCCATCCTGAAGTAAGATTGTGTGGAAGTGATCATCCACTATTTTTGTTACATTATTTTTAACTATTCTTGTGGGATACTTTTATGAGGATACCATAAAATATGATTGGTACCATATTGGATGTAAGATTTCTTAAAAATCCATATTTATCTTCTAGACACAAATTATATCCAATAATATGGGATACTATTCAAAATGAGGGGATAATATATTGTTTCATGATATATATCTATCGTGGTGTATTATTATATGTCCCTGGAAAAAAAATTGTTTTGGTTGAAGATAATGTAATCTTTCTTATCCCATTTTACCCGATTGATCATTTGGTAAGATATTTCTAATGATGATAAAAAAGGATTACCTATCTCAAAAATGTTAGGGGAAAAACCATAACAAATGTAGTGAACTACACCTAATCATAAGAATCATCGAATTATAAAAAACAAATATCCCATGGGTGGATTGATATTTTTTTCAATAAGAAAGTATTCTATAATGATATGTTACCTATAGGTTTGTGTGGGTGAATTATTGAGGTTTATTTTATTGTGTTCTCATCCTAAATGTATACATAGTTTGTGATGATTCTTCATAACGAACATGGCTATAATAATTCATTTATATGAATCGATGTGTAATGTTTTTTGTATTGACATTCTAATTAGTGACTATTAATAGTGAATAATACAGTCATCAACAAACATTTAATGATTTATGGAAAAATCCATCTTAAGGTATATTTAAGGATTAATAAAAATACATACAATTACAAAATGAAGATATAAGGATTTCTAACAAAATTAAATTTCAATACATAACTTCTATAAATAAATAAACAAATATATAGTTGAATCATTAAATTGGATGATAAAACATAAATATCATATAATGAATTTATGATGAAATTTGTGTCAAATATTAAATTTAATCACAATAGTATAAGTATATTATATGTTCATATTCACATATGTTTATTCTATGGAAGATTAATTTATTCATTAATGTAAGAAAATATAATAGAATCTATTAAAAATTATTCAATGAAAAGGGTTCCAAAGTTTTGTCAATTGTATTAGGATATTCATGTCAAAGTTAGAAATGAAGTGAAATATTTCCATGTAATAATGGCTTCTGATTTTTGAGATTCATCAAAATATTGAATCTTGATGTCCCAATTAAGCCATGTACAAGACACCAGTGTTTGAGTATCCATTTTATGAGATAATTAATATAAGATTCATCCTATGAGAATTTGAAAAATATAAATTCTAAATAATTAATAATTTATTACTAATGTTGTAGGAACTGATCAAAAAAGGATTCAAAAATCTTAATGAGATTTTAATTCATTATGATTTATGTTGAGTTTTCATAAATAATACACTATTAACACTATAAGGATATTAGGAGTTAAAATACTCCTGGGGAAATTCTCATGTAACAATTTCACAGACACAATAAAATTTTTTAATTAAAATATATTCATGTGTTTTGAAGAGTAAATGAACACATGATAATTTTAATATTTATTAAATATAGATTAAAGACAATGAATTAAATTTATTTTATTAAAAGTTATTGAAAATTTATAAAATAGATTGAATGGGAATTATATTTTCTATGAAGTCTTATGTAGATTTTATAATTAAATGTAAATAATAAAAGAATATTATTCATGATAACTTATTTAACATAAAATATCATGTGGTGTAAATGAAAGTATTCTTAAGAAAATGATATAACATTAATAGAATATTTATTTTATATTAAATAAGGAAATATTACATATATAAGGTGTTTTCATTATACTAAAGAACACATGGATGATATAAAATAATAAACTTATAGTGTTAAATAACCTCTTCCTACAACCAATGATATAATCATATGATCATGAATGTATTTTGTTAAAGGGAATTAATAGTATTTTATTATTTGATGCATGGGAGTAATGGACACCATGTCCCATTCACACTACAGTATGAGGTAAGTGATATCTAAGACCAGTTTAAGTAATTATTTCATAATAAACCTTGACAAACATTTGGGAGGTAATATAGAGATCCCATGGAGAGATGAAAAAATTATAAGAGGAGGTTACTTCAACTGGATAGATCTAGAATAAATAACCTATCGGGACGTAGATTTTATAAGCACTTGAGAACAATCATGTAGAGATATTTTCTAAAATTATATTCATGAGATAGCCTATACTTTTACTCAATGTTCAATATTAGTGAATCTTGCTGTTCAATCATGACCAAAATTTGGAAAGAAGTGGGCATTCATGGTCGATCATGTAAATCCCGATGTGTTTTTGATTCTTACATCTTTCTATATATTAGATAGTTAAAATAAAAAATTTCAGTGTATAAAGATATTTATTAGTTCTAAAGGATAAATAAGGGATATGAATTCATAAATATTATTGTATTTCACGATATCTATTAATTACTGATCTATATTCACATGTTAATTAAATTTTGTTTAACAATCCAATCCATAGTATGATATGAAACGGTATATGATCAAATTCACTAGTAAAAATATGGAATTTTTGATCCCCATGGGTTTTTGATTACTAAATGGTAATCCAAAAACATCCATTAGGATTTAATTCCATCATAATAAATGATAAAAAATCAATGTACATTGTGGATTAATCAATAAATAAATAAATCAATAAAACCACCTCTTATACAGGGTGATAAAAAAACCTAAGTAAAAAAGAACTACCAAAATCCATATCGATATGGTCCATGACAAACAAACATGTATCAAGTTACCTGAGCTCATCCATCCATCTATGAATCGGAAAAGGTATATAAAAAGTGAAAGAGAATTTTTATAAGAACATAAAGTATATTAACAAAAAAATTATAATAATTTTGTTAGATAGAGATACCAATAAAGTTTCAATAAAGAGACACTGAACATACATTTCATGGTAATCAAAAAATGTTAAAAGTGGATAACAATAATGTGGTAATACTACATTATAATTCCTAAGATGAAAATTAATCCATTATAAAAATTTTATAATGTTATTGTGTTTGATTAAATTTTTCAAACATTTTAAAATATTTTTTCAAACATATGATAGAATACATGTTATTTAATCATATAAAAATAAATATGTTTAATGAATATCTTTTTAAACCATTTCCCAAACCAATGTCACATCCAAAAATGAAATTTAAGGACTTAACCAAATATTAAAAACAATATGAGATTCAATATTATAGTGTCATGTTGGATCATCTCAATAAATATTTCAATCAAGATAAATAATCTATTAAGAATAAAATCTTAAATTATATAGAGTGGTGATGTCTGCTATCATGTAATGAGTATTATGTTTATGAATTTCAAGGGTAAAACCATGATATGATATTGATTCCATAATTGTGATGATAATAAAATATCATCTTAAATAATCCAAGATAAAACATCTAGTATCATGTATCTCATTCAAACCATGTCCAGAGAAAAACTCCTTCTCATATGCACATATATATCTGGAACCTACAATGTTATATATAGATTCCACAAATGTAGTGTGATATTGAAATAAAAAAATAAATCTAGTTAATATAATATAACTACCTAGGTTCCCAAAACAATTCAAGAGCTGTGACTAAGATAATTATTTTTTGTGTATAACAATGGGTATCCTTATAAATATTCATCATGGGATCACACCCTCAATATTTCAATCATTCTAATTTCATATCTCACTCACCCATGACCTCCAACATCTAAATAATACCATTTTTGAAAATGAATATTTGCATAAATAGTTTCAACTTAATCAAATAAAAGGATTAATACAACCAAGTATCATTAAAAAGATAAAAATGGGGCATCAAGCATCATCAATTTTAGTTCAAAACATTTTATTCTAGGAAACATTCCAAATGAATCATCATACCCTCATTGTTTAGAAAACTATTTATAAATTCAAAATATTCCATTTCATGAAGAAATTTATTCAATATATACTTAATGAATTCAATAGATGTTTCACAATATACAAAATTATTGATGTTGTTTTAAAATATATTCCTACAGACTTTTCCATTTTAAATATTATTCATTTAAAATCGTGCAAAAAATAAAAAATTAAGATAATGATAAAAATAATTTAAATAGATATAATGGTAATTTAATAGATTCTAGTTTTTTAAATCCAAAGTAAATTATTAAATATCAAACTATTTCATTCAAATAAATAATTTCAACTTCTAAATCCCAACTAGGCCTAGTCCCTCACATTTAACATAAAATTTTAAAATTTTCATTAAAATAAAATAAAAACTAAACATGAAATTTATGTGTATATATATATATATGATATAATAACCATATTATAAAAAATAAAATCTATATATGAATGATTATGTGCATCCCATGTTCGGCCCATAGAATAAAGGGTGAGGGAATATTTCATTTGGAATATCAAGATCAGTATTCCAAGAACTCTCATAATAAAATAAGAAATAAATGTGATTAAATTATAAAAAAAGTAATTACTAGTAGAAACATTGAATTATAAAATCCAAAAATTTAATACCAAGGAATATGGTAATGATTTTTTACAATAGAGATCACTAATTCAAAGTCCTGAGATCTCAATATAAATGATCCTAGGATAAAACATACACATAAACCAACCATAATTTAAAAAATCATAAGTCCACCATAATCAAGGTATAATGAATCAGGTAAATGATATTGGTCAAATAAAAAAAGGAGAAGAGTAATCTAGATGAGTAACAATACTACAATTGGCACATTGATCTACTAAGAGAATAGGTTGATAGAGCAAATATGTGCCTATAGGGCTATAATAATCCAAAATAATGGAATATTTTTAAAATTGTTGAAATTAAAATTGGGTGGTGTTTGGATATTTAAGTATTCAAAAAAAATGCACTCCACCCTAACCCCACATGAACATGATGAAAAAATGTGGAAGAAGAGGGACAATACAGTATGATTCATAAGGCTATACCACAGTCACATAATTCTTACCAGCTCCTGGATCTATGTTGTAATACCTTATCATATCCTATTTCCCCATGGTAGGACTAATGTTCCATACAAACAATATACCACATACACAAATAAATAATAATATTATTAGAATAAATACATGACCCATTAATGTAGTGCATGCCCAAATTGTTCCTCAAATGGAAGAGGAACAAAAAATACATCTGGAGCCTCACTACATAATAGGATTACATCCACACAATAAATAGGATGAAAATAGAAGAATAGTTAAATTATACCATACTATAGTATCATGGCCTATATCTTATATAATCCTCTCTATGATATAGCCCTTTTAAAATAATACATGACCACCTTAATAAAACTCCAAATATTCCAAAACCCCCAAAACACATGGAAACATATAAAAACAATTGGTGGTACATTATAATTGTTGAAAATAACTAAAATTTCATTATGATATGATTCATTAGGCCCACCATATTTATGTATATCCCCATAATTATTTGAGTTGGAATTATATATAAAAAGAAATGATAAAAGAACTCACTAACACATAATGTGTAGTGTAGAGTCCTTGGATTATAATAATGTCTCACCCAAAAATAAACAATTCATAATAGCTCCATGATAAGAACATTTAATTAAAAAAACAACACTGATAGTAACAAAAATTAAAATTAAAATTATTGGATAACAAACATAGGATTCCCAACTATTTGACGATTAAAAAATATGGTGTAACTTGAGAAGAAAATGTATCTTAATCCCTAAAGAATATATATCAAACACTTACTAAAGAGGAACATAAAAAAGACATAAATAAACTCTCTAGGGGTCTGGAAAATGAAATGCCTCAATGATAACCAGGGATACAACACTCTAATGATAAATCATTGATTAAACATCACTATGAAATTAATGTAACTAATATGTTTTTCATCGCCATGGGAGTACTCAACCATTACATTGGATTTTTTATCATGTTCCTCACCATTGACGAGATCATCAAAAGATCCACTAAAAGCTCTGGGGTTTGGTCCCTCCTTGGTAATTCCATGTTCTATAAAACATTTCTCACTACAATAGGGTCATTTAAAAAGTTGTGCACTATATTATCACAAAATATATCATTTATCTCATTAAGATGAAAATATAACATTCACGGAAAAAAATAATAGGATGCTAATGAAAAATATAAATAAAATTGTATCCTAAGATAAAAATGAAAAGAAACCCATGGTAGGAAAAAATAGGATTATTTTTGAAGAAAAATACCAAAAATATATAGGCACTCTATACAAATTCCTCTCAATTTCGATGTTGAAAAAATCCACAGGTAACCGAAACTATTCCAAATGTTGTATAACCATTCAATGGTACACATCAATAATTCACCTCCATATAAATGTTAATAATAAGGAACCATCATCATGATTAAAACCATAGTCTATATGAGATCATCCACAATGATACCAAATCAGGACTGAAATATCTCCAAAATAAAAACGTTTCCAAAATAGATAATCCAACACAAAAGATGACATAAATCTTTTTCCACTATGAAATAGGGAAAAAAATTTGGCCAACATCTTTCATAATTGGAAACTCATCCAATACATGAAAATATTTAAATGGATGCCTATGAATGGATCCCTATTATATTGATTTATTTAAAACCCCATAGTCCAGCTTATAACTTCAAAAAAACCATCTTCCTTCATTGTCCAAATTTAATGATCCCTTTAAAGAGATACATATAGCCCACTGATTTTAAAATTATTGGGATTTCAAACACTAATTCATAGAATAAAACATTTCACCGCACTATAACCACACAATTTTCATTTTATTTACCTAGGAAACATTACATCCATAACCAATTCCCCCAATCTCCAAAGTGGATATCATATCAAATACCCACGATGAATGTGGGATTCTTCATTAAACTATTTGACGGTGGAATACAACCAAATAACATGTGTGTTTTTTCAAAATGATAGAAATGGTCTGGATTTATAACATGATTCCATGATTTGGTATAGTCTTCAACTGGAGATAATACATTCAAGGTATATGAAGGACTACCAAAAGTATTGGATCTATAAAAAATCATTATTTATTTCATTAAAAATATTATTTAGGGAATTTCTGGATATCAAGGAAAAATATCAAAAACTCAAGAACAATGAAACACTCTAAGAGACAACAAATAAATTTTAATATATTTTCAACATGTTTTAAAACCTCATTCCTCAAAAAAACACTATAATAAATCACATAAGATTTTATTATTAATAAAACATTTCAAGTTCACCTGAAAATGAGAAATCATGATATAAATCCATCAAAATCTGAAAAATAATTTTCTATCTCATGTATAATTTTAATAAATTAAAAACCAGTCATCCCATTATATATTTATTAAAACCATTTCTATTTCATACCCATTACAAGAAAAAATTTATTCTTAAAACATTTCATTAATATATCTTCCATGACTATATGGAAATCAGTTTTACAAAACTAGAATCTCATAAAGCACAAGTTTTGGTAATTGAAAACATTTCTCAATGGAATCAACAAAAAGTGATTTTTTCCAAAATATTATTTTAACAAAAACATCACCATGGGGATTAATGTTTATACAAAATAAATAAAATGAGGTATAATATTCCCCAAATGATCATTCCAAACATGAATCCTTTAAATGAACCACATATGATATAGGTCATTTTAGAAAAAAAAATGGTCAGGCAAACAAGTTAGGATTTTATTAAAACTATATAGTTCTTGGTTCCATGGGATAAAATAAAACACCCCAACCATAGGAAAATCATGGAATGAATCCCAAATTAGTCACACATATTCCTCAATGTTTAACAGACCAAGAAGGTATAGTTTGAATCTTAACATTGTTATATTCCAACCACAAACTCATACAATATTACAAAAATAATGAGTCACATTGGTAATTTAAATCTCATATATAATTTGTAAAATGTTAACTTAAATGAACGAATCATTTCCCCATATTCCCTATTAACTCATTTCTAATAATAAAGAGGTGGGGATCGAGCCCAACTCATGAACAACCTCAGAAGTCCTAAATATTTTTAAATATATTTATTCCATAAATTTATTTAATATATAATAATTTAATTCAAATAAAAAATATATTTTTTTGTATAAGAACCCTCTCTAATACCATATAAAATGAAATATCTCGGAGTACCATCTAAAGAAATGTTTTAGATAATTCAACACATATCTAGATGATTTTTCTGAAACCCACAAGATGGAATCTAGGACATATAAATATAGAAACATCATTTTGGATTAATATACACCGCATATAAAGAGAAAAATCATCAATATAAATATTGGTAACATCATCAAATAAATAAATTAAAATAATCACAACATGTACAGGGTTACAATACAAAATCTATTTTAAAATAAAAACTATCAAAATATGTCTCTTAGTTGTAAATGGTCACCTAAAATGTCTCAGGTCACATAAAATTGTACATCCATCTATAAATACACAATATAAATTGATTAGAGCACAATAACATTAAATAATAACATAATGTCTTCAAAAACCAAATGATAATGGTAGGGTACTAGCTATAAAGCCCAGTATGATTTCAAAAAATATTCTATGTTGTTACTTCATAATGTCATAAAAATATTATAAATGTTTTGTAAAATAATGTTTGGAAATTTATATTCACTTCATAAATAGAAAATAAATCTATATAAATTAGTTTACCACTCTTCTAGGTTTTAAAATAGGCTTTGTCATTTCTAAATAATTTTCAAACGAAATATTCTATGCATGGCATTTTATAATTTGAAAACAAAACATTTTCTTAATCATTGATGACCAATGAACATACTATAGTTGTATTAATAGTGGAATAAAATGAAATTAATTTCAAAACAAGTACAATATTCTATATAATGAAGTGAATATCCAATTTATCAACAAAAATATCATTTATAGTAGAAATCAATTATGAATGGAAAATCCAGTGAAACTTAGTGAAAACATACAATTTCATTTCATTATTTTCAAGTGTAATGATCTCATGGGTACAACCATGATATGATATTGATTCTACCATAGTCATGATAATTTGAAAATCATAATTTCTGTTTAAATGAGATTAATAATAGTCTCATGGGTCACAAGTCAACCATATCCACAATCAACCAATTTCATGAATGCACATCCTATAAGGACTTGGCCTTAAAACATTACACAATATTTAATTAAATGAATAATTCATATTGGTTATCTTTTCAGGTTTAGAGTTTTCGATAATTAGTTCATAACTATTAAATTACACCTCAAGTATTATAAAGTAGACACTTCTACTCAGTTTCCATTTTTTCACAAAAATAAAAACTCTTGTATAAAAAGAGTCGTGTCATTTTCCATGTGTTATACATCATGAATTTTCCTTGATCCCATCCTTGACCCTATTCATCTTTACGTCCTGTGAAAAACATTTCAAAACATGGGATGAGCATAAAAATCTATATAAGAATTATAAAACCAAGAAAGAAAACATTGGTTCATAAATACATACATAACGTAATATCTTTAACATTCCTCATGAAGTCATATGATTTATGAATAACACACTGAATTCATAAATCATAAAGTTAACTTTTCACATCCATATCATACTTACATTATAGTTATCACAGTTACATAGGGAGTTACATTTGGAAAACCCATCAGCATATATTCCCTAAAAATCTTAAGAGAAATATTCACATTTACCTCTATCATGTTACCCAATGCATTAAAGAGATAACTCAGGATCACCTGCCCTAGGTTTATCACGGAACCACCCATATACATAAACAATCCCCATGTACCATAACATATTCATTACACATAAAACAAACATAAAGGAAATATAACATTATATATTTCAATCACAATATATCATTTAAATATATTGACATAACAAATAAATTATCAAAACAATTTTCAATAACAAAATATGTAAAAGATTATATGGTATTTATTTTCCTTTAAAGAAAACTATTGCTTGTTAAGGAATCCAAAGATCAAATAATATTCACGGTGGTGGAAATGTCATTGTCACCGCTCACGTAAAAAACATTATTTTTTGTTATTTAGTAAAAAACCTTATAGAAAAATATTACATTTGAATGAAATGAAAAGTCCAAGGTGTTTATACAGAATTTAAAAGAATTTCGTGTATTAAAACAAGATATGCCTCAATGAAAGGAGATTGAGACGAAGTCCTTTACCTCGTGTCCGATTTGACCCGTTAATTCATTAATATCCTTAATAATAATCTAAAGTTAATTTATACTTGATTAAGAACCTTTTTCATGTTTATTATTTATTTTATATCCATCATTACCATGTTATAAGCATCATGTAATCATTTATGTTAATAATGGTCATTTTGTCAATATTTGGTACTTGAGTCAAAAATGAACTTCTTATATTTACAAGTTGTCTATGTGGTCAAAATTCCATTATATAAAGAATGATATTCATGATTTATATATCATATATATCATATATATACATTATATATATGTATTTATAATAGTATATAACATTTGGATATAAGAAATGGAATGCACCGTTCATGGAGACAGTAAGTCGTACGTACGCATGAATGCTACTTTCATTTCTATTTCTTATTTTAATAGAACTAAAACATAATGATAAAAAGGTATATTATAAATCCAGTATAATATCATATATAATATCATTAACTTTATCCTTTATAGATCCCACATTTGTCATTAACGAGTCATATCACTTTGAGGGGTGGTAGTCCACACTTCCTCAAATGAAATTAGCGCATTTACCTATAATGGAAACCGTAAAGGTATGCTATAAATGAAAAATATAGAATCATAAAGAAAACATAAACATAATATATATAATATATAAATATAGTTCTATCATAATGGCCACCATGAGAGGCGGTAGGAGATAATTGAACAATCATCATTTCGTGAGGCGTTAGTTTTCAATCCATAGAAACAGTATGTTCTTTACCCATTATATGGAGGTGTGTGTAATTTTAGTTCAAATAATTCTCATAAAAACATCATAGTATATTGAGGACACTATTTTTGTTATAAAATAAAGAAATAAAAATAGTTTTGGTGGTTGGCGAAGTTAAATAATACAAAAGAACATAAGAGAAGATGTTACCTATAAATCAACTAACTCCCTTTGGTTTGAACTAAAAGATTTTTTTAAAGTGCCTTCTGCCTATGTTAAGGCTTCTAGGAGAAGGATATGTATTTAGGGAGATTAATTGGGCAGAGTTTGGATGAGCAAAGGGGCTTGAGAGGTGTGATTAATGGTTCAGAGTTGAGGGATTTTTATAAGGGGAGGAGGGGCTCTTTAAAAAAGTGTGAAAAATTGTTTTATTACATAATGATTCTCAGTTTCTAAAGGTCCAAAACATATTTAATTCGAAGATAAGATGACTCAAAGTGGAAATCAAATCATACAATAAAAATTGTATAGGTTCTAAATATTATTTTAATCTTTATAATCCCATTTATTTAAATCATTTGTTAATGAGGTAAACACTACAACATTATTGTGTCATAAATAATTAAATATATATGATGTCTAAAAAATATAAAAAAATGCCACGATGTAGAAATATTTTTATTTTTAAAAATAATATTTATAGACAAAAATAAATATTATATAACACTCTATAAAAATTAATTTACTAAAAGATATTTTTTATTTCATTTTTGTCTTTACTTTAAGTTAATTAAAAAAAAGTGTCGTTATCACTCCCAAGTGGCCCTATGGGGTACCAAAATCGACTGAAATATTCCCATGGTCAGATATGTATCACCCAATAGAATTATGACCCATGTTTGGTAATTTTATATTATTATAATAATATTTGTTTACCCTCATTTACCATATTTACCCTTTTTCTATGGTAAATAAAATATTTACTAGAATAAATGTTCATAATGTCTAAAAATAAAAGTTACCTATTTACACAATTTGGACCTCTGGATTTAAAATATTCAATCCATTTTTCCAAATTCAAAACCCGGAAGTGGCATAAATTAATGTAAAATTAATTCCCGCTTTCAAAACAAAATGCGTGTTTTTAAGAAATAATAACTATCAAAAGATTGACACTTGTTTATGTCCAATTTCAGCGTGAAATTAATTAAAATAACCAACAGTGGATTAAAAATTAAAAATATAATCTATTTACACTTTAAAACTAATTAAAAATATAATCTAAACATATAATAAATTTGATTAAAACAGAGTTTTGAATTAAAATACAGTGTTTTTCGCTTTTTATTAAAAATTGTATTTTATTAGAAAAATATAAAAAAATTACGCATTGTAAATTTTGATGTCCCAAATCTAAAGAATAATTTTATTTGATCTAATATAACACAAAAAAGTGACAAAAACTATATTTAAAGAGGTTTTTCCATTAAAAGGAGGAAAATCCACCTTTAATGTAAATTATGCTCAAAATTAGATTAATTCGCATTATAAGCGTCTAAATTTTATTGGATAAATGTAAAAACATTTAACAAACATGTATAATCATATTGTAGTTAGTTCTATTCATCCCCACCAATACAATTTTTAGTATTTAACTACCATTTAAAATAATAATATTATATTACTATTGTACAACGTAAGATTTCAAAGAAACTCGTTGTTGCGTATCGGGTAAACCATCGAAAATTGCAACCCCTTTAAGGTAAAATTAATATTTAATTCACAAAATATTAATTAAAAAGAAAATGTATTATTTATTTATTCACATGGGATGTCACACCATTCCCCCTGTTGGAAATTTCATCCTCACAATTTTATTCACATATCAAATAAATCGGTGTATTTATCTCTCATAACATTTTCATATTCCCATGTTGCCTCTTCAACCATACAGTTTTTCAACAAAATATTTACCTAGTGAATTACATTATTCCATAATACAGGCTCTCTTTGGTCCATAATATGGGCTGGTTGTTCCTCATAAAATATATTCTCTCCCAACTGAACTACCACTGGGATCAAAACATGAGATGGATCTGGAAAATACTTTCTCAACATTGAAACATAAAAAACATTATGTACATGGGATAAACATGAAGGTAAAGCCAATCTGTACCCAACTAATCGAACTTTATTCAGGATTTGATAAGGTCCAATGAACCTCAGACTCAACTTTCCATTCTTACCAAAACGCATCACACTTTTCCATGGAGGAACATTGAGAAATACATGATCACATACCTCAAAAGATAGATCCTTCCTCTGATTATATGCAGAAATTTTTTTGCCTACTCTGAGATGTTATCATGTGCTTATGAATTGACTGGACCTTTTCTTTCATCTCTTCTACAAATTCTTGTCCTATCAGCTTCCTTTCACCTACTTCATCCGAAAAACTTGTAGTTCAACACCACTTCCCATATAATGCCTCAAATGGATCCATCTGCATACTAAATGAAAACTGTTATTATAATAAAATTTATCCAAAAAAGATGTTGGTCCCAGCTTCATGGGTAATATAGTGAAAAAGCCCATAGTATATCCTCCAATGTCTGAATTTTTCATTCTGACCTCTCATCTGATTGAGGATGAAAATATGTACTAAAATTTAATTCAGTACCCAATGACTTATGAAGGAATTTCTAAAAGTTGGAAGTAAACCTGGGATCACGATGAGATAAAATGGAGTGGGGAACACCATGAAACCTAACTATCTCTTTAACATACAACTGATAAAGTTGATCAATAGTTAGAGTACCTAGAATTGGAAGGAAATGATTAGATTTAGTCAATCGATCAACAATAAACCATATTTCATTATTACCTCGAGATGTCTTTGGTAATCCCACAACGAAGTCCATGGTTATATTTTCCCATTTCAACTCAGGCACCAGTAATTACTGAAGCATCCCTTTTGGTAACTACTGCTCTGATTTAACATACTGATAAGTGAAACACTTCACAGAAAAATCCATAATATTTCTTTTCATTCCATCCCCCCAGAAATACTCGAGAAGATATCTGTACATCTTAGTACTGCATGGATGAACTGAAAACAGGGAACTATGAGCTTTACATAACAACACATTCTTCAACCGTGAATCACAAGGAATGCATAATATTTTTTCAAACCTCAAAACACAATCATTATCAATGTTAAATTCATGAAAATTACCCTTCTGAACCAACTCTATATTTTTTTTGCATCTCTTTGTCTTCCTTCAGTGCTTGCTTTATTCTGTCTGATAGAGATGATTTCACTGGAACCTGAAATAAAATAGAATAATTTCATACCCAAATAACTTCTACGCCAATTTTTATCTAATAAAAAACCAAATGATCTCGTTTAAAACATCGCATGGTTAATTGATCATTACTTTTTCAACTCAATGCATCGTCCACTTTATTTTTGTTTCCCTTATGGTAGTGGATCGTGCAATCATAATCCTTAATTAATTCCAACCATCTCTTCTATCTCATGTTCAATTTTTTCTGAGTGAATATATACTTCAAAATTTTGTGGTCGTATATATTTCACATTTTAATCCATACAAATTATGCCTCTAAATTTTTAAATCAAAAAAATAGCAGCAAATTCCAAATCATATGTAGGGTAATTTAACTCATGAGGTTTCAACTGACGTGAAGCATAAGCAATTACCTGATCATTCTACATAAGGACACAACCAAGTCCTTTCAATGAAGCATCATTTTAAATAACAAACTCACCATTTCTGGAAGGTTGAGAAAAAACTGGAGCATTCACCAATATTTTTTTCAATTCCTTAAAGCAATTATCAAATTCTTTTGTCCAAACGAACTTAACACCTTTTCGAGTTAACTTACTCATTGGACAGGATAACCATGCAAACGTTTCAACAAACCTCTGGTAATAACCATCCAAACAATGAAATCTATAGATCTAGGTTATATTTTTGGGTCCTAGATATTCCTCAACAACTCTTGTTTTAGAAGGATCAACATTTATGTCATTTTTTGAAACAATGTGACCAAGCAAAGCAATTTTTTGTAACCAAAACTCACACTTTATGAATTTCCCATTCAGTTTCATTTCTTTTAAGGTTTTCAAGAAAACTCTTAAATTACTTTCATGCTTATTTTTACTTTTAGAATAAACCAAAATATCATCAATGAACAAAACCAAAAACTTATCCATGAACTCACAGAAAATTATATTCATAAGATCCATGAATACAGCAGGTGCATTGGTTAAACCAAAAGGAATAAATACAAATTTATAATGGATATATCTAGTACGAAACATGGTCTTTGGAATGTCTTCTTCCTTTACTTTCAATTGATGGTACACCGACCTGAAGTCAATCTTTGAAAAATACTGAGCTACCTGGAACTGATCAAACAAATCATCGATATGAGGTAAAGGATACTTCAAAACAGTGATGTTATTCAATTATATTAATCAATAAAAAGTCTCATTAAACCATCTTTATTTTTAACAAATAAGATTGGATCAGCCCATGGCGATGTGCTAGGTTGAATGAATCCTTTATCTAATAACTCCTGCAACTGCTTCATTAACTCTAAAAGTTCAATTGGAGCCATTCGATAAGGGGGTTTTGAAATTTAATTAGCATTAGGAACTAAGTCAAATGTAAATTCAACTTCCTGGTTTGGTATAATGCCAGGAAACTCCTTGGGAAAAACATAAAGATACTCATTTACCACTAGAACATCATTAATCTGAATATTTACTTTGTTTTCAACAATACATGCAAGGTAACATTCATTTACATCTTTTACTAGTTTCTCAGCTTCCTGATATGTTATCAAAATTAAGAGTTCATTCTTGTACACAAACTAAAAATCATTAGAAAAAGAAACCTCTTTATCTCTTCTGTAAATATTATCATGATAAACAAAAAGCCAATCCATTCCCAAAATAACATGAAACTCTAGTAGAGGAAAAACAATAATGATTTCAGGTAGATTCTTTCCACACACAATGACATTAAGGATCTTATAATTTCAATTTCACTAAACATTTCCCCACTTTGTTTTTACCATATGTTCTAAATTTCTATCTTGATATGGAATTCCCAATTTAATATAAAAATTCTTTGAAATGAAAGAATGTGTAGACACTGAATCAGACAACACATTGGCATAATCTGAACAAACAAATAGTATACCTGATACAACTTCATTTGATGGCCCAAATCTGCTGAAGTAGTTGCAAAGGACTTCACCACCCCTTTCTTCTTGTAGTCTGATTGCTTTTATTTAGTTGAGTTCTTCATTGGATACTCATTTTCCTAATGACCCATTTCATTACAGTTAATAAATTTTACTAATTTTAAATCCGATTTTGTCTTACCATTTCCCTCAACTTTTTCTGTGCAATGACGAGATTTATGACACATTTTACCACATCAATTGCACATACCAGAATTCACAAACAGTAAACTTAAGTTTCTTACCATCATATTTTTTTGAAGAGTTATTCCCTTTCTTCTGCCACCTTGACCTCTTATTTTGTTGTTTTTTATAGAACATGTGATCATCAGCAAACTCCATTTCCACCTTCTCCGCACATCGATAATTTTTTTCATAACTTTTTAAATCATGATAAGATAAAGCCCATTGATACTTTGGATTTAATCCTAAGTAAAAATTGTTGATTTTACTATCAAGATATCAAATAAAATTTGGATCATACCTTTCCAGTCGAGTGAATTTTTCTTCATAAGTAGCCACTGAGTCATCCTCCTACCTCAATTCCCGAAATTTGTTTTCCATTATAAGACGAACCACCGTAGGATAATATTTCTCATGAAACATACCTTTTATTTCATCCCAATAAAGAGCATTAATCTCCTCACTATCCCTAATATTTTTCACCATCGACCACCACTAATCAACTTCCCCTTCATACTAGTAAATAGAGAGACTAACCTTTTTCTGTTCTGAACATCCCATAACATCAAAAATCTTATCAAGTGCTTTAGTCCACCCTTCTATAAGCCCAAGGTCAGATGATCCTCTGAATGATGTGGGATGTTACCTCATGAAATGATCCACTACTGACATGCTCCTCTGTGCTTTATTTGGTTAATCTTGTGCATGGCTACCACCACCATTTGTTGCTTGACTCAACTGTGCCATCACTACAAAAAACTGTTCAGTTCTGATTCTAACTATCCCAGTTTGCTGATTTGGAAGGTTTTTCTTCCTCTTGATGTCATCCCAACATAGCTTCCATGTTTCCTCTGTGAAACCCATTAAGAACACCAAAATAACATAGGTGAAGTAACATGGTAATCTGTAAATACTATATCATTTCAATCTTACCATAAATTAATTAATGGAAATTATTTTAACAATATCCTAACTTCAAAAGTTATCTAAACCAACCTATGATACCAACTATAAGGATCATGCCTTAAAACATTATAAAATATTGAATTAAATGAATAATTCACATAGAGGATTTTTTAAGGTTTAGAGTTTAAGATAATTAGGCCAAAACTATTAAGTTATATCTCAAGTAGTAAAAAGTAGACACTTCTACTCAGTTTCAATTTTTTTCAAAAAAAAATAAAAACTCTTGAAAAAAAGATTCTAGTCTAGTTCCATGTTTTAGACAGCATGACTTTTCTTTAATCCCATCCTTGACCCTATTCATCTTTATGTCCTATGAAATACATTTTGAAACTTGGGATGCGCATAAAAAGCTATGTAAGGGTTATAAAAAAAGAAATAAAACATTAGTTCATCAATAAATACATAACATAATCTCTTTAACTTACCTCATGAAATCATAATATTTATGAATAGCACCTCAAAATCATAAATCCAAAAGGTAAATTATGGAATCCATATCATACATTCATTGTAGCTATCACATCTATAGAGGGAGATACATTTGGAATACCCATAACAGTATATTCCCTAAATCTCTTAAGAGAAACATTCACGTTTACCTCCTTCATGTTACCTAGTTCATTGGAGAGATATCTCAGGGTCACCCATCCTAGTTTTATCATGGAACCACCCATATATGTAAACAATGACTAAGAACCATAACATATTCATAACACATAAAACAAACATAAAGGAAAGATAAAATTTCCACATTTCAATCACAATATATCATTTAAATATATTGACATAACAAATAAATTATCAAAACCATTTTCAATAAAAAAATACACAAAAGAGTATATGGTATTTATTTTCCTTTAAAAAAACTACAGCTTGTTAAGGAATCCAAAGATCAAATAATAATCGCGGCAGCCGAAAAGTCATTGTCACCGCTCACATAAAAAAACATTATTTTTTGTTGTTTAGTAGAATGCCTTGTAGAAAAAGATTCTTTTTGAATTACATGAAATTTCAAAGGTTTTTATACAGCATATAAAATAAAGTAGTGTATTAAAATAAAATATTCCTCATTTAAAGGTGATTGAGATGAAGTCCTTTACCTCATGTCCGATTTGACCCGTTTGTTCTTTAATCTCCTGAATACTAAACTAAAGTTAATTTCTACTTTCTTAAGAACCTTTTTCATGTTTATTATTCCTTTTAAATAAATTATTACCATGTTATAACCATCATGTATTCATTTATGTTAATAATGGTCATTTTTTTGATATTTGGTACTTTTGTCAAAAATGAACTTCCTATATTTACATTTGTCTATGTGGTCAAAATTCCATTATATCAAGAATTATATTCATGACTTAGATATATTATATATCATATATATCCTGTATATATTTTTATTTATAATAGTATATAACATTTGGGGATATGAAATGAAATTCACCGTTCATGGAGATGGTAAGTCATACGTACGCATGAACACTAATTTCATTTCTATTTCTTATTTTAAAATATTTAAAACATAATGATACATAAGTATATTATAATTTCAGTATAATATCACATATAATATCATTAAAATCATCCTTAATACGTCCCACATATGTCATTAATGAGTTATATCACTTGAGGGGGCGGTAGTCCGCACTTCCTCAAATTAAATTATCGCATTTACCCATAATGGAAACCATAAAGTTATGATAAAAATGAGAAATACAGAAGCATAAAAAACATAAACATAATATATTTCATATATAAATTCAGTTCCATCATAATTTCCTCTATTATAAGGGGTAGGATATAAATAAACAATCATTATTTCGTGAGGCGTTAGTTTGGCATCCATAGAAACAATATGTTCTTTACCATTAGATGGAGGTGTGGGAAAGTTTAGTTCGAAATCTTATCATAATTACATCCTAGTATATTGAGGATACTAGTGTTGTTATAGAATATAAAAATAAAAATAGTTTAGGGAGTTGGAGAAGTAAAATTAAACAAATGAACATAAGATAAGATGTTACCTTTATATCGGGTAAATCTCTTTTGTTTGAACCAAAAGATTTTGTTGAAGTGACTTATGGCTATGTTAAGGATTATAAGAGGAGGAGATGGATGTAGGGATCTTAATTGGGTAGAGGTTGGATGAGACAATGCTCTTAAGAGGTATGAGTAATGGGTTAGAGGTGAGGGCTTTTTATAAGGGGGAGGATGGGATCATGGGTGGAAATCCCACCTATACCAATAGTTATTTCCCAACAGTTTTCATAAACGATTGGAATAAAAACATTTATACCAACAGTTCTATGAAAGTGTTGTTATACATTAATATATGTTTTTTTCAGTGGTTTTAGTGAATCGTTGGAAAAAATCAGCTAAATAGCCAACAGTTCTTATGAACTGTTGGGATAAACCTACCTAGAATGAGACCCTCCTCCCATCCCAACTTCCCCTCGCATCACGCCCCTACTTCTCCATCATGAAACTCTCATATTCATCCCAAATCCCTCTCGCCTCTACTCCCATCCTGACTCCCATCGCCACCACTCACAGCTCACCACGTTCTCCCCTCCGGCCATTCAACCCCCCCCCCCCCCCCCCTCACCGCTTGTTGTCGCTCATGCATCCCCCTCCTCATAATCCTCTAGTAGAGAATCCCCTCAAAGGACACAAATCACCCCTATGTTGATATTTCTTTCACCTGATGTTAATCCCTCCTAGGTCGAGCTTTCCCTCACCCTATGTGAATCCTTCCTAGGTCGAGATGGTCGATTATCCCCTCAGGTGGCCGGGCATACCACCTAGGTCAAGGATACCATCTGGTCGAGCATCCCCTTCTACGTTTCCAGTATTCTTTGGCAGTAAGTCCCAAATATTTTTCTGGTATGATTAATTGATTCATTGTTTAGTTTGAGTTTTGATGATTCAATTTGTATCATTTTATATTATTTCATTCATCTGTGATATATGATTGATTTTGGTTTTCTCAAAACATAAAACTAGTTATCATTATACTGTTTGTAAATATAAATCATTGGAATTTCACATAGAAGATACCATGAGTACATTATTTTTTTGAAATTTTGGTTATGATGTGCTTCTAGTTTCATAAAGAATATAATATTCTACGTGAAATCATTTGCTTCTAATAAAAATGTTAAGAATATTTTCCCTGTAGAATTATTCAAATCACTGATGCTTGTGGATGTCATTGTCATATTAATAGAGTGTTATAATTTGACAATTAAAATGTTATCTAATGCGTACTTTTTTAATATGTACATGATCCATGTGAAGGGAAATTGGATTTTGGGTAATTATGTTGTTCTTTTTGGATTCGCATACAGTTTAATGGGTAACCATATTTTATTAAATTATAAAGTATTATCTAGATGAAAATTTCCATATAAATATGGCATTAACTCAGGGGAAATGTTTTGATACTTTTTTAGAGATGTGATTAACAATAATTTATTTTCATATTTTCTCCAAGTTGATTTTTTCAATGGAATAACAATACTAAATGAAGGATTCATTTTGAAAAATTATTTTCCATTAAAAAAATTATATATGTGAAGTGTGTGTAATGTGACATTTCCATTCGAGTGTTGTTTTATATCAACAAGTATGATAATAAGGTGGGATTATCAACTTCTAAGATAAACACTGATTGAGGCTTTTTTCTACTGAAGCACTTTTCTTTATAGCTCAAAACTATTTTATTTTCTTTGCGCTTTCTTATTTCTCACATTCTAAACATGTTTATGTTGAGGGGGGTGGGGGATGACTAGGGGTGGGAGATTCCAAGGGGTGGGGGCTCTCCAAGGGGTTGGGGCTATCTAGGGGGTAGGGGATGTCCAGTGGGGGTTTTCTAGGGGGTGGGGGTGTTCAGGGGGTGGGGTGGTGTCCAGGGGGTGCGGGGTTGTTCAGGGGGTTGGGGGATATCCAAGGGGGATGGGGGTGTCCATATGGGTGGGGGTGTCCAGGTTGGTGGTGGGGGTGTCAAGGGGGTTGGGGGAGCTATCCAAGGGGGTTGGAGGCTGTCCAAGGGGGTTGGTGGGGGATGTCCAGGGGGTGTCCATGGGGGTTGGGGTGTCTGGGGGGGGCTATCCAGAGGGGGAATATCCATAGGGGTGGGGGTGTCCCGGGGGTGGGGTGTGTAGGGGGTGGGGGGCTGTCTGTGGGGCTGGGTATGTCCAAGGGGGTGGGGGTTCAGGGGTGGGGGTGTCCAGGGGTTGGGGGTGTCCAGTTGGTGGGGTGGTGTACAAGGGATTGGTGGGTTGTCCAGGGGGTGGGGTGTCCATGGGGGTGGGGTTGGGGTTTCCAAGGGGATTTAAGGTTTCTTTATTCTTCCCTCTTTGTTTTTCCCAATTTAATTTAGGTATTTTGGTGATTTATGTGCCCATGAAAAATATATATTAGGTATAAATTACATGAATAAGACTAATTTCATGATCGACTAGAACCCAAATGAATGCAATTTTCCATGATAATAAGATGAAAAACAAGACTAACTAAATCTAATGGAAATTTCTCATACAAACATTTATCAAACAAAATCAAACTATGTTGAAACTCGATCCAAACTAATTATATACCATTAATAGGAAGAGTAATTGCTAATTAATAATAATGTACTATTTGATATTATTATTTTGAAACATGGATTTGTTTCCCACTTTCTTGCAGGAACATGATTTGACCCATTGGGTATTGTGGTTCTTATATGTTGGGCGGTGACTTGTGTAGTCAAAGGAGAAAGGTATGTTTTAGTCTAGTTTTTATTATATCTTCATTATTGAATATGCCACATATGTCTTTTCTTTCTATTTATGGACAAAGACTAGTTATATTCTGCAAAATGGCAAGAAGGGGTTCAGATTGATTCAGTCTGCCAACTTTGATTTGAGGTAAGATTTTGTGGTTACTACTTCTCTCGCACCTAATGTATTTAGGGATTTCAGTGTTTTCGAATCCATATTATGTTTTCAGTAGGGAGTTGGATCATTTCATGTTGGTTCAGGTGTATTTTCTTCTCTGTTTCAAATCTAGGTAAGGCTTTAATGGTGTTGGTTGGTTTCCCACTACTTATATAGCATCCTCTATGTGTTTTAAGGTTACTAATATCTTTTTTGTAGTGTGTTGATCTCTGCTCATTGGTTTGGAGTCACCAAGTCAAGGGAGACTCGCCTGCATGTGTATAGGTAAGTAAGTATATGTATGTGGGTTCCCCTTTTATGTGTATAATCACCCATGGCAGCGATTATGCATGTATGTCTCTAAGTGGGACCATGTATATATATATATATGGAAACATAGGTGAGAGGAGACTGGTACAGGCATATAATCATATGTGCAAGGATCCCCTTGCACATGCTCATGACCATGCGGGTGTGTGCATAAGGTCTTGGTGTCCATGCATGTGTGTGAAGGTGTGTATACCCAGTGGGGGAGAAACAACATTTAGTTAGAAAGCTCCAAGAGCCGAAATGGACGGCTTGGTTACACCTTGAGGTAGGGTTCCTCTCCTAGCCACATTAATTAAAGAATTGTTTAAATGAAATTTAGCTTCTTTCTTAATTCTGCTTAATTATATTGAATTGCCCATCTTGAATAACAGTTCTTTAATACAACTGTTTCATTTGATAAATATAGTCATGTTTTTATAATAAAAACCCTCCAATAGAGGTGCGCTGTCTACAAAAACTCATAGTGATAGTTATGTTGATATAGTTTATTAACTTATTTCATTTTATTTGTGCTGAATGATTTTTAGAATAAATGTTAAATATAATTAAATGAATTGTGTGATAATAAAATTCCATGATTTTATAATAAAACCCCACCAATGGAAGTGCATAGTCTTCTAAACCAAATAATTGTGATGGTTATTGGTATCATGTTTAGAGGAGATACCTACACAACATTGCAGCATTTAGTTCTTCTATATTTATATAGAAGCCTGGTGTGATCCACTCCATTCATAGTTGTGCATGAAAATTGCCAGCTCACACACACACACACATATATATATATCTATTTTAGTGGTATTTTCATCTGAAAAATCTTAATTTTATAATAATAAACCATGTGGATGCATACACTAGTCCAAAAACCATGACCTTAAAAGCAATGAACTCATACCTGAGGTGTTCCTAATATTCCCTAGGATATGAAAGCATGTTATGTTCATTTTCCCCTATTTATTTATTTCCTATCTATCCCCTTGTTCCTCTGCTCAAGAACATAAAAACTACACCCCTACACTATATGCTATATGACCTTAAGGGTTATCCCCTTTGGTTAAAGTTATGAGACCATAAACTAAGCTGTTTTTGGATCACCCTTCATCTTACCAATAAATCATACCTAGATCCAACTTTTCCATACCCTTTCCACATTCTTGAAGGTGTAACCCTAAGAGCACTGGAATAATTCTGGATCATTTGATCCCTTGTAACATCCTTCCCCGGGTCTGTATCCCCTTGGTGGTGCTTGAATCAAGGAGTCAATACTGGAACTTAGGTACACCATCCCATACACTAGAGGATATCAATTAATAATGAGGTTCTAGGGTCATGCCATTGGAAGACTAACACACACTAGTCTCCCTCCAGACTGGCCCAATATATAAAAAAATGAATATAATAGGGAAAAGAGACCCCAATCCATCCTCGAGTATCGCATCATCTCAATCACAAAACCATCTAAACTACTCCATAATTATCATATGAAAATGACCCTTTAACCAATTTGATCCTATATGCAAGTAATAATTATCCTCAGGGACCAAACTGCCATGGCCTACCAAGCATGGTGAGAGTACAACATAGTAGGGAAACACTAATATAGTTTGATACATAACTAGTAAATGTATGTATGTTCATGTGATATTCATAGATAAATAAATTTATAAACTATTTAATATAAATAAATAAATCACTATTGATCCTTAGTCACTAATGTGACACTTTTGATTGACCACACCAACCTCGTCTTGTGATGAAGTGTCTTTGAGCATGTCGTGAAATTGTTCAAACTAGTAAATCATTTAAAACCAATTACTATCCTATTTTGGAAATCCAATATCAATGTAGTATGTTCAATAACTCTTTCCAAACTGAATAGTCCTATAAAATCTAATTGCAGAAAGTCCACAACCAATTCCCCCTTAGAAATCAAATAATATCAGGCACAATGGTATATTCCTAAAAGTCTTGGGAAGTGAAACATCATCTAGTATCATCCAATTTCTATGCTCCCAGGGAAATATAGTTTCAATGTCTATAGAGTCGATTCCAAGACATCATGGGAATTCTCACATCTATAGTCACTTCATCAAATCTAGGGGGATTACATAAGGAATTCCATAGACATAATGGTCGATTCCCAGTATCCTAAGAATTCCACACTCCTCAGGATCAAGGTTGAATCTCTGCATCCTAATAATTCCACACTCATCAGTATGAAGGTTGAATCCTTGCATCGTATGATTTTATGTGTTTGATTGTAGTGAGTTTTGTGTGTGTTTTCTATGTGATTTTAGGTGATTGTAGTGAGTTTTTGTGAGTTTTTTTGTGTTTTCAGTGAGTTTTTTGTGTGTTTGCAGTGTGTTTTTGTTTTTTTTTTCTCTCTGATTTTTTGTGTGTGTTTGTAGTGAGTTTTTTTTGTGTGATTGCAGTGAGTTTTTTTGTGTTTGCAGTATGTTTTTGTGTGATTGCAGGTTGCAGGTTACAGGTTTCCTGTGTGTTTTCTCTGGTTTCATTTTGGTATTGTGTGATTTCAGGTTGCAGGTTTTAGGTTGCATGCATTTTTTCTGTTTGTTGTGCGTTTTCTGTGTGATTGTAGGTCGTTGTTTTTTTGTGATTGATGGTTTCTGTTTTTGTGTGTTTTCTAAGTGTTTACAATGAGTTTTTGTGAGTTTTTTTAGTTTTCAGTGAGTTTTCTGTGTGCTTTCTATGTGATTTCAGGTTGCAGGTTGTAGGTTGCATGTGTGTTTTCTGAATCCCAGTGTGTTTTTGTGTGATTTCAGGTTGCAGGTTGTAGGTTTCCTTCATGTTTCTGTGTTTTCTATAGGTTGAATCCATTTCCTAATAATAATATGATATTAACCATGGTAGGTCTAATATCAGATTCCAAACGCTGAATTATCACTCATGGTTGGGTTCATCTAGAACCATATCACTGACGGTGAGACCATTATCTTGACCATGACCTTATCAATCATGGGAGGGTTAGATATCATGTTATGATATAATAACTTCATTATCACTCAAGTAAGGGTCCTTCCAACACCTTATAACTCAATGTGTTTACATTCCTTATGATATATCACAATACTTGTTAGAATTTGTCACCCAACAAGTGTATAAAATAACAACAAGGGAATTTGGTCTATATCATATCTCAATAGATAGGTACAAGGTTCTAATCACTAGGGACCTATACCCCCATCTCAAAAATGTCTCACCATCTATGTGAAAATATTTAGTCCTCTTGATAATCATATATATTACACTAGGGAATCTACAAGAGTGCATGAGACTCAAATCAATCTCATACCCAAAAAATAAATAATTAACTCATTATTACCTCAAATAATATATGATATTTTTAGAACATTCCTTGAATCCTAGTCTGCATATGCTTACATGTCCTCACCACCACACTAACTCAGGTACCCTATTCTATCAGTATTAGATGATCTTTCAAGACCACTTGTTGAAGGAAAAACATCTTTGTCACACCATTTCAAGTCCTTGAGAAATAATTATACCTCTTTCACACATCATATGTCATTCTACCATTGAGAGTGTTCTCCCTTCCCCAGATTGGAGGATACTTTCTATTTTTTTCATGTGACTAGTTTTTTTTATCATTCATGGTATTTTTAAAGAAATTATTTCTAGAAACTAAGTTAGTTTTGTATATGAACCAATCCACTATGATAAATATTGTTCCTTATGATCCTAGTCATAATATGTAACTAACCAAACACGCCTTTAATTCCTATAGTTTGAGGTTTCCTTTATTGAATCAGCAACATGCTGCAATTATATGTTTTTAATTAAGAAAACATTTTTAATGAAAAGTGAGAAACCCATAAATTACACATATAGACAGTCAATCAACATGATATGAAATAGTCAAATCAATGAGTTGTAATTTGTGCCTTTTATAGACCTTAAATCTAGGGAGTCTCCATTGGATAACGGTATCCTTCTCATCCAAATCATAATCGAGGTGGTTGTTAAAATTGTAAACCATCTTGTCCCTTGTTTTTATGTGCTCTTCCACCATAATCTTCTACCTGTTGAATCCATGTGCCATGATGCTAAGTTCTTTTTGGGCCCAGGGCCCCTTCTCCTTAGTAAGTTTGGCCTGGAATCACCTACCTACCAGCCTGTCAAACTTCTTATGCGTAATGATGAAATTTAAGCTCTTGTCTGAGAATTCTTTTTTGCATTTGAGGATGGTTTACCAATCATCAACTTCCATCAATTATTTCCGGTTGTGGTGGATATCTGATACAATCGTCTCCTTTCCAGCATTCTCCAGGATTGTGACAAATGATTTTCTTCCTAGTGGATCAAGATTCTTTTTATAATTTTTCACCAACTACTTGGGAACCTTCTAAGGTATCTTCCCATTACTTGAAAAACTAGTGACATGAGGGCTATGTAAGGAATAATATTTTTCTTTTTACAGCCTCTGAGATTACTCGATGAATCCCTTTTAGTCAATGATGGTGTTCTTTCCTTTATAGATACATTGATATAATCCTCTTCAAGTTCCACTTCCATAGGCTCAATAGGGGAATCTGAATCAGAAACCCAATAATCCTTAGAAACCATTAGCTGCAAAGTTCCATCAATCATCCCCTTTTCCATTCTTAGTAATCTAAGTATTTAGGGTAAAATGAATTGTTTGAAGTTACATATTGGTAATATGCCTATATATGATCATGAATGTACTGGATTAGTGTAGCCCGATCTGACACTGATAGGTACTCTGTAATTTGTGCTCCTGATTATAGTGAGAATTGTGCCTCTCTGTGGATGTAAGGTTTATTCCCGAACCATGTAAATTTGTGTGTCCAGTGTGTTTTCATTTCTTCCACATTTTCTTTCATATCTCGTTTCTGTGATTGTCTCTCCCAATTATTCTGCAATAGAATGAAACCAAATTGATTACATGTGTCAGAATTACCATGGAATAAGAGTTTTTACATGATTCATAAACCATTTTTATCATTTGGTGAATTCTTGAAATTACACTATTGCAATTATTCTATCCATATTCTAATATTATTATATAAATGAAAAAGGGATGAATTAGAAATATTTTCCCAAACTCCAATTACAAGAGTGATCTAAATGAGAATAAATATGTAAATAAATATTCTACCTCTTCCTCACATGTCTCAATGTTTCCTCTTCTCCTCCCTAATGGTGACCACCTCTTTCACCCTACCATTTAGAACTTGATATCCAAACCCACTAGAGTTGAGGGTTCTGAACATGTACCAGAAGTGGGGAAAATGGTCCTTGAGCTCTTTAAAGGGCCCCTCTAAGATCATTTTTATATCTCTCCCAACACTTTTCGCCTAATTTTTTTTATTGAAATGTAGAGTACTCTGAACCTTAGCTCAGGCCTAGTAAAGGAACTTATATGTATTCAGGAACAAGGTGTTGAGTGAGGGACTCGTTCTCACATCCCTTGGTGAGCATGGTGTATAAATGGGTTCTATGTGAAGAGATATTGAGGATGAGAATAATAAGACCTCATCCCTTGTAACCTAGAATTCCCACCAGAAAAGGTATTCATAATTCACTTCTCTAAGATCCAAAAAAATTCTCAAAATTATGACATTTCAAGTTTATTAAAGCACCTAAAATTGAGTGACGCATAAACTTCATAACCATGAAAGATTAATTTGATGATATTGCACGAAAACCTAGTTAACTACACCATATTTTAACATCCCCTACTTTTGAAACTTTCTAAAACTCTACTAATTAATTTAAAATAGTGAAATTTTATAAATACTGAAAAACATAATATCAGTAAACATGGTTTGTGATTCTACCCCAAGATAATTACTTGGACTATAGAAGGAACTAAAACACAGAATCACTAATCCCCTGTTATCTCTAAATAGTCTCCCCCCATTTCCCAAGGCATTCATGTTCCATCATCATTTAATTTCACACCGGTGTTGGGTGGCCTACTTTATATTCATTTAACCAGAATACCTTGAGCACATTCCATATTACTAAAATTCCTTAGTAATAACCTTCGAAACTATGAAGTGCACTCCCCTCTATTAATTAGTGCACCAAAATTCTCCATAAGAGTATTCACTCACACCTGAAGGTCAAGGGAATGCATAGTAGGGGAGGTCTTTGTATGCTGCTTGCTGGAATTGCATAGGAGGGTAGGCAGTTGGAAATGCAGAGGGGAGGCATATGTAATTGCAGAGGGGAGGAGGATGGAATTGTTGAGGGGAGGATGATGTTTTCTCGAGGGGAGGATGTTGTATTCTTGAGGGGAGGCTGCTATAATTGCATAGGATGGGAGGTTGTTGTATGCTTGCTGGAATTGCAGCATTGTAGAGGGGAGGCCGCATGAATTGTAGTAGAGGTGCAGGTTTTGTCCAGAATATGATGTGGGAAGTGCAGGTTTACAGTGGGGGTGTATAGGATATACCAACGGTTCTGTAAATAGTTGGTACACTATATTTCTCAATACATATCCCAATGAATTTATATAAACCGTTGTTAAAAAATAGATGTTGCATGTATACCAACGGTTCAAAAACCACTGGTATACATATATACCATCAGTTTTTTTGAAACCGATGGAAACTGTTAGGTGTTGGAAATTATGTGTACCAAGGGTTCTTGAACCGTTGGTACACATATATACAAACAGTTTCCCTTAAACCATTGGTAATCTATGCATTCGGACAGCCTATACCAACAATTTATTAGAAACAGTTGGTATAGGGATATTGTAATGACTAACATACCAACGGATTCTGAAACTGTTGGGATAGGATATCCCAGTAGTTTAAGACCTATCCTCATGGTTTCAAACCGTCGGGATATGTCAAATTTCAAGTAGTGTCTCTTTACGAATTTGTGAAAATATTATTTTATTAGATAATTATTTTCTGTTTCTAAAAGACCAAAACATATTAAAGTCAATGATAATATGACTCATAGTCTAAATAAAATAATCTCATAAGAATTGGATATGTTTTAGATATTATTTTAATCTTTATAATCTAATTTATTTAAATCATTTATAAATGAGGTAAACATTACATCATTATTGTGTCATAAATAATTAAATTTATATAATGTATAAAAACAATAAAAAAATACCATGATGTAGGAAATATTTTAAGATTTCACAATAATATTTATAGTCTAAAAGTTAAATTATATTACCCTATATAAAAATTAATTTACTAAAATATATTTGTTTATATCATTTTTGTCTTTACATTAATTTAATTAAAATAGAGTGTCATTATCACTCCCATGTGTCCCCTTCGAATCCCAAAATCGACCCAAAGATTCTCGTGGTTGGTTATGTATCATCCATTTAGATTAGGACATATGTTGGGGTAATTTTATTTTATTAAAATAATTTTTTTACCCTTATCTACCAGATATACCCTTTGACGATGGTAAATAAAGTATTTACTGAAGTAAATATTCATAATGTCTAAAAATAAAAGTAGACTATTTACACAATTTCGACCTCATGATTCCAAATATGGAATCCATTTTTCCAAATTCAAAACATAGAAGTAACAGAAATTAATTTAAAATTAATTCTTGCTGTCAAAACAAAATGTGTGTTTTTAAGAAATAATAACTATCAAAAGATTGACACTTCTTTATGTCCAATTTCAAAGTGAAATTAATTCCAATAAACAAAATTGTAATAAATGGTGAAAATATATTCTAATTATGCTTTAAAACCAATAAAAAATAATTTAGCCATATAAATAAATTAGATTAAAAGGCATTTTTGAATTAAAATACATCATTTTTCACGTTTTATTAAATATTAAATTTTTTCCGAAAAATACCAAAAATTTACCCAAAGTAAATTTTGATGTCCTGATTCTAAAGAATAATTTTATTTGGTCAAATAGAAAATATAAAAGTGACCAAAACTAGATTTAAATAGGCTTCTCCATTAAAAGGTTGTAAATCAACCTTTAAAGTAAATTATGCTTATAATTAAACTAATTTACATTTCAAGCCTCTAACGTTTATTGGATAAATGTAAAAACATTTAAAAAACATTTATAAACTTATTTTTGTTATTTTTGTTCATTCCCACCAATATAAAGATTAGTCTTTAACTACCATTTAAAATAAAAATATTATATTATGATTGTGCATCGTAAGATTTCAAAGAAACCCATTATTTCATATCAGGTACTCCATCGAACATAGAAACCCCTTTAAGGTAAAATTAATATTTAACTCACCAAATTTTAATTAAATATATAATGTGTTATTTCATTATTTACCTGGGATGTTACACATCCATTGTATGAACCTACCACATTCTCTATAAATCAACTAGATGCAATTTGGGTCCACAAGAAAATCATTAATCCTTGCAATATAATCTAACTACCAAGGTTAAATGAAAAGTAAAAATAGGTGAGTGAGACAAAAAAATTATATGGAGCATAATGGAGATCCTTATCAATATAAATCAAGGTTAAAATCCCTAAACATATCAATAATTCACAATTAATAAATAAATCACCCATGAACTCCCTCAAGTGATTAGTCCCATTTCTAAACTAAATAAATGTGATATAAATGGGTAATGTAAATCATATCATGGTATTACCACAATATAATATCATCAAAAGTTTCCAAAAATGTTCACTATGAATCATACATTTCAATTCACGACCATTACATCAAATAAACATTCAAAAGATATAATTTTCCTGGAATCCCTCACTTATCATTATAAATATTATAAATGGTAATTTTACAATGAAATTGTTTCATTAAAACCCTAAGGTATTAAAATTTATTTCAAAATTATATTAATTCATGATGTGTTTTAAGATCATGGGTCAAAACCTATTTTTATGTGAATAATATATCACTTCAAATAAATAAAGAAAACCCATTTTAATACTGTGGAAAAATTCATTCAATTTGATCTATGGTTCATTAAAAAAATTAAATAATTTTAAATATTAAAGAATGAATTATAAATATCAACTCATTTCATTCAAATGATTTGTTTTACTTTAGAAATATAAACCAGGATTAATTAATCACATTCCATATTACATTCATAAGAAGTGATGTAGTATAAAATATAATATCAAATATATATATATATAAACTATAGTGTCAGAAAAAATGGAATATAAAAAAATAAATCAAAAAATAAATGATTATTTCAATGTATTAGTAAGTTAATAGAATATAGGATTAATTAATATTTCATGCGGAAATTCAAGATTAAAATTCAAAGAACATATACTAATGAATATAAAAATTATAATTTACTAGGAAATAGAAAAATTATATAGGAATTAAAATCATCAAAATATATATCTGGAATATCCAGAAATAAAACATCATTAAGTCTAAGAACTGGAACTTCTGATAGAGATCATTGTATTAAATTAGAGGGATCTTAATAGAAATGATCATTGATAAAAAATACCATATCATACATCAATGAACATAAAAAAATAACATGGATACTAAAATTTTGGGGAAAATATCAAGATAAGTGGATAGATCACATTCCATTAGGAAAAAGACTTACCAGAAGCAGATCAAAACATCTATCGTCCCCTCAATCCATAGAGAGTAGAGGTTGGGACAACCAAAATTCATCTAGTGGTATTCGAAAAATCAAGAGGAAATGATAGGTTAAAAGTATGGATGTTTATATTAAATAAAGAATCTCGTAGTTTTTTTAAAATAACTATATCATAGTACCCTAAGACCATAATACCTAAAGGATGAGTATAGATTCTACAACTCAATGTACTATGCTACACTTTTAAAACATTAATCCAAAATGATCCTCAATACACATAATAGTCTTTGAACAGTTAATTTTTCCATGGGGTTGGACTACAGAATTATAGACACCACAAACCATATCCATCATTAAATAAGTGGCATTGAAAAAATCAATTCCACTTATAGGTTCTCCATGCTATAGGGGTTTCTAAACCTGTAGAGGCACATAAAAAATATAATGAGCCTTAAAACACCGATGCTTCCCGTCCATGCCCTACCTAGGAATAATTATGATTAGAAAATGAAATCCTCCAGACTATAGACACTTAAAATATTCCATAGTGAGCCATGTCGTGGTCATATTACCTTGGAATTATGGTGCATCCACCTGTACAAAAGTCCATGAATTCCAAAATCACTAGAAAAAAATTGATTCATCACTCATGAAATAGGTTGTTAAAAATAAGAGGGTAAAATACATGAAATCATTTAACATGATGATACATTTTTAATCATTGATAACTGGGAACCCTTCACAAAAATTTACTAATTATTAATGGAGAATCAAGAAGATTCCAATTTTATCAAAAGATGAGTAGTAAATATTTTATATTGAATATTTCTCCATGGATGGATGAATATGATTCTTCTATATTTTTTTCACAATGACATGAAATGTGAGTTACTTTGAGGTATTCCATCCAAAAAAATATATGCAACCATGGCATATTCTTGTAATAGAAATCATGATGATGATTGGAGTTTAGAAATACCATCATACCATCTATGATTGATAAAACGTATTCCAAAATAATGGGATTTTAAAATACTAAAAATACATTGGAGATGAGGAATAATATATAGAAGTAAATATAATGATTAGGAGGATAAAAATCATATTTCAAGATAAATTGTTAAATACATTTGAATGGATGATTATGAGAGAATTTATGAATATTTCACTTTGGTGAATGATAATATTAGTTAAATTGGTGGAATTTGAGATAATTTTGATGATTCCACTTTAATGCAAAAGTTGTGGGAAATATTGGAAATAAAATCATCTGTGATATGTAATCCATATAATAGATATTGATGATGGCCCTGGATGATATATACAGTATCATAATCCATTAAAAATTAACAGATAACTAGTGTTCTAAAATAAGAAAAAAAGGATATGGAACTAGAATCCAAGAAATACAAAATCCTTTATATGGAATCAATTGAAGGGAAAATTATAATCTTCCTATAATGGAAGACAATATGGCCTACCAGTTGAAGTGTGTTGTACGGTTTATCATAAATATGTACGTAATTAATCAAGTTATTCATTATTTCTTCAAACGCATTCTAAACTGCATATGATGAAGAGAAAAATATACAAGGATGATCATGTATTTAATTAACAATACACTAAAATGTTATAACATAATGAATATATTAAAAAATGTAAGAAACCACATTTCCAAAATTGAAATTGAAATATAGCATGGAAATTTTGATAAATTGGATATTTCTCCCAAAACTAGAGTTGTAACAACAAAATGAACCATGTTGAGAGGAACTCTAAACTGTTATTATCTTAATATGGATAATTATTATCCCCTCCTTATTCAATTTTATTTTTTATTTCAAATACCATGTTGGAAAATGATTCAATCCATGGATAATGGTATCTAGATGAGGTTTTCTATATAGTAAAACATGTTGAGATAAAATTCACGGAGTCTCATAACATCTATCATTAAGATTCAATGTAACACCTCGACCCTAGTTACCCAGAGTCAGTGCATTATTACATAACATTGGCATGATCACAAGAAAGATCAAATCTCGAAATATCGATTGGTTTAGTAGACTTGGAAACAATAGATATATTCATAAGTCTTACATTACATCATAAAAATGAAAACTACAACAACATGTTTTCTTCATATTCCACACTCATATACCCACATACTATCCCTACGGATCATTCATAAATTACTTCTTCACATCCTAGGAAAAATAAAACATTGAAAGGGGTGATCTCAAATTCCCAGTTAGGATAACAATATAGCAGAAACTTTCATAAATAAGAATAAACAATTAAGGAAATGTATAACAAAAACAAAAGCCTTTTAAACTTGAACTTCAACATATTATGGAAAAAAAATAAAATGAAATAATTCCATTTACTTATTCAAATGGATATTCTATTAATCGAATAATCACATGAAATATCAATAACCACTTTCATAATGATGAAATGCATAATTCCAGACTATCAAAACCACATAAAAAAGGCCTCGTGCCATGACTACAAATAAGATTTTGTCAAGGCCTTGTTCCAAGATACTAGTTTGTCTCATCAGACCTATCGATGCATCGAGGAGCTATAGCGGGCTCCACCTGTCACATATTAAGTCCAATGCATTCCCATATGGAAAGGTTTAAACATAACATAAACATTCGTATTAAAACTAGCATACGAAATGTCAATACTTTAACTATAAACCGTGAAGGGTATAAAAATAACATATCCATAGTCAAAAATATCACAAAACCTTCAATACAATATGGAAGTTTTGTTTCATAATAAATCAGCTTCAAATAAGCTTAAAATCCATCAAAGGATGTTGACATAGATGAAATCAAAACACTTTTTAGAGAAATATCACTTTTTAATTTGAAATCATTTAAGAGTCATATAAAATAAAATATTTTCTTTGAAAATATTCTTATAAGCTTGTAAGGGAATCTTCGAAGATTTTATAACGGCAGAAAATAGTTGCACCCTCTGTATAAGTTAAAAAATACATTCTTACCTTAATTTTGTCGAAAAGGTTAAAAAGCACCTTTTTTGGAAAATGACAGAAAGATTCCTTTATAAACTTCTTATAAAAAGTAAAAAAAGGGTATAAATGACTTTAACCCATATTATGTAAAATAGTAATAATGTTTTGAAATACATTTTTAAGAAACATGGATGTGGATGATAAAGAGATCCTAGTAGATTATTACATATAAACAACCTCAGATAATGAAGAGATTGTGAAATAAACTCTCACCTTGTACTTTTCCTTGGTTAGGGGTAGGTTAACCTCCTGTATAATGGTGAAATAATTGTTATTAAATTATAAAAGAATAATATATATTAATATGATATCATATATGATATTTTAACATTGATTTGTTAATAATATCTTAGTATTATCGTTGTTTCGGTTGTTAACTTACTCGTTTTCTTTTATATGTTTTGTTATGTAAGTCATGTTTATCATGGATAGGTTGTATCTTAATCATATCCAGAATGATATCAAGTCCTTAGATACTATTATTAATCATCAAATGATAATTATACTTGAATGGATATGATGGAGAATGAATCTCATCGCGTTCCTGGAGACGGTAGTCCGTACGTACACACGAGCGACAATATCATTTTTTTGATAATAAAATAATATGTAATTGGATGGTACATCATATATACAGAATCATTATCATGTTATATTTATTATTTAAATTAATTACACATCATTATTATACCCATCCAAATAATAATTTATTGAATAACAATTACACAACGACGTGGAGACGGTGTAGAGACCTGAAGCTTGACGTACATTGACATTACATTACATTTGCGGAATACTTAGTACATAACAAAAATACACACACAAGGATCGTAATAGTTTAGTGTCTTTAGAAACTCGGAATATAATCTTCTAATCCTGGTGAAAGATCTTCAACATCTCCCATAAAGATCTTCTTTTTTTTATACCTAAAACCTTTCTTTATATCCTGGGTAAAAGTAAACATAAAAGGGTGAGCTCAAATTCTCAGTAATGGTAAACAAAAGAAATATCAATCACATCATTTTCATAAGAACATAACATTTTGGAAAACTTAACCTACAAAAGAGAACATAATTTCATAACATGGGATAAATCATAGTAGTGAAATGAAATCAAAATAATCATAACATAAAACATTAAACTTTGTGGAATACACACATAATCATAGAGAATCATTTCTTGTTAGTCAAGACTCGTTGCCAAGACTATCTTAGTGGACAAAGTCCCTTTCTTAACAGAGTCACCCTCGTTTCAGTCCTGTTTCACTGAACCGGTATAACCTACCATTCCAGGCATGTCTATCTCATGAGATATAAAATCTTTACCCAATGCATTGGAGGGAGATATAGGTCCCACCCATCTCATAATGATACCATTCTTATGTGTGCCACAAAATCATAAACCATACCTCATTGCATAACCCATGTAATAAAAATGGGAATCTTAAACATCATGACATCATAAAAACAATTCATATACGATAAAGGAATTTATAAAAATAATTCCATCACAACATAATCAAATTAATGTAATAATAGGTATAAAAACAGAACCCTTTATTATCTTATATGGAAAATAATTTTGATAAAACACATGAACTCCATTCTTGAGGAAAATATCCTTTCTACTTCAGAAAACACTTTTCCTTTCATAGCATGTCGTACAATTATAAACTAAAAGAAGTTGATTAAAAAATAAACTTGAAAACATGTAAAGGAAGCTTCTTGGAAATAATGTTTTAAAAAAATCCATTCATTCTGTATAAGTTAAAAAGAACATTCTTCGTACTTTTGTCAGAAAAGTCAAAAAGTACCTCGTATGAAAAATGACAAAAGATTCCTTTCATATCTTTTACTAAAAATTCACCGAAGGGTAAAATTGGATTTAAAAAATTGTAGGTGGATGGAAATAATATTACATATTGAGGAAACATGGATTTGGATGATAAAATACACCCCAGTAAATACCAAAGTATAAACAATCTCGGATAAAAATGAGATTGTGATATTTCCCCTTACCTTAGGTCTGATTTGCTTCGTAAGTGTCCGAACCTCCTGTATAATGATTTAAATAATGTCATTGACTTATTACAGAATCATATTCATTGTTATCATATCATATATGGTTCACTTATGACTTTATATTACCCGTTGTTTTGTAAATTCCATGTTAAAGAGCGTTTTGGGTAAAATTGTTTCATTTGTCGTCCGTGTTTTGACTTGTAATTATTCATATGATTACTTAGATCATGATTACTTAATTCCAGAATATAAAACATGATATATATATATATATTCAGAATATACATATATATAATAAATCAATAAATGGAAAGAAATACACCGTTCATGGAGACGGTAGGCCGTACGTACGCATGAACACTGTTTTCGTTTCCTTATTGAATTGAATGGAATTAATTAGATGACATACATATAAATATAAATAAATCCATTATCATTATTATGTAATATATTTCATTAGTACTTACTATATATACTTTATAATCATTCATGAATGGTTAATCATTGAGAATGAATCTCATCGCGTTGTGGAGACGGTAGTCCGTACGTACGCACGAGCGATGATATCGTTCCCTTGGTCGTGGAATTGTGTTGAAGGGTATGTATACTATTTAAGAATCAATATCACTTTATAATAATCATATATAGTTACTCATTACACCATTATACTCATCCAACTAAGGTGGTGGTGGAAAATAGATTACACCACGGCGTGGAGACGGTATTCCGTACGTACGCACGCGTGGTGATTTCCTTTTTCCATAGGATGGATAGAAGGTTAATTATAGTTTTTGATATTTATAATAACATATTAGTATATAATAAATACTGATGTTATTACTTTATCATGAAACAACTAAAGAAGAAGATGTTGAAGAAGAAAGAAATTGAAAAAGATCGGTAATGGATATTACCTCTTTTTGACGCGCCTTCACTTAACCTCTACTTAAAGAACTAAGGATGGTCTTTGAAGAAGGCCAGGACCTCTAGGATGATACTAGGGAAGTGGAGAAGAGATTTTGGCAGGGTTTTTCCGAGCATGAATGCTCAAATTGGTATGAGCAGGAGAGGGAGGAGGTGCCCTTTTATAAGGGAGGAGAGGGGCATCTTAGGAAAATCTCAAAATATTATTTTATATTAAGGTCAAGTTCGGTTTATAATGGTTCCCAATGGTCTTATTTAGAAGATAAAGTGGGGATGGGTTTAAATCCTATCATCCAATAGGATTTAGACAAGTTTAGGTTATTATTTTAACCTTATCAATTAGATTTAACTCTAAGTTAAATAATTTAACTTTTACCGTGTATTTTTGTTTTCTTACACTATATGGTTAATAAACTTACTATATGAAGCCAAACGAACCCCAAGTTGTTTATTATTAATATATATATATTTATATAAGTCATTTGTCCGAACCTTATATTTTTAGGAATTAAATAACCATTAATAATATAATATTTGTTTTAAAAACTAATTTATGTCAATTTTGACACTATTTGGTACATGATTTTTATGAAATTTCTAACAGAATGATAAGTTCAGAAAAAGTTACTTAAATCAACAATAACATGTCATAGTAACCTAAAAAATTAGTGTAAGTCATAAAAAGTCTCAAATTACATTTATTTGGGCATTTATAACATCAATTATGTTAATATTTTCTTAAAAAGGTAATTACTGCATCATCGTTGTGTCATAAATAAATTAAATTATTTAAAGTATAAAAATTAAAAAAAAAATACCATTATGTAGGAATTCTTTTTATCTTACTAATGAATATTTATAGTCGAAATTATATTATTTATAACCCTATATTAAAAATGTTTTAGTAAATAAACTTTGATTTTAACTCTTTTAACTCTTCTTTGAATTAAATAATAATAAATGTCCTAATCTAATCCAAGTGGGCCTAAATGATATTATTTTACACTTAAGGTTGTTTTTGGTCGAGATAAACTTGTCCAATAGGATTAGGACATGTTTTAGGGTAATATTAATATCATTTTAACCCTTAATTACCCTATTTACTTTTAACCGTGGTAAATAAAAGTAAAACGTTACTATTCACCAAAAATTATTTTCATCTCATTGAACCACCTTTTACTTACTGAAATCAACCGTGTCTCTCAGATTTTTTAAATTCCATTCACAGAAGTGGTAAAATTAAGATTTATGAAAAAATTAGTTTTTTTAACTACCACTTAGTAGTTTCACTATTCATCAACAATTGAAGTTTTTCAGAAAAATGCCAAAATTTCACCCTAAGCTATAATTGATATTACGAATTCAAAAATGTTTTCTATTTTAAAAAATTCCCAACATATAAGTTGCATTAATTAATTTTATAATTAATTTCCGCTGTCACAACAAATAGCGTGTTTTTAAGAGATAATAACTATCAAAAGATTAACACTTGTTTATGTCTGTTGTAAATGTGAAATTACATCCAATGACCAACATTGTATTGAATTGTAAAAATATATTCTAAATATACTTTAAAACCACTCAAATTAATAATTTATCACTATTAATTATTTCGATTAAAAAAATTTGTTTTCAATTAAAATTTAGTAATTTCCACTATTCATCAAAATATGAAAGTTATCCGAAAATTACCAAAATTTCACCCTAAGCTAATTTCGATATTCCGAATCCAAAAATGAAATCCATTTTGAAAAATAAAATTTACAAAATTTCAAAAAGTTGTTATTACTATTCATAACGGCTAGTTTTAATAATATTTTAATAGCATATCGTTGTTTAGTGAAACTCGGTATTGCGTACTACACACGCTATCAAGGAAGGTCGTGATTGCGTGTAATGAAAGGCAAGTCAAGGATGCGTGTTGTGCAAGAACCTTTTGGTGTAGCGTACAACACAAGACATTAATGAAATTACAAATAATATTTTTCATAAAATCTCGGGGTGTTACATTCTACCCCCCTTAAAATGAATTTTTCCCTCAAAATTCGTCGGGGTTATAAATGGTTTACTACTTGAAAAGTTTCTTTAATAGAAACCCACATCGTAAAAATGAATACCAAAACCAATCTTTAAAAACAAAAGTATGAAACATAATGATTACCCAAATAAACTAATCACTGGGTTTCCACATAGGTGAAAATATGGATATGGAAGAAAAATATAACCATCATGTTCTGATGGAGAGTGGTAGAGAACATGGCTATGGAAAATCCAACAATCACAAATCCATAAATTTGTGACGATCTAAGGTACCATCTGATTAATCAGATATAAGATCACTAGGACAACATTTTTGGTTTTCATGATCGTTTCCCTAAAGTTTAAGAATTTGAATTAGAATAAATACTTACTTTATTTTGGTACAATCTCACTGTTGTTCATGCCTTAAACAATTTCCACTTTATCTCCTAAATAAATGAAGTTGAATTTGTTATTCGTGAAGTGTTAGCAGATCATGTGATAGAATGACGGGTCATTCCATCTCTTTCAAACAAAAGGTTAGAAAAAGTTATAAGTCCATCTTATGGTTAATCGTATATGGTTCCAAAAATGAACTTATACTTCATATATCATACCACTTAATAAAATTAAACTAGTTTCTACTAACCAGGGACTTCCTGTAGGCCAGTGGTAGGCGATAAAGGCCAGTCGCACTTCGGTTGTGGGTTCGATTCCCACAGCCTTGTCCGACACGATGGGTTGTCGCCCGTCCTGCAGGTTGTCTTTTTTCTATAGCTATATTACTATAACATCCCATCAATAACATCGAAAAACGGTTTATACTAACTTATGTCCAACATAATCTATTCTAATCTTTAGGCTTATCTAAAATACTTCGGTCCAAGCTCATAGTATAAAGAAAATTATTACTTGAAATGTCACAGAACAATCACGTGAATGCCATCATTTATCCCCCATATATCATAAGATATATCTTGTTGGTCAAATTACAAACATGTGAATACCTTAATCATGTATTCTCTTGAAGAATGAATACCCATTGAACCTTAGTGAAAACATGAATGCTGTCAAAAGTTAACTCTTTCCACATACCAAAATCCAAAAATTCTATATACTCAAACCATGATATAACCTTCTCCTTATATCAGTCATGATCTCATGAATACTATCAAACATTTAATTTTCTCCTTATCCCTTCATTATGCGCATACCATCAACATTCCAAAAATATCTGAATAACCTTTCATGGATACTGGTAACATTAATCATACACTTTCAAAACTCAAGGAAAGACAACAGTGTAACAATCCATAGATGTCTCTTTATTCCATAGTAGCATGAGATTACTTATACAACATTACACATGATAAACATGTAAAAATTCCACTACATTCTTAAACCATTGACCGAAATTCAACAATTCTTTCATCTCACATATCATTTGTAGTCTCTTCATCATCATCCACATAAATACTACCCATACGACCATACTGATTCTCTTCATGATACTTTCCCTTAGGGCATTGGTTTGCATAATTCCCGTACATTCCAAATTTAAAACATTTAACCATTGCTGATGTCGTAGCAATACCATTATCCTCATCCATGGTGTTAACTGAACCTTTTCCCTTGCACTTATTGTCTTTGTGTCCTTCTTTTCCACACCCAAAGCATCTTCCAATTCCTTTGAAACATTCTCCTTGATGCCTCTTCCCACATTATTTACATAGGGGAAATTGAACTTTCTTTCCTCTATGATCATCATGAAACTCCATCTTTATCTTATTAGCCGAGTCAGGAAACTTACCAAATTTTACTTTATTGATCATATTATGAGATTGCTGATTCGGCATAATAATGGTGTTTGGACTTCCAAATCCCATTTCATTTGGTTGCTCATGAATAATATCATTCCATTGTCCATCATATCCTCCATTATCGTGAATCATCTTGTTTCCAGCCATTTTCTAAAACCCAAAAAGAATAGTGTGAGAGGCAAAAATCATAATAAAGGGGGAGTAACTTTAATATCTAACATCTTTTGTTTAATCTAATATCGTTACCATAGTTCTAGGACTATATCTTATACGTATACTTATCCTTAGGGACATCCCTAGACATACCTTAGAAATATCTCTAGGGATCTCACTAACGTTTTTGCATCCTAGTTTCCAAAGGATGACTAAAATTTTCCTCTGATAAAAACTGTAGAGACCCGAAACTTGGCGTACATTGACATTACATTACATTTGCAGAATACTTAGTACATAACAAAAACACACACACAAGGATCGTAATAGTTTAGTGTCTTTGGAAACTCGGAATATAATCTTCTAATCCTGGTGAAAGATCTTCAACATCTCCCATAAAGATCTTCCTTTTTTTATACCTAAAACCTTTCTTTATATCCTGGGGAAAAGTAAACATAAAATGGTGAGCTCAAATTCTCAGTAAGGGTAAACAAAATAAATATCAATCACATCATTTTCATAAGAACATAACATTTTGGAAAACTTAACCTGCAAAAGAGAGCATAATTTCATAACATGGGATAAATCATAGTAGTGAAATGAAATCACAATAATCATAACTTAAAACATTAAACTTTGTGGCATACACACATAATCATATAGAATCATTTCTTGTTAGTCAATACTCATTGCCAAGACTATCTTAGTGGACAAAGTCCCTTTCTGAACCGAGTCACCCTCGTTTCAGTCCTGCTTCACTGAACCAGTATAACCTACCATTCTAGACATGTCTATCTCATGAGATATAAAATCTTTACCCAATGCATTGGAGGGAGATATAGGTCCCACCCATCTCATAATGATACCATTCTTATGTGTGCCACAAAATCATAAACCATACATCATTGCATAACCCATGTAATAAAAATGGGAATCTTAAACATCATGACATCATAAAACAATTCATATATGATAAAGGAATTAATAAAAATAATTCCATCACAACATAATCAAATTAATGTAATAATAGGTATAAAAACAGAACCCTTTATTATCTTAGATGGAAAATAATTTTGATAAAACACTTGAACTCCATTCTTGAGGAAAATATCCTTTCTACTTCAGAAAACACTTTTCCTTTCTTAACATGTCGTACAATTATAAACTAAAAGAAGTGGATTTAAAAATAAACTTTAAAACCTGTAAAGGAAGCTTCTTGGAAATAATGTTTTAAAAAATCCATTCATTCGGTATAAGTTAAAAAAACATTCTTCGTACTTTTGTCGGAAAAGTCAAAAAGTACCTCGTACAAAAAATGACAAAAGATTCCTTTCATATCTTTTTCTAAAAAGTCACTGAAGGATAACATTGGATTTAAAAAATTGTAGGTGGATGGAAATAATATTACATATTGAGGAAACATGGATGTGGATGATAAAATACACCCCAGTAAATACCAAAGTATAAACAATCTCGGATAAAAATGAGATTGTAATATTTCCCCTTACCTTAGTCCGATTTGCTTCGTAATTGTCCGAACCTCCTGTATAATGATTTAAATAATGTCATTGACTTATTACAGAATCATATTCATTGTTATGATATCATATATGGTTCACTTATGACTTTATATTACCCGTTCTTTTGTAAATTCCATGTTAAAGAGCGTTTTGGGTAAAATTGTTTCATTTGTCGTCCGTGTTTTGACTTGTAATTATTCATATGATTACTTAGATCATGATTACTTAATTCCAGAATATAAAACATGATTTATATATATATATTCAGAATATAAATATATATAATAAATCAGTAAATGGAAAGAAATACACCGTTCATGGAGACGGTAGGCCGTACGTACGCATGAACGCTGTTTTCGTTTCCTTATTGAATTGAATGGAATTAAGTAGTTGACATACATATAAATATAAATAAATCTAGTATCATTATTATGTAATATATTTCATTAGTACTTACTATATATACTTTATAATCATTCATGAATGGTTAATCATTGAGAATGAATCTCATCGCGTCGTGGAGACGGTAGTCCGTACGTACGCACGAGCGATGATATCGTTCCCTTGGTCGTGGAATTGTGTTGAAGTGTATGTATAATATTTAAGTATCAATATCACTTTATAATAATTATATATAGTTACTCATTACACCATTATACTCATCCAATTAAGATGGTGGCGGAAAATAGATTACACCACGGCGTGGAGACGGTATTCCGTACGTACGCACGCGTGGTGATTTCCTTTTTCCGTAGGATGGATAGAAGGTTAATTAGAGTTGTTTCATATTTATAATAACATATCAGTATATAAGAAATACTGATTTTATTACTTTATCATGAAACAACTAAAGAAGAAGAAGAAGTTGAAGAAGAAAGAAATTGAAAAAGATCGGTAATGGATATTACCTCTTTTTGACGCGCCTTCACTTAACCTCCACTTAATGAACTAAGGATGGTCTTTGAAGAAGACCAGGACCTCTAGTATGATACTAGGGAAGTGGAGAAGAGATTTTGGCAGGGTTTGGACGAGCTTGAATTCTCAAATTGGTGTGAGGAGGAGAGGGAGTAGGTTCCCTTTTATAAGGGAGGAGAGGGGCATCTTAGGAAAATCTCAAAATATTATTTTATATTAAGGTCAAATTCGGTTTATAATGGTTCCAAATGGTCTTATTTCAAATATAAAGTGGGTATGGGTAGAAATCCTCTCATCCAATAGGATTTACACAAGTTTAGGTTATTATTTTAACCTTATCAATTAGATTTAACTCTAAGTTAAATAATTTAACTTTTACCGTGTCTTTTTGTTTTCTTACACTATATGGTTAATAAACTTACTATATGAAGCCAAACGAACCCAAAGTTGTTTATTATTAATATATCTATCCTTATCTAAGTCATTTGGCCGAACCTTAGATTTTTAGGAATTAAATAACAATTAATAATATAATATTTGTTTTATAAACTAATTTATGTCAATTTTGACACTATTTGGTACATGATTTTAATGAAATTTCTAACAGAATTATAAGTTCAAACCAAGTTACTTAAATCAACAATAACATATCATATTAACCTAGAAAATTACTGTAAGACATAAAAAGTCTAAAATTACATTTATTTGGGCATTTATAACTTCAATTATGTTAATAGTTTCTTAAAAAGGTAATTACTGCATCATCGTTGTGTCATAAATAAATTAAATTATTTAAATTATAAAAATTACAAATAAAATACCATTATGTAGGAAATATTTTTATCTTTCTAATGAATATTTATAGATAAAATTATATTATGTATAACCCTATATTAAAAATGTTTTAGTAAATAAACTTTGATTTTAACTCTTTTAACTCTTCTTTGAATTAAATAATAATAAATGTCCTAATCTAATCCAAGTGGGCCTAAATGATATTATTTTACACTTAATGTTGTTTTTGGTCGAGATACACTTTAATATCATTATGTATTAACTCATTTTATCTTTCTAATTAATATTTAAAATCATATTTATATTATGTATAACCCTATATTAAAAATGTTTTAGTAAATACACTTTGATTTTAACTCTTTTAACTCTTCTTGGAATTAATTAATAATAAATGTCCTAATCTAATCCAAGTAGACCTAAATGATAATATTTTATTCCTAAGGTTGTTTTTGGTCGAGATACACTTTTACAATAGAATTAGGACATGTGTTAGGGTAATATTAATATCATTTTTACCCTTAATTACCCTATTTACTTTTAACCGTGGTAAATAAAAGTAAAAAATTACTATTCACCAAAAATTATTTTCATCTCATTGAACCACATTTTACTTACTGACATCAACCGTGTCTCTCATATTTTTGAAATTCCATTCACAAAAGCGTTAAAATTAAGATTTATGAAAAAATTAATTTTTTTAACTACCACTTAGTAGTTCCATTATTCATCAAAAATTGAAGTTTTTCAAAAAAATGCCAAAATTTCACCCTAAGCTATAATTGATATTCCGAATTCAAAAATTATTTCTATTTTACAAAACTCCCAACATATAATTTTCATTAATTAATTTTATAATTAATTTCCGCTGTCACAACAAATAGCGTGTTTTTAAGAGATAATAACTATCAAAAGATTAACACTTGTTATGTCTGGTGTAAATGTGAAATTACATCCAATGACAAACATTGTATTTAATTGTAAAAATATATTATAAATATAATTTAAAACCACTAAAATTAATAATTTATCACTATTAATTATTTCAATTAAAAAAAGTTGTTTTTAATTAAAATTTAGTAATTTCCACTATTCATCAAAATATGAATGTTATCCGAAAATTACCAAAATTTCACCCTAAGATAATTTCGATATTCTGAATCCAAAAATTAAATCCATTATGAAAAATAAAATTTACAAAATTTCAAAAAGTGGTTATTACTATTCATAACGGCTAGTTTTAATAATATTTTAATAGCATATCGTTGTTTAGTGAAACTCTGTATTCCGTACTACACAAGCTATCAAGGAAGGTCGCGGTTGTTTGTAATGAAAGGAAAGTCAAGGATGCGTGTTGTGCAAGCTCCTTTTGGTGTAGCGTACAACACAAGACATTAATTAAATTAAAAAGAATATTTTTCATAAAATCTCGGGGTGTTACAGACGGTAAGCCGTAAGTATGCACGTATGGTGACGTGTTATTCAAAAGATGGATAGAATACTGAAATATGGTTGTAAAATGTTTAGAATAACATCAAAGTATATATAATATACTGGAGTTATTATTTTATAATGATAATAACAATGAAAGAAGAAGTGGAAGAAGAAAGGAACTTGAAAAAGGGTGGTGAAATCATTACCTCTTCTTCGGGTTCTTCCTTTTGATTTGATCAAAATGGATCCTTAAGATGGATTTATTACTAAAGGAAGGCCTCTAGGATGAATTTAGGGAAGTTTAGAGAGTATTTTGGAAGATTTGTTCCGAACCAAAAGGCTTTGAATGTGTGAGTAAATGAGAAGGGAGAGTTCCCTTTTATAAGAGGGGTGAGGGGCACCTTTGGAAAAGCTAGAAATATTATTTTATAATAAATTCATATTCGGTTTCTAATGGCTCCAAAGTGTATTATTTAAAGTTTAAGGTGGGGATGGGTCTAAAACCACTCAACCAATAGAATTTAGACAGGTTTGGGTTACTATATTAACCTTATCTTTAAGTATTAACTCTTAGTTAATTAGTTTCACTTTTACAATTTCTCTTTGTATTTTTATATTATATGGTTAATAAACATACTATATACATCCAAGAGATCCCCAAGTGGTCCATTAATGATACACCTATCATTATATAAGTCTCTTGGCCAATTCTTTAGATTTTTATGAATTTAATTTCAATTAATAATATAATATTTGTTTTAAAAACTCCTTTATGTCAATTTTGACACTATTCAATAATTGATTTTTGTGAAAATCATAACAGAATGATTACTTAGAACAAAGTTACTTAAGTCAATTCTAACATGTCATATGAACCTATAAAATTAGTGTAATGCATAAAAATTATCAAATTATGTTTATTTGGGTATTTATAATATCAATTATTCTAATTGTTCGTTAATTAGGTAATTACTGCATCATCATGGTTTCATAAATAAATTAAATTATTTAATGTCTAAAATTTATAAATAAACTATCATTATGTATGAAATCATTTTATCTTTCTAATTAATATTTAAAATCGTATTTATATTATGTATAACCCTATATTAAAAATGTTTTAGTAAATACACTTTGATTTAAACTCTTTTAACTCTTCTTGGAATTAATTAATAATAAATGTCCTAATCTAATCCAAGTGGACCTAAATGATAATATTTTATTCCTAAGGTTGTTTTTGGTAGAGATACACTTTTACAATAGAATTAGGACATGTGTTAGGGTAATATTAATATCATTTTTACCCTTAATTACCCTATTTACTTTTAACTGTGGTAAATACAAGTAAAAATTTACTATTCACCAAAAATTATTTTCATCTTATTGAACCAAATTTTACTCCTTGATATTAACCGTGTCTCTAAGAGTTTCAAAAATCCAATCACAGAAGCAGTAAAATTAAGTTTTATGAAAAATTCAGTTTTTTAACTATCACTTAGTAGTTTCACTATTCATCAAAAATTGAAGTTTTTCAGAACAATGCCAAAATTTCACCCTAAGCTATAATTGATATTCCGAATTAAAAAATGATGTCTATTTTACAAAATTACAGACATATAAGTTTCATTAATTAATTTTATAATTAATTCCCGTTGTTACAACAAATAGAGTGTTTTTAAGAAACAATATATATCAAAAGATTGACATTTGTTTATGTCCAATTTCAATGTGAAATTAATTCTAATGAACACCACTGGATAAAATTGTAAAAATATATTCTAATTATACTTTAAAACCACTAAATAATATAATTTATCACAATAAATTATTTTGATTAAAAAAATTGTTTTTATGTATTTTTCACTATTCATAAAAATTGGAAGTTCTCAGAAAAATACCAAAAATTCAACTTAGGAGAATTTCGATATTATAAATTAAAAAATGAAGTCCATTTTGAAAAATAAAATATATATAATTTCAAAAAGTATGTATTACTATTCATAACAGCTAGTTTGATTGGTTGTTGTGTGTTAGAACTTGGTGTTGCGTACAACACACGCTATCACATTATTCAAAGAGAAGCGTACCGTAGAAGCTTGGTGTGTTACATTCTCTCCTCCTTCAAATATTTTCGTCCTCAAAATTTCTAGAATACTACCGCATGAAAAGACTCGGGTGGTTCTACATCATAAGTTTCTCGGGTTCCCACGTTGCCTCTTCCATCTTATGGTTTCTCCACAAGACTTTTACCAGACGATTCGTCCGGTTTCTCAGTACTTGTTTTATCGTATCAAGAATCCTGATGGTCTCTTCACAATAAGACAGATCGGGTTCCAGTTCTAATTCCTCATAGGTGAGTACATGCGTTGGTTCAGGCATGTATTTCTTCAATAGAGATATGTGGAACACATCGTGAACTTTGGAGAGACTTGGTGGAATTGCCAATCAGTATGCTAAAACCCCAATTCATTCTAGAATTTCGAAAGGTCCGATGTACATGGGTCTGACAGATCGGTCTCACAAATCGGTCTGACAGATCGGTCTCACAGATCAGTCTCACAGATCGGTCTGACAGATCAGTCTCACAGAGCGGTCTGACAGATTGGTCTGACAGATCGGTCTCACAGATCGGTCTCACAGATCGGTCTGGCAGATCGGTCTCACAGATCGGTCTCATAGATCGGTCTCACAAATCAGTCTGACAGATCGGTCTCACAGATCAGTCTCACAGATTGGTCTGATAGATCGGTCTCACAGATCGGTCTCACAGATCGGTCTCACAGATCGGTCTCACATATCGGCCTGATAGATCGGTTTCACAGATCGGTCTGACAGATCGGTTTCACAGATCGGTTTTATGTACAGTAACGGTGGGTGAACAGTGTTTCCAGATTCCTACAGTTTTTCCCCTTTTGACGTTTCCTTTGACGTAAAATACATTTAAATCCATATTTTAAGGGCTCTTAAGGCCGTTTCAAAGGCCATAAATCTTATATTAATTATTCCTAAGGTCGGGATGTATTTACTTGGTCAAACCTCATGGGTTAATGCGATCCATTTTTAATGGAGAATTAACCGGATCTTAAAATGTCGCCCCATTAAATCTTAAAAAAAGGGATGAGATATCTTTCTCCCATGTTCTTCCTCTTTGTTCTCGGCAATGAGATGCCAAAACCTTTCAATCCTTCCCATTGGAGTGTCACAATCAAACTTTACTCCTCGGATCAGTTCTGCTCTGTTTTGATGCAACCAAGCTGTGTCGATCATTCTTCGATATAAGGTATGTTTATCATCATTCCTTCATGGGTCATCTTCTCTTGTTCTCCTTTCCATATTATTCCATGTAATTTCCAAGATTCTAATGGGTTTTCTTGGGGTTAGTTGGTACTGTTGTACCGTGGCATCCTCTGGTGGATGCAGTTGTCATGAGAGGAGGATTGTGACCCGTTGTATGGATAAAGGACGTCAAGAACTCTTCCAGTTAGGGTATTCATGTATTCTCTAATTGTATATGTGCAATCGTATAATTATCATGATTTAGTCCTTTGGATCACAGTGAAATTGACCTAATTAAACACTTGAACCGGATTAAAAGAATTGGTTAATCGCATGTTTTTACTTTATACCATGATAACGGTTTGCCTCATGTTTTTCTAGATAGAGTGATATCTATGTTTTCTTTGATTTTTTGTTCATTCGTGATAGAAATTGATAATGAATGTAAATCTGGAATTAATTGTTAATTAATTGGCTAAAGATAAAGAGGCATGTAAATTAATATGGTTATTGCTGTTGTTGTAGTTGTTCTAATTTGAGGATAATCAAAATGGGGAAGTAAGCATGGTTATTTAATTATGATAGCTTACTGATTAGGTATCCCGTAATTGGAGCCTACGAATAACAAATCTGCTAATTCAATATGGATTAAAGAACAAATTATATGGGAATTTCTAAAAGGGTTTTGAGTTACCCTCTTGTTTGTTAAAGGGTCAAGAGCCCATGGTTGTTACTGTTGTTTTCCTGCTGCTTGTGCTGTGATGTGAGCCTGGATGGCTGGTGTGATATGTGGAGTCATAGAGGCCTTGTGGTGGTGGCAGCAGATGACGCCTAGAGTGGCGAGATGCATCAGGTTATGCATGTGGGTGTCGAGGAGGACACCAGGGGTGATGGAATGGGATGGATGTGGTTGTTGGATGCCTGTGGATTCTTTTAATGTTTATCAGCTTTGCTTTTCCCCACTGCTCAAGGCTGATGGTCTTGCTTACCCTTCTTCCAAAGGAGGCGAAGACGCGCAGGGTATGCCATGTGCTTTTCGTGTTTAGCCTCTCGAGGGTGAATGGGTCTATGATCTTTCTATAGGCGGCAAAGACACGACAGGTAGTATATCTACTCACCGTTTTGAGCCTCCTTTGTGTTTACAAGAATAGGATGCTTTTCTAGAATTCCTGGGAATATGGAAAAGTAATTATATAATGAATGTTTGATTAAATGGCGAAAATCCACGGGGATGGAGATACTATAATTTAAATGTGATGTGAATCCTAAAAGGAGCAGTTGGTTTTGAATGTGATGCCAATTCAGTTTAATGTGGAATTGTTCATGATTAATTAATGTTTAAAGAATTAATTAATGTACAGTGGAACTGATGAAATGAGAACAGAGTAATATAATAAATCTCTTCAAATGTTTGTGTGCTTATGGGACACCTAATCTTAGAAGTAACAGCCTGGAGTCTGAGAGACATTAGCTGCAGTTGTATCTAAGACTGGGTAATGCCCATAGTGTGGATGTGAGTTATATATATATTCTGTACTTTTGTGTTTCTATACACTACTTCAGCATGTCGGTAAGGGAAACTGACACCCCGGGGATTCTGAGCCATGGGGGGTGTTTTCCCTAACATTCTGATGGGAGGTCGAATGGCTGACTACCCCCTTTGGCCTCGCTCTCTTCTCTTGGTAAATACATGTGCCTACAGGCACAACAGTTAGTTTCCCCATATATGTGTGTAGAGGGTTATAATGGCTTGTGGTTATTTCACACACATATATTCTGGATATAGTATCCTATGGACTACTATAGGTGTAATGTGTATAGGCTGTGATGGCTTGAGGACCCCTACTCGGTGTATGGGATATATTGGCTTGAGGTATAATACCTAATGTATGATACACGTTATGCAGTCTGTGGTGGGTCCCGGAACTTACCTGGTTACTTTTGGTTGGGAGGATGGTGTGGTGCTTTGCCTAGGTGTCTGCGGGCAAGCCTTTGTGGTGCACGAGGTGCAGATTGTGGAGCTTAGCCCAGGTGACTGTGGGAAAGCCTTTGGAGAGAGATGCACAGGACGTATGTCGTTGGGGAAAAGCAGCAAACCAGTGGGGAATTAGTAGCGGGGTACACTTGATAATCTTTACTATATGCTATATTCTCGTATTCTTTACTTGGTGATAGTATCCATGGTGAGGTTGGGAACTTAGTATACCTGTTTAGGTGATGAGTTAGTTTCACTTGTTGTTCACTAGGCTTTAGCATGCTTTCTTTACTGTTGCACGAGAGGCTTGAGGATGATCCTACTGAGTATACTGTTATAATCACCCTATGTATATATAAACTATTTTTCAGGTCACTTGGAGCAGGTTGGAGATCAAGCTGGTTACTACTATCTTGAGGTTGGAGGAGGAGCTATTTGGGCTTGTGGTCACTGTCGTTTTACTTTCTTTTGAGTACTTTTAGTTTCCCCTTTCATTTTTAGTACTTTTGCATGACATTTCATATATGTACTTGGATTTCTTTTATTTTTTTTTAGTTCTGAGTTGGAGTTGATTGGATTCTATTCTATCTCTCTGTTCTGCATGTGTTCTCTTAGAGGGTAATGCCTCCCATTTGTATGTTTATTATACCCTCGGTGCTAGTCACCAACCCGGGGCCTACTGGAGGCGGTACTCGGGGGTCATTATCTCTCTTCTCACATTGCCGGCCCAGGAGGGGTACACTTTGTGGGGAGGGGGTCATGACAGAGTGGTATCAGAGGTCTGGTTGAGGGATAGAATGGAGTTTGGAGTTAGGCATAGGTGAGGATGCATGGGATGGTAGGGAAACAGTGTCATTCATGTTTAGAAAGTGGGGTAAACACTGGAGACCGGTAGAGACATAGGCATTTAGGGCCCCTTATGATCTGTTGCACGGACCTTTAAGTTTATGATGGCTACTAAACAAAGTGATACTGGTTGTAGGGTAGAGACCTAGGAAAGTATCATGCATCATTATTCTTTGTGCCTGTGTTTGAATGGGTAGACCTTGGGATAGGTAACCTAAAATTAATAAAACAAAAAAATTAATTAATTAATGTTGAGTCTTCCATATTCCAGGCTTAGGAGATCTAACAATTGTTATTTTACAGGTATGGCTCCAGGTCAACGTCCTTGTCAGGTTTGCGCAAAAGATGCCCAGCAGGCTGTTCCAGCAGATCGCCGCCGGGTAGAGGTTGACGATGATACACTTGGAGGAAGACACTCCGAGAGTTTCAGCGCCAGAGTCTACAGAAGTACAAGGGCTCCGTTTCAGATATAGTCACAGAAGACTGGTTGGAGGAGGTCGAGATAGGATTCAGTTCGATTCGTGCTCAGAAGGAACACTGGGTGTCCTTGGTTGTGACGATGTTGCGTGGAGCAGCGAGGCAGTGGTGGTTCTTATTCCTCGGGGATCGTGAGGAGTCTGCGATCTCATGGGAGGATTTTCGGGACAGGTTTAGAGTCGAGTTTCTTTCTTCGACTGCGAAGGCGTCCAGTTGCCAGGAGCTTCTTACCCTTTGACAGGGGAGCTCCAGTGTTCGAGAGTTTGGAATCCATTTCAGGAACCTTCTACGATATGCTTCAGACCTGTTACCAGATGAGGAGGCCAGGGCGAGGCATTTCGAAGAGGCTTTGTGTCCAGAGATCCAGCACCAGCTCACCCCATTTATGCTAAAGACATATCTTGAGGTGCTGGCGAGGGTAGAGGTTGTCGAGAGGACTTTGGCTAGGACCAGATCGTCATGAGAGGGGAATCATCATGATTCTTCACGAAGCAAAGATGTGGTCCGGGGATCCCGGTTTTCATGAAAGAATAGCTTCCGTTCACCTGAAGGTAGGTCCCAGCCCTTCCCATATCGTTTCTCCGGAGGCAACAACTCTCAGGCCTATGGCAAGGGATCAGGCACTTGTTTTTCTTGTGGTGGTCGTGGTCATCAGTAGTGGGAGTGCCTGACTTTTCAGAGCAGTCATCGTGCACTGGGTGCTCCGCTCCAGGTTCCTCCGTTGAGGCAGTTCCAGCCGAGGCAGCAGCAGCAGGTTGCACCAGCTTTAGATCACCCGAGGGTAGATGGAGCAGGCATAATACATCCCCATGACGCTCCCCGTCCTCAGAGAGTAGAGCGCGGCCGTGGTGGTGGTCGTCATCTGGGTCAGAGAGGTCATGGAGGAGGTCGTGGTCAGCTTCATGCTCTAGCATTGCCAGCCCCAGGCGATCCAGATGTCGTTCGAGGTACCCTTTGCTTGTTTTCTACATTGGTGTATGCCTTGTTTGATTCAGGAGAAACACACTCCTTCATATCACCTACCCTTGTCCATGCTTTAAGACTTTAGGTAGAGAGGCTTCCAGTGCCCTTGGCGTTGACTACGCCAGTTGAAAGTCGATCCGACTTGTTTGAAGTATGTAGAGACTGTGAGCTAGTGTTGGGGCAACACCGATCTTGGGGAGATTTCCTATGTTTACGAATACAACCATATGATGTCATACTCGGCATGGATTGTTAGTATTTGGTGCAGGCTATTGTGGATTGCTACAGGAAGAAGGTCATTTTCTTTGATGAAGAAGGAGAGAAAGTGGTGTTTGTTGGTGAGATAGATCCTCAGATGAGTCATAGACAAGTTCCAACCTTGTCATCCATGATGTCTGGGATGATGCTGAGTTATCTAGAGGTTCAAAAGTTGGCGTTTCCTAGGGTCGTAGAGGAGTACCCTGACGTCTTTCCAGATGAGGTTGTATACTTACCCCCTCGACGAGAGATCGAGTTTGGGATCGAGCTACAGCCAGGAGCGTCTCCTATCTCTATGTCTCCGTATAGGATGGCCCCTTCTAAGTTACGAGAGCTGTGTATTCAACTTGATGGTCTGTTGCAGTGCGGTTTTGTTCGGCCAAGTGTGTCACCGTGGGGAGCACCAGTTTTTTGTGTGAAAAGGGTTGATGGCATTTTGCGGTTGTGTTTCAATTATCATCGATTAAACAAAGTGACAATAAAGAACCACTATCCTCTTCTGTGGATTGATGACCTATTTGATCAACTGAAGGGTGCAAGTTGGTTCTCAAAGATCAACTTGCAGTCAGGATATCATCAGATGCATATAAAGGATGAGGATATCCCGAAGACTGCTTTTCGTTGTTGTCATGGGAATTATGAGTTTGTCATAATTTCATTTGGTGTGACGAATGCTCCAGCTGTTTTCATGAGGTTGATGAATGTTGTGTTCCATGAATTCCTAGACAAGTCTGTTGTGGTTTTCATCGACGACATCCTTGTGTACTCCACATCTGAAGAAAAGCATGTAGAGCATTTATGAGCTGTTTTGGGAGTTCTTCGCCCACATCAGTTGTTTGGGAAGTTTTCCAAGTGTGAGTTTTGGTCTCGAGAAGTTTGTTTCTTGGGGCATGTTGTGTCCCAACAGGGAATAGCTGTGGATCCGTCAAATATAGAAGCAGTAGTGTCTTGGGCAGCCCCCAAGACCGTGTCAAAGGAGCGAAGTTTCCTTGGTCTCGCAGGCTATTATAGGAGGTTTGTAGCCAATTTCTCCCGAGTTGCGACTCCTCTGACCGCTTTGACCAGGAAGGATCAAGCGTTCATATGGACCGATCAATGTCAAGCAGCTTTCGAGTATCTAAAGGAGAATTTGGTAAGTGCTCCAGTCTTTTGTCTTCCAGTGGAGGGAGTCCAGTTTGATGTTTTCTGTGATGCTTCACATATGGGGCTAGGTTGTGTTCTCATGTATCAGAGGTCATTTGTTTCTTATGGGTCTCGACAGTGGCGTCCCCATGAATGCAACTATTCCACCCATGATCTTGAGTTGGCAGTCGTGGTGTTTGTTCTGAATTTGTGGAGACATTACCTCATTGGTGAGCACTTTGTGGTTTTCACCGATCATAAGAGTTTGAGGTATGTTTTCTCCCAGCGTGACTTGAACTTGCGGAAGCGTCGGTGGATGGAGTTCTTACAAGAATGCAACTTTGAAATATTGTATACACCTAGAAAAGGGAATGATGTAGCTGATGCACTAAGCCGAAAGTCACGTAATGATGTTGTGCGTGAATCTGGTGATTCCTCGAGAGTGATGGAAGAGCTATCAGATTTGCATCTTGATATGGGAGAAGTTGGGGGTAGATGTTGTCTTTTCCAGATGACGGTGTAGTCATCCCTGATGCAGAAGGTGGAAGAGTCTCAGTTGGGTGATCTAGAGGTGGAAGTCTGGATAGACAGAGTTGTTTGTGGTGAGGCCCCTGATGGTTGGTCGGAGGATGAACAACACCGAGTGTTGTATCATGGCAGGACTTTGTTCCCTTGGCGATGCGTGAGATGGTTCTCTGAGAGTTCCATATTTAACCATTGGCAGTATATCCTGGTGTGACGAAGATGTACCGATCCTTGAGGAGTCAGTTTTGGTGGCCTGGGCAGAAATGTACGGTAACAAAGTGTGTGTCTCGATGTTTAGTCTCCTAGAAGGTGAAGGCCGAACACTGTGTTCCTGGTGGTCTTCTCCAGCAATTAGAGATTCCACAGTGGAAGTGGGAGGACATCTCAATGGACATTGTTACATGTTTACCTTGAGTTCCGGGAGGACATGATGCTATATGGGTGGTAGTGGATCGTTTAACAAAGTCGGCCCACATCATAGCGATCAAGGAGTCAATCTCAGTGGAGGTTTTGTCGAGGCAGTATCTAGAGGAGGTGGTGAGACTTCATGGAGTACCTAGGACGATCATTTCTGATCGAGATCCTCATTTTACCTCCAGGGTGTGGAAAGGCCTCCAACATTCTTTTGGCTCTCCACTGTGCCTTAGCACTGCTTTTCATCCTCAAACGGATGGTAAGACAGAGCGAACCATCCAGACTCTTGAAGACATGTTGCGCTCTTGTGTTCTTGATTTTGGAGTTTCATGGATGAAGCACTTACCCATGGTAGAGTTATCTTATAATAATAGTTTTCACTCTAACATTGGTATCGTTCCGTTTGAAGCCTTGTATGGCCGGCCATGTGGTTCTCCATTGTGCTGGACTGGGGTCAGAGAGTCAGCAATTCTCGGACTAGAACTAGTGCAGAATACAACAGAGATGGTTCAGGTGATTTGTCAGAGGATGAAGACAGCACAGGATCGTCAGAAATCATATGTTGATCAAAGAAGGAGACCCTTAGAGTTTAATGTTGGGGATCATGTGTTTCTGAAGGTGACTCCCCGTCGTGGGCAGCGAAGGTTTGGTCGTGGAAGTAAGCTTTCTCCCCGGTTTGTTGGGCCTTTTGAGGTGTTAGCTCATGTTGGAGTTGTGGCTTATCGAGTAGCACTTCTTCCTTAGATGAGTCGGATACATGATTTTTTCCATGTATCACAGCTCCGTCATTATCTTCATGATGAATCTGATGTTATCGATTGGGGAGAGATCGATATTGATGATGATGCAACCTTAGAGGAGCGACCTGTGGAGATCCAAGACCGCAAGGATAAGGTGTTTTGTGGGCGTTCTATCCCCTTAGTTCATGTCTTGTAGTGACACGGTGGCATGGAGGAGAGTACATGGGAGCGTGAGTCACAGATATGTGCTCAGTACCCAGAGTTGTTTAATGTTTAACTTCTTTCAGGTAATGATTTTTTCTTTGTGGTTGGACCTTTCATGTTTTATTTATGTACTTTTCATGTGATGTTATGTTTTAATAGTGTGGATATGGATTGTTTGTTCCCTTGATCTTGGATGTCGTGGTTTTGTCCAAGATTTAGAACAACTCATGGTGGTTTTCCCCAGAGAGGTATCTTACGGGGTGGTTGTTCGGACCCCACTTTTCCTCAGGATTGTTTTAAATTCTCGAGGAGGAGAATGTTTTGAGAGGTATCTGATGTAATGGCCCGGACCACTCCTGTCCATTACTTTGTGAAATGTTGGTGTTGGAGGTGTTCCGGGAGGTCAAGGGGACTTATCCCCAACAGTTTGCCAATTTTTTCAGTTCTGTGAACAGTGTTTCTAGTTTTATGAACAGTAACAGATCGGTCTCACAGATCGGTCTGACAGATCGGTCTCACAGATCGGTCTCACAGATCGGTCTCACAGATCGGTCTCAAAGATCAGTCTCACAGATCGGTCTCACAGATCGGTCTCACAGATCGGTCTGACAGATCGGTCTCACATATTGGTCTCACAGATCATTCTGACAGATCAGTTTCACAGATCGGTCTCACAGATCGGTCTCACATATCGGTCTAACAGATCGCTCTCACAGATCAGTCTCACAGATCGGTCTCACAGATCGGTCTCACAGATCGGTCTCACAAATCGGTCTCACAGATCGGTCTCACAGATCGGTCTGACAGATCGGTCTCACAGATCGGTCTCACAGATCAGTTTCACAGATCCGTTTCACAGATCGGTCTCATATATCGGTTTCACATATCAGTTTCATGTACAGTAACGGTGGGTGAACAGTGTTTCCAGATTCTTACAGTTTTTCCCCTTTTGACGTTTCCTTTGACATAAAATACATTTAAAGCCTTATTTTAAGAGATCTTAAGGCCGTTTCAAAGTCCATAAATCTTATATTAATTATTCCTAAGGCTGGGATGTATTTACTTGGTCAAACCGTGTGGGTTAATTCCATCCGTTTTTAATGGATAATTAACCGGATCTTAAACCGTCGCCCCATTAAATCTTAAAAAAAGGGATGAGATATCTTTCTCCCTTGTTCTTCCTCTTTGTTCTCGGCTATGAGACGCTAGAACCTTTCAATCCTTCCCATTGGAGTTTCACAATCAAACTTTTCTCCTCGAATCAGTTCCACTCTATTTTGATGCAACCAAGCTGTGTCGTTCATTCTTCGATATAAGGTATGTTTATCATCATTCCTTCGTGGGTCATCTTCTCTTGTTCTCCTTTCCATATTATACCATGTAATTTCCAAGATTCTAATGGGTTTTCTTGGGGTTGGTTGGTACTGTCGTACCGTGGCTTCTTTCGGTGGATGCAGTTGTCGTGAGAGGAGGATTGTGACCCATTGTGTGGATAAAGGATGTCAAGAACTCTTCCAGGTAGGGGATTCATGGCTTCTCTAATTGTTTATGTGCAATTGTATAATTAGAATGATTTAGTCCTTTGGATAACAATGAAATTGACCTAATTAAATACTTGAATCAGATTAAAAGAATTAGTTAATCACATGTTATTCCTTTATACCATGATAACGGTTTGCCTCATGTTTTTTTAGATAGAGTGATATCTATGTTTTCTTTGATTTGTTGTTCATTCATGATAGAAATTGATAATGAACGTAAATCCGGAATTAATTGTTAATTAATTGGATAAAGATAAAGTGGAATATAATTAATCTAGTTATTGTCATTGTTGTAGTTATTTAAATTTTAGGATAATCAAATTAGGGAAGTAAGAATGGTTATTTAATTATGATAGCTTACTGATTAGGTATCCCGTAATTGGAGCCTACGAATAACAAATCTGCTAATTCAATATGGATTAAAGAATAGATTATGTGGGAATTTCTAAAAGGGTTCTGAGTTACCCTCTTGTTTGTTAAAGGGTCAAGAGCCCATGGTTGTGACTGTTTTTTTTCTACTTCTTGTGTTGTGATGTGAGCCTGGATGGCTGTTGTGATGTGTGGAGGCATAGAGGCCTTGTGGTGGTGGCAGAAGATGATGCCAAGAGTGGCGAGATGCATCAGTTTATGCATGTGGGTGTCGGGGAGGACACCAGGGGTGATGGAATGGGATGGATGTGTTTGTTGGATGCTTGTGGATTCTTTTAATTTTTATCAGCTTTGCTTTTCCCCACTGCTCAAGTCAGCTCGTCTTGCTTACCCTTCTTCCAAAGGAGGCGAAGACGCGGGGGTATGCCACGTGCTTTCCGTGTTTATCCTCTTGAGGGTGAATGGGTCTATGCTCTTTATATAGGTGGGAAAGACTTGATGGGTAGTATATCTAATCACCGTGTTGAGCCTATTTTGTGTTTAGAAGCATAGGATTCTTTTCTAGAATTCCTAGGAATATGGAAAAGTAATTCTGTAATGAATGTTTGATTAAATGGTGAAAATCCATGGGGATGGAGATACTAGAATTTAAATGTGATGTGAATCTTAAAAGGAGCAGTTGGTTTTGAATGTGATGACAATTCAGTTTAATGTGGAATTGTTCATGCTTAATTAATGTTTAAAGAATTAATTAATGTACAGTGGAACTGATAAAATAAGAACAGAGTAATCAAATAAAGCTCTTCAAATGTTTGTGTGCTAATAGGACACCTAATCTTAGAAGTAGCAGCCTGGAGTCTGAGAGACGTTAGCTACAGTTGTATATAAGACTAGGTAATGCCCATAGTGTGGATGTGAGTTATATATATATTCTGTACTTTTTGTGTTTCTATACGCTACTCCACCATATCGGTAAGGGCAACTGACACCCCGGGGATTCTGAGCCCTGGGAGGTGTTTTCTCCAACATTATGATGGGAGGTCGAATGGCTGACTACCCCCTTTGGCCCCACTCTCTTCTCTTGGTAGATACATGTGCCAACAGGCACAATAGTTAGTTTCCCCATATATGTGTGTAGAGGGCTGTAATGGCTTGTGGTTATTTCACACACATATATTCTGGATATAGTATCCTATGGACTACTATAGGTGTAACGTGTATAGGCTGTGATGGCTTGAGGATCCCTACTCGGTGTATGGGCTGTAATGTCTTGGGGTATAATACCCGATGTATGATACACGTTATGCAGGTTGTGGTGGCTCCCGGAACTTACCTGGTTACTTTTGGTTGGGAGGATGGTGTGGTTCTTCGCTTAGGTGTCTACGGACAAGCCTTTGTAGTGCACGAGCTGCATATTGTGGAGCTTAGCCCAGGTGTCTGCGGGCAAGCCTTTGGAGAGAGATGCACAGGAAGTATGTCGTTGGGGAAAAGCGGCAAACTAGTGGGGAAGTATTAGTGGGGTACCCTTGATAATATTTACTATATTCTATATTCTTGTATTCGTTACTTTGTGAGAGTATCCATGGTGAGGTTGGGAACTTAGTATACCTGTTTAGGTGATGAGTTAGTTTCACTTGTTGTTCACTAGGCTTTAGCATGCTTTCTTTACTGTTGCACGAGAGGCTTGGGGAGGATCCTACTGAGTATACTGTTATACTCACCCAATGTATATATATTCTGTTTTTCAGGTCACTTGGAGCAGGTCGAAGATCAAGCCGGTTACTAATAGCTTGTGGTTGGAGGAGGAGCTGTTTGGGCTTGTGGTCACTGTCGTCTTACTTTCTTTTGGGTACTTTTAGTTTCCCCTTTCAGTTGTAGTACTTTTGCATGAAATTTCATATATGTAATTGGATTTCTTTTATTTTTTTTAGTTCTGAGTTGGAGTTGATTGGAGTCTATTCTATCTCTCTCTTCTGCATGTGTTCTCTTAGAGGGTAATGCCTCCCATTTGTATGTTTATTATACCCTCGATGCTAGTTGCCAACCCGAGGCCTACTGGAGGTGGGACTCGGGGGTCATTATCTCTCTTCTCACATTGCCAGCCCAGGAGGGGTACACTTTGTGGGGGGGGGGGGGGGTAATGACATGATAAGACGATCAACAATGACCCATATTGCATCGTTCCTTCTATTATTATTTGGTATTCCCATGACAAAGTCCATTGTAATATTGTCTCATTTCCACTTAGGTATGGGAAGAGGTTGCAATACTCCACCAGGCTGTTGCCTTCCAGCTTTCACTTGTTGACAAACCATACCTCTTGACACAAAATCCGAAATCTCCCTCTTCATGTTGTCCCACAAAAAATGTTCCTTCAAATATCTATACATTTTGGTGCTCCCTGGGTGTATTGAGAAATTGGAACTATGAGCATCATCCAACAATTCCCTTTTTAGATCTGGTATATCGGGAACAGAAAGTCTCTTCCCGAATTTCAAAATTCCTTCTTCATACACAATGTCTCTCAATCTCCCATCATTCACAGCATTAATCTTCTTTTGAAATTTTTCATCATCGGTCTGAGAACACTTAATACTTTCTAGTAAAGATGGTTTGGCAACCATTTGAAAAAGCATTGATGTTTCACATTCCTTGGTTATTCCCAAGTCCATATTCACTAGATCCATGAAAATTGGATCCCTTTCAATTCTCATCACGTTCAAAACTCCATGGTCTTTTCTACTCAAAGCATCTGCCACCTTGTTTTCTTTCCCCGGGATGTAGTGTATCGTACAATCATAATCCTTGAGTAATTCATGCCATATCCTTTGCCTCATGTTGGGTTCTTTTTGTGAGAAAATATACTTCAAACTCTTGTGATCAGTATAAATCTCACATTTTTGACCATAGAGGTAGTGCCTCTATATCTTCAAAGCAAAGATCACAGCTACTAACTCGAGATCATGAGTAGGATAGTTTTGTTCATGAATTTTCAACTTTCATGATGCATAGGCAATAACCATATCATTCTGCATAAGGAAACAACCAAGTCCTTTATTCAATGCATCACTATAAATAACGAACCCATCATTCCCCGATGGTAGAGTCAATATAGGAGTATTGACTAATATTCTCTTCAGTTCTTCAAAAAATTCTTCACACTCTTTTGTCCAAACAAATTTAACCCCTTTACGTGTGAGCTTCGTTAATGGGTTAGCCAATCGGGAAAAATTCTGGACAAAACATCGATAATAACCTGCCAAACCAATACAACTGCGTACCTCAGTTATACTCGTAGGTGCTGGACATTCTTGAATTGCCTTGGTCTTAGAAGGATCAACAGATATTCCATCTTTAGAGACAATATGTCCAAGAAAAGAAATCTCCTAAATCCCGAATTCACACTTGATAAAATTTCCATATAATTCATGTCTTCTCAGAGTCTTCATGATAATGCACAAGTGATTTTCATGATCTTCGTAGATTTTGGAGTATACCAAGATATCATCAATAAATACCACCACAAATTCATCGAGATATTACTTGAAAACTCTATTCATCAAATCCATGAATACAGAGGGTGCATTAGTCAATCCAAAAGGCATTACTGTAATTTTGTAATGCCTGTATCTGGTTTGAAATGCTATCTTCGGAATGTCTTCCTTCTTCACACACAACTGATGGTATCCAGATCGAAGGTCAATCTTTTAAAAGTATTAAGCTCCATGCAGTTGGTCAAATAAATCATCAATTCGAGGTAGGGAATACTTGTTCTTTATTTTTATAGCATTGATCTCCCTGTAGTCGATACATAACCTCATAGATCCATCTTTCTTTTTAACAAAAAGAACAGGGGCTCCTCATGGAGAAACACTAGGGTTAATAAATCCTTTATTACTCAATTCCTCTAGTTGTTTCTTTAGTTCAAGTAATTCTATAGTGTCCATTCTATAAGGAGTCTTTGATATAGGCCTTGATCCATGAATTAAATAAATGGAAAACTCAACTTCTCGTTCTGGAGAATGTCCAGGTAAATCTTCCGGAAATACATCTACATATTCTTTCACAACAGGTACGTCCTCTATTTGAACATTCCTTTCCTCACCCACAGTCATTTCTATCTCTTCCTCCCTAATTATTTAATTTAGTTGAGCTACTGGGGGTGGATCTAGATAAAAATTAGGTGGTGACGATTTTGCTCTAAAGATAAGGTGATCCTTATCATCATCATCAAAAATCGTAACCTCCTTCTTCTTACAATAAATCTTTGCATCATAGTTTGAAAGCCAATCCATACCAAGGATTATATCAAACTCAATAATAGGTATGACGATGACATCAGCAGATAAAGAACATTTATGTGCTCTAATGGGGACTGATTCAAAAAACATTGTTGCAATGATACTTCCCTTAGGAGTTTTAATTGAAAACTCACTTGTTAAATAAAATTGGAAATATCTAATTTTCTTAGAAAACTGGGAAGATATGAAACAATTCAATGATCCAGAATCAAATAATGCATTTTCTAAACTTGAGGAAACCGTTAAATTACCTGCCAACACGTCTTTCAGAGCTTCTACCTCAGCAGTAGTGATAACATAAGCTTAGACTTGATCCCTTGGCATTTTCTAAGGTAAGTTCCCCTAACGCTTAGGACATTCATTTTCATAATGTCCCATATCCCTACAATTGTAGCACTGAACATTAGTAGCTTCCTTCTTCCCTTTTCAATCACGAGCTTGGTGGCCTTTTTCACCACACTTGTAACAGACACCCATTCCCTTCAAACAAGTACCGGGGTGTTTCTTCCCACATTTACCACAGGATGGATATTAAACCTTTCCCTTCATCCCCTTATTTCCATTCCCAGATTGATTAGTAGATCTCTTCTTCTCTTTCATTGCTTTAAAGTGATAAGACTTAGATAATTCCTTTTCGATCTTGATAGCACATGAGACAATGTCTCCATACGACGAGAGGGATTGTGAGACTAATCCTCGATGGAGAAATGGTTTTAACCCATCAATTAAATGATCAATATTACTTCTTGGGTTACGTATATAATCTCCAGTATACCTTTCTAACCTTGTAAAGTTAGCCTCATACTTTGTGACATTCTCATCCTCCTTTTGTCTCAGACTCAGAAATTGCCTTTCCATTTCTGCTCGATGGTCGTGAGGAAAGTGTTTTTCTAAAAACAGATCTTTGAACTCCCTCCATTCCATATTTGATACTTAATCATCTTCCTTCGTGTTTTGAATCAATGACCACCATTGATCAGCATCTCTAGTGAGGTGGTAAACTGCCATGATAACTTTTTCCCTTTCACTACTCCCCAAAGCCTGAAATATTTTCTCTAGGGAATTTATCCATTGCTCAGCTACTAAGGTATTTGTACTCCCATTGAACGTTGGTGGTTTTTGCCTCATGAATCAATCTAAAATTGATACTCCATGCTGCAGATCAGGGTGCTCCATATGGGTAAGGTTATTATTCATGACCTGAGTGAGTTTTCCCAGTATGGTGATTAGCTGATCGGCACCAGTTGCATCACCAGCTCCACTATAATTATCTTGAGAAGGAGGGAAATCCCTACATGGAGTGTGTGCATTGATACGGTTTCTATTTCTTCCAATAGGCACCATTTCTAAACAATGGCATAAACTAGATCAGTTTATGAATCAAAATACATAATCCCATACTTATAAAACACTTAACATAAATTGAACTATTTATGGATATAATCCATAATCATAAAAAATGTTTTCTTCAAGGAAGTATATACTCATAAACCCTTCATAATGATTTGTAAAAAAAATGAGAGTTATCCTAAGCATATCCCCAAAAGTGTCATAACCAAGAGTGCAGCAAGGCCCGTTGTCGTGCACCAGTTCCCATTCGAGTCTAGCTCAAAGCGGTGTTTTCAGGTTTTACCCCTAGGTACATCTGTGCCAGAGCCGCCTCTACCTACTCGTATCCAGACAGGGATGTATTACTCAAAAAACTCACAAAATCTCTACAATACAAAAATTCTAGGAAGTTCTTCTATACTAATACTCAAATTTCATCTGAAATCTATGTGCTCTAACCATATTTTATCTAAATCTTGATTCCAAGTTTTGTACTAAACTTCCTCTAATACCAACTGTAACGCCCCGGCCCCAGTTACCCAGATTCGGTGCATTATTACATAACATTGGCATGATCACAAGAAAGATCAAATATCGAAATACCGATTTGTTTAGTAGCCTTGGAAACACTAGATATATTCATAAGTCTTACATTACATCATAAAAATGAAAACTACAACAACATATTTTCTTCATAGTCTACACTCATATCCCCACATACTATCCCTGCAGGACATTCATAAATTACTTCTTCACATCCTGGGAAAAATAAAACATTAAAAGGGGTGAGCTTAAATGCCTAGTAAGGATAACAATATAGCGAAAACTTTCATAAATAATAATAAACATTTAAGGCAATGTATAACTAAAAAAAACCTTTTAAACTTGAACTTCAACATAGAATGGAAAAAATAAAATGAAATAATTCCATTTACTTATTCACGTGGATATTCTACTAATCGAATAATCACATGTAATATCAATAACCACTTTCATAATGATGGAATGCATAATGCCAGACTATCATAACCATATAGCCAAGGCCTCGTTCCAAGACTACAAACAAGATTTTGTCAAGTCCTTGTGCCAAGACACTAGTTTGTGTCATGAGACCTACTGATGCATCGAGGAGCTATAGCGGGCTCCACCCGTCACATATTAAGTCCAATTCATTCCCATGTGAAAATGTTTAAACATAACATAAACATTCGTATTAAAACTAGCATATTAAATGTCAATAATTTCACCATAAACCATGAAGGGTATAAAAATAACATATCCATAGTCAAACATATCACAAAATCATCAATACAATATAGATGTTTTCTTTCATAATAAATCAGCTTCAAATAAGCTTAAAATCCATCAAAGGATGTTGACATAGATGAAATCAAAACTCTTTTTAGAGAAATATCTCTTTTTATTTTGAAATCATATAAGAGTCATATAAAATAAAAAAAATTCTTTGAAAAAATTCTTATAATCTTGTAAGGGGAAGCTTTGAAGATTTTATAACGGCGGAAAATAGCTACACCCGCCGTATAAGTTAAAAAAACATTCTTACCTTAATTTTTTCAAAAAGGTTAAAAATCACCTTTTTTGGAAAATGACAGAAAGATTCATTTATAAACTTCTTATAAAAATTCAAACAATGGTATAAATTACTTTAACCAATATTATGTAAAATAGTAAGAATGTTTTGAAATACATTTTTAAGAAACATGGATGTGGATGATAAAGAGATCCCAGTAGATTATTACTTATAAACAACCTCGGATAATAAAGAGATTTTTGAAATAAACCCTTACCTTGTACTTTTCCTTGGTTGGTGGTAGGTTAACCTCTTATATAATGGTGAAATAATTGTTATTAAATTATAAAATAATCATATACATTAATATTATATCATATATCATCTTTTAACATTGATTTGTTAATAATATCTTAGTATTATCGTTGTTTCGGGTGTTAACTTACTCGTTTTCTTTTATATGTTTTGTTATGTAAGTCGTGTTTGTCGTGGATAGGTTGTATCTTAATCATATCCAGAATGATATCAAGTCCTTAGATACTATTATTAATCACCAAATGAGAATTATACTTGAATGGATACGATGGAGAATGAATCTCATCGCGTTCGTGGAGACGGTAGTCCGTACGTACGCACGAGCGACAATATCATTCTTTTGATAATAAAATAATATGTAATTGGATGTTATATCATATATAAAAAATAATTATCATGTTATATTTATTATTTACATGAATTACACATCATTATTACACCCATCCAAATAATAATTTATTGAATAACAATTATACCACGACGTGGAGAAGGTAAGTCGTACGTACGCACGTATGGTGACATGTTATTCAAAGGTTGGATAGAATACTGGAATATGGTTGTAAAATGTTTATAATAAAATAAAATTATATATAATATACTGGAGTTCTTATTTTATAATGGTAATAACAAAGAAAGAAGAAGTGGAAGAAGAAAGGAACTTGAAAAAGGGTGGTGAAATCATTACCCTTTCTTCGGGTTCTTCCTTTTGATTTGATCAAAAGGGATCCTTAAGTTGGCTTTATGACTAAATGAAGGCCTCTAGGATGAATTGAGGGAATTTGAGAGAGTATTTGGGTAGAGTTTGGCCGAACCAAAAGGCTTTGAAGGTGTGATTTAATGAGAAGGGATAGTGCCCTTTTATAAGAGGGGTGAGGGGGACCTTTGGAAAAGCTAGAGATATTATTTTATAATAAATTTATATTCAGTTTTTAATGGCTCAAAATTGGATTATTTAAAGGTTAAGGTAGGGATGGGTCTAAAACCATTCAACCAAAAGAATTTAGATAGGTTTGGGTTACTATATTAACCTTATCTTTAAGTATTAACTCTTAGTTAATTAGTTTCACTTTTACAATGTCTCTTTGTATTTTTGTATTATATGGTTTATAAACATACTATATACATCCAAGTGACCCACAAGTGGTCCATTAATGATACACCTATCATGATATAAGTCTCTTGGCCGATCCTTAGATTTTTATAAATCTTAATATCAATTAATAATATAATATTTGTTTTAAAAACTCTTTTATGTCAATTTTGACACTATTCAATAATTGATTTTTGTGAAAATCATATCAGAATGATTACTTCGAAAAACGTTACTTACGACGATCATAACATGTCATATTAACCTAAAAAATTAATGTAATTCATAAAAAGTCTCAAATTATATTTATTTGGGTATTTATAATATCAATTACTCTAATTTTTCATTAATTAGGTAATTACTGCATCATCATTGTGTCATAAATAAATTAAATTATTTAATGTCTAAAAATTATAAATAAAATATAATTATGTAGGAAATCATTTTATCTTTCTAATGAATATTTAAAATCTAATTTATATTATGTATAACCCTATACTAAAAATGTTTTAGTAAATAAACTTTGTTTTTAACTCTTTTAACTCTTCTTTGAATTAAATAATAATAAATGTCCTAATCTAATCCAAGTGGAACTAAATGATAATATTTTATTCCTAAGGTTGTTTTTGGTCGAGATACACTTGTCAAATATAATTAGGACATGTGTTAGGGTAATATTAATATCATTTTTACCCTTAATTACCCTATTTACTTTTAACCGTGGTAAATAAAAGTAAAAAGTTACTATTCACCAAAAAATATTTTCATCTCATTGAACCACATTTTACTACTTGATATTAACCGTGTCTCTTGGATTTTCGAAATTCCAATCACAAAAATGGTAAAATTAAGTTTTATGAAAAATTCAGTTTTTTAACTGCCACTTAGTAGTTTCACTATTCATCAAAAATTGATGTTTTTCAGAACAATGCCAGAATTTCACCATAGGCTATAATTGATATTCCGAATTCAAAAATGATGTATATTTTAAAAAATGACAAACATATAAGTTGCATTAATTAATTTTTTAATTAATTCCCGTTGTTACAACAAATAGCGTGTTTTTAAGAAACAATATATTTTAAAAGATTGACAAATGTTTATGTCCAATTTCAAAGTGAAATTAATTCTAATGAACACCATTGGATAAAATGGTAAAAATATATTCTAATTATACTTTAAAACCACTAAATAATATAATTTTTCACTATAAATTATTTTGATTAAAAAAAGTTGTTTTTAAGTATTTTTCACTATTCATAAAAATTGAAAGTTCTCAGAAAAATACCAAAAATTCAACTTAGGATAATTTCAATATTATGAATCCAAAAATGAAGTCCATTTTGAAATATAAAATATAGATAATTTCAAAAATTAGGTATTACTATTCATAACGGCTAGTTTGATTGGTTGTGGTGTGTTAGAACTCGATGTTGCGTACAATACACGCTATCACATTATTCAAAGAGAAGCGTACCATAGAAGCTTGGCGTGTTACATTAAAAGAGTTCACCAATTGAGTAATAGAATATTTCAAGAAGAGTCTTCCACACTATGTTCTTTATGAAGGATATGGAGATTATATGAAATTTAAATTAATTTATATCCTGGTAAAAATTAGCAATTGATATATACTAATAAATCCTTTTACTATTATATTTTTACAATATCAATAATTTTTTTAAACCATCTTTTATATCTAATGAAAATAATTAGATAATGTTTGAGTAAAATTTCAATGCATATAAATTTTCTTATATTATTCGAATATATAAGCACATAACCATTATTGTAATAACCCAAACATTCATTAATGTAAATTCTTCTTGATCTAATGAAATGTATTATTATGAAATGTTGTTATGTAAAACATATGGACTTACATGGTTTTATGATTTTGGATTTTAAAATACCATTAATAATTGTGACCTTTTCTAATATAGGTTCTAAATAGTGATCACATTATAATTATATATATATGGCTTCAAAAATCCAATTTACTTTGATAAAATAATAGATAGCCTCATCCAGTAGAATTTACCCATACAAATCCCATTTTTTCAGAGCTCAAAAAGGAGGAGGCGTCACTGGGCATCGCTCTTCACCAATCAAAATCCATTATTCAACATGTTATGCTCGAGCGGAACTGCCAACGAGAGAAGTGGAAGTTAATAGAGATTACCACCCTAGTGATGTTTTCCGAGCCACCCCAAGAATCTTTCACCATCACACACCTTAATCTTTAGTATTATGTAGGTGTTATAAGTTGTTATACAACATGACCCTTGTACTATGATTATGTATATTATTTTTGTATAGAGAATATACATTCATTTTATTATTGTTACTTTAAAATAGTTTTTAAAGATAAATAGCATTTTCTACCAATTTTGATGAATTAATTGATTTTTTAGTTAAATAATATTTTAATAAAATAATTTCACTAGTTTCCTTTTTATTAAATATAAATGATCATATAAATATTTTGAATACAATTGTAATTTTTATTAATGTTTGAAATCAATTTTTTTCAAAATCCATAAATTTTTTATTAATGTAATTTTTTATTTTAAGAGTAAAAATTAAAATATTTAGAAAATTATTTAGATAAAATGAATATTATTTTTGGAATCAGGACATCAAAATTATCCCACTATGATGTTTTTATAATTTTCTAAGACCGTTGAATTTTTTGTTAAACATTAAATATTGTTTTCAGATATAATGAGTTTTATGACATCATAATGACCCAATAGTGATGTAATAAAATAATATAATTTAGTTCTCAGACCAATATATGTCTAACCATTAAAATATAGTGATTTTAGATTTGTTTGATTTATTTTATAAAACATTAGTGGACCCTTCAAGAATTATATAACATTTTAACATTTTAAATTTATTTCCATGAGAGTGGGAATCACCTCCACATAAGTAAGCCTAATATTTTATGAATTTCAAAAATTGGAATTATAAAATAATTATTTCCACTCTTCTTTGGAAAACCCATGTGCAAGAAACATGTGTTGGTTTGTTGTTTTGTTTAGTTTAATGTGTGTTGGGAAAAACCTAAATAATAAAAAATTCCCTCCCTTTTCCTATATAAACCCAACCATGCTCCCACTTCCTCTTTACTCAAAGACATTGGAGATTGACCATACTCTACCATTATCTCTCTAGAATTCTCCCATGGTTCCTCATTCTCTCAAGAAGCCTCTCCCAAGCCTTTGGGATCACATTTCCAAGTAAGGGATTCCTTTCTTTCTAATTTTTTTTCAAGTTTCTTTAGGTTGTAACACCCTTTTACATTCAATTAAAAATATTGGGTTATGATTTCTCACCTCCCTTATATTCCCTTTCCTATTTTTGAAAGGATGAGATACCTATTTCTCTCTCATTAATTCCTCACATGTACACATGTTACCATGCTGAGAATACGTAATAAATTACTCTCTCCTCATTTATAATCAAGAAATTCTTTTGTATTATGAATCTAAAATTCCATTACATATGTTGGCACATGTTTATATATTACCCCATTACATTCAAGTTCATGCACATATAATGAGACACCCATTTTGATCTTATCATCCATTTTTTGGAATTCTTATGTCACATCGTTATGCTGCCGAAATTGCACCCCGATTTTCAAAGCCAAAGCCATTGTGTCGTGAATACCATTCCCATTTCTATATCAAGGGTATTCACCTGTATGCATGAATACTTATTTATTATAGAGTTTCATTTATGAATTTAAAATTCCTTTATAGTGGAATAAATTATGATCTTTAATGATTCCATGTTTTATGATCCATGTGGAACACTTATGCATGATATTAAATGTTTAAGAAGGATGCACCCTAATAGTACTCCAATGCATTTGGTAAAGATTAGTATCATGATAAGTGAGGTAAAATGAGGTTTTACTCCTACTAATTCATGTTCAGTGAGTTTTTACTCATTCTCCATGTGCAATGAGCCTTGATTCGTGCTAATACCATGTTAAGTGTTGTTGCCACGTTTCCATGTTATGATAATCATGCTATATCATGCCTTTATGTTTGTGTTTATTTTATGCTCCATTGATATCCCAATATTCTAACATGTATTGTATTCTCAATGTTATTCCTTGTTTACTCCCTTACTAAGATTTATGGCTCATCCTTTTCTTATGCATGTCCTCGGGTTACCTCATGCAATGCAAAGTACGAGGGAATGTAGTTGCCATGTAATAGATGTCTTCAAAAAAGATGTTGTGTTTTATGTTTTAATTCATTGCATAATTTTCCTAAGACCCAAAGACACTAGACATATTTACCCTATTTTTTGTATCAAGTGATGATTTTATATCTTAAATAATGATTAAATGTGTAATAAAAAGTAGGGTTGTTATAGTTGGTTTCAGAGGATAGGTTTATTTATTTTTGGGATTAGGATTAGAAAACCTTAGTGAAAGACTTATGAATATGAATAAGTATAATAAAAATAACCCTATGTTTTGTTGATTATGGAGTAAGTGTTTAATCAAAAAAATACATCTCTTTCTGGATACGAGTAGGTAGAGGCGACTCTGGCACAGATGTACCTATGAGTGAAAACTACTATAAGGAGTTTTGGGCTTGACCACGGGTATCCTGGTACATCAAAAAGTGCCTTTATAGAATCTTGGTTACGACACTCCCGGGATATATGATTTGGTAAATTTACAAGCTTAGTATGAAAAATTGTTAAGGGCATAAAAAAATTCTCCTAAGAATATATGTTGGGAATTAGACCATGGATAACCTAGATTGAAGATTATAGATTCATAAGTTAAGGAAATAAAAGTTATTTATAATTCTTCCATTCTTACAATGGGTTACCCTTTGTGTGTTACCCCTTAAATTACTTTTATTCTAGACAATGGATGGTAATAGGACGAATCAAGCTTACAACTGATACAAAGAACAATGTGATGACTGCTCTAATGACATGCCCAATCCAATGGGAGTGGGAATTGCAAAAATTTTCATGATAATATCTCTATTAAATAAAGCGTTGAATAGAAACATGGTTCGCCATGAACATTAAATCCCCCTAATAAAGAACAAGTCGCAGTCGAGATCTTCCTGAGACAAAGGCCTCATACTTTTAATGGATCATCTTATCCTTTAATTTCCAAACATTGGATCAACTCCATTGAAAAGATCTTCTCCATCCTTCAATGTTCCAAACAAGAGAAGGTTCTTCTGGATGCTTATATTATGGAAGGTGATGATTATAAATGGTGGAAATTGATCAATAATACTAATCATGAGGAGGATATCAAGGTGTAGGAATGGAAGGATTTTGAGAAAATTTCATTCGATAAATATTTTCCTCATACCCTCTAACTTAAGATGGAAAAGGATATCCTTTCCCTTAAGAAAAAAAGATGATGAATCCATCAGAGAATATGAGGAAAACATCAAAGGTATTGAACAATACGCCTTTGAATTTGTCATTAACCCCAAATGCATGGTTGACTTATTTTTTGGGATGAATCCAAGCCTACAGAAAGCCCTTGGCGATCTATGACTTCGATATCTATGATGAAATTTTTTGATGTTCCATTAAGGTCTAAATGGTGATCGATGAATCTCAAGGGTATCATAGGGATAAGAAGCATAAAGTGGACTTCAATTCTTGTGCTCTGATTGATAAATCTAATGGTTCTAAAAAAATCCAACATCCCACTTTCCAAATGTATGGAAAGAAGCACCCCAAAAAATTCCTAATGGGTATGAGGAAATGCTTTTGGTATGGAAGAGATGGGAACATAGCCATTAACTACTATCCAGAAAAACCCGCGGTGGAGATAGAGGAGAGGAACGCTCCATTCGACCCTCAACGCATTGTTCATTGCTTCGATTACCATGAACCAGGAACCTTTCAAATTAGTACCCTAAGACAAGGGTTTTAAGTGGAAACCAACAACCTCCAAGGCAGCAAGGGTGATCATTTTCCATCACTAATGTCGAAGTGAACCCTGACAATGAAGTGGTGATAGGTACACTAGTTATTAATTTAGGAATAATGAATGTACATTTTCATTCTCATTCAATGAATTCTTTTGTATACCGAAAGTTTATTAGAACAAATCCAACACCACCACAAATCATGGAAGTAAAGATGTCTGTGAGTATGAAAAATGGGGAAATCATTACATCCCATTAATATATCTCCTCCACTATTATAATTTGTGGATTGAACTTCCCAGGGAGCCTCTTCATACTCTCTCTGGTGTAAGTTGATTCAGTTCTCGACATAGATTGGCTTTCCTTATATAAATCCAATATAAATTGTCATGAGAGGGAAATCACTCTTCATATAGAGAATCAACCCACGGTTTTATAAAATTTCAAAGGGGAAGATGAATCTTATTTATCACCATCATCTCAAGAGTTAATATTAATGCCCTATGAGAATGTTTATTTGGATCAGATGATTGAGTTTAAGGAATCAATAATCCTTGAATACATGTCTATTTTGAAAGAATTCATTGAAAAGTTTCTCGAGGAATTTCTTGGTCTTCCTCCTAGATAAGATTTTGAATTCCCAACCGATCTTATATGTGGGGTGTTTCCAATATCCAACACACCGTATAGAATGGCTATTGTGGATCTTGAGGATCTGAATAAACAACTATAGAAGAATCTAGAAAAAGGGTTTATACAGCCATGTATTTTACCCTGGGGTGCACAAGTCCTCTTCGTCAATAAGAATGATGGGTCATTGTTTCTTTTCATTGATTATTGGGAGCTCAACCAAATCATGATAAAGAACAATTATCTGATTCCATGAATTGATGACTTATTTGATCAGATATATGGATTACAATACTTCTCTAAGGTGGATTTGCAGTTAGGGTATTACCAAGTAAGGGTGAAGAAGGAGGACATCTTTAAGACTACTTTTCATACAAGATACAGGCTCTATAAATTCTTAGTAATGCCTTTTAGACTAACTAATGCTCTATCAATCATCCTGGAATTGTTGAATAGAGTCTTTAGATTTTACCTCGAAAAGTTTTGGGTAGTATTTATAGATGATATTCTAATATACTCCAAAACCAACAAGGAGCATAAAGAGCATCTAAACACCGTACTAAAGACCTTGTAAAAGGAGAAGCTGTATGAAAAGTACATAAAGTGTGAGTTCTGGTTGAAATAGGTCTCATTATAGGGTCAAACCATCACAATAAATGGGATATCTGTGGATCAATCTAAGACAGTTGCAATTCAGTGATGGACGAGGCCAACATTGGAGATAGATATTCATAGCTTCTTGTGGTTGGAAAGATATTATCACTTCTTTGTGAGAAATTTCTCATGATTGTCACACCCTCTTACGAAGCTAACTTGGAAGGGAGTCAAGTATTCATGGAGTGATAAATGTGAAGATAGCTTCAAGGATTTGAAATGAAGACTTATCACTGTTCTTTTTATCACACTACCCAGAAATGGAGAACTTTTTATGGTATTTAGGGATGCATTGAATAAGGGCTTGGTTTCTGTGTTGATGAAAAATGACAAAGTCATTGACTATTCATAATGGAAATTGAATGTTCTTGAGAAAAACTATCCAACACATGATCTGGAGTTAGAAAAAGTATTCTTATCTTTAAAAAGTTGGCATCAATACCAATTTGGGGAGATGTGTGATATATACACCGACCACAAAATCCTCAAGTATATGTTCACACAGCAAGAGTTGAACATGTGCCAATGAAGATGGTTAGAGCATATCAAAGACTATGACAGCTCAATCCATTGCCACCCTGGGAAGTAGAACAAAGAGGCGGATGCTCTATTTAGAAAGGAACCAACAATTCTATCATATAAGAGAGTTGAAAAGGATCCAATCTTCTTATATTTGATGAATATGGACATGGGAATCATAAATAAAGGAATATCTTCAATCCCTTTACAAATGATTTTTCAACCTTCTCCTTTGAAAATGTTAAAGGATACTCAAAAGGATGATATGGGAATTAAGAAGAAAGTGGAAACTTTTAAAAAAGGGAAATCCTTAAATTTTAATGTTAATAAAGAATAATTTGTGAGATTTGGGTCAAGACTATATGTTCCATCAAATTTGGTGATGTTGAAAGAACTTTTGGATGATTCACATAGTTCAAATTTCTCCATTTACCCATGAAACACAAATATGTATCGAGATCTTTGAGAGAATTTTTGGTGGGATAACATGAAGAAGGAGATCACTGAGTATACAACAAAGTTCCTAGTATGTCAGTAGGTTAAGGATGAGAGGAAGAATTCTTAGGGGAATATGCAACTGTTACCCACACCAGCATTGAAATGGGAGAACATCACCATGGAATTAATCACCGAACATCTGAAGACATACAAAGGACAAAAATCTATATGGGTTATTGTAGATCGTCTTACAAAGACTGCACACTTCAATGCAATTCGAGAGGATTTCCCATTGGATCAACTAGCGCAGATATATGTCAGAGAAGTGGTATGGCTGCATGGAGTACCACTCTCTATTGTATCCGATCGAGATCCTAGATTCTCCTCTATGTTTTGGAAGATTATTCAATATCCAATAGATAGTGAGTTGTACTTTAGTATGTATTATCATCCTCAAACTGATGTAGAATCTAAGAAGAATATAAAAATTCATTAGGACATTTTGAGATCATGCTCAATAAACTTCAAAGGAGGATGGGATCAACATCTCCCTCTAGTTGAGTTCTCTTACGAAAACAGTTTCTACTCAAGCATCTAAATGGATCCTTATGAAACCCATTATGGGAAGAGGTGAAAAACACCAGCATGTGGGGATGATGTGGGGGAGAGAAAACTTCTAGTTTTATAAATGGTCGATGAAATGGTGGGGAAGGTTATGATTGTCCAATAAAACATTAATTCTTCTTTGATTTGACAAAAGAGCTATGCTGATAATTGTGGACGAGACCTAGAGTTTGATGTTGAAGACATGGTATTATTCCTTATATCACTGTGGAAAAGTGTTATTCTAATTTGGAAGAAAATAAATCTTAGTCCAAGGTACATCATCCCTTTTGAGATCCTTGATCGCATTGGAGCAGTGGCATATCGACTAGCACTCCCACCAAACCTATCTCAGGTACATGATGTATTCCATGTATCACTCTTAAAGAAGTACATACCTAACCCATCACATGTACTCATTCTAGAGGTGGTACCATTGTATAATAACCACATCAATGAAGAGAATCCGGTGAATATTTTAGATCGTAGAGAAAAAGTTCTGCAAATTATGTCAATGTCGCTCGTCAAGGTGTTGTGGGAAAACCACAAGCTTAAAGAGGAAATGTGGGAATCAGAGGAAGTGATGAAGTATAGTTACCCACATCTGTTTTAGTATGAGAAAAAGAAATTTTTAGGGTGTACTTTCTTAATGGGGGTAGATTGTAATCACCCAAACATTCATTAATGAAAATTCCTCCTGATGTAATTAAATGTCTTGTAATGAAAAATGGTTATTTAAAACATATACACTTCCTGGGTTTTATGTTTTTGGATTTTAAAATACTTCTATTAATTTTGACCATTGTTAATATAGATTTTTAATAGTGATACTATGATTAGTATAAAGATAGGGCTTTTACAAATCCAATTTACTTATACAAAAGAGGAGATAGACTCATCTAGTAGAATTTCCCCATATGAAGCCCATTTGTCAGAGCTCAGAAAGGAGGTGGCATCACTTGGCTTCACACCTTACCAATTCTAATCTGAGCTTCAACACGTTAAGCTTGAGAGGAACCACCTACAGGAGAAGTTGATGTTAATTGAGATTACCACCTGAGCGATGTTATCCGAGAAACCCCAAGAGTATGTCACCATCATACACCTTACCCTTCAGTCTTATGTAGGTTTTATAAGGGGTAATGTAATGAGATTGTAGTACTATGATTATATACAATATATTTGTATATATAATATTCATTCATTTAGTTATTGTCACATGGTAATAGTTTTTAAAGAAAAAATATCATTTTTAGTCTATTTTGAATAATTAATTTATCTTTTAAATAAATAATATTTTAATAATTTATTTTCACTAAATTAATTTTTATTAAATATAAATTATCTTATAATTAATATGAATATAATTGTTATTTTTATTAAGGTTTGAAATTTATTTTTTTTCAAAACCCATGAATTTTTTATAAATATATGTTTTTATTTTAGAAGTAAAAAATTCACATATTTATAAAATTATATAGATAAAATGAATATTATTTTTGGAATCAATAGGTAGAAATTATCCAATGGTGAATTTTTCATAATTTTCTCAGATAATTGAATTTTTTTTATAATAATTAATTACCGTTTAAATATATAAAGTGTTTTATGACATCATAATGACCCAATAGTGATGTAATAAAATACTATAAACGATCTGATCATCCATTATAGTTTTTAACATTAAAATAATGTTATTTTAGGTTTTTTTATTTATTTTACAAAGCTTTAGTGGACCCTTCAAGACTTATAAAGCTTTTTAACTTTTTAAATTGATTTCTTTGATAGTGTGACTCACCTCCACATAAGAAAGATAAATATTTTAGGAAGTTATGCCATTTTCCATATAAAATAATGTTTTCCACTCCCTGTTGGGAAAAACCATGGGTTGGATTGTGGTTTAGGTTAGTTTAATGTGTGGTGGCCAAAACCTAAATAATAAAGAATTCCCTCCTGTCTCGTATATAATCCAACTCAAGCTACCACTTCCTCTTCACTACAATCCATTGTATCATGACCAACCTCTTCCCTCCTCTCTCTAGAATCCTCCCATGGTTCCCCAATCACTCATGAAGCCTCTCTCAATCCCCTCCAAAGACTTTAGGATCACACATCCATGTAATGGATTCCTTTCATTCTTATTTTTATCCATGATTATTTTTGATATAACACCCTTTTAAATTCAAGTAAAAATTCTTGGGTATGATTTTTCACATCTCTTATATTCCCCAATATATTTTTGGAATAATTAGAGACCTCTTTCTCTCTCATTAATTCCTCCCATGTACACCTATTACCATGTAGAAATTCTGTAATAAATTTCTCTCTCCTCATTTACTTTCAAGAAACTGTTTTGTATTAAGAATCTAAAAATTATTTACAGATGTCGGGAAATGTATCTATATGACCCTCGTACATTCCATTTCATGGAAATATGATGGGAAACCATATTTCTCTCTCATCAACCTTTTTTTATGAATTCTTATGTCACGTCGTTATGCTTCCAAATTGCACCCAATTTTCCATGCCAAAGACATTGTGTCATGAATACCATGAACATTTCCTCATCAAGGGTATTCACCATTATGCATGTTTAATTATTGATTATAGAGTTTCATGTATGAATTCCACATTCCTTTGTCTTGGAATAAATGATGATCTTTAATGATTCAGTGTTGTATGATCCATGTCGAAGCCTTATGCATGAAATAAAATGTTTAAGAAGGGTGAACCCTGATAGCGCTCCAATGCATTGGATAATGATTAGTATCATGATACATCAATTGTAATGAGGGTTTACTCATGAAAATTAATGTGAAATGAGAGTTTAATCATGCTCCTTCTGAAATGATCTGTGTCTCATGTTAATGCCATATTAAGTGTTGTTTATAAAATTCCATGTTATGGTAATCATGTTATATCTTTAATTTATGTTCATGTTTTTTTATGATCAATTGATATTCTTATTGCTTAAAATGTATTGTATTCTTCTTGTTATTCCTTTAATACTCCCTTACTGTGCTTTATATCTCACCTTTTTCTTATGCATATCCTCAGGTTATCCCATGCAATGCTAAGTATGAGGTAATGTAGTGGTCATTTAATGGAATTTTTCAATAAAGATGTTGTGTTTCATATTTTAAGTCATTTTGTAATGTTCCTAAGCCCAAAAAACTAGACCTCTATATCTTCTATGTTTTATAAAGTGAATATTTTATGTAATAAATAATTTTTATGTGTGTAATATAAATTAGGGTTGTTATTTTTTATCCATGATAAATTTTTTATACAATCCCTATAATGTGAAGTTCAAAAGTGTTATCAACTAATGTAATTCAAAATGGATTTCATGGATGACTATGTGAAATCATGCTTGTTTTCAATATTGGGTTTCCCAAAATTGTCATTCAATTCAATAATTTAACACTCTTGAATATTTTTTACATGGTGAAATCCTCTTATATATATGTGAATGAAATTTGTTTCCAAAAATGAAATAATGTGTTTTAGGTTTTTTTGAGAAATATACCATCTTTCTAAATGAGAATAATAAATCTATGAATTAACTAGATATTTTATATCCATTCAAATATGTAATATGTTTTGAAATGTCTATCATAAGATAAAACCAATATATATAATAATAAAAATTATTAATTAAACATTATAAATAATATGGATAACCATTGATAGATTTTACCTTTCAAAAGAAAATACTTTTATTAGATAATAATGAAAATGTTATTTTTAATAAAATATTTTTCATTTAGTTATAAATTTGGTTTTTAAAATTTTTGTTAACAAATGTTATAATTTTAATTTTATAAATTAAAATTGATTTTTTATTTTTTCCCCAACAAAATAAGATTTGTAGGTTTTTTAATATTTTTTTAAAATAGTCAAAAAAAATTAAAAATTGTGAAAAAATATACATTTTTCCAAAAGGGTGTTGTTTTCACATTTTCAATATATGATCACAGACTATGTTTTTTAAATATTTTAATTGATCAAATATGTGTTTTATGGGAATAATTATGAAATTTAAAACATTATTTCAAACTTATTAATTATATTTTTTTATTTTTTTAATTAAAAATCGTGTAATTGTATTTAAAATTTTGATTTCATTTGTTTCTTTTCAATAATCCTTTTAATGGTGTGATTTAGTCACTTATCTCATTAAAATCCACAAATCATTTTTGTGTTTTATAATATAAAATTGTTTCTATAAATAAGAATACTTTTCCTTGTATATTTGATTAATTTTTAAATACACCCTTTTTTTAAATATAATATTAATATTATATATAAATATGATTTAAAATCATGTATTATCATAAATGTGAAATTAGTTAGATTAGATGGAGATAAAATTTGGAATAATCATGTTATCATTTGTAAATATGTTTCTACACATATTTTATTGATAAAATAATTTACATGATTAATATTTGATTAAGATTAATAAGTGTTTAAATGACTATTCTAATATGGATCGAATATTCCAAAATTATGATGAACTTTATACCTAATAGAAATAATATTTATGTGGAAAATTCATAACTAATGTAGTAAAAAAATTAATTCAGCTAACACGCATACCATTCATTACATTCCATTCTTACAATTTAATATTCTTTTCTAGTGAAATGTTTATTCCCTTCACATAGAAAAGGTAACACTTACACCCTAACGTGAAACACACATAAAATATAATTTTTTTGTTAAAATAATCCTATTTTTTAATTAATAAATATAACAAAAATATTTTCTAAAAAATAACATTTTATTTGATATCATATTTGACCTTCAACACTAGTCTTCAATAAGCCATTATTTACCAAAAATAAATAACAATTCGATAGATTTTAGTACATGAAACCCTGAGACTTAATAAAAAATAGAGTATAAAATTTTGACCTAACCATAAAATTTTAATTTATGACTAGTACAAAATTTATATTGAAATGCATTTTTATTTTGTTTACTATAAACAATATAACAATCATTTAAAAGAAAACGTAGTGATTTCTAAAATAGTGTATTTATCTAAAATACTTTGGTGTCATGTTTTGCACAAAATATTTAAAATTACTTTTTACAACCATTATATTTTTTAAAATGTATATTTCACTTATGAAATAAGAATATCAAAATTTATTATGATGAATTATTTGGATTAGTTTATAAATGTTTCATTTTTTCAATAAATATTGAAAAATACTAATTTTTATTAAAGACTACATTTATTAAAATAATTCGTAAGGAAATATTATTGTTTAAATTTGTTTAATAATATAATTTCTTCTATTATATTAAAATATAACTAGTTTAGTCTAGTGAAATCAATTTTATGTTTAATTTTAATATTAAATGTTTGTGTGCTCATGTAATGTTTTTCTACGAAACCCCATGTGTTCATCATATTTGTGGGTATAATTTTAAAATTGATTTAACCACTTCGGTGAATTTAATTATGAAAAATATATTCCATATTTTTTATAATAATAATTTATATTATCTAATAAGTTAAAATTATTTTTTAACCATTATGAATTGTAAACTAAGAAGAAATTAGTTATTGTGGAAAATGTAGAAAATATAATACCCATGCTTAAACTAAAATGATAAGGTATAAAATGAACAAAAACCTTGTTGAAAACCATTTTTTGGATATATTTAGACTATATCACCTATATTAGTTGATAAAGACCCATTTTGAGGCCTTCTATATAAAAATAATGAGGGTGCAGTTGATTCTTTTTATAAATCCCATGCATGTCTTCCTAATCACATATAAAAGGCCACCCCCTCCTCCCAACTTCACACATCTAAATTAAACTATTTCAGCCAATAAATACTGAAATAAAATCACTAATACCCTATTCATATCCTAGTATTGTTTTTATTATAAATCCATCCCAGGGAATATATTCTTGAAACCCAAAATAAGTTTCCTAAAGAAAAGGTAACATACTTAAATTTGGATTTTCATATTATTTCTTCTTCCACCTACCAAAAATATAAGTCAATCATAGTTAAATAATAATAAAATTATCTGCAGTTTAATTAGGAGTTATTATTTTAATAGAATAACCTATATACATCCCATCATCCATCAAATTGGAAATGAAATTGTTGATCATGTGTATGGGTAATTAACACCTCGGGAACCGATATAATTTGTTTTTCATCACCACCTTTCACAACTAGATAAAATTTTGGATTTGAAACATATATATTATATTTATTATAATATAAAAATATAATAATTATAATATAAAATGCCCCATATATCTATTCTGTATAAAATATGACAGTGTCGCTTGTCCGCACTGAGAACTATTACCTCAAGAAGCATCGTAATTCGTTTTTTACGTAAAATTTTAATGGAATGTAATAAATGTTGATTTAATTGATATTTTATACAGATGTGAAATGAATTAAATTAATTATGATTAATATATCATATAATTACTTACCCTTTCACTCGTTAAGGGAATAATATTGGGGTCATGTGTACGTATGACCAACCATTACCAGAAAGCGAAGTGATTAATTTCCATGTCCAGACTTCATGAATGATTATAAAAATTTAAATAATTATTATATATTATATTTATTATATTAATATAATTATTTTTATTTTGTAACTATATATTATATTCCTGAAGTCGGTCATTCATAACAAAACATGTAGGAGAAAACCAAACAATTAACTCTTGAAATAATGATAATAATGAAATATCATTAACAAATGGGTTGTACAAAGTTACAATGGAATTATATATGATATAATAAATATGAATTTGGATATATTATAAATTAATAACATTATATAAACTATTATAAAGGATATTAAAGACTGTTTAACTAGAAAGAGCCTTATGTCAAGGGACTTTGTCTTAATTTCCCTTTATTTTGGAATATTATATTATCCTACAGCTAATATAATTCATATGGTGTAAATGCTTCCCAAATTTTATAGAAATTCATGATTAAATCACAAATAATTGTATTTTATGTTTTAATTTTAATTATTTCATCTAATGGGATTTTGCTTATGTATTACCAAGTGGTAAGGGACTTCATCTCAATTTCCATTATTTGAGTAATATTTTATTTTTTCAAAACTCATTTATATAATATAGAACAAATAATTCACTCTATTCATTAATATCATTAATAATTCATTGCTAATATAATTTTATGTTTAAATTTGAAATATTTTATGGATGGGGATTTTACATCGTCTCAATTTCCTTTTATTGAGGCATATTTTATTGTTGTACACTCCATTTATTATATATAGTGTATATAATACCACATTTAAAATATATATCATTAATACATAATACATAATGGTATTTTATGATATAATTATAATTATTTATTATCTGGGGATTTTAGATGAAGGCTAATAATTTGTATTGGATTGCATCCCAATTTCACTTTATTGAGGAATATTGTAATGTTATGCACCTGATTTTTTTTAATATTTTATATACTAACAATGTTAATCCTAAAATCACAAACAAATAACAATTCATGTTATTTTATATTTTATATTTCATTATTCCATTATTATTTGTTTTACATAAAATTCACCATGTTTTGAGATATTTTATAACTCAGTTTCTTTTCATTGGGTTATATTATGTCTTTATTGTCATTCACATACTAATATTATCTATGTAAATAATGTTGAATATATTATTTTTTATAGCCAATAATGATATGTGTATTTCAATTTCGCACACATGATTGATTCATTGATTAATTCTCACATTAAAGTTATGATATTTATAAGGGTTTCTTTCATAATATCATTTTTATTAGTTATTATAGATTGAATATCTATTAAAGGAAATAGTTTCATCATTGTATAAAAAATCCTTTAATTTTTTCTCTTATGGATATAAATTATTTTTTCAAGAAATAATTTCAATTTTCTCACCACTTTGGTTCTTAAGATAAATTTAAAAATTCTTTTATGAAAATTTCATTTCATTTCTCTATTCTGTCAAAAATAATTATCCCTATTAATCCCTTTAATCTAAAAATTATTTCAATAATGACTGTATGACTATGAAAATGATTTACTAAATGTACTTTTTACCAATGTATTACAATTTACTAAATATTTTGAAATTAATCTTCAATGTTATTTTCCAAAAGTGGAATGTTTGGATTTTATTGAAAATGTGAAAATAGTTATTTTTAACTTATAAAGAATGAATATAATTTCTCACCATCATTACCACTTAATGTTTTAAGAATTATTTAATATATTATAATATTTTGTTATGTTAAAGGTAGATTCGAATGTTTTTCTAAACATTGACTCTTAAATGGTCATTTTCAAAATGAAAAGGATATTTTCCTTGAGAATGGATTTAATGATCAATTAATCATACTTCTATTCCCCAATGACAATAACCCTTTATTTTATTAAACTCCACAGAGTATATGTTGTATTTATACCATCCTTAGTATTTGTATGGGTGGTTTATTATCAATTTAATAGAGTAAAGAATATAAATTCACATTATTGATTAATATATATTTTTTATTCACATTTCCATAAAATATTCACTTTCTTGTGGTCATTGGACATTAAATATCCATATTATTCATACTAGACATTTTTATTGGATAAAATGTATATATTATTTCTATATTATTTGTTATACAATGAATGTTTTTCGATTTACTATTTAAATATTGGAAAATAAATTTTCATTACTCGATATGAATATTTATTGATGGGGAATATTTTTCATGAATTAGTTAAATTAATCAATATTTAAGGAATGATTTAGATATCAAGATATGGGTTCATATTAGTTATAGATTTCCCCTCAATGAATCAGTAATCTTGTTAGATGAATTTTTTGGTTAGCCTTACATAATTGGGTTTTTGGTGTATACATACCAATCAAATTTAAAATGTCTTATGAAATGTATTTACATTAGAGGAATATTGTTCCTAAGATAATGAATTTCAATAATTATGTTTTTTATTCATCATTAATTTTGTTATTATTATCAATGGAATTTTTTTAATGAAATTATCTCTTGATTATTTTCATTATCTTTTTATTGAGTAATGGGAATGTTTTTTCAGTTATTTATCTTTCCATACTAATTATTCCTAATCCATTTATGAGATTCAGGTTATTAATTGAATTAAATTTACATTTTGTTAAATAAATACTCATATTGAATATGGTAGTAAAATTATTTAAATAAAATGTGTGCCAAGTTATTTACCTTCCCATATTGATGATTTTTATTGATTTATTATATCTTACACAACAAAAACCCCTTGTTGAGAATTTGATCTCAATGTCAGTTTTTCCAATCCATTGATTCCATCTTGTGTAATAATAATGACATGCAATGAAATTCTTAAGGGAACAATAATATTCAAGAAAAAAAGATTAATTTGTTTTGTTCTATTTAATATGGGAATCATGTATGTATCTAGTTTACCAAGACCACTAAACAAGTCAATCAATCAATATTTGATTTTTTCCATTATATTAGAATGTAAAAATGTAAAATAGTATATCTATGCTAATAGGATGGGGGTCTCTATAGTTGGTATTAGAGAAGCGATAGGGTAAAACAATTTAACTTGATTTATGAAAACTTATTTTGGAAGGCAAAACTATATGATAGATATTTTATATAAGTATATAAGAATATCCTAAATATTTTTAAAGGTAGATATTGTGTGATTTTTCCTAGAAATAAAACCCTATATAGATACTAAATTTGGACGCGGTTCTAGGATATATATACCTAGGGGTAGTAACTCTTAAAAAAGATTATTTTATTGACTCATTCATCAATCATTACATGAAAGTTTACCTTAACATGCACCTGGGGTGACACACACAGGGTATATTCATAGTATAATTCACATATTAATTACAAACCATTATGATTGATTAGAATAGACGATGTAACTGGATAACTAGGATAAACCTAAGGCGTATTATATTGAAAAGAGGTTGAGATGATATATTCCCCCTATAAATTATTATATATTATTACCACTAAAATTATTATTTCTCACACTACAGTTTTTGGTTTTATTCTATAGATGAAAACTAAAGGTATCTTGTTAATATTGAACATTAATGATAATTTGGTGAATATGAGAAACCAATTGTGATTATCATTGGAGTTCATGTTTTTGTGATTAATCCAAAAAAATTATTTCAAAATATGATTAACAAATTTTAACGTAACCGATTCTCTAACTCAACAATGAAAATAATGATCAAGTTCCCTATGATGTCAATTGATGAAGCATAAAAGGTACAATTTACTTTAGTTTAGAAATATTGAACAGAAGGCCTGGGAAATTTTCTCAATGCAACGAGAAAATACTTTGTATTTTGAAAATAAGTTATGGATTAAATGAATTTTTGAGGAAAATTTACTAGTAAGATGGAATAAAATAACTCCCATCCTATGAATCAATTTATGGTTTATAATTATAAATATATGGAACTCTGTAATTATTCGAGTCAATTCCTTCTTCTAATGGTTAAGTACTAAACCAAGTAAGAACATATGTTATAATAAAATATTAAATGTATTTAATTATTGGGATTATTGAATTAAATTATATCTTTTCACCAATGTTAGTTTTGTTATAATAATTATAGAACATATAACAATTATTTAAATTTTATATTCATATATGTCATCAATAAATTATTAGTTCTAGATTCCATCATGGGATTATATGTTCAAGATTGAGAAGAAATTAGAACTAATGAATACAATTTTTAGGTTTTTTAGGGGATCCTACCAAGATTGTGGATATTTTGGGAAACTTTAATCCAATACAACCTATTGGTTTAGTATATAATTGAGTAAAAAATATATTCAAGGGATAATTACTATCAATTTTTTATGTAATAAGCTTATGGGTATTGGAAAAAATAAGCATTTATCATACCATTAATATTGAATTAATTATGGATTGTTACACTTTGGAAATGTTATATGAATTATATTAATATCATTTTAGAAAAATGAAAACATGTATATGATGTGACAACCCATAAAATCTGAAAAAGCTATGTGGTCATAACACACAATAGAAAGATGATAAGGATTTTGATCATATCTGTAGCCAAAGATTTATCCTAGTTATAATTTCGTAATTTTTAGTTAAATTATTTGACTCATAAATATTATTGATGAACTCGTAGTGTTACTATTTTGGATTAGATATTGATGTATTATATTGGATAAATTTTGAAAACCATATTGGGTGTGTAAAATAGTCAGAAAAATAAAAAAAAAACTTTTCACTCGGTTATGGATTATAAGATCTATGAAAAGATAAATTCATTTCATTAGTATAAAAATTAGTTTTTTATTTTCATTTCATGGATTATGTGATGAATTGGAAATTTACCAAACCATAAAAAAGGAATAATTTTTTATTATTACATAGAAATGTATAGATTAATTATATTTACTTCTATTAAAATTATTTAAATAAAATATTAAATGTTATAAAATGATATTTAATCAAAAGTGTTATCCTATAACAATAATATCTTATGATTCAAATTGTCTTTTCAATCATCATAAATTAATAGTTTTGGGGTCCTTATCATTCTAATTATCATTGAATTTACTATTATCAGTTACCTTTATCAATATCTATATTTATTTACACATTAGTTCCATGCCCATATCCCCACATTTGACCATTTTTTCTGACATAGAAACCTTGTTAAGTGTTACTACATAAGGCCATTATACTTTAATTTCATTCTTTATTAATTGGATTTTTTAAAAACTTTTTATGATGAGGTTTTTCAATAATGTAATATATAAACATCAAACCCTGGTTTTTTTAGCACATGATAAAATTGTAATGAAACAATTTATTTAATGTGGGAAGATTTTTGCAACCCAAAATTATAAAATAGAAATATTGTAATTAATAATATATGTGACACATAAAACCAAGAATAAGTAACCCACAAAATATATTTCTTTATGTTTCATCTCTTCAACAGCTTATGGAACATGCAAACTCACATCTAAATGATTTATAATATAATGTACCATTAAAAAATTACCATATAATTAGATGGAATTAATATTAATAATTTAATTATGAAAAATATTATTATTCATTTATTGAAAATAAAATAATTATAATTTAAAATAAAAAAATGTTTCTAAGAAAATTGTTTTTTTTTCAAAAATACTCTTTAGTCGCACTTTACACCCAAAATACAATCTTTAAAATTACATATTTTATAAATTTACTTTATATAATTAATTTAATATATGAAATCGTCATAAAAAACTTATTTTATGGATAATTTTTGGGTTTTTTCATAATTGTTTTATTTTTGATGAATAATGAAAATAATGATTTGTATTTAAATAAAAATTTTATAAAATCATTCACTAGGTTAAATAACAATTTAAACTTGAAATAAAGTAATATATAATAAATAATATTAAAATATAACTATATTAGTTTACTGGAATCTATTTTATATTTAGTTTTAATATTAAAATCATGTATAGTTCATATTCGAAAACCCATTTTTTCATCACATCTGTGGGTATAATTTTAAATTTTATTCTTCCACTTATAAGATTTGAATTTGAAAAAATGAAATATCATTTTCTAATAACAATTATTTATATTATAAAATAATTTTAACATAATTTTTCAACAATATTAATAGTAAAGGAGATAAAAATTAGTTACTACATTTAAGGGAAACAATGATTTTGTGAGGGGTAAAAATTACAATAAAATAGTTCAAATGACGTAAAATATTTTCCATACAAAATATTTTGTCCATATTTAGAACTCATAACATCATTGGGTATAAAATGAATCATTTTATCAGATTTCAAAAATATAAAAAATCACTATAATTGAATCTGTTAAAAGATAATTTGATTGTACTCTCCCCCAACTATAAAAGCCCACCCCTGCCCCAGCTCACAATTAAAAAGGCATTTAGTTAATCATATATATTATCAAATAAATTTACTACTACCATTAAAACAACATGTGTATTTTTTCATAATTTAATCCTATAATTTTCTTTGGTGTAGACTAATTGGAAGATCCCCAAAAAAGAGGTGACATTATTTAATGAGAATTTTATTATTATTTTTTATTCAAAATCAAAAAAATCATATTTATATATGATAATATAATAATATTATTATATATCATATATTAAGGTGTTATTATTTTAATTAATTAACTTATATCCATCCCCTTCTCCTTTAAATGTAAAGTAAAACCGTTGATTATATGTAAGGTGGACTACTACCCCGCGAACCGATATCATTCTTTTTCAGACCCCATCTTTCTTTTCAGTATATAAGGATTGATTTAGTGAATTTATATAAACATTTTTATATAATTAACCCTATTTAAATGTAATATCACATAAATGTTCTTACATTCCATTTTTTGAAAATAAATTAACATCGCTCATGTGTTTGTCAACCTATCGCATCGCTATAAAATGGGATTCATTTTCACTTATGATATAAATATAATGAAATAAATTTTAATTTAATTATTAAATGTGAAATATATTACATGATATAAATTATAAAAGGTCAAAATATCACCCACTTTCTTACCTATTAACACGATAATTGAATGATATCATCGCTCGTGTGTACGTATAACCTACCATATCCACGAATTGATGTGCTTAATTTTCATTATCTATCATTAAAAAATGTTTCAAAAAAATTTATATACTGATTTAATATAATCTTTGTAACATTAATATTGATAATTATATTAATTAAATATATAATATGTTCAATAACCAGAACATCGATGTTAAAACTTGCATTCTAAAGAATGGAAATTGACAACCTACATAATGAAAATAATGAAATATCATTAACAAATAGGTGATAAAGGGTTATATTGGGATCATATATGATATTATAAATATGATTATTATTTTAGTATAATATATATGAAATTATTAAAATAATTATACAGGAGGTTAAATCCTATTCAACCTAAAGGAAACGTGATGTAAGATACGTCATCTAAAATTTCCTTCATTGGGGCATATTTTATTAGTGTTCTTTGAATTTCGTTTACAATGTGTAAAAACATAAAAATTTTCATTTAATATCACAAAAAAATTTATAATTAATTTTATATTATGTTCCAATATAAGTAATTTAGTCAATGATTATTATATCTGAAAATTACAATATGGCAAGGGACATGGTTTAAATTTTTTTATTTTAATAATATTTTATAATTTTTCAACTAATTTATTTTATAATGTCTTCATAATTCCACCTGATATTTTAATACCATTACTAATTCATACATTGTTTTATTTTATGTATTGATTTGAATTGATTTAACCAAGGGTATTTTACATTAACATTACCAAGTTGTAATTTACATCGTTTCAATCTCTATTCATTGAGGCATATTATATTATTGTGCACTTAGATTTTCTTATATGGTTTAAATACAGTCCCCTTATTATAAAATTTCATTAATAATTCATACATCACTATATTTTGGGTTTTAACTTGAATTATATCATCAAATTTTTATTTTACTTTAATGTTACCAATTTCTTTGGTATTTCATCCCAATTTCACATCATTGAGGCATATTATATTGTTATACACATAATTATTTTATATTGTTTATATAAATCCATTTTTTCTTATAATATAATGAATAATTCATATGTCATTTAACTTTTTGTTTTAATTTGAACTATTTCATCTAAGGGAATTAAGTTTAGAATTAACAAGTAATAATGATTTTCAAAGCTCAAATTCATTTATATGGCATATATTATATCATCATTCTCATTAAATTTATAAAATTATGAGGGTAATTAATTTTAAATAACTTAAATTGTATTAACTTTTGTTTTTTTCGGATTTTAATTCGATACAAATAATATGTTCATTTATTAATTATCACTTTATCATTAGGTTCCTTGTGATGGTTTATTTCACAATCGAACATTAATTGGTATTGTTTAAACTTGAACTTACATTAGTTGGAATTTTTTATATTTTTCTAAAAAACCCATTCCATTTAATTCTCACCTAGTTAATCATGTTGTTTTTAAAATATATGTACCATATTTTCCACTCATTGGTACTTATAATGATTGGGAAACTGTTTTTTATGAGATCTGACTTCATTTATATCTTCTGTAGAAAATATTTTTTCATACAAACCCATATTTTTTATAAAAAAATCAAAAAAAATCATATTTTCAAAAATAAAATTATATAAATTTTTTCAATTTTTTTACTTTATAATTTTTTTCAAATGAATCACCTTTTCATTTTCCAATCAAGGAAAATTTAGATTCCACTGAAAATGTGGAAGTAATTTCTTATCATATAAAGAACATACATAATTTCAACCATAATTACCAATAAATGTTTATTTGTTATTTTAAAATTTCATAAAACCTAATTTATAATTATTTATTTGGAAAATACATTTTTAATAATAATAATTAAAAGATGATTCAAAAATTTTAAAGTGTATTACACTGAAGAATATATTAAAATATCTTTATTGTTTTTTATAATCATCAAAAACCTAAAAAATTAATTTACTTATAATCCACAATGTATACACTATATTGATACCATCCTTATTTTTTCAATGTATTTTTATGATATTTTTCACAAAGGAATGAATTAACATTAACACTCATGATTCATTTTTATTGTCATGAACATTCTCTTGAAATATTCCAATTATTGTTATCATTGGAAATTATATTTCCCGTAAATATAAATATTATTTATAATAGATATTATTATTTTGATAAATATTATATCATTTCTACATATCATCTTTTATATTGAATTTTATTTTATAGAATGGGTAAATTTTGATAAATTTGTATTCATTGCTCAGTATTGATATGTTTAGATAAGAAATATTTTTCCTGAATGAAATCAATTATTTGATTTACGATTAATGATTTGGAAAAGTATATAAAGGAGTGTATTAGTTATAGATACCCCCTTAACTCATCGGTAGTCTAATGAGACTAATCATGTGGCTATCCATAGATAAATGTGTTTATTATTGTATACGTACACATAAATTATAATATATCATTTGAAAGTTCATGATTATAGTGGTATCATGTTTCCGAGAAACTGATATACAATAAATAAGTATTTTAATCCCCAATAATTTATTTATTATTATAATTTATATTTTTTCATTGAAATTATTTCTTGATGCATTTAAATCCCTATTTATTGATTAAATGACACGTTCTTTCAGTTATTTACCTTTCAATATTGATTATTCCTTATAAAGTTATGATAAATAAATTTTTAATTAAATGGAATGTTTTTTTAGTTATAAACAATTGCTTATTAATTATCCTAGTGAAATTATAAAAATGTAATGTTTTCTGATTATTTACCATTCCATGTTGATTATGTTTATTGATTCACGATAGCTTCCATTGTACTTAACCATTACAGAGAATTTGAAGTTTCTGTTAATTTATTACTTTCCCAAAAATACAATAATTTTATAAGAATGATATGAAATTATATTTTATATGGAATAATGATTTTATCAAATAAATATTTTAATTGGTGTATTAAAATTCAATATGGGAAACATGTATATATCTAGTTTACCAAGACTAAGTATTCAGTCCTTCTGGATTTAATTCCTTATATTATATTCATCTTATAAATGAAATACAAAAAATCTAGTGTATTTCAATCTGGGTGGCTACAAGAGGCTTATCCCATGATCCATATCCTGTGTATACTCTAAATTATCCTACAACCTCTATTTTCAATGATAATTTCTAGGAAAATGATTTTTCTAGATGTTAGTATTACTCTCTACATAAAACTTATTTTTATTTTACCTCATCCAAATATTTTATAATATTTTAATATATTTAATTTTGTATCAAAAATAAACTAAAATTTCACTATATTAATCTATTAAAAATTATCTACTATATATGTAGAAAAACCTAAGAAAAAACTCATCAATAATAGGTATCTATGGAATTCCTCCTACATGAAATGATGTCAATAATTTTTATAACCTAATTTTAAGGGTGGTATCAAATCTTAGACTAATTATTATAGTTGGGTTTTATTTTTCATATTAAACTATTAAATGATAACCATATACACTTACCTTTATTCTATCCATTAATTAAGGAATTAGATCGAAAATCATGTGTATGTGGGGACTACAAACTCAATGAATAACAAATATTATTTCACTTATCCTCCTTTAATTTATTCAAATTGAAGAGTTATTAATAAAAATAATAATTCTTATTCCATTTTTAAAAATATGAAATGATTTATATTCAAATATAGTCATATTATCCATTTATTGAGAAATGTTTCCATTAATCGTTTATTCATGTAGACTACCAACACCATGAATGATGAATTTAATTTTTCAAACCCACACATAATTAAATTTTTTAATACATAATTTTTGTGGATATATATAATATATATTGATTTTATATGATTTTTTAAATTCTATATTAACATTAGTTAATATTCATTTAATGCACATTTTATCATTATGACTAAAATGTTTTTTGTCCAGTTTACAACCTAAATGAGAGATTTTTTAAAATATATATATAGTGAATTATTGTGGATAATTATATATTATAAATGAAATATTAAAATAAGTTATTCCTAGTTTTTAATTGTTTTTAGTTTGTATAATAATATCAATACATGTTATTAATTTATCGTGTTAGTTTATTAAAAACTATGTAAACAAGTTTATCTCCTTATTAAGATCAAGGAATCATAATTCAAAACAAAATGAGGTGAGTGTAGAATATTATAACTAATCATGGGATGTATATTATTGACCAATGGTTAATCTAATAATTATTAATAGGTTATCAATTTTCAAGGATAAATTGTAGATTTACCATGAATTTCCATGTAAATTTAGTATTAACAGTCAATGATAAAAATACCCATTAACAGAGAACTATATTAATATTATCATTCTATAAATTAAGTATAAAAAATTGTTTGATAGATGAATAAGGTTATGAAATAAATTAGAAATATAGTTATGATTGTTTTATAGGATGATAGAGTTTCATTGACATGTTGTTGAAATAAGGTAAGAGGTTATTTTCCCTAACACCCTTTGTTGAGACACATTTTACATTATTAATAAACATACTATTATATTGTGCACCTAATTTAGAATTAACATATAATCCTGAAATTTTAAAATCCATTGGATTTTAGGTTTATTATCATTCTTTTTATTCTTTAATGGTTTTGATTAAAATTTTACATAAGACTTAGTTGGATTCTTAACTCAAGTATGTTTTCTCATGGGTCATTCCCTCACTTAATGATTTTGATCAACCAATACACTTTTTCGAACATTTACCTTTTCAAATGGAATATTTAATTTTCCTTATGGTATATAAATCGATAAATTATTACAATCCAAAATTAAGAAACACTTACAAAAAATTCCATTATTTTGGTAAGAATTACACTTATATAATTTAATTGATATTTTTTGTCCATGTACATGTTTTACCAATCAAATGATTAACATATTATCCATATGTGATTTATCTCATGACACTATATGTTCTCCACTATCCTATCTTCCAAATAATGTTTACTAATCATTTTTACAATGTTTTTTTCACTAAAGGGTTTTAATTTAATTTAAGCATTTTTTGAATTATTATATTTCATAATATTTTTCTTCTCGTGTTATATATTAAAATGAAAAAATTTCCTTACTTCCAAATTGGATTAATGTTATTTCCAACAACATTGACATTCATTGATAATATATTAAAAAAATGTTTAAAATTTTCCATATGGTTCATTATTAGTGGATGTAATATATATTTTATGTTTCCATGTCAATATATTTTTTGAAATTTGTAATTAATTAATAGACTCGTACTATTTATGATATCATGTTTTATAATAATTAAACTATTATTTTAATGGTTTCATTAAATATTAATTTAAAAATTTTATCACTAGATGATGGAAATATTTATTTTCAATGAAAGTTTCCTATTATTTAAAAGTAACTTCTCCATCTTTGTGATATGCTTGATCAATGATAGAAATCAAATAAAATTTTCAATGTTATTTATCTAAATAACTTATTAAAATATATTTTACATCAATAGGATGACCTATAGTTTCTTTTTTATTACCTATTCAATCATTTTAATAGTCATAATTTATTTCAAAATCCATTCCAATGTGAATTCCCAATGTCTCATCAGATGATTAAAGGAAGTTCTAAAAGAGTCCCAAACCCTCAATTGATTAGGAAAATTATGGTCTAAAATTAATATCGTTTTCTTATAAGTTATAAATTTCATATGCATAATCATCCTTGTTGAGTGGTATTTTCCTATATTTATTATCACATTCATTGGGCACACTTTTTATTTTCCATTATTTTATCATGTCATATATATTGATTAAACCAAGAATACATACTCATGGAATAAATTTAAATGGATATAAAAACAATTTTTTCTCATTGGGAATTTCTTGTTATTTTTATAGTATCCATGTAGGATAAATAGCTATGTTTTAAATTTTTTTGATGGGAAGACCCAATATTTTATATCTATCCAATGAATTTGGTAATGTTTCCATCCCATAAGATATGAAGGTATGTGTGAAGTGAGCCTATCCAAACATGGGCTTGAGTAGTTAACATAGACAACTATATGATTTTAATGAGGGAGAGAAACATGAGTTATGAATATGATATCATGTTTATATTGTTTCAATATTTGTACAATTCCATGACCCTATAATATCACTAAGAATATTACATAGTCATATGTTATCCTTTCAGATGTCTTAATTACATGTTCATTATGATATAATTTCACACCTCATATCTCACTTATTGTTCCTAATTTTAATGTTTAACCATAATGCACATTTGAACCCATCCCTTCTTATATTTAAATTTACCAAGGTTATGATGGATATTTTTTAGTATTCTAGGACTATAAGATGATATTTTATAGATAAATTATATGATATTCAATAGAATCAATATAGATTTACATTCTTCTTATGTACTTTGCAAAATTTATGTTCATGATGAAAAGAATTCATATTTATTATATTTTGATATGTCATATTTTGGTAAAATAATATTCATAATTGTATTTATATTATAAATGTGATAAATATAATTTAATAATAAATTTTCATCAATTCTAATATTATAAAATATGAACTATCAACACTATATCTGGGAGAATGGGTCTCGAGATACTATAGTTCTTATAAATAATTTTCTAAACTATCGTAGAGGATGTCATATTATTGGTTGAGGATGATTTTAGATTTGTGGATGAAATTAATTACTAAGATTTTTCTATTATCATAGTTTCAATGGAATAGATAAACAATAGTTTAAATATATTAAATATTATTTATTGATTAGGGATTAGTATAAGATAAAATTATTGGGAAACAAATGCATTTTTCTATGATCAAGAAAATTACCATAGATTTTAATATTCTTGATATTATTTGTTTTTAATTGAAATTACATCCCTCTATAGATATTGTAAATTTGATGGGGTTTTGAGTATATTTACATGGGTGTCAAAACCTAAGTGATAGTTAGGTAAAAATCAGCCATCATTCTAGTGCATGTTGAGTTGTACATGACATCACACATGGATAGACAATCTTGGGGGATATTCATGGGTTACATCACATTTACACATTAATCAATTATGAAGTATTTGAAAATTTCATTTTTTCAAGATAACTAAATTAGAAAAACTAATAGTGTAATTAAGATGGATAACCTAGATTGAATCTAAACACTTACAAGATAGATTATACACATAATTTTTGAATTATTTTTATTGTTGATTATTTTTCCACTATAATGTTACTAATTTAACTACACTAATCAATAACAATTAATATATTATAATGTTTGGAGAATGAAATAAAAGAGATAATTATTGATATAATGGAAAATTATATTACTTTCTTGGACTTATTTTTTGGGGGGAAATGAATTGGGTTAAAAATCACTTTATTGTCCCATAACAACAATAATAAATTATGATTGAAAACTGTAAAATGTAATATTCATTATTACATCATAGAAATTAATTGTGTAGACTCCTAAAAAGTTTGGTAAATATGATGATTAAATGAAAATATGTATTTTCCATCATGTTAAAAATGTAGGAAGAATCACACTATATAATGTCTCATAGAAATTAGAAGTGGGTTTACATGTGAAAAATAAGGACATAAAGAATATAACTATCAATGTGAAATGGAGAATGTTGTTCATTCGATGTAGGGAGAAGATATATTTTCCTATTTTACCAAAATTATTTTTTATCCATTTCTTTTGAAATTTTCTCTTTTATCAAGAATTTATTTTTTAAACCCTTAAGGTATTTATAAAAATATGTAAGAATAAATTTATTTATTAGGGGTAAAATGTAAGGACCTGTGATATTGAATCTTTTAAAATATATACTACATTTAATAAATTATGTTATATGCTACACCCAACTATAAAAAACAATAATAAATTAAGATGTAATGATGAAAATATCAACAATTAACACTAATTTGATAAAAAAAATAATAGTTATTTCTTTTGATGTTGAATAAAAAATATGTGTTAATATTGAAAATTTTATTTTCATTAAAAAATAATTTTTATTATCCTAGAATATATTAATAAGATATTTTTATAAATATTTTATTTTCTATAATTTTATTTTCAATAAAAATTTTAATTATATAAAATATTTTATATTAAGAAAATATTCCTATAAATATTTGAATTTATTTTTTATAATGTATAATAATTTTTTTAATTCACCACAACAGAATTAGCTTTGTATATATTTTTTTAGTTTTTTAAAAAATCATCAATTTTTTTCCAATATTGAAAATAAATTTCTTCCACTACATTTATATTATCACATTATCATTCAATATATAATAAAAATATTTTTATAATTTTTATTAATGGATAGAATATATATTTTAATTTTTTAACAATTAAATTTTATAATTTTATTATACTCAAAATTTTATTAACAAATTGTTTCTACTAGAGAAAAATTTATTTCAATTTAGAAACTATATTCTTATATTTATTTTAACAATACATTTTCATGATGGGATTTAATTTTGGATTTATATTAAATAAAAATATTTATTTTAGAGTTAATCAATTAATATAATATCTAACCAAAAGTTCTCTTATGTATAATAATGATGTTTAAAAACACACTTTTAATTAAAAACATTTATATGTTAATTTTGTTAAATTTTTCATCAAAATTTACCATAATTTTGATCTAAATTAGGTTATGTGGATCGAAAATTCAAAATAATTATGTATATTGTTTTTAATAAGCGTCAAAATATATTTTTAGTCATATAATAATTGACATTAGTAATATTTAATTCGGACTAATAAGTGTTTAATTGACTAAGCTAAGGTGGATCTATTTTTTCTAAATTAACCTTAACATTAGACCTTATAGATATATTATGTGATGTTTTAAATACATAACATCATGTCTTACCAAATTTTATTCACATAACTCACCTTACATTTCTTAAATTTCAATAATTCCCCTTTATTAACCATCTTTTTGAAGGAAATATTACTTCACTTCACTTATAAAAGTGATCACATAAACCCCATTTTTACACAACCATACATTAAAATTACGTAGTGGTATACTTTTTATTTTTTCAACTTTGAACCCTATCCCATGAACCATATCATTTGGACAATCTTATTATTCTAACCACTTCATTTGTAAGGATAATTCCAATGACAATGTAACAAATGTTTTTATTACTCTACAATTAGTCATTAATTTAAATTTTCTACATATTAATATTTCATAAAATTATTAAAATCATGAATAAATGATCATATATATACAAAACTTTCATTACTTTATTATAACATAATTTGTTCTTTCATTTTATATCAACGAATATGATAAAAATATTCACTGAATTTGTGTATGTGTAGACTATAGACACCATGACATGATACTGTTCAATTTTCCTTATAGTGTCACTCGGATGGAATAAATTACAGGTTTGAGGAATAAATATTTTTTCTAGGTCACGTTAACATTTTGTAAAATGATTTATGTTTATGTTTACCTTTATTCGGTCTATCTGTGAAGGAATGACATCATAAATCTTGTGTATGTGCAGCCTACCACACCCATGAATAACATGTCTTATTTCACCTAATAAAGGCGTACTGACATAAATTTATAATTGTGGAATAAATCTTTTTTTTAAAAAAAATAAACTATTAAATTATGATTTTTTATATATCACCATTCTTCCCATTAATTAAGAAATTGGTTTGTTAATCAAGTGTATATGTATACTAACATGGTAACAACCTGTATTTTTGTTAAATATTTTTATTCAAAATAAATTAAATTTCATTAATATCTTGTGTTACAAAAAACAATAATTTAATTTTTCATGGTAAATTTTAAGCTACATGCAACACTTGAACAAATTATTTTTAACAATACACAGAATGTTAACAAAACCACAACATACTAATAATATTACTATTCAAATGTGACCATTATAACATATATTTTAAATATATATAAGAATAATAAAAAACTAAATATTAATTATAATTTTTTTATATAATGGATAAAATTAAATAAAATAACTGAAATTTTTTTAATGTATTTACATATTTAGAAAATGTAATTTTATAAAAATTGTTTTTTATTTTTTTGTGAAATATAATAAATTAAAATTTCATTGTTTTAGAAATTTTATTTTAAAGAAATAACACATATTTTTATATAAAAATTTCAAAATTATCTTAAGGTAATTTTTATACTTTTCTAGAAAATATTCAGTTTTTATGAATTTTGAACAATATTGAATTTTAATTGAAAACATCCTTATTATAATTTTCATATATATAGTGAAATAAAATTTTAAATTGTTTTCCCAGAAGAATGAGTTAAATTATAAATCCAAAAAATTATGGTTTTTTCCTTCCAGAACGTGTGTTGTAGTTAATAATCACTTCTTCCATAGGGTTTCCATTAGATTTATTTATGGAACCAAAAACATCTGATGGTTCTTTATCTAAAGGAACCTGCATTGTAAAGGAAGACATGGGTTAGGTTTGGACCAATGAATCTTAAGAACTAACATTGTTTGAGAGGATGGTAGTTTGGGCTCATCACACCCTTTTTTCCAACACTAGGACTCTCTTATTTGTTTTAAAATATGTTCATGAATCCTTATTAATTTACCAAGTATAACATAGGTTTCCATTGAAATTTGCAATCATTTATTAACATGTATGGAATTTGGCATCATATGTATGTATTCATGTATCTTCATAAATTTATATATCCTTATTTATTCACGTTTCTCCATCAATGGTATTCTCTTATATACTACTTAGAGATCATTTAGTCACTATTATGATGATGTACGTTTTTAAGCCACTCAGTGGGGTACTCAATAATTTATGGTCATCCTGGGATATGGAATATTATTTTGATATTGGGATTGTACCCATTAATGGGATACCTACCTATTCTTTTGAATGGAATTAGAATCCTCGTAGTTTGGTGCCGTTTTATGGGACACATCATACCTTTTATAGTCACCTGATAAGGACGTAACCGTACAGTTTAATTTCATATGGTAAAGGCTTGGTGTGGGACATATTCATAAGAACCCCAAGGAACCTGTAAAGGGTATGAGTTTCCAAGAATGATTAATACTTGTTGGCAATATGGCCTATGAAGAACACAGTTGATTTGAAGTGATGGTTTTGAACCTCAGGGAATCTTCCTATGTATCCCACACGGATGGGAATCAAATATCATGTAGTTCGGTATGTCTCGTAGGGGTGTATGACCCATTGAGATAAATAGGATGGGGTATACTCCTAAAGAGGATTCCCTTGAAACAAGGTCCATGATAGATGTATTATCAATTGGAGATTTAGGGGGATTAGTTCGGGGATTCATCATAAAGAGGATGCCCAAATTAACGGAATTAAGGTAATATTCTAGATGAGGGAATCAAGTGAGCTCGGACCTTGGGTGAAGGATTCCTACATTTCCCAATTATGATGGAAATCTAAGTTCTCATAGAGAAAAATGTGAAGTGGATTGCTCATATGTTGTCATCATCATAAATATCTAATCCCACATGAGTCATTATCGGTGTGTGAAACAAGAGGATGTGATTTATTTATCAAACCACACACTTTATCTCTTGATGATGGAAGAGGATGGGCCTATGATGAAATAATCTGATACGACAGCGGATGAGGTCATAGAGAAATAAACCCTTCAATGTGAAATGAATGTGAAGGTCGTTGGTTCTAGCCTAAATGACTATAGGATTACTTCAGTAGGGATGCCCCTAGTGGATCCCTGGAGAGGAGGGAGACATTTCTTTAGGACCCTTACTCTCCTAATTGGGAACGAGAGGCTCCAAAAATTAGAGATAAAAAGGATAAGAAAGAGTCACATCCCTGGAATCCAATACTGGGAACATTCCCAGACTAACTATGTGGTAAGGATCCATATGGCTGTAGATATAGAAACCTAAAAACATCCCTAGGATACCGACTCCCATAGAATACTAATATTGAAAAACCTATCACTATAGATATACAACCCTACATGGGAGACATAATAATTTTCCCTTCCAATAGGTTTGATAAGTCAGGAGGTTCTCATTGCATCATAAATCTTATTCCCCTTCAGATAAGGGAACCACATAAAGAGATACTCTGCAATGAGTGGATTTTAAGAGGGTTTATAAGGTGATATTTGTAGGTCATGGGCACAGATATGCAGTGTGTCTCTACCATGTAGGTATGTCGTGTAGCATTGCAGCATATCTCTTCCACATAGTTATGTTGCATAGGTGAGCTGTGAAGGTTCTAACGATGACTAAAAAATTCATAACATAGGAAAACTAAGACTATGAAAGCTTCAAACAAGGCTATCAAGAAGAAAATACATGGGTGAAATGTAAATATAGATACCCCGAGTATTCTTTGGTGTCTTTGGAAGAGCATCATGTAGGTCCCTAAATAATAGTCCTTGCATAGAAATATTCTTCTTTTATATAAGAAGGGTCCTTAATCAGATGTTTTCATATTTCAAACTCTGAAAGGATTTTAAACATTCGTATCCCATCTAATTCTCTATTCCCTCATGTTTTAGATAGCTACGTAAGAAAATTTGTGGGATCTAGGTGAAAAATATACTCATTGGGAGTTTCAACAGTTCATCCAACATTTTTATGTGCTCATATGTGGGGCCCAGGGGTCCTATTTATAGGTAAGGAGGGGGCTATTCGAAAGGATTATTTTGGCATAGATCGGCCACGTATGTGTTCTGCGTAGCTCCTCCTCGTAGGTGTAAAAAAAATATTATTATGTAGATCTACAGTTTAGGTCTACCACGTCAGGGCTATGCATTGGGATGTATGAGTAGAACATTCTATGGTTTTTTGGAAGTGTAGTTATGTTGTGTAGGTCCCCATAGTAGGTTCCTGACGTAGTTATCCCGTGTAGGACAGTCGAATTTTATGCCTTTTACTTCCTTTATCTTAATCTTGATATTTTGAAATATCCATGGTACTTATGCATTATATTTTTGTCTTACTAAGTAGTGTCAAAAAAATCCCCCCCTCAAGATTGGATATGATTAAAAATAGGGTCTATTTTTAAGGAATTATTGTGGGGAATGATTATGTATAGTTAATTCGTAACTGTGCACACCTGTGGCCTAGCTTTGTCACACAGGTCTGCAGCAGAGTTATGTCACAAAGGATTGTGGCGTAGCAATGTTGCATAGGTATGTAGCATAGTTATATCACGCAGGTCTATAGAAATTCACCATTTAGGTATATCGGCTCCTACAACTATATCTGAAGGTGAAACCTCTACATTGGATTAAACATCAATGGAAGGTGATGTATCTGTTGTTATAAAAGAATCATATCAAGTCACCTCTCAATGTGATTTTGTTACAGAGTGAAATATAACCCATGTTAGTGACTTAGATTCAGATTTAGAGATGTTAGTTTCTCATGGAATGGAATATAAAAATACGTGGAAAAAATTGGTGATAATTGCCAAGATGCCTTTGGCTGAGCTTCCCTCCCAATTTGGAAAACTCCCAGCACTATTTTTCTTATTGGTATTTGGTGGATTTAATTATCACCCAGTATACAATGCAATGAAAGAGACCATTTTCCAACAATGTCAAGAACATAATCTATGGAAAGATATTAAAATGAACAAAATAGTTATTAATGTTAATAGTTTCTTGGTTGTTGTAGCTATAGATGATGCCAACCATATCAAGAGGTCGATAAAAGATGGTTAACAAATTAAGTAGGCAACGAAGGATATGATACATATTCCATATGAAATGGATGTAGTTCACAACAAGATTAACAATTGAACCAAACCATAAGAGAAACCCAGTTGAAATAGATAACTACAATTTGATCTACCAATGAATCACTTTTTCAGGATGAGTCAGCAAAATTTTCTCAATATTCGCAGCTTCAGCAAGAGTCTGACAAAGCTCATGATATCGTTCCATAGATGAAGAGTCATGTCGAGAGTTTCTTTTAAAAAAATACCGAGTGGATCCATTCTATTGATTTTTTTTATGATTTTACCATATGAATGGAAATAACTTTTTCTCTAATTATATATGTCATCATTCTGTTCTTATTTCTAGAAATGAAATAAAAAATATGATTTTTAGAGCATCAGACTTTAATTTTATATAAATATAATTACAATAACTAGAATAGGGCTGCTCAAATTTTTACTTAAGCCAATGGTCTAAGTGATCATAGTTTTATTTTTACTAAGGTTATATAGAAAAACCAATAAACTTTGTATCTTTTGGATTTTTTTCTTTATTAGTTAAACTATACAAAATTTAGTTCTAGCAATCTAAAACTCAACTTTTTCTAGGGTTCCCTTGGATTTTTTTCAACGATGTGAGTATTATGTATATTTATATTGGTTGTTTAATGTAATTTATGTTGGACTAATAATTCTAGTGTTTTAGGTCAAATTGATTTGACCATGAATATTCATATTAGAACCGAAACAAGGCTTTGATGTTTTTTGGGATGGTCCCAATATTTGTTTTGGATAATTCCAACAGGAATCTTGAGTTATGAATTTTTGATATACACCAAATCTAAAATTTCCATATAGAAATAGAAGATGACTCATCCAAGAAAAAATTTAGCATTACTAGAAAAACCTATTATGAGGATTGTATTTTGAAGGGAAAACTAAGAAATGTGTTGTATATCCAAACAATGGAATCCCTTTACTGAAAGGACGGTTATATAGGTGAATTTTATGCAAGAAAAATGGGGAATGTGCAGCACATTAATGTAAAGGATCTCTTTATTGTTATAAAATTTTATTACTAATAGATAAAGGGATTTAGGATTTATAAATCTCAAGGCCAGAGTGTATGGATTAGCCCATGAAAGATATATGAGAATAAAGGTTTCATTTATGCCAATATATGCTAGGAATGGGTAAAATCATTCCTACATGAATTTGATATAAATATATAAAGAATGATTCAAATTGTTCTGAAAGGGGGATTTCTGATATTTTCCTATGTATTTTAGAGTAAGCTTCCAGGATAGTATGTTGTCCAGTTTCAATTCATGTAATAAGGACATTATTCTATGTAGTTTCATTTCATGTATCAAAAACATTAGAAGACTTTAATTTAAGGTCCTTCTCTTTTACCAATGGTTTATAAGTCTCCAATTTTTGGTAAATTTTCTAGAAATATTCTACAATGTGAAAATATGTAACGGAATAATTGTAAACTGTGACTTGGGAATTTCTAAATCTGAAGAATGGCATGGAAAATGGCTAAAGGCATTAAAGGAAGTCTTTTCCTAGAATTATGTCACCATTATTTGATGAACTTGTTATGGGGACTGTATTATGTAGGGAAACTAGGGAACATGGTGCATAGCCTAATCGTGGAATATTTTGACTAATAGGCCTATTATATAGGCTAATTATGAAATTCCACCTAGGGGAACATGTCGTATAGTTAGGAAAAAGAGATCTTAGGTATCAAACATTATATTGGTAAAAACTAAAAAATGTTTATGGAGATACATATTTTCAAAAGCACGAAGTTTGTTTTATAGAGAAACTTACCTGAATAAAGAAAATAATATTTCAAATCATGATTTCCAAAGAAAAGAATTAATGGGTTCTATATGATGTTCTGGCCCAAATGTACGAAGTACGGTGCATGTAGTTTTATGTCATATAACCAGTACCATAATATTATATAAATAATAGACGATAAGTGACCAAATGATCCAAGGTTATTTCATTATTATTTGAAGACATGGAATGGGAAAATGTATAAACCATGATATTAGAGGCTTTAGGTTGAGATAAGTGACATGGGACAAATATGAAACGAATGATTGCTTCAAAATATGTATTTATTTATATTTTCATCAATGTTTTACAAGGATAGAGGATGATTTTACCATGAATAAAGTAACCAATATTTGAGAACCCCATTATGGGGGTTGTGTTATGCTTGGAAAAATAGGGAATCTATTACATAGACACAAGTAGAATCTTTCAACTGTAATGCTTGTTATGTAGGAAATTTTTATGGAAGGCCACTGGGGGAACGTACTCAAAATTTATAAAAAAAATCTCTCCATGTATTAAAAAATCCACCACCAAAACCCAAATAAAGTTTTTGATAATCTGAATGTATTCAAGATTAAGAGTGTGAAATGTGTAAGGGGTGATGTTCAGTGCACAAGAAAAATATTTGAATCAACATTGAAAATGAATTTGTATTTCCTTATATAGAACTGATTTATATATACAATGGGGATACAGTTTTATTCCTTTATGGGCTCTCTAAGGAGAGGACCCAAAATTAAGACTCTCGTATAAGTTGTTTATTATATGTGGAAGAGAGATATTTTTTCTTTTATCTCATGGTTGGGACTAGGATCAAAGGCCTAGTCTTTATTGTGTATCTCAATTTGATGAGAATCGTGTCTTAGGTAGTTCTTTGGGTACTTTTTAGTTTTATGTCATTTAGTAGGAAGATATGATGTGATGTTTAGATTCATACAGTGAGAACAGGTTGTTATTATGATGTGAAAAGGAATATTGTTGTTGGACTAGACAATAGGACCCAAGTGACACTATGTATCTTTCTAAAGCAAGAATCATTCCACATGTAGTTCTTGAAGTTGTTCCCCATATCAATCATGTTTTGATAGAGAGAAGATGTATTTTTGTTGTGTTTGATTCAAGACCCAATATTAGAGATCTAAGAATCATTATGTATCCCTTTTAAATGAGAATCAATCCAAAGGTTGTTATTGATAAAATAATTCCCCACACCAATTGAGTTTGATGTGAGAGATGTTAGCTTTAACACATTCTAAAATAATGGTTAAAACTAAGATAAAATATGGTATAGAGATCAAACCTTGTATCCTAGTAAAGTACTTTGAATATATCTGGTTCAGATTTAGAAGGAAAAAAAGAAATAAATTTCAATATGGTTACGGCTGGGGACAAGATTAGATATCCATGCATATCTACGTATCTCATTAGAAGGACAATCGAGCAACACATAGTTCATTAAATGAGATATCTATGAAGATCAAATTCAAACATAAGGAGAAATGGATCTCATGTGCCACTAAGGATTATAATTTATTTGAGTAATTATTGTTCATTGAAGCTAATTATTTTTTTAAATAACCATAAGGAATGAAAAGTTTTAGTATCTTAGGGGATTTATTCATGTAAAATGAAGAATATGTTAACTGTACAGTTTAATATCGTGTAGCGAGTAAAAATGATGTCATGTAGTTTATCGTCACATGACATAGAAAAAGATTCTATGTATTTTAACATCATGAAGTGTGGATTCATATGGTTTTTGTGAATTTTAATGTCTTACAACTAGGATATTACTCCATGTGATTACACAATGTACTTCTTCAAGAATATTCCATTAGTTGGAGTTGTAATTAGTACCACATCTATTCATATTAGAGAAAAAAATCATTATAGTTGACCTCATGTATGGAATATGTTTCTTCCCACATTGGACCAAGAATTTGAGGCTCCTTTCCTGCTATCATCGGAGTCCTGAGGACTCATACCAATTCTCCTTAGAAATATCATCGAAGGTGAACATTCGTGTTAAAATCTCGTTCTATTCTGTTCTAATAGACATCTAAATGGTGCAATTTATGCATTCTCTTTTCATAAAATTGTTCCAACTCATCAAATTGTTTTTGAGTATGCTCATCTATAGATAACTGATCAGAAATGGAAACTTAGAGTGAATGAAATTGAATTTCAAAAGTGAAAATTTATTTTGTTTTATACACCAAGGAGTATGGATTTGCTTGAGTGGAATTACATGTAGTAGTATGATAATCCAATGAAGAATGAAAAGGTTTATCAAGACAAGATTTCTTATCTTTATCCTCCATTTTTAGAGTATATTTTATAGGGTCTTATTGAAAGCCTCTATATGCCCATTGGCCACTGCATGATAGAGAGATGAATGGTTGGATTAGAGATTATGCTCCAGATATCACTTCATTACCTCAATATAATAGAAATTGGTGTTGTTGTTTATCAATATAGAATGTGTTGGTCAGAGTATATTACTCAAGAAGGGGGCGAATTGAGTATCTATAAAAATTTCTGGTTAAAAGGTATTCTTAAACATGTTTTTCCAAAAGGATAAATACAACCCAGTAAATCAAATTTATACTATCATAAGAGTTTTACTGTTTAAATAACTTCTTAAAAGATTGATTAGTTCTCAGTAATATTAATGTTAGTTATTAATATTACATTTGAAGCTATTATAATAAGACAAGACAATTATAAATTCTCTCAAAGATTAACTATCAAAGTGAATTTAGTTATTTTTGAATTCTACATTAAAGCAGTAAAACAGAGAAGAATAAATTAAGCAGCACAACGAATATGAAACAAGTGGTTTAGTCTCAAGCTCAGACCTAATCCACTCCACTTAGTGATCACTTTCCACCAGAAATTTTATATAAATAAACTTGATCCACACCCTAGATCGGGGTTAGACAACGGAACACAGAATTGTCCAGGTCGCACAGGGACCTCTTCCATAGTTCTTCATGGAAACAAACAACTAGGCCCCACATGGGACCTCTTCCACACTTATTTGTGGGTATAGAAAAGTGTAAAAAGATGTTTGAGTAAGTATATCTTGTATCTGTCAGTTTAATGTGGGAGACAGAGTGTGTCTTTATACAGAAACACACACTAATAGATATATAGTAAAATGATATACAACATAGAAAAAATATTGAGATAGGTTTAGAAATGCTCTGAATGTTAGTCTTTGCGACTCTGGACTTCTAAGGATGAAGCATATGTAGAAATCAATACCTTTTAAAGAAAATAGAGTGTCACAAATCAAAGATATAGGACATGTGTTCTTCATGATGTTTGAAGGTGTGAAGATATTCTCAATTTTAGGATTCAAGTATGTTGTGTGTATTATTCAGTAGCATTGACTTTCATGAGGCAATCCTTTCTTCATGAATTCTTTAATTGTATTCTTCATGTTTTTTTCTCATGCCCAATAGTTTGTTTCACTTTTTTGTATCCTATTTTTTTTTGGGCCGCACTACTCTTTGATCTGGGAGTGCATGTGTTTGAGCTGACAGATTTCATGTATTTTTCACCTCGTACCTCGTACTAACATATGACATGTCAAAAAAGAAATATTAATTATGTAAGTGCATTTAAAATCATTAAATATGACCGTTATAGATTAAATTTAAAGACGAAAAAACATATTAAGAAACGGTGTCACAATATGTCATGGAAATTGTGTCTCGTTCATGGTGTCTGGCTCACAGTGTCTTGTTGTCACGGTAAATGTTTCACGGTGTCTTTTTTTCACGGTGTCTGCTTCACTGTGTCTACTTCACGGTGTCTCATGGACATGGTGTCTGGTTGTCATGGTGTCGAGTTGTCACGGTGTCTGGTTGTTACGGTGTCTTGTTGTCACGGTGTTTGGTTGTCACAGTGTCTGCTTCACGGGGTCTGCTTCACAGTGTCTCATGGTTACGGTGTCTGCTTGTCACAGTGTCTGGTTTTCAAAATGTCTAGTTTTCATAGTGTCTGGTTGTTACGGTGACTACTTCATGGTGTCTCATGCTCAAAGAGTCCACTTGTTATGGTGTCTGGTTGTGAAGATGTCTAGTTGTTACGGTGTCTGCTTCACGGTGTCTGCTTCACGGTGTCTGCTTCATAGTGTCACATTGTCATGGTGTCTCAACTTAGGCAAATATCTGTATTCAGACTTAAGCAGTAATATGTATGGAATGGATTAAACTCAATCATTCTTCAGAGAATTCATTATAAAGTAGATCAATAGTTAGTATATAGTAACCAAACTGAGTGTATAACACTTAAGAGCTGTGGATAGCTTTTACTAAACAACTCTTCATTTGATTTGAGATAGACTTCATAGAGTTAACAAGGTTTATAGATTGAATAGGATTTTTGATCATTAAAACATGATTAATATATGAAGAGTCCAACAATATTCTCCCTTTTTATGATCACAAATCATGTATATTTAGAGGGTATATTTTTTCTAACAACGTTGTTCGAATGTGCATATAACATATATACATTGTGTTATCCAATAAGGATTTCTCCCCCTTTTGGGATTATCAAAAAGTAACAAGAAAAAATAAAGACAAAAGATACAAGAAAAGTGCATAATGTATTAGATAAAAAGAGGGGAATTACAAAAAATAAAACAAATTTAACAAGATTCCTAAGAAAATAGAGTAAGCAATGTCCTTCTTCACTTGCTGGTCTTCTCTTTTCCCTTAGCAGCATCAGTATAAGAGGAATCCATAGGAGTAGAGGTTTAAGTAGAAGAAGGCAGTGATATGGTAGATAGAGAAGGTAAAGGAAGACCCTCAAAGACAAAGGTAGCAAGAGTATGTATAGTAGAAGACCAATGTAGTTGTTGATCAAGGATAACATGCCTGGTCTAACTCAGTTCCTAACTGACAGACATAGAAGTGGAGGCTAGGGTAGAGGTGAATGTAGAAAAACCATGTCTCAGAGGTGCATCTATAAGAGAAACAATGTCTATACTCTATACATGAAGATAGGGCCTTGGAAGCTTGATAAAATCAGCAATGATCTCTCCACCATACTGCATAGATTTCTCAAAGTCATCCTTTTTTTCCATAAACATATGCAATAGCCAAGTGGATTATGTTAGCTTTTGGACTTGCGTCATGAAATCTTGAGTAACAGGATGAATCCTCAAATTTTCTAAAAGATATTTGAAATGATTGGTCATGTCAGTCTTTCAGAATATTTGGTTAAAGTAGAAATCCACTTTGTTGGCAATTTCTTGCTGAGAAAAATTAGCAATTTTTGAATTGATTTGGACTGGATAAAGAACTTTGTCACTGTTCTTGATAACTTCATATGGGGAATCTTTATTGAAACCACTAAGAATAGTCTGAAGTTCTTCTTTGACCACTGTTCTAAGCAGGTCACTAATTAAGGAATATTGAGATGATTTTCCAGATGCCTTAGAAGTAGTGACATCTGAGGTGATAGGTTTTAGTTGATTTAGAACTTTTTGAAGGCACATCGTATACTCATCAGTGATATTGATAAGATTAACTACAATCTCTCTCATTTTTTCACAATCAGTTTGTTTATTTTAGTGACATTTTCAATTAAGGAAGATAAACGAGTTTGAATCTGAGAGGCAAAATTCTTTGGGTTTGAAGAACAACAGGCTCTATAGGATGAGAATAAAGGTCTGATCTCAAATTCATAACTTTCTTCATGTCATCAATCATAAATCTTAGAGTCTTCACTTCATCACTAAGAAGTCTATTTTAACTCTGACTTCATGAATCTCATGATGTATTTTGGGTTGAATCTTCCAAATAACGTTTTCCAACAACAGTGAGGCATCTCCCTCACTTAGATTTGTTATAGGAGATGGTTGGGTATTCAATAGTTTTTTCACTCTAGAAAAAAGGATAGATCCAAATTCATTCCAATCATCTTTACTCACCAAGATGGTTGTTCTGGTGAAGGTTCAGAGGTAGGGACTGATACTGGCTCAGGTTCTTTTTCAGGGGAATGATTAGAGACATATCTCAATTGGAACCTAGTGGAACAGTCAATGCCTTTTACTGAGACTTCATGGGAGTCATTCACATCATAAAAACTGGGGAATTTATACATAGTTTCTATAGGTCTTGAATAAATGAGGTTTGGTACTTTAATAGATTCCAGATTTGGGGGTTTCTCCCCTTCAATAGTTGCATCCTTCTTAGGACTAAGAGGCTTAAGGTATTGATATATTTCCACGAATTCATCTCTTATTTCCTCACCCATTTCCTGTCTAGCCAACTAAAAAGCTAGCTCTAGCATTTCCTTACATGAAGGAATGACTTCCGGAACAGATTTTTCCACTGGGAGTTCTTTAAGGACAAATTCTTGCATAACAGGTAATTCTTCTTCTAAAAATATTCCATAACATCCTTTCCAGTTTCTTTGACAATAAATTCTATTTCAACTTCGGGTTGATCATCTAAATTAATAGCATCTTTATAAGTTGGGACTTCTTTTTCACTTACTACATGAGGGACACGAGTACTATCTTCTTTTTCAGAAACAATTTCCCTATGAGGCACAACAACCTCTTCTTCTTCTTCTTCTTCAGAATACTCAACAACTTCATCTAGTTCCAAACCAGTATCATAAATATATATTGGTCTTGAGGGATGTTCCACTAGATTGAACCTTCCATAAATCCTATCAGTGTCTTCCACCCATGCCTTTTTTCAGGGATTCCAATTGATTTTCATCCTCTTAATAATGAATTTTGAAATGAAGAACTCACAATCCTTGATAACATATTCATTAGGTCCAACCATACTTTTGGCATGAAGCATGGCTGAGATAAGCTGAGAATAAAATAGGGAGGTTTACATGGATGTGGTTTTGATCATCTCACACATATGGTGTATGCCATACTTACAAAGGTTGATCTTATGCACATTTTTTATAAGATGAATCAGAAACGCATCCTGATATATTAGTACAGAAAAATAACCTTCTCTAGAGCTAATCAAGTTCTGTATAAACTTAAACATAATTCTAGATTCTCCATCCAGTTCAACAGCAATCGCTCTCTTATTGGGGTCATTTCCAGTTAAGCTTTTAAAAGAATCTTCCAAAACAAAGAATTCACTAGAAGGTGGAGGTCCTCTAAGATAGTCCTCATAGATTCCATCATGAGGTATCCTAAGGCATGAAGCTCATAACTTCAAAGAGAATGTGCATTTCTGGAAACTAATACCGCTTCTCACAGTATAACCATCTTCAGAATCAATGGATAACTGAACATACTGATAAAATTAAGCCACTAGCTTAGGGTAGATAGGTCTATATTTCTTCGAAAACCATTGTAACCAGACATTCTCTTTGAAAACCATCCAATCCAAAGACTTAAATGACATAATCCACTTATGGAATATCTCTTTCTTAGGTAATACTACTCGATTCACTACGTATGGATTTAGAGGACCTTCGGGTGAAAGCATGGGAGCGATCTTCTACTTCTTTGAGATATGTTTCTTAGGAGTCAATGATGAAGGGTGTTTCATCCTGGGCATTCACCGAAGGTTCAAGAGAGAGAAGGGTTAAAGGATTCAAAAGGGTTACAAATTGAGTGAATGGAAGAAATATCGAGTGAAGGACAAGTGACACTTCATTTATATTATCATTTTGGAATACCAAACGTCTCAAAAGTAAAAGTGCGGGAAAATAAAAAGGTGAAATAAATAATTACCACGATACAGTTTTTACATTGTAATTAAAAATCATAAGGAATCATTATAGTGAGACTATATCAGGTCTTTACAGTGAGACAGTGAATGAATTTTACGGTGTGATAGAGATTGATCCTTACGATGAGACAGTGATTGATCCTTATGGTGAGACAGTGATTGATCCTAATGGTGAGACAGTGACTATCAGACAGTAATCAAGAAATACTAATTGTGAGACTGTAAACATGAAATAGTAAGATATACAATAGTAAGACATTTACTTAAGATTTATCATGCCTAATTCATGTATCATGTAGTTTATTGTTTCAGAATTTAATGGTTTGGTAAATATATCAGCAATCTGATATTTAGTACCAATGAATTCCAAATTGATGGCTTACATCAATATAAATTGTCCTATAATGTGAAACAGGATTTTTCGAGATGTTAATAGCACTTATGTTGTCACAATTTATAGGTACATGCCTGAATTGAAATGAATAATCTAGTAATGTGTGTTTCATCCACATTTTTTGTGCACAACAACTGCGAGCAGCTATGTATTCAGCTTCTACAGAAGATAATGCAACAAAAAAAAATTTCTTACTACACCATGATATCAGTGACTTGCCTAAAAAGTGACATGTTCTAGAGGTGATTTTTATATCTAACATATAGCCACCGAAGTCAGCATTAGAATAACTAACTAATTCAAATGATTGTCCTCTAGGATAGAACAGTCTTATATAGTGTGTATTCTTGAGGTATTTGAAAATATATTTACAAAATTTAAATGAGATTCCTTAGGATTTTCTTGAAAACGAGCACACATACACACACTATACATTTTTTCAGATCAATTGGTAGTTAAGTAGAGTAAACTTCTAATCATTCCATTATAAGTTGATTGATCAACAGATTTTCCATCTTCATCAAGATCCAACTTATAAGTGGTACTCATGGGAATGTCACTACTTTTAGTGCTATCAAATCCAAAATGTTTTAGTATATCTCTAGTATATTAATATTGAGTTAAAATAATACCATCACTATTTTGAAGGATTTGAAATCTGAGGAAGAATTTTAGTTCACCAATTAATCTCATTTAAAATTCATTTTTCATCATTTTAGAAAATTAAATACATAAAGAATTTCTTGAATATCCAATGATAATTTCATATAAATAGATTTTAACAACTATAATATCATTAGAAATTCATTTTATAAAAAGGGTAGGATCAACTATTTCTTTTGTAAAACCTTTGGAAATATGAAAAGTAATCAACCCCAGTCTCTTGAATCTTGTTTTAAACCATATAAAGCTTTTGATAATTTAAAAATATTATTTGGAAAATGGGCATTTGTAAAGCCAGCGGGTTGTTCAACAATGACATCCTCAGCTACATAACCATTTATGAATTCACTCTTAACATCCATTTGATGCAGTTTGAAATTCAAATGTGCAGCATAAGCAAGAAGGATTCTGATGGCTTCAAGTCTATCTATTGGTGCAAAGGTCTCCACATAGTCAATTCCTTCTTCTTGACTATAGCCTTGTGAAACCAATCTAGACTTGTTTATAACTATGTTACGAACTTCATCTACCTTATTTCTAAACACCCAATTAGTTCCTATGGTGAATGTGTCCACAGGTCTTTCAATAAGTTTCCAAACAGTGTTCCTTTCAAACTGATTAAGTTCTTCTTGCATATCCATCGCCCAAAATTCATCATAGATAGTATCATTAATGTTTTTAGGTTTAAGTTGTGACAAGAAGACTTGATGTTCAAACTAATTTCTACGAGAAGCTCTAGTTTGAGTTTCTTTTTCTATGTCTCCTACAATAACATCTAAAGGATGGTTCTTAGGAGTTCTCACAACTCTATAAAAGGAGGGACTAGTGATTTCAGGTTCATTAACAGGTTTAGATTCATTATGACTTGAGTCTAAGGAATTTCTAGAACGGGATGTTTTCATAGATTCTTTCATATAAAGGTTTCAATATTTTAGATTAATGTTCATATTTGATATATTATCCTCCAGGTTCTCTAGAATGGTGTTAGGCTCATATGGATATGTTTCATCAAATTTGACATTAATAGATTCTTCCACACATTTAGTTCTTTTATTGAACACTCTATAGGCTTTACTAGATAAGGAATATCCTAAAAAGATACCTTCATCACTCTTGGATGGAAATTTGTAAATATAGTCTTTAGTATTAAAAATATAGACTTTTCATCCAAAAACATTGAAGTAGTTAACCTTGGGTTTTCTATTTTTTCAAAACACATAATGATTCAATTTAAGAATAGGTCTAATCAACACTCTATTGATTATGTAGCATGTTGTATTGACCACTTCAGCCCAAAAATAAATAGGTAGGTCATATTCACTAAGCATTGTTCTATTCATCTCTTTTATGGTTCAATTTATTCTTTCTATAACTCTATTTTGTTGAGGTTTTCTAGGGGAAGAGAAACTGTGACTACAACCATTTTGAGAGAAAAAGGATTCACATGCTTTATTTTCAAACTCACAGCCACGATAAATTCTTAAGGATTTAATTCTATGTCCACTAAAAGTTTCCACAAACTTGGAATATTTAGTAAAATAATATAAGGCTTCACTTTTGTGATCTAGAAAGAAGGTCCAAGTATATATTGATATGTAATTTACAAGAATATAAACATAGTGCTTCGGATTTATACTAGAAACTCTAGATGGTCCAAACAAATCGATGTAATCCAACTCAACAGGTTGATTGGTTGACACTTCTTTCTTTGTTTTGATGGAAATTTTGTGTTGTTTTCCATTTTGACAGGGATTACACACTTTTTCATTTAGAAACTCAAGTTTGGGTTAGTCTTTAACTCAAATTTTTCTAGTTATCTTTCTAAGGGAGTGAATATTATAGTGTCCTAGTTTCTTATTCCAGAGCCAAGACTCTTTATGAAATACACTTAAGCATGAATCATTTTGAGATGCTAAGGAATCTATGTTATCATAGTAAACATTTCCATTTATTAATGTTGAAAAGACTAATTCTCCTCTAAAATTAAAGACATTGCAAGCATCATTTTCAAATATAAAATAAAATCCATAATCACCTAATTTTGAGATACTAAACAGATTATATTTTAATCCATCAACAAATAGTACTTTATAAATTAAAACTGAGTTAGAGTTACAGATTTGGCCAAGGCCAATAATCTTTCCTTTGGCATTGTCACCAAATGTGACATGTCCCCCATCTATTTTTTTAGGATCTTGAATCATGAGTAGTATCTCATCATTTTCTTAAACATCCACTATCCAAGTACCATAAACTTTTACAGGAACTCATTAAGCAACTTTCCTACAAATTGATTAAGTAAAAATAGATTTTGGTACCAATATTTGTTTGGGTCCAGTAATATTAGTAATAAGTTCTTTAGGAATGCATATCTGCCTCATAGGATTATTATAATCATTATGTAAAGTATTTGAAAAATAAACTTTATTTGGTCTATAAAAACATGAATCTATAGAAAATGTATCATAAATTGAATTAGTTTATCTGTGTCCAGAACTAGGAGTAAAACTATATGTCCTAAATTTAGAAACAAAATTTTTTCTACCAAGATTTCTTTTCCTAGGTTGATAACTAATACCATTGTTGTATTTAGAGGAAATTTGTTTACCTAGAATTTTAGTAAGGGTATTTTTTCCATTGGAATGATTTTATAGGTCATTCTCCAATTGCTCATTAGACATTTTAAATTCATTGTTCTCTTTGGGCAGCTGCGAATTTTTCTCTTTTTCAGTTGTGAGTTCTGATTTAATAGTTACAGTAAGAGCATACTGATTCATCAATGATTTATATTTGTCTTTTTGTTAATTTAATGTTTCTTAAAGCATGTTACAATATTCAAACATTTCTTCATTAGTCATATTTTCAGAGTCACTTTCAACTCCATAATAGTATGAATTGTTTATAGGAGAGTACAGTGTTACCTCAGATGTGTTTATCATGAAACACATATTGGTTTCGTTAGCTTTTACATCATGTGATGTTTATGAGTTTCTTGAAATGTCCTGAGAAGCACTCCAGGTTGCTTTCATTGCCTTTTTATACTTCATGTCTTTGTCCTCATATCTCTTTTTGTACTTGAGCATTGGACAGTCAACCTCGATATGTCCTTTGTGATTACATTCATAACAAACAATCTCATCAATCTTGTCCCTTCCTTTCCAATCCTTCTTCCAACTTCCTTTTTGATCATATTTTCCCTTGAAGTTGGGCTTTTGAAAAAAATTCTTCGTCTTCTAAAATCTCTTGAATCTTTTGGATAATTGAGTCATCTTCTCATCACTGTCAGGTGAAGATTGATCACTACTATAAATTTCTATATAAGCTTCCAATTTCCCTTTATCTATGTGTTTAAAGGTGGTGGTATTGAATGCGATAGTTTTTCTTTTTGGTTAAACCTCCTCTTATTTGTTCACTTTCATCTCTTCTTCATACATCATCATTTTCCCAATGATTTCTTTTATAGGTAGCCAGCTGATGTCGCATGATTTTCTAATATAGATAGAGGTTCCTCTCTATCTTTCATACAGACATCGGATAATTCTCATGATCCATACCTTGGTAGTGACTTCTCTCCAATGATAAATCAATGTATTGAAAATCTCACTAAACCTATGATACTTGTCAGAGATAGGCTCGTTAGGTTTAATTTTAAAGTTATCATATTTAATAGTATAAGTATTAAGTCTCATTTCTTTTACACTAGATATTTCTTCATGTGAGAATGACAGGCTATCATAAATTTCATGGGCAGTTTTACAAGAAGAAATTCTATTGAACTCTTCATCTTCTAAGGATTAGTATAAAGCATTAATAGCTTTACAATTGTTATTATAAGCTGTTTTGACAGGTTCATCCCATGTGATTCTTTTAGTAGCAGGAATCTTATATTCATATATAATGGAAGACCAAATTTCAAAACCCATACCTTCTAAATGAATGTTCATTTTAATTTTTCATTGAGAATAGTTGGTTCCATTAAAGAATGGTGGTCTGTTGGTTGCATCACCTTCCAATCTATTATCCATAATACAGAAATACTTTGAAGAAGCTAGAAATTTAGAATTAACAGAAATTTATAGATCATCAAAGTTCAACTACAATCACAGTTGAATTAGGTTAAACAGAGTCTTCATAAAACACCTCTAATACCAAATGTTGGCTGGAGTAGATTACTCAAGAGGGGGGTTAATTGAGTATCTATAAAAATTTCTGGTTAACAAAGTATTCTTAAACATGTTTCCTCAAAATGTTAAATACAACCTAGTTAATAGAGGTTATACTGTTATAAGAGTTTGACTGTTTAAATAACTTCTTAGAAGATTGATTAGTTATAAATAATAATAATTTTAGTTATTAATATTACTTTTGAAGCTATTCTACTAAAACAATATAGTTATAACTTCTTTCCAAGATTAACTATCAAAGTAAATTCAGTGATTTCTAAATTATACAATAGTGTAGTAAAACAGAGAAAACTAAATTAAGGAGAACATCGGATATGAAACAAGTGGTTCAGTCTCAAGATGAGACCTAATCCACTCCACTTGGTGATCACATTCCACCAAGAAGTTTATATAAATAATCATTATCCACACCCTTGATCATGGAAAAGGAACAGTACATAGAACTGTCCAGGTTCCACAAGGACCACTTCTAGAGTTCTTCATTTAAAAAATCAACTCGGCCACACAGAGACCACTTCCACACTTATATGTGGGTATAAACAAGTGTAAAATGATGTTTGAGTAAGGATATCTTGTATCCTTTAGATTAATGTAAGATATAAAGTGTGTATTTATACAGATACACACACTACTCGAATGCTAGTAAAATGATATACAACAGAGGAGAAATATTAAGATAGGTTTAGAAATTCTTTGAATGTTAGTATTTGCAGCTCTGGACTTCTTAGGATAAAGAAAATGTAGAAGTCAAGTCCTCGTATGGAAAATAGAGTGTCGCAAATCAAAGAGATCTAGCTTGTGTTCTTTGTGATGTTTGACAGTGCAAAGATTTTCTCGATTCTGGGATTCAAGAATGCTTCGTGTGTTCTTCAGAAGTGTTGAGTTACAAGAGAAAATTCTTTCATCAAGAATTATCTATATGTATTCTTCGTTTCCATGATCACGCCCACCAGCTTGTTTTACTTTTTTTTATCATATTTATTTCTGGGCCACACTACTCTTTTATCTTGGAGTGCATGTGTTTGAGCAGACATGTTGCATGTATTCTGCACCTTGTACCTCGTACTGTTAGATGACATGTCTACAAAGAAATATTAAGTATGTCAGTGCATTTAAAATATTCAAATTTGACTATTAGATATTAAATTGAACGAAGACAAAACATATTAAGAAACGATGTCACAGTATGTAATGGAAATATTGTCTCATTCTTGGTGTCTGGTTCACGGTGTCTGGTTGTCATGGTGTCTGCTTCACGGTGCCTCACGGACATGGTGTCTACTTGTCATGGTGTCTGGTTGTCACAGTGTCTAGTTTTTATGGGGTCTATTTGTCATGGTGTCTGGTTGTCATGGTGTTTACTTCACAGTGTCTGCTTCATGGTGTCTCATGGTCACTGTATCTGCTTGTCACGGTGTCTGGTTGTCATGGTTTCTAGTTTTCCAAGTGTCATGTTGTTACGGTGTCTACTTCATGGTTTCTACTTCACAGTGTATCATGGTCATGGTGTCTGCTTGTAATGGTGTCTTGTTATCATGATGTCTGGTTGTTACGGTGTCTTCTTCACGGTGTCTCATGGTCACGATCTCTCAAATTAGACAAATATCTGTATTCAGACTTAAGTAGTGATATTTATGGAATGGATTAAAATCAATCATTTTTCAGAGAATTCATTATTATGTAGATTAACAGATAGTATATAGTAACCAAACTGAGTGTATAACACTTAAGGTCTTTGGATAGCTTATACTAAATAACTGTGCATTAGATTTGAGATAGACTTCATAGTTTTAACAAAGTTTATATACTGAATATGATTTTTCATCATTAAAACATGATTAATACATGAGGAGTCCAACAATATGAGATGAATCAAATTTGGTAATGGTATTAACTTTAACAAAGATAACAATTCTTTTGACCTTGAAATATTTTAGAGGTATTTATTTATCCCATTTTGAGAAGAAATCAGTAGCAGTAAGAATATACATGAACTTCTTAGCTGTATCTGGAGGATAATGTCCTACTAAATTCATTCCCCAAGTGGAAAATTGCAAATATAATTTAGTTACTTGTAGAAACTTGTTGGGTTGATGAATTAATATGGCTGACATTTGGTACAGATGACACTTATTTGTAAAAATTTTGAATACCTATATCATTTAATGTCAGATATATCCAATCCATTGGATTTGATCTGAATGCCTATGCCCAGACTAGTGATAACCACAAGCTCATGCATGTACTTCTTTCATGACAGTTATGGTTTTATCCCCATCAATTCATCTGAAAAAAAATTCATCTAATTCCTCGTATATAAAAAATATTTTGATGATATGTACTGTCATAAATAGAGAAATTAACTACTCTTCATCAGATCTATTCTCTTTTAATTCTATCTAGTGAGAGTACCCCATTTTGGTGATATTCCATGATGGGTGTCATCCACCCAATGGTTTGAGTGTATGGCTCAAAAATGTGACTGATTTTATTGATTTCCTCTATTCTGATTTGAACAAAATGTTAAACTACTCGACGATGAGTAATTCTAATGATTTTTACATCCCAATAAATATATACCAAAGTAGTGGTTTCATTTTCTAATGCATCATCTTGGTGATTTTTTGTCTATGGGACATAAGACATTGTTGGATCTGAGGGAAATTTATCAATTAACCCTTTTACATAATAGAACATAGGGATAAATTCTACTTTTATGTTTGTATAATCCCCGTTGATTTGTTTTATTATCAATTACGAATCAACCTTCACCTTCAGGTAGTCTACTGGTACTTGGAGTTCTAATTACAGGGCTATAATGATAGCTTGATATTAGGCCTCATTGGTTTTACCGCATTCTAAAAATAGAAAGGAATATGGAAACATTATCTTTTTTGAAGAAAAAACCCAAATTCCTAACCAACCATTTTTGGAGTTTAGGGGTCTCCTTTTACTTCTCTGTTGGACTTATGGAAGCAAAATCAAAGTACATTTTTGATTTTTTAGGAATTTCGTGAATTGAGAGAATTTATTCATCATGAAGTTCAGTATTTAATGATGTATCCTCTATAGATGGGTGTTCATCAAATAATTCTACAAAGGCTTGTCCTTTTACTTCTTTATTAGGAACAAAATTGATATCAAACTATTGAAAAATAACTTCCCACCATGTGAAACATCATTTAGGAATAGGATGACTGATGATAAATTTAAGTTGGTTATTACGAGATACCAAGTGGACCACGTGATGCTGCAAATAGTGTCTCAATATCTAAAGTCCAAATATTAATACTAGGCATCTTTTATCAATATTTTAATTTTGAGTCACTGTGTTGATCATGGTTTGACTAGGATAGTAAAGGATATTTTCATTACCAACATCATTCCTTTGTCCAAGGAAGTAACCCATTGATCACTCTAAAACTATCATGTAGATAATGAGCGGATTTCCTTTACTAGTTGGCATTAATAAGAGTTTTATCAAGAGATATTTATTGATAGTATAAAATATAACATGGATTTCTTTGTTCCATTGATTAGTAACTCTCTTCTTCATTAATCTTGTGAAGGGTAAACACTTTCCCAACAAATTGGTGATAAATGGTCAAATACAGGCCCACTGTCCTAGAAGTCCTATTAATTCCATCAAATTTTGAGGAGGTGACATAGAGAGGATTGATTTTTTAATTATTAGTATCCACTTTGATGATACTATGTCGTATAAAGAAGCCAAAAAAATTAATTAATTTTATATGGGCTTTTTTTTAATAGGGTACTTAACATCTATTTTTCTTTTTCCCCAAAACAACATTTTGTGGTGTACATATTTTGATCATGTTTTAAAATTTTACAGAATATGGTCTCTAGATTAATGAGGTGATTAGAATGTTGTCTATATTTATCTACTATATCATCCAAATAACATTTGACAAATTTTTCCAAGAAGGTTTTGATGATATGGTTCATGGAATTTTGATGCGTTGCACTGACATTATTTAGGACAAAGGGAATTACCCAATATAAAAATATGATTTTAGGGTCTCTAAAGTCTTTATATTTCTCATATTTTATGGCCATCTGGATTTGATTGTACCCATAGTATCCATCCATGATGTACGGGGCTTCATAACCAGCTGTTGCATCAATTAAGAGCTCTGTGATTACAATTGGAAAGCCATCCTTGGGACAATGCCAGTTATGATTTCTAAAATAAATGTAAATTCTAATTTCCCATTCTTTTCTTCCATCAGGACAATATTATCTATCCATTTTGGATATTTCACCTCTTTGATAATGTTAGCAGTGATAATATTCTTGACTTAATCATCAATTTTAGAGGCGTGAGTTGGGTGCGTTCATCTCGATAGTTTCTTAAATAGATGATGTTATTCTCAAATGATTGGTAGTTATGCCCAGGTCATGTCTAAGAATTTCATGATAATTAAAAGAAAACAAATCTTGTTGTTTCTTTATAATTTAAGTGTACACCTCTTTCTCTTCAAGGGTAATGGTCGCACTAATCATATTAGGGCGTCAATATTCTTATATAACTAGATTTATTTTTCTGAGCTCATCCATGGTGGTGGAAACACGTTTCACAATTGATGTAGGGGAATCATTGATATTTTTTCTTCTTATTCCTTATGTGTTACCCCATATGTTTCTACATGATGGGTATGTTATAAAAAAACATTTAGAGCTAGGGAAGGGGTCAATATTTGGACATCCTAAAGATGAGTAAAACATTTTTGACCTTACTGATGACAAAGGGTCTTCCTAGAATATAAAGAGAGAATTATGGGTTGGGAATTAACATCCATATCTTCTTCTACAAATGAAAAAATTAATCTATCCTGACTAATGAAGCAAAGACATGCAAAATTCTAGTGGATGAAATAAAGACATCTCCATTTAATCATTCACAACTACTTGGTGGATCAATAATATCTATCATGCTATTAGGCTCGATTGACCACAACTAACATTATGGAAGTCACCGGATAAGTACTTAGATATTTCTCTACCCTTTCAATTGGATTGATAGGACAGAGGTAATGTAAACTAAGATGTTTTAGTGGGTTTTCTGGGATATTCTCCAGACCATTCAATGCATTGATTCTTATTAAATCATTTTCCATGAACTTTGTTCCCTTTGTGTGATATAATTTTGACTCAATATACTGATATCCACATATCTTTAATGGAGGATTGTAACCATGTGATGTACCTATTTTATTTTTGAATCAATACATTATACATTGGTTGTATGAAGAAGGAATTTCTTCATGTTGAGGAAGCCCATGCCTTCGAAGAATAATGTTGAAAGATATGTCTTATCAGAAAACTATGAAATCTGAATTATTTACCAGATCTCCAAATTGAGACTCAATCGATCAAGTGTACATCTGTGAATGTGGTTAACTCCAGATCCATTATCAATGAAAGCTCACCAAGTTGTCTTTTTCTTTAACCATTCCAGATAAATACAAGGGCATGATGTCTCCATGTACAACATCATCCTCATCTTGATCCATGAATGATATAACTACATGACATTCTATATGATATATCACTATACATTAATCCACACTTGTAACAACCCCAATTTCAAACTCTTGAGGACTTTAAAATTCCTCAATAAGTGATTGTAAAATATATTTTGATATATTCAAAGAATCCTAGATTGATACCAAGGATGGTAAATATGATTGTTGTATCCAAACACCATACTTTAGGACCAATGGAATGTGTTTTACCACATGGAGATGTAGTTTTGTAGGACCCTTGGATGTTGACTCTCTTTATGTAGATGTTCCATATGTCAGATTAGAAGCTATAAATACATCTAATCTCGGTAGATTAGATTGACTAGGTTTATCTACCTATTGAGAGAGTGATTGTATAGCCTCTAATCAATCGGTCATGATAATCATGTCAGGGCCAATACTTCCATGTGTGGGAGAGATCCCTTATTCTCATTGCGCCCACTGAAAAGATTTATTATGTGTTTCCTACCACAGAAATGGTTCGAGCATGGGTATAGTTAAAATAGTGGCTTCTATTATATGCACATATTCCCTTGTATCCTTGACCTTGACTTCTTCCAAATATACCCCAATCAGGTATGTGGAATTTTAGTACATAAATAGAATCATCATTTTTATCAGGGTTTGTTTAGTAGATAATGTAAGCAGATATATAGATCAATTCCTCATCTGATGAAGATTATCTGGGACAGGTTGGTTCTTTTTGTGTTGTTTGGCGAGGTGGTGCCCATGGTTTTGAGACAGTTTGAATGAAACATACCAATGTCAATGAAAACATTGGACTTAACATGAGATAATTCTCTCAAGACTGTTCTTAGTCCTTCTAACTATGATGATTATTTGAGGATTGGACTTTGCAGGACTGGTCCTTTATTGAATATGTCTTTTCTATAGTGGATGTGGAAGGAGGCATAGTTGGTTGTTTCAACTATGTTCATAGAATGACATGACATCGATTGACCATTTTTTTCAGCATCTAATCATCACACTTTTTTGGAATTTTTATTTTCACTTCCTTCCATCATCCGGATTCCCCTAGATTGATAGCAGTAACACATTCTACAAGGGATGATGAACTTTTTAGTTTCACTGATCTATAGTTTACCATTTTGGAGATCTTTGAAAAGAAAACAATCCTTAATGGGATGCTACAACTTTTGATGAAAGGGGAAATAATAAGGGATATATTCATCTCCTTATTTATTTGATTTCTTTAGCATTATCAACTGAACTAAATTGATTTCAAAATATGAAATGAAGTAATTGAGCACATGTTCATTCCGAAAGGAATAAATTTTTTTCTTCAATTCCCAAAAATTTCATCACCTTTGATATTTTTGATCGTCTTGATGAGGTGTTTACTGCTGCTGATTCTCATGAGGTGGAACTATAAAGCCCAAGACTTAAAAATTACATAATCTTGAGTTAATTCATGAATTAGACATTAAGGATCCTTTCATGTTTAATGTTTTAGATAATTAGGCCATAACTATTACATTACATCTCAAAAATTACAAAGTATATACTTCAACTCCATCCCATTTTTTCACAATAATAAAACTCCATAAATAAAACAAGAATTATTTTCTTCATGTAAATCATTGTGAATTCTTCCTTTCTCTTATGCTTCCTTATAACCTATGAAAATAATTTCAAAAGCATGGGATGATCACAAAACTCTATGTAAGGGATACAAAATAAGGAAAGAAAACATTAGTCCATCACTACATACAAATTAATGAAATCATAATTTTCACTCATAAAATATAATATCTTCAATATTCATAATGTTATCATAAGATTTATGAATAACACTTAGAAATCATAAATCATAAATGTAACTTCTACCATCAAAAACATAATTACAAAGTATCTTTTACAGCTATATAGGGAGTTACGTTTGTAATACTCATCATAGTATATTTCCTAAATCTCATAGGAGAAGCATTAATGTTTACCTCTATCAAGTTATCGAATATGTCTATCTATTGACATAATCAATCCATTCTAAATTCAATTTTCAATAAACAAAATACATAAAAAGGGTATGTGGTATTTATTTTCTTTATGAAAATTACAACTTGTTAACGAAGCCAAATATCAAATAATGCTCGTGAAGACGAAAAGGTCGTCGTCATTGCATACATTAAAAAAATAGTCCCGTTTTCATTTAGTAAAATGGTTCGTAGAAAAAATATTCCCTTTGAATGAAATTAAAATAAAAATAATTTTATACACTGTGTAAAAGAAAGTCGTGTATAAATCAAAATATTCCTCAATGAATGGAGATTAAGACGAATTTCCCTACAAAGATCTTATCATTGGGTTAATGATAAATCAATGACATAATTATGTGTGAAAAGTAATAATACACCCAATATAAGCAGATGTTATGCTTAAAACAATCAGATCTCATTCATACATATTCTTGGAAAAATAAAACCAATGGCATTGATATTTAACTCAATGAAATGATATTGAGTTAAGATTCCCCTTAAAAAGTTCATATTAAGAAGGTAATAATTTATTAATGGGGTGATTATGTGAAGCAATAGAATATCCACAAAAAGGTAAGTGTAAATTACAACATAAATAAATAAATAGTGATTCTACACATATTTTTTTCATAATATAATCATCGAAGTATTCACAAAATCCAATGAGAGCAAATTGAGTCTAGAAATTCCATTACAAATATCATTTTGTAAATAAAATTAAATGATTATTTTTATTCACTATAAGTAACCATAAATAAATTATAAATACAATATACGATATAAAAAATTATTTCTCTCATAATCATAGAATGACATAATCAAGAATTAAAAAATTAACACAGAGAATGGAATAGTTTGATGTGTTTTGGTAAGAACAAAAAAGTTGAGTCCAAGGTTTGTTAGACCCTATGAAATCATCGTGAAATTGGATTAGTTGCATATATAGTGTATTTATCTCCAAGTTTATCCTAGGTACACAATTTTTTCATGTTTCAATGTTGAGAAAGTGTATTCCAGATCCAACTCATCTTTTGAGTCGGGAGATAGTTCGATTGGAAGAGAATCTTTCTTATGAGGGACAACTAGTCCATATTCTTGATCGAAGAGGAAAAGTGTTGCAGAATATGGTAATTAATCAATTAAAGGGTTTTTTTAAAAACCATATTGTTGAATATACAACATGGTAATCTGAAAATGCTATGAGAGATAAATACCACCATTTATTTGATAAGTGAATAAAATTAAGAGGGTGAAATTCCCAAAAGGGGAAGGATGTGACAACCTAGGTATTTATAGAATAATATTTTCTCTACTAATATTTTTAAATAATATTTTTTTACATTATATGGTATGATTTTTCAGATAGCATTCTCAACACGCAACAATGGCTTTCTTTGAAATCTTACGTTGTACACAACATTCAGTTATACCAAAAAATAATATAATATTATTATTATTTTAAATGGTAGTTAATGCCTAGAAATTGTTTTAGAGGGAATGAACATAACTAAATAAAATTTGATTATACATGTATGTTAAATTCATTTACATTTATCCAATAAATTCTAGAGGTTTAAAATAATAATGGATCCGAAATTTCAGCGTGAAATACACTAATATTTTTAAAATTTCGTTTTACCATCTTTTAATGGAGAAACATTTATAAATATATTTCTGTCACTTTTATATAATAAATTTGACCAAATAATATTCTTTTTATAAACGTGACATCAAAATTAACTTTGGATAAATTTCTTTTAATTTTCTGATAAACATCATTTTTTAATGAATAGTGAAAAATACCACATTTTAAGTCAAAGCAGCCTTTTCATCTAATTTATTTATACAGTTATATTGTAATATTAATTGGTTTTAAAGTTTATTGGGATTAAAGTTTTAAAATTTATTCCATATTTGGTCTTTGTATGTAATTTCATATTTAAATTGGACATTAACACATGGTAATCTTTTGGAGTTTTTACTTTTTTAAAACACACTTTTTGGTTTTGACAATGGGAATTAATTTTAAATTCATTAATTCTACTTTTGTTTTTTGAATTTTAAAAAATTTATTTTATATTTGGAATATGTAGGTACAAATTGTCAATATAGGTACCTTGGGTTTTTAGAATTTATGAATAGTAACTTCAGTATTTATTTTATTTACCAAGGTTAAAGGTTAAATATGTTAACAAGGGTAAAAATATAATATTATAATAATTTTAAACTACCCTAACATGTGTCCAAATATATTTTATGATATATTCTAGACCATGGGCATCTTTGTGTCAGTTTTAGGACCCCATGGTTCAACTTTGATGTGAAAATGACATTTCATAAGGATTAATTTAATGTAAAGAAAAATATAACATAAAAATGTCTTTCTTACATATACAATTTTTTATATGGGGTCATATGATTGATATATTCAACTATAAATATTAATTATAAATATAAAAAGTTTTCCTATATCATGGTATTTATAATTTTTATAAATCATATAAATAAATATATTATTACATAATGATGATGTAGTGATAACATTATAGTTGAATGATTTAAATAAACGAGCTTATAAATATTAAAATAAATTTATTTTTTAACTTTATATTCCATAAATAAATTTTATCATTTATTATGACTTGTTATGTTTGAATTAATGAAGTTTTTTTTTGAAATAATCAAGTTATTATGTATTTTTAAAAAATTCATCTTATGAATAGTATAAAAATTGACATAAATGGGTTTTTAAATAAAATACTATATTAATTAAGGATATAATAGTCCTAAAAATATAATATTTGTTAAAATGACTTAGATAATGTTGAACCTATCATTAATTAACCACTTTATGTTCGATTGAAATTTTATAGTTTCTATATTAACCATATAGTATGAATATAAAAAAAGACATGGTAAGAGGTAATTAGTTAACTGAGGGTTAAAGCTAAAAGATATGATAAAATATTTTACCTATAATTTTTAAACCTATTTTTGAGAGGTTTTAGACAAAAAGGAACCTTATATTTGAAATAAACGACTTTGGGGCCATTCAAAACCGAAAATCATTTTATAATAAAATAATACTTCAAAACATTTCTAAAGTGTCCCTCCACCCTCTTGTAAAAGGGCATAACCCCTAACCATTTAATCACACCTCTAAAGACACTTGGATTGCTGAAACATTACCCATATAATCTCCCAATATCCCTCTCTACATTCTATAAGCCTTAACTTGGGCGGAAGGTAATTCAAGAAATCATTATGGATCAAATCAAAGAGAGTTGACCCTTTTATAATGTAGCGTCTTCTCTAAACATCATTTCCATTATTTTACTACTTCATACCATGTTATATTCCTTTTAATTGATTATATAACAACTCCAGCATCATAAATATACTATTATTTTTTAATGATATGATTTTTTTACTACACTTACAGACACCTCCATCTAATGGCTACTAACATATTGTTTCTCTGTACGGAAAACTACTACCTCACGAAACGATGAATGATCAAATTTAACCTACCACCTCTAATGGGGGCCATTATGATGGAAAAATATTTATATATGATATATATATTATTTATATTTTCTCTATTCTTCTATTAATTTATTTAATGTATACCTTTATGCTTTCCAAAATGTGAATATACGATAATTCCATTTGAGGATATGTGGACTACCTTCCCCTTAAGTGATATGACTAATTCATGCCTTACATGGAAAGTATCAAAAATGGAGTTAATGAACTTATGTAATGTATATAAAATATTATATTATACTGGAATTATAATATACCTATGTATCATTTTTTTACTCCTTTAAATATAAAAAATAAATGAAAGTACCATCCATGCGTACATACGGCTTACCTTCTTCATGAATGGTGCATTTCATTTATTATCTTCAAATTTTTTGTAATATTATAATTAAACACACACATATATATATATATATAATATATATATATGATATTGAATTCATTAATACCATTCTAGGGATAATGAAATTTTTACCACATGATCAATTTGTAATTATAACAAGTTCTTTTTTTACTCAAGTACGGAATATCGACAAAATGACCGATATTAACATAAATAATTATGTAATGTTTATAATGTGGTAATAAGTGATATAAATTGAATAATGAAATTTAAAAAGGTTCTGAATCAAGTATAAATTAACATATTTTTATTATTCCTGAAGAACAAGAAAAATACATGACGAGTAGAACTCAAGGTAAGGGAACATCTTAAACCAATTTCAATTCATAGGTTATACTTCTACTTTTTGATTATGTCATGCTATGATAATGTGAGAAATAAATTTTGATATTATATATTTTATTTATGCTTTATCTAGGTTTACATATTGTTAATACATGTAATTGATCTATTTTATTTACTAAATGATCTTTGTAAGGGTGTTCGTCTCAATCTCCTTTCATTGAAGCATATTTCGGTTTATACACAACCTTCATTTATATGGAGTATAATTATACCATTTTTATTTTTATTTATTACAATGATTTTCAAAAGTAATCTTTTTCCATGAAGCATTTTACTAAATGACAAAATGAATGTTACTTTTTAACGTACTCGTCGACAACGACCTTTCCACTGATGTGAGAATTATTTGATATTTGACTTCCTTAACAAGCCCTAAAGATTTTAAAAGGAAAATAAATACCATATAACCTTTTAAATATTTTGTTATTGAGAATTGTTTTGAGAATGAATTGATTATATCAATATATTGAACAGATATCTTGTTAATTAAATGTGGAAATGTTATATTTTCCTTATGATTCATTTATGTATTATGATTATGTTACGGTTATTGCACATTATTTACATATATGGGTGGTTCCTTAATAAACTAAGGGTGGGTGTGCCTTAGAGAGCCCTCCAATTCATTGGGTAACATGAAGGAGGTAAACGTTAAAGTTTATCTGAAGATATTTAGGGAAAATATTGTGATTGGTATTCCAAACACATCTCCCTATGCAGCTATGAAAGCTAAAATGTTAGTATGTTATCGATGCTACAAGTTACCATTATGATTTAAAATTTATGTGTGTTATTCATAAATATTATGATTTCATGAGGTATGTTAAAAGAGATTATTTTTTATTAGTTAAAATTATGATTTCATCTTCATGCATGTATTGATGGACTAATGTTTTATTTCCTAATTTTATATCCATAACTGAGCTTTATATGCTCATCCCATGTTTTTGAAATGTTATTAAAATGGTATAAGGAAGTGTATGAGAAAGAAATAATTCAACAATATTTATATCAAAAAAATAATTCTTTTTTTACTTAGAGTTTTTTATAGTGAAAAAAATTTGATAGATTATAAGTGTCCACATTGTAATTTTTGAGATATAATGTAATAGTTATGGCCTAATTATATAATCCTAAAAATATCCTCAATGTGAATTAATGTAATATTATTGAATGATATCAATATTATATAATGTTTTATTATTGACAGAAGTCAATAATTTGACTTTGATATTTGATATATATTATATTTATATGGTTTTTATGATTCAGTATTTTTATTTACCACATACCATTATGCTTCCCATAATATTTTAATATGATAATTTCATTTGAGAAAATGTGAACTACCACCCCCTCAATGTGATATAAATCATTCATGATTTACATAGAACGTATAATGGATGGAGTTAATGAAAATATGTAATGAATATAAAATATAATATTGTACTGGAATTATAATATACCTATGTATCATTTTGGTTTCATTCCATTAAATATGAAAAATAAATTAATGTAGTGTTCATGCATACATACATCTTACCGTCTCCATGAATAGTACATTTCATTTTTTATCTATAAATGTTATGTACTATTACAAATACATATATATATATTGGATATATATGATATTTAAATCATGAATATCATTATGGAGATAATGGAATTTTTACCACAAGGACAATTTGTAATTATAACAAGTTCATTTTTGACTCAAGTACTGAATATCAAAAAAAATGATCAATATTAACCTAAATAATTATTTAATGTTTATAACATGATAATAAGTGATATAAAAGGAATAATAAACTTTAACAAGGTTCTGAAGAATGTTGAAATTATCTTAATTTCATTATTCAGTAAGAACAAGGAACATACCTGATGAGTCAGACTCAAGGTAAGGGACTTCGTCTCCTTTTATTGAGGTATATTTTGGTCTATATAGAATATTATTTTATACAGTGTATAATTATACCACTGTTCATTTAATTTAATTCAACTATTTTCAAAAGAAATATTTTTCTACGAAGAGATTTACTAAATTACCAAAAGAATATTTCATTTTTACATATGCGGTGACAACGGCCTTTTACACCGCCATGAGCATTATTTGAAATTTGGAATCCTTAACAAGTCGTAATGATTTTAAAAGGAACATAAGTACCATATATGCTTTTTATGTATTTTTTAATTTAAAATGTTTTTGATAAGTTATTCCATATGTCAATATCTTTAACTGATGTGTTGTGATTGCAATGTAGAAATTTTATCTTTCCTTTATACTTGTTTTATGTGTTATAATTATGTTATGGTTCATAGGAATTGTTTACATAAACATGTAGTTCTGTGATAAACCAAGGGTTGGTGAGCCTAAGATAGCTCTTTAATTCATTGGGTAACGTGACAGAGGTAAAAGTTAATAGTTCTCCTAAGTGATTTATGGAATATATTGTGAGGGGTATTACCAATGTAACTCCCTATATATCTGTGAAGGATACAATGTAAGTATGTTGTGGATGCCACAAGTTACATTAATGATTTATGATTTCTTTGTGTTATTCATAAATGTTATGATTTTATAAGGTATGTTAAAGACCTTAGGTTTTATGGGTGAAAAGTTTGATTTCAATGATTTTTATGTAACCCTGACCTCAGATCACCTGAAGTCGGTGCATTATTACATTTCATTGTCCTTATTACAAGGAAACAAATACTGAATTACCATATAGTTTAACATTATTGTAAGTCCATATTACATAAAAAATACACATAGTACACTGGAAAAACAAAAAAAAAAGACAAGCTAAACATTAACTGAAATAAACTGCATCCTTGATAGCTTAATAAAACTTTTCTTCTTCATTACCTAGGGAGAGAATCATAATAAGGGGGAGCTCAAATTTTCAGTAAGGGTATGTACAATGGCAGCAATAATCAATAAATATGGAAAGGTAAATATTTGAGAACACATTCCATTTACAAAACTAAATAAGGAACAAATAATTTGGAAATCAAATAACTGAAACATATTTTATAAATCAATAAACTGTGAATGAAATAATTTCATATATATGTCAAAAAAAATTATCATGGAAAAATAATAACTAAAATTATATTAGGTAAATACTTTATTTAATTATGTCATGCCTCAGGCACAAGAAAACCTATAACTGTCAATACCTATCACAAGCCAATTTAAAATTAAGGGTAGAAACACATTTGGCTAACTTATTCATCTCATGAGAATATGCCAATGAATCGAGGAGAAATATAATGTCTGAGCTCCACCTGTCATTTCCACTCCAATGTGTTTCTCATATTGAAAAATCAAAATAAATAATATGCCATATCAAATAACCCAATTGAATGAGTAATATGGATCTATCAATAACATACATGAAGTAAATAATATAAAATCATGAAATTAATAATATTATTAATATAATAAGTCAAAATTTATAAACTACACCATATAAAAGGAACTAGGTTCATACCATTACAGTATGCCTCAATTATATAAAATCGAGATGAAATCCCAATCCTTAAGTCTGATACTCTCTTTATTTTTCCGAAACTCTTGTATGAAGTTATTATTAACATATATTATAATCATAAAAAAATTTATGATATCATATATTATTCATCTGTGACTTTATATGAACCATTTATGAACAATTCAATGTTAATGCAACATTTTGGGTGATAATCTATTCGTTTTATCATTTGTGTTTTACCTTGTCATTCTGAATCATATTAATTGGATCACTATTTATATACATAAAAAATGTATAATATGATTTATATATCATATATATTAATAATATTAAAATATAAAATAGATATGAAAACATTGTTCATAGAGACGATGGGCCATATGTATGCATGGATGTTGTTTCTATTTTCTTATAATATAAATGGAAGAAGTGAATGAAATATATGTGAAAATATATATATGTATATATATTAATACAAAAACATTATTATTTCATATATTTCATAATTATTCATAATATATTTCTTTATAATAATTCTTTGATGGTGAACATGGAAGATGACTCTCATCGCATCGTGGTGACGGTAAGTTGTACGTACACACGAGCGATGATATCATTTCCTTAATGATTAAATGGTATGGATTTGGATTGAATATGGATTGTAAAGAAGTAATATCATGCTATATTTATTATTTAATTCATTTTTATTCATCATTATTTCCATCAAAATAATGTATAAATGAAAAACAGTTTACACCACAGCCTGGAGATGGTAAGCCATATGCACGCCAGCATGGTGATATTGTTTTTCATATGATGGGTAAAAGAAGAATAGGGTTGTACCATTATCGTAACTACATATCAATATATATTAGATGATGTATTTATTCTTTTATAATGGAAAAAATGTATTAATTTTAATTATAAGTAGAAATGAACATTGAAAGAAATGATAAAACGATTACCTCTTTTTCGGGTGTCTCCTTTGGTTTTCAACAAAAGGACACCTTAAGTTGGGTTTCTGCCAAAAGGGTGGACCCTAGGATGAAGTGAAGGTTGTTGGGAGGATATTTGGATAGGTGTTGAATGAGCCAAAGGGCTTTGGAGGTGTGAATAATTCTATATATGTGGTGCCCTTTTATAATAGGGAGAATAGGCACTTTGGGAATGCATTGAAATATTATTTTATTATAAATTTTTTTTGGTTTCAACCAGTCCATATTATTGACTAGTCATGATTCATGTTTGAAGTGAGATATTTTTGTGGACTAAGTAAATTAATCAGGTAAATCAATTTTGGAAAAACTATATGGTCAGAGAGGCAACAGGGGAATCTAAAAATTCAATGAGGGATAAATACCCCCACTTATTAGATAAGTGAATAGAATTGCAAGGATGCAATTCCTAAAAGGGGTGAAGAATGTAACAACCCATATATTTATAGAATAATAAATTTATATTAATATTTATGAATAATATATTATTTTAATATTAATGAGGGTTCTTTGTCCGATAGCGTGTTGAACACGCAACAATTAGTTTCATGGAAATCTTATGTTGCACACAACTTTGAGTTATACCAAATAATAAAAATATAATATTATAATATTAAATTCTAGTTAACGTCTAGATTTTGTATTGGAGGTAATGAATAGAACTAACTAAAATATGATTATACATGTTTTCTTAAATTTATTTACAATTATCTGATCAATATTAGAGGATTAAAATAAGAACAAATATGATTTTAAGCATAAAAAACAATAATATTTTTCAAATGTTGTTTTACAACCTTTTGATGGATAAACTTTTATAAATATAGTTTTTGCCCCTTTTATCATTTATATTTAACAAAATAAACTTATTATATAAAATTGGTACATCAAAATTTACTTTGGATAAATTTCTTGTAATTTTCGGATAAAGTTCATTTTTTAATGAATAGTCAAAAAACCACTTTTTAAGTCAAAACTCCCTTTTCCTCTATTTTTTATATTTTAAATTAGTACTCTTAAATGGTTCTAATGTTTAATTGGATTATATATTTTTTATTTAATCCAATGTTGTTCATTGGAAATAATTTCACTTTGAAATTGGATATAAACACATGTCAATATTTTTTACAATTTTTAAATCTAAAAACACACTTTCTTGTTTTGACAACGGTAATTAATTTTAAATTAATTACTAGAACTTATGTGTTTTGAATTTGGAAAAATAGATTATATATTTGGAATCATGAGGTTCAAATTGTTTAAATAGGTACCTTTTTAGTTTTATAAATTATGAATAGTAATTAATATAAAATTAATTCCCATTGTCAAAACAAGAAAGTGTATTTTTAGATTTGAAATAATTGACATTGGGTCAATTTGAAACTGAAAATAATTTTATAATAAAATAATACTTCAAAAATTTTCTAAAGTCCCCACCTCCCTCTAATAAAAGGGCATCACATCTACCTAATTAATCCAACCTATCAAGCCCCTTATCTCATCCAACCTCTGAAAAAATAATCTAACTACATCCCTCCATTCCTCCTAGATTTCTTACCATGGGAATAAGTTAATTAATGAAATCCTTTTGGCTCAAATCAAAGGGTGTTACACATTTTAGGAGATAGCGTCTTCTCTAAAGTTACCTTCCATTATTTTACATCTTCACTCCATATTCTATTTTTTTAATTAATTACATAAAAAAGGTATCCTAAAAATACTAGGATTTATTTATGATATGTGTTTGAACTACACTTACAAACACATCCATCGGACTCTGACATCATCTCCTCCCCTCGGCGCTCGAGCAGGGATACCCTAGGCGGCAATGGCCGTGAGCCCAATCCCTCCCCTGCTCGAGGGGGAGGGACTCCCTTCACTCTCTGCAGCCTTAAGTCCTTCCTTCTCACCCTTTTCAAATCCCGACTTTTTCCCCTCTTTCCCCGCCATCAACATCAGCCCGAAAGTACCTGATATTCATGGTGGTTTCCCTAACCTTTCATTATCTCCCTCAGAATTCAACGAAGCCTCGGCTTGCTTAAATATGACTTTGTTGGCACGCTTTAGGCATTGTCGTCCCTCGGTTGATGATTTTGATAGATTCGTATTCTCTTCCTGGGGTTTGCAAGACAGAGCGATTGTGGGGCTCCATGAAAAGCGGAACATGATGATTCATTTCTCGTCGGAGGAAGACCTGATCTTGGCATGGTCCAGAGATCCTTATGTATGTAACGGATCCCGATTCTACCTTTCTTGCTGGTCCTATGATTTCTACATGAAACGTGACAACCCGTCTATGTCTGTGTGGGTTAGTCTTCCCAAACTCCCCCTCCCCTTCCAAAATCATGCTATAATCCATATGCTCGGTAATATGATTGGTTGATTCCTATGTTCGGATAGAAGAACAGAATCTGTGTGTCACCCCATCTCCCCTCACATTTGTGTTGATGTGGATACTTCCAAACCTCCTGTAGACTGTATCTGGATCACCATGGGGGAGGAATTCTGATGCAAACAACCTGTGGTTTTTTAATCTTGGACAGATTTTTGTGTTTCATGTCATCTATTGGGGAATTTATACACCGCTTGTCAGAAGAGTTGCTCGATTCACCCTGGGGTGCTGAGGGATGCTCCACAAAACGAGTCTGTATTTCACTCAGTTCTCGCATTTGACAATCTGGGTTCTAAGGAATCACGGACGAATTGTTATCTACAGAAAGAAAAAGGACCTAAAGATCTAAAGGTCACTGATACCTTTAATACCTTGAAGCCTGATTTGGGTGTCAACCATCAAACAGGACCGACTCTGGAAGGAGACTCTCTTCCTTTGGTTTCTCCTTCATTTGTGGAAACTGTGAAGAATTGAGGCTTTCTCACTGGGTAGGTTGGTGCCTTGGGTTCCAGTCTCAAGATGGTTGATGTGCATTTAGTGTCAAGGCCTCCAATTGGGATTGCGACAGACCAGAATACTTCAGTCCCTCAGAAGATAGGATCGACAGAACAGAATGATGTTCTAGTTTTCTATGATCACTCCCCTGACCATATAGGTGTGGCTGTGGTGGAAAGTAAGGGAGACTCTACATGTATCAAGGGGAAAAAAGCTACAGGGGATGGAGCAAATGTAGTGACCATGTAAAAACCAGAAAATGATCAAATAACCATCAGTCTTGTTAACCGTTTTCAAGGCTTGATGGAGGAAGGTCTTATTCAAGACCAGAAAACAGACCTTCTGTCCAGTAGAGGTGAAAAGGCTGACCTCCTGGTTCAGGCCCTGGGGACAACTCAAGATGTGGGTGCACCATTGGTAGTGAAGTATCCCTTGGGTGTTCAGGCTCTCTCAGAGGGTGAGAATGAAGTTGAGGACTCCAGTAAATTTTCTTTTAGCAGTGAGGAGGGAGCGAGAATTAGAGGTCTCCATAGCCCGATGAAGAATAAGGGTCGGAAGGGGCATCATGACTTGGGGAGACGCATTGTGACTAAAGGGAAAGGATCTAAAGGGAGGAAGGACTACTCCCTGCTACCTAACCGATGCAAACAAGAGCAGCTAGTAAGGCAAAAGAAAAGGACTGTAAGCCAAAACATCAAGATCTGGAATGTTCTGGCCCAAGAAGTGGAAAGCTAAAAACTAAGTGTGAAGACATCCAAGAGGTGGGTGGTGTGTCAGGAAAGAAAGAAGGAGAGAAGACTCAATATCTTGACTTAATTTTACATTCTAATGAAGAAATGCATGAAAAGGATATCAAACTTAATGCCTCAAGGGCGGAGGTTGAAATAATCCTAGAAAGAGAGGTTAAAATGGATGTTAGTAAGGAACACAGGGACTGGATTGACCACCAAGATTTTATTTTTCCATGGGGTTTCAATGCACGAAAGATCAATGTGGAGGAATATATTCAGACTTGGAACAAGCGAGCTACCCACTTTGAAGACTTAATCTGGGATGATCCGAGTATAAAGGTTGAATCACTTCAATGGGGTTTATACCGGGTATGCAGTTCTAACAATCTTAGTCTTGTTTTCAATGATTTTGTGATATCCTTTAGTGTTGGCTAATCTTTGGATCTGATTGTACCAGTGTGGTTTCTCACTTTTCTATAAAAGTATTTTTTTAATAAAAATTTAATTTTCAGTACACACATCCATCTAATGGATACAAATATATTATTTCTGTGGATGACTAACTACGACCTCATTGAACGATGATTGTTCAAATTTCCCCAACCACCTCTCTTGGTGGATATTATGGTGGCACTATTTTTATATATGGTATATATTATATTTATAAATACACTATTATTAAGTTTTTTTATTTAAATCATACCTTTATTTTTTCCCTAATTTGTAAATATAATGATTTCATTTGAGGAAGTGTGGATTACCGCCCTCTCAAAGTGATATGCCTCATTCATCCCATACATGTAATGTATAAAGGATGGAGTTAATGGAAATATGTAACATATATGGAATATTATATTATACTGGAATTATAATACACCTATGTATCATTTATTTCTCATTCCATTAAATATGAAAAGGAAATCAAGGTGGTGTTCATGAGTATGTACGGTATACTGCCTCCATGAAGGATAAATTCCATATATTATCCCAAAATGTTTTGGAACATTCTAAATATATATATATATATATATATATAAAATATAAATACATATATACTAGATATTTATGATATTTAAATACTTAATATGATTCGGGATATAATAGACTTTTGACCACATGGACAACTTGTAATTATAACAGGATTATTTTTTACTCAAGTACCTAACATCGATAAAACCATCGATAAGAAAATGAATAAATATACGATTGTTATATCAAGGTAATGATTGATTTTAAATGGCTAATAAACATGAAAAAGGTTCTAAATCAAGTATAAATTAACTTATGTTTATTATTTTGGAATAAAAAGTAATATACGTTATGAGTCATACTCAAGGAAAGGGACTTCATCTCAATCGCCTTTCAATGAGGCATATTTTGGTTTACATGTGAACTTATTTTATATGGTGTATAATTATACTTTATTTATCTTAATTTAATTAAATTGTTTTCAAAAGTAATAATTTTCAACAGAGCATTTTACTAAATGATAAATGGAATGTTTCTTTTTAACATACGTGGAGACACCGACCTTTTTGCCACCATGATCATTATTTCATATTTGGATTACATAATAAGACATAATGTTTAAAATGAAAATAAATAACATATACAATTTTTAAGTATTTTGGTACTAAAAATGGTTTTAAGAATGGATTGATTATGTCAATATATTGAACTGATATGTTGTGATTGCTATGTGGATATATAATCTTTCATTTATAATTGTTTTATATATTATGATTATGTTATGGTTCTTGGGAATTATTTACATGTAGGAGTGGTTCCATGAAAAAATGAGGGCAGGCGAGACCGAGATAGCTCTCCAAGGAATTGGGTAACGTGGCAGAGGTAAATGTTAATGTTTCTCCAAGAGATTTTGGGAATATATTGTTATAGGTTTTCCAAATATAACTCCCTATGTAGCTGTGAATGAAACAATTAATTTATGTTATAGATTACACAAGTAACCTTTATGATTTATGATTTCTATGTTTTATTCATAAATCTTATTATTTTATGAGTTATGTTAAAAATATTTTGTTTATGATTGAGAAGTATGATTTCATTAATTTAAATGTATTGATGGAATAATGTTTCTATCCTTGTTTTATAACCTATGCTGATATTTTTATGCAAATCACATGTTTTTGAAAATATTTTCACAGGATATATATAAGGGTAAGAGAAAATAAAAAATTAAGATGATTTATATCAAGAAAATAATTCTTGTTTAATATTAAGGAATTTAATGATTGTAGAAAAAGGATAGAGATTATGTGTATACTTTGTAATTTTTGAGATGTAATGTAATAGTTATGGCCTAATTCTATAAAACACTAAACCTGATAAAATCCTCAAAGTTGAATCCGTGAAATAACTCGAGATTATGTAATGTTTATAGTATAATATAAACTTCATATGGGGTCTTATTAGTAAATTTAATCATTTTTTACTTAGGATTAAAGACAATATATCTATGGGAATTAGATTCATGTTACTTAAAATGTTATGAAAAACTTGTTTGATGTGTGGAGAAGGTGGACATAGAGTTTGATGATGATCATATGTTCTTTGAAAAATAACAGAATCATTGGTCTAGGTGGCAGATGAAAGGGAAGACCTCTTTAAAAAAATATGATGGTAAGAAACATTAGTTTACAATTTGTGAAAATTGTGGGAAAAGGCTCATTAAGGAATGCCTTTAGAATTTAGGTAAGTGATTCTAATATGGTAAAATGGGCCATAAGTCTTGTAATTACACTGAAAAGGATCCGGGAAATGGTAAGACAAAATCTGATTTATAGTTAGTAAAATGATTTATGTGCAATGAAATTGGTCATTATGAAAATAAATGTCCAACAAATAACTCAAATTATGGAATGAAATCAGACTACAAGAAAAAAGGGGTGGTAAAATCCATTGTAACTACATCATCATATGTTGGGCCATCAAATGAAATTGTATCAACACCATGGATCTCAGTGTTTTTCGAATATTGACATGAGGTCGAGGTACTGCCAGTTGAAAGTAAATGAAGCATACATTCTATATATGGGGTTTTGTACTAGATATTTTATTATAATTTTGTAGTTATGTTTTCTGGGTTAACCAATGCACATGATGTATTCATGGATCTTATGAGTATAATTTTCCATGAGTTCATGGATATGTTTTTCATTGTGTTTATTGAAGATATATTGGTATATTCTAAATGTAAATAAGAGCATGAAATTCCTTTAAGCATTGTCTTCCAAACTATAAAAGAAAAGAAATTATATGGGAACTTTTTCAAGTGTGTTTTTTGGTTATAAAAAATATTATTCCTTTGTCACATTATTTCAAAATATGACATAAATATTGATCCTTCTAAAACAAAGGTTTTTGAAGAATGGACATGACCCACAAATATAACCAAGATTTGTAGTTTTCATGGTTTATAAGGTTATTACCGGAGGTTTGTTGAAACTTTTTAACGGTTATCTAGCCCATGGACTATGTTAACTTGAAATGGTGTTAAATTCATCTCGAAAAAAAATGTGATGAATATTTTCAAGAATTTAATAGAATATTGGTGAATGCTCTAGTTTTGGCACTTCCCTCTGGAAATGGTGAATTGGTAATTTATAGAGATGCTTAATTGAAAGGAATTGGTTGTGTCCTAATAAAGAATGATCAGGTATGTTCTTAAGCTTCACGTCAGTTGATACCTCCTGAGTTAAATTATCTTATGCTTGATTAGGAATTAACTGATGTTTTTTTATACAAATATGAAGGCATAATTTTATGGAGTAAAGTGTTAAATATATACTGATCAAAAAGGTTTGAAATATATATTCACTCTGAAATAATTAAACATTATATATAGGAGATGTATATAATTATTCAATGATTGTGATTTCACAATTCATTATAATCCCCAAAAAGAAGATAATTTTGATAAATCTTTGAGTCAGAAAAGTATTTTACATTAAACATGTTACATTTGGAATGAGATCCTTTAGTTTTTGATTTGATGAATATTGGACTCCATGTTGTTACTATATGGAATTCGTATTTTTTTTTTGATTTTGAAATGAAATCATCTCTAGTAGATAGAATTAAGAAAGCACTGAAAGAAGACAATGAGTTGCAGGAAATGGTACAATTTGATTAGAATGGAATGTTACATGAATTAAATAGTGATAAAGATTGTGTTTATAGGTTTGGAAAGTGGTTATGTGTGCCTTATGATTCATATTTGATGAAATAATTGTTTTTTTAATCTCATAGTTCTCTGTTTTCATTTCATCCTCTCACTACTAAAATGTACAATGATCATTAGGAGTATTACTGTTGGGTTGGAATAAAGAGATATATTACTGACATTAATGTGAAGTGTTTAACTTTTCAATAGGTTAAATCCAAAAAAGATTTACATAAAGGGAAGCTTCAACCATTTCCAGTGACATTGTGTAAATAGGTTGATGTGTCCATGGATATCATAGTGGGATTACCAAAGAATTCTCGAGGTAATAATGAAATATGTGTTATTGTTGATCGATTTTCAAAATCTGTTCATTTTCATCATATTTGAGATACTTTGTCTCTATATATACATTATTGATTTTATATTAAATATATAGTCAGGTTATAGGGATTTCCCATCTCTATTGAACCTCATTGTAATCATCAGGTCACTTCTAACATTTGGATGGGCCTTTAGAAGTCATTGGGAACTAAATTAAATATCAGTACATATTTTCATCCTCCATAAGATGGATAGTTAGAATGAAAAATTTAGACATTGGAAGGTATTCTACATTCTTTTCTAATGGAATAACTATGATTTTTAGACTAACATAATTATTTGGTTGAAATTTCTTATAATAAATGTTTTCATTCTAGTATACTGATGGTACTATCTGAGGAATTATATAAAAAATGGGGTCGAAATCCAGCTTTTTGGGATGAAGTAGGTGAAATAAAGTTGATGGGAATAGAATTGGATGGAGATATGGAATAAAAAGATTAGTTGATTCAGAATCACATGAGAGCAGCTCAGAGTCAGCATAAAATTTATGCGGATAACTAGAGGAAGAACCATTCTTTCGAGGAAGGTGATAATGTCTTTCTCGAGGTATCTCCATGGAAATGTGTAACGCATTTTGGTTAAAAGATAAAAATTATTATGAGGTTAATTAGACCCTATGAAATCCTAGAGGAAGTTTGACCAGTAGAATACAAAGTGTCTATACATCAAGTTTTATCCCTGGTACACAATGTTTTTCATTTTTAAATGTTGAGAATGTATATTCCGGATCCATCTCATGTTTTGAGTCCAGAGATAGTTCAGTTGGTATATAATCATTCTTATAAGGAACAACTAGTCCAAATTCATGACCTAAGAGAACAACTGTTGCATAATAATTTAATTCATCATGTAATGGTTTTTTGGAAAATCCATATGGTTAAAGCGACAACATGGAAAATGTGTAAAATATATGAGGGATAAATACCCCCACTTATTTGATAAGTGAATAAAATTGTGAGGATGCAATTCAAAAAAGTGGGAAGGATGAAACAACCAAGTTATTTATAGAATAATACATTTTAATTATTATTTAAGAATAATATTTTTTTACATTAAATGAGAGTCTTTTTCTGATAGTGTACTCTGCATGCAACAATGTGTTTCATTGAAATATTATGTTTCACACAATAAAGTGTTATACTGAAAAATAATATAATATTATTATTATTTTAAATGCTTTTTAATGCCTAGATGTTGTATTGAAGGGAATGAATATAACTAAAAAAATATTATTATACATGTTTTTTAAATGTCTCTAAATTTCTTCTATAAATTTTAGAGGTTTAAAATAAGAACAAATAATATTTTAAACATGAAATATTCTAAAATTTTTGAAAGGTCATTTTTATGAGTTTTGATGGATAACCCTTTTTAAATCTATTTTTAGTAACCCTTATATGTTTTATTTGAAAAAATAAACTTATTCTATAGAATTGTGACAACAAAAATTTACTTTGGATAAATGTTTGTTAATTTTCAGATAATGATCATTTTTAATGAATTCTGAAAAATACTGCATTTTATGTCAAAACTCCCACTTCAACTAATTTATTTATATAGTTTTATTATGATTTTTATTGGTTTGAATGTGTAATTAGATTATATTTTTATAATTTAATTCCATTTTTGGTCAATGGATGTAATTTCACATTGAAATTGGACAGAAATACATGTTAATCGTTTGGTAGCTTTTACTTCTAAAAAACACGCATTTTGGTTTTAACAAAAAGAATTGATTTTATATTAATTTATTTAACTTGTATGTTTTGAATTTTTAAAAATGGATTCCATGTTTCGAATCATTAGGTATAAATTCATTAAATATTTACCTTTTATTTTTATACATTAGTAATAGTAACTTTAGTAATTATTTTATTTTCGATGGATAGAGGGTAACTCTGGTAAATAATGTTAATAAATAATACTATAATAATATCAAACTACCCTAATGTCTATCTTAATACTATTTTATGAAATATTTATGACCATGGGAATCCTTGGGTAGATTTTCAGACAACATGGAGCCACTTTGTTGTGAAAATGTCATTTTATATGAATTAATTTAAAGTAATGAAAATATATAACAATAACATGTATATTTTAACTAAAACTATTATTATATGGTGATGTCTAAGTGATATATTCATCTTTAAATATTAATTATAAATCTAAAATGACTTCCTATATGGTGGTATTTTATTTTTAATTTGTAGACATCTAATAAATAATTATATTTATCACACAATGGTCATGTAGTGATAACCTTATTAATGAATGATTTATATAAATGAGATTATAACATTTTAAAATAAATTTATTTTAAAACATTACATGAAAAACAAGAATTTTTTTGAAGCGTTTGACTTTCCAACTTTTAACTAATGATTTTTTTTTTCAGATAATCAAGTTCTTATGGATTTTTAAAAAGTCATGATATGAAAAGTTTAAAAATTGAGATAAATGAGTTTTAAAAAAACAATTTTATTAAATGATATAATAGTTCTAAAAATATATTATTCATCCAAATGAATTAGATAATGTTGAAAATTTCTTTAACGAACTACTTGGGGTTCAATTAATATTTTATACCAACTGTATTAACCATGTTGTATGAATATATAAGAATACATGGTAAGAGTTAAATTAGTTAACCAAGGGTTAAAGCTAAATGATAATGTTATATTTGTGAAATAGACTTGTAAAAACCTAATTTTTGAATTTTTTTTTACCCAAAATCATATTATATTTTAAAAAAATGACTTTGGGTAAATTTAAAACTGAAAATAATTTTATAATAAAATAATACATCAAAACATTCCTAAACTACCCCTAATCTATCTTATAAAATGGCATCACCTCTACCCATTAAATCACACCACTAATGTCCCTTGAATCATAAAAAATTTGACTAAATAATCTCCCATAATCCCTCTCTTCAACTTAGAATAATTAACTTGGGAATAAAGGAATTCAAGAAATCACATTGGCTTAAATTAAAGGGATTTACACGTTTTAAGAGGTTGTGTCTTCTCTAAAGCTCCCTTACATTATTTTACATATTCACTCCCTATTATATTATTGTACTTTTATTACATAAAATACAAGTATCCAAAAAATAATAGGATTTTTACTGATAATTATTCAAACTACACTTACACATACCTCCATCTAATGGATACAAACATGTTGTTTCTGTGGACGGCAAACCACTACCTCACGAAATGATGATTGTTCAAATTTCCCCTACCACCTCTCATGGTCGCCATTATGATGTAACTATTTTATTATGATATATATTATATTTATATTGACTCTATACTTCTATTTTTTATATTTTAAACATACCTTTATGTTTTCCATAATGTGTAAATACAGTGATTTCATTTGAGGAAATGCATACTACCACCCCCTCAAAGTGATTTTCCTCATTAATTCCATACATAGTACGTATAAAGGATGGAGTTAATAAACATATGTAACATATATGAAATATGATATTATATTGGAATTATAATATACCTATGTATGATTTAGTTTTCATTCTGTTAAATATGAAAATGAAATGAAAGTAGTATTCATATGTACGTACAACTTACCATCCCCAAGAATGGTAAATTCCATTTATTATCTCCAAATGTTATGGACTATTATAAATACATACATACATGATATAAATAAATATACACTATATATATGATATTTAAATCATGAATAAGATTCTGTATATAATGGAATTTTGACCACATAGACAATTTTTAATTATAATAGGTTCATTTTGGACTCAAGTACCGAACGTCGATAAAATGATCGATATAAACTTTAAAAAATGTAATATTATTATATCAAGGTAATAAGTGATATAAAAGAAATAAAAAACATGAAATAGGTTCTGAATAATGTAGAAATTAACTAGTTATTTACTCAGGAATAACAAAGAACATATGTGACGAGTCGGACTCGATGAAAGGGACTTTGTCTCAATCTCCTTTCATTGAGGTATATTTTTGTTTAAATGTGAACTTATTTCATACTATGTATAATTAAAAAACATTATTTTAATTTAATTTAATTATTTTCAAAGGGAATCTTTTTCTACGCTTAGTTTTACTAAATACCAAATGAAATGTTTCCTTTTAACGTACATAGAGACACCGACCATTCCATTTCTGTGAGAATTATTTGATATATGAATTCCATAATAAGTCATAATGTTTTTAAAATGAAAATAGCTACCATATACCCTATATACCTATTTTGGTATTGAAAATGGTTTTGATAATGGATTGATTATGTCAATATATTGAACCGATATCTTGTGATTATAATGTGGAAATGATATCATTCCTTTATGGTTGTTTTATGTGTTATGATTATGTTATGGTCCTTGGAAATTATTTACATATATGAGAGGTTCCATAATAAACTGAAGGTGGGTGAGCCTGATCTATATCTCTAATGCATTGGGTAATATGATGGAGGTAAACATTAAGGTTTGTCCTAAGATATTTAGGGAATATACTGTGGTGGGTATCCCAAGCATAACTCCCTATGTAGCTGTGAAAGTAACAATGTAAGTATGTTATGGATGCCACAAGTTACCATTATGATTTATGATTTCTATGATTTATTCAATAATCTTATGATTACATGAGGTATGTTAAAAATATTATGTTTTGTGATTGAAAAGTATGATTTCATTGATTTGAATGTATTGATGGATTAATGTTTTGTTTCATTATATTATAACAATTAATAAACTTTTTTCCCATTCCAAGTTATTGAAATGTTTTTCACAGGTTATAAGTAAGGGTAAGTGAATGGATTAATTCATGATGATTTTTATTATGAAACATATTGTTTTATTTTAAGTATATTTATTATTGTGAAAAAAACTGGATATAGAAGAAGTGTCTACATTTTAATATTCAACAGAATACATTTTAGAGGTTGCCGACAAAATGGAAGAACTCTTCAAAAATTTTTGATGGTAAGAAACATAATATTACTCTTTTTGAAAATTGTGGGAAAATCACATTGGGAAATGAATTTTGAATTTTAGAAAGTTCTTCTATTGTGTTAAAATGGGACCAAAGGATTGTAATTTCACTGAGAAAGATCATGGTAATAGTAAGAAAAAATATTATTTATAGTCAGTAAAATGTTTTATCTGCAATGAAATGGGTAATTATTAAAATGAGTGTCCAATGAAGAAATAAAATGAAGAAAAGAAGTTGGAATACAAGCAGAAAGGGGTGATAGAATCCTTTGAAACAACTTCATCATATGGTGTTCCATCAAATTAAGAAGTATAAACTCTAGAGAGATCAGTATTTTTCAAAGATTGACATGTGTTCAGGGTACCATCAGTTGAAAGAAATGGAATTGTACATTTTGAAGACCATGTTTCTTACTAGATATTTCCATTATGAATGTGTAGTTATCCCTTTTTAGTTAACCAATAAACCTATAGTATTAATGGATCTTATGAGAAGAATTTTCCATGATTTCTTGGATAAGTTTCTAGTTGTGTTTATTGATGATATTTTATAATATTCTAAAGTTAAAGAGGAGCATGAAATTCATTTAAGTGATGTCATGAAAACATTTAATGAAAAGAAATTGTATGAGAAAATTCTACAAGTGTGAGTTTTGGTTACAAAAAAATTCAATCCTTCATCACATTGTTTCTAAAGATGGCATAACTATTGATCCTTATAAAATGAAAGTTAATGAATAATATCCAAGAACCAAAAATATAACCAGGATTCATAGTTTTCTTGGTTTAGCTGGTTATTACCGAAGGATTGTTGAATATTTTTTACGGTAATCTATCCCACTGACCAAGTTAACTAGAAAAGGAGTTAAATTCATCTAGAAAATAAAATTTGATGAATGTTTTCAGGAATTGAAATGATGATTATTGAATGCTCAAGTATTGGAACTGCCTTCTTGAAATGGTAAATTTTTTATCTATAGTGATTCAGCATCAAAAAGACGTGGTTGTGTCCTAATGTAGAATGATCAGGTAATTACTTATACTTCATGTCAGTTGAATCCACATGAGTTAAATTAACCTACACATGATTTGGAATTATCTGCTATTGTTTTTTCTATAAATAAAAATAGGAATCATTTTTATTGAGTAATGTGTGAAATATATACTGATCACAAAATATTTAAATATATATTTACTCATAAAGAATTAAACATGAGATAGAGGAGATGTCTTTAATTAATCAATGATTATGATTTCACGATTCATTAACATCCTGGAAAAGGAAATATGCTTGTTTATGCTTTGAGTCGGAAATGTAATTCTACATTAATCATTCTATATTTGGAATGATATCCTTCGGTTTTTGATTTGATGAATTTTGGACTGGGAGTTGTTGGTGCAAGGAATTCCTATATTTTGTTTCAGGTGGTAGTGAAATCGTCTCAAACATAAAAAATTAAGAAGGTCATAAAAGAAGACATTGAGATGCAGAAAAAGGATCAATTGGTTCATAAGGGTATGTTACCTAAATTTAACATCAATAAAGATTGTGTTTTGTGGTATGGAAGAAGGTTATGTGTTCCAGGTCATTTATAGTTGAAAAAAGAATTGTCATGTGAAGCTTATGGTTATCTATTTTAATTTCATCCTTATAGTACTTAAATATATAGAATTATTCGAGGCTAATGAGCCCGTACACGAGTGGTAAGGGCTCTTGCTTGGCATCCAAGAGACCCGGGTTCAAAACTGGGTGAAGGCAAATTTCTGGGTTACAATAGCAGTACTGTAGTAGCCACAATAGCAGTACTGTAGTAGTCACTATTCGGTACTGTAGCAGCTGGAACTATTCACCCGATTTGGGCCTTCGGGCCACCAGTTTGGGCATACGGGTCTCCAGGTCCTTCGGGTCATCAAAGGCCTTCGGGCCACAGAGCCTTCGGGTCACGTAGACCATGGAGTATCCCAGTTCACACAGAACATGCCCCAGAAGAGGATCGGATCAATAGGAGTAGCAGCCACCAAATGCAGAGCTAACTGGATTGGAAGAATGAGAGGGTATGGCAGCAGCCATCAGAACCAGGCACTATGCAGCTTTGTACGGGGCAATGCTATCCAATTAGCAGTGCAAGGTGGGGAGCTATGGAGATCAATGATGAAAGATGCTGGGGAGGGTCAGTTTTAGTGGGTTTGGCCTATGGGTCATGTAATGGGCATGGTATGCCTCTGGGCCTTCGAGTCATGTATTGCGGGTCATGTCGGGCATCTTGCCTTGGGCCTACGGGTCATGTACGAGTTCCCCTTCAACCCTTAAAAGGGGGATTATCTATAATAAAATAGAAAGAAGGCCTTCGGGCCATTTGGGCTATAGAGTCAATCCAGAGTATTATTGGTGGGATGGAATGAAAAGATATATTGTTGATTTTACTATGAATTAGTTGACTTGTCAATAGGTTAAATAAAAATTACAGTTACCTAAAGAGATGCTTCAACCATTTCTAGTGCCGTAATGGAAATGGGAATATGTGTACATGGATTTCGTAGCGGGATTACCAAATACTTCTTGAGGTAATAATGCAATTTGGATTATTGTTGATCTATTGACTAAATTTATCCATATTTATCCTATTCAAGATGCATTGTTTGTATATCAACTTTATCGGTTTTATATTAAAGATACAGTCAGGTTACATGGAGTTCCCCTCACCATTATATCTGATCATGATCCAAGGATCACTTATAACTTTTGGAAGGTCATTCAGAAGTAATTGGGAACTGAATTAAATTTCAATGAATATTTTCATCTTCAATTAGATGGACAATCAAAATGAACAATTTATACATTGGAAGATATGATATGTGCTTTTTCAATGGATTACTCGGGAATTTGGGAACACCATCTTTCTTGGGTTGAGTATTCTTATAATAACAGTTCTCATTCTAGTATACTGATGGAACCATTTGAGTAATTATATGGAAAGTGGTGTCAAACTATAGATTTTTGGGATAATGTTGGTGAAAGGAAGTAGATGGGAACAGAATTGGTTGAAGAGATGGCAGAAAATGTTCAGTTCATTTAGAAGCACATGAGAACAGCTTAGTGGAGGAAAAAAAGTTATGCAGATAACTAGAGGAAGGATCATTCTTTCGAGGTAGTCGATCACGTCTTTCTAAAGTTTCTTCTGAGGAAAAGTGTGATGCATTTTGGTACGAAGAAAAATTTGAGTTCGAGGGTCATTGGACCCTATAAAATCCTGGAGAAAGTTATATTAGTTGACTATAGAGTGGATTTACCTCCAATTTTATCCTAGGTACACAAAGTTTTTCATGTTTCAATGTTGAGAATGTATATTCCAGATCCCTCTCATGTTTTGAGTCCAGATCTAGTTCAGTTGGAAGAGAATTCTTCTTATGAAGAATAGCCTGTCCAGATTCTTAACTGAAGAGAGAAAGTGTTGCAGAATAAATTAGTTCATCAAGTAATGGTTTTTTGGGGAAACCCTTATTTTTTAAGAGTAAACATGGAAAATATGAAAATGATATTTGGGATAAATACCCCCACTTATTTGATAAGTGAATAGAATAGTGAGGATGTAATTCCAAAAGGTGGGGAAGAATGTAAGAACCCAGGTATTTATAGAATAATACTTTTAAATTAATATTTAGGAATAAGATGTTTTTTTAATTAAAGGTGATTATTTTTATTATAGCGTACTCAATAAGCAAAAATGGGTTTCTTTGAAATTTTATGTTGCTGACAATAATGAGTTATACTGAAAAATATTATAATTATATTTTTATTTTAAAAAGTAGTTAGTGCCTAGCTATTGTACTTGCGGGAATGAAAAAAACTTAATAATATTTTATTATAATTTTTTTTTAAATGAATTTAAATTTATCCAATAAATTTTATAGGGCTAAAAAAACAAATCTGAATTTAAGCATAATATACTCTAATATTTTTGAATGGCCAGTTCACCGACTTTTGATAGAGAACCATTTTTAAATATATATTTTTCACGTTTATATGTTCTATTTGACAAAATAAACCTATTAAATAGAATTGGGACATCAAAATTTACTTTGGATATATTTCTTGTAACTTCATGATAAAGCTCATTTTTTAATGAATAGTGAAAAATACTGAATTTTAAGTCAAAACTGCCTTTTCATCTAATTTATTTATATAGTTAGATTATAATTTAAATTTTTTCAAAATTGTAATTGGATTATATTTTTTCATTTAATCTAATTTTGTTCATTGGATGTAACTTCACTTTAAAATTGGACATAAACACATGTCAATCTTTTGGTAGCATTTACTTCATAAAAACATGCTTTTTGGTTTTGACAATGGGAATTATTTTTAAAGTAATTTATGTAACTTTTGTGTTTTAAATTGGAGAAAATTGATTCCATATTTGGAATCGTAAGGTATAAATTGTGTAAGTAGGCACCTTTTATTTTTACAAATTATGAATATTAACTTGAGTAATTATTTTGTTTTCAATGATTAATGGGTAAATCTAGTAAATAAAGGTAAAATATAATTTTATTAAAATGTTAAACTACCCTAACGTGTGTCCTAATACTAATAGATATAATATGTACGTCCATGGGAATTCATGGGTAGGTTTTGGGACACCGTGGAGCCACTTTTATGTGAAAATGACATTTTATATGAATTAATTTAAAGTAATGAATAATATAACATAAATATATATTTTTTTCTAATTTTTTTATATGATGTTATATAAGTGATCTCATCAACTATGAATAGTAATTATAATGATAAAAATATTTCCTACATCATAGTGTTTTATTTATAATTTTTAGACATCAAATAAATAAATATATTTATGGAACAATGATGATGTAGTCAATAACATATTAAGAAACAATTTAAATAAAATAGATTATAAATTTTAAAATAAATTTATTTTAAAATTTTTAATGTGATCCAAGAACATTGTGTAAGATTATGACTTGTTAACTTTGAATTAATGATGTTTCTTTAAAATAATCAAGTTGTTGCGGATTTTTAAAAATTCATGATATAAATAGTATAAAAATTGACATAAATAAGTTATTTAAAAAATATTGTTTTTGGTAAATGATATAATAGTCCTAACAATATACGATTATTCCAAATGAATTAAATAATGTTTAACATTTCATTAATGAACCACTTGGGGTTTTATTGTCATTTTATTGAAACTATATTAACCATATAGTATGAATATACTAGAACACTTGGTAAGAGTTAAATTAGTTAAATAAGGGTTAAAGCTAAAAGATAAAGTTATAATTGTGTCATAGACTTTTCCAAACCCTATTGGTTGAGATTATTTCAACCCAAAAAACCTATCTTTCAAATAAATTAATTTGTGAAAATTTGATTCTAAAAATAATTTTATAATAAAATAATACTTTAAAACCTTACTAAAGTGCACGTCCTCCTCCTTATAAAAGGCCATCACATCTACCCATTTAATCACACCTCTCAAGACACTTGGATCCTCCAAACTATACTCAAATAAGATCCAAACTTCTCTCTCTTCCACTTATAAGACTTACCTTTGGCAGAAGGAAATTCAAGAAAGACTTTTCACTCAAATCAAATAATGTTACAGGTTTTAAGAGGTAGAATCTTCTCTAATGCACCATTCCATTATTTTACGTCCTCACTAACTATTATATTCTTATTCTTTGATTACAAAAAAACACCATTATCCTTAATATAATATTTTTCTGTTATAAGAAGGATTTTAACTAGACTTACACATTTCTCAATCTAATGGATATGAACATACTATTTCTTTGGATGATGAACTACTTTATCACGAAATGAAGATAGTTGAAATTTACCACACCACCTATCATGGTGTCCATTTTTATGAAAATATATTCATATATGATATATATTGTATTTATATTTTCTTTATTCTTTTTTTTAAGCATACCATTATGATTTCTATAATATGTAAAGACAATAATTTCATTTGAGAAAATGTGGACTACCACCCCCTCAAAGTTATATGACTCAATCATGCCATACATGGAATGTATAAAGGATTTCATTAATAAACATATGTAACTTATATAAAATATGATATTATATTAGAATTATAATATATTTTTTAATCAATTAATTTTCATTCATTTAAATATTAAAATGAAATGAAAGCAACATTCGTCCATCCGTACGGCTTATCATCATCATGAACGGTGCATTTCATTTCTTATCTCCAACTGTTATGTACTAATATAAATACATATATATATTTATTGGATATATATGATATTTAAATCATGAATATCATTCTTAAGACAATGGAATTTTGACGACATGGAAAATTTGTAATTATAACAATTTCATTTTTTACTGAAGTACCGAATATCGACAGAACAACCAATATTAACATAATTAATTATGTAATGTTTATTATGTGGTAATAAGTGATATGAAAGGAATAATAAACTTGAAAAAGTTTCTAATTCAAGTAGAAATTAACTTAGGTTTTTTATTTAGGAAGAACAAGGAACATATGTGATGATAAAGACTCATTATAAGGGACTTCATCTCAATATCCTTTCATTGAGGCAGATTTTGGTTCATACACAACCTCCGTTTATACAGTGTCTAATTATACACCTTTTCATTTTATTTAATTAAAAATTTTTCTAAAGGAATATTTTTATTAACAAATTGTTTTACTAAATGATAATGGGAATGTTTCTTTTTAAAGTATGTGGTGACAACAGCCTTTTTGTCGCTAGGATCATTAGTTGATATTTGGATTCCTTAACAAGCCATGGTATTTTTAAAAGTAAAAAAATATCATATACCCTTTTTAAATAGTTCTTTATTGAAAATGGTTTTTAGCAAGCATTTATTATGTAAATATCCTAAAATGATATATTTTTATTGCAATGTGGAAATGTTATCTTTCATTTTTTATTGTTTTATTTGTCATGATTATGTTATAGTTAAAGGGAATTTTTTTACATATATGGGTGGTTCTGTGAAAAAATAAGGGTGGGTGAGCTTGAGATAGTTATAAAATACATTGGGTAACGTGACCGAGGTAAATGTTAATGTTTCTTCTAAGATATTTAGGGAATATACTGTGATGGGTATTCCAAACGTAACTCTATATATAGTTTTCAACACAACAATGTAAGTATGTTATGGATTTCAAAAGTTACAATCATGATTTATGATTTCTATGTGTCATTCATAAATCATATAATTTCATGAGGTATGTTATTGAACATATGTTTTATGAGTGAAAAGTATGATTCATTGATTTTTATGTGTTGATGGACTAATGTTTTATTTCCTTATCTTATAACCCTTAATAATGTTTTTATGTTCATCCTAATTTTCTGAAATGTTTTTCACATTGTATATGGAAGGGTAAGAGAATGTAAGAATTCCAAAATATTTATATCAACAAAAGATCCTCACTAGGGAGAACAAGTATTGAGAAATCAGAAAAATAAAATGGTAAATGTTATTTGAGCTCACCCTTATTATTTGTAATAATGAACCGGATTCTACTCCCAATTAAGACATAGTGCATTAAAATGATGGTATCATAGGGTGGTGTAGTTTGATATCATATTTTTCACACAACATTGAGTTATACCAAAAAATAATATATTTTTATTTTTATTTTAAATTGTTGTTATCACTTAACTGTTGTATTGGTGGGATTGAAGTGAACTAACAAAAATTTGATTATATTTGTTTTTTAAATTTATTTACATTTATCCAAAGAATTTTGGAGTCTTAAAATAATAATAAATCTGATTTTGTGCATGAAATACACTAATATTTTTAAAAGGACATTTTACTACATTTTGGTGGAGAACACTTTTTAAAAATTTTATTTATCACTCTCTAAATGTTTTATTTATAAAAATGAATTCTTCTATATAATCGGGAAGTAAAATTAATTTGGTTAAATTCCTAGTAATTTTATTTTAATGTTAATTTTTAATGAATAAAAAAAATACCACATTTTATGTTAAAACTGCATTTTCATCGAATTTATTTATATAGCTAGTTTGTACTTTTAAATGGTTTAAAGTTTAATGAGATTATATTGTTATTATTTAATCCAATATTGTTCATTAAAATCAATTTCACTTTTAAATTTGACATAAACACATGTCAATCATTTGGTAGTTTTTACTTATTAAAAACACACTATTTGGTTTTGTCAACATGTATTAATTTAAAATTAATTACATAAACTTTTGTGTCTAGAATTTATAAAAATTCCATCCATATTTTGAATTAACAGGTCCAAATTCTGTAAATAGGTACCTTATATTTTTAGAAATTATAAATAGTGACTTTAGTAATTAGTTTATTTACCAAGGATAAAGGGTAAATCTGGCCAATAAGGGAATAAATAATATTATAATAATATTAAACTACCCTAGCGTATGTCCTCATAATATTGGATGAAATATTTCCAACCATGGGCATCCTTGGGTCGATTTTGGGACCCCATGGAGCCACTTTGATGTGAAAAAGAAATTTCATAAGAATTAATTTAATGTACAGAAAAATATAACATAAAATTGTTTTGTTTACTCAAAACAATTATATGGGGTTATAAAAGTGATATAATAGACTATAAATATTATTTATAAAACTAAGATAATTTATTACAACATGGAAATTTATTTATAATTTTTATACATAAAATATATAAATATATGTATGACACAATGATGATGTAGTGATTAACATATTAATGATGAAGTTAAATAAATGAAATTATAAATATAAAAATAAATTTATTTTAAAAAAAATTATGATATACAAGAATTTTATTAATGGTTATTACATGTTATATTTCAATTAATAGTGGTTTTATAATGAATCAAGTTGTTATGGATTTTTAAAAAGTCATTATATCAATAGTATGAAAATTGACATAAATGAATTCTAAAAAATAAAATTTTAGTAAATGATATAATAGTCCTAAAAATATAATATTCGGAAAAATGACATAGATATTGTGGAACATGTCATTAATGAACCGCTTGAGGTTCTATTTTCATTTCATAGCAACTATATTAACCATATATTATGATTATACAAGATTGCATGTTTAGAGTTAAATAAGTAAACTAAGGGGTAAAACTAAATGATAAAGTTACATTTCTGACCTAGACATGTATAAAACCAATTGGTTGATATTTTTTCTACCCAAGAGATTTTTATATTTTAAATAATTGACTTTGGGACCATTTGAAACTGAAAATATTTTTATAAAAAAATAATACTTTAAAACATTCCTAAAGTGCCCCTCCTCCCTCTTATAAAAGGGCATCACTTCTACCCATTTAGTCACACCACTCAAGCCCCTTGGAATGCCCAAAAACTTCCCATATAATCTCCAAAAATTCATCTCTTCTTCTTAAAAGCCTTTACCCATGCACAATGAAATTCAAGAAAGCCTTTTGGCTCAAATCAATGGGAGTTACAAGTTTTAAGAGGCAGTGTCTTCCGTAATATTCTTTTCCATTATTTTAGTTCTTAACTACATATTCTATTATTATTATTTTGTTACATAAAAACAATTTTATCCTCAATATACTAGGATATTGTTATTATAATTATTCAAACTACACTTACAACAACCTCCATCAAATGGATATGAACATACTGTTTCTGTGTACGGCGAACTGCTGCCACACAAAATGATGATGGTTCAATTTTCCCCTACAACAACTCATGGTGTCCATTATTATTAAACTATATTTATATATGAGATATATATTATTTATATTCTCTATATGCTTCTCTTACCTTTATAATTTCCATAATGTGTTAATATGATAATTTCATTTGAGGAAGTGCGGACTACCGCCCCTCAAAGTGATATGACTTGTTAATGCCATACATGGAACCTATAAAGGATTGAGTCAATGAACATAGGTAATTTATATTAAATATGATATTGTACTGTAATTATAATATAAATATGTAATATTTAGTTTTTATTCTGTTAAACATGAAAAATACATGAAATTTTCATTTATGTGAACATACAGCTTACCATCTCCATGAACGGTGCATTTAATTTCTTATATCAAAATGTTATGTACTATTATAAATACATATATATACTAGATATATATGATATTTAAATAATTAATATCATTTTAGATATAATTTAATTTTTACCACATGGATGATTTCTAATAACAAGAAGTTCATTTTTGAATCATGTACCGAACATCGACAACAGACTGATATTAACTTAAATAATTTTGTAATATTTATAATGTGGTAATATTTACAAGGAAAATAAGTGATGAGTTAGACTCAAGGTAAGGGAATTCGTCTCAATCTCCTTTCATTTAGGCATATTTTGGATTATAGAAGACATTATTTTATACAGTTTATAATTATATGATTTTTATTTTAATTTCATTAAACGGTTTTCAAAATGAATCTTGTGTTTAAAGAACCATTTTACTAAATAACAAACAGAATGTTTCTTTTTAATGTATTCATTGATAATAACCTTTCCTCCACCATGAGTATAATTTGATCTTTGGCTTCTTTAACAATCCATAAGGGTTTTAAAAGAAAAAAAATACCTTATATCTTTTTTATGTATTTTTTCATTGAAAATTGGTTTGATAAATCATTTATTATATCAATATCTAGAAATGATACATTGTGATTGTAGTATGGAAATGTTATCTTTAATTTATGATTTTTTTATTTATTATGAATATTTTTATTATTTTTGGGCATTTTTTATATACACGGGGTGGTTCCATGATAAACAAAGTGTAGGTGAGTTTGAGATAGCTCTCCAATGCTTTGGGTAACTTAACAGAGGTAAATTTTAATGTATCTCTTAAGATATTTAGGGAATAAACAGTGATGGATATTCAAAACGTAACTCCATATGTAGTTGTAAAAGCTTCAATTCAAGTATGTTATGCATGCCAAAAGTTACATTTATGATTTAGAATTTCTGTGTGTTATTCATAAATATTATTATTTCATAATGAATGTTAAAGAGTTTATGTTTTATGAGTGAGAAGTATGATTTCACTAATTTTGATTTATTGATGGACTAAGGTATTCATTCCTTATTTTATATCCCTTACTAAGCATTTTATTCTCTTACCATGTTTTTGAAAAAAAATTACAGAGGGTATAAGGAAGGGTAAGAGAATAGAAGAATTTATGAAGATTTATATTAAGAAAAGAAAACTTTTTTTATTTAAGGTGTTTTATTGTTGTGAAAAAATGGATAGATTAGAAGTGTCTACATTTTAATATTGAGATGTAATGTACTAGTTATGGCCTAATTATCTAAAAATCGAAACCTAAAAAGATCCTCAATGTGAATTCATGACGTAACTCAAGATTATGTATTGTTTAAGTCTGAGACATTATAGTTGGTATCAGAAGTCGGATTAGAAAACTTTTTGAGTTTGGATATTGTTAAATTAATATCCAAAAAAAATTATTGTAAGATTGAAATGGTATTGAATTTTAAGATTACCATGTTGCTTCACCTAAGATATTTTTATGTTTATAATGGTTTTCCAGAGAGGATACATGACACCTACGATGAGATGAAATAAGAGTAAAACAACCTACCAAATCATCTACCAGAAATGGTCGGAATCGTAACTGAATAGTTTTTTGCAGTGATAACATAGTTGTCTCAGGAGATAAATGGTAGTTATAACCATGCAAGAGATCATCCACATCAACCAAAATGGAGAATTTCAGTAGTGGAGCATGTCATGAGGAACCATCTCCTATAATTCAAAGAATCATCTGACCCTTTCTAGATTAGGGTTGGATTAATGACATGGAAAAGACTTTCAATGTCATGGGGAGTTCAGAACATCAAAAGGTTAGCCTCACTGTTTACCATTTTGATGGTGAAACCAATCAATACTGGTAAATGGTTAAAAATATCAAGAATAGTGAAGAGATTTATGCTCTTTACTGGGATTAATTTAAATGTATGTTTCTTGAGAAATATTTTTATAAGGCAGTTCAACTTGGCATGGAAAACAATTATTGGAATTGAGATAGGAGGATGACTTAGTGGTAACTTATGAAGAAAAATTCACTCGACTTTCAAGGTATTCTCCAAATTTTATATGGATATTGATAGTAAAATTAGTAATTTTTACTTAGGATTAAATCCAATGTATCAAATGGATTTATCTTCTCGTGAGTTCAAAAGTTATAAAAAACATGTTTGATGTGTAGAGAAGGTGGAAATTGAGTTTTCCAATGATCAGGTGTTCTTTTAAATACTATAAAGAAGAGGACGATGAGGTAGATGAATGGGAACAACTCTTAAAAAAAGTCTGATTATAAGAAACATAAGTTTACAATTTTTATAATTTGTGTTAGAAATCACACTAGGGAATACCTTTTGACTTCTGGTAATTACTTTTGATGTGGTAAAATGAGTCGTAAAGATCATAATAGCATGGAAAAATATTGGTGTAATGTTTACTCAAAATGTGATTTACAGTTAGTAAAATGATTTAAGTGCAATGAAATGGGTCATTATGAAAATTTGTGTCCAACAAAGAAATAAAATGAAAAAAAATCAGCCAGACAATGAGAAGAAAGGGGTAGTGAAATCTTTTGTAACTACTTCAGAAGATGATGGGAAATCAAATGAACTAGTATCAGGTATATATTTTGTTTATTAAAATTATGTCAATGTGTTGTTTGATTTAGGATCTACACATTCTTTCACTTCTAAGAAAGTTTCAATAAAATTGGCACTTCAATATCAACATATGAATCAAGAACTTTTGGTAAAAGCACCTAAATGAAATACTGAGACAAAAAAAATTAATAACCTTCCCGTACTTGTGGGCAGAAAGAATCTACTTACAAACCTTATTTTTTTCTCTAGTAGAGTATGATGTTATTTTGGGGATGGATTGGATTTTTGTTTATCATGCTAAGAATGACTACAAAGCTAAAAAGGTTTCATTTCAGAAATAATTTCAGTTTGTATAAAATAATGAACCATTAATATTGACACTATATGAGGAAGCTGAGAAACTAGTAAAAGATGGAAATGAATATTACCTTGAACATATTGTTGAAAAAAATGAACTATTTAGATTAATGATGTGCTAGTGGTAAATGAGTATCATGATTTTTTCTTGATGATTTTCCAAGTATAATACCTAATCAGGATGTTGAATTTACAATTGACTTAGTTCCTAAGGCTAATCCAATTTCAAAACCCCTTTATTTAATGACTCAAATTGAATATTTATAGTTAAATAGGCCATTTCAAGAGTTATTAGACAAAAGTTTCATTTGACCTAGCACATCACCATGGGGTCCTACTGTCTTGTTTGTAAAAAAGAATGATGGTTCAATAAGAAATTTCATTGATTACAGGTCCTTGAATAACATACCTCTTAAAAAATTAATCATTTGCCTCATATCAATGATTTTGTTTATCATCTCTAGGGGGATTAGTATTTTTCGAACACTAGCTTGTTGTCAGGGTACCATTAGTTGAAATAAATGGAATCATACATTCCGAAGACCACGTTTCTTACTAGATATGGCCATTAAGAATTTGTAGTTATTCATTTTGGGTTAACCAATTCACCTACAATATTCATGGATCTTATGAATAGAATTATTAGTGAGTTCTTGGATAAGTTTGTGGTTGTGTTTATTAATTATATTTTGGTATATTATAAAAGTAAATAGGATCATGAAAGTCATATAAGGGTTATCTTGGAAATAGTAAAATAAAATACAATGTATGGTAAACTCATAAAGTGTGAGTTTTGGTTACAAAAAACGTAATTCCTTCGTCGCATTGTTTCTAAAGATGGAATAATATATTATCTCACTAAAAAATGTTAAAGAATGTCCAAGACCCCCAAATATTACCGAGATAAGTATTTTTCTTGGTTTAGTAGGTTATTACCGGAGGTTTGTTGAAAATTATGTAGGTTATCTAGTCCACTGACAATATTAACTTGAAAAAGTGTTAAGTTCATATGGATAAAATAATGTGACGAATGTTTTTAGGAATTGAAAAGAAGGTTGATGAATGATACAGTTTTGGAATTGCCTTCTAGAAATGGTGAATTTGTAATCTATAGTGATACTTTGTTAAAAGTACTTGGTTGTGTCATGATGGAGAATGATAAGGTAATTGCTTATGCTTCAATTTAGTTGTAAACTCATGAGTTAAATTACCCAACACATGATTTGAAATTTGATGTTGTTGTTTTGTATTTTAAAATTTGGAGGTATCATTTTTATGGAGTAATGTGTGAAATATATACTGATCACAAAAGCTAAAATTATATATTCACTTATAAAGAATTCAACTTGAGACAAAGAAGATAGCTAGAATTAATCAAGGATTATGATTGTACAATTCATTACTATCCCTAAAAAAATAATGTGGCTATTGATTTGAGTGGAAAAACTAAATCTATATTAACCATGTTACATTTTTAATGAGAATCTTAGGTTTTTATTTGATGAATTCTGGATTGGATGTTGTCGGTGAATGGGATTCCTCTATTTTATTTCAGGTGGGAGTGAACTCATATCTATCAGATCGAATTTATAATGTGCCAAAAGAAGGTAGTGAGTTGTAGAAAATGATAGAATTGGTTCAGAAGTGAATGTTACTTGAATTTAACATTGATAAAGACTGTGTCTTGAGGTCTGGAAAGAGGTTATGTATTCATTTTAATTCACAGTTGAAGGAAGAGTTGTTATATAAAGCTCATAGTTCTCCGTTTTCAGTTCACCATGGAAGTACTAAAATTTATAGAGATATTCAAGAGTATTTCTAGTGGGATTGAATGAAAAGAGATATTGCTGAATTTACTATAAAGTTTTTAACTTGTCAATAGGTTAAAGAATAACAAAAGTTACCGATAGAGATGCTTCAGCCTTTTCTAATGCCAAAGTGGAATTAATAAAATGTGTCTATAGATTTTTTAGTGGGATTACCAAATACTTATAGAGTTAACAATACAATTTGGGTTAATTTTTATTAATTAACATAATCAGCTTATTTTATTCCTATTCATGATATTATTTATCTAGAACAACTTTACAACTTTTATATTAAAGAGATACATAGGTTATATAGATTTCCCCTCTCCATGGTATCTAATAATTATCCTAAGTTCCTTTCTAACTTTTGGAAGGGCCTTTAGAAGTCATTGGGAACTAAATTAAACATCGTTACCCCTTTACAACCTCAATTAGATGGATAGTCAGAATGAAAAATTCATACATTGGAAGATATACATAGTGATCATACAATGGATTACTGGGGAAGTTGGGACCAACACCTTTCTTTGATTGATTTTTTTTATAATAATAGTTTTCGTTCAAGTATACAGATGGAACCATTTGAGGATTTATATAGAAAGTAGTGTAAAACTCTATATTTTTGAAAGAATTAGGTGAATGGAAGTTGATGGGACCAGAATTAGTAGAAGATATGGAAGAAAAGGTTCAGTTGAGTCAGAAACACATGATAGAAACATGGAGTAGGTAGAAAATTTATGCGGATGACCGGATGAAGGATCTTTCATTCATGGTAAGTGATCATTTATTTCTCATAGTCTTTCATGGAAAAGTGTGATGTTTTTTTGGTAAGAAGGGAATGTTGAGTCTGAGGTGCATTAGACCTTATTAAATACAAGGGAATTTTGGATAAGCTTCCTATAGAGTGGATTTACCTCCATGTTTATCTTAGGTACACAATGTTGTCCACGCTTTAATCTTGAGAATGTATATTCTGGATCCATCTCATGTTTTGAGTCCAGAGGTAGTTCAGTTGCAAGAGAATATATCTTATAAGGAACAAACAGTCCATATTCTTGACCGAAAAGAGAAAGTGTTGCAGAATAAGGTAATTCATTTGGTAAAGGTTTTGTGGAAAAAACCATATGTTTGAAGAGTAAACATCAGAATCTTAAAATTCTATAAGGGATAAATACCCCAACTTATTTGATATGTGAAAAGAATTGCAGGGATAAAATTTCCAAAATGAGGAAGGATGTAACAGCCTAGGTATTTATATAATAATACATTTTCATTTATATCAATATTTATGAATAATATATTATTTTTACATTAAAGGGGATTCATTTTCCAAAAGTTTACTCAACGCACAACAATTTTTTTCTATAAAATCTTACATTATACACAACTTTGAGTTATACCAATAAATAATATAATAATATTATTATATAAAATGGTAGTTAGAAAATAGTTATTGTATTGGAGGGCATGAATAGAACTAACTGAAATATGATTATAAATATTTTTGAAATGTATTTATATTTATACGATAAATTTTAGAGGATTAAAATAAGAATAAATCTGATTTTAACCACGAAATACTATAATATTTTTTTTAAACTGTTTTACCAAATTTTGATGGAAACCATTTTTAAATCTAGTTTTTTTATATTTATATGTTAAATTCGACAAAATAAACATCTTATATTTAATAAGGATATAAAAATTTACTTTGGATAAGTTTTTGGTAATCATTTTATTAAGTACATTTTTAAATGAATAGTAAAAAATACCGCATTTTAAGTCAAATTGTCTTTTCATTTAATTTTTTTATATAGTTAGTTAGAATATTTAATTGGTTTTAATGTGAAATTAGATAAATTTTTTATCATTTAATACAGTTTTTCTCAATGTATGTAATTTCAGTTTTATATTTGACATAAACATGTGTCAATCTCTTGGTAGTTTTTACTTCTCAAAAACACACTTTTTGGTTTTCAAAATGGGAATTAATTTTAAATTAATTACAGCAACATCAGTATACTGAATTTAGAAAAATGGATTTCATATTTGAATTAGTAGGTCCAAATTGTGTAAATAGGTACCTTTTATTTTTTGACATTATGAATAGAAATTTAGTAAATATTTTATTTACCATGGTTAAATGATAAATATACTAAATAATGTTAAAAAATTACTGTTGAAATAATATTAAACTACCATAACATATTTCCCAATACAATTGGATGAAATATTTCACATCATGGTGATCATTGGGTCGAATTTGGGACCCCATGGAGCCACTGATGTGAAAAATACATTTCATAATAACAAATATAATGTAATGAGAAATATAACATAAACATGTTTTTTAGTAAAAAAAACTTATATAGGGTTCTATAAGTGATATCTTCAACTATAAATAGTAATTATAAAGCTAAAATGTTTTACTACATCATGGCATTTTATTTTATAATAAAATAATACTACAAAACATTCCTAAAGTGCCCCTCCTCCCTCTTATAAAAGAGAATCACCACTACCCATTTAATCAAACATCTCATTCCACTTTCCACATCCAACCTCTTTCCAAATAATCTCCTAAAAACCCTATCTTCCACCTAGAAGCCTTACCTTAGGCAGAAATAACTGCAAGAAACCCTTTAGACTCAAATCAAATGGAGTTGCGCGTTTTTTGAGGCAACGTCTTCTCTAAAGATCGTTTCCATTGTTTTAATTCTTCTATCCCTATTCTATTCTTATTATTTGATCACATAACAACGCTAGTATCCTCAATATAATAATATTTTGTTAATATATTGATTCAAACAACACTTACACACACCTCTATCTAATGGATATGTACATATTCGTTTTCGTGTACTGCGAACTATTGCCTCACGGAATGATTATTTTTCCATTTTACCCTACCACCTCTCGTGGTAGCCATTATGATGGAACTATATTAATATAGGATATATATTTTTTATATTGTCTCTATGCTACATTTTTTTATTTAAATAATACTTTTATTTCGTCCATAATGTGTAAATACGATAATTTCATTTGAGGAACTCCAGACTATCGCCCCATCAAAGTGATATAAATCATCCATTAAATACATGGAATGTATAAAGTATGGATTTAATGACCTTATGTAACATATATAAAATATGATTTTATACTATAATTATAATATCCCTATGTATAATTTTGTTTTCAGTAGTTTAAATATGAAAAACAAATGAAATTAGCGTAATGCCTACGTACGACTTACCGTCTTCATGAAAAATGAATTTCATTTATTATCTCCAAATATTATGTACTATTATAAATATATATATATATATTGGATATATATCATATTTAAATCATGAATAAAATTATGGATATAATGGTATTTTGACCACAAAGACAATTTTGAATTATAACATGTTCATTTCTAACTCAAGTACTGAATATCGACAAAATGACCGATATTAACTTAAATAATTATTTAATGTTTATAACATGGTAATAAGTGATATAAAAGGGATAATAACTATTAAAATGTATCTGATTCATGTAGAAATTAATTTGAGTTTATTATTCATGAAGAACAGGGAACATAGGTGACGAGTCGGGCTCAAGGTAAGGGACTTCATCATAATCTACATCTATGAAGAATATTTTGGTTTATACACAACCTTTTTTTATTTAGTGTATAATTATATAATTTTAATTTTAATTTCATTCAATGGTTTTTAGAATGGATCATTGGTTTTATGAAGAATTTTACTAAATGAAAAAGGGGAATGCTTCTTTTTAATGTACGTGGTGACAAATGCCTTTCTTCCATCATGAGTATTATCTGATATATGGATTCCTTAACAATACATATTGTTTTTAAAAGAAAAATAAAAACCATATGACATTTTTACGTATTTTGGTACTGAAAATTGTTTTGAGAAATCACTGATTACATGTATATCTTGAAATGATATATTATAACTGCAATGAGGAAATGTTATCTTTTCTGTGTGCTTGTATTATGTGTTGTAAATATTTTTATGGTTCTTGGGAATTTTTTATGTATATGGGTGGTTCCATGATAATCCAAGGGTGGGTGGCCCTGAGATAGCTCTCCATTGCATTAGGTAACATGATGGAGGTAAATGTTAATATTTATCCTAAGTGATTTAGGAAATATACTATGATGGGTATTCCAAACATAACATCATATATAGCTGTGAAAGCTATAGTTTAAGTATGTTATCTATTCCACAAGTTTCCTTTATGATTTATTATTTCATTGTAATATTCATAAATCTTATAATTTCATGAGGTGTGTTAAAGAGCTTATGTTTAATGAGTGTAAAGTATGATTTCATTGATTTGTATGTATTGATGGACTAATGTTTTCTTTTGTTTTTTTTACCATTTCCCTTATTTCATGAGGTATTTTGTTTACAACAATCTACACCACTATCCAATGGATACGAATATACTGTTTATGTGTACGGTAAACTACTGTCTCATGAAACAATGATTGTTCAATATTCCCCTACCACCTCTCATAGTGTCAATTATGATGGAACTGTATTTATATATGGTTTATAGAATTTGTATATTTTATCTATGATTATTTATTTTTGCAACATACCTTTATGCTTTCTATAATGTGTAATATGATAATTTTTTTAAGATGTGCGAACTACTACCCCCTCAAAGTTACATGACTTGTTTATTCCATACATGGAACGTATAAAGAATGGATTTAATGAAATTATGTAATGTATATAAAATATTTTATTATACTGGAATTATAATATAAATATGTATCATTTAGTTTTCATTACTTTAATTATGAAAAATAAAAGAAATTAGCATTCGTACATACGTACAGATTACCATCTCCATGAATGTTGCATTTCATTTTTTATCTCCAAATATTATGTACTATTATATATATATAGTATATAGTTATGATATTTAAATCATGATTATAATTCTAGAGATGATGGAATTTTGACAACATGGACCAACGGTATTGCCCCAACCTCAGATCTCCTGAAAACGGTGCATTATTACATTTTATTGGCATTATTACAAATAAACAAATCCTGAAGGACCAAATAGTTTTACAGTCTTGGAAATCCAGATTACATACATTATACCCATAGTAAATTGGGAAAACAAAAACAAAGACATGATTTTTAGAGCTTAAACCATGTTCTCTTCTTCATAACCTAGGGTTAGTAACATAATATGGGGGAGCTCAAATGCTCTTTAAGGGTATGTACAAATGAAGAAATAATAAATCAATATGGAAAGGTAAATATATGAGAAAACATTCCATTAAAAGAACTAGATAATACCAAAATAATATAAAATGTAAAGACCTAAAAAAATCCATTAATCAATAAAATTATAATGAACTACTTTCATATATATGTCGATGCAAAATCTTATGGATAAATTATAACTGAAATTAAATAAGTGAAATAATTTATTTAAGTTGGTCGTCTCTCAAGAACATGAAAACCTATTACCATCAAGACCTTTCACAAAAAGGTTTAAATGTTTTTTAGAAACCCATTTGGACATCTTATTCATCTCATGAGAACCTTTCGATGCATATATGAGCTATATAAAGTCTGGGCTCTACCTATCATTACTAGTCTAAAGTATTATTCATATTGAATAATAAAAATAAATAATATGCCCTATAAAATTACTATATTGAATGGGTAATATGGATATATCAATAATTTATATAAAGGAAATATTTTAATATCATTAAATTAATTATATTCATGATATAACAAGTCAAAAGGCAGAATATACATCGTACAAAAGGAACTAGGTGCATAACATTACAATATGCCTCGATGATATAAAATCGAGACGTAATACCTTACCTTACATATGATACTCACTTTCTTTTTCCAAAACATCTATATGATTGTATTAATAACTTTTATTATAATCATAATAATATTTATGATATCATATATGATATTTTTAGAACTCTATATTACCCATTTATTAATAATTCCATGTTAATACAACTTTTTGGGTAATAATCATTTTGGTTTATCGTATGTTTTTTGAAATGTTATTCTTGACCATCTTACTTACATATTGATTTACTTACACACTTAATAATATGATTTATATATCATATATATTCATAATATAAATATATACAATAGATAGAAATACACCATTAATGGAGACGGTATGTCGTACGTATGCATGAACGTTGTTTCTGTTTTCATATCGTATGAATGGAAATAAGTCGATGAAATATATGTATATATTTTTTTCTATAGAATTATTATTTAATATATTTTATAATTATTCATAATATATATCTTTATAGCCATTCTATGGAGTTGAATGTGGAAGATGAGTCTTATCTTGTCGTGGAGACGGTAAGTCATACATACAAACAAGTAGCGATATAATTTCTTTAATGGTTTAATGGTTTAGATTTGGATTTAATATAAATTTTAATGAAGTAATAAAATTATATATTCATAATTTAATCCATTTTTATTCATCATTATACCCATCAAAAGAATTTAAAATTTAAAAAAATGTTTACACCACGGCCTGGAGACGGTAAGTTGTACGTACGCATGCATGATGATATTGTTTTTCATATGAAGGGTAAAATAGGAATATAATTGTCCCATAATCATAACAACATATGGGAATATATAATATTCTGGAGTTATTATTTTATTATGGTAACAACTTATTAAAAGGAAGTAGAAAAAGAAATGATCTTTTAAATAATGGATTAAATGATTACCTCTTCTTCGGGTGTATCCATTTAATTTAAAAAAACTCATTATGTTGGTTTTCATCCAAAATAATGTACTCTATGATAATTTAAAGGATTTTGAGAGGAGATTTTGGCAGATTTGGTAGAGCCAAAGGGCTATTGAGTTGTGAATAAGTGGGTTGAGTTGGTTCCCTTTTATAAGAGGGAGGAGGGGTACTTTATGAAGGTATTGAACTATTATTTTATTATAAATTGATGTTAGGTTTAAAGGGGTCCCAAATTCATTTCTTAAAAATATAATATGGTTTTGTTTCCAAAACCATTCATCCAATAGGTTTTCAACAAGTTTAGGCCACACAATTAACCTTATCTTTTAGCATTAACCCTTAGTTAAAAACATTAACTCTTACTATGTCTTCTTGTATATTCCTAATATATGGTAACTATGTTACTATAAAATGTCAAGGGAAACATAAGTGGATCATTAATGATATTTTCATCATTGTAGATGTCATTTTTTCTAATATTAGATTTTTAGGACCATAATATCATCTAATAAATTAGTATTTGTTTTAAAAAATCATTTATTTCAATTTTGACACTCTTTGGGAATTGATTTTTTTTGAATAATTAAAAATTTGATTACTTAGATAAAATGACATTAATGCAAATATAATATTTAAATATAATGTATAAAAATAGTTCATGGCATAAAAATATTCATATTAGATATATTTTAAAATTTATAATATCACTTAATTCAATATTTCATTAATAAGGTAATCAATGCTTCATCATTGTGACAAAAATAAATTTTTTATATAATGTCTAAAAATTATAAATAAAATACCATGATGTAGGAAATATTGTTATATTTATAATTAATATTTATAGTCAATGATATCTATCAGATAACCCTATATTAAAATTGTTTTAGTAAATGATACATGTTTATGTAACATTTTTCTAAACATAAAATTGGTTCTTATAAAATGTCATTATCACACCCTAATGGTCCCATGGGGTCCTACAATAATCCCAAGGATACCTATGGTTATAAATATATCATTCAATATGATTTAGACATGTTTTATGGTAGTTTTATATTTTTATAAAAAAAATTATTACCATTATTTAATTGATTTACCCTTTTTTACCTTGGTTAATAAAAAAATTATTGAATGTAATATTCATAATGTCCAAAAATAAAAGGTACATATTTAAAAAAATTGGAACACCTGATTCCCAATATGAAATCCATTTCTCCAAATTCAAAATATATAAGTTTTAGTGAATAATTTAAAATTAATTTCCATTATTAAAAGCAGAAAGAAAATTTTTAAGTAAAAACTATCAAAATATTGACATGTTTTTATGTACAATTTAAATGTAAAATTACATCCAATAACCATATTTGGATTAAATGTTAAAATATTAATCCAATTTCACTTTAAAACCAATTAAAAAGATAATCTAACAATATTAATAAATTAGATGAAAATGCAGTTTTGAATTAAAATGCAGTATTTTCACTATTTATTAAAAATGGAAACATTCAAAAAAATAACAAAATTTTACCCTAAGCTAAATTTGATATTCGGAATTCAAAAATTAAGTTTATTTTTAAATAAATTTTTTTAAATTTTCAATATGTTGTTTTTAATATTCATTAATGCTTTTTAAACGGATACATTGATTGGACGTGGTGTCCTTGAACACGGAGTTGCGTACAACACAAGACAATAAATTATTTAAAAGGAATTTTATTATAGAATCTTGGGTTGTTACACTATTCCCTATTCAAGTAATTGTTTCTTGAAAATTTATAAAATATCCAGAAAAAAAATATTCAAGTGTTTCTTCATCATATGTTCTTCAGGTTACCACATCACCTCTTCCATTTTATGGTTTCTCTAAAGAACTTTTACCATACGAGTTGTCCAACTTATCAACACTTGTTCCCTAGTATCAATAATCATTATAGGCTCTTTCCAACAAGATATATCATGTTCTAATTTTATTTCATCATAGGTGGGTACATGAGTTGGGTCTTGCTAGAATTTCCATAATAGTGATATGTGGATCACAACATGAACTTTCGAGGGACTTGGAGGCACTACCAAACTGTAGGCTATATCTCGTATTAATTCTAGAATTTCAAATGGTCTGATGTACCAGGGAGTTAATTTACCCTTATTACTAAATCGTATGACAACCTTCCATGATGATATCTTTAAGAAAACATGATATCCTAATTGAAATTATAAATCCTTCCATCAATTATTGGCATAGTTATTTTGCCAACTTTGAGTTTTTTTTATATGGTTTTTGATCATCATCACCTTCAATATTGTTTATTCATCAAGTTCTAGACCTACAAGTTTTCTTTCATCTACATCATCCTAGCATGTTTTTTTATGACATATATTTCCATATAATGGTTCATATGGTGCCATATGGATACTTGAATGGGAGCTATTATTATATGAAAATTCTACTAGATGTAAATATGGATCCCACATGCCTTGAATATCAAGTGAGAAGGATCACAAAATTTCTTCTAAAGTTTAAATAGTCCGTTCTGATTTTACATCAGTTTCAGGGTGGTATGTAGTGCTCAATAATTTTCTAGTATCTATGGCCTTTTGAATACTTTTCAAGAATATTTATGTAAAACGAGGAGCATGATCAGAAAAAATCAATATGGGAACACCATGAATTCTTACAACTTAATTAACATATAATAAGGGTAAAAATAATATTATAATAATATTAAACTATCCTAACAGGTGTCCTACGACTATGGGATGAGATATGTCTGACCATGGGCATCCTTGGGTAAATTTTGGGACCCCATGGTGCAACATTGATGTGAAAATTTCATTTTATAAGAATTAATTTAATGTAAAGAAACAAACATAAATATGTATTGTTTATTAAAACAATTTATATATGGGGTTATATGAGTGAACTATAAAACTATAAATATTCATTAGAATGCTAAAATGATTTCATATATCATGGTATTTTAGATATAATTTTGAGAGATCAAATAAATAAATATATTTATGAAACAATGATGGTGTGGTGATTACCTTATTAATAAATGATTTAAATAAATGATATTATGAATATAAAAATAAATTTATTTTCAAAACATTTTATAACATCCATGAATTTTATGGGTGATTATGACTTGTTATCTCTGAATTAATTATGTTTTTTCCGAATGAATCTTGTTGTTATAGATTTTTAAAAGTTATGATATGAATAGTATAAATATTGACATAAATGAGTTATTAAAAAAATTGTTTTATTAACTGATATAATAGTGCAGAAAATATAAGATTTGGCCAAATGAATTAGATAATGTGAAGAATTTCATTAATGAACTACTTGAGGTTTGATTGGAATTTTATAGAAACTATATTTACCATATAGTATGAATATACAAGAAGACATGGTTACAGTTTAATTAGTTATCTATGGGTTAAAGCTAATATATAAGGTTATGTTTGTGACCTAAACTTGTTTAAAACCCATCATTTGAGATTTTTTCAACCCAAAAACATCTTATCTTTGAAGAAATTGAAAATTCGTTTATAATAAAATATTACATCAAAACATTTCTAAAGTTCCCCTCCTCCCTCTTATAAAAGGGAATCACCCCTAACCATTTAATCACATTTCTCAAGCCCCTTGGCTCATCCAAACTCTACCCAAAAAAGATCCCAACATCCCTCTCTTCATCCTAGAATCCATACCATAGGATGATGTTAATTCCAGAAATCCTTCTAGGTCAAATCAAAGAATGTTACATGTTTTAAGAGGTAGTGTCTTCTCTAAAGTTCATTTATATTATTTTACATCTTCACTCCCAGTTCTATTCATATAATTTTATTACATAACAACACCATTATCTTCAATATACTATAAATTTTTTATGATAATGATTCGAGCTACACATACACACACCAACATATAATGGATACGAACATATTGTTTCTGTAGATGACGAACTACTGCCTCACGAAACAAAGATTATTTAAATTTCCCCTACCACCTCTCATGGGTCCATTATGATGGCACTATATTTATATATGATATATATTATATTTATGTTATATTCTTTTTTTATTTAAAGCATACATTTATTCATTCCATAATGTTAAAATATGATAATATTATTTGAGGAAGTACGGACTACCACCACCTCAAAGTGATATGACTCGTTCATGCCATACATGGAACATATAAAGTATGAAGTTAATTAACATATGTAAAAAATATGAAACATGATATTACACTTGATTTATAATATACCTCTTTATCATTTATTTTTAATTCCTTCATATATGAAAAAGAAAAGAAAGTAACATGCATGCGTACATATGGCTTACCATTACCATAAATGGTGCATTTTATTTCATACCTCTACATGTTATGTACTATTATAAATACATATATATTGGATATATGTGATATTTAAAAACTGAATATCATTCTGAAGATAATGTTTTTTTACCACATGTAGAATTTGTAATTCTAACATGTTCATTCTTTACTCAAGTACTGATTATCAACAAAATGACTGATATTAACATAAATAATTACGCAATGTTTATAATTTGGTAATAAGAGATATAAAAGTAATAGTAAAATTGAAAATGGTTTTGATGAATGTATAAATTAACTTATGTTTATTATTCAAGAAGAACAAGGGACATACATGACGAGTCATACGTAAGGTAAGGGACTTAGTCTTGATATCCTTTCATTATGTCTAACATAATATAAGTCTTTTGGCATAATATTATATTTTTAAGACCATTATATCATTCAATAAAATCGTATTCTTTTTAAAACTCATTTATTCTAATTTTTACTCTATTTGGGAATTGATTTTTGATAACATCCTAAAAACATTATAACTTCAATCCAAAGGCATTTTCTGAAAGGTAATATGTCAATATCATCTATAAAATTATTGGATGGAATAAAAATGTTAAAATTATATTTATTTTAATATTTATAATATCATTTAATTGAATCATTCATTAATAAGGTAGTCACTACATCATCATTGTTTCATAAATTTATTAATTTATTTAATGGAAAATTCACTCATAGAGAAAATTTCTGCGAGCCTCGCCTTCTCCTTCCCGATGATGAACCCTAGTTGATGCCTGATGCAGGATTCCCCCCCCCCTTCCTGGTGGTGGGAGGGGGGTGATGTTTTGGCTCCACTGCCCCCGGCATCGCATTCGTCGTTTGTTCCATTTTCGAACCCTAGCTATATCTTGGACTTCCCATCGATTCCATTAAGCCCAAAAGTTCCAGATCTTCATATTGGGGTCCCTCAGATTTCGATTTCTTTAGCGGAATTCTCTACGGCCTCGGGCTTCCTGGATTTGACCCTAGTTGCTCGATTCTCTCGTTGAAGGCCTTTGGTTGATGAGTCAACCATTTAGTGATTAGTAACTGGGATCTGAAAGATTGTGCGGTTTTGGGGATTATTGATAATCGTCATCTGATGTTTTGTTTTGGTTCAGAGGAAGACTTAATTCGCGCATGGTCTGGAGCTCCCTGTAGATACAACGGAAGAAAATTTTTCCTTCTCCGATGGTCGTTTGATCTCGGTAAGAATCAGAATCCTCCTTCAGTAGAGACCTGGGTAAGCCGGCCTCATCTTTCGTTGCCTTTTCAAAATCCTTTGAAAATTTGTATGTTATAGAACCCATTCATCCGTTTCCTCTGCTCGGATTCTCGCACATCCTCTTTGAGTCATCCAGTGAATCCTTATATTTGTGTTGAGGTGGATGCCTCGAAGCCACCAGTTGACTAGATTTGGATTACTATTGGTGAGGAGTTACGATGGAGTAAAGCCATTTTATTTGAAAATTGGGTTGATTACTGTGCGACTTGTTGTAATTTGGGTCATACAGCTGGTCACTATCTTCGTGGATCCAGAAGCAGAAGGTTGGCAACTTTGATGAATAGGCATGGTAGTGTATATAGTCAAGGGAAGACGTTCTCTGATGCAGCTAAGCATGGAACTGCTAATAGTTTGGGTGGTTCGTCTCTGGGAGGTAGGCTTGGGCACCTCCTAATCCATCTGTTGTTGCGGTATTTGATAGACTGAATAAATACCTTATACCAACTTCTATTGGGAATCATTTTGGTATGGATGAAGCAGGTCCTGGCAATGGAAGTGGTGGAAAGTTGGGAGTCCCTGCTTCTTTATGGGATGTATTTCAGAATGGGGAAGATCGAGTTGCTCAGTATGATGAAGGAATGGATGTTAGTGGGATGATCAAAGCTGGTGATGTTGAGCAAAAGGAGGTAGAGATAGCATTGGTTGATGGGCAAGTCCATGATGCACTTCATGTTCGTCTAGCCATTGAGGATTCTCACATGCATCTGGTTTCTTATTGTGGTTTGCAGATCACAATTGACACTTCCAACTAATTTCAAGAATTAGGTCACGATGAGATGATGGGTTTCTTCAAATGATGAAAGGCCACAACATACAGATTGTTAAAGAGGATGGTTTGAGGAACGAGGTGGATGATAGTCATGTTTTTTTAGACCCCCCACATTGTTTCGATTTGATTGATCCTAATGGGAAATATGAACAGAACCAGGCCATGATTAATTCTTTCCAAGCTATGGTCATCACCGAACAATGGGGGGACGTCTCGGACAGTGACAAATAAAATAATTGGGGTTTGGTCAAGCCTTCCTTTAGTGATGTTGTCAAGGATGTGAAGAATAAATCTAGAAATGAGGAACCTCCTCCAGTTAAATGAAGAACGAGGAAGGATTATTCTAACATGCCAAAGTCGGTGTCAATCAGGTCCTCTGTCAACCAATCCTCTAGGGAGTTGATATCTTTAGAGAAACTGAATCCCAGACGGAAGTATGCCAAGGTCTTGAAGCACTATGAAATCTCTGAATGTGAATCGACTACTGTGGAGGAAGTATTATATCTTGGGTGTGGTGAGGGGTATGACTCATATGATATGTAACTGGTTTCTCTATTTTGTCGTGCTTGTTCATTATAGTTTTCCTTTCTTCATAAATGGCCAGAGGTTTTTCCTCTAACTGAGATTTTCTGGTAAATTTATTTATTTAATGTATCAAAATTATAAATAAAAATTACCATGATGATGGAAATATGTTGATATTTATAATGACTATTTATAGCAACATATATTAGTCATATAAACTTATATTAATCTTGTTTTATTACAAGATACATGTTTATGCTATATTTTTTATATCTTAGATTAATTCTTATAAAATTTCATTATCACACCCAAGTTGTCCCATGGGTTCCTCAAATCAACACAAAGATGCTCATGGTCAGACATATCTCATATAATAGGATTAGTACATGTGTTAGGGTAGTATTATATTATTGTAATATTATTTTATTTCCCTTATTTACTTAATTTACCATTTTTACAATGGTAAATAAAAATAATTATTGAAGATACTATTCATATTATCCAAAAATAAAAGGTACCTATTTATATAATTTAAGCGTTATGATTCCAAATATTGAATCTTTTTCTATAAATTCAAAACAAAAAAGTTTTAGTAATTAATTTAAAATTAATTCCAATTTTTAAAACTAGAATGTGGTTTTTTTTAGAAGTAAAAAATATCAAAAAACTGGCATGTGTTTATGTACAATTTAAATATAAAATTACATCCAATTATCATCATTAGGTTAAATGGTAAAATATTAATCTAATTAAACTTTCAAACCAATTAAATATACAATCTAAAAATATGAATAATTTAGATGAAAAGGTAGTTTTTATTAAAATTAAGTATTTTTCACTATTCATCAAAACATAAATTTTTCAGAAAATTGCCAAAATTTCACCAAAAGATAATTTTGATATTTTGAATTCAAAAAATGAATTCTATTTTGAAAATAAAGTTTATAAAATTTCAAAATGTGGTTATTACTATTCAAAATGGATACTTTTACAGGTCGTGGTGTGCTTGAACTTAGGTTTGCGTACAACGCAATCCATTGAATTATTTAAAAAGAAGCATATTTTGGAAGCATGGGGTGTTACATTATGCCCCCCTTAAAATAATTTAATCCTCAAAATTTATAGAATATCATAACAAAAAAATATTTGGGTGGTTCTTCATTATATGTTTGTTAGTTTCCCATGTCGCCTCTTCTATTATATGGTTTCTCCAAATGTAACGCCCCGGCCCCAGTTACCTAGAGTCGGTGCATTATTACATAACATTGGCATGATCACAAGAAAGATCAAATATCGAAATACCGATTGGTTTAGTAGCCTTGGAAACACTAGATATATTCATAAGTCTTACATTACATCATAAAAATGAAAACTACAACAACATATTTTATTCATAGTCCACACTCATATCCCCACATACATTCCCTATAGGTCATTCATAAATTACTTCTTCACATCCTGGGAAAAATAAAACATTGAAAGGGGTGAGCTCAAATGCCCAGTAAAGATAACAATATAGCAGAAACTTTCATAAATAAGAATAAACATTTAAGGCAATGTATAACTAAAAAAAGACTTTTAAACTTGAACTTCAACATAGTATGGAAAAAATAAAATGAAATAATTCCATTTACTTATTCACATGGATATTCTACTAATCGAATAATCACATGCAATATCAATAACCACTTTCATAATGATGGAATGCATAATTCCAGACTATCATAACCACATAGCCAAGGCCTCGTTCCAAGACTACGAATAATATTTTTTCAAGGCCTTGTTCCAAGACACTAGTTTGTCTCATGAGACCTACGGATGCATCGAGGAGCTATAGCAGGCTCCACCCGTCACATATTAAGTCCAATTCATTCCCATATGAAAAGGTTTAAACATAACATAAACATTCGTATTAAAACTAGCATACGAAATGTCAATAATTTCACCATAAACCATGAAGGGTATAAAAATAACATATCCATAGTCAAACATATCACAAAACCTTCAATACAATATGGAAGTTTTTTTTCATAAAAAATCAGCTTCAAATAAGCTTAAAATCCATCAAAGGATGTTGACATAGATGAAATCAAAACTCTTTTTAGAGAAATATCTCTTTTTATTTTGAAATAATTTAAGAGTCATATAAAATAAAACATTTTCTTTGAAAATATTCTTATAATATTGTGAGGGAAGCTTCGACGATTTTATAATGGCGGAAAATAGTCGCACCCGCCATATAAGTTAAAAATACATTCTTACCTTAATTCTGTCGAAAAGGTTAAAAAGCACCTTGTTTGGAAAACGACGGAAATATTCTTTTATATACCTCTTATAAAAAGTCAAACAAGGGTATAAATGACTTTATCCCATATTATATTAAATAGTAAAAAAAAATTGAAATAAATTTTTAAGAAACATGGATGTGGATGATAAAGAAATCCCAGTAGATTATTACGTATAAACAACCTCGGATAATGAAGAGGTTGCGAAATAAACCCTTAACTTGTACTTTTCCTTGGTTGGGGTAGGTTAACCTCCTTTATAATGGTTAAATAATTGTTATTAAATTAGACAAGAATCATATATATTAATATGATATCATATATGATCTTTTAACATTGATTTGTTAATAATATCTTAGTATTATCGTTGTTTCGGGTGTTAACTTATTCATTTTATTTTATATGTTTTGTTACATAAGCTGTGTTTTTCATGGGTAGGTTGTATATTATTCATATCCAGAATAATATCAAGTCCTTAAACATTATTTTTAAATCATCAAATGATAATTATACTTGAATGGATACGATGGAGAATGAATCTCATCGCATTCGTGGAGACGGTAGTCCGTACGTACGCACGAGCGACAATATCATTATTTTGATATTAAAATAATATTTAATTGGATGTTATATAATATATAAAGAATAATTATCATGTTATATTTATTATTTAAATGAATTACACATCATTATTATACCCATCCAAATAATAATTTATTGAATAACAATTACACCACGACGCGGTGACGGTAAGCCGTACGTACGCACGTATGGTGACATGTTATTCAAAGGATGGATAGAATACTGAAATATGGTTGTAAAATGTTTATAATAACATCAAATTATATATAATATTCTGTAGTTATTATTTTATAATGGTAATAACAAACAAAGAAGAAGTGGAAGAAGAAAGGAACTTGAAAAAGGGTGGTGAAATCATTACCTCTTCTTCGGGTTCTTCCTTATGATTTGATCAAAAGGTCTCCTTAAGTTGGATTTCTGACTAAATAAAGGCCTCTATAATGAAGTGAGGGAAGTTGAGAGAGTATTTGGGCAGATTTTGGCTGAACCAAAAGTCTTTGAAGGTGTTAGTTAATGATAAGGGAGAGTGCCCTTTTATAAGAGGGGTGAGTGGCACCTTTGGAAAAGATAGAAATATTATTCTATAATAAATTTATATTCGGTTTTTAATGGAACAAAAGTGGATTATTTAAATGTTAAGTTGGGTATGGGTCTAAAACCACTCAACCAATGGAATTTAGACAGGTTTGGGTTACTATATTAACCTTATCTTTAAGTATTAACTCTTAGTTAATTAGTTTCGCCTTTACAATGTCTCTTTGTATTTTTATATTAAATGTTTAATAAACTTACTATATACATCCAAGAAACCCCCAATTGGTCCATTAATGATACACCTATCATGATATAAGTCTCTTGGCCGAACCATAGATTTTTAGGAATTTAGAATCAATTAATAGTATAATATTTGTTTTAAAAACTCTTTTATGTCAATTTTGACACTATTCAATAATTGATTTTTGTGAATTTCATAAGAGAATGATTAATTCAAATAAAGTTACTTAAGTCAATACCAACATGTAATATTAACCTATAAAATTAGTGTAATTCATAAAAAGTCTAAAATTATATTTATTTGGGTATTTATAATATCAATTATTCTAAGTTTTCATTAATTAGGTAATTACTGCATCATCATTGTGTCATAAATAAATTAAATTATATAATGTCTAAAAATGATAAATAAAATATCATTATATATGAAATAATTTTAGATTTAGAATTAATATTTACAATCTAATTTATATTATCTATAACCCTATATTAAAAATGTTTTAGTAAATAAACTTTGATCTTAACTCTTTTAACTCTTCTTTGAATTAAATAATAATAAATGTCCTAATCTAATTCAAGTGGACCTAAATGATAATATTTTATTCCTAAGGTTTTTTTGGTTGATATACACTTATCCAATAGAATTAGGACATGTGTTATGGTAATATTAATATCATTTTTACCCTTAATTACCCTATTTACTTTTAACCGTGGTAAATAAAAGTAAAAAAGTTACTATTCACCAAAAATTATTTTCATCTCATTGAACCACATTTTACTAGTTGATATTAAAAGTGGCTCTCGGATTTTTGAAATTCCATTCACAGAAGTGGTAAAATTAAGTTTTATGAAAAATTCAGTTTTTTAACTACCACTTGGTGGTTTCACTATTCATCAAAAATTGAAGTTTTTCAGAACAATGCCAAAATTTCACCCTAAGATATAATTGATATTCCGAATTCAAAAATGATGCCTATTTTACAAAATTCCAAACATATAAGTTGCATTAATTAATTTTATAATTAATTCCCACTGTTACAACAAATAGCGTGTTTTTAAGAAACAATATATATCAAAAGATTAACAATTGTTTATGTCCAATTTCAAAGTGAAATGAATTCTAATAAACACCATTGGATAAAATGGTAAAAACATATTCTAATTATACTATAAAACCACTAAATAATATAATTTATCACTATAAATTATTATGATTAAAAAAGTTGTTTTTAAGTATTTTTCACTATTCATAAAAATTGGAAGTTCTCAGAAAAATACCAAAAATTCAACTTAGGATAATTTCGATATTCTGAATCCAAAAATGAAGTCCATTTCGAAATATAAAATATATATAATTTCAAAACTTAGGTATTACTATTCATAACGGCTAGTTTGATTGGTTGTGGTGTGTTAGAACTCGATGTTGCGTACAACACATGTTATCACATTATTCAAAGAGAAGCGTACCGTAGAAGCTTGGGGTGTTACATTCTCCCCTCCTTCAAATAATTTCGTCCTCAAAATTTATATAATACTACCAGATGAAAAGACTCGGGTTCTTCTTCATCATAAGTTCCCTAAGTTCCCATGTTTCCTCTTCCATCTTATGGTTTCTCCACAAAACTTTTACCACACACGTCATCCGATTTCTCAGCACTTGTTCTCTCGTATCAAGAATCTTGACTGGCTCTTTGCAATAAGACAGATCGGGTTCCAGTTCTAATTCCTCATAGGTGAGTACATGCGTTGGTTCAGGCATGTATTTCCTCAATAGAGATACGTGGAACACACCGTGAACTTTGGAGAGACTTGGCGGCATTGCCAATCAATAAGCTACAGCCCCAATTTGTTCTAGAATTTTTAAAGGTCCGATATACCTGGGACTCAATTTACCTTTCTTACAAAAACATATGACTCCCTTCCATAGAGATACCTTCAGTAAAACATGATCACCGACTTGAAATTCTAAATCCTTCCTTCGATTATCGGCATAGCTCTTCTGCCTACTTTGAGATGATTTGATGTGATTTTGGATTACCTTCACCTTTTCCATCGTTTCCTCCACCAGTTCTTGACCTACAAGTTTTCGTTCACCAACGTCATCCCAACAGGTTGGTGTGTGACATCTCTTTCCGTATAACGCTTTATATGGTGCCATATGAATACTTGAATAGAAGCTATTGTTATAGTAAAATTCTACCAAAGGTAAATATTGATCCCACATACCCTAAAAGTCAAGTGAGCAAGATCTCAACATGTCTTCTAAGGTTTGAATAGTTTGTTCTGATTGTCTGTCTGTCTGAGGGTGGTAGGCAGTGCTCAAATGAAGTTTAGTATCCAAGGATTTGTGAAGACTCTTCTAGAATCTTGAAGTAAAACGGGGATCACGATCTGAAACAATCGACAGGGGTACTCCATGAAGTCTCAAAACTTCATTAATATATAGTCTTGCTAGACGTTCCAGTGGTAGATCTTCTCTTATAGCAAGAAAATGTACTGACTTGGTAAGACGATCAACAATAACCCATATTGCATCGTTCCTTCTAGGAGTCTTTGGTAGCCCCATGACAAAGTCCATCGTAATATTGTCCCATTTCCACTCCGGTATGGGAAGAGGTTGAATGAATCCTCCAGGTTGTTGCCTTCCAGCTTTCACTTGTTGAAAAACCATACATCTTGATACAAAATTGGCAATCTCCCTCTTCCTGTTGTCCCACCAAAAATGTTCTTTCAAATATCTATACATTTTTTTTCTCCCAGGGTGTATTGAGAAATTGGAACTATGAGCATCATCCAGCAATTCCCTTTTTAGATCAGGTATATCGGGAACACAAAGTCTCTTCCCGAATTTCAAAATTTCATCTTCATACACAAAGTCTCTCAATCTCCCATCATTCACATCTTCAATCTTCTTTTGAAATTCTTCATCATTAGTCTGAGAACTCTTAATCCTTTCAAGTAAAGATGTTTTGGCAACCATTTGAAAAATAATTGATGTTTCATCTTCCATGGTTATTCCCATGTCCATATTCACTAGATCCATGAAAATTGGATCCCTTTCAATTCTCATATTGTTCAAAACTCCATGATCTTTTCTGCTCAAAGCATTTCCCACCTTGTTTGTTTTCCCCGGGTGGTAGTGTATCGTACAATCATAATCCTTGAGTAATTCAAGTCATCTCCTTTGCCTCATGTTGAGTTCTTTTTGTGAGAAAATATACTTCAAACTCTTGTGATCAGTATAAATCTCACATTTTCACCATAGAGGTAGTGCCTCCATATCTTCAAAGCAAATATCACAGCTGCTAACTCGAGATCATGAGTTGGATAGTTTTTCTCATCAATTTTCAACTGTCATGATGCATAGGCAATAACCCTATCATTATTCATAAGGAAACAATTCTTCGATGCATCACTATAAATAACGAACCCATCATTCCCTTATGGTAGAGTCAATATAGAAGCATTGACTAATCTTCTCTTCAGTTCTTCGAAACATTCTTCACACTCTTTTGTCCAAACAAATTTAACACCATTATGTGAGCTTCGTTAATGGGTTAGGCAATCAGGAAAAATTCTGGACAAAACGTCGATAATAACCTGCTAAACCAATAAAACTGCGTACCTCAGTTATATTAGTAGGTGTTGGCCATTCATGGATTGCCTTGGTTTTAGATTATCAACAGAGATTCCATCTATAGAGACAATATGGCCAAGAAAAGAACTCTCCTGAAGCCAAAAATTCACACTTGCTAAACATCCCATATAATTCTTGTCTTCTCAGAGTCTTTAGGATAATGCACAAGTGATTTTCATGATCTTCATATCTTTTGGAGTATACCAAGATATCATCAATAAATACCACCACAAATTCATTGAGATGTTCCTTGAAAACTATATTCATCAGATCCATGAATACAGAGGGTGCGTTAGTCAATCCAAAAGTCATTACAGTAAACTCGTAATGCCTGTACCTGGTTCGAAATGCTGTCTTCGGAATTTCTTCCTTCTTCACACACAACTGATAGTATCCAGATTGAAGGTCCATCTTTGAAAAGTACTGATCTCCATGCAGTTGGTCAAATAAATCATCAATATGAGGTAGGGGATACTTGTTCTTTATTGTTATAGCATTGATCTCCCTGTAGTCGATACATATCCTCATAGATCCATCTTTCTTTTTCACGAAGAGGAAATGGGCTCCTCATGGAGAAACACTAGGGAGAATAAATCCTTTATTACTCAATTACTCTATTTGTTTCTTTAGTTCGACTAATTCTATAGTGGCCATTCTATAAGGGGTCTTCGATATAGTCCTTGATCCCGGAATTAAATCAATGGAAAACTCAACTTCTCGTTCTGAAGGATGTCCAGGTAAATCTTCCAAAAATACATCTACATATTCTTTCACAATATGTACATTCTCTATTTGAACATTCCTTTCCTCACCCACAGTCATTTCTTTCTCTTCCTCCCCAATAATTGAATTTAGTTGAGCTACTGGGGGTGGATCTAGATAAGAATTGGGTGGTGACAATTCTTCTCTAAAGATAAGGTGTTCCTTATCATCATCATCAAAAATCGTAACCTTTTTATTCTTACAATAATGCTTCACATCATAGTCCAAAATCCAATCCATACTGAGGATTATATCAAACTCAATCACAGGTATGACGATAAGATCAGCAGATAAAGAACGTTTATGTGCTCTAATGGGGACTGATTCACAAAACTTTGTTGCAATGATACTTCCCTTAGGAGTTTTAACTGACAAATCCCTTGTATAATCAAATTGGAAATATCTAATTTTCTTAGAAAACTAGGAAGATATAAAACAATGCGATGATCCAGAACCAAATAATGCATTTTCTAAACTTGAGGAAACCATTAAATTACCTGCCACCACGTCTTTCGGAGCTTCTGCCTCAGCAGTAGTGATAGCATAAGCTTGGCCTTGATCCCTTGGCCTTTTCTGAGGTAAGTTCCCCTGACGCTTAGGACATTCATTTTCAAAATGTCCCATCTCCCAGCAATTGTAGCATTGAACATTGGTAGCTTCCTTCTTCCCTTTGCAATCACAAGCTTGGTGGCCTTTTTCACCACACTTGTAACATACACCCATTCCCTTTAATCAAGTACTGGGGTGTTTCTTCCCACATTTACCACATGATGGATATTCAAACTTTCCCTTCTTCCCCTTATTTCCATTCCCAGATTTATCAGCAGATCTCTTCTTCTCTTTCTTTGCTTTAAATTCATAAGACTTAGAGAATTCCTTTTCAGTCTTGATAGCACATGAGACAATGTCTTCGTACGATGAAAAGGATTGTGAGACTAATGCTCGACGGAGAAATGGTTTTAACCCATCAAAGAATTGATCATTATTACTTCTGGGGTTATGTATATAATCTCCAGCATACCTTGATAACCTTGTAAAGTTAGCCTCATACTTTGCGACATTCTCATCCTGCTTTTGTCTCAGACTCGGAAATTGCCTTTCCATATCTGCTCGATGGTCACGAGGAAAGTATTTTTCTAAAAACATATATTTGAACTCCCTCCATTCCATATTTGACACTTCATCATCTTCCTTCGTGTTTTGAAACAATGACCACCATTGATCAGCATCTCCAGTTAGGCGATAAACTGCCATGATAACTTTTTCCATTTCACTACTCCCCAAAGCCTGAAATATTTTCTCTAGGGAATTTATCCATTGCTCTGATACTAAGGGATTTATACTCCCGTTGAACATTGGTGTTTGTTTCTTCATGAATCGATCTAACATTGATCCTCCACGCTGTGGATCAGGGTGCTCTATACGGGTAAGGTTATTATTGATAACCTGAGTGAGTTGTCCCAGTATGGTGATTAGCTGATCGGCACCAGTTGCATCACCAGCTCCAATATAATTATCTTGAGCAGGAGGTAAATCCCTACATGGAGTGCATCCATTGATACAGTTTCCATTTCTTCCACTAGGCACCATTTCTAAAAAATGTCATAAACCAAATTAGTTTATGAATCAAAATACATAATCCCATACTTATAAAACACTTAACATAAATTGAACTATTTATGGATATAATCCATAATCATAAAAAAAAATCTTTGAGGAATTATATACTCATAAACCCTTCATAATGATTTATAAAGAAAATGAAAGTTATCCTAAGCATATCCCCCGGGAGTGTCGTAACCAAGAGTGCAACTAGGCCCGTTGTCATGCACCAGTTCCCGTTCGAGTCTAGCTCAAAGTGGTGTTTTTGGGTTTTACCCCTAGGTACATCTATGCCAGAGCCGCCTCTATCTGCTCGTATCCAGACAGGGATGTATTGCTCATAAAGCTCACAAAATCTCTACAATACCAAAATTATAGGAAGTTCTTCTATAATAATCATCAAAGTCCATCATAAATCTATGTGCTCTAATTAGAGTTTATCTAAATCTAGCTTCCAAGGTTTGTACTAAACTTCCTCTGATACTAACTGTAACGCCCCGGCCCCAGTTACCCAGAGTCGGTGCATTATTACATAACATTGGCATGATCACAAGAAAGATCAAATCTCGAAAGACCGATTGGTTTAGTAGCCTTAGAACCACTAGATATATTCATAAGTCTTACATTACATCATAAAAATTAAAACTACAACAACATATTTTCTTCATAGTCCACACTCATATCCCCACATAATATCCCTGCAGGTCATTCATAAATTACTTCTTCACATCCTGGGAAAAATAAAACACTGAAAGGGGTGAGCTCAAATGCCCAGTAAGGATAACAATGTAGCGGAAACTTTCATAAATAATAATAAACATTTAAGGCAATGTATAAATAAAACAAAAGCCTTTTAAACTTGAACTTCAACATAGTATGGAAAAAATAAAATGAAATAATTCCATTTACTTATTCACATGGATATTCTACTAATCGCATAATCACATGCAATATCAATAACCACTTTCATAATGATGGAATGCATAATGCCAGACTATCATAACCACATAGCCAAGGCCTCGTGCCAAGACTACAAATAAGATTTTGTCAAGGACTTATGCCAAGACACTAGTTTGTCTCGTGAGACATACGGATGCATCGAGGAGCTATAGCGGGCTCCACCCATCTCATATTAAGTCCAATTCATTCCCATATGAAAAGGTTTAAACATAACATAAATATTCGTATTAAAATTAGCATATGAAATGTCAATACTTTCACCATAAACCATGAAGGGTATAAAAATAACATATCCATAGTCAAACATATCACAAAACCTTCAATACAATATGTAAGTTTTGTTTCATAATAAATCAGCTTCAAATAAGCTTAAAATCCATCAAAGGATGTTGACATAGATGAAATCAAAACTCTTTTTAGAGAAATATCTCTTTTTATTTTGAAATCATATAAGAGTCATATAAAATAAAAAAAATTCTTTGAAAATATTCTTATAATCTTGTAATGGAAGTTTCGATGATTTTATATCGGCGGAAAATAGCTACACCCGCCGTATAAGTTAAAAAAACATTCTTACCTTAATTCTGTCGAAAAGGTTAAAAAGAACCTTGTTTGGAAAACGACGGAAATATTCTTTTATAAACCTCTTATAAAAAGTCAAACAAGGGTATAAATGACTTTAAACCATATTATATTAAATATTAAAAATGTTTTGAAATACATTTTTAAGAAACATGGATGTGGATGATAAAGAAATCCCAGTAGATTATTACGTATAAACAACCTCGGATAATGAAGAGATTGTGAAATAAACCCTTACCTTGTACTTTTCCTTGGTTGGGGTAGGTTAACCTCTTTTATAATGGTAAAATAATTGTAATTAAATTATACAATAATCATATATATTAATATGATATCATATATGATCTTTTAACATTAATTTGTTAATAATATCTTAGTATTATCGCTGTTTTGGGTGTTAACTTACTCGTTTTCTTTTATATGTTTTGTTACATAAGCCGGGTTTGTCATTAATAGGTTGTATATTTTCATATTCATAATGATATCAAGTCCTTAAAAATTATTTTTAAATCATCAAATGATAATTATACTTGAATGGATACGATGGAGAATGAATCTCATCGCGTTCGTGGAGACGGTAGTCCGTACGTACGCACGAGCGACAATATCATTCTTTTGATATTAAAATAATATTTAATTGGATGGTATATGATATATAAAGAATCATTATCATGTTATATTTATTATTTACATGAATTACACATCATTATTATACCCATCCAAATAATAATTTATTGAATAACAATTACACCACGACGTAGAGACGGTAAGCCGTACGAACGCACGTATGGTGACATGTTATTCAAAGGATGGATAGAATATTGAAATATGGTTGTAAAATGTTTATAATAACATCAACTTATATATATAATATATTGTAGTTATTATTTTATAATTTTAATAACAAAGAAAGAAGAAGTGGAAGAAGAAAGGAACTTGAAAAAGGGTGGTGAAATCATTACCTCTTCTTCAGGTTATTCCTTTTGATTTGATCAAAAGGGCTCCTTAAGTTGGATTTCTGACTAAAGGAATGACTCTAGGATTAAGTGATGGAAGTTGAGAGAGTATTTTGGCAGAGTTTGGCTGAACCAAAAGGCTTTTAAGGTGTGAGTTAATGAGAAGGGAGAGTGCCCTTTTATAAGAGTGGTGAGGGACACCTTTGGAAAAGCTAGAAATATTATTTTATAATAAATTCATATTCAGTTTATAATGGATCCAAAGTGGATTATTTAAATTTTAAGGTGTTTATGGGTCGAAAACCACTCAACCAATGGAATTTAAACAGTTTTGGGTTACTATAGTAACCTTATCTTTAAGTATTAACTCTTAGTTAATTAGTTTCACTTTTACAATGTCTCTTTGTAGTTTTATATTATATGGTTAATAAAATTACTATATACATCCAAGAGACCCCCTTTTGGTCCATTAATGATACACATATCATGATATAGGTTTATTTTCCGAACCTTAGATTTTTAGGAATTTAATATCAATTAATAATATAATATTTGTTTTAAAAACTCTTTTATGTCAATTTTGACACTATTAAATAATTGATTTTTGTGAAAATCATAAAAGAATGATTACTTTGAACAAAGTTACTTAATTAAATCCTAAAATGTCATATTTACCTATAAAATTAGTTTAATTCATAAAAAGTCTCAAATTATATTTATTTGGGTATTTATAATATCAATTATTCTAATTTTTCATTAATTAGGTAATTACTGCATCATCATTGTGTCATAAATAAATTAAATTATTTAATGTCTAAAAATGATAAATAAAATCTCATTATGTAGGAAAGCATTTTAGATTTAGAATTAATATTTACAATCGAATTTATATTATATATAACCCTATATTAAAAATGTTTTAGTAAATAAACTTTGATTTTAACTCTTTTAACTCTTCTTTGAATTAAATAATAATAAATGTCCTAATCTAATTCAAGTGGACCTAGATGATAATATTTTATTCCTAAATTTGTTTTTGGTTGATATACACTTATCCAATAGAATTAGGACATGTGTTAGGGTAATATTAATATCCTTTTTACCCTTAATTACCCTATTTACTTTTAACCATGGTAAATAAAAGTAAAAAGTTACTATTCACCAAAAATTATTTTCATCTCATTGAACCACATTTTAATACTTGATATTAACCGTGTCTCTCAGATTTTTGAAATTCCATTCACAGAAGTGGTAAAATTATGTTTTATGAAAAATTCAGTTTTTTAACTACCACTTAGTGGTTTCACTATTCATCAAAAATTGAAGTTTTTCAGAACAATGCCAAAATTTCACCCTAAGCTATAATTGATATTCCAAATTCAAAAATGATGTATTTTTTTAAAATTACAAACATATAAGTTTCATTAATTAATTTTATAATTAATTCCCGCTGTTACAACAAATAGTGTGTTTTTAAGAAACAATATATATCAAAAGATTGACAATTGTTTATGTCCAATTTCAAAGTGGAATTAATTCTAATGAACACCATTGGATAAAATGGTAAAAATATATTCTAATTATATTTTAAAACCACTAAATAATATAATTTATCACTATAAATTATTTTTATTAAAAAAGTTGTTTTTAAGTATTTTTCACTAATAAAAATTGGAAGTTCTCAGAAAAATACCAAAAAATCAAATTAGGATAATTTCGATATTCTGAATCCAAAAATGAAGTCCATTTTGAAATATAAAATAAATATAATTTCAAAAAGTAGGTATTACAATTCATAATGGATAGTTTTATTGGTTGTGGTGTGTTAGAACTCGATGTTGCATACAACACACGTTATCACATTATTCTAAGAGAAGCATACCGTAGAAGTTTGGGGTGTTACACCAAAGAACTTTTACCATATAGGTTTTTTGATTTCTCAAAACATGTTCTCTAGTATATAGATTCTTTAAAGGATCTTTACAATAATAGAAATATATTTATAGTTCTATTTCTTCATAGGTTATTACATGTCTTGGGTCTGACTTGTTGTTTTTAACAATGATATGTAGAACACATCATGAACTTCCGAGAGACTTAGAGGCATTTCCAAACGGTAGGCTACAGCTCTTATTCACTCAATAATTTCAAATGTTCCAATGTACCTTTATTACAAAATATAAGGCCCCATCATTAAACATTATATAATATTATGTTAAGTCAAGAATTGGACATAGAGGATCTTTTCAGGTTTAGAGTTTCAGAGAATTTGGTCATAACTGTTACATTACATCTCGAAAATTACAAAGTAGAAACTTCTTCTCTATAATTTTTTTTCACATAAATATAACACTTTTAAATTAAACAAGAATTATTTTCCTGATATAAATTTTCTTGAATTCTCCTTTTCTCTTACCCTTCCTTATAACCTATGAAAAACTTTTCAAAAACATGGGATGTGCCTAAAAATCTTAGTAAGGGTTTTGAAATAAGGAAAGAAAACATTAGTCCGTCAATTCATACAAATTAATAAAATCATACTTTTCAATCATAAAACATATGAAATTTAACATAACTTATGAAATCATATGATTTATGAATAAAAAATAGAATTCATAAATCATAATGGTAACTTGTGAAATCATTAACATATTTACATTGTAGCTTTCACCGCTACAAATGGAGTTACATTTGGAATACCCATCAAAGTATATTACCTAAATTTCGTAGGATAACAATTAAGGTTTACCTCCATCATGTTACCAAATGAATTAGAGAGCTATCTCGGGCTCACCTACCATCAGGTTATCACAAAACCACCCACACATGTAAATAATGCCCAGGAACCATAACATTATCATAACACATTAAACTAACATAAAGGAAATATAAAATTTCCACATTGAAATCACTAGATTTCTATTCAATATATTAACATAATCAATCCATCTTAAAAATTACATCAATAAAAAAATAAATAAAATGTAATATGTTATTTATATTCCTTTTAAAAACATTGTGGCTTGTTAAGAAGGAAAAAATAAAATATTTGTCATGGCAGTGGAAACATTGTTGTCGCCACGTACGTTAAAAAGAAACATTCCTTTTGTCTTTTTATAGAATGTTTTGTAGAAAAATATTCCTTTTTAAAATATTTTAATTAAATTAAATTAATAATAGTATAATTATACACTATATAAAATAAGTTCATGTATAAAAAAATATAATCCACAATGATATGAGATTGAACCAAAGTCCTTTACCATGTGTCTGACTTGTCAAGTATGTTCCTTGTTTTTCCTGAATAATAAATAGAAATTAATTTCTACATGCTTCAGAAACATTTTCAAGATTATTATTTATTTTATATCTCTTATTACCATGTTATAAACTTTACATAATTATTTATGTTAATATCGGTCGTTTTGTCGATATTCGATACTTTGGTAAAAGATAAACGTGTGATAATTAAAAATTGTCCATGTGGTAAAACTTCCATTATATATTGAATGATATTCATGATTTAAATATAATATATATCATGTATATATATTTACTTATAATATTACATAACATTTGGAGATAAAAAATGAAATGCAACGTTCATGGAGACAATAAGTCGTATATACGCATGAACATTACTTTCATTTGTTTTTCATATTTAAAGGAATAAAAACTAAATAATACATAGGTATATTATAAGTATAGTATGATATAATTTTCATACACATTAAATAATTTCATTAAATATATCCTTTATATGTGCCATTTATGGCATGAACAAGTCATATCCCTTTGAGGGGGTAGTAGTCCGCACCTCCTCAAAAAAAATTATCATATTTTAATATCATGGAAAGAATAAAGGTATTATTTTAAAAAAAAATTGAAGAAAAGAGACAATATAAATATAATATATATCAAATATAAATATATTTTCATCATAATGGCCACTATGAGAGGTTGTAAGGTAAAATTGAACAATCATCATTTTGTTAGGCAGTAGTTTGTCGTCCACAGAAATAGTATGTTCGTGTCCATTATATGGAGGTGTCTGTAAGTGTAGTTAGAATCAGTCTCATAACAACATCATAGAATATTGAGGATAAATTTTTATTTATTTAACAAAATAATAATAATATAATAGGCAGTGAAGGTGTAAAATGACGGAAATAAATTTTAGAGAAGACACTACCTCTTAAAACGTGTAACTCCCTTTCATTTGAAACAAAGGGCATTCGTGAATTACCTTATGCCCAAGGTATGGATTCTATAAGTAATATAGGGATGTGGGGAGATTATTTGTGTAAAGTTAGGCTGATACAATGGGATTGAGATATGTGGTTAAATTGGTAGAGTTTATACCCTTTATAAGGTAGAGGAGGGGCACTTTTTGAATTTTTTGAAGTATTATTTAATTATAAAAAAAATTTCAGATTGAAAAGGTCTCAATGTCATTTATTTAAAATATAATATTCTTTTGGGTCAGAATATTCTCAACCAATAGGTTTTAGACAAGTCAAGGTCAATACTGTAAAATTATATTTTAGCGTTAACCCTTAGTAAACTAATTTAACTCTTACCATGTCTTCTTGTATATTCATACTATATGGTTAATATAGTCACTATAAAATTCCATTTTAACCACATGTGGTCAATTATATAAATGGGAAACAATATATAAGTCATTTGTAAGAATATTAGATTTATAGGACTATTATATCATTCAGCAAAATAGTATTTTTTTTATCAACTCATCTATGTCAATTTTTATACTATTCATATCATGGATTTTTAAAAATTCATAACAACATGATTAATTCGAATAAAATTAATTAATTCAAATATAAAAAGTCATAATTATCCATAAAATTCGTGGATGGAATAAAAAGTTTTAAAATAAATGTATTTTAATATTTATAATATCATTATTTTAAATCATTCATTAACAAAGTAATCACTGCATCATCATTGTGTAATAAATATATTTATTTTTTTTATATATAAAAATTATAAATAAAATACCATGATTTATAAAATATTTTTTAATTTCTAATGAATATTTATTGTGGAAGATATCACTTATATAACCCCATATAAAATTATTTTAGTAAAAAAGGCATGTTTATGTTATATTTTTATTTACATTATATTAATTCTTATAAAATGTCATTTTCACATAAAGGTTTATCCATGCGGTCCAAAAATATACCCAATGATTCCCATGGTCTGAAAATCTCATCTAATAGTATTAGGACACGTGTAAGTGTAGTTTAATATTATTATATTATTATTATTTACCCTTGTTTACCAGATTTACCCTTTAACTATGGTAAATAAAATAATTACTGAAGATAGTATTCATAAAACCTAAAAATAAAAGGAACCTATTAACAAAATTTGGACATCAGGATTCCACATATTGAATCCATTTTTTCAAATTAAAAACACAGAATCTATGGTAATGAATTTAAATTTAATTCCTTTTTTCAAAACCTAAAAGCGTGTTTTTAAAAAGTAAAAACATCCAAATGATTTACATGTGTTTATGTACAATTTGATAGTAAAATTACTTTCAATGACCAACATTATAAGAAAATTTAGTTTTGACTTAATATGTGATATTTTTCATTGTTCATTAAAAATTGAGCATTATCAGAAAGATACCAAAAATTTATTCAAAAAACATTTTGATGTCATGATTCAAAACAATAATTTTATTTTTTTCAAATAGAATATATAAAAGTGACAAAAAATTATTTAAAAAGAGTCCACTATCAAAAGGGTGTAAATATTCCATCTAAAAATATTAATGTATTTCATGCTTAATATCAGATCTGTTCTTATTTTAAGCCTCTAAAATTTTTCAGATAAATGTAACGACATTTAACAAACATGAATAATCATATTTTAGTTAGTTATATTCATTCCCACCAATAAAACGGTTAGGCACTAACTAACATTTTAAAAAATAATATTATTATATTATTTTTTGGTATAACTCAATTTTATGTGTAACATAATATTTCAATGAAACCCATTGTTTCTTGTCGAGTACGCTATCAGAAAAATAATCCCACTTAATGTAATAATAATATCATATTCATAAATATTAATAGAAATGAAAAGGTACTATTCTATAAATAGCTAGGTTGTTAAATCCTTCACCCATTTAGTAATTATGTCCTCGCAATTCTATTCAATTATAAAATAAATTGGGGGTATTTATCCCTCATATAATTTTCTGATTCCTGTGTTGCCTCTTCAACCAATTGGTTTTTCCACAAAACCTTTACCTGATTAATTAACTTATTCTACAATACTTTCTCTCTTCATAAAAGAATCTATACCGGTTGTTCCCCATTATAAATATTATCTTCCAACCGAACTACCTCTAGACTCAAAATATGAGATGGATCCAGCTTATACATTCTCAACATTGAATCATTAAAAACATTGTGTACCGAGGATAAAATTGAAGGTAAATACACTCTATAGTAAAGTGATTCAACATTATCCATTAATTTCATAGGGTCCAATGAACCTCAGACTCATGTTTCCCTTTTTACCAAAATGAAACCCAATTTTCCATAAAGAATCATTGAGAAAGAGATGATCACCTACCCAGAAAGAAAGAACCTTCCTTTAGTTATCTTCGTGATCTGAGTTGTTCTCATGTTATTATAAATAAATTGAACTTTTTCATCCATCACATCTTTCAATTATGGTCCCATCAACTTCCCTTCACCTACTTCATCCCAAAAAGCTGGATTTCAACACTACTTTCCATATAATGCATCAAATGGTGTCCTCTGTGTAGTGGAAAAAAAATTGTTATTATATGAAAACTCTACCTAAGAATGATATTGGTCCCAGCTTCCTTGGTAATCCATTGAAGAAGCACATAGAATATATTCCAATTTCTGAATTTTTCATTTTGACTGTCCATCTGATTGCCGATGAAAATCTGTAATAAAATTTATTTTAGTTCTCAATGACTTCTGAAGGCCCTTTCAAGAGATAGAAGTTAACCTAGGATCATGAGCATATACAATGGAGATGGTAAATCCATGTAACCTAACTATCTCATTAATATAAAATAGAAAATGTTGATCCATAGAAAGTGTATCTCGAATAGGAATAAAATGAGCAGATTTAGTCAATCGATCAACAATAACCCAAATTGAATTGTTACCTCAATAGTCGTTGGTAATCCCACTTTGAAATACTTAGAGACATTTTATTATTTCCAATATAGCATTGGAAAAGTCTGAATAATATAATTCAATAACTTTTATTCTATTTTAACCTATTGACAAGTCAAAAACATCATAGTAAAGTCTTCAATATCTCTTTTTATTCCATTCTAACAAAAATACTTTTGAATCTTTCTGTACATTATAGTACAACTATGCTGAATTGAAAAAGGAGATCTATACTCTTCATATAAAAACTCTTTCTTCGACTATGAATCTCAAGGCACACATAATCTCCTTCCAAAACTAAAAACACAGTCTTTATCCGTGTTAAATTTAGGTAACATACCATTCTAAACCAATTCAACCTATTTCTATAACTCACTATCTTACTTCTACACTTTCTTTATTCTATATACTGGAGATGATTGTACTATAACCTACAACAAAACAATTAATTCCCTACACCAACAACTTCCAATCCAAAATTCATCCAATCAAAAACTAAAGGATCTAATTCAAAACATAACATAGTTATTGTAGCATTACTATTTAAAATCAAAGAATCAGCCACTTTATTTTTCATTCCTAGGGGGTAATGGATCATGAAATCATAATCCTTGATTAATTATATCAATCTCTTCTATATCAGGTTTAATTATTTCTGAGTGAATATATACTTCAAATTTTGTGATCATTATATATTTTACACTTTATGACTTAAAAATGATTCCTACATATTTATAATGAAAAAACAATAGAATATAATTCCGAATCATGTTTAAGGTAATTTACCTAATGAATTTTTAACTGACATGTAGCATGAGAAATTACCTAAGCATTTTTCATTAGGACACAACCACATCTTTTCAATAAGCATCACTATAGAGAGGAAATTCACCATTTCTGGATGATAGTACCAAATGTAAAGCATTCACCAATATTCTATTCAATTACTAAAAACATTCATCAAATTATTTTTTTCATATGAAATTAACACCTTTTTATTTAACCTAGTCAGTGGACTAGATAAACATTCAAAAATATTCAAAAAACCTTCATTAATAACCTAAAAACCCAAGAAAACTACAAATATATATTAAATTTGTGGGTATTGGACATTCATTATCCTCTTTTATTTTATAAGGATCCATAGTTATTCGATCTTTAGTAACAATGTGACCAACTAATGAATTTATTTTACCAAAACTCACTCTTTCTGAATTTCCCATACAGTTTCCTTGATTTTAATATTTTCAAGACAACACTTAAATGAATTTAAAGCTTCTCTTTGCATTTAGAATATACCAAAATATTATCAATAAAGACAACCACAAACTTATCCAAGAAATGACATAAAATTCTATTCATAAGACCATGAATTCAGTGCATTAGTTAACCCAAAAGGCATAACTAAAAATTTATAATGGTCATATATAGTATGAAATGCAGTCTTCAGAATGTCTTCTTACTTTACATTCAACTGATGGTACCACGAACTGAAGTAAATCTTTGAAAACTACTAATCACCCTAGAGATGATACTATTTCATTTGATGACCCAACATCTATTGAAGTAGTTGAAAAGGATTTCACCACCACTTTCTTCTTGTAATCTGGCTGGTTTCCTTCTTTTGAGTTCTTCATTGGACACTCGTTTTCATAATGACCCATTTCATTTCACTTAAAACGTATTACTGACTTTAAATTAGATTTTATCTTACCAATACCCTAATCTTTTACATTGAAATTATGAGCCTTATGTCCCATTTTACCACATCGTAAGCACTTACCATAATTCCAAAGGAATTCCCCAGTGTTCTTTTTACAATAATTTTCAGAAATGTAAACTTATGTTTCTTACCATCATGGAATCCTTCAGTTTTCCTTTTGACCCAACTATTACTTGTATTAATTCCAATGAAAAAAAAATTCTAAATATAAATCAGTTTAATGTTAAGACAAAAATACTAAAGTTATTATTCATTGTAATAACGCTAATGAAAAAACAACTCGATTAATGGGGGTAAAAAGGGATTTATCCACATTAGTGTTTTGAAATCTAGAATACATACATTATACCACTAGTAAATTGGGAAAACAAAAAAAAACAACATGCTACACAATAATTGAAATAAAATACATCCTTCAGAGCTTAATCAAAGTTCTCTTCTTCATAACCTGAGAGAGAAACATAGAAAGGGTGAGCTCAATTTCTCAGTAAGGGTATGTACAATGAAAGAAATAATCAATCTATGTGGAAAGGTAAATATATGAGAACACCTTCCATTTACAAAATAGATAAGGAACATATAATATGGAATGTAATGAACTAAAACATATTCCATAAATCAATAAACTAGGAATGAACTACTTCCATTGATATTTCAACATAAAATCTCACAGATAAATAATTTCTGAAATTAAATGAGGGAAATACTTTATTTATGGACATCATGTATCAAGAATATGAAAACCTATTACCGTAAAGACCTTTCACAATTTGGTTTAAAATAAAGTGTAGAAACTCATTTTTCCAACTCATCCAACTCATGAGAACTTTTCGATGATTTGAGGATCTATGTAATATCAGGGATCCACCTTTCATTGTGAGTCCAAAGTGTCTCTCATATTGAGTAATCAAAATAAATAGTTTGCCTTATCAAATTACCATATTGTATGATTAATACGGATATATAAATAATTTACATTGAGAAAATAATTTATTATCATTAAATTAATGAGTATCATGATATAACAAGTCAAAATATAGAATATACACCATATAAAAGGAACTATGTGCATAACATTACAATATGCCTCAATGGAAAAAAAATTGAGAAGAGATCCCTTACCTTAAGTATGATACAATATGTATTTGTATGAAACTCTTGTATAATGGTATTACTAACTTATATTATAATTATAATAAAAAATATTATATCATATATTATTCATTTATGACTTTATATTAACCATTTATTAACAATTCCATGTTTATGGAACATTTCACGTAACAATTGCTTCGTTTTATCGTACGCGTTTTGAATTTTTTTCTTGATCATATTACTTATATTGTGATTTAATTAGTTCAAAAAATTTATAATATGATTTATATATCTTATATATTCATAATATAAATATATACAGCATGTAAGAATACACCGTTCATTGAGACTGTAGGCCATACGTACACATGAACGCTATTTATGTTTTCTTATTGTATGGATAGAAGTAAGTGAATGAAATATATATACATATATATATATATATTATTTCAGTAGAATTGTTATATCATATATTTCATAATTAATCATAAAATATATCTTTATAATCATTCTTGGATGGTGAACGTGGAAGATGAGTCATATCGCGTCATTGATATGGTAATTCGAACGTACCCACGAGCGACGATAACATTTCCTTAATGGTTTAATGGTATGGATTTGGATTGAATATGAATTGTAAAGAAGTAATATCATTCTATATTTATTATTTAAGTCTTTTTTATTCCTCATTATACCCATATAAGTAAATTATAAATGAAAAATAGTTCACACCATGGCGTGGAGAATATAAGTTGTACGTACACACACATGGTGATATTGTTTTTCATAGGATAGGTAAAAGAGGAATATGGTTGTCCCATAACCATAAAAACATATAATAATATAGTAGATACTGGATTTATTATTTTATTATGTTATGAAATTAGTAATAGGATGTATAAGAAGAAATGAACATTGAAAGAATGGATAAAACGATTACATCTTCTTCAGGTGTCTCCTTTTGATTTGAACAAAAGGACTCCTTAAGTTCATTTTATGAGAAAAGTGTGGTATCTAAGATGAATCTATGGCAGTTGGGAGACGATTTATGTATGGTTTGGCCAATTCGAAGGGCTTTGGAGGTGTGAATAAGTGGGTAGAGGTGGTTCCCTTTTATAAGAGGGAGGAGGGGAACTTTTGGAAGGTATTGAAAAATTATTTTATTATAAATTGATTTTCTATTTCAAAAGGTAACAAACTCATTTATTTAAATTATAAAATGTTTTTGGGACTCAATACTCCCATTAAATAGGTTTTATATTAGTTTAGGCCACAAATTTAACCTTATCTTCAGGCATTAATCCTTAGTTAAAAACATTAACTCTTACCATGTCTTCTTGTATTTTCATAATATATGGTAACTAAATTTAATGTAAAATTACAAGAGAACCATATATGGGTCATTAATTACATTTTTAACATTATATATGTTATTTTTATGAATCTTATATTTTTAGGACAATTATATCATTTAATAAAATAATATTTGTTTTAAAAACTCATTTATATCAATTTTGACACTATTTAGGAATTGATTTTTCTTACAGTCATAAAAACTTGATTAATTCAATCCAAAGGAATTTACTAAAATATAACATTTCAATATAAACTATATAATTATTTTATGGCATAAAAATATTTATTTTATATATATATTATAATATTTATAATATCATTTAATGGAATATTTTCTTAATAAGGTAATCATTGCATTATCATTGTGTCATAAATAAGTTTTCTTATTTAATTTCTATAAATTATAAATAAAAAACCATGATGTAAAAACTCTATTTATATTTTTAATGACTTTTTATAGTCAAACATATCAGTCATACAACCCTATATTAAATTTTTTTAGTAAAAGATACATGTTTACGTTACATTTTTCTATACTTAAAATCAATTTTGATAAATTGTCATTATCACACCCATGTGGTCCCATGAAGTCCTAAAATTGACCCAAGGATACCCATATTTATAAATTTCTCCTTCAATAGGATTATTACATGTGTTAAAAAAGTTTTATATTATTACAATATGATATTATAACCCTTATTTTATGATTTACTCATTAACATGGTAAACAGAATTACCGAATTTCTTATTCACAATGTCCAAGAACAAAAGGTATCTTTTTACACAATTTAGAACTTATGAGTGAAAATATGGAATCCATGTTTTCAAATTAAAAACACAGAAGTTTCATTAATTAATTTAAAATTAATTCTCGTGGTCAAAACAAGAAAGATAGTTTTTAAGAAGTAAAAACAATTAAAATATTGACATGTGTTTATGTAAAATTTAAATGTAAAATTACATATACCAACCATCATTAGATTAAAAAGGTAAAATATTAAGTCAATTACATAAACTCATGAAATTTAAATATAATAATATAAATTAAAATATAATTAAAAAGATAGTCTAACAATATAAATAAATTAGATGAAAATGCATTTTTCAATTAGAATATAGTATTTTTCACTATTCATCAAAAAATTGAAACATTTCATAAAATTAACTAAATTTCACACTAAGATAATTTTGATATTTTAAATAAAAAAATGAAGTCTATTTTGACAAATAAATTATATTAAATTTTAAAAATTGGTTACTTCTATTCCTAACTGCTTTTTAAACAGCTACTTTGATAGGTCGTGGTGTGTTTGAACATAGGGTTGCATACAACAAAAGCCATTGAATTATTAAAAAAGTAGAATATTGTAGATGAATGTTGTGTTACATTATTCCCCCTTCAAAAATTTCTTCTTTTCAATTTATATAATATCAAGACATAAAAATATTCGGTTGGTTCTTCATCATATGTTCTTAAGGTCCCCACATCACCTCTTCAATTTTATAGTTTCTCCAAAGAACATGTACTATAAAAGTTATATTATTTATCTACACATGTTCTATAGTTTCATGAATCTTGATAGGCTCTTCATGTTAAGAAAAATTTGGTTCCAGTTATATTTCATCATAGGTGATTACATGTAGTTGGTCTGACATGTATTTCCTTATCAGTTATATGTGGAACACATCATTAACTTTTGAGATACTTGGAGGCATTGAAAAACTCTAGGATACAAATCCTATTCATTATATTATTTCAAAAGGTCTGATGTACCTTAGAGTTAATTTATCCTTCTTAATAAATTTTATAATACTCCTCCATGGAGATACTTTAAGAAAACATGATCACATCCTATAAATTCCAAATCATTCCTTTGATTACCGGAATAGCTCTTTTGCCTACTTTGAGTAGTTTTGATATGGGTTTGGATAATCTTAACCTTATCCATTGTTTCTTACACATGTTCTAGACCAACATGTTTTCTTTCACCCACATCATCCCAACAAGTTGGTGTACTAAATCTCATTCCATAAAATACTTCATATGGTGCCATCTGAATACTTTTATGGAAGATATTGTAATAGGAAAATTCTAATACTAGTCAATATAGATGCCACATACCTTGAAGGACAAGTTAGAAATATCTCAACATGTCTTCTAATGTTTGAATAGTCTGTTATGATTGTCCATCATTTAGAGGGTTGTATGTAGTTCTCAACCAAAGTACAGTATTTATGGCCTTCTAAATACTTTTTTAGAATAATGATGTAAAACGGGGATCTCGATTAGAAACCATCAATAGGGGTACACCATGATGTATTACAACTTCATTAATATATAGTCTTGATAAACATTCAACTGGGAAATATTCTCTTACAGCATGAATATGTGTTGAAATGGTAAGACGATCAAGTATCCAGATGGCCATTGTGTAATGTAATAGTTATATCCATTGTGGAATTAGTAGAGCTGAAAAATCCACTTGAAGAGTTAGGTAAAAAGGGATTTATCTACCCAAGTGTTCCTCCATGGGGATCCCATATTATCTTTTATAAGAATAAAGATGGATCCCTGAGGTTGTGTACTAATTATTGGGAAACTAATTTGATTACAATAAATAACAAGTATCCTCTACCTCGTATAGATTATTTATTTGATCAACATCAAGAGGATAAATTGTTTTTGAATATTGATCATCGTTTTGGATATCGTCAATTATGATTGAATAAAGAAGACATTCTGAAGACAACTTTTTAGACATGATATGGTCATTAAGAATTTACAGTAATTCCTTTTGGATTGACTAATACGCCCTTAGTTTTTATAGATCTCATGAATAGAGTATTCAAGGAATATATTGATGACTCTGTTGTCATATTAATTGATGATTTTCTGATATTTTTTATAATCATTGAAGACAATGATTATCACTTGCGAATAATTCTTGAGACTCTCATGAGAGAAGAATTATACAGTAAATTAAGAAAGAGTGAATTCTCTCTTCATGAAATTCCTTTCCTTGGCCATATAGTATCCAAGGATGGAATATCAATTGATCCTTCAAAGACAATAGAAATTAAATAATGTATTACACCAATAATTATAAATTATGCATGGAGTTTTGTTGTTTTAGTTGGTTATTATTGGTGTTTCATCCATAATTTTGCCCGATTGGAAAAAACATGAGCCAAGATTACACATAAAGGGGTTAAATTCCTTTGGAAAAAAGAGGGTGAAGAATGTTTTGATGAATTTAGGAAAATATTGTTCAACACTCCAATCATGAATTTACCATTTGGGAAATATGGGGTTGTTATTTATAATGATGCATCAAGGAAATTATATTGTTGTGTTCTTATGTAGAATGATTGGGTTATTGCATATCCATCAAGAAAATTAAAACCCCATGAAAAACTATCCAACTCATGTTATTGAGATAACTACAGTAATATTTTCACTAAAGATATGGAGACAGTATATCTATAGTGAAAAATTCTAGATGTATACTGATCCCAAGAGTTTGGTATATATTTTATCACAAATAAAACTCAACATCAGACAAAAGTGATGGATTGAGCTACTCAAGGATTATGATTTCAAAATTCACTACTACCTAGGGAATGAAAATAAGGTGGAATATGCCTTGAGAAGAATGGACCACTGAATTCTAAAAAATATGATATTTTAAATGGATCCAATGTTCATGAATCTAATAAAGATGGATATGGGAATAATCGTTAAGGGTAAAACAACACTACTTTTTCAAATGGTTTCCAAACTATCTCTACTAGAAAGGATAAAAAGTTATCAGAATGATGATGAGGACTTTCAAATTAAATTTAAATATATAAATTTGGGGTGATTGATTGATTTGGTATTTGAAGATGGAATTTTGAAATTTGGGAAGAGGATTTGTGTTTCCACTATACTTGAGCTAAAAAGGGAATTATTGGATGATGCTCATAGATCCAATATCTCTATACACCCTAGTGGCACTAAGATGTATATAGATTTGAAAGAACATTTTTGGTGGGACAATGTAAATACAAAAAAAATTATTATGTGTCAAAATGTTTATTTTTCCAATAGGTGGAGGCTGGAAGACAGTATCCTAGAGGATTCATGCAACCTCTTCATATGCCCATGTGAAAATGGGATGACATTATAATGGACTCTGTCCTGGGGATACCAAAGACTCTAAGAAGGAATGATGTGATATGGGTTATTTTTTATCATCTTACCAAGTCCACACATTTTCTTGTTGTATGGGAAGATTTACCACTTGAATGTTTAGCAAGACTATATGTTAATAAAGTTTTAAGACTTCATGTAGTACCCTTATCAATTGTTTATGATCATGATCTCCATATTACATAATTATTCGGGAAAAGTCTTCTGAAGGCCCTATATACTGAACTCTATTTCAGTAATTCATACCTCCATAAAACTGGTGGAAAATAAGAATATATTATTCATACTTTAGAATACATGTTGAGATCTTACTGAAATGGAATTCAAGGTATTCGGGATCAGTATTTAACTTTATTAGAATTTTTATATAACAATATCATCTGTTCTAGTATCCAGATGGCATGGAATGAAGAAATATAAGGAAAGAGATGCCATACACCAACTTGTTGGGATGATTTTTGTGAAAGAAAACTTGTAGGTTAAGAACATGATGATGAAACAATGGAGATGGTGAATATTATCTAAACCCATACCAATGTAGCTAAATGTTGGAAAAGGAGTTATGATAATAACCTAAGGAAGGATTTAGAATATCAAGTAGGAGATCGTATTTTCTTGAAGGTATATCCATGGAAGGGTTTTATATGATTCATTAAGAAGGGTAAATTAACTCCTTGGTACATCAGACCACTTGAAATTCTCGAATGAATAAGAGTTGTAGCCTACCATTTGTAAGTTCCTCCAAATATCTCAAAAGCTCATGATGTGTTCCACATATCACTTTTAAAGATATACATGTCAGACCCAATGTATGTACTCACCTATGAAGAAAAAGAACTGGAACCCAATCTGTCTTATTTTCAAAATCATACCAAGATTATTGATACTACAGAACAAGTGTTGACAAATAAGACGACTCTTAGGGTAATATTTCTTTTGAGAAACCATAAAATGGAAGAGGCGACGTGGGAACCTCGAAACATATGATGATGAACCACCAAGAATAATTTTATGTTATGATATTCAAGATATTTTGGGGATGAAATTATTTGAAAGGGGTAATAATTTAACACCCAAAGAATCCATGTTATTCTTCGTTTTAAATAATTCAATGGCTTGCGTTGTACGCAACCCCGAGTTCAAGCACACTACGCCCTATCAACGTAGCCGTTTAAAAATTGGTTATGGATAGTACTAACCACATTTTGAAATTTCATAAATATAATTTTTCAAAATAGACTTCATTTTTTAATTCATAATATCAAAATTATCTTAGAGTCAAATTTTGGTAATTTTATGAAAAGTTTCAATATTGACTAATAGTGGAAAATAATAAATTTTATTTCAAAACTTCATTTTCATCAAATTTATTTATATTGATATATTTTATTTTTAATTGTTTTAAAGGTTTAATTGGATTAATATTTTACCATTTAATCAAATTATGGTCATTTTAAGTAATTTCACAATTAAATTTTATATAAACACATTCCAATCATTTCATATTTTTTCTTCATAAAAACTCGCTTTCTAGTTTTGACAACGAGAATTGATTTAAAATTAAATACTGAAACTTATGTGTTTTTAATTTAGAGAAATGTTTTCCATATTTGGAATGATAAGGTCCAAATTTTGTAAAATGTTACATTTTATTTTTGAACATTATGAATAGTAACTTCAGTAAATTTTTTTATTTACCATGGTAAAAAGGTTAAAAAAGTAAATAAGGGTAATAAAATAATATTTTAGTAATATAAAAATACCCTAACACATTTCCTAATACTATTTGATGAGATTTTTTCAACCATATGAATACTTGGGTAGATTTTAGAACCCCATGGGACCACTTGGGTGTGATAATGACATTTTATAAGAAAAGTATAGAAAAACATAACACAAACATGTATATTGTACTAAAACAATTTTAATATAGGGTTATATGACATCTATCTTTGACTATAAATATTAATTAAATAAATAAAATTATTTCATACATCGTGGTATTTTAATTATAATTTTTAGACATTAAATAAATAAATTTATAAATGAAACAGTGATAAGGTAGGGATTTCCTTATTGATGAAAGATTTAATTAAATGATATTATAAATATGAAAATAAATATAATTTAAATATTTTTATGCCATCCAAAAATTTTATATATGATATTTAAACATTATCTTTGGGTTAATGACATTTTTTATAAGTAATAATTTTTTTATGGCATTAACAAAAAATCAATTCTTAAATATTGTCAAAAGTGACATAAATGGGTTTTAAAAAAATACTATTTTATTAAATGATATAATGGTCCTAAAATATAATATCATGCCAACAGACATATATAATGTTACAAAAATTATTAATGATACACTTATGGTTGACTTGGACTTTTATAGTTAACATTGTTACCATATATTATGAAAATACAAAAAGACATGGTATGAGTTAATGTTTTTAACTAATGGTTAAAGCTAAAATATGATGTACTTTTGTGAACTAAACATGTCTAAAACCTATTCGTTGAGATTTATTCAACCCAAAATCATCATAAATTTTAAATAAATGTGTTGGGGACCATTTGAAACCGAAAATAAATTTATAATAAAATAATATTTCAGTACCTTTCCAAAGTGCCCCTCCTCCCTATAATAAAAGGTCACCAATTATACCAACTTATTCACACCGCAAAATACATTTGGATCATCCTAAACCTATAAAAATATCCTAAAAAATTCCTTAACCTTATCATATAAGAAACTCTTTTTTCATAAAACCAACTTATGGAGTCCTTTTGTGCAAATCAAAAGGAGACGCATGAAGAAGAGGATATCATTTTATCCCTTCTTTCAAAGTTCATTTCTTCTTCTACTTCCACATAATTTGTTGTTACCATATTAAATTAATAACTCCCAAATATACTATATTCTGATATTTTTTTATGATTATGGGAAAACCATATTTTTCTTTTACCCATCCTATAAAAAACTATATCACATGCATGTGTACATATAGCTTACCATCTCCATGCTGTGGTGTAAACTATTTTTCATTTATTACATTATTTTGATGGGAATAATGATGAATAAAAATATCTTAAATAATAATAATATCATTATATTAATTATTTTAAATTAATATTAAATCCAAATCCATACCATTATACTATTAATGAAATGATATAGCAGATTGTGTGTACGTACAGATTACTGTATCCGTGATGCGATGAGACTCATTTTCCACGCTCACCATCCAAGAATGATTATAATGATATATATTATGAATTATTATGAAATATATGACATAATTATGTAATTGGAATATTATATATATGTTTGTGTGTGTGTACATATATTTCATTCACTTACATCCATTCAAATGATAAGAAAACGGAAACAACATTCTTCCATACGTACGACCTACAATCTCTATGAACTATGTATTTATATCAATTTTATATATTTATATTATTAATATATATTTTATATAAATCATTTTATACATTTTTGAAATATTTAGATCATTATCTAATTAATATTATCAATCATGACCTGTCAAAACACATACAATAAAAAAAGGCGATTAATACCTGAAATGTTGCATTAACTTGGAATTGTTAATAAATGGGTAATATAAATATTAAAAGAATCATATATGATATAAAAATTATTATTATGATTATAATATAAGTTAATTATACAATCATATGGGTGTTTTGGACAAATACATAGAGTATTGGACATAAGGTAAGGGATTTTGTGGCAATTTCATTTCATTGGGGCATATTGTAATGTTATGCACCTAGTTATTTTTATACGGTGTATATTATACATTTTGACTTGATATATCATGAATCATAATAATTTCACGATATTATATTATTTCCATCATGTAAATTTTTATATAGTTGCTTGATTCATCGATAAGTTATCATTAGATGAATAAGTTGGTCAAATGGGTTTCTACCCTTAATTTTAAAGGATCTTGTGAAAGGTCCTGATAGTAATAGTTTTTCATGTGACTGAGACACTAAGTCCATAAATAAAGTATTTCACTCATTTAATTTCAGTTATTATTTATCCATGAGATTTTGCATCAACATATCTAGGGAAGTAGTTCATTCTCAGTTTATTGATTTATGGAATATGTTTCAGTTATTTATCTGCCATAATGTTTGTGCTTTATCTTGTTTTGTAAATGGAATGTGTTCTCATATATTTACATTTCCATACAGATTTATTATTACTACTATTTTACAAACCATTATTGATCATTTTAGTTCACCATTATTATGTTTCTCTCCCTAGGTTATGAAGAAGAGAACATTGATTAATCTCTAAAGGATACAGTTTATTTCAGTTATTGTGTAACATGTGTTTTTTTTTCTCCCAATATACTATGGGTATAATTTATATTATCTAGAATTCAAATACAGCTAAACTATATAGCCCTTTTTGTATTTTTCCTTGTAATAATTCCATGGAAATGTAATAATGCACCAGCTTCAGAATTTTTTCCTTTTAATAATTCCCCTTTATGATTTAATTTTCTAATATAGTAAGAAAATGTGAAGACTTGTTATGTGAAACTCATAGTTCTCCATTTTCATCTCATCCTAGAAGTACTAAAATGTACAGATATCTTAATGAGTATTAATGATAGGATAGAATGAAAAGAGATATTTTTGACTTTATTATGAAGTGTTTAACTTGTGAATAGGTTAAAATAGAACAATAGTTACCGAAAGGGGTGCTTCATCCTTTTCCAATGACATAGTAAAAATGGGAAAATGTTTCCATTTATTTCATAGTGGGATTACCAAATACATATTGAGACAATAATGCTATCAGGGTTATTATTGATTGATTGAATAAATAAACTCATTTTCTTCCTATTCGAGATACTCTATCTCTAGATAAAATTTCTCTACTGTATATTAAAGAGATTTTCAGGTTACATGGATTTACCCTCTCCATTGAATCTGATCATGATCCCATGTTCACTTTTAACTTTTGAAAATTCATTTAGAAGTCATTGGGAACAGTATTAAATTTCAGAATATTTTATCATCCTCAATGAAATGGATAATCAGAATGGACAATTTAGACATTGAATATATTCTACATGCTTTATTAATGGATTACTAAGGAAGTTGGTATCCACATATTTCATTGATTTAATTTTCATATAATGAAAGTTCTCATTATATTATATAGATGGCACCATTTGAGGCATTATATGGAAAGCAATGTTGAACTCCCACTTTTTTGGGATGAAGTAGGTGAATGGATGTTAAGGGGAAAAAATGGTATAGGAGATGGTAGAAACACTATATTCGATTCTGATGCACGTGAGAATAGTTCAGATCGGGAAAAAAAGTAATACAGATAACTAGAGGAAGGATCATTCTTTTGAGGTAGGTGAAAATGTCCTTCTCAAAGTTTCTCCATGGAAAAGTGTGATGCATTTTTGTAATAAGGGAAAGGTGAGTCTGAGTTTCATTATACCCTTTGAAATCCTATAGAAAGTTAGATCTATTTCATACATAGTGGCTTTACCTCCAAGTTTATCCCAGGTACACAATTTTTTTCATGTTTCAATGTTGGGAAAAAATATGCTGAATCCATCGCATGTTTTGAGTCAAGAGGTAGTTTGGTTGGTAGAGAATCATTCTTACGTGGAACAACCAGTCAAGATTCTTAACCGAAGATAGAAAGTGGTACAAAATAACGTAATTCATTAGGTAATGGTTTTTTTGGAAAAACCATATTTTTTAAGCGGAAACATGGGAATCTGAAAATTCTATGAGGGACAAATACCCCCACTTACTTGATAATGAATAGAATTGTGAGGACACAATTCTCGAAAGAGGGGAAGGATGTAACAACATAGGTATATATAGAATAATACATTTATGTTGATTTTTATTAATAAGCTATTATTTTTACATTAAAGGGGATACTTTTTTTATAGCATACTCAACACACAACAAGAAGTTTCTTTGAAATCATATGTTGCAAACAACATTGATTTATATCAAAAAGTAATATAATATTATTATCATTTTAAAGGTTATTTAACACCAAGCAATTGTATTGGTGGGAATGAACAGAACTAAATAAAATAGGATTATACATGTTTTTTAAATGTCTTCAAATTTATCGAATAAATTTTAGAGGCATAAAATTTGTGTGAATCCGATTTTAAGCATAATATACTCTAATATATTTAAAAGGTCCTTTTATAGACTTTTGATGGAGAACCTTTTTTAAATCTAGTTTTTTCCACTTATATATGTTCAATTTGACAAAATAGACTTCTAATATAAAATTAGGACATCAGAATTTACTGTCAATAATTTTCTGGTAGTTTTCTGATAAAGATCATTTTTAATCAATAGTGAAAACTACCTCATTTTATGTCAAAACTGCATTTTCATCTAATTTATTTAAATAGTTATATTGTAAATTTAATTAGTTTTAAAGTTTAATTGATTATATTTTTATCATTTAATCCAATTTTGGTCATCAAAAATAATTTTACTTTTAAATTGGATTTAAACACATGTCAATCTTTAGGTAGTTTTTTTTCTTAAAAACACGCGTTTTTCTTTTCATAATGGTAATTAATTCAAAATTAATTACAGGAACTTCTGTGTTTTGAATATGAAAAAACTTATTCCATATTTTTGATCATGAGTTCCAAAATGTGTAAACAGGTACCTTTTATTTTTAGACATTATGAATAGAAACTACAATAATTATTTTATTTACCACAGTTAAATGGTAAATCTGGTATATAATGGTAAAAAATAATATTATAATAATATTATACTACCCTAACACGTGTCTTAATACTATTCTATGAGATATTTCTGACCATGTGCATCCTTAGGTCAATTTTGGGACCCCAAGGAGCCACTTTGATGTGAAAATAACATTTATTAAGAATTAATTTATAGTAATGAGAAAAATAACAGAAACATGTGTCTTTTAATAAATCAATTTTCATATTGGGTTTTATAAGTGATCTATATAACTTTAAATAATCATGATAAATCTAAAAATATTTCCTACAACATGGTATAAGGACCCTGACATAAACATTAAATAATCTTATGTTTTGTCAAGAATTCATATTGAGGATCATTTTAGGTTTTGACTACTAAGGAATTAGGCCATAAGTATTACATTACATCTCAATATTACAATGTAGACACTTCTACTCTATCCTTTTTTCACAACAATAAAACTACTTAAATAAAATTAGAATTATTTTCTTGATATAAATCTTCTTGAATTCTTATTTTATCTTACCCTTCCTTATACCTTGTGATAAACAATTCAAAAAACATGGGATGAGCATAAAAAGATCTGTAAGGGATATAAAATAAGGAAAGATAACCATAGTCCATAAATATATAAAAATCAGTGAAATCATACTTTTCACTCACAAAATAGAATATATTTAACATACCTAATGAAATGATAAGATTTAGAAATAACACACATAAATCAAAAATCATAAAGGTAACTTGTGGCATCCTTAACATACATACATTATAGCTTTCACAGCCACATAGGGAGTTATGTTCGGAATTACCATCATATTATATTCCTTAAATCTATTAAGAGAAACATTAATGATTACCTATGTCATGTTACCCAATGTATTGGACTGCTATCTCGGGCACACCCACCCTTGTATTATCATAGAACCACCCATATACGTAAACAATGCCCAAAACCCAAAACATTTTCATTACACATAAACAAGAATAAATGAGAGATAACATTTTCACATTGCAATAACAGCATATCATTTCAAGATATTGAAATAATCAATGATTTATAAAAATCATTTTACGTATGAAAATACTTGAAAAGGTATATTGTTTTTATTTTCTTTTTGAAAATAGTTAATCTTGTTATGAAAGCCAACTATCAAATAATACTAACGGTGGCAGAAAGGACGTTGTCGCCGCATATGTTAGAAAGAAACATTCCTTTTGTAATTTAGTAAAAAGATTCATAAAAATAAATTCCTTTTGAATACCATTTAATTAAATTATAAGAAAAGGGTATAATTAAACACCGTATAAAATAAGGTGGTGTATAATATCCAAATATTCCTCAATGAAAGGAGATTTATAATAAATCCCATACATTGAGTCTAAATCATCATGTATGTTTCGTATTCTTCCTGAATAATAAACATAAGATAATTTATACTTTCTTAATAACCTTTTTCATGTTTATTTTTTATTTTATATCACTCATTACCACGTTATAAACATTACATCACTATTTAAGTTAATATCTGTCATTTTGTTAATATTTTATATTTGAGTCCAAAATGAACTTGTAATAATTACAAATAGTCAATTTGGTCAAAATTCAATTATCTTGAGAATGATATTCATGATTTAAATATCATATATATCTCTTATATATATATATTTAATTATAATAGTACATAACATTTGGAGATAAGAAATGAAATTCATCGTCCATGGAGATGGAAAGTTGCACGTATGCATGAACGCTACTTTTATTTCTTTTTCAAATTTAAAGGAATGAAAAATAAATGAAAAATAGGTATATAATAATTAATATACGATATATATGATATATATGTTACATAATTTTATTAATTCCATCCCTTATACATTCCATGTATGGTATGAACGAGTCGTATCAATTTGAGGGGGCAGTAGTCCGCACTTCCTCAAATTAAATTATCATATTTAAAGATTATGGAAAGCATAAAGTAATAATGTAAATGAAAAATAAATAAGAATAGAGACAATAAAAATTTTATATATATCATATATAAATACGGTTCCATCATAATGGTTACCATGAGAGGTAGTAGTTGGTCGTTCATAGAAACAGTGTGTTGATTTCCATTAGATGGAGGCGTGTATAATTGTAGTTATAATACATCCCATAACAAAATATTAGTATTATTAGGATACTATTTTGGTTATTTAAAAAAATAATAAGAATATAATAGGGAGTGAAGAAGTAAAATAAAGGAAAGAAACTTTAGATAAGACGCTACCTCTAAAAATGTGTAAGTCCCTTCAATTTGAGCCAAAAAGATTTCTTGAATTTTTTTTCCCAATTTAAGGATTCTAAGAGTAACAGAGGGATGTTGAGAGATTATTTTGGTAGATTTTATAAGATCAAAGTGGAATTAAAGGTGGTTTTAAATGGTAATGTTTGATACCATTTTATAAGAGGGAGGAGGGGGACTTTAAGAATGTTTTGAAGTATTATTTTATTATAAAATGATTTTCAGTATCAAAAGGTCCAAAATTAAATTATTTAAAATCTAATATTATTTTGGGTATAAATATTATCAACCAATAGGTTTTAGATGAGTCTAGGTCACAAATACAACCTTATATTTTATATTTAACCCTTAGTTAACTAATTTAACTCTTACCATGTTTGCTGGAATATTCGTATTATATGGTTACTATAGTTACTATATAATTACAATAAAACATAATGTGGATCATTAATTACATTTTCAACATTATATAAGTCTTGTTTATGAATCTTAGTTTTTTAGTAATATTATATCATTTAATAAAATTGTATTTTTGTTTAAAAAACACCTTTATGTCAAATTTTATACTATTCATATCATGAATTTTTAAAAATTCATAACAACATGATTCTTTCAAAAAAACTTTATTAATTAAAAGATAAAATTTCATAACTATCCATAAAATTCTTTTATGGCATATAATGGATTAAAATAAATTTATTTTAAAATTTATAATCTCATTAATTTAAAAAATTAATTAATAAGGTAATCACTACATTATAATTATCTCATAAATATATTTATTTTTATGATGTTAAAAAATTATAAATAATATACCATGATATATGAAATCTTTCTATCTTTCTAATTACTTTTTATAGTCAAAGAGAGAACTTATATAACCCAATATAAAAAAATTAGTTAAAGATACATGTTTATGTTATATACTTTGTTACTTTTAATTACTTCCTATAAATTGTCATTATCACTACCAAGTGGATCCATGGGGTCCCCAAAATCAACCAAAGGATTACCATGGTAGGAAATGTCTAATAAAATAGGATTAGGACATGTTTCAGGGTAGATTAATATTATTATAATATTATTTTTTACCATTATTTACCAGATTTACCCTTTCACCATGGTAAATAAAATAATTAAAGATGTTATAATTCATAGTTTCTTAAAATAAAAGGTATCGATTAAAAATATTTGAACTTTATGGTTTAGAATATGGAATCCATTTTTCCAAATTCGAAACACGTAATTTTTAGTAATTAATTTAAAATTAATTCTAGGTGTCAAAACCAAAATGTGTGTTTTTAAGAAGTAAAAACTACCAATGATTGACATGTGTTTATGTAAAATTTTAAAGTGAAATTATTTCCAATGACCAAAATTGGATTAAATGATAAAAATAAAATCCAATTAAAACTTTAATCTAACTATATAAATAAAATAGATGAAAAGGCAGTGTTGAATTAAAATGCATTATTTTTTTACTATTCATTTAAAAATGAACATTATCAAAAAAATACCAAAATTACATCCAAAGTAAATTTTGTTCACACTTCTAAAGAATATTTTGGTTTTGTAAAATATAACAAATAAAATTGAAAAAAAACTATATTTAAAAAGGGTTCTCATTCGAAAGGCGGTAAAACAACCTTTTAAAAATATTAGAGTATTTCTTTCTTAAAATCAGATAGATTCTTATTTTCAGCCTGTAAAATTTAGTAGATAAATGTAATGACATTTAACATATATGTAGAATCATATTTTAGTTAGTTATGTTCATTCCCATTATTACAATGGCTAGGCATTAACTACCATTTAAAATAATAATATTTTTATATTATTTTTCGGTATAACTCAATGTTATGTACAACATAAAATTTCAAAGAAACTCATTGTTGCATGTTGGGTACACAATCGGAAAAATCATCCCCTTTAATATAAAAATAATATCTTATTCATAAAATTTAATTAAAATTAAAAAAAATTATCCTATAAATACCAGATTGTTACATCCCCCCCATTGGGAATTGTGAATCCATAATTCAATTCACTTATCAAATAAGTGGGATTATTTATCTCTCATAGAATTTTCAGATTCTCATGTTGCCTCTTCAACCATATGTTTTTTCCAACAAACCTTTACCTGATGACTTACCTTATTCTGCAACACTTTCTCTCCTCGATCAAGAATCTGGACTGGTTGTTCCTCATAAGAAATATTCTCTTCCAATTAAACTACCTCTAGACTCATATCATGAGATGAATCCAAAATATTCTTTCTCAACATTTAAACATGAAAAACATTGTGTACCAAGGATAAACATTGAGGTAATCCCACTCTACAAGAAAATGATTTAACTTTCTCCCGGATTTCATAGGTTCTAATGAACCTCAGATCTATATTTCCCTTCTTACCAAAATGAATTACAGTTTTTGATAGAGAAACATTGAGAATGAAATGATCACCTACCTAGAAAGAAATATCCTTCCTCTAGTTATCTACATAACCTTTCTACCTACTCTGATCTATTATCATGTGCTTCTTAATCAATAAAACGTTTTCTACCATATCTTCTACCAATATTGTTCCCATAAACTTCCTTTCACCTACTTCATACCAAAAAGATTGAGTTTGTCATGACCCGTCCTCGGGGCCCATGTCGTGACTACCCCAAGCCTGCCTTCTATAGGCCAGGGGCTGGTGACTAGCACCAAAGTCGTAAATCCCGATAATTGGGAAGGTATTGCCTTTATAAAAGTAAACAAAACACCACAGAGTACAAGTGGTATTAATACACTAAGTACAATAGAAAGTGCTGAAAATTAAATGGGCCAGAATACAAACCCAACTGAAAAGTACAGATACAACTGAATTGAAGTACAACAGAAAGACAAGCAGTTGGGAGAGTAGAAGAAGCTCTTGGGTCGTCCACCTCGGATCCTACCTGTAAGGTAGGTACAGATAGCGCAACTCCTGGATCGTCCACCACGGATCCTACCTGAAGGGTAGGTACAGATAGCCTCCACAATTATCTCGGCTGTCAACCTCCTCCGAGTATCATCTCGTCGTGAACTCCACCTCCAGATACTGACTCGTCGTGAGGTCCACCTCCGGGTACCGTCCAGTCCTCGAACACTCGGCCTCTGTCAGCGTTGTCCATCGTCTGCATCCAACACAATGAGGTGAGGGCATAGCCCGTATAGGGGTGAGTATAACGATACTTAGTAGGGACCCCGAGACCCTCACGGTCTCTCTAAATCCAACAAGGATAACCACAAGCAGAATCTCAACAAATAACCCTTACTTAGGTATAAGCCCAAACTTATACCTAAGTTATCAAGTAACCCATCTCAATCATGAGGAAACACAAAGGTTATGAAATAAACGGATAACCACTACTTAGATATATTCCCATATATATACCTAAGTTATCAAGTGACCCATCTCAATCATGAGGTAAACACAATGGTCATAGACTCAGCTCAAACCTGGATTTTCATTATCAAAACTGTAACTGCCGAAGAGCCCCATCTCTAGAGAGTACAGTGATCATGTCACGTCTCTGAGGTACTGCTCACTAACCTAAGACTGCTAAGGTACTCCTCATGTCGAGTACCGCGGGTCAGCCACCCAAACACAGTAGTGCTTCCCGTCGGGGTCTGCCACCCAAACACAGTAGTGAATCCCCCCTAATAGCCTGCAGAGGTACTCTCCGGACCAGTACCGCGGGTCTTCACCCAAAATCAGTAGTGCTCCATCCTTCATGGGTCTTCACCCAAACAAAGTAGTGCTCCATCCACTGGGCTAGTCGACTCACTCCAAGTCGAGTCGGTCAAGCAGTCGTCAGGTCTCAGCCGGCTACACGGTCTCTGTACTCCGTACTCTCGTCTCTGGGAGGGTCCGCTCCACGAGCTACAGGTCGATACTCCAAGTATCAAAAAGTCCCATGAAGAATTATCTCAAAGGACCTCCTCGTCATAGGGGTCTCAATGCAACAGACGATGCGTCAATCGGGCGTCCGGTCTGTGAGTTATTAGCCTTTTCGTCCCAGGGGCCCAGTTGGTTTCGTGTACGAACCAACCCGGCCATATCTCAACTGTACCCCGAACTATCATAAGGTATACTCATAGGGACCGTTTCTCAATGTGATCACCAATGTCACTAACGGTTCGTCAAACGGACATCCGGTCTGAAAGTTATCATCTTTTCCGTTCTAGGGGCCCGGTTGGATTTCGGGTACAATCCAACCCGGCCATACTCCCACTGTGTCCAAATCTCTGGCGAAGTATGCCAAAATTTCTGTCTCATCAAGAGGAATCCAACAAAGTCGACGGCACATCATTCGGACGTCTAAAGCTCAAGTTATAAGCATTTCCGCTCCGAGGTCCCGGTTGGTTTCGTGTTCGAACCAACCCAGCCATACCCAAAGTTCTCCAAAACATTGAGTTTAATATACCAAAATGACCGACTCGATCCAAGGATCGCATCGCAACTTACGGTGCATCGATAAGATATCTGTAACCCATGTTATGAGCGTTTGAACGAAAAGAGTCCGAAATGGGGGGTCTGGGCCCGGCCCGGCCAGCACCAACCCCCCCCTGGGTCGGCCCGAACCGGGTCGACCCAACCCGGGTCCAGGTCCGGCCCGGCTGCGCGGCCTGGCCCGGCGTGAGCACACCCGCACGGCCAGCTAGCCGTGCCGTTGCGGAAAAAGGGGGATGGTTGCCGTCCTTGATTGAAGTCACCCCCCCCCCCCCCACGTGGGGGCCGCTCCCTTGACCGCCGGGGGTTACGAACCCCGGTCTCCCTTGGTCCTGCGCGGCCACGGGACCAGCCGCTTGCCACCGCGGCGTCCCTTTTCAGCGGCGCGTCGGGCGCCGCCTCCGGCCGCCGGCGCTGCCGTGCCGTCGTGGCGCGCTGACAGGCCCTTCTGCGGACCACTGGAGTTGCTCTGGTGGTCCGTTTTCAATTCCATCTTCGCCTGCGGTCCTCCCGGAACCTGCCCTTCACTGAAAATCCTTCAAATAGCCCTTGCGCCCCATTCTTCCATGGCCCGTCAATCCGCATTCCAAATAAACAAACCGCGTATCTTCGTGGTTTTCCGGCACGATGCGATGATGTCACGGCTTCGTTCGGCCTCCACGGTGCGGCGCAATGGCGCCGCGCTTCTTCACTGATGATCCTCCTTGTTTCTGCACGGTGCTGTTGCACCGCGCCACCTTTAATCGAGCCGCGACAAACACATTAACGAAGGGTTATGAGGGTCAGTCGTGTTCGTGCGGTCTGACCTCCTCCCGTCAATCCGATATCAAGCGGCTTAAGAAAAAAAATTGATTTTTTGACAGTCAAGAAAGATTCATGAACCAAAATCAAACCCACTACCTTGAAATTGACGTCGCACGTCGTCGGGTCACAGAAGTCGAATGTCGCGGAAGACGGCGTCGCGGATCGAGGCTCCGTAAGCATCGTCGGCATTCGCCCGATGAAGGATGCAGCACGTCATCGTTCTTCGACGAAGGTGTCTCTCACCGGCTGCGGAGAGGGAAGAAGAACTACATGTCATTCACTCCTTGCAGTGACAGTGTTCTTCATTGGGTTCTTGATGTTCTTCGTGTTCTTCAATGAATAAGACGAGTTCTATCTCCTCCCATTCCCCACACAACCATCCAACCCCAAATAAAATAAGACTCTTCTTATTTTATTACCCATCCCATGCATTTTCAAAACATTTCAAAATGTTGAATTAACTTAACTTAATTAATATTGAGCTTTTCAAAATTAAATGAAGTAGATTTGGCATCATTAATGAGAGGGTGTGTCACAAGGGGGGTTGGAGTGAGTTATGGAAGATGAGAGGTCACCCACTTTATGGGGGAGTTAGAGGAGGTTTAAGGAATGTGAAGGGGTGGGGTTCGTGTGGGCCCCACCTCACCTTTAATCCTCTCATGGGTGGTTAACTACAAGTGGGTCCCACCCCTAACTCCCTTACTTAGGTTATAACCACATAAGAAAGGGATAAAGTGTTGTGACACAACACTTAATCTACTTAACAAGAAATGAAAATATAATTGTAAAACAATTTATATTTTTATCCCTCACTTTTTTTTAACAACTCCTCCCGAGAAAACGCAACTCCAAAAAGGGTATTCTTAAGCAAATACCGATGCTGTGGTTTCATCGGTGCCCTTGGATTTCAATTCCGAGCACTGGTTCAAATGTTAGAAAAACCTGCTCGTTCGTTCACTAAACGTACCCGAGCTAAACTTCAGAAAATGATTCTGGGCACACTGGGCCTCGGAATCAGGCGTCGTCAGAAACTACGTTCATGTAAAATTCAAATGAAATTAATAAAAAAAATTACCTTGAAATTTCTGGGTCTTTACATTACTCCCACCTCATATCTTTACGTCCCCGTAAAGCTATAACACAAACTAGGGAAACAAAAGTGGTACTGAGCACGCATCTGAGCCTTCCGTGCCCTTGTGCCCACCTGGAGCTTCCCGTGCTGCCAACGAAAGTGCACAAGAGGAATCGACCATCCTCATAGGACCCATTCCTGTCGATCCTCAACCTCTACTGAAAACCCACAAAAGTCACCCCATCTCCAACGTCCATCTCCCCATGTTCGATGATATGCATCGGGTCAAGCACGTATCTCCCCAGTTGAGATACGTGGAAGTTGTTGTGCACCTGGTCCAACTGAGGTGGATGGGTCAAACGGTAAGCCACCTCTTCTACCCTACTGAGGATCTGAAAAAGGTCCGCTGAACCTCAGAGATTACTTGCCTCTTGGCCTCATCTCCATAAACCTCGTCGAGGTGAGACCCGTATAAGGTTGTGATCGTCATCCTCGAACTCTAGAGGTCTCCCTTTTCTGATTAGAACTGAAACTCAAAACTCCTGATACCACGAGGGTAAGGTTGGCTGACTCAAGAGTGATCGGTTACACCCTCCTATGCATGAGTTTATCTTGTGCTTCCTGGGGTTTCCTTTACTCCGACCAAGGAAATCCCGTCCAAACATTGTAGGTAAACCACAACCTCTTTGCCTAATACAGTACATCTAAGTATGAACCGTGAATCTAATCCGTACCCAGACCAACATCGTAAGGCCTCGACGCTACCACTAAGAGATTCCATCCGAAATTCTCGCCTCGAGGGTCATACCACACTATCGGCGTAAGTGTGATTATCATGTCTCCTCCCAAGGTATCTCCAGACATGGGGGTCAAGTCTACGGCTTACCAGAAACTCTAGGTCTGGGACAAGTTTTGTGGAAGGAAGGAATGATTCGTATCCACATCTGTTACTACGGCAGCTAGTAGTGGACATAGACTGTCCCTTGAATTATTCTTAGAGCCATTGGGTCACTCTCCTTGACCACATGCATCTACTCTCTTCCCCAGCCATCCAGATCCATGAGCCTGGAGAGAGCAACAAAGGTGGGTGGTTGTAACATGTTGAAATGTACACCACCTCATGCTGCTCTCCTAGCTCTGCCTCCACGTCTGCTACTCTGCAGACTCATCTATCCTTAACACTCCTTCTTGAAACATTTACATGCCCAAGTCTCTGAGACTGGTGCTAGTTTCATGTTTCTTGTTGTGTTGTGCAGTCTTCATCCGCTCCTGGATGATATGCACCTTCTTCATCGTAACTCGTACCATCTCTGGTCGGTAGGAAGTTTTCCGACGTGGAAAGTCGGTCAACGACCACCCTTATTTTCCTACGATCTGTAAGACCTGCTAAGATTTCTCCTTTGCCGAAAATAGAAACTCGGTCTCATCCCCTGGATGAACCACTCCCAATGCCTAATACAGCCAATCCAGAAATGAACGGTACTATTTCATGCCATGGATGACGTCGTAAGGCCTCGACGTTACTACCAAGAGATCCAACCGTCACTCTCACTTCCAAGGGTCGAGTCACACTTTCGGCATCAGTGTGAGGTCACTAGGTCTCCTCTAGTAGAAATCTCAAATGTGAGGGTCAAGTCAACAGTCTTAACCGGGACCTCTCAGTATCAACCAACAAAAGGGCAGGAAAACAAACATAACAAAGATAAGTTTCTTTTATTACTGCAGCTCTAAGTACAAAGACACAAATACAATAGTAACATGGAACTAAAAGTACAAGGGACAAAAGGAATCCACTAGTTCCGCTCCTATCCACCTGCTTTCGGAGCTCCACTGCCTGAAGCTGTATAAGCTCTAGAAAACTCTCAGCCACTTCCTCAAGCCAGTCCTGTGAGTCAGGATCACCTCAGAACTTGAGGGTATCTGATGTTGGAACACGTCTAAGGAAGTAAGTCTACAAGTGTCACATACCGGTACCTCCGGTTGTAACTGTTGACCAATAGGTAGTGATGTAAAGCTGACACACTACCTGAAGGCACTATCTCAGGCATCGGTCCACGTACCGAAGCCTCATCACTATGCGGACCATACTCATGGTCACTCACTGGAAAACACTAGTAGCCAAGTCTACCATCCACTCCATTAGTGTCTCAGCTAGGCGGAAAACTCTAGCAATCGCCTCCATCCATTCCTCTACTGTCTGGGAATCTGCCTCACCTCGTAACCTCGGAGGCCTCTACTATTGGAACTCGTGCATCGCGCTCTGCCAGCGTGCACCGTACACTAGTACGACTAGTGGAATCTGCTTCCCAACAGGTGGTGGTGCTACTGGTACACCACCCAAGGGTGCCAACATAGAAAGAGGGCCCTATACCAGAGCCTCATCGCTCGGTGAGCCGTCATCGAGTAATCTATCGAATACTCCAACTGACTGTCTGTGTGGAGACATCCTGAATAGATGCGACACGGTCAATGATTTATACCTAGTGACCTGACCTGGTTTGAACTGACTTTAAAACTTTGAAAACACACACGCAATCAGTGTTTTTGTGTAAAAAGTCGGAAATCAGTAGTCAGGGTCATGGTGTACGGATACGTCAGCCGCCGCACCAAAACTGGACTCCCTGAACTGAAGACCACACTCTGTACCCTTAACATTGTTGCTTTACATAGAAAAAGATCAGAGTCCTTAGTTCTGCAGTAGAACCGAACTCCTCTGATACCAATTTTTCATGACCCATCCTCGGGGCCCGTGTCGTGACTACCCCAAACTCGCCTTCCATAGGCCAGGGGCTGGCGATTAGCACCAAAGGCGTAAATCCTGATAACTGGGAAGGCATTGCCTTTATGAAAGTAAACAAAACACAGAGTACAAGCGGAAGTAATACACTAAGTACAATATAAAGTGATGAAAATTAAATGGTCCAGAATACAAACCAAACCAAAAAGTACAGCTAAAACTGAATAGAAGTACAACAGAAAGACAAGCAGCTGGAAGAGTAGAAGCAGCTCTTGGGTCGTCCACCTCGGATCCTACCTGTAGGGTAGGTACAGATAGCGCAGCTCCTGGATCGTCCACCACAGATCCTACCTGAAGGGTAGTTACATATAGCCTCCACAGCGCTCTCACCCGTCAACCACCTCCGAGTATCGTCTCGTCGTGAAGTCCACCTCCGGATACTGACTCGTCGTGAGGTCCACCTCCAGGTACCGTCCAATCCTCGAACACTCGGCCTCTGTCAGCATTGTCCGTCGTCTGCATCCAACACAACGAGGTGCGGGCATCGCTCGTGCAGGGGTGAGTATAATGATACTCAGTAGGGACCCCGAGACCCTCAAGGTCACTCTAAATCCAACAAGGATAACCACAAGAAGAATCTCAACAGATAACCCTTACTTAGGTATAAGCCCATACTTATACCAAAGTTATCAAGTAACCCATCCCAATCATGAGGAAACACAAAGGTTATGAAATCAACAGATAACCACTACTTAGATATATGCCCATACATATACCTAAGTTATCAAGTGACCCATCTCAATCATGAGGTAAACACAATGGTCATAGACTCAACTCAAACCAGGATTTTCATTATCAAAACTGTAACTGCTGAAGAGCCCCGTCTCTGGAGAGTACAGTGATCCTGTCACATCTCTGAGGTACTGCTCACTAACCTAAGACTGTTGAGGTACTCCTCCTATCGAGTACTGGAGGTCAGCCACCCAAACATAGTAGTGTTTCCCGCCAGGGTCTGCCACCCAAACACAGTAGTGCATCCCCCCTAATAGCCTGCAGAGGTACTCTCTAGACGAGTACCACGGGTCTGCACCCAAACTCAGTAGTGCTCTGTCCGCCATGGTTTTTACCCAAACAAAGTAGTGCTCCATCCACTGGGCTTGTCGACTCACTCCAAGTAAAGTTGGTCAAGCAGTCGTCAGGTATCAGCCGGCTACACGGTCTCCGTACTCCGTACGCTCGTCTCCGGAAGGGTCTGCTCCACGAGTTACAGTTCGATACTTCAAGTATCACAAAGTACCACGAATAAGTATCTCAAAGTACTGCCTCGTCAAAGGGGTCTCAACGCAACAGATAGTGCGTCAATCGGGTTCTCGGTCTGTGAGTTATTAGCCTTTTCGTCCTAGGGGCCCGGTTGGTTTCGTGTGCAAACCAACCCAGCCGTATCTCAACTATACCCCAAACTCTCATAGGTTATACTCATAGGGACCGTTTCTCAACTTGATCACCAACGTCGCTGACGGTTCGTCAAATGGACGTCCGGTCTAAAAGTTATTAGCTTTTCCGTTCCAGGGGCCCGGTTGGATTTCGGGTACAATCCAACCCGGCCATACTCCAACTGCATCCAAATCTCAGGCAAAGTATTCAAAAAGTTCCGTCTCATCAAGAGGAATCCAACAAAGTCTATGGCACGTCATTCGGATGTTCAAAGCTCAAGTTATAATCGTTTCCTCTTCGAGGGCCCGGTTGGTTTGGTGTTCGAACCAACCCGGCCATACAGAAATTCTCCGAAACCTTGAGTGTAATATATCGAAGTGACCGTCTTGATCCAAAGATCACATCGCAACTGATGGTACATCAATCGGAGGTCTATATCCCATGTTATGGGCATTTGAACGAAAAGAGTCCAAAATGGGGGGTCTGGGCCCGGCCCGACCTGAACCAACCCCCACCCCCCCCCCCCCCCTGGGTCGGCCCGAACCGGGTCGACCCGACCCGGGTCCGGGTCCAGCCCGTCTGTGCGGCCCGGCCCGGCCTGCGCGGCCTGGCCCGGCTTGGGCGGCCGGTAGGCCTGGTGTGAGCACACCCGCACGGCCAGCTGGTCGTGCCGTTGCAGAAAAAGGGGGGCGGTTGCCCCCCTTGATTGAAGCCCCCCCCCCACGTGGGGTCCACTCCCTTGACCATCGGGGGTTACGACCGCCGGTCTCCCTCGGTCCCGCACGGCCGCAGGACCATCCGCCTGCCCCCGCGGCTTCAGCCGCGGCGGCCCTTATCGGTGGTGCGTCGGGCGCCGCCGCCTCAGTCTGTTGGCACCGCCGTGCCGGCAGGGCGCGCCAGAAGGCCCTTCCGCGGACCACCGGAGTTGATCCGGTGGTCCGTTTTCAATTCCGTCTTGGCCTGCGGTCCTCTCGGGACCTGCCCTTCACTGCAAAGCCTTCAAATCGCCCGTGTGGCCCATTCTTCCATGGCCCATTTATCCGCATGCCAAATAAACAAACGGCGTCTCTTCGTGGTTTTCCGGCGTAGCGCGATGGTGTCGCGGCTTCGTTCGGCCTCCACGGCATGGCGCCATTGCGCCGCGCTTCTTCGCTGATGATCCTCCTTGTTTCCACGCGGTGTCGTTGCACCGCACCACCTTTGATCGATCCACGACAAACACATTAACGAAGAGGGATGAGGTTCGATCGTGTTCGTGCGGTCCGATCTTTTCCCGTTAATCCGATATCAAGCGGCTTAAGAAAAAAATTGATTTTTGGACGGTCAAGAAAGATTCATGAACCAAAATCAAACCCCCTACGTTGAAATTGACGTCGCACGTCGTCAGGTCGCGGAAGTTGAACATCACGGAAGACGGCGTCGCGAATCGAGGCTCCGTAAGCGTCGTCGACATTCGCCCGATGAAGGATACAGCGCGTCATCATTCTTCGACGAAGGCGTCTCTCACTGACTGCGGAGATGGAAGAAGAACGGCACGTCATTCACTCCTTGCGGTGACGGCATTCTTCGTCGGGTTCTTGACATTCTTCATGTTCTTCAACGAAGAAGATGAGTTCTATCTCCTCTCATTCCCCACACAACCATCCAACCCCTAATAAAATAAGACTCTTCTTATTTTATTACCCATCCCATGCATTTTCAAAACATTTCAAAATGTTGAATTAACTTAACTTAATTAATCTTGAGCTTGTCAAAATTAAATTAAGTAGAGTTGGAATCATTAATGAGAGGGTGTGTCACAAGGGGGGTTGGAGTGAGTTATCGAAGATGAGAGGTCACCCACTTAATCAAAGAGTTAGAGGAGGTTTAAGGAATGTGAAGGGGTGGGGTTCGTGTGGGCCCCATCTCACCTTTAATCCTCCCATGGGTAGTTAACTACAAGTGGGTCCCACCCCTAACTCCCTTACTTAGGTTATAACCACATAAGATAGGGATAAAGTGTTGTGACACAACACTTAATCCACTTAACAAGAAATGAAAATATAATTGTAAAACAATTTATATTTTTATCCCTCACTTTTTTAAAACAACTCCTCCTGAGAAAACGCAACTCCAGAAAGGGTCTTCTTAAGAAAATACTGGCGCTGCGGTTTCATCGGTGCCCTTGGATTTCAATTCTGAGCACCGGTTCAAAAGTTAGAAAAACTCACTCGTTCGTTCACTAAACGTACCCGAGTTAAACTTCAGAAAATGATTCTGGGCACATCGGGCCTCGGAATCAGGCACCGTCAGAAACTGCATTCATGTAAAATTCCAAAGAAATTTAGAAACAAATTTACCTTGAAATTTCTGGGTCTTTACAGATTTCAACACCACATTCAATATAATTCCTCAAATGGTTACATCTGTACACTGAAATGAAAACTGTTATTATAAGAAAACTCAACCAATGAATGATGTTGGTCCTAACTTCCCTGTTAATCCATTGAAGAAGCATATTTCATACATTACAATGTATGAATAGTTTGTTCTCACTATCCATCTCATTAAGGGAAAAAAGATGTACTGAAGTATAATTTAGTGCCCAATGACATCTGACAGCCCTTCCAAAAGTTATAATTGAACTTAGGATCATGATCAAATTCAATAGATAGGATAACTCCATGAATCATGTGTATCTCTTTAATATACATTCAAGAAGGTTGATCTAGAGACAGAGGATGTCGAATAGGAAGCTACTAAGCAGATTTTGTCAATCGGTCAACAAAAAACCCAAATTGAATTATTTCCTTGAGAATTCATTGGTAATACCACTAAGAAATCCATAGAAACATTTTCCCATTTCCACTTTGGAATTGGAAAATGTTGAAGCATCCCTTTTGGTATCTTTTTTTCTTCTTTAACATGTTCACTATTTAAACACTTCACAGTAAATTAGGAAATTTCTCTTTTCATTCCATCACATTTGTAATACATCACAAATATCTTTATACACCATATTACTACCAGGATGAACTTAAAATGGAGAACCATGAGATTCACATAATAACTCATTTTTCAACAATGAATCACAAGGTATACAAAATCTCTTTCCAAATACATAGAGTATCATACTTAAGTTAAGGGATTTCATCTCAATTTAATTTTTTTGATAAATATATTTATGTTATTCACCTAGTTTGTTTTATACAGTGTATGTTATACCTTTTGACTTGTTATATCATGAATTTCATTAATTTCATGATATGATATTATTTACTTCATGTAAATTATTCATAGATCCATATTACTCATTCAAAATGATTATTTAATAAGGCATATTATTTATTTTGATTATTAAATATGAGAAATACTTAGGACTGGAAATGATGGGTGGATCTTGGACTTTATATAGATCCTTGATGCATAGACAGATTATCATGAGATGGATATGTTGTCCAAATGGGTTTCTACATTTAATTTTAAACCCTCTTGTGCAAAGGTTTTGATGGTAATAGGTTTTCATGTGCCTGAGACATGACTTCCTTAAATAATGTATTTCCAACATTTAATTTCAGTTAAAATTTATCCCTAAAATTTTGCATCGACGTATCTATGGAAGTAGTTCATTCTCATTTTATTGATTTATGGAATATGTATAAGTTCTTTACTTGCCATATTATTTCTGCCTTGTCAAGTTTTGTAAATAAAAATTGTTCTTAGATATTTACTTGTCCAAATATATTGATTATTTCTTTCGTAGTATATAACCTTATTAATAATTTTTTCTCACCCTTATTATGTTTCTCATCCCAATTTATGAAGAAGAGAACTTTGATTAAGATCTCAAGGATTCTGTTAATTTCTGTTATTTTGTAGCATGTATTTTTTTCCCAATGTACTATGGGTATAATGTATAAAATATAGATTTATAAGACTGCTAAACTATACAGTCCTTCTGGATTTGTTTCCTTGTAACAATTCCAATGAAATGTAATAATTTACTGACTTTAGGTGATCTGAGGTCAAGGCATTATAGTTAGAAGATATTAATGTTTCTACTAAGGGATTTAAAAAATATATTGTGATGGGTATTCTAAATGTTAATTCCTATGTAGCTATGAAATCTACAGTGTATGTATTTTATGGATTCCACTAGTTACCTTTATGATTTATGATTTTTGTTTTCTATTCATAAATCTTATGATTTCAAGAGGTATGTTGAAGAGATTATGTTTTATGAGTGAAGAGAATGATTTAATTAATTTGTATGTATTGTTATACTGATGTTTTATTCCCTTATTTTATATCTCATACTGAGCTTTTTATGATCATGAAATGTTTTTTAAATGTTTTTATAGGGCATAAGTAAGGGTAAGAGAGATGAATAATTCAATAATATTTATATCAAGAATAAGAATTCTTATTTTATTAATGTGGATTTTTTATTCTGAAAAAAAAGAATAGTGTGTAGGTGTTTAATTTTTAATATTTGAAATGTAATGTAATTTTCTTGGACTAATTATCTAAAACACCTAACCTGAAAATATCCACAATTTCATTTAAAGTAAAATTATTGACTGATCTTAAGATTAATTAATTTTTTATGGATGGGGCCATATAGTTGGCATCAGAGGTCAGTTTAGACAACTTTAAAAGTTAGGATATTGTTAAATTAATATCCATAGATTACTTATATTAATATTGAATTGATAGAGAATTATAAGATTATATTGTTGCTTCACCTATGATATTTTTATGTTTAGAATTGTTTTCCGCATAGGAAAAAGGGCAGCTATGATGGGACAACAAAAAGAGGAAAAAACACCCCAAATCAGCAACTAGAAATGGTCATAATCAGAACTAATTAGTTTTCCATTTTTATTGTACAAATGACTTAGGCTATAAATTTTGTTGGTATTCATGCATGATATAATCTAGATCAACCAAAAAATAACATGTCCGCAGTGGAGCATTTCATGAGGCAACAACCTCTATCATTCAAAGGATCATCTGACCCTATGTTAGTTTAAAGGTGGATTAAAGAAATGGAAATTATTTTAAATGTCATGGGGTGTTCAAAACATCAAAAAGTTAGTCTCTTTATTTACCATTTTTACAGTGAAGTTGATCAATCACGGTCATGAGTTAAAAATATTAGAGATAGTGATGAGATTAATACACTTGATTATGATGAATTCAAAGGTATGTTTCTTGAGAAATATTTTCCTATGTGTTAGACTTAGGATTGAAATAAAATTCTTGGGATTGAGGTAGGATGATGACTAGGTGGCTTCTTATGATTAAAAATTCACTCGACTGGAAAGGTATGATCCAAATTTCATACAGGATCATGATAGTAAAATCAATATTTTTTTACTTAGGATGAAAACCAAAGTATCGAAGGGCATTAGCTTCTTGTGAGTTCCAATGTTATGGAAAACTTTTTTTTTGTTCATATATGGTGTAAATGGTGTTTTCTGATGATCATGAGTTCTTTAACAAACAACTGAATAAGAGTTCACGATGGAAGATGAAAGGGAATAACTCTTTAAAAAAGACTGATGGTAAGAAAGTTAAGGTTAATGTTTATGAAAATTGTTGTAAAAAAACACTGGAGAATTCCATTTGAATTATATTATGTGCATATGATGTGGTAAAATGGGACATAAGGCTCGTAATTGAACTGAAAAAGATCAGGGTAATGGTAAAAAAATATGATTTACAGGGAGAAAATTATTTTATGTGAAATGAAATGGGTCATTATGAAAATTATTGTAGAGTGAAGAACTCAAATGAAGGAAAGCGGCCAAACTATAGACAGAAAGGGGTGGTTAAATCTTTTGAAACTACTTCTACAGATATTGGTCTATCAAATGAAGTAGCATCAGGTACATTTTTTTATTCATATAATGCACATGTGTTGTTTGATTCTTGTTCTATAGATTCATTTATTTATAATAAATATTCACATATATTTCGAATTCCATATTAAGATATGAATCTTGAACTTTTGGTAAAAAACATGGAGGAAACGTTGAGACAAAACAATTATAAGAATATTTCTATCCTGGTGTGTGGAAGGAATCTACGTGAAAACCTTATTCATTTTCCTCTAGTAGACTTTGATATTATTTTGGGTATGGATTGACATTTATTTTATCATGGTAATATTGACTGTAGAGCTAAAGAGGTTTCTTTTCAAAAATAATTTCAATTTTTGTTCAAGAATGAACTCCTACATTTGATTACATATCAAGAAGCTGAGAAACTACTAAAATATTGAAATGAATGTCACCTTATACATATTGTTATAAACAAAGTAACTATTCAGATTAATGATGCTCAAGTGGTAAATGAGTATCTTGATTTTTTCCTGATTAGTTTCCTAGTATAATACCTAACTCGGAATTCGAATTTAGAGTTGACTTAGTTCCTAATGCTAAGAATATTTCAAAAATCCATTATTGATTGGCTCAAATTAAACTTTTAGAGTTAATGATTCAATTGTATGAGTTATTAGATTAATGTTTATTTCAACCTAGAACATCACCATGGGGTGCTCTTGTGTTGTTTGTTAAAAATGAATACTATTCAATGAGACTTTTTATTGATTATAATTTTTTTAATAACATAACTCTTCAGAAAAAGTATCAATTGCCTCATATAGATGATTTGTTTGATCATATCTATGGAGCATAGTATTTTTTTAAGATTTACTTGAGGTCGGGGTACCATCAGTAGAAATTAATGGAAGAATATTTCTGAAGACCATGTTTCGTACAAGATATAGAATTTATGAATCTGTAGTTATGCAATTTGGGTGAACCAATGCACCTATTGTATTCATGGATTATATGAATAAAATTATCAGTGAGTTCTTGGATAAGATTTTGGTTATATTTATTGATGATATTTTTTTATATTCTAAAAGTAAATATGAGAATGAATGTCATTTAATGGTTTCCTTGCAATGATTAAAAGAAAAGAAATTGTATGGATAATTCAGAAAGTGTAAGTTTTGGTTACAAAAAAATTCATTACTTGGTCACATTGTTTCTAAAGATGGAATAATTGTCGATCCTACTAAAAAAATAGTTTTTAATGAATGTCAAAGACCGAAAAAGATAACTAAGAGTGTTAGTTTTCTTTGTTGAGTACGTTATTACTGGAGGGTTATTGAAGAATTTTCACGGTTATCTAGCCCACTAGAAATTTTTACTTGGAAAAGTGTTAATTTCATTTGGAAAAAAATAATGTGATGAATGTTTAAAGGAATTTTATTGTATATTGGTGCATGAACAAGTTTTGGAACTGCCTTCCAGAAATGAATAATTTTTATCTATAGTGATACTATGTGAAAAAGACATGGTAGTGTCCTAATGTAGAACAATCAAGTAATTTCTTATGCCACACGTCAGTTGAAACCTCATGAGTTAAATTACATGAAAATGATTTGAAATTAGCTGCTATTTTTTTTTGCTTTAAAATGTTGGAGGAATCATGTATATGGAGTAAATTATAAAGTATATACTGATCCCAAATGTTTGAAGTATATATCTTCTCAGAAAGAATTATACATGAGATAGAGGATATTTCTATAATTAATCAATTATTATGATGGAATGATTCATTACAATCGAGGAAAATAAAATAATGTGTAAAACTCTTTGATTAGAAAATGTAATTCTACATTAACCATGTTGCATTTATAATAAGATCCATTGATTTTTGATTTGATGAATTTTGGATTGGATGTTGTTGGTGTAGGGAATTCCCCTACTTTGTTTCAGGTTCCAATGAAATCATATCTAGCAGAAAGAATAAAGAAAGAATGTAAAAAAGAAACTGAGTTATAGAATAATATATAATTGGGTCATAATGGTAAGTTACCTGAATTTAATATTGATAAATTCTTTATTTTGAGGTTTGTAAATAGGTTCTGTGGGCCTTGTGATTCACAGTTAAAGAAAGAGTTGTTTTTGGAACTCGTAGTTCTTTGTTTTCAGTTCATCATGGCAGTATTAAAATATATAGAGATCATTGGGAGTATTATGAGTGGGATTGAATGAAAATACATATTCTGAATTTACTCTAAAGTGTTTAACTTTTTAGTAGGTTAAAACAAAATTTCAATTACCAAAAGTGATTCTTTAGAATTTTCCAATGCCAGAGTGGAAATGGGAAAAAATTTCCATAGATTTTGTAGTGGGATTACCAAAGACTTCCCAAGGTAACAATTAAATTTGGGTTATTGTTGATTGATTGAATAAAGTTTCTCATTTTCATCCTATTAGAGATACTCGGTCTCTAGATCAACTTTATTGATTATATGTTAAATAGATAGTCAGGTTACATGGAGTCCCCCCTCCATTGTATTTGATAGTGATCTCCGATTCACTTTTAATTTTTTGAAGGATCTTTAAAAACATTGGGAACTGAATTAAATTTTAGTACATCATTTCTTCCTCAATATGATAGACAGTCAGAACAAACAATTCAGAAATTCAAAGATATGCTACGTACTTATTCAATGGATTACCAGGGAAGTTGGGGCCAACATCATTCTTTGGTTGAGTTATCGTATAATAACAATTTTAATTCTATTATACAGATGGATCCATTTGAGGAATTATAGGTAAAGTGTTGTCGAAATCTAGATTTTTGGTATGAAGTAGGTGAAATGAAGTTGATGGGACCAGAATTGGTAGATGAGATGGCAGAAAAAGTTTATTTGATTCAGAAGGATATGAGTACAACTCAGAGCAGATAGAAATGTTATGCTAATTACTGGAGGAATGATATTTTTTCTGAGGTTTTTGATCATGTCTTTCTCAAAGTTTCTCCATATAATAGTGTGATATGTTTTGGTAAGTAGGGAAAGTTTTTTCCCATGTTCATTAGACCATATGAAATCCTAGAGAATGATGGATCTGTTGGCTTCAAAGTGACTATAATTCCAATTTTATCATAGGTACACAATGTTTTTCATGCTTCAATGTTGAGAAAGTATATGTCAGATTCATCTCATGTTTTGAGCCCAGAGATAGTTTAGTTGGAAGAGAATCTTTTTTATGAGGAACAACGGGTCCAGATTTTTGACCTAAGAGAGAAACTGTTCCAGAATAAGGTACTTAATCTAGTAATTGTTTAATGTAAAAACCATATGGTTGAAGAGGTTACATCGGAATCTAAAAATGATATGAGGGATAAATACCCCACTTATTTGATAAGCAAAATGAATTTTGAGGACAGAATTACCAAATGGGGAGAAAGATATAACAACCTAGGTATTTATAGAATATTATTTTTCTATTAATATTTATGAATAAGATATTATTTTTACATTAAAGTGGATTCTCTTTTGATATCATACTCAACACACAAAAATGAGTTTCTTGGAAATCTTACATTGCACAAAACTTTGAGTTATACTGAAAAATAATATAATGATATTATTATTTTAAATCATATTTAATTCCATGACATTATATTGGTGGTAATTAATATATATAACTAAAGTGTGATTATTAATGTATGTAAAATTTCATAAAATTTATCTGAAAAATTTTTTAGGCTTAAAAAAAAGAATGAATCTAATTTTAAGCATTAAATACTCTAATATTTTTAAATAGTTGTTTTACAACCATTTGATGGAGAACCCTTTTTAGATCTATTTTTTGTCACTTTTATATGATCTATTGGAAAAAATAAATATTTCTATAGAATCAAGCCATCAAAATTTACATTGGAGAAATTTCTGGAAATTTTCTGATAAAGTTAGTTTTTTAATGAATATTAAAAAATACCGCATTTTATGTCAAAACTAACATTTCATCTAATTTATTTATATATTCATAATTTAATTTTCATTAATTTTAAATTTTAATTGTATTGTGTTTTTATCATTTAATCCAATGTTTTTCCTTGGAAGTAATTTCACTTTGAAATTGGATATTAAAACATGTCAATATTTTGATAGTTTTTACTTCTTAAAATACGCTTTTTGGTTTTGAGAATGGGAATTAATTTTAAAATAATTATTGAAACTTATATGTTTTGAATTTGGAATAACAATTTCCATATTTTTAATCATGTGTTTTCAATTGTTTTAATGGGTACCTTTTTTAGACATTATGAATAGTAATTTCTGTAATTATGTTATTTACCATTGTTAAAGGGTAAATCTGGTAAATAAGGGTAAAAAATTATATTATAATAATATTATCTTACCCTAAAATTTATCCTAATACTATTAGATAATATATCCCTAGCCATGAGCATCCTTTGGTTGATTTTGGGGCTCTATGGAGCAACATTGATATGAAAATGACATTTTATAAGAATTAATTTAAAGTAAAGAAAAATATAACATATTCATGACTATTTTTCAAAAACATTTTTTATATGGGGTTATATGATTGATATACTCAACTAAAAATAGTAATTATAAATCAAATATTTTTTTCTACATCATGGAATTTTGTTTATAATTTTTAGTCCTCAAATAAATAAATATATTTAAGACACGGTGATTATGTAGTGATTACCTTATTAATGAATGATTCAAATAAATGAGATTAAAAATATTAAAGTAAAATTATTTTGAAACTTTTTATTCCATAAACAAATACTATAGGTGAGTATGACTTGTTATATTTGATGTAATTAATTTTATTCGAATGAATCAAGTTGTTATGTATTTTTAAAATTCATGATATGAATAGTAAAAAAATTTATAAAATTGAGTTTTTTAAACAATACAATTATATTAAATGATATAATAGTCTTAAAAATATAATATTCGGCCAAATGGCCTATATAATGTTGAAAATATAAATAATGAACCACTTTAGGTTTGATTGGAATTTTATAGTTACTATATTACCAATATAGTATGAATAAACCAGAAGACATGGTAAGAGTGAAATTAGCTAACTAGGGGTTAAAGTTAAAATATAAGGATAAATTTGTGACCTAGAAATGTATAAAACCTATTGGATGAGATTTTTTTGACCCAACATAATCTTATATTTGGAATAAATGACATTGGGACAATTTGAAACAGAAAATAATTTTATAATAAAATAATACTTCATAACTTTTCTAAAGTTCCTCTCCCCCATCTTATAAAAGGAAATCACCCATAACCATTTAATCACACATCTCAATCCCCTATTCTCATCCAAAATCGTTCCAAATATTCTCACATAATCCATATATTCCTTCTATAATCCTTACATTTTGAAGAAGGAAATTCAAGAAAGCCTTTTGGTTCAAATCAAAGAGAATTACCTACATTAAGAGGTAGTGTCTTTTCTAAAGATCATTTCCATTATTTTACATTTTTACTCCCTATTCTATTATTATTAATTGATTATAAAAAATTATCCTCAATATACTAGGTTGTTTTTATGATAATTGTTTAAACTACATTTACGCACACCTACATCTAATTGATGGTAACATATTGTTTCTGTGTACGGTGAATTGTTGCCTCACGAAACAATGATTGTTCAAATTTAACCTACCACCTATCATAGTGGAAATTATTATGGATATATATTTATATATGATATGAACATTATTTATATTGTCTCTATACTTCTGTTTTTTTATTTAAAACATCCTTTTATGCTTTCAATAATGTGTAAATATGATAATTCTTTTTGAGGAAGTGGGAACTACTGCGCCCTCAAAGTGATATGACTCGTTCATTCCATACATGGAATGTATAATGGATGACATTAATGAACATATGTAATATATATAAAATATGATATTATAATATAATTATAATATAACTATGTATCATTTATTTTTCATTCTTTTAAATATGAAAAATAAATGAAAGTAATGTTCATACGTACGTATGACTTACCATCTCCATGAACGGTGCATTTCATTGATTATATCAAAATGTTATGTAATATTATGAATATAGTTATATATATATATATATGCTGGATATATATGATATTTAAATCAATAATATCATTCTGGAGATAATGCATTTTTGGCCATATGGACAATTTGTAATTATTACAAGTTCATTTCTGACTCATGTTCCGAATATCAAGAAAATGACCGATATTAACATAAATAATTATGTAATGTTTATAAAGTGGTAATAACTAATATAAAAGAAATAAAGAACATTAACATGGTTATGAATCAAGTATAAATTAACATATATTTATACTTCAGGAAGAACATGGAACTTACGTGATGAGTCAGACTCAAGATAAATGAACTTCTTAACCCAATTTCCATTCATTGGGTTAAACATATACTTCTTGATTTTGTTGTGCTATGATTATATGAGAAATAAATTTTTATTTCATATGTTGTATTTATACTTTCTTTATGTTTACTTATAGTGAATATATATAATCTATCTATTTTATTTACAAAATGATCTTTGTAAGGGACATCATATCAAACTCCTTTCATTGACTTATATATTGGTTTATACATGAACTTATTTTGTATAGTTTATAATTATACATTTTTTAAGTTAATTCAATGATTTTAAAAAGGAATATTTTTATAAAAAGTGTTTTACTAAATGAATAAATGAACCTTTCAATTTAACATACGCAGCGACAATGACCTTTTCACAACCATGAGAATTATTTGATATTTGGATTCTATAACAACTCGTAATGTTTTTAAAATGGAAATAAATTTTATATACCATTTTTACATATTTTGGTATTGAATATGGTTTTTTTAATGGATTGTGTATCTCAATATATTGAACTGATATCTTGTGATTACAATGAAGAAAATTTGTATTTCCTTTATGCTTGTTTTATTTTTTATTATTATGTTATGGTTCTAGGAAATTATTTACATATACGGGTGGTAACGAGACAATATGAGGGCCGGTGAGCCCGAGATAGATCTCCAAAGCATTGGGTAACATGATGGAGGTAAACTTTAAGGTTTCTCCTAATTGATTTAGTAAATATACTATGATGAGTATTCCAAACGTATCTCCATATATTATTGTGAAAGAAGAAATGTAAGTATGTTATGGATGCCTTAAGTTACCTTTATGAATTATGATTTATATGTTTTATTCATAAATCTTATGATTTCATAGGGTAATTTAAAGATATTATGTTTTATTAGTGAAAAGTATGATTCCATTTATTTTTATGTATTGATGGACTAATGATTTATTCCCTTGTTTTATATCCCTTAATAAGGCTTTTATAATCATACCATTTTTTTGAAATGTTTTTCATAGGGTATAAGGTAGTGTAAGATAATGGAAAAATTCATGAATATTTATATCAAGAAAATAATTCTTGTTATATTTAAGGAGTTTTATTATTTTGAAAATAAATTGTATTGGGTAGAAGAGTCTACAATGTAATTTTTTAGATGTAATGTTATACTTATGGACTAATTCTCTAAAACTCGAATCCTGAAAAGATATTCAATATGAATTAAAGTCAAATTATTTACTAATCATAAGATTAAGTAATTATTTAAGGATAGGGCTTTATAAGAGCCTTATGGTATGAAAAAGGATTTGAAGTAGAAGCAGGTACAAGCAGCTATTTGAGTGTAACTATAGTAGCTTATACTTTCCCTATTCTCCTTCCTGGAGTTGATGGGATTACATGAGATTTAAATTTGGTTTCCATAATAAAATCCTCCACTTTTTGGGTGATTGAAGAAATTTTTTGATACCCTCCTCGGTTTATTAAATGTATTAGTGGTGTCTATAACTAATCAATCGCATTTTCCACATAGATTGGTAGTAAATCTTCTTAAGGGAGTGGTGGATTTATGGAAGTTATTTTTTTTATCATGGTTAATTTATTGAAATAGAAAGACAACATAAATCTAGTAATATGAAATTAATAGTTAACTCAGGCTATTTTTTTATTTTCATATGACACTTTTAAAGGAAAAGTGTGAAACCTAAAGAAAATTAAAATCATAAAAGATGTATCCTAGATCAAGAATACTAGGAACTGCCCCTCCCCAATGACTATATAATTATGTCAAGCCCCAACCTTTAAATATCCACTTGGTTAGTTGTCTCATGTTGGGTTGCATGGACCAGGTACTGATGGAAAATCTATATGCTGTTATTATTCAAAATCTGAATGGTAATGATCTAGTGAATGCTTCCTACTTTGTATCCTTTTCTAGAGCAGATCCTTTTAGGGTTTTTTTCTTTCACAATCAAAATTCAGAATAAAAACAAATTCCAAAACTTCCTTATATCCTTACCATTTCAGATTTCAAAAAACCACCCCTGAAGAATTTTCCAAAATTCCAAGACACTAAAAAACACGTGGCGCGTTCTTTCTGAGACACCACCCATAGAGGACCACTCACTTCACCGCCATCATCATGTTTCCAGCCAGTCACCATCACCATCTTTACATAAACACCACCAAGGTCTTCATCCTCTATGAATGTACATCGTCGACCTCTCTAAAATAGAACAACTTCAACACTGAAACAAACAGACATCGTTCGTCTATCTCCCTAAACTGGCCACTGAAACTCACATCCCATAGGACCAACATGACCACCACATTTCTCTTCCTTAGAGAGAATAGAGGAAACCTGAAACAAGAGTAGAAAACTGAGAAAATAGAGGCAAGATGAATCATTGGATATACTATGTTTTGGCACCATTGTTTCCCCTTCGACATCATCACATTATCAGGAGCATCACCATTATGTATATAACATTGGAATACAAAACATCATTGAACACCACCTATGAAAAAAACATCATCGACTCTAATCCACCATCACCACCATCATCGATGTTCAAAAATCCCACTAGAATGATAAAACCAATCAACATAATCCACAATATCTACATTATTCCATAACCAACCCACACTAGAAAATATACCACAAAAATCTAAAAAAACCATCAATATATAAGACCAAAAAATAAAACAAAAAACTAGGGAAAACCCTGACGAATACCTAGAATGAAACCCTGAAGAGGGATAGAAAAGAAACCCAAAAGGAACAACGAGGGCCTCAAACCATATGACACAAAACCCAGAGTACCCATCTCTCCAAATTCTAATAGTATAGGATCAGTGGAACCCTGGGTCAGAGTGGGTTTGGGCGGCAATGGAATAAAGTCCAGTACAGGTAGTAGATTGGACACAACGTACATGAAATAACATACCTTCGATTTAATAAATAAGAGAACCATAGTATAAATCCCATAGCATAAAGCACTAGAGGATAGGAAAGAAACTGATGATGAACTCTGAAACCCAATTGGAACAAAGGAGATGAGCATGGGGATCTCTCTCCACAAAGAGTGCCTGAAATAAATATTTGAATATCCATAATAAATTTAATTAATGTTCTTCATTAAAAAATTTAAATTATTGGAATAATTACTAGAGCTTGTTTGTGTTGACTATAGATTTGGTTATTAATTTTATTTAGGTTACTAAATTTGTGAAAAATAAATAATTACAAATCGGTTAATTCAAGATAGATTATAATTTTTCTTACAAAAGAACATCATTTTCAATTGAATGGTCCCTTATTTTTGTGGTAGGATTTAATGTCTTAATTACAATGATTAGTGACTATGATTTTGTGCTATAAAATATTTGGTCTCTATATTTTCAAACTATTTTGGTATTATAACTTTGATGTGTTTGGATGATAACTTGATATGGTTGGGAACATTGAAGAGCAATGGGTTCAGATATCGGGCCTATATTGATGGTCGATATTGGTGATGGTGGGATAGATTTTACAATACAAAATGGTTTGGGAAGAAAATTGTGGTGTTTTGAAAATTTTAAAATAAAGTATTTTTCTTTAGTATATTCAATCTTTCTAATTTATTCTTTGTGGAAAAATGTCTATATTTCATTTATATGATTTTTTTCAACAGCTTGATGCAATTTGACTCTATGCACATCAAATGAATCTTATTTGTGGCATATTAAGATGAGTCCTAGAGAACCTATTTAATTTTTAATTGATAAATTAATTAATAAATGAACGGGGATGGTTTTTCACTATCATCAAAGATGATGACATGAATTATAAAATAAATAAGAAAATTTATTGTACTAGTGGCACTTTCATATAATATTAAAATTTTAGTCATGGAAATTTAAAAGGAATTAATTTTAATATAAGGGTAATTAATTAATTAATATGTAATATTGATGCTTGAATGTTTTATTAATAAATATATGATAGTGTAAATAGTCAGGTATCCACTGAGATGATAGTAGAACAAGTGTTTATGGAAATGTAATTTTTCCTAATGTGGTTCTGAGTGATATATTCTATATTTTAAGATTTCATAAGCATCTCCACATTTTCGGTAGGGAAACCAACACCCAAATTTTTTTAGTTGTTTTCTCTAATATACAGAAGGGTGATGAATATATGTCTAACCCATCCCTATCCCCCACATTCTATTTATATTTAGTTATGATTAGTCTTATCTCATGCTATAATGGAATATAGTATAGGGTGTGTTCCTACCCGAGCTATGATTGCTCTATATTTTACTAAAAATAATGTGAATGATGGAAAAACTTGAGGTATATAATATAATTTTAATTATTCATGGTTTTTATGTCTTCTATTAGGTAGACATGAATCAGATGCGATGGTTTGAGATAGAATTCATTAACACTAGCTATAGTGGCTTCTGGGAAACTAAATAGTTAAAAATTATATGGTTTTAGAAAGTGTGGGATAATATTATGAGATGGATACAAGTAATAATGTTAAAAATATATTTTGGTACATATAAGATATGGAGGTATAAAGGTTCAAGTCCCAACTCACATTATAGATGACTTCAATTATAGAATGGATGATAAAAAATAATGAGTTGTTGGGGTATAGAGAAGATAAACTAGTTGGGAAGTTGTAGTGATGTACCTTTATATATATATATATATATTCTTTTAATGATAAATGGTTTAATTTTATACCTTATTTGGTGGTTAAACCATTGTGATCATTGGAAACTTGAATTAATTTTTTTGCTGATGAGTTGGTTTCATTTTATCATTCACTAGAAATTAGTATGCTTCATCCAAATTTTCAAGAGAGGTTTTAAGGAGGATCCTACTGAGTATACATTTTTTACCACCTCATTTATATATAAGATATTTTTTTAGTCCATAGGAGTTGTTTGGTGAATGATCTTGGTGGTACTAGTTCAAAAAAGTTGTTTAAGAACTTTTGGAGATTCATAGTTTCTACTAAGAATTTACTTCTAGTACATTTTGATTATTTTTTATTTTTATGAAATGACATGTATTGGTATTTCTTTCTTACTTAATGCATAGTGTTTTTAGTGGTTTTTCATATTATATGTTACTCAATAAATTTATAAATAGAGTAATTCAACCCATATGTCATTTTTCTTCCCTTGGTGATAGTCTCCAACCTACGGCCTGTTATTTTCAGGCATCAAGGTTCGTTATCTCTCTTTCTCTTTCATAGGTGTAGGTGGTATACCTTTATATGGATGGATTCATGAAAGATTTTTATCAAAGTTTATGGTTTATAGATAGATCAGAAATTAGTATTCGACATAGATGAGGGTGCATGGGTGGGTATGTTAACCACATCATATGTGCTTATTACATATTGTAAACCTAGTAGACCATCTAGTACATGGTATTCAAGGATCCCCTATGATCCAATGTAAATAACTTCATTTTTACTAATAATACTAAGAAAATTTATGTTTCTTGGGAGAAGATACTAAGCTAAGAATCATTCATCATTATTGTACATGCCTTGTTTTATTTTCAATAGATAATAGGAATTAGGTTGAAAATTAATTATATAATTAACCTTAAAATGTTTTTATCAAGTATAATAGTTCCTTTTTTTCTTTTATATATATAGATCTATGTATATGTTCTCTTCAAGTTCATCTAGATGAATTTCACTAATAATTTCAGGTGGATCATCGTATAGTGTGGGTCAAGGAAGATGAAAATTGGGCAATGACACTTGAAGAGTTTTAGTGATAAGGGATAATGAAGTAAAAGGGGTCCATTTCAGATCTAGAGACCAGATATTGGATAATAACCTTCAATTTGACTCATGTTACGAAGGATCACTCATTATATTTAGTTGTGATGATGTTTCGTGTGTCATTTTGAAAGTGGTTTATTTTTCTCCTTAGGGATATCAAGAGGATGTATATCAATTGAGGGATGTTCATGGGTTATTTTTATGTTCAGTTTTAATATTTGACTCCAAAATAGGATTATCAATATGAAATTATCTTATTTATTATGTGGATATCCAGTTTTTGAGAGTTTAGAATCTAATTAAAGAACCTCATATGTTATGTTGCATACAATCTACTAGATGAGTAGGCATGGGAGAGGTATTTCAAGAAGGATTTCATCTCTAAGATCTAGTTTCAAGTTACCCAATTTATGTTCAAATCATATTTTGGTAAACTGGTGAAGGATGAGGTCATTGGGACTAAATTGGATAATACTTGACCTTTATGATATGGGAGCCACCAAAATTTTCCATAGAGTAGAGGTGTGAATGGATCTTATATTCATGGATAGAAGAATATGTTTCAATTAATTGGGAGAAGGATTTATCCTTCTTTAACTAATTTCAAAAGATCTAAAAATTATCATACACCTGATATTGAGTTGGGTAAGGTTAGTTTCTATTATGGAGTTCATGTCCATCTGAAGCAAGAGTGTTTAACCTTTCTCAGCATTCATCATGTAGTTGGTGTCCATTTTTATGGAAACCAAGTACAATTGTTTTAGTTGAGGCAGCAGTAGTAGTAATGTGCTCTAGACTTAGATCAACAGAGAGGTGATGTGAAGATATAAAACATCCCTATGATATCCATTTCCCTTAGGGATAATGAGAATATTGTGACATTGAGGGTGATTGTCATCAGGGATAGAGAAGCAATGGATCTAGACATGGTTAGATTCATACTCTATCTTTTCTTATTCCAGGTGACCTAGACGTCATATAAGGTACTATATATTTGTTTTATACATGTGTTTATGCATTTTTTTCTTTAATATCTATGTGCTCTATTATTTCTCCCACTCTGTTCCATTCTTTGGGACTGAAGGTGGTGATGAATTAAGTGCCCTTGGTGTTGACTATTCCAATTAATGGTAAATATTTCATGTTGGATTTGTATATAGACTAAAAAATGGTACTATGGAAGTACTGATATTTTGGAGACTTATAATATTTATGGATACATTCACACGACATCATCCTCTCCATGGATTTTCTTTTTTGGTGTATAATATCATGGAGTTTTTTGTCACATGCATAATATTCATAATGTTGATGGAGACTAAGAATTTTTTATTAGTGATTGAGACCCTCAAATGGGTTGGAGGTATGTTTATTCTCTATCTAACATGAAATTATAGCTGATTCTACGTTTAGTGTATGATTAGATGGTGTTGTTTTCTAAGTTGGTTGGATAGTACCCTAATCTCTTCCCAAAGAGGTTGTGATCCTACCCACTCGACGATTGAAAACGTTTTGGATATAGCGACAACATAATGTCTCTATGATATATATGTATCCATTTTGGATTGACCTTGTATTTTTGGCAGCTACATATTTAAGTTGGTGATCTCTTGAAGATAGGAATAATTCAGCCTAGTGTGTCACCTTAGTGTCCTCTAGTTCATTTTTCAAATAATTCAGATGACATTATATAGTTTTGTATCAATTATCCAAATTTTAATGAAGTTTTATTGAATAATTATTATCCACTCCCATTGTTTTTATGATTTTTTTCAATTTTTTTAATGGATCTAGATATTTCATGAATATTGACTTGTTGTGTGGGTATCATCAGATGAAAGTGAAGGATAAGTATATCTTGAAGAATGCATTTTGATGTTATTAGGGGAATTATGACTTCTTTTTATGTCTTTTAGAGTAAAACAATATATAGCATTATTAATGATATTAATTAATATAATGTTCCATGAGTTCATAGACTAGTTCATGGTGGTCTTTATTTACAAAAAACATTAATTTTTAGCATTATCGGAAGAGAACACATAACATCTGCAAGCTATTTTGGGAATTATTTGATTTCATAAGTTATTCATAAATCTGTGGAAGTTTGATTTCTAAGACTTTGGAATCTATTTCATGGGTCCTGTAATTTCTAAGAATGGTGTAGACTTATATCCTTTTATGATTCTATCACTTGTTCCTTGAGTATTCCCTAATAAAGTTTTATAGGTGTGGTTTTCTATATGTGTTTGATTTTCCAGAAGGTGGGCACCAAGAAGCATGTTCCAGGTGGTTTTCTTTAACCACTTGATATTACCCATTAGAAGTGGGTGTAAAATATATGGAATTCGACACTGGTCATACCTGATATTATTTTTTTTATGATGCTATATGGGTGATCTTGGAGCACATTATGAAGTCACCTCACTTCTTAGTGATTAAGGATTTGATCTTATTTGTGGTTTTATCAAGGAAGTATTTGTAGAAAATAGAGATTATTTATGGGGTTACAATGTTGATCATCCCTATTAGTGATCTTTAATTCACCTCTAGGGTTTTTAGAGTTCTTCTCCATTTTTTTGGATCTTAGTTTTTCCTTTTCATTTTTTTTATCTATAGATAAATTATCAGACTAAGTGAACTATAGAGACATTATAAGTCATGTGGGGAACAATAATATTATATTTCTTAGGTTAATTGGTGAGGAATATACCCTTAGTATTGTTTTCTTATATTACTAGTTACCATTATACTATTGGAATATATCTATTTTAATAAATACATGGTTTACTTTTGTGATCTCTACTTAAAAGAAACATGATCGAAGAATCAACTCTTCTTAGGTAAAAATTGGTTTACATTAATATAACGAAGTTATAGGTGACCCATGAGGGAATAAAGGTGACATGGTATTATCAAAATTTTGATAGTGACCATAGGAGGAGTCCTTTAGAGTTAAACATTGGACATAATATGTTACTGAATGTATCTACTTGTTATGGGCAGTGGAGGTTCGGTCATGGGAGTAAGCTTTCTCTTGTGCTCATCAGTCCTTTTGAGGGGTTGGATTTTTTTGAAATGATTCTTATCGGTTATTACTACCTTTATATATGATCTATATTCATAACATCATCCATGTATCCTATCTTTACTATAATAATTATAAAAATTATAATGTTATCTATTGGGGGATCTTAAAGTTGAAGATGGGGTGCTATTCGAGGAATGGTCTATTGATATTTTAGAACATCAGGAGAAGGTATTTTGAATGTTTTTTATTTCTTTATTTCATTTCATGTGGTATCACGGTGGCCTATATGAGAGAACATGGGAGTGGGAATCATAAATGTGACCTCAATATCCTGAGATGTCTTAATCATTTATTTTATCCTTGTTGACATATTATGTATGAACTAGTACTGTATTATTATATATTTACTCTTCAATGATCTCATGATTTTCGTGGACATTCCCTTTTTTGAGAGGCATATTCACTGGGAGTGTTCCTTAAGGTTGGTTGTTGGTGTTTTATACCTAGGTGATATATTCCTTTGGTGGGGTGGTTTTATTCTTGATATAGATATATCCTTAAGAGGTAACTAATGGTATGATTTTTCAGGCCCTTTCTTATTCTAGGCCATGATTTAAATTCTTTAGGATAATAACTCTTTTAGAGGTATGTAATATAGGCTATCATATTACTAAAACCCTTCCATTGTGGTTTTTAAGGCATGGAGGTTCTCAAAGGGTGCCTAAATTATTTTTTTATTATGTTGTATTCTTTCTCATTTTATCTATACTTAATAGATGGTTGTTTTAGTCATGTGGTGTCACATGTTATATCTTTTTGTTCATATGGTCTATCCTTCACATTTGGTTATTTTGGTCATGCATTCAGTATGATGGTCGGCCATTTTGGTCATCCCATGGGTCCTTTGCAATTGGTTATTTTTGTTATGTGATCAGTCCTTCATAATAAATGTTTTTGGTCTTGTTTTTAGTCCTTCAAGTTATATAATTTTTCTCAGGTGGTTGATCAAATGGTCTGTAATACCCTTTAAAATTTTCATATTTTTCTATTTTTCATTTATTTTCCATAATAATGTAAATACATGTTTTTAACTAATATATTAATTTAAATTTAAAATAAGTAATATTAAATGGAAAATAGGTATTTAATTCCCATATAAATTAAGATAATGTATATCTCTAAATTATATGTTTTTAGAGTCATTAAATGAGTTCTTACATGTTTATTTAATTGAAAACCATATTAATGACTAATTCAAAGAAATATTTGACCCATGTTTTGGAAAGCATAGAGTTTCCTATATATTTTTCCTAAAACCAAATTTCATTGCCCACACATGTTTTACCTTATATCTCTCAATTTATTGGTGATCAAAACTTATCTATTGAAGTTATTCAACCCTTATATAATTTCTTGTGTTTCTCCATGTGAATTTCCATTCACTACACAACCCGCAGTTCTGGTGGATCAAAATATTGAAGCTTCTTTCCATAAGGTAGTGTATCTAAATTTTTTTCTTTTTTATGTATTTTTTTATTGTATCATGCCTTATTTTCCCTTGTATAAATGGTTTTGTTTACCATTAATCAAAAAAATTATGGAAAATAATCACATTATAAGCTATAATTAAATAATATCAATATATATATATAATAAGGAGAGCAGTTTCAATTTCATGCTATTGTTTAATTTAATTATTGGATTTAATAAAAAGTTGTATGATGTTAATATAATTTTTAGAAATATAATTTTGAAATATATTATTAATATTTTTATCAATATTTTCATTTTTGTAAAATTAGTGAACTTGAATAATGTATAATAAATAATTAAACATTTATATTCTATAAAATTTTCAGCAAAAAAGGAAGTAAAAAATCCATGCACTAAATTGATTATTATTTTTTAACACCATGAAAATATAATGTTGATTTGTATTAATTTTATAATTCTTGAAATAAGGGAAGTATCTCATGGTACAAATACTTTTTATTCAATGTTATTGGTTTAGATACATTTTTAGGGTTTTGTGATCAAATTTTGTATATAATATTTTTTTGATGCCTCGTTTTATTTTATTAGATAGGGTGCCAAATATTTTGTCATGTTATTTTTTTAGAATGATTAATTTCTTGAAATGAATAAAAAAAGTGAATATAGTAAGGTGAAATAAATAGTTTAAGGAGTATTATTACTTTATTAACTATTCTTAATGGAAATTCTATCATTATAAGAATAGTTATTGGATCTTGATTATATTGATTCTAGCTGGGTTTAGATATTTTATATATGTTTCTTTGAATTCAGAAAAACATTTCATAATAAATTAGTTAATTCAAGATGAAATTAAAATGGATTTTTACTAAATAACTTTTTTTTCACCTTTATGAACCCATATTTACTACAGAAGGCTTAAATTCCTCGATGCTAAGGACTTATTGCCTTTGATTTTGTGCTAGAAATATTTGTCTTCCTTATGTTAATCATGTAAGGAATTTTCTCATTTATTTTTTTAGTAGATAACATGATATGGTTTGGAACCATAACGAGTAATGAAAGGGGAGCTCTGGGCCATAGGGAAGGTCGATGCTAGTAAAGTTTGGGTAGATTGTACTATATATAGTGGTGTGGTAAGAACACTTGGGAGGTTAGGTTGAGTTAATATTAGGGATTTATAATCAATATATCAATGATTCTAAGGATTTATTGATTCTCATATAACAGTATTTCATTTATATGATTTATTATCAACTTCTTGACGGAGTTTGATTTTATTCATCATAGTTGCATCTTTGATATGGAAACTTAGGATAAGTCCTAGAGCCTTAGGTAAATTAAAAAATTATAAATAAATTAAAAAATGATTTAGGTTTCATTATGGTGACCAAAGATGATGATGAAATGTTTTAGAATATAAATAAGTATTGTTATGGTGTCTAAAGCACTAGAATATATGACTAAAATATTAATCTTCAAAATTAAATATGGAATAGTATTATTTAATGGATATTTAATTAATTAATGTATAAAATTTGTGCTTGTATTCTTATTTGAGACATAGAAATCAAGGGTTAGAGTCACATTACCACAAAACTGGGTTTATCTAGCCCTAGGGTTTTAACACAACTTGTTAAAAGCACTATTAAAATCCCCGTTTGTCATTTCTAGAAAAAGCATTGTTAAAGGGGGTCTTTAATAGTGCTAAAAAAGTGTTTTTAAAGGAAGAACTTTATCAGATCTTGTAAAAAAAGCATTCATAAAGGCCCCCTTTTAAAAGTGCTGATAAAAAGGGGCCTTTATTAGTGATTATAAAAAAACATAGATAAAGGGGGTCCTTTACTATCTCTTGTAAAAAATAATGATAAAGGGGGTTTTATCAATGATTTTTTTAGAAGATCTGATAAAGACCCCCAGTATCATCGCTTTTTTACTAGCACTAATAAAGATTATATTTCAAAAAAATATATATTTAATTAAATAAATATTATTATATAAATATATTGATATTGATATAAATATAATATATATTTTATAAGTATGTTTTAGATAATGCTAAATAGGAATTTACACATAATATGTAATATTTTTAGTAAAAATGTCGTATAGAATAATTTAAAAAAATATTTTTATTTAATAATTTGATAATTATTATTGGGTAGTCATTTAATAACAATTTGGAGATAAAAAAATAAAAAAATTAATAAAAGATCTAAAATAAGTTGAAAACGTAACTCGACCTTCAAACGGCCGTAAGTTTTGATTTGGGTGTCCGTTTGGGCTCTACCACATATCAAATCGAAGCATGTGATGAGCTATATACCTTTTTGATTAGGGGAACCCCAGTTACTATTTTTTAAGGACAATAAAGACACAGAAGGCCAACAATACTGAGTTTTTTGGGGTGCCCAAATTTTTTAACATTTGATAGATTTTTAGCCTCGTTTAAGGGGGAATTTTTGCCCATTATTAGTGGGGAATGAATATATTCCCAGGGATTACATTCATATAGATATTATGGATTTTAAATTTTATTTTATTTTCTCAATTTACTTTTATTTATAATTAAATATATGATAATATACACATATTTTTTTATATTCACGCATAAAAATTTAATTTTATAATTAAAAAGTTAAACATATTTACATATAAAATAAATTTTTTGATATGTAAACCTTATCTAAATAAAAATAATATCCATTTGATTTAAAATAAAAATGTATGACTATTTATGTAACTATACAGTTAATATATATAATGTTTATATATATATATATATATATATTTGTGTGTATGGAAAAACATATATATATTTATCTATATATTCTATTATACGTATATAAATATTAATATATAATATATGTAAATAAATATAAACATGTATAATTATATTTATAGATGCATGTGTTGTGTGTGTGTTTGTATGTATTTAGAAACACACACACAAAAACATATTTTATATATGTATTTTAATAAATAAATAAATATATATATATATATAGATAAAAAATGAAAGGAAATAAATATAAATATATAGATATATAATAAAATTAAAAACAAAACAATATATGGGAGTGGAAATGGTGCTGGTGTATAAGTTGGAGGTCTCAGTTTCGAAACTTGCTCAAGGCAGGGGCATCCACAGGATGGTGGGATAACCTAAAGCACTGATAATGGGGTGAAAGAAGCACTGGTAATGGGGGGAGCACTGAAAAAGGGGGATCTTGAATAAAAAAATATCCCATTTATCAGTAGGGCATTTATCAGTGCTTTTTTTGTGTTATTAAGGGGGCCTCTAACAGTGCTAAAAACACTAAAAAGGAGAATTTTAACAGTTCTAAAAAACATTGTTAAAGATAACTATTTAACATCACTTACATTATTAGTGCTTTTATAGCACTGATAAATCCCTTTTACTAGAACATTTAAAGGACCAATTTTCTGTAGTTTCAGGTGCCCTGTGAGAAGATAGAGATAGATGAGTCTAAGGATTTTTAATTTACCCTAGTGTGATTGTGTATGATATAATCTCTATTTTCTGATTCCATACCCTTTACCATTTTATAGGTATGGAAAATAACACTAAAATATTTTTGGGGTGTTTTCTATAAAATCCAAGATAGTTATGGAATGGATAGATTACTTCTCCCTCTCCCTCATCCTCCCTTTAGGCATAGTTATGAGTAGGCATATCCCAGGCTATAATGGATTAAAATATAGTGTGTGTTCCTATCTATGATTTTATAGACATCAGTTATATAATACATTTATTTTTTGGGATATAATTATAAGAGGTATTACATATACATGTATATGGTCATGGTAGCAATGTATTCCCATGAGGGTACCTTCATCGGCTGTGGTGACTTGAGGTGCAGTGCATATACATGGGCTATGGTGTCTTTTAGACTAATACTTGGTTACAATTAAGATTATTTCATGAGGTGTAGGACTAATTTATGATATGAATATATATATATATTCCAACATGAGAGGTTGGTCCCTACATGGGACTAAGGAAGGAAGGTTCATTTCTCAACTTCAATCAGTTATGACTTGACTAGTGGAAGGGATGAGCAAAAAATTAAAGTCATTGGGGGGTTAATTAAACAAACCAATAGGGAAGTGTAAGTGAGGTATGTTAATATATATATATATATATAAGATTTTTATAATTAATGGTTTAATTATATTTTTAACTTAATGAGTTATACATGGTGAGGATGAGAAACTAGTATAACATGTCTAGGTCACGAGTGAGTTTAATTTTTTATTCACTAAGGTTTGGTATACTTATTTTACATTTTTCATGAATGTTTTTAGGGAGAATACTACTTAGTATACATGTTATTATTATCTTATATATATATATATATAATTTTCTTTTTAATTCAATAAGAGATGGTAAGTAAATGATATGGTTTTTAATAGTTTATGGGAGTCTTTAAGAAGATGTTATAGTCTCCCAAATTCTACAAGGATTTACTTTTTGTACTTGTTAGTTGTTTTAGGTTTTTATGACATTATATGTCTTAGGATTTATTATTTAATTCATGAATTGTGTGGGTTGGTGGTTTCTCATCTTGTTATTACTCCCTAAATCTATATAGACGGTAATTCCACACATGTGTGGTATTTATATACCCTCAGTTCTATTCACCAACCCATGGTCTATTGGAAAGGTCTTCAAGAAAAATTACCTCTTTTTTAATATTTATATACCGTGAGGGGAATATTTAGAGTGATGGGGTCATGAAAATGTGGATTAGGAAGTTTTTTGGTTAAAGGTTTAGTTTAGGGTTATTTTAAGAAGTTTTAGTCAAGATATAAGTCACAGTCATCTGAGGGTTTTGTATACTGCTTAAAATAACCTACGACACTAGAATTGGAATAAAAGATGAAATTAATTGTTTACATAATATTATAAATGAATTTGTAACCAAATAATAGTAATATTAACATTTTCAATATAATTAATGATGAATAATTCTAAAATAATTTAGCACCTTCACATTATGTTATGTGTGTGTCAATAAATATAGTGATAAATTAAATGGGAGTGAGGAATTGGTAATACATAAATGAATTAAATTAATGTTATAAAAGTTGAAATAATGATTTAATAAAATGAATATTAATGATACTATTAAATTATAAAAGAATGGATTATGTTGAATATGTTACAACATATATGGTTAAATAAATAAGTAGAGAACTTCCTTTATCGTGGTGGTGTTCCTTATATATGATATTTGTTGATATAGCGATTTATGTTATTTTCATTAAACATATTATTGTAATAATAGTAATTATTTCCTACTCATGATTATGAATATTTTAATGTGAATGGTTATATAATTTATTTTATTCACTGCTTGGGATATATAACTTGAGGCTATAGGTAAATGGGTTTTGTTGGATCATATATCAGGTTTCAACATATTAATGATACATTAGAGATGATAGAACTGAGGATATTGTGAATGGTTTGTAATTAATTATATGATAGATCAATAAAAATATGGGATATTATGGTATGATTGACTATTTTTTCTTTCCAAGATTCCACATCATTGGCAAGGTGATTCTTCTATCATCTCGCTACCATTTTGATTTGTAAGGGCCTCTAGTTTGACATGTATGAGTGGTAAAACATTTTTTAGATCTTTTCTTCCTTGATATATTATTGATGATATTTCCATCAATTCATATTGGATATGTTATTTTTGAAATTGAAAAGGCTATGGAAAGGTGGTTAATTGTGGTTGTTGTTATAATTTGAGATGTGGGTCATCACTCTTGATTATACTTCCTCTTAATATTTAGGACATCTCCCTGGATTTATTTTTATATATATAATATATATGAATTGATATTGATCTATGGTCTAACCACTCTATTGTTTCCAAATTATATTAAATTACTTTTCTTAAACACATTTATCTCAACACATAGATTTCACATGGATAATGATTTTATTTTAAATATTCTTCTAATGAGTAATCATAATATCTAACCCATATATAGTATTTATTGAGATTTTTTGAAGGATAGTTCAATGGAGAATGGGGATGTTGCTATTCAAGTAGCTGTAGTGGAGCATTGGGATCCAGGACTAGCATTAAATATTTTTTTAAGGATATTTTCCATGTAGTTAATGTAGGGAATAGAAAATTTTAACTCTTTTATATTAATATATATATATATATACATAAGTGGTTAATTGGTTATATTATCTAATAAGATAACTAGATGATTCCTCCCATACTTTTGATAAATACCCTCACTATTAGATTCCAAATCGTTCCCCATTATCGGGGGTATTGGGGGGATCTATCACCTCAATTTACAACCCAGGATGGGTTATAGTGAGGGTAGGTCAGGATAAAAGGCCATTTCACTAATGATGTAAAAGTGATACTTGATATGGTTGGTAATAAGTCACACACAAACTTCATATCTTTACTAGGGGATATGATTGGAATAATAAATGAAAAATTTAGCTCATGTCATTTAGAAACCTCTTTATACATTTAATATACCTTAAATAAACACTAAAATATGACGCAATATACTATTATACTATTATATTTGATGAATATTATAATAATTTAAATTCTATTTAAAAAACACCAGTCTTAAATAATTCTAAATTTAAAAAAATACCAAATGATAAAATTATCAAATTTTAAAAATGTTATAAAAAATTATTCTTGTAATTATTTATTCATATGAAATGGAGTATAATCATTGTGTAGGTTCTATCATTATTTTATTTGGTTGTATTTTGAGGATATTATAATTTCCACCCAATATATAAACAAATAAAGAAAAATTGTATCATTTGGTTCAAGATTGATATGAAATTTCAAAACATTATATTCAACTCATTTGAAATTTTTTGTTTTTTCTCACTCCCAATTCACTCAAATTTTAAAAATTGTATATAGATAAAGGTAGCTAAGGAATTTTCAAATTTAATAAAACATTCTATCAATTAATCATCTCATGATGATACACAACGAAAAATAATGTGTTGATAATGGAATTCATATTCCTTGTTATCATCACTTTGAATGTACAATTAAAAAATTACCCATCACTAAAAAAGGGGAATGAATTATGAGGGTTAAATTTAATTAAGGGGGGTTGAATATAATATAAATAATTTTGGTTGAATAATTTTTTCTATATTTTTTATTTAGATTTTATTCATAAGAAGGTTATTTTGGTTTCAACTATATTTTTAAATAATTAAATTAGTTAAAATGAATATCATAAGTCAATAAATGAGAATATAATTAATTTTCAATAAATAATTGTGATATATATTAAAATATGAATCATGAAACAATTAATATGATTATTAATTATTTTGAAATTATCATATTATGGAATTTGTTTTATATTCTTATTATATAAACATTTTTTACATAATCATGAATGTTATGTAATAGTTAGAAAAAACCAATTAGTAAAAGTTAAACATATTAATTTGTAAATATAAATGTTACTAATAATATACATAATTATTAAATAAAATATAGTAATTATATTCGATGAATAATAAATATTTAACTATTTTATAAGATTCATTTTAATTTCTATTACACAAATTGTTTTATTTCATAACTACATTATTAGTTATGTTTTCATATTGACATTAAAATAGTAATTTATTAATTTTAATCTAATTAATAACTATAGTGACCCACACTATTCAGACATAGATATTACATATTATTATATTAATATTTAATATACATTAAAAATATATTCTTGTGGACCATAAAGGTTTGGTGTCATTATAAACATGGATAAATAAATAACTGGTTCATAAAATATCTATATCATCTCCCACTTAGTTCTTCCTAACTATATCCCTTCATAGACACAACATACTTACAACTTTTCTTCATAACATGAGGAAATTAAACATAATACAGAGTCATATCAGATGCTTATTAAGGGTAAAAAAGGGCGATATCAATTATTAGTAAAATATAAAATGAGAAAAGGGTTATAAAAACATTTAATAATAATTTTAAAACCACACATTGCATATTAAATATCATAATAATGAGTTCTGTTATATATATTTGTAGTTCCTAAGACATGAATCTTAGAGGAATAAAATAACTCGATCCATAATATCATAAAATTATAATAAAATGTAATCTTATAGTATACACATAATCATATAAATTTATTTTATTAGTTGTAAAGGATTTATGAAAATACTATTATAGTTGATTTTTTTCACTTCGCAGCCCATTGTAGTGGTCAAGGATCGCTCTTAATACTATCATATTAGACAAAGTCCCTTAATAAAATGGGTTCACTCCCTATTCCAATCTTCTTTATCTCATGAGATATCTATCTTTATCCATCTTTACCTAATTCATTTTAATTCTATATAATTATATCCCCAACTATTACATAATGAAAACCATATATATTTATGCCAAAATTTTATACAACATTCATAATATCATAACACATGGAAAAGAAATGGGTCTCGAAAACATTTCTTTAATTCATTATAGTATAACCCATGTAAAAGGAATGGGTTTCATAAGAATATATTCATCATAATAATAAAACATAAAGATAAATAATAAGGATTTTATCATCAGATCATAACCATGGTAAAGATTAGGTAACATCAATGGATTTCATCTAAAATGAAAAATGATTTTAAAATATCACTCGAAACATTTTTTTAAGGAAAATAACATTTTCAATTAGAAATCACTTATTTAAAATATAAAAATTTATTAAATATAAAAGAAAAAATTTTATTTAAAAATAAAATTTTAAAATTTTAAAGTAATCTTCAAAAAAGTATATGGTCATGATGGTGATAATTTTCTTTCACTGATTATACATTAAAACTAATATTTCCTTATCATTTCTAGTAAAAAGTGAAAGAGTTAGTAGTTATGAAAATTACTAGAATTTTACATTAATTTTTTTAAAAAAATAAAAAATGGGTAAAAATTAATTTAAACCATCACTATAGAATCGTAAAAATATTCTTGACAACATTTTTAGAAAACATGGACATGGAAGGGAAAGTATTTTTGACCAAACAGAGTAATAAAGTCGATTTTCCTTAAAAATATTCTTTCAGTCTCTTGAGTTTCTAAATAGAGTAAAATGAAAGAAAATAATATAATATACATAAATAAACATATAATAAGAAAATAAATTATATTGTTGGGTGATAAATGATGAAATTTCGTCATCTAAAACTTAATACTAAAAAATCATGATAAACAATGAGATTGTAACATAAAAACTTTATCGCTTTGGTAATATTTTTAATAAAAACCTCAGGAAATAAATAACTATATATTGATGTTTAAATATCAATAATTTTTAGGAAATATTTAATAATAGATATTCATTATCATTATATAAAAAATATATTAGAAATAAGTAGTGAATATGGAATATATCTGATATAAATAAAAGTGAGAAGGGAAACCCTTACCTCGAGTTTGACTCATCATGTATGCTAATTATCATCATAAATAATAAGATTATATTAATTATTTACCTTCTCAATAAAATTGTGCATGTTTATTATTCATGTTACCATGTTATATTCAATAATTTTTACATCATACATTTTGATGATATTCCTCTTGTATGTTCAAAATGACTTCTGTAGTTTGACTATGGTAAAATAAGTCATTATTTCATCATATTTAGAATAATAATCATGAAATATTTATCATTTTAATACATATATTATAGTTTTAAAACCTACAATGAAATATGGTTATGAAAAAATAATTACATTCCAATCATGGAGATAGTTGGTCATATGTACTACTGAGTAACGATTCCATTTTTCAAAGATCGCTTTATTTCCCATTAAATTGAAGAGGAGATGGATTAGGTTATTACATTAACATAATAAAATATCATTATATTTATGATAAATATTTTATTATATTTTCATGTTGGAATAATATTTATATGAGTTGGAAGAAGAAATAAAATAATTACATTTGTTTAATAGAAATTCCCCCTCTTCAGACAACCTCTCTAGGTTTACAACAAAAGCATTCATATGAGGGATTTATAATCAATATAAGGAATATAGAAAATGGTAAGGTAAGTAAGGAATGAATTTGTGTAGGTAATAGATGAACTAAAATTATTTTTATTTTTGAATATAAGTTTAGAGGGGCACCCTTTTAAAAGTGATGAGTGGGGCACTTTTGGAATATCATAAAATATTAAGTAAAAATAAATTTATTTTCATGGGAAATAATCCAAAGTGATATAATTCAAGTATATTATATATATGAGTTGATATAATATCATATTTAAAATCATATAAATTATGATTTTGTTTTAAACCATATCTCTTTTTTTAACTTTTGTTAACCCTTTTCGACAATTACTAAGATTACAAAGTTTTTACTCTTTAGGGTCAATATAGTTAAACTAAAAGGTAAATTGGAAAATAAATGGAAAAAAGTTTATATTTTAAACCATTTCAAATTAAATTGGATGAATCTATTATTTTTAAGAATTTTAAATCATTTAATAAAATACCATCATTATAAAATATCATTAATCATATTCTTTAAACTATTCATTCAATTTAACTTTGAAAACAACATGAAAGCATTCAAATTTGAATATTTTCCATTAAAGAATCATTAAAATGTGATATTTATCTAAAAAATTTGTGTATGAAAATATCTATTTCATATAATATTTCTTTTATATTTTAAAAATCACCTTTCTATTTTCAATTATTTAAATAAATGTTGTTTCAGTGTTGCACAAGAATTTAAGGTTATTATTTCACCAAGGAAAAGTAGAAATAAAGTACCATGATAAAATATCTATATTTAAAATTAAAATTTAGAACTAAAAATAATTTATTTTTATCCCTATTGTAAAATATTATAGATACTAAAAGTTAAGATTGTGTCATTTTTCTTTTTTTTCTTTTACTTGATTATTTTAAAAGAAAATATAAAAAACATTTGGAACCAAGTGGCCATATATTCGAGACTTGAATGGAAATTTATGAACCAAACTCATCCAATATGATAAAAGAAAGTTTTAGGGATACCTTTTAGTTCTTATCATGTTATTTTTTAACTTAATTAACCCATTATACATTTACCATAGTAACAAAATTTACAATGATTACTACTCAAATTAGATAAAAATAAAAGGGACCTATTTACCAAATTTATAACTACTTATTAAAAATATGGAATCCATTTTTTGATATTATATTTTCATAAGTTTTATAATTTAATTTATAATTAAACAAGAAAAACATGTTGTAAAACAGTTTTTTAGAAAAATTCTTTTTAAGTATAAAAATGTTTTTATACAAAATTCAAGTATAAAATTTATTCTAATTACCAAAATTGGAGTTTTATTAATCATCAAAATCTATTTAAAATTTAAAACTATTCCAAATTATAATTTTCCTTCATAAATAATTTAAAAGAAAATATATATTCCAATAAAATTGTTATTTTTCACTATTTACTAGAAAATCAAGATTTTCATAAAAATAAAAAAACGAACTCTTTAAAAAAAATTACATTATGATTAATAAATTATAACTTTTCTATCAAATAAAATTTCTAAAAACACTATAAATTATTTATAATATTTTCTCACAAAAATCAATAAAAAAGATTAAAAAATGTGTTTTTGATGAACAAAATGACATTAATAAAATTTGAATGATTATTTACAAAAAAATTATCAATAATGTTTTATTAATTATGACCTTTATATATATTTTATAAATTATTTAAACCTATTCTTAACCACTAATTTAATGGCTAGGTTATAATGGTCTTATTTAAATACTAATATTTCATGGTTTATTGGATAATTTTTATTTGATAATTTTTATCTCTGTCTTGGTAATCAAGGGTTTGAAATATGGGAATTTTTTTTTTAAATCCCACATTATAAAAAGTGTTAATAAATATTCATCCTAAAGATATGGAGTTATAAATATGAAGGAAATCTATAAGAACACATAACCTAGTTCTTAAATAGAATAACAATAGTTTGAATTTAAAATATATAAGGGGTGGAAAAATAAATTTACAAATATTTATGGAGAGTAAAATACAATGTTGATTAAAAAAATTTAATGATCATAATAAAGTTAATTAAAAAAGATCAATGAGGTGTGAAAAGGATAGTTTATTCATTGGAAATAGTGTTATTCCTCAAATAATACTTCATGTTGAACCTAAGGGTTTTATATAACTTAACCCAATAAAACATCCCCCAAAATGTCATTAGTTTCATTAAAATTCCATCACATAAAAGATCCAAAGGGATATCTAATACATTAAACTTATGATCATGGTTAGTTTATATACACATGATGTTATAAAAAAATATTATGCTACTCTTATATGAATATATATATGATTCAAAAAATTAATACAATCCTTATATATTTCATTATTCTTATAACCAAAATACCATTGATAAAAATAATTTTACAAAAAAAATCTTGAATCCCAATACATAAATATTTCAACCCTTTTAAATCAATAATTTTTATAACATAGTTCCTTAATTGGACTATTATTTGACTATTAAAAGAGCAAATTGAATTAGAAAGTTACCATATTCCCCAAATTTAAGACAACTAATTATAAATGGATCTATAAGATAAAACTTATTTCTCCCATTAAATGCATATTTTTAATTAAATAATTCATTGCTTTATGCCCTTATTTTCCACACATAAAACATTTTCGTTTTCCTTTGATAAATTTTATTAGGTGTATCTTTCCACATTTCTGACATGAATTAAATTGAGACTCTATTCCTCCATGGTCTTCATATCTCAAGATCTTATCACACTTTATCCTTCCATTCTTTGGTGAGTTTGATAATTGGTTATGTTATAATTTTTTAATCACATAACATGATAACATATTTGGAATAATCAAAATATCCATCAAATCAATCATTATCCCATTTTTTCTCCTGATCACCACATTGTCCATCACACTTACGATTAACATCATTTCACCTTGTTTCATCCATTGAATAAAAACAAAAATCATAGTGTGAGAAACAATGATCATAATTATGAAACATAATTTATATTATGCATAAATCATGAAAACATTTCAATATATGGAACCATTGGTTTGAAATAGGTCACCCATTATCATCATCAATTCACATCCTTCATGATGGTTCATAATGAAAATGTCAATTAAACCCAGCATATCCCCCGGGAGTGTCGATCCAATTGTGTAGTAATGGAACACTCATGGTGTACTAGAATTATGGTCTAGATATACAAAACCAACTTTTTCCTGAGGTTGGAAACCCTATATGAATCTGTTTCAAAACTGTGTCCATGTATAGTATTCATAAATAGATTTATTTCTATGAAAAACACATAATCTTTTCCATACCAAAATTTTAGGATTTTTTCTAAAACAAATACATATCCATAGGGGTTTTAATAAATTTCTCTAATCCTAATTTCCAAATGTTGATTAACCCTATCATATGCTAATAACTATAGTGACCCACATTTTTCATACACATATATTACATATTATTATATCATAATTAAATATAATGTATGAATTCACTCATGACGACCATAAATGTTCAGTGCATTTAGAAACTTGGATACATAAAAAAACTTCTTCATAAAATATATACATCATATACCACTTTTTTCTTCATAACTAACACCCTTCTAAGACACATCAAAATTAAAAAATTTCTTCATAACATGGGGAAAGTAAATATAAGAAAGGGTGATATGAGATGCTCAGTTAGAGTAAAAAATGGAGATATAAATGATCACTTAAACATAATATGAGGAAATGGGTATGAAAACATGATATTATCATTTGAATATGATACCCTATATATAAAATGTCATAATATTAATTCATGTAATTAATATTGTCTATTCATAAGACATAAATTTGAAAAGTATCAAATAACATGAACCATTATATCATAACATTTGAATATGTCATATGTTTCTGTAAACACATAAGCATAGAAAATAATTTCCTTAGTAGTAAAGTATTAAATCTAGGACTATCACAGTTTATTTGGTTCACATCCCAACATATCATAGTATTCAAGGACCATATCTAAGACTATCATATTGTAAAAATTCCCTAAATAAATTAGGTTCACTCCCCATTACAGTCTTATTTCTCTCATGAGATATCCATCTTTATCTGATGAATTGGAGGGATATATAATTCCAAGACAACATGCCACATAATTAAAACCAAATATATGTGTGACACAATATCATAGAAAATTTATCATATCACAACAACAGTAAAGGTAATGGTTTTTATAAACATTTAAATAATCTACCATAACATAACCTGTGGAAAAGGAATGGGATTATAAAATGTCTTTTCATCATAATTATAAATTTTCTAGAGAAATAATATGGGTGGAATATTCATATAAAATCCCAATAAATATTAGCTAACTTCAAATGATGTTATCTTAGATGAAAATTACCATTAAAATATCACTTAGAAAATATGTTGAGGAAAACAATATTTTCATTTTGTAATAAATTATTTAAAATCCAGAAAAAATTAAATATTAAGGGAAAAATTTTCTTTAAAAATTAAATTTGAAACTTTTAAACAAATATTAAAAAAAATTAACCAAAACATGATGGCGGAAAATTTAATTCATTTCATGTATGTTAAAATAAATATTCCTTTCACATTTTCAATATAAATTAAAAGGTTCATTGTTCATAAAAAGACAAGAATATTTATTTTAAACCCTTTTTAAAAAATTAAAACATGGGTAAAAATGACTTTAAGCCGTCATTGGATAAGTATAAAAACATGATTTAAAACATTTTTAGAAAACATGGACAAGGAAGAGAAACTATTTTCTACCGAAGTGAGAAATAAAATAGATTTTTCAAAAAAAACTTTCAGTATCATGAGATCTTAATGAGAGTAAAAATAAATGAAAATATTTAATATATTAAAATAATTATAGGATAAGAAAATTAATGAGATTCTAGATATGTATATCATGAAATTTCATCATCATAAACATAAGGATAAATAATCCCGATAATCAATGAGACTATAACATAAAATCATTGCCTCTTTGGTAAAATTTTGAATAAAAAACTCATGAAATATTGAACCTCATATAGTTTTTTAAATCAAAATAATTTTCTTAAAAACAATCATAAAATTCATTCTTGTTTAATAAATACACCACATAATAGAAATAAGTGATGAATATATCATAGTTAACATATAAATAAAAGTGAGATGAGAAACCCTTACCTCGAGTTTGACTCAACATGTACACTCATTATATTCCTGAATAATGAACTTATATTAATTATTTACTTTCTTTATAATTTTTTCCATGTTTATTATTCTGTTTACCATGTTATATTCAAATAATGTTATTATAGATGTTTTTATGATATTCATATCATGTGTCCAAAATGACTTTGGTAGCTTTAAAATGGTCTAAGTGGTAATTATTTAATAATATACATAATAATAATAATGAAATAATTATCATTTTTAAATATAAATTATAATTTTAAAACCAATTAATAAATATGGTTATAAAAAATAAACTTTGCTTTAATCATATAGATGGTAGATCGTACGTATGGATGAGTAACATTTCCATTATTCAATTATCATGATACAAAGACGGTAAGTGTTATTTTATATTTAAATTATGATAATTATATCCTAAATATAATATTATTTCTTTAAATAAAATTATATATGACATCTATATGATGTAGTAATGAACAAAAAATCACATCACTTCATGTATGTGGTAATCCACATATACACATGAACGATATTATCTTCATTCAACGAATGGAATATGTAAGAAAACAAATAATATATTACTTTTCCAAAATGAAAAACATGTTATGAATATTATATATATATATATATTAAATAAATCATCATAAAGGTATGTGATAGGTGATGATGAAAAATGAATTACATCGCTTCGCGAGGCACTAGTGCACTGTACACACAAACAATAGTTTCATTTCCTATTTCATAGAAGATGAGATGGATTTAGGTTATTAAATTAAATTTATAAATACTACATATATTTGGGATACCTATTTTATTATATTGTAATTGTTTAATAATATTTTATGGAGGTGGAAGAAGAAATAAATCAAAAGAATTTGGTTTCAAACAGTACCACTTTTGGACAACTGTTTATGTTTACACCAAAACCCTTCCTAGAAAAGATTTATAATAAAAAAGGCCTCTAGGTGTTGTTAAAGGAATTAAAGAAGGTATTTTTGTATGAATTGGTCAGTCAAAGATTATTTTGAATTATGAGGAAAATATGAGAGGAGGTTCCCTTTTATAAGTGAGGGGACGGTCATATTTCGAATTTCTTAAAATATTAAATTAATTTTTATTAATTTTCATAGAAAAAAGGATCCAAACATGTATGATTATAATATATTATTATGATGGGTCTAAATCCTATCATATAATAAAATTTAGACATTTTTATATTAGGGTTTTAGCCGTATCACTTTTTTTACCCCATGTTAACCATTTTAGGAAATTGTCATGATAACAAAAATCTTACACTTTAGGTGACATGATGGTTACTTAAAATGGAAATTGTCTAATAAATGGATCATGGATGATATTTCAAAATATATCCTATTAAATTGGATGAATATTGGTTTTTTAGGAAATTTAAATAATTTCATAAAATATTATTTTTCATAAAATATCATTCTTGTTATTTTTATAACTTTTCATTCAATTTGACATTTAAAACAAAATTAAATCAATATAATTAGAATAAAATACTTTCAAAAAAAATAAAATTTTATATTTTTATACAAAATTTAGGGAAGAAAATAATTCTTTCAATTTAAATTACATTAATATTTTTAAAATCATCTGTTTTTTATAATAATTAAAGAAATGTTGTGTCGGCATTGCGCATACATTTAAGGTAATTATTTCATCACTAAAAATGAAAAAAAAAATTCCATGATAAAAATATATTTTTTGACTCAAAAATTTAGAACCAAACATATGTGTATTTATCCAACTCACAAAATATTATATTTATTAATAGAAATAAAGTTATGTTTTTGTCATTATCATTTTATTAATTATTAAAAAGGAGAAATGAATAGAAATTTGAAACCAAGTAGCCTTATATTAAATACTTGTATGTAAATGACTAGAATCTACTCATAAAATATAATAAATTAAAGTGTTAGGGTAACGTTTTAGTCATTATCACATTATTTTTAACCTTAATTAACCCATTTTACATTTATCATGGTAAAAAAATTGTTGTGACTATTTTTCATAAGGACTAAAAAGAAATGGGTAATATTTAAAAAATTTGGACTTCATGCTTCCAAATATGAAATTAAATTTTCAAATTAAATTTATAAAAATTTTATAATTTAATTCAAAATATACCACATAAAACACGTCAAAAAATATATTTTCCACAAAAATTCCTTTTAATGTATAAAATGGTTTTATAACAAATTAAGTTTTAAAATTCCTTACAAAGAACATAATTGAATTTTTATTAATTAAATAAATCTATATAAATTTTAAAACTAATCCGAAATATAATATAACTTTGTAAATACTTTATAAACATAAAGTTTTCAGTGAAAATTGGTATTTTCACTTTTGAATGGGAAATAAATCATTTAATAAAATCCCAAAAATTCACTCTAATGTAATATTAATAGGATAATTTAACAAATTAAATAATTTTTAACAAATAAAATTATAAAATTATAAAAATTAATTATATTATTTTATCATAAAAAGAAACAAGAACTATTTTTTAAGAAACTGAATTTTAAAAGAATAAAATGATATTACTAAAAATTGAGTGATTATTTAAAAAATATTTATTAATAAATTTATATTGAGTATTTAATTTATATATATTTCATAAAGAAGGTAATATTATTCATACCCACTAATTAAATGGCTAGGTTATAATTTTCATATTTAAATAATAATATTTCATTGTTTGTTTATGGTTGGTGTTGTGTGTTGTATATACTATCGAACATAGTTTTCTTTTGAAAAACAATCTCGAGGTTTTATAGTAACTTACTAGGATCAATGTTTTCATATGCTAATAATTGTAACATATAACCACTGGAAATAATGTTGTAAATTGTAATTTCATTTAAATTTTATATAAATAAACAAAATAATTATTTAATTATATATTTCACATAAGAAAAATATTTTTTGTAGTAATATATAATTTTATATAGATTTTATATTCAAATAATTGATGTTAATTTCATGTTTCATTACACTAAATAATTCCCTTTCAAATATAAAATATAATGTTTTATACTAAAATAATATTATGATGCCTTTGTTGTATTCATTTGTAAAAAAAATCTCAATCATATAATTACTTAGTATCATCGAATAAAAATTATATTTGGATAAGGTTATCAGAACAAATGTAAAATTTTCATTAACATAACATAGTAATTATAATTATTATTTTTAACCAAAATAAAACTTTTATCATAAATTTTTATTTAAATAAAAATGTTCACTTATTTTAAAGATGAATTTTATAATATGTATATATTTAACATGTATAAATAATTAATTAAAAATATCATAACCTTATAAAATTATTTCTCAAAATCATCCATCTTATAAGAAAAATATGTATAAATTAAAATAAGTATGTCATATATTATTTATTAAAATATTAATTTATATGTTAAAATGTAAATAAATAATATTGAAAAAATTTATTTAAAAAAATTAATTGATTAACTATTAAAAATATAATAATTATTAAATTATAATAAATAATAATGTGATCGATCATAAAAATTTGTATTTATTCATAATAAAATTATTCTTCCATGTACTATATAATTTTATATAAATTTAAAAAAATTCATATTCAAAATTTTAAGTTTCTAAATTAGACATCATTTTAGTATTCACAAAATATATATTATCTAACTGTGAATTTTTTTGTTTTTCTTGAAAAACATTATATATTAGTGAATAGTAAAATGAACTTTTTTCATATACCAAAACCTTTTTCACATAGTTCATGATATAAATGTGTAATAAAAAAAATTATACCCATTTCTAGTATTAAAAATGAATTTTTTAGTTAAAAATAATAATTTGAAATTATAGACCTATAATTATAATTTTAAAACCTATGTTATATTTTATTCTAATAAAAAAACTATTTTTGATACTTTACATTTTTTAAATTATTTCTATGAATCCACTAGGTTTGGGATAGAATTTAATGTCATAGATACCTAGGTTTTTTAATAAAAAAACTAATGGAGTTCATTGGAATCAATAATATTCATACTCTTTGATCTAAATTATAAAATTATCAATAATTTATTCTCTAATTCTCAGCCTCTCTAGATATAAAAAAACACTTATCTTCCCCCTTCTCATATTTTAAAAAACTCAGTGAATTTAACAATATCTTCTAAAATACCTCTATACAGTCATATTTACAAGTCCTTAAGCCCTTGTAGTGACAAAAATTCTATCCACTAAATATTTTTGGGTTAATTAAGAGGATGAGACTTATATTACGACGTAAGGGTTTCACAACATGTGTTACAATTTCAATTATCTTCTTACCCATTTTATAACAAGATTTAATCAATGTAAATAACATTAATTTTTTTTATTTTAAGTACATTTAGTTTTTATTAAACTCTATTAATAACAATTTTACCTCTTATTTTTAAAAACTCTCATAAAACCATCATTTCACCTATGGTAGTTTCCCATCACCTAAGTGACTGATGATATATTATTTTTAATTATTCATTTTGAGATATTTTTAAAAAAATATTTCATTTTTTATTAAAATATAATAATAAAATAAAATAGTTTCTATGACCCTAGAATTATAAAATATGAATTTTAAAAATGAAATTAAATTCAAACAATCATAACCCTTTTTAATCATCAAAGAGATTTTTGTAAGAGAATATTTTATAAATTGTAACTATCGATTAGTATATTGAACTATATCACTTCAAAAATGATATGAATCATGTTTCACTACAATTTTTGGACTTAGGAATCCATTGTAAAATGGCCATCAATAGTTATCACTACCTAAAAATAGTTTTGGAACAATGAACCAAATAATATCCAAATAGACAATGTTGGTAATATAAATTTAACAATATAATAAAACATAACAAAAATTTGTAATAATAGTTGAAATAAAAATCAAAATGGTTCTTAATTTAGAAATTAACGAATTAAAATTTACTTTTAAGGGATTAAGAAGATTATTTAAATCTTGTTAGGACTTGGGTAACAATTCATTCCTGGTCTTTATTGTCTTTAATGATATGTTATTTTTCACACTCTATCTCCCTCAATTACTCTTTATACCATTATAAATTTCTTACCATACACCCTTAACGGTTAATTTCAATTCCTTTTTATTTTTATATTCATTCAATTATTATTTCCTTTTTATTTTTTCCTTAAATTAAAACCTAATATTCTTATAAAGAAAATTTCTTGGTTTATCACTATTTTTTTCAAAATTAATTATACTCTCCTAAAGATTATTTTATCAATATGATTTTCAAAACCCCGTATTTTTTTATAAAAAAATATCTGTATTTGTTTAGTGTTTTTTTAAAAAAAAAATATCCCATTATCCCTTTTAAATACTATTTTTCCCTTTTCATAAAAGATTATTAAAAATTATTGATTTATCAAATTAAAATCCTCCATTTATTATAATTTTTCATTAAATTATATTTTTTTTATTTAAAATGACTCATTAATTATACATGAATGTACAATATTACTTAATAAATTTTTTCTATGAGATCTTTCATCATAAATAAATGGTTAATTATTTATGGATTTATTTACCACTCATCGTGTGTTTATTTAATAATTATGATTTTTGTTTGTTTATTTTATTTGTTGTATTAATTTGAATGATGTATTATGATAATTAGTGGTACACGTATTATATATCCCCCAAATGATTTATTTTTATTTTATATCTCTTAATATCTTTATGTGTGGATATGTTGTGGTTATCTTTGTCTATAGTGTTATGTGAGGAAATGATGTTCTTTTCTTTTTCAAAAATATTATGCAAGGGTATGATACATTTATCAATGTCTGTAATGTCATTTTTTCTTATATATGATCCCTAAATTAGGATTATTATGAAATTCCTTATATTTTTATATTATTTTATGGTTATCATGTTTAATATATTCCTAAGATAATAGATTCATATTCCATGGTTCTATATGATATTTTGTGATCCTTCCATTTGTATTCGATGTTATGATTAAATACTCTCATGATATACTACATATTTTTTATCATGTTTAAACCCATAATAGATTTTATGGATCACTTATTCTTTTATCTATGTATCTATGTTATCATAAGAAGTAATAACAATATGTTGAGATAAACGATAAAGTGATAAAGGTAAAAACATAAGACTATGTTATTGATTTCAAGATGTTTTATTAGGTATTTAATTCTATAATGGTATTAGTGTTTATATTTCTAGGTGTATTTTATGGATATTAGGGTTAAATATGATTTAATTATATTTTTATGAGATGTGGGGTGTTGTAGTTTGTATCTAAGAAATATCTTTCTACTTTTTAGGATTATATTATAGAACCTAATAAGAAATACGCCAAAAGTAACCTATACTAAACCAAACGTATTATAAGTTGAACAAATGGTGTCATAGAGTAAGACATTATAAGGGTTTTTTATTTTATTTTTTAATCAAATATTTCCACTTTTTACTATGATTTTCTATAAAAATTAAAACATGTGGCAAGAATATGTTTAAAAAACCATAAATGTTGATGATTATTAATTTTTGTTATTATATATTTCTTATTGACTAAAACATTTTATCTAAAAAAATAAAATTGATCTTATACATGACTGGGAGTAAGTCACTAACATCCTATCAATATTTACATGATTATATGTTATAAATTGTAACTATTATATCCTTGTAAAGTGATTTTGAAACCTTTTCCAACAGTCATCTTTTATGCAAAAAATATGCAATATATCCCAATATACCTATATACCACAATATTATGATTGATCATGTGAATATTTAAATCATATTTTAAAAACATAACACTCTAATATATTTTAATTTAAAAAATACTATGTGGGACTTATTGTAGATTATAAAATGTCATAAATGGATAATGGTGTTATTGTTCTAAATTTAGTTTTAATGTATGGTGATCTTCATGCAGCTTATGTATATCTATTATTTGATAATTTTTTTGAATATTATAGATTCCAAACATTATTTAAACTACTTAATTCAAACTATATCCCATGTTTTTATCGAAAGAACATTCAAAATTATGTTTCATAACATTATATTCAAGGCTCATTTTCAATTTTTATTTTATTCCCATATCATTTTAAACAAATACATAAAAACTATGAAATGAAATTATAAAATGTTATTTATAATTATTTCAATGTGTGTACAAATGATGACTCATCATTGAATATAATCTATAAACATCGAATTTGGATAACCTGGTGGTGTTAATTTTTGTGGGATGAATAATAGATTTCCATCACATAAAAATCAGAAAAACATTAATGGACACAACTCAATTATTGGTGGAAGAATGTAACATCCCATATTTCTGGTGTGTATGTTTTTCTTATTTTTTTTATTTAATGTTTTTTCATACAATATTAGTTTGATTTTAGCATTTTATTTAATATACTAATTTCACTAATGATTAATATCATAGATAAATTAATTAAAATGTAACAATTATTTAATAAATAATGGTAACCAATTTACATATTTGAATCCTGAAAAAATTATTAAAAAATAAATTATAGTAATAATATTATAGTACGTCTTAGGGGTTTTATGTTTATTATATATACATTGGATATATAATCTTTTGAATTATGTATAGGTTAGATGAAAACAATGGGTACTTGGAAGAAATATTAATTAATCCTTATAAATGATATAATTATTAAATATAATTTCAATATAATATATAGACCTTAAATTATTTGATCAATAATTATTTAATAGTACTATAAAATCCCTTTTAATTATTTTTTCTCGTATAGTTTAATTTTATAACTCCATTATTAGTTTTATGTTAATATTATCATTTAAATTGTAAAATAGTCATTATAGTCTAATTGGAAACTAAGTATGATGAATATTTTTAGTCACATAATCATAACATATAACTATTGAGTTTAGTATAGTAAATTTTAATGTCATCTTATATTCTATGTGTGTAACATGAAAAAGGTTCAATTATATTTTAACATTGAAAAACGTTTTTTATGTGTTTAATTTTTTTATTTTTTTGTTAAAATAGTTTATATCAACTTCATGTTTTATCACTTTAAATATTTCATTTGAATATGTTGAATAAAATGTTTTACACCAAAATAATACATTGAAAATTTTATTAGATTCATTTTTAAAATGTAATTTCTATTTTATAAAAATTTTATTTCACAATATCGACATTATATATGTATAGAGTTGTTACTATAAATGTATTTTATTCATTTACATGGAATTTTAACTATAATGTGTATTATTCATTAAAAAAATATTTGCATAAATGTTTATTTAAATAATAAATATCACATAATTTCAAAATGAATTTTTTATAACGTCCCAACCAGGGGGTCACACACTAATTCCTTGAGTCGGTCGGTTACATGACCTCAAGAGTGCCTCACCATATGCCAGAAGCTACCAACTTGTAGCAAGTGTCTAATATAGATACCATGCGAAGACTATAAACTCTTTATCAAAGTATAAAAATAGTGGAAATAAATTCGAATAACCAAATGATATAACCAATAACCAAACAAACCAATATCACGTGATGACAAAAATAAGAATAGAATATCAAAATCAAAGAGTATATATGTTATGACAAGTATGTGTCAAGTGTTAAATGCTAAACCAAAATGAAAACACACTGACTCTCCCAATTGGGCCCTGACACCGTGTCTAGTTCCCTCATTTATGCTTCATCCTAACTCAACCATCTAATGTATTGATATTTCCCATATATTATCCTACAAACATGAAGTCTATTCTGGTATTGATCATGTAGCCCGATTATGGTGTGAGTACAACTCAGTAGGCCACCACCAATGATATATAAAATAATATACGTTTAATAACAGCATATATAGTTGTATAAAGAATAAAATAAAAGTATTAAAGTAAAAATTTTACATATTTTTAATAATTTATTATTTAACCACATAAATCCACAAGTTCCCAAGGAAATATAAACCCTTGATACCTACTTCATCTTGTACCAGATCCAAAACCATAACACATATTCAATTTAAAAATCATTATGACACATAATTATCCATTTCACTTCAATTTAATATCACAGATACTTGGAATCATTGTTCAATCCTAATATTTTGAGCCCAGAACACCATGTATAGAACCCCATGAGTATTTGGAGTATCATTCCCTATCTCAAAAACCATTTATCGATCAATAACATATGATTATGTAGAGTGTTAGTCTATGTCCCACACTCATATATCAGTCAATCACGTATGGGTATTTGGAGCTTCAGTCCATTTCCCACACTCCTATTTCATTCAATTACACATTTATCACATTCAATAGGTTTAAAAACATTAACCCTCTAGTCTCATTTCACATCATGTATTCTATTTAAATTTTCAAAAAAAATCATGGTTTAATACTTCAATCACATTGAATAATATGAACAATTCACCATTAAACCATTTTCCAATATTTAAATCACATAACCCATTAACCCATTAATGTCAAGTCAACCATCTTATAATCCTAATTTTCAATTAATTTGTAATCTCATTAATTTACCATTTTCACCATCCCAATATCCTATCAATTCTACAATCACAATATTCCATTAATTAATTAACAAATTAATTAATCGAATTCCACCATTTCTAATTTCCCCAAATTTAACAGAATTCATTATCGCATGGAAAATAAATTAAATCAAATCAATATCTAATGTAGTTACTTAATAATTTAAATTTAAATTTTACAATCATATGCATGTAATTTAACCAAGACTATGGGATTTTTAATTTAGACCACCTACATCAATTTTGATGACGAACACTCACCAATGAAAATCCACAATTGAAGTAGAATAACAAAGATCACAATGAATAATGATATCTATATCCAAATCCTAGATCCAATATTTAATAGATTGAGATCTATCAAAACCTAGATCAAGATCCACCATTAATATGGTAAAACACCCCTTCAAAATATTATAGAGATATATGGGGGATAGAGGGGGAACTAATTGGGATGAAAATATCTTACCGAGAGAGGTGAAGATCTTTAATATGGTCATCAATTTGTTGATAACAAGGGTTGTAAGGCCTTATAATCCATCTGAGAGCCTCCAAAAATAAGATAAAACATTTAGGGTAGGGTTGGGTTTAATTAGGGTGAAGTCTAGGAGGTTTGATAATTTTAAAACCAATTTTTGAAATAATTAAACCCACATGCACAGTTTCCTGTAAAAGGGTACATGGTTCACTAAATTGTGTGACTCTCCTATGGGGGTGCATGGTTACTCATAATATGGAGCATGGTTTGAAAAACTATGCACCAAACATGAAATCCCTCTCTATATTGGGTTTCACGGTTTACTGGGGAAGGACGCACGGTTTGGGAAAACCATGTGCCAACCATGCATTTCCCAAAAACTCTCCAAAAACAACCAAATTCCACCCCAATACAGCCAAGATAAAACCCAGACAAGATACGGCCAAAAAAACTAAAATAATAATTAAGAAATATTTAGACATCTCTAGAAAAGTTTGGTATCTTACAATCTCCCCAACTTATAACATCTTATCCTCGAGTTATACTCCCAATCATCACTAAGACTACAAGGTAAAAATATTGGGCCACTAAGCTTGTATATCAGATTCCCTCTACCAAGTTTCCTCCTAAACATGGCCATGTTTTTAAAATATATGTACTATTGACATAGTATTTCCCCTCAAAATTATCTCACTGCGATCTACAACACATATAGGATTCTCCCTAAAGGACACATCAGTCCTAAGTTTAACATCATCCACATTGATCACATGAGAAGGGTATAGGTTATACCATTGAAGTTATGAAATTTGAAAAACATCATGCCTACCAATATACATTTGTGGAAGATCTAATCAGTATTCCACCATCTCAATTCTCTCCACAACCTCAAATGATCTAACAAACCTGGGTGCCAACTTTCCCTAAATTCGAATCTGATGGTGACCCAATCTTGGAAACACCCTAAGGAAAACACAATCACCCAATATAACCTCTATGTTTTATCGACATTGATCAGTATAAAACTTTTGTCTACTCTGAGTTGTACCCATTAGAATCAGAATCAAATGAACCTACTCTGATGTCTCCTACATGAGACTCTATCCAAAATACTCTAAATCGCCTACCTTGATCTAATATATAGGTGATCTACATGGACAACCATAAAGTACCTCATATGGTTCCATATTTATAGTTTTCTAATAAATCTTTTTATAGGTGAACTTCCCAAGTGCTAGGTGCTTCTCCCAAGACCCATCGAATCCTTGAGCACGTGCTAATAAAAAATAATCAAGAACCTATATCGTATATTCTTAATTCCCATCTATTTATGGGTGGAATTTCATACTGAGTAAAACCTGTGTATCAATATCCTTCTGTAACACCTACCAAAGTGTGAATTAAAATGTGAGTCATGTTTTGAAACAATTCTATTTGGAACCTTGTGTAGATATACTATCTTCTGAACATACAAATCTATCAACTTGTCTACTGAGAACGTATCTCATATAGGAAATAAATGTACTAATTTCATTAGTCGATCAACAAGGACCCAAATAACATCATTCATATGAGGCTTCCTTAGGAGACCCACCAAAAATTCCATGGTGAATTCATCCCACTTTCATTCTAGAATGGGAAACGGTTGTAGTAAACCATTTTTTTGATACTCATCCTTCACCTGCTGATAGATGTCACATCATGTCACAAACTATGCAATATCCTTTTTCATGTTTATCCCAAAATACTTTCAGTGTAAGTCACGGTACATTTTGGTCAAACTTGGATGCACCATCCACTTTGGTGCATAAACTTCATGCATAAGCTATTCCCACATACTCATAGGAACCATAACATGATTCCTAACATAGATGATATAGTCCTCATCTATAGTATAATTTTAAGGTGAATCTCCACCCTCAAGGCAATCCCACAAGTTCAAATATTTTGGACTCTCATGATGTCTCTCCCTGATTTGGCTAAAATGTGTATACTCCACTAAAACTAATGTGATATTCATCTACCCCTGACCCTACTTCACTATAACATGAATATCATCTAACCAATTCATCATCTTTTAATAAAATCTAGACTCATGAACTTTTTGAGTCTGTGTTTTCCTATTTAGATCATCAGAACACTTTTCCCCTTCCCTAGTGTATATGCTAGATCAAAATCAAAAGACTGCATATACTCAACGCACCTACACTACTGGAGATTTAAATATCAATGTTAAAATATGTAATTTAATATATTATGATCAGTATACATAGCGAAATTTTCTCCCAACATATAATGTTACCAACACTTCCAAAGAATAAAACACTACGACTAATTTGAGGTCATTAGTAGGGTAGTTATATTCATTTGACATCAAATTCCATGACCCATACACCACAAATCGTTCTCCCTGCATCAAAAGAACTCTTAATATTTTCCCAGAAGAATCAAAAAATAGAATATACTCTTAACTTTACTTAGGTGGGATCAATATTAGTTCCATAGTCAAATGCTTATTCAAAATCTTAGAAGTCATTCTTACATTCTCAAGAACATTAAACTACCATCCTAGTTAAGCCATAAATTGGTGCTTCCAAGTATTAAAGTCTTGAATGAACCTCTGATAATATCTTTCTTAACCCATAAAACTATGGATATCAAAAAAAATCTTGGGAAGTTCCCAAGAAAAAATTTTATGCACCTTCTCTAAGTCCACTGACATACCTTCCTCCGAGATGATGTGACCCAAAAAGTGTACCTGATCAATCCCATATTGGAACATAGATATCTTGGTGTATAGTTTATGATCTATTAGTGTACTCAGGAATATTTCAATATGTTGGTCATGATCATCAAGAGTCTTAGAGTACAAAAATATTTCATCCACAAACACAACCAAAAAATGATCTAATTATAGGTGGAAAATTATATTCATCAAGTCCATAAACACTATATGAGCATTAGTCAAACCAAACAGCATCACAACAAAATCATATAGTAAATAGCTTATTCTAAAAGTAGTATGATGTATGTCATAAGGTTAGACTCTCACCTTATGATACCCCAATGTCAAGTCAGTCATGGAGAAACCACAAGATCCTCTCAACTAGTCAAAAATATCATCAATACACAAAAGAGGATATCGGTTCTTCATTATCATTTGGTTCAACTTTTGGTAATAAATATACAATCAAAATGTCATGTCATCCTTATTAGAAAAAAAACATAGGAAAAGCCCAAGGCGACGTACTCTGATAGATAAAACCATTTCCATCAAATCTTCTAGATGATTCTTGAGCTCTTAAAGCTCTATTGGTGTCATTATATAAGGTGTAATGGAAACTGGCTAATCCCTCGACATCAATCATAAATTCCAAATCTCTATTAGGTGGTACCCCTAATAAATAATTAGTAAACACATCATGAAATGGATACACTATGGGAGGATATAAATCACTCCTTACACCACCATCATCTAGCAATATACTAGAAACTTGGGTGGTGAGCTCCCCAGTTTCTAATGAATTGGCCCTGCATGGACTGCCTTGATATCCCATTATCCTTGGTGTACATAATTTTCACCCTTATGAGATGTAAAGGTCACTCTTCTATGGTAATAATAAATGTGGGCCCAGTGCACTAATAACTAGTATATACCCAAAAATTATGTCAATTCCTGACATATCCAGTATGTAGAGATCCCATAGAAAATGATACTCCCTAACCTTGATAGAATACCCTTTGCATAAATAGATGTCTCTAGACCATACCCCCAAGGGTGAATTTATTTTCATAACCCCTCTAAAAAAATACACTACCATAATCGATTAATTCACAAGATTTGAAGATATAAAATAATGGGAGGAACCTATATAAAATAATGAACTAGCTATCATAGAAGCTACTAGAATAGTACCTCTAATTTTAGATGGTCCAGCCTCGTTATCCATAAGTACGTGTTAGACTACATGAAAATGTACTTCCCCAATTCCTTGTAATGTTGTCTGAGTCCCCTGATCAATACCACTCTACCAACATGGGAGTTGTTTCCTAGACGTACCTTATCGACAACCTCAATCACTACAGCCAGTATAACTCCAGCTGTGAGACTGATATGATGTAGAATATACTTTTCACGTACCTTGGTTCAGTATAGCCACACTATCACTAACCATCTATAAAGGGTTCTTTTAGAACCATTGTAGATGTCCTATCCTACCATAGGCTCTACACTATACCAGTGGTATGGGGTACTATCTATGAAAGTGACATGTTCTACCGCATTGGTGATAGATCACACGAGTAAGATCCTACGTTACATATCCTTCCCCCTTACCACTCTATTTTCACTTCTATGGTTAATGTTATCATATCAATGCTCCATACCCTTATAATATGTACCTATTAATCATATAAAATAAACCACTTGTCCTCCTTTGGAAGCCTCCTTAAATTCCCCCTCATAAATGAGATCTTAATTCACCACCTCAGAAAAAAATCAACAGAAAGATTTTCACCTGGGACTTAATCTCATATTCAGTCCCATCCTAAAACCTTATTTCCTTAGTATATATATCTCCTTAAAATGATGTAGAAATGCACTATAAATCTACGAATCATCCAACATAGTTCATAATATACATACTCCCCTAAGTCAACCTCATGAACTCAACTGTTATCTCTACTCTCAGAGTCTCTGGATAAAAGTTCTACAATAACTTCCCTTATAAGTCCTTCTATACCATGTTTTCCATTTTTCCATCTCAAGTCTAGGTATCCCAAAACACTTATATTGACCATGTAACATATAAATATCCAAATTAACTCTCTCCTCAATATGAGTCTCTAGGTGGTCAAGTATCATCAGAAGAGACTCAATCCAGAACACGGTTACCTCAGGTTCACACTCTTCTGTGAAAGTCAAAGGGTGATATAATAGAAACTCCTATATCAACTCATTCATACGCTTCATGGCCCACTTAGGGTATCTTAAAATTAACTACATTAAGTGAAAAAATTTCTCATGTAACTTTTCTCCATCTCCCTCACCCAGCACTATTGGAGCCTCAGGTTCCACCACTATAGGCAAATTCTCATCCATGTCCTCCTATCATCCCCTCATCAAGCATCTTTGTGAAGAAATATCTCTACAATCCCAAACACACATCTTAGGAAATATTATATAACATTAACATAGTTATAGGGATTCATATGAATTCATAAAAAACCACCCCCTAATTCCACCACACAGTCAAAAGTGGGGTACTAAAAATACCCATAACCATCCTATAATAACATCGTGGTTAATAATGGTAAACACATTATCATTTTCCATTTTTACATTAGACACTATATTATTCAAATTTTCAATCATTTTACCAATTTTAATTCCATATAAGGAACCATATTCATTTCAATTACACAAGTAAGTAAAAACATTTCAATTTCAACAACTTACCCAAAACCCATTTTCTTATGTGTGCCTAAAAAAGATGCATGGAACAATAATTCTTGAGTTCTTAGAATGATGCATGCATAATAAAATCTCATTCCATACTAGGCCATGTGTCAAATCTCAAAAAATCATAGAAACAATAATCACATCACATAATAAGTGTATCACTCAAGGTGAAAAATTATCCAATCGTAATAGTAAAAAACAATAACAATAACCCCAACCTAGGTACTTCAGTTTTCCCCTGTACATGGGTTAGCTGATCCCATGCACAAGATTATGTACAAGGCATGAATCTTATTAATATCCTATCTAATTTTCTCAAATATTAATACAAATGAAATTAAAAAAACACCTCTGATACCACTTTTTAACATCCCAACCCGGGTTCCACACACCGGTCCCTCGAGCCAGTCGGTTACATGACCTCAAGTTCAAATCCTCATTTTCTAGAGGTTTTTTACTAGTAGAGAGGGTACAATATAGATACCATAGGGAGACTATACCTTTTTTATCAAAGTATCACAATAGTCTAAATAAATAAGAATAACCAAATGATAAAACCAATAACCAGACAAACCAGTATCACATGATGACTAAAATAAGAATACAATATCCAACCAAACAGTAGATATATCATGTCAAGTAGGTTTCAAGTGTCAAATGAAAACCCAAAATAAATACATGTTGAATCTCCCAAGTGGGTCCCAACACCATTTTTAGTTACCTCATATGTGCTCCATCCTGAATCAATCATCTAATATAGGGCTCATTCCCTTATCCTCTTCTGCAAGAATGAAGTCTATTCAGGTACTGATTAGGCAGCAAGAGTAGGGTGTGCGTAAATATAAGCATGTCCCCACTAATAGATTCTAAAACAATATCAATTCAATAATAGTGTATGTATTTTTATAAATAATAAAACTCAATCAATAAAGTAAACAATTTACATATTTTCATTTCTTCTTTATTTAACCACATAAAATCATGGGTTCGTGAGGACACCCAAACCCTCAATACCTACTTTGGTATGTTCTAGAGTATGAACCACAACAAATATTCAATTTAAAATTAATTATAAAGAATGGTATTTTATTATCCATTTAATTTCAATTTAATATCATGGCTACTTTGAACCATAGTCCAATTCCAATATTTTGGGCTTAGAATGCCATATCTAGCACCCCGTGAGTGTTTGGAGCACTAGTCCATATCTCACACCTCATTTATCAGTAAATCACACATTGGTATTTGGAGAATCAGTATCTATCCCACACTCGTATATCAGTCAGTCGTATGTAGGGATTTGGAGCGTCGATTCATGTCTCACACTCGTATTTCAATCAATCTCACTTATATTAAAAATGTCACAGTCAACAGGTTTAATAAACGTTAACCCTATTATTTCATTTCACATTATGGATACCATTTTAATTTTCAAAACAATCATAAATTAATACTTTAATCACATGGAATAATATGAATAATTCACCATTAAACCATTTTGAAATATTTAAATCATATAACCCTTTAACCCATCATGGTCAAGTCAAATATATAATAATCCTCATTTTCAATTCATTAATAATCACATTAATTAACCACTTTCACAATCTAAATACCTTATCAATTTTACAATCATAATAATTTATTAATTAATTAATCCAATTCCACTATTTCTAGTTGCCCCAAATTTAACCCAATTCATTATCGCATTGAAATTAAATTAAATTAATTCAATATATGATGCAATTTCCCAATCATGGAAATTGAAATTTCATAATTACATATTTATAATTAAATCAATACTGTATTATTTTAAATTTATAAAACCTTACTCAAGTTTGATTATAAACTCTTTTCAATGAGAATCTCCAATTGAAGTGGAACAACCAAGGTCATAATGGAGAATGAGATCTAGATCCAAAACATAGATCCAAAGTTTAACATATTAAAACTTGTAAAAAACTAGATCTAGGTACATCAATAATAGAGAAAAATATCCCTTTAAAATATAAAATATGGATGGGGGGGAGAGGGAAACAACTTAGTATTAGAATTACTTATTGAGAGAGGTTCATATCTTTAATGTGGTCTTCGATTCATCGAAAACGGTGGTTGGAAGGCCATAGAATCTATCCAAGAGCCTCCAAAAAAATAGAAAATTTTTAGGGTCATGTAAGGGTGAATTAAGGTAATGGATGGGGTTTGGTAATTTAAAAGAAAAAATTGGAATAATTAAACCTACGTGCATACTTTCCTAGGCAGGGGTGCATAGTTTTCCAAACAGTGAGACCTAACCATGCGCCTCCCATGTGGGGGTGTTTGGTTACTGCTAAGAGGGAACACAGTTTAAAAAACTAAGTTTAAATCATAAAATTTCTCTCATTCTAGGGTTTTTTGGGTTTTGGGGGTAGGACGTATGGTTGGGAAAACAGAGCACCAACCGTTTGCTGCCCAAAACCACTCAAAAAACTTCCAAATTCCACCCAAACACACCAAAGATAAATCCCAAACAAGATATTCCCAAAACTAGCCCAAAGAGTACATAAAAATAAGATTGATACATCTCCAAAAAATTTCAGGACCTTACATTTTTATTAAATGTATAAATTATACATGTTTAAATAATAAAATCTAAACATTTGAAACTTATAAAACGATTTATTAAATATTATAACTTCAAAAATAATATTTATAAATTATAATAGTTTATGTTTTAAATTATTTAGTAAAATATTAAGTTTTATGTTAAAATTTAGTGATCTAGTTTTAAAACATAATTTAGTTAAAATATATGTAATAAATAATTTTCATTTATAGAAGAAGTATGAAACAATTAAAAATAATAATGTGATCACTCTAACAAAAGAAATGTTATTTACTTAAAATAAAATTTCTCACCTATATATTATATTTTTATTTAATTTCAAATTTATAACATTTAAATTTTTAATTTTAAACATTAGAATTAATTTTCATTAGAATAAATTTTAAATCTGATTAGGGTGACCTTTTTAAATTTATTTTAAAAAATATTTTATAAATGGTAAAAAAAAGTTTCTATGAATTTTGTATCTTTTAGGAAATCATTCATCATATAATACTAAATTAAAAATTTATAACACATATTTCATGACTTAAAATGTATTTATACAATAAAATAAAACATTTAAAAATAATTATTTTAATTTATAAACTAATATTTGGAACTTTAAAGAATATGTTATATTTTATTATGGTAAAGAAGTATTTGTTATGTTTAAACAATAATAATGTAATTAAAATATTTTACATGGTTATGTTTATATTTTAATGTCAATAAAACATCATTTTTTATTAAATTTTTATAAATTTCTTAATAATAAATACTATTCATATTATTTGGATTAAGTAATATAATAATTAGTACATTATTCTAAAATACTCATCTCCCTTACCTATATAAGCACCCATCCTCCACATCTATCTCCTCACTTCCAAAACTCCATATTACCCCAAATATCTACTCAAATCCTTCCCTATACTCTCCTTTTTATGTTCATATGCCCTTAGTATAACAAAAAGTTCTTCTTCTAAAGGCTTTAGAATCAATCCAAAGGATGTTACTCAAGTTGTGAGGTAAGGGTTTCAAAAATCATATTTCCATTTCAATTTACTTATTACCCATTATATAAATGGGATAATAAATAAAATTATCATTAAAATAGATTCTTCAATATAATTTTATGTTTTTATAAAATTTTAAGGTCATCTAGTTTATATCTTGTTTTTAAAACACTATTAAAACATCATTTAACCCATGGTAGTTCTACATTACTAATTTGAATGATAATATTTTATTTTTAAATTATTCCTTTCAAATTTATTACAAAATTTTTATTTCATTATTTTATATAACAAACAAATAAAATAGCATAATTTCCTCACTCTATATTGATAAAATAATCATGGTAATGATTAAATTAAATGTAAAAAATCATTTTTATTTTAACGATCAACTAATATATTACAATAGAAGATTCTATGAATTGTAACTAAATAATAATATATTTAACTTCATCACTTTTATAATAATATTAACTATATTTTATGATTCGTATAGAGCTTATCAAGCCATTTTATAATGACTTTCTATCATTACCACTACGTTTAACCGGTTTTGGAACCATGACCTGAAAAACTTTGAAATATACATGATCTAAAATATAAACATTATAATTTAATAAAACATTAAAAAAATTATAAGTAAAGAAATAAATATAAAAAATTATATAAAACAAGTAATTAACGAACATGTGTTGGGCTTCATGCCCACTGGGCCTACGGTCCATGCATTGAATAAATAAGGCTTGATGGGTTGGCTAACCCCATAGAAGGGGCTATTTCCTTCCTTTCAAGCATGTGTGTGAGGTATGTGTGTGTGTTTAAATTTAATTTTACCCCAAATAACCTAATATATAATGAATAAAACCTTTCTATTTAGGATCTTAGTGGTGTATGCAGAGAAATTTTTTACTATAGGTAAGGGTAATTTCCCACTCTTTCTTATTTTTGATTATATGTTCTCTATATGTATATATCTCTATCTTTATCATTTTACCATTATAAAATGAATATAGTGTTTTCCTTACATTTCATATTAATTAATTTTTATATGAATATTATGACCATTTTGTTTCTTATTTATTTTTTCCATTAGTGAAACCTTATGAAGCTTTTTAGGAGATCTTTTTGAGTTTCCCTCTCATTTCCCCTAAATTATTATTATTATTCTCCCCTCTTATAGAGATTATCATCCATAAATGATTTCAAAAAATACTTGGTTAACATAAAATATATTGTTTTATTTAATTTTTTTAATGAAACTAAATTTTCTTATACATTTTAATGACTATTTTTTCATTTTCATAAAATTATAATAAAAGAGCTTTATTTCACTATTTCTTGTTTATATATTCTTATGATGTTCCATTTACTTAGAGATATATTTTTAGGACCAATGTTTCATTTTTGGAAACTTAATTTCCAATATTATTTAATAAATTATTTTCATGGGATACCACATGATACCTTATTGGTTAATGATTTATAGACTTATTTTGTCTCCCATCATGGTTTTCTTTCATGTTTATGGTTTATATAATTTTTATTTTTATATTGAGCACATATGAATGATGTATTATAATGACTATTTGTCCTATAATTATATATATCTTGAATAAATTAGTTAATTATTTATAACATGTGACATCCTTATACAGTGGTATGATTTAATTAGATTTTTCCAAAATTTTATGTGTGGGCTTGACACAATTTTCTTTTTCCGAAATCTTATATTTGGATATGATGTGGTTATATATTAACATAATTTTATTTTATCTTAATGTAAATACTTTAATTATGTTTATGATTACATTACTTAGGTTTGTCCCACATTTCATGATTATCATGTTTACCAAGTACCTGTCATATTATAATCTTATTCTATGTTTCTATATAATAGTTTAGAGTCCTTTATTTGCTATTTCATTATATGATTATTGAATCTCATGGTATCTCATCCCTTGTTTATATTTTTTCAACAAAACTAGTCTTTATTACTCATCCCTTCTTTTTTTATTTCTATATGTTATCCCATGTTGTAATAAGTGTATGGTGAGATCTCAGAGAACATTTTTAATATGAGAATAAAAGTCTATATATTAATTTATAGATGTTGTATAATGTATAAAATTCACTAAAAATGATGTGCCACTAAAATAACCATATTATTTTATAGATATTTATACTAAGAATAATATAATAATATTTGTATGAGAAGATAGGAGTTATATTATTGAGGAGAAATTTTTTTAAATTATATTAAATTAATTTTATACATTTCAAAGATATTTAAATGTTTTTTGGATTTATTTAGGTTGAATTATAAAATAATATGTCAAACTTACCCATCCTGGAATGCATCATACCTTAACAATAGACTTTCTCTAGGATACACCAACATATTGAACATTGTTTAGAGATTCTAGGTTATTGTAATCCACATCTTATAGAAGGATAACATATACCTTATTCATAACTATACATATATACAAATTAAATCAAAGATTTGATGAATGAAAATATATATTAATTACTTAGATAGATCTAGTATCTTATTTCTAAAAAATAGGATATATTATAAATGAAATTTAAATAATGAAAACCTTTTTGTAAAACCATTTACAATCATGCATATAAAATAATGAGATGAATGAAACTAAATGTCAAAGATAATCCATATACTCACATAGTCATTCCACCCTTCTCCAAGTGAAAAAATACATATATCAAAACATATCTTAAAATAAATAAATAAAACCATAATCTTAAAAACCAACAACATCATTCCCATGACCATCATAACTCGAGATTCAACCATAAAAATGAAAAATATACAAAATAATATCTTCCAAGATGAGTTTTGAAAATCCTATTTCCAACATACTAGGTAAAATAATAACGAAATAATATATTTTATTTTATTTTATAATACCCCATCCTAGTTCACAATTTCAAATAGAGAGGTTATTCCCTCAATATAATTCTAATCTATAATAATAAAGTAAAATCAAATATAAATAAATAAAAGTAAAATATGGAATTTTTATTTTATACTAGTCATATATATAAAATCTCATGTAATAACAAAATAAACCCATGTGAAAATTACACATCACCAGAAAAATGATTATACCCACATAAAGTAAATTAATACATGTTGTATACAATAGTGAAAAATTATAATAGAGGAGTTTTTATAAAACTATCCTAATTTATATCCTATTATCACTTCCACCTCCCTTACAATTTAATCCTACTCAATCATATGATATATTTTCCTTCCCTTTAATTTGAACCCTAATAGTAAAGTATGAACACCCACTAAGGTGATTATGCATGGTATGGGTATAAAAAATTAGGGCATGTGAAATGGTCCCATTTATTAATAAATTAATATAGGTGACTATGTTTATTTTAAAATAAATAGAACAATTAAATAAGTATGCATCTATTTTAGGCCATTGTGTAAAAATTAAGATTCCATGAACATCAGTCATACCTAATTTGGCCAATACTGGAAGATAGATTTTTCTCAACTAGTAAAAATTAGTCCAAGATATAATAAAAATAATATATGGAGTAAGGTGTCACATTTAAAATCTTTCACATGATAAATAGAATATCATAAAAGGGTAACATATTCATCCTTCAATATATGAAATAAAAAATGCGGTTTTATAACCTAGGAAAAAGTCCTATAAAATAAATAATCCATGAGAAAAGTTTAATATAGTATTCAAACATAGGTGGTTTTAATTAGAGAATGTTAGAAGATATGAAATAAATGTTGGAAATGTTTTTTAACAATAATTTTATATATATGGTAGGTTTGGTGATTATTTTCAATCATATGTAGTTAGGAATAATGGTTTGGATAAGTTTATAATTAGATATTTTTTTGAGAAAAATATATAAATGAGTATAGGAATGTAGTGCAATGGATATTGCCAAAACATGAATGATGTTACATAATAGTATACAAAATTTATGGTATAAATATCGCACCACAATCATTAGGATATTCCATAATTTGATAAATTATTCCATGATGTTTACCCCATTGGCATATTGTACAGGGTTACTAACATTGATTTGAGGTCTAATTTTGTAATGTAATATGACATGTTGAAATGGTCATTAATCTAAAAATTTGAATATTTATATAAAACAAAAATATTTCAACATGAAAATGATGTTAATACCTAGCTAGCCTATATTGGGAGATCAAATGACCAAGCTCACATGACACTTCAATGAATCATGGGTCTTGATGATAATAAGTTTAGATCATATTATAATATAAAACTAGGAAATTTTATATTTTTCAAGTTACATATAGAATAGTGGATAACATCATCAAATATATGTTTTCAATGGAATGGGTCCATGATTAATGGAGATTTAGAGGATCATTCAATAATTTATAAGTGTATTTCAATTAGATTTTAATTTTCTTCTATAAATCATTAGTTTGCATGAAATGAAACGGCATCAAGTTATGTTATTTTTTAATAAGGTTTAATTAAAGTTTCATCGCACTTTAACCATTGATATTATTCTATTATTTGTTTATTTACTAATTATTTTGGTTTCTTGACTATATAACATAATTTTAGTCATTATAAGTTTACTTATAATTTATTCATGACCATAGTGGGTGGTTATAAGGGCCAATAAAAATTCTACATGTGGAAAATTTAAACAGAGTGATTTTAAATAATTCAATAAAGATAGAATAATTACTAGAGATCATACATACCACTTAGAGATAAGGTTTTGATGCATCATAAACTGATAGAGAAGGGTTATAATTATAAGGAATTATATTAAAGATATTTATTTTATAAATATTATTATAGTGCAACATAAAACAAACCTCACTAGTTACTATTGATCATTTTGAGTTTGATTATTTTGATTGGCCATCGTGTCAATATTTTCATGTATTTTTTCTTGAAGTAATGTGTGAAGATACAAATTATGGGACTAAAACTTGTCTTTTTAGTGAACCCTTCTAAAACATAATTAACCACAACAATGAGTATTAAATCCTTTTATACATGTAATTATACTTTATGTATACTCCTTAGATGTAGGCCCTTGTGGTGAACCCATTAAAAATATGTGCATTATTTTATTTAGTTTATTTAATAGATTGTGTGTAAGTATTATTGAGATTGATAGGTTAAATATATTATTGAAAATATGTGGAAAATAAACTTAATGAGAAAAATTATTTAACACCCTAATTTACTCACCATCTTAGGGTTACTTTAGGAATTTTTTTGCAACAAGTGGAATCATAGCCAAATAAATTATAATGAATATGTTTAGAAAATAATTTTATTATTGGTAATTTCATATACATTAAAGGAGTTATATTGTTCAATGGATAAATATATTTGATTTTTAAGAAATCTATGGTCTATCAGAATTTATGATTACTCTAATTTAATTAATGGAACACATGTGATTTATATAATTGGTATATTCATGACTAAAGTGGAAAAAATATTGTTTAATAGTGATGGAAAGATGAAAATTACATTATATATTGCTTTATCAAAAAATAATTTCATTAATGTTATAAGATATACCTTAAAAGTCATTATGGGAAGATTTTTCCAAAAGAGTATTATGGGGATAATATAATAGCCCCTAACCCACACTCCTATATCCAGTGCTAAAAAATAATCTTTATATTTCTGAATTTGATACTGATAAATGTGACCCAATTTCAAACATCAATAGACTACAACATCAAAAAGAAATATTTTATCACTTATATACCCATGAACTATTTAGTTTTAGAGATTAATAAAATTAGGAAAAACGCTAATATTAATTTACCCATGTCTTCAAATGAGTATTTCTTACACTATATCCTACATTCTCTATTTCAAATTTAGTCTTCAATATCTCCAATAAAATTATTCACACATAAAACATTTCTAGATATAATTCATTTAACATTATTATTCATAACTTCAGTAAAAGTAAAACATACTAAGTGTGACCTAAAACACTCAGTAATGGTAAATATAAGCATTAAAAATTCAGTGTACTAACTGACCATAAGATGAGTATAAGCGTATGATGGAATAACCAAAGTGAATGATCATAACATAACTTGACTAATTCCTATAATAACATGTATCATAAAACATGATCCATGACATAAATATGATACATAAAATAAGATTCATATAAGTCCATAATCATGAGCCATGTGAAAGAAATACTTGAGGAAAGGATCCCTTAAAAACTAACTGAATATAATAGAAAATGTCTTGGTGTTGTGGAACATTATCTTTAGATAACCATTATAATAAACATTATAGATCAGATAACCTTACCTTTGTTTAGACCCATATTCTCTCAAGTGTAACCTATTAACTGGTTAACTCAATCATCGCTTAGTAGTTACTTATATTCTGTCAACTCCATCACCATTACCAATGCATTGGAGAGATATATTGGGATCAACTATCATCATGAGCTATATTAGGCTCACCTATCATCCTAAATAATTTCTACGATCTATAGCATAAATAAAAAACCAAAAATCAATAATTTTTCATTATAACAATAGCCATTATTCTTTTTTTTCATGATTTACTAGTGGAAATGAAATGTGTTCCATTTAAATATCTATGAAACAATTATAAACCATATAGAAGAATAATAAGGATGGTATAATTAAAAAAATTCTCTATAAATCATAATTAAAATATATTTTTTCATTGATGAGTAGAAATACTATAAAAATATCATTAAAATTATTAGTGAAGAAAATACCATTTCCACTTTGAAAATCACTTTTAAAAACTAAAAAATTACAAAATATTGTGAAAATAATTTTTATTTGAATATTAACATGGAAACATATAATGGAGGCTTAAAAAATATTGTTCATGATAAATGGAAAATATGTTCAACTCATAAATTCTAAAATAAACATTATTTTCACACTTTTAAAAAGAGGGTCAAAAGTGTCCCATGTGGAAAATGTTAATAAATTTTATTTAAAACCTTTTAATAGAAGGTCGAAGATTGTGTAAAATAAAATTATGAAATAATTTATTTTCATAGAATAAAATTTTTGAAATATTTTTATAAAACATGGATATTGAAGAGATACATTCCTCATCTAATAGAAGATACAATATATGTGTCACTTGAAAAAAAATCTTGATATTTTGTTAACCAGTGAGGGGGGAAATAAAAACTAAACATGTAAAACACATTCATAACTATATTATAATACAATATATGTGGTTTAATAAAATAGGATCATATTTCCCACTAAAAGGAACGTTCAACATAAACATTCTCAAAAATAAAGTAGATTGTAACATAATACCATTACAGCTTTGGTAACTTTTGAAAAAAAATTAATTTATAGAAAGAGTGTCATATGGATCTTTAAATACCATGAATTTAATGTATTAATATGTAAAAAATAAATCATGATATATTAATTGCTCCATATAAGGAACTCATAGTGAAATATATGAATAATGTCTCCGGAAAATTAGACTGAGACAAAGAAAACCCTTACAAAGATCATAACATGTGAAGTGGTAATTTATCAATGATGTGATTATATAAAAATATTTAAATCCATATTATATAAAATAAAATATATAATAAAAAATTATATATCAATTCACACATAATCATGGAATACAAAGTCTATGACATAGAAGTATATCCTAATGAAAGGAAATTGATTTAAGAACCCCTTATAACATAATAATTTTCCAGTCAAATCCCATTATATAAAATAATTATTATAGAAAAAAAATTAAAATGAATTTTTAAGGATTAATGATATAAAATTTAAATAGTAATTATATACACCATATAAAATAAATTAGGTGTATTACATTGAAATATGCCGATATGATGGGAAATTGAGATGAAATCTCTTACCCTAAGACCAGAATTTCCATCTATATCCTCTAAATACTACATAATAAAATTAAATCAATTATTTAATTGTTTCATAACATTTTTTAGGCTTATTAATTTATAATTAAACTCTATTTTTCATTTATTACAATGATATACTTACTTACTTAATCGGTTATTTCAACATCAAGTGTTTTGAAGATGTTCGGTTCATAATTTCAAATCACCTTTGGTATATTAATCATAGAAAAAGTGGTAATTATTATATTTTATAAATAATATTAATAATTATATAATTATAAATTTTATACATTATTTATACTTTTAAAACCAACCACTGAAATATGGTTATGGTAAACGAATTATGTTACAATCTTGGAAATGGTAAGTCGTTCGTACACATGAGTAACATTATCATTTCTCAAATAGAATGAGGCAAGTAATTTAATTATCATTTTATATTTAAGAAATAAGAATTAAATTTTTAAATTAATATTATCTATTTATTTAAACATATATATACCATCAAGATGGTGTGGTGATGAAAAATGAATAACATTACTTCATGGATATCGTAATCCACAGGTACGCATGAACGACGTTATCATTTTTCAGTGGATGAAAATGTAAAAAAATAGATGATATGTGATAGTTATATGATGATAATTATGTAATTAATATTGTATATATATATATATATATTAAATTCAACATTTTAAATAACTGTGAGAGGCACTGATGGAAAAATAATTATATCGATTCACGGGCAGGTTGTCTGTTGTATACACAAATGATGGTTTAATTTCCATTTTATAGAATAGGATATGGATATAGGTCATTAAATTAACATAATAACATCTAAATATAGTTAAAATAATTATTTTATTTTTCCATCATGGTTTAAAAATATTTGAAGGTGGTTGAATAAAAAATAAAACTAAAACATTCGGATAAAAGTTATACTTATTCTTCGAACAACCTCTTTTTATTTACACCTTAATTCCTCTAAGTTTTTTATTATTCATGAAATAAGAGCTATAAAATTTGATTAGAAATTATATTAAGGTATTTGGGTAGGTATTTTCTAAACTAAAAAGATCACGAAATATAGAGAGGAGGGGATAGGGGGTGTCCTATTATAAATGTGGGGAGGGGAACTTTTGGAAATACATTAAATATTATAATATAATATGTGTCTAACTCATGTAAAATGGTTCCAAAGTGAAATTTATTCAATTATAAGTAATAAATTTTATAAATTTAATCATCAAATAAACTTTTTATGAGTTTAAACCCTATCATTTTTATTAACACTTCAGTTAATTGTTTTTAACAAAAACCATGGTAACAACTTGTGCAATATAAAAGGGAAACAAATTTACTTATAAGATAATAATTTCCTCAATAATTGGACAAGAAATGAAATTTAAAACCATTTAGAATGTAAATACCCGTAAATTTCAAGGAAATTTTTTTCTTAATTTTCTTTGGAATTTTACAAGAGCGCAGTTTCTGACGGCACCTGATTCCGAGGCCCGGTGTGCCCGGAATCATTTTCCGAAGTTTGGCTCGGGTACGTTCAGTGAACGGACGAGCGGGTTTTTCTAACTTTTGAACCGGTGCCTGGAATCAAATTCTGAGGGCACCGATGGAATCGCAGCACCGGTATTTTCTTAGAAACGCCTCTTCCGGAGTTGCGTTTGCTTGGTTGTGGTTTTTAATTTTTGGGCTTGAAGTTAAGAAATAAAATAATTGTACGACAAACTTTATTTTATTTCACTTAAGCCACTTGAAGCCACTTAAAGCGGCTTAAGCTGAGTTGATCCGGATAGGATGCTATCCAAAAATATATTACCCTCTTGGTAGGATATTTGTGGGGTGGGGCCCGCACGAGCCCCACCGTTTCTTTTCCGCTAAGTAACGCACCCGCAAAAAACCGTCTTTATGAAAGTCAACTGACGCGTTTTCTTAAATTCTTAATGCACCATTTAATTGGGCAGTTTTATTCGTGAATTAAATGGGTGGTTTCATTCGTTGAATTAATTCTACGAATTAATGGGTCGTTACTTACCTCTTTTTTCGTTTGTTGGCGTAATAATAAAATAAGACCAACGCCGAATTTTGGAGGATTACACGTTGAGAGGCTTTCGACAGAAGTTCTTGTGCCTTCACCCTTCTTCGCGAAGAACGCGAAGAATGCGAAGAACGCGAAGAACGCCAGCCCCCGACGAAGAACGCCGAACCCGCGGAAATCGACGACGCGACGCCATGTGCCGCAACGCCGACGTTTCCCTCTCCCGCGACGTTCTTCTGCGATGTTCCTTCCTTCGTGACAAAAACCTTCGATCATCCGTTGAGGTGAGTATATGCGATTATTTAAACTCCTTTGTGGTTTTTAACAATGCAAGGATTTAATTATTAAAATTAAATCTGTTGTTCCTGAACCTCGGAGTTTGTCAACGCACACCGTATTCCGCGACGACGCGACGCCCTTCCGCGACGACGTGATGCATTCCGCGACGCGACGATCGCCTCCTTCCGCAACGATCAAATCCGCAACGAACCCGCGTGCGACGACTTGATGAGGTAGGGATTTTATTTTGAAAATACCTTTTTCCCGTGATCGTTTCTTTTAAAATAAAGAACCCGGATTCTTATGAACAATTCCATTTCATTAAAATTGTTTTTGGATTTGTTGTTTTATTCTCCCGTTGTTTTTATCTAACGTGAAGGGTGCGGGCCAAACGAATACGGCCCGACAACCCTCTTCCATTCTTCATTGTTGTGAAAATTTGGCGGGCGACAGCAAATCGTGACGTAAGGCCGATTTGATGATCCCGCAGTGAGGAACGGAACCTGGGAGTAACAACGGCGCAGACAGGAAGGAAAACGCACCACCGGAGAAACTCTGGTGGCCGGTGGAAGCTACCGGCGGCGTCGGCGGCCGGAGGCGGCGGCGGCGGCCAACGGACCCGCGGACGCACGGGTCCGGCTCACACACACGGGATGCGGCGACATGCCGCATCCGTTGCTCCAGCGCGGCCCCAACGCAGGGCCACGGCACCTCCAACCCGCGGGGGCAGCGCCCCGCGGCACCTGCGGCGCTCGGCTGAGCCGAGCCGGGCCGGTCCGACTATTCGGGCCGCGCCCTGGCCGGACCGGACTGGGTCCAGCCGGGTTGGACCGGGTCGGGTCGACCTGGTTCGGCCGACCCAGGGGGGTCGGCCCGGGTCGGCCCGGGCCCAGACCCCCGTCTTCGGACCGTTTTCGGTCTTTTGCCCGTAACATGAGCTACGGGCCTCCGAACGATGCGCCGTCAGCGGCAACGCGATCCTTGGATCGAGAAGGTCGTTTCGGTATATCACACTTAAGGTTACAGAATACTTTGGGTTCGGCCGGGTTGGTTCGTAAACGAAACCAACCGGGCCCTCGGAGCGGAAACGCTGATATCTTGAGCTCCGGACGTCCGATCGACGTGCCGTCGACTTCGTTTAATTCCTCTAATTGATACGGATCTTTTGGCTCACTCCGCCCAAGGTTTAGACACAGGTGGAGTACGATCGGGTTGGTTTCGCCTTAAAAACCAACCGGGCCCCTAGGACGAAAAAGCCAATAACTCTCAGACCAGGCGTCCGATTGACGCGCCGTCTGCGACGTTGAGTTCCTGTTGACGATACGGAACTTTTGGATACATCAACTTCGGACTTTGTTTCAGTTGATGTATCAGCCTCTCGGCTCGTGGAGCGGACCCTCCCGAACGAGCTTGCTGTGTGCGGGAACCCTAGAGCTGGCTGTGACTGCTACTTCGACAGCGACGACTGTGCAGAGATCCTCAGTGGACTGCAGCGACGACCGTGCAGAGATCCTCAGTGGACTGCGACGACGACTGTGCAGAGATCCTTAGTGGACTGCGATGACTACTTCACTCAGCGATCCTACGTGGATCAGTGCTACAGATCCTGTGTGGATCTGATCCTGTATGGGTCAGCGCTCAGCGGTTCTGTGTGAGCCAGCGCCTATAGGTCATGTGTGGGCCTGATCCTGTGTGGGTCTTTGCGGGGCTTAGTTACCTACCGATCCTATGTGGGTCATTGCGGGGGTTAGTACCTATCGATCCTTTATGGGTCCGACGACTTAGATGGATCAATGATCATCTTTATCGTCATCCGAAGAAGTATACCTATGTGAGCTGAATCTTGTGATACTCTCCTTTGTGGATTGTGTTGAACTATCCTGTGTGGATTTACTGTTTACTCTCCTTCATGGATTGTGTTGTCCTATCTTGTGTGGGTATACGTTTTGCTTTCCTGTGTGGACTGGGTTGTGCTTGGGCTCGGATGTTGGAGCCGAACGGGAATTGATGACTTAGGTATATGTATGGGCATATACCTAAGCCATGTCGGATGTTACTTCGTGATTGTATCTTTCCTTTTTGGATTATCTGTTGTGGATTCTGGGAGACCTTCGGGGGTCTCGGGGTCCCTACTGAGTAGTTTATACTCACCCCTACACGGGCTATGCCCGCACTTCGTTGTGTTGGTTGCAGACAACGGACAGCGCTGATCGTGGTGGAGGCATGCGGAGCAGGACAGTACTTGGAGGTGGACCACTGGGCGGGACGTACTCAGAGCGGACTGCTGGACCGAGGAGATGTGGAGGCTATCTGTACCCACCCTTCAGGTGGGACCTTCATAGGACGAATCGACGCTGCGGATTTTCTTTTCAGTTGTTGTTTTCCCCTTTCAGTTGTACTTTACAGTTGGGCTTGTATTTCCGGACCCTTTTTACTTTCAGCACAGCTTGTTACAGTTTTTACTTAGTGTTTACTTTTCTGCTTGCTTACTCTGTGGTGCTTGTTTACTTTTCAAAGGCAATGCCTTCCCTTTTTCTGGGATTTACGCCTTGGTGCTAGTCGCCAGCCCCTGACCTATGGAAGGCGGGCTAGGGGTAGTCACGGAACGGGCCCCGAGGATGGGTCGTGACAAATTGGTATTAGAGGTGGTCGGTTCTACCGCAGACTCTGATCTTTCTTCTATGTGAAGCAATAGTATTTAGCGTATTGGGTGTGGTTATCAGTCCAGGGAGTCCAGAGTTGGTGCGGTGGCCGACGTATCCGTACACCAGGACCCTGACTTCTGATTTTCGACTTAATGCACGAAAACATTGATTGCATGTGTGTTTCAAGTTTTCTTTGTGATTACTTGTGTCAGCTCACCAGGTATACTGTTTTGACCGTGGCACACTTGTTTCCTTTTTAGGATGGCCCCACAACGGCAGTCATCTAGGGTTCTGAGAGTAGAGCACGACGACAGCCCGTCGAGCGACAAGGCCTCGGTACAAGGCCCGTTGACAGCAGAGGCACCAGCGGTACCTTTACCCGCCGAGCCCCCGATGCTTCCAACACCGACCACTGACGATGCACGTCACCTCGGAGCTCTGCACGAGTTCCAGCGCCAGCGACCACCCAGGTTTCGTGGGGAGACGGACCCCCAGGCAGCCTAGGACTGGCTGGAGGCGGTCGTACGAGTTTTCAGGCTAGTGAGGACACCAGCAGACCTCATGGTGATCCTCGCGGCGAGCCTACTGCACGTAGCAGTAGGACGATGGTGGAGCTTGATGCTCCAGGTGCACGATGAGGCCTCTCTCATCTGGATGGACTTCGAGAGCATCTTCCGCTCAGAGTTCGTCCCGGCCACCCTCTGTGCGGTGCGCATTCAGGAGCTTCTTCAGCTACGGCAGGGCAGCTTGACGGTCGCCCAGTACGCGGCGAGGTTTACCGATCTTTCTCGCTACTCGACCGACATGGTACGGGACCCCTTCTTCCGGGCCCAGACCTTTGAGTAGGGTTTGAGACATGATATCAGGGCATCTCTGATCTCTCTCAGCATCCCGACCCAGGTAGGAGTGCTGGAACGAGCCCTTCTGATCGAGAGATTTCTAGCTGAGTCTACTTCAGCAGCGAGACCTACCGTAGGGCGGCAGGTAGCGGAGTCTTCGGCAGCAGGTAGCCGACGGATGACTCAGGGCTCCAGGCAGACCAGACCTTCCGGCAGATGACCTCGGGACACTGGCTCAGCAGTGCGGGGCACACAGCGCGGAGCCAGTCTTTCGAGAGGCAGGCAGTGCTACGCATGCGGCGGGCAGGGCCACATGGCTCGTGACTGCCAGACCCGCCGTACTGAGGAGCAGCAGACGGTGGAGGAGACACCTAGGCAGAGGCAGAGGGTCGACCGTGGGGGTCCGCAGGGAGGAGGCGGACAAGGCAGAGGAGCTGGTCGAGCAGTAGGTGGTGGGCGACGCTTTGAGGCTCTGCCACCACCACCACTAGGAGGTCCGCCCCGACCACAGGGAGCTGGCGGGCAGAGACAGGCACAGCTCCAGGCAGTGGAGGCCTACAACCACAGTGCGCCAGAGATGATTCGAGGTATGATCTGTGTCTATTCCACCCTTGCTGCAGTTCTTATAGACACAGGAGAAAGTCACTCTTTCATAGCTGCTGCCCTTGTTCGGAGCTCGGAGATTCCGACAGAGCCGTTGGCTCGATCCTTATGGCTAGAGACCCCTACGGGAGCAGACTTGATGATTACGCACTAGTTCCGGCAGTGTGAGCTTACTCTGGGAGGCGAGAGCTTTGACTGGGATCTTCTTGTAGTGGTGTCGAGGCCTTACGAAATCATCTTGGGAATGGATTGGTTATCTACAGTCCATGCTCAGATTGACTGTTTTAGGCGCAAGGTACGATGTGTGCGCACCGACGGGAGCAGGTTCACCTTCACCGGCGAGAAGGGAGCCTTTGCAGCACAGGGGGGACTCTTTCAGAGGAGAGGGCAGCCCATCACTCATTAGTTGGCTAGCCTCATCCTTGGAGCAGTTGACGTGTGGAGTCCTAGTTTTCCTACAGTGGTGGATCAGTATGCGGACGTCGTCCCCGACGACGTTCCAGGACTACCTCCTCGCAGAGAGGTAGACTTTTATATTGATCTATACCTTGGGACAGCCCCGATATCCACTCCAGCGTATCGGATGGCCCCCTCTGATCTTCAAGAGCTACGGGTACAGTTGGAGGACTTGCAGGGCAAGGGGCTCATCCGACCCAGTGTTTCACCCTGGGCTTCCCCGATTTTGTTCGCCAAGAAGGCGGACGGGAGATTGCGAATGTGTGTCGACTATCGTCGCCTGAACTAGGTGACAGTGAGGAACAAGTATCCGCTACCGAGGATTGATGACCTCTTCGATCAGCTCAAGGGAGCACGGTGGTTCTCGAAGATAGACCTCAGGTCAGGCTATCATCAGCTCAGAGTTCGAGATGAGGACGTGCAGAAGACGGCCTTCAGGTGTCGGTATGGCCACTATGAGTTCTTGGTTATGCCTTTCGGCGTAACCAATGCTCCAGCAGTGTTCATGTGCCTCATGAACAGGATCTTCCAGCCATACCTCGATCGATTTGTCATGGTCTTCATCGACGACATTTTGGTGTACTCGACCACGGAGGAGGAGCACGCCTACCACTTGCGGGTTGTACTAGACACACTCCGAGAGAACCATCTTTATGGCAAGCTCTCGAAGTGCCAGTTCTGGTTACGTGAGGTTCACTTCTTGGGGTACGTCATTTTTGAGGCGGGAGTTGCAGTGGATCCCGCGAAGATCGAAACAGTGCTAGCTTGGGAGCCACCCAGGAGCATGATGGAGGTGCGGAGTTTCTTGGGACTAGCTGGATACTATCAGAGATTTGTGCCAGACTTCTCCAGAGTTGCGGCACCACTCTCAGATTTGACAAAGAAGGGGAAACCCTTTGTGTGGTCAGACAGATGTCAGCAGAGCTTTCAGGAGCTGAGATAGAGATTGACCAGCGCACCTATCTTGAGGTTGCCTGAGGAGGGAGTTGGATACGTAGTCTACTGTGATGCATTAGGGACCAGACTCGGATGTTTCCTGATGCAGGAGCGGGCCGTGATTGCCTATGGATCACGTAATTTGAGGCCGCATGAGTAAAACAACGCTACCCATGACCAGGAGTTAGCAGCAGTGGTCTTCGCTCTGAAGACATGGCGGCACTATCTGATGGGTGAGCGCTTTACAGTCTTTTCTGACCACCAGAGTCTTAGGTACATCTTCTCGCAGAAGGACCTGAACGTGAGACAGCGGAGATGGCTCGAGTTCCTCCAGGACTATGACTTTGAGATAGTTTATACTCCTGGGAAGGGGAACGTAGTAGCTGATGCCCTCAGTAGGAGGACAGGCATTCAGCTACTTGAGGAGGCGATAGAGTAGCTAGTCGCCTTGCAGATATCATTCGTGGATAGGGACGGAGAAACCTTCCTTCAGTCTCTCACAGTCTCTCCTCCACTTCTACAGTGGGTCAGAGAGTCACAGCATGGGGATGCTGACTGTGAGACACGGCGTGCACAGATATCCTCGGGACAGGCACCTGATGGTTTCTCCCTTAGAGCAGGGAACGACGTCCTTTTCAGAGGACGTACCTTGGTACCAGTCGCTTTACGAGAGGAGGTGCTGAGAGAGTTTCACACTTCTCCTTCGGTGGTACATCCTGGAGTGGCGAAAATGTACCAGGACCTCAGATGACAGCACTGGTGGCCGGGCATGAAGAAGGTTATGGCAGAATTCATTTCACGGTGCCTCACCTGCCAGCAGGTGAAGGCAGAGCATCAGGTACCAGCAGGCTTGGTAAAGCCCTTGGAGGTCCCGGAGTGGAAGTGGGACGGCATATCTATGGACTTCGTGACAGGACTTCCACGCACTTCCAGAGGTCACGAATCCATTTGGGTGATTGTTGACCGACTCACCAAGTCGGCGCACTTCTTGCCCATCAGAGAGTAGGGCTCAGTGGAGAGCTTGGGGCGTCTCTACGTATAGGAGATTGTATGGCTTCACGGTGTGCCATCATCTATCGTCTCCGATCGGGATGCTCGTTTTACTTCCCGGCTTTGGAAGGGGTTGCAGGAGGCGTTCGGGACGCGACTACATCTGAGCACCGCCTTTCACCCTCAGACGGAGAGGACCATTCAGACTCTCGAGGACATGCTCCGCACATGTGTCCTCGACTTTGGTCACAGCTTGGAGGACCACATACCCTTTGTAGAGTTTACGTACAACAACAGCTACCACTCCACTATCGGGATGGCACCATACGAGGCTTTGTACGGCAGACCTTGCAGATCTCATTTGTGCTGGACAGACCCTGGGGAGTCAGCACTTGTGGGACCAGAGATGGTCTGGACCACGATAGAGAAGGTCCAGGTCATCCAGGAGCGGATGAGGACAGCTCAGAGCCGGCAAAAGTCTTATGCTGACAGGAGGCGGAGGCCACTAGAGTTCGAGGATGGCGACCACGTCTTCCTGCATGTCTCACCTCGACGTGGATTACGGAGATTTGGTTGAGGCAGCAAGTTGTCTCCACGCTTCATCAGACCTTTCCAGGTCCTCAGCAGGATTGGCGAGGTGGCTTATCGCCTAGCTCTACCACTTCAGTTGCACCGGGTGCATGATGTCTTCCACGTATCTCAGCTGAGGAGATACGTGCACGACCCGATGCACATCATTGACCATGGGGAGCTAGACGTGGATGATGGGGCGACTTTTGCGGAGGTCCCAGTGGAGATTGAGGATCGACAAGAGCGGGTCCTATGTGGATGATCGATTCCTCTAGTGCGCATCATATGGAAGTACAGGAACCTCCAGGAGAGCACTTGGGAGCGGGAGGCTCAGATGCGTGCTCAGTACCCACATTTGTTTCCCTAGTTTATGATGTATCTTTACGGGGACGTAAAGCCCTGAGGTGGGAGTAATGTAAAGACCCGTAAACTTCAAAGAAATTCTTTTCTTAATTTTCTTTGGAATTTTACAAGAGCACAGTTTCTGACGGCACCTGATTCCGAGGCCCGGTGTGCCCGTAATCATTTTCCGAAGTTTGGCTCGGGTACGTTCAGTGAACAGACGAGCGGGTTTTTCTAACTTTTGAACCGATGCCCGGAATCAAATTATGAGGGCACCGATGGAATCACAGCGCCGATATTTTCTTAGAAACTCCTCTTCCGGAGTTGCGTTTGCTCAGTTGTGGTTTTTAATTTTTGGGCTTAAAGTTAAGAAATAAAATAATTGTACGACAAACTTTATTCTATTTCACTTAAGCCACTTGAAAGCCACTTGAAGCCACTTAAAGCGGCTTAAGCTGAGTTGATCCGGATAGGATGCTATCCAAAAATATCCTACCCTCTTGTTAGGATATTTGTGGGGTGGGTCCCGTACGATCCCCACCGTTTCTTTTCCGCTAAGTAACGCACCCGCGAAAACCCGTCTTTATGAAAGTCAACTGATGCGTTTTCTTAAATTCTTAATGCACCATTTAATTGGCCAGTTTTATTCGTGAATTAAATGGGTGGTTTCTTTCGTTGAATTAATTCTACGAATTAATGGGTCGTAACTTACCTCTTTTTTCATTTTTTGGCGTAATAATAAAATAAGACCAACGCCGACTTTTGGAGGATTACACGTTGAGAGGCTTTTGACAGAAGTTCTTGTGCCTTCACCCTTCTTTGCGAAGAATGCAAAGAATGCGAAGAACGAGAAGAACGTCGGCCCCCGACGAAGAACGCCAAACCCGTGGAAATCAACGACGCGACGCCGTGTGCCGCAACGCCGATGTTTCCCTCTCCCGCGACGTTCTTCTGCGACGTTCCTTCCTCTGCGACAAAAACCTTCGATCATCCATTGAGGTGAGTATATGCGATTCTTTAAACTCCTTTGTGGTTTTTAACAATGCACGGATTTAATTATTAAAATTAAATCTGTTGTTCTTGAACCTCGGAGTTCGTCGACGCGCACCGTATTCCGCGACGACGCGACGCCCTTCCGTGAAGACGCGACGCCTTCCGCGACGCGACGATCGCCTCCTTCCGCGACGATCAAATCCGCAACGAACTCGCGTGCGACGACTTGATGAGGTAGGGATTTTATTTTGGAAATACCTTTTTCCCGTGATCGTTTCTTTTAAAATAAAGAACCCGGATTCTTATGAACAATTTCATTTCATTAAAATTGTTTTCGGATTTGTTGTTTTATTCTCCCGTTGTTTTTATCTAACGTGAAGGGTGCGGGCCAAACGAACACGGCCCGACAACCCTCCACCTTTCTTCCTTGTTGTGCGAATTTGGAAGGCAACAGAAAATCGTGGCGCAAGGCCGATTTGATGATCCTGCAGTGAGGAACGGAACTCGGGAGGAACAACGGCGCAGACGGGAAGGAAAACGGACCACCGGAGCAACTTCGGTGGCCCGCGGAAGCTATCGGCGGCGCCGGTCACCGGCGGTGACCCGGCGGGCCGCCGAACAGGGCCGCCGCGGCTGAAGCCGCGGCGGCGGCGGCCAACGGCCCGCGGCCGCGCGAGTCCGGCTCACACACATGAGACGCGGCGACATGCCGCGTTCGTTTCTCCAGCGCGGCCCCAACGCGGGGTCGTGGCACCTCCAACCCACGGGGGCAGCGCCCCACGGCACCTGCGGCGCTCGGCCGCTCGGCCGAGCCGAGCCGGGCCGGTCCGACTGGTCGGGCCGCGCCCTGGCCGGACCGGACCGGGTCCAGCCGGGTCGGACCGGGTCGGGTCGACCCGGTTTGGCCGACCCAGGGGGGGTCGAGCCGGGTCGGCCCGGGCCCAGACCCCCCGTCTTCGGACCGTTTTCGGTATTTTGCCCGTAAATTGAGCTACGGGCCTCCGAACGACGCGCCGTCAGCGGAAACACAATCCTTGGATCGAGACGGTCATTTCGGTATATCGCACTCAAGGTTTTGGAATACTTTGTGTTCAGCCAGGTTGGTTCGTACACGAAACCAACTGGGCCCTCGGAGCGGAAACGCTCATATCTTGAGCTTCGGACGTCTGATCGACATGCCGTTGACTTCGTTGAATTCCTCTAAGTGAGACGGATATTTTGCCTCACTTCGCCCGAGGTTTGGATGCAGGTGGAGTATGGTCGGGTTAGTTTTTCCTTAAAAACCAACCGGGCCCCTGGGACGAAAGGCCAATAACTCTCAGACCGAGTGTCTGATTGACACGTCGTCTGCGACGTTGAGTTCATCTTGACGATACGAAACATTTGGATACATCAACTTTGGACTTTGTGTTAGTTGATGTATCAGCCTCTCGGCTCGTGGAGCGGACCCTCTCGAACGAGCTTGCTGTGTGCGGGAACCCTAGAGTTGGCTGCGACTGCTACTTTGACAGCGACGACTGTGCAGAGATCCTCAGTGGACTACAGCGACGACCGTGCAGAGATCCTCAGTGGACTGTGATGACGACTGTGCAGAGATCCTCACTGGACTGCGACGACTACTGCACTCAGCGATCCTACGTGGATCAGTGCTACAGATCCTGTGTGGATCTGATCCTGTGTGGGTCAGCGCTCAGCGGTTCTGTGTGAGCCAACGCCTACAGGTCCTGTGTGGGCCCGATCCTGTGTGGGTCTTTGCGGGGGTTAGTTACCTACCGATCCTGTGTGGGTCATTGCGGGGTTTAGTACCTATCAATCTTTTGTGGGTTCGATGACTTAGATGGATCAGTGATCATATTTATCATCATCCGAAGAAGTATACCTGTGTGAGCTGAATCTTGTGCTACTCTCCTTTGTGGATTGTGTTGAACTATCCTGTGTGGATTTACTGTTTACTATCCTTCATGGATTGTGTTGTCGTATCCTGTGTGGTTATACGTTTTTCTTTCCTGTGCGGACTGGGTTGTGCTTGGGCTTGGATGTTGGAGCCGAACGGGAATTGATGACTTAGGTATATGTATGGGCATATACCTAAGCCATGTCAGATGTTACTTCGTGATTGTATCTTTCCTTTGTGGATTATCCTTTGTGGATTATGGGAGACCTTCGGGGGGTCTCGGGGTCCCTACTGAGTAGCTTATACTCACCCATGCACGGGCTATGCCCACACTTCGTTGTGTTGGTTGCAGACGAAGGACAGCGCTGGTCGTGGTGGAGGCGTGCGGAGCAGGACGGTACCTGGAGGTGGACCATTGGGCGGGACGTACTCGGAGCGGACGGCTGGACCGAGGAGCTGTGGAGGCTATTTTTACCCACCCTTCAGGTGGGACCTTCAGAGGATGGATCGACGCTGCGGCTTTTCTTTTTAGTTGATGTTTTCCCCTTTCAGTTGTACTTTACAGTTAGGCTTATATTTTCGGCCCCCTTTTACTTTCAGCACAGCTTGTTACAGTTTTTACTTAGTGTTTACTTTTCTGCTTGCTTTCTCTGTGGTGCTTGTTTACTTTTCAAAGGCAATGCCTTCCCTTTTTCCGGGATTTACGCCTTGGTGCTAGTCGCCAGCCCCTGGCCTATGGAATGCGGGCTTGGGGTAGTCACGGCATGGGCCCCGAGGACGGGTCGTGACATAGAATCCTATTTTTCATATTGAAATATTTTCTTTAATTTTTAAATTATTTTATAAAATAATTTTAACATAAAATACTATTGATGTCATTCTAAGAACTATTCACATAATTTGAGTTTAAAAACTACATGATAGAAATTGAATTAAAATATAATCCATTTAACCATAAAAAATATTTTTTTATTCACTATAAATTTCATGGGACACCACAATTCAACCACCAAATTATTAATTTTTAGGTTTTTAAAATATTTTACTTTAATTTTCTACAGCATTCATAAGCACTATATTGGTGTTGCGTAAACATTTAAGTTAATTATTTCATCACTAAAAATTTAAAAAAAATTACCATCAAAAAAATAATTTGATTAAAATAAAAATAACATTTAATATTAATTGAAAACCAATTTTAATACTCATTTTAACATATAATAAAACATTAAAAACAATAGAGTGGAATTTTGTATTTTTCTTTATATAAAATAATATATATGTAATTTTCAAATCAAAATGGCACAAAATTTACATAATATATAATAATGGATTAATATGGTAGAACCACACTCATCCGATAGATTAAATTCAAGTATTTTGGTAAGTTTTAGTCATCATCAAATTTTTTTAACCTTAATTACCCGATTTACCCTGACCATGGTGAAAAATATTTACTATAGTTACTCTCCATAACAACCTAAAATAAAAGGGGCGTATTTACAAAATTTAGATATCCTAATTTCAAAAAATATATCCATTTAGGAAATTAAATTCATCAAAGTTCTAGAATTTAATTTATTATGCAACCTGCAAAATGTGATTAAAAACGATTTTTTATAAAAATACCTTTGTAAGTATAAACACATTTGTATACCAAATTCAAGTATAATATTGATTAAAACAACATTTATTAGATTATTTTTAATCAAATTGAACTAATTAAATTTTTAAAATCATTTGAAAAACAATATAGATTTTTAAATACTTGAAAATAAAAGATAGTTTTTAATTAAAATCATTACTTTTCACTATTCATTGAAAAACAATATTTTTAGAAAATTAATAAATTATTGGTAAACTAATTTTTACATGATGATTTAAAAAATGAAATAAATTATTTCAAATTAAAATTCTATAATTTGATAATTAATATTTTAAATAAAACCATTTAATGCATGAAAACCCAATTTAATTGGAAAGACAACCTTTTCCTTTTGACAGAAAATTTACAAAATATTCTTATAATTAATATAACTATATAAAATATAATGATTGAAAACTATTTATGTTAAAATTTCTTAAATTCTTACATTATTCCCCCATTTTCAAAAAAAAATTCCTTTAAGTTTTATCGAATTCTCGATATAAATGGTTTAAAATATGTTCAAAATCAATTAGAAGGTGTGGAAGATAAAACATACGAACATGAAAAGAAAAGCTTTTTAATATTTAAAAATACTTTTATTGAGAACCCACGTCATAAAAATTTACAATAAATCGCCACTTTGAAATTAGGGAAATTGAAATATGAACATCATCCAAAATAACACATAACTAGGTTTAAAAATAGGATAAAACTAGTGGGAAGTGAAAATATGGACATGGAGGAAAAAAATAATGTCCAAATAATGATGGATAGCAGTCGATATACTTTATCACAAGAAATTAAATGATCATGATAAAGTAAATTACCAGAAAACCTAAACCAACAAGGTGTAGAGAGACCATCAATTCAAAAAAATGAAAAAAAATATGTTAATATTTTTATTTCATGTTCCTGTTAAAAAACTTACAGAATTCCTTTACCACCTATACTAATAACATTAGAAAATATACTTACTTGATAGGTATAATTTCATCATTTAATAAATTTCCACAACAATATCAGATTTTTCTCCAAAATATGAGATCTAAAATCAAGTTCTAATAGATCACATAATCCATAAAAAATAATAATATAATCCCCAATTATTTACATATTAACCAAAAATTAAATTCTTATCACAAAATTAGATAATATCCAAAATTAAAAAACCTTCATATAAAGAAATAATACATTTATCTCAAAACATTACACAATAATAAAAAAATTTAACTTAGATCATTCCATAAATAAATAATATTACATCCCAAATCACCTCAACAACCTCAACATTAAAGAACACTTTAATCTCAAAGTTTTTCTCATACCATTCAGCTTATATCCCCAAAAATGTAGTAGTGTTATTCTAAAATAATCCTTCACATTAAAAATAAATGATTCATATACCTCAAACTAATAAAATTTATCCCAATATATCATTAATCACATTAAAATCTTATCACTTAAAACCTCAGAAAATTAATCTATCCCTTTAATATTTCGATCAAACATTAATTTATAACCCCATGATGGTATCTATAACTTTTAATTTAATCTCACATGAAAATGTACTAATCTAAAATGATATCTAAACCTTTCCTCTCATACCAAATATAATAGCCCCAAACCCACACTCCCAGATTTGGTGCTAAAAATATAATAATTAAAATTTAGGATTTTATATTGATAAATGTGATCCAATTCCAACCATCCAGAAATGACATCCTAAAATGAAATATTTAGTCACATACTTACCTAAACACCTTTTAGTATTATATTATTTTAAATTGGAAAAAACACTTATATAATTACCCATTTCTTTATATGAGTATTATTTCCACTATACACTACTTTTTATATTCTAATTTAAATCTTCAATCTATCTAATAAAATGAGTAATAGATGAAACTATTCTATATTTAATTCAGTTAACATATTTCTTTATAACCTGGGGAAAATTAAATCATAATAATGGTGAGTTGAAACACTCTATAAGGGTAAATATAATCATTAGAAATTCAATATCATCAATGACCATAAAATGAGCATAATGATATGATGACATGGTCAAAGTCTATGAGAATAACATAAGAGAATTCATACCCATAAAAACCATGATCATAATACATGACTAATATAATAATAATTTAATATAATACAATATTCATATAATTAAACAATCATAAACCATGTGAAAACAATCCTTGAGAAAAGTATCCATTAGAAACTTATAGTAAGAAAAAAATGTGTTGGTATCTTGGAATATTTCCTTTCTATAATCCTTATAAGATATATTAAATATGTGTTAGAATTCCTGGTTAATAATCTTAATCTATTAGGTATAACATATTAATGGGTTAATTCCACCTTATCTTAGGAGTTACTTATAATCAATCACTCTTTTAATCATTAACTAATGAATTGGAGAGCTATATCGGAATCACTTATCATCAAGAGAAATATCATGCTCACCCAAGAACATAAATTAGGTATAATAACAATATCATAAACATAACACATGAAATCATGAATTTTTTAATATAACCATAACCATTTTTATTTCATACTTTTATATACCCACGGAAAAGAAACGATTGTGGTGATAATATCTCTTAAATAATCATAATAAATCCATATACATAATAAGGCTGATATCATCATAACATATCCATAGTGGAGTGTATATAAAATATAGGGTAGTTTAATTAATGAATATAAATTCCATAAAAATAAATTTTAAATAATTCTAGGGGAAAATACACTTTCCACTTAAATATTACTTTTAAAAAATAAAATTTCAAAAAAAATGAAAGTACTTTTAACTTTTTTGATAAACATGGGAACATATAAAAAATTATTAAATAAATAACATCCATGATGGTTTGAAAACCCATTCACTTCATAAATTTTAAAAATAAACATTCCTTTCAAACCTTTTTAAAGATATTAAAGGGGGAAATTGAAAAAAACATTAATAAGTTTCCTTTAAAAAATTTATAAAAATGTACAAGATCATTTAAAATAAATTTAGGAAATAATTTATTGCTATATTAAATTTTTATTGAAAACACTTTATAAAACATCGATATAGAGGAGAAAAATTCCCATATAAAAAAGAAGAAACAAGATCTATATCACTTACAAAAAAACATTATTAATGTTTCTTTAATCAAAAAGGGGGGAAATAGAAACTAAACTTTTAATCCATATTCATAACCATTTAAGAAGAAAATGGATTTGGTTCAAGATATTTGAATAATATGATCCCTCCCAAAATAATATTTAACATAAAAAATATTGAAAATAAATCAAATTATAACATAAGTCGTTTACAACTTTGGTATCTTTTGAATAAAATGTCACTGAAATAAATAGTATGATATAGAACTATAAATCCCATGAATTTCATGAACTAATATGTCAAAATTAGTTTATGATACAATAAGTAAACCACAAAAATAAATCACGGTCCATGATATGAATAATGTATCGGGAAAATGGGATTGATACAAAGAAAACCCTTGAAAATATCGTAACTTTTGAAGTGATAATTAATTCATGAAGAGTCTATGTCTACATATTTTATTCCATATAAAACAAGTTTATATATATAATAAAACAATTTATATATCAATTCATTCAAAATAATTACATAAAAATGTCAATGAAGTGGAAGTATAACCCAATGAATAGAATTTGAGTTAATAAACCCCTTACCATTTAGTAATATTCAAGTCAAATCCCCTAACATGAATAACTTTAATTAAAATATAAAATACCATGAATTATGAATTGTTCATGTTATAAAATTTAAAAGGGTAGTATATTAACCAACTAAATGAAATTGTGTGTGTAACATTTTAATATAACTTAATGAAGGGAAATTGAAATGAAATCCTTTACCTTGCGCCTATACTTTCTGTGTATTTTCTTTAAATCATGTATAATAAACTTATATAAATTATTTTATTATTTAATAGACTTCTATATATATTAAAATTTATCATTAAATAATTTTTTTAATTTATTAACATTGCATATTTAATTTTCATTTCATGTTTAATTACATAGTCTATTATGACCATGTTAGGTGTTTGGAGAATGATCGTTTAATAAATTCAAAATAGATTTGGTATGTTTACTATAGTCAAAGAGGTCAATGTTATATCATCTCTAGAATAATTATCATTTTATCAATATATAATAATGATTATATCTTAAATATAATATCATATATTTAATTAAATTTATATATACCAACTATGTGATGCCCTCTCCATCTAAAGTTACCCCTCCTGGGCCAAAAATAAAGGAACAAAGATAGTGATTCCCAAGTTCTGCCACTAGTAGGGCCAGGGTTGGAAAATAGCACCAAGGGTATAGAAATATTGAAAATTGGGACTATTTCCCTCTATAATAATAGTATTGGGAAATAGTATATCAATGATCAATCATATCCATAAAATATTATAACAGAATGGAAACCAAAAACCATCCCATGATGCATGAATAATGTAAACAAATACAGATTAAAGTCTCTGAATAAATACCCAAAAGTAAACATATGGCAGCGACATGGTAACTATACCAAGGTTCAAGCTCGTAATGTCTAGCTTGGTTCACATAGTCCCCCTAAAAACTGCAAATAGTTTGTATATACGAAGGATGAGAATAAAATTATACACATTAGAACCATACCAAAGCCTCTCATGCACATGTAAAAATAGCATAATAATGCACCTGAGAGAAAATAGAAGAACCAATAACACCTAAATAGGTAAAATATCCAATCTCATCCTCACTACAGAACACACACCAGATAACCCATCTGAGGATATTAACATTATAAGAATCATATTGTAACGACCCTAACTCCGATAACCTAGATCTAGTGTCTACTTTATTACATTGTCATATATACAAGGGGTCAAATCTCAAATAACCGAGTAGTTTAGTAGGTTTGGAGAACCATATACATACATGATACCCAATTTAGGTAGGGAAACAATAAATATAATAATAATGGAAAACATTTGTCATCTTTGAACTCATTTCGAGAATTATTCTCCATATCTTATGAAAGGAAGAAAAAATAAGGGTGAGATAAAATGATCAGTAGGGGTTACATATATAGAAATATATCATGAATAAGTAAATAAATAAACACACATTAAATTTAATCAATAACATGACTATCATCATTGGATAGGGAATAATAAATATGATAATGTAAATAACTGGAAAGACATTCCATTTAATCAATAAACTCAAAATTAAATGCTTAGATAGATAATATCACAGAAAATATATCATAAAAAATAATAATTGAATTATCAATGAAGAAAATTTGTAATTAATTGATTTCAAGAACTCAGACATCATGATTTTTTATTTTTTATTTCTTTCACAAGACAGTTCAAAACTACTAGGTAAAAACCCATCTGATTTAACCAACTAATTTTTCACATGAGACCGGAAAATTCATTGACGGGATATCTATAACTATGAAACACTTATAACATCATTTCAAAATCATTCCAAACATATCTAATAATATATTTAATTCATGAATAAATATTCATTATCATCAAATATTTGTATTGAGTAAGGATATCAATTTACCAATAATTACCCAGTTTATCAAATAACTTTCAAAGTAAAAACCATTTCTAAAAATGGTTTATGGTTTAGTAAATAATCATATACATTATATAAGAATATTTATATTTAATATAAGTGTAATTTACAATGAAAAATGATTACAAAAAATTGATTGTTTTAAGAGAAAGTAAATAATTACAAAAGAAAGTGTGATTATAAAATAATCTTTACCTCTTTGGTAAATTTTAATTTGTAACCACTTAACGAAAAAAATGAAATGAAAAATTCATAATAATGAATAAATATTTATTCGTGTTAAATATATCAAAGTGATGGTATATACACCACATAAAAGTTAATCGGTGGGTATTAACAAATATTACTCAATGAAAGAGAAATTGAGACGAAGTCCCTAACAATGATCATAACATTGAGGTGAGAATTAATTAATGAATTTATGATGTTTATAAAATGTAAATACACCTAAAAATAAAAAATAAAACATTATATAGTCAAAATTCATTACACACATAACCTTAAAAAGTCAAATATAATGAATAAGTAATATAACCTAATAAAAAGAAATTGAGTTATAAACTTATTTACCAATTGGTAATTTTAAAATAAAATCCTATTATGTTAAATAATGAAAATTAAAAAATAACATTATCTAATAATTATTAATGATATTGCACAAAAATTGGGTAGTATATACACCATTTAAAATAAGTTAGGTGCATACCATTATAATAAACCTCAATGAAGGGAAATTGAGATGAAGTCCCTTAGCTCATGATTCCTCTTGGTTGAATTTGATTTCACATCCTAGATAATGATTTTAATCATTTTACTAATTAATAAGAAACCATATTCATATTTATAATATCATATATTATCCCCTTGTGGCATTTTACCATCTATTTGTTAATAATATATCATTATTTTTATTATTTTGGGTGGTTATTGCCATGTTTTACCAAGCATGTTTTGTATTGAAAGTTATGATTATTAAAAATATTATATATTAACATAATATAAATAATTATATTAATTTTATAAATATCATATTGACTCATTATATACTTTTTTAGAATCATTATTTAAGTTTGGACATGGAAAATGGATCACATCACTTCGTGGAGATAGTAGGTCATACGTATTTATGAGTGAAGATATCATTACCTTAATGAGTGAAAGGTTAAATAATTATTTGATATATTAATAATATATAACTAATATAATGTCATATATATCATATATTTTCATTAAATTTATCCTTATTACATTCCTTATACTGCGTAAGTGAAAAATGAATCACATTGCTTCGAGAGGTAACACTAGTCCGTTGTACACACGAGCGACGTTATCATGTTTAAATGAAATAGATACTAAGAAGTTAAAGGTTATATTATAATTATATAAGTATAATAATATCATAAATATCATATTGATGTGTTTAACCTAACATTATATCTATCCTTGAAAGGTGGTGATAGAAAACGAATTACATCGGTTTGCGAGGGGTAGTCCACCATACACACGATCGACCATTTCATTTCCCATTTTATGGAAGAAAATATAGGTATAGGTCATGACATTAACATAAATATAATTATATTAAATAAATTGGTGTTATTATATAATCAGGTTTTAATAATATTTTAAGGAGTTGGTAGAAGAAACAAAAAAAAATATGCTTGTTTATGAACGCTACGTCTTCTTCGGATGACCTCTTTATATTTTCACAAGAAGACATCCATTTATGGGTTTAGAATAAAAAAGGGATCTATGAGGTTTTTATGGGATTAATTATGTGATTTGGGTAGGGATTTTATAAGCCAAATGGATTTGGATGTGTGAAGAGTGGATTAGATCAGGTGACCTTTTTTAAGTGGGGGAGAGGACACACATGAAATTTTTTAAAAGAATAAATTACTAAACACATTGTCATGATTAGTAGAATTGATTATGTTTTTATGGTTGATTTATATTCTAGGGAAGACCCTAGTTCATCTATCAAGTATATTTGATAGGTTTTGAGTGTGTATTTTTAATAATAATAACAAAATAGGGGGTGATTTTGTAAACAATTTTGAGAAAGTAACTTAACGTAAAGAGCTATAAAGTTGAAAGACAAGGTGGATTTTGAAAAATATGAGATAAATAAGTGATATTTTCTAAGTTACTACAGAACATGAAGAGTTCCTAATTCTTAATTTATTATTAGGTTTTAGTGTAATCCTTTGGTTGAGGGTTAACCAATATCTTGGTTCCCCTCTTTCCTCTTAAAATGATGCACAAAGAACCGCCCCTTGACACAACAATCATGTTGTCAAGGTTTGGACCACAAGAATAGAGTGAGGTATACCAAATCATACTTAAATCTCATGTATGTGTGAGAGAAATAGGATGCTTGTGTTGTCCAATAGGAACAACCCAATATTCACACTTGAATCTTAATCCAATCGGTATTGAAATGAGAAATGTTTCACTTAATTAAACCAAATCAATGCATTAAGAGAATAAGAACACGAAGATTAAAAATAAGTGAAATATTTCACACAAAAATTACACAAAACCAGTAGAATATAAGGTGGTGGAACTTTCTCTTCAAGTGTGTAGCGCCCTCACAATGATCACCCACCATTTAGCTCAATATCTGGAGGAGGAGGGAGCTTGGGCGGAACTTATTCTTCATTATTGATCCCCCTATGAGGATAGGGGCCTCCAGAACTTCAAGGATGAGGGGGAGACTCCTCTAGGACTCCAAAATGTCAGAGCTTCACTTTTGGTTCGAACTTACGAATGAGGTGCCCATGGTGCCTTTTTATAGCCAAAATGGGACATGGTTTTGGGCACCCTGTTTTTGAGATACCACTTGTGTCTCGGTTTTAGAATAGTAAAAATCCATATCACGACTTGAACAAAAGATAAGAGTTGTTAGTCAGCCTCTCGAATGTATTCTTGTCTAATTTAGTATCCATTAGACAATTTTATTGGGATAAATGGTCAAAATACCGAAACAAACTTTTGAATTCGAGCAGATTCTATCCCCGGGACAGAATGATTCAGATGGGCCACCAAATGGAAGAATTAGGCTTTAGTTACTCAATAATAGTTGTATCCAATGATCTTTTGGATAGTAACACCAAGTTTCATCCCATTTTAATGCATTAAATTCGTGTACTATTCAAAACAGTGGATAGATGTCCATGGGATGCCATGCAGTTTGACCCATTTTTCTTCTGGATGATCTTCAGGCCTCCAAATCACCTCCACCTTCAATGAAAATATAAAAACAAGTATAATTTACCTTTTTAACTGTGATAAAAAATAATTCATTGAATAAAAAATGAAGTGAAATTTATAATTATATTTTGAATATTCATTACAAAACTAGTTTAAAGCAGCGGTGTATGGGTGGAATTGAATAGTGAATCACTATTCGATCACACCCCCAAACCTAAACATTTACACTCCTGGGAAAATCCACATATCAAAAAAATGATGCATGTATATATTCCAAAAATCATAAATATTTAACATTTGAGGAAATTTTAATTCATTAAAGTAATTTGATCAATGCACGAACCACACCAAGGAGTTCTTCCTAGTGAAAATGGAAAAAGATGTCTCATAAATCATATCACAATGAAATTAAAAGAGATTCATGAAACCAAATTTATCAAGGAATTCAAAATTCAACCATTCTAATAACTCTCCATTTTTGTGTGTGAAAACCATTCCATGCTATTTTTTTCACTTTCTATACAATAAATATATGTTAATTTAAAATTATTCAGCTTTAAATGAATTTCTTTCACCAAACCTACCCTACATCCTTTGAAATCATATTTCAAGACCCACTTACTTAAGCATTCCCAAAAGTAAAACCATAATCTCCCGAACTATATATCCCCATATTTTTCACATTTCATCACTCCCATCATTTATTATTTTTTTCTTTTAGAAGTTTCATTTGGAACAAATCGCACACTCATCTCTCAACCCTGGTTTTATCTCCTCATGACACTAATTGAAATAGTTATAACAAGATAAAAGGTTGAGGAGGATTGGTTTTTGACCTACCCAAGACACAACCCATTTTTTAGGGCGTACAACAGTCAAACAATAGGTACACACGCATAGGTCAATCTGGTATAGTAATGAACATATCTGATAAGGAAAGAATATATGGAAATATAATTTAAAGATGAAAAATATTAACCTAACATATATTATTCACCTTATATTAAGTAATAAATATTCACACTTTGTGGATTGGAGAAAAAATGTGTGTAGATATTAGTGACACGGTTTTCCCAAAAACTACTCACACAATGGGAATCAATCATCTCAAATGTTTCACAGTGATACAGCCATTAATATCATTGATTAGAAAACTAATTCACTAAAAATCACTCCCTAATGTTAAATTCATACAAACATTCAATCCCAAAAAGAGATAGGTCTTTTTTTTAAATGTAAAATCAATATGGAATCAAAAATTTCAGCATGCATTTTCAGTAAGATCCATGATTTGTTGACCATAAGGGGGTAAAGTAAAAATACCATAAAGAAGGTGAAAAAGAGAAGAAAGAAGAAATACAATTAAAATCCTAATGAACCCCTAAAGATGGGTAAAAGTCAAAATATCATAAAGAAGGCAAAGAAGAGAAGAAATAAGAAAGACGATGAAAATCCTAATGAACTCAACAAGACGGGGAAAAGTGAAAATACCATAAAGAAGGTGAAAAGGGGAAGAAATAAAAAAGGCGATGAAAATTATTAACTAATCTAGGAATATACCCATCCCCCCCACACCTAAATTGTACAGTTTCCTCACCATAATAGAAGAGAATGTGGGAAGGAAGGATAAAACCTAGTGAGTTTCATTCATATATTTCTTCTTGAACATGGAGTTCCTCCATCGGGGACTCTGAAATGGATTCATGGAAGTACTTTAGCCACTGCCCATTTACAATTAAGGTTTTCTTGGTTTCTTCATTTTGAACCTTGACAAAACCGAATGGAGAGACGTTAGTAATAGTGTATAGTCCAAACAAATGGGAACGAATGTCACAACCCGTCCCCTGGGGCCCATACCATGACTACCCCAAGCCCGCCTTCCATAGGCCAGGGGCTGTCGACCAGCACCAAAGGCGTAATTCTCTATGACTGGGAGGGCATTGAGTTTATAACCTGTAAAAACACACACAAGAAAGCACACAGGTGGATATGAGACACTAATTAAATTGTATAACAAAAGAGTGCTGAAAGTAAAAGGGGCTAGAATGCAAGCCCAACTAGAAAGTACCAGTACAACTATGATACAATACAACTGAAGAAAGGGAAAGTCAGCTGTTGGGTCGTCCTCTGTGGTTCTTACCTAAAGGATAGGTACATATCACCTCCTCAACACTCCTCATCCGTCCGTCTCCTCCATGTACTGACTCGTCGTAACGTCCACCTCTGTGTACCGTCCAGACCTGGTATTCTCGTCCTCATTCAGCGTTGTCTGTCGTCTGCATCCAACCCAACAAGGTGCAGGCAAAGCCCATGCAGGGGTGAGTATAACGATACTCAGTATGGACCCCGAGACCCTCAAGGTCTCACAAAATCCACCAAGGATAAACCATAAAGAATGAAATCAACAGATAACACTACTTAGGTATATTCCCATACATATACCTAAGTTATCAAGTGATCCATCTCAATCATGAGGAAAACACAGAAAAACTGACTCAGCTCAAACCAAGATTTTATTCTAGGGGTAGTATCAAGTAACATCCTCAGTCACATTGTCGAAACCTTGGATGCTGGAGAACTCCTCCTCTATCGAGTACAATGGGTCTGCCACGACACTAAGCGCACTTCCCACTAACCTTGGACTGCTGAGGTACTCCTCCTGTCGAGTACTATGGATCTGTTGTGTCACCAATCATGCTACCCACTGTGGGTTTGTCACGTCACCAAGCGCGCTCCCCCTCAAAGCCTATTGAGGTACTCCTCCTATCGAGTACCGTGGGTCTGCCGTGTCACAAAGTCACTCCCCACTGTGGGTCCACCGCGACATTAAGGCACTCCCCACTGGGCCTGTCGAGTCACTCTGAGTCAAACGATCAGCAGTCATCAAGTCTTAGCTAGCCACTAGGTCTCCGCACTATGCTCGCTTGTCTCCGGGAGGATCCACTCCACAAGCTACTGGTCGATGCTCCAACTTCCACAAAGTCCCATGAAGAAGTATCTCAAAGGTATGTCACGTCATAAGGATCTCAACGTAATAGACGGCGCATCAATCGGATGCCTGGTCTGTGAGTTATTATCCTTTTAGTTCTGAGGGCCCGGTTGGATTCATGCTCGATCCAACCCGGCCATTCCCCATCCCAATCCAAAACTCCAATGGAGTATACTCAAAGGAACCGTCTCACTCCAAGATTTCCAGCACCACTAACGGTTCGTCAAATGGACGTCAGGTGCCAAAGATATGGCCAAAAGAAAGTAAAAGGGGTCGTAGTGGGCCCGGGTCCGGTCCGACCCAGTAGGATCGACCCGGCCCAACACGTTGGGTCTAGCCCAGCCCGTTGGGTTCAATCCGGTCCAACAGGCCGTGAGGGGCCGTGGAGATCTGTGAGGGCAGCTTGGCCGTGGAGGGTGTCGTGAGGGCACGAGAGGCTTCCTCCACATTAATGAGGGGGGTTGAGAGTTTATCTCAATTATAGGGGGGTTTAGTCCCAGGTGGTCCACACCACCATAACCTCTCATGGGAGGTTATGGTTCAGGTGGTCCCCACCACCATAACCTCTCATGAGAGGTTAAGGTCCGGTGGTCCCCACAACTCAACTTCCACATAGAGGTTTAGTTCTAGTGGACCCCACCTCCCAACACCCACATGGGTGATGAAAATAAAAATAAAAATGTCATACACTTTCATTTTTATTTTATTCTCACACAAAAAAGCCCAAAAACTAACTTTCGACTTCAACTATTTGTCATCGAGGTGAAAGTATCCTTCATAGAATATCGGCGCTACGAGTTCAACTGTGCCCTTGGATTTCAATTCCGAGTACCGATTTAAAAGTTAGAAAAACCTGCTCGCGCATTTACTGAACGTACCCAAAAAAATGTTCAGAAATTCATTCTGGGCACTCCAGGCCTCAGAATCACGCGCCGTCAATTTTTAAAGACTCGTAAAATTCCCATATATTTTTAAAAAATTACATGGAAATTCTGGGTCTTTACATTCTCCCCACCTCAGGGATCTACATCATCATAATCCACAACTCAAACTAGGTGAACAAGTGGGGGTACTGAGCACACATTTGAGCCTCCCACTCCCATGTACTCTCCTAGAGGTTCCCGTACTGTCAGCGAACGCACACTAGAGGTATCGACCATCCACGAAGGACCCACTCCTGTCAATCCTCAATCTCTACTGGAACCTCCATAAAATTTTCACTATCGTCGACGTCCAGATCGCCATGGTCGATGATGTGAGAAGTGTCGTGCACGTATCTCCTTAGCTAGGATATGTGGAAGACGTCGTGTACCCAGTGCAACTAAGGTGGAAGAGCTAAGTAGTATTCCACCTCACCAACTCTGCTGAAGACCTGAAAATGTCAGATGAATCTCAGAGATAACTTTCCACCTCGGCCAAATCTTTGCAAACCTGGTCGAGGTGAGACCCATTGAAAGACATGGTCACCATCCTCGAAATCCAGAGGTCTTTGTCTCTTGTCAGCATACGACTTCTTCCTACTCTATGCGGTCTTCATCTGCTCTTGGATGATCTACACCTTCTCTATGGTAGCCGGTACCATCTCTGGTCCCACTAGTGCTGACTCCCTTGGGTCACTCTAGCACAAAGGTGATCTGCAAGGTCACCCGTATAACACCTCAAAAGGTGTCATCACTATGGTGGAGTGATAACTGTTGTTTTATGAAAACTCCACCAAAGGTAAGTGATCCTCCCATCTATGACCGAATTCAAGGACACAACCACGCAGCATATCCTCGAGGGTCTAAATTGTCTGCTCAGTCTGACCATCCGTCTGAGGATGGAAGGCAGTGCTCAAACGAAGCTGCATCTCGAAAGCCTCCTACAAACCCTTCCATAGCCGGGTAGTAAAATGTGCATCACGATCAGAGATAATCGTCGAAGGTACTTCATGTAGCTAAACAATATCTTGAACATAGAGGCGTCCCAAGCTCTCTACTGAACCCCGCTCTCTGATCGGTAGGAAGTGGGATGACTTGGTGAGTCATTCGATGATCACCCAAATCGATTCATGTACCCTAGATGTACGTGGAAGTCCTATAATTAACTCCATGGATATCCCATCCTACTTCCACTCTGGGACCTCTAAAGGCTGAACCAAGCCTGCTGGTACCTGATTCTCCACCATCACTTGCTGACAAGTGAGGCATCGAGTAACAAATTCTTCAACTGTTTTCTTCTTTCCTGGCCACCAATGCTATCGTCGGAGGTCCTGGTACATCTTCGCCACTCCTGGATGTACCTCTAGAGGGGATGTGTGGAACTCCATCAACACTTCCTCCTGAAGTGACACTAGTACCATGGTACTTCCCCTAAAGAGAATGACGTGCTCCCCACCTTCATAAAATCCATCGGGTGCCTGTCCTGTGGATATCTGAGCACATCGTGTCTTGCAATCAGCATCCCCACATTGCACCTCCCTGACTCGCTGAAGAAGTGGGGGAGTGACTGTAAGAGACTGTATAAAATTTGCTCCATATCTATCCACAAAGGATATCTGCAAAGCAGCCAGTTGCTCTGTCACATCGCCTAGTAGCTGTATACCACATCTCCTGCTGAGTGCATCTGCAACAATGTTCCCCTTTCCAAGAGTATATACTATCTTGAAATCATAGTCCTAGAGGAACTCAAGCCAACGTCATTGAGGTTCATGCCTTTCTGGGAGAATATATACTTAAGACTCTTGTGATCAGAGTACACGGTAAAACGCTCACCCATCAGATAGTGTCGCCACATCTTCAAGGTGAAGACCACTGTTGCTAACTTCAGGTCATGGGTAGCATAGTTCTGCTCATGTTGTCTCATCTGTCGAGAACCATATGTGATCACTGCTCACTCCTTCAATAGGACACATCTGAGTCTGGTCCCTGATGCATCGCAGTAAACTATGTACCCTACACTTTCCTCTGGAAGCCTCAAGATGGGGGGCACTAGTCAGACTCTGCCTCAGCTCCTGAAAGCTCTACTGACATCTCTTTGACCACACAAAGGGTTGACCATTCTTCATCAAGGCTGATAGTGGTGCTGCAACTCTGAAGAAATCTGGCACAAATCTCTGGTAGTATCCAGCCAAACCCAGGAAACCTCGTACTTCCGTCACACTCCTGGGTGGCTCCCAGGCAAGTACTACCTCAATCTTTGCTGGATCCACTACAACTCTAGCCTCCGAGATGAAATGTCCCAGCAAGTGAACCTCTCAGATCTATAACTGGAACTTAGAGAGATTATCATAAATCTGGTGCTCTCAAAGTGTGTCTAGTACTACCTGCAAATGATAGAAATTCTCCTCCTCAGTATCCAAGTATATTAGAATTTTGTCGATGAAGACCACTAAAAAGCGATCAAGGTAAGGCTGAAAGACCCTATTCATGAGTCCCATGAACACTGCTGGAGTTTTGGTTATGCTGAAAGGAATAACCAAGAACTCATAGTGGCCGTACCGACATCTAAAATTTGTCTTCTACACATCCTTGTCTTGAAATCTGAGCTGGTGATAGCCTGATATGAGGTATATCTTCGAGAACCACTGTGCTCCCTTCAGTTGATCAAAGAGTTCGTCAATCCTCAAAATTGGATAATTTTTTTTCAAAGTCACCTGTTTCAGGTGATGATAGTCAACACAAAGTCTTAATATCCCATCCACCTTCTTGGAAAATAGAATTGGGGCTACCCTAGGAGAAACACTGGGTCAGATGAATCCCTTCCCCTGAAAGTCCTCTAGCTGTACTCGTAGCTCACGAAGCTCCGCAGGAGCCATCCAATATGCTAGTGTAGATATCGGTGTCATCTCAAGGTATAATTCAATGTAAAAATACACCTATTTACGAGGAGGTAGACCTAAGACATCATCATGGAAAACATCTGTGTACTGGTCCACCACTACAGGATAACTCGGAATCTCCACATCAACAGCTCCGAGGGTAAGGCTATCCAACTGATGAGTGATCGGTTGCACTCTCCTCGAGAAAGTCCATCATGTGCTGTAAAGGATCCATTCTCACCGGTGAAGGTAAACCTAGTCCCATATGTGCGGACACATCACACTTTGTTCCAAATATAGTTAATCTGAGCATGGACTATAGATAACCAGTCCATACCCAAGATGACATCGTAAGGCCTCAACCCCGCTACTAGAAGATCCCAACCGATGCTCTCGCCTACTAGAGTAATCTCACACTGATGACACCAGTGTGTAATCGTCAAATCCGCTCCCGTATGAGTCTCTATTCGTAAGGATCGATCTAATGGCTCTGTCAGAATCTCCGAGCTCCGAACGAGGGAAGTGAAAATGAAAGAATGACTAGCACCTGTGTCTATAAGTACTGTAGCTATGGTGCAGTAGACACAGATCATACCTTGTATCATCTCCAGAGCATCATGGTCGTAGGCCTCAACAACCTGGAGCTGAGCTCTTCTTTATCCACCTGCTTCCTACAGTCAGGGTGGACCTCCTGGTGGTGGTGGCGGTAATATCTCGAATGGTAACCCACCGCCAGCTACACGACCAGCTCCTCTGCCACATCTACCTACTCCCTGCAGACCACCTAGATCGAATCTATATCTCTACCTGGGTGGTCCTTCGACCGTCTTCTTATCATTCGAATGGCAGGTCGGATAGTCACGATCCATGTGACCCTGGCCGCCGCATGTGAAACATTGCCCGCTCATGGATTGTCTGTCTCTGCTTCAGGTGCCCCGCACAACCGATCCAGAATCATGTGGTCGTACACCAGTAGGTCTGGTCCTCTTGGACATCTATGACATCTTTCTACTTCCAGCTACAGAATACTCCACTACATGTCGACTGGTGGTGGATCTCACTGTTGGAGACTGCTTAGCAAGGAAACTCTCTACTATGAGGACCCTCTCTAACACCCCTGCCTGCATCGGGATGCTGAGTGGGATCATCGAAGCCCTGATCTCCCACCTGAGTCCCTTCTCAAAGTTCTGGTCCCTAAATAATGGGTCCCAAACCATATCGGTGGAGTACTGTGAGAATTCAGTGAACCTCACTGAGTACTAAGCTACAGTCATGTTGCCCGGCTGCAGATGAAGTAGCTCATGTATGCGCATTGCACGAAGAGTTTTTGGGACAAACTCTGCCCGAAACAGGATCTCGAAGTATATCCAGAGAAGCGCCACCTCATCGTGGACCTAGAGCATCAAGCTCCAACATCTGTCTGCTGCTTCCTATAGAAGGTTGGTGGAAAGGATCACCATGAGATCAGCTGGTGTCCCTACGAGTCATAAAACTCTCACCATAGCCTCCATCCAATCCTCAGCCGCCTATGGGTACATCTCTCCCCTAAACCTGGGTGGCCTCTGGTACTAGAACTCGTGCAACATGCTCAAACAGCATGCACTATCTGCTACTGGGGCTAGTGGCATCGGTGGACCAATGGGGAAAGGTATCGCTGGTGCCTCTGCTGAAAGAGGGCCCTACACCGAGGCCTCGTCGGTCGGTGGGCTATCAGTGCATAAAACACTTGGAACTCTAGTTGGATATCTACATAGAGGCATCCTGAAAAGAAACAGGTGTTCTATGGTTAAAAGGTATACCTGGTGAGCTGACCTAGTGAGCTGACCTTAAGAAAAAATTTGAAAACACACATGCAATCAGAGTTTTTAGCACTGAGTCGGAAATCAGAAGTCAGGGTCCTGGTGTGTGGATACGTTAGTCGTCGCACCAACACTAGACTCCCTGAACTAAAAACCACACTCACTACACTTAACACTATTTCTTCACAGAAAATATCAGAGTCCTAAGTTCTGCGGTAGAATCGACTCCTCCGATACTAATTTGTCACGACATGTCCACCAGGGCCCGTGCCGTGAGTACCCCAAGCCTTCCTTCCATAGGCCAGGGGCTCGAGACTAGCACCAAAGGAATAATTCACTAAGACTGGGAAGGAATTGCCTTTATAACCTGTAAACACACACACAAGCAAGGACACAGCTGGATATGAGACACTAAGTAAATTGTATAACAAAAGAGTGCTAAAATTAAAAGGGGCCAGAATATAAGCCCAACTGGAAAGTACATATACAACTGTGATACAATACAACTAAAGAAAGGGAAGGTTATTTGTTGGGTCTTCCTCTGTGATTCCTACCTGAAGGGTAGGTATAGATCACCTCCTCAACACTCCTCGTCTATCTGTCTTCTCCGTGTACCGACTCATCGTAAGGTCCACCTCTAGGTACCATCCAGACCTGGTATTCTCATCCTCAGTCAATGTTGTCTATCTTCTACATCCAAAACTACAAGGTGTAGCCAAATCCCATGCAGGGGTGAGTATAACGATACTCAGTAGGGACCCCGAGACCCTCAACATCTCACAAAATCAACTAAGGATAAACTACAAAGAATTAAATCAACAGATAACCCTACATAGGTATATACTGATACATATACCTAAGTTATCAAATGATCCATCTCAATCATGAGTAAAACACAGAAAAACTAACTCAAATCAAACTAGGATTTTATTCTAGGGGTAATATCAAATAACATCCCCAGTCACATTGTTGAATCCTTGGCTGTTGGATAAATCCTCCTCTGTCGAGTATAGTGGGCCTGTTGTGACACCAATCGCGCTTCTCACTAACCTTGGACTACTTAGGTACTCCTTATGTCGAGTACCATGGATCTGTCGCGTCACCAAGCGCGCTCCCCACTGTGGGTCTCCCGCATCACCAAGTGCACTCACCCTCAAATCCAGCTAAGGTAATCCTACTGTCGAGTACCGTGGGTCTGCCGCATCACCAAGGCGCTCCCCACCATGGGTCTACCGCGACACCAAGGTGCTCCCCACTGGGCCTGTTAAGTCACTCCAAGTCAAATGGTCAGCAGTCGTCAAGTCTCAGCCATCCACTAGGTCTCCGCACTATGCTCGCTCGTCTCTAGGAGGATCCACTCCATAAGCTACTGGTAGATACTCCAACTTCCACAAATTCCCACAAATAAGTATCTCAAAGGTCCTCCATGTCATAGGGATCTCAACATAACAAACTGCGTGTCAATCGGATGCCCGGTTTGTGAGTTATTAGCCTTTTAGTCCCAGGGGCCTGGTTGGATTCATGCTCGATCCAACCTGACTATTCCCCATCTCAATCCAAAACTCCAGTGGAGTATACTCAAAAGGTATTGTCTCACTCCAATATTTCCAGCACCGCTGACGATTCGTCAAACGGACGTACGGTGCCAAAGATATGGCCAAAAGAAAGTAAAAGGGGTTGTAGTGGGCTTGGGTCCGGTCTGACCTAGTCGGACCAACCCGTCCCAACTAGTCCTAGGCTGACCCGGTTCAGGTTGGCCTGGCCTCACCTGTTGGGTCCGGCAAGGCCCGTTGGGCGGCCAGGCCTGTTGGGTTCGGCCCGGCCCAGCAGGCCGTGAGGGGCCGCAGAGAGCCGCGATGGTGGCTTGGCTGCGGAGGGTGCTACGAGGGCATGAGACCGTGGGGCAGCTCGAAGGGCCACGGCCGGCATGATCTGGGGCGGCTCAGAGGGAATCAGGGTGGCTCGAAGGGCCGTGTCCGGCGTGAGCCCGGGCTACTCAGAGGGCCACTAGCAGCGCGGCCCGTGGGGGTCGTAGCCGACGGGCAGTACGGCTGGCGGGGCGGTGCGGCCAGCGGGCGGCACGGCCGGCGGGCAGCCCGGCCGGTGGGTGGCGCGGCCGAGGGGGCTCGGATAGCGGGTGTCTCGGCCGGCGGGCGGCACGGCTGGAGTGGCGCGGCCGGTGGGGGGCACGGCCGGGGTGGCGTGGCCGAAAGGATAGGTTATATCCCCCCTTGGGGATAACCCATTTGACCAACCACTTTATTACATTATAATTCTATCCTAAGGTCTCAATGGGAATGAAACCCATTAAATGGAAAAAAGGACCATTTATTAAACCAAAGGACCATTGCGATATCTTACTTGCATCATCATGTCTGTATCACCAGTCATGCAGCATACTTGCATCACCACAGGTTTACGTCATCTATCTCGCCTACTCCCCTGCTATCTTGTTCCATAATATGTGTCACAAACTTCAAAATAATTTTCATGGTTCTTAAATTTCTTTAATTCATATGGCATAACTTTATCATATTTCATTTTGACACAAAAATTCTTCTCTTCGATATATCACTATATATCACAAGCCCTTCATTTCTAGATGGTAGATTCAAAATCAGAGCATTAAAAAATCTCATATTAAGTCCATAGAAACATTATTCACATTCCATTTTCTAAAATAACATAACCCCTTTACATGTAATATTTCATAATAGGTTATAGAATCAAGAAAAATTCTGAATAAATCATTGATATTAACCTATCGAACCAATGAAACTACAAACCTTGGTTATGTTTGTTGGTGTATCCCATTCTTGGAATGACTTCTTCCTCATGAGATCAATTGAGAATCAATCCTTAGAGATAATATATCTAAAAAAATAAATTTCTTAAAGCCTTAAATCAAACTTGCTAAATTTCCCATATAACTCTATCATTTTAAGAGTATAATGAATAATCTGAAAGGGTTTCTCATAGTCCTCGTAACTTTTAGTATACACCAATATATCATCAATGAATACAAAGAAAAATCATCAATATTTTTTCTTAAATAATATATTCATTAGATCCATAAAAATAGAGGGTACATTAGTCAATCCAATTAGAATTATTTTAAACTCTTAATTTCCATACCTCATTCAAAATATTGTATTCAGAATATTTTCCTTCATTAATCACAATTGATGATACCTAGAATGAAGTAAAATGTTTGAAAAATATTGGTTTTTAATTAACTTGACCGAATATGTCTTAAATTTTAGGAAAAGGATACATTTTCTTTATCATAATAGCATTGATTTCCCTATAATCAATGCATAGCCTCATGGATTCATCATTATTCTTAATGAAGAGAATAAGGGATCCACATGGAGAAACACTAGGGTGAATAAATATATTTTTCACATTACTCCTATAATTGTTTCTTCAACTCCACTAATTCTATAATGTCAATTATATAGTAAGTCTTTGATATTGTCCTTGCATCAGGGATTAAATCAATAGAAAAATACACTTCATGCTCTGGGGAATGTTTAGGTAATTCTTCGAGAATACATTAATTTATTCTTGTATAATAGGTATATCTAAAATTTGAATATTTCTTTCTCCGTCCATATATTTTTTCCTCTATTATTTTCCAATAATAACATTCAGTAGGACTACTGGGTTTGTATCTAGACATGTCTTAGATAATGATGCTTATGTTCCAAATATATGGATGTATATATCATCATCTAAAATCATAATTTCCTTCTTATTATAATATATTTTTTCAATATATTTTAAAATATAGTCCATACCAAAGATTATATCAAACTCAAGAATAGGTATTATAATAAGGTCAATAAACAAATAATGTTTATGTTTCATAATGGGGACTTTTTGACACATCCATGTTGCAGTGAAAAATACACTGGGAATTTTTACTGACAACCCCATTATTAAAGTGCTGGGGAAATATCTAATTTTCCTGGAAAATTTGTAATATATAAAAGACTATGAGAATCATGAATAAAATAAATAATTAGATAAATTTTATGATATAATTAAAGTACCTTTCACCGCATCATTTGGTACTTCCACCTCAGCTATAGTGATCACATAAGCATGGCCTTCTCCCCTTGGACTCTTTTATAGTATACTCATGTGACTCTTAGGAAATTATTTTTCATGTATCCCTATATCCCTACATTTTAAACACTGAATAATAGTTTTTTATTTATTTCTTTTTCATTCTATAGCTTAACGACCCTTATCTCCACACTTATAAAAAACTCCCAAGCACTTTAATAATTTACCAAGACTATTCTTTCCACAATTATCACAAGATATAAATTTCTTTGTTCTCTTATCCATATTTTATGCATTACATTTTTCTTGTTTCTCATTTGACCTTTTATTTTCTTGATTTCCATTGAACATATAGGATTTAGAAAATTATTTCACCATTTTGTTGGAACAAAATACTATTTCATCATATGATGAAAATTTTTTCTAGACTATCTCCCATTGGATACTTGGCTTAATCCATTCAAACAAATGGACAATAATTCACTCCATTATAGGTATGAAATATGTAGTGTACCTATATAACCTTGTAAAGGTATCCTCATACTCAATAACACTTTCTTATTAATTTTTCTTTAAGTTAGGAAAATTTCTATTTATTTCATTTTTTTCTCATGAGGAAAATATTTGTTGAATAATGTCTTCTTAAAACATTTCAATTCCATGAGTTCTACTTCTTCTTCCTCTATAGTATTTTGGATCAACGGCCGCCATTGATCAGTATTACCTTTGAGACAATACACTAAAATTTTACCCTTTTCCTTTTCATAATATCCTAGAGAAATAAATTTCTTCTCCAAAGACTTAATACATTTATCATCTACAATTTGATTAGTAGTCCCACCAAATGATGGGGGGTTTTGTTCCATGAATCAATCCAACATAGTAAAATCACACTATGGAACATATTAATCCATCCAAGAAATGTTATTTCCCATAACCTGATTAAGTTTCCCTAATATCTCTATGATCTACACATTTACAATACCAGCTATATAGGATTACTTAGAAGAGATATCTCTACATTGTCCATGAGTATTGATACTCTTATTCCTTCCTAACACCATTCCTAAACAATTGAATTATAACAACCCTATTCTTTATTACACATTAATTCATGATTTATTACATAAAAGTACTCATAATAAAACCTGAAATATCGATAATTATAGTGTATTTGGGAATTAGGTACACAACATAACATCTTGAACATGGGATACAACAACATTATTAAAAACTTCTTTAATATGCTTCTAAAATTCCATGGATTTTAAAACTGTACAGGATAACCTGGGGAAACATCAGAAAGGGGTGAGCTATAAATCTTAGTAAGGTAATAAAAATTTAATAATGTGATACATGTTAGACAATAGTCATATTAATTAGTTATAAAAAAGAGTATGAATCATAATCATGGGTAATGAGACATGATATATCATGATAATCATAACATGGGAAATGTGGAAACAGCTTATAACACTACATCATAAACATATATCTAGGATAAACCGGCAAAAAAAAATGGTTGAAAAAGTTTCATAAATTAATAAGGATCACTCACTATCCCAACATGACATATCATGATATTAAAAATTTCCCAATTCATTGGAGGGATATATAATTTTGGGCGCACTCGTCACATTCATTCATTATCATGTTTAAGTGTGTCATATAGATCAAACAACTTGGATTAATTCATCATAATAATTTATTCCAAAGTGAATGAGTGTGGAATAAATATATTTAATTCCCCAATGAAAAATTATATGTGCATAAATGTGAACACCCTTGATAGTAAATGGATATGTTGTTCACTACACAATTCTTTTGGCATGGAAAATGACGGTGAAATTTTAGCAGCATAATGATGTCATTTAAATATTCATAAAAAAGTTTTGATGGGATATGAGGGGGTGTATAATAACATAGACATCAAATGGGAAGTAATATAGAAATATAAAAACATATTCCATCATTATAAATTTTAAATTTAAGGCATAAGTTAATGAAGAAACTTGAATAAAGAAAAGAATCCTAACTATATTTCGGCATGGTAATGGGTGTACCTAAAGAATCATGGTAGGATTAATGAGAGTGAAAGGGGGATACAATCATTATTAAATTAAATTTAAATTAAGGTGAAATGGAATAACATATCCCAAAATAACAAAATGGAATTTAATATACATAAAATAAAATAAGTGCTTGAATGGAAATGAGAAGACATAAATCACTTACTAAATTTCGGCATGGTAATGGGTGTATATAACGGTTCATTGGAAAGATTAATGAGTGTGAAAGGGGTATATAATAATTTATAAATAAAAATGATATTATTTTGGATATATAATAAAATATCCCAACATGAAAAAATGGAAATTAAGAATCATAACATAAAATAAGTGCTTGAATAAAATAGAGAGTGGAAGATTCCTTACTTGATTGTGTGACTCAAAATGCTTGGTAGGTGATTCATGAGGTATTTTGGGGCCTTTGTAGGACTCTATAAAGTGTATTTAGGAGTATTTACATGATTATAAGAGTTTGAGATAAGATAAATGGGTGATTGTTTGGGTTTATATAGGGAAAGAGGGGGATTTCATTATTATTTAGGTTTTGGACTCTACATAATAAAGTAACCAAAACCACAAACCATACCATGGTTTTTTTCCATGGTATCTATACAATAGAATTGGTTATCGTTATTATATAAGTACAAGGTCCAAACGTGATGAAATAATTCTCTTTCTTATGTGAAGGTGAGTCGCACTCTTAGAGAAATTATTTTAAAATATTAAAATATATCAATGGTTTTGGAAGATTCATAATGGATTTATAAAATTAATAAAATAAACTTAAAATAAAATTATTTTAAAGTTAAAACATATATTTGTTCATGGATAGATTTTATATTATTTATTACATCACTTTTTTTATGATGATTTCATAATACACATAGTATATTTATACAGTATTTAATTTTTACCCAAAAAATAAACTCTCTCATTAAATTATGAAAAATTTACCATTAGATAATTTAGAGGTTATAATTCCAAAAATAATATTCATTTTACCTAAATAATTTTATAAATATTTAAATTTTAACTTTTATAATAAAAGAAACATTTATCAATAAATGTTGAGTTTTTTAACAAAAATAGTTTTCGATTGCTTATAAAAATTACATTTGACATCATAAAAAGTATATGATAATTTATATTTAATAAAAATTATTTAATAATAATATTTTACTACATTATTATTTATTTCAAAAATCCATTAATTCAACAAAATAAATTCCTTAATTTAATTTTAATATTACCTAAAAATGTTATTTATGTTTTATTATATCGAAATAAAAATCATCTATAAAGTAACCATAATAGGATGATAATATATTCATTATTATATAAAAAATAATGTAAATAATCACAATTATAGGGTCTTGATACACATCCCTTTAATACACTATAAAAATCTTAAAGGGTAAGGTGTGAGATGGTGGGACTTTCACGAGGTGGTTCGACGTACATGGTTTAAACTGTAGTCTCAATGATCTTGAACTTCTCTCGTAAATAGTTTTGCTTATTATTAAGTTGTTGTATCTCATTTGGGATTGGTCAAGAGTAAATCCCAGATATTATATATCCATCAAAATCTTTTATAAATGGGTTTCATAGGGTAGGATCCTACTGTTTGAGGTCATGAATTCCTTTGTCTGTTTCAATTGGATTTATTAAAACCCTCTATTTATACTATTCATGTAATCACTGTTAAATGGTTGTATTATCAATGGTAATGATTCTTTAATGGTATTTTAAAACTTATAAAATAAAACAAAATAATTTCACATTTTTTCTATAATCATAGAAAATTAATTTAAATCTAAAGGGGAATTTTATTTATAATAGTTCGATTTGTTATAATATCCCCCCTTAAAAAATTTCACTTTTGAAATTTTCATTTCCCAAACTAAAATAGATGAGGGTAACTTTGTTTCATCACTTCATCTAGTTACCACATCACTTATTCAAACATGTTGTTTCTCCACAACACTTTGACCAGGTGCATTGTCTTATTCCATATAACTTTGTCTCTATGATCTAAGATCTTCATCAGCTCCTCCTTATATGACATATCATTCTCCAATGGTAACACCTATGGATTGAGTACATTTTAGGGGTATGGTATGTTATTTATCAATAGAGATACATGGAATACATCATGTAATTGATATAGGTTTGGTTGGATTGCAAGTTAGTAGGCCACCGCTCCAATGCAATCAAGGATCTCAAAGGGGATGATGTATCCAAGACTAAGATTTCCCTTATTCCCAAATATCATCACTTTCTTCCATGGGGATAGGTAGAGGAATACCATTTCTCCAACATAAAACTCTATATATCATCGATGATTTTCATCATATCCCGTCTGTTAACTTTTAGCAGCCTTGATGTGATACTGAATGGTTTTAACATTTGCCACCATTCCTTGACCATTTCAGGACCTAGCAGTTTTCATTCCCCAATATCATCCCAACATGCAGGTGTTCTATAGCACTTCCCATAAAGGGTTTCATAGGTGTCCATTTGTATGATTGATTGGAAGCTGTTTTTTGTATAAGAACTAAACCATAGGTAGATGTTGGTCCCATCATCCTTTAAAGTTCATAGAACATACCCTCAATATGTCTTCTGGTGTCTGAATAGTCCACTTATACTGGCCACCATTTTATGGATGATAGGACATACTGATATTCATCTCAGTGTTCAGATCATTTTGGAGACTTTTCCAGAACTTGGAGGTGAATCATAGAACTCAGTTGGATACAATCTATAGTGGTACTCTATGTATCCTTACCACCTCCCTAATGTATATCTATGCAATTTTAACCAATGATAAATCCTATTGAATCTAAATTAAGTGTATAATCACTGTAAGATGATCCACCATAGTTTAGATAGGATTGTCTCCTTTTTATTCCTTAAGAAGTCTTGTGATAAATTCTATGGTGATTTTCTCTCATTTTTCATATTGGTATGGTTAATGGGTGCATAATCTCCTAGGGTTTTTCCTCTCATCATTAACTTTCTAACTTACAAGACATCCTAATGTATATTATATGATCTCCTTCTTCATATTGTTCCACTAATACTATTCTCAAATATCTTAATACCTCTTTGTTCTTCATGGGTGGATAAAGAAGGTAGAACTATGTGCATCATCCAACAGTTACTTATTTAAGTCAAGATTTTATGGTATATGTAGTTGTGACACAAATCTTACTACTCCGTCTTCATTAACACTAAACTCCAAGGATTTACCTTTTCTTATAGTTTCCACTTTCTTCTGAATTCCCACAACATCCCTTTGAGAATCCATTATATTTTTCAGAAGAGATTGTTGAGAAATAATTTATGAAATGATTTATGATGTTTCTTTCTTTATGATTCCCATTTATATCCTCTTTAAGTCTAAAAAGATCAGATCCTTCTCAATTCTCATAAATGATAAAAAAAAAATCTGATCCTCTCTACATGGAGAATCTTCTACTTTATTCGCTTTCCTAGGATGGAAGTGAATTGAGTAGTCATAGTACTTTATCAGATCTAACCATGTTCATTGGTGCATATTCATCTCTTTCTGTGTTAATATATACTTGAGGCTTTTGTGATCTATATATATTTCAGGCTTATACCCAAATAGATAATGATGAAATATTTTATAAGATCACTATATCCAACTCCAGATTATGAATTAGGTAGTTTTTTTCATGAACTATCAACTACCTTGAATCATAGGCTATAACTTTGTCATTTTTCATTAACAAACATCCTAATCCCTTCATCTAAGCATCAGAGAATACTATGAAAATTTCTTCACTTGTGGGTAGTGTGAGAATAGGGGCAGTGATAAGACTTCTTTTCATTTCCTTTAAGATATATTCACACTCATAACTTCAATAAAACTTGACTCATTTCTATATTATCTTAGTTAGAGGGTTTGACAATTAAGATAAATTTCTCACAAATTGACGATAATACCTAGCTAATCCATGGAAACTATGACTATCTATCACAGATTTGGTGTAACATCCCAGGTAAATAAAGAATAAAGAATTTTCATATTAATTAATATTTACGAATTAAATATTAATTTTAATTAAAATGGGTTTCTACATTCGATAGCGTACTCGATACGTAACGATGAGTTTATTGAAATAATATGTTGCACACTAGTAATATAATAATATTATTTTAAATGGTAGTTAACATGTAGTCGTTGTACTGGCGGTAATGGATATAAATAACTAAAATATGATTATATATGTTTTTAAATGTTTTTATATTTACCCAATAAAAGATAAAGGCTTAAAATACGGAAAGAATTCAATTTTAGGCATTTATACCCTAATTTTCACTAAGGGTTCACTTATCACCTTTTGACGGTGAACCATCATTAAATATAGTTTTGATCAATCTTATAAATTCTATTGGACCAAATATAACTCTTCTTTAGAATCGGGACATCAAAATTTACTTTGTGTAAATTTTTGGTATCTTTCCGATAAAGTTCATTTTTTTAATGAATATTGTAAATGTTGTATTTTAATTCAAAACATCTTTTTGATCTAATTTATTTATATGATTAGATTATTATTTGAATTGTTTTTAGAGTGAAATTAGAAAATATTTTTACCATTAAATCTAATAGTGGTCATTGGAATTAATTTCACTTTGAAATCGTACATAAACTAGTGTCAATCTTTTGATACTTATTGTTTCACAAAAACACGCTATTTGTCATGACAGCAGGAATTAATTATTAAATTAATTAATTTGACTTATATGTTTTGAATTTTGTAAAATGGAATTCATTTTTGAATTCGGAATATCAAATATAGCTTAGGGTGAATTTTTGGAATTTTTCTGAAAAACTTCAATTTTTGATGATAGTGAAATCACTAAGTGGTACTTATAAAAACTGATTTTCCATTTAAATGAAATTTTTCCACCTTTGTGTATTGAATTTCAAAAATCCGATATACATGGTTGTCACTAAGAAGTAAAATGTGGTTCAATGAGATTAAAATAATTTTTTGGTGAATAATAACTTATTAAGTTTTTAATCGCGATTAGTGGTAATTAGTGTAGTTTAAGGTAAAAATAATGTTTTAATAATATGAGATGACCTAGAAACATGTCCTACCATCATTGGATGTGTCATGGCCGACCAATACAAGCCATGGGTCAACTTGGGGACCCCATGGATCCACTTTGGTTGGAAAATGACATAAATACCTTTTATTTAATGTTAATGTAAAAAATGGCACAAACATGATATGTTTTACTAAAACAATTTTTAAATGGGGTTATACAAGTAATATTTTTGATTATAAATAGTAATTGGAAAGATAAAAATATTTCCTACATCATAGTATTTGTTTTATAATTTTAAGACATTAAATAAATTAAATTAGTTATGACATAATAATGATGCAGCGATGACATCATTATTTGACGATTTAAATAAAATGGAAAGATAATGTAAAATCTATGAACTACACATGTCCAAAACTTATTGTATGGGTGCATTTATAACCATTATCACCTTATCCACTAATTATATCAATGTGGGACCTTTTAAAACCGAAACACATTTTCAAATAAAGTAATATTTCTTTACTTTCCAAAAGTGCCCCTCCTCACCTCTTATAAAAGGCCCCCACCTCTACAACCTTACCCACACTCCCAAAGCCTTTGGCTCGGCCAACCCCTGCCCATTTTGTCTCTACACTTCCATCTCTTACTCCTTGAATCCTCACTTTGGGCAGAATTCTTCCCAAGGAATCCTTTGAGCTCAAACCAAAGGGAGTTACCCGATTTTGAGGTAATGTCTTCACTTGAGTCCTTTTGTATTATTTTGCTTCTCCAACCCCCTAAACTCTTTTTATTTATTCATTTTGTAACAAATACAGTATATTCAATATACTAGGATGTTTTTATAAGAAGGATTCGAGCTACACTTACACACACCTTCATCTAATGGTTAAAGAACATACTGTTTCCGTGGATGGTGAATTTATGCCTCCCGAAACGATGATTATTCAACATTCCTTTAACACCTTCAAAGGTGGACATTAAGATGTCACTATATTTATATATGATATATAATATGTTTATGTTTTCTTTAAACTTATGTATTTTTCATTTTGGGCATACCTTTATGGTTTCCATTATGGGTAAACACGATATCTTCATTTAAGGAAGTGCGGACTACCGCCGCCTCAAAGTGATGTGATTCGTTAATGCCATATGTGGGACATGTAAAGGATGGATTTAAAGTTATTATATATGATGTTATACTGGAATTATAATATACCTCTATATCATTATTATTTCTTTCCATTAAAGTATGAGATAGAAATGAAAGTAGCGTTCATGTGTACGTACGGCTTACCGTCTCCATGAACGGTGCATTTCATTTCTTATCCCCAAATGTAATGTACTATTAAAAGTACATGTATATAATGGATATATATAATGAATGATATATCTAAATGATGAATATAATTCTGGAATTAAAATATACATACCTCTCATTTAGTTTTAATTCCATTAATATGACAAAGAAATGAAAGTAGCATTCATGTGTACGTACGGCTTACCGTCTCCATGAACGGTGCATTTCATTTCTTACCTCTAAATGATTATGTAATATTATAAATAAATTTATATGCTGGATATATATGATATATATGATATCCAAATCAGGAATTTCATTCTAGATATAAAGAACCTTTGACCACACGAACAACATGTAATTGTAATAAGTCCACTTTCGACTTAAGAACCAAATATCGACAAAACAAACATTATTAACTTAAATGGTTACATAATGTTTATATCATGGAAATAAGTGATATAAAAGGAATAATGAACTTTAAAAAGGTTCTTAATCAAGTAGAAATTAACTCAGGTTTATTATTCAGGACGTTAAAGAATGATCGAGTCAAGTCGGACCCAAGGTAAGGGACTTCGTCTAAATCTCCTTTCATTGAGGCATATTTCATTTTATACACAACATTCTTTTATACGGTGTATAAACCCCTTTGAATTTTACTTTTATACAAAAGGAATCTTTTTCTACGAAGTGTTTTACTAAACGACAAAAAGGAATGTTTTTTTTAACGTACGCGGTGACAACGACCTTTTCCGCCGCCGCGAGTATTATTTGGTCTTTGGCTTCCTCAACAAGCCGTAATGTTTTTAAAATAAAATAAATACCATATACTCTTTTATGTATTTTGTTATTGAAAATAGTTTTGATAAAGGATTATATTATGATATATTGTGATGTGGAAATGTTATCATTCCTTTATATTGGTTTTATGTTTTATGATTTTATATTGGTACTTGGACATTTTAACGGGTGGTTACGTTATAAACCATATGACGGGTGGTGCCGTGAATACCAGGACGGGTGGTTACGTTATAACCTCCAATGCATTGGGTATGGAAGTTGTCCGTATGGCTATTCCATTAAGTATGTATGGAAATTGGTCGTATGGCTATTCCATTAAGTGATATGTGTGGAAGTCGACCGTATGGTTATTCCACTTAAGTATGTTTATGTCCCAAGTTACCTTTATATATGCTATGTGTTCTTTATATGGGTTTTATGGTAATCCTTTGGTTACAAAAAGGTAAGTAATGATACTTTATTCAGTGAAGAGTTTTTACTAATTCATGATGGTGAAGGTATTACTTTGTTATAGTATACATGGTTTACTTGATGTTTGAAAAAGTAACAGTTTTCATTCTTTGTGTATCCCTTACTGAGCTTTTTACGCTCACACCAAGTTTTTTCAAAATGTTTTTCACAGGACTTAAAGTGGAATAAGGTCAAGGATGGGATCAAGGGAATGTCATGCTATATAAGACATGGAACTAGACATGTTTATTTTTAAGAGTTTTTTTTTATTATTATGGAAACTTAGTAGAAGTGTCTACTTTGTAATCTTTTGAGATGTAATAGTTATGTTCTAATTCTCTAAAACCCTAAACCTGAAAAGATCCTCAATGTGAATTATTCATTTAATTCAATATTAAGTAAGGTTTAAGGATGAGGCCTTATAGTTGGTATCATAGGTCAGTTTAGACAACTTTAAGAGTTAGAAAATTGTTAAATTATAAGTTAATTTATGAGATGATTGAAATGATATAGCATTTACTGATTACCATGTTGCTTCGCCTAAGATATTTCTGTGTTCAGAATGGTTTTCCGCAGAGGAAACAAAGCAGTTATGTTGGGATGACATCAGGAGGAAGACAACCTTCCAAATCAGCAACCTGAGATGGTCGGAATCGGAACTGAACAGTTTGTTGCAGTTGTGGAACAGTTGACTCAGGCTATAAATGGTGGTGGTATCCATGCACGAGATCAGCCAGATCAACCACAGAGGAACATGTCAGTGGTGGAACACTTCATGAGGCAACATCCCCCATCATTCAGAGGATCATCTGACCCTGTGCAAGCTGAAGGGTGGATTAAATCACTGGAGAAGATTTTTGATGTCATGGGGTGTTCAGAACATCAAAAGGTTAGTCTTTCTATTTACCGTTTTGAAGGTGAAGCTGATCAGTGGTGGTCGATGGTGAAAAATATCAGGGATAGTGATGAGATTGAGGATATTCAATGGGACGAATTCAAAGGTATGTTTCTTGAGAAATATTTTCCTAAGTTGGTTCGTCTTAGGATGGAAAAATAGTTCCTAGAATTGAGGCAGGAGGATGATTCAGTGGCTGCTTATGAAGCAAAGTTCACTCGATTGGCAAGGTATACTCCGAACTTCATACGAGATCTTGATAGTAAAATAAACCATTTTTACTCAGGGTTAAAGCCTAAGTATCGAAGGGATTTAGCTTCTCGTGAGTTCAAAAGTTATGAAAAACTTGTTCGATGTGCGGAGAAGGTGGAAATGGAGTTTGCTGATGATCAGGTGTTCTATGACAAACAACAGAATAAGATGTCTAGTTGGCAGGAAAAGGGTAAGAATTCATCAAAGAAGCAAGGAGGTAAGAAAACCAAATATCCATACTGTGAGAAGTGTGGTAAAATGAATCCTGTAGAATGTTTATCCAAGTCTGGTAAGTTCTTTTGGTGTGGTAAGGCTGGTCATATTTCTCGTAACTGTAAGGAAGATGATAAAGCAGGCAATGAAAAGCCAACGGTAAGATGTTTTAAGTGTAATGAAATGGGTCATTATGCAAACGAGTGTCCAACGAAGAACTCAACTGGGGGAATGCAGCCATACTACAACCAGAAAGGGGTGGTGAAATCCTTTGCAACAACTTCAGCAGATGTTGGTCCATTGAATGAAGTGGTATCAGGTACACTGTTTGTTTGTTCAGATTATGCCAATGTGTTGTTTGATTCAGGGTCTACACACTCTTTCATTTCTGAGAAGTTTTCTAGTAAATTGGAAATTCCATCTCAAGATATGAACCCTGAAATTATGGTAAAAACACCCGGAGGGAACGTTGAGGCAAAAAGGAATTATAAGAACCTTCTTATCCTTGTGTGTGGAAAGAATCTGCCAGAAAACCTTATTGTTTTGCCTCTAGTAGAGTTTGATGTTATTTTGGGCATGGATTGGCTTTCTGTTTATCATGCTAAGATTGACTGCAGAGCTAAAATGGTTTATTTTCAGAAAGATTTTCTGTTTGTGTACAAGAATGAACCCTTGATTTTGATAACGTATCAGGAAGTTGAGAAACTAGTAAAAGATGTAAATGAATGTGACCTTGCACATATTGTTGAAAATAGAGGAACTGTTCAGATTAATGATGTGCCAGTGGTAAATGAGTATCTTGATGTTTTTCCTGATGAGTTTCCTGGTATTATTCATGATCAGGAAGTTGAATTTACTGTTGACTTAGTTCCTGATTCTAAGACAATTTCAAAACCCCATTATCGAATGGCTCAAGTTGAACTTTTAGAGTTAAAGAAACAATTGCAGGAGTTATTGGATAAAGGTTTCATTCGACCTAGCACATCACCATGGGGTGCTCCTATCTTGTTTGTTAAAAATAAAGATGGATCAATGAGACTTTGCATTGATTATAGAGCCTTGAATAATATTACTGTTAAGAACAAGTATCCTTTGCCTCATATCGATGATTTGTTTGATCAGCTCCAGGGAGCTCAGTATTTTTCGAAGATTGACTTGAGGTCAGGGTACCATCAGTTGAAAGTAAAAGAAGCAGATGTTCCGAAGACTACGTTCCATACTAGATATGGCCATTATGAATTTGTAGTTATGCCTTTTGTGTTAACCAATGCACCTGTTGTATTCATGGGCCTTATGAATAGAATTTTCCATGAGTTCTTGGATAAGTTTGTGGTTGTTTTCATTGATGATATTTTGGTGTTTTCTAAAAGTAAAGAGGAGCATGAAAGTCATTTAAGGGTTATCTTGAAAATCTTAAAAGAAAAGAAACTATATGGAAAATTCAGCAAGTGTGAGTTTTGGTTACAACAAATTTCTTTCCTGGGTCACATTATTTCAAAAGATGTCATAACTGTTGATCCTACTAAAACAAAATTTGTTGAAGAATGGCCGAGACCCACAAATGTAACTGAGATCCGTAGTTTTCTTGGTTTGGCATGTTACTACCGAAGGTTTGTTGAAAAGTTTTCACGGTTATCTAATCCAATGACTAAGCTAACTCGTAAGGGTGTTAAGTTCATCTGGACAAAAGAATGTGATGATTGTTTTCAGGAGTTGAAAAGAAGATTGGTGAATGCTCCAGTTTTCGCACTTCCTTCCAGGAATGGTGAGTTTGTTATATACAGTGATGCTTCGTTGAAGGGACTTGGTTGTGTCCTAATGCAGAATGATCAGGTAATTTCTTATGCTTCACGTCAGTTGAAAACTCATGAGGTAAATTACCCTACACATGATTTGGAATTATCTATTGTTGTCTTTGCTTTAAAAATTTGGAGGCATCATTTGTATGGAGTAAAGTGTGAAATATATAATGATCACAAAAGTTTAAAGTATATATTCACTCAGAAATAATTGAACATGAGACAGAGGAGATGGCTGGAATTAATCAAGGATTATGATTGTACAATCCACTACCATCCAGGAAAAGCAAATAAAGTGGCTGATGCTTTGAGTCGAAAAAGTAATGCTTCATTAACCATGCTACGTTTGGAATGAGATCCTTTGGTTTTTGATTTAATGAACTTTGGCATAGAAGTTGTTGGTGCAGGAAGTCCTTATTTTTTGTTTCAGGTATCAGTGAAATCTTCTCTATCAGACAGAATCAAGCAAGCACAGAAGCAAGACAGCGAGTTGCAGAAAAAGGTAGAGCTGGTTCAGAAAGTTAAGTTGCCTGAATTCAACATTGATAATGATTGTGTTTTGAGGTTTGGGAAGAGATTATGTGTGCCTTGTGATTCACAGTTGAAGAATGAGTTGTTATGTGAGGCTCATAGTTCTCCGTTTTCAGTTCATCCTGGCAGTACTAAGATGTACAGAGATCTACGGGAGTATTACTGGTGGGATGGAATGAAAATAGATATTGCTGATTTTACTGTGAAGTGTTTGACTTGTCAGCAGGTTAAAGCAGAGCAGTATTTATCGAAAGGGATGCTTTAGCCTTTACTAGTGCCAGAGTGGAAATGGGAAAACATATCCATGGACTTTGTTGTGGGATTACCAAGGACATCTTGAGGTAATAATGCAATCTGGGTTATTGTTGATCGCTTGACCAAATCTGCTCATTTCCTTTCTATACGAGATATTTTCTCTCTAGATCAACTTTCCCTTTTGTATCTTAAAAAGATAGTCAGGTTACATGGAGTTCCTCTCTCCATTGAATCTGACCGTGATCCCAGGTTCACTTCTAACTTTTGGAAAGGCCTTCAGAAGTCGTTGGGTATTGAATTAAATTTTAGTACAGCTTTTCATCCTCAATCAGATGGGCAGTCAGAACGAACAATTCAGACCTTGGAGGATATGCTACGAGCTTGTTCGATGGATTATCAGGGAAGTTGGAACCAACATCTTTCTTTGGTTGAATTTTCATATAATAACAGTTTTCATTCTAGTATACAGATGGCACCATTTCAGGCATTATATGGGAAGCGGTGTCGAACTCCAGCTTTCTGGGATGAAGTGGGTGAAAGGAAGTTTATGGGACCAGAATTGGTATAAGAGATGGCAGAAAAGGTTCAGTTGATTCAGAAACACATGAGAACAGCTCAGAGCAGGCAGAAGAGTTATGTGGATAACCGGAGGAAGGATCTATCTTTCGAGGTAGGTGATCATGTTTTTCTCAAGGTTTCTCCTTGGAAAAGTGTGATGAGATTTGGTAAGAAAGGAAAGCTGAGTCCAATGTTTATTGGACCATATGAAATTCTGGAGAGAGTTGGATCAGTTGCATACTGGGTGGCTTTACCTCCGAGTTTATCTCAGGTACACAATGTTTTTCAGGTTTCAATGTTGAGGAAGTATATGCCAGATCCATCTCATGTTTTGAGTCCAGAGGTAGTTCAGCTGGAAGAGAACCTATCTTATGAAGAACAACCAGTCCAGATTCTTGACCACAGGGAGCAGGTGTTACGGAATAAGGAGATTCATAAGGTAAAGGTTTTGTGGAAAAACCACATGATTGAAGAGGGAACATGGGAATCTGAAAATGCTATGAGTGATAAATACCCCCACTTATTTTGATAAGTGAATAAAATTGCGAGGACGCAATTCCCAAAAGGGGGGAAGGATGTAACATCCCAGGTAAATAAAGAATAAATAATTTTCATATTGATTAATATTTATGAATTAAATATTAATTTTAATTAAAATGGGTTTCTACATTCGATAGCCTACTCGATACGCAACGATGAGTTTCATTGAAATCTTACGTTGCACACTAGTAATATAATAATATTATTTTAAATGGTAGTTAACATGTAGCCGTTGTACTGGCGGGAATGGATAGAAATAACTAAAATATGATTATATATGTTTTTAAATGTTTTTATATTTACCCAATAAAAGATAAAGGCTTAAAATACGGAAAGAATTCAATTTTAGGCATTTATACCCTAATTTTCACTAAGGGTTCACTTATCACCTTTTGACAGCGAACCGTCATTAAATATAGTTCTGATCAATATTATAAATTCTATTGGACCAAATATAACTCTTCTTTATAATCGGGACATCAAAATTTACTTTGTGTAAATTTTTGGTATCTTTCCGATAAAGTTCATTTTTTTTAATGAATATTGTAAATGTTGTATTTTAATTCAAAACCTCTTTTTTATCTAATTTATTTATATGATTAGATTATTATTTGAATTGGTTTTAGAGTAAAATTAGAAAATATTATTACCATTAAATCCAATAGTGGTCGTTTGAATTAATTTCACTTTGAAATCGGACTTAAACTAGTGTCAATCTTTTGATACTTATTGTTTCACAAAAACACGTTATTTGTCATGACAACGGGAATTAATTATTAAATTAATTAATTTGACTTATATGTTTTGAATTTTTTAAAATGGACTTTATTTTTGAATTCGGAATATCAAATATAGCTTAGGGTGAATTTTCGGAATTTTTCTGAAAAACATCAATTTTTGATAAATAGTGAAATCACTAAGTGGTACTTATAAAAACTGATTTTCCATTTAAATGAAATTTTTCCACCTTGGTGTATTGAATTTCAAAAATCCGACATACATGGTTGTCACTAAGAAGTAAAATGTGGTTCAATGAGATTAAAATAATTTTTTGGTGAATAGTAACTTATTAAGTTTTTAATCGCGATTAGTGGTAATTAGTATAGTTTAAGGTAAAAATAATGTTTTAATAATATGAGATGACCTATACACATGTCCTACCCTCATTGGATGTGTCATGGCCGACCAAGACAATCCATGGGTCAACTTGGGGACCCCATGGAGCCACTTTGGTTGAAAATGACATAAATACCTTTTATTTAATGTTAATGTAAAAAATGGCACAAACATGATATGTTTTACTAAAACAATTTTTAAATAGGGTTATACAAGTCATATTTTTGATTATAAATAGTAATTGGAAAGATAAAAAGATTTCCTACATCATATTATTTGTTTTATAATTTTTAGACATTAAATAAATTAAAGTTTTTATGACATAATAATGATGCAGCGATGACATCATTATTTGACAATTTAAATAAAATGGAAAGATAATGTAAATTCTATGAACTACACATGTCAAAAACTTATTGGATGGGTGTATTTAGAACCCTTATCACCTTATCCACGAATTATATCAATGTGGGACCTTTTAAAACCGAAACACATTTTCAAATAAAGTAATATTTCTTTACTTTCCAAAAGTGCCCCTCCTCTCCTCTTATAAAAGGCCCCCACCTCTACCACCTTACCCACACTACCAAAGCCTTTGGCGCGGCCAACCCCTGCCCATTTTGTCTCTACACTTCCTTATCTTACTCCTTAAAGCCTCAATTTGTGCAGAAGTCTTCCCAAGGAAGCCTTTGAGCTCAAACCAAAGGGAGTTACCTGATTTTGAGGTAATGTCTTCACTTGAGTCTTTTTGTATTATTTTGCTTCTCCAACCCCCTAAACTCTTTTTATTTATTCCTTTTTTAACAACTCCAGTATCTTAAATATACTAGGATGTTGTTATAATAAGTATTCGAGCTACACTTACACACACCTTCATCTAATGTTTAAAGAACATACTGTTTCCGTGGATGGTGAATTTATGCCTCCCGAAACGATGATTGTTCAACATTCCTTTAACACCTTCAAAGGTGGCCATTAAGATGTCACTATATTTATATATGATATATAATATGTTTATGTTTTCTTTAAGCTTATGTATTTTTCATTTTGGTCATACCTTTATGGTTTCCATTATGGTTAAACACGATATCTTCATTTAAGGAAGTGCGGACTACCGCCCCCTCAAAGTGATGTGATTCGTTAATGCCATATGTGGGACGTGTAAAGGATGGATTTAAAGTTATTATATATGATTTTATACTAGAATTATAATATACCTCTATATAATTATTATTTCTTTCCATTAAAGTATGAGATAGAAATGAAAGTAGTGTTCATGCGTACGTACGGCTTACCGTCTCCATGAACGGTGCATTTCATTTCTTATCCCCAAATGTAATGTACTATTAAAAGTACATGTATATAATGGATATATATAATGAATGATATATCTAAATGATGAATATGATTCTATAATTAAAATATACATACCTCTCATTTAGTTTTAATTCCATTAATATGACAAAGAAATGAAAGTAGCGTTCATGCGTACGTATGGCTTACCATCTCCATGAACGGTGCATTTCATTTCTTACCTCTAAATGATTATGTAATATTATAAATACATGTATATTCTGGATATATATGATATATATGATATCCAAGTCAGGAATGTCATTCTGGATATAAAGAACCTTTGACCACACGAACAACATGTAATTTTAAGAATTCCACTTTCGACTTAAGAACCAAATATCGACAAAACAAACATTATTAACTTAAATGGTTACATAATGTTTATAACATGGAAATAAGTGATATAAAAGGAATAATGAACTTTAAAAAGGTTCTTAATCAAGTATAAATTAACTCAGGTTTATTATTCAGGACGTTAAAGAACGATTGAGTCAAGTCGGACTCAAGGTAAGGGACTTCGTCTCAATCTCATTTCATTGAGGCATATTTCGTTTTATACACAACATTCTTTTATACGGTGTATAAACCCCTTTGACTTTTACTTTTATTCAAAAGTAATCTTTTTCTACGAAGCGTTTTACTAAATGACAAAAAGGAGTGTTTTTTTTAACGTACACGGTGACAATGACCTTTTCCGCCGCCGCGAGTATTATTTGGTCTTTGGCTTCCTCAACAAGCCGTAATGTTTTTAAAATAAAATAAATACCATATACTCTTTTATGTATTTTGGTATTGAAAATAGTTTTGATAAAGGATTCTATTATGATATACTGTGATGTGGAAATGTTATCATTCCTTTATATTGGTTTTATGTTTTATGATTTTATATTGGTACTTGGACATTTTAACGGGTGGTTACGTTATAAACCATATGACGGGTGGTGCCGTGAATACCAGGACGGGTGGTTACGTTATAACCTCCAATGCATTGGGTATGGAAGTCGGCCGTATGGCTATTCCATTAAGTATGTATGGAAATTGGCCATATGGCTATTCCATTAAGTGATATGTGTGGAATTCGACCGTATGGTTATTCCACTTAAGTATCTTTATGTCCCAAGTTACCTTTATATATGCTATGTGTTCTTTATATGGGTTTTATGGTAATCCTTTGGTTACAAAAAGGTAAGTAATGATACTTTATTCAGTGAAGAGTTTTTACTACTTCATGATGGTGAAGGTATTACTTTGTTAGAGTATACATGGTTTACTTGATGTTTGAAAAAGTAACAGTTTTCATTATTTGTGTATCCCTTACTGAGCTTTTTAGGCTCACCCCAAGTTTTTTCGAAATGTTTTTCACGGGACTTAAAGTGGAATAAGGTCAAGGATGGGATCAAGGGAATGTCATGCTATATAAGACATGGAACTAGACATGTTTCTTTTTAAGAGTTTTTTTTATTATGGAAACTTAGTAGAAGTGTCTACTTTGTAATCTTTTGAGATGTAATAGTTATGTTCTAATTATCTAAAACTCTAAACCTGAAAAGATCCTCAATGTGAATTATTCATTTAATTCAATATTAAGTAAGGTTTAAGGCTGAGGCCTTATATTTGGGCCTTGACGATCCTTCAATTGCTTCTATCTTTAAGGGATCCATAGATATCTCATTACTTGTGATGATATTCCCTGAGAATGATATTTCCTTCAACCAAAACTCATATTTGGTATACTTGGATTAAAACTTCACATTTCATAAGATCTTTAGCATAGTTCTCAGATATTTTGCATGTTTATCCTTGGTTTTATAGTATATTATAATATCATTTATAAATACTACCAAAAACATGTTTAGGTGATATCTAAAGACTCAATTCATCAATTCCATGAATATTTATATAGCATTAGTGAGTCTGAATGGAATTAATATGAACTCATAGTGCTCGTACCTTGTTCAAAAAGCAGTCTTGGGGATATAATTTTTCTTCACCCTTAATTGATAATATCCTGACCAAAGTTCCACCTTGGAGAAGTATTGTACTCCATGTAGATAATCGAATAAGTCATTAATCCATGGTAGATTATATATTTTCTTTATTATGATCTTTTTGAGCTCATGATAATCAATGCAAAGTTGTTTTGACCCATCCTTCTTCTTAATGAAGAGGAGCGATGCATCCCATAGTGAAGCAATTGGGGGGATGAACCCTTTATCCAGATTCTCTTATAGTTTTTTATTCAACTTATCATGTTCCGCAATAGACATTATATATGATGTATTGGATAATGTAAATTCTCTAGCTATTAAATTAATTGAAAATTAAATTTCTCATCTAGGAGGAAGACCGGTAAATTCCTTGGGAAACACATTTTCATATTCACTCACAATAGGCATGTCTTGAAGGATGTTTTTGTCCTTAAGCTTAATAATTTGATCTAGATACACTTTATTGTAGGGAAATAATATACATACTTTTTATTTTGGTTCTAAATAATATTCATCCTTCTCTTTAAGCTTATACCGAATCAGGGGTTGATTCACAATATGGAGATTGATTTACTTCTCATGGCAATTTATGTTGGCTCAATATAGGCAAATCCAATCCATAACCAAAATTGCATCAAATTCCACTAAAGGGAGTATGAAAAGTTTCACTGGAAAGTTCATGCCACAACTTGTTATAGTGGAGGAGTCATATACTCAGGATGAAATAATATCCCCATTTGTTTTTTTACCGAAAACTCTACTTCAATTCTTTATGGTAATGTTTGAATAATTCTACTAAACTTTCATGATATGAATGAATTCATAGATCTAGAATCAAAAAGTATGCTTTAAATTATTTAATGAATAACTAGAATACCTGTCACTACTTCATTTTCAATATCCAAATCAGTGGACGTGATGAAAAAATATCACCCTTTATACCTTGGAGGTTGTTGGTTGTCTCTAAAAACCCTTAGCTTGGTGCATTGATTTTCAAATTACCTTAGTTCCTTACGGTTCAAGAAATGAACAATGCACTAAGGGTTGACTAGAGCATTACTTTCCTTCACCGCGTTAGTAGGTTTGTATTATCATAAATCATTAGCTAGGTTCCTTTCCTTCCCACACTTAGATCATTTCTGTGTTCCCCTTATTGAATTTATGGTGTGCTTCTTTCCACACCATTGACAAGTGAGATACTGAAATTTCTTGCCACCATTAGATGTCTCCATAAAATATCTAGAATTAAACTCAACTTTACAAATATTATACCCATGATACCCTTGAGATTCATCTATCTCCATTTAGAATTTTAGGGTACATCAGACAATTTCCTCATAGCTATCAAAGTCACAGATCACCAAGGATTTTCATAGACTTGTTTATATTCCACCCAAGAAGCATTCAACCTTGAATTCAGGGGTAACAACAAAGACAGAGGTGTATAATGAAAGTATTTTGAATTTTTCCTCATCTTCCCTGATAGATTCATCTTATTTTTTCTTGAGGGTAAGGAAATCCTTTTCTATTTTATATAACAGAGTGTGAGGAAAATATTTTTCAAAAAACATTTTTCTATAATTCCTTTCACTCAATCACTTAAATATATTCATCAGGCTTCATATTATTGATAAATGTCCACCACTGATCAACTTCTCCCATTATACGATAAACATCTAGTAGAACCTTATCTTGTTTAGAACATTGAAGGATCTTCTAAATGGAGTTGATCTATTGTTCCATGATTAAGGGATTGGATGATCCATTGAAACTCAGAGGCCTTTTTCACATAAAGGACTCAATCACGTCTTGTTCTCTCTTAGGGGGATTTGGACGCTCCTCTTGATCCAGGTTTTTATTCATAACCTAATTCGATAGAGAGAGTATCATAATGAGGTTCTTGATTCTGGTTCCCATTAGGTTGGGCATCTCATTGGGGTAGTCATCACATTGCTCTTCAGGTTGATTGTTTACCCAATTCCTCTTATTTATGGCCATTGGCTTGTATAAATGGAAAATTAGGGATGATTATTTTTCTAAAAACTATTAAAAACATAAAGATAAAATCCAATGATAATTAAGGGATATCTTATAATTTACATTTATTTCTAAATATATGAATTTTTAGGCTTTAGTCTATGTTATCCATGACCTATTTCCTAACATATATTCTTATGAGAATTTTTATTCCCTTAATAATGTTTTGTAATGATCTTATGAATTTAACAAATCATATCCATTAGGAGTGTCAAACCAGGTGTGCAGTAAGTTATGTTGTCGTATACCAGGTTACACTGAGTCAGGCCTTCCACACATTGTCCGAGTTGTTTCCCTTAGGTACATCTGTGCCAAAACTACATTCACTTGAAGTATCCATATAGAGAATTATTTTCTTAATAAACCACTTACTCAATACTTACCAAAATTTAGGGATGTTTTCGTATACTTAGTCTTATTCTTAAGGATTTCTCTAGAGTTTTCTAATCCTAATCCCAAAAAAAACTAAACTTTTCCTATGATGTCAACTATAACAACTATGCTCTTTATTACACATTAATACATGATTTATTACATAAAAGTAGACATAATATAACCCAAAAGATCAAGAATTATAGTGTATTTGGTAAATAGGTACATATAATAACATCTTAAACAAGGGATACAACAACATTATTAAAAACTTCCTTAACATGCTTCTAAGATTCCATGGATTTTAAAACTACGTGGGATAACCTGGGGACAAACATAAGAAAGGGATTAGCTAAAAAGCCTAGTAAGGGAATAAACATGGAAAAATTTGATACATGTTAGACAATAGGCATATCAATAGGTAATAAAAATAGTAGGAATCATAATCATGGATAATGAGACATGATATAGCATGATAATCACAACATGGGAAATATGGAAACAATATAAAACACTACATCATAAACATAGTTCAAGGCTAAACCACCAAGACATCATGGTGGGAAAATTAACATAGAGGAATCCTATTCTCTTTCTATACCTACATGATATATCATGATACTAAACATTACCCAATACATTGGAGAAATATATAATTCTTGGTACACTCGTTAGATTCATTTCATTCTCATGCTTAAGTGTGCCACATAGATCATACAACATGGATTCATTCATCATCATAATTTATTATATGATAAAGGAGTGTAGAATAAATATATTTAAGTCCCAAATAAAAACATATATGTTCATAAATGTGAACACCATTTATCAGAAATGGGTATGGTATTCACTTCACAGTTGTTTCAGTATGGAAAATCGTGGTTAAATTTTGGCAGCATAACGACGTCACTTAAAGAATCATAAAAACGGTTTTATGATATAGGATGGGGTATTAATCACATGTAAATAAAATATAAATTAATAGGGACATTTAAAAACATATCCCAACTTTTTAATTGGGTAATTGAAGTCATAAGTTAATGAAAAAAATTAGAATAATGAAAAGAATCGTAACTATATTTCAGCATGGTAACGAGTGTACATAAAGAATCATGGAAGGATTAATGAGAGTGAAATGAGGGCATCACCATTAATAAATTTAATTTAAAGTAAGGGGATATTTAATAACACATCACAATATAAGAAAATGGAATTTAAGAGATGTTACAAAAAATAAGTGCTTGAATCGAATTGAGAAGCGAGAAATATTTTACTAAATTTCGGCATGGTAACTGGTGTATATAACGATTCATTCGAAGGATTAATGAAATTTTAAGGGGTATATAATCATATAGAAATTAAAATTAAATTATATGGGATATTTAAGAACATATAACAACATGAAAAAATGTAAAATAAGAATCATAACATAAAATAAGTGTTTTAATATAAATGAGAGTAGAAGATCCCTTACTTGAGTGTGGGACTCCAAATAATTGGTAGGAGTTTCTTGAGAGATTGGGGTCGACTTGGGAGGACCCTAGAGAGTTTATTTCGTAGTATGGATGTGATAAAAGTATTTTTAGTGAATATAAATGGGATCTTGGGCTGGTTTACATAGGAAAATAGTAGGATTTATTTATTATTTAGGTTCTGGACTCTGAATAATAAAATAACGAAAACCAAAAAACAACCCATGATTTTTTCCCATGGTTTCTAAAAAATGTAATTGGTAATCATTATTTCATAAGCCCAAGTTCCAAACTTAATAAAATAATTCCCTTTATTATGTGGAGATGATTCACACTCTTAAATAAATGATTTTAAAACCCTAAAATATATTAATGGTTTTGGAGGATTCATAATGGATTTATAAAATTAATAAAATAAAAATAAAATCACATTATTTTAAAGTGTAAAAATATATTTGGTCATGGTTACCTTTTATAGTATTTATTACATCACTTTTGGGATATTATGATTTCATAATACACAAAGTATATTTATATGGTATTTAATTTTTAACTGAAAATTCAACTCTCACGGAAAATTATGAAAAATTAACTATTATATAATTTCGATGTTTTGATTCAAAAAATAATATTCATTTTATTTAAATAATTTTATAAATCTTTTAATTTTTAATTTTAAAATTAAATCTACATTTTTTCAAGAAATTTTGGGTTTTTTTTATAATAACAGTTTTTGATCCCTTATAAAAATTACATTGACTTTATAAAACTTATATGATCATTTATATTTAATAAAAAATTATCTAATAGTAATATTTTATTAAAATATTATTTTTCTCAAAAATCCATTAAATAATCAAAAAATTTCTTTAATTGAATTTGAATATTGTCCAAAAATACTATTTTGTGTTTTAATATATCAATATAAAAAAAATTATAAAGTAACCATAATAGGATGAAAATATATTCATTATTATATACAAAATAATGTATATACTCATAATATTAGGGTGATTATAAATATCCCTTAAATACACAAAAAACATCCTAGGGGTAAGGTGTGCGATGATTGGACTTTCATGGGGTGGTTCGACGTATATGGTTTGGGTTGTGATCTCAAAGAGATTGAACTTCTTCTGTAAATAGTTTCTCTCATGCTTAAGTTGTTGGATCACAGTTTGGGATTAGTCAAGGGTAAAGCCCAGAGATATTATGTCACTCAGAAGCTATAATAATTGGGCTTCATAGGGTATGACCTTACTAGTTTAGGCCATCTCTTCATTTTTCTGTGTCAATTAGATTTTTTTAAAACCCTATATTTATATTAATCATGTGATCACTATTCAATAGCTATATTATCAATGATAATGATTATTTAACATTCTTTTAAAACTGATAAAATAAAACAAAATAAGTGCATGTATTTTCTATAACCAATGACATTTGATTTAAATCTAAAGGGGAATTTTATTTATAAAATTTCAGGTTGTTATAGGAATATAATAGATTAGCTCATAAAATTATGAATTTTAAATCATAATTTATAATTCTAAATATGGTGTAACACTTAACATAAATTAAAAAACAATTCATTGTTACTCTCATAAACATAAACTAGGTTTCTTTAGAGATATTTTTTTTTGAAATTATTCATAATGGTTTGTAAATAAAATGTTAATTATCCTTAGCATATCCTCCTAGAGTTTCAAACTAGGTTCACGGTAACGCCCATTTTTGTGTACCTTGTAATTATTGAGTCAATCTCTTTATGCATTTTTCATAGTTATTACCCCTGGGTACATATGTTCTATAACCTCATCTACCTATATAATTCAGAAAGGGATGTATTACTATGAAGAACCACATAATATCATCATCACCAAAACATTATGATGTTCTTCTATACTTATCATAAAAGTCTATCGTAGGGTTATGTTCCAAAATCTATGATTTTATTAATCTTGTTTCTAAGTTCTCTTTTAAAATTACTTTGATACTAACTTTAATGATCCTGAACCTAGTAACTTATAGTTGGTGTATAATTTATTACATTGGCATAGATAAAGGGGTTTAAATCCAAAAGGAACAATCAGTTTATCAGTTTTAGAGAACTAGATGCATACATGATACCCATTTTATATAAGGAAAGCAATATAAATCGTAGTAATGAAAATATTTTTGCATCCCTAAACTCATTCCAATAATTCTTCTTCATATCTAGGGGAAATGAAATAAAATAAGGTTGAGATCAAATTCTTAGTAAGGGTTACATACAATAGAAGATACCATGAATCAATAAATCATAATCAATATGGAAAGGTAAAAAAACTGAACACACATTTCATTTAGTTAATAACTTGACTACCATAATTGGATAAGGCATGATCAATATGGAAAGGTGAACAACTAAAAACACATGTAATTTCATCAATAAACTTAGAATAAAATGTATCCAAATATAAAATCATAGAAAAAATATCATGGATAATATTAATTAAATTATCAATGAATTAAATTCTTAATTATTGAATTTTATGATATCAGCCATCATAGTACCTCTACTATTAGATCCTTTCACAAGATAGTTAAAAATAACTAGGTAAAACCTCATCTGATTGGCCAAATAATTTGTCTCATGAGATCTATAAATGAATCAAGGGGCTATCTATAACCAGTCCCCTCATGTAACTTCATGTCCAAATCATTTTGTGCATATCTAATAATCTATTTAATTCATGAATCAATACTCCTTATCATTAAATATCTATATTTAGTAAGGATACAGATTTTTCAATAACTCCCCAGTTAATCAAATAACTTTCAAAGTAAACACTATATTTAAAAATGGTGTATGATTTAGTAAATAATCACATCCTTCATAAAATAATATGGATATTTAATATAAATTTAATTTCCTTTGAAAAAATATCACAAGAAAGTGATTGTTTCAAGATAAAGTAAACAATCACAAAAGAAAGTGATATTGTTCAATAATATTTACCTCTAGTAACTTTTAATTTGTAAAACCTTAAAGAATAAAAATGAAACAAAACTTTAAACACCATGAATAAATAGTTATTCATGTTAAATACATCAAAGGGGTGGTATATACACTATAATAAAATTAATAGGTTCATATTTACAAATATCTATCAATGAAATAAATATTGAGAAAAAATCCCTTACAATGATCATAAAATTTAAGTAATAATTAATCAAATAATTGATTATGAATATGAAATTTAAATCCACCTAAAACAATGGTAAATAAAACATAATATATTCAAAATTATTTACACAAAAAAACTTATAATGTCAAAGGCAATGAAGAAGTAATATAACCCAAAGAAAAACATTGAGTTGTGAAATTATTTTCCACATGGTAATTTCCAAATCAAATCCCCATATATGAAATAATTAAAATTAAAACTTAAAATGAAATGAATTATTAATTATTCATGATATTAAATAAAAACTTGGGAATTATATACACCATATAAAAGAAATTATGTGTATAAAATTGAGATGAAGCCTTGTATCTCACACTTACTTTTAGTTGAATGTGATTTAGCCTCATGAATAATGGTTTTAAGCATGTTATCAATTTATATTGGAACAATATTAATATTTATAATATCGTATTTTATACCCTTATAACATTTTACCAACCATTTTTCAATAATATTTCATTATTTTCATTATTTTCATTATTTCAGTTGTTAATTTCATTATTTTCTCATATGTGTTTTGTCATGAAAGTTATAGTTCATGAACATATAATATAGTTAAATCATTTAAATAATTATATTAATGTTATCAATATTATATTTACTCATTATATATTTTTGTAATCATTCATTAAGGTTATATGTGGAAAATGAATCAGATCGCTTCATGGAGACAGTAGGTTGTACGTACGCACAAGTGAAGTTATCATTCCATTAATGAGTAAAATTGTTGGTAATTGGGTGATATATTAATATTATAAAATCAATATAATTTCATATATATCACATATATTAATTAAATTTATCCTTATTAATTTACATGTAAATAATAAGTGAAAATGGATCACATCACTTCATGAGGCGGTGGTTATACATACACACAAGCGTTGTTATTGTATTTTAAATGAGATGTTAACTAGGAAGCTATAAAAGATATTATAATTAAATAAGTATAAAAATATATTATATATCATATAAAATTTTTAAATTCAACAATATTACCATCCTTCAAATGTGGTTAATGAAAATGAATAACATCGGTACACGAGGTGGTAGTCTGCCGTATACATGATCTAAAGTTTCATTTCCTATTTTATGGAAGAGGAGATACATATAGGTCATTACCTTATCATGATAAAATATATGTATGTTTAATATTCTATAGTTATTATATAATTATGGTTAAATAATATTTTAAGTATGTGGGAGAATAAACAAAATAAAAATGCTCATTTAAGAACATTACCTCTTATTCAAACAACCTCTTTAGGTACAACATCAAAAAAATTTCCAAAGGTATGAACTATTTAGTGTTTTGTTTAGATTACTTCAAATACCCTTATAATTATTCCTAATTAAGTAAAATAATACTCAAGATTGTCTAGGGATCATTCAGATTCTGGATTCCTGAAAAATTGAAGAAAAGACTAGGTCGCACGGTTAGGAGAAACTGTGTGGTTGCAGATAGTGTGGTTCTGGGGGATCATGGATTGTCTCTAACCATACAACCCTGGGTGTATAGACATGTGGTGATATAGAGGTTTTTAGATAGTTTCTTTTTCATGGTTTTCACATGATTAGATAAATCATGTGCCTAACTGTGTGGGGTGCACCTTTAAAGCAGATTATTATCCGCGGTTGGCACATGGTTTGACCAACCATGCGGACAAACTATGCACCCTTTTTTGAGGGTGAAATACCCAAAATACCCCTATTTAATGATTTTAAATTATCTTTTTCTTTTACTCTTCTCTTTCATCATGATTTGTCTCTTATACTTCACGTGTGAGCTTCTTCCTCCCATATTTACAGGGTTTTGGAAATCTTTTTTAATCAAATTTTGAATATCTCACTATCAAAAGAAATGAAAAGCCCTTGGTAAGCTCTATCACCCTATTCCATCTATTTCAAGTTTTTTCCACCCTCGGTTTCACTATTTAGGTGCATCATTTTTCACCTATTTTTGGGGTGTTTGATGATTTATTCATTTTATCCCCTTCTAGGTTGAATCATGTCTCGACAATAAATGAGTGGGGTGTTAATACTTAAATGTAGGTGGTTTAGGTATTTTTCGCTCATTTAATCACATTTAAAATGATGCATAAATTTTTTGTGCACCAGTTCCATTCATTTATGACTTAAATATGTTTAATAAATTAAATTTATGTGTTCCTCATGTCATTGGTGACCTCAACCCATAGTGAAAACCATCCAAGAGTTGTATGCCCCATCGTTGTCCACCCCCATTGGTGTTCCCACCTAAATGATCATGTTCTCATGACATAAATGGTTAACCACCTTCTCCATGATTAATGGCTTATGTACCTTGGATAAATTCCTAAATTTAAATTTTGAATAGTGATAAATTTTTATTCCTTGATTTTCCCCTCTTATCTTGGTGCTTATACCCATAAACTATTACTCATGTTTATCACATATACAAGTTGATTTATGCCCCATGTTTATTCTTATTACCTTGTGTGGATGTTTGTAGCTCTTTTCTTAGAATTTATACATTATCCATGTCATGTTCCTTCTACTTTAAACATATTTCTCAGTTCCTTGTTCTTATTTCCAATTGTCGTATGCCATAGTTGAATGGATTTATTTATATGTCATTCATAGACTAGATTATTTTAGCTTATGATATTTACATGCATTATTGATGATAGGTAAATGTATATTATATGACTTGTGATATGTGACATGGTAGTTATGATCACCTTCTAGTGGATAGAAGAGAACATGGCTCCCGAATTAAGGATTCCATGGATGGACTAGCCATGTTCGGTTGGATTTACTTGACGTTTCGGGAGCAATACATTGGCTTGGAATGTATAAGAACTTTGGGAAGTTTATGAATACTCATGGGTGACACCAGTTCCCTGGGGAATAAACCAAGGATAGACTCGTTGTCATGATGTCTACTCCATGTAGGTTATATCTGGTCCCCTATGTGAAATACTTGGTACAGACTTAGAGTCATTGGGCCTTGAGTGATACAAGGTATTCCAATATGAGTTACCTTGGATGTACTTAGTGGCATTGATTATATCATAGAATCCTATAGAGACCCTTGGGATTTTATATAGATCACCATGGATGGTCTTAGGACTCTAAAATTGGATTTGAAAATTGTTAGTTCGCTTTATATGTGATGATACATATTTTTATTATGATAATTTCGGTGTGATGACATTTAAATGTGACCACCAAGCCAAAGCACAAGCTTTGAGTTAGCCTGCCTTAGTTGATTTTTTTATAATGGCCTTTGTATACATATTATGACTTGCAAAAGTGCCTATTTTTAGACATTTGTCTTAGGTAAAAGTAAGTGGTATCAGTTGGGTTTCCTATTAAGAACTTGGGCCGAGTGGTTATTCATTTATTTAATTATTGTATGTATTTATAATTCTTAAAATTCCATTATTTATCTTTTGCATGGAATGGTTTGGCCTATACACCGTGGGTGTTGGTCTACTAAGATTGTATCTCACACCCTAATTTGGGCCACCTATGGTACCCAAGACTTCATGATTGTAGGTATTAACAAAGAGAAGTGTGTGGATTCCAATTCTTGATTGATCGTCTAGGTTGGAACATAGGGTAAAAGATTGAGAATATTCCTAAGATGCTTGTAGTGGATGTTTTTTCTTTTTTGTATATTATTCCATCATGTAGTATATGATTTTATCACATGATCCATACATGCTCATTTTTTATAGAATTGTGAACATCGTCATTATCCTTGTGGTATCTATTGTTATTCATCTTCCTCCAGTTGTTTATTTATCTTTCTTGGTTTATTTCCATTGTTTCTATTACTGTCTGTTTCTTATTGTTTCTTCTACTATTTATTATTTGTTGTCTTATAATGTTATCACTTTGATCTATGAGGGCACATTATCTCCAAAGATACACCCTAGGCCCTCACTACTAGTCATCAACCTTTGGCATTCAGGGAGGCGCACTTGAGGTCTTGTGGCCCACCATCACTGGTAACTGTTAAGTGGCATCCATGGTGGGATTCTACAAAGTGGTATCGAAGTCACCTTTTTTCTTTTTTTTCTTACTATTTGGGTTAGATAAGAGACTAGGAAATTGGAATTTAGAAATGATATTTGGCCTAAGAATTGATTAACCATGTACTGGGGAAACTCATATTACCTAGGATGGGTAAATGTTTTAATTGATTTCACTATTATGTTTTCATGGATTTCATCGTTGGGAGATGCACTTGTTTTGTGTCATTGATGTTATTAATAAATTATAAATATTAGGGAATTATTTTACCATATCCTAATAATATGAGGGCGTGTCAAGCATATATAATACTGGGCACCATAGGATTAAAATGTCATGCATTATGTCATGCCATATTTAGTTTTCAGTGTGCATTGCCTATTTTACATGTGATTTTTGTTGAGCTTGTATTGAATGATTTTTTATATTTATAGAAATGTTCCCGTTTTTTCATAGGGTCACGTAATGATTTTTATTGAGTGTATTACCAACTTCAATTTATAAGGTGTAAGAGTCCTTATAAATTGTAATTTTGATCCCCTAATCCAACTGTTTAATGGGTTTTTAAACACTCAAATAAATTACAATGAATAACACCTTTAAGATGAAATGGTAACTACATATGAGAATTGTCACACTTTGACCCTAAATTGACCCTAGTATAGTGGGATTTGGGTTGTGTCTATGTTACCATTTTTTGACCTTATCTTATCACCTATTCTTGGATCTAGGAGCAGGCTAACGGTTGTGTCATGATTATAAGTAGACCTTTTATATGTATTTCCCTAACCATGTCCCCAGTCTACTTTTCTTATCTATTATAAATCTTTTATGTGGAGTGTTCTTGGAAATTTTAGAGTTATTCCACCACGACGTCATCATTTTTTATGCAAATATAATGGAGATGATCACACTCCAGAGGTAGTGGGCCCTAATCCACTTCTAGTACCTAATATAGTGACACCTAAGGAACGTCCTATTGATCTTCCACTAGGTTTCAATACCTAATTCTATGATAGATGTTTTACTGTTTATATATTTTGTTCAGGGTGCTTCTCGGTCTGCCCCTACTATGGAAGAGCTAACCCGATACATTCAACAGAAACATCCTCCCACCTTCTTGGGGGATGGTGGATCTCATACTGTATAATCATGGTTATAGGATACAATATTGATAATCGACCATATTGAGATTCCTCTAGAGTGGAGTGTCAATATTTCTACATACAAGATACATGATTCCGCTAAAAATTGGTGGGGCGTCATATCTCAGGTTGAGCGTCATCAGGGTATGGTCTGGGAAGATTTCTACATGGCCTTCTATGATAATTTATTCCCATAGAATATGAGGGATGATAGTGCTAGGGAGTTAATTAATCTTTAGTCAGGCACCATGAATGTGCTAGAGTATTCTACTTGCTTCACTTAGCTTCGGTGTTTTTCTCCTTCTCTGATCAGTGGTGAGTTGTGGATTCTGAAGAGCTTTGAGGATAGGATTGGGTATGTTGTCCTATTAAAGGTGAATGTATTATGTCTTAATTTAATTATAGATATTGTGGACCATTCCCTAATTATAGAAAGGAATCTCCAAGAATCTGGAAATGTGATTCAGGGAAGTTCAGTTACAAGGTAGGGTGATGGTTCCTCTGGCATTAGGAAGTGACGTTTCAAGGGTTTAAGTGGTCGTAGTTCGATATAGGTGACATGCACTAAAATCTCCATAGTGTGTCACTAGTGCGGAATTATAGTTCATAAGAAGACACCATGCACAAGAACCCCAATTGGGTGTCGATATTATGGCATGATGGGTCACCTTCAGTGCTTCTGGTAGTATTTCCCTCCTGCGTCCAGTGAGAGGGATCTATACCAACACAGCTATCAGGTACATGATCTATGACTCCATGTCAAATTGGGATTTGATCTTCTACTGGCTGATCGGGATGAGCTGGTAGTGGTCGTGTTCGAGGTAGTGAAGCCCCATATCTTTAGCGTCTGCAGAGTAGATCTACTTAGGCTGGTCAGGCAGCATCTTAGGGTTGTGGTTCAGGCTATATTTATGAAATGTATCTTATACCATAGGAGTAGAGTCAAGGACCATCTATGGTTAGATTCACTATTCTAATAGCCTCTAATATAGTATCATCCCTTTTTTATACTTGTTCATATCACTCTTTTATATATGTTGCAGTTTCAAAATGTCTTAGACTTTCAATTGAGTAATTTTGTGGCATCATGTCTCTCAACATTATATTAGGGGTTAAAACTAAGGGAATACACCAATTTAAGGAGTTCCCCCTTTAAATAGTTGGGTGTTTTCCCTTATGGAGTTTCTTCTTCCTCGAGATGACTGGTTTTTGACATCATTCTTGGTATGGAATGTCTTGTACCTTATCGTGCCCAAGTGGATTGCTATCGTCATTGGGTATCTTTCACCTCTCCCTAGGGAAACAATAATATTCATAAGGGCATGTGGGATATCTAGGAATATCATGCTGGAACTAAGTGTACTAGGCTAGGTGGAGTGATAGAGCAGCTGGCTAGTCTCGTTATGATTGATAAGGGAATGAAACCTTGGAATCCCCTCTTATAGTGGATCATTTCAGGGACATATTCCCTAGAAATATCTCCATCTTACCTCCTGGGATGGATATTGAGTTCACCATAGAGTTAGTGCCAGGTTCACCTCCTGTGTCCATTCCTCCATATAGGATGGAACTGACAGAGCTCTAGGAACTCAAGAAGTAGTTGGAAGATATTAATGATAATGGTTTTATTAGACCCATCACATCTTCATGGGGTTCACTTGTCCTTTTTTCTATAAATTTGGGAGATAGACTCATATTTTGCATGGATTTCAGATGGTTAAACCAACGTACAATGAAAACCTGTTATCCATTTCCATGTATCGACGACCTATTCAACCATCTTCGAGGAGCAACAGTTTTCTCTAAGATCAACTTGAGTTTGGGCTACCATCAGGTGCATGTGATTCCATCAGATATACCACATACAACATTCCAAAGTAGGTATGGTATATACAAGTATTCATTTATGTCACTCGGTCTAATGAGCATGCCAACAGTCTTCATGGATTTGATGAATCGGGTTTTCCATGTGTATCTTGATTCGTTTTTGGTGGTCTTTATAGATGATATCATAGTTCACTCACACACAATACACAACCATTCCAATCATATTGAGATCATACTGAGTACATTAAGAGGGCCCCATCTATATACAAATATCAGAAGATCCGACTTTTGGATTAGTAAGTTTCACTTCTTGGTTCATATTATATTTGACGCAGGAGTATCTGTTGACCCAAAGAAGGTGAGTGTCATGGTTTCCTGAGAGCAGCCTAAGAATTTTTTTAATATAAGAATCTTATTTTTTCAAATTTTTTATTACAAGAGATTCATTCCGGACTTCTCCCACTTAGAAAAAACTCTTATGGACCTAAAAAAGAAGGGTGTGTAGTTTGTATGGTTTAAATCCTATGAGATATATTTTTAGGATTTAAAGGGAAGAATCATGTCAACATTGTTCTTGATTCTACTAGAGCCAGGAAGAAGTTATACAGTCTATTGTGATGTTATAGGGATCATTCTAGGTGTAGTTCTGATGAAAGGTGATTGGGTTATAGCATTTGGGTCTCCCCATCTGAGGCTTCATCAGACAAATTATCCTACACATGACCTCGATCTAGGAGATTTAGTTCATTATCTATGATGTTGGAGGCACTACCAATTAAGAGAGAATTTTTTCATTTATATAGATCATTAAAGTCTCAAATACATCTCAAATCATTAGAAATTGAATCTAAGGTAGCACAGGTGGATGTAATAACTGTAATAATTTAATTTTGATCTTTTCTATACACCCAAAAAGGGTAATGTTGTGGATGATACATTGAAATATAAGACTCAGATGAAATTTGTCAAGGATTATAGTAGTTAGTGGAATATGGTGGATTTATTTGTTGAGTTTCACCTAGAGGTTGAGGATTGGCACTGGCAGAAAATTTTATCAACTCTATTTGTGACATCCTCTCTTTTGGAGAGGGTCTGGATGAGGCAGTTTTCTGATTCTGAGGGCCTCATTCTGAGGGAGAGCATCATAGGAGAGAACCCGCCTCCTGGTTGGGTTTTTGACAGAAATTAGACCCTACTCTTCCATGGTTGTGTAAGGTTATTTTCTAATATACTAGAAGAGTTGTGGAGGAAATCTAATACTTCTATATGGGTGGTTCACCCTTATCTCACCAATATGTATCAAGATATTCACCTCAATATTGGTGTCTAGGCATAAAGAAGAAAATAGCAAGTTTTATCACTCGGTTCTCCACCTATAATAAGATTAAGGAATAGAACCAATGGCCTTATAGACTTCTACAGCCTCTCTCCATTCCTAAGTAGAAATGGGATGACATCACCATGGATTTCGTGATGAAATTTCTGAGATCCCCTCAAAGAAGCTTTGTTGCATGGTATATCATCGACAGGATAACCAAGGTTGCGCACTTTCTACCTATATGTGAAGGTATCTATATTGATGATATATTAATGATCTACATCTCATTGATAGAGAGAATTAATGGTTTTCCCCATTATATCATTTCGTAATGAGATTCCTAATTAATATCATAGTTCTGGAAAGGGATGTAAAAGTAATTGGGTTCATTAGTTCTCCTAAGTACATCACATTACCCTCAAACTGACAAGTAGTCTGAGTGGATGATACGAGTGTCTGAAGATATTATTTGGACCTTCATCCTTTATTTTGGAGGTTCATGGGAAAATAATATTCCTCTTATTGAGTTTTCCTACAAGAAAATATTTTAAGAAATGATTTAGATGGATACAAATTAATCCCTCTATGGTAAACCATTCAATTCACCTCTATTATAGCTTGAGATGGGTGAGGAATCACTACTGGGTCCTAATCTTGTTCAAAAGACTTCAAACTAGGTTCAGCTGATTTAGGAGCATATGATTATAGCTCAGTCTAGGAAAAAGTCTTATATCGATCATCATTATATACCTCTAGAGATTGAGGTGGGACATTAGTTCTTTATGTGAGTATCATCTATATTGGTTTATAGATGAATCAAGAGATAGGGAAAGTTATTACCTTGATACGTCGGGCCTTTGGAGATAGTGGGGAGGGTTGGGCCGGTAGCCTATCAGTTGCAGCTACCTTATAGGTACCGTACCATGCACAATTTATTCCATGTATCATAGCTTTGATAGTATCATCCTGGCCTATCACATTTGTTTTAACCTGAGGATATTGAGCTAGAGGTGGATGCATCCATTGAGGAGCATCTAATATGTATCATTAATTGAATCACAAAGGCTCTCTGAGGTAGTTCAGTTCCTTTGTTCAGAGTGTTATAGTATCAAAGACATTTATAAGAAGATACCTAGGAGTGGGAGGCTAATTTACATGCATAGTAGCCAAAATGTTTCTCATAATATAGTTTTACACCCTCGGAAGGGAAACTCGAGGATGAGTTTTCTTAAGGATGAGAGGTTGTAACATCTTGGATTTTTTTTTTTTTTTGCAGAGGTATAAACCATTTATTTTTAGTTCAAATTCCATAAAAATGACCTTAAAATGATTCCAAATGAATTCAAGGAGAAATAAAAAGTTTCCAAGGCTCGTTCAGAGCCTGAAGTCCTAAAAATTGGAGAAAAGACTAGACTTCATGGTTAGAAGAAACTGTGCAGCCCAACCTTCCCAGTTTCCCTAAAGGGTGTGGTTTCAAATAGTGGAGTGTAGGGGTTCATACAGTTTATCTACAACCATGCGACCCCAAGATCATGGCTGAGCAGTGCTATAGAGGCTTTTGGATAGTGTATTTTTTACATTTTGTGTAAGGTTAGATAAATTGTATGCCTAACCATGCATGGATCCCCTTTGAAGCAGATTATGGTGGATGTTTGGCACATGGTTTGTCAAACCATGAGTTCAAACTGTGAACCCTTATTTTGAGGGTAAAATACCAAAATTACCCCTCTTTAATGATTTTAAATTCACCTTTTATTTTCCTCTTCTCCTCTAGTGGTATTTTTCTCCTCTATTTCATGTGTGAGCATCTTCCTCCCCTCTTTACGGGGTTTTGGATATCTCTTTTGATCAGGTTGTGAATATCTCACTATTAGAAGAAATTTAAATTCCTTGGTACTCTCTCTCACCCTCTTACATATATTTCAAGTTTCTTCTACCCTCGGTTGTGCTATTTAGGTGCGAAATTTTTTTCCCTATTTTTGAGGAGACAATATCTTTGTTTTCTTTCATTATAGGTCGAATCAAGCCTCAACAACAGGATGAGTGGAGCATTAATACATAAAGGTATATTTTCTAGGTATTTACCACTTATTTCTTTGCATTTAAAATGATGTTTCATTGTGTTGTGTATCAATTCCTTCCGTAAATTCCTGAAATATGTTTAATAAATTAAATTTATTGGTTCCACGTGTCATTAGTGACCTTAATCCATAGTGAAAACCATCCAAAAGTTGTTCACCCCATTGTTGGACACCCCCTTGGGTGTACCCACCAAAATGATATTATTCTCGTGCATTAAATAGTTAACTAACTTTTCCATATTTAATATCTTATGTACCATGGTTAAATGCCTAAATTTTCATTTTGAATTGTGTTAAATTGGTAGTCTTTTAGTTTCTCCTCTTATCTTGGTCCTTATTCTCATACATCATTTCTCATTATTATCACTAATTAAAGTCTATTTTATCCGCATTCATATTATTATTGTCTTGTGTGAATGATTGTACCTCTTTGCTTATGCTTTATATAAAAGTCATTTCATGAGCCTTACACTTTCAATGTATTTCTTGGTTCCTTTTGCTTATTTACAATTGTCGTATTCCATAGTTTAATGGCTTGATTTAGATGCCATGCTTTGGATATATTATTTTAGACTCTGATGTTTCCATGACTTATTGATTTCATGTAAATGTATATGCTATGCCTTGTGATATGTTCCATGGTTTCTATGCTCACCTACTATGGGATGGAAGAGAACATGGGTCCCAAATTATGGACACCATGGATGGACTCTTCATGTTTGGATGGATTTACTTGATGTGGTAGGAGTGATACATTGGCTTGACATGTATGAGCACTTTGGGTGGTTTATGCATACTCATGAGTGACATCAATCCCCTAGGGAAGGAACCAAGGACTGAACCATTGGAAAGATGGCTACGCCATGCCACGGATGATACCTGGCCCCCTATGTGAGATACTTGGAACAGACTTAGAGTCCCCATTCCTTGAGTGATACAAGGGACGCCAATATGGGTTCCCATGAACAGACTCAGGGGAATTGATTATATCAAAGACTCTTAGATCGACCCTTGGGATACTATATAGATCACCTTAGATAGGGTTAAGACTCCACCATTGGATTTAACATATTGTTATCTCACTTTATATGTGATGAGACTTAATTATATTATGAGCATGATAGTATGATTACATTGAAATGTGACCACCAAGCCAAAGAACAAGCTTGGGTTCAGCCTACCTTAGTTGATTTGTGTACGATGGCATTTGTATATATATTATGACTTGAACAGGTGCCTATTTTCAGAAATACATCTTATATAAAAGCAGGTGGTATCATTTGAGTGTTAAATTAGGAACCAAGACTGATTTGTTATTCATTTATTTAATTATTGCCTTAACTTATCATTATTGGCACATTGTCATTTATCTATTGCACAAAATGGTTTATCCTAAACACCGGGGGTGGAGGCCTACTGAGAATGTATCTCACACCCTGCTTGGTCAGCCTATGGTACCTAAGAAGACTTCATGATTGAAAATATTGAAAAAGGAATGTTTGTGGCTTCCGATTCTATATTGATCTTCTAGGTTGGAGTATAGAGAAGAGGATCGATCCTATACTCGAGATTCTTGTAATAACATTTTTTCTTTTTTGTATATTTTTACAATATGTTGTTTATGCATGTATCCCATGATCCCAGCATACTCATTTTCTATATCATTTTGAACATCATCATCATCCTTTTGGTATCTATTATTATTCAACTTCATCCAGTTGTTTATTTATCTTTCTTGATTTATTTCCATTTTTTTCCATTGTTTTATGTTTCTTATTATTATTTGTTATCTCCCAATGTGCTCACTATGATATGTATGGGAATTTTCTCTCCATGGACACACCATAAGCTCTTGTTGCTAGTTGATAGCCTCTGGCATCCAAATAGGCATTATTGAGGTCTTATGGCCCACCGTCTTGGTGCACCATTAAGTGGCATCTGGGGTGAGATGCTACATTAGGTTTGCACCAAAATACTTCCTAGGATGGATTTATAATCAAACCAAAGGATCTAAAATTTTTGGAGGGTAGTAATAAAGTGATTTTCTTAGGTATTCATTGATCCAAATGGATTTGGAAGTGTGAAAAGGGGGGGAGAGGGGTGGCCTTTTATAAATGGGGGAGAGGAAACACATGTTATTTTTGAAAAGAATAAATTACACCCATATTTTTATCATTTCACAAGCCTCATAAATGGTTTATCAACGATACTTAAAGGTGATAAGGTCAAAATATGGCAATAAAATGGATATTTTAATTGTTTTTAGGTCATTTTTGACCCTTATCTATTTTGTTTAACCCCTTGGTAAATCAGTTTTTACCTTAACCATAGAAATTAATTTTTACTTATTTTTCTATTAATAATGATAAAAAATTACGTTGAACCTACTATAAAATATAAACTATTTAGATTCAAAATATGGAGCCCTTTTTCCCAAATTCAATTCACATAAGTGACAGAATTCAGTTTAAAATTATACCCAAATACATGATGAAATAGCAGGTTTTCAAAGAGAAACTTTTCATGAGTATGGAAGGTTTTAATATAAAAATTCAATATGAAATTGATTCCATAAAACTAAATTGTGTATATTATAATATAATTTAACTAATTTTACATTAAAAAATTTTGAAATATAATTTAACTTCGTAAATAATTTAAATGGAAAATCATTTTTCAAATAGAAATTAGTATTTTTCACTGAAAGAGCACTGTCGTGGGTGCCCTCAAATGATTAGTGTAATTTGGGGTACTTAGGTACAGCAGAGTGGCTGACCAAGGTCGTCTCTCAAAGGAGTAAGTGAATTTAACAACTTATTAGAGGTATTCTAAAAAATAAAATAAAATAAAATAGAATAAAAACACTACTTTAAAGGATTGGGGTTTGTTGTAGTTTATGAATCTAGAAGAAGTTTTCTGGAAGAAGATTGTATAATTTTTTTTTTGTTTTTATTTTTGAAATGAATTTTGATTAAAATGACACAACAAGAAGATGTTTTTTTTTAGAAATCTATTTAAAAGGCGTAATTGATCTAACTCTGCCTCTTCACTTTATTATTAATCATTATAATGTAAATTAACATTCACTTAATTATGATCCCTTAATTATTTAAATCCATAACCCTACGAGAATTAACTTTTCCACGAAGATGATGTGAATTTAACCCTAGGCTTACTTTGGAACATGCAATCGCAGCACCCTGCTTTGATTGATGTTCTAAGATTAGCTTATGGTCAGTGGTAAATTAAGGCTCATATAAATTCTAGAAATAAGGATGAATTGTGTTTATGTATTATATTTGAACTCTACAAATTTATCCAGTGTGGTCTTGTATTACCGATTAAGATCGCGCTCTCACAATTTACACAAAATCCCGACGTCGCGTGTTTTTGTGTTAATTGTTCAATTGCTTACTTAGTTTATTATAATTTAAAAACACAATTAATTGATCATATTAAGTGAATTAAAGTATCTCAATGATTCAAAATAATTAAATGAAGAGGGTAGAAGAAAGATCTATTACTAAAAGACTAATCTTCCATGGGTGGCGTAATCATCGTAGAAGCGTTTTGCATGTGCAATGGTTTATAATGGGTATAACCCAATAACGCTTCTACTCAAGAATTCCAGCCCAAAGAGGAAGATTAAGAGAAGAAGAAATTTAAATAAAACATAAGAAAAGATAAGAAATAAAAGAAGAACAAATAAGTTTATTACACAAATGAAAACATTACAAAATGAAGAAGAGAAGGAGGCTTCGATGAGGGGATCCTTGCTTCAAGAGATACCCCTCTTAAAATGGTTAGATAATTTGGGTGAAACAAATTCTCCTATTCCTCCAATCTCCCAATGCATGTCCCCACCCCTCCAAATTAGAAAAACTCCAATTTATAGAGGGGAGGTGAGGAGAGGTTACAAGTGGTGTCAAGTGTGAATGTGGAAATTCGGTCAAATATTTTAATAAAAAATGAACCGCCCATTTGACCACAAAAACTCGTTAATTGGCTGGCCTTCCAGAAGGATAAAATGTGAGGATATGGGTCTTATATCTCCTATACAAATTTGGGCTCAATAAAAGCCGATATGTAGGAGTTATGGCCGAAATACAGAAGCATATCCATTCTGGCGAGTCCAGCCCAGCTTTGACTTTATGGCCCAATTACTCCATTAAAATGCATTCTTTTGATCTAGTGTCCTGAATAAAAGTTGTATATAATTACGTTAGAAACACTTTTAAAAAAATTCAGATTCAAATAATAAATATTAAAATATTTATATTCAAAATACTACAGTGCACTATTAAGGGTAAAACTGGAATTTTCACCAAATTTTTAAATGAATGATCAAATCCCAAATATTTTATAAATAAACATATTTAACACAATTTTAGGAAATTATATCATTTATTATCAATAAAATATTCAATAAAATAGTGTTTTATCAACTCCCCCACACTTACCCTTTTGCACACCTGGGCAAAACCTCATATCAAGTAAACATCAATATCAAATCAAAACCAATTTTAAAACACATATCCTTAAGATCAATCAATTTCACACCAAGAATCAAAATATATCATTCCTCATAAAAAACCTTATTTCAAGTTCTCCATTTATATCATTCAATATATTTACACTTCATTTATCCGCCCATGCACAAAACACTTACCTTGCTTGAATTTTCTCTCATCACTCAAATATCAATTTTTTTTTGCAATGTCTTTCTCATCCAAACTCATACAAGGGTCACCATAGGCTTGATAGATTCCTACATCGCTACCCGATGTGAGTCAAGGACATATGTTTATCATGAGGACTTTTCAGGGTTGTTTTGTGGCTTTCGGTTGGTAGGATTAAGATGTGAAAAACTCTAAGGCTGAATGAGGAGGGCTTGACTCTTTTTGAAGCAAAATTGCATTAATATAATTTTCACTTAAATATGGTCTCCTCATTAATCCTCATAGTATCAATTCAGCTCCATAATCATGAAAAGTCATGAAAATTTTACACCATTCTTCATTTCAGCATAAAAAATTGTCAATCTTCTCAAACATGATTTTCTTGAAAGCTCCAGATAGGCACAGCTTTCCACCTCAATTAGAAGCTCCAGAAAAGGCACAGCTTCACTTGTCATGAAATCTCCAGAAAAGGCATAACTTTCAATATAATGACTTTCTTCAGCAGCAAACACATCTCTTTAGAATTTAATTTTCCACCCAAATTATCACAGAATGTGGTGGCAAAACACAAGACAACTTCCCCCACACTTAAGCTCAACTAGATTATGCAATTTTACTTCAAGAGTTGGTTGGATAGGGAAAATTGGATTGTAATGTGGCTAACCTAACAGGATGTTCATGGCTTCTAAGGGCTAAAAGGATTAAATATTCAATGTAGGCCATTATAAAAAAAGTATTCTTTGAAATAGGGGCTTTAATACCAAGCAAATGCCTCAATCATTTAAACATAAGTACCTAAAACCCTCAAGTTTTGACAGGAATAAATCAAATTCTGGTTAAATCAAGCATGGTTTGGTTCTCTAAAGAAGTGAGGTGAATGTAAAGAATATGAAAATAATGGTTTAGAGGCCTCACAGGAAAGTGATTTCAAATATAAAGACAGTGAGATTGGCATGAGATTCAAAATTCAGCGTACTTTTCATGAAATTACTAAATATTTGAACTTGAAACAAAGTCATTTCAGCATTCATTTAAGCTTAGTTTCAAGGGATAAATTGTTTCACTTATTGATATGGATTTAAAAATGATGATGAGAATCATTTCAGCCCAAAAGTTTCAAAAACACACAGAAAATTGTAAAATAAACACCCAAAATTTGAAAAACACACAATTTTTTTTTGGTTTTTTTTGAACAGGAAAGCAATTGAAATTACTAAACTAAAAGGTTCCCTCTCCCACACTTAAAATATTGCATTGTCCTCAATGTGAACCTATGAGATGATATATGCACATGAAATGCAAAATTTTTAAATAGGAAAAATAATATAAAAGTGAAAGGGTTAAGAACAGCCTGATGTGCTCAAGTGATGATGGGGTCATGTAGTGTGATAAAATCCACTGCATCACTAGGAAGTCCCTCAATGTATCTCTTCAAACATTGCCCATTGACTGTAAAGCTCCTTCCAGTGTCCTCTTGTGTGATCTCTACTGCACCATAAGGAAAAACATTAGTCACAACATAAGGACCTAACCATCTGGAACGCAACTTACCAGGCATCAGCTTCAGTCGTGAACTGTAGAGAAGGAATTTCTCTCCAACATGAAACTCCCTTTGTTGGATCATTTTTTCATGAGATGCTTTTGATATTTCCTTGTAGAACCTTGAGTTCTCATATGATGATAATCTAATCTCCTCAAGCTCTTGAATTTGCAGCTTCCTTTGGATTCCAGCTTGGGCCAAATCCATGTTGCATTTCTTTATAGCCCAATAAGCCCGATGCTCGACTTCCACTGGGAGATGACATGCTTTCCCAAAAACAATCCAAAATGGGGACATACTAATGGGGGTCTTGTATGCTGTTCTATAAGCCCACAATGCATCATCCAAGCGCTTGCTCCAATCCTTCCTATTTGGCTGCACGGTTTTCTCCAATATTTGTTTCAACTCACGATTTGAAACCTTAGCTTGGCCATTTGTTTGGGGGTGGTATGGTGTTGATGTTTTGTATGTCACCCCATACTTTCGAAGGAGGGAAGCAAAATTCCTATTGCAAAAGTGTATCCCTTGGTCACTGATGATGGCCTTTGTTACTCCAAACCTGCAGAAAATTTGAGCCTTGACAAAATCCACTACAACATGAGAATCGTCAGTCCTAGTGGCCTTGTCCTCCACCCATTTACTCACATAATCAACAGCAACCAAAATATACAAAAATCCAAAGGAACTAGGAAAAGGACCCATAAAATCAATTCCCCATACATCAAAAATCTCACAGAATATTATGGGTTATTGGGGCATCTCATGTCTCTTAGAAATGTTCCCAGTGTGTTGGCAATGAGAGCATGACTTACAAAACACATGGACATCACGGAATAATATAGGCCAATATAATCCAGAGTCCAAAACCTTCCTAGTTGTCCGTTGGGGTCCAAAGTGTCCACCACAAGCAAGTGTATGACAAAAATGCAAAACAGACTCAAACTCATGATCAGGAACACACCTCCTAATGACTTGGTCACTACACATGCGCCATAAGTATGGATCATCCCAAACATAAAATCTTGACTCACTCTTTAATTTTTGGACTTGATGTTTCTTTAAATATGCAGGGATTTCAGAATCAACAAGGTAGTTAACTAAATCAGCATACCAAGGATGCGTACCTGAGATGGTATAGAGATGCTCATCGGGGAAAGTGTCCCGAAGTGGTACCTGATCCAAGGTGTCATCCTCTAGTGTGTGAGTAAGCCTACTCATGTGGTCCGCCACCAAGTTTTCTGAGCCCTTTTTTTCCTTTATCTCGATGTCAAACTCTTGAAGAAGGAGCATCCAACGGATAAGTCATGGCTTTGCATCTGGCTTCTTCAGGAGGTACCTCAAAGCTGCATGGTCAAAAAAAACAACTACTTTAGAGCCCAATAAATATGAAAGAAATTTATCTAAAGAAAATATGATAGCAAGAAACTCCTTTTCCATGGTTGTTTAGTTTGATTGGGCTGAATCCAATGTCCTTGATGCATAGGCAATCACATGTGAACGTCCTTCCACCCTCTGAGATAAGACAGCTCCAACCGCGAAGTTGGAGGCGTCACACATAATCTCAAATGGAAGGTCCCACCGTGGGGGCTGTATGATAGGTGGAGTGGTCAGACACTTCTTTAGCTCATCAAAGGAAGTCCTACAAGAATCATCAAACACAAAATCAGAATCTTTTTGAAGTAATCGTGACATAGGAAGAGTGATCTTACTAAAATCTTTGATGAAGCGTCGATAAAATCCTGCATGCCCTAGTAAAGATCTAACATCACGCACACATGAAGGATAGGGTAAGGATGAAATAATGTTTACCTTAGATCTATCAACCTCTATCCCATGTCTTGACACTACATGCCCTAAGACAATGCCATTCTCTACCATAAAATGACACTTTACAAAGTTTAGGACCAGATTCTTCTCAATACAACGATTCAACACCTTTCCCAAACTACTTAGACATTCATAAAATAAAGATCCATACACTGTAAAATCATGCATAAATACCTTCATGCAGGTCTCAATAAAATCAGAAAAAATACTCACCATACATCTCTGGAAGGTACCTGGGGCATTGCAAAGTCCAAATGGCATCCTTTGGTAGGAAAATGTGCCAAAGGGACAGGTGAATATAGTCTTCTTATAATCCTCTGGAGCTATAGGAACCTGAAAATATCCAAAAAATCCATCCAAGAAACAATAGTGTGTTTTCCCAGCTAGTCTCTCGAGCATTTGATCAATAAATGGGAGGGGGAAATGGTCCTTGCGAGTGGTCTGATTTAGTTTCCTATAATCAATACACACACGCCAACTGTTTTGCACCCTCATTGGAACTAAATCATCTTTCTCATTTTTAACAACAGTAAAACCAGTTTTCTTAGGCACAACCTGAATTGGACTTACCCACTGTGAGTCAGAAATAGGGTAAATTATACCTGCCTCGAGCAATTTTTCAACTTCTTTTTTTAACAACTTCTAGGAGGGTGGTATTAAGTCTCCTTTGTGGCTGTCTCACCGGTTTAGCCCCATCCTCCAAGAGAATCCTATGCATGCAAATAGAGGGGCTAATACCTGATATGTCAGCCAAAGTCCACCCAATCGCCCTGATGTTCTCCCTCAAAATATTCAAAATCTTTTCTTCATGTTCAAAATGGAGATTGTTAGCAATGATAATAGGTAATCCCTCACCACTCAACAAGTATGAGTATTTCAGATTTGGTGGTAATGGCTTGAGTTCTAATGAAGGAGGGTGTAGTATGGATGGAGAAATTGATGCAACAAACATATCTTCACAATGAACATCAGTATTAGAATAAAAATCATCACAATAAGAGAATAAAGCACCAAATCCATCAGCATACTCAATAGCCATGTCATAATCAGAGTTCACATGATCAAAATCAGAATATGATTCCATTTCAAAATCAAATCTTAGAGAGTCTTGTTCCTTAAAAACGGGTGTAGAAGTACTCTTAGACATCAAACTAGAACCAATACTCATAATCTCCCTAAGCATAGGACAATCTAATTCCATGATGTTTTTACTTGGTGGTTCAAAATGGGAGATAACAAAAGCAGAATGGTCCTCTGAGGGGTACTTCATGGAATCCATAACATTAAATATCACAACTTCATCTCCAAACTCCATTGAAAGTGTACCCTCGTTGACATTTATGATAGTTTTTGCAGTTTTGAGGAAGGGTCTACCTAAGATAATGGGGGCATGAGAACTTACCTGATCATCCTCCATGTTAAGCACATAGAAGTCTGTTGGAAAGATCATGTCTCTTACCCGAACAAGTACATCCTCAAGAACTCCTGCTGGATATGCCGTAGCTCTATTCGCCAATTGCACCACTACTCTTGTTGGCTTCAACTCACCAACCTGCAAGGAAGAGAATACAGAGTGAGGCATCACATTTATTGAAGCTCCTAAATCACAAAGAGCATCAGAGAAGTGAAACTCCCCTATGGTACATGGGATGGTGAATGTCCCAGGATCCTTGCACTTTATTGGCATTGCTAGAGTTAGTGTAATGAGTGTTGAGACATTCCTTCCAAGGTTGATCCTATCATTTCCCTTGATCCCTCTACGATTGGTACAAAGTTCTTTTAAGAATTTCTCATACCTTGGAATTTTCCTAATGGCTTCAAGTAGAGGAATGTTGATCTCCACACGCTTGAATGTGTCCAAAACCTCCTTTTGCATTGCTTCTTCAACCATCTTCTTGGTTTGAACAACCCTGTTTGGAAAAGGAAGGGGTTTAGGAGGTACATCATCAATCTTTTTCTTACCTTTATCTTTCTCCTTGGATTTCTCATCAGTTGGTATGGAATTCGGCTTCTCTAGAGTAGAGGTGAATCCCGGTGGAATGGTAGCTCCAGATGTATCATTCATTTGCTTCCCACTTCTCAATGTAATGGCACTAACATTCCCCTTTGGATTTGGAGTGGGTTGGGAAGGTAGATTTCAGAATTCTTACTCACAAGTTCATGGAGGGCGGTGGCAATCTGACTCATTTGAGTCTTCAACTCTCTCAGCTTCGAACCTTGACTCTTCAGCTCATTCTGTTGATTAAGAACAATTTGTTTCAAAAGATCGTCAGTGTTAGAGTCTACCTTGTGTTGGATATTCCATTGTTGCTGACTCGTTGATGTTTGAGCTTCAAATCTCCTTTGGGGTTGTTGGAAACCCTGCTGTTAAGGCAGAGGCTGTTGGAAGTTTGGTTGAAAAGGGGGCCTTTATTGTTGTCCAGAGCCATACCTCATGTCTGACTGATCTTTCGACCCTTGGTTGTATGCTGGATCAAACTTCTTTTGGGGATATGTTTGTTGTTGTTGCTGCTGAAATGGTCTCCCAGGGAACACTGCTACACAATCTTCTGTCTCTTGTAGTTGTGGGCAACGGTCAGTTGGGTGGCTTGTCTCAGTGCAAATTCCACATGGCCTTGAAGGAGGGGGTTGGGATGTCTTTTGAGCCAATGCAATCTGCCTCACCATAGTTTTAAATTGTTCTAACTTAGTATCAATCAAATGGATTTCAAGAGACGAAGGACTTACTTGATGTACTCCTCGAACATGTGGTGTACCTCTATCACCGAATTGTTGAGATTTTTGGGCCATTTTGTCAATCAATGCTCGTGTAGATATTGGTGTCTTGTCCACCAATGCTCCTCCAGCTGCAGCATCCACCATGCTCCTCTCCATGGGTGTGAGTCCTTCATAGAAGTACTGGATGAGTAGTTGCTTACTGATTTGGTGATGTGGGCAGCTGGCACACAAATTCTTGAATCGCTCCCAGTACTCATACATTAACTACCCTTGTGATTGCTTGATCCCCGATATCTTCTTTCGAATGGAAGTGGTCCTTGATGCTGGAAAAAATCTCTGTAAGAAAAGACGTTTCAAATCATTCCAACAAGTTACATCTTCGGGTTGTAAATAATACATCCAGTCTTTTGCAGCTCCATCAAGTGAGAATGGCAATGCTCTTAATTTGATTTGATCTATAGAAACATTTCCTGGTTTAAGGGTTGAGAAAACCACATTAAATTCTTTCAAATGTTTATTGGGATCCTCACCAGAGAGGCCATGAAACTTTGGAAGTAAGTGAATTAACCCATATTTTAGTTCAAAGTCCAATTCGAGATTTGGGTATGCAATACAATTTGGTTGATAGTTAACATCAGGTGCAGCCAATTCTAGAATGGTTCTATTAAGTTCATTTCCATTGTTTCTAGCCATTGGTTCCTCTTTTATGTTTGAATTTGAATTGCTTCCAATTTCAATGTTTCCAGAAGAGAGGAATTCACCAACTGGTTGAATATTGAAACTTCCTGTAGACTGAGAATTTCTGATTCGATCCCTAAGGCTACGTTCAATCTCAGGGTCAAGATCTGATAGATCTTCGGGATTAGTTCGTTTCATAGATCAAATAAAAATGAAAAGAAAGAAATTGGATCATAGTAAAATAAAAATGAGAAGTTTGAGTTGATGGTCCAAAAAGAAGTAGAAGAAAATAAAAGAAGAGGAATAAAAATCAGATTGGGTATAGAAGGAAGAAAGAAGAGAGGAAGAGAATAAAATGTAAAATAAAATAAATACCTCTAATTGGTTGAAATAATTACTTGCCTCCCCGGAAACGGTGCCAATTTGGTAGAGCACTGTCGTGGGCGCCCTCAAATGATTAGTGTAATTTTGGGTACTTAGGTGCAGCAGAGTGGCTGACCAAGGTCGTCTCTCAAAGGAAGAAGTGAATTTAACAACTTATTAGAGGTATTCTAAAAAATAAAATAAAATAGAATATAATAAAAACACTACTTTAAAGGATTGGGGTTTGTTGTATTTTATGAATCTAGAAGAATTTTGCTGGAAGAAGATTGTATAATTTTTTTTGTTTTTAGTTTTGAAATGAATTTCGATTAAAATGACACAACAAGAAGATGTTTTTTTTTAGAAATCTATTTAAAAGGCGTAATCGATCTAACTCTACCTCTTCACTTTATTATTAATAATTATCATGTAAATTAAAATTCACTTAATTATAATCCCTTAATTTGTTAAATCCCGAACCCTGCGAGAATTAACTTTACCACGAAGATGATGTGAATTTAACCCTAGGCTAACTTTGGAACATGCAATCGCAGCACCCTGCTTTGATTGATGTTCTAATATTAGATTATGGTTAGTGTTAAATTAAGGATCATATCCATTCTGGAAATGAGGATGAATTGTGTTTAGGGATTATATTTGAACTCTACAAATTTATCCCGTGTGGTCTTGTATTACCGATTAAGATCGCGCTCTCACAATTTACACAAAATCCCGACGTCGTGTGTTTTTGTGTTAATTGTTCAATTGCTTGCTTAGTTTCTTACAATTTAAAAACACAATTAATGGATCATATTAAGTGAATTACAGTAGCTCAATTATTCAAAATAATTAAATTAATAGGGTAGAAGATAGATCGATTACTAAAAGACTACTCTTCCATGGGTGGCGTAATCATCGTAGAAGCGTTTTGCATGTGCAAAGGTTTATAATGGGTATAACCCAATAACGCTTCTACTCAAGAATTCCTGACCAAAGAGGAAGATTAAGAGAAGAAGAAATTTAAACAAAACATAAGAAAAGAGAAGAAATAAAAGAAGAACAAAGAAGTTTATTACACAAATGAAAACATTACAAAATGAAGAAGAGAAGGAGGCTTCGATGAGGGGATCCTTGCTTCAAGAGCCACCCCTCTTACAATGGTTGGATAATTTGGGTGAAAAAAATTCACCTCTGCCTCCAATCTCCCAATGCACGTCCCCACCCCTCCAAATGAGAAAAACTCCAATTTATAGAGGGGAGGGGAGGAGAGGTTACAAGTGGTTTCAAGTGTGAATGTGGAAATTCAGACAAATATTTTAATGCAAATCGAACCGCCCATTTAACCACAAAACGTGTGAATTGGACGTCCTTCCAGAAGTATCAAATGTGAGGATATGGGTCCTCTATCTCCTATCCAAATTTAGGCTCAATAAAAGCCCATATGTAGGAGTTATGGCCACAATACAGAAGCTTATCCATTCTGGCGAGTCCAGCCCAGCTTTGACTTTATGGCCCAATTACTCCATTAAAATGCATTCGTTTGATCTAGTGTCCTGAATAAAAGTTGTAGATAATTAAGTTAGTAACACTTTTAAAAAATTTAAAATTCAAATAATAAATATAAAAATATTTATATTCGAAATACTACAGTGCACTATTAAGGGTAAAACTGGAATTTTCACCAAATTTTCAAATGAATGATCAAATCCCAAATATTTTATAAATAAACATATTTAACACAATGTGAGGAAATTATATCATTTATTATCAATAAAATATTCAATAAAATAGTGGTTTATCATTCACTGTTCATCGAAAATTAAACATGTTAAACAAATAAAAAAAATACCAATAAGATAATTTTTATATGGTCATTAAAAAAATAAATTACTTTTTATCAAATACATTTTCTTAAAATCTCAAAAAAATTATCATAGGTGCACAATAAGTGAAGAAAACTTTTTATTAGAAAAAAATATAGGTTTTTAGAAAAAAAAACATTTTCTTTCAAATAATTCTTATATTATTCCTAACCAGTATATATCAATGAAAATTATTTTATACATGTATAATCTATATAATTTCCATAATTTATTTAGTACGATTCATACCCACCAACTTAATGGATTTGTTATAATGGTCATGTTTAATTAATATTTGCATAGAGTATTTTCATTTAATCCTGGTATTATGTGAATTGCAAGATATCAAAGAGATTGAATTTATTTATTCAGAAATAAATTGTAAAATATCACGGTGTTACACATATCAATAAAGGGTACCCAACACAACTTTCCCACTAGGTTTCCCCTCTCACAACCTGATGTCGTACATCAGGGTACATCCATCTCTTCCTTATAACATCACATCACATCTCAACCATGAACACCATGTCCAACACATCACATAGCATCACAGTCCGCCTGTAGAAACCTAGGCCATAAAATCACATCCACATCCATAACCATAATAGTAGGGTATCAAGAACAAAAAGTATATCAACATATTTACCATATCCTACCATGTAATACCCACTATATAAAATCTTATCACATCATATCCTGCCAAAAGACACCTCTACCATCACCTCACATCATATCAAATCCTTCCCACAAACACCTAGCCTATCATAACACATTACATTACATAAATACTATTGAACGTTTTAGTTTTTTCCATCATATCACATCATGTCACTAATATTTCACTTTTTACTTCTAAACATTACGACTCATGCATACCTAAATCTCCTTGAAGAGAGAGCGGGGAAGAAAAGGTAATCGGTTATCCATCCTCATCACCAGAATATTATGAAAAACACCCCCAAAACATTTCATTATTGGAATAGAGTGCTTAACATGGGTGGGGTTCATATAGAAATCACAAGGGAAATACAAAGTACATATATATATCTACACACAAGCCCAACCTATGGGTTCACAACCAAAGCACTATCCAACTCAAAATATCACCACTTTCACTTCCACCGCTAAATGTACAGCACTAAAAAAATCAATAATCCAAAATCCACATTTAGAATTATATCTTAACTCAATATATGTTCTATAATTCACATTACTAATGAATTTTATTCATTAACCCATTCATTATACAACCCATATAATTTCACATTATGCAACAACCATCTAAGCCACAATTACAAACATAATTCAACATTCATTAACTATTTCAACCCATTCCATTTTAATTCATTATTAAGCACTTGATTATAATACTAACTGGGAAACTAGAACAATAAAATGCATCACCACAACCATACACCTCATGCAGAAAATCTAAATCACCACCAACTCATATCCCCTTCTACCTATTTATCACATCTCCCACAAACCACACATCATAACCACACATCACTGCCCCGCATCACAACCACACATCACCTTCATAAATCAAAACCTCATAAAACAACACCTTTCTTGTAACATTCTCGCATCACAACACTTTTTATAACACATCACATGCCTTTTTTTAGATTATTCAAGGGAATTTTCAGTGAATTCACTACTTTAATTTAATTTGATTTTCTAAACAATTTTATAAAACCTATTCTTTGAAAACTATTTCATAAATCAATATAATAATTCTTTGAAAATACCATTTCCTTTAGAAAAAATAGGGAAACCCATATTTTCTTAAAAAATCATTTTCACGCTCACAAATCAATCATGCTAATTTATTTATAAAACAATTTATTAACCTAGAGAAATACATTTCATCCATCGTAGGCTAGAGACAGAACCACCTACATCAAATTTGGGGCGCACATGCCTGTAATAGGATCAACCAATGGGAAAGGAACACAATTTCAAAAGAGGCAATCCTGAGATTGATTCCCATTTCTTATAATCACATCCCAAAAACAAAAAAAATATTTCAAAAAGGGTAGATTATGAAAAAACTCAAGTAACATGAACCTAAATCACCACAACCAACAAAGGATCATCCCCCAAATAAGATCTGATAGAGGATCTAAAAGGAACAATACCACAAGATCAAAGGATCTGAATACATAGCACAACGTTGCTCCTATGATCAATGGAAATGATGAAATAGGAATAGCGCTTAACCAGAGAGACACAATGAAACAACCATATGTATTGATCACTAAAAGAAGAAATCCAGAAGGATCGAACATCCCAAAAATTGACTGGGAGAACTCCTATGTAAAGAGATAAGAGGTTTCATCTGAATAAGAAATAAAATAATTTGTGAATTTCTTTAAAATAACTTTCCCCAATAAATACATGATGTGTGAACTCTTTACATCTTTTAATTCCTGATTTAAATTTAACAACGAAAAACACACTTCCTTGGATTAAAATATTGATCATGTACATTTCAAAATGCTTAAAATTTTCATGGAATGTAACCTTTTCATTCCTTGAAACAAATTCATGAAATATTCCTAACAAATAAAAAATGATGTGAATTGTATTCATGGATTCTAAATCTTTCATGTTATATAATCTTTTCATGATGTGAAATCACCCAGCAGATAGAAAACAATTCAAATTCTACAAAAAACCCAAACTAACATTGGTGTTCTCAAAACTAAAGGAGAACCCTGAAATACCTTTAACACATTTATATCTGGACTCCGTTAATTCAAAAAAAACGTATATCTATAAATTTTAGATCATTTTCCCCACCAAAGGATCTTTATCCTCATGAGTCCCTAAATGAACCCAAAGAAATAGGTAAATGTAAATAGAGAATATAAATACCTGAATGAAGGTAATGGGCTGATAAACACACCATAATATAAGACCTTCCATCCCTAGAAATTCATGTGGAGGTATGATGTCTGGAATGAGATGATTCCATTGTTCCCTCGTCAATTTCTCATGTTCCCAAGTCTCATGGTAATCTTATTCATGCCACCATAACACTTTTACCAATAGAATCAATTTCCCACTCAAGAAATTTACTTGAGAGTAAATGATTTCCACCAGGTTCTCTATAATAGAAATATATGGATCCTAATTTATCTCTTACAAACTGAAAATGTGATAGGTATTGGAATGGTATTTCCTAAGATGTCATATGTAGAAAACATCATGAATAATAGTCAACTAAATTGAAAATTATAACTGATAAGTAACATTCCCAACCACATAGTGACCACAAATGATCAAATATATATCAAATACAACATACCATGTTTTTTAAGATCAAATTATAGTGACCCTATACTTTTAAACCTATTATTACATGATTTTAAGCATAATTAAACATCAAATTACAAGCCAAGGATCGTAAAGTCTAGTTTCTTAGAAGATTATGTACATAATTAAACATGATGAAACCAAAATAAAAAAACTTTTATTTAATCTTAATAATAATCTCCTAACTCTATTTTATCCCTTATATCTACATATGATAACATGGGGAATACATGAACAAAAGGGATGAGCTAAAAATCCTGGTAAGGGAATAAGCATAGGAATAAAACATAGCACATGGGTTAGAATGAATAAAATGATGACATAAAGGAATGGAACATGTATAAACATAAGTAATAATAAAATGTATAGCATGGGAACTTATAACTATGACATTATAGGAATGTGGAAACAATATATAACATTACATAAACATGAGTCAAGGCTAGCTTCCAAGACATGGTGGACAAAGTCTCATAAAGGAATACAACTCACTTGTTGTCCCAACATAGCGTCACATGATACTAAACAATACCCAATGAATTGGAGTGCTATCGAGGAACACACATTATAAAATTTTCATGAATATGTGCGCCACATGAAGAATCAAACATAAACATAAGTTTTACCCATGGAAATAAATGGGTATCATAATCATATCATAAGGCATAACCCAAGAGTGTATCATAATGGTGTCCATGAAAAAATGGATCTAAAATATATATGGACATTAATAAGGTAAAATAGAAATATATCATGATAATTTATCTCAAACATAAGTGAAAACACGTAAAAAGAGTGTTTAAAAAACATTAAAAAAAACATTTTAGTGTGGTTTAAGAAAAATATTAAAGATTGTTTAAAATGGAAAAGGAATAATTGTTTTTATAAAACCAGAAATGAAACAAGATATTTATTCATGATAAAATTATTAATTTTATAAGAAATAATGGTGGATTAAAAAATATTATGAATGTTACATGAAAATGGGTAAGAATTCAGAAATCTCCTTTTAATCGGGCTTGCTTATCGGGAATATTTGAGAAGAGAAACTTTATAAAACATGTATTTCACCATCATAGATGATTGATATGATCTGGATACATAATTTTTGAATATATAAATAGAATTTATAAGATGTACAAAAAATCAAAGAAGCATTACATTATGGTAAAGACAGAGAAAGAGTACCCTGAAGGAAAAATTGTAGGCTTGGGTAAAATCTCTTACCTTAAGTCTGAAAGTGTTCTGCACTTGATGTTAATGTCCTAGATAATAAAATTTAATCCATTAATTAATTAATTAATTAAGAAATATTTCTACATGTAATTAATTTATTTTTATTTTATTAAGTTCTTTTATTGCCTTTTTTATGGGTTAGGAGATTCAATTTCTCCATTTGGGAGCATTGGTTTCCTTGGTTTTCATGATCTGTTTACTTGTATACATGTACGAAAAATCATGTAAAATGATAATATTATACATAATTGAAATTATATGTTATTAATTAACATAAATAATATTAAATTATCTTATAAATCATTTAGTTATATGATATGATTATGAATCATTAGATAATTTGTTAATGATAATTATTTAGAGTAATTTTGGTGGTTTTCAATCACAACGAACTCATTTTGTTTTATCATTTAGTATTATGTATATATTTTAGTTACATAAGATAAATAGGGTTATAAAATAAATTTTACGATATTTTTAAACCATTATAATGGTTTTAATACCATCCTTGAAGGTGTTAAAGGAAATTGAAAACTTATTATCCTTGTATGTGATAAATTAACACATCATGAACGATGATTTCATTTTTAGAACAAAACGGGGAGGGGAAAGAAATGATGATGGATTATTTCATTGGCATAATAAAATTATATTTTATGTAATATAATAGAGTTATGATACCATTTTTATTAGGGGAGTTGATGAGATAATAAGAAAACAAAATAACTTGAAAATAAATTAAAAGAAAAGAAAGTGGATTGTACCCCTTGAAGCCTTCTTCTTAAGAACCTCCTTTGGGGAATTGGTTTTGTTATTTTTTTTTTGAGAAAAAAAGATCATGGACATGTGTGTATTGGGAGGATATTTGACTATAATTTGGAAAAGGCTCAAATCTTGGGAGGTGTGAGGAGATGAGGTTGTGAGGTTGTGAGGGATGGCATTTATAGGGGAGGAGAGGGGTGTTTTATCATTATTTTATTCATTAGTTTATTATTTTTCTCAAGACAGGAAATAATGAGTATTATTATGACTAAATAAATTAATTAGTTCATTTTATTTCTAAAAAATGGTAACTTACATCATCCATGACTCAAGAATGACTCAAAAATTAATTTATTTACATATAATGTAAATTAGCATATTTCATTATTCACCAAAAAAGCAACTATTTCAGAAAAAATTATAAAAAAAAACCATAACCATTTTTTGACATAAAGAATTCAAAAATAGGATCCATTTTATGAAAATAACTTTCTATATATTAGAAATTGAATTTTTAATTAAAATCATCATTTATTTGAAAAATACAAATTTGAGAATTATAACTAATTTTAAAACACTTTTGAAAAATTAATGATGGTGACATAAAATTATAATATAATCATAGAAAAATAAATATTAATTTATGAATACATTTAATTAAATAAATTTTCTTTTAAATTATTATATTAATTATAAAATTGAAAATAAACATTTATGTTTTATAAAAATATCAACACTTAAATAATAATTTCTAAAACATTTATTAACTTATTATATGATATGATTATATCATATCTTCATTTATTGGATACTTAAATTTTATTTATAATTTCATGGGTGATGTTACAATTCTATTAGCCAGTTGACTATTCATAAGGTTCATATAACTATTCTAAAGGTCAAGTTATTATTTCATCGGTATAGGTTGCTTAACTTCTAGAAATACATCTTATTTCATTAATTATTTATAAATTTTATATTGTGTTATTTATGTGACTTTATGTGATTTATACTATATAACATTATTATAAGAAAGTAATTTTTATTGATAAAATTTTGGGTCATTACATTCTTCCTCCGTTATGAAATTTCACCCTCAAAATTTCATTTTACATTCTAATTTGAAAACATGTGTGGGTACTTCTTCTTTATTGATTCCTCATGTTCCCGTGTTTCCTCTTCATACTTATGGTTCTACCATAGTACTTTTACCAGGTCATTAGTCTTGTTGAAAATAACTTTATCTCTATAATCCAAGATCTTCACTAGATGCTCCTCATATGAGAGATCATTTTCCAACTATACCACCTCTGAATTTAGTACATGTGAAGGATATAGTATGTACTTACTCAAGATGGATATGTGGAATACATCTTGTAATTGAGACATGGTAATTTTAATTACTTTTCGATAGGATGCAAATATGACACGATCAACAATATCAAAGGGGTTGTTGTACCTGGGACTTAGCTTTCCTTTATTCCAAAATCTCATGATCCTATTCCTTAGAGATAGTGTCAAATAATGGTTTCATCTTCCTTTTAAGTCTCTATAACATGCTCTCAATATGTATTCCAGTGTCTGAATAGCTTTCTCATATTGGCTACCATTTTGAGGATGATTGGTTGTACTGAAGTTCAACTCAGTGGTCAAATCATGTTGGAGTCTTTTCTAGAACTTAGAGGTGAATCTCAGATCTTGATTGGATACAATAAATAGTGGTACTCCATGCAGACTTATCAATTCTTTTCTATATATATATATATGAAATTTGATATAGTGAGAAGTCCTATAAAATTGTGATAAATTGAGTTTTATTTGTAAGACGATCCACAACAATCCATATAGCATTATTTCCTCTTGATATATTTGGAAGACTAGTGAAAATGTATGTGGTGATGTTTTCAAACTTCCATGTTTGTATGGGTAATGGTTACATCATCCCCTTATACTTTTTCCTTTCATCCTTCACTTATTGACATACCAGTCACTTTGATGTATACTCAGTGATCTTCTTCTTCATATTGTACCACCAATAGTGCTCTCAGAGATCTCGATACATATTTTCACTCCCTGGGTTAATATAGAAGGTTGATCTATGTGCATCATTTAGAATCTCTCTCTTTATCTCTATGTTGGATGGTACGCATTTTCATGTAAAAAATATTACAACTCCTTCATCATCCATTTTGAACTCTGATGATTTCTCATTTCTCATGGCTTCTCCTTATGAATTTATACATCACCTCTTTAAGCATCCTTTATTATCTCTATAAGGGATGGTTTAATAATGATTTGAGAAATTATTAATGATGTTTCATCCTTAATTATTCCAATGTCCATCCTTTCAAGTCTAAGAATATTGGATCCTTCTCAATTATCATCATTGATAATGATGCAGGATCATTTCTACTTAGAGCATCAGCCACCTTATTTTCTTTACCAGGATGGTAGTGGATTGAATAGTCATAATCCTTGATGAGATCTAACCATATTCACTAGTGCATATTAATCTCTTTTTATGTGAATATATATTTGAAACTCTTATGATTAGTATATATCTCACACTTTTCCTCATATAGATAATGCCACTAGATTTTCAATACAAAGATCACATCTACCAACTCCAGATCATGTGTGGGATAGTTTTTTTCATGAATTTTCAAATTATTTAAGGTTCAGGCTATCAAATTATCATTTTTCATTAGCACACGTCATAATCCCTTCTTTAAAGCATCGTTGTACACACAAAAGAGTTCCCCACTTGTTGGTAGTGTGATCACAAGAGCAGTCATAAGCATCTTTTTCAACTCTTTAAGGAAGTATTCACATTCACAGGTCCAGAAAAACATCACTCCCTTGATATTAAATTTGGATATTAGGTTTTAAAAGAATTGTTTGTAATGTTTACTTTATATTCCCCGATAGACTCATCTTCCTTTTACTTCAGTCTGAGGAACTCCCTTTCTATCTTAAGACGGATGGTTTAGGGAAAATATTTATTGAAAAATATTTTCTTGAAATATTACCATTCCATGGAATCAATTTCCTCCTTGTAATTTTTTTCTTGATGAGTTTCCACCACTTATCATATTTCCCATAAAAATGATAAAATTCCAGCATAACTTTCTCTTATTTTGAGCACTAGAGGACATATAATATCTTCTCAACAGAGTTAATCCATTTTTCTATGAGAAGGGGATCAAAATATCCACTAAACATGGGAGACCTTTTCCCACATAAAGGATTTGACCACAAATTTTTTTTATTAGGAGAAGGGGGTGTTCCATGTGATTCAAGTTATTATTCATAACTTGATCCAACTGCACAAGTACTTTCATAATGTTTTGATCACTCGTTCCCATTATATTTTTCATATCATTAGAGAAATCATCGCATTTCCTTTAACATTGATTGTTAGAAATAATTATCTTATTTACATCCATTAACTGAGAAAAAGAAAGTAAAATTAGTGAGATTTAATACTTAGCTAATAATAATATAAAATAAAACATTGATTATATAATGATAAACTTGTAAATGAAAAGTATATCCTAACTTGTGATTCCCTATGTTTCAATCTAGGTTATCCATGGAGACAGAATTATCCCAAGGGTTTTTACTAAAACTTTGTAGTCCTAATCTCCAAAAATTAATGGACCTTTCTCTGATACCAACTATAGTGACCATAGACTTTTATATATATTATTACATGATTTAAAGCATAATTAAACATCAAATTACAAGCCAAGGATCGCAAAGTCTAGTGTCTTGGAAGATTATGTACATAATTAAACATCAAGAAACCAAAATAAAAAACCATTTATTCAATATTCATAATGATCTCCTAACTCCATTTGACCCCTTATATCTGCAAATGATAATCTAGGGAATACATGAATAAAAGGGATGAGCTAAAAAACTAGTAAGGGAATGAGCATAGAAATAAAACATAGCACATGGGTTAGAAGGCATAACATGATGACATAAAGGAATGGAAAATATATAAAAATAAGGAATAATAGCATGTATAAAATGGGAACATATAACCATGACATCATGGGAATGTTCCAGTAGTATATAACATGATATAAACATGAGTCAAGGCTAGCTACCAAGTCATAGTGGAAAAAGTCCCATAAAGGAATTAGGTCCACTACATGTCCCAATATGAAATATCATGTGACTAAAATTTACCCAAATTAGAGTGATATCTGGGAATACCTATCATAATATGTTCATGAATATGTTTCCCGCATGAATAATCAAACACAAACATAAGTTTTACCCGTGGAAAGAAATGAGTATCATAATCATATCATAAGGCATACCCAAACGTGTATCATGATGGTGTCCATGAAAGAATGTATTTAAAACATAAATGGAAATTAATAAGGTAAAATAGGAATAGATCATGATATTTTATTCCAAAATAAAGTGAAAACATGTAAAAATAGTGTTTAAGAGACATTAGAAATGAAACATTTTAGTGTGGTTTAAGGAAAATATTACAGATTCTTTAAAACAGAAAAGGAATAATTGTTTGTATAAAACTAGAAATGAACCAAGATAATTATTCATGTTAAAATGATTTATTTTATAAAAATAATGCTGGATTAAAATATATTATGTATGTTACCTGAAAATGGTTAAGAAGTCGAAAAGTTCCCTTTAATCGGGCTTGCATACCAGGATGATTTGAGAAGGGAACATTTATAAAACATTTATTTCCTCATAAAATAAGGATGATATAATCTGGATAGATGATTTTGTAACATATAAAAATAATTTATAATAACTAAAAAAATAAAGAATCATTACATTGGGGTAAAGAGAGAGAAATAGTAACCTGAAGGAAAAAATGGAGGTTCAGGTAGAATCACTTACCTTAAGTTCGAAAGTGTTCTGTAATTGATCTTAATGTCCGGGATAATAAAATTAAATTCATTAATTAATTAATTAATTAATTTTTCTACATTTATTTAATTTATTATAATTTTATTAAGTTCATTTTTTCCCTTTTTATCAGTTATGAGATTCAATTTCATCGTTTGGGAGTGTTGGTTTCCTTGGTTTTCATGATCAGTTTACTAGTATACATGTATGGAAAATCATGTAAAATGAGAATATTTGTCCAAAATTAAAATTATATATTATTAATTAACTTATTTAAAATTAAATGATATTATAAATTATTTGTTTATATGTTATGAGGAAAAATAATTAGATAATTAGTTAATGATAACTGTTTAGGTTAATTTTGGTGATTTTCGATCACAACAAACTTGTTTTGTTTTATCATTAAGTATTATGTATATATGTTAGTTAAAAAATATAAATAGTGTTATAAAATAAATTTTACAGCTTTTTTCAACCATTATAATGGTTTTAGGACCATTCTTGAAGGTGGTAATGGAAATTGAAAACTATTCATCCATGAATGTGATAAATTAACACATCACAAACAATGTTTTCATTTTTAGAAAAAAAAAGGGGAGGGGAAATAAATTATTATGGATTATTAAATTATAATAATAAAATTATAGTATATTTAAGTTAATGGAGTTATTATACCATTTGTATGAGGGTATTTGAGGAGAAAATAAGAAAATAAAAGAACTTGAAAAGAAATTAAAAGAAAAGAAAGAGGATTTTACCTATTGAATCCTTATTCTTGATAACCTCCTTAGGGGGATTAGTTTTGGTATTTTGTTGAGACCAAAGGATCCTATACATGGGATAAGGTATTGGGAATATATTTTATCAGAATTTGGACAATCCTCAAAGGTTGATTGGTGTGAGTAGAATAGGTTGTGAGGGGTGGTATTTATATGCGAGGATATTGGTGTTTTCTCGTTATTTTATTCATTAGTTTATTATTTTTGGTCAATATTTAGGACTATTGTTACTAAATATAGTAATAAATGCATGTTAGTTCAAAAAAATGTTCACCTAAATCATCCCTGAATCAAGAATAAATCAAAAATTCATTTATTTACTTATACTATAAATTACTATATTTTACTATTCACCAAAAATTCAACTATTTTCGAAAAATCCAAAAAGTTCACCCTAACAATTTTTAGACATGTAGAATTCAAAAATGGGCTCCATTTTATGAAAATAATTTTCTAAATATGATAAATTTAATATTTAATTAAAATCATCAATTATTCAAAAAATACTAATTTTAAATTTATAAATGATTTTAAAACACTTTGAAAAATTAATCAATGTCTCATAAAATTATATTATAATAATAAGAAAAAAATATTTATCTATAAATACATTTAATAAAAATACATTTTATTTTAAATTATTATATTATTTATATAATTTAAAATAAACATTTATGTTTTATAAAGATATCAACACTTAAATAATAATTTCTGAAACCTATATTAACTTATACTATGATATGATTATATCATGTTTTTATTTATAAGATACTTAAATTTTATTTATACTTTCATGGGTGTGGTTACTATTCTATTATCCATTTTACTATTTATAAGGGACATATTACTATTCCAAAGGTTAAGTTACTATTTCAACGGTTTAGGTTCCTTAACATCTAGAAATACCACTTATTTCATTCATTATTCATTTATAAAGTTCTTATTATGTTATTTATGTGATTTATACTATGTGACATAATTATAAGAAGGTAATTTATATTGATAAAATTCTGGGTCATTATAGAGAGTGACCCAACAAGGGCTAAACTTTCAAGAAAACCCAATCACCTACAGAAAACTCTAAAGGATGAAATCATCGATATACATATGATTTATGTAGACTCTGAGTTATAATTAGTAACAGACATATATCATGAATCCTTTCTTATTTATTTTGAATAAGACTAATTCCCACCAAAAAGGCATCTCCCACCTCTTCCTAGTAAAGAGGTGATCTACATGAGAAACCATAAAAATCCTCGAAGGGTGCCATTCTGATCGATGACTAATAATTATTTTTATAATAAATCTCAACCAGTTCCATATTGATATCCCATAATCCACCAAAATTCAAGATGCGGGCATGGATCATATCCTCCAGGATCTAAATAGAACGCATCTTCTGGTCATATGTATGTGGATAGTAAGCTTTACTCAACCTGACCAAAGTTCTCATCACATCCTAGAGACTCTTCCAAAACCATGATCTAATCCTAGGATCACTATGCAGAAAAATAGAAGAGGTAACCCAATGTATCCCCATAACCTCTTATACATAAAACATACCTAGGTTTTCAATTTGTGTGGTGTCCATGATTAGAATGAAATGAGTTGACATTTTCAACCGATAAATGACCACCCAGATAGAATTTCTCCCTTTGTAATTATATAGTAATCCAATAAAAAATTGTAGGGATAGCTTGACCCATTTCAAAACCAAAATTGGGAGAGTTTAAAGCAAACTAGAAGGCTTTAGTTACTCTTTCTTTATCTTTTGGAAGAAGTAACAATAAGACACATAATATTAAATTTTATGCTTCATACCATTCCACTGGAATCTTCATATCATGGAATAATACATCATCATAGTGCCCAGATGAACGGACCATGAATAAATATGACATTCAAACAAAAATTATCTCCCCATATATTCTAGGTTAAAAAACCAATACCCAAAAAAATAATACCATATAAAGATAGAGAACAACCTGAAAAGGTCTTCCCACTATATAGGGTTTCTTAAATTCCCCTGAACTAATAATATTGTTGATGACCCTGTATAATGGACTTAGGGACAGATGATAATAAATAAACACTACTTATAACCATACCTAAAGCATCCTCCTGATTAACTAGGTTCAACTGATCAAAGAGTTACATAATGTTCCACTCTTCCTTCGATTCCAAAACAGCCTGCAATGGTACTTTCCTATTGAGAACATCTGCAATGGAATTCCCCTTCCTTAAGATATAAGTGATGTTGAAGTCAAATGTATGAATCTATTCTAATAACCTCCTCTATTTGATATTTATGTATTTCTGAGAAAAGATATTGCTTAGACTCTTATAGTTTGAAAAGAACTCGAACCACTCCCCAAAAAGATTGTGCCTCCAAAACATAATTGAATGAATAACCATGGAAATATCTAAATCATAATTGGGGTGATTTTCTTATGAATTCAAAGATGGTGAGATTTTTAAGTTACCACATGATTATCCTGTATAAGAATGAAAACCAAACCATCACCCAAAGGATCACAAAAAACCACATAACCCTTATTGATCTTAGGTAAGTTCAGAATATGGGCTGAGGTTAGAAGTCATTTTAGCTCATTGAAGGAATACTGACACTTTTCATCCCATATAAATTTCACCCATTTTCTAGTAAGAGTGGTCAAAGGTTATGCCAACTTTGAGAAATCCTTGACAACCCATCAATAATATACAACAATACTAGGGAATCTATGAATATTAAAGACGTTTCATGGTTCTTAACATGAAAATATAGACTTATCCTTTTTAAGATCAATTGATAATCCATTCTCAGAAATCACGTGCCCCAATAAATTCACTTCATGCATCCAAAAAAATATTTTCAAAAGATTTTCATACAAACTAAGACTCCTTATGATTTCCAAAACCAAACTCAAATAGTGATTGTGATCACACTTGGATCTCAAATAAACCAAATTGTAATCTATGAACACTACCAAAAAAGTTTCAGGATACTGATGGAATATCCAATTCATAAAATCCATGAAAACTATAGGAGATTTAGTTATACCAAATTGAATAATAAGATATTTTTAATGGTCATACCTTCTCTTGAAATCCATGTTCAGTATATCAAGCTTCTAAACATTGATCTGATGATAACCCGACTAAATATCGATCTTCAAAAACAACTTTCATCTCTTTAACTAATCAAAAGAATCATCCACATGAGGAAAAGGATACTTGTTCCTAACTATTACCCTATTAAACTTCTAATATTCCACACACAATCAGATTGAACCTTATTCCTTGTTGTTAAATATAGAATGGGTTTCCAAAGGTGATACACTAAGGATAACAAAACCTTTTTCCATTATATCATACAATCGAATATTGAGCTCTTTTAGATCCCTTGGTGTTATATGATAAGAGGGTATCAAAATTGGCTACGCACCTGGAACCAAATCGATCATAAAATATTCCCCCCTATCTAAAGGATTACTAAATAATTAATTTGTCAAAATTTTAGGAAAACCTAGAACAATGGAAGGAAAATATAAAACAGAAGAAACATCATTAAGATTAACTATTACAGAAAACAAAAAACTCATGGTCTTTAGGTGGGAAGGTCATTCATGACCATACCTCAGATCCCACTCTCCCTGAAACACCTGAGAGATGAAATCTGATTCTAGAAACATGACACACTGATGATAATAATCAACCTCAACATATGAGAAACAATCTAATCAATATTGGTGATAATGTCAAACAAATTAAGATCGAGAATGAGGAAATCCCAGACTAACTTGGTGTCGGCTATTGATAGTGAATAAAAAGGGATGTAAAACCCTTACTCTTTCCTCCTTCCAAGAGGTGTCACTAAATTCATGAAAAAGGAAGTTGTCTTTTTTAGAAGTTTAAAAATATCAACAAAATGGAAAAAAAAAATTAATGCGTGGGAAGAACTAGTGTTAAATAAAGTGATATTTATCAAAGATTCAATAAAGATGGTACCTCTCACTTTCACTAGAACCACATCTACATCCACCAAAATATCATCAAATGTGTGAAGGTGATTCACTCATAAGGCTAATGGCTAGAGACCTATAGTATTTAAATCATCTAATTGTGTTGTAGTAGCCTTTGGAGATAATGATCATTGACCATAATGAGGTATAGACATAGACTGGAAGAAATGTTGTAGATTTCCATTGCACCCACAACCATTACACATCTTTATAGGTATAGAATAAGAATGTAGGGTGTGAAAAACCTTGACACGCTATTTTCAAGTAAAGGGTACACTAATGGTTGTAATATTATGTGTATAGGAGGCCTACCACTTAGAACTGCCATTTTCACTCCTTTGATGATATTTACACTTCCTCTTTTTCCCATGAACACCATTAAAGATACCAGTGGTTGTAAGACAAGGGTAAGAACAACCAACCTTGACTACCATATTCCTATCATCCATCATTTACCTATCTACTATCTATACATAGGTTGAAAGATTCATCATCAATATCTATGATCTAATATATTTTTTCAAAACCTATATGTAATTATGAGATTTCAGGTAGTCATTCTTTACTACCTCTATATAAAAATGAACCAACGCAACAAACTAATTGGTGTAAATTGACAGTGAATGATATCCCTGCTATAATGAGAGGAAATCTAGAGGCTTCACCATCATCAGTTAATCTTTACAAAACTCTTAGAAGAAGAGAGTCTTGGAACCCTTCTGATCCAAGACCACATGCATATCTACATGTACCATATAATCCCACCATCTCTTACTAGGGCCCTCAAGTTTAAACATTACACACTTCACCTTGATACTCTCATGTGAATCTAATAATTCAAAGAATGTAATGATCATTTTCATCCATTCATCCACCTCTTGAAGTTCTTAAATACCCTTAAAGGATGGTGCTTTCTTGTGTTTGAACTCTCATGATTGATCTTATTACACTATAGCTTTAGGATATACCTCAAAAACTGTGTTATGGACATTTAGTAAAATTTTTGTCAATAGAAAAAACTTCTCTCATGATATCCTCAATAAGATTCTAATTTATAGGTGGATTCCCTTAAGGAGAATCCACTGTACTAATTGCGTAGAGATTCACTTTTTATTTCCACCCTTACACCACTATATTAAATTGGTTTTGTATTCAAAATTAAAAATATAATAATAAATTTAACTTTATGCTTGATTAAATAATTTAATTTAAATCACTTTTAAGAAGTTTAATTTTACTTGTTTTAATTAATTCATTTTAGGTGGTGGTGATTTGGAGAGACCAAATAAAATTCAAGCAAAATGGTCCCAAACTCCATAAGATCCTAAACATACATGTGGACTTAAATTTTTATTATGGATAATCCGTGCATAAAATTGGGATAAAAATTATTGTGCGATTTAAACAATGTGTGGGGTATATATATCTAGAAGTCTATGGTGTCCAATTCATCCATTCATAGACCTAAAAGAGTCCCATAATGTGATGAAATTATAGGTGGCACATATTGGACCACCATTCTGTATTTGGGACATAACTCAGGCCTCAGACCTCAAATAAGGATAATTACACCTCTAATGGATTGATAAATCTATACCCCACCTATCTGCCTAATTTGATGACATTTTTACATGTTTCTTTTAGTCAAATAGACTAATAAATAAAGTGGACAAAGTCTTCCATGAATATTCACCTAGTACCCAAGATACTTGACATCTTTTTATTGAAATTTTGATGTATTTGTCCATAAAACCACTCCATACCCTAATTGTATAATATTTCTTGACCAAAGGGTAGGATTGGAGTTCTTATAATATTATTCTTCAACATCTATGGCTTCCTCTTCTTCCATGGAGTTCTAAACTTCTTATGATCACCTGAGGAGGAACGTGATGAAAATCTCACGTTCCATGTTTGTATTATTTTGAATTTTCATTTAAATTCTAGGTTTTGTGTTGTTTACCATCATATTATATTATTTTTTAACTAATTTACATCATTTTATGTCATTATCAAACTCATATTATCATGTTTGGGGTATCCATTCATGTGATGTTTCACACACCATTCACCACCTCTTCTTCCCCCTTTCAATTGAAGTGTTTGTGTGGTTCATATTAGTAAATTGAATTTACATAAATAATTTCATGGAAATTTAAATGTATTTCATGGTATCACACTAAAATAACATAAAAACCTATACAATACTTAAATTTCTTCATGTTTTTCCTCTGTGATTTTTTGTTATGAAGTTAAACACAAATCACCATATCATCGACAGTAGCTAGTGAATCATTTTATGTTTCTAACTGAACCCTATGAGGTATCCTAGTATAAAATTAATAACATCTGGGATCTATGTGTTATAAAATATGTATTAAAAGATATATACCTTTTTTATTGAATTTATAAAGGATGAACATCAAGACATTTCCTTGGGGTTTTCATGCTTAATCAAATCTGTTAATTCCCATTTTGTTTAATTTATTACTTTTATCTACTGGTTTATTAAATAAAAATACCCCATGTTTTCTAAAATCCAATTACACATTTTTAAATTATATTCCTTATTTTTAAATTCCATTCCTTATTTTTAAATTAATTTTATAAGGCTCCATCGAGAGACAAATTAGGGTTCCTACTATACTGCAAAAAATTTAGTAAAATTATACATCTAATTTGATGTAGTCGACAACATACCCATTAGGAGTGATTGAGTACATCCTCATAAGAGTGAATAATATCATATTACCTAAATGATTATATATTATCAATATGAAAGATACCTAAACCCAAGGAAATTATCCTCTCATACTTTAAATTCCATTCCTTAAAACTATAAATATAGTTATCAACATTCACAATGGTATGAGGTCCATGGAGTTGGTTAAAGAAAATTCATGTTTCAATATCCTTGATGTTATGAAAAACCTAATTGAATAACACTCCACTCTTCCTAACTATTCAATGGAAGTGCTCTCTAATGTCACACACACACAATATTCTCTCCTCCACCCTTACTCCAATTCATTTTCTCCTTCTTCACTCTTGGATGATTTAATTTGTGATTCATGTTTTGAGTATAGTTTGGGTTTGGAAAAGTGTAAATATTGTTCTTTAATTGATGAGTGTGTTCATTCTGAGGTACCCATGAGCATCGATGAATCTAAAAATATCATTTCCTTTGATTCTCTTTCCTTAGAGAAAAAACATGAGTATATAGACAGCTTTATGGACCTCACTCCCCTTAAATCCCCTCACTCAATCCAAAAAACACAGGTTTTGGAAATAAAACCACTTCCATCTAATTTAAAATACGCATATCCTAAGGGTATTGACAAATTTCCCAATATTATTTCCAACAACCTCTCTCCATATATGGAATCAGAACTGCTAGACCTTTTAGGAAAGTGTAAAAAGGTGATAGGATGTACATTAAATTATATTCTTGGGATTATCATATCTATTTTCATGCACCATATACTTTAAGATGAAGAGGCTAAACCAGTATGGAAAGCTCAATGCTAGTTGAATCATACCTTCCCTGATGTTGTAAAATTTGGAGTTAGTAAAATTCATGTTTTTGGGATTATATATCCCATATCTGACAGTAAATGGGTAATATTATTTAATTTTATACCTAAAAAATAGGAATAATATTAGTTCCAAATAAAAGGAATGAATTGGTTCCAACAAGTGTGAAAAATGGTTGGTGAGTCTGTACTAACTACCATCGACTGAATAAAGCCATATGAAAGGACCACTTTACTCTACCTTTCATTGACCAAATATTAGAATGATTAGTTGTTAAGTCCCATTATTATTTCTTTGGTGGCTTTTAGGGTTATTTTCCAATCCATATAGCCCTAGAGGATCATGAAAATAAAACATTTACCTATTCATTTGATGCATTTTCATATAGGGGGTGCATTTTTATCTCCATAATGATCTTGATAATTTTCAGTGATGTATGTTGAATATGTTTTCTAATTACCTTGAGAATTGTATTAAATTTTTTATCTATTATTTTACATATTTTAGCTCTTCCTCAGATGACTATTTGGAACACCTAGGTTATTTTATCCACTGTTGCCCTGAAAAAGATATCATATTAAATTATGAAAATTTCATTTCATAGTTTAGAGGGGAATATTACTTGATAATTTTAATTCAAATGAGTGAATTCAAGGGAATAAATCAAAAATTGAATTAATTTCCTCCCTTCTATATCCAAAATGTGTTCATGAGATGTGATATTTTATAGTTCATGGTGGTTTTACATCCGGTTCAATAAAGACTTTAGTAAGATCATACTTCCCTTATCTTGATTATTACAAAAGGACTCTCAGATTGTTTTTTATAGAAATTTTGAGGATGAATTTAATTCACTAAAAAGGAGTCTCACATCACCTCCCATTATCCAACCACCAAGGTGGGATCTCCCCTTTTAACTTATGTGTGATTCATCTAACTTTATAGTTGGGAAAGATTTATCACATAGGGATAAGAGGAATCCCCATTTCATTGTTTATGCCTCACTTACCCTTTAAACTACCTAGGAAAACTAAATTAGCACTGAAAGATAAATTCTTTCTATTATGTTGGCCTTGGAAAACATCTATTCATATCTTCTTGGGTCAAAAATCATTTTATTTTCTGATCATGTTGCCCATCATTTTCTCCTTAAGAATCCTAAATCTAAGCCCTTCCATATCTGGTGGATACTTCTCCCTAGGTGTTTGACCTTGAGATTCAATATAAGAGAGGAGTGTAAAATGTGGTAGTTTACCAAATTAGTATTATTTACCCACTATTAGACTATCATGTTGAATTTCCCCTCTCTATTGGAGAATTATTCCCTCATGAGAACCTTTGTGATGTTGTGAACCTTACCCTTGGTACGCACATTATTGTAAATTTTCTAGAAACATCTAGGTTCCCCACAGATTACAGCACCTCATAATCCTTGAGACTTAAGCATGATTCACGATGGTAAATTTGTGATAACCCATACTTGTGGGGAATTTGTAGTGACCAAGTTGTTCATCAATGTGTCTTTGGCCATGAGTTCACCTCTATTTTGGGCTTTTGACACACTTTGGATTATGGGGTCCACTTTGGCTCTCAAAATTCAACTCTAAAGGTCCTTTACTTAGGAATTTATTATAAAACATTGTATATAGATTCCCATCAGTTTTTTAATTCATGCACATGATTTTAATTCATATATATTATCTCCAAGAGGAATGAAATTCCCCAATAACCCATGTTATTTTGTGAAATCTTAAATGTATGGGGCATTGACTTCATGATACATTTTCCAAATTCATTTATCGTTGTGTACATATGACTAGTTATTGAATACATATATAAATGGGTGGAAGAAAATGCTACTATGATCGATGACTATCGAGTGGCTTTTGAATTTGTGAGATCTCAAAGTTTTTCTAGGTTTAGTTTTCCAAGATTAATCATTAGTGATTAGGGTTCACATTTTTTTAATCACAACATCAAAAATGTACTCTGTATGTATAGGGGTTTTCATAAATTCTACATGGAATATCACCCCAAAACTAACGGGCATGTAAACAAATCAAATCAGGATGTTAATCAAATCTTGGAAAAAACAGTACAACCTAATAGGAAAGATTTGGATTTTCACTTGGATGATGCACTTTGGGAATATGGTATATCTTTTAAAACCCCAGTCATAATTTCACTATAAAGGATTAATTTATAAGGTATTTTCACCTTCCCTTATAGGTAGAGAACAATGCATATTGGGATGTTAAATATGTAATATGAATCATTCAGATGCAGGTGATCATAGTAAGTTTTAGATCCATGAGTTGGAAGAAACTTAGTGTGATGCATATGAGAACTCTTAAATATATAAAGATAAGAAAAAGGATATCTATAATGAGATGATTCATCGGTGGAATTTTCATATTGGTTATAAGGTCCTAATGTACATTTATAGGATAAATATCCACTCATGTAAGCTTCATTCTTGATGTCTTGGTCTTTACATTATTACTAATGTATACCCTTCTAGTGAAATATTGGTTTTCCATGAGTAGAGTGGAAAAATTATTACCTTCAAATGGAATAGACATAAACACTTTTATGAGGATTTTATAAAGCATTTGGAAGAGGAAATCCACCATCAAGAGGAAAAATACTAGTGAAACCCAACAGTTTTTATCCTTCCTTCCCATATTCACTTTTATTACAATGAGGGCACTACACACTCTAGGTGTGAAGGGATGGTTACATTCTTGGATTAATTTAGATATTCATCATATTTCTTCTTTATTCTCTTTTTCACTTGCTACATAATATTTTTACATTTTCCCAACTTGTTGAGTTCATTGGGATTTTCATCATCTTTATTATTTATTCTCTTTTTTTATTAATGAATATTATCCCCCCCCCCCCCACTATTATGCTCACTAAATCATAAAAATTACTAAAAATACATGTTGGAATTTTTGGTTCCATGTTGTTTTAACATTTAATGAAAAATATTCTCAGTTATGGAATGTGAATTATAGAATTAATTTAACATTGGGGTGTTTTTTTTAGTAAATTGGTTGTTTGTAGATGACATAAATGGTTGTATATTTATGAAAAATTTGATATGAATGATACCCTTTGTGTGAGTAGTTTATTGAAAAATTGTTTCACTTAATATCTCTAGAAATCTTTTTACCCTACCAAGAAATGTTAATATTTCATACTTAATAGAAGATAAATATAAGTTAGGGTAATATTTATCATCTTTATAAAATTATTTATCTATAAATTCATTCCTTATCCAATCTCTTTCATTACTATACCAGATTAACCCATGCATGTGTACCTGTTATCTAACTATTGTCCGCCTGTAAAAAAATACAAAAAATAATAATAATAAAAATGATGAGGGGAGTGATGAAATGTACATCATATTGGGATATCTAGGCTAAGAGATTAAGCTTTAGCTTTTGGGAATTCTTAAGCGAGTGGGTATTGAAATTTGATTACAAAGGATATATGGAATGTTTAGTGGAAAGAATTGAGTAAGTGGAAATTTGTTTAAATAACCTATATTTATTTGATAGAAAGTTGAAAGAATAGAATTAAATGGTTTTCACACACACATGTGGAGAGTTAGTGGCATGGTTGAATTTTTAATTCCTTTATCATATTGGTATGATACATCTCCTTAAAATTCATTTTGATACAATTTATGAGAAATATTTTTCCATGATCACTGGGAATAACTCCTTGGTGTGGTTTTTTCTTTAATCACAAATCTATAATAAATTAAAATTTCATTAAATGTTAAATCATCATGAAGTTTTTAATATCTCAATGCATCATTTTTTTTTAAATTTGGAATTTCCCAGGAGTGAAAATGTTTAGGCGTAGGGGTGTGATCACGTAGCAATTCACTATTCATTTCCACCCTTATACCACTATATAAAATTGGTTTTTTATTGAAAATTGAAAATATAATAACAAATTTCAATTCATTTTTTATTCAATATTTTGATTTTTATCACTGTTAAAAAGTTTAATTTCACATATTATGATGATTTCGTTGTTGGTGGAGGTGATTTGGATAGCTAATGATGGAATTCAAGAAAAACGACCCCAAACTTCCCAAATTACAAAGAATACATGTGGAATTAAATTTTTACTACGGATAATATGTTGATCTAATTGGGATGAAAATTGGTGGGAGAATTAATATCTGTGTTGGATAAATTTCTCTGTAAGATCATGGAGCATAATTCATCTATTTGGAGGCCAATAAGTGTCTCATAATGTAATGAAGTTATGATCAGGACAGATTAGACCACCCTGTTATATTTGGGCCATAACTCGGGCCTTGAATCTCCAATTGGGAAGATTTCACTTAAATTTGATATTTAACGCTAATATAGATCTCTCCATTAACATTCAATCCATTTTCACACGTTATTTTAGTCAATCAGGTGGATAAATAAGGGGGAAAGTCTATCATGAATATCCACCTAGTCCCATAGATACTTGACTTCTTTTTATAAAAATTTTGATGTATTTGTCCATAAAAACACTCATAACCATAATTATATAATCTTGATCTACCATAGGGTAGTATTGGAGTTTTTGTTACATTCTTATTAAACATATATGGATTCCTCCTCTTCCATGGAGTTTTAAACTCATTGTGACCACCCAGGGAGGAATGTGATGGAAATCCCATGTTCTATATTTGTATTTTTTTTAATGATATTTTAAATTATAGGTTTGTATGTTATTTTTCATCATCTTCTCTTCATTTTAACAGATTTATGTACTTTTATGTCATTCTCAAACTCATATGATTGTGTTTGGGGTATCCACTCATGTGATGTTTCATATAGCATTCACCACTTATTCTTCCCCCTTTCAATTATAGTGTTTGTGTGGTTCATATTGGTTAATTGAGTTTACATAAACACTATCATGGACATGTACATTTATTTCATGGTATCACACTAAAATAACATGAAAATCGGGTAACATTTAACATTCTTTGTTTCCTCGTTGAGTTTTTTTTATGAAGTCAGACACAAATCACCCTATCATCGGCGGTAGCTGGTGAATCATTTTTTATTTTTGAATAAACCCTAGGAGGTATACTGGTATAAACTCAGTAACATTATATTTCTAGGTGTTTAAAACTATTTATTAAAATATCTATACCCTTTTCCCTTGAATCGATGAAGGATGAGCATCATGAGATTTTCCTAGGTTAATCACGCTTAATCAAATCTGTTAATTTCCATTTTTTATTGGTTAACTTTATCTATTGGATTCTTAAATAAAAAAAACAAATTTTTTATTAAATATTATTCAAATTTTTCATAATCCATACCTTATTTGTAAATTAGTTATCTAAGGCTCCATCAAGAGATAACCCATGGTTCCTGTTATACTATAGAAATTCTAAAAAAACCTAAACATCTAATTTGACATGCTTAAAAAAGTGATCATGCACCCTCCTGAGGAACCCATGGAAGACATCTCAGATAAATACTTCTTCAAAATGAAATATATTAAATGTTAATGAAATAATATAATCTCATTTCAATCTAAAAAACTATAATAAAACCTTGATATTAAGAATAAGAACTCAAACGAGGAGACACACATCCCAACATACCATGGTAACATGAGTCTCATCACAGAAAGAGATGGTTGGGAACTCGCTGCAACCTACCTCTCATGTCCTAAAAATCCCATATCTAATCTACTAAATATCCCAAGACAATTACTCTTGATTAAAAACTCCATTTTATACCAAAATATTTGAACATGACCTGGATACCCTATAAAACTAGTACCCGACCTGAACCATTACCTACCCAAAGGGAATTCCCAATCCCCATAGGTTGGCGAATAGCACCCAGACATCAAAAACAACCAAAGGGAATGATTTCTCCCGACCTAAAGTAGAAAAACTGCCATATATATATATATATACATAACAAAAAGAAACCTCGAAAGAATAAACAAGACATATATTTCATAGAAATAATATAATATATTTTGTGAAGAAACTCAAAGGTATCTAGAAAATATATAAGATAAAAGTTCAATGAAAAAGGAAAACTAGAACCGAACTGTTACTCCATATGATAGTGTGAGAAAATTCCCACTATCTCACCCCTAAACTACCCAGAAACAGCTGACAGAAACCTCTCCACCTCACTGTGGTGCCTTTTAATTCCCTACAATGAAAGACATAACAAATTATATAGACTACTAAAGGGTTACATAGGGTGTGAGATAAATAGGCTCAGTAGGATCTCACCCAGGCGTTCCATATCAATCCTCTAAATTTTTTTTGAAAAATATCAACCTTAAAGAAAACAAGGCATGATAAATAGTTAAATTTTTTTATATCAAAAGAATGGTAAAACATTTAATTTACCCATTTTCCACATTTCCAAAATAATCCATGTTAAAGTTTTCAAAATCATTTCATATACATCAAATAATTCAAATGAAATCAAAGAATCTATCACATATCTTATAATGTCTATTGAATTACAAGATAATATAGTACAAGCCAACACATAGGTAACATCATTCCAAAGGATCACTACAAATCAGGCTAGCTGGGACACTCATAATAGACATAGACAATCATTTGAGTCAAGACTATAGACATATTCATTGAATATAGAGAGCAGAGGAACGCCATATAAAATAAACCTCCCAATAGTGTCTAACAACCCCTAGAACAGTAGTACTAGGGAGCAGAGGAACACCCCATGAGTTAACCTCCCAATAGTATCAACGGAAGAGGTTTATTAATGCACATTCCACATAAGTACCCAAGGCTTCCCATGTGCTACATTTTCAAAACCATTTCTTCAAAACCTTTCTTTGAAAAAAATTCATAAATCCATTTAAAATGATTTTAAAATACATTTTATTTTAATAAAACAAGGGAAACCCCATCTTTTCTCAAAAACCCATTTCCACACACACAAATATTTAATTCTAATTCATTTATAATACAATTTAAAAACTGAAGAAATAAAGTTCAATTTACATAGGCTATAGATAGAACCACATATCTCAAATTTCGATTCACACAAAGTTTCTATGGGACCCACCAACTAGAAAGAAACACAATTTCAACAATAGAGGTCCCAGGATTGATTAAAATGTTATAGAATCACATCACACAAACAAAGAAGATGGTAAAAAGGATAGATTATGAAAAACCTCAAGGAACACACACCCATTGTACCACACCAAATAAAGGATTATACCCTGGAAGAATATCACACAATGGATCTAAAAGGTAGAACACCACAAGATCAATGAAATCGAGAACATAGTAAAATGGAGATGTAGTAGGTAAGGGAAACAAATAAAAAATAAGATCACTTATCTTGAGAGATTTAATACAACAACCTTAATGATCTATCACTGAATGAAGTGATCCCAAAGGAGCTTAGGTCTCCAAAATTGCTTGGGAGAGATCTTAAGATGATATAGAAGAGGCTACAGTCGAATAAGAAATAAAATCATATGTGTATCACTTTAAAACATGCCATCCTCGATCAATACATGGCATGTAAACCCTTCACTTCATGTAATTCATAAATAAAAAGTCCCATTAAAAAATTTTCTCCTTAGATTAAAATTCTGATCCCAAACATTTCACAATGTGTAAACATTCCATGGCATGTAATATTGTCATGCCTTGACCCCAATTGAAGAAATTTTCCTCGAAAACAATACATAATTTTAACTCTTTTCATGGAGTTAAAAACTTTCACAATGTGTAATCATTTCATGATGTCAAATCGCTCAGCGGACAGCAAACAGTCCAGATTATGCACAAAATCCCAAACTAACACTGATGGTCTCCAAACTCCTAGAGAACCCCATAAATTATTTAACAAATTTATAACTAGACTCTAATAATTAAAAAACATAACTTCCCAAACATTAGGTCATTTTACCCCAAAAAGGCTCTCCATCCTTGAGAGTCCCCAAATGCACCCAAATAAAGAGGGAAATGAAAAAAGAGAAGAGAAACACCTAAGAGAAGTTAATATGATGTTACACTATGGGATCTATTTTACTAACTGAATATAAGTTGTTAGAAAATTACTATTTTTGTAAATAAAAATAATCAAACTACATAGTTTTCATAATTTTAAAATCATAGTGAAAACAAATCCCCCAATGACTACAATTTTCAGTGAGATGTTTATCCAATTCAATAATGACATTAATAATATCAAAGATAAAAAATTAGATGTCATTACCTTCACCCATAAAAATAAATTAAACCAAATAATTATATTCATTAAGCTAGATTCAAACCATTATCCCAAAGGTAAAAAAACAATAACCCATCTCATATGATACATTGGGTGAAAAAAAAAGAATCTCATACCTCAAACAGATCTTTTTGGTCAACTATGAAATGTTGGAATAAGAACAAGGCCACTATCAAACTCCAAAACAAAGTATATCATCTTCACCAGCCTAAAATATAACAACCACATCATTATACCATTGAAACGACACCAAAACATGACATTTCCCTAATATAATCCCCACCACAAATGAAGAAACAAAATGAAAATAGGGGGATAAGAGGGGAACTCACTGAAACTACCATGGATCAATCCTCTAAGTTTGAGGCCATAAAACACTAAAATGGGGATTAAAGGCCCTCTTGGGATGCACAAGGGTCTCCCATGAAATGATATAAATACTAAAATATTATTTGTGTTTGAGGGACTTTGAAAATTTATACCCATATTGAAAAACATATGACTATGGTGCATCCCATTTTACCACACCACTATAGTACTAAAAATTTAAGAAAATATAGTATAATGCCCCTCATCATTCCACATCCCTACTGTTTAAATACACTCTAGGATTTTTAGATATATTTTCATTGTATATCCTATAAAAATGGAATTAGGGCTACACTGCATCCCCTGATCCATCGTGCAGTAGTGCCTAAAAACTCATAACCTCTGAAAACCTCCTCCCATAACAACAAGCTACAGCCAAAACCCCAATGCTGCAACCACTCAGGTGAGAACTCACATTGACACCTTAGGCTCACTCCATGCCAAAACTACCCCCAAATGGGCAGTATCACCAAAAAAATCTCCTCTAAGGACCATATTCCATAACTTATTCTACAACACTATATCCTACCACCCTTATGGTGTATCCCTCAACTATACTCTGTAGGAATCCTTATGGAATTTTCTCATCTCCAACCTCCCTTATTCCCCCCAACTACCATCAAAAACTTCATTAAACACCTCTCCCTCCAGAATATATTCAAAGTAACTAGCTGGTAGTTCCAGAACATTACATATGATACCTCTCATACTATTCTCACCCTCGATAATTAAAACCTACCTAGATGAAAAGGGGGTAAATGTCCAAAAAACCGTCCCTTGAGATACCACTCAAGTATCTCATTACTAGAAAAACATCGTAACCAAACAAACACCCCAAACCCAGTAGAAAATTTTCACCAGACATCCCTTAAAAACACAATACCACAACACTCTACATCAACTAAAAACCACCACCCTCTTCACATATCCAACCACACCAACATATTATCCTCTAAAAATACCAATCCAACAACCACAACCAACATACAGTACTGGACCAACCATAAAAATCGAGGATTTTCATCTCCCATGTCAATATATTATCAACTTTGGGCAGCACTGACTCGCTCGCATGGTTATAATTATGTAAATGTATAACACGTCTTGATTAGGAATCATTTCCTACCCTCTTCATATGTTTAATGTTTTAAAACACACATCACATCAATAAGGAAGAAACACATCTTATAAATTATCAATATTTCAGACATCACAATGTCAAGAAAAAAAACATGGAAAAAAGACTAGGTCAAGAAAAATCCAGGTACTGGGAATTAATCTACATCTCACACTCCCAAGTACTCTCCTCCAAGCTACCATGACTCCACAATACTTACCAAAGGAATGGTCCATGTATGAATTAGCTTCTCTTGATGATCTTAGATCTCCACTATCTGCTCTATGAATGTCATGTCATCCTCGACATCCAACCCTCCCTTTTCAATAACATGGGAGTTATCTTGAAGATACTAATGGAACTAAGAGGCATTGAAGACGTCGTGAGTCCATTCTAGTCATAGAGGGAGTTCTAATTGATAATACACCTCCTCAATGCACCCCAAAACCTCAAAAGTGAAGGTATCCGAGAACACATTGATAGTTGATGGGTCTAGTAATTAAAAAGTTTTACCAAAAATCGATGTAACTATGTCATCGATGGAAAAGTGTAGCCCCAAAAAAATCATGAGGATATCGTGTGATATATTTTAATCACAAAATAAAAATTAATAATTCCTCATTTGATCTAAATTCATTCTTGTCATCTACTCATCATCGTTGATCGTTTTTTAAAGGTTCTGAATTAGAATCCATCTTGATCATAAGAAAACACATTGAAAGTCTATGAGAGAATTGATCATTGAATTATGAGTGCTAATGCAGAGATATGATGAGGCCTTAGACATCTTGATGATCACCTCATCGAGGTTCCTTTGATCCATGAAAGAGTGTTCGACCATGTTTCTTGGACCGAGATATTTCACCCTTTGAAGAGGGAGAGGAGTGAGAGGATCTCATTTCTAGTACAGTGAATAGTTATCACCATGAGAACCTCTTCCTCCCTTTTATAGTGAGTTTCCAAAATACTCAAAAAGGGTCCCCCAACCCCTGAAAATTTATTGCTCACTATAAATGATTTCCTATAACTTCTTTACTCAGTCATAAATATATTTCATTTTTTATCAATTTCTTGTAATATAATAAATATTTTACATTATAAAATTGATCCATTAACTTGACTCATTGTTCCTGTAAATATTTAACAAACCTTGAATATTAAATTTATACTCATTTGTATAGTATTTTCCATGTATTTACTTTAATAGTTTTAAATACATTTAATAAATAAATTCAATACCAATTATTATATTCTCAAATAATAATGAATTTATGTACTTTTTAGTAATTGATTATTCTTGGACACATCGCAGACACTATTGTGGGGCCCACAATGTCATGTATTCTTATTCATCAGAATAAAGCATAATTTTGAATATGTTATTGTATGTAACCCTCTAAGACCATATCTTGACAGTAGTGAATTCTATTCATAGTTCAGGAGTGGATTCTAGATACCATTAAGGCCCCTAAGGGGATATGGAGTAGTCAAAGCAATGAAAACCATCATATGAACATGATTCATGTAATATAATCCTTTTGTATCGCTATATCTCACAAAGAATGATGCACACTTGTGTCGTCATCCATTCCTGCATTATTTTTCTTTAAAATTACTAGATGAAATTTAATTATTCTACCATGGATATGGATTTAGTAAGGATACTACCATCCTAATCAACTGGTCTTGATATTTCATTCTTATCAGAAGAAATAAATTCCATCTTGACTATTCAATCAATATCATACTAACAAGGATGAACCCATCACAAACTACCTTGCTACAACTTCATTGCCATGGTTTTTTATTTAGATCAGTGTACACAATCAAATAGTATACACTGATAATAGTCTCAAATTAGGATACCATTACACATGCCCGCTGATAGAACTACCAATCACACCAAAAACATGTGGTGTCCCTATTGGCGATTCATTCCTCATGATCTCATATTCTTGAGATCACCAAGTGAAAACTTCATGAGAAGAAGCCTCAATGCTTATGATCCCCCTACAACATGATAATCAGACATTGTATGTGTCCAGTTAGAATGATGTATCAAACCATAGTGCATATGTTTAATATTAATTTCATAGTATCTTGGGGTTCTCATTATAGTCTGGGAACTCCTATAACCTTTTGATATGAAAAGTAATCTATAGACATTACCATATGAATAGTTGATTTAGAAATATCAGCACTGTTATGGTAAGTAAACATCATTCATAACTAACTGTTTACATTATATTTCTAATTGAAATTTACTATTTAGTTGGGTCCAGGGTACCCACTATTACAACACTCCCACTTACACTAGATCCAACACACTAATTGACCTTGTTAGCTCTCACATGATAAGTTCAGAATTATTTTGAATTGTATCTTTATTCATTGGGCCTTCCATATCTCAACTGAATTTCTATTCTATTATCTGTGACCTTACCTCCTTGAGTAAGACTTCTCAAGTGATGATATCCCCGAGTGTATCCCTTTTTTCAACTACCATAACATCAAATCTTGGTTGATTCTAATTTTATAATTTTTATAATTTATATTATGATAAAACATTATTTACTATGTGATATTTCAAGAACTAGAAAAAATAATTATGTATTATACACTACTTATTTAGTTGTCTCAGAATCCGCAATGCACTCAAAATTTGTATATATGTCTACCACATGAGCGAATTATATTTTTTTGATCATTACTGTAGATTAACTATGATATTAGATCATATTGATCTAAATTAAGACTAGTTTATTCCCTGTTAAACTAGTTTCATTTCCTCTCTATGTACAAGGTACATATCATTTAAAATTCCTAAAGTACAATTGGGTAGCTCTGACTATATCACATGCAATTTTCCTTGAAACAAATGATAATTTTATACCATAAAGTATATGTTGGAAATATCATATATTGTAAATATCTTGGAATATGTGATTGATCCATCTCTATAATGTATGGAATTCAACTCACCATATTAATCCTTCTACTAAGTCTCATACATGATTTTATAGAAATATTTCTACCTTGTGACATTGGAACAATTCTCTATTGAATTGTTCCAACTTTTATTTTACAATACCTTGACAAAATATGTACTATTGAATAAGTCTAATAAACCATTAGATATACCTCAGTATATCTCATTCCATTGAACTTAGGTTTATACTTTAAGTCAGTCTCTAAAGAATTTGTTTCATTCTGGTCTAAACCATCTGTAAGACCAATAACATTTTTCCATATGTTATCAAAAATATTTTACTTGGAAAACATCAGTGCTCCCACTAACCTCTTACATGGAAAAAAATAATTTGAAATGGATATTCTATGATCATGTTTCTTACTTCAATACAAAACTGGATTTCAGTAACTTTCACCCCATATTAGTATTTTGCGGTGTCACCAACCCTTTTTGTTTACGTCTTACAGATTCCGTCCAAGATTAGTGGTCTTAAAATATTCCCAATTTAATGATCATAGGAAGTATCTTTGACAAGTAAAATTCTAATGGATTTAGGCATAACTACTTGGTATAACCAATTGAGATTTATTGGTACCACACTTTTCCCACCCATTTATATTCCCACTTGAATACCCACTACAATATTCAAAACAATAAGCCCCTATACTTTGATACATGGAACTCATTATTGAATTTCAATTGATCTTGTCAATGTTATCTTATTTCAATTTACTGCTTACTTTTAGGATCCATTATTCTCAATGAATAATATGTCACTGACCATGGTGAATAAAAAACCATTTTCATGGTTTTATCCTTCCTATACAGTTTTTTCTCTAGAACAATCCTTTTCAATAAGCTCATGTGAAACTTGTTCCTATGCCATCTATTTGTGCATCTTCAGCATTGACAAACTTCAATTCAATCTTTCTCCCACTATATCAAATAGAGATATAGATCCTTTTATAGAAATTTATTATAGAACTTTACTATAACCCTTTATATCATAGGTATTTATGTAATGTCCTTAGAAACCTTTAGGATACAATCAGAGATGCACATTTTGTTTTTATTAATGTAACTTTGTTTATATCCTGATGAACTCTTTGTATCTAAACATATGTTATTATGACATGATGGATTTATATCATACTATTACACATATAATATTCATTTTTCATTATAGTTGGTTTATCTCATGACACGCGAAGCTGATAACCTCCTATATAATTCATTTTCTCTTTTCTTTGAAATGTATTATGATGATTCCTTTGGCATCACCCTTTCCATTGTCTTTATTTTCCCTTTCTTTTAAATTTTCCACAATAGTAACTAAAGAACAGTTTTTCTTTATGTTCTTGTCAAATCGGAGAACCTTACCTAAAAGGTAATGAAGCATTTTCTCCAAATAGTTTGTTTTGTAATCTTAAATGAAACTGAAGTAAATGGGTGGTGATAACAATTTTAGAAAGGGGTGTATTGAAAGGTCATGATCTATCTTTAAATTTATATTTATCCAACGTAATCATCACCTTATTCATATCTCACTTCACTTTCTTTTGACATGCTTCTCGGGGATGAGACAACATATGAAATCATCCATGTTTAGATGTTGTATCCACAAATCACATCAGACATTGATGATTACATTATGATTTATGAGTCTCCTATAAGAATCTTTTACACTCTCTCTTTTTGAGGTGACTCAACAGGTATTGGGACTCCAGCACCTTGAATTTCTTATATCGTCATACTGTGCGCAAACACTTGTACTACTCTTAGAAACTCATGTCGATGAGGACATTGACTTTGTCTAATATAAATTGAATTGTATTTGGGGTATTACTTTACATTATTCTACAAAATTAAATACTATTGTATTAGTAATTTTATCTTGATTAAATATTAGACATTACTGATTAATTAAAACATCAAATGTCTCCCACTATTTATAGAACCCTATTAGACCTCAATACTAGACTAGGAATACTCTATCACTTGAGCTTTCTAGTGAAAATGATCATTGAAACCTCTCCTCATAGTCTATAATATTTGGCTACATCACTACTCATAAAGTTTCAATGTAGACGTTTGATTGACCAACCGTATGAACTCGTCGCTCCTTGATTTGTAAAGTGAAGTCCCGACTTCAAAATTTGTATCTTTGATTTACTCAATGCTTGCTTCTAAAGATTCAACAAGATATATTTGGTTAATTAATTCCTACCATCGTTAGTTAAGTCAACTCAACGCTCGCATAATAACTCCCCAATAGTAGGAGACACCCTCAATTAGGGATGACGAGCACCTCGTACACCTAGTTATGTTCAAATTCAAATGACGAAATGCGTTTGTGACTTAATATTTCTTTGATAGATTTTTATTTTATTATCTCTTGATGAATGAAATCATTTTCTATCTGATATGAACATACTACGTGATCACACTCACAACTAGCCATGTAGTAAATAGAAAACATTCATTTCATCTCAGATTGATTTAATCTATGCATTTTATGACTATTATTTTATGTGCTTGTGTAATCTTATAAACATGCACATATATAAAAATAATAAATTATGCACAAATCAAATAAACTACCCGATTAACACTGAGTATCTATCATTGGTTGATCCATTTTAGCTCAATGGACCAACCATGACCTATAAGTATAATACCTGAGTCGGGTCATAAATCGTATCCCAACTCACTCCCCGGTCCAATGTATCATCATATCATCTAGAATACCACCTTGTCTTGGCATAGTCTGTGTCTTATATATTATCCTTGTCTTAGTACATAAATACTCACATGTAGGCAAGGGGTCTTAGGAGTGAATAATATAGATAAATCATTTTTATTTGGACATGCAGACACTTATACATATTAAACGAGAAAAACTGAAGATGCACGGAATGTTTTATTTAAATAATTAATTAAATGCATCGCATGCAATTGAAATAATTAAATAAAAAAATAAAATCTCAGACATACATCGGTCATTCACTGCTCAAAATTAGTCGGTACACTATTAAAAACTTCATGAAAATAAGGTTGCAATGAATTTATGTTGGGGGCTAATATTTGAATTAAAATATTTTAATTCAAATATAATATATATTGCACAGTCCCAATTAATTTCAATTTAAAAAATATAACATAATTTTTAAATAAATATATATAATTACATATTTATATATATAATATTTTAAATTTTTCCGAGTCTCAGCATATCCCGTATAGAGCCAGGCGGGTCTGGTAGGACTCACCCCGACCAATCTTGGTTCGGGAAGCACCCACCCAACCACATTCCGGGTCGAGCGGGACCAACCCGGACCATTTCAGGTTGGGATGGTCGTGGTGCGGCAAGGCTAAGAGGAGTGGGGAAGGCTGGGGAGAACCCACAACAGTGTTATCCAGGCATGGTGGGGAGGTCGCCGCTACGGGATGGTTTCAGTGTGGGCTGGTCATGATGGAACGGTGGTGGTGGCTCTGTGGGAGGATGGATCTGGCCAGGCTCGGTGGAGGCAGCTTGTGGGGATGATATGTGGCTAGGAGGGAGGAGGTTGACCGGTGCTGCTGGTAGAGATAGAGGCTCGGTGGATTCAAGAACCCAAAGACAAAACATTTTTTAAAATAAAGGCTATACATTAGCCTTTTGAACCATGCTCCCCATTTTCAATATATATATATTATTTTTAATAGTCGGAGCCCTCCTTGAAGAAACCTTTTAAAACAAAGTCTTTGTTTTTAAAAAATACAATTTGTCATTTCGTGGACCATCATAACCCCTACTTATGCTTATATAATTTGTCTTAAGCCTACAAATAGGCATTCCAAAAAAAAAATTATGATAATTTAATATCCTATGGAATGAACCCCAACCGGAAAACATTGTTCTAGTTGGAGACTTTGGCTGGAAAAAATAAACATCCATATATATAACTCTTTATATATATATTCCCTCCAAGAATTAATCCTCAAAAATACCAATTTTTATCCATATTAAAAAAAAATGGATGACCACAACTTGGTCATCTGAGATTAGATTGAAATGATGTCTGCGACGTTGAGACTGTAATGACGCTCTTATCAAAAATTAATGCATTTTTTTTAGTGTAAAATTTTCATGTGATGCTATGATATCAATTGAAGGTATCAAAGCACGCAACTAAAGCTGGTAGGATGAAGATTTAATTTTTTTTACTAGGGATCGAGATAACTATGTCATCGCAGGTGCAGCGTAGCCCTGGTAAAAACCGGAGAATCCTGCATGATGAATTTTACACACAAAATAAAAATGAATAATACCTCATTCGATCTAAAGTTGTGCTCGACATCTACTCATCGTCAGTGATCGATCATTGGTTAAGGGATCTGATGTTAATCCCCAATAGATCTCACACATGTGCTTCAAAAGTCTATGGTAGAATCGATCATCGAATTTTGGGTGCTAGCGCGGAGATTCAATGATGCATCTGACATCCCGACAGTCACCGCATCGATATTCCATTGATCCATGGAGGAAAGAACGATCGAGTTGCTTAGACTGAGAGCTTCTCTATCCAGGAAGTATGAGAGGATAATGAGGCTTTCATTTCTTGTGTAGTGAATAGTCATCACCATGAGAGCCTCTTCCTCTCTTGTATAGTGAGTTTCAAAAATACTTAAAAAGGGTCCCCAACCCCCAAATAATTATTACTCACTAAAAATGACATTTTATTACTGATTTACCGAGTCATAAATATCATTCATATTTTTATCACTTTCTTATGATATAATATATATATATTACATGATAAAACTAAGTCATTAACTTGACTCATCGTTCCCGAAAATATTAAACGAACCTTGAATATTAAAGTAATATCCATTCATATAATATTTTCCATGTATTTACTTTAATATTTATAAATGAATTTAATAAATAAATTCAATACCAATTATTCTAAATTTGAATAATAATAAATTTATTTATTTATTGGTGATTTCTTGTTCTACGACATATCTCGTACCCCAAGTGCGGGGCCCACCATGTCTGATATTCCTATTCATTAGTATTGTGTAGTCTTTTGATTACGTTATTGTGTGTGACCCTTTAATTCCTTATCTTGATTGTAGTGAATACTATTTACAGAGGAGGAGTGAAGTCTAGCAACTCATCAAGACCCCTAAGGAGATACGGAGTAGTCATAGCAATGAAACCCATCCTTTGAACACACGACGTGTAATATAATCTTTTTGTCTCATGATATATTATAAAGCAAGGCGTACACTTGTGTCATTATCCTTTCTTGATTTATTATTTATTGACCATACCAGATAGACTCTCCTTCATCCACCATAGACATGGATATAGTGAAGGTACTATCATCTTGATCAAATTGGCCCGATATATCTCTTCCCACCGGAAGTGATAACTTCTATATTGATTTTTCAATCAATGTCATACTACTAATGATGCAGCCAACACAAGCTACCTTGCTACAAATTCAATGCCATTATTTTCCTTGAATCAAATTACATGATCAAATAGTATATACTAATAATAATCTCATGTTAGGAGACCATTACACATGTTCACAGATATGAACTACTAATGACACCTAACAAATGTGATGTTCTTATTGGTGGGTTAGTCCTCATGATCTCCTCTATTCGAGATCACAATGTGTGAACTTAATGAGAAGAAGTCTTAATGCTTATGATCCCCCATAACTTGATAGTTTGACATCCTCTATGTTCAGTCAGAATGATATTTCTATAGTATATGATATTTTTTTAAAGATTAATGTCATAGTATCTTGAACATCTCATTATAGTTTGAGAACTCCTATAACCTTTTGATGTAACAAATAATCCATGAAAAATACCATATAAATAGTTGATACAGAAATATCAACATAATTATGGTAAGTAAACACTATTCATAACTCATTGTATATATGATATTGGTAATAATAAATTACTGAATAGTTGGGTCTAGGGAACCCACTATTACAAATTATGTCATTTTTGATGGAAGAGTTTAAATACCCAGCCCATCAGCTTCCATTGTGTGCCCTGATACCTTGAAAAAGCCCAAAAAACAGACAAGAGATCTTACCCCCCTATAAAACCTCCACTGACCATCTTGGGGGAAACCCATTAAGAACATGTTGTCTCCAACCTCAAACTCTAAGGGCCTCCTACTATGAAAGCAAATATAATTTTTATTATTATGCTACTTTAAGGAAAAAGTGGGAAACCAAGGTTCACAAAATAAGGGTACCATTATGTGCTGGAAGAGCTTACAAATTTATTAAACACAATACTAAGATTATTAGAATTATACAATCTATATAATTCCCAATGCAAAGTACTAACCTGGGTGTCCGGATCCACGTTGATGAGCTCTTCAAGGTGAGTAGTCATTCTATCCATTGTCTGTATGAATTCCTCCGAGTTTATTATACCTTGGTTGAAGCCACGAGCCAATATATGGTCTTTTTTGTCTAACCACGCCTCTTTCTCCTCCTTGGCGTCAACCCACAACCTTCTTTCAGATATTATTTCGATCTCCTCTTTTGAAGCATTTACCCTGACCTCTTTTTCAAGCATTTCTTCCTTGGAATGGAGGAGGAGCTTCAAGCACTCCCCTTCCTCTTCCTCAACTATTCCGGTTCTCCCTCTTTGTTCTCCACCTTCCCTGTTCTAAGAGGTCTTGCCTTCCTTGTTTCCAGCCTTCTTAGCCAACCTAGTTTCCATTGGTTTAGGCAAGTGTGAATAATCCTTGCATCCCTTTGGTTTTTCCCCTTTACCAAAATACATTTCCCTGAGTCTCTATTTCCTTTTTTCCCTTTCTCCCTTCTAGGGCCATGAAGACCTTTCCCTTGAATTCTTTCCAAACCGTCCACAGATAATTGGCTATAGCTTTCATCACCTAAATCCTCTTCCTCTTGATCAAGTGTTGGTCCTTGAACATCTAGATCTTCAAAGCGGTTTCCCAACTTGACCACTAGGCCTTCTTTGGAGGGACTCTGCCTGACCAGCACCTTCGCCTTTCCTATTTCAAGCCCCTTATTCTTTCCCTTACTCATAGTCTTCATATGGGAAGAGGGTTCTGTAGTGAGAATTTTTGGGTCCAATGGACCCAATACACCCACCTCACCCTACCTCCCTTGTGCCTGAGATGCAATTGCAACAGATGCCTCTTGTAAAGAAAATCCAGAAGGCTCGACCTCTGCTCTGATAACATCCCTAATGGACACTTCCTTTGCCTATGATGGACCATTGAATGAGATTTTGTAGCCAGAATTTCCAAGGAATTGTCCCCCATTATCACTCGAATCCTCCACCTGGAGATGTATACCTGTGTCTTGTTTCAAACTATTAAAAACATATGCCACCTTCGGAATGTCACTCAGCCTTGTCTCCTTGCACATGAGAGCTAAATGATTCGTTACCCCCTGATTCTCCTCCAAAGTAGCTATATTCATATCAGCTTTGCATTTCAATCCAAAAATAGCCTCTCCCATCTCCGGTTGAACATCAGTAGCCTTACTAACTGCAATCGTATCTCTCTTCATTGGCCTCCTACTATGATCAACATAATACTTCTACCAATCTTTTAATGCTTTCATCTTCTCACCAAAAACCTGAACCTTCTCTGTTGTTCTTTACACCACATTGGGTCTGATAATTGAAAACTCTCCAACCTCAGCCCAACATAACATAGAGAAACTCATCCTAACATACAAATATTCAAATGAGTCCATGCTGAAGGATGAATGATAGCTGTTATTATAAAAAAATCCAACCAAAGGAAAAAAAAATTATAAGATCTTTCACAATATATCCTCCAGTGACTATATAGTCCATTATGTCTTCCAATCTATTTCAGGGTGGAAGGTAGTGAGAAGGTGAAACTAATTTCTCAAATCATTGTGCAATCCCCTACCAAATCACAAGGTAAAACAAGCATCCAGATTAAATACAATGGGCCTCATAACTCCATTAGGCCGCACCACCTAATCTACATACCTCGTCACAAAAAATCAATGGTTCCTGACTCCTTGATTATTAGGAAGTAAGCCAATTTTTTCTATCAGTCCATGATTAACCAGATAACATCACAATCTCCCTAGGAATAGGGTAACCCTATGATGAAATCCATTAATATGTCATCCCATTTTCACTCAATAACATATAAAGGTTGCATGAAACCACCAATAACAAAGTTATTAGACTTTACCTACTGGAAAACTAGACATTAACCCACAAACTGTGTCACTACTTTCTTCATCCTAAACCACCAAAACTTTTCCCTCAAGCCATGTTACATCCTAGGTACCCCCGAGTGTACCACCAAAGATGAGTTATGAAACTTAAAAAGGGACTCCCTCATACATTTACATCGGAACAAACACCTGCCCCTAAAATAAAATATGGTTTTGACCTTCCTCTAACCATCTCTCTGGAGCATCACCATGAACAAAAAGATCATTAATTACCTCTTACTCTAAGTTTCCCCACTGAGAATAATCCACCTACCACAACAAATAAGACTATACTATCATCTGAAACAAGAAACATCAACCATTAACCACCATTTCATCTAAGTGTAGAACTGTCAACTCCTCCATTTCCATCCAAGTATCTTAGTAATCTAGATCAATATCCTTTTATGAATTCTTAGTCAAAGCATCAACTATTAAATTTCAATTTCATGCGGTGAAGGAGATCTCAAAATAAAAATCCTGAAGAAACTCCATCCACCTCTTTTTCCATAGATTCAAATCACATTGAGAAAAGATATACCTCAAGATTTGGTTATCAGTGAAGACAAAAAAATGATCCCCAATGAGGTAATATGACCACATATTCAATGAAAATATAATCATTGATAGCTCCAAATCATGTGTGGCATAGTTACACGCATGGGGACATAATTTCCTATACCCATAGGAGATCACTACCTTCTAATGCATCAAAACACATCCCCATCCTAGATGGGAAGTGTCACATAACACCTCAAAAATCACCCCACCTATGGAAATTGTAGTGCTAGGTAACTGATCAATTTCCTTTCCAGGTAGTCAAATAAATACTAGCACTGATTAGTCTAGATAAAATCTAGGTCAATCCTGGTCAATTTTTTTAAAAGGGCTACAATACATGAGAAATTAGATATGAAACTCTTGTAATAGATTGCGAGAACAAGGAAACTATGAACCTCTACCATATTCTTGGGTAAAGCCTTAGAAACAACTACCTTGACCTTCAACGAGTCTATGAATACAACCTAATGAAACACCACATGCCCAAGGAAATACACCTTTCATTTTGAGAACATAAACATGAACAACATTCCATATAGTTGGTAGAATCAAATAAATTTTAAGAAAAATATGTGATGATCAGCATAGTCCTACTCAGAATTAATGTACATCAATATATCATCAATGAACATGACTACAAACCAGTCCATGAATTCATAGGACACAATGTTCCTGAGCCCTATTAACACATCTAGTGCATTCATGGAACTGGACATATTGACCAAAAACTCAAAGTGTTCATACCTATATCTGAAGGTAGCATTTGGGATATCTCAATCCTTCACCCTCAATTGGTGATCCCCATACTGAAGATCGATCTTAGAAATCTAACTCCCCCTCTAAACTAGTTTAAAAGATCATGAATCATTGGTATAAGGTATCAATTCTTGATCATCGACTGATTCAAACTCTAATAGTCTGTATACAACATCAAACTACCATATTCCTTCTTGGGGAATAACATTGGAGCACATTGTGATAAAATATAGGCTTAGATAAAACCATTTTGTATCATATCATCTATCTGAATCCTTTTATCCAAAAAATTAGAAGGTTATATCATATAAGGATCCATCAAAATCAGAGAATCATTAGGTTGTAATTCTATCCTGAACTCAAAATCTCATCAATGGGGCAGAGTTAGAACCACCTTGGAAAAAACATAAAAAAACTCACTAGAAACTCAGAGAGTCTCATCTATCCTAACATCAATTGATTCCATAAACAACTCATCCACCAAGGAAAGTAAGGTCTCTATACAACTATTGTACAAGTAAAAACTCAGGTCACTAATTAAAACCACACACTGGATACCCACATCTGATAACACAATTCTCCTCCAAAATAAGTTAATAATAGCATGCATGGAATATAACCAGTTGATACTGAGAATGAAATTGTGTGGCTATGTCTATACCAAGAAGAGACTCCCACATAACTGAAGTGGCCCCATCATCTGTCTACACTACTACCACACATCAAACAAGGTGGCCTAGATTATAACTGGTTCAGTCAACACTAGTGGCATGGCAAGACTCTATATGTAGTTCCCATAGCATAGACTAGATAAATTAAAACAAAGAAGTGTGAATATCTTGAATCAAACAAAGCACAAACAATGGTAGATGATAAATTGATCATACCTCAAATGACATTTGACCCCTATGGTGCGGCCACCTCAATTGCATGCTACTGACCATGCCTAGTTCCTCTGCATCTCTTCTAATAGACACCTCCATTACCATTCCCAAGTTGATGACCATAAACATTAAGAATATCCTCAGGTCAGCCTCTTCCTTCTCTATCCCTTCTAAACAGTGAATAATCCTTCTACCCCTACTACTAAAACTAATACTGAATCAAACCACCATCACCATACTGATCCCCAAGAACCATGGGGAACTGATCTAATTGATCACCACGAACCTCATAGACAAAACACACTATCCAAAATCCCTTATGGAATGAATTTAAACCACTATACCCAAAAGGATGAAAGGTAATTTGCTGAGGTTGACTCCTTACTAGTCAAAACCTCAAAGGCCATGTCGCCTGAGAACTACCAATAAATAATATACTCTTCAATGAACCCTATTAGTTCCCCTCTCTTACTAAACCACCTCAATAGTGTATGTTCTTGATTAGATACACCTTCTACATAACCTCCAAATATATTATAAATTTAAAAGAAATAACCACATACTAGATAGAAGGAAGAAGTTCCTCCTCAAGTCACCGCACTTGGGGCTCCTCATCCATAAAATGGTCTAAGGAAAATTACAACAGAACCTTGAACATGATCCCAAACCCTTGCATATAAAAACTCCACTAATAAAGATAAAGAAGATCCTGAATCTTCACTACCTTCATAATCGATGAGATGAACTCCACTCATAAATCCTTATGAAATTTGACCCATGAAACATATTCGTCCTTCCACTCACCAAGATACAATTCCCACCACTGATGCAAAGTTCCTCACAATTGAATGACTATAAACAGGTCTTGATACTTTGGAGGGGGTTGGATCAAACTGAAAGTGATCTCAATATTTTCCAACTATCTCTCAATCTCTAGATTAGAAACATTACCCTCATACTTCCAAAAATCCTTCCACTGAAAAGTGTGAAAAGTTCTATATGAATGATCCTCCTCAACTGGATCAACCCTCTAGTGATCAGTTGAATTAGCCTAATGAAACTCTACTGACCAAAAAACATGAAGATGATAAATAGGATTCATATCTGAAAGTGAAACAATGATTTATTAATCCTAGTAATATGGAATTTTTATTAATATTTACATAATTCATTTTAACTTCCTAGAACCAAGACCACCTAATTCCAACAAGAACACAAGTCGATCATGATGCATACTCGTCTACTTTGTATTTACCCTGAAAGTAGAATCACCTAACTTGATCATTTATTAGGCTCATAGTCATTGCATCAGATCACAAGGGGCCTTGAAATCATGTTTACTAGATAGTATTTTATGTCCTATGTCACACACCAAGATCAACTGAGACTATTTTCCTACCAATCCATACAATCCTCAATATTCCTAACTCAAAACTCCATCTTATCCCTCAAACAAATCCTTTGATACCACTTTGTCCTAACCCCTCCCTCTAAAGGTACCCCTCCTAGTATAGTAATAAAGGAATAGAGAAATTGATCCCTGATTCCCACCTCCAGTAGTCTCGATGATGGAAAATAACATCTAGGGTATAAATTTCTCACAAATGGGAGGCATTACCATTTATAATAATAGGATCGGTATATAGAATATCATCTATCAATCCACTCCATGACATAATATAAAAGAAATGAAACCAAAAATCACCCCACAGTGCATGAATAATGTAAATAAATACCAAAGACTTCAAATAAATACCCAAAATAAAATTAAAGGCATTGACACAATAATATTCCCATGGCCCGAGCTAGTAATGTCCAACACGGTTCATATATTCCTCCAAAAAATCTGAAAACAATCAATATATATGTATAGTGAGAATACAAGTATACTCAATGGGAACATACTAAAGTCTCCCATGTACAAGTGAAAAGAACATACTAATGCACCAATGATAAAACAACATAACCAAAAGCACTTAAATAGGTTTACTATCCAATCTTATCCTCACAAAGGCATAATCACCAAATAACCCATCAAAGAATAATAACATTATAATAAGCACATTGATAAAGGGTACCATACATATCTTTCCCACTGAGTTTCTACTCTCACACCCCAACTTCATACATCCTTTCACTCCTATCTCTCCTGTATAACATCACATCAAATCTTGTCTACTAACACCTAGTCCATCACATCACATTCTTCCCGCATACACTTAGGCTATCACATAAAATCCACAACCATAACCAGAAATGTAGGGTATCATGAACATACAGGATACCAACCTCATTCCCACCTCCTACTATGCACGACCTTTACCATAATCCATCCATCTCATCATGTCACATCCTACTCACAGACACCTCTTCCACAACCTCACATCACACCACATACCTCCCCAAAAAACCTTTCCATTACATCACTACTATTTAACTTTTGAATTTTATCCATCACATCACATCACATCATAACTATTACACTTTTAAATTCTGGATATCACAATCAGTGCATACCTAAATCTTCTATAAGAGATAGTAGGGAAGAGTGGGTAATTAGTTATCTATCATCACCACTAGGATGTTGGAAAAAACACTATTAAAATATTTATTTATAATCATAGAGTTATCTACATTGGTGGGGCACATATATAAATCCCAAGGTAAATACAAACAATATATATAGTAACAGACAAGCCCAACCTACAGTTTCACAATGAAATCACTAACCAACTCACAACATCATCACTTTCTCTATAACTTCTAAATGCACTACACTAAATAACAATCCATAAGCCATAAACCAATTTTTATATTATTTCTCAAATCAATACATTTTATATATTTCACATTAACAACCAATTCCATTCATTAACCCATTTATTATCTAGCCCATATAATTTAACATTAATAAACAACCATATAATTCACACTCCCAATTTTAATTCAATATTAATTAACCATTTCAACCCATGTCATTTCAATTCATTATTAAAAAATTAATTCTAATAATAAAAAAGAAACTAGCATAACATAATGCATCACCACAAACACCCACCTCATGCCAATAAGACACATGAACACCAACTCACAACCATTTCCACCTCTTAATCACGTCCTCTACAAACCACACTTAACAACCACACATCACCACCCTACATCACAACCACACATCATCGCCACACATCACAACCTCATATCACAACACCATTCACATCACTATCACACATCAAAAAACTTTTCAAAAAAAACATATTATTTTTCATATTATTCATGGGAATGTTCATTGATTTTACATATTTAATTAAGGGAATTCCCACACAAGGTAATAAATCTCACAGGGAATAAATTTTATTAACCAGATATAAGTGGTTAGAAAATTTTCATTTTTGGTAATAAAAACATCAAAAAAAATGGTTTCCATTTCATGACAATCATTGTGAAAACAAATCCCCCAACAACAACAATTTTTAGTGAGGAATTTATCCTAGTCAATCATGACATCAATAATATCAAAGCTATAAAAACGTGTGATATCATTCCATTCCCACTTAATATTTATTTAAACCAGTTAATTGACTTCATTAATATTTATGAAAACCATATTTCAAAAGGTTTTAAAAATTATAACCCATCCTTCATGTTACTCTAGGTGAGAAACGAAGAAACCCTACATCACACTGAGCGTTCTGATCTGCTGTGCAAGGTTGGAATAAGAGTAGGGCCACTACTGAACACCACAATAAAGGATATCACCTTTACCACCCTAGAACACAACATGGAAATTGTTATATGATAAAAAATAAACACAAAACATTAGTTTTACATGAAAAAATACCCTATACAGGCAAAGAAATAGAAGGAAAATTTGGGGACAATAGGGGAACTCACTAAAACCACCATGGATCGATCCTCTAAGGTTGAGGTTGAAAGACACTGAAATAAGGATAAAATAACCTATTGGGACACACTTGAACCACACAATAAATGAGATAAATAATGGAATAATTGTTAGGTTTAAGGGAATAGTGGAATTTATAACCTACCTAGAAAACATAATACTATGGCACAACCTATAGGACCATGCCATATTACTGATAAAAACTAAACAAAATACGATGCAACACCCCTCACCATGTTGAATACCTATTACTAAAATACCCTTTTAGATTTTCAAGTATCATTGCACTATATATCCTATGAAAAAGGAAGGGGTTATGCCATATCCCATGCTCTATGGTACAACAATGCCTAAAAAGGAAGAACATCCAAAAACCACCTCCTAGGACTCCATGTTGCAACCGAAACCCCTACACCATAACCACTCAGGTGAGAAGTCACCTCTAATTAGTAGTCTCACTCCATGTTGTAGATACCCTTAAAATAGAATTATCACCGAATAACCTATTCTTAGGACCCTACATCATAAACACTCCTTCCATGCTACAACCTATAGCCATTAAAACACAACCCTAGGCTCCATGCGGTATGAATCCTTCATATTGGATTTTATCTCCTTTAACCTCCATTTTTGCCTCCAATTACAATTAAAACCTCCTATGGACAACTATAAAACCATAATTTACACAAATTAATGGTCTAGAATGTCTGGGATATTAAAATCCATGTGATGTGTTGAAGAAAAATGAATCACGTCACTTTATAGAGGTGGTAATCAACACATACACATGAACAATGTTATAAGTTTTTCATGGATGGAAGGGTAAGAAAATTTATGATTATATATATTTAAAGAATTATAATTATGTTGTTAATTTAATATATATACATTATATCCATAATTGTAACCATCCATGAGAGGTAGTGATGGAAACAAATTGCATCAATTCACAAGGCGATAGTTTTTCATACAAAAGAATAATGTTTTAATTTCCCATTTGATGGAAGAGAAGATGGATACATATAATTACATTAAAATAATAAAATCTCAGTATATATAATATAATTTTGTTATTATTTATTTATGGGTCAATAATATTTTATGGATGTATAAGAGGAAGTAAAACTAAATCATTTAGTTAAAACCTCTACATATTCATTGGACAACCACCTTTTCATTACACCTTAAGCCTTCTAGTGTTGGTATTAATCAAAAACTAAGATAACTGAAACATGTTTAGGGACTTTAAGAAGTGATTTTGGTTGGTATTGGTCGAACTATAAGGCTTGTGAAGTGTGAATATGATATAAGTGGGGGTGTACTTTAATATGTGAGAGGAGGGGCACTTTTGAAACTACATGAAATATAATAATATAATATGTGTCTAACTAATGAAAAATTGTTCCAAAATGGAATTTATTTTAATATACAAAGGATGTTGTCTTAATATATTCATAAAATAAAATTTCTACTGGTTTATATATCATTTTATACCTAATCATTTGGATTAACATAAATGTTAATCGTTTTAACCTTAATCGTGGTAAAATCCTTTTCAATATAAAAGGGTTATAAATTTACTTATAAGTTAAAAAATAGATTATTAATGTCAAATAAATTTAATTTCAGACCATTTATATTTCTAAATATACTCTTTAATGATATAAATTATTTTTATATAATTTAATAAAATATATTTAACATAAAATACTATTAAATTCATTTTAAAAACTATTTACATAATTTGACTTTGAAAACAACACGAAAACAATGTAATTATAATATAATCCATCTAAACACCGATAATAAATTATTAATAAATATAAAATATTCATTACACCATAATTCATCCAAAAAATATTACTTTTTCTATCTTTAAAATCATTAACTTTAATTTTATACTACTTGCACAAGCACCTTGTCAACGTAGTGTAAGCATTTAAGGTAATTATTTCATTACTAAAAATGAAACTAAATTTACATCATGAAATTAATCTCATTATGATAAAAATAAAATTTAATATTAATTCAAAACTTATTATCATCCCTTTTGAACATATTATTGAAATTTAAAATCAAGAGAGTGACATTTTGTATTTTTCCTTACTTAAATTAATATATAAGTCATATTCAAAGACAAATTGCACAAAATTAACATTATTTTTAATAATTTATGATGTTGGTATAACCCCACTTATACAATATATTATATTCATGTGATAGGTTCATTTTTAGCAATTATAATATTTTTTTAATCCTTAATTACCTGATTTACCCTTACCGAGGTGACAAATTTTTACCATTGTTACTATTCATAATAACCAATAATAAAAGGAAATTATTTTCTAAAAATAAACATATTTATTTCAAATATGGGATCCATTTTTTCATATTTAATTAATTTAAGTATTAGAATATATTTTAAAATTTAAACCGTAAAGTGTGAGGAAAAATGGTTTTCTAGAAAAATTCCATTTTAAGTATAAAAACATCATTATACCAAATTCATGTATAATGTTGATTAAAATAAAATTTATTATATTATTTTTAATCAAAATTATTTAATTAAATTTTAAAACTTATTCCAAATACAATGTGACATTGTAAATACTTGAAAATAAAAGATAGTTTTTAATAAAAATATGTATTTTCCCTAATTATTAAAGAATCATTTTTTTTATAAAATTCAAAAATTAATCATAAATTAATTTTGAAATGATGATTTCAAAAATTAAATTCTTTTTTTCAAATTTAGATTCTATACTTTTGTAATAAATCTTAAAAAAACCATATAATGCATTAGACCTCATTTTTATTAGAAATAAATTATTTTCCATTTGACAGAAATATTATATAATATTCTTATACCAAATATAACTCTATAAAATATAATGATAAAAAATTATTTATCTTAACATTACCTTTTTTATGGATAATAAGTTAAAATTGGTGATGTTTTAAGTGCTACAACACTTGTTTGATAATTTTAGGATTCATCTAAGAGAAAACATTGATGGTTTCTTCAACTAAAACTTTGAAGTTGTTTGATTCATTTATAAATTCGGCGATGACATGAAATATGTGAATATTGTGAACGAAATTATTTTTATATTTCCACCATTGTAAAATCCATAAGTATAGATTCTTAAAGAATTAAATCTTATTATGATACCTTTTAAATCTTAATATATAAACCTAGTTACATATGAGGTGCATGTAAATTAAGTAGCTATAGAGAACCTCTCATCTAAAGTGACTAAATTTAATCATAGGGGAATCTGATTGAAAAATATAGATATAATAACCCTGCTCTTTATTACACACTTAAAAATTATTTATTACAAAAACTTTCACTTAAGACAGCTTTGGGGATCAAGAGGTCTAGTGTCTTGTGAAATTAGAAACATTACATGAAAAATTAATACATAAAATACAACATCTTTATTGAAAAATTATTTTACATGACCACAACCTTCCTTCGTACTTAGAATTGCAAGGGATAACCTGAGGACATACATAAGAAAAGAGCAAGCTATAATTCCAAGTAAGGGAGTAAATAAGGAATAACATGAAGAATACAATACATGTCAAGAAATAGGCATATCAATAAAGCATAATAGAAACATGAACATAAAGTCATGATATAGAATGATTATCAAAACATTGAGATGTGGCAACAACATTTAACATGTTATTAACATGAGCCAAGGCTCATTACACATAGAGCATGAGTAAACCCTCATTGAACTTGAATTAGCATGGTTAAACCCTCATTTTACATAAATTATCATGAGTCAAAACTCATGGAACATGATGTGTCATAATAATATTCTTTACCCAATGCATTGGAGTGCTATCAGGGTGCACCCTTTATTAACATTTCGTTTTATTCATAAGTGTTCCACATGGATCATACAACATGGAATCAGTAAAAATTATCATTTATTATATGATAAAGGAATGTGGAATATATACATGAAACTATATAATCAATAATTAAATGTGTATAAAGGTGAATACCCTTGATAGAGAATTGGGCATGGTATTCACTACACAATGACTTTGATTTAGAAAATCACAGTGCAATTTCGGCAACATAACGACGTGGCATAAGAATTCATAAAAATTGTTGATAAGATATAAAGGGGTATATCATCATATGTACATGAAATGGACATTAAGGGGGTTTTATAGATACATTTCCCAACATATTTAATGGAATTTAAATGCATAATATAAAATAATTTCTTAAATGTAAATGAGGAGAGAGAAATCACTTATGGAATTTCGGCATGGTAACCGGTGTACATGGGAGACATTAATGAGAGATAAATGGGTCTATCATCATTCAAACAAAAGAAGGGAAGTATATGGAAGGTTTGAAATCATACCCCAACATTTGTAATTTAAAATAAAAGAGAATAAGAATATAAGGAAAATTGGACATAAATAAGGAAGGCAAGTGAGGATCCCTTACATGGAAGTGTGATCCCAAAGGATTGGGAGAGGATTGAGAGAGGATTATTGGGAGCTTGGGGAGACTTGGGAGGATTCTAAAGAGAGGAGGGAATAGGTTGGTATAGCTCCAAATGGTTTTAGTGAAGAGGAATGAGATATTGAGTGGGTTTATATAGGAAAGGAGATAGAATTATTTATTATTTATGTTTTGGACACTAAACATTAAACTAATCAAAACCACAAACTGTCCCATGGTTTTTGCCCATGGTTTTTGAAAGAGTGGAAGGGGATTTTTTTTATAAGGCCAATTTCCGAACATAATAAAATATTAGTCTTTCTTATGTGGAGGTGAGTCACACTCTCAAGAAAATCATTTTAAAATGTTAAAATATTTTATAAGTCTTGGAGGGTCCACTAAGGCACCATAAAATGAATTAAATAAATATAAAATAAAATTATTTTAAATTTAAAATATATGTTAGAAGAATAAATCTTTTATAGTATTTTTTACATCTCTATTGGGTCATTATGATGTCATAAAACATATTATATATTTAATCAGTATTTCATTTTTACCCAAAAATTAGACTGTCTCAGAAAATTATGAAAAATTCACCGTTAGATATTCTTGACATCCTGAATCCAGAAATAATACTCATTTTATCTAAATAATTTTCTAAATATGTTAATTACTACTTTTAAAATAAAAATTGACATTTATCAAATATTCATGGGTTTTGACAAAAATAGCTTTCAAACCTTAATAGAAATTACAATTGAAGAAAAACTGTATGATCATGTATTTTTAATAAAAAGTAAATTTTTAACAATATTTTATTAAAATATTATTTAACTCAAAAATCCATTAATTAATCAAAATATATTTCTTAATTTAATTTAAATATTAACTAAAAAATAGTGTTTGTGCTTTAAAAACCATTTACAAGGTAACAATAAAAAAATGAATTTATATTATTTAATAAAAAATAATGCACATGATAATAGTGTTAGGGTATTATTATATAACCCCTTATAACAACCACATAAGACCTAAGGGTAAGGTTTGCGATGCTGACAGGCTCTTGGGGTGGATCGAATAACATCGCCTGACTGTTAATCTCTATTAACTTCCACTTCTCCCATATTTGGTTCTATTCAAACTTAACATAATGAATCTCAGCTTGGGATTGATCATGTGAAAATCCTAGTGATGCTAACTCCTTCTTGAGATCTGAAAAATGGGCTTAGTATAGAGCAATTCTACTGGATGAGTTCATCACTTCCTTTGTCTGAGTAAATTGGATTTGTTAAAGCCCTATATTTATATTAATCATGTGATCACTGTTCAAAGGCTATATTAACAATGGTAACCATTCATAATGATATTTTAAAATCCAAAAACATAATACAAAGGAAGGGTATATGTTTTATATAACCATTTTACATAATAAGACATTTAATTAGATCAATATGAATTTTCATTAATAAAAGTTTGGGTCGTTACAATAGAAGGAGAAGATTATATAAGTGATGAATTGTTACTTCCTAGGAAATTAATTTAAATCATGGTAATTGAAGGCTTAAAGGTAGGATTACAATAAATTATTTTAATTTTTATAAGGTAGGACAAATTTTTGTGAGGTGTCCAAAGATGTTTTATGGAGAAGATGATGTTGATCACTTACAGAGTCAACAAATAACGTTTTCTCAAAAAATAAACATCCAATATAGAAACACATTAAAAAAATGTTTTAGTGGAATATATTTTTGAGATAGTAAGAGAATGATGATGAGATATTTTTTAGTGAAGGATAAAATGATTGTAAGTTATATCTACGTGATAAAATGATTACAATTATAATAAATTTTCATACTAAAACATAGAATGAAATTCAACCACAGTAAATTATTTTTATTAATGTTTACCATCAGAGTGATCATGAAGATCTCCATTTACAATGTAAGAATAAAAAAAATAGTTGGATGTTAAAGGATAATTTTAAGTATGTTGATCAACCTAAGGTTGTAATAAATTTTTTAGTGAATGTTGTGGAAGATCTAGGGGATTCTCAGAAATAATTTGAGTAAGATGTTAAATTCAAGATGAAATTTGAATAACATGATAAATTTATCAATGACTAAATATTATATAAATCATTGTAAAAAATACCAACATATATGAATAATAGTTATAAAATTGAGGAATTTGTTTTAGGTTGAAATAAAATTAGGTATATCAATGAATAAGTTGAGGATTGGGATTTCCTCATATTAAGAACTAATGGAATGGGTTAAAATAACCATGAGTAGTGTTGAAAACGTGATAAATGATCAAATACTGAACTACATGAGAAATAGTGTAATTTTTATTAATGTTGAAACATCTATTATCAAGATAACACATATAAATAATAAAGGGAATAATTTTTTTAGAAATTTACATCAACCATAAAGAGTGAATAAATGACTGAGAAATCATTAAAAAGATAATAATATGTTGATAATTAGTGAAAAAATAATTTTATTAATTAAGTGTTATTTTTTTGGTTACTTTGGACACATAATGAAATATTTTGAAGAGGTAGAGAGTTACATTAGAGGAAAAGAACTTGAAATTAAGCTACATAATATGCCTTCATATCCTACACTTCAATGAAGAAACTCTCTTTCTACATATTTTTTCTATATCTAAAATTTTTGTTATAAATTTTTAGCTTACAAGAAATGTTATAGTGAACATATTTTATATACAGGAAGAAGTAAAATGAAGTGGAAATCCATGTGATATTTTCATTTGGTGAACTTATTTGATCATTTGGGTAAGGAAGAATATAATCACTTATATTATGCTGAAGAGAATATATAGATACCATCATACATCTCAAAGTAACTAAATATTTTTTGTAAGGAAAGGAATAATTAAGGGATATGTATCCAAGATGAGATTTTATTGAAAGTAAAAAAATAACATGAAAAGTTGTTATAGTGGTTGGATATACCATGTGATCGAGAACATAAATCCTTGAATAAAGTAAAATGACATGTTGATGTTACAATTTTATTGGAAATTATGGACCACAATAAATCAAATGAAGTTGAAAGATAAGGTTTTTTAGAGTTTTGTTAAAAAATATGATAGTTATTTATATAGATTATCTTTGTCACAATCTTTTGAGTATAACCGAAGTCTATGACTCATGGGTTGATGATATATTCAACTTGAAGGATTATATAATTTAAAATAGGGTTATAAATTCCTTAATAACATGTTTGTTAATGAATAAAATTAGGTTTCATATCTATATAAAGGATAATTTTTTTACTTATGGAGGAATAATAGATTTTATTTTAAATATTACCAAACATATTAATAAAAAAAAATAGATAAATTACCAAAACTTATGGATATGATAGATATTAAAAATAAGAATTTATATTAGGATAAGACTTACGATTCATCTTTGAGATGAAAAATGGTGATAAATATTTTTACTATAATATGAATAGGGAATCGAATTTTCCAGACATAATTCATTTTGATAATTGTGGACTGATATAAAATTCTAGAAAACTTGGAGAAAAAGTATTATATATATATATTTTATTTTTATTATAGAAATATGGGTTATAATACATTCTTAAAAATAATATATAATCCATGGAGTAAATAAATAGGTTTATGATGATTTCCTAAAATGAATCTCATTGATTGATTAAAATACATTGATCAGATATTAGATCTAAATACACTTCAACTAAGGTAAAAACTATTTGGAGAAGCATTTCATTAAGGATATAGTTTCATCAGTGAGAACAAAAACAAAATTATTGTGGAATGAATAAAACAAAAGATTAAAAATATGGAAAACACTAATTATCAAGAGTGGTATATTAAGGCATAATTATAAGGATATGGTGCAAGTGGGAGTGTATACAAAAACAATTGGTCTTTGTTAATTCCTAAATAGAATATAACAATGAATGATATTTAGAAAGAGAGGAATCTAATAGTTAAACACAATATGGTGTTTGTATATAAGTGTTATATCTATAATAAAGATGGAAATAAAGTCCAATATGGTGATAAAAATAATGATATAAATTTTTTTAGTTACTTAATAATGAGTTAAGACTATAAATGCTTCAAGAAGTGGTTGAATAAAATTTTAGAGAGAACATTTTGAAGGCAATAGAGGAAAATCATATGAAAAATCTTTGAATTTAAATTTTATTGAAGTTTGTAATGGAGAGAAATAAATTTAAATATTTTATAGGTTCTAAAAATCTAATACATGATAATGATTTTGAGGGTGAATCAAAAGAAGGAGAGGGTACTAAATAAAGTCAACCATTAACTCAAAGAAGGAATAAAATTTATAAAATGGTTATGTAAAATATAATTAGATACATATATATTGTGATAAAAACCCAACAGATAAGTATATTTGATCACACAACATTATAATCACAATAGAATCTTGAATCATTTTAAGAATCATCAAAGGATGAAACGTAGGTAAAGTTCATTAATTAGTGGTTGAAAAAAATTAAAAAATATCAGATATATGAGATTTTTAAGAGGTCCAATGATTAAATCATCATCGAAACAAAGTTGGTATTCATGTAAAAATATGATAAGAATGTAAAATTTATATAGAACAAGGTAATATTTGAGTGTAAAGAGTATGATAAAATTTAATTTATTGATATTGAAGTGAAATTTCCATCGGAAGTAAGAATTATATTGATTAAACTCTTTTTTTTGTAATTGAAAGAGGCTTCAAGTGAATAAATTGAATGTTAATACAAAAAAAATTAATGGAATTCTGAGGGATGATATTACATTAAATAAAAATTTGGTTTTCCAATATGTGATCATAAAGTAGTGTTTTAATAATCTAAGAAGGATTGTATGGCATGAAACAAAAACCTTAGGCTTGGTATACTTATTTTAATACTTATATTAAAATGATAGAATTTATGATTTTTTTATACTAACCTCTATGTAAAATCAACCATGTAGGACCTCTTCAACATAATCATTTTCTATAATTTATTTTATATTAGTTGTAAGGATAAATAAATAGAGGAATTTACAAAATTGATGCATTTAGTGTTTGAGATATCCATTAGTTATATTATTAGATGGTTTCATGGTTTTAAATTGATTCAAAGTGAGGGATATGTACTTTTCTATCAATTCTAAAACATCTAATTAAGTATTGGTGTTTTTGTTGGATTTATTATCAATGCATGTGGGAATGGAACTATTTTAAACACTTATGTACGTAGAGCTATATGGGAAAGCATATGATGTTATTTAAAAAAAATTGTATTGGATCTAAATGTAAAGTTTTTATAAATGTTATTTGGAAAGTGGATCTATATATGATCCAGAAGAAGAGTTAGATGTGTTCTCAAAATGAAGTTTTTCTAGGTGTGGATATTTCAAAATTAATGTAGACATCATGAAGTTCAATTGGAAGTCTTATCAATCATAAAATATTATTAATAATGTTTTAGAAATTATAGGTGGATTCAATAGTGAAGGAACAAGAATTGCATATTGAGAAAGGTTGACATAAAAATGTGAAATTCATACAAAACCTTCTTGTATACATATTATATTTTAAGTATATATATTATATTTTATTGAATAGGTCAAATTTCCAACGCATTGTATAGGATTTGTATTGATATATAAGGTTTTTCATATGTAATACGTTCCATGAAAATACATAATATTATCATGAAGAGGTAGAATTGGAATATTACTAGAGAAGAATTGTATATATACTTAAGAATATTTAATATTTAATATCTTCCAAGAAGATATGTAATATTTTTTGGAAGATTCAAAATCATAAAATTATAAAATCTTTATAAGGATATGTAATATATTTATGTTGATATGTCATATCCAATAAAGTATTTAAATCCAATATGGTACTTAATCCCCAAAATGATATGTATGATCCTTTGGTGATATGTAAGATTGTATACATGGTTGAAAAAAAGTGTGAATAATTCACTATGACGCGTAAGGGAGGTCAATCTAGAATTTAATGGTTATCAAAATATAGAAATGAAAACTTCTATACATGGGAGAATAAATAAGAGTATCTAGTTGAAAAAACTATTATATAAGGGTAATTTTCAATCAAAAAATAAGGTTGATAATCTAACAAGTCTTGGATTATAATAAAAAACACATATTAATGGATGATTGATTATGTTAAATACTATTAATGTTTTTAGTACATGGGAAAAAGAGTCATGTTGTGAAGAGTATACAAAAGATTCATTCCTTTCAAATAAAAGTGAAATCAATACCTAATATATATTAAAGCTATGAGATAGATATCTATATTGTGAAAATTATTTGGGATATGGATCTACCTATTTAAAGTAATCCACATAAGGATGAAAATGATAACACTATAACAAGTATAAGAATTGGGAGGACTTGATGGTTCATCCCATTATATTTAAAGGAGTTAAATTCTAGACATTGAAACTATTTTGAGGATATAGTTGTTGAATAGGCATAAAAATATGAATATGGAAGTAATTACATGGTGTTGTTATTATCATATTTGTCTATATGTAAAAATAATAAAGTAATATGCAATTTTATGGGACATAGATTTTCTCTTTTTAAAATAATTTTCATAAAAAATTATAAATGAGAGATCTTTTACAAAAAAGGGAAAAAGGACCTAAACACCTCAAGAAATATTTTTTTCATAAAGATAGAGGAGGATAATGGATCAATATATAATGAAGAGATTAAAATGTGTGAAAATAACCATTAGTATATCTATTAATCTTAGAGGGTAATATTAGATAAAACCAAGGGAGAGAAGATTGAAAGAATAATTGATACTTTTTAAAGATCTTACCAAAAAAAGAATGTGGAGTTTCCATGATAACTCATAGAAAATGATGTTTCAGTTAAGGTTATGTTCATATATAGTCTATAAAGGATATGAATATAGATATCAAGTAGAAACTATGTACACATATTTCATTAACAACAATAATTATACTATTCCATATTTTCATGTATTCGAAAATGTTTTCCTTCTCAAAGTCATGATGAATTGGATAAGGGTGAAGGGAGAGGCCCTTAAGAGTTAATAAATCATCAATAAACTCTATAATGGGAGTTATCTTATCAATTTATTACCTTATAATAAACCCTCAACTAAATATAGAGTTTAGTGGATTCTAGTATATATGTACCTTTTGGTTATATTCTCCTTGGTCTATCCAAATGTAGGTGAATCATGTAAACTACTTGTGTCTTTTGTGCATGATCTTTTTATATTCAATAATACATGAATAAGTTAATGTTGGTCAAGAAATCTCTGAATAAATTTTGTTAAGGAAAATAATAGAAATAAAGTTTAGATCATTATTGAATGAAGAACTAAAGTGTGACCCTACTAACTATGAGGTCAATATCAGTTAGGGTGGTGAGAGTTTAAGGAATAAGTTCATAAGTTGTAATGAGATTTAAAAACTGAGTCCCCAATCCCCCTTTTAGAGTATCTCTCACTAAGAGACTTGTGAGACTCACAAGTGGTATCAAATAATGTTTCCTTTTATTGGTTTTTTATTTGACTTGATTCGATTTGTAATCGGAGTAGAGATTTATTCCACCCTTAAATTATTTTGGTGTCCTTGAATACTAAAATTATCTGAATAAGAAGTAGAACTCCTTTATAATTCTATATAATGGAATATTTTTTTATTAAATGTGTGTTTTATATAGAAAATTATAGTACCTTTTTAATTAATGGTAAGAATGATTCAAATTTTGAATCTATTAATCTATTCAATGATGTCATAAGATCAACCAAGGATTATGATATCTGTAGTGATATTGGATATACTAATGATGATTAATTATTAAGTAGTACAAAAGGGAATGTTTTCCACTTACTAGATAAGCTCTATCAGGGGATAGAATAAGATAACAAGAAGTTAATAGAGCATAATAAGTCCTATGAGATCCATGTTAGATTTCAAAAAATTGAGGTAGAAAAATTGAAATTCCATAAAAATTATGGTTGAAGTATAAATTGATATAATAGAATAAAACTATTCCCATATTAAGTAATTATAATAGATGTCAACAAAAGTGTATATGCATAATGCAAATTCCATAAAAAAAGTTTTTTGAATTGAAATAATTTCAAAAATGGAAGTAAAAGAAGGAAAAACTTTCTCCACACATGGATGAATCAGTAAAGAAGAGTCAAAGGCTAAAGAAAGAGAATGTAAGATGTAATGATTACATTTCTTATATGAACACCATGATAAGTGAAGAGAATTAAATTTTTAGAGGATGAAATATATAAGGGGAAGACACATGAGGAAGATGTGAATGCTAAAATTGAGGAAATAAGTAAAAATATCTAGAAACTAGTAGAAAAATTATTCTTTATTATGAAAAAAATAGAAAAATATAATGAAAATAGAAATCCTATTCATAATTTTTCATTAATTTTTTTTATTTTATTACACTTTAATAAGAGATAATGAGATAAAGAGAATGTATGTTGTATGTGATGAGAATAATGAATAAATTTTTATGTCGCAAAGCCCATGTTATATGGTAAATCTCATACATGGGCATGATGGAACATTTATAAGGCTAGATATAAATAGATCTTTAGTAGTTCCCACAAAAATGAAAAAAAATAAGTTAATATAATCCCATATGAGAAGGTCTCAAAAAGATGTATATAAAAATTAATGAGTTATAGAGGAATGTATGGAGACATATTTTTTTACTATGGTATGCATGGAAATACTTCTTTCATTTATGATGGAGCACATTAATATATATATTATAGTTATATTGATGGATTTTTTGTACAATAGAATTATAAAACACAAAAACAAAAGTATGTATTTTATTATAATAATTCCTAAAATGATAACCATATCAAAAATTGAGATCAATGGAGAGGATTAGTTAGAATATAAGAAGAGGAATAGAATTAATTCAATGATAAATATATTTTTTAATAAATAGATTCCATGTTATTGATGAAGAAATTCAACATGATGAAAGAAGGATGAAGATAAATTCCAAAAGTATTATTGAATAAAATATTTCTTGAAAAGGAAAGAATAAAAATCCTTTAGCTTCCAACTCTTCTAGAAGATTCTTTAATCCCTACAAATTAGTTGGAGCTATTCTATAAGACGGTAGTGAAATAGGGTATTTCCCATGATTAGAATGATAGTAAATTCAATTACCCTTTCAGGTGGTAATCGAGAGACAGACCAATCAACTATCACTAAAGGTCCTTCTTTGCCTGTATTTATATCCCAATCCACTTTGAAATTATAAAGGAATACATCCTATGATGTAAATGATACCTATTGAGTGTAGTAGCTGATATGGGATTTAAATCCCACTATCCAATCCACACCAAAGGTAAAATAAAAAAAAATCCATCTCGAGGATGGTAAAATCCCAGATAATTACACTTCATCAATCATAATTGAACATTTTGTGCATTGAAATCCTCATTAATAATGTTTTCTAAGGGTTATATTAATACTCATGACATGATACATCATTTCCATGTATAATCCCAATTTTTTAACCAGATAAGTGTAACGACCTGAATCCGGAGCCCCTCCACTGGTGCCCCGTACCCGGTTCTCCACATGACCTCAAGCACATTTCCCCAAACACCAGAGGCTGCCGACTATTAGCGAGGGCCTTGGTGAGTTGGTGGGGAAACTATGCCCTCATTCGGTAAAGTATACAACGGAAAAACAACCAGACACAATAGTAGAAACAATCAATAACATACAACAATTAAAGTGAACAGCAGAAGCAATGGATATATAATAGTGATGCAACATGGTACATAAGTCTATGAAAAGCAGTAAACAAACCAACTTCCTAAAGTACAATGGAAAAAAGTGAAAAAGAAAACAAAGTAAACTCTTCAGCATCGCAAGCCTCGGCTCGGTCCCATGCTCTCTAGCTCTAGTGAATCAAGAACCCGAAGTAGAAGGGCGCTTGACCTTATCTATACCTGCAACAAAATAGTCTGCTTGGTCCCAAAAGAATGGCCTAAACAGGGTGTGAGATACAATCCTAGTAGGCAATCACCTAAAGATCTATGCCTAACAGTCAATGAATACATGGCAGTAATAAAACAATAAGCATTAAACAGAAACACAAGCAGCTATAGTCTACAGTTCTAACAAAATAAGTGCACAAGTAAACAACCAGCAAAAAAGGAAAAAGGAAACCCTCTGGGTAACTCTCGCAACCTAACCCCTATAGTTCAACCTATAAGTACTAGTAACCCTCTAGCTGGCACACACAGTCTCACCCCTCTGGTTCAGTTATGAAATTAATAGACTATCTGGGGAAGCACTCACCGTCAATTCCCCCTATAGTCTCGTATCATACTAAAGGCTCTCTGGGGAAGCACTCAACATCTCATTCCCCTTGTGGCCCACGTCGAGGAATTATAGACTCTTTGAGTAAGAACTCATCGTCAATTCTCCCTGTGGTCTTGTATCATATTGAAAGACACTGGGGAGAAGCCCTTACGTCAATTCTCCCTTTGGTCTATTACTCTAGGTTCTCACAGTCCTGAGTGAAAATAAACATGCTCAGCGCGCGTGTATTGTCCAAGTAAACCTCAAGAACTACTTGGCTATCATTCTAAGGCTCAACATCAATAAAGTAGCAGTTCCACTATCCTACGGCTAGGCATGGCAATTGGAAAAATGCCAAACAGGTAGAACAAACATGAAAAAGCATCCTGAGCACAAAAATAAATTACTCTACTTAAAAGCATAAACCTCTACTACAGAAATCAAGTAAAACAGGTAAACAACAGAGGAAAAACAGGAAACCTATAATTCCCCACCCAAGGGAATTTTTGTAATTTTCACAAAATACTCATAAACTTTCAACATAAAGGCACAGACCACCTACCTCGATCCTAGGAGATCGATATATGTGAATCACAACACTTGATTCCCCTTAGAACGTCATAGATCTGAGAAAACGCAGAAAACGCTCAACCCACGATAACTCAGAAATGAAGAGGAATCAGAAAACGAAGCTCAAGCAGAAGGAATATCTTACCGCTGCGATTCCAACGCAATCAACCGTGCATGAATCGGAGAACGGACGAAGGGGCGGGAGCTCGTCGAAGATTTGGTCATACGGGTTGCTCTCGGACAAACAAGACCTAGAAGGTGGTGTTTCTGTACGTCAGGTGCGACCCCGGTTCATTTAGTAAAAAAAATAAAGTACATGGTGTGTACTGGGCCTTTTCCATACTCCTCCAAAATCGGCCTCCACATCACCCCTACACACCATGTGTGTGGCCCGGGCATGGCCATCACACGACTTCGAGCCGGAGAAGAGTACACGGCGTGTAATCAGAAAGTACATGGTATATACTTTGAAAATTTCCAGAAAGTTCATTTTTCATAAAAACTCTAGAAAAAGGAAAATCATACCTGAAAAGAAGATCCGGGTTCTTACAAACTTTCCCCCTTAAAGAAAGTCTCCCCGAAGTTCCCTAACGTGGCATAAAAGAAGGACCCCCAAACAGCTCTAGCCACTACGATCGTACATCGGTCTCCCTTTAGCAGGTCTCGTCCTATACTCGCTCGTTCTGCCATATCACCCGTACTAGAGGAACAAATTGCCCAGGGAGAACCTTCGTACTGCGATCAACAATCCAGATAGGATGCTCCTCGAACGACGCATCCGCTTCATGTTCAACCTCCTTAGGATGAAATACATCATACGAGTCCGAAAAGTAACGTCGGACCTGAGAGACGTGGAAGACGTCGTGCATGGACCGGTACTTCTGAGGTAGCTGCAACCGATAGGCGACCAGCCCTACTCTCTCCAAGAGTCAAACGGCCTGACGTACCATGGTGAAAGCTTACCCTGTCTCTGAATCCTTTTGTGTCCCAACCTCGGTGCGACACGCAGGAAAACCTGATCCCCAACCTCGAACTCCAGAGGTTGTCTCCGCTGATCAGCATAAGATTTCGGTCGAGACTGTGCTGTATCCATCCTCTTCCAGATCAGCTCTATCTTCTCTGAGTTCTCCTGAATGAGACAAGGTCCCAACAAAGCTACCTCTCCTGCCTCCAACTAGCATAAGGGTGATCGACATGGCCTATCGTACAAAGCCTCGTATGGTGCCATCTTAATAGTCTTCTGAACACTGTTGTTGTAGGCGAACTCCACAAGAGGGATATGATTCTCCCAAGAACCTCTAAAGTCTAGAATGTAGGCTCGTAGCATATCCTCAGGCACTTAGATCGTGCACTCGGACTAGCCATCAGTCTGGGGATGGTATGCTGTACTCAAAAGTACCTGTGTGCCCAAGGCCTTCTGAATTCCCTGCCAAAACTGAGAGGTAAAGCGCGCATCCCTGTCTGAAACAATGGAGTGTGGAACTCCATGCAGACGAATGATCTCTCAGATGTAATGTCGTCCCAGATCATCAACATTTAAGGTATCCTTGATCGGTAAGAAGTGAGCAATCTTCGTGAGCCTATCGACGACAACCCAAACAACATCGTTTCCCTGAGGCGTCATCGACAATCCGGTCATGAAGTCCATTGCAACATCGTTCCACTTCCACTCCGGAATGGGTAACTGCTATAAAAGGCATGCTGGTTGCTAATGCTCTACTTTCACCTGCTGACAAGTAGAATATCTCATGACAAAACCAGCAACATCTTTCTTCATACCTGGACACCAGTACTAGCGATGAAGATCCCGATACATCTTGGTGACACTAGGATGAACTGCCCAAACAGAGGAATGAAAATCCCTCATCAGCTCCTCGCGTATGTCTTCTGGCACCCATACGCGTCCCTGGAATCACAAGATCTCATCCTCGCCCACTGTCCATCCAGGAAGAGGGTCATCGCCTGACACACCCTCCCGTAGGACTAAGACTTCTGAGTCTGATAGCTTCCTCATTCATACTTGATTGAGAAGTGTAAAGGTAACAGCTATTGAAGATAGGAAAGTCTGTCCCTATCTATTGTGCACCTTCAGATGCATCTCAGAGAACAGAGCCATGAGCTGCCACTCACTACTGGCCTCCTGAACTGCCTGAATCCGAGTTCTCCGGCTCAACGCGCCTGCCACTGAGTTTTCCTTTCCCATATTATAGGCAAGCTCAAAATCAAAATACTGAAGATACTCGACCCACCTGCGCTGCATCAGATTCAGATCACACTGAGTGAATATGTACTTGATAATATTGTGGTCAGTGAAGACCACAAAGTGCTCTCCCAGCAGATAGTGTCTCCAACAGCGTAAGGCATGAACAACAATTTCCAACTCCAGATCATGCGTAGGGTAGTTCCTCTCATGTGGCCTCAACTACCAAGATCCATACGCAACGACTCCATCTCCCTGCATAAACACAGCTCTTAGCCCGATACCTGAAGCATCATAGTAAACAGTGTAGATCTTTTTTGGCTTTGGAAAGACTAGTATCGGCGCTGACGTCAAACTTACTTTCAGCTCCTGAAAGGCTGACTCACAAGAATCTGACCATAAGAACATCGAACCCTTCTTGGTCAGACTTGTCAAAGGTGCTGCTAGACAAGAAAAGTCCTGAATAAAGAGTCTATACTATCCAGAAAGCTCTAGAAAACAACGTACCTCAAAGATGTTCTTAGGCAGCTCCCAGGAAACTACAGCTCTCACATTCTCTGGGTCCATAGATACTCCTGCCTCTGAGATGACATGACCCAAGAAGTGAATCTGATCCATCCAGAAGTGGCACTTCGATAGTTTGGCATAAAGCCAATGCTCTCTCAGTGTACTCAGAACGATCTCAAGATGTGTGGAATGGTCGTGTCGGGTGTGAGAGTACACCAAGATATCGTCCACTAAGACCACGACAAAAGAGTCCAAGTAAGTATGGAACACTCGATTCATCAGTTCCATGAAAACTGTAGGCACGTTCGTGAGACCGAACAACATGAATGTATACTCGTATAGACCATACCTTCTCCTGAAGGCTGTCAGAGGTATATCTGATGTTCTAACGTGCAACTGATGATAGACAGACCTCAAATTGATCTTCGAGAACACTCGGGATCCTCAAAGCTGATCGAAAAGGTCATCGATCCTCGGCAAAGGATATCGGTTCTTAACCGTCAACTGGTTCAACTTCCGATAATCCACACAAAGCCGAAGGGTACCATCTGGCTTCTTTGAAAACAGGATAGGCGAACCCCAAGGAGAAGTACTGGGTTGGATGAAACCCTTAGCCTGCAACTCCTCCAACTACTTCTTGAGCTCTTGCAACTCAGGTGTAGCCATTCTATAAGGAGGAATGGACACCGGTGCTGCTCCTAGCACGAGCTCAATCAAGAAGTCTACCTCACGCTCCAGAGGCAAACCTGAAAAGTCCTCTGGAAAGACATCCCTGAAGCGATCCACCACTGGGGGAAAGTCCAGCTGTGGAGTCCCCTGATCATCCAGATAAAGACTAGAAATCTGGGCTGTCACCCTTCCTAGCCCATGATGCTCGAGTCTAGCTCGACTTGCCTGAACATCCCATTCGCCTCTATGAAGAAAAGATTCACCCTCTGGTGAAACGAAACTCACTCTGCGGCAATAACAGTCGATGACTGCCTGGAAGGGAACCAACCAGTCCATCCCAAGGATGACATCATAGTCTGTCATCTCTAGGACATAGAGATACCATAAGAAATGATACCCAGCAACCTCGAGAGGGAACTCTCTACACCGGCGTACACTAGATTCCCTCATCCCCAAAGGTGTGTCTAGTGTCAACGAGTCAGCATAAGAACAGATGCAGAACCTAAGGCTCTCCACAACAGCAATAGAGATAAAGATATGCGTAGTGCCAGTATCTAAAAGGGTTGAAGATAAAACTGAGGCTACTAAAATCGTACCTCGAACTATAGAAGGTTCGGGATCCTGCTCTTGATAGGCCTGCTCCATGGTGAAAGACTATCCTGCACCGCGGCCCTGCGCCCCTGACTGACCACTTTGAGCTGAACCTCCCTGCTGGTGATGAGGGACTTGTGGCTGACCACCATGGCCTCGACCTCCACCTCGGCCCGAACGGCCGGAAGAACTCCAGTTCCCCGACTAGTGAGAGACTGGTGGGGCTACTCCTGAATGAGGAGTCATGGAAGAACCCCGATCACCAGCTGCTGGTGAGAAAACCTGGCAGAAACGCTGAAGGTGACCCATCTTGCTGCAAGATCGGCACTCCACGGGGTCCCTCTGGCGCTATGGCCTCATGTTCCCTGAACGGACACACTAGTAGCATTTCACATGGATGCCTGACGATGCATCACACTTCCTCGGGTCACCGCACATAGGCTCTCTACGGTGCTTCTTGCTATCATCTGGAGGAAGACTACCTCTGGAAGAAGAACCGCCTGGTTCGAAGCTCCAGAGTCTCTTAGATTGCACTCCACAATCAGTGCCTGGTTGATGATGGAAGTGATAGAAGTCAGCTGGAAGATGTTCACTTGCGAGAAGATCTCCCTCCTAAGGCCATCCTCAAACTTCCTTGCTAAGAACACCACACTTCCATCCCAGAGGGGTGTGAAATGCTGCAGATCGGTGAAGAAAGAGGAATAATACATGATAGAAAGAGTACCCTGCTCTAAGCTCATGAACTCCTGGGCTCAATCGACCCTCAGGGTATCTGGGTATAAGTAGTCATAGAACACGCGCTGGAACTCCTCCCAAGCCATAGACTGCTGTTGACCTGCCTGTGAGATCACGTCCCACAACCTCTTGGCGGAGTCTTGGAGCATGTTGGTGGTGAGCTTGACCCGCCTCTCTGGAGGTGTCTCTAGATGGTCGAAAATGGTCAGCATGGTTTCCAGCCATGACTCTACAGCCTGAGGTCCTACTTCTCCCGAGAACGTGGGAGGATGCTGCTGTTGAAAAACTCGCGTCAGGTCTGCCATAGTCGTGGCAAGAGGCGGCGCTCCCTGGAAGGCCTGCATCATCCTCATGAAACCTTCCCTGAACTGCGCATCAGCACTTGCAACTGGTATAACAGCCGGTGCCAATGCTTTCCCAACTGGAGGATCGGAAGGAAGTCCCTAATAAGCCTTATCTGGTGTCTGATCACTGCCTGACGACAGTCGTACGACCGGAGGACATCTCAGAGGCATAGCTCTGAAAGATCAAAAGTAAACCTTAGATCAGGAAAACAAGGACAGGGAACACAAGAGTACAAAATTGAAACAGGGGACGGAAAACACACAAGTTTACAAAAATCGACTACACGGAGATTATAAAAACTACACGGCGTGTTTTATCAAGCCACTAACATGGGCGTGTACTCCTGCCCTACAAGTCGTGTACACCTAAAACTGTACGGCGTGTTGCACCCACACACGACGTGTACTTGAAAACTATTCCTCTACCCGAGTCTCTTTACACGGCTAACCCACACAGTTTTCTTAAACTGAGACTACACGGCGTGTTCCCTATGGACACGGCGTGTAGTGGACAAGGCTTCAGCGACCCGTGTTGTTAAACACACGGCTAAACCTTAGACGGAGTGTTCCAAACAAACACGATGTGTATAGGCAAGGTGACACCATCCCGTGTTGTTCATGACATGGATGAGTACCTGGAAAGATTACACGGCGTGTTCCAAGAGCAACACAGTGTGTCTGAAAGAAGGTCATGCCTACTCGTGTTGTTTGTGACACGGCTGGGTGCCTAGAAGGGACTACACAGCGTGTTCCGTTACAACACGGCGTGTGCTAATCGAGCTTCCCTGACCCGTGTTGTCAGTGACACGGCCGGGTACACAGCTCATTACTACATGGTGTGTACCTACCATACACGACGTGTTCCTAAAGTTACTTTCATGACACCGTGTTCTGCTCACACGGTCAGTAACACAACTTGAAAACTACACGGCGTGTATCCAAAAAGTACACGATGTGTATTCTGGGGTTTTCTGGGCAGTAGCTTAGAAACTGCACGGAACCCTAGAAACACTAAAAACAAGGAAAATAGGTGCCAAATTACGATTCGTGAAGGACCATACTCCCCGCGAATAAAATCTTGTCATATTTTATAGTCACATAAAAGGAAAAAACAATATCTCTCTAACATAACAGAAGGGATTTTATCAAGCATCTATCACAACAACATGCATAATCTTCACAGAGCCTATCACAACAGCATGCAATCACTAATGCACCCTAGATGAAATGGAAAGAATGCATGGCATGTGATTTATAGAAGTTCCTATATGATGCATGAGATGGAATACCATCATATCATCAGGTTGTGATAGAAATAGAACAAAAATATCAATACAATAACTGCACAAGTCATGCGAATCACTCTAGGTGAAAACATATCAACCATACAAACTCAAAACCAGCAAACTGCAATTAATGAGGTAGTATAACTTTTCCCTGTACACGGGTTATCTACTCCCGATCATAGCTTAATACCAAGTATTGAGTTCGTCCTATCTCTGACTAAAGTCTTCAAACAGTAAAGCAATAGAAAAGAACTCCTCTGATACCACTTTGTAACGACCTGAATCCGGAGCCCTTCCACTGGTGCCCCATACCTGGTTCGCCACATGACCTCAAGCGCGTTTCCCCAAACGCCAGAGGCTGCTGACTAGCAGCGAGGGCCTTGGTGAGTCGGTGGGGAAACCATGCCCTCATTCAGTAAAGTATACAACAGAAAAATAACCAGACACAGTAGCAGAAACAATCAACATCATACAACAATTGAAGTGAACAACGGAAGCAATGGATATATAATAGTGATGCAACATGGTACATAAGTCTATGAAAAGTAGTAAACAAACCAACGTTCTGAAGTATAACGGAAAACAAAGTGAAAAAGAAAAAAAAGTAAACTCCTCAGCATCACAAGCCTCGGCTTGGTCCCATGCTCTCCGGCTCAAGTGAATCAAGAACCCGAAGTAGAAGGCTGCTTGCCCTTATCTATACCTGCAACAACATGGTTTTCTTGGGTCCAAAAGCATGGCCCAAATAGGTTGTGAGATACAATCCCAGTAGGCAATCACCCAAAGATCTGTGCCTAATAGTCAATGAATACATGGCAGTAATAAAACAAGAAGCAGTAAACAAAAACACAAGCAGCTACATTCTACAGTTCGAACAAAAGAAGTGCACAAGTAAACAACCAGCAACAAAGAAAAAAGGTAACCCTATGGATATCTATCACAGCCTAACCCCTATGGTTTAACCTATAAATACTAGAAACCCTCTAGGTGGAACACACAGTCTCACCCCTCTGGTTCAGTTATGAAATTAATAGACTCTCTGGGGAAGCACTCACCGTCAATTCCCCCTATAGTCTCGTATCGTACTAAATGCTCTCTGGGGAAGCAGTCAACATCTCATTCCCCCTGTGGCCTGCGTCGAGGAACTATAGACTCTCTGAGGAAGCACTCATCGTCAATTCCCCCTGTGGTCTCGCATCATATTTAAGGACACTCTGGAGAAGCCCTTACATCAATTCTCCCTTTAGTCTACTACTCTAGGTTCTCACAGTCCTGAGTGAAAATAAAAATTCTCAACGCGCGTGTATCGTCCAAATAAACCTCAAGAACTACTTGGATATCATTTTAAGGATCAAAAACAATAAAGTAGTAGTTCCACTATCCTACATCTAGGCATGGGAACTGCCAAAATGCCAAACAGGTAGAACAAACATGGAAAAGCATCTTGATAAAAAAATAAATTACTCTACTTACAAGCATAAAACTCTACTAAAAAAATCAATCAAAGCAGGAAAACAACAGAGGAAAAATAGGAAACCCAAAATTCCCCGCCCAAGGGAATTTGTGGAATTTTCACAAAATACTCATCGAATTTCAACAGAAAGGCACAAAACACCTACCTCGATCCTAGGAGATCGATATATGTGAATCACGATGCTTGATTCCCCTTAGAACGTCGTAGATCTGAGAAAACACAAAAAACGCTCAACCCACGATAACTCATAAATAAGAGGAATCAGAAAAAGAAGCTCAAGTAGAAGGAAGATCTTACCACTGCGATTCCAACACAATAGACCATGCTTGAATCGGAGAACGGACGAAGGGGCGGGAGCTTGTCGAAGATTTGGTCGTACGGGTCGCTCTCGGACGAACGAGACCTAGAAGTAGGTGTTTCTGTGCATCAGGCGTGACCCCGGTTCATTTAGTAAAAAAAATAAAGTACACGGAATGTACTTTTATAGTACACGGCGTGTACTGGGCCTTTTCCGTACTCCGCCAAAATCGGCCTCCATGTCACCCCTACACACCGTGTGTGTGGCCCGGTCACGGCCAACACATGGCTTCGAGCCAGAGAAGAGTACACGGCGTGTACTCAGAAAGTACACAACGTGTACTTTGAAAATTTCCAGAAAGTTCATTTTTCTTAAAAACTCCAGAAAAAGGAAAAACATACCTGAAAAGAAGATCTGGGTTCTTACAATAAGAATCAAGGAAAGAATGTGATGCAATCATATCAAACAAGATATGCATAAGGGGGAAGTTCTTTAGAAAGGTACCTCACACCATAGAGGGACATAGTTTCATGCTATCAATAGCCTATTTTTTCCATATAACTATCTCTCAACTATAACAAGATAGCTCTAGCTTCCCTGCTAAGGTGTAAACGGAACAACCAAAGTGTTCCTATAAACATCCTTTTTCATCTATGTATATTGACTCAACCTACTATGATGGGACTTCTCTTTCCTAGAATATGAAAGTTGAGGCTGAGTCGATCCTATTCCACCTACTGATTTCATGTTCTTAATATGAAACTTCTTGATATGGCCTCTCTTTCCACAATGGTAGAAATTCATTGGTCGTATAGTGCATTATTTATTCCTATGAATTAATAAAATACAGCCTAGTTTGGCCTCAGATCTTGCAAGAAAATTAACTGATTCTATAGTCTGAATATGAGGTTTGCTACATCCATGAGAGTATACATCACTATTCCTCTTATTTACAACATTATAGTTGAAACCTATCCCCATGGGGAAAAGAAAAATACCATCCATATGTTTCCCAAAAAGATCCATTTCTACCACTATTTCTTTATTAACCATATTTATATAAACTATAATATAGATAACATCTATCTCGGATCAAATCTAATGTCGCAATCATGGGGTTTTATTTCTTCAAGATGAAGGAATTTATTGTTCTTTCTATTTTGAATGTGTGAGGGTAGAATAATTTATTGAAAGATTCCTCAAAATACTTCCACATAAGTCATTAGTTAGATTTAGATTTAAAATCTAAATCCCACCATTGGCATGAAAGATCTTAGAACATATAGGTATCTAACTTAATATTTAGGTCTGTCATTTTATCAAGAAAATTGAGGAGTCCATTCATTATATTTAACCATACTTGTTCTTTTTCAGGTTTAGAATCCCCTTGAAATATAGTTGTATTCTACTTCTAAAACCGCACCAAATGATGCACTTTACTTAGTTCATCATTTTTATTTCCTCTATAAATATATTGAAATTCTATCACAATACTCTATAAAAGTTTTTATTTCACTTATGGATCAGGTGCAACCACATTTTCAGCAGTGTCTTAATACAGATTTCTATGGTGGCTTCTTGATGCCATTTTCTATAAGCACAAAAATACACTATTTAGACCATTTCTCACTAATAACTTAATGGTTTAATAATTTAGAAAATTTTACAAACAATTTTCAATATCATGGGAAACAACAAGTTAAACCATCTTTTAAAAAATAATCAATTTTAATGGTTTTAAAAAAACATTTGAATAATTTATGAACAATGAAATCCTAGAGGGAAGCCTATATAATATTTCATTATATGAAATACACATTGGATAATACAATGATGATGAGATGACAACACCTATATAAGTGTATTAGAACAATTTTTTACCTAGACACCCTGTAAACTTGAATTTTATCATAAAAGGTTATCTATTTATTTTTATGTTATACACTTCAAGTTCTGACAATCATCTCTCATTGCTTCCAACTCAACTTAAGGACAAAAAAACTAATACCATTTATCCAAAAAAGATAAACATTATAACCAAGACTAATACCATTTTTAACACCCCACCCCTCCACATTGTCTTGAGAAGGGAAAAAATTCTACTAACATTAGGTGATATTCCCAAGATACTATAGGCTAGTAATAAATGACAAGGGATTATGAGAACATTGGGGTATGATTTTTCCTATGAACCCATACCACCTAACAAAACTAAATAACAAACATTAAATCCTCTAAATGTTGTATGAAAAATAAATCACACAACTTAATGAAATAAAAAATATTGAACAATATCTGAGTAAAATCAGAAAAGAAATAAAGGTGGAAGGATAAAAATCCAAATAAAAATACACTGTCACCAAAGTGGCACCATCCCAGACCAAGATTTATACACTTCCCAACTATAGCTTCAATAACCAAATCATGAGATCAAGGATCTACACTAGAGAAGTAAGAAACATGACCCTTCCCTATATCTCAGTAGATGGAATCTATAAATTCACCAAAGTTACCATGTAGAGGGTAAGTATATCACTCAATAGAATTTCCCCAAATACATCCCATCACATACCACTATCACAACAATAGTTCAACACATTTTATATAAAAAAAAAGGGTGAGAATATCAAAATAGTTTATCAAAGGAAAAAAGTAAAAGTAATAAATTTAACCAAATCAAACCTCCCACTTTCTCTTTCACTTTTACCTTGGAATACCCATTCCATCTTCTATACTCATGCACACATTAATTCTAATGACAATCCCAACACTCACGAGTGGAAATCCATCTTTCACCAAGTCATTACTAGGTGATATCCCCTTGTTCCTTTATATTTAACACTAAGAGCCAAGTCTATTTCAAAAAGCCTCATATAATAAAATATTAACACACACCACCATGTATTCCAGGACCATTATCTATATTAAATAGTTTTCTAAACAAAATATTTCTTTTGAAAACCAAATACTTTGAAAAATTTTAACTAAAATATTTCATGAGAATCTTTCAAAACTAAACTTTTGGAAATCACTTCAAAATAAGGGTTTTCCATATAAACTACTCAATAGATTTAAAATTAACACACAAGAAATTTTTATCAAGATTCAGTTTAATAGGCTCTAGAACATTATTGTGGGAGGAAATCCTCCTACCACAATTATGTTTGAACAAAGGATCTTAAACAATTCTTCAGGTCAACCCCTTCCTTCAATTCCTCTATTAAAAATCAAGAAGACATCATTAAAAAAAATCCAAACCCCTAGATCTAGGTATCACACACTGATATATGGTTCTTATCAATCCAAAAAAATAGATACAAAATAAGATGAAAGAACAGAATCGTAACTTTTGATTTCCACAAATAAATGCTCAATGATTTGATGCCAACAGAGTTTGAACATTGCAGATTTATAGAAATCACCTAAGTTAATCCAAGGATTCAAGAAGAATAAAGTAGAATCATATTATGAAATTAAAACTTTTACTTGATGTAATATTAAATGGGACCTAACGATTTATATTGTAAACTAATAATTTTCATTGTAAATTCATCGAGGGTCACTTATTCATAAAAAATTCATTTCCTCGGCTATTTTTATTGGAAAACCCCATTTATGGTGTAAAACCATTTTATAGAGGAAATGGATTTTATTCCATGAACATTTTTTTCCAATTGTTTTTTGTAAAATATCAATATACATTGTAAACTATTCTTATATATTTTTCTAGTATCCAAATAAAGGTTATTCCCTTATTACACCTCCAAAAACATCCAAAATATAACCTAAGGTGTCATTAGAAAAAAATCATAAAATTATAGTGCACCTCAAACTAGGGGTTCAATATATTTTTAGTGTAAATTGTTCCTATTTATTTTTGCAGAAATAAACTCTAGGATTTTCCCTTCTTATACCTCTAAGTGCTTCTATGTTTAGAAAAATCTAAAAAATAAAATGATGGGGTTCTATAACTTATATCTAACCACAAAAACCATGTAAATTTTTCAAGGATTAACATGGATCAATGAATCTACTACATTCAGTCCACCACTAATGTCATGTCTTACTACAGGGACATTTCAAAACCTTATTGAGAAAATTTTGTCGTTATGTTCTCCTGCATCTCATGAACTCATTGATGACCTCAATCCAAGAATTAATTTGAAAAGAAATCACTAAAATACTATTTTATCATCATATAGGTTCATCCAAAACCTAAAAAATCCTTAAAGAACCCATACAAGGAATGTTCACCAATTTTTAATACAACCTGGTACCACATATACCCGATGTGAACCTGTGCTCACACACTGAGGGATTCCCATAAATCCTCTTTAATGTTCACTAAACTCCATATAAGGAAAATTTACTAACATATAAACCTTTCATATTTCCTTAATCAAGATCATTCCTAGTGTCACCCAAACCCAATAGTTACAAGATTATGTGCAACCTGCTTGGACATCCTAAATCATATTCCAATGAGTCACAACTCATCAAACCCAGGATCACAGAACTAACTATATATCCATGCTCATGTGCATGTCAATACTATGAAACTAGGAGTATATTTATCACTACTCTTTAAAAATAACATATCATAGTGTTATGATTCATCATGTACCACCAGCCATATAGATGTCAATTCAAAAGTAGTAAGTGTATACCCATGCTCTATTACTATGAGGTCCGAACACCATGGATCCTCACTCTAGATCCAATGATAATATCATACTGAAACCAATGTCTATGAATCCTATAAACCTACCCTTGGGTCCTTACCTCAATACCAAAATCATCCATGTTCTCTATAATGTGATCCCAAGGAATATCACTCATGCCTTTCTCCATAACCCATTCGGTGTTTCCACTTATTTGGGGCATCATGCACATCCTCAGCTCATTACTCAGGCATAAAATTATTATATTGAACCTATCAATGTTTCATTATTGATACATACAATGCCTCCACTATCCCACTAAAGGATTTTACATATCCCTAGAGAGATGATCTATATTCCACAACCATAGATCATCTTGTAGCATAATTCACATTCCCTGTCATCAAAAGAGACTCAACAAAATCACACACAGGAAGTTGAATTTCATGTGAGTCATATAGGCCTTGTATGATTCATGGACACTATAATATTTACCATGATCCAATAATCAAACCAAAAAAATCACATCTCTATCAACAAGATATACTCAATTAATATCTTAGTCACAATAGTTCAATACAAAAATATGAATCATGTTACCGAGGTAACCCGAAATTCCTACCATAATGGTATTCATGAATCACCATTATAAGGAATATCACATGTTATTACATATTGAAAGACCCCCTATCTATGTATTTTGAAATAATAAATCAAAACCTTCTTTTATACCACTTTGTGATGCCTCAAACAGTGCTATTGGGTCCTGCTCAGAGTGCCACATTACCTTAGTCATGCCTCCCCAAACTTCAGAGGCTTCTAACATATAGTGAGGACCTAGATTAATAGTGGGGAGACTATTACCTCACATAATAGTTTAAATTAACAAAATAAACTACTAGAAACTATTATTAACAATAATCTGAGTTTGCAATAAATCACTAAACACGATTTTATATCAAATGATGATTTCAGAAAAACATACAACTATTCATCCATGGGGATGACTAAATAAAAAGATAAATATAAAACATAAATACAAGGAGGATCTCTTGAAACCATAAGCCTCATACTTCCTATCTCCAATACACTTGATCTACCCCATACTAGTCCATACAACCTGAAAATCACCATAAGGTCAAAACACACCCCAGAGTTCCTGTATTGGATGTGAAAAAAACATCTTAGTATAGTCTCATCATGAAACTGTAATATATACCATCATATGAGTTTTTTTCACATATAAAATAAATATACAAATAAATTTAATCGCTAAGACAATGTGAGCTAACCAGGCTACCATGATACATGACATGATGCACACACCTTTTAGGTCATTAGGTGCTAACTAGGCCACCCTGACACCAAACCATGCCTACTTCAACTCCATTATAGAATATAATTCTTAATTTCACCACATATCATATTTTTTCACAAGGTAACTTAATTTTCCATGGGATCATAATATATGGACCATGCTTGTCTCAAATAAAGGTTCATAGCCAATCAATTATTCAATAAGGCCATAAGGTCATCCTACCCCAATATCTTTCTCAGATCAGTCCACAAGGCCATCATACATGTCACTAACCAATCCAAGTTGTCATCAAACCGATGCCTGACCCAGTCTGCGACAAGGACCGAAGGGCGTTCCCAATCCACATGGGCTGGCACATGTTCCTGAGTATCAAAATAAAACTTAGAAATGATTTAACCAAATAAATAAACATAAAACAATCAAAAAGATGAATAAATTCAAAACTAAAATCATACAACCAAACATGACCTTAAACTAGGGCCAAAATTAAAGTTTACAACTTGAACAAAAAACCCAAAGGGAATGACAGTAAAGGAAAAACTAAAAACACTAACTCAAACCTCCAGGAAACACGAGGTGAAATAGCCTCAAGACATGCACATGAGCCTTAGCCCGATTGGTAAGGACTCTGCAAGTGCATCCGGGAGACCCGAGATCAAATCTAGGTGGAGAAATTATTTCCAGGTACTGTAGTAGTAATGTAGTAGGTACTGTAGAAGGTACTATTTGACACTGTAGCAGCCGAAAATATGCCCCTGTTTGGGCCTTCGGGCCACCGATTTGGTCCCCGAGTACTTTAAGGCCTTCGAGCCACCTAGGACTTCGGGTCAGTAAGGCCTTCGGGCCACCTCAAGGACTTCGGGCCACCTTAAGTGCAGATGAAAACCAGACGACCTACGAGGAACAAGCTCTACAAGGAGGATGCGAAAGGAGATTTCACCACAGCAGAAGCTAAACAAATTGAAAGAATGAGAGGGTATGACACCTGCCATCAGGACAAGGCAGTTCATGCATGGGAATGCCTAGCCGAACAGCCATGCGAAGGTAGAGAGCTGATTTCACGATGAAGATGCTGGGGAGGAGCAGTTCCAAGTAGTTAGTCTGTGTTGTATGTAATGTTTGAAGCCTACGGGCAAATGAATTCCTCTAAGGCCTATATGCCATGTAATACTTACACCTACGGGCCTTATAAGGGTTCCACCTCACCCCTTGAAAGGTGGATTATCAAAAATCAATAAAAAATAAAGGCCTTCAGGCCATTGGAGCAATAGCCTCAAGACACATTTACCAAACCAACACGAGGATGCCACTAAAAATATAAATCACACATTCAATGCTCGATTCCCCAACATATAATACAAGATAAACATGATCTATATACACCTAAAGGTGTATGTAGGGTGTGAGCCAAAATCATAGTAGTATGCCACCAAGAAAATGTTCCACACATAATTATTAAATGTCAAATACATTTACAATTTTACAGATGAAAAAAATAAATGCTCAATCAATTTGGATGAAAACATTTTTTAAGGAAAACTACTTTAAAGAAAACAATATTAAATTAAAAAACACACACACTCTAGCTTTCATGGTAAACCCAATGTCACACTGTGTGTTGATAGTGAGCAAAAAGTAAATTAGGAGCACAAACATGGGAGAGGCCCTAAAGATACTAGCATGAAGTAGGACCCTATAACATTGCGTCTCGGTGAACAATGGTATAGGAACAAAACAATATATGTTCTCGTGAATGAGCCACTAGTAGGGTAACACATCCATAAACTAGTGGTATAACAACATCATCTAAAATTTTAGTCAGGGTTGTAGTTTTCAATTCATGTAAGTGACACCAGGCCGATGCCACTTCTGTGTCATCATCACACAAGTCCTAGTCCACCCACCTAGTACCCAGGCTTCCCATTTGTGCTCAAGTGGATCAAAGTTCATGTCACATGTAGAACATAAAAAAATTAGGCACTACCTCTACCCAACATCACACGTGAACACACAAGAACCATTTAAAAATAATAATAATACACACACTAAAAATCTCTCAAACAAAATACACATCACTTACCTAGTTAAAGAAACCACCTCCACATTTTAAAGAGACTAATAATTAAAAAAACCACAACTTACACAGAAAAATACCATTTTTAAATAAGATTCAAACTAAAAAAATTCTCCAAAAACGTTTTACACCATTGATATAAATTAATAAACTCTTTAAATTTTTTAGAAAACAATGTCCAAAGGTTAACACAAGACCTTGCACACAAAACCTACCCAAAAATATCTTCTATGATCAAATGCACACAAAAAAATTTCTAAAACAAAATTCACAACTCTTTTACTTTTTAATAAACTAACTACACAATTTAATAAAATACTATGCAATGACACAATGTAAATTTTTATCAAAAACGTTTCATATCCCATATGAACATACCACTTCAAAAACCAAATGCATAATAAACACTCTTAAAACTATTTTCACACCACATAGACAATTTAATAAATCAATTACACACTTAATAGAACATTTCCAATCTGCATAACAATGTTTTAACACAAAACTACACTCAAATGATTATCTTTGAAATCCAACACACACTATAATATTCTCCACACACCATTTGCATTATTTAAACAATTTGAAAAATCACTTATGAAGTTCAAAAAATAATTTGTACTATTTAATAAATTAATTACTTCATTTCTAAAATAAATAAAAATAAATGATTTAACACGATTTTTCACAAAAAGTGGACTCCAAAACATATAAACATGCCATAAAATTAAATAATAAAATCAATTCCTCATTCGCTAAAAACTAGATTTTCACCAAACAAATAATTTAAATAATAAGCTAATTTAATTAAACTTTCAAATTAATTCATAAATTAATAATAAAATATAGAACCGCCTACCTCAGTGTAGACCAACTTCACAAATTGGTTCACAAATATCCTTTCACTTCAATCTCATAGTAGGCAATGCAAATAAGCCTTAAAATTAAACAATCAGATCAAATACACCGTAAACAAACCAATGGAAAAACAAAACCCCAACAAAAACCCTATGTATGGCGGGAAGAAGATATCATAGAGAGGCACATGCGCCGGAGTAGGTCAGGATGCCGATGAGGAGGTTTGTTCATCAAAGGGAGGCACACAACATTATCGAACTGAATGGGAGGACTGCGCGCAGTGGTCCAATGCACCGAAGGAGGCCGGTCGGGGTTCAGGGGGAGCGATTTAGTAGGGATACCGTAACAGGGAGAGGTAGGGCGCAGTGGTCCGATTTACTGGAGGAGGAGGACATAACCAGTCGGGAGAGCGGGTGGAGGCGGAATAATAGGAGGAAGGGTGGGTTTGGCGCGACCAAGGGGAGCTGGGAGAAGGAGGGGAAATGAACCATAGGGGTGGTCATCAGGTGGTTTGGATAAGAGAGAGGTGGCGCAAAGTTTGTGTGCCCACGGGTGAGGAGGATGGAGAGGTGGCACTAGACAGAAGCAGGACTATGGGGCTCGAGGGGAGGTGTGATGGCCGGCTCTCCGGAGAAGGAGAGCAAAGGGTAGGGGGTTTGCGGCACGAGTAGGGTTGGGAGGGGACCGCTACGCAAAAATAGAAGGGGGGAGGTGTCCATGTGGGAGAGAGAGGAGAGAAAGAGGGAGGGAGATTAAAAAAAGAAAATACAAAATAAAAGGAAATAAAAAGAAAAAAAATAAAGTAAAAGAATTAAACAAAATTCTATTCAATAATAATTTTTTTTAATACTCATAATAAAACTAAAAATGACAAAACCAGAATAATAAAAATGTCTAAATTAAATTATTAACTAAAATAATAATAATAATAATAACTTAACTGAAACATTGACTTAAATAATAATAATAATAGTAATTAAACTAAAACAATAAAACCAGCTACAAAGTAATTGCATTAACTATTGAGTCTGGACTCTGTGCACAGACACGTGCATGGTAATTTCATAATCGTATGCCCGTATAATAACAAATTTAATACTAGAACATTATCTTATTAAGGAATGGAACTGATCATGGTCACACGCATGGACACACACTCGTATAAAAACCCAATATTTTATAAATTAAACCTGGTTCATACTGAAAATTAAAAGCAAAACCCAAAATAATTAAATAAAAAAAGGGTCGGTTGGGGTGTGACAATTTTCCCCACCATGAAACTTTATTCCCCAAGAAATTCCTATAAGACTTGGTCAACCCAAGAGTCTAAGAAAGAATGTAAAGTTACTTAAAACCAAACCCCAATCACCAAAATACCGAGCATTCAAAACACCCATAATCCAAAACTCCATAGATCTCAAAACTAGAATCACCGAGTTAAATAACCAATAGTAAGGAATTCACCTCCAAACACAAATACAACATGGAACACCCCAACCCATAACTTAGGGATCACCAGGGCCACTTGAGATCTCCTATAATGCCTGTCAATCAACCCACTACCTGAGCTAACCAATTACCATGGTCAAGGTCAGGCGGAGAAAAAGTAAGGGGTTTCTCCACCAAGAGAACTTTCAAAATAGAGTTTTTCCAAAAGTTCTTCATATGGTGGTCTCCCCACCATATTAGGGTTCTCGTAAAACATTGGTTCTTCAAACCAAAACAACTCACAAACCCAAAAAATACTCTAACACTGGATTGACCCTCCAATTTCCCTAAGCACCAAATCAACACAAAAGGAGACGCTAGTGAGACCCGCAGTGGGTCTTACCACCATTGTAAAATTTTCTTAAAACCATGGAAACCACGCGGGCATTACCAATTTAATTTGAGTGATATGGAATGAACCCTTCATTACAAACCCACCAACATGGGCCGAACTGCACAAATGATTCCTACACTATCCAATACTCCAAAAAATTGGAGGGGTTTTGACAGCGGAAACCTCTAAGTAGGAGGAAAATCAGACAGGCATGTGTTAATACCACAAGATTTGATCATATTTGAAATGAGTATAATTTCGATCCATAACCAACCATAAGAAGGTTCACAGAGCATGCCCACTAGATTTACTAGAATGCGGATTTTCTGGACCTCTTTAAGGCCTAAGAGAAAATCCCATAAATTAAGACCATATCAAGGAGATAAAGGAATTCATACTCCTCACAAAAAAATGAATTTTTTAGAGACGACACTGCAATAGAGAAATTTAAGTTGTCCCTATCATGACACTAGGAATTTAAGTTGGACCAATCCCATCCCACGTCCGAAAAGTTTTGATTGTGTGCAAGCTTCACCCCAAGACCTATGGATGGGGCCCTAATGTATGAAGTGTCCACCACCTTGTAGTCATAATATAACCACCTCTGACTAGAACTTACTCCACTAGAAAAGAAACCTACATACTTCTCCTCGTGTTCCAAGAAGCCACTCCGTCAACTTACCAAATAAGAATTGCAGCGAAAAACTTAGAGTTCCCTACTCACCACACTAGAGATAGAAGATTAAACGGTCTATCAAACACGTGACGTGAACTGATGGAAGGGGAACTCCAAGAACAGGTCCCATTGGTTCACACTCCTCATTAGATGAGGAACCTACACTTACCCCAATATGAACAAGACCAATAACTATTACAATATTTAAACTGATTGTTTCGCACAACCTTTGGTGAACATGAAACTCTCTCATCAAAAAGGTCAATGCACCTCCTTCTCCACCTATTGACTGGTCGATCACTTATTAGATCCACCATTTTCTCTAACCTTCACTTCCTTAGGTGTTGAGTCAATAAGGTTTCCTTATAAATTTTCCATTTCTTCATGATTTGAAAATCACAAACACTCTTCATTAAGGAAAATTTCATTTTCCTATGTTTTATCTTCATAAGGAAAATTTTCCTTCCCCAAGGAAATTTATTCTTACCATGTTTTCATTGTTCATATTATAAGTATAAAATTTGGTTTCATATCCAAAACCTTAGAATCATATATATACTTTGATATAAACCATTCTGTTTTCAGGACCCGAATTCAGGTTCCGAGTTCTTTGAATTCAGACTCCGAACATTCTAAGTTCAGACTCCAAATTCTTCTAAATTCAGACTCCAAACTTTGTAAGTTCAGACTTCAAATTCTTACGAATTCAGACACAGAATTTCCTTGAAATTCAGACTCCGGAATTATATAGAATTCAGGTTCTGAATTATTTTGAAAACAAAATCCAAATATTCATATATTATAAACACTGAATGGTTTTTTTTAGACTATGAACTTTCATTTTTCCTTAGACTCTGAAAAATGAATTTGGTTAATCATCATATTTTTTCTTACAGTTATTTTGGTTATAAAATGATGTCGTACATTCAGTTACTAACTAACCTTTTTTTGAGTGACACATATATAGGTCCCTCTAAAATTTAAGGAAAAATATGACCGTTGGAGGAGGGAACCGACTGTTGAAGTTGTGCCTATAAATAGGAGCTCATTTGAAAGAGCTCATAACTTTGATGAACAGTTATACGACTCTAGATATTACATGATGCTGAAGTTATTTCTATAGAGAGACTTTCATTCTTTGTGTGTAACTGAACATCTTGTTTAGAATTGCTTAGTGCGACTCTGAATGTTGCTGAGTACATTCAAGGGATTACGAGGATAGGAAGACAGAGGTTCCGACTACCTTGATGTTGAGGGATTGTGGGGATATCAAGACAGACTCTAATCTTTGTATCGAGGGCTTACCCTGTTGTGGGTAAGATATAATTTCTTGAAAGTATAAACCAAGGGACCTTTATCCAAGGTTGTTGAATACCCTTATCTTTGGGTTAAAATATTTACTACTTGTTACTTGTATTGTTTCAAGTTTTCCGATGCATTTTGATTGTTGAGGAAAGTATAACTATCTTATAATTTCTTATACTTGTATACTCTGATTTTGTAATATTCTATACACTTTAAGGTAGAATTTTTATCTTTGTAAACTTTTGTTATGTTCCATTTCTGGAATTACTTTTTCGGAATTACATTCTCAGAATCACATTTCTGAAATCGAGCAAGTTTGTAGAAATTAGAGGTTTTGTGAATTTACCATGTTTAACCTTGTTAAACAATACAAAGATTTCTAACCAACTTTAAATGTTCCAAAATAATTTTTAAAGTATACAATTCACCCCCTCTTTTTTTTGATCATCTACATCATTATTTTGATACTACAATCAGTATCATATTGATCCTACAATTGGTATCAGAGGGTGGTTACCTCATATTCTGAACTAATCCTATAATTAGTATCAGAGGAGGTCTCTGAAATACTTATATTCATAGATAAGTCTTCTTTCTCAAGTTTACATTGTTCTACATTTTCCTTGCTTATGATATTCTTATCCTTGTTTAAAAACTTTTATCACTAACAAGTTTGTGTGGAAAGTTTTTCTTTAAGATGACAGGAATCAATGTTGGTTCCATAGACAACTTAAATCCTACTAGACCACCTATTTTTGATGGGAATGATTACAAATATTGGAGAGATCGTATGAAGACATTCATTATCAATACTGAAGTAGATAATTTTGTTATGCTTACTGGAGGATATAAAATCCCTGATAAGTAAGTTAGTACCTTAACCAACCAAGAAAAGAATGAATATCAACTAAATTATAAGGTACACAATACATTTCTTTGTTCTATGACTATAAATGTATATAACCAAATTTCATCTTGTGAAGCATCAAATTATATTTGGAAGAATCTTGAAGTTACACACTTTGGAACTTCCAAAGTAATTGAAACTAGAAGAGCCATGCTCAGAGCTGAATATCATGGTTTTTTCTTTCCTTATAGAGAACCCATATGTAAGGTGCAATAGAGATTCATGACTATTGTTAATAGTTTACAATCTATGGGTGAGAAAGGATTAGATGATGAAGCTCTTGTGGAAAAAATCATAGACATAATGCCCAATGACTGGGAATTTAGGAGAACTGATATTGATGAGAATAGAAAGGTCACTTAGATTTATCTTGATGAACTTTTTAGAACTCTTCTTCAACATGAGACTATAATTAAGAGAGATTCTGATAATATTAAGAAAAATAATGGGAATGGTATTATTTCTTTTACAACAACTTCAACTCATATGAAATCCAAAACTCCCGAGAGAGTTACAAGATCTAAATCTAAGAAGGTTGTTATTCAATCCGAATCTAGTGGAAGTGGATATTTAGAAAACGATTTATCCAATCTTACTCGAAGGATGAACAAGATTGTTGGATAGAAGAACTTTCAATCCAGATACAAGAAGAAATAAAAGAAAGATAAGAAAGATTTAGAAGTCACATGTTATGAATGCAAAAGAGTTAGACATATAAGACCATATTGTCCCATGCTTAAGAGAAAGGAAATAAAGGAAAATAATTCTGAGAGGAATAGGAAAAAGTACTACAAAGATAAATATAAGAAAGTCTAGAAAGATAATGACACCTGGAGTGCCAGTGGTGGAGACTATTCAGATGAATCATCAGATTACGAATCTTATGGACATAAGAATCTTGGTTTAATAGCCATACTACCTATTAAAAATCATTGTATAATGGATAAGGTACCCAATTCTGAATCCATGACCAATGTATCTTTGAATGCTAATTATAGTAATGATAAATATTATAACTCTTCTTATGAAGAATCTTCTTCTGATGAAGATAATACTTTACCTACCTATGAAGAAGTTCTAGGTTTTCTAATCTTCTTGAGAATGATAATTCAAAACTCAAGAAAAAGATTGATAAGGAAAATTCTAGGAATACTATTCTTACTAAGGAAATATCAGATCTTTCTAAAGATCTTGATAAGAAAACCCTTTATTTTTAAAGTATTTCAAAAAATCTTGAGGAAGTAAATTATAAGAAGGATAAACTTTCTAAGGATCTAGAAAAAGTAATTTCTAAGAAAAATGTTTTCGATCCTATCTCTAGTTCTAAAACTAATGTTTTGGAAGATAAGAACTTATTTATTAGACTGAAGTCAGAAATATTTTCCTTGAGGAAGTTTTTGTCAAACTTTAACTTAGGTAAGGAATATTTTGATAAGATGTATTCTCAAATCTGACCTCTTAGGAATAATTCCGGTTTTGGTTATACAAGTTCAAAACTGATTTTTAGTAACAATTATTTTGTTCCTCAAAGTGATCCATTCTTCACTAAGTGTCAGTGTGGTGGAAACTGGGCAAAAGGTTGTTCCTTAAACAAAACCCAGTCTTTAGGATATCATAAATCTTATTTTTCAAAGAAAATGTGGGTGCCTAAGATTTTTCTTTCTGAAATTTTCAGATCCAAGAAAGTTTAGATTCTGAAAGTCTAGCATTCTTATTTTTAGGAAAATAAAGATAGTACCAATAGAAATACTTGGTACATGGATAGTGGATGTTCCCGACATATGACTGGTAACCAAAACTACTTTGAAAAGATTATCAAGACAAAAGAAGGAAAAGTAACTTTTGAAAATAATGCTAAGGAAGAAATTATTGGTATAGGTAACATTTTTCTTCTTGAAAAAACTTTTATTTCAAATGTTTTATTTGTTAAGGGTCTTAAGCACAACCTCATTAGCATAAGTCAATTATGTGATGAAGGTTACCTTGTGAATTTTAGGAATGAAAAGTTCTTAGTACACATTTCCAAGGAAGAGTTTATTCTTTCTGCCAATAGGCAAGAGAATGTCTACACACTAAACTTATAAGACCATAGGAGCCAAGATCTACCTTGCCTTAGTGCAATGGAAGATCATTCTTGGTTATGGAATAGAAGGTTAAGACACTATAACCTTATAAATTTATGCAAACTCTATAAGAAAAGACTAGTTAAGGATTTACCAGAGCTTAGATTTGATTCTTCAAAAGTTTTTTATCCTTGTCAATATGGAAAGAAACATAAATCAAATTTTAAATCAGTCGGTGAAGTCTCAACCACTGATGCATTACAGTTAGTGCATATAGATCATTTTGGTCCAACAAAAACTGGAATCATTGGAGGAAAATATTATGTATTTGTCTTAGATGATGATTACACTAGATTTACGTGGGTCTATTTTCTAACAAAGAAATATGAATCTTTTTATTATTTAAAAAGTTTTAGAGCCCAAGTTAAAAATGAGAAAAATCTTCCTTTGATAACTATTCATAGTGATCATGAAGGAGAATTTCAAAATTCTGATTTTGAAACTTTTTTTATTAGGAAAGGAATTACTCATAAATTCTCAGCACCCAGAACACCTCAACAGAATGGTGTTGTTAAAGGAAGAAATATAATTCTTCAAGAGATAACAAGAACTATGTTGAGTGAATATTCTAGAGCTAAACATTTTTGGGCGGAAGCTATAATTACTTCCTGTTATACTATAAATCGAGTTTTGATTAAACCTTTTCTAAATAAAACCCCTTATGAGTTATGGAATGGTAGAAAACCAAGACTTTCCTACTTCAAGGTTTTTGGTTGCAAGGTATTTATTCTGAATACAAAAGATCATCTACACAAATTCACACCAAAATCTAATGATGGAATTTTCTTAGGCTACTCCATAACTTCTAAGGATTATAGAGTTTTCAATAAAAATACTTGTACTATTGAAGAAACAGTACATGTCAAATTTGATGAAACTGATCCTTTTTTTTAAACAACCTCAACCTACATCTTCAGATGTGTTTTCAAAAACTGATTATCAACCTTTGATAGAAGATCCTTCTGATAAGGAAAATGTACAAGAAGATATTTCTGAATCATTTACCCAGAAGACTTCCTACCATATATTGATGAACAGGTTTTACAAAACCCAAATCAGTTTTTTTTAAAGAATCATCCCAGTGATAGTATCATTGGTGATGTGAATCAACCTGTAAGGACTAGAAGTTCCTTAAGGAATCAAATATAAAACCTAGCATTCCTTTCCTAATTATAACCAAAAATCACTAATGAATCATTAAGTGATAATGATTGGAAAAAATCTATGCAAGATGAACTAAATGAATTCGAAAGGAATAAAGTTTAGAACTTGGTTAAAAGACCTAAATAAACTTCTGTTATTAGAGTAAAATGGGTTTTGAAAAACAAGTGTGATGAAAATGGAATCATTGTGAGAAATAAATCTAGATTGGTTGATAAAGGATTTAATAAATAAGAAGGAATAAACTATGAAGAAACCTATGGTCCAGTGGCTAGACTTGAATCTATTCGTATTTTACTTACCTTTGCATCATTCTTTAATTTCAAAATTTTTAAAATGGATGTTAAATGTGATTTCCTTAATGGTTATGTTCAAGATGATGTTTTTGTTGAACAAACTCCTGGTTTTGAAGATATAAAACATCTTGAACAAGTTTTTAGACTTACCAAATATTTTTATGGACTTAAGCAAGACCCTTGAGCTTGGTATGATAGACTTACATGATTTTTAATTCAAAATAACTATTTTAAGGGAAATGCTGATCCCACCCTTTTTATAAATAAATATAATAAAAATGTTTTGAATGTTCAAATTTATGTTGATGACATTATATTTAGGGAAACTTAGCAATCTTTAACTGATTCCTTTACAGATCTAATGAAATCTAAGTTTGAAATGATTATGATGGGTGAGTTAACATTTTTCCTTGGTTTTCAAATTTCTTAAAAACTAGAAGGAATCTATATATTCCAACATAAGTATATTAAATAACTTATTAAAAAGTATGGATATGACAACACTAAGAGTATAAGTACTCAAATTGGAACCTCAAATTCACTTGATCTAAATGAAGCTGGGAAACTAGTGGATCAAACATCTTTTAGAGCTATGATAAGAAGTATACTTTACTTGACAGCTAGTCGTCCAAAATTAATGTTTTCGGTATTCTTATGTTTAAGATATCAATCTAATCTTAAGGAATATCATTTAAAGGTAGTGAAAATAATTTTTCGCTACTTAAAGAGCACCATGGATCTTGGACTCTTTTATACATCTAGAAATGATTTTGTTTTGAAAAGTTTTTCAGATTCTGACTTTGGTGGATGTAGAATGGATAGGAAAAGTACATCAGGAACTTGTAATTTCTTAATAGATTCATTAGTTTCTTGGTCATGCAAAAAAAAAACACTCAGTAGTACTTTCCACTGCTAATACTGAATATTTAGCAGCTGGAAGTTGTTGTGCTCAAGTGTTGTGGATGCAACACACACTCACAGACTATAGTATGAGTTTTACCAAAGCAAAAATTTTGTGTGATAATACTAGTGCCATTTCCTTAAGTAAAAACCTTGCACATCACTCTTGTGCAAAGTACATAGATATTAGGCATCACTTTCTTAGGGACCACACACAAAAAGAGGATATCATTTTTCAATTTATCGGAATGAAAGATCAACTTGCTGATATATTCAAAAAATATTTACCCTCTGATAAATTTGAATACATTAAACAGAAGTTAGGAATGATAACCGTAATTTAATCTTCCTTGATAACTTCTTGTTGAAATCAATCTCCTTACAGTAACAAACTTATTTTCATAGGGGGAGTACATTTGTTTGTTAGAGTCTAATTTTTTTTTTCATATTCTAAATTTTTTTCGTATTCCAAATCCTTTTTGTAGTCTTAAAATTTTTGTAATGAAGATTTTTGTAGTTCAAAATTTTTCGTAATGAAGATTTTTGTAGTTCAAAATTTTTTGTAATGAAGATTTTTTTAGTTCAAAATCTTCGTAATGAAGTTTTTTCAAAATTTTTGTAATGAAGATTTTTGTAATTCAAAATTTCTGTAATGAAGTTTATTTAAAAAATTCTGTAATGAAGATTTTGGTAGTTCAAAATTTTTCGTAAAAAATATTTTTGTAGTTCAAAACTTTCCATAATGAAGTTTTTTCAAAATTTCCATAATGAAGTTTTTTTTTCAAAATTTCTGTAATGAATTTTCTTCCAGAGTTAGATTTTTCGTAATGAATTTTTTTTTAGTTTAAAATTTACTAATAAAAATTTTTGGAATATAAAGTTCTTTAAGAAGAATTATCCTTAATATGAATAATCTTCCTAGAAACCTGAAATGTATGTTTCCTTTATTAAATTTTCGTAGTCATCTTCTACTTGTTGTCATTTTAATCTGTTTTTAAATTTTCATATTCACTCTTTCTTAAATATGAATGTTTTTTTAAAAACCTCAAAAGATCGGATTCTATAAAGATTCTATTCCAGCTATCATATCAACCATAAGATCTGATCACAAGGTTTCTCAACCGTTGGATTGAGCTTGGAAGATGAACCGTTTCCCCAAACGCCTATATAAAGGACCCCCAGATGGTTATCCCACATCGATCTCAGGCCTTCGTGTGCTGAATCTCTACCCTTCTACTTAATCCCGTTCTGAACTTCTCAGATCTTGCTCAAATCCGAATGTCTGTAAAAGAATCTTCTCAGAAAGATATATCAACTATCAAGCCAATCTCGGAGTGAAAAGTTTATAGAGAAATTTTGGTTAATCCAAACTTCTTATCCAAGTATGATTCCATCATCTCAAATAACATCAAGCTCAATGGATGGGACAATGTTTTCGTATTGAAACCAAGATCTCAAGAATTAGAATATCTGAATTTTCTAGTTGAATTTTATGGAATAGTTTGTTTTTTCAAGGAAGAAGGCAGAGATAAGTTCTCTTTCAAGAGCTACGGGAAGACTTATGCTCTTTCATACACCAAGGATGCTAGCTTGTTTGGTATTTAATATGAATGAGAAGTTGAGTTTTGTTCTCATAAGCTGCCTGATAATCAAGGAAGTTTCAATAAGGTTAATTCTATGGATTATCTTAGAATTTCTGAATTCAAGACTCTGAAGATTGCTCATCTATCTACAAATTTCCAGATTATCGAATTATGGGTTCAAGGATTCATCATAATAAGAAAATGTGACAAGGATACATTAAAGAAGAGTGCCATGTATATTTTGTATTTTCTGGTGAACCTGAGAAAGATCAACTTGGTTAAGCATATTCTGATTACGATCGAGAATATAAATAATGGAAATCTGAAGGCTCAGATCATTATGTATCCAGCCATTCTCTCAAAGTTGATGGTTCTATGTTTAGAGTCCTTCAAAATACATTGTAGTTCTAATCCAAGGAATTGCAAAGTCATGCTGGTGAGTGATGATACTCTGAGAAGGATGAATGTTGGATTTTCCAAAGAATCTAAATAATTTAATGATTTACCCGAGGAAGAAATTGAAGCCTTGTCGAAAAAACAGTAGGCCGCTGAGACCTCTAAGAAGGGAGGAAGGAAGTGTAAGCTGAAGGAAATAGAAGAGAAGGAAAAAACTCTAGAAACTAAAGAAATCCAATCCGCACCTCCAAAACCTAAGAAGAAAAAATCATATCTTGATGAGGTAGTAACAAAATGGAGAGAAGACAAGAAGAAAAAGAAAGTAGTGGAGCCTAGATTTGTCTTGGATCATGATGAAGAAGAATATTTAAAAGAAAATACTGCTGAGGAGCTTGAAAATCAAGAAAAAGAAAAAAAACAAAAGAAAAAGATGACTGAAGCAAAGATTGTGCAATCTCTTCTGAAGGATGCAGAGAAAGCCTCCGAGAAAATTCTGGTACCACAATCCTTCCTAGTATAAGCTTTACCAGAGAAACTGGGAAAGAAATATGCGACTCCAGAAAAAGTTCAAGATAAAGTAGTGGAGGAAGAAGAAGTGGAAGAATAAGGTAGTGGTGATACCGAAGATCTTATTAAGCAAGTAGAAGATTTCCATGAGAAAGAAAGTCTATCTGAGAAGCTCTTAATCCAAAATTCTGAAGTAGAATCTTTAAATCTTGATACCCCGGGGAAATATGAGAAAGGTGAAGATGACAAGGATGAAGAAGAAGTGAATAAGTTTTCTGTAGAAGAAATTTATAATCATGATTTCATTCATCTAGAAGATGCTAAGGCAGGAGATGATAAGGAAGACATAGAGGAAGACGAAATTGTTCAAATATCTGATAGTGAACATGAATCTCTTGACCAAGTGGAAGCTGTTCTAAAAGATGATAAGGGAAAACTGGTGGTTGTTGATACACCTACTAAGACTGTGGTAAAGAAGAAGGATGCTGGTGGTTCTTCAAAGAGGAAATCTACTGAGTTAGAAAAAGAAACCTCACTAAGACAAATTTTATATTCAGAAACATCCTCTGTGGAACATGATTTTTTAGTACAATCCTTGAAGAATATTTTTGGAACTATCCCTATATTTTCAAGCATTGATTCAAGATTCCAGATGCTTCAACACACTCTAAATCAAAATTTGGATTCAGTATCCATGGTGATGGATAAGTGTGTCAATCTTGAAGCTGAATTTAAATCGTTTTTCATAAACTAGGAAACCCACAAGAGATCCTACAAGAATATGACCAGTTGGTCAAGAAAAATTATAGAAGACATGAGGAATCTTGATGAGTTCCAAGATAGTGTCAAGGATGCATTTGACATAGAAGATGTGAATATCAAGGATCTCACAAATAGATTTTAAGAGAAGCTTACTCTAGAACAGAATTCTCATATTCAAGAAGTGAAAGATCTGAATGGAAAGTTGTATTCAGTTGCTCAGAGTTGGAAAAGAGAAATGGATCTCCGGATTGAGATAGAAGAAAAGCTTATCAAGCAGGAATAAGCCTTAAAGGCTCAGGCAGAGGTTCTTAAGGCTCAATAAGAAATAATAAAAGCCATATAAAATAAATTAGAGGATTAGGATCAACTTCTCAAGTGAATAGAGGAAGATCACAAGGAGCTCAAAAAGCTCAAAAACTATTGTGAAGAAGTTGATTCCAAATGAAAAGGAAGGATAAAATAATTCAATTCTAATATTTTGTTGTATTCCTTCCTTGTAATTTTTTTTCCAATTGTAATGAAATGTTTGGTTGGTTTTCTTTTGGTTGTTTAGTACTAATATTTCAAGTACCATATTGTCTTTTCCATTCCATCTAATTATTTTTGAAAATCACAAAGGGGGAGAAAGGAAAAAATAATACCAAGTAAAGAAGAAATTTCCCTAAGTGAGGGGGAGTTCATCTAAGGGGGATTTCTTATCCAAGAAGATTTTTGTATGCAATAAAATGCTAAGTCTCATTCTGAAAATATAGAATAACATACTTAGTGTTTCCAAAGCCTAATGGGGAGTTAGTCGTATTCATATTTTCCCATGGGTTAAGGGAGATAAGTTTTATTTTCAAAGTCTAGAAAAATATTTTCTAAGTCCTTATATTATTTTTCGTAAGGATGTTTGTGCTTTCCAAAAAGGGGGAGACTGTTGAGTAAATAAGGTTTCCTTATGAATTTTCCATTCCTTCATGTTTTGAAAATCACAAACACTCTTCCTTAAGGAAAATTTTATTTTCCTATGTTTTATCTTCATAAGGAAAATTTTCCTTCCCCAAGGAAATTTATTCTTACCATGTTTTCATTGTTCATATTCTAAGTATAAAATTCAGTTTCATATCCAAAAACTCGGAATCATATATATACTTAGATATAAAGCATTTTGTTTTTAGGATCCGAATTCAGGTTTCGAGTTCTTTGAATTCAGACTCCAAACTTTGGAAGTTAAAACTCCAAATTATTCCGAATTCAGACTCCAAACTTTGTAAGTTCAGACTCTGAGTTCTTATGAATTCAGACACTGAATTTATTTGAAATTCAGACTCCGGAATTATATAGAATTCATTTTCTCAATTATTTTGAAGACAGAATCCAAATATTCATATATTATAAACACCGAATGGTTTTTGGTTAGACTCCGAACTCTCATTTTTCTTTAGACTCTAAAAAATGAATTTGGTTAAGCATAATATTTTTCTTACACTTATTTTGGTTATAAAATGATGTCATGCATTCAGTTACTAACTAACCATTGTTTGAGTGACATGTGTATAAGTCTCTCCAAAATTCAAGGAAAAATATGACCGTTGTAGGAGGGAGCTGACCGTTGAAGCTATGCCTATAAATAGGATCTCATTTGAAAGAGATCAGTGATTTATAGAGAGAGACTTTCATGATTTGTGCGTAACTGAACATTTTGTTCAGAATTTCTTTGTGCGACTCCAAATGTTGCTAAGTACATTCAAGGGATTCTAGGGATAGAAATACAGAGGTTATGACTACCTTGAAGTTGAGGGATTGTAGGGATATCAAGATAGACTCCGATCTTTATATCGAGGGCTTACCCTGGTGTGGGTAATACATACTTTATTGAAAGTATAAATCAAGGGACCTTTATCCAAGGTTGTTGGATACCCTTCTATTTGGGTTAAAATATTTACTATTTGTTACTTGTATTTTTCAAGTTTTCCGCTACATTTTGATTTTTTAGGAATGTGTAACTATCTTATACTATCTTATACTTGTATACTATGATTTTTTAAGATTCTATACGCTTTAAGGTATAATGTTTAACTTTGTAAACTTTTGTTAAGTTTCATTTCTAGAATTACTTTTCTGGAATTACATTCTCAAAATCACATTTCTGGAATCAAGAAAGTTTGTAGAACTTAGAGGTTTTGTGAATTTACCTTATTTAACCTTGTTAAACAATATAAATATTTCTAACCAACTTTAAAAGTTCCCAAAGAATTTTTAAAGTATAAAATTCACCCCCTCTTGTTTTTTGAGCATCTACATCATTACTTTGATACTATAATAAGTATCATATTGATCCTACATTAGGTATGACCACAAAATGAGGCTAATTTTGAGGATCGCTCAAGGCATCCCCATTTGCAATGAAAACGGAACAATCCCCATTCACCGGTCTAGTCCCGCTCCACCAGACATACTTGAGACAACTTATAACCACATAACTTTTGGAGTTTTTAAAAACCCATAGACACTCCAAACTTTCCCAAAGTGCTCAACAATATTAAACCGACCTCGATGTCTACAAAAAGTCAACACATCCGAGAGGAACCCAACTCTACCACTCCATTGGGAGTCTGGGCTGAGCCAAGAACTGAGAGACATACTAGAAACCCATGGGAACTTTCTAGGGGTCATATCCCAAAAAAGAAACTCAAAAGAGACCTCCAAAAATCCAAAAACATCACAAAACAAACATCCACATACCGGACACAAATCCAACAATTCCAATTTAAATCATCAATTCATTCTTAAAGAAAAACACCTGCTTGAAAAACCAAGCACAATAAAATAAAACCCAACAACTCTTTTGAACTCATTGCTTTCACTCCAGACTCAAAACCATTTTCCAATTTCAAAAACCATTTAAGCAAGAAAACCCATTTTAGAGAAAACCCAAATTTTTAGGAAATAAGAAGCATCCATAAAAATCAATCACTCGCCACTGATATTCCATGATGCCTTGAAAATATGCACTTTCTTGCCACTCTGGAACCCATCCACATGATCCACCAGCTGTCTATTATTCATGTCCACATGCACATGCGAGCACACATAGGAATTCCATTAGACAAAAAAAGGTTATTCCAATTTCAAAAATAAAACATTTCCAATATTCAGAAAATATATTTTTCCAAAACCATTTCAAAAATTCAAGAAAATTTTCAAAATGCTCCCCATTTCCAAAATAACTCACTTCAATTTCAAACAACCCAAGACATTCCTTTAGAAATTAAATTTAAACAAATCAAACGCCAAATTCCAAAAACAAGGTCCTGAAGAAATACACCCCAAACATCATGTCAAACTCACAGGAAGAGAAAAATAAGAGAAACCCCAAAGTCTGATTTTCTTTAAAAAAAATCATCGCACCAACCCAAAACTAAACCATGCCATCACCAACACTAAAGCACCTAAATGAAGAACTAGTGGTCGTGCCAGACCTGGCCACATGGTTTATCAGACCATGCCCTAGGAAAGCACCACCCACTAGGAGTGTCGAACCGTACAATCAGGCATCACATGGGTCCCTACACAATGTGAGACCTCACACAGTACCAGTTTACTCATATTGTCACCCCCCATCCACAAATACCAAATCCAAAGACTTAAATCCCATAATACCCCTGGTTACTCAAGGATTGGAATGAGTAAGAGTTCGTGATGATCTTCTCACACCTACCCCTTGAGTACCAACAGTCCTATCCCCGATCTACCTGACATCCTAAATAACAAGAACAACCTCCCTTTGATACCATTTTTTCAAGAACCAAGCCGGGTCACCATCAAATCGACACCCAAACCAGTCCACGACAAGGCCTAAAGGGAATTCCTAATCCCCACGGGCTGGCACAAGTTCCCGAGTATCAAAATAAAACTTGGGAACAATTTACCCAAATAGATAAACATAAAACAAACAACAAGATGAATAAATTAAAAACTAAAATCAAACAACCAGACATGCCCTTAAACTAGGGTCAAAATTAATGTTTACAACTTTAACCAAAAACCCAAAGGGAACGATAATAAAGGAAAAACTAAAAACACTAACTCAAACCTCCAGGAAACATGAGGTGTAACAACGTCAATCCATGTTTACCAAACCGACGTGAGGATTCCACTAATAAACCGAATCACCCATGCTATGATCGATGCCCCAACCTGGAATACAAGAGAAACATGATCTACATACACCCAAAGGTGTATTTAGGGTGTAATATAAAATCCCAGTAGGATTCCACCAAAAAAAGGTTCCACACATATTTATTAAATAACAAATACCTTTTCAATTTAACAGACAAAAAATAAATAAATTCTCAAACAATTTTGATGAAAATAGTTTTTAAGGAAAACCACTTTAAAGAAAAAAAATAATAAATTAAAACACACACACACTCTAGCTTTCATGGTAACCCAATTGTCACACTGTGTGCTGATGGTGAGCAAAAAGCAAAGGAGGAGCATAATAAATGGGAGAGTCCCAAAATATTCTTGTGAGAAGTAGGACCCTAGAACATCGTGTCTTGGTAAACAATGGTATAAGAACACAACAATATATGTTCTCATGCACGATCCACTATTAGGGTAACAAATCCTTAACCTAGTGGTCTCCCAACATCATCCAAAAGTTTATTTAGTGTTTTAGTCTTCAATCCAGCTAAGTGAAACCGGGCCGATGCCACTTCCGTGTCACTAGCGCACTAGTCCTAGTCCACCCACCTAGTGCCCATGCTTCCCATCTTTTCTCCAGTGGCCCAAAGTTCATGTCAAATGTAGAATATAAATAAAAAAACAAATGAGGTTATACCACTACCCAACACCACACTTGAACACACAAAAACCATTTAAAAAAATAATACACACACTAAAAATCTCTCAATCTAAATTTTAATCACTTACCCAATTATAGAAACCACCTGAACAGTTTAAAGAGACTAATAATTAAAAAAACCACAACTTACACACAAAAATACCATTTTGAAATAATAATCACATTAAAAACATTCTCCAAGCATGTTTTACACCATTGATATAAATTAATAAACTCTTCAAAAAATTTAGAATATAATGTCCAAAGGGTAACACAAGACCTTGCACACAAAACCCACCCAAAATATATTTTATGATCAAAAACACAATAACACATTTCTAAAACACAATTCACAACCCTTGTACTTTTTAATAAACCAACTAAATGATTTAATAATACATTATGTTATGACACAATGGGGATTATTTTTCAAAAATGCATCATATCTCATATGAACATACCACTTAAAAAACCAAACTCATAATAAACACTCTGAAAACAATTTTCACACCACATAGACAATTTAATAAATCAATTACACGCTTAATATAACATTTCCAATATGAAAAACAATGTTTTACCAAAAAATCACACTCAGATGATTCTCTTTGAAATCCAACATACACTAGAATATTCTCCACACATGGTTTTCATTATTTAAACAATTTGAAAAATCATCTATGAAGTTCAATAAATAATTTGCAGTATTTAATAAATTAATTACTTAATTTCTAAAACAAATAAAAATAAATGATTTAACATTATTTTTCACAAAAAGTTGTCTCTATAACATATAAACATTCTATAAAATTAAATAAGTGAAGAAATTCCTCATTCTCTAAAAACTATATTTGCACCAAAAAAATAATTTAAATAATAAGATAATTTAATTAAACATGGAAATTAATTCATAAATTAATAATAAAATGTGGAACCACCTACCTCAGTGCATAATAACTTCACAAATTGGTGCTCAAAGATCCTTTCACTTCAATCGCATCACGAATAACACAACTATGCCTCAAAATCAAAAAATTAGATCAAATACACCGTAAATGAACCAATGAAAAAATAAAACCCAAAAAACCCTGTATAAGGTGGGAAGAAGATACCGGAGGGAGGTGTGTGTGCTGGAGGAGGTCGAGGCACTAGTGAGGAGGTCCGACCTTCGAAGGGTGGCGCACGGGGGTCTCGAACTGGAAGGGAGGGATACGCATGGTGGTCCGGTGCATTGGAGGAGGCCGGTTGGGGTGCAGGGGGAGCAGGTCAGTAGGGATACCACAACGGGGAGAGGTAGGGCACAGTGGTCTGGTTCGCCGAAGGAGGAGAACAACACCAGTCGGGAGAGGGGGTGGAGGTGGAATAATAGTAGGAAGGGTGGGTTTGGTGTGACCAAGGGGATATGGGAGAAGGAGGGGAAACACATCGTAGGGGTGGTCGTCGGGTAGTTCGACCAAGAGAGAGGTGGCGTGAAGGGTGTGTGTGTGCAAGTGAGGAGGATAGAGAGGTGGTGTTGGACAAGAGTAGGCTGACAGGGATTGAGGGGGAGGTGCGATGACCAGCTCACCAGAGAAGGACAACAAGGGGTAGGGGGTTTGCGGTGTTGGTAGGGTTAGGAGGGGACGAATGTGCAAAAACAGAAGGAGGGGTCCGTGCAGGAGAGATAAGAGAGAAAGATAGAGGTAGAGAAAAAAAAGAGAGAAAATAAATGGAACTAAAAATAAAAAAATAAAGTAAAATAATAAAACAAAATCCTAATCAATAATAACAAATTTTAATACTCATAATAAAATTAAAAATGATAAAACCAGAATAATATAAACATATAAATTAAAGCATTAACTGAAATAATAATAATAATAATAACCTAATTGAAAAATTAACTTAAATAATAGTAATACTAGTAATAAAGATAAAATAATAAAATCAGTTACAAAGTAATTGCATTAACTATTGAGTCTGGACTCCGCACACAGATGCGTACATGGTTGTGGCATAATCATACACCCATATAATAAAAAAATTAACACTATAACATTATCTTATTAAGGACGATAACTGATCATGGTCACGCGCTTGGCCACACGCCCGTATAAAAACCCATTTTTTCTTATTTAAACCCGGTTCAAATTGAAGCTCAAAAGAAAAACCCAACATAATTAAATTATAAAGAAGAATCGGTCGGGGTGTGATAATACCCATGTTATCCTATGTATCACCAAAAGACCAATCAAGTATTGGGTTAGGCCATAAGGTTGCAATATCCCTGGATCTATTGGGTTAGTCCAAAAGGACCTACCCCATCCTCTATATCATGTTATAACTGGTAGTCGAATGACTTAGATCATTCCAAGATGTCACATATGGATAAAATCACTAATATTTTTGTCTATAGTCTCTATTTTTCCTTTATATACTAATCCTCGATCAACTTTAATGTCTAGCCATGCTCCACCTTTAAGGGGTAGTCAACCATCTCATCCAACCAACTATAGTCTAGCAGTTTTCATCTTTTCAAGATGGTACGTCCACTAGAAACCTATCAACTCTTAAGAACCATATCAATTTAGTAAGGTAAATATATCATTGTCTCAATGTACCTAGCTCTAACTCATAGATTGTTCATAACATATATCTCACCATATCATGTATTATCTGCTTAGAGATCATCACAACCCAACTCATACCATCAGTTTGGTGTGCATCACATTCCAAAGCATGGATCTCTACCTCTGTGCATGTCCAATTACCATTTATAAGTCATTATATATCCTAAAAGTCACCATAATTTCATATATATTACATTTTTCTACAGTTCAGTACCCATTCTATCCCTATGAGGAGTCAACCAGTCACACTTGAGACATAATCTTCCCACAATATATCCAACACCTACAACAAGACACAATATAGAAAATTACAAATTAAAAGTATTAAGTAAGGGTTGTCATGTAAACATATGCACTTATATATGAATCACATGCATACCATATCATCCAATGGTTTTACAAATACTATACCACACACTATTCCTCAAAATTTAAGGAATTATTACATTAATACCGTAGACCTAAGGATCTTCTTAATGTTATAATTGGTCGATAGGGTCTAAGTCTTTTCCAAAATCCCCTTTTAATTCCAACTCCAAGTCCTCTATTAATTATTCCTTAACCAATTCCCACTACCCAAGATAGTGTCTCATCTTATGTTTCTATAGGGAGACCACATTGAACTTGGTCATACCCTATGCTTACTTAAAATGCTCTAGGTTAAACAACCAAGCTATTTTAACAACCCATATCACATTTCAAGACCTACCATGATATATTTTCATCATAACTAGCATTGTATCCCATTGGTGACAAATTTTTCATTTTATTCTGAACATCCCAAGAGCTCCCAAGAACTTTTCTTAGGTATGGCACACAATGAAACCCTTATCGTCTAGATTAAGGGTTTCTTGGTCCTTATCTAATATACCCAAAAAAATGTATGAAATCACACAAAAATGAACACTTGTATAGTAACATAAACATTTTTTATGAAAATGATGACTTTACCCAAAGGGAGTTATCATACTCACCAGGCTTGCACATGTATCATTATAGCTTAACCAATCCTCATCTAAGCTATCCACATCCTCACCCAGGTCCATTCACATAATCGGAGATATACCTCATTAAATGATTCAAAAATAAATAATTATAAACAATTATAATTAATTATGTAATCAAAATTAAAAAGGAATAACCATCAAACTACCTCATTGGTGCATCATCTACATTGGATTCACAACCAAAATACATCTGGAGGATCCTTAGACATCCTCAATTCCACCCAGGACAATATTATGAACCCATGGTACTAAAAACATATAATTAAATTATATTTAATTGGAAATCTTAGAAGAAAACCATCAATGGATCTAATTTTTTCCAAAAATTATTCAAAGAAGTGTGGTCATCGACAAGAGACGTCATATATACATGCTAATAAAAGAACCCCATTAATTTCTAGATTATTTCACCAATATCTGATAAAATATTCCTCAAATCTATAATTGAAATTGAGAAAGGATTAGAGTAAATGTAGGATATAATCTAGAACCATCCCACAACAAGGGTAACTCAAGGAGGAAGGAGAAGAAAAGATGCTAGCTAAATGGACCTATCCAAGTCATCCAAAATTCTTTAATCGTGAGAGGTTTCAACACTTAAAATACTATATTAACCTAATAAAAATAGTATGTAGATGCATCCACTATCTTTTCATTGGGCCTCAACAGTTATTAAGTGGACCGCTGGTTAACTGATAAGCCCAGTAGAATACTCGGGTAACTGGCGAGCCCACTAGTTTGCCAGTCTGGGCTCACTAACTGGATGGTGGTCCCAGTAGCACCCCTAGGCTATGGGTTATACAACTTTATAGTAGATGGTTACTACTACCACCAAAATACTTCAAACCTTTCTCATATTTCTCACAAACACTTGAGATCTTTCTTGAGTTTTAAACTATATTTAAAAATAAAATTTTATGATGTATAAACCATTGGTCTTCCAACCCAAACCTCAATTCTTAAAAACAGATCATCCACCAAATTGAAGTATCAAATATCCCTAAAACTTTACACCCCATAATTAAATAGGTCATTACACATGAGGTGGAACTATCCCAATATTAATAGGGATAACCAACCAATTTTAAGTCAATATAGAAAAATAAAATTTTAAATCATGGGAAAACCAAGCCTTTTGTCCCTTTTTGAATTCCTTATTCAGTACATCTTACATTTTTTCTCCTTACTTTCTTTAATTACAACTTTTATTATCTTAACTATTATAGATAATCCTTCCCTCTAAATAATGGAATCAACATTTTCCAATTACATCTTTTTCCCCACTTAATTACTTATCATTATCATAAAAAATCTTCATATCCTAATGAATGTTAAAATTTAAATTCTCTCCACAAGACCTAAATGATAACTCCCCACATTCAATATCAATCATTCCCCTTATCATTATTAAAAATAACCTTCCAAAAATTAAAATAATATTATCTTTCTCCCTCACAATAATAGGGTAATCCAATAGAAAATAGACTTTATTTACTTCAACTAAAATTTCTTCAATTGTACCTCCCAAATATATCATCTATTGTTTATATAAATGTTTTCAACCTGAGACAGCCTTAGATGGGAGGGGTGAATTATGGTTTCAAATATTTCTTATATAGTTAAGTAAATATTCCCAAAATTAATAGGAATTTGTTATTCCTATAAAATTTAGCTATAAATCCACTACAATAACAAATTCTAAAAATAAAACACATTGTAACAATTATTACTGAGATCACTACTAAAGTATAGTCCAAGGCGAGTACATTAATGATATAATAGTTATATGGGAATTAGTTAATATTTACTAGTATTAGAATAATAAAATATTCATTCATGGTCACTCTATATGGGGAACACTACCTTTAAAATTAATTTACGGATCACAAACTTCTTCCTTCAGATTATTTCATTTGACTCCTCCTTGCTCCCAACTTCAGATAAAGTATTCCTCAGTTTAAACCTTTAGGGTTTCTTCTAAATTTGAGTTGATGAAAATTTATAATTTCATAATTATAGTAGATATTTTAGGATCCAATGAATCTGTCATTTTCTATCTACATAGTTCTCCCATGTTCCTATATTTTCTCATGTATTCTCTTCACAATCCCTTATATGAATCTAATTCAAATTTACATAAGTTCCTAGATTCTCCCAAGTGACTTCACCCAAGTCCTTGGCTTCATTCTAGTCCCTTCACACAGCTTTGTTTCACTACGGTATTTTTTCCTTAGTATGAATAATTTTCATTCTTTTTTATGATATGTTCTTGAAACCTTATTCATTAAAACACATTAATAAATTCAATCATAAAAATATTTTACTCAAAACCTTCACTTGGCTGATTATCTAAACTAATTTTTTCAGATTCTCTGATCATTGAAATTAATCAAATAATTATGACATGAGAGATCTATAATCTATCTGATGAACTTTTTTAACAACAAATTAAGGGATTATATTGGTATTTATAAGTGAAAACCCCAACTTTCATGAAACCCTCATCTATGAAAAATGTGTCTTGGCGTTCACCCATATCCACTAGCATTGTACCTCCTTACTTCCCATGTTTCCCAATCTAGTGCATGGAAAAATCTTAGATGTATGTGGTGCTAATACCATCATGTGTGACTTTTTTGTGTGACTTGATCGCAGTTCCCAGATAAGCATGTGGAAAACATATACTCCCTCCTTTTCTCTATAATCAACTTCAACCACTCCCCTAATTTTCAGACCCAAAAATTTTGAAAACACTAGAAAAAATTTCTATTTTATAACAACTTTTGGGATTCCATGTCATGTAAATAATTTATGTTAAACATAAAACACATTGATCAACTGAATGATAGATTGATCATAAATAATACACGCCATCAATCTCTTTCTCAAACCACTGTCATCCCAACAAACTCCCCATTTGGGTTTTTTGAAAATCTAGCGTGAGATTCAATCTAGCACACACTCCTTAGATCTCCAATATAGTAGTGAAATTCCTCATTTATCATTCTATGTCTACATGATGAATGATCCATGTAGAAAAAAGAGAGTTCTAAATAACATTTTATTCCTCATCACATTATTCATATAAAACACCCTTGTTTTCTAGTTTGAACAAACTACATTCCTTATATATCCTACCCCTACTACCTTTTATACCAGATAAATGTCCCATAAATGTGAGAGTCTATATCTTAATCCAAATACTAAGTACTTGAATTCTATTGCTTCTCTAGTGAATCTTACATTCATTTATCTACATTTACAATAAACCCAAAGTGACATGTTAATCAAGAAACACACTAAATAAATAATTAGAAACTAATAGGGAGAGTGGATATATCCAAACATACACAATAATAGAGAGATGATTGAACACCAAGGTTCAACCATTGTTCCTCAAATACTAGAGTGGCTAGTGAACTTTTCATGATATCTACAACTTGTTCATTATATCCAAAATTCTCCACTATGACCATTCCTTGGTAAATTTTCTATTTATTAAAGTGATACATGATCTGAACATGATTGGTATGGGAGTTCTATACTAGAATTTTCATGAGATCAATTGCTCTATTTTTTTTAAAGAAGATCTATATCGGATACTTCACAACTATGCCAATATCTTCAAGTTGTTTCTTCATACATAGAATCCGAGTACATGAATTGGTTACTGATTTGTATTATAATTTATTTTTTCTCATTGAGCTTCTTTCCTACACTTAATATACCTTATGACACATTTTATCCACATAATTAATGAACAACCACTTATAGACTTATGTTCCACCACATCTCCCACCTAATACACATCATAGAACTCATATAACTCATGATATTTTCCTACATCAAATACTAATTGATAATTTTGAGGACATTATATGTATCGCATAATATAACTAACCAATATGATATAATCTCCCTTCATATTACTCAAAAAATGAGTCGTTAAACAGGTTGAAAAAACAATATTTCGCTATATTATATTCAAATATAGTAAAAATCTAATAATTATCCAATATAAGGTATGATCTACTAATTTCCCATCCTCATGATTTACAATATTGGTTCTAACTACAATTAGAGTAAACATTGTTTTATAATACACATATTTAACTTCCTTAGTATCTCCCTCACATACCTCAACTATGAGATAATGGTATCTCACTCTTTCGTAATACCTTACATTCCTAGAAAATTATTGTTCTCAATAATCATGGACATTTAAAATTATAAGCTCATAAATTTTATAAACTCCTCTATATATTTCTATCTTCTTATTATGAAACTTATTTCCTCAACATAAACAAACTCAACAAACTTTTCTTCCTTTGATGATTCTATATATATGTAGTGGTTGAGCACAACCCATTTAGACTCCATCTTTTTCAAGTATAAGCCATGCTGAGCATACCATGATATTATTAACTACATTAGACCATTAGAGGCCTTATTTAACACACACACTTTAACTTCATGGTTTAAAATCATGAAACAAAGTGATTCTTCAATATAGTATACTTCTTGAAAAATTCTATTAAAAAAATTTAACATCTATATGATAATTCTTCAATCGTATTTGAATCATCATTACCATAAAATGCATGATCAAATACTTTTGTGTCACAAGCATAAAGTTTTCTTCAAAATCAACACATTTAACCATATAACAGACTTTCAATTCCATATGTTCCTTATATTAAATTACATTTACATGATTTTTGAACATATTTATTAAGAACTTTTTCATCAAAAACACATTATGATGTTTATTTTTCATCATAAGTTCTATTTTTTTATTCTTTTCTTTCTAACCCAATTCCTCAACCATGAATCTAACTAATTATTTATCCTTTGATGATACTTTAAAATTTTCTTTTTCCACCATTTATAAAGTCATAATATGATCTAAATTTCTCATCATTCATGTATATATCAACTTAATTCTGCCACCGAATATGAAAGATGTATCAATATATAATCACTTATTTCTCCCCTAAGAAACTAACTACCTTTATTTAATAATGGAATCCTCTTTGGATTCATCCTGAGAAACATCATAATTTTAGGAGTTATGAGAAATCACTGGAGTGGTTTCAACTTCATCCACTTCTTCATACAATTCTTCACAGCTTAAACATTGGGAAATGTTTTGATATTTTTCTTTAATGAATTTTAGTTCAAAAAATTCCATAATTTTATTCAGTATTTTATTAAACCATTTTCAGCCTTAATATTTTAAAAATTTCTTAAGAAACTCATTCTTTTATAATATCACCATACTTTCCTAGATTTACTTCATTATTGTGAATGTAATATATATTCCAAAAACCTAAAAATGTTTTAATGGTGGCTTCCTTCCATTCCATATTTCATGTGGTGTTATTTGTTTCATGGGAATTATCACTACCCAGTTTTGGGTGTATATTTCCACTTGTATAGCTTCATTGCAGTAATTTCAAGACACAAAACTTTCAATAAGCATGTTTTTTTCATATAGTTTTACCTTAATAGTTTCATCACTCTATAACTCATTTTTTTTGTGGATTTCATACTGAGGAGACCTCATTCTTAATGTAACAATTTTCAAGGTAGTTTTCAAATTCAATGGATATGTAATCTATTAAATTTTCAAATAACAATATCTTGATAGTATGACCATATTCATTCACCACTCTTCACATGTACTTATTCAAGGAGTTCATCACTTCCCTATTTCTTAACATGAACATAACAAAAGAAATTATACTATGATCATTGAAAAAAAATGAAATACATTTCCCTATATGTTACACATATATTCATTGGGACATATAAATCAATATAAACTATATTGATGAGATTGGAAACCATTTTATTATTTTGGATATATAAATTTTAAACCATTTTTTCATTCATAAAATCATCAAAATTATTTTCACTATCTCACTTTACAGTGCGTATATCCCCCACATCGATTAACTTGGACATGTTTTCTATGCTTTGTTAGTGAATGTTTTATAACCATCAGTTACATATATATTATCCTCTTAAATATATATAAAAAAATTATTCTCATTGTTATCCACCTAATATATATTTTCATTTATCCCCTAACCTTTCATAAGATATTTCTCAGCTTTTCATTTTATAACTCATTTTTTTTATTAAATGTAACTTCAAGTCCTAAGTTATAGAGTTGAATGACACTCAAGATATTTTTATACCATCCATCCACATAGTAATTTTTTTTCATGTCATAACCATAAAATCATGTATTACTACTCCATTTGATTTTTAGCACACCATAATTTTCAAAACAATATTTTCCATCAACTCTTCCCTTCACATTATTTAGCAGATTCACATTTCCAGTTACATGGGATGAAAAACCACTATCAAGAATCCAATTATTTTTATTATTCATTTATTTTAGATAATTTTTTACTATATTAGTCATATCAATTTTAATCTTTTACTTTCATTGAATATGTGGTTGAATAGATTCATAATATAACCTTTTCATATTCTCCTAAAAAAGAAAGGCGAGATCATACTCGTATTCTTCTTCTAACAGAGAGTATATATTTTTATGAGGTATATTACTTTTTTGACCTATTTTTATTTCACTTTTAGATATATAGTTAATATTTACACGTCCTCTTATTCTAAAATAAATTTATTTATGTCCAATGTTAGAGTAATTTTTACAAAAACCATATAAATTAATTATTCTCTTTGATGAAGGATATACCCTTATTCTCCTTTGGTGACTACCTGGTGAAACTCCATCCAAATCTCTTCCTTCCTCTTCATAATATGACATAGAGTGGCCAAGATAGTAATATACTATACACTTCATTATAGGAAAGGTATGCTCTATTTTATTACTCCATATGTCCCCATCCTTCATAAATCACCTAAATTATTGAAATTTATTCAAATTTTTTGGATTGTTTTCAACCTTATGATTTCCTTTATTTAGAAAGATAATTGTTATTACTTTTGATGAATAGTTTTTCTATAATATTTAATTATATTTACACCATTGTTTAGATATATCACTATTATTTCATTTGATGTCACATAATCACTACTGATCCCACTTTTACCTATAAATTTGGGTCATTGTTCATTCATAATTTTATTAATTCTTTCAGAGCCTTGATTTACCCTTTCTATCAATTATTCATCACAAAACATCCTGAGGTATAGCTTCTTTTAATAATCACTTGATTTTACTTATTATTCTTTTTTATTTCTAAATGAAAAAATTTCCCCTTATAGGGATTATACCTTCTTTTTCCTCTCTTTTACACATGAATTGAGGTCATAAATCACCTTAGTATATTCTTCAATATTCATCTTGAAATTCAAAACTTCTTATAAACTCACCTGATTATAAATTTGATTATCTAACTCTTCTTATATCCAATAAATCTATGATTCAATATGGTTTATATATTTGGAGTATTGTTTTAGTAATCTTTTAATATTTTTATTTTTATTCCTTTTAATATAAATCTCTTAAAGAGATCCTTCAAGTTCCACCTTTAGATCTACCTATCCTTTATGTTTATTGATAATATATTATTCATGTTTTTTCATTTGAGAACCTCCTTGTTAAATAGTTTCCTTTTTGTAATCTTCTCTATCAAATTTAAATTCTATTTCAACTTCCTCAAGATAAGATTAATTATCATTTTATTTTTTCTTCACAAATCACTTCCTCTGAAATCTATTCCAGATGAACTCCCAGTTTCAGAGTCTCTTCTAGGAAAGAATCCTCTTGGTGTCTTCTATATATTTGTTTCTTTATTTTTTATCATAATTGTTTTTGTAAAATTGTTTTAATATTTCCATATTTTCTTAAATTAATGAATGCCAAAGGATACTTTCATTTAAACCTACATTTTCCTCTCTTAAACTTTATATTGGTGAGAGAAAGGATCTCATCAACCATTTAACAATCTTAACCTTTATAATTAATGATTTTACATGCATTTAAATTCCATATCCATTCTAGTGTGGGTTTATTTAACTTCTATATTAATTTACCTTTTATATTCCACTGGGTTTCTTACAAGATCATCTATAGAAATCATGCTCAAATACCATTATCCAGAAGTTGAAACTTTTGATTTATAAGTGTTGGAAATCTTTATAATGTATTTTTATAAATATCTATATCCTTTATTTATTCACCCTTACCTAAAATATCTCAAACAACCATGGTAATTTGATTGAAGATACTATCATGAAATTCATCAGGGATCATTTTCATATAATCAAACCTATTTTAAATAACATGAAGCTTATCTTATTTCACAATGCTATAAACTTCATTAATTTTTACAAGTTTATCCCAAATAACATTAGAACTAGTGTAGATTATCACTTTCATATATATATATATATATATATATATATATATATATTCTTAAAGATATCTGATTTGATCATTTTGAGCTTATACTTCTTCATCTAGCATTTTTTTGATAGCTCATGTCATATATTATCTAATCACATCAATGACATGAATTCTATACATGTAAGAAAAATGAACTTCTATACCAGGTGATCAAAGACATGATATTGTATTTTTTTCAAATATATTAGTTAATACCATCAAATAGAGGAAATCATATTGAATTTACTATATTCTCTATCTTATGTAATTTTGGAAGAATGATTTTACATGTGTTACTATTAACTCAGATGCGATTAGTTGCAACCTAGGAAAACCTGAGAGGGGATGGGTGAATCATTGTTTCGACATTATCCTTCATAATTATAGATATTTTATCCATGTTTATAGGAAATTTTGGACCCTATTTATTTTACCCTTACATCCCCAATAATCACAAAAATAGAAAATAAAACATAACATAAATTTTTTTACTTTTTTCAACACTAAGGGCTAGTCCAAGGAGGAAACATCGATGATGTGTCAATAATACCTAAATCAATTATGTTTCACTACTATTTTTTAATTAAAATAAATATCTATGGTCACTAAATTCTTAAAAACTACATTTACAATAAATTCTAGGATCACATGACACCTACCTCAAATCACTTTCATCGACTCCTCCTTCCTCACTACACTAAATGAATTCATCCTAAGTATAAAATATTTAGGGTCACTTAAAAATATAAAATAATTATGACTAAAAATTACACCATTATAGTATTAATTTTATCTTATAATTAAACATATAGTTTATATCAAGTTAGTTCACCCATGTCCCAGGATTTACCCATGTATTCTCTACCTAAGACCTTAGTTTCTCCTAAGTTTACATTGCCCAAAACCTTGAATTCTCCAAAGTATTCTTTATAAAAGTCCCCTAAAAAATCTTTGTTGAAATAATTTATATTCTCTCAAGTAGGAACACCCTTATACCATAGATATTTCTTATTAGTGAAACCATATTTACCCAAAAAATTTGATCAATTCCTTTGAAAAAATATTTTACTCAACTCTTTCTCTCAGTTGATTCGCTCAACTACTTATCCCAGATGATTTCCTCATCAACATATCTTGAATATGACCTATGGTAGAGCTAATTAATGATAATTTTAATAATAATTAAACTCAAATTATTGTATTATATGGGTATTTATAGGAAAAAAATCAACTTGTGTTCAACTCTATGATCTAGAAACTTTGGAAAGTCATTTTACTATATCCACTAGTGTGAAAGCTCCTTGATTTGCATAGAACCCTATCAAACATGAAAAAGACTCATGGATTTTTTTAGTTACCAGACCAGTATGGGTGGCTTGTGTTTGACACTCTTACAATGTCCCAAGACTAGTGTGTAGTATACACCCCCTTTTTCTCAAGAATAAAATTTCAAAATTCCATTTATTTTTACACCTAGACATTTAGAAAACACTAAAAAATATTCTATTTCAATTCATCTTCTAGGAATCCATTTGTTTCAAATAATTGTTCTTAAATATTAAACACCTTGATCATAATATACACGTATTAACAAAAAACACAACACACCATTAATTTCAATATTGAACCACATCAGTACTAATACAATTAAAGAGAATTTTTTTAGGGATTCATATATTCCAATCATAGGATATTTAGTGTTGGGTATTACATGATGTTCACACCTACAAAAAGATCAAACAAACATTTTCCATATTAATATCTTGTATTAAATGGAATTTAAAAACTTTATGGATCAAATTTTTTCATCATTATACTCCATGATAGCACAGTTGATAATTCTCTATTTAGTTGTATTGTTCTCATCTAAAAAAAATTTCTCTTCTTTGATACCAATTATTTCGTGAACTATTCATATGTGATCACATTTTATAACCATCTATAAAAGTATTTTCAATTTTTTTTATTTTAAATTTCTAGAAAATTAATCCCTTCTACACAATATTCCATTTTTTAATAATTTTTTGGAATAGAATTGGTGGTTTATAAGGTGGTGGGTATTACACTATAACTTTATTCTCAACTCAACTTTCCTTATCCTCTATATTTTACTCTTTTTTATTTTCATTTTTTATTATTTATCATACAGTCTTCTCTATTCCTTAGTATTTACTCCATGTTTTTACCATTCTTCATAGTGATATCATTCAATTCTCTACAAGGTATTACCTTTTTTCCACCTAATAACACTCCTCTTATCCTCTCCTTGAGTTGTTTTCCAATTTTACAAACTTGGTACATAAGATTCCACATGGAATAATTTTAATCTTTTGAATCAGATATTAATTCTTTGATGGAAGCCTTAATGGTTTCCATGAATATCAATTGTGTCTCCTAAGATAAAATTATTTGACATTAAAGTGACAGTCCTAGTTTTTATTAGAACCATAGTTCTTTATTTCAGTATCCTTAATTGTTTTATTATGTCCTCCAACCCAAATTTTTTTTGATGATTATATTCAACAAAATTAGCTTCCTTAGTGTACATAACTTGGGGTTGTTGAATATCCATTTTCATATCCATATTATTTTTCAAATATTAAATGTGAGTAGTCATACATCTATTGTTTTCAAACATTGAAACTTATCTTTTTGAACTGCTTCCATTTTTCATTGGAAACTGTTGCTTTAGAACTCATCTAATAAATTATATCATTGTCTTGTAAATTTATTCATTAATGAACCTCCGATTTTAGCATCCAAAATTGACATATTCCCATAACAAAACCCTTATAAAATGTTCTACCTATAAAATACACCTCTAGATAATGCTGAGGAATTGTTTTTAATAATTATTTAATCCTATAGATTTAGTTTAAATTGATTTGAAAAAAATTGAATTAAATTTAAAATGAACTTTTAAATATTCATATATTATGAGAGTAAGATAATATTTTCAGTAATTTTATTTCCATTTTACCCCATTTAGTGATCAAAAGTGGTGCCAATATTTTTATATTCTCTTTATTTGTCTCAAAACAAAAACTAATAAATCTTTACCTTACTGCATTATTAGATAAATGTTTAATTTTAATGTATCAAAATTTTAATAAAACATACCAAGTGTGAATTTAGATCTATATATGGTTAATTTAATTGATTTTTATATCATTAGGATGATAATTTGATTTATCTTAAAGTGGTTTATAGAAAATAGAGGCGCTGAAATTATTCATAATACACCCACATAAGATGGTGGACAATAGAATATGAGTGTCATTTTCTTAAACTCTATTCCATGAACAACATTTTACTCAACTTTTCCTCACTCCACTCCAACCATATTTACTTTTTTTTCTCTTGCCTCCTTAATATTTTCTCTATATTAGGATTATAATTGAGAATATCATTTTCCTTTCTACTGGTTGAGTAATTTTACAGTAATGTTACATTAAAATCACCCAATGAGTATACCAAGTGTATGAAAAATATTAAAAAGAAAAAAAATCATCAATTAACCTAATTTTATTATATTAATGTCCAAAAACATGATGTTATTCTAGGATTTATCACCTCCTGAGGGTGTTATTTAATGTATATAATTTATAATCATGACACCGAATCACTAAAACTACTAAAGGGTAGTATAAGATATTAATGTACTAATTTCTAACATATTGTTACAAGGATACCTAGAATTAAACATTTATGAAAAATTCCAGATGATTAATTTAACTAAAAATGACCAAAACTACTAAAAATAACCATGAATGATGGATGAATAGAGATTCAACAAGTCAACAATAATGAAATATTAAAGCATAAAAGATATGATGAATAAGAATGTCATTGTAAAAATTTGGTCTAAGAAAATCATAGGTCTTGGTCATCACTCTATAAATACTAGACTAAACTTTTCATATGGTCATGTACTTTAGTTTATTTAAGAATAAAATGATATAATTACATGTTTAATCATAACTACTTCAACCCAAACAATGGTCATACATGAATCGATGCATCTAGTCAATGCACTTGATGTCATATCATCTATCAACACACAATGTTCATGAATTAATAAAGGATATAAGATATATAATAATTAATTAATTCAATATCTCAACACAAACAACCATTAAAAATAAGAATATTACATATACTTAATCACTCATTATTAAAAAAGTCAATGAGGCACCCTAGACCTACACTCCTGAGTCTGGTGATAAAAACATATCATTATTATTATTTTAAATGGATTTATTATTATAAGTAATTACTAAAAAATCAAATATATTTATATAATTACATCTTTATATCCAAAAGTTTCCACTACATATCCAAGTATGTTTTTTATTCTATAGTTTTAGATAATTAATAACATAAAATACAAATTAAAACGTATTCCTATCCCTTATTTGTTAATTAATACAATCCTTTCATTTTTATTGTGGATCCACTCATGCTAAAAATAAAAAACAAGGACTTAATCCAAATAATATTATACTCATCATTAAACCCCCAAGAAATTGTTTTAAAACATGGTGTGAATAAAACGTTTCCCAATAGGGGTTCATTATAATAGATGAAAAGACCTGTTTTCAAATACATAAAAACTTATTGAAAACATTTTCATCAAAATGGAATACTTTAAATATAATAAAATTTTTATTTAATTATTAAATTTATATTTTCCATTAAAAGATAAAAGGTTTTTTAGAAAATAAATTTTAATAACTTGAGTAAGGATAAAGAAAATTTCTAAAAAATAATCATCTCAGAGATCTTTCAAGTATAGTAAACCGCTATTCTTAAATAAATAAAAAATTTATATTTTATAAATCATCAAATCCATTTTTTAAAAAGGAACCTTTAATTTTTATGAGTTTCAAAATAAATCCAAACAAAATGAATCTAGTAATTTTAAATAAAAACCAGTTTTCATGCTAAAAGAAACCTTGAGGCGACTTGAAACATTGAATAAAAAAAGAACCTTTATGGTTTTTATATTGTATAAATCATCAAATCCATTTTTTGAAAAGGAACTGTTTCCGACGCTTTCGCCGGGGCGCGTGCGCATCCGTCTGTGGAGGACGCGCGACTTTGTTGCCCCGCATTCCCGCTTTCCAAAGGCGGGCGGCATTCGTTCCTTGTTCAGGTACGTCTGCTCCTTGATCGAAACGGGATGATGGGATGTCGGTTCTTCCTCCTGTGGATTCCTCCTCAGAACTTGTCACCTAGTCCGGGTCTCCCTCATAGATTTAATACGTTGTTCGTGAATCTCATTCCCGGTGCCATATCTTCATGGACGCCGGTTAATTACACTACTTCCGTCAAGACTTTCCATAGGGTCTTGACATGGTAGCGACCTTCGGTCGAAGTAGACGACAACATCAGGAATGTCTGGGCATCTCTGGGTGCATGGACATTGGGGAACCTGTATTCTTCCTCATAAAAGGGCATCTCAAGGGTGAAAAACCCGAGGCATGTATCTGAGGTTTTCCTCAGTTTCCCGTGTTTAACACAGGGTATGTTGCAAGATTAACGTCTAGTAGAGACGGTTACACCAAAGGCGTGTCATCCGAGGTTTTCCTCAGGCATCTCATGTTTATCACGAGGTAGGCCGCGAGTTTAACGTCTTGCGGAGACGAAATGATGCTGATCAGGACGTCCCATAGAGACAGACCAGATTGGTATATCGCATAGAGACGGCTATGGTCCCAGAGAGACGGATCAGAACGCCCAATGAGGACGGATCTGAGGTGGTGCACTCCCTATAGGGGAAAAGGGTGATGAATCGGGGTGTACACAGAGGACAGCGACCCGGAGATATGATGGGGCTTACACATGGAAGGCGGCCCATGCGCCGCTAGGAGCAGTGAGGAGGTGGATGGCATGATTCCACCGGGATGTGGCGGCCCGGGTGAGAATCAGGATGGGTGATGGATGAATGAGTGAAGTGGAGGAGGATGAAATGGGACCATCGCAGGGGAGACAGTGAAGTTGGGCTTGAGCCTTGAGGAGGCTTCCTACGTATCCCTGTGGCAGGGAATCAAAGTCCGCGTAGTTCAGGGTGGTCACAACGGCTTGCCGTCGGGCGGGAATTGCAGTTTAACGTCGTGCTAGATGTGGGTGAAGCTCGACGGGAATGAATGGCCGAGCAATGTGGCTTGAACCTCATGGAGGCTTCCTACGTACCATGCCTTGACATGGATCAAAGACCTCATAGTTCAGGAGGTGGGTCGCAATGGCTTACCACTAGACTGGAATGGGACCCGACGTGAATGAGCGACGGGTGGGCTTGAACCTCGTGGAGGCTTCCTACGTACCGTGCCTTGACATGGATCAAAGACCTCGTAGTTCAAAAGGTGGGTTTCGCCGGTAAACCGGCGTGAAAGAAGACCTTGGTCCATTATGGGTGGGCTTGAACCTCGTGGAGGCTTCCTACGTACCATGCCTTGACATGGATCAAGGACCTCGTAGTTCAGGAGGGGTTTCGCCGGTAAACCGGCGTGAAAGCAGACCTTGGTCCACTATGGGTGGGCTTGAACCTCATGGAGGCTTCCTACGTACCATGACTTGACATGGATCAAAGACCTCGTAGTTCAGGAGGGGTTTCGCCGGTAAACCGACGTGAAAGCAGACCTTGGTCCACTATTGGTGGGCTTGAACCTCGTGGAGGCTTCCTACATACCATGCCTTGACATGGATCAAATACCTCGTAGTTCAGGAGGGGTTTCGCCGGTAAACCGATGTGAAAGCAGACCTTGGTCCACTATTGGTGGGCTTGAACCTCGTGGAGGCTTCCTACGTACCATGCCTTGACATGGATCAAAGACCTCATAGTTTAGGAGGGGTTTCGCCGGTAAACCGACGTGAAAGCAGACCTTGGTCCACTATTGGTGGGCTTGAACCTCGTGGAGGCTTCCTACGTACCATGCCTTGACATGGATCAAAGACCTCGTAGTTCAGGAGGGGTTTCGCCGGTAAACCGACGTGAAAGCAGACCTTGGTCCACTATTGGTGGGCTTGAACCTCGTAGAGGCTTCCTACGTACCATGCCTTGACAAGGATCAAAGACCTCGTAGTTCAGGAGGGCTTTGTCAGGGTCGGTGCTCACTCTAAGCCCACGTGAGTCATGCTCGATGTGAGAAACAAGAGGTTGCAAGGACCTGACGATCACGTCGCGAAGGGTGCGTCCGTGAGAAGCGAAGAGGGGCTTACGCGTTGGGCGGCCCATGGTGTTGGGACTTACTCCAGGATGGAGGCCCAAAACGGCTTACCGCTGAATGGGGTCACAACGGCTTACCGCTGGATTGGGTCACAACGGATTACCGCTGGATAGGGATGTCAACGGCTTACCGCTGAATGGGGTCACAACGGCTTACCGCTGGATAAGGATCACAACGGATTACCGCTGAATAGGATCACAACGGCTTACCGCTGGATAAGGATCACAACGGCTTACCGCTGGATGGGGATGTCAACGACTTACCGTTGAATGGGGGTCGCAACAGTGGATGGGGCTTACGCGAGGAAGCTGCCCGGGTGCCACTAAGGAGAGACACTGGTGAATGGGGCTTACGCAAGAAGCTGCCCGGGTGTGCCGCTAAGGAGCGGCAATGGTGGATGGGGCTTACGCTAGGAAGCTGCCCGGGTGTGCCGCTAAGGAGCGGAAATGGTGGATGGGGCTTACGCTAGGAAGCTGCCCGGGTGTGCCGCTAAGGAGCGGCAATGGTGGATGGGGCTTACGCTAGGAAGCAGCCCTGGTGTGCCGCTATGGAGCGGCACTGGTGAATGGGGCTTACGCTAGGAAGCTGCCCGGGTGCCGCTAAGGAGTGGCACTGGTGAATGGGTCTTACGCTAGGAAGCTTCCCGGGTGCCACTAAGGAGCGGCACTGGTGAATGGGGCTTACGCTAGGAAGCTGCCCGGGTGCCACTAAGGAGCGGCAATGGTGAATGGGGCTTACGCTAGGAAGCTGCCCGGGTACCACTAAGGAGTGGCACTGATGAATGGGGATTACGCTAGGAAGCTGCCCGGGTGCCGCTAAGGAGCGACACTGGTGAATGGGGCTTACGCTAGGAAGCTGCCCGGGTGCCGCTAAGGAGCGGCAATGGTGAATGGGGCTTACGCTAGGAAGCTGCCCGTGTGCCACTAAGGAGTGGCACTGGTGAATGGGGCTTACGCTAGGAAGCTGCCCGGGTGCCGCTAAGGAGCGTCAATGGTGAATGGGGCTTACGCTAGGAAGCTGCCCGGGTGCCACTAAGGAGCGGCAATGGTGAATGGGGCTTACGCTAGGAAGCTGCCCGGGTGCCACTAAGGAGTGGCACTGATGAATGGGGCTTACGCTAGGAAGCTGCCCGGGTGCCGCTAAGGAGCGGCACTGGTGAATGGGGCTTAGGCTAGGAAGCTGCCCGGGTGCCGCTAAGGAGCGGAAATGGTGAATGGGGCTTACGCTAGGAAGCTGCCCAGGTGCCACTAAGGAGTGGCACTGGTGAATGGGGCTTACGCTAGGAAGCTGCCCGGGTGCCGCTAAGGAGCGGCAATGATGAATGGGGCTTACGCTAGGAAGCTTCCGGTAATGTCTTCCTCATGTCTGGCCATGAGGGCATCCCAACTCACTGGTGAGTTGAGGCCTTCACCTATGCGCTAGTGCACAAGCGGGATAATGCCAAGGGCGTTGGAATCAGCCCAAACAAAGGGACAAGAAAAGTGTGAATCACATGCCCAATATTCAGAACGTCGTGAGATTGGTGTGGTGATGGAGGATTACTGCTGACCATATTCGCAACGCAGCATCCATATCACGTTAGCCAGAAATGAGGACAACAAATGAGGGTCGACCGTTGACCATGTTCGAAACACGGGACCATGTCACAAGTGTTGTCGATCGATCCTTCGGGACGTTGGCCCAGGACAGCAGGCGAACCATAGGTCGAGCATCCATACTGTTAGGGGGTCCCTCCAGACGTGATCAGTCTTCCGGGGCGTTGGCCCAGGACAGCAGGCGGACCATAGGTCGAGCATCCATACTGTTAGGGGGTCCCTCCAGACTTGGAAGTGAATGACGATCCAAACGAAGGACACACAAAGCGTGAGGTGGGGTGATGAAATGTTTGAATGGGTTCCAACGCTCTTGATGTTACGCCAATGTGATCATGGCATTAGGCATCTTATGCTTGGCGCACAAGGCATCTCTTGTTTAATGGAAGAGGCATCCTATGTTTGGAACATAGGAATTACCACAGTTTATAGTCATGTAGTATGGACTGTTAGCATCTCATGCTTGGAGCACGAGGCATCTCTCGCTTGGAGCAAGAGGCATCCTATGTTTGGAGCACAGGGTTTACTACAGTTTATAGTCATGTAGAAAGGACTATTAGCATCTCATGCTTGGAGCATGAGGCATCTCTCGCTTGGAGCAAGAGGCATCCTATCATTTGTTAGATAGGGAGAATACTACAGTTTAGAGTCATGTAGGTAGGACTATTGGAATCTCATGCTAGGAGCATGAGGCATCTCTCGTTAGAAGCGAGAGACATCCTATCATTTGTTAGATAGGGAGTGCTACAGTTTATAGTCATGTAGATAGGACTATTAGGCAGAAGGTGCCTATAAATGGTTGGTGTTGGGGCTTATGCAAGGGCGGCCCTTTCTGGTTGAACCTGGCATAGGAGCCAAGTGATTGGGTTTGGAGGGGTTAACTGAGGAATGGTTCGACTCAAGGTACCCGGGGAATTGATGATGAGAATCTCGACTCACGACATGGAATGAAACCAAGAGGAATATGTCAACTCAAGGTGTTCCATGGTGTGTGGAGGAGTATCTCAAATCATGGTGTCCCATAGGTGGAAGGTGGGAGCGCAATGGAAAATCCCGGCATCCCGGCCCGAAAAGTTCGCGGTGTGACTCTCCATTTTTCATGGGGGTCTGTGACGGTAGCGAAGGGACCGGCCCGGCAGTGACCCCGAGCGGGGGTGCGGGGGCGCAGCCCCCGCGGTATGGACCGGTGGGCGCGAAGGTAGGATCCTCGCGAATGATTGGTCTTCGCGAAGTAGCTTCGCGAAGCATGGGCTCACGGAGCAATGGTCTCTCGCGGAGCAAAGGGGTCTCGTGGAGCTTGGTCTCGCGGAGCAGCATCGCGGAACATGGTCTCGCGGAGCAGCATCGCGGAGCAAGGGCTCGCGGAGCAAAGGGGCTCTCGCGGAGCTTGGTCTCGCGGAGCAGCATCGCAGAGCATAGGCTCACGGAGCATGGACTCCTGGAGTCTCGGCTCGCGGAGCAACGCGAAGGAAGTTGCTCGCGGAGCATGGCTTCGCGGAGCCGCAATGCGGAGCTCCGCTCGGCCGCCCAAGGGGCGAAGTGGCCGTGGCCGTCCTTCTTGAGAAGGGGGGTGAGCTGGGTATTTATAGGCAGGGGCGCCGCGAAGAAGAAATTCCGCACCGCCTCAGGAGCTTCGCGGCGCGCTCGCGAACGTCAAATTCGTTCACGGAGAGGTACCGCCTCCAGAGCTTCGCGACGGCTCGCGAACGTCAAATGCATTCGCGGAGCATCACCGCCTCTGGTGCTTCACGAGGGCGCGATGGTCGGAACGCTTCGCGGCGGGGCTTCGCGGGACCGCGCTGCACGGGTGCTTCGCATCGGTGCTTCGCATTAGTGCTTCGCGACGGGTCTTCGCGGCGCATCGCAAACGTCAAACGGGTTCGCGGAGCCTCTCTCCTCATTGCTTCGCGGCGGCACTCCGTGATCACGGAGGGGGGGCTTCGCGAATGGGCTTCGCGAACCAGATTTCCAGCCCAACTTCAAACGTCCATAACTCCTAATCCGTAACTCCGTTCGGGCCCTAGGACCTACCAAATCGAAGCTTGCAAAATGGACTACGCTCTTGGATCATGTATGGAAGCATTTGGAAAATTTTGGGGACGCGTTTTCCGGGGTCTACAAGAACCTTTACTTTTTATGAGTTTTAAAAAAAATCCAAACAAAATTAATCTAGTAATTTCAAATAAAAACCAATTTTCATTCTCAAAAAACAAAACCTTGAGGTGACCTGGAACATTGAATGCTATATAAGTCATTCCCATTACATAGTGTTAAATTTTCCTTGAGGTTTGGGTTCACACAACATTATTCATCATATTTATAATTTTCGATTTCCATATTTTTAAATAGAATTTTATATCTTTAATCTTTTAAAATTTTTAAAAAATAAATATTGATTAATAGTAATAAATTATTGATTGGTAGTTAGAAATATTTCCAAGGTTTTTTTTTAAAATACATATTTTTAGATAATTTCAAACATGGTTCAGAACAAACTAAAATTTGTGTACATAAATATTTAAAGTAAATAAAGAAGAGATATGGTTTGAAAAATTAACATAAAATTTCAATGAAAATATAATAGTTAATGGCCAAATAACTACAAACGAAATCCATGAAGATAAAATTATTTTCAATTATAAATATACTTTATCGAGAAAATATTGAAAACATTTTTAATGTAAAATGATCATTCAAAAACTCATTAAATTCTATATTTGAAAGAAAATCCTTAAAACTAAACATCAATTTAAAAACATAGTAGAGTATATAGCCTTGTCAAAAATAATGTTTTGAAAAAATTAAAATAGAATATTATTTAAAATTTATGACTTATAAATAATCACATCAATGATTTTTAAATAAATTATTTTAATCTAAAATAATTTCACTAAAAAAATAAATGATAGATTTAAAAATATTTAAAACCATCTTTGATATCATAATCAATTTTTTTGAACAATTCCCTTACAAGGGTTATATGTTGAAAATTTAAAACAATAGTTTAAAAAAAATACCACACATAAACATTCTTTGAAAACATGAAAAAATAAAACATTCTAAGTACACTATATTAAATATATGATTTTGAAAGTTAAAATAGAAAAATTTAAAAGAGTTTTTGTCCCTTACACATAAAAGGTTAATTCTAAACTCATCCAAACAACATTAAAAAAATAATATTTTATTGGAATTTTATAAAAATATAATTTTAAAACATTTTCGCATTAAAAATAGGTTTCTAAAAACATTTTAAATAGTTTTTAAAAAAATTCCCTTACTTTTTCTTCTTAACCCAACCTTGTTGGACATCCTTTGAGGATAAAACATAAATCTAATACTCATTAATCTTTGACTCTATCTATACATCTAGGAAAAATACACTAACTAACATTTTATTTAGTGAATGAGACTTAGTAAGGAACACCAAGTATAAGGAGGTCATTTTATATCTATGATTCAGCATGAATTCAATTATAATTTATTAAAATATATAACTACCTATATACATGGACCATTTTGTCTTCTACTTCTATGTGTCCACCATGGCTTATCCACAACATATAAAATAATTTTCCACAACTTGTGTCCCTGTATTTAAGTTATATATGTCTTAGATATATTCATTGTGTGAAAGAAAATATAGTTATCTATATACCTATCAATATACATGAAATAGATATTTCTAAGAGTAAGATGATGATCTTACCCTTATAGATCTATGAAAAAACCTTCAATTTTGATTTTCCTACTACCAAAAAAAACTAGAATGATGATGACCAATGGCATGACATTTTATTTCATGTGCTTCAAAACTTGGTGGGGATCCTACTTCCTTGATATATATATATATAATCACATATTATATATATATATATATAACATGTAATAATAACAATGTAGTTTATAAGGAGTAAAAGACGACACACCCTAAGACATTATCCTTGTCCTGTGAGCATTATTCAACACTTCTCAAATTATAAAAACCTAACAAGTGGTTCATGAATGTGAATAAATAAATAAATAAATAAATATATATATATATATCATCGATAAAGTGACATGTAGAGGGAGTAGAATTCAAATTAATCTATGCATTTGAACCAGTGGGCTTCTTCCTACCTTCATCGATCCATGTATCACTATAATCCTCAATTATATCTGCTTATGTATATATCATCAATAAAAAAAATAGTATGGGGAAAATAAAACTCCCCTCATATGAAAAATACCATAGATTACTCGAGTTAAAAGATGAATTTTCTACAACATAGTACAAAAATACATCATTTTTTAATTTATGGTGAGTTTCCACAATGAGAGATTATTTGTATACATGAGTGTCATCGATAATAGCAACAACGATGGAGAGAGGTAGAAGATGACTGCAATGACATGCAGTTTTATTTTTAAATGAGTTTGTTTCAAGGTTTTAAAACATGATGATCATTTCCCATTTTAATAGAGTCCCACATATAATTTTTGATCATTTAGGTTCTTCTTTATAAGCATGGACACTTCATCCACCACCAAAAACCAATGGATTTGGGGATCAAACCCTAAATACACCCGCACACACATCCTCATTAGGACGCACCCACCTAAATTCTCCCACACTCATGTGTGGCTTGTGTGTGTCATAAATTCACCATGTTTCCACTAAGTATTATATGGGCACTGGTTGTTACTCTATTCCCCCATGGAATCACAATATCAGCTCGCCGTCCCCCAATTTTTCCTTGGATATATAAATTAATATTTTTAATAATTAGTATCAATTATAATTTATAAATTAAAATCCCACTTCCTAATTATAATTTAAGATGTTAAAATTCTATTATCTATAAGTTTATATTCTATTATAATTATAATTACTAATGTATTATAATTAAAATTTCTAATCTAATTATAATTTTACATAAATATTAATTAAGAATTTATAAACTATTAATCTATCATCTATTTTTACTCTAGAAATTATAACGTAATTATATAATCCCAATTCAATATATTTATTATTAATACATATTCTTAGAAGTTTCACAATTTTGTTTGTATACTTTCATTATAACGATTTCCAACCTATTTAATTTTATCAACTATATTTTCTTAAATATAATTTATAATTTATTATATTAATATTTCACACAGTATAATATTCCTTATATATTTAGAATTTATATTTATATATTCCCTATAAATTATTATAATTCTCTTATATCTATAATTATTATATTATTATTATAATTATATTACCACTATATTTTATATATTATTTCACAATATTAGCTTCAAATTTATATTCCTCATATTTAATTATATATATATATATATATATATATATATATTCCAAGTTAATATTTTGTAAACTATAATTATTTTATTACTAATTTATACAATTATTAAATACTTAATTTATATACTGAAAATTATTTTGTTTTTATTAATAACTTCTAATGTGGTTAAAGTATAAATTTTAAAATACAAGCTTCTTAAATTTCATTTTATATCTAATAAACATTATTTTGAAATCTTATGTTGTTACATTCTATCCCTCATAAATAAATTGTGTTCTCATAATTTTTATTATATAACATAAATTCAATATTCCTAATTAAATTAATAGCTACTAGTCCCTTTTTTAATTATAATCATATATAGTTTTGTACTGATAATTTTTCTTGGAGAAATTGCAATAAATGAAACCATGAAAAATTTTCCCTCTAAAATATAGTATACTGATTCCAAATTTTGAAATAGTGATACCTTAAAAAATATATTTAGTATTCCATCCTTAAATAAAATTTTATTTCTTAAATAAATTTTGTCTAAAATTTATTAAATCCCATAAAATATAATATCAAAATACTCTAAAAGGTTTCTTTCTATAAAATAATTCATGGAATATAATTATTCTAATCTCCAAGTTTATCAAAACATTTCCTCTGATACCAAATGATATGCCCCAAACCTGTGCTCCCATGTTCCATGAAAAAAACATTTTTTATTACAAAAGTATTTTATATTAGAATTAATGACACAAATAAACCAATATATTTATAAAATTATAACTTAAAATCCAAAATGAGTCAAAAAATATCATTTTTTCTCTTTAGGTCTACTATTTTAGAGAATTATAAACTTTTAGTTCAAATTAAAAATCATGTGTTTCTCTTAATTGGTAATTTATACAATTCTTTAATTTTTTCCATCACCCCATTTATGGTAAACTTCATTATTTATTACTTACTAAAAATAAGTTTATACTCACCCCTAATCCTTGTGGTACACCCAAAATTCATATTTAGTTCCCCCTAGTCGATAGGAATGTATAATTTTAACAAATAACTGACCACTAAATCTATAATAAATTAGTATAGTATCATGTATGTTCAAGGTCGATCCCATGAATTTGAGGGTATAAGAATAATTCAACTTAATAATGAAATCTAAAAATCTACTTGAAAATAAAACTATCTAAACTAAGAGAACCCAGATAATATGGGATTGCACTGGGAATTTTCATATTCAGGATCATGAAATAACAAAGTATAAAACATGTTATGATGATTATGATGTTGTTTCAATTAGGTCCAAGTGAATCCCTTGGTCTAGGTAGACACTCTATACTCCCATAGATCACTATTTTTAATGCTCATTGACATTGGGTCACTAAGATGGAGTGTAACCTAAAACCATATTTATACACAGAGAAAGGGATACCCCCATGGTCATGGTGGAAGCCTCACTATATTAATCACACTATAAAGGTACTCTAATACTCAAAGGTAATAGTCATTCTCAATTAAGATGAAAGTTATTTTATCACAATCTTATACCCCTAGAATAATGGTCATTCATGAGAAATAAAGAATAGATAAGAAATTAAAGAATACGAATGATAACCCATCTCAAAAACCAAAAAATAGTACTTTTATTATTCAATAATTTTTTTGTTAAAAACATGAAAAAATAACTCGCCTCTCATTCTAGACATGTGAGGTGTAAAATAAAATAAAATGAATATAAAAATATTGAAATACTAATTTATAATATATAATGTGCATGAAAAACTAATTACTAAGTCTATGATAATCTAGTATATGATCTTGTAAGTTCGAGGTCGATCTCATGAACACAAGTGTAAATGAATAATTTAACAAAATAATTATGACCAATAATATACTTAGAATGAAAACTAACTATCTAAACTAATATAAACCATATGAGATAATATTGTATCGGTAATTTTCATGCTTAGATGCATGAAATAACAAAGTAGAAAACATGTGATGATGATCATGAGGTTTTTGGAATTAGTTCATAGTTAATCCCTTGGTTCGGGTTGACACTGTCCACTCTAATAGATCACCTTTTCTAATGGTCATGTACTTTGAGTCACTAAGATAGTGGGTAACCCAAAAATATATTTAAACATATAGAAAGATACCCCCAATGGTTAGGGTGGAAGCATCACTATATAACTCACACTATAAAGGTACTCTAAAACTCAAAGGCAATGGTCATGCTCAATTAAGATGAAAGATATATTATCACACTCCCAAACCACAAAAAAAAATCATGCACTGCAAATAAATAAATGATAATAAATTAAAATAAAATAATTAGAACACATCACAAAACCATAAAAAGAATGTTACTTTCATTACTTAATACCATTTACATTGAAACCCTCTCACAAACTAACTATAATATCATTCTACCCATAAGAGGTGGAAAATAGAATAAAAAGAATAAAAAATACTCTATGAAACTCCACTTCAGCCGCCTAAGTTATTATCCAAAGAAGTACACCCAAAATTATAATCCCATCACATGTGCGCAATATATATATATATATATATATAGAGTAAATTATCTCCATGATATATTTCATTCATCACCCATTATTTATTGCATCTAACCTCTCTATATTTCACTCTTTTAATTCCCATAGAATCCTATTATCCATATGGTATTCTTATTCATGATATGAGTTCCATAAATATTTTATATCCACATCTATCTCATATATCAGATCTCCATTATGCTCTCCCATATCTCATCTCTTAAATATATCATTTTAATCATCCATATCATCCTCAAATAAGCATGTGATCAATTTGGTAATATCTCACATATATCTCTCTTAAGATATATCTTAACCATGTGTATGTTGAGGCTTGGGTCAAATATTACAAATTTTGAAATCTTAAAAAAATTAATAAAAATATACCCCTATTTTTTTGTTGCATGGTTGACACATCAAATGACCATTATATGTGTGGATCCATTTAATATAATGTTTTTTAAGTATTCAATGTTGTGTCAAAATTTTAGCCAACTCTGAATATAGTTCAAAATTTTATGGGATTAATAATGAAGTGATGTCCAGAATGAAAAAAAGTCCATATTTGACTTACAATCCCATTATATTCATGCAAAATTTGGATCCAATTCATGATCTTCAAATATATATGTATCCCAATATGTGTAGAGTTTTTTTGGAATATTTTATAAGAAAATTTGATACATATAATATTTTATAAAAACAATACTAGAGTGAAATTGAAAGGGAAGTAATAGAATTTACATATAGTTTCAACAATTTATATTTTTATACTTGTTACCTCAAAATAAATAAAAACATATCTAATTATTCATGTAAAAAATAAATAATTACTAAAATAAATAAATAAAATTTTAAAATTTGTATACATGAAATAAGTAAATGAAATACCCCAACATTTAAACTATGATTTTCCTCAAGTACAGATCTCAATACATGTATCAAAGGGATCCCATGACACCAATATTTAAACCTTCAAAGAAAAAATATCAAATAATTATCAATGGGGAATCAAACTTTTTAGCTTCCCATAGAAATATTTCTTCAATTCACTAATTTTTTTAAGGAATCCAATTAATTATATATTTTATTTTTTCCTTTTTAAATTGATGGGTCCTCTCCTTTATTCTATTGAAATATTTTATTTCATTACTATCAAACATTCCAAGTCATGATCAACCAAACATTTGATTTTTGTATCTTGTCACTCAAGGTAAATATTTAAATGCAGTTATACTCATAGCTTGAATACATTATCCTTACCATAATCTTTCAAAGGATCTAAAATATACACCCCTTAAAGAAAAATATCACAAATATTCATAATTTCATTAAAATTTAGGTTCTATTGACTCTATGGCCTTGGGTAGGTATGAATGATACCTAAAAAATATTTAAAGCACAAAATGAGGTTTTAACTCTCAATCAAATTGCATGATAATGAAAAATAACACTCAATGAAAATAATCCTTCAATTATGACCTCTCCCCACTCCCCCAAACTAAAATTAACTCATGAATTAGTATAAGAATAAGGAAATATATTCACCCTCTTATTTTTTTTTCCAAATTTCTATTTTTTTTGAAAGTTATACTTAGGGAAAATATCACATTTATCACCAAAACCCGCATGATCTCCTCATGAAACAAATTTAAATATTTATAATATTATCATTATTCAAGTAATTGTGTTTTTTACCAACCCAATACGCCACCCATTTTTTTTATAAATTTGTCATTTTTTCATTCCATTAATATTTTTACATTTTTCATGATGGATAAACAATATAGAGTTATGAATGATAATCATGAACCTTACCTCTATACCATGAAACACCACCAAAATTTACATTCATGGATTATAAGGGGTTTTTAGGATTCAATTTCATGGTAGGTATCTATTATAATGTATTATAAATAAAAATTCCTCAATCATTTTAAAAGTGACTTTGTACAGTTATACCTTTGACAAGATACCAATGAAATTTCTATAAGGTAACATACCACAATATTCTATCAATAAATATGGATATGGAATATAGAAAAAATTATTTCTACAAGCCTCTTGAGAAGAGAACTATATAATATTGGTAAATATCTCATTTAATGAATAATAATAACAAACTAATCTATATGAATATCATAAATTCATAGAATGAAACATGGAAGGGAAATTTTAACTATGTTAATTAACTGGACTCTCCAAATAATTATTCATTAAATAAATATTCTTATGTTTATATATAATCCTTCAATGACCCATTATACTCATTAAATATTATTAACATTAAAATAAAAAACATAGAATCATGGGTTTCCTATGTAATCTTTGTATCTAAGATAAAAAAGTAACAAAAATTATTAACCAGAGCATTCATTTTTAAAGATCAAGAACATATTTGAAAAAATTGGTGGGGAGTACATGATAATTACTTTAAAGAAACTCCTCTTTCCATATGATTTTATTTCCTTTTCCTTTTGTTTTTCACCTTTACCATGCTTCCTCATGCCTTCTTCCGATAATAGACTTATAAAAGAAAAAAGGTAATGAAATCACAAGTTCCATACTCAATTAACCTGAATGATATTAAGTGGATTGTAGACTACATCATAAAATAAATATTAATTTCATGTTCCTAAACTAATTAATAAGAAATAAATAATAAAAACTCAAGTTTCCTACTACAAATAACTTTTATTATGGTCATTAAGATTGATCTTACCACTTTGGTCACATGATATAAGTATTGTATAGAGATAATCTTCTTAGATATAAATAATTATGATTTTTTCATCCAATTTAGTTCCTTTATTCAACCTCTTTGTAACCTGAAAAAAAAAATTGAATAGAAAACATAGTAACATAAACCTCAAGTGATTTAAGAAGTAGGTCCATGGATATTCAAACTTAGTACCTATTTCTAACACTTTTCATCGGGGTTGTGTATAGTATTTTCATTTATAGGTGACATGATGCTTGTTTCCCCACATTATCACATTCCAAAGGTGGGAATCCTCCATCAATTTAATTAACAATGTTGTATCCTTTATCAAAACAATATTATGGGATTTTAGTTACTCCTTCCATAGATTCCTCATTGGAGTTTTCCCCAAATATAGGTCTTCCACATAGATTTAATTCATGTTCATGAAATTCATTCCTGATGCCATATTAAAGTGGAAATAGGTTAATTATGCTACCTCTCTCTTAATAGGGTTTCAACCTTCAATTAGAAAAGATAGAAATTTTTGGAATTTCTGGGAATTTATATACATTGACTAGGATGGGAATCTGAAAAGTATTATCCTTTTGAAGTTGGAGGTATCTCATTTGAGGCATATTAGTCATGGAACCTATGTAATACCATATAGTCTATGAGTTAATTGACCTTAGGGGTGTAAGGAATCTGGGGATTTTTACCATAGGCATCCCATGTTTATTTTATGGGGTATAGATTTTGAATCATGTCTCTTGTTTAATCTGTTGTGGGGATATGTGGTTGGTTAACTGTGTCTCCAAAGGGAAATATTTCACACATTTGATTTGGTTATGTGTGTCCCCAAGGGGAAAATTTCACACTTCGTATTTGGTTAAGTGTGTCCCCTAGGGGGGTATTTCACTTTTGGGCTTTAAGTGTGTCCCAAGGGGAAGATTTAACACTTTAGATTTGGTTAAGTGTGTCCCTTAGGGGGGTGATTTCACACTGGGATTTGGTGTCGATGAAAGAAAGTTCCCCCAAATGGGGGAAAATTACACTTAGGTATTTTATGGTGACGATAGATAGTGTGACCCCATATATGGGAAATGACCACACTTAAGGATTTTATGGTGATGTTGGGGCATCGAGATTGAAGCTCATATGGTACCCTAGATGTGTTGGTATGTCAAGATTGAAACTAATGGTGGCATCCTATATACCCTATTAAGAAATAGGGATCAAAACCCATTTATTTAGTTGCCAAAAATTTAGGTTGTGTGACAGGGCTGGTCCATACAATTTAACATTATGTCCTAAGGATGTTCATGTCATGGAAGGAGAGACAAAGAGGGATGATGTGGGGCCTACGGTTATGGACTTCTTGGGGATCCTCTCTATAGGGTGACAACCAATGGAGGGGAAGGAGTGGAATCCCATGATGATTGTACATGGGGTATCTTATTCTAATCACATGAGGTAAGGCTATGATTTCACATCACGTGTTGAGGATGTTTTCATATAGTTTAATTTCATATGATTAGGATGTTGGGATATGAAATTTTACATCATACAACTCATACAATGGTAGGGTCTACACTCAGGGAGATCATTTTGATGAGGGAGAGGAAGATTTAGAAAAAAGTCATCTTTACCAGAAAAGGTTGGACATTTCTCTTTATGATGCCACCTTTAGGGCTTACGTGTCTATTGATCATGTGACTCTGAGTGGGGAATGGATTAAAAATTGCCATGGGAGAGTGGAAATCAAGGGTCCTGATGTTAGGGTGCCTATTATTAAGATTAAGAGGAATTATGGTTACTATTATTAGGAGAAAAATTCAAGGTAACATTCTAGTACATTCTTGATGAAAAGTGGGTGGACATAAGGGTTGTTGATACATATTGGATAAGAATTTGGTGTGCAAATGAATAGGTTTTGGATGGGTATAGGGACCCTAGGAACTCATATTTTATGAAAGGGGGATGGTTGAAAAGTGGCACTGGGGAGAGAAATGGGGTATATGTTTTGTAAAAGTTGGAGATTCATGAAATTTTAGGGTTTTGAAAAGGACATGGGGCATGAAAAAGAAATGGGGATCACGAAATTGAATTATTTATGAAATAGGGTGACCCTATCTCAGAATGAAGTCTTGTTACCTATGGGGTTGTTTTTATGAAGTATAGTTATCTCATTAAACCCTAATATCACCAAAGGGATTTCATCTTATGATAATCCCATAGGCCTTCATGAAAGTCATATCCACCATGGGTTGAGGATATTAAAACCCCATGGGATGTGGTTTCATAAAATATGGTTTCATAAGGAAATTTATCTCCTATTTGGTTCGTGAAGGTTTGGATTCAAAAAAATTAGATATTTGGTTGAAATTCCTAAGGTTTCATCCCCTTAAAATTTATAAATGGTGGTATTTATAGGCCCAACATATATTATGGTATTTATTTCATGAAAAATATAGGATTTTGTGGAATATTATGAGTTTCATGAAGGAAGGATTGTTCCTTGAATAGAAATACATTGCACAGAGGTTACATCCTCTAGATCTGTGTGGCTAGGTGACTTCCATGAACCATAGCTATGCTTTATGGAGTCTACCACCTCAACATCCACTTGGATGGTGAGTTATGTGAGCCATATATATTTGTAAAGGTTTTTAACCTCACAAACCTAAACCCTTAAGTGGAATTTTGTTCTATTTTATTTTGAGAATGATTTGAACTGGTCATACCTTCCTCAAACTCTCTCATAACATGTGTATTTAAAAGTCAACAAATTCCCCCCCTCAGAATTGGATCTAAAGAGAGAGAAGAGGGTTGTATTGAGAGGGAATCCTATCAAAAATTAGTGATTGGAATGCTTTTTTCATGTAACTCAGTCTAAATATATGCCAATAAATAGTGGTGGGGGTCCTTGAGGGGACCATGATCATTTCACAAAATAAAGGTTAGTTATATCTTTTCATAAAACTCAATACTTTCATGATCACTTTTTAATCTTGATCCTCACCACTTATGAAGAATTCCTCTTCCTAGAACTGCTGTTTTGTGAATAGTCTTCCACAATCTTTTGAACTTTCATGAAATCGACCTTCAAGAACTTACCTTTATGAACTACTTCAAAAAGTATTATAATCCTTAGATAAAATGGTCACAAATGGTGCTGAAGATTTTGTTGATTAGATATGGGAGATAAATGAGAACCTCTTGATTGGGGATAGATTCTCGATTTAGTCAAATCCTGACACACTCATTGCATTTCGGATGGAGGCTCAATAGTAATACCCACTATTAAAGCGGTTCCACTATATTGTTTTTTCATGAGGGACAATTTTTTTATCCCCAGTTCCAACTAAGATGAGACCAAATACTTTTCCAATAGCACACATGGGAAGTATTATTGGCATAAATCTGTTTAAGGGAACATTACGAAGAACCACATGTCTCTTAATACTTATACCCTATGGAACCATGTGAAAAAGTCAATAGGGAGGTGTTGAAGGAAGAGGAATTTCCCATTAAATGTGAGATCATTTTTAAGGTAGGTTTGATGGACCTTCTCAATTCATGGATAAAATATTGGGACATATACCAGGGTGGTAACTTTATAGATGAATGGGCTTGGGTGTACTATATATTCTAGTACTATAATAAATTTTAGTTTGATATAATTTGGTTTTGGATCTATGATAAGGCATTGTGCTAATGGTTCCATATCTACCATATTCAGTATATTGTTCCAGAGATACTGATCAGTTGGTCACTAGGGACCAACAATTTTCTCTTACATCACTGGGAGGCTGTCATTGGTTTATGTGACCTCTACCACATCATTGGGATACCCATAAAAGGGGATATGTATGATGATTTTCTCTCATTTGAGTATGTTTGGGATGAATAGGAGTTGATGTAGGTGATCACAAGGTCTCTTCTATGCTTGGTGCATGGGGAGAAATAACACAAACCAAGGATGAATGATATCATGTTCAAACAATGGTTTTTTATTTCTTAAATTATTATGTATTCAATATTCCCGGTAGGCCATGCCAATGTCCAAAGTCATCAATATGGGGCATGGATAATTCATACTAGAGGAACCTAGAGGCGAGACAATGGAAGTTGTTGGGATACAGTGTGAAGCATGAGGATCCCATAGTCATAGGATGGTAGGATTTATTGCCGCACTAATCTATTAGTTGATTCTCCCAGTTTAGGATGTGCATATGGGGGTGTGGATGAGCAACATCATCATGGTGGAGATGCTGGAAATAGGGTAAAAAATAAACCTAGTAGTCCCAACATTGGTAAAGTTGTACAAGGTTTCATGTCACATCGGTTGGTGAAAGACCCCTTTCTATGTGTGTGGGACCTTCCATTTCCTGTATGTTTGGGTCACCACACATGTGGGGGATATGAATAACCAAACCCCATATCCCCACCTAGCACAAATTTCCTATCATCGGTCCTCAATATCTCCAGGATTCGACCACTTGACTTGGGATTAATGGATGTGCTAGTGAGGATCATCCTAGAGGGCCACATTAATTTTAATATTATTCATTTTCTTGGATAAATGGTGACCAATTATGGAATGAGTACCATAGAGCAGTGGTTATACCTCTTGGCCTTTTGATCTAGGGTATTGGTGGCTAGGGTGGATTGTAAGGTGATTTGTGAGATATACAGCTCACATCACTCTGTGTAGCAGTTCTGGTGACTCCAATGGATCACCCAAAAGGCCTATATAGCAGTACAAAGTGAGTTAAATCCATCAGTCCTTTTTTATATATGGCACATTTTCACGCGTGAAGATGGAAATGGGCGAAATGAGCCGCCACCACCTACTACTGCTTATGGTCTCATCTATGAATATGCATTGAGATGGGAGGGAATGTATCTTATTGAAATAATAAGGAGACTGGTGACTCGGTCTACTGAGGAAGGGGCCCCACAACCATGGGGTTGGGGAGAGTAGCGATAAAGACATATTGTGGAGGTAGACCTTGAACAAAAAGTGGGGAAGTGGGAGTAGCTCCAGTATTGTCTATTTTTGCACAAGAAAAATATTTAGGGAGGGAAGAAAAAATAAGATCAATAATCCTAGGAAAGTAACCTTGGGAGGAAGGTGGACCTCTGGAGTGATTCTAAGGGAACATGTACAAACCTTGGGGAAATGACTATGTTACCTGGTTATCCCCAAATATGTTGTCTACCTCTATGTTTGGGAGAAATGGGTAATTAATAGACAAATCTACTCTCTCCATGATCTATAAAAACATCTCCAATAGGAGGGAATAAACCTTTTAGGGTTGGGTCATGAAATAGCATACTTACTTGTTCCCTAGGATGAGGTGATGAAATATATCCTGGATCTGGAAAAACTAATTCACTCTCATAGCATTGTGATACCCCAAACTAGTTGATTAAAGGTGATAATAGTCATAACTTCTCTTTAAAACATTTATATGGACCAACTAGCTTTTGTTATGGTTGGTGGTGAGGGATAAGAAGATAAAGGAATCTTGGGGAAGTGATGCCTACATGGATTCCCCGAGGAAAGGAGACCATGCTTTCGATCAAGTAAATTTTCTAATTTTGTTTAATTTGACCATTTTCCACCCTTCAAGGTAATTTTATAATTATTTTAATTTTGTAGTAATTAGAGAGCACCAAGGAAGGGTATGCTTGTAATGAACCTAAATAATTGGATAAGGGATCTCTAACCCTTAAGGGGGTGGGAGTGGGGTCTCTTCCAGATGTTTCAGTCACATGTTTTCAGTCATATTTTAACGTGGTTCCTATAACTAATGCGATGGATCAACATTCCAAAGTGTTTATTTGTAACCACTATTACTCATATGTTTTTTATATCCATGTTTGGTAATTTTTCTCAGTCATCTATTTCCTTTTGAATTGATCCAACACATCCACCCACAGGGCAACCTCCGACAGCTGGGGTGTTGGCCGCCGGTAGGCTATTTCCAGGGGGGTTTTTGGTGAACCTAGCTGTTTGGTTTATAACACTCTTGTAATACTTCTATCATTTTCACTATTTTGTTTTTTTTCTTCCATAAGTTACATTTTTCTAACCTAGTATTTAAATTGAAGTTCAAACCATGTTTGGGGATCAACCTCCAGTGTTGACGTTTAAGACCATGGATCCTACAACCAAGGTAGTGACTAAAGACACTTATGTATCAAAAGATATGGAATATGAGTTTTTTGCCTTTTATGGGAGTGTTTGAGGAGGTTTTGGTGGTTGGGACTAGCATATAGGTGCTAATTTAGGTGTCTTCTAGGATTGAGGCCTCAATTGAGGGGGTTGAAATAAATCCATAAACATGAAAGGTTGAGGAGGATATGATGGATATTACTACCTTAGAAACACCACTGGTGGGAGATAATTGAGCTGTGACCTCAATAATGGTGGTTGAGATCATTCCACTAATGGGGGAGGTAGAGGAGACTGTGGTGGCTGAGCCATCCTGGGAAGTGCCAAAAGAGGTGGATGTGGCTCCCGTTGTGGAAAAAGAATCTGATGAGGATGAATTTATCTCAGTATTGGGGATACGTCCACCTGAGGTCTTGCCTATATATGGCCTTTCCATTGATGTGTTGGCTTTCTTACCTCAATATGAGCTTGTTATTCTTGAGGACATTGAGGATTATGACTCAGACATTGCTGAGGAGAACCGAGCCACCCAACACAAGGTACGGAGGAGTGTATATAATTTCATCACTTTCACTCCACAAGATAATATACCAAACTAGGTGGGATATATCCACCATTGGTTAGTCATCCTGGGGATTTATGGAGTGGATTATAACAATCTCTATGCGCTATATTTGGATTATTCCATTAAATGACTGCATTCTGAGTAGATGAAGTTTGATATTCCATGTCACAAGAAGAATGCTAAGGGAACCCAAGTGCTCTATTACACTAAAGAGAAGATTGATCACCTAGAATAGAATAAGTTATATCATGCATACATTATCACTACTCAAGCAGGGATCATTGGAAAATTGAGGGTTTAGTTCATAGTGGATGAGACTAAAGAAGAAGACGTGGTATCTATGGTGGAGAAGTACCAAGAAAGGAAGGATAGAGCATGAATTGGGGTTGATAAATTTATACCTATTGTTTAGGATGATTCGGCTGATCTGGGGGAGCGATAGTAGAATCTGGTGGCTACTCGATAGAGGCTGGTGGAGCTCGAGCACTCAGTCATTGGGACTAAGCGTTAGGAAAATTTAGTTTAGTTTAAAATAAATTAGAGGATCTGACATGTGGAATACCCTTACCAAACATTAGGAATGGTTTTTTTCAATTTCCCATATGGTTAAATGTTCTCTTTTTTCTGAATCTTGATCATATTTATTAAAAAACCAAAAATAAATCCCTAATCCCACGTGATTCATGCTCTGTGTGGGAAACAAGGAAAAATAGAATATTTCTCCTTTTATACGAGAGTGTTATATAAGGACCAAACACTTAGGTTCTGAATTGTTTTTTGACTTCCAAGAGTGGCCTGGACAAGGAAATATTATCTAGATAATGAGACTTTTTACACAGTCAATTTTATTTCTCAATGTGAATTAGTGCACAAATGGGTTAACTTTATGGGTGTTGAATTCTTCCCAAACCAATACGAAATAGGGTAATGATGGGGGAGTAGAATTCTTCCTGAACTAAGGGGAGTGGGATGTGTGAATTGGGATACCCATTATTTGGAACACAAAATGGGCGATGTGATGATGGAGGATGACTACTGAAAATGTTCCAAACATAGATTCTATTGTAATTTTTCTAGGGATGGGGGAATAATGAGGTTCGACCATTGACCATGTTCAAAAAATGTGACCTATTAAAATGTCTTTGGTAGTCTTTTGGAGCATGTGCCAAGGATGGTCGGTGAGCCTCTCTGGTCAGGCACCATTTCCATTACGGGGTTCATTCAAACATAAAATATGATGGGGATCAAAATAAATAGCGATGCAAGGTATGAGGATGAATTGGTATATTATTATGATGGATTTAAAAACCCACATAATTACACTATTGTGGCTTTGATAACATTTGGTAATCATGTCAGTCTAAATAATGGTTAGACTCGTATTCCATGGTTATCATTATCTAGGTTGATAAGAAATGCTCAAATAACTCAAATGGTGCAATAGATGATCAAAACTGATGGAGGGAAAGGGATCCAAAATTAACGACCTAAAATGTTTTTTATATTTACATAATGATATATAGACGAAGATAATTCATTTTAAAGTCTTTTGGTAGGGATATTGAACACACTGTTTAATATCTTAAAATGAGTATGATGCATCACACAGTTCAACATTGTGTGATTAGGATGTTTATAGAGTAGTTTGGAACCTTGTGTCTAGGATGTGTGAACTATCATAGATAGATCCCATATATTCAAGGTAGTAGGATGAATGGACAATAAATACATTAGTGGCACCTCATAGAGTAGCTCCTGAGGAAAATGGAGCTATGATTTTGCTTTAACATTTCCCTGAACTGATGGGTTCAGTGAGCATTGCCAATATTTTATTGGGGTCTAAGGTGGGTCCCACTAGTTTTTCACCTTTTTATTTAGTCCGTTACTTTTTACCAAGTCATTAAAGAGACCTATAAGGGAAGATTATGACTTTTACTCAAGTTTCACTTATGGGTCTTTAACCTGACAAACATATGTTTCTCTTTTCCTTGGGAAATTTAAGTTTATACTAGTCAGACTAAGAATTCATAAATAGTTTGAGGTCATAATGATTTATACAAGATTTGAAAATAGTTTAAGGTCATAATTATTAGACCATGGGGTGTGTTTCTAGGGAGTGAGTGTGGGATAGAAGAGAGGTCACCTGACATGAAAGAGCCAAGGAGGCCCTACCACATGGTACATTTGTGAGAAAAAATGAACACAATTTACGGTAATGGTGCTTAGAACTAGAATCCTAGTTTAATGTATTATATTTTGGACCCTAGGGGAAACCATGTGTCTCAACTTTTCTTTTGGGAATTCCTCCTCAACTCCTAACCCCATGAGACCTATGCATGATGTGAGAAACACAGAGTGGTATGGAGGTCTTGTTGTTTACAGGGGGTCAACACAAATAAGGGGAATAGGTGACCGACTTGGGGAAGTATTGAAATGGTAAATTGTGATTTCAAAGACATGTATATTAAAAGGTTAATGACCGATGAGAGAGGAACAACTATTTACCATGTTCAAAACATAGGTTCCACACCCGCACCAGTCAAGGATAAGGTAAAAAAATATAGGATCAACCATTAAACGGGTTCGAAACATGGTAAAAACTATATTTTATAGAGGATCCTTCAATTAATGAGGATAATAGGTGATCTAGTGTGGTTGAAAACAATTATTGTTAGAGATCCCACTCAGATCAGGAGGGTGATGATTATCCAAATTGAAGAAAGAATGATGTGTAGAAATAAAAGTGGTGAATGTATCTAATGGAATGTTGAGTTCCTTGGGAGTTATCCCACCATGTGCTTAAATGTGATGGATAAAAATGTGGGTTGGAAAATATCATGCCTAGCCCAAAGGGGGAAGACCTAGAAATGTGAAGGACCCCAAACCACCTTGAGAGGGGGTGAATTAGGGTGTCGACCTTTTCCCTTCATTATTGGATCTTGTTCCCATGTTGGTAGGGACTTGTTTAAACCTATATGATGGATATATGTATTAATTAAAACATTCACATGAATAAGGAAAACACACAACTTTTTATTGGTTCACCAGTAAGGGCTACATTCAAGGAGCATATGCCGACAGGTTATTGGTCATACCTAATTCCACTGATCTGCACTAGCTATTGATTAAAAATGTTCGGGCCCAATAACTCTATCTGAGGAACACTACCTTTACAATGTTTATGGATTGGCTCACTACCTCCCTCAGATCACTTATGTTGACTCCCCTGGCTCACTAACTTTGGTAAAGTCTCCCTTAGTTTATCAACTTGATGGTCTCTTCAAAAGATAGGAATTGAAGACTTTATCTCTCTCTAGTATGAGACACTACTTGCATGAACATCCTAAATTGATTCTCTTTTATATTTAATCTTTTTCTTTAGTGAAATAACTAAATGCACTAAATCTTCTACTTCTTTTTGGCCAGAATCACAAGCACTTGTGTAATTTTTCCAACAATGAAGATCAGCTTACTTGGCATCATCAGAATAAACTTTTTATCCTTTATTCTTTTCTTATATTCATGTGATCATGCATGTGTCATTCAAGTGAACTTATCCCTTTAATTAACTTCTTCTTCTTCTATTCTTACTAATGTGATAACCCTAATGGATATAGGTCTTTGTACACACACACTGCCTCTTGCTTTATTTGCATTCACACACAATCTGGATGGTCTAAATTCATGAAAATGGATGTATGTATACCATGAATGCAACCAACACTTTTCTTTACACACACACACACACAATGCCTTGGGTTTCCTCAAATCAAGAACATGAGTGCATACATGTACATACTACCCATTTTCAATCTTCTTCTTCACCAAAATTACATCCCTTAAAATAGTATATATGTATTGTGTAAACAAAGGGTATTTAACTTTGTGAAGGTTGTGAGATCATGGTTCTTATTTGTTCATGAAGTGCACAGATCTGACTCTTCGCAAAGTATAGTAAGAGTGAAACTCAAGCATTGGATCATGGTTAGATGGCCTTTTCAAAACACAGTGAGGGTTTGGAAAACTGTTCACGTGTTTATGATAACAATTTCATTATATGAACTAAAATTCTTAGAAAATATAATTGAGAGTGTGTGGTACTTATAGAAGGCATGTGGGGTCTCCTTTTCACAAAACTATAAAGGTCTGTAGGTCTCCTTTCTCCTTCGCAAATAACAATGAACCAAGAAGTGCTCTATCTTTTAATAGGAGAAATCGAATATGTGGAGTAAAGAAGTTTCTTCAAGGATTAGTACAGCTAATTTTATATGTGAGGAATAGATATTTTCTACATTCAAATATCACACGATACACTCTTCAAAATATCTTCTTTGAATAACTGATATCCTTGGATTTTAAAAACTTTCAGACCTGTGTATGAGATACACTAAGACCAGTGGCATGTTTCCTTTTCAAATGAGCCCCTCATATATGGTTAATTAATCATGTGCATGGGATAAAATTTCATGTATCTCATTTTAAATCCATGCTTTAATACACTTGGCCTTAGAAACTTCGTTTTTCATTGATAGTGAGTGTAAGTGGAGCTGGAGAGTGCTGGAGGTTGAAGATGATGGCGCTGGGATCTTCAAATGCCACCAAAGATCAATGGTCTTAATTTAATTTGGTGAGGTGAGGGATGATGGAAGGTCTTGATTTGATCTTGGACACAGATGAGATGAGAAGCCTTTATTTCATATGGGATTGTATGGATGACTGAGATTACATCCACATTTTTTAAACTTTGAATAGTAGATGCTTTGGCCACCCCGCATCGAATCCAACATATCGGTGGAGCATGGTTTAAGTATCAACTCTCTCTTCTATAAGCTCATAATTCTCCTCCTCCCTCCATAGTACTACCCCATACCATGTTATCTATGGGCGCACTCTGCTCTCACCCTCTATGTGGGTTTCATCCCAATATCTACACAGTCTTATACATAGCCCGACCCTACCGCTTGTGGGATGGCCTGGATGTCTTACTCTTGGGCGCGGTTGACTTCATCCTACATATTCCTCGGTTTGAGGCTGGCCGGTCGGCTTGTGGGTTGGACCAATTTTGTAAGTAATCCAATAAAAAATATTTCTAAGTATAAAGTTCATGTACACTTAGTATTTTAATCATGAATAGCCACTTTATAAGTCCAAGCCTCTTCCACATCCACTTTCTATCTTCTTCATTTTCTTTTTGGACTAAAAACTCAAAATAGCCTCTACATCCTCAATTCATAATCTTTATTATTGTATACAATGCATCACCTTTGATACATGAATTTAGAACTTAGGACCAATTCACCAATCTTCTGAATTAAAAATATCCATTAACATTGTATTTCTTCTTTATCTCCTTCATTTTGACCAGTATTGATGACTATTGACAACAAATACAACTTCATACACAAAGTGGTCCCAGAAATCTCCCACTTTATATATTTTTTTCAATAATTCAAAGTTCCCTCCAAATGAATGTGTCAATGTAAAAATGAGAATCTTTTCTCTCCCCTTTACTTTTATTTCAAACTTTCATTTCACTTTCTCTCTCCCTTATTGACAAGAAATACAATGTTCATGGTTGAGAGAGTATCAGTCCATACTTAATCAATTTTCCATCAATCATTTCACTCTAATTCTAATTGAGCTATGCTCAGTATAGAAAATAAGAGGATTTTATTTAGACAAAAAATATTTCAATTATCCACTGATAGTGATACCTCATGATATGCTAACTCATATACTTGTCTTCAAGGGTCTTTCTACTTTCATTATTGGTTTAATATTATAATTATGATGTGAAATAATCAACCTGAAACTCCTTTTACAATGAAATTATCTTCAAAAAGTATTAAGAGTGATTTCATTTGACACTAATTGAAATAATAACTCTGGAAGCTTCTTCATTTGTCTCCCCCTCAAGGGAAAACTTCTTAGATTCTCCCCCCTGAGATCTTACTTTACCTTTAATTATGTATATTATAAGAACAAATACAATACATAAAGATTAAAGGGAATATGGTGGATCCTCCTTGCTTCATCAAGGTGAACAGCAAGGTTGAGAAGGTTTTCTCAACCAAGATGCTCCATTTACTCAACTATTCATAATTTCACATTTGATCTGCAATTCTCTCTATGGTTGTGTGGATCCTATTACTTCTTCCACTTCTTTGTGTGTGAGCTTTCTTTCTTCAAGAGATTTTAAAGCTCTATCATTTCATGGTGCAACTTTCATATTTTTGAGGAATTCTTCTTGAGCTAGAGTAAATGAAATGTAATTTCTAACAGTGTGAACATCCATGTTTCACCTCACTATTAGATCTTCTTTATCTTCATGTGAAAAATTTTCATTTCCTTTTACACTATCCTTAGCATGTGAATATTCCATTTTTCTCATCCCTTCCAAATATTTTGGATAGATCACCAATATTTCATTAGGAATTGTGGCATTAGGATTGGATATTCCACATGTATTCTTATGAGTTTTATACTTCTTAGAAGTTCTTTTGGATGCACCACCCTTAACCTTCTTGGATTTAGAATCCAAGGTCTCCTCACCTTTCCTTCTTGGAATCTTCTTGGGAGAATTTGTTTTCACAACATTATTATGATTTCTTCCCAAGGTAGCTTCTTCATTCCAAGACATATTTTGTGATCTTGTTTTCTTATCATCTTTGGATACATGTTGAGATGAGAATGTACCAACATTTTTACCTCTTCCATTTCATACAATACAAATTTTGTTAAGAATTCAGAATCTATTTGCAGTATACAAATGCTTCTGGACCTATGGATGTTTCTTCTTCTTCTCTGGATTCCTTTATACTTTTATATTTTGAGGATTGTACCAACAATTTGATGCACAATGCCCAAACCTGTTACAACACCAAAATTGACCAACAAATATTGATTTCTTGATATCTTTTGCATTAGATTATTGAGCCTTCTTCTTGTTGTGTTTTGATCTCTATGGGAACCATCTTCCACACTCTTGTTTCCTATCTACCCTTGCCTTGGTGGTAGGTATATCATCAATTTTCCTCATCCATACTTGTTTATAGTTTTTCTTCCAACCTTTAATTTTTTTAAAAACATATATAGAAACATGAGTACAATATGGTTTGGATTGTACCTTTACTTTATTAGTTTCTTGTGATATATCATTGAATAAATTCATGATCTTCTTATCACATGTCAGAGGTCTTTCAACCTTAGAATACTAAAGTGATCATTGAGTATTATAATCTACTATTTCTTTCCTCTATGAAGTATAAATATGTGTCTTCTCAAGATTGGTCAACTGAGCTTCCAATTCTAGACATTTCGTATTGAGAATGACTGTATGATATTCAATCATAATCATCTTCTCTTAAAAATATTCCTTTTTTCTTTTAACTTCAACTTCATGAAACTTAACTTTGTTTTGTAACAGAGAGTCATGTTCCACGAATTTCATGGATGTTTCCTCTAAATATAAACTCTTGACTTCAGTGCTTTTCTTCAACTCATCTTCAAGTGCATGGATCATTTCTTCTAGTGTCTTATTGGCTATCTCTTTTTCTTCAATGTATTTAATCTATCTAGAGAGATTTAAACATTTGAGAATTTTTTCTTCCAATACCTTTACCATATTGTTTGCTTCTCTTTCCAACTAGGTGATCTCAGCCTACATACACTGAAAATTCTACAAACAAAGGTAATTATTTACTTCAGAATATCTTAAAGATAATTTCTTAATTTCTCAATTAAATTATCATGTGAGTTAAAAGATTTATCAATATCAAAAATTGTACTAGAATCCTTATTTTTTATGGAAACCTGATCCACCTTCTATTTACTTTCCAAGCTTGATATTTCTTCATTATTGGAAAGGCATGGAGAACTAGATACTATATCTTATTTATACATGAGGGGATTCTTTAACTGTATCTTCTCTTTATTTTTTCTATTTTTCATGGTCATGATGGATATAGACTTCTTCTATTGGGTATCAAAATCTTCATCAAGACTGCACTTCATTGTTGAATTTAAGAAAGAATCTAAAATCCTTTTATGAATAGAATTATTGTATATTTTCCAACATATGTGAACCTTTTTCCTCAGATACCAATTGAAGGATCCTAGGCTACCCTGATAGGGGGTGAATTATGGGGTCAACTTTTTCTCTTGTTTATTGGATCTTGTTCCCAAATTGATAGGAACTGGTTTAAACCTGTATGATGGATATGTGCAGTAATTAAAACATTCACATGAAGAAGGATTACACAACACTTTTACTTAGTTCACCACTATGGGCTAGATCCAAGGAGAATACGCTGATAGGTTTCCAATCATACCTAATTCCACTAATCTTCACTAGTTGTGGATTACAAAGGTTAAGGAATAGTCACTCTATCCCAAGAACACTGCCTTTACAATGTTTAGGTATTTTCTCACTTCCTCCCTTAGATCACTTCTGTTGAATCCCCTGGCTCACTGCCTTGGGGGAAGTCTCCCTCAGTTTATCTACTTGAAGGTCTCTTCAAAATATAGGAATGGAAGTCTTTGTATCTCTCCAGTGTGATACACTTCTAGCATTAGAGTCCTAAATTGACGGTCTTTTACATTCAATATTCTTCTTTAGTGCAGTAACTGAATGCACTAAATCTTATTCTTCTTTTAAGATAGAATTATAAGCACCTATGTGATTGTTCAAAGAATAAAGATCATCTTACTTGGAATCATCATAATCAACTTGTGTGTAATTCAAGTGAACTTCTCCATTTATTTCACTTCTTCTTCCTCTCTTCTCTCTAGTGTGAAAACCCTAATGGATATAGTTATTTGTACACACAAACTGCATCTTTCTTTCTTTTCATGCACACACAATATGGATGGTCTCAATTCACGCACATGGATGCATGTGTACCATACATGTAACCTCCAATTTTCTTTACACACACACACACACAGAAATACTTGGTTTTCTTATAATCAACCACATGAGTGCATACATGTACATACTGCCCATTTTCAATATCTTTCTTCACCAAAAGAAAAAACCTTCAAATATTATAGATGTATTTTGTAATCAGAGGATATTAAAATTTGTGAAGGATGTGGGATTACAGTTCTTCTTTGTGTATAGGTTTCATGGCTCTACCTCTTTGCAAATCACAGTGGGTGTGAAACCCAAGCACTGGATCATGGTTAGATGGCCTTTTCCAAACACAGTGAGGGCTTGGAAAACCGGTCACATGTTCATGGTAACCAGTTCATGCTATAAACTAAAATTCTTCACAAAGCTATTCGAGAGTGCATGTAACTTGTCAAAGGATTATGAGATATTCTCTTTACAAATCTATAAAGGCATGTGGGTCTTCTTTCTCCTTCGTGATGAATAGTGAACCTAAGAGTGATTTGTTTTTGAACATGATCACTCGAATATGCGGAGGAAACTGGCTTCTTCTCATCTTGGTGAGGCTTAGGTGAGTGTTGACGCTCCTTTCCATCACAGAGTCTAATGAATGAAAAAGGGGAATACCTTAATCACAAAGAGATTCATCCTTTTAAGAAACATCAAAAATTGATAAAGGCATGAACAAGGATTTCTTTAAGCATGGGTCACGCAAGTTTCACCATGGTCACAAAAGTATACTTGCACGCCACATATTAGTCACGCAGGTGACTTGTGCTCCCTACTCTATTTTCACAAAAGGTCCTCAATGGCCTATAAATAACCCTTGTGGGCCCCCCATTTCGAGGACGAAAAAAATCAAAAAGTCATATTTAATCTCTCGGCTCCCTAGTCTTTGCTTGAAGTCTTCCAAACACTTCTAAGTAATTTCTTACCTATAATGGAAGATCTAAAGAGGGGGAATAAGGCCTAAGTGTTGAAATTCATTAACACTTGCGTGCCTAAGTGTCTAACCCTTAAGGGAAATGGCCACACTTGCGCACCACCTTATCCCTTGAACAGAACTTGCACACCACCCTTTTGGAAGCCTTTAGGGATAATAATAATGGATTGAGCCAAGTGTCACCCAAGTAATACCCTATTGGTTAACCGTCGCCCAAGTACAACCATGTCGCGCAAGTATACTTGCGCGACCAGGACTTGCATGCCCAAACAGTACTTGCATGCCTGCCTCTTTTTGGGTGCCCCTCCTACCTATTCAACTCTTTTCTTCAAATCCACCTCTCCTCTTCAATATTTAGCCTTCAAAACCCTCTTCAAATCCATTTATGGCATTATTCCTTTGCTGGATTCCTTATCTGAAAGTAATTCTGTAGAATATCTCTCTAAACCTCGTGATTTACATATCTTCATGTCGGTAAGGTTAGAGATTTCATCCATTCAACCTCATACTTTAAGGTGAGAAGATCTTTAATTTGGGCATCCTCTTTAGGAGTAAGCCCCACGTTTCCTAATCTGGGCATCCTCCTTAGGAGTAAGCCCCAAGTTCTCTAATCTGGGCATCCTCCTTAGGAGTAAACCATAAGTTCCCTAATATGGGCATCCTCCTTAGAAGTAATCCCCAAGTTCCATAACCTGGGACACCTTTTCAGGAGTAATCCCCAGTCACAAGATTCTTTAACCTGGGCATCCTCCTTAGGAGTAATCCCCAAGTTCCCTAATCTGGGCATCCTCCTAAAGAGTAAGCCCCAAGTTCCCTAACCTGGGACTCCTTTTCAGGAGTAAGCCCCAGTCACAAGATTATTTAACTTGGGAATCCTCCTGAGGAGTAAGCCCCAAGTTCCCTAATCTGGGCATCCTTTTTTAGAGTAAGCCTCAATCATAATTTTCCGTAAACTTGGGACTCCTTCTTAGGAGTAAGCCCCATTTCTCAAGTCCCCTTAACCTGGGCCTCCTTCTTAGGAGTAATCCCCAGTCTTAATTTCTTTTGATTTGGGATTCCTTCTCAGGAATAAAACCCAATCATAAGTTCCCTAATCTGGGTCTCCTTTTTAGGAGTAGGCCCCAGTCATAATTTCCCTTAACCTGGGCTCCCTTTTCAAGAGTAATAACTAGTCATAATTTAAATTCCCTTTTAATATGGGCATCATCTTTTGGAGTAAGCCCCAAGTCTCCCCTAATTTGGGTATCCTCCTTAGGAGTAAGCCCCAAGTTTTCCCTAATTTGAGTATCCTCCTTAAGAGTAATCCCCATGTTAGAGTATCCAAATCTCCATAAATCACACATACCTTTATGGACCCTGTTCCCGGGATTCTTATTTGAAGTGAGTCTCGATCTTTATCTATTTGGGAAATCACACATACATAAGTCCCATATCATTCCTTGTGACCGCATCTTTCGTGGTACAAATCGTCAGGTTTTTTGATACCTCTTTTTTCTCACACCGAGCATGACTCATGTGAGCTTAGAGTGTAAAAGTAACCACGAAACATCTCTTTGGGCCATTAATCATACATAATCCCACAATTCTTTATTGAACTACATGGACTTTGATCTATACATTAAAAGTAGAGTATGTAGGAAGCCTTTATAAGGTTCAAGCCTATCACCCATTAATTCTCATTCATCCCATATGACGTTAAACTATATCTTAATTCCTGAACTACGTGGGTTCTAATTCCTATTTAATAAGGATACGTAGGTAGCCCATCTACGGGTACGATCCCAACTCTGAAATAATCCATGTCCTTCTAAATGACAATAAACTTCAAGTTCCCCACTGAGTGGCTTTAAAACCAGTATGGTTATCATAATGACCAAGAGATTTCTATATAATGTGTTGAAGGATACCATTGAATAAGAATATATAATAAATATGGATGATACTCTATTGATGAATAACCTCAAATATATATAAAAGATTCTCTAAATCTCATACATATCAATCATTGATTTCAAGATCTAATGGAAAGCTCATTTTCATACTTGGTAAATTCATAAGGATTCATGAAAATAACTCAAATCTATAAGAGAGTCCTAGAGTAGAAAATAATTGCACTTAAAAAGGTGTGATGAGTCCGACCTCCCATCCTCTTGACCAATGAAAATTCTTAAACCTCATCGGCCCACAACTAATGAGAACCTAACTTTGGAAATTAGTTCCAAATGGATATAGAATCATTGGATGTTTATGGTTCTACAAATAAACCCTTTATAAACTGATTGGAATGTTTTAACCTTTAACAAACAAGGTCATCCCCATTTCCAGAGGAAACAAAAATGGTGAACCTGACGTGAATCCTTAACCAAGTTAAAATGATGTTTTACTTATTTGTTAGTCTCCTATTTAATTCAATGTGAGGGAAAACAAAGAAATCAATAACATATGTGCTCATCCAAAAGATGTAGTGGCCTAACTTATCTTGATTATGTCTGTTATATCAAATAGGAACTCATTTCCAAGATCTCTCTGCATTACAGAAATGGCTTCTCTAAAGTTCACACCTGTGAATGCATCTGCCGCTACTCCTGCTGGATCCTCGTCCGATCTGAGGATGACATCACCTACTCATCATCTTCAACACTAGGTCTCAAATGCACTGGTTAAGGAATACCGTCAACATGGTACCATTACGACTCTGGAGGGCACTTGACAATCCATCCAAGTCAATAATTCACCCTGGTTGTCCAGACAGCGACGACTAGTGATTAAGAAGCAGGTGGTGCCAACCACCATATCCAACAGTTTCGGTTCATTATCCCTAGAATGAAATCACCAGTCCATCCCATATTATGAGGAGGTGAATGAGAAGGTCACTCAAGGCCTTAATTCAAGGAGACAAGAGTCCTTCCCGAGGGTTCCCATCAACAATCGCCGCCAGAATCGTGCGACAATGCGCCCTCAACATGATGAGGGTACCACCTTTAGGGGTTCGACTCAAGTTCCTCAGACCCGAGAATGCAAGACGAACCACTAGAGGAGAAATATGGTCAACAAGGAGCAGGTTCTTACTTCTTCCCCCTCCAGAGAATTCCATCAAACCAACTTGATGGAAAATAACGAGAAGACATATACACTCGTCCGTCCTGATGTTACTGCCCAACAGACTCGTCTGGCAATAACACGCCAATTCCGCCAGGAAATTCCAGCGGAGTATTATAGGTAGGCTTATACACCTGTTTATAACTCATCAACTAGTCATCAGGCTCATCTAACTGCACCCAAAGAAGCTCGCCAATCTAACATGGTGGCAACTGATAAGCAGGGACATACACCTGTTTACAATCAACAATTCTCACAGCAGTATCGTCTTCCAGTATTGAAGGAAATTCATCAAACATACTTGATTAATAATATACAGTAGGCACATACACCTGCCAATGTTCATCAATCCTACCAATAGTATCGTTTGGTAGCATTCGGAGAAGTTAGTCGGAAATCTCTAATGACAAATTTGGAGCAGACTCAACTCTCTGCCCCCAAACATGAGTACTGTCAGAATTCACTGATAGGAAAAGGAGGACAGGAGAAGGCACATACAACTACTCCAGACACGGAATGGATGTATATTCCCGTTCTGGCAGCTGAAGTCACTAAGCACATTCTGACAATGGTGAAAGAGCAGAAGCAAATCCCTGCTCGTATTCTGGATGCCTGTCAGAATATTATAACAGCTTCAACAGCATCACATGGAAAGAAATACAAATCTATCCCTATGAGTGGAGTGACACATCAACATATCACTCCGGAACAGATACATGCCTCTGTTCCAGTCCAAGAGGGTTGTGGGGAATACTCCCCCATGTCATATGGACAATCAATTCAGGCACATACACCTAATTTAAATGGTGATAATCATATTAACCTGACTATTTCTCCTGATGAGACACATACACCTACCCATAATAACCACTTTTGTCAACAAGTGGTTCCCAAATTGAGTAAGAATGCGTCTAAGAAAAAGACTCATCCATCACAATCAATAAATCAAGAGCCAATCTGTAATAAGGCCTTGGTTGATGCTAGAGTTCTTGATGCACTTAGACAATTATCTATTGCAACTCAAGATTATACACTCTCATTTCCCAATAGTGGGAACAATAATTCTGAAAGTCTTCATCAGACACTTCCTCATGAAGGTTTGCTTCATGACATTTTGGTAGATATCAAAGTATCATCTTCAGATGAGATCCACGATAACCCTCTGTGTGGCCAGAAGATCAAGGAGAAAAAGGTTTCATCTTTTGCTATAACCCACCATGGTGGTCGTCCCCATGATGATGAATTTATCTCCGAAAGTCCTCTCCGTGGTAGTAATTCGCATTGCCTGGAAAAGTTTTCAAAGGAAAATTCAGTGATGAGAAATCCCTCTTATCTTAAGGCACTTGAAAATGTAAAGCCAGTCATGTCTGATGATTTACATCTAGCAGGTGAAATACTTTCTTAATAAGAAGATAGCATGGGGTGTAGGTCATTCTCCAAACCACCCCTGGGTCATTCATCTTCTAGTTTGATAAATGAATTTTCTACTAATCTTTTTGAATCTGATGAAGCAAAAAATAAGCACCAGCTTTGGTCTAATCAGGTAGAATAATCCTCGTCAAATGATAAGGAGGAAGTGCTGAATATGATAAAACAACTGGAAAAAGGTGAAGTACCAGTTATGTTTTGGCCTTTGGCTGACTCTCAGTATGATATTCCAGAAATTTTGACAGAAGATTGTATTCACGGTATTCGTCTCAACATGTGGAAAACTCTTTTTCACTTGAAAAATAAAATATTATCGTATGATGAATATGAAAATAATGTCAAGATAATAGAAGGGTTACAATGCCAAATTGATTTGGCATCTCTCTCAGTTTCCTGATATCCAAAGGTTGAAAAGCATAAGAGAGCCCTTCAACGTTCATGACTTGGCGCACTAGAAAGATGGCGCCAGTTAATTACCAATGCCCCATCTGATATTTATATCAGTGGATGGTGTGTTCATGGAGCACTGTATTTCACTGTAATCTACAGTCAACAAAGCCCTCTAAAGGTGGTCTCATGCAATGTTATTTCCCAGGGCTAGCCACATCTAGCTGGTTTGTGCATAATCAAAGGCTCTCTCAATAACAGGCCTCAACTAGTTCTTCTCAAAGTTAGGCATACAGAGAAAAAGTCATCAAATTACTCTTGCATCAGAAAAATGAGAATATCAAATAGGCTTCTCGTTTATAGCCTACACATCATCAGGTGACATAAGTGTTAGAAATCATCCAACGGTCATTTGAACCAGGTGATTTGAGTTGATATTGGTTAATTCATCCAACCAATTTACGGAATAAAGTCTGCAAGATCAAGAGAGACTTTAAGAAGGTCTCAGATGTAGCAGATCAAGAGCCACCTCAGCATTCCAGGCTGGGGACTCTTTTAGCTCAACCCATGGAATCAACAAATAGGATTTGGGGAGTTTAGCAGGAACAGAAGGAACAACCCCAACCCACCAGATTGGGGACTTCTTCAAACCCTCAATCTCTTCCTCAGCGAAAGTCAGTCTTCTCTCGATTAAGGAAGAATACACAAGAGGAATGTAGAGCCATATTATTAGGATATTCCCTCCATATTACGATGCATCAAGAAATTACTAAGGGGTCAACTCAACAAAAGGAAACGTCTCATCAAGGACAAGGAAGAAGACAGTATCACAGAAATGTCGATAAAAGGGATGCAATGCGTTATGCATCAATAAATGTCGTCAATTCCATTGTTACTGATCCTCTATAACAAGAGGCTCATTCAGAGGGATTAGATAAAGAAGTTCCTACTCAAGAGGCTATGCACACAGAGGAAAATGAAGAAGGTGTGCGTACACGAAATCAAAGGCTTGCCTAGAATCTAGGTAGTCCTTCAAATAACCCACTTCCCCCTCTCCGAAAGGTATCCAGCAAGGGGAGAAAGGAAAAAAGTTAGGTTACATTCCATCCTTCCTCTAGAGAAGGACAATCACTCTCACTAGAGCAAAGGTTCTCACAATAAGAGGAAGAAATGAAGGAGTTAAGGAGGTTGAATGCAGAACTATTTCAAGATAGTCTTCCTCCTAAGCGTGCTGGAGTCAGTCAGCCAAGGGAATTTGTTGCAGCTACTGAGATGGATCAAGAATATCCTCCTTTACCAGTACACCCTCATAGGTCTAATCCTATGGGTCATACACAACAACAATCGGTAGTGCTACCATCAGTCACAGTACCAGTCACCACACCTGTCCAAGCTCCAGTTATTGCACCTACTCAGGTCCAGGTTCAACCAGATGTTTCTGAAAAGTTAATAACTACCATTGAGTCATTAACATCTCGGTTGGAAGCCATGGAAGGGAAACGTGCAAAAATTCAACCAGAAAAAAGAGCTTACCCTGAATGGGTTGATGCAATCCCCCCCATCAAATTTTGCAAGTACCACATTCCTGATTTTTAATGGTTCGAGAGATCCATAACAACACTTAACACATTTTGTTTCTCATTGTGATCCTATGATGGGAACTCCTCAACAACAAGAAGCTGTTAAGATCAAGTGTTTTGTACAGTCATTACAACGACCTGCTTTTGTCTGGTATACAAACTTGCAATCTCAGTCAATTACCGAGTGGGAGGATGTGCGCCAAATATTCCTTCTTCAATTCAGCTCAACATTGCTAAAGACGATAGTTTTTATCTTACAAATTGTAAGAAAAGGGAGAATGAAAGAGTTTTAGATTTCATTTCTCACTGGAAGGGATTAACATATTCCTTAAGCTTATCACTCCCTCAAGAATAATTGTTGCCAATCTATGTGGAAAATTTGTGTGATGAATTACGCACACCGTTGATCGCTGTGAAATAAAAAGGAGGGTTTCGAGACCTTACTTAGATCGCTAAACAGATCGAAGACTCTCTTACGAAGACTAAGGATAAAAATCATGTAATTCCATCAGATCTAGGAAAAAGAATGGGTAAAGCAGATACTGCTATAGTTACGCTTAAACAAGCACATGTACTTACTTGTACTTAAAAACCTTCATCTTACCGAAGGGATCCACCTCCTGAGCGTCAACAACAGAGGCCGTTTTGTCCAGATGATCAAAGAGATCAAATATGGAAGCAATTTGAGGAGTTGAAGAACAAAGTTTATTCTTTCTGAAATGAACAAGTTCCTGGTTACTTCACTTGGACTCTAGAAAATAATTTGGTTCAGTTGCCAAGGCCTAAAAGTCCGAACAAGGAAGGAGATGAAGACCGTACCAACTATTTCCCATTTCATCAGATGTTGGGGAATCCCATTAAGGGGTGTTTTGTCTTCAAAGACCTCCTAAAAAAGATGGTGGACTTGGGACAGGTAAAACTGAAAGGTTCTTCAGCTCATGTAGCATGTGTTACTGATACAAATTTAGAGGAAGAAGGCGAGTGGAAAGAAGTCAAAAGAAAAAATGCACAGAAATATAATGATTGGATTGTAAGAAAAATTATCAACCGAACTCATGCCATTTTGAGAACACAATTGAAGAAACCAATTGTGTCTTCTACTATGAATGACACAGCAAAACCCTCTTCATCAGAGGGAAAATCCTCAAAGAAACGACATAATTTGAAGAAAGAAGAACAGTCAGAAGAAGATGAGTTCGTGTCAAATCCCAAGTTGTCTTTGACTCTAGAAGATTTTATGCCATATACTTCATAGCCATGGGCACCACCCCACCAAATGGAATAGCCTAAACCGGCTAATTAGGCAGAATATTCATCAAATGACGAGCTGATCATTGGTTCTGTCAATATGATTCACTTAACAGATCCATATGACAATCACAATTTCGATCTTGATGAGGCTGAGTTCCCTGTATCAAACAGAGGAACTAGAGGGAGTTCCAGAGGTCTAAGATATAGAGGAATATGTGGATATTCCAGAAGCCACTATTTCAATCCTACCCTTGCTAGAATTGTCTATGCAGTAGAAACTCATGGCAAAGACCTTCAGCGGGCTCAACAAGAACAATAAATTTCTTCCACACATGGAAGATTCAGTCTTGGAACAATTATTTTGGAGGATCGGTTGGAGGTTACACCTTCTTCCTCTCAGCAAATAAATAGACCTGATCGGTCTAACTTGCCAAAGCCAGGAGTATTTCCAACTCCTAACCCAATACAAGAATCATCTACTTCCAAATCATCAACATCTAAGGTACCTGCAAAACCACATGTTCCTGTTGGAAAAAACAATCCTTTGGATCAAAAATATAATGTCTTGAAACTTTTGGCCCAATTACTGGACAAGTTATTAATTCTGGATGCTTTGAATCTATCAAAGGATATTCGGGAGGCACTCATTGAGTCTTTGTCAAGTCCTCAAGAATTCAAAACTAAAATTGTTGCGGTTGAAGTATACCATGTAGAGAATGATCCTGCAGAATTCCATGCATTGATATCTTTAACAGATGAAGATGAAGATGATATTTTGCATGGACATATTAGACCTTTGTATTTATCTGTCAAGGTCAATGATATAGACATCTGATGAGTTTTCATTGATAATGGTTCAGGAGTCAACCTCATCCCCATTCGTACACTTCGTCGATTGGGCCTCAACGAATCTGATTTATCTCCATATACTTTGATGTTGCAATGATATGATAAAAATAAACAAGAACATTTGGGCTAGATTAAACTCAGAACCCAGTTTGGAGACCTTGTATCCAATTCAGATTTCATGGTTGTACATCGTGACACAACCTTCAACATTTTTCTTGGAAGGCTTTGACTACATCAAAATGCGTCTATACCTTCATCATACCATCAATATCTCAAATATTATTTCAATGGTCAAATTGGTACATTGTATGGTGATAAATCCCCATTAAAAACATGTGAATCTCAATACATTGAGGCATAATTCTATCACATGGAGGGAAAGTAGGTATCTATGGAAAAGGATGTTACCAAAATTAATGTTCCATATGGTTTGGAAAAGATTCCAGTAAACCCATTCATACATGTGAGTACAGATTATGTGTTTCCTATTAGTCAAATTGACAGGATAGACCCAAATCCAAATACTCTTATGGAAACTTCCATAATGTCAATTATGGAAACCAAGCCAGACAACATGGGAGAAATTGGTAATTCAACAAGCAATGATGAAAGATCAAATGGAGATGTCTTCATTTAATCTTCTGAAATCCAGAAATTCTATACTTCATCAACCAGGCCAGAAGAGGTTATAGCAATGTCATAGATGAATGATGATGTCGATTCTTGATCCATCGTCTCCTCTTTATTACCCAAGGAAGACCCTTCATCATCTATAAGGTCAAAAATGGTAGACTCTTCTTCAAGATGTTCAAATTTTAACATCCCTCTTGATCATGGAAATTATGCTTCATCATCTACTATGAAAGTAGAAACAAAATAAATAACACATATTAAACAAGAAGAGGAAGATCTCAGGGATGCTCCTCCAACATTTGAAGAGGGTATCTCTACCACTGTGGATGAACTCAGAGAAATAAATCTGGGTACAAAAGAAGATCCACACCCCACTTTAATTAGTGTGTCCATGACTCTTGAAGAGAAAGAAATGTATATTTAATTTTTAAAGAAAAATCGAGATGTATTTTCTTGGAATTATACAAAAATTCCAAGACTTGATCCTGATGTTACTACTCATCATTTGGGTTTTCCAGAAGAACATCGATGATTCAAGCAAGCCGCAAGAAGAACGCACCCAACTTATGCTTCCAAAATTGAAGATGAAGTGGATAAGATTATCAAATATAAATTTATCAGAGAAGTTAAATATCCCAAATGGTTGGATAATATTGTCCCTGTGAAAAAGAAGAATGGAAAAATTAGAGTTTGCATTGATTTTAGAGATCTTAATCGGCATTGTCCCAAGGATGATTTTACAGTTCCGATCACAGAACTCTTAATTGATGCAACAACAGGCTATGAAGCACTTTCCTTCATGGATGGATATTCTGGGTATAATAAAATCCGAATGGCTCTAAAAGATGAAGAATCTACAGCTTTCAGAGCCCTTTAGGGTGTGTTTTGTTATCGGGTAATGCCCTCTGGCCTGAAGAATGCAGGCACAACATATCAGCGTGCCATGCACTGTATCTTCAAACCATTTTTAAGTAAATTTGTTGAATGTTATGTGGATTATTTGGTGGTTAAATCCAGACAACATTTTAATCACTTGGCTGAGTTGGAAATCATATTCCACAAACTTCGACAACACAATTTGAAGATGAACCCCTTGAAATGTGATTTTGGGGTAACCTCAGGAAAATTTATCGGCTTTTTTGTATGCCATCTTGGTATCAAAGTAGATCCTAGGAAGGAAAAATAAATCCTTGGTATGTCACCTCCTCAAAATTTGAAATAATTGAGAGGACTTTAGGGAAACTTGGCCTATATTCAGCATTTCATCACCAATCTGGCAGGCAAAAGTTTACCCTTCACCAAATTGATGAAGAAGGGAGTCACTTACTAGTGGATTGAAGAACGTCAACAAGCATTTAATATTCTCAAGAAATATATATTTAGTCCACTAGTATTAATTCCACATATTGAGGTAAGAGCACTTATTCTTTATGTGACAGCTTTAGAGTGGTCATTGGGTGCCTTCCTTGCCCAAAATAATGATGCTGGGAATGAAAACAACCTTTACTATCTCAGTCAGACTATGCTTGAAGCAAAAACCCGATATTCAAGTATTGAAAAGTGCTGCCTAGCATTAATATTTGCAGTTCAGAAATTGAGACACTACCTATAACATCATGAAGTCCAATTGGTATCTCGTAATAACCCGTTCAAATTCATCCTTAGTTGTCCAATGCTTACAGGACGTTTGGAAAGGTGGGCAGTTATTTTGCAACAATTTGATATATAGTATGTGTCTCCAAAGGCAATAAAGGGCCAAGCTATAGCTGATTTCCTTTATAAACATCCTTCAGTAGAAGATACATCTTTAATACTAACTTTCTTGACGAGGAAGTCTTATCTATTCAATATAATATTAAAACATGAGAAATTTACTTTGATGGTGCTTCTAGAAGTCCAACATGGAAGAAAATGTAAAATCTTAAATTCAAAAAATTTGGGTTAGGAATTGTACTTATTTCCCCAAAAAAGGCAGTGCTACCCTATTCCTTCTTATTGTGGGAAGGTGGTACAAATAATGAAGCATAATATCAAGCTCTCATCACAGGATTGGAGTTGGCGCTTCAGGCACAGGTGAATCACTTAAAGGTGAAAGGTGATTCAGACCTAGTAATCAAACAATTCAATGGGGATTATTCCCTACTAAAAGAAGACTTAATCCCTTTGTATGATTGTGTCATAGAATTAATGGTGGAATTTTCTTTCGGAAATGACATTTTCTTATTTCCCATGATCACAAAATGATCAAGTTGATGCATTGGCTAATATAGCCACAGCTACGGAAGACCCAAATCGGGACTAGAAAATCATCAATATTGCCCACCGTCATACAATTTCACCTTATGTTCAAATAAGAATAGAGGAAATCAATGAAATTAGTCCCATTTCTGAACCATATGGTCATACTACAGGATGGATGACACCTATCAGGCAATACCTTCAAAATGGAACACTCTCACCTGATAGAGCCGAGAAAGAACAAATCCAGCGACATGTGGTTAATTTTACTCTTTATGATGGCCCTAGTCACCTAGAAAAAATTCTATAAAAAAGAGGTTTTGATTTAATTCTCTTTAGATGCATTTATGGTGAAGAGACAATGGCTGTCATGAAATAAGTACATGCAGGAGTCTGTGGTGCCCACCAGTCTGGACATAGACTGTCTGATCAAATTCAAAGGCTTAGATACTTTTGGCCTTCAATGATACAAGATTGTGTTGATTTCACTAAGAGGTGTCATTCTTTCCAAGTATGTGCCAACTTCATTCACCAACCCCCAGATTTGCTTCATACAGCTAAATCCTCATGGCCATTCGCAACATGAGGAATGGATGTAGTAGGACCTTACCCTTTGGCTATATCCAAGCAGTTAAGTATATTCTTATTGCTACTGACTTCTTTTCCAAATGGAAAAAGGCAATACCTCTCAAAGAAGTTAGTTCTAAAAGCATTGTTAGCTTCATCAAGTCCCACATCATTACCATATTTGGTGTCCCTCATACCATATTGATGGACAATGGCACCAAATTCTGTTTATCCGAGGTAAGGAAGTTGTATTAAGAATAGAACATCAAATCCAACCATTCATCTCGGTATCATGCATTAGAAAATGGACAAATAGAGGCCTTCAATAAGACTCTTTATAACATACTGCAAAAGATGGTGGACAAAGATAAGAAATCATGGCCTGATAAACTTTTTTATGCTTTATGGGATTACCAGACCACCACCCGCACTGCCATGCGATCAAATCCATATTCATTGGTATATGGAACAGAAGCAGTCTTGCCCATTGAGGTTCAATTACTGTCGCTCAGAGTAGCCATTTGTGATCATTCATCTACAGATGAAAAATCTCAAAAGTGATTGGATGAATTGGAACAATTATATAAGAAAATATTGTGCACCCTGCACTACTTGGAAGTCTATCAGAATTGAATAGTACGAGCTTTCAAAAAAAAAGTTCATTTTCATTCATTTATTCAAGGAGAATTGGTATTGGTTCTTAGAACTCCAATGATATCGGGAAAGAAGCCTACAAATCTTGAGCCAAAGTGGGAAGGACCTTATTCAATACATAAGGTCTACTCCAATGTAGCTTATTCTTTAATCTCAATGGATGGAGAACTCATCACGACTCCAACCAATGAAAGATTCTTGAAGAATTATTTTGCGTGAAACAAATAAAATACATCCAGCAAGACGTTAAACTGCATAACCAACACCCTAGATACATGACGCTAAACTGTACATCACTCTTTCATCTAACATGACATTAAACTGTGATGTCCTTACTGCATGACATTAAACCGTGTAGTATCTTCTTCATCCAACATGACGTTAAACTGTGTTATCTCCTCCTACGTCCTAGATACATGACACTAAACTGTACAACACCCTTTCATCTAACATGACGTTAAAATGTGTTCCTCCATCGTCCAACATTATGTTACACTATGTCCCTATATTTTTCCTACATGATGTTAAATTGTACTGCTCATTCGTCTTACATGACGTTAAACTATGAAAAAGTCCCTAAATATGTCCAAAATGACGTTAAATTGTGTTTTCCTAGCTACATGACGCTAAATTGTGCAGCACTGGTCCATGCATATGACCTTAAACTATATTAGTCCTTACTGCAAGACTTTAAAATGCACAGTCCCCTAAGTCCTTACTACAAGACTTTAAACTGCACAGTCCCTCTTTTGTCCAACATGATGTTAAACTGTATTCCCCATCTTTCATCAAACATGACGTTAAACTGTGTCCCTATATTCGTCCTATATGATGTTAATCTTTGGAAAAAAAAGAGTCCCTTTTTTGTCCTTACTGCATGACATTAAACTGCACAGTCCCTCTTTTGTTCAACATGATGTTAAACTGTGTCTTGTCCCTTATGTCCTAAATGACATTAAACTATGAATCGTTAGGGTTATTTCTACCTCTTGTTTCTCACACCGAGTATGACTCACGTGATCTTAGAGTAAACTTCTACCATAACACCCTCTTTGGGCCGCTAATCACGCTTAAGTCCCAACACCATCTTCAGGTTGTCCTCAAGTACAACTTGATCACTAATTCATTCTTAATCGAAATACACAGACTTTGATCCTTGCCTTCTAGGCTGGGTATGTAGGAAACCTCTTGAGGTTCAAGCCCAAAACCAATCTCTTCACGTCGGTTCACCTCCATCTCATACGATGTTGATTTGTGAAGCTACCCCCAGAATCAATATTTTTTTTACATTGGTTAACCATCATCCTTGCTATATGACGTTAAAATATTCGCACTTTTGTCCTTTAATATAATAAACTACAACATTCTTTGACACCCTCACCTGAGAGAAAATAATTATTTACATTGATCTCCAATCATATTATATTCCAAAGATTACGTGCATACATGGCAATGCCTGAACCTTTAATCTTGGGTCAAACCATCATTGCACTAAATTCCCCTTTCACCCTTCATTTGTACGAACCAAATATGTACAGAGGTTATTTTAAGAACTATGTGTGGCTTGATTCCCATCCTTATGGGATACGTAGGAACATTTGAAAGTCCCTCAAATCCAGCCCCAAGTATTTGGGACTAACCCTAAATTCCATTTTCAGTCCCTTGGCTGAAAATTTACCCTGTGAAAACATGAATGTGGTATGAAAACCATGGTATTGATTCAAATCAGGTTTATAAAACACAAAATGTTTATTCCCCATTATGGTCTGAGTTCTATGACCCTAAACTAAGACCTCCTACACTCTCGCCCCACATGACGTTAAACTGTATTTATAGAACTACCTATGGCTTGATTCTCATCCTTATGGGATACGTAGTGAAGTCCAGTACCTCAATTCAGGACCCAGTCACAACAAGATTATGGTTAGCATTGGTCTATGTATCTCCTTCATGAATTGGACAATACTCATTTTCATGTGTCATACTCATAACCTTAAATACTTCCAGATCTCCATAACCCTTTTCTTGACTTCTGGTCAGAAAATGTCTGATATCCGAGAGTTCTTTTTCCTAACTATACAACACGTGCCCTTAGGCGGCCTTGCATGAACAGTCTACATAATGGACCTGTCAGCCAAAAGATACTATTATTTGACTATGCATCCAATGCCCTTAAGTGTCCCTTCATAATTCAACCCCCTAACAGGTTTTTCAAATTGTGGTAACTTCATTCTTGGGAGGAAAACCTATTTTTGTTCTTATTGGTCTTAATGAAAATATGTAGGGATCCACACAAAAAATATCCATCCTTAACATATTTGTCCCATACTCTTTTTCATGATTGAAAGTATTTAAGTATATGGTTTATATTTTCCTTCCCTATGTTTGGGTCAGACCTTTGCAGGAGTGACATTCATCCAATTCTATGACAATATTGATTGTGAATATCTTCTCCATATTCAAGTACCTCTCTCCATATATAAAATTCTATGATTTGGAAAAATTTGAATCTCCATAAACTTTCACTGAATTTTAGCAATAGAAAAGTACAATTTCTGAGAGTTCTTTTTGCCTGGCTATGCAGTACATGCCCTTAGGCGTCCTTGCATAAGTAGTATAAATAATGGACCTATCATCCAAAATATGCTATTATTTGACTATGCATCCAATGCCCTTATGTGGCCCTACATAATTCAACCCCCTAACGGGTTTGTTAAATAATGGTAACTTCACTCTTAGGAAATACTTCTTCTAATTCCTTTTAGCCTTTTTTTATATCATTCCTCATATTCAAAATTTCTTAAGTCATAATTTACATGTTTTCCCTCATACTTGAACATGGTAATATGTTTTCAGATAAATTATCAAGGAATTGAGTCAATTTTAATCCATTCGGTCAAAGCTATTTCGACCTTAAAAATTATCCTTTTTATGTCTAATGTGCATGACTTTAAACTGCCCACAACAGACAAGGGAACTCTAAACAAAATTCAAGTCCCAGCTCACTAAACATACATTTTGTATGATTTAGGTAATATTGAGCAATAAAAAGATGCAAAGTTTTTGGGGTTGTTTTTATCACCCTAGAAAAAAGATCAAACTATGCTTACTAGGAACATTGGATTAGGTAAAGATTTTAAGCAGGTAGAAAAAGAATGTAGACAGAAATGATTGAAGATGAAATTATTTTTCATTGATGCCCGAAGAGTTAGAAGGACATCCACAGATTGGATTCTCTTCTCTTTTCCAAGAATTACAAGAGGCTTTCAACATAACTCTTCATTTGATTTATGGAATCCCTAGCTTCATCAACAGACACTTGAAGTTCATGCACTTGACCAACTTCACCCTTTTCAGCTTGATGGAGTGCTTTCTTGGCATCTGCGATGAATTTCATACCATTTTTTTGAACTCCTTCTAGTGAATTGTTAATCTATCCAAGTTCCCCAGTAACAATATCTAACTGTTGCTGAAGGTGAATCTTCTGGACAACTTTCTCCTTGATCTTATGCTTTAGATCCTTCAACTTGGCAGTATGATCAGCCTCAGCTTAGGACAACGTAGCCTCAAATTCGCTGATATTAGTCAATAGCCTCACTCTGGTCAAGTCTTGACAGTACCTTTTCTTTTGATCCGTTCTTAAAATGACTTGTTTCACTGAGGTATGGATCTCTTGATATCCAAAACCGCCAAGTACCAACATGAAAAATAGGGATGACAGTCGCGGGATCTTCGAAGACTTCTCTTCAAGAGGAACTTCAGATACGATCTTCCATATGTTCTTCCATGCATTGCGATGTGAAAATTGGAGTGCCTTTTGTACCTTCAAGTCTGACTCAGCATCACTATCACAGGGGGGAATATAATCCAGGATTAATGCACTTAGAGAAGTGCCATGTTCTGCTCCTTCCCCCCTAACCCTTGTTACTTCACTTTCTATTCCCGTTGGGGCGGAGGCTGAGGCTTCACCTCCAGATCTAGACACTAAAATTGATGTCCATGCATAGTCAATTGAAAGTTTTGGTTAGTTTCAAAGGATAAAAAAAGTTTATTAAGTTGTCTTGAAAATTAAATGCAACCAAAAATATTATTATCTCTTACCCAATGGTAGATCAACAATAAGAGAAGGCTCCTCCCCGTCTTTCCTAGCTTCAATAGGATTTTCAGGACGGGTTTTAAGAAGCTCTCCCGGGTTCAGCTCCACTTGAGCTAGTGTCTCTGCAATAGTAGGGTTGTCTATACCCCCTTCAGGAATTGGAATTTCAACAGCTTGCTCATATGGAACTGCACATTTTAACCAATCATGGTCAGAGATATAGTAAGAAATTATTCTAACAGGACGAAGGATAACACTCATGTCCAAGATCTTTTAAATTACATGGTAATTTAACATGATCTAAAAAATATTCAAAATATGCGCCAAGTTTCATCATTTCATCAAGTGATATCTCAAATTCCTGGTTAGTCTCACCAGTGGGAGCATTCGATGTGTCTTCTTGGTAACCCTCATCCTGCGGCCTCTGACCCCAAACAGTTTCTTCAGAGAAAATTACGACATCAGTTGCAGTGGCCACTAAATGTTCTGGTGAAGGTGTTGAACCTAAAGTATCATAGAATGGAAGTCAGTTGATGTTTTTATTCAACATTTTATGAAGCATTGTTAAATTATCAAAAGAAGTCTCTTCTATCCTTGTAGCAGTAACATGAGCAGTGTTGGGAACAAACGCTGGCTCTTCTTCAAGAGCAGCCAAGTCGGGATGAACTTGTGATTGTTCACCAGTACCCTCTGTTGTTATCGGAGGAGGGTCAACCCTCTCCCTCAAAGGGGAAATTGAAGAAGCCACCGAAATCCCAATAAATATGATAAATCTTTTCATGAGTTAAGATTCATGACTATCTGAAGGACTTACCACTACTGATGAAACGTTTACCTGTGGACTTCTTCCTTTGATGTATTTTCTTCTTTGGATTTTTGGGAGTGTTGACATAATCATCTCCAAATACAGGAATTGGAGAATGAAAAGCCATGTCTAACTCCTCATCCATGGCTTTCTATCCTGGAGATACCTCGCCCGACTCATGAGGATATTCATTAGCTCCGATGGAAGTACCACCAGGGCTATACTGTGGTGAAGTAACCTCAGCAGTTCCTTTATTTGTAAGCTGTAGGATGAAGAAAGTAATTTCCTTGAGTAACAAAGCTTTAACTAAAATCAAGTTACAAAGAAAATAGGGAAAGAGACTTACATCTTCAAGAGCCACGTAATCGTGCCACTCCTCATCTCTAGAAGCACCAGTCCCCTCAGAGGTGCCACGATCTATCATTTACTTCACCCTCTTGGTGATAGGAATGGATTCATCGGTGTCATATATGAGCATCTCCAGCTCTCTGATGTAGGCCCACACTTCATCAGGGTTATCCTCAAAACGGATATCAACAGAAGCCCGAAGATTCCCTACTCCAGGGATATGCAGCCCTTCGTATAGGTCCAGCCAGGCGGTTTCATCTTCGCAATATAAACTCTTCCATGTCTAGACAACCTCTGGTCATAGATATTCATCATGTGTACCAGAAGGCTGTGAGGAGGGTCCTATAATCATGGACTTCAAATTCTTCCCATATCTTGCAATCATAGATAGAGAATAAGAAAATAAAACTTGTTGCTCTATAAAGTAATGGAGATTAAATTTCCCCAATTAAGTAACTCACCAGGAGTCGATAGAGTGAGTCTCTTAATTCAGATAGGAGGATATATTTGGCATGTGGCCATTTTGACACATGTCGTGCCTCATTATCCCCATCCTGGGAATCCGATGAGTCATCCCTGGGTGAGGAACCCGGTGAATCAGCTCCAAGTGTGGAAGAGTCACCTTCCAGATGAATGGTTTCTTTCTCTACAGTTCTCTTCCTTTTCCCCACCTGATGAACCAGATGATTTAGTACCCCTTCAGGGTATGATTCTACCCAGTTCTCGGAATACCATGCAGTCAAGTTACTTCTGCTCCAGCAACTGGTAGATCAAACACTGCCCCGGTCTTCTCTATAGATGTCAACAACCATAGTTGTCATGAAACCATCAAATGCTTCTCTAACCTGACATGCATAGGAGGGGATACAATAGTCTGCTGCAGACACTTGAATTGGCATTCAAATCTGTATGGATCATAGGCCTTGCATATAATCTCTTCGTCAATCCTGGTGGCCAATATACCATCTCTGTAAGCCATCATGTATGACCTCAATTCTAGGACGGTTGTTCCATCATCAAAAAACTTCTCAATTGGTGGGTTTCCATAAGGAAAGTAATGGAATTCCTTGAACATGCTCAGACTCACCTTCATATCATAGGAGTTGAGGGATAACAGAAAAATTACAGAAAATACCTGCACTGATGGCTTGAAAGAACTTCCAAGAACCTGCACTCCGCTCTATATAGCATATCTCCTGAAATGAGTGGCGATCCATCCCCAAAAAACTTGGAATGGTCCCACTATTCTCAAAGGAGACTTAACCATAAAGACATGGAGTAAGCTCATGTGAATCTTCGCCAAAATGGGGGTGTCCAACCCAACTATTTTCCTCTCAGCCAACTTGGATGTAACAACGAATGTCCCTGGCCTGATTCCTCCCTTCGAATCCATGACTAACAGAATATAAAAACTGAGACACAAGGCCAAGAATCCCACCATACGGGTCTTTTCTGGGATTCTTTGACCCACTTCATAACCCCACTTCTCAAATTCTCCCGCTTCTAGAGTCTTCCAGAATGTGGCAACAACACCCCTCTTCTCTGTTCTGGGACAAGTAGTAGGATGAGTACAGGTGGGACCCTTCTCCTTATTCTTGGTAAGAAACATATCCATCCACTCTTCTAGATGAATATCCTTTCTAGAATGAGTTTTGGAGGTCTTTGAATTCTTGAGTTTGTAGAGAATTTTCAATAATTCTCAGGCCAAAGCCAGTGTCTTCTCCGAATCATTTCAAGTCACCTTAGGAGGGATGAATTCATCATACATATCTCCCAGAATTAGAGCCCCCAAGATCTTGTAGACATACCACAAACTAATGCCTACTTATCCATGAGTCAAATGGAAAGAATTGGTTTCTGGGCTCCATTGGCTGATTAGCTCCGGCACAAAGTCATCATTCCTGTAGACATATGTCTGCCCATCCCAGACAGATTCATATATTGTAGCTCCTTTCAGATCCTCGACAAACTCTACATAGGTTTGTTGCACCCAATATTCCCACATCCAAGTTGGCTTCACACCTCCTCCAGGATGGAAGTCCCAACTCTTCTTTCATCCTTTGGATTGATCCATCTGAGAATTTATAAAGATTGGAGGATAACAATGTGGTTGCAGCTCAGGCTTGTGAGGTTTCAGATCTGGGGAACAAGGGCTATGATGCATTATGTAGGCCTTCTACACTGTTCCAGCATTAACAAATGATTATCTAATTGAGACATTTTCTGAAGAAAAATTGGTGTAAGTCTGAAACCAAGAATGCAGGAGATATTTCTTTGGCTCTGGAATGTTGACTTCTTTCATATGACCATGTCCATACAGAGGCAGGTAGATGCTTTGTTGGAAATTAAGATGATACTTCTTCAAGTACTTGGCCAAATCTGGGAGAGTGCTATCGCATATATTATAATATTCATGGCCAACGATGTTCATCATATCATAAATTCACTTGCTAGACAGTTCATTAGTCGTTCCAATTATTCTAGGAGCCATTGAATCTACACAAAGGTCGAATAATTAACTTTTAAGTAAGTTGATTTTTCATAAAATTTGTGAAGAAAAGTGAAAAAATGTCTAAGGCATTAAGGCACACAAGTACCATGTTAGCGCACATGTATAATCGTGTCACGCAAGTTTGGGCATGCAGGTATCATCACGCAAGTCCAAATACCTCTGCAGAAGCGCGACACAAAGAAGCAATGAATCTCGGACAACAGAACCTTCAAGAACGAGATCCCACTTGCACGATGAGAGCGAAGTGCTTTGAAATCTGGTTGATTTGCGCGAGAATGGAACACATATTTATAGTCAAGGCCGTCCCCTTGCGCGCCGAAGCCTGCACGGTATCACCCGCGCACCGTTACTTGCACGCTTAACACCTATGCGCCCAAAATCCCTTGATTGTATCCTTTACCTCAGAGTCAAATTCTCCTTCCTTTTTCAGATCCAAATCTGAGGGGGGACTTTTGTTAACGCTCCCTTCCGTTATAGAGTCTAACGAATGAAAAAGGGGAATAACTTAATCACAAAGAGATTCATCCTTTGAAGAAACATCAAAAATTGACAAAGGCATGAACAAGGATTTCTTTAAGCACGGGTCGTGCAAGTTTCACCATGGTCACGCAAGTATACTTGCGCACCACATATTGGTCATGTAGGTGACTTGCACGCCCTACTCTATTTTCACCCAAGGTCCCCAATGTCCTATAAATACCCCTTGTGGGCCCCCCATTTTGAGGATGAAAAAACCCAAAAGTCAGATTTAAGCTCTCAGCACCCTAGTCTTTGCTTGAAGTCTTCCGAACACTTCTAAGGTAATTTCCTACCTAGAATGGAAGATCTAAAGAGGAGGAATAAGGCCTAAGTGTTGAAATTCATTAACACTTGAGCGCCTAAGTGTATAACCCTTATGGGAAATGGCCACACCTGCACGACACCTTATCCCTTCAATAGAACTTGCACACCACCCTTTTGGAAGCCTTTAGGGATAATACTAAGGGATTGAGCCAAGTATCGCCCAAGTATTACCCTATTGGTTAACCGTCTACCAAGTACACCCATGTCGTGCAAGTATACTTGCATGACCAGGACTTGCACACCTGCCTCTTTTTGGGTTCCCCTCCTGCCTATTCAACTCTTTTCTTCAAATCCACCTCTACTATTCAAGATTTAGCCTTTAAAACCCTCTTCAAAGCCATTTATGGCATGGTTTCTTTATTGGATCCCTTATCTGAAAGGAATTTTGTGGAATATCTCTCAAAACCTCATGATTTACATATCTTTATGTCACTAAGGTTAGAGATTTCATCCATTTAACCTCATCCTTTAAGATGAGAAGTTCCCTAATCTGGGCATCCTCCTTAGGAGTAAGCCCCAAGTTCCCTAATCTGGGCATCCTCCTTAGGAGTATGCCCCAATTTCCCTAACCTGGGCCTCCTTTTCAGGAGTAAGCCTCAGTCACAATATTCTTTAACCTGGGAATCCTCCTTAGGAGTAAGCCCCAAGTTCCCTAATCCGGGCATCCTCTTTAGGAGTAAGCCCCAAGTTCCCTAACCTGGGCCTCCTTTTTAGGAGTAAGCCCTAGTCACAAGATTATTTAACCTGGGAATCCTCCTTAGGAATAATACCCAAGTTACCTAATCTGGGCATCCTCCTTTGGAGTAATCCCCAATCATAATTTTCCTTAAACTTGGGCCTCCTTCTTAGGAGTAAGCACCAATTCTCAAGTCCCCTTAACCTGGGCCTCCTTCTTAGGAGTAAGACCCAGTCTTAATTTATTTTGATTTGGGCTTCCTTATTAGGAATAAAACCCAATCATAATTTCCCTTATCTGGGCCTCCTTTTTAGGAGTAAGCCCCAGTTATAATTTCCCTTAACCTGGGCTTCGTTTTCAAGAGTAAGCCCCAGTCATAATTTAAATTACCCTTTAATCTAGGCATCCTCCTTAGGAGTAAGACCCAAGTCTCCCCTAATTTGGATATCCTCCTTAGGAGTAATCCCCATGTTTCCCCTAATTTGGGTATCCTCCTTAGGATTCAGCCCCAAGTTAGAGTATCCAAATCTCCATAAAGAACATATAGCTTTATGGACCCTGTTCTCGGGCTTCTTCTCTGAAGTAAGTCCCGATCATTATCTGTTTGGGAAATCACACATACATATGTCCCATATCATTCCTAGTGACCGCATCTTTCGTGGCACAAATCGTCAGGTTTTCTAATACCTCTTGTTTCTCACACCGAGAATGACTCACATGATCTTAGAGTGTAAAAGTAACCACGACGCATCTCTTTGGGCCGTTAATCATACATAAGTCCACAATTATTAATCAAACTATGTGGACTTTGATCTATTCCTTAAAATTATAGTACGTAGGAAACCTTTCTAAGGTTCAATCCTATCACCCATTAATTCTCATCTTTCCCATATGACGTTAAACTATATATTAATTCCCAAACTACATGGGTTCTAATTCCTCTTTAATAAGGATATGTAGGTAGAACATCTGCAGGTATGATACCAACTCTAAAATAATCCATGTCCTTCTGAATGACAATAAACTTCAAGTGCCCCGCTGAGTGGCTTTAAAACCTGTATGGTTATCATAATGACCAAGATATTTCTATATAATGTGTTGAAGGATACCATTGACTAATAATCTCAAATAAATATGGATGATTCTCTATCGATGAAGAACCTCAAATACATATAAAAGATTATCTAAATCTCATACATATCAATCATTGATTGTAAGATCTAAAGGAAATCTCACTTTCATACTTGGTAAATTAATAAGGATTCACGAACATAACTCAAATCTATAATAGAGTCCCAGAGTAGACAATAATTCCCCCTAAAAAGGTGTGATGAGTCCGACCTCCCATCCTCTCGACCAATGCAAATTCTTAAGCCTCATCGACCCATAAATAATGAGCACCTACCTTTGGAAAGTAGGTCCAAATGGATATAGAATCATTGAATGTTTCCAGTTCTACAAATAATCCTTTTAGAAACTTATTGGAATGTTTGAACCTTAAAAAAACAAGGTCATCCCCATTTTTAGAGGAAAAAGTGAGAAATAGTTCTTTTCCATGTTCAAATATCACATGAGATGCTCTTAAAAATATCATCTTCAAATAACTGAGATCCTCAGATTTTAAAAACATCAAACCATTGTACAAGATACACCGAGACATGCAGCATGTTTACTTTTCAAATGAGTTCCTCATATATGGTGAATGAATCATGTGCATGTGATAAAGTTATCATGTATCTCATTTTAAATCTACACGCGAATCCATGTGGCCTTGGTAACTTTGTTTGCCTTCAGCTGAGCCTTATTTATTGAGATATCACATGCATGCAAGATTAATATTGCATTCATGGTCTCAGTATGATCCAATAACCATTGTGATGTCGAAATGATATTCCTGTGATGGAAATAAGTGGATCATCATGGTTTGGTCTTCATCACTGGTGAGTGGAAGTGGGACCTGGAAGCATTGTAGGTTAAAGAAGAAGGTGCTAGGATCTTCAAATGCTGTGGGATATTAACTGTCTTTATTTAATTTGTTGAGGCACGGGATGATGAATAGTCTTGATTAGGCCATAGACACAAATTAGATGAGTGTGAGGGATTTCATGTGGGATTGGATGGATGGTTGAGATTACATCCGCATTTTTTAAACTGTGATCAGTAGCCACTTTGGTTGTCCCACATCGAATCCAACATGTAGGTGGAGCATGATTTAAGTATCAACTGGATCTTCTATAAGATCTGAATTTTACTTCTCCCTCCACGGTACCACCTCATACCGTGTTCTCTACAGACACACTCTGCACCCACCCCCTGCATGGGTTTCGGCCTAATCTCTGCACATACCTATACATGGCTTGACCCTTCCGCTTGCAGTATGGCCTGGATGGATTCCCCTTGGGCATGGTCAACTCTATCCCGCATATGACTCAGTTTGAGGCTGGCTAGCCAGATTATGGTATAGCCCAATTTTTAAGTAATACTATAAAAAAAATACTTCTATGTATAAATTTCATGGCCACTTAGTAGTTTAATCATGCATGGCCACCTTAAAAGTCCAAGCCTCTTCCACATCCTATTTCTCTCTTCTTCATCTTTTTGGACTAAAAACTCAAAATAGATTCTTTATCCTCAATTGATCATCTTTATTGTTGTACACAATGTGTCACCTTTGATAAATTCATTTAGAACTTATGAATAGTTCACTAATTTTCTAAATTAACAATATCCATTAACTTTGGAGTCCTTCTTTATCTCCTTCATTTTAACCAGTATTAATAACTGTTGACAAAAAATATAACTTCATACACAAAGTAGTCCTAAAAAAATGAATTTATGGTAGGGATGGACCTAGGATAATAGATTCATGAGTCACTATATATCCCACGGGAATTGGAATAAAGACACACATAGTGCTGAGACATGGTGTGGTAGGTGACCAATGTCGGAAGGGCAGTGTACTCTATAGAAAGTACATCGATTCATCTCATACATATTATATGAGGCATTTTATTCTCATAAAATTGGGAAAGTCTATAGTTTAATGATTTTTATAAGGATGTTGGTTTTGGAAATCCCATATTTCTTATACAAGGCATCCAACTTTTTATCATAGAGGGTAAGGCTATAGTTTAACATCATGTGTTGGGGATGTTGGGATTTTTAGATTAGATTCATACAACTTGGACTATGGATACTATTGGTTTAAGTTCATGTATATTAGACAAAATTAGGGGTTGAGTGTCTGAAAGAGGCTTTTATGTCAAGGAAGAGTTATAGACCGACGTGAAAGGAGGCACAAGGAGACCCTTTCCCACAAAAAATTTCAAGAAACACTAAAAAAAAGTTTATGTTATGATTCTGAGGGAGGAAAGAACTTGTAATGATTTGATGGTGAGGGTTGGACCCCAGATAAGAGGTCCTGGAATTACTACACATCCCATAGGAATGGGAATAAAACTACACATAGTTCAAGAACACTGAATAGTAGGAGAAGGACACTGGTAGGTGGATTTCCTCTCAAGATAGGATTATATGAAAAAGAGATGGGGGAATTGGTTCACTAAAACACCAGGGGTGAAGAAAAATATGTGAAGAAGGGGGCATAGGGGATCCAATACACATATTTAAAGGTTATAATTCTTGGAACTAAAGGGATGTAGTAAATTCTAGGATTCTTGGGTGCTGAAAAAGAGTGTAATACCAACATGAAGGAGTCAAGGGGGACCTTCACCACACTAATTAATCCTAAAAATTTTTGTATATGTTTTAAGTTCATGAGTTTGGGACTACAGTGGGAGGTCCCGAAAAAAGGTTGATGCTGAGGCTGGGCCCATGATCTTATATCAAGTATTCCTTTTCATCACGTTAGTCATGGTAATCAAGCTAGACATAGTTCTATAACACAATGTGGTTGGAGACTAACATTGGAAAGGTGACGTCCTCTCTGAAGAAGACCTTGAATCATCTCATATTTTAAATTTGAGTCATCTTGTATTTATCTTACATGGTAATGCTATAGTTTAATGTTGTGTGCTAAGGAAATTGATTTTAGTCATCCCATATTTTTTATATGAGGAATCCTAGGTTTATACAGTGTAAGGATTTTGTTTAACATTATTTGATGAGGATTTTGGGATTTTTTCATCTCATATTTTTCATATAAGAAATCTCAAGATTATATAGGGTAAGGCTATGGTTTAATATTGTGTTCTAAGGATGTTGATTTTGATCATCCCATATTTTTCATATAAGGAATCCTGAGTTTATATAGGTTAAGGCTATAGTTTAACATCATGTGATGATGATGTTGGGATTTGTAGTTTAGAATTGTATAGCTTGAACAAAAGTTGATCCTAGTTTAAGGTCATAATGCTTGGACCAAAGGGGAAGCTTCTAGTTCAATGTCATAGATCTTAGACCATGATGTTCTCTAGTTCATGGTCATAGAGATTTGACCGTGACATTCATATTAAGTACTACATGAGTAATTTGGTGTTGGTGCGAGGTGTGATATGATCCCAATCTATGGTAATCAAAGAGAATGATCCATTTGAGTAGACCTTATAGATAATGTAAGGTCCTTCCATTTGGGATTCAACGTTGGGGATTTTTTCTAGGTTTCATTAGTGTTTTGAGAGTCGGTACCATGTCACCCTGAAGAAAGGAGTAGAGGCATACCTTCTTGTTGAATACTCTCTCTACCTTGTTTTGGTGCCTCTATAAGTTGTGAAATGCCTGAATCCTATTTTATTTAAGAGATTCCAACTCAGTTATACATACCTCAACCATTTTATCTGGAGTTTGTTTCTCATAAACATCCATTTAGAGTAATGGAAACTAAACATTGATAGGTATAAATTCACGTGTTCCATGTACCAATGAGTATGGGGTAACCTAGGTGGAATTTAAAGTTATCATCCAATAGTCCCAAAGGAAATTAGGGATCTTTTTAGGATAATTTTTTTTATTTATCCCACCATTTTCTATATGATGTTAGATAGGGTCCTGTTTAATGCCTCAATCTTCCCATTTTCCTATTCATGGTAGCAGGAAGTATGGTTGGACCAGATATTGTACACGGTATATGATTTATTCATCTCTGCAACCCATAAAATTAGTGTTGTTATCTATGATAACAGTGTGAGAAACCCCAAACTGATGAAATACATGGGAGATCAAAAAATCAATCATGGACTGGGTTTTAACTACTATGAGGGGAACAACTTTTACCCACTTGGAGTATAAATCTATTACAATCAAAATTAACCTACACTGTCAATTCATTGCTGATAGGTAGGCCCCCATAACACCAAGTCCTTAAAGTGAAAATGTCCAAGAGTATTTGGTAATGTTGATAAGATTTAGTGTTTGATACAAAAATTTGGCATGGATCTGACATGCATGACGCCTCTTGGTGAAATCAATGCAATCATGAACCATGGTGGGCTAGAACTAACCCAACCTTTGAATTTTGGGAGAGAGCTTTAGTCCTTCTTGATGGGAATCATAGGACCTAGCATGGTACTCTTTCATAAAATGAGGTATCTCATCTCCTTAGATGAAATGAAGAATGATTCCTTAAAACCTTCACCTACAAAGAGCCTTCTCAAGTTTAGGGACACTTCAGTGAATGAACTATAATTTATAATGGCATATTTTATCACTTTCAACTCAATTTTGAGGGCCTCAGTGCAGAAGTAAAAGTACCCAATTAGTTTTTCAATTGATTGTTATCGTCTTAAAAATTTGCGGGGGAGATGGACCTTTGATGGTCCAAATTAATGACCAGGTTATCTTGATATGGATATGTGAGGGATACAACTAATCTTTCCAGAGTTTTGGCTCAGCCATTCTGTAACCAAGGAATGTATCTCACCATTGTATGGGATAGAAATTGGGCCATCAGCTGAAAATTATGTTCCTTTAGGGGCATAATATCTTTATTTCTAATGTCGTAGTCACCCTTGATCTATTTTATTACTTTCTCATTGTCTCCCTTCGTGTGTCAATATGGGACATCAATCTTGAGGGAAAAATTGAGACTAGTAATAAGAGAATGATATCCTACCTCATTGTTGGTGAAGCCTTATGACAAAGAAAAAAAAGAGTATGGAAGGACAACCTATGAAAGAGTGATGAAGAAAATCACTAGGCCTACCTTGTCTAGTTTAGGTTTAGTAAGCCTTATATCAATCAGACTTCATGAGGAACCATAAAAATGAATATTCCAACATGGAACATCTTGATCCACAAAGAGAATAGATTCATCCATGAAATCAATATTCAAGGGTAGTTCTTTAGGGGCTGGATGTGTGGCCAGAAAATCTTCAAGTTCTTGGCCTTTGATATCCTTCTATGATACAAACCTGTTATTGAACTGCTAGAGGATTAATAAACAGTGTTCCAGTTATCCTATCAGTATGGGGTAATTGAGGATGTACTTTAGTGGGTCAACTCGGGACACCAGCTGTATCACATGGTGCTACAAATAATGTCCCAAATCCCATACTATAAATACCATAATGAAGAGAAACTTATCCATTAGTAAGTATCTTGTATCTACATTTAGGTGTATTTGGTTGAGATAATATAGGATTTTCCCCTACCCCCATTGACTTTTTGGGCTTGGATGGCATCAAGGTAGCATTCTATGGTGGTCATATATAGGAACTAATGTTTTCCTAATATGAGTGTTTTTAAAAATAGAGTTTTTAGAAGACACTAATTAATATCCTCAAAGGAAATTTAAAAATCATAATCCCACTACTAAGAAACAAATATCTGCATGATCCTAGAGAAGATCTTACACCTAAAATCCAAATTTTCAATAAATAAACAAATATATGTTATATGGACTTGGAGGCCCCATAAATCATAGAGGTTTTATGGATAAATAATTTGATTGATAAAATTTATTTTACTAGGATCAATCTTGATTCCACGGTATCTAATGATGAAGTTGAGAAACTTTCCAAAGGTATCACTGAATGCACACTTTATAGGGTTCATCTTCTAGTAATGGTAATAGAGGAAGTTGAAAACTTTTTCAAGATCTATGATATGGTCCTAAAATAGGCATGATTTTACCACTAGAACATACACATAACACTCCCCCACCATCTTGGGAATCGTCCTAAAGATGCAGTGTGTGTCCCACTAGTAAGTGACTCTATCATTCTTCAAGACCAAAGGCATCACCATATAGTAAAAAATTCTATTCTGTCCACTAAAGGTAGATACCCCTCACACTCAGGGGACATATAGATCTAATTATAATTAGAGTATCCATCCATAATGGAGAGGGACTAAAACCCAGTCATATAATCAGTCCATAGCTATGCGACTTGAATAAGAAATTCATCATTTGGATAATGGAAGTTGAGGTCTATAAGGTTGATACAAACCATGATATTCCCATTATTCTTATGGACCATAACAATTTTGGATGACCATTTGGGGTACTGGAACTCTCTAAAAAAGTTTTATTTAATAATATTTTCAACTTCGGACTCAAACATGGCATCTTGAGAGGGTTTCATCTTTCTGGGAGTCTATTTGAACCCATGGTGACTCACTGGTAGGATAAGGAAATGAATTACAACATGGGGTTAAGTTCTATAATATCATCATATCTCCATGGAAATACATCATGATGCTTCTTTAGGATGGACACAAACTATTGATGCTTCTCTAATGAAATAACTATGCTAATCAGTGCCAACATCATATCTTCTTTAATGATGAGATTAACCTAGTTCAGCTCATCAATAGTGCTGGGAACACTCTCTTCACATGCATTAGGGGCGTCTTTAAAATCCTATTCCTCATCTAAAATCGGGGGATCAGATGGCTAACCCAGGGGAAAACTAATGTCTTCTCTGGTAAATATGGAATCACTAATGAGGGGTTCTTGATTTAAAGAGACTATGAAATCAAAAGATACAGATCCAATTAGATTCATTTTTTGGTTATGGTTTCCACTCTTGACATCAAAGAAATGGCGACGGGTTAAATTCTATTGAGTTATCCCTGATTTGGGGAACATGTGGGAATGTTGTGGATTGGTGTCCATGGGGTAAAATTATTGGTAATTCATAGGAGTAAGGTATTTTAGTATCAACTGGGCATGTCTGATGTAGGAGTATGAGTTAATATGCGAGAACTCCTTCTTCTTGGTGATATGAATAAACCTCCCATGTTTGGTGTCATGGGTTCCAACCAATTAATTGGGAGAACAAATCTATATTTAAAGTCTTCCCATGGATATGATTCAGTAGTCATTAGGTCATTTGGGGAATTTATGCACTCAAATATAGCAGTCTAAACTTGATTTACTTCCATGTTGTAGTAACCAACATCAAGATAATAGGTCTCATAGGAATCGAAGGGGGACACATCACCCTAAATAACCCCTTCTCGACCATCAAGGGAGTATTTTAAGATCTAGTGAAACATAGAGGGGACCTCATGCAAATAAAGTTAGAGCCTTACTAACAATTATTTATAGTAATTAGCCTATGAGACTATCATAAATTTAGTGCTTGATACTAAGACATCAAATTGAGTCTTCAATTGAATCTTTACATGTGGATTGTACTCACTCTTATCATACCCCTGAAGTGTCTTGTTGGAGGGAGGCAAATTTTCTTCTATAAGATCTATCTTATGGAGCGTCTATGTCATAATGAGGTTAATCTTGAAGCTAATATCCAATAGAAAATTAATAATTTATTCACTAATGAACTATCCTGTGATATACATTAGGTGTATGTTCCCCTGAATGGTGACACCTTCATCATCTCCATAAAATGAGATGATTTATCATCATTATTATTGTTTATACTCTTCTTCACAATAGGCCTCAGTGAAAGCTACCTCAATCTCAAAATGAATAGGGATTTTAAAGGCTTTGATAAGGGAAGTACAAATTTCCTTTGATAAGAATATTTCCTTGAGAATCGAGATACACGTAGGTATGTTGGTGAGGTGATTCAACACATCATACTTCTGTACTAGAGGCATACTTTTTCCTAAAGATTATCATTCTTTAGTAATCGGTGTAGTAGATGTCATTGGATGAGGTGATGGGGCTTGTATAGTGCTTGAAATATTATGCTGCCGGTTAGAAGGTTTTCTATAAACAACTGATGGTTGGGTATCAAATGTATGAGGTTGGGCCCTAGATGGACATAGTTGAACACAATATGGTTGTGATGATCCATATGGCCAATAAATGAAATCAGATATCAGGGTTTACTTGATAGAGTTGACTGGGAGGGTTGTGTTTTCCTAACCCAACATGAGGCTTGCTTCCTAGTATTGGTGGCTTGAACATCTTGGTTTGGAGTGCCATCCTAAGTAGTCAACCATCTTGCATGTTTCATACCTCTCCTTAATCAAAATTGTAAAAAAGGTTCCTGAGGGGTTCAAATGGATTTCCTCATTATTGAACATCACATAGTGGTCCACTAATTCAATGAAATTCATATAACAGTACTCTTTCTCCTTATCTTTGGAATACTCTAAAGCCAGATGTACTCTAGGCCCATATCCAAAGTTGTGAGCCATGAAACTTCCAAGGGTGTGGGCTAATTTTAGCACCAGTGGGGGACTATGATTTCTATTACTCCATAATTGTCTTTTCATTCAAGACTTGGAAGGTTACGCCATAGATGTGGAGTAAATGGACTAAGGATTTTCTATAACAACAAGAAGTTATATCCTATTATAATGGGAATGAATGATACCATGGGCATGATCGACTATCTTATGAGCCAATAATTAATTTTACTTCATCATTAAGAGGTTAGGGGTATGTTTCCACTCACAAGATCCTTTTTTGTCACTATTAGGTCTAGCGAAGACATGTACTACCTGTGTCGGGACATCACCCAATTTTACTAATCCATGGTCTACTTGGTCCAATATCCAATATTTGAAGACAAATTATTATTAGATGTTGTTTCCAAGTATTTTTTGATATGGGAAGTGATTGGCGCAATGGGTAAGTTCAGCCTCTTGGGGCCTCTTAAATTTTGGAAGCTTCATAATCCCTTTTTATAGGGTGAAGATGAAATATATTGAGACTTGCACATAATTTAAGGAGAAGTATTATTCCTTATTAATGAGAAAGGAACCATGGGTTCCTACCCATGGAAATGGGTCAGGGTAGCATTCTCTCTATGAGCTTGTGTATGTGCCTAATAAGGCTTCACCCAGATAGGTAATACTTGGAAATTCTACGTTTGGTGAGGTTTATCTATTAAAGGGGATAATGAGTGTACTAGATCAGGAGACTCCACACACACAACAATAGATTTCTCTACCTTCATAGGCCACCTTATGGGACCGGCAAGTGGTAATGGGTGTGACCATTTCTTGCTCTACTTTAAGTCTTATTCCAAACAATGGGTCTTTTTGGATAAATCTCATAATCTACTCGGTTAATTTAGGGAGATGAGGGTAGGGACCAAATCATCTTTGACATTCTCCATGAACAACATGAGAAACTATTCATAAGAAAGAAGAATGTTGAGTGATTATGTGAGTCCCTTAAACTGGGAGATGAAGTTAAAAACTCACTCATCAAAACTATATTTACACTTGGAGAGGTTGGAGATGCTGGGGGTTTCCTAATAATAGAGGAACTTCCTATAGATATCTTCCCAGCCAACAATGGATCCTAGTGCAAGATAAATGTACCCCAAAAACATGGGTCCTTTCAGGGTTTGAAACAAAAAGTTATCAGCCTCCTATTTCTCTAAAGTTACCAGTATTGGGCTAAAACTTGAGTAAAAGTGGGATATATATTTCATTGGATCACCTATACCATTGAATGAGGTGAAGACCATGTTGTCGAATTCTGAGGTTGGGTTTATCTTGTCTACCCATTCTAGGTATGGCTTTACCTCAAGTGGAAATGACACCTGTCTTATATCAAGGTCCTCAAGGTGTGATATGAAAGATGCTATAAATTTATCCTAGTGAGTATTTTTGGTCACCAGTGTTCTAACTATCTCATCATCTCAGGAGGCTTCTAATCTATGATCTTATGGAAGATAGGTTCACTACTTAAATAGAGTGGGTGAATCATATCTCAGACATTTTTCATAGCCTCCTAATTCTTCCCTGAATGGATATGCAAGCCTATTGAATTTGAATCTAGGTGTATGACTAAGATGTACTGGGTTCCCAACTGTAGGAGATATGGGGCCCCTTGTCACATTTTTATGGCTCAGACACTACTCATACAAAAGCTCTACAATAATCCTCTTGTATCCCTTTATCCCCTATAGAAAAGTGGTCATCCTAGCATCTAACTCAATCTTTTTCATAGTCTTGGATAGACTAGTAATCTCAAAAAACACCTTGAATGTTTCAATATAAAGTCAATAATGTGCCAAAATCTCATTATGGGAACTCCCAAGACCTAGAGACCTAGCGCAAGCCTCTGTTGACAAGTGTGGGAACCTTCTAAGGGATCCTCCTGGTACTATGTCACCCTTTGAAGAGAGTTATCCCTATCATAACCCAGGTCAATGGCCTAGTTTCTATGATCCTTAGGAGGGTTAATAGTGACAACATTCACTATGTCTGTGCCTAGAGGAGAACTTTCACTATTAGTGGATATGCCATATTGATGGTTCTATTATTGCTATGAGATTGGGATAAAATTAAGGGAAGTGTGCTTCCCCTATCCACTGATCTACACATGTTGAGTTTACTCTACCATTAATTTTTAGACCACAATGAGGATCTTAACATAGGTTCTCTATAGATTTTGGTAATATCCATATGATTCAGGATGTTGAGCTACTAGTAGCAGTGAAATCTAAACCCTCTTGCACAATTGGTGAATGGTGTCAAGGTGCTAATGGATTCTTGGGTAGTTCAGTTGATGGTCCCAAAGGTGTTTAAACATTGCCCATATATTCTAGAGGAAATTGACCACATGGTCCTCAGTGAGGGACTATTGGATGACAAAGTCCATGGTTGTAGGTAGTCAAAATAAAAATGATATCTTTTTTTGTGGTAAAGAGTCCCCAAAAGTCCAATTTTTAATTACCAGGGGGATGCTATTACTTCTGTTTGGCCCAATACCCAAAAGTATCAGGTCAAGAAAAAAACAAAGTCATTGATACAGATCCTATTTTCTACTGATTTTTCAAAAGATGGGAGTTGAGATAGTCAAATGTCCACTACATATTTGAATGTCTCCCAAAGCTAGATCCAAATCCAAGATCATATCCATATAGGATTTTGTTTTTTCTACCTCAACATATGTTAGTGAGTTATAATACCTTTGAGTATATGTGGAGTCCTCACCATCATTTGAGGGCGTCAACCTAGACCCTTGCATATGTCAAACTTCTAGTATGGAGGTAGAGAGGAGGGAAACTGATGGTGATGGACATGGTTTCAACGTGTGTACTTGGAAGGAGGCCATAACACCCTCGACTAGAGGGTACCTTCATAGGGAATTGAGGATTTTTTGGACCTTTAATTATGAAATTATATGACGCAATCAATGGGATTATTTCCCATCTCTAGAAGTAGTGTTGATGGCTCCCTCATCGAGTCATCCGACATCTCAAATCCTGAGAGGTTGATGGTGACCTGAATCTTCTATGGTTTCTTCCAATGACAACATGGGTCTTCTCCAAGAAAAAACTATTGAGAGTTTTTTTGGTTCCCTCCATATGTGTTGCGACCTGTGTAATTGGAATGACCCCTATAATGGTTATTTTCCATCCTACCCTTGGATGGACCTTCAGATTAGGGAATGTATTTTTCATGGAGAGGACCATTTCACTAGTTGGTGGTGCCATAGAGAGGAACTCCACACTAGTATTCTTTATCAATGTATGTCCTGTAATAGTTTCCAGTGGAAGTAATGAATGATAGAGTGAGGTAGACCTACCTAAGAGGATGCTGGGATCTCAATCCAAAGAGGGATAAAATAGATCCCCACTATGTAATTATAAGAATGTGATGAGATACATTGGGATTAGAAGGGTCCACTGGAGATATAAAAGATTCCTCTTTTGGAAAATGTAATGGGCCTTCCCTTGAAATTGGTGATGGGTTTTCTAGACTAGGGTTAGTGAAGTGTGGATAAAGTTAACCCATTTGTTAATATATGGGACTGGTTGGTGTTGGCACTGATACAGTCAGGTGAGAGACCTCCTAGGAAGCTCTAGAGCATTTTCTATTATGGGTACAGCTCATAAATTCACTACCACTTTTGAATAAGGGATTGATTTGTCAAAGTTATTTGGGGAGAAGATCCTAAATCAGTTTGTCATTGGAACAGGGGTGGTTTCCACATGTGTGACCCATGAGGGTGGTAGTATTGGTGAGGTGTTGATTCTTTGATATCCTGGAAATCCATATTCACAGTGGGAATGAACCTTTATTATTCACATTGGTGAACAAGGGTGTCGATCACACTACTATAGATGATCTCAGAGGGTGGGATGGGGCAAGGGCGCCCAGTAGCTGAAGACACAATGGTCATTGTGGAAAGAACATAGTCATATAGGATTGTTTCACCAAAATCCCCCTACCCCTATTCCTATTGGTGTTAGGTCACTAATCTCTTATATCTTAGGTCCTTTAATGTACATAGAGTCAACCATCAGTACGAATTGGATGAAAGAAATTCCCAATACCCCAAGGTCATCCATTCTTTATGATGTAGAGAAAGGATCCACATTAGTGATGTTGAAGACTAAGGATTCCCAATGTTATCATGACCCAAGTAATAGGATAGTTTCATATTGGGACCACCACTCATTAGGTGAGACTTTTAACTGAATATATGGATCTGGGGACATGAAAATATGATGGTTCCCCAACGTTACTAGTTTTCATAGTTGAAGTAGAATATCTTCACATCGGGTTCACCGTTTTTGTTTCTGGTGATTTTTGCCGAGGTTTCACATCTTCTTTACATTAGACGGTAATGTACTACTTATTTCCCGACATTATCTCTTTCCAAAGGAGGGTGTCTTCCAACACTTTAATCAGCTATTTCATCTCCTTGATAAAAACAGGATGATGGGATTTTGGTTCCCTCTTCCATGGATTCCTCCTTGGAGCTTGTTGCCTAGTCTAGGTCTCTCTCATAAATTTATGTCATTCTATTGAAACTCCATCCTGGTTCTATATTAATGTGGTTTATGATTAATTACAATGATTTTGTATCGATAGGTATTCAACCTTTGGTTAGAGAAGATAGTAACATTGGTCATGTATGGGTATTTTTGGGTGTTAAAAAAGCTAGGAATATGAAAAGTCATATCCTTTTGAAGTCAAAGGCATCTCATATGAGGAATCTTAGGCACGAAACCTAAGGCATCCCATGTCAGACATAAGGTAGTTGACTTCAAATGCATAAGTCATCTAGTTCTTTTTACTATAGGCATCCCATGTTTATTTTATACGGTAAATATTTTAGATCAGGTCACATGTTTAATGTCATGTGGATATAAGATTATGGTTAAGTGTGTACCCCAAGGGGAAGATTTCACATTTGAGATTAAGTTATTTGTATCCCTTAGGGATAATGTTTAACACTTGGGATTTGGTTAAGTTTATCCCCAAGGGGGAATATTTCACACTTGGGATTTTGTTAAGTGTGTCCCTAGGGGGGGATATTTCACACTTGGGATTTGGTTAAGTGTATCCCCAGTTGGGAAGATTTCACACAAGGATTTTGTGGTGAAGAGATAAAGTGCTCCCTCATGTTGGGAGATGATCACACATAGTTATTTTATAGTGATGAGGGAAAGAGTTCCCCCAGGGGGGGAGATGATCACACTTAGGGATTTGATAGTGATGTTGGGGTGTTGGGATTTTACCTTGTGGATGTACCCCAAATGTGTTGGTATGTCAGGATTGAACCTTAGGTTGGTGTTATACAAACCCTGTTAAGAAAAAGGTATCAAAACCTGTGTTGTTTTATGCCACAAATTGAGTTCGTGTCACATGATCAGTCTATATAGTTTAACAACATATGGTAAGGATGCTCATGATGTATAAAGAGCATCAATAGGGAATGGTGTGAAGCTTATGATTATGGATTTCCATGGGGTGTTGACTATAGGGTGACATCTCATATAGGAGAGGGAATGGCATCCAACGATGATCATATAGGGGGAATACCATTCTCATCACATGTGGTAAATCTATAGTTTCCCATCATGTGTTGAGGATGTTATCGGGTATTTTAACGTCATATGACTTGGACATTGGTCTATGTAGTTTTACATCATACAAATCAGAACCTAGAAGGGCCTACAACCAAGGAGACCATTTCAAAGTGGAAGAGGATGATCTGATAAAAGAACTCTCTACTAGGAAATGATGGAAATTTCCCTTGATGATGCCACCTTTTTGGATAATGTGTATACTAATCATGTGCCTTTGGGTGGGGCATGGAATAAACACTACCATGAAGGACTGGAAAGTAGGGGTCTTGATTTTTAGGTTCCTATTATCATGACCCAATTATGGGAGTCTTCTCCCACAATAGAAATAAAATAAAAATGGTTATCCCATGACACTATACCTAGGAGCAAGATGAATTAGGGTGTCTATGATTAGGAGAAAAAGTCAATATAATGGACCACACCAAGCTTGAAGAAAATAGAACTACTATAGGTATTTATTTTAATAGCTATAAAAATTATCTTTAATAGGGATATAAATGCATTGTTAAAGTCCTCTTTTGTTGGCACTAAAAAACCATTGATAAAGGCACCCTTTATCAGCGTCTTTTTAGCACTAATAAAGGAACCCTTTATCAGTATTTTTAGCACTGATAAAGTCACCATTTATCATCCATATAAAAGAGATGATAAATTCACTCTTTATCAGTGATAAAAAACACTGAAAAAGGCTCCCTTTATTGGTGCTTATATAAAAGTGATGATAAAAGGACCCTATATACAATTGATTTATTATAAGTAAATATAATAAAATATGTATATATATAATTATAAATAAAATTAAAATTTAAAAAATGATAAAATTTAAAAACCATAATATCTATATAAATGTAATCCCTAGGAATAAATTTAGTTTTCACTAAAAAAAGATAATAATTATTTCTTAAAAGAAGCTTAAATACTATTGAATATTAAAAAATTATGGAATCCTAGATAAAAAATAAATTTTGGAGGAATTGTTGTCTTTTTTTACCTTGAAAGATAGTGATTGGGGTCCCCAAGGTTAACACGGTGTAGATCGCTTCATAGGCTTCTATTTTATATGTGGTGGAGATTAAACAAACACCCGAATCAAATGTTATGGTCATTGGAAGTTCACGTCATGTTTCCAACTTATCTAGGATCATTCATTAGTTTATTGAATTTTTATTTCATCAAATTTTTATTAAATGACTATTAATCGATAATAATTAACAAATTATTAATTAATATTTATTTTAAATTATTTTATAATCCATTTTCACTAAATATCTTAATATTGATTCTAAAGGTGCATTTAGAATTATATAAATCATATTTAATAAAATATATTATATTTATATAAATATTAATATATTAATATATTAATTTTAATGACATATAATTTTTTTATTAAATATATCCTTTTCTAGCACTAGCAAAAAAGAACTAATAAGAGGGGCCTTTATCAATGCTAATAGAAGAGAGATGATAAAGGGGTTCCTTTATCGTTACTAATAAAAAAGTACTGATAAATTCTAGCACTGGATAAACCAAATAATTTAGTAGTGGGAAATACACAAGGGTTGGTGATACTTGTCACACAGGAATTTGGGGTGCAGATGAACTAGTTCTGAATTGGTGCAAGGGACCTGGGCACTCAACTTCTTTGAAAGGGGGGAGGATGAAAGGAGGAACCATATAGAGGCTTGGTGTATGGGTTCATGAAATTTGAGGACTTTTTGAAGGAGTGGTCCCCCAAAAAAGATACGTGTATCACAAAACCGCTTGCTTCATGAAATTGGGGGACCCTATCTTAGAGGGAATTCTTGATCCCCATGGGGTTGGTTTCACGAACGATACTTATATCATGAAACCCCAAGAGTGACAAAGGGTGTTCTTATTATGTGAAGGCAGTGAGACTTTACAAAAGGCATCTCCACCATGGGTTGAGGTTCTTAAAAACCCATGGGAGGAGGTTTCGTAAAAGATGGATACCTTGGGAAATCCATCTCCTCTTTGGTTCTTGAAGGTTCAAATTATATGAATTAAGATAATTGGATGGAATTCAAAGGTTTCATCCCATTCAAATCTAGACATGGGGGGTATTTATAGGCCTAGCATGGATGAGAAAATTCATTTCATGAAATATAGAGGCTTTGAATAATATTATGTGTTTTGGGAAGGAAGGGGTGTTCTATGAAAATATTATGCTACGCATAGGTTACTGCCTCTAGCTCCATGTGGTCGGGTGACTTCCATGAACCAGATTACATTTCATAGAGGTTACCCCCTAAATCTCTTCATGGCCAGTGAGTTCTTCAATCTATAGACATTCGTGAAGGTTTTGACGTTCACAAATTGGAACCCTTATGTGTATTTTTTAGCCATTTTGGCCTAAACTTGCTTCAAACTACTCGTTCCTTCCTCAAACTCTCCCGTGACATGTGTATTTTAGCATCAATAGTACCACTTCTCATTTTCTATTATTTTACCGGTTTTACTTATATATTGTTAATGATTGAAGCATTCTATTCAACTTCATTCTATTATTATATAAATTTTTTCATGTCTTGTGTTATATTCATATTCTATGGTATATAACTATTCTTCATGATTGTATTCCTCTAGGCCATCAGTAGTGAAGGTGTTTTCCATGGAAATTTCAGCATCGACTTCATCCCTAGATGTTGACACATGTTCAGTGTTGTCCTTGGATTCCTTCTTGATAATATATTTTGGTTCCTCTTGTTACTTTTCCATACATTTCATATCTTTCAATCCCTCATTGACTATAAATATCATCTCATGGAGAAGTTTCTCATCCAAACTCAGGTACGATTTTGGGTTCTATGCTTGAATTTTCTATTCCCATCTTTGGAATTGGACTTTCTTTTTGAAAATATCTATTTTTTGTGAAATATTGGCCATTTGAATTGCTATATGGACATGGGGATTCATTATATCTTTAACATGTAATGAAAAAACACCCAAAAATTTAGAAAAAATAAAATAGAAAAACCTACTCCAAAAATAGAAAATAAAATAAAATAAAAGGGAGAATTTTTTTTATAAACTATCAAATCAAATTATCTTATATTCCCTGTCAACAAAAATTGGGATACCCGGTGAAGTTTTTTTAACTTGGGGTGAGAAAATAATTTCTCAGTAGGGGTTATTAAAATAGATGAAAACATCTCTATTAAAAGACATGACAACTTCATGAAATTATTTTCATTAAAATAGAATAATTTAAATTTAACTAAACATTTGATTAATCCATAAATTATTATTTTCCTTTAAAATCCAAAAGGCTTTTCAAAAAAATAATTTTTGTAACTTGAGTGAAGAGAAATATACATTCTTGAAACAAGTACTTGGGGAGATATTAAAAATAGTAGAAAACCCGTTTCTTTTTTTAGTTAAAAACCTTTGAGATTATATAAAATCGTGAAATCCATTTTGTTAAAAAGTGAACCTTTAATTTTAATGATTTTCAAAATAATTCATTATAAAATGAATATTGTAATTTTAAATAATTTTTTTTTCAAACTCCGAAAAAAAATCCGTGAGGTGATATAGAACATTGAAGGCTATATAGGTCATACCCATCCCATGATTGAAAAAGTACCTTGAGGTTTGGGTTCACTTATCATTTCTCATCATTTTTACAATGTGAGGTGTAATATTTTCAATAAAACATTTTGTAGCTTTCGTTTAAAAAAAATTAAAAAAATAAATATTGATTCATACAAATAAATGGTCGATTAGTAGTTAAAATATTTACATTGGATGTTTTTCTATAAAAATTCATATTTTTAAAGAATTACAAACATGGTATAGATGAAGCTAAAATTTATGGACATAAATATTTAAATTAAACCAAAAAGAGATATGGTAATCTTAATTTACGTAGAATGTTGATGAAAATAAAATAGTGCATTCACATATAATAATTTTATCTTATACAATATTTGTAAATATAAAATTATTTTCAAAGGAAAATAAGAAATATTCAAAAAAAACATTTTTAATGTAGAATTGATAATTCCAAAAATCCTTAAATACAAGCATTAAAAAATTACACAAAAATTTAACATCTATTTTCCAAATATAGTACACTATAAGATCTAGTTAAATATAATTTTTTGAAAACATTAAGATAGAAAATTTATTAAAAGTATCCCCCTTACTAAAAATTCCTTTTATGAATTTAAAATAAATTATTTTATTCTAAACTAATTTCACATTCACATGAAATGATAACTTTAAAAATCCTTTAAACTAATATTGAAACCATAATAATATTTTTTAAAATAATTATATTTTTAATAATGGTTTTATTTTGAAAATTTATAACAATATTTTTTTAAAAAAAATCTCATTGTATATACAGGCTTTAAAAACAAGAAAAATATAAATTTTTGAATATAATCTCTTATAAAAAGGATTTTAGAAATTAGAAACATAAGTTTTAAAAATAATTCTTCCCTTACACATTTAATATTAATCTTCAACACCTAAAACAACTTGAAAAAAATCTTATTGTTTTTGGAAATTTAAGGACATATAATTTTAAAACATTTTCCCCTTACAATGATAGTTTTAATAACATTAAAATATAAGTTTTTAAATAATTTATACCTTAATTTTTCTTGATGAAAAACCTTATAGTACTTACTTTGAGGTTAACACTTAACGATAGCTCTCATTCATCACTGAATCTCTCTCTACATCTAGAGAAGATACACTAACTAACATTTTATTTGGTGAATGGGAATTATCAAGGAACACCAAGGAGAATGGGGTCCTTTTATAGCTGAGATTAATTGTGAGTTTGATTACAATTTATCACTATATGCAATTACTTATATGCATGGAACATTGTGTCTGCTACTTTTATGTGTCTGCCATGGCTTGTCCATAATGTCAGAAATAATTTACCACTACAAGTGTCACTGGATTCCAACTGTATATGTGTTATATATCATAACTATGTGAAAGAAAAAAGTTATATCTATATACCTATTTATGTCCATGAAATATATATATCCAGGAGAAAGATGTTGATCTACCCCATATACCTCTACATAGATACCTTCGATTATGATTTTATTACTACCAAAGGAAACTAGAACGAGGAAAAATAATGGCATTTCCATTTATTTCAAGTGTTTCACAACACAGTGGGGATCCCACTCTATAAATATAATCTTATATTCTTATATATACATAAAACTTGCAATAATTTCCTTCAGTTTGTGAGGAGGAAATGGAGACATGGACTATGCCATTATCCTAGCCCTATGAGCTTCGTTCAGCCCTACCCACACCACGAATAACTAATGAGTCATGATTTTATGTGAAGATATATAAACAAACACACACACAAACACACACTCATATATATATATATATATATCATTGATATAGTGTCATGTAGTGGGAGAGGAAGTCAACTTAAGCTATACCTATGGCCTAATGGGGTTAATCCAACCCTTATCCATCCATGAATCACTATAATACTTAGTTATATCAGCTTACATATATATACATATATAATTGACAACCAAAACACTGTGGGGAAAAAATAACGCCCCACAGATGAAAAATAGTTGAGATAACCTAAGGTGGAAGATGACCTTGTTAGGACATCATAAAAATCCCAAGCGCCTTATTAATTCATGGTGAGGTTCCTCAATGAGATATTATGTGTATGCATGAGTGTCATGGATATGCGTAACAGTGGTAGAGACATGTATAATAAGACATCTATGACATATGGTTTTATTTTTAAAGAAGTTTTCACACACGTTTTAAAATGTGAAGAGCAATACTCTTTTTAAAAGTGTCCCACATTAGACTTCCAATCATTCAGACACTTCCTTGTATGTGTGGACACTTCATCCACCACCCAAAATCCATGGATCTAGGGACCAGATCTTGGATACATCCCCATGCACACCCTTCTTGGGACACACCAATGTTCCTGTACCCATAATCCTTTATGCCTTCTGCATGTCATGCGTGAAACTGGCTTACACAAAGGGTCATATGATCCTTGGATATATATATAAATTAATAATTTTAATAATAATTATCTTTTATAATCCATAAATTAAAATCCTATTACCTAATTATACATTTAGATATTAAAATTATATTACTTATAAATTACTAATCTAATATGACCATAATTTCTAATCTAATTATAATTTTATTTTAATATTAACTAAGAATTTATAAATTATTAATCTATCATTTATTTATAATTTTTAAAAGTATAAATTAATTATATAATCTCAATTCAATCTACTTTTTTATAATTCATATTTTCAAAATTTTCACAATTTTTTATACTTTCATTAATTATAGTTTTCAACATATTAATTTGTAACTACTATATTTCATTAAAAATAATTTAGAATTTATTATATTAACATTTCATAAACTATAATATTAATTATATTATTATAATTTACATTTATGTTTAAATATATTCCCTTCCAGTTAATATAATTATCTTATAACTAAAATTATTATATTATCATCAAAATTATATTCCCACTAGATTTAATATATTATTTTAATATATTAAATATCATATTTAAATTTCTCATCTTTTATTATATATACATATATATATATATATCCAATTTATTATTTTGTTAACAAAAAATTATTTTATTATTAAATCCTATAATTACTATATATTTACATAATATATCATAATTTTTTTTTATAAATAACATAAAATGTGGTTAAATTATAAATTTTGTAACATGAGTTTATTAGATATCATTTTATGTCTAAAAAAATTATACTAAAATCTCAGGTCATTATAGTCAACAAAAGGACACTACCCCCACAAGTCACCCATGAAAAGAGTGAAAAGAAAACCCTAAATTGACTAGTTCCTCCATCCTTCAAACCTCATCCTGAGCCCCAGTAGTGAACCTCCCAGAAATAATTAATTCCAAGGTGTAACAATCTCCTCCTTTTATAAAAAATATCCTCTTGAATTTTCATTTTTCACCTCTATCCATCTATATCTTTTACACTTTAACTCCAACTCCACTAAGATAATATTCTAAATATGATCCACATTCCATAAAAAATTTGAAAAATGATAGGGTATACATCAATGCCAAAATTATGTAAAACACCCTCAAAATGGATTCACGATCTTCAACATGCTTGTGGAAATACCTATTTAAATGAAAACCCTACTTTCCACCCTTGTTTTAATGTCCTCCATGATATAAATAATGAATCTCAAATAATTGTCACATCAATATCCTATATATCTTCATTACTACAACATAGATATCATATTTTCAACATTTCATATCTCAGTATCCCTTTCACTCTGGGATATTCATTCCCATAAAAACTATTTCTCTTCACCTCTCCCGTAATCCAATGTTAAAACTCCTTCTTCACTATAGTATGCATGTTATAGGGTGAGTGAAATTGTCCTCAAAATGTTATGCACAACTCATTATGTGTGTTTCAGTTGGTTGTATGTTGTAAAATATTTCATTTCATGCATGCACAAAACACCTCATTAATGGAAAAGCTAAAAGGTTCCATGTGTTATGTTTGAAATTTACCCATGAGCAACAAACATCATTTTCCACGATATAATAGTTATTGTTTCCATTAATAGTGCCCACTCTTATTATGTTTAGCTCATTTATAATCATTATGGAATCATGTTTGTTTTCTTCATCTTTTTAAAGGGTTTTAGTGGTTTTTTATAAGTTTTTCAGAACAAAATTAATAAAATAAGTCTAGGTCTCAAATATTTTTGAAACTAATCCTTAAAGGCATTAAATCCATTAACACCTTTCATCTTTTTGGGAAAAGGCCAGTGCTGCTAAGGGTTTAATGCTTTTCACTTTGGATAAAATCCAAAGATGTTGGAGTCCCCAATTCCTTTGGACTTACCATTTTCTTATTTTAAATTTTTATTTTGTTATATATATATAATAGTAAAATTATCAGAATGTAACTACTATTAAACATCTAAGATTACTGCAGTTAAAGAAGTTTGGAACTATATCAGAAACCCTAACCAAGGATCCCATTTATAAGGGGGTTTTACAAGGAAATACTTATGGATGTACAATGTGGGATTTAGTTTCCCATTTTCCTGCATAGAATTAATAACAATAATATATTATTATTATTTTTGTTATTATTAATTTGTAAATAAATAATAATAAATATTATTTTCTAATTAATTACTAGTAAATAATATTAGTAATACCTAAATAGTAAATAACTATTATCATACATTATTAAATATTATTAATTAATTAATTAGTATTATTAATATTAATAATGATATTAACAAATAACTAATTAATTCATAATTAATTATTAATAGATAATAGTTAATAATTAATTAGAAATTTAAAAAAATATAATTACTCATTAATAATATTAATTACTAATTGAATAATTAATAATTAATTAAATAATATTTAATAACAATTATTATTAAATAATAAATATTTAAAAATATTATATAGTTACAAAATATTAACAATAATGATTGAATTATCAAATTACTAATTATAATTTAGTTTTAAAGATATTAATTTTTAATAAATAGGGGAATTCCCCATTTTTATTAACCAAACAACCCTCTTACTATACTGGATAGAGGTAATCCGTTACAGGGCATGTAGGCCCAGTGGGTATGATACCCCAGGACAACAACCTACCTGAAGGCCCTGACCCAATTTTAGCGACCCCTATTGCCCGCATCATCATAGGTATATGTGATGGCCACCAGATTCACCTTCCATTATTGTGTCACATACCACTGCCCAATGCTGACGACCCACCTACTACCATTTCGAAGCTTTGTCTACTGCACCATCGATTCAATCAACCGCGCATCACTCGCATACCTCACCATCGCCCGAATTGTACGACAGACGTTTGCCGCCATCCAAGGAAATCAACATCACGGATATGAAATTATTTATTAGTAATTAATACTTGTAACTAATTATTATTATTATTATTACTATTTGACCAATATTTAATTTCTACATCTATTGATATTTATTAGCAAATGTTTGAAAAAAATTGCATGGATAATTCTGCATTTGCAAGATTCTTTGTCCTAATTATGATGGTCAACTGTCATTATTAATACATGTGGTATTACTAAGAATTAAATGAAATGATTAAATGCTTTCAGGAAATTAATTCATTTTATTATTTTAAGTATTATAATCCCAATTACATTATTCTCATAGAATTAGAGCCATTGTTGTGCACAACGGATTTGGAAATACTCTCAAGCCAAGAGAGAATTCCCTTTCCACCAAGAATGCCCTCAAGTTACGAGAGCAATATCCTCCACTGGATCAAGGCGGTCAAAGGAAGACATCGCAAGTGAAGGCTCTTCCGCGCTAGCACCCGGAGATCCCTTCGGCGACGTCCGGAGATATGTGACACACATGTGGATCACCACTAGAGGAATCCTACACTTGGATTCTACGACGCAACGACGGATCACCGAATCGTGACCGAACACATCAACGAAGAAAGAATTCCAACGAGGTAATTCTTATGCATTAATTAAATTAATTATAATCAACATATGATGATCCTACTCAAGGGTTCCGGGACTCTTCTTTTCTTTTCGTTCTTCGTTCTATTCTGAAGATTTGGCATTTTATATCGTGACGGATCTCGGATTGAATGTTGTTTAACGTTAAAATAAAAGTTGGGAAAACCCACCAATGCACTTCTGCTGTGCCCGGAACCTACAAGTGGTATCAGAGTGGGGTCATATCATTGATTATAATTATTTAGTTTTTCGTTGGTAATTTACGCATTTAATAATTTAGTTATTTCAATTCAAGTTTAATTGTTCTGGAAATCTGAATATCGCGATCTATTCCTCCTCCCTCGTTTCTCATTCACCTCACAGAAACAAAATTTTCTTTTAATTTTGATTAAAATAAAATAGAGGAACTCATCCGGAGGAGCCAAACGTTTCTGGCCGAATAACACCAGAATACACGGCGTATATTTGGAAGTACACGCCGTCTAGTCTAGGTTCAATGCATTGACTGATCCACCAAATCAGGTCGTGTATTGGATTCTTTCTAAGAATTTAAGACACCGTGTGTTGACCAGAAACAGGTGGCACACGGTTTTCTGAATACACGCCGTGTGGTCCAATGAACACGGTGTGTAGTCCCTTCGGGTTAGGGTTGGGTCGTGTACTCCGTACACGGCCTACCCGGCTGGAAACCGTGTAACGCGGAAACTACACGGTGTGTTTCCCACTATACACGCCATGTACTCTGAAAATTTCCAAAGTATATTAACACACCCTGTCCCCGGGCGTGTACTTCAGATGGACGGTGAAGAAAACTACACGCCGTGTAGTCGGAAATACACGTCGTGTACTCACCCAAATTATGCAGATTTATTAGAATTTATTATTATATTATACAAACCCTTGAGACGTGTACCATGGTGCAGGCGTAAAGCTGAGGCACAACACGTGATAGGTGTTTTATATATATGTGTTTAATTTAACATCTGCGTAATAAATGGGAATTCACCGGGTTGCCTCCAAGGTACAAGTTACGTACAAGGATAATTTTAAATGAATTTATTTTTTTAAAATTATGATGGATGGGAATCTCAAGGAAATTCAGAAAATGGATTTAAGATAAAAGGATTGATTAATTAAAGATAATTAATTGATTCGAGCGTGATTTATCTTAAACAAGAACGATTAAAGAATTGAATGCTAGTTTTATTTATGCGTAAATATCATTTCATGTATGGATGATCATGAGCTAGACCGAGACCTTTGTATGTGAATGGTTTCTTTTAATTTATTTATTTAAATTAAATTTGTTGGCCTGTGAGCCATCTCCTCATTAATATGCAGGGCATGCGCGCCCAAGGATTCTTTTATGTAAAAAACCCCTTTTACCCCTCACCTACGTGTGAGATAAATGCATATGTAATGGATGGAGCTCCCAAGATAGTGGAGGCGGCTCAAGTCAAGAGCCATAGTGAAACCAATCCAAGGAGATACAAAGGTGGACATGTGAAAAGCTGTAAACACGAACCCGAAAGGTTCAAGGTGTTTCTCCCCTAGGTCTTGGGTTAGTTTATCAACCACTAGATAAACTAAAAAATAGAAAAGATCATGATCATACCATTTATTTTATTTCTGTCAGTTGCATGGTTTATTTATTGTGGGTGTGTTGTCACGATCACACAATTAATGAATTAAACGAGCATGCAAAATGGAACTAAAATAAAACCAGCTTATACGTAAATATTATCTTAGACATGGTTAATCACTTAAGTATATCCCACTTAATATTATCAAGTATGTAATCAAAGATAATAAAATGGCAATTTACGTATAAGGATAAAATCCCTCAAAATAAATATTAAGTCGTCATAGACTTCCATAATCTTGGTTAGAATCGAACCATAGTTCAAAGTGCTTGACCAACCCTAGTTGGGGTGCTTTAAATTATCGGGGAATTCTAATTCAAGGTTTGGGGTTGACTTGACTTGGTTCGCATCAAGGGTTGACTGCCACAGCAGGACTTGGTGTGACCAAGAGGTAAAGGTTGATGAAATCCAAAAAGGATTTCAGGATTGGGGATTCCACTCAGCGGATCAAAGAGATACGAGTTAATGTAGTTGGCATTTGGAATGCCTACCTAAAACCCTTCAAATTGCTTGACCAACCCTATTTGGGGTAATGCGAAGGGCAATATGGATCCTTTCCACTAGAATATTCACGCAACAGAATATTCTGAAGTCAATGGTGGGGGCTATTAGATTTCGATAAAATAATGGGAGACTAATAAGTATTAATTTATTTGTCTCAGTTTTTGTAATAAAGTACTAAAACTTTGCTCATCTTAATTTGTAGAAATGGCAAGAAAATGACTTCAAAAATATCATTGCGCACCATACTTGAAAAAGAAAACCTTCTCACTGGCACTAATTTCCAATAGTGGCAGAGGCGTTTACACGTCGTCCTTCACCATGAAAGGAAATTATATGTGCTGGAAGAGCCTATTCCAGTTGCGCTTGGGAAAGAGGCTAGTGATGAGGAATTATCTCTCTACATGAAACACATGGATGATGCCACAAATGTCCAGTGTTTCATGCTATCATCCATGTCTAATGAGCTCTTGAAGCAACATGAAAACATGGATGCATATAGCATGATGTCTCACCTTAAATATCTCTACCAAGAGAAGGCAAGACAGGAGAGGTATGAGATCTCCAATGCTTTGTTTACCACGAAGCTTGGGGAGTCTGCGCCAGCTGGGCCTCATGTAGTCAAGCCTATTGGCTACATTGAATGCCTGGAAATCTTAGGGATTAAATTCCAGGATGAGTTGTGTAAAGATCTCATCCTATCATCACTGCCCAAGACCTTCTCTAGCTTCATTGTCAACTATAACATGAGCGGAAATGAGAAGAGTCTATCAGAGCTTCTGACCTTGATTCACCAGGTAGATAAGGACATGGGGCGTGACAAACCTGCGGTCCTTATGGTGAACAAGAAAAGGAAGGACAAGGAAAAGGGGCCAAAGACTTATAAACGGTCTGAAGCCCCCGAGCACTGTCCCTCTAAGAAGGGGAAGATCCAGAGGCAGGGAAAGGAACATGAGGCAGTTTGTTTTTCATGTGGAAAGCAGGGCCACTGGAAGAGGAACTGCACCCAGAAGCGTGGGGATGCTAAAGGTGCGTTTGTTATCAAGTGAAATCTTTCTATTTCTACACATTGGGTATTAGATACAGCTTGTGGAGATCACATCTGTATTCAAATATAGGAACCAAGTAGATTTAGAAAGATCGCCAGAGGAGAGGTGGATCTTCGAGCTACCAATGGCGCAAGGCTGGCTGTGTTGGCTATTGGCGACTACCACCTCTCATTGCCGACTGAGATGATTTTGGTTTTACATAACTGTTATTATGTTCCTAGTGTTACTAAAAACATAATTTCTGTATCTTGTTTGGATATGGATGGATTTGTTTTTAAATTTGGAAACAAGGGTTGTCTCTTTTATAAGAACAACGTATGTTATGGTATGGCACATTTAAATAATGGTTTGTATGTATTTAATTATGAAAACCAAGTGTTGGCAATCGATAATGAAACAAACTCACATGACTCATACATCACCCAGTTATGGCATCACCGCCTTGGTCATGTGAACGAGAAGCGTTTGACAAAGATTTGCCAAGATGGATATTTAGACTCTACTGAGCTAAAACCACTTGATAGATGTCACGCTTGTTTACAAGTAAAAATGACCAAGCCGCCTTTTGGTGGACAAGGTGAAAGGGCCACAGAGCTTCTAGGATTGGTACACACGGATGTGTGTGGACCATTTCCAGTAGAAGATAGAGGTGGATATTCTTACTTCATTACTTTTACTGATGATTTGAGTAGATATGGCTATGTCTACTTAATGAGGTATAAGTCAGAGTCCTTAGAGAAATTTAAGGAATTCAAGAATGAAGTAGAGAATCAGATTGGTAAGAAGATAAAGAAGTTTCGATCGGATCGAGGTGGAGAATATCTGAACCAAGAGTTCATCGATCTTCTATGGGAGTTTGGGATTCTATCTCAGCTCACTCCTCCTTATACACCACAGTGGAATGATGTTAGTGAAAGGAGGAACCTCACCTTGTTGGACATGGTGAGGTTGATGATGAGTCATGTGGATCTTCCATTATCCTTTTGGGGATATGCATTACAAACTACAACATACACATTAAATCAAGTACCAACTAAGGCGGAAAATGGAATTCCATCTGAGTTATGGAACGGAAGGAAACCCACTTTTTTGCACACACGTGTATGGGGATGTGAGGCATTTGTTAAGGCCTTCTCAGGCAACAAACTAGCACCCCGGGGCACGAAGTGTATCTTTATAGGATATCCCAAGGAAACTAAAGGATATTACCTATATAACCCTCAAGACAAGAAAGTGATTGTCGCCAGACAAGCCGTCTTTCTTGAGAGGGAACACATCCTCAAGAAGGATAGTGGGAGCAAGATTGAATTAGATGAAGTTGATGCTCAAGATACACATGAGTTGGTACAGGAACAAGTTTCACAGGTCCCCGTGGAAGAGGTTCCAGAAACACAAGTACTGTGTAGGAGCTCAAGATAGGTAAGGGAACCAGAGAGATTTGGTTTCCTAGTCACCGAGGATGGTGAATCATTATTATTGGACAATGATGAACCTCTATACTACAAGGAAGTAGTAGAAATCTCAGAAGATCCAAGATGGCTAGAATCTATGAATTCTAAGATGGATTCCATGTATCAGAACCAAGTTTGGGTTTTGGTAGATGAGCCAGTTGATGTAAAGAATGTTGGATGAAAATGGGTATTCAAAAGAAAGCTAGACATGGAAGGTCAAGTTAGCACCTATAAAGCAAGGATAGTGGCTAAAGGATTCAGACAGCGTCAAGGAATTGAATATGATGAAACCTTCTCACCAGTTTCCATGTTTAAATCCATAAGAATCATACTTTCCATAGAAGCTTACCATGACTACGATATTTGGCAGATGGATGTCAAAACAACATTCCTTAACGGGAACCTTCAGGAAGATGTCTATATGACACAACCAGAAGGGTTTGTGACACCAAGTGAAGACAAACGGGTTTGCAAGTTGTAGAAATACATTTATGGATTGAATAAAGCATCCAAGTCATGGAACATTCGATTTGATGAAGCCATAAAGGAATTTGGTTTCATTAAGAATGAATGTGAGCCATGTGTTTATAAGCGGTTTAATGGGAATGTGGTCGTCATCCTAGTGGTATATGTTGATGACATATTGCTTATTGGAAACGACGTACCAGCCTTACAGTCAGTTAAGGACTGGTTGAACAAGTGTTTCTCCATGAAGGAATTAGGAGAACCAGCCTACATTCTAGGGATCAAGATTATTCGTGACAGATCCAAGAGGCTGCTTGGACTAAGTCAGGGTACATACATTGACTAGATACTAAAGAGATTTAGTATGAAAAAATACAAGAGGGGATTGGTTCCAGTGTCACATGGCTTACATATCTCTAAGAAAATGTGTCCCCAGACACAACAGGAGAAATATAGGATGAGCAAGATCCCATACGCTTCGGCTATAGGATCCATCATGTATGCCATGTTATTTACCAGGCTTGATGTTGCCTATGCACTGAGCATGGTAGGCAGATATCAAGCAGATCTAGGAGAACAACATTGGACTGCTATTAAGACTATCCTTAAGTATCTAAGAAGAACTAAGGATATGTTCCTAGTGTATGGAGGAGACAAGGAGCTTGTCATTAGAGGGTATGTTGATGCTGGTTTTCAAACAGATCAGAATGATCTGAAGTCGCAATCTGGATATGTTTTCTGTCTCAATGGAGGAGCTGTGAGCTGGAAGAGTTCAAAGCAGCCAGTTGTCGCCGATTCTACAGCGGAGTCCGAGTATATAGAGGCTTATGATGCAGCCATGGAAGTCGTCTGGATTTGGAACTTTGTCCAGGAGCTTGATGTGGTGCATAGAAGTAAATATCCCATTACATTTTATTGTGATAATACTGCAGTGGTGGCTCTTGCAAAAGAACAAAGGTCACATCAACGGACAAAGAACATACTCTGGAAGTATCACCTCTTGAGGGATTTCTATAAAAGGGGTGAAGTTGCAGTGAGAAGAGTATCCACGGAAGAGAACGTGGTGGACCTCATGACTAAAGTCCTATCTCAGCAGAAGCATGAATATCATGTGAGAGCTAGCGGGTTAAAGGTTGTTAGCAGTTTTCTCTAGTCCAAGTGGGAGTCTATTGGAGTTGGTGGTCTAGAACCAACTACTTTGTACTTTATTCATTAAATAAAATCCTTATCACATCTTGATTGTTATTCTGCGTGACATGTCATGTGATAATATCCTAAGGACAGATGTTGCATTAAAGGGTCATAGCAGATCCCTACTATGATGAGAACCCGGAAGTGCCATAACACTGTTCTTGAATGTATGTTCTTATGGACGGATGATATTATTTGAGGGACACAAATAATACAGGTCATTAGGGGTGAGGACTCATAAAACTTTGAGGCACCTTCTCATGGTGTGCACCCTTGGTAATATCCAGGAGGATATTATGAGAACGAGACCCGCCAGTAGGAAATCCACATTTCATAGTGTCATTGGATGTTCCTATCTGCGGACGTGTGTATTGGTCCTTAGACTTTAATATTATTATTAATGGGTATTACAACTCGCGCACTTAGATGTATTGAAAAAAATCGTGACGGAATACTGTTCGCAGTGAGGTAGGATACGTTGGGTGCATCACGATTAATACCGCATTAATAGACAATGCGAGAAAGGATTTGTCCCTTTCGTTCCATAACGGAAGTAGATATCTCAGCCCTTTGATGGAATTGATATAGCCTAAATAAATCCATGGCCATGGTAAGGTATGGGCAAGTTCAATTCCGGGAAGTCAAAGAAAGAATAATCAAGCACATGGGTTGATGGCACTAGCATGCAACCCGCTTGATTGGAGATATTGAGACAAAGGGATTATATTACACGGTAAGCGTTCGTAGGAGATGACATGTCATTGCGACATTAACTTCTTTCTCTATGGGTGCCTTGGCGTGTTTCTAGACGTTAACCTTGGACTTTAGGCAGGCTCAGCCTAATTCCACTGAGAAAGAGTCCTAGAGGGTCACACACTAAGTCTGTCCATGTATCTCAATTAAATATTAATTTAACAAGTTAAATAAATATTATTCCCGACTGTGGTCTAATAATTATTTAAGGATGCCCGATCGCATTTATTTTGACACCAGTTATTCGAGAGAATATATTGTGGGTGAAATAATATATATTTATTAGTGAGTAATGCAGTTACATTTATTTAAGAAATAAATAGTCATTACTCAAGGTCTAATAAATATGGTGGAGGAAATAAATAAAATGAAAAAAAATAAAAGTACACGCCGTGTAGTTTGTTTTTCAGGATTCATGAGAAAATATTGTTTATTTAATTAAATAATATTAAATGTAATAAGTTGGGCGCATGTCAAGTAATAATGATGGTCAACTGTCATTATTAAGACATGTGGTATTACTAAGAATTAAATGAAATGATTAAATTCTTTCAGGAAATTAATTTATTTTATTATTCTAAGTATTATAATCCCAATTACATTATTCTCATAGAATTAGAGCCATTTTTGTGCACAACGGATTTGGAAATACTCTCAAGCCAAGAGAGAATTCCCTTTCCACCAAGAACGCCCTCAAGTTAAGAGAGCAAGATCCTCCACCGGATCAAGGCGGTCGAAGGCAGACATCGAAAGCGAAGGTTCTTCCGCGCTAGCACCCGGAGATCCCTTCGGCGACGTCCGGAGATACGTGACACACGTGTGGATCACCGCTAGAGGAATCCTACACTTGGATTCTACGACGTAACGACGGATCACCGAATCGTGACCGGACACATCAACGAAGAAATAATTCCAACGAGGTAATTCTTATGCATTAATTAAATTAATTATAATAACATATGATGATCCTCCTCAAGGGTTCTATGACTCTTATTTTCTTTTCGTTCTTCGTTCTATTCCGAATATTCGGCATTTTATATCGTGACGGATATCAGATTGAATGTTGTTTAACGTTAAAATTAAAGTTGGGCAAACCCACCAACGTGCTTCCGCTGCGCTCGTAACCTACAATCAAAATCATGGATGTGACATTATTTATTAGTAATTAATACTTGTAACTAATTAATATTATTATTATTACAATTTGACCAATATTTAATTTCTACATCTATTGATATTTATTAGTAAATGTTTGAAAAAAATTGCGTGGATAATTCTGCATTTGCAAGATTCTTTGTCCTAATTATGATGGAAATTAGGGATCCTACTGAATAGATTATTTGATGTTTCAACCTATGGATTATTTTTATTCATTTAAGGATGATTCGATTCCCAAAATCATGTGGGTTCGGGATCGATGATTTGGAAAAATAATTCGAAGAGGGAACCTTGTAGAAGATGATGGTTCAACCAAAAAATCTTTCTCTCTCTTAACGGCCTCATTCGTAGGTTTCATTTGTCAGAGGGGAAACATTTCTCTTGGCATGGATGATCCAGACATGATCCTAGAATGCCTAGAAATTAGTGATAAATCTATAATTGTTTGCATTATTTTTCCAAGGGGATCTAAATTGTGGAGGATTGAGGACCTGGTTGAGAGCCTATCCGAAATATGCGGATTTTAAACTAGTAAATGTGTTTCACTAGGTCATGGATCAATTCAAATGTTTTTACCTTTTGAATAATTGAAAATGTGGGTGTGGAAATTTTGTTTGATTCCTATCAAGCCTAGTTTTATTCACTTTTAGGAATGATATAAGAAGTTTAATCTTCTAGAGGTTGGAAACTCATATACTCAAATATGGGTCAAGGTATAAGGATTTAACTAGATAATTTTGTATCTTATAATACTATAAGACATTCCAATATTGATTGCTGTTTCCATCAAATTATAAAAAGAAACGAAGATGGCCAGATTTGGCCATTTTGCACATTTTTTGGCTGAAGTGGACTTGTGTTCTACTCTTGTTGACAAATTATTTCTTTCCACTAATGATTATGAGTTTGATTTGAAAATTGATAATGAAAAGATTCCCAATTTTTTCATGGACTCCAATGTCATAGGTCATGATACTTTCAATTTTAGGAGATCATTTTCTTGTGATTTTTGTCATGCATGAGGGAATGATGCGAAGTATGTTTCAAAAAGTTTAGATGTTAAAAGTATAATACTCAGAGAGATTATATTATTGCTAGTCATGTTCAGACTCAAACTGGAGGAAATATTTCCTTGGAGGAATATGGTCAAGAGGCTAGTTGATATGGGATTTTAGTCTCTTTGAATAATGTCTCTATTGTTGGGAATGATGTAGATCTTCACAGTAGGGTGTCTTCACCAATATATATTGCATATATCCTCAGATGGAATATGATGATTATATGGATACCTTGAAATCTTAAGGTGGTAAAGTCTCTATAGGTGTGTGGGAATTGGATCAAAATGGGAAGCATGCTTCTAAGTCATGGGTGAAAATTGTGGAAGATGGGAAAGCAAGTTCAACTATTAAAGAAATGGATCAAGATATTGCTGATTAGTAGATATTATAAGAGAGTATGGGTTACCTCTTGAACCAATAAAGGTATGAAAAAGCAGGTTGAGGGGGACAAGATTCATTCTAAGTCAAGAATTTCTGCTCAAAAATAGGGTTTTCTGGAAAATGAACTTGTGTCCAGTAGTGTTGGTGCTTTGGCAGGCTCCCCTCATGCAGATTCTATTCCCAACTTAGATCATCCAAAAGAAGGTTTCTTGCCTACTGCTTCTATATAACCTCGGGGAATAATGACTAAGAAAGAGTATATGATTAAAGGTATGAAAATATTAGTGGATGAAGAGGGATTTCGATTAGTCATCCCTCAAAAATCCAAATCATATGAGCTTCAATGTAAAACTGCATAAGTTCTATCCTCTTTGATCCAAATGTAGGATGAACCTTTAGGTAGTAAGTATTTTTAGGTACCCCATATAGGCTTATTATCCAGTTAGAAATCCCTCAACCAGGATAATTGATGGTTTTGGGAATGTGGAGTGGTCTTATCCACCCCATTTTACTGACCTAATGAAAAATGATTTTGTCTCTTTCTTTAAGACCACATATGTGGAATATAATATTGCATGAGAAAAAAATATAGTCTCATACCTTTAGAGGACCAAGAAAGTGAAAGTCCCACTGAAGGCTTTAGTAAGGATTTCGCGACCCGACCTAGCGGGGCTCGAGCCGTGACTCCCCAAGCCCGCCTCCAATAGGCCAGGGGTTGGCGACTAGCACTGAGTAGGCTATCACACACATGGGGGGAATTAGCCTAAGGTAATTTTACACACGCACCCACATACACATCCATGAAGTAGTGCAGAGATATATAAAACTAAAAAGAAAATGCATGCATACACCTATCCCAAACCAGAGTGCAACAGAAGTACACAAGGGAAAAAATAGGGCCCACCAAAAGAAAATTAAAAAAGAGGCCAAAATTCTCAGAAGGAGGGGATCACTGTCAAAAGAACCCGTCGATAAGATCCTCGACACAGATCCGGTAAACACCCTGGTTAGTCTCACTCACAAATCTCCTCCTACTCTGAGTCGTCTTGGGACTCCTTCCAAAGGCCAGTGGTCTGCACAAGACACAAACATGTGCGGGAAAATCCCGTGCAGGGGTGAGTATAAAAATACTCAATAGGAACCTCAAAAAATCAAAACAAAAGAGAAAAACTAAAAGGAAAAAGTCAGCTCATGCTAGCTAGAGGGAACCCAGATGAGAGAGAAACTCCATCTCGAGACCATCCTCGGCTAACACAACTAGTCAGATCAATTCAGTTGTATGCCCATACATACACCTTGAAAATCTTCTCAGGTATACACCCATACATATATCATGAACATTCCCTCAGGTATACACCCATACATATACTAGGAGCATCCGTACAGATATACATCCACACATATACCATGAACATCCAGATATAATCGATACACACACCAAGCCACAAGAAGTACCGAACTCATCACCAAAAATAGTTCAAAACCAGGAGAACACACTCCACAAGCACTGTCATCCAGATGACACTCTTCTGAGAGATACACTCCGTCAGGTCCCACACAAAAATCCCAGATGCTCACTCGAGAGATCATGCTCATCGGATATCATCACTGAGAAAGTCACACTGAAACAGCAAAAACACCAAACTCCTCGGATAGGGGATCACTCCTAGGGTCTGCTAGGGGATTCCAGAACCCACACCGGTATTCAAAGATCTCACAGATAGGGGATCACTCCCAGGATCAGCTGGGGGATACCACAACCCGATTTGGTATTAAAAGATCTCACAGATAAGGTATCACTCCTAGGATTCACTAGGGATACCACAACCCAATCTGGTATTCAAAGATCTCACAGATAGGGGATAACTCCCAGGATCCGCTGGGGGATACCATAACCCGATCTATCACTCAACAGAGTCACATCAATCAGATAGGGGATCGTCACCTGTCGATCATGATGATACCAAAACCCCATCTGATATAACTCACATAGTGAGGGATTGAACCGATGATGAACCAACCCTACCGAAACCACACGCAGAGTAGGGGATCGTATAACCAACGATGTCGCAAACCTACTATAAACCACATGCTGAGTAGAGGATCATATACCTGACAATGCCACAACCCTACTGAAAACAAACCAATGCGTAGGGTATCATATTCCCAATGATGCTACAAACCCTACGAGGGTCAAACTCCTAGATAGGGGATCGCCGCATGTGGATAAGCAGTCACATCGATACCAAGAACCTGACCTAGGGTAGTGAAGCTAGAGGATCCTACCCCAGGCCCACTGGAGGGATGCCACAACTCTAACTAATTATAGATCCTATAGAGGGGATCATAAACCCATACCACAGTTGTGATGCCCCACAAAACCACATAGGATTGAATGAAGGGAGTACCCTCAACCACTGCTGGTCTAATCATCACAAACTCGAGCGACCCACAACATCGCCACACAACACACATTCTAGGCTGATACCGAGGCCACTATCGCGGTTTACGAGAAAAAACACACAGGATAGACTATTTACTTGGCTGAAACGGACAACCAGTGAACATGTTACTATTCACCATAGCCTTCACGTGTGGGGCCCACACCACGATCCCGAAACTCGTCAAGCAGATCACACCATTGTGATCCCCTCGAAAAAACCCACGAGATTGACTACTCGATTGTCCAAAACGGACACTCGTTGAAAAAGGTACTATTCACCATAACCATCCTGAGTGGGGCCCACACCACGATCCCAAAACTCGTCTAGCAGATCACACCATTACAATTACCTTGAAAAAACACACGGTATCAACTACTTGATCGTCCAAAATGGACACCCCGCAGAAAAGTCACGTTTCTCCGTAAACACCGGAACCCGGACTCATGGGGACCACACCCTATTCTTGATCCCAACACCTAAAAACTATCTTGAAAATTCTTTTTTACGATCAAGGTCTCAATGACACTGACGACACCTCATTTGGACACTCCGTGCAGGAGTTATGGCGGATCGAAGTTGAAAATAATAAAATATTATTATTATTTTTAACGTTTCATGGACCCATGCCAAAAACCCAACTCACAAAATTCCCTAAAGAATTTAAAAAGGTACATCTCGACGCAAGATTCGCGTCGCCGCAAACGGCTCTCAAATCGGACTTTCAGTTTGCAAGTTACAGGGGTTTAAATAACCCCCGGAAAAAACCTGGTCGGACAACCGCCTGCCTCACCGGAAACCACTACGCCGCCGCTGGAAACCGCCACTCCACCACCGGATTCTACCACACCACCGCCGGAAATCACCACAACACTGCCACGCCACTGCTGCTTCACCAGAATCTACCATGGCTACCGCCCTCGCCACCAGAACACTGAGTTTTTCACCGGAAAAACTTCTGGGAGCCACCGTGACCACCCCGGTGTTCCAAATTCAAATATGAAACATGTTTCGGAAAGCGCGGGACCCGAACTACACAACCCTTACAAAAAATTGAAGAAAAAAACACAAAAACAGGATCCTGAATTTTAAAACTCAAACTACCTACCTTTTGGTGGACCGTCGAAGTTCTGCACGCTCCGCTGCTGCTGCTACACGATCCAAGAGTGTCCGCCGTCAAGATCCGAGACCGACAACGCTTCGTTTGCTTGATTTGGTGGATCATCGGTGAATAAAGGATGTGGGAGTAGGGTTTTGTGCGTACAGGAGGTGGGAGAAGAGAGGGGTGGGGTCTTGATTGGCTCCCCTTGATTATTTAATTAATTTAATTGATTAAAATAACTCCCCCGACTAGACCTCTCGACGTAGAGGAGATTAGGTTGCCCCTAGGGTAAACACGCCTTTATGAACGCAATGGCGGGCTCATATTTTTGATTATAGACTTCATTAAGAAGTTATTAAAGCTGATGTTCATAAATAAACTTTTCCATTTATTTACAAAAATTCCCCTGGTTTCTTTTTCCATAGCAGGCCCACGCCAGTAAAGTTTATACCCCACCTAGGGTAAACAACACGCTCTGAACGCAACCGTGCCCTAAAATTCATGTTATGAGCTAGGGTTTAGGAGAAAAATCACCCCTTCCACATGCATAGTATAAAAATACTTAATATTTTTATAAAATTAATTCTGGGCACACCGAGCCTCAGAATCACACACCATCATCATGCCTAGCTCTGGAATTATTCGTAGGAATTTTCCAAAGTCTGACAGGGAAAAAAACACGAGTCACTAAATCCTCCTCACCTTAGGACTTTTCATCCCTGAAAACCCATAAGTACGGGGGAAATCAACTTAACTATTGACTGGGTCTCCCACACCAGTGATTTTTCCAACACACAACCATGCCCGGACACACAAGTAAGAGGGACCCGTCCCCCACACCTCGACACTATCCGCTTTGGGCGGCACTGACTTGCCCGCACTGTTTTAATCACATAACAAAAATGTGTCTCGGTGGGGGAAGGATTCCTCTGCCTCATGAATTCAAAGCATGTTGAACAACACCCACACAGGGTCCTACCAAATACCTAAACAAATCTCAAACAAACAATGAAAAGGAGAGAGTACAACCTAACAGTGTCGATCAAAACTGCTGTAGAAAGTAGAAAGGACACAGAGCGTACCTCCATCCATTCGCGGAGCCTCTATTTCAACAACCTCCAAGGCATACAACTATCCTTTCCCTCTTCCTCCATCTCCCTAAGTTTAGCATGGACCACCTGGGGGTGGTGGTGGTGGCACCTGATACCACCTACCACCTCCCGCTGCTGCACCTACTTCGTCACCTCGTCCGACGCCCTACGGACCACCATACTCGAGACACTGCCATTGCTAAGGCAGTCTGTCAACCGAATCCTTATCAGTTTTATGTCTAGTTAGACACTTCCTAGCAATATGTCTTTGGTCGTCGCAAGCATAGAACCACCTCTCTTATGGCTGAACAAAACCGACCTGAGAGACCTGAGCCTCAGATCCTCCATCCTGAGGTCACCTCCTGAAACGTCGCATATGTCTGGACCCCTGAGTCTATCATCGGCTACCAGCTACTGAACTGGCTGATGAGGTCTCATCTCTCGCATTCCCAGCACTAAAATATGGGATCTTCTTGGCCAGAAATCTCTCCACCACCAAGGCCCGCTCCAGCACTCCATCATAGGTGTGCAGGTACAAGGAAACCATACCTTCTCGGATGTCTCTGTGTAAGACCTACTCGAATGTCCAAGACCTAAAGAAAAGGTCCCTAACCATATCCAGGGAGTAGCGTAATAGGTTTGTAAACCTCACTGAGTACTCTGACACGGTCATGACCTCCTATCGAAGCTGTAGGAGCTCTTGGATCCGCACTGACCTCAGCGTTACTGGATAGAACTCTTCCCTAAATAGCCACTCAAACTCTGTCCTCGTGACCGTCTCCTCATCGTGGGACTACGTCACTAGGATCCACCATCGCCTGACCGAACCATGCAGATGGCTTCCCACTAGGACCACCATCTGATCAGGAGGTGTCCTCACCAGGTGGAAAACTCGGGTGACCGCCTCAATCCAGTCATCAGTTGCCTGGGGGTCTGGATCACCCCGGAACCTCAGAGGTTGTTGGCCCTGAAACTTGTGCAGCACACTCAGCCTACGCGCAACCTCATCCTACCCTGCTGGCATAACCAGCTGCTTGACAGGTGGTGGACCCTCAGGTGGACCACCTCGAGGTCCAACCTCAGAACCTGCACCCTAACCCAAGGCCTCTACTCAGGGTAGATTGTCCGCACAACCACGTTGCGGAACCCCTACTAGCGGTCGTCGTGGAGGCATCCAGAAATATAATCAAGACGCACAACGGTCAAAGAGTATATCTGGAGAGTTGACTCAAGAAGGATAAGGAAAAAACCCAAAACCTAGTCCTATATGATGTATGTACAGTTATTTCCCCGTGACCAGTGTACAAATGTCCCGAGTTGAAAGGTAGGTTATCAGAGTCCTGGTGTATGGATACGTCGGCCGCCGCACCAACACTAGAGTCCCTATCCTGAAATCTGAACTCGAAACATCATAACACTGCCGCTATGCAACCCAAACCAAGATCACAACTAAACCAACTAAGCTCAAAGATCCCAAAGGTGGAACCTCCTCTGATACCACTCTATCGCGACCCGACCTAATGAGGCTTGAGTTGTGACTCCCCAAGCCCGCCTCCAATAGGCCAGGGGTTGGCGACTAGCACCGAGTAGGATATCACACTCATGAGAGGCATTAGTCGAATGTACCTTTACACACTCACCCACATACACCTCCATGAAAAAGTGCAGAGATATATAAAACTGAAAAGAAAATGAATGCATACATCTATCCCAAACCAGAGTGTAACAGAAGTACAAAAGGGAAAAAACAGGGCCCACCAAAAGAAAACTACAAAAGCATCCAACCTTCTCAGAAGAAGGGGATCACTTTCAAAAGAACCTGACGGTAATCTCCTCGAAACAGCTCCGGTAAACACCTCATTAAGTCTCGTTCACAAAGTTCTGCCTACTTTGGGTCCTCCTAGGACTCCGTCGAAAGGCCTGTGGTTTGCACCAGACACAAACATGTGCGGGCAAATCCCGTACAGGGGTGAGTATAAAAATACTCAGCATGCACCCCAAAAACCCAAAACAAAAGAGAGAAACTAAAAGGCAACAGTTAGGTCATCCTAGCCAGAGGGAACCCAGATGAGAGAGACACTCCATCTCGAGACCATCCTGGGCTAACACAACTAGTCAGCTCAATTCAGGTGTATGCCCATACATACACCTTTAACATCCGCTCATGTATACACCCACACATATATCAAGAACATTCGCTCAGGTATACACCCATACATATATCAGGAGCATCCGTACAGATATACATCCACACATATACCATGAACATCCATATATACTCGATACACACACCAGACTACAAGAGGTACTGACCTCATCACCAGAAACGGTTCACAACCAGGAGAACACACTCCCTGGGCACTGTCATCCAGATGAAACTTGTCCAAGAGATACACTCCATCGGGTCCCACAAAAACATCCTAGATGCTCACCCGAGAGATCAAGATCGTTGGATATCATCACTGAGAAAGTCACGCTAAAACAACAAAAACACCAAACTCCTCGGATAGGGGATCACTCCCAAGGTCCGCTAGGGGATGATAGAACCCACATCGGTATTCAAAGATCTCATAGATAGAGGATCACTCCCAGGATCTGGTGGGGGATACCACAACCAAATCTGGTATTCGAAGATCTCAGAGATAGGGAATCACCTCCAGGATCCGCTTGGGATACCACAACCTGATCTGGTATTCGAAGATCTCACAGATAAGGTATCACTCCCAGGATTCACTGGGGGATACCAAAACCTGATCTGGCACTCCACAGAATCACATCACTCAAATAGAGGATCGTCGCCCGTCAAGGCGGTCACGACGATACCGAAACCCCATCTGATATAACTCACATAGTAGGGGATCGAACCGATGATGCGCCAACCCTACCAAAACCACACACTGAGTAGGGGAACGTATAACCAACGATGTCACCACCCTACTATAAACCCCATGATGAGTTGGGGATCGTATACCTGACAATGGCACAAACCTACTGAGCATGGCCCGATGCGTAGGGGATCATATTATCGATGATGCCACAAAACCTATGAGGGTTAACCTGCTAGATAGGGGATCGCCGCACATGGATAAGCAGTCATAACGATACCATGAACCTGGTCTAGGGTAGCAAATCTAGAGGATCTGCCCCGGGCCCACCAGAGGGATGCCACAACTCTAACATATTAGAGATCCTATCGAGGAGATCGCAAAACCATACCACGGTTTTGATGCCAAACAAACCCTCATAGGAGAGAACCAAGGGAGTACCCTCAACCACTGCTGGTCCAAACGTCGCAAACCCGAGCGACCCGCAACATCGCCACACTGTGCACCTCCTAGGCCACCATCGCGGTCTACATGGAAAAACACACAGGATAAGCTATTTACTCACCTGGAACGAACAACCGGTGAACAAGGTACTATTCACCATAGCATTCCCATGTGGGGCCCACACCATGATCCCGAAACTCATCAAGCGGATCACACCATTGTGATCCCCTCAGAAAAACCCACGAGATCGACTACTCGATCATCCAAAACAGACACCTAGTGAAAAAGGAACTATTCACCATAGACATCCCGGGTGGGGCCCACAACATGATCCTGAAACTCGTCAAGAGGATCAAACCATTACGACCCCCTCAGAAAAACACACGAGATCGATTACTTGATCATCCAAAATGGATACACAGCATAAAAGTCACGTTTCTCCGTAAATGTCGGAACCCGACCTGTGGGGGCCACACATTGTTCTCGATCCAAACACCTGGAAACTATCTTGAAAATTATATCATACCATCAAGGTCTCAACACCACTAACGACACGTCATTTGGACACTCCGTGCAGGAGTTATGGCGGATCGAAGTTAAAAATAATAAATTATTATTATTATTTTCAACGTTTTATTTCCCCAGGACAAAAAACCGACTCACAAATTTCCCTAAAGAATATCAAGAGGTCTATCTCGATGCAAGCTTTTCATTTCCACAAACGGATCTCAAATCGGACTTTCGGTTTGCGAGTTACTGGGGTTTAAAGAACCCCCGGAAAAAACCTGGTCGGACCACCGCCTGCCTCACTGGAAACCACCGCGACGCTGCCGGAAACCGCCGCGCTGTTGCTGGATTCCGCTGCGCCGCCACCAGAAATCACTGTGCCGCTGCCGCTCTGCCGCCACTTCGTCGGAATCTGCCATGGCCACCGCCCTCGCCACCGGAAAACTGGGTTTTCCGTCGGAAAACTTCCTGGAGCCACCGAGAGCACCCCGGTGCTCCAAATTCAGATCCGAAACATGTTTCGGAAATCTCATGACCTGAACTACACAAACCTTATGAAAATTTGAAGAAAAAAACACAAAAATGGGATCCAAGATTTTGAAACTCAAACCGCCTACCTTTTGGCTGACCGCCGAATCTTCGCACGCTCTGCTGCTGCACGACCCAGGAGTGTCCACCATCAAGATCCGAGACTGATGGCGCTTCGTTTTCTTGATTTGGCAGGTCATCGGTGACGAACAGAGGTGGGAGGAGGGTTTCATGTGTTCGGGAGGTGGGAGATTGAAGGGGGTCTTGATTGGCTCCCTTTTATTATTTAATTAATTTAATTGATTAAAATAACTCCCCTGACCAGACCTCCCAATGCAGAGGAGATTAGGTCGCCCCTAGGGTAAACACATCGTTCTGAATGCAAAGGCGGGCTCAAATTTTTGATCTAAGACATCGTTCAGAAGTTATTCAAGCCAAAGATCATAAAAAAACTTTTCCATTTATTTACAAAAATTCCCCTGTTGGATTTTTCCACAGCAGGCCCGTACCAGCAAAGTTTACACCCCACCTAGGGTAAACGGAACTCTTCGGACACAACCGTGCCCTTAGATTCCTGTTATGAGCTACCATTTAAGAGAAAATGCACCCCACCACGTTCATAGTATAAAAATACTTAATATTTTTATAAAATTAATTTCGGGAACACCGAGCCTCATAATCGCACACCATCATCACGCCTAGCTCTGGAATTATTCGTAAGAATTTTCCAAAGCCTCACAGGGCCAAAAAAACGAGTCGCTACAAAGGAAGAAAAAGAATAGTTTTTATCACAACTTGAAATAATTTTTTTATAATGGTTCTGAATGTATTCAATTTCAATGACTATTTATTAGTTCAGAAGTTGTCATCAATAAACACTGAGAAAGGATTATGATCCAATCTAGAGTAGGAATTTCGAGATCTATCTTTGAAATTCAGGATTTTCTCCACTTTGGGGGACTTCTCTGAATCGTCATCAGATGAAGAATGTGTGGCCCCACATAGGGACAAGACATGGCGAAGAGGTCAACATCCAAAGGGTATAGGAATATGCCCTAGTTTTTTGAGATCTAGAGTGACTTATAGAGATTTAATTCTTTTCTTATGATATGGGCATTTTATACCTTGTTTGACCTATTTTTTCCTTGTATATTTTCCTTTTATTTATAAATTTGAGGTCATGGGTTTGGTCTCCAAATCCATTAATGAGATATCTTTGTAACAGTAAATGTAAATAGTTATTTATTATTTAGTTATTATTAATATTAGGTACTAGTAATTAATTAGTAATTAATATTTATTATTATTTGATTAATAGTTAATATTTTTATTAATATTATATTATTAATTCTATACAAAAAAAGTACCTGAATTCCAAATTGTAAATCTAGAAGGATTTATGAGGCCATCCCTCTAATAAAAGGGAGTCCCGAGTGGGTTTCTGTCATAATTTTAGATTTCATTAATTATCATAGTGTTGGATATTTAATATTAGTTAAACTCTACTATTTATATATACACATTTATAAACAAAATAAAAAATATTTTTATTTTTAAAAACCAGTATGTTCAAAGGATTTGGGGGCTCTGATGCCTTTGGCTTTTAGCCCTTTAGAAATTTTTCAAATCACAAATTGCCTTTGGCCTTTGCCCAAAAAGGCCGAAGGCATTAAGGGATTTCACATCTTTGAGGCTTAGTTTTGAAAATATTCGAAACCTAGAATTATTTTATTATTTTTTTCTAAAAAAATTATATATATATATATATATATATATTTGTGTTTTAGGTGTTTTACACCATTTAGGCTTCATCTTCACCATTTAAGGTAAAGTTTAGAACAAGGGAGATTTTTGAAAATTTAATGTGGGTAGGGCTTCAATTATTGGGGAGCTGGGTGAGGCGAGCACAAAATGAAGTGGCTTTAGCCCAAACAATGGTGAGGACCAATTGATTTGGCGCTCACCCTCCCCCCATTTCCAATTATATATATATATATATATATATAATATTTACAGTTATAAATAAATAAATAAATATATATATATATATATATATATATAACAACATTAAATTTAAAATTATTACCTATTTATTAATCTGAATGGGTTCATTTAATATTTTTAAAACCTAAACTCTATTCGAACTTGATTACGAGGTATCCAAACATGAAACATATATAAAAATAATTATTTACTAATATATTTTTAAAAATATATCTGTAAATAATTATTTATAAATAAATATATTTATATTAATCTATAAATATATTTATAAATTCATATTTTATATATTTATAAATATATATATTTATATATTTATATATAAATATTTACAAATATATTTACATATAAATAAATTTATAATTATATAATTATATATAAGTTTTTATATAAATATATTTATGAACACATATTTATATGCTTATATATATTTATACTTACAAATATATATTTCTAATTATATTTTTATATATTTAAAATTATTTAAAATTATTTATAATTATATTATATTTATATATATAACAAATATATCTTACATTCATATTATTATATAAATATATATATAAATATATAAATATATTAATTTATATTTATGTATATAAATACATATTTATAATTACATATTCAAAATTATTTAAATATATTTATAGTTATATAAGTATATATAAATATGTATTATAAATATAAATATATATATATATATATATATATATATTAAATATATGTATTATAAAAATATATATTTGTAAATATAATTATAAATAAATATATTTATTAATTTGTAACATAATACATATTTATAATTATATATGTATATATAAATATATTTAAAGAATTGTAATTATTTATTTATAGATATATATAAGGATTTTTAGTTATATGACATCTATTTATTTATATAAATATATTATAAAGTATTTTAATTATATTATATATATATATATTTATTTATTTATTTAAAGAATTGTAATTATTTATTTATAAATATATATAATTTAGATATATTTATTTATAAATATATTTAAATAAGTTTAATTATGTATTTATAAATGTAATTATAAATATATATTTATAGATATAAATTTATTTATATAAATATATATTTACAACTATATATATATATATATAATTAAAAAGGCTCGAGTGAGAGTTGGAAAGCCAACCCACATCCCCAAAATTTATTAGGAAAATTTTTAAAGAGAAACAGACAATGGGAAGTGAGGCCTAACAAACCATAAACTGCCCACATCATATAGAATTTGTGATCAATTCCCTCATCTCCCATGGAACCCAAATTCTTGGGATATCGACCTCTTTCCATTGGATGTCGCCCTCCCCATCATGATGTGGTCTTTTGAGGCGACACAACTCATCATATGATGACTTGCGAGATGAGTCCTCTGGAATGATGCAACAATTGTATTGCCAAGAATGATCTCAAAAATCCAGTGAGGGATAATTAATATTTTTAAAGAATTGTAAATATGTACTTATAAATATATATTTATAAATATAATTATAAATAAATATATTTATATAATTACATATATTTATATAATAATATGCATGTCAAATATGTTTATTATATATATATATATATATATTTTATATAAATAAATTTAATTTATTATAAATCTATTTAAATAATTTTGAATATCTATTATTCATTCTAATATACGTGGTTCAAATCCACATGTCATCTCTTCCGCTGGCTATCTCACCTTTCTTTTTCCCCTCCCCCATTAACCCTCTATTTTCTTATCAGGCTCCCTTCGCTCCCCTCGCTCCCCTCGCTCCCCTATCCCTCTCCCCATCTCCCCCTGTCCCTTTCCCTCACTGCTCCCTTGTCTCCCTCTCCATCTCCCAGTACCCATCTCCCTCTACATAGCATGTTTCCCTTCCCCGCTATCCCTATCAACACTCTTCTCCCTAGCTTCTCATCACTCTCTCCTTCTCTCCCTATCACGAACCTTCAAATTTCTTTCACTCACATCCTCCTTACCTCTACCATAATCTCTCTCGCCATCCACACCTCCACCACTTTGTCCCTATCCTCTCCACCTCCTTCTACCTGTTTCCTCCACTCAGCATCCCATCATCCATTGTTACCTTAAAAAAACTAAACATCAGTCCTTTTAGACTTTCTCCCATTATCACCATTTCCTTTGGATATGTGAAACAAGCTGGCCTATCATCCATCATTCATGGACATTTATCCGGGTTTTCCCCCATCTTACAATAGGCACTCATCCATCAAAAGATACATTCATACATCGATTCTTCCATTCACCGAGGTAGGTGTTCATACATGAAGGCTTCCAAATTCTTTACTCCATCTAGGTTTTTGATTTCTGATCACATCTTCTCATCCATCCCTTAAAACCAGTTGCTTATAGTACTATTAATATCATTTTTGACATATTATTATTTACTATGATTTATTTTTCCATGATTCATGTTTTTACAAGTTCATATTTTCTTAAAGGGTCATATTTTTTTTACCACATTACATATTTTTTATAGTTTCATATTTTTACAGGTCCATATATTTTAATAGGATTATATTTTTTACCTCAGTTCATATTTTTACAGGTTCATAATTTTTTTTACAGTTACACTTGTTTTCTTTAGAGGCATTATTTTTATAGGTTCATGTATTTTACCACATTTCAATTTTTTTACAAGTTCATATTTTTTACAACTTTATTTTTTTAAAGCTTCATATTTTTTTCATATTTGTGCATTTTTTTCATACACATTCTTTATACAGGTTCATATTTTTACTTGGTATAGGTATCTATTTTTTATGTTTAGTAGATTAGTGGAACTTTTTTTATAATTGATTCCAATTCAATATATAGGTGCACATTTTTCACTAGGTTTTATATTTTTACACGTCCATATTTTTTTATATTTATTGCAGGTTCATATTTTGTTTTCATATAGAAACACATTTCATTACTGTTTTAGGTATTTTATCAGAGTTCATATTTTTATAGGTACAATTTTTTTTAGGATCATATATTTTAACAAGATCTTATTTTTTACCTCGAATCATATTTTTACAAGTTCATATTTTGTTTAGTCACACACATAGTTCAACATCACCCTATTAGATTTCCTTACATGCACTTTTTTTATAGGTTCATGTAATTTAGCACATTTCATATTTTCTTAGGTTCATATTTTTATGGGTTTATATTCTTTAACAGGGTTCATATTTTTACAGGTTCATATTCTGAAAGGTTAATATTTTTTAACAAATTCAAATTTTTTACCTGGTTTCATATTTTTATAGGTTTATATTATTTGACATGTTCATATTTTTTACCAGGGTTAATATTTTTATAGGTTCATATTTTTGTGGGATTAATTTTTTTACATGTTCATATTTTTTTATAATTTTTCTATTTATTTTCATAAAAGTGCATATTTGTTTTTATAAATGGGCATATTTTTATTTCATATAGGTATCTATTTTTTTCATACAAGCATCTTTTTTTAAGTTTATTGGAGTAGTTCATTTTTTATAACTGATTCCACTTAAATATACCAAATAATAATATTTATAGGTCCTTAATAATTATAAGTACATATTTTTTTTAATTTTATAGGGGTAGTTTATAATTTTTTTACAAGTTCATATTTTATACACAACCATATTTGTTCATATTTTTTGTAGGTTCATATTTTTTTATAAAGGTACATATTTCTTTACATTTTCATGTATTTTATTAGGGTTCATATTTTTAATAGTACATATTTTTTTATAGTTTATGGTATATGAACAGGATTCATATTTTTCCAATCAATTTTATGTTCTTATAAATTATTATTTAGTATGTTTCCTTAGAAATTGTTTAGGTTTGTAAAATTGTAAGCATAAATTATACAATTAGTGTACTTTATAAATGTTTTATTATAGAAAGAGTACATAATGTATACAATATTTAAAATTTGTAAGCAATGGATGTATATGAATAAAAATTGTGTAGATTCTGTAACATTTTTCATACTATTTCAATTTCATTTATTTAGTTCAGTTGTATTAAACCATAGTTTAGCATTTTTTTTGTTTAATGATATTCAGTAGATTGTTTCCATTGACTTTTTACTCATTATTTGTGTCACTGCATTGCTAGGGTTTTACTATATTAATTCTCGAGGTTAAATTATACCTAATTTATTCCCTTGTTGTGTAGTTCATTTTATATAGTTTTATAACAAAAAAATATCATTTAATTCACATTTGGTTATTAATTCCATAAAAACTACCATTTCATGGTGATATATCCATGTTTATTTTGGTTTTAATGGACAATAATACACCCATTGAGTTAATAAATTGACATGTGTGTAACATAGTGAACACATGATTTTCAATTTCACATCATGCGGGTAATAGTCGCTAATTTATTCAGTGGATAACATGACCATCTATTATTGAACTTATCCAGTAAATATTTATGTGGCTACATAATATCGAGAGATCAAGCCATGAACAACCAAATGCATTAATTTGAATTATATAATAGATTAAATTATATTAGAAAACCAAAGTATATTCATGCTAATGAAGCATCCATGAATGAAAAATTTCATTATATTTTGAATTTGTTTGATGATTTGGGTTCCAATATGCCTTCTCATAGGATAATAAAACTAAATTGGATGAGAGTTAAGGGGTTAGATTGGTGAATGGTAACATATCGTACAATTTTGTGGAAGGGGTTACATTTTTGTATGTGGTAGAGATGATCATATTTACTTTTATTGTAATATTGAATCTTTTTGCAATGGTTTTATATAATTATGAAATCTATTTCACGGTGAAATTAATCTTCCAAAAGAATTTGGAAATAAATATAAAAAAAATTATTTTTCAGATGTGAATGTTTGAAAATTTAAAAAATAAAACGTAAGGAGATTTACAAGGACCAAGTGAAACATGTAAGTATATATATATGTGCATTTATATTTATTCACATGTAAAGGTTCAAATAACATGAGTATTCATGATATTATGTGCATTGAAAATTATCTTTAAACATGAAATTTGTAATTTTTTGAAACATTAGATGATATGTTCATGGAAAAAAAATCCAATGGTGGTGTTATAAAAAAATATATCATAGTTAACAAAATTTAGGAATATTTTTCTTATTTCTTTTAGAAGAATATCCATATGGAATTTAAAATTAAAATTTTACTTAACCATTTTTGACAATTCATTTGATTATACCATTTGATTTTTCTTAATCCATAGATGATTGGTACCCTAAATTGTTTTATTTTTAGTGATTAATGTTTTTTCTTAAAAATTTTCAGTTAATTTCCTAGGTTTAATATTTATTGATAGAAACTTAATCAATGTGGAAAACCCATGCATTGATTATTTACTTCAATCATGTGTTTTCTTGTATTTTTCAATAACTTATAACATTTAATTTTTTAATTTTCTTTCACTTGTTTTTTTATTTTGTGTGTTATTATAATGAATTGTGTTCTTCACATTATAAGACACTACTATCTTAATTCTTGATTTGTTTTTATTTATTTAGATTATATTTTTATTAATGGTTTTAGGTGCAATTTGACACTCTGGTTTTTCATATGGGATAAAAATGTTATGAAGAGTAACTCAATTATGTTAGTGAGATGAATACCCCCAAGAAGAATCAAAGGAACTTTCCTAAGATGGCCTTTGTGCACACCCATTTGAATGAGAAGGCTCGTGCAGCCCCCTACAAGACAATGAAAGCACAACCATCCCTGCAAAGGGTACCTACATTGAGAACCTATGGCATGGACTTGCGTGGGGTAACTCCTTTAATCAGGGTCTCCTGTTTTTCTATAAATAGGATCCTGAGGCTCCTCATTTGTAGAACTGAAAAATTAGAAGAAGCGCCCAAGCTCTGGTCATGTAGCCCCTTCACCCAGGTCCTCCAAAACCCCACATGTATCTCTTTTAAAATCGATAGAAGAAGGAATTAAGGGGGATAGGGTGATCAAAGTCCCTCCGGGGTCTGAAACACAAAGACACACGTGTGAGGACCCCTTCCACCCAAGTTTTTTTAAACGTTGGGTCCAAAGACTCATTAAATATTAAATCAATGAAAAGACCTCTTTAATTGGGTAGAGGGAGACCCATTACATATCCCAAAGGTCCAGTGGGAATTTAGCCCATTACATGGCCAGTAGGCCCAATTTTTTGGCCCAAGGCCCATTCTGTGGATAGTAATTCTATAGTACTCATGTTTCTACAGTACCACATAGTACCCACCGCTACTACAGTACCCCTACCACCGCTACAGTGCCCTACCACTGCTATAGTGCCCACCGTTGCTACAATGCCACTGCTGCTACAGTCGCTACAGTACTGCTACAATACCTATGCCCAATGGGTTTTTAACCCCCATTTTTCTTGTAGGATTAAGGGGTGCTTACCACCAAGACAAACCCCAAATACACCTCTTCCACCCGAGTTGAAAATCAATAGAATGAAGGTACCTTCCTTGATGAGGGACCTATATGAGACCCTTCCAAGGAAACCTAAGGAATCTCATGGTGCCTAGGATCATGCATCATCCATGTTTTGCTTACCAAGAATTCCATTTCCCAAGGAATCTTCATATCATGCATGCCTAACCCCATATGTGAAGCACTTATAGTTACTCTTATAAACTACATGAAGCACCTTTTCTCATTCATCCAAGACCCATGTGTGCCTCCTTTTGATCCCTCTTCCAAGACACTAATGGAAGGGATCCTATTCTTTTGTATTCATCATCTAGGGGGGATTAAATCCTCCACTAAAGCCTACAGAATTAAAAAACCATGGTAAGAGGCACACCAATATGTATCCCATTTTGATATGCATTCCTTCGATCAAAGTTGTCATGCACTTGTCCTACCTGATGAGAGGGGTCCCCGGGGTGCATGTGAATATGTATTCCTTTGGTCATGTGGACCCCAACCCTGGGGGTGGTGTGAGGGATATCATGATATCAAATATAATGGTTAGATCCTTGTTCTTCCCATGTCTTCTATAAAACTAGAAACCTCTTATTTCAATAGGGGGTAGGGAGGATCAGACTTGACTTTCTCTTTGAGTTATAGTGTTTTATTCTCATATATTCCCCCAAAACCAGTTTCCATGGGCATCCCTCCTGGAGTAATCCCTAATCCTTTCTTATAGGAAATTTCTGGATTCATTCTTTCCTACTTCTACATACCCATGGGTCATAGCTCGATACACCACAAAATGTGATTATCCTAATTACCGAGAGGGGTGATTGGAAAATAAAAACCCTTTAACTACCCCTTTAGGTATAGGTTACAATAAAGGGAGGGAATAAGTGACAGAGCCTGCTCTCTTTCCCTCTCCCTTTGGGTTTTGGCCTTTTCCACCAGTAGAAAAAGTAGATTGTGTGGTTTCCGGAATCTTACTCTTCCTCTTGTTTCTCATATAGAGCATGACTAACTTGGATTAGAGGTTAACAATGGTCATGAAATCTAAATGATCCCATACCCATAGGAATTATTTCAAGCATAAGAACCAACCAAATGAAGAGTATCCTATTCAATATAATCCCCAACCAAATCCAACCTCATGGGCATCATTTCATGTGTAGGACCAAACTCAATCCTCTCAAAGGGCCCTTATCCCCTATGATACAAATGTTTAGAGTAACTCCATAGTCATGAGTCCTCATGAATGACCTATATGGGATTTGATTCTTGTCTGAATGGGATATGTAGGAAGCCTCCTTGATGTCCAAACCCAGTACCCCAAACCAACCCTAATTCTCTCCAGGAAAGATTCCCAATAGTGTATTATTCAACCTAATATTCCATATCCCTTATAGGTTACTTTGTCTGCTTTGATATAAGTTACACACCATTATTTGACTAGGAACCTTCCTCCTCAGTTTCCTGGTCACATGACATTAAAGTGCATGGTTTGGTCCACATCACATGACCCTAAAAGGTATGATGTGTCCTATTAAGGTTCACTGAACTATGTAGGTTCTGATTCCTTTCATGAGGATATATAGGAACCCCATTCATAAGTATAATCCTGACATCAAGATAAATCAAATTTCCTTGGATGATGATACACTCTAGAGATCCCCACTGCATGGCTCAAAATCAACATCGTAATAACAATGACAACATATGTATCCTTAAATTAATAACCTCTAATACATAAAGATTATTATAAGTTCCATACATGCTAATAATTTATTTTTAAATAAAGGATTACACAAAACACACTTGGAAATTAATAAAGGATTCATGAACATATCTTAAATATAAAAGGGAGTCCTCAAGTTGGCAACAATTCACCCTAAAAGGGTATGATAACTCTGAAATCCCATCCTATTGACCAATGAGAGTTCTTAAGTATCATGGTAAAGTTTCCCAATAAACACATACCTTTGTAAATAAGTTCTACAAGTCATCATGGATATAGAACCATTGGGGGTTTCTGGTTCCATGAATAAACCTCATTGGAAACCTCCTGAAAGTGACATGGGTAGGTGTCTGATATAAAGGTTGTACCAACAACAAAAAATGACATTTCAACCCCATGTAGTATTCATGGAGGAAATAAAAATGGTGAACCTAATGTGAATCCTTAACCAAGATGATGGTGTCACTAACCTTTCAGTCCACTTTCACTCTCAAAATGAAAAATGGATAAACAAGATAACCAATTATGCACATGTTCGTTTAATGAGATGCTACTTTAATGAGGTTTTCTTGATTGTGTTTTCACCTATATTTTAGAAAATTTAAAAAATACCTCCCTTTAATCCAAATGGTGTCATGACAACTATCACAGATGTATGCCCTTACTATCGTCCATATTGGGTCCTCATCCAAGCAGAAGAATTATTTCCAACCCAGTGTATTTTACACTGGGTCTAAAAAAATGGTTCGGGAGTACTAATAGAATGGTACTATCACGACCCTAGAGGCTTTAAAATAAGACCTCCAGTTCACAAAGGCCAACCAATCATCTAATCAGCGAAGTCTAGTGGTTTATAAGTAGAGGACACCCATCACTATCTCCAAATGTTTCATGAGTGTATCACTAAAATTCAACAATAAATTACTCCCTTATCATAGGGAGGTGGATCAAGAGGCAATAAAATACCACATCCAAAAGTCATGTGGTTACTTAAAAGAGGATCCCACCAATAGTAACTTCCACAAACATCACACGACAGTGAACCCTCAGCATGATATGGGTTCCATCCTCAGTATTTTGGCCTTGGTCATCCAGATTCGGGAACACAAGATGGACCACCGAGGGAAGCGAATGGTCAACATGGAGTAGGTCCACACCTTTTCCCAATCCAGAGAAGTCAAACAATAAAATTTGGTGGTGAACTATAAGGATGAACAAACACTAACTCACACTAATTAGGCCTTACAATAGACTTGTCTCATAGCATTCAGAAAAGCATGACAGTCAAAGTTGGTGGAAAACAATAATCAGGTGAAAAAACCTTCTTACATTAACCAAGACTTCTAGCTGCCTCATATATAAGTGTTCAAAGAATACATCTAGTCTTATTTGGTGGAAAATCGTGTGCATGAACAAACACCTCCCTGTATTTATCAAGCATGTCAGTAGTCTCATTTGGAAGCATCTAGAGAATTCAGTTGGAAATTATTAGAGACAAACAGGGGTAGACCCAAATCTTTAACCCCACACCTGAGTACTGTTAGTATCCACTAGAAAGAAATTAAGGATGGTAACAGGCACATACCCCTACCCCAGACATGGAATAGATATATATCCCAATTTCAGTTGATGAAGTCACTAAGAATATCCTAAAAATGTTGGAGGGGAAGACGGAAATCACAACCCACATCCTATATACATTCCACGATATCATAATTGTGACAATGATAATGGAAAAGGGATGGTCACACAACTCCACCCCCTAAATAGGGTGACTCATCATCATGTCACCTCAGAGTAGACACACACCTATACTCCTTTCATAGAGGGTCATGGGGAAAAATCCTGTGTAATATATGGACAACTAGATTGGGAACATACATCTATTCCAATAAGAGCTAATTAACCTATTCCAGTAGCCACTTAAATTTAGGTACAAACCCCTGACAAAATTCTAGAAGCCTATCAAAAAATTCTGCCAGCAACATGGGAGCTAATAAAATAAGATTTCATACTTGAAAACCACTTACCCTAGAAAGTGGTCTCGGTCGTTCATAAAAATCATCCAAAAAGAATCATAATCATAAATGACTGGAAAATGGAGAGTCAATCTATGATCCCATTATACTTAATGAATGAGTAATTAAATATATTATATGGTTATCTATGGTGTCTAAAGATCCTACTCTCCAATTACCAAATTAATGGAGTAGTAGAAGTAGTTATAAAGGTTATCCACAGACACATCACCATGAAGTCTTTCTCTATGTCAATATGAGAGTCATGGTAGCCCTCCAAATAGACATAATATCAAATAGAAAGTGATTTATCCGCTTTATATAATCCACCATGCTATTCCTCCCCATGATGGAACTCATTATAAATTTTCTCTCTACATTAGTGTTTCACTTCGTTAAAAGAGTCCTCATCATACTGGTTTAATGATGAGAAAACTCTCCAACCATGAGGTACTTGAGAAAATAAGTCCAGTCATGTCTAATGACTTATCACTAACCAGTGAAATCCTTTCTCATCCAGAAGACAACCCAAGGTGATGGTCATTCTTTGAACCACCCTTAGATCATCGTCCTTCCAGTATTATAGAGGCTACTCCTACTAATCTTTTAATTTATAATTAAGAAGTAGAAAAGAAATCACTTTAGTTAGACCGAGCTGTGGAACCTATGGAAAAAGTCAAAGAAGACATGATGAACATGAGAAAACAACTAGCTAATGATGAAATACCAATCTTGTTCTGGCCTTTATTCACTTCTCAATATAGCATTCCGGAGTCGTTGTTGAAACATTGTGTCCATGAAATCCACCTAAATATATGGAACACTCTTTTTCACTTAATAGAAAAGGTATTACCTGATGAAGAATATCAAAGTTACATCAAGGTAATATAATGGATGACATTCCAAATTGACTTGGTAGATCTTCTTGCTACACGAAATCCAAAATTGGGTGAACAAAAAGGATCCCTTTAAAGTGAATTCCATAGTGCATTAAAATAATTGTGTAAAATAATCATAGATACCCCATAAAATTTTCATATCAGAGGATGGAGGGAACACATAGAGTTGTATTTCACCACACATACCAATCAATAAAGTCTTCCAAAGATGGAATTTTTCATTGTCATAGCCTTAGTCTGGCTTCAAAAAATGGTATCAGTTCACGACCAATGATATTATAAAAAAATAGGCCCTCACTGATTCTCACCGACGTCAAGCCATAACAGTGAAATCTATTGGAATACCTTTGGTTAAAGAATCTAAAATTCTCAAGAAGTCCTCCCATTCAAGGGAATTTAGTCATTAGAGAGAAAACATGTCACAAATAACACAAATTTATTCGGAAGAAGGTGGTTTAGGTGAAACCCAGATGAGAACCCAACCCATGTTCGAACACGACTCCATAAAATAAATAAGCCAACCATGATTTTAGCATCCATAGAAATCCAGTAGAAACCCCATCCCATAAGATTGAGGGATTTTGATGAAAAACTTCATGGTAATCAAGAAAATCTTGAAGAGTATCAAAAATGGAATGGGAACAACCTCACCCATCAAGGTTGTGGGATTTTATACCTCAACAATATTCACCTCTATGGAAGTTAGTCTTCTCCCGATTTGGTGGGATGCTGCAGAATAAATACTCTAAGTTTTTTCCAACCTATGATTCAGTTTCCCCATTAAGGACATCCATGACCGAACTATTTGGGGATTCCCTTTGAATTATCATCCATCAAATGGTTCATATAGAATCGGAAAAAAAGATGATAAGTCCTTGTGGAGGGTATAAAAAATGAAATCTCACAAGGATGTTGATGAAATGTTTATAATGCGTTACACATCAATAAATTACATTAACACTACCACTACAAACCCTACATAAAACAAGGCCAATTCAGAGGAGTTGGAGGTGGATGTTTCAGTTCATAATATGGTCCACACCAAAAAAATTTAAATAGGTGTGCACACCCAAAACCAGAGACATTACTTGAATTTGGGACCTCCCTCAACCAATCCATCATTACCTCCTCATTGAGAATCCATCAAAGAAAAGGGTAAAGGTAAGATTGCACCTCACCTATCTCCTGGACAAGTTGAACCACATACACTCACATAAATATTTTATCAGAAAGTGGAATAGATGAAATAATTGAGAAGAATCCATGAAAAACTACTATAAGGAAACATTCATACTAGATATATTCAACAAGAAGATCCTCAAATCACAATCCCAACTAGAATACCTCAACAAAGAGGGTTTGATGAATCAAAAAAAGTGGAGCAAGAACACCCACACAATATGGGATGCCAACTAGAAATATACTTGGATCCCATAATAGAAGATCGAGAGTTCCCTCCATTGGGTACACGACTAGAATGGGGCCAGTCACATCCTTATAGACACTAGTGCAGAAAACATTTTTTAGGACAATTATTTTTTATTTTTTATGTCGGATTTTGGCTGAAGTTATTACCAGAGATGTTATAAATATTGTTTTTTTACATCAGTTATTTTACAACCGACGTAAAAAACACAAATCTGAAGCCTTTTTCACATCGGTTGATAAAAATCCAACGTGGAAAACGCTTCAGAGTCCTGGTTTATTACGTTGGTTATTTAATAACTGACATGGTATATACTATTGCACGTCGATTATTATATACTTGACATCATAAATCACTCCTCCGAAGAATTTATCACGTCGGTTATTTTCATAACCGATGTGATAAACCTGTCTGCCAAGCGATTACCAATGTCAGTTAAATAATAACCGACGTGAAAACATATCTACTACGTTAGTTATTTTATAACCGATGTAAAAAACTATTCATTTCCATTTATTACGTCGGTTATGAAATAAATAACATAAAAACCATTTCCCATGCATTTATTACGCCAGTTTCCAAATATCCAATGTTAAAACTAATCCCAGTGCATTTTTTACGTCGGTTATTTTATAACCGACGTACAAAATTTTTTTTTTAAATAAAATCGATCAAACACTTCTATTCCCTACCAAAAGACGTGAAACAGACCAAAACATTACCAAAAACAGACCACCCCCCCCACTGGACAGCCCCCACCACCGATCAACCACTGCTATGCCCTGTCAAAAAACATGAAACAGACCAAAAACATACCAAAAACATACAAAAAACAGACCAAAACTCGACCAAAAACAGACTAGAACACCCCCCACCCCACTGTATAGCCCCCACCACACCCCTGAACACCCCACCCCACTGGACACCCCCAGAACAAAAATAGACCAAAACCCGACCAGAACCCCCCACCCCACTGGACAGCCCCCACCACACCCCTAGACACCCCAACACCCCTGGACTTCCCTCACCCTCCTGGACACCCCCCACCCCACTGGAAAACCACCACCACACCCCTGGACACCCCCACACCCCTGGACTGTCCCCACCCCTGGAAATCCCCCACATCCCTGGACAACCCCCACCCTCCTGGACACCCCCACCCCCTGGACAACACTCCCACACCCCTGGACAGCCCTCCCACACCCCTAGACCCACCTGGACAGCCTCTACCATACCCCTAGACACCCCCACACCCCTGGACTGCCCCTGCACCCCTTGAACAACCCCCCACACCCCTGGACAACCCCCACCCTCCTGAACACCCCACCCCCTGGACAACACTCCCACAGCCCTAGACAACCATCCCACACCCCTAGAACCCCCCCCCCCCCATTGGACAGCCCCCACCACACCCTTAGACACCCCCACACCCCTAGACTTCCCCCACCACCTGAACAGCCCCCACACCCCTGGACAACCCCCACCATCCTGGACACCCCCACCCCCTGGACAACACTCCCACACCCCTCGACAACCCTCCCACACCCTTAGAAACCTCCCACCCCACTGGACAGCCCCACCACACCCCTAGACACCCCTGGAAACCCCTGTACTGCCCCCACCCCCGGGAGAACCCCCACACCCCTAGACAACCCCGACCCTTCTGGACACCCCCACCCCCTGGACAATACTCCCACGCCCCTCGATAGCCCTCCCAAACCCATAGAAATCCCCCACCCCACTGGACAGCCCCCACCACACACCTGGACACCCCCCACACCCCTGGACTGCCCCCACCCCATGGACAGCCCCCACACCCCTGGACAACCCCCACCCTCTTGGACACCCCCATCCCCTAGACAGCACTCCCACACCCCTGAAAAGCCCTCCCACACCCCGAGAACCCCCCCCCCCCCACTGGATAGCCCCCACCACACCCCTGGACACCAACACACCCCTGGATTTCCCCTCACCCCCTAGACAACCCCCCACACCCTTGGACAACCCCCACTCTCATGGACACCCCACCCCCTGGATAGCACTCCCACACCCCTGGACAACCCTCCCACACCCCTAAAACCCCCACCCCACTGGACAGCCCCCACCACACCCCTGGACACCCCCACACCCCTAGACTACCCCACCCCCTGGATAGCCCCCCACACCCCTAGACAACCTCCCACCCTCCTAGACACCCCACCCCTGGACAGCACTCCCACACCCCTGGATAGCCCTCCCACCCCACTGGACACCCCCACCCCACTGGAAAACACTCCCCTGGACATCCCTCCCACACCCCTAGAACACCCCCACCCCACTGGACTGCCCCCCCCCCCCACACCCCTGGACACCCCCTAGACATCTCCCCACTTGCCTGGACGTCCCTCCCACCGTCCTGGACACCTTCCCACACTCCCACACCACTGAACACCCCCCACCACACCCCTAGACACCCCCACTTCACTGGACACCCCCAGACCAAAAACAAAACAAAAACAGACCAAAACCTGACCAAAACCAGAGCAGAACCCCCCCCCCCCACTGGAAAGTCCCCACCACACCCCTGGACACCCCCACACCCCTGGAATTCCCCCACACCCCCTGTACATACCCCCACACACTTGGACAACCCCCACCCTCCTGGACACCCCCACCCCCTGGACAACACTCCCACACCCCTGGACAGCCCTCCCACACCCCTAGAAACCCCCACCCTCCGGGACACCCCCACCCCACTAGAAAACACTCCCCTAAACAGCCCTCCCACACCCCTAGACCCCCCAACCCCACTTGACTGCCCCCCCCACCCCCACCCCTAGACACCCCCTAGACATCTCCTTATTCGCCTGGACATCCCTCCCACCCTCCTGGACACCCTCCCACCCCACTGGACAGCCCCCACCACACCCCTGGACACCCCCAACTCACTGGACACCCCCAGACCAAAAAACATACCAAAACACAACTAAAACCAAACTAGAACCGCCCCACCCCACTGGACAGCCCCCACCACACCCCTAAACACCCCACACCCCTGAACTACCCCCACCCCCTGGACAGCCCCTGGATAGCTGGTGTTGGGAGAGGAGGCTATTCCATTCCTCAGGGGGCTAAACACCACTAGAAGGTACTCATCAGTCTCACATGCAAATATTGAGATCTCAAAATGTATCACCAATGCTTTCTTCCCCTATAAAAATCATTCATTCTATCACTTTGATACCAGTATAACCAGGGGAAACACAGTCATGTGTGACTAAAATACCTGGATCTTGGTAGTGGAAATATCTTGGATCTTGCGGGATTGGAAATGATGCTCCCAAGGCTGCACATGAGATGCCTGAAACGACATTAACAAAAATCCCGATGATGGGAAGAGGGCGCCGGTTCAGTTGGTGGAGAGGGAAGTGGAGAAGACGACTGCGATGATCCGAAATATACCCAAAAAGTACACATAAGTGATTGTTTAGTTTCCCAAATTAGATGATTGAACAAATATAGGGCTGCTTGTGTGTTTTTTTGGTGACATACAGGATATGATGGTAATGTTTCTGGACCAACATTGCATGGAGGAGACCAAACAAACACACAAACAACCCTATATTTGTTCAATCCTCTAATTTGGGAAAATAAATAGTCAATTTCATGTACTTGTTGGGTATATTTAGGATCATCGCAGTCATATTCTCCATGTACCTCTCTACCAACTGAATTGGCGCCCTCTTCCCACCATCAATCTATTTTTTAACATCATTTAAAGCATCTCACGGGCAGCCTTGGGAGCATGATTTCTAGTCCTGCAAGATCTGGGAGATTTCCACCGCCAAGATCCAGGTATTTTAGTCACACATGACAGCATTTCCCCTGGTTATACTGGCATAAAAGTGATAGAATGAATGATGTTTATAGGGGAATGAATCATTGGTGAAACATTTTGAGAGCTCAATCTTCACATGTGAGAGTGATGAGTACCTTCCAGCAGAGTTCAGCCCCCCGAGGGATGGTAGCGCCTCCTCTCCCACCCCCTGGACTGCCCCCAATCCCCATAGACACCCTGGACACCCCCACCCCACTGTACAACCCTCCCACACCCCTAGAACCCCCCCTAACCCCACAGGACACCCCACACCCCTGGACACCCCATGGACAACCCCCACTCCCCTGGATAGCCCTCCCACCCTCCTGGAAACGCTCCCACCCCTGGACTTCCCCCACTCTCATGGACACCCAAGACACCCCCACCCCACCGAACATCCCTCCCACACCCCTGGATACCCCCACCCCATTGAACACACCCCTACACCCATAGACACCCCACTGGACAGCCCTCCCACACCCCTAGAAACCCCCTCACCCCACAGACTAGAATCCATACTAGAAAAACCATCATAAGTAGACCAGACAAGAAGTAGAGAAAAATTGAACATTCAAATATATAACATTCAAAACTTACAATGTCAATATAAAAAAAACTAAATTCAACCTAAATGAATACCAAATACACAATTATAACGAAAATATTCAAAATTACATTTTACACTACAAACAACTAAAATTCAATCAAACCTGTAAAATAATTTGACCATTCCACTTATAAGTGTTTGACGTATTGAGCAATATAGGGTTTAGGTTCATCAAATAGATACAAATTAAAAGGATATTAGTTAACGTGTATAATGAATAAATCAAATTAAATATTATGGAAAAGTTTAAAAGGAAATCTTACCAGGTAAAAGTTCACAACTGTTACAGTTGTTATTATTTCATACATAAATATTAACATATAATATCCGCATTCGATGATGCCTTTTTGTTCATGAAAATTCTATTTGAATGAGTGTAAATTCATTATATTTTTTTTATGTAATAAATCAAAAAGTAAAAATTATAAATGGATATTTACCTTTACATTTACATATTTGATCTTCGCACTCCTTTTCATTGTCTTTTTTCGAAAGTAGACCCATCCCATGTTAGAAAATAATACGAATGGGATAAATTTAAAATTAAATATAATATATAATACTATTCAGAAATTGAAACTTACTTTTCCAACATTTTCCTAAAACTTTCCTGCACATCTCCATGGAGAGGGCATATCCAATAAAGTGTTTTCTCCCTTGGGGAAAAAACACCTAACATCCAATAATCACTAATAAAAGAAAATTTAAGGTTAGTGGTTTTTATGTTAAAAGATAATAAACTCTTTGAGAGAGATGTGTTTCATATCTCTCACAAAAAGGCATCATCCAACATTGTGTGACTATATTTCGTTCAAATCTTTCAGCAATATAAAGCATTCTTTGTTCCTCATCCAATGCACATGCTTTAGGGGAAATCAAATGTGAGTCCATGAATCTATATACATATGTCCGCTCATTCTTCTCACAAATGTTATAAAGATACATAATACAAAATAGACATAAGTATACATTTTTAATAAATATAACTTAGGGAAAAGGTGTTAAGACTTAAATGGAAAAAAAATTCACCACTTTGATGCCCAAATTATCTCCAATAACAAGATCCATGATATTAGTTTTCACAATCCCCATAGTTATTACACGTCCACAAACATGAGATTCCATTGGAAACTCATAATGATCCGCCAAAAAATTTGAATATCTTGACAATCTATCAAGACTACTAGAATCTGTATCTGATGTCATATCCATTTGTCTTTATTGTTGTATATACAGTATTTATTTCCCTTTGAAGTATTCTTGTTAAAATAAATAGAAAAATATATTAGTTTTCAAATGATAAACCAACTTTAATAAAAAAAATAAAATAGAAGATATAACATACATACCTTTATGGTAATGAGTCACAGAAGTCTGGATGGCCAAATTAAAAAATGGCCGATACTATATCCAACTATCGTCACCTCATATGTAGGTAATGGTACTCGAGTTGATCTATCTATAATATCCTGTACAATGACCCTATGATTATCTACCTCTAATTTTTGATGATGAACTATATCTCCTATACAATATACCATCCCATATGCAATTATATGAGGTTTAGGATCATCAACATACAACTCGCAATAAGTCAGAAGATGTAGCAGAGGAGTAGGATAAAAAATGGGGTCTAAAGGCTGAGGTGGGGGAGTGGGAGCTACTGGCGGATGTGGAGGATAAATAATGGGGTCTGTAGGGGGAGGTGGAGGAGTGGGAGCTGCAATATGAAATTGTCTTTGTATGTCTGAAAACATAGACTGTACCAACGCTCTAATATTTTCCTCCATCATCCCATTAATATTATGAACTTTAGCCTCCAAGGATTTTATTTTTTTTATAAACTCCCTCAACGTAAGAAGTTGAAGAATGTGGAAACACTTTTCTTACCGATACACCTGTCGGATATCCTCATACATGACCAGGATGTTCAGGCTTTCCCAATACTGCAGATAAAATATCTTGCCTCCTAGTAGCTGTAAATACCCCCATGTGAGCTCTACTCATCAAGAGAATCCTTTATTAATTAATTGAACATTTCTGTAATGATTGAAATTATATGAAGAATATAGTTAACTTAATAAATAAAATAGATATCTTACAATCCTCTTAGTTATGATTCTTGAATATTCTGAAAGATATTTCCCTTTTTCCCATCTGATCTCTCTTCCATTTTTCATGTCTAGATGGAGGGGATGGATGGGCCACCTCTCCAGATCTTGAAGACTCAACTCTTAGTTTTTTTAATTTTTCCACCATCATTTGTTCTTCCAATAATGTATACCCTCCTTGAGATAAACTATGAGGGTATACTTTTTAATATTGGATATCCTGATGAGATTTCCTTGTTTGCTATAAATTAATAATAATAAATCTTTAAAAAACATTAATAAGATCATTTATATAAGAAAGCTTATAAAAGTTTACATTTCCCTTACCAAAAATTAATCTTTTCTTATACTTTCAACAAACTGTCTCCATGTGTCTTAATCTATGAAAGGATATATATGAAATGGATTTTCATGACTTCTATGACCAAAAATGAAATCAGATGAGAGGGTTTATTTGAAATCCCTCCATCTCCTGGCAGCCATCGATAAACATTTCTTCCTGACTCCTCCAGTGTCAGGAATATCAAATTTTATCTGATAAAGAAGAGATTAAACATATTATATATACTAGAAACATTTAAAGAATAGGAATAAAATATCAAAATATCTTACCAAAATCATCTCCCACAACTGAGAGATTATTTCTTTTCCCACACTTCTCCAGTCATCATACAAAATGCTTACTTTTCTTTTACCTTGAGTTGATACAAAACTTCTAAAAGCTTTTTCATTTGAACCTCTAGGAATATCATCCTCATAAAAATCAACGAGTATCCTCTGATCCTATATACGGTCAAGCGACAATTTTGGTAAATGTGTGCACCTACATTTACCAACTCTTGATCTCTTTGTCGTAATGGGATCACATGAGGAAGATTGGGGAACATCAATAGAAGCATGTGAATGTTCCTCCCCAGAGGTATGACCAATATTCTCATCTCCAAAATCATGGGTTTGATCAACTGACTGATATTTCATTATCGTTCAAATAAAAAAAAATTATTTCACATATATAAAAATTAAAATATTACAATACTAATGTAAATAGAAAATAGAAAATTGTACTAAGTTACGTAATAGTAAACATGGTTAATTTGGTAAGCATGTTAAACAATGGTAAAGATGGTAAAGATGGTAAACATGGTAAACATGGTAAAGTAATTGACATTGAACAAAAATAATAGATATATAATTTATGTAATGGTAAACATGATAAATTAAACTAAACAAAATTGAAACAAACAAAAAACGTATACTTATTTTTCTAATACATGTTTTAATAAAGAAAAAACTTATAATATCTAACATTTTATGAAAATAATAAATGTAAAAAATAAATAAACAAATGTTACCTATAATTTTAGGAATGTACAAATGGATTTTTTTCCCAAATTCCTTCATCGTGATCATTCCTTATGGCACAAACCATGTCTTCAACATACTCATCATTATGTTCTGTTAATATTTCCATGGAAGTAGGGATCTCACATAAATCAACATCTTCATCAAGTTCATCCTCACCAACATATTGTTTTTTCCCTTGTAAAAAAATAGCCCACTACATATCTGATTGATCAATTAAATAGAAAATTGGTTTTGCATGTGTTGCCATTATAAAAGAATCAACTGTGTATTCCAATATATTCAGATTAACAAATATCATTCCAAATTCATCGTGACTAACACTGTTGTTACCGATAAACCATTTACAGTTAAAAACAAAAACTTTAATTTTAAATTAATCAACCTCCCATATTTCTTCAATCACTCCATAATATTCCCTTGTTGCAGAAATTGGGTTTTTGTCTTTAGCACTCAAAAAATGCATTGCTTCTTCAAACACCAATACACCACGATTCTGAACTGCACTTCTGTTGTCATGATCTTTTGTATGAAATGTATAACCATTAATGTCATAACCAGACCATGTTATCACATTTAAACATAGACCACCCACTACCCATTTTAATGTCTCTAATACATCTGATCTACCAAGAAAGGTCTTTTTAAACTATGAAAAAAATGTTTTTTTGTGCTCATTCAAAATCCACATTTCTTTATTCTTTCGATGACATTGTTTCAACTCATTAATATGAAATGTAATATACAGTTGAGCATCATCTATGTTATTCAAGATGTATAATTATAGCCTCTTCATCTATTCAACTGACAACGATTTGACTTTCGAGCCACGAATCCCCTTTCCCTCATTATTAACTCGTTCATAGTGAGATAGAGGCAAACCTATGTGCTGCACCACAGCTAAGTAGCTCGTACAAAACTCTACAACCTCCTCAGAAATATACTTTTCAATAATGGAGGCTTCAGGTCGATATGGATTCGTAACATACCCCTTCAATATTTTCATATACCTTTCAAAAGGATACATCCAACGAAGATACACAGGTCCACAAAGCTTTATTTCTCGAACCAGATGAATCATTAAATGCACCATTATATCAAAAAAAGTTGTAGGAAAATACATTTCCAATTGACAATGTATACAAATGGCATCCTTTTCCAAAATTTTCAAAGCATTCACATCAATCACCTTATTACAAATTAAATTGAAAAAAAACACAACTTTATTATAGTCTTTTGGACATGGATGGGAAATATTCCATGCAATTAAACTGGTAGAAGTTGTTACATCATGATGTGACAATCATGATATTTCATAAATATCAACTTCAAGTCCTTCAATGAGAATTTTTTTACATTTGAAGAATAACCTTGAGGCACTTTGACATCATGAAGACACTGAAAAAGCTAATTTTCTCCATCTTGGATAATGTATGACAAGACGGGGGAAGAAATGTTCATCTTACATTAGGAGTGGGAGCTAACTCCAAACGTATTCCCATTGATAGTAAGTCTAATTTTTCTTTCAACCCATCTTTTGTCTTTCATTTAATATCTAACAATGTTCTAATAAAACTATCACAGATATTCTTATCCACATGCATGACATCAATATTATTTTTAACTTCATGATATCTCTAATACGGTAACTCAAAAAATATTGACCTTTTCTTCCAAATATGTCTATCATTACCAGATTTCTGTGTCTTTCCCAATGCCACATCAAGGTTTTCCACCCACTCAAAATACAGATTAGGGGATAAAGTTTTTGGAGAAATATAAAATTATTTTGAGCCATTTAATGCCTTTGTAGTCTTCTATAAGAGTTATCCATAGACAAAAACTTTCGATGACCCATGTATACTGTTTTCATCCCATGATGCAATTGACAATATGAAGTCTATTGTTCTCAAATTGGACACGCTTTATGCCCTTTAACACCATATCTAGAAAAATTTCCATATACTGGGAAGTCATTTATAGTGAAAATAAGCACTGCATGTAGTTGAAAATATTCCATTTTATAATAATCATACACCCTAATACCATCCTCCCATAAAAGTTTCAAATCATCAATCAATGGTGACAAGAAAACATCAATATCATTGTTAGGTTGCTTCGGACCATAGGTCATTATACTCAACATGAAATATTTGTGCTTCATACAAAATTCCAGAGAGAGGTTGTAAATTACCAATAAAACATGCCATGAACTATGTGTGCTAATAAGGGTTCAGTATGGATTCATTCCATATGTGCACAACCCTAGTATGAGATTTCTAATTTCATTTCCAAATGTAGGATACTTCTCATCAATTTTCTTCCATTGTGGACAATTAGCTGGATGACATATTTTTCCATCACATATCTTCTCATCATCATGTCATCTTAACCTTTTTGAATCATGTGAATTATAAAATAAATGTTTGAAAGCATGAATTATAGGAAGATACCAAAATACCTTGGAAGGGATCTTTGTAATCTCTACATCAGCCTGTGATTTTTCTTTCACCTTATACCGTGATGTCCCACATTTAGGACACTCTAATAGATATTCATATTCCTTACTATATATCATATAGTCATTCAGACATGCATTTCTTTTCTTGTATCCCAATCCCATCGGGAATAATATTTTCTTGTCCTTATAATGTGAATTTGGAAGATCGTTATCTTTTGGAAGAATATCTTTCATGAATTGTAGCAGCTATGTAAAACTTCTGTCACTCCATCCATGTTTCTCCTTTAGTTTAATCAATATTAACACCGTTGAAAAAACCATAAAATCTGTACAACCAGGATACAATGGTTTTTCAACATCACTATATAGATGCACAACTATCAGTTCTATCTCAATTTGTTCTGCTGCAATATCGCGAATCATTTCTTCAATTCCATTGGAGTTACCATCTTGAGAATCATCATCAACAGTAGATCTAACATTCCGTCCAGTTTCACCATGCCAAATCCAAGGGCTGTAACTTAGATTAAAACCATAATAAATCAGAGGATCTTTTATCCCTCTACTTTTCAACTTCTTCATATTAAAACATTTCAGGCATGAAAAAAAAATGTCACTTCTTGGAGCATTTCGTTTAGAAAATTCCAAAAAGGCATCAACACCTTCCTCATATTCATTATTCATTCGATGTTCCATAATCCAACTTCGACTCATTATTACCTATAACAAATATCAAAATTATACATATTTTAAAGATAAGACAAATATATGTTTATATGAAAAATATCATAATTTGAATGTAAAACTATTTTGAAATATAAAACAAATCTATGCGTTTAAAAAAAATATTCTTGAAAGTTATTTTAAAAAGAAAATATAGTTAGACATAACAGCTTTAAATTCATCTTGGATTCTTTCTTCTTAAGGTTAAAAAACAATACATCCTGGTGAAACTGGACAGCCCCCACCCCCTGGACACCACCCCCACCCCCTTGGACACCACCGCCCACCCCCTGGACACCCCTACCCACTTGGACAACACCCCCACCCCTTGGACACCACCCCCAACCCTTGGACACCACCCCCATCCCCTGGACACCACCCCACGACCTGGACATCCCCCACCCCTCTAAATAGCCCTCACCCCCTAAACACCCCCTACCCCCTTGGACAACCCACTCACCTCCCTAGACACCACCCCCACCCCCTAGACACCCCTATCCCCTTGGACAATCCCCTCACCCACCTGGACACCACTCCCACCCCCTTAGACACCCCAACCCCCTTGGACAACCCCCGCAACCCCTCAGACACCACACCCACCCCCTTTGACATCTCCTACACCCCCTTGGACACCCCCAACCCCCTTGGACATCCCACACACCCCTAGACACCACACCACCCCATTTGATACCCCCATAGACACCCCACCCCCTTGGACACCACCCCCACCCCCTTGGACACCCCAGGACACCACCACACCCTTGGACAGCCCCCCACCCCCTAGACACCACCCCTACCCCCTTGGACACCCCCTGGACACCACCACCCCCTTGGATAGCCCCCCACCCCTCTGGACATCCCCCACCCCCTAGACCACCCCCACCCCTCTAGACAGCCCCCACACTTGGACACCCCCACCCCTCTTAGACAACACCCCACCCCTAACCCCTTGGACATCCCCCAACCCTCTAGACAACCCCCCCGGGTAGCCCCCCAAACCCTCTGGACAGGCCCCCACCCCCTTAGACAGCCCCCCACCCCCTTGGACAGCCCCCACCCCCTTCGACACCCCACCCCCTTGGACCCCCCCCCACCTCCATGGACACCCTGGACGCCCCCAATCCTCTGGACATCCCCCCGAACCCTCTAGATAGCCCCCACCCCTCTGGACAACCCCCACTCCCTGGACATCCCCCACCCCTCTAGAAAGCCCCCACCTCCTAGACACCCCTACCCCCTTGGACATCCCACTCACCTCCCTGGACACCACGCCCCACCCCCTGTATACCCCTATCCCCTTGGACTTCCCCCTCACCCCCTAGACACCCCCACCCCCTTGGACACCCTCAACCCCCTTGGACAGCCCCCGTACCCCCCTGGACACCAGCCCCACCACCTTTGACATCCCCTGCACCCCATTGGACACCCCCAACCCCCTTGGACAGCCCCTGAATCCCCCTAGTCACCACCCCCACCCTCTTTGACACCCCCTGGACACCCCCACCCCACTGGATATCCCACCCAACCCCCTGGACACCCCACCCACTTGCACAACCCCCACCCCCTTGGAAACCCCCTATACACACACACACACATGATAGAACACACAAAAATCCTAAAATTGAATGATATCACTTCCATAGGTTTATTTTACCAGAAAATAATTTATCATGGTATAAATTAACACTATGAAACTTACCATGATAGCAAGTATAAAGAAAAATAACATCTCAAAAAATTAGTTTATGGCATCACGGAAAATAAAAACTGAAAACGAGTTGTGTGAGGCTTACTTGAGTGTTTTTAGTCGACCAGATAGATCTGATGATAATAAATATGAAGAATGATGTTGGAAAAATTAGGCTGGGGGGCAAAAATTTGAATAATTGTTTCTAGGTTTTCCGCATGAGAGAGACGAGTCAGAGGTCGCCTGATCGAAGAAAACAGAATGACTAAATACGGGGAGTGATAAATCATTTAAAAGATTTATCACATCGATTATTTAATAACTGACTTGGTGAATGATTTTTTAATGTTTATAACGTTAGTTATTTAATAACCGACGTATAAAACAATTTATCACGTTGTTTATTAAATAACTGACATGATAAATGTCACTTTATCACATCAGTTCTTTTGATAACTGACGTGATAAATTGCTGAGATTAGCTTTATCACGTTAATTTTTTATAACAGACATGATAAAGTGCCGAGATTTCCTTTATCATGTCGGTTATTTTATAACCGATGTGATAAAGTTCACCATATTTTATTTCCACGTCGGTTATACAATAACCGACGTAAAAAAGCTAATCTCCTGATATTTTACGTCGTTTATAAAATAACCGACATAAAAAATGGATCATGATTGATATATCACATTGGTTATAAAATAACCTATGTGATATATCGATTATTAAAGATTTTCATGTTGGTTATATAGAACCGACGTGAAAAATGCCGATGTGTTAAATGTTTTTTCCACTAGTGAGACCTGACCATACATGTTACCCACGTCAGATACCTATAGTGCTTCCATAGTTGAACCTGCTTGCTTCTTCCCATATTTCATCTCCTAATCATCCTGATATTCTTTAAGATATTTTCAATAATATTGAGTCAATAATGTCCCAATTAAAATATATATAGGAGAAGCATACACTAGTATAGACGAAGAAAAAACCGTACGCTGAATGGGTTGATTCAACTCATCCCCCACCAAACATTGGGAACCCCACATTTCCAATTTTCAATGGCTCAGGGGACCAAATGCTGTGTTTGAAACATTTCATGTCTCACCGTTATCCCATGATAGGGACCCCTAAACAATATAAGATAGTGAAACTTATGTTATTCGTGAAATCACTATAGGTTCCTACATTTTTATGGTACAATAGTTTGTTTGATCGGTCAATTATAGGATGGTAATATCTCCTTCGAAAGTTTCTCTTCCAATTTAGATCAACATTGTAGAAGAAAATAGTCCTCGACCAATGAAACTAGAAATAGTTGGAGAATGAGAGGGTCTCAGATATCATTTCTCAGTGGAAGGGGTTAACATGCTCTTTAAACCTACAACTTCCTCAAAAAGACTTATTGGCCATATGTATAGATAATCTTCATGATGAAGTGAACACACCACTCATCCTTCTGAAATACACAAGAGGGTTTTGGGAAATTTCCATGATCACTAAAGTAGTGAACGAATCCATCACATGAACCAAGGATATGTCCCAAGTAATTCCATTAGCTCAAAGAAAGTAAATAGGGAAATCATAGGCTGACACTGTTATACTTAGGTAGGCCCCTGCACCCAATCTTGCTCCAAATCCCACACCATATAGTGTAGTTTCACCTCCTGAGTCTCAGAAAAAATGTCCACCTCATACAAATGATCCAAGGGATAAGAGATGAAAATAGTTTTAGTATATGAATAACAAAATTTATTCTTTATAAAATATCCAAGTCTCTAACTACTTTATCTCGGCGTTAGAGAATAACTTGATCAAGTTACCAAATATGAAGAATCCCAGTAAGGACGGTGATGAAGATATCAAAAAATATGTGTACTTACATTGATGATTGGGTAATAAAACCAAGAATGTTTTGTTTTCAAATACATCTTGCAGAAGATGGTGGAATCCAAGAAAGTGAGGTTGGGAAAGCCTCTTGCACAAGTAGCATGTGTTTCTGCCACTGATCTGGAGGAGGATAACGAATGGAAGTAAGTTGAAAAAAGGATATAAATATTTTCAATGACTGGATAGTCATAAAAATGGTCGAACAGACTCATTCTATCCTCTGAGAATAGCTGAAACAACCAACTATTCCCCCCAGCCACTTACGGTGTGTCGCAGCTAACTTCCTTGGCAACTCAGCCCTCCAAAAGAAATACTTCCAAGAAGTGACATGACTAGAAGATTAAGAATAAAATACAAGAATATTATACTATTATAATTCCAAATATGTATTTTAATTTAGCAGAATTCACACCTAAAATCTCATAAGCACGGACACCGCCCTACCAAACGGTACAAGAATGGTTGACCTGGAAAACAAAATCCTTGTTAAGGGAGGAGTTGATCCTCATCTCCATAAATTTTATTCACTTAATGGATCACTTCATGGATTATGAGTGCAACTGTGAAACCTAATTTCCTACATTCAATTAGGAAATGGAGGGAAGAGGATTTCATATTTGAGGACATAGGGGAATATGCGGTCTTTCCAGGATTCACTACTCTAGCCATATCCCTGATCAAACCATCTATGTGGATGAAACTCATGGGAGATCTCTTCAGAAAAATCAGTATGAACAATAATTTTACCCTAAACATTCCAGGTTTTCCCTGACATGATCATCTTGGAAGATTGAATATAGGGGATGTCATCTCCTGATTAGCCTTGATGTGCAGGTAGACCCAATCAACCTAATCCACCAAGAGAAAAAGCACCTTTAACCTCTGCTCCAAGGATTAAACCATCCACATCAAGTACTTCAGTCCCTAAAGTACCTTCAAAGGATCATCCTAATTATATGAGGTATAGACCTTTAGACCATAAGTATGAAATCTTAAAATAATTATCCCTCATGTCGTCCAAGTTATCAATCCTGGATTCTTTGCGTCCATCAAAAGACCTTTGAGAAGCACTCATGGAGGCTTTTTCAAGCCCTCAAAATTTGAGGTTGATTTTTCTACTACTAGTTTATATGGTTTAGGTAATTATCCTATAAAATTCCACATTATCATCTCTTTCATGTAACCTCATGCAGATTCCATCATATCGGGACACATTAGACCTTTATATGTATCTAGAAAGATATAAGATGTTGATATCTGATGACCCTTCATTGAAAATGAATCAAGAGTCAGACTCATTCAAATAAAAAAACTTCATCAACTGGGTCTTAACAAGTCTAATTTCACCCCCACTTATCTAAAATGATAGGGTTATGAAAAGAATGAACAAAATCCCCTCGGAAAAATCAAACTCAAAAATCAGTTTGGGGATCATGTGTCTAACTCATAATTCATGGTTGTTCGGTAATATACACCCTTGAAAATTCTACTATGAAGTCCTTAGTTATATTATCATGTGGTTATTTCCTCATCATACCACCAATTCCTAAAATATTGCATCAATAGTAAAATTGGTACATTTCATAGTGACAAATCCCCATTTAAATATTGTGAATCACAATACATTGATGCAGGATTCTACCAGTGGGAATGGAAATAGACCATGAATAATGATGTTGTACAAATCAATACCTTGTATGGTTTAAAAATGATCCTGGATAATCCTTTCAAGAATCTAAGTGCATATTATTTATTCCCCATAAATTAGATCGAATATGTGGGTCTAAATTTAGGCACATGTTCAGTGATTTCCATTCCATCAATTTTGATGACTTAACCCGAAAACTCTGGGTGAAAATACATTCACTCCAACCCATTGAATTCAACAAGCCCATGCCTTATCATTTAAGTCATTAGTGGTTGATTTTCCTTCCAAATGTCAATGTGTTGACTCCTCCACCAACTATGAGAAATATGGTTCACCACCTACTCCCCCCAGGATAAAAAGAGTAAAGAGGAAGAGTAAGAGGAGGAATACCTAAAGGATTCACCTATATAATTAGAGGAGGGTATCTCTACCACTGTTGACGAACTTAGAGAAATAAATATGGGTAAAACATAAAATCCATGACCCACTTTGATCAATGTCACCAGGAATTACAAAGAGAAAGAGATATACACCTCCTTCATGAAGCATCACTGGGATGTGTTCTTCTGGAATTAAACAAAAAATCTAGGCCTCAATTCCAAAGTTCCCATCCATCACTTGGTCTTTCTTGAAGATTGTAAAGGATTCAAACATGCAACCAAAAGGACACACCCAAATCATGCTTCCAAAATTGAGGCTAAAGTAGAAAATCTCATCAAAGAAAACTTCATTCAAGAAGATGAGTATCTGAAATGGCTAGAAAATATTGTCCCAATAAATAAAAATAATGGGTAAATCTGGGTTTGTATCAACTTCAAAGATATTAATTGGAACTGTTTGAAAGGTGACTTCTCGGTTCCAATTAAAAAGCTACTGATAGATGTAATGAATAGTTATCAATCCCTCACCTTCATGGATTACTATTTAGGATAAAAAAATTGATTTCCACATAATATAAAGTATCCAATACTATCAGGACCCCCATGGAGTAATTTTATATCAGTTAATTCCCTTTATCTTGAATAATATTGGTGCTAAGTACCAACGTTCCATGTATCACATCTTTAAACCTTTATTTTGGATTTTTTTTAATTTAATGTTGACAATATGGTGGTTAATTCTTGAAAATGATCTAATAACTTGTCCAGTCATGAGACTATCTTCAACAAACTATGATATCATAACCTGAAGATGATACCCTTAAAATGTGCTTTCAGGGTAACCATGTAAATTTTATTATCTTATTCATACGTCATCACAACATATAAGTTAAACCTAATAAAAAAGGATATACTTATCATGTATCATATTCAAAACCTTAAAGAGTTGATAGGACTTCAAGGACACTTGTCCTATATATGATTCTTTATAGCCAACATCATAGGTAAGTGTTTTTACTTCCCCAAATTTATGAAGAAGGGGGTCACAGATCAATGGACCAGTGACTATTATAAAGAATTTGATAACAAAAAAATATATCTTGAGACCACCAGTATTAATGCCACCTATTGAGGGGAAGTCTCTTATTCTATATGTGATGGCCCTTGAGAAATCACGAGGTGTTTTCCTAATAAAAAATAATGATTTTGGGAATGAAAAAAACCTTTACTATCTCATTGGAACCATTTTTGACACTGAGACTTTCTATTAGGATATAGAGAAGAGCTATATGGAACTACTCTTGTTAGTTTAGAAACTGAGATACTACTTATAGCACCATAAGGTCCATTTGGTGTCTTGAAATAACCTGCTCAAATATATCCTCATTCTTCCTATGTGGATAGGACTTTTATCATGATGGGAAGTTATCCTACAGTAATTTGATATAAATTTTGTGTCTCAAAAAGTAGTGAAAGGTAAGGAATTGGAAGATTTTCTTGCATAACACCCATCTACAGTAACAACATCATTAATTAATGATTTTTTGGATCAAGATATTTTTTATATTAAATACATATCTCAAATGTGGGAAATAAATTTTGATGGAACATCTATAATTCCATCAGTGAAGAGAATGAAAGACCACATGATCTATAGAGTTGGGTTAGGGGTCGTGTTAATCTCTCTAGAAAAGGAAGTCTTTCTTTACTTCTTCTTATTGTCAAATGGCTACATAAATAATGATAAAAGAATATTATTCCCTCATTTTAGGCCTATAATATCCACTCCAAATATAAGTGGACCACCTAGAGGTGAAAGGTTATTTCGAGTTGGTAATGAAATAGATCATTGAAGATTATTCCATAAAAAAGAAGAGTTAATCCCCCTTCTTGACTATGTCTTAGGGTTAATGGAAGAGTTCCCCTCATGGGCAATATTGAACCACATCCCGTAATCACAGAATTCCCAAGCAGATGCATTGGAAAATAAAGCTACAGATTTGTCATATCAAAACCGAGATGAAACAATCATCAGCATTGTGCATCACATAATAGTCTCACCTTTTGTTTAATCCAAAAGAGAAGAGATCAATGAAATCTTCCATATTGCTAAACTATATAGTCCTACCACTGGGTGGATGATGACCATCATGGACCACCTCAAAAATGGATTAATCCTATCATAAAAAAGCTAGTAAAGATAAAATTTGATGGCGAGAAACCAACTTCACTCTTTATAATGGCCAAAATCTCTAAAAAATTCCTCTATAAATTAGGCTTTGATGGAGTCCTTCTTGTATGTATTGATGGAGAAGAGAATGTATCCACTATGAAAGATATACACTCAGGAGCATGTGGTTACCACTAGTCATGGCTCGTGTTTTCTCATCATATCCCAAGGCTTGGATACTACTATCCCACTATGACATAGGATTGCACAGAATTCACCTAGAAATGTCATTACTTCCAAGTGCATGACAAATTTATCCATCATCCCCCATAGTTTATACATATATTAAAATACTCCTAGACATTTTCTATATGGGTAATGAATGTTGTGGGTCCATACCCTCCAGTTACATCCAAGTAGTTAAAATACATCTTAACTGCTACTGATTTATTCTCCAAATGGGATGAGGCAATACCCCTCAAAGAAGTCAGGGATAAAAGCATAATCATCTATGTGAAGGAAAAAATCATTACCATATTTGGTGTCCCTCATGATACATTTATGGAAAACAACACTAATTTATATTCTATCGGGGTGGAAAATCTCTATTTGTAGTATAACATCAAATCCAACCGCTCGTCCTACTATCATGAAGCGACTAATAGAGAGATCGAGGCCTTTAATAGAACCCTATCAAATATACTCCAAATAATGGTGTATAAGGATAATAAGTATTGGTCTGATAATCTCTTGCATGCCCTATGGGACTATCAAACCACAAAATGTACCACCACACGGGAAACCCCGTATTCACTTATCTAAGAGATAGAAACAGTCATGCCCATTGAGGTCTAATTTCCATCACTTCATATTTCTATTTGTGTCCTGGTATCCATGGATGAGAAATCCTAGAAATTACTGTATGAATTAGAGTGAATTGATGAGAAAACATTTCACACTTTGCATCACTTAGTGGTCCATCAAAATTGGATAGTCTGATCTTTTAACAATAAAGTCCTCCACTGTTCATTCCTCCATAGAGAATTGGTATTGGTCCTCATAATAGTAATGATACCAAGAAATAATACTTCAAAGCTTGATCCAAAGTGGGATGGACCTTACTCCATAAATAAGGTCCACTCTAATGTAGATTATTCCTTGATCTCAATGGATGGAGTGTTAATTATGACCCTAACCAATGCAAGGTTCATCAAGAAATATTTCATCTATTCCCATAAAAATCTTCCTAGAAGTAGGATGTTAAAATGGAAAACACCATATGGACCAAGCTGTAAGACATTAAATTACCTAGTGTATCTTCCATGTCGTAAGATGATAAACCATGGCACCAATTTCCAAGACACAAGATGTTAAAATGGGTGCCAATTTCTTTTCTGCATGACATGAAAATTTATGGTTTACTTCCTTGTTGCACGATGTAAAACTACATAACATTTCAATCCATGTTTGAGCAGATCACCATCTTTAGTAATGGTACCCCACCACCCATTTTATTCAATAAATACATATGTCTTGATTTTTGTTTCCATGAGATACATAGTTACACCTAGATCCCAATCCTAGGACCATCCATAAAAAACCCCCCCATGCATGGGTCAGACTAGCATAGGGAGCCTTCACAGAACTAGGTATGGCTTAATTCTCATATATGGGGATACATAATGACACCCATACCTTATTTATTGGTCCCAACCATCATTCTAGAAAACATCAAAGTCCCCTATTTCCCTTGTCAAAACCTGATTAATGTGGGGAACTATTTTATAGAACCGTCTGTGGCTTGATTCCTACCATCACAGGATATGTAGTGATGCTCAAACCTCTAATCTTGGAAACAATCATAATAATACTTCCTTTCCATGTTGGGTGACTCACATCCTTACTACAAGATTTTAAACTGTATGACTAACATCTTTATCACATGATAATAAATTTTACAATCTTTTAAAGAACTATGTATGGATTTATATTTATTCCAATGAGATATGTAGTGATTATGTGATCATATATCCTAGGCCTAGACACAACACAAAAAAATACCCCTCCCCATATATGGTCCAGACCTGCATAGGGATCCTTTGAAGAACTACATATGACTTGATTCTCATTATAATAATATACGTAGTGATTCATGGATTATACATCCCAGCCAATCCACCACATAACCTAAATGTCCTTATCCTTCACTTGTGTTGTCATTGTGTAGTGGAAAATTCTTTACGATTCCTTATTTCCTATAAAGATCATAGATCCTGTGGGATTATGAGATTTGGTAAAAATTTACCTGCATGAGTAAGGTGCACCAATTCATATTAGGGTTATTATGGTTATGGTTTCAAGACCTTAAAAGTTACATTAGATATCTTTGACCGCATGAATTGAAATGGTTTGGTTCTTTAAGAAATATGTATGAATTGATTCTCATTCCCATGAGATAATTCGTGACACCCAGATCCTTCATACTAGTCCAAACATAATATGGTAAATTACCCCACTCTCTTATGTATGATTCATATGTACATAAGATGATCCATTATGATTTCTTCTCCCATGTGTGATCCTATATTAAAAAAATCCATTTCTCCACACATGAATTAAATAATCATGGGGAATCCATTTTAGAACAATGTGTGACTTCATTATTTCTCTAAAAGTATACTTAGTGACTCCAATGTCATATACCCTAGTCCATCAAAAATGTTACTTTTTTGTGACGAGTTACATTCTTCTTTAGTGTATGACGTTAAACTGCACAACTCATTTCCTCGCCGCATGACTTTAAACTGAATGGTTCCCTAAGAACTACATGTGGATTGATTATTATTTCAATGAGATATATAGTGATTCCTAGACCTTATTTCATATTCCTATACATGGGGTAAAGAAAAATCTCCCCTCCCCTACATAAAAACAAATAACTGTGTTGGTGCTCTTAATTTGGGTCCCCTCATTCAAGGGTCCACCAAGGAAACAAAGATTTCCCCCTCCCATATATAATTCAAATCTATGAAAGAGACTCTACAATACATGGAAATTTGAAATAAAAAGGATTCATTTGTACTTGTACATATCCCATCCAAACTTAATACACTTAATGTTTGACACATTCTGATCTCTATAATCTTCCTCCAACTACCGATGATAGAATGTATGATACATGAGGGTCCCTTTTCCTGACTATTCAGTAACACACCCCAGTTGTATTTGAATATTTCTCTGACATAAAGGGATTATCATCCAAAGTATGATTCTATTTGACTATACAATAACATTCCCCAGTTTTATTTTCATAAAGTCACTTACAAATGGGTTTTTCAACCAGTGAAGCATTTCATCCTTAGGTGAAGACTCTTTTGTCTCCATAAGCCTCAAATACATTATGCTAGAGCCCACGATTCAAATTTGGTCCTTGTACATCCCCCACAAATTTTTCCCATATCATTTATCTTGATCTATGAACCACTAAGATCATGGTTTACAATTTCATCTCTCATGTCAGAAATATGTCGGAATAACCTTAGTCTGATAGGCCACATATTACCTATCACTTCCATAATACCATGGTCCTATTTGTATGACCTAGAACTAAAAGCATCATAATTATTTTTTTTTGGGTCATAACTATGTAGGAAACCTATTCCCCTATTCTTGGGTAATTTTTAATTGAAATGGTCCTCTCATATTTAGGCTCTCTCCTTCCACGAACCAAACTATATGCCCATAAAAATATGAATCTCTATAAACATTCTTCGTCCATTGGAAATAATTTTTTTGAAATTTCTAAGAAATACGTTTTCTAACTATGAAGTAACATGTCCCTACTATATTTTCATAAGTCACCCACCAATTGGGGTTGTTAGTCCAAGGATGTTGTTATTTTACTATGTAGTAACATGTCCCAGTTGATTTTTCATATAGTCTCCCATAAAACATGTTCATCAACCATCAATAATTTATTCCTAAGAAGAGACCTCCTCTATCATCACAAGCCCCCCCATATAACTCTTTAGATCCAAAGACACCCCATATTACAACTTACAACCATTCCAATTTGTACTTGAAAATGATGGAACATTCCTAGACAAATTACCATGAAATGGAGAATTAATAATCCTCCAGTCATAGATAAATGAATTTCAATCATAGTCCCTGGTTTCCATGTGGTATGAATTTAAACTACATATCACAAAATTTTAGTCAAAATAAATTACATTGTACAAAAATGTCATCATTGTAATATTTTAAACTACATAGTCAATATCTTGATCACACAACATTAAATTGCACGATGCTTCAACCCTTTTCAAGAAGGGGCCTTCCCCTATGACATTAGTCAATTAAAATAAGGTAACCTCCTTCAAACTAGAAAAATTTATATAGGAGTGGTCTATTATTCATGGAAAATTCCAATACATATATTCCCTTCATTCTCAGACATCTTCTCTTTCTAAACCACCCATCGTAGTTTTGAAAAATTGGAATCTCCAAAAACATTCTTCAACCATTAGCAATAGAATTTTATAATTCCTGAGAAATAATTTATCTAACTATAACATAACATGCCCCAATTTCCTTTGAATAAGTCATCTACAGAAAGGTCTTATCAAACATTGGATTCCATTGTTTGACTATGTAGTAACATGCCCCATTTGGATTTTCATAAAGTCACTTATAAAATAGGTTTTTCAAATAGTAGTACATTCATCCTTAGTAGATACCACTTATATTTCCATATGCCTTGATAATATTATGCTAGAAACTTATTTTCAAACTCATTCCGTATACATTCCTCACATACTTTTCTTGCATCATGTTTTTGGATTCAAAAATCACAAAATCATGACTCAAAATTATCCTTAGAGTATTTGAGGAAAGTCAAAACATTCTTGGTTAACCAGAACTATTTGTGTAATAATTCTAAACTCATGGTCATTGATGTTCAAAATAAAACACCTGTCACATTAGTATATCTTGCATTACATTAAAATACCCATGAAAAGAAACACATTACTCACCAGGTTGTAAACCATCATTGAGAATTCTTGATAAAAGTTGATTCTTAACTCACTAGACCAATGCTCTTTATGGTTTAGGCATGAATCAAGCAATGAAAAGATAAAAAGGCATAAGGATTGTTAGGTTTAAAACTTGTAAAGGGTGTAATAAGTAAAGTTCAAGTCTTTCCTTTTAAGTCTTCTTCAAATTAGACTTAGGGAAAAAGTATTTCCATGACACAAAATATGGAAAGTTCATATCATTTTTCATATGACCCTAGACACAGTCGAACCACACTCTCTAGGCCCCATTACTTATGAAAAAACTATATATCTCCCTCACCCTTAGAATTGTAATTATAATGAAATGAAGTTAAATTAAATATTCATTTTGAATGTTATATTACAATTATAATAAGTATAGGAATGCAGGAAAAAAGTGACTGGAAATAAAAATAATTTCATTTATGTTAAAAAAACACAGAGTAAATTTCACATATTAGAGTCTCTCTACCAAGTTTTATAACTTCTCTTCAACATAGGATTTGATTTTTTGGACTACGACCCAAAATTTTTCTACAATTTTCTGAAACCCAGTTAATTTTGTAGAAAGACCCTCCTAAGCTTTACAAATCTTCTCCAAATCCATAATAATACAATATCTTCTTTATGATAAGGCCTGTACCAAGGATTGGTGGAGGTGGAATACCTATTCATGTACATTATTTAATTCTTCTTGAAGGTGAACCATTTAGAGATATTTCTCATTAATGAAATTTTGATACTCCTCCACCTCCTTGGTATGGATGAGCCCAGCTCTGGATATTGTAGCTATGAGATCCTAAAATTGGATTGGTAGTCAAATCTCATATTACTGTGATCTTTACTCATCCTCTTAATGTCATATGATTAACTTCACCACATGATGGATTGTGTGGTAATAAAATCCACCATGTCCAAATATGTCAAACTTAAGTGGAAGATTGAAAAGTTGTGAAGGTAGATTGAAAAGAGGACTCCCATATATTATCTTCCATATGTACCACAAGAAAATATGGTGCACAGTGTGAAGAGAATCCTACGTATATAAGACCAACTCAAAGCCACTCTTCGAGACATAGACATATTCTCATATTATCACACTCAGAAAGTTTCCTTGTTCCACTCCCTCCAGGACTGCCTCAGTTTTTCCTACTAGTATTGGCTAAACTGGTATAGAATCCCTCCTCTTGGGCTCGACCACCAAAGTTGATGGCATTGAATAGCAAGTAACATCCCTTGTCAACATAATGAGATTAACATAAAAGTAAGGTAGTGAATTAACCAAAGTATTTAATAACACTCACCTTTTGTTGGTTTAACTATTGAGATAGATACCTCCATGGTATTGAAAACCTAAATTCTCATAATAAGGACCTATTTATAAGGAGAATCCTCAGAAGTTTTTTCAGTAACTAGGATCAGGGGCCCTCATGAATCTACCACTTCATAATTCTAAGCTATCACTTCCTTAACAGTGGAAGTAGTATGAACTTGGATGCCTTTTTTGTGATGTGAATTGGAAACATTATCTATATAAAAATCTGTATAAATTGAGATCTTATGTGAGGAATAAAATAAAAACAGGCCGACTGTATTTGAAATATTCAAGAAAGAGAGAACTCACATCTACCCAATAACTTACTAAGTTTCTCAAACTCTTCCCAGATAGGAAGGAATATTAATGATTTTTATCCTATCCTCAAGGTATGTTAATTCATCTATTATTTCATTATATAATCCCTCACATCTCACATCAACCTCACCAATAAGGGTATTAGAGATGTGCTGCTCAGGAATCGAATTGGCTCAGTCATCGATTATATTTTTTGGATTCTCAAAAGTTATTACATCGTCAAATTCTATGGAGTCAGGGTCAACACCAACACCTTCATTGGACCACCCAAGATCACTTTCATCCCCTTATAAAGAAAAAACATGATCTACATTGACTATTGTAGAGTCCTCTAGTGTAAGAAACATATATAAAATATCATGAGAAGAAAAAAGTCAAAAATATCACATAACACCATGGGGTGTTCATATCGCATTACCATGGCTCTCTTTCCTCTCTACAGAAATGGGAGCAGACACAAATGTATCTCTTGAAACCTCATCCATTATGGGGATGGATTCATCAGCATGATTTTGTGCCTCCTTTGGGGTTCCCCCTCGATCCCTCAAGGACCATTTCCAAATCCCTTAAGGGAAAAACAGATGCAGATTCTATAAAAGGAGAGCTTGATCAAAAGTTTATGTCGAGAAAGTCATGAGATTAAATGAAAACATAAATACTTACTATGGTGTATAAGTGAATTCAACATTACCACCTTCTTTCACTACCTCTATCGAGATGATGAGGGGGTCGTATCATTCCCCTTGGTAATGGGAACTTGAGTTGGTGGTTGATGAGTTCCCCCCACTATTTCCTCCATCATTATCATCTAAACAGAGGATATCTATGAGGATTAAGAAGACTCAGTCGTTACTCCAATGGGGGTACCCATGGGAACATACCTCTATGACTCAAGAACCTCTTCTTCAGGTTCATCATCAACATCCTCATCTTCTTTTTCATCTCCTCCAATATACAAAATATGTCCCCTCAAAATTATTTATAGTGGATGAAAGAGCTGAAAAGGGAAGGGAAAAGAGAGGGATACATCATCAGGGTTGATGAAGTTTCCCCATTCATCATCAGTGTGACTAGTCAACCCCTTAATATTTCCTCAACCCATCATGTCAAATACCCACATTGTGGTCGGGATCTAAACATCAGTTACGTATATAAATGTCTACATATCTTGAATATATTTCCCCAACACAGCCAAATCACTGTTGGTGTGGATATAATTCGTTTCTAGGATATCTCCCGACTTTGGGATGCATAATCCATCCCGAAGAAACACCCATGTGTCCCTGATGTCATGAGATATGCTCTACCAAGCTGTGATCACAAGGGGTCTCACATAATTTGTCTCTAATGTAGCTTGTTGTGAGGAAATCCCGGCATATTTCTGGCTTGGAATCCTTTTTAGTCCTCTTTTACCTCAAAGAATACTGGGTGACTAGAACCCAATTCTCCTCCTTGTGATGAAAAAGGGACCACCTCATATCAAAAGATGTGGTTTTATTAACCCTATCTCGCTCAATGGTTTTTTTCCCGATATTGACTAGAAGACTTCGGAGATTCACCATCATCACCTTTGGTTTGATTCTTTCTACCATGTGTGACATGAACTATAGTGTCCATGGAAAAAACCTGGTTAATATATTTCATTATTATCCCTTGAGGGTATAAATAGATCCACGCACTGGCATACCCAACCTCCAACCTAATTGACACATCCGATGGAGGCAATGTGATTGAAATTTTGGAAACCTCTATGGCCATCAGGATCCAAAACTATCAGGATATCACTGGGTGTTTTTCAAGCCTAAAATGTCTGGGAGAAATATGATTGACGGTTGCATAAATTTGAACTCCTGGGTAAATTGATATGGAGCATAGGACTCATAGATGGTCTCACTGTCAATGCGAGCCATCGATATACTATCTCTGAATTCCATCATATATTCCCTTAGTTAATTGTTATATTCTCCATCATTAATGAAAATCCTAGTTATTGGATAACTATATAGGAATAAGTTGAAATATACCAATATGTTCATCATCCATAGGACTTCATCGGGCTTGAGGGTTAAGGAATAGATCCTAGAGATAACCTAAACAAACGGGTGGAACAGGCCCACAGGGACTACAAATCCTCTTATAATAGCATATGAACTGAAGTTTGTTTCAATATACCCCAGATAACTTTAAATATCCTTTCAATTATAAATGGGTCCTTCCAATTATATGCATACAGCAAAAACTTGTAGATTCTCGCTAGGGTAGGGGTAGTTAGCTCTATATGGATTCCTTTTTCTAATTTAGCTGCTATAAAAAAATGATTTGGTCTCAAGCTTCCATTGGATTCATAGAATGGTAATATGCACATACTCATCCACATTGTAAGGAAGTCATCTAGATGGGTTTTCTCAGAAACTTTAGGGTCGACCTTTTAAACCTAATGAGTATACTATCCTTTCTCCATTGTAGGCCAGAATTTTCTAGGAGCACCCCAATTCTCCAAAGTGGGGATTCCTATAGGACTCTGGAAAGTGGAACCTTCTACTTCTAGATTAATAAAAGTATTCATCCATGTTCTAGGATGGAAGTCACCCCTTGGGTGAGGGTTTTTCTCCTACACCTTCTGAGCTATCTTAAAAAGCTCATGATCCAAGTGTGGGGCCCTCTCACCACCATACAACTTTTTCTTTAATGGGATAAATTCATCATAAATCACCCCAAGAATATGATCTGCATAAATATTTTAGATTTACCACAAGTTAATAATAACTTCTCTATGTGTAAGATGGAAATAGTTTGTCTTAGGACTCCAACGGATCAATAACTTTGGGATAATTTCTAGATTCTTATACACATAGGTTGGCCCTACCCAGACACCTCAGAAATGATGACGTCTTGTAGGTCCTTCACAAACTCCACATACTTTCAACACACTCATTATTCCCAAATCCATTCAGGACTAACTCTGCCTCTAGAGCAGATGTCCCAATCCTCTTTACAACCTTACGATTGGCTTATCTCTAAAGTACGAAATGTTGATTCATAACAATGAGGCATCAACTTGATTTATGAGAATTCAGGTTTAGGGTAAAAAAATTAGGGTGTATAAAACAACGAGTGGGAACTATTCCTTCCTTGATGTAGACACTCTTGGAGGATATGTTAGAAATATTACAGTTGGTGTGTTTCACGAACCATGACTTTAGGAAATAACTATAATCCTTTTGGATAACAACATCCCTCAGAAGCCCATGGTTGTACATGTGCATGTAGTCACTTCATGGATATTCTCATTCATAATATGCTAAGTTCCTAATCCAATTTGGGATATTTTATTCAAACAGGTCATAGTAATCTAGCCCAATAACCTTGATCACCTATGATGCACGTGAAACAACTTGATCGAGAGAATCCTTCAGGATATCCATTGAAACCTGAAAGAAGACATCATGTTTTTTCATTAAGTTAAAATGTTTATTTAGAAAAGTTAAAAATTTTGGAAAAAGAAAATCCTTCATGCAGGTCCCTTGATCTGGTACTTTATGCATGCCATTTGATCAGGAATGTTGTGTAGGCCCCATGTGGTCCTGTGAGGGCTCCTCGGTAAGGTGATTTTGTACAAAACGGTCACTCAAGAAGTTATACCATGTACGTACATAAGGAAGTTCTCCAAAGGAGTTATGCAAAGTGATAAGCGCAACAGTATTGAGAAAATGACTAGTGCGATAAGAGTAGAAGACATGAATGAAAAAGAAAAGTTTCACCAAAGGGTCAATGATTTTTATAGACATTGTTGGTCCGTGCATGGAGCCTATACACGAGACCTACACCGTGAAATTTTGAACTAGATATGTGCACAAAGATTATACCTATCACCTGTGTGGGTACCCTATGTGGCTAGCCTACTACACCTTCATAATCTTTCCCCCTTCTACCTTAGGAATCAACCATCTTCTTTCAATCAGATCCAATCCTAAGGAGGGGGGGATTTTTTTTGACTCATTGTTTTTTCATATGAGATAAAAATGTTATAAAGAGTACCTCAGTTATGTTAGAGATATTAAAAACCCAAGAATAATCAAAGGAACTTTCCCAAACCGGCATGCACACACACCCTTATGCATCAGAAGGGTTTTTAATCTACCTACATGACAATGAAAGCATGAAAAACCCTATGTGACATACCTATTTCGGGCATCTACACCATGGACCTATATGGGGTAACTCCTTCAACAATGGTCTCTTTTTTCATGATAAATAGGACATCGTGGAACCTCATTTGCATAACTAGAAAATCAAAATAATCCCCCAAGCTCTAGTCGTGCATCCCCTTCACCCAAGTCCTAAAATGCCTTTAGGTTTCTCTTTAAAACCCAAGAGAAGTAGGAATTAAGGGGGAAAGGGAGATCAAAGTACCTCCAGGGTCTAAAACAAAAGGATACATACATGAGGACCTATTCCCCCAAGTTGAAAACCACTAGTGTGAAGTTCCCTTCCCTGATTAGGGATATATAAGAGACCCTTATAGGGACACCTGAGGAGACCCATGGTGTATAGGATGAGGCCTCATCGAAGTGTTGTTTCCAAAGTGGTCCATTTCCTAACACATATCCATCTCACGTAGGGATACACCAATGTAGGAAGAAATTATAGGTCCTCTCAGTCCCTACACAAAGCACATATACTTACCATGCCAGGACCTATATTAGCGTTCATTTGAGCCATCTTCCAAGCCACCAATGGTAGGGATCCTCTTCCTTTGGATCCCTCGACTTAGGGGGTCCAAATTAAATCCACTACTAAATTATAAGGACTTGAGAAACCATGGTAAGAGGCATACGATCATATATAACATTTTTTATATGTATTCCTTTGGTTAGAGGTGTCCCATACTTGTCTTACCTGATGGGTAGGGTCCCCGGGGTGCATGTGAATATGAATTCCTTCAGTCATGAGGACCCCGACCCTAGGGGAATTGTTAGGGATATTTCGGACTCCGAGAAAAGGGTTAGAGCCTTTTCCTTCCCATGATATCTCTAAGACTAGAGACCTTATGTTCCATTGTGGTGGAGTGGATAATTCTTTCCTTTCTCTTTGAGGTGTAGTGTTTTATTCTTCTCTATTCCCAAAGAACTAGTTTCTAAGGGAATCCCTCCTAGAGTAAGTCCATAATCTTTATTATAGTACATTATATAGTTCATTCCTTCCTCCTTCTCCATACCCATGGTCTATAGTTAGATAGATCATCAAATGTGACTATCTCGATGAACAAGAAGAGATATGGGCACTTAAATCCCTTTACCCCCCCCCCCCCCCCTTTGGGTATAGGGTACAATAAAGGGAGGTAATAAGTTCCAGATCCCACTCTCTTTCCCTTTTCCTTTGTGTTTTATCATTTTCCACTAGTGGAAAAGGCAGATTTTGTAGTTTACCATATCTTATTCTTCCCCTTGTTTCTCACAAAGGGAATGAATTATGTAGAAATAGATTTTGGCAGTGGTCATGACATCCAAAAGATCCCATACCTATGGGCATAATTTCAAGTGTAAGTCCTAACCAAATAAAGGGAATTCTATTTGGTATAATCCCTAACCAAGACCAACCTCATGGGAATCGTTTCAAGTGTAAGACCTAACTTAATCCTCTCAAAGGGACCTTATCCCCTATGATATAAACATTCAGAGGACCTCCATAGGCATGGGTCCTCACGACTGAACTATGTGGGCATTGATTCTCACCTGAATGGGATATGTAGGAAGCCCCATTGAAGTCCAAACCCAGAACCCCAAATCAAACTGAATTTTATATGGGTCACATTCCCAAGAGTGTCTTATTCAACCTGGGAGTCCATATCCCTTCTAGGTTACCTAGTCCACTTCAGTTTAAGTCCCACACAAAGATTTGACTAGGTACCTTTGGCCCAAGCTTCCTTGGTGCATGATGTTAAACTACACAGTTTGGTCCTCATCACATTACCCTAAAAGGTATGATGTGTCCTATTAAGTAGAGACAAACTGTGTGGGTTCTAATTACATTCACATGGATGCATAGGAATCTCATTCATGGGTCTGATCCTAACAAAAAAACAACTCCCATCTCATTGGATGATGATACACTATAGAGTGCCCCACTGTGTGGCTTAAAACCAGCATTATAATAATAACGAGAAAAGATATCTCCATAGATGAAGAACCTTAGATACATACAAATGATTATAAGTTCCATATATGCTAATAATTGATTGTTAATTAAAGGGTGACCCACACCACACTTTGGAATAAATGAAGGATTATTGAACACATATTTAATCTATAAGAGATTCATAGAGTAGGAAACAATTTCCCCCAAAAGGGTGTGATGATCTCGACCTCCAATCATCTCAACCAATGTGAATTCTTAAGTATTGTTGGCCAAGTTTCCAAATGAACACTTGCCTTTGGAAAGTAGATCAATGAGTTATAATAGATATAGAACTGTTGGTTATCTATAGTTCCATAAATAAACACCATTGGAAACCATCCGAAAGGGGTGTGCGTTGGTTTCTGACATAGAGGTTGTTCCACCATAACCGCAAAATTCCATTCTAACCCCATTTAGCATTCAAGAATGAAATAGTGATTTGTAATGCTTTGTTTTTTCACTATTTCATTTATTAGTGTCGAACTTTAGACATAAGCTTCTTTGGATCTCTTTGGTTACTGCAGTGGGTGTGACTCCAACAATATCAGGGAATAGTTTTTTAGTAATCATGCTTAATTTGTAGCCTATATTGAGACCTTAATTACTAAATTTTTTTAGTTTTACCCCTACATGTGTATTGAATCACACCTCTCATGCAAGTGAAAAGACTTCTTGATGTTAGAAAATTTAATTATTTGTTAAAATATATTAAATTTACCAATACTAAAATTCAATTTACAAAATACCCACATCCTTAACATGAAAAATATTGATAAATATGTATGAAAATCACACAGGATATGAATATATGAATAATTTGTGAAATAGAATCATGTATTATCTATAAAACACATTATTTATTTTTTCCTGTAGAGAAATTTGTTGGTGGACTTCAACGATAAAGATTCACTACAAGATACATAATATATTATTTCATTTTTAACATGTCAACCGTCTTCTATAAATTATATTAGGTATATATATTAATATTGGGGAAGGGAAAACATACAAGAAAATTCCTACCCAACTGACAATGAAAAACCCATCAAGACTCGAACCCGAGACCTCGCAGAGACCCCACAGGGCCGCTACCAACTAAGATGCATCATGGGGGCACATATTCTTTTAGGTATATTAAATACATAGAATTATATATTTATCAAAACTCTTAATCATTATTGACCCATTATTATAATATAGGAACTGTTCTATATGGAATCTTCTTGATAAATTCAATCCTTTCATTTCATTAGGTACACTTCTAATTAACATTTTCATCAACATATTTACATTTACTCATATGTTTTATAGAAGTTTACTCAAATTTCTTATATACAAAATTCAACAAATTTATCATTCTCGATATTTTTAATCGTGTTACAAACTATAGTTTTTAGACATGAATTTATCACATGAACGATGTATTCATCATGTTAAGGAGTTGGCATGCCAATAAATTTTCAAGAATATCCTTCAGTGATGAAAATATTTAAATTATAATGACCTAAATTTATCACACTACACCGATAGTTCATCATTTATAGAAGTATTTAATGATAAAACCCTTTTTTGTTATAGACCCTTAACCTTCAATGATGAGGAATCTTTAGACAATATTGATAAAATTAGTACACATAGTGGATAGTTCAACTTCTATATATAACATCCTATTATAAAACTACTACAAGAGTGTTTTCATACCACAATGCACACACATCATGCTCTTAGAATTCATATATTTTTTTCTTTCAAATTTATCGATACATATTGTATCTTCAATATATAAATTATTCTTTACCTATTCACCTAATAAATCTAATACATTTTACATTAAATAATAGATGTGTTGTGATTTCATATCCTATAACCATTTTACCGGAAAATATTCTAGATACTACATCTTGTGCATGTATAGGGGAGATAATTTATTAAAACATTCAAACTTATTAAGCCAAAAGTGATACATGGCATAACTCATACAGAATGTGATATCGGAAAAGAATGTAATGACTATTAGGAGCATACATAATTGAAACAAAATGATGACAAAAATCCAAAAATATGATCACATGGTGCAGGGGATAAATTTTTTATATGGGTTATTATTTTTTCTCAAAAAAGGGATAGGGTTAGGGGTATTTTCAAAAAGGGATCTGGAGAAGCATGAACCCCATTCACGCTTTTCCCCTCACCATGAAGCATGAATGGTGTTCAAGTTTCCTATGTGAGTTTTCTGAAGGAATAATGAACGATGTTCACTCTTCATCCAGATTTTTTTAATAATAAATATTACAATATATATATATAAATAGATATATAATTAAATATTAAATTAAATATTAATAAAAATTAATGAATATTAATTAAATATTAATAAATACTAATTAAATATAAATAAATACTAAATAAAGATTCACCATTATTAATAAAATAACAATAAGTATTAATTAATATTTTATAAATATGAAAACATAACAATAAAAATTAAATTAATATTCACAAATATTCATAATACAAATAAATATAAATAAATATCGATTAAATATTAAATAAATACTTCTAAAAATCAGTTAAATATTAATGAATATAAACAAATGTAAATAAATATTAATAAATATAATCAAATAGTAAAAATATTAATAAATATTGATTAATTTTTCAAAAATATTAATTAAATATTGATAAATATTGATAAATATTCATAAGTACTAAAATATTTTTACAAAATGTTAATAAATATTAAAAAAAATTAATAAATATTAAAAAAAATTAATAAATATTAAGTAAATATTAATCAATTATTCACAAAAAATTTAATAAAAATAAATTAAAAATTCATAAATACTAATAAATATTAATTATATATCAATACATTTCAATAAATATCAATAAATATAAATAATTATTAATACATTTTAATTAAATATTCTTAAATATAAATAAAATTCTAACAATTATGAATAAATAATAATGAAATAATTTTTAATATTTATAAATATTAATTTAAAATTAATAAAAATTAAAAAAAATAAAATAAATATTAATTAAATACTAATTAAATATTAATTAAATATTAATGCATATAAATTAGTATTAATGTATATTTACTAAATATTAATAAATATTAACTAAATATCAATAAATTTAAATAAATATTAATAAATATTATATCTGTATTAAATAAATATTAATAAATATTAATAAATATTAATAAATAATAAATAAATATTGTTAAATATGACTAAATAACAATTAAATATTAATAAATATTTATAAATATTACTAAGTATTACTAAATATTACTAAATGTTAGTAAATATTCATAAATATTAATATTTACTTATATTTAATAATATTTATTAATAATAAGTGGTTTTAGCGAGAAGATGAAGCTCCTGGCCATTTATTAAAAAAATAAAAAGATAACAAGCACATGAGAAGGTGGATGAGGTTAAAAAAGGGGAAGCCCACATCCAAAGAAAAAAAATCAAGCATCACCATAATTATGATCAGATTTGTGACTAGAATCATCAGCTTCAATGGTAGAATCCCACTCTGACGGTTAATTCCTTTGGTTGAAGAGTGCAATGTACTTCTCCTTAATCTTCACCTCCTCCAGAGTGAGGTGGTCACTAAAAGATCTAGAAGACACACTTCACCCACACCCTCTAGTTTTATCCTCTCGGCCACCCCAACCTCAGCCTTTTAGATGCCTACCCTATCTCCAAGTTTTCTCATGCAGAATTACATCATGTCCACCCATTTCAAAATAAAGGATGTCTTTAGAAAAATGGATGACGTCATCATTAAAATAATCAAGTACCTCCAAACTGTTAACAATTGTGATATTATTTGACTAATAAAATTTCTGATCATACAATTTAGGTGACTTAGGTTAAAATCTATTTTTCATTAAAACCATTTGACAACATTAATTATCCACTTTATTCTTATAACTTCTTGAGACCATTTCCTCGTGAATGATGAGATCATTAGATAAGTATTTTACGACTTCTTCCCACTAAATGAAATCCATCCTGTATGAAAAATAAGAATCATCCATAATCATTAACTAAGGAAGAAGTGAGTAAATAATATGGAAAGGTAAATAACTAAAAACACATGTCATTTAATCAATGAGCTAAGAATAAAATGAATCCATAGATAATGTTAAAAAAAATCTCATGGATAATAATATCTGAATCTAATTTAAATAAATTCTTAATTATTGGATGTCATGTTTCCCAGTTATATGGTTCCTTTAGGATTAAGACCTTTCAAAAGATAGTTTTTAATAATACTATCACGACCTTTCACAAGACAATTTAAAACTAGTCTAATTTGAAAAAAAAACTCAAAGGGTTTATCACCAACTGATTTCATCCCATGATACTACTAATGCATCGAGGACCTTACTTTAAATGGTCCCCAACTCATGTCATAAATTTCCAAATACTTCCATAAATATAGAATAATTTACTTAATACATAAACAATGTGCCTTATCAAATATCCGTATTGAATAAAGGATACTAATTTATCAATATTTACCTAAATAATCAAATAACTATCAAAGTAAAAATTACATGTAAACATGGTATATGGTTCAGGAAATAATCATATCCATGAAAAATGGTATGAATATTTAGGGGGAATTCAATGTTCAATGATCATAGGAAATTGGATATTTCAAGGGGACTAAAAGGAATCAAATAAGTGAATATAAATACGATCCTTGGACAAATCAATCATAAATTATCCAAAGGATTAGTAAGGATGGTATCAAAACAATATATCCTAAGTGTAGTAAAAATAAAGGGCTCTTATCATTGATTAATGGAAATATTATAAAAATTTATTTTAAAAAAATTATTGAGGAAAATAACTTTTTTTATTTTAAAAAACATTTTGAAAATAATTTTCTTTAAAAATTTATTTTTAAAACATTTTCATTAAAAATTTAACTTTTAAACTTTCAAAGTAATCTTCTTAGAAGTTACAGTTGGTAAATTCGTACATGTCATGTAAGGTAAAATGAACATTTATTTTTTACAATAAAAATGTTAGAAAAATGAATTCTATGAAAAGTGATAAGAATATTACATTGAAAAAAAATTTTAAAAGACAAAAAGGTTAAACATGTATTTAATAAATAATTTTGTAAAGGATAAAAATATTTTTGAAAACCTTTTCATAAAATAGGGGTTTTAGATGAAAATAGGTTCTCTAACTAAAGAGGGAAATGGAGTTGGGTTTTTATAAAAAAAATTATAAAATAGTTTGAGTACCAAAGAGTGGTAAAATTATACTGTTACATGAAAAATTTCATGAGTAACCAGTGGAGAAGAAAATGAAAGGTTTTATTAAACATTTATCCAATAATTCCCTCTAATGTAAATTCAAGTGTAAATAATCCCGAACAAAATGATATTGTAATGTAAACCCTTGAAAAGACCATAATGTTGATGTGATAATCAATCAATAAAATAGATTATTTGTTTAAAATGTAAATCCACATAAAACAAGTGGAAATAAAATAATACATATTAAAAATTTATTACACACATAATATTTGAATATTAACAAGAATGAGGAAATTTGTATAACCCAATGAAAATAAATTGGGTTATAAAATTATTTTCCACTTGGTAATGCTTAATTCAAACCCCCTTTGATGAAATAATTTAATTTGAAACTAAAAATATCATGAATAATGTAACGCCTCGACCCCAGTTACCCAAAGACAGTGCATTATTACATAACATTGGCATGATCACAAAAGATCAAGTCTCGAAAGACCGATTAGTTTAGTAGTCTTGGAAACACTAGATATATTTATACGTATTACATTACATCATAAAGTAAAAAAAACTAAAACAACATCTTGTCTTCATATCCCCTCATATTATCCCTGCAGGTCATTCATAAATTATTTCTTCACATCCTGGGAAAAATAAAACATTGAAAGGGGTGAGCTCAGATGCTCAGTAAGGATAACAATATAGCAGAAACTTTTATAGATAAACATAAACATTTAAGGCAATGTATAACTAAAACAAAAGCCTTTTAAACTTGAACTTCAACATAATATGGAAAAGATAAAATTAAATAATTACATTTACTTATTCACATAGATATTATAATAGTCGAATAACCACATGCAATATCAATAACCACTTTCCTAATGATGGAATGCATAATGCCAGACTATCATAACCACATAGTCAAGGCCTCGTGCCAAGACTACAAATAAGATTTTGGCAAGGCCTTGTTGCAAGACACTAGTCTGTCTTATGATACCTACCAATGCATCAAGGAGCTATAGTGGGCTCCACCCGTCACTTACTAAGTCCAATGCATTTCTCATATGAAAAGTTTAAAACATAAGATAAACATTCATATTAAAACTAGCATACAAAATGTCAATACTTTATCTACAAACCATGAATGGTATAAAAATAGAACATCCATAGTCAAACACAACTCATTCGATACAATATGAAAGATTTTATTTTATAATATTAACCTCAATCGAGAATGATGATGGATATTGACATAGATGAAAATAATCATCAAAACTATTAGAGAGAAATATCCCCCTTTTTCTTGAAATCTTTTAAAAGGCACACTATTTGTCAAGAAGCCGTTAAAAATATATTTTTGAATCAAAGTGTCCCATACTACTTTGAAAATTTTAAACGTAATTTTAATTTTAAAACCTTAATGTCCATATAAATAAATCCTTAAAACCATTTTTAAAACATGGACATTAATGAGAATGATTTAGAAGAATAAATCTTCAAAACATTTAAAAATGATATTTTAGTTAGAGTTTCTAACCAAAGGAGAGACACTTGAATACTAATAATTGAGGTAATAAAAACCTTTTAATATCATGAGAATAAATTTATTCATGATATACTATGTCAAAGTACATTATATACATCATATAAAAGTGATTTGGTGTATAAAAACAAATGAGTATCAATGGAATTTAATTTGAGATGAAACTTCTTATAAAGACCGTATCCTTAAGTTAAGGATAAATTAATGGAATAATTATGTGTGAAAAATATAAATACACTCAATATGATTGGATATTAAGTGTAAATCAATCAGAATACATTCACACATATTCTTTTAAATACATCACCAATGAATTGGATATTTAACACAACAAATGGAGATTGAGTTCAAATTACTCTTATCAAGTTCATATAGATGACTTGAGCAATTATAAATGGAGTGATTATGTGTATAAAAAGTATATACACATAAAGGGGAGTGGAAATTATGACATAATCAAATGAATAGTGATTCCACACATAATCTTGTAGTAAAATAATCAATGAAGTATGCGTAAAGCCGAATGAATGGAAATTGAAATTTCAAATTCCCTTATCGATTCGGTAACATACGAAACATACACCCATGAAAGAAGGATCATAAAATGATGATGTAGATATAAAAAAATTAAAGTATATTACACAATTAATACAATCATGGGCAGTACACACACCACATGCAATAAATAAGTGGTGAACAATGGAAATCTCACGGAATTAAAAGTGAGATAAGAAACCCATTACTTTGTACTTTTTCCTTGGTCGAGGGTAGGTTATCCTCCTGTATAATGTTGAAATAATTGTTATTGAATTATACAAGAGTCATATACATTAATATGATATCATATATAATCTTTTAACATTGCTTTGTTAGTAATATCTTAGTATTATCGTCGTTTCAGGTGTTAACTTACTCGTTTTCTTTTATATGTTTTGTTACATAAGTCGTGTTTGTTATCGATAGGTTGTATATTATTCATATAAAGAATTATATTAAGTCCTTAAACATTATTTTTAATCATAAATGAGAATTATACTTTTATTTATACGATGGGGAATGAATCTCATCGCGTTCGTGGAGACGGTAGTCCGTACGTACACACGAGCGATAATATCATTATTTTGATATTAAAATCATATATAATTGGATGGTATATCATATATACATAATAATTATCATTTTATATTTATTATTTACATGAATTACACATCATTATTATACCCATCTAAATAATAATGTTTTGAATAACAATTACACCACAACGTGGAGACGGTAAGTCGTACGTACGCACGTATGGTGACATGTCATTCAAAGGATGGATAGAATACTGAATATGGTTGTAACATATTTATAACAACATCAAAGTATATATAGGATACTGGAGTTATTATTTTAGAATGGAAATAACAAATAAAGAAGAAGTTGAAGAAGAAAGGAACTTGAAAGAGGGTGGTGAAAACGTTACCTCTTCTTCGGGTTCTTCCTTTTGATTTGATCAAAAGGGCTCCTTAGGTTGGATTTATGATCAAACTAAGGCCTCTAGGTTTAAGTGAGGGAAGTTGGAAGGATATTTGGGCAGATTTTTTCTGATCCAAAAGGCTTGATAGGTGTGAGGAATTGGTTAGAAGTGGTGTCCTTTTATAAGGGGGGGAGAGGCTCTTTAAGAAAAACTTAAAGTACTAATTTATAATAAATTCATATTCAGTTTCTAATGGTTCCAAAGTGTATTATTCAATGTCTAAGGTGGGGATGGGTCTAAAACCACCCAACCAATAGATTTTATACAGGTTTGGGTCACTATAGTAACCTTATCTTTTAGATTTAACTCTTAGTTAAATAGTTTGACATTTACCATGTCTCTTTGTATTTTTATATTATATAGTTAATAAACTTACTATATACATCCAAGAGACCCCCAAGTGGTCCATTAATGATAAAAATATCATAGTTTAAGTTCTTTGGCCGATCGTTAGATTTTTATGAATATAATATCAATTAATGATATAATATTTGTTTTAAAAACTCTTTTATGTCAATTTTGACACTATTGGGTATTTGGTTTTTGATAAATTCATAACAACATTATTACTTAGAATAAAATTCATATAACCAATAATAATATGTCATATTAACATAGAAAATTATTTTAATTCATAAAAAGTTTCAAATTACATTTATTTGGATATTTATAATATCAATTCTTTTAATATTTCATTAATTTGGTAATTACTGCATCACCATTGTTTCATAAATAAATTAAATTATTTAATGTATAAAAATTATAAATAAAATACCATTATGTAGGAAATATTTTTTTATTTCTAATTAATATTTACAATATAATTTATCTTATGTATAACCCTATGTTAAAGTTTTTTAGTAATTAAACTTTGATTTTAACTCTTTTAACTCTTCTTTGAATTAAATAATAATAAATATCCTTATCTATTCCAAGTGGACCTAAATGATAATATTTTATTCCTAAGGTTGTTTTTGGTCGATATACACTTGTCCAATAGAATTTGGACATGTGTTACGGTAATATTAATATCATTTTTACCCTTAATTACCCTATTTACTTTTAACCGTGGTAAATAAAAATAAAAAGTTACTATTCACAAAAAATTATTTTTATCTTATTGAACCACATTTTACTCCTTGATATTAACCGTTTCTCTCGGAGTTTCGAAATTCCACTCACAGAAGCAATAAAATTAAGTTTTATGTGAATTTCCAAATTCTCCTAGGAGGTAGGTAAAAGACGGTGAAAAGTTCCATAAAATTTTTATATATCTAAAATTATTCTAAACTAACTCCAATTAATTACATTGAACTTATATAGGTATTATGTATCTATTTTTAAATTAATTAAATTTATATAAAATAAATAATTATTTAAATAAAAATTCGTTTTTAAACTATAACTTAGTGTTTTTTCACTATTCATCAAAAATTGAAAGTTTTCAGAAAAATACTGAAAATTCACCCTAAGATAATTTCGATATTCCAAATCCAAAAATGAAGTCCATTTTGAAAGATAAAATTTATAAAATTTCAAAAAGTGGGTATTACTATTCATAACAACTAGTTTGATTGGTTGTGGTGTGTGTTAGAACTCGAAGTTGCGTACATCACACGCTATTACATTATTCAAAGGAAAACGTATCGTGGAAGCTTGGGGTATTACCAATAATAAATTAATCATGATATTATATGTCAAATTATAATTATTTACACCATATATAAGAAATTTGGGGCATAATAATAAAATATCTCAAAGAATGGAAATTGAGAGGAAGTCTCTTACTACTTATTAACTTTTGAGTCATAATCCCCATAAAAAGATAACTTCGAATTAAACATTAAATACCATGAATATAAAATAAATAATGATATAATATATCAAAAATTTTAGTATATACACCACACAAAATAAGTAAGTGGTGAAAATATTGTATTCCTCATGGAAAGAAAAGTGAGACTATAACCCCTTACCATGTATTTCCATTCGGGTGAATGTCATTCAACCTCCTATATAATGAATTCAAAAATGTCAATAACTTATAATATAACCATAATAATTTTTATAATATTATATATAGTCTTTTTATAACCTATTATTACTCATTTGTTAATAATCTTTCATTATTTTCACTGTTTTCGGGTGTTTTGCCTAGCTTTTTTAGTTTGTTTTGACTTGTTATTTTGTTCTTCTTTCACAGATCATGATTTAATAATATAATTAATTTAAACCATGATTTAATTTTCATATATATCCATTATATATGTATTTATAATAATCCACAATATTGGTATATAAGAAATTAAATGCACCGTTCATGGAAACGGTATGCCATACATACATATGAACACTACTTCCATTTCTTTTTCGTATTAGAAGAATGAAAATTAAATGATATATGTTTATATTAAAATTAAAGTATCAATTTTTTTCTTATATTTCACATATTTTTGTTAAAACCATTTCTTAATAAATTCCATGTATAGCGTGAATGAATCCCATCACTTCGAGGAGGCAGTAGTCCACACTTCCACAAACGATGTTATCGTATCCCCACAAAATGGAAAGAATGAAGGTAGGTGTTATATAAAAATTACAGAAGCATAAAGAAATTATAAATATCATATATATCATATATAAATAACCTTAAAATCATAATTCCCAACCATTAGAGGTGGTAAAGTAAAAATGAACAACATCATTTTGCGAGGTGGTATAGTTCTTCGTACACATAAATAGTATATTTGTTACCCATTAGATGGAAGTGTGTGTAATTTTAGGTTAAAACCTTATAATCACAAAATATTAAAATATTTAATATACTGATGTTATTATATTATAATTTAATAAGAATATTTTATGGGGTGGAAAATAAAATAAAATGCAAGTGATCGATGAAGAATGTTAGCTCATCTTTGGGTAACTCCTTTTGGTTTATACTAAAAGACTTCCTTGGTTGGATTTTTACCCAATTTTAGGATTATAGTTTTATGGTAGGGATATTGGGGGATTTTTTGAGTATATTTTGGGTGATCTAAAGGGATTTAGCGGTGTGAATAAGTGGGATGGGTGAGTTCCTTTTTATAGCGGAGGATTGTCATTATTGTAAGTTTTTTAAAAGGGAATTATACCCATGTTTTTTCAATGAAAATTGAATCCAATAATTGAAAAAATTAGATATAAGGAAATATATAATCTAAATATTTGCATCCAATGTATTTTTTACAAGTTTCTAGGTCATTTCATTCCTTAAGATTAAGGTTTAGTCCCTTGTTATGCTAATTTTCCTCTTAATTGTTGTGATTATTTTTAATCACTTTCACTAATATTTTCTTATCAAATACAATGTTAAACTTATTAGAAATTAGAAATTATTATTATTAAAAATATGGAATCCATTTTTTCAAATTCCAATCACAGAATTGGTAGGAATTAATTTAAATTTAATCATGCAGGTGGGAAGACAAAGTAGGTTTTAAAATTGAGATATTCAAAAGTTTCCTATGTTTTTACATTCAATTTCAAAATTGAAATTGATTATAAATAACTAAATTTGATTAATTTATATAAAATTTATCTAATTAAAATTTTAAACCAATAAAAAATATAATGTAGCCTTATAAATAAATTAGACAAAAAAATCAGTTTGAATTAAAATTCATTATTTTTTACAATTCATTAAAAAATAAAATATTTCAGAAAAATACCAAAATTAAACATAACCTAATTTTGGAATTAGTATTTTAAAAATTAAGTTTATTTTGAAATATATAATATATAAAATTTTCAAAAAATGTATTTAAAATAGGTTCACCATTAAAAGGTGGTAAAACTATCTTTAGAAAAATGTAGGTTTTTATGCGTAAAATTGGGGTTGTTCTTATGTTATGCATGTAAACTCTATTGGATGAATATAAAAAAATATTTAATTGAATATATTACATATATATTTCATTAATATCATTCTATAATTTTAATTAATTTAATTTATTAGGACAATATGCCTTCGGGAGCATAAAAATATTTCATTTATATTCAATCGGTTTTTATTTTCATTTCTAATTAATTGGAAACCAATGAATTCATATTACATTTTAATAGAAAATATTTTTTCAAAATTTATTTAATACTATTCATAACCTCTGATTTAATGACAAGGTTATGTATTCTTATATTAAATAATAATATTTTTGTAATATATTTTTGTTCAGTAAAACTTAGTCTTACATGTAACATAATCTATCAAAGAAAGTTGTTGTTGCGTGTGATGTAAGCTAACTCAGTATTGTTTTAATTATAATTTATATCATAGAATGGTTTTATTTAAAATAATAAATATGTTTTAATGTCTCAGGATATTATATTCCCTTGCACACATAGTGTCGCATGTCATGCATGCCATTGAATAAAATGTTCTTACTTTATAATTTTGAGGCATCAAAATTTATGAATATTTAATAAAATATTATTAATTTTTATGAATATTTAATTAATATTTTTCAATATTTTATTAATATTTAATTAATATGTATGAATATTTATTGACTATTTATTACTATTTGTTAATATTTACTGGTATTTATTAAGTTTTTTTAGTATTTTTGAATATTTATGAATATTTGTGAATATTTAATTAATATTTGTGAATAATTCATTAATATTTATTCATATATTATTACTATTTTTTAAAGTTTTTTTATATTTATTAATATTCATTTACATTTGTTTATATTCATTAATATTTATTAATATTTATTCAATATTTAGGAATATTTATTTATTATTTAATCAGTATTTATTAATATTTATTAAATTATGAATATTTATTTAATGTTTATTAATATTTTTTAATATTTATAAATATTTAATTAATATTTATTTATATTTTATAATATTGATGATTTATTAATTAATATTTATTTATACTTAATTACTATTTATTAATATTTCATTAAATTTTATTACTTTTTATTAATATTTATTTTAATATTTTAATTGATATCTATTTATATATATATAGTAATATATATTATTAAAAAATATGGAGGAAGAGTGAATACGGTTCACTCTTCCTTCAGAAAATTTTCACAGGAAGTGTGAACCCTGTTCACGATTCCTGTCAAGGGGAGAAGCATGAACGAGGTTCATGATTCTCTAAACCTTTTTTTGAAAATATCTCCATCCCTATCCATTTTTCTAAATAAATATTAAAAACCCATTTAAAAAAGGTCATCCTCAGCCTGTAGAATCATCTCTCACACCATGGACCCATACTTATTCTCCATACGTTCGCTCAGATAAATCAAAACAAAGTCTAACACACTAGCGAGGACTATATGTAGGGTTTCATTAACTAGTTTTATCTCAAAGAGGATGGATGATGGGTGTGATTAATGCACTACATCTCACATAGAAAACAACCTTTTCCATAACCACTCACTTTCCGTATGTCACTTTCCATCCAAATATTATGCACACATATCCATTAGCGTTATGTTCTAATTATGGAAAAAGGATTAAAAAATTATATTATGTGAATCTACCCCGGTGTAATTCATTTTTAATGTAATAATATTCATTATACAATCCCTATATCATTGTAAAATGAACATCTATCCCTCCTAAATGGATTTTTATATACTTTTTTTAGAAAAATAATTATGAGAATAATGGTAGGTTAAAATTATTTATAAAAATAAGACACAAAGGTGGAAAGGGTCTTTCCGCCTTTGGCATTTTGTCAAGTCTCTTTATACCCTTTCTAGAAAATTTGGAATAAGGTGAAAAGGACCTTGCCGTCTTTTCCCCAATGAAAAAAATATATAAATATATTTTAAATATATGTGATTATATATTTATAATTTTTATTTTTATTTTGTTTTGTTATATATATATTTATATAACAAAAAATTTCATCAAAATTTAACTGATACTTAATATCCAGTATTACTTTCATTAAAGCTATCTGAATTTTTATAGAATCCATCTTCCAGAGCCCCATTTTATAAGAGGGCTTGTCCTATAAATCCTTCTAATTTTCCAATGAGGGATTTTGGCCCCCCATTCATGTACAGAATTAATAATATATTATTATTAACAATTATTAATTAATTAATAATAAATTTTAATTACTAATAAAAAATAATAATAATTAACCATTAGCATTTATAATTAAATATTAATAATTTATTAATTGATATTAACAATATTTTAAAAAATATTAATTAATAATTAATTAATTACTAATAAATGGTTCGATTGCTTTTGTGGAAGAGAATCCCCAAATCCCTGAATACCATCTTGGAGAATGAAAATGTTCTCTTCTTGCTCGGATCATGGGTTCTCAGAGGGATTCCCCTTTAAAACATGATGATTCGAGAGGTTGATTGCTTCAATACTGGGGATTTAGCGATTGGTGCTTGATCTTTATTGGGAAAGGTATGTTGCATATTTTCTTTCCATTGATGGAATTGCAAAAAATTTCTTGGGGTTTCAGACTGGTCCCTAGGAAGTCTGGGTTTATTGTGCTTCAACAATGGGATCATCTATTTGATCTTTTTGCAATCAGGAGATCCTCTATGAAAACATGGATTAGAATCAATGGTCTAAGTTGGTTTTTCTAGCATCTAGTGATTATGTGGGAAGTTTCTTCATCTTTAGGCATTCCGATCAAAGTTGATCAAGAAACAGAGTGATATTCGCATGTCCATTTCGATCATGTGCCTGTAGAGGTTGATATAGTTCATGAATTGATTGAAACTGTATTTCTAGTCGTGGGTGACTTTAAGAATTAATAATATATTTAATATGAGCGGTTTCCAATCTTCTGTGAATCTTGTCTTTGCATTAGTCAATCTTTTGAACAATGTCGAAGAAACCTTCAATGCTCAAATTGAAAATCTCTAGGACATTCCTCTGATCATTGTAAGAGGAAGCGACATAGTAGTGTCCCTACGGGGGGTTGATAGTTCTTCAAGATGAAGGAGGGTAATTACATTGTTAATTTCTCCTTTTATGAGTTCCTATGGAAAGGAATTATGAAGGATGATCCTAATGGAGTGAAAGAAAGTCCATTAAAGGAGATTCAGTCTTAGGATGTAGTTGTTATTGTTACCGGTGGTTCCAAAGATGCTGGTTTTTCTGGGGGTTTGGATGGTTTAAAGAAAACATGGGATAATGTGGCTGATGAGGATGAAGGGAACCAATCTGTGTGTGAGGAAACTATATATAAGGAAGTCAACTTGGAAACGAGTCATGTCACAATGGTTTTTTTTCTAAGTAAGGGGAAGGCGATGTTGATCAGTGCTGATGGTTTTCAAGTAGTGATGCCTTAAAAATCAAGGGCCCTCTCTATTGTGATTACTGATCGAAATGAAGAGAACCCTATGGCCAAAGAGGATGTTTGAGTTGAGAATCCATACATGAACATGAGAATGCAGATGGGTCTATTAACCCTATTGTCGAGATTGAGTAGTTCACCTCCTCAGTTAGAAATCTGGATGGTACTGAGCAGTATGTTGATAAATAGAAGGCTTGAAATGTCTCTATTGGTCCTGTCCAACCAACCTCAATAGGAAGATTTCCTAGTGATGGTGTTGTTACAAATGAGTCACATATGTTGGGGAATGATAAATCTAACACAAATTTCATTTCTATGTTAGATTCTATTAACACACTTGAATTTGACTTGTTTAATTTGGAAGGCCTTGAGAATGAAGGATGTAGTAACTGGAAGAATATTCCCTTGATGACTAGCTCTAAAGCTGGATATGCTATTGAATCATCAAATGGGATGGCCCTGGAGGTGAAGGGTGATGATTCTTCACCTTATAATGAGGTTGTAAAAGATAGTCCTTCCATACAAGTCTCATTAGTTTAGGAGGAGGCTGCATGAGATGACATGACTATACAGGATGGTCATTCCATATAAAATTCACTTCAAGAGGAGGTTTTGGAGGACTCGGTGGAAGAGGGACCACATGTGCAAATGATGATGAAATGGAGAAGAGGGTGCCACCTAGCTACTCGGGGGGATCTCGAGGTCGAGGTCAACACCAGAAGAGATGATCTGTCAGACCCCGACCACTGACGCCTTTTTTTTCACTCCTTTCTTGGTCCCGGTATGATTTTTTTCAACGTTTAATTGTGTTGATGGGTTTTGCACCAGTGCGCGGTCACCGCATCATTAACGGTGACCGTGCGTTCGGCTCGGGTGACCGTGTGTTCGCCCGACCTTTTAAATATTAAAATCTTTATGTTGACATTAATATAATTATTATTATTAAATTGTTATAAATATTTTTTTTATTTTTATTATTAGGATTGTGATTATTATTATAAAATGAAAAAAATTGAAACCCTAAACACTCTCCCCCCTTTCTTTCTTCTGTACGGTGCCCAAACCCCCCCTTTCTTTCTCCTGTGCGGCGCCCAAACCCCCCCCCCCCTTGCCCTCCTGCATGCGCCAGCCTCCCGGCGTCCTAGCCCCCGCTTCCCCTTCACCGCGCCCGCCAGCCATCCCGACCCCCGCTTCACCTTCACCGTACCCAGTCGTCATTCCTCGGCCTCCTCCTGGCGTTCTGGCCCTCCGCTGCGCCTCCTCACCCCTGCCCCTCCGTCTTCTTCTATCCAGCGCCGCCTCCCCGCTGTCCGGTGTAGTTTCCGGCGAGGGTCGCTCGGCCGACCCGTCTCCGGCCATCCCTGCTCCACCTTGCACCAGCTCACTCCGGTGAGCTCATCTGCTCAGCGCGCTCCGATTAGAGCTGCCTGATCCTGATGCTCGCCCCCTTCTCGCGACCCTCGATGTAGGGTGTTTGAAGTAACCGCGAGGTTCGGTTCAACATTCTGCCGAGCAGCGTCGCGTTCACGCACCATTGAGGTAGGATAATCCATGATTTTCCTCTCCATTGCATTTACTTTGATGCTTGATGTTTATTTAAATTTATAACCTTGTTTTTCACCTATATGATACACATGTTAAGCTTGTTAGGATGTTTTGAAGTTTTTATGTTGTGCTAAAATATGGGTTTTACATGAATCCGGGTTTATGCCCTTGTGTATTATGCCTAAGGTGTTTGCTAAAAATGTAATTTGTGTTTCTTGGGTAAAATTGGATGGTTGAGTGGGGTTTTTTACCATCTAATTGTTTTCTTAAATTGGTTTGGATCATGTCTTAAAATTTACATGAAAAATGTGTTGAGTTCTTCTTTGTGTGGTTTAAAGCTTGTTTTAGAAAGGGCTTTTTGATTTATGAGCATGCGTTGTATTTTATAAATGATAGAAATGGATGATTTTGGGTTGCAAGTGAATGGTACATTTACTAAATTTGGTTTCAAATGTTTGGGTTGGTTTTAGAGTGTTCCATTGGATGAAGACACAACCATGGGTTCACTAGGTGCACACATGGTTGTGCTATCAAGTGATGATGGCACCCCAGAGCTAGTCTTCCTCAAGAACACCTCTTCTCCCCTCCCACTTATTTCTTCTAAAATTGTTCTTGTTTTCTAAAATGAGGGAAGTGGTGCTTATTGAATGGTGGTTCCAAAAATGTGTTCCTCTTCATTTGGCTTGATTGGTCTAGAAACGTACTTGGGTGTGTGGTTGGAGGCTAGGGCTCATTTGGCTTTTGGTGAATGTTTTCTTAAAAGCTCATTGAGTTTTGTAAATTTTTAAGCAATATTAGTAAGATTTTTTGGGAAAATGTATTTAGACATGTTGATTTAAAGGCCCGTTTTGATCTTCTAACTCTAGCGTAATAATTGTGTTGACTCTTTGAGAAGACTATGTTTTGCGAAAATGTAAATGCCCGTTTGGAAACTTAATGTGTTTTAGAAAATGTTTTGAATGTTTATTTATTGTGACGGCCTGGTTGGTACTTTGGTGATGTGATATATGTATACTTATATATATATATATACATACTTATGGGGAACCTCTACATGGGGACTTCCCTTTGAGGTTGTCGTGTAGAGGTGTTCGTGTAACGGGTTGGCAAGTGCGGTGAGATGAGTCACGCGTGCGAGGGCCTCCCACTTACACAGTTTTATTAAAACCACTGTGGGTTCCTGGGCGTCTTTTAGAGAATCAAGTGAAGGTTTCTAGCTAACCCCGATTAGACGGGTTTCGCCCCCCCCCCCCCCCCCCCCCTTGGTAGGTAGGCCTTATGGGGCGTGCCACTGGTTGGATGTTAGGGCAGCCAGTTGGTTATTGACTATGGAGTACCACGCCGGCAGGTAGTCTGAACCCGAGTACATCCAAGGATGTTTTATGGATGTTTTGGATCGCCCATGGTTATTGCTTATAACTTCTTATTCACCTTTACTTGCACTTGTTTTCCCTTGATAGTTTACTTTTAGTTATCATTTACAGATTATACTATTACCTATTTCCTTTAGCACTACTTGTCTTCCTGGTTTGTTTGTTCACTTTCTATTGTACTATTTTGTTCCAGCCTATTTCATTTACCTGCTTCCTTGTTACAAAAAAATCTGGATCTTTCTATCTTGATTTTTTTTATGAAATGAAAAATGGTTTTGGAAGTGGTATATAGCGTGTGTTGGATTTTTGTTAAATGAAAGGAAAAGTTTGGGGCTTGTTTTTAAAATGTGAAAAGTTTACTTTTATAATTTTATTTCAAACTGGTGTCAATGGATTTATTTGGGAAGGGGAACTTTTGGATTCTGTGGTTTATCTTGGAAATCCTACTGAGCATTTTAAATGCTCACGCCTATCCTATCTTTCAGTTGTAGGTCCTTCCTTGTTCAGATTTTTCCTAGTTTTAGTCACTCGACATTGTAGTGAGGTTGGTCTCTAGTTGAGTGGTGACCTCAAAGGTCACATGGAGGTATTGTGCAGTTTTGTTTTCCTTCCCATGCATGTTTTCATTTTTATTTCCAGTCTTTATTTACCTGTTTATCTTTTTATACTTGGCCAAATCGTTCCCTACTGCATGTTTTGATGCCCAACACTAGTTGTCATCCCGTGGGGACCGGGAATGCCCCTCGGGACTTGCCACAGACCGGCTTGGGTGACCGAATCAGGGTCGACCCGGGTTGGTTCGTGAAAAAATGGTATCATAGTGGTTCTTGTTATTTGGGGTGTCCGGTATAAGGAAATTTGGACTGTCGGGACTTGAGAGGTAAGTGCGGGAAGAGCATCACGAACTCTTTCTCGCACGGATTCTCGAGTTTCCAGGGGTAGTCTGGGATTTGAGTCTTCTGCTTTTTGTTTTGGATTGAGGAATGACAATGGAGGCGAGCCAATGTCACGTCATGACCTTAAATGGAGTAGTGACCCATTTGGAGTCCGAGTGGCCGGCTTATGTTTCTCCTAGTTCTTGCTGCATACCTAGGCGTGGCTCACTACCATGTCACCAGGTTAATTGCGACTGCTAGTTCCTCATTTTGGTGCTTCGTTGTGGATTGTGTTTTGTTTGTCTCAGGTTGGTGTAAGTGTGCTTTTGGAAATGAATGTGGATCCTGAAATGAAAGTGTTTTATCTAAAATGGTTTTAAATTTTAAAAAGAGGTTTTAAAATGGTAGGATCTTTCGTTTGAAAGATAGTGCTTATTTGGAGTTGGTAAAGGGTGGCTTGGTGTGACCCTTGGTATTCTTTATGGAGGATCGCATGTGTGTGGGTATGAACGAAAAGTGCATGGGGGCACTTGTTCATGGATGATGTGGATAGAAATGGATGGACACACATGTGATGATTCATTGGATGCCATGGGTGAGTATTTGAAATATAGAGGTATTGGAAATTGGTTTTTCTCTGACAAATGGATTTCTGACCAGTGAAAAAAATGGCTTCTGTTTTTGGAAAAAATGGTCTTGGGAATAAATTAGTTTTTATATATAAATGAAAATGATGGTTTTGAAAAATAGTATTTTGATTGTGTTTATATTCATTTAACTTCTGGGCCAGTTGTCTCGTCTTGGGGTGTTTATTTCGATTGTGTTTTGGCTTGATGCCAGTTTTGGTTTTGTGCCCTATGTGTTGTTCTGAATATGCTACCCAGAAAAGTATCCGAAAGTTGTTAATTTGTCATGCCCAAATTTTGGTTCTTATCAAGTGTTTCCTGTTCATCGAGGTGATTGGGGCTCGCTAGAGATAGTTGTGCGGTTTGTGCAATTAGAGAGTGTCTTCGAGTTGTTGGGAGCTCTCAAAGTTGTTCAAGTTCGTGCTGCCTCGGGTTTGTTTGAGGGTCTAGTTTTGGACCAGTGAAGGTTTGATGTCTCATCATGGTTTGATTTGGGTTGACGTTGTAGGTGTTGAAGTCTGCATTCATCTAATTGATCATATCCGAGGATGTGAAGGCCTGTGTCAGCAGGTTCAAGGAGTTGGCATCTGAAGCGCAAGTGCTTGGAAAATCCAGTGCCTCTCGTCATTCGTAAGGGTTCCTCATCTGACGGGTGGGTTGTATGAGAGGAACTAGTCTATATGGAGTATTCCTTGTTGGTTCTGACATTTAATTCGTCAGGACGCTTTCTGATGTACCATCAGTATGGTCGGTTCGACCATTTCAAGTTGTCATGTCGCATCCCTCCAAATTTTTTCCGTTGTATTGGTTGTTCTGGTTACCGAGGGATGTTCTGTAGGAAGCTTCATTTGAGGAAGTATTTTTGATTTGGGAATGATACTGCCAGACTGTGCGACATGAGATGCTTCATCCACCAGATCCCCAGCCATAGGTCTCGGGGTGAAGCTCACCCACAGTCAGAAGTTCACGGGGTGTGATGCCTTAGTTCGGGCTTTGTGTTCGGTGTTGAAAACAAAGCATTAAAGGTTCTTACATTCTCATCCTTCCACTATTAATGTTTTCGTTTTGTTGTAGGTTCATTGTGTCATCATGAGGTTGGGATGAACATGTTTTTTTGTAATCCAAACAGTCTCGTTTGCCTAATTATGGTGTTCTGGATCGTGCGTTATTCTTAAAGGTATTCTTGGACCTTTCGTGGGTTAATTTTTGGTTTAGCTGTGTTCATTTGGATATGTATGTGCCTATGAAAGTGCCAATGTTGTGGTTGTGCTCGGGTTCACTACTTGGGGTATGTTCCTCTCGAAGGTTTTCCCCAAGTGTTGGGAGTGTTCGGTCTTGGTCAAGAGTTCTAGGTTTTAGTGGAGGTGTTGTTTGCTCATGCTATATAACTTAGTTTAGATTATTTGGGAGTTCCCGCATCTCCCCCCCCCCCCCCCTTCCCGAGGTGGTATGTTTGAGTGTTAAAATTTCCATGCTTGTTGAGTTCCTGTGGCGGGGAGAACCCTCTCGTGTTATCCCATTCTCTTATGTTGTGGTTTCTTATAGTTCTATTTGGGCATGGATTCTGATTTGGTCCATCGTTCGGCTGGGTGACTTTCTGGGGGAAGAAAGTATCTGTAGTGGGGAGAATTGTCACACCCCGACCGCGGACGCCTTTTTTTCACTCCTTTCTTGGTCCCGATTTGATTTTTTTCAAAGTTTAATTGTGTTGACGAGTTTCGCGCCGGTGCGCGGTCAACGCATCGTTAGCGGTGACCGTGCCTTCAGCTCGGGTGACCGTGTGTTCTCCCGACCTTTTAAATTTTAAAATCATTATGTTGACATTAATATAATTATTAGTATTAAATTGTTATAAATATTATTTTTATTATTATTATTATGATTGTTATTATTATTATTATAATAAAATGAAAAAAATTGAAACCCTAAACACTCTCCCCCCCTTTCTTTCTCCTGTGAAGCTCCCAAACCCCCCCTGTTTCTTTCTCCTGTACGGTGCTCGAACCCCCCCACGCTTTCCCTCCTATGTTCGCCAGCCTCCCGGCATCCCCAATCCCTGTCGCCGGTATCCCGGCCCCCGCTTCCCATTCACCGCGCCCGCCGGCCGTCCCGGCCCCCGCTTCCCCTTCACCGCGCCCATCCGCCTTTCCCCGGACTCCTCCCAGCGTTCTATCCCTCCTCCGCGCCTCTACACCCCTGCCCCTCTGGCTTCGCCCGTCCGGCACCGCCTCCCCGGTGTCCGACGCAGTTTCCGGCGAGGGTCGCTCGGCCGGCCCGTCTCCGGCCAGCCCCGCTCTGCCTTGCACCAGCTCACTCCGGAGAGCTCCTCTGCTCGGCGCGGTCCGATTAGCGCAGCCTGATCCCAATGCTCTCCCCTGCTCACGATCCTCGGTATAGGGTGTGATAAGTAACCACGAGGCTCAGTTCAACATTCTGTCGAGCAGCGTCGCGTTCGCGCACCGTTGAGGTAGGCTAATCCATGAATTTCCTCTCCATTGCATTTCCTTTGATGCTTGATGTTTATTTAAATTTATAACCTTATTTCGCACGTATATAATACAAATGTTATGATTGTTAGGATGTTTTGAAGTTTTTATGTTGTGCTAAAATTAGGTTTTTACATGAATCTGGGTTTATGCCCTTGTGTATTATGCCTAAGGTGTTTGCTAAAAATGTAATTTGTGTTTCTTGGGTAAAATTGGATGGTTGAGTGGGGTTTTTCCCATCGAGTTGTTTTGTTAAATTGGTTTGAATCATGTATTAAACATTACATGTGAAATGTGTTGAGTTCTTCTTTGTGTGGTTTAAAGCTTACTTTAGAAAGGGATTTTTGATTTATGAGAATGCGTTGTATTTTATAAGTGAGAGAAATGGATGATTTTGGGTTGAAATTGAATGGTGCATTTACTAAATTTGGTTTAAATGTTTGGGAAGTTTTAGAGTGTTCCATTGGATGAAGACACAACCATGGGTGCACTAGGTGCACACATGGTTGTGCTATCAAGTGATGATGGCACCCCAGAGATAGTCTTCCTCAAGAAATCCTCTTCTCCCCTCCCTCTTATTTCTTCTAAAAATTTTCTTGTTTTCAAAAATGAGGGAAGTGGTGGTTATTTTGTTTGAAAGGTGGTTCCAAAAATATGTTCCTCTTCTTTTGGCTCGATTGGTCTAGAAACGTACTTGGGTGTGTGGTTGGAGGCTAGGGATCGTTTGGATTTTAGTGAATGTTTGCTTAAAAGCTCATTGAGTTTTGTAAATTTATAAGCAATATTAGTAAGATGTTTTGGGAAAACATATTTATACATGTTGATTTAAAGGACCATTTGGCTCCTCTAACTCTAGCATAATAATTGTGTTGACTCTTTGAGAAGACTATGTTTTGCGAAAATGTAAATGCCTGTTTGGAAACTTAATGTGTTTTAGAAAATGGTTTGAATGTTTATGTGTTGTGACGGCCTGGTTGGTAATTTGGTGATGTGATATATGTATACTTATATTTATATATATATACATACTTTTGGGGCACCTCTACAGGGGGACTTCCCTTCGAGGGTTGTCGTGTAGCGGTGTCCGTGTAAGGGGTTGGAAAGTACGGTGAGATGAGTCATGCGTGCGAGGGACTCCCACTTACACAGTATTATTAAAACCATCGTGGGTTCCTAGGCGTCTTTTAGAGAATTAAGTGACGGTTTCTGGCTAACCCCGATTAAACGAGTTCCCCCCCCCATTGGTAGGTAGGCCTTGTGGGGTGTGCCACTGGTTGGCTGTTAGGGCGGCCAGTTGGTTATTGAATATGGAGTACCACGCTGACAGGTAGTCTGAACCCGAGTACGTCCAGGGGTTTTCTATGGAAGTTTAGGATCGCCCATGGTTATTTCTTAAAACTTCTTGTTCACCTTTACTTGCACTTGTTTTCCCTTCCTAGTTTACTTTCAGTTATCATTTACATCTTATACTATTACCTGTTTCCTTTAGCACTACTTTTCTTCCTGGTTGGTTTGTTCACTTTCTGTTGTACTAGTTTGTTCTAGCCTGTTTCATTTACCTGCTTCCTTGTTACAAAAAAATCAGGATGTTTCTATCTTGATTTTGTTTATGAAATGAAAAATGGTTTTGGAAGTGGTATATAGCGTATGTTGGATTTTTTTAAATGAAAGGAAAATTTTGGGTATTGTTTTTAAAATGTGAAAAGTTTACTTTTATAATTGTATTTCAAACCGGTGTCAATGGATTGCTTTGGGAAGGGAAACGTTTGGATTCTGTGGTTTATCTTGGCAACCCTACTGAGAATTTTAAATGCTCACGCCTATCCTATATTTCAGTTGCAGGTCCTTCCTTGTTCAGATGTTTCCTAGTTTGAGTCCCTCAGCATTGGAGCGAGTTTGGTCTCTAGTTGAGTGGTGACCTAGAAGGTCAGAGGGGGTATTGTGCAGTTTTGTTTTCCTTCCGCTGCTTGTTTTCATTTTTATTACCAGTCTTTATTTACCTTTTTATCTTTTTATACTGAGCCAAATCGTTCCCAGCTGCATGTTTTGATGCCTGACACTAGTTTTCATCCTGTGGGTATCGGGAATTCCCCTCAGGACTTGCCACAGGCCGGATCGGGTGACCGACTCAGGGTCGACCCGGGTCGGTTCGTGACAAAATTGAATCAAAGCGGTTCTTGTTATTTGGGGTGTCTAGTATAAGTAGATTAGGACTGTCGGGACTTGAGAGGTAAGTGCGGGAAGAGCATCGCGAACTCTTTCTCGCACTGATTCTCGAGTTGCCAGGGGTAGTCTGGGATTTGAGTCTTCTTCTTTTTTTGGATTGAGGAATGACAATGGAGGCGAGCCAATGTCACGTCGTGACCTCACATGGAGTTGTGACCCATGTGGACTCCAAGTGGCCGGTTTAAGTTCCTCCTAGTTGTTGCTGGTTACCTAGGCATGGCTCACTACCATGTCGCCAGGTTAATTGCGACTGCTAGTTTCTCATTTTGGTGCTTCATTGTTGATTGTGTTTTGTTTGGCTCGGGTTGGTGTAAGTGTTCTTTTGGAAATGAACGTGGATCTTGAAATGAAAGTGTTTTATCGAAAATGGTTTTAAATTGGGAAAAGAGGTTTTTAAATGGTAAGATCTTTGGCTTGAAAGTTAGGGCTTATTTGGAGTTGGTAAAGGGTGGCTTGGTGTGACCCTTGGTATTCTTTATAGAGGATCTCATGTGTGTGGGTAAGAACAAAAAGTGCATGGGGGCACTTGTTCGTGGATGATGTGGATAGAAATGGATGGACACACATGTGATGATTCATGGGATGCCATGAGTGAGTTTTTGAAATATAAAGGAATTGGAAATTGGTTTTTCTCTGACAAATGGATTTCTGACCAGTGATAAAATGGCTTATGTTTTTGGAAAAAATGGTCTTAGAAATTAAGTAGTTTTGAAATATAAATGAAAATGATGGTTTTGAAAAATATGATTTTGATTGTATTTATATTCTTTTAACTTCCGGACCGGTTGTCTCAGCTTGGGGTGTTTATTTCGATTGTGGTTTGGCTTGATGCCGGTTTTGGTTTTGTGCCCTATGTGTTGTTCCGAATATGCCGCCCAGAAAAGTCTCTAAAAGTTGTTAATGAGTCATGCCCAAATTTTAGTTCTTATCAAGTGTTGCCTATTCATCGAGGTGATTGGGGCCTGGTAGAGACAGTTGTGTGGCTTTTGCAATTAGAGAGTGTCTTTGGGTTTTTGGGAGCTCTCAAAGTTGTTCAAGTTCGTGCTGCCTCAGATTTGTTTGAGGTTCCAGTTTTGGACCAGTGAAGGTTTGATGTCTCATCATGGTTGGATTTGGGTTGACGTTGTATGTGTTGAAGTCTAGATTCATCTAATTGATCATATCCGAGGATGTGAAGGCCTGTGTCAGCAGCTTCAAGGAGTTGGCATCTGAAGAGCAAGTGCTTGGAAAATCCAATTCCTCTCATCATTCGTGAGGGTTCCTCATCTGACGAGTGGGGTGTACGAGAGGAACTAGTCTATATGGAGTAGTCCTTGTTGGTTCTGACATTTAATTCGTCAATACGATTTCTGATGTACCATCGGTATGGCCAGTTCGACCATTTCATGTTGTCTTGTCACATCCCTCCAAAGTTTTGCCGTCGTTGTGGTCGTTCTGGTTACTGGGGGATGTTCTGTAGGAAGCTTCGTTTGAGGAAGTTGTTTTGATTTGGTAATGATAGTGTCTGACTGTGAGTCATGAGATGCTTCAGCCATCAGATCCCCAGCCACAAGTCTCGGGGAGAAGCTCGCATACAATCATAATTTCATGGGGGTGTGAAGCCTTAGTTCGGGATTTGTGTTCGGTGTTGACAAAAAAAATTAAAGTTTCTTCTGTTCTTGTCCTTCCACTATTAAAGTTTTCGCGTTGTTGTAGGTTCATTGTGTCGTCGTGAGGTTGGGATTAATGTGTTCGTTTGTAATCCAAGTAGTCACATTTGCCTAATTATGGTGTTCTGGATCGTGCGTTTTTCTTAAAGGTATGCTTGGACCTTGCGTAGGTTAATTTTTGGTTTAGCTATGTTCGTTTGGAGATGTAAGTGCCTATGAAAGAGATGATGTTGTGGTTGTGCTCGGGTTCACTACTTGGGGTATGTTCCGATCGAAGGTTTTCCCTAAGTATTGGGAGTGTTCGGTCTTGGTCAAGAGTTCTAGGTTTTAGTGGAGGTGTTGTTTTCTCGTGATATAGAACTTAGTTTAGATCTTTTGGGAGTTCCCGCGTCACCCCCCTTCCTGAGGTGGTATGTTTGAGTGTTAAAATCTTCATCCTAGTTGAGTTCTTGTGGTGGGGAGAACCCTCTCGTGTTCTCCCATTCTCTTATGTTGTGGTTTCTTCTAGTTCTATTTGGGCATGGATTCTTGTTTGGTCCATCATTCGGCTGGGTGACTTTCTGGGGGAAGAAAGTGTCTGTGGTGGGGAGAATTATCACACCCCGACCATGAATGCCTTTTTTTCAATCCTTTCTTGGTCCCAGTTTGATTTTTTTTAAAGTTTAATTGTGTTGATGGGTTTCGCGCCGGTGTGCGGTCACCGCATCGTTAGCGGTGACCGTGCATTTGGCTCGGGTGACTCTGCGTTCACCCGACCTTTTAAATATTAAAATATTTATGTTTAAAGTAATATAATTATTATTATTAAATTTTTATAAATATTATTTTTATTTTTATTATTAGGATTTTTATTATTATTCTAATAAAATGAAAAAAAAATTGAAACCCTAAACACTCTTCCCCCCATTCTTTCTCCTGTGCGGCGCCCAAACCCCCCCCCCCCCTTTATTTCTCTTGTGCGGAGCCCACCCCCCCCCCCCCCCCCCCCCCCCCCGCCCTCCTGCGTGCGCTGGCCTCCCGGTGTCCCCGCTCCCTGTCGCCGGTGTCCCGACCCCCGCTTACCCTTCGCCGCGCCCGCCGGCAGTCCCGACCCCCGCTTCCCCTTCACCGGACCAAGTCGTTGTTCCCCGTCCTCCTTCCGGCATTCCGGCACTCCGTCGTGCCTCCTCACTCCTGCCCCTCCGGCTTCGCCCACTCAGCGCTGCCTCCTCGCTGTCCGGCGCAGTTTCCGGCGAGGGTCGCTTGGTCGGCCCATCTCCGGCCAGCCCCGCTCCGCCTTGCACCAGCTCACTCTGGCGAGCTCCTCTGCTCGACATACTCTGATTAGCGCGGCCCAATCCCGATGCTCGCCCCCTAATCGCGACCCTTAGCGTAGGGTGTGCGAAGTAACTGTGAGGCTCGGTTCAACATTCTGCAGAGCGGCGTCGCGTTCACACACCGTTGAGGTAGGTTAATCCATGATTTTCCTCTCCATTGCATTTCCTTTGATTCTTGATGTTTATTTAAATTTATAACCTTGTTTCGCACCTATATGACACACATGTTAAGATTTTTAGTATGTTTTGAAATTTTTATGTTGTTCTAGAATTAGGTTTTTACATGAATCTGGGTTTATTCCCTTGTGTATTATGCCTAAGGTGTTTGCTAAAAATGTAATTTGTGTTTCTTGGGTAAAATTGGATGGTTGAGTGGGGGTTTTCCCATCGAATTGTTTTGTTAAATTGGTTTGGATCATGTCTTAAAATTTACATGCAGAATGTGTTGAGTTCTTCTTTGCGTGGTTTAAATCTTGTTTTAGAATGGGATTTTTGATTTATGAGCATACATTGTATTTTATAAATGGGAGAAATGGATGATTTTGGGTTGAAAGTGAATGGTGCATTTACTAAATTGGTTTTCAAATGTTTGGGTTGGTTTTAGAGTGTTCTATTGGATGAAGGCACAACCATGGGTGCACTAGGTGCAAACATGGTTGTGCTATCAAGTGATGATGGTACCCCCGAGCTAGTCTTCCTCAAGAATGCCTCTTCTCCCCTCCCTCTTATTTCTTCTAAAATTGTTCTTGTTTTCCAAAATGAGGGAAGTGGTGATTATTAGGTTCAAAATGTGTTTCCAAAAATGTGTTCCTCTTCGTTTGGCTCGATTTGTCTAGAAAAGTACTTGGGTGTGTGGTTGGAGGATAGGGCCCGTTTGGCTTATGGTGAATGTTTGCTTAAAAGCTCATTGAGTTTTGTAAAATTATAAGCAAAATTAGTAAGATTTTTTGGGAAAACGTATTTTGACATGTTGATTTAAATGCCCGTTTGGCTCTTCTAACTCTAGAGTAATAATTGTGTTGACTCTTTGAGAAGACTATGTTTTGTGAAAATGTAAATGCCCGTTTGGAAACTTAATGTGTTTTAGAAAATGGTTTGAATGTTTATGTGTTGTGACGGCCTGGTTGGTACTTTGGTGATGTGATATATGTATACTTATATATATATATATATACATACTTGTGGGTCACCTCTACAGGGGGACTTCCCTTTGAGGGTTGTTGTGTAGCGTTGTCCGTGTAAGGGGTTGGCAAGTGTGGTGAGATGAATCAGGCATGAAAGGGCCTCCCACTTACACAGTATTATTAAAACCACCGTGGGTTCCTGGGTGTCTTTTAGAGAATCATGTGACAGTTTCTGGCTAACCCCGATTAGACGGGTTGCCCCCCCTTGGTAGGTAGGCCTTATGGGGCATGCCACTGGTTGGATGTTAGGGCGGCCAGTTGGTTATTGACTATGGAGTACCACGCCGACAGGTAGTCTGAACCCGAGTACGTCCAGGGGTTTTCTATGGATGTTTAGGATCACCCATGGTTATTGCTTATAACTTCTTGTTCACCTTTACTTGCACTTGTTTTCCCTTGCTAGTTTACTTTCAGTTATCATTTATAGCTTATACTATTACCTATTTTCTTTAGAACTACTTGTCATCCTGGTTTGTTTGTTCACTTTCTATTGTACTAGTTTGTTCCAGCCTGTTTTGTTTACCTGATTCGTTGTTACAAAAAAATCTGGATCTTTCTATATTGATTTTGTTTATGAAATGACAAATGGTTTTGGAAGTGGTATATAGAATGTGTTTTATTTTTGTTAAATGAAAGGAAAAGTTTGGGGCTTGTTTTTAAAATGTGAAAAGTTTACTTTTATAATTGTATTTCAAACTAGTTTCAATGGATTGCTTTGGGAAGGGAAACACTTGGATTATGTGGTTTATCTTGGAAACCCTACTGAGCATTTTAAATGCTCACGCCTATCCTATCTTTTAGTTGTAGGTACTTCCTTATTTAGATTTTTCCTAGTTTGAGTCGCTCGGCATTGGAGCGAGGTTGGTCTCTAGTTGAGTGGTGACCTAGAAGGTCACAGGGAGGTATTGTGCCATTTTGTTTTCCTTCCGCTGCTTGTTTTCATTTTTATCGCCAGTCTTTATTTACCTATTTATCTTTTTATACTGGGACAAATCATTCCCTACTGCATGTTTTGATGCCCGACACTAGTTTCCATCTCGTGGGGATCGGGAATGCCCCTCGAGACTTGCTGCGTGTCGGCTCGTGTGACGACTCAAGGTCGACCTGGGTTGGTTCGTGAAAAAATGGTATCAAAGCGGTTCTTGTTATTTGGGGTGTCCAGTATAAGGAGATTAGGACTGTCAGGACTCAAGAGGTAATTACGGGAAGAGCGTCGTGAACTCTTTCTCGCACTGATTCTCGAGTTTCCAGGGGTATTCTGGGATTTGAGTCTTCTACGTTTTGTTTTTGATTGAGGAATGACAATAGAGGCGAGCCAATGTCACGTCGTGACCTCACATAGAGTAGTGACCCATGTGGAGTCCGAGTGTCCGGTTTAAGTTTCTCCTAGTTGTTGCTGCTTACCTAGGCCTAGCTCACTACCATGTCTCCAGGTTAATTGTGACTGATAGTTCCTCATTTTGGTGCTTCATTGTGGATTGTGTTTTGTTTGGCTCGGGTTGGTGTAAGTTTGATTTTGGAAATGAACTTTGATCTTGAAATGAAAGTGTTTTATCTAAAATGGTTTTAAATTGGGAAAAAAGGTTTTTAAATGGTAGGATCATTGGATTGAAAGTTAGTGCTTATTTGGAGTTGGTAAAGGGTGGCTTGGTGTGACCCTTGGTAATCTATATGGAGGATCGCATATGTGTGGGTAAGAACGAAAAGTGTATGGGGGAACTTGTTCGTGGATGATGTGGATAGAAATGGATGGACACACATGTGATGATTCATGGGATGCCATGGGTGAGTTTTTGAAATATAAAGGTATTAGAAATTGGTTTTTCTCTGACAAATGGATTTCTGACCAGTGAAAAAAATGGCTTCTGTTTTTGGAAGAAATGATCAAGGGAATAAAGTACTTTTGAAATATAAATGAAAATAATGGTTTTGAAAAAGAGGATTTTGATTGTATTTATATTCTTTTAACTTTCGGGCCGGTTGTCTTGGCTTGGGGTGTTTATTTCAATTGTGTTTTGTCTTGATGCCAGTTTTGGTTTTGTTCCCTATGTGTTGTTCCGAATATGCCGCCCAGAAAAGTCTCCGAAATTTGTTAATGAGTCATGCCCAAATTCTGGTTCTTATCAAGTGTTGCTTGTTCATCGAGGTGATTGGGGCACGATAGAGACAATTGTGTGGTTTGTGCAATTAGAGAGTGTCTTCGGGTTGTTGGGATCTCTCAAAGTTGTTCAAGTTCGTGCTGCCTCAGGTTTGTTTGAGGGTCTAGTTTTGGACCAGTGAAGGTTTGATATCTCATCATTGTTGGATTTGGGTTGACGTTGTAGGTGTTGAAGTCTGCATTCATCTTATTGATCATATCCGAGGATGTGAAGGCCTGTGTCAGCAGCTTCAAGGAGTTGGCATCTGAAGCACAAGTGCTTGGAAAATCCAGTGCCTCTCGTCATTCGTGAGGGTTTCTCATCTTACGAGTGGGGTGTATGAGAGGAAATAGTCTATATGGAGTATTCCTTGTTGGTTTTGACATTTAATTCATCAGGACGCTTTCTGATGTACCATCGGTATGGTCAGTTTGACCATTTCAAGTTGTCTTGTCGCATCCCTCCAAAGTTTTGTCGTCGTTCTGGTCGTTCTGTTTACTGGGGGATGTTCTGTAGGAAGCATCATTTGTGGAAGTAGTTTTGATTTGGGAATGATAGTGCCTGACTATGAGGCATGAGATGCTTCAGCCATCAGATCCCCATCCACAGGTCTCAGGGTGAAGCTCGCGCACAGTCAGAAGTTCACGGGGGTGTGAAGCCTCAGTTCGGGCTTTGTGTTTGGTGTTGAAAACAAAGAATTAAAGGTTCTTCCGTTCTCTTCCTTCCATTGTTAAATTTTTCACATTGTTGTAGGTTCATTGTGTCGTCGTGAGGTTGGGATGAATGTGTATGTTTGTAATCCAAACAATATCGTTTGCCTGATTATGGTGTTCTGGATCATGCGTTTTTCTTAAAGGTATGCTTGGACCTTGCGTGGGTTTATTTTTGGTTTAGCTGTATTCATTTGGAGATGTAAGTGCCTATTAAAGAGTTGATGTTGTGGTTGTGCTCAGGTTCACTGCTTGGGGAATTTTCCAGTCCAAGGTTTTCCCCAACTGTTGGGAGTGTTCGGTCTTGGTCAGGAGTTCTAGGTTTTAGTGGAGGTGTTGTTTTCTCGTGCTATAGAACTTAGTTTAGATCATTTGGTTGTTCCCGCATCGCACCCCCCATTCCCAAGGTGGTATGTTTGAGTGTTAAAATTTCCATGCTAGTTGAGTTCTTGTGGTGGGGAGAACCCTCTCGTGTTCTCCCATTCTCTTATATTGTGGTTTCTTCTAGTTCTATTTGGGCATGGATTCTTGTTTGGTCCATCATTCGGCTGGGTGACTTTCTGGGGGCAGAAAGTGTCTGTGGTGGGGAGAATTGTCACACCCCAACCGCGAACGCCTTTTTTCACTCCTTTCTTGGTCCCGATTTGATTTTTCTCAAAGTTTAATTGTGTTGACAGGTTTCGCGCCGGTGCACGGTCACCGCCTCGTTAGCGGTGACAGTGCGTTCGGCTTGGGTGAAAGTATGTTCGGCCGACCTTTTAAGTATTAAAATATTTATGTTGACATTAATATAATTATTAGTATTAAATTGTTATAAATATTATTATTATTATTATTATTATTATTAGGATTGTTATTATTATTATTATTATTATTATTATTAATATTATAAAATGAAAAAAGAAATTGAAACCCTAAACACTCTCCCTCCCTTTCTTTCTCATGTGCGGCCCCCAAACCCCCCCTTTTTCTTTCTCATATGCGGCGCCCGAACCCCCACATTCCCTCTTGCGTGCGTCGGCCTCCCGGCGTCCCTAATCCCTGTCGCCGACGTCCCGACCCCCGCTTACCCTTCGCCGCGCCCGCCGGCCATCCCGGCCCCCGCTTCCCCTTCACCGCGCCCACTCACCATTCCCCGGCCTCCTCTCGACGTTCCGACCCTCCTCCGCACCTCCACACCTCTTCCCCTCCGGCTTCACCCGTCCGGCACCACCTCCCCGCTGTCCGGCATAGTTTCCAACGAGGTTCGCTCAGCCGGCCCGTCTCCAGCCATCCCCGCTCTGACTTGCACTAGCTCACTCCGGCGAGCTCCTTTGCTCGGCGCGCTCCGATTATCGCGGCCCAATCCCGACACTCGCCCTCTACTTTCGACCCTCGGCGTAGGGTGTGCGAAGTAACCGCGAGGCTCGGTTCAACATTCTACCGAGCGGCATCGCGTTCGCGCACCGTTGAGGTAGGCTAATCCATGATTTTCTTATGCATTGCATTTCCTTTGATGCTTGGTGTTTATTTAAATTTGTAACCTTGTTTCACACCTATATGATACACATGTTATTCTTGTTAGGATGTTTTGAAGTTTTTATGTTGTTCTAAAATAAGGTTTTTACATGAATCTGGGTTTATGCCCTTGTGTATTATGCCTAAGGTGTTTGCTGAAAATGTAATTTGTGTTTCTTGGGTAAAATTGGATGGTTGAGTGGGGTTTTTCCAATCAATTTTTTTTGTTAAATTGGTTTGTATCATGTCTTAAACTTTACATGTGTAATGTGTTGAGTTCTTCTTTGCGTGGTTTAAATCTTTTTTTAGAAAGGGATTTTTGATTTATGATCATGTGTTGTATTTTATAAATGAGAGAAATGGATGATTTTGGGTTGAAAGTGAATGATGCATTTACTAAATTTGGTTTCAAATGTTTGGGTTGGTTTTAGAGTGTTCCATTGGATGAAGACACAACCATGGGTGCACTAGGTGCACACATGGTTGTGCTATCAAGTGATGATGGCACCCCAGAGCTAGTCTTCCTCAAGAACACATCTTCTCCCCCCCCCTCTTATTTCTTCTAAAATTGTTCTTGTTTTCCAATATGATGGAAGTGGTGCTTATTGTGTTCGAAAGGTGGTTCCAAAAATGTGTTCCTCTTCGTTTGGCTCGATTGGTCTAGAAACGTACTTGGGTGTGTGGTTGGAGACTAGTGTCCATTTGGATTTTGGTGAATGTTTGCTTAAAAGATCATTGAGTTTTGTAATTTTATAAGAAATATTAGTAAGATGTTTTGGGAAAACGTCTTTAAACATGTTGATTTAAAGGCCCGTTTGGCTCTTCTAACTCTAGCGTAATAATTGTGTTGACTCTTTGAGAAGACTATGTTTTGTGAAAATGTAAATGATCGTTTGGAAACTTAATGTGTTTTAGAAAAAGGTTTGAATGTTTATGTGTTGTGATGTCCTGGTTGGTACTTTGGTGACGTGATATATGTATACTTATATTTATATATATATATACATACTTGTGGGGAACCTCTATAGGGGGACTTCCCTTCGATGGTTGTCGTGTAGCGGTGTCTGTGTAAGGGGTTGGAAAGTGCGGTGAGATGAGTCACGCGTGCGAGGGTCTCCCACTTACATGGTATTATTAAAACCACCGTGGGTTCCTGGGCATATTTTAGAGAATCAAGTGATGGTTGCTGGATAACCCCGATTAGATGGGTTCCCCCCCCCCCTCGTGGTAGGTATTCCTTGTGGGGTGTGCCACTGGTGGGCTGTTAGGGCGGCCAGTTGGTTATTGACTATGGAGTACCACGCCGTCAGGTAGTCTGAGCCTGAGTATGTCCAGGGGTTTTCTATGGATGTTTAGGATCGCCCATGGTTATTGCTTATAACTTCTTATTCACATTTACTTTCACTTTTTTCCCTTGCTAGTTTACTTTCATTTATCATTTACATCTTATACTATTACCTGTTTCCTTTAGCACTACTTGTCTTCCTGGTTGGTTTGTTTACTTTCTATTGTACTAGTTTGTTCCAGCCTGTTTCCTTTACCTGCTTCCTTGTTACAAAAAAATCTAGATCTTTCTATCTTGATTTTGTTTATGAAATAACAAATGGTTTTGGAAGTGGTATATATCGTGTGTTGGATTTTTTTTAAATGAAAGGAAAAGTTTGGGGCTTGTTTTTAAAATGTGAAAAGTTTACTTTTATAATTGTATTTCAAACTGGTGTCAATGGATTGCTTTTGGAAGGGAAACGTTTGGATTCTGTGGTTTATCTTGGCAACCCTACCGAGCATTTTAAATGCTCACGCCTATCCTATCTTTCAGTTTCAGGTCCTTCCTTGTTCATATTTTTCCTAGTTTGAGTCGCTCGATAATGGAGTGAGATTGATCTCTAGTTGAGTGGTGACCTGGAAGGTCACAGGGAGGTATTGTGCAGTTTTGTTTTCCTTCCACTGCTTGTTTTCATTTTTATCGCCAGTCTTTATTTACCTGTTTATCTTTTTATACTGGGCCAAATCGTTCCCTACTGCATGTTTTGATGCCCAACACTAGTTGTCATCCCGTGGGGATCGGGAACGCCCCTCGGGACATGCCGCGGGCTGGCTCAGGTGACTGACTCAGGGTCGACCCGGGTTGGTTCGTGACATGATCTATGTTATATGTGCTTAATGTGGATGTATCTCCACTCTTTTTTACTTTGGTGTGGTGGTGCCACACTTGAACATTTCTTACACTTTCCTATTGTAATTTTATTTTTATTAAATAAATTTTGGAGATATGTATTTAGTTTGCCAAATCCATGGCTGAGACATTCTAGTAAAATTATTATTTAGTTACTAAACATTAATAATAATGATTAAATTATTCAATTACTAATTGTTTATTAAATATTATTAAATTTTTATAAACTGGTTAAATAAAATTTTCTAATTAATATTAATTGCTAATTAATATTAATTACTAACAAATATAAATTACTGATAATTATTAATTAAATAATATGATTTAGTATTTAATTATACTTATTTATAATAAATATTAATTTCTAATTAATATTAATTAGTAATAAATTTTTAAAATTATTATTTTCTAACTAATTATTAAAAATAATAACATAATTATTAGTTATTAATTAATTAGTAATTATGAAATATTTAATTACTTATTAATAATATTAAGTAAAAATTAACTAATTATTTTTTTATTAATTAATAATTATTTACAATTATTATTATACAAATTATAATAATATTTAAAAATATTATTTAGTTACTAAATATTATTTATAATGATTAAATTAATAAAATACTAATGATTAATTAATGATTAATTAATTAATTAATTTTTGATAATTAATATTAATTTCTATTTTATATTAATTACTAATAACTAATTAAAATTATTCTTTACGTACTGATTAATAATAATAATAATAATAATTAATATTATTTATCAATAATTAATTAGTTTTTAATTAATATTGTTTAAAATGTTATTAATAACAATTTTTAATTATTAATATTTAACAGTAAATGTTAATAGTTAATTATAATTATTATTTATTGGTAATTAATATTAGTTTTTAGTTATTAGTTATTAATGTTAATTATTAATTAATTACTAATTGTTAATAATAATGTAGTATTAATTCTCTCAGAAAGAAGCAACAATTTTGGGACCTCCACTCCTATAGAGTTCTTATTAGGTTCTAGGGTTTTCAGCCATGGATGCTGGGAGAGGTGGCATGTCGCCGACTGGTATTGGCAATGATCAAGTCGATGCACTATGGGGTGATGATGCGTGTCATTCAGATCTGGTGCGAGAGGGTGTAGATGTGGTGGATGCATGAAGGTTAGATTTGGTGCGGTCTTTGAGAACTCAAGGTGATGTGAGGTTGGATGAGCCTTGATCTTTTATAGTGGATGCACGAAAATCTGATCCCTTTGATTTGATTTTTCTTAGAGATGAATAGGATCCGAGGCATTTGGATATGCACATATTTGGTGCATTTGCAATTCACACTGCTGATCCCTATAAGGCTTCTATTGCCTCTGATAAGCTACCATTGAAGGTGGCTACGACACTGACAACGTCCCTTGTTGGTAATAGTGAGTCCAGATTAGGTGCTCTGCCTTTGACTGGAAGTGATTTCTCTCCCTACAAAGAGTCTATTGTTGGGGAAATTCAACAAAATGGAAATATTTCTTACGTCAGATTTGATGTGAATGCGGTCTCTGAATGCATGAATCTAGGTAAACATTTGATTATTGAAAGATTAATCCTACCCAAGGGGTCAAAACTGTGGAAAATTGATGACCTAGTTTCTATTTTATTGACAATTTGGTGATTTAGCAACTAGAGGTTTGTTTCATTGGGCAAAGGATTTTTTCATATCATCTTTCCCACTGATGATATTAAGATACGTTCTTGGGGGTATGGTTCAATTTCAATCAAACTTGGCGTCATGCATATCCGTGAATGATATAAAAATTTCAACCCATTAGAGGGACGTAGCTCATCTGCTCAATTGTGGGTGATTTTTTTTTGTTTAAACTGGCTGTTGTGTCATTTGAAGATCCTGTATGAAATTTATCTTACGATTGGATTTCCTATTAAATTAGAAAAAGAGATTTAGATTTATCATTTTGGAAATTATGCTATATTTCTAGTTGATATCGACTTAAGCTTCATCATAACTGATAAAAATTTTCTCCCCACCGAGCATAAGGAGATTTAGTTGAGAGATGAACATGAGAATGTCCCAAAATTCTGTTTGAATTGAAAATTAATTGGTTATGAATTACTAAATTGTAAAAGATAAATGTTTTGTTCTTTCTGCTCAACATGTGGGCATGTCGAACATAATTGTAACAGTAAGGCTTGGTCTATGAAGGCATCTACTTGAGATACTGGTGTACAATTGATTGATGATTGGATTATAGCATCGGTAAATGCAAGTAATTCTACCTCACAACATAGAGCTTATTTTAATATGATTAATGGTGGGAAGGAATCCTCTTCTTCTTTAGGGAAGAAAACATGGGCTGATATTGTTGTGGTGGAGGTCAATCAAACAATGAAACCTACAGACCGTGTACTTGTTGGGAATGCGGGTGATTTTGTCACTATTTCAAAGAATGTTGTTACTTATGACATAAGAAAGCAGGAAAATGATGATGACATCGGTGAGCAGGAATATATTGATTCTATTTAGAATTATAATTATTTAGAGCACCTTGAAAATTCTATTCGGGATGAAGTGGACAAGGAAGTGATCCAAGAACAAACTTTGACCTCCTCTATAAGGAATGGAAAATATAAGTTGGTACTAGCTTCCCCACTTCATGTTAAGAAAAATTTGGTGAGTATCACTTCTTAAAAACCTAGAAAATACACTTCACAAAACAAGGTTATGGTGCAGGTCACCTCTGATATGCTTGTTTCTTCTAATCAGGAGTCCAGTGTGAAGGCAACTACAATTATTGGTAGCTCCAATGAAGCTGATGTCCCTTATGTGGTAATTTTTAATCTTAATGTTACAGGGGAGAGTTCTTCTAATTTGAATGAGTTGGGAGGGAATTGGAAATAAGCTAAAACCTAGGAGTGGGGTCAACATCCAAAAAATCGTGGTCGAGGACGTGGCTATGATGATTGGGTTGGTGCACGAGGGAATGGTAGAAATGTGTCCACAAGGTCTTTTAAGGGCCCCACTCTAGAGAATCAATATCTTATAGAAAAGTATTATGTGCTCTTCAATCAAAGTAACTCACAGTCAGAGTGGGAAACAACTAATGATTATAAGGAATCTGGTCATGATTATAGACATATTCTTGATTTTTAGACTCTCTTTTATGGATTATGACTTTCCTTGATTGACCCCATCCATCATTCATGTGCTTGTTTCTTTTTTATTTCACTTTAATAATAAGGGTATTGACCCCAAATTTTTTCATTATTATTAATTTTTTGAAAGAAATGGAGTACCTAAATCTCACATTGGAGATCTAAAAGGATTTCTAGGGAAACCCCCCTTATAAAAGGGATCCCTAAGAGAGAGTTTCTATCAGAATTCCCAGCTGGTATAATGGTAGTAATACTAGATATTAAGTATTAGTTAAATTCTGCTGAATTATATATATATATATATATATAAAATTTAAATATACAAACATGTATATTTAAAATATATACTTATTCATGGTGACAATGGAGGCAAGGGCCTTGCCGCCTATAGACCAGACCAAAAATAGCCAGAGGTGGCAAGGGAATTTCCTCCTTTGTGTCTTATTTTTTTAAAAAAAATATTAACTTAGCATTATTTTAATAAATATTTTTTTTCAAATAACGTATATAAAAATAAATCTTCATAAATTTACATACCCAAAATATGGTTTGCAGTTTTTCTCTCTCTAGGATCATCAAAATGAAACTTCAGAAAAATTTAGATGATTTTTAACTCATAAAACAAATAATTGAATTAAACAAATATCACGATTAAATTATGTTTAAATGCTGGTCGAATATTTTTTTCAACATAATAATTATTTAATACAAATTATCTTAAGGTTTTACTATAGTGGCCTAAAATGATATGAATTAAAATGTTGTGAGAAGAGAAAGTTTCTCTAAGATTATTTCACCCCATACATACAATGTTTGAAATTTTTCTAGATCCCAACAATTATATGATTCTGATAATATGGTATTTTCAAACATGACGATCACATGGTTGAACATAATAAATATATATTATAAAGGAGGATTTCATAGACATGCTTAAATATAATTTTGAAATTATGTGTGATCCAAGCGACATGAGAACATGATACACTAACATAAATATTATCCAATTGTCAATAATAAATATATTCTTTAAAATTAACTTTAATAAAATAATAAATTGCATTTAGTTACTTAGTACCATAAAATATTAAAGTGTATGAGATGTATCAGAACCCATAATGTATCAAATACATGAATGATGGTGCAAGAACTCTAATGTTAATCAAAAATCTAACCACCATAGACTATTAGTCAACTATTTAAAGATGAATGGTCATCTGCATAATGCATGGAATGAGAAACCTCAAAAAATTATTCATACTAACTCCAAGATATTACTTCAAATGATTTTGGAATATTATCATTGGAAAAAGATTTTCTCACATATTGAAACTTCATTTTTTATATATAGTTAATTTTATTCACTTTTCACCATCAAATTGTGAATTTTGGGGAAAATATTTTCATCGGCACAATTAAAGTGAAACATATGTAAACCATGAAAACTAATTATATCATGCCATGGTTATAAAAATAGGGTCTCATATAGTTAAGTTTTAAAATTTATAAATCATGTTAGTAACCATGAAACTATTAAAACATGTGCAAAATTATTTGTAATTAGGTTTCATCTTTACATGTGCCTCGTTTTCTTCCCTCTTCTGTAACCCTAGTCCTACAAGGGGATCATATGGAACTACTAAAAATTGGACTAAAGACATCACAATAAAATCCTTTTATAGCGCTATTGTCCTAAGTGCCGTTAAAAGGGCCTCCACTTTATCAACTCTTTTCTAGATCTGGTAAAAGAGACCTTTTATTAGCTTTAGAAATAGAACTAATAAAGGTCATACAGCTGTAATGTTATGTTAAAAGTTCAGCACACTGCAGCAATGAATACAGGTATAATAAAAATCTATAATTTAATTGAAATAAAAAAAATATAAAAAATACACGAAAAAAATATATTATAGAAATTCTGACATTTGTTTGTTCAATTACATTAGAAAGTACAATTTACCACAAACATTCAAAAACATTAATTGTTTTATTTCCTTTTCACCCAACCCCCCCCCCCCCCCCCCCTCAAAAAAGCTCGATCATGGTATTAGTTTCCGAACAAACTACACCAATTAGATCAAAAGAATCCACCAGTATAAGAAAAAAATATTTTTGGAAATACTACAAAGAAATAAATTATACATAAATATGAAACAATATATTAATAAAATTTTATTTTTAAACTAAAACCACAAAATTTGAGCCATATCGATCACACCATGTATTGGATCGAGGCGTGACTAACTCTTACACATCTCAATTGACTTATGAATTATTTACCAATAGTATCAAAACAATCTGAATTTTGTTTCTCATTTTTGAGTATGATACAAGTGTTTTGAAATAAAATATCATTGTTAAACTCAAAACACACATTTTGAGTGATATCGGTCACACTATGTATCAGATTGAGGTACACATGATTCCTACAAATCACAATTGATTTATAGATCATTTTTATAAAGTATCAAAACAATAATAATGTGTTTTCTTAGTTTATAGTATGTGACTTGTGTTTTTAATTAAAATGTCAATTTTTAATAAAAACACACTTTCAGTTATACCAACCACACTGTGTGTCATATTGATGTGTAGATGATTCCTACACATTACAAATGACATAATATTCATCTTCCTAAAGTATCAAAATAATCCAAATGTGTTTGCTCATTTTTGAGTATTTTACATGACTTTTTTTTACTAAAATGCCAATTTAAACTCAAAACACTCAATTTGTGTCATACAGATTACATCATGTGCCTATTTGATGTGAGACTGATTCCTACACATAAAAAATGACCTATGAATCATTCTACTAAAGTATCAAGACAATACAAGTGTGTTTGATTAGTTTTCAGTGAGTGACACGTGTTTTGAACTAAAATTTCTTTTTTTAAACTCAAAACACATAGTTTGATTCATACTGGAAACACCATTTATTGGATTGATATGAGGATAATTCTTATACATCACAAATTAATTATAGATAATTTTCCTAAAATATCAAAAAAATACAAATCTGTTTTCTTGGTTTTGAGTATGTGACGTGTGTTTTGAACTATAATGTCAATTTTAAATAAAAAGACTCACTTGGATTCATATCGGTCAGACGGTGCGTTAGATTTACATGTGGATGATTCATACACTTCAAAAATGACTTAGGGATCATTTTCCAAAATTATCAAAATAATCAGAATATGTTTTATTTTCTCTGAGAATGTCACATGTTTTTCTTACTAAAATGTAAATTTAAACTAAAAACATGCAATTTGAGTCATACAAGTCACATTGTGTTCTAGTTAGATGTGTGGCTGATTCTCGCACATCAAAAATGACTTATAAATCATTTTTCTCAAGTATAAAGAAAATTTGAGCATGTTTTCTTTGTTTTCAGTGAGTGATGCATGTTTTGAACTAAAATTTCAATTTTAAATTGATAACACATAGTTGGATTCATGCAGGTACACCACGTATATGATTTAAGTGTAGATAATTCTTGTACCTAGAAAATTATTTATGTATTGTTGTTATAAAGTTTCAAAAAAATCCAAATTTGTTTGCTTAGTTTTGTGTACGTGACTTGTGTTTTGAACTAAAATGTCCATTTTAAATAAAAACACACTTTGAGCTATACCAGTCACATTGTCTATCGGATTGATGAGCGTTTGATTCCTATATGTCCAAAATGACTTAAGGATCATTTTCCTAAAGTATCAAAATAATCGGAATGACTCTTCTCATTTTTGAGTATGTCAAGTGTCTTTTTTTACTAAAATTTCAATTTAAACTGAAAACAAACAGTTTGAGTCATACCAGCCACATCGTGTGTTGATTTGATATGTGAATAATTTCTGAATATAAAAAATGACTTATGAATCATTTCTATAAAGTGTCAAGATAATCTAAGCATGTTTTCATTCACTGAGTGACATGCATTTTGAACTAACTGTCAATTTTAAATTGATAACACACAATTTGAATCATACCGAGCACACTGCGTATTAGATTTAGGTTTGAATGATTCATGAATTTAAAAAATTATTTATGGATAATTTTCCTAAAGTATCAAAACAATCTGAATTTTTTTCTCAATTTTGAGTTGGTGACTTGTTTTTTGAACTAAAATGTCAATTTTAAATAAAAACACACTTTGAGTCAGACCAGTCACATCGTGTATAAGATTGACATGAGGTTGATTCCTAAATGTCAAAAATGACTTAAGGATCATTTTACAAAAGTATAAAAGTAATTTGATTCTTAGTTTTGAGTATGTCACATGCCATTTTTCTATTAAAATGTCAATTTAAACTGAAAACACAATTTTGTGTCACCGGTCACATCATTTTTTGGCTTGATGTGTGACTGATTCACAAACATAAAAAATGACTTATAAATAATTTTCCTAAAGAATCAAGGAAATCAAAACATTTTTTATTGGATTTTAGTGTATGACATATGTTTTGAACTAAAATGTCAATTTTAATTTGATAACACATAGTTTGAGTCATATCAGACATAACATGTATCAGATTAACATATTGTTGATTCCTACATGTCTAAAATGATTTAAAATATTTTTCATAAAGTATAAAAATAATAAGAATGTGTTTTCTTGGTTTTGAGTATGTTATCTGTGTTTTGATCTAAAGTATTAATTTTAAAACAAAACACACTTGGAGTCATAACAGTCACACCATGAATCTGATTGATGTGTAATTGATTCTGACACATCATAAATAACATAATGATAATTGTTCTAAATTAATAAAATAATAAAACGTGTTTTCTTAGATTTGAATATGTCATGTTTATTTCTTACTTAAATTTCTATTTAAATTGAAAACACACACTTTGAGTCATACCATTCACATCGCATGAAATTTGGACATGAGACTAAATCCCACACGTCAAAAATAACTTATAAATCATTTTACTTAAGTATAAAACCAATATAATTATTTTGTATCATTTTTTAGCGATTTACACACATTTTGAACTAAAATGTCATTTTTAAACTCAAAACACATAGTTTTGAGTCATACCAGGCACAACATATATCAAATTGATATGAAATTAATTCCTACACGTCAAAAATGACTCCTGTTTCATTTTCCTAAAGTATCAAAATAATCAAAATGTGTCTTATCAATTTTGAGTATGTGACATGTGTTTTGAAATAACATGTCAATTTTAAATAAAAAGATATAGATAGATTCATACCCATCACATGATGTGTTTGAATGACATGTGGTTAATTACTATATGCCAAAAATGACTTAAGGATCAATTTACTAAAGTATCAAAAAAATCTGAATGTGTTTTCTCAGTTTTGAGTCTGCCATGTGTTTTTTAATAAAATTTCATTTTAAACTGAAAATATGCACTTTGAGTCATTCCATTCACATCGTGTGTTAGTTTGATGTGAAATTGATTCCTTCAAATCAAAAATGACTTATGAATTGTATTTATAAAGTATAAAGACAATTTGAGTATGTTTTATCTTTTTTTAGTGAGTGACATAGGTTTTAAACTAAAATGTAAATTTTAAAATGATAACAGACACTTTGATTCATATCGGGAAAACCGTATATCAAATTTAGGAGTGATTGATTCTTAAACATAAAAAATGACTTATGGATTATTTTTATAAAGTGTAAAAACAATCCAATTTCATTTTCTCAATTTTTAGTATATGGCATGTGTTCTGAACTAAAATGTCAATTTTGAACTAAAAACATGCACTTTGAGTCATTAAGTTCACACCGTTCATTGGATTGATGATTGGTTGATTTTTATATGTCGCAAATGACTTAAGGATCGTTTTACTAAAGTTTCAAAATAATATTAATGTGTTTTCTTGGTTTGAAGAATTTGATGTGTGTTTGAACTAAAATGTAAATTATAAACTAAAAACATATACCTTGATTAATACTAGACAAAGCTTTTATCAGAGTAATGTGCGGTTGACTCCTACACATAACACTATGTCTTTTTATTCTGAACTGAATTATATTTTCATGTTTATCTAACAGTATTTCTATTTAATAACCTATAATTTTGAATTCATTGTAGAATAAAAAGAAAAGTTCATCATCAAAAGTGTAACATCCTTGTTTAGTGCATGATATTTTTGTCACTTATTTGTTATTCCTATATAAAATTTGAGAAAATGTATCCTATCCATTAATTTATAAACAATTCTATTTCCTCTTTTGAATACAAGAATATTTTTTAGTCCTAGTATTACTATAAAATATAAATAAATAAAGGATTAATAAACATTCTAAATGAAATTGTATTGGTCATCGAAAATACCTCTTTGGGGATTGAATTTTGTTGATGGAATATGATATTTTTCATAAATTTGAAAACATAATAACCATAATCATTGACATTGGTTTGTTCTATGAACTTCATAAACATTGATTAAAATAATTAATTTTTTGATAGTGGAATGTTATTATATATACCATAATTCTTATCCACTTATATAAGTCATTAGGCTTTTGTACTCAAGGGCTGGCCTCATCCCATGATTTTGAAAATATTTAAACACTACCCAATCATAAATTTTTTCGTTAAAACATAATACAAAATGTTTAACTTGAAGTTTATTTGTAATATGTTTTATGTAGTGTACTACAAATTGATAAAAGTCATCACGTATAGTTTGTTTTTTGGGTATCCATGCATTCAATCCAAAAAATAAATCTTTGGACTATTTAAATTGACTAAAATGAGTAACCAATTTAGCAAAAATAAAAATAGTAATAAGTAATGAAATTTTGCAGATTTTTAACCCTATATCATGGGTATTAAGAAGTTTTTTTCCTATTTAAGTTTTCTTTCAAAAAGTCTTGCTACACTATCCACTATTACTTCATATTTCTTTTCTTATAATTAGAATAATTGTGTAGAAGTTATGTGAGGACTAATGATTCTAAAATTCCATTCACAGGGTTTTCCATTGAAATATTATTGATATATATGCTTCCAAAAATTATTAATATTATTTATTCATAATTATCATATTAGATCAGCTATTGGAAAAAATAGTGAAATCACACCTCATGTATACATTTAAAAATTAGACTCCTAGACATTCATTCTTTAAGATTTTATTTACATTCTCAATACATATATATTCTGTAATGGATTCTACATATATCTATTCTCCAAAATTAATTTTGTTCATATAACCACTTTTTAACATTGTATCTGTGTGGACCTTAAATGTTCGTAAACACGAAAGTTGAATGAGAAGGGTAAATGTACATTGTGAAGGTCTTTTAAATTGGTTGGTTGATCCTTCATATCATTTTGATTATACCTTCTATTTCAAACCCTTCCCTTTTTCTATCTATTAGAAATTTTATGAGTTAAGGAATACTGTCATTAATTGCTAAAGGTTTTGTGTAAAAAAAAAATTAAGAAAGAATAAATCCTTATCGACTTGTATTTTTATAGGAACTAATGACCATGATATGAAAGTTATAATATCTCACTAAAACATATAAATATCCATATCACCATGTGTAATAATTATCTCAACACATGACTCATGAGTTACGTGAATCCCCACTCTCACATGACCTATTAGAAGTTGTTTGTTGTGTAGAATGTCACCTTGGATATTTTACATGGTACCCCTCATAACTAAGGGATGGGTATGTGTTGATATATATATATAAATAAAAATAATTTTATCCCTGTATAATATCAGTAAAGAAAAGTTATCAGTGTTTTCCTACTTTACATTTCACAGAAACAATTATGAACATATTGATAGCCTCTTCTAAGATATCCCTCTGAGTGGAATGACTCACCTCAAAGTTGGTGGGGGTGTAATCTTTATGTAGTGGTTGTTGTTGTTTTGTTTCTTCTATTTTATTCATTCCCATAAAATTTTATAATAACTCTAATGAAAATTTTGTTTCTATTCTAGATTACTTAATTGTTCCTGTATCTCTTCCATTTTCTTATCTTTATCCACTTTTCATTTATTTTCTCAAAATATGTTCAGGGTAACACCCCAAAATCCACACCTCTAACATGGCTATCTTATTCTAGTTTATTTAAGTCCAAAGATAGTAGTTGTTCATTAGGAATAATTGATGATGATTCTTATGTCTAATTATGATAAATAATATACAAAAATAAGTAATCATTGTTATGTAATACCAATTTGAAGTAGATTTTTTTGTTATGTCATACATACCCACGATTCCCATGATTTTTGTGTGTTTTTATCTTTTAGTATCCTGTATTTATTTTCAAATTCCTCATACCATAGTACATGATGTGGGATGGAAGTGGTTTTGGATTTCAATTCATCAATCTATATATAAATAAAGGAAAATAATTATTTTTCATTTCTTGTTAGATAAAAGTATTACTGTAGATTTAAAATGTGTACCATTTTTTTCAAGTGAAGCATATGCCATCCTTACTTTATGGTAGGGTATGTTGGTTTTGTCTTATATTGCTTATTTTTATCACTTAGTTGTTTTTTTAATTAATAATTCTTAATCAAAGTGATTAATACATGTATTATCAAGAAATATATTACAAATCCCAATGTACCTGAAAATATATCTCCTCACGTTGACTAATAAATGCATCCCATACTTGTTGTTTTATTAGGTGTGTGTACATCTATGGTGGGTGTGAGTTTATTTTCCCTTCAACATCTTAGAGTTGATACTTTATAACAATTTTCTGAAAGCCTCTATGATCCTTTTCAATGAGAATTAATACAAATATAATTTTGGGTTCATCTACTATAAATTCACTTTATAACGGATAATAAAGAGTAATCCAACATCTCATTATCCTTTTTTAGTAAAATAATGAAAGTATATCATAATTTTACCCTAATATCTTCCAAAATCAGTGCCTTAAACTTGGACAGAACATTATTCTACAAATCTACATCAAATGGAATGTTCAATTAAGAAGTGATCCAAATATGCAATAATTCAAGGAGTCGGGTGAACCCACTCCTACCAAATTTTATTAAAAAGAGAGAGAGAGTTGTGACATCACAAGGGTGTTTACAAAGGCAAGTACTAAATTCACCATGATAATCCTCCTCAACAAACTATGAGCAGAAGTTTGGTGAAATAAAGGAACATATTGAACTTGTCTCCACAATGGATCTCTTAGATAGCACATGAGAAACCCAGTTTGCTTCCCTATATACATGTGTCACTTCAACCAAAAATTGATTAATCAGATGAATACACTCAATCTAGGGTTTGAACCTTTTCCATGGAACATTCTTGGACCCATTTTTTAGAATTTCAACTATCGTAACTAAATCAGACTCCATCTAAATAAAATTCCATCCAAAATGGACAACATATTTAATGACCTTAATCATAAACCATAATTTGGATTCAATGGAGTGGCCATATCCAATAAAGTGATAGAAACATCCTTTCACGAAGCCTCGATGGGTACAGAAGACACCAACACAACCTGATGGTCCAGTTGTACCCAAGGATGCTCCATCAATATTAATTTTTATCCAACCATAAATGAGAGGGATCCACCTGATCATTTCCATCACAAATGGTTTTTTGGTCCTGCCCGAAACACCGAAATTTTTCAGAATGATAAGGTCATTCATGTCATTCCTCATGAAATTTTTTTGAATTCTATAAGTAGTGGAGACTACCCTATGAATAGACTTTATCCTTACATGAAAATTGGGTGAGTGATTTTCAAAAATTAAATCATTCATTGCCTTCAAAACATTCTACATAGTGGTAGTGAATGCAATATAGAGCATGCCCTGGACCTAGTCATTACTGCTAGTAGTGTTAATAGACTTCATAATCCCTTTAAAATAGTATGAATGCAACTTGAATCCCTGTATATCCAGCAAGTACTTCTAAAATATACACATAAATGAGTAAGTGACAAAGATGCAATCAATACTTTCCTTATCCTTTAAGTAGAAATAGCAAGCTGAGGCAAGTTGTAATCCATTTTTTTGCAGCATCCTGCGAATGGTTATTATTTTCTTCTAGACTCTCCATAAATGAAGGAAGGATGAAGGATGAATTATAGATTTCCTAAAGCTCATAAACCATCGAGGGGTAGGGTTATTACTCTCACTCCCCTTCCTGTACCATCCTCTGGTACTTAGGTGACCAATGACATTTGGTTAAGAAATAAGAGTGTATCTATCAATAAAATCACACCTCTGTATTTTAGTCAACACATGAGTGGGAATAAATCCATAAGGTTTTGTATTATCAGTTTGGATATTAGAGATGGAAACATGCTTCATGTTCTGTGGAACATACATAATATCATAAACAGGTCTGGTCATCCAGGGTGTGCTCCAAACATTCAAGTCAGAACACCTAAAAACTATCCATTTTGAGAATTGCATGATTTGATTATAATAATCCTTGATATAAGTAGAAACAGAGGAGGATAAGTGGGAGGAGTGACCAGCATGCTTCTTAGAAAAAAATCTTTTTGAGAGAAACTCCACAGACCTATCATCAAATGTCATAAGGTTCCAAGTGAATTTACTGAGAAGAGCTTCATAAAACATTTTCAAATCCATAATACCCAACCCTTCCATATGAATAGGCTTGATGCATTCACTACATGAAACATTAACAACCTTCTTCTCATAAATGTACCCATTCCATGTGCAATTTCTAATCATACCATGTAGTTCTTTTATGGGTACCTTGGGACATCTATAAATAGAGAAGGTATACACAAAGCTATAGGTGATAACATAGTTAAAAAGGAAAAATATTCCTACTTTAGATATTTCTTTCCCCTTTCAAGATTCCAACTGATAAATAATTTTGGAATAAATATTTTCTAGGTGACAAATTTTTACCTCCCCCCCCCAAAAAAAAGTGGCACTCCCAAGTAAGTGAATAGAAGAGAACTTATTCTCACCCTAAGAGATCAGGAATTTTTTTTTGATTATTGGTGGGCACACCATCCCTGAAGACCACAAAGGATTTATTACTACTAATAACTTTTCCTGCTACCTCCTCATAATGTTTGAAGATGGATTTAATAGAAGACATAGTCCCTTTGTCAGATTTCCCAAACAAAGAATATCATCATAATATAATAGATGTAATGGATAATAACACCATCTTCTAGCCTTGATATGTTTATATAATCTAGTTTGGACAAGATCTCTAAGGCATAAACTAAAATAATCTTCAGCTAGAAAAAATAGAAGGCCATAGAGAGGATCCCCTACCTTAAATCCCGAGATCATTGAAAAAAAATCCCCTTTGATATCCATTAAAAAGGATAGATAACCTATCACTTTTAAGAATGGTATGAATCAAGTTGATGAATGGATTGGAAAATACATTCTTTTTTAGAATCATGAGATGAAAACTCCATTTTAAGGTATCAAAGGCCTTGGAGATATCAAATTATAGGGAAATATTTCCATCCTTCACCTTCTTCTTCATGACATTGATTCATTCAGGTGTTGTGATGATGCAGTTATGAATGTTTCTTTTAGGAACGAAACCAAACTAGTTCATTGTTATGATATCCCTTCCTATAGTCCCCAGCCTTATGGAAATAATCTTACTGATGATTTTTTGTATTGTGTTTACAATAGCAACAAGTATGAATTCCCTAATGTCAACAATATTTTCCTTTTTTGGGATGAGTGAAATGAAGCTGAAATTGATTCCATAAGGCATCGAAACATGATTCAAAAATTCACTCACTGCATCAGTGAAATCATCTTTTACTATATCCAAGTTGAACCTAAAAAATTTATTGGTAAAGAAATTTGGCCCTATCATACTATCCATGTTTTATGAGAATAGTTACAACTTGATTTCCTTCGATCTAGGAGGCTCAATAATCTTCTTGTTGTTCTGATCATCAAACATGGGAGTAATGTTATCAATTATCATGTGATTTTTATCACCTCCCTTCTCTGAGTACATGTCTTCAAAGTATATGACTGTGGCATTAGATATCTCATTTCTAAAAATGAGAAAGAAATAATTGATGTTGAGGGAAGTGATCCCACTTCTTTTCCTCTTTTCTTTATGAAAGATATGAAAGAACTTTGAGATTTCCCACCTACTTCAACCATCATACATTGAACTGGGATTTAGTCAGGTTATCTTTAAGATTGAGTAGATCATAAAGTCTATAAAGTGCTTATATCTCATCCAATGAGGGCATGATTTGGAACTGATTATTATGTTGGCAATGCATCAGATTTCTTTCAGCATCCTTGATGTCATTATCAAGCTTCAAGAAAGCTGTCTTGCTCTATTAAATCAACATTTGCTTTGTTTTATTCAGTTTGGAAGCTAATATGTGAAGGTGGATGCCACAAAAATCAATTTTACAAGCATCTAGAATAGTTTCCCTGCATCCATGAGTAACTAGCTGGGAATTATTGAATTTTAAAAGGTATATGAGCTGAACTTTTTTCACCAAATAGAATGGAAATCAGCAGTGGGTAGTGATGAGAATGAATTTTAGGAAGGATGATACCAGAGGCATTGAGGTTTACATCCTTATCATCAACATGGATAAGGCATATTTCCAACTTGTTATCTTCCCTTCCATTTAGGGTTTATCTATCCCATGTAAAGTTTGGTCCAACAGTTGTTAACCCAGCCAGTCTACAATTGTCAATGCATTGAGGGAAATCAATAGCTTCTATCCTGTTAAAATGAGACCCAATTTCTTCATCAGGCCTGATTACAGTGTTGAAATCACCAAGAATGACCCAATTATGAGGCATCTAGGTAGACATCATTCCCATTTCATCCCATAATTCTATTATTTTGACATACGAGTTAGAAGAATAAATAAAGGACACATAAATAGAAGCATTCTGCAAGTAAACCAAAGATGTAACAACTTGCTGGATACAAGTATAAGAAATCAGATTGATACTGTCATGCTTAAGGACCCAAAGACTCTCTACACCATTTTTCTGAAGGTTGTGTGCAACAAGTGTTTACACGATGGAGGACCATTTAAAAACCTTACAATTTTCAAATTTCAACTTTGGTTCAGTAAGACCAATAAACATAGGTTTTCTTGTCATAATGAGATGACTAAGGGATGTGACCTTGGGAGAGTTACCTATCCCTTCATAGTTCCAAAATAGAATCTTCATTAAATTAGGGTTGTTAGGGCCCTAGTCCCCCCCTTATGTATCATCTTTCTTATCTTTTTTCTCTTCCCTTTTCCTTTCCTTTTGTCATTTTTTCTTTTCAAATGCCTTTTCCTTGGGATCAGTAAGTTTTGAGAAATGGGATAGCTCAGAATCATCACCCCAATATAGTCCACCCCGAGGAATGAACCTATTTAGGGGTTGTTCAAACACAATAGTATTTCCACAATCCACCTTCGCTTTGCAGATTTATTAAAAGGAACTTGATTGGATGGTAACCCACTATCATGACTCTCATAACCAACCTGGAGATTTCCTGTTTGAAGATCATTATCCTTAGAAGACATTTTTTCAATGCTCTGTATGTTCTAAACGAGTGTATACTCTTGCTCACTGCCTTGAGGTTTATTCTTTTACTAGAAAGTTTCTACATGGATATCATTCTTCTTAGGAGACACCTATGTGATTCCCTATGTGTTCTGAAATTGTGTAACCTCTAAAATAGATGATGACACTGCCTCCTATGCACAATCCTTGTGATAAGGGGTCATCTTTAGGTTTTGAGAGTCAATCAACTCCAAAGAAAGAGTTTCAGCGACCATAGATTTACTAGTAGAGATATTCTTTATATTATCCTTCTATCGGGCATGTTCCCTATCATCAACAACCTGAGCCTCCACAGTTCAACCAATATCACCTATTTTTTTAACCTACAGATCATCCACAACCCTTTAAGAATCACCAATAATACATGCATGGGAATTCTGTCCATATGGGCTCATTTTTTTTTGTTTAAACTTGCCTTAGTCCTTTCTGATTCATAAGATCCATCTGATCAAGGACAACATGAATCATATTCGACATGTTGAGAAACCTATTGTCCCTTAGGATTGGGAGCATCATCATGTGACATAAAAAACCCCATCTACATTGGTATCACTGCGAAATGATTATGATGTATCGATGAAAGGGTCATCCTCATTTAAATTGACATATGAACCTTCAGTGGTTTTGGTCGACAACAGAATAATTAAACAATTTCAGTTTTTAGGATATGGAACATAAAATAATTGTACTATATGTGATACCATTATAAATTGTTCATATTAGTACCCTTTCTTACTAAAATTCTCTTTCATGAATCCCAATTCATCTATTTTAACTGCACTCCTGTTATAAACCTACTTACATTGAAAAATCAACACTTATAATGTTTTATAATTCAACTTCAAATAATTTATTTATGATGAAAAATTATGTCATATTTGAATCTATCTTACCAAGTGAACCATCAAGTTAACTATCTTATCAAATAATGATGGAGAGAATAACATCTTTGTTGGAAAAAAATTCACTCAAGGTAACTTTGTTGACTTTTTGGGTTCATTGTGATTGTTGAAAAATAAGGTTCACAAGGTTAGTTGTGGAGATCTATAGATATTTTTGATAGGGAATGTTGAAAAAGATCCAATAAAGTCATATGGAATCTCTAGAAGTGGTACATAAGATTATGTGTATAAGAAGGCATCATTTCCCAATGTTTTCCAAATTTTTAGGGTTCAAAATTTGGAGGATTGCACAAGTTTCATGAAAGTTGGGATTCTAAGGTGGCCTCATGAAAATATGAAAATGGAATGGAATTCACAGAATTTGGTATTTCACGAATGTTTGGTGTTTCATGATATTTTTTTTGATTTGTGATGTTTCAGATATTAATTAAAGATGGAATATTCATGAAGGAAAGATTTTAAGTTTCATGATTATGAGAAGTTTCATGTATAGAAAAATTTTCTAAAGTTTCACAAAGACAGTTTGTTTTGAAAATAGTTATGAAGAGTTACACAAAAAAGAAGTGGTGAGATTGAATGTTTCACAAAGGAGACAAAACATCTATAAATAGGTGGCTTCCTCCATCATTTGAAGAAAATAGTCCTTAATGAAAATCAAAAGGCTCTAAATTCATGAAGGAATTTCATGAATGATATCCTTGGAAGAAGGATTCATAAAAATTTTAGTTTCTTGAAGAAAAGAAGTTTTGAGAAATAGAAAGTTCCATGAACAACTTTGTGCTTTGAAAAATTTTATAAAGTTACATGAAATTTTGTGATTTTTTCAAAAGGAAAAGCTTCACGAAGTCTTGAAATGGTTCGAAAATGATTTTATAGTTTCAAAAATGTTAAGAAAGGTGTTTCATGAATGTGAATGTTATGTGAATCAGAAAGTATTTCCCATTAATTTTGTGGTAATGTGGTATTCATCAGGTGGATGAAATTAGAACTTAATGATACATAAAATGAGGTATAAACTATATTGATTCAAATGATCAATGGAGGAGTATTCTGAAGGAGAAGTCAGAACACTTTAGTTGAGAGATAATTTTGATTTCAAATTATTTTTGGTAAAAACTTGGAGAGACAACGAGTCCAGTACAATTTTTTTTAAATATAAACGTGATTTAATTTATTTCGTATATAGAAACATTGCCTTTTTATTCTCCTTGGATGTTGCCCAGTGAGGGTGAACCAACTCAAATTATTATGTCTTGTGAATTATTTCATTTTTGCACATACATTATTACGAGAAAGGGAGATGAGAGAATTTTCTTTAATGGTGAAATAAGATCTGAAGGGGCAATGGTTTTTATATATCATACCCTGATTTACCCCCCCCCCCTCTCAAGTTATTTAACATATTTGATGTTATAATTTTTATCAGAGGAAAATGTTAAAATTAGTGTTTATCTCTTAGTGGTTTCAATGGAGGTTGTTAGTCCCAAAGGGATTCCGATCATCGATGGAAACAATTTTCAGTTGTGGAATATTCAGATGACACACTACTTCTGATTATTGGGTATGGATATATTTATAACTGTGATGTATGATATGTCTACTAGTGTGGATAGTGGAGTTTTATCAAAATCATACTTAAGATAATTAAAGGTTGATGCCAAAGGAATCAATGCCTTAAGAGGATTATTATCTAACACAATCTAAATGAAGGCGATGTCTTATAATTCAACACATTCCATGTTGGAAAAGTTACTAAATATATATTAAGGGAAATCAAAAGTTAGGGAAGAAAAATTATAGGTTTTATGAAATAAATTTGAAGACCTGATAATGATTCCTAATGAGTATGTAGATGCATTATTTGATAGAGTGAATGTTTTTGTGGAAGACATGAATGGTCTTAGAGAAATTATTGAAGATGTAAATATCATTAAGTGAATCTTGAGAATATTTACACCTTATCTCAATCTAAAATTATATGTACTAGAAGATAAATATCCAAAGGATATGACATTGAATAGTTTTCTCATCAATCTTGTCACATATGGGATGAAAAATGATTATAATTAGTCTATGGAAAAAAGGAATTCCAAAGAGGTGGAATTCAAGTACATAAAAAATGTCACTATTGAATATGACCAAGAAGAATAAGAGACACATGTGGTCATGTCATTCCATTCCTAAAATCTATAAAGAGGAAAAAGAAAGATCAAAGGGAAACTTCTACTCACATGCTTTTGATGTGGAAAGGTTGGACATCTCGTAGCAATGTTCCCTAAGAAGTTTCAAGAATATGATGAAGATGAAGTCAAAATTCTCATGAATAAGACTTCAACATGTGTGAAAGGAAAGAAAAATTTTAAAAGAAAATTATTTAAAAATAAGAATCTTCTTTCACAATAAAATTATGGCTCAGAAGAATATGAGGTTGAATAGATGGAGAACTTCAAGGATCATGAAGAAAATGATATGGTGGCAGTTGTAGGTAACTCATGAACAAGGGAGGAAAGTAGCAATAATGAAGAAGAATTTTAAGGAAGGATTGATCTCTAGGTTTAATCAGAAGACTCTCATAAAGAGATGGATGTCTGGAGGGAAAAAAATAAATCCAAAAGAGTGGTTCCTGATGCCAAACTTTATATGTAGCAGTAGGAAGAAGTGAAGTCTAATATTATAAAAAAAATTTAAAATCTTAAGTCTTCAATGATAGAAAAATCATAAAAGGTTGTTGAGTAGCTCAATTTTAAAGAACAAAAAAGAGTGATTGATGATTGGACTAACATAGAAAAATATAAAATCAAAAGTATCAATGAACTTTAAGAGGAAGTTATTGACCTTCGAATAAAATTAGAAGATTGGTAGATAATCTTGACTCTTAGTATAACATCGGGAAAGAAGATCATATAGGCAGTAGAAAGTATGTAAGTGGAGCATAGATTCCCAATGAAATAAAAGAAGTAGTTATATACAAATTATAAGGCTAGTATGGGGCATGATCATGAATACAAATATATGATGATTGATTTCAGATCTAAGAGACCCACTATGAGGTTAAAGATCAATTTGAGTATGAATTAGAGTCAGAATATTCTGAGATATGAGGGGATGACTAGTGGTGCAACAATAATGTATAGGAATGCACCTCATATTTGGTTTCATTCCTATTAAGAAATACTACATTCCCAAAATGTATGTTCTATAGCCACAAGGCACCAAAGGTAACAATACCAATAAAGGCATCCACCTAGAGTTCATAATTTCTAGAATTATTTTGATGGTCATTATTTTTGGTGTGGAGGATTCAGACACATGTTTGTATATTTCTCATCAACAATGTAGAGTAATGTTCCAAAGTAGAACTAAAGTGGTCATAAATTGCAGCTCTAAGAATCGTCAAAATGAGCTAAAGATGAAAAATAGATTGTAGCTCTACAAGATTATGTTGGTCCATCATATTATGAGGAAGATCAAGAATGTCAATCTACAATAGGTATAAAGTCAATGATTTGGATAAAAAATAAAGTAGCCAAGAAGGTATTGGTTGCAGATATTTCCTTTGAAATAACAGATCATGTTGGTGTATGGATCCTTGACAGTGGATGCACATCCCATATGTTGGGAAATAATTATCTTATTATAAGCATCAAATAAGATAATTAAGGGTTTTTAAAATAGATATATGATGGAGTATTGAAGATTATTGGCTTGGGAAAAGTCAAATTTTGGGGAAAATATATGATATGTGATGATGTCTTGGTTGTTAAAAGTCTCAATAATAACTTTCTATGTTTTATTAAATTGTGTGACTTGGTTCATTCTATAAGCATTACTAAGAAGTTGTGTACCATCAAAGGAAAATATGGTACAATTGTTTTATATGGAAATAACATGAATGGGAGTCTCAACATTATGAGTGGAGAAGAGGATATTTTATTTCAATACAAAGAGGAATAAAACAAATTGTGGCATAAAAAAATTGTCCATATATGGCTAGAACAATTCTTAATGAAATGGACCTACTGGAGAAATTCATTAAGGAAAATTTCTTAACATAAGTCTACATATCTAATATGGATTTGATGTGTCTGAAAGAAGAAAATACTGCATAAAAGCTGGGGTACGAAAAGATTCCAACATTTAAATACTTTTGAATCATTGGATGTAAGTGTTTTATTCTCAATAAAGAGAAACACAGAAAGTTGGAGTCTCATGGAGATGAGGGGATATTTATTGGATTCTTAGGAAAAATAAAATCATATAAATGATACAAAAAGAGTCTAGGAAATATTTCTGAAATTAATGATGTCATGATAGTAGATAATGAAAAATATCTTCAATAACATAGTGAACACTTCCTTGATGATAGTGATGAAGAGGTAATAAACTACGAAGGAGTAGAAGTAGAAAATGCCTACTTAGAATAAGATAATGATGATGAGAAGGATGAAGCTAAATTTTTATTTTCATGGATGTATAATATTCATTATGAAATTGAAAAAAACATCATCAGTGATTAGGAAGTAATAGTTCAAACACAGAGAAAGAAGTCTTTACAACAAGCATTATTTCTATCTTAGGTAGATCCTAAATGTTTTGAACAATCAGATATAGATGAAAATTGGGTTCAGGATGTGAATTAATATCTTTACCAAATTGAGTATAATCATACATGGGTGATTTTTTGAGACAGGAAGATAAGAATTTAATCAGGTCCAAATGGGTCTTCTGGAAGAAACTAAATGAATATGGATTGGTAATTCGAAACAAATAATGACTAGTGTAGAATTGATACTACCAATTCAATGGAATCAATTTTGATGAGACATTTTCACCTATTTTAAGGCTCTAGACTATTTCCTTATTCGTATCCACAGTAGTTCAATGGAAGTTCAATGTATTCTAGATGGACATCAAGTATGTGGTTCTAAAGGGGGTCTGGAAGAAGAATTTTATATTGAGAAACCAGATGGTTATCTCATTCATGAAGATGAGAATAGAGATTTTCAGTTGAGGAATGCACTATATGTATTAAAGAAAGCACCAAGAGTGTGGTATTCAAGACTTGATTAGTTTTTCAAAAAACTCAATTTTCAGCATGGTAGATCTGATTACAATCTGTATGTTAATAACAATAGTAATGAAAGGATGATGGTGATAGTGTACGTCAACAACATAATATTTGGTGGATCATATGAATCACAGTGTAGATAGTTTACATAATTCAAGAAAAGTGATTTTGAAATGTACATGATTGGTGAAATGACCTATTTTCCGGGTTCTTGGGAAATATAAGGAATGAATGACACATTGATTTATCAATACAAATATTCCAAAGAGGTACTGAGAAGATTTTGAATGGATAATTCCAATGAGATGATGGCTTTGATGGATACCTGGATGAAATTGTCATTAGATGATGAAGGTAGAGCAGTTAAAATCATAAAATACGGGTACATCATTGACAGTACATTATACTAAATATTAAAACAACCCAATATTGTTTTTTCTACATGAAAAGTAGTATATTATCAAGAAAATCCCAAATAAAGACACTTACTTGTTGTAAAAAATAATACTTCGGTATATCAAGGGCATGGTGGATTTCAATATGTTGTACAATGAAAAATATTAATGAGTGTTATTGGGATATATGGTTACAGATTGGTTTGGTTCAGTAGATGATAGAAAATCAATGTTAGGTGGTGCATTATATCTTGGCAGATTGTGTATTTCTTGGCTAAGAAAGAAACAAGATTTCATTTTGTTGATCACTACAAAATATGAATATATTGTGGCTACTCAAGTTTTCATGTAGTTATTATGGATGAAGTAGCAGCTTTATGATATGGGAGTTGAAGTGAAGTCTCCAATCATAATCCATTATTATAATTCAAGTTCTATAAATCTCAAAAAAAATTCAATTCCATCACTCATGGACGAAGCATATTGAAATCAAGTATCATTTTATCAAGGAGAAGGTGGAGCATGAGCTTTTGAAGTTAGTGTATATTCCTACATAACTATAGGTTATAGATATTATGACAAAGGCCCTACCCAAAGAAGTATTTGAACATTATTTATTGGGTCTTGGAGTTTAGTCGACCCCCCCCCCCCCCACACACACACATGAATATGTGTGGAATTGGAACCCCCACTCCCAGATTCATGATGTGTTTTTTCCTTATGTGTTGATATATGTTCCTTATAATGTTACAACTATAAAGGAGTGACCTTTAGGTTCATTGAAATAGCGGTAGAAAATATCTTGATTAAGACATGGGAGAATCTTATAGCCTTTTTGTGCTCAATTACTACCCTCATTACATGATTTTGATAATATTTAAACAAAACCCTATCATAAAAAATTAATTAAAACATAATCTAAAATGCACAACGTGAAAGATTGTTTGTAAAAATTTTCATGTTGTATACTAAAAATTGATAAACATCCTTACACGTGGTCAATTTTTTGGGAATCCCTGAATTGAATCCATAAAATAAATATTTGGAGTATCTAAATTGATTGAAATCAGTAACCAATGATGCCTAAATAAAAAATAAATAAGTAATGAAATTAATGGTAATATTTTTTATATGATTAAGTTATAGAGTTTTACCCTTGTATCATGGGTATTAAAGGTACTAGGGCATGCAGAAGAAGCTGTTGGGTTGGGGATTTAATATTTTTCATCATTGATTGACATTATTACGTCATATATAGTGATTCAAAACCCCAATATATGCCTGAGGATCACATGTAAAATAAATTAAGCACAGAAATAACAAACCATAAATACCTAGTATGATCTGAAGTTGCGCTCAACATTTTATCATTTTTGGTGATCACAACTTGAAGATTCTGAATTATAATTCCTTTAGACCATCAAAACATGCTTCAAAAGTCTGTGGGAGTGTCGATCATCAAATTCCAAGTGCTAGGGTGGAGAATTGTCGACGCCTTCGATGCTTCGATGATCACTGCATTACAATTCCTGAAATGAATAAAGGAGATCTCAATCTATTCACATGGATTCTCAACCTCTCTCTCTAGAAATAAGGATTGTAGAGAGAAGATTTTAAGCACTAATCATGACTAGTTCTATTGGCAAGAGCCTCTCCACCTATTTATTGCATGTTAAAGAAATTTCCCAGAAAGGCTCTCCAACCCCCGAATAATTAACACACTATATAAACGATATTGTGCCTACTATAATGAGTCATAAATATCATTTATATTATTATTACCTTCCTATAATATAAAAAATATATTACATGATTACTATCATGAACCAGCCCGAGTACCCTGGTAACCCGATAACCAAGCCGGCCATGACATGATTCGAAGGGTGTTCCTGATCCCCACAGACTGGCGACTAGAACCTAGAATCGTACAACATACAAGTTGGAACGATTTTTCCTCAAGAATATGGAAGCAAGAGATGAAAGAAAATATGCATATCAATAGGAAAAAAACAATGTGAGTAAAAGTACTAGAATAAAACAAGACATAAAAGCCAAAGTACTACAGCCTAATGTACTAAACAAGAAAATATCCCCAAGGTCCCTAAGGACACAAATCACCAAGTACAAATCTCAACTGCTGGATCCACCTCCAAGAGATCCCTTCACTTTTCTCGAGCTTGGAAAAGGTAATTATACAAACAACCGAAGGCAAGATTAGAGTGTGAGCCTAATCCCATCAGGATACCACCAAAGATTCCATAACAGATTCCAAATAAAGATTAACAAAAGAAAATATTTTAATTTTTATAGAATAAATAGGTTTGGAAATTTGAAATTATATTTACAAAACATGCTATATATTTTCAAAATAGTGGAAAATACATTCAATGCACATGATTTACTTTACATGAGATGAAATATTTCTAAAACAATGCCTTATTTAAAACATTTATATAAAATAGTTTATATAAATTCAGTATGCATGTAAATCAGTTCAAACAAACATTGACATACATTTATATCTCAAATATAAACAAACAAGCTAGCAACATGGTCATCTACCAAAAGATACAATATTATTAACCAATTGTAGGATTCCAAACTCTCTATGTAAACTTAGAAAAATGTGTATACACATGTCCCTATGACACGGGACAAAGGAGACTCATCACCAACCTGTTGGGGATGTGACCCACCACATGTATGTTTTAGAATGTTTTCGTAGTGTAGAGTGTATCCAAATAACTCACTAACTACATAAGGCTTGCATGGGCTCTTACATTATGGGAGAAATATTTTAAGACTATTTAAAAATATGACCAATATCATTCTTCCATTTCAAAAATGACAATTTATTTCCATTTAAAACCAAAATAGGTTTCATTCAAAAACATGCCTTTTCCCAAGATAAAACCACTAGGTTTCTATCAAATCATTTTAATCCATTCGCAAGTTTGAAATTGATTCAAAACCAAATTCAATAATTTTTGCAATTAATTTTTATAATTAAATTCAAGAATTTAATTGAAAATATTTCCATCAAATCCACAATTTAAATTCAACAATCTAAATCAAACAATTTTCTACAAACCCACCCCAATTCAATGGAATTAGGGGGTTTTCCAAATTTCCATGCCAAAACCATTTCAAATATCCCAATTAATATGAATTTTGTTTTATCAAAGAAATTGAAATCAAGATTGAGCATTTGAATTTAAATAATAAATTGAAATAAATCAAGAAATATGATGGTAATTAATTTGGCAAATTGAGACAGAACCACCTACCTCTTTCCCGAAGAACGACTTTCACAACGACACACTTCAATGAGAATGAAGGTGAATGAGATATTTAAAATCAAACTAAAAGTAAGATCCCACATCACATGGAATATATCCATCAATACCTAGATGATCCATTGAAATACCAATAGGGTATAAGGATAGAAACTCGAAGAATGATGGATAACCCTTACCTGGGAATCACAACGCATATGAAATAAAGATCCGAAGTTGATCAGATCGAACCAGAAGGTAGGGATCCTCTAAAAAATTACTAGGGAGAGTTTAGGGTCTAGATACAAGAGGTATGGGAATAATTGACTAAGAGGAATTTCCAAACACATTACTTAAGGTTGGGTGTCGGCCGAGTCATGATGTATACCAAGGGGTTATGACGTGTAGGTCATGCTGGATAAGTACACTGAAAAACCCATCACCTCGGTTTAAAAACCCACTATTTAATCCCTACATGACATGTAACTCAGGTACACGATGTGTACCAGCTCATGACATGATATCCCCATTCACGACATGATCTCCCATTCCACGACACGCAACCAACACGAAGTATACGATGTGTACTTTAGGTACATGGTGTGTACCTATTCTACAGTCTGTAGTAAACCCTGAAAAAATCAAATAAAATAATTTTTAACTAAACGAGAACTTAGAAAAGGTGTAAAATTACCTGATCAAGTTAATTAGATGTTACAACATCCCCACCATAAAACCTTTTTCCCTAGAAATCCTATAAATAAGCTTCCATGTAAAAAATATGAGGTCACTGCTCTCTCTTCAGTGCCTTACATTCCCACATCTTGTGATTATCAGTACCATGATTCCATAGCACATGAACCAAAGGTATCATCCTCCCATGAAGTACCTTGGTCTCAGAATCAACTATCCTGACTGGTTTCTCTATCAAATATAAATCAGACTTGATATCAAGATCACTACAGCTCAAAACATGAGATGGATCAGACATATACTTTCTCAAATGTGATAAATTGAATACGTCATGTATCGACTTCAACTATAGTAGAAGTTCCAAATGGTATGCCACCTTACCCACCTTGTCAAAAACCAATAAAGGTACCAAAAAGTGAGGATCAAGCTTCCCTTTCTTCCTAGGCTGTCGATGACCCAACCTGGGTGAAACTTTCAAGAACACCTGGTCACCAACTGAAAACTCCAAAGGTATACAACTTCAATCACCATAAGACTTATATCGACTCTCTGCTATCAACATCCTCTAATGTATTAGTTTAATTTTTTTTGTTATCTCTGGCACCAAACTTGGTCCAACCAAAGAACTTTCACTGACCTCTGACCAACACAACAAAGATTTACAAGGCCAACCATACATGGCCTAAAAAGGTTTCATTATGATTTCAGACTGGTAACTGTTTTTATAAGATAACTAAACCATCCCCAAGTGATCATACCAAGTCCCACCAAAGTCTAGGACACATGCTCAAAGAATATCCTCAAGAATATTTATAGTTCTTTCTGTATGGCCAACTGACTACGGATGGTAGGTCATGTTCAAACGAACTTGAGATCCTAGTGCCTCCTAAAGGCATCTCCAAAATCAATAAGTGAATCAGGGATCCTTATCAGAGACTATAGCAGATGGAACTCCATGAAAACAGACAATATATTTCACATATATATTGACAAACTCCTCAACTTTGTCCATATATTGAATGGGTATAAAGTGAGCTGACTTGGTCAGCCTGTCGATCACAACCCATATTTCATTATTCTTTCTCTGGGTATGAGGAAACCCAACCACAAATTCCATAGATATATCATCCCACATCCAAGTATAAACTGAAAGTGGATGAAGTAAACCTGAAGGTTTCTAGTGCTCATCTTCCATATGTGGTCACGTATAGTAATGCGAGAAAACTCCACAATGTCTCATCTCATTCTTGGCCACTAGAATTTCCACCTCATGTCATGGAACATTTTAGTGGTTCCTGGGTGCACAAACCAATGAGAACTGTGAAAATCCCCCATCACTTCCTTAATTGTTGCTAATAGCACAACGAAGTGATTTCGATAGCATATAATTCCTTCTTTGGATAACAACCTCTAGGAAAATTTAGCCCCACCATAAAGGTATTCTATAATACTACAGAAATCCTCATCAATATCTTGACATTGAAGAATAATCTCGAGAAGAGTAGACGTCCACTACACAATGGCTAAAGAAACATCAGCCCCTTCCTCCTGAACTCCAATATGCAACTGTAAAAAGACAGCCATCAAATTCCATTATTCTGAAGATTCTTTAATTTCCTAGGTTGGAATTTTCCTGCTCAAAGCATCAGCAATGACATTCCCTTTCTCTGGGGTATAAGCGATGTCAAAGTTGAAATACTGCAGGTACTCTACCCAATTCCACTGTTGAAGATTCAAATCTTTTTTAAAGAAGATATAACTTAGGTTTTTTGTATGAATACACTGTAAACCATTCACTAAAAAAGTAGTGGTGCCAGATTTTAAGCACGTGCATCACAGCTGCAAGTTTCAGATCATGGGTAGGAAAATTCTTCTCATGTGGCCTAAGCTAATGAGATCCATATTCTACTACATGATCACCCTGTATAAGAATGAAAACCAATCTAGAACATGATGCATCACAAAAGATCAAATTTCCCTACACATATTTTGAAAGAGTCAAAACCAGCAAAAATAGTCAATAGACACTTCATCTCATCAAAAGAAATCCGACACTTATCATCCCATACAAACATCACCCCCTTCTGAGTCAGATATGTCATCATTGAAGCTAAATTTGAGAATTCCTTCATTAAACATTGATATTATCCATCTAATCCCAAGATGCACTAGATCTTGAAGACATTTTAGGGTTTCTCTCACAACATAACATCCTTTACCTTCTCTGGATCAACTGATACACACTGTTCAGACACCATGTGTCCCAAGAATTTCACTTCCTGAATCCAGAAATCACACTTTGAACACTTTGAATAAAGGAGGTGATTTCTTAGTAGATTTTAAGTTGTTCTCAGATGTTGCACATGATCCTCCTCAAACTTGAAGTAAATAAGAATTTCATTCACAAAGACTACCACAAAGGTATCAAGATACTCATATAAAATCTTGTTCATTAAATCTATGAAAACTGCAAGAGCACTTTTCAGGCCAAAGGGCATAATAAGGTACTCAAAGTGCCCGTACCTACTTCAAAAGGTGGTCTTCTGAATATCAAATTCTTTTATCCTCAACTAATGGTAACCAGATCGAAGGTAAATCTTTGAAAACCCCTTCTCCCATTTCAGTTGATCAAATATATCATCAATCTGTGGAAAAAAATATTTGTTCTTTATCATAAATAGATTGATATTCTGATAATCAATACATATGCAAAGAGAACCATCAGGATTCATAAAAAAGAGAACTTGCACTTCCCAAGGTGACACACTTGGATGAATAAATCCTTTCTTAAGAATATCTTCTAACTGAGACTTTAGTTCTTTCAACTCAACTGGTGCCATTCGGTAAGAGGGGATAAATATCGGTTGAGTAATAGGCATTAAGTTAATAGAAAATCCAACCTCTCTCATTAGTGGAAGACTAGAGAAATCCAAAGGGAACACATTGGAAAACTTAGTGACAATTGGAGTAAGATCACCACCCATTTAATCTCGCTCTAGGTAAAAATCAAAAACTAATATCACTTTCCCCAACTCTGGATTAGAAGGTCCAGCTCTACTCGACCATGGGTCCCATTATCCTTGAAAAAAAGAGGCACACCATTGGGTGTAGTAAAGTAGACCCATCAAAGATAAAAATCAATTTGGGGTTTTTTGGAAATGAGCCAATCAATCATGAATATGTCATCAAGAGATTTCATATCAAGAACCAGAAAACTCCAAGCTAGCTTGACTTCAGATAGAGAGAAGACACATGCAAGACTACATAGAACCTACTCTCTCTTTGTACCAAGGGGTGTAGTAATATCCATTGCACAAGATAGTTGATCCATATGAATATTTAGCAGATTAACGATATGAATTGAAATAAAAGATTGAGATGAACCAGTATAAAAAAAGAGCAGTCAATAATGACATGCCAATGGTAATGGTACCTCTCACAGTCGCTGGACCTGTGTCTACTTCCTCTGGAGACCCTTCCACTACATAAAGAAGATTTATTTTTATGCATGTGGCTGGAACCATTTTATCATCGAAGCATTTGATTGAACCATAGTTTTAGGAGGAGCTGATGATACTATCCCACCATGTAGAGTAGTGAAGTGATGGAAGAACCTATGAAAGTTCCCTAAAAATCCGCATAATCTACAGTTCTTGGGTGCCTCAGTGCAAACCCTCATAGAATGTATTGGATTTCCACACTGATTTCAAGTCAACAAACTTCCTCCTGGAGCTGTAAGTGGTTTGGAATGACTCTTCCATTGAGAACTTCCATGAGGATCATCACAATTTTATTTTCCTTTGAATTAACCCACACTTCCACTATGAGAAAAAGGGACTCCCATCAACCCTGACACTCCAACCAAGTATATCTAAACCATGATCACCCTATCCAGCACATCAGAATAAGTGGGAAGCTTCAACAAGAAACCCTAAGAATGAATATCTAATCGAATTCCCAACTCGAACCATCGAGCCCCCGTCCTCTCATTAGATATAATCTTAGGAGAACACTACACCGGCTTAGAGAAGTGATTTGAATAATCAGTCACAGTTTTGTCATCCTTCTCTAGCTTGAAAAACTCTATATCCTTGGACAATACTATTGACTCTGGATATAAATGATTGGTGAAGAGAACCTTGAAATCTTTCCACTATAAGACCTCATACTTCCCTATTGTCACCATTGTGTCCCACCATCTCCTACTCGTTCCCTGCAGGACGAAGGTGGTACACTTCACCCTAATCACATACAGCGTCTCCAAGAACTCAAACAGACATTCTATATTGCCCAACCATTCCTCAGCATGTTGAGGATCAGTGAAACCTTTGAAGGATGGTGGATTTTGGTGAAGGAACTCTTGAGAATGATTACGAAGAACAACCCCCTAAGGATCCAAAACTGGAGCCTGAGTGGGAACTGGAGGTGATGTTTGTCCCAGAGCTTGGATAGTGTGCACAATCACCTCAACCAGATTCAGATCAACAAGAGGATTTTCTTGTTGAGGTTAAGAAGTAGCCTTTTCCTGTATCTGATTCATACATCTTCTCAGAGGCATGATGCTACAAAACATCAGCACATAAAAAATACATTATATTGACACCCAAACTTAGTATAAAGATAAAATATTATCAACATAAGGGACAAATAAGATTTGGATTTATCTCTATCCAAATATCAATAGGTAAAAGACTAAAACTAATTTAAAAGATGACTTTCCCTAACCACCCCTAGAGACTTAAGGTTCATTGCAGTGAGAGCTAGACATGCACTCAATCACAACTACCTCATAAGTCCTGACAAGATTTCAAAATGCATACTGACTTGAAGAAAAATAATGGCCAACATCCTCCTTTGATAAAAATTTGTCACGAACCAGCCCAGGTACCCTAGTAACCTAATAACCGAGATGGATCTGATATGACTCGAAGGGCATTCCCAATCCCCATGGGTTGGTGACTAGCACCTGGAATCGTACAACATACAAATGGGAATGGTTTTCCACAAGAATATGGAAGAAAGAGATGAAAGATAGTATTCATATCAATAGGAAAACTCCACTATGAGTAAAAGTACTAGAACACAATGAGTCATAAAAGCCAAAGTACTATAACCCAAAGTACCAAAAAAATAGTACCAAGGTCCCAAAAGACACAACTCACCAAGTACAAAGCTCAACTGCTGGATCCACCTCCAAGAGATCCCTTCCCTTTGCTCGAGCCTGTAAGAAGAAATTCTACAAACACCTGAAGGAAAGAGTAGGGTGTGAGCCTAATCCCATAAAGATACCACCAAAGATTCTATAACAGATTCCAAATATAGATTCACCAAATAAAATCATTCAATTTTTTAGAACAAATAGGTTTGGAAATTTAAAAGAATATTTAAACAAAACATTTTATACATTTTCAAAATGATGGAAAATTCATTCAAAGAACATGCTTTACTTTACATGAGAAGGAATATTTATTAAACAATGGATTATGTAAAACATTTAAATAGAATAGTTTATATAAATTTAGAATTCAATTAAAATAGTTCAAAGAAACATTGGCATACATTTATATCACAAATATAAATAAACAAGTGAGAAACATGGTCATCTGTTAAAAGATATGATAATGTTAACCAGTTATAGGATTTTTCACTCTCTATGTGAACTTAGAAAAATATATATACAAATGTCCCTATGACACTGGATAAAGGAGACTCATCACCAACCCCTTGGGGATGTGACCCACCGCATGTATGTTTTAGAATGTTGTCTTAGCATAGAGTGTACCCAAATAACCCACTTACTACCTAAGGATTTCATGTGCTCTTATATGATGGGAAAACTATTTTAAGACTGCTTAAAAATACGATCAATACCATACTTCCATTTCAAAAATTCCAATTTCTTTCCATTTAAAACCAAAATAGGTTTTATTAAAAAACATGTCTTTTTCACAAGATAATACCATTAGGTTTATATCAAATCATTTTAAGCCATTCGGAAGTTTGAAATTAATTCAAAACCAAATTCCATACTATTCAAAATTAACTTTTAAAATTAAATTAAACAATTCAATTGAAAATATTTCTATCAAATCTATAATTTAAATTCAATAATCTAAATCAGACAATTTTCCACAAACCCACCCCATGGAATTGGGGGTTTTCCAAATTTTCGTGCCAAAACCATTTCAAATCTCCAAATTCACCAGAATTGGTATTTATCAAAGCAATTGAAATAAATATTGATCATTTTAATTTAAATTATCAATTGAAATAAATTAATAGATAAAATGGTAATTAATTTGGAAAATCGAGACAAAACCACCTACCTCTTTCTCGAAGAACGACACTCACAACGAAACCCGTCATTGAGAATGAAGGTGAAGGAGATCTTGAAACTCAAACTAGAAGAAAGATCCAACACCACATGGAATATATACATCAATCCCTAGATGATCCACTGAAATCCCAAGAGGATAGAAGGAGAGAAACTCAAATAACGAGGGAGAACCCTTACCTAGAAATCACATCACATATGCAACGAAGATCTGAAGCCGATCGGATCAAACCGGAAGGTGGGGAGCCTCTGAAAAACTCTTAGGGAGAGTCTACTGTCGAGATACAATAGGTATGGGAATAATAGACCAAGTGTCACTTCCAAAAACATTACTTAATGTTGGGTGCGGGATGAGTCATGACTTGTACCAAGGGGTCATGACGTGTAGGGCACGCTGGATAAGTATGCCAAAAAACACATTGCCTCGAGTTAAAAACCTACATTTAATCCTTACATGAAATGTACCTCAGGTACATAGAATATACGATCTCACACCATGATCTCCCCATTCACAAAATGATCTCCCAGTCGCCGACATGCAACCAGTACCAAGTACACGACGTGTACTTCAGGTACACAATGTGTACCGATTCTATAGTCTGCAGTAAACACAGAAAAAACCAAATAAAATATTTTTTAACAGAACGAGAACTTAGAAAAGGTGGGAAATTACTTGAACAAGGTAACAAGATTTCACAATAAAACTTGAGCCATTAACTCATCTCAAATTTCCCACAAATATTAAATGAACCTTGAATATTTTAAACTAATATTCGTTCTATTAACATTTTCCATGCATTTACTTTAAATTTTTTAAATATTTATGATAAATAAATACATTGATAATTATTATTAACTTGAATTATATGAATCTATTTATTCCTTTGGTGATCATACATCCTTATAAAAATCTCAGACCCCAGTGGTGGCACCCGCAATGTCCCGTATACCTATTTAACTGAATAGGGAATATTTTTGAATATGCTATTGTGTGTGACCCTCTAGGACCTTCTCTCAAAAGAAGTGAATAAAATCCACAAACCATGAGTGGATTCTAGAAACCCATCAAGGCCCCTAAATAGACAAGGAAGTCATAACAATGACATCCAACTGACGGACACACACTGTATACTATAATATCTTTTCCTTTTAAATATCTCATAAAGCAGGACACAAACCTGTGTCATCATAATTTTTTGGATTTATTATTTATTGATCTAACTGGATGGATTTACCCTCGACTTCCATGACCATGGTCATATTAAGGTACTACCGTCCAGATCAACCCAGCCTGAGATTTTACTTCCTCAACCCGGAAGCGACAAATCCTATCTTGATCATTCAACCAATGTCATACCACTAATGATGAACCCAACACAAGCTACCTCGCCATGATTTCATTATCATGGTTTTTCACTTTCATCATAGTATACGATCAAATGAAACATGTTGACAATCATCTCAAGTTAGGAGACCAATACACATGTTCGTAGAAAGGAACAACCAATGACGTCTGAAACATGAGGTGTTATTATTGGAGAGTATGTCCTCATGATCACACTACTATAGATCATCAAGTGCAAACTTCATGAGAAGAATTCTCAATGCTTATGAGCCCCCAAAACCTGAATGTAAAACATAAACTATGTCTGATCAGTTTGATGTATTTATAACAAAATAGATTTGTTTAAGATTAATGTCATAGTATCTCATGGTACTCATTATAGTTTGGGATCTCCTCTAACCTTTTTATATGACAATTAATCTATGGAAATTACAATTTACTAGTGGTTTTAGAAATTTCTACACTAAAATGGTAAGAATACATCATGTATATCAAACTGTATACATGATATGGTAATCAAAAGTACTTTTCATGTTGGGTCTAGGGAACCCACAATTATAACAGGTATTAAGAATTGTGCATCATCTGTAAGTTTTCTTTCAAATATTGTAGCTAGTTTGTCCACTATTACTTCATATTTCTTTGGTTCCAATGAGAATAGTTGTGTAGAAGTGATGTGAGGACTAATGAGTCCAAATTTATGTTTACATGGTTTTCCCTTAAAATAATATTGATACATACACTTTCAAAAATTATGAAAAGTATTTATTCATAATTAACATAGTATATTAGTTATTTCACAAAAAAATCATGAAAACACACCTCAAGTATACATTTAAAACTCAGACTTCTAGCCATTCATGTTTAATTATTTCATCCCCCCCCCCAATATTTTTTATTTATTATTTTCATAAAATCAATTTAAGGGATAAAGTGGGAAGCCTCACAATGTCCAAAATCCCCATTCTAACCGGCCAATACACATATTCGAAATTCAATAAACAAGCCAAAAGATATTCAAGTGGGAAAATTGTTCACAGATTCAAAATTCAAAATTCAGATGGACAAAAAACAAATCGGAAAGTCTTTAACTGGAACTGCGTGTTAATTGAAAGCCCCGTAAATCATGTGAGCCGCCTAAGAAACCCTGCATCAAAGAATTCAAGACAAGACCACTGCATAAACCACCGCATGACCACCATCATCACATCACCTTCATCACCAACACAACACCACCTTCCACTCCAAGATTTATCGTCACCACCACCCCCAAGATCACAAGAAGAAACTCATCCCTAGCATCGCAAACCCCTACTACCAACAAATAGGGAAACACCGATCCATAAGACCACTGGATCCTTGAAGAAGGAACCCTGCACCACATCGACCAAGTGAAAACTAAGAACCGCAACAAGTTCCACTAGAACAAAACCATCGAAAATGAACAGAAACCCAAAAACATCAGCGATAAGAGAACCATAGTGAAGAGAAGTGAATACACAATAGAAAAGAAGAAGTCGACACTGAAGAAGAACATGCCCTGAAACCACCGCTAGTCCCCCTCCAACACCATCCCAAGATGCCCAAAACCCTCATCTAGCCCGACCAAGAATGGGTTGAGCTCGATGGATTGGCCAGCAAAGGAAATGGAGAGGAAGAGCACCATACTCCTCCACCGACACCGACCCAAACCGCCTGAAGGGCCGACACCCAGACCCAGACATGGAGGTCTGATGTGCAGGGGTAGGCAGAAAGAGGGGTGGTGAAAGAAGATTGATAACCACACCATCAAGTAGCTTCAGTCAAGGATGGGAAGGAGAAAATGGGTCCGGAACGGAAATAGGATGCCATGCGAGGCATGGTTGCATAGAACAAAGGAGAAAACCTGGGGGAAGAAGAAATCGAGGCAGAGAAGGGAAAGAAAGGACATGTGATGCGAGTAGCTCTATCGCCGCTGAACGATAAAGGAAACCCTAGTGGGTAGGGGAGGAAGGAGAAGCACCAAGAGCGCTGGGAGCACGGGGTGAATGTGGGGCCATCTTAAGGATTTCATTTACATTCTCAAGACGAATATAGTTTGTAATGGCCTCTCCGTACATCTATTCTTCAAAATTAATTGGGGTCATATCCCCCCTTGCTAATGTTGTATCAGCATAAACATGTAATCTTAGTAAATGTGGAAGTTGAATGGGTGGTGTAAAGGTACTTTGTGAAGATCTTTTTGTTTTTTGGTTGATTGTTTAGATTTTTTTATTCAACCTTCTGTTTCACCCCATTCCCTTTGTTCGTTTGTAATAACATTCATCAGTTCATGCCTTTTTTCATTAATTGTTAAATGTTTTGCATAAAAAATTAATTGGAAATGAATACCACTTTGTCGAGATGTATTTCTATAAGAACTGATGACCATGATATGAAAGTTCCAATATCTTGCTTGACCATATGAATATCCATATCACCAAGTGGATTAGGTAAATCAGCGTTCAACTCATGAGCTATGGGAATCTCCACTCTCACATGACCTGTTGGAAGTTGTTTGTTGTGTAGAATATCACCTCAAATATTGTACACGGTTCCCCACACAACAAGGGGATGGGTGTGTGTTGATAGAATATCTTCTTTCATATATATATATATATATATATATATATATATATATATATATATATATCATCGATACAATGTCATGGACAGGGAGAGGGAAACAACTTAAGTTATACCTATGGAGTAATGGGGTTCATCTGACCATCATCCATGCATCACTCTATCCTTAGTTATATCAACTTGTACATACATACATACATATATATAATCAATAACCAGAATAGTGTGGGAAAAAATGAACTCCCCACACATGCAAAATAGCTGAGATGACCCGAGCTGGAAGATGACATTGCTATGACATAATTAAAATCTAGAGTGTCTTATGAATTCATGGTGATGTTCCTCGATATGAGATTATGTGTATGCATGAGTGTCATCGATAAGAGTAATAGTGGCAAAGACATATATAAGAATATGGTTGTGAAACAATGGTTTATTTTTAAACGAGTTTGCACGCATGTTTTAAAATTTGAAGAACAATGCACATTTTAATAGTCCCACATTAGAGTTATGGTCATCCAGACACTTCCTTATAAGAGTGGAAACTTCATCCACCACTCGAAAACCATGGCTCCAGGGAGCGGCTCTAGGACACCCCACACCCTCCCTGGGGCACACCCATGTGCATGCACTCATAATCTTTTGCGCCATGTGTGTGTCATGCGTGCAACCTGCTTCCACAAAGCGTCATACGAGTGTTGGCGCTCACGTTGTTCATCCATGTCTTCTCAATTTGGGCTCACCTGTCCCCATCTATATATATATATATTCATCATTTTAATAATAAGTATCTATTATAATTCGGAAATTAAAACCCTATTACCTAATTATAATTTTAGATATTAAAATTCAATTACTTATAAATTACTAATCTATTGTAATTATAATTACTAATATATTATAATTATAATTTCTAATCTAATTATAATTTTATCTAAATATCAAATAAGAGTTTATAAATTATTAATCTGTCATTTATTTATAATTTTATAAATTATAACTTAATTATATAATCTCAATTCAATCTACTCATTTGTAATTCATATTTTCAAAAGCTTCACATTTTTGTTTTTGTACTTTTTTTAATTACAGTTTTCAAAATATTAATTTGTAGCAACTATATTTCATTAAACATAATTTCTAATTTATTATATTAATATTTCATAAAATATAATATTCATTATATTACTAAAATATACATTTATATTTAAATATATTCCCTTCTAGTTAATATAATTCTCTTTTAACTAAAATTATTATATTATCATCAAAATTATATTCCCACTAGATTTAATATATTATTTTTTCTATATTAACAACAAATTTATATTTCTTCTCTTGTATTATATATATATATATATACATATTCACTTTAATATATTGTAAACCAAATTTATTTTATTATTAAATCCTACAATTACTATATATTTACATAATATATTCATACTTGTTTTTATAAATAACATTACATGTAGTTAAATTATAAATTTTGTAACACAAGGTTATTAAATGTCATTGTATGTCTAACAAACATTGTACATAAATAATGCATCTCAAATGTGATAGGTAGCATAGCTTAGCACCTCCATGAATAATGCATCTCAAAATAGGATCACATGATGGCGCAGGAGGGGGAGGCGGCGTTCAAAGATGCTTGGCGGACGAAGGCCAGCATGGGGCGGCGGGCGTCGGCCCCGGCGGGTGGGGGGCGGCGGTGCGGCGCGACGCTGAGCACCTCCATGAACTTCCCGGCCTTCCTCGCCTCCCCGATGATTACGTATGGGTCTTCTTCCCCAACCACCGACAGCGTGTGCCTCACCATGTCCAGCTTCACCTCATACACACCTGAACCACACACATCACCCATATTAACTACGGTTCGGTGCTTAAAAGGGTGTGTTGGCGAGCACCTTTGAGCTTGGAGGCTCTCCTCACCAACCTCTTTTCGTATTTTCTGCCGGGGCCGTCCTCAACCCGCAGAACCGTCTCGCGACACTTATTCTCCATAGGTTCTCTCAGAGAAACCCAAACAAAGTCCAGGCCTATATGTATGGTTTCATGAACTGGTTTTATCGCAAAGAGGAAGGGTGATGGGTGTAATTAATGCACCACCTCTCATGGAAAACAGCATTTTCCACAACCCCTCGCTTTCCCTCTGTCACTTTCCTTCCAAATATTATGCAAACAAATCCATTAATGCTATGTTCTGTTTTTGGAAAAAGGATAACTCAATTTTACTATGTGAATCTTCCCTGGCGTAATTCCTTTTTAATGCCCTGATATTCATTATCCAGACCCTTCATCGTTGGAAAATGGACATCTGTCCCTCCTAAACAGAGCTGCCTGGAATATGGTTTGCACTTTGTCTCTCTCTAGAATCATCAAACTGAAACTTTGGAAAATTTTGGGTTTTTATTTATTTACGGGTTTTTTATTTTTTATTTTATATAAAAGGGCTATGGTTGAAAATATTTTAAAAAATAGGTCTCAAGATGTGTGAACCTCTTTCACGCATCTCTCCGCGCCGAAAAAGTGTAAATGAAGTTCATGCGTCCTAGCGACGGTAGATTCGTGAACGAGGTTCACACATCCTGTATGAAGTTTATACAGGATGCGTGAACCCCGTGCACCCATACGACAGAAAGTTTAAATTAAAAAAAATCATCAATTTTTTAGAGGCAAATTTTTCTTATGTATTTGATTAATTCAATTACAACCCCTTTCTACAGTAATTAGATTTTATTCTAATTGATTTACATATGCTAACACATTCTTAACACTCTTAAGGATTGTTTCTTATTTTGGAAGAATATGAAATCAATCTTTTCCAGAATGTCCATAATTTTATCACATGATGGAGGTACTTTAACAGTAAAATCTTCCAGTGAAAATTTTGTACCAGTAGAACTTGTGTCCTTTTATAACGTTTGAATATGTATTTTCTCAAAATTGACAAAATAAAATTCTAATTCTATATATCTCATATTGTGGTTTTTCTGATCTTCAATCATAATCATCTACTCTTCACAATTATCCATTATTCATTGAAATTCTTATTCATGCAATTTAAGTTTTTTAAACAAAGAATAATGTTTGATATTTTTTGGATTCAAATCATTGAGATCAATATTATTTTTCAATATTTCTAGATGTTTACGGATCTTTTCATCTAGAGTATTAATAGTTATTAATAAATACCAAATAGAAATTATTAATTGTGGAAGATAATTTGATGACAGTAAGACACTCATTCAAAAAAGTAGAACTCTATAAATGATAATAGTAATGCACATACAAAATGTATTGTAAATCAAAAGTCAACCTAATCTACGCCTCTGGTGTGGATGCTCCTCTGTCCCAAAACCAGGTGTATATTGGACTCATCCACATCGTTTTCGTCTCTGTCTGTGCTTTGGCGTACGCTGCACAACATCCTCAGCAGCCACCTCCACATCCTCCTGTGTGATAGGTAGTGGTGGTACAGTCTCACCGTCTTTACCCTGTCCTGCATCTAAGGATAGTGGAGGCTGGTTGGAACTCTCACCAACATGGAAAGAAGATGACTACTGTGTTGGGAATGTCTGTAATAAATAATCCATCTCAACCCAGTCAACGTCTGTATCTACCTGTAACTGAGCCTGAGAAGCTGAAAGAGCATATGACTGATCCTGCTGAACACCCTCCTCCTAGGGAACAACAACATCTGACTGATCAATCTGAACATCCTCCTCCTGTGGAACAACAAGATCCATAACAGGGTCGCCGCCCCCTGGTACTTCTATATGAGGCTCAACAGGCTCCACAGCCTCCTCAGCATGCGATGGATCAAAGAAAATGTCGGGATAAATATCATCCATCGATGGAAGGAACTATGTGACAACGCTGTGAAAATATGACAGGTCAAATACGGTGCTCTCTACTAGATCAGACATGTGAAGTAGATGACAAATACGAACATCCTGCAAAAACAAATTCTGTTGTTATGTAATATGAATAAAAATTCTATAAAATAGTGGAATGAACTATATATACCACCTCATGAAAGCCTCATTTGTGTCTTGTCAGAAATCTGACTGGGGACCTGTAGTACCAAGTTGCGTAATCCGTCTGATCCACCAAATGAAAATGCATTGTCCCCGCCCCTCACAACTGGAACTCCTATCGTCTATCCCATAAATCAATATATTTGGCATGGTATCTCCTCCAATCAAAATCTCTCTTCCCTAACATCATCAGGGAATGCAATGAATCTAACTAAATGGGCGGGTCAGGAACAAGCTGAAAGAATCTGAACTGCCTCCTAACTCTGTCGGTCTGATGCCACTCGACTATATGAAAATGAATCAATGGAACCCTGCAGGAGCCGATAGCAAGCATCGTCGTACAGTATGGTAGAAAGACTCTGGATAATAGAATCTGTATATGGAATCCATAAAATCTGAAAGAAAAAGTAAATAATCAAGTAATAAATGAATACATGTACAGTAAAGAATAAAGATTTAAAAATATAAATAATAATCATTTTGTGTGGTCGAATGTTGTTCAACATAAGTCTGTAGGCGTAGACGTCGTGTCTAGAGGAATCTGAATGTTGATGTGTCTGACTCCACCTGTAGATAATATTGTTATATTTACATATCAAAATAGGAAGTTATACAAATAAGTTAGACAATATAATGATGGAATAACATATCAACATCCACGCAGATCCTCTGCTACAATATCTGATGGCAATGACACACGAGCATGTGGTGCTAAACGAGAGATGTGTTCCCATACCCACATCTGTAGAAGAACTGTGCATCCCATGATCTGTATCTTATCGTTGTGAGATGCGCTGCATAGCGCCTTGTTTGTATATGCTAGACAAGCAGACCCCCAGATATACCGATCTGCCTCGTCCAAATCCTCCAAAAAAGATAAATACCTCAAATGTACAAAACTAGAGGAGTGATCAACAAAAAGCATTCCACCGATCAGCCTCAAAATATATGCACGTGAAAATCACAGCACGGTGATCTCATTAGCATCCTCTACTAATTGTGTGAAGTGCTGGTCTAACCAAGGAATGTGTAATATACCACCAACAATGGTCCTGCCATCATCCGGGAGCTTTATGACCAGTAGTATATGAATAAGCTCCGGAAAATCTGCTCCAAATCGTCTAGTTAGAGCCGCACCATCAATGGGGAGGCCCAACATATTGGCCACATCCTGCAGGGTAATAGTTTTCTCCCCCTCTCTAAAATGGAATGTAGGTGACTCTGGCCTCCATCTCTCTACAAGCGCAACAATGAGCTGATGATCGAGAAAGGTGAAGTTTCACATAGCTACGCCATAGAATCCAGCATGATGAAGATGATGGATGATAGCGGGAGGTGGTGCAGTATGATGGAAATGGTGAGATTTGCATACACTCAACATAAACACTGGTCATCCCTCTAGAAGCAGTCGTGATACATGTGTATATTGAGATGTGAGCAATGGAAACCTTGAAATCTTCACAAATGATATCATCATCACTTTATTATAGCGAATTTAATAAAAAATTTCAACTGTTATTTAAAAAAATCCAGAACAATGAAATGAAAAATGACTATGTTAATATTTTAGATTTATACTTGATTTGTTGTTTGTGGATTATTGTTTTTGTTATTTGACCAATTCCCTCAATAAATAAAGACCCTATTACCTAATTTGGAGATTAATTATTTATGAGGTCTTCATTAATTAAAATGTCAATTACAGCCTAAATGGTGTTTTCCATGAGCTAGTTCTTTTGTGTAGGCTATAAGATACTTGAATTCATTTAGATGATAATCCTATGGATAATATCAGTGATATGTTGTTTTTCTCATGTAATTCAAGGTAGTATGAATTGGTTCATGTGGTATGATAGGTTTAATAAAAATTTGAAACTTTTATTTAAATAAATCTAGAACAATCAAATGAAAAATGATTGTGTTAATATTTTTGATTTATACTTAATTTTTTGTGTGTGTATTAGTGTCTTTGTTACATGTGGAAGCATGACATATTCATTTTCATTATATGTCATTTTTTGAATAGTTTGAGTCTCATAGAATTCTTTATTAGAGAATAAAAAAACGAGACAGACCAAAATTGAAACATGTCAGAAATGGAGCAAGTCAGAAATAAAAGGATTCAATTCTGAAACATCCACATACAAAAAAAAATACATATTCATGATACAATACACAACCTCGATAATGGATGAAGAGATGTGAAGCTATGTCCTTCCTGTTGGGGACATCTCTTATGATTATGTCCTTCTGCATGAAAAATACTACATCGTATTCTCCCTCCTCGTTGCTAAGGCCAATCCATTTTATTTATGATTCGGCTTGATTTGGGTCTTCCTCAGGATCATAACCTAGTAGTATAAAGCCAATAATTTAAAAACAAAAGTTATTGAAAAAATAATAAATGAAAACAAAACCAAATTATGAAACCTGGAAATATCAGGGACGATGGTCGGCTAATCAGAAGAAAATGGGATAGAATGAAAGTCACCAACATGCATCCAAACTACACTATAACAGTTAAACAAAGTGCTCATGTGATACACCGGGTCAACATATGGATCCCATGATATATTTACTAAAGTAAAGGTTGCGATAACATTTGCACATGAATATCTAAATTCTTGAAAGTTGCCGCAATTACAATATCTGTTATCTAACATCACTAAAAACACTCAAGCATTAGTGTATGTAGCCAGACCATAGCACAGTTTTACCTGAAAGCTCGTATTTTCCCTATCAACGGCTAGAAACATTCCATCTTGAAGCCTCATTCAGTATCTGATCAATATCACTTTGAAAATGCTGCGTAAAACGCATTATATTTTCCATCCTCAGATAGGCCTTTTGGGACCGGTCAACAAAGTAGTGAACACATCTATAAAATGTCTCTTGCACTAACCCTATGATCGGATGTTTTTAGACACCCTTGAGGACCCCATTTATGTATTCCACTATATTAGTGGTTATATGACCATATCTTCTGCTACCATCATATGCTAATGGCCATTTTCCTTCGAAATATGCATCATATATTCATACACATCTTCAATAGCAGTTCAGATCTCTTCAAGGCATCGATCAAACCTTTATTTTTGGAACTCATATGCTAAAACCATAAGAGAATAATGTATTAAAATTGAGAATAAATTTTGTTTAAAAAAAGTAAGTTTAGAAAAACATACCCAACTTTAGGACCGCCTTCTTTATGGCATCATCTCTGAAATGATTATCCACATTACTTGAAATATGTATAATACAATAACGATGATAAACATTCGGCTTAGTCCATGAAACCCCATCACTAGACACACCCTCTATAATCGCTCTATGGTGATCAGATATCAAACACACGCCATGGTTTTGTGTGACATGAACACATACACATTCCAAAAACAATCTCCAGTATTAAAAATTATCCTTTTCAAAAATAGAAAAAGCAAGTGGTAGAGGAGCACGATTACCATCCTGTATGGAAGCAATGAGTAGAACACCTGTATAATTTCCATACAAGAAAGTTTCATCGACCTAAATAAATAGTTTATAGATGGGAACGGAAAAAATGCATAACCTGAATGCCCAAAAAAACCTATTGAACTTCACCTTTGTTCGATAAACTCGGTGATTGGGGGATACATACTCAACAGTCTCAAACTGATAAACAATATGATTTTTGAGGGACAAAAATTCCATAAGCTGTGGAAACATAACATAAGATTCATCCCAATCACCATACACTTTTACAATTACCTTCTGTTTTTCATTCCATGCTTTTGAATATGATATCTTATAGTTATACAACTGTTGAATTCTTTCGTTAACAAGAGAAACATGAGAATCTTGAAATGTTCTTATCTTCTCACAAATAACATGTGATATAAAATCTTAATCAAGGGAAGAGTGATCCCATGACAAGCTTAGATGCACACAAGTGTGTGGCCCTTCTAATTTGGTTATCCTCCAAGATGAATATTTTTATAAAATATTGCACTTAATCGAATATTACATTCTGACCCATATTTTTCACAATGAATGATATATTTTGTTTTATTTGACTCATCAACCACAAATATGAAATTTCACTCAATGTAGTATTTGTTTATCACATTTTTCATGGCCAGTTTACTTTCAAAATCCTGCCTAACATAGATGGTGTTGTCATTTAATGCAGACCTATTCCCTATAATTCTAGGGAATTTAGAAGCTGGTGTAATAACATCCCAATCGAAATGTTGTTCACAATAAATTTCTTTAACTAAGGAACTAATACTGAAGGATGATTACCACTAACTGGTGGATTTCGTGGAAGTATGTCTCTCAAAGGAACCTTAGAAGGTTCATTTCCCACATCACTCTCACCCACATCTCTCGAAGGAACCTCAAAAGGTTTATTCTCCACATCACTCTCACCCACATAAACTACTGATGGCACCCCAGGTTCTTCTTCCTCAGATAAACATTCATTCACTGTATCATCATACAAAGGGATGTCATCTACATTTACTTCCAAATTTTGATCATCTTCTTCACAATTTTATTCTATTATTGGAGTCGTTTGAGAAAGAGGCAAAGAAAAAGACTAATGTGAAGGACCAAATTTTATAGAGCTCACAAAACACGGTTCTGTAGTAGTTAGTTGCACCACATCTATATCCGAAATCACCACATACAACTCTATCAAACAATTAGCACACTACTGTCTAAATAAGGAAGATGCATCCATCCCATCACCATCATCGACCAAAGGGTACTTGGTGTGCCAGAAATGTTCAGGATGTTGTAGATATTGATATTTGATTGAAGGAATGGATTGATCAACCCTCAATTTTAACCGATTATGAATCTTATTGAAAATTGCATCCAATGTCATACAATCATGAATATTTACCACTCTGACAGGTGGCACATTATAGCTAAATCTATTCTCTATATAAATGGTATCACCGTTGCAATATATTTGAGTATAAATTATTACCTATAAAAAATAATTAATAAAATATTATATACTACATCAATATTTTACATTATTCAAATTAGTTTTGAATAATTGACTTTATCTGAAGACTTTTTATGTATTGATTTTTCACTATTGTTGTATAGTGATGGTGGTATTATTACCAAAACAAATTTAATATAACTTTATATATTTTAATTACTTATGAATAAATAATCATGACTTGATCTTGAGACTTACAATTAGTTTATCATTATTTGATAAACTAACCAAAACCTATGGGTAGACTCACAGAGACCCTATTATCAAATATTTCAGAAACTGCCAGTCTCCTTTCAAATAACAATGCCTCTTGTCGAATGCTTATTCTCGAATGCCCCTTTGGGGACACCTCTCCGGGGATGCCTCTTTGGGGACGCCTCTCGTTTATTGCCTTTTAATTACAAATTTACTCACATGCATGTGAGGGTGTCTAGGAGTATGAAATACATAACTTTTTTTAAGAGGACATGCAGATCCTTGGATACTTAGTCAGAGATGACTCACATGTCATCAATACATAAAAATAAATAAAATTATTAAAAATTAAACAACCACATTTACTAAACAAGACATTCAATTTAAATTATACATGAGTCGGTCATCTCAAGATCAGTCATCACACAACTTACCATGTTTTTGGGTATACTTATTATATCTATTACTTGATGAAATACATATTAAATATCTACATCTCTATTTTATTTAATAAATTTAATTATAACTAATATAATTTAAAATTATTATTTATACAAAACTATTTTTATACCGTTAACAATTTTTTTATATGTTTTTTAATAAATTAAAATATGATACATATAACTAATATATTATTCATAAATTATATTACTAGTGTATAAAATATTATAATTTAAATTAATATTACTTTCAATATAACATTTTTTATAACATATTTAATTTTTATAAATATTCAATATGAATTCATGCCACATTTTAGACATGAAATAATTAATTTTCCTAAATATTCAATAAAAATTCATACAAAAAACAAATCATTCCAAAATTAAATCATACAAAAGACACTAATTTACACAAAAATACAGATGAAATAAATAATCCATACACAGAAACACTAATTTATACATATCACAAATCAAATAAATAAATCATACAAATGAAATAAATAAACACAATTAAACAATTGTAAATTTAAATAGAAATTTTACCTTTTTAAAAGCAGGAAGAATATATTGAGAAAGAAATTATACTGGGATTCACTGCAAAATCTAGTGGAGAATAATGAATTGGGGGGGGGAGACCCCCTTTTATATATTTTCTTGGATAGATGCGTGAACGGAGTTCACACATCCTTCATCCCATCTTTGAAGAATGCGTGAACCCCGTACACGCATCTTCGGTGCATAGAGATGCGTGAACGAGGTTCACGCATCCTTCAAAGAGGGTATGAAGGATACATGAACCCCATTCAAACATCTCTCCATGCCGAAGATGCGTGGATGAGGTTCACGTATCTTGAGACCCATTTTCAAAAAAAAATCAAACCCTATCCCTTTTCTATAAAAAAATTTAAATCCATAAATAAAAAAAATTAAAAAATTTTAGATGAGTTTTAACTAATAAAACAAATAATTTAATTAAATAAAATATCTTGATTAAATTATATAATTTCTTGAGATTTAGAGAGATTCTCATCGGCTCTCTCACCGACAATGACCAAGCTGGTCGATGTCAACCGTGACGACCCCTCCCCTGCCTACGTGGGAGGAGGGACCTCTTACTCCTTAGCTTTGTCTTCCTATATACACTCGGTGCTTGGAGATTCCAACCATCAAGCTCAGCCCAATGGTTCCTAGGCTCTTAGAGGGTCTTCCCATGGTGGAGACTTCCTCCTTGAAATTTTCCCTCACCTCATATCAGCTTGGTTTGGCACTGGTTACTCACTTCGGTTAAAGATGCCTGTCTTTTCATGATTTTGCGTTCCATGTAAGGTCGTCTTGAGGTTTGAAGCACTAAATCTCGATTGGTCATCTTGATTCAAGGATTATTTCAACCATAGGTTCTGAGGTTGGGGATAGGCATGTCTCGGTTGCTTCCCAACTAAATACCCAACCTCTGGTTGAATTACAGTATGAGTTCCAGCTTGGGTCATGGGCAGACTTTAACCCACAACAGATTAGTAGTGTACACCATGAAAGTGCGGTGGTGACTAATGATACAGTGGTCCCTTCCCTGGTGGTTAGGGTACCTTCTGCTGTGGATGGTTCATACCTCCAAGGGGACTCCCTTACCACAGACATGAATGATTCTTGGTGGGATCAAGGGGATCCTAGCATGTCAGGAAATTTTGTAGGTCTTATATAATATTTGGAATGAATGACCAGTTTAAGAAAAATAATGATCAAGGGAAGCATGATATTTTGGATAGGGTGAGGATAGATAGGGGTCATTCCAGGTTAAGATACATTTGATTCCCATCCGCAAGAAGTTAGATAAGGACATAAAAATTTTATGTCCTAATGCACACCCAGGAGCCGAGGGAATATCAAGGGTCCAATTGGCCAACCGATTCGGTCCCCTGGGAGAGGTTTTCCTGACCTCTAATTAGGATTAAGGTTAGAAGTTAGTAGGATCCATAAAGAAGAAGAAGAAATCCCCAGGTAATGATACAGGTCAGGTGATGGAAAATAATTTTTTCTAGAAGTTAATATCACAACAGGAAGATATATAAATGAATATTATACTTCCACACTAGAATGGGAAGAGGAATAACTTATGAAAGGTTTTTTTTCATTCAGGAAGGAAGAACGAGACAAATGTCTCTTGGGGTCCCAGGGGACTTCTCTCTTCCTTTGCTAAGAAGAAGAATAATAATAATAAAACTACTCCTACCTTCCCAAAACTAGGGTAACTAGATCAACATAGAATATTGGTGTGTCCCAGCGAGATATGGACCAAAGGCTTGAGAAAAAGTTGACCTTAACGATTCCCTAAGACTCCACCCCCATGGCGGGTGAACCATAAGAAGGTCAGAAAAAGGGAGACTCTTTGAGAACCTCGGTTATCAATGAAAGGATGATAATGGTATTTAATAGGTTTGAAAATGACACAAAAGAAGAAATCCATAGGGAAAGACTTGGGGATAATGCTGTGATAGTGGAGGAGTGGAACAATATTGATCAAGGGAGATATCCATAGAATCTCAACCAAGAACATATGGCATGGTACACCTCACAAATCGATGTCTTATTCTTAGACTTTGGTCCTCTGTTTGACATGGAGTCATTTTTGGAGTTAACTAACTTTATTGATCTCACGTTAGAGAGATACACTGACTCACAACCAAAAAAATGATATTAGAGACTTATCATGGAAGTAATGGGTTGACCCAGCTGGGTATTCTTTGCAGTGATTGATGGTTTTGTTTTGGATATTTGGTTGGTTGGTTTTTGCAGTGCTTTCTTGTTTTTGTGAGACTTACTTATTTCCACAATAGTGGGTTTTTTTCTAGATATTATTCTCCTTTAGGAGGACTACAATGTCTGAAAATAAAAATCTTGACATAAGAATTGTTTTATTTGGGTTTATAGTGTCTTTTCAGAAAATCGATGCATGGAAAACAGGAGTTGAAGTGTTTCAATAGTTGTGATGTTCATGTATATCTTGGGGTTATAGCTTTATTAAATTATGTCTAAATGTCAGTTGAATATTTATTCAACACAATAATTAATTAAGTATAATTATCTTAAGGTTTTAATATAGGGATCTAAAATGCTATGAAATAAAATATTGTGAGAAGAGAAAGTTGCTCCATGATTGTTTCAACCCATACATCCAAGGTTTGAAATGTTTTCGGATCCCAGAAATTCTACGATTCTAATAATATGGTGTTTTAAAACATGAAAATCAAATTTTTGGACATAATAAATTAATATGATACACGAGGATTTCCTAAAAATGCTTAAATATCATTGTGAATTTTTTTTTGATCCAAGCGACAAGAACACATGTTACACACAAATAAATATTACACAATTTTCAACAATAAACAAATGCATTAAAATTACCTTTAATTAAATAATAAATTGCATTGAGTTAATCAATACTATAAATAATTAAAGTGTATGAGATGAATCAAAATATAGAATGTATCAAATCTAAGAATGATGGTTATAGAACTCTAATGTTAATAAACAATCTAACCACCATAGAATATTAGTCAACTATTTAAAAAGGAATCGTCGTCTACATAATAAATGGCATGAGAAAAATCAACAAATTATATATAATAACTCTAAGATAGAACTTAAAAGGATTATAAGGAATTATCATTGGAAAAATATTCTCCTCTCATTCTGGAACTTCATTTTTGATTTCTAGTTAATTCTATTCACTTTTCACCATCAAGTTGTGAATTTTGGGGAAACCATCTCACATGCAGAATTAATGTGAAACATATGTAAACTAGGCACCCTAAATTTGTTATGAAATTTTTTTAAAAATGGTGATAAATTTAAGGTGAAAAATTTATAAATAATCTATATTAACCATGAAACTCTTAAAACAAGCTAATTTTTTTTAATTAGGTTTTACTCTAACAGTGCCTCATTTTCTTCCATATTTTGTAAACCTTGTCCTATAGGGGGCTCATATAAAAATACTACATGTTGGTCCAAAGACAAAATTATAAAAAGTATTCAATAATGATAAAAAAATAATTATTGTCTTAAGAGTCATGAAAAGGGACACCACTTTATCATCTTTTTTCTAGCGCTGGTAAAGGCCATACTACTACAATGTGCTATTAAAATTTCAGCACACTGAAACATCAAATACAAGTATATCAAAAATTTATAATTTAATTGAAATAAAAATTACATCAAAAATAAAAGAAAAAACAATATATTATATAAATTTCAATCATTATTTTTCACAATTAATATAGAATGAAAAATTTAACATAAAAATTCAAAAACATCAATGGTTTCATTGTTTTTAGGCCCGACCCCCTCTCAAAAAAGCCACATAATGGTATCAATTTGCAAAGAAACCACCCCAATTCAATCCAAAGAATCCACCTATATAAGAAAACAACTTTTATGTTACTAATACCATAAATAAATAAATAAAACATAAATATTAAATAATATACTAATAAAATTTCATTTCTAAACTGAAGCCACATGCCCATGGGGTGTTAGGTGAGTGGAACCCGCTGGTTGTACCCCTCGCTCTCCGTGGGAACTGGTACATGCTCGAGTCTCACCAGACTCAGACACTGTGTGTATAATACATAGGGTGATTCAAATCCATTTCTTAGCTGGGGAGTGTGGAGCGCACCTGGGCTTTGTCGGGCCCCCCTCATGGGAGTCGGTGTTAGAAACCCTCATTTTTCACATGAGCCTCAACCCAGTTAGTGAGGAATATTTTAGTGCATCCAGGAGACCCTGGATCAAATCCAGGAAGAGGCTAATTTCCAGGTACTGTAGCAGTACAATAGAAGGCACTGTAGTAGGAACTATGCAGTATTGTAGCAGGGACTGTAGCAGGTAATGTTTGACACTGTAGCAGCTGAGAATATTCCCCCGTTTGGTCCTTTGGGCCACCAATTTTGTGCTCGAGTCCATTAAGGCCTTCAAGTCACCCAGGCCTTCTGGTCAGTAAGGCCTTCGGGCCACCTCAAGGAATTCGGGTCACCATAAGTGTAGATGCAAACTAGATAACCTACAAGGAAGAATCTTCAGAAGTAGGATGAGCAAAGAACTTTCAACATTGCAGAAGCTAAACGGATTGAAAGAATGAGAGTGTATGACACCTGCCATCGGGACAAGCCTGTGCATGCACATGAAAGCCTAACTGAACAACCATGCGAATGTGGAGAGCTGATTTCACGATGAAGATGCTGGGGAGGAGCAGTTCTAGGTAGTTAGTTTGGGTTGTATGTAATGTTTGAAGTCTACGAGAAATGAATTCATCTAAGGCCTATAGTCCATGTAATACTTATGCCTGCGGTCCTTGTAAGGGTTCCACCTCAGCCCTTGAAAGGTGGATTATCAAAAATCAATAAAAAATGAAGACCTTAAACTGAAGCCACATAATTTGAGTCATATTAGCCACACCGTGTATCAAATTAAGGTGTGGATAATTCCTACACATCAAAAATGAATTATGGATTGTTTTAATAAATTATAAAAAAAATATGGATTTGTTTTCTCATTTTTGACTATGTCATGTGTTTTTTCAACTAAAACGTAATTTTTAAACTCAAAACACAAAGTTTGAGTCATACTAGGAACATAATGTATCATATTGAGGTGCCACTAATTCCCACACATCAAAAATTATTTATGGACTGTTTTCCTAGAGTATCAAAATATTAAAAATTCATTTTCCTAGTTTTTACTATGTTACTTATGTCTTGAATTAAAATTTCAATTTTAAATCAAAACACACTTTGAGTCATACTAGCCACACCATGTGTAAGATTGATTTGTGGTTGGTTTCTACAAATCAAAAATGACACAAGGATTATCATCATAAGGTATCTAAATAATTCGAACATGTTTTCTTAGTTTTGAGTATGTCTCGTATCTTTTTAACTAAAATTTTAATTTAAACTGAAAAAATGAAATTTGAGTCATACCTTTCACATCATGCGTCAGTTTGTTGTGAGACTGATTCTTACATATCACAAATGAATTATGAATCATTTTCCTAAAGCATCTAGATAATTTGAGCATGTTTTCTCATTTTTTATTGAGTGACACATGTTTTGAACTAAAATTCCATTTTTAAACTCAGAAAACATAGTTTGAGTAATACAAAGAACATAGTGTATCTGATTGATATACGAATAATTTCTTCATGCCACAAATTACTTATAGATAATTTTAAAAGATTATCAAAAAGAAATATGAATGTGTTTTCTCGATTTTGAGTATGTGAGAAGTGTTTTGAACTAAAATGTCAATTTTTAATAAAAATACACACATGGAGTCATACCAGTCACACAATGCATCAAATTGATGTGTGTTTGATTCCAAAACTTCACAACTGACGTAAGGATCATTTTCCTAAAGTATCAAAATAATTCAATTTTTTTTTCTCAGTTTTGAGTATGTCACGTGTAATTTTTACAAAAATATAAATTTAAATTGAATACACACACTTTGAGTCATACTAGTCTCATTGTGTTTCGATTTGATGTGTGATTAATTCCCATATGTCACAAATGACTTATAAATCATTTTACTAATGTATCCAGACAATCCAATCAAGTTTTATCAGTTTTTAGTGAGTGATACATGTTTTAAACTAAAATGTCAATTTTAAACTGATAACATACACTTTGATTCATACCAAGAACACCATGTATCATATTGGTATGTGGCTAATCTTATTCATCATAAATTATTTATGGATCATTTTTCTAAAGTATCAAAACAATCCAAATGAATTTGAATGATTTTATGTATGTAACATGTGTTTTGAAATAAAATGTCACTTTTAAACTAAAAACATGCACATTGAGTCATACAAGTCACACTGTGTATTGGATTGATGAGTGTTTGATTTTTATATGTCACAACTGAGTTAAGGATCATTGTATTAAATTATCAAAACAATATGAATTCATTTTCCAAATTTTGTGTATATCTTGTGCATTTTGAACTAAAATATAAATTATAAACTAAAAAAATATAGTTGGAGTCATACTGGACATTACTTATATAGATTTGAGGTTTGGTTGATTCCTAAAAATTACACCATGTCATTTTATTCTACAATTCCTTCAAGATTTGGTGTTATCTAACAATTTTATTATTTAATAACCCATAATTTTGAATCCACTGAAGAATAAAAAGAAAATTTCATCATCATGAGTGCACCATCCTTATTTAGTGCATGATCTCCATTTCACTTCTTTATAGTTCCTGTATACAATCTAACACCATGTATTCTACCCATTTGTTTCAAAATAAATATATTTCCTCTTGTGAATATAATGTCTATCGAAAGTCATGGTATTACAAGAAAAATATAAATAAATAAAGGATTAATAAATATTTTAAATGAAATTTTAATTATCATTAGAAATAACTATTTTGGTATGGTAATTTTTTTTATGGAATATGATATATTTCATAAATTTTCAATCATAATAACCACATTCTTTTCCATTAGTTTGTTCCATCCAAAGAAGAAACATTGAGAAAAATAATTAATTTGTTTTGATTGTGGGTGTTATTATATACACACTAATACATATCTATTTATATAAGTTGATGGGATTTTTGTGCTCAAGGAAAATCCTCAAGCCCAGATTTTGATGATATTCAAACAGCACCCTATCATAAAATAATTTTAATTAAAAAATAATATAAATTGTATAACTTTAAGTTTATTTGTAAAATGTTACATCTAGTGCGTGGTCGGTTTATTGGGTATCCATTCATTGAATCTAGAAAATAAATCTTTAGAGTGTCTAAATTTACTACAATGATTAACCAATGTTGCCTAAATAAATAAAATGGAATAAGTAATTAAATGAATGAAAATATATTTGATATGATTAAATTGTGTTTTTTACCCCTACATAATGGTTATTAAAAAGAGTATGTCCTCAATAAGTTTTCTTTCAAACATTGTGGATACTTTTTCCACTGTTATTTTATATTGGTTTGGTTATAATGATAATAGTTGTATAGAAGTGATGTGAGGACTGACGAGTACATGTATCAGTTTATAGGGATTTCCATCCAAATAGTATTGATATATATTCCTGAAAAAATCACGAATAATATTTATTCATAATTATCATAGTATATTAGCTATTGGATAAAAAAATCATGAAAACAAACCTAATTTATAAATATATGACCAAGAATCCTATATATTCATTCTTGGGGATATCATTTACATTCTCAACAATAATATAGTCTGTAATGGCCTCTCTATACACCTGTTCTTCAAAATTAATTATGGTCCTATCACCACTTTCTAACATTGTATCATCAAGAACCTTGAATATTAGTAAATGAGGAAGTTGAACAGGTGGGGTAAAAGTAATTTGGGAAGATATTTTTGATTAGTTGGTAAGACCTTTATATCATTTTTATTCAAGCTTTCTCTTCACCCCTTACCTTTTTTCATTTGTAATAAAAATACTTGGATCAAGTCTTTTTGGATTAATTGTTAAATGTTTTATATAAATAAATTAATTGGAAATGAATAAATTCTTGTCGACATGTATTCTTATATGATATAATGGCCATACTATGAAAATTACAATATCTTTCTAGACTGTATGACTATCTACATCATCAAGTGGAATTGGTAACCCAGTGCCCAAATCCTGAGCTATATGAATCCCCAGTCTCACATGAACTACTAGAAGTTTTTGTGTTTGAATGTTTTATATGGTACCCCTCACAATAAGAAAATGGGTGAGTGATGATATATATAAATAAAAAACATTTTCACTATATAGAATATAAGTATAGGAAATGTATTTGTGTTTTCTTGATTCAAATTTCCAAGAAACAATTGTGAAAATATTGATAACCTCTTCTAAGACATCCCTTTGAGGGGAATGTCTCTCCTAAAACATGGTGGGGGATCTTCAAACAGTGGTTGTTGTTATGCTTTTTCTTCTCTTTGATTCCTTCCCATAAAATTTTATAACAACTCTGACTAGAAATTTTGTTTTTCTTCTAGATCGGCTAATCATTCCTTTATATCTTCCATTTTTTTTATCTTTATCCCCCTTTTCATTTATTTTCCCAAAATATGTTTGAGGTGACACCTAAAAACCATCACCTATGATGTTGAAATATTTTTCTGGAATCTTTAAGGCCACTGATAGTTTGTTCATCAGGTATAGATGATGATGATTGTTATGGCTAAATCAGGTAAACAATATTGAAAAATAAGCAATCATTGTTATGTAATAACGATTTAATGGATATTGTTTTTATATATTTTATATTTACACATGCTTCCCACACTTTTTATTATTCATTTTAAATCTATAGTAGTCCCTTTATGTGACATAAAACAAAAACATAATTATGTTCCTCTATGTTCCTCCTTCCATAGCACATGATGTGGTTTGGAATTGGTTTTGGATTTCAATTTATCAATTTTCATTAAAAAATGTAACATAATTATGTTGTTGTTTCATCTAACATAAATTTATTACTATGGATTTAAAATACATACCATTTTATTCATGTGAAGCATACCCCATCAATGCTTTATGGAAGGGGTATGTTGGTTGTTTTGCACATTGATTATTTTCATCACTCATTTTTTGTTTCATAAATTAACAATTCTTAATCAAATTGACTAATATGTTTATTTTCTAGAAATTCATTACAAGTTACAATGTACCTAAAAATATGACTCCTCCTAATGACCAATAAAATAATCTCATGCTTGTTTGTTTATTAGGTGTTCAAAAATATTTAGTGGGTGTGGGTTTATTTTCCCTTTAGAAACATTGAGATCATACTTTCTAAGAATTTTAAAAATCCTATATGAGCCTTTCCAGCCAGAATTCATACATATTCCATTCGAGATTCATCTACTATAAATTCAATCCATAAGGGATAATTAATATTAAATCAATGTTTCATTATTATTTTAAATAAAATTATTAAAGTATATCATAGTTTCATCCTAATATCTTCCCAAATGAGTACCTTAAATGTAGGCACAACATTATTCCATGAATCTACATCAATTGGAATACACATTCAAGTGTTGAGCCCAATGTAACTACTGAATATGGACGTTTTGGAGTTAACATGATGGACATGTGAATTCCATCAAACCTTGAATTTGATTCCTTTTTTTCTAACCTTAATAATATTTTCTAACACCATCATGCTATGAAAATCTAGTTTTTTCTAGGACACATGTTGTTCAACGTCTAATGTTTCCTTGGATTCAATATCTTCAATACATTTTTCTTCTAGATTTGTTGCATTAGAATATTGAGAAACCTGTTATTCCTCTGGATAAGTAGCATCAACATGTTCATAAGTCATTATCCACATAAGTGTTTGAACATTTAATTTAAATTATGTAAATGAAGATGTGTACATATAATAGTATGAGGTAACACAATGTATATTACAAAAAAATATAGCCAGATTATTGAACTCTTTTTTTTAAATGGTTGATGGGATTTAACCCCTCCATCAAGAACCTAAATCCCCTCATTGTGGTCTCATATGACATACAATACCTCATTTGCATTGGTACCACTGTAAAATGATTGCGATTTCCCAATGAATTAGTCATCCTCGATTGAATTTACATCTAACCCTTTAGTGTTTTGGTTGATAATAGAATAATTGACCTCTTCCGATTTGTAGGATCTGGAACATAAAATAATTGTACTGTCTATGATGATATTATAAATTGTTTGTCTTTGCAGCCTTACTGAAATCCACTTTTATAAATCCCAATTCAACTATTTTAAATTCACTCTTTTTATCAGGATAGTTGAATTGAAAAAATAGGCACTTGGAATGTTGTATACTCCAAAACACATATTTATTTGATGATTCCAATGTCTGACATATTTGTATAAATTGTATTTCTATCCTTAGTACTAGATATATGCATCACTTAATCTACATGTGTAACTAGACTATTTTACATAGTACTACATTTAGTATTTTCATTTATATAGAACATATAACCATTAATTACATAACCATTATAAGATAATATATGCACACTTGGTCCTCTAACTATTCATTAAAGTCATTCTGAAATTGAATCATGGTTTTACAGTTGAATTCATAAAAATATGATAAAAAAGTCCTATAAACCATTAATTATATGTATTTGATATCCATATTTCATCCCTTAATGGATTCAAATTCCTAGGAATTACTATGTGGGTTTCAAAATTTGAAGAAACCTCTAAACCGTTATGAGAAATGTGAAGGTGAGCCTGATTCCACTCTTTAAAAATAATTGTGAAAAATATATTTCAAAAATCACTTTACCCAAAAGCTACCTAGTGTGATGAGAATTCCGTATAATAATTATTTCCACACCAGATAGGTAGTTGGTATATAATTCAATGACTTCCTCAATTGCATATTGTGCTGTAATACAACATTCTCGAAAACATTGATTTTTGACATACCATTCCATAACATTTATATACCATTCAATTTGGTACATATATCTATAAATTATGGGACCACATAGTTGAATCTCTCTTAATAAGTAATCTATCATGTAAATTATCATATCAATGAATTTCAGTGGGAAGAAAAAAATCCATTTCATATAATATGACAACAATCTCTTTTTCTGTAGTTGACTATTTTACTGGGTCTATAAATTTGCTTCATATACCCTTGAAAAATAAACACAGTTTTGTTAATGTATGAAAGAAATTATTGAGAAAATAAAACATAAAGCTATATGAATTAGATCTTTCATCAAAATATGATAGTTATGTGATTTTATTCCCTTCAAATTTTAATCAATCATTAAAACAATATTCTTGATATTGGATGAATACCTATTTGGAACCTTTACATCATTCAATAAGTTTAAAAGTAGATATCTCTATTTCCTTTAAAGAGTGTATGTAGTTTTAGGAGGAAAATTCTTTTTTTCACTCTTTACTGGGGCCAATTCTTCCCATATTCCCAGGTCAATCATGTCAAACCTAACCTTAATTTCTTCCTTTATTTTTTAAGCACATTTAGTAACATACCAATGAAACTATGACATATATTTTTTCCATATGCATAATATTAAGAAAATTTATGATGTAAAATCAATTATAGTATGGTAATTAAAAAACTGATCTAATTTTCCAACTATTTTTTGTATTTTTTTTTGAAAAAGGTTTACCAATAGCATTGTCAATCTATTTTAATCTCTCAAATAGTTGATCACCTATTAGTGGAGATAGTGTTGTACATTCTTATGAACTACAATCGAATAATGTCTTCCAAGAGCAATAATTATTTTTCTAGGGTAGAAATCTATGATGTCCTAGAAACAAAGCCTTTGATAAATGTTTCAACCTAATTTATTTTGTAGCTTGTCTACAAATGGGACAGCCATGAATTCCTTTAATTCTATATTTTATAAAAATTCCATAAGATGTAAAGTCATTTATCATCCCATGAAACATGTATCTAAATATAAAATATTTATTTCTATAAGAATCATATAAATTAACACCTTAATCCAAAAATAACTTCAAATATTTGATAAATAGAAGAAAATAAACATTAATATCATCACCTGGTTATTTTGGTCCTGATATATATTGAGATAACATAATGAATTTTTGTTTCATGTATAACCATGGTGGAAAGTTATAATTTTCCAACATAAATGGACATATACTATTAGTTTTGATTTGAAAACCAAAAGGATTCATTCCATATGTAGATAGCACATGATGAAGGTTTCTCAGATTTTTTCAAAATTCAAGTGCTCATGATCAATTTTCTTCCACTGAGAAAATTATTTAGAGTAATGAATTTCCCTATATTAATTTATTGTATCTACATGAAATTTTAATTTTTATGTAGTATCCTCACTTACATATAGGCGCCTAAACCTTGGAATGAATGGGAAGTACCATACAAATTTTTTAGGAGCTAATTCAACTTTCTTGTATCGAAAAGAACCACACTTTGGAGATTTATTAAGTATTTTTTGGCCCATGAGAAATTGTATGTGTTGATTTATATAGTAATTTATTCTTTCATAGATCTTACCCATTAAAAATAGCATTATTTTAACATCATATGCTCGAAAAGGAATCTCATTATCTTTTGGGATCATATCATCCAAAATAGAAATTATTTCAATAAAACTGATGTCACTCCATCCATTACCTATATTTAAATTATATAACTTCAATAAGGATGATAATGTAGTAAATGTATTACAACCTACATAAAAATAATTCATTGCACAACTCTTTAACTTCTCAAACAATTATGGACAATCATGAATTTCATCTTAAACTATTATTATTATTTCCTCGATATGATCTTCATCATCATTCACACCTAAAATCATATCCTCTATACAATCTTCATCACTATTAACACTTGTTATAATTTTTGATGATCTATAAAAAATGTATTATCCTAGTCACTAGCTAGATTCAATTTTTACGCATGTTTAGTCCAAAATTTATAGCTTTGATCTATTCTGTGATAGATCAAGTGTTCTTCCAACTCTTATAGACCAATAATTCTTGAATAAAGATGGGTAAATGATTTGAGAAGGGTCTTATGAATGATCATTTTCAAACTTGATGAACTCTTTCCACCCATACTTATACTCTTTTTTATACAATTGTAATCCATCCATTTTAGATTCATATCCATCCTATTTGATTCAATAATATTAATATTTAACAAAATACATAAATACATAGAAAGTCTGATCTTGGAACCCATAAAAGGCCATTCTTAAATAATAATTAAAGCTACTTGAAGTCATTGGTCTAATATAATAATATAGGAATGATGTGTATTAATTCTGTTTTGTAATGGTGGAAATAATTGATGGAGATTAATGTTTGATATCTATAACATTACAAAAAATTTAATTAAATTTTTATCTATTACAAAGCATAGAGATCAAGGATGGTTTCTATAACTTTGTTAAGTGGGAGTACAACATAATGAAGTAGTTGATGTTTATTCATTTCTTCACTTGGTATGTGGCAGACCGGGTGTTGTTTTAGTAAAAGGATTCTTAAGACCCAAAGTTGATCTTTTATCAGATGATGAAAACATTGATAAACCCCAATCACAAGGTCTCAAGAACCCAAATTTTGAAGCTCGTGAATTTAAATATATTGATCTAGAAGTATTTGTCTGGGTTTATTAAGCTATTGGAAAAACTAAATAATAAACTAATTGGGGTTTCATGAATTATTCAAATTAAAATAATTAACATGGTTATGATGAAGCCTCCAATAATAGCAATGTAAAATTTATAAATATATATAAAATCAAACGTCACCTTATTAAAACATATTTTAAGGATTGTATAAAAATGAAAATGAAATTAGTATATAGCATTCCATTGAAGTGATTTAAATGTATATATATTGTAGATTTAACTACTAATTCTCCATTTTTAGTGAAAAGGAAAGTGAAAATTAATATGATTTATCAATAAGTTCACATAAGAATAAAACTAAAAAGTTCAGCAACCTAAATTTTCTCTCATAGAGAATGGATAATAATTTCTTAAAACTCAAAAACATACATTTGTTATCTAAATTAGATGATTTGGAAAGTGGTGATTATGATACTGAAGTTAAAATATTAAGTAAATAATAGGTTGGGTTATTTACATAAAAAGTTAATGACGATGAGTTCCCTTGTGATAAAGATAATGGCGATGCAAATGATGAAAAATATGAAATGATGAGTTCCTAGCGGGATCATAATATGTTAATAGTAATGAAATTATTAAAATAATTGGGGTTATTTTGTATGTCAATGGAAGAAAAGGATAATAATTGTTTAGTTTTAATCCATAAGAGTAGGAAGGATACCTAGAACCTGGATATTTTCCCCTCACGTTTGATGCTTGATCCAAGGTCTCACTCCAAAATTACCTTTGGATGGAAGGAGTGGGAATGTTTGAGTGACCAAAACTTATGAGTGGTAAAATGAAACGCATGAAAAGTATCAATAACCCTAACTTTCACACTCCTTCAAAATTATACAGTGAAATAAGTGATATCCAATTAGTGAGTGATTGTGGTGTCATATTCATTATATGAAGGAGCTGACATGATCACACCGCGATTCATTGTTTCATTTTCACCCTTACACCACTGTGCTAAACTTTTTTTATATTGAAAATTATAAAAATAACAACAAATTTAATTCCATGTTTAATTTTTTTATTTTGTGTTTATAACTGTTAAAAAGGGAAATGTTACTTTTTTTTATGATTCCATTGCAGGAGGAGGTGATTTGGAGGGCCCATGATGATGTCTAAGAAAAATGTGCCAAACTGCACAGGATCCATGCACATCAGTGGAATCATCCACACACTACTATTGAAAAGTGCATCCAAATGGGATGAAATTTTGTGGGATGGTACCAAATTCATTTCTCTAAATTTCATCTTAAAAAATGAAAAGCTCATTCATCAATATGTTGTCCCAACCAACATGATCTGTCTAGCACATCGAATCTACATGAAGTCAAAAGTGGTGTGATGAGATCTGTCCATATTTTGTGATCTACTTGTCCAAATGATGCCAAAATTTAGGTGGAGATAGTAAATAATTTGTTATACAACTTTTTTATTATCTCCAAAGTGAGATAGGGTAGTCTAGAGGTCTAAATCCATGTGACAATTGGTTTTAAGAAATCTGTGAGCTCAAAACCACCTTCCCATTTTACTATAAAATGGAACCTTGGGATCCCCATTTGTAAGTTCTCCCATGGAGTAAATTGATGCCAATTTGGAGTTCTAGATGATTCCTCTCCCCATATTATAAGTTCTAGAGGCCCCTATCCTCATAGGGGGATCAAGGATGAAGAAGGAGTTCCACCCGAGCTTCTTCCTCCCCCCGATGCCAAGCTAAACAGTGGACGATCATTTCGAGAGAGCTACCCATACTTGGGAGGGAGTTTTGACACTTGATATTCTATTAGTTTTTTTTAATATGTGTGATAAATATTTCAATTATATTTAAATTTGATTCAATTATCCTCTGAATACATTTCTTTCATTATAATTAAGTGAAACACTTTTCATATCAACACCGATTTGGTTGAGATTTCAAATGGGAATCTGGTATTATTCTGATTGGACAAGACAAGAGTCCTATTTATCTCACACACACATAAGTATTCAGTATGATTTGTTAGACTTTATTTTTTATTTTTTATTTTTTATAACCAATCTTTGACAACACGGTTGTTGTGTTAAGGGGTGGTACTTTGAGGATAATTTAAAGAGGCAAGAGGAAAGTCGAGATGCCAATGAGCCCGTACCTGAGTGGTCTCCTGCTTGGCATCCAAGAGACCTTGGTTCAAAACTGGGTGGAGGTAAATTTATGGGTATTATAGAAGTACTATAGCAGTACTGTACCAGTCACTTTAGTAGTGTTGTAGCAGTTACTATTCGGTACTGTAGCAACCAGAACTATTCACCCGATTTGGACCTTCGGGCCACTGGTTTGGGCCTACGGGTCTCTAGGGCCTTAGAGTCATCAAATACCTTCAGGGAACAGGGCCTTCGGGTCACGTAGGCCATGGAGTATCCCAGTTCACATAGAACATGCCCCATAAGAGGATCAGAGAAACAGGAGTAGCAGCCACCAGATGCAGAGCTAACCGGATTGGAAGAATGAGAGGGTATGGCAGCCGCCATCGGGACCAGGCACCATGCAGATTTGTATGGGGAAATTCTATTTGATCAGAAATTCAAGGTGGGAACTAGGTGATCAATGATGCAAAATGCTGGGGAGGGGCAGTTCAAGTGGGCTGGGCCTACGGGTCATGTATTGGGCATGGTATGCCTCTGGGCCTTCGGGTCATGTATTGTGGGTTTGTTGGGCCTTGTTCCTTGGGCCTATAGGTCATGTACGGGTTCCCCTTCGACCCTTAAAATGGGGATTATCCATAATAAAATAAAAAATACGGCCATCAGGCCATTCGAGGGGGTCAAAAAAAAGAGGAAAGTCGAGATCATGAGAACCCTCAACCAAAGGGTTCCATTAAACCATGTGTATTTTTCAGAATGATGAACTCACCAAGATGTGTAGTGAACTTGAAATGATCTTATTATCTCATAATTATAAAACACCAAATTTATTTATCAACTATAAAAGTATTTATGTTAATTTATTTTCTTAAAACTGTTTTCAAATTCACCCCCTCTTTTAGTAGTATTTATTAAAAATACACACCATAAGCTTCCAACTCTCCTTGAGAGATGACCTAGGGTCTTCCCTATACTATAAACTCGTCTTTAAATGACTATAAATTTGACGTGTTAGGACAATGCATTCAAATTTTGGCGCTGTTTCCGGGGAGTGCTTCAGTTTTTAGTGCATGTTTTTGATAACATATTTCTTAATTTTGTTAATACTTATTTACCTTTTCAATAATTTTGTATTCTGATCTATTTTTTTGTAGTTTTGGTGCATGATTCATTATAATTCAGAAGACTCGCCTTTTTTAAACCTAAACAAAAGAGAATCTTACGTCAGCAGCCCCAAGACGCACAAGAGAACCCTTTGAAGAAAGACACACATGACAAAAACACTCTTCTTGATCCTTCATCATCTTCTTCTTCTAGAAAAAACATCAAATATGAAATAAAATTGTATAAAATGGTTTAAAAAAAACATTAAAAAAATTAACCTCACCTAATGTTGATATCCAACCACATACATTCAATTACAAGGCGTGGAACCCAATTTTTAACTAAATTTGGTCAATTTTTTCTATTACCAAGATTCTGTGGACTTCCTGGAGAGAATTTACACATGAAATTAAAAGAATTTCATACTATATGATCTACATTAAAACCTGAAAATGTGGTTGAATAAAAAGTAAAGCTAAGGTAATTCCCATTCTCATTAGAAGATACTGCAAAAGATTGGATTTACTATGTTAATTCACCAATTAGAGGTTGGGTGGACATGAAACGCCTTTTTCTTGAATAATATTTTCCAGCCTCTCGAACTGCAACTATAATGAATGAAATATGTGGTATAAGGAAATCACAAGGGGAAACATTACATTAATATTGGGAATTCTTTATAATGTTATGTTCAAGCTATCCACACCACCAAATAAGTGATCAACTTTTAATATTGTATTTTTATGAAGGTTTGATTCCAATTGATCGTAACATGATTGATGATGCTACAGGTGGTTCACTAGTGGATAAAAATCCAATCACTAAAAGGAAACTAATTGAGAACATGTCACAAAACACTCAAAAATTTAGTACAAGGTCCAGTGTACCCATTATAGGTGTCCATGAGGTGAAAATTACTAAATTCAAGAAGAAGGTGGACACAAAGTTCGTAGAGGTAAGTACCCTTTTGTGACAAATATCTCTCTCCGAAGGGAAATATCAATATCCTTATCCAATCCATTATGAAATCTACTCTTTTGAAACACATTATTCTTACCAATGCCCCAAATTGAGAGAAACTTCTGAGATTTTTGAGACAATTTTCTCAGGACGCCCCTATAACCAACCCTTTAGGCAAGAACCATACAATCCATCCAACTCTGGGTGGAAATACAACCTAGATTATAGGTAGGGGTATTCAAACTAGCCTCTCCAACCATGGAACCAACAAAGGAATAGTACTAATCCACCACCACCACCCAAAAATCCTCAACCACCTCAAAGGACTTTCCAACACCCCTCCAAAACCTTAGCCTAGCGTAGAAGATATGATGAACCAAATGGCTGCCAACAATTTACAATTCCAAAAAACCACCCAAGCAGCCATACAAGACCTAAAAACCCAATTAGGCTAACTAGAAAACTCAGTGGGTGAAATTCAAAGTCACGGGTTGGGTAAACTACCATCTCAACCATTTGTCAACCCTAGAGATAAAGTAAATGTTAGTGCCATCAACCTTAGGAGTTGAAAACAGAGGAATCCTCCACTAGAGTAATCCCATCTTAAGGAAACCATCATCCCAACTATTGGAAATGATCCAAATGAGGTATAACCTTGTCCGGAGATAATCCCTTCCAAAGGGAAGAGTGTGTATCTTGATGAGTCACCTGGCCCAACCATTCCTCTTCCATTTCCCCAAAGGGCCACCCAACATAGAAAAAAAAGGAAACTAAACTTGATAAGGAAATATTGGAAACATTCAAAAAAGTTCAGGTTAACATCCCCTTGATTGATGTTGTGAAGAAAATTACACGATACACCAAGTTTCTAAAGGAGACATGTACACACCGAAGGCGACATCGAGGTTATGAGAAGGTGATCTTGGGGAGGAATGTTTTATCATTAATAGAGCCATCACTTCCCACCAAGTGCAATGATCCTAGAACATTCTCAATTCCATTCCCTATAGGGGATTATTATATTTATAATGTTATTCTTGATTTAGGTGGTTCTATAAATGTGATGCCTCACTCCATTTACTCTACATTGCTGGTCGGGGAACTGAAGCCCATTGGAATTGTTGTTCAACTGGATAACCGGAGCACCGCACACCCCTCTAGTGTGTTAGAGTATGTTCTTGTGAGGGTTCAAACTTTTATTTTTCCTACTGATTTTTATGTGCTTATAATAAAGGATGATATGAATAATGGACATTATTTGATTATATTGGGGAGACCCTTCTTAGAAATCACCTAAACCATAATTAATGTCAAAAATGGTACATTATCTATGGAGTTTGGTGGTGACATTGTCCACTTCAATATACTTGATGTCACGATCCACCCCTCAAAATAACATTCCCCTCTCTCTCTCTTTATTAATTCCATAGATGTACTCCCTTCCCCTAAAAAAACTCATTTAATTACCCTGATCCCCTTTCTGAGTTTTCATCATTGACAGAAATGCTAAGAAATGATTCATGCATTGATTGTTGTAGTGGTCTATATAAATGTAATGCATGTTTGTTGATTGATGATTTCTTAAACACTGAGGATCCAATTACCATAGATGATACTAATAAGCATGTAAAATCTCATTCATCATCTAAGGAAGATACCATTGAGCAGTTAGATGAGATTAGTGACCTCTCACATTCACACACACTTCCATCAATACAAAATTCACCTGAATTGGAACTGAAAGAACTACCTCAAGATTTAAAATATTCATATCTTGAGAATGGAAACAAGTTTCCCATCATCATTTCTAGTTTAGTACCTCTTGGGCATGAATTTCAACTGATTGAACTTTTGAGGGAGTATAAACAAGCTTTGGGATGCAAACTTGCTGACATTACTAGTATTACCCATCAATTTGCACACATCATATTTTATTAAATAATGAGGCTAAACCAGTGAGGCAGGAACAACATTGATTGAACCCAAACCTACTAGAAGTTGTAAAAAATGAGGTAACTAAATTATTGGATGCTGGAATCATTTACCCATTATTTGACAACCAATGAGTCAGTCCCATTCAAGTAGTTACTAAAACAATTGTCCTTATAATAATCAAAAATAAAAACAATGAATTGGTTCCAACTCGTGTGAATAATAGTTGGCATGTCTACATACACTATCGCCAACTAAACCAACACATTAGGAATAACCATTTACCTTTTCCATTCATTTAACAAATTCTAGAGAGGCTAGCGGGTAAGTCCCACTATTGGTTCCTTGATGGGTATTCTGGATACTTTTAGATCCATATTTCCCCCAAGGATTAAAAAAAGACAACATTCACTTTCCCCTTTGGGACATTTGTATATAGAAGGATGCAATTTGGTCTGTACAATGCTCCAGGTACTTTCCAGTGATGTATGGTTAGTATTTTTTCAGATTACCTAGAGAATTTCATGGATGATTTCACTATTTATAGCTCCTCTTTTGATGAATGCTTGAGTAGTTTTGGTTTAGTCCTACATCACTGTATTGAAAATAATCTTGTATTAAATTATTAGAAATGCCATTTCATGGTGCTACAAGGTATAGTTTTGGGTAATGTCATTTCTGGGGATAATATCCAAGTAGATAAATCAAAATTATATGTCATTTCTTCCTTAACATTCCCCAAAAATGTACGAGATGTGCGATCTTTCATAGGTCATGCTGGATTTTACCATCGTATCATTTTTGAATTTAGTAAAATTGTACTCTCCCTCTTCTAATTACTCCAAAAATAAAAAGTGTTTGTTTTTTATAAAGAATGTGAGGAAGATTTTAATAAGTTAAAATGGAGTCTCATGTCACCCCTGTTAATCCAAACACCTTAGTGGGATTTTCCATTTGAGCTCATGTTTGATTCCACTAACTATGCATTTGGGGAAGTCTTGTCACAAAGGGTCAATCGATATTCACATGTCATTGCTTATACCTCATGTACTTTGGACCTTGCCCAAGAAAACTACACCACAACTGAAAAATAATTCCTTTCCATTGTGTTCGCCTTGGACAAATTCAGGTCATACCTTTTAGGGTCCAAAGTAATTGTGTTCTCTAACCATTATGTACTCCCGTATCTCCTTAAGAAACTAGAATCCAAACCACATCTCATTCTATGGATGCTCCTCCTTCAGAAATTCAATTTAGAAATTAGAGATAAAAAAGAAGGAGAGAATGTGGTGGCTGACCATATCAGTAAGATCCACACATCCTTGGACATTGAATCATACCCCTGTCTTCCTATAAATGATATGTTTCCTGATGAGAAACTGTATCGAGTGCAAGATGTTATTCCTTGGTATACTGAAATTGTAAATTATTCGGTAGCATCTTGAATTCCTACTAATTTCAACAAAAACTAGGCCGACCATCTCAAACATGAGTCTCGTTGGTACATTTGGGATGACCCCTACCTTTGGAATACTTGTAGTGATAAAGTCCTTAGGCATTGTGTTCATGATAGTGAGTTTCAATCCTTTATTCTATTTTTCCACACTCTTGCTTATGGGGGCCACTTTGGTCACCAACAGACTGCTCACAAGGTCCTCAATTCCGGTCTCTTTTAGCCTACATTATTTTGGGATTCCTATGAATTATCGAAATCCTGCCCTTACTTTCAAAGAATAGGGAATGTATCTAAAATATATTAGGTTCCACAAAAACCCTTTCCCTTCCATGAAATTTTTGATGTTAGAGGAATTAAATTTATGGGAACATTCCCCAATTTATTTGTTAACCTGTACATTCTATTAGAAGTGTATTTTGTTTCAAAATGAAAAGTGGCATGAGCTAAAAAGTCTGATGATTCTAAGGTAGTTGTAAAATTTTTGAGAACCCAAATTTTCTATAGGTTTGGATTACCTAGGTTCATCATCCGTGACCAGAGTTCTCATTTCCCTAACCGAACAGTGCAATATCTTTTGCGTTGGTATGGGTTCAGGCATCAAGTGTCTACTATATATCACCCACAGACCAATGGTCATGCCGAGGTGTCAAATAGAGAGGTAAAACAAATTATTAAAAAAAATATGGTTCAACCCAACAGAAAATATTTGAGTTTTATACTTTATGATTCATTATGGGCTTACCGTACTTCTTTTAAGACTCCCATTGGAATGTCACCATATCAGCTGGTGTTTGGAAAGATTTGTCACCTCCATATTGAGATTGAGCACTGGGACTACTGGGATATTAAAAAATGCAATTCTAATCTTTCTGGTGCAAGTTATCAAAGGATGCTATAGATTTAGGAGTTGGAGGAAATGCATAGAGATTCATATGACAACTTAAGGATTTATGAGGAGTGAACCAAGGCTACCCATGATCGTCTCATCCTTCATCGTCAGTTCCACATTGGGTATAAGGTCCTCCATTACAATTAAAGGATGAAGTTCCATCCAAGTAATCTTCGTTCCCAATGGTTTGGACCATACAATTTTACTAATGTCTCTTCATTTTGTGTTGTCTAGGTTCAAAATGAAGAAACTAAGAAAACCTTCAATGTGAATGGGTAGCAGCTGAAGCACTTCCATAAATCCATTCTGGATTCCCTGATGAAGGAACTCCAATTTCAAGAAGCAGTCCATGAATGACACTTACCATATTTAATCCTTCCTTCCTACATTTTATTTTATTATAGTGAGGACACTGCACACTTTATGTGTGGGGTGATGAGTATATTCCGAGGTTAGTTAGGAATTTTCAACATCTTTATTCTTTTTTTCTTTTTAAATTACTGAATTGTATTTTCACTTTTCCCCCATTCCCTCCCACTCACCTTTGTGCCGGAATATTATTTTTTATGCCCACTTTATCATATAAAATTATGCCTATTTAATCATGGAAGTTATTGAAAATGCATTCATAGTTTTAGAATTAAAAAAAATCTAATGCATTGTGTATTTTAGAAAAAAATCAATACGGTGGTGTGAATTTATTTTGAAATTTAGTTCTTTGTTGATGATATAAATGGTTGTATCATTTTTAAACCTTTGAGAAGAATGGATCCCTTCATTGTGAATAGTTTAAGGAAAATTTATGTCACATAATTTCTCCACACAACTTTGCACCCAACCATGATGTGTGAAGATTTCTACTTTATAGAAGGTAAATATAACTAGGTTTATTTTTCTCTACTTTCTAAAATAATTTTCCATACGTTTTTTTCTTATATGATCTATTTCATTACTATATCAGATTAACCTATGTGTGTGTACCTATTATCTGACTGTTGTACACCTTATGAAAATGGGGTTGTATATTGGGCAGGTCAAAAACCACCCTTCCTTGACCTTTGATCTTGTTATAACTATTACAATTAGTGTTGTGAGGAGATCAAACATGGGCCGGGAGAAGAGTGTGAGATTTGTTCCATGTGAAACTTCTTAAAAATTAATAAATGAGGGGAGTGCTAAAATGTACAACGTATGGGGATATCTAGGTTTAGAGATTATGGTTTGACTTATGGGAATGCTTAAGTGTGTGGGTTTTGAAATTTTATTGCAAATGATGCGGGGAAAGTTTAGTGAAAAGGATCTTGTAAGTAGACAATTATTAAAATAATTTATATTTACTCGATAAAATGTGGAAAGAATATCTTGAAATGGTTGTCACACACACTCATGGAGAATTAGTGACATGGTTAACTTTTGAATTATTTTATTTGACTGGTATCATACATCTCTTGGAATTTTATTTGGATACAATTTTTGAGACGTCTTTTTCCATGATCACTGATAATAACTCTTCGGTGTGATTTTTTCTTTGATCACATTTCTATCAGGAATTAAATTTTAATTGAATGTTAAATCATTATGAAGTTGGAAATATCTACATGCATAATTTTTGGAATTATGAATTTTCCCAGTAGTGAAAATTTTTAGGTGTGGGGGTGTGATCGCATTGCGATTCACTATTTCATTTTCACCCTTACACCACTGTGCTAAACTTGTTTTATATTGAAAATTATAAAAATAATTACAAATTTCATTCCATGTTTGAATCGTTTATTTTTTTTATCACATTTAAAATGGGAAGTGTTACTTTTTTATGATTCCATTGCAGGAGGAGGTGATTTAGAGGGCACATGATGATGTCCAAGAAAAATGGGCCAAATTGAGCAGCATCTATGCACATCAGGGGAATCATTCACACAATACTACTGAACTGTGCATCCAAATGGGATGACATTATGTGGGATAGTCCAAAATTCATTAGGATACATTTGATCTAAAGCAACCCAAGACTCATTAATCCATCTGGTGTCCCAAATGTCCTGCTCTGTCCAGCACAATGAATCTACACGAAGTCAAAAGTAGTGTACTGTGATCTATTCATATCTCAGGATCTACTTTCCCAAATGATGCCAAACATTCGGTGGATACATTCAAGAGGTGGAGCTATAATGTTGTTATTTTTTTCCAAATCGATATAGGGTCTTCTGGAGGTCAAAACCCATGTGATAAGTGGTTTTAAGAAATTTGTGTGCTCAAAACCACCTTCCCATTTTCCTATAAAATGGCCCCTTGGGCTCTCCATTTGAAAGTTCAGAAAAAGAGTGAAGTGATGCCAATTTATAGTTCCAGAGGAGTACTCTATTCATTCTAGGAGTTCTATAGGCCCCTATCTTCATAGTGGGATCAAGTATAAAGAAGAAGTTCCACCCAAGATTCCTCCTCCTCCTAATTTCAAGCTAAACGATGGACAATCATTTCGAGAGAGCTACACATACATGGGAGGGAGTTCGTACACTTGATATTCAACTGGTTTTCTGTAATTTGTGTGATAAATATTTTACTTATGCTTAGCTTTGATGCACTTATCTTCTGAATACATTTATCTCATTATAATTAAGTGAAACACTTTTTGTCTCAACACCGATTGAGTTGAGATTTCAAGGGGGAATCTTGTATTGTTCCGATTGGACAAGACAAGACTACTATTTATCTCACACATACATAAGATTTTCATATGATTTGGTAGCCTTTATTTTCTATGTTTCATACCCAATCCTTGACAACACGATTGTTGTGTCAAGGGGTGGAACTTTGAGCATCATTTTAATAGGCAAGAGGAAAGTCAAGATCTTGAAAACCCTCAACCAATGGTTTCCATTAAACCATGTGTATTTGTAGAGACCCGAAGCTTATCGTACATGGAAACTACATTACTTTTGCGGAATACATAGTACATAACAAAAACACACACACAAGGATCGTAATAGTTTAGTGTCTTTGGAAACTCGGAATAAAATCTTCTAATCGTGGTGAAAGATCTTCAACATCTCCCATAAAGATCTTCCTTTTTTTTACCTAAAACCTTTCTTTATATCCTGGGGAAAAGAAAACATAAAAGGGTGAGCTCAAATGCTCAGTAAGGGTAAACAAAAGAAATCTCAATCACATCGTATTCATAAGAACATAACATTTTGGAAATCATAACCTGCAAAAGAGAGCATAATTTCATAACACGGGATAAATCATGGTAGTGAAATGTAATAACAATAATCATAACTTAAAACATGAAACTTTGTGTCATTCACACATAATCATAGAGAATCATTTCTTGTTAGTCAAGACTCATTGCCAGGACTATCTTAGTGGACAAAGTCCCTTTCTGAATCGAGTAACCCTCGTTTCAGTCCTGTTTCACTGAACCGGTATAACCTACCATTCCAGCCATGTCTATCTCATGAGATATAAAATCTTTACCCAATGCATTGGAGGGAGATATAGGTCCCACCCATCTCATAATGATACCATTATTATGTGTGCCACAAAATCATAAATCATACATCATTGCATAACCCATGTAATACAAATGGGAATCTTAAACATCATGACATCATAAAACAATTCATACAAGATAAAGGAATTCATAAAAATAATTCAATCACAACATGATCAAATCAATGTAATAATAGGGATAAAAACAGAACCCTTTTATTATCTTAGATGGAAAATAATTTTGATAAAACACTTGAACTCCATTATTGAGGAAAATATCCTTTCTTCTACAAAAACATTTTTCCTTTCATAACATGTCATACGACTTTAAAATAAAAGAAGTTGATTAAAAATAAACTTGAAAACTTGTAAATGAAGCTTCTTGGAAATAATGTTTTAAAAATCCATTCATGTCGTATAAGTTTAAAAAAAACATTCTTCGTACTTTTGTCGGAAAAGTCAAAAAGTACCTCGTATGAAAAACGACAAAAGATTCCTTTAATATCTTTTACTAAAAACTCACCAAAGGGTAAAATTGGATTTAAAAAATTGTAGGTGGATGGAAATAATATTACATATTGAGAAAACATGGATGTGGATGATAAAATACACCCCAGTAAATACCAAAGTATAAACAATCTCGGATAAAAATGAGATTGTGATATTTCCCTTACCTTAGGTCCGACTTGCTTTGTAAGTGTCCGAACCTCCTGTATAATGATTTAAATCATGTTATTGACTTATTACAGAATCATATTCATTGTTATGATATCATATATGGTTCACTTATGACATTATATTACCCGTTTTTTTGTAAATTCCATGTTAAAGAAGCGTTTTGGGTAAGATCGTTTCATTTATCGTAGGTGTTTTGACTTGTTGTTCTTGACATCATTATTACTTATATAATGATTTACTCACTTCCAGAATATAAAATATGATTTATATATCATATATATTCAGTATATATATATATAATAGGTAGATAAATAAAATGAAAAACACCGTTCATGGAGACGGTAGTCCGTACGTACGCATGAACGCTGTTTTCCTTTCCTTATTGTCTTGAAATGGAAGTAAGTAGATGACATACATATGTGTATATATACATAAATCCAGTAGCTTTATAATGTCATATATTTCATTATTATTTCTTATATATACATTATAATCATTCTTAAATGGTTAACATGGAGAATGAATCTCATCGCGTCGTGGAGACGGTAGTCCGTACGTACGCACGAGCGATGATATCATTTCTATAAATATTGAATTGAATTGGAGTGGATCATACAATATATCAGAATCAATATTATGTTGTAATAACTATGTATAGTTATTCTTTACACCATTATACCCATCCATGTAAGGTGGTGGTGGAAAATAGATTACACCACGGCGTGGAGACGGTATTCCGTACGTACGCACGCGCGGTGATTTCTTTTTCCGTAGGATGGATAGATGGTGAAATAGGGTTGTTTCATACTTATAATAACATATCAGTATATGAGTGATACTGATGTTATTACTTCATAATGAAACAACCTAATAAGAAGAAGGGGAAGAAGAAATAAAGATGAAAGAATTGGTAACGGTAATTACCTCTTCTTTGAAGTGCCTCTTTGAGACCTCCTATTAGGGCACTAAAATTGGTCTTTGAGGAAGACCAGAACCTCTAGGATGTTTTTAGGGAAGTGGAGAAGAGATTTTGGCAGGGGTTGGCCGAGCTTGAGTGCTCAAATTGGTGTGAGGAGGAGGGAGAGGAGGTGTCCTTTTATAAGGGAGGAGAGGGGCACCTTAGGAATACCTCAAAATATTATTTTATTTTAAAGTCAAAATCGGTTTATAATGGTTCCAAAGGGTCTTATTTCGAAGATAAAGTGGGGATGGGTCGAAATCCTATCAACCAATATGATTTAGACAAGTTTAGGTTATTATTCTAACCTTATCAATTAGATTTAACTCTAAGTTAAATAATTTAACTTTTACCGTGTCTTTTTTTTTCTTTCACTATATGGTTAATACACTTACTATAACATGCCAAACAAACCCCAAATTGTTTATTATTAAAATATATATCCTTATATAAGTCATTTGGCCGAACCTTAGATTTTTAGGAATAAAATAACAATTAATAATATAATATTTGATTTAAAAACTATTTTGTGTCAATTTTGACACTATTTGATATATGATTTTTTGTGAAAGTCATAAAAGAATTATATGTTCGAACCAAGTTGATTAAATCAACACTAATATATCATAGTAACCTAGAAAATTAGTGGAATTCATAAAAATTCTCAAATTATATTTATTTTGGTGTTTATAACATCAATTATGTCAATATTTCATTAATAAGATAATTACTGCATCATCATTGTGTCATAAATAAATTAAATTATTTGATGTCTAAAAATTACAAATAAAATACCATCATGTAGTAAATCTTTTTATCTTTCTAATTAATATTTACAATCGAATTTATCTTATGTATAACCCCATATTAAAAACGATTTACTTATTAAACTTTGATTTTAACTATTTTAACCCTTCTTTAAATAAATTAATAATAAATGTCCTAATCTAATCCAAGTGGGCCTAAATGGTCATATTTTATTCCTAAGTTTGTTTTTGGTCGAATTAAACTTGTCCAATAGAATTAGGACATGTGTTAGGGTAATATTAATATCATATTTACCCTTAGTTACCTTATTTACTAATAACCGCGGTAAAAAAAAGTAAAAAGTTACTATTCACCAAAAATTATTTTCATCTCATTGAACCACATTTTACTTACTGACATAAACCGTGTCTCTCGGATTTTTGAAATTCCATTCACAGAAGCGGTAAAATTAAGTTTTATGAAAAATTCAGTTTTTTAACTACCACTTAGTAGTTTCACTATTCATCAAAAATTGATGTTTTTCAGAACAGTGCCAAAATTTCATCCCAAGCTATATTTCATATTCCGAATTCAAAAATGAAGTCTATTTTACCAAATTCATTACATAAAAGTTGAATTAATTAATTTTATAATTAAATCCCGCTGTTAAAACAAATAGCGTGTTTTTAAGAAACAATATCTATCAAAAGATTGACACTTGTTTATGTCTAGTTTAAATGTGAAATTACATCCAATGAACAACATTGTATTAAATTGTAAAAATATATTCTAAATATACTTTAAAACCACTCAAATTAATGATTTATCAATATTAATTATTTCGATTAAAAAAGTTGTTTTTAATTATAATTTAGTAATTTTCACTATTCATCAGAATATGAAAGTTATCCGAAAAGTACCAAAATTTCACCTTAGGCTAAATTCGATACTCCGAATCCAAAAATAAAGTCCATTTTAAAATTTCTAAAATTTAAAAAGTGGTTATTACTATTCATAACGGCTAGTTTTAATAATATTTTAATAGCATATCATTGTTTCGTGAAACTCAGTATTACGTACCACACACGCTATCGAGGAAGGTTGCGATTGCGTGTAATGCAAGGCAAGTCAAGGATGCGTGTTGTGCAAGCTCCTTTTGGTGTAGCGTACAACACAAGACATTAGTGAAATAAAAAAGAATATTTTTCATAAAATCTCGGGCTGTTACATTCTACCCCCCTTAAAATGAATTTCGCCCTCGAAATTCATCAGGGTTATAAATGGTTTACTATTAGAAAGTTTCTTTAATAGACACCCACATCATAAAAAGGAATACCAAAACTTGGCTTTAAAAACTAAAGTATGAAATGTAACGATTACCCAAATAAACTAATCACTGGGTTTCCACATAGGTGAAAATATGGATATGGAAGAGAAATCTAACCATCATGTTCTGATGGAGAGTGGTAGAGAACATGGCTATGGAAAAGCCTGTAATCACAAATCCATAAATTTGTGACGATCTAAGGTACCATCTGATTCATCAGGTATAAGAGAACTAGGACAACATTTTTGGTTTTCAAGATCATTTCCCTTAAGATAAAGAATTTGAATTAGAATAAATACTTACTTTATTTTGGTATAATCTCACTGTTGTTCGTGCCTTTAACAATTTCCACTTCATCTCTTAAATAAATGAAGTTGAATTTTTTATTCGTGAAGTGTTAGCAGATCATGTGATAGAATGACGGGTCATTCCATCAGTCTCAAAAGGTTAGCAAAATTTATATACATAAGTCGATCTATAGTGGGATTAATCATATATGGTTCCTAAAATGGTCTTATACTTCATATATCATACTGCTTAATATAATAACACTAGTTTCTACTAAACAGGGACTTCCTGTAGGTCAGTGGTAGGCGATAAAGGCCAGTCGCACTTCGGTTGTGGGTTCGATTCCTACAGCCTTGTCTGAAGCGATGGGCTATCGCCCGTCCTGCAGGTTGTCCTTTTTCTAAAACTACGTTACTATAACATCCCATCAATAATATCGAAAATCTTCTATCCTTAAACAATACTAACTTATGTCCAACATAATCCAGTCTAATCTTTAGGCTTATACATAATACTGCAGTCCACTCTCATAATATAGTGACAACGATTACCAGAGATTTAATACTGTCGTTGATCCCCACATATCATAAGATATGTCTTGTTGGTCACATTCCAAACATTCAAAGTCCTTAATCGTGTATTCTCTTGAATACCTTAGTGAAAACATGAGTGCAGTTAAAAGTTAACACTTTCCACATACCAAAATCCTCAAAATTCTATATACTCAAACCATGATATCACTAAGTCCTTATATCAATCATGAGCTCATGAATACTATTAAACATTTCATTTTCTCGTCTTCATTATGCGCATATCATCTTATTTCCAAAAAATATCTCAATCACTTTGAATACCACATCAATAAATATTGCAATACTCAATGATACAACATTATTTTGGAATCCCATTACATAAACACTTAATCATTCCACCACATCGTTGTCATATTCAACATTGCCAATAGTGATCGCATGTGATTTCCCTTTGTCCTTTGCCTTCAGTGGTTGCTCATGTTGATCATCACTAACCCTTGGATTAGGGCAATTATTAGCATAATGCCCCATTTCCTTGCACTTGAAGCATTGAAGTGTTGGCGGTGCGTTCTCTGCAGTGTTTGCTTTATTCACATCATTAGAAACCCTTTTTCCATTACTTCAACACTCAACTGCTCGATGACCTTCTTTTCCACACTTAAAACATTTTCTAGTCCCTTTAAGACAATCTACACCATGCTTCTTTCCACACTTTGTGCATAAGGAAACATTCATCTTCTTTTCACCATTATTCTGAGATTTCTCCTTGAACTCCATCTTTCGTTTCTTGTCAAAACCATGAGATGGATATGTAACACCAACTTCCATTTCTACCTTGATAGCACAACGCACAATTTCTTGATAGCTACTGAAGACTCTTATAGCTAATGCCCTTCGAAGACTTGGTTTTAAGCCACTGAAAAATCGATCAACTTTTCTTTCAGGTTGGATGATAATTCCAGAAGCATACCTTGCAAGTCTTGTAAAATTTGCTTCATAGGTACCAACAGGTTCATCGTCCCTTTGCTTCAGTTCAAGAAACTCTTTCTCCATCTTTGTTCGAAGAATAAGAGGGAAGTACTTACTGAAAAACAAGTTCTTGAACTCGTCCCATTCCATGGACTCAATTTCATCTCTTGGCCTCGTATTCTTGATAAGATTCCACCATTGATCAGCTTCACCTTCCAAACGATATACTGCTAAGATGACTTTATCATGTTCAGAACATTGAAGAACTGAAAATATCTTTTCAGTAGTACTGATCCATTGTTCAGCCACAAGTGGATCAGAAGACCCACTGAAAGAAGGTGGACGTTGCCTCATGAAGGACTCAATAGAATATTGCTCCCTTCTCTGCTCATTTGGAAGTCCAGAATGATTCATAGCTTGTGTAAGTATAGCAATAAGATTTTGCACTCCATCTCCCATAACATTTGTTTGTTCAGGAGGGCAATCATTGCATTGTCCATTGCATTGATCAACACGGTTCCTTCGGGTTCCAGCCATCGTCTAAAACCCAAAAAGAATAGTGTGAGAGGCAAAAATCATGCTAGGGAAAACAACATAATAAAGGGGGAGTACCTTCAATCTCCAACATCTTAGGTTTAATTCTATGATCGTTAGCGTAATTCTATTACTATAACCTATACGTATACTTATCCCTAGGGACATCCCTAGACATACCTTAGAAATATCTCTAGGGATCACACTAACGTTTTCGCATCCTAGTTTCCAAAGGTTGACTAAACCTTTCCTCTGATACCAACTGTAGAGACCCTAAGCTTATCGTACATGGAAACTACATTACTTTTGCGGAATACTTAGTACATAACAAAAACACACACACAAGGATCGTAATAGTTTAGTGTCTTTGGAAACTCGGAATAAAATCTTCTAATCGTGGTGAAAGATCTTCAACATCTCCCATAAAGATCTTCCTTTTTTTTTACCTAAAACCTTTCTTTATATCCTGGGGAAAAGAAAACATAAAAGGGTGAGATCAAATGCTCAGTAAGGGTAAACAAAAGAAATCTCAATCACATCGTATTCATAAGAACATAACATTTTGGAAATCATAACCTACAAAAGAGAGCATAATTTCATAACATGGGATAAATCATGGTAGTGAAATGTAATCACAATAATCATAACTTAAAACATGAAACTTTGTGGCATTCACACATAATCATAGAGAATCATTTCTTGTTAGTCAAGACTCATTGCCAAGACTATCTTAGTGGACAAAGTCCCTTTCTGAATCGAGTAACCCTCGTTTCAGTCCTGTTTCACTGAACCGGTATAACCTACCATTCCAGCCATGTCTATCTCATGAGATATAAAATCTTTACCCAATGCATTGGAGGGAGATATAGGTCCCACCCATCTCATAATGATACCATTCTTATGTGTGCCACAAAATCATAAATCATACATCATTGCATAACCCATGTAATACAAATGGGAATCTTAAACATCATGACATAATAAAACAATTCATACAAGATAAAGGAATTCATAAAAATAATTCAATCACAACATGATCAAATCAATGTAATAATAGGGATAAAAACAGAACCCTTTTATTATCTTAGATGGAAAATAATTTTGATAAAACACTTGAACTCCATTCTTGAGGAAAATATCCTTTCTTCTTCAAATTTTTTTTTCCTTTCATAACATGTCATACGACTTTAAAATAAAAGAAGTTTATTAAAAATAAACTTGAAAACTTGTAAAGGAAGCTTCTTGGAAATAATGTTTTAAAAATCCATTCATGTCGTATAAGTTTAAAAAAAACATTCTTCGTACTTTTGTCGGAAAAGTCAAAAAGTACCTCGTATGAAAAACGACAAAAGATTCCTTTCATATCTTTTACTAAAAACTCACCAAAGGGTAAAATTGGATTTAAAAAATTGTAGGTGGATGGAAATAATATTACATATTGAGAAAACATGGATGTGGATGATAAAATACACCCCAGTAAATACCAAAGTATAAACAATCTCGGATAAAAATGAGATTGTGATATTTCCCTTACCTTAGGTCCGACTTGCTTTGTAAGTGTCCGAACCTCCTGTATAATGATTTAAATCATGTTATTGACTTATTACAGAATCATATTCATTGTTATGATATCATATATGGTTCACTTATGACATTATATTACCCGTTTTTTTGTAAATTCCACGTTAAAGAAGCGTTTTGGGTAAAATCGTTTCATTTATCGTAGGTGTTTTGACTTGTTGTTCTTGACATCATTATTACTTATATCATGATTTACTCACTTCCAGAATATAAAATATGATTTATATATCATATATATTCAGTATATATATATATATATAATAGGTAGATAAATAAAATGAAAAACACCGTTCATGGAGACGGTAGTCCGTACGTACGCATGAACGCTGTTTTCCTTTCCTTATTGTCTTGAAATGGAAGTAAGTAGATGAAATACATTTGTGTATATATACATAAATCCAGTAGCTTTATAATGTCATATATTTCATTATTATTTCTTATATATACATTATAATCATTCTTAAATGGTTAACATGGAGAATGAATCTCATCGCGTCGTGGAGACGGTAGTCCGTACGTACGCACGAGCGATGATATCATTTCTATAAATATTGAATTGAATTGGAGTGGATCATACAATATATCAGAATCAATATGATGTTGTAATAACTATGTATAGTTATTCTTTACACCATTATACCCATCCATGTAAGGTGGTGGTGGAAAATAGATTACACCACGGCGTGGAGACGGTATTCCGTACGTACGCACGCGCGGTGATTTCTTTTTCCGTAGGATGGATAGATGGTGAAATAGGGTTGTTTCATACTTATAATAACATATCAGTATATGAGTGATACTTATGTTATTACTTCATAATGAAACAACCTAAGAAGAAGAAGGGGAAGAAGAAATAAAGATGAAAGAATTGGTAACGGTAATTACCTCTTCTTTGAAGTGCCTCTTTGAGACCTCCTATTAGGGCACTAAAATTGGTCTTTGAGGAAGACCAAAACCTCTAGGATGTTTTTAGGTAAGTGGAGAAGAGATTTTGGCAGGGTTTGGCCGAGCTTGAGTGCTCAAATTGGTGTGAGGAGGAGGGAGAGTAGGTGTCCTTTTATAAGGGAGGAGAGGGGCACCTTAGGAATACCTCAAAATATTATTTTATTTTAAAGTCAAAATCGGTTTATAATGGTTCCAAAGGGTCTTATTTAGAAGATAAAGTGGGGATGGGTCGAAATCCTATCAACCAATAGGATTTAGACAAGTTTAGGTTATTATGTTAACCTTATCAATTAGATTTAACTCTAAGTTAAATAATTTAACTTTTACCGTGTCTTTTTTTTTTCTTTCACTATATGGTTAATACACTTACTATAACATGCCAAACGAACCCCAAATTGTTTATTATTAAAATATATATCCTTATCTAAGTCATTTGGCCGAACCTTAGATTTTTAGGAATAAAATAACAATTAATAATATAATATTTGATTTAAAAACTATTTTGTGTCAATTTTGACACTATTTGATACATGATTTTTTTTAAAGTCATAACAGAATTATATGTTAGAACCATGTTGATTAAATCAACACTAATATTTCATAGTAACCTAGAAAATTAGTGGAATTTATAAAAAGTCTCATATTATATTTATTTTGGTGTTTATAACATCAATTATGTCAATATTTCATTAATAAGATAATTATTGCATCATCATTGTGTCATAAATAAATTAAATTATTTCATGTCTAAAAATTACAAATAAAATACCATCATGTAGTAAATCTTTTATCTTTCTAATGAATATTTACAATCGAATTTATCTTATGTATAACCCCATATTAAAAATGATTTACTTATTAAACTTTGATTTTAACTATTTTAACCCTTCTTTAAATAAATTAATAATAAATGTCCTAATCTAATCCAAGTGGGCCTAAATGGTCATATTTTATTCCTAAGTTTGTTTTTGGTCGAATTAAACTTGTCCAATAGAATTAGGACATGTGTTAGGGTAATATTAATATCATATTTACCCTTAGTTACCCTATTTACTAATAACCGCGGTAAAAAAAAAGTAAAAAGTTACTATTCACCAAAAATTATTTTCATCTCATTGAACCACATTTTACTTACTGACATCAACCGTGTCTCTCGGATTTTTGAAATTCCATTCACAGAAGCGGTAAAATTAAGTTTTATGAAAAATTCAGTTTTTTAACTACCACTTAGTAGTTTCACTATTCATCAAAAATTGATGTTTTACAGAACAGTGCCAAAATTTCATCCCAAGCTATATTTCATATTCCGAATTCAAAAATGAAGTCTATTTTACCAAATTCATTACATAAAAGTTGCATTAATTAATTTTATAATTAAATCCCGCTGTTAAAACAAATAGCGTGTTTTTAAGAAACAATATCTATCAAAAGATTGACACTTGTTTATGTCTAGTTTAAATGTGAAATTACATCCAATGACCAACATTGTATTAAATTGTAAAAATATATTCTAAATATACTTTAAAACCACTCAAATTAATGATTTATCAATATTAATTATTTCGATTAAAAAGTTGTTTTTAATTATAATTTAGTAATTTTCACTATTCATCAGAATATGAAAGTTATCCGAAAAGTACCAAAATTTCACCTTAGGCTAAATTTGATACTCCGAATCCAAAAATGAAGTCCATTTTAAAATTTCTAAAATTTAAAAAGTGGTTATTACTATTCATAATGGCTAGTTTTAATAATATTTTAATAGCATATCATTGTTTCGTGAAACTCAGTATTACGTACCACACACGCTATCGAGGAAGGTTGCGATTGCGTGTAATGCAAGGCAAGTCAAGGATGCGTGTTGTACAAGCTCCTTTTGGTGTAGCGTACAACACAAGACATTAGTGAAATAAAAGAGAATATTTTTCATAAAATCTCGGGCTGTTACAGTATTTTTCAAAATTATGAAATAAATAATATGTGTAGTGAACTTGAGATGATATCTTTATCTCATAATTCTAAAACACCAACTTTATTTATCAACTATTAATGCCTTTAAGTTATGTTATTTTCTTAAAACTATTTTCAAATTCACCCCCTCTATTTGTAATCTTTATTAAAAATACACAATATAAGCTACCAATAATCCTTGAGAGATGACCTAGGGTCTACCCTATAGTACAAAATCATCTTTAAATAGCTATCAATTTTATGTGTTAGGACAACGCATTCATGACACCTCATTCAAATCCTTTGGTAAAATCAAAAACACTAAAAGAAGAACTAAAAATGACGAAAGATTGAACAATGACTAATAAGTCACATACCTTTGGATTTAGAAGTCTTAATTCATTTGAGAGAGATAGAGGTAGAGTTCATAGTGGAGTGGTATAGAGGTGGTGAGAGAGAGCATGTAATGACGATGGCGTATGATAGTGAGGGAGAGATTACAATGGTTAGGGACAATGGTTGTGAGGGTTTGTAGAGATGAGCGAGGGAGAGTGCATGTCAGCGAGGGAGAGCTCGCAACAGCAAGGGAGGGAGAGTAGAAATGAGGGAGAGTGATAGGAAGGGCGTGTGACAATGACGAAAAGTGCACTACATTGAAGGAGAATAGCAGCGAGGGAGAGAGGCAATGAGGTTTTAGTTCCATGAGATCTTGAATTAAGAGGGATAATAAGTTTAATTAGGGTTAGCTTTATTAGATATCAAAGTGTTTTTTCAACTAAAAAATTCCAATGAAGAGGGGTTTTATCAGCGTTAAAATAACATGCATAGATAAAGTCCTTCTAGAAAAGTGCTGATAAATATTTAATAATATAATTGATATAATAAACAATTTAAATGTATATAATTATAAATAAATATTTATATAATTATAAAAATATTTATAAAATTTTAAATATTCATTTATTGATATAATTATTAATAAATATAAATAAATATAAATAAATATAATTATTTATATAATTAGAAATACATTAAACTAGATGTAAATATGTGTTTATAAATATAATTGTAGATATATATTTATAATTATAAATATAATTAAATATATTTAAAAATATTTTTATATGTTTATAAATAAATAAATAAATATATATATATTAATATATAAATATATATAATTATAAGTTTACTAGAATTGTTCAACCATGGATTTGGAAACTAAACGCATGACCCCAAATTTATTAACAAAAAGAAAGCATATAAGGAAGGAAAGAAAAAACACAAAGAAAAAAGGAAGAAAAAATTTGGAATATAGTGATAAGACATTACCACAAATAAAAAAATAGCTGTTATGAAATAGGAGAAGAAAACTCATCTTGTGGACAGAGATTGGCCACTGCCCCTACCACTAGGATGATGAGCCCTCCTCCAGTTTTAATGACTCTAACATGTATTTTCATCATCAGTTTAAGAGTGAAAGTTTTCATCTGGTGGGGTGGGATGCTCAAGAGGTCGAGGATCTTTTTCTCCAGTTGGACCTGAACTCTTTGATTGTCCTTAAACTCTGATCATTCAATGAGTGTTTCTGAATTCCTCATGGAAACCCATCCTACTATTTAATCTATTTAAAATTCTAAGTAGACCGATTGAGTGCTCCCTTAACTTTGGTAGGACATCAGTGGACCATTCCATGTCATATTCCTTTAGTAATTCTAACTTTGTACTGGATTTACTTGAATTGTTAAGAAAACTTGAAATACTTCCCCACCATGTTCATTATCCTCATGAAATCTACTTAGTGATTTTACCAATTGTGGATGAGACTTGTGCAATATTAAAAGTGGAACCAAGGTCTATACAATTCTAATTAGCTATAATAGATGCCTCCTAATCACAAATAGTAGGCTGAAGATAGGACTCTGCAATAACAAGGGTTGTTCAATCATCTTTGCAATCCCATGAACCTGCAGGAGGAACCATGTCCACAGACCCATCTACCCATGGAGTTAAATAAGGGATGTATTTGGGTGTTGCAAGATTAGATACTTCTTTATATTTCCCATTGGGATCATGCATAGAGGTTCAAAAAACCATAGCAGTATCAATGTTGACATCCCTTATTTAATTTGTTTTGCAGTATTGGAAGGAGTTCTATCCAGTGGATGAACAACCAAAGAATTGAGTGTCAAAGTATGTTGACCTTTTATGCAAGCTTTATTAACAAAATCCTTAGATTTACCAGGCTTTTGATTCATGAGTTGTAAAGATGAGAAAGAATACATCTTAAGAGGCTTCCTCCCTTTTCTAGAAGAGTAGGATAGGTATTTGTCTTCTTGGTCTTCCATAGCTTGTAAAAATTCAGAAACATCCTCTGAATCAAAAGAATCATTGTCATTAATTCCCTCTAATTTAGCAGAGCCTGATTGGTTCTCATAACAAGATATATCAAGACTATATGTATCATTTCTATGATCTTTTAGATTACCTTCTTCATGCACCTGATTATTCAGGTCATTTTTCAGGAGATGAGCACATGTCTACCCACCATCTTCCAATTGAGTATCTCCCACTTGACCCTAAAAGCTAGGATCAAAACTACCCTATTGTCTAGATAATCATTGGAATCATTCCCAATATGATCACCATTTGAAGGGGAAGCATTGTTCATTACTCACCTAAAATTACTATCCATGTGACCTTTATCCCACAAGAAATACAAACAAGCCTTTTTCTATATCTATCAAAGGTATATCCAATGTTGTGGAAGCCTATGCAAAAATCAGGCACTTTTTCATAATCATTATTCTGGTCAAACATGAAGTCATCAGTTGAAAGCACAACTATTTTAATCAAAGAGAGGAGAGGTAAAAATCTATGATAAAATGAGAAATGTGGCTCTATCTTTCCCTTTTCACCTCCTTGTCCATCTTAATACAGACACCATTACCTAAGGAAATCTCCCCTAAAAACTTCAGGTGCCAAAGAAACTAGCTCATGCCATGATTTCACAGCCAAACCTGGGTAAGTGAGATCTTTTCATTTAGTGGGTTAAAGTCAGGATTTTAGTCTCGTATCTTGATGAATCTAGGATTTAGGTTCACTTTAAAAAACCCACATGCCCTAGATTTCATGGCTATATTCAAGAAGACTATATAGAATAATCTATTCCTTAATGATGTAATTTTCCAACCATCAAAACCCCATATCTCAAGAAACCTTTTCTTGAGTTCAAATAAACTACATCGATTATCTTTAACATGAAAATATAAATGGAAAATAATAAATTTATTATATTCATTTACCTTTTTTATAAAAATTCCTTGGTTGGAGTCCACAAAAGCAGTTTCTCCGTTTTCCATGATTTTTTGGGATGTGAGTTTAAGTTCCACATAGACCACTTCAAAGGTTATATGATTATGTGCATATGCTTCATCACATAATTCCCCTGATATATATGTAGGTACTGTAGCTTTAGAATCCTAATATCCCGTGAAATCCTTCACATGTGCTGTTGTCGACGTGCCAACAATCCCAAACACTGCTTGTGCATAAGAAAAACTTTTCCATTTTTGAAAGCCACATGAGTCTCTAGGGTCTAAAGGATTCATCTTCTTCAAGACACCCTTTATTTAGGAATCCGAATCAGATGGATTCACAAAATCAAAATTCAAGATCTCATCACAAAAATAAGCCCTAAGACCAGGAGCCAGGTCCTTCAAAGCCCCCTTGTCCATTTAATCTAGGACCAAAATCAAAGGAGGAGAGAATTCCTGCTCAACCTTCTTCATATCATCCATGAGATATGCCACCAGAACCCTCATCAGCTAAATGTCTTCAAGATCACCATGGAGTCCTGCGAGTGCAATGACCATCTATACCCTCCACACACACAGATATATATATATATAACTTGTATAATTATAAATATAAGAAATATATTTTTGAAAATTTTATAATCATTTAAATATAGAAATATTTATTTACAATTATATAAAAACTTTTAAAATATTATATATAGTTATTTATAATTATAAATATATAATTTTATAAATATATTAAATATACATTTATAAATATATTTTTATATATATGTAAATAAATAAATAAATATATATATATATTTATAAATATTTATTTACAAATATATATATTTTTAAATACGTTTATGCTTTGTTTGACCCCATCATATCCTCCTATAATTTTATTTTCTTTTAATAAAAAATGGGCTTGGGATGTTCGACTCTATCCTTAACTTGTTATTGAAATTAAAAAAAATAAAAAAGTATTAAAAAGTGAATTTTTAACATCTACATGTATTATAGATGCATAAAAAATGAAGAAAAACAAATAAATAGATGATATTAATTATATAAATAACAATTTTTTTAAAAACTGAATCATATCAACTATACAAAAATATTAATAAATAAATTAAATCAAATAAAATAAAATTAAATTAAATTAAACACACAAACACATATTCATGATAAAAAGATTAAAATAAATATATATTAAAAATGGCTAAATATCAAAAATGAATAAATACAAAAATACAAAAAATGGAGAGATATTAAAAAAGAATAAATAATATTAAATCAACAAAAAGACTTGCGAACACACATACATGTACACATTATATACATAAATACGTACACATACACATCTAAACACCCACCCACACATACTCACACACATATAATTATACATGTATATATATTTTAAATTATTTAATATCAATATAAATTTATTTTCAAATAAACATATTAATTTATATATTACATAATTGTTTAAATAAAATATTAATATATAATATTATTTTAATTATATACACATTTTTAATTAATTTTTATAAATAAACTATTAAACAGTTTGACTAATATAAATTTGATATTTTTTATATATAAAATTATGAAAATGAGATTCATTTTTTATTAAAATTTATATAGGTCCCATTTATATAATATATATACATATATATACTTAATTTAGTATTAATATTATTTAAAAATATATAAATATATAAATATAAATCAAATTAATCACTACAACCATTGTGAGTGCTAAATAATAAGCACTGATTAAGGTGTAACATTTATCAGAGCTAAAAAAGCACCGATAAATGGGTGACTTTTATCTATAATAGAAAAAAACACTGAAAAGGGAAACCCTTTTATTAGGGATTCTTTTAGTGATGATAAATGGTAACTTTACCAGTGCTTTTTGTGAGTGCTGAGAAAAGTTCCCTTTTTTCAATGCTTTTTGTGTAACGCAAATAATGGGCAGTGCTAGATAAAGCATGATTTGTGGTAGTGTGGTGATTTATTTTTATTCTCTATGATGGAGATATAACAAAGGGACTATATACATATGTTGTGTTTATGTTAATTATTGAAACTATAGGCCCAAAACACACTAATAGGGGGGGGGGGTGAATTAGGGTTCCCAATTCATCTTGACTTCTAGTAGATCTTTTCCTCATGTTTGCAAGAACATCTTGAACCTATCAATATTCAAGTACAAAAAATATAAATATTTAAAAATTTATTTTAGGGACATAAATATTTTAATTGGTTCACCTCAAATAACTAATCCATGTATAATATGTTAATGATGTGTAGAAATACTATATGATAACACTACTCAAATTTGGTGTTATAAAATTATAAAAAAACACACTATTAACCCCAGGGTCTCTCCCTCATATTATCTATCTAAATAGAAGTTTAACACAATGAATATAAGATTATGTGACCTGATTATACATGATAATGATTCTTTAGGACACATGAAAACTTGACAAGAAAATGTGTTTCCTGAAAGAGCCAATTTGGATCTATATAATCACTAAGAGGGAGAGGGGGTAAATATGTGATATTTGTTTATTATATTTTCTTACATAGGAAAAAACCATAATATACTATTAGAGTGATAAAAAGTTGATAAAAATAAGAAAACAATGAAAATCACATGGAAACAAGAATTTATAAGGTTCACTACTCAGTAATAGTAGTTTGTCTATGAATTGATTTGGAAATAACACAAGACCGAAAAATCCACTAGAAAACAATATTTTGTATGTGGTTACGAAAATCAGTGAATATATTTTCAATTTTAAATAAATAAAGTCAATTTAAAGTGCATTTTATCCTCACATATATAAACTACATAACAATATTTTCATAAAAACTATAAGAACCTTCACCAACAGGATTCAATTTGTTATCACTATGCTTCTTGATCTTTCTTCACACTTGGTTTTCATGAAATAAATTATTGTTCTTTAATTTATTGAATAGTGGTGGGATTGTACACATACTTGGACTTTTATACAAATAAATCCATATGATCACCTATTTTTCTGGTAAGTTCCATCCAATCATCCATCTAGTATACTCTATCTGGTGCCTTCTAAATACCGAAACCACATCTTACGCACTGTTCGTCCTATCACCTTAGCATAATATCTATCCGATACTACCTAATATGAAACCATGCCCACTATCTATCCCCTAATAACTCCCAAAAATGTTCACATTCTTCCTTTTCTTAATATACCCAATTTATCCAATCATTTTTGTACACCATCTGTTTGAAACCAACTCATGGGAAGACTCCATCTAGTATTCATCTGTTCAATGTTTCTTCAAAAAGTATGTCCAATGAACTTTTTAATTATGCAGTGCTCCTCATCACCTTCTCATGTGTGAATAGTGATAAAACTGAATTATCATACCCCATTTATATAGTTCTTCTTGATGGATAAAGGTCTTAAAAAATTATTTTTCCCACATAATGAAGACTCAATTTTCGAATCTCATACTCAATTTAAATTTACTGGATTCTTCTCAAAAGTTCTAGATAATTCAAGAAGATTTATGAAAACTCCATAATTCAAAACATTATTCAAACTTCTTTAATGATAAGGAACTTTGTTGAGCTTACTTATAATAGCTATACAATAAAACATTGAATGCTCAACATCAAATCATCACATTTTATATCTTTAAAAAGATTCATAAAGTCCTTTAGAACCATGAAAACTTAGTACCAATCATCTAATGAGTAAAACTTTAAAATAATAATTATGATAGATGATCTTCATATAACCTCTTCCATTTGGTGAACTCTAATCATTGTTCCTTCAAAAGGTTTTAGGAATATTTCGAAAATATTTCACCAGAAACTTTCTCCAACTGATGGGTTCTATGATATTTGTTAGTTTCTCTCCATACAATGAACTCTTAGAGACTTCTATATAATAAAATTAATTAGAAACTTTATAAAACTTTTTACAATGATCATGCTTGGAAAGATCAATCTGATTAATTTCACTGGGATACCTCTACCTAATGAATTCATAAAAAAACAATTGACAGATTACTTTGGATAAATTCATCCAATAATCTTTTAACAAATTCACCTTGAAAATTCATGGATGTTTAAATAATAAAAAATTTACAAAATTAAACACCCTTAAGAAATAAATATGGTTATTCAGATGGACTTAGACTAATAAAATTGTTAGATATCACTTGATAGTATTCATTCAATTATATCCCCAATGACTTCACTTTATACTTCAATATATTTAATCTAATCGTAAATCTTCGTAGAAAATTGACCAATAACACTTTGTAAATCCAAAACTCTAAAAAATCATAAGAATCAATCACAAAATTCATAAGTTTGCATATAACCATACTCATCGGGACTTTTACCTTTGCACAATGTGAAAAATCTACCCTTATGTAGCACATAACTTCATACAACTATACCTACATTATCTTTAAAAAAAATTAAACAAAAAGTCATAATTTATACTTATGATTGGATCATAAAACATTTAAATGGTCATGATTCTTGAAATAGTAATAGAAATAAATAATTAATAGATTAAAACTTCACTAAACACTCTATGTGATAAAATATGTAACTTTGCATATATATTTATTCAGTTCCAACACCATGAACAATCACATTCAACCGATAAACTTCATACAATGGACTCGATAAAGAAAAATCCAGATGATCACCTTTATTTTAAATCTTACCAATGTAAATAGATTTATTTTAAAAAACCAAATAAAACAATTTTATCACACCTTCAACAAGAAAAACCAACTTACACATTACATGATCCAGTTTATTTGAAACACCTCCAATATTCTTGGTCTCAATAACCCCCTTTGTATTTTTTATCAATCAATAGACATAAATCAATAAAATATTATAGCTCATGTAATGGATTACTTATCCAAACATTATAATTTTATGTTATATAAATTAATTTATGAAACAAAAATAATTGAACACCAATAACATTCTTCCTATAAGTGGTGATTTAAGAAACATTTATAACACCTCTTAAGAAAATTTTATCAATGGAAAAAAATTTGTCCTATAAGAACAACTTTTCTTGCATCCACTTCAAAAAAAATTAAAATCATTTAGACATGACTAAATCACTCCTTCCCATTTTAGGAACTCCCACTAAATATGTTCTTTAACTTAAAAGGTTATGCTTGTACTAATTGATAAATTTATGTTACAAAATTTTTCCCATTTGAAGACACCATCCAAATTAATGACATGAGAGGGGGACATATTAAAATACCTTATCCTTGAATATAGGGATGTTGAACACCCATTATCAACCTCATATTATGAAATGTTTCCTTTGGAAAGCGTTTTTTTGAAGTTATCAGCAACTTGTTCCATTGTCGGAACAAACTGCAGTTTCGGTTCATTATTTTTTACATTCTCTTTGATGATGTGATATTTAATATCAATGTTATTGGAATTATAATTCAACAATATATTCTTATTAAAATTTATATCAATTTGATTATTACAACCATAGAGAAGGTGTAACATCATATCAACAAACAGATCCTACAATAATGTCTTCATCCATATCAACAATGTTGCATCTTGAGTTGTTGAAACATACTCAACCTCTATTATGTTGAGGGACATTGAATGTTGATTATTTGTATTATAGCTAATAAATATTTCTCTAAAGAATTCCACACCACCAAATGTGGCTTTTCTATCATCAATACTTCCTTCCAAATATGTATAAGTAGATCAATATTTCCCATGAATTTATATTTCTACCCAAAATTTGTAGTTCCATTAACATATCTATGAAATATCTTTACTTAAATGAGATGAGATAACTTTTTTAATATTTATACTTTTCATAAATTGTAATAACATACACTATATCTAGACTTTAATCCATTACATACAATAAAATTTCAATAAACATTATAAAATCATTAGGATCCACCTATATTCTGCACTATCGTTTGAACACTTTGTTCCCTTTAAAACATGTGTGGAAATATGATTTGATTTTTATATGATAAATTTAATGAAAATTTTCTTATAATACTTATCTTATGATAAGAAAATTCACTTCTTCTATTGATAGATTTTTAAGCTAAGAAAGTATTTTATTTCTCTTAGCATGGTCATTTCAAATATTTTCTTCATATTCTTAGGAAAACCATCACATGTTTCTTCATAATTACCTAAAAATATAATATCATCAAAATATACAATAAAAATGAGGGAAACATCTTTATTTTATTTTATACAATGTTTATTATCAACTACACCTTTAGTGGAGTTCAACTTCCTTAATAAAGTATCTAATTTAGACTACAAAGATCTCAGAGCTTACATTAACCCGTACATAGACATTTTCAACTTTCACACATAGTTTTCATCTATACCAAGAATGAATCAACATGATTGTTCAATATAAACTTCTCCATTGATCCCTCCATTAAGAATAGATGACTTGAAATCCATATGAAAAATATAATTTCTAGAGATAGACTGCAAAAATATTCAAGAGGGGGGGGGTGAATTGAGTTAATGACATTTTCTTTTCTTGAAAAACCCACCATATTTTTTATATGAAAAAATTAAGATCATTTTTTGAGAAAAATTAGAAACAAAAATAAAGAACAATTAAAATAATCATACACAGATATTTATAATGGTTCGGGTAACATAAATCCCCGAGTCCACTCCACCAATGCTCAACTCCAAGATCTTTGTTATTTTCACTAGACCAGTACATTTGTTAGGGATTGATAGTCATTTTTTAAAGGACTGTATTTATAAGTTCTAGTAGTAAAATCCTAGTACAACAACATAGGATCTTTCAACCAGGATCCAGCAAAGCTTTACAAACAACAACCTTCAAGGTTTTTTTACCAAGAACCTTTTCAATGAAAGAGATGATAAACATATTATTTATTGATGTAGCTCATATTTGTAAATTACAAATGATAAAAGGAATAAATATTTTGAAGAGATGATAAAAAATAGATATCATATTTTGGAGTGTCTACTGAACAACAAAAATAATGATCTATATTGCACAACTATATATTGCGACTCTTCTTCTTCTTCTTAGGTAAAAAAGATAAACATGCAAGATCTTCAACTGCAAGTGAGAGTTATTAGAATATTATGTAAGAACTTATATTCTTCTCAATATGTTATTCAATACTTCAATTATATGGAAAAAATATTAAGGAATTATATTTTAAAACCTCATAGAAATCGACTAAAAAAATCCACATCTCTTAATTTAAAAATACACAACCTTTTATCAAAAAATACCTTGACAAAAGTAAATACCAATAAAATATCCTTGTAAATGTTTTATTTTTTTGTATTTTCTTTTTATTATAGTTAATTTTACCATAAAAAGGTATTAAAAAATTCTATATTATACAAAATAATTACAAACTCAATCATGTGCTTCAATGGTAATAAATTAAGGTCACAACACAATGTATCTAATTTCCGATCATCACATAACCAATTTCTTCATTTGAATTCATGTATTCGATTTGATCCATATACCTATTTTGATCCATGTAGTCAAATTCACATATCCCATCATCACATAACTGATTTTATTTACATAAAAATTATTTCCACATAGTGAATTTGCTTCACGTATCCAAATTTATTCATGTAGGATTTTTTACTTAACATAGAAAAAATAGTTGTAGCCGTTTTGATCCATGTATCCAATTTTACCTTGTATCTGATTTATATAGACAATTAATCCACATAACCAGTCCATGTAACCAAATGGTATATGCTTCCAATTGGTCATTTATCCGATTTATCAGCATAAATAATTTCTACATAGGCATTTCCATGATGTAGCTGGTTGACATAAGAGAATCCTTCACATTAGTGATTTACATATCCAAATTATCACGTAGAAGTTTCTTCACATATCCAAATTCCTTATGTATCTGATTTCTCCATTCTTAGGAAAATTTCAGCCAAATCATCTGGAATTGTATACATAAGGATTCTAATAGCCAAAACATATAAAAACCTGATAAAACCTGACAAGAACGCTTAAAAATGGAATCCTCAATAATATGTGAAAGGGAATTTGAGATCATTAGTACATAAATTACATGGTATATGTTGGAAAAAAATCAGTAGTCTAAAAATATCCCCCTTTTTCATGATCACAAAGCCCATATGACATTAAATAGAAAAATTTGAAAATGTTAAGCATGATTTTAGAGAAAACCATATAAAAGATATATTTTTTTAAAATGTATTATATATCCCCCTTATTTAAAAATCTATCTCCTTTTTATTAGTTGAGGTATTATACCCCTTTTATTAACCTTAGGGTAAACATTTATAACTTCTCCCCATTTTTATGTCATTAATAAGGAATGTTAAAGAGAAAAGAATTGTTAATATAACACGTAGAGTATTGAAAAATTTGATTATAGTGATGAAACTTAATGTGGAACAACGATAATAATGGAATTATAATAATAAAATAATGAGATAAAAAACATTAAATGAAAACAATAACTAAGAGAAACATTATAAATGAATAAAGAATAATTTCATTAACTTTCAACATGTACAATCATACATATACTAAAAAAATATAGTATATCAGTCATGAGACTCGATATTATGAATAAGATCAAACTAAGAAGGTGGTTTGGGTTGAGAAATTTTGAAAGTTGGGTTTATTATGGAGGTATTTTGTGTCTCCATTAGAGAAGGCATCACTTACTTTCTAATATATATTGTAGCTCTAATTCTAAATTTTACAGTAGAATTAACTTGTTGGTGCCAGTCAGGACCACTAAGAATTATTTCAAGATGACCTTGCACCACATAAAATTCACAAGTTCCAGTAGCCATAAAAGGTAAATTGTATAAAGTCTTAGAGTAATAGGATACTTCTTTGTAAATCTTAGGAGTTAAAGCTACATGAACGTTGGCTTTCTATTTCTCATAAATCCTATATTCATTAAAAGCATCATCAATTTTTTTTCTTTTACCTTGATGTGGCTCTATTTTTACATAGTTTTGCCACATATTTTATTTAATTTTAATCAATTTAATTAATTATTTTTACACTTTTTAATTAATATTGGAATTTTTGTAATTTTATCACTAAATATGTTAATTAATCATTTTTTTATAATTAATTATGAGTTTTTAGTCTTTAAATTAATAATTTTAATCTTACTAAACTAATCGACTTTAATTATGTCTTATTTAGTTTGGTTAATTTTAATCTGCTTAACTTTATAATAGATAATATTTATTATAAATAATTATTTAATCTATGTAATTAAATTTAATTAACTTAGACCTTATTTTAATATCTAATCTGTTAATTTAGTTATATTAAAATAGATTAACTTTGTTAATTAATTTATATAGTCATCCTGCCAACTATTTAAGTATATAATATGAGTTTTTAAGTTAAATTGTTTTCTATTAATTTTAGTAGTTCACATAGTTAAATAATTAATTAATTAATAGTTTTTAAACAGTAATTTTATTATGTATGCAGATTGGTTATTAATTCATTTTTATTTTATTTTAGTCTATTGGTGAGGTAGATAATAGATTTTGGTGAAATAAAGAGTCACTGTTGCTTCTCATTTTCACCTGCTGCTACATTGTAATCGTTCTTTAAGTAATTATAATTTAAGTCTTTCATAATTGTAGTCTATTATTTAAATAGTTTTTAATTTAAGTGTTATATAATTAATAATTTAAGTTTTGTATAGGTTTAAGTTAATGTTTAGTTAAATAATATGTTTTTAATTCCAAGTTTCATTTTATCATCTAACTAATTAACTTTGTTGTTTAATAAGTTTAGTTAACCCTAATTATTTTAATTATATGTTTGCAGTTACTTAATTGTAGGTGTTCTGAATTTGTTTATACTTATTTTAAATTATTCATTACTTTTATAGTCTTAGTTAATAATTAGTCACTTTTATATTTTACTTCGTTTAAATAATTTGGTTAGTTTTTATTTACAGTTAATTAATTAGTCTTTAAAAATTAAATTAATTTGACATTTGTAATGTTTTTCTTTCTAAAATTTGTTGTAAATTAATATTTATTGTTAATGTTTTTAATTTTTAACTGTCGGTGGGTGTCGCACCGATGTTTTGTCACACCAACATTTTTTATAACTATCGGTGAGTCGTGACTCACTGATTGCTTCGAAACACCATCGGTCTCTCGTGATGCACCGTTGTTGTCACACCGATGTTATTTGGCACCGTTGTTATGACTCACCGATCCGTTACATCATCATCGGTTTCACGTCGCGCCATTTGCACTTCAATTTTATAATTATGGGTGTATTATTTTCGGTGAGTCATGGCTCACCGATTCAAAATTTCTTCTATCGGTTTTACAATTTTTCTTTACCCCATTGGTCTCTCATTTCCACGAACCCACCGTTAGTTTATTATTTTATCACTTATGATCTCTCTTCTATTTTTTCTATCGGTGAGTCGTAACTCACCGATCCTCCACCCACGACCACTCACCGATAGTTCTTTTTCCTCCTACCGATGTAGGGATCAGTTTCACCTCTCGCCATCGGTTTTCCCGTTTCACCCTGCGTCCAATAGTTACTTTTTGTAGGTGTTACTGATAGTTCATTTCTACCCTGCTACCGATATCCCTCCTCCTCACTGTTCTCCCATACCTACATCCCCACATCCTCTGGTTTCACAAACCCCTTCAACCTCCTACCAATGTCGGTCCCTCTTCCTCATCTCCCCCAAATCATCCACTGTTAGTCCCAACTCTTCACATATAGACACCAACGAGGGCATTGCATTTTACCTCACTCTGATGCGAAGCCACTGTGGATACTATCGATTCTGTCACAAACCAAATTTATAGATCTTTAACCTATAAAAATCAAACCCAAGTCCGAATTCTAAACCATTCAAATCCCAGAATTTTCACAGATATAAAAATTCTTCATTGCAGTGAAGCCAGACCGCCACTGAAGTTGAGTTCACCAGAGGAGGAAGATGGGTTGAGAGTGTCGCTGCTGTCCGTTTCTCTTGGAGGAGACCTGGCCACCGTTTCCCTATTCAAAGGAGATGAAGTCAAGTAGGATGTAGCCACCACGCCATCGTGGAGGAGAAGGAGGTCACTGCACCGGGATGCTCCGAAGCCTTGCTGAAGTCGGATTTTTGCACCGCTGTGCTGAAGCAGAGGAGGAGCTGCGCGGGTCTTCTGCTGGAAGAGCAGCAACCCAAACCCCCCCCCATTGTTGCGCTGAATTTGGGGGAGGAAGGAGGAAGTTTATAAAATTAATTAAAAAAATAATAAAAGTAAAGTAATAATAAAAGGAAAACAAAAAGAAAAAGTAAAAAGTAAAAGTGAATAATCAAAAAAATAATAGTTGGGCAAAGTAAAATTTTTAAAGTCAAATAATATAATTTAATTCATAAAATTAATGATTAAAAAACAATTGTAATTTTAATAAATGGATAACTTGTAAATTAAAATATTAAAATAACTTAATAATAAGTATTAAAAATTAATTAATTTACAAATAATAGTATAAATATATAATTAAGAATAATTATAAGTAAACTATAAAACATACTTATTAATTTAAAAATACTTAGAACTTAAGTAATAATTTTAATTACTAAATTAAATTCAACTAATTAATTAATTAACCTTAAAATTTAATTTCTTTAATAGTAATAATTAAATTATTAATACAATCTTAAATATTGACTTAATTATTTATTTATTTATGTTGTCAATTTTAATAAATTAATTTAAAATCATAAAATTAATAAACTATATTATTATTTTATGTTTACTATTATAAAACTTATTTAATGTTAAAAAAATAAATATCTTAAATAAATAAATATTAACTACTTTTGATGAGTTTTAATTATTTCATTTTGTTATTATCGTGTGCAGGTTCATTCAAGAGGCGGAAACACATCCAAGTGCTTCCAACTAACTCATCCAGAGTTAGTTACGAGAGCAAAACTAGTGTGACGTGCTTGCCGTGAAAAAATGCACCTTTGGAAGTGCGTGGGTGAAGAACTCTTGAAGTCGGTGGAAGATGTGGAGATGACGTGTAGAAGATGACAAGAGATACTTAAACTGGACCAGCAGCAGAATTTGGGGGAGACTCTCATTCTACATTCCACGAACATATCAGACAAGAGCGAAGACTCCGAGTCGCAGCGCTGGAGACGAGAAAGAGACCAAGGAGCCCGAGAGCAGAGCAGTTCTTGGGGAGTACTTCTTCCCTATATCCTTAATATTTTTACTCTGTTATTGGATGTTTTACAATTCGTGAATCAATATGATCAAATGTTGAACTTTCTTAGCTTGGTAATTTTAAATCCTTCTAGTTATGATTTTCAAATCTTCATTTGTTTAGCTTTTAGGAAATTAGAATCAGTTGGCAAGACTGGTTCTATTTCTAATATTTGATCGTTCACACTTCAATGGTTTCAATTTCAATTCAAATTCAACTGGCGAGGTTGTGTTTGATTGAAACTTCCAGAACATTAATGTCATTAACTTTGGAAATTTATGGCGAGTTCATTTCCAAATGTTATTTTTTTTAAAACCTTGATGCAGTTTGATTAAGTTTTGGCGTGGCCAACTCCAAAACCTAATTCTCTGCCTATTGAGTTTCCCGGAGAGGGAAATTCTTCAGTCTTTCTAGAAGTGTGATTTGGTTGTATGTTGTGGAGAGAACATCCTTTCAAACTAGTAGTTTAGAATTCCTGAGTACTTTGTTGATCTCACTTCCTTGTATTGCTGCTTTACATTAGTATACTATATTTCTTTAGTATATAATTCTTAGTATAAACTTTAGTTTCTTTTTAGAAAATATAGTTTCTTCATCTTATTTCCATTTCAGTAATAAGTATAAAAAAATAAGAAGTAAAAAAGAAGTTTTCCCAACTGCTGACAACAGTGGGGGTTTAGAGTTTTAAAACATTAGAAACCACTCGTCTGCCTTCTCTGTGGTTCGACCCTGCACCACTGTGCTAGTGTAGGGTAATAAATGTAATTTTTGAGGGCCGTGACGACCTCCAAACGCTATCAAACCTCTATAGGTATCTGGTGGATAAAGACCTATAATTCTTCTACCTCTTAGATTATTCAAGGCTTAAAAACACATTTATGTCATTGTGATGATTTTATACTTACAGAACTCAAGTATACTCATATATTCTTATCTATGGATTTTACCAACTGTTGCTAAGACATTGGTTAAAAAACCTATAAAATAATCAAACTAACCATAAGTAAAATTCTAAGGAGAAATTACCATAAGAAGAATGGGAAAATGAGAATTTCAGTAGAATTTAGACCTAATGAGATTTACACTAAAAGGTAATTTTAAATCAAGTCTAATAAAAGTTTCATACTGATCATTCTACTATATATAGACTGAAACTTTCTATTCATGATTTACACTTTCACTATCAAAATTTTAACTACTTCCTTAATATAACTGATATATGATCTTGGAACTGGAGTAATAATAGTAGTAGGAGAAACAAGAATAGGTACATATGCCACATAATAAATATAAGTAACTAGAATAGAAGGGATATTCCTTATAGGTTTATAAACATCCAACCCCTTTCCTATAGTCAAAACTAGATCTTTTGTAGAATATGAACTTGATTCCTCCTACAAGGATCTATAATAAATCACTTAAACTCCTTCATAGACCTTGTTTAATAAGTCTAACAACCATGTATTGTTTCTAAATATTTTCCAAGAGATCTAAAAACCATACATTGAGTATCCTTAGAAACTTTCAAGATCTCTTCCAACATCCCATCAGATTCACCATAGAAGCCCACTACTTATTTAAAGGATATATTAGTACCTATACCAAGTATCCTAATATCTTCTCTAGAATCTTGGAACACTATAATAGGATATTTATTCATTTTTTTCATCACAAATATTTTAATAAGATCACACTAAATACACTGGAGTAGAGAAGACATAGAATTCAATTTTGATTGCAACTGATCAACTCCAATAAAAAATTTGGAACAACTGAAGGTTATGATATGAAATATGTATGGGAATGAAACGTCTTGATGAATGAAATGTTCTTATCACAATAATTCTTCATGTGTATGAGGTTTCCTTCATTCCAGCCTAGAAATTTTAAATATCATCATGGACATTTTGAGACTTGTCTAATTGCACAATTGGATGATTTTGAAAGTACTATCATTGAGTTAAAAATATTACTCCAAGATCATTAAATTATTAATTAGTAGTAAAAAATTTATTCTAGTTACTTATAATATATTTAATCTCCTCAATATCTATACAACCTACTTTAAAAAGAGCTTTCATCATAATAAATATTTATCATTAGTTTAGTTTGGGTAGCTATTATCCCAAGAAACTTGTCATACTCAGCCTTGGAAATAGAGGACTCCTTGATTTATCTGATATTATCCTTAGAATATTTTAAAACTTGTATTATATAAATTTTATATCAATTTATATTGTCAAACACCCCAATTATAGAATTGGAAAATGATTTAATTTCTAAACTCTTAGAACTATTACTTACTAAAGGTGCTTTCTCATGCACAACATGTGGAGGTGATGGTGTAGGTGGTGTATGAGAATGTTCTTTAGTTTCAATAACCACATCACTAGGTTTATCTCCATCAAAATTTGATCTAGGAATAATTAAATAAACTAACTAATGCTTCACCTCTGGTTTAGTTATTTCTCCAACATCAAAAACACTAAGCATAGTCTCAATTAGCCTCACTTTAGGAACTTAAATAGTTGTCTCAACAACTGGTTCTACATGAATACCTACTTCATAAAACTCAATAATTATATCAGCTTCTATATGATTGGATTCTTCCTCTTTATTTTTAATAGGATCTTCCACAATAGGACTAATAAATGGAACATAATAATTAGATCTGAAATCCACTGTCTCCTACACATCCCTAATAGAAACCATATCAGTAGGTACTTCATATATATGTGATTATGTTTCAAATGGATACCACGGAGCCACACCTTCATGACCAATATGTTTCAAAAAATCTAAAATAGAGTCCCAAAAATTCCTGATGGTCTTCAAAATAACCACATAAATAGTGTCACTTTTATGAAATTTCACCACATCACCCTCATTAAGATATACTTATTTTCTCTTTAGAGCTAGTGATATCATCTTAACATAAGGATAATAATTAAGATTTCACTTTCCTTTGTATAAATGATGCATAAAATTCTTTATATAACTTTTTTAGGTTGATCATTAGGTTGTTGATTAAAACATACAACATGTACCTGTCCTAAAACAGAACCTTCTCTGTATCTTCAACTCTCTGAGCTATACCAGTTTACTCAAACATGAAAAGAACCTTAAACTCAGGTTCTAAATTCTTCATAGTTTTCTTTTTCAAAGGTATATATTTAAAAAAATAACTTTAATACATAAGTTAGTATAACTAGTTCTGTTCCAACAAGAGTCTGAATGAAATTAAACTCCCCTAATAAGAAGAATGAAGAAACTCAGAAAATTTAATAGACGAAAACAACACAACTTTACCATTGATGTTAAAATAGATAAAATTATATATTTTATTGAAATGAAACTTTTTGTTCCTCATAAATTCTTTTTACCTTTTACTAAAACTAAAAACAAAATTTATTCCCATAAAAAACAAACACATAACCTTGAAACTGAAGCAATTTATTCGTCAATATTTTAGTATCCTTAAACTACACCATATTGATGGCCTTCCCATTCAGGACTCTATATGACACACTTCCATTGGATTTATTAGAAGAACCAAAACTTCACTCATCACCACGCTTCATGAAGAGACCCGAAGCTTGACGTACATGGACATTACATTACTTTTGCGGAATACTTAGTACATAACAAAAAACACACACACAAGGACCGTAATAGTTTAGTGTCTTTGGAAACTCGGAAAATAATCTTCTAATCGTGGTGAAAGATCTTCAACATCTCCCATAAAGATCTTCCATTTTTTTCTTACCTAAAACCTTTCTTTATATCCCGGGGAAAAGAAAACATAAAAGGGTGAGCTCAAATGATCAGTGCGGGTAAACAAAAGAAATATCAATCACATCATATTCATAAGAACATAACATTTTGGAAATCTTAACCTGCAAAAGAGATCATAATATCATAACATGGGATAAATCATAGTAGTGAAATGTAATCCCAATAATCAGAACATTAAACATGAAACTTTGTGGAATACACACATAATCATAGAGAATCATTTATTATTAGTCAAGACTCATTGCCAAGACTATCTTAGTGGAAAAATTCCATTTCTGAACCGAGTTCACTCCTCATTTCAGTCCTATTTCACTGAACCGGTTTAACCTGCCGTTCCAGCCATGTCTATCTCATGAGATATAAAATTTTTACCCAATGAATTGGAGGGAGATATAGGTCCCACCCATCTCATAATGATACCATTCTTATGTGTTCCACAAAATCATAAACCATACATCATAGAATAACCCATGTAATAAAAATGGGAATCTTAAACATCGTGACATCATAAAACAATTCATATAAGGTAAAGGAATTCATAAAAATATTTCCATCACAACATAATCAAATCCATGAAATAATAGGGATATAAACAGAACCCTTTATTATCTTAGATGGAAAATAATTTTGATAAAACACTTGAACTCCATTCTTGAGGAAAATATCCTTTCTACTTCAAAAACACTTTTCCTTTCTTAAAATGTCATAAAATTATAAACTAAAAGAAGTTGATTAAAAATAAACTTGAAAAATTGTAAGTTAAGGTTATTGGAAATAATTTTTTAAAAATCCATTCATTCCGTATAAGTTAAAAAAACATTCTTCTCATACTTTTGTCAGAAAAGTCAAAAAGTACCTCGTACGAAAAACGACAAAAGATTCCTTTCATATCATTTACTAAAAATTCAATGAAGGGTAAAATTGGATTTAAACAATTGTAGGTGGATGTAAATAATATTACATATTGAGTAAACATGGATGTGGGTGATAAAATACACCCCAGTAAATTTCAAAGTATAAACAATCTCAGATAAAAATGAGATTGTGATATTTGCCTTACCTTAGGTCCGATTTTGCTTCTTAAGTGTCCGAAACTCCAGTATAATGATTTAAATAATGTCATTGACTTATTCCAGAATCATACTCATTGTTATGATATCATATATGGTTCACTTATGACTTTATTTTACCCATTCTTTTGTAAATTCCAAGTTAAAGAGCGTTTTGGGTAAAATTGTTTCATTTGTCATCCGTGTTTTGACTTGTAATTATTCATATGATTACCTAGATCATGATTACTTAATTCCAAAATATAAGACATGATTTATATATAATATATATTCAGAATATACATATATATAATATATCAGTAAATGGAAAGTAATACACCGTTCATGGAGACGATAGGCCGTACATACGCATGGACGCTGTTTTCGTTTCCTTATTGAGTTGAATGGAATTAAGTAGATGACATACATATATATATACACATAAATATAGTATCATTATTATGTCATATATTTCATGATTACTTATTATATATACTTTATAATCATTCATGAATGGTTAACGTGGAGAATGAATCGCATCGCGTCATGGAGACGGTAGTCCGTACGTACGCACGAGCGATGATATCATTCTCATGATCATGGAATTGTATTGTAGTGTATTTATACCACTTAAGAATCAATATCAATTTACAATAATCATATATAGTTATTATGTACACCATTATAACCATCTAAGTAAGGTGGTGGTGGAAAATAGATTAAACCACGGCGTGGAGACGGTATTCCGTACATACGCACGCGTGGTGATTTCGTTTTCCGTAGGATGGATAGATGGTGAAATAGGGTTGTTTCATACTTATAATAACATATCAGTATATTAGTGATACTGATGTTATTACTTCATAATGAAACAACCTAAGAAGAATAAGTGTAAGAAGAAATAAAGTTAAAATAATCGGTAACAGACATTACCTCTTCTTTAAAGCGCCTCTTTGAGTCCTCCTCTTAGGGCACTAAAATTGGTCTCTGAAGAAGACCATGACCTCTAGGATGTTTTTAGGGAAGTGGAGTAGAGAATTTGGCAGGGTTTGGCCGAGCTTGAAGGCTCAAAGTGGTGTGAGGAAGAGAGGGAGGAGGCGCCCTTTTATAAGGGAGGAGAGGGGCACCTTTGGAATAACTAAAACTATTATTTTATTATAAAGCAAAATTCGGTTTTAAATAGCTCAAAATTGATTTATTTCAAAGATAAGGTGCGGATGGGTCGAAATCCTCTCATACAATAGAATTTGTACAAGTTTAGGTTACTATTGTAACCTTATCATTTAGTTTTAACTTTAAGTTAGATAATTTTACTTTTACCGTGTCTTTTTGTGTTCTTACACTATAAGGTTAATAAACTTACTATAACAAGCCTAACGAATCCCAAGTTGTTTATTATTAATATATATAACCGTATCTAAGTCATTTGGCCGAAGCTTAGATTTTTTCGAATAAAATAACAATTAATAATACAATATTTGTTTTAAAAACTATTTTATGTCAATTTTGACACTATTTAGTAATTGATTGTTTTGAAAATCATAACAGAATTATTAGTTCAAATAAAGTTAATTAAATAAATACTAACATGTCATATTAACCTAAAAAATTATTTTAATTCATAAAAAGTCTCAAATTACATTTATTTGGGTATTTATAACATCGATTATGTCAATATTTCATTAATAAGATAATTACTGCATCATCTTTGTGTCATAAATAAATTAACTTATTTAAAGTCTCAAAATTACAAATAAAATATCATTATTTATGAAATATTTTTATATTTATAATGAATATTTATAGTCGAATTTATCTTATGTATAACCCTATATTAAAAATTATATACTTATTAAACTTTGATTTTAACTATTTTAACCCTTCTTTAAATAAATTAATAATAAATGTCCTAATCTAATCCAAGTAAGCCTAAATGGTTATCTTTTATTCCTAAGGTTGTTTTTGGTCGAATTACACTTATCCAATAGAATTAGGACATGTGTTTGGGTAATAATAATATCATTTTTACCCTTAATTACCCTATTTACTTTTAACCGTGGTAAAAAAAAGTAAAAAGTTACTATTCACCAAAAATTATTTTGATCTCATTGAACCACAATTTACTTACTGATATCAACCGTGTGTCTCAGATTTTTGAAGTTCCACTCACAGAAGTGGTAAAATTAAGTTTTATGAAAAATTCATTTTTTTAACTACCACTTAGTGGTTTCACTATTCATCAAAAAAATGAAAGTTTCCAGAAAAATACCAAAAATTAGGCCTAAGCTATATTTGATATTATGAACTCAAAAATGATTTCTGTGTTACCAAATTCAAAACATATTAGTTTCATTAATTAATTTAAAAATTAATTCCCGTCGTCAAAACAAATAGCGTGTTCTTAAGAGATAATAACTATCAAAAGATTGACACTTGTTTATGTCTAGTTTAAATGTGAAATTACATCCAATGACCAACATTGTATTGGATTGTAAAAATATATTCTAAATATAATTTAAAACCACTCAAATTAATAATTTATCACTATTAATTATTTCGATTAAAAAGGTTGTTTTTAATTAAAATTTATTAATTTTCACTATTCATCAGAAAATGAAAGTTATCCGAAAAGTACCAAAATTTCACCCTAAGCTAATTTCGATATTCCGAATCCAAAAATGAAGTCCATTTTGAAAATAAAATTTACAAAATTTCAAAAATTGGTTATTAGTATTCATAATGGCTAGTTTTAATAATACTTTAATAGCATATCGTTGTTTAGTGAAACTTGGTATTGTGTACTACACACGCTATCAAGGAAGGTCGTGATTGCGTGTAATGAAAGGCATGTCAAGGATGCATGTTGTGCAAGCTCCTTTTGGTGTAGCGTACAACACAAGACATTAATGAAATTAAAAATAATATTTTTCATAAAATTTCGGGGTGTTACATTCTACCCCCCTTAAAATGAATTTCACCCTCGAAATTCGTCAGGGTTATAAATGGTTTACTACTTGAAAGTTTATTTAATAAGAACCCACATCATAAAAAGGAATACCAAAAACAATCTTTAAAAAAAGTATGAAACGTAACGGTTACCCAAATAAACTAATCACTGGGTTTCCACATAGGTGAAAATATGGATATGGAAGAGAAATCTAACCATCATGTTCTGATGGAGAGTTGTAGAGAACATGACTATGGAAAATACAGAAATCAAAAAGCCATAAATTTGTGACGATCTAAGGTACCATCTGATTCATCAGACATAAGAGCACTAGGAAAACATTTTTGGTTTTCAAGATCACTTCCCTAAAGTTGATGAAATTGGAATCAGAATAAATACTTTTGTGATTTTGGTATAGTCTCACCGTTAGTCATTCTTTGGACAATTTCCACTTCATACCTTAATTAAATGAAGTTGAATTTGTCATTCGTGATGTGTTAGCAGATCATGTGATAGAATGATGGGTCATTCCATCTGTCTCAAACAAAAGGTTAGAAAAGTTATCAAAAAATACGTAAGTCCATCTATAGTGAGATTAATCATATATGGTTCCTAAAATGGACTTATACTTCTTATATTATACTGATTAATATAATAAAACTAGTTTCTACTAAACATGGACTTCTTGTAGGCCAGTGGTAGGCGATAAAGGCCAGTCAAACTTCGGTTGTGGGTTCGATTCCCACAGCCTTGTCCGACGCGATGGGCTGTCGCCGATCCTGCAGGTTGTCCTTTTTCTAAAGCTATATTACTATAACATCTCATCAATAATATCGAAAAACGTTATATCCTAACTTATGTCCAACATAATCCATTCCAATCTTTAGGCTTATCTAAAATACTTCGGTCCAAGCTCATAGTATAAAGAAAATGATTACTTGAAATGTCATATAACAATCACGTGAATGCTATCATTTATCCCCCATATATCATAAGATATATCTGGTTGGTCAAATTACAAACAAGTGAATACCTCAATCATGTATTCTCTTGAAGAATGAATACCCATTGAAACTTATTGAAAACATGAATGCTGTTAAAAGTTAACTCTTTCTACATACCAAAATCCTCAAAATTTTATATACTCAAACCATTATATCACTTAGTCCTTATATCAATCATGAGCTCATGAATACAATCAAAAATCTCATTATCTTCTTATCCCTTCATTATGTTCATATCATTTGCTTACCAAAAATATCTCAATCACTTTTAATGGTTACCGGTACCATAAAATTATTGAAAACCACAATAGACCAATACATAAATATTCTAATATTCCATGATACTATATACAACATTATTTTGGAATCCCATTACATAAACACTTAATCATTCCACCACATTGTTGTCATATTCAACATCACCAATAGTGATCTCATTTGACTTCCCTTTGTCCTTTTCCTTAAGTGGTTGATCATGTTGATCATCAATAACCCGTGGATTAGGGCATTTATTAGCATAATGCCCCATTTCCTTGCACTTGAAGCATTGAACTTTTGGTGGTGCGTTCTCTACAGTCTTTTCTTTATTCACATCATTAGAAACCCTTTTTCCATTACTTCAACACTCGGCTACTCGATGACCTTCTTTTCCACACTTAAAACATTTTCTAGTCTCTTTAAGACAATCTCCACCATGATTCTTTCAACACTTTGAGCATAAGGAAACATTCATATTATTTTCACCATTATTCTGAGATTTATCTTTGAACTACATATTTCGTTTCTTGTCAAAACTATGAGATGGATAAGTAACACCAACTTCCATTTCTACCTTGATAGCACAACACACAATTTATTCATAGCTACTGAAGTCTCTTATAGCTAATGCCCTTCGAAGATTTGGTTTTAAGCCACTGAATAATAGATCAACTTTACTTTCAGGTTGGATGATAAATCCAGATGCATACCTTGCAAGACTTGTAAAATTCGCTTCGTATATACCAACAGATTCATCATCCTTTTGCTTTAGTTCAAGAAACTCCTTATCCATCTTTGTTCGAAGAATACTAGGGAAGTACTTATTGAAAAATAATTTCTCGAACTCATCCCATTCCATGGACTCAATTTCATCTCTTGGCCTCGTATTCTTGATAAGATTCCACCATTGATCAACTTCACCTTCCAAACGATATACTGCTAAGATGACTTTTTCATGTTCAGAACATTGAATAATTGAAAATATCTTTTCAGTGGTAATGATCCATTGTTCAGCAACAAGTGGATCAGAAGACCCACTGAAATAAGGTGGACGTTGCCTCATGAAGGACTCAATAGAATATTGTTCCCTTCTCTGCTCATTTGGAAGTCCAGAATGATTCATAGCTTATATAAGTATAGCAATAAGATTTTTCACTCCATCTCCCATAACATTTGTTTGTTTAGGAGGAAAATCATTGCATTGTCCATTACATTGATCAACACGGTTCCTTCGGGTTCCGGCCATCATCTAAAACCCAAAAATAATAGTGTGAGAGGAAAAAATCACTCCAGGGAAAACAACATAATAAAGGGGGAGTACCTTCAATATCTAACATCTTAGGTTACCGTAATTCTAGTACTATTACCTATACTTATACTTAACCTTAGGGACATCCCTAGGCATACCTTAGAAATATCTCTAGGGATCTCACTAAAGTTCTCGCATCCTAGTTTCCAAAGGTTGACTAAACCTTTCCTATGATACCAACTGTAGAGACCCGAAGCTTGATGTACATGGACATTACATTACTTTTGGGGAATACTTAGTACATAACAAAAACACACACACAATTACCATAATAGTTTAGTGTCTTTGGAAACTCGGAATATAATATTCTAATCATGGTGAAAGATCTTCAACATCTCCCATAAAGATATTCCCTTTTTTTTTCTTACCTAAAACCTTTATTTATATCCTGGGGAAAAGAAAACATAAAAGGGTGAGCTCAAATGCTCAGTAAGGGTAAACAAAAGAAATATCAATCACATCATATTCATAAGAACATAACATTTTGGAAATCTTAACCTGCAAAAGAGATCATAATATCATAACATGGGATAAATCATAGTAGTGAAATGTAATCCCAATAATCACAACTTGAAGCATGAAAATTTGTGGAATAAACACATAATCATAGAGAATCATTTCTTATTAGTCAAGACTCATTTCAAAGACTATCTTAGTGGACAAAGTCCATTTCTGAACCGAGTTCACTCCTCGTTTCAGTCCTATTTCAGTGAACCGGTTTAACCGGCCGTTCCAGCCATGTCTATCTCATGAGATATAAAATATTTACCCAATGCATTGGTGGGAGATAAAGGTCCCACCCATCTCATAATGATACCATTATTATGTGTGACACAAAATCATAAACCATACATCATAGCATAACCCATGTAATAAAAATGGGAATCTTAAACATCGTGACATCATAAAAAAATTCATATAAGGTAAAGGAATTCATAAAAATATTTCCATCACAACATAATCAAATCCATGTAATAATACTTATAGAAACAGAACCCTTTATTATCTTATATGGAAAATAATTTTGATAAAACACTTGAACTCCATTCTTGAGGAAAATATCCTTTCTACTTCAAAAACACTTTTCCTTTCTTAACATGTCATACAATTATAAACTAAAAGAAGTTGATTAAATATAAAATTGAAAACTTGTAAGGGAATCTTCTTGGAAATAATGTTTTAAAAATCCATTCATTCTGTATAAGTTAAAAAAACATTCTTCTCGTACTTTTGTTGGAAAAGTCAAAAAGTACCTCCTACGAAAAACAACAAAAGATTCCTTTAATATCATTTACTAAAACTTTACCGAAGGGTAAAATTGGATTTAAACAATTTTATGTGGATATAAATAATATTAAATATTGAGGAAACATGGATGTGGATGATAAAATACACCCCAGTAAATTTCAAAGTATAAACAATCTCGGATAAAAATGAGATTGTGATATTTCCCTTACCTTTGGTCCGATTTTGCTTCGTAAGTGTCCGAACCTCCTGTATAATGATTTAAATAATGTCATTGACTTATTATAGAATCATACTAATTGTTATGATATCATATATGGTTCACTTATGACTTTATTTTACCCGTTCTTTTGTAAATTCCATGTTAAAGAGTGTTTTGGGTAAAATCGTTTCATTTGTCGTCCGTGTTTTGACTTGTAATTATTCATATGATTAATTAGATCATGATTAATTAATTCCAGAATATAAAACATGATTTATATATAATAAATATAATAAATATTCAGAATATAGATATATATAATAGATCAGTAAATGGAAAGAAATACACCGTTCATGGAGACGGTAGGTCGTACGTATGCATGAACGCTGTTTTCGTTTCCTTATTGAGTTGAATGGAATTAAGTAGATGACATACATATATATATATATACACATAAATACAGTATCATTATTATGTCAAATATTTCATGATTACTTATTATATATACTTTATAATCATTCATGAATGGTTAACGTGGAGAATGAATCTCATCGCGTCGTGGAGACAGTAGTCCGTACGTACGCACGAGCGATGATATCATTCTCATGATCGTGGAATTGTATTGGAGTGTATGTATACCATTTCAGAATCAATATCAATTTAAAATAATCATATATAGTTATTATTTGCACCATTATACCCATCTAAGTAAGGTGGTGGTGGAAAATAGATTACACCACAGCGTGGAGACGGTATTCCGTACGTACGCACGCGCGATGATTTCGTTTTCCGTAGGATGGATAGATGGTGAAATAGGGTTGTTTCGTACTTATAATAACATATCAGTATATTAGTGATACTGAAGTTATTACTTCATAATGAAACAACCTAAGAAGATGAATTTTAAGAAGAAATAAAGTTAAAAGAATCGGTAACAGACATTATCTCTTCTTTGAAGCACCTCTTTGAGTCCTCCTATTAGGGCACTAAAATTGGTCTTTGAAGAAGACCAGGACCTCTAGGATGTTTTTAGGGAGGTGTAGTAGAGAAGTTTTCATGGTTTGTCCGAGCGTGAAGGCTCAATGTGGTGTGAGGAAGAGAGGGAGGAGGTGCCCTTTTATAAGGGAGGAGAGGGGCACCTTTGGAATAACTAAAAATATTATTTTATTATAAATCCAAATTCGGTATTAAATATCTCCAAATTGATTTATTTCGAAGATAAGGTGCAGATGGGTCGAAAGCCTCTCATCCAATAGAATTTGGACAAGTTTAGTTTACTATTGTAACCTTATCATTTAGTTTTAACTTTAAGTTAGATAATTTTACTTTTACCGTGTTTTTTTGTTCTTACACTATAAGGTTAATAAACTTACTATAACAAGCAAAAAGAACCCCAAGTTATTTATTATTAATATATATAACCTTATCTAAGTCCTTTTGCCGAACCTTAGTTTTTTAGGAATTAAATAACAATTAATAATATAATATTTGTTTTAAAAACTATTTTATGACAATTTTGACACTATTTAGTAATTGATTTTTGTGAAACTAATAACAGAATGATTAGTTCAAAAAAAGTTAATTAAATCAATACTAGCATGTCATATGAACCTAGAAAATTAGTGTAATTCCTAAAAAGTCTCAAATTTCATTTATTTGGGTATTTATAACATCAATTATGTCAATATTTCATTAATAAGATAATTACTGCATCATATTTGTGTCATAAATAAATTAACTTATTTAAAGTATAAAAATTACAAATAAAATATCATTATGTAGGAAATCTTTTCAGATTTCTAATGAATATTTATAGTCAAATGTATCTTATGTATAACCCTATATTAAAAATGATATACTTATTAAACTTTGATTTTAACTATTTTAACCCTTCTTTAAATAAAGTAATAATAAATGTCCTAATCTAATCCAAGTGGGCCTAAATGGTTATATTTTATTCCTAAGGTTGTTTTTGGACGAATTACACTTATCCAATAGAATTAGGACACGTGTTAGGGTAATAATAAGATCATTTTTACCATTAATTACCCTATTTACTTTTAACCATGGTAAAAAAAAGTAAAAAGTTACTATTGAACAAAAATTATTTTTATCTCATTGAACCAAATTTTACTTATTGATATCAACTGTGTCTCTCGGGTTTTTGAAATTCCACTCACAGAAGCGGTAAAATTATGTTTTATGAAAACTTCATTATTTTTAACTACCACTTAGTGGTTTCACTATTCATCAAAAAAATGAAAGTTTCCAGAAAAATACCAAAAATTAGGCCTAAGCTATATTTGATATTATGAACTAAAAAATGATGTCTATTTTACCAAATTTAAAACATATCAGTTGCATTAATTAATTTAATAATTAATTCTCGTCGTCAAAACAAATAGCGTGTTCTTAAGAGATAATAACTATCAAAAGATTGACACATGTTTATGTCTGGTTTAAATGTGAAATTACATAAAATGACCAACATTGTATTAGATTGTAAAAATACATTCTAAATATAATTTAAAACCACTCAAATTAATTATTTATCACTATTAATTATTTCGATTCAAAAGGTTGTTTTTAATTAAAATTTATTAATTTTCACTATTCTTCAGAAAATGAAAGTTATCCAAAAAGTACCAAAATTTCACCCTAAGATAATTTCGATATTCCAAATCCAAAAATGAAGCAAATTTTTAAAATAAAATTTACAAAATTTCAAAAAGTGGTTATTACTATTCATAACGGCTGGTTTTAATAAAATTTTAATAGCATATCGTTGTTTAGTAAAACTCGGTATTGCATACTACACACGCTATCGAGGAAGGTCGCGATTGCGTGTAATGAAAGGCAAGTCAAGTATGCGTGTTTTGCAAGCTCCTTTTGGTGTAGCGTACAACACAAGACATTAATGAAATTAAAAAGAATATTTTTCTTAAAATCTCGGGGTGTTACATTCTACCCACCATAAAATGAATTTCACCCTCAAAATTCGTCGGGGTTATAAATGGTTTACTACTTGAATGTTTATTTAATAAAAACCGACATCGTAAAAAGGAATAACAAAACCAATCTTTAAAAAAAATTATGAAACGTAACAGTTACCTAGAAAAACTAATCACTAGGTTTCCACATAGGTGAAAATATGGATATGGAAGAGAAATCTAACCATCATGTTCTAATGGAGAGTGGTAGAGAACATGACTATGGAAAATCCAGCAATCACAAAGCCATAAATTTGTGACGATCTAAGGTACCATCTGATTCATCATATATAAGAGCACTAGGAAAACATTTTTGGTTTTCAAGATCATTTCCCTAAAGTTGATGAAATTGGAATTAGAATAAATACTTTCGTGATTTTGGTATTGTCTCACCATTAGTCATTCTTTAGACAATTTACACTTCTTCTATTAAATAAATGAAGTTGAATTTTTCATTCGTGATGTGTTAGCAGATCATGTGATAGAGTAAGGGGTCATTCCATCTGTCTCAAACAAAAGGTTAGAAAAGTTATAAAAAAATACGTAAGTCCATCTATAGTGAGATTAATCATATATGGTTCCTAAAATGGACTTATACTTCTTATATTATACTGCTTAATATAATAAAACTAGTTTCTACTAAACAGGGACTTCTTGTAGGCCAGTGGTAGGCGATAAAGGCCAGTCACACTTCGGTTGTGGGTTCGATTCCCACAGCCTTGTCCGATGCGATGGGTTGTCGCCCGTCCTGTAGGTTGTCCTTTTTCTAAAGCTATATTACTATAACATCCCATCAATAATATCGAAAAAAGTTCTATCCTAACTTATGTCCAACATAATCAATTCCAATCTTTAGGCTTATCTAAAATACTTCGGTCCAAGCTCATAAAATAAAGAAAATGATTACTTGAAATGTCACATAACAATCACGTGAATGCCATCATTTATCCCCCATATATCATAAGATATATCTTTTTGGTCAAATTACAAACATGTGAATACATTAATCATGTATTCTGTTGAATAATGAATACCCATTGAACCTTATTGAAAACATGAATGCTGTTAAAAGTTAACTCTTTCCACATACCAAAATCCTAAAAATTCTATATACTCAAACCATGATATCACTTAGTCCTTATATAAATCATGAGCTCATGAATACAATCAAACATCTCATTATCTTATTATCCCTTCATTATGCGAATATCATTTGATTACCAAAAATATCTCAATCAATTTACATGGTTACCGGTACCATAAAATTATTGAAAACCACAATAGACCAATACATAAATATTCCAATATTCCACGATACTATATACAACATTATTTTGGAATCCCATTACATAAACACTTAATCATTCCACCACATCGTTTTCATATTCAACATCGCCAATAATGATCGCATGTGACTTCCCTTTGTCCTTTGCCTTAAGTGGTTGCTCATGTCGATCATCACTAACCCTTGGATTAGGTAATTTATTAGCATAATACCCCATTTCCTTGCACTTGAAGCATTGAAGTGTTGGTGGTGCGTTCTCTGCAAACTTTTCTTTATTCACATTATTAGAAACCCTTTTTCCATTACTTCAACACTCGGCTGCTCGATGACCTTCTTTTCCACACTTAAAACATTTTCTAATCCCTTTAAGACAATATCCACCATGCTTCTTTCAACACTTTGAGCATAAGAAAACATTCATATTATTTTCACCATTATTCTGAGATTTCTCCTTGAACTCCATCTTTTGTTTCTTGTCAAAACTATGAGATGGATAAGTAACACAAAATTCCATTTCTACCTTGATATCACGACGCACAATTTCTTCATAGCTATTGAAGTCTCTTATAGCTAATTCCCTTCGAATATTTGGTTTTAAGCCACTGAAGAATCGATCAACTTTACTTTCAGGTTGGATGATAAATCCAGATGCATACCTTGCAATCCTTGCTAAATTTGCTTCATATATACCAACAGATTCATCATCCTTTTTCTTCAGTTCAAGAAACTCCTTCTCCATCTTTGTTCGAAGAATACGAGGGAAGTACTTATTGAAAAATATGTTCTTGAACTCGTCCCATTCCATGGACTCAATTTCATCTCTTGGCCTCGTATTCTTGATAAGATTCCACCATTGATCAGCTTCACCTTCCAAACGATATAGTGCTAAGATGACATTACCATGTTAAGAACATTAAAGGACTGAAAATATCTTTTCAGTGGTAATGATCCATTGTTCAGTAACAAGTGGATCAGAAGACCCACTGAATGAAGGTGGACATTGCATCATGAAGGAATGAATAGAATATTGTTCCCTTCACTGCTCATTTGGAAGTCCATAATGATTCATAGCTTGTGTAAGTATATCAATAAAATTTTTCACTCCATATCCCATAACTTTTGTTTATTCAGGAGGAAAATCATTGCATTGTCCATTACATTGATCAACATGGTTCCTTCTGGATCCAACCATCGTCTAAAACCCAAAAATAATAGTGTGAGAGGAAAAAATAACTCTAGGGAAAACAACATAATAAAGGGGGATTACCGTCAATATATAACAACTTAGGTTACCGTAATTCTAGTACTATAACCTATACTTATACTTAACCTTAAGGACATCCCTAGAAATACCTTAGAAATATCTCTAGGGATCTCACTAAAGTTCTGGCATCTTAGTCTCCAAAGGTTGACTAAACCTTTCCTCTGATACCAACTATAGAGACCCGAAGCTTGACGGACATGGGCATTACATTACTTTTGCGGAATACTTAGTACATAACAAAAACACACACACAAGGAACGAAATAGTTTAGTATCTTTGGAAACTCGGAATATAATCTTCTAATCGTGGTGAAAGATCTTCAACATCTCCCATAAAGATATTACCTTTTTTTTCTTACCTAAAACCTTTCTTTATATCCTGGGGAAAAGAAAACATAAAAGGGTGAGCTCAAATGCTCAGTAAGGGTAAACAAAAAAAATATCAATCACATCATATTCATAAGAACATAGCATTTTGGAAATCTTAACCTGCAAAAGAGATCATAATATCATAACATGGGATAAATCATAGTAGTGAAATGTAATCCCAATAATCAGAACATTAAACATGAATCTTTGTGGAATACACAAATAATCATAGAGAATCATTTATTATTTGTCAATACTCATTGCCAAGACTATCTTAGTGGACAAAGTCCATTTCTGAATCTAGTTCACTCCTCGTTTCAGTCCTATTTCACTGAACCGGTTTAACCTGCCGTTCCGGCCATGTATATATCATGAGATATAAAATCTTTACCCAATGAATTGGAGGTAGATACAGGTCCCAACCATCTAATAATGATACCATTCTTATGTGTGCCACAAAATCATAAACCATACATCATATCATAACCCATGTAATAAAAATAGAAATCTTAAACATCGTGACATCATAAAAAAATTAATATAAGGTAAAGGAATTCATAAAAAAATTTCCATCACAACATAATCAAATCCATGTAATAATAGGGATAGAAACATAACCCTTTATTATCTTAGATGGAAAATAATTTTGATAAAACACTTGAACTCCATTCTTGAGGAAAATATCCTTTCTACTTCAAAAACACTTTTCCTTTCTTAACATGTCATACAATTATAAACTAAAAGAAGATTATTAAAAATAAACTTTAAAACATTTAAGGTAAGATTCTTGGAAATAATGTTTTAAAAATACATTCATTCCGTATAAGTTAAAAAAACATTCTTCTCGTACTTTTGTCGGAAAAGTCAAAAAGTACCTCGTATGAAAAACGACAAAAGATTCTTTTCATATCATTTACTAAAATTTCACCGAAGGGTAAAATTGGATTTAAACAATTTTATGTGGATATAAATAATATTACATATTGAGGAAACATGGATGTGGATGATAAATTACAACCCAGTAAATTTCAAAGTTTAAACAATCTCGGATAAAAATGAGATTGTGATATTTCCATTACCTTAGGTCCGATTTTGCATCATAAGTGTCCCAACCTCCTGTATAATGATTTAAATAATGTCATTGACTTATTCTAGAATCATACTCATTGTTATGATATCATATATGGTTCACTTATGACTTTATTTTACCCGTTCTTTTGTAAATTCCATGGTAAAGAGCGTTTTGGGTAAAATCGTTTCATTTGTTGTCCTTGTTTTGACTTGTAATTATTCATATTATTACTTAGATCATGATTACATAATTACAGAATATAAAACATGATTTATATATAATATATATTCAGAATATACATATATATAATAGATCAGTAAATGGAAAGAAATACACCGTTCATGGAGACGGTAGACCGTACGTATGCATGAACGCTGTTTTCGTTTCCTTATTGAGTTGAATGGAATTAAGTAGATGACATACATATATATGCACATAAATCCAGTATCATTATTATTTCATGTATTTAATTATTACTTATTATATATACTTTATAATCATTAAGGAATGGTTAACGTGGAGAATGAATCTCATCGCGTCATGGAGACGGTAGTCCGTACGTACGCACGAGCGATGATATCGTTGTCATGATCGTGGAATTGTATTGGAGTGTATTTATACCATTTAAGAATCAATATCAATTTACAATAATCATATGTAGTTATTATGTACACCATTATACCCATATAAGTAAGGTGGTGGTGGAAAATAGATTACACCACAGCGTGGAGACGGTATTCCGTACGTATTCACGCTCTGTGATTTCATTTTCCGTAGGATGGATAGATGGTGAAATATGGTTGTGTAATAATTATAATAACATATCATTATATGAGTGATACTAATGTTATTACTTCATAAGGAAAAAACCTAAGAAGAAGAATTGGAAGAAGAAATAAAGTTAAAAGAATCAGTAACGGACATTACCTCTTCTTTGAAGCGCCTCTTTGAGTCCTCCTCTTAGGGCACTAAAATTGGTCCTTGAAGAATACCAGGACATCTAGGATGTTTTTAGGGAAGTGGATTAGAGAATTTGGCAGGGTTTGTCCGAGCTTAAAGGCTCAAAGTGGTGTGAGGATGAGAGGGAGGAGGTGCCCTTTTATAAGGGAGGATAGGGGCACCTTTGGAATAACAAAAAATATTATTTTATTATAAAGCCAAATTCGGTTTTAAATAGATCAAAATTGATTTATTTTGAATCTAAGTTGGGTATGGGTCGATATCCATTCATTCAATAGAATTAGGACAAGTTTAGTTTACTATTTGAACTTTATCATTTAGTTTTAACTTTAAGTTAGATAATTTTACTTTTACCGTGTCTGTTTCTGTTCTTACACTATAAGGTTAATAAACTTACTATAACAAGCCAAACAAACCCCAAGTTGTTTATTATTAATATATATAACCCTATCTAAGCCATTTGGCCGAACCTTAGATTTTTAAGAATAAAATAACAATTAATAATATAATATTTGTTTTAAAAACTATTTTATGTCAATTTTGACACTATTTAGTAATTGATTTTTGTGAAAATCATAACAGAATGATTAGTTTGAAAAAATTTAATTAAATCAATAAAAACATGACATATTAACCTATAAAATTAGTGGAATTCATAAAAAGTCTCAAATTACATTTATTTGGGTATTTATAGCATCAATTATGTCAATATTTCATTAATAAGATAATTACTGCATCATCTTTGTGTCATAAATAAATTAACTTATTTAAAGTCTAAAAATTACAAATAAAATATCATTATGTAGGAAATATTTTTAAATTTCTAATTAATATTTTTAGTCGAATTTATCTTATGTATGACCCTATATTAAAAATGATATACTTATAAAACTTTGACTTTAACTATTTTAACCCTTCTTTAAATAAATTAATAATAAATGTCCTAATCTAATCCAAGTGGGCATAAATGGTTATATTTTATTCCTAAGGTTGTTTTTGGTCGAATTACACTTATCCAATAGAAATAGGACATGTTTTAGGGTAATAATAATATCATTTTTACCCTTAATTACCCTATTTACTTTTAACCGTGGTAAAAAAAATAAAAAGTTACTATTCACCAAAACTTATTTTGATATCATTGAACCACATTTTACATACGGATATCAACCGTGTCTCTCGGATTTTTGGAATTCCACTCACAGAAGCGGTAAAATTAATTTTTATGAAAAATTCATTTGTTTTAACTACCACTTAGTGGTTTCACTATTAATCAAAAAAATGAAAGTTTCCAGAAAAATACCAAAAATTATGCCTAAGATATATTTGATATTATGAACTCAAAAATGATGTCTATTTTACAAAATTCAAAACATATCAGTTTCATTAATTAATTTAAAAATTAATTCTCTTCGTCAAAACAAATAGTGTGTTCTTAATAGATAATAACTATCAAAAGATTGACACTTGTTTATGTCTGGTTTAAATGTGAAATTACATCCAATGAACAACATTGTATTATATTGTAAAAATATATTCTAAATATACTTTAAAACCACTCAAATTAATAATTTATCACTATTAATTATTTCGATTAAAAAGTTTGTTTTTAATTAAAATTTAGTTATTTTCACTATTCATCAGAAAATGAAAGTTATCCGAAAAGTACCAAAATTTCACCCTAAGCTAATTTTGATTTTCCGAATCCAAAAATGAAGTCCATTTTGAAAATAAAATTTAAAAAATTTCAAAAACTGGTTATTAATATTCATAACAGCTATTTTTAATAATATTTTAATAGCATATCGTTGTTTAGTGAAAGTCGGTATTGCATACTACACACGCTATCGAGGAAGGTCGCGATTGCGTGTAATGCAAGGAAAGTCAAGTATGCGTGTTGTGCAAGCTCCTTTTGGTTTAGCGTACAACACAAGACATTAATTAAATTAAAAAGAATATTTTTTATAAAATCTCAGGGTGTTACACTTCAACTTTCCCATAGTAGATAGGTTAGTTGGCGGTCGAGAGATGATCAAGAGGTTAGAGATGAAGATTTGACTTATGAAAAAAAAAGTAGATTCGAATGGTTATATGGGCGAGGATCGATCAACTTTTAGGTCATAGATCCAAATCCCAAATAGATTACATGCCATATTGGTTTTGAGGTGAATTCTAACTAATAATAATAATAAAAAGAAAACTAAAAGGAAGAAATTTGTATTTTCTAAAAATGTAAACATTTAAAATTGAAGGAAAAAATAAAATAAATTAATTTCAATAAATCATTAAAGAAAAATAATTAATAAATAATTCTTAAATAAAAATTCAATGAAATAAGAATAATTATGTTCATATAAATTATAATAAACCAATTATTTTAGGATAAAATTAAAATGTTCACATGCAAGGGTTTTTTTAAAATATCTTCTAACTAATTCTTAGTAGATATAAAATTAAGATAAATATAAACTTTTTAAGCATGGCCTCTCAAGAAATGATACCTTAGATATATATGGTTTTTTATTGAATAATTTATTGGATTTTTTGAGGTGTTGATAGTACTAGTTTATCACATTTTATTGATACTTGATTATAACTGAGTCCAAAATCTATTAAGGTGTGTTTCATCCATAATACATGTGTACAAAAACTACTATAAACAATATATTATACTAAAAAAGTATATAATGAAATAGAGTGTTTTTATAACTAGACCAGGATACCAAGGATTCACCTAGAAAATTATGGGTTCCTAAAATACTCTTCTTATATAGTATACAACCATAAAATTTAAAATCTAAATATGAAGTTAAATTAACATAATATGTTTTTGAAAAAATTATGGAAAGATAAATTGATCATTTTAAATACCTTAAAATTATTTTTGCCTCTATTAAACGATATTCCTTAGTATTTCCATGAAATATAACCCAAAGACATACTAAAAACATAATATCAGGTCTACAAGCAGTCAAATATAATAAAATTTCAATTGTTCTTCTAGAAAAATCGTTGTCATCTGGTTTTCCCGCTTCATCCAAGTCATGATTTTCATTATAACTCATAGATGTTCTATGTACTTTTCCAATTTCGAGTAAAATTCATTTAATTAAGTCAAGTATCTATTTTCTTTGATTTAAAACATTAAAAAATTTTTTTTGAAAAATTTTATGTTCTATAAAATAATTTAACTCACCCATAACACTCATTTTGAATTCTTTTTGCATGAGTTTTGGAAATTCATTACATTGTTTTGTATTATTAAAACCAAAAAACACATCATTGTCATATATTTAAACTTACAAAATATCTAATTTTAAAGTTTTTATAAATAAATTAGGATTTTCCTCACCTACTAAAAACCCATTTGATATAATAAAATGACATAAACATTCATACGAAGCACTAGGTTCTTATTTAAGGCCATAAATAGATTTGGTTAGTTTAAAAACTGAATTTGGAAAATGAGTATTTTCAAAACTAGAAGATTCTTCAATATAAATTTTATCTATAAAAAACCATTTATAAAATCATATTTTACATCCATATGATGTAATTTTGATATTAATATATAATTAATAATCTAAGAGAATAATAATAGCCTCTAATATAGTTATAGGATAAAAGGTATTTTAAATACCATTTATTACTGTAAACCCATTTTGTTCCTCTAACTGGATAATCAAGGGGTATATAAAGTAATTTTTATACCCAATTACTCTTGAACTAGTTGAATTACTCTTTCATAGATAAAAACCAACTCTCAACCACTAAGAATTATTCTTTAGACCTATGTTTTTGTTGATATAGAAAGGCCATACAATCTAAAAGTTTTCCTATACTCCATCTAGACCTAATAGATTCATCTAATATTCATATAATTATTTCTAAGTAATGATTTTTAAGGATGTTAGGTTGTCTAGGAATCACACTTTCAGGTACACCGGTATCCATCCTTTCAGGATTTGGTTATAGATAATAAGGTTCAATATCATCATCAGTTTTTACTTTCAAATAGAGGTTCAAGTATCATGTTTCCAAAAAAATCACTTAGCTCTTCAATTTAATTCATTTTGTGATAAAAAATACCACTGCCATAAAATTTACCATGTTTCAATTCTTCAAAAATCCTTAAACTTTTATTGAAAACTATATATTCCTTTTAAGTAGTAGAATATCCAAGTAAGATGATTTCATCAGACATTAGATCTAGTTTACCAAGACTATCCTTGGTGTTCAGAATATAAACCTTCCATCTAAAAACTTTTGAGTATCCACCTTTTAGATTTATATTATTCTGTAGACCATAGGATGATTTATTTAAAATAATTCTTATCAGTACTCTGTTTATGACATAACATGAGGAATTTATAGATTTATCCCAAAAATTAGTTGGTAGTTTATATTCACATAACATTTTTCTAAAAAATTATTGAAAAATCCCATTCCTCCTCTAAAAAAACATTCTATTAGGTTTTCATTGGGGAAGTAAAAGTGTGTTTGATACCATGTTTTTCATAATATTAATTGAAATCATAGTTATCAAATTCTCCTCCATGTTCACTTCTTAAATAAATAATTTTTACATCTTTATATTTTTGAAACAACTTGAAAAAACTTATAAAAATAGAACAAGATTAACTTTTAGAACTTGAAATTAAAATCCAAGTAAATATATAAAAATCATTACCTAATACATAACAAATGATTTCCTCTTAGTATTTCAACTCTATATATCCCAAACAAATCCATATGAATAATTTCTTGGGGATTATAAGTAGAAACCACTTTAATTGGTTTAAGATACGACTTATGTTTCTTTCCCATTTAGCATGAATCACAAAGATTCTTTTTATTCAATTAAATTTGAGGTAAATACGAAACTAAAATATTTTTAGAAAATTTTATCAAGGAATATACATTACAGTGTCCTAATATTCTATGAAAAAACCAAGATTCAATTTTTCATAATTTGAACAGTTCACTTTTAGTCTACTCAAAGAATTAATATATAGGATATATACATTATAAGTTCTTGGTTCCATGAATTTAAAAAAATTATCTTCAAATACTAAACATTTATTATTTTAAAAATCAAAAAAATAACCTCTCTCACATTTTTGAGAAATATTTATAAGATTATGATTTAATCCATTCCTAAAAAAGAAATTTGTTGATGAATACCGAGATTGAATTACCAGCTGATCCAAATCCCAAATTTTTTACTTTAGCATCATTACAAAAAAGTGACATAGCCTCCATAAATCTTTGATAAAGATGGTAAGTTAGAGAAATATCCCCTCCTCTGACTTGATAATCCACTTTCCACATACCATTGGTCATTAATTCTCGTGGACAATTTTACCTAGAATGGAAAATTAAAAAATAATTTGTTTTGGTACCCTTATTTTTTTTTGGGGTTAAGCAATGTTAGAAGATCGAGGCAAGGGAAACCAAATTTTTTTGTGCTATCTAAAAAATCCAGCACCATGTTTTGAAATATTTTTTGAAAAAAAGATTATTTACCTCAATAAAATTAAGTGTTTTGAAAGTAATATCATTAATATAAATATCTAATAATAGTATTATTTCAAAACCGATGCTCTATGGGCTTCAGAATCTCACACAAACTTAGTTCCTAACTCTAAAAATATTCCATAGAATATTTAATGTTTTAGTTTCCTTTTATGTATGATGAACTTATTATTCCAACGACAAAAGGAATTTATGACCATTGTGTTATATTAATGGAAATTTATGTTTAAAAATCATGTAGTAATATGTTTAAAAAGGTTTGGGTTAGTTTAGTTGGTATCAGAGAAAAGTTTTAATTATCCTTTGGAACTAGGATGAGAAAACTCTAGTGATAACCTTATGGATAAATAAAAGGATAAGATTATGTATAGAAAAATATCTTGGAATCATGGTGAAGTATAGAGTGATTGGTTTCCTAGACATTACATCCCTATATGGATACTAAAATTAGACATGGTTCTGATAGAGATGTACCTAGGGGTAGTAAAATCCAAAAAGGTTTGTTGGGCTTGGCTCAATTGTTACATGTTACATGAAAATGAGCTTTACTAAGAACCTATTTTGACACTCCCAAGGGATATGTTTCGGAAAATCACAAAATATTTATGAACCATTATGAAGAAAAAAATTACCATAATATTTTATATTAGGAAATAAATCACAGATAAATTAAATTGAAACATAGAAATTCAAAATTTAAGGAATATATGTTATTTAAGATTTATCCACTTTAATTTTCATAGTTTCCCATATATATACATAATATTTTAAAAATACACATCCCTAATTTTCCCATATTTTCCATCAATGTATGGAAATAGGATAAATCGATTCAATAACACATATTAGGGAGAATGTGAGGATTTATGAAATGGTATTCCCAACCCAATGTATGTAGGATTCGATAACTTCGTGAAAATAATTTCTTAATGATCTCAAGGATTTAATATAAACATGAACCAATAAGAAGGCTCAAATCCCCCTATAAAAGAGAACAATGTAATTGATACCTTTATTAAAAAAAATACCTCCAACATTTATTAGATATTATAATACATTTATAGAAGTAAAATAGATAAAATACATTAAGAATATCTTCTATATCCTTCAATTCTCTGAGAAAGATAATGTTGTGCTGGGTTTTTATCATATGGATAGAGAATATGATCAATGATAGACACTAATAAATAATAAAAATCCTAATGAAGGGATCATATAGTTGGAGAGGATTAAATTCAGGAAAATGTTTTAGAACAAATATTTTCCTCAGACTCTCTGACTTAAAATTGATAGGTATTTACATAGCCTCAAGAAAATGGATGACAGATCGATTGGGGTGTGTGAAGAAAACATTACAAGACTTCCATGATATGTCTCTTGAATAATAATCTCCCCAGAAATTAAACTTTAACTCTTCTTTTTTGGGATTAATACATTTCTATAAAAAGATTTGGAAATTTGAGACTTCGACAAATATGAGGAAATTGTATGATTTACACTCAAATTAGAGATAGAGATAATCAAATATCAATCTTATCATGGGGATAAGAAATAAAAAATGGAGTTAATCCATATAAATATGACAGAGAAGTCTAATGGTGTAAATAAATTCAAAAATCCCACTTTTCAAAAGTGTGGGAAGAATTATCTTGAAAATTTTATATAGGTTACCAAGAAGTGATTTACATACAGGAAGGATGGGAACCTAGATATTGATTTACAATGGGAGAAACCCACTAATGATATGGAATAAAGGAATTATCTAACCAAACCTCACCCTATAGTCCCATACTTCAACGACAATGAACAAGGAAACTAATCACTTAATGCACTAAGCCACTGGTTGTCAATGGAAACAAGGGAAAACAACCTACAAGGCCTAGAGAGAAATGAAGATCTTATGCCATCACAACTATAGTGGTGGATCCCAATAATGAACTGGTGAAAGTTATGCTGGTTATTAATTCAAGAATAGAGAACATACTTTTTTATTCTGGTTCTATACATTCTTTCATATCATTTATATTTTGTAAAAATATTCAAGAACCACCTCAAAACAATGAATTTGATTTATCAATGAAGACATAATGAGTAAATTATTTCATCCCAATCATATAAACCATACCCATTATATATTTTGAGGCTAAACGTCATTATAAGCCTTAACATACTTCCGTTAGTGAAATATAATGAAGTTATAATCATGGATTATCGTTCCTTATATTGAGAAAACATAAAATTCATAGGGAAGTAAATCACCCACAATATCATGAATCAACCTAGAAATATATACAAGTACGTGGAGGAGGATGAATATCCTTTGGTATAATCATCTGAAGAATTGATATTTTTTAATTATGAGAAAGTTGACCTTTATCAAATGATTGATATCAGGGAAAAGATCATGTTTGAAGACATTCCCATCATGAAGGATTTTACTGATGTATTTCATAAATAGTTTCCCAATATTTCTCCGGACTAAGTTGTTTCATTATCAACAAAATATATACTTGGATATATTTACCTATCAAATAATACTTACATTATTATCACTTTTTAGTTAGAAGAGTTGAAGAAGAAGTTACATGAGAATCTAGAAATGGGTTTTATATGCCTGAGTGCTTCACCATGGGGTGCACCGATTATCTTCATCAAGAATAAGTATGGGTCAATGAATCTATGTATTGATTAATGTGAACTCAAAAACCCCACAATAACGACCATGAATCCCCTAAAATGGATATATTAATTATTCAATCAACTATGTGGGGCTCCTTATTTCTCCAAGGTGTAACTTTGGTTAGGATATCACAATTTACGGGTGAAGAAGAAAGATATTCTCAAAATATAATTTTGAATAATGTATGGACCCTATGAGTTCATAGTGATTCCTTTTAGACTCATAAATTATCCATCGATATTTGTGGACTTGTTGAATATATTCTTTATATAATAACTTAACAAATTTATATTCATTATAGATGATATTCTGATTTACACCAAAAGTAGAGAGGAGAATTATAAGAATCTGAATACTATGCTAAGGGATTTGATAAATGAGAATATATATAAAAAGTATATTAAATGTGTGTTATGGATGAAGGAATTATCATTATTGATGAATATTATCAAAATAAAAGGTATATATATGGATCCTTCTTAGAAAAAGGAAATAAAAAATTATCCTAGACCAAAATCTATAAAGGAGATCTATAGTTTCCTTGGATTAACTGGGTATTATAGATGAATTGAGGTTTTTTTTGTGATTTTTTACCCATTAAACAAGCTAACACATAATGGAGTAATGTTTTATAGACCATATAAATCAATGAAATATTTAAGGAATTGAAAAAGAGGCCTATCACTACACAAGAAATTACAGTTCCCTCAAGTGGGGAACCTTTTATGGATTATAGTGATGAATAAAATAAGGGTATGGGTGTTGTACTATAGAATAATGATAAAGTGATATCCTATCCCTCAAGGTAGTTTAAATATCATGAGAAGAACTATCCCATGCATGAATTAGAGTTTAATATAGAGATCCTTGTGTTGAAGATCTAGTACCATTATCTCTTTGGTGAGAAGTGTGAAATAATTACAAATCACTAGAGCCTAAAATATATATTCATATAGAATAATTTCAACAGGTTCTAGTGAATATAGTTAGAGTTGATAAAATACTATAACTAATAAATACATTACCATTATGGGAAATAAAAAAAGTGAAAAATGATCTAATTTGAATGGATAGGTCAATTTTATCAATGATGAGAATTGAGAAGGATCCAATCTCTTTAGACATGAAAATGATGGATATGGGAATAATAAAAGGAAATTTTCCCACATTTCTCAAATAACTACTCAATAATCTATTCTTGAGAGGATCACAGAGGCCTATAAATACAATTATATTCTATAGAAAAATATAGTGAATACTCATGAGTTTAACTTTTATGATGAGGGAGTTATAAGGTTTTGAACCTAGATATGTGTCCAATTAAAACAAGAGTTAAAGTGGGATATTTTTTAGGATGCACATATCTCATCCTTCTCTGTTCATATGAGAATCACTAATATTTGTAGATATTTTAAGAAAAACTTATGGTGGAAAAATATGAAGAGGGAGATTGTGTATTTTTTTCTCTATGCTTTGTATACCAATAGGTCAAGGACAAATGACATAAGTCTAAGGGTATCATGAAAACATTTCCCATACCAATATGCAAATGGAAAACATAACTATGGATTTCATCGTAGGAATCCATATGACACCTAAAAGAAATAAAACCTTGTGGGTGGTAGTTTATTGCCTTTCAAAGAGACACATTTCAATGATATTAAGGAATATTTATGTATTGAACAACTTGTTATTATATAAAAAGGGGAGTGGTAATATTGAATGGAGTTCCAATATCTATTATATATGATCTGGATTTGAGGTTTACATCAAAGTTCTATATAATCATTCATCAAGAGTTGGATAAAAAACTCAGTTTCAGTACTACTTAACACCTTCAGATGGATTTTAAGTCTAAAAGTACCATACAAACTCTTGGGTATATTCTAAGGTCCTGTTCAATGGATTTATAATGATATTGGGATCAATACCTTACCCTAATTGAGTTCTCATATAACAAAAACTTCCATTCTAGAATAAAAAATAGATCTTTATAAGGATTTTTATGGGAATCAGTGTTAGACTCTGATATGATAGAATGATGTTAGAGAGTGGAATTTTATAGGACCTGATCTTTCCTAAGAAAATACAATGAAGTTCTAAACCATTCAGCATCACAAGAAGTCCATGAAAAGTTGACATAAGAGCTATGGAGAATTTTTTTGACATGATTTAGAGTTAGAGGTTGGAGATAAGGTGTTCCTTCATATATCACAGTGGAAGAAAAGCATGAGGTCTGAGAATAAGGGAAAATATAGTTCTATATCCATAAAAACCTTTGAGATCATTGATCGAATCAGAGGAGTGACATACTGACTAGAAATCCCCCTAATCCATATCAAGTACATGATGTGTTCCATGTAACCCTATAGTGAAAGAACATACCCGACCCATCACATGTACTAAATCTGTAGGTGGTACCATTGGAAAATACATTTTATATGAGGAGTGGCCAGTGAAGGTCTTAGATCATAGAGTTAAAGCTCAATGAAACAAGACAACTCACCTGGTCAAAATATTATGAAAAACCTCATGTTTAAGGAATAAACTTGGGAACTAGAAGAGGAGAAAAAGTACAATTACCCACCACTATTTTCACCTTAGTATGTAATATAAAATTTTAAGGGTGAAATTATTTATGGGGGTAAGAATTTAAGACCTTGATTTCTTAAAATGGAAAACTATGTTTGATAGCATTTGCGACACACAACAATGAACCCAAAAGAACCATGATTATTTAAATAAGAACATTATAACCCATCCATTAAATTTTATTAAATTAATATTATTAACTAAATTAAAAAATTTATATAAAATTACTACCCATTATAAATTTATTTATAAACACTTAGGAATAAAACACATTTTTTAATAAAAACATTTATTTCAAAAATGATTTTTATTTATTTTTTTGAGAAAATATTATAATTACATTTTATAAATTTTAGATATTTTATTTTATAAAAATAAAATTATTTAGAAATAATCATATCAATATTTAAATAGCTTCAAATTTTGGGATCCTTCAAAAAATATTAAATTTTCATTGAATAGTGAAAAATATCGTTTTTAGAAAATTTTCATTTATATTAATAAAATAAGTAATATTATTATTTTAATTTAATTTAAAATTAACACAATTATTTTTTTAGTAATATTATATTTGATAAATTACATTTAAATCATATTTATATTGGATTTTAGTACAAGTTTATTCATAGGCTTGAAAATGTATTTTTTCTAAAAACTGTTTTAAAGTGAATAATGTTTATCCATTTTAATTAATAACAATAACCCCAAATAAATAATTAATTATTTTATATTTATGTATTATATATATTTAAATATTAATTATAACTTTTTTAATAATTATTTCTTATCATATAGTAATTATTAGACCATCTTATGCTTGAAAAATACATTTCTTAAAAAACTGTTTTTTCAATACATCTACAAGTTTAGTTTTAAATTAAATTCTACCACTTATATTAGTTTAATCTTAAAAAAAGGATTCCTTATTTTTAATAATAGTATATTTTTTATCTATTAATTAAAACTTAAATTTAGACCATTGTGAACATTAGAAATATTAATAATTAATTACCTCAATTATGGTAAAAATGAGTTTATTAGGGGGTTAAACCGAATTTATATGGTCTACAGATGACCCCAAATTGTATAATTACTATTTTAGAGTCCTAATTATACCTTATTACTTCTAATAATTGAAAATGGTCTACTATGTAACCTTTTTTTATGTGAAAAACGTGGGTTTAATTCTTTCTTTTAAGAAATTCCATGTATGTCCTCTCTCCCACTCATAATAGGCCATCCACTATAGTCTTCTTGACACACTTAAAAAATAATATGGATCATAAAATTACTTCCAAAATAACTTTCTTAATTATTTACCAAAATTATAAATTCATTTTTTATCATAATGACAGACTAGGAATGATTTTAGTGAAAACATAAAAAAACCTGAATAAGATGTAACATCCTTAACCGATCATCTTTATTTTATTTCTTATTCTAATTCCATAAAATATTTCTCAATAATGATAATATAATAAAATAAGTATCTGACATATAAATATATTTTTTTATGTTTGTCACAAATCCTAAATCCATCTCCACTTCCATTAAGGGGAAAATGAAACTGTTGATCGTGTTTATGGTACACTACTAACTCACAAATTGATGTAATTTGTTTCCCGTCACCGCATATCATGGAAATATATAATGATGTATATAGTGTTAAAATAACATATTTATTACATAATTATAATTCTATAATTGTAATATCTCATATGCCTTCATACTTTTCATTCTTTAAAAAACACGTTAACATCGCTCGTGTGTACGATGAACTACCGTCTCACAAAGCGTTGTGATTCATTTTTCACTTACTATTAACATGGAAGGTAATAAGGATTAATTTTATTTTTATGTATTATATTAATGAAATATAAACCATTATTTAAAATATATATATTTTATAATATCTTACCTAATCATCCATTAAATAAATTATAACATCATTGATGTGTACGGCGGATTACCACCACACATAGCGATATGAATAATTATTATTACCACATCACATAGATGGTATATATAAGTTTATTTAAGAAAATAATATGATATTTATGATATTATTACAATTTTTCTATTAAAAAAATAATAATCACCTTCTCTCCATTAATTTCATTGAAAAATTTAAATGTTACTCATGCTATGTATGACTTACCATTTCCATGATTGTAACATAGTTTGTTTTTTATAAACATACTTAATGATTGGTTTTAAAAGTAGAATTTTTGTATAAAGATTATAATTATATTATTATTATTATAGAGATTATTAATTAAAAATATCTTTTAATTTAGTTTGTTTAAAAGAGTTACTTTGGACATATAAGATGAACATTGTCAAAATGTTTGACATGAACCTAAATGGTTAAGTAATTTAATAAGACATTGAAATGAATAAAATTAAAGGAATAATAATATTAAAAAAGGTTATTAAAAAATTAAATAATAATAATAATTTTTTATTCAATAATGTAATGATCACACATGAATAATCGAGCTCGAGGTAAGAGATATTTCTAACCCACTATTTTCTTCAAGTTTTGACCATTCTCTCTCCAACTCACTTTATCTCTATTTAATGCTATGAAATGTTTATAATTTTTATATATATGTCACTAAAATGTAAAAATATCTTATTATAAAATTGATTTATGGTTTAATACATTCCTTATGTTCATTTATCAAATTCTTTCATTATGATATTTTCTTTGATTATGATATAAGAAAAGATTATGAAACCCATTTTTATTTCCATGTGTAATTCTGATATTATGAATTATTATTGAACTAATTTAAAAAGAACACATAGAACATGAGAATGTTATGATGGGTCTACCTATGTATATATCCAATTCATTGGGTAATTTTACAGTCTCATGATATTTCACGCACAAGATTTGAGAGTGAACCTAATCGATTATGGGAATTTGTCTTCCATGTGATATTGTATAGGTAGTAAGCCTTCAATCATGTTAATTTAATATTATTTATTTATTCTATATTTAATATTTTAGCATGATATTATGATACCATGTTCTTTATATAATTCTTCCATCTGATTAATCATGATCCTTCTAATTTATCATATCATGTTTTAGCTTTGAATCACATGTTATGTTTCATTATCATGTTTATTCTGTTACTCTGTTTTTTAGATCACCAATTTCCATCATGTATTCCAAATTTTATCCTATATATATTTAGGATAACAAATGGATTTTAGGGATTCATTATTGAGAATAAAATAAGGATTCCATGTTCTAATTTCCTTTGATATATTACAGAACTAGTCTTCCAAAGACACCAGGACTTTATGATCCACATGTTTCATTAATGGAAATTAATTTTTAAGAATTATGTAATAATATGTGTAAAAAGGTTTTGGTCACTATAAGGATGAAATTTTTTCACTATTTTTTGGAGAGAAACACCATCATAGAGATTTAACACCATCCACTCCTGGATAAACTCACACAAACACCCAATAAGGATACAGTTTCAAGCATGAATAAAGAGAATGAAAATTGCTTACATATCTAAGATTCAAACCCAAAACCTGGTTACGATGAATATATATAAATATATGAAACACATTATGGTTTATAGAAATCATGGAAACAGGGTCAAACCATTCTATTTCAAAATATCACCCCGAAAAAAACACTTGTTGCAGGGATCAGAACGGATAAGCCATATGGGTGTGTCTTTGGCTTGGAAACCTCAGCTTACCACTTTTTCTCTAAATTCTCCCCTATATGAAAAGACATGGTCACCATGTAGATATCAAAATAAAACTATATTAAATATGAATGAGTTTAATAAGGAATGATTCTAAATCAAATAGAGGAGTGCATTTATGGTGATTTAGGGAATAGTTAGGTGGTGTGGATAGAGGTCGCAGGATGAAGGTTGGGTGGATTGATTATATTGTAGTGATGGATCACCTAATATAAGGTGGAGTAGTTGGCGGTATATGTGGATGCATGCATGTGGACATAAGTGGTATGACATAGATCTAAGATGAGGAAAACAAACAGAACTGAGAGGAGTATGGGCCATTAGATAAGATGGATCAATGTTCAAGAATGAACCCTCTAATAATAAGGAAAACCAATGGCCTAAGACCAAATAAATCACAAATTAAATAGATAATTAAAATTTCACAAAAATAAACATAAAAAATCCATGTAAATCAGGTTTAATAAGTATAATATTTGAATTGATATATAATAGTGCAAATGGAAAATGATAAATTAACAAATCTCCACCGTGAAATTTAAAAGGTTTATATTTTGGATGGTGTTATTAAAACCTCTATTATTGAACTAAGAAAAATATAATTACATGTAAATTGTGGATGAATTTAGATAGGGGAATGGTTTTAGTCAAATTGTTTACTAGATTATCTATATTGTGTATCTTAGTGACACATACTATCTCAAATTCAATTATATCCATAATGAAGTGAATCTTGATGTCTATATGATTTGATCTTCTATGAAAAACATTATTTTTAAATAAAATTAAAAGATATTTAAAATCACAATGTACAAAGACATTTGTAAAAGGTAAATAAAACTCATTAGTATATCCTTTTAACAAAATAAATTCCTTAATAAATTCAGTTAAGGAATTACATTTGGCCCTTATAGTGGAAATGGAAACTAATGATTCCATATAAAGTTTCCAAGAACCAGAACCACTATAATTATGGTAAAAAAACTAGTAACTAGATTACATGTTTCCATATTATCAGCATAATTAGGATCTATAAATCCTGAAATGTTGTCAACATAACTATCATTTTCACCAATCATAATGCACAAATAAGAATACATTGATACATAACTAGGGATCTATTTGAGATCATGTTAGTGTGGTTTCCTAGGTTTTCCCATGAACCTACTTAAATTACACACTAAAAATCCAATATCACATATATAACAAACCATTTCAAACATAATAATCCCAACCACATTAGAAAAAGGGTTATTTCTCATGAAATCTAACTCAACTTTACTAAAATGGGATTGGTTTAGGGACAACATAAAGTGATGACCCAAAGGTATGCTAGCCTATTTAATGGTCTAAAATAAATACACATTTAAAAATATTTTAACATAATCATTATGGGATAAATACAATATTTTATCATTTATATATTTAATGACTTCAATTCCTATACTTTATTTTTCATTTCCTAATTCCTCCATTCAAATACAGAATATAGTTGGCCTTTTACATGAAAAATCAACCACATGTTTTTATAGATAATAGGAATATCATAAACATATAAAATTATGTAAATCATATCATGATTAACATGATTGAAATAAATACATTCATTATATTTTCTTCTGTTAAAACCATTTTCAATCATAAATGAATTAAAAAATTTATACAATTTCCTTGATGATTGTTTCAAGCCAATTGTTTTTTCTCTAAAAAGTCATACTTGATTCATTTTTAAAATTATTAGAAAAACCTTTATAAATACTCTTGTAAATAGTTTCATATAATTTTCTATAAAAAAATTAGTTTTAACATCCAATTATTCTACATGGAAATCATTATTAGAAGAAAAAGAAAGAATAACCTGGATAAATGAATGTTTAACAATAGGGAAAAAATATTACCATAGTCGACTCTTTCAAGTTTAAGGTACAACTTAGTGGAAAATATTATTTTATAATTGATTTTTTCATCCCAAATGTTATATTTTTTATAATTAACGACCCACATATAACCTATTGACTTTTTGGTTAAGGGTTTATTTACAAAAATCTAAGTCTAATTATTAAAAAGTGAATTCATCTAATCATTCATCACAAACACCCATTTCTTAGATTATTTTTATTTTAAAGTTTTTTTATAGGTATGTGGTTCATTATAACTCATGTATTAATAAAAATGAAAAGAATAAACAACCATATCATCATTGATGAACCACACACATGGTTTGATAATCCAATAATATCGATCTTGATTTAACTGGTATCCCCTAAGGTAACCCTCTTCAGCTTCCTTTTTAGAACTAGAATTAGATTCTGATTCACCTTATAGTTGTAGGGGAGGAGTTACATGGGTAGTTTTGGGTTCTAAAAGGACCCTAGAGTCAGGCCCAACTTCAATTTCTATGTGTTGGGGTGTATTGGTCTCATTCTAGTCACCAGTCTTCCCTATAGAAATACATAACTCATGAAACACACCATCATGAATGATGATGAATCTTTGATACCATGGTTTACCTAATAATAAATCATAACCATTGTCACCCTTTACATAACCAATGAAGATACACTTGAAAACTCTAGGTTCCATGTTATCATTCTTAGAGTGTGCATAAGTTGTGGATCCAAAAACCCTAAGGAGAGAAAGACTATTTGGATTTTCTATCCATATCTATTTTGATATTTTTAAATCATTAGAAAAATATAGGGATGAAATAATTAGGTATACTGTAGTGGTATCATCCTCAGCACAAATAGACTTAGGAAGACAAAATAGGGAAACAGACATTTAAACATTTATAAGATGATCATATTCATTATCTTGGCTATATAATTATTTTATTGGGGTTTCCACAGTAGTTTAGTACCTATAAACACCCTCATAACTACAAAACATCATAAATTTAGTGGAAAAATACTTTAAAATATTTTAGGTTAATAAATAATTTAGTTTATTACTAGAATCATTTTTAAAAATTTCTTTCAATTCTTAAATGTCTTAATCATATTATATTTATGTTTCAATATGTAAGTACAAAACTTTATAGAGTAATCATATATAAACATAAAAAACTAATAGACTCCACTATGAGAGTCAATATTAGAGGGATCCTACAAATATGAGTGAACACATTCTAGAGGTTTCTTACCGTGTAAGATGACTTACTAAAACTAACCTATTTAGAATTACTATATACACAGTCTTTATAGAAAGGTAAGCAACTAGGATTTACATTAGTAAAAAAACCTTACTTCCCATGCTCATCAAGAACCTGGGAACTAACATTCTCTATTCTCCCATGACAAAGAGTGGAACTATCTAATACTATATTATGAGAAATATCTAGTTGATTCATGTGAGTCATACCTTTTAAAATGTACATTCTATTCAAGAGGAGATCATTTAATCATAGTGAGAGTGCCAAATGGATAAAATATCTTTATAGAAATTTGAAGAAGAAATAATCTTTGAAATATTGGGGAATATGATCACCGTAACACCCTATGATTTTATAGTATGTCTCTTTTTAAATAAATCTCTTCGATAGCTTATGTTTCACGTAACATTGAGTTAAAAAAATGAAATATAATTATAAACTCTCAATTAAATTGGAGGGTAAGAATAATATTAACTATATTATAAAATATATAATTTTCATACTCATTTTTAATTTATTAATTAGTTATTTATGAATAAGAACTTAACTATTTTGTAAAAGTATTTTATTCTTCAGAAATATGCACTCTTTTAAAATGGGTTTCTTATTTTTTTTATGGTTAAATATTATAATCACGTTTTAGGAAAATATATAACATTTAATTTCTAAAACTAATATAATTTTAAAAATAAGAATATTATAATTATATTAGGATGAATATTTGGGAACTTTCTGAAAAGATTTATTTTCTAGTGAAGAGTGAAAAAACTAATTTTTATAAAACTATTATTTTTATATTAAAACCTACCTTTATGATTTTAATTTTATCTCAAAGTAACTTAAGTAATATTTAGTTATATAAAATCTAATTAATTTCATTTAAAACATTCTTATACCTAATTATGGTATTAGTACATTTTTAGGATTAAAATGCATTTTTCAAGAAATATGTTTTTTGTTGCGTTTTGTGGGATTAATTTCAATTTTTTTAAAAAATATGTCTATTGAATTTAAAAAAATCTATTACATATTTAAATTTAGGAGTTCCAAATTTAATAATTATTTCCCTTTTTTTGGCCAATATGTATAGTGACCGTGGTAATTTTTGTTACCATAGTAAAGGGAAAATTTCGTAATTTTGGATAAAAAATGATAAGGACTATAAAACAGACCTAAGAATTGACCAGATTTTATTAGATGATTATTTTTCATCATTAATAATTCAACGTTCAGTTATATTACCATTTAAGGATATTTTTATGAAATTATGACCATTATAATATTTTATTTAATGAAAGGTCAAAGATGTCACATCCTTATTTTTAATAAATATAATATTTTCAGTATGGGGTTATATAGAGGATATGTTAAACTATAAAAATTATTTTTAAATATAAAGTATTTATCTAAATCATGGTAATTTATTTTTAATTCTTAGTGAAGAAATAATTACCTCAAATATTTACATAATGATGATGCAATAATTATTCAATAAATGGAAAATAAAATAAAATATATTATATATATTAACATAAATATAATTTGAGTAATTAATGTCATCCATGAATTTTATTGAATAAACCGACATATAATGTATTCATTAAAATATTTTTTTTCAAAGTTAACTTGTTGTATTAATTTTATTAATGTCAAAGTAATAAATAGTGTCAAAATTAACAGTAATGATATTTTAGGTATATAATGTTTTATTAAATTATTTTAAAATAATAAAAATATTAAATAATCACATATGGAACAAGATATAGCCTAAATAGTAACCCCTATGAATTTATAGGTCATTTGGATGCATTTTGATCTAGAATAGTCTTATTATATTTTAATATTTTGAGCAATTCCAAAAGTGCCTATCACCTAAATTATAGAAGGACACCCAATATATCACTTATTTACACCACTTTGAGCCATATAGCTCAACCAAAATATGATTTATTATCTTATAAACATCCTTATCTTTGTTCTAGAGGTTCTGGTCCTTAAAAAAAATACCGACCCTATATCCCTTAAGAAGAGGTCTAAAAGAAGTTTTTCAAAGACGAACAATTCATCTTTAATGACTCTTTGATGTTTATTTACTCTTGAAATTAATCTTCATGTGTTGTTTCCTTGAAAAATTAATAAATATATTGTAAAATATATTTTTATATGTTATTATAATTATGGGACAACTATATTCTACCTTTTCTCCATCCCCTAGAAAATGGAAGCACCGCACGTGCGTACGTACGACTTACTATCTCCATGACATGGTGTAATTTTTTTCTTCACCAATTTTTAAATATGGTTATAATGATGGAAATAATAGATATATATAGAGAAATTTTTAAATTATATTAATTATGGACAATTAATATATTATTAATTTCCCACCCCATTCACATTTAATTGAATGATACCATTGCTCGTGTGTGCGTAGGACCTACTATCTCGAGAACGCGATGCAATTAATTTTCCATGTCAATCATTTAAGAATAAATTTAAAAATATATTTAATTTTTAAATATTATTTTTATAACATTAATATCATTTTAGAGATTATTGATCTGTAGCCTTTGTAAAATAATTGGGATATTCATAACAAAACATGCAAGAGAAAACAAGGAATATTACATTTAAAACAATGAAAATAACGAAACATTATTAATTAATGAGTGGTAATATTTTATAAAACTATCATATAAGATGTTATAAATATATATAATTTTATGTTATAAATTAATAACATGTTTTAAACCATTATAAAGTAGTTTTGAACATGTTTGAAGGAACATAAACCTAAGGTAATGTATTTTTTTCTCAATTTTATTTTTGTGGGACATATGCTTTATTCACCACTTATTTATTTTGTGTGTTGTATATACTACCCTTTTATATATTATATCATCGATATCTTTTTTTCATGGTATCTATAGTTTCAATTAAATTTATTTCTTTCAATGGTCATACGATTCAATTAATAACAAAGTGGTAAAGGTTTATTTCACCATATCATCATTATTTGAGATTGTTTAAGTTTAAGTCTTTGTTGATGAATATTTCTTTTCCATACCCATGTTTTCTAAATTTTTTTTAAAAATGTTTTTACTATTCTACAATGATTTTTTGAAGTCATTTTTAACCATTTTTTACTTTTTAAAAAATAAATTAAAATTAATATTCTTGTAATTTTCCAAAAAAGATATTTTAGGATTTTTTCTTACAAAAGTGTGAAAGGAATATTCATTTTAACTTTTATAACATGAAAATAATTCCCCACTATAATAACTTCATAATAATTTAAAGATTTATTTACATTTTTACTATATTTTTTTCAAAGAAATTTTTTTCTTTATTACGTGCATAACATCAAGATTTTAAAAATCATTTTCAATTTTAAAAAGACATTTTCCTCATGAAATATTTAAGTAACATATTTAAAGTATTTTCATATATGGAAACATAATTTTTTTTGAATTTAATTTTGAGGATGTACTATAATGATAACATTCATAAAATTTATTTGGATGTTTTATGAATATTTTTAATAAGAAAATATTGATAAATATGTATCTTTTATCTAATACAAATACTTAATAATAAGTCCCATTGTTTTTAAATTAAATTATTTGTATGATATATGAGTAATGATTTGGAAATACAATAAATGGTTGGGAACATATATGGAAATACCCATCTATGCATAGGTAGGTATCATTAGACAAATCATTTGGATAAACCTAATCAGTTTGTACCAAGTAGTATTAAACTGTCTTGTGGAAGGTCTTGACAATAGAGATGAAGGTGGACAAACCAAAACGGTTTGTACCAATTTGTTTTAAACCATATTATAAAATGTCTGGATGGTATAGGTACCATGATTATTGAGATCATGTCACATAATGATTAATAATTTCCTTCAATAAAATTTTATGTATTATTATCCATGAGATTCTCACTATGATATTATCTCTAGATAAATTTCATTCATAGTTTATTGATTAAATGGAATTTTCTTCTAGTTATTTAACTTATAATTTAGATTATTATTATTTCTTCATGATATATTCCTCTATACTTAACCATAAATGAGCATTTTATATCACCTTTTTTTTATTTTTCTAAGAACCCATTAAGTTTACTATGATTGTTATAAAAGAATATTCTAGGAGAAATTATGTTATTCTTAGAAAAAAATATGTTGTAATATTTTTAAAATTTTATTATGGGAGTCAGGTGTGTATCTAGTTTATCAAGACTACTAAACTATTTAGTCCTTTGGGATTTGATTCCTTATATCTTATTCCAATGTAATAAAGTAGACACAGACTCTAGGAAACTGGGGTTGGGTTCTTTACAATTTGAATCTGAGCAAGTTTAGTAGAAACCTTGGGAACTAGATTTATGTGAATAGAGATTAGAAAATGAAACCATCTGATAGAATTTGGAAAGATAACCAAAACAACCAAGATTAGGATTTAGATATTAGTTATACCTAAATTTTTAATTTATGTTGAGTGTTTCATAAGTATTAGGATTATAAATTATGTTTCATAATGTTATGATCTAATCTTTTGTATTCCATTTTTATGAAATGGAACCTAATAGATAGGATATAAACCATATCGATTCACATAGTCCAAAGAGTAATAATGATCATTTATTTTATGGGATAAAGATAATATTTTTAAGGGAACTTGTATCTCAAACATTCTCATTATATAAGGAAATATTATTATGTTCTAAAAAGATAGATAAAGACTTTTCTAAGATTTATAGATTCCGAAGGAAGCATAAGAAGAATAGTATGACATGGGAAAATATATATTAATGGAATAAGAAAAATAAGTGTTTTCCTACATGTGATTATTGTAGAAAGAAACACCCTAGTACTTTATTAACAAGAATGGAAGTTTTCTACAAGTGTGGAGAGAAAATCCATCATTCTTGTGATTTTAGTTGTAAGAAAATGTTTCCAATGTACTATGCTTAAACTGTAAGGAGATGTGGGAAATATACAAATCAATTTCTCAATATTCAAAGGAATTTACCTCAAAAGAAGCCAACAAATCATGGACAAGCTTATGATATTACCATAAAAAAATGGAATGATTAAAGTTCTCATGTATTTGTATTCAATAATTATGTTGTAAAAGTATCAATGATATCCTAATTATAAGAATCAGGAGGTACATAAAAATTTTACCGTATAAATTTTTCTATATGGATTTTGAAGCATACGATGAATAGTACCGGTAACCAAGATAAATGATTCCATGGAAAGTTAATATTTAAAAAAACATGATTAAGGGAAGATAAAACTTAATATGTGCTTAAGGTTGAGCTAAAAAACGATAATGGTATGATTATGTGATAGAAATGGTGACCTTTAAAATTGAAAGTTATTTGATAAAAAATTAATTTTTGATGGATTTTACTACATGTTTTGGGAATTTATTTAATGATTTTGATAATATGATATTTTATTTATGGAATTCGGAGAATATTAATTCTTGAAAGCATGAATGTTTTAATTAAGGTTTTAAAATGATTAAATTTATTACTATGTTTTTGGAGAATATGTGGTAAAGGTATTTACAGGTGACATTTTGATATACTTTATAGGGAATTAATGACAAGTTGATTTAGTGGAATTATTCATGGATTATTTGAATTTTTAATATTATCTGCAATATTTTGGATGAGTTTTAAGTTTAACTACTTATGGAATTTATTAAGTTGAACATTGGATATTAGTTTTTGAGGATAAAGTATGATTTATCATACTGGATAACATGTGCTAACCATTTTACTTTTATCTGAAGGAATTACTTAAATATCTTTAGATAAAAGTGCTTAGGCATAAAAATTCATCTTTAATATCCATTTCTGGGTGTGGGAAATGAAGTGGAGATAAATAAAAGCACAACCAAAAAAATGATATTATTATTGTGACATGGAAATAATTAAAATAAGTTAATTTTCTTGAGTGATTTGTCTATATAGTAAAATAATTTAACAACTCGATGAAAAGGATTCTGAAAAAATGATATCCGTTTACTTTTCTCACTATCAAATCAATGGGGTTTTAATCGATCATAAACTTAAGGTTTTGTGATGGTTAAATTTTTAACTAACATGTTCTATATCCATATAAATCAGAACATTGTTTCTATATTTCTCTTCCATTTCCATATTTTCACTTACCACTAATGTTCACCTAATAAAAATCCTAGTTTTTTGGTAACCTTCATATTTTCCTTTCCCTGTTTTTAAGAGGAAGATTTAGTAAAACATTTCATTATGTGGGTTTCCCAAGAAGAAATTTTCAAATATAAACCTTTTATTTTTGAAGTGAAATTTTAAATTGAAATGATTCAGTTTTTTGAAGGTGGTTAGAATTTAACACTCAAATATTTTATGGTGTTTTGTTTCTAAATAGATCTCTACGATAGCTTACGTTCTACGCAACACCCAAATTAGAAAAAAATAAAATATGATTATAAGATAACCATTAAATTGGAAGGTATGAATATTATTGAATATATTCTGAAATATTTAATTTTACTACTCATTCTTATTTTATTAATTAATTTTTTTATATTACCACTTAATTTTTTAGTAAAATCATTTTATTTTTCAAAAATACGTTTTCTTAAAAAATGATTTTCTTTCTTTTTTTGAGTAATTATTATAATATATTTCAAGAAATTATATAAATTATCTTTTAAAATACTAATATAATTTTTTAAATAAAATATTAAAAATATCTTAGGGTGATGTTTTGAGAATTTTGTGAAAAGATTTATTTTCTAGCGAAGAAAAAGAATGCCGATGTTCAAAAAAATATTATTTAATTTATAATAAAAAGTACCATTATGATTTGAATTTGATATAAAAGTAAAATTATAAATATTTATTTATATATAATCTAATTAATTTTATTTTAATAATCCTTATGCACTATTTTGGTATAAGTTAATTTTTGTACTTAAAATGCATTTTTCAAGAAAATTGTTTTTCATTGTGTTTTTCAAAATTAATTTTAAATTAATTTATGAAACTTATTTGTTTTGAAATTTAAAAAATAGATTAATATTTTGATTAATAATTTCTAAATTTATTAAATAATTCCCTTTAATTTTTTCCAATATGAATAGTAACCTTGGTAGTTATTATTACCACGGTAAAGGGTAAGTTATGTAATTTATGTTAAAAATAAAATGATAAAGACTATAAAATGACCGTAACACCTACCCAAATATTATTTTATGAGTAAATTTCATCCTTAAATATTAAAGGTTTGGTTATATGACCATTTATATCCATTTTTATGAGATTATGACATTCATAATATTTTATTTAAAAAAAAGCCAAAGATGTCACATTCATGTTTTTAATAAAAAAACATTTTTAATATGAGGATAAACAAAGTACAAGTTCAACTATAAAATATATTTTTAAAGATAAATGGTATATATAAAGCATGGTAATTTATATTTAATTTTTAGTAATGAAATAATTATCTTAAATAATTAAACAATGATGATGTAGTAATTATTCAATTAATGAAAAAACAAATAAATGATATTTAAAATATTTAAATTATTATAATTTTTGATAATAATGTCATAAAAAAAATTTATAGATTAAATTTACATATTAGTGAATTTTTAAAAGATTTATTTTGAAGTTATATTTTTTTATTGATTTTATTAAATTTAAAGTAATGAATATTGTCATAATTGAAAATAATGATATTTTAGGAATATAATTTTTTATTAAATTATTTAAAAATCATAAAAATATCTATTAATCACAAAGATAATAACATATGGTCTAAATATTTTCCCCCTATGATGTTATAGGATGTCTGGATGTATTTATCTTTAGAATATACTTATTATATTTTAATTTTTTGAGAAATTTCAAAAGTTTCCCTCACATCAATTTTAAAATAACACCCCCTCCTTCAGTAATTTACAAAAATTTGATCCATCTATTTTGATTAAAATCTACCCATTTATCTTCTAAACATCATTATCCATGTTATGGAGGATTTAGTCCTTCAAAAATTCCAACCCTAGATCTCTTTTGAAGTGGTCTAAATGAAGTTCGCTAAAGAAGAGATAATCACATTTATCAACTATTTCAAGTTTATTTCTTCTTATATATCCTTTTCAAGTGTTGTTTCCATGATAAAATAATAAATATAGTTTCATATATTTAATAATATGTTATTTTGATTATGGTATAACCACATTCCACCTTTCATCCATCCTATGGAAAACGTAAGCACCAGACAAGTGTATATACAACTTACTACATCCACATCATGGTGTAATATAATTTTCATCACCAATTTACCAGGATAGTTATAATTATGGAAATAATGTATATATATGGTAATTATGAAATCATTTTTATTATGTAAAATTAAAATATCATTCATTTCCCCACCCATTCACAATTAAAGGAATGATACCATGGCTAGTGCATACACACAACCTTACATCTCCACAGTGTGATGCGATTTATTTTCTATGTTATACATTTAATATTAGTTCTAAAACTATATTTATTTATTAAATATGATATTTATTACATTAATATAATTCTTTAGATGATGGATCTATATCCTATATATAATAACTGGGACATTCATAACAACAAATGCCATTGAAAACACGACAAATAACACCAAAAATAGAGAAATATTATTAATTATCGGTGGTAAGATCTTATTAAAGGATAATATAAGTTGTTATATATATAAATAAGGTTCTAATATAAATTACTATAATGTTTAAAACAATTATACTAGAGTTTTAAATACATTTTATGGAATTCAAACTTGAGGTAAGAGTTTTTTGCCTCAATTTATTTGTGTATGTGACATGATTTATTCACCACTTATTTCTTTTATATGCTATATATACTACCACTTTGATATATTATTTCATGAATATTTTTTTTAATTGAATAAAAAGTAGCATTTGAATTCATTTATTTCATAGGGAAAATGGTTCAACTGATTACAAAGTGGTAAATGCTTATTTCACAACATCATTATTATTTGAGATTATTTATGATTAAGTCTATACAGAGGAGTATTTATTTTACATACTCATGTTTTCAAAAAAAAGTTCAAAAATGTTTTTAGTATTCTCCAATGTTTTTTAATTTCATTTTACCCTATTTTTATTTTTTATAGAATATATTAAAAGAAATTGTCTTATCATTTTCCAAAATATATATTTTTTGATTTTTCTTATAAAAGTGTGAAAATAATGTTTATTTTAACTTATAAATAATGAATGGTATTTATTATTTTCATAAATAATTAATTATTTAATTATTTATTTTCAAGTTCACAAGGTTTTTTCAATGAAAATCATTTCTTTATTATGTGAGCAGTTTTTAGATTTTAAAAATTATTTTCAAAGTAAAATGTGGATTTTCCTCTTGAAATATTTCAGTGATATACTTAAAGTATTTTTATTTGTGGAAACATAATGTGTTTATTTTTATTGTTTATTTTGTACTCTAATGGCACCATTCATAAAATTTCTTTTGATGGTTGACAATTATCTTGATTGGGAAAATATTGATAAATCTATATCTTTTGATCAATAAAAATACCTGATGATAAGGCCATTGTTTATGAATAAAATCCATTATTTTATATTTGAGGAATTATTTGGACATGAAATAATGATATGGTACCATATATAGAAGTTCTCCTCGATGCATCGATAGGTCTCATGAGACAAATTAGTTGGCAAAACCTAATTGGTTTATACCAATTAGTTATAAACAATATTGTGAATGGTCTTGACATTATAAATGATGTTCACCAAACCAAATTGGTTTGAACCCAGTAGTTTTAAACCATATTGTGAAATATATTGATGGTAGATTTACCATGATTCCTGAGATCATGTAATCTAATAATTTAGAATTTTTTTCATTAAGATTTTAATTATTATTATTCATGAGATATTTAATATCATATTATCTTTGGATTCATTTCATTCCCTGTTTATTGATTAAATTTAATGTGATTCTATTAATTTGTATTTTCATGTTGATTATTCTTATTAATTCATTATATATTCCACCATACTTATCATTTTATCACACCCTTATTTTGTTTCCTTTACCCATGAATCCATGAAGTGTACTATGATTGTTATGGAAGGATATGATAGATAAAATTATGTTATTCTCAGAAAAAATTATGTTGTAATTTGTTTTTGAATTGTAATTTGGGAATAATTTATGGATATATTTTACCAAGACTAATAAATTATTCATTATTAATGGATGTGATTAATTGTATGTTATTCCAATATAATAAAGTATCTACTAACTTCGGTCAACTGGGGTTGAGGTCTTTATAACCAACTCTTCTTTTGAGATACCTTCATTGGAATACACCTTAAGCCTTCTTAGAATTTTCATAGGGTAAGAACAAGATCAAGAAAATAAGGAAATAATATTTAAAAGTTTTTGGGTAGTTATTTTTTGATCTAGATTGCTCAATGTTTATGATAATGGATGAGAGAGTGGTTACTTATTATATTTGAGAGGAGGGACACACATGAATTTAATTAAAATATTCAAATAATATAAATTCATATACTTATTAATATCTCTCAAGTTTTCTAGTAATTTAATTGTAAAATAATAAATGGTAGAAATCTATTCAACCAATAATATTTAGAAATGTTTATGCGGTATTTTTTCCCTTATCTATTAGTTTACCCCTATGGTAAACACTTTTCAACATTTACCATGAAAGAAACTATTACTAGTTCTAATATTCATTATGAACAAAAAATAAGTTGGACCTATTAACTACTATTAATTATTTTTATTTAAAAATTTTAATCCATTTTATAAGATTCAATTTCAAGAATTTTTAAAAATTACTTTTTAATATATTCTCGTAAAATTCAATGAAAACAATTTTTATGAAAAATAATTATTTTAATAATAAAAATTATTTTATAGAAAAATAAAGTATAATGTTGATTAAAATAGATTAAACTAGATTATTTAAAATCAAAGGATACTTATTTTTATTTCATATAGTATAAAGACTAAAAGGAAACTTGTAAATACTTTATTAAGTGAGTTGAACTAAAAACCGTTTTTATCTGAAAAAACAATACTTAGATTTCCAAAATATTAAGAATATATTTCTTTGTTCATTATTATATCTTTATATGACAATAATGGACCAGAGTATTTTATTTTATATTTTATTTCCTAAAAATCATCTATTTTATTGGGTTGAGTGGTAACCATTTACATATCCCAAGAGCCCAGTGACACAAGGGAAATACATGACCCAAAGTCCTAAGCCCAAGACCCTATAGTAAATGAACTATTTTTTTTCTATCTTGAATCCATCACTCTAGATGTAGTCCTAATATCATGTCTAAAGGTAATTATCACTTCCACACCTATTTGGGTTCTTTAATTGGTGTTTTTTATCCTCTCCATGATTGAATCTCAACATCCAATTGGTCATTAGGTCCCACCTTTTCTCTTCTAAATCTCCACCAGTTATGAACTCTCAAGACCAATGTCTTGGTCCAATATTTTAATGATTAATGTCCCATATAGATTTAAATACCGTGGACCAATGGCCTTTTTGGCCCAGATTACATGTAACTTGAATAACTAAGATGTCACGAAGGACCTATGGCCCAAAGGCCAAATTCTGTGGCCCATAAGACCAAATTAGGTTAATAGTTCCACTTATATAGTAACTAATTTGATAACTATTATAGTAATAGTATTGCAAATCAAAAAAAATCACCCTTCCTAATTTTGAAACTCCGTCTTTTGGATGTGAAGTAGGATCCTATACCACATGACTATAAGATCAATAGAATATCATTATATGAATTATATTAATTATTTAACACATATATTTGGTGATTTTTTTAAACTTTCACGTTATGATTATATCATTATAATGTCATAAAAGTGATATAATTTTAAAAATTAGTATTTTTCACTATTCACCAAAAAATAAATTATTTCTATAAAATATAAAAAATTCACCCTGGGATACTTTCAATATAATGAATTCAGAAATAATATTCATTTCATAAAATTAAATTTATAAATTTTTGGAATTTATCTTTTAATAAAATTATTGAATAATTATTTCTGAGTTATGATACTATTTATTTAGAAATAAATGATTACATTCCATAATTATTGATTGGGAGTTATATTATCCCCCCATAAAAAAATTCATCCATGTAATTTATAAAATGTCACAACATGAGAAGATTTGGGTAGTTCTTCAATATAAATTCTTTATAATCTCACATTTCTCCTTCTATTTTAGGATTTCTCTAGATTAAATTTACTAATATAGTCATCTAATTATACAAAACTTATACACTGGGGTCAAGAAAGTATATAGTTTCTTCACAATAATATAAATTAGGGTCCAATTCTATTTTTTCAATGGTGAGAATATTCATTGGGTCTGAAATTTACTTCTTTAATAATGAGATACAAAACATATCATGATAATTATAGAGGCTAGGTAGCATTTTAAATTTTTAATCCACATCACTAATAGATTCTATAATTTTAAAAGGCCTGATGTGTCTAGGATATAGTTTTCATTTCTTTCCAAATCTTATAACACCCTTCCACAAATATAACTTCATTAAAACATGATCTCCCAATTTAAATTCAAAATCCTTCAATTTATTATTGATATAAGGTTTTGCCTACATTGAGATACCTTAATATGATTATGAATAGTATTTTCTTTCACTATTTATCCTTAGTGATATATGGTCCTATAAAATTACTTTCAATAACTTTGTCCCAACAAGTTGGAGTATGACACCTCTTTCCGTACATTACTTGATATGGTTCCATTAGAATGATTGAATGGAAGCTATTATTATATAAAAATTTCTCCAACAGTAAATATTGATCCCACATACCTTAAAAGAAAATCAATCATGACCTTAACATATTTTATAATGTGTAAATAGTGATTTTATATTTCCCATAAGTTTCAGGATGATAGGTAGTGCTCGAATATAGGTCAGTGTAGAGCTCCTTATGAAGAATCTTTTTTTTGATATAAACTATGTATCATGGTCAGATAATATTGAATAAGGTGTACCATAATGTCTCATAACTTCTTTAATATTATCCACAAAAGGTACTCAATATTTAGATCTTTCCTTATAGTGGGTAAATGTGAGGACTTGGTAAGGTTATCAATAACAACTCATATAGAATTATTCATTCTTGGAGTTTCTAGAAATATATTAACATAATATACATTGATATCATCCCATTTCCACACAAAAATATATAAATGTTTCATGAATATTTTTGGATTTTGAAATTCATGACTGATTTTTTCCTATCAACCGGTCAAGGTTCCGGTGCTCTGCTAATGTGTATAGCAGCACTCGGGTCGAATCCTCAGCTATGATACTTTGAAATAGTAGTTTGTTTTTAGTTGATTGTATTCTGATTGGGGTTTTTTTGCAGATCTTAAATGATGTGGTTAATAATTGGTGTGTGATTTAACAATTTGATAAACATTGGGGTGAGTTCAATATTAGGGAGCTAAGCTTGTGATATCCTTGAGCTTTGCTTTATATTGCCTTTAAATTAACACCCACTTCACAAGATAATATTGATTGGAATTCCTAAGTGTTAAGGATTTAATCCAAGCTTTAACTTAACATAGGGTTATCATCATTACCATTACTTGTTTATGATAGTGTATTTATGGTTCCAATAATCCATGGAAACCACATGTTAAACAAAATATGTCATTAATCCAAGACATGTTAAGTCCAACATACACAATGTTAAATTAAAGAATATTCATCAAGTAAATACTCTCAATCACTTAACATCACTAAATTTTGACTCACCCCAATAATATATCTACTTAGACATTGATATTAATATTAATTTGGTTTATATATTTATGATAATGAATTAACAAGAGAAGAAAAAGAAAGGGACAAGAAAAGAGTGGTACGTCGAACACACACACATGAACAATGATGAGATTAAAAAAACGGAATTTCGATTGAATGAGGAAGAAAAATAAGGGAAGGTGATTCAACTGTATTTAAACTATTTTAAGAAAAAATTTATTAAATTACATAAGGTGGATGAGAATAAGGGATATTCAATAAGAAACATTCATTAAAACATAATTACAAAACACAAACATATAAGATTACAAATGAAGAACAACACAAAAGTGAAAGGAAACAAAGAGAGGAGGAAGGGTATCTAAAATGAAAACATGAGTATGGATGGTCCTCCCAATCCCTTGTCAAGGATTTGGTTGTTCCAATATGTTCTCCTCTCTTCTGAAATTCCAACTCCTTTAAAGGAGTGGTGGGGGATGTATTTATTTCCCAAGGAAGTGGACTATTTGCATTCCCAATCTATCCCTCCACATGGATCGACAATTTGGACATCCAGATAGTAGAATCTAGAGATATATTCATCTTTGAAGATGTAGATAATAATGTCTTATTTCTAATCTAAAAATTTGGAGGCAGTTAGACCTGTGGATCCATAGTTATGGCAATTTGATTAAACAATTTTAATATGTCCATTTCAATCCAGTCTTTTTGAAGTCCAAAATGTGAAAGCGTTTTTGAATAGGAAGATGCCTTCAAAGCCAAATTATTTTTCAACAATGTCGACCGACTATATATAATGTTTAACACTACAAAATTTCAGATCTATTTGATGATTACATCATGAGATATGTCATGAATAGTGTCCAGATTTTAAAACCCGTCCAGAATGGTGGGCAGGACTTCAAGGCATTAGTTGGGCCTCTTCTTCTTGTAGTTGGAGATTAAAATTTTTATCCGTGATTCTTGTTGATAATATAGAACATATGGTGGAGTTTCATAAAATTTGTGTTTTGGGATTTAGACCAATGACTCAATCATCATTGATGGTCCAGTTTCATCACAAATTCTTTTGGTCTTCTTGTGTTGACCATATGAGCCCTCAAATGGAAGAAATGGCCCATGATTCCTTCTAATGATATCTGAGAAATTGAATAAAGAATACTTAAAACCACGAACCACATGATTGGAATCAGTAGGGGAGATTTATAAATAAAATAGTAAACTGACTCAATTGGACTACTTCTAAAAATGATAAAAAATTATACTTAGTATTAAAACATCAACATCTCACACAAATTATGCACATTTCATATAAAATAAGTAAATGAGTATATAATAAGTCATAAAAAATATTAATAACATAAACTCCCCCACACTTATTCTTGTGCATGTACTCATGTGAAACAAATATAAAAACATAACAAAATCATTTTCTTTCACCAAAAAATAGTAAAATTTTGTTTTCTCCAATCAGGGGCGGTTTAGACTATTTCACTCATCCATTTTGAATTCCACCAAAAGTTGTTATAGAAACAAAGTTACAAAACTAATTCTTTGTTTTCATTCTCTAATTTTGAAATGGAAAAGTTGGACACTCAAAACTCACACCTCTCAAGATAATAAAATTCATTTGTGGAGGTTTACTCTTTTATCAACCAAAAGTGAAAACCATAGAGTTTGAAAGAGCTCTAAACTTAAAATACCTATCCAAATTCCAAAATAATCAAGAGGTATTTTTAAGTGGTTTTTCTGTGGCTATGGGATGGTAGGAATATAATTTCCAAGAGATAGAAGAAGAGGGGTAAAGCACCAACATAGAAAAAGCAATGCACATTTTTTTTGAAATAAAACATGGAAGGAAATAAAAACACATATTTACAAGGGAATGATTGTGTGAAGAAATTTACAATAGGGGATGAAAATTTGAAGGTAACAAGAATATTAAATATTGACAAACCAAAAAAATTCTCCAAATTACATAATAATATAATGCAAGTGTTATTTTTTTTATCTTTTTTCAAAAGTTGAACTTGGAAAAGAACTCACACTCATATCCCAACCTATGATTGATCTCCTCACGACACTAATTGTAATAGTTATAACAAGATCAAAGGTTGATTAAGAGTGATTTTTGACTTACCCAAGAAACAACATAATTTTTTTTTGATTTTTTTTTTCATTTTTTTGAACACTTGTCAATAAAATTTACAAAATTAGATAAATAAAAGTACATTACATTCCCCAAAACAGACTGAATGACAACCTCTCCCCCATACTGAAATGTATTCTTGCCCTCAAGCATATGATAACATGTTGAAATCAATAAAGGGTACCCTAAATGAAATCCATCCCCCCCACACACTTAAATTTCAAAAAAAAAATGCAATGAAAAATCCATGTTGATATTGGGTGGGATAAGGTATTGGTCTTGTAATGTGGATAAAAAATAAAAGGTTTTCATAGGCTCAAAGGGGACTTCAAAAGGAGGATTAATGTATGGTTAATGGGAGGCTATTTGGATATTATGATTCTCATATGGTTCAGAAATTGCCTCTATCATATTAATGCACACTAAAGTAGGAAATTAAGCTTCAAGGTCCACAAACTCCGGACTCACAAATGGGGGTGAAAACACACATTTTGAAAAGATGTCCATAGGTGGCCTTGACATGAAAGCAAAGTTGGTTCTCACGGTTGGGGAAAACAATTTTCCATATCAATAACTGAGCATTCAAAGTGTATTATTCTTGACACAAAAATTCTTTATCCAAATATATGATGATTTTTTTTTGAGATGAAACCATGTCTTTTGACTCCCCAAAATGGTTTGACAAAATTTGAAAATTGAATGTGATTAAGTATGACTCTTTTGATTTTTTTTACATTTTTTTTATTTTTTTATTTTTTTAGTGTTCTTTAAAATACACACCCATACAAAAGAGAAAGATAAAATGAAAGGGTTTGATGAAGAAAGTGATAAAAAATGAAATAGATAAGAAAAAGAAGAAAGAGTGAGAGAGAGGAAGAGATAGATAGAGTTAAAGGGAAAGTGGTGCCCCCTAGTTTGGATTTGGCGGGTTGCTATCTCCATCTAGTGGTAGGTCGAATAGAGAAGTTGGGTATCCAGTGGAAGTCGATGTTGATCTAAGATTGTGCATCCTCTCATGGTGATTCTTTAACCTATGTCCATTAACTGTAAATGTCTTTTTGGAAGAGGGGTCTTGGACTTGCACTACACAAAATGGGTTAACATTAGTAATAACAAAAGGACCTTTCCAATGAGAATGAAGCTTACCTGGGTGAAGCCGAAATAGAGAATTAAAGAGCATTACCTTTTAACATTTATGAAATACCTTTCTTAGGATGTGTTTATCAAGGAGCGCCTTGGATTTTTCTTTGTAGAGATTATAATTCTTGTAATAATCAAGTCAAAGCTCCTCTAGTTTAGCCAATTGAAAAAATCTGTCTTCACCAGATTTTTCAATATCAAAATTACAAGTTTTCACTACCCAAAATGACTTATGTTGGATTTCAACTGGAAAATGAAATTCTTTACCAAAAACTAGACTAAAAGGAGACATCCCAATGGGTGTTTTGTAGGCAGCTCGATAAGCCCAAAGTACTTCACCAAGTCTTTCAGGCCAGTCTTTTGATGTGGGTTTTACAATTCACTCAGGCACTATTTTCACATCTCTATTAGAAAGTTCAACAATTCCATTTTTTTGGGGGTGATATGCAGTTGAAGTTTTATGTATAACCCTAGTCTTTTTCAAAAGATATTTCATGGTTCTATTACAAAAATGGGTTCCTAAGTCATCGATCAAGGCACGAGGCGTGCTAAATCTGTGGAAGATGTGTGTCTTTAGGAACTCACTAACTGTATGTGAATCATCCTTTCTAGTGGGTTTGGCCTCGACCCACCTAGAAACATAATCAAGTGCAAGAATAATGTATGATAATCCATTGGAAGGGGGGAATGGTCCCATGAAATCGATACCCCAAACATCGAAGATCTCACAGAAAATTAAAGGCTTTTGGGGAATTTCATTTCTCTTTCAAATTGTGCCAAACTTTTGGAAAGTGGGACATGATTGACAGAACTCGTGCGAGTCCTTGAAGAGTGAAGGCCAGAAGAATCCAGAGTCTAGGACATTTAGGGAGGTCCTCTGCGGTCAAAATTGGCCACCACTAGGCATTGAGTGGCAGAATTATAATATGGAAGAATGTTCATTTTCATCGACACATCTCCTTATAACTATGTAATCCCTAGTTTTCCAATGTATATTTTCTTCCCAAAAATAGTATTTTGAATTACATTTAAAATTCATTTTCTATCGTTTTGAAAACATTTCAGGAAAAACACCATAAACCTAGTAATTTAAAATTGGGTAATACCATGGTATTTTTGGAGTGAGAGATGAAAGGTGCTCAATGGGGAATATAGGGTCGATGAGTTCAGAATGAGAAGAATTAGAAATTCTACTCAAGTGACTAGACACATGGTTTTTTTTCTGGGTCTATCTTTGGTTTCAAGGTCAATGTATTGGAGCATTAGGATCCATCTTATTATCCTCGTTTTAGAATCACTTTTAATGAGTAAGAACTTTATAGCATAATGGTCTGTGAAGATGATGATTTTGGAACCTAAGAGATTGGGCCGGAATTTATCTAAGGCAAAAACCACTACTAAAAGTTTCTTTTCAGTGACAGTATAGTGAGATTGAGTTTCTTCCAATGTTTTTGAGGCATAATAGATGGCATGAGGAATATTTTCACTTTTGTGACCAAGAACAGCCCCAACGGCTCTATCAGAAGCATCACACATCAAATCATAGAGTAAAGACAAATCTAAGTGTTGGATTATTGGGGCTGATGTTAGAGCAGTTTTGAGTTCAACAAAGGCTCTCTTTCAAACCTCATCGAAATGGAAAGTGACATCATTTTGGAGAAACTGATTGAGTGGGAGGGAAATAATTCTGAAGTTATGGATGAATCTATGATATAAACCGACATGACCGAGAAATGAACAGATGTCTCAAACAGAAGCGAGTTGAGGAAGTGATTGGATCACTTCAATTTTTGTAGGATCAACTTCAGTACCATCTTTTGAAACTATGTGCCCTAGAACAATCCCATTTGTAACCATGAAGTGACATTTTTCAAAATTTAACACAAGGTTACACTTGACACACTTTTGGAGGACTAGAGAGAGTGAATTCAAACAACATTCAAATGACTCACCATAAATGGTGAAGTAATCCAAGAATACTTCCATGCAGTGTTCAATGAATTTGGAAAATATACTCATCATACACCTCTAGAATGTTGCATAAGAATTGAAAAGGCCAAAAGTCATTCTTCTCTATGCATATGTTCCAAAGGGGCATGTGAAAGTAATATTTTCTTGGTCCTAAGGTGCGATTGAGATTTGGAAGTATCCGGTGTATCCATCAAGAAAGAAATAGTGTGACTTTCCAGCTAATTGTTCCAGAATTTGATCAAGGAGTAGAAGAGGGTAGTGATATTTTCTTGTTTCAACATTCAATTTCCTATAGTTGATGCACACTCCATTTGTTGTTTACTCGAGTTGTGACTACCTCTCCATGTTCATTTGGGACAACAGTTATCCCACCCTTATTAGGTACAACTTGAATTGGACTAACCCATTCACTATAAAAAATTAGGTAGATAATACCAGCTTGAAGAAGCCTGGTGATATCTTCCCTAACTACCTCAAGTATGAGTAGATTTAGTCTTCTTTGTAGTTGTCCAATTGGGTTGGATGACTCCTCAAGATGGATGTGATGCATGAAAAGGGTAGGGTTGAAACCTGGTATGTCATATAGGGTCCACCCTAAGGCATTTTTGTTTTCCTCTAACACTTGAACAAGTTTGGACTCTTCAGTTTTCGTAAGTGAAGTAGAGATAATGATAGGATATGAGTGATCAAGGAAAAGTAATTCATATTTTAGGTGTTCAGGAAGAGGTTTTAGATCAGTCTCATCTTTCATTTTTGGGTTAAACAACTCAGGAATAGAGGAAAGGACTTTAGTTTCATCAGATTCATTTTTCATAATATTGTACAAGGTGGAGCATTAGAGATCAGAGTTGATGTGGGATTCAAGAGAGTTTTCAAGTTCCTCTAGATTGATGGAGTCTATGAATGATAGGTACACATCAACTTCACCATTTATGACTTGGTTAATCATGGTGCATGTTTCTTAAGATCCTTTATCATCAGAACAGGATGAACATGATGGAATGAGGTTCAATTGATTCTTAGAGGTGTCCTCAGAAGCATGGATTGAGAATGCAGAGTGATCCTCATATGGGTATCGCATGGCTTGGAAAATGTTGAACTTGACTAGTTAGTCACCAAATTCCATGGATAAGATGACTGAATGAACATCAATCTTAGTTCTTGCGGTCATGAGGAATGGTCTTCCTAGAATTAGGGGAGATCGAGAAAAGTTCATCTAACCTTCCATGTAAAGGGCCTAGAAATCAATAGGGAAGATAAGATCATTGACTTGGACAAGGAAATCCTCAATTATTCCCTCAGGACTGGTTGTACTTAAATTGTCCAATTAAATGACAACACCTGTTGGATGTAAGGGACCTAGACCAAGTTTTGAGAATATGGATTTGGGCATGACATTAATTGCGGCTCCTAGGTCTATGAGGGCATCATCAAAGTTGGAACTTCCAATTTGGAATGGAACCATAAAGGTCACTGGATATTTTCACTTAATGGGTATGGACTCTTGGGTTGAAACATTTTCTAAGGTCCTAAGTTGCCTCTTGTGGGTATACAACTCCTTGAGAAACTAGGCATACTTAGGAATTTGTTTTATAGCATCTAAGAGGGGAATGTTGACTTCAATACGTCTAAACATGTCGAAAATATCAGGATTGGGTTCAAAGGAATTATTTGGCTTAGAAATGGATTGATGAAAAGGAATTGGGTTCCTAAGTGGAATTGAAGGAGGTGAGTGAATGGTTTCAGGATCCTTTTCGAGTTTCTTTTTCTTTTCATTTTCTTGGTCAACATTTAAGGGGGTTTATATGACTTATCTTGAGGTATAACAATTTTCTTTCTTGATATAACTGTAATTTCACTTACATTACCCTTGGGGTTGATTAATGTTTGACTTAGTAGTTGGGAAGAATTGGATGGTTGCTGCTGACTATGGTGGGATGCAGGTTGACCGATTTGGTTTTCAATGTTCTTGAGGCTGGAATGGGTGAAGGAGGCAAGATCTTCCACTGAACATTCCCATGGTTTCTTGGAAGAAGAGGCTTGCCCCGGATTGGGATTACCAAGATTTTGGTTCTTGGGAAATAGATTTTATTGGTTTTGGAATTGGGAAGGCTCACTAGGATAATGGAATCCAGGAGGAGGATTGTTCGTTTTAGGTAGAGGAATAAAAGGATAAGGTTATTGGAAATTACTGACACCTTGACCATATTGAAACTGGTTTGGGTTTGGAGTTGGGAATTGAGGGGGATGAGAGATGGGATTACCATACCTAAGGTCTTGGTTATAGGAATAAGAGAAGGGATCAGAGTGAGGTTGGTTGAAGTTTCTAACAAACTGACCTGATAGTTGAGGGTTGGTGTTCCGCTGAGCATATGCTGCATTGGGCTCCATTGGTCTAGATGAATTAGATTGATCCTCTTGAAGTTGTGGACATGTGTCAGTTGGATGAGATGATGAGTTGCAAATTTCACAGTTTTTGACAAGTATAGGAAACATTGATTGCGAAGAAGATGAGGTTGAGGATTTGAAATCCACAACTAGTTGTCGCACATGACCTGTAAGTTCACTCGTCCACTTGATCATCTTGTTAGGCTCAATTGATTGATTATCTTGGGCTTTTTTGACTTGAGCATGTGACCGAGTATGGAATTTTTGTGGGTTTTTATCCATGTTACTAATGAGATCTCTTGTATCTACAAGAGTTTTATCAATAAGAGCACCGCCACTTGGGCATCAATGAGAGTTCTCTCCATAGCCAATAAACCCTCATAGAAGTATTGGATCACGAGTTGATCAGGGTTTTAGTGATGTGGGAATGTTTCAAATTTTTTTTGAACTTATCCTAGTATTCATGGAGTGATTCACTTGGGAACTGACGGATACCACTTATTTCCTTTCGGATAGAAGGAGCATGAGAAACATGAAAGAATTTCTATAAGAAGAGTCACTTCATGTCATTCCATGTGGTTATGGAACCAGGAGGAAGGTAGTAGAGACATGAATTAGTAGTGTTAGATAGGGATGAATGGAATTCTCGTAGTTTGATTTGTTCCTCATAAACCCCTTGAGGCTTCATGGTAGAGCACACCACTTGGAACTCTTTAAAGAGAAGATGTGGATCCTCACCGGCTAGCCCGTGGAAATGAGGGAGAAGATGAATCAAACCCGATTTGAGTTCAAAGTAAACCTCTATGTTTGGATATTGAATACCAAGAGTTTGGTAATTCATATCAGGGGTAGGAGGTTTTTTAAGTGTTTGTTCCCTAGGATTGGCCATATCTAATTTAATTGGTTGGACAAGTACTCGTTCTTGAATTATTTTATATTCTCTTATGTTCCTCTTAAGTTGGCGAAGTGTTTGCTCAATTTCAGGGTCAAAAAAATCAAAGGGATTGTTTGGGAGGCCATGGGGAATTCAGAGAGATGTTGGAAGGAAAAATAAGATGGGGTTTTCTTTGTGTTTTTTTGTTTATGATTTTTATGAGAAGACAAGTTTTTCTTTGAATTTTTTAATCAATTTTTTTTAATTTTTTTTGATTTTTTTGATTTTTTACAATAACCAGAAACTAATGACTACTTAATGCACCATCCTCGGAAATTAAACCATTTGAAACACACGACTGATTTTTTCCTATCGACTGGTCAAGGTTCCGGTGCTCTGCTAATGTGTATAACAACACTCGGGTCGAATCCACGACGATGATACTTTTTAATAGTCATTTGTTTTTAGTTGATTGTATTCTGATTGGGTTTTTTTTTCAGAGCTTAAATGAAGTGGTTAATGATTGGGGTTTGATTTAAAAGTTGATGAATATTTGGGTGAGTTCAGTATTAGGGATTTAATCTTGTGATATCCTTGATCTTTGCTTTATATTTCATTTAAATTAACACCCACTTCACAAGATAATGTTGATTGGAGTTCCTAAGTATTAAGGATTTAATCCAAGATTTAGCTTAACTTAGGGTTCTAATAATTACAATTACTTGTTTATGGTAGTGTATTTATTGTTCCAATAATCCATGGAAACCACATGTTAAACAAAATATGTCATTAATCTATGACATGTTAAGTCCAAAATACACAATGCTAATTTAAAGAATATTCATAGGGAAAATACTTTCAATCACTTAAGATCCCTAAATTTTGACGCACCGAAATAATATATTTATTCATACATTGATATTATTATTAATCTGGTTTATATATTTATGATAATTAATTAACAAGAGATGAAAAATAAATGGATAAGAAAAGAGTGGTACGTCGAACAAACACACACAAACAATGATGAGAATTAAAAAAATGGACTTTCAATTGAATGAGAAAGAAAAAGAAGGGAAGGGGATTCAACTGTATTTAAACAATTTTAAGAAAATTTTTATTAAACTACATAATTTGGATGAGAATAAAAGATATTGAAGAAGAAACTTTCATTAAAACCGAATTACAAAACACAAACTTACAAGATTACAAACAAAGAACAACACAAAAGTGAAAGGAATCAAAGAGGGGAGGAAGGGTATCTAAAGTGAAAAATTGAGTATGGATGGTCATCCCAAGCCCTTGGAAAGGATTTGATCGTGCCAATATGTGGTTATCTCTTCTGAAATTCCAACTCCTTTTAAGGAGAGGTGGTGGATGTATTTATAACCCAAGGAAGTGGACTATTTCAATTCCCAATCTGTCCCTCCACTTGGCTCGACGATTTGGAAATCCAGACAGCAGAATCTTGAGATATATAATTCTTCAAAGATGTATATAATAATGTATTCAGGATACTATCAAAATTTGGAGGCAGTTGGACCTATGGATCCTAAGTTATGTCCAGTTGATTAAACAATTTCAATCTGTCTATTTCAATATAGTATTTTTGAAGTCCAAAATGTAAAAGGAGTTTTGAATAGGACAATGCCTTCAAAGATGAATTATTTCTTCAAAAAAGGCGGCCTCATATATATGGTATTTCACAGTACAAAAGATAAGATCTATTTGATGATTACATCATGGGATATGTCATGAATAGTTTCCGGATTTTAAAACTCGACCAGAATGGAGTGCGAGAATTCAAGGCATTAGTTGGGCCTCTTGTTCTGGTAGTTGGACCTCAAAATTTTATCCGTGATTCCTTTGGATAATATAGATCATATGGTGGAGTTTCATAAAATTTGGGTTTTGGGATTTAGACCAATAATCCAATCATCATTGATGGTCCAGTTTCATCACAAATTCTTCGAGTCTTCTTGTGTTGACCATTTCAGCCCTCAAATGGAAGAATTGTCCCATGGTTCCTTCCAATGATACGCGATAAATTGAATAAGGAATCCTAAAAAACAAGAACCACACAATTGTAATCAGTAGGGTGAGAGTTATAAATAAAATAGTAAACTGACTCAATTAGACTATTTCTAAAAATGCCAAAAAATTATACTTAGTATTAAAACATTAGTATTTCACACAAATTATGCACATTTCAGATAAAATAAGTAAAGGGAGTATATAATAAGACATGAAAATATTAATAACATATGATATTGTCTTTTATCATTTACCTTTGGAAAACCAATCATCATGATATAGAGTATGCAATTTCATATTTCATATTTTCCAAATAAAAATGATCCTTCAAATACCAATTCATTTTGGTTCTTCTAGGGTGTAAAGAGAAATTTGATCAATAAAATCCATATAATAATCCAATTTTCATATTAGGAATGGATATAACACATAAAATCTTTCCAAATTTCATTATACCATCTTCATAGATGAATTTATCAACTTCTCATATTTCACAACTTTGATTTTATTTTGAATATTATTAACATCACACTTAGAATTTTTCATTTTCTCTAATAAGTATGGTTTGGAAATAATTTTTTATACATGCTATGTTTAACCTTCCATAATTATTCTAATATCCAACATTACTAAATCCCTCATTTTTTTCAAAACTCCATGATCTTTCCTACTCAATGAATCTGTCACCTTATTTTCCCTCTCAAGGTGGTAATGAATTGAGTAATCATAGTCATTGAGTAGTTATAAAAATAATTTTTTTCTCATGTTAATCTATTTCTATAATATGTTTAATTTCAAATTCTTTTGATCCATATATATTAAAAATCATTGACCATAAATGAAATGCCTCTATATCTTTAATGAAAAGAATACAACTATTAATATTATGGGATGGATAATTCTATTCATGAATATTTAACTACATTGAGGCATAGGCAATAACTATTTAATTCTTAACATGGAAAAATCCATGTACTTTATAATATCCATCACTATATAACACAAAACCATCCCATGTCGATGTTATAGTCAATATCTAGTAATTGACCAATCCCCCCTTTAATTTTTCAAAACATTATTTACATTATACTAACCATATGAACTTAACCCCTTTAAGTTTTAACATATATAAAATGTTATCTAATAAAAACCATCAATATAAACATGAAAATACAAGGAAACTACATACCTCAGTTATATTCATTGGTGTTGGAAATTCCATCACTGCCTTTATAATTGATTTATCACTGTTATTTTATCCTTAATGAAAACATATAAAAAAAGAATCTTATTGAATCTAGAATTCTAATTTCCTAAATTATATATAAAAATAAATGTTTATAAGATTATTAAAAATGATTCATAAATGAATATTATTTTTTTCAATAATATTCATGTATAAAATATATCATCAATAATTACCACAATGAAATTATCAAGATAATCCTTGAATGATATATTGATCAGATCTATAAAAATTGGTGGTTCATTAGAAAATATAAATGGTATCATTGTAAAATAATAATGTCCATAACTTGTAAAAAATTATTTCTTTGGACCATCCTCCTTCTTTACTTACTATTGAGGATACCTTGAATAAAGATAAATCATTGAAAAATATCTACCTTCTTGATGTTGATCAAATAGGCCATCTACATGGGGAGGTGGATTCTTGTTATTTATAGTAATAAAATTTCTTTATCTATAATTGATTCATAACTACAAAGAATAGTATTTCTTGTTAATAGAAACAATAATGTCTCCCTATGCTGAAACACTAGGGTGTATAAATCTCTTATAAAAAATGTAATAGTTTTTTATCTAGTTACAGATATTCCACTATCGCAATAATATATAGAGTTGTAAAGACCCGTAAAATTCAAGGGAAATTTTTTATTAATTTTCTTTGGGATTTTACAAGAACGCATTTTCTGACGGCACATGATTTCGAGGCCCGGTGTGCCCCGAATCAATTTCTGAAGTTTAGCTCAGGTACGTTCAGTGAACGAATGAGCGGGTTTTCCTAACTTTTGAACCGGTGCTCGGAATTGAAATCTAAGGGCATCGATGAAACCACAACATCGGTAATTACTTAGGAGCACCTTTTCCGAAGGTGCATTTTCTTGGGAGGAGTTGTTAATTTTGTGGTTTTAGTGAGGAATAAATAAAATTATATTACAATTTTATTTATTTTCCTCTAGGTAGTTATAACCTCAGTAAGGGAGTTGGGGGTGGGACCCACATGTTGTTAACCAACCATGAGAGGATAAAGGTGGGGTGGGGCCCACATGAGCCCAACTCCTCATATTCCTTAACTCCATAACCCTCCATTAATGTGAGACCACTCACCTCCCCCTCTCTCTTCTTAAATCATGCCAACTCAATTAATTAAGTGAGTTATGTGTTTGATTTTTAAAAATTGAAATGCTTGGCTTGATGTAAGAAAATAAGATAAGTATTATTTTATTTGGGAGGATTGGTTGTTGTGTGAGGAGATTGAGGAGATATAACTCTTTTCTCTGGGGAAGAACTTCATCCTCCCGCGAAGAGCTTCAATAATTCCGCAAAGAACGTCATCTCTTCAACGAAGAACGACTCAACGACTCCGGTATCTCCATTCCCTTTCTCCTCCGCGACAAGGGAAGAGACACCGACACGAGAGTTCTCCAACGACACGTAATCATCCTCTTCTCTCCGTGATAAAGAGAAGACGACGTCTCCTCAGACGCTCTCCGTCGACGTCTACAGAACCACGCCCCGCGATTCCACTTTCCGCGACGCTCTTCGAACATCAACTCGTTATCAAGTTAGGGGTTAATTACTTTTTTTTCGTGAAATATCCTTTTCCGTTCTTCCTATTTAATTTTGGGCCGCTTGATATCAACTTATCGGGAGGAGGTTAGACTGCACGAACCTGGCTGACTCTCCTCTACCTTTTGTTGTTGTGTTGTTGCTGTTCGGAAGAAGGTGGCGCGGTGCAACAACACCTTGCGGAATCATGGAGAAATGCGTCAAAGATGCACTGCACCGTCGCGCTGCGCCGTTGAGGCCGAACGAACCCGCGGCCGGAGTTGGGCCGCAGTGAAAGGGCGCGGCGTCATCGCGCCGTGCCAGAGAACCACGAAGACATCGTGGCTGGAGTGGGGCCGCGGTGGAGGGGCGCGACGCAGTCACGCCGTGCTGGTCGGACAAGGCCGCGACTCAAAGCTGCGGCGGGGCAAGGTGGGGCGGTCAGAACTGCCGGCCGCCGACACCTCAGAGGGAGGGAACACGACGGGTCCCGCGGCGGCAAAACTGGCCAACCGGACTGGGCCGGCCATTTCATGGGGAGACCGGGGTTCGTAACCCCCAGCTAGCCAAAGGAGCGGCCCCCCCATGTGGGGGCTACGGTTACTCAAACAGGGGGGCAACGCCCCCCCCCCCCCCCCCCCCCCCTCCTTCCACTCAGGTCGACGTGGCCGAGCAGGCCACGTAGGCCGCAAGCGCGCGCCAGGCCGGGCCGCCCAGGACAGGCCGGGCCGCACCCACCAGGCCAGACCGTAACCTAATGGGCTGGACCCATACCCCATTCAGGTCGACCTGGTTTTGGCCGACCCAGGGGGGTCTCGGGCCAGGTCGGTCCGGGCCCAAAACCCCCTAAAAATGGACAGGTACGTTCTTTTGCCCATATCTTGGGCTACAGACCTCCGATCGATGCAACGTTACCTGTGATGCGATCCTTGGATCGAGGCGGTCATTTTGGTATATTACACTCAAGGTTTAAGAGAACTTTGGGTATGGCCGGGTTGGTTCAAACACGAAACCAACCGGGCCCTCGGAGCAGAAACGCTTATAACTTGAGCTCCGAACGTCCGATTGACCTGCTGTCAACTTTGTTGGTTTCAACTTAGTGAGACAGATCTTTTGGATTACTACGCTCGAGGTTTGGACACAGTTGGAGTGCGGTCGTGTTGGTTTTGACATAAAAACCAACTGGGCCCTTGGAATGAAAAAGCCAATAACTCTCAGACCGGGCGTCCGATTGACGCGCCGTCTATCACATAGAGTTCCTCTTGTCGAGACGGACCTTTGAGATACATCAACTACTGACTACGTGTCAGTTGATGTATAGCCCCCTTGGCTTGTAAAGCGGACCCTCCCGGAAATGAGAATGCTGTGTGCGGGAACCCTAGAGTTGGCTGCGACTGCGACTGCGCCTGCGACTGTGACGACCGTACTGAAATCCTATGTGGGTTCGACGACGATGAAGACTGTACTGAAATCTTATGTGGGCTCGGTAGCGATGAAGACCATACTGAAATCCTATGTGGGTTCGACAATGATGAAGACTGCACTGAAATCCTATGTGGGTTCGGCAGCGATGAAGACCGTACTGAAATCCTCCATGGGTTTGACGAAAATGACTACTGTTCTTGTATCCTACGTTGGTATGGCAGTGTCTGACTTTTTTCTTTCTATCCTATGTGGGTCTGGCAGAGTAGAAGGTATGTATCCTATGTGGGTCCGAAAACTTTGCTGGTTTAGTATCCTACGTGGTTCCCAGCTTAGATGAATCAGTGGCTATATCTGATCATCTCTATTACCGAAGAAGTATACCTCTGTGAGCTGAGTCTTGACTTTCAATCAATATCTTCGATATGATTGACTTTCTTTCCTATGTGGATTTTGTTGTGTTATCTGGTGTGCTTTGGGTTGTACTATCATGTGTGGACGTGATCGAACTTCGGCTCGAGTGTTGGAGCCGAACTGGAATTGATGACTTAGGTGTATGTATGGGCATATACCTAAGTAGTGTTGGATGTTACTTCTTGATTGTATATTCCCTTTGTGGATTATCCTTTGTGGATTCTGGGAGACCTTCGAGGGTCTTGGGGTCCCTACTGAGTAGCGTATACTCACCCTTGCACGGGCTATGCCCGCACTACGTTGTGTTGGATGTAGACGACGGACAACGCTGATCGTGGTTGAGGCTTGTGGAGAAAGTCGGTACCTGGAGGTGGACCACTGGGTGGAACGTACACGGAGCGGAAAACTGGACCCGAGGGGATGAGGAGGCTATCTGTACCCGACCTTCAGGTGGGACTTCCAGTGGACGGCTCGACATTGCTGCTTTACTTTCAGTTGCTGTACTTTTTTCCCAGTTGTACTTTACTTTCTATTTGGGTTTGTATTCTGGCCCACTTACTTTTCCGCACTACTTTTTGTACCCAGTTTTACTTAGTGATTACTTCTACTTTCTTACTCTGTGGTGTTTGTTTACTTTATAAAGGCAATACCTTCCCCTTTTTGTCGGGATTTACGCCTTGGTGCTAGTCGCCAGCCCCTGGCCTATGGGAGGCGGGCTTGGGGTAGTCACGACATGGGTCCCGAGGACGGGTCGTGACAAATTGGTATCAAAGGGGTTTAGTTCTACCGTAGAACTCAGGAGTCTGATATTTCTTCTATATGAAGCAATAATGTTAAGGGTATTGAGTGTGGTTATCAGTCCAGGGAGTCCAGTGTTGGTGCGGCGGCCGACGTATCCGTACACCAGGACCCTGAATTCTGATTTCTGACTCAATGCACGAAACATTGATTGCATGTGTGTTTCAAAAGTTTTCTTTGTGATTAATTTGTGTCAGCTCACTAGGTATACTGTTTGACTATGGCACACCTGTTTATTTTCAGGATGGTCCCACAATGGCAGCCAGCTAGGGTTCTGAGCGTTGTGCGAGACGACAGCCCACCGAGCGATGAGGCCTCGGTGCAGGGCCCTTTGATAGTAGAGGCACCGACGATACCTCTACCCGCTGAGCCACCGATGCTACCAGCCCCAACCACTGATAGTGCACGTCGCCTTAGTGCACTGCACAAGTTTCAGCATCAGAGACTTCCTAGGTTCCACTGGGAGATGGACCCTCATGCAGCCAAGGATTGGCTGGAGGCAGTTGTTCGAGTTTTCGGGTTAGTGGGGACACCAGCTGACCTCATGGTGATCCGCGCAGCGAGCCTCCTGCACGCGGCAGTAGGTAGATGGTGGATCTTGATGCTCCAGGTGCATGATGAGGCATCATTCCTATGGACGGACTTTCAGAGCCTCTTTCGCTCGGAGTTTGTCCCAACCACCCTCCGTGTCGTGCGCATCCAGGAGCTTCTATGGCTATGGCAACGAAGCATGACAGTCGCCCAATACTCAATGAGATTTACCGATCTCTCACACTATTTGACGGACATGGTACGAGACCCATTCTTCTGGTCCCGGACCTTCGAGTAGGGACTGAGGCATGAGATCAGGGTGTCGATGATCTCCCTCAGCATTCTGACACATGAAGGAGTACTATAGAGATCTCTTCTCATAGAGAGATTTCTTGCTAAGTCTACGCCAGCACCGAAACCTACCACAGGGCGGCACGTAGCAGAATCGTCTGCAGCTGGCAGTCGACGGATGACATAGGGGTCCAGGAGGATTGGACCATCAGGCAGATGACCTCAGGACACTGGCTCAGAGGTGCGGGGAATACGGCGCAGAGCCAACCTTCCGAGGAGTAGACAGTGCTACGCATGCGGCGGGCAGGGCCACATGGCTCGTGACTGCCCGACCCGCCATGCAGAGGAGCAACAGACGGTTGAGGAGCCACCCAAGAAGAGGAAGAGGGTCGACCATGGCATTATACCAAGAGTAGGTGGACGAGGCAGGGCAGCTAGTCGAGCAGCAGGTGGTGGGTGATGCTTTGAGGCTTTACCACCACCACCACCAGGAGGTCCACCCCGACCACAGGGAGCTGGCGGGCAGAGACAGGCTCAACTTCAGGCAGCGGATGCCTACGACCACGGCACACCGGAGATGATTCTAGGTACTATCTGTGTCTACTCCACCCTTGCTATAGTTCTTATAGACACAGGAGAGAGTCATTCCTTTATTACTGCTGCCCTTATTCGGAGCTCAGAGATTCTGACGGAGCCGTTGGATCGATCCTTACGGCTAGAGACTCCTACGGGAGCATACTCGACGATTACGCACTGGTGCCGGCGGTGTGAGCTTACTCTAGGAGGCGAGAGTTTCGGCTGAGATCTTCTTATAGCGGCATCGAGGCCTTACGACGTCATCTTGGGCATGGATTGGTTATCTACAGTCCATGCTCAGATCGACTGTATTAGGCGCAAGGTGCGGTGTGTATGCACCGACGGGAGCAAGTTCACCTTCACCGGCGAGAAGGGAGCCTTTGCAACACAGGATGGACTCACGCAGAGGAGAGGACAACCCATCACTCACTAGTTGTCTAGCCTCATCCTAGCAGCAGTTGACGTGCATAGTCCTAGTTTTCCTGTAGTGGTGGATTAGTATGCAGACATTTTCCCTGACGACGTTCCAGGACTACCTCCTCATAGAGAGCTAGACTTTTATATTTACCGATACCCCGGGACAACCCCGATATCCACTCCAGCATATCGGATGGACCCCGCTGAGGTCCGAGAGCTACGGGTGTAGTTGGAGGACTTGCAGGGCAAGAGATTCATCTGACCCAGTGTTTCACCCTGGGCATCCCTGATATTGTTCGCCAAGAAGGTGGACGGAAGCTTGCGACTTTGTGTTGACTATCGTCGCCTAAACCAAGTGACCGTGAGGAACAAGTATCCACTACCGAGGATTGAAGACCTCTTCGATCAGCTCAATGGAGCACGGTGGTTCTCAAAGATAGACCTTAGATCAGGCTATCATCAGCTCAGAGTTTGAGATGAGGACGTGCAGAAGATGGCCTTAAGATGTCGGTATGGCCACTATGAGTTCTTGTTTATGCCTTTCAGCGTAACCAACGATCCAGCAGTGTTCAGGGGTCTCATGAACATGATCTTTCAGCCATACCTCGATCGATTTGTCGTGGTCTTCATCGACGACATATTGATATACTAGACCACTGAGGAGGAGCATGCCTACCACTTGCGGGTTGTACTAGACACACTTCGAGAACACCATCTTTATGGAAAGATCTCGAAATGTTAGTTATGGTTACGTGAGTTCCACTTATTGGGTCACGTCATCTCTGAGGTGGGAGTTGTGGTGGATCCTACAATGATCGAGGCAGTGCTAGATTGGGAGCCACCCAGGAGTGTGAAGGAGGTGCAGAGTTTCTTGGGGATAGATGGGTACTACCTGAGATTTGAGCCAGACTTTTCCAGAGTTACGACACTACTCTCAGATTTAACGAAGAAGGGGAAACCCTTTGTGTGGTTAGACAGATGCCAGCAGAGCTTCTAGGAGCTAAGACAGATATTGACCAGCACTCCTATCTTGAGGCTACCGGAGGAGGGAGTAGGGTACGTAGTCTACTGCGATGCATCAGGGACCAGACTCGGATGTGTGCTGATGTAGGAGTGGGCCGTGATCACCTATGGATCACGTCAGTTGAGGCAGCATGAGCAGAACTACACTACCCATGACCTGGAGTTAGCAGCAGTGGTCTTCGCTCTAAAGATGTGGCAACACTACCTGATGGGCGAGAGCTTTATAGTCTACTCTGACCACCAGAGTCTCAGGTACATCGTCTCGCAGAAGGACCTGAATCTGAGACAGCGGCGATGGCTCGAGTTCCTCCAGGATTATGACTTTGAGAGAGTCTATACTCCTGGGAAGGGGAAAGTGGTAGCCGATTCCCTCAGCAGGAGGACGAGCATTCAACTACTCGGTGAGGTGACAGAGCAGCTAGCCACTTTGAAAATATCCTTCATGGATAGAGATGGAGTAGCCTTTCTTCATTAACTCACAGTCACTCCTCCACCACTGCAGTGGGTCAGAGAGGCACAATGTGGGGATGCTGACTATGAGATGCAGCGTGTGCAGATATCCTCAGGACAGACACCTGATGGATTCTCTGTAGGAGAAGAGCATGTCGTCCTTTTCGGAAGAAGTACCATGGTACCAGTTGCTTTATAAGAGGAGGTGCTGAGAGAGTTTCACACTTCCCCTTTAACAAAACATCCAAGAGTGACAAAGATGTACCAGGATCTCAGACGACAACACTGGTGGCTGGGTATGACTAAGGTTGTAGCTGAGTTCATTTCTCAACGCCTCACCTGTCAGCAGGTAAAGGTAGAGCACTAGGTACCAGCAGGCTTGGTACAACCCTTGGAGGTCCCAGAGTGGAAGTGGGATGGGATATCTATGGACTTCATTACTGGACTTCCACGTACTTCCAGAGGTCACGACTCTATTTGGGTGATTGTCAACCGACTCACCAAGTCGGACCACTTCTTACCCATCAGAGAGCAGGACTCAGTTGAGAGCTTGGGGTGCCTCTACGTTCATGAGATCATATTGTTGGGCAAAAATCCCTCAAGGTAACATTGCAGTATTTTTGGGTTGATTGTGTTTGTTGACAAAGCAGGTTTTCATGGACATTTGTTGAGTTTCCGAGAAGTTGTTGACAATCCATGTTGACAAAGAACGATGACAATGGAAAGGGCGATCTGGAGGCGGTACAAAAAGAGCAGTACAAGGTGGCGCCGTTTCCCAGTGTTTGCCAAATTTTTGTGGTCCAAAATTTGGAGTTTGGTGAGCATCGAGAAAAGTGGATTTCCATGAAGAGCATAATTTAATATGGCAAAGGCATGAATTTCACGAAGATAGGATGTATGGATTGGATTTCGCGAAGACCAGAAGAATGGAGGCGGTGATGCTTCGCGATTACGTCAAGCTTCGCGAACGGCAGAGGCTGAAGCGCATCACGGCGGAGAAGGGATTTGCGAGAGAGCTTCGCGGCGAAGGCGCGAAGGAATGTTGGGCTTCGCGAGGGAGCTTCGCGGCGAAGGCGCGAGCTGCGAAGTTAAGTTGACGGTGATTCTTCGCGACTACGTCATGCTCCGCGAACGGAAAATTGCCGTGGAGCTTCGCGATTTGGACATAATTCCGGCTGAAACTTCGGAGCTTCACGATTTGCAATGACGTGGCGTTGACTTCGCACAGAAAGTTCGAGGGTTGGTGGAATTGCTTATAAATAGAGGTCGACCCCCTCGAGAGAAGGGGAGAGAATTTTCAGAGAAAATACTTTGCTCTCGATTTGCGAAGGTGGTTCGCAGAGCTAGTGTGATTCGCGAAAGAGGTGCTTTGCGGCGGCTATTGTTGCTCCGCGAAACCTGTGAGCTCCGCGTTGGATTACTTAGCTTCGCGAGGGTCGTTGCTTTTCGGTGGCTTGAGCATTGCGAGAGAGCTTCGTGAGGGAGCTTCGCGAGTGAGCTTCGCGAAAAGGCAGGAGCTTCGCGAAGGCTTGTTTGAGCTTCGCGAAATTGGGAGCCTCGCATTGTAGGGTGCTTTGCGAAGGTCTTTCCAAAGGTAGATTGCCCAGTGGATAGAGGCAAAGGGGTATTCATCTACGGGTAAAAGTTGAACTTCAACAGAGTATCTACATACAAGGAAAGATGCTTTCCTTAATGGAAATGAAGAGACCTACAGGTCTATAAACTGTGAGTGAATCCCTTCCAAGAGCAGTGAGCTTAGGAAGAGGAAGAAGGTGATCCTCTCCACCGGCAGTGAGCCAGAGAGAGAGAAACAGGGAGTGACCCTTGGGAAAGTAGTGAGCTGACCCTAAACATTGTAAAGGCAGTGATCCTAGGCATAAAAGTGATCTAGCCCGAACCTTGTAATCCACAACTAGTGAAGATTAGTGGAATTTGGTACGACTAGCAACCTGTCGGCGTATGCTCCTTGGACGTATCCCTTAGTGGTGAACCAAGTAAAATTGTTGTGTCCTACGTCTGCTTTACTTTCTGTTTATATTGTGTAGCAGGAAAGAGAGAGACAAGTGTTTTTCTTAATAGCGAAACAAGATCAGAACAGACATTAATTTTTAATTAGTCATACCCTGATTCACCCCCCCCCCCCTCTCAGGGTATTCAGCCTAGTGGACCTAACAAGTGGTATCAGAGGGAAGATTGAAAGTTTTTCTTCTCTCAATGGAGGTAACCAATCATAAAGGGATTCCGATCTTCGACAGATATAATTTTCATATATGGAAGAATCCGATGCAACACTATTTCCGATCCTTGGGAATGGATGTGTTTTCAACAGCTATGCATGGTATCACAACTGATATTAATAGTGGTGCCTTATCAGAAGCTGAGTATAGAGAGTTGGATGTTGATTACAAAGCAATCAATGCTTTAGGGGGAGCCCTTTCCAATCCCATATACACAAAGTTGATGTCATGAAAAACATCACATTCCATGTGGGAAAAGTTTTTGAATATATATGAAGGGGACACAAAAGTCAGAGAGGAAAAGCTGCAGGTGTTGTGGAACATATATGAAGATCTGAAAATGAACCCGAATGAGTCTGTTGACGCATTCTTTGACAGGGTAAACATTGTTGTGGAAGATATACGAGGTCTTGGAGAAGTCATTGAAGACATAAAGATTGTAAAGCGCATCTTGAGGAAACTTCCACCTCGATTCAATCCGAAAGTTTCAGTACTAGAAGACAAAGATCCAAAAGAGATGACATTGGACAATTTGCACAGTACCTTGGTTGCATATGAAATGAGGAACGATGATAATGAGGCTGTGGAAAAGGGGAAGTCTAAAGAGGTGGCATTTAAGGCCATGAAGAAGCTCACCATTGAAGATTCTAATGAAGAAGAAGAGACAGATGAGGTGATGTCATTCCTTTATTCAAATCTACAAAGAGGAAGAGGAAAGTTTAAAGGTAAATTTCCACTAGCATGCTTTAGATGTGGAAAGGTTGGCCATCTTGCGGCAAGATTCCCCAAGATGTTTCAAGATGATGATGATGATGATGACGTTGAAATTCCCAAAAAGAAGACTTCAGCTTTTGTGAAAGGGAAGAAACAATTCAAGAGAAATTTCTTCAAGAAAAAGAATCTTCTTTCACAAGAATTTGAGAGTTCAGATGAGTCTGAGGATGAAGAAGTTGAGGAAATAGAAAATTGCAGAGATCGTGGGGTAATTGCCTTGGTGGCAATTGTTGGTAGTTCTCAAAAGGGAGAAGAAGCTGATGCTAAAGAAGAAGAAGAAATTGAAGGGAGAATTGATATGGAAGCCGAATTGGAAGCATCTCTTGAGGAGATAGATGTTTGGAGAGCCAAAACAAAGAAAGACAATAAAGTGGTTCGTGATGCCAAACTCTATATGAAACAACAGGATGAAGAAAAGTCTGAGCTGTTAGAAGAAATTGAAATACTAAAATCCTCAACACCAGAGAGCTTAGAAAATATTGTCGAGTATAAGCTTAAAATTGAGGAAAAAAGAAGGAAATTGATTGTTTGACTAACATAGCAAAGGAGCAGGTTAGATGTATCAAAGAGCTTGAAGAAGAAGTGGTCAGTCTGCGACAAAAACTTAAGGATCAAGATAAACTCTTGATCCCCAATGTGATATCCGAAAAGCAGGCCATTCAGAAGATAGAGAAGATGAAAGCGGAGCCTAGCAGTTTAGTAGGGAAGAAGCAACAATTGAGCTCAGATGTTAAGGTCATTTCTGGGCTTAGTCAAGAACAAAAATTTGCGACAATTGTAGCCAGACCGCAAGCACTCATCCCGAAAGTGAAGGTTGATTTGGGAACAAAACAGAATCAGAATATTGAGAGATCCCAAATGGGAAATCATAGTGCTGAAATATCACGAGGTAATTCATCCTATATCAGGTGTTATTGCTATGGGAAAATGGGACATTCACAGTATGTGTGTTCGATAGCCAAGAGATACAGAAGGGAACATGAACAGAGATGGCAGCCAAACAGAGAACGGTTTTCCAGAACACATTTTGAAGGACACTGTTTTTGGTGCGGAGGATTTGGACACATGGCTAGGTATTGCACTTCAACCATTCAGAGAAATGTGTCAAAGCATAATCAAAATGTTCACAAGCAGCAGAACAATAAACCAACAAGTGAGTTAAAAGTTCAGAACAGATTTGCAGCTCTGCAAGATGAGGGTGGTCCATCATACTCTGAGAAAGAACAGAAGCCTCAATCCATGCCGAGTGTGAAAGAAAAAGTATGGACCAAGAAGAAGAAAAATGAGAAGGCTGTGGTGGCAGAGATTGCCCTTAAAGTATCAGATCTATCTGGTGTTTGGATCCTTGATAGTGGTTGCACATCCCACATGACGGGTAATAAGGATCTTGTTACAGGCATCAAATATGACAAAGAAGGAGTTGTCAAATTTGGAAATGATGAAGGCCTGAATATTGTTGGCTCAGGGAAAGACAAGTTTGGGGTCAAAGAGATGAGACGGGCTGATGTCTTGGTAGTAGAGGGTCTCAGTCATAACCTACTCAGTGTCAGTCAACTATGTGACTCTGGGAACTCTATCCAATTTACCAAGAAGATGTGTGTTTTGAAAGGAAAAGATGGAGCAGCTGTTCTGCAGGGAAAAAGGTCAAAGGGAAATCTCTATCTTGTAGGTGGGGAAGAAGATACTTGTCTTTTATCTAGAGAGGAAGAAAACCAGCTGTGGCATAAGCGACTTGGTCATCTATTCCAACCATCTATAGAGGATCTCATTAAATTTGATGCTGCTAGAGACCTTCCCAAACTATCACGTGATCGCACTCATACGTGTGATGCTTGTCAACAAGGGAAAATCATCAGAAAGACATACAGGCCAAAGGAACAGAAATCAACTAGAGTGCTCGAATTGGTGCATGCTGATGTATGTGGACCTATCTCACCATGAGCTATAAATGGGAAAAGGTACTATGTTCTTTTCATTGATGACTATAGCAGAATGGCCTGGGTATTCATCATAACCCATAAGACATAGGTGTTCAGTTGCATAAAGCAGTACAGGAGGGAATCAGAAAAGATGCTTGGGCAGAAAATTCAGAAGTTTCGTACTGATAACGGTACGGAATTTACAAACAGTCAGGTTGAAAACTATCTCGAGAAACATGGGATAAGGCATCAAGTTTCATCAGTAAGAACTCCCCAACAGAATGGAGTAGTTGAAAGGAGAAATCAGATCATCAACAACATGGCCAGAAAAATGCTTATTGATAAGGACCTGCCAGAGAAATTTTGGAAGGAAGCAGTTTTGACATCGGTCTATGTTTCAAACAGGTCCATGTTATGTCTGAAGCAAGGCAAGACTCCGTATGAACTGTGGTACGGAAAGAAGCCAACGTTGAAGTAATTTCGAATCTTTGGAAGTAAGTGTTTCATTCTCAACAAAGAACATCATAGAAAGTTTGAGGCCTGAGGAGATGAAGGGATATTCCCTGGCTATTCCGGGAAAAGCAAAGCATATAAATGTTTCAACAAAAGGCTGGGAAAAATCATTGAAAGCAATGATGTCACTATAGTTGAAAATGAGCAGAATACTCAACAATCCAGTGAACAGTTCCTGGATGAAAGTGATGATGAGGTAAGAAACCCAGGGGGAGCAGAAGTGGCAGAAGCTGACTCAGAAGAAGATGCTGATGATGAAGAGGAAAGTGTCAAGTCGGTGTCTGTGAGAAAGCCAAAGAGTCGAGCTGAAATTGATAGGCAGAATATCATTGGTGATCAAACAGCTCCAGTTCAGACTCGAAGAATGAAATCATCACAGCAAGCATCGTTTTTGTCTCAAGTGGAGCCGAAATGTTTTTCTGATGCAGCTGAAGATGAAAACTGGGTTCAGGCCATGAACGAAGAGCTTGATCAGATTGAGAAGAACCAGACATGGGAGATTGTTTCGAGGCCAGCAGACAAGAATGTCATCGGGACTAAAGGGGTCTATCGCAAAAAGATGAATGAATATGTCATAGTGATTCGGAACAAAGCACGACTAGTGTGCAAGGGATACTCCCAGATAGAGGGAATAGATGTTGATGAGACATTTTCACTGGTTGCAAGGCTGGAGACAATCAGATTATTTTTGGCCATAGCAGTGCAAAGAAAGTTCAAAGTGTTCCAGATGGATGTCAAATCCGCATTCTTGAATGGGGTTCTGGAAGAAGAGGTGTATATTGAGCAGCCAGATGGTTTTCTCATTCATGAGGATGATAACAAAGTTTGCAGGCTGAAGAAGGTGCTGTATGGGCCGAAACAAGCACCAAGGGCATGGTACTCAAGGCTTGATCAGTACTTGAAGAAGCTTGGTTTCCAGCGTGGAGGAGTTGACTACAACCTCTATTTCAGCAATGATAGTAATCAAAGGATGATGGTGCTAGTGTATGTTGATGACATAATTTTTGGCGGATCAGATGAAGCTCAGTGCAGACAGTTTTCCGAATTCATGAAAAATGAGTTTGAAATGTCAATGATTGGAGAGCTAACGTTTTTCCTTGGTCTACAGGTGACACAAGGAAGGAATGGAACTTTCATTTCTCAATCCAAATATGCCAAGGAGGTTCTAAGAAGTTTTGGAATGGATAATTCCAAGGAAATGAAGACCCGGTTGCTACCCAGATGAAATTATCAAAAGATGAGGATGGCAAGGCAGCTAATATCACAGAATACAGGAAAATCATTGGAAGTCTATTGTACTTAACTGCAACAAGGCCTGATATTGTTTTTGCCACATACCAAGCAGCGAGATATCAGAGTAATCCCAAGGAAAGTCACATGATTGCAGTGAAAAGAATACTTCGTTATATCAAGGGCACGATGGACTTCGGCTTGACATACAACGACAAATCTCAGACAGAGTTATTGGGATATACTGATGCAGACTGGGCCGGTTCAGCAGATGATAGAAAATCAACGTCAGGTGGTGCATTTTATCTTGGCGGACTATGTATTTCTAGGTTAAGCAAGAAGCAAGATTGCATTTCATTAAGCACCGCAGAAGCTGAGTATATTGCGGCCACTCAAGCATGCACACAGTTATTGTGGATGAAGCAGTAGCTTGAAGATATGGGAGTTGAAGTGAAGTCTCCGATCGGAATCCAGTGCGATAACTCAAGTGCTATAAATCTCAGAAAAAATCCCGTCCATCACTCTAGGACAAAGCACATTGAGATAAAGTATCATTTTATCAAGGATAAAGTTGAGCAGAGGATCATGAAGTTGGAGTATGTGCCTACAGAGCTACAGGTTGCAGACATTCTGACAAAGGCCTTACCCAAGGAAGCTTTTGGGAGGCATCGACTGGCTCTGGGAGTTCAGTCGATTCCTCACACTTGAAATAGTGTGGATATGGGACCCCCCTCCCTGAGGTATGGTGTGTTTTTCCCTAATGTGCTGATATGTATTCTCTACCATGTTACAGACTTCAATGGAGTGACCTTTGGGTTCGTTGACAATGGGGGAGAAAAGTGTTTGTTAATGGGGGAGAAAATAGTGGTTGTTCAAGGGGGAGACAGTGTGGATATTTGATAAATCATAATTGATACGGGGAGAAGCTGACAGGTGGAGCAGCCAGAAAGGGGGATCAATGAGAAAGGGGGAGAGATTTTTAAATCTGACGATGCTAGAAGTGATCGATCAAAGCATAGAAATCACGACAGCTGAGGATCGTGATAAAAGCAGAACAGTGGTGTTGGCATGGTGTGAGATGGTGTCCAGCTATTCACCAATTGGTATCAGTGTGGTTCAACAATTGGTATCAACTTAAAAATTGGTATCAGGGTGGAATCGACAATTGGGGTTTGACATGAAGTGATTCATTGATGATCTTTTCGTACTACTCTTGTTTCTCACGCCGAGCATTGCTCATGTGGGCTTAGAGTACGTGTTAAGTGAATCCTTGAATGCTATCAGAATCGCAAGGGGCGAACGGTGGTAGCGGCTAGAAGAAAACTCAGTGAGGTATCAAAGTGTAGAAAATCATCCTGAGCAAAATTGTGAAGAGTTGTCAACAAACCCAAAGGGGGAGATTGTTGGGCAAAAATCCCTCAAGGTAACATTGCAATATTTTTTGGTTGATTGAGTTTGTTGAAAAAGAAGGTTTTCATGGATATTTGTCGAGTTCCCGAGAAGTTGTTGACAATCCATGTTGACAAAGAACGATGAAAAAGGAAAGGGCGATCTGGAGGCGGTACAAAAAGAGCAGTACAAGGTGGCACCGTTTCCTAGTGTTTGCCAAATTTTTGGGGTCCAAAATTTGGAGTTTGGTGAGCATCACGAAAAGTGGATTTCCATGAAAAGCATAATTTAATATGGCAAAGGCATGAATTTCGCGAAGATAGGATGTATGGATTGGATTTCGCGAAGACCGGAAGAATGGAGGCGGTGATGCTTCGCGATTACGTCCAGCTTCGCGAACGACAGAGGCTGAAGCGCATCGCGGTGGAGAAGGGCTTTGCGAGAGAGCTTCGCGGCGAAGGCGCGAAGGAATGTTAGGCTTCGCGAGGGAGGTTCGCGGCGAAGGCGCGAGCCGCGAAGGTAAGTTGACGGTGATTCTTCGCGACTACGTCAAGCTCCGCAAACGTAAAATTGCCGTGGAGCTTCGCGATTTGGACATAATTCCGGCTGAAACTTCGGAGCTTCGCAATTTTCAATGACGTGGCGTTGACTTCGCGCAGAAAGTTCGAGGGTCGGTGGAATTGCCTATAAATAGAGGCCGACCCCCTCGAGAGAAGGGGAGAGAATTTTCAGGGAAAATACTTTGCTCTCGATTTGCGAAGGTGGTTCGCGGAGCCAGTGTGATTCGCGAAAGAGGTGCTTCGCGGCAGCTATTGTTGCTCCGCGAAACCTGCGAGCTCCGCGTTGGCTTACTTAGCATCGCTCGGGTCGTTGCTTTGCGGCGGCTTGAGCATCGCGAGAGAGCCTCGCGAGGGAGCTTCACGAGTGAGCTTCACGAAAAGGCAGGAGCTTCGTGAAGGCTTGTTTGAGCTTCGCGAAATTGGGAGCCTCGCATTGTAGGGTGCTTTGTGAAGGTCTTTCCAAAGGTAGATTGCCCAGTGGATAGTGGCAAAGGGGTATTCATCTATGGGTGAAAGTTGAACTTCAACAGAGCATCTACATACAGAGAAAGATGCATTCCTTAATGGAAATGAAGAGACCTACAGGTCTATAAATTGTGAGTGAATCCCTTCCAAGAGCAGTGAGCTTAGGAAGAGGAAGAAGGTGATCCTCTCCACCGGCAGTGAGCCAGAGAGAGAGAAACAGGGAGTGACCCTTGGGAAAGCAGTGAGCTGACCCTAAACATTGTAAAGGTAGTGATCCTGGGCATAGAAGTGATCTAGCCCAAACCTTGTAATCCACAGCTAGTGAAGATTAGTGGAATTTGGTACGACCGGAAACCTGTCGGCGTATGCTCCTTGGACGTAGCCCTTAGCGGTGAACCAAGTAAAATTGCTGTGTCCTGCGTTTTCTTTACTTTCTGTTTATATTGTGTAGCAGGAAAGAGAGAGAAGAGTGTTTTTCTTAACAGCGAAACAAGATCAGAACAGGCATTAATTTTTAATTAGTCATACCCTGATTCACCCCCCCTCTCAGGGTATTCATCCTAGTGGACCTAACACATATGGATTCATGGTGTTCCATCATCTATCATCTCTGATCGAGAAGCTCGCTTTACTTCCCAGCTTTGGAAGGGGTTGCAAGAAGCATTCAGGATGCAGGTACGTCTAAGTACCACCTTTCACCCTCAGATGGATGGTCAGACAAAGAAGACCATTCAGACTCTCAAGGACATGCTCCGTGCATGTGTCCTCGACTTTGGTCACAGTTGGTAGGACCACCTCCCCTTGGTGGAGTTCACATACAACAACAGCTACCACTCCACCATCAGGATGGAACCATACGAGGCATTGTACGACCGACCATGCAGATCACCTCTGTGCTGGACATACCCTGAGGAGTCAGCACTTGTGGGACCAAAGATGGTCCAGGCCACGACAGAGAAGGTCTAGGTCATCCAGGAGTGGATGAGGATAGCTCAGAGCCAGGAGAAGTCTTATGCTGACAGGAGGCAGAGGCCACTAGAGTTCGAGGATGGCGACCATGTCTTCTTGCAGGTCTCACATCGACGTGAATTACGAAGATTTGGCTGAGGAAGCAAGTTATCTCCACGCTTCATCGGACCATTCCAGGTCCTCAGCAGGATAGGCGAGGTGGCTTATCGCCTGGCTCTACCACCTCAGTTGCACCGGGTGCGTGACGTCTTCCACGTATCCCAGTTGAGGAGATACGTGCATGACTCGACGCATATCATCGACCATGGGGAGTTAGACATTAACGATGGGGTGACTTTTGCGGAGGTCATGGTGGAGATCGAGGATCGATAGGAGCGGGTCCTACATGGATGTTCGATACCTCTAGTGAGCATCATATGGCAGCACGAGAATCTCCAAGAGAGCACTTGGGAGCGGGAGGCTCATATGCGTGCACAATACCCACATTTGTTCCCCTAGTTTATGATGTATCTTTACGGGGACATAAATCCCTGAGGTGGGACTAATGTAAAGAACCATAAGATTCATGGGAAATTTTTTCTTAATTTTCTTTGGGATTTTATAAGAATGCAGTTTCTGACGGAACCTGATTCCGAGGCCCGGTGTGCCCGGAATCAATTTCCGAAGTTTAGCTCGGGTACGTTCAGTGAACGATCGAGCGGGTTTTCCTAACTTTTGAACCGGTGCTCGGAATTAAATTCTGAGGGCACTGATGAAACCGTAGCGTCATTAATTTCTTAGGAGCACCTTTTTTGAAGGTGCATTTTCTCAGGAGGAGTTGTTAATTTTCTGGTTTTATTGAGGAATAAATAAAATTATATTACAATTATATTTATTTTTCTCTAGGTAGTTATAACCTAAGGGAGTTGGGGGGTGGGACCCACATGTTGTTAACCAACTATGAGAGGATAAAGGTGGGGTGGGGACCAGACAAGCCCAACCCCTCAAATTCATTAACTCCAAAACCCCCCTTTAATGTGAGACCACTCACCTCCCCCTCTCTCTTCTCAAATCATGCCAACCCACTTAATTAATTAAGTGAGTTATGTGTTTGATTTTTAAAAATTGAAATGCTTGGATTGATGTAATAAAATAAGATAAGTCTTATTTTATTTGGGAGGGTTGGTTATTGTGTGAGGACATTGGGGAGATAGAATTCTTTTCTATGGGGAAGAACTTAATCCACCCGCGAAGAGCTCCAATCCTTCCGCGAAGAACGTCATCTCTTCAATGAAGAACGACTCAACGACTTTGATATCTCCATTCCCTTTCTCCTCCGCGACAAGGGAAGAGACACTGATGCGGGAGTTCTACAACAACACGTAATCATCCTCTCCTCTCCATGATGAAGAGAAGACGACGTCTCCTTAGACGCTCTCCATTGACGTCTACGGAACCACGCCCCGTGACGCTGCTTTCTGCAACGCTCTTCGAACATAAACTCATTATCAAGGTAGGGGTTAATTACTTTTTGTTCGTGAAATATCCTTTTTCGTTCTTCCTCTTTATTTTTGGGCCGCTTGATATCAACTTATCGGGAGGAGGTCGGACCGCACGAACATGGCCGACTCTCCTCCCCCTTTTGTTGTTGTGTTGTTGTGGTTTGAAATAAGGCAGCGCAGTACAATGACACCGTGCAGAATCATTGAGAAATGCGGAAAAGATGCGCGACGTCGTTGAGGCCGAACGAACCCGCGACCGGAGTCGGGCCGCAGCGAAAGGGCGCGGCGCCGTCGCGTCACGCCAGAGAACCACACAGACACCACGGCTGGAGCGAGGCCATGGTGGAGGGGTGCGGTGCCGTCGCGCCGTGCTGTTCGGACAAGGTCGCAGCTCAAAGCTACGGCGGTGCAAGGTGGGGCGGCCGGAACCGCCGACACCTCGGAGGGCGGGACCGCGGCGGGTCTTGCGACGGAAAAACCGGCCGGCCGGACTGGGCCTTCGATTTCCGGGGGAGACCGGGGGTCGTAACTCATGACTGGACAAAGGAGCGCCCCCCCCATGTGGGGGCTACGGTTACTCAAACAGGGGGCATCACGCCTCCCCTTCCACTCAGCTCGGCGTGGCCGAGCTGGCCACGCGGGCCGCGAGCGCGCGCCAGGCCTAGCCGCCTAGGCCAGGTTGGGCCACACCCCACCGGGCTAGACCGCACCCTAATGGGCTGGACCCGAACCCGGTTCGGGTCGACCCGGTTCGAGCCAACCCAGGGGGTCTCGGGTCGGGCCCAAACCCCCTAAAAACCGATAGGTACGTTATTTTTCCCATATCGTGGGATACTGACCTCCGATCGACGCACCATCAGCTGTGATGTGATCCTTGTATCGAGACGGTCATTTCTGTATATTACACTCAAGGTTTCAGAGAGATTTGGGTACGACCGGGTTGGTTCGAACACGAAACCAACCGGGCCCTCGGAGCGGAAATGCTTATAACTTGAGCTCTGGACGTTCGATTGACGTTTCATCAACTTTGTTAGTTTCCTCTTAGTGAGAAGGACCTTTTGGATTACTCCTCTTGAGGTTTGGACGCAGTTGGAGTGCGGTTGGGTTGGTTTTGACTTAAAAACCAACCAGGCCCCTGGAACGAAAAATCCAATAACTCTCAGACCGGGCGTCCGATTGACGCGCCGTCTATCACATTGAGTTCTTTTTGTCGAGACAAAACATTGAGATACATCAAATCATGAATACGTGTCAGTTGATGTATCGACCCCTTGTCTCATGGATCAGACCCTCCCGGAAACGAGCATACAGTGTGCGGGAACCCTATAGCTGGCTGTGACTGCGACTGCAATTGTGACGACCGTACTGAAATATTATGTGGGTTCGACGGCGATGAATACTACACTGAAATACAATGTGGGTTTGGTAGCGATGAAGATCGTACTGAAATCCTATGTGGGTTCGACGGCGATGAATACTGCACTGAAATCCTTTGTGGGTTCGGCAGTGATGAAGACCGAACTGAAATCCTATGTGGGTTTGACGGCGATGAAGACTGCACTGAAATTCTATGTGGGTTCGGCAGCGATGAAGACCGTACTAAAATACTCCATGGGTTTGACGAAAATTACTACTGTTCTTGTAACCAACGTTGGTCTGGGAGTGTCTGACTCTGTTCTTGCTATCCTACGTGGGTCTGGCAGAGTAGCTGGTCTGTATCCTATGTGGGTCCGACAGCTTAGTTGGTTTCATATCCAATGTGGGTCCCAACTTAGATGAATCAATGGCTATATATGATCATCTTTATTACCGAAGAAGTATACCCATGTGAGTTGAGTCTTGACTTTCAATCAACATCTTCGATATGATTGACTTACATTCCTATGTGGATTGAGTTGTGTTATCATGTGTGGTTTGGGTTATACTATCCTGTGTGGACGTGATCGAACTTGGGCTCGGGTTTTGGAGCCGAACTAGAATTGATGAGTTAGCTATATGTATGGGCATATACCTAAGTAGTGTTGGATGTTACTTCATGATTGTATCTTTCCTTTGTGGATTATCCTTTGTGGATTATGGGAGACCTTAGGGGGTCTCAGGGTACCTACTAAGAAGCATATACTCACCCCTACACGGGCTATGCCCGCACTACGTTGTGTTGGATGCAGACGACGGACAACTCTGATTGTGGTTGAGGCTTGTGGAGAAAGTCAGTACCTAGAGGTGGACCACTGGGCGAAACGTACACGGAGCGGATAGATGGACCCGAGGGGCTGAGGAGGCTATCTATACCCACCCTTCAGGTGGGACTTCTAGTGGATGGCTCGACGTTGCTGCTTTACTTTCAGTTGTTGTAATTTCTTCCCAGTTGTACTTTACTTTCAGTTTGGGTTTGTATTCTGGCCCACTTACTTTTGTGCACTACTTTTTGTACCCAATTTTACATAGTGTTTACTTCTGTTTGCTTAATATGTGGTGTTTGTTTACTTTATAAAGGCAATGCCTTCCCCATTTTGTCCGGATTTACGCCTTGGTGCTAGTCGCTAGCCCCTGGCCTATGGGAGGCGGGCTTGGGGTAGTCACGGCACGGGTCCCGAGGACGGGTTGTGACAAGAGTCATATATAAACATTTTGCATTAGGTATGAGGTTAATGGGAAGCTTAAAATAATATTAATGTAGATATGAAGGTAGTTCTTTAGGATACATGTCAATGTATTTCTTCACAATAGGTATATCATCTATTATAAGGGAACCTTTCCTACTCATTAGTTTCATCTTCTCTTATTCTATAATAATTTCATTATAGAGAGCTATAAGATGTGTATCTAGACACTAATTAAATAATTATTCCTCCCCTATGAAGATAATAGATTCTAGATCCCAATAAAAATTCAAAATCTCCCTCTCTTAGAAATAAACTTTAACATTTAAATTATAAATACAATCCATTCCAAGGATTATATCGAAGTCAACCATTGGTATAATAATCATGTTTGAAAATTGGGTTTGTCTATGCATAATAATGGGATTTGGCTGATATATCCTTTTTATTAATATTTAGACTTTAGGTATTGATTAAAAACTCCCTTATTAAGGTGATAGGGAAATATCTAATTTTATTAGAAAAATGGATGATATAATTGAGTTCAAAGATCTAGAATTAAATAAATAATTATCTAAATTTGAGTTTATGGCCAAATTACTTTCCACCACATCTTTAGTAACGTAAACCTTATTTATAGTGATTTCATAAGCATAACATTATTATAATTTCTTTTTCTAAGGATAATCCCCTTGAAGGCTAGGGAAATAATGCTCCATCTCCTTAAAATGAAATAATTAACCATTTTTATCTTCTTTCTAGAATGTGTAATAACAATCCTGATGGCCATTATATCTAGACATGAGGAAAACACACATTCTCATAAATAATTTTCCATAGTTTTTCATTCAAATTTTATTACAAGTTAGAAATTCCACCCTTCTTTTCTTCACTTTTTCTATTTTCTTTTTTCATAGTGATCATCTGCACAATTATTTTATTCTTTTCCTTAGAAAACATAGGACTTTGATACTTTGATAATTATTTCTTTGTCCTGATGGAACTTGATAGTATATCCTCGTATACTAAACATTTATAAGAGGATAAATCCATTTATATTCTAGGATTTATCCCATTAACTAAGTTACCAATATTACATCCTGGATTACATACATAATATTCAACATGAGTTGATAACCTTGTAATATTAAGTTTATATTTAGAAATATTTCCTCCTTCCTTTAGACTTTGATTGAGGAATTTACTCTCTATATCATATAATTTCTCATGAATTAAGTATTTTTCAAATAATATACCCTTGAAAGTATTCCAATCCATACTATTTTTTTTATTTCATTCTTTAGTGTTGTGGATAATTTACCACCATTGATAAATTTATTCTATCTGATGATAAACTTACATGATAAATTTCTCTATATCACTACATACTAAAGAAATAAATATTTTTTCCAATGACTTGATCCATTACACAGCTATGAATGGATTTGTAGTTTCATTTAATGATGGAGGTTTTTATTGAATGAATCATTCCACAATTTTTTAACCATGTTAGGGATTAGTGGGATACTTCATACAAGTAAGGTTATTAGTCATAACCTGAGTCAGATGTCTAAATATAGTAATAATTTGTTCATATCCATCATAATTGTATTTCCCAGGAGGTAAATACCTATATATATTATGAAAAATGACATAGTTTCCATTCATTCTGTTAGGAAGCATTTCTAAACAATTTCATATAATAAATTATCTCATAACATTATAAATTTTAAATTATAGTATATAATTATAAATATATTGTAAAACTAAATTTATTTGAAAATTTATACATAAAAAATCTTATATTTATATGATTAATATATTTTAAATATATTTAAATCATAAAAATATTTTTAAATATTTCATAATGGTTTATAAATTTCCTGTGAATCAACCAAATAATATCTCGAAGAGTGTCTAGCTAAGTGTGCTATCTTAGGCCTTGTCGTTAAGTAATGGCGATGATCATGTTAATACCAATTCCTCTCTTTTCAGAGTTATTACCCCATTGTAAATCTATTCAAAAACAATATAAACTTTCTAGTATCCATATTAGGATGTATTTTTTTTGGAAAGTAGTCATTCTTTACCTCACCAAAACGTCATGATATTATAATATACTTATATTTATCCTTATAGATGATTACAATGTTATATTCTCTAAAATTGTCTTACTAATTGTTGTTACCATATTTTTTACTAGACATACTTTGATATCAAAAGAAACAACTTAAATATAGTAACCTATTGATTATGGTTATCTTACAACAATGGAACCGGATACAATGGATTTTATCGGGAAGGATTAAATATTTTTATAGTCATTGGTGAATAGATACATGCACTATTCTCACATTAAATTTTAAAACAAGAAATATAACATAAAATTATAGTGATAAATTTATTATTTATTTTATTATATCCCTAAAATAATTCCTATGTCCCTTTTTATTATCTTAGGAGATGAAAAATAAAATAAATGGTAAGAATAGATGCTCAGTAAGGGAAAATGTTTAGAAGAATCTATCAGAGAATAAATAAATCATGAATTATACAATCGAAATAGATAATAATAAAATATTATATATAAATAATTTCATAAAAGATGAATATATATATATATTGATTTCATACAAACATAAATAATAACATGGATAATAATAACTAGTGTCATAATGATATAATATATAATTACATACATCAAAATCTTACTGCCCAGAACTTGGGCCAAGATATCCTACAAAAATAAGTGAATCATATTCCAAATACCCAAATTAGTTTGTTAGAAGAGACCTATAGATGTATATATGGAATAAATTGGACCTCTCCTTTCACTTATTATGTCCAATTCATTCATCATATGAAATAAATGAATAAAAATTCAATACATAATCAATATAACGAATCGTATTAAAAAATCAACATAATAAATATTAATATTTTCCCTAATCAACTAATACAGTAACATGATCAAAAAAAATCCACAATAATATGGTGTCTAGGAATATTATTATATATCCCTAGTAAATAATAAGATTCGTCAAATTATTTTGACATGGATGAAAATACTTTTAAAAGACACTGGGGTCATTTCTTTAGAAAATACACTTTTTATTTTCAAATAACCTAATTAAAAATAAACAATTTCAATAATATTAGGGAAAATTTTCTTAAAGAGAACCATGTAAAAATTTAAGGTAAGCTTCAATGAAAATAATAGTCATGACGATTTGAAAATTCATTAATTCGATAAAGGTGAAAACAATGAATTTTTTAACACCTTTGGTAAAAAGTAAGTTGTTCGTTAAAAAACATGAGGATTCATTTAAAAAATATTTATATTAAGTAAATTATTTGTGAAAATTAATTTAATAAATTATTTTAGAACTTTAAAAAAATCGTGAAAACATTTTAAATAAAATATGTATATAGAAGAAAATAATAGAAAGGAAAAGATGATTTTCCATTAAAACAACCATTCAGAAATTTTGGTACATAAAGAGATGAAAATGAAAGAAAAACATATAAAATGCACAGATAATAATAGATTAAGAAAATATATTTATTTTAAAGTTGAAATAACTTATAGTTTACTTCAATAGACGATTAAACATAAATAATCCCTAATAAAAATGAGACTGTAGAATAATCCCACACTTCAAGTACAACTTACTTTGTATGTGATTTTAATATCCTCTATAAAAAATTTAATTTTTTTATAGTTATATACCAGTATAAAATTCATAATTATAATACCATATATATTTTAATTATTTCATCATATCACTCTTTAATTTATAATCTTTCATTATCATCATTATTTAAGGTGTTAACTACTTCAATTTTCTAGGTATGTTTCTATTCACTAATTATGTTCCTTGAATCATGATCATAGTTCCATCATCTATAGAATGTTAATAATGATATAAATATAACATATTAATTATATATATATTTATAAACATCCATAAAAGTTATATGTAGAAAAATGATATACACTATTATGGAGACGCTAGTCCGTAAGTACGCATAAATTCTATTTTCATTTTTAAATGAAATAAATGAAAGAAAGATAAATAATTTTATATAATCTAATAAAAATAATTATATCATAAGTATCATATATATTTATTAAACCCATAATTATATCCATCAATGTGAGCTGGTGATGGAAAATTAATTATATCACTATGTGTTGGAAGTAGTCGACCTGTACGCATGAGCTATAATTTCAATTCACATTTGATGGAAAAGAGGTGAAAATAGTTGTACCATAATAACAATAAAAATATAAATATGTTGATTATTCCATATAAATTAGTTTAGGATTTATAAAATATATTTATTTACAGTAGAATAATAAATAAACTTTCAAACAATAATGTGAGATGACAACCTCTTGTTTGAGATACCTACTTTATCTTACACCTTAATCCTTCATAGTATATCACTAGGGAAAGAAAATAATATCAATAATGATGGTAGGTAATTCATTATTTTTTTATGGTAGGGCTTGGATGATCAAGAGTGATCCATTTTTATGAATAAGGGTGGTGAAGAGGTTCCTTTTAGAATTGAATGGTGGGTCGAACATGGAATGACTTAAATGATTTAGATAATATAATTTTATTTTATTGTAAAAGTTATAAAAATGGATAGGAAAATGAATGTGATATAAGATAATCAAATAATATTTATATGTGTTTATGTAAATTTTTTACCCTTTTCACTTAGTTTAACCCCCAATAAATTCTTCTCAACCTTAATTGTAGTAACACATTTTTATTTTTCATTATAACCAAAAATTAAGTTGACCTTATTGCCTAATATTAGTTATCCCAATTTCATATTTGGAATAAATTTTATATGATTCAATTTCAAGATGTGGTAAAAATTAATTTTAATATATTTCCTTTAAATACAACAAACTTTTTTAAAAACTTTTTTTTAAGAAAAACATTATTTTACAAAAAAAATCAAGTATAATGTCGATTTCAAATAAATTATTTTTATTTTTGAAAATAAAAAACGACATATTTTTCTTTCAGACTAAACCAAAACGAAATTTATCCTTTTAAATACTTATTTAAGTGAGAATTTAACTGCATTACTCTAGAAACTAGAGCAAGTGATCAATTTATTTCAATGAAACTATATATTGGTGACCAGATCCTAAGGGATCAAATAGTTGATAATGTCTTGGAAAACTGGATACATGGATGAATATCAGATTACATTTTAGAAAATAAAATAAAACATAAAATAAAACATAGTATTTTCTTTGAGAAGATTATTATTACCTCTAGTATATCTTTAAATATCAACCACAGTATGATTCCTAGAATCCTGATGAAAGGAAACAAAATAAAAGGCTGAGCTTATATGAATAGTATGAGAAATTTTATAATAGAAGATATCAAAGAATAAATAAGGAATAAAAAATATGGTTGAAAAACTTAATGAAAAATAATTCCTTATAAATAATTACATTATCATGAATCTTATCCATAGATTATATAACTATTCGAATAATCACATGGACATCAATAACTGATTTCATAATGATGGAATGCCTAATTACAAACATCCTAAACTTACTGTAGATGCCGGAAAAGTCCATTGTTCCCAAACGAAGCTCTGGATGCGGAAAGAGAGGTCATATTTGGAGTCAGAAGCACGTTTCGGAAGGCCCGGAGGCCTTGAGTGGAATTTTGGAGGCCCGCGCGCAAAGCTGAAGTGCGGCGCACAATCCTCCCAGGATGCGCGCAAATGCGCCGGGCCGGCGCGCAATTTTGCGCGCCCATGGCCCGCACGACTCCCTTGCGCGCCGGGGCCCCGATTCCGCGCCCGAGAAGGAAATTCCGCGCCCGCGCCATGAATTGCACGCCGGCGGCGAGATTCCACGCCCGGGGTTGCCTATAAATACAAGGCGACCCCCGACGTTTTGGAGGTTTCCAGAATTCGAAGAGTCGCTCGTGCGCGCAATTCCACCCCCTCCGCGCGCAAATGCCGATCTTCAGGTAACCTCCTTTATTTCGCCCAAGCAAGCCTCGGGGTTCGCCTTCGCGTACAACCCCTTTGGCTTCTTTCCTTTGACCAATTCCTTACCCGAAGGCATTCGCGCGCAAAAGAAGCCTCTTGCACGCAATTGCCCCCAGGTGCGCGCAATCCAGCCCGATTGCGCGCACCCCCCTTACTAAGTGGCCATTCGTTAAAGAATGGGCCGTTGCCCCCCGCGCGCTATCAGAGGACCGGTGCGCGCAATCTCCACCTCCCGCGTGCAAAGCACTGGCCCAATTGCGCGTCAGCCCGCCCAATTGCGCGCAGACCCGCGGTATTGCGCGCCAAGCTCCTCTTTTGCGCGCAAACCGTGAGGGTCACCCCCTTTGACCCCCCGAGGGTACCCGCCTGCGTGGCGCCAGATGATCCTCATCCCGGGTGCCCCGCACTATGCGTTGTCTTCCCGTGCAGCCCTCCAGGCTCGCGCGAAGTGACACAGACCCATTGGCGGCACCACTTCGTCCGCGCTGCAGGACGTTAAACTGCCAGGCATCCCTCATCCTGCAGGACGTTAAACTGCATTCGTCCAAGCTGCACGACGTTAAACTGCCTAGCATATGGGCCTCCTCAAGGTGTAAGCCCCAAACTCTATTGTCCTCAACACATGACGTTAAACTGTACTTCGTCCGGCAAGACGTTAAACCGTCCGCTTCGTCCTCAACACACGACGTTAAACTGTACTTCGTCCGGCAAGACGTTAAACCGTCCTCTTCATCCTCAACACACGACGTTAAACTGTACTTTGTCCGGCAAGACGTTAAACCGTCCGCATCACCCGATCCCGTGCCTCGCACGCAGGGTCCCCCCCGGTTTGGATGTGGCCTCCACCTGCTCGTCTCTGCAGGGATGTCGGGATTGCCCCTCTTTAGGGACGATTTATTGGAGTGGCCTTCGCCCATGGGGGTAGGGTTTTACAAACCCCTAGTTTCTTGTGGGGGACTGCACATGTGTATCTCCATTGTGCTTCCCCACTGCCGAAGCCAGTAGAGGGCGTGATTGGGATCGAGGTGTCTTTGACTTTTGGCCCAAGTCCCTCTCCAACTGAGTTTTGCCGCACTCAGGTTGCCTCAGTGCGTAAGTCCTGATAGAATGAACTACGTGGACTTTGATCCCTGTCTCCTAAACAGGGTACGTAGGAAGCCTCCCTGAGGTTCAAGCCCACCACCTGGTCGTCCCAGTCGTATTCACGTCGGTTCGTCCATCAGTGGACCCCTCCCGGGTTCACATTCGCGTTGATCCACCCGGCCGTTCCATCCCCCTCTGTGTGAGGTGGTTAGATTCAATCCTCCGCTCGGCGGCCTCGACCTCTTCGTGAGTCGGCTAGCCATCGTCCATCATGACGTTAAACTGTATATCCGAACTACGTTGACTTTGATCCGCGATAACGCGCGGTACGTAGGAAGCCTCTACGGGGTCCCAGCTCTTCACTCCATCATCCATCCTGATCCTTACCCGGGCCGCCACATCCCGGTGGGGTCATGCCATTTCATTCCACTCCACTTTACTCGGGAAGCCGCCCATGTGCTGGCCCCAGCGTCGGAGGTTCCCCGCAAGGGGTTCTGTCATCTGATCCACTCCTCGTGTTGATCAGTCCGATGCCGTCCCCGCTGGACGTTAAACTCGCGGCATACCCCGTGTTAAACATGGGAAGCTGAGGAAAACCTCAGGTAACGCAGTTCCCCGCACCTAGCGCGGGATGCCTCAGGCCATCACGCCTTTGAGAAGCCCTATTAGGGACGGAAGGCAGACATGCAGAGCCGCAGTGTTAAGACACGCCCCCAGCACCCAGAGCTACCCGGTCTCCTCACCGCAGGTTGCTGCCCCGACCAGACCCCTTGGAGCGTCTAGGCGGAAGTAGCGTAATTAACCGCTGTCCATGAAGATATGGCGCCGGGAACGAGATTCACGAGCATTCTTAAATCTATGAGGGAGACCCGGATTAGGCAACGAGTTCCGAGGAGACGTCCACAGAAGGAGGAGCCGACATCCCATCATCCCGGTTTCGATCAAGGAGTAGACATCCATGAATAAGGGATGGATGCCGCCCGCCTTTGGAAAGTGGGACTGCGGGGCCACAAGCCGCACTCCCATCACCTCGGGTCGACGGGAGCACGCGCGAACGCGTCCTGGAAGAACAGCGTCGGAAGGGAAACCCGATGCACATCCGCACCGAAACAGAAAAATGGTGAACCCGACGTGAATCTCTTCTCCTCAATACGAAGACCGATAGCTTTCAGAGGTGTTGGAAGACTAGCATGTTGCCCGGCCGAGCATTCAGCACCGGGGCACGGAACCCGCCAAGGGCTGGGGAAGGGAAATCGGGCACTCCGTCTCATGACGTCGATGGCCTGGGTTCCCCCCACGGAGTGATTCGTCTGATGACAGTGTTGGGTACGCTTCGGTTAATACCGTCGAGCTGGTAAATCCCTTTTTGGTTCCCGACGTTGAAGAACACCTGGTGGACCTCCCTAGTGTCCCCAGTCGTTTCCACCGTCGGAGGAACCGCAACAACAGGAGTCACTGGGGCACGACAGTTGGTACCTCCAGCCAGGCCGTGCACGCCACTGAGACTAGGCAGCAGGCTCAAAATCGAGCTCAGCGCGCGCAGCCCCCCCATCTGGGGATGACGGATTCGCCTCCGCCACTGTTTGTGGTGTGGGACCAGGCAGAACCGCCTCAGCCGCGCCGCGACCAGCTCCGTCCTACCACGAGTCCATCCCGGCCTCCTGACCCCAGTACGGTGACTACTTCCCGGGCTTCAACCAGTGAACAGCGAGATGCGCCAAGCACTAGTCGGCCGCCGGTCCAACCGGCAAGGCTCGTCATGCCTCCAACCGCAGAGCAACCTCCTGCAACCAGGGGCTCGCGCTTGGCAAGAAAGTATGATGTCCAGAAGCACTTGGCCGACATCCCAGCAAGGCTCTCCATCCTGGAGGCTCTGCGCATGTCACCTGAGATTCGCGAGGCGCTCGCTGAAGCCCTGAAGAGCCCCCTTCAGTTTGAGACGGAGGTTGCAGCTGCAGAGGACTTTCACACCGAAACGATTGAGGACGCCGAATGTCAGGCAGTTATCTCGTTCTCTGGTGAGGATGAAGACCCTCCTATACAGGGGAACATTCGTCCGCTGTATGTTATTGGCCAGTTCAATGGCCTTGAAGTCCGGTGATGTCTTGTCGACACGGGGTCCGGGATTAACCTAATTCCAACTCGGACGCTCTGGAGATTGGGGTTGTCTGAGGATGACTTGATTCCCTCCGACCTCAGGATCCAGGGGTACGACCGCACCGAGCAAAATCCGGCCGGCAAGATACGTTTGAAGACCCAGTTCGGTGACCTTGTTGCCAACACCGAATTCATGGTAGTCTCTCAGGACACTGCGTATAACGCATTGATGGGCAGGCCATGGCTCCACCTTCATGCGGCGGTTCCCTCGTCATACCACCAATGCCTTAAATACTCCCTTAATGGTCGAGTAGGCGTGCTTTAGGGAGATGCCTCTCCTTTTTCCTCATGTGAAGCCCGCTATCTGGACGCGGACTATTACAAGAGAAAGGATAAGAAGATCCTGGAAGGTGAGGTTGAGCCTGTCGCTATTGCAAGTGATCCCTGGGCAAGTTTGGATGACGCTTACGTCCTCCCGATCCATCGGTTGGACGCAGCCATGGTCTCGACGACCTGTGAGTCTCCTGACGAGATGACCGCGACCGCCCATGCCAGCACCAGCGGCCCAGCAGGATCTGGTAGCCCCAATGCATTTTCCAACGCAGTCTCTCCCGTGGACGATCCCTCCCCGAGTGGAGAGGACGTGGAAGATGCACCCCCAGCCTTTGAGGAGGGCGTCTCCGCCACGGTCGATGAGTTAGTACAGGTGAACCTTGGAACCGAAGCAGATCCAAGACCCACATTGGTCAGTGCCGCCATGCCCTCTGAAGAGCGGCAGCAGTACGTGGACTTCCTCAGACAGCACCGTGATGTGTTCGCTTGGGGCTATGATGAGATGCCGGGGCTAGATCCTCAGGTAGCCGTCCACCGCCTTGGTCTCCCGGCGAACCATCGCGGGTTCAAGCAGCCTCCCAGGAAGATGCACCCATTCCACGGTGCCATGGTTGAGGCCGAAGTTGACAAGCTTATCAAATCCAACTTCGTGAGGGAAGTTCAGTACCCCAGATGGCTGGCCAACATTGTGCCGGTCAGGAAGAAGAACGGGCAGATCAGAGTCTGTATCGACTTCTGCGATCTCAACCGCCACTGTCCGAAGGATGATTTTCCCCTTCCGGTGACAGAGCTGTTGATTGACGCCACGGTAGGGTTCCAAGCCCTCTCCTTCATGGATGGATAATCCGGATATAACCAAATCCGGATGGCCTTTGAGTATGAGGAGTTCACTGCCTTCAGGGCCCCCAAGGTATCTTTTGTTACCAGGTCATGCCCTTCGGCCTGAAGAATGCAGGTGCCACCTATCAACGGGCGATGCACCGCATATTCAAGCCAATCCTCGGCACACTGGTGGAATGCTACGTCGACGACTTGGTGGTCAAATCGCGCCAGCGTCAGGACCATCTCAAAGATATTGAGAAAGTGTTCGTCTTCCTCCGGTCTCGCTGCCTGAAGATGAACCCGTTGAAGTGTGCCTTTGGGGTCACCTCCGGGAAGTTTCTTGGCTTTGTGGTAAGATACCGGGAGAAATTGTTCGGCTTCCTCCGGTCTCGCTGCCTGAAGATGAACCCGTTGAAGTGTGCCTTCGGGGTCACCTCCAGGAAGTTTCTTGGCTTTGTGGTAAGATACCGGGGTATTGAGATCGACCCAGAGAAGATCAGGGCGATTAGCCAGATGCCTCCCCCAGGTAACATCCGGGAACTGCAAGGGTTCCAAGGCCACTTAGCCTATATACGCCGATTCATCGCGAATCTGGCCATCAAGTGTAATCCCTTTTCTCGGCTCATGAAGAAAGGCGCCACCTATGTATGGGATGAGGAGTTTCAGACCACTTTCGAGGAAATCAAGCAGTACTTGCTTCAACCTCCGGTTCTGATGCCGCCTGTATCCGGGAAGCCGCTGGTCCTTTATGTGACCGCCCTGGAATGGTCCCTTGGTTCCCTTCTCGCCCAGAAGAACAACGAGGGAACAGAGAATAGCCTATATTACCTCAGTCGCATGCTCCTCGATGCGGAAGTTAGGTAATCCCCCATCGAGAAGAGCTTCCTGGCACTCGTATTTTCCGTACAGAAATTACGGCACTACTTGCAGCACCACGAGGTACAGTTGGTTTCTCGGGTAGACCCGTTGAAATATATCCTGAGCCGACCTATGTTGACAGGTCGTCTAGCGCGGTGGGCTGTGATTCTCCAGTAGCTCGACATTAGGTATGTGTCTCCGAAGTCCATCAAAGGGCAAGCATTGGCGGACTTTCTGGCTGCTCACCCAACCTCCGCGGATCAGCCGCTGGATCTAGGCTTTCCTGATGAGGCCGTTCTCTCGGTCGATCGTGCCGATCCATGCTGGCAGATGCACTTTGACGGTGCTTCCCGGAGCCCCACCGGTCGAAGACTCGATGATCCTAAGCTCAACAAAGTGGGTCTGGGTATCGTCTTCATTACCCCGGAGCAAGCAGTGCTGCCATACTCTTTCCTGTTGTCAGAGGGCTGTACCAAAAGTGAGGCGGAATACCATGCCCTCATCACTGGCCTCGAGTTAGCTCTCGAGATCGACGTGCCCCATCTGTGTGTGAAAGGGGACTCCGAGCTGGTCGTTAAGCAGATCAATGGCGACTACGTTGTCAGGAAGCCGGAACATGTGCCATTGCTGGAGTGCACCCTCCTCCTGATGGCCCAGTTCCCTTCTCGGCCAGAAATTTTCCATATTCCCCGGTCGCAGAATGGTCGAGCAGATGCTTTGGCCAGCCTTGATGCGTCACTCGCAGAGCCTGAACAGGACAACCTGATCATCCGCGTGACGCACCACAGGCTCATCGCTCCCGTTATCCCGGAGGGAGATCGCGGCCCGTCGGTAAGTAGTCTCACCACGGTTGCCCCTGTGCCTGGAGCCCCGAGTACCACAGATATGGCAGTCGAACCAGCCCCTGATTGGAGGACGCCTTTGGTTGAGTACCTCCAACATGGCATTCTCCCGTCGGATCGGGCCGAGCGCGAGCGAGTTCGACGCCGCGCATCGCAGTTTGTCCTCCAGAGAAGTCCCGGCCTAGAGCAGATCCTCTATAGACGCGGATTTGATGGTGTTCTCCTCCGCTGCCTTCAGGGAGTTGAGATCCCACGAGTCATGCAAGAGGTTCATGCTGGTTCATGCGGTGCCCACCAGACTGGGCCGAAGCTGTCCCACTAGATTCGGAGGTTGGGATACTTCTGGCCCTCCATGATCCATGACTGCATCGAGTACGCCAGGAAGTGCCATGCGTGCCAGGTTCACGCGAACTTTGTGCATCAGCCGCCGGAGATTCTCCATACCACCAGGTATTCTTGGCCCTTTGTAGTCTGGGGGATGGACGTTGTGGGACCTTACCCGCCGGCGACGGCTCGCCAGTGCCGGTTCATTCTGACAGCCACGGACTTTTTCTCCAAATGGGCAGAGGCGATTCCGCTCAGAGAGGTCAAATCCTGTTCTATCGCTGACTTCGTGACCTCCAACATCATTTTTCGATTTGGAGTGCCTCACGCTATCCTCACGGATAACGGAGCCAATTTCCGAGCAGCCGAGTTGAAGAAGTTGTACGCCAAGTACAACATTCGCTCGAACCATACATCTCGCTATCATGCGCAGGCAAATGGACAGATTGAGGCGTTTAACAAAACCCTCTCTAACATTCTGCAAAAGATGGTTGGTCAGAACAAGAAGATTTGGCCGGACAAGCTCCCCAACGCCCTCTGGGCTTATCGGACGACGACTCGCAATTCCACCCAGATGACCCCTTATTCCCTGGTGTATGGAGCTGAGGCCGTCCTTCCCATCGAGATCCAGTTACCGTCCTTGCGCACTGCGGTCTACGACCAGCAAGCGCCGGACAGAGCTGCTGAAACCCATCTAGTCGAGTTGGAAGCACTGGATGAGAATAGGCTTCGCGCTTTGCACAACTTGGAGAGGCATCAAAGCAGAATGGCTCGAGCTTTCAATAAGAAGGTTCGCCTCCGCTCTTTCCTGCAGGGTGACCTAGTACTGGCCCTAAGAGCACCAATGATCCCCGGCAGGAAGCCGCCCAAGTTGGAGCCCAAGTGGGAGGGACCTTTTGTCATCCACAAGGTCTATCCCAATGGCGCGTAATCCCTAGAGACTATGGATGGTGAGCGTGTTACTCCTCCCACAAACGCTAGGTTCCTCAAGAAGTACTTTTCCTGAGTGCACCTCGTCCAAGCTACAAGACGTTAAACTGTTCAGCATTCTTCCCGCATGATGCTAAACTGCACCTCGTCCAAGCTAAAAGACGTTAAACTGTCCAGCATTCGTCCCGCATGACGCTAAACTGCACCTCGTCCAAGCTACAAGACATTAAACTGATCAGCATTCGTCCCGCATGACGCTAAACTACACGTCGTCCAAGCTACAAGACGTTAAACTGTTCAGCATTCGTCCCGCATGACGCTAAACTGCACCTCGTCCGAGCTACAAGACGTTAAAATGTTCAGCATTCGTCCCGCATGATGCTAAAATGCACCTCGTCCAAGCTACAAGACGTTAAACAGTTCAGCATTCGTCCCGCATGACGCTAAACTGCACCACGTCCGAGCTACAAGACGTTAAACTGTTCAGCATTCGTCCCGCATGACGCTAAACTGCACCTCGTCCGAGCTACAAGACGTTAAACTGTTCAGCATTCGTCCAGCATGACACTAAACTGCACCTCAAGAACTACGTGTGGCTTGATTCCCATCCTTATGGGATACGTAGGACCGCCTGAACATTCATGTTTCAGGCCCAGCCCCATCCTTCGGAAATTTCCATCCCATCTCGGGCCCTTGGCCCAAGTGCCTCTGGGTATGCGGCGTATGGTGTGAATGCGGGGCTATGCCCTCATTCACGTCGGTTTGCTCGCCACGCTGTACGCCCCCCACGTTTGGGGATGCCTTCCGCTCCCCCCTTTCTTTATCATCCTGCATGATGTTAAACTGCACTTCAAGAACTACGTGCGGCTTGATTCCCATCCTTATGGGATACATAGGACCGCCTGAACATTCATGTTTCGGGCCCAGCCCCATTTCCCGGGAATCTCTATCCCGCGTTGGGCCTCTGGCCCAAGTTCCCCTCCTTTTTGTGCGAGGCGTATGGCATGAGCGGGGGATTGTGTCTTCATTCACGTCGATCTACTGGCCGCGCCGTACGCCTCCCCCGTGTGTGGGACTACCTCACACCCCTCATCGTCCTGCATGACGTTGAAATGCCTCTCAAGAACTACGTACGGCTTGATTCCCATCCTTATGGGATACGTAGGACCGCCTGGACGTTTGTGTTTCAGGTCCAGCCCCGTCTTTTGGTTGCTCTCAGGGTGAGTCCTCTGACCCTTTCCGGTGATCTGTTAACATGTTTTGGGTACTCCGGTCTATGACCTGTAGTGTCGGATTCAATCCCGACAATTCCTGTGTTACTTGTCAGGCCTCGCGCTTCCTCTTGTTCTCAAAGGGATCCTCGTTAGCGGTTTGGATACGATGCCTCAGTGCTCTCATACCGCTCCGGGTCGATTTACCGGAGGGTCCTGGGCCGCAAATCGATATGAATCCTGCGCTTGAGTGGTTGATGCTCGTTTGGTTGCCTCATCCTAGGCTGACGCGATCGGATGTTGTGTTGCGAATATGGTCAGCAACATCCTTGATCGCCATGTCGGCTCTTTCAGGCTCTGAACATTAGTTGCGCAGTCCTCATCACACTCCGCCTCCATGCGTTGCAGCGGAATCTCGACACTCTCTCTCTTCATACTGACCTTCAGCACACCTCTACACGTTAGACATGGCAACCAGGGTAATGGTGTCTTTTGAGGCTCCCATGATCTGAGCACCAAGGATATGTGCTAATGTCCTCTCTAAGGGCCATGTGTAGCTAGACCCTCATCCCCATGAGGATGAAGGGGTCGCCCGAACAATCGCGTTCTGGGCCCAGCATAGCTGGAGGCTAGCATCTCTGCCCCTCGGTTGATAGACACATGCAGGCCCCTATCCCAGGATCCTTCTCCTGGAATTGTGCGTGACCGCAGGGCTGGGATGTGTCCCCACCTCTGTTGTGTCCACCGTACCGCAATAAGCGGATTCCTCCATGGTCCGAGCCACACGACCTTAAACTGTGTTGCTTGGTCTTACCACACGACCGTAAACTGTGATCGTCTTGGCCGCCCGACGAGAAAGGGCACTGCATTGTGATGTTCTCCTCAGGGGACACTCACGTTGGGCGCTGGTTAATAACCACGCCATTTATCAATTCCTTTCATGGCTTGATTATTGTGGCGACGCCAGAGATTTCTTAATCACAGGCATGTCGCTGCACAAAGAAAAACCATCCACCTTTAAGGACAAACAAGAAATATCAAATACCGCTTCTTTTGGGTGCGAGGGCCAGACCCGCACCCCTCCCCGCGCTGGTGCCCGATTGTGTTGCGCCGCGCTTCAAGAACTACGTGTGTCTTGATTCCCATCCTTATGGGATACGTAGGAACGCCCAGATGTTTGAAACTTCAAGTCCAGCCCCCACCTCTTAAAGATTCCCCCTTCTCTGGGGAATCCGCCGCCTTCGGGTCACCCTCAAGGCGTGTCCCTCGACCCCTTGCAGTGGTCCACCGGTGTCAAGAGTACTTTGGTCTATTTCCAGGAGGGTCAGGTTCATCTTGGTCAGGTTTCTTCCACCTTTCAGGCTTCATGGTCCCCTTCATTCGGACGCATCGCCTACGCCCTGGGTGGAACCCCCGTGAGCGGTCTGGATACAATGCCTCAGTGCTCTCCCACCGATCCGGGCTGGTACCCCCAAGGGCCTTGGGTAGCAAATCGATATGAATCCTGCGCTTGAGCGGTTGATTCTCGTTTGTTTCCTCATTCCATCAACGGTCAGTGCGATATTGATGCTGCTTTTCCGCCACGGTCGGCAGTACTCCCATATCGTTACGCTGGTGCCCCCAGTCCTTGAGTGAATGGCCGCATGATTCACATAACGTTTTCCACCCCCCATTCTGACCAGGCAAAATCTCGGCACTCTTGAAACTATCCCTCAGTGCATCTTCTCATATCCAGGGGATAGGACCACGATGTGGCGTACTTTGAGGTTCCTATGGTCCGAGCTCTAAGACCTTAAACTAAGATCTGCCCCTATGGTCCGAGATCTACGACTTTAAACTAAGATCTCCCTAATCGGGGTTCTACGTCCTGCATGACGTTAAAACTGCACTCTCAGAACTATGTGTGGCTTGATCTCTAGCCTGATGGAGTACGTAGGAACACCCGGGCATCTCGACTCGGGTCCAGCCTCAGGGATCGCTAAGTCCCTCCCCTCCTCGTCGCCGGTCGTTTGGCCTGGCTTTTGGTAGAGTAGTGCGGTTGTGTATTCTCCCTGATTCAGCTCGGGATGCCCCATTGAAATGATGGGAAGCGACGGTTTCCTCGTCAAAGTGGTTCTGTCTGAGAATTGGGGTGATTCACGGCCAGATTAGTGCATCCGCCTAATACGCTTTCCCCACGGTGGCGCAATTTTGGGAGCGTTAGATTCTGTCCGAACAAATCGTCACTTCGCCCCACGCTTCGCATGCCCTTTTGATCCAGATTTCCACCCTTGTGTCTGAAGGAACCCCCAAAGCGGTATTGATGATGACATGTGATCCGCCTCCTGCAATATGAATGATGACCTTCGGTCCGTCTATTGCAGTAGTATGGTCGATTGATCCATTGTCCGCTTGCTGTCTTGGGCATTTCCTGGAAGACTGACCGTCGTGGATTTATGAATTCGGGACACGCGATTCACCATTTCTCATTTCCCTATGTTCGGATAAAATCTCAACGCCCCTAGCGTTGTCCCTCTCGTGTGTTGGAACAAGTTGGGGGGATGGTACATTGATTAGGTCTGAGGTCTCCTTTCCTAGGAATGACCTCCCTCTTTTCTTTAAGAAATCCAGGCCCAATTGTGGATGCCTGAAGCTTGGTTAACGCTCCCTCAAGGCAATGGATTGTGGTTGAGCACGTTAAGCCAAAAGATGCAGATAAATATATTGGTTCATACAAATGGATTAAAGTAGCGGAAGCAAAATGTTCTGGGAATGGAAAAAACAAAGCCCCTAGGGATTAGCGTGATGAATGAATCTATCTAACGCCGCTACCCTTTGGCTGGCGGCCTCCAGGGCTGCTTCTCGCTCTCTGCATGCCCTCTCTTCGTCGGCGGTCGCAACACGCAGTTCGTCGATCCTGGCTTGTGAATGCTCCCGCTCGACTTGAAGTGTGACCATCTGGTGGCCCGCCTCCGTCAGCTGTACCTGGGCGTCATCCAGCTGGGCTGTCAATTGCTCCACAAGCTCAGTGCATGCTACGACGAAGGCCTCCTTCTCTGCCGCCTGCACTTTGAGGAGCTGGACTTCCTGCTCCGCCACAAGGAGCGACCACGTGTTCTCCGACATGTCCCAACATTGTGCGACGTCGGCACGCCGGCGGCTCTCGCGCATCTTTTCGGCCATGAAATCACGGACCGTCAGATGGAGGCGTTGAGCATCAGCTCCCCCGGCACACAGGAAGCGCAGCCAGGTTTGAAGTGATCCCATGCGCCCCAGCCACTCCGATGAGGGTCGCTTGAGGAAGAGCTGGATGCACTTCCACCCCCTGCGGCGCGTTATCCGGCTCTCCTCGACCGCCTCCGCGTCCGAGTCTTCCATCTCCTCGGGGTCGGCAGGCCGGTAGGCAGGGAAGGCAGCCAGCAGGTCTGCTGCAGGGTCTGCCCCTGGGATGTCCTCACAGGGGATAGGTTCCCCAAAATTTGGGCGACCTTGTTCTCTCGCCCCAGTGGCGTTGACACCCTCGTCAGCCCCCGACCTCTCTCCGATGGCAGCACCGCCGGCATCCGCTGCCCCCTGATCAGCAGTTGGTGGGGCCGGCTCGGTGTGAGAAGTCTGTTCTGGAGGAGGCGGCATGTCTGCCACTGGTCCACTCGTGGATGGCCCGAGTTCGACAGCCCGACGAGCCTCCAGTATTGAGATCACTGCGCAAGGCATGCCATGGTTAGTCACGGGTCGTCTACGGCAAGCACCAACAGTAAATTAAGGAGACTTATGGGAGTCCAGAGCGTTATCTTCCGCTATCCCGGCCGCTGTAGGAGCAATTGCAGCAGGGGACCCCTCAGTGCTTGTCAATTCAATGATGGGTGTCTGGCCCCCGCCTTGTCCTGCTGGCGCCTCTCCTACTCCTACTGAGGATGCATGACCAACATCCGTGCACTCCTGAGGAAGGTGAAGAAATGGGTTAGAAGCTGCATAAGAGAATGGACGAAGCAGGTTGAGTAGGGATAGAAGCGGACCTCGAGGAGCTCGGTGATATCGATATTGTCGGAGCCGGCCACCTCGCCGCTCTCCCGCGGGCTCCCCGGATGGGACCTTCCCTCCGAGCCTTCATCCTCCCCCATCTCCTCCTCTTCCTCGGAGTCATCGTTACTATCAACTTCCTCCGGCGGAATCTGTTCTGGAGTAGGCTCTAGACCGAGCATCACCTTCACCAGAAGGGAAGGCTCCGCACGCTGACCACGTTGGCGCGCGTACTCGTCCATGGCTGTCAGATACGCATACCACCGGTGGAAGTTCACCCTGTCGGCGACCTGAAGGCGCCCGACCTCTGGCAGATGGATCCCTTCTCTGGTTATCTTCTGCCAGATGATTTCGGTCCCTAGTGACTGCCGCAGGGTCATCCAGGCCGACCACAGCGCTGGGAAGACTGCATCGTGAGAGGGTTCGAGCAGACGCCTTATCTGTTTCCTGGGCCGCTCCCCGACCACCGCATGTGCCCCCTCTCTGGGCGCTGAAGTCGTGGCGGCAGCCTGAGATGTGCCCGCCGCCGGAGTCCCTGCCTGCGCCGGCTCCGCTGATTGGCGCGCCTCCGTTCTCCCCCGCGTAACGGCGCCTCGCCTCCTTCCTTGACGCCCGGTCTCCGCACGGGTGACCTTGAGCCGCCGAACTGGCTTTCGTAGAAGCCCCTCGGGGTACGCGATGGCCCAGTGTTCAGCGTACTCGGTTGCCAAGCCTGCGTCGACCCCGGTAGGAGGGAGAGTGATGACATCGCCAGAGCCGAAAGCGGCGAACATTAGCCACATCTGGCGAAGGACGCAAGGGTTCGTCTCCTCCCGGACAGCAGCGAATACCCTCTTTGGCATCCGTTGAAGGCACCCGAACTGCCTGGCGAACCGGGTTGGCACATAGGGCTCGCAGATCACCTTCCCGTCGATCCGAGCCACGAGCACCCTGCCCCGCATGCTCAGGAAGTATTCGTGCTGCTCCAGCGGACCCTGTCCATTGTCGATCATCTGGCCAACGGGAGTGGGGAACAGGCTGAAGTTGAAATTGGCGTGATTGCCGATCCGAATCCTCATGCCCTCCTCATTAAGGGTCATCGGAGCGACCCCCGCGATGTTTAGCAGGGAGGGTCGCAGGCCGTTGCCCGGAGGAATGACGACGTTCAGAAACGTGTACCCACCGAGGTGAGAATCCACCCAGCCGTGGAAGACATGAAAGGGCCCACAGATCCTTCGTGGCGACCCCCCTCGCGAGATGCGTCCCAGGATGGCGTACAGCTTAGCCAGCACCGGGACCCCGAGGTTGTATCTCTTGTTGGCGGCCATGGCGCCCGCCATCACCAGTGTCGCCGGGCGGACGCCCATCCTCGCGTCCCGCACTGGAAGGAGCCACCCACTCAGAAAGGCGGCCAGGAACGCCGTGTACCGGACATTTGGGTCCCGGGCCTCGATGACACGGTACCCCCATGAGCGGTAGTCGACCGTCTCCAGGACCCGCCAGTACGACCCGTTCCGGCTCCTCTGAGCCGCGGTCGGGCACTGATTCCCCCTGCCTGGCATCTTGACCGCTGGGTCATGCTCCAAGAACTGGCTGAACCACTCCTTGTAGGCTACGTCCTTGTGGAAGTCCTTGACCCTGAGCCGCTGCGTAGCCAGGTCCAGTAGATGCCATGTCAGAATGGGAGTCTGTGACCTGTCGCCCCAGGTGTTCTTCGGAGGCAGGAACTCATCGTATTGGTAACCCTCCAGTGGGATACCTCCGATGCAGTGGATGTCCCAGAGACCGAAGCTGACCTCCCCATGATGAAGATGGAAGGTGTTGGTATCCGGGGACCAGCGGGTGAACAGCTCCGGCCCGAGCTCGGGCTGCTGGTAGAAGTGGAACTGTGACGTCCACACCGCCTCAAACAGGCCGATGTACCGCAGCTCCTCCGTGAAGTGATCGCAGGTGTGGCGTACCCAGAACGCCCAGGCCCACTCACTGGTGAAATTGCCCCCAGACCGCAAGTCCCAGTCCTTCAGCCAGCCCTTGGTGTCGTCGGTGACACTTTGGCGATACGTGCTCGAGTAGAGGGCTAGAGAGTTCTCCGCAGTAGGCTCACTCCCGGCAATGGTTCGCGTCCTCGGGTTCAGGACATAGACATATAAGTGCCTGGTCTCCCTGGCAGGATGCCCGTTGTTGGTGATGTTGTAGTGGAGAAGCTCGTCCTCCCGAGTCACCCAGGTCCGTGGCACATCAACCTCGAACCCCGGCACCGGAACCTCATCCAGGATGCCGTAGTTCCAGAGTGGCAGGTTGTCCGACAGCAGATACATCTTCTGGGCCGGCGTCAGCAAATCGAACAAGGATTGATTGTTGGAAACAATCTCCTTGGCTCCATAGACCTCCTCGTTCGCCGCCATCTCAGCTCTGCGAATGGCGGCATCCCCCTCATTCACTTGATTCGTGGCCATCTCAGAAGCTCCGGGAGTTGTGTGGGTTTAGGGATGAGGCGTGCGGAATCGGAGGAGGCTGGTAGAGAAATTTGGGAGTTGGCGCGCAATCCAAGTGGACGGCGCACAATTGGGAAGTCTGTCACGCAAAACCCCGGGTGTTCGCGCAAAACAAGCCGAAATCCGGATGGGTTTGCGCGCCGAACGGGCGAATTCCTTGCCGGCAATGGCAATTTCGCGCACGAGAGCTTGGAAGCTTGTCGTGCGGAAGGCCTGTGTACGGTACGGGGGGACCCAGGGCCCCTATTTATAGGCGAGGCCGGGTGTCCGCGCTGCGCGGAAAGCGGTTTGCGCGACCGCGACAGCGAATTTCGCGCCCGACGCCCTTTTTGCGCGCCATAGTCCCGCGCCACCCAGGACTTCGGCATTCCGGCGTCTCCCTCGGAACCCGATCGTTGCGACCTCTCACCGATCAGATTCCAAGGGGGGGCTTTTGTAGATGCCGGAAAAGTCCGTTGTTCCCAAACGAAGCTCCGGATGCGGAAAGAGAGGTCATATTTGGAGTCAGAAGCACGTTTCGGAAGGCCCGGAGGCCTTGCGCGGAATTTTGGAGGCCCGCGCGCAAAGTTGAAGTGCGGCGCGCAATCCTCCCGGGATGCGCACAAATGCGCCGGGCCGGCGCGCAATTTTGCGCGCCCGTGGCCCGCGCGACTCCCTTGCGCGCCGGGGCCCCGATTCCGCGCCCGCGAAGGAAATTCCGCGCCCGCGCCATGAATTGCGCGCCGCCGGCGAGATTCCGCGCCCGGGGTTGCCTATAAATACAAGGCGACCCCCAACGTTTTGGAGGTTGCCAGAATTCGAAGAGTCGCTCGTGCGCGCAATTCCACCCCCTCCGCGCGTAATGCCGATCTTCAGGTAACCTCCTTTATTTCGCGCAAGCAAGCCTCGGGGTTCGCCTTCGCGCACAACCCCTTTGGCTTCTTTCCTTTGACCAATTCCTTACCCGAAGGCATTCGCGCGAAAAAGAAGCCTCTTGCGTGCAATTGCCTCCCGGGTGCGCGCAATCCAGCCCGATTGCGCACACCCCCTTACTAAGTGTCCATTTGTTAAAGAATGGGCCGTTGCCCCCGCGCGCTATCAGAGGCCCGGTGCGCGCAATCTCCACCTCTCACGCGCAAAGCGCTGGCCCAATTGCGCGCCAACACGCCCAATTGCGCGCCGACCCGCGGTATTGCGAGCCAAGCTCCTCTTTTGCGCGCAAACCGCCAGGGTCGCCCCCTTTGACCTCCCGCGGGTACCCGCCTGCGTGGCGCCCGATGATCCTCATCCCGGGTGCCCCGCACCGTGCGTTGTCTTCCCGTGCGGCCCTCCAGGCTCGCGCGAAGTGACACGGACCCATTGGAGGCACCACTTCGTCCGCGCTGCAGGACGTTAAACTGCCAGGCATCCCTCGTCCTGCAGGACATTAAACTGCATTCGTCCAAGCTGCACGACGTTAAACTGCCTAGCATATGGGCCTCCTCAAGGTGTAAGCCCCAAACTCTATCGTCCTCAACACACGACGTTAAACTGTACTTCATCCGGCAAGACGTTAAACCGTCCGCATCACCCGATCCCGTGCCTCACACGCAGGGTCCCCCCCGGTTTGGATGTGGCCTCCACCCGCTCGTCTTTGCAGGGATGTTGGGATTGCCCCTCTTTAGGGACGATTTATTGGAGTGGTCTTCGCCCACGGGGGTAGGGTATTACAAACCCCTAGTTTCTTGTGGGGGAATGAACATGTGTATCTCCATTGTGCTTCCCCACTGCCGAAGCCAGTAGAGGGCGTGACTGGGATCGAGGTGTCTCTGACTTTCGGCCCAAGTCCCTCTCCAACTGAGTTTTGCCGCACTCAGGTTGCCTCAGTGCGTAAGTCCTGACAGAATGAACTACGTGGACATTGATCCCTGTCTCCTAAACAGGGTACGTAGGAAGCCTCCCTGAGGTTCAAGCCCACCACCTGGTCGTCCCGGTCGTATTCACATCGGTTCGTCCATCAGTGGACCCCTCCCGGGTTCACATTTGCGTTGATCCACCCGGCCGTTCCATCCCCCTCTGTGTGAGGTGGTTCGGTTCAATCCTCCACCCGGAGGCCTTGACCTCTTCGTGAGTCGGCTTTCCATCGTCCAGCATGACGTTAAACTGTATATCCAAACTACGTTAACTTTGATCCGCGATAACGCGCGGTACGTAGGAAGCCTCTACGGGGTCCAAGCTCTTCACTCCATCATCCATCCTGATCCTTACCCGGGCCGCCACATCCCGGTGGGTCATGCCATTTCATTCCACTCCACTTTGCTTGGGAAGCCGCCTATGTGCTGGCCCCAGCGTCAGAGGTTCCCCGCAAGGGGTTCTGTCATCTGATCCACTCCTCGTGTTGATCAGTCCGATGCCGTCCCTGCTGGACGTTAAACTCGCGGCATACCCCGTGTTAAACATGGGAAGCTGAGGAAAACCTCAGGTAACGCAGTTCCCCGCACCCAGCGCGAGATGCCTCAGGCCATCACGCCTTTGAGAAGCCCTATTATGGACGGAAGGCAGACATGCAGAGCCGCAGTGTTAAGACACGCCCCCAGCACCCAGAGCTACCCGGTCTCCTCACCGCAGGTTGCTGCACCGACCAGACCCCTTGGAGCGTCTAGGCGGAAGCAGCGTAATTAACCGGTTTCCATGAAGATATGGCGCCAGGAACGAGATTCACGAGCATTCTTAAATCTATGAGAGAGACCCGGATTAGGCGACGAGTTCCGAGGAGACGTCCACGGAAGGAGGAGCCGACATCCCATCATCCCGGTTTCGATCAAGGAGTAGACGTCCCTGAATAAGGGATGGATGCCGCCCGCCTTTGGAAAGCGGGACTGCGGGGCCACAAGCCGCGCTCCCATCCCCTCGGGTCGACGGGAGCACGCGCGAACGCGTCCTGGCGGAACAGCGTCGGAAGGGAAACCTGACGCACATCCGCACCGAAACACTTTCCATCAAAACCTTGTACCAAGAAATCATACATAAATGGTTAAAGCATATTCCAAACACCAAATATATTTTGAATCATGATACCTACAAATTCATCGAGGGCCTATATAATTTCAATCCCCATCAATCAATTAATATGTCCAATGAATTGATAATATAAATAAAAAATAAATCATAATCCACATGAATTAATAATTAATAACTATCTATATTGGAAGAACTAACACATATAATTTCAATAGTTTCCCAAATAAAATTTTGTAATATATCTAGATAAATATATTGAATGATATCATTAGAGTATATCCTCATTAAATAATAATATTAATCAAATGATGTTGACAGAGTTAGAAATACTTTAAAATATCATTGAGAAAATTTCTTGTGAAAAATACCATTTTAACATTCAAATAACTTAATAAAAAACATAAAAAATTCAAAAATATTAAGAAAAATATTTTCTTTAGGATTTACCATAGAATCATGTAAAGTAATCTTCAAATAAAATATTATGTATGATGGCAGGAAAGCATATTTGTGTAGTGCATGTTAAAGAAAATATTTCTTTCACAACTTCAGTAAAAATTTCATCGTTCAAAAAAATATGAGAAGATTTATTTTAAACCATTTTATAGAAATTGAAACATGGGTAAAATGTATTTAATAATTAATTGGATAATAGTAAAAATATTATTTAAAGATTTTCAAGAAAATATATTTCACTTTTCCTTAAAAATATTATTTTAGACTTTTGAGTACATAGAGAGGGGGAAATGAAAGGAAAACTTGTAATTTATATAAATAACCAGAGGAGAAGAAAATATGTAGGGTTTAATATTAAAATATCATATAATTCCACCAATTTAGACTTAAAAAACCCAAATATGGATTAGATTTTTAAATAAATCCTTTCTTCAAGTATGAGTTTCTATAGAAGTGCTTTTAATATAAAAACCCTGAACCCACACTATCAAATACGATGTTGAAAAATTAACTTTATATTTTCGTATTTGATAACGATAAATGTAACCCAATTTAAACTATTAAAAACTTATAATATCATAAATGAGTACGTGATCACTTACATATCGAAGAACCGTTTTGGTTTACAATTTTAGAGAATTAAGAAAAACTCTTTTAATGTTTAAATTTCTACACAGTATCTATTTTTCAACAAAACTAGTACTTTATATATAAATTATTTCTTCACTCAAGTTAAAATAAAATATATACCTATGAATTTAAATTCATTTTTATCATCCTTAAACCATGTGTTTTTTTAAAATTTTGGATGACTATAAAAATCTCAGCAATAGACATAAATATAAAAAATACACTTGTCTAGAGAAAAACATAAAACCCATACTTTTTTAACTTTACCATAATATCAATTCAGAATATTAAATAAGTTTAATCTATATAAAAAATATTTTTCTTAAATAAAACCATCAAAACTCAAATAATGTAAATTGAAACCCTTGTTGTCAACTTAGAGAATCACATTCAAAAGACATGTTCACTCAAGTTAGAATTATCTAGAGACTAGTTAAATCCATTAGAGAAACCACCTTTGTTAACTCCATCATTTTTTCCTTTGAAGACATGGAAAATTACCCAATTCCTTAGTGATCCATATCAGGGTTACCCATTTTTATAAGAACTATATGGTTCACCCATCTAGATAAACTATATTGGGCTAAATGTTTCTTATTATATGTGTTATGATAATCCATTATTATAAGATTTATCAACTCACCTATCATCATATACATTTATAAAGTACCATATCATAAGAAAACTTATTATTATTGAACCTTTTCAGCCTAAAATGATTAAGAAACTATTTTGATCCCATATACAAAACAATTCTGAATATCAAAATACCCTTTCCTTTTGAAAATAAATGTTCAATACTAAAATACCTTTAAAAATGGGAAGAATAGTTTTTATTTGAAGAAAAAATGAAATACTGTAAAGGAATCAAAACATTAATTAATATTGGTGGTGGTGTGAAAATCCATTGACGTATTATATATTGAAATAGAACATTCATTTTTTTCCTTCTCTAAATAAATTCAAATATATAAAATATACAAAAATATTCCTTTTGAAAACCATAGATATAAAGTAAAAAGTAGAATAAAATTACCCTTATAATTAAATTATGTGTATATAGATACATCCAAAAAATAATTTTTCAAAATATGGACATAGAATAAAAATAATCAAAAAATAAATCTTTAAAACAATGTTTTAAATTAAAGTGTCCCTAACATCACGCCTGACTCATCGTGTACAATATATATCTTCCTGAATAAAAAAATTATATTTATTATTTACATTATTAATAACCACTTTCAATTTTATTATTCTTTTTATTTTATTTATTATAATGTTATATAGAATTACTTAATCAATTATGTTCACATCATATGTTTTGACAATATTTAGTTTATATGTCCAAAATGCCTGTGGTTAGTTGACAATGATCAAAGTGATAATTATTCTATAATATCCAAAATAATAATAATTACAAAATTTTAATTTTTATAATTTAATTACATTTTTAAAATTAAACCATTAATTAAGATTATAAAAAATCAATTACTTTACACTCTTGGAGATAATAGACCATATGTATGCATGAGCAACGTTTCCATTTTTCAAAAAACATGAGAGAAATAAGGTAAGTAATATTTTATCTTTATAGAATTATTATTATTTCATAAATATAATATTATCATTTTAAAATTTTTATATATACTGTCCTTGTGATATGGTGATGAAAGAAAATCACATCACTTCGGGGAGGTGGTAATGCACACGTACGCATAAAAATGTTATAATTTTTCAGTGGATTGAAATGTAAGAAAATAGATGTTACAAAATCTTTAAATATTTATAATTATGTTATTAATATCATTTATATAAATTAAATCAATCATTATAAAAATTTGTGAGATACAGTGATGGAAAATGAATTACACCGGTTCACGAGAGGGTAGTCCATGACACACGCAAATGATAGTTTCATTTAGCATTTTATGGAAGTGGACCTAGATATAAGTTTTTTAGTTAAAAAAATAACATATAATTGTATTTAATAAATTTATGTTTTTATTTTATCATGATTGAATAAAATTTGAAATATTTAGAGGGTGAAGAAAAAACTAAAACATTCGGTTAAAAGCCATACCTCTATATCAAAAAATATCTACTAATTTACACATTAATCCTATTACGGTTTTTATTATTCCAAAAATACTACCACTATATCATGGGGAGATGTAACATTAATTTATTTGGGTGGGTCTTGTCTTAGATAAAGTGATAAAAATGTGCAAGGATGAGAGGTGAGGATTTTCTCTTTTATAAGTGTGGGGAGTGAAGATTTTAGAATCACTTAAATTATTAAATTATAATAAATACAATTTCAGGAAAAAATGGCTCTTAATTGATATAAATCTAACATAATGTTAGGATGAGTCTATATCCTCTCATCCAATAAAATTTGGATAAGTTTTTGTTATGTTTTAACCCTTATCTTTTTTGTTTTAACCCTCCCTTAACCCTTTTTATAGGGGTGAAGAAAGTTACTATTGAAAAAAATGTGACCTAAAAAATGGATCATGATTGATATTTGAAACCACATAACATTAATTATGATGAAAATAAGTTTTTTTATGAATTTTTAACCATTTAATAAAGTATTTTTAATTTGAAAATTTCATTAATGTCATTTTTAGAAATATATGAAACATTATAATATAATATTTTTAACATAACTATAATAGTTTAAAAAGAAAATATATTATAATATAAAGAATATACGGTCTTACAATAATCAAAAAATCAAATTTTTAGGTTTAGATATAATATTTAACCGGATATTTTGGTATAACTCGTGGGTTAACCTATTTTAACCATAACCATGGTAACAAATTTTAAAATATTAAAGGGTTTTAATTTTTATAATAAGGTAATAGTTGGATAATAAATTAACAAAGGATAAAACTTTAGACCTTTTATCATGCTAATTTTTCTACTTAAATATTTTTTTGTGGTTTCGAATAATTTTAAATGATATATTTAACATTCAATACTATTAATATCATTTGAAGAAGTATTAAAAAAATTTAATTTGAAATCGAAATTACAATAATGGAACTATAAAATAAACCTTTATAAAATATTTAATATGTATTTTCATCTTAAAAAAATTTGGTACACTTTAACTCACATGAAAATAAAATTACTTCTGGAGTTTTTAAAATCATTTTCCTGATTTTTTAGTACTTCCACAAGCTTTGTGTTGGACTTGCTTAAGAATTTAAGGTAATTATTTCATCACTAAAAATTAAAAATAAATTACTATGGTAATTTTTTATTGATATATAAAATAACCATTTATTAACAAACATAGGTTGTGTTTATCCTCGTCACACAATATTAAAGATATTAAAATCAATGAAGTTGTATTTTTGACTTTATCTGTAACTTATATATTACAATGGTAAAGTAAAAATATAAATGGAAAAAAGTTAATATTTTTAAAGTATGTATGATTATGGAATAAATAGACTCATATAATGAAATAAATTCAACGCTTTGAATTAATTTGAATCCTTATCACATTAGTTTTAACCCTAATAATAAAAATTTACCTTTATTGTGCTAACAAAAATTAACAACAATTACTATTCATATTGAAAAAATAAAAGAGATATATTCAAAATAAATATTATCCATAATTAAAAATATTTAATCTTTTTTTCATGATTCAACTGATAGCCGTTAATGAAATTAATTGGAGATAAATGCACAAAACACAACGAAAACAGTTTAAAAAACCCCCTTTTAAGTATAAAGTTGATAATAACAATTTCAAAAATAAAATTGATTAAAATGAACTTAATTGGTTAATTAATAATATAATTTAACTAATTTTACTTTTAAAAATCTTTAAAATAAAATGTAAGTTCTTAAATCATTGAAACACAAATACATTTTCAATAAAAATAAGTATTTTCACTGTTCCCTAGAAAATCAATCTTTTAGAAAAATCCCAAAAATTTAATCTAAGATAATCTTTACATGATGATTTAAAAAATTAAGCCATTTTTTATAAAATAATTTTTCTAAAGGTTCTAGAAATTAATTATAATATGTTTTTAACTAATCTATAAATTTTTTTTTCAAGGAGACATATTTTTGTAGAATAAAATTACATTACTCAAATATGAGTTCTTTCTTTTCATGAGAATTAATCAATAAATTTTAATTTAGTAGGTACATTTTTTATATTTTTTAATATGGTTAATACTATTCATACCATCTAATTAAATGACTAGGTTATAATTTTTATATATAAATTATAAAATTAAATGGTTTGTTTAACCTCAATGTTGCATATCTTATACTCTATCAAACATAGTTTTTCTTTTAAAATATTAGGATTCTATATTTTAATAAACCATTAACAAATTTAATCCTAATTTTTTGAAATTTATCTTAGTAATAAAGGTTTTTACATTTGAAAATACATTTTTTTGAAAACCCACATCATAAAAAGGGATAATAAAACTTCCCCTTAAAAAGAGGTAAAGGGAAATAAAAACTTTTTCCAGAATAACACATAAATAGGTTTCAAAAATGGGGATCATTAGTCCTAGGTTAAAATATTAACATGTAGGAAAAATTTAATGTCCCAATAATTATGGAGAGTGAAACAAAATGTTGTTCTCAAGAATTTGAATGATCATGATAATATTAATGACCACAAAACCAAAAATAAAAAATGTGTGCTAAAGACCTTCTATTAATCAGAAATTAATGTAGTAGGAAAATATTTTTATTTAAAGGTTCTTCTCCAAGAGTTGAAGATTTCATTTACCATATAGAGCAAGAACATAAGGAAATATACTTTCTTTACAGGTATAACATCACCCTTCAATCAAATTTCGACCATACTATCATCTTATGCACAAAATGATGAGTATTAAAGATGATTTTTCTATTCCTGAAGCACAAATATCAACTTCCAACAAATGATATAATCCATAGAAGGAAAAAAATACATACCTCATATATTTTCTGAAACCAAAATTGGTATCAAAATGTAACCCAAAATGAATAATCTCTCATATGAATAATTTATATGTTAATCTATAAAATTAAACAATAAAACCTAAGGTTTAGCATAGATCACACCATAAATAAATAACCTCAGTGACCTAAACATAAAATAATGTTTTAACCTAAACTTTTAACTCATGTAATTTATCTTATTTCTCAAAAAACATAATAAAATTATTACTAAATAATATTTTTTTTGTAAACCTAAATGTTATATACACCCCAAACTAATAAAACCTCTCCCAAAATATCAGTTATCACCTAAAAATCCAAAAAATCTCAAAATATTTTATACTATAATTTGATTTCCAAAGTCAACTTAATCTTTATCCATTAAAGTTTTTAAGTAAAAAAAAGATCTCATACTAACCAGGATATCATATGGGCTAGTGGTAGGTGTTTCACCCTTATCATCAATTGGGTATCAGTTCAAGACCTACAAGCTTTCTAGATGTGATGGGATTTCACCCGACCTTTGGGTGTTCTATATTCTAAAATTATATTAATATAATTCATGGAAGTCCTAAAAAATTATAATAATCATCAAATCGATTTATTCTACCCCACTCTTCAATGTTATTGAATCTATATAACATATATTTCCAAAATAGTGAATTTCTCAAAAATATAAATTAAATCACTTGGTCATTAGACCACTATTCAGTCCCATGGTTATCTATACAAATCATTATATCTTCACAGAATATAATTAACCTTTATCCCAATTATCCATTACTTGTAATGACCCGAACTATTATAAGTGAAAATTCCCTTTTTATTTAATTAAATGTCTTATTTTTTCAAATGGTTATATAAAACAGATGCACTTACATGGTTTTATATTTTTGGATTTAAAATACCATTAATAAATTTGAACATTTTTAATATAGATGTTGAGTAGTGATCATAGGATTAGTATAAATATATGTATTTAGCAAATTCAGTTTCTATAAAAAAAGAATGTGATGACCTCAACAAGTAGAATCAAGACCTATGAAGTCCATTTAACATATATTTCAAGGGAGATAAGAGATCTAGGATATAAAATTTACCAATACCATGATTAGATCTAGTGAGTTAAGTATGAGTGAAACCGTTAACAAGAAAAGTTCAAGCTCATCGAGATCATGGACCAAACCATGTTCGCCGAATGACCCCATTATAATCTCACCGACACACACCTTACTCTTAGGTTGTATATCAATGGAATAAGTTGATATGTATCAATACTTTATTAATTTGAATATTTATACTACATAATAATGTATATATTTTGATTTTAATTTTTAAATTTAAATGATTTTGGTTTTGATTCAGTTAAACAAAAATTGTATTTTATGGTAATATTTAAATTCAATTAAGGCGTTTATTTTGATGAATTAATTTATTTTTTAAATAAATTGTATTTTAATGAAATATTATTAATAATTATGGATTATTATTTGTAAATGGTTGAGTAATTTTTGTAAAGTGAAATGTACTTTTTATAAGGGTTCAAAAACTATTACTAAAAAAATACAGAATTCTTCAATAAATGTCAAATATATTTTCACAAGTGAAAATGCAACTATTTAGAAAATTATTTAGATAAAATTAATATTATTTTGGGAATCATATTTTCAAAATTATCTAATGCTTAATTTATCATATTTTTCTATGTCAGTGAAATGTTTTGGTAAAAAGTAAATACCATATAAATATAATGCGTGTTTTATGACACCATAATGTCCCAAACAAAGATGTAATAAATAATATAATGGGTATTATAGATCCAATATATGTTATAATATTAAAATATTATTATTTTAGTATAATTGTATTATTTATATAATGCCCTTATGAATCCTCCAAAATGTATAATATATTTTATGATTTAAAATTAATTTCTTTAATAATGTGGCTCACCTACACATAAGAAAGTATAATATTTTAATATATTCATCACTTAACCAAATAATATAATGAAAAAATAATCTATTTGGAAAAAAACATGGTCAAAATCCATGGTATTGTATGCGTATTTTAATATTTAATTATATAGATTCGAAAACCTATGTTTTGGAAATATTAAAGAATTCCCCTCCCATTTCCTATATAAACTCACCCGAGATCAAGTTGGAGTCTTGCATTTCATTCCATAGAGAGATTCATAAGGAGCCATCTGAATACTGGAGTGAAAGATATTATTATAAGAAAATTCCACCAAATGTATGTGTTGATCCCAACCACCTTTGAATTCCATAGAGCAAGCTCTAAAAATAACTTCTAGAGTTTGAATTGTCCTCTCAGAATGACCGTCTGTCTGAGGATGATAAGCAGTATTGAAACTCAACTCTGTATCCAGAGTATGCTGAAGACTTTTCCAGAACATTGAGTTAAACCTCGGATCTCGATCATATATAATAAAAAGTGGTACTCCATGAAATATTACCACTTCTTTTACATATATCCTGGAAAGCTGATCTATAAAGAAATCCTCTCTAATAACAATGAAGTGTGCATACTTTGTAAGATGATCAACTATGACCCAGATAGAATTATTTCCTTTGGATGTTTTAGGATGTCCTGTGACAAAGTCCATAGTGATGTTTTCCTATTTCCATTCGGGTATGGGTAATGGTTGTAGCATCCCCTTAGACTTCTTTCTCTCACATTTAACTTGCTGACAAACCAAGCATCGAGAGACATATTCAGCAACATCTCTTTTCATGCCATCCTACTAGAAGTACTCTTTCAGGTCCCTATATATCTTCGTGCATCTAGGATAAATAGATAATGAAGAACTATGAGCCTCATCCATCAGCTCGTTCTTTAATTCAGGGATGGGAGGAACACAAACCTGATTCCTGAACTTTATTATCCCATCACAATCAAGGTTGAATTCAGAAACATTTCTCACCTTCTTTTGTAACTCTACATCTTTTATCTGGGCCTCTTTAATCATAACATGTATATATGGGTGAAAATTCATTTGAGAAAGATAATATTTTCACCTTCCATTATAATTCCAAGATCGATCCTTTGTAAATCCATAAATATTGGATCTTTTGTGATCCTCATCATGGATAAGCTAGCATGGTCTTGTCGACTTAATGCATCTGCCACCTTGTTTGCTTTCCCAGGGTGGCAATTAATTGAGAAGTTGTAATCCTTAATCCGCTCCAACCATCTTCTTTAGCACATATTCATCTCCTTTTGTGTGAAAATATACTTTAAACTTTTATGATCATTATAAATTTCACACCTTTCTCCATAAAGATAATGCCTCCAAATCTTTAATGCAAAGATTACCGCAGCTAACTCCAAATCATGAGTTGGGTAATTTTGCTCATGGATTTTAAACTATAGTGAGGAATAAGCTATCCCCATATCATTTGTCATAAGAACAGACCCCAATCCCTTCTTGGATGCATCTCTGTAGATCACAAACCTTTCTCCACTACAAGGCAGTGTAAGGACATGTGCACTGGATAAACTTCTTTTCAACTCCTTGAAATTCTCTTCACATTTCTCCTTCCAAACAAACTTAACTCCATTTCAAGTCAACCTAGTGAGTGGATTAGATAATCATGAAAAATATTTCACAAAATGTCGATAATATCCAGCCAAACCAAGAAAAAATTAGATCTCGATTACTGTTGTTGGTCTCGACCATCTTTCGATAACCTCTATTTTTGCTGGATCCACAGATATCCCCTCTTTTGAGATTATGTGACCCAAAAAATGCAACTTTTTGAGGCCAAAATTCACACTTGGTAAATTTGGCATAAAGCATCTCCTTTCTCAGGGTCATCAATATAATTCTCAAGTGATCTTCATGTTCTTACTTGCTCTTGGAATAAACAAGAATATTGTCTATAAAGACTACCACAAACTGATCAATATAGTCTCTAAAGACTCTATTCATTAGATCCATGAAGATAGAAGGGGAATTAGTAAGACCAAATGGCATCACTATAAATTCATATTGTCCATACCTTGTACGGAAAGTTTTCTTTGGTATATCCTCCCTTTTGAACCTTCATTGATGATACCCTGAACGAAGATCAATCTTGGAAAAGTATTGATCTCCATGTAGTTGGTCAAACAAGTCATCAATGCGTGGGAGAGGATATTTGTTCTTGATAGTGATCTTGTTAAGTTCCCAATATTCAATTCAGAGTCTCATTGATCCTTCTTTCTTCTTAACAAATAGAATAGGTGCTCCCCAAGGTGATGAACTAGGGTGTATGAATCCTTTATAAAGATTATATTGGAGTTGCTTCTTCAATTCCTGCAACTCAATTGGGGCCATTCTATAAAGTGTATTTGAAATAGGTAAAGCACCCGGTATGAGTTCTATTGAAAACTCAACTTCATTATTTGGTGGAGGACCCGAAAATTCCTTTGGAAATACGTCATCGAACTCCCGTACAATGGGCATATTCTTAATCATGAGTTTCTCACAAACCATTTGAGATAAATAACCTTAATTTAGTGGAATCAAGACCCATATGATGGAAGAAATTTCCACTGGAAGTTTATGTTCACCCTTTCATCGATAGACGATCATAGATTGATCTGGAATATGAAAAGTGACTTCCCTTCTTTGGAAATTGATATGAGCTCCATATATAGAAAGCTAATCCATGCCAATAATCACATCAAATTCCACTATAGGAAGGATCACAAGATTTCTAGGAAGCACTTTCCCACAAACTTCAATCAGAGAAGAATTATAAACTTTTGATGCGACTGTTGTGCCATTAGGGGTTGTCACAGCTAACTCAACATCTAATTGTTGAGGTAATATGGTTATACCCTTAGAAAATTCTTCAAAAATAAAGGAGTGGGTGGATCCAGAATCAAATAAATTATTTTCTACTTTAGAGTGGATGGTAAGTGTACCTTTCACCACTTTGTTATCATACTCCACATCACTTATAGAAATTGCATGTGAATTTCCTTTGCCTTTAGCCTTAAGAGTTTTTTGACATCAATCATCATCAACAACCCTTGGATAAGGTCATTGATTGGCATAATGCCCCATTTCCTTTCACTTGTAACATTAAAGTGTAGGAGGTGCACTCTGTGTAGCCTTTTCTTTGTTCGCATCACTAGACATATTCTTCCCATCATTGTGGCATTCAAATGCCCGATGACCTTCCTTTCCACATTTGAAACATTTACTTGTCCCATTAAGACAACTACCCCCATGTTTCTTTCCACACTTTGAGCATAAGGGAAAACTAATCTTCTTTTCAGTGTGCTCTTTATGTTTTCCTTTGAATTCCATTTTCCTCTTCTTATCAAACCCATATGACTGATGGGTTACTCCAATCTCCATCTCAACTTTGAGAGCACATCGAACGATTTCCTCATAGATATTGAAGTCCCTTATGGCTAATTCCCTTAAAAGACTTGGTTTTAAGCCACTAAAGAATCGATCGATCTTACTCTCAGGTTGGATAATAATACCAGAAGCGTACCTTGTAAGTCTTGTAAAATTTTCTTCATAGGTAGCAAAAGATTCATCATCCTTTTTCTTTAGTTCAAGATACTCCTTCTCCATCTTTGTTCGGAGAATACGAGGGAAGTAATTATTGAAAAATAAGTTCTTAAACTCGTCCCATTACATGGATTCAATTTCATCCCTTTGCCTCGTATTTTGATAAGATTCCACCATTGATTAGCTTCACCTTCCAAGCGATAAACAGCTAAGATGACTTTATCATGTTCAGAACATTGAAGAACTAAAAATATCTTTTCAGTAGTACTGATCCACTGTTCAGCAACTAATGGATCTGTAGACCCACTGAATGAAGGTGGATGTTGCCTCATGAAGGATTCAATAGAATGTTTCTCCTTCCTTTGCTCGTTTTGAAGTCATGCATGATTCATAGCATGAGAAAGTTGTGTGAGCATGGCTACAAGATTTTGCATTCCAGATCCCATAATGTTTGGTTTCTCAGGGGGACAATCATTTCATTGCCCGTCGCATTCTGTATTAACACGGTTCCTTCAGGTTCCAGCCATTTACTAAAACCAAGAAGAATAGTGTGAGAAACACTATTTATAATAGGAAAACCACATAATCAAGAATAAAATTTCACACATAAGGTCTTATCATAGGTTATTCATGGCCATTTCTAAAACACTAAGATTGTGTTCTATGCTTAGACTTATCCTTAGGGTTCTTACTAAGGCTTTCACATCCTAGTTTCCAAAGGTTGACTATACCTTTCCTCTAATACCAACTATAACAACCCATACTTTACATACATTGTTATTACTTAAAAATTGAAGTACAATTATTACAACATATAACAAAACCATGAAAGGACCGTATAGGTATAGTGTCTTTAGAAAGTGGGAAACATAAACAACCGGTTCATAAATCATCTACATTGTATCCTATTTCTTTCATCATATCTAGAGTCCCTTTTATCATATTTTACTTAGTACCCTTCTTCCTGACCTGGGGAAAGAAAAAAAACAAAGGGGTGAGATCAAATTCTCATTAAGGGTAAAAACGAAATATCAATCACATCATATTCATAAGAACATATCATTTTGTAAATCTTAACCTGCAAAAGAGATCATAATTTTATAACATGGGATAAATCATAGTAGTGAAATGTAATCCCAATAATCATAACATAAAACATAAAACATTGTTTCATACACACATAATCATAGAGAATCATTTCATAGTAGTCAAGACTCATAGCCAAGACTATCTTAACGGACCAAGTCCATTTCTGAACCGAGTTCACTCCTCGTTTTAGTCCTGTTTCACTGAACCGGTTTAACTTTCCATTCCAGCCATGTATATCTCATGAGATATAAATATTTACCCAATGAACTGGAGGGAGATATAGGTCCCACCCATCTCATAATGATACCATTCTTATGTGTGCCACAAAATCATAAATCATACATCATTGCATAACCCATGTAATAAAAATGGGATTCTTAAACATTGTGACATCATAAAAAAATTCATATAAGATAAAGGAATTTATAAAAATAAGTCCATCACAACATTATCAAATAAATGTAATAATAGGGATAGAAAGAGAACCCTATATTATCTTAGATGGAAAATACTTTTAATAAAACACTTGAACTCCATTCCTGAGGAAAATATCCTTTCTACTTCAAAAATATTTTTCCTTTCTTAACATGTCATACAATTTTAAACTAAAAGATGTTGATTAAAAATAAACTTGAAAACTTGTAAAGGAAGATTCTTGTAAATAATGTTTTAAAAATCCATTCATGTCGTATACGTTAAAAAAACATTCTTCTTGTACTTTGGCCGGAAAAGTCAAATAGTACCTTGTACGAAAAACGACATAAGATTCCTTTCATATCTTTTACTAAAAACTCACCGAAGGGTAAAATTGGATTTAAAAAATTATAGGAGGATATAAATAATATTACATATTAAGGACACATGGATGTGGATGATAAATATTCCCAGTAAATTCTGAAGTATAAACAATCTCAGATAAAAATTGAGATTGCGAGATTTTCCCTTACCTTAGGTCTGATTTACTTCGTAAGTGTCCGAACCTACTGTATAATGATTTTAATAATTTCATTGAATTATTATGGAATCATAATTGTTGTTATGATATCATATATGGTCATATTCTTAGCTTTTTATTAGTAATATTTCATTGCTACTTGTTATTCGGGTGTTTATTACTTTTTGTTCTTATGCGTGTTTTGTCGAATAAATTCTTATTCTTATTTTTAGGTTATATATACCTAATTTCCATAATGGTATTAGTGTAATATATATCATATTTATTCACTCAATTCATTTATGTAATCATTATGCAATGAAAATCATGTAGAACGAGTCGCATCACATCGTGGAGACGTTATTCCGTACGTACGCACGAGCGATGATATCGTTCTCATGATCGTGGAATTGTATTGGAGTGTATGTATACTATTTCAGAATCAATATAACTTTACAATAATCATATATATTTATTCTTTACACAATTATACCCTTTCGAGTAAGGTGGTGGTTGAAAATAGATTACACCACAATGTGGAGACGGTATTCCGTACGTACGCACGTGCGGTGATTTCGTTTTCCATAGGATGGATAGATTGTGAAATAGGGTTGTTTCAAAATTATAATAACATATCATTATATGAGTGATACTGAGGTTATTGATTCATAATGAAACAACTAAAGAAGAATAAGTGGAAGAAGAATTAAAGTTGAAAGAATCAATAACAAACATTATCTCGTATTTGAAGCGCCTCTTTGAGACCTCCTTTTAGGGCACTAAAATTGGTCTTGGAAGAAGACCAGGACCTCTAGGATGTTTCTAGGGAAGTGGAGAGGAGAAATATTCAGGGTTTGGCCAATATTGAAGGCTCAAAGTGGTGTGAGGAAGAGAGGGAGGAGGTGCCCTTTTATAAGGGAGGAGAGGGGCACCTTTGAAAAAACTAAAAATATTATTTTATTATAAAGTCATATTCAGTTCTTAATAGCTCAAAATTGATTTATTTAGAATATAAGGTGGGGAGGGGTTGAAATAATCTCATCCAATATAATTTAGACAAGTTTAGGTTACTATTATAACCTTATCATTTAGATTTAACTTTAAGTTAGAAAATTTTACTTTTACCGTGTCTTTTTGTTTTCTTACACTATATGGTTATTAAACTTACTATAACAAGACAAACAAACCCCAAGTTGTTTATTATTAATATATATAACTGTATATAAGTCATTTGGCTGAAACTTATATTTTTAGGAATAAAATAACAATTAATAATATAATATTTGTTTTAAAAACTATTTTATGTCAATTTTGACACTATTTGGTAATTGATTTTTTTGAAAATTATAACAGAAATATTAGTTCTAAAAAAGTTACTTAAATCAATAATAACACGTCATATTAACCTATAAAAGTATTTTAATTCATAAAAAGTCTCAAATTACATTTATTTGGGTATTTGTAACATCAATTTTGTCGATATTTTATTAATAAGATAATTACTGCATTATCGTTGTGTCATAAATAAATTAAATTATTTAATGTCTAAAAATTATAAATAAAATACCATTATGTAGGAAATCATTTTAGACATCTAATGAATATTTATAGTCGAATTTATCTTATTAATAACACTATATTAAAAATGATTTACTTATTAAACTTTGATTTTAACTATTTTAACCCTTCTTTAAATAAATTAATAATAAATGTCCTAATCTAATCCAAGTGGTCCTAAATGGTCATATTTTCTTCCTAAAGTTGTTTTTGGTCGAATTAAACTTATCCAATAGAATTATAACATGTGTTAGGGTAATAATAGTATCATTTGTACCCATAATTACCTTATTTACTTTTAACCATGGTAAAAAAAAGTAAAAAGTTACTATTCACCAAAAATTATTTTTATCTCATTGAACCACATTTTACTTACTGAAATCAACCGTGTGTCTCGGTTTTTTGAAATTCTATTCAAAAAAGTGGTAAAATTATGTTTTATGTAAATTTGCAAATTCTCCTAGGAGGTGAGTAAAAGACGATGAAAAGTTCAATAAAATGTTTATATATCTAAAATTATTATAAAATTACTCCAATGAATTTCATTTAACTTATATAGGTATTATGTATCAATTCTGACCTAAAATAAATTTAAATAAAATAAATAATTATTTAAATAAAAAGTTGGTTTTTAAATAGTAACCCAGTGTTTTCACTATTCATAAAAAATTGAAAGTTTTTAGAAAAAAACCAAAATTTCACCCTAGGCTAATTTTGATATTCCGAATCCAAAAATGAAGTCTATTTTGAAAAATAAAATTTAAAAAATTTAAAAAAGTGGTTATTACTATTCATAATGGCTAGTTTTAATAATATTTTAATAGCATATCGTTTTTTAGTGAAACTCGGTATTGCGTATGACGCAAGCTATCAAGGAAGGTCGCGATTGCATGAAAAGAAATCCAATCTAGTGTTGTGTGTAGTGAAAGATTTCTTTGATGATTTATATAATAAAATATTTCTTATAAAAGTCTCGGGTGTTACAATCACTGAGCCCAAACTCTCGATTACAGTGGTAAAAAATAATCTTTACATTTATTGATTTGATACTGATAAAAGTGACAAAATTTCAACCATCCAAACAAAATATTAGAAAAATTACATTCCCAAATACATTTTAGGTTTATAGTTTTATAAAATTAGAGCAAAATATTTTAAATTGTAAATTCCCACTAGCTATATATTTTTCTCCAAAAAGGTTCTTTATAATTTCATGACTACTTTTTTCAAGGTCACTTCTATATCCAGAACTATGCCTTTTTTAAATTTTCAACTCATCCTTAAACCCTGTTAAAAACAATAAAAACATGGTATGATCATGAAATGCACCCTAAGGGAGATAAATATAATAAATCCATTAATTTAGTAAAAAAATGAAACCCATTTTTTTAAACCTTTATCACTTTATTCTATCAGCATATGAAATAAATCTTATCCTAATAAAAAATTAACACTTTTTACTCAAAGAAAACTTTTAAAACTCATAGAAAGAAAATAGAAACCATTATAGGGAACTTAAAGAGCCATATTCATAACAAATGTTCAATCATGTTATAAATAATATGAGACTAGTCGAACACATAGAAGAAACCACCTAGTTTATATAGCACCATATTTCTATTGATAAAAAAGAATGTTACATAGTGAATTGAATATCTATACCAGGATCACTCATTCTTAGAATTTATATCAGGATTACCCATTCTTATATGACGTATCGGGCTCCCCCATTTATATAAGCTCTATCGAGATCACATGTCATCATCTATAATTATCATATACCATAACAAGAATAAAATAATTTTTTCCTTCATCTATTCATAATAAAACCCTTGGAAACCATTTATAACTCATATGAAAAATACTTCTGAATGGATGACCATGGTGGTGACCCTATTGGACTGTACAACCATTTATGGAGATCATATAATTGTTTATGATAGGTTGTTTCAATCATTTTTTACTACATGAACTTTTTCTTGTTTTTCTTGGTGTTTTTGTTTTTTTACTTCACTTAATCCTTGCTGGTGTAATCTCTTTACACCTCATGTTTGTACTCTCTTGTTTTATAATAATGTTCTTTGGGGCATGAATTGGGTAACCAATTTATGTCACCACTTTTATAAAAAAAGTCAAAAAAATTTCTTTACAATTCACTCATTTCCATATAAATATATTCATAAAATAATTTTATGAATATATACATTTTAAAAAACGTATTAGAAAAGAATTCATTAAAATGATTTTTTAAGTTAAATTGTCCCTTACCTGGAGTCTCACTCATAACATATGTTCTTTATCATTATTAATAACAAAATTATATTAATTATTTTATTTATTAATAACATTTATTATGATTAATATTCATATTATTTTATTTATTACCATTTTATGTACAATTACATAATCAACTAACTTAACAAGTGATGTTTTGATGATATTTAGTTCATATGTCCATAATTACTTTAATAAGATAATTATGGTTCGAGTTGTCATTAATACATAATCTCAAAAAATAAAAAAATTAAATAATTTTTTTAATAATTTATACTTTTAAAACCAACCATTAATGATATTTTGAGAAATGAATTATGTTATAACCAGGGATACGATAGGTCGTATATACACATGAGTAACATTTACATTTTCAACAATCATAAGATAAAGAAGGTAAGTATTATTATGTACTTATAGAATAATTAATATATAATAAATATCATATTACTTCAATAAATACTTTATATATACATTTTATGTGATGTAGGGATAAAAATGAATCGCATCACCTCATGTTGGTGGTAATCCACATGTACACATGAACTACACTATCATTTGTCAATGGATGGAAAGGTAAAAAATAGATTATATATAATATTTATATAATGATAATTATTTCATAAATATCATTTATATATATATTAAATTCTTCATTATAACCAGCTTTGTGAGTCGATGATTGAAAATGATCTATATCGGTTTATGAGGAAGTAGCCTGCTGTACACACAAACAATGCTTTAATTTCCCATTTGATGGAAGAGAAGATGAATAAATTTTGATATATTATCATAATAATGTATCATTATATGTATGATAATTAAATTTTTATTTTAGCATGGTTTAATAATATTTTAATAAGATAGAGGAAGAAACAAAACTAAACACTCAGTTAAAAGTCACACCTTTTCTTCGAACAACTTTATTTTCAATAAAACTTAATCCATATAAGGATGGTATTATTATCAAAATAATAAATATAAAAAATGTTTATGGATACAATTAATTTATTATTTAAGTTATTTTCCAAGTAAAATTTCACAAAATATGTGAGGATGAGAGGATACCAGGTTCCCTTTTATAAGTGAGGGGAGTGGCACATTTGGAATTACATAAAGTATTAAATTAAAATACATTAATTTTCATGGATAAGTGGATAAAAATTGATATAAGTACAATATAAGATGACTATTATTATTAATAGTCTCAAAAAATAATTTTTTGACATGTTTTGTGTATGTTTTCAACTTTATCTCTTAGTTATAACCCTCTGTTAACCCTTTTAACAATTATCACGATATCAATGTTTTTTACTTTTTAGGGGTCAATAAAGTTACCAAGAAATCTAAGTGACCAATAAATGGATTTTTTTATATTTTAAATAATATTCCATTAACTTGGGAAAAGATAATAATTTTATGAATTTTAAATCATCTTTGTTTATTATGGAATACTATAAATATAATTCTTTGAAATAAATAAATATTATAATATAATACGAGTCTAACTCAGGTAAAGTGGTTCATAAATGTCTTTAATTTTAATATATCGAACATATGGTCTTAATTTAATCATAAAATAAAATTTATATATGTTAAAATATTATTTTATACCATATATTGTTGTTTAACCACTTGTTTAACCAATTGTAACCATAATCATAGTAATTATTATTTTAGTATTAATGGATTATAATTTTACTCATAATGTAAAAATTGACTTATAAATGGAAAATGGATGAATTTTTTTCCATTAATAATTCTACTTTCCCTCTTTAAATATTTTTATGTTTTTTAAATAATTTAAAAGAATATATTTTAGACATAATAAAATTGATGTCATTTTAAGAAGTATTCACATAATTTAAATTTGAAAAAAACATTTCAACATTGAAATTTTAATATAATCCATTAAAACATATATAATATGTTTTATTTAATTTCAAAATTACTGTTACACATTAAATCCCCCAAAATATTACTTTTAGAGTTTTTAAAATCATTTAAATGATTTTTTACTACTAGAAAAAGATCCGTGTTCGCATTGCATAAGTATTTAAGGTAATTATTTATTCACTAAAAAATAAAAACAAATTATAATTATAATTTTTTTAATAATATTTAAAATAACTATTTATATCTAGACATAGGTTATTTTTATCCTAGTTATAAAATATTAATGATATTAAAATCATGAAAGTGACATTTTTGATGTTATCTTAAATAATACTACATTCTAAATCAAATTTAATTTTTAAAAGTTAATATTTTCAAATATTAAAAAATTATAGATGAAATAAACTCATTAAATTAAGTAAATGGAAGCGTTTAAATGAATTTTAAACCTTATCTTATTAGTTCTGACCATAATTAACCCATTTTACCTTTATCATGGTAACCAAAATTATCTACGGTTACTATTTGTATTGAAAAAAATAAAAGGGTTATATTTACCATATTTTCACCCACTAATTAAAAATATTTAATTCATTTTCAAGATTCAGTTTATATATGTGGATGAAAATAATTAAAGTAGAAAAAAAGAAAACACAACAGAAATCAGTTTTTAAAAAAGTTTCCTTTTACGTTTAGTTTGTTTTAATCACAAATTCAAAAAACAATTGATTAAAATTTATTTAATTAGATAATTCACAATATTTGTAAATTAATTTTACATTTAAACTATTATAAAACTACATATAAATTTTTAAATTCTTGATAAAAAAAAGTTTTGAATAAAAATCAGTACCTTCACTATTCACTCTCAGATAATTTTTACATTCTGAATAAAAAATGATATACTTTTTATCAAAAATATTTATAAATTATATAATGATTAATTATTTTATTATCTAAAAAATAAATAAAACCCATTTTTGAGGAATAAAATAACTTGACTAAAATTTGAGTGCTTATATTCAAAGAACTAATCCATATATTTGTATTAAGTAGTTAGTTTATGTAAACTTAATAATTAGTATAATCCTATTTAAATCATCAAAATCAACAAATTGGTTATAATTTTCATATTTAAATAATTATAATTCATATTTTGTTTAAGGTTGGTGTTGTGTATCTTGTACACTATCAAACATAGGATTTCTTTGAAAAAATTTTAAGACTACATTCACCCCACCATTTAATAAATTTTATCCTAAAAATTTGAAATTTATCTTGGTAATTAAAGGTTTAATATTTAAAAATACCTTTTTTTAAAAACCTATATCATAAAAATGGTCTATAAAACTTCCTCTTTAATAGAGGGAAAGGGAAATACAAATTTTATTTGAAATAACACATAACTAAGCTTCCAAAAAGGATAACATCAATGGGATTTGAAAATATGGACATGGAGATAATAATCATATAGATTTTATAGAAAAAACTCATAATAATGTGAATGATAATGAGAATGTTAATGACCACAAAACTGTAAATCAATAATCTGTGAAAAATACCTTCGATTCATCAGAAATTATTGTTATAGGATAATATTTTTTCTTTCAGACCCTTTTCATATAGTTCAGGAATTATATTACCATATATATCAAGATCATAAGTAAGAAAATTAATTTATATGTGTAATTTCATCATTTAATGAATTTCCTCCACAATATCATATTTTTAACCAAATAATGAGTATTTTTGATGATTTTTTCATACATGAATCACTAAAATCAACTTCTACTAGATCATAGAATCCAAAAGAGGATAACAAGATAATAATCATATCATTAATAAAACCAAAGTGGTTATGACTATGTAAGATAGAGCCCAAAATTAATAAACCTATATATGATGAAATAATAAATTAACCTATAAAATAGAACAATATAACCTAAGGTTCAACATAAATCATTCCATAAATGAATAACCATATATCCTAAATTACCTAAATATCCTAAACATTAAGGAATTTTTTAACCTCAAAGGATATCTCATTACATTCATCATTCCTCTAAAAAAATGAAATAACATTCTTCATAAATTATATTTTATGTTAAACATAAATTTAATATATATCAAGCCAAATAAAACATTTCCAGAAATATCATTTACCACCTCAAAATCATAAAAAATCAAAAATATTTTTTCCCATAATAAAATTCCCAAAATCAAATAATTTTTATCCAAAAATTTATTTTAGGAAAAAATATGTCATACTAACCAAGACATCACATAGGCTAGTGGATGGTTTTTCACCCTTAGCACCCATTGGTATTAGGTTCAAGCCCTACGACCTTGCCGAATGTAATGGGCTATCAACCAACATTAAGGTTGTCCTTATGAAACTATATTAATATAATTGATAAAAATCTTCAAAAATAACATTTATCATAAAATCAATTTTTACTAACCCACTTTTTAAAGTTATCAAATCCATCTTACTTATTTTTCCAAAATAAAGAATATCTCTAAAAAATAACATTAATTACTTGGTCATATGATAACTGTTCAATCCCATGGTAAATTATATTATTAATAATATGCTCCAAAAATATAATCACCCATTACCCAAATTAAAAATAATTACTTCTGTAATGACCCGTGTTTTGAGCCAAGATAGAATTCTTAGGGAATTTAAATTTTTTATGTTTAGGGGATGGGATGTTTTTTTAACCAAGATCAAGAATGTAATTGTGTGAGTGGGAACACTCTAAATTGTTGTTTTTAGACTTAGTTAAATACCATAGTGGTACCTAGAGGGTCTTATTGAGATTCATTAGTGTTAGACCCTGGAAAACGCAATTTGGGAAGGGCTAGTAATGGCACATGGTTTGATTAATACTGTGTGGCCCACTAGTGAAAACAATGTGACTGAAATTGGTGAGAGGAAGTGACTCACACATACTACGCATAGTTTCCAAATATGTTTTCCCAACCCACATTCTTAATTCCACTTAGGCAGTGTGCATTCACTGTTCATTGCACGATTAAAGCATAGTTGGTCAAACTGTGTTGTATAACAGTGTGAGGTTAGGGTTCCTAAGTAGTGAGAGCCGCATGGTTGTCACAAGGTATGGCCAACCATGTGGCCACACTGTGTGACCCAATTTTTTTGGTGAAATTAAACCTTTCCATTAATGACCCTTGAAACTCCTTTTTTGTTTTCTTATTTTCCCTCCAACCGTGTGAGGCTTCTCCTCTCTTCCATGGGTTCCTCCTCCTCCATCCTCTAGGCATAATGATATCTCTTGGATATTAAGTCTGATTCGAATGACATTGATCATGTTGGATCCTCTTCATTAAGATATAAAATCCTATTTATTAATTTCAAATTTTATCTTTTAATATATTATGCTATTTTTGTGGGAGATCGTTTTCCATATTTTCAAGGAAAATGAATATTTCATGAATTTCTTCCAAACAGGTCCGAATTAAGACTTGATATTGGATTATTAGAGAATTGTAAGAATAAGGTAGGTGGTCTATCATTGTTTCCAAAATTTTACATTGATTTATAAATATTTTTGATGATTCACATTCTGACCTTTGACACACATCTCTCTAGAATAGAGTACTTCATTTCAAATTGGTATAAATACCTTGATATACTACCATTTATCATTGTTATGTAAATAAGGGATTCCAACCTTGAAATCAAACACCCCTTTGGTGTACCATCTTGAATTTTCCTTTATCATTAAATTATTAAATTCTCAGAATTCATTCTAAGAGTTCATCTTGGATTAATATTGGAATTTCACTATTTAAGTAATTTCCCAATCAATTATATCACCTCCTAAGTTCTATATAGAACACTATAATTTTTTTCTATATTTTTTATCTTAAAAAATTATCTTGTTAGTAATTTATTTATGATTGTTGAATATGATTCTAAATTATGCTAAATGAATTGTTTGATAAACAATGTCATGCATTATAATAAAACACCTTGGATGTGGTGCACTATATTCTACACTAAAAATTAGTGGTTAGTGATTTTAAATCATCCTTGGTATTATTGTAATGATGATTCCTATGTATTTTGTATTATTATTTATATAGCATGCTAAGTTCGTGGTCACTATTGATATTCTTATGATAATTGAATCAATGGACATGAAACTTCTTCTGATTAAATGTTTCAATGACCAACCACTTTATAAGTGGTATAAAAATCCTTGAATTATAAAATTTCATACCTTATTAATTGAAATAGTTTGTTTAAATTGAATGGTATAAATTAAATGAAATTGAATTGGGTGGAACGACCACAGCGGGTGTTAAGCATGACATATCACACTATTAAAACTATTTGTAATGTGGGAATGATGCACCACATCCCTTTTTTGAGTGTTGGAATGATATAATACAAACTATTTTGGAGTGTTGAAATGACGAGACACTCACCATCTCGAAGGATGAGTATGGAATCTCACACTCATTATCAGATGTATTAAATATACCCTATTTCTTGAGATTATTGGTTACTTTTTACTGGTTATGGATAACTGAGTTACATCCCAGTCCAGCCAGCACCTAGTATTCCAATTATATGGAAACTTGCATCCGTATTCACTTTGTCAATATAGGTTGATAGAATATATAACTATACTATATATATTATTAATATTTTTATATATGTATAGTTAATAATCAAAAATTTATTCTAACCATGAGACAAAGTAGGTAGAGTTGGTCAGGTGTCCTATTGGACCCTAAGCTAACCAATATTTATTTCATTATTCAGAACTACTTATTATACTATCTACTTGAACAAAGATATACTTTATACTCATAGACTGTCTTTATATTTTGATATTATTGGTGGTGTATTACTGATATTTTATCTCACACCTTGTTCGGGCCACCATTTCATTGGGGTACCTAATAATATCTCTTATTAGTAGGTCCATGGATTATTGCTTATGCTGATGTGCTTGTAATTGGGAGTTAGGAGAACATGAATGAGCTGGATCTCAGGATACTCTTGGAGATATTCCTAATGGATTTCACTTATTTTATTTTTTTAATTTACTATAGCAGGTTTCCTATTTTATGTATATTTTCTTAGTTATGTATCATCATTTGAACATGCATGAGTTTATGTATATTTGTGTTGGGATTTTATATTAAATCGATATTATTCTTCCACTTCTCCATATTTAATTTATTACTTATCCCACTATTTTTTGATAATTATTTTTTAATATACCACTATTATACTCTAATCACGAGGGTATAGTCTTCCCACTATCATCTCCTTAGACAATAACTAATAGTTGGTAGCCTCTGGCTTATGGGGACGTGCTCTTGAAGGCATGTGGAGATCGGCCCGGCAACCGACATGGTGTTCATTTAGGTTGGGATGTTACAATGTGTTATCAATGTCATTATTTTTTTCCTTTCTATTACAATTTTGGATGGTAGACCGGAGGCCTGAAATGTGTTGGTGCTTGGTAAACTGCTATGTCTAGGAGTGATCAGCCCATAGACCAGGAAAAGTCTAATATGCAAGGGATGGGATTGTTTTTCATGATGTTTGCTATTAAATTTTATTATTATTTCACATTGAGTGAATGATGAGTGTTCTACTTCTTATAGATTCCTAAAATTTAATGTATTTTCCTATAACCTGGTATGTAAATGAAATATCATTACATTTATCATTGTAGGAACATATAGATTCACATTCCATATATATTCCATGCCATGTCGTTTCTTTGGTAGGATGCCGACTGATTTGTATTGTGTTCCTTGAGTGTTATTCCATGTTTTTATTTTCTTCAACATGAATATTTATATAACATGCTTTGGTGATTTATTTATCATGTTAATATTCTACCATGCATCGGTGATTATATTTCATGCTACTTGATTAATTATATTGTAATTTTTATATATTGTTATTCTACGATTATTGGCATATTCGTCTATGTTTACAACTTGTGATAGTATTCTTATTTATTATTTTGATATATAATGGGCTGTATAGAATAAAACACATTGGTTACTATTAGACAGGATCAAGTTTTTAGTTGTAAGTCGTATGGTCTCCTTATGAACTAGAAATAAGAAACCAGTAAACTATAACCATCTTTTGAGATTTGTATAAACATCAATACATCATTATTAAAATATAAAAACTTCTAATGTTCACATTTTATAGTGAAGTGGTCAGGATTAATGGGATACAAATTACAATATATTAAGTGTATGGGTGATTTATAGATTGGGAGAGGTAAACCCATATAATCAGACCATTATATATGACCTTGTTATATTTTGAACTAGTTGTAAATGTAAAAGTGGTTTAATTTGGATTATTAATGAATTGGTTTCCTCTATAAATACTTGTAACTCTATCAAACAAGCATTGAGATCTATATGATTAATCTTCCTAAATGCACAATTGGACCCAAGTAGGTCAGTTGGGGCACATTTCTTATGAGATAACATACTACGGGTGTTTATAATTTCAACAATGAAACAACAACTATTAGGTTGAATTATTATAACCTAGGTTGGATTAATGGGACCCTATTAGGTCTCCTTATCTCTTACCAAGTGATTTTTTATAACAATTGATACTTCAGTTCTATATTAAATTTTAAATGTTTAATGTTTGTTTGAGAATCAATTTTATGACTTAAAAATAGACCTTGAAGTGGTGTCCTTTGTTTAAACCCTCACGAAAGGATAGAATAAAATTATATATTTGTTACCTTGGAATAGAATTATGAGTGTCTTCTATAGGCCTTTATCCTTTTTAGTAAGAGATTAAATGACAGGTGTAGCTACTAGTGTAAACAGTTTGGAATGACCACGTGGTATTGTCAATGATTATGCTCGTGTAAGGGGATAGATCAATGTTGGTAGAAACATTAGAACTTAAATACATTTCTAAATTATGTAATATTTCTGACCTTTGTTACGAGTGTGAGCATCAATTAATTCTTGTTTCAGTAGGTTAGACAAGACCAGGGAATTATCAGCCGCTTAGTAAGTAATGTGATCCTCTATTATTCCTCAGTAATGAACAGATGGGTATGTCATTGACCAGGTTAATGGTCATATGGAGAAATATTACTGTGAATTAAATCTATTATATGGACTACCAGATACTTGGATTCATGGGGAGGACAACCTATGAATAGTAACAATGATGTTTTATCTTGCTTCTAAAATCTCGAGGTAGTTTTCATTCACATTCACGGTGCCATCTAGTTTCTAAATGATGAAAAAAACTAGTTGAGTTCAGTGTAACCATTGAACCTTGATCTATTGAGTACATTCTTAGTTCATCTCTAGATTAGGGTGAACTAGGTGTTAGAGGAATAAAATTCATCCAAATTCTCCGGATTAAGTTTCCTGAGGACCAGGTGTTTTAACATGCAAATCGGGCTATTTTTGGATTTCATGCAAAATTCTACAATGGTTGTGAGCATGATTCAGATAAGTGTCATGTGTGAGTTGAAGGTGAATCAGATCTATCATTCTTATTAGAATCTTGTATATGTCTCCTTTTAATGACTAAGAAAATGTTAAGGTGGTGAGTGTCACATCAGTTCTGGTAAATTTTTCATTCTGAGTGTAAGGGATACAACCTAGGAGGACCATTTGAAAATGTTCAATCATGCTTAAATTCCATTGGGGTTGGAGGGTTTTGAATTGTGTCGGTTCATTCTGGGTAGTACAATGTTGATGTGGTTGGCTGTGTACACAAAACTTGAGAAACACTGTTGGTCATGAATGGACATAGATGGTTAAGTTTATGATCAAGGGGTGCCTTGTGTGGTGAAGGCATCATGGTAAGATTAATGATGACACATCGATAGGTGATGTCGGGCTTCTTCCAAGAAGTTGACCTGTAGTGCTTCGACTTCTCTTTTATGATAGTTAGCATACAGTTATTCTAGAATCATACCAAGAACTTCATGTAGAAATATTTTCTCAGATCTTTTTGGAATTCTTGCTACCCTCTTAGTGTACTCTTTCTTAGTGATGATCATGTCCCCTATCTTGATTTCATCCTTCATGAACTAATAGAGCATCAATTATACATTGAGATGAAGGTTTTAAATGTAATTTTTGTCGATAAAAATGACTTATTAGAGTTTGAAATTGGGCACATGGTTTTTATCGAGGAATGGTTTGTCTTGGGTGACACCTGCGTTCCCTTGTAGGATCTCCTAGGATGAACTCTTGGACAACAACCATTTTACTCTAACTTGACTATTAGGTGGATGCCTTTCTAGGCTCAGTCAATGATCTGATGTGGATTTATTCACCTTCTACTGATGTCTCAATAATTAACATGGGGGTATGGACTAACTTAGGTTAGTTCCTTGGACTCCAGTTTAATTAATCCTAGGTCATACCAGACTTTTTTCTGGTAAAGAGTTAATGTTCAAAGGGTGACAATTCATGTGGGATAGATCAGGGTTATGCCCTTTTTATAACTGTGGAATGAAAAATTAAATTTTTATTTGATGATTTGATTTGGGAGTGTCACCATAAGTTAGGTATTTGATTCCATTAATGTGATCATCGTAAATGTAAGATTCCTTGGAAGAAGGTGTGGAAGATCATTTTATATTACACTGGACATCTAAACTATCTATTCCCAAGATAAGTCATATAAAGTGGCTTGAATTATTATCCTTCTTGTTTGATGTAAACATTTAGTGAAGAAGCATTTTTGTCATTTCTTTATGTGAAAATGTGTTCAATATCTGTCACTTGATGCTTTTTATGAAAATCTAGCTCGACCATGATTAATGAGGTCGACGGAGAATCAACTATTTGGCCAATTCCAAATCATTACAGGAGTGTCATTAGAATTATTAGAGAGTTATTTATATTAAATTATTATGATAGAGGCATCATGACTCATAATTTTCCCATTTGGATGTTAAAACCAATGGTGGAAAGCACCATCAACTAGATTTTTAAAGCTATGATGACACAATCATGTCTTTAGCTAAAATAGCTTGGGTAGGCACCAGTTTGGTGGTTCTAGATTAGAAAACGAGTGTTGAATTTGGTTTTATGGCTTGAGTCCCATACTCTTATTTAACATTTCGAGGTGTGCTAGATATTTGGAAATGAAATGTGACCAATTGAATAGGATTTCACAACCCTTGTAGGTTAGGTGATGTTTTTCGATTCCCCAAGGTTTATCGGGGACGAGAAGTTCTAAGGATGGGAGGTTGTAACGACCCATGTTTTGAGCCAAAGTATAATTCTAAGGTAATTTGTATTTTTAATGTTTAGTGGACGATCCATTCTTTGAATTGATCTTTAGAATGTAATTCTAATAGTTGTAACACTAAAAAGTGTTGTTTTTGGACTTGGTTAAAGGCCCTAGGGATCCCTTGGGAGTCTCATTGTGTTTTGGGAGTGCTGAACCCTAGAAAACTCAAGTTTGGGAAGGATTGGTAAGGGCGTAGGGTTTTTCTAAAACCATGTGGCCCACCTGTGAAAAGCATACTACTGCATCAGGTGAGTAGAATTGACTCACACAATCTGATCATGGTTTTCCAAACTGTGTGCCCAGTATACATGCTTAGTGCCAACTTGGTAGTGTGGTTTCACTATTCATTTCACTATTGGCACATGGTTGGTCAAACTGTGTGGGACAACCATGTGGGGTTAGGGTTCCTAAGTTGTGGGAGCTACACGGTTAGCATAGGGTTTTTCCAACAATGCAGTAAAACCTTGCAACCCAGTTTTGATGTTGAAATTACCCTTTCCCCTTAATGACCCTTTAAAATCCTTTTTCTTTTTATTCTTCTCCCTCCACCTCTTTGAGGTTTCTCCTCAATTTTTTGGGTTCCTCCTCTTACCTCCACTAGAAATGATGATATCTCTTGGATCAGAGGTTTGATTTGAACACCATCAGTCATGTTGGATTTGTATCGGTAAGATCTTGAATACTCTCTATTCCATTATACGTATATCTTCCAATATTTTTCACTATTTTGGTCTGGGAACATTTTCTTTTTTATGGAAAATGTCCATTTCTTCAATTTCATTAAAACTATATAGAAGAAAAATTTGATATGGGAAGATTACAACATCCTAATAATAATGTAGGTGGTCATATCTCTTTCCCAATTTTCCATTGATCTATAAATATTTTTATTTTTCCACATGTTGGAATTTGTTGCACGTGTCCATATAATTGTGTTTTTAGTTTTAAATTGGTATAAAAACCTTGATATACTCTCGTTGAACGTTATTATGTAAATAGAGAATTCCAAACTCAAACACATACACCATTTTGGTATTTTAGATTGAATTTCACATTTATCATTAAATAATTAAGATCCCAGAATTCCTTTTAAGACATCGACTTATATTAATAATGTAATTTCCCATTGTAGGTAATTTACTAATTAATTATATCACATCCTAGGTGCAATGTTGAATTTTGTAATTTTTTCATGTTTTTCAGTTCTAAAATGTTCCTGTTAGTAATTGAGTTTTTATTCTTGAATATTATGCTTAGTTTTACTTAATGAAATGTTTGATAAACAATTCCTTGTTTTATAATAAAACCCCTCAGATGAGGTTCACTTTATTCTAAACTAAAAATTAGTACCTAGTGATTTTAAATAATTCTTGGGATTTTTTAAATAGTGATTCCTATGCCTTTTATATTATGGGTTATGAGGTATTCTTATTGCACGACCACTATTTATATTCTTAAGCAGATTGAATTAGTGGACGTGGTCCTTCTTGTGATTAAATATTTCAAAGACCAACCACCTTCTAAGTGGTTTGGAAAGCCTAGAATTATAAAATTTCATGCCTTGATAATTGAAATGGTTTATTTAAAATGAATGGTTGAAATTAAATGAAATTGAACTGGGTGTTATGAACACACCACTTTCACTGTATAAATAAGCATGGAAACTTTCAAATATATTAAATTGAATTAGTGGAAAGGACATGCCTCCTGTATGTTTTAAATTCAACATGATTTTGAATTCCATTAGTTATATTTGATCTTAATAAATGTTAAGTATGAGAGGTAATAACTCATGGATATTATTATAAATATTTTTATGCTTCATAAATAGGATACGGAATGATGGAAAGGGTTTTGTTGAGCATGGTGTTATCATGATTCCTTATATTGGGTGTTGAGAATGACATCTCACACCATTAACACTATCTGAATGATGTACTGTGTCTATTTATTGAGTGTTGGAATGAAGTCACACTCACTATTTTCGAGTGTTGACACGGTGGCACACTCACCATATTGAGTTAGGAGTAGGAAATATCCCAATAATTATGAGATGTAGGTCATGTAACCTATTTATTGAGTTTAAATCCTAATTTGGACTGGTTATAGATGGATAAGTTATGTCACGACCCAACCAACACCTATTATTCAAGGTATAGTTGGTCAACTATCTTATTGGAACTTGATCCAACTTGTATTTTTTTTATTTAGAACTGCTTATTATATGATATACCTTCTTATTCTATAATTTATACTCACAAAATGGATTTGTCTATAGAAACTGTTGGTTGTGGCCTAATGAGATTTTATCTCACACCCTGCTTAGGCCGCCCTTGCACTGGGGTACCTGAGCAGATCTCTTGTTCATAGGACAATTGATTATTGCTTGTGTGACTATTCTTGTACCCTTGATTTAGGAGCAAAGGAATAAGCATGAGCTTAGGATGCTCATGGAGATCACCCTTGTGGATTTTACTTATTTTATTTATTGGTGTATTTCATAGTATCATGCTGTCCATTTTATGTCTATTATTTTAGTTACATATCATCATGTGGGCATGGATGCATTACAGTGTATTGGTTTCAGTCTTTTATATTAAATTGATATTATTATTCAAGTGCTTCGCGTTTCATTTATTTCTTCTCCCACTATTGTTTGTTGTTTATTTTTTGATAAACCACCTTGATACTTTGATCATGATTGTATAATATTCCCACTATCACCTCCTTAGACCCTCATTGCTAGTCAGTAGACACTGGCTTATGAAGAGTCATGCTTGAGGCCATGTGGATACTAGTCTAGATACAGGCTTGGTGGTTATTTGGGTCAAGATATTAAAACTTCAACATCAAATATTATTTTAACCACAATGAATATCAATACCTTTAAAATTATATCTATAAAATATAAAAAAAATAATTCCTCAAACAAAATTTTCAATAAAAAAAAAACTAGACACCATGGTTGAATTACTATAAATCCCCCCCCCCCAAAATACTCTTAATAACCTTAGAATTCCATCACTTAAAACATTGAAAGGTGTTTCTATGCCTTTGAACATATGATGAACCATGAAACAAATAAATCATTGATGGTATCCATAATTATTAAGTTAAACACACCTTAAAAAATAAAAAAATTCAATGTTATCAAAAATTTGATTTGATACTGGCTATAAGACTCAAAATTTATAACTAGTAGGGAATAAATGATACAAATTAGAGCACTCCATGGGATGTTACACCTTCTAAATGGGACTATTACCTCTATTCCTAGTGGTAACCATTTATGCATGAAGCCCATGCATATATATTCATGCTTTTCCCATGGTTCACACACAATAGTTATTGAGGACTAGGTCCCTTTATCTTCTCTGATATCAACTATAACAGCCCTAAACCCACACTTTTTGATCTTGTGCTAAAACATAATCATTATATTTATAGCTTTTATTCTGATAAGAGTGATCCAAATTCAACCATAAAAAACATACAACATCAAAATAAAATATTTGATCACTTACATACCCAAGTACATTTTAGTCTTAGACTTTTAGAGAGTTAGGAAAAAACTATTTTAATGTCGAAATTTCTACACGTTATCCATTTTCCCACAAAACAAGTTTATTATAAATACATTATTTCTTATCTCAATATAACTTTAATATCTAAAACTATAACCTTATTAAATTTTCCACTTATCCTTAAACCTTATGAAAAACATTTAAAAATGTGGGATGTGCTAAAAAATAATTCTAATGAAAATAAAAGCAATATATCTGTTAGTATACTGAAAAACATAAAACCCATAATATTTTTTCCTTTATCACAATATTTTTTAGAATATGAAATAAATTTTACCCATATAAAAAAAAATGAATTTTGTTCCTAAATAAATCCTTTAAAACTCATCGAAAGGAAATAGAAACCCTTGTTACCAACATAGATAATCATATTCATAACCCATGTTTACTCATGACAGAATAAATAGGTCATAGTTTAATGCATAGGAAAAACCACCATGGTTAAATCCCACCATCATTCCCTTAAGGGTAGGTAACAATACCCATTAATTTAGAGAGATATATTAGGCCACCCATTCATATAAGTTTTATTTGGATCATCTATTACATTAACCTATATTGGAATGAATAATTCATATAGGAAATATATGGATAACCTATTTTATAAGTTTTATAGAGCCCACTCATCATTATATGTGATTTTCATGTACTATTTAAATTATAAAAAAAAGTAAGTTTTAAAATTTTCATTATAAAACCCTTAAAAATCACTTTTGAACCCTTATGAAAAACACATCAGGATATTGAAATACCCTTTACATTTTAAAAGCCATTTTTAAAAATGAAATAATCGAAACAAAGGGAAGAAGGGTATTTTTTTAAATAGAATATTTAAACTTGTAAAGGAATAGAAATAAAAAATAACAATTTCATCAGAAGGAAAATACATTGACAATATATTTTGAAATTTAACATTAATTTTAGCTCTTGAGAAGAAATTCAAAATGTTATATATAAAATACATTAAAATATTTCATTTGAAAACCTTGGAAAGAAAGTAAAAAGTTACATAAAATTTCCCTTATAATTTTTTTACATAGATACAAATACATCTATAAAATAATTTAATGAATATGGAAAAGTAATAAAATTAGTTAGAAAATAAATATTTAAAGTGATTTTTTATGATAATTATTATGTTACCTCAAGTCTGAGTTATCACACAGGTTCTTTATCTTCATAAATATTAAAATTATGTTAATTATTTATTTATTAAGAACCATTTTCGAAAATTTTATTGCTTTTACTTTATTTATCACCATGTTATATTCAATTAAATAATCAATTATGTCCACTATTTCTGATGAGATTCATACCTGCACTCGTTTTGAGTTAATGCAGACTTGCTTTCCAAAGGCAAGAGATCACTTGGATTTTTCCAATGACACCTTAGAAAAAGCATTGGCCGAGAGGATGGGAGGTTGGTATCTTTTCACCCTTTTGGGGGGAAATATTTCCAGCTCTCGGACTCTCTTACATATTTTATTTGTATTTTTGAATCCTTTATTAGATCTCAAATTAATGACATTCCACCCATGTATTAACAATAAATTATTTAGTATTTGTTGATTCCAGAATCATCCATATGTATTTGAGGTTCTTCATTGATGAAGAAATCTATATGTATCGAAGGATCTCTATCGATGGTACCCTATTGTATGTGGATTAGTGATTCTTATATCATTTATTTTCAAGATGACGGTTCTTGGCTACACAGTTGTACACTATTGAATTTATAGTTATACTGGATGAAGAGAGTTGTTTTTATGGAGGGATCCGACACATGATAAAGGATTTCTACATATCCTTGTGAAACAAATTAGAACCCATGTAGTTTAGTTCCAATTAACGAGACACATCATACCATAAATGCTCATGTGATAAGGAACAAACCATGTTATTTAACATTATGTGGAAATTATGTATAAGAAAAAGATGAATAGCCAAGATCTATTGCGAGAATTATGGTAAAGCGGACCAGAGGATCTAGAAAGAGTATGGACTCCCAGGTTGGATATGACCCTACCAACGATATGACCTATAGGATACTAGGGTGAAGTTGGGTGATAGGTTTGGACATTAGGGGGGATTTTTATGTATCCCATTTGAAAATAATCAAAGACTAAAAAATACCGATTCTTGGGGTTACACCTACGGTAGAGGCCCATTTTAATTTTAGGGAAAGATCCATAAAGGATTTCCCCTCCCAAGGAATTTATTTGATCGTGAATATGTTATGATCATCACTAACCTCTAATCCTACATGATTCATGGTCAGTGTCAGAAACAATAGGAAGTGGAAAATTTGGCAAACGACAAAATCTCTTTCATTTGCGAGTTAATGAGGTTTAGGCTACTGGAGATAGAAATGGATCTAATACCCATCTACTCTCTCATTTTTTAAGCAGAATAAAAAATTATACATCTATATAAATACATACCATAAGAAAATATAGGGGATAACTCCAGGAGGGATTACCTGCTCCCAGTTACAGAGAATAATGGAAGATAAGGCACTAACCCTCATCAAAGTGAAAGGAAATAATTCCCCCCATCACCATCTGAAATATAGAGTTTCCTAGAACTCCCTCCAAGGTTGGGATCCTAATTACAATATGAATTCATGTTCAATGAAATTACAAGGACCCCCTTGTTAGTTTAGTTACCAGCATAACATCATTTACCATTCGAATGTATGATTGAGGGCACATAGTAGTGTGCCCTTTTATTTTTATCATACAAATATGGGGGATTTGGTTGAGGTCTTGGATTGTGGTTTGAAAAGGGCCATTTGGGGATTTTTTCTTCATGGGAGTGGTTAATAGATAGGATTGTTTTTATAGTCCATGGAGGGTCTGAGATAAGGCCAAACATTAAATTAAAGGGTACCGAGACTGAATAAAATCATTTTGCATAGTTTTTTCTATACGGGATGGTGGTTTTTAAATATTTCATCCACATGTGGTTTGTAGAACACTAGTCCAAAAATGATTCTTATATGTGTAAAGTTATCTAAAAAGGGATTTTATATATGGATGGATGCCCAAAAGTATTTTTTTTCAGGTGGACTGCTTCTTATGGTATTCAGTCAAATTCTTATGCCCTCATTTTCTTTGTAATATACGGTTGATGATAAACTTCTAAAATCTATTTCTTGGAATGTATATATCTATTTATCCATTTATATTACACACACTATATCATGAAACCTTTTTATTAGTCCATATATGGGATTTTTTTATGGTTATGTATATACCCACTCATTTGGTTGATTAAAAACAAAACTGCATCCTGTTAAGGATTTTGGTTTGTGGGTGAGATCCTAAACCTGAAAAGAAAAATTCAATTACAGGGGGGGATGAAAGTGACACATCACCCAAAAAAGTATTTTTTAGGGTTAATGAAGATAAATCTTCTCCCCAAAAAGAAAAATTCATTTTCTAGTGGCCTAAAAATTAACCCCCCCTCTACAAAGCAGAATTCATTTATAAGGTGCCTAGAAATCATGTCTCATCCCAAAAATTAAAAATCATTTTTGATGGGCCAAAAAATCATGCCATCCCTAAAAATTAATTTTTAGTTATGGTGGTCCAATATATAATGACAAATCCTGCAAAAAATATTTCTTTTTCGAGGCTGCTATGCAGAGGAAATATGCAGAGTATCGAATCACATAGAAAGAATGCTATGTGGAAGGTGGGGTTCCATTATGGATTCTTTATAGATAATTTTTTGAACTTGGTATTTAAACATTATATTATTCATGAAATAGATTTATTGATTTTAATATAAACCTTAAAAAATTCATAAAAAAACATTTGATCTTCCGCGATGACTTTTCCACACCCAACAAAATGTCCCATGTCAGAATGGGTTCCAATTAGAACAAAGAGGAGTCCATTTAGAGGAATAAGATACTCTTGATGGATTCTTGGGGGTGATTTTGGAATAGGATAAGGGAACAAACCTGTAAATGGTTTCAGAATCAACTCATTTGTCACTTTAAGAATCAATCTCTTTGTGATCCAGTCTAAGATCTCCCATGTAGCATCCTTCTTTGCGGATAACTTTCTCTACGGATGGCCTTTCCTGCACAGTGAAAAATCTTATCCATGAAATGGTATTTTAAAAAAATTATATATTTTACTTTTTAGTAAAATCATTCTTATATAGGAATAAAATATTCCTCATAGTTGGTAAAGTACTTCATAGTTTTCATAGCGATAATGTGGTTCACTTTAATGAATATGACATATTATTTCGGATTTTTATTGCTATAGGGTGAAATTAGAGTCTATAAAAAAATCCTTTGGGTAGTTCAATGAATACTTACACCTTTATTGAGAGCATAATTTACTTTTTTTGGAGCACTAAAACCAATCCTTTACATCATATCATTCCTCAGGTGGGTATTCTGAATGGTCTCCTTTCCCTAGAGCTTATAGATTATCCATTATCCCAACAATTAACCCTGTAAAAATTTGGACATCTATATGATTATCCAATTTTAATATATGATCAAAATATTCCATATTATTGGTTTTAGGTGTCCTCATATCATGTTCAAGTTAACATTTCCACTACAGAACACATTATAACATAATCAGATCAGTAAAAGCATCCCATTTTAAATGGTTCATCGTGGACTTAGATTAACTATAATAATCATGACATATCCTTGAATTCTACCATTCAATATTACCCATAAATTTTCAACTTCTTCAGAGGTGATCCCAATGGATTATGGAGTTCCTAGATGGATTATCAGTCCAGAGAGAGTTTTTATAAGGAATGGACCTGAGCATTATGGGCGCATCAAAATTGTATAGAATTATTTGAATACTTGCAAAACATAACATTATATTAAAAAAAATACATTCCCTAGTTTGTATTTTATTCACCATCTAGGATATTAACTAAATTAATCGGGCATTGGTGTTCTAGCACCAACACTATACAATTATAACATGGTGAAGTTAGGATCATTTTGTGGGATATCAACCAATTAGGGGGAATTCCCATTTTTGGTAACATGTACGATGAGTTCCTTCCTCTAGCTAATAGCTAGGAAAAAATGAACATATTTCTCCATTAGTGAGAGACTTACTAATAATGGCAGAGAAGTCATTGGGTCATTCCCTTCACACCCATTTACATTTTCCATTCATTTTTTGGATAAAGCTATTTTTTCAAGATAGTGGTTTGAGGCCAAAGGTTCAGTTCACCAGGAACCATCAAGATCAACAATATCGAGGTGTTCTAGGTTCATACTTGGACACTCTCAAGGTAGGTTGACATATTGAATGGGGATACAGGATCTGACCCAACATATCTCCAAATGTTGGGTTAGAAGGATTTTTCACCATGTTTCTGAGTCTGTGTCTCTTTCAATCTCATGATGCTTATGCAGGTGTCAGGGTCAGCACCTTGATTACAGAGGAAAAAATGGTATTGGAAAAACATATCAAACTATATTTTCTAACCATATAGTGTATTTATGATTTTTTTGGGTCATATATAGGAGGGGAGATCTCCACGTGACCTTTTTGGGTCATTTCAATTTTTATATGGCTGTGTAGAATAATAATTTTAATGTTATGAATATTGGTATATTGAGACAATCCCTCATTCTACATTTTTACCCAATCTACTAAACATTTCTATCATTCACCCAATATCCCTGGGTGTTAATATTGCTACTGAGTTGTAAAGTGATCTCTCCCATTTTTATTTCTTTCCTTATCTACCATCAAGAGTGGTGGTGGATAATGGTGGAGGAACATTAGAAGAACAGTCCCACGCCATCTCTTTGTGATATGGGATTCTAACTGGTCAGGTAGATTGGGTCACCATTTGTGAGCCTTATGCTCCCAATAGGGTTTCACAATAATTTTTATATCTTCAACAGGTTTCATCCTTACCCCTTATCTGGATTAAAATGGAATCACGCCAAGTCATCCTTCACCAACTGTGGATGACGAAGATGCATGAAAACTCCAACATAAAAATTTGTTTACCTTCTTGTAAGGATTCGACTGACTTATCATGGGGTTATTACAAAATGTGTGTAGAATACTATCTTTATGGGATGTTGTGGAAATCAATACAATTGGTGTATAAAACATTGGGATCTTTGAGTTCATTTCTAGTGGAGGTCTCTTTACCAAATTGTTAGGTAGAATGACCTGTGTACAGACATTATACGAATTATAAGAGAGTTTCATATTTATGTTTACATTTTGTTGGGAGTAGTGAAGGCATAATGTTTTTATTTACACCATTATAATACCAACTAAAATTGGTCCCAATGAAATGGTGTTGGGAATTCCACTGATCAATGCTAGACTTTACAACCATGTTCCTAGAGTTAAATAAGAGGGAGTTATGGAGCAATTTCCAAAAAACATGTTTCAATTTGGAGAAATCACGTACACATTGAATAAGATCAAAAAATATATGCATATAGAAGTTGGTGAATACGTTTTCGATCTCAATGCTTCCATTGAGAATCTGACCATACAAAAATGGTCATGGCGCCAAGTTTAAACTATCATCACAGAGACTCCTTTAGAAAATAATTTTGATACAGTGGATAACATTCATCAACTTTTACATATCTTAAGAATATGTGGGTTTTATTACTGACATATGCATGTCCTTATTCCTCAATTTCTCAATTATTAGGATGATACAATGTCTTGTGAATGTGATCTTATCCAGTTTAATATTTCTAACCATCTTTCTGAAGATTTATAGGATACCTTTACCCAGTTGCATCATTTAGTTTCTAAGGAGGTATAACTTCATGATTGGATTTCTAAACAAATTTTAGACCTACGAGAATATGAATATTTTTTATAGGATATAGAAAAAAACTATCATTGAAAAATATTGGGCTAGAAGCTATCATAAATAAGATTTATGAGTTAAACACCTTTATTGAGAAAATGTATCCATTATCCAAATATAAATCTATCCCCAAAAAAATATTGAACAATACCTTAAAACACATTATCAATCATTAAATAATTTTTTGAATATGGAATTCGAAATTTTACTATATTCATTTAATTTACTTATTATTTCCTAATAATAACAAAGTGAGGCTCCAAGATGCGGATGCTCTTCCAAAATATTTCCAATGAATGGAAAAATTGATTTTCTCAATTTCTCATATCTTCATTCCAAATTTCCCCATTAATTTTAATAGTAATACTTGAGTTGTATTACTTGTTTTAATGTTCATGTATCAGGGTGTTTGACTTGAAAGAAAAAAGTAACAAAAAAGTGATCTTAAGTTTTTCTTATTTAAAAATACTTATAGAGATCAGACTTAACTTTAACCCCAGTTTCCCTTTGTGAGTTTTCAACCTGATAAGTTCTATGTCTCTTTTAATTAGTAATTTAGGGTATTTTGAGATTGAAAAATGAAGTTGGGATTTTTTGGTTGAATAGATTTTACCAAATTAATAATCCAAAACCCATCTTATAGTCTATGAATATGTAACTCCCTACATATATCTGTCTTGTGTATATGGAGAGGGGAATTTTTTCATAGTATGTATCCACATACCAGAAGAAATTTTTCAGAGTAATCTATGTAGATCATACTCATAATTAGTAAATGGTTTGTTATCATTTTGAAGAATAAATGACTTCTATTCAAAATACTTATACAAGGATAAAGTTCTTATGTGTAGAGAATATAACAGCCATAATAGATGTGTTTCATGAAAATTCATCCTATCATTGAATAAAGAAAATTGTGACTCTATTGTACTACCAAAGTTAATATCTAGGTTTTATAATCATACATGAATCATTCTTGGCAAGAGAAACAAGAGGAAGCTAGGGAAATCATTTAAATATATATGGGAGTGTGTGATAGGGACGATGTGGTGTAATGTTTTCCTCAATTAGATTTCATTTAAAGACATTATTGATGTTTGTGAAAGATCAGGATTAGGTCCTAATAACTATGACCAATGAATCATTGAGAATGGATAGGAACACTATATTGATTAAATACTTATATAGGGGAATGGAATATCTGCATTTCCTTCTTTTATGATATTGGAATAATGTTAATTTCCAAAGCCAGTTCCAGGTAACTTTGCATGGATCTTGATCTCATGTAGTTAATGGGTCATATAGAATTGACTGTGTGTAATGAAATTTATTGTCATGATATGAAGTCATAGATTTCATATAGTTTATGTTCTTGTGATGAGGACCTTTCCTTTGAGTTTAATTTAGTATAGATTGGAAGAGTGTCATACAGTTTAATTTCATTATGAAAAATTTGTGGATTTCATTTTTTAACATCATTTTATGGGGATACATGATTTTTGTTTCTTTAGGTAGCATGGATTTAACCAAAATATTACTGATTTTCCATTACATAATGATTTGAATGAAAAAAAATTCATCATCCTTTAATCATGAAGGGGGAAGGTTGTACGCTATAATCTAGGGGATTATAAATATAAAAAGTGACATGGGACAAGTATACAAGGAATGATCACAACCCATGTTCCTAAATATATTTCTAAAATTCTGTCTTCGGGGCTTATAGTGATAAAATAGGTCTCTACTGAGGATTAACATGCCTTTGGTTGATAGGGCTTTAAAGGGAAACTTGTAAGGACCCAACCTTAAACATTACATAATCTTGAATTAAATGGATAATTCAAATTGAGGATATTTTCAGGTTTATAGTTTTAGAGAATTAGGTTATAAAATTTACATAAAAACATGAATATTACATGTAGAAAATTCAACTCATTATCCATTTTTTTATAAAATAAAAACTCTTGAAAAAAGAGTCATGTCTAGATCCATGTTTTAGACAACATGACTTTTCCTTGATCCCATCCTTGACCCTTATTCATCTTTAAGTCCTATGGAAAACATTTCAAAAACATGGTATGAGCATAAAAATCCCAGTAAGGGATATAAAATAAGGAATGAAAACATTATCCCATCAATAAATACAAAACAATGAAACCATACTTTTCAATCATAACATACCTCATGAAATCATAATTTTTATGAACAACACATAGAAATCAAAAATCATAAAGGTAAATTATGGCATAAATAACATACATACATTGTAACTATCACAACTACAAAGGGAGACACATTTGGACTACCCATCACAGTATATTACCTAAATCTCTTAAGAGAAACATTAACGTTTACCTCCGTCACATTACCCAATGCATTAGAAAGCTATCTCGGGATCACCCGCCCTAGGTTTATCGTAGAACCACCTGTATACGTAAACAATTCCCAATCAGTATAACATATTCATAACCCATAAAAAAACACAATGAAAAGATAACATTTCCACATTGCATCACAATATATCATTTCAAAATATTTACAAAATCAAAGATTTTATCAAACCATTTTCAAAACCATTTAAAATATTATATAAAGAGATTTTGGAATCAAAGTGTCCCATACCACATTGATTCTTTTGAAAGAAATTTAAATTTCAAAACATTCATGTCCCTATGAATAAATCCGTAAAACCATTTTTAAAACATGGACATTAATGTGAATGATTTAGAAGAATAAACCTTTAAAACATTTAAAATGATATTTTAGTTAAAGAGTTTTTTACAAAATGAGAGACCCTAGAATACAAATAATTGAGGAATAACATTTAATTAGAACATAATAATATCATGAGAATAAAGTTATTCTTGATATAATATACCAAAGGACAGTATATACACCATATAAGAGTGAATTGGTGCATATCGATAATGAAGTATCAATGGAAATGTATATTGAGATGAAATCCCATATAAAGATGGTATCCTTAGATTAAGGATAAATAAATTACATCATTATAATTGAAAAATACAAATACACCCAATATAAGTGGATATTGAGTGTAAAACAATTAGAGGTTATTCACACATATTCATAGCATGACATAATCATGAAGTAGATGTTTAACACAAAATTTTAAATTTGGTTAAGAAGTTTTCTTACAAAAATTAGATAGCCTAATGGTGTCATTTTATAATTAAGAAAATAATTTGATTAGGGAGAATGAGATATCTCACCACTTGGAAATAAAATTTACATCAATAAGGATATAGAAGAACATATTCCAACATAAAAATATGTAAATTAAAAGACATAACAAAAAGAATTCTTTTAAAAAGAGGAAGGTGAAAGGTTCCCTTACTGATTTGGTAACTTACGAAACATACACCCCATGAAAGAAAGATCAAACAACTAATATGTAAATACCCATAAATTGAATTATATTACCCAAAGAATTCAATCATAGGCGGTACGTCCACCACACAAAAGTAAATAGTGTCTAATATAGCATGAATCTCACGACAATAAAAAGTGATATGAAAAACACATACAACATTGTAATCAATCGAGTCGTATGAGAAAAGTTAATAACCACCAAATGAATCATAGAATACCATGAATATAAATAGAATCATGATAATATATATCAAATTTCAGTACACAATACACCACATGCAATAAATAAGTGGTGAACAATGGAAATCTCAAGGAATTAAAAGTGAGATAAGAAATCCATTACCTCATGTCCAACTTGACTAGTATGTTCCTCGTTATTCCTAAATAATAAACCTAAGTTAATTTATACTTGATTCATAACATTTTTAATTTTTATTATTACTTTTATATCACTTATTTCCCTAAAATAATAGTTACTTAATTTTTTTAGTTCATATCAGACATTTTGTCGATGTTCGAAATTTGAGTTAAAAATGAACTTGTTATAATTACAATTTGTCCATGTGGTCAAATATCCATTATCTCCAGAATGATATTAATGATTTAGACTTCATTTATATCATATATATCCAGTGTATATATATATTTATAACAGTACAAAATATTTGGAGATAAGAAATGAAATGCACCGTTCATGGAGACGGTAAGCCGTACGTACGCATGAACGCTACTTTAATTTCTATTTAATATTTAATTGAATGAAAAATTAATGATACATAGGTATATTATAATTCCATTATAATATAATATGATATATATGTTATATAATTTCATTAAATCCATCTTTATACATTCCATGTATGTCAAGAATGAATCATATCACCTCGAGGGGGCGGTAGTCCGCACATCCTCAAATGAAATTATCGTGTTTACACATATTAGAAGGCCTAAAGGTATGTTTATAAATAAAAATTATAGAATAATATAGAAAAAACATAATATATATCTTATATAAATACAATTTAGTCATAATGGACACCATGATATGTGGTAGAAGATAATTTAACAATCATCGCTTCGTGAGCCGTTAGTTTTCCATCCATAGAAACAATTTGTTTTTCACCCATTAGATGGAGGTGTGTGTAAGTGCATTGCGAACCATTATAATAAAAACATACTAGTATATTGAGGATACAGGTTTTATTATAAAATAAAGGAATAAAAAGAGTTTAGGGGGTTGTTTAAGTAAAATAAAATAAAATAACTTAAGAGAAGATGGTACCTTTAAATCGGGTAACCCCATTTGGATTTAACCAAAAGGGTTTCTTGAAGTGCTTTATGCCTAAGGTAAGGCTTATAGGATGAATAGAGGGTTCTTGGGAGCTTATTTGAGAATAGGTTTTATGATCCAAAGTCTTGAGAAGTTTGAGGAATGAGTTAGAAGTGAGGGATTGTTATAAGAGAGAGGAGGGGCTCTTTAGGAAAGTTTGAAACAATTCTTTTATTTTAAAATCATCTTAGGTTTCAAAAGGTAAAATAATCATTAAAATAAATGTTAAGATGATTCATGTTAGAAATAAAATAATCCAATAAAAATTGGACAGGTTTTGGGTTTTGTTTTAATATTTATAATCTTATTTATTTAAATTATTTATAAATGAGGTAAATATCGCATCATTATTGTGTCAAACATAATTGAACTTATTTAATGTCAAAAAATTATAAAAAAATACCATGATGTAGGAAATAGTTTTATATCTCTAAATAATATTTATATTCAAAAATATAACTTATATAACCCCATTTAAAAATTTATTTAGTAAAAGACATTTGTTTATGTCATTTTTGTCTTTATTTTAAATTAATTAATATAGTGTCATTATTACTCCCATGTGGCTCCATGGGGTCCCCAATTCAACCCAAGGATGCCCATGTTAGGATATGTATCATCCAATAGTATTATAACACATTGTAGGGTAATTTAATATTATTATTATATTATATTTTACCCTTATTTATTATTTTTACCTTTTAATCATGGTAAATAAAATATTTACTGAAGTAAATATTTAAAATGTCTAAAAAAAGTTACCTATATAAAAAATTTGGACCTACTGATTCCAAATATGAAATCCATTTTTCCAAATTCAAAACAAAAAAGCGACAGAAATTAATTTAAAATTAATTCCCGCTGTTAAAAAAAATAGCATGTTTTTATGAAATAATAACTATCAAAAGATTGACACTTGTTTACGTCCAATTGCAAAATGAAATTACATCCAATGACTAATATTATATTAAATGTTAAAAATATATTCTTATTAGACTTTATAACTAATTAAAAAGTTAATATAATCATATAAATAAATTATATTAAAAGTCAATTTTGAATTAAAATACTGTATTTTTCACTATTCATTAACAAATGAACTTTATCAGAAAAATATCAAAAATTTACCGAAAGTAAATTTTGATGTCTCGAATCTAAATAAGAATTTTATTTTGTCAAATAGAACATATAAAAATGGCCAAAACTAGGTTTAAAGAGGGTTCTCCATCAAAAGGCGGTAAATCGACCTTTTATAGAATATTATAGTATTTATGCTAAGATTCATTCACATTTTAAGACTCTAAATTTTATTGGATAAATGTCAAAATATTCAAAATCTTGTATAATCATATTGTAGTTAGTTCTATTCATTCCTTCCAATACAATGGCTAGGCGTTAACAACCATTTAAAATAATAATATTATATTATTAGTGTGCAACGTAAGATTTCAAAGAAACCCATTGTTGTGTATCAGGTACGCCATAGAACATAGCATCCACTTTAAGGTAGAATTAATATTTAATTCACAAATATTAATAAATATAAATATTTTCATGTTCTTTATTTACCTGGGATGTTATATCCTTCCCCGCTTTTGGGAATTGCGTCCTCACAATTTCAAAATTGGGTTCAGAAACATTATTGAAAGTCCCACATCGTAAAAACAGTCAATAAAACTATCACTTTAATAGAATGAAAGAGAAGTACAATGGTCACATGAGATAACCCATACTTGGATTCCATGTAGGAAAACATGGATATGGAAGAGAGGAAAAATGGTCATGTTCTGATGGAGAGTGGTATAAAACATGATTAGGAGAAAGTTAACCACCAGAAAGTCACAAAATTATGATGTGTTAAATAGTATTTGATTGCCCAGTAGGAAATATAAACCAACACGTTTTTGTTTTATGTTCCTTTTCATAGTTTTGATGAATTCATTTACTACATAGAATAAGAACATAATGAAATATAGTTACCTTTATATAGAGTTTCATAATTTAATAAGTTTCTACCAAAAACTAATCTTTTCTCCAAACAATGAGAATTTATAAAGACTTGGTCACATCAAAATCACAAGAGTCATATTCAAGAGAATCACGTAATCCAAAAAAGAAGAAATATATATTTCCCTTGTCTTTAAACATCAACTAAAACCAAAATGGTTAGTATGAGATCATATAATCCCCCAAAAAGGATAATCCTTTATAGAAAAATTACTACTCTTAATCTCCAAAACTCAAAAAAATACCGAAAGTTCAAGAAAGACCATTCAATACATAATTGTCCATAAAATTCTTCAAAATAATCCGAACTAATATTGAAACCGAAAAATCAAAAGGATTTAATCTCACAGTCTTCCATAGTAAATCTTAACATTTATGTCCAAATAGCATCGACTACTCTTATCGTCTCATACTGAAGTGTAATTAACCTAATCACATATTCTCTATTAGAGGTTAGTCATTTACATAAATAACCCAAATATCCATATTTCCAAAATAAAACATAAATTCTTCCAAAAATAATATTTCAACCATTACTTCACAATTTAAATCCTATAGTATTCCATTTTCTGTAGGTATATATTATTCCCCAAAAGAGAGAACGTCTTCTAAAATCACTTTTATCACTTAATCACCAAATCATTTTAATATACTAAGGATATCCATTTGATAAAACATAGGATCCCAAATCAACTTATTCTTGATCAATAAAATCATTCAACTAAAAAGAATAAGTCATACTAATGAAGGACTTCATGTAATCTAGTGGCATACGATAAATCCCAATTGCACTTTGGTTGTGGGTTTGATTCCCGCAGCTTTGTCCGACGTGATGGGTTGTCACACGGTTTCCGTATTGTCCTTTTTACAAAACTCAAAAATAACCCTAACATATTTTAACCTCAATGGTATCCTTTACCTCTCATTTTCATCTCAAATCATTATGATCTCCACATCTTCACTCTTGATGTCTTTTATATATTGTGATTTTTTTAATTTCACCACCATATGATAAAATGAAATGATCCCCCGAATAAGGAACATCATACCTTGATAATGGTGTCCACTTGGTTTCAACGTTATCTTGTTCACCTAGGTAGAAGGTAAAGGAATTGAAATAATTATTTAGAGATCCTTCAAAATCATTTGCTTCCTTCATCCAAATACACCTTGTACAACTTGGCTCATATGGGTGTTCATGTAAAAACTTTTTTAGAAAATAATCATATATGACATATAATATGAAAACACCTGATAGAACATGATTTCTATAAAATAGTGGGACTAAAGTTGAGTCGAAACGTTCAATTAATGGTCCTTTTAAAATAACATAATCTTGTGCTGAGAGACTATATTGTAAAATGAAATATAAATAGGTTGTGCATGGGTCTCCTTCTTCAGAACCTTTTTCAAAATCATAATATGCATCAAAATCTTGTGATAAGGTAAAATATTTGATTTTTTTAAAAAATATTTACCTTTCTTGAAAATAAGAGAATATTGTGAAAATATGATTTGATTAAATACAACTCATGATCCACAATGATATCGGGGTATAGTGGAGGTGTTTGATATCTCAAGAAAATTTCTTGAAAGTGAGTTGTATGTCAGAAAAAGATTCACAATCATCCGAACATGACTTTGAAATAATTATTGAAAGAAAGTCATCAGGAAGAGATTGGAATGTCGTTTGAGATCTCCATCCTTCCATTTGTAACATACTTTCCTTGATCTGAAAAAAATTATAAAACAAGGAATCAATTGAAATAATATACATAGTGACTAACCTAGTGTTTAACGAAAATTCCTAATCCCTAAAGTTGTCTAAACTGACCTTTGATACCAACTGTAAGGACCCGGCCTTAAAAATTACATAATCTTGAATTAAATGGATAATTCACATTGAGTATCTTTTCAGGTTTAGAGTTTTAGAGAATTAGATCTTAACATTTACATAACAACATGAATACTACATGTAGACAATTCTACTCAGTATCCATTTTTTATAAAATAAAAACACTTGAAAGAAGAGTCATGTCTAGTTCCATGATTTATACAACATGAATTTCCCTTGATCCCATACTTGAACCTTATTCATCTTTAAGTCTGGTGGAAAACATTTCAGAAACTTGGGTTGAGTATAAAAAGCTCAGTAAGCGATATAAAATAAGGAATGAAAACTTTATCCCATCAATAAATACAAAACAATGAAACCATACATTTCAATCATAACATACCTAACGAAATCATAAGATTTATTAACAACACAATGAAATCATAAATCATAAAGATAACTTATGGAATAAATAACATACTTACATTGTATCTATCACATCTATAGAGGGAGTCACATTTGAAATACTCATCACAGTATATTCCCTAAATCTCTTAGGAGAAACCTTAACATTTACCTCTATCATGCTACCCATTGCATTAGAGAGCTATCTTGGGATCACCCGCCCTAGGTTTATCACGGAACCAACCATATACATAAACAATTCCCAATAGATATAAAATATTCATAACCCATAAAACAAACTTAATTGAAAGAAAATATTTCCACACTGCAATCACAATATATCATTTCAAAATATTGACAAAATCAAAGCTTTTATCAAACCATTTTCAAAACCATTTAAAATATTAAATAAAGATATTTTTGAATCAAAGTGTCCCATACCATTTTAAAGTTTTCGAGAGAAATTTAAATTTCAAAACATTCATGTCCATATGAGTAAATCCTTAAAACCATTTTTAAAACATGGACATTAATGTGAAAGATTTAGAAGAATAAACCTTTAAAACATTTAAAATGATATTTTAGTTTAAGAGTTTTTAACAAAATGAGAGACCCTAGAATACAAATAATTGAGGAATAAAATTTAATAAGAACATAATAATAACATGAGAATAAAGTTATTCGTGATTTAATATTCCAAAGGATAGTATATACACCATATAAGAGTGAATTGGTGCATATCAACAATGAGGTCTCAATGGAAGTGTATATTGAGACAAAATCCCTTATAAAGACTCTATCCTTTGATTAAGGATAAATCAATTACATAATTATGTGTGAGAAATTTAAATAAACCCAATATAAGTGGATATTAAGTGAAAAACAATCAAAGTCTATTCATACATATTTATAGCACAACATAATTAAGAAGTATATGTTTAACACAAAAATTGAAATTGGGTTAAGAAGTTTTCTTACAGAAATTCGATAGCCTAACGATGCCATTTTAAAATTCAGAAAATAATTTGATGAGATAGAAAAGTATATATCATCACTTGGACATAAAATTTACATCAATAATGATATATAATAACATATCCCAACATAAAAATATGTAAATTAAAAGACATAACAAAAATAAGTCTTATAAAGCGAGGAGGGTGAAAGGTTCCCTTACCGATTTGGTAACTTACGAAGAATACACCCCATGAAAGAAAGATTACACATTGAATATGTAAATACCCATAAATTAAAGTATATTACACAAATAATACAATCATGGGCTGTATATCCACCACACTAAAGAAAATAGTGGCTAATATAGCATGAATCTCACGGGAATAAAAATTGAGATGAAAAACCCTTACCACGTTGTAATCAATAGTGTCGTATGAGAAAAGTTAATAACCAACAAATAAATAACATAATAACATTAATATAAATATATTCAAGATAATATATATCAAATTTCAGTATAAAATACAACACATGCAATAAATAAGTGGTGAACAATGGAAATCTCACGAAATTAAAAGTGAGATAAGAAATCCCTTACCTCATGTCCAACTTGACTCGTATGTTTCTACTTCATCCTAAATTAAAAAATTAAGTTAATTTATACTTTATTCATAACCTTTTTAATTTTTATTATTACTTTTATATCAATTATTACCCTATAATAACAGTTAGTTAATTATTTGAGTTCATATCGGACATTTTGTCTATGTTCGGAATTTGAGTTAAAAATGAACTTGTTATAATTACAATTTGTCCATGAGGTCAAAAATCCATAATCTCTAGAATGATATTAATGATTTAGATATAATATATAATATATATATCCAGTATATATATATATATATTTATAATAGTACATAACATCTGGAAATAAGAAATGAAATGCACCGTTCATGGAGACGGTAAGCTGTACGTACACATGAACGCTACATTCATTTCTATAATATTTAATTGAATGAAAACCTAATGATACATAGGTATATTATAATTACAGTATAATATCATATGATATATATGTTACATAATTTCATTAACTACATCTTTATACGTTCCATGTATGTCATTAACGAATCATATCACCTTGAGGGGGCGATAGTCCGCACTTCCTCAAATGAAATTATCGTGTTTACACATATTATAATGCTTAAAGGTATGTTTTTAAATAAAATTTATAGAATAATATAGAAAGAAACATATTATATATCATATATAAATAAAGTTTCATCATAATGGCAACCATGATAGGTGGTAGAAGATAATTTAACAATCATCTCTTTGTGAGGCGTTAGTTTGCCATCCACAGAAACAGTATGTTCTTCACCCATTAGATATAGGTGTGTGTAAGTGTGTTCGAATCCATCTCCTAACGACATCCTAGTATATTTAGGATACTGGTTTTTTTATAAAATAAAGGAATAAAAAGAGTTTAGGGGGTTGAAGAAGTAAAATAAAACAAAATAACTTATTAGAAGTCGTTACGTTTAAATCGGGTAACTCCATTTGGTTTGAACCAAAAGGGTTTCTTGAAGTGCTTTCTGTCTAAGGTAATGATTCTTGGATAAATATAGGGATCTTGGGAGCTTATTTGATCATAGTTTTTACGAACCAAAGGCTTTAAAAGTGTGAGTAATGAGTTAAAAGTGAGGGATTTTTATAAGGGAGAGGAGGTGCTCTTTAGGAAAGTTTGAAACAATTATTTTATTTTAAACTCATATTCAGTTTCAAAAGGTCAAATAATCATTAAAATAAAATTTAAGATGAATCATGGTTGAAATAAAATAATCCAATAAGAATAGTACTGTTTTTAGATATTGTTTTAATAATTATAATCTTATTTATTTAAGTCATTTATTAATGAGGTAAATATTGCTTCATTATTGTGTCATACATAATTTAATTTATTTAATTTCCAACAATTATAAAAAAAATACAATAATGTAGGAAATCGTTTTATCTTTCCAAATAATATTTATAGAAGAAAAGATAACTTATATAAACCCATGTAAAAATCTAGTTACTAAAGGATATTTGTTTATGTCATTTTTTTTCTTTACTTTAAATTAATTAATGTAATGTGTTATTATTACTACCATGTGGCTCTGTGGGGTCACAAATTAAACACAATTATTCCCATGGTCGTATATGTATCATCAAATAGGATTAGGACACATGGTAGGGTAATTTAATATTATTATAATGTTATATTTTACCCTTATTTATTATTTTAACCTTTTAATCATTGTAAATAAAATATTTACTGAAGTAAATATTTAAAATGTCTAAAAATAAAAGTTATATATTTAAACAATTTGGACCTGATGATTCCAAATATAAAATATATTTTTCCAAATTCATAACAAAGAAGTGGAAGAAATTAATTTAAAATTAATTCCCGCTGTAAAAATAAATAGTCTGTTTTTAAGAAATAATACCTATCAAAAGATTGACACTTGTTTTTGTCTGATTTAAAAATAAAATTACATCTAATGACCAATATTAGATTAAATTGTAAAAATATATTCTAATTACACATTAAAAAAATTAAAAAGATAATATAACCATATAAATAAATTAGATTAAAAGGCAATTTTGAATTAAAATACAACATTTTTCTATATTCATTAAAAAATGAACCTTATCATAAAAATACCAAAAATTTACCCAATGTAAAATTTGATGTCCTGAATCTAAATAATAATTTTATTTTTTCATATAGAACATATAAAAATGGACTAAACTAGGTTTAAATAGGGTTCTCCATCAAAAGGTGGTAAATCAACCTTTTAAAGAATATTAGAGTATTTATGCTTACATTCATTCACATTTTAAGCCTATAACTTTAATTGTATAAATGTAAAAATTTTCAACAAACATGTATAATCATATTACAGTTAGTTCTATTCATTCAGGCCAATACAACTACTATGCATTAACTACCATTTAAAATAATAATATTATATTATTAGTGTGCAACGTAAGATTTCAAAGAAACCCATTGTTGCGTATCAGGTACGCCATCGAAAATAGTGTCCATTTTAAGGTAGAAATAATATTTAATTCACAAATACTAATAAATATGAAAATTTTTATGTTCTATATTTACCTGGGATGTTACAAAACTTATATAGAGCCAAACTTGGGTATATTATGCATAGTTAAAACTAAGGTGCCCTCAGTAATATTATATTCCATAACCAATGGACAATGTAAGATTATTGATATTTATATTTTCCTAGTCATTGAGTTTGATTTGTGTAAGGAAGGTGACTGAATACAGAAGGATCATTTCATGTCTAAATAACCCATGGATAGAGATAAATTTTCCCTATGTTGGTCCAACCTATACACAAATAATGTATCTTTTTTATATTTCATTTTGACCTGAGATAGAGGGTCTAGTCATTGATACTTGTATTTTCAATGTGATAATCAATACACATGTTTCTCTGGGGAAGACTCTCCACATTTTATTGAATTTTCAGGTGGGGAAGGGTCATTTGTTTTTATTCGGGCACATGAGTTGAGTGAGGATCTGTATTGGGCCCTCCTATTCTGATATGGTTCACACATAGGAGAGTTGGTGCATTTGTATATTGTGCATGGGCCAAGAAATAGGATCTAGATTTTACTACATATCCCATCAAAGAAATAATCATGTTACACATATTTCTTGGATGTGGGGTGGTAGGATACCAACACTCAGGATTGTGGTATGCTCGAGCACAGATTGAAATTTTATACAATTTTACATCATGTAATAATGTCATGGATCATGTAGTTTTTACACATGTGGTAAGGATGTTTAGTGTTACTTTTAAGGTATTTCATCCATGACCAGTAATAACCCTGACATTAACTGACATGACATGATCATTTGTGGAAACCTTTACTAAAATTCCTAACCCTAGGTGAGCTTTAACTTGTGTGAGAAATAAAGAAAGGAAAAGGATCCCTGCATGAAATGGAGGCAATTAGAAGAAAGGACATGGAAATATTTTATTATGTGGTGGTTGGATCAAGAAGTAGGATCCAAGCATTGCTACATATCTCATAGGGGTGATAATCAAGTTGTACATAGTTCTAGGATCATTTCAATGCCAAATAAAAGGGTGTTAATCTTTTTTTTTCTACCATCATTTAGTAAGGATGAATTGTTTCCCATAGTTTTAGGTTATATGACTCGAATAATAAATCATGGAAACAATTATCGATATAAGTTTTACTAGGCCATGGATTTTCTGACATTCTTTGGATGCAAGGAGGAAGTTTTATACCATGATATTGGGGGTTATTAGATCAGGATAAGTGATATGAGACAAACATGCAAGGAATGATGACATAACGTGTATGAAAAGAGGCTTCCAACATGATTTTTTTTGGATTATGGTAATAAAAGGGGCATCTCATGAGGATAAATTTACCTTTGGTTGACATGACTTTTGAGGGTTATGAGAATCCAAAAAATGGTCATATTTTTCATAGTAAAGAAGTGTTTCCTTAGGAATCAGACATTCCATCCCAGATGGCCATGGAAAGCTTACAGAGATATGTTTTTTATAGTACAAGGAATATGATGTGTGGAATGAATGTGTCCAAGCAGAAATGAAGGATTTGAAATTATATTGTTCATGAAGTGTGAAGTAATCTACATCGATAATTGTTTACATTTGGGAGAGGGATATTTCTATTTCTATGATGGGATTATGAATGAGAGACCCTGAATGGTGGTCCCCTACTTGGATATTGGTTTTTATATAAGAGAGGATAAATTTTATTTACTTCATGGTTGGGCCTGGGACAAGAGGTCTGGGAATAACTATATATCTCATTAAGATGAGAACTGAGATACATGTGGTTCTAGAATGAGGGTGTGGTAGGATACCAACACTAAAGGTTGTGATCTGCTCAAGTAAAAACCAAAATGTTATGTAGTTTTATGTCATGTAACAAGGAAGTAAACCTTGCAGGTTTATGTTATATTGTAAGGAAATTGTCGTATAGTTTAATGTATTGTTACTAGGATGATATATGTTCCTTTTTAAGGTCATGAAAATTGGTCCAATGATGCTATGAAATTTAATTTCAATAAATAAAGACAAAAGGAAACCCTTAAGTTTAATTCCACATATATAGTATGAGGTTTCGGGGATTACACCTATAGAGGAGGCCCATTCATTATAGCACATGAATTATTTATTGATAAATATGGCATTGTAGTGGGTTTAGTACCTTCTCTATCCATTGTTATTAATGATTAATATTCATTGGAATATACTTTTGGTAGGATTTAAGGTCCTTCCCACTTCTGTTCAAACTTTGGGGATTTCATCTTAGTTATCATTGGAATATTTAGAGCCAAAACCAATTATCTATGGAGGAAAAAAAATTGAATATTTTTTGTTAAAGGCTCATGTTATTCGGTTTTTGTATATTTTCAAATGATGTAGGCTATACAACCTTTTCTCATCAAGTCATTCTAACATGTCATAACACATATGTTATTGTTCATCATTATAGAGTTTTCCACAAATAGCTTCTCTAAGTGATGTAAATTAGAGCTCTATGGGATGCACTGCTTCTATTTCTAAACCATTGAATATGGGGTTATTTAAGTAGAAATTCATGTTGTTGTTAGATAATCCCACAATGCATGTAAACTATTTTTGAGACAAGATTTCTTTTGTCTATCCACCATTTTCTAGATAATTTTCAGTATATTTTTAATTAAATCCTCTATATATCAATTTTCCACCGTATGATATTAGATATAATTATTGGATTTGATGGTGTACACATGGTACAAATTCTTTAATTTGGAATAATAGAAGTTGGTTTCTATGTTCCTCAGTATTGTATGAGGGATAAAAAACTTGGTGATCATGTTTTAATACATGCAATTGATGATACTTTTGGTCTCAATTCCTTATGAAATACTGCCTCATAAAATTTAGAGAAGAAGTCGATAGGAGAAAGGATGCACTTGAACTGCTTGTCCGTAGCTCGATGGTACATACCAATAAAATCTATTCCCCATATAAATAATGTCTTGGAGTTTTTATCTATACATAGGAACAATGGGGGTTGATAGATGAAGTTGGAATTCACATGGAAGGAATGATAATTTTTAACCAATTGTGTGCAATACTGCATCATCGAAGGCGAGAAATACCAAAGCATCATGGTTTGGTGAGAAATATTGGTTCCTGAATGATGGGAACCACAAGTTCTAACATGAACCTCTTCCATCATGGAATCAGTCTCCTCTCCATCAATGCATCTAAGGATTATTCCATTGAATCTCCACTTACAAATAACTTTATGAGGATATGGTCTATCATAAAGGGTGAAATTGAATACCCATTGTTGGATATATTCTTTTCTAGATCAATCTATTGGAATGGTCCCATTTTAGATATATTACAATAAGGGAGTCATCAACCCACTTGCATCATTATCTGGTTCATGGGTAGAATTGAGATTTTTGATCTATTTTATTCCACATTAAACAAAAAACAATATTATTCTGTGTTGGAATATACTGAAGAACATTTCATCCCAATACAAAACTACCAAGGCTAAAATATAATTTCCTAATGTTTCCTCATGAGAGTTTTGTGAGAATGGGACATGAGTTAGTGTTGCCTTGAAAGGGAAATTCTACCATCAACCCTCGGACATAATTAATCAGGGAGATTATCTCTTCATTTTTAGATGGAGTAATCCCTAATGATATACTTAACTACCAACTAAGAATCATCTTGGATTACTAAGTGGGTCAATGGTATTGGTAAAGCTAACTCCAAGACTATAATGATTGATTGGTATTCTATCTTATTGTTAGTGAATCCTTATGAAATCATAAAGGAGAAATGTATAACTACCTTTTTTGATGAAATGAGAATTATTCACAACCATAGTTTATGGAGCATGCGGTCCCAAAATATCATCCTAGTTGGGCTTTTGAATACACAATAAAATTATGTTTCCCATATTTGTGTAGATACTCGAATGGATAAGATTTCCTCATCTGAAAGTTTTCTACTCATTGACACTTCTTCCACAAATCGAAATTTTCAGAGAACTTTTCTAATTCCTACCATTATATCAGCTTCTACAGTATGAACCAAATGTTGAGCTATTACAGAATGACCTCCCATCCCACCAAACATCCATTCATCATGGGATGATTGAGTATATATTTGATTGGGTCATTTATAATGATCAAATGGACCTCATGGTGTAGTAGGTAATGCCTTACTTTCTAAATTGAAAAAATCAACTCCAATCATTTCTTCAAACTACCTAAATATTGAGTCTTAGTGTCAACCATGGAACAAATGAGAAAATAAAATATTTTTTTACTAATAAATGTTTTGGTCAGATTCGGACAATAAAGAGGGGGGGTGAATTTAGTTCCTATAAACATTTCTATCTAAAATTATTTTTAAAAAACTCCCCTAATTTGAAAACAAATTAAATCAAGTTAACCAATGTAGTAGATTTATAAAATATTCTACCATTTTAATGATTTCTCAATGATTGATTAGTCCTCAGTTAAAACAATATGGACCACTATTTTAACTTTTGAAAATATTATGCTAAATAAAATTCTAATATAAGCACTATCAAATATTAACTATCAAAGAAAATTTATGTTTTCTAAAATAATTACAAAGACAATGAAAAAAACATGAAAACACATAGTATAAATAAAAAAGAGGTTCAGTATTCAAAAAATACATAATCCTCTCCACTTGGTGATCACCTTCCACTAAGAATTTTATATTAAATAAACTTGATCCACACCCTAGACCAGGGTGAAAACAATAGACATATTGTTCCGGTTAACTAGAACTCTTACATAATTTTTGTGGGAGTGTGAAAACAAACAGGCCACACAGGGTCCTCTCCCATTGTTATCTTTGAGAGTGTAAATGTTATGGTTTGTTAAGATGTTGAATTATCTTCTTGTTTAGATCAAGAGTCAGTGAGTGTTTACAAAACAAATATACACACTGGTCTAAATGTAAATAAAGTATATAGGTAGAGGTAAATTATCAAAAAAAAAATTAATTATCTATGTGATATTCTGTGATTCTTTTGGAGTCCTTCAAGATAGTAGAAGTGAGGCTAGAGGCATCTTCCAGAAAGAGACTACAAAAAAGAGAGTTATTTTTCTTTCATATTCTATTCCAAATGAGGTAGAAGATTCCTTGAATTGTTCTTGTATTTTATGTAATTTCTATAGATATTTTTGGTCTTTTTGTTCTTAGTAGAGTCATTGTGTATGCAAAGTAGTAAAATCTTGTATTATTCTCTATGTTTCATAAACCACTCAGTAATTCATCATGGTTTCATCTTTCTCAATAGCTTTCTTATTGATCCAGATATTTACTATATATAGACAAGCAACATGTTATCTGGTACCTTATACTGGTCTCTAAAATCATTAAATGTTATCTACAAAATAAAAAAATATCATTAATATAATAAGAATTACTAGGATTCTTAAATAAGACCATTGGAGGTAATTTTAAATTTAAGAAAAATGAAATTGGTGACTCAGTCTGTCGGCAGGTCAGACTATTGGTGACTCAAGCTATCAGTGAGTAATTCCATTGGTAGATCATTATATCAGTAGATCATTTATGTCGGTAGATTAGACTATTGGTGGATCACTCTATTAGTAGTTCAAAATTTCATCAGTCAATCGAACAGCCAATATCTCGGCTTTTAGTATGTGATGTGTCAGTAGCTCAGATGTTGGTAGGTGATGCGTCAGTATCTATGATGTTGATAGGTGATGCTTTGGTAGGTCAGGCGTCGATAGCTCAGAATTTTGTCGGTGGATCTGCCTATTAGTACCATATGTCATCAGTAGCTTATACTTATCAATGTCTTACACTTAACCAAAATCAATAATTCTATATTCTAATTTAAACAAAAACACAAGAGGTTAAAATTATAATTGAACATGATTAAACACAATGTATCTTAGTAAATCATAATTAGAAAAGTTAAACATGATTTGTAAGCATTAAAACTGTAGGAGGATAACAAAATCCCCCATTTTGATGATCACAAATCATGAAATTATATACCACAATAACTGATTTGATTTATGAAGATTAAATCATAAAGATTCTTAACTTATTACGCAGATTATTGAGAAGACATTTTAAAAGAAACAGAAGTACAAATTACTTGTTAAATGGTTTTTATCAATTATATGTTACATTTTAATCTCAAGATTAATCTTAAGATCCACTTGAGAAAGATGGAATTTTATTTCTCCCCCTTTTGGGTTTATTAAAAAGTAAACACTGAATGAAAAAGAAATTACACATAAGGAACTGATAATAAGATGAAATCACAAAAGGTATTCCATTAATAAAGTAGTACAAGGTATAAAAAAAATATTAAAAAAAAGAGTAAATCAAATCCCTATCAAAAAGTAATCCAACTACTTCTTGGTTGCAGAAAATTTCATCACTTTCTTGCCTTTATCCGAAGCTTATGAGGGAGGAGCAGCAGGTTCGGCAGTAGGAGTGGTGGAAGGCATAGATTGGATACTGAGGGAAGGAAGAGGAATTCCTATGAAAATAGAAGGAGCAAGGATCGGTCTAGAAGAAAAATCATGACATGTGAGTTCTTTTTGGATGGATGGTCTAATGTAGATGAGATCTTGAGCATAGGATATGGTTAATGGTTATAAAAGGGTAGAAGAATAGTTAAAAGTATGCAGTACTGGTCTAAGGGGAGAAGCTATAGGAGTAACAATGATTGTTTAGTGATGATGCAGGTATGTTTGAGCAGATTGATGAAGTCCCTGATGAAATCACTACCATAAGTCACTACCATCTCAAAATCCTCTTTATTCTCTGAAAAAAACACAAGGAGAGGATTAGCATCCTTAAAATTCTTAACTTTAGCCTCAAATTATTATGTCAATAGAGGTAACCTCGAATTATACACTAAATACATGGAATGGATGGTTAACTGGTTTTGGGTGTAAATCCACATAAAATATAAGTCTACTTTCTTAGTTATTTCTTCTTGATCAGTAGTTTCTTATTTTGAGTAGAATCTCACCATGTCATACCAATGTTCACCGTTCTTACTGATCTTACTGAGGCTCTCCTGATTAGTTCCACCCATCCTAGTTTGAATTTATTCTCTAATAAAATTTTGACTATCTCAATAAGTAGAGAATGAGAAATATGAGCAGTTGAGCTAGAGGCACCATGAACTATATCTCTGATATCTAGTCTCAATTGGTCCACATCAAGAGCATGAGTTTTAGGTTGAGTAGTATCACTCCGAGAAGTTGCGTCCTCAAAAGTTTTTAGCTTATTTATCCAAATATGTCCTATAATAAATTATGGGAGTGTTTATGACTGAAACCATTGCAGTAAACTCATTACTCATCTTTTTATTATTTGAAACAATAGATTCCACACTAGAAATCAACATTAGATCAACTTGAGATACAAATCTCTCAGTAATCAGATAAAAAGATCTTTCATTAATTCATGGAACTGAAGTAGGTTGACTAGGAGGAATAGATCAGAATACAACCAATAGTTCCTCTTTAAAATCATTGAAATCAACTTTGGTGGCATACTCAATAGATTATAAAGCTGTCATAGGAGAAGAAGTTGGAGTAGGAGCCCTATCCTCGAAACCAGGGTAGTCTAAACGTAGAGTCACATATACTAGATATTTTCTCAACATAGGTATAATGATGTCATCCAAATGAGCCAGTACATCAGCCTTAGCTCTCTTAGTAGGCCCCTAGCTGTTTTCCTTTTCCTGAAATAGATTAATTGTATTACTAGAGTCAATAAGACATCCATTTCAGTAGGGAATTCAAACATAATAGGATCCTCATGAGTCCTCTCCTCAACCACAATTTTTTCTACATGAGAATTAGAAGCTACATGTGGTTCCACAATCGGTTCTTATTCCCTTACAAGGGAATCAACATGACTCTCATGCTTGAAGGCTCAAATATAAGATCAATATGTTCAGCATCATGACCATTATCATCACTAGGATGATTTTATTCTCTCTAAGATTCATCACTTCCTAAAAATTCAATTTCAATTCTATATTCTCTATCACTTCCATCAGATTCCTCAAAATCATTTTCAACTCCATCATCATCCTCAACTTCTTCTTCTTCACTACCATTTTCTTCTTCATCAATAGATTATTCCTCATTGTCCGATCTTTTGACATACTCAGTATCCTCATACTCTTTAATCACATCACTGTTATTCTCAAATAGAAGTGGTTCCATATAATGTAGAGGCCCAGGTGGACTTGATTGACCATAAGTCATCCTTACTAGACTATCAACAAGGTCAGGATCACTCCTGTCATCTATTAGAGATTCATCTCTTTGAACTTCCTTAGTAACATTGTCCCCATCAGAATAAATATGCACTTAACCTGGTCCTAGAACTGGGTCTATCATATTCCTCGGCCTTGAGGGATTCTCAAAAATATTGAAATATTCACATAAATTATCATTATATTCAACCCATATTTTCTTACAGGGGTTCTAATTAATCCTCATCCTTTTTTGGATAACTTTATTGAGATAAAAACCATCACAAGATAAAATTTTCTCCTCACCTTCATTCACTAAACCCTATGATTCAACATACCATAGATAAGGCTCAGATAAAACAATGAATTGGTTTTTTAACAAGGTTTAATCATTTAACTGATACGAACCATCAATTATATGTACAAATTTACCATACGTCATTTATTCAATAGATATAACAAGTAATCATCCTGAAACATAAGATATGAAAAATCTCCTTTCCTGGGACATAATTAATGCTAGATGAATTTGAACAAAATCATGAACTCACTATATAGATCTATAGAAATAAGCCACCTATGATCTCTATTTACTATCAAATCAGCCAAATATGTCTCATAACTGAAGAGGTCAGTTTTTGGAAAAGCACTACTCTTGTGGTCATCTCAAACACCTTCATGGGGTACCTTTATAAATTATTCCCAATTCTTAGATGAAAAATACACTATCCTTCCTTCCACTTTCGAATTTATCCAAAACAACTCAGATCATTCCAGTAGAAACTTAGCATATTGGTAAAACTCATGTACCAGCCCGGATAATATGGAATCTCATTTTTAGAGAACCAATCCAACCACCCTTGGGGTTTTAACACATTTGGAAGAACATACTTACTATATAATAACCATTCTGAATATATTTCCTTCTTAGGGGTCACAACATTATTTTCATGTTCTGGATGAACAAGTGGCAGTTTTAGTTGGTAATATTCAACTCTTTTCCTCGTAGACTGATGAGACTCGTCCTTAGATCCTTGAAGAATACCCATGACATAAGACATTGAGATAGGTTTGAAGGTTTCAGTTTGAGAGAGAAGGGTAGCAGCTTAGGAGAGAAAGGTTCGAGGGTAAGAGGCCTGAGAGTCAGAGTGTGAGGAGAAAAAGTATTGGATCAAATCTTAATTTTTATCATTGGTATTTGAAAACAGGAAATAATAAATTAAAGTTAAAATAAAATAAAATAAATAAAATACAAATGCTTCAAATTCCATATAGATAAATAATTCAATATCTTTCATTGAGAAATCATTGGTGGGACCTATCAACGATACATCATTGGTTAGTCACATCGGTGAGACATTATCAGTGAGCCAAGTTGGTGAGACATCATCTGTATTTCATGTTGGAAAGACATCATTAGAGTGTCACGTTGGTGAGACATCATCGTTGAGTTATGTTGGGGATACATCATTAAATTGTCACGTTGGTGAGACATCATCTGTGAGTCACTTTTGTGAGACATCATCAGTGAGTCACATAGGTGAGACATCATCAGCGAGTCACGTCGGTGAGACATCATCGGTGATTCATGTCAGTGAGACATCATCGGTGAGTAACATCAATGAGACATAATTGATGTGACACATCTGTGAGACATCATTGGTGAGTCATGTCAGTGAGATATCATCAGTGATTCTTGTCGATGAGACATCATCAGTGTGTCATGTCGGTGAGACCACATCAGTGATTCACATTGGTGATACATCATCGATGAGTCACATCAGTGATACATCATTGGTGGGTTCTAAAAAAAATATCACCCCTAACTCATGTCTAATGTAACTCATCTTCTTAGAATTTAAAGGCTTAGTAAAAATATGAACAAGATGATGTTCAGTTCTAACAAATTTAAGAGTTATATCAATTTTTTGATAATTATCTCTCAAAAAATGATTTTATACATCAATATATTTTATTCTAGAGTGATAAATTGAATTCTTAGAAATATTAACCACACTTTTATTTCAATAGTTTATAGGTACATGTCTAAACTAATACCCATAATCTAGTAATGTGTGTTTCATCTAAAAAATCTGAGCCCAAAAACTGCCAGTAGCTATGTATTCAGCTTCAATAATATTTAATGAAACATAATTATGCCTCTTACTACCCCATAATACTAGAAACTTTCCCACAAAATGACATGTTCCATAGGCTCTTTTTCAATCTATCTTACAACCACCAAAATCACCATCAGAATAACTAACTAAATCCAATGGTTATCCTCTAGGATTGGACAATCCTAAGTTGGAAGTATACTTGATGTATTTGAAAATTATTTTAATAATAGTAAAATGATATTATTTAGGGTTTTCTTGAAAATGTGCACACATACACACACAAACTATAATATCAGGCTGACTAGAATTCAAGTATAGTAGAATTCCAATCATCCCTCTATAATTGGTTTGATCAACATATTTTCCATGTTAATCAAGATCTAATTTACATGTGGTACTCATTAGAGTATCACTAATTTTTATACTATCAAATCCAAACTATTTAAAAATATACTTAATGTACATACTTTGATTTAAAATAACACCTTATTTATTTTGAAAATTTTGGAATCTAAGAAAGAATTATAGTTCACCCATTAAACTCATTTCAAATTCATTTTGTATCATTTTTGAAAAATCAATACATAAATAATATTTTTAAGATCCAAAAATAATGTCCTCAACATATATTTTATCAACAAAAAAATCTTTAGAAATTATTTTTTATAAAAAGAGTAGGATCAAATATGCCTTTTATAAAACTTTTATAAATAAAAAAAGTGTAAAGCCTATCATACCATGCTCTTGGAACCTGCTTTAAACCATTAATTGGTTAATTTAAATACATTATTGGGAAAATGGGGGGTTTTTAAAATTAGGGTGTTGTTCAACAAAAACATCCTTAACTATATACCAATTTAAGAATGCGCTTTTAACATCCACTTGATGTAGTGTGAAATTGAGATGTGCTTCATATGCTATCATAATTATAATGGATTAAAGTCTAGAAACAGGTACAAAAGTTTCTTCATAGTCAATTAATTTTTCTAGAAAATAACCTAATGCAACTAGTCTATCCTTGTTCCTCATTATGGTAACAGATTCATATTCATTATAACTAAAAACCCATTTAGTGCCTATAGCCAAGGTTTTTTAGCTATATCAACAAGTTTCCATACTATATTTCCTTCAAAATATTTTAATTATTCTTGTATATCCATTTCACAAAATTCATCATTGAATCTATTATTTATTTTCTTAGGTTCAAGCAATGATGAAAGGATTGATGTTTAACTTGGTTCCTTAGAGAAACTCTAGTTTGTGTTCCTTTATCAAAGTCTCCAACTACAATATCTAAGGGATAGTTCTTAAGGATTATAATTGATCAATAAAAATAAGGCATAGTTATATCAGGTTTGTCTACAGGTTTGGGATCACTATGATCAGAGTCTGGAGATTTTCCAGAACTGGAGGATTTTGCTACTTTCTTAATAGAAAAGTCAAAAGGTTTATCATTTCTGTTCAGATTAGAAATATCATCCTCAATATTTTCCCGGGAGTTTTTAGGTTCATGTTGATCTATTTCATCAAATTTGTTATATACATATTCTTCCACAAACTTTGTTATTTTATTGAAGACCCTGTAGTCTTTTCTATAGGTTAGACAACTTAAAAAAATTCCATCATTACTTTTTGAGGAAAACATATCAAGATTATATTTTTTTATTAAGGATAAAGAATTTGAAACCAAAAAATTTAAAGTAATTAACCGTAGTCTTTATATTATTTCATAACTCATATAAAGTTTTATTAAGGATATGTCTAACTAAAAATCTATTTATTAAATAAAAATCTGTATTTATAGCTTCTACCCAAAAGTAAACAGATAAGTCATACTCATTAAGCATAGTTAGGGAAATTTATTGTAAAGATCTATTCCTTATTTCTATAACTCCAATCTACTTGGGTGTTTTAGGAGTAGAGAAGTTATGAATATAGCCATTTTATGAGAAAAAGGATTAACCTCTTGGTTTTAAAACTCATGACCACAGTCACTTTTTAAGGTTTTAATTCTATGACCACTTAAGTTATCTACATTTATAGAATACATGGAGAAGTAAGAACATTCCTAACTCTTGTGAGAAAGAAATAACACTCATGTATATCTATAGAAGTCATCTAATAAAACATATACATAATTATTCCCATTTAAAATATAAACTCTAGATGTTCAAAAAAAATCCATGTGAACCAACTAAAGAGGCTGAGAAGTTGGAACTTCTTTCATTGGTTTGAAAGATATTTTATGTTGTTTAGCTTTTTAAGAGGATTACATAATTTTTCATTTGGAACTCATGTTTAGTTAGATCCTTGACATGTCCTTTCCTAGTAATATTTCTAATGGAGTGGATATTGTAGTTTCATAATATCATATGACAGAACCAAGAATATTTGTGAAAGGAACTTAAGAAATATGCATTTTGAAAAACTGAAGAATCTAAATTCGTATAATAAATATTTTCATTCAAAAAAGAAGTGAATACTAAATAATTATTAATATTGAAAACATTAAAAGAATCTGTTTTAAATTTTACATGTAATACATCATCACATAACTATGAGATTTTAATAAAATTGTACTTAAGACCATCAATAAAAGGATCTTTAGAAAATAAAATAAAATCAGTGAAACTAATTTGGCAAGGGATGATAATTTTTCATTTGGAATTTTCACCAGAGGTGACTTTCCCTCCATCAATCTTGATAAGGTTATTAAATCTCAAATAGTCTCCTTTCATATATCTTGAACACCCACTGTCCAAGTACCATAATCGATTAAATGAACTCTTCAACTAGATTTCTAATAAAAATAATTCAAACAAGAAAATATTTTGGTACCCATACTTTCTTGGATCCAGTAACATTAGTAATTAAATATTTGGGAACACAAATTTTCTTTATGGGGTTTTAATGAACCATTTTTAATAAATTAGAAAAATAAACTATATTTTATCAGAAAAAACTAGAAGTGTAAATGTTTTCTTTGTGCTGGAAGTTAAAACAAATTTTTCAGCTCTAGGTACAAAACTGAATTTTCTAGATTTTGAAACAAAATTGTTTTTATCAAAATTTAATTTTTTAGATTAATAAAAAATCAACAGTAGTATATTTTGGAGAAACTTGTTTTCCATGAATTTGAACTAAGGTATCTTTACCATTTTTGAAACTCTCTAAATATTTCTTTAATTGATCATTAGAATATTTTACTTCATTATTATCATTGAGAAACAAATCATTCTTTTCCTTTTCAAAAGTAAGTTCATATTTAATAGAAATAGTAATAGTGTGTTGTTTCTTGAAGGATTTATAAATATCCTTTAGTTCATTGCATGTGTCCTCAAGAATTTTACAGTATTCAAACATTTTTCAATTTTTCATATTTTTTGAATCATATTCATATTTATAATAATAGGAATTCTGTGTAAGAGATTCTAGGGTTACCTCATATGTGGTTGCCATGAAACACATATTGGCTTTGTCAAATTTATCATCATGTGAAGATTTTGAGTTAAGGGAGCTATCCTCAAAAGAACTCCAGGTGGACTTCATTGACTTTTTATATTTTATATCTTTTTTCTCATACGTCCATTTAAAATTTAACTTAGGATAGTCAACTTTTACATTTCCTCTTCTCTGACACTCATAAAAGACTATTTCACTAATATTTTTATTTTTCATTCAACACCTTTTCCAGTTTTCTTTGGTGTCATACATCCCTTTATAACTAGGTTTTTTAATAATGTATTTATTTTGTAAAACCAATTATATATTATAGTTAGATGATCCATTTACTCATCACCTCCACTTGGTGATTCTTTATTCTGGAACTTTCAGAATGAACTTTTACTTTCTCTTTTTGTTTGGTGGCAGTGGTTTTAAAATCCACCGACATTCTCTTTGGTTCATCATCTTCATCTCTATCTACCTTGATATCTTCCTCGTACATCATTATCTTACTATCAGTTTCTTTATAAGTAAATTAATTATATCATAGGATTACTTTATTTATACTGAGGTTCCTCTCCATATTTTTGGTAAAAATCTAATAACTCACATTAATTTTTTCCTTGTATATGATTTTCTTTCCCATAGAAACCATCATGTTTACAATTTCCTTGAACCTGAGATACATTTTTTAAATGGGTTCATCAGGCCTCATCTTGAAGTTATCATATTTAATAGTATTTGTATTGAGTCTCATTTCATTAACACTATTGATTCCTTTATGTGAAACAACTAAAGTATCCAAAATTTCATGTGCTATTTTTCATGAAAAAATCCTATTAAATTATTCATCCCCTTAAGAGAATTATAAGGAATTCTTATCTATAGAGTTATTATTATAGACTGAGAAAAATCCTATGTGTCCTTATAATTAGAAATAATCTTATATTCATCTACCATTGAGGACCAAATTTCAAAACCCATACTTTCCAAATGCATTTCCATTTTAATTTTCCACAAAACACAATTTGTGACATTAAAATAGAGAGGTATGTTTGTGAAAACTCCTTTATGTATATTGTTTATATTAAAATAGTAGAATTTTTTTTAAAGAACAACAATTTTGGAACTAAGATAAATTTGAAGTCCATTAAAACACATTTAAAATCATAGTTGAAAAATATTTTAAAATTGAAAAACATTGGAAATAGAATATTAAAAACTACCTCTCATACCTAATGTTTCTTGGAGTAGGACACTCAAGAGGAGGGTGAATTGAGTTCTTATATTTTTTTGTCGAAAATTATTATTTAAAAAATACCCCAATTTCAAAACAAATACATCATAGTTAACCAAAGTAGAATATTTATACGAGATTTGGTCATTTGAATGATTTCTATAAGATTTATTAGTTTTTTAGTTAAAATTATACGAATTGCTATTTTAATATTTGAAAATAGCCTACAAAATTAAATTATAATATAAAAACAATCTAATATTAACTATAAAAGAAAATTTATGTTTTCTAAAATAATTAAAAAGATGGTGAAAACAAAATGTGAAAATAAATAGCATAAGTAATCAAGAGGTTTAGTATCAAGTTGAGACCTAATCCTACTCACATGGTGATCCCCTACCACCAATAAGTTTATATTAAATAATCTTTATCCACACCTTGGATCTGGGTAAAAATAGTATACAAACTATTTGGGCCAACTAGACCTCCTCCACAATATTTTTGGCAGTGTAAAAAAAACAGACCATATAGGGACCTCTTCCAATATTATTCATGGGAGTGAAAATGTGAAGGATTTTAAAGATATCTAAGTATCTTCTAGTTTAACCCAGCAATCAGTGTATGTTTACAAAATAGAGACACACACTTCTTGAAATGTAACTAAATTACATAAGGAGAGAAAAATTATAAGAAGATTTTAGAATGAACTGTTAAATTTTCAATAAAGCTTTTGGAATCCTTCAAGATAGTATAAGTGAGCTGGATTTGTTTTTCAAAAACAAAATGAAAAGGAGAGAGCCATTTTTTGCTTCTGTCTTAAATTCCCAGTGAGGTTGAAGATTCCCCAAAGTGTTCTTCTCTTCTAATTTATTTCTATATATATTTTTGGCCTTTTGGGTCTCAATATAGTATTTATGAATTCACATTAGGAAGATATTTTGTTTTTCCCTAAGGTACATAGACAACTCAGTAATTCTTCCAGGTCACCTCTTTACCACTATCTTTCTTGTTGATGAAGATATTCCCTTTATACAGACATGCAACATGTTATATAGTAACTCGTACCCCATAATAGTCTCTAAAAGCATTAATTTTTGTCTATAAAATATAGGCAATATAATTAATGTAATAATAAGTACTAATTTTCAAAAATATGAATTTTAGAGATAATTTTGAATTTAAGATAAATATCATCAGTGACTCGGTCTGTTGGTAGGTCATACTATCAGTGAATTATGCTATCGACGAGTCACGTTGTGAGTTATTCATGCGGTTGGTAGCTCATTTTATTAGTAGACCATTTCTATCAGTAGATAAAACTATTGGTGGATCACTCTGTGGGTATGTAAATATTTTATTGGTCAATCGAGTTGTCAGTAGATTATGAGTCGGTAGCTCAGCTGTCAGTAGGTCACGCATTGGTAGCTCAGCTATCGGTAGGTGATGTGTCGGTAGATCGACTGTAAGTTGGTGATTTTTTAGTATGTCAGGATTCGATAGCTCAGACATCTGTCAGTGGCTCATCCTATCAGTATCTTATATTGTCTGTATCTTATACTTATCAGTGTATTATTCTTAACCAAAATCTATAATTTAGTCTTATAATGTAAAAACTAACACCAGAGGTTAAAATTATAATTGAACATGATTAAACAGAATGTATCTTAATAAATCATAATTATTATAGTTAAAAAAGATTTGTGATCACTAAAACTAGAGGTGGAAAAAAACATCATTTTTGATGTAAGGAATGCACCTAGTGACAGTTCCAGAGCCTCCATGTATTGGTTGGGAGACTTTCCTTTGACTGGTGGAATTATCACTAGTGGAATCAAGAGATATTTTATCAGGTTGTTTAATTAATCTTTAAAATCATTACTCAGCTAAAATATGACCCATTTCTTCCTCAACCAATTGAAGGGAAAAAACTTGATTGCATGGTCTTCTATGAAGCATCAAATATAGGAAAGGTGTCCCAGTTCACCGCATAACTCTTTGATGTTTCAAGGAGGGTACATACCAAGAATTTCATTAGTCTTCTTAGGGTCAAATTCAATTCCACAATGGAATAAAATTATGCTGAGAAATTTTCTTGAAGTAAATACAAAAGTGCATTTCAGGGGATTCATCTTTAGTATGTGTTGTTAAAGGTTATCGAAAATGATTTCCAAATTGTTGATGTGATCAGAATGTTACTATGATTTTACAACTAAAACATTTGTATAACACTCAAGTTTTTTACCTAGTAATGGTTTGAATATTTGATTCATATCACCTTGATATGTAATTCTAAAGTTCATCAGACCAAAAGGCATCACCCATTAGTAGATTAGGCTGGGCATGTATTGTCTCCATAATACTCTTTAAGTCTTATTTTTTTGATGCTCACAAATACCCTTGTTTTTTTACTAATGAAATTACATTAATTACTATTTATAAATATATTTATTGGAATGTTTATCTAAGTTATGGGTTATAATATTTATTAAAGTATTCTAAACATGTTTTGAAAGTATTCTGGAATAACTATTCATATCGTATGTTTGTGAGTACAAGCATAATGTATGGTTCAACAACCATAAATTTGAAATAACATGTGTGGATAAAATACCCAATGATATTGGAAAAGTATTATTTATCAAACCTACATTTGTGTAGAATCCTATATTTGAGATATGAGAATGTATTGATAAACAACCCTACATTTGGAAGAAATCGTACATTTAAGGAAACACATATTTGGTACATCAACCCTAATTTTTAAATCAATCATACATTGTTAACCCAACATTTGGAGTTTTGTATTCATGTGAAGGAACCTTATGTTTGACTATTCAATGATGGTGTTTAATTTGAAGATATTTTCTATGATTTCTCCAACGGTTTCAATGAAAGTAAATATTGTTTTAAAGCAATTTTATGGCTGATTCAAAGGGTTATATTCAATAGAGTAAAACAATCCAATTTCAAATGGAAGTTAAAAATCTCTTGGATGTGTTAAAATTTAATGATAATGATTTATTAGGAAACATTATTGGATCTGATCATTCGAAAGAAATCAAAGAATGCTGTATAAATAGATAGAGTATTTTTTTATTTCTAAATGAATATATATATATATGAAATATCTTTTTGAATATAGAACTACTGCGAAGAAACAAAATATCAAGAGACTCTTCTATTTCTAAAGAGAATACATTTTTGAAATATACATGTTTAACCTAATAATTATATGTAATTGATTTTTTTTTTGTTCATTGATACTATAATTAAAGATTATTTACAACCAGGATCTCTTTGAAGCTATTATTTCTTGAAGGCACTCAAATTTGAAAAAAAATATGCATTCAGTTAGTTTCTACTACAACTATGACCAAGAACCTGTTAATTCAATCAAAACAAACTCTTTTTATTTTTTAGAGTTCCGACTTATCAGACTCAATCGTCGAAGAGTATCAGCTTCTCAGACTAAGTTATGGAGAAATGGGTTACCTATAAAATAACTATAAGGATCTATAAATCCTTATTTTAAAACAATTCAACTGCCTAAACTCAGTTGTGAAGGTTTTATAATAAGAGGAACGTTCAAGTGAAAAATCCCCAATATCACAAATAGAGTGTTGGTGCAATGGACTAGGGGATGTTTGTTCCCTGAACCACTATATGAATGTTCTGTTCCTCTTTAATGTTTATCAGCTGCTCAAATTACTTATATAAGATAATGCAACATATCTTTCTGAATTGTAAAGAAAGTTAAAATTCATAATCTATCAATATTATCAAAAAGAAAAAATTCACCCATACTTTTGTATCTTTGTATGATTCTATCCTAATAATTTCCATCAAAGATGATCTTTTTTGATAAAGAAGGTAGAGCTCTAGAAATCTGAAAAGTATAAGGTCTATACAAAGATATATGTCAATGAATGATCCTTGAGAAGGTATGTGAATTATATTTTCTCTATATTTTAATTGTTATAAATATAGATATTGGAAATATCATATGATCATCTAACCGAAAAATATTAGATTTAAAGTATATATGAATATTATCACTCTGAATGCAATTCTGGAAAACCAGAAACATGGGATGTTGCTGAAGAAGCTGAGTATGTCATCAATTCAAAAACAATGAATTCTATCATATGTGGTCTTATACATGATGAATTCAATCTAGTATCATAATTTTATAATTCTTATAAAATGTGGCAAACAACCTCTGTTATATATGAAGGAACTAAAAATGTAAGAAAAATGAGGCATGCTACTACAAAACTAAAGTTTTTCTCCTTTAGAATGCATGATAGTAAAAGAATCACTGAAATTAATAGACTATTGATATAAATAGTCAATAATGTTACTAATTTAGGAACCAAAATTACACAATCAGATCAATCACTAAAACTACTTAGAGCACTAGTGTCAAAATGGAATGGGATATCTATATCTATAAGTCAATCATCGACAGTCAAATATTTGACATAGAAAGAATTAATTATAACACTGATTATTTATGATGTAGAAGTGTAAGAAAATGATTAATATCATAATATAGTAAAAAGATAAAATACTACCCTTAATGTTACATCTCAGAAGTATAAAAATAAATTGAGAGAATACTTAAAAATATAAAAAGATTTAGATTGATTGGATTTTAAAATGGAACTGGCTCAATTATCTCGACAATTTAAAAAATTATATATGAAAAAGAAAGGATTCAAAAAATACTTCAAGAAATATGATAAAAGATCGAAACAAGTAAGATGATGTGAATGAAAATAGAAGGGTCATATTAGACCTAATTTCCCCCCTGTGAAAGGAACAAAGAAGAAATATTGGATATAAAAATCAAAACAAAACCGATTATGAGCGTAAAGGGAAAAGATAAATTTAGGCTACTTAGAGGATTTATGAAGACTCCAATATCACTTCTAAATTTTATTCAGAAACATAAGAAACAAATCTAAAATAAAACATGTGTTTTATAGATAAAGAAGGAAATGAGATACAATCTTATTATTCATGTACTTATGATTATGATTACTAATTAAGTATAAATTTATTTGCATATTGCTCTATTCTTGAAGAAAAATATAATTCTCTAGTAAAAAAACATAAGTCACTAAAAAACATTCATAATTATATTTTAAATAAAAAATAATAAATACTAAAAAATATTTAATATTTAAAATAATAATTTAATACATATATATCAAATTTTACTCATCATGAAAATATAATAAAATAACAACAACATAAAGTAGAATAATTTGAAAGTTCATATATTATCTTAACCAAAGGGAAATAATATCTAAATGAGTTTCTTGAAAAAACTGTAATTATAAAAGGAAAAATATTGAATAGTAAGTAAAGGGGAAAAATCATAGTTACATAAAAACTATTTTTTACCAATATATAAAAATAATACCTATTTGGATTATGGAATAAAATAATATTATTATAAAAAATTATGGTTAATAAATCCTCAGATAAGTGGAATTAAAAAAGTCTTTTGTTTTAAAAAAATATATCTAAAGCAATTTTAGTAAATTTTGGTAAAAGAATGAAATTCTCGATTCCCAAATCATTGTTTGCTGACACAGCTTGACCTAAGAAAATATGGGTTCAAAAAAAATACTTGTTTAAATACGTTTTTAGGTAATGGTGAATAAACATTGTGGTAAAATTATTTTAAATAAAGTTTTTTTATTTGTTGATAACTGACCTTTTTTGTATAATAGTGTTTTGTGTTTCAAGAATCAGACCCAGTCCATCGTAATGTGGTTGTTTTCCAGACACATGTTTCCAGACCCATGTTTTCATATTGAGCTTAACTGGAAATATAAGAAGTTAAAAAATGTAGTTATTGATCATACACTTTATCATATTCAGGTCCATCCATTTGATAATTTAAAATCATTGGATTCAAAAATAATTAGGGAATAATTTTTTGCTTCCTGGAAGTATATCATTAATTTAATTAGAGAAATAATTACTTTTATAAGGAGTTTTGAAATAATAATGTGAATTCAAGAGTTATAAAGGTTTCATAATTTCTAAAACAAATTAGATGATGCTTTACTGATCTAGAAGTTCTCACAAATTATGAAAAAACATTAATGACAAAATCTTTTCAAGAAATGGTGGAGAGGTTTGACGAATTTTAGAGTTAAAAAATGTGATTTCCATCATAATGTGATTTCCATCATAATGGGAAATACATTGTAATGAGCTAAGAAAGAAAATGATGTTTCTGATCCTGAGGAAGAAAACAATCGTTCTGGGAAAATCATATTGGTATTTTCGTACTAATATTTTCATACTAAGATTTTCATACTAAGATTTTTTTACATATATTTTTATACTAATGTTTTCATACTGGGAAAATGGTTCTTAGATTTTTATACTCAAATCTTTGTACTGGAAAAATGTTAATGAGATTTTTGTACTCATATTTTTGTACTAGGATTTTCAAACTGTGAAAAGTGTATTGATATTCTTGTACTAAGATTTTCATACTAAGGAAATACTACTGAAGTATTCATAATAAAGAATTCATGCTAAGAAATAAAAATATCACAATGATATGATAAATAAAATTATTGTACTAATCTTAGAAATAAACAGATCTTAATGATCTAAGAAAGATATAAAGAGTTGATAAAGTCAAACATGAATTTCAATTTTGTGTAAATATTGGGGAAATATAAGGATGTTTGAAGAAGTCAATGTTGAATTTTTAAATATAAATTTTTTTTTGGATATTTTTAGATTTGAGGAATTGGGGAATTTTTTCATGTTTCCCACCTTTATTTTACTAGCCGCCTGTAAATACGTCCTCATGTAATTTTTTTCATTTGAATATTTTATACACGTAGAAGAGGCAATGATCTAGAGAATTTGATGTAAAAATTACAATCTGATTTAAGAATAATTGTATTGATCAATCTAGTAGAAGTTTGTGTTTTACAGATTGAGGATGAATTTATTGAATTGAATAATCATATTAGGAAAATCAGATCCAAGATCCATCATTATCGTACTAAGAAAATAAGATCCGGGATCTAACATAATCGTAATCATAGAATCGGATCAAGAATCATTATACTAAAAAAATTGGACCCAATATACAACATCATTATATTGAGAAAATCAGATCCAGCTAAATCAGATTGAGGATTTAGACTAATCAATTGTAGAGAAGATTAAACAAAGTCTATTATTTTGTTTGGATCACTTTTGTTTATAAGAAAACATTGCAAACTAATGGGAGTCAGTATAATCATTCCTATTGGGATATGGAAGGTGTTTAATGGGAGTTGAAAAAAGTTGTATTTACTTATTATTAATATAGGATTTTCATAGACCCATAGAAGTAGCTATGGAAAGGATGTAGTTTCTCACACTGAGGCAGAACCGTGTAAATCTTGGGTGATTTACATGCTTTCCTACTATTTCATGCATGTGTATTTACTAAGATTTGATAAGGATATAAATCTTAATAAGTTTTAGGGGTTATGTTTAAAAAAATTAAAACTTATAAAAGTGAACAACTAATTCAACCCACCCCCACCCCCAATTATCAGTTGTTATTCGATCCTTTGTAACTTCCAAAGGATCATAAGAATATATGTTTTATATAGTATATGGATAGTGACTTCTCAAGACATATGAGTAGAGACTCTTCCAATTTCCATACACTAGACAAAATGGACAAAGGACTAGTCACCTTTTCATACAATTATAAAAGTAACATTTGGAGTTTGATCAATTGGAGATCCAAAGTCAATTTAAATCATTAAAGTGCTATATGTTCAAGAGATAAATAATAAACTTATATATATTTCTAAACATTGTGATGATTGTTTTTATGTTGATTTCTCTAACAATTATTTTTAAGTATTAAAAGATAAATTTCTTAAATTTAAAGAACCTATAACTAAAAATGTTTATACCTTAGATTTAATTCCTTGTGTAAAATAAATTGATTTTTTTATCTACTAAGAAAAATGAGTCTTGGATCTGGTATAAAAGACTTGGACAATATAATATATTTACTTTATATTAATTTTCGAAGAAAAAAATATTTTCTTATTTTCCTAGTCTTAAATTTGATAATGATAGATTCTATGATGTATGTCAAATTGGAAATCAACTCAATTCATCGTTCAAATCAATTAACAAAATTGTATCATCTAAAACACTATAACTTGTCCACATGGTTTTTTAACCATAAATGGTATGAAGTTTGGATATAAAGTTGTATTTTTTTTATTAGTTAATTATTTTTAAAGATTTACTTGTGTTTATTTTCTAAAAAATAAAATTTTGTTGAACTTTTTAACGTCTTTTACCCTCCTTCTAGGCACATTTTCAAATTTGAATAAAACAAAATTTTACCGCTTCTATGAATTTAATTTCAGAAATCTCAGAGACATGATTGAAATCAATAAGTAAAATGTGTTTCAATAAGATTAAAATAATTTTTGGTAAATAGTAACTTTTGACTTCTATTTACCACAGTTAAAAGTAAATAGGGTAATTAAAGATAAAAATGATATTATAATTATCACAACACATGTCCTAATTCTATTGGATTAGCGTATTTCTACCACAACTAACCTTATGAATAAAATATGATCCTTTTTATTCACTTTTATTAGATTACAACATTTATTATTATTTTATTTAAAGAAGAGTTAGAAGCGTTAAATTCAATGCTTAATAACTAAACCATTTTTAATATACGGTTATAGATAAGATTAATTCGACAATAAAAATTAATTATAAAGATATAAATATTTCCTACATAATGGTGTTTTATTTATAATTTTTAGAGATTAAATAATTAAAATTATTTATGACACAATGATGACGCAGTAATTACTTTATCATTGAAAAATTAAAATAATTGACATTATAAATATAGAAATAAATGTAAATTGTGGATTTTTATGCCACCCACGAATTTTATAGATTAATATGACACTTTAGGGTTGATTAAATAAAATTTTTAAGGGATAATGTTCTTATGACTTAATAAAACATAATACCAAATAGTGTTAAAATTGAAATATATGAGTTTTTTAAAAACAAATTCTATATTATTAATTGATATAATATTTCTAAAAATATAAGGATCGGAAAAATTACTTAGATAAAGTTAGATATATCAATAATTAACCCCTCTGGGTTCTCTGGTAATTTTATAGTATGTTTTTTATCTATTTATTATAATAATTCAAGAAGACATGGTAAAAGTTAAAATATTTAATTAAGAGTTAAATCTATAATACAAGGATAATATGGTGACTTAAACTGGTCTAAAACTTATTTTTTAAGAGGATTTCAATCCATACCTACCTTATCTTTGACATAAATCAATTTGGTGCCATTAGAAACCAAAAATGATTTTATAATAAAATAATATATCAAACTTTTCCTAAAGTGACCCTCACCTCTCTTATAAAAGGGTGCTTCCCCTTCTCTCCAAATCACATCTCCAAATCCATTTGGCTCGAACAGAACCTACCCAAATCTCTCTCAATTTCCCTCACTTCATACTAGAGGACTTACCTTGACAATAAATCCAACCTATGGAGCCCTTTTGTTCAAATCAAAAGGAAACACCCAAAAAAGAGGTCATTATTTTATCACCTCTTTTAAAGTTCTTATCTTCTTCCACTTTCTCTTTCTTTGTTATTTCTATACCAAAATAAAAACTCCAGTACCTTATACATACTATTATGTTATTATAAATATGTTACAACCACACTCATTACTCTATCCATCCTATGAATGATAACATCACCATGCATGCTTACGTACATCTTACCGTCTCCACATAGTGGTGTAATTTGTTATTCAACACTTTATTCTTTGGATGGATATAATGATGGGTAATATATATATAAATAATGAAAATAACATGATAATTTCTCTGTACAATGAATATACCATCTAATTCCACACCTTTACTCATTAATGAAATTATATCGTCGCTCGTGTGTATGTACGACTTACCGCCTCCATGACGCGATGAGATTCATTTATAGGTTCACCATTCAACAATGATTATAAAAATATATATTATTAATAAGTATTTAAATTATGAAATAATAATTATACTGGATATATATATGTATGTATGTATGTATGTATGTATGTATGTATGTATGTTTGGATGGATGTATGTACTTACATATATCTTATTCACTTACTTCCTTTCTATACGATATGAAAATGGAAACAACATTTATGCATATGTACAACCTACCATCTCAATAACCAATGTTTTTATATTTCATATTATTATATATTATACATATTTATATTCTAAATATATATTATATATACATCATGTTTTATATTCTAAAATTATTTAAATCATGGTCTACATGATACGCTCAAGAATAACAAGTTAAAAAATGCATGGTAAAGAGAGCGATTATTACCCGAAATGTCAATTTAACATGGATGTAATTATTAAATGGGTTGTATAAAGTCATAAATGAATCATGTATGATATAATAAATATGAATATGGTTCTGTTATAATTCAATAAGATGCTATCGTCATTCTACAGGAGGTAAAATGTACCCTCGACCAAAGGAAAGTGCAAGGTAAGGGTTAAATCCTCAATCTCATTATTATCTGAGATTGTTTATGTGTAAGTGTTTTCTAGGACATATTTATTATCCATGTAGATGATTCATAAAAGACATTTCAAAATGACTTTTTTAAGGTTATCTTTAACTAAAACATCATTTTATATGTTTTTATGATTTATTTTCTAATTTTTTTTAATTAATATCCATGTTTTAAAAATGGTTTTAAGTTTTTATTTATATGGACATGTTTTTTTTTAAAATGTTAATTCCTTCCAAAAGTTTGAAATTGGATAGAGAAAATTTGATTAAAAAATACCTTTTAAATGAATTCCTTTATAAATGTATGACTTGTAATGATTTCACAAAATGGGATATTTATCTCCAAAATTTTTACTGATCATTTTCAACTATGTCTACATCCTTTACTGGATATTATTCTTGATTAAGTTTGATTTATTATAATACAATCTTCTATATTTTATTGAATGAGTTATGATATGTTTGACTATGGATGTGCTATTTTTATACCCTTCATGGTTTATGGTTGATGTATTGACATTTCGTTTGCTAGTTTTAATATGAATATTTATGTTAGGATTCAACATTTTCATATAAGGAATTCAGTGGACATAGTAAGTGATGTGTGGGGCCCAAAATAGCCCCTAGATGCATCGTTAGGTCTCAGGAGAAGAACTAGTGTCTTGGAACAAGGTCTTGACAAAAAATTTATTTGTAGTCTTCTCACGAGGCCTTGAATATATGGTAATGATGTCTGGCATTAGGAATTCCCCCATTATTAAATTAATTATTACATGTGATTGTTTGACTAGTAGAATATCCACGTGCATGTTTATATGGTAATGTTTGATTTATTTTCTCCATAATATGTTCAATTTTATGTTTAAATGTCAGTTTTTTATTACATATCTTTCCTGAAAAGTTTATAGCATTTGATAAATTATTTACCCTTACTGAGCATCTGAGCTCATCCCTTTATTATGTTTTGATTTCCCAGGATTCCAAGAAGTGTATTATGTTTGATATGAAGGGTTAAGCTTGGGGAATTATGGCATTCTCAATGGATTATTTATGTTTTGTTTTATGTTTGAATGTGTAATGTAACGTTCATGTATGTAATCTATTTTTCAAGACTATTAAACTGATCGGTCCTTCGAAAATTGATTCCTTGTAATCATACCAATGTATTAAAATAATACATTGGATCTAGGATTTTGGGGTCAAGGAATTTTAATTTATCTATAAATTGCAGGAGTGTTTTAAATTTCAAAATTTTTATATATATTAAATATCTTTTTGAATTTTGAACTACTATGAAAAAATGATTGAGTGACTCTTTTATTTCTGAATAAACTAAATTTTAGAGATAAACTTATCTTAACCTCGTATTGTTGTGTAACTACTTCTGTTTGTTTTTTATACAATTATTGAAGATAATTTGCATCCAAGATATCTTTGAAGCCATTATTTCTTGAATACATTCATCTTTGAAGAAACATATTTGTATTCTGTTAGTTACTACTAAATATATGATCCAGAACCTATTAATTCAATAAAATATAACTCTTTTGATTTATTATAGTCTCGACTACTAGTACTTAGTCATAAAAAAGTATGAACTTCGCAGACTAAGCTGCAGAGAAACTTGTTCCTTGTGAAAGAACTATATGGACTTGTACAGCCTTCTTGTTAAAGGTTTCAACTAACTAAACTCAATTATGAAGGTCTTATGATAATATGACCATTCTAGTGAAAATCACCATGCTCATAGAGAGAGAATTGGTGGAATGGATTAAGGTATTCTTGTGCCCCAAACAACTAGAAAAATTGACATGTTATTATTTACCATTTATCCACAACATAAATCACTTATATAAGAGAACACTTCATATCTACATAAATTTATAGGATTATTAAAATCCATAATCTTTTGAGACTATGGAAAAAACACAATTCATCCCCCTGTTGTGTATATTTTTATTATTCTGAGCTAATAGAATACTCCCTATTGGGGCCTAAAGGTGGTGGATTCTTCATCTAATGGTACCATTCAGATTTTATTGTACCTTGAATATCCATCCATGGAGGAGAGGTATTGATAAAGATCTATTTCATCGATCATAAATTCTATAATTAGAACAAGGAAGCCATTTATTAGAATATTCAAGGTGGGATCTACAAAATCAATGAAAACCATGATCTTCCCATTGTTTTTCTCTACAAAGACTACTTTGGTGATCCATTTTGGGTATTTAAATTACCGAATGAAGTTATTTTTGATGAGCATATCAAATCTAGATTCATCTTTGAAAGTATGAGTAAGATGTGTCCTTATGGATTCTTTCTTATAACCACAGTGGTCTGGTAGAAATCCTAAGTGATTGGAAACCACATTAGAATCAAGGCATGAATTCTATTTGTAATTTCATGAAAACACATATCAATGCTACTATTTCACCGGGAAATATGTAATGGAATGGGTTTCTCTTGTCGTGTTACGATTTTCACTTTCCCCTAAAACACCCCAATGGTTACCCCATCCATAGTTGGGTACTGACCTGCTTTCCAAATGCCGATGGTCAACTAAGTTTTTAGGCCTATCTACTATTAAGGACTCACATTGGTCGAGAGTATGGTAGGTTGGGCTCATAACACTCTTTGGGGGTGGGGGAATTGTTTCCTACTCCAGGACTATCTTATAGATTTAATATTTGTTCATGAATCTCTTCCTTATATCGATACAAGACTTATTGACCTAGCTAATTGAATTTAGGTTAATTATTTTTTTTATGAAAAAGATAGGGATCTCTTGGGTGCGTTCTTCTGTATGTGTCTGAGGTCCTTAATCATTCTCCTGTAATTGGGGGGGTTCATATATAATAAAACCATATAACCAAGTGCTTTGGTACATGCTCCCTTGTGAGGAGGTGATTGATATTATGAGGATGGTATTCAGACATTATGTGGAATCCAATGTATCCTGGTTGTTTCTGGAATCAAAACCCATGTAGTTCATTTAACTTGTGTAGTTTTATGTCATGTAAGAGGAATTATATGGATTCTCGGGGACACCTTCAAGATTGGGTCCTAGAGGGACATCCTACGTACCCCCAATATAGCGATAATCATATTTTTCATAGTTCATTCTTTCAGGACCTTTATATTGGGGTTTCCCATGTCATTATAGAGACTAATGGTGAAAATAACATAATTACCGAAACTCCCTAAGGTCACATGATCCATGATCAGAGTGAGAAACAAAGGGATATCAAGTAACCAATGTTAATTTTTTAGATAATGGACTCATATGTTGGTCCCTCTGTGGATGATCAATATAGATCTCAATCCTCAAAGGGAGGTGGAATAAGTATCCTGAATACGGTAGGAATTAGAGTCATCGTAGTTCCATTTATTTTGGGGCTTATACACTGAGGATTCCCTCAATGGTGGGGATTTATGATTCCTGTGAAGTGTTCATTGCATCCCACCAAGCCTATGTGATCCCTTCTCAAGGTGAGAAACAAGGGGGAGAAGATGATTCGCCTCATGGAATATGGGTATCAGACTTGAATATTAGTATAGTACTTGGGATGTTTGGTATATAGATTGGGCCTTTGGGAGGCATCCTACATATACTGGTTGTGGAAGGAATCACAGTTCTTTTATTTAACCTTATGTTGGATCTTAAACACATAGATTTCTTTGTGGATCAAGTCTTCTTATCTAGAAGACATCATAAGTCTTAGTTGTCATAGTCTGGGGGTCATCACATGAAGTATCTTGAAACATATGGAGGGTGTTGCGGGAGTCAGTGTGTCGTAGCCCAAAGAGTGATTCATGTCTTTGATGAAAACTCCTAGAGACACCATGAGACCTATCTGATAGGTCTAGGGGGGCATCTCGAGTCTCAGCTGATGAGGGAAAAGAGGTCATGGGGGCTTGGTTCTCATGCCTACATTCTTTAATGAGAATCATCTAACTTGAGTAGGCACCATTATATGAGTCAGGTTATGTGTATGAAGGATGTCCCATGTCATGGGTGATAGACCCAAAGGGTTCACAAGATTGAAGTGGCACCTTTGGGGGCACTGTATGATATACCTTGACATGTATAAGTGGTGTCGTGAAATATGGGGAACATTCCCTAGTGTTATCACATGAATTTGGATGACACACATGAAGTGCATGAGGGGTAGTGGACATGTATTTTTCTTAATCCTTATACCTCTAATATTGGTTTTAACCATTTTATTGAAAATCCATTGATTTTGTGCAGGGTCAATTACTTTGAGCCTCACATGATTTGTAGTACACATGGTATTTTATTCACATGTCCTAATGGAAGTCATTCTCTTGATCTATAAGTGATTACATGAAGCACTTTATGTCTCGTTCATGACTACTCTAGATTCCTATTGGTATATTACCTGATAGAAAGCTAGCTGGTCATGTGATCGTTTTCCCTGAGGAGTCTATAGAAATTGAGAGTTGAATCCTATAGCTACTGGTCATCCGATTGATAAAAAATCATACCATTTCATTATGATGGGTTAGGAAATTTATAGGCATCTCCACCCCTTATTCTTTCTAGTTTGTGTAGAATATATGGAAAAGTCTAGGATAGATTTAGTGAAGGGTATTGGCACCATGAATTTTTTCGAGTCTCTACCATAGGCTACTTCAAGTGCGTCACCTAATTTTCAGTGATCGCAAGTTTACTCTATCAATGCATCCTTTATCAGATTATTTCAAATTGTCGAAGAATTGTTCAATAATGTGGTTCTGTCAAAATACCTCAATGTTGTTTTGATGACATGTTTGAGGGCCTTCGTAAGATTTAAATTCTTGAGGGAAGAGACTCACGAGACCTTTGTTGACTTGTCATGGGGTATCATGGGACAACTTTGTGGTTGCATTGGGTGTGTTGCATGCCTTTCAGTGATTTTGGGGGCCTCTCACCTCCTCCCTTTTGATCCTCTTTGTTTGATGTAACAATGGTTGGGAGTCACACAAGATTTTATGTGTTTTTTCAAGGATATTTGTTCTATTTTTTGGAGATGTTTCGTATGAACAATATGGGTTACATGAGTTGTGTGATAATTACTTATCCCAAATATGGTGATGACAGGTGAAAGGGGTTCTGTGAGACAAGGGGTGCATTTCACCGAGGGCTCATGGTTCCTTTTGGTTAATTAGGGTCATGTCTCATGTCTCCCAGTGACTAAAAACCCCTCTCAACTCCTCCATTTTTATCTTATTTGTTTTATTTTACAAAGGTCAGGGATCGTGTGAGTTGGAATGAGTAGTATCTATGTTTTTTGCTCTATTTTTGAATAATTTATCACTTGACCAATATGGGTCATATGGAGAGTGTGAAATCATGTATAATAAAACTCTATCCATAAGTTATTAGAGAACCATGGGGTTTCCTGGACATGTCCTAAGAATTTCATGTAGTGAGGCTGAAAAACCAGAGGGTTTGTGTGAGGCGAGTCCGACATTTCACCATGGTATTGTGGCATATCTAAATTTCTCAGGGTGTGTGTCACATGTCCTTAAGTGACTACAAACCCCTCTCACCTCCTTCCCTTTATCTCCTTTATTTTATTTTGAGAAGGCTTAGATGTCATGCAATATTTGTTAGATGTCACCATGGGATTTTATTCTTTCTAATGATGACATGGAGTATGAGATTCATGACCACTAGGGGTATAATCCTTTATTATTTCATAACTATTTATTATTGATGGATTTTGAATAGTTTTTCAGGAACATTCCATGAGATACCAAGGGGCCTGGGGGTTCCCATTCAGTTGTTTGGGGGGGGGGGCTTTATAAGAGCCGGTAGGTTTGTGGAAGATGGATCCATGGGAATAGCCGCAGGGGATATGCCATGTGTGGGGCCTTCATATGACATTGAAATGGTCACGTGATTGTGAGTCTCTCATAGGCTTCAAAAATCATTGACTACCCCCTTATTCCTTTCTTTTGTGTGAAACATTATAACCATATTCAGGTATTTCATACTTTGTTATTTTTCAGTTAATTATTTAGCGAGAGTCAACAAATGTCCCACTTAAGAGTGATGTTCAAGGGGACAAGGAATCAATTTTGAGGAAAATAATGCCCTACAGAACCTTTCAGAATGTCACAAAATAGTTATTTAGTTGACGTTTGGCCTTATGGGAAACATTTGTAATTTTAAGAACTATCTATATATATGGTGGCAGAAGAAAATTCACCCCCACCTTCCAATTCTCAGAGCTCTCCCGCTATTGTTCCGTTCAGGATACCCTACCTTCAACCCTAATCACAAACCATATCAAGAAGTCTATAGTGAAAACTATCCCACCAAAGCTCTTGCATAAGGATGATTTCTGCTCAGGCACTAATCTATCCCCACAAAAAAATATTTTTCAGTAATTCATCAGAATTTGATTATGGGGGCCATGATTGCCTCAAGTGGTTTTGCGAGACTCACTGACCCAATCATTCAGCATTTTAAAATTTTGTGACCATGTTTATTTCATGAAATCATGAGTCTTTAAGGGGTCATGTGATTCACATGATAACCTGCAAGGGTTATGAACCCTGTAAGTCCTCTGAAGGTTAAGTGGGTTTTTAACTCTTTTATGTGGTTTGAATACCCTTTTTGAGTCATGAAATGCACACAATTCCATTATCTCAGGTCATGCTTTATTTTATTCGATGTTTCTTGTTTTCTATGTTTGATGTATGCCACTTACATATTTTCATATGTCTTCTAGTTTCTATGAATATTCCTCAGACGTAGCCAACTAGAGGTTCATGACTGTTAGGAATCACAATTTGGATCCCCATTATCACATTCATACTGAAAATGAGGTCCTACAAAGGTTCCTTTCATCTAGAATTATGAATTTACCCTTTATCTAATAAAATTCCATTATAAAATTTTGCATTGCTGGATGATGTCTCTATACCTTTCTGATAGTTTGAACATCTATTTTTTCAGATATCTAGTTCCCGAGACTATATTTAGGAAATGTTTATCGAGGATGGTTAGCTGGTTACAACCCAATATCAGGGATTTTATTATCTCTTGGAATACTCTCCCATGAGTCCGTATGGTCATGTACTTTCTCAAAAACCTATAGCCCAAAGTTTCTCAAGAACATTTCCTTCTTCTCTAGACACCTCTGGCGGAAAATGGAACTCAAAATGGGATCTTTTTCCTGGTGGAAATTTCTAAAAACAACGGTTCTGGCCTTTCTGGGTGAGGTGGAGCAGTTTGAAATTTTCTGATGATATATATAGGGTTCATCCCTACAAAGCTGTTTGAATATCTAAATTCATCATTTACCGACAACCTGACCACCTTCAGGAAATGATTAGCTTCTGGTGTCCTTGCCCCAACACGTTCCATCTTCCTTGTGGTGAGGTGGGTATTGGTTTATAGATACCAACTTCAGTTTTAGAAAATGAGATACTCGCCATTATGGAGAAAAATCTAGGGATATATATGACAGTGCACTCACTTATTTCCTTCACTGAGTGGATAAATATTTTTTTCTATGGCAGTGGGGTGAGACCCAATGTTTTCCACCCTCGACAATGCCCTTCCAGCATGTCCATGATAGTGTTGGCTCATATTTTTCCATTATTGAAGCTAGGATCTACACCTCATGGGGCTATCATGTGAACCCATAGGTTTCTTTGGACTTTAGATTGGAAAGTTTTCTTTCCATGTTCCTAAATGGGTTTCTCTTCCCACATGAGGATACACACTTGAGAATTTTCATTAGAACGTTTGTAATGGAAGCACATCTTTTTTAAAGGTGGTTCCTTAACTTGATTGTACCAATTATTTCTCACCTCCACCAGATTTTGGGTCATATCTAAAAAGAAAGTACTCCCTATAGGATTGGTGGTCCTATCTATTTCATATTTAGTTAGATAGGGGGTACTTGCATTATTATGAATACTACAATATCTATAGGATCCCAAACCCCTTATCCATCCCTAAACTGGTGAATATCTTTGTAGTAAGACCTATGTATCTATCCCCTTCTGAAGTCAAAGGTTAACTATGCCAGTATGATAGCTTCAAAATTTTCTTCCTTCTATTCATTAGGAAATACAATTATTGATGATGGATGTAGCTCTCTGGATGAGACGTCTTATATGATCTCTCTTAGGTATGGGATTATTACAGTCACGGTGGATGAACTGTTAATCTATGAGCCATACACACTATACTGATTTTCTTGACAGTTTGGACATGTTTAAGTAGTTTCCATCATTCCATTGGCTAGAGTTTGAGGGTAGAGAAATATTGGTGTCATCCTCCAATTTTGGATGATACTATCCCATGATGATAAAAAAGCTGTGAAAATATTTTAGCATACAGACACTCCCTCTATTCTCACATGGGATTATGCCTAGGCTTGGGTGGTGGCTTATCCCGATGTGGGGCTATTCCAATTGGTCATCCATGGGGACATGCCTCTTGCGTCACCAATGAACCTGTCTATGTAACTAATGGAATTGATCAGGGATTTAGGTGAGGTAACATGGAAGCGACCTCGCTTTGATGATTGTCATTCAGATGGTAAGTTCGGTTTTGTTATAGAGAATAGTCCTATAATGTAGGTTATGGACGATATGCTTATTGAGATAGGTTTATGGGGTTTCTTATCTGATTTAAACATTTATTCAAATGTCTGGTCATCCTTCTGCTGTAACCTCTTCATTGGAAACAAATTATCAATACCATCATAAGAAAATTTGGGAGCGTATTCATGACTTGATTACTGATACCCCTCTAGAGTAATTCTACCATTAAGGGGAGTGGATTTTCTAGTAATTTTATTATCTAGGGGTGGTCATTTTTAATCCGCACCCTTTTTATAAAATTATGCAACAAATCACTCTGACCTAAAGAGAATTGGTCACACAATAAAGGTTATTTCATGATCTCATGGATGAGCCCTACCATGAAGAACAATTGAGGGAGGCAGCGGAGGCACTAGATCATGGTCTCTAGTTTTCTTCTAAATTGAAATCCCATATGGAATCTTTGACTAAATAGATATGGAGGCATGAAGAGATGATTTCTCATCTAGAATCCAATATTTTGACAACATCGATCACATTGGCCACTAATCAGAGTAGGGTGGAATAATTCACTACTCTGGTTGAAGTTATCAGCTCTAAGGTAGAGGTAGAAGAGGCAGGGAGGGAGATACTACAACACTCAATTAATGCATCCTGCCAAACTCTTGTTGAACTGGCTTGTGTTGTCGACCATATTTTGTTGTGACCCGATTTTTTATATTACATCCCATAATTTTTTAATACACTTCATTATTTTTTGTTGATGTTTTAGAGAGAATCCTACATGTGGGGATTCATCCCTCATTTTCATACAGTGAATGGATGAGTTTTTTTCTGAGATTACTATCCAATTTTCTGCCTTATGGGATATCTCAAAATTCTATTTCTTTTCTGTCGGTACCAACCCCTTAATTTTCACTTCATGATAATGAATGTCTGATTTTCAGAGGGATCACCTTGGTAGGAGATATGTCCTAAATAATGAGTTCTTTGAATATTCCCAGAAAGTATCCTGACTAAAATAAGGCCATGTAGTGGACCTTACGATAATTTTCATGAACTTTAGTTTATGTTATTTTAGCTTTGACCATCTATTCCTTTAATTTATTATCTTTTATCTCTAACTATATATTGAATTTGTTTGAGGTCTTTTAGCTCGAACTATCTATTTCTTTAGTTTAAGATCTTTTAGCTTGGAGCATCTATTTCTTTAGTTTAAGGTCTTTTAGCTCAAACCATCTATTTCTTTAGTTTAATGTTTTTTTCTTGGACTATGTTTTTGAGTACGGGATACGATGTAGACATGCCCAGAGTGACATAAAACACTAGGAGGTGCTAGATCCTACCCTGGGGTTGCTTAAGCTCACGAGGATCTGAATTTCCTTTTTCAGAGTGACACATTTGGTTAATGACCATATGCTCATATGAAGGATCCATGGGCATGTATGCATAGTCAACAAAAAGGGGTCCCTTGAATCCAGGTATCTTTTCAATGTGACATGTAAGATCTATAGAGGTAATATTGATGAGGTTGGAATACTAGGGATACAAAAACCACATGGATAGTGGGGGTGTGAATGATGTAAATGAAAACCTAGGAGTTTGATTCTAAGAATTTCAGATGGTGTTGACATGCTAGGTATATCCCTTGACATTCTAAAATTCATGGTTATATCATGGGGATGCAAAGGCTCATAAGTATTGAGAATCCTTTTTGGTAAGGAGAAGATTACTTTAGTTGGTGTGTAAAATCCCTTTTGTGTCGGTATAATACCAAGAGAAATATGATATCCACTTATTTCTAAGGGAAATAGAAGATCTTCGTAGATTCAATCATCTAGAGGATGAAGTTAGATGTGGGAAGAAAACTATCTAGGAAGGTTTTTGGCACCATAGGGCATCTATATCTTAAAATTAATCTTAAGATCTATGCCATGTGGTTTTAAATAATGAGACTTGGTCCATCAAAGGCTAGGAAATGAAGCATCAAAGTATTTTCTTGATGAAATGTATGGAACATAGTGACATAATGCCGATGATATTGAATCCACTTGGACAGTTTGGAATGAGGACTATAAATCATGATCTAGATCACAAGAATCCAGAAAATGGTATAGAAAAATCTTACATGGAATGGTTCAAACACACTAGGGTGTTCAGTGCCATTGTGATGATGTCAGGGATCACTAGAATTAGAATTTCCTTCTTTTAAAGTGATTTATTTGGTTGAAGGGAATAAGAACATATGCAGGATCCATGGAAATGCATGCATAGTCAAGAAAAGGTTACTTGAACCAGATATCCTTTCCAAGGTCCATGGAAGGTTATGATGATTTTTGGAACTCTAACTCATGAAGTGTGTTTTTTGAAAGACATAAAATAAAAGGAGGGTTTGAATTCCCTAAAGGTTATGCCACCACCCATAGAACATATTCTCATAGTAAGGAGGTGTGAAAAATATTTCCCTAACATTTTCCTAGACAATTGGGTACAATGAGAATATCATGGATTTTACTAGGGTTATGGACCCTTTGAGATTTGTGACTTTTATGTTTTCAACCTACATTTTTCCTAAACTCCTAGGATGAACAATTTAGTAGGAAAAGACTTGGCTTTTTCTCCAGTTAACCTTTGTGGGTTTTCATCTGGACTAGTTTTGTGTCCCATTTGTTGGCAGTTTTACGGTTTTGCAATTTAGACCACTATGGGCTTGAGTTTATGTTTGTAAAACTTGAAAAAATCATAGAAAATTTAGGTCCCTAACTTCCATGGACCTGACATGGAGGATGTGACCCAAGAGTTTAATTAGGATACTGAAGGATGAGAGCACTCCAACCTCTTCTCAGGCATGGAAGGGAAATGATGTAAATCACAACAATGGTTTCTCAGGTCATGAAGAATGATGTGGGACAATCATACAAGGAGTTGTTCAGACACACTAGGGTGTTAAGTGATACCATAATGATGTTAGGGATTACAAGAATTAGAATTCCGTTTTTTAGAGTGAAACATTTGGTTGAATGGAATAGGTGCATATACAGGAGCCATGGGCATGCATGAATAGTCAATAAAATGGTCTTTGACGTTGGGTATCCTTTCTATGGGAAGTTTAAGGTTGATATATGTCTGAGACACTTAATACATTAAGTATAGTATGAGGTTTTTAGGTGATATTTTTTTATTGTTGAAGAACCCTGTACTCTGGTTGACCGATGTAAGTATCTTAAATTCATTTGATGAGGAGTGAAAAATGGGAGATGGTCTACACAGTTTATTTTCATTTAGAGGGTATTCATTTGTGTCCATAAAATTTAATGTCATGCGGTAAGGAAATTCTTTCAGGAAGTTTAACGTCATATGGTAAGAACATAGAAATGGTTGTGAAAGGTGTAAATGTTGTGATTGGTCCCAAAGAAGGGAACTTGTGCATCACTACATATCCCATGAAAATGAGAATCAAGCTAGACATTGTTCTAGATGAACATGTATTTTAATTTCTTGTGGTAATGAAAAACTCTATAGAGTTTAATGTCATGTGGTTAGGAAGAAATGTTCCCTGCAGTCTAACATCATGTGGTCAGAACGATGTGACGGAGTTTAATGTCATGTCATAGGGATATGTGTAGAGATTTTAGGGTCACTTGGACCGAACTGTAAGGTGGAGTTCTTATGGTGGGGGTGCATATCATAGTTACAAAACGAAATCCACCATGAATGAGGATCAAATAAGTCTCAACTACACCACACACCTTTCTAGGAAGACTCACACCAAAGGTCCAAAAAGGGTCATGATTGCAGCTGGGCATGAAGATGAAATGTATGGGTATTACCACATATCTCAAGATTATGATAATCAAGACACAAATAGTTATATAATAGGAAATAGTTTACATTGGTATGAACCATATGTAGAGGTGGGAATTATATCCATTGGTAGTTATAATTGGGATGAGGATTGGAGATCCAGGCATCACTAAACATCCTATATCAGCAGGAATAAAGCTACACGTAGTTATTGATGTTCCATAATGATTAATTTAATGCGGTGAGGATGAAGGTGGATCAATGTGAATTTGTGGGTAAATAATGGTTGGCCCCAAGGATAGAATCTCAAGCATCACTAAATATCTCATGGGGATGAGAATAAAACCACACGTAGTTCTTGGAGAACCATGAAGTTTAATGTCATGCAATAAGGACATCTACTATGAAGTTTAACTTCATGTAGAAATGACTTATGGATTGAAATTCATGGTATTACGCTCAAGAACATAATGGATATATTTTGTACCTCTATGAATTTATTGGGAGGGTAAGTCCCAACATCAATTCCAAATCTCACATGAGACAACCTCGGTGTGAGAAACAAGGAGTGACACGGGATCCCCTATAGTATAGAGACAAAAGAATGGTATAACATGATAATTTTGTATGATGAAGTTGATAGAACATGATGTAGGATTAATACATACCTATGTATCTGCTTGGTAGTGAGAATCAAGATACACATAGTTCTGGAGTTAACTGTGTAGTTTAACATCATGCAGCAAGGACGATGGATTAACTGACTTGAAGGGGGAGGGGAGTTGTGGAGTTGTGCAGTTTTTTGTCATGTAGTAAGAACATTGGATGTGCCATTTAATGTCTTCCAGTAAGGATATATTCCATATTTTTTAACATAATGTGTTTAGTATGATACATTCCATGCAGTTTAACACCATGCATTGAGGATTATTGATTGGGATTACTCTGATGTGGGTTCCCTTTTTCTTAACAGGTTATGCAAAGTATTTCTTGAGAAATATCACATTAGTTGGTGGTGTGACATGATCCGCATCCATGGTGTCCAATGAATAGACTCCATTATGATAAAAATTATGTATTATTTAAGGTCCTTACCACTTGTGATTCAATTTCAAAGGATTATTTTCATACATCATAGGGGTTCTGAGATCCAAAACCATTTCTACAGGAATGAATGAGTGGAGGGTAACCTTTTTCTTAAAAACATTCGCAATTAGATTCAAGTGGACTTTGAGGTTGTGTTGTGTACGCAATATATTATCATTTTGTTGTTTCAACTCATCTATATATTTTTGAGACTTTTCATCATCTAGGAGTTTTTTTCAAATGGATATTTAGAGTAAAGAAAGATGAAATTCTATGTAAAACACCGCCTCAGTCCCATACACTAGTGAGTATGGAATTGCTTGTGTAGCAGTACGTGTGGTAGTACGTTAGTACCACAAAGCATGTAGGAGATTATTTGGACAAGAATTATTATCCTATTTCACCATATTCTTAATTATGTTTGATAAGGTATTATTAAAGGCCTCTATCTATCCATTTCCAACTACATGATAACTGGATGAGTGATCAGACTCAATGTTGTACTCCTGGTAAAGCTTCCTTAACTCTATGGAATAGATGTTGGTACCATTTTTCATCAAAATTATGTGAGGTACTCCAAACATGGTGATGATATGGGGATTCACAAAGATAATGATATTCTTCATCCTGACTTCCTTGAGGGGTATCACGTCATCTCATTTGGAATAAAATTCAGTGGAAGTAACGATGTACTAGAACTTCTTAGTGGTGGTAAGGGGATATGGCCCCACAACATCGATCCCCTAAGTTTAAAATGTATAGGAATATTTAGATGTATGTAGGAATTCTAGGGACTGATGGAAGAAATTTCCATGGATCTAGCATGCATGACATTTCGTGATGAATTCAACACAGTATTGTATCATGGTTTTCCAGTAATATAAAAACCTTATGATTTGGTGGGAGAGCCTGGTTCCAGATTGATGGGTGCCACAAGATCCTGTGTGGACTTCCTCTATGAAGTTGAAAACTTCTATCTCTTCGATTCACCTTTGGATAATTCCATAAAACTCATTCTTATAGTATTTTTTTTCCACATTTGGGCAATCCTGCATAGTGAATTTCACTACCCGATGCCAAATTTGTTCCCTTCCAGCACGATCTACTAGGAGAGTCTCATCTCAAAGATAACCAATTATGGGATCCATCCATCTAAGGTTGGTCATTGGTTCATCACACTCTGGGATGGTAGTGACCTGGTTGATCTCTTCTATGTCACAAACGGTTACTAATGACACCATTCTTCGATGTGTAATACATATGGTTACTTCCTCCTAATTAGGGTTGACTAGGACAATATCTACATTAGATAGAGTGTTAGTGTGATCATTCTGTGATTGATGAAAATAATTTAGTGTGGGATCAAAGGGTAATTCATCAATAAATCCCCTATTATAGCCAGTGATGGGGTCTAGTTATTCTTTTTTGATGGAATATTCTCCATTGAACTACTTTATCACTCATTATAAGTCCCCATTGATATTCAGGTAGGCTATGTGAAACTGTAGGGATAGTTCCAATCCAGCTACAAGGGCTTGGTATTATGCCTCATTATTTATGCAGCCTTCAGATAATGAGAAAGAGTAGGAAAAAACCACTCTATTTGGGGAGGCAAATACAATCCCTATACCAAACTGGTTGAGTTTAGGGTTTTCCATTTTGGTACCTATAAGGATTCCGGAGGCCCCATCATTTTATATCTCCCATGTTCAGGGAGTGTCATGGGCATAAAAGACCTCTTCATCCGGGAGCTTAGTTTCTCCCGGTGTATTTTTCAAGGCATGGTGTGCTGTAAGGAAATCAGCCAGGGCTTGACCTTTCACCGACTTATAAGATATGAACTAAATGTAATATTGTATTAGAATGACTACCCATCGAGCCATGGGTATACTCAACATGGGGATACCAAGTATATACTTGATCGGGTTAATATGAGAGACCATGTGGACCTCGTGGCACAGCACGTAGTGCCTCAACTTTTTCACATAAAAGATGAGTGAAAGGTAGTTATTTTCGACATTAGAATATCTGGTCTTAGTATAAATAATTTTCTAACTAAGGTAGTAGAGATTATTATCACTTCCTGCATCATTCTTATATGTGAGAAGGGCATCGAATTAGTTCTTCATTGTGGTAACATATAAGATGAGTGGCCTCCCTTCCACCAGAGGTATTAAAATCGATGGGTGCAGAAAGTACTACTTGAAACTTTTGATGGCTTTCCAACATTAATTGTCCCAATTTTAGGTGCCCCATTCTTCACTACCCTCATAAAATTGGAGTGATTTTCCATCTAGGTAGGCTATAAATCTCCAAATTTAGGCGAGGGTCCCTTGGATTCCCCTGAGTTATTTTAGGTTCTTAGTGGGTGACATAGCCAAAATAGAACTAATCTTCTCTAGGTCAACCTCAATACTGATTTGGCATAATACAAATACAAGGAACTTGCGATATGTTACCCTGAAATCAAATTTTAGTGGATTAATCTTTAGACTATGATGTTTTCGCTTATCAAAGAATTCTCAGATATCCATGAAGTTATCACATCATTGTCGGGATTTAATGACCAGGTCGTTGACATAATACCTAACTATATTTACCAATAATGGATTAAATATGAAATGCATGGCATGCTGATATGTTGCACCCACATTTTTTAATCCATAGGTCATGAACTGGTAGTAGAAGATTCCTTGAGGTGCTCTAAAGGTAGTGGCTTCTTCATACTCATGGGACATATTGAATAAATTGTACCTTAAGTACCCATCCATCAAGGAAGGGGCCTGGAATCCATCAATTGCATCAATCAGGATTTTTGTGATTTGTAATGGGATATTTTCCTTTTGGAAATACCGATAAAGGTCTCTACAGTTAATACAGACCCTAATATGTTTGTTCTTATTTTTGATGGGGATGACACTAGAAAGCCTTCTAGGAATTTGTAATTCTCAAAAAAAGTTGGATTTGATAAAGTTTTCATCTTTTGACTTTATATTGGTGTAATTAGAGGTGTTCATTCTTCTGGATACCTACTTGAAGCACCAATGCTCATCGGGCAGTCCGAGATGATGTGTAGCCACATCTGGATTCAACTAGAGCATTTCTGTGTAGTTATAGGAAAACACATTTCGATTCTACTTCATAAAAGCAATGTACATCTCTTTCTCTTCGAGAGGCATGACAAAACTAATCAAGGTAGGCCATGGGTCTTCTTTTATTCCAAGATTTATCTTCCAGATGTCATCTATGATAGTGTATATTCCTTTGTTTAATTCCAGAGGGGTATTTCTGAGACCATCCTCATCTATTTCTGAGTCTATGGTGGCATATTTAGTTGAAGATGGAAGTCTGGGGGCCTCTCCATCACTATCAGGGTGGTGGAATACATGAGAAGAAACATCACCATCACATGTTATCTAAGTTATTGCAGAGAGATGATGGAAATGACTGTCACAAGGGATAGTTAAGGTTTGGACCCCTGGGGTTAGATCTACAACCCCGAACATGTTTTTGGGGAAAACTTAATAATCATCGATCATGATCTAAGGATTTAAAGGGGTGGTCCCTAATCCATTAGGGGAAACAAAATAGTATATCACCATCCTCCGTTGGTTTCCCACCTACCTTAGTATTGAAATATTCTTCATCATATATGGCTATGTAGGCCTCGAAGGGGGCATTGTCACCATGTAGTATTCCGACCTTTCCATTAATGGGTTACTTCAAACATTGATGGAATTTTGATGGTACCATGATGTGGTTATGCAGTTAGAGCCTTCCTAGTAGAACATTATATGTGGTATCCTACTAGATAAACATGAAATTATCATTAGATGTGAGCTCCCCAAATTGGGATTCATGATTGATCTTCAATAAGGTAATTTGTTCATGTTTTTTATATCCCTAGATGGTTAGCTTTGTAGGGAATAATTATCATTCACTAATCATAGTTATAAGAGGGTTCATATAGGGATAAAATTGACCCCTAATCCATTATCAATTAGCACCCTCTGGACATTGACATTATTGAGTCTACCTGAAATGTTTAAGGGCATGATGTGCCCTTGTAAATCCTTCTCCTGATCTTGATCATTGAATGAGATGAAAATATGGAATCCTAAGGAAATAGCCTCCAATCGATATACTTTGGTGGCATAAACATCTATATCGAATTTTTGTGGGCTCCAAAGGGATTTGACAAGTGCATCCCTATTTTCTTTTGGAAGACAGAGTGCATCCAGGATTGAGAGATTGTCTAGGACTGTAGATTGGTATTTTAGAACATCATATTTTTTCCCATAGGCCAGATCATACCTATTTGGGGCTTCTCTTGGGAATGTGGTTCAAAATATGGATCATTTGATGCAGATGGAAATGGTTCTTGTGTCGAGGTTGAAGAAATATCCACTGTCAGTGGTCTAGGTTGCACTGACCTTCCCCATTGTCTGGATTGATCGAATTGGACCCTCGTTAGGTGGTATAGCAAGAAAATAAAATGTGAGTGACTTTAAAGGGATTTGAGGCACCTTCTTTCCTATATTTATCTTACTAGAGTTCTTTACCACGAGTCTTGTCTGCATATATGTCCTCCATGAGTACATTACCAGAATATTGATTCTGACCATGTCTATATTATCCCCTATATCCTCTTCTCCAACACATGCATCCTATGGATACTTCATTATATGTAGGAAAACCATATTTGAGGGAATAAACATCATTGGAGAAGGGGTATGTCAAGTGCATTGAGTTGACAGAACCAAATATGAGAACCTCGTCTGATGAGGATTCTGTTTGGTGGGGCGGTGCCCATCATGCCAATGTCGTAGGGAAGAAATAAACATTGGTTAATTCCTACCATGGATGAGAATATGAATCTTCCTCTTCTATTTCATTTCACCACTAGTGGTCACTTCTCACTTTGGGAGGCACATCAGACACCTCTTTATTAGGTGTTGGAGCTATTGCTGGCTTGCACAATTGTGCTCTCAGAGTAGCATGTGCTCAATCAAATTTATTCCAAACCATCAAGTCATTTAATTTTTTTACACTTATGGATGGGACCCCATTCTAATCATCATCTTCTTCTGGTTGGACTATAGTTATGAAAGACACTTTCTCTAGGGAATTAACTAGAGACACTTGTCTAAAATAAATCATACATTGAATGATGTCTTTGAAGAAGAAACAATTTTGGATATTATAACCCAACTTTCTATAGAAAGGGAAGTAATTGGGCTGGTTGGTGAGGTTGAACTCACGAGGATGCCTAGGATGTGAAAGTGTGACCAGTTTATTTTCATGGATTCCATGAGGTAACCAGGGACTTGTTCATTCTGGAAAAAGTACACCTTATTAATCCATTATTCAAATCCCGGAAACCTTAATTTTTATGTGCTTCTTGCCGAGGTAGATTATGTGGTTGTTACCACTTGATAGGAGGTTCTGGCTAGTTTGGGTCCTACATGGGCATCTGGATGGGTGCCACTGCTGACTTTAGTGTGATAGTTGTAGCTTCTGTTATGACATGCCTTTTCCCCTATGCTATAGGCACGAGTCAAGCTTCGAATCAGTTCCTCTGAATGACAACCAGCTAATGTTATGTTGTTTCATCAAATTCGCAAAATAAACCCAGATATTTCATTATAATAAAGTGGTTTTGCAACTCATCCCTAATATTTTCAGCACAAATATCCAAAAAATGCTCTTGTGAGTGCTGGATTCTAAGTGACTTGGTCAAAACCTTCCACCTTTCTATGAAATCATACCCCCTATGAATTTCATGTTGTTTTCAGTTTGTCAGGTTGATGATAATTGTATTCCTTAGTGTAGAAATGAATTAGTAAAGGATTTGATGATAGAGTTATTCCCATCCTGAAACCGATCCTACTAACAAACTACTATTCCAAATGAAGGCTATCCCTATTAGAGTCTATAGAAAACACCTCATCTTGGTTGCCTCTTGTAGATATCAAGGGCCCATCATTGGCCTAAATCGGGGCACAAAGAATGTGAGATGCTACATGGGGTCTCCCACACCATCAAAGGAAGAGAAGATCAGATTTATAAAGTTGGGCGGAGGTTGGGTATCATTATCCCATTCGAGATATGGCCTCCTTTAAAGCTTCATATGCACGTGCCACCCATACATGAATTCTATTTGATTTTTCAAGGGCTTGATGAAGTTAATGAGATTTGGGGGCACTGCTTCCAGAACCGTATCCCTCCCATGGGGAGTCAGTGGGGGTTAATGAGGTGTCCTCTTTTTTATATATTGCTAATTTTCAATTTTTCCTAGTACTGAATGGTTATCTTGGTAGGGAAGAGGCTGGTGCCACAAAGGAGGGAAGTCACCATCAGTTTAGACTTCCTTATGCATGTGGGATAATTTCCTAAGACAAGATCCAATATAATATTTCTATGTTTCTCTTGATAATGGATCAACTCTGGGATGGGGAACATTTGTCTCTGCTTGGAGAGGATACCCTACATGAATATTTCCCCTTAATAACTCCTCAATAAGTTGTGCAAGAGCTTGTGTTTCATGCTCATATTGTGAAACTTTTTCCTCTAGGGAAGGATACTTACTCTTCATAGGAAGTGATCAAGATGTGGTTGTACCCTTCCCCTTGTAATCATTCCATCATTAAGGTGGTAACTTGACATTCAAAATTTCCATGTTTTGGAGTCGTCTCGGGTTCCTAGTGTGTGTGGCCTCATTCGGTACATTCAAGTCACCCACCTCTCAAGGAATGTTTTTTGTGTCCGGGACCTCCATATTTTTGTCACAATAAATATCTTCCCTGTTGAAAGTGAAAACATTCATTGAAGAATATCAGGAAATGATGTTCATGCCACTGTTTTCGATGCAACAAGATGATTCTACACAGCTTCCATTTGGGTCATTGTTCAAACCCTTGACCTTATTAAGCCATTTCGGCTAGTGAACCCCATGAGGATTAACTTTTATCACTGTAAATTACTCTCACATTTATCTATGAACAATGATCCTAAGGGAGTTCCTGGTCAGGGTTGCTTAATGGGCCCCAACCAGAAGAGGTGTGTCTCGCGGTAGGTGGGATTCTGACTATTGAGTCATTTCTCCCAATCTAGAGAAGAATAATTCCATTTTACTGGTTATGATGATAAAACTTTCCCTAACCTTATGTGGTGGGGGTCATTCAAGGTTGTTTTTTTCACTGATTGGTCCAATTGTTGAGGATCCAATGGCTCTAGTTGAGGATTTGACGACTCCTGGGGTGGACATAAAGATATAAATGCTCCCAGAACAAAGGGGTGGGGTTGTTCTGGGATAAATTATGATGTCTCCATGGTCCTCTCAGGGGACTATGAACTTAGAGAGAGTGATTGAGATATAAATTTCACCAACACAGTGTGTTGGGGTTCACTTACAACAACTACCGATGTGTCCCAAATTCACTCAGGAAATGACAATTCGAGAGGCAGAGGTGGTGGTAGATATTCCCCCAGCCTAGAGGGTTGGGTATGTTCCTGGATGTATAATACCATTTAAAAAATAGTGGCCCTTTTAATGTGGTGAAATTTTCCTCATGTAGGATTTGGGTGCGATGGTGACCCATGATGAGAATCATTTCTCACTGAAATTTGTTCGGGAGATCAAAACCTTGATCTCCATGGTTGAAATTTCTTCTTATTTTTTCAAGGAGTATTGATCGAAGTCATACTGGCTATCCTCTCTCTCTGTCTGTAATATATGAGCACTTTTGGAAAAGAGGAATTATATTATAGTGACCAATTTCCCTGAGCGTTTACTAGTCCATGGACCTCGTCGTGGGATATAACACTCTAAGATGTCATATCTAAAGGGATATACTATTTCAATGAAGAAGTAATGTGTAACAATCAATAATTACCCCATCCTAGAATTTGGATGACTAAAGTGGATTTTTAGGTCATCTTCCGAAGCATCATAATGCAATGGCGGCTAGTGTGTTGCATGTTTGTGTTGTGCTTTTTGTTTATGATTTTGGGACATAGAAATATCATCTAGGTCGAGTTGGAAACATAGTATCCTAATTTTATAAAGGTGAAACTCATATCTAGTATAAGGGAGATATTGATCCTTCAGTCTCTATTGAGTGTCCCACATATTCTGGAATAGATAAGGCATCCAATCCTTCTCTAAATCCTCAGGGATCTCATAGTCAGTGTTAGGTAAGGGACAAAACATGATGGGGTGGTTGTTTCCAGATAACTCTCTCCATATTTCAATGTCATCCTCCTCTTCATCAGAAATACACACCTCCATCTAACCAAACCATAAAGTATGGATCTGATGGCTGCTTTCTAATGATAATGGTGTGTTGCTGAATGTTTATGGGGAACCATATACAGTTGAACCTAATGATTCGAGCACCTCTCTACAAGAAGGTGTCAGAGTTTGGAACAAGCCTTTATATAATGGTGTTTGGGAAAGGTGAGGACTACCTTGTACATGGGAGATATTTCCATGGGGAGGTTGACCATAGTAGATATAAGTAGTAAAGTTCATATGATCCATCTCCACACTACCATGAGGAGGAATATCGTGGTAATTAACACCTTCTATTTCTATTTCGATGGAAGAGACAACATACCCTTTTAGTGTTGAGAATATGTCTCAAACAAACTATAGGATAGTGTCATTGAGAATATTATAGATATGAGACATGTTCTACATCGTGGCCATAATACTCCATCATGCCTTTTGGGGTTGTGCAGGGGTATATGCCTGCTGTATAACAGTTTCTGATATTGGTATATAATTCTTTAACATGGAAGGTATATGAGCCTAATTACAAGAGGCTTCCATTATATACTGATGAGTTGTCTTAATATTGATAGGAATTTGAGCATATCCCAAGATGTGTTCCACTATCACTTAGTGAGCCTCGGTCAGGACATGATTATGAGCCCGATCCTCAGACTTTAGGGTATGTTTCCATTATTTCATGGTAGTAATATGAGCTTTCCCTAAGGTGTGTTCCTCACTCACATAGTTGGACTCATTTGGATAAAGAATATGAGCCTATTTTGAATATTAATTCCCCATCAAAATATGCTGATAGAACTCGAGAATGAGAGAAGGAATATGAGCCTCCCCCATTGTTGCCTTAGAATGATTCTAGCATAGTCATTCATTGACAGAAGTAGGAGTATGTTCCTAACATTGATGATATGATATAATATTCCAGATGGATCCATTGAAAGGAATATGTGCCTATCCTAAGGCTTAAGTTATTCCCACATGGTCATCCTCGACAAGAATATGGATATATGCCCAATCCTAGACCTTTGGAATATGCTCTCAGACTTCTTGGACATGCATGTTCCCCTTTCCCGAGGTGTGTTCTTATCTCACATAGTTGGCCCTGGTTGGAATGTGGATATGATCCTGATTCGATGCCTCACCCTTTATCATAATATTCCCATAATCCTACATGACTAGATCAAGAGTGTGCGCTTTCTCTAGTACAAACACTTATTCAAGATGATCAGAGTGTTATGTTTTCTTGGTTGTAGGAATACGATTATGTGAATGTCCCTTCATTTTCAACAATTTTAGAATATGTTGATAGAGTACTTCAATTGTTTCTAATATATATTGGAATTTTAGAAAAATGTGTACAAAGATATGAGGCTTCACCTTTTCAATCTCTATGATGAATTGGTATATGTCTTATATTGAAGTGGGTATATGTGCTAACTTATTTCCTACTTGTTACATTAGAGTATGCTTATGGGATTCATATATGAGGGTAGGAATATGAGCCTCTCCCATGATTTTTGTGGAAATATTCCCACAGACATGTTCAAAGAAAGCAGGGATATGATCCGGCTAGCGGGTCCCTACCTGATTATTCATACAGTCATTGTTTGTGGGAGTATGGATATGTGCCCTTTATTGGATTTCAGATCATTTCTACTTCGATGTGTTTTAATTATTTCTCATACATGGGTGTCAATGGGAACATTGTATCAAATGGTACCCTCAGTAGGCGAATGATGGGTACTTGCAAGATGTTTTCAATGAGGGCGGTTAGCAGGAGACCTCCTAGGTGGCTCCTAAACTTGAAGGGAGATGTATCCAGCCTCCTGGTCTACCTTCATCAAATATAGAATGTGGTGGTCATCTCACTCAGGGTACAAGAACCCAAAGTTGTTGGTTGTGATGATAATGTCAACAAGTTCTATAGCATCGTTTACGAGGCGATGTGGACCCACCGAACGTCACGTTTGGGGGATTTTATGAGTAGACATCATGGTTGGGATAGTACCATATAGGTATTACTTATAGTACATCATATTTACTACCTGTTGTTGGAGTCTCTATGCTGGTGATATTGTTTTCTGAGCAGTGGAAGTTGCAGTTCTGGAACTTTTTAGGAACAAATGATGTATAATGACGAAATCATCTCAAATTGGACTGCTGAAGCAGTATCATAAATTAAAAAGATGTAAAAGAACAATGTTATCAATTATTTTAGTATCATAAGAATAATATTCTCAAAATAGATATGCATGGTTAACCCATTTGTTCATTTCTTCCTGATTCAACCATTCCACTCATTTGGACTTATCAAAACAATGATATAGTTATGAGAAAAATAGATACAGAGGATCATTTCTAAGATTATAACAGTCTTATTACTTTGTTTTGGTAGGGTTTTCAAAACAATGTGTCCTAACACATTATAACCCAATCATTTTTTTCATTGGAGAGATTAATTTTGGGTTCACTATTTTTGTTTCGTCAAGAAATATGGCATGGAATGGGTTTCACTCTTCACGTAACCATTTTCACTTTCCCAAAAAGATCCCAATGGTTCCCCCTTCCGTAGTAGGGTACAAACATACTTTCCAAAGGTCGATGGTCATCTTTGTTTTCTGGTCCATCAATTCTTAGGGACTCACATTGGTCAAGAGTATGGGAGATCGGGCTCATCACACCTTTTTTTGGGGAATTGTTGAATTCTTCGGGACTCTCTTTTATATTTAATATATATTCATTAATATATTCATAAAACTAATATGGGACCAATTACCCTAATGAAAAAAGTTTATATGAATTATTTTTTTATATGAAAAATATCGAGATCTATTTGGTGAGTCCATCTGTATCTGTCTGAGGTCCTTAATCATCATCATGTAAGAGGAAATTGCTTATATACTGAAACTATACAACCATTTGCTTCATAACATGCTCCCATATGAGGAGGCAATTAATATTCCAAGGGAGGGATTGATCCATTATGAGGCATCCTACATATCCTGGCTGTTGTGGGAATAAAAACCCTCATTGTTCATTTTACCCATGCAGTTTTACCTCATACGGAAGGACTTATATGGGTGGTCTAGGACACCTTCATGTCTTGGTCATGAAGGGAAGTCCTATGTATCCCAAATATATAGAAATAATTAAATTTTTCATAGTTAATTCTTTTGGGAAATATATATTGGGGTTTCCCATGTCATTATGGGGACTCATGGTGAAGATGAAATAATTACCACAACATTCTAAGCTAACTTGATCCATGATCGGTGTGAGAAAAAGGGATAAAAATTAACCAATGTTATTGTTTTGGATAGGGGAATCATATTCTGGTCTCTCCATGGATGATCAATATAGAGCTCAATCCTTAGAGGGAGGTGGCCTACGTATCCAAAATATGGTAGGAATTAGAGTCATAATAGTTCCCTTTATGTAGGGGATTACACATTGAGGCTACCCTCGATGGTGAGGGATTTATGATGCTAATAAAGTTTTTGTTTCAACCCCCTAATCCCACACGATCCATGCTTGGGGTGAGAACCAAGGGATATTATATAGTAATCCTCATGGAATTTGGGTATGGGAATTTAATATTAGGGAAGTCCTTGGGATGTTTGGTATAGATCTAGGGTCTTCAGAAGGAATACTACATATCCTCATTGTTCTAGGAATCTGAGTTCTCATAGTTCAATTTATGTTGGAGACCACACGATGAGGTTTCCCTACTAATCTAGCCTTATTGTCTAGAAGACATCAAAAGTCTCAGTTGGAATGCCCTGGGGGTCATATCAAGACCTGACATGACACATATGGATGGTATCACGAGAGTCATTGTGGCATAGACCAAGGAGTGTCCCATGTCTTGGATGAAACCTCTAGGAGACACTGTGAGAGCTGTCCGACATGTATGGAGGGAATCATGAGTCTCAGTTGACATGAGAAAAGTTTATCAAAAAGGCTTGGTTGTCATTCCCAGATGATTTTTTGAGACTTGGATTACATGAGAATGATCCGTAATATGAGTCATGCAATATGTTTAGAGGATGTCTCATGTCCTAAAAGATTGACCCAGTGGGTTCACAAAATCGAAGTGGCACCCGCAGGGGGTACTGTGTGGTGTGAGCTAACATGTCTAGAAGAATTTGAGTGTTCCAGATGATATTCTTAAGGGGTGTCATGAAATCTGGGCAACGTGCCCTGGTTTTATTTCATGTCTTTGGATGACATACATAAAGTTCATGAGGGGTAGTGGGCATGTATTTTTCTTAAGCATTATGCCTCTGATCTTGGTTCCATCCCTTGTATTGTGAATGCCTTGGTTTCATTCAATGTTAGTTTCTTTGAGTCTCTCATGATTTAGAGGACTTTTGGAATGTTATTTTCATGTACTATCAGAATTACTTCTGGTAATATATGAGTGATAACGCAAAGAAATTTATGTATAGTGCAAGACTACCAAGGTTGCCCACCTATATATTACCTGATGAAAAGCTAGCCGGTTATGTGATCATTTGACCCTAGGAGTCCGTATTAGTTGAGAACTGAATCCTGTAGAGCCTAGAAATATAGTCGATTGAAAAAAAAATAATTTATTCATGTTGGGGTTGGGAATTTATAGGCATCGCCACCATTTATACTCAGCAGTTTGTGCACCGTATCAGGCACATGTACAAGATGGAGTTGGTGAAGGGGCCTAGCACCATGTGGTTTCATGAGTCTGTACCATAGACTACTTCAAGGATGTTAACTAATTTTTAGCAATCACGAGTCTCCTCCATCAACATGTCCTTTATTAGACTATTTTCAATTATCGAAGACTTGTTTGATCATGTGGTTTTGAAGAATGACCACTATGTTGTTATGCTGACATATCAGAGGGCCTTCGAAAGATTCCAATGTCTATGGGAAGACACCTATGAGACCTTAGGTGACCTGTATTAGGGTCTCACGGGACAACACTATGGGTACACTGGGTGCATCACATGACTTTTAGTGACCAAGATTACCTATCACCTCCTACATTTTGCTTCCCTATATTTGATGTAATAAAGGTTGGGAGTAACGCGATATTGAATGTGTGTTGTTGAGGGTATTTCTTCTATTTTTTAGAGATGTGTCACATGAACAATATGGGTCGCATGGGGGTGTGTGAGCATTCTCTGTCCTAATGATGAGGATGACAAGCCAAAGGTCTTTCGCGAGACATGGTGATCATGTCTATATGGGCTTGAGGTGCATTGTGGGTTGTCATTGGCGCATCGCATGTCTCTCAACAACTAAGAACCCCTCCCACCTCCTCCATTTTTATCTTATTTGTTTTATTTTACAATGTTCAGGGATCATATGAGTTGGAATGAGTAGTATCTATGATTTTTACTCATTTTTTAGATGATGTATCACTTGACCAATATGGTTCATTTAGAGAGTGCGTACACATGTAGTGGATAGGTCTATCTGTCTGTCCATAGAGCTCTGTGGGGTTTCCTAGACATGTATGAGGAATTTTGTGTGATGAGGCTTAAAAACTAGAGGGGTTTTCAAGGTGAGGAGGAAATATTGCTATAGTATTTCATTGACTTGAAGATCACTGGATGTGCACGTTGCATGTATTTAGGAGACCAGAAACCCCTCTCACCTCCTTCCATTTATCTTCTTCATTTTATGTGGTGAAGCCTCAGAGGTTGTGTGAGATTGGTTAGATGTCACCAAGGGATATTATTTTTCCTAATGATGACCTGGATAATGAGCTTCATGACCACTGGGGGTCTATTCCTTTAGAAGGTCACCCTTATTTATTCTCAAATTATTTTGGATTGGTTTTTAGGCACTTTGTAATGAAAACCACGTGGTCTAGGGGCACCCATTTAGTTGTCTGGGGGGTGGGGGTGTTCGTAATAGCATACATGTTTGTTGAAGAGGGTTATATGGGACTAGTTTCATTAAATGCATGATGCATGGGGCCTTTGTGTGACCTTGAAATGATCACATGATAGTGAGTCTCTTAGAGTATTCACAAATCTTTAACCACCCCCTTCTTCCTTTTTTTCACAGGGAAATAATACCCATATTCAGGTATTTCTTCCATTGGGATTTTGTCAATGCTTATTTGGCGAGCACCAATAGCTACTTCAAGAAGGAGGTGTAAATTTTTTATTCATCAAGGGGAATAGTTGTTATATTCAATGTTGGTCATGGATATTCATATGTACCAAATTTTGTTTTGTTAGATTTCATTGACAATGGTGGAGACTCCTTCCTTAATTGTTGCAGGAGTGTCTTTGAGTTCTTTTTTTACCCATTATTCCCATCCATTTTCATATTCTTCTATGTCCATGTCAAGAAGGATGATAAAAGAAGGGTAATCCTTAAGGTTATGAGAATTATTAGTGTATGAGGAGTTATCTTACCATGGTAATATCATAACTTTATTAGGTTCAACAGATGAGGTGGTGTCTTACTGAAGTTATGAGGATAAGGTTGGATAATTTTGATTTGAAGTATCACCACCAATAGAGGAATCAAATATTTATTTAATACCCCAAGGTTCAACTAAGATAAAAGATATCATAAAACATAGGGATAATGTCTATAAATATAGTATAACTTCCTCAACATGACTGATGGGTAGAACATATTAATCTTTGAGGCATTTTAATGGATTAGGTGGGGTCATTTCTAGACTATTCAGAGTGGTAACCCAAGAATCACCATTAGTTATGGGTTTCAAAACTTATCTTTGGTAGAATATTACATCAATATATTGAGATTCCCAATACTCGAATGGATATTTGTTACCATATAGTGTCCCAATATAACCATTGGTACAATATTTTAGGTATTGATGGTATTATGAAAAGATTTCTGCATGATAATGCAACCAATGCCTTCCTAGCAAGACATTGAATGATATATGTTGTTGTATGAAACTGAAATTAGAGTTATAAACCATATCTCCTAACTGGGTTATAGTCTTAATACAGTGTAAAGGTTTATGTTCACGTTTTTTATAGTCCTTATGCATTAAATATGAAGGGTATAGATCGACTTCAGTGTATCGTAGTCAGTGAAGTGTTTTGACGGGAATAAGGTTGAATATTTATCTATTGTCAATGAAATCTCGATGGATATCAATTTCTTACAATCTATAGGATATGAAAAAGGGCATAATGTGTCCCTATATAACATCATCTATGTCTTCCTTAGTGAAGGAGATAACTACATGACATTATACAGGATCAGCCTCCACCCAATATTCCTCAACAAAAATAGCTATAGCTTCCAATTATTGAGGGAATAATGAATCCTCTACAAGTGCTTCCTGAAGATCCATTAATAGATGTATGGTAACCATAATTGATATATTTTTGAGAATTGTGCCTAATTTCTTCATGATTTCATATTTTTGGGTCAAAGTTCTATGTTTACCAATGGAGGAATATTCCATAGAAGGCCTTTTCAGAGCTAGTGTGCATATGGTAGATGAGTCAAGTTGTTGATTAGATGTAAATGTCATACCATTGGATTGATCCACCATGGCCTTCCCACTTTCCTAGGATAGTCATGTTTTTTCCTCATTATCAGTCAGTCTTATGAAAATATTAGTACCAAATGTTTTTTATATTTGTGGAGGCATATAATTTCCCCTGTTGGGAATATCTAAGGGATTTCCCATGAGTTTTAGTAGTATATAAAGCCCTAACAGGGATGTGGCCAATATGTTTTATTTGGATTTGGTTGTACCACTATATATTTTCTTATCCCATTTAGCCTTGATTCATTTCTTACCAATTTCATGTGAGATGATGGGGTTGATGATAACTTTCATCATCAGATGAGGGAACCATTAAATAAATGAAATTAATGGATCTCAAGATAAAATTTTCATTTTATTAGGACTCTATTTTATGGGTTGGTTCCTATTGTACTGTTTGGAGAGGTGGAACACATTGTACAATTTGGCAAGGTGTCACCTATTCTATTGGTATTGAAGGCAAGAATTTTGAGATATTCAAGTATAATTTTTTCAAAGTATTAGGTTCATCTATATGATTTTGTTTCTCACCCCTCAGACCATGTTGTTTTTAGAAGATTGGATTTTGGAGGGTTGTGGTACAAATGGAGTTGGTAGTTCCACAAAATAAGAATATTAGAGTATATCTAGTCGCTTCAATTATGTATGGATAATAACATGATCCTTGTTTATTATATTTATAGTGATCAAATAAACTAAACTATAGTAAGTATTGTTGATGAATTCATATTAATCATCCTCTTCCTCTGGAAATATGGTAGAAACACATGCTACTTGTGCTGGAGGTTTACCAAGCTTCACTAATCCATAATAAACCATATTTTGTAGGATATATTTGAAAATGAATCATTTCCAGATGGTGTGCCCCAACATTCTGTGAAAGGGAAAATAATTCAAGAAATATTCAATCTAAGTTGATTAGGTCTATTGGGCTATGTAAGAGTTAGTAGGTTATTTTCCAAGGCTTCCAAGAAGTAGCTAGGAACCTAATCTTCTTCGAAGGAATATACCATATTTTTCTAGTCATCAAACTTCGAGTGTTTTGGAACTCTCTTTTCATCTCAATGTTGTTTTTGTTGCTACTATTGCGGGCCTATAGGAGGTTATACATGATAAGGTGCATATATTGGAATAGAAACTTTTACTAAGGCTGGTTTTATTTTCATGATTATTGTTTCTGCTTCTCCTACTCTCTTTCCACCGACTACTAGTATTGGTCAAGATTTAGCACTGGTTTGTAAGATGGAGTCTTCCAATCAATGTGTAACTACCTCAAGGTCTTGTAACCCAACTGTGTACTTAATAAGAATGAATGGTGTTTGAAAATCATAATAGATGTTTTCTATGAAATAAGACACAAAAATATTCCTATTGCAATTGAAAATTTAGGGATAAATTTAGGCTATTACAAATAGAAGTAAAGTCTGAGACACTATCATTTTCCATCTATTTAAATTTATACAGGTTTAGAAAAATTTAATTTTACCTCGTTGAGAAAAAATGATAGAAAAATTTCAGGTGATGGTCTTCTTATCCTATGATTAACCATGCATGTAAACTGGTGAACCAATTGAAATCTGGTCCTTATAAGGATTCCAAAAAATGGAGTTTGTAGTTTTTTTTGAAAAAAAGTGTCATAATGGGTCTATAGAGAGATACATAATGCATTAGATTTTTATTTGTATTTCTTGAACTATCAAACAGTAGAAACATAGGATTTACAAAATTTCATAGGGGAAGTGTCACATCTAGCCATATGGGGTAAGGTTTTTTTTTCTAGTTTCACAAGTGAAAATTGTCCCACCATAGCTTCTAGACATGACTCTAATGATTCAATAGTGTTAATAAGTCCTATGAAAATGAAAAAATGAGTGGGGGATGGAGTAGAGGGAAAAATAGGATGATCTTGATATTTTGGTCACTTCTAAACTTATGCTTGAGCAGGCCAGTTGTACCTTGAATGATATTGTCCTGAATTTTTGGCCAACTAAGGGAAGTCTCGGTATTCAACTATCATGGGTTCAAAATATATTAGTTTCATTGCTCTTGTATTGAGAGGAAATTGTGAATCTAATTTCTTCTGTATGACAATCTCTTCTTACAGAGGGACATCATCTGGGGGAGTAAAATGTGGATCTGTTGGAAGAACATATAGAGTAAGAATATAAACCCTGAGTAATTTCACATTAATCCTTTTCAATTATCTCATTTCTATGTCATAATTAGTTATTATTTCCTTGAGTTTGAGGGATTTGATACCCTTAGGTAATAGGTAGGTTTGAACTGAAAGAATACCCTTTTCATTGGCTTATTCCCTTCAAGGATGAAATAAAATATATTAAAGAATTCCAAAATTTTTGTCAATCCATCAATTTCTAGTAATGACACATTTATTGTTTATTTTGGTGTAAACCATATTTCAAATGGTAATATTCTCATATTGTTATCATTCATTGACATGATGTTCTAAATTATTTTTAGAAGTGGTGCTGATGACATTTTCTAATGTTAATTGCATTGAAATAATTTCATCAATCTCTGAATAGTGGGAGAGTCAGTTTCTCTAAGAGAATCTATCAGAAGAGTTATGATTTCCATAAGTTGTTGTTCTCTTAAAAGGTCATTTTTGATTGTTAATATTAGGGTAGATCATCCTTTATTTAAGGTATCCATTTGATTCTATATGGTGAAGGGTGATAATAATGGAACCCTGAGAAATTTTTTTTCATGTACCTAAAGAAGAATCTACATCTCAGGATGGGATGAACAGTTAAGATTCATTTTTTTAGAAATCTCCCCTACTGAGAGAAGACTAAATTTCACTAAGGACGAGATAAGAAAATTCCACCATACAATAGGTATGGGGGTTATCCTATTCCAATTTCAAAAGGTTTGATGATTATTTTTTGGCCTCAAGGTTTGTGTTAAAAATGCATCCAATCCTGCGATCTGCGGTTGCTCCTATACATCCATGGATGTAGCTGGTGCAGTTAAACATTGGATTTTTTGTAGATTTTTCAAGAAATGGGATGGGTGAACTGTATGATTATCACCTGATCCACCTACTTTAAATGACATTTACACTATCTAATGATTGACTACCCTTAAGCGATATTCGTGCTCGATATTTTTAGACACCAAATTCATGAGTCTTTCAATGACATGCACTCTTCAAGCCCAAAATCATTGAGAGATGTTATGGGAGAGTTAGTTCCAAGCATAACACATGGTGTGAGTATAATCTATTTATTGAAGCTATCCTAAGGATAATACATTACATGATTCCACTTTTGGATGGCTTTGTTGATTGAATAATGTGTTGAAATGAAATTACCCATGTTCACCCCATACATAGATAAGAACATCATATAGGGAATTGGTGATCAATCTATATTTTTCGTTTCACACATCTAAACAAGATCAATACAGAGATCGTTTATGTTTTCCCAATTTTGAGTTCCATTCATCTAGGAGGGAAAATTATTCAATTTTGTGGGGAATCCATTCTATCACCTTAACATGATTTAGGTATTCTTCATAAGGAAATACTTTTTTTTCAATTGAAAAAAGTGGTCTATATGATGAGGCAGATTTCTTGCACATAATATTATGAGAATTTTAATGGAATATAGAATTTATGGGTGGATAAATTCCAGGACATTACTAGTATGTCACCCCTATCCAACTATCTCCTCATAAGCAATATGTCTTATTTTTCACTCACAAAAGGTTCCTCAACCTGATCAACTAAAGTAGATGTTTTCCCATAGCTTTGTTGTAAATTGAAGTTTTTGTAGGGATTTCCTCTAATGGTGTAGGAAGAAAGAGATCCAAGGGTGGTTAAAATAATGGCTGTTGCCTTGGGATATCTCTTAGTTGAGAAAGAGTATTTCTTGGAAATGATGAGGCATTAGGATTGACATGACTCATTTTCCCAAGCTCCTCACTATTGGATGGGTTTCTTAAAGTTTATTATTCAAGGGGGTACATTCTTAATGAAATGTGGTTTTGTGGGGGAGGCCTTCATAGATAATTCCATCATGGTGATTACTACCATCATGGATTAACATCAAACTTCAAGGAGATTGTTTGAAGCGTATACCATCATAAGGACCTTTAGGGTAGATGGTAGTGAGTAGTGGACCATATTTTTGTTTTACACTCTAAGAATGTGGAGGGATAATGAAACAATCATCATGAGATGAGATATTAAGATCGATAAAATTTTTAACATGAAGTTACCCTTTCTATTAAGATGTTCGAGGATGAACTCTAAAATAGTTGGAAACCTAATTACAGGGAGGAACTTTGAAATCACCTCTTCTATCACCGTCATTTGGTAAAAGGGGATTAATATATTTATCTAGTACAGATAATCTACTAAAGGGTTCAAGAACACCAAAATTTAGTAGGGAAGGGTCATGGATTGAGTCTTAACATGCTAATCATATTTCGTGAGGCATATTTTTAGATGCCATCCTTCCAGAAATTAATGCTGGCTACTATGGGTGTTTACTTTCATATAAGAAATAATTTTTGATGAGCTCCCATGTCACTGCTATAATTTGATGATTGGTATCTAGATTTCTTTAGAGATATATACCTTCCCCGGAGTGTCCATTTGGATGGACTGATGACCTCAAGTGGAATGGGGATATGGAACCAATTCTATTGTCTATATTTCATTGGATTGTGGCTATGAACCTCATGGATGGGAGGATGAATACACATATGGTCCATAGTGAATTTGGAATTATCGAACTCAGTCACTTCAAATATTGAGGCAGGTTTGTGATCTTGATTTTTAGTCACCACTGATATGATCATTATTTCAATGAAAACTTTTGTAATGTGGGAAGGAATAAATGCATGCCCTTCAATCATTTCCATGATGTAGGGCTTGGATTATTCATTTGTAATGGGAATATAATACCATTTTTTCTAGAGAAGGGATGAATTCCTACTCTTTTCTGCCTTTTATTACCATGATATACCAACAATCATCCTATGTAGGGGCAGATATTTTGTTCGACCCCCTATTTGTTGCTTCGGACTTCTATCTTTTTTCCTCTGATTGCTGCAAACTATGATGGTGGGATTTATGGATGTGGGAACTTCTATGTTATTACTCATGGTTTTTTCCCATATTTGATTGGAGGGAATCACAAGATGTTTTTGAATTGTTCTAGGTGACATGGTTTGTGTAAGAAAGTATTTGTGACTTTATGTGGTTTGTCGCTTAATTTTATTAGGTATATTTATTTAGATCGAAAAGAGCTACGATCGTGCTCTATATTCTTTTGTCGCTACCCTTAATAGGTTATCACAAGTTCCCTGGTCTAGTGGACCTAGTCCAGACTCTTGATAAAGGTACCCCATCATGATGATACATGTTTTAGTGATATGTTTACAACATCTATTGTTGTAAAGATCCATTTTGAGAGACCCGTGTGTTCGTGGGATATTCTCTCGAAACAATTTGACACAAAAACTAGTTCCATTGGATTTTAGGCCACTAGTTATTGTTAAGAAGATAACTGGTGGGGCTTCATAAATAATGGGGTTTGTCATGATGCCTCTAGGTTTGGGATGGAACCATTTTTGGGTTACCCTAGAATGAGTGCATTTGAGACTCAGTGTTGAAGATTATAGGTTGGTGATAATTTCCTATGACATGATAAAGATGCTTCCTACTATATAATAAAATCATAAGATTATATTTATTGAAAGGATGCCATTGGAATGGATTGAAGGGAGTTATTTTCAAAATTTCCGACATATATATGATGAAAACAAACAATAAAATACCATCAATGAAGTATCTCAATAAATGAACACATGAATAAATAATTGTTTTGGATCCTTATTTTGGGCCTCTTTCGTTGTGTATGAAGGGTCCTAACATGTGGGAAACACATTCATCATTTTGTTAAGGATTCATTTTATGTTTACCATTTTTCATTTTCTATGTGTTTCAATCCCATAATAATTTTTAGTTTATGTGTACCTATTATCCAATGGTAGAGAGTAACACGGATTTTTCAAATGACACATTAGAAAACATGTAGGATGATAGGATGGGAGGTCCAGATCATCACACCCTTTTAGGGGGAACTATTTCTCACTCTAGGAATCACTTATAAATTTAAAATTTATTCATGAATCCTTTATTAGCTCCCAGATATAAGACGATTCATCCTTGTATTAACAATAAATTATGTATCATATGTTTATTTCAGAATCATCTATATGTATTTGAGGTTCTCTATTATCGGCGACATCTATATGTATCGAAGGATATCCATCAATGGTACCATTTTTTAATAGGATTATATACTGTTATATCATTCATTATCAAGATTCTGGTTTGAAGACACTAAATTGGGAGCTCTAGAATTTATCATCATCCAGAAAGATGGAAGTTGTTTTGATAGTGGGATTAGACCCATGAGATGGTCTTCCTACATATCCCTATAAAAAGAATCAGAACCCACAAAGTTTGGTTCCACATAATGGGACACATAATAACTTTTAATGTCATGTGATGAGGACTAAACAATACAGTTTAATGTCATGTGACAAGGATGTGTAGGATAAAGATGTTTATTCAAGAGTTATTGTGGGACTTACACTAAAGTAGCCCAGAGGACCTGGAAGGAGTATTAACTCCCATGTTAGATTTCACCGTACATGGGATATGTCCTAGATAATATTAAGGTGAGTTTGGGGTGCTGGGTTTGGACCTCTAGGAGGATTCCAACATATCCAATTTGGATGAGAATAAAATCCCACATAATTTTGATGGTTGAGGATTAAACCTATGGAGGAGGCCCATTTGATTATCACAGTAAGATCTATAAAGCATTTCCCCTCCTAATTTTGGAATTTTATAATGTGTATTTTATGATCTTCACTCACCTCTAAGACCATGTGAGTCATTGTTAGTTTGAGAAACAAGAGGAAGTGGGAAATATTACAAAAAACAAAATATCTTTCATCCTCAAGTGGATGAGGCCAAGGATATAAGAGGGAGAAAGGGATCTGGTGACTATCTACCATATTGTTTTTATAACCTGGGTTAGCATATATTCATATATATATATATATGTATACATCTTGGAATAAAGGATAGGGGCTTACTCTGAGAGTGATTCCCTACCCCCAATTCTAGATAAGAGAGGATGATAACGAACTAATCCACATCAAAGGGAAAGGAAAGCATTACCTCATTACCTTATGAAATGGTGAGGTTCCAATAACTACTCCAAGGTTGAGACTCTCATTACCACAATAATGTATGATAGATGACATTCTAAGTACCCCCTTGTTTGGTTGGTTACTAGTATGACCTCATTTAACATTCAAATATATGATCACGAAGAAATTTTAGTTTGACATTTTATTTTGATCATACATATATGGTGTATTATAAAGAGGTCCTGGCTTGGTGGTTCATTAAGGTGTCCATTTTTGGAATAGCACTTCACAGTAGAGGTTAATGGAAAGGGTTTTTTGAATAGTTCATAGAGAGGATGAGATACGACTGAATTCTATATGTAGGGTACCAAGACTTGAGGACCCCATCCTATATATTGTTTTCTATACAAGATGGTGTCTTGGAAAGATTTAATCTAAATGAATTTTGTAAAATGACAATCTGTAAAGGAATCTTCTATGTGGATGGATGTTCACAAAGGAATTTTCTATGGGGATCGTTATTCACAATGATTTTTCTTTCTATACAGACCTCTTCTTATGCTATGCTGACCAATTATAATGGCCTCTTTTACTTCGAAATATGTAAGAAAATATTACATACTAAAACAACTTCCTCATTGTGTCTCTATTTGTTTCTCTATTTATATCTCACACACCGTATCATGCTACCTTCTGATCTATCCATTTGTGGGGGTTTTATAGTGGTATGGATTTAACTGCTTCCCTGGGTTGATTAGAAGAAAAACCACAACCTGTGAATAATTTTTGTTTTTAGGAATCCACCTCACCCTATAAATTTATTTAGATAGTGGGTATGGTCTTGAAGGTTTTGACTCACCCTATAAATGAATTTTCTTTTATGGGGTCCTAAAACTCATCCCTCTCCCCACAAAGAAAAATTTGTGTGTGGGGGCCTGGAAATCATGCCTCTACCAACAAAGTAAAACTCATTTTTCGGGGGGGGGGGGGGGGTGGAAATAATTCCTAACCCAAAAAAAATAATTTTCATTTTCATGGGGATAAAATATTATTCATATCCTAGAAAACTAGTTTTTGTTTGTGGAGACACAATGCAGAGGAACTATGCGGAGTAGCAACTCGCATACCGAGCATGCTATGTGGAAGGTGAGGTTCCTTTAAGGATCCTTTTTTGATCCTAGTATTTAATCATTTTAATCATCATGAAAGATATAATTTTAGTTTATTAAATCCCTTCCAAAATTAAATAAAATAATTTTGATCTTCTATGAAAAATTTTATGAACACAATATTTACATTAGATGTTTTGACGATATTCAGCCCATATATCCAAAATGAAATTGGTAAGATAAATGTGGTCAAAGTGGTAATTATTAAATCTTATTGATGATAATAATCTTGAAATAATTTTCATATTTATAAATAAATTATACATTTAAATGAAACTATTAAATATGATTATGAAAAATGAAATGAATTATAATCATGGGGATGATAGGTCGTATGTACGCACGAGTTATGTTTCCATTTTTACATGAATGTGGGAGAAAGAAGATAATAATTATTTTATATTTATATATTTATTATTTAATTATAAATATCATATTTACACTTTGCTGTATTTTTATATATACCATCCATGTGATGCAGTATTGAAAAACGAATCATATCGCTTCATAGAGGTGGTAATCCATAGGTAGATAATAATGATGTTATCATTCTTAAAAGGATGTAAATTTAAGAATATATATTTTATATAATATTTAATTAATGATAATTATGTCTTGAATATATTATATATACATTAAATCCATCATTATAATCATATGTCCTTGGTGGTAATGGAAAAATAATTACATTGGTTCGTGATGCGGTAGTCCACTATAAACATGAATGATGGTTTTATTTTTCTTTTGATGAAAGATAAGATGGAAATAGGTTATTAATTTTTAAAAATAACATATAATTATATTTATTATAATTATTTTATTATTTAATAATGTTTGAATAAGTTTTTAAGGAGGTAGAGGAATAGATAATACTAAAACATTCTCTTAAAAGACACACTTTTTCTTAAAAAAACCTCATTTTCATTACACCTTAAGACATATAAGGTTTGAATTATTCCCAATTTAATACCTATATGAAATTTTAAGGGATTATAATTATGAATTTATCATGGTATTTTTCAATATATGGTTCTCAAAAATGTGTGAGTAAGAGAGGAGATGAGTTTCCCTCCTATAAGTGAGGGGAGGGGAACTTTTGGAATTTAATAAAGTATTAAATTAAAATATATTACTTTTAATGAAAAAATGGATTCAAATTTTTTTAATTTGAATATAAGTAGAGTATTATTCTGTAATATTTCATACAATAATGTTTGGAAAAGTTTTGGTTATGTTTTCACCCTTATCTCATAGTTTTAACCATCCATTAATCCTTTGGACAATTATCATTATATCAATATTTATTTCCTTGAAGGATCATGAAAGTTAATATAAAAAGACAAGTGATAAATAAATGGGAAATTTGGGAAATTTTAAATCATATCCCATGAATTTGGATAATGAAAGGATTTTTAATAATTTAAAATAATTTATTTAAATAATGTTTTTTTTAAAATATCATTAATTACATTTTTGGAAATACATGGAATATTATATTATAATATCTAGCAATCACATGTAAAATGGTTCCAAAAACTAAATTTATTATAATATATTGAATATATGGTATTATATTTATTATCATATCATATTTTTAAATGTTTAGATATCATTTTATATTTTAGCTTTTGGTTAAACTCTGGGTTGACCAATTTTAACCTTACCCATGGTAACAGATTTTTAATATTAAAGGGTTATAATTTTAATTATAATCGGTTAAAAAATAGAAAATGAATGAATTTTTAAGCCAAGTATCATAAAAATTTTCCTCTTTGAATATATTTTTAAATGAATTAATAAAATATCTGTAACATTAAATACTGTTAATGCCATTTTATTAAATATTAACAAAATTTGACTTATAAAAAATCATTAAATAAATGGTATTGGAATATAAACCGTTCCCGCATATATAATATTTTTTATTTACCTTAAAAATTCATTAGACACTTTAATTAATTGAAAAATATTACTTTTAGAGTTTTTCAAATAGTTTACTTGATTTTTTATTGGTTATACAAGTAATGTGTCAGTGTCACGTAAGCATTTAAGATAATTATATCAACACTAAAAAATAAAAAATAAATTAAAATTATAAAAATTTATTAAATCACTCATATCAAAATTTATAACAAAACATAATAGGTTTTTATCCATTTCAAAAAATATTATAGATATTGTAATTAAGAAAGTGACTTTTCTAACTTTATCTTTTATATAAATATTATAACGTTAAAAATCAAAGATAAATGAAAAAAATGATTTTTTTTAAGTTTATCTGTCTATAGGAAAAATAGTCTAATAAAATAAAATCAAAGAAGTGTATGAAATTATTTAAAGCCTAATCACATTAGTTCTATCCCAAATAAACCATTTTACTTTTATCGCGGTAACAACAATTTACTATGGTTACTATTCATAGTTACCAAAAATAAAAGGGACCTATTATCAAAATTTGGACCCCATTATTAAAAATTTGGAAGCCATTTTCATGATTAAATTTCTATAATTGGAAGAAATTAATATCTTATAAAAATATAAAATGAAAAGAAAAATAGTTTTTCATAAAAATGTCTTTTTACATATAAATTTCTTTCACACCAAATTCTAGAATAAAATTGATTAAAAGGTAATTAATTAGATTAATAATAATTTTATAGTACTAATTTTTCATATATATTTTTTTAAAACAAAATGTAACTTTGTTAAATCTTGAAACAAAAATAAAGTTTTCAATAATAATCATTATTTTTCAAAATTCACTTGAAAAAATATTTTATTAAAATCTCAGAAAATATGTCCAAAATATTTTTGACATGATGATTTAAAAAATGATATTATTTTTATAAAATAAAATTTATAAATCATCTAAAGAATTTTTATAATATTTTTTTTTCAGAAAAAACAGTATGATGTATTTTTGAAGTAAAACATTTTTTGATGAATAAATTGACTTTAATAAAAATTGAGTACTTATTTCATAATAATTAATTAATAAATTTCATGGAGTAGGTAATATATATATATATATATATATATATTTCATAATGTGTTTAATCCTATTCATAAAATCTAATTCAATATATAGGTTATATCATTAAAATTTAAATAATAATAGTTTTTGGTTTTATAAGCTTAGTGTTATGTATCTTTTACGCTACCAAACATTGTATTTCATTTAAAATATTGGGATATCACATTAATCCTCATGAATAATAAATTTAAATCTATAATATTTTATATGATAACTATATAAATGCATATAATATCAAATATGACCCACTTATAACATTTAAACTAACATTAATTAACAATTCTTTATTCAAGTTGTTGTTTCTGAGTGTTAATTGTTATGTTTTTAATATATGTTTTAGTTTATTAGATGTAGTTTATAAAACATGATCATTATTCCAAAATATTCATCATTATAATAATTAATTAAATAATATATATATTTATTATATACATATTTATTATCATTCTTGGAAGGTGGACAGTAAAAATAAATAACATTGCATCGTGCAGGTGGCAGTTCATACATACACACGAGCGACGATATCATTTTTAATGGGTGGAAGGATAAGAAGATAAATGATATATTATATTTTTATGATGATAAATATTTTATAAATATCATATAAATTGATTAATTACATATTTATAATGATCCATGTAAAGTGGTGATGAAAAATGAATTACTCTCCTACATGTAGACAATAGGGCGTACGTATGCATGAGTGATTTTTTTTATTTTCTAATGGATTGAAGAGAGATTAATAGGTGTTTTAGACTGTAATAATAACATTTTATCAGATTTAAGATTCTAATTTTATTATTTTATCATGTTTATAGACAATTTTAATGATGTATACGAGGAAATAAAATGAAAACACTTAGTCGAGAGATATACCTCTTCTTTGGAGAACCACCTTTGGATTACAACTTAAGCCTTCTATGTTTGGAATTTGGATCATAATAGGTACCATAGATTTTATATATTAATGTTATAAAGGAATTTTATTAGTGATATTAAATGATATAAGTCTCATGATGTGTGAGGAATACTAAAGAGGTGGCACCCTTTTATAAGGGTGGGATAGGAAGAACATAGAAATTTTCAAAAGATTAGAATATATTATTGTATTATTAAAGAAAAGTGGATCCCAAATAACTCATCTTCAAATATGGGATTCCATATAGTTAAATTATGATCTTAAAATTGGACAGGGATACTCTTTTAGGTAATTTTAACCAATATAATTTTAGTTTTGACCTTTTAAACATGTTTTAACATTCATCGAGGTAACTATTTTTTTTAAAAGTGTTACTTTTCATAAGAAAAAATAATGAAAATGGTCTTAGTAAAAATTTGGAAATGATGATTCAAAATATGGTTTAAATCTAATGAAGTTACTTTTCTAAATATTAAACAAATTAATTTAAAAATAAACCCTTAAAACCATATGCAAAATGATATTCTAAAAAATTACTTCTAAGTATAAATTTTTTTTATACGAAATGAAAGTACAATTTTGAACATAATGATATTTATTGAATTATGTATTACTAAAATAAGATAATGGAATTATAAAACACCAAAAAAATTAGTCATTGTAAATACATGAAATGAAATGATAGTTTTCTAAAAAATTTGGATTTTCACTATACTATTAAAAATATTTATTTTTAAATGTTCTAATAATTTACAGTAAAATCATATTAACTTATTGATTTCAAAAATTATATTAATTTTATAAAATAATATGTTAAAAAATTATAATTTATGTTTTTTTTCGTATTCCTGAATAAAGCGACGTGTATTGATGAATTATTTTTCTAGAAAGTGAATATTACTATTATTGATGATAAGGTGTTACATTCTTACCACCTTCAAAAGATTTAATACTAGAAATTTATACAATTTATCCCCATGAAATATGTGGGTAGTTATTCATCATAACTTCTTCAGGTTCCCATATTTCGTTTTCTATCTTATGATTTCTCATATGTATCTTTAGTAGCCAAGTCATCTGATTGTTGGATATGCTCTTCATAATAAGATAAATTATGTTCCAATTATGTTTCTTTAGAGGTGATTAGGTGTTTTGGATCTATAATATACATCCTCAATTAAGAAAAATTGAACAAATCATGAATTTTTATAGAGGCTAGGTAGCATTGAAAAATGTTAAACTAAAGATCAAATTCATTCGTGAATTTTAAAATACCCGAGGTACCTATAACTTAGTTTCCCTTTCTAATAAAATTTTATAAAACCTTTACATGAATATAACTTCATGAAACAACGATCTGAAAATTGAAATTATAATTATAACCTTTAGTTATTGTAATATTTGTTTTCTTCATTGAGAAGGATTAATATAATTTTGAGTAGTATTCCCTTTCACCGTTGTATCCTCAATAAGATCTAGGCATACAAGACTCCTTTGCCCAAATGTGTCTTTAAAAGTTGGAGTGTAACACATCTTTCCATATAATTCTTCATATGTCTCCATTTGAATGCATGAATGGAAGATATTTTTATATGAAAATCCAATAAAAGCTAAATATTGCTCCCATATACATTAAAAGTCAATCGAGCACAAAATTATCATATCTTCTGATTTATGAAGATTCCATTAAGATTTACTATTATTTCAAGGATGATAGGCGGTACTCAAATTCATATCTATGTCAATATCCTTCTAAATACTATTCCATAGTTTCTATGTAAACAAAATATCATGATCGGGTACAATTGCAAGAGTTATACCATGATTTATTACAACCTAATTAATAAATAGTTTTGAAAGGAAATCAATAGGTAGATCTTACCTTATAATCAGTAAATGTGTGGACTTGGAAATAAGACAAAAATAACCCATATAGAGTAATTATTTCTTGGAGTTCTTGGAATTATAGTGTTAATTTATTTTTAAATATAATCACGTTTCCACATAGTAATATCTAATGGTTTCATGAATCATTTTTTATTTTTTCTCTCAACTTTTACCTATTAACAAACCAACAATCCTGATTAAAAGTATGAAATTTCATGATTCGTATTATCCCACCAAAAATGTACATTCCAATCCTCATATATTTTTATTATTTTTAGGGTTTATAGATAAATTAATGTTATAATATTAATATATTTAATCTATATTTTTCTTGGATGTGAATAGAACACATAACATCTTTCTAAATTTCTACACACCACCTTCTTAAAAAAATCCATTAGTATCTCATCATTAATTGAATACATTTTTTGAAAACTCTTTTACATGAGATATGAACTTTTTATCATTTATAATAAAGATCAATTGGAAATGGAGTGATTTTTCCCCTTCCCTTATAATTACCATATCCATCTTTACTAATTACTTGAATAATAAATCCTTATTAATCGTCATATTAATGAGATTTACATGATATTTACTACTCAACACATCATATACCTTATTATCCTTGATAAGGAGACAGTGTATCGATCAATAATAATCCTGGATTATATTTATCCATCTTATTTTCCTCAGGTTGATCTATTTCTATTAAAATATCTATTTCAAGATCTTATAATCAATATCTATCTCATATTTTCAGCATAAGGATAATACCTCATATGTTTAAGGAAACAATTATACGAACTCAAGATCATGGGTTAGATTGTTTTTTATTGATATTTAACTAACTTGAGGAATAGGCAATAACCTTATCATTATGAATAAGCACACATCCAATAAATTTCATTGATATTTCACTATATATCACAGATCCATCCCCTCTAGATGAAAATATTCCCATTACATGTCAAATTCATTAATGTATTTTATTATCATAAATAATTTTGATTGAATTGATATTATTAACCACATAATCCAATGAAACTACATACCTTAGTTTTTTTAGTGTATACATTATTTAACCACATATGACTTCTAATGAACATCTAATATTTCATTCTTATAAAACATATGGGAAATATAAGGAAATTTATGATGCTATAATTCAAAATTTATATTTTTACCATATAACTTATTTTATCTAAGATTCTCAATAATTATTCATAAATAAATATTATTCTATTATTAAAATTTTTATTAAAACAATATTTCATTAAAAAATACCACAATGAATTTTTTAAGATATTCCTTGAAAAATATATTCTTCAAATCCAAAAAATTTTAGGTGAATTGGTCTATCCAAAGTGAATTAATATGAACTCATAAATTAAATAACTCATAAGAAATTATTTCTTTGGAATATATTCTTTCTTTACTCAAAATTTATGATTCATAGAATGAATATCAATATTTGAAAAATATTTAGCTTCTTGAATTTGATGAAACATGTCATCAATATGAGGTAGTTGGTTCTATATCTAAATATTTATTACATTAATTTCATTGCAATTGAGGAACAAACTCATAATCCCATCCATTTTTCACAAATAGAGTAGAATATCCTAAAGGTGAAATGATAGGGTGACAAACTTATCACCCAATTCTTTTAGTTACTTATTTAAATGCACTAGCTGAAATTTGGCCATTCTATAGGTATTATCAGATATAGGTTTCATATCAAGATGATTTAAATTGAATATTCAACTTCAAACTCTATTGGATGTTTGGGTATTTATCCAGGAAACATATTAATGTAGTCTTTCAAAATAAAAAACATCTTCTATCATATAATTACCAATCCCATCTATAGGTAATGTCTTATATTATTCTCCTAAAATTTCATTAAGGATATTTATTATAGTTTTATCCATGAACTATTTAGATGATTAAGTATCTATTTCTAACAAACTTTATTCCACATATTCATCCCAAATCATGATCTCATTATTTTAGGAATAAATTTTTAATTATAATTTGAAATAAAATCCATAATAAGGATTATATCAAAGTATAAAATCGGTATAATAATCAAATTTTTGCATAAGTTAGGTCTATTATTCATAATGTGGATTGAAAGAAATAAAATTTTTTCAATAATATTTCCTATATGTGTCTTGATTGTTAAGTCCCTTCTCATTATGCTAGAAAAATATTTAATTTTATTAGAAAACATGGAAGATATAGAAGAGTTTGAGGATCCATGATATAATAAATCATAAGATTACATATAGTTAAAATCAATGTATCTACAACTACATGTTTAGGAGATTTAGCTTTATCTATATTAATTTCATAAACATGACCTTCTTCCATTATCCCCTTTTGTGGTAAGTGACCATGATGTTGGTGGAATTATTTTTAATAGTTACCTTTTTATTTGTAGATAAATAACTATAATTTGAAGGATTATACCTTACCATTATATTCATGATCCTAATTCCATTTTTTAAATCACTTATATAAAACTCAAGTTACCTTCAATCATGTACCATGATTTATCCTTCCACAAGTATCACATATTCAAACTTCACCCTTATCTTCTTCCCCTTATCCATTTTTTTCTTTCTGAGGTGCCCAACCACCCTATTCTTCCCTCACATTCATCCGATTTTATGAGGCTTATAGAATTATTTCTTTATATAGATAACACAAGATATGATATCATCCTATGGTGTGAATGTTTTTAGGACTATATCCCATTGAAGTAGTAGTTTTATCCCCTAAAATAAACAATCAATTCTACTATTTAGATTATATATTTAGTCCACCACAAGCCTTTAAAACCTTATAAAGTAGGTTTCATACTTATAAATATTTTCTTATTATTTTTATCTTATAATTTGTAATTATCTCTCCATATTTTCTCCTTTATCATGAGGAAGATAATATTCAAATAAAATTAACTTAAAAACCTTTCACTTCATTATCTCTATTTCATCCTCAACCATAGTATTTTGAATGAGTTATCACTATTGATCCTCATCACCCATGAAATGATAAATATCCATGATATACTTCTCCCTTTCATTACATCAAAAATTTAGAATCATCTTGTCTAAGGAACATATCCATTGATTAGATAAAAATGGATTTTTGGTTCCATTGAATAATGGAGACTTTTGTCACATGAAATTTTCAATCATTTTTTTTCATGTTGTGGATCAAAAAGATACTCTAAATGGTAAAGGTTATCAGTCATAACCTGAGTTAGCTACTCTAATATATACATAATTTCTTCACCTCTAGATCTATGACCAACTATAGCTTCATTATCTTTCCTAAAAGATAAATCCCAAAATACATTACATTAATTGATGAAATTTCCATTCCTTCTTCTAGGTTTCAGTTCTAAATAATAAAATAGACAATATTATATCATAACATTATAAATTATATTTTATATTTCTGAAACTGTAGGAATAATTAACATAAATAGAAAATTTATTCATAGAGAATTTTAAAATAATAATACTTTTAATTTAACCAAGAAATATCCCCGAGTTTCTCTATTACGGTGTGACATGTGAGGCCCACTCACTGTAAAATGGTGAAGATCGAGTTAATACAAAATCTACCCCTTTCAGAGTTGTTACCCCTTGGTTAATTTATATCATTTTTGTTCTTCCACTAGCTAGTATATTACGAGGGATGTATTTTATAGGGTACCACACAGTCTATAACTTACCAAAACATCATGATATTATTCGACACATATACATATACCTAGATTATATCATTTGATTATGTTATATAATCAATATAATCCAAAATATAGTTCCCATTGTTTATATTAAACTTTATCATATACCATCTCTAACACCCTAACACTAGTAACTTGGAGTCAGTAGTTACATTTTAAATTAGGACTAGATACAAGGAATTTCATCCTGAGGGATGAAATATACTAATACTCATGAAAAAATAGATACATGATTAAATCTCACATTACATCTAAAAATATAAAATACAATATTGTATTTTTGCCGAGAACATTATTATTCCCTTTAAAATATCCTTGAATATCACTCATTACACACTTCTTGGGATCCTAGGGAAATAAAATAAAATAAACAGGTGATCTCATATGCCAAGTAAGAGAATGTTTATAATGGAATATATAATAATATAAATAATGAATAAATAATATGGTAGGAATAAATTATGATCAAATATTTCCATATAAAAAATCACTTGAGCTTAAAAAGTATCCATGGATAACATAACTATTTGATTAATCACATGGACATCCATAAATGATTTTATATTGATAGATTTCATATTGTCAAACTTCTTAAAAATACCATTGAGGCCTTGTTCTACGAAATCCTAAATAAATGGGTATAGAATATGAAAAATACCCTACTTTACTTGTCCTATAGGACCTACTAATGCATCGAGGGTCTATGAAATTCTGGGCCCCACCTATTATTTAATAGGTCCAATGAATTAATCATAAGAATAAAACATACAAATTAATCACTATGAATTAATAATAAATGACTATTTATATTGGAATAAATTGTATATAGAATATCAATAATTTAACCAATCAAAATGTTCTTAATACATATATAGAAACACTCGGTTTAGAGTCATACCTCTTCGTATTCTATACCTTAATACTTAAATGGTTGGTATTTTGATCCAAAATGACCTATAGAGCATAGTAGGGAATATTATAAAGGGATGTTGGCAGGTATTTTATGACTTATAAGTATCATGAGGGATGAATAAGAGAGAAGAGGTGGTTTCCATTTACAAGGTAGAAAGATGATATATATGTAATTTTTCATATGCGTACAATATATTAAGGTCTTAGTTATGGAAAAGGGTTCTAAAATGACTCATATTAAAATAGTGGATGTCATACAGTTGAAATAGTACTAGAAAATAGGATATAAACAAGTTTTTATGTAATTTCATCAATTATCATTTTAATTTTAAACCTTTTAAGAAGTTTTAACTCGTATCTTGGTAACTAACCTTTTTCCAATGTTACTATTCATAATGTCAAAACTGTGTTAGATTTGGGTTTATAGAACCAAATGTTTATAATTTATATTACTTTTATATTCAAATAAGTAAATATTAATTAGTCATCTTATTACATACTATTCAATTTTCTATATGAAATTAACGTAATAGTGTCATAGAGTAACTGTCTCATTGAAAAGGGGATTACAGTTTCTCAGATTTATGAGAATCTTGAAATTCCATTAATTTATTCTTTGAAATAGTTATACAGTTGAATAACATTCTATGGTGGGTTTTATAGTATGTTTAATGATAGGTAATAGTACTCATAAGCCAATTAGAATTTATCTCATGAAATACACAAATGGTAATATCTATAAAGGGAGACTTTGAGAACATACCAGCTTGTTTTAATATATCATATTTATGTGTCATTAGATATTCCTATCTATGAGTGTGCGTAATGGTATTTATACGTTAATATTATTATTAATTCATGTCATGACTCACACACTTATATTATATTAATGAAACCTAGATTGAAAATGGTCATCAGAATTGGGGTGTATTGGTTTTATCACGAATGACATGTTATCAAGGAGTAGGTCAAGAAAGTATTTTTACTTCAATATTTATAGAATTATATATGATATAAGTTTTATTTAAATAGACCATTCTCATTAAATTCTATGTACATAGTGTAATAGTGAGCTTATTTAATATAGTTAAAGAAATACGTATCAAGAATATAGGTTGATGACATGGTGTGAAACCTATTGAAGAGATATTTTGAAAAAGGGATTATATTAAACAACATGTGGATGCACCCAAAATTTTCCCAATTTTTATGGTGTAAGTGGTCATTGTAGTACAGCTGGGGTTATTGATATTCAGAGACCTAAGAATAAACCTAATAAACATGCATTCTAAGAAGGTGATTTAATGGTGTTGATTTGGCTATGAAGTGGCCAACTTGGGTTTGAATTGATTGGATTATTTTATATTTTAAAGGCTTAATTGAATTCAATTTAAAATCATGAATTTATCTTTGGTTATCACATGGGGTGGCTTGGATGCATTTCTTTTTAAATTATTTTGATGTCTTCAATTCGAGTGTTTTCTTTAATGAAATACAAACATCCAAAATCACTCCCCAATTATGAGTTTTCAATATCCTAAAGCTAATAAACTATACACATGGAGGATCAAATTGATGATCACTCCAAGGTAGATGATCGTTTTACCACTCGGGATGTGTATCCTTAAAATTAGTTAGTTTAAAAAATAATTTACATCATTGAATGAAGATCTCAAAAATAGAATTGATTAGGAATTACTAAATTAATAAATAACATACAATTCATCCCCTTTATACTCCATTGGATCAACCCATTAAATAATTATCCCTCCATTGATTCTATTCTATCAATGAAAGTAGGTAGTATACTTATGATGGTAGAATTGGAGAATAAGAAAAAAAAAATCACTCCACTATTGCGTGAAGAATTTCAAAAAAGATTATGTAAATAAACTCACTCCCTAAGGCAACAATATCAACATGATATGGAGAAAATAAATAAGAAATTAATAATAAGAATACTTTTATCTTTTATTAATTAAATAAAGGTGAATGAAAACGTATATGGGGAAATTGACAATTCGATTACAAAATTAAATCATGACAATACAAATGAAAGAAATAAAAACATTGATCTCATTCCCCTCACCACCAACTCCTTATATAGGAATATTATGAGCCTTAAATACACCCCCAAAAATAAATTCTATGCCTATTAATTGGGAGATTCAAAATAGCTTGAGAAAATCATGGGAATTTTGATGTTTCACATTTGTTTTGAAAATTCGTCCAGATTCGTCCCCCATTTTTATATGTGAATCTGTAATTTAAGGAGGCCTAATACAGAGGGGTCATAGAGGAAAAATGTTCTCCTACATCTATCCTATATTATATGTAAAATGTTCAGGCCATTTGGCGTAGCCGTTTGGAAGGTATGGTCGAAATGGTGGGACAACTTTATGTGCATTCAGATCGGTCCCACAATATAAATATCAAATTCGTATCCCTTAATATCTAAGAAAAATTGAGAATTAACTCTAGACGCAGTGGAAGGAAATGATCCCCAAAATTTTCTCTTTATACGGTAAAAATTTGAGCTTCATTGGTCTTGGTTTGTGGGCCCGACTTCTATTTGATGGGCCTTCGGCCCATTATGCTTTGTCCAAAAAACTTCTGCATTCATGCTGTGAAATATCCACCATCTCTTGGGATTCATCCATCAATCATAAAACATAAACTATTCCAAAAAATGCGATCAATCATTTACAAAAATATCAAATACAAAAAATTAATAAAATGATCTCCACAAACAGATGATTGATTGGCCCCAAATTTTTATTTTAAAGATTAATTTCATTTGAGATGAGAAATGAAGTTTAAAGTCTATAATGCAGTAAAATTTATGTTTATGGGATTTGTAACATATTATTATTAAGATATTTACAATGAATATTAGCCACTTTTAGTGGCTAATCAAACTCCCAACTTGAGTTTTTCTAGTCCTAAGAAAAATATATTACAAATATAAAATTTGAATTCCGTTTTCCAAAATCATTTTAATACACATTTCTCACCCAAAGACCTAATACCAAAAAAATTATAAAAACCATAAAAATCATTTAAAAAAATCACGTTCCATAATCATATCCCAAGACCAATCCCATTCAATTGTTTAAATTCATTTTCACATTTCATCCAATTTCAATTAGGCATGATGATGAGTTGTGCATCACAAAAGACATGAGGCCCATTTTCTTATTCAAGGGTGGAAATGGAAGTACTATGTGGTTAAAAATTAATATGAGTATCCATTTTTTATTAGATATTTTTTTAACCACAATATATATGAAAATAATAACTCTGGTAATGAAAACTATAGAGTCATGATCCCCAAGTGCCAAAAACCACACATATTTTCAATTCCATGCTCTACAATAGAGATATAAAGCCTAACTCTGGTCAAGACAACTATGGAGTCACAATCCCCTAGTGTCGGACACCACATATTTGAAAAACAAAGTGCTCTATGTGGTCATTATTATTATTTTTTCCAATATTTTTTTGTTTTTTTGGATACTCAAATTAAACTAACAGTGACCCTAAACCCTGTGCTATGATGAAAGGGACCCAAGAACTCAAATTTACACCCAAGATCTAGTATACGTTTATTATGGAATTTTGATTAAGAGGATGAAAATTTAAACATTTAAAATTACATTGGACAACCACACTTTCCAAAAACAATGATCATGAACTTAAACTTGCATTAAAATCAGAATCAAGGCATGAAAAATTATTTAATATCCAATTTCAGAGTTTGCAATGTGTGTTATCATGTTCAAGCTTAATAGAATTTTTCTTTCCATGCATGTTCTTATTCATAAGAAATAATTTTTTTATTTCATCTTCCCACAACATAGAATAACACTGTCCCTAGTGTTTAAAGAGAACTTATAATGGGGTATAAGAGAGGTGTTCCAAGAGGACATTGAAAATATGAATCATTGAATGAAGTCACCTAGTGGTTGATGTTGAAAGCATGTGCCACAGTCTCCCTCCAATCTTGGTATTGAGTCTCAGTAGCTTGGATGGCTGTGATGGGCACTTCCCCATGACATAGGATGTGTACTTTTATTTTTTTATTATATATATATGGTATTTTTTTTACCTACAAAAACATAAAAATAAAATAAAATAAAATAAAATAAACAGATTATACATTTTCTTCTTTTTAAATTTATCAGAAAGGTATTACTTAGAGATCATGCCACATGACATGGATGAATATGGCGCTCCCCTTTCATACTCAACCATACTAATAATAGAATAATAAGTCAACAATATAGGGTACTATCATATTCATTTTTTTAACCTACAGACACATAAAAATAAAATATACTGATAATACATTTTCTTATTTTTAAATTTCTGGGTAAGGTATTACTCAGGGATCACACCACATGACACAGATGAATATTAGGATCCCCTTTCATACCCATCTATACTAATAAAATAATAACATGTCAAAAATCGATGGCATTTTTGTAAATTAAAAATAAAAAATAAAAAATTATAATAAAGATGATTAAAAATGATTGAAAACATGAAAAACAAGGGTTTCATCCCATGAAACACTTTTGTTTAACATCACTAGCTCAACTTTAACACTTAATTGTTTATGTTTTTTCCTCATTGAAGGATTTTTCACACAAGTCTTCATCAAATTTATGTTTTTGGAATGGTTCAATGAATGGTTCGACTATATGTCCATTAACATTGAATGTTTGATCATTGGTGGGATCTTGAATTTCTACAGCCCCATGGGGGTATACCTTATGCACTATATATAGACCTGACCATCTTGACCTCAACTTTCCCATGTGTAAATTATGTTTAGAACTATACAAAATAATAGGTTCACCCAGTACAATGTGTTTGGTTTTAAAATTTCGAGACTGGTAGGCTCATACTTTAGCTTTATTGATACTTGAATTTTCATAAGACTCCATCGTAAGGTCCTCATGTTTATTGAGTTCTAATTTTCTTTTTTGTTTTGACTAATGAGAGATCAAGATCCATTTTCCTAATTGACCGAAAGGCTGTATGTTCAATCTCCACTGGAAAATGACATGATTTACCATAAATAAACCTATATGGGGACATTCCTAAAATGGTTTTATATGCAGTTCTATAGGCCCAAAGAGCTTCTAAGATCTTTCTTGACCAATCATTCATAGATGGATTAATTGTTTTCTCAATTTTTTTTTGATTTCTCAATTGGATAACTAAGCTTGGACATTGGTCTATGGGTGGTGAGCAGTGGACACTTTGAGATAAAATTCATATTTATCCATGAGTTCTAGGAATGGAAAATTGAAAAAATGGGTTCCATGATCACTAATGATAGCCCTATGAATTCCAAATCTCGATAGGATTTTTTCCTGGAGAAAGCTAATTACCATTTAATGATAATTGGATTTTGTAGGAATTTCTTCATCCCATTTTGAGACATAATCTAAATCTAAGAGAATGTAAAAATATCCCCTAGAGTTTAGGAAGGTTCCCATAAAATCAATTCCCTAGTAGTCAAATATTTAAATCACTAAGATGGGAGTGAGTGACATTTGATTCTTTTTTGTGATGGAACCTACTTGTTGACACCTAGGGAAACATTGAAAAAATGTGTAGGAGTACCGTGAGAGGGTGGGCTAGAAGAGACCACTATGAAGAACCTTAGAAAATTTTTTCTTAGAGGAAACATGACCTCCACACACCTCACAATGACAAAATTTAAGGATAAACTATTGTTCAGATTCTGAGACACACCTCTTAATGACTTAGTCAGGGAAGAACTTATAGAGTTATGGATAATAAAACAAATAGTGCCTAACATCAGAAATGAATTTACTTATAGCTTGAGTCTCTAAGAATTTTGGAATGGATCTTGAAACTGAGAAGTTGGCTATGTCGACATACCAAGGGAAATCACTTTTATAGTATAGGTGTTAATCAGGGAATGAATCAGACACATAAGGGTGGGATAAATTGTCATTAAATTCTATCCTAGAGAGATGATCGACTACAACATTTTCAACACCCTTTTTTCCCGTGATTGTGAGGTCAAATTCTTGTAAGGGAAGGACCCACCTAATCAGTCTGGACTTAAAATATTGCTTCTGGAAGAGGTATTTCAATTCAGAATTGTTAGTGTACATATTGATGGGGATCCTAAGAGGTAGGACCTAAAATTTTCTAAGGAAAACACAACATCATGTAACTCTTTCTCAATAGTGGTGTAGTTGATTTGGGAATCATTTAAGAATTTTCGTGCATAAGAAATTACATAAAGAGTTTTATCGCAACGTTTTCCTAACATAGATTCTAAAGAAAAGTCACTCGTATCATAGATGTTTTCAAAAGGAAGGTTCAAATTTGGGTATTTCATGATGGGAGGAGAGGTGATAGATGATTTTATGGTTGAGAGTGAACTCACAAAGCTTTCTATCCAAACAAATAGAGCATCTTTTACTAAAAGACCACAAAGGGGATGAGCGATTTAACTAAAGTTCCTGATGAATATTCTATAGAAACCATCATGTCCTAATAAAGACCTCACTTCCTTGATAGTTTTTGGTGATATAAGGTGACAAATGATGTCAAACTTAGCTTTATCCACGTCAATCCCCCTACATGAGTCTAGATGGCCAATGACTACTCTCTCTTTAACCTTGAAATGACATTTTCATGGTTTAGGACCAAATTCGTTTCTTCACATCTTGAAAAAACTCTCTCCACATTCCTCATACATCCCTTGAATGTATCTCTAAACACTGAGAAGTCATACATTCAGACCTCTAGAAATTCGTCTACCATGTCCGAGAAGATTCCCATAATGCACCGCTAGAAGGTTCCAGGGGCATTGCATAACCTGAAGGGAATACGTTTGAAGGAAAAGGTGTTGAATGGACAGGTGAATTTAGTTTTCCCTTGATCCTCTAGGGAGACATAAATCTAGTTATACCCTGAGTACCCATCTAAGAAATATTAGAATGCATGACCTGCCGCTCTCTTAAGGATTTGGTTAGTGAATGGTAAGGGGAAATGGTCCTTCTTGGTAAATGAGTTTAGCTTCCTATAGTTGATGCAGACTCTCCAGCCACCACTAGCCCTTTTTTAAAGAATCTCTCCATCCTTAATAGTTATTACTATTATTCCAGACTTCTTTGGAACCACATGGATAGGGCTGACCCACTCACTCTCAATTATGGGATAGATGATACTGGATTTTAACAATTTTAGAATTTCTTTTCTCACTACTTATATGATATAATATTAGGATTGAGTCACCACTAAGGTTGACAACATGGCTTTGAATTAGATTCTAGAATATACCTATGGCTCCTGATAAATGGTCTAATCCCATGAATATGAGACAAGGTTCATCCAATGGCTTTCGTGTGTCTCTTAAGTACATCTATAAGCATCCTCTCATGATTAGCTTGAAGAGAAGATAAATGACAATAGTATGTGTTCCATTTTCTCCTAGGAAGGCATACTTCAGTGAAGTAGGAAGTTCGTTCAATTCAGGATTAGGTTGGTCTAAAATTTCATTAGAATATTGGGACTTTGGATCAAGATCAATTTCTTTTTTTAGACTTTCAAATAATATTGTTTCCCCATATGTTGAAGTTTCTGCAACTAGATTGGTTTGATCAATGTTAGGGAAGGGAGTTTGAGTGGTCTCCATTAATGTGGTTTCTTGAAATATTTCACTGATTTTTGGTCTTATGATTTCATCATAGGAGCAATCTGAAAGTGATTCTTTCCAAGTAGATAAACTTCCTTCATGTGAACAAAGGAAATTAATCTCTTCCTCACTTAAGAATTCTTGAAATATACCTTGATGTCATATGGTTTCTTTATCAGTGCATCCTATCATGTTTAATTCATGAATATCCTCATCATCCTCTATTTGTGAGCTTTCATTATAGATTTTCAAATCTAGACTCGTGTTTCGAAAGGTGATGGTCATGTTCCCATTTCAGACTCAGATAGCAGAGCTTATTGTTGCAAGAAAGGGATGACCAAGGAGGATTGGGGTTCGTTCCCTATTTCCTAAGGTTGGATTGTTGTCAAGGACAATGAAGTCAGCAAGGTAGATTAAGTTTTCTACTTTTACCAGAACATCATTTAGTATCCCCTTTAGAACCTTAATGCTACGATAAGAAAGTTGAAGTGTGACAGGTGAGGATTTGATCTCTTCGAGGCCTAACTGGAAGTACACAACATATGGAATGAGATTGAAACTAGAACCAAGGTCACACAAGGGTTTAAAACCTTTGTTCTCTCTTAGTTCAACATTGATGTAAGGGCGTCCTAGGTCTTTCAACTTTGGTGTAAGGGTTCCTTGGATTTTTGTTATAAAATTTGCTGCCATAAGGACTTGGTTCTTATATAAGAATTTCCTTTTAAATGTGCAAAGTTAATTTAGGTATTTTGAGTATGCCTAAATGGTTTAAATAGAATCTAAGTGTGTAATGTTCAACTTTACTTGTGAGAATATTTCCCTCAAAGATTCACTCAATTTAGGCTTAGTTTTCCCCCCATGCATTGAGGAAATGGTGAAGGTTGTGGGATTATCTATTGAAGAGTTTTTATTTCAAATTTTCCTTAGTTTTATCAATTTTATCATGTGGTTAATTTGAATTTTCATTAGTTTTTGAATCTTCAGATGGTTTCTAAATTATTTGTTCGGGTTTCTCAACTGATTTCCCACTTCTTAAAACTGTCACAAACTTTAGTTGTTCATGAGATTTCTGGGTGAAAATTGACTCTCCCCTTGATTTTTGTTGTGGAATACCCTGTGTATGAATGTATTCCTTTCCGGTTTTTATGGTTTTATGTTCTGGTTTAAGGGAAGAGACTTCTGAGTTCATTTTCTCTATTATTTTACATAGTTGTTCAAGGATTGGGAAGGGGCTTGTGCTAGTTGGTTTATCCCAGGAGGATACTTTGGTTGCGGGATGGGTTGTTGGTATTGGACATGAGGATGTTGGAATTGGATGGGTTGTGGTTGAAACTGATTATAGGTTTGAAAATTTTGTTGATGGTATGGGTTGATACATTGTTGTTGTGTTGGTTGTTGATTTTACTTCGAACAGAAGCCTGGATGGTCAGCATACCTTGGATTGAAGGTATTTTAGAATTATGGCTTTTGAATGTTCATTGAATTAACTTCTTCAAGTGTTCATACTAAAATAATATCCTTTATAGAGGGAATTTTTGGGAAATTATCAGTCTTGTGGTCATGTTTGTCACAAACTGCACAAACAAGCTCAACAGTTGGGGTTTTGTGGACGTTCCTAAGATCAATCTCCTCAACCTTCCTTGTGAGTGAAGAAAGATTTTCTATAAGGTTGTATTCTTCCCCAAGATTGTGAATTCCACTAGATTTTGATGTATTCTCATAGTATGGTGATGTTCTCCATGTTTGGTTCTAATAATCAAGATTTTCTAGGTACCCATAAGCATCCTTTAGGGCTTTATTTTGAAAGGTTTCATTGCACATTATATCAATGATTTTTTTTTTCTTTGAAGTAACCCTTCATAGAAAATTATCTCTTTTTTTGGGATTATGAAACCATGGTTTGGACCTATATTTAATTTTTCCTTCAACCTTTCCCATGTTTCATAGAATGTTTCTCCGTGTCTTTAAAAAATGTTTTGGGTTCTCTTTTTAAGTGTAATTGTTTTGTGATGGGGAAATATTTTTTTTATAGAAATGTATTTGCAGTTAATCCCAAGAGTGAATGGATTATGGTCTCAATTTTTTCAAACAATTATTTGCTTAGTCCTTCATAAAAAAGGAAAAAGTATCATTTTTGCAGATTCAATTTGATTTGGAGGGCACATGGTATCAAAAATGTCAATAAATTCTTTAACATGAAGGTAAGGAATCTTAGACTCTATCCCATGAAATGTTGGAAGGTGGTTCAAGACATGGGATTTGAAGACATATTGGGAATATCCTATTTTATCATCTCTAATGCATGAGGGTGCGTTAGCCTAGGCAGGTGTGAGGTAGGCATTAATGGTCGGGTCTGCAATAATTCCCAAGTTACTGTCTTTCTCATTATTTCGGTTCCCTCCCTGGTTTATGATTTGTTTTTTTGGGAGATTATCCATTGTATTGAACTAAACATATAAATTTAGAGTATTAGGAGTATTTGGATAAAATGGAATTATACTTATATGGGTTATTGACTCCCCATCCATAGGACTATCCACCCTCACTAGACGATTCGAATGGTCACGGGTGTAGGCGGACATGTGCCAAGAAAAGAGAAAAAAAATAAAGGGGAAAAGATAAGAGAAATGGGATGAGAAAATAGAAAAGATGGAGAATATAAAGATGTTATAAGGTAACTTACTTGGTACTTCACAATGGCACCAAGATTTTTTTGCCCCAAAAATTTACCCAAGTTGTATGGTGTAAGTGGTCATTATAGTACGGTTGGGTTATCGATCCTCAGAGACCTAAGAAGAAACCTACGAAACATGAATTCTATGAAGGTGATTTGATAGTGTTGATTTTTCCATGAAGTGGCCAAATTGGGTTTTAATTTATTGTATTATTTTATATTTTAAATACTTAAGTGAATTCAATTTAAAGGCATGAGTTTATCCTTGGTTATCGCATGGGGTGGATTGGATGAATTTCTTTTTAAATTATTTTGATGTCTTAAATTCGAGTATTTCCTTTAATGAAATACAAGCATCCTAAATCACTCACCAATTTTAAGTTTTCACTATCCTATGTATAATAACCGATACACATAGAGGATCATATTGATGAGCACTCCAAGGCAGAGGATTGTTTTAGCACTCAGGATGTGTATACTTAAAATTGGCGAGTCTAAAGAATAACGTACATCATTGAATGAAGATCTCAAAATTATAATTTATTAGGAATTATTAAATTATGAAATAACATCCTATTAATCTTCTTTCTACTCCATTGGATCAACCCATTAGATTATTATCCATCCATTTATTTTATTCAATCAATGAAAGTAGGTAGTAGACTTATGGTGGTTGAATTGGAGAAGAAGGAAAAAAACAATCACTCCACCATTGTGTGAAGAGTTTCACAAAAGCTTATGTGAATAAACTCACTAACTAAGACAATGGTATCAATATGATATGTAAAAATAAATAAGAAATTACTTAGAATAGGAATATGTTTTTTTATAAATTAAATGATGGTGAATGAAAAACATACATGGGAGAAATTGACAATGCGATTGCAAAATTATTGCATGACAATACAAATGAAAGAAATAAAAACTCTGATTTTCTTACCATCACCACCGGCTCTATATATAGGAATATTAGGAGACTTAAATACACCCCCAAAAATAAATTATATCCCCATTAATTGGTAGATTCAATAGAGTGTTAGAAAATCAAGGGAATTTTGACGTTTCAAAGTTGTCCCGAAAATTCGTCCAGATTCATCCCCCATTTTGACGTGTGAATTTTTAATTGAAGGTGGATGAATCCATAGAGGTAATAGAAGAAACATATTATCCTAAATCTGTTCTCTATTGGTTGTGTGATGTTTGGGCATGTTTGTGAATGAATTTTGAATTTATGGTTGAAATGGTGGGACGACTTTATGTGAATTCAGATCAGGCCCACCTTTTAAATCTCAACTTCGGATCCCTTAATCTCCATGAAAAACTGAGAATTATCTCAGGCCATAGTGGAGTTAAATTATCCCCATATTTTTATCTTTCTAAAATAAAATTTTTATCTTCATTGGTCTTGGTTTGTGGTCCCCACTTCTATTTGATGGGCCTTAGGCCCATTATGATTTGTCCAGAAAATTTCTATATTCATGCTGAAAAATGTCCATCATATCTTATGATTAATACATAAATCCTGAAAGATAAAATATTCCAAACAAAATTATCATTCACATACAAAAATATCAAATTTGAAAAATTAATAAAATGTTCACCACAAATAGATTATTGATTGGGCCCAAATTTGTATTTTGAACATTAATTGCATTTGAGATGAGAAATGAAGTTCAATTTCTATAATGCACTAAAACTGTTGTTTAAGAACTTTGGAAAATATGATTATTAATATATTGAAAATGAATATTAGACACTTTAAGTGGCTAATCAACATGTTTTCAATTTCCATAATTTTTTTTGTGATATTAAATTCTTTCTATTAGGTTATTTGACCCGTTTCAATATATTACTATTGGAATTTTAGAAATCCCTCTACATTCCAATGAGAATGAATCCAAGAGGGACACATAGTATGTGTTTCATATGATTTTAATTAAATTATATATAAACTTAATTATTGGAATAAATATTATTCTAAAGACTGATGAATAATTTTATTCTTGATTAAAGATCACACTAATTAAATACATTTTTATTAGAAAGGAAATTATTAAATTACATGGATATATAATATTTATTTATTTATTTATTTAATGAATAAATATTTAATTTATTCATGTATTAAATAAATAATGAGGTGGAATAGGGGACCAATATTGAAACTAATGATAAATATTAATTTAAAAGTTGGTAAAACAATATTTATCGTTGCTCCAGTCAACACATGTCATGAAATAATAAATAAAAATATTATCCTTGTACATAGGTTGGGGTAAAACATGAGCTTAACATTCTATTATGGTAACTTATGAAATTAATTAAATTACAAACCATAACCCTAGGTTTACAAATACACCACTATTACATTCTATGGGAGGTTAATCGAGAATCATTAATTACAATATTTTGCATTCTAGAATCCTTCTCTTCTTTATCAAGTCCTCTAAGAATTATAAAATCAATGGATTTTATTCAAGTATAACAAAAGTGAAGTGATCAAGAAGAAAAATAAAATATGATCAATATACCATAGTATCACCTGATGATTCCTCTTTTCCATTTGGAGATTATAGAAAAAAATATGGATCACCACTAGAGGGATTCTACAATTGGATCCTATAATCACAAAAGTAGATTACCTAAAAGGGTTACAGATTATCAACATCTATTAATAAAGATCTCAAGAATGAGGTAATATTATTTTTTTGATTTAGTTAAATTAATTATAAATTTTACATGAAAATAACATCACTTGGATCATGTTTCCTTTCATTGTTAATTATTATTTGTTGCATATAGAATTTTTTAGTTCATCATCAGCCCTAATAAATGCTTCCACTATTCTAGATCCCATAATGTTGTGTTATATGGGTTATGTTAAAATTTATAATTATTTATTTTATTGTTGATCATCATGAATTTAAAAGTTAAAACTAATTTAATGTTTTAATTAGTTCTTCTTCTGTCATCGAAATATCTTCGTTCTATTTTTCATTTCTCTCTTATATTACCAAGATCGTTTAATAATTAACAATGATCACATATGAAGAATCTATATAGAGGTGCTAATAATTCTTGTTGGATAATGAAAGACTACATAGAGTGTACCCCTTTATTACACATTATGTATCCTTATTTATTTAACAATGAAACCCACATGGATTATATGAAATCTTGAAATTAGTACACACCACATGAAATAAATTCACCACTTATTGATGAGCTAGGGTGGAACATGGATTTTCTACCATACATGTAATGTAGATTCACTACACACAGTGCATGAAATATGTTTTAAAGGCAGAAATCAATAGGTAAACCAATGTCAGGTAATTAATAAACCGTGTGTATCTGAAACATAATTCATATAGACTAATTTTCATATAAATTTAGAGGTATATTATTTATTATTTTTATACATAATGTACCAAATAAATGTTTAAGTACATGCTGATTCCCTAGGGATACCCTATAGAAATCATTTTAAGAGAAGTACATGTCATGTGGCTTGTATACACATGCCATGTACTTTAAATGTTCACACATAAATATTAAATTTAATTAATTACCCCATTAAAACTCATTGAAAAGTGTTTTTTGGGACATTAAGTTGATAGTGAATTCCAGTAATTAGATTTTATATTATATTAAATGCTTAATTAAGTCTATATAATATTAGAAACTATAAATATTTTATTGTTATTTCATACTAAATATTAAATGCATAAAATTGTATAGGATATTAAATTTTTATATGTTCATTTTGGAATTAAATTAGTAGTACACAATGTGAAATTATGACACATTCCATGTACCTGATATGCTGTATATGTTTGTTACATTCAATTAAAACAATACTATGTAGTTCAAAAAGGTAATCATCAAGTTTCATCCAAGTAAAAATCTGTATATTATTTTATTGAGTTTTAAATAAAATGAAATTATTTATTTTATTTAAAATCAATGTGGATGATAATATCATTATGATTGGAAGAAATAATATAAAATGTCTTAATTTATTAATCATATAATTAATATTATTAATTCATGGGAGTTTTATCTTATTAAATAATGAATATAAATGAATGTTAACAAGTTGTTTTAGTTTGATAATCATTGCATGTGTATGAATGATCATGATCTTTGAACAGACCTATGTATGTGTTGGATTAATTTAGTTTAATTTTACTTCATTGTTTTGAAATTATTTATTATTAAATTAAATACGTTGTCATGAAATTAATCACTCCCTCTTTTTTTATATCGGACACATGTATATAAGGTTATTTTATGTTATTCTTGATAACCACTCTTTCAGCTCCCCCACCCATGTGTGAGTCATAAAACAAATGTAATTAAAGGAGTATCTGATGGTTCATGGATGTAGAGACCCAAAGATTGAAGTACATGGAAATTACATTACTTTGGAGAAATACTTATTACATAACAAAAACACACACACAAGGACCGTAATAGTTTAGTGTCTTTGGAAACTTGGAACGTAATCTTCTAATCGTGGTGAAAGATATTCAATATATCCCATAGAGATCTTCCCCTTTTTTTCTTACCTAAAACCTTTCTTTATATCCTGGGTAAAGGAAAACATAAAAAGGGTGAGCTCAAACGCTCAGTAAGGGTAAAAATGGATAAAATAAAACAAACCATATACATTTGAACATAAAAACATGTACATAATGTTTAAACATAGAAATATTGTGCTATGACATAAAAAATGGCAGTACGTAAGGCATAGATCAAAATAGAACATCAATCAGGATAAAATAGATTGTAAATAAAACTTGTAATTGTGTAAAAACATTAAGCACATGATATTATTTCCATAGTAGCCAAGGCATGGCTTCCATGACCATCTTAGTGGACAAAGTACCTTTCTGAATCGAGTTTACTCCTCGTTCCAATCCAGTATTACTGAACCGGATTAACATAACATTACATCCATGTCTAAATCATGAGATATAAATCTTTACCCAATGCATTTAAGGGAAATTTAGGTCCCACCCATCTCATAATGAAATAATTCTTACTTGGGCCACAAATTAAACATAAATCATTCATCATAACCAAAAAAAATAAAATGGGTTTCATAAACATCATCCCATCATAACATAATCCATATAAAATAAATGGATATCATTTCATAATAAGAAAAGTGAAACTATGTAAATCATAGATACATGATACTTGAAACATGCACAAATGAAATAATGTAATCTTAGGTGGAAAATGGTTTTGATAAAACACTTTAGATGAATTCTTGAGGAAAATATCCTTTATTCTTCAAAATAAATTTCTTTTCACAAAACGTCATAAAATTTTAAAAGAAAAAGATTTTGTTGAAAATTATTCATGAAATATTTTGGAGGAATATTCTTTAAAATAAGGCTTTATAAAACCGTAAAAATCCTTTCATTCCGTATAAGTTAAAAAAACATTCTTATCGTACTTTTGACGGAAAAGTGAAAAAGTACCTCGTAATAGAAAGAATCGTTACATACCATGTAGTAAAAGTAAAAATGGGTAAAAAGGATTTTAAACATACATGAAATAATTTTTTAGAAAATAGGGACTTGGATGATAAATATAACCCCTATAAATACTTACGAATACACAATCTCGGATAAAAACGAGATTGGAAAAGTTATCCATTACCTTACGGCCGATATTCTTCGTATGTATCTAAACCTCCTGTATAATGATTTAAATAATGTCATTGAATTATTAAAGAATCATATTCATTGTTATGATATCATATATGGCCCACTTATGACTTTATATTACCCGTTTTTTTGTAAATTCCATGTTAAAGCAGCATTTTGTGTAAAATCGTTTCATTTATCGTACATGTTTTGACTTTTTGTTCTTGATATTATTACTTATATAATGATTTACATAATTCCATAATGTAAAAAATGATTTATATATAATATATATTCATCCTATATATATATATATCAAAGATCGATAAATGGAATGAAATACACCCTTCATGGAGACGGTAGGCCGTACGTACGCATGGACGCTGTTTTTGTTTCATTATTGAATTGAATGGAATTAAGTAGATGATATAAATACATTATCATTATTATGTCATATATTTCATTATTATTCATTATATATACTTTATAATCATTCATGAATGGTTAACATGGAGAATGAGTCTCATCGCGTCGTGGAGACGGTGGTCCGTACGTACGCACAAGCGATGATATCATTCCCATGATCATGGAATTGTATTGAAGTGTATGTATAATATTTCAGAATCAATATCACTTTAAAATAATCATATATAGTTATTTATTTACACCATTATACCCATCCAAGTAAGGTGGTGGTCGAAAACATATTACACCATGGCGTGGAGACGGTATTCCATACATATGCACGTGCGGTGATTTCGTTTTCTGTAGGATGGATAGAAGGTGAAATATGGTTGTTTCATATTTATAATAACATATAAATATATATTTAATACTTATGTTATTATTTAATAATGAAACAACTAAATAAGATGAAGTAGAAGAAGAAAGAAACTTGAGAGAATCGGAAGAATATATTACCTCTTCTTCGCCACACCTTCTTTAAGCCTTCTCTTAAGGAAGTAGATTTGGTCTTTTGAGAGGCACAGAACCTCCAGAATGTTTCTAGGTAAGTGTAGAAGAGAAATGGTTAGGGGTGGGCCGAGCATCAAGGCTCAAAAGGGTGTGAAGAGAAGAGGGAAGGGGTGCCCTTTTTATAAGGGAGGAGAGGGGCACCATTGAAAAAACTTAAAATATTATTTTATTATAAAGTCATATTCGGTTTTTAATAACTCCAAATTGATTTATTTAGAATCTAAGGTGGGGATGGGTAAAAATCCTCTCAACCAATAGATTTTAGACAGGTTTGGGTCATTATATTAACCTTATCTTTTAGTTTTAACTCTTAGTTAATTAGATTGACATTTACCATGTCACTTTGTATTTTTATATTATATAGTTAATAAAATTACCATATACATCATAGAGACCCCCAAGTGGTCAATTAATGATACACCTATCATGATATAAGTATCTTGGACGAACCTTAGATTTTTTGAAATATAATAACAATTAAAAATATAGTATTTGTTTTAAAAACTATTTTATGTCAATTTTGACACTATTTGGTAATGGATTTTTGTGAAAATTATAACAGCATGATTAGTTCGAAATAAGTTAATTAATTAAATAATAACATGTCATATTAACCTAGAAAATTAGTTTAATTCATAAAAAGTCTCAAATTACATTTATTTGGGTATTTATAACATCACTTAGTTTAATATTTCATTATTTAGGTAATTACTACATCACCATTGTGTCATAAATAACTTAAATTATTTAATGACTAAAAATTATAAATAAAATACCATTAGGTATGAAATCTAATTATATTTCTAATGAATATTTATAGACAAATTTATCTTATATATAACTCTGTATTAAAAATTATTTTGTTATTAAACTTTGATTTTAACTATTTTTACCCTTCTTTAAATAAATTAATAATAAATATCCTAATCTAATAGAAGTGGACCTAAAAGGTCATATTTTATTCCTAAGGTTGTTTTTTGTCGAATTAAACTTATCCAATAGAATTATGACATGTGTTAGGGTAATAATAATATCATTTTTACCCTTAATTACCCTATTTACTTTTAACCGTGGTAAATAAAAGTAAAAAGTTACTATTCACCAAAAATTATTTTCATATCATTGAACCACATTTTAGTCCTTTATATTAACTATGTCTCTCGAATTTTTGAAATTCAATTCACAGAAGTGGTAAAATTTCATTTAAACGAAAAAGTCAGTTTTTTAACTACCACTATGTGGTTTCACTATTCATCGAAAATTGATGTTTTTCATAAAAATACCAAAAATTAAGACTAAGAATGATTGGATATTATGAATTCTAAATTGATGTATACTTTTCAAAATTCAAAAAATAGAAGTGGAATTAATTAATTTTAAAATTAATTCCCGTTATCAAAACAAACAGCATGTTTTTAAGAAACAATAACTATCAAAAGATTAGTACTTGTTTATATCCAATTTCAAAGTGAAATTAATTCCAATGACCAACATTGTATTAAATGGTAAAAATATATTCTAATTACACTTTAAAACAAATTAAAAATATAATCTAACTATATAAATTATTGCGATGAAAAAATTTGTTTTTAATTAAAATATAGCGTGTTTTTACTATTCATTAAAATATGAAAGTTATCAGAATAATATGAAAAAAATTTATAAGTAAATTTTTATATCCTGATTTCAAAGAATAATTTTATTTTTTTCAAATTGAAATTATAGATATGTCAAAAACAAGATTTAAAGTTGGTGGGCCATCAAAAGGCGGGAAAACTGCAATTTTTTAAAAATACATATTTTACACGAAAAATTTATTTTGTTCTCATACCATATTCTAGAAAATGTGTAAGATGAATAATAATGTTATAAAATTAAAAATGTATTTAATACTATTCATAATGGCTAGTCCATAATAATATTATAACAATATATCGTTGTTTAGTGAATCCCAGTATTGCGTACTACACACGCTATCGAGGAAGGTCGTGATTGTGTGTAATGCAAGACAAGTTAGGCTGGTGTGTTGTGAAAGACTCCTTTGTTGTTTCTTATAACAGAATACAACTTTATTTCATTTATACATTAAAAAATATATACTTAATGTTACGTAGAATAATTTCTACAAAACGAACTTGAAATTTTGTGTAACACGAGCCAGGAAGAGTGTTGTGTATACTGAAAGCTAATACGGTGTTGCGTATAGCACAAGATAATTTTGGTGTAGCGTACAATAGAATACATCAATGAAATTAAATAGAATAATTCTAATAAAATCATGGGTTGTTAAATTCTACCCCCCTTAAAATGAATTTCTCCCTCGAAATTCATCAGGGTTATAAATGGTTTACTACTTGAAAGTTTCTTTCATAGAAACCCACATCGTAAAAAGGAATACAAAAACATCATTTTAAAAAGGAAAGTTAGAATCATAATGGTCACCCAAAGTAACTTAGTATTGGGTTTCCACATAGGACAACATAGGTTAAAATATGGATATGGAAGAAAAATATAACCATCATGTTCTGATGAAGAGTGGTAGAGTACAAGGCTATGAAAAAGTGAATAATCACAAAGCCATTGATTTGTGATGATCTAAGGTACCATCTGATTCATCAGATATAAGAGTACTAGGAAAACATTTTTGGTTTTCAATATCATTTCCCTAAAGTTGAAAATTTTGAATTAGAAGAAATACTTACTTGATTTTGGTACAATCTCACTGTTGATCGTTCCTTGGACAATTTACACTTATTATCTTAAAGAAATGAAGTTGAATTTGTCATTCGGGAAGTGTTAGTAGATCAGGTGATGGAATGATGGGTCATTCCATCTGTCTCAATCAAAAGGTTAGAAAAATGTTATCAAATATACACAAGTCCATCTATAGTGAGATTAATCATATTTGGTTCCTAAAATGGACGTATACTTCATATATCATACCACTTAATAAATTAAAACACATTTATACTAACTGGGGACTTCTTGTAGGCCAGTGGTAGGCGATAAAGACCAGTCACACCTCGGTTGTGGGTTCGATTCCCACAGCTTTGTCTGATGCGACGGGTTGTTGCCCGTCCTACGGGTTGTCATTTTTCTAAAACTATACTATTATAACATTCTATCAATAATATCGAAAAACATTTCTATCCTTAAATCAATACTTAATTTTGTCCAACAAAATCCATTCCAATCTTTAGGGTTATCCAAAATTCATATGTCCAATCTCATAGTGTAAAGAAAACAATTAATTGAAAGGTCATATAACAAGAATTTGAATACCATCATTTATCATATGATATGTCTTGTTGGTGACATTACAAACATGTGAATTCCTTAATAATTTATTCTATTGCAACATGAATTACCATAAAATCTTAGTTGAAAACATGAATTCTGTCAAAAGTTTTCTCTTTCTATATTCCAAAATCCCAAAAATTCTTTATACTCAAACCATGATATCACTTTGTCCTTGTATTAGTCATGAGCTCATTAATACTATCAAACATCTCATTATCTTCTTAACCCTTCATTATGCGCACATCATCTATTTTCCAAAAAATATCTGAATAATCTTTAATGGTTATCGGTACCATTCATCATATACTATCAAAACTCAAGAAAAGGCAACAGTGTAACAATCCTTAGATTTTTCTTTATTTTATAGTACTATACATTATTCTTAATAAACATACAATCATTACACTACCTTCTTAAACCACTGACTGAGCTTCATCATTTCTTCCATTTTATATATCATTTGTAGTCTCTTTATCATCATCCACATAAATACTACCCATATGACCATACTGATTCTCTTTATGAGATTTTCTCTTAGGGCATTGATTTGCATAATGCCTGTACATTCCACATTTAAAACACTTAACCGTTTTTGATGTCTTAGCAATACCATTATCCTTGACCATGGTGTTAACTGAACCTTTTCCTTTACAATTACTAGCTTTGTGTCCTTCTTTTCCACACCCAAAGCATCTTCCAGTTCTTTGGAAACATTATCATTGATTCCTCTTCCCACATGACTTACATGAGGTAAATTGAACTTTCTTTCCTCTATGATCATCCTGAAACTCCATCTTTCTCTTATTAGCTGAGTCATGAGACTTACCAATACTAAGATTATTTATCATATTATGATATTGCTGATTAGGCATAACAACGATGTTTCGCCTTCCAAATCACATTTCATTTGCTTGATCATGAGTAATATCATTCCATTGTCCATCATATTCTCCATTATTGTTAATCTTCCTGTTTCCAGCCATTTTCTAAAACCCAAAAAGAATAGCGTGAGAGGAAAAAATCATGATAGGTAGAACAACATAATAAAGGGGGGGTAATTTCAATATCTAACACCTTAGGTTTAATTCTAAGATCGTTACCGTAATTTTAGGACTATAAACTATACTTATACTTAACGTTAGGGACATCCCTAGACATACCTTAGAAATATCTCTAGGGATCTCACTAAAGTTTTAAAATCATAGTTTCCAATGGTTGAATAGACATTCCCTCTGATACCAACTGTAGAGGCCAGAAACTTGACGTACATGGACATTACATTACTTTTGCGGAATACTTAGTACATAACAAAAACAGACACACAAGGACTATAATAGTTTAGTGTCTTTGGAAACTTGGAATGTAATCTTCTAATCGTGGTGAAAGATCTTCTACATCTCCCATAAAGATCATACCATTTTTTTCTTACCTAAAACCTATCTTTTTATCCTGGGGAAAATAAAACATAAAAAGGGTGAGCTCAAATGCTCAGTAAGCGTAATCATGGAGAAAATAAAACAAACCATATACATTTGAACATAAAAACATGTACATAATGTTTAAACATCAAAATCTCATGCTATGACATAAAACATGGTAGTACATAAGGCATAGATCAAAATAGAACATCAATCAGGATAAAATAGCTTGTAAATAAAACTAGTAATTGTGGAAAAACATTAATCACATGATATTATTTCCATAGTAGCCAAGGCATTGCTTCCAAGATCATCTTAATGGACAAAGTCCCTTTCTGAATCAAGTTCACTCCTCGTTCCAGTCCTATATTCCTAAACTAGATTAACATACCATTCCATCCATGTCTATATCATGAGATATAAATCTTTAACCAATGCATTGGAGGGAGATATAGGTCCCACCCATCTCATAATGAAATCATTCTTACTTGTGCCACAAATTAAACATAAATCATTCATCATAACCCAAAAAAATAAAATGGGTTTCATAAATATCATACCATCATAACATAATCAATATAAAATAAATGGATATCATTTCATAATAAGAAAAGTTAAACCATGTAAATCATAGAGACATTATACTTGAAATATACACATATAAAATAATGTCATCTTATATGGAAAATGGTTTTGATAAAACAGTTGAGATGAATTCTTGAGGAAAATATCCTTTCTTCTTCAAAATAAATTTCTTTTCACAAAATGTCTTTCAATTTTAAAAGAAAAGGATTTTTTTGAAAATTAGTCATGAAATAATTTGGAGGAAGCTTCTTGAAAATATATCTTTATAAAACCATAAAAATCCTTTCATGCCGTATAAGATAAAAAAACATTCTTCTCGTACTTTTACCGGAAAAGTCAAAAAGTACCTCGTAACATAAAGATTCTTTACATAACATGTAGTAAAAGTAAAAATGTATAAAAATGACTTTAAACATACATGTAACCATTTTTATAAAATAGGGATGTGGATGATAAATATAACTCCAGTAAATACTTACGAATAAACAATCATGGATAAAAACGAGATTGGAAAAGTTATCCCTTACCTTACGTCCGATATGCTTTGTATGTATCTAAACCTCCTGTATAATGATTTAAATAATATCATTGTCTTATTATAGAATCATATTCATTGTTATGATATCATATATGGTCCACTTATGACTGTATATTACCGGTTCATTTGTAAATTCCATGTTAAAGCAGCATTTTGGGTAAAATCGTTTCATTTACCGTACGTGTTTCGACTTGTTGTTCTTGATATTATTACTTATATACTTATTTATATAATTCCAGAATGTAAAAAATGATTTATATATAATATATATTCAGAATATATATATATATGATAGATTGATAAATGGAATGAAATACACCGTTCATGGAGACGGTTGGCCGTACGTACGCATGAACGCTGTTTTCGTTTCCTTATTGAATTGAATGGAATTAAGTAGATGACATACATATATATATATATACATAAATCCAGTATCATTATTATGTCATATATTTAATTATTATTCATTATATATAATTTATAATAATTCATGAATGGTTAACATGGGGAATTAATCTCATCGCGTCGTGGAGATGGTAGTCCGTACGTACGCGCGAGCGATGATATCATTCCCATGATCGTGGAATTGTATTGAAGTGTATGTATAATATTTAAGAATCAATATCACTTTACAATAATCATATATATTTATTTATTTACACCATTTTACCCATCCAAGTAAGGTGGTGGTCGAAAACGGATTACACCACGGCGTGGAGACGGTATTCTGTACGTACGCACGCGCGGTGATTTCATTTTCCATAGGATGGATAGAAGTTAAAATATGGTTGTTTCATATTTATAATAACATATCAGTATATATTTAATACTTATTTTATTACTTAATAATCAAACAACTAAAGAAGAGGAAGTAGAAGAAGAAAGAAACTTGAGAGAATCGGAATAAGAGATTACCTCTTCTTCAACGCACCTCCTTTAAGCCTTCACTTAAGGAAGTAGATTTGGTCTTTTTAGAAGACCAGAACCTCCAAAATGTTTCTAGGGATGTAGATAAGAGATATGGTCAGTGGTTGGCCGAGCTTCAAGGCTCATAAGGATGTGAAGAGAAGAGGGAAGGGGTGACCTTTTTATAAGGGAGGAGAGGGGCACCTTTGGAAAAACTTAAAATATTATTTTATTATAAAGTTATATTCGGTTTATAATAGCTCCAAATTGATTTATCTAGAATATAAGGTGGGTATGGGTCTAAATAATCTCAACCAATAGATTTTAGACAGGTTTGGGTCATTATATTAACCTTATCTTTTAGTTTTAACTCTTAGTTAACTAGATTGACATTTACCAAGTCACTTTGTATTTTTATATTATATAGTTAATAAACATACCATATACATACAAGAGACCCAAAAGTGGTCCATTAATGATAAAAATATCATGATATAAGTATCTTGGCCGAACATTATATTTTTAGAAATATAATAACAATTAATAATATAATATTTGTTTTAAAAACTATTTTATGTCAATTTTGACACTATTTGGTAATGGATTTTTGTGAAAATTATAACAGCATGATTAGTTCGAAGAAAGTTAGTTAATTGAATAATAACATGTCATATTAACATATAAAATTAATGGAATTCATAAAAAGTCTCAAATTACATTTATTTGGGTATTTATAACATCAATTAGTTTAATATTTTATTATTTAGGTAATTACAGCATCACCATTGTGTTGTAAATAACATAAGTTATTTAATGTATAAAAATTATAAATAAAATACCATTAGGTTGGAAATACTATTATATTTATAATTAATATTTATAGTCTAATTTATCTTATGTATAACCCTATATTAAAAAATATTTAGTTATTAAACTTTGAGTTTAATTATTTTAACCCTTCTTTAAATAAATTAATAATAAATGTCCTAATCTAATCCAAGTGGACATAAATGGTCATAGTTTATTCCTAAGGTTGTTTTTAGTCGAATTAAACTTATCCAATAGAATTAGGACATGTTTTATGGTAATAATAATATCATTTTTACCCTTAATTAACCTATTTACTTTTAACAGTGGTAAATAAGAGTAAAAAGTTATTATTCACCAAAAATTATTATCATCTCATTGAACCAAATTTTAGTCATTGATATTAACTGTGTCTCTCGGATTTTTGAAATTCAATTCACAGAAGTGGTAAAATTTTGTTTAAATGAAAAAGTCAGTTTTTTAATTCCACTATGTGGTTTCACTATTCATCGAAAATTGAAGTTTTTCAGAAAAATACCAAAAAATCAGCCTAAGCATTATTGGATATTTCGAATTCAAAATTGATGACTATTTTTCAAAATTCAAAACATAAAAATGGAATTAATTAATTTTAAAATTAATTCCCGTTATCAAAACAAATAGCGTGTATTTAAGAAACAATAACTATCAAAAGATTGATACTTGTTTATATCCAATTTCAAAGTGAAATTAATTCCAATGACCAAAATTGGATTAAATGGTAAAAATATATTCTAATTACACTTTAAAACCAATTAAAATGATAATATATCCATATAAATTATTGTGATGAAAAAAGTTGTTTTTAATTAAAATATATCGTGTTTTTTACTATTCATTAAAATATGAAAGTTATCAGAATAATATGAAAAATTTATCCAAAGTAAATTTTTATGTCCTGATTCCAAAGAAAAATTTTATTTTTTAAAATTGAACTTATATACATGTCAAAAAAAATATTTAAAGTGGGTGCTCCATCAAAAGGTGGTAAAACTGCAATTTTTGAAAAATAAATATTTTACACGAAAACTTTATTTTGTTCTCATACCATATTCTAGAAAATGTGTAAGATGAATAATAATGTTATAAAATTAAAAATGTAGTTAATACTATTCATAACGGCTAGTACATAATAATATTATAAGAATATATCATTGTTTAGTGAAACCCTTTATTGTGTACTAAACACGCTCTCGAGGAAGGTCGTGATTAATTACGTGTAATACAAGCCAAGTCTGGGTGGCATGTTGTGAAAGACTCTTTTTTTGTTTCTTATAACATAATACAACCATATTTCATTTACACATTAAACAAAATCTATACTTAATGTTGCATAGAATAATTTCTACAAAACGAACTTGAAATTTTGTGTAACACGAGCCAAGAATAGTGTTGTGTATACTGCAAGCTAATACGGTGTTGCGTATAGCGCAAGATAATCTTGGTGTAGCGTACAACAGAAGATATCAATGAAATTAAAAAGAATAATTCTAATAAAATCTCGGGTTTTTACAATGGAGACGGTTCAAGGAAGATTCAATAAGGAGGTACTCTGAGATGTAACCAAGATGAATTCAACATGGGAGATACATATGGGGAAATGTTTTATCTTAAAATGGTTAATCCATAAAGTAAAATCCAAATTATTTTAGCAAGGAATATAAAGGATAAAAAATACAAATTTTATGCATAATAAAAAAACCCATCAACATAATATTAATTCAAACTAAGCCTTATATTAGTTGATTAGGAATGAAACCAAAGAACTTAGAGTTTGACAAACCCTCATCGAGACACTTACTTTTATCAGGGGAGTTACTATTTTTTTCGACTTAACCACTTTACATAAGAGAAATAATCCTTACAATAATTGATGTAACTTAGAGAGATGTTTTTGGTAAATCCATGTAAGGATTTATTGATTGGGGAGTCCACCAAATGGATCATCAAACTACGAGCATGTAGTAGGAAAAAAACAACCTACCTAAATATATATGATTAATTAACCAAGTCCTCACATTTTTTTTAAGAAGGTGAATATGGATCCTTTCAACTAGAGTGTCTGAGATAGACATTTTGTGTCCAATTTTGTGTTCTATTAGGACTTGATAAAATAGTTGAAGACTTAATAACATAAATTTTATATTTTATCTCACATTAACTATAATAAAATGATGTACTGATTATATGATCCTTTAATATTATATATTAATTAAAATATAATTAACCACATTATCCTTATATAATTTTGTTGAGAAATACCATATCCTAACTAGAAGTAATTTCTATGAATGGTTTAGATGTCCATTGGTAGTATTTCACAATGAATGAATGTATAACATGCTAGAATACTCAATCCCTGATATGAATGAAAATAAGTAAAGTGATAATTATTTCAATTTAAATGACAAAGAATTGAGTGACTCTTTCATTGGAAAGAGGATGTGGACCAACCACCTGACATGAAAAAAATTTCCAATGAGAACTTTGTTGTCTACCCATTTTATCTTGTGAAGGAGATGCAATATTTAAATGATTTCATATCGATTTAACCTCTTTTTTATTGTAATGGTGTGGATATATTGGCCTAATAGCTTTATTTTGGTGCGTTCAACATATTTTACAATCATTCAAGTCACTTTTACCATTTTTTTATCTCCAATAGAAACTCCAAATAGTCCCACATCAATATTTGGCTACAAAACTGCTTTCTAAAGGTAGGTGGTCCTCTAGGGTTTCAGACCCACCGATTCTTAAGAAATCACATTGGTCTAAAGGATGGGAGGTTGGGATCATCACAAAATTTTTGTGGGAAATGTATCCTACTACTCTCTTATATATTTAATATGTGTTCAATAATCTCTTTTAAATCTCAATATAGGACCATTTACCTTCGCAAAATGATCATTGGTTAAATCCTTTTATATCCAATGGGGGATTCTTATTAGTGAGTCTATATATATATGTATACAAGTTACTTCATCTATTTCCCATTGGTGGGTAGCTAATTTAATGTTTAATCCATATAAATCTCCATATTTTTTCACCATTTAGGTTGGCAGTTATTATTTTGAGGATGGGACTAAGCCATTACGAGGCATCCTATGTATCCATCTTTATAATAGGAATAAAAAACCCAGTAGTTTGTTAAATTCATAAAGTTTAATTTCATAAAAAAAATGACATATATCTAGGACCTTAGGCACTAGATATTTGAGCTCATACAATAGGGAGGTGTCTTATGTATCCTAGTAATAGGAGGAATAAGAGTTCATATAGTTCATTTTGATCAGGGATTACATACTAATGTTTCCTTATCTATTAGAGGATCATGATGCAAATTATATGATTATTGTAACTCTCTAAGACCACATGATCTATTATCAATATGAGACATAAAAGACAGAAATTAACCCGTCTTACTACATAGTTTAGTTAAATTCTCAATCTACTGGTGGATGAGGAAGGGTGATTATCCCATGGGATAGAATGGGTCCCAATGGTTTGAGTGTCAAAGACACAAAGGATCTTACCCTGAGGTAGATGCTTATTTGAGGTTGGGACTTTCAGAAGTTGTCTTATATATCATGGTGATTTTAGTAATTAGAGCTCTCAAAGTTTAGTTTTACTAGGTCTTACACATTGATATTTCCATTATATGGGGGGTATACAATATTATGCTACTAATCGAGGCTTACACACAGAGGTTGTCCTTATATTCCAACTATAATAGGCTATCACGTATTGAGATGTCTCCAAAACATGTCTTGATTGTCTACATAACATGTTTGGTTATATTCACAACATGTCTAAGGATGTTTTGAAATATCCTATTTGTATATCATACTTCTCCAATGATAATTTCATGATCAACATGACTTATATGAAGGGTATCACATGATCTATACTAACATTTCTAGAGGTCATCATATGACCTTGTCTAAAATTCCTAGAGGGTGTCGCATAATCTAGATGACATTTCTAGAGGATGTCACATTATCTAGATTAAATAAATGAGTTTTATAAAATGATCTACCTGACATCTCTTGGTGTCATTGTGAAACCTGATTGATATTCTTGGAGAGTGTCACAAGATCTAGTCGGCTAGCCCATAGGGCTTTGTAGGACCAAGCATCCATACACTGATGTCGCCACATATCATGGGAGACATTTATATAAGAAATAAAAATATAAATACGGTTAACCTGGAGGACTTCATGAGACTCAGGTGGCTTGCCCGAAGGGAATTGTGTAACATTTTTAACATGTTTGAAAGATATAGCATAATCAAAATTGTATGTTGTGGGGACATCACATAAAAAGAGAAAAGCGTCATAGTTCTATCACATGTTCTAGACTAGTCATTATAATCACATGAGGATCACTGAATCTATCTTCAGATAAAACTCCCATCCATTAATTTTTTATTCTAGCTTTGTATTGCATACGTGACTTAGATTTAACCATTGTTAGCTTGTTTTAGGTTTCATGTGACCCAACTGACATTAGGGATGTCTGCATAATTCTTCAGACTATAAAAATTTTCTTACTCTGAGATTATGTGATTACAAAAAGTTCCTATAAACACTTCACAACCCTTGGATTAATTCCCCAAATTTTACCTGGTAGAAGACTTTCCCAATCGCATGATCAGCCACTTCGATAAGTATTCTCCTGCACCCTCGTGTGTGATCAACTGATTGATCTTTTCTTTTTATTATAATGAGGTGATGGTCTTATAGGCCTCTGAACTCCAGTTATATACCACTTTGGGTTGAACTTATCTCATAGATTTGGGTTGGAGTCAGGGTAGGGATTTGGTGTTACGTGCTTCACATGAACTAGCCACCGGTTATTTGGGGGGTGTTGCATGATTTTCCACCATTGCAAGACCATCCCATAAACACCATATTTATTGGATTTTGTAAATCAAAGGGGCCTTTACTAATCATTTTTACCTACCAAGGGGATTTTATAATGTTGGTTTGATATGTATAGTGACCTTCGTGAGATCCGGACGCCTGTTGAAAGGATTCCACATGATTATAGATGTTTTTTCGGAGAATTTCTATGAGACAAAGGTGGATTTCTAGGGGGCCTTTGTGAGATCATTTTGGACTGTCAACGGGGGACTCACATGATAAACGGTGATCTCACGGGGTGTAAATACTTATTCACATAAAGTATACATATCTTCCCCTCACAAGAAGCTCTCATCATTTCCCATTTTATTTCCTTTTTTATTACACAAATTCCTTAGATATCATTAATTGAATTGAGTGTTATCGAATAAAAATACTCTCCCACCTAGAGATGTGTCACATGATCAAAAACGTCTCCCATGTTGATGCATGAGCATTAAAATTTTCAACCCTTATGTTTGTCTTTGGAGCTGGAGGGGAGTGAAAGGTTTCCTAGACATGTTTGAGACCCTTCGTGTGATGAGGGTGACAAGCCAATTTGATCTTGGATGATAAGGAAGATAGGTTTCTTGGGATTCTATTATATCATGTGATCTTCATGGGTACATCACATGAAGATTTATGCCTACAAGAGGCTCTTGTATTTTTCATATTTCACCCTAATTTATAAGGACTTTTGGATGGTTGTTAGGCTCCTGTTGTCTAAAATGTCACATGACTTGGAGGATCTCATCTAGAAGTTGCAACATGATCAAGTAGTGTCTTGGATTCCTCTACAAGAACACATAATATTTGTCAATGGGGACCTATGTGATCTTCCAACAGGTTATATGATGTTCATGAAATGTTCAAATGACCTTATGAAGGTCATGAGATTAGGTATCATGTTGTAGGTTATATGATTTGTGTGTCATTTCCACCTTTTATTCTTTTTCATTAATGGGAAAATAATATCCATGTTATGGTATTTCCTATATTTTTGATATTTCAAGGCTCATTTGGAAGACATTAACAAATTCCCCCATCAAAAGAAATGTCCGCAGAGATAAGGGCTTGGTTATGAGGATAGTAAATGTCTGCCTAATGATTTAGTGCAATTTCCTATCAGAGTATTGGGAAACTCTTAGTCTTATGGGAAATTTTTTGGTATTGCACATAAGAGATTATAAATAGTGGAACCAAGGGAGATTAATTCACCAAACACCCAAATATCAGATCTCTTATGACCTGCCTTCATCATGTGATCTCTTTTCAAGTCCTTCCATGAGAACAAATCATGATTCATGTATACAAGAAAATTGTACGAGAGCCACTTAAAAAGTATTTATCTTCCCAAAACATGTTTAAACTATCCCTAAATCCATCTTCAATATTTTTTTATCTTTGGAAACATGAATTCTCAATATTCCTTGACTTTTTCACGTAAACTTATGGAGTGATTTCATGCTCACTTAAACTATTTTGTTAATCACATGACCATATGAGGGTCGCATGATTTGGTGTCTCATGACTGAACTTATGGTTGAGGGAAGTTCTATGGGTTTATGAGGTCACAAGGTGTTCATGAGCCAAGTGATTCATGATTTTTTTATGCGAATGTGAATCCTCAAATGATTCATGTGATGCACATGAGGCTATCAGAATTGTGAATTAATTTTTGAAGAGATTTCACTAATATAACTTATACTTATTTTTTTATGAAGATGGATTTCATATCTCTTCACAGTTCCCACAAGCCTTCAAAGAAAGATGCTAAACCATTAATGGCAAGATGTGATGTTGTCATAGCATGTGAAGATGCTACTTTACACCCTGTTGTTGGGTAATTTTAGATGATTCTGGTAGTCCTAATGATATTGATATTTAGGGAATATCCCCTTTAATATTTTCTTCCCCTATATAGGTTTGATCTTACCAATATAACTCCCATTCCTTCACTGTAATCATCAATAATACCCCCTTCTTCGGGTCTAGAAACCCATAACACCTTTTGGGTGAACATCTCTCATGCAGAACATTTTTTCACTAAGGGGGAGAGCATAAAAGGGAATATACTAATTTTCATGTTCATATTCCTTGGTTCAAATAGCCATGAACCTAATTAACAAGTCCATATGTCCCATTTGATAATACAAAATTCCACCACCATCCAGAATATTGGGCAGGTTCCCAAGTCGTACTTTTGATTAGGGGGAAACTATGGAATGGATTGGGTTTGGTCCTTCTGGGTAAAATATATTGTTTTTTATTTTTCTACCAAGAAGTAGTAGATCTAGATATATGAGTCCTTCTATATTTGGCAAAAAATTTCCAATTGTAACAATAGTTTTATGTCAGACTTGTTCAGTCGCTAGTGCCCTGACCCAAACACATTCCACTTAGCACATGGTGAGGTGTCCATCTGTCTCTTGGATGTCAATTACATCTTTAGTTCTACCATATTGGGATATATTTATTATTAGTTTCCTCATATGTTCTACATGGTATAATGAAATTAGGACTCATCTTCTCACTCAAGAGCTCATTAGGATGTCCGAAGAGGCCCTCCTAGAGGAGCCGCAACATAAAGTAGATATCCTATTCGAGATGTGGGAAAAATACATCATCGAGAAAGATCATTCTATGATATAATCCAAGAATCCAAATTCATTTCCTATAAAGGAATCCATTAATTCATGAAATGTTTATTGGCCTATGGTTGAAGAAGGTATATTTAAAGACTTGTAATGGGCGGTTGTCTCCATTTTTTACTAGACTATTTAGCTAGATAATTTCCTCTCTATATACCTGTTGGGGTACCTACTTATTACATAGTAAAAGGGTGGAGTTATGGTCTCCACTTCCATGATCGTGGAATCAATGGTAGGAGGGCATCATATCGGGTTAACCATCTCTTTTTTGGGAAAACATTACCACATTATACATTATATTTATAGGGGAAAAAACCTCATAGAATATCATGATCGTTTTAATTATTATAAGGTTATATGGTGTCTTATTTAAGAGGTTATTAATACCTTAACATCCAAAAAGTTCCCCATGTCCATTTCAAAAAAACAAATTGCAGTGCATTAGATGGGTGAGACCAATTGCACAAAAGGATTAGGAGGTTAGGGATATCATGGGCTATTATGAACATTTATCCTTCAAATCCAATAGGATATTTATTATAGGTAATATGGTTGATAATTGTGGGGACACCATTGATACTTGGGAATATATGATGTTACTTTATAAGGGAATGCATTCCCCATGCATTGATGATGACATCTTTTGTGAATGGTATGCACCTTGATGGTTTAGCCATCAGTTCATGTGTGTGTATTCAAGATGTAGCCAAATTTATGTTTGATGTGAGTAGAGTCCTGTGGTTTCTTTTTAGTTTTGTTATATTTTTACAAGTTTGAAAACTCGGTCCGAGATAAACCCTCCTCCCGGTGATGAAAAAATTGTTTTATCTCAGTGTTTCTCTAAGATTTGGATCGACTCATATCTCAATGATAAATTATCAAAACCAGTAAATTAAGATTACCAATTACCACTGGATGTGGAAGAAAACCCAAGGATCGTAAAATAGAGGGATTTTAGAGGACCAATATCCTCGGAAACACATCGTATAGAATTTACCATTATATTTCTTTCTAATAGAATCACCAAGTGATGTGACCATAATAAGTGTGGTGACAGAGAGTGAAGTGGAATAATAGTTAATATTTACTATCACATTTCAACAGTATATGGATTAGAGAATAAAAACTCAAAGGTTGGGATCAAGGGAATTCTGTTCCAGGAATAACTACCATTGGAACATTTCTCTCGTGTAATCACACCTCTGGGAATCGCTTTCAAATACCAACATGCAGTGGTTAAGGACTTCCTCCAAGAACTTTATGTAATGTTGGAAATAATCAAGTTTCGGGTTTGATATTTTCCTTTGGTACATAAAATGGTTGTTTGAGGATTGTTGAAAATAATCCTGGATGAAATGGGATGTCCCATTGTAGAGGAAGTGGTAAGGGTAAACCTGAAACTATGTTTAAAAGGAAATGGTTCCATTGAAACCATACTGAAGTCCTCTATGTTGTTTTGGTATAGTGGGAGTCTATAGAAGACCGACCAATCTTATTATCCCATATATATTTTCCAAAGGGTACGTTTGTTGGAGAAAGAATTGGTAGTGACCCGTAGACTGATAATAAGGGATCCCTGGGTCAATTGGATTTGATGAAGTCAGTGATTACCAGCCCTAGATTTACACCCTCAGTTTCAACACCTTCTGGGGGGATTCCTCAATTCTCTCAGTGTTGGTACCATCTAAAGATCCTACCCTGGTAGGGAAGGGGAAAATAGAGCACTCTAAATTGTCAGAGTCTAATCCCCTAGAATCCTCATGTGGCGGTGGAATTTCACTCTTTATTTATTCTCGGATATTTAATAAACGCGTCATTATTTTTTAGAAAATTTCATGTCCCCACCAAACTCACTTGGGGGAGAAAGTATCCATCCATAAGGACGAATGGGAGCATTCAGTTTCTTTAAATGACCCTTCATTGTAGGGCCCGACCCATTAAGAAGCGGAGATGACTGAGGTGCTGACTATGTTTCACCAATTTCATGCAGTAGATGTCCCAATGATTATACCATTTTATTTGGATTGGGAAAACATGATTTTGGAGGAGACTGATATAGGTAGATATTCTACTACACAGATATCCTTGATGTATGTGAGTTTAAGAGAAGGTGAACACTTCTTTAGAATATGGACACTTTGTTCACTTTGTGTCTTGCCAACAAATATTATCTTTTATTCTTACAGATCCTATGGGTGGCGAGAAAATAATGTCTTTGTGGAAAGCACTAGAGGTTCCATAAAACCACTCTTCACAAGATGGTGTAACTTATTCAACATAAGAAGGGGTAAAGGAAACAAATGTCACTAGAAACACAACCAAGAAAGGTACATTTCTTATATCAGTTAAATCCATTGGATACCTAGTGATATCATAACATTTATCCTTTAACTAAAAACCCATTTTCCCCTTGTTGGAATTGATTCACCTTGAATCTTGTAGGTTCAAGTCCCTACTCCTTTTGAGATTCCAATTATTGAGTTGACCAATGTCGAGACAAACTCCATTTATAATTCATCAAATAATTTTACTAAGTCTCTTTCCCTTAATATCCTAGACCTAAAATATGTACCCATTCCCAGTATGGTATTAGATCTAAGACCGAGGTCTGTGTCATTTCACCAGTCGATGTGGTGAAAACTATAGAGGGATATCTAGAAGTTAATTTTAGAAACCAATTTTTAAGGGAAGATGAACTATTTTGATAACATTATATTTACGTTTACCACCCTTGGTTATGATATATTTGACTATACCTATCATCATTCCTGGGTGAAAGATGTGATATATTTGAGAGACCAGAAGAGGGACTGTAACGAACCAATCTTTTTGAGTAGTATATTAACTTACTCTTATTTATTTAATAAGATGTTAATGGTTAATGCAGAAAGAGGAGTCGATGGCTTCATCCAGTAGACTCAACCCTTACGAAGCCCACTTATCAGAGCTTGGGAAGGAGGTAGCATCTGTGGGCTTCGCTTTGGACCAAGCCCAATCCGAGCTCCAGCGTGTCAAGCTTGAACGAAAACGCTTGCAGGAGAAGTTCAAGTTAGTGGAGATTGCTACTAGGGCAATGTTATCTGAGACTCCCTCAGATTCTATCACCATAGCACACCTTACACTTAGGTTTTATGCCAGTGTTATAAGGGGCTATGTGATGAGACCCTAGTTTCCTTGTGTAATCCTTTCGGATGAATAAATTGAGATTTCTTCCTTTAGTGATGTTTGTGAAATTTCAAATGTCTAGATAATTTTAGAATGTATTTTATTGATGAATTTTGAAAAAGGGATATTTTGAAATATTTATGTAAACCCTAAATAACTAATGATGTGTAATGATTTTCAAAAAATGGTCTTCTACAAAAGTGTTCATTAAGGAATTTGGAGTCTAATAAGATCAACTTAATTTTTGATGAATAGTAAATTATGAATAGTGATATTACGCTTAGGATTAGTAATGTGACCAAATGGATTAGTAATCTCACTTAAAGAAAGTTTTAAAATAATCTAGGCACCTTGATTAAGTAATGTGATTCAATAAAATGGGTAAATAACAGTTTCATAAATTATTATTCAAGTATTAGTTTTTTCGAATGAATAGTGTTTTTTTTAATTAAAAATTTAATTAAAAATAATTAGAAAATTATTTTTATAAAAATGACTTTATTTTTGAACTCAGAGCATCGATATTATGTTATGGTAATTTTTGGGGATTTTTCTGAAAAAATGAATTTTCGATGAATAGTGTATTTATTTAAAAATAAAATTAAAAATATTTAGAAAATTATTTTTGTAAAATGGAGTTCATTTTTGAAATCATAGCATTGATATTTGGTTAAGGTGAAATTTTGGGATTATTCTGAGAAAGTTGAATTTTTGGTGAATAGTGAAAGTATAGTTTTTAAGTTACGGGTGTTTAATGACATCATTAAATGATGTATTAAGTATATATTCAATATGGTCGAATTATGAATAGTAAGATAAGGTGTGAGGTGTCCCAAGTGGCCAATACCATGGGCAAATACCATGGGCAAGCCCATGGTTTTGCCAAAACCACTAGTGATGTGTACCTTGACCATTAATGCTTTGTCCCCTCACTTTCCCTATAAATACCCACCCTTTCCTCCCTTAGTTTTCACTCCCAACTCTCCCCCAACGAAGTTCCGGTCTTCTTACCTTCCAAGGAGTCCTCCCAAGGTGCCCCCAAGCCCTCAAGGTCCAATCCTTTGAGTTTCAAGAGTCACGTTTTAAGGTAAGGGATCCGACCCCTCTCTTTCTTTTCATGTAATCTCTTTTATGTCATTCCTATTATGCTCCGTGTTTTTATGTGAGAGGATGTTATCTTATATTCCTATTACTGCCCTTTCATGTTTATATGATGAGAGATCCCCTCTTACTCTCATCATTTCGTTTTATGAAAGTTTAAGTGACGCCGTTAGGCTGCCGAATTTTTAAGGGATTCTTTCACCCTTCTCATTTTTCAAGTTCGATTTTTCATGTCAAGTCTTTCAAGTTATTTTTTATTATGTTGGGGTATGATATCTATATCTATCATACTGATCTCTTATGATCATATGATGAGGGACCCTATTTGATCTTGTCAAATCATTTTCTTTTGAAGTTAAGTGACGCCGTAAGGCTGCCGAATTTTCATAAGAGAAATCTAATCTTTTTTCCTTCCATGTTTTTCATTTCAAATGGTATGTCCCTAAAATTTCATTACCATGTCCATATGTCCTTCTTATTCTTTCACCCTACTGTTTTATGGGTCATTTATGAGTGGGTGACCCATGTCCCCTCTCATTTCAATGTTTTCTAAAACCCTGAAACTTAGCCGTTATGCTGCAGAATTTTCCCCTCAAAATGCCTCTCTCTTTTCTCAAAAATTATTTTATGTTATAAAGTGAATACTCAAATCTCTTATTTCTACAAGGGTATTCACATATATATCAAAATGTTCCATTTTAAATTCTGGGATTTACATACATGAGACCCTCTTTCCCTTTTCGTGGGTTTAAAGTGACGTAAAGATCATGTCTTTAAAGCAGTTTTTAAAACGTTATGATTATGAAATGAAACCCATTTATTTTATGCTATGTGGGTTATTTATGAAATGTTTGATGATGATATATGTGGCTCACATGATAATAAAGGCAAATTTAAGGGTGCGCCCTGATAGCGCTCCAATGCATTGGGTAATGATGTAACCACTAGAGATTACAATTTTCACGATACCTTGGTGAATAACCTTGGTAATTTTCAAATGACACCTTGGGGATGGACCTTGGTGATATGTTCATGATTGTCTATGTTAAATGATGTAGCCACATCTTCAAGTTATGAAAAATGTTATTTTTATTATGAAATGCCTCATGATTTCTTTCTTATGCCTTAAAGTTCTTTTCATGTCCTTATTGAAGTATCTCAAGTTCACATGTAAAATGTTCCTCTTATTTCCCTTACTGGGCCTTCTGCTCACCCTTTCTTTTGATGTATGTCCCCAGGTTATGAGATGCATAATGAACATAGGATGAACTAAAGGAGAAGCCTTTCAAGTGTTTAAGAAGAATGTTTTTATGTTTTTTTTTTATGTTTTATGATCCTTGTTTCCAAGACACTAAACCTTAACGATCCTCAGTTTTGTGTAATGTAATGAAAGTTTATGTTATAAAATGGTGGGATGCTATAGTTGGTATCAAAGGATGGTTTAGTTATTTGTGGAAATTAGGATATAAAAACTTTAGGAAGAACCCTATAGAAAAGTTTAAATATAGGAAAACTTCCTGGTATTTTGGTAAGTATTAAGTAAGTGGTCTATCAAACAAATACATCCCTGTCTGGATACGAGCAGGTAGAGGCGGCACTGGCACAGATGTACATAGGGGTAAAACCCGAAAACACCGCTTTGAGCTAGACTCGAACGGGAACTGGTGCACGATAACGGGCCTTGCTGCACTCTTGGTTACGACACTCCCGGGGGATATGTTTGGTTAATCACATGCTTTTTATGAATCATTATGAAGGAATTATAGAGAACTATAATTGTCTAAGCACGAAGTCTTAGTTAAAAGATTCATAAATGAAATAAGTTTCTCACTAAGGTTTTATTCTTTTAGAAAATGGCGGGCAATAGGAGAAACTGTGCCGATGGTGACCGCAATGCACCATGTACTGACGGCCCTCCGATGGAAGCCGGAATGGAAACATTCATGCAGATGATGAACCAACTGACTCAAGTTATGAGTAATAACTTGAATCAAGCTGAGAGGCCGACCTCACCACGAAGGGAACAACTTTCTGTTGAGTCCTTCATGCGTCAACGACCGCCAACATTCAGTGGATCGACTGACCCATTGGTTGCGGAACAATGGATAAGCTCCATTGAAAAGATCTTTTCTGTACTTCATTGTTCGGAACAAGAAAAAGTCACCCTTGCTGTTTACCGCCTAGAGGGAGAAGCTGATTAGTGGTGGTCACTGATCAAAAACACAAAGCCACGAGGAGAGATGGAAGCTATGGAGTGGGAAGAATTTCGGGGAATTTTCTTTAACAAGTATTTCCCTCGTTCCATGAGAACGAAAATGGAGAAAGAGTTTCTCGAGCTGAAGCAGAAGGAGAACGAATCTGTCGGAAGCTATGAGATGAACTTCACAAGGCGTTCCCGTTATACCTCAAGCTTTGTCATGGACCCTAATGGGAAGGTTGATAGATTCTTTGGCGGACTATGACCACATCTGTGGAAGAATCTAGCCAACAGGGACTACGATAGCTATGGAGAAATAGTTCGAAGTGCTATGAAAGTTGAACTAGAGTTTGGAGAGACACAGTGGTCTCACAAATCTAATGAGAAGAAGAGAACTATAGAACCAAGCCTGGGAAGAAGTTTTGATTAGGAAAGAGGTGGAAAGAATATGCAACATGCCACATGCAATAAATGTGGGAAGAAGCATCCGGGGAACTGCTTGATCGGAAGTGGCAAGTGCTATAGGTGTGGAAAAGAAGGCCATATTTCTCGGAATTGTCGTGGTGATGTGAAGCCTCAACTTCCCAACACTAACGACAGAGGAAAGATGGTTCTGACCCTACCCGAAGTCACATGCTTCAAGTGTGGACAGCTTGGGCACTTTGCTAATCAATGTCCAAATCCGAGGGCGGTGGAGGGGAATCACCATCAACCTCAGCAGAGGCCAATGGAGCAAGGTCGTGCTTTCGCTATCACAACAACTGAAGTTGAAGTTCCGAACGATGTGGTAGCAGGTACTCTTGTTGTCCTCTCAAAACTAGCAAGTGCTTTATTTGATTCTGGTTCTACGCATTCCTTTATTTCTTCCAAGTTTGCAAAGAATATAGAATCAATCCCCGAATTGCTTGAGGTAGAGTTGTCAGTCAAGACTCCAAGTGGGATTATCCATGCATCAACAGTGTTTAGAGACTCTAGTGTTTACTTTGGTGAGCACAATCTTATCGCAAATATAGTAGTCATTCCCATGATGGAATTTGACATTATACTAGGGATGGACTGGCTCTCAAAGTATAATGCTAAGATCAAATGCAGAAGTAAGGAAATCTCAGTAGTCTTGAATGAACGACCTACAGTTATCTTCCGAGGAGAGATATCCCGAACTGATCCCTATCTAGAAGCACCTCCTATAGCTTTCTTTATGGAGTTAATCGGTGATGAGGAAGAAGGGAAAGGGAGCATACAAATTGAAGATGTTCCAATTGTTCAAGAATACATGGATGTATTTCCTGAGGAGTTACCTGGACCTCCCCCAGAAAGAGAGGTAGAGTTCTCCATTGAACTCGTACCTGGGTCTCAACCGATATCAAAGACTCCATATAGAATGGCAAATGTGGAGCTAGAGGAGCTAAAGAAACAACTCCAAGACTTGTTGGAGAAGGGGTTTATCCGACCGAGTGTGTCTCCTTGGGGAGCACCAGTTCTCTTTGTGAAGAAGAAGGATGGATCAATGTGGCTATGCATTGATTATAGAGAACTGAACGGGATCACAGTGAAGAACAGATACCCTCTTCCAAGAATTGATGATTTATTTGACCAACTTCATGGGGCTCAATTCTTCTCTAAGATTGACCTTCAATCTGGTTATCATCAACTGAGGGTGAAGAAGGAAGATATTCCAAAGACTGCCTTCCGATCAAGATATGGGCATTATGAGTTTACTGTTATGCCCTTCGGCTTGACTAATGCTCCTGCTATTTTCATGGATTTGATGAATAGAGTCTTCAAGGACTACCTTGATAACTTTGTGGTAGTTTTTATTGATGATATTTTGATATATTCAAAAATTCGGGAGGAGCATGAAGATCATCTGAGGGTTATTTTGAAAACTCTACGGAAGGAGAGGCTCTTTGGGAAGTTCAGCAAGTGTGAGTTTTGGTTACAACAAGTGGCTTTCTTGGGGCACATCGTAACCAATGAAGGAATCTCGGTTGACCCTGCAAAGACAATGGTTGTGGAGGAGTGGCCTCAACCCACAACAGTAACTGAGATTCGTAGTTTCCTTGGTTTAGCGGGATATTATAGGAGGTTTGTGAAAAACTTTTCACGGCTTTCTAATCCACTAACCAAGTTGACTCGAAAAGGGGTTAAGTTCATCTGGACAAAGGAATGCGAGGAATGTTTCCAAGAGCTGAAGAAGAGATTGGTTACTGCACCTGTGTTAACACTACCCTCTATCGGAGAAGGATTCGTTATTTTTAGCGATGCGTCTCTGAAAGGGCTTGGGTGCGTCCTCATGCAAAATGACAAAGTAATTTCTTATGCATCTCGACAGTTGAAGATTCATGAGCAGAATTATCCTACGCATGATCTAGAGCTGGCGGCAGTTGTTTTTGCTCTAAAGACATGGAGGCACTATATTTATGGGGAGAAATGTGATATATACACTGACCACCAAAGTCTAAAGTATATTTTCACTCAGAAAGAATTGAACATGAGACAAAGGAGATGGTTGGAGCTTATTAAGGACTATGATTGTTCAATTAATTATCACCCTGGAAGAGCAAACAAAGTCGCGGATGCGTTAAGAAGGAAAGATCCTGTTGTTCTGGCAACAATGAGGATCCTGGGAGATCCCTTGATTAAAGATCTAGTAAAACTGGACATGGGAATTATAAGGAAAGGGACATCATCAACCCTATCCCAAATGATTTCTCAACCTTCATTACTAGAGAAGATCAAGAAGGCTCAAAAAGAAGATCCTTTGCTGCAGGAGAAGTTCGAGGCTGTAAAGGATGGGAAGTTCCCTGATTTCAAAATTGATCAAGAAGGCGTGTTGAAATTTCGTACCAGACTATGTGTTCCATCCATTCCGGAGATAAAGAAAGAACTGATGGATGAAGCTCATAGCTCTACTTTCTCTATACATCCGGGAAGCACTAAGATGTATAGAGACCTTCGTGATCATTATTGGTGGGATAACATGAAGAGGGAGATTGCCAATTACACTACAAGGTGCCTGGTGTGTCAGCAAGTAAAGGCAGAAAGACATCTTCCTAAGGGGGTATTACAACCGCTACCCATACCAGTATGGAAGTGGGATAATATCACCATGGACTTTGTAACTGGTCTCCCGAAAACATCCAAAGGAAACAATGCGATATGGGTTATTGTGGACCGTCTCACCAAGACAGCCCATTTTATCTCTATTCAGGAAGATTTCTCTCTGGATCAGCTTGCCAAGATATACGTGAAGGAAGTGGTAAGGCTTCATGGGGTACCACTATCCATCGTATCTGATCGTGACCCAAGATTCACATCAAAATTCTGGAGAAGTCTTCAGCATTCTCTGAATACTGAATTGAATTTTAGTACGGCCTATCATCCTCAAACTGATGGCCAATCTGAAAGGACTATTCAGACACTCGAAGACATGTTGAGATTATGCTCAATGGAATTTAAAGGTGGATGGGATCAACACCTCCCATTAGTGGAGTTCTCTTATAACAACAGCTTCCATGCGAGTATTCAGATGGCACCCTATGAAGCTCTGTATGGAAAGCGGTGTAGAACTCCTACTTGTAGGGATGAAACTGGTGAGAGGAAGCTTCTTGGGCCTGATCTCGTGCAAGAGATGACAGAACAGGTTCATGCCATCCAACAACACATAAAGGCTGCTCAGAGTCGGCAGAAGAGCTATGCTGACAATCGTCGAAGGGACTTTGAGTTTGGTGTTGGTGACAAAGTCTTCCTTCGAATTTCTCCATGGAAGAGAGTCATGCGGTTTGGGAAGAAAGGGAAGCTCAGCCCTAGGTACATTGGCCCCTATGAAATCCTTGATCGCATAGGAGCAGTGGCCTATCGTCTAGCACTTCCACCGAACCTAGCTCAAGTTCATGATGTCTTCCATGTATCTCTCTTGAGGAAGTACATACCCGACCCTTCGCATGTACTGAACCCAGAGGTGGTACAACTTGAACATGACCTCTCTTATGAGGAGCAGCCAGTGGAGATCTTGGACCGTAGAGACAAGGTCCTACGAAACAAGACTACCCACCTTGTGAAAGTGTTGTGGAGGAACCATAAATATGAAGAAGCGACTTGGGAGCCTGAGGAAACGATGAAGCAAAAGTACCCTCACCTTTTCAACTAGGCCTCAAGTATAAATTTCGGGGACGAAATTTCTTAAGGGGGGAAGAATGTAACGACCCAATCTTTTTGAGTAGTATATTAACTTACTCTTATTTATTTAATAAGATGTTAATGGTTAATTCAGAAAGCGGAGTCGATGGCTTCATCCAGTAGACTCAACCCTTACGAAGCCCACTTATCAGAGCTTGGGAAGGAGGTAGCATCTGTGGGCTTCGCTTTGGACCATGCCCAATCCGAGCTCCAGCGTGTCAAGCTTGAACGAAAACGCTTGCAGGAGAAGTTCAAGTTAGTGGAGATTGCTACTAGGGCAATGTTATCTGAGACTCCCTCAGATTCTATCACCATAGCACACCTTACACTTAGGTCTTATGCCAGTGTTATAAGGGGCTATGTGATGAGACCCTAGTTTCCTTGTGTAATCCTTTCGGATGAATAAATTGAGATTTCTTCCTTTAGTGATGTTTGTGAAATTTCAAATGTCTAGATAATTTTAGAATGTATTTTATTGATGAATTTTGAAAAAGGGATATTTTGAAATATTTATGTAAACCCTAAATAACTAATGATGTGTAATGATTTTCAAAAAATGGTCTTCTACAAAAGTGTTCATTAAGGAATTTGGAGTCTAATAAGATCAACTTAATTTTTGATGAATAGTAAATTATGAATAGTGATATTACGCTTAGGATTAGTAATGTGACCAAATGGATTAGTAATCTCACTTAAAGAAAGTTTTAAAATAATCTAGGCACCTTGATTAAGTAATGTGATTCAATAAAATGGGTAAATAACAGTTTCATAAATTATTATTCAAGTATTAGTTTTTTCGAATGAATAGTGTTTTTTTTAATTAAAAATTTAATTAAAAATAATTAGAAAATTATTTTTATAAAAATGACTTTATTTTTGAACTCAGAGCATCGATATTATGTTATGGTAATTTTTGGGGATTTTTCTGAAAAAATGAATTTTCGATGAATAGTGTATTTATTTAAAAATAAAATTAAAAATATTTAGAAAATTATTTTTGTAAAATGGAGTTCATTTTTGAAATCATAGCATTGATATTTGGTTAAGGTGAAATTTTGGGATTATTCTGAGAAAGTTGAATTTTTGGTGAATAGTGAAAGTATAGTTTTTAAGTTACTGGTGTTTAATGACATCATTAAATGATGTATTAAGTATATATTCAATATGGTCGAATTATGAATAGTAAGATAAGGTGTGAGGTGTCCCAAGTGGCCAATACCATGGGCAAATACCATGGGCAAGCCCATGGTTTTGCCAAAACCACTAGTGAGGTGTCCCTTGACCATTAATGCTTTGTCCCCTCACTTTCCCTATAAATACCCACCCTTTCCTCCCTTAGTTTTCACTCCCAACTCTCCCCCAACGAAGTTCTGGTCTTCTTACCTTCCAAGGAGTCCTCCCAAGGTGCCCCCAAGCCCTCAAGGTCCAATCCTTTGAGTTTCAAGAGTCACGTTTTAAGGTAAGGGATCTGACCCCTCTCTTTCTTTTCATGTAATCTCTTTTATGTCATTCCTATTATGCTCCGTGTTTTTATGTGAGAGGATGTTATCTTATATTCCTCTTACTGCCCTTTCATGTTTATATGATGAGAGATCCCCTCTAACTCTCATCATTTCGTTTTATGAAAGTTTAAGTGACGCCGTTAGGCTGCCGAATTTTTAAGGGATTCTTTCACCCTTCTCATTTTTCAAGTTCGATTTTTCATGTCAAGTCTTTCAAGTTATTTTTTATTATGTTGGGGTATGATCTCTATATCTATCATACTGATCTCTTATGATCATATGATGAGGGACCCTATTTGATCTTGTCAAATCATTTTCTTTTGAAGTTAAGTGACGCCGTAAGGCTGCCGAATTTTCATAAGAGAAATCTAATCTTTTTTCCTTCCATGTTTTTCATTTCAAATGGTATGTCCCTAAACTTTCATTACCATGTCCATATGTCCTTCTTATTCTTTCACCCTACTGTTTTATGGGTCATTTATGAGTGGGTGACCCATGTCCCCTCTCATTTCAATGTTTTCTAAAACCCCGAAACTTAGCCGTTATGCTGCAGAATTTCCCCTCAAAATGCCTCTCTCTTTTCTCAAAAATTATTTTATGTTATAAAGTGAATACTCAAATCTCTTATTTCTACAAGGGTATTCACATATATATCAAAATGTTCCATTTTAAATTCTGGGATTTACATACATGAGACCCGCTTTCCCTTTCCGTGGGTTTAAAGTGACGTAAAGATCATGTCTTTAAAGCAGTTTTTAAAACATTATGATTATGAAATGAAACCCATTTATTTTATGCTATGTGGGTTATTTATGAAATGATTGATGATGATATATGTGGCTCACATGATAATAAAGGAAAATTTAAGGGTGCGCCCTGATAGCGCTCCAATGCATTGGGTAATGATGTAACCACTAGAGATTACAATTTTCACGATACCTTGGTGAATAACCTTGGTAATTTTCAAATGACACCTTGGGGATGGACCTTGGTGATATGTTCATGATTGTCTATGTTAAATGATGTATCCACATCTTCATGTTATGAAAAATGTTATTTTTATTATGAAATGCCTCATGATTTCTTTCTTATGCCTTAAAGTTCTTTTCATGTCCTTATTGAAGTATCTCAAGTTCACATGTAAAATGTTCCTCTTATTTCCCTTACTGGGTCTTCTGCTCACCCTTTCTTTTGATGTATGTCCCCAGGTTATGAGATGCATAATGAACATAGGATGAACTAAAGGAGAATCCTTTTAAGTGTTTAAGAAGAATGTTTTTATGTTTTTTTTTATGTTTTATGATCCTTGTTTCCAAGACACTAAACCTTAACGATCCTCAGTTTTGTGTAATGTAATGAAAGTTTATGTTATAAAATGGTGGGATGCTATAGGGACCTCAAATTTATGGTGTTACCCACCATGTCATCCTATAGTAAATAAATGCTTAGATAAGACCTTAAAAGAATATCCCCTACACACAATTGACACAGAAACTCACCAAGATATGGTCATCACTTGGATGGTTGGGATTTTCCATCTCAAGTCTGTAATTGGACATATTCAATTATTTATATCCTGATTTTATCCTTCACTTTATATATCATAGAAAACATTGTAGAGTAATGAGGCTCCTCGAAATGGTAGAGAAGTCTAGGATAGAATTCATTTATAGGGTAGAGGATTGCAGTATATTTCATAGGTGGAAACATAATCTATTGATCAATTATTCCAATTTTTTACGTCCTTGGAGAAAAGGCTTTCTGAGCTCAAGGAATCCTCTAAGAACATAAAATAATGGACTTTTAATTTTTCAACATTTCCTTAGAAATTATATTCATGGGAGAGACATTGATATGTTGAGATTCCTCCTCCTATATTCTATCATTGAGTGGATATAAAAAAACTTTTTATGTTGTTGTCTATTTTTATTTCATTCCTGAAGTGAATGACATTTTTTTAATTTTTTGTTACATGAATCCCCGACTATATCCATACTTTTCATTATATAATGTAAATCCAAATTCCTAGATTTGAATGTATAAATTATAATATAATCTTCTCAATAAATTATTATGAATGACCACCAACATGATATTTCTCATTAAAATATCTATTTCATCCATCTTGAGATAACCTGATTCTTAAAAGGATAGTTTGGGAAGAATATATGTATCATGGATAGAGTGGAAAATCTTTTTTTTTTTGAAGTTAATGGACTTGGAATGTAGATTTTTATTTTTTATAAGGCCATATGGGGGGCCTCACAATCTTTATATACATTCCATTATTCAAGACTAAATAATTTCTTTTCTTTGTTTTATAGTCTTTTAGATCATAACTTATATTGCTTTAGTTTAGGGTCTTTAATCTTGGACCATTTATTATTTTATTTTGGGATATTTATGCTCAGAGATATTGTTGTTTTATTTTATTTCCTTTTATATCATACCTTATATTTCTATAGTTTAGGGTATTAAATCTTAGACCTTTTATTATTGCAGTTTAGGGTCTTTAAGCTTGAACCTTTTGTTTCTATAATTTAGGCCATTTTAGCTCAAACATTATATAATTGAACATGGAATATGTGGAATAGATACCAGAGATAACCATAGACACCCTATGATTCTAAGTTAAACCATTGTGTTTCTAGGGCTCATGGGGATTGAAGTTCCTTTCTTTCATGGAGGAGACTTTCTGATTTGTTGTTATGGGCCCTTATGCATTGATTGAATGGTAAAACAGAGGTGTTATCACTATTTTACAAGGGACACATAAGATTATGGAGGTGGTGATAAAAAATTGGGATATTGGATCCATCTAGATAGTTCGAATACATGTTATGTGAACCATAACCCAAAAGTTCGAGTCAAGGAATATGGGATATGGAAGATGTTCTAGAAATAACTCAAGCCACCATAAGGTTATATGTTCTGCTGTGGTGTCTCTAGGGTATCATGAGTGTTATACATCCTTTCTAGTAATAAAGATACACTGCTATATGGTAGGTTAAAGACCTTATATACCAATTGAATGGTGAAATAGAGGTTCCCCCACCCTTTCCCAAGGTTCATGAATGATTCATGAAGACTAAAGCAATTGGAAGATGAAGTTGGGAATAAAGGAAATGCTATTTAGAAAGGGATCTAGAACCCTAGTTTATTCCAACTCTTAAATTTTAATGTTTGATCCCTACTCCATATGGTTTCAAGTCATGAGGTGTGGGACATCAAAAGGTTTGGTAATGGAGTGTTTCATTCCTTCATTAAGAAAAGGTTTAAAAAACAACTATGTAACATTGAGGATGCAGAATCTAATTGAATAATCTAATTATGAGAATTTTAAATCATGGTCCAATAAACTTGGGTCATGGGGATGGTATGGGATAATCATACTGGAAATGGCCCATACTACCCTCAGGTGTTGGGTTTTTTCACTAAGATTTCATGATCATGAGGATTAAAAAGCCTTTGATTCAATTTATGATGAATTTGATTGAAGACCATAGAAACATACGTAGGAGCCATATGAATACATGCATAGTAAAAAAATGGTCTCTTGAATTTGGGTATCCTTTTTCATGGGCTATGGAAGGTTTGAAGCATTCTGAGGTTCTAAAATTAGGATGTGCGATTTGTGGAAAGTGTAGTATTCAAGAAGGGTTCCATAACCATAAACACTGTGTTGCTGCATGGAAAACACGTTTTCATGGTTATAAGATGTTACACATCATTAATCTAATGTTTTCATAGACCAAGGGTTCTAACGATCATACATTGACTTTTACTATGAAAACAATGTGGCCCCTATGAGAATTACACCTTATTTATTTACACCCTATTTTTTAAAAATTCTAGAGATGAATAGTTCAGTGAGAGGAGACTTGAATTTTTTCATGCTTCTCTATATGGGTTTTTAAGAATATCATGTTTTGTGTACTTTTACCTATAAATTTAAGGTCATGTGATTTATACCATGAAAATATAGAATATACAGTCATAAAAATTTGACCAAAGAAAAGGAAGTTCGAGGTCTTGGCATTTACCAGATATGAGGAATATGTTACCCAAGAGCCTAATCCAAATACCCAGGGATAATATTACTTCAATATATTTCTAAATGGGAGATGAAAATGTTGTAAATCATGGATCAAGGTTATTAGGTCCTAGTTACTGAATAAGCCAATCATATTGAGGATGGATCAGAACACCCTCAGGTTTTAAGTTCCTCCATGGTGACGTCATGCTCACAAGGATTAGAAATACCTTCTTACAAAGCAAACATGTCTATAGTTGGTAGGTCTAAGCCTTTATGAATTTATATCAAGGATAAAAAAAGTTTTCTCTTTTCCTTCCCAAGGTCCATGAAAGGGTTTTGGAAACATCATGATCTTAATACATGAAGTGTGATTTATGAATTGAGGTGCTTAAAAGATGGAAAATCTACACTATAATTTGGTTGACAAAGGTAAGGATATTGTTATCTTTTAATAATGAATGGAAATGGGTGATTGTATAAACCTTTTAACTTCATGTAGTAGGAATTTATTTTTCATGAAATTATATTGTATTGAGACCAAGAAATTTTTCTTGTATTTTAATGTCATTGTGTAAGGATGTATTTGTTTCATTATAGTCTAATAACATGTGGTAAGGATGAGATAACTAGAGTGAAATGTTTTCAAATATTAATAATGTATGCAAGTAAGACATATACAAATATTAATTTTATATAGGAAAAATGATCTTGTACGACTTAGAATTTATACAGCTGGGAGTGATTTTCTATTTCTTGGTTGTGGTAGCTAGACACAATATTGGTGATATGGGTGTCACTATATAAACTGTAATGGAATGAATCAAGTCACACATGTACCTTGAATGAGAAATTATCTACACAGGTTTTAACCATACATAGTGGTGTGAATTTTCCCCATAGATTACTATAGTTGGGTAAATGATTAGAGATCTAGGCATCACTATGTATCATGTGATGATAAGAATCAAGACACACATAGTTCTTGAGAAACCATATAGTTTAATTTCACGTAGTAAGGACATAACATCCTTAACATGAAATGGAAATGTTGTGGTTGGGACCAAGAATGGATGTATGGGTTTCACTATTTATCCCATGGTAATAGGAATCAAGGCACATGTTGTTCTTAATCAGAATCTCCATCTGAAGGTATGACCCGTACCAAGGTAGATAATTTTTAATGTTTATTTTTTTTAGAATGGACCCATGTTTAGAGATTCAAGCATTACTAAATATAATGTTCTGAAAGGAATCAGGTCATACATAGTTCTTGTTTGAAGATGGGGTAGGATACCAACACCAAAAATAATGGTCCTCTTGTTAAAGGTTTATAGGAATGTGTTGTTTTATGTGCTGCAAGATACATGAAACGTGTTGTTTAACATCATGCGACAATGATATATGGTGTTACATTTAAGGTATTTCATTCAGAACCATGATAGACCTATCCTAAGAGGATATTCCTTATTCGTTCAGGGAATCCCTTACCAAAGACACTAAGACTTTGTAATATTTTAATAGTGAGAGAAATATGGATTATAAAGGGTTTCTATCACCATAAAAAAAATTTAGAGAATGGATAAGTGAATTTTGTATCATGTAGTGGCTAGGACAATATATAAGATTTATTTATCCCTATATATCTCATTAAAAAGATAATAAATCCATACATAGTTCTAGAAACCCTTTAAATTTAATGTTATTTGGTGAGGATGTCAATTATAGAGTTTAACATCATGATGTGAGAATAAAGGTGACTCACCATGAAATATGCAGAATGTTTTTATAGGACATGATAATAGAGGTTTGTATGTCACTACATATCCCATGAAGAAAATAATCAAGACACACATAGTTCATGGAAACTATACAGTTTAGTGTCATGTGGAGTGGAAAACATCCTTGGAGTTTAACATCTTGTAGTAAAGAAGAGGGTCACCCAACACAAATGAAGATAAACATTGGGGATCCATGTAGTTTTACATGATGTGGTTAGGATATTTTCCACGTAGTTTAACATCATATCATAAGGAAAAAAGATGTTATGTATTTTATCATCTTTCTTATAGGATGAGCTCCATGAATTTTTAAATTTTGTGGTTTGGCTGTTTTCTATACATTTTACTATAATTTAGTTAGGATATAGCTCCATAAAATTTAACATCATGTGGCTAGGATGTGATCTATTAAATTTAACATCTTGTGGTTATGATTTAGCTTCGTACAATTTAAAATCATACAGGAAGGACGTGATATATACAGTTTAATGTCATGTGTTCAGGATGATATGAGTATAGTTCAAGAACACGTGGTCAGGATGAGCTCTATATAGTTTAACACATTCGCTTAAAATGTAATATTCTTGATGGTATCTTTGAAAAGTACTTCGTAATAAATTATTCATTGGTGGTGGGTGTGACATGTTCCCCTTCCATTATAGTTAGTGAGTAGGCTCCATTTTAATAGACCTTATGTACGATAGAAATCCCTTTCTATTTGGGTTCAAGATTAGGAGTTATATTTCTTGGCATCATTGGGTTAATGAGAATCAATACCTATTCTCTTTTTATATATTAATGAAGGAATACCTTTTTATTGAAGGCTCACTCAATAAAATTATAATGGACATTAAGTTTATACAATGTATGAAACATATTCTCATGAAACCATTATATATCATCGAACAAATTTTTTGATTTCTCATTATCTGAGAGTTATATGAAAATGGAAATTCTAAGTGATGGTATTTGAACTTATATGGAAATAATTTATCGGTTTCGTAAACTAGTAAGTATAGATTCACTTGGGTAGAGGTACACAAGATGGAAGAGTATGCCCATAATGCGTGGAGGATACTATTTAGCCATGAATTTTTTTATTCATTCTCTATCTTCTCAATTATATTTGATATAGTTTTGTTGAAGGCATATATTTTTCCATTTTCTACTGCATGATATCAGAATTAATGATTGTACATGATGTTGAACTTCTAGTTTAATTAATTAAACTCCATAGAAAAATATTTGGAGTTATTTTCAATCAATATTATCTGAGGGACGTAGAACATGGTGATGATATGGAAAATTTTGGAGTTTATGATATTATTTATCCTGGAATCCCTGAGAGGTGTTTCCTCATCACAATTGGAGAAGAATTCAATAGAAGAAAGGTTTTAGTTAAACTTACTTAACTGTGGTTGGGGATATGGCCCTACAAAATACATTCCCCATATGGAAAATGGCTCAGAATATTTAACCATTTTTATAAATTATGGTGGTGTATGGATGATGGTTTCATGGATCAAGAATGAATGTTAATTCCTGGTGAATTCCATACCATCCAGTATCACGGTTTTCCAGTTGTAACCTAACCTCTAGATTTAGTGGGAGAGCCATGTCACATATTGGTTAGCGGAATAGGATTCCAGGTGGATGTCTTCCATGGTGGTGGAAATATCTATTTATACTTTGCATCTAAGAGGATTCCATCGATGCCTCACTTGTAGAGGAATTTTTTCTCATTTGGACCATCTTAAAGACTAAATTTCACTACTTAGTGCCAAATCTATACCCTTATATCTTGGTATTTTGGGAGAGTCCCATTTTGAAGATAACCAATTATGGGATCCATGTATCTAGGAGTGGATATTAGTTTTTCATGATATGAGGTGGTGTTTAAATGATTGATTTTTTTAATGTCACTGGTGATGATCTATGAGGCCATCCCTCGATGCATAATATAGAATATTTATTCCTCCTAATCTGGGTCATCTAAGACTATGGCAACATTATCCAATGTGTCAGTGCAATAACTATATTATCATGGAACATGATTCATAATGGGATCAAAAGGTAACTCTTCCATTACTCCCATAATGTAACTAGTGATAGGGGACATATCTATCTTTTTGATGGAATATTACCTATTGGTATGCTTTATGACTTTCTTTGGAAGCCCTTTGTTATTCAGGTAGGATATCTATAGTTGTAGGTCCACTTCTAAGCCAGTGATGACAGATTGGTATTCTACCTTTTTATTCATGGAGCCTTCAGATAGTGAGAAAGAGTAGGAAAATATTTCTGTATCTGGAGAGAAAAAACTAATCCTTAATCTAACTTATTAGGCTTTAGATTTTCCATCATTTTTCCAATTGGAACATTGTGAGGTGATATCAAAATACATCTCCAATGTCCAGGGAGTTTCCCTTGTATAGAAGTCCTCATCTGCTGGGAGTTTAGTGTCCACTAGTGTAATATTTGGGGTGGGATGTGCTGTGAGGAAATCATTCAGTGTCTACCCTTTCACCACCTTATGTTACATGAACTAAATTTCGTATTTTTGTAGAATTGCACCATCTAGCCAAATTTCCAATTAGCATGGAATAACCAATGAAGTACTATACTAGACCAATATGAGAGATAAAATGGGCTTTGCAGTACTGTAGGTAATGCCTTAGCTTCTTCACTATAAATATTTGTCTGAGGCAGTTCTTCTCGATATCAGAATATCGGGTCTTAGTACCTAGTATTGATTGGATGAGGTAGTAGAGACTGCTCTCACTCCCTGTATCATTCTTCTATTTGAGGAGGGTTCCAAGTGAGCATTCCATGGTGGCCATATATAATATGAGTGGATTTCCATCCTCCAATGGAAGAAATTTCGATGGGTGTAAAAGTTGCTACTTGAGACTCTCGATGGATTCTTGGAAGTCCCCATACCATCAATATGATATCACCTTATTCATTAGCTTTGTGAAATGTATAGGTTTTTTGGTTATGTTTTCTATGATACACTAAATGCAGGTGAGGTTTAATTGGATTCACATAAGTTATTTGAGAATCTTAGGGGGTGAAATTGCTGAAATAACCTTTTCTTTTTTTGGGATGCCCTCAATGACCTGGTGGAATACCACAAATCCAAGGAACATCCCCGATGTTACCCCGAATGAGAATTTTAGGGGATTCATCTTCAAAATAAGCTATCAAAACTTATCAAAGACTATTTTAAGATCTGTGAATTGATCACCTATCTGTTAAGATTTTATAACCAAATCGTCAACATATTATTCAGTTATTATTCACAATTAGGTCTTGAAGATGTGATATATGGTTTGTCGATATATGGTGCCTACATTTATTAATAGAAATGGAATGAACTGATAGACAAATATCCTGTGGGGTTCTCTAAAGTTAATGGCTTCTTCATCTTCAAGGTACATATTTATAGTATTGTACCCTGAATACCCATCCATGAAGGATAGGGCTTCGAAGCTAGTAGTTTAATAGATCAAGAGTTATGTGATTGGAAATGGGAAATCATACTTTTGGAGGTTTTTATTAAGGTATTTGAAATAATATTATTCCATAACATGCCCATTATTTTTCTTGACAGGGACAATGTTGCTGATTCATTTTGGGTAACTCAGTTCTCAAAAAACATTGGCTTCGATCAATGTGTGAAATTCCACCTCTACATTGGTTGCATGAGAGGGGTGAATCCTCCAAGATTCCTGCATGAAGCCTTGATGGTCATCGGCTAACATAAGATGATGTGTATCCACATATGGATCCATTTTAGTCATTTATGGATTATTCTAGGAGAACACATATACGTGCTTCTTTAGAAATGTGATTCACATCTCTTGGTCCTTGAGATGCATGGTGGAACTAATCAGTGTAGGACTTGTGAATTCTTCTATTCCAATATTTACCTTCCTAAACTAATCAAATGTGATGAATAAAAATTCCTTGAATATGGGGGGGGGGATTTCTTGAGGTTATCATTTTCATCTTCCACCTCAGAGTCTATGGAGGAATTCTTAGACAAAGTTGAAAACATGGGGGGATATCTATTATTATCAAGGCGAGATATGATATAATAAAAAACATTATCATCTCATACTACTAGAGTAATTATAGGGATATTTCATAGTTGATTATATTTTACAATGTCACTAATAATAGAAGAGGCATATACATTTGGGATCACGTATATTTCCTCAACTAGAATTATGGGGAGCACATTGTCACTGTCATGTATACTCTATGGATTCATAGGGGAGGTACCCAAGTAATTGGGGGACGCAACCTGTATATCGTTATTCACAATTGGATTTTTTTTTTTCATTTTTTTGAAACCCACATCATTATATGTGGATAAAAAAGTCTTTAAGGGGGAAGTATCACCATTTAGCATGATGACCATTCCATAAATGTGGTATTTAAAATACTGATAGAATAATGAGGATACCACCACATAGATTTTTAGTCGGGGCCATTCAATAAAGACATTGTATATGGTGTATTTCTAGATAACCATAATAACAATGTTATATGTGAGATCCCCAAACATAGATTTGATCTTGACCTAACTGAGAGGAATTTTATCTTTCTTATCATACCCTTTAATGGTCATCATTGTGGATAAAAATCCCACATCGCTAAACACAAAACATTAGAGGGTTAAAATTGGGATGAGGTTGATCCTAGAATGATTTTTAATCAGATTCTTTCTGATGTTGACACAATAGACTATAACTTAAACATAGAGGGGTATGATGTATCCTTGTATGGCCTCTTACCAATCCTATTATGTGAATGATATGTCGACATGGTATTCTGATGGCATGGTTTCCACTCGATAGACCTAGATTGCAGAGACCTCTTTTTCAAACTTCTATGGGCTCGTAAGGATTTCAACGAGTTCCTACCTAAGTTATTTTGAAATATGGAGAACATCAATGATTGAGAGATTGACTGGGACAAATTCCATTTGTTTAATAATGGCTTACTTTTGTGCTAGAGTTCAGCGCTTCTCGAGGTGGGGATTCCCCTTATTATATGGATCAGGAGTTGAGTTATTTTTGGTAGATGATTCGGGTTCTTGTGTAGAAGTTGAGGGAGCATCTTTTTCCAGTGGATTAACTCACTCCAGCCTCCCACATTGTTGGGGATGATCAGATAATTACACCCCCACTGGGAGGTCATGTAAAATGACTAGTCATAAATGACTGATGGATGGTTATGAGTCACCTCCATGCCTCTATTAGAATTTTTTGAGGTCTTTCCCATGAGTCTCAACAATATATATATATATATACTATATGGGTACATGACTAAAAATTTTAGTCTGACCACACTCGTCCTTTCCCTTTTATCCTAGGTTCCTATGCATGTAACCTCCAATTCACAGGTTTAGTGTGGGGAACCCGTACTCATAGAAATATTCATCATCAAAGAAATGGGCTTCCAAGTGTATCTATTTAACAGAAACCAATATGATATATTAATCTAATTAGAGTTCTATTTGATGGGGTGGTTCTCGTACTTTTATTTTTGTATAGAAGAAATCTACAAGGGTCAGGGCTTACAATGGAGAAGAATATGACTCTTCCTCTTATATATCTTTCAGATTTTGATGGTCATGTCAACCTTTGGGAGTAATACTTGATGTCACATTCTGGGGTTGTGGAACAATTTTGGGTCTATGAAGTTGCTATCTCAGGTTTAAATTAGCTTAGTAAACTACTTTCTAATTCATCAAGTTTTTGAACTTTTGTCCACACCTGGCCAAAACATTCTTTCAATCACCCTCTTCTTCTTTCAGGGAAACATTTATGCATATAACCTAAAATAAAGATTTATCCAACATTAAATGTATGGAATTGACCATGCTTTGGAGAATCTCTTTGAAGATGAATCATTACTCATTATTATGACACCAACATCTATGGAAAGAGTAGTAGTCAGAATGATCAGTGAGGTTGACCTCATTGGGATTCTTAGGTTGTGGTATCTTGAACAGTTTATTGTCCATGGCTATAGGGAAATAACTAGGGACTTCTTCATTTCATAAGTAATAGGATTTATTCATCTGTTCAACAAATCTCTAGCTACTTTGGTCTCTTTTTTTCTTCTATTCGAGGGTGATTTGGTGTTTTTTACTGCTTGATAGAAGGAATTGGGTGGTTTGGGACATGTTTAGGTGTTTATATGGTCACTAATATTGGTCTTCAAATAGAAACAATAGTCTATGACATGATAAAACTTTCCCCTATGCTATGTTTATGAGCCGTGATTTAGCTCAGGTTTGTTGAATGGTATCTTCCAAAGGATGTTCTATTTCTCGGAACTCATAAAACCCACCTGGATACATCATTGGGATCAAAGGTGTCTGCAACCCATTATAGATATTTTTAGTTTTGAGTATTATAAATTATTACTACGAGAGAGGAATGATGAGAGAATATGTTAAACACTTCCATTTGACTATGAAGTCAGACAACATCTATTTTTTTCATTGCTTTCAATTTTTTAGTTAGATGATTGTCATTTTCCTCAATGGGAAGATAAAATTTTAAAGGAAATTGTGTTGAAGGTCTTTCCATCCTATAAAAGATCTTTCTAGAAGGTTTTAATACAAAACAAAGGCTATCCCTATCGAAGTCTGTAAAAAACACCTCATCTTGGTCACCTCCTGCTAATATTGAGTCCCCATCATCAGACCACATTGAGATAAAAAGTGAGTGAGATTCTCTTTAGAGTCTCATGCACCATAAAAGGTGGAGAATTTTGGATTTTAAATATTGGATGGGGAAAAAGTGTCATCTACCCATTTGGGATATGGTTTCTTATCAGATATAACTGGTGCGCATTGTCCCTCCATGGATTCCATTCGAGTAGTCAGGGACACAATGGAGTTGGGTAATTCTAGAGGTACTTCTGTGTGATACACATCTCTTCTATAGGGAATGGGAAGGGCCTAATACGGTGGTACTTATTTTTTATCCTGCAGATTCTACATTCGTTAGAAGAATGAATGATTACAATTGATATGGTTAGGATATCATTGTAATGGAGGGAAGTCATAATAATTTTATAATTCTTCATTTATGTAGACCGACTGCTCATATGCAGAGCTAGTATGATGCTTAGATTCCGCTCTTGTGGGATGATCATACCTTTCCAGATGTATGGGAGGAATAATATTCACCTCTATCTAAAGATGAAATCTTCTGTGAATGTTTTTTTTGAGTATCTTATCACAGAGTTGTCTAAGATTTTGTTTTTTATTCTCATATTATTCCATTTGTTCCTATATGTATAGAACATTGACTCTTAAGGGGGATGGTTAAGATATAGAAATACCTCTCCCATTATCATTTGGAGTGTTCCGATAAAGAGTTGGAAACAAAATATTTTGAGGTGCAAGGTTTTGGATCCTCCTCTTGGTTCAGGTATGTGCAACCTCTATGGGTGCATGTAGATCCTCCTCTCGAGGTCTGTTTTTCATATTTTGTCCCTCTAAATCTATGTCACAATCCTCATTATCTATTGTGTTAACTATGATGAAATTCTTAGTGGTGTTTTAGGAAATGGTTGTTGTCACATTGCATTAAAAGTAATAGGATGATTATGTACTTCCTGTGTTTGGTTTGTTTCTTGAACCCTTGGCTATATTGGTCAATTTTGGTTTTTGACCCCAGTAAGGTTTGATTTCATTCACCATATGCTTCTCTAATCCCGACTTGTGAGTAGTGACCTTTAGGAAGTTTTCGGTCATGATTGTTGAACATTTCTTGAATAGTAGAGGTTTTTTTGTGGTGGGAGGAAAAATGGGATTTTGACTGTCAATATTTACCTCTCAACCTAGAGAAGACTATTTCTCTATATGGTGATTATGATGATGAAAATGACCCTATCCCTATGGGTAGGGTACTGTCAAGGTCCACAATTGGACTAGAATGATCCTTTTGTTGAGGTTTTGATGCTTCTGGTTTAGGATTTGATTATTCTTAGGAAGGGAATTGAAATATAAATTCCACCAGTCCAATGATATGTCGATAATCTAGAACTATATTTGATTTCCCCAAGAACCTCCCAGGGGATGATAATCTCGGTGATGCGGATTGACATAAAAATGGGCTCATACCAATGGTTTGGGGTTTTTTTGAAGATCGTATATATTTGTATCAAATAATCTTAGGTATCAATGGTATGGGGGTGGAGGTGGTAGAAGATATTCCACCAAATAGAAAGGATGGGTTTTCTCCTAGATTGTTTTCATGGAATCTAATATTGAAATCTATTTTATGTGATGTAGTTTTGTTTGTTTAGGTGTTACGTGAAATGGATTCCCATAACAGGATTCATCTTTATATAAATTCATTGGGTTGATTGAAAATTCATCATAAAAATCTATAATGCATTCCCATTGTTTTAAGGGGGGGAAGTTTAAATATTTTTTAGTTATCATCTTCCTCCGTTCATGATGAATCAACAATGTTTAATTGGGAAAATTTCGTAGTATTTGCTGACTAGCTAGTGCATTTCCTCAACACCCGATTTCACCCGAGGCTATGACATTATAGGTCATTGTCTCAATGCGGTTTTTCTATTCTAGGGTTGAAGTGATGTGTAATGATTTATAAATTCACCATATTTGAATATGAATACATGACATGGGTTCATATATCAAATTCAAAAGAGATGTAATGAATTGGTAGAAAGAATGTTACATATTTCTACAGGTCTTTTCCTATTTTGGGAGTTGTGCCATGGAGATAATAGATAGGTTTTTCATACAACATAGTATCTTGATGGTCTAAAGGTCACCCTTATATATAGGATAGGGGAGGTTTCTATCCATTAATCACTGATGAGTTTACCACATTTTTTAGAAGATATAAGGCACAAATTCCTTCTCCATATTACATGGAATCTCGTAGATAGAATTGGAAAGGGTCCATAACATAGTGGGGAGGTTGTTTCTAGATAACTCTCTCCATATTTCAATGTTAGATTCCTATATTTGAGATAGACATGCCTCCCTCTGATCAGAAAACTAAAGGTGATTCCTAGGTCCATCTTCTAACAAGAGTGGAGTATTCCTATAATTTTATGGGGAACTATATTCGATTGAGCCTAATGTTTTGAGAACCTCTATTTATGAAGTCACCTTAGTTTTTGAAAACCTCTCTATTTGGTGGTGTGGGGGAATGGGGAGTATTTCCTTGTCCCTGGGATATATCATCATATAGAGGTTTACCATGGTGTATGTTAGGAGTAGTTTCCCTATGATCCATCTACACATTAGCATGAGGATAAATATTTCTGTAATGATCTCTTTCAAATTTGGTTGAAGTGTTGATGGAACCTTGATGTGTTGAGAATGTGTCTCAAAAAACCTCATGAATGTTAGATTTGATTAGGTTAGAGATATGAGACTTTATATGCATTGTGGAAGGAATATGTTGACCTAACCTTTATAATTATGGAGGGATACATGCCTGATGTATGATGGCTATAGTACTTTGTTGATAATCATCTCGTGTCATGGGATTTGGATCCCACTTCTTAAAAGCTGCTAAATTATTCCAATGTGATTTTTCATTATTGATAGGAACACGAGCTAGTATTGATGGATATGTCATTATAACATGGTGAATCCCATTCATAATGAGGATATGAGATCGATCCCAAGCCTTTGGAGTATCCCACTGATTTTTTCGACTGGAATATGATTATGTCCGAAGGCGTGTGCCTCTCTCACTTGGTAACACATGGATGAAAGGGGAATATGATCTTAGTATTTTTTTTAAAGGTTGGGGCCAAAGCCTCATTTTTATTATTAAATCAAAGAAAAGACCTCTTTTAACTGGGTAGAGGGAAACCCATTACATAGCCTGAAGTTCCAGTGGGCTTGAATCCCATTACATAGCCCGTAGGACCAAATTTTATGCCCAATTCACATTCTGTGAATAGTAACCTACTGCTACAGTACCCGCACAGTACCACTACCGCTACAGTGCCCTGCCGCCGCTGCAGTACCCACTGATGAACAGTGCTACCGCTGCTACAGTACCACTACAGTACTGCTATAGTGCCTTGCGCCCCATGGGTTTTGAACCCCCATTTTCCATGTAGTATTATGGGGTGCTTACCACTAAGACAAACTCCAACTACATATGATCTTAGTCTGAATATTCATTCCCTATTGTAATTTTTTATGGAAATTCAAAATGGGAGAAGGGATATCAGGCTCCTCATATATGGCCTCAGAATGATGCTTGTGTAGTTGTTCATTAGGGGAAGTAGGAATATGATCTTGGCTTCTGTGATCTACTAGAATATGCTAGGTATATTTGATGACTGGAATATGATAATGTACTGAGGCATGTTTTATTCTCACTTAGTGAGCCTCAATTAAAACTAGAGTATGTTCCTGATCCTGATACTTTGGAGTATTCCACTAGTATTTTTGGAGAGGAATATAATCATATCCTTAGGAAGGTGCTTCTATCACACGGTGAACCCCGTATATAATATTGATATACACCTAATCCTTGGAATCTTGAATATTCCAATAGTCTTTTTCTATATTATTGTTCCCCTATCCCAATGAATGTGATGATCTCACTTGATGAGCCCTGATTGGAATAGGAATATGAGTCTGGTCTCATGCCTCATCCTTTACGAGAATATGCCAATAATTATCCTGGAAGAGAGAAAGAATGTGCGCTTACTCTGGAGAAACTGCTTGGTCACTCTGATCAACGTATTTGATTTCCCTAGATGCAGGGATAAGAATATGTTCCTACCCTTGTATCTATACCAGTTCCATAATATGCTCGAGGAGTTCTTTAACTATTTATAATATGTAATTGTACTTTAGAAATGTGTGTGTAGGAATGTAAGCTTCTAAATTTTATGTCTCCACTATATATTGGTATATATCATCGATTGAAATCGGGATATGAGTCCATTATTTTCCTACTTATTCAAATGTAATATACCGATAGGATTCATGAATGAGGGTAGGAACATGAAACTCCCCTAAACTCACATCAGGAATATGCCTACAACCTTCTTCTAATTTTTTAGAGATATGAGTCTGCTCACTGGTTATCACCCAAATTGCTAGCAAACATCATCAATGGGAGTGGGGATATGATCCCACTAATAAATTTCCCAAGCCCAACATGCCTGATATTTCTTCATTATTTTATATTGATGGGGATAATAGGTTTTAGTGTGTTTTGAAGTACCCTCAGTAGGTGAATGAAGGCCATCGACGAGATGGCCTAGTCGATGGAAGTTGATCAGAGTCATCCTAAAAAACATCCGAATCAGATGGGAGTCATAGTTCACTCCTTGGTTCACCATTATCAGCCACTGAAGGTGGTGATTTTCATGATTTGGTGATAAGAATATGAAGTAGTTAGATGTGTAAATAAGAGAAACAAGATTTAATGACCCTTTATTTGGATGGTGCAGACCCATTGGTTTTATTATTCAGATACCCTCATTGGAAGCCTCAAGATTCTAGATCATACAATGTCGATGGTATTCTCAGACCATTGAATTTTTTCCCTGAATTTGAAGGTGTCAGGCATGTGATGTCATTCTAAGTCTTGTGGGAGTTGCATCTATAATTAATTTTCCAGAATGGTTGCTGGATGAATAAATTATCTAGGATCATGTGTCATTTTTGAGAGCATTATCTACAGTCACAATGTCAATAAGGAACATTGTCACTGATCTACACATCATTATGGACATGACACATGCTCAATCATATATGCATGGGCAACATAGTTTCCCTTTCTTTTTCCCAATCTATCCATTATTCTATCATAGAATTATCAAAGTGAGGTTGAACTTATTTCACGAGAACCCCAACTACAGAGGATCATCCATAAGATCCATGTCAGTTTATCAGCTTTTGTTTTCATAGGATACGAAAACACAATGGCATGATTCTTGGTCAACCAATAATTTTTTTATTTCATAAATTCACTTTCTTTACACGATTTTTGTTTCATTGAAAAGAGGATAAGGCCACCCAAGTGATTAGAACAAAATGGTCTGATGAGAACTATGAATTATATCCTTTTTATATTGTGAAGGATATTCCATAGTTAAATGATTTCAAATTGGGTTCGTCACTTTTATATCATTGGAAAGATATGAATGGATTAGCCTAACCGTTTGATTATTGGGGATTCACTGTCTTGTTTAATCATTCATGTTGGGTTTACCATTTTTCTCTCTAAGGGAAACTCACAATAGCTCCCACATCCAAAAATGGTAACAGAAATATTTTTCAAAGGTAGGTTGTCATTTGGGGTTTTAGACCCAACCACACTTAAAAACTCATATTGGTTGAGAGGATGGGATTTCGGGCACATCAAACCCTTTTGGGTGGAATCTTTTCCAACTCTCAGGCTCTCTTATAGATTTTAGATATGTTTGAGAATCTCTTCTTAATCCCGATATGGGATCGGTTACCCTATAAAATGATCATATGTTAAATCCATTTATATTAAAAGGGGGAATCTTATTAGTGAATCCATCTATATATATCCGGGTTTATTTATCATTTTCCCATTGGTGGGAAGATTCTTATATGTTTAATCTATATAACCAAGTGATTCATATTTTGTCATTATCTTGGGAGGTAGTTAATATTTTTGAGTATGAGATTGATCCATTCTGAGGCATCCTATCTATCCTGATTTATAACATAAATAAAAAATCATGTAGTTCATTAAACCTAAGAAATTTAACATCATATGAAAAGGAAATATATGGAGGCCCTTAGGCACTAGATGTTTGTGCTGGGACCATGAGGTGGAGGCCTATATATCCCATTTATAGAATGAATCAGAGTTATCATAGTTTAGTTTGATTAGGGATTATATACTAAGGTTTCCATGTTTAGTAGAGTCTCATGATGTGAATGATATAATCATTGAAACTCTCTGAGCCCATGTGATCTTTGAACAGTGTGATAAATAAGGGATAGCAAGTAATAAGTCTCACTGCTTATGGATGTGGGAATTTTGTTGTATGACAACCCTTTTGATTTTTAATATGAAGCTCAAGACATAGGAAGGTGTCCTATGTATCATAGTTATGGAATGAATCAGAGTCATCATAGTTTAGTTGAGTTATAAATCTATTAGTCGATGAGGAAGTATGATTTGAACATGGGGGATATCAGTTCTTTATGGTTTCAGTGTTGGAGACATGGTAGGTATTACATAGAGGTATATTCATATTAGAGACTAGTCCTTTAATAATCCATCTTACACATCCTAATTATTATAGGAATTATAGTTCTTGTATTTCCGTTTGACCAGGACTTACACACTGAGGTTTCCATCATAAAGTGGACATATCATGTTATTCCACTGATCTGGGAATACAAAATAATGATTCCCTTATATGCCCGATGGACAAGGCTATCATGTCCCGAGATGTTTTCTTAATATGGCCTAGTTGTCTTCTAGACATGTCTGATTGTCTTCCCAATATTTTTCAAGATGTTTGAACATTGTCCTAATTGCATAGAAGACGTGTCCAAAGACATCCTCATGATCTAATTTACTTTTCCAAAGGGAGTTTCATGAGCCCACCTAACATGTCGATAGATCATCGCATGATCTCAGATGACATGCGTGGAGGGTGTGACATGATCCAGTGGACATGTTCAGAGAACATTTCATTATCAGGATTATATATCCTAGTTTCATCATGAGATCTGGTTGACCTAACTTGGTTTCATTACAAAACTTTGCTGACACTCTCGTAGAGTGCCAGTAGATATGGTTGGAAAGTGTGGAGGTCATTGTGGGAACTAGCTGGAATACACTAATGTCACCACATAACTTGGGAGACATGTCTAGAAGACATCATAAGATCTGTATATTGATCCCAAAGGGATTCAAGAGACTCATGTTTCATACTTTAAGGGCATTGTGTGACTTTCTTTAAGTTTCTAGAGGATATCTCAGGATCCAAATGATATGTCGAGGGTACATTAAACAACCTGAGTGACATTTCCTACTTCTATTACATGATCCGGATGAGTCATTCCAAGCACATATTGATATATAAATCTGTCTCTGCACAATTCTCTCATCCTTTAATCTTTTATTCCATAATTTTATTCTATACATGCCCTATGTTTGTCCACAATTAGCATGTTTTAGGTTACAAAAGACCTAGATGACATACGAGATGTACTTCGCATAATATGAATGGAATGATAGAAGTTATTTATATGATCTTATGTGATCACATAAAGTTCTTATTCATGCTTCTCAACCATCAGATTTATTCTCTATATTTTATTTGGAAAAATACTTTCACGATCATGTAATCATATGCTTTAATAAGTTTTCTCCGTCACTCCCATATACGATCAACAGATTTATCTTTTATTTTTGTTGTGGATGGGGAGTGTTTTATAAGCCTCACCACCCTAGTTATATACCACAATGTGTGGAATTTATCTCATTGATTCGGGCTGAATTCGATGGAGGGATTTGGTGTTACATGCTTCAAATTAACCAACCATGGGTTATTGGGGGGGGGGGGGGGTCACATGATTTTCATCTATCATAAGAACATCCCATCAGTGCCCTATTTGTTAGATTTTGGCCATTAAAATGTGTATTTCTTAATAATGTGGAAAAGCCAAGGGGATTTTATGATGTCATGTTGACCTATCTATTGGTCTTTGTGAGATCAGAATATTTATCGAATGTCCTTAGTGTGATCTAATATTCATTGTATGGGAACCTATTCGAGACATATGTGGCTTTCTAGGGGTCTTTTGGAGGTCAATATAGGATATTGAGGGGGGTACCACGTGATAAATGTTGATATCCTGAGGCATAAATCCCCACTCACATAAAATCATTATATCTTCTCCTCCCAAGAAACTCCCATCATTTCCCTTTTTATTTCCTTATTTATTTTAAAAAAGACTAGTATCTTGTGAATTTACATGATTTTTATGAAATAAAACCACTCTCCCAATTAGTGATTCATCAGGTGACCAAAAAAATGATCTTTAGAAATGATTGATAATTAACATAGTGAACCCTTATGTTTTTTATTTGCAGTGAGATGGGGACACATTACTTCCTGGACAAGTATGAGGTCCTTTGTGTGGTGAGGGTGACATTCTAGGGACCTCTTTCATGATAATGTGGAATTGTTTCTAGGGCTTTCATAGTGTCTTTATAACCACATGAGAGTGTCTCAGGAATATTTATTTCCAAAAGAGGCTCCCACCTTTTTCATTTTTTCCTCTTATTTTAAAAATATTTTTGGATGGTTCTCAAGAGAATGGAAACTAAGAAGTTGTGGGAATTGGAGGAGCTCATTTTGTGATTTTGACATGAAAAATTACTATCTTGGATTCCTTTAAAAGAACCAGGATGCATTGTCAAAGGGGCACTGTGTGATCTTCTAGAAAGTTATTCACTATTCATGAACTGTTGGCATGACCTTATGAAGGTTATGCGGTTAGGAGTCCTATTACAGGTTACACAATTCACATGCCTTAGAAACCTTTTATACCTTTTCTTTTTGGGAAAAATTATACCCATATTTATGTTTCAATTGCCTTTTTGATTTTATGACTCTCATTTTGTGGGTTTTAACGGTACCGCGGTTGAATTTTAGTATTTAATGGTTCCATCAATGTCTAATGAACAAATAAAGTCACATGAATACATGGGTGTTTATAGAATGATTTTTATTCATAGTGGTATTTATCTATAGATATATTGCTGAGGAATATATCTAGATATACAGGGACGATTTCAGTGTAAAATTGGAGATGGTGCGCCAGCTTGGACTTTAGTGTTCAAACTCATTGGCTATATTGAATGCCTAAAGGTTCTAGGGTTTAAGATAAATGATGAACTATACACTAATCTCATTCGTTCATCACTACCAACATGAATCACTAGTTTTTTATTAAATATCAATATTAACAACATAGAGAATCCTCTACCAACTCTTCTCATAGTACATCAAATTTTTGACAAGGATATGAAGGAAAAAATTATTTTGTCCTTATGGTGTATAAAGGGAAATGCTAGGTGAAGAGATATAAAAAAATCATCTTCACAAATCCATAAAAAGAAGAGAAATATCATGAGAAAGTTTAGGTAACATGATGATATCTGTTTCACATGTAAAAAGAATATCCACTATAATAAACACTACATAGTGGAAAAGAAGTAAGGGAATCAGGAAGTATATTTGGTATTGAGAGAAATGTATTTGTTTCTAAAAATATGGTATTTGATATAACATGTGGTGCTCACATATGTATTCATATACAGGAACCAGGTAGATTTAAAAATCCTTCCATGGGTTATGTAGATATACGATTATCCAAAATAACCATACTCTCTTTCATAGATGTTGGGGAATACCACCTTGCATACTGAAGAGAATGTTCTTAGGTTTAAGAGATTGTCATTATGTTCCATTATTCAGAAAAAATATTATATTTGTATCCATACATGAAAATGATTGATTTATTTTCATATTTTTGAATACATATTTCTTATTTTTTTCAATGAAAATATATGTTATGGTAAGGTGTATTAAAATAATAGTATTTAAATTTTGGATTATGAAAAATAAGTAATAAAAATCGATAAAAAAACTAGTTCACATGGTTCACACCACACCCAACTATGGTATCATTGACTAGGTCATGTAAATGAAAATTATTTTATGAAATTACTATAATATTCATATTTAGATTCATTTTAAATAAAACCACATTGTATATGTCACGGAACCTTAAAATAAAAAATTACTAAATCCCCATTTAGTGGGAAAGTGAAATGGCGAAAGTGATTCCTGAATTAGTTCATTCCAATGTGTGTGATCCAGTTATAGTTGAAGAAAGGGGTGGTTAATCATATTTTATAAATTTTACTAATGATTTTTGTAGATATGGATAAATCTACATAATGAAGTATAAGTAATATTCTTTGATAAATTCAAATAATAAAATAATGAAATTGAGAATGGGATTGGTAAGAATTTTAAGAAACCTTTCTCATACCATGGTGGAGAGTATATTAATCAAGTATTCATTTATTATGTATAGATGTTTGGGATTATATCCCAAATCAGTCCTCATTGTACACCACAATGTAATAACATAAGAGAAAGGAGGAGCCAAACCTTGTGAGACATGGTGAGATCATTGATGAGCCATGCATGTTCTTCATTGTGATTTTGTGGATATATGACAAAAAAAGTAGAAAAAATACTAAAAAAGGTGCCAAATAAATAGGATGAGAGTGTTTTATACCAAATATTTAGTGGGAAGAAACTCATGAAATCATACAAACATGCTTGGGGTTGTGAAGTATTTGTTAAGGCCTCTTTAGGAAACAAACATACACCTTAAGGAATAGAAGTGTATTGTTATTGGATACTCCATTGAAAAATGTGATATTAACCATATAAACCCCTAGAAAAAATTTTAATTTTGGGAAGAAACATAATATTAATTTCAAGAGAGAACATATCTAAATAAGTTAGTATAACGACCTAAGATTTTCATACATGGATATTACAAATTCTAAGATGATTATTAATTACATTACAAAAACACATGCCTGATGACCATATTATTTGAGTGCCTTTGGAAACATAAAAAATTCTTCTAATTTTGTGAAATATCTTAAAATCACCCATAAAGATCTTCCCCTTTATTCCTCTTACATAAATCCTTTCTTTATAACCTAAAGAATATAAACATAAGGAAGGGGTGAGTCCCAATAGGTAAAAAATTGAGATATGTAAGGATAAACAAGATCATAAAGGGTATAATAATGTGATTATAAAATTATAATATCACACCCTCCATAGTAAAGGTTATAAACATTAATCATGTAATAAATATTAGTAGTTTATAATACATGAATCATAAGGAAATCAAGGAACATAATCCATGTGATCGTAACATTGACATACGACATGAAATAATAGAATACACATTAACTTTTAATATTGTGAACATGTATTAATAGTAAAAGGTTCACTCATTAAATTAGGGGCATGAAATCATCCCCTTGAAGAAACATATGGACATGAAAACTAGGTCCACACATAAAATTATGGGAAGAAGAACCAGGTCCACGCATATAATTGTGAACTTGAAATCAGATTAATGTATAACATATATACCTCATGAGTTATTTATCTTTATCCAATGCATTGGAATGAGATATATGTCCCAACTTTCACATAATTAAAACCATAAATATGTTTTCCACAAGAACAAAAATCATATCAGAATGCATAAAAAGAAATGGGTTTTATAAATATTTCATCATAACTTAACTCATGTAAATGAAAAAGAATTCATATGTATGAATCCATAGGAAATATAAACCAATCACATAAATAATAAGAATTATATCATTTGATCATATCACTAGAAAAAAATAAGTAACATCAAATAATGTTATCGTATATGAAAAATAATCTTGAGAGATTACTTGAAAATAATTCTTGACAAAAATTTCCTTTCTAATTTAAAAACATTTTCGTTAATTTAAAATGTCATGAAATTTTAAAAGAATTCATTTTATCCAAAAATAAACTTGTAATAATGTAAGTTAATATTCAAATGATTAATGAATCATGATGGTGGAAATTTTTTTCATCTCATATAAGTTAAAAAAAACATTCCTTCCATATATTTTTGTCAAATAAGTCACAAAGAGCCTTGTTTAGAAAAAATTTCTTTTCAACATATTTTATAAAAATTAATACATGGGTAAAAAAGTTTAATATTCATATGATAATAGTAATAAAATTTTTAAAAACAATTTTAGAAAACATATAAATGAAAGATAAATATTCCCTAACTGAGCCTTGAAATGAAACAATCCTAATTATTGATGAGATTGTGAAATAAACACTCCCTACATTATAATCAATAGAATCGTATGAACCATGAAAGAAAGATAATTTTATGGATATGAAAATATGAAAATATTTTTTATAATAATCATAAAATACACTTATGATCAGTATATAAACAACGTATAAGAAACAACTACTGTATAAGGCATGTGTCCCACAAAAATAAAAGTGAGACATAAATCCCTTACCTTATGTTTTGACTCTCTTCATACTCATGAAAACCTCATGTATAATAAATATAAATTTATTATAAATATATTATAAAACCATATTCATATATATAATACCATACATAATTTAATTATGACATTGTATTACTCTCTTATTAATAATTCTAATTTAAATTTATGTTTCAGGTAATAACCACTTTGTTTCTCATACATGTTTTGACTTGTTATTCGTGGTCCTCATACAAAGATGAATATTTAATTATTTAAATAATGATAAAAATTAAATAAATATCATAAATATTAATTATATATGTTTTTATGGTTATCTATAAAATAATGAAATAGATAAAGAAGTAAATTGTTCATGGAGATGATATGCCGTACATACGCATGAATAGTGCTTCAAGTTCATGTTGTATTGAAGGAAAGTAAGTAAAAAAATATATGTGTATATATAATACAATTATAGTATAATTATTATGTCATACATATCATATAAGCTCAATAAAACCATCCTTAATACATTCCATGAAAATTGTGAATGAATTATATCTCTTTGTGGAGGCGGTAGTCCACACATCCACAAACGAAGTAATCGTATTTCTAAAAAATTTAAATCATGAAGGTATATTTTATATAATAATTAAATAATCAAAATGAATTTATAAATAAAATATACAACATATTAAAATATAGTTTAAATTATAATTCTCATCCAATATTGGTGGTGGAGGAAAAATGAACAATATCATTTCATGAGGTGGTAGATCGTCGTACACAAGAATGGTAAGTTATTTACCCATTAGATTAAAGTGTGTATAAGTGTAGTTAAAATACTTATAATAATAAATATAAGTATATTTATGATATTTATTTTATTATATAATCATGAAAAAAGAATAATTTATGGGGTTCAAGGATGAAATAAAATGAAAATGTTCATTGATGAACGTTACATCATCTTTGGGTATCTCCATTTGATTTGCACAAAAAAACGTAATTGGTTAGATTTCTACCAAAATTAAAGATTCTAAGATGAAATGATAGAATTTAGGATAATATTTAGAAATATTTTATCTGAAATAAATATCATATTATGTTTTAATTAAAGATAAAAAAATATCCCGTTTTATAAGAGAGGGGAGCGACACTCTTTGAAATATTCAAAATATTAAATTAGTGTAAATTAATGTTATAATCTAAATGGAACAAAGTTGTTAATTTATAATATATACATTGGATTTGGGTATAAAATAATTCATACAATAAAATTTATATATATATTTGACTATTTTTTAAATACTTATCTTTTATCAATAACCCTTATTTAATTTTTTTAATTCTTATCATGATATCATGCGATTCACACTTTTAGGGTTACTATAATTACTATAAAATTCAGAAAACCTAATAAATTAGTCATTGATGAAATTTTAAGACTTATAAAAAACATCTAACTAAATCTTAGATTTTTATGAATTTTATATTATTTAATAAAATTTTATTTATTTTAATAAATCATTAATATCAATTTTGATACTATTCATCACTTAACATTTCTAAAATATCATAAAACATGAAATCATAGAAATGAACTCTTTTAAATAATTAATAACATGTCAAATTATTAGATAAAATTAATTTATGTAATTAATTATATCAAATTATATTTACTTTAATATTTTTAATATCATTTGTTTTATTATCCCATCAATTAAAAATTTATTTCATCAACCTTGAGCCATCATTTAAGTTAATTATTTTATCACTAAAAATTTTAAATCAATTACCATGATGTGGATAAAAATATTTAATTTCTAAATAATATTTATTGTCAAAAGTATTCCTTATATAACCCCTTATAAAAAATATTTCTCTTTTTAAAAACAAAAGTATAAAAAAAATTGACTTTCCTTTGAATATAATTTTATAAATGATATATTCTAATACAAAAGTTTGTAAATGGTCTCATAACCTGTCATTTAATTCTTCGGGACAACAAAATATTCAACCAATAAAATTATGACAAATTTTAGTGTAATTTTATAATATTTATAACATTACTTTTACCCTTAATTACCTAATTTACCTTTAACCGTGGTAATAAAAATTACCACAGTTACTAATCATATTTTCTTTTAAATTAAAGATAATGTTTCAATAAATGGGGACTTCATTTTTCTAGATATGAAATCCATTTTTACAAATTCAAAGAACAATATCTACAAAAAACTAATTAGAAATTAATCCCATTTATAGATCGAGAAAACATGTTTTTAAAGTAAAAACATTCAAAAGATTAAAAAAAATTTATATCAAAATTTAATGTGATATTTATTAAAATGTAATTAATTGGATAAAATTATAAAATTATTATCAAATAATAATTGAAAACTATTATAAAATATAATTTCAAAATATAAATAAATCAACTGAAAAATAGTTTTCAATGAAAATATAATATCTTTTCATTGTTCATAAAAAAATGAATCTTTTCAGAAAAATTTGAAAAATTCAACAAAAGTAAATTTTGATACTCTGGTTTCAAATAATTTTTTTCCATTGTAATTTATTACTGTGTCAAAAAATATATATTTAATACTAGTGCATCATTAAAAGCTTGTAAAAATTCATTTTTTAAGAAAAATACTTCATTTATATTTAAAATTGGTTTTTTTCTTTGAAAAAATGGATTTTTTCTTATATCATATCTTAGAATCATATAATATTAATTTTAAATATTATATTGAATATATTATATATATTTAATTAATATAATACCATTTATTAATTTGGTAATTTATTGGTATAAAACATATCTGTTCACATTTAATTATTTTTTTCAGAAAAATAATTCATTTTATTTTAAAAAAGGGTTTCACATTAATTTACAATTAATTAGTCAAATAGTTATGTGTAAATAATTATTTCATAATAAAGTTAATAATATTCATACATGTCATACTAATGGATATGTTTTACTTATCTTTTTTAAATAATTATAAAAATAAAATGATGTTTTGTGGAAACTCATTATTGCCTATAATGAAAGATAAACCAATGTTGTGTGTATCCTAAGATTAGCTTGGTGTATCATGTAACAGAAGAAATTTAATAAAATTTTAATTTATCTGAAAAAAACTTCATAAACACTTGGGATATTACATTTCACCCCCGTTAAAATGAATTTATCCCCCAAAATTCACCATTCTAATACAAAAAAATGAGGGTACTTATAACTCATCATATCTTCATGTTACCACAAAACTTCTTCAAACTGGTGGTTTTTCCAAAAAACTTTAACATGGGGAATGATATTTTCTATTTAACTTTATAATTATGATCCAAAATTTTTAACACTTTATCTTCATACGAATGATCTTATTCTAGTGGTATAGAATTTTAGTTTAGTATATATAAAGGATTATGTAGGAACTTCCTCAAAAGAGATAAATGGAATAAATTATGAACCTGAGATTGATTTGGTGGATGTTTCAAAGGAAAATATTATGTTCAAATATAATCGACAATTTAAAAAGGAAATTTAATCCTTTCAATTTCAAATTTCACTTTGAAAATTAGAGGTGGGTGTTTGATAATTTCTTTGTGGGAAACTGAAATTGTAAAAGGTTCAATAAAAATTCCTATTAAATAAAGATAAATTAAATGGTGAAGATCAATTCATAACTAGTATTAACAGAAAGTGAAAACATGAACATGAAAGAGAATTCCGACTCTCATGTTCTGATGGAGTGTGGTAGAGAACATGATCATTATGAGGTTAATCATCACAAAAATATAAATTTATAATGATCTAAGGGACAATTCTATTCATCAAAAATTAAGGTACTATGATTTCTTTATTCAAGATAAGTTTCCTAAAGTTGAATAATTTTTAGAAGAAGATATACATAGTTTATTTTATTCCAATTTGTTAGCATGATCACATCCATTAGTTATTACTTCATCAATTTCTATTTCATATCTTACTCCTAGAAATTAGGTTGAAATTATAGTTCCTGAAGAACTAGTGGATCATAAGATCCATAATCAGATGATAAGTCTTTCCTTCTTTCTCTAGACATCACCACAACAAAATAGTCCATACATGTTATCCAATATTGAAAAATCAAAACATTAATCTCTAAAAATTTATTCAAATTTATACAAAAACAATTTCATAAATGGCCACCATTATGAACCTTGAAAAATATTAAAATCCAATATTTTTAAAATAAGGTAACTAAACGTAGAATTTATCCTCCAAAAACATGATATATATCTTAATAAACAAGTGAAGACCATTATCATGTATTCTATTGAAACAAGGTAATGAACTAAATTACTATAAAACCATATTGAATACACACATGCTTCTTTATTCCTTATATAATCTCTTTTCTTATACAAAAACAATTTCACTAGAAGCTTGGGATTATCTATGTATTGATATAATATGTGATTTATTTATTCCATACTCTAAGTATATAATCACATGAAATTACACTAATGGATGATTAGTAATATTTTTATAGGGCTTATTCATTAAAAATTAAACCTGAAATTCCCTAAAAAGGATAGGAGGATAGTATTACCTAATTATTTTGGTACAATTTTTCCATTATGACAACACAATCTTTCCCATTTTCTTATTTCCTTAATGGTTTCTATAGCTTTCCACCCACATTAGTCTTTTTATTGGTGTAATTGTAAGAATAATTATGAAAATACATGTAATTGATACATTGAATCAATATAGGTGCACTCTTTGGAGATTTATTTTTATTCCCATTACATCGATTGTCAAATTATTAATGACCTTCTTTCCGCATTTAAAGAATTTACCAGTCCCCTTAAGACTATTTATTATATGTCCCCTTCTACACTATGTGAATAACGTAAATATAATATTAGTCTCTCTATAGTTTTTAGAGTTTTATTTAAATTATAACCTTATTTTAATATCATAACCCTACAAAAGATGGTAAACTTCAATATATATTTTTGTAAGAAGAATACCAAGGAGTTACTTACTGAAAAATAAGTTCGTGAACTCATCCTAATCCATGTAGTCAATTTTATCTTGTTGCATCATATTCTTGATAATGTTCCACAATATATTCACTTCACCTTCTAAGAAATAAGTTCCCAACATATCTTTTGTATGTTCTAAATAATGGATAATGTAAAATAACTTTTCAAAGGTATAGATCCATTTCTCAAAAACAAGTGGATCGGTCTATCCGCTAAAAGAATTTGGATACTTCCTTAATAATGGTTCAAGAAAATTTTGTTACCTTCCTTTTTTAATTTAGAATTAAAACAATATTCAGGGATTCATAAGGTTGTGAGGTCATATCAATGAGTTTTTTCATTCAATCTTTTGTAACATTTGGTTTCCCAGGAGGCTTATCATTGCAATATCCATTGTATTCCTAATAAACATAGTTCCTTTGGGTTTCATATATTAAGTAAAACCGAAATAAAATACCATGAAAATGTTTAATAATATTAGTAAAACCTCATCATTAAGGTAAATTACCATCAATATATAACATCTTAGGTTTAATCCTAGTTTATTCAGGATTGTTACCAAAATTATATGATTGTTACTTGTACGTATATATATCCTTAAAAATGTTCCAAGAAAAACACTTACAAATGTATCTAGGGATATCACTAAATATTTCTCATCCTATTTTATAATGTTTCACAAAACCTTTTCTCTGATACCAACTATAATGACCCTATCTTTTCAAATATTGATATTATATCATTTAGATGAATTTTCATTACATTACAAAAATACATTCCCGAGGGCCATAATAGTTTAGTTTATTTGGAAACATAGAAACAATTCTTCAAATTTCGTGAAATATCTTCAAAATATAACACACTTATCTTACTCTTTATTACTTTTACTCAAACCATTATTTTTAATCTAAAAAATGGAAATATAAGAAAGTGATGAGATTAGATGTCTAGTAAGGGTAAACAAGGGAGATATGTAAGTGTAAGCATGATCATAAAGGGTATGAGAACATGATCATAAAATTAGAAGATCATACCCTAAATATCAAAGGGCATAAACATGAATCATTAGATAAGTATTGGTAGTTTATAAGAAATGAATCATAATGTAATTCAAGAAGATAATCCATGAGATCATAATATTAACATAAGGCATTAAATTGTGGCATACACATAAACTTTTATCTTTGTGAACCTGTAAAAATAGTAACAAGTCCAATAATTAAATTAAGGACCTGAAATTAGGCCATTGCATAAACATATGACATGAAAACTAGGTCCACAAAAAATATTATAGACATGAAAATGAGGTCCATACATAGAATTCTAAACATGAAACCTGGTTCACGGATAACATATATGCCACATGAGTTATCCATATTCACCCAATGAATTAGAGGGAGATATTGGTAACACCCATAAAAAAATAAAAACCATACATATGTGTTCCAAAAGAATATAAATCATATCATAACCAATAAAAAAAATAGTTTTCATAAACATTTCATCATTACATAACTCATGGAAAATAAACAAAATTCATAAGTACCAATCCATCATAAATAGAAACCATTCCAAAAAATAATAAGAGTGGTATCACTGGATCATATCCCTAGTAAAACATATATAAAATAAAAAAATGTTATCATAGATGAAAAATAATCTTGATAGATCACTTGAAAATAATTCTTTAGCAAAATATCCTTTCTACATTGAAAACGTTTTCTTTAATTTAAAATATCATGAAATTTTAAAATAAAAAATTTTATATAAAAATAAATTTTTAATATTGTAATGGAATCTTCAATGAGTTAAGGTGTTAGGATGGTGTAAAATTCCATTCATTCCATATATGTTAAATAACATTCGTTCCATATAATTTTGTTAGAAAAGTCACAAAGAGTCTTGTTTAGAAATTGGAAAAAAGTATTCTCCTCAAAACAATTAATAAAAAGTCAAACATGGGTAAAATAAAATTAAATATTCATATAATATTATTTTTTTATAAAACATCTAAATTGAAGATAAATATCTGTTAATGGAGACTTACAATGGAATAATCCCGAATATTGACGAGATTGTGAAATAAACACTCATCAATTTATAATCAATAGAATTGTATGCCCCATAAAGGAAATAAAATTATATGGATATGAAAATATCACAATACTTTGGATAATAATCATAAAATACATTCATTATAAGTATATACCCTACGTAAAAGAAACAAGTACTGTATAAGGCATGTGCACACAAAAATAAAAGTGAGACATAAATCCCTTCCTTATGTCTTGACTCTCGTCTTACTCATGGAAACCTCTTATATAATAAATAAAAATTTAGTATGAATATATTACAGAAATATATTCATATATATAATAACATATATTATTTACTTATGAATTTATATTACCTGGTTATTAACAATTCCATGTTTAAGTTATGTTTTGGGTAATAAATGTTTTATTTCTCATACATGTTTTGACTTGTTATTCTTGATCATCATACTTAGACCACGACTTCATTATCTCAAGAATTATAAACATGATATAAATATCATATATATTCCATATATATATGGTTATCTATAAAATATTAAAATATAGAATTAAATACACCATTTAGGGTGACGGTAGGCCGTACGTGCGCATGAACGCTGCTTCCATTTGTTGTTGTATTGAAAGAAAGAATTTAAATGATATATATTTATATATATAATATCATTAAATTATAATTATTATGTCATATATATCATATAATCTCACTAAACCCATCCTAATTCATTCCCTGTAATGTGTGAATGAATCAATCGCTTTGAGGAGGTGGTAGTACATACATCCATAATCAAAGTTATCGTATTTACAAAAAATATAATGCAACAAGGTATGATTTTTATAATCATTAAAAAAGCATAGAGACATAATAAATAACATATATATCATATAAAAATATACTTTCCATAATAATTCCCATCCATGAGGGGTGGTAAAGGAAAAACAAATAACATTGTTTCATGAGGCTGTAATTCACCATAGACAAGTACGACAAGTTCATTACCCATTAAATGGAAGTGTGTCTAAGTGTAGGTCAATACATTATAATAAAACATAACAATATATTAAGTTAATTGAGTATATTATATAATAATGGAATAAGAATAATTTAGGGGGTTCAAGGAAAAAATAAATTGGAAACATCCATTGATGAACGTTACCTCTTCTTTGGGCATCTTCTTTTGATTTTCACAAAAAAGAATTAGTTGGTTTGATTTCTAGAAAAAGTAATGATTCTTGGATTAAATAAAGTAATTTGGGTGAATATTTAGATATGATTTTTCCAAAACAAATAGGTTCTGATTTGTGAATGAAAAAGAAGAAATAATTCCCTTTTATAAGAGAGGGGAGGGCCACTCTTAGATATCGTCAAAATAGTAAATTAATATAAATTAATTTTATAATAAAAATTAATTGAAACATACTAATTTAGAATAATGAATTATTTTTTGTCAAAAAAAATTTATCTAATAAAAATTATATAAGTTTTATCTATTTTTTTAATCCTTATTTTTTAGCATTAATCCTTATTTTCCATTTTTAATTCTTATCGTGTTATCATGTAATTTACACTGTTAGGGTTAATATAATTACAATAAAAATAAAAAATAAAAAATAATTATTCATTTATGACATGTTTGGACATATAAAAATAATTTAGGCAAATTCTATATTTTTAAGAATTTTTTTATCATTTAATAATGTATTTTTTATCTTGACATATTATTAATATCAATTTTAACACTATTCATCACTTGAATTTTTAAAAATATCATAAAAACATGATATATTATAACAAACCATTTTAACTCATCTATAAAAAGTAAAATTAATCAATAAAATTCGTGTATGGTATTAATTATGTAAAATTTAATTTATTTTAATATTTTTAATATCATTTATTTAAATTTTCCTTTAATTTAAAAATTAATTCAACATCATTGTATAAATATTTAAGGTAATTATTTTATCACTAAAAATTATACAAAAATTACTATGATGTATATTAACATTATAAATTTATAAATACTATTTATATTAAATCATATCCCTTATATAACCCCATATTAAAAATATTTTCTTTATTAAAAACAAAAGTAGGATGAAATTGACTTTCCTTTGAATATAATGTTATAGAGGTTATATTCTCTTCTAAATGGACATAAATGGTCTCATTAATAATCCTTTAATTATTAGTGATAAAAATATTCATCTAATAAAATTAATACAATTGTTAGGGTACCTTTATAATATTTTTAACGTTATTTTTACACTTCAGTCAGAATGGCCAGAAGGCCTTCAATTTTTTAATTTTTTAAATAATCCACCTTTCAAGGGTTTAGGTGGAACCCTTACAATGCACTAATTCTTAGAGACAATTACATGACCCATAGGTATTATAGGGAATCACCCAGACAAGACAACTTGGAACAGCTCCTCCCTAGCATATGTCATGATATCAGCACTCCACCTTCACAGGGCCGGTCGGCTAGTTGCCCTATGCAAAGATGCACTGGCCTGGTACCGATGTAAAAACCACACCCTATCATTCTTCTAAATCTAGTTAGCTCTACTCTAGTAAATGTGCATGTCCTGAATCCTCATTTGAAGCCTTATTCCTTGTAGTCAAACTGGTACATCTGAATTCAAATGTTTTTGTCCAAATTCATTGTGAAATTTATTCTAATGATCTTAATTGGATTAAATGAAAATATATTGGTAAAATTATATTTTAAAACCAGTATAAAATATAATGTAACAATATAAATAAATCTTAAAAAAAGAATATTTCAATTAATATGTAGTATTTTTTCTCTATTCATCAAAAAATTAATTATGTTAGAAAAATACGAAAAATTAAACCGCATTTAATTTTTATACTATTATTTTAAATTAGATTTTTTTTTCAAATATAATTTATAAAATTTTAAAAAATTGTATTTAAAATAAGCATGCCATCAAAAAGCAGAAAAAATACTTTTTTTTATAAAAATACTTCTTTTATATATAAAATTGGATTTGTTCTCAATCATGTCTTGAAAACACATTAGAATAATTTTAAATATTATATTGAATATATTATATAAATATTTCATTGATATAATTACCCCATAATTTTTTAAATTTATTTGTACAAAATACAATTGTGTACATTTAAATTATTTTTCAGAAAAAATTTCCTTTATTTTAAAAAAAGGGTTTGATATTCATTTATAATAAATTGTTCAAATAATTATCTATAAAGCATTATTTAAGAATAAATTTATTCCAATTTATACCCACCATACTAACAATTAGGTTGTAATTGTCTTGTTTAAATAATTACAATAATTAAATAATTTTTTATAGAAACTTAATGTTGCATGTAATGAAAGCTAAGAAAGTGTTTCATGTAGTGAAAGCATAACATGGTGTAGAATGTTACATAATACATTTAATAAATTTTAATTTATTCAAAAAACAATTTCATTTAAACTTAGTGTATTATAGATAGTGGGATTTAGATAAACATTTATGATGTATAGGATCAAGGTAGACAAGAGTTCTCACTTGAATAGGTTCAAATATGCCCCATTGAAGAAGTTTTAGAGAATAAAGTAATGAGTAAGAGTACAAGAGAGGTTAGAGACCTGAAATAGTTTTTTTTCTAATCATAAAGGACGATGAATCATTATTTCTTGATAATAATGATCTTTTAACCAAAAAGAAAGAATTAAGTTGCATAGATGTTTCCAACTCAAAAGAGGCTATTAATTCTGAAAATGATTCCTTAAATAAAAAATGTCTTTAATTTAGTAGATCCTCCAAATGGGTATTGAAAAATGAACTGGACATGAATGGGTAGGTTAGTACTTATAAGGAATGACTGGTTTCAAAAGGGATCAAATAACATCAAGTCGTAGAGTTCAACAAAACATTTTCACTAGTTAAAATGTTGAAATCCATTTGAATTATACCTTCTATAGCAACAAACCATGACATTGAAATTTGGAAAATTAATTTCAAAAAAACATTCCTTAGTAGGAACCTTTTGGAAGATTTCTATATGACACAACTTGAAGCTTTTGTGACTCTAAAACACATTAACAATGTTGGTAAATTACAACGATCAATTTATGGATTACTGGAAGCATCCAGGTCATGGAAGAATTGGTTTAATGAATCCAAAATAGATTTTGGTTTCACAAAGAGAAAATGTTAGCCTCGTGTCTATAAATGATTTAGTGGGTGTGCGGCCATTATCTTAATTATTAATGTCTATGGCATAAAACTTATTGGAAAATATATACATAACTTATAGTATCTTAAATTATGGTTAAATACATCATTTCCGATGAAGGAATTAGGTGAAGAAACATATATTATTGGGATCAAGATATATCATTATTGATCTAAGAGATATCTTTGTCTTAGTCAAAGTACATATATTGAAAACACACCGAATATATTTAGTATAGAATAATGAAAGAGGTTATTTTTTCTAGGGTCACATGGAATTCATTATTCTTAGAAAATGTGTCCTCCAACACATGAGGAAAGACAATTAATAAATAATATTTCATACGTTATTTTGATTTTTCATTAATGTATGCTATGATATGTACTAGTATAGATATCGCCTACAACTTATGATTAGAAAAAAGATATCAATCCAACCCAAGTGGCCACTAATGGATGATAGTAAATAATATCAATAAGTATCTAAGATTAACTAAGAATTTACTCCTAGTCTATGGAGGTTATGAGGAAGTAGTCGTTAGATTATATAAAGATGAAAGATTCCATACAGATCAAGGGGAACCAAAATCATAGATGGGATGCATCCTTACCCTCAGTAGTGGTCTTGTGAGCTGGAAAAGATCGAGGACAGTCATAGCCACAAACTATATAACATAGTCTGAGTATATTGTGACTTACGATAAATCTAATGAATTTATTGCGATATGTAACTTTATCAAAGATATTGATGTAGTATATAGTAGTAAAGAACCTATCACACTTTTTTGTGATAATATTTTAGTGGTTAATCATGCATAGAAGCCAAGGTTATATTAGAGGATGGATATCATACATTGGATTTATAAAATCTTGAGGATTGTTTTCTCAGATATGTTAATATTTATTAATCCTAATATCTATAGAAGAAAATGTGGTGGATCTTTTGACTAAAGACTTAACTCAATATAAACATGATCATCATATGAGTTCTAGAAGACTCAATATATTTCATAGTTTTCTCTATTAAAAGTGAGATTCTATTGGAGTTGGTGTTCTAAAAACTATTGTTTGTACTTGGGATTACATGTATAGAAAAATTAAGTGAATAATAATTAAACATATTATTGCTTAATATTTTTTCTACATGTCTTTAATATAATAATTTTCTATAGTATCTTTCACATTGAAAATATAATTTTATTTCCCCATATTGATGAGATCCTTGTAATTCCATGATGATATTCTTAAAACTATTTCTATGGTTAGTTAACATTGTATGATGGGGTAATATAGTATGTTGACCATCATGTGTTATTACTCATAAGAAAATGATACTTCATACCATCATGTTACAGATAGTAACCACCAAGACGAGAGATTATGAGAAAAAATCCACCAATGAAATCCACCATGTTTATGTGTCAATAGATATTCTTGTATGAGAGTGTGTATAGTTGTCCTTGGAATTATATATTATTATAAGGGCATGTCATGACATGGAAACATAGATTCATTGACCAAAACGTGAATCCATATGTTCATGGAAGGCTTGGTATATTGGGTGTGTCACACGTGACATTTTATTAATTAATATCCAACGAACAAACTGAGGTGGATCTCGAACTAGTCACCCAAGCTAGCCCACAACATCCTCGTGGTGTGTTCCTGATTGACCTAGGGTGGTGACAAGCATATAATGAATCCATATAGTAATAGTGGGAATGATTTCACTTGATAAAAACAAACCAAAATTAGCATAAAATAAAATAGAATCCCAATAAAATAAGACTAAAAAAACTAATTATAACTCAAAATAAAACCAACCAATCCTAAGAACCAATAAATTCCCACATGACACCACCAGTCACTCTCCGATCTCAAAACTCAGAATCACCTACGGTGATTGAGACCATGTTGAAATATACACATGATACTAAAAACAATAACAAGTAGAGTTATGAGTATTAAAACTCAGTAGACATGCCCAAACAATCTATTCCCATGGGATTTCCATTAAATAAATGATTCATCAATTTTAGTTTAGAAATAAAATATTTAAAAATATGTTTTCACACATTCCTTTTTAAATATAATCACTTCCCATTTACCTTTTCATTTAAAACAAATTTCTTTTTCCAATGGAAGGAGGATTTAATTTAGGAAAAGAAATGAGATGTGATATATTTTTTAAAAAGAGAAAGAAGGTCTGAAAATTCATATTTTTCTTCATAAAACATACAAAAACACATTAATGAACATTTTGAAAAGAATTAAACCATATAATAAATTAGGGGAATTGATCACATAATAAGGGAAATGAAAAAATAAAACATTGGAGATCAAACCAGATGAGTAACCTAAATTATCTACTATATAGAAATATGTTCTAGGGGATATATGAGTTTCTAGGGGCTCATGGGATAATAAAATTCCTACTAAAACTAGATTAATCATATAGGCATACCTATCCTGATTCCATTAACTATTTCTAATGCTTGGTCTTACCCTCCTTTGCCTAACCCAGGGTCACAATCCCAAATTAGAGAAAAGTCCATACTAAGGGACACAACTAGAGCATAATCTAAACTATTATAGAAAAAATTTCTAGAAAATAGGGTAGCTATGCCAGGTTCACTTATAATGTCTAAAGTGGTGGTTATCCAGTCAAAGTAAAATAAGAAACCAACAAAATTAATATATTGGACACAAGAAACTCACATAATTATCACCCTCGAATAGCCCAAGGAATATAACGTTGCCTCCAAACCATTGACACATGGGGGATGTTGTAAGAACCTGATTCTTATTTGAGGTACATATCTCTTGTTTTCTATAAATACTTAGTATAATTTCTTAAATATGGCCTAATGTGAGTGCTCATTGAGGTAACAAAGGTTTATGGGGTATTTGGGGCATGTTAGGTGCCCATAACCCAAGTTTTGTGTGGAACGATGAGGCATGGAGGTTAGTGAAAATAATGAATTTTGGGCCACAAAACCATTTATCTAGATCTTTAGGTTTTTTTAGTTTTTTATAGAGGCTCTTAAAATGATTTTCACATTGTATTTAAACCATGGGGGCATCCCTTTCTCCTACTGTAGACCATGCTCCTAAACCATGCATTCCCTTATGTAATGGAAATTTAATAATTTTTAAATTAAAATAATTTTTTTATAAACCAAAATTGTGTTTCCTCTTATGCATATCATCCCTCCTCCTTGGAAAAGATATCCTTTGAGTATAAAGTAATAATTCATATCTATTATATGTTCAGACTTCAATTTAATCATGGTTCATGTCTTTGAATCTGTAATGATGTGGCCTTAATTATTTTTTATCCTTTCTTGATTTCTATAGTTATCGGTTGTTCTATTGAAATTTAGGCTCGTATGCCCTAATTTATTGTATTTAAATTTTCTTCTCATGTGGGAAGGATTAGATCCTGATACTGGATTAGCTATAAAGCACATACCTAACGTAGGTTTTCATGTTCCTTTCATTAAAATTCATATTTTTAACATGTGTTGGTGTGTATCACACCCAATTTCTGGGTGTCGCTTGAATTGATATCAAATTATAGGATTGAAAGGTACGACCTACTAAATTAAAAAGGATCATTTATTGATGTTTATTGGTTTTACACATTGAATGTAAATCACCTCATGGGTGAGTTGTCCTTGAAATGACCATTTGATGGATTTTTAACCTTCTATGACCATTTCCCTCTTGATATGGGATGTAACATATGAAATTGAATATAAATAAATTGTTGAATTGATTGAAACATGAATTTATTAATGTAAAGGAGTAGGATAGAATAGACCATATTCCATTTTTTGAACTTGGACCTTAAAGCATGAGTTTCTTAATAAAATGAATTGACTTCATGAGTTATTAACTCCAATGCAATGAAATTGATTGAATTGGATTGAGTTGATCATTATAAATATTTTCCATTGTGAGATATATTGTTACTATCTTGTGATAGCTTGTTAGTCTTGCAAAATCTTGTTTTATTGAAAGTGACAATGTGAATATTTGAAGTAAATGCTTTCATCTTGGTCTCATTATGAAATTTCCCTATTTTTCATGAATATCTTTATTTGATTCTTTTCCCACATGAGTTAATAGTTGTTAAAGCGATGTATTAGTTTTTTATTCATGTGATGATTGTTATTTAAAATATTCCCATGTGGTTAAGTGAAAGTCCAAGCCCCTTGAGTTTGTCCAAGTCTTGATAAACCTTTTGATGTGAGAATATTAAAAGATCCTATTAGTTTGGGCCATGGGATGTTAAATAAATGTCTAGTTGAAATTTAATTAGTTAAATGATAAATAGTCTTGGGTGATACATGGATTCAAATTATAATTCCATTGACATACTCATGTGACTATTGGCCATTGTACCTTGTGTGATAAAATCATTCACCTTAGAATTAAATGGATGAACTAAATGGTTAATGGGACAATGTCATGGGTGATACGTGGATTCACATTTGAATTCCATAGACAGAATCATTGGTTTGGATATTGGTTAATCCAGGGGTGATACATTGATCAAAGTAAGATATTCCATGTACAGACTCATTGAGGATAGAACTATATGACGAATGATACCTGGAATCCAATCGGATACCAAGGACAGACTCGTGTGTCATAAAAATTATACCACATCTAGAATGATACATGGGTTCATGAGAGGATCATCATGGATGAGATCATAGGGTGTTTGTTGATTATATTGGGAGTGATAACTGAATTAGGACATAGTAATGTTAAGGATAGACTAAGGTACTAAATGAATTAAATTAAATGAAATGAATTATGATGCATCTCCAAGACACAATATAATATTGGAGTTGGTATTAACTTGTATTGTTTAGATGGACTTCTGAGGCATCTGTTGTGCATCCAGCTACACAAGGGATGTTAGGATTGATCTGGATCTCAAGACCTATAAATTCAATGTAATTTAATTTTTAAATGAATGATAATTGGATATGAAATGAGTACCCATGCATAAAGGATGATTACTTTTGTGTTCTCCTTGTTTACTACTTTACTAATTATACACTTGTAGCTATATATATTCATTGAATGATTGCGGCAAACCCTAGGAGGTTTCATACTAGGATTTTATCTCACACCCTATTTGGGTCACCTCTTGGACCCAAACAGATTATATGATTGTAGGTGTTGAAAAGGGAAAACACCATAATATAGGTACTTGAAATAATTCTTAGTATCAGGAGTGCATGGGACCAAGTGGAGTCTTATGATGATGCTGATATCATTTTAGAAATTTTATTATTTTCGGACATGTATTGTATATGTCTATTATGTACCTTTTTTTGGAAGTTTTGTTAGAAACATGGAACGTGTATCATCATACTGTATAGGATATGACCTCAGGATTTGTTTATATTATCAGTCATCCATCGTTTATTTCTTTTGTATTGTTTACTACATCCGCTAATTGTATCTGTCATTGATATTCCATTGTGATACACTTCGGTAAAGGGGGAATAGTCACCCCATATACTCACCTGGTCCCTTTCTACTAGTTGGTAGCATTTTGATTTTGGGTAGATTCTCTTGAGGCAATGTGATCTATGAGGTTTGGGGAACCTTTAGTGGCATTCGGGTTCGGGTCATTTCAAAGTTGTGTCAAAGGGGGTTCTGGTTTTATTTACTATTTTTAGATAATAGAAAGGGGATAAAAATAAATTAGAGTTTTGTAATGTTCTATTCCTAGTCATAGTTAAACAACATATACGGAAAATCCAAATTTCCTTGAATGAATTTACAATTTTATGGATTTTGATAATTATAGTTGATTTGATTCCACTTTTGGGTGATGAAATCAATTTATACTATTATTGTTGATATGAATTTGGATTTTACTCTTCTAAAACCCAATGAAATGAGGGCATTTCATCTCATTCATCATATATCCACCTACTAGATTTCACATTCCCTACAGTATGCCATTCCATTTTTGTATGCATTACTAATTGAATGCTATTGTGTTCAGTATAGTGATACATATGTTTGATATTATGTTACGTATATTGAGGTGTTTTATGGTGTGAAATAGATGGATGCCAAGGTTTTTTCCATGAGTATTATAGTCCCTATTATATTGGAATTTGGAGAATCATGGTTCAACCTTAAAGTGAAATTTTTTGTGATGTGTCATAGGTGGACACCAATCTTTGATCCTTGGGAAGTATGGGCCTCCATGGATATAAATTCAGTGTAAAATTGATTTAAACTTCAAAAAGTGATTTGATGAAAATTAAATGAGTACCAATTCAATGAATGTGAATGTGAACTCAGTTTGAAATGAAATGAATAAGTAAAATCAAGTTGAAAATGAATGTCTTATAGAAGAGAACTTGACCCGAACCAACTTTATTTATAGGATTTGGGTATCATCTCTTTCTTGTTTAGGATATGTTAACATCTAGACATGACCCATGGGGTAGGAAAAAGGGTATTTTATTATAGTGTGATTATTTTACCTATACTACTTAAAAATCTGTGCTTTCGGGCTGGGAATATTGGTAATGATCAGGAATTTAGACGTGTGTTTGGAATTATAGAGTCCCGCCACCCTGAATACCTCAAGCGGTTTTATAGGAGGGTAGTGATGATCATACCACAGAGGTGGTAGGCCTTCAGAAACTAGTGTAACCTCCAATTTTATTAGATATGGAACCCCAAATTATACCTGACCTAAGTGTTGTGGCATAGTTCTGTAATGGGTTCTTGCGTTTCTTGAAAACCATTCAAGGAGAACCGCGACTTCCCCAACTATTTCAGAGTTAATGCTTAAGTTTTAGAATCAACATCCACCCATGTTTTTAAGGGACAGTAGGCCACATGCTCTAGACTCATGGATAGAAAACATGTTATCTAGCTTGGGACATCTTGATATGCCTTCTGAGTGCAGGGTCAATCTCTCTTCATATATACTGTGAGAATCCTCCAAGAGAGGGTTAAATGTTGTCACTCAAATAGAAAATCATTGGGAGATGGATTGGAGAGAATTTAAGATGGAATTATATGAATACTTCTATCCCGAGACATTGAGGGCCGATAAATACCATGAGTTTATTTATTTGGAACAGGGAATACTATCAGTTATAGATTACTCAGCCCATTTTACTAACCTAAAACTCTTCACACCTATTCTGAAGGGGGACAATCTATCCTAATCTTGGTGATTCGAGGATGGTCTCAGGAATGACATTTAATCGCAGGTGAATTTCTTTGAGATGAAAATTATTTCTAGAATATTGAATCAGGTGATGATCATAGAGAATAAATTTAGAGAGGCTATGGGTGAGAACCATGTAGGCTCAATATCATAGTCTAGAACTAAATCGACTAGTAGTAGGAAGTGTTTTCTGGAGCATCCACGTGGTTATACTAGTAATCAGAACAACTCTTCAGCTAGTTAGGTGAAGTGCTACTAGTGTGGTAGGATGGGACATATGTGGCCACATTGTATGAGTGACCCATTTGAGTGTCTTTCCTATGGAAATATTGGCCATATTTTGCATTTCCGAAGAATTTTTCCACCCGAATCCATTTAGAGTGGGTCTGCACCAACTCCACATTCAAAAGAATGGTCATAATCTTCTCCGAAGGTAGGTATTTGGAATACAGCTAGTCAATTAATCTTATGTGGTGGTCATGGCTATGGTATTTAGACACCTATTGTTCAATGAAAATATGGTGGATCATCTTAGGGTAGACAAGAAGTGTAATCGGACCATGGTACAAGCTAGGCATATACAGTGCAACAGACCTACCAGGAGTAGGATTTGAGACCTTCTACCATTAGAGGTACTAATCTAGTAGCCATCACATTATTTTCTGCACTCTTTGATATAGGTTATTCACATAGATCTATATCTATGAATATTATGTATATCCCTAGGATTAGTGTTAAGCATTCTGATGAAATATTGTCTCTTGAAACACTTATAGGGATTAGAAAGTAGGGTGTAAAACATTATAGGGAGTTCCACCACAAGATTTGAGGGTGTAGATTTCTCTAGAGCCTTAATGTCATGGATATTACAAGGTTTGACATCATATGTGGGATTGAATGGATCTTAGTTTGTCAAGATTTTGTTCACTGCTATCACTGGAGGGTGACTTTCATATCACGATAGGGAATCATGTTTATTCACAAGGTTGAAAGGGATGTCCATGAGAGTCGAGCTAGACCACAACATCATGGGTTTGATGGATTGTAACCCAAATTTCACGTTTATATCAAGATGAATAGGGAGAAAATCTGGTGTATTTTTCTCGAGTGATTTATTATTTTAGGGATGTCTTCCCGTGCGACTTCTCAAGATTACCTCTGATGAGAGAGGTTGATTTCTCTATAGAGATAGTTCTAGGATTGTCACCTGTATCCATTCTTCCTAAACTAAAGGATAATATTAATTTAGAGACATTGGTTTTGATCTGTAAGAACTTAGAGTATTTATAAGAATATTTTAGGGGTCATACGCTAAGACGACACACGATTCTGAGGCTCAGTGAGCTAGGAATTAATTTTATAAAATACTAAATATATTTTTTCATTCACACAAATGGTTTTTCAAAAATAATAAAATTTCTCAAAAAATGAATCTCATATTAGAAACCCTAGGGAACTGTTGGGTCCAGAACGTGGCATGTACCCTAGGCGCAATATAACTTTTGTCAGTATAGGCCATCTATAGAAAAAGTTACCAAAGTGGTAACCATAAATAAATAAATCAATTTATTTTATTTTATTTTTTATCATAATCATAATAACTCATGAATGAGGACTCTGATTGGAAATCTAAAATCACTCTTTAGATCATAATGTAGTGTTTTATCTGGGTGCAACCAAGAGTTGGTCACTACAGGGTGTTCAGATGAGACAGTCATTGGATGTACAATTAAGTGGATTAATTAATTAATTAATTTATCTTTAACCTAACTCTCGAGTAATAAATAGGTGGATATAAAAAATCACTAGGTTTAGCCACATAAACCTGGGATAGTTAGAAAGATCTTGTCTCATCCTTTTCTTAGTGGATCAAAATGAGATTGTAGATTGGGATAGATCAGGACTTAGAAAACACAAAACATTTCTCCAATCACTGGCATGTGTGCTCTTCATTAGTGATCAATATAAATTTTAGGTCAGACTCATTTTATGTGGTTTCTACCCATATAATTAAATGAATGATTAATTTGTACTTCATTCATTGATCCACGCCTCTATTATGGACTTTTCATGCGCTCGAGAATCAGATTTAAATTATTTGACCTCTTATTCTAACTACACATATCCACATTTCTAATCATTGGCCAAGAACACTTGGCCAACGTTTCTTAATCATTTTTTTGTGGTGATTTTCCCCCTTCCTGTTATTCATATATTGAATCCTCGCGGTCCAAATTATATGTGGTTGGAAGGTTCATAACCTGATCTGACCCTTGAATGCATGGTCGATCGCTGAAATGGGAATGGTTTGAAGATTGGGTGATAGATCTGTGTAGGTCAGGTTCCAAGGTCTATAGATTTTTAATCGGTTCTTATTTTAGGCTTAGAACAGAGGTGTGATGGATTGCTAAAGGAGTCAGTGGTCTGAGTGGTGTGCAGTGTCCGAGCGAGGCGCTGTGCGGTGGCAGTCAGGCACAACGAAGCAGCTCCAGGAGAGGAAAGGTCAAGGCGGCCAGTGGGGCAAAAGTGTAGTGGTCGAGATGATGGCTAGAGGTGCTGCAACATGAGTCCGACAGAGGTTTATAGGGTATGCGATTAGGGATGTTTCCCACATGAAAAGGGGGAAACCTAATTGAAAAATCCTAAAAAGAAATTTACTATAATAAAATTAAAAATATTACTATAAATATTAATATGGTTTTCCTACCATAACTACCACATGGGGATTCTGATTCATGCACCATCTATGGTGGTGTGACTCTGTTTATGATATGGTCATTTTAAGACCATTTTGGATAATTTTCCCCAACCTAGAACTAGGGCCCACATAATTCCCACGAAGTAATAGATTTAATAGTATTATTAAATCTTTGACCTTCCATAATTCCTACATATGATGTCCAATGGATTCAAAGTAAATGGATTTTTTCCCTGATATTGATTTGGTAATTGTGTGATCATTATCAGGTTTTTAATTCAGGATCGAGGCATGGGACCCACAAGATTTCATTCAAAAATAATGTAGTGATATACAAATTTTTCATCTGTTGTCCAATTGAGGATAATGAATAGTCAAACCTGTGCAATTTTCCACAAGATTGTAATGGTGTGATCTCTTTGGTTATATGGGGAAATTTGAGGAGGCATATCAGTGAAATTACATTTTTTCATTCGGACCAACAACGAGAATCTTGTGCTCGTCAGCCTTTTGAGTAGATATTCCATGTACTCTCGGTGTACATTGGCATGCCTAGGGGTACATGTAAATAGTTTACTACCCATGTATGGCTAGGTACACATCCAGGTGATGAGGTGGTGTCACATTTCATTTGTCCCCCATACGCATCATGTGCCTTATTATGAGTCTTCTACTTATCACATCACTTTAATTTAGAATAAGATTTTGAACCATGAGTAGCCTAACCTAAGTTCTTTTTCACATATATTGAAATGGTACCCTCTGTAGTTGATTTTTTACATATAATGAGATATGTTCCAGAAATGATTCTTATTCAGGTGACGTTTGATGCCAGTAGTGATCAAGTGAGCATATAAGATATTTCTGATCTTACCTTCCACTAGGCCTGGGTGGTGGAATTCCTCGATGATTTATAAGGTACCATCCAATAAAGATATCCAGAGTAGTTCTTTGATGCATTTTGAGTGGCCCCCTACAACTATACTAGGCATGGGTCCCCAAAAACAATAGAGTGTAACCCCCCCCCCCCTTACGTAACATGGTAGGGTCCTCGATGACATCAAAGTGGAACCTCCTGATTCACCAAAGCACAAGTCCTCAATAACATCAGAGTGGAACCCCCATGATGTAGAAGGGAGAGGTTCCTCGAGGACATTAGAGTGGAACCCCATGATGAACTAGGGTGCAGGTCCTCAACGACATTAGAGTGGAACCCCCCTTAGTCACCAGGGCGCGTGTACATGACCTCATCAGAGCAGAACCCACTGATGCACTAGGGTGTCGGTCCTCGATGACATCTCAGTAGAATCCCCCCCCCCCTCGATTCACCAGGGCATGGGTCCTTGACGACATCAGATTTGAACCCCCCCCCCCTTATGCACTAGGGTGTATGTCCTCTACTCTGAGTTTTCCCCCACATGACTATTGTGGCATAGGGATGATGTGTGGTTTGATGTACCTTTGGAATAATGAGAAAGATATATGATTTCCCCATTTAGACAAGTCCTTGTGATGTGATATAAATTCGTGTGAGTGAGTTAATTCCACCCAAAGAGGATAGTATCAAGGTGTGGTGATTGAGTGCCTTTAACTTGTGTTCCCTGGGAAGATGCATGAGGTTCCTAGAATAGTAGATGGAATTTACCTTAGAACTATTGGTGAATATTATTCTTGGGATGAGGTGTGATATGAAGAACCCCTTAAACTCTCATTTGGGATTTTTTGAATAAGAACATATACATATACATACATACATATATATATATATATATATATCCCTTTTCAGTACCCACTCCTTGGGTTTTGGTTACTCTCTTTCCAAGAGATGCAAAGACGCGTGGGGTATGAAAAATTCATTATGTTTTTAGATTCTCATGGTTGGATGAGTCCACTCTCCTTATAAATGAAGTGAATACATCATGATATGTTTATCTTATCGCAGCATTGATCTCCTTATGTTTGGATGAGTTAACTTTCACTCTCTTCTTTTGTTATGTTGTACTCACTTACTATATATTTTTCTATCTTCTTCTTTCCTCTTCAGTTGTATCTATTACCACTCACCCTTCAACATTTGGTGTGTTCTACTAGGCATGTATATACTCACCCCTTCATGGAATTCACCCAACACATTTTGTATCTTTTTTATATGACAGACAGGTTGATAGTGAGTTCAAAGGAGCTTAGGGATACAAGGTCATTTGACTGCATAAAATATTAATAGTGTGGGATTCAAGAGATGGGATATCTAAGTTGTTTACTATTTTACAATTTTTTCAAGTTGGGACATATTTATAGATTGGGAATTTATTGTTTCCATTTTTTCTTTTCAGTATAAACTATCATGATTCATTTTGTTTAGTGGTTCATGCATATTTGGTATATTTATAGTAGTGTTTCACTCTTCATTTTGTCCCCTCATCAATTTTTCATTGAGTTGGTTGTGTGCATGTGTATTGGTACTAAGGAAAAAGCCTCCCTGAGATTATTTGTTCCTTCAGTGCTGGTCTCCACCCTATGGATAATGGATGTGGGATTGGGGTATTTATGGCTATAGACCCGACGTGGGTCAGGTCATGATAGAATTGTATTTTGACCCTTGGTACTTTTTTCAGATGTTTACCAAAAAAGGGTTTGGTTGGGTTTTTGGGAATAAGCGTTAAAGTTTATTGAGTGCGGATATCAGGACAAGGAGTCCAGTGATGGTGTGGAGGCAGACATATCTATTTACTAGGACCCTGACTACATGTTTATCGACTCGGCATGCCGATACAATTGCTGTAGGGATCCATGGTACATGTATAATATTGGAATGAGTCTATGTTTTCCCATATTAACTCATATCCCCATTGTTATATATATATATATATATATCTGCGTGTGTGTGTAAATATATATGCTCAAATTACAATGGTATTACAAGATAACATTCAAGATGCCACTGCAATAACAACTGTAGAGATCCAAATCTTGACGTACATGGACATTACATTACTTTTGCGGAATACTTAATACATGAAAAAAACAGACGCCCAAAGACCGTATTAGTTTAGTGTATTTGGAAACTCAGAATATAATCTTCTAATCATGGTGAAAGATCTTAAACATCTCCCATAAAGATCTTCACCTTTGGTTTTATTACCTAAAACCTTTCTTTATATCCCAGGGAAAAGAAAACATAAAAATGGTGAGCTCAAATGCTCAGTAAGGGAAAACATAGAGAACATAAAACAATCCATAAACATTTGAATGCAAAAACTTGAACATAAAATCTAAACATAAAAATCTTGAGCAAAGACATAAATATTGGATGTGAGTAAGGAATATATCATAAAGGAACATAAATCAAGATAAAATAGCATGGGAATACAACCTGTAATTGTTGAAAACCATTAAAAACATGATATTATTTCCATAGTATCCAATACATTGCTGCCAAGACCATATTAGTGGACAAAGTCCCTTTCTGAATCGAGTTCACTCCTCCTTCTAGTCCAGTATCACTAAACCGGATTAACTTATCGTTCCAACCATGTCTATCTCATGAGATATAAAACATTACCCAATTCATTAGAGGGAGATATAGGTCCCACCCATATCATAATGAAAACATTCTTACGTGTACCACAACATAAACATAAATCATTCATCATAACCCAAAGAATAAAATGGGTTTCATAATCATCATTCCATCATAACATAATCCATATAAAAAATTGGATATCATTTCATCATAAGAGAAGTGAAATAATGTAAATCATAGATTCATTATACTTGCAACAAAAACATATGAAATAATGTCATCTTAGTTAGAAAATTGTTTTGATAAAACATGTGAAATGAATTCTTGAAGAAAATATCCTTTCTTCTTCAAAATCATTTTCTTCCAAAAAATGACATATAATTTTAGAAAAAAAGTATTTTGTTGAAAATAATCATGAAATCATGTATATGAATCTTTATTTAAATAAAGTTTTATGAAACCGTAAAAATCCGTTCATACCGTATAAGTTAAAAAAACTTTCTTCTCGCACTTTTGCTGGAAAAGTCAAAAAGTACCTCATATGGTAAACAAAAGAAAGATTCCTTACATAACATGTAGTAAAAGTAAAAAATGGGTAAAAATTAATTTAAACATACTTGAATTTTTTTAGAAAACAGGGACATGGATTATAAATATAACCCCATTAAATACTTACGAATAAACAATCTCGGATAAGAATGAGATTGGAATAATTATCCCTTACCTTAGGTCTGATATGCTTCGTATGTATCCGAACCTCCTGTATAATGATTTAAATAATGTCATTGACTTATTAAATAATAATATTCATTTTTATGATATCATATATGGTTCACTTATGACTTTATATTACCTGTTCATTTGTATGTTCCATGTTAAAGCAGCGTTTTGGGTAAAATCGTTTTATTTATCGTACGTGTTTGGACTTGTGGTTATTGATATTATTATTACTTATATATTTATTTACATACTTAAAGAATGTAAATCATGATTTATATATCATATATATATTCATTATATATATAATAGATATATAAATAAAATGAAATGCGCCGTTCATAGAGACGGTAGGCCGTACGTACGCATGAACGCTGTTTTCATTTCCTTATTGAATTGAATGAAATTAAGTTGATGACATACATATATATACATAAATAATGTATTATTATTATGTAATATATTTCATTATTATTCATTCTATATACTTTGTAATCATTTATGAATGGTTAATATGGAGAATGAATCTCATCGCGTCATGGAGACAGTAGTCCGTACGTACGCATGAGCGATGATATTATTCCCATGATCATGGAATTGTATTGAAGTGTATATATAATATTTCTAAATCAATATCAATTTACAGTAATCATATATAGTTATTTATTTACACCATTATACCATTCTAAGTAAGGTGGTGTTCGAAAACAGATTACACCACGACGTGGAGATGGTATTTCATACATACGCACGTGCAGTGATTTTGTTTTCAGTAGGATGGATAGAAGGTGAAATAGGGTTGTTTCATATTTATAATAACATATCAGTATATAAGTAATAATGATGTTACTACTTTATAATGAGACAACTAAAGAAGAATAAGTAGAAAAAGAAAGAAACTTGAGAGAATCAGAAGAAGAGGTTACCTCTTCTTCGACGCACCTCCTTTAAGCTTCCTCTTAAGAAAGTAGATTTGGTCTTTTGAAAAGACCAAAACCTCCATAATGTTTCTAGGGAATTGGATAAGATAAATGGTCAGGGGTTATCCAAGCTTCAATGCTAAAAAGAGTGTGAAGAGAAGAGCGAAGGGGTGCCCTTTTTATAAGGTAGTAGAGGGGCACCTTTGGAAAAACATAAAATATTATTTTATAATAAAGACATATTCGGTTTATAATAGCTCCAAATTAATTTATTTCAAATCTAATGTGGGTATGGGTCAAATTAATCTAAAAACTAGGTTTTAGACAAGTTTATGTTACTATTTTAACCTTATCATTTAGATTTAACTGTAAGTTAAATAATTTACCGTTTCCCGTGTCTTTCTTGTTTTCATACACTATATGGTTAATAAACATACTATAACAATCCAAAAGAACCCCAAGTGGTTCATTATTAATATATATAATCTTATCTAATTCATTTGGAAGAACCTTGGATTTTTATGAATATAATAACCATTAATAATATAATATCTGTTTTAAAAACTATTTTATATCAGTTTTGGCACTATTTGGTAATTGATTTTTGTGAAAATCATAACAGAATGATTATTTCTAAAAAGTTAATTAAATCAATACTATAATGTCTTATTTACCTATATAATTAGTGGAATTAATATAAAGTCTCAAATTACATTTATTTGGGTATTTATAATATCAATTATATTAATATTTCATTATTTAGGTAATTACTGAATCACCATTGTGTCATAAATAACGTAAATTATTTAATGTCTAAAAATTATAAATAAATTACCATTAGGTAGGAAATCTTTTAATATTTCTAATGAATATTTATAGTCAAATTTATCTTATATATAACTCCATATTAAAAATGTTTTAGTTATTAAACATTGATTTTAACTATTTTAACTCGTTTTAAATAAAATAATAATAAATGTCCTAATCTAATCCAAGTGGACCCAAATAATAATATTATATTCCTAAGGTTGTTTTTGGTCGAATTATACTTATCCAATTGAATTAGTACATGTGTTAGGGTAATAATAATATAATTTTTACCCTTAATTACCCTATTTACTTTTAACCGTGATAAATAAAAGTAAAAAGTTATTATTCACCAAAAATTATTTTTATTTTATTGAACCACATTTTAATCCTTGATATTAATAGTGTCTCTCGAAGTTTCGAAATTCCACTCACAGAAGCGGTAAAATTAAGTTTTATGTAAATTTTCAAATTTTCTAAGAGGTGGGTAAAATATGGTGAAAACTTCAATAAAATTTTTATATATCTAAAATTATTATAAAATTACTCCAATAAATTATATTGAACTTATATAGGTATTATGTATAAATTTTTACCTAAAATAAATTTAAATAAAATAACTAATTATGTAAATAAAAAGTCAGTTTTTAAGTAGTAACCCAGTGTTTTCACTATTCATCAAAAATTGAAAGTTTTTAGAAAAATACAAAAAATTCACCTAAGGATAATTTCAATATTCCAAATCTAAAAATGAAGTCCATTTTGAAAGATAAAATTTATAAAATTTCAAAAAGTGGGTATTACTATTCATAATGGCTAGTTTATATAATATTTTAAGAACATATCTTTGTTTTGTGAAACTCAGTATTGCGTACAACACACGATATCGTGGAAGGTCACGATTGCATGTAATGTAAGCCAAGTCAGGGTTGCGTATAGTGAAAGACTCCTTTGTTGTTGCGTATAACAGAATCCAACCATATTTCATTTATACATTGAATATATATATATATATACACTCAATGTCGTGTAGAATAACTACTATCAAACAAACTTGAAATTGTGTGTAACATGATCCAAGAATAGTGTTGCGTATACTGAAATCTAATAAGTTCTTGCATATAGTGCAAGATAATCCTGGTGTAGCGTACAACAGAAGATATGAAAGAAATTAAAAAGAACAAATCTCATAAAATCTCGGGGTGTTACAACAACCATCCAATATAACAATATCGATTCATGATGATGACTCTATAAGAAACAAGGCCTCAATTTATGGTCCATCCAATGACCCCCTTCCTACATGTGGGAAGGTGGTAGAACCTCCACTTATGTAGTAGTATATCATCTCAGTAGACCAGGATGATGACGTGTGTAGAATAAACATACTCCGCGAGTTCCAGCGTCAGGGACTGTTGAGGTTCCACAATGATCCGTATCCTCAGGAAGTAAATGATTGTCTAGAGTTAGTGGTCCCCATATTCAGGATTTTTTTGAACCAAATATATCAGATGGTGGATTTGGTTTCCATCTTTTCCACAAAGCATCTGGGCATTGGTAGATCCTAGTTACCCTGATGTATGATGATTCAATACTCTTGTGGGATGACATACAATTGTTCTTCTATGAGGAGTACAACCCCTCTATCATATGTTCAGTTCATATCTAGGATCTTCTAGAGATTCATAAGTGAGGGATGACAGTGGCTGAGTATGCATCTAGGTTAAAAAAACTCACATGTTACCATCTCTTTATGATCATAAATGGATACTTCCAAGCACAAAAGTTTGAGAAGGGACTCTACAGAGAGATATGAGCCCGAGTAGTGCCCTTGTGAATCCCCACCTATTCCAGGGTGCTATAGAAGGAACTTATGATAGAGATATTTTTTCATTTGGATGCCATTTATCTAGATTTGGTAGTGGGTGCGATAGAGTTGAGTCATTTTCAATAACTAGCATGCATCAGAGATTTTTGAAAAGGAGACCCTTCAATGAGAAATCTTAGGCACATGTTCATATAGGATGAAGACTGCACAGGGGACCAGGATATCTTAGAGAGGGTAGGTGATACATATTTGACGAGTGAGGTCACATGGAATATTATTTCTTGACCGGACGTGGTGAAGAGTGTAGGAAGATAGCTGATGGTCTGCCATGGTAGAAAAAATATTGTGATTAGGGATCTACCAAGCATGGTCATGGTGGTCCCCAGGTAGGCAGAGCTGGCAGAGGAGAAGTAGGATCTATGGGTGGTATAAATCACTATAATATCTTTCCATCACCACTGGAAGACCCACATCCGGCTCAGGGAGCTGGAGGTCAGGGCCATGGACACTTTCATACTTTGGATGTATATGATCTTGTAACACACGAGAATATAAGTGGTATGCTTTATGTCTATTCTACCTTCTATAATAGAAATTTTTAGATGCTATGTGAGTTACTCCTTTTTTTGTTCCTTACTCTACGTTTAAACTAGTTTAAAAAAGGGCGTTGGTGTAACCCTTTGTTTTTTCTGTTTCATGTAGCTTCGAATGTCGGAGGAATAGGGGTTCTACCCCCACCAAGACATGTTTTTGGGAAGTGAGAAAACTACGATGGTGAGTCAGTTCCTACCAAAGTGGATAGTATGGAGGTGTTGTGGATGATTTCATATGACTTTTGTGTTCTGGTCGAGGTTATATGATGGAGTGTCGTAGTAGGTACTGGAATTACCATTGGAGTTTTTCTGCTTGACCTTTTTTTTCTTGGGATGCCACTCATGGGTGTGGTGGATTTTTTTGGTTTGTGGTTACTCTCCTTCCAAGATAGGTAAAGAGGAACAAGCTATACCATGTTCTTTCCATGTATAGCTTCTCATGGTTGGATGAGTTTACTTAATTTCCTTATTCATTAGTAAACTTTTGTGATCAACGTCAACCTTGATACATTTATAGAAAATTGTCAATTAAAGGTTGAGGTTGTTCAGATCCAATGAACATAACAACGCGACTCCCTACCTAGTGATGGAATCAATAGTCGTCACTTAGAGAATGTGGAGACACTACCTTCTCGGAGAGAGTGCTTTGTGGTATAGTCAGACCACTGGAGTCTCAGGTATGCATTCACATAGAGATACTTAAACATAGGACAGTATCATCGGTTGGAATTCTTGAAGGACTTTGAATTTGAGATAGTTTATACTACATGGAAGGGAAATGTTATAGAATATTACCTTATAAGGAAGTCATAGGCTCACTTAGTGTAGAAAAATTCAGAGTAGTTAACATCAAAACCTCTTACCCTAGTAGATAAGGAGGGTATAATTTTACATCATTTGATGGTGTTGACTACAATTCTTCTCGAGCGTGTGAGAGTATCTCAACTGGGAGACATCGAATGTGAGTTCGTGCATGAAAAGATATACTTTGGAGTTTCACATAATATACTATTCTAATTAAGGGAATCACATTAGTCCTTTCAGTGATGAATGGTGATTTTGGACATGTTACAAGAGTGGTGATGATGTATTTTCAAACTTCTCCTTCTGCTATACATCCCATTGTAGGGAAGATCTACATGCAAGATCAGTGTCACCACCCATTTTCTTAGTTATAGTTTTTGGGGAAGAAAATATTTGATGAAGGGAATAATGTAGAGACCTTGGTTTTGCACTGATGACTTCGGAATATTTCTAATCATATATTTGGTTCCAGGTGCTTAGACGCCGTGTTATTCTGAGGCTTGGTGCTCGTGGAATTAATTTTTAAAAAATATTAAATATATTTTTTTAATTTGATCCTGTGGTTTTTAGAAATAATAAAAAATCGACTAAATAGAAGCTTAGATTAGAAAATTGGGGGCATGGTTAATTTTAAAATGTGGAATTTACCCTATGTGAGACATAACTTTTGTCGTTTTGGGAAATCTATAGAGAAAATCATTGGGGAAATAATTGTAAAAATAATAATTAAATAAAATTATTTAGTTTTTAACACTAATCTTAATAACTAAGAATAAAGGACACTTACTGGAAATGTGGGATCACCATTGAGTTCGTAATGCAGTGTTTTTCCTAGGTGTGAACTACTGTTTGTCAATATGGGGCATTCAGATGATATCATCCTTATAAGTACAATTAAGAGGTTTAATTAGTTAATTAATCAATTTATCTTTAAAATGATTCTCAAGATATAAATATACTAATATGGAAGGATTCTAGGGCTGGCCACATGACTGTAGGATGATTAAAAAAAGCTCTTATCCTCATTCCATTGGAGACTCCTGATGAGATTGTTGATTGGGACAGATCATGACACAACAGACACAACGGATTCCTCCAATCATTGCCAAGTGCATTCTTCATCAACGATCGGTCCAAATTTCAGGTAGGACTCATTATATGTTGTTTCTACCATTATAATTAAATGATTGAGTGGATCATTAATAATTAAATGACTTGTACCTTTGTTATGGACTTTTCACGCACCTGAGTAACTAATTTAAATTATATGATTTTTTTAACTGACCTATGAAATTCCTGTTCATAATACTTTCCCAATAACGCTTGGCCAATGTTGATTAAACCCTTTTTATGGTCATTTTATCCCATTTTTCTTCTCGTTCTCCACTCGTTGGATCCCTGTTGTCCCGATTAGATGTTATAGGCGGTTCCAAAATCAATCAAATCACCTGATGCATGATATATCGATGAAATGAGAATGGTTTGATAGATAGAGGCTGAATTAGTGTAAATCATGGTCTGAGGAACCTAGATATGTGATTGGTTCTTGAATCGGGCTTCGAATAGAGCTGTGGTGGCATGTGGAAGGTGGTGGTAGTTGGAGCGATGCACAATAGTTGAGGGAGGTAGTGTGCGACTATAGCACCCCAAGCTTCTACGGTACGCTTCTCTTTGAATAATGCAATAGTGTGTGTTGTACGCAACATCGAGTTCTAACACACACCACAACCGATCAAACTAGCCGTTATGAATAGTAATACCTACTTTTTAAAATTTTAGAAATTTTATCTCTCAAAATGGACTTCATTTTTATATTAGGCGTATCAAATTTAGCCTAAGGTGAAATTTTGGTACTTTTCGGATAACACTAATATTTTGATGAATAGTGAAAATTACTAAATTTTAATTAAAAACAACATTTTTAATGAAAATAATTAATAGTGATAAATTATTAATTTGAGTGGTTTTAAATTATATTTAGAAATTATTTTTACCATTTAATACAATGTTGGTCATTTGACATAATTTCACAAATAAACCGGACATAAACAAGTATCAATCTTTTGATAGTAATTATGTCTTAAAAACACACTTTTTGTTTTGACAGCAGGAATTAATTTCAAATTAATTTCTGACACATCTGTGTTTTGAATTTGGAAAAATGAATTCCATATTTTGAATCAGGATTTCCAAATTGTGTAAATATGTATCTTTTATTTTTAGACATTTTGAATAATTACTTCGGTAAATATTTTATTTACCATGGTTAAAGGGTAAATCCGGTAAATAAGGGTTAAAAAATAATATTATAATAATACTGAATTACCCTAAAACATGTCCAAACCTTATTTGTGGATACATTTCCGACCATGGGCATCTTTGGGTCTATTTTGGGACCCCATGGATCCACTTTTAGGTGATAGGTACACTTTATTTTAATTAAATTAAAATAAATACAAAAATGACATAAGCATATATCTTTTAGAAAAACAATTTTTACATATGGTTATATATGTTGGATTTTCGAATATAAACATTAAAAATAAATATTAAAAGAGTTCCTACATAATGGTAGTTTATTTATAATTTTTAGACATTATATAATTTAATTTAGTTATGGCACAATTGTGATGCAGTAATTACCTAATTAATGCAAAATTAGAATAATTGATATTATGAAAACCCAAATAAATGTAATTTGAGACTTTTTATAAATAAAAATAATTTTATAGGGTACTATGACATGTTAGGATTGATTTAAATAACTTTTTTGAATTAATCATTCTATTATGATTTTTAAAAAAAATTAATTATTGAATAGTGTCAAAATTGACATAAAAGAGTTTCTAAAACAAATATTATATTATTAATTGACATTAAATTCCTAAAAATCTATGTTTTTCCAAAGATACTTATATAATGATATTAGTATCATTAAGGGACCACTAGGGGGTCTCTTGGATGTATATAGTAAGTTTATTAACCATATAATATACAAATATAAAGAGACATTGTAAAAGTGAAACTAATTAACTAAGAGTTAATACTTAAAGATAAGGTTAATATAGTAACCCAAACCTTTCTAAATCCTATTGTTTGAGTGGTTGTAGACCTATCCCCACCATAACCTATATATAATACACTTTGGAACCATTAGAAACCGAATATGAATTTATTATAAAATAATATTTCTAGCTTTTACAAAGGTTCCCCTCACCCCTCTTATAAAAGGGCACTCCCCCTTCTCATTAATTCACACCTTAAAAGCCTTTTGGTTCGTCAAAAACCTACCCAAATACTCTCTAAAATTCCCTCACTTAATTCTATAGGTCATTCTGTAGTCTTAAATCCATCCTATGGAGCCCTTTTTATCAAATCAAAAAGAATAACCCGAAGAAGAGGTAATGATTTCACCACCTTTTTTCAAGTTCCTTTCTTCTTCCACTTCTTATTTCTTTGTTATTACCATTATCAAATAATAACTCCAGTATATTATATATATTTTATGTTATTATAAACATGGTATAACCATATTCATTATTCTATCCATCCTTTGATTGACGTGTCACCATACGTGCGTACGTACGGCTTACCGTCTCCACGTCGTGGTGTAATTGTTATTCAATAAATTATTATTTGGATGGGTATAATAATGATCTGTAATTCCTGTAAATAATAAATTTAACATGATAATTATTCTGTATATATGATATACCATCTAATTATATATTATTTTAATATCAAAATAATGATATTGTCCCTCGTGCATACGTACGGACTACCGTCTCCACGAACACGATGGGATTCATTCCCCATCGTATAAATTCAAGTATAATTCTCATTTGATGATTAATAATAGTATCTAAGGGCTTTATGTCATTCTATATATGAATAAGATACATCCTATCCATGTCAAACACAGCTTACGTAACAAAACATATAAAATAAAACGAGTAAGTTAACACCCTAAACAATGATAATACTAAGATATTATTAACAAATCAATGTTAAAAGATCATATATGATATCATATTAATGTATATGATTATTTTATAATTTAATAAAAATTATTTTACCAATATACAGGAGGTTAACCTACCCCAACTAAGGAAATGTACAAGGTAAGGTTTTATTTCGCAATCTCTTCATTATCCGAGGTTGTTTATATGTAATAATCTACTGGGATTTCTTTATCATCCACATCCATGTTTCCTAAAAATATATTTTAAAACATTCTTACTATTTTACAGAATATGGGTTAAATTAATTTATACCCTTTTTTGAATTTTTATAAGAATTTTATAATGGAATCTTTACGTCGTTTTCAAAACAAGGTCCTTTTTAACCTTTTCGACAGAATTATGGTAAGAATGTCTTTTTTAACTTACACGGTCGGTGCGGCTATTTTTCGCTGTTATAAAATCTTCAAAGCTTCCCTTACAAGATTACAAAAAAATTTCAAATTAAATGTTTTATTTTATAATTATGTGACTTTCAAATGATTTAAAAAAAAGAGATAAATCTATCAAATAGTTTTGATTTCATCTATGTCAACATCCTTTGATGGATTTTAAGCTTATTTGAAGTTTATTTATTTTGATGCAAAACATCCATATTGTATTTAAGGTTTTGTGATATTTCTGAATGTGGATGTGTTATTTTTATACCATTCATGGTTTATGGATAAGTTATTGAAATTTCGTATGCTAGTTTTAATATGAATGTGTATGTTATGTTTAAACCTGTTCATATGAGGAATGCATTGGACTTAATATGTGACAGGTGGAGCCCGCTATAGCTCTTCGATGTATCGGTAGGTCTCATGAGACAAACTAGTATCTTGGCACAAGTCCTTGACCAAATCTTACTTGTAGTCTTGGTATGAGGTCTTGGCTATGTGGTTATGATAGTCTAGCATTTTTCATTCCATCATTATGAAAGTGGTTATTGATCTTTCATGTGATTATTCGATTAGTAGAATATCCATGTGAATAAGTAAAGGGAATTATTTCATTTTATTTCTGCCATATTATGTTGAAGTTCAAGTTTAAAAGGAATTTGTTTTAGTTATACATCGCCTAAAATATTTATTCTTATTTATGAAAGTTTCCGCTATATTGTTATCCTTACTGGGCATTTGAGCTCACCCCTTTCTATGTTTTATTTTTCCCAGGATGTGACGAAGTATTTTATGAATGACCTGTAGGTATAGTATGAGAGAATAAGAATGTGGACTATGGAGACTATATTATTTTAGTTTTCATTTTATGATGTAATGTAAACTTTATGAATGTATCTAGTTAATGCAAGGCTACTAAACTAATCGGTCTTTTGAGACTTGATTATTCTTGTGAACATGACAATGTTATGTAATAATTCACCGACTCACGATAACTGGGGTTGGGGTGTCACAATTGGTATCAGAGGATGTTTAGTATATACCTTGGAAGATATATTTAGATAAAATCTTATTAGAGCACATAGATTTAAGATGGAATTTGAGGATCAGTATAGAAGAACTTCCTAGAATTTTGGTATTGTAGAGATTTTGTGAGTTTTCTGAGAAATACATCCCTGTCTGGATACGAGCAGGCAGAGGCAGCTCTGGCACAGATGTACCTAGGGGTAAAACCCGAAAACACCTCTTTGAGCTAGACTCGAATGGGAACTGGTGCATGACAACAAGCCTTGCTGCACTATTGGTTACGACACTCCTGGGGGATATGCTTAGGATAAATCTCATTTTCTTTAAAAATAATTATGAAGGGTTTATGAGTATATACTTCCTCAAAGAACACATTTTTATGATTATGGATTATATCCCTAAATAGTTCAATTTATGTTAAGTGTTTTATAAGTATGAAATTATATATTTTGATTCATAAACTGATCTTGTTTATGCCATTGTTTAGAAATGGCACCTAGTGGAAGAAATGGAAATTGTATCAATGCATGCACTCCATGTAGGGATTTACTTCCTGCTCAAGATATTTATAGTGGAGATGGCTATGCAACTGGTGTTGATCAACTAATCACCATACTGGGAAAACTCACTCAGGTTATGAATAATAACCTTACTTGTATGGAGCACCTTGATCCACAACGTGGAGGATCAATGTTAGATCGCTTCATGAGGCAAAAATCACCAAAATTCAATGGGAGTAAAAATCCATTAGTAGCTGAGCAATGGATATGTTCCCTAGAGAAAATATTTCAGGCTTTGGGAAGTAGTGATAGGGAAAAAGTTATCATGGCAGTTTACCGCCTCACTGGAGATGATGATCAATGCTGGTCATTGATTCAAAACACGAAGGAAGATGATGAAGTATCAAATATGGAATAAGGTGAGTTCAAAGATCTGTTTTTAGAAAAATACTTTCCTCGTGACCATCGAGCAGATATGGAAAGGCAATTTCTGAGTCCGAGACAAAAGGAGGATGAGAATGTCGCAACGTATGAGGCTAACTTTACAAGGATAGCAAGGTATGCTGGAGATTATATACGTAACCCAATAAGTAAGATTGATCATTTATTTGATGGGTTAAAACCATTTCTCTGTCGAGCATTCGTCTCACAATCCTTCTCATCGTACGAAGACATTGTCTCATGTGTTATCAAGACAGAGAAAGAATTCTATAAGTCATATGACTTTAAATCAAAACAAGAGAACAAGAGATCTACTGATCAATCTGGGAATGGAAATAAGGGGAATAAGGGAAAGGTTGAATATCCATCCTGCGGTAAATGAGGGAAGAAACACCCCGGCACATTCTTGAAGGGAATGGGTGTATGTTACGTGTATGGTGAAAAAGGCCACCAAGCTCATGATTGAAAAGGGAAGAAGGAAGCTACCGATATTCAGTGATACAATTGCAGGAATATGGGACATTATGCAAATGAATGTCCTAAGCTTCAGGTGAACTTACCTCAAAAAAGGACATGGGATCAAGGCCAAGCTTATGTTATCACTACGGCTGAGGTAGAAGCTCTGAAAGACGTGGTGGCAGGTAATTTAATGGTTTCTTCAAGTTTAGAAAATGCATTATTTGATTCTGGATCATCACATTGTTTCATGTCTTCCCAGTTTGCTAAGAAAATTAGCTATTTCCAATTTGATTTAACAAGGGATATGTCAGTTAAAACTCCTAAGGGAAGTATCATTGAAACAATGTTTTGTGAATCGGCCCACATTAGAGTACATAAATGTTCTTTATCTGCTGATCTCATCATCATACCTATGAATGAGTTTGATATAATCCTCGGTATGGAATGGATTTCGGACTATGATGTGAAGATTTATTGTAAGAAGAAGGAGGTTATGATTTTTGATGATGATGATAAGGAACACCTTATCTTTAGAGAAGAATCGTCACCACCTAATTCTTATCTATATCCACCCCCAGTAGCTCAACTAAATTCAATTATTGGGGAGGAAGAGAATGAAATGACTATGGGTGAGGAAAGGAATGTTCAAATAGGGGATGTAGCTGTTGTGAAAGAATATGTAGATGTGTTTCTGGAAGATTTACCTGGATATCATCCTGAATTAGAAGTTGAGTTTTCCATTGATTTAATTCCTGGATCAAGGCCTATATCAAAGACCCCTTATAGAATGGACACTATAGAATTAGTTTAAATAAAGAAACAACTAGAGGTATTGAGTAATAAGGTATTAATTCGCCCTAGTGTTTCTCCATGGGGATCCCCTGTTCTTTTTTGTTAAAAAGAAAGCTGAATATATGTGGTTATGTATTGACTACATCGAGATCAATGCTATAACAATAAAGAACAAGTATTCCCTACCACACATTGATGATTTATTTGATCATCTGCATGGAGATCAATACTTTTCAAAGATTGACCTTTGATATGTATACCATCAGCTGTGTGTGAAGAAGGAAGACATTCTGAAGACAATATTTCGAAAAATGTACATGCATTACGAGTTTACAGTAATGCCTTTTGGATTTACTAATGCACCCTCTGTTTTTATGGATCTAATGAACAGAGTTTTCATGGAATATCTTGATGACTTTGTAGTGGTATTTATTGAATATATCATGGTATACTCCAAAAGCTAAAAATATCATGAAAATCACTTGCACATTATATTGAAGACTCTTAGAAGATATGAATTATATGGGAAGTTTAGCAATTGTGAATTCTAGCTTCAGGAGATTTCTTTTCTTGGCCATATTGTCTCTAAGGATGGAATTTCCAGTGATCCTTCTAATACCAAGGAAATACAAGAATGGCCTGCACCGATGAGTATAACTGAGGTATATAGTTTTATTTGTTTAGCAGGTTATTATCGACATTTCGTCCAGAATTTTTCCCAGTTGGCTAACCCATTAACAAAGATCACACGTAAAGGGGTTAAATTTATTTGGAAAAAAGAGTGTGAAGAATGTTTTGAAGAACTGAAGATAAGATTAGTCAATGCTCTTATATTTACTCAACCATTGGGGAATGATGGGTTCGTTATTTATAGTGATGCATCGAAGAAAGGACTTGGTTGTGTCCTTATGCAGAATGATAGGGTTATTGCCTATGCATCATGATAGTTGAAAATTAATGAACAAAACTATCCTACTCATTATCTTGAGTTAGAAGCTGTGATCTTTTCTTTGAAGATATGGGGGCACTACCTATATGGTGAAAAATGTGAGATTTATACTGATCACAAGAGTTTGAAGTATATTTTCTCACAAAAAGAACTCAACATGAGGCAAAGGAGACGGCTTGAATTACTCAAAGAAAATGATTGTACGATACACTACCACCTAGGGAAAGAAAACAAGGTGGCAGATTCTTTGAGTAGAAAAGATCATGGAGTTTTGAAAAATATGAGAATTGAAAGGGATCCAGTTTTCATGGATCTAGTGAAGATGGACATGGGAATAACCAAGGAAGGTGAAACATCAATGTTTTTTCAATTGGATTCCAAACCATCTTTACTAGAAAGGATTAAGAGTTCTTAGAATGATGATGAAGAATTTTGAAAGAATATTAAATCTGTTAATGATGGGAGATTGAGAGACTTTGTGTATGAAGAAGGAATTTTGAAATTTGGGAAGAGACTTTGTGTTCCCAATATACCTGATCTAAAAAAGGAATTGCTAGATGATGCGCATAGTTCCAATTTCTCTATACATCCTGGGAGCACCAAAATGTATATATATTTGAAGGAGCATTTTTGGTGGGATAACATGAATAGAGAGATTGCTGATTTTGTGTCAAGATGTATGGTTTGTCAACAAGTGAAAGCTGGAAGGCAACAACCTGGTGGAGTATTTCAACCTCTTCCCATACCTGAGTGGAAATGAGATAATATAACGATGGACTTTGTCATGGGACTACCAAAGACTCATAGAAGGAACGATGTAATATGGGTCATTGTTGATTGTCTTACCAAGTCAGCACATTTTCTTGCTATAAGGGAAGATTTACCACTTGAACAGATAGAAATACTATATATTAATGAAGTTGTGAGACTTCATGGAGTATCCCTATCGATTGTTTCTAATCGTGATCCCCGTTTTACTTCAAGATTCTAGAAAAGTATTCAGAAAGCCTTGGATACTGAACTTCATACTGAACTTCATTTGAGCACTTCCTACCACCCTCCAACAGATGAAGAATAAGAACGAACTATTCAAACCTTAGAAGACATGTTAAGATCCTACTCACTTGACTTTCAGGTTATGTGGGATCAATATTTACGTCTTGTTGAATTTTCCGAAAACAATAGCTTCCATTCGAGTATTCATATGGCACCATATGAAGCGTTATACGAAAATAGATGTCGCACACCAACCTGTTGGGATGAGGTTGGTGAAAGAAAACTTGTAGGCCCAGAACTAGTGGAGGAAACGATGGAAAAGGTGAAGGTAATCCAAAACCACATCAAAGCAGCTCAAAGTAGGCAGAATATCTATGTCGATAATCGAAGGATTTGGAATTTCAAGTTGGTGATCAAGTTTTCCTGAAGGTATCTCCATGGAAGAGAGTCATACGTTTTGGTAAGAAAGGTAAATTGAGTCCCAGGTACATCGGACCTTTCGAAATTCTAGAACGAATTGGGGTTGTAGCTTACCGATTGGAAATGTCGCCAAGTCTCTCCAAAGATCACGATGTGTTCCACGTATCTGTGTTGACGAAATACATGCCTGACCCAACGCATGTACTCACCTATGAGGAATTAGAACTGGAACCTGATCTGTCTTATTGCGAAGAGCCCATCAGGATTCTTGATACGAGAGAACAAGTGATGAGAAACCGGACGACTTGTCTAGTAAAAGTTATATTGAGAAACAATAAGATGGAAGAGGCAATGTGGGAACCCGAGGAACTTATGATGAAGAACCACCTGAGTCTTTTCATGCGATAGTGTTCTAGAAATTTCAAGGATAAAATTATTTGAAGGAGGGGAGAATGCAGCACCCCAAGCTTCTACGGTACGCTTCTCTTTAAATAATGCAATAGTGTGTGTTGTACACAACATCGAGTTCGAACACACACCACAACCGATCAAACTAGCTGCTATAAATAGTAATAACTACTTTTTAAATTTTTTGAAATTTTATCTCTCAAAATGGAATTAATTTTTGGATTTGGAGTATCAAATTTAACCTCAGGTGAAATTTTGGTACTTTTCGGATAACTTTAATATTTTGATGAATAGTGAAAATTACTAAATTTTAATTAAAATCAACTTTTTTAATCAAAATAATTATTAGTGATAAATTATGAATTTGAGTAGTTTAAAAGTATATTTATAAAAAAAAATTACCATTTAATACAATGTTTTTCATTGGACATAATTTCACAATTAAACCAGACATAAACAAGTATCAATCTTTGAATAGTTATTATGTCTTAAAAACACGCTTTTTGTTTTGACAGCAGGAATTAATTTTAAATTAATTTCTGCCACTTTTGTGTTTTGAATTTGGAAAAATGAATTCCATATTTGGAATAAGGATGTCCAAATTTTGTAAATAGGTAACTTTTATTTTTAGGCATTTTGAATAATTACTTTGGTAAATATTTTATTTACCATGGTTAAAGGGTAAATCCGGTAAATAAGGGTTAAAAAATAATATTATAATAATACTAAATTACCCTAAAACGTGTCATAACCTTATTGGTGGATATATTTCCGACCATGGGCATCTTTGGATCGATTTTGGGACCCCATGGAGCCACTTGTAGGTGATAGGGACACTTTATTTTAATTATGTTAAAATAAATACAAAAATGACATAAACATATATCTTTTAGAAAAACAATTTTTACATAGGGTTATATATGTTAGATTTTTTACTATAAATATTCAATAGAAATATAAAAAGAGTTCCTACAAAATGGTATTTTATTTATAATTTTTAGACATTATATAAGTTAATTTATTTATGACACAATGGTGATACAATAATTAACTATTTAATGAAAAATTAGAATAATTGATATTATAAATACCCAAATAAATGTAATTTGAGACTTTTTATAAATACCAATAATTTTCCAAAATAATATGACATGTGATGATTTATTTAATTAACTTTTTTCTAAGTAATAATTCTGTTGTAAGTTTTAGAAAAATCAATTATTGAATAGTGTCAAATTTGACATAGAAGAGTTTCTAAGACAAATATTATATTATTAATTGATATTAAATTCCTAAAAATCTACGGTTTGGCCAAGAGACTTATATCATGATAGTTTTATCATTAATGGACCACTTGGGTGTCTCTTGGATGTATATAGTATGTTTATTAACCATATAATATAAAAATACAAAGAGACACTGTAAATGTTAAACTAATTAACTAAGAGTTAATAATTAATGATAAGGTTAATATAGTAACCCAAACCTATCTAAATTATATTGTTTGAGTTGTTTTCTACCTATCCCCACCTTAACCTTTAAATAATACACTTTTGAGACATTATAAACCGAATATGAATTTATTATAAAATAATATTTCTAGCTTTTCCAAAGGTTCCCTTCACCCCTCTTATAAAAGGGCATTCACACTTATCATTAATTCACACCTTCAAAGCCTTTTGGAACGGCCCACCCCAGCCCCAATACTCTATAAACTTCTATAACTTCATCCTAGATGCCTTCTTTTAGTCATAAAGCTAACTTAAGGATCCCTTTTGATCAAATCAAAAGGAAGAACCCGAAGAAGAGGTAATGATTTCACCACCCTTTTTCAAGTTCCTTTCTTCTTCCTCTTCTTATTTATTTGTTATTACCATTATAAAATAATAAATACAGTATATTATATAAACTTTGATATTATTATAAACATGGTACAACCATATTCAGTATTCTATCCATCCTTTGAATGACATGTCACCATACGTGCGTACGTACGACTTACCGTCTCCACGTCGTGGTGTAATTGTTATTCAATAAATTATTATTTGGATGGGTATAATAATGATGTGTAATTCATTTAAATAATAAATATAACATGATAATGATTATGTATGTATGATATACCATCCAATTATATATTATTTTAATATCAAAAGAATGATATGACCCCTCGTGCGTACGTACGGACTACCGTCTCCACGAACGCGATGACATTCATTCCCCATCGTATCCATTCAAGTATAATTCTCATTTGATGATTAATAATAGTATCTAAGGACTTTATATAATTCTGGATATGAATAAGATACAACTTATCCCTGACAAACACGGCTTACGTAAAAAAACATATAAAAGAAAATGAGTAAGTTAACACCTGAAACAACGATAATACTAAGATATTATTAACAAATCAATGTTAAAAGATCATATTTGATATCATATTAATGTATATGATTCTTCTATAATTTAATAAAAATTATTTCCCCACTATACAGGAGGTTAACCTACCCCCACCCAAGGAAAAGTACAAGGTATGGGTTTATTTCGCAATCTCTTCATTATCCGAGGTTGTTTATACGTAATAATCTACTGGGATTTCTTTACCATCCAAATCCACGTTTATTAAAAATGTATTTCAAAACATTCTTACTATTTTACAGAATATGGGTTAAAGTCATTTATACCCTTTTTTGACTTCTTATAAGAAGTTTATAAGGGAATATTTACGTTGTTTTTAAAACAAGGTCCTTTTTAACCTTTTCGAAAAAATTATGGTAAGAATGTATTTTTTAACTTATACGGCAGGTGCGGCTATTTTCCGCCATTATAAAATCTTCAAAGCTTCCCTTACAAGATTATAAGAAAATTTTCAAAGTAAATGCTTTATTTTATAATTATGCAACTTTCACATGATTTAAAAAAAAGATATATTTCTCTCAAATAGTTTTGATTTCATCTATGTCAACATCCTTTGATGGATTTTAAGCTTATTTGAAGTTTATTTATTTTGATACAAAACTTACATATTTTATTGAAGGTTTTGTGATATTTTTGACTGTGGATGTGTTTTTTTATACCATTCATGGTTTATGGAGAAAGTATTTGCATTTCGTATGCTAGTTTTAATATAAATGTTTATGTTATGTTTAAACCTATTCATATGAGGAATGCATTTGGACTTAATATGTGACCGGTGGAGCCCACTATAGCTCCTCGATGTATCGGTAGGTCTCATGAGACAAACCAGTGTCTTGGAACAAGGCCTTGAAAAAAATCTTATTTGTAGTCTTGGCACGAGGCCTTGGATATGTGGTTATGATAGTCTGGCATTATGCATTCCATCATTATGAATGTGGCTGTTGATATTGCATGTGATTATTCGATTAGTAGAATATCCATGTGAATAAGTAAATGACATTATTTTTGATTTTATTTTTGCCATATTATGTTTAATTTCAAGTTTAAAAGGCTTCTGTTTTAGTTATACATTGCCTTAAATGTTTATTCCTATTTATAAATGTTTCCTCTATATTGTTATCCTTACTGGGCATTTGAGCTCACCCCTTTCTATGTTTTATTTTTTCTAGGATGTGAAGAATTATTTTATGAATGACCAATAGGGATAGTATGAGGGGATAAGAGTGTGGACTATAGAGACTATATAGTTGTAGTTTTCATTTTATGATGTAATGTAAACATTATGAATGTATCTAGTTGTTCTAAGGATACTAAACTAATCGGTCTTTCGATACTTGATCTTTCATGTGATCATGACAATGTTATGTAATAATGCACCAACTCTGGGTAACTGGGGTCGGGGCGTTACAGCAACACTGGTCTAGTGTGGCAAAATGTCTTTAGGTGAGGGCAGTCGAGGTGGTTGTGCGAGGCGGCCAGTGGGGCATGAGCAAGGAGGGACATCAGGTGGCCAACAGAGACGGTCGGAGGTGGTGACCTTGTTACTTAACCATGGTAGAAAACCATGTAAAGTTTGGAGGGGACCTAAATGAAAAAACCTAATAAAAATTAATATAATGATAATAATAATAATATTATTATTATTAAAATGGTTTTTCTTCTATGACTTCCACCCGAGGAGTCTGATTCTTGAACCGACAATGGTTCCAGGACCCAGTTTATGATAAAGACATTTTAAGACCATTTTGATAATTTTCCCCAACCCATGACTTGGGCCCACGAAATGCTTATGAAGTAATATATGTAGAAATATTATTAAATATTTAACCCACAATAACTCTTGTATAAGATGTCCAATTGATGTGCCATTAGATTATTTATGACCTTGATATTGAGGTGAATGTTTTGAGACCAATATCAGGTTTTTAATTCAGGATTTATGTTTGGGTCCCATGAGATTCAATTTGAGTGTAATGCAGCGAAATATGACTTTTTCATCAGGTGTATGATTGAGGTGAATGAATAGTTGATCAAGTGTTCTTTTACACAATGTTCATAATGTTGTGATGTATTTGGTTGTCCAGGGATATTTGAGGAGGCATGTAGTTGAAATTATGTTTTTCCCTTTAGGCCAATAATGAGCATCATTTTCTCGTTAGCCTTTTGGATAGATTTTCCATGTACTTTGGGAGTAAACTATAATGACGTGGAGTAAATGTAAAAATTTTAATACCTAAGTATGGATAGCCACATGGTCAATAGATGAGGTGGGGTCACACATCATGTGGGCCCCATATGCACAGTGTGCCTTATTATGAATCTTCTAGCTCTCATATCTCTTTCACTTAGAATTGGATTTAGGTCTGTGAGTAGCCTATCTTGAGTTTTGTTTTTCATTTAGAACAAAATTGTTACCTCTTTAGGGTATTATTAGATATGATGCAATATATTCTGGGCATGATTCTTATTCAGTAGATGTTCGATGATAGCATTGATCAGGTGGGTATATCAGACCTTTTCAATCTTACCTTCCATTTGGGTTGGACATAGGCATTCCTTGTTTATTTCTAAGAGGTACCATCTAGAAGGGATGGCTAGAGTAGTTCCTAAATATAATTTGAGTGGAAACCTCTAGTCAGGATGGGCCTAGGTTCTAGACAACATCAGAGTGGATCCCCCATGATGCAATAGGGCCCAGATCCTCAACAACATCAAATTTGGACCCCCTGATGCATCAGGGTGTGGGTCCTTAATGACATCAAAGTGGAACCCCCTGATGCACTAAGGAATGGGTCCTTGATGACATCATGATGGAACCCCCTTACACACTAGGGTACATTTCCTCAACGGCATCAAAGTAGAACCCCCCTGAAACACCAGGGAACGGGTCCCAGAAAACATCATAGTGGAACCCCCTGTTCCCCCGGGTTTTGGTTCCTTAATGACATTAGAGTGGAGCCCCCATGATGCACTAGAGAGTGGGTCCTCTACTTGGAGTTTTCATCCACTCAACTTTGAGACACAGTGAAGAGGTGAGGTTTGACATACCTTTGGACTCATGAGAAAAAAACGAAACTTTTCCCACTAAGACGTGCCCTTGTGAGGTATATTAAAATTGTATAGGTGATTTAGTGACACCAAAAGAAGATAGTATCAAGGTGTGGTGATTAAGTCCATTTGACTTGTGTGCTATGTGTAAATGGATGAGGTGTGGGGAATCACAAATGAACTTTACCTTGGAACAGTTTGGGAATATTTTTCTTAGACTAAGCTGTGATATAAAGATCCCCTTACTCTCTCGTTTGGGATTCTTTGAAAGAGTATATATATATATATATGCTCTTTTAGTACCCACTCCTTGGGTTTTGGTTACTCTCTTTCTAAGATAGGTGAAGATGTTAGGGGTATTCAATATGATTTCCTTGTTTATCTTCTCCGGGTTGGATGATTCCACTATCCTAGTATAGGTAGAAGAGACTCAATTAGAAGTTCATCTTCTAACCATATCTTGAACTTTGTGGTTGGAAGAGTTCAATTTTACTCTCTTGTTGGGTTGAGATGTTTCTCTTGTTATAATTTGTTTTATCTATAGATTCCCTCTTTAGTTGTATCTCTTAATTCTCCCCCTTCACCTTTTGGGGCGTCCTACTAGGTTTGTATATACTCACCCCTGCATGGGCTTCACCCAACATGTGTAGTGTAATTTTTAGATGGTGGACTTGTCAATCATGAATTAAGAGTAGCTTAGGGATATAGGGTTCTTGGACCACATACAATGGCTATAGCATGGGATATGGGAGTTGGTATCTCTCACTTATTTACTCTTTTCCACTTTTTTCAGGTTGGGACATATTTCTAGTTTGGGCATGTATTTTTCCCCTTTTTATTTTTCTATATACACTATTGTGCATAGTTCTTTTTAGTGGTTCATGGATATTTTGTATATTTATAGCAGTGTTTCACTCTTAATTTCATCCCCTCAACACTTATGCACCGAGTTTTTTGTATGCGTGTGTATAGGTACATAAGAAAAGGCCTCCTATATTTTAGTTTTCCCTTTTTTCTTTTGTCTCCACCTCTATCCTAGCGAGGTAGGCTTGGGGTAGTTTTAGCTCGAGCCCCGACATGAGTAAGGTCTTGAAAACTGAGATGCAAGATCTCAAGAGGAATCTAGAGGATTTAGATGCCAAGGGTTTCAGCCAACCTAGTACTTATCTATGAGGTTTTCTAGTCCTTTTTGTGAAAAAGATGGAAAATACTGTTAGTCTATGTGTGGATTACTATAAGTTGTACCATTTTACAGTTACGAGCTAGTATCCTCTATCACAGATAGATGATCTCTTTGACAAGTTCTGGGGTGCTCAGGTCTTCTCTAATATTTATTTAAGATATGGTTACCATCATGTGTGTGTTAGACCATTAGAAATACCTCGTACATCATTCCTAATAAGGTACAGTCTATATGAGTATTTGGTTATTTCGTTCAGTGTCACAAACATACCAATAGTCTTCATGGCACAAATGAACCAAGTGTTACATCCTTATATCGATTCGTTTATGGTGGTTTTTGTGGATGATATCTGGGTTTATTCTTATAATCCTCACTACCATACCGCCCATATTGATATTGTTTTAAATACATTGATAGAGCATCATTCGTATTCTAATATCACAATGTGACACTTCAGGATGGACTAGATTAACATCCCAGGTCATATCTTCAAGATATAAGAGTATCAGAAAACCCAGAGAAGGTGATAAATGAAGTTTTCTAGGAACATCCCATTAATTTCTTTGAGGTATGGAGTTTATTAGGGCTGGATTGTTATTACATCTGCTTTATAGAGGAATTATCAAACTTAGTAGTTCCACTGATGGGTTTTATTAGGAAGTGTGTGAAGTATGTATGGTAATATTCCTACGAGATGACATTTTATGATATAAAAGGGAGATTTACTTCAACGTTGATAATGATTTTCCCATATTCAGTCAATAGTTACACTGTGTACTATGATACATTAGGTATCAGGATGGGATCATATCTTATATGGGGGAGGTGTGAGTCGTTGCGTACAGGTCATGGTAGTTGAGGCCTCACGAGAGGAATTACCTGATGCACAATCTAGAGTTATCTACATTTTTTCATGCATTTACCTGTTGGAGACACTACTTACTAGGAGAGAATTTGTCATGTACACTGACCAATGAAGCTTCAAGTATATATTTACACAGTTTGGTATGAATATGAGGCAACGCAGGTGGGTTGAATACCTTAAGTATTTCGACTTCGATCTTTCCTAAATTCCTGGTAAGGGAAATGCAGTTGTTGATGCACTGACCAAGAGGACTCAAACACTGATAGTGTAGCAGGCCAGTCATATAGAATATTGTGGTAGCTGATAAACCTCCTCGTAGAAGGACCGTAGGCAATATTGAGATCCTACTAGTATATTTTCATGTGTGGGTCTCTTCAAACATGTTCGAGGATACAATACATGATTTCCATTTTTTTGCTTGGGAAGTGTACCTAGGTGTCACCAAGATGTATCAGGATGTTCCTTCCCAGTATTGGTGGTTGAGTATGAGAGGTGATATGGCGATTTTTGTTATAAGGTGTTCCACCTATCAATAGGTGTAGGCAAAGAAGCAATTACCTATCAAAATTTTATAGCAACTAACTTTTCTGAAGTGGAAATTTAATGACGTAGTGATGGATTTCAGGATTGGTTTACTAAGGTCTCCTTGAGGAAATTCTACTATATGGGTTTTTTGATAGCATCATGAAGGTATCTCACTACATATTTGTTAAAGATACCATTTTAGTTGAACATATTGGGAGTTTGTATATCTGAGAGATAGTACGACAACATGGGGTCCCACATTTTATCATTTCAGATTGGAATGTGTTGGTTGAAGTAGATGACTCAAGAGGGGGGGGGGTGAATTGAGTATCTAAATAAATTTCTAATAAAAACTGGTTCTTTAAAATAGAATCCCCCTATTAAAATAATAACTAAATTCAGTTTATAGTGAATTTATAAAAGTCATGAAAGTTCAATTAGTTTCTCAAAAGATTGATTAGTTCTCAGTTTTTCCAATCAAAGATTAGCAAAACATTTTAAGCTACTCTACGAATTCAAAACAGATATAAACACTTTTTAAAATAATTATCAAAGTTTAGTTTATCTTAATACAATAAAGATATAATAGATAAAAATATAAGATAAATAACACAACAGTTAAAATAAGAGGTTTAGTCTCAAGATGAGACTTAGTCCTCTTCACTTGGTGATCACCTACCACCAAGCAATTTATATTAATAAACTTTTGATCCACACCCTCGATCGGGGTTCACAATATTGAATAGGGCTTTCCAGGTCACACTTGACCTCTAGTATAGTTATTAATGGGAAACACTATAAAAAATATCACACAAAATCTCTTTCTTAGTTCTACGGGGGATACGAGAGTAGAAAGGGATTGAGAGTGAGGATATTTTGGTATCCTCCAGTTATGCTTAGGAGAAAGTGTGTTTGATACAAATAGATATACTCACTACTCAAATAGTAACCACAAGATCACAATATATTTTTTAAAGAAGAATAAGGTTTATATATCTCTATGTGTTGTGCAGTAAATCTCTGGACTCAATTGATGTAGAGAAAATGATATTTGAGTACTATTCTGGAAGTTGGCTCTGAAACAGAGTATCGTAGTCTCTGTAATCTGGATTCTTGGAGTGAAAAGGATCAACTCTATGATATCAGGATATTCACTGAGATTTAACAGGATTCAGTTCTTGTATACTCAAGATTTAAGTTCTTATTTTTCAAAATCATGCATATTCACACAACCAAACTTTTTGTTTTTCAAGCGGGTTCAGAGTCTCTTTTTTACATTGAGCTTGTAATCCATTTATAATTCAACGTTCAGTATGCTTAAATGTCTCCCCACATGAATGTACCTCGTACTTTCTACAGATAGTCCTACAGAAAACATTAAATAATGTCAAAAACATTAATTTGTCCAAATATATCCGTTAGAATTAAATCTGAATTGATAAATTCGGAATAGTTATTTATGACTATGGGCGAGTCATTTTCATCAGTTTGTTATCTTCAGTTTTTTAATATCAGTCTATCATCTTTGGTTTTTCATCTTTAGTTTTTCAATATCTGTCTATCATTTTAGTCTGTCATTTTCGGTCTGTCATATTTGTTTTATTAATATCAGTCTGTCATCTTCGGTCTATCATCTTTGGTATGTCATTATTGGTTTTTCAAAATCAGTCTGTCATCTTTGGTGTGTCAAAAATTGGTGTGTTGAACATTGGTGTGTCGAACATTGGTGTGTTGAGCATTGGTGTGTCAAACATCGATGTGTGGAACATCGATGTGTCGAACATTGGTGTGTGGAACATCGGTGGGTCAAACATCAGTGTGTCAAACATCGGTGTGTTGAACAGAGGTGTGTGGCACATCGGTGTGTCTAACAGCGGTGTGTCGAACATCAGTGTGTCGAACAACAGTGTGTCGAACATCGGTGTGGCGAACATTGGTGTGTTGAACAATTGTGTGTCGAATGTCGGTGTGTCAAACATATGTGTGTCAAACATCGGTGTGTCGAACATCAGTGTGTCCAACATTAGTGTGTTGAACATCAGTTTGTTGACATGAAATCTAAAAAGCCTATGAAGAGTCTGCCATACACATAAAATTACACGACTAAGAAACATCCAAAAAATTCATTTCAAAATACACTTGTAAACATATGGATTTATAAATATAATTTATTGCCATATTAAAGTATATTGTTTTTTATGAAATAATTTATTTACATAGAGATATTAAATGGAATGAAATAGTAGAATCTATAGATGGACATTATTTGTGATTATGAAAAATACGATAGAATAGAGGGTCTAAAAATATCCCCCTTTTTGATAATCACAAATTATGGCATAAATTAAAATATAAAGAATAAAAAATATGTCAGCATAACATACATCACTGAAAGATATTATGAAATATAACTAAAGCCTTACCTTGTTTGAGGTTTTAAAACAAATCTCCCCCCGATAAAAGGATTCTGATGAGTATATTCCATGTGTCCTATACCAGAAATCCCCCCCTTAGATTCATAATATATGAATCTTTCTTTTCTCCCCCTTTTGGGATTATCAAAAAAAGAGAAAAAAAATAAGAGGAAAAATATCAGAAAAGAAAGACACCATAAAGATTTCTATTATGATGCAGAAACATACAAGCCAAACAAAAAGATCAAATACCTATCAAAAATAAAATCCATCACTAATGGTTTGGCTTTTAAGGGGATTTTCCTTTATCTAAAGTATACGGAGGAGGAGGAGAAGGTTTGTGAGTGGAAAATGATAGAGGTGTTCTGATGATAACACCAGGCAGGGGAACACCTATAGGTACATTTTTTGCAAGGCTAGGCCTTCTTTCAGACAACACATGAATGGGAGTTTGCTCTGTAATGATCAATCAAATTTGAGAAAGAGCCTGAGAGACAGTCATTGGAGCATGATTTTAATAGGTAGTACAAACTGAATCTTTAGGAGGGACCAAAATGTATTTAGCCTGGACATGCAGATATTTCTTAAAGAGATTGATGAAATCATTAATGATTTCACCACCATATTGCATAGCTTTTTCGAAGTCATCCTTATTCTCCATGAATTTATTCATCAAAGGGGTAAACTCCATCAGTTGAGTAACTTGCTTCTTGAAGTATTCAGTAATAGGAGGTATTCTGAGAATATATACTAGAAACATGAAGCTATTTTTGTGGTCATTTTTGGTATAAATCTTAGTAAAGTACTTTTCCACCTTTTAACTAATCTGTTTCTAAGCAGTAGAGGCTTCATTGGCACACTGCCTAACCATAATGTACACGAGGTATGTATTTCAATGCACCATTTCAAGAGTTTCTTTGTATGAATCACTCTTAACATGTCGGAGTTCCTCTTTCATCACAGCCTTGAGAGACTCCAAATCAAAAAAAACTCTTTTCCCAATTCTAGAACTGTATGGTAAAGTTAACATTTATCCAAGATCCTATTTTAACTTCTTCAGATCCACATTGATTATATGAGTCACCAAGTTCCTAAGAACTTCCATTACACCGCTGAAGGAGGTCTTGAAGTTGGAGGTTAGATAACTTAACTCATTTCTCATATTTCTTATTTCCTTTCTCATCAAAGTATTGTGCCTAATAATGGTTTCTACTATGGTAATGAGATTTAGTTGATTCTCCTAGATCACTATTCTTGAAATCTTCACTTTATCAGCATCTGAAATACCTATTGAAGTGGAGGCTTCACTTCGGGATCCAACTGAGGCTATTACTAACTCACATATATCATTTTTGAATTCTTCTAAATCAGACTTAGTGACATAGTCACTAGGAATGGTTTGTGATACTGTCTCTACTGCTATTGGTGAAACAGGTGAAATAGGTGCAATATGTTCTAGTTCAGCTTGGACTTGTGGAGATGGAGGAGGAGGAGGAGGCACCCTCTCCTCATCTATGTAATACTCAAAACCAAAAAGAATGTATCCTTGATCATTATTCCATTCTCTAGTACTGGTCTTGTGTCTTGTCTCAACAGTATCAATCCTGATCCTTCTTCCCTAAGAATCAGGAACAACATCATCTTCATCAACTTCTTCATCCATTCCTCTAGTCGCAACAACATTTCTAGGTCTAGGAACCAACTGAACATCATGTTCTTCATGATCTCCATCCACTTCAACTTCTCCAGGAACGTCCTCAATTTGAGGCACTTTATCCTCAACTTCTTTATCCAGGAAACCAACCATAAGTTCATTAAATTATTGAATGACTTCTTGATTTTCATCATCAGGATGGGGTGATCTATCCACATATTCAGAATCTCTATAATCAACAGCCTCTTGTTCAACATGATCAACACCATCACCAGATCCATGTAATGATTTCTCACTGGATCTTTTAACCACATGTTGTCCCACTTTTAAAGAATCACTTACATGCTCATCATTTCCTCCTTCATCATCAACATCATCATCATCATACTCCTCATTTAATTTACATACATATCCTTCAACTCTAGTAACCTCAGTCTCTTACTCATCCTCATCTCATTATAAAGGTGTTCTTGATGGTAAGCCTAATGGTGGACTAGGAGTTCCATAAGACATATCCTTCTTCCCTTGGAACTTTAGGCTTAGCTTCCTTATCAGAATAAATAGGTTTTTCTCCTAGTTTGAGACCTGGATCAACTTGATCCTTTGGTCTGGTAGGATTCTCAACTGGATTGAAATCCACATACAGCCTTTCATCATCACCTACCCAGCATTTCTTCCATGGGTCCTATAAGATCTTTATCCTTTTAGAAATATCATTTTGAAGACAGTAACCACTAAATGTATTTATCACTTTATCCCCATATTCCACACAACCTAACCTTTTTAACATGATAGTGATCATCATCGGATAGTATAAACATGTTTCCTTCTTGGATGGATTTATCAAATCATAGACATGTACCATTAGATACATACACAAGTTCACTTTTATATCATGTTTGAACAGATATATCAGGAATATATCATAATACTTAACTCTAGTGAAATCTCCCTTTATTGGAAAGATTTGTTGTTGAATAAACTTAAACAATAATCTTACTTCTCCTTCAAAATCACTTGCAATATTCCTCCTAGATTCTCTATTTCCAGTTATCTCCTTCAGAGAACCTTCATAAGAGAATAAATCAGAGGAAGGTGGAATATTACCTAGATAATCAGCATAGACACCTTCGTGAGGCATCTCCAAGAACTCAACCCATTCACTAGATGAACAAAATACATCCTTTCCCTTTACTACTGAATTCATTCTTTCTGCCTCATATTCATCCAATGATATCTTCAAATGCTGACAGAATTCATGCACTAGCTAGGGATAATAAGGTCTTTCATTTTTAGAAAACTAGCTCAACCACCCTTGATATTCCAGTACTTTTGATAAAAATGACTTTCTTACAAAAATCCACTCAACAGACAGTTCTTTTTCAGGTGTAACCACTCATTTTTCTATGCTCGGTTTTGTAGTCTCACTGGACTTACCTTTCTGATTCTTAACAGAAGGTGATTTTCTTGGCTCTTCCATAGCACACTTGGTTCTTACCATGTCGAGGCTTCGGATTCCAAAAGAGTTGAGAATGAGGGTCGAGAGGTAGAGTGAAAAAGGGTAGAAGGTTTTATAGTTTTGGGAAGGTGAAAAGTCAGGATGGATTGAACTAAATATATCATTCATGGATTGAAAATCATAAAACATAAAATTTAAACGTGACAAAAAGAATAAAAAACAACGTTTTTTTATTTAAAAAAACATAATAACAAAAGATTCCTTAAAAACATCGGTGTTATTGAATCAGTTTCAGGAGATATGTTTCAGGAGATAGGTTTCAAGAGATCGGTTTCAGGAGGTCAGTTTCAGAAGATCAGTATTAGGAGATCAGTTTCAAAATATCGGTTTCAAGAGATGGGTTTCAAGAGATCATTTTTAGGAGATCGGTTTTAAGAGATCTGTTTCAGGAGATCTGTTTCAAGATACCAGTTTCTAGAGATCGGTTTCATGATATTGGTTTCAGGAGATCAGTTTCAGGAGATTGGTTTCAGGAGATTGGTTTTAGGAGATCAGTTTTAAGAGATCGGTTTTAGGGATCAGTTTCATGAAATCCTACTGAGTTATCATTCCTAGTTCATGTCTGATGTAAATCATTCTCTCAGAATTTATGAATTTAGTGAATATATCATCTAGCTGATGTTCAGTACCAATAAATTCAAGAGTAATATCACCGTTTTGATAATGATCTCTCAAAAAGTGATGTCTTACATCAATATGATTTGTTCTAGAATGAGAAATTTATTTATTAGAAATGTTAATAGCACTTGTTTTTTCATAGTTTATGGGGATATGTCTGAATTGAAATCCATAGTCTAATAAGGTGTGTTTCATCTGCAAAATTTGTGCACAACAACTACCAGCAACAATGTATTCTAATTCAATAGTTCATAATGAAACTGAGTTTCAATTTTTACCACAGCATGGTATTAGTGACATTCTAAAAAAGTGACATGTTCTAGAGGTACTCTTTCTATCTAACATACATCCACAAAAATCAGCATCTAAATAGCTAAAAAAATCTAAAGGTTTTCCTTTAAGATAGAGCAGTTCTAAGTTAGTTTCATATTTTAGGTATTTGAAAATTATTTTAAAAACATTTAAATGAGATGTTTATGGATTTTCTTGAAATCTCGCACACATACACACACAGAACTTTATATATGGCCTACTTGCAGTTAAGTATAGAAAACTCCGAATCATTCCTCTATAAGAAGTCTGATCAACTGATTTTCCATTTTCATCAAGATATAACTTATATGTAGAACTCATAGGGGTTTCCCTACTCTTAATTCTATCAAATCTATATCTTTTCAAAAGATCTTTAGTGTAATTACTTTGATTTAAAATAATACCTTCTTTATTTTGAAATATTTGAAATCCAATAAAATATTTATGTTCACCCACTAAACTCATTTCAAAATCACTTTACATTATGTTTAAAAAATCATTACATATATAGTTTTTATAAGATCCAAAGATAAAGTAAGCTACATATATTTGGACAGCTTGCTGTGAAACGATGAGTAGGAGGAAATTGAACTATGTTTATGTTGCTGGGTAGGAGCTATTCTGTGGAAGTGAATGAGTTATTTGCTCTTAAATTTTGTATCGTGGTTCCTTGAATGTCTTAAGTCATTGAAGTCGTGTACGGTTTCTCACTTTTTCCTCAAAGTGACCGAATAATAAAAAAATTAATTTTCAGTCCTTCACATAACAATTTTCGGTTTTATCATTAATACCTAGATTGGACATATCCACTTTAATATTTTCTAGTGAGGTCTTGGGCTCATATGGATCTGATTCATCAAACATGATGTATACAGATTCTTCCATACATTTGGTTTTCTTATTAAACACTATATAGGATTTTAATAATGTTGAATATCCAAGAAATATTCCTTCATCACTTTTGGATTCACATTTATCTAAATTATCATTAGTGTTCAGAATATAAACTTTAAATACAAACACTTTAAAATAACCTACTCTGGGTTTCCTATTATTCCAAAACTCGTAAGAAGTTTTCTTAAAGATGTGTCTGATTAGTACTCTGTTTATTATGTAACAAGATTCATTAACATCTTAAGCCCATAAATAAATGTGTAAATCATATTGATTAAGCCTAGTCCGAGAAATTCTCGGTAAGGTTCGATTTCTTATTTCTATAACAACATTCTGTTGAGGCGTCCTAAGAGGAGAGAAGTTATGATTATAGCCATTTTGTGAGCAAAAAGTTTCAAAATATGGATTTTTAAACTCATGACCATGATCAATTCTTAAGGATTTAATCATAAAACAACTAATATTTTCTACAGACCAAGCATACTTGGAGAAATGTGAACAAGCTTCAGTTTTATGATCTAGGAAAAAGGTCCAGGTGTACATAGAGAAATCATCTACAAGAATATAAACATAGTGAATCCCATTGATAATTGAAACTCTAGATGGTCAAAACAAGTGCTTGCGAACCAAATCAAGAGGTTGAGAAGTAGTTACCTCTTTCATTAGTTTGAAACAGATTTTATGTTGCTTTCCTTTTAGATAAGGATTACAGACCTTATTTTCTAGAAACTCTAATTTGGGTAAGTCTCTAACTAATACTTTTCTAGTTAACATTCTGAGAGAGTTTATGTTGCAATGTCATAGTATTATATGCCAGATCCAAGACTCATTGTGAAATACATTTAGACAATAGACATTCTATGAGGCTAGTTTGTCTAGATTTATAGCATATACATAATCATTTCTAAAAACAGTAAACACATAATTATTCTGGGCATAAAAAACATAGCATGCATCATTTTTAAATTTAACAATAAATCCATCATCACAAAATTGAGATATGCTGAGAATGTTATACTTTAATCCATAAAAATACAATACTTTAGAAATTGAAATAGAGTTAGGGTTACCAATCTGGCCTAGGCCAATGATTTTTCCTTTACCATTGTCCCAAAATGTTACATGTCCTACATAAATCTTGATAATACTTTTAAAGATTGAAAAGTCCCCTATCATATGTCTTGAATAGCTGATGTCCAAGTACCATATCTTTTTATAGGAGATATTTAGGAATTTTACCTACAAAAAAATTTAACCATGAAAAAACTTTGGTACCCATATTTCTCTGGGTCCAAATACATTAGTAATATAATCTTTAAGTACCCAAAACTATCTTATAGGTTTCCTATATGAAGAATATAGAGTGTTTGAAAAAATAAACTCTATTTTGTCTTGAAGAATTGGATGCAGTAAAAGAATTTGTTGAACTGGAACTTGCTCTACAATTCTTGTTTTTGAAAAAGGTAGCAGATTTTCCAGATTTGGTTATAAAATGTGATTCGGATAAATTCCTTTTTCTTGGTTGATATCCTATCCCAGAAGTATAATTAGGAGCTATTTTCTACCAATAATTTGAGTAAGAGTATTTCTCCCCTTAGTAAACTTTTCCAATTCTTTCTTCAATTGCTCATTAGACATTTTTAACTCATTGTTTTCCTTGACTAGTTGAGCATTTTTTCCTTTTTCAGTTATAAGATCAGAATTAGTAGTCACACTAAAAGCATGTTGTTTCTTCAACAATTTATACTTATCTTTCAACTCATTTCATGTTTCTTCTAACATATTTAAGTATTTGAATAATTCATCATTTTTCATATTCTCATACTCACTTTAAGAATAATAAGAATTATGTATATGAGAGTTTAAGGTTATATCAGTTGTGTTTCTCATAAAACAAACATTATCTATACCATCTTTTTCATTCTGAGAAGAACCAGATTCACTTGAGTTGTCCTCTGAGGCACTCCAGGCGGCCTTCATTTATTTCTTATACCTTCTATCATTATTTTCAAACATTTTCTGGTATTTCATCTTTGTATAGTCATCCTTGACATGTCCTTCCCTTTTACATTTGTAGCAAATGATCTCTTCTGAGTTATCATTTTTCTTCCAATCCCTTTTCCAATTGTCCTTGTAATCATACTTGACTTTATAATTGGGGTTTTTGAAGAAAAAAAAATTCCTATAAAATTTCTTGAATTTTCTATCCAACTAGGCCATTTTGTCATCACTTTCCGAAGCTACTTCATCACTGCATGAGCTTTAAATAGCAGCTTGAACTTTCTCCTTGTCTTTACTTTTAGAAGAAGTTTCCTAGAAGGCTAAAAACTTTAGTTTTGGTTCATCCTCTTCTTGATTTACCTTTAATTCCTCTTCATACATCATTAATTTTTCAATCAATTCCTTCACTAGCATCTTATCAATATCACATGATTCTCTAATAGACACAGATTTTCCACACCATAGTTTTGGTAAGCTTCACAAAATCTGCATTATGTGCTCTTTGGTTGTTACTTCTCTTCATTAAAAAATCATGGTATTCACAATTTTATTGAACCTAAGATGCATATCATATTTTGACTCATCTGGATTCATTATGAATGTGTCATATTTAATAGTATAAGTATTTAATTTCATTTCTTTAACATTAGATGTTCCTTTATGAGAAACATATAGAGTGCCCCAAATTTTATGTGGAGTTTTACAAGCAGAGATACACTTAAACTCTTCATCTCTTAGTGAAGAGTATAGAGCATTGATTGCTTTAAAATTATTGTTATAGGTAGTCTTGGTAGATTCATCCCAAGTTTTTTTAGCAGTTTTAGGAATTGCATATTTACTTTCAATAGTAGTCTATATTTAAAATCCCATGATTTCAAGATCTATTTTCATTTTAAGCTTCCACTGATCATAATTAGTTCCTTTGAAGAAATGTGGTTTATTGGTAGCAGCCCCTTCTAATCTATTTTCCATGATACTAACTGTAGAAAAATGTCAAAGAGATGAAAATTTATAAATAACATAATTTTTGAGATCTTTGAAAAAAAAACTATAATCACAGTTGACAAGATTTGAAAACTAACAATAACTTTTTTACTCCTATGATACCAAATGTTTGTCAGAGTAGATGAATCAAGAGTGGGGTGTATTGAGTATCTAAAAAAATTATGTTAAAAACCGGTTCTTTAAAATATCATCCCTCTATTAAAATAATAACCGATGTCTGTATGTAGTGAATTTATAAAAGTCATGAAAGTTCAATTAATTTCTCAGAAGATTGATTAGTTCTCACTTTTACCAATTTAATATTAGAAAAACTTTTAAAGCTACTCTACTGATTCAAAACAGATATAAACACTTGCTAAAATAACTATCAATGTTCATTTTATTAAATTGTGAGAAATACATAATAGATAAAAATATAAAAAAACATAACAGCAGTTAAAACAAGAGGTTCAATATCAAGATGAGACTTAGTCCTATTCACTAGGTGATCACCTGCCACTAAGCAGTTTATATTAATAAACTCTTGATCCACAGCCTGGATTTGGGTTTACAATAGTGCACTAGTCTATCCCGGTCACACTTGACTTCTATCATAGTTATTTTGGGGAAAACTATCAAATAGATCATATAGGATCTCTTCCATGGTTCTACCCAGGATACAAGAGTAGAAAGGGATTAAGAGTGAGGATATTTTTGTATCCTAAAGTTCGGCTCATGAGATAGTGTGTGGGATACAAACAATTATACGCACTTCTAAAATAGTAACCACAAGATCACAACAGTGTTATGAAATAAGAATAGGGTTTTTAAATCTATGTGTGTTGTGCAGTAAAGCTTTGGACTCAATAGATGTAGATAAAATGATATTCAAGTACTATTCTAAATTTGGATCCAAAATAGAGTATCTCAGTCTCAATAATATATCTTCCAAGTGTGAAAAGGTTTATCTATTTGATATTAGGATGTTCACAAAGCATCAGCAGGATGCAGTTCTTTTATACTCAAGATTCAAGTTCTTTTATTTGAAAAATCTTACATATTCGCACATCCAACATTTTTTTTTCTAGCGGGTTGAGAGTCTCTTTTTAGGTTGATCTTTTAATCCTTTTATACTTCAAGGTCTAGTAGGCATCAATATCTCACCACATGCATGTACCTCATACTTTCTATGGATAGTCCTACAGACAACCTACAATAATGTCAGAAACATTAATTTTTCTAAATATGACCGTTTGAAATAAATCTGAGTTAATAAATTTGAAACAGTTATTTATGACTATTGGTGAGTCATTTGCATCAATATGTCATCATCAGTTGGTAAATATCATTTTGTCTTCTTCGGTCTGTATTATTTGGTTTGTCAATATCGGTCTGTCATCTATGGTCTATCATCATTGGTTTCTCAATATTTGTTTGTTATCTTTAGTCTATCATCTTTGGTTTGTAAATATTGGTCTTCCATCTTTGGTGTGTCAAACATCGGTGTGTAGAACATCGATGTGTCGAACATAGGTGTATCGAACATTAGTGTGTTGAACATCAGTGTGTCAAATATCAGTGTGTCGAACATCGGTGTGTCGAACATCAGTGTGTTGAACATCGGTGTGTCAAACATCAGTGTGTCTAACATCAGGGTGTCAAACATTGGTTCGTTGATAGGAAATCTAATAAGCCTATGAAGAGTCTCCCTTACATATAAAATTACACGACTAAGATATATTCACAAAATGCATGTTAAAATACACTTGTAAACATATGGATTTATAAATGTAAGTTATTTCCTTATTAAAGTATATTGTTTTGTATTAAATAATTGATTTACTTAGAGATATTAAATGTTATGAAATATTAGAATCTATAGATTGACATTATTTGTGATAATGAAAACCACTATAGCATAGAGGGTCCAACATGATGCATGGTCTACTTTGCAATTCTATAAAGGTATATAGAGAGCACTGAGTACTTATGTGCTTCTGATCGTGATATACCACCCCCAAATTGATATCTATTCCTGGTTCACAATTCAGGTTCTTGAGGACATGCTGTTGGCATGCATCTTGAATTTAGGGGGATCTTTGGAGAGGAAAATTCCCTTGGTTAAGTTTGACTAAAACAATATCTTTTAGGATACTATTTATATTACTCTATATGAGGCACTATACAATAGGCCATTCCAATCACCATTGTGTTCGCAGGAGGTAAGAGAGGCTGCTATGTTTGGACCTCATCTTGTCAAAGAGATCACATAACAGTTGTATTTGATTTAGAAGTGTATGGGTACTATACAGTCTCATCAGAAATCATAAACAAGTCTCCACATCATACCTCTAGATATCACTGTTGGGGGTCAAGTTTTCTTACATTTTTCATCGAGGTTGGGATAAAAGAGGATCAATGGATAGTGTAATATTTCATTGATATATGTCTGATTATTCAAGATTTTAGAAAGAGTCAGGATTGTACCCTATCACTTTCAGTTACCTTAGAGATACCTTTCTATGCACGACATATTCCATGTTTAGTATACATGAAACTAAAATTCCATCATGTCTCATTCCTTTCAGCCTGAGGAGGTAGATTTATTGGTAGATGTGTCCTTTGAGGAGCATCCTATGTGAAATGTGGATCATAACATAAATGTTTTCCACATCCAGTCTATTCCTCTGGTATGGGTTCTATGGAAGCACAACCATGTACAAGATGAGACCTAGGAGAGTGAGGTCGATGTGTGATCATAGTGGTTGGAGTTGTTCTAGAAAATTATTTATCACCCTCAAGAGGGAAGTTCAGGGATAAATTGCTTTATAAGGGGAATTTTGTAAGATTCCAATTATTCTTTGAGGTATATATATCTAGTTTTTCATAAATTATTATTATAATTGATTTGATATAGCCTACTATGAATTCACATTAAGGTCACAGTGGTCTTGGGGGTATTCAGAGCTTGTCAAGATCCCAGAACACGAGTTTCGGGTCAAAATAGGAGGTTGCACAGTTAGTAAAAACTATGCGGGTTGGGATGCACAACCATATGTATAGGTCTACAGTTTTTTGGTTTTTTATAGAATAAATTTCCATGGTTTTAGAATAGTTTTTAAACTGTGTGGGTAAACCATGAAGGTGCCCCTTTATACTATAGTATATCGTGTAACCTAGTGAATGTTTTGAAAAATGGTGTGCCTAAACTGTACGGGCCCTGATGTGTTTGATATTTAATATTTTTTAAATTGAAATAAAATTATTTTATAAACCTAAATTGATTTTACTCTTAAAAATAGTATCCCCACACCTTGGAAAAGATCCCCTTTGAGCATAATGCAGATATTTAGATCTCTGCTCTATATAGACATCAATTCAAGTGTGGTCGATCTCATTGGATCTGTAATGGTGAGGCATTAATTCATTCTTATCCTTTATTGATTCTTATGGTTATCGACTACACTATTTTAATTTCAGATCATATGACCTAATTTCTCATTCTTCATCTATTATTCATATTTATCCTTATATAGGATGAATAAGATCTTTATACTATATGACCTATCAAGCATGAACCTAAGGTAGTTGGTTATGTTCATTTCATTAAAAGTCATATCATTTATATGTGTCAGCGTGCTGTGCACCTAATTTCTTTGAACCAGATGAATGAATACCAAATCCTAGGATTGATTGGTATTATGCAATAAATTAAACAGGATCGTTTATGGATTTTTATACGTTGTAAACCTGAATGTAAATCACCCCAAGGGTGAGTTGTCCTTGAAATGACAATTTGATGGATTTTGAACCTTTGATGCAATTTACCCTTGATACGGGATTTCAATTATGAAATAGAATATAAATCAATTTTTAATTTGATTAGAACATGAATTTATTAATAGAAAGGGGTAGAAGATCATGAACCATATTCCATGTTATGCACTATGCCCTTAAAGAATGAGTTGCTAAATTAAATGAATTCCCCACATGACTTATTCATTCCTGTGCTATGATACTGATTGAATTTAATTGAATTTATCATAATAGTTATTTTACCAAATGAGATATAATGATACTATGTCATGTGATAGATTCCTATGATTTTAGAGCTTGTTTTTATTAAAATTGGATTTGTGAGTATTTGAAGGAATGCCTTTTAACTTAGCCTTGTTATGAAATTTCCCTATTTGCCATCAATTTATTTATTTTATTCTTTTCACGTGAGAGTTTAATGATGTTAAATCCATGTATTAGTTTATTATTCATGTGAAAATTTTTATATAAAATATATTAACCTGAGTAAGTGAGAGGCTAAGCCCCTTGAGCTTGGTCGAGACTTGATACACCTTTTGAGACGAGATTGTTGAATGATGCTATTGGTTTTGACTATAGCATGTTTAAAGAATTTTTAATTGAAATGTAATTGGTTAAATGATAAATATCCTTAGGTGATATAGGGATTCAAATTATAATTCCATGGATGTAGTCATGTGACTATTGACCTTTATACATGGAGTGATACATGGAGTCACCTTATAATTCAATGGATGTACTTAATGGTTAGTGGGATGATGTTGTGGGTGATACAAGGATTAACATTTTAATTACATGAATAGAATCATTGGTTTGGAATTGATTAAGCCATAGGTGATGCATGGATTCAACTGAGGGATTACATGGAAGGACTTATTGAGGATAGTCTTATATTCTGAGTGATACTTGGAATACAATGGGTTAACAAGTATGGAATTGTATAGCATGGACTTTATACTACATAGAGATAAATACATGGGTTCATGATAGGTTTTCCATGGATGAGATCGTAGGGTGTTTCTTGATTATACAAGGAGTGATACTTGAATTCCATATTAGGAATTCTAGGGATAGACTCAGGTACTAAATGAATTAAATGAAATGAAATTACTTATGATGCCTCTCCATGACAAAGAACATTCTTGGAGTTAGTCTTGACTTATATTGTTAATATTACCTTATGAGGCATCTTTTGTACTTCCAGTTACATGGGGGATGGCAGGCTTGATCCATATCTTGAGACATATAAATTCAATGTAATTATAAATTAAATGAATATTAATGAGATATTAAATGAGTACACAAGCATAAAGGATGTTTACTTTTGAGTTCTCCTTGTTTACATCTTTACCAGTTACACACTTATATATATATATACATATTCACTGATTGATTGGAATAGACCATGGGTGGTTTCTTGCTAGGAATTTATCTCACTCTCGTTTTGTGTCACCTCGTGGAACCATATAGATTATATGATTACAAGTATCGAAAAGGAAAAGTTCCCTAATACATGAACTCAATATGATGCTTAGGAGGAGGAGAGCATGGGACTAAGCTGAGGCTTCTGATCCTGCTAAGATTATTTTGGACTTTTTGTACTTTTGGGACATGTATAGTATATGTTTTTTGAATACCTATTTTGGATGTTTTATTAGAAACACATGACATGTATAATCATCTTGTATATGATATAACTTTTTATTTTTTTATAATATCAATCTTATGCCATTTATTTTCGTTTTGTGGTTTAATATTTCCGCTACTTTTCTCTGTTATTGATATTTCACTATACTAAACTCTATTAATTAAGGAATAGTGTCCCCATAGACTACTTTAATTACATTTAAAATTTAACCAATAAAAGAGATACATCCCATGGGAAGTTTCCAAAAAGTGGAAATTTATGAAGGTTCCACCAAATGGGTCTTAGAAAACTTTTGAGTGAAACAATATTTCTAAAAAAGGATCAAACGCACCATTTATGAGCGCTAAACTATTTAAGAATACATTTAAGAAACCTGATTCACCATTTTGAATCCAACACATATTTACTAGACGAAAATGATTATTTAGAAACAAAAAATCATTTATAACATCGAAACATGCATTTTAACAATCACTTGGTGTGTGGGGTTTAATAAAATCATTCCAAAAACTTTAATACAAGGAGTAAATAACTTCATTTCAAAAAAACATATTAAAAAACATCATAAATCACTAATTAGTATCAATTAAAGGTTTGAAAGTAAGGAAATAAATTATTTTCAAATTTAAAGGCCAAATACAATGGGAAACCTAACTCAAAAGGAAGAGAGCCAAGATGAAAAACTAGGCACTTAACACCTTTAATGAAAACTACATGAATCTTCTATTTTATACTTACACACATTTTCAAATTCATATATATATATATATATAAGGCCACTTATCCCATATGTAAATATTTACATGGCCAAATATGTACAAGGGTTTCCTTAAGTATATTTTTATACATTCATATACCACTTTACACTAACATATGTACGCATTTAAATATATATATATATATATATATATATAATAATACCTATCCCAAATGTATTTATTTTTACTACCATGAGTAAAAATATATAAAGGGGAAATTAAATATATATATATATATATTCCTACCTATGGATACACGTGTAAGTTTTCTTTGACTTCAATGGCTCAAAACCACTTCAAAGAAGACCAAGGCACAAAGAAAATACAAAGAACATAGAAATAACAAAAATACCCCAAATAAAAATGGAACAAACAAAAATGGTAGAATAAACCAACCTAAAACGGTGGTGGTAGAATTGGAATGGACTAAAATGCTTCTCCTTCGATGGAAGATGCTGAAACACCCATGAAGAAGTCATGGGAGACTCAAAACACACCCTAACAATGAATTAAACAATCAAAAACAAGATCACCCCATAACCTAGGGTTTTAATTAGAAAATATGGCTGATGGGGAAGATAAAAACACAATAAGAATACAAGAGGAGTAAATTGGAGGACAAACCTTGAGGAATCGAGAGAGAATCCTGATGAAATCAACTGATATTAGTGAGAGGAGAGGTGTCCAAGAAGGGGAATCACGTGTATACCAAGGGGAGGTCCAGGGGTTGTCAAGCGAGGGGAGTGGGTAGAGGGGAGTTGGATTACATGTTTTTTTATTTTATTTTAATTAATTAATTTTTTTTAAAATGAAACAACACACATTTTGGTTCATATGGTTTGGAAAATCGTGTGTCAACCATGAACTATCAACTGGGATCCTGGTGCACCCCGCATGGACAGGTCACATGGTTTGAAAAACTTTTTTCCAACCATTTGGTTGGTCATTAAAGAAACTATAGATGTTGTCACATGTTTTCCACATGGTTTGACAAACTGTGTGACTTAACCTTGATATATGCTTTACAATCCAAAAAACTCATATTTAAATGGAAAATAGTCTAAAGAGAAAACAAAATATTAGGATCTAATAAATAAATGAAATAACATAAAAGTTTTGGGTCATAGTATAAAAATTCACCCCACCATGATACTTTCTACCCCTACAAAGTCTCAAGAGATTCAATTGATCATGACTAAAGCAAGGATGAACTAAAACCCAAGGAATGACATAAAAAAATAAAAAGATAAAAAATAAATCACTTTTGTTCAAAATCTATTGTCTCGAAAAAAACCATAAGACCAACCACAAAATATTAAAAAAAATACAAGGAAGACATATTAGAAGACAAAAATTTGAAAAAAAATAGTGAATGAAATACGAATAAAAGGCACAATATTTTCTAAACAGAAACCAACAATGAACACCCCAACCCTTAACATAGAAAAAATCAATGAAATCTGTCATGGTCTATTTGAGATCTCTAAAAGCATCTATTATAGGACACACTATCTAAGTCAACCAAATATTATGATATGGTTTTAGTAGGGTGGAAATAAGAAAGTGCTCCATCAAGAACACAAAGAAGTAGGGTTCATAAAGATATCATCTTACGGTGGCCTCCCCATAATATTTGGGATCTAGAGAAAAATTGATTTTCCCAAGATGGAAAAATTCTTAAATCATAACAAAAACTGAAAACCAATGGAAGTTTTTGATGGAAAATTGAACTAAACCATCATGAAATAATAAAATACAACATTTTCCCCAAAAGGCTTCATTCTCCATCCCAGAACGAAAATGAAACATCACTAAACATCACAACCAATACAAAAAACCTTTATAATAAAAGCCACTTTAAACTGAACCCATATCATCACCATACTCCAGCAAATGGACTGGGTGTTCTTTGAAGTGGTGGACCATGCTCTATGTCACTTCCCAGAAACACCCCAAAAAACCATTTCAAGTGGGCCAAGAATCCATAGATATGGAAGGACTTAGATGATTCTTGAGAATTTGAATTCTTGTAACCCTGATTGCAGCATTGGTGACAAACCATTGTCTCATGCCCAGAAAAAGCTAACAAAAGATCCCAATACCTCTTAATTCCACCACCCACATACTCAGCCTAAGGCCACTATTATATCTCATTACTAAAATTTCATTCACCACCTCTAGAAATTGAAGATGGATTGGATACCTTTAGAATCCCTACCAATATAGCTTCAGAAAAAATAGATTTCCTCACCACATCTTCAAAGGAGTTTATACCAAATTATGACATCTTAGACTACAGATTTTGAATAATCCCATTATCATAATGTCAAGAATTCAGAAAACTGTCCTCATCCCACTCTGAAAGATATGAAACTAGATAAAAAAAATGACATGAAAACTCTGACACAGATTCATTACCTTACTGAAGGCATCACATCTCCATTACCTTTACCCCTTTATAGCTTAAGATAAATATTTTCCAATGAAAGAGGCCTTAAATAATTCCCTTGTAATATCTTCTTGAGGCTTGGGCCTAATGACTGACTTCCCCACACTTCCACCTCAGATCTTCGAGCATAAAGGGAGGGAACTTAACCTTTATATACTCAGGTAACTCAAAGAAACCAAAGAACCTTTTGACTTTACATAACCACTCTTCTTCTTAAAAAGGATCCTCTTGACTATAAAAGAGAGGAGGATTCAAATTCTCAAACTGAAGAAATAAGTCCTGGGGTTGATCAACTAGAGGCTCCTCTAATGGTGAACCACCCATAGTTTCACCACAAGAATCCATCAAATGTTTGGTGTTGACATACAATGAACAACAAGAAAACAATAACTCAATAAAAATCAACTCACCAACCGAAAATTTCAACAATTGAACACCAAGCATAAAAATAAATGAACTCACAAATTTTGAAAAAAATTTAAAAAAAATCCTACTAAATTCCACTTCAAAACCAATTCTAAAACTCCATACTCCATTCCACTTCATTCCATACAAAAATATAATTAATTCAATCCAAAAAAACAATTTATCCAATTAAAACAATTTCCCTCATCTTTAAACAAACATCATTTAATCAAAATCATTTAATTAAAAACCATTTCATAAAAAACACTTTATTTGTAAACTTTTTTAAAAAACATTCCTTGAAATAAATTTGAAATAAATTTATCATTTTCAAAAATAATTTTGATTGAAATAAATTACTCAAAATTTAAAAACAAGGTTTTAAAAATTATTACAAATTTATGAAAGTTCTCAAACAAACCCTTGAAGGAAAACTAGTGTCGAAAAATGACTTGGAGATATGGTTTTCTTCCATATATCAATCATGCAGCCATCATAGAGATTTTTTTAGGACCATGTACCTAGCTCTATATGATTTATATGCCCTGTGAGCTCTCTAAGACCACTATCCCAACTCCAACTTCATTTCCCAAAAACCAAACAATCCTCAAGAACCATATGAACCCAAAAAACCTGACTTCTCATGGTGAACATGGTTCAGTAATGAAAGCATTGGAAGAAAAAATAATCATACCTATACCCCAAATTTCAATAGTCCCACTCCTTCTACCATGAAATCCCAAATAACAAAGGATACTCTAAAATTTAGGTCCTCTAAATTACCTATGATCTGATTCCACTTTGTCATTAACCAAGTTGGTTTTACCCCAAACTGGTCACTCGAGTCAATATACAACACACCTGAGGCATGTTCTTGATCACCCTGGGGTGGCCACAGGAACCATGTTCATCAATAGAGTGATAACAGGAATGAATTTTCCCAATATAAATAAACAAAATTATAAAAACTAAAATATCATCCCAAAATAAAAAAAACAAAAAAACTAAACATAACTGAAAATAAAAACAACTATATCTGACAACCAATAAATCACCACATGACCCTGAAGGTCACTCTCCAATATCAAAACACAACATCACCCATGGTGATTGAGAACAAGCTTGAACATACACTTAAGACTAAAAACAAGAATAAAGTACATGTGTTAGTATTAAAACTCAGTATGTATGAAAAAAAATCTATTCCCAATGAATTTCCCTTAAATAAAAGATTCATTAATTTAAGGTTTGACATAAAATACATGAATATAGGGTTTTCACACATTCTTTTTTAAATAAAATAATTAATCATTTCCCTTTTCATTTTAAACCCATTTCTTTTTCTGAAGGAAAAACGATTTTATTCAAGGAATGAAAAGAGAGGTGTTATGTTTATTTAAAGGGGAAAAAAGGTGTAAAATGTTCTTAAAACATTTTTTCCATAAAAAAAATAAAAAATCATTTATCCAATTTTCTAAAATAAATATACCAGGCCATAAAGAAGGAGAAACAATTACACCACAATGGAAATTTAAATCACAACACTAGAGACCAAACCAGATGAGGAACCTAAATTACCCAATATAGATAAATAAGTTCTAGGGGAACATTGGAGTACCTTGGATATTATGGGAAAATCTAAAACATACTTAAACCAGATTCACCATGTAGAAATTCCTAACATGATTCCACCAACTAGCCCAAACACTCGGTCTTACCCAACCTGGCCTAACTGAGGTGCACAATCCCAAAGCAGAGTAAAGTCCATTCTAAGGGCTACTAGCCAGAGAATAAGTTGACTAGTGAAGTAAATGTTCTATAAAAATAAACATGTTAAGCTAGGTACCCATTTAATATATAAATTGGGGGAAATACAATAAAAACTAACTAATTAACTAACCACACATATAGATTACAGACATGAAACACTCATAAGTGTCACCCAAAATATCCCATCGGAATATCCCCTTGTCTCAAAACCATCAGCACATGAGGGAATCCACAGGACAAGGACCTTTAAATCCTATCAACATCCACCAAGGAAAGATATATATATATATATATATATATATATATTAAGGGAGTTTTCAAAAATGACTAATTTTCAAAGGTTCCAAAGAGGCCTCAAGAAACCTTTAAGTGACAATCCTTTTCAAAAAGGACTAAACACATCATTTGTGAACCCAAAACCATTTTCAATCACATTTATGAAACCCAATTCACCATTTGGAAACCAAAAAACAATTACTAGGACAAAAAAATTAATTAAAAAACCACAAATCATTTATAAAATCCAAACAATAATTTTAACAAACATGTGGCCTATAGGGTTGAGTAAAACCATTTCATAAAATTTATTACATGGAGAAAAACAATTAATTTCAAATCAAAAAATTATTATATACATCACAATTCACAAATTAGAATCAAATAAAGCTGAGAAATCCATGCTATCATTGTTTCATAGATTTTGAAGCCAAATGCAAAGGGAAACCTACCATAAAAGGAAGATAACTAAACCAAACACCTCGACGATTGATGCCATTGATGATGAAAACATAGATATTCTCTTTTCTGCTTACACGCATATGAACCTTCACATATATAAGGAAACCTATAACCAGTTTACATATAATCATGTAAAAATGTATAAAAGGGGTTCCTTACATATATTCTTATACTTTCATATACCCTTTTACACTTACATACTTATGCATTTTTCATATATATATATATATGTGATATAGTCCCAATGTATATATTCTCTCTTTCATGTGTAAATATATATAAATGGGGAGCACACACACACACACACACACATATACATATATGTATATGTATACGTATGCATACATGTATAATTCACCTTTGACTCTTGCATCTCAAAACCACTTCAAAGAAGACCAATACATGCTATAAAATACTAGGAACCCAAAAATCACTAGAGTACCTCAAATAAAAATTGAACAAATAAAAATGTATAAGAAACCAGACTTAAATGGTAGTGGCCATACCAGAGTAGTCCAAAGCGCTTTGACTTTGGTGGAATATGCCAAAACATGCACAAAGAATTCCTGGTAGACCCACCTCATGCCCCCACAATGGATGAAATTACAAAAAATCAGGTCAACACATAACATAGGGTTCAATCGAGAAAAGAGGGGAGAAAGGGAAGAGAAAATGCTGAAAGAACAAGGGAGGGGTAAAGCATATGACATACCTTGAGGAATCGAGTGAGAATCCGTAAAAAATTGGGTGAAATCAGGGAGAGGATAGGAGGCATAGACGGTGGGGTTTCCATAGTTATGTAAAGGTCCAAGGGGTGCGTCGTGCGAGTAGAGTAGGGGGAGGAGAGGTATATTTGTTTTTTGTTTTTTTATTTTAATTTAAATTATTTAATTTTTAGAATCAAAGGACACATACCACTGTTTGAGTCACACAATTCATAAAACCGTGCACCAGTTGTGCGACCTTTACTAGGCTCATAGAGTACCCCACATGGGCTTGCCTCATGTTCTAGAAAATTGTGTGCCAACCATGCGGTTGGCTCTGTCCAAACTACAAATGTTGTCACACGGTTTCCAAACTATTTGTTAAATTGTGTGGCTTAGCTGTGTGACACTATTTGTATGCCCAAAAACTCCAATTTCAAGGGAATAACATGGAAGGGAAAATAAACCACTAGGAACAAATATATATATGAAATAATATACAATTATCGGGTTAGGTGTGACAAAATAAGATGAGGAAAGATATTTACCTTCCATATTTATTGTTGATATATTTTCCCTTTAATTAAAATAAAATTTTCACATTAAATTCCATGGTTATGGTGTAACAAGGATTTTATTTTATATATTCAAGGAAATACATATATATATTATTTGTAGATGGAATAAATATGAAACTATCTTGATGGGTTATTTTGAAAGAGGGATTATATTTCACATTAAGTGCTAATTTGTGGTTTTTGGCATTGCGACAATAACATCTTTATGTTATGTGTCTTTACTAATTAGTAGATAATAATCATATATATTAGGTAGAAATACCTAATGGCAATGAAAAAGTATCCAACTGGGTAACACACTGTGTGTTTCCATTGATATCAATTTGATTATAATTGAATATAATTATTGAAATAAATATTAATCTAAAGACTGAAGAATAGTTTTTTTCCTGATTAACGATCACATAAATTAAATAAATATTTATTCCCAATGTAATTGTTAAATTTTACAAATAAAACATTTTTAGTTATTTAATGAATAAATATTTAATTTATTAAGTTATTTAATAAATGTTTAGAAGGACTAAAAATCAATATTGAGTCTGATGATAAATATTAATTTAAAAGAATGTAAAATAATATTTATCATTGTACTAGTTAGCTCAAGTCATGTAATAAATAATAGTATTTTTATTTTAATATATGACATGGGGTCATACAAGTATTAACATTTTAATTAGGGAACTTGTGCAATTAATTAAATTTCAAACCCTAAACCTAGGTCTAAAAATAGATAGATACTATATTTTAAGAGTGGTTAATCAAAAATTGTTTGGAAAAAGACATTTATCTATAGATTCATCACCTTTTTTCACATCCTATTAAGATAGATAATATTAAAATAATTTTTTCAAGACCTAAGAAATGTGATTTGATCAAGATAAACAATACAAGGCAATTAGTCTACCGTGCTAGTACCTGACCACTGATCGATGCAATTCTAAGAACAAAGGAGCACATGTGGATTACCACATTATGATATATATATATATATATATGTAATCAATACTGAAAACCATTGTACAAATTAATTTTTAGGAATTATAAATTCAATTTTTAGTGAAATCATATTATTATATAAAAATAAATTTCCTTAAAAATTTTTTATTTTTTTTAGAAAATATTATATTTAATTTTTTACAAAGTAAGTAAATTTATTTGAAAAAATAAAATTCATTTTTAAAATTCACATTTCAAAATTATCTTAGAGTGAATTTTTTCGAATTTTGTGAAATGATTTATTTTTCAATGAATAGTGGAAAATAAAGATTTTTATTGAAAATTGTATTTATATTTCAAAAATTTATAAAGATAAATTTTGTTATAAAATTATTTTACAGTCATATTAATTTTATTATTATTAATCAAATTATTTTCATTGGAATCTATTTTTTAGGTTGAATTTGATATAAAAACATTTTTAATCTTAAAAGGAATTTTTTTAAAAAAACAATTTTTATTGCATCTTTTTATGTTAAATAAATTTCTATAAATTATAATAATTTAATTGGGTAAATTGTATTGAATAATTTTAGTTTGTAGGTTCATATTTGGTAAATAGTTTTCTTCTATTTTTAGGCATTTTGAATAGTAACCGTGGTAAAATATATCACCTTAGTAAAGTGTAAATTGGGTTAAGCTTGGTAAAACGTTTTTTATTAAGATCACCATTTTTCATCTTAAATCTTATTAGATGAAGGTAATTAGATAAATATAAATATATTATTTAAATTTTATTGTTTAGGGGAATATTTTTTAGGAAAATTAATAATATAATATTTAATGCAATGACAAATAAAAAATGCCACAAATTTACTTTTAATTATGTATTATGTTTTCTCATAGGGATAAAGAATATTCAGAATGAATATTAATTGTTATTTTTATCATGATGAAAATATTTCCATGATGGTAATTTTTTTATAATTTTTAGTAATTATATAATTTCCTTAAATTCATACACAATACTAACACAATATTTCATAAATTAATAGAAAAATAATGTAAATAATTTTAAAAATATTAAAATTAATAAAATTAGAGTTAGTTGTAGAGTTACATGAAATTTATTTATGGTTATAACATATTATTGATATATTAAAATATTATATTTGAATTCTATAATTTTTTGATGTCTTTAAAGTCAAATTAAATAAATAATGTCAAAACTAACATAAATGATATTTTATGAAATTATTATATTATTAATTTATTTAAAAATCTTAAAATATAGAAATAAGAAAATAGGGACAATAAATGGTCAAAAAATTCGTCCATTGGACAATAATGGGATAATTATTACCTTATATTTAATATTATAACCCTTTTAGATTGAAAAATGTTTTACCTCGATTAAGGTTAAAATATATTAACTATGTGGTTAAACCAAATGATATTGTTTAAAATAAAAAACAAATATATAAATATTTTATTGGTTAATTATATTTAAACATTATCCTACCTTTATTTTTATCTCTAGCCATTTTGATTCTTTTTTTTAAGAGTGAATTTATTATACATTAATCTTTTAAGAAATTCCAAGAGTGCCCCTCTTCCAGTAGATAAAAGTAATCCCCTTTCATTTGTTATTTACACAACAATGAGAAATATATATCAAACAATATTGAACCATTTATATTCTATACATCCTTATCCTATTTCTAGGTGTTTCTTTCTTCCCAAAAGGCCAACTATAGGTTTTTTAAGAAAGGATCTGAAGGAGGTCTCTCTCGAAGAGGTAATCGTCATACCCAAACTCATTAAATTTATTTATTCTTGAACTTTCTATAAATATATTGTATTTGTCATAAAATAATAAATTATTTATCCTAAAAAAAATTAAAATTAGATATTTTTATTATTAAACCATCGATATCCGTTTTTTTTTAAACAAATGGGAAGTGAAAGTATTGCTCATGCATACATATGATTTACTGTCTCCACATAACGATATAATTAATTATTCATCACTGTATTTTATGAATTCATGTTATTATGAGTTTAATATTTATATAATATATTTATGACATAATTATTCTTCTATTATTATAATATCATGTCTACCTTATTAACATTTGATTCTTTGGAAAATTATAACGTCATTGGGGTATATGCGTGGACTACCACCAGCCCAAAGCTATGTGGTTTATTTTTCATTTTCAATTTACATGTACAATAATATGGGTATATTTAATGAATATCTATTATATATAATAAAAAATAATTATTTTGGAAAGTTTAATTATTAATTTACTTTCTTTTTTTCTATCCATCAAAATGTGAAAATAGCATTCATGAGTACGTACGACCCACTGTCTCCCTGAATAGTGTAATACATTTTTCAATATATAAATTTTATAGACAACTTTAAATATAAATAAAATAAATATATATATGATAGTAATATCATGATTAAAATTATTTATATTATGGAACCATGATCAAAGAACCATGACTCAAATGGACAAACCAAAACCATTACTAAAAAAACAAAGAAGTTATCACCTAGAATAGAGATTACAATTAAGAATTATTAATAAATGGGTGATAAAAGGTTATATGTAAATAATATATGTTTTTATATATATTACTATTTTTATATTATATATTTATAATACATTTATTCTTATTATATAGGATGTTTGATTAAATACGAAGGAAGTCAGACATGAGGTTTGAGTTTCTTTCACAATCTCATCACTATTCATGATTGTTTATGTATATGTCTATATTGGGGGAATTATTGGATAATTAGATATTAAAACCCAATATATTTTCCTATCTTATTAATATTTTTTTAAATTATATGTTTTTATATCACTTCCAACTTTTTATGTATTCAAGATAATAAACAAATGTTTTTAATGAAAACATACTTTGTTATTCTACTTGACCGACATTATTTTTCATTTATATCTATATTCACCATAAAATTTATTAAATATTATAATTAATATTCTAAAATTAATTATTAGTGAAATTTTTACCCATGTTTTTTTTACAAAATTGTTTAAAAGAAATCTTATTGTCATTTTTCAAATGAGGATTTTTTTTATTTTTCTTAGAAAAGTATGATAGGGGTTTTTTTAAATTAAAGGGCATGATAAAATTTCATGACCCTAATTACCTCTTACTAATTTTAATATTACTTTATAATTTCAATTGGTTATTTTCAATTAAAATAATTTTCTCAATATTCTGTTAATTTTAATTTGTTGGTAAGTGATTTTCAAAGTTGAAATATAATTTTTTTTCAAGAATGTTTTTAATGATATTTTTATTGTATTTATATTCATCAAAATCATCATCCATTTATTCTACTTATGCTCCATTGGGGATATGTTTTAATGATACCATAATTTTCATTTATTTATATGGATTATCATTAGTTTGAATAGGGAAAGTATTAAAATTATGAAATCAAGTTCCTCTAATATAGAGTGTTTTTTTATTTTTAAGTCATGTTGATTAAGCTATATTTTATATTGGTATAATGAATTGATTTTAAATATTATGTAATTGATGGGGCCTATAATTCTATATTCCCTAGATTCATCGGTATGTATCTTGAGTGAAAATATATTAGGCATTTGGATGAAGCCTTACCCATTTATATAGATTTCTTGGCATGAGGCCTTGATTTTTTAGTTACTTGGCACATGGAATAGACGAAGTGTTTTTATGTCTATTATTATAAATTACCACTATATTGAATTAGTTATCTAATTAAATGTGATTACTTTAATAGTTATGATATCCATGGACACCTTTGAATCTCATGTCATAATTTACATGATATTATATGATCATCATTTATTCCAATCATATTATTATTCATTCTCTTGTTATTAATTAAATGGAATGCATTTTTAGTTATTTACCTTTCATATTGCTTATTAATTAGTCATTCAATAGAGATTTCACTATACATAATCCTTAATGAGCATATGATCTCACCCTTTATTTCCACCTAGATACTAGGAATTGTAACACCCTAAAATTCTAAAGTAAGAACCATATATTTGGTAATGTGCATGGCACACAACCCTAAGCACGTAAGGGGATATAATACAAAAATACATTAAAATATATTTACTATTTTAATTATATTTTATATTTTTTAATTCATGCAACACTGAGTTAGCATGTGTTACACTCAAGAGTGACATTCTTTGATCTCTTGAGTTACATGCAAGACACTATTTCACTGAAAAATAATTCATTATTAAAATATTTTTACTTAATAAAATAAGATAAAAATGGAAATTATAAATATTATTAAATAAGTTATAAAAATATATGTTTTATATAAATATAAAATGAATTCATGGGTTACCAATTAATGTGAATAGAAAATAAGATCCAACCGAATAGAAAAAGAAATATTATTATTTTTATGCTTCCAAAGTAGTTTTATCTTAATAAAGATAATTATTTACAATTAATGAATTATTTTAATTAAATAAATATTTTATATATTCAATAAAATATTTTTTATATTCATCCATTATTATTTATTTTGATAAGATAAGAACAAACCCTATTCTATACATAAAAAACCAATATTTTTTATAAAGGCAACTTTACCGCCTTTTAATGGTAAACCCATTTTAAATATTATTTTTGAAAATATAATTGATTTAATATGAAAAAATAAACTAAATATTTTAAATACAAACATATTAATTAGGTAATGGTGAATTTTTTATATTTTTTTAAAACATTTCATTTTTTAATGAATAGTGAGAAATACTGAATTTTAGTTCAAAACTAATTTTTCAATTAATTTATTTATAATGATAATTTATGTTTTAGATTGGTTTTAAATTATATTTAGATAATATACTTATACATTAATCAAATTAAGATTATTATAATCAATCTCACTTCTAAATTCACTAAAAAAACATAGCAAATATTTGGATGTTTTTACTTTAAAAACCTGTGATGTCATCCAACTTACGAGAAAATTTTTTAATTAATTTTTTTCTAATTATGTGATTGGAAATATGAAAAATGGATTCAATATTTGGAATCAAAACAGTTTATAATGTCTAATTAGTTCAACCTAGTTCTTGACAAAAAAAAAATTAATGCAAGTAATTAAAATTAATTACAATTATTATAGAAAAATGAGGCTTAATAAAGGACTAAACTTTTACCTTAAGGGCCCAAAAGACCTATACACTAGTCCAAAACACATTTTATGGAAATATATCACCCATAAAACTTCCATTATTTAGTTTTTTGGTTTATTATGACTTTTTTTATGTAATAACATGTCTACATGTAACTTGTTTGAAAAAATTTCAAGTTTTCCCTTTTCCTTCTCTATAAAAGGCCACCACCTCTCCCACTAGTCCACACATCTCAAAACTCTTTGGTTTGGTCAATATATCCCCGAATAGATTCCCAAAATCCCCCTAGACCTTGAATCACATTTATGGACAGAAATCTTTTCAAATACGTATTATGGAATAAATCAAAAGACGATATCCGATTAAGAGGTAACGTCTTCTCTTAACCTTTTTAGTTTAATTTCATTTCTCTACACCCTTTACTCAACATATTATATGATTAAATAAAAAAACAATATCCTCAATTTAATATTATGTTTTTAAGATAATATTTCTACCTACACTTATACACTCATCTATCTAATAGATAACGAATATACTATTTCTAGGTATAAAGAACTACTACCTCACAAAATGATGATTGTTTATTTTTCCTTTACCACATACCATGAAGACCATTGTCATTGAAACTGTGTTTATATTTGTTATATATGATATTTATATTATTTTTATACTTCTGTTCTTTTATTTATAACATACCTTTATGCTTTCCATCGTGGGTAAAATAATAATTTCATTTGAGAATGTCTGGACTACCTCTCTGTCAAAGCGATATGAATCGTTATTGACACACATGTAACATGTGGAAGATTGTTTTAATAAAAATATGTAACATATATAACATATATAGGATACTAAAATTATAATATAAGTATTTTTCATTTAGTTTTCATTCTTTTAATACAACAATGAAATAAAAGTAGCGTTCATGCGTATATGTGACCTACCATCTCCATTAACAATTAACATTTTTTCTAATATACAAGTATTATGGAATAATATAAAAAGATATATACTAATTATATAGGATAAATAAATCATGGAATAAATTCTGGAATTGATTAATCCATGATATATTTAATTATAACAACATGTAACATTTAAAAACAAGGATGATATAACTAGGCAATTAACACATGAAATAGTGAAAATAAATAAATATTATTATCAAACAGGTAATAAAATTATATAAAAAGATGATATATGAAATTATAAACATGATTATAGTTATGTTAAAAGTTAATAACACATTTAAACACCACTATATTATATTATAAACACCACACAACAAAAAAGAGATGGGTTGGTAAGAGAATTTTGACTCAATTTACTTTTCATTGAGACTTATTTGTTATTATGCACAAATTCTATTTTATTCAGTGTATATACTTAATTTGTAATGTTATTTATTGAATACCCTTATTATCAAGAAATTATAGGTTTCATTTAATGGCATACCATTCTGGATATTATGATTCAAATTTTTGAAAGTGGTATGGGACACATTGGAATGTTTAAAGAGTATTCTCCTCAAGATTGTTCTTAATGATTACATTTTCAATATCACTACCTTTTTTTATTGTTATCTTTATATTGAAAAAATCACTATATTTTAATCATTTTTATTGAAATAATATTCTAATATCTATATTCTCATACAAGGTATATTAGTATTTCCTAAACCATATATCATTTTACATATAGTGTATACTTTGACAGCTATTTGATTATTTTGGAAAAATATTGATAATTGTATTTTCATTATTCAATAAGGATATTTGATAAGGCAATTTATTTATTTATTTTATTCGATATGAGGAATGTCTTGGACTAGAAATTAGATATGGATCTTAGAAATTATGTAGCTCCTTGATGCATCAACATGTTATCATAAAACAAAAATGTTTCCCAAATTAAATGGATTTCTATCTGTAAACCATCTTGTTAAAGGTATTCAGGGTATAGGTTTTCATGTTCCCCAGACATGAAATCCATTAAGAAATAATTTCACTCATTTAGTTTTAGTTATTAGGCATCTATTATATTTTTCATCTACATATCTATGGAAACGTTTCATTTTCAGTTTATTGATTAAATGGCATGATTTTTGGTTTCATACCTTTCCATACTGATTTTTCATTATCTAGTTATTTCAAAGGAATGTGTTATCAATTTTTTAGCTTCACATGTTAATTTATTCCAATTAATTCATTACTTATTATTCTTTGATCACCCTTACTAGGAATTTGAGCTCACCCTTATTATTTTTCATTTCTTTAGGTTATAAAAAATAAATCTTTGATTAAGCATTGAAGGATGAAGATTATTTCATTTTATTTTATATCATATTTATAGTTCATATTTCCCAATGTATTGTTGGTATCATGAATATAATATGTCTTTCCAAGATTGGTAAACTGATAGGTCCATTGGGATTTGATTCCTTGTAATCATGCTGATGTAATAAAATATTACACCGACTCCATGCTTTTGGGGTCGGGGAGTTATAATTTGTATGATATAATGTTTAATGAAAAACATTGAAACTAGATTTAGAAAACATTGATTAAGGAGAAAAACCCTAAGATAGACATTCAGGATAATTATACAACAACATCCTAGAATATTGTTAAGGTAGTGATTTTGTCGGTATTTCTAGCTATACATCCCTGTTTAGATACTACACGTGGATGTGGTTATGGAACATATATACCTAAGAGTAATAACTATGATGAGGTGTTTTGGGCCAAACTCAGGGAAATATGGTACATGACCAAGGCTCTTACTGTGCACTTGGTTTGAAATTCCTGGAGGATATTCTTAGGATAATTATCAATTTATTTACCTACCTTTATGACAGATTTTGTAGTAATGTTTTCCCAAAAGTATGAAATGTTTATTCTTCTAGGATTTACGATGCATATATTTTGTTATTTGTAATACCATATTTAGTGTTATATAAGGTTCATAACTTTATAATTCAATCAAGTATAATACATTGATTAGAAATGGCTGCAATAATAAGGAATGAGAACTCCACTATTACATGTGATCTAAAGATTAAGAAGAATCATATATTTTATGGTCTTAATACAAAATTTTTAAGGGAAATTGTCTCCTAAGTATTATCATCATATGAGGACTTAATATAATGTGACAAAGAGATGGGTAACAAATTATACAAGTCATATGTCTTTGAAAGAAACTTAGAACATAATAGGCCATCTAAGCACCTTGAAAAAGAAAATGAGACAAAGAATGAGAAGGGAAATAATGATTTCAAACATATGATAATAGTTGAAAGAAATACAAATGTAATTTATTGACGAGAATAATATTTTTCGATAAGTGTGGATAAAAAGGAAACCAAGTTTGTGTTTTAAATGTTAAGAAAAATGTTTCCAACGTATAATCCTTCAACTATAAGGAGATGAAACACTATGGAAATCAATATCCTAGGTGTCAAATGAATATATCATAAATGGGGATATTGGATAATGGTCAAGTTATGCTACTAATACAGATAAAGAGGAATGATTATAATTAATCATCAATAATTATGTCATTTTAATATTTTATCATTAATGTACTAGTTATAAGAATTATGGAATTTATGAGTATTTTACTAAAGTAAATTTTTGTTATGTATTTGAGATCATATGTTGAATGGTACCTAGAAAATTTGTCCTGTAGAATGTTAAACATTTCAAAAGACACAGGATGAGGGAAATACAACCTAAATATTTTTCTGATTTTTAGATAATGATTAAGAAATCATTAATTTGGATAAGTATTGACTTAATTGGAATTGACAAATGCCTTTCTAGAATGTTTTTTATACTATAATTTATAGAGTTTACAACAATTTTGGATTTAAGGAATATATCTGATAACTTGTATATTAAATAATGAATAAGGAAGAATTCATGTTTCTAATAAGTTTTTATGGTGAATCGAGTTATTAACCTAAGAGGACACATAAAGAAGTTTTTCACATGTTTAGAATGTGAAACATTAGAGTTTATCCATTTCGACTAATGGATAATGATAATTTCATCATGTAAATTCAGTGACCACAATTTTAATGTGTTGTATCATAATATTTTGGGAAATTTAACCATTTATAAAATTGTTTAAGTTGGTTATTGGATGAGATTTTCGAGGGTAATGTATTACTTCATCATAAAATGCATCATGTATTAAGGCATGAAGTGGAAATAGTTCAAGGCATAATAAAAGTAACAGATTGGGTTTATATAAATATATATATACTTATATTCTTATCGAGTGAAATAATTCCTTAACTATTTAAAAAATGGTTTCGAGACAATAATTTTGTCCTATTATCATCATTTTTTATAATATTAATGAACTTTATTTACACCTATTTGTTTCGATTTTGTGGTCAACAACTTTTATATGAACATGTTCTCTAGAACTATAATTCAGAACTAGATTTTTGTACTTTTTTATTCCATATCCATGTTTCCATTTCCTATCATATGTTCCCATACCCGGGAACCTAATTAAAAGTTTGTTGAACATTCTTTTTTTTTGTTATTAATATTATGATATATTTACCCTTTTTACGATATGGGTCTTCCAACAATTGTTTACTTTCAATCCATATATCATCGGGTTCAAGTTTAAATCGCAAAGATGCAATTTAATTAAGGTGGGGAGAATGTAACACCTCATTATTATAAAGTCATAACCTTATACTCGATAGCCTATATAACACGCAGCACCAAGAACATAAGGGGATATAATAATAAAATAATTTAAAATATATTTATTATTTTAAATAGAGTTGTTTTTTTAATTCACGCAACACTAAGTTAGTGTGTGTTACAATCAATAGTGACCTTCTTCAATGGCTTGTATTATACACAAAACCAAGTTTTACCGAACAATAACTTATTATAAATATATTATTATTTAACATAATATGATATAAACTAGAAGTTATTATTTTTATTAATAAAATTATGAAAATATATGGTTTATATAAACATAAAAAAAATTCATGGGTTACCAATTAATGAGAAATGAAAATAAGAACCAATTGGATATGAAAAGAAATATTATTATTTTTATGATTCCAAAGAAGTTTAATCTTAATAAACATTATTAATTACAATTAATAAATTATTTTAATGAAATATATATTTTAAATGTTCTATAAAATATTTTTGATATTCATCCATTAGGTTTGATATGCATAAGATACAAAAAAACCCTATTTTACATATGAAAACCAATATTTTAATAATGTTAATTTTACCTCCTTTTAATGGAGAACACATTATAAATCTGAATTTTTCCAGTTTCATTGATTTAATATGATAAAATAAAATTATTATTGAAAATTGAAACATAATATTTGGGTTAGAGATTATTTTTGATATTTTTATGAAACATTTCATTTTTTAATGAATAATGAAGAACCCATAATTTTAATTTAAAACTACTTTTTCATCTAATTTATTTATAAGGATAAATTGTTATTTAGATTTTTTTAAACTTTCATTAGATAATTTTTTATCAATTAATCCAATTTTGTTTATTATAGTCAATTTTAATTTTAAATTGACTATAAAAACCTAGCAAACCTTTTGGCATTTTTTACTTTAAAACCCCATGTTGTTGTCCTGCTTACGAGATGAAAATTAAATTAATTTATGCCAAATATGTGTTTGTAATTTGGAAAAATAGATTAAATAGTTTAAATCATCATAATTTATAATTTATAATAAGATTAAATTAATTTTTGACAAAAAATATTATGGAAAGTAATTAAAGTTAATTACAATCATTAAAGAAAAATGAAGCGTAATAAAGGACTAAACCATTACCTTAAAGGACCAAATAACCTATACACTAGTCAAAAACCCATTTTTGGAATATCTTTTCCATAAAACATCCTTTATTTAGTATTTTTTTGTATGAATTTTATTCGGTAAGAACTTGTGTACCCCTAACATGTTTCCAAAACATCCAAGTGATTCATGTTCCTTCCCTATAAAAGGCCACCAACTCTCCCACTTCTTCACACATATCAAAACTATTAGGTTTGGAAAATATCTACTAAAATATATTCCCAAATCTATACCATATAAATTAAAGCATCCATTTGGGCATAAATCCTTCCAAGGAAGGATTTTTCTATAAACTAAAAGAAGTTACCCGATTAAGAGGTAACATCTTTTATCAATCGTTTTAGTTTCATTTCAATTCTCCACTCACTGTACTCTTATTATTATATGGTTAAATTGCCACAAAAGTATCCTAAATATACGAGGATGTATTTGTGGTAATAGTTAGACCTTAACTTACACACACCTCCATCAAATGGATAATCAACATACCATTTTTGTGTACAGTGAACTATTGCCTCACTAAATGATGATTGTTCATTTTTTCCTTTACCAGATATCATGGTTTATATTATGATGGAAAATATGTTTATATATGTTATATATGATATTTATAATATATTTATGATTTTTTAATTTTGATTTAGAAAATACCTTTATGCTTTCCATCTAGTACAAATATGTTAATTTCGTTTAGGGAAGTGTGGACTACTGCCCCCCAAAGCGATATGACTTCTTCGTTACATACACAGAACATATAAAGGATGTTTATAATAAACAAATGTAACATATATAACATATATATATATATATATATAATAATTTATTTATAATCTATATTTATATCATTTATTTTTCATTATTTTAATACAAAAAATAAATGAAAGTAGTGTTCATGCGTACGTACGAACAACCGTCTCCATGAACAATGAACTTCATTTCTAATATTCAAATATTATAAAATATTATAAATACATATATAATGATTATATATGATAATTAAGTCAGGGATTACATTCTTTATATGATGATATGATGATCTAATTAATGAGAACAACAAGTAACTAGTTAAAATAGGCATGATATAACTATGAAATTAACACCCGAAATCGTGAAAATAACGAAGGATTATTATCAAACATGTAATAAAATAACATAATCACATGATATATGAAATTAGAAAAATGATTATGGTTTAGTTAGAAGTTAATTAAATAATTCATCACCACTCTACAGGATAATAAAGACCACACAACCAAAAAAAGAAGGTTAAGGTAAAAGAATTTCATCTCAATTTATATTTCACTGAGACTTATTTTTATTATTCACAAATTCAATTTTATTCAATGTATATACTTACTTTTTAAATTTATATCATGAATTACATTATTCTCATGATATTATAGGTTTCATTTAATGTTAAAAATTTATATATATTGTTGTTAAAATGTTTCAAAGTTATATGAGACACTTAGGAATGTTTAAATACTATTCTCCTCAAGATTATTGATAATGGTTACATTTGAAATATCACTACCATTTGTGATTGTTAACCTTATCTTGATAAAATGACTATAATTTAATCATTATTAATTTTAAATTTACTTATATATCGATATTCTCATACCAAGGATTTTTTATTTCCTAAACTATATTCCATTTTGCATAAAGTGTTTAATATGAAAGTTATTTGATTATTTTGGGGAAATATTAATAATTACATATTTTATATTCAATATAGAAATTTGATAACGAATATTTTTTTTGATATTAGGAATGACTTGGAATATAAATGATGGGTGGATCCCAAACATTATATATCTACTCAATGCATCGACAGGTTCTCGTGAGACAAATATGTTTCCCAAATTAAATAGTTTTCTATCCATATTTTTAAACTGCCTGATGAAAGGTCTTGAAAGTATAGGTTTTCATGTACCTTGTACATGAAGTCCACTAAGAAATAATTTCCCTCATTTAATTTCAGTTATTATTCATGAATGATATTTTATGTCGATATATCTATGGATACATTTCATTTTCAGTTCAATGATCAAATGGAATGATTTTCAGTTTCTTACCATACCATATTAATTTTTCCTTATCTAGTTATTTGAATGAAATGAGTTATTAGTTATTTACCTTTCAATTTTAATTTATTCCTATTGATTCATTATTTATTCCACTTTACTTACCCTAACCAATCATTTTATCTCACCCTTATTATGTTTCATTTATCCAAGTTATGACAAATAAATCCTTTATTAAGCTTTGAAGGATGAAATTTATTTCATTTTATTATGTATCATGTTTTTAATTTCTATTTAAAAATTTATTATGGGTATAGTTTATGTAATATGTCTTTCAAAAATTGTAAAATTGATCAGTCCTTTGGGATTTCATCCCTTGCTATCATGCATATATTATAACAAAAATGTATCAGCTCCTAGATTCTGGGGTCGGGGAATTACAAGAAGTATACTAGGATTGATATGAAAGGATATTTTAGGGATAATAATGATATTTTGAAATAAAATATGTTTTTTCTTTATGTTTTAAAAAATATTTGATATTAAATCATGTATATTGTTCACCATTAATACTACACTATTTAGTCTATTGGGTTGAGATTTATTGTATCTAGTGCCAATCAAATAATGATACCACTGACTCCGGGCTACTAGGGTCGGTGTCATTGGAGTTTTCATAAAATGAAGTTTAGTAGAAACATTGGGAATGATATTCATAACACCTTATATTAGGGAACATAACCCTATGGTTATCTTTTAGGATAATTCTATGTATAAGATAACATCATAATGTTTTGGTAAGGTAGATATTATGTTGAATTTCGAGAAATAAATCCAGGCATGGATACTAAAAGTGGATGCGGTATTGGACCAGATGAATCTAGGGGAAATAAATCCAATTTTTTTATTTGAATATATGTTCAACATTTTGGTTCATGGTAAGTGTTCCATTACTACATAACTATTTTGAAACTCACTAGGTAAATGCTTAGGTTAATTCTTATTTTATTTAAGGACCATTATGTTTCATTAAAAGAGATAAGGACCATGAATGACATAGGTTAAACCTAATATGTTTTTTATTGAAAAGAATGTGTCATGATTTCAACATCCTATAATTGATTTAAATGATTATATGGTTTCCCACTATTATTAATGCTTCTCATACTGTTCTTTTGGGATTCAGTTAATGGATGGAACCATAAGGAACTCAGTTAATGGTGAATATGATATAAAATGCGGTGATTATGAGAAACCAAATGGGATAATGACTAGAGTAAAAGATAATGGGATTATGCCTAATTAGTTATAAAAATATAGTATTAACAAAATTCACATTAACAAAATCTTTGACTCCCCAAGGAAGATAATGATAGAGATTGATGAGAGCTCTGGTAGTGGAGAACATGGGATAATGAAGGCTATATTTCCTTCATGTAATAAATTTGGAAATAGACACCCCATGGAATGTGTCAAATTAATGGGAAGATGTTTTCTATGTAGAAATTAATCTAATAGAGAAATAAATGATTATGGAGTTAAGTGTATTATTTATGGGGAACATGGGCATAATCTGAGTCAATTACCAAATCCATGGGTTATTTCCTAAACCAAGGAAAACCTATTCCATGTAAATAATTAAAGGAGAATGATTTGATGTTTATATATTGTTATTTGATTATTATGTTTTATAAGTGTTATATCAAATATGTTTTTGTTATAAGATTCATAAAACATCTAAGGATTGTTTAGTAGTAACACTTTTTTAAGGATTGAAAAGAATATGTTGAATGGTATTGATGACCTAGAAAAAAACTTAATTAAAAGTTGATATTTTTCAAAAAAACACTTTATTAAGGGAAGGGTAACCCCTAATAGGTTCTTGAGGATGAGATAATAATTTTAATTTGATATAAAGAGAAGATGGATATTGATAATGTTAATAGTAAATATTAGTGACCTTCAAATTGATTGGTGGTTTTATAGTTTCGTTTCTGAAGTTTAATGCATTATAGTATTTATGTAATATTTCTGATAATTTGATATTTTATTTATGTAATGAGGAGAAAGATAATTTTTGGAAGCTTACATGTTTTCATTTAGGTTTTCTGTTGATTTATTTTGTTACCATGTTTTTTGGAGAATATATGGTGAAGGTATTCACATATTCGGTATGTGAAATTAAGAGATACTTTATTTTTTTGGGAACTAATGTGAATTTTATTTTTTAAATTTAGTGACCTTCCATTGATTTTTTATTTGTTGGATTTTGAATTTTATCAGATCTATTTTTGTAGGGTTTTGAGGTCAACAATTTATAGAATGGATTAAGTTGAACCTTGGGTGTTACTATTGAGGTTTTAGAGATTAACAAATTATATTAGATAACTTGTGTTTCTTATTTTTGGTTTTGGTAAATATTTAGAGAAAAATGACAATATTTTTAATTATTTTATGGATTTTATAATACGCATAATGTTAATTTCAGTGCCTCAGGCATGAAAAATTCATCTTGAATATTAATTTATAGGAGTAGAATATGAATTTGAAATTAATCTAATCACAACAAAAGGATGGAATTATTCCTATTAAATAGAATTATATAGTGAAATTATATTTCTAGGTGTTCTCTATATTTATGGTAACGAAATTCCTAAACTTTAGGAAAAGAATATTGAAATATAATTTTTATACTTTTACCTTCATTTATATTGAGTAAATAATATTTTCACCCATCACAAACATATGATTTTATGGCCATTGATATTATCATGACCATATTATCTATATTATATATAAGTCCATGGGTGTTATTTTTCCCCTCCATGTCCATATTTTCACGTCCCAATAATGTTATCATTTTGGGAAACCTAGTTTTTTGTTATTCTACAAGACCTTCATATTTCCCTTTCCTTCTTTTTAAAAGAATGTTTTATTAACCCTTTATTCAAGGTGGGTTTTCAAGAAAGGTATTTTTAAATGAAAAAACCTTGATTATTGGGAACATGTTCAAATTTCAATGCAGAATTTTATCAATGGTGGGAAGAATGTGACACCATGTGCTTGAAAAATAACACTATTCTCATTAGCATATATGGCACACAACATCGAGTATAAAAAACTATAAACTATTATTATTTAAATATGCCCATTATAACCTAGCCATTGAATTGATGGGAACTAATAGGATTAAATGAATTATTATATATATAAATAATGTTCCAAATCCATAAAAATTTATTTACTAATTCTTATGAAGTAAACATTCATATTTTATTGAAGACATATTGTTCTTCAGATTTATGATTCCTTCAAAAATGATTTCTATTATTTTCTGTGAGAAAATGTTATATTATTTATACATTTATAAAATATATTAGTAAAAAAATAATTTTTGAAATAATTATTTAAAAAATATGTTAGAATGAATTATTTAGGAAGTTTATGAAAAGATTTATTTTTCAATAAATGATGAAAAATACTGTTTTTATTTAAAACTATATTTCTGTTTTAAACATTTAAAAAAATTCATTCATTTTTAAAATGATTTAAATGTAGAATTAGTTATATTATTTTATTAATAATTCAATTAGATTCATTGGAATTAATTTCTATGTTAAATTTAGTAGATAAACATTTTTTGTAACTAAAAAAGAGTTTTTCTGAAAAAACTATTTTTCATTGTGTTTTTAGTTTTTATATTAAAATAATTTCTTAAAAGTATAGGAATTGAAATTGATAAAATAGGTTATATTTTTTAAATTAATTTTATTAAATTTCAAAAATAGGATCCTTTTAATTTTAGGCATTAAGAATAGTAATCATTATAAAACATTTCACTAAAGTAAGGGGTAAATGAGGTTAATCTTGGATAAAACTGAGTGTTAAGGTCACCATTTGTCATATTAATTGTTATTGAATAAATTTAATATTAAACATATCATATTAAGATCTAAATTGAGTTTTAAGGGATACTATTTCATGAAAATGGCCTATATAATATTTAATACTAATAAAAATACTAATTGTTACTCTATTATTTTTAAGAATCTCTTATGTGCCCACATAGGGATAAAATATTGTTTTGAGTGAATATTAATGATTATTTTTATAATAATGAATTTATTTTTAGGATGATACTTTATTAATACTTTTTAGTGATTACAGAATTATCATAAAGTCTTACCCAATAATGACACAATATTTCTTCAATTCATAGAAAAATAAAAAAATTGATATTAAAAGTATTAAATGTATTATAATTTTAATGATTTATAGTGTTATAATAAATTTATAGAATAATATAAATTTTTATTTATTTATTAACTTCTTATATTAAAATTACATTTTTTATCTTGATCTCTATAAATACAAATTAAATTAATACTGTAAAAAATGACATTAATGATATTTTATGAAAATAATATTATATCAAATAATTTAAAAATCATAAAAATAATAAAATAGGACAATGGAGATAATATATGGTCCAAAATTGAATCCCTTTTCCATTTATGGGAAATTGTTTACCATATAAGTGACATTACAACACTTTAAGAGTGAGAAATGTGTTACCACGGTTAATGTTAAAATAGGTTAACTAAAGGATTGAACATAATGATAATATTTAAAATACCACAAAAACAGTTAAAATTAAATTATTTGATGATATATGAACCATATAAAATTTTATATTAACATATCCTTCCATTTTGAATCATTTTTATGATAATAAATTTATTATATTTTAATATTTTATAAAATTCAAAGAGTTCCCCTCCCCTCTCTTATAAAAGGACACCACTTCCCTATCTTTTTAAAAAAAAATTGAGTGACTTAGATTAAAAAATACCTACCAATATCTCTTATAAAATTAATTAAGAAGGTTATATGGGTGACTATATTCCCGAGGGACCAATCCTAGGTAACAAAATAAATGATCTGAAGGAGGTCTCTTGAAGAAGAGGTAATATTCTTACCCAAACTATTTTGATTTTTATTATTATACTTCTAATAAAGATATGATATTTTTTATAAAATAATTAATTAAATATCATAATATACTTATATTTTATTATTATTATGAAACTTCAATTATCCAACCTCTTTTCCATCAAATGGGAATTAAAAGTACTTCTGTGTACGTATGACTTACTATCTCCACATAGTGACACTATTCATTTTTCATCACCATATTTTTTTGGATGGGTATTATTATGGGTTTAATGTTTATATATTATATCTATGAGATATTTTTTTATTTAATATCTCATATATACCCTCTAATTTTACGATCTGTTGGAAAATCATAATGTCTCTCTTTCGTACATGTGGACTACAACCTCTATGAAGTGTTGTGATTTATTTTTTGTTTACACTTTACATTAATGGTAATATGGAGATAATTAATTAATATATATGATATATATAAATTAATAATTATTTTGAAAAGGTGAATTAATATATACCTTTATTTTTTTATCTGTTGAAAAGTGAAACCAACAAAAATGTGTACATACAGCTTACTATCTCCATGAATGGTGTAATATATTTTTCAATATCTCTATTTTATCAATAACTATGAATATATATATATGATATTTATATCATGATTAAAATTATGGAGATTATGTAATCTTGATCACAGTAAAAGGACCCAAACTACAAAACCAACATATACGTGAAAAATGAAGCATTTATCACCCAGAACATGGATTTTAATAAAGAATATTTATTTAATGGGTGATACAGGGTTATAAGAAAATAATATATGGTATATTATATATAATTATTGTACTTTAATTAATTTATAAAAATATATATTTATTTTTTGGGATGTCTGAGCACATATGAAATAATTCATACATGAGGTAAGGGTTTATTTCACAAGGTCATCATTAATCATGATTATTTATGTTTCATTTTCCATGGGTTATTTTTTTTTAAAATATATCTTAAACAAAATATATTTTATCCCCTCAATTAATTTCTATAAAGTAATATTATTCCCTTCATTATACTCTTTTTAAGTAATCAAGATACCAAACAAATCATTTTATGGAAGAAATAGTTTGTTTTTATTCTTAGTTTGGAATATTTTTATTCCATATCATTATTTTCAGTAAAATTATAGTATTTTAAATATTTTAAAATTATTTAATAAAGATATTTTTACCCATGTTTTACATTTCCAAAATTTTTTAAAATTAATTTTCTTGTTGTTTTATAGTTGAGGTAATTTTTTATTTTTCCTACAAAAGTGTGAAAGGAATATTTTTTATTTTATATGGCATGGAAAAAAATTCATGAAAAATTTTACACTTAATTATTTAAATCTTAATTTAAATGTACCCATGATTATATTCATATAAATTTTTATTCCTTATATTATAGAAATTTTTAGTTTTTAAAAGATATTTTCCAAGTGGAAAGGGTATTTCTCTCAAAAATATTCTAATGGAATTTTAATGGTATTTATATTCACCAATTACGTAAAACATTTATTTAAATTATGATAAATTGAGGGTATTCATTGAATATATTATATATATCCTTTATCTGGAAGGGTTATGATCAGTTTAACTGATGAATATATTGAAAAAACTTTTCTGTAACTTTCAATATGGAAAATTATTTATTTTAAAGTCATGATGATTAAGGTATATTGTTTATTTGTATCACTACTTCATTAAATTGACTATGTTATTGGTGGGCCCTAGAATTATATATCCCCTCGATGAATCAGTTGGTTTCATGTGTAAAATATATTGGATATTTGGCATTTGACTTACCTATCTACATAGATGTATTGAACTAATTTCTTGTAGCAGTATTATATGTCTTTTTAGGAGGCCTCATAGGTATGTTTTAGCTGTCTGGAATTATACATTCTATTGTTATGAAATAAGTTAATGATGAAAATGTTTTTATTTTAATAGTTATGATATCAATTGATACATTCAGATCTTATGAATTATTTAATCATCAATTATTCCCCCAACATTAGTCGTCATTTCCATTTTATTGATTAAATTTTATGTGTTTTAAGTTATTTAACTTTAAATATTGTCTATGACTTATTTATTATAGATAGATTCATTTTACATAACCCATAATAAGAATATGAGATCAATATTTATATTTTTTCATTTCCCTAGTATTATAGGAGGGGTACTATAATTAATATGGAAGGATATAGAAGAGATAATAATGTTTTTCCAAAATAAAATACATTTTTGTTTTTATATTTTCAAAATTTATATGAGATTCAAGTTTGTATCTAGTTTACCAAGAATACTACACTATTAGATCATTTGGGTTCTGATTCCTTGTATCTAATGCCAATATAATAAATCATCCATCGATTATGGGTTACTTTGTTTGATGTCTTTACTATCATTCCACAATACCTTTCCATATTTTTCCTAGAAAATTGGATCTCTACACTTTCTGACTTATAAGGATTAATAATGAGACACATAGATTACTGAATCAAATCTGTTGTTGTATGAACATTATACCAAAGTAAGGTGTTGGTACCAACCAAAATTGAGGTCAATAGAACATGATATCAAATTAACCTCAGGTGTTTGAATAGTCCTCTTAGATGGAACATATATTTAAGGATGATATATAGTGCTAAAGCTCATCTTTGTATTTAATGATTCTTGAAGCATTATCTAGAACATTAAGGAAAAACATGGATACCTATCAGATAAAATTGATTGTATAACTCCATTAAACCTTACCAATTCCTTAATTTATATCCTATAATGATGATAAATAGAAAAATAGTCTCTTATTTTAGTGGAATGTTATGAATTCAAAAAGAGATTGATTACAGTCCATATAACATAGTTCCCTTTAATTGTTTTTGGGAGTCCGATAAAAAAATACATGTTAATGTTTTCCCATTTCCAGTACAGTGTGTTTAATGGTTGTAACCTCCACTTAGAATTGTATCTATCATCCATAACTTAATTACATACCAGATATCAAGATACATACTATACAATATCTATTTTTATGTTATCCCACCAGATATAATATTTCATACTTTTATACATATTCATAATTCCATGATGAACAGTTAATGATGAACTATGAGATTCATATAAATAATATTTATTCATGAATGGTTTTGAAATAAAATAATAAGTTCATAAATCTTATCATTTCATTATAATAAATGATAAACTCTGGAATATTTACCAATTTCTTTTACAGTACCAAGTCCTCCTTTTGACCCTCTTTAACCCCCACAAGGATGGATGGTTTAATATTAATATGTGAAATATATGATTTTACCCTTTAATTATGATATTAAGGTAATTTTTTTTGTAAATACATAAATATTGGATCTATTTCTATCCTCATTGTTGAAAAACTAACATGTTCATTTTCACTCAGAGCATTGACAACATTGTTCGCCTTTCCATGGGAGTAGTGTATTGATAAGTCATAATCCTTAACCAATTTTAACAATCTAATTTTGTGCATATTAACCTATTTATGTTTGAATATATACATGATGAATTTATGATATTTATATACATATCACACAATTAACCATATAGATAATTCATCCATATTTTCAAAGCATAAATTACCACTATGCACCATAAATAACTTTTTTGTAAATTATACACATAAATATTTAATTGGAATGAGGCATAATATTCAACCATGTTTTTATAAGTGTGGATGAATCATAGTCCCTTATATAATGATTTACTATAGATCATAAAACCTTCTCCACAGTTGGGTAGTGAGAGCACAGGTTTACCGACCATCTTTCATTTCACCTCCTTGAAATTTTCATAAATTTCATCAATCCTTATGAACTTGGGTTCATTCATATTGAATTTGGTTAGTGTATAATATATCTATAATAAATTCTCTACAAATCAACAATAATATCTAAAAAATCCAACAAAACTATGAATCATAGTCACAATGGTTAGTTTGAGCCCTTAGTTAGTAACTTCTATCATTGAAGGTCCATTAATATACCCTCAACTCAGATTATATGACCCAAGAGTGAAAACTTATATAATAAAAATTTACATATGGTAAATGTTGAATACAAATTCTTCTTCTTTAGGGTATTGAACACAATCTTCAAAAGATCATTATGTTTCTCCTTTCTTTTTGAATATATAAGAATATCGTGTATAAAACTAGCATAGACTGATTAAGGTAACCTCTCAAAACACTATTCATTATATTGATGAAGATATTAGATAATTAGAATGTCTAAAATAAATTACTATAAACTTATAATTACCCTACCTCATACAAATAGTTTTATTTTGTATATTGACCTTCTTAAACCTAAATTGGTGATATCCAAAACAAAGGCCAATCTATTAAAAGTTTTTATCTACATGAATATGATTATAAATTTAAAAAATATTGGGTAAATGAAACTTTATCATTATAGTTATCTTTTTTATGTTCTTGATAATCAATGTGAATATGAATTGACATATATTGTTTATTAACAAAAATAATAAGTGCACCCCATAGTGGAGAACTAGGATAAATGAATCAATTATTGTGATTCTTCAAGTGTTTCTTATTTTATTACTAAAACTTAATAATATCTATTAAATATGGATCCTTTTAAAAAGTCATAACATAATATATGAGTTCTATTGAATAAAAACATCATGATTTAAGTGAAAACTAGGATGTACTTAGGAAATACATTAGAAAATTCCCAAAAAAGTAAAAATTGCAATGTCAAATTTCTCTACAAAGATAAATATCCCTCATGAATAGGTAGTAAAACCTATATAGTGGAATTAATTTCTATTAGATGTTTATATTCATACTCAAAGAAAAATAAGATCTTATATTGATTCAGATGAATAATTTTGACTTCTTTTCCTTGGAAATTGATATCCATTACATATAAATAAAGCCAATTAATAAAATAAAATTCAACTAAAGGGAGAATCAGTAGATTTTCAGGAAGCACCTTCCCAAATAGTTTTATTTGAGGCTTAGTGTGAGTATCAAACATAAAACAGTAGCACAAAGAAATATATGGATATAGAAGACATTCACATGATCTCTTAAATTATGACACCTTCTTTCAAAGATAACACTTTACGTATAACTCATACCACTATAGAATATCATTAATTTTAATAAGTTATATCCTAAAATTCATTATAATGGTTCATAATAAATATATGAATTAACCTAGAGCATATCCCCTAGGAATGTCAAACCTGGTTTTTAGTTTTCATCCTACTCATCGTACACTAGTAAACATCGAGTTAATACCTAATCTTCTCATTCTATAGATGTTACCCCTATGTGCATATGTGACATAGTGAAATCAACATTCCAATATCTAGTTAGGGATTTATTTTCTATGAAAACCTCACAATCCCTAAATTACAAAAACTATTATATGCTCTCTAATACATAGACTTATCCATAGGGTTTTCACCAAAGTTATCTAATACAAATCTGAAAAATTATTTAAACCTTTATTTGATACTAACTTAGGTGGTCCAAGGAAAAAACATAAATATTAATTTATTTATATGAAGATACAAAAAATATCAACATTATACATTCCTGATAATCATAAAGGTTTATTGTTTTTATAGAATAGATATATAATAATATTATTTCTTAAAATATATTCAATATCTCCTACAAATATACTCACATTGGTACCCTTCTAGGCAAATCATACAAAAATCCATTCATTAGAACCCAGTGTAGGAAAACATAAAAAATGATAATCTCATATGCCTATTAAGGTTAAAGATGGGAAATATCAATCATAATGGAGAGTGAGGTGATTATAAGGATTTGATAACATAATAAATTACATGTTATTAGCATAAACGATTCACACCTATAAAAACATAGTTCATATAATCCAAAATCAATTTCAATTAAAAAACATGATTAATAAATTTGGAAAAGAAAAAATAATCATTCAAGAGACATAACATTTTTATGTTGAATCCTAAGAATAGAAAATGATATTATGATAAACACAGATATTCAAAATCATATACACTCATAATCTAATGATCATAGATAGAATAAATAATAATCACACACCCAAATGTGAATATAACTATCTATAAACATTTCCATGCATTATCTCGTGATCATAGCTAGTATCAATCATAATAAAACATTCAAATGTGAACCAAGATATTCATAATCATGTCCATGATTATCATCATCATCTAATAAGATATATATATTGAATTACCAAATGAATTGGAGGGATATAATGGACCCAACTATCACATAACCACAATTCATTCATATGTATGCTATAGGATCATGAAAACCATTCTCATTTCATCATAGCATAACTCATGGAAATGAAATTAGGCTTAATCAATATTCCATAATCATAATAAATTACCATCTATAGAAAAATACTAATAGTATCACTAGAACATCTCCCCAGTGAATCATAAGTGACAGAAAAATATATGTTGTTCTAGATGAAATTACAATTAAATTATTATACAATCCTTCATGAAAAATATACCCATCTCATTGTGAAATAAATTATTTTGAATATTAATGTTTACAAAATATGATTAAAAATATTTTTATAATAATAAACCTTGGAAACCACTACTAAAAGATTAAAATAAATGAATTTTTATGATAGTGGGAAAATACCTTTATGCAGTATATGTTAAAATAATGATTTTATCCACTCATTTTCTAAAAATTAAATCATTTATAAAATGATAAGATGATTATTTTTAAATATCTTTATAGAAATTAAAATATGTTAAAAAATTACTTTAATCATTCATTTTCTAATATAAAAAACTTTATTGAATAAATTTAAATGAAAATATAATCATGGAAGAAAATATTCGTTATTGCAGAAATTATAATGTTAGTTTTTATTAAAATCATTTTCCATGTAATTTTGTGTAAAATGAGAGGAAAATGGTACTATCAAAAAATAATTTAAGGAATAACAATAAAATAAGAAAATATATGGTGTTTTAAGTATATGGATTACATAATTTTCTTCAATATAAATTTAACATAAACAATCGTGGAAGGAAATGAAATTGTAAAAGAAATCCATTATATAAAGTCTTGTATTTGGTCCTACATATTTAAAATATTTTTATTAAATATAAACTTATTATAAATCTATTCAAGAAAATTTCTCAAATATAATTGTTTCCCTTAGATTTTTTTCACGTCGAGATGGTTTTTTATTTCCAAGCGGTTTCCAACGTATTTTTCATGGAACTTGAAACAACCCATGGTCCTATATCTGAAGGGACCTTCTTTCTAATGGTAGGTGTTCATTAGGTGTTTTGAATAATGATTCTTAATAACTCACATTGGTCGAGAGGATGGGCGGTCAGGCTTATCAGTCCCTTTTGTGGGGAAATATTGCCGACATCAGGACTCTCTTATAGATTTAAGATAGGTTTGTGAATCCTTCATTAATTATCAAGTATGATATGGGTCATCCAAAGTAGAAATCAATTATTAGTATGTGTGAAATTCAGAATCATTTGTATGAATTCAAGGTTATTAATCAATAGAGATATTGTATATATATGAGGTTCTCCATTTATGATATCCTCTTATATAATACATAAATATTCTTTGGTCGCTATTACGACGATGCTGGTTCCTAAGCCACTCAGTCAGGTACTATAGAGTTTATTTTCATATAAGGGGATGAAAGGTAACTCTAGTGTTTATCATCATCCATGGAGATAAAAGTCACTATAGAGATTATCATCATCTAGGGATATGATATTTGGTTTTATGTAAGGATCAAACCCCAGGATGGGCTTCCGACGTATCATTGTGAAAAGAATCAGAATCCACATAGTTCAGTTCCACTTAATAGGTAATATCAAAACTTTTATGTTCATGTTATAAGGACGTAACCATATAGTATAAAATAGTGTGGAAAGGACATATAGAAAGAAGGTTCCCAATCATAGTTTGGTGTGGGAATTATGCCAAAGTAGTCTAAGGAACCTGTAAGGGATATGAGATTCATTGTTAAATTAAAACTTTCTAGGTATATGGCCCAAAAGAACATGGTTTATTTAAGAATTGGGTTTGAAACATAGGGAGGCTTCCTATATATCCCATTTGGATGGGAATCAATTCCCACATAGTTTGATAAGTCTCACATGGGAGTATTTCCCTTTGAGAGAATTAATTTCAAGCTTAGTCTAGGAGAAAATGACTTATTAAAGAGTCCATGAGTGAGGTATCAGATCATGGTGAGTTGAGGGTTACCTTAGGACTTATTCTTAATGAGTATTCCCATTGATATCGGGCCATAGGTAGGTGCCCTCCATATCCTGGTTATAATAGGAATCAGAGTTCTCTTAGTTCATTAGGTCTCACGATTATTTTTGGTGTCTTGATAATTACTAACCTCAAACACCACATGAATCATGCTTGATATGAGAAAAAATAGGAAGCATAAGATTTTAAAAACCACACACTATTCCTCCATCGTTGGTGAAAGAGTAGGAGGATAATTGTGGAAGTGGTTGGGGTTACGAAACTTCCCTCTCTTCACTTCACCCTAGAATTTAATAAATGTTAAGGACATAATGGTAGAGAGTATCAATACTACAACCTCATACATGAAAGGATAGGGGAGTAATCTAGGAGGGATGCCCTAAATTTTGTTTCATGGTAGGAGGAGGACCTAATTCCATGTAGAATGGAAAAGAAAACGTAATCCTTACCACTCCCACTAGAAACTAGTGGATTTGGATCTTAGAGGTGATAAGAGAAGTACATGGTCCAAACCATAAACCTCTTATCTTGAAACTCGCTAACATAGTCCCTAGGGTAGTGGTCCGTATGGCCATATATATGCAAATATACATGTTCCCCGAGGATCCAACCAATTTTATAGGACCATTGTGGGATGTATCTATGAAAAGAATTAAAAATCCAAATGGGATACACTCTAGAATGATGTTTTCCCATGGTTTTTAAGGGAGCATTCCTTGGTGGAGATTTTGATTATAGCCCTTTAAGGAAAGGGATCCAAAGGAGGATAATTCCTATGATGGATGGCTTTAAAGAGGGTATGATGAAAGGCTCGCGTAGGCTGTAAGGTAGGGTGAACCAAGGAGGCTCGTGTAGGTGGTGCTCCACATAGGTAGGCTTAGTTGACCTAACAACACCATGGGAGATGGAACACCTACGCGGCTACAATTTGGAGAGACTTTTCTCAAAACTTCAAGGGTCTACATAGGTGTTCTCACAGAGGTAAGTGGCATAATTCCCTATTCACGGGAAGGGATATACAGTAATCTTAATTAATTAGGGGTTGGTTAATTCCCTACATTAGTGTTGGTTTTTTATAACCCTGGTAAGACTTTAGTTTCACTATTAAACTTTAATTGTCTCTGATTTAGGTGTTAGAGAACTACCTATAAGGTTATAGAAGGATTAGGTGAAGCAATAGGGTGATCAAAGTGTTGACTGGCCTTTAGGGAAGTCTTCCTGTATAAATAAATTCCCCAAGGTCCTTTTATTGGAAAATATGGGGCCCCGACAGAATGTGTATTTTCACATAGGTGTCACATTTATATGACTTGTTCGAGTGTCGCATGTAGTAACCTTGTGTGTGGATGGTGTTTGGGGGGTACCTGCATGACTCACTTGGATGACGCTATTTTTTCATACCATGGGGGTCGTGCCCCTGTACCCTTTTTCAGGATTAGTTTTGGGCTGTGGTCCTGGTCCCTTTTCTACCATCACTGATGCCATGAAAAATAGAGTGTCACACCATAAAATTTTCAAGCCAAGTCGAGGTAGTTTTGTGTCACAAAACATGGAAATCCAGTCTTCTCCTTATATCATAAAGATGCATCTCTACTCAAACTTGACATTTTGTGTAAAAGTTATCATCAAATCATGAGTTATACAAGATAGTTCATAGAGAACATTTCATAGTGTCAAAAAAATCCCCCTAGAATTATATTCGTTTGGAATGAAAAGAATCCAGTTTTAATGTAAAAATATAACACTTTGACAATCTCCAAAATCATTTGGTGGAATTTAGAGCTACCTAATGTTCATAAGAATGCATTATTTTTTATCTAATCATAGGGGCCTAGTGAATGCAGTTTGGCTATTGTAATGTTTGTAAGGACAACCCTTTAAAACTCATGTCTTTTGTATCATCGCCCAAATTGTTTCCTAAGATTGATATGGAGGAGACTTAGAAGGTAAATATTTCTTTTTCTCAGGCCACCATTCTCAGGTTTATAGTGTAACATGTTTTGTTCCTTTTAACTTTTTATCGCTAGATATTTCCAAAACCATATATAGTGTATATCCAATGAGTTGATAACAAACATTTTTCTAGAGTTATCTCTGTGGGTTTTCAATATGGGTAGTACTATGTCTCTTTTGGTATGGGTATTTTAATGTCTTGTGAATCATAATAATGAGGATAGTGTTTTAGGTGGAACATATTTGACCTTAATGTTTGAAATAATGATCCAAAAAAGGACTTCTAGTAAATTATGTTCCCAATTTCTTCAGATACCTCTAAGGGGAATCTTGGGACACAATTTTATAGTTTTTGAATCTAGGACATGGTATTAGAGAATAGAGGATGTCTCCCATGATAATGAAGTTACCACTATTTGAAAAACCTATTACGATGGTTGTTTTATACAAGGAAAACTAGGGCATGTACTACATAGTCAAACAACAGAATCCTTAGCCTAATAGACCTGTTATGTGGGTAACTTATGCAAGGCCAACTGGGGTACAATCTTCATAGTCAGGTAAATGATTTCTTAGGTATTTTGACATTCTATTGCTAATGGATAACAAAATTTTATGATTTGGATATCTCAAGACCACAATGGGTAGATTTTATAAGGAAATATTTCTAAAAATGAAGGTAATATATATGTCGGCATATGACATGATTGGGAAACCACTCTTAAATGAATTTGGTGTGTAATGGAGGATAAATTTTGTTAGATAACCAATGTCACCAGAGAAGGGCCCTTTCTAACAACGGATTAAAGCGTTGTGATGTTTAATGTTGTGCGATTAATAAATTGACTGTGTAAGTTAATGTATTATGGAAAGGAAATTATGTTATGTAGTTTAATGTCATGAAGCAAGGATATTATGTTGTGATGTTTAATGTAATGTCTTAAGGAAATTATTTTGTGCAGTTTAAATTCATGCATCAAGGACATTATGATGTTCAATTTAATGTCGTGAAACAAGGAAATTATAGGGGATTCAATTTAAGGTATTTTTCTTTAACCATAGGTTTAATGATTCACTGAATGTTGGTAACTTATCTGGATATGTGATACTATATTTAGGTATGGAAGGTTGATGTTTTAAACTATCATAAAGTGATCTTTGAACTTGAGAAGTGGTATGGAAAAAGGGTCTTATGATGTTAGAGGTGGTCTTTTCTAAGAATAAAGTTAAAAATACTTGAAAAAAATGTGATGGGGCATGTTTTATGCAAGGCCAGCTGAGGCCCATACTACATAGTGGATAGGGGAATACTTAGGTTGATAGACCAGTTATGTAGGATACTAAGCCAAGGCAAACTGGGGAACATACTTCATAGTTAGGAAAATGCACTCTCAAAATTTCTGACATTCTATAGCTAAAGACTAATGAAAGTTTATAGAAATTCTGATCATCCCATGCATAGAGTTTTGTTTATGGAAAAACATTTTCATTAATAGAGAATGGGTATTTCAAGTCATGTTTTCCGATGAATCGGGTGTGTATGCTCTCAATGATGGTCTAACCCAAGCGCAGGAAGTATGGTTCTTATAATTTTAGGTCATACATCTAGGACCATTTAGGATATGGAAATTATGGATGACATGTGGGAAAATGGTCCATGTTTATTCCAATATGATTTTAACATATGAAGTGGGAAAAATTAAACCACATTCTTAGAGACTTACACATTATTAGAAGGGATATGGGAAGAATATTAAAGGGATGATCACTGAATTGGAATTACAAGTTCCAATATATCATCATCAAATCTTAAAGGGATATAAGATGCTTCTCCCAATGATAAAATTACCACTATTTGAAAATCCAATTATGGGGGCTATTTTATGTAAGGAAAATTGGGACACATACTGTATATCCAATCAATGGCATCCTTTGGTTGACCAACCCATTATTGGGGAATCATATGAAAGGCAAACTAGAGGACATACTGTATGGTCGGGCAAAGGAGCTCTCAGGTATTAGACATTCTGTCACCAAAACACAAGGAATGATTATGAAGATATTAAATTATTCATGATTAGAATTATGCCATGATAAAGGAGAATTGTCTAGTGCATAAAAGAAGCATATGGATTGATATTGGATATGATTTTAGAGTCACTTTCATTGATCTGACTCATATGTAGAAGGGGTACATCTCTTGTTTACTTGGTGGTCTCCCTAAGGAGAGTGTCCAAAATAAAGGCTCATACAGAAATTTTTTATTGTATATAGGTGAAGGGGAATTTTATTCTATCCTATGGATGGGATAAGGATTCAAGGCTCAGTCTTCACTATGTACCTCAATAGGATGAGAATCAATCCATATGTAGTTCTTTGGGTACCGTGTAGTTTATAGTCATGAAGCAAGGACATTATCCATAGAGTTTAATGTCATGTGGTAAGGAAAAAGGTGTATCTATGTGGAGAGAAATAGGATAATGAAAGTAAACTATAGAATACATCTGAAGTATCACTATGTATATTTTTGTATCAAGAATTAAGAAACTTATAGTTCTAACTAATACAAGTTCATGCATAAAGTGAGAACTCATATTATATCTCCTTATGTAGATCTGACTCATACACAATAGAGTAGAGTCTTTTTTATGTTGTGATGTGGCTAGCCCCAGTATTGAATTTATGTATTTCACTATATATCTCATAGTGGTGAGAATCAATCCATGTGTAGTTCTTAAAGGAGTGTGTAGTTTACCATCATGAGACAAGGATGTGGGTGACTTTGACATGAAAAGTAATATCATGGATAAGACAAGGTGTAGAACATGGGCATCACTATGTATCCTACTATGAAAGAATCAAGCCAAATATAGTTCTTAGAAAAACCATTCAATTTATTATCATGTGATGAGGACATATAGTTCTGCTTTTAATTCCTTGCAGTTAGGACCATGAAAACTTAAACACAAATATATTTCCCTTACTATTGTGGGGAAATACTTTACTAAACTCTTAATCCCATGTGAGTTATTCTTAGTGTGAGTAAAAAGGTGTGGTGAAGGTTTATTTTATAGCGCAAGGGAAAAAGAAATGAAGGATAAGGGCATGTTAATTTTGTGGTGGATGATCTAGGTGATAGGATCCAAGTGTCGCTACATATCTCGTTGGGATAAGAATCAGGTCATGTGTAGTTCTAGAGATCCCAAGAAATTTAAAGTCATCTGACAAGGACAAAAATGTTCCGATATGAATTGATGCGAACATTGTTGTTGGTCCTAAGGGTGGAATTCTCTGCGTCACTACGTTTCTCATGAAAAATGAGAATCAAATCACACATAGTTCTGGAAAATAGCTCCCAACATAAATCAGGCTTCGACATGAGGAAATGGGTCCTTTTATAATTTATAGACTATTTTTTAGGAATAAATCAAGAATTGTAGGTATCCCCATGCATCTCATTATAATTATATTGATGCCATAAGTCCTAGAAAGGTTCCTTTTGTAGATAAGATTCATGAACGATTAAAAGGAAAGGTGGTTTTCTTTTCCAAAATTTCCACTCGACCTAGAATTAGAGATTCGAGCATCACTACATATCTCATTTGGATTAGAATAAATCTACACATTGATCTTGTAATGGGTTACCCAAACCAAATGGGATATGATGTGGGGAAAAGGTGCCTTTGATAATTTCCATGCTGATGGCTGGGCCTAAATATGAAGTCTAGGTATCACCATGAATCTCATTGCAATGAGAATGAATTCATACATTCTACAAAATGTTTCTTTGTTCAGATCTAGTATGTACATAGGGAAGGAATATATTTTCTTTATAGTCATGGATGGACCCGAGATAGGATATTCGGGTGTCACTGTGTAACTTATGGGGATTGGAATCAAGCCACACATAGTTGTTAAAATCCCATGAAGTTTAAAGTCATGCGGTAAGGATGAGGAAAAGTTGGAACATATACCTAAAAAAAGGGAACCGAATTCCATTATGGAATGAAAATAATATATATGGGGCTTATGGAAAGGAGAAACTCGTCTTTCTTCCTCAAGTATGACCAAGAGGGCATCTCAACCTGGTGAGGGGTTAGAGAAATGTAACTGGGACCTACAGTAAGATGGAGGCCCATTTCTAAGGGACCATGTGGGGTATCTTTACTCATGGTATATTTAGGGTATATTAAAATTTATTTAAAAATACATTAATTATGTATTTTAATGTAATATGTTTTTGTAATTGGGTGTCTTTTAGTTCATATTCATGCATAAAGGACATCATGTAATGCATTTTTAGGCCATATGACAAGGACCCATTATACAACTCAACATCTAGAATCCTGGGATTATTTTTATATTTAGTTTAACATCATGCATCTAAGATGATGGTTGTGTAATTACATAAAATATTTCTTTAGGAACCTAGCATTGGTTGGTGTCTTAGTGAGTTCTCTATCCATTGAGATCAAGGAATAAGCTCTTTAGGGTTGACCTTGTCCATGGAGTAAGGTCCCTCCCACTTTGGATCAAGCTTCAGAAGATTATTTCTTTCTATCATTGGAGTCCTAAGAAAAAAACCTACTCTCCTAGGAAGAATGATGGAAGGAATACCTTCATGTAAACGACACATGCTAAACAGTTCGAATATACCTACATGTGATTCAAGGTATGCAATCTCTTCTCATCTAGTCACTCAAATTCATCTAGTCAGTTTAGAGACTATTCATCTATAGATATCTAGTCACAAATGGAAATTCGGAGTGATGGGATATAAAACGCACTTTAAATACTACTTTTGTTCCACACACCAATGTGTACAAGGTTTCCCGTGTTTCAGTATGGGATTTAGTCTGATAAGACAAGAGCTTTTCATGAAAATATATATCATATTTAGCCACCATCTTCCAGAGTATGTTTGATAAGATCCTGTTAAAATCTTCTTTCTATCCATTTGCTACTACATGATAGTGAGATGAATGGAGGGATTTGATATTTTACTCCTGATATATATTTTCCACCTCAATGGTATAGAAATTGGTGCCATTTTCTATCAATATGGTATGAGGGACACCAAATCTGGTGATGATGTTAGATTTTATGAAGATAAAAATTCATTTGTATCTTAATTTTTTGAGTGGTATTTCCTCATCCCATTTAGTGAACAAATGAGAAGAAGTAAAGATGTACTGTAACTGATTAGATGTAGGGGGAGGATATGGTATAACTACATCCATTACCCATATAGTAAATGACTAGGATTATTTAGATTTATGTTTAAACTCTGAGGGTTTTTGAATGTATTTGGTAATCACTTGTAATGGATGACACTTCTTAGTGAGCTCTATGAAATCCTATTACATCGAAGGATAAAAGTACCCAAGACTTTGGATTCGATCATAAATCCTATACCATGATTGGTGGGCACCATATAATTCTACATGTACTTCTTCTATGATAATTGTAGTCTCATATCCATCGACACATCTGAGAAGGAGTCCATTAAAGCCACATTTACAGAGGAATTTTTGGTGATTTGTGCCATCCTAAAGAGTTAAATTGGTTTCTCTCCACAAGATCTTCTCTCTTCTAAATTTGTCTTGTGGGAGTGCCCCATCCTGAAATAATTCCATGATTTTCATCAAAAATCATGTGCAAAAATCATAAGGATCAGGGATGGGACTTATTTCATTGATCTCTTCTATTTTGATTTGAACAAAATGTGTGACCATCCAACGGTGGGATATTCTAATGACTCTTTTGTCAAAATTTTGATCTTCTAAATATGTAGATACATTTTCCAACACATCTTCCTAGGAATTATATGATCATATAATGTGATTCAATGTTTTCTCTGAGTCTAATTATTCCATTAACCCTTACACACAATCAAATATGAAAATTTTCTCCTTGTTTCAAATGGCATAAACCCTCTTAATTTAATTAATTACCAACTCTGAGTTTCCTTTCACTTCTAGGTGCTTTACCAAAATTTGGTGTGGAAATTCAAGTCCTACAATGATAAACTAATATTTTGACATATTTTTGGTACAAAATATTGATAATAGGAATAATTATGGAAAGACTACCTTCGATGGGAGATAAATAGAATCCCTAATCCCACATTGTTGAGTGTAGGGTATTCCATTTCATTTTTTTTGGGATCCTACATGCACCATCAAAATATACTTTTCATTTTTGTGTAATTCTTTGAAAATAAAATATTATTTCAAAAAGAAATTCATTATTTAATTGCATATCTTCTACAGATGGATGTTTGGTAAGGAAATCCTCCAAAGCCTAACCTTTTACTTATTTTTGAGGCACAAACTGTATGTCGAATTGTTTCAAAATAACTACCCACCATTCTTGAAGTCCTATCCAAATATGATGACTGCGGATAAATTTGAGTGTGTTATTAAGATAATACAAGTGGATATACTAGTGCTATAGGTAGTGAATCAACTTTTGAATGTAAAATATTAATACTTTGTAGCTCTTCTCGATATAAGAATAATGATTCTCAGCATCAATCATGGTTCAACTGAGATAATAAAGTATTTTTTTCATTTTTAGTATCATTATTTTGTAGGAGGATGGTGCCCAATGAAATTTTTAGGTCTATCACATATATAATGAGTAGATTTACCCCAAAAGTTGGTGTCAATACTGAAGAGCTAAAGAGGTATATCTTAAGGGAATCAAATGCTTCTTGGAAACCGTTAGGCCACTGATACGTGGTCCCCTTATTCAATAATTTGGTGAAGATTAAAAATGTTACAATGAGGTTAGATATGAAATACTAGATGTTATCAAATTTTCCTTGAAGTCTACTCAATTCTTTCATGTTTCGAGGAGGTTACATGCCAAGGATAACCTTAGTCATTTTAAGATCAAAATCGATGTTGTGATGGCGTGTGATGAATCTATGAAATTTTTCTGTGGTTACCCCAAAATCACATTTCAAGGGGTTCATCTTTATATTATGATATCAAAATTTTATAAATATGATTTCTAGGTCCATCAGATGGTAGGAACATTGCTGATAATTGACTACTAGATCATCGATGTAGCATTCAACAAGATTCCCCCAGAAGGATTTGATGATTTGATGCATACCACATTGGTATGTATCACCAACATTCTTAAATCCAAAGGGAACTACATAATAGAATAATACTCTCTGGTGGGATATTAAATCTATATCTTCTTCATCATCTAGGGACATCCAGATTTGGTTGTACCCTAAATATCCATACATGAGGGAGAGGGACTAATAGCCGGACATTGCATCAGTCATAGGTTCTGTGATTATAACCAAGAAATCATATTTGGGACAATGCCACTTGAGATATCTAAAATTGATGAAAATTTTAATTTTAATGTTCTTATTATTCACAAGGACAATGTTGGATAACCATTTGGGTACAGTACCTATCAGATAAAACCATCCTTGATTAGTTTTTCTAGTTCTGCCTCTATTTTAGAGGCATGAGTTTGGATCTTCCTCATGGCTACTTACTTGTATCCTAGATGATATTTTGGAAAACCCTAATGAATTGTGGATAACTCGGGGTCATGGACTAGAGTATAAATGTAATTATTGGAAAACACATCCTATTGATGCTTTAGGTAGGAGGTGTATGCCTCCAATTATTCAATATTCATGGCTTCACCAATCAGAGTGGGGCATGGATCTTCTTTTCTACCCAGATTTAAAACTCTATAGTCATCCAAAATAGTGGAGATTCCTTCCTCAAATACTATAGAGAGTCCCTATTATATTCTTATTCTTCCTCTTCCTCATTCTATTCTAATTTTTCTTCTTCCTCAAGAGTAGATTACAAAACAAGTTTCCCAAAGTGAAGAGGGGATCTATCATTTAGACATCTAGAGGATGGATCAATTATTTTAGGCTCACTTATTGGAATGAGGATTTCTTGGAGTCCTAAATGGGAGATGAGGGAATGAGAATAAGTATCTTTAATTTATCCTATATTTATGATTTCTTAGTCCATCATAACTGATGAAACATGTTTTTTTATAGCTCATAGGATGGAATGAAGACATTTTCATTCATGATCTCACCATAATTCATAGAGTGAATTACTTCTCCATTACATTTGGGATCAACTATCATAATTAACGTAACAAACGATGATTAATGAGTACTTAAATTCAGTAACACCTATTAAATTTGATTAATAGGAAGCACAACATCAGTACTCAGATGCATGAAAGGCTTAGCTAAGATCATCTCAAATCCATTTGGTGCATTGATTCATTTGGCATCATTAAACTTGGATTGTTTATCTCTTTTGTTATAGAATATTTCATAGATGTATTATGTCTCATAGGATTTAAATGGGTAATTCTCACTATAATATGTCCCAATTTTACCATCTACAAAATATTTGAGACATTGGTGGTATAAAGAAGGAATGGACAAATGATGATGTATCAATGGTCTTCCAAACAAAACACTGAAATCTATTTCTTGTCGAATAACCATGAACTCTGAGTCCGAGTTCTACATGTGATCTCATTGAGAGTCTCTTTATCTTTCTTATCATAACCCTATAACTTCAAAGTAGAGGGTGAAAAGGGTGATTTATTGAGATCTAGTAGATGAAGTTTCCATACTGGGATGAGGTTTTCCCCTAAGACATTGTCAATGAAGGCTCCCTAGATATCAATGTAATTTATCTTTCAAGATATATAAAAGGGTCTGACATTTCCTTCTATGAAAAATATTCTCATCCTCATCGGTGAAGGATATGACAACATGGAATTCTACATGATCATTCTCTACATGATATACTTCAAAAATAGTAACCTCAACTTCAAACTTCTGAGGGCTTGACCATGCCTCAATAGGTGCTTCATGGAGGTCCTTTGAAAATCTTAAAGCATCCATGATTGATAACATAGATGATAATTTGGAAAATTCCTTCAATAATCACATTTTTGATCCAAAGGTCTGCATTTTCTATCATGAAGATTCAATTTTGTAGGAACATTAGGATAAGATGTTTTTTATGTGAATGGTTTGTGCCTTGGGATAGGAGTTATAAGTTTTCATGTTCTTGGTAGACTGGGATGATTAGGTTGACCTACCCATTAAAGAGGTAGTGTTGTATCCTCTAACCGGTCTTCCAATATGATCATGTTTGGGAAGACACTATCATGTGTTAAGGAAGAACTCCCTTGTTCATTCTGATCTTATTGGAGAGATTTCCCATGAGTTTTAAATGTGTACACAGTTCAGGTAGGGGTTTGGTTGAAGTAGTGGCTCAAAGAATGACCATGTATTCCACTATATCCTTGACATTTGCAACCTTTTCCCCTAGTTCCCAAATCATGTTTAGGGAAATCATGTTCATTATCAGAATCCTCATGTAACAGGCGATCCGTTAAGTGAATGAAAGTAATAGAACTGAAGATCATCTCCTCATTTGATGGATATTTTTCATGATGGGTCGACTCTTATTGTGTCGTTTGGTGGGGCAGTGCCCATGCCTTTGGAATAGTCGACATGAATTCCTATAAGGTCGAGGAAAATGTTGGCATTGACATGAATCCATCTTCTTATGATTTCTTCTTATCCTTCTAGCCATTTTTCTTTTTTTAGGATTGGACTTTATAGGATTAGGATTTTGATGAATCCAGAAAAAATTAAGGGAAGGGGTTAAGAGAATAGTTTGATATTTCATCTATTCTTAGAGAATAGAATGAGTCCATTTGATTTTTTTCTAACCATCCATTCACCAAAACTTTTCATACAATTAATTTTAATGTCATTCCATTCACCTCCATCCTATGGATTGTTATAAGAAAAACATGATACCTAGGATGGAGAATTTTTTAGTTTCAATTTCCTAGAGTGCACTATATTTTGAATGAAGTATTTGAAAACAAAACAATCCATGTTGGGGTGCCCCAAAATTTTACAGAATGGTTAATAATTTTGGAGATCTTTATCACCTTATTTTCTGAGATTCGTGATCTTTGAAAACTGAACTATGTTTTTTTCTAATACCGAGTGGAAGTAACCAATAACATGGTCATTTTTAAATGAATGGACCATAGTTTTTCGTCACTTAAAATTATTTCAACCTCTGATCTGTTTGATCATCTGGATGAGGCAGGAATTGATGCTGACTCTTAGGAGGTGGATCCCTATGGTATGGTGCATTCTTTGAAGTAGGATGGGGTATTGGGCCCTTCCTAAGTGTATTTATAGCAGCCTATTCATTTCCTGTTCCCCTTATATGAATATATGTATCCACTCAGGAGTTGGATCTGGTATTTTATGATGGAGTATTACACCTAATGGGAAATTAACGCTACCTCCCAAAACCCTACTTGTATTTCATAGGGATTAACGGTGTGCAGAAATCATCATGGATATTTTTTTTAAAATGATAGGCATCAAATATTATTGAGTTAGAAGAAGTTTTTAGGATTATATCAATCCTTTAAAATGAAAAATAAAATCTTAGACTCAACCATTCTCCCATTATTTCCAGTTCGTTAGATCGAAGACTATTATCTTCTGCAACGTTGATATGAACTAGAAGATTAATTTCTAATGGATATTTTCTTATCCAATGATCAATTGAGACTAAAAACTCGTGTAATATCAATTGATACTCTTTAATCTCTCTCATTTTTTCACCCTCCAAGAGACCTTGTCATATTCTTTTTTGATACCCTTAGATCTATTTGGTGGATAGTGAGTCAAAGGGAATTCCCAAATTGTTCAACCATGCATGTTCCAAGTGAGTTTACTAGATCATAAAATGATACAAATTGAGAGGATTCACTCCATGAAATCTTCTCTAATTAAGAGAAAACTGATTCCCACTGATGAGGGGACCAATAACGTGAAAAAAACCACAACTATGGGGGCTAGGGAAGTTCCTATTCCATTTTCACAACCCTTCCGGCCTATTTGGATGATCCCAAGGGTTGGGTTAAACATACCCCAACCCTATGAGATGGGGTTCTTCATGAACTATTGTGGATGATAGCAACATAGATTCTCCTCTAATTTTATGAATTCTAATACCAACATCTATTGGGTGAATTATTTGGAACACACTTAAATCTCCCTTTTCGGAAGACTATTATTCTATTTCTGAAATTTGATTTATCTAATGGTTGAAATCCTCTAAGAAGGGATCCTGCTTCATTTTCTCAAATTCTAAACACAAAATATTCTCAAAATAATTCTCTCTTCTAGTCTGATATTGGTGAGAGTTGGCTGAGGGATGTTCTGATTGAGCATATATTTGGTCATGAACAAATTCCATTTGGTGTATCCATCTTGGGGAAATGAAATTTATGATATCAGCTTTGGAAGGATTTTCTTGGGAGCGCAGTGAAATGAAATTCTCCATGTGCACCATATCCTCTAATATAAACACCTAATGGGGTATCTATGATCAGTTGTCACAAACTTTTTATTGAATCAAGGCATGAAAATTGAAGGGATCCTAGAGGATTCTAGATCTTTGGATGTCAGAAATCTAGGAGAGATACCAAGTCAATTCGGTGATGAAACCCTTCTATTACATTGATGTGATTTTGATACATATCATAGGGAAATACTCAGGATTTTTGGTGATGAAAATTATTACATATGTTTAGGATGATTTAATGCATAAAATATTACAACAAAATCTCTGGAATTCTATATTAATGGGTGGATAAAGGCCACAACATGACCGGTATGTAATATTTATCCAACTATTTTTTCATTTTTATCATATCTTCTTTATATTTCACTAGTTTTTACTTGACATGGTCCAACTATATTTAACGATTCCCGGTTTTTTTACCAAAAGAGATGGGATTGGTTTGGATTTCCACTATTATGTTAGAATGAAAGTGACCCAACAATGGTTCATAGAATGACCATTGACTTGGGATGTTTGTCTTCCAATTGAGAAAAGACTTCAGTTTCCAGTGACAAGGTATCATACATGACTGGCATTGTGTTTTCAAGTTCCCCAAGATAGGATGAATTTATCATCACTACATTATCCATTGGAGAATTCTATTGACAATTTGAATCTCTACTACAGAGAGAACACTCCCTGTGAATTACATCATGGGGAGGACCACCATGGTGGATTATAGCAAGGGGAAGACACTATTACTCCATGGACAACAGGCCACATAGAGGGTTTTCATGGACCTCGTCAAAAGATTAGACCTCAATATTGATTGAATTTTTTCCATTAAGAAAGACATCATGGTGAAGTATCCGATGAGGTATTTTAGAATTACTACTACTGATCCAATAATATGGTAATGTTAGGGTATGATCTTGAGTTGTAAGATATAAATATCTGGGCGCTTCATAAACTCTACCATCAAGAGAAGCCTAATAATATATTGGATCTTGATTTTACAATCGTATTTGATGAAGCTTCTTCTTAGGTGCCTTCTAATGAGCAATTGAGTCCACTTGATGAGAGAATAGCTCATCCTGGGTAGGTGTTTATTCCTACCTTGGAGTGTCCATTGGAATGATCTAATTACCCACAATTTTAAAGGGTATATGTTCCTGATCGAGTAATCCATATAATATGGGGTAGTTTCCCCATGACCCTCCCACACGATAGTAGAGGTTTGTGTCTACTATGGGGTGTTACCTTGATGAGTTACCCCATTTGTTGGAAAAAAGTTATGTGTTCCTCCCTCAGGAAGTACTGTTATTGTCGTGATGATATCCTAGAATGTGTGTAGGATATGAGCAGGGATTTTCATCCACACTTTAACTATTAACAAGATATGCTTGTAATCTTTAGTGAATAGAATATAGATATTTGGACATTATGTATTTAGAGTTGGTGTATGTTCATACTCCTGTCCTATGTTTCCTATCGGTCGAAACTGACTGTACCCATGTGTGGTGTTAGAGAGTTGAGTTTTCCCCTATTTATTATTATAACTTTCTAACTGACTTCTTCTGGGGCTTCCAGATGAGTCTGCTAATAGGATTGATAAATTTTATTAGTTGTGTGTCCATGCTTGTTGTTTTCCAAAAAAAGGTTGACATACTTCTTTGAGTGCCACCATATGATTCCACTAGTAGTCTTGGTGGGTTAAATAAGGTTTATGTTCCTTCTTGTAGGTTTCCATAGTATTTGGTCTTCCAGATTCTTTGAATGTATCTAGTTTAGTGTTCTGGATAAATGAATGATGTTGGATGGGTGTATGTGTCGGCTCTCTATTTTCCACAAAAATGGGTTGGACAGCTTCTCCGAAGGGGTAAGAGGTGTGAACCTACTCCCTGTTGACCATTAGTTTTCCCCATAGGGCTGTCTTGTATTCTTGGGTCTAAAGGACCTTGGATGGTTGGATGAGGACAACACCCTTATCATGTTGAGGGGTTACAACCACACGGTGTCGGCAGTGATGATTACGGTAAGGATCCCTTGAGATGGAACCCTATTTCTTCTAGATGAGGTTGTTGGTGGCCTCTTGATACAACTACCTAAAATATGGGAGGGAATAGTTATTGTGTTTGGTGGATAGGCTCCCAAAATGGTTGAAGGCAACGGTTGGGGTCGTCTACGTCAAGACTACTAGTCATCATTAACTGGATGATTAGTGGTGTTGGTTGAGCTGGAGGGCTTGTTGGGTGGCCTTCAGTGTTGGGAACTTACTATTTTTATGCTACTCTTGAACCAATGAGTGTGGGACCCATTATTGCAGATTCTTGGATGGTGATGATGTCCTTTGCCCGGATATGGATCTGGCCTAAATAGTAGTCTGGGTGTTTGCTGGTGATAACTTAAAGTAAGCCATTGAATTTACGGGAGTTCTATAGGGAGTGCCTTGAAACAATCATAAACATGAAAACCATGTAAAAAAATAATCTCCATTTCATGCATTATTTATTTTATTTATTTTTTCTCATTTCTTTTGATAGTGGGACGAGCTTAATAGATATGTGATATAATCATCTTTGTTAAATATGTACATCAGGTTCAGAATTTTTTCCCTCATATTTTCATACCCTATTATGGTTTTCTCTTCCAAACAGTTGACAACTGGTTTGTTCATGGAATCAGAAACACCCAATTGTTCTATATTCATAGGGACCTTCTTTCCAAAGGTAGGTGCTCGTTATGTGTTTTGACCACTGATGATTAAGAACTCACATTGGTTGAGGGGATGGTAGGTTAGGAACGTAAAACCCATTTGGGGGAATTATTTACTACTCTAGGACTCTATTATAAATTTATTATATGTTCATTAATACTTCCTTAATTCTGAATTATTTTGTGGTTCATCCCTAGTAGAAATCAATTATTATCATGTATGGAATTTAGAATCATCTGTATGTATCTAAGGATCTTCATCAATAGACATATCTGTATGCATCTGAGGTTCTCCATTGATGGTATCCTCTTATATACTACTTAGAGATTCTTTGGTCGGCATTATGATAGTGATGGTTTCTAATCCACACATTTGGGAACTGTAGAGTTTATTGTCATCCATGGAGATGAAAATTTACTATGTAGTTTATCATCATTCAAGGAGATAGGGGTCTATCTAGAGTTTATTATCATACAAGGATATAGGATTTTCTTTGATGTTGGAATCGAACACATAGATAAGATACCTATATATCCTTGTGAGAGGAATTACAACCCACATAGTTTGGTTTCAGTTAATAGGGAATATCATACCATTTATGTTTGTGTGATAAGGACCCAACTGTATAGTTTAACATCATGTGGAAAAGACTTCTAGGTAGGAGGCATCAAGTCAAATTTTGGTGTGGGACTTATTCCAATTCATCCTAAAGAATATGGACGGGATATGAGTTTCTATGTTGAATTAGTCCTTGCTGAGGATATGGCCAAAAATAATAGATTTTATTTAGGAATTAGTTCTGACCCTCCGGGAGGCATCCAATGTATCCCGTTGGGATGGGAATAAAATCCCACATTGTTCAATAACCATTGAAGTGGAATATTTCCTTTTGAGAGAATTAAGTTAGGTATTTATTCTGAAGAGGATGCCTTATTAATGGAGCCATGAGTTATGTATAATATCATGGTGATTTTAGGATTACTTTTGGGATTACTCCTAAGGAGGATTCCCATTGTTCTATGGACTTAGATAAGTGTTCTACATATTATATTTATGGTAGGATTTATAGTTCTCATAGCTCATTTATCTCACAGAGTATGCAGGTGTCCTGATCATTACTAACATCCAAGCCCACATGAGTCATTATCGGTAAGAGAAATAAGAGGAAGTAGACTATTCAACAAACCACATACTTTTATTCTTTTGCTGGTGAAAGATGAGGGAGATAACAGTGGAAGAGTTCAGGGATAAGAAACATTCCTCTATTGACTTCAACCTAAATAGGAATGAAGAATAAGGATGCAATGTTAAGGAGTAGAAAGACTAAAAACTCGTAAATAAAAGTATAGGGGATTAATCCATTAGGTATGCCCTAAATTTTGTTCTAAAATATGAGGAGGATCAAATTACATGTTGAATTTAAAAGAAAGTGAAATCCTAACCCCTCACACTAGGAACTGGAGGCTTTAGATCTTAGATATGAGAAAGTAAAACTTGGTACGAACCCCAATCCTATATACTGGGAACTCCCTAACACTACCCATAGGGTAGGGGTCCTCATAATTTTATATATACAAATCTACATGTGTCCCATGAATCCTAACTATTTGATAGGATGAGTATGGGAATCCTTTGACTGTAGAAATAAAAATCCAAATGGGAGACACACTAGCATGCATTTTCCCATGGTTTTTTAAGTTAGGAGGTGTTGTTAGAGGATTTATTTGATCCCTCTCATACAATGGATAAAAATGAGAATAAGGACTACCAAGGATGACTATGAAGAAGGCCTTATAAAAGGTTCACATAGGCGAGAAGGTAGGGTGAACCAAGGAGGCTCGTGTAGGGGGTGCTCTGTGTAGGTAGTATGGGGGGAACCGATATCACCTTGGGAGATGGACCACTAAGGAGAATACACTTGGGAAATAATTTTCTCAAACCTTCAAGGGTATCTACAGGTTTTCCAAGAGGTATGTCATGTAAGTCCCTGGTCATAGAAGGGAACTCCATGCTAGTCTTCCTTAATTATGGGTTGGGTGAATTCCATGAACATCTGTAGTTTATTTAAATCCATGGGAGGAATTTTGTCTCACAATTTCCCTTTAATTCCCTATTATTTACTTGTTAGAGAATTACATCTAAGGTTATTTAGTTCTTGGGTGAAGCACTAGGGATATCACTGCATCGACTCACCTTTGGGGAAATCTATCCATACAAATGAAGACCCCAAGGGCATATTTATATGAAAATACGGGGGCCCGGGTCAATGTGTCATTTTATGTAGGTGATGCATGCATGTTCCAAGTGCAGGGACCATGTTCTTTGACAGTGTTTGGGGGTACAGATGCAGCTCACTTGGTAGAATCCATTGTTCCATATTGCAAGGGTTTCTCCCCCACACCCCTGTTAGGGAAGAGTGCCGAGTTGTGGTCCCGACCCTTCACCATGGCCCCTTCGCTTCCATAACTAACCCAAATGAAATATTTAGATTCACACCATGAAAATTTATAGCCCTTTCTAGGTCCTTTTGTGTCGTGACACATGGAAATACAATCTACCCCTTTTTTGGCATAATTATGCATCACTACTCAAACTCAACATTTGGTGTAAAAGTAAGAATCACATCATGAATTATGTGGAAAAGTGTGTGGAAAACATTTCATGGTGTTCAAAATAACATACTATTTACCATTACATTATTATTTATAGTTATATTATTATAAAAAACTCCACCATAAAATAGTCATTCGAGTGGAAACCTGTCTAATTTCAATGCCTGCTTAATTCGATGGTTTGGGTACTTTCAACTTTGTATGGTTTAATCTTATACATAATATTAATAAAAAATAAGTATCATTTTTATTAATTATATAAAATTTTATAACCATTAATATAAATTTATGATGAATAATAAATTACATCACTTCATGGAGATGATAGTCTGTACGTATGTACAAGCGATGTTTTCACTTTTTGATGGATGAAACAAAATGATGTTAAATTATAAATCATATTTTTTGAATCAGTATTACAGAATAAATATAATATATATTATTTAAATATATAATTTCTTCTTTCTAGTTTAACCAAGAATAAAAAATGATTCACATTACTTTATAGAGGTTGTATTCCCCATGTACGTAAGAGAAACATTGTCATTTTCCAATGGATGTTAAAGTAAGAAGGTATATAAAAAACAAAATTAAGTAATCATATTTATGTTATAAAATTTCTTATATAAACAATAAATCCATCATAAAAATCATACATAATAATCAGTGATTGATGTTGAATCATATCGCTATGTGGAGCCCATATTCTACACGTATGCACGAGCGATACTTTCATTTTACATTTGATGGAAAAGTGATTTAAAATGGTCTTACTGTAATCATAATGAAATCTATTTATATATATGATATTTGATCCATTATTTCAGAAGACATAAAAACAATTATGTCAAATTATAGAAATAAATAAACTTTGAAAGAGTTGGGTAAGGCGCTTACTACTTATTTGGTAAACCTCCTTTAACATACAACTAAAGGATTAATAGGATACTATTAGGGGAACAAAATAAGATACAGGATGATTTTAAGGAACATATGATGTTATTATAGTAAATATTATCATATCTTGTGTGATCAATGTTTGTGAGTAAAGCAGAAGAGAAGGTTCCCTTTTATAATTGGGGGAAAGGATGCGCATTAAATTTCCTAAAAGAATAAAATATAATATATATTATAATCATGTATAGTGGAATAAAGGAACCCCATATTTGAATTTATAATGGTATAGGGTCTAAATAAATACATCCAATCCCTTTAAGATAATTTTTGGAGAAATTTTAAGTTTAATATTCTAGTTATACCACATTAAAACAATTTTAACCATCACCAAGAAAACTTTTTTTTACAAAGATAACATAATTATATGAAAAAAGAAAAATGTGGATTTCTAATCAAAATTATACATTCTAATTAAAAATTTGGAATCCATTTTTTAGATTTAATTTTTTTAGGTTGCATAAATTAATTTTATTATAAGAACATAAAATTCCGGAAAGATACGTTTTATTAAAATTATATATTTACACATTAAATTAATTTTACATAAAAATCAGTTAAAAATTTTGTTTAAAAAACTTTTTTTAGTTTTTTAATGATTTTTTTAAATTTTAAATCATTAAAAAATTGAAATGAACCTTCCAATCATAAAATTATATATAAAGACCCTAAATTTATTTTTAATTTGAATAAAATATATCATATGTTAAAAAATGTCAAGATTCAGTTCCCAAATACAAAATAATGGTTTAAAAGCATTATTTTACCCCATAAACAATATTTTGTTGATAAAAATGCTTTATAATTTATCTGGTCATTATATCATAAAAAATATGTTATAAAATTTATAGCATCTAAAAAGTCTTTATTTTTCAATATTCACTAATAAATGAATATTTTTAGGAAATTACAAAATATTGATCCTAAGAATATTATGAAATGATAATTTTGAAAATTACTTCCATTTAATCAAATATTATTTATAAAATTTAATAAATTAATTATAATGTCAACACCCAAAATACAATAAAAATCATTTTGATGAAAATATATTTTAAAGAATAAAATGACATTATTATCAGTTCATTCCAAATAACCATAATTAAATTAATGTTAGTATATATGATCAAATATATTTTCTAAATATTTCATAAATATATTCATGAATAATTATTAATTTAATCTATTATGATATAGACACATTATCTGTATAAATTTAGTTTTTTTAGAAAAAAATTTAATTTTACCTTTGCATGATTTTGTTTTAATTTGTAACCAATTTAAAACTATTGAATTAGTTTTTTGAATATCTAAAAAATAAATTTTTATTATTTATTTATTTTTAGCCATACCTTCCAATCTAATGTCTATGAGATAACCGAGACATTAAATATTTATAATTCAATAATATATTGCAGTATATTTAAACTATTTTTTAAAAAGAAAGCTATGAAATTTAATAGTCATATCCTTTTGCACATATTATTACATTATTTTAAGCATAACTAGACATCAAATATAAACCAAGGATCATAAACTCCAGTGTCTTTGGATGATTAGGTACATAATTAGAAATAATAAAAACAAAATAGAAAGGATTATTTAAACTCTATAATTATCTCCTAAATTCCATTGAGGTATTACATCTAAATAGGATATCCTAGGGAATACATGAACAAAAATGATGGGCTAAAAATCCCAATAAGGGAGAAAACATAGAAATAAAGTATAGAAAATAGGATAGAAGGCAAAACATGATGACATTAAAGTACATTAAACTTGAATAAACATATGGAATCGTAACATATATAACACGGAATCATATAATAATGGCTTCATAGGATTGTGGAAACAACACACAACATGACATAAGCTTGATTTAAGGCTAACTTCCAAGACTATTGCATATAGTGTACAGAGTCCCATAAAGGAATCAGGTTCAATCATTGTCCCCACATGACGTCTCATGAGACTAAACATTTCCCAATGCATTGGAGTGCCATCTGGGCCCAACCATTATAGAATTTTCATGAATACATGTTCCACATTAAGAATCAAACATAAGGTATAAACTTAAGGGTTACCCATGGAAAGAAAAGATCATCATAATCATGTCATAAGGAATAAATAATGGGAATGTCATAATGATTTCCATGAAAGAATGGATTTAAAACATACATGGAAATTAATAAGGTAAAATAGGCATATATCATAATAAATTATCTCCAAATAATGTGAATACATGTACAAATAGTGTTTAAGAAACATATGAAATGAACTACTTTAGTGTAGTTTAATGAAAAATATTAAAGATTCATTAAAGAGGAAAAAGGCATATTTTTTTTGTAAAATAAAAAACGAACCAATAAAGAGTTTCAAGATAAAATGTGTTATTTTATAAAAATAACAGTGTATTAAAACATATTATGGGTGGTACTTGAAAATGGGTAAGAATTTTGGAAGTTCCATTTAATCAGGATTTCTTTTGGCAGGAATTAAAAAGGCATCCTTTTAAATAATTTATTTCCCCCTTAAGGAAAGAATAATTGAGATAGATTCATATGTTTAGAACACACACAAATAAATTATGAGTTTTAAATAAAAATAATTAAGTATTACATTTGGTTAAAGATAGATAAAGAGTAACCCAAAAGAAAAATGGAGGTTCGGTGAGAATCCCGTACATTATATAGGAAAGTGTTCTGCAATTTCACTTAATGTCTAGGATAATGAATATATAATCATTAGTAATTTAATTCAGAACCTCTTGAACCTTTATATGATTTATTATAACATTATGATGTTCATTTTTATTTTTTTTAATTATTTATAAGATTAAATTCTGTCATTCGGGAGTGTTTGCTTCCTTGGTTTTCATGATTGGTTCACTTTTATACATGTATAAAAGATTATGTAAAATAAAAATAGTAATATAGAATTAAAATTATATGTTATTAATGAACTTTCATAATATTAAATAGTCTTATATATCATTTTTTTCTATATATGATGATGATTCATTAGATAAAACATTAATGACAACTATTAAGATTATTTTGGCATCTTTTCGATCATAAAAAATTAAATTTTTATTATTATATAATATTATGTAAATATATAGGCTACTAAACACTAAATATGTTTTTATATTCATTTTAGAATTTTTTTAACCATTAAAATTGTTTTATAACAAGAATTGTAGTAGGTATTAGAAAACAAAAAACCACCATCCACTAGGTGGTTGATGTTATTAATATTTTCATGACTTATTATATTCCCCCTTTACTTATTTTATATGAAATGTGCATAATTTGTGTGAAATATTAATGTTTTAATATTAAGTATAATATTTGAGCATTTTTAGAAGTAGTCAAATTGAGTCAGTTTAATGTTTTAATTATAACTATCACTATACTGATCCAAATTGTGTGGTTCTTGTTTTTTAGGATTCTCCTTTCAATATACAACATTTCATTAGAAGGAACCATGATCCAATTCTGCCATTTGAAGGGTCATATGGTCCTCACAAACAAGACCAAAGAATCTGTGAAGAAACTGGACTATTCATGAAGATTGATTTACTGGGCTCCATCCAGAAGTTCAAAAACCTTCAATCTCCACCATAATTCGGGGGACACTACATTGAATCTTGGATAAAAATTGCATGGCCCAAATCCAAGTACAAGGGGCCCAAATAAACCTTTGAAGTCCAGCCCACCATTCTGGCCGAGAATTAAAATCAGTATAGTATGCATGACATATCTTCTGATGTAAGCATCCAATCGAGCTGAGATTTTGCAGTGTGAAAGAGGAGATATAGGCGGCCGACTTTGTTGAATAAGTAATTCGAATTTGAAGGCATCTTCCTGTTCACAAATCCATTCACATTTTGGACATCGAAAAAGAATGGATAGAAATGGACAGTTTACCTTTGTTTAATCAACCGGCCATAACTTTGGCTCCAATTGTCCAAATGCCTCCAAATTTTGAGAGTAGTCGGCAAACATTATTGTCTACAACTTTGAAGAAGGATGTATTTGAAGATTCGGCTGTCTGTATAGCTCAATTGGCGAAGCAAGTGGAGGGACAGATTGGGAATGCAAACAGTCCACTCCTTGGGCTATAAATACTCTCCCCTTCTCTCCTTGAGAGGGGTTGGCATTTCAGGAGAGAGGAGATCATATTGGCACGACCAAAGCTTTGCCAAAGGCTTGGGAGGACCTGCCAAACTCAAGTTTTCACTTGAGAGACCTTTCCTCCTCTCTTTCTTTTCACTTACTTTTGTGTTCTTCATTTTTGTAATCTTGTAATTCCCTTTCTTTGTAATTCTGTTTTAATGCAAGTTACTTCTTCAATATCTCTTATTCTCTTCCACATTCTGTATTTTAATATTAATATTCTTAAAATAGTTTAAATTCAGTTCAATCCCCTTCCCTTCTTAAGCTTCCTCATTCAATCGAAATTCCATTTTTGATTCTTAAATTATTTCGTGTGTGTGTTCGGCACACTACTCTTATCTTGTCCCTTTCTTTTTCTTCTCTTTATAATTCATCACCATAAACATATATTACCAGATTATTAATCACCCAAATGGCTGAGTAAATCTCTCATTGGGGTGAGTTATAATTTAGGTATGTTAAGTGATTGAGAGCTTCTGCTCGATGAATATTCTTTGAATTAACATTGTGTATGTTGGACTTAACATGTCATGGATTAATGACTTGTTTTGTTTAACATGTGGTTTCCATGGATTATTGGAACCATAAATACACAACCATAAATAAGATATGATTGAGATTAAAACCTTAAGTTAAGTTAAGTCTTGGTTTAAAGTCTTAACACTTAAGAATTCTAATCAACATCATCTTGTGACATGGGTGTTAATTTAAATGCAATATAAAGCAAAGCTCGAGGATATCACAAGCTTAACTAACCTAATGATGAACTCACCCCAATCTTTATCAATTTGGTAAATCAAACATCATCCATAAATCATTTCAATTAAGCTCTGCAAACAAACCCCCCTAATCAAAATACAATCAACTAAAAACAAACGACTACTACAAAGTATCATCGTCGAGGATTCGACCCGAGTGCTGCTATACACATTAGCAGAGCACCGGAACCTTGAACGGTCGATAGGCAACAATCGGCCGCACTTTCAAATGGCGTCGTTGCCGGGGATGGTGCTTTAAGTAGTCATTAGTTTCTGGTTATTGTCAAGAAAACACAAAAAAAAACAAATTTTTTAAAAAAAAATTGACAAAAAAAACACAAAGAAAAACCCGTCTTCTCATAAAAATCATAAACTGAAAAAATACAAAGAAAAACCTGTCTTCCTCTTTCTTCCAAAATCTCTCTGAATGCCCCGTAGCCTTCCAAACAATCCCTCAGATTTGTTTGACCCTGAAATTGAGCGAACACTTCGCCAACTTAGGAGGAACATAAGAGATACTCAAATAATTCAAGAACCAATCATTGCCCTACCAATTGAATTAGATATGGCCAATCCTAGGGAACAAACATTGAAAGAACTTGCTGCCCCTGATATGAATTACCAACCTCTTGGTATTCAATATCCAAACATTGAAGCTGACTTCGAACTCAAATCGGGTTTGATTCATCTTCTCCCTCATTTTCACGGGCTAGCCGGTGAGGATCCACATCTTCACCTTAAAGAGTTCCAAGTAGTATGCTCTACCATGAAGCCTCAAGGGGTTTATGAAGAACAAATCAAGCTTAGAGCTTTCCCCTTTTCCCTAGCGGATTCTGCCAAGTCTTGGCTCTACTACCTCCCACCTGGTTCCATAAACTCATGGGTTGACATGAAGAGACTTTTCCTTGAGAAGTTCTTTCCCGCTTCCCGAACAGCTTCTATCCGAAAGGAAATAAGCGGCATCCGTCAATTCCCTAATGAATCACTCCATGAGTATTGGGAGAGGTTCAAAAAGCTTGTGGCAACTTGTCCACACCATCAAATCCCTGACCAACTCCTGATCCAATACTTCTATGAGAGGTTATTGGCTATGGAGCGAACTCTCATTGATGCCGCAAGTGGCGGTGCTCTTGTTGACAAAACTCCTGCAGCTGCAAGAGATCTCATAAGTAACATGGCTGCAAACACGCAGCAATTCCATACTCGAGCACATGCTCAAGTGAAACAAGCCCAAGAGAATCAATCCATAGAGCCCAACAAGATGACTGAGTGGATGAGTGAACTTACAGGTCTTGTGCGTCAACTAGCGGTGGCTACCAAAGCCCCAACCTCATCTTCTCCACAGTCACTATTCCCTGGACCTATCAAGAATTGTGGAATCTGCAACTCTCCATCTCATCCGACTGACACATGTCCACAACTTCAAGATGATCCATCTGATTCATCTAGTCCAATGGAGCTCAATGCGGCATATGCTCAGCGAAACTTCAACCCTCAACAATCAGGTCAGTTTGTTAGAAACTTCAACCAACCCCACTCTGAGCCCTTCTCTTCTACCTTTAACCCACCTCTGAGGTATGGTAATCCCATTTCTCATCCTCCTCAATTCCCTCCTCAAAACCCAAACCAATTCCAATATGGTCAAGGTGGTGGTAACTTCCATCAACCTTATCCTTTTGTTCCTCAACCCCAAAGGAACAATCCTCCTCCTGGATTCCACTATCCTAACGAGCCTTCCCAATTCCCCACCCAATACAATCGCTTTCCCAAGAACCAAAATCAAGGCCAACCCAATTTGGGACATGCCTCTTCTTCCAAGCAACCATGGGAAAGTGCCGTGGAAGATCTTGCTTCCTTCACCCGTTCTAGCCTCAAGAACATTGAAACCCAAATAGGTCAACTTGCATCCCACCTGAGCCAGCAACAACAATCAAATTCTTCCCAACTCCCAGCTCAACCATTACCCAACCCTAAGGGTAATGTAAGTGCAATTGCACTTAGATCGGGAAAGCAAATTGCTATACCCCATGTTGATTCCTCTACCTCCCCTTTCAATGTTGATCTAGAAAATGAAAAGAACAAAAAGCTGGAAAAGGAACTTGAATCCACTCCTTCACCTCCTTCCATTCCTCTAAGGAACCCAATTCCTTTTCCTCAAGCCATCTCCAAGCCTAAGAAGTCCTTTGAACCTGATCCTGAAATGCTTGACATGTTTAGACGTGTTGAAGTGAACATCCCCCTCTTAGATGCCATCAAACAAATCCCTAAGTATGCCAAGTTTCTTAAGGAATTGTGCACCCATAAGAGGCAACTTAGGAACATTGAAAATGTTTTAACTCAACAGTCCATTCCCATGAAGTGCAAAGATCCAGGGACCTTCACGGTTCCATGTCAAATAGGGAGTTCCAACTTTGATGATGCACTCATAGACCTTGGAGCCTCAATAAATGTCATGCCCAAATCCATTTTCTCCAACCTTGGTCTAGGTCCCTTGCACCCAACGGGTATTGTCATTCAATTAGCCAATCGAAGCACTGCCAGTCCTGAGGGGATAATTGAGGATGTTCTTGTTCGGGTCAATGATCTTATCTTCCCAGCTGATTTCTATGTCCTTGACATGGAAGGTGAGACGACCTCTTCTCGATCTCCCCTAATTCTAGGAAGACCATTCCTCATGACTGCGAGAACCAAGATTGATGTCCACTCAGGCATCTTATCCATGGAATTCGGTGACCAACTGGTCAAGTTCAACATTTTCCAAGCCATGCGATACCCATCCGAGGATCACTCTGCATTCTCAATCCATGCTTTTGAGGACACTTCTAAGATTAAATCGAACCCCAATCCACCATGTTCTTCATGTTCTAATGATAAAGGATCTTGTGAAATATGCACCATGATTAACAAAGTCATAAATGGTGAAGTTGATGTGGACCTCTCATTCATAGACTCCATCAATCTAGAGGAACTTGAAAACTCTCTTGAATCCCACATCAACTCTGATCTCTACTGCTCCACCTTGGACAGTGTTGAGGAAAATGATCCAAACCCATCTAGAATCCCTTCTCCTACTCCTAACTTGTCTAGATCTCCAATCAAGGCTGAAACTGATCTAAAACCACTTCCTTCACACCTCAAGTATGCATTCCTTTTCCATGATCCCTCCTACCCTGTCATTATCTCTGCTTCACTTTCTGAAACTGAGGAGTCCCAACTTGTTCAAGTGTTAGAGGAAAACAAAAATGCCTTAGGCTGGACCCTAGAGGATATTCCAGGAATCAACCCTGCCCTTTGTATGCATCACATCCATTTAGAGGAATCATCCAAACCAATTAGGCAACCTCAAAGAAGACTCAATCCACTCATAATTGAGGTAGTTAGGGAAGAGATTACCAAGCTTCTTCAAGATGGTATTATCTACCCAATTTCTGATAGTGAATGGGTTAGTCCAATTCAAGTCGTTCCTAAGAAGGGCGGGATAACAGTTGTCACAAATGAACATGGAGAAGTAGTTACAACTCGAGTGAAAAACAAATGGCGTGTGTGCATCGATTATCGCAAATTGAATGCTGAAACACAAAAAGATCACTACCCACTTCCTTTCCTTGACCAAATGCTTGAGAGATTGGCCGGAAAGTCACACTATTGCTTCCTTGATGGTTACACCGGCTACTTCCAAATTCCAATCGCACCTCAAGACCAAGAAAAGACCACATTCACTTGCCCCTTTGGAACCTATGCCTATAGGCGAATGCCTTTTGGCCTTTGTAATGCTCCTGCAACATTCCAGCGGTGTATGATGAGTATCTTTTCTGAATTCATTGAGAATTGCATGGAGGTATTCATGGATGACTTTACCATTTATGGCGAGTCATTTGAATCTTGCTTACATTCACGCTCTTTGGTCCTTCAAAAGTGTGTCAAGTGCAACCTTGTGCTGAATTTTGAAAAATGTCACTTCATGGTTTCAAATGGGATTGTTCTAGGGCACATAATTTCTCAAGAGGGTATCCAAGTTGATCCATCCAAAATTGAGGTGATCCAATCACTTCCTGAACCCAAATCAGTTCGAGACATTCGGTCCTTCCTTGGTCATGCCGGTTTCTATCGGTGATTCATTCAGAACTTCAGCAAGATTTCCCTCCCACTCACTCGTTTACTTCAAAATGATGTCACATTCAATTTTGACGAGGCTTGCAAGAGAGCCTTCATTGAACTCAAATCTGCTCTCACATCTGCTCCAATAATTCAACCCCCAGATTGGTCCTTACCATTTGAATTGATGTGTGATGCTTCTGATAGGGCCATTGGGGCTGTTCTTGGTCAAAGAAGAGAAAACATTCCTCATGTCATCTTTTATGCCTCAAAAACATTGTATGAAACTCAATCACACTACACTGTGACTGAAAAAGAACTTTTAGCTGTGGTTTTTGCCTTGGATAAATTCCGGCCCTATCTCTTAGGTGCCAAAATCATCATCTTCACGGACCACTCAGCATTAAAGTTCTTACTTAAGAAAAGTGATTCCAAACCAAGGCTAATAAGATGGATTTTAATGCTCCAAGAGTTTGACCTTGTGATAAAAGATAAACCTGGAAAAGAAAACCCTGTGGCTGACCACCTGAGTAGAATTTCTAATTCTTCTCATTCTGAAATAATTGATCCTGAATTTCCAACTGAACACCTCTCCTCTCTCACTCCAAAGTTACCATGGTATGCCCCAATTGTCAATTACTTGGTTTCCGGTGTTTTCCCTGAATATTTTTCAAAAGAACAAAAAGAAAAGATGAAAAGTGATTCAAAGCATTATTTTTGGGAAGATAATAAACTTTGGAAAACCGGGGCTGACATGGTAATCAGGAGATGTGTTGATGAAACTGAACAATCCTCCATCTTGGAATTCTGCCATTCATTGCCTGGAGGTGGCCACTTTGGACCACAAAGGACTTCTCGAAAGGTCCTAGATTCTGGATTCTTTTGGCCTTCACTCTTCAAGGACTCACACGAGTTCTGTCAATCATGTCCCACTTGCCAAAAGTTTGGCACAATTTCCAAAAGAAACGAAATGCCTCAAAATCCATTAATCTTCTGTGATCTTTTCGATGTTTGGGGCATCGATTTCATGGGACCTTTTCCCCCTTCCAATGGATTATCCTACATTCTTCTTGCGGTCGATTATGTTTCTAGGTGGGTTGAGGCCAAACCCACTAGGAAAGATGATGCTCAAACTGTGAGTGAGTTCCTCAAAAACCATATCTTCCATCGATTCGGAACACCACGTGCTTTGATAAGTGACTTAGGAACTCATTTCTGTAATAGAACCATGGAGTCACTTTTGAAAAAGAATGGGGTTGTACATAAAACATCCATTTCATATCACCCTCAAACAAATGGAATGGCTGAACTTTCTAATAGAGAAGTGAAAAGAGTGCTTGAAAGAATTGTTAAGCCCACAAGAAAAGACTGGCCCGATAGACTTGGTGAAGCACTTTGGGCCTATCGAACAGCCTATAAGACACCCATTGGGATGTCTCCATTTAGGCTAGTCTTTGGTAAAGCCTGTCATTTACCAGTTGAAATCCAACATAAGTCATTTTGGGCTGTCAAAACATGTAATTTTGATTGTGAAAAATCTGGTGAAGAAAGATTGTTGCAGTTGACTGAATTGGAGGAGCTTCGACTCGATTCGTATGAGAACTCCATTCTCTACAAAGAAAAGGCAAAGTCACTCCATGACAAGCACATTCTTCGAAAGGTATTTCATGAAGGTGAAAAGGTAATGCTCTTCAATTCTCGATTTCGACTTCACCCAGGTAAGCTCAATTCTCGTTGGGATGGACCTTTTATTATTACTAATGTTTACCCATTTGGTGCAGTGCAAGTCGAAGACCCTTCTTCAAAAAGAACATTCACGGTAAATGGACACCGGTTAAAGCATCACCATGAGAGTCCATTCACTTCAGGTTCCACATCGACTTCCATTGACCCACCACTAGATGGAAATGGCGACCCACCAAATCCAAACCAGGGGGCACCTCTTTCCCTTTAACTCTCTCTCTATCTCTTCCTCTCTCTACCTCTTTCTTCTTCTTCCTCTCTCTTTCATTTTGTTACCACTTTATTCATCAAACCCTTTCTTTTTATATTTCTTGTGTGGGTGTGTATTTAAAAAAAAACCTTAAAAACTAAAAAAAAAAAACAAAAAAACACAATTACTTAAAAAAATTACAAAAAAAGAGTCATGCTTACTCACCATCTAGTTTTGAAATTTTGTCCAACCATTTTGGGGAGTCAAAAGGCTTGTTTTAAACTCAAATATATTGAATTTTTATCTCAAACTTGGGTAAACAATTTTGTGTCAATAACAAACATTTTGAATGAACAATTTTTGGTGGAAAATGATTTTCCCCTACCGTGAGGAATAACATTAGCCTTCATGCCAAGGTCATCTATGGCCATCTTTTTCATTGTGTGTCTTCACCACTGATTGTGAGTCTTGAGTTTGTGGACCTTCGAGCTGAATTTCCATCTTTTGTGTGCATTAATATGATAGAGGCATTTTCTAAGCCACATGAGAATCAGAATAGCCAAATAGCCTCCCGTTACCCTTACATTGATCCTACTTTTGAAAGCCCCTTTAAGCCTATGAAAACCTTTCTTTTGATAGCCACATTACAAGCCTAAAACCTTGTCCCACCCAACATCTTCATGGATTTTCATTGTATAATTTATTGAAATTTAAGTGTGGGGGGAATGGACTTCATTTTTGGGCGTACTTTCATTGATTTCCAATGTGTCATCATATGCTTGAGGGCAAGCATCCATTCAAGTGTGGGGGAGATGTTGTAATTCTGTGAGCTTTGGGTTGTATATGTGTAATTGTCATTTGTACAAAAGTCATTGAAAAGTGTTCAAAAAAAATGAAAAACATTTATATTAAAAAATGAAAAAAAAGGAATGGGTTGTGTCTTGGGTGGGTCAAAAATCATTCATCCTCAACCTTTGATCGTGTTATAACTACTAAAATTAGTTCCATGAGAAGATCAAACATGGGTTGGGAGATGACCTTGAGACTTGTTTCAAGCACAACTTTCGAAAAAAAAGCAAAAAAAAAAAAGAAAAAAAAAAGAACACTTGAATCATCTTGTATTGTGTCATTATTGGAAGTCTTCCATGTTGTACATATTCCATCATCTCACCCTATTCCATTTTCTATCTCCCTCACTTTTCATTCATCACACATTCATTCCCTTGTAAATATGTGTTTCTATTTCCTTTCAAATCAAATTTCAAAAAAAATGTGCATTGATTTTTCCATGTTGGTGTTTTTAACCCCTCTTTTCCTTTGGACATTATATACCTACCGTCCCATAGCCACTGAAAAACCCCTTAAAAGACCTCTTGATTATTGTACACATTAGATTTGGGAATGGAAGCTGAGAGCTCTTACAAACTCTTGATTTTCACTTTTTGTTGGTGAATGAGTGAACCTCCTAAAATACATTTTTATCATCTTGAGAGGAGTAAGTTTTGAGTGCCTACATTTTCCAATTCAAACCTTGAACATGAAAAAATGAATTGTTTATGATGCATTATTGTGAACCAAATTTGTGATGGAATTCAATATGGATGAGTGAAATATTCTAAACCTCCCCTGATTGGAGAAAACAAAATTTTAATATTTGTTGGTGAGTGAAAATGATTTTGTCATGTTTTTATATTTGTTGCACATGAGGACACGCGCAAATATAAGTGTGGGGGAGTTGATGTTATTAATATTTTCATGACTTATTATATTCCCCCTTTACTTATTTTATATGAAATGTGCATAATTTGTGTGAAATATTAATGTTTTAATATTAAGTATAATATTTGAGCATTTTTAGAAGTAGTCAAATTGAGTCAGTTTAATGTTTTAATTATAACTATCACTATACTGATCCAAATTGTGTAGTTCTTGTTTTTTAGGATTCTCCTTTCAATATACAACATTTCATTAGAAGGAACCATGATCCAATTCTGCCATTTGAAGGGTCATATGGTCCTCACAAACAAGACCAAAGAATCTGTGAAGAAACTGGACTATTCATGAAGATTGATTTACTGGGCTCCATCCAGAAGTTCAAAAACCTTCAATCTCCACCATAATTCGGGGGACACTACATTGAATCTTGGATAAAAATTGCATGGCCCAAATCCAAGTACAAGGGGCCCAAATAAACCTTTGAAGTCCAGCCCACCATTCTGGCCGAGAATTAAAATCAGTATAGTATGCATGACATATCTCCTGATGTAAGCATCCAATCGAGCTGAGAATTTGCAGTGTGAAAGAGGAGATATAGGCGGCCGACTTTGTTGAATAAGTAATTCGAATTTGAAGGCATATTCCTGTTCAAAAATCCATTCACATTTTGGACATCGAAAACGAATGGATAGAAATGGACAGTTTACCTTTGTTTAATCAACCGGCCATACCTTTGGCTCCAATTGTCCAAATGCCTCCAAATTTTGAGCGTAGTCGGCCAACATTATTGTCTACAACTTTGAAGAAGGATTTATTTGAAGATTCGGCTGTCTGTATAGCTCAATTGGCGAAGCAAGTGGAGGGACAGATTGGGAATGCAAACAGTCCACTCCTTGGGCTATAAATACTCTCCCCTTCTCTCCTTGAGAGGGGTTGGCATTTCAGGAGAGAGGAGATCATATTGGCACGACCAAAGCTTTGCCAAAGGCTTGGGAGGACCTGCCAAACTCAAGTTTTCACTTTAGAGACCTTTCCTCCTCTCTTTCTTTTCACTTACTTTTGTGTTCTTCATTTTTGTAATCTTGTAATTCCCTTTCTTTGTAATTCTGTTTTAATGCAAGTTACTTATTCAATATCTCTTATTCTCTTCCACATTCTGTATTTTAATATTAATATTCTTAAAATAGTTTAAATTCAGTTCAATCCCCTTTCCTTCTTAAGCTTCCTCATTCAATCGAAATTCCATTTTTGATTCTTAAATTATTTCGTGTGTGTGTTCGGCACACTACTCTTATCTTGTCCCTTTCTTTTTCTTCTCTTTATAATTCATCACCATAAACATATATTACCAGATTATTAATCACCCAAATGGCTGAGTAAATCTCTCATTGGGGTGAGTTATAATTTAGGTATGTTAAGTGATTGAGAGCTTCTGCTCGATGAATATTCTTTGAATTAACATTGTGTATGTTGGACTTAACATGTCATGGATTAATGACTTGTTTTGTTTAACATGTGGTTTACATGGATTATTGGAACCATAAATACACAACCATAAATAAGATATGATTGAGATTAAAACCTTAAGTTAAGTTAAGTCTTGGTTTAAAGTCTTAACACTTAAGAATTCTAATCAACATCATCTTGTGACATGGGTGTTAATTTAAATGCAATATAAAGCAAAGCTCGAGGATATCACAAGCTTAACTAACCTAATGATGAACTCACCCCAATCTTTATCAATTTGGTAAATCAAACATCATCCATAAATCATTTCAATTAAGCTCTGCAAACAAACCCCCCTAATCAAAATACAATCAACTAAAAACAAACGACTACTACAAAGTATCATCGCCGAGGATTCGACCCGAGTGCTGCTATACACATTAGCAGAGCACCGGAACCTTGAACGGTCGATAGGCGACAATCGGCCGCACATTCAGTGGTGAATCAACACCTCAAAAAAGATGTTTTCTTTTTTAGAATAAAAATTAATGAGAAGGCAATTGATGGTTTATATACCCTTTACATACTAAAATTAATGTAAAAATATGATACTGGAGTTATCATGTTTAGGTAGGTGAGGGAAGGATAATAAAATAAATTAAATTAAAAGAGAGGGAATGGTTTACTTATTAAGTGTTGTCTCCTAGAGAACCTCCTTAAGGGACATAGAAATGGTGTTTTGGTGAGGCCAGAAAGACCAGATAATGTGGAAGTGTTTTGGGGGAGGAATTGGATAGAATATAAAAAGTTCCAACGATTAAAATATATGAGGAGAAGATGTGGTTAAGAGTGGTATTTATACTGGTAATAGAGGTTAGTTTTTGATTATTTTATTCATTAACTTAATATTTTGGATCAAGACTGTAAATAATGTTGATTATTAAGACCAAGTATAGTAACTATTTTATCTGAGTTCTAACTAATGGGTGATTTCATCATACAAGACTCAAAGATTCATTTATTTTTCTTAAAATGTTAAATACCATAAATTATCGTATTTCACTATTCATGAAAAATTTGATAACTTTATAAAAATCCAAAAAAATCCGTCCCAAACTTTTTTTGACATATAAATTTAAAAAATGGTATACATTTCATGAAAATAATTTTCTTAATAAGTTCCCTTAAAATTATCTTATAATCATAATAAAACATAATATTAATTTTTGAATTTATTTTATGAAAATAATTTTTCATTTAAATCATTATATTAATTATAAAATTATAAATAATCATTTATGTTTCATAAAAATTCCAATACTTAATTTATCAATTTTGAAACATTTTACACTTATACCATACTCGAAAAAGCCCTTATGTTAGGACCCATCGATTTTCCAAATGCTGGCCCTCTCACTCAGAGAGAAGTTGGAGTTCAACCAATCCCCTTGATGGACCATAATCAAACATCTAGAAAGTTGAAGATGATGCAAAAACAATCACCATCACATGGCTCAAATCCAATACTGATGCACGTCGAACCACCAGATCAGGATCCTAACCCACAATCGACCGCAACATGAATTCTAACAATGGAGGCCCATGGAATGTCAAGAACCCCATTACTGGGCCTAATCACCCATCAAATGTGGAAAAGGGTGCTGTATGGAGAGAGTGATGGGTACGCAGAAGACCCTAAACCCTGGGTCAGGAAAAGACAAAATGAAACATGTCAATCAGGGAGGAATCCCACCAAAAGATGGAAGACAACAAGTGGAGAAACAAGTCCAGAGGAACCAAAGGCGGCGGTGGGGGAGACCCAGTCCCACCTAGATAAATTATTGCTTTATGTTGGAACTATCGTGGGCTTGGAAACCCAAGAAAGGTTTTCTTGCTTCAGTGAAATTGCGCTCAAAGTCGCCCCGATATGGTTTTCTTGTTCGAAACTGTACTGGAAAAAAAGGACACCAATGGTATTGCTCTAAATTGCGGCTTCCAAGGCTGCTTTATTGTGCCTATACAAGACCATTCTGGGGGCCTCTCTCTCCTTTGGAAGGACAATATGGACATCAAAAATTTTTCCTTTTCCTTGCACCATGTGGCAGTGAATATTCAAACAGACTTTCACCCACCCTGGACTTTTGTGGGATTCTATGGTTGTCCATCCCATAATGTTAAGGTGAGTCATGGGATCTTCTATGCAAGATGTGACATAATTTATTGAGACCTATCCTCTTCGGAGTATATTTCAATGAGATTATGTTCCATAAGGAAAAGAGGGGAGAAATCATCCGACCCTCAGCTTCGATGTCAAACTTCAAGGATGTGGTCTCTAGGGAGGCCGTGGTTGATCTGGGGTACATAGGTAATCCTTTTACCTGGTTCTGCAGAAATACTGAATGCAACTGCATCGCTGAGAATCTTGATATATTTCTAGGTTCTTCTGATTGGATTAATCTGTTCATCATGTTTCAAATTGGCCAAAAGGCCCTTAACTATTTGGACCATTGTCCAATTCTCATTTATTGCACGCGAGTTGAACGAAATAGACAACTGAGAAGACCCTTCAGGTTTGAGAGAATCTGGTAAAAAGACCAGGAATGTGAAGAAGTGATCCGATCTTGTTGGAAAATCACCCACATGGATGTTTGTCCCAATCTCCTACAGGTCGCATATGAGCTGAGGAATTGGAGCAATAAGAAGTTCCACCACCCCGACTAGCATTATGGTGTCCTCAAAAATAGATTGAACAACCTCCTAAATAAACCCACATCTAATTTCATTCTCTCTAAGATTGGATCCACACAAATAGAGTTGGATACGACCCTGGGTATCAAGGAAAGCTTCTGGGCTATGCGGGTGCAGGATAACCACATTAAAGAGGGGTATGCTAATACCTGGTTTTTTCACCAGAATGCTTCAGCCAAGTGTCAGAAAAACTCTATTACCTGCATCATACAACCTGATGGAAGGAAAGTTTCTGACACCAATGGTATCCACGAGGCCTTTATTCACTATTTTCAGAACATCTTCATTGTAGGAACCCCTTTCATGTCCGCCAAAGTGGAAGATTGTATCAGACCTGTGATCACTGATGAGATCAATAAGAAGCTCACCAAAGATGTGACAGATGACGAGATATTCTTGGCTCTGGAACATCTTCATTCCACTAAGGCCCCGAGACCGGATGGATTCCATGTACTATTTTTTAAACAATACTGGCACATTATCGGTCCTGACATTTACAACATGATAAAGAATATATGGGATTGGAATTCTAGCATGGCCACCATCAATGAAACTATCCTTCTCCTCATCCCAAAAATTAAGAAACCTCTGGAAAACCCTGATTTTAGGCCCATCAGCCTCTACAATGTCTCTTACAAGATCTTCTCAAAGATCCTTTTCAATTGGCTGCGACCATGGTTACCTGATATTATCTCTGAAAATCATAGTGCTTTCGTGGACAAGAGACTGATCACTGATAATGTGATTGTGGACCATGAAGTGTTCCATTATATTAAATCTCACTCCACCAGGAAAAGAGGAACCATAGCCTGGAAATTGGATATGACCAAGGCCTACGATAGAGTGGAATGGAACTTCGTTCGTGTCGTTTTTCTGAAAATGGGTTTCTATGATCAATGGATAGATTTGTTCATGGACTGCATCTCGACCGTTTACTTTAAAATCAAGGTCAATGGGGAGCTCACAAAATGATTCTCCCCATCCCGAGGACTCTTCCAGGGAGATCTTCTCTCCCATTTTCTCTTCATTCTGGTGGCTGGCATGTTTTCTAATCTTATTTCTAGGGCTGCATCCACTAATTCTATTTAGAGGGAAAAGTTCTGCTGTGTTGTCCCACCAGTGCCGCATCTTTTCTTCACCGATGGCTGCCTCCTTTTTTCCAGATCTATAATTAATGAATGTCGGGTGATCTGTCAAGAAATCCACTAGTACGAGAGGGTGTTTGGCCAGTCAATCAATCATGAAAAATCATAAATTCTGTTCCATGCATGGGTGCCTCTCCTTAAGAGGGATAAGCTATGTGCTTCAGCTGGTATACATATGATTGTGAAACATCAGAAGTATATTGGGCTTCCCACAGTGATAGGCCAATCCAAAAAAGAAATCTTTGCATCTCTAGTGGATAGGATCGAGAAAAAAATTCTTGGCTGGTCCCCTAAAGGAATTTTTAAAGTGGGAAAAGAGACCCTCATGAAAGCAGTCATCCAGTCTATCCCCATCTATTTCATGTCCCTGTTTAAGCTCTCGTCATTCATCGTTGACCAGATCCACACACGCACTACCAATTTCTGGTGGGGTATGAATGATGGAAGGAATCGACCCCACTGGATGGACTGGGAGAAACTCTGCAAACCCAAATCAGATGTTGGTATGGGATTATGGAATCTTATTCTCTTCAATGATGCACTGTTGTCCAAGAAAGGATGGTGACTTGTTAACCATCCTTCATATCTTTGTGGATAGGTTCTACGAACTATGTACTTTCCTCACACAGACTTCCATTCTTCCTCTCTTGGTCACCGCCCCAGCTTCCTCTGGAGAAGCATTTGGGGGGATAAAAAGCTCCTGGATAAAGGACTGGGCTAGAGGATTGGGTCTATCTCATCGGTCAATATTTGGAATGATCCTTGGCTTATCAATAAGGAAGGTAATCTGGCTACATCCCCCATCCAACCAGGTCTTGAAGACGCCACTGTCAGCTGCCTCCTTTCCGACCAGGGACAGGGGTGGTGATTAGAAAATATCCTTGATTGGTTTAACTAAGGGGACCAAAGAATCATCCTTACATTCCCTGGGTCCCTGACATAGGCCCAGACCTTCTTTTATAGACCAATGACATCTTAGGCAAATACACGGTGAGATCCGGCTACAGACTGGCCCTTGACAACAACCTAGTTGGCCGGGATGAGGGACCATGGAAATTGATTTGGACACTCAAAGTTCCCCCTAAAATTCACCAATTTTGGTGGCAGGTTTTAACGGGTACTCTCACCACCATGAGCCTTCTCGCTTCCCAACATATGGTCAGTTCTGCATTTTTTCCTTTCTGCCTGATCACCATTGAAACTCCTTTAAACGCCATCATTCACTGCCCGGGAGCTAAGAAAGTTTAGAGTAAATGTTCTACGGCCTCTTCCGCTTCATTGGAATTGGCCTCTGACCTCCCTGATCCTCTGACGTGTTGGTTTCTCTTCTCTTTCCTTGGCTCTTTTAGGTTTTCTCTGCACTTTGTCCTAGATTATTTGGGTCTGGCGTAATGATGTCGTGTTTCAACAAGCTCACAAACCCCCCAAATTTTGGATTGATCGGGCCACTTCTTGGATTGAGGGCTGAAATAACTCAATGATCATTTTATGCCAGGTTTTACCCTCACCTTTCCCTCTCATTAGAATCCCCCAATATAAGGGATTATTAAGAATAACATGGACGCGTCTCTCCCGAAGTATGGGCTTGTTGTCCTCGGCCTTCTGGCCCCTAATCCCCTAGGGAAAATTTGTGCTGAAAAATATAAACCACATCAGGCTTTCTAGGAACCGACAGTTGCTAAGGCCATTCCCATCCTTGCTGGTTTGTTGCTCGCATTGGAATGTGGATGGAGCGATATTATTATCAAGTCTGACTACCTTATCATAATCGATGCAATTAACCACAACGATGGTGGGCTCCAGTCTTTTGGCATCATCATTAGAATAATTCTCTCATTCTACCACTGCTTCTCCTCGTTCACCTTATCCTTTACAAAAAGGGAAGGAAACAACATGACCCATTAGCTTGCGGCCTCAGGCCCATTTGACTCCATCCAGCTCTGGTTGGACAATTTCTTTCTTGGCTTTGTACTTGTACTTCTATTGATATTCTTCATTAATGATTTATGTTTTATTAAAAAATAATATATATATATATATATATATATATATCATATTTTCACTTTTAAGATATATAAATTTTATTTATACTTGTATAGGTAAGTTTACTATTATATTGGTTACTTTACTATTTCTAATTATCACATTACTATTCCAATGATCATCTTACTGTCCCATTGATATAGGTTCTTTAATCTCTATAAATACCACTTATTTCATTATTTATTTTTGATAATAACGTTTTTTATTTGGTTCGATAAATGATATATGAGATTTATAATATATGAAGTAATCATAAAAAGAGAATATCCATTGACAAAATTTTGGGTCATTACATTCTTCCCCCCTTATGAAAATTCACCCTTGTAATCGCGTTTTATATACGGAGGTGATAACATGTGTGGTTACTTATCCTATTTCCTTCTATTAAATATAAATTAAAAATAAAATTAGTGGTATTGAAAAATTAGGTAATAAAAATATAAAAATGAAACATTGATCATGGATGGATAAGATTTTAAATTAAAAGTATATCATATCTTGTGAATCCCTAGGTTTCAATCTATGTAATCCATTGTGATATAATTATAAATAGGGTTCTTACTAAATTTTTCAAGTCTTAATCTCCAAAATAACTAGATCTTTCTCTAATACCAACTATAATGGACATATCCTTTTACACATATTATTACAGAATTCTGAGCATCACTAGTCATCAAATAAAACCAAGCATCGTAAATTATAGTGGCTTTGGAAGATTATGTACATAATTAGAAAGAATGAAACTAAAATAAAAATATATTTTTTTAATCTCTATAAAAATATAGTAACTTCCTTTGATCTACTAAATATTTACAGGATAACCTAGAAAATATATAAACAAAAGGGATGAACTAAAAATCCTAGTAAGGGAATGAACATAGGAATAAATCACAGCACATGGGTTAGAAATCATAGCACGACAACATAAAATGGAAAGGAACCTGAATAATCACATGGAGTCATAACGTATAGAACATTGGATCATGTAATCATGGAATCATAAGAGCGTTTTTATAAAATAAAACATGATATAATCATGAGTCAAGGCTTACTACCAAGAATACGACACATGGTAGACAAAGTCCCATAAATGAATCAGGTTCACTCCCTATCCCAATGTGACATCTCATGAGACTAAACATTACCCAATGCATTGGAGAACTATCTTTTTTCACCCATCATAAAATTTTCATGAATATGTGTTCTATATGAATAATAAAATATAATCTATAAACATAACGGTTACCAATGGAATGAAATCTGTATCATAATTAGGTCCTAAGGCACAAACAATGGGACTGTCATAATGATGTCCATGATAGAATGGATTGAAAACATCAATGGACATTCATAATGGAAAATAAGTATATATCACGATAAATTTTATCTAACTTTTTTGAAATAGATAAAAATAGTTTTTAAGAAAATTTAGAAATGATCTACTTTATTCCGGTTTAACGAAAATATTAAAGAGACATTAAATAGGGAAAATGAATAATTTTTTTATAAAACTAGAAAGGAAACAAGATGTATTTTCTGGATAAAATGAGTGATTTTATAAAAATAATATTGGATTAAAATATATTATAGATGGTACTTGAAAATTTTTACAAAATTGGGATGTTTCCTTTAACTGAGATTTCTTATAGGGATGAATTACGAAAGGATCCTTATAAAACTTTTATTTTCCCACCAAAGAAAGAATAATTTAGAAAGGTTCAAATTTTTGGGGAAAAATAATTTAAGAAGATTAAATAAGATTAATTAATAATTAAATTTGGGTAAAGAGATCAAAATCATAACCCGAAAGAATAATGGATGCTCGGTGAGAATCTCTTAACTTAGGTTTAAAAGTGTTATGTACTTACAATTTATGTCCTGGATAATGAAATTGGATCAATTTATAATTTAATAAAGAACCTATTTAGCATGAATTTGATATATTATAATTATATCATGGTCATTTATGGTCTTTTTTATGAGTTATAAAATTCATTTTCATTGTTTGGGAGCATTTGTTTCATTGGTTTTCACGATTGGTTCAACTGTATGCATGTATAAAAGATAATGTAAATGGGAATAGTTAACTAGAATTGAAATTATAGGTTATAAATGAACTTCATGAAGATTAAATAGTTTTATATATCATTTTTTTAGATGTGATGATGATTCATTAGATAAAACATTATTGATAATTGTTTATATTATTTTGGTGTCTTTTCGATCATCGCAAACTAGTTTTGTTTTATTATTTAAGATTATGTACATATGATAGCTTCAAAAAACTAAATAAGTTATAATATTCATTTAAAAATCTATATTAACCATTATAATTTTCTTATGACCAGCCTTTATGTTGTTATTAGAAAATGAAAAATCATCATCCAAGAAGGTGGTGAATGGACACCTCATGAACGATGTTTCAATTTTCAGAACAATAGGGGAAGATAAGATAATTTATGGTGGATATTCTATTAACATAATAAAATTTAAGAATATATATTATATCGGAGTTATTAGGTTATTTTTTATAGGGGGTTAGGGATGGATAAAAGAAGAAAAGAAATTAAAAGAGAGAGAGGAATGGTTTTATCTCAGGAGTGTCGTCTCCTAGAGAACCTATTTAAGGGATTTGGAAATGGCCTTTTAGTGGGACCATCAATATTAAAACATGTGGAATAGTTTTATGATGATAATTCTTTAGAATATAAGTAACAACTATGTCTTAGAAATTTTGATGAGAAGAGGTTGTGAGGGGTGGTATTTATGGAGTGAGGAGTGTAACGACCCACACTTTACATACATTTTTAATACTTCAAAATTGAATCACACTTATTACAACATATGACAAAACCACAAAGGACAGTATAGGTATAGTGTCTTTAGAAACTGGGAAACATAAACAACTGGTTCATAAATCTTCTACAGTGTCTCCCATTTATTTCATCATATCTAAGGTCCCTTTTAGCATATTCTACTTAATATCCATCTTCCTGGCCTGGGGAAAAGAAAACATAAAAGGGTGAGCTCAAATGCTCAGCAAGGGCAAATAAAGGAAATAAAAATCATATCATATCTTTTTGAAAATTAAAACCTGCAAAAGAGATCATAATATCTTAACATGGAATAAATCATAGAAGTGAAAATGAGATCCCCATAATCATAACATAAAACTTGAATCTTTGTGGCATGCACACATAATCATGGAAAATCATTTCTTGTTAGTCATGACTCATTGCCAAGACTATCTTAGTGGACAAAGTCCCTTTCTGAACCGAGTTCACTCCTCGTTTCAGTCCTGTATCACTGAACCGAAATAACCTTCTGTTCCAGCCATGTCTATCTCATGAGATATAAAATCATTACCCAATGCATTGGAGGGAGATATAGGTCCCACCCATCTTATAATGAATCCTTTCTTATGTGTGCCACATAATCATAAAACATACATCATCGCATAACAAAAATGGGATTCTTGAAACATCATGACATCATAAATCAATTCATATATGACAAAGGAATTCATAAACATAATTCCATCACAACATAGTCAAACCAATGTAAAAATATGGATAGAAACAGAACCCTTTATTATCTTAGATGGAAAATAATTTTGATAAAACACTTGAATTGAATTCTTGAGGAAAATATCCTTTCTTCTTCAAAAACATTTTTCCTTTCATAACATGTCATACAACTTTAAAATAAAAGAAGTTGATTAAAAATAAACTTGAAAACTTGTAAAGGAAGCTTCTTTGAAGTAATGTTTTAAAAATCCATTCATGCCGTATAAGTTAAAAAACATTCTTCGTACTTTTGTCGGAAAAGTCAAAAAGTACCTCGTACGGAAAAACAACAAAAGATTCCTTTCATATTCTTTACTAAAAACTCACCTAAGGGTAAAATTGGATTTAAACTATTTCAAGTGGATGGAAACAATATTACATATTGAGGGAACATGGATGTGGATGATAAAATACACCCCAGTAAATACTTACGAATAAACAATCTCGGATAAAAATGAGATTGTGATATTTCCCTTACCTTAGGTCCGATTTGCTTTGTTCGTGTCCGAAGCTCCTGTATAATGGTTTAAATAATGTTATTGACTTATTCCAGAATCATAAATATTGATATGAGATCATATATGGTCATATTATTAGCTTCTTGTTAGTAATATTTCATTGTTACTTGTTACTCGGGTCTTTATAACTTTTTGTTCTTATGCGTGTTTTGTCGAATAAATTCTTATTCTTATCTTTAGGTTATAGATAATTCATGTCCAGAATGGTATTAGTGTAGTATATACCATATTCATTCATTCAATTCATTTATATAATCATTATGAAATGAAGATCATGTAGAACGAGTCGCATCACATCGTGGAGACGGTATTCCGTACGTACGCACGAGTGATGATATCGTTCCTATGATCGTGGAATTGTATTGGAGTATATATATATATTATTTCAGTATCAATATTACTTAATAATAATCATATATAGTTACTGATTACACCATTATACCCATCCTTGTAAGGTGATGGTGGAAAATAGATTACACCACGGCGTTGAGACGGTATTCCGTACGTACGCACGCGCGGTGATTTCATTTTTCCGTAGGATGGATAGAAGGTGAATTAGGGTTGTTTCATATTTATAATAACATATCAGTATGTAAGTAATACTGATGTTATAACTTTATCATGAAACAACTAAAGAAGAAGAAGTTGAAGAAGAAAGAAATTGAAAAGATCGGTAATGGATATTACCTCTTCTTTGGAACGCCTTTTTGGATCCTCCACTTAAGGAACTAAGATTGGTCTTTGGAGAAGACCAGGACCTCTAGGATTATTCTAGGGAAGTGGAGAAGGGAAATGGCAGGGGTTGGCCGAGCTTGAGTGCTCAAATTGGTGTGAGGAGGAGGGGGAGGAGGTGCCCTTTTATAAGGGAGGAGAGGGGCACCTTAGGAATATCTCAAAATATTATTTTATATTAAAGTCAAAATCGGTTTATAATGGTTCCAAAGGGTCTTATTTCGAAGCTAAAGTGGGGATGGGTCGAAATACTATCAACCAATAGGATTTAGACAAGTTTACGGTATTATTTTAACCTTATCAATTAGATTTAACTCTAAGTTAATTAATTTAACTTTTACCGTGTCTTTTTGTTTTCTTTCACTATATGGTTAATACACTTACTATAACATGCCAAACGAACCCCAAATTGTTTATTATTAATATATATATCCTTATCTAAGTCATTTGGCCGAACCTTAGATTTTTAGGAATAAAATAACAATTAATAATATAATATTTGATTTAAAAACTATTTTGTGTCAATTTTGACACTATTTGATATATGATTTTTGTGAAAGTCATAACAGAATTATATGTTCAAACCAAGTTGATTAAATCAATACTAATATATCATAGTAACCTAGAAAATTAGTGGAATTCATAAAAAGTCTCAAATTACATTTATTTTGGTATTTATATTATCAATTTTGTCAATATTTCATTAATAAGATAATTACTGCATCATCTTTGTGTCATAAATAAATTAAATTATTTGATGTCTAAAAATTAAAAATAAAATACCATCATGTAGGAAATCTTTTTAGCTTTCTAATTAATATTTACAATCGAATTTATCTTATGTATAACCCTATATTAAAAATGATTTACTTATTAAACTTTGATTTTAACTATTTTAACCCTTCTTTAAATAAATTAATAATAAATGTCCTAATCTAATCCAAGTGGGCCTAAATGGTCATATTTTATTCCTAAGTTTGTTTTTGGTCGAATTACACTTGTCCAATAGAATTAGGACATGTGTTAGGGTAATATTAATATCATATTTACCCTTAGTTACCCTATTTACTATTAACCGCGGTAAAAATAGTAAAAAGTTACTATTCACCAAAAAATTATTTTCATCTCATTGAACCACATTTTAGTCCTTGATATTAACCGTGTCTCTCAGATTTTTGAAATTCCATTCACAGAAGTGGTAAAATTAAGTTTTATGCAAAATTCAGTTTTTAACCTACCACTTAGTGGTTTCACTATTCATCAAAAATTGAAAGTTTTCAGAAAAATACCAAAATTTCACCCTAGGCTAATTTCGATATTCTGAGTCCAAAAATGAAGTCCATTTTGAAAAATAAAATTTATAAAATTTCAAAAAGTGGTTATTACTATTCATAATGGCTAGTTTTAATAGCATATTGTTGTTTAGTGAAACTCGGTATTGCGTACGACGCAAGCTATCGAGGAAGGTCACGATTGCGTGTAAAGCAAGCCAAGCAAGTGTTGTGTAGAAAAAGATTCCTTTGATGATTTATATAACATAAAAGTCTCGGGTGTTACATTCTACCCCCCTTAAAAAGAATTTCGCCCTCGAAATTCGTTACTTTGCAACAAACAAATGAGGATACTTCTCCCTCATCATATCCTCAAGCTCCCATGTAGCTTCTTCAAGTTGGTGGTTTCTCCATAAAACTTTCACCAAGCGAGTGGTCTTGTTTCGTAGGACTTTTTCGCTACGATCCAGAATCTCTATCGGCTGTTCTTCATAAGAAAGATCTTGCGCCAGCGGTACAACTTCTGAGCTGAGTACATGTGAAGGATCTGGTATGTACTTTCTCAAGAGAGATACATGGAACACATCGTGAACTTGAGAGAGATTCGGTGGAAGCGCCAATCGGTAAGCTACCTTCCCAACACGATCCAGTATTTCAAAAGGACCGATATATCTAGGGCTCAACTTCCCCTTCTTTCCAAATCTCATAACCCTCTTCCAGGGAGATATTCGTAAGAACACTTTATCACCCACTTCAAACTCTAGGTCTTTTCTTCGGTTGTCGGCATAACTTTTCTGTCGACTCTGAGCTGCTCTTATGTGTTGTTGAATAGATCTGACCTTTTCTGCCATTTCATCAATGAGATCAGGTCCTAATAGCTTTCTTTCCCCAACTTCATCCCAGCAAGTTGGAGTCCTGCATTTCTTTCCATAGAGAGCTTCATAAGGAGCCATCTGAATACTGGAGTGAAAGCTATTATTATAAGAAAATTCCACCAAAGGTAGGTGTTGATCCCAACCTCCTTTGAAATCCATAGAGCAAGCTCTCAACATATCTTCTAGGTTTTGAATTGTTCTCTCAGACTGACCGTCTGTCTGGGGATGATAAGCAGTGCTGAAACTCAACTCTGTATCTAGAGTATGCTGAAGACTTCGCCAAAACTTCGAGGTAAATCTCGGATCTCGATCAGATATAATAGAAAGTGGTACTCCATGCAATCTTACCACTTCCTTTACATATATCCTGGAAAGCTGATCTAGAGAGAAATCCTCTCTAATAGCAATGAAGTGTGCAGACTTTGTAAGACGATCAACTATGACCCAAATAGCATTATTGCCTTTGGATGTTTTAGGAAGTCCTGTGACAAAGTCCATAGTGATGTTTTCCCATTTCCATTCGGGTATGGGTAATGGTTGTAACATCCCCTTAGACTTCTGTCTCTCAGCTTTAACTTGTTGACAAACCAAGCATCGAGAGACATATTCAGCAACATCTCTTTTCATGCCATCCCACCAGAAGTACTCTTTGAGGTCCCTATACATCTTCGTGCTTCCAGGATGAATAGAGAATGAAGAACTATGAGCCTCATCCAGCAGCTCTTTCTTTAATTCGGGGATGGGAGGAACACAAACCCGATTCCTGAACTTTATTATCCCATCACAATCAAGGTTGAATTCAGGAACATTTCTCACCTTCTTTTGTAACTCGACATCTTCTTACTATGCCTCTTTAATCTTCACATGTATAGATGGTTGAACATTCATTTGAGAAAGATAAGATTTTTTCCCTTCCATTATAATTCCAAGATCCATCCTTTGTAAATCCATAAATATTGGATCTTTTGTGATCCTCATCATGGATAAACTAGCATGGTCTTGTCGACTTAATGCATCTGCCACCTTGTTTGCTTTCCCAGGGTGGTAATGGATTGAGCAGTCATAATCCTTAATCAGCTCCAACCATCTTCTTTGGCACATATTCAGCTCCTTTTCTGTGAAAATATACTTTAAACTTTTATGATCAGTATAAATATCACACCTTTCACCATAAAGGTAATGCCTCCAAATCTTTAATGCAAAGATTACCGCAGCCAACTCCAAATCATGTGTTGGGTAATTTTGCTCATGGATTTTCAACTGTCGTGAGGCATAATCTATCACCATATCATTTTGCATAATAACACACCCCAATCCCTTCATGGATGCATCACTATAGATCACAAACCTTTCTCCACTACAAGGCAGTGTGAGCACAGGTGCACTGGATAACCTTCTTTTCAACTCCTTGAAATTCTCTTCACATTCCTCTGTCCAGACAAACTTAACTCCTTTCCGAGTCAACTTGGTGAGTGGATTAGATAATCGTGAAAAATCTTTTACAAAACGTCGATAATATCCAGCCAAACCAAGAAAACTTCGGATCTCAGTTACTGTTGTTGGTCTTGACCATCTTTCGATAACCTCTGTTTTTGCTGGATCCACAGATATCCCCTCTTTTGAGATTATATGACCCAAAAATGCAACTTTTTGAAGCCAAAATTCACACTTGGTAAATTTGGCATAAAGCTTCTCTTTTCTCAGGGTCTTCAATATAATTCTCAAGTGATCTTCATGCTCTTCCTTGCTCTTTGAATAGACAAGAATATCGTCTATAAAGACTACCACAAATTGATCAAGATAGTCTCTAAAGACTCTATTCATTAGATCCATGAAGATAGCAGGGGCATTAGTAAGACCAAATGGCATCACTATAAATTCATAGTGTCCATACCTTGTACGGAAAGCCGTCTTTGGTATATCCTCCCTTTTGACCCTTAATTGATGATACCCTGAACGAAGATCAATCTTGGAAAAGTATTGAGCTCCGCGTAGTTGGTCAAATAAGTCATCAATGCGTGGGAGAGGATATTTGTTCTTGATAGTGATCTTGTTAAGTTCTCGATAATCAATGCAGAGTCTCATTGATCCATCTTTCTTCTTAACAAATAGAACAGGTGCTCCCCAAGGTGACGCACTAGGGCGTATGAATCCCTTATCAAGATTCTCTTGGAGTTTCTTCTTCAATTCCTGCAACTCAATTGGGGCCATTCTATAAGGTGTCTTTGAAATAGGCAAAGCACCCGGTACTAGTTCTATTGAAAACTCAACTTCACGATTTGGTGGAAGACCCGGTAATTCCTCCGGAAAGACATCATCAAACTCCCGTACAATGGGCATATTCTTAATCGTGAGTTTCTCACCAACTATTTGAGATAAATAACCTTCATTTAGTGGAATCAATACCCATAAGATGGAAGAAATTTCCACTGGAAGGTTATGTTCATCCTTGCATTGATAGACGATCGTAGGTTGATCTGGAATATGAAATGTGACTTCCCTTCTTTGGCAATTGATATGAGCTCCATGTAGAGAAAGCCAATCCATGCCAAGAATCACATCAAATTCCACTAAAGGAAGGATCACAAGATTTACAGGAAGCACTTTCCCACAAACTTCGATCGGAGAAGAATTATAAACTTCTGATGCGATTGATGTGCCATTAGGTGTTGTCACAGCTAACTCAACATCTAATTGTTGAGGTAATACGGTGATACCCTTAGAAAATTTTTCAGAAATAAAAGAGTGGGTGGATCCAGAATCAAATAAAACATTTGATACTTTAGAGTGGATGGTAAGTGTACCTTTCACCACATCGTTATCGTACTCCACATCGCTGATAGAAATTGCATGTGACTTTCCTTTTTCTTTAGCCTTAAGAGTTTGTTGACGTCGACCATCATCATCAACCCTTGGATTTGGGCATTGATTGGAATAATGCCCCATCTCCTTGCACTTGAAACATTGAAGTGTAGCAGGTTCATTATGTGTATCCCTTCCTTTGTTTGCATCATTAGACATCTTCTTCCCATTATCACGGCATTCAAATGCCCGATGACCTTCCTTTCCACATTTAAAACATTTACTTGTCCCTTTAAGACAACTCCCTCCATGTTTCTTTCCACACTTTGAGCATAAGGGAAAGTTCATCTTCTTTTCCGTGTGCTCTTTAGATTTTTCTTTGAATTCCATCTTCCTCTTCTTATCAAACCCATGTGACTGATGGGTTACTCCAATCTCCATCTCGACTTTGAGAGCACATCGAACGATTTCCTCGTAGCTATTGAAGTCCCTTATGGCTAACGCCCTTCGAAGACTTGGTTTTAAGCCACTAAAGAATCGATCAATCTTACTCTCAGGTTGGATAATAATACCAGAAGCGTACCTTGCAAGTCTGGTAAAATTTTCTTCATAGGTACCAACAGATTCATCATCCCTTTGCTTCAGTTCAAGGAACTCTTTCTCCATCTTTGTTCAGAGAATACGAGGGAATTACTTATTGAAAAATAAGTTCTTGAACTCGTCCCATTCCATAGACTCAATTTCATCCCTTTGCCTTGTATTCTTAACAAGATTCCACCATTGATCAGCATCTCCTTCCAAACGATACACTGCTAGGATGACTTTATCATGCTCAGAACATTGAAGAACTGAAAATATCTTTTCAGTAGTACTAATCCATTGTTCAGAAACTAATGGATCAGTAGACCCGCTGAAAGATGGTGGACGCTGCCTCATGAAGGATTCAACAGAATGTTGCTCCCTCCTTTGTTCGTTTGGAAATCCTGCATGATTCATAGCTTGAGAAAGTTGTGTGAGCATGGCTACAAGATTTTGCATTCCAGCTCCCATATCGTTTGGTTGCTCAGGGGGACAATCATTGCATTGCCCATCGCATTCCGCATTAACACGGTTCCTTCGGGTTCCAGCCATTGACTAAAACCAAGAAGAATAGTGTGAGCAACACTAATTATAATAGGAAACCACATAATTCAAGAATAAAATTTTCATGCTTATGGTCTTATCCTAGGTTATTCATGGCCATTTCTAAGATTGTGTTCTATGCTTAGACTTATCCTTAGGGTTCTTACTAAGGCTTTCACATCCTAGTTTCCAAAGGTTGACTATACCTTTCCTCTGATACCAACTGTAATGACCCACACTTTACATACATTGTTAATACTTCAAAATTGAATCACACTTATTACAACATATGACAAAACCACAAAGGACCGTATAGGTATAGTGTCTTTAGAAACTGGGAAACATAAACAACTGGTTCATAAATCTTCTACAGTGTCTCCCATTTATTTCATCATATCTAGGGTCCCTTTTAGCATATTCTACTTAATATCCATCTTCCTGGCCTGGGGAAAAGAAAACATAAAAGGGTGAGCTCAAATGCTCATCAAGGGCAAATAAAGGAAATAAAAATCATATCATATCTTTTTGAAAATTAAAACCTGCAAAAGAGATCATAATATCTTAACATGGAATAAATCATAGAAGTGAAAATGAGATCCCCATAATCATAACATAAAACTTGAATCTTTGTGGCATGCACACATAATCATGGAAAATCATTTCTTGTTAGTCATGACTCATTGCCAAGACTATCTTAGTGGACAAAGTCCCTTTCTGAACCGAGTTCACTCCTCGTTTCAGTCCTGTATCACTGAACCGAAATAACCTTCCGTTCCAGCCATGTCTATCTCATGAGATATAAAATCATTACCCAATGCATTGGAGGGAGATATAGGTCCCACCCATCTTATAATGAATCATGTATTATGTGTGCCACATAATCATAAAACATACATCATCGCATAACAAAAATGGGATTCTTGAAACATCATGACATCATAAATCAATTCATATATGATAAAGGAATTCATAAACATAATTCCATCACAACATAGTCAAACCAATGTAAAAATATGGATAGAAACAGAACCCTTTATTATCTTAGATGGAAAATAATTTTGATAAAACACTTGAATTGAATTCTTGAGGAAAATATCCTTTCTTCTTCAAAAACATTTTTCCTTTCATAACATGTCATACAACTTTAAAATAAAAGAAGTTGATTAAAAATAAACTTGAAAACTTGTAAATGAAGCTTCTTTGAAGTAATGTTTTAAAAATCCATTCATGCCGTATAAGTTAAAAAACATTCTTCGTACTTTTGTCGGAAAAGTCAAAAAGTACCTCGTACGGAAAAACAACAAAAGATTCCTTTCATATTCTTTACTAAAAACTCACCTAAGGGTAAAATTGGATTTAAACTATTTCAAGTGGATGGAAACAATATTACATATTGAGGGAACATGGATGTGGATGATAAAATACACCCCAGTAAATACTTACGAATAAACAATCTCGGATAAAAATGAGATTGTGATATTTCCCTTACCTTAGGTCCGATTTGCTTTGTTCGTGTCCGAAGCTCCTGTATAATGGTTTAAATAATGGTATTGACTTATTCCAGATTCATACATATTGATATTAGATCATATATGGTCATATTATTAGCTTCTTGTTAGTAATATTTCATTGTTACTTGTTACTCGGGTCTTTATAACTTTTTGTTCTTATGCGTGTTTTGTCGAATAAATTCTTATTCTTATCTTTAGGTTATAGATAATTCATGTCCAGAATGGTATTAGTGTAGTATATACCATATTCATTCATTCAATTCATTTATATAATCATTATGAAATGAAGATCATATAGAACGAGTCGCATCACATCGTGGAGACGGTATTCCATACGTACGCACGAGTGATGATATCGTTCCTATGATCGTGGAATTGTATTTGAGTATATATATATATTATTTCAGTATCAATATTACTTAATAATAATCATATATAGTTACTGATTACACCATTATACCCATCCTTGTAAGGTGATGGTGGAAAATAGATTACACCACGGCGTGGAGACGGTATTCCGTACGTACGCACGCGCGGTGATTTCATTTTTCCGTAGGATGGATAGAAGGTGAATTAGGGTTGTTTCATATTTATAATAACATATCAGTATGTAAGTAATACTGATGTTATTACTTTATCATGAAACAACTAAAGAAGAAGAAGTTGAAGAAGAAAGAAATTGAAAAGATCGGTAATGGATATTACCTCTTCTTTGGAACGCCTTTTTGAATCCTCCACTTAAGGAACTAAGATTGGTCTTTGGAGAAGACCAGGACCTCTAGGATTATTCTAGGGAAGTGGAGAAGGGAAAATGGCAGGGGTTGGCCGAGCTTGAGTGCTCAAATTGGTGTGAGGAGGAGGGGGAGGAGGTGCCCTTTTATAAGGGAGGAGAGGGGCACCTTAGGAATATCTCAAAATATTATTTTATATTAAAGTCAAAATCGGTTTATAATGGTTCCAAAGGGTCTTATTTCGAAGATAAAGTGGGGATGGGTCGAAATCCTATTAACCAATATGATTTAGACAAGTTTAGGGTATTATTGTAACCTTATCAATTAGATTTAACTCTAAGTTAATTAATTTAACTTTTACCGTGTCTTTTTGTTTTCTTTCACTATATGGTTAATACACTTACTATATCATGCCAAACGAACCCCAAATTGTTTATTATTAATATATATATCCTTATCTAAGTCATTTGGCCGAACCTTAGATTTTTAGGAATAAAATAACAATTAATAATATAATATTTGATTTAAAAACTATTTTGTGTCAATTTTGACACTATTTGATATATGATTTTTGTGAAAGTCATAACAGAATTATATGTTCGAACAAAGTTGATTAAATCAATACTAATATATCATAGTAACCTAGAAAATTAGTGGAATTCATAAAAAGTCTCAAATTACATTTATTTTGGTATTTATATTATCAATTTTGTCAATATTTCATTAATAAGATAATTACTGCATCATCTTTGTGTCATAAATAAATTAAATTATTTGATGTCTAAAAATTACAAATAAAATACCATCATGTTGGAAATCTTTTTAGCTTTCTAATTAATATTTAAAATAGAATTTATCTTATGTATAACCCTATATTAAAAATGATTTACTTATTAAACTTTGATTTTAATTATTTTAACCCTTCTTTAAATAAATTAATAATAAATGTCCTAATCTAATCCAAGTGGGCCTAAATGGTCATATTTTATTCCTAAGTTTGTTTTTGGTCGAATTACACTTGTCCAATAGAATTAGGACATGTGTTAGGGTAATATTAATATCATATTTACCCTTAGTTACCCTATTTACTATTAACCGCGGTAAAAATAGTAAAAAGTTACTATTCACCAAAAAAATTATTTTCATCTCATTGAACCACATTTTAGTCCTTGATATTAACCGTGTCTCTCGGATTTTTGAAATTCCATTCACAGAAGCGGTAAAATTAAGTTTTATGCAAAATTCAGTTTTTAACCTACCACTTAGTGGTTTCACTATTCATCAAAAATTGAAAGTTTTCAGAAAAATACCAAAATTTCACCCTAGGATAATTTCGATATTCTGAGTCCAAAAATGAAGTCCATTTTGAAAAATAAAATTTATAAAATTTCAAAAAGTGGTTATTACTATTCATAACGGCTAGTTTTAATAGCATATTGTTGTTTAGTGAAACTCGGTATTGCGTACGACGCAAGCTATCGAGGAAGGTCGCGATTGCGTGTAAAGCAAGCCAAGCAAGTGTTGTGTAGAAAAAGATTCCTTTGATGATTTATATAACATAAAAGTCTCGGGTGTTACAAGGAGAGAGTTCTTTTTTTCATTCGTTAGCTCAAGACTATCCACAGTGTTGATTCATATGACTGGATATATTAAATAATGAATTTTAGTTCTAACTAATAAGTTCTTACATTATCCATTACTCAAAAATTCATGTATATGTCTTAAAATGTTGAATACCATAAATTACCGCATTTCACAATTCACCAAAAATTCAACTATTTTATAAAAATCCCAAAAATCCATCCAAAACATTTTTTGATGTGTAAAAATCAAAAATAGAATCCATTTTATGAAAATAAATTTATAAATAATAGAAATTTAATTTTTAATTAAAATCATCATTTATTTGAAAAAACCCATTTTAATATTATAACTGATTTTATGAGACATTGAAAAATTAATTAAGGTATAATAAAATTAACTTATAATAATAAGACAAAAAATATTAATTTATAAAAATAATTTTTTAAAACGTTATATTAATTATAAAATTTTAAATAAATATTTACACTTCACAAAACTACCAGCACTTAATTTATCATTTTTATAACTATTATTTACTTATATAATGATATAAATATATCATATTTTCACTTATAAGATACCTGCATTTTATTTATACTTTCATAGGTGAGGTTACCATTATGTTGGTTAGTTTACTATTTCTAATGGTCACATTACTATTTCAATGCTCAAGATACTATTCCATTGTTATAGGTTCTTTAATTTCTATAAATACCCCTTATTTCATTACTCAATTATGAGAAAAAAGTTTTTATTGGGTTATCGTTGTGATGTATAAGAATTATACTACATGAGATAATTATTAGAAGGAAATTTCCATTGATAACATTTTCAGTTGTTATATGATGGAAATAAAATTTATTTAAAGGTAAATATTTCATAAAATCTTGGAGTGCTACAAATCGATGGGGATTGTAAATTAAGGAAATAAAATATATGGAAGATTCCCTTTAACAAGATCACTGAATCACTTTGAATGAACCTATAGATTCCTAAATAACTAAATTAAGTACATAAATTATAAATTATAGATCCTTCAAATTGTTTAAATAAATTATATTAGTTAATTATTACTATTTACAATTCATTTATTAGTCTTAGTTAGTCTAAATTGATGGTTAGAGGTTACACCATCCATAATTAAAAAATTTCATTTTCATAATGCTAACAGCTTGTGGTCTTTTTTCGATGGTTATATAATCATTAGAAGTGCTAATATAAAATGATGATGTCAATATAAAATATATAATAATTAAATAGTCTAATGAATCCTTTCAAACAGTTATAAATAATTGAAATGTTATTTCTAATATTAATTTGTATGGTCAAATAGACCATAGTGGTTTATCCTTAATATTATTAAAATAAGACACATTATATCATTCTACAATTTAATCCTAGACACAAATTGATTACTTTTATTATAATTATACATCAGAAAAATCTAAAACAAACCTTGAATTATTAAATAGAAAATAATGAAACATTTTTAATATATAAATATTATGAAGCTAAAAATGTTTAAATATTATTTTGTGGGAGTTTAAAAGAAATTTAAAACACAAGAATATGTTTATTTCCCATTTTATTAGTGCAACAACACTGGGAGTGAGATATCAGAATTAATATTAATAGTATTAAAACTATTAAAACTTTTTTATATTTACATTTTCACTTATTAGTATGGATAGAAATTACATAGTCTTATTAATCCCAAACTACATGAATATAATAGTAACAAATAGTAAGAAATAAAAAAACACATAATTATTTAAGAGGTTCAGTCACAATATGTTAGCCTGTCCTCAATGTATGGTAGTTGTTATTCCACATGAATGACTGATCTCTTTGTCCAAAGAACAACCTAAGGGCCTGAGGATGGACTTAATACAGTGTATCAAGAACTAACCAAATTATAACCATGATAATTTATGCCTTTAATAATCACCCACATCAAGTTCTTCTGACACTATATCACTAACAAGGTCCCTCTCCATGAAAAAAATTAATCTTTTTCCTCTAAGAATTTAGATCAACCAAATATTCAATTATATTCATTAGATATAATCTTATTCATTAGTTAGAATACTATTATAGGGATACATCCCACTCTTATACTCAAAACTATATCTTCACAATTGTCTCACTTGTTGTTCTTCTATAATCTTGACCCAACAAATCTTGAATAGTATAAGTATAATTATCTCTCCCTCTACCCCTCTCTCTTCTTTGATATTTTATGGTATTTTGAATTATTACTTAATTATTCTCTCTACCTATATTATATTTAGATTCATATTATACTTTATAAACTCTTAATAATAATAAGTATTATATTCTATCATTAAAAAAATAAAAAATTAATTCAATATAAACATCATGATATTTTTATTTTAATTTTCCTTTTCCTTGGAAAAATATTATATTAAAATGAAACAATAACCATTGATATTGAAACATATCTTATTATTCATTTTTTCTAATCATATTGGCTGAGTATCTTCTCATATATATATATATTTCTGTGAGTGTGTGAGTGTGTTTGTGACTAACCTTATTTAATTCTATAAAAAAACATGTGTAGTTTTTATTTGATCATCCATACTTTGAAATTTTTATTTCTTTCCAATTCATATTCACATGAATTAATATTAGGGGGTAAATATTCAAATAACAATTAAAAAACATTCTTCAAATATGTGTAACAATCATCATTTCCATAATAGAATTATCTTTCAACCATTACTAATTTTAATCACTAGAAAATAGAAATTAATCATATTATTTAATTATAAATTTAAAATTGGAATTCATTTTTTATCCTATGAATACAATAGAATTATCTTAAATATATTTTAAAATCATTAGTTTATTATTATGCATCATTATATTCAATCTTAATTGATCCAAAATATGACCTATGTAGTATATGAAACCTCATAGTAAATATTATATATTATATAATATCATCTTACATATGCTTTGAATTTTTGGAGTTAATCAAAAAAAAATCTTGATTAATAATATGTATAATATGAGTTAATATTTCATACCTTATTTTTATTTTAGGGTTACTATTATGTATGTTTTTAATGATATTATGTATCAGGAGGTTAATCTTTCACAACGTTAGTGAGATGTTACAAATGATAGTGTATATTATAACATGTTTTCCAAATCAACATATATGGGATTATACACATGCCTTTATAATTTACCATAATTTATATATTATAATATATATGACATTAGATCAACTAATACTTCATAAAATAAATAAAAAACCTTTTTAAATAATCATTATCCATATAAGAATAATCCAAATTACATCGCACTATTTAATAACTTTTTTTATAATTAATTTGAACTATAAAAATTATTTTAACTAATATTAAACTACCTCAACTAATTAAACGATTTTTAATTACATAATATAATCCAAAGGATCACACATATTAATCAATTAATGCAACACATATATTATTTCACATTATCAAAAAAGTATAGCTTCAACATAATTTGTTATTCCTCATGCTATGGAATCAAAATAAAGGATGTTTTTAAAAAATCACAACTATGATTTTTCATCTCATATCATTGAAACCTTTTTAATTTATTAATATTTTGATAATATTTATCTATCTATATAATCTATGGAATAAGTTAGTATACCATCTTCTCAAAATCAACATGTAAAACTAATTCGATTTAATAAGTCTACAAAATAGCTTCGGACCCCAAGAAATTAAATTTTTAACCATAAAAAACTATTAAAATATTTAATAGATGATTATCCCTCTATTGTAATATTAATTTACAATATTTAAAAATATAAAACTCATTAAGTCATAAAAATTCTCTATGATTGGTGCAGTTTAATTCTAAAAATAGAAGCAAAAATATTAAAATTTTAATTTCTCCCCCTTGCTGAATGTTTTATAATAGCATGTATAAATATATGGGTACATAAATATTCTTCAAAAATTTTCATTTAAGGATATGTTGATATCAATTGAATAAGTACTAATGTATTTACTTATTAATAATAAACACAACACATAATTTTTAAAGGTTTAAAACATATATGTTTTTTTTGTAAATATATATGAATAAAATTAGACTGTTATTTTGATTTTTATTGAAAGATAACATATATATTTAATGTTTTAATAGTAGAAAGAATTCAAAATATCTATAATTAATATGGACTTCCAATCTCTTTTGGATGCTTCCTTTCATATACACCTATGATTTATATCAATGGTTTTTGAATAGTCTCAGACATCCAAATCTTGTTATTGGGTGTTTTGAGAGGTAGTTTGGAACAACATTGAAAAAGGTATAATGTTTTAATTTTAATAGAAATTGGTGGAGTGGGAGTGTGTTTATAAGAAAACAGAAATGGTGTATTTGAATAAAATATATAATAATTCATTATTTTTACATAATAATATGATTAATTGTGACTTGAAATAGTGTTTAGTTGATAAAAATATAAATTCATGAAATTTAATATCTTCCATAACTAAATGGTGTCATTGTATTATTAATATCTTCCATAACTAAATTGTATCATTATAAAATTAAATTCAATGTATCAAATCAATTTAAAATAAAATATAATATAGGATTTATTAATTGATATATAAACTAGAATAAAATTTATCATCTCTAGAAACATTAATTAACTCATTAAATACATTTCATATCATTAAAATCATTTTCTATTTTATTAATTTGTGTTTACTTTATTTTGATTTCATAAAACATACCATATTATAATTTCCTTTCACTATTGATATAAAATTCAACTTGTTCTAGAAAATAATAATAATCAACTAAGATATTTTTGATATTATGAATGAATAAATTAGATCCATTTTAGGAATATATATTCCTAAAATATTTAATAAAAATATTTAATTACTATATATAAATTATTTTTTTATTAAATAAGTTAAAACACCATTAATAAAAATTTACAATAATACATATTTAGAGATAAAAAATTATGAGATATCATTTTGTAATATATTTTTTATTCATTATAAATATTAATTGTTAGAAAAAAAATTACATGTAATGATCATGTTACATTCCTAATTTCCTGGTTACCATTCCAGCAATACCAGAATTCATATATGTCCAATAAATATTTCTTATTTCTTTCTTACTTAATTCACTAAATTTTCTGTCAAGTTTTTTTGAACTTTGTCTAAAATGTACATATGTAATTTCTATTATTATTTTTTCTTTTAGAAATTATAATATGTGTTTTTGGTATTCCAATGAAGCCATGACACATTGGTTTTATAAATTTTATTAATGTTACATAAATTCTATTATTATATGATTGTACTTGTATTACTCTTATAAAATGTATTAATCCTTTAATTTTAATGTTATCTCCTGAAATAAAATTACATTTACTCAATTACAAAGTATACATTGATTATATATAAATTATGCTTAAAAATTGTTGAGATTTTTAAGAAATATAAAATCTTGAGGAATTTTTTTTAAAAATCCTGGGATATTTCATTACGATAAATTAAAATTTCCACCTTCAAATTTTTTAATCAATGAATATGATATAAATATTTGAGGATAGTTTTTTTCATTATATCTTTATGTTCTAATTTTTCTTCATCTAACATATGATTTATATATAGTACATTAACAGTATCAATAATCTTATTTCAAAATACAATATCCCCAGGTTTAAACATCTCCAAAGGCTTCTTCTCATAAGAAGAAAACAACCCAACAAAAAAACGTTTTAATTTTGTATGTGTTAATGATTTTGTATGTACTTACATAATATGGATATATTTAATCAATTACAAAAATAATATAGGGCTATATGGGGTGAATTTCGATAGTCCATATCTCTAATGTGATCTATAATCTTAAATGAGAAAATGTGACTTGGGCCTTACATTCCCTTCCATAAAAAAATAAAATTTGTTTTTCATTAGAATATTTTATGTAATATAATATCACTAACCCCTGAATAATTGTATTATTGATGATTGTAATAAAAGTACATACATTGACTTGGTGGAACTCTGATGTATTACAAAATTACATAGAAAGTAATCATCATTTGTTTGATCAGTTATGGTCTCAATTTCTTTCATTCTCTTTATTTATCCATTCATGTTAGAATAAAATTTTTTCTAATAAAGGGATTTATATGAAATTATCTAAATTCCTTATTAACAAAAATTATTATATGAGATGTTAGTGTAGGATTTTAATCCTATCCATTTTTGTGGACTATATCTTATATATTGATTATGTCTCGATGAATTTCATTATGACCTTTATAATTAACATATATTGGTGGATGATATATTTTATTATTAATTTGTCTCAAATTACTTTTTAATATTCCTCTTGAAAACTCAGGTGTACCTCAAATCATGATCCGATATAATTTACTATTGAATCCCACATAGTCTCACTAGTTCTCTAATAAATGTCATTTAATATTGATATAGTGATAAGTATACTAAAATATAGAAATTTTTAGAATTATTTAATTGAATATGTACCAAGACCCATCTGGAATTATTTCCATTAGATTTGCATAGAGTACATGAAGAAAATTTTATTGTGATGTTCTCTAATTTCCATATTGGTATGGATAATTATTACACAATACTCTATAACTTTTAAAAAAATTTCTAACATGTTAGTAGAGAAACAACATTGATGTATATTTTAAAATAATCCTCTTAATTTTATGACATCACATATTCTCTCAAATATCATTTCACATCAATGTGCATTCTATTATAGATAGAGAAATTTAACCTATATGATTCATATAATTTCCCTTTCTTTATCTCTAGAATGGATAATATATTTAATCATGTAAGAAATATTACAAATCTATATGTATAAATGTTTAAATATAATAATTTCTCCTTGTTGCATCTATATTCATTTGTATCTGAATATCATTACTTTGTTCATCATTAATCTTCATCAAGATAAATGGTTGAACAATAATTTATTAAGGTAGGATGTGATACATTCTATTTTTAATATCATGTCCATATTTAGTATATATATTAATAATGGATCCCTATAAATTATAATAATGGATAAGGTTTATATTTTGTTCATAATTAGATAATATACCAATTGATTCACCCGTTAAGAATAATAATGGATTGACTGGTCTGTTATTTATCTACTATACTGATTTTTTGTACTGCATCTTGAGAACTTTATTTATAAATATTCAATTTATAAAAATAAGATATGTAAATATATTACACATATCCTCATATATATGGTACATAAATTTTTTAAAGGAAATGATTACCTCTACCAACTATAGATCCTGTGTCATATAAATTTTATCATGGGTCATTATCTATCATGAAGTATAGGATATAAATATTTAATTTTTCATGAGTAAAAAAACCAATAACTTTATTGATGCATCATTATATATCATAAATAATTATCCAAATATAGGTAGTATGAGTATAGGTTAATTTAATTTATACTTTTTTAATTCCATAATCATCTCTTTATATTCTTTTATTTGAGATAGAATTAATCCATTATAATTTAAGTTGGTCAGTGGGGTTGACATTTGTTATATGTTCTTCTGGAAATATCATTAGTACCAAGAAAATTCAAGGAAACAAAATTTCATTTTCCTATAAAATGTTCTTTTTCATTATTTAGTCTTATTCTTATTTTAAGGATCCATAAATATTTTTTTGTGGTTACATTACTCAAGAATGGAAAAGTCTTAATCAAGAAGCCACATTTGTCATAAAAGTCAAATTAATTCTCATTTAACATTTTTATTATGATTATAAAAACACCCTACTCCTATTATTCTATAATTTTAGAATATATGATAATATAATCTATAAATTATGTCATATATTGTTTAAGAAAATATTTAAATAATCTAGTATTCAAGTCCATGGGGATTATTAGAAAATTTTGTACTCTTATGGGAATCACTATAATCTCATAGTATCTATATCCTTTACCGAGGGTAGTATCTATATTGTAATCCTCTTTCACATTTCCCAATGATATCTAAATAATATATCCACCTTTGAGTGGTATTGATCCCAATATATTTGCTCAAACCAGTTATAAACCCCAGTAGAAAGATAAATGTTCACTCTCATACTCTTTTTAATATCATGATTGTAGAGATGCATTAGCTCATCCATATTTTGGACAATGAAGATTATGTAACACCACAGTGAAGCACTATGGATTATAAAATTGTTTTTTAGGATATCTTATTGTTTATTATTCAATTCATATAGTTAAATGAGTATCATTTTACAAGGATATATTAATGTAGTAAGTGCACTAAATATAGAATCTCTAGAGATTATTTCCTTTAAATTAGGAGGATAATAAAAAAATCATTAGATAATTCACAAATATATTACCATATTATGATAAGGTATTCGATGATGGATATGTCCTATTTCCCAATAATTTTATCTAGATATAATTACATATATGGGAATAACATCCATACAATAGATAGGGTTTCTAAATAATATTTATAATTATAAATTATGTTTTATATATTCCTAGTATATTTTGGGAAGTGAAATGATATTTCCCTCTCTTATATGTTTATATTGGATCCAAATAATTTTAACATTTCCATTAACAGTATTTCATTGATTTCTACTAGTGGGTAAATAATAAGATTATCTAGAATATTATTATAAAAAAATTTAATTGATAATGATTTATATTTTTGAGGTGAAGTGATTGCACAATGTTGTATTTTAATCAATAATCCATCTAAAATTTCATAAGAGTGTTTTTAAATCATTATAGTGAACATTCATTTTCTGAAAAAAACATGAATAGAACTTGAATAAAATAGGAATTTATTATTAATGAAATAATAAAAATTATATTTTTACAACATTTATTTCCTTATAGACCATTGAATTAATGATAACATAAGATATTCACTGTTCTTATTGATTGAGAGGTTTTTGTCAATGTTTATCCACAATCAACCATGGAATTCTAGGTTGACTTATATAATATCCTTGTTCCTTATTATTATAATTTTATAACATGCATGGAGGATTGTATAGAATATTTATTTATTCGATTATATTAATTTGTTTCATTACATCCCTTAAATATTGTTTTGGTTTATGCCCTCTAATTATATATTTGTAAAATTTAAAAAATATTATATAGTGGTTCCAAGTGTGATTTTTCCAACAATTGTGGAATTTGAGATGCTAAATATTTAAAACACCCTAGATATATTTAGAAGAACCTATAAAATAGGATTATATTTTAGGATTACTATATCCAATCCCCTAAGGAAATTTAGAATAATCTGTCTCTATATCTGAATTTATTATACATTAAAATATTTACTCAAACATATCATTTTCTTCAATCACCCAAACCTTTAGAATACATGGTTGTAGACCACTATAGAAGAGGTTGAAAATACTTTTTAAGTAAATTAAAAATCCAGTTCCATACATTCCAATCCCTATAAACATTAATCAATAAGATCCAATTGATTATTCTCCCTTTACACATGTCCAATTAATTATTTTTATTATTGAGAGGATTAATGGAAAATATTTTATGAAAAACAATTTCTTTAATTATGCTAATTCCATTTATTTGATGTGTTCCTTAATGTTTTTATTCTTGATTATTTTATAAAAAAATGTAATTTCCTCCCTCTAAGTGATAAATGGATAAGTATACTTCTTCTTTCTTATAGTATTGTATAATATACAATTTATTTTCTATAGAATTTAACATTTCTTTAAATATTTGTGGATTAAAGATCCACCAGAGGTTAACCATTTTTGTAAAATTTAATCTACCAAAGTTTTTTCCTTATTATATAAATTGGTCACTTATCATGGTTTATATTATTATTCATAAGTTGCGTCAATTATGAAAGTATAACCATAAGGTTTAAAATTCCCATTTCTATTATATTAGTTATTTCATATAGTAAATTACTAAAATGCTCATCACATTGGTTGTTAACATGATTCCTTCTACATGCTTCAATTTACTATTTTTTATGTTTTTTATTTTAATACTATAATTAATAATCATTAAGTAAAGCTATAAAAAATGACCAAATAACTTATAAATAATCAGTATATCCAATATTATAACTTTCTATGTTTTATTATTTTTTATTTATGGTAAATTTCATATAATTTTTTTATAATGTAATACCTTTAAATAAATTTAACTATTTATGATATAAATTATAATGACCTACATCTTATACACATAATATTAAAAAAATCACATGAAAATATTGTAATTGAACATAAGTTAAATCCTTGAGGTATGGTATATTTTGGAGATTAGATATATAATAGAATAACATTATGCTACTACTGATAATTTTATATAAATATTCTAATATACTTTAATATATAATCATTCTATATATCACATCAGAGGATACAGAAGACGTGAATGTTATAGAAAATGATGATCGAAGAATATTAATAAAGGGATTATCAGGAAAAACCTTGGGATAAGATATCCTATATATCAATAAGAATATAAAATATTTATAGCATACTTCTAAACATAAAGAAATTATATTTAATAGTAACATGGAAATCATTAAAATAATATGAATTTGGAACATTCATAAAATATTATATCATAATTATTATTAGAGTCCCTTTGTCATGTTAATATAGTATAATTTTATAGGATAACTAACCATCCCCATTACATAGTATCTGATGAGATGTAAGAGTTTCTTTATTGATTTAGGGGATATATAATTATAGTTTCACTCATTGTATCATATATTTTACACATATGTGTTCTATATATAATAGAATCATACAAGATGAATAAAAATTAAATATACTAATTTGAATAAAATTTGACGAATAATAATTTCAGGTTGAATATATTGATGTATATCCAAACTAGTACCTAAAATAAGAAAGAAATACAACACTATAGATGTTAAAACATAGATCATAATATTATATTGTGTATATTCCATAGAATTTTGAATAATATAGTTGATTTCAACCACATAATAAATATATTGGAATGGTTTTGGAATAAATGGATTTAATGAATTAATTATATGTGGCTCTGTATACATAGAATGGACATAAAAACATGAATATCCCAAGAAAAAAATGATGTTTAAAGAATATAAATAAAAATATGATAAAGAGAGGTGGATGAAGAGAGTGAGATAAAGGGAGTAGGGGAGATAAATTGAGAGAGAGAGAGAGATCTATTGTAACCACAGCATCTCTAAAACACCCTATGTGAGGGTGAATTAGGGGTGATTTTATTATCCTCTATATCAAATTGATACAATTATCATGATAGAGAGAATACTCTAATCCAATCAATATCAATAATGTAAATTCAATATCCACATAAGTTTTTTAAATATAATGAAACAAATATTTTAATTTTTCACACTATTGGATGCATCCAAGAAGAGTAAATTTATATGATTTAAGTCCAGTAAGAATGATGCTCTCTTTTCATTTTCACATTAAATATTTCACACCATATTACCGCATAGAAAAACCTCACAATTCTTCTTATAATCTTATTCCTTATTCAAAATATCTTTCATAATATTTAGTTTTGATGAATTATCAATAGTATATTCATATATATGATAGATATTATAATGAAATTATAAAATCACTGTAGGATCCAGGTGCAGCGGAAGCATGTTGGTGGGTGCACCCAACATTAATTTTAGAATTAATAATGATCAATCTAAGATCCATCATGATAATAAAATGACAGATCATCGGAATAGATCGAAGAACTAAAAAGAAAGAGGGGAGTCCTGGAACCATTGATAGGATCATCATATGTTGGTTATAATTAATTTAATAAATTGACAAGAATTACCGTGATGGAATTCTTTCTTCATTGATGTTTCTGGTCATGATATGAGGTGATCCATCATTTCATTATAGAATCCAACTTCAGGATTCCTCTAACCATGATCCACACATGCTCCACGTATCATTGGATGTCACTAAAGGGATATCCATGTGCTAGCACATAGATCCTTCACTTGTGATGTCCGCCTTCGATCCCCTTGATCTAGCGGAGGAGGATCTATCTCTCTCTCTTAGATTAAGAGCGTTATTGGAAGAAAATAATTCTCTCTTGGCTTGAGAGATTTCGCATGATCTGTTGTGAACAACCAAAAATAATTTCTATGGTAATGATAACTATATAATGGGTATTTTAATTACATAGATTAATTAAATGAATTAATTACCTGAATGCATTTATTCATTTAATTTAATTCATAGAAATACACCATGTATAATAATAACAATTGACTATTATTATTACTTGACATGCACCCAGTGAATTACATGTAATATTATTTAATTAAATAAATAATTTTATTTCATATAAATTCCTAGAAAAAAATAAACTGCGTGAATATTTAATATACATGGCGGGTACTTTTGTTTTTCCATTTTCATTATTTCCATCACCACGTTTATTAGTCCTGGAATAATGGCTATTTATTTCTCAAATAAATATCACTACATTACTCACTAATAAATATTTATAATTTCACACATAATATATTCTCATGAATAACTAGTGTTGAAATAAATGTGATCAGGCATCCTTGAATAATTATTAAACCAAAATCGGGAAAAATATTTATTCAACTTGTTAAATTAATATTTAACTAAGATACTTGGACAAACTTAGTGTGTGATCCTCTAGGACTCTTTCTCAATGGAATTAGGAAGATCCTATATAAAGTCCATGGTTAGAATCTAGCAACACACCAAGGAAACCATAAAGAAAGAAGTTTACGCCGCAATGATGTGTCACCTCCTATGAACACTTACCGTGTAATGTAATAGCTTTGTCGTGATATCATGAATCAAGTGGGTTTCATGCTAGTTCCATCAACCCATGTGATCGATTACTCTTTCTTTGACTTTCTTGAATTGAACTTCCCCATTCCTCACCATGGCCATCTATTTATTTTGGCTACATCAATTCCATCAAAGGGCCTGAGATATCAACTTCCATTATGGAACCGAAGGGAAAAATCCTTTCTTGAATTATCTATTAATGCAGTATCACTCATGACACACCCATCATATCCTACGTCAATGCGAATAGTGTTTCATCATAGTTTTCATCAATATATCTAAATTTTCGAGTTGTAATACCCATTAATAATAATCTTAAAGTCTAAGGACCAATATACACATCTGCAGATAGGAACATCCAATGACACTATGAAATATGGATTTCCTACTGGCAGTTCTTGTTCTCATAATATCCTCCTAGATATTACCAATGGGTCACACCATGAAAAGGTGCTTCAAATATTTATGTGTCCCACCCCTAATGTCCTGTATTATTTTTTCCCTCAAATAACATCATCCGACCATAGAACATATATTCAAGAACAGTGTCATGGAACTTCCGGGTTCTCATTATAGCAAGGACCCAATACAAACCTTTAATTCAATAGATATCATTAGGAAATTATCACATGAATTGTCACGTAGAAGAATAATCAATATGTGTTAAGGTATTTATTAATGAATAAAGTAAAAATCAGTTGGTTCAAGGCCACAAACTACAAAATACCCCCACATGGATTAGATACAACTTCTAACACCCGTTAACCAGATAGATCTCACATGATATTCATGCTTATAATAAGATAATACTTTAGTCATGGGGCCTTCTAGGTTCTCTTCTATAGACACTCTTATCACTGAAATTTCACCCCTTTGATAGAAATCCCTCAAGAGGTGATACTTTTAGTGTATGTTATTTGTCCATTGATGAAACCTTGGTTTATTTGCAAGAGCCACCACTGCAGTATTATCACAATACAATGTGATAGTATCTTTACTACTAGGCACCACACCAAGCTCCTGGAAAATGTTCTGAATCCAGATAGCTTCATTGGATGTATCAGAACCTCCTGTATATTTGGACTCCGTTGTAGAATCAATGAAAACTGGTTGCTTTGAACTATTCCAACTCATAACTCCTTCATTAAGACAGAAAAACATATCCATATTGTGATTTCATATCTTTATAATCTATCTGAAAACCTACATCAACATATCCTCTGATGAAATGCTTCTAGTCTCCTCCACACACCAGAAACATATGCTTAGTTTTTCTTAGATACTTATTGACAGTCTTAACAACAGTCCAATGTTGTTCTCCTGGATCTGCTTGATATCTACCTACCATGCTCAGTGCATATGAAACATAAAGCCTGGTACATAACATGTCATAATTTATGGATCCTATAGACGAAGTGTATGGGATATTACTCATTATATCTTTCTCCTTTTGTGTCTGAGGACACATTTTCTTAGAAAGATATAGGCTATGTAACACCAGAACCAATCCCCTCTTGGATTGTTCAATACTAAATATATTTAGTATCTGGTCAATGTATTTACCCTGACATAGTCCAATAAGCCTTTTTCATATAACACAAATGATCTTGATCCCTAAAATGCAGGCTACGTTTCCCAAGTCCTTCATGAAGAAACACCAGCTCAACCATTCCTTAACTGATTGTAAGACTGGTACATCGTTTCCAATAAGCAATATGTTGTCAACATATACTACTAGGATAACGACCACATTCCCATTAAATTTCTTATAAACAGATGTATAACATTCATTCTTAAGGAAAAGAAATTGATTTATGGCTTCATAATATCGAATGTTCCATGAACTGGATGATTTATTTAATCTATAAATTGATTTCTGCAACTTGAAAACCCATTTGGCTTCACCTGGTGTCACAAACCCTTCTGGTTGTTTCATTGAGACATCTTTCTGAAGGTTCCCATTACGGAATTCTATTTTTAAATCTATTTTCCAAATCCTGTAGTCAGGGTAAGCTACTATGGAATGTATGATTCTTATGGATTTAAACATGGAACCTGGTGAGAAGGTTTCTTCAAAGTCAATTCCTTGACGATGTGTGAATTCTTTAGCTAGTAGCCTTGAATTATAGGTGCTAACTTGACCTTCCATGTCTATTTTTTGTTTGAATGCCCATTTTCATCAAACAGGATTTACATCAACTGGATCATCAACCAGAACCCAGACGTGGTTCTGATACATGGAATCCATCTCAGAATTCATTGCTTCTGTCCATCTTGCAGCTTCTATGCTTTCTACTACTTCCTTGGAGGAGAGATGTTCATCACTGTCTACTAATAATGATTCTCCATCCTTTGTGAATAGGAAACCCAATCTCTCTGGTTCCCTTACCTATCTTGAGATCCTATATAGTACTTGTGTTTCTGGAACCTCTTCCATGGGGACCTGTAGAACTTGTTCCTGTACCAACTCATATATTTCATGAGCATCAAGTTAATTAAAGTCAATCTTTCTCCCACTATCCTTTTTTAGGATGTTCTCCCTCTCAAGAAATATGGCTTTTCTAGCGACAATCACATTCTTATCTTAAGGTTTATATAGGTAATATCCTTTCATTTCCTTGGGATATCCTATAAAAATACACTTCATTCCCCTGGGTTCTAGTTTGTTTCCTAAGAAGTCCTTAACAAATGCCTCACATCCCCATGCACATCTATGAGACAAAATGGGTTTCTTTCTATTTTATAAATTGGAGGTAATTCCATTTTCCACCTTAGTTGGTACTTGGTTTAATGTGTATGTTGTATTTTGTAATGAATATCCCCAAAAGGATAATAGAATATCTTCATGACTCATCATCATCATCACCATGTTTAACAAGGTGTGGTTCCTCCTTTCACTAACACCATTCCACTATGGTGTATACAGAGGAGTGGGCTGATATAGAATCCCAGACTCCCGTAGAAGATCAATGAACTCTTGGTTCAGATATTCTCCACCTCGATCTGATCGAAGTTTATTTATCTTATTACCAAGATGATTTTCTACTTCATTCTTGAATTCTATAAATTTCTCTAAGTCTTTTGACTTATACCTCATTAAGTAGATATAGCCATATGTACACAAATCATCATTAAAATTAATGAAGTAAGAATATCCACCTCTAGCTTTTACTGGAAATGGTCCACGCACATCTGTCTGGACCAATCCTAGAAGCTTTTTGACCCTTTCATCCTATCCACCAAAAGGAAGCTAGGTCATTTTACCTTGTAAACAAGAGTGACATCTATCAAGTGTTATTACCTTAGTAGTGTCTAAATAGCTATCTTGGAAATGATTTTTTAAGATCTTCTCATTCACATATCCAAGACAGTGATGCCACAACTAGGTAGTGTATGAGTTATGTGGGTCGGTTTCATTATCGATTTCCAACACTTGATTTTTCTAATATAATACATACGAAATATTATTTAAATGTGCCATACCATGACTTATGTTGTTCTTATAAAATAATCTACCCTTATTTCAAAACTTGAAAACAAATCCATCCATATCCAAACATGATACAGAAATAATTTTTTTGGTAACACTAGGAACATAATAAAAATTATGTAAAACCAAAATCATCCCAGTTGGCAATGAGAGGTGGTAATCACCACTGGTTAATGCAGCCAGCCTCACACCATTGTGAACTTTAAGATAAACCACTCCTCCGGAAATCTTTCTACGTCTACTTGGTTCCTTTATTTGAATACAGATGTGAATCCCACAAGCTCTATCTAATACCCAATGTGTAGAAACGGAACTATTACACTTGATAACAAACAAACCTTTAGTGTCCACATGCTTTTGGGAGCAGTTACTCTTCCAGTGGACTTGCTTTACACATGAAAATCATAACTCCTATCATTCCTTTCCCTACCTCTGAATCTTCCCCTTCTTGGAGGGATAGTGCTCGGGGGGTTCAGACTATTTATAAGTCCTCGGCCCCTTCGTCCTTCCTTTTCTTACGCACCATAAACACTGTGGGTTTGTCACACCCCATGTCCTTATCTACCTGGTGAATTAAGGTCAGAAGTTCCAATAAAATTTAATCATTGTTTCTTATCTTATAGTTGACAATAAAGCTAGAGAAGGTCTTTGGAAGTGATGATAGGATGATATTTGTACACAACTCATCAAGGAACTTAATCCCTAAGATGTCCAAGCATTCAATGTAGCCAATAATCTGGACTACATGAGGCCCATCTAGCGCATACTCTATAGGATTAGTTGTAAAAAAAGAGTTGTATATCACATATCTCTCCTGTATCGCATTCTCTTGGTAGAGATCCTTAAGGTTAGACATCATGCTATACAAATCCATGTTTTCATGTTGCTTCAAGAGCTCCTTAGACAAGGATGATAGCATTAAACATTAGAAATCTATGGCATCATCTATATGTTTCATATAGATAGATAGTTCCTCATAATTGTCCTCTTTCCTAGGCGAAACTTGAAAAGGCTCTTATAGCACACATAAGTCAAAGGATGATGCATAAATTCCTCTTCCACTCTTGAAAATTTGTGCTGGTGAGAAGTTTTTCTTTCTTGAGTATGGTTTACAATGATATGTTTGAGGTCTTTTTTCTTTATGTTTCTTAAAATTAAGATGAGAAAAGGTTTAGTACTTTATTATGATAAAAATGAGACAAATAAATACCTTAATACTTATTAGTCTCCCAGTATTTTATCGAAATCCAATATCCCTCACCAAAAAATTCAGAATATTCAATTGCCTGAATATTCTTCTGGAAAGGATCCACATTTCCCTTTGCATTACCACAACTAGGGTTGGTTAATAAACTTGAATGGTTTTAGGTTGGTATTCCAAATTCCAATTACATTAAATCAAAACTCCTTGATCCATTGAGTGGACTCCGCAATCCTAAAATCCTTTTTATTTTGGATTTACTCATCCTTTTCCTCTTAGTAACAGAAAGTCCAACTGTGGTAGTCAACCCTTTATGCAAACCAATTAACGTCAACCAAAAACCTTGAATTATTATTCCTAGATAATTGAAAGCACTCCAACTAGGGTTGGTCAAACACTTTTCACTATGGTTCGATTCTAACCACGATTAGGGAAGGCTATACCGACTTAATATTTCGTTGAGGGATTTTAACCTTATACATAAATTTTCATTTTATTAACTTTGATTAAATTCTTTTTAATATAAATTTGGATATTCTTAAGTGATTAAACACATCTAAGATAATATTTTACGCACAAGAAGGATTTATTTTAGTTCCATCTTGCATGGTTTTTTAATTCATTAATTGTGTGACCGTGACAATACACCCACATTAAATAAACCATGGAACTAAAAGAAAAATGGTATTATCATGAGATTGTTCTTTTGGTTAGTTTATCTAGAGGTTGATAAACTATCGCAAGACATAGGGGAGAAACACCTTGACCCTTTTGGGTTCGTGTTTACATCTTTCCACTTGTTCACCTTCGTATCTCCTTGGATTGGTTTCACCTTGGCTCATAACTTGAGCCACCTCCACAAGCTTGGGAGCTCCATCCATTACATGGGATTTTATCTGACATGCAGGTGAGGGGTAAAACTGGGTTTTACATAAAAGAAACCTTGGGCACGCAAGCCCTACATATTAATGAAGAGACAACTCACAGCCCTAAAAATTTAATTAAAATAAATTAATTAAAAGAAACCATTCACATGTAGAGGTCTTGGTCTAGATCATGATCATCCATACATGCAATGGTATTTACACATAAATAAAACTAGAATTCCATTATTTAATCATTCTTGTTTAAGATAAATCATACTCGAATCAATTAATTATATTTAATTAATCATTCCTTTAATCTTAAATCCTTTTTTGAGTTTCTTTGAGATTCTCATCCATAATAATTTTAAACAAATAAATTTATTTATAATTATATTTCTACATAATTTTAACTTGGAGGAAACTCAGAGAATTATCATTCATAACTACCCAATGAGTAGAAATGAACATTACACAGATGTTAAATTAAACACATTTATATAAAATACCTATCACGTGTTGTTCCTCAGTTTTATTTCTCAACTATGTTACACGTCTCAAGGGTTTGTATAATATAATAATAAATTTTAATAAATCTACGTAATTTGGATGAGTACACAATGTGTAGTTCTGATTACATGGTGTGTACTTTTGTTCACCATCCATCCAAAGTAAACACCCAAGGACATGTCATGTAGATTTACATGAGATGTCTTTAGAGTACACAACAACTTCAGTGCGAAACACACCGTGTAGTATCCACGTTACTTGGTTTCCAGCCAGGAAAGCTGTGTACGGGGTACACGGTCCAACCCTTACTCAAAGGGACTACACGACATCTTTAGTGGACCACACGGCGTGTAATCTGGAAATCGTGTGCCACCTATTACTGGTCAACACACAGTGTCATTTAAGACTTATAAATACTCCAACACACGACCTGATTTGGCAGACCAGTCTGATGCATTGAACCTAGACTACACGGTGTGTAATATTGAATACACACCGTGTATTATGGTGTTATAGACTAGGAATGTTTGGAACCTCCTGATTAGATCCTCTATATTATATTAATAAAAATTTAAAAAAAAATAGTTTTTGTAAGTTAAACAAGAAATGATAGTGGAGGAAAAGATCTCGAGATTCATATTTATAGAAGGATTAACTTGAATTAAAAATACTAAATTATTAAACTCGTAAATTTCCAATGGAAAACTAAAAATTTATAATCAATGATACGACCCCTCTTATACCACTTGTAGGTTTCAGGAGCAGCGGAAGCACATTTCTGGGTGTACCCAACATTAATTTTATCATTAAAATGATTAATCTGAGATCTGTCCCGATAATAAAACACTTGATCTTCATAATAGAATGAAGGAAGAAAATTAAAGAGGGGATTATTGGATCCATAGACAATATTATCATATATTTGTTATAATTAATTTAATTAATTGACAAGAATTACCTTGATGGAATTCTTTCTTCATCGATGTTTCCGGTCACGATCCAATGTGATCCATCATTGCATCGTAGAATCCAAGTGTAGGATTCCTCTAGTGGTGATCCACACATGCTTCACATATCATTTTACATCGCCATAGAGATATCTGGGTGCTAGCATGGAAGGGCCTTCTCTTGCAATGTCCTCCTTTGACCACCTTGATCTGGTGGAGGAGGATCCCACTGTCTCATAGCTTGAGATCGTTTTTGGAAGAAAATAAGTCTCTCTTGGCTTGAGAGCTTTCTCTAGATCCATTTAGCACAAACATAAAAATAATGGCTAGGCTAATGAGAATTATAAAATTAGGATTTTAATTAAATGGAATAATAAAATGAATTAATTACCTGAATGTATTTATTCATTTCATTTAATTTATAGCAATACCCCATGTCTAATAATAACAGTTGATTATTATTATTACTTGACATGGGCCCAACAAATTACCCCTAATATTATTTAATTAAATAAATAATATTATTTCTCATAAATTCCCAGAAAAAAAATACACGGTGTGTATATTTAATTTACACGGCATGTACTTTTGTAATTTCCATTTTCTTTATTTCCTCCACCACATTTATTATACCTTGAATAATGGCTATTTATTTCGCAAATAAACATGACTTCATTACTTTCTAATAAATATATATAATTTGGCCAACAATATATTCTCTTGAATAACTAGTGTCGAAGTAAATGTGATCAGGCATCCTTAAATAATTATTAAACCACAATCTAGAATAATCTTTATTCAACTTGTTAAATTAATATTTAACTGTGATACTTGGACGCACTTAGTGTGTGACCCTCTAGGCCTTTTTCTCAGTAGCATTAGGCGGATCCTGCCTAAAGTCCAAGGTTAGCATGTTGAAACACACCAAGGCACCCATAGAGAATGAGGTTAATTCCGCAATGACATGTCACCTCCTATGAATGCTTACTATGTAATGTAATCCCTTTTTCTTGATATATCAAATCAAGTGGGTTGCATGGTAGTTCCATCAACACCTGTGCTCAATTATTATTTCTTTGACTTTTAGGAATTGAACTTACCCATTCTCACCATGGCCATTATTTATTTAGGCTATATCAATTCCATAAAAAGGCCAGAGAAATTAACTTCCATTATGGAACAAAAGGGATAAATCCTTTCTCGCATTATCTGTTAATGCAGTATCACTCATGATGCACCCAATATATCCTACTTCTATGTGAATAGTGTGTCGTTTGGTTTTTCATCAATACATCTTAGTGCACGAGTTTTAATACTCATTAATAATAATCTTAATGTCTAAGGAAAAATACACATGTCCACATATAGGAATATCCAATGACACTATGAAATGTGGATTTCCTACTGGTGGGTCTCGTTGTCATAATATCCTCCTGGATATTACCAAGGTCACCCACCATGAGAAGGTGCCTCAAAATTGTATGAGTCCCAACCCCTAATGGTGGTTATTATTTGTGTCCCTCAAATAATATCATTTGTCCATAGAACATATATTCAAGAATAGTGTTACGGTACTTCTGGGTTCTCATCATAACCGAGATCCGCTATGACCCTTTAATGTAATAGATATTATAAGGACATTATGAAATGCATTGTCACTCAGAAGAACAATCAATATGTGATAAGGTATTTATTAATGAATAAAGTACAAAGTAGTTGGTTCTAGGCCACAAAATCAACAGTAACACTATACACTCTGAGGGTGGGTGAGGGTATCAGGTAGATACGATATTTAAATTCATTTATCATAGTTCTACTCTTTCATATATAATTTTTATGTTAGAATAATCATTTTTGAATATATATATATATATATATAAATGTTTATGAAATTTTCTACAACAAATATAACACAAATTTATAGAAAATAAATATTCGTGGTAATGAAACTGTGGTTTCTAGCACCCGTTGAGGGTCAAAACAAAGTGTCTGAATCCTTTTACCTATGAATTGATACAAATTTTTAGTACTAATCACATTAGAGTGATTTCTTTTACAAGTGTGGTGAAAAAAATATATATTTAAAAATATTTTATCATTTAGATAAGTAGTGAAAATAACCCATAATAAAACCTGACCTAAAACAATAAAGGGTTAGTGCCTTTGGAGTCTTGATTCAAAACATCTGATTTCATGAAAGATCATCAATGTCTCCCATAAAGTTCTTCTAAAATATTAAAATTCGGATTCACACCCTATATAAAATATTTTTTCATAACACAAGGAAAGGAAATATAAGAAATGGTGTTCTCAAATTCTCAGTATGGGTAAACATGTTATATATTTTTCAATAACTGTATGTTAGAATTTATTGATCATGAGGGTATAAGAATATAAGATTTATATTTTATAATCATACATAAAATGTTATATATTATAAATGCTACATAGTGATTTGAATGTTTATAAGACATGAATTATAGATGAATCAAATATCATGATCTATGAGATTGTACCATAAGAATGAGAACATGAAAAAGAGAATAGAATAACTAGTGTAGCATATTAATAATTGAAAAAAAATCATTTTCAAGGATATCTTCCATGATATTCATCACACTTTGGGATTGGGATAACCACCAATGTACCCTCTTTGGGCTTGGTATAACCTTTGACTTACCCTGTTTTTCATAGGAAAACCTCACGTGTACCCTATTTTAGGATTTGGATAACCTCTCATATACCCTTTAAGCTTATAAACATTAAACATTACTAAGATTAGTGGATGGATTTAGTGAACCCACCTGTCACATGATCATACTCCATTCAAATGTATTCCAAATGACCATGAATAAAATTATCATTTGGTTATAAATTAACCAATTTAAAAGAAAATATGTTTCATTAAGACTTAATCGTTATATTCAACAGCCATCGAGAGAAAAAATAATGATTTTTCTATTGGATTATATCCCCATTAAAACATAAGAAACATAAAATTATGTTTTTATAAAATAAAATACCTTTAAAAAAAACAAGAAAATTTCATTGGTAAAATACCCTTTTATTTATAAAATCACATAATAAAAATATAAGAATTTCTAGAATGTTGAAAAAATCTATTTAAAAATAACCATCGATTATTAGAAAGGATGATTCAAGGTAAGGAATAGTTATTTAAGTGGGAGAATTTATTTGTTTGATATTCCTAAAAAAAAATATTCCATTCACAAATTTGGTAAAAAGGAACTCATATATAAAATGACATGAAAATTCTTATTAAGGTTTTTTTTATAAAAATTAAAATACATTAAAAAATGATTTTAATTAATTGGAAAATAGAATTAGAAAAATTATTATAAAAAATTTAAAAAATATATTGAAATTAAAAAAATGATTCATAATCGAAGAGAGAGATAAATTTGATTTCCTTTAAAAATAATCTTTTTTTATTCTAAAAATATAGATATAGAAAAATGAACTGAAATAATTTAATATCAAAAAATAATCACATGATAATAAAATATATAAAATTTATGAGTGACTTAGAAAATAAATTAATAATTGAAATTTTAAGCATAAACGATCCTTGTAAGAATAATGATTATAACAAAAAACGCTTATTATTGGAGTTACTTTTGAATCAAACCACCAATGAAAAAAATACCATCAAATGTAACTTTAAATATAGTGAATATAAATTCATTCATGATTTAACCTAGGATGTGGTCAGTATTTACACAAAAAAAATAAAAAAGTGGTGAATATTTCTTATATATCATAGATTTAAATGCAAGATGAAAAACTCTTACCTCGTGTCCAACATCCTCTGTAAGTGGCCTTTTCCTCATATATAATAAATTTAGATTTAATATAAATATACAAATGAATAATTTTGTTACTTATGATTACATACATTGTTTACATATAACATCTTCTCACTAATGTATTGACAATCTTTCGTTATCATCGTTATTTTAAGTGTTTATCTTTATCTTTTTTCACATGTGTATCAATTCAAAAGATATAACACTTTCATATTAATCACGTTTTAGTCACATAAAGAATATTTATAATCTCATATATGTCATTTTTAATCATTAAGTACACTTTTATAACCATTCATATAAAGTAGTGATGAAATATATCACTATACTATCCATGAAAATAATAAATGAAAACTGAATCACGTCACTTTGTAAAGGTGGTAGTTTACATGTATACATGAGAAATGTTATTGTTTCTCAATGGATGTGAATAAAAGAATGTGGATAATATATTATAAATATAAAATAATGATTATTTTATAAATATTATTTATAAAAATTAAATCCATAATAATTACCAAACATGAAATATGGTTATGGAAGATGAATCATATCGCTTCGTGGAAGTGGTATTCCACACATTCTCATGAGTTATACTTTCATGTCTAATTTAATGGTTACAATTTAATGAAATTTTTTTTTAAAATTAAATTCCATTTGTTTAAATAAGTAAACTACTCATTGGGAAATGAAATTATAAAAAACACAAGCATTACTCTAATTATTTTGGACTATTATAAGTTATATCACATCATATTTAGAAGATCAGTAGGCATCATAACCAATGATAGTATATCCACTATAAAGTGATCATATGATTTCAATATATATATATATATATAATAAAAGCGGTGACATGAATTGGTCACCCGATTCTTTCCCCATGGAAACTTATGAGAAGAAAAAGTTTTAGTACATGCATGAGGTGTAAAAAGCTTACACTACAAAGTATTGAAGGGTAATACAAGTAAATAAAATAAATAAAAAGTCCAGAAATTCAAGAAAAAAAAAGTTGAAAAACATGCCTTGATAGCTACTAGCTGATTTGCAAGACAAGAAGGTATCCATAAATGCTACCAATCCTTCCTTGTTTAAGTGATCAGAGAAAGATTCAGCAGACTACAAGTAGCACCAGTCCCTTAGAAACAAGATGAGTAGTTGCTGGAATATCGTTTCCCTGGCCATTGAGTGAAAACCATGATTATATGGTAATTTTAAATCTTTAACATTCAATTCAATAATTTAAACAACTTAAGATAAATCATCTTCCTATCTAATCATTTATATACAATAAGATAAATGATTTAACAGTAGCATCTACGTCAAAGTCTGGAAGACTCAAACTCTAATTCAGTATTCAAGGTCCTCAACAACAAAAAATGAAATGCTCCGTCGGATCTACTTCAGATTAGAATGAAAAAAGTAGGACACTTTTGATTTTCCCTTGACCTAACCCACACTGATATTTGATGACTAAATTATGAGTGAACCAATTCATGGGAGATATTTAAGCTCAATGAGATCAAGGACCAAACCCTGTTTACCAAAACACCCTAAGAAAATCCCATCATCACAGACCTTACCATTAGGAAACTCACTAGGGTAATAAAGGGCTATGAATCTAGGCCCTAAAGGTGTCAATTTGAGTATTGTTTTATATAAATAAATGGGTTTTTAGATTTTATTATTACTTTACAATGATTAAGAATATATTTGATGAAAATTAGATTTAGATACGATGAAACAAAAAAAATTACTTTTTGTAAAATATATAGTTTCAATCATTACACACTTTTTGATTAATTTAATAATTTTTTAAATAAAATATATTTTAGTAAAATATTATTATAAAATAATTTTTTTAAATATAATCTATAATATAATTTTATAAAGTCAATTTTACTTTTATAAGGTTCAAAGAACTATTATTTTTAAAAAACCAATATCTTTCAATAAATATGGAATTTTTATTTAAAATTGTGAATTATCATATATATATTGGAATATTTTAATAAATAAATATTATTTTTTAAATCAGTACATCGAAATTATCCAATGGTGAATTTTTAAAAATTTAATGAGGCAATCAGTTTTTTGGGTAAAAATTGAATACAATATAATTATACACAATGTATTATGATATCATAAAATCCCAAAACAGTTTTAATAAAGACTTTAAACAATATAAAAGAACAAAATTATATTTACCATTTAAAATTATGTCTTTGTTATGTTATTTATTAATTTTATAAACCCTTAATAAATCCTAAAAAAATTATTATATTTTAAGGTTATAAAATCAATTCTTTATAAACATGACTCACTTCAAAATTACCAAGGTCACGATTATAAGTATATAGGTTTATTTCTACTTATAAAAATGAAATAAATTCCTATTTTTTATAAATTATGGGAAAAAATAGTTCGATGATTTGTTATTTGGATTAATTTATCATAAAGTGTCTAAAAACTATATTTATAAATTAATAAATAATTATCTTATATTTTTCTATAAATACAAACCAAACCACCTATTCCACTTCACCAAAAACCCTAGGGGAATAATTTTAATCTTCCCCTCCCTCCCTATATCCCTCTCAAGATTCTTGCATGACCTTTAAAATCCCTTCTCATGCTTTTAGAAGCACCCTACCATGGTAGGGGGTCCTCTCATTCTACACTTTATTCCAAAACCTTTATGTTATTCATTTCCATAAATATTCCATTTTATAATTTTCATAACTATTATGTTCCTTATGATTTATTTTTTACGAGTGACCCCTTTTACTCCCATTTAACCCTTCCATGAATCCTTATGTACCCCTATTATGCTGCTGAAATTAACCTATGATTTTTCACACCAAACATTTGTGTAGTGAATACCCATACCCATTTCCACTAAAGGGTATTAATATAGATGTACCTATAATTCATTTATTGATTAATTCATTGTATTTAATAAAAACAATTTAATCATGGGAATAAATTTGATTAAATACTTCCCTATTCTGTAGGATCTATGTGGGAAACATATGCATGTACATGATATAAAGGTAACCAATAATCCTGAAATTATATAGCCTTCTAATTCATTGTGTAATAATTTTCTCTCATGATATTTCGTGTATGGTTCATGGGAGGATATCCTATGAATTCAATGTTATGATTTCTTAGATTTTAGAATTGAATTACTCTTATGATGTAATGTTTCGTTATGTTCCCACATTCCCATGTTTTCTTTGTTATTATCATATATTATCATGATTCAGTGCTCATGTATACTATTCTCACTCATTTTATGATACATTGATATTTATATTGGATCACATGTATTAATTTCATCAGGTTGTGATTTTATTATTCCCTTACTAGCCATTATATATCACCCTTTATTATGTACATCCCCAGGATATCCCATATAGATTTAGAAGATAAAGGAAATTTAAAAGGAATGTTATAGCGTTTTAGTTTATGTGTTTGTATTTTTCTTTAAATTTGTTTTTATATGTACCAAATTACCAAAATATAGTAGTCCTCGTGATATTTTTAGGTTTTACTTTGTGTATATTTAAGAAATAAATCATTAAATAAAGTGTATGAATGATATAAGTTGTCATAGTTGGTATCAGAGAATTTTATACTTATTTTTTGGGGATTATTATTAGAAATATAAATTGAAAGCCTTAAGGATAAGAAAAAACATATTAAAATAACCCAATTTTTTTTAAAGTATAGAGTAATTGGCTTCAATGAAAATACATCCCTATCTAGAAACTATAGGCTGATGTGGATCTAAAATCATTTTATATAGGGGTAACAAACATAAAAGGGTGGATTGAGCTTGACTTGGTCATCACTTGGTTCATGTCAAAGAGTCCTTGTTGTACATCTAGTATGACACTCTCAGAGGATATGTGTCATTAAATTCACAAAATCATTATGAACCATTATTAATGGAAAATAAATTCCCATTAAAATTTATTTTAGGAAATATATCATGGATAATTTAGATTGAAACCTAGAAATTCATTGATTAAGGAATACATGTAATTTTGGATTTATTCATTCAATTTTTTTAGATTCTATTTTTTATGTTTGAAAATTATCATCCCTAAGTTAATTTTAGATGAAGTAAATTATTGGAACGAGAATAAAATAATTAAAGGGAGTGAATCATACATTTATGAAATTAAAATTTCATTTGTGACTATAGTTATGGTAATTAAATGATGTCTTGAAATCTTAGTATAACTACTCAAACAAGCCTGATAAAATTGGACATAGGGATATTGGTAAAAATGAGAAATCATGAAATTATTGCTTCCCAAATATATAACTCATCCCCCAAAAACGTTTGTGGAATAAATATCTTAGAAAACATTATGATACTCTATTTTTCCGAATTTGAAGATTTTATAGGCATGGAGTTTCATTCCTTGAATAGAGATACAATTTATTTATAAGAGAAAAAATCACCCACCATATTGGAAACCACCCTCAAATTCTATATAAGTGATAGGAGGAGGATGATTCTTCTTGGGTATCATCTTCTGAAGCATGTAAATTTTGTTCCTTGAGATAAAGTGTATCTACTAAAATTTTTAAGACTAAGGAACATATCACCTGAAATGACATTCCCTTTATAAGTGAAATCATTAGTGTGTTTCATAAATAATTTCATAGTCTTTCTCCTAGATAAGAATTTTAGTTATCAATCAAACTTATATCTATAGATTTTCCAATGTCCAATACTCTATATAGATTATCCATTATTAAATGTGAGGATATAAATAACAAACAACATGAGAATTTAGATAAAATTATTATTCTCTTATGTGATTTATCATGGGGTGCATCAGTCCCCTTTATTAAGAATAAAGATGGGTAAATCTATATTTTTCATTAGCAAGAAGATCCAGGAGCTGGGCAAAGCCGATTCCAAAAATTATTAATGAAAAAGAAAAAATAGAGTTAGGAATTACACGGATGTTTACAAATATGGGAGTGAACCACTCCATGAAGATCATCCTTAATAAGTGATGCACATAAATTAGGAGCTCTGAACAACCACATAGTTCATGGTTTCACAATTTCTCTCTTTTATAGGGAATCAACTACCTGATTTCTCTCTCTATACACCTATGTCACACACAGAATGTGCTGTGCAACATGATTAATACTGTCAATATTGTGAGGAAAAATGTCTCATGGTATAATACTGGTCTGAGTCTTTAAATCCGCAACCACATTTTCAATGTCTGATTCAAACCATAGGTTGGTCCATTTATAGCAGACATCATGCTTTATGGTAATAATCATCATCCATAGTTTAGCACTGTGATCATTTCCAAACCTGATGTAATGGTGGATGAAGCCTTTGAAAAATCTGTGGGGGGGTTCAGAAGACACCTCTGGAACCCAAGGGTCTAGGCTTGTTGAAAGTCTCAACATCTATATTAACTTTACCCTAAGAGAAAATTGGTGGAATCTATCTCATACATTTCAAAACCAGGGGTTGCATGGAACAACCAGCAACTCCCAACAACCGAAGAATGTTCAGATCACTTACAGTTTTATTCATGGACCTTGTATGCACCTGGAAAGTAGCATGTACCTCTCTATGCAAGTCATGAACTCCAGCGTGAATTGTAGGTGTGTTATCCAGTATCATGCTTTCATTCCTAGTATTCTAGATCTAGGAAATCATTATTGCATTGATTATAAAAAACTCAACAAAATCATGATAAATAACATACATCCATTTCCCTGGATTAATGAATTATTTGATCAAGTCCATGTATCCCACCACTTATTTATGGTGGCTCCTCAGTCGAGATATTATCATGTAAAGGTGAAGAAGGATGATATCCCCAAGGTTTTTCGTATATGGTACTACTAGTATGATTTAAATTTGATTCCATTTAGGCTCTCTAATGATCCATAAATCATTATGGGATTAATTAATATTGTCTTTATGTATTACCTGAAAAACATTATGGTAGTCATTATAGAAGGTATTATTATTTATTCCAAAAGAAAATGGGGGAAGTGAATAATTTTTATTTTATACTAAATAATATTTGGAATGAAAATGTACTTACAAATTAAAATAAATTTTATTTTTTATGGAGAATGTAATATCCCTAGGGCATGTTATCGCTATAAAAGTGATATCCATGGATCCTTCAAAAAATAAAGTCAATTGATTGATGGACCATACTAACCTCAATGAAATAAATATGAGGTTTCATTATATTAATTCGGTACTATATTTGATTTGTGAGTAACTTCTCACTATTTTTAATCCCACAAACTAAGATAACTCGTAAGGGGTGGATTTTTTCTATAATAATTAATGTGAAAAAAGATTTAAAGAGATGAAGAAGAGTCTAATAACCTCACTTGTGCTGACATTACCTACTAGGAGAGAGGATTTGTAATATATAGTGTTGTGTATAAAATATAATTTGTTTATGTACTAATGAAATATTAAAAATTCGTAGGATATGCCTCCCACTAATTAAATATCCCTGAGTAAAACAACCAAACACGTGATGTAAAATTAGATGTACTGATCCTCGTGATAAAGATTTGGAGAAATTACCTCTATGGGGAGAGATGTGACTTATATAGAGATAATAAACTCCTCAAGTATATATTCACTTTAGAAGAGGTCAATATTCTCCAATAAAGGTGTTTAGAGATGATCAAGGATTGTGATTGTTCAATTCATTACCATACTATAAAGATGAACATAGTGGAAGATGCTCTATATATGAAGGATGTTGTAACCATATACATGAGAAGAATTACACAAGATCTAATATTCATAGACGTGAAGAGGACGGGCATGGGAATAATAAAAGGAATTTTATCCTACCATAATCATATAAATTCACAAGCATATATTCTTGATAGGATCAAGGAGGATCGAAAGGATGACGTTGACATAAAGATAAATTTAGAAACTATTCTAGAGAGAAAATTTTGTAAACATAGATTTATAGGGATTGGAACCTGAATATGTGTCCCCTAAAAACTTGAACAAAATATGGAACATATGGATGATATTCATAGAACATCCATCTCTATTAATTAAGGAAGTAATAAGTTATATTTATATTTGCAGAAAAATATCTGGTGGAATAAAATGAAGAGTGAGATCATATAATTTGTTTCATGATGCATAGTATGCCACTAAGTAAGGATTAAATGATGCAATACTAAGGTTATGATGAAACCATTTCCTATACCAATAAGAAAATGGGAAAATATAACCTTGGATAACATCATAGGACTCCCCAAGACCCCTAAATACAATTATTCAATATGGGTGGTTGTCAATCACCATACCCAGTCTGTGAATTTTTTTATATCAAGGATGATTTATCTCATAAACATCTCACAAAGATATGCATAATCAAAGTGGTAATGCTACAAGTAATTCCAATATCTATTGTATCTTATCAAGATCAGAGGTTTTCCTTGATGTTTTGTATTGGTATTTAAAAAGTGTTGGATATAAAACTAATATTCAACACCTCTTATCACCCACATATGGATGGTAAGTATAAAATAACCATTCAAACTCTAGTGAATATTATGAGATCCAATTTAATGGATTTTAAAATATTTTTGGATCAATATCTTCCCCTAGGAGAGTTTCAATATAATAAAATTTACATTATTTCATTAAAATAAAACCTTCTGAGGCTTTGTATGGGAAGATGTGTTAGAATAAAACTTTATGGGATGAATTTTGAGAGTGGAAGATAATGGGACTTGACCTTGTCTAAAATATGATAGAGATAGTTCAAACAATGCCACATCATAATATATTTTCAAAAATTCAAATGAAAAGATACAAAAAACCATTGATGAGAAATGGATTTCAATATCAAAGATAAAGTAATCCATTTTATAGCACCGTGGAAGAAATTTATGTGGTTTAATAGAAAGGAAAAAATTATTATAATATATATCATCCCCTTTTAGTTCCTTGATCAAATCGGGGAGGTTTCCTATCGACTAACACTCCCAACTAGCCTATCTCAAGTACAGATGTGTTCCTTATATCCCTTTTTAGGAAGTACATACCCAATATCTAACATTTATTGAATCTATAAATGGTATCATTGGAGAATGATTATTCATATGACGAGTATCTATGAAGATTATAGATCATAGAGAAAAGATTCTATGAAAAAAACAACAAATATGGTCAAAGTTTTATGGTGGAACCAAAAGTTTGAGGAAGAAACTTGGGAACTGAAAGAGGTGATTAAACCGAATTATCCTCAACTATTTTAGTGTACAAATAAAAAATCTATAGATAAATTTCTGAAGGGGTAACAATATAATGTCCTGAACATTTATAAATGAAATTCATTTTTTAAATGAGTAAATTCCTTATTAAAAAATGAAATTAAAGAAAAAACATGCACTAATTTGGTTATTTTGGACCATTATAAAGAATATTCTGTTATATTTAAAAATATATTAAGGGTACTAACCATTTATATTATATTTTATATTTAATGATCATATGATTAGTAAATATATAGGGTTATGATAAATCCAATTAACATAAAAAAGGAAGCGATAACCTCAACTAGTAGGATTGAAACCTAAGAATCCCAATTATAAGAGATTAAAATGGAGAAAAAAATCACTAGAAACTAACCTTAACCAATCAAAATACAAGATTCAATAACCAATGAATGAGAGAAACTATTGACAGGATATGTTTAATGTCATTAACATCACTACCCAAACCATGATTATCGAACCATCTGAAGAAAATATCACCACCGACACCTTACCCTTATAGAATTTATAAGTGTAATAAATAACTATGTATCTAATACCTAACAGTATGAATTTGATTATTTTTTATACAAATTAATGATTATATTTATCTTTTATTATTTCATAATAATTATTAAAGAATAAATTTGATAAAAATTATTTTTAATTATGATGAAACACAAAGTATATTTTATGTAAATATATAGTTTTAATCAAGAAACTATTTTTGATGAGTTCAATAATTTTTTTAATCAAATATATTACGATAAAATGATATTATAATAAAATATTTACTAAATATAAATGATAGTCTAATTTAATAGAGTAAAATATTATTTTTAAAAGGGTGAGAAAACTATCATTGTTAGAAAATTAGTATTTTCCAATAAATAGGGATATTCTAGATTTAAAAGTTTAAATTATAATATTTTTATAATTATTTAAATAAAATAAATATTATTTTTTAAATCAGTAATTCAAAATTATCTAATGCTTATTTTTGCATTTTTTTCTAAGATAGTTGAATTTTTGCATAAAAATTATATATGGTATAATTATACAGTATGTATTATGACTTTATTAAAGCCTTAGAGTTATGTAATAAATACTATAAAAATATCCCTAACCATAATTATTCTTCCCCGTTAAAATAAAATATTTCTATGCTATTTTATTAATTTTATAAACCCTTTATAAATCAACCAAAACCTATATTATATTCTATGGTTTTAAAATCAATTCTTTATGAATACGACTAACTTCCACATCACCAAGTGTATTATTTTAAGGAGTTATATTATTATACTTATACAATAAATACTTTCACTACATATTTTCAGAAACCATGATGAATTACAATGGAATTGATTTTTTTTTGAATAATTTAAAATATAGAGTCTAAAACAAAAGTTTAGAAATTAAAAAAGAATTATCCTCTCTTTTTCTATAAAAAAGCAACCCAATATCTAATTATTATTCCCTAAAAACCCATTGGGATTAAATTTACTCTATTATTCATTTTATATATCATACATAATGTTCCCCAATGACTTAAGAGGCTCCTACCAAGATTTTAAAGCATGCACTCAAGGTAAGAGATCCTCTCCTTCTTCTCTTTATTCATGAACCTACATTATATTATGTCATTTCCACTAATTTTCCAGACTAGGATATTACTTTACAAAACCCCGTAATATACTTACAATTTCCATGTAATGTGAAATACCTTCCACTCTCATTAAACCCTTCCATGATTCTTTATGTACCCCCGTTACGCTGCAAAAATTAACCTACTATTTTCCTGCCAAAACTTTTTGTAATGAATATGCATCCCCATATCCACTAAATGGTATCCCCTAAACATAAAAATCAGTCATTGATTATGTAATTTTATGTATGTAAAAAAAATTCTTAATCATGTGATTAAAAGTTATGATTGATATACATATATTGTCTGATCATTGTGGCACATTGATCCAAGTACATGATATGAATGTGATGGGTGGGACCTAAATTATATAGCCCTCCAATGCATCAAATAATGTTTTTACATAATGATAATAAATTTACAATTATTGATATGTTATCTTAAGAACACTATGTTATGGTGTCTCAGTATGGTTATCCTTGACTTATTCTTATGATTTCATGTTTAATTTTGTTTCTTCTTTCCCGTATTTCATTTATATTGTCATATTTTATAATTATTTGGTGTTCAAGATTATTATTATCACCCCTATTATGTTTACATGTTATTAATATTGAATAAAATATATAACGTTCATTATGTTATTTGTGTATTATTCCCTCACTGGGATTTATTACACACCCATGTCTTATATATGACCCTGGGTAATCTCGTGGAGTTTCAGATGATAAGAAAAATTATGGGAATGTTATGAATTTTTATTTTAGAGATTTTTTATTCTATTTTAGGTTTTCATTATATGTACCTAATTATCCAATGACACTAGGAATGATGATCTTCTAGGGTTTTATTAAGTGTATCATTGTGTAATAAATCATGAAATAAACTTTATGGAAGATATGGGATGTCATAAAGGTAGAAGAAAATTGTTTCGCAATAATCATGATAACATCTTATTATATTAATGAAAATATATTCAAAATGTTATTATGTATATAATAGATATATATCAAATATAAGGAAAAATAATTGAAATATTTGGGTAAGACAATAACCTCTTCTTTGAGATACCACCTTTGGATTACACCTTAATCATTCTTAGGATGGTCTTAGGGTAAGACCAAGAGCTAAGTAATGAAGGGAAAGAGTACAGTAATTTTTTGGATAGGTATTTTCCAATATGTCTAGAATTAATTTTTCTAAAATGGGAGGATATGACGTTCCCTTTTATACATAAAGGGAGAGACACACATTGAATTACGTAAAATAACTCAATAATATAGGGTGACTTTCATGTTTAAGTGGAAAAGGCCTTGAAATTGATGATAAGATATTATAAAAAAATTAAACTAAAAAGAGTTTAAAAAGTTCAAGTTTACTTTTTACCCTTATCTCTTAGTTCAACCCCATGATAAACCCATTTTTACCACAACTAGGCTAACAATTTGTTTGTTTGTTTTTACTATTCATTATTAAAATGAATAAAGTATCCTCATTAAATTTTTTACATTTTTATTACAAATATGGAATCAATTTTAAAAAATTGAATTTCTATAAGTTTAAGAAATTAATTTTAAAATAAACATTCCAAATGCAAAAAAACAACTTTTCATAAAAATTCATTTTTATTCGTAAAATTGAGTTTAAATAAATTAATTCCCTAGTAATAACAATTATATAAAATTTTAAATATTTTATTAAATATATAATATATTTAATTTTAGTAACATCATTAATTGATAATGTATTTTGTATTTATTATGTTAATAACACATTTTCCATATAAGAATAGTTTAATGAAAAACATATCGTTTTAACTTCAAATGAGTTTATCTTCATTCTTAACAATTATATTACAAATTTATTAATTATTACTCATAAATTATAAATAAATTTCATTAATAATAATTTTTAAATAGTGAATATTTTATTATTTATATAAATATTCGTAACACTCAGAAAAAAACATTTCATCGGAAAATAAATTATTTTAATCAAGAAATGTTTTTTAAAATTTTAATAATTATTTATTAAGAATTTATCAATAAATTGATATTATGTAAAAAATCAATATACATATAATATAATAGTCAATAGTATTCATACCCTAGGATCTGATGGATAGATGATAATGTCCACAAATATATCGTGGTTCCATTAGACTCATATTTGTGTGTAATAAAAGTTATCAAATACAAAAAATTTATTTCAAAGGAATACAAATAAAGTCATGTGGTGTAACATTATATCCCCTATTAAAATAATTTTATACAACTAACTTTATCCACTATGGATAAATAAATTAAGGATATTTAGGCCTCATCACATCCTCTAATTCCCATACAACTTCATCAAATTTATGGTTTCACCATAAGACATTGACCATGTGAATGATCATGTTTCACCAAAGATTCTGTATAAAATATAAAATATCTACATGTTGTTCCACTTAAGATAGTTCTTAATCTAAGATTACATTCTCCATGTTTTTTTATAATAAGGATCAAGTATTCACTTCATCAAAAGATATATATTTAACACATCATGAACTTGAAAGTGTTTCAGTGGAAGTGCCATGTGATAAATAATGTTCCTATTAAATCAAAAATATTAAATGATGAAATATAAATAGGTAATTTATTTAACTTCCTTATGAATTTGATTAACTTCTTCCATTGATAAATTAAAATTAATACCTTCCCTCAAATATTTAATTCCAAATTTGGAAGATGATTGTCAGTATAACTCTTCTATTGACTTTGAGTAACCATAGTTAAATACAGAATGCCTCTAACTGCCCTTACTATATCATTAATTATTTCAAGCCTCAATATTTTTCTTTCTCCAAATATATATGATAATTTTTGAATTATGAAATTTTATCTATATAGTGATTTATAAGGATCTATTTGAATTATTATGTGAATGATATTATGAAAAGAAAATTCGTCAAGAGGAGAGTAAAGATCCCAAAAATATGAAATCTAGAGAAAAAGATATTATCATATCATACATGGTTTAATGGTTCTCTCAGAAAAATAATTATGAAGAGTATTTGTATTACAAAAACAAAACCATGTATCCTGATATTATAAATGTCTTCTATAGAATATTTATGTAGACCTTTGATTTAGACTAGATACAATAGTATGAAATAATTTATGTTTGAAAACCTTGTACCGAGAATCCCAAATATGTTGTTTACTTTTCTAAGTTGACACTAAATACATGAAATTTCATCAATAAGGATTGATTACTTTAGTAGTACTACAAAATTAGCCCCATTCTTGAATCACACATTCTATTTGAAAAACCAAAATATAACGTATTGTATGCTTTTTAAAGAAAAGTTATTCTCTATAGAATATCCTTCCATATTAATCATTTTAAACTTCTTGAAATACTAGGTGAAGGAAACATATGGAAGGTATAATCTCAGACTCCCAGTAATGTAATTTATACAATATAAGATAACATATAATAAATAATTCATGAATAATATAGAATAAAAATTGATGATTAAATAATACCAAGTAAATAATCAGAAGAACTTGAAAATTAACCATTTATATCATAATTATGTGAATAATACCATGTTAATCAATAGATTATTTAATAATGACGGAATTTATATTGCAGGTCATTTAAATATTACTATCGTGGCCTTGATCAAATACATCAAACATAAATGGGTAAGGCTTATGCCAAATACCCTACTTGTTTTTTCTCATGAGTTATACTGATGAATAAAGGGGGTTTTTAATTCTATTAAACACCCATCACAAAATTATTCCAATACCTATATCATATTAATAAACAATAAAAATTGATTAACATGCCTTAATTATCAATAAAAATTCATATTTGGAAGAACCATCTTAAAAATGTTAATATTTACTTAGTCAAAATGATCACAATCCTTACTGGGAAATATGGTTGATGGTATCATTACACTATATACTCTATAAAGAATATTGTTCATCAAAGGATTTTGACATAGAAGAAAATAACATTTGAATATAATTGGAAAATTTCCCAAGAAAATTCTAATTATAATTTTGAAATAATATATTTAAAATAAGAGAAGTTCCAAAGTATTAATAAAAACATTTTCTTTGTAAAGAATAATGGAAATTTTTAATAGAATAATAAAGTTAAAGAGTATTCAATATCATGGAAGAAGTTGTTTGGGATGTTTATGTGAAATAAACCCTTACCTCAGGCCTGGCATGGTATAAAGTGGTTTTAACCTTCTATATAATAAATTTAAAATTTTTATACATATTTAAAAGATCCAAATACATACTTATATTATCATATATGATCCAATTACAATATTTCAACAAACATTGAATAATAATACTCTATATACTCTATAAATAATATTGTTCATCAAAGGATTTTGACATAGAAGAAAATAACATTTGAATATAATTGGAAAATTTCCCAAGAAAATTCTAATTATAATTTTGAAATAATATATTTAAAATAATAGAAGTTCCAAAGTATTAATAAAAACATTTTCTTTTAAAGAATAATGGAAATTTTTAATAGAATAATAAAGTTAAAGAGTATTCAATATCATGGCAGAAGTTGTTTGGGAAGTTTATGTGAAATAAACCCTTACCTCAGGCCTGGCATGGTATAAAGTGGTTTTAACCTTCTATATAATAAATTTAAAATTTTTATACATATCTAAAAGATCCAAATACATACTTATATTATCATATATGATCCAATTACAATATTTCAACAAACATTTAATAATAATACTCTATTAAAATTATCATTTCCAAGAGTTAACAATTTCATTTATCATGTTTGTTTTCATTTGGTATTCTTAAAGAATGCATGTTTCTTAGGGCTCCATAAACTATAGAATATTAACCATGATATAGATATAATATATATTCATTTTAAAAACATTTACCCTCATCCCTGAATGGTGAACATGAAAAATCAATCTCATTATAGCATGAAGGTGTTTACATGTACGCATCGTCGACGTTATCATTTATTAATAGTTCGAAGGGTAAGAAGGTAAATGCTATTTTATATTTTAAAAAAAATTATTATATAATAAAAAATAAATATAAAAATTAGTTCTATATTTAGAACTATCTAATTACAATGTTGATGAAAAAATATAGCATTATGTGGAGATGGTAAGTTGTATGTATGCACGAGTGATGTTTTCATTTCCACGGGATTGAAAAGAGGTGGAAAATAGTTGTAGACTAATAAAAATAAAATATAAGTTCATTTATGATACTATATTAACTGTTTTTGGATATGTACCATACATTTATATGATGTATAATAAGAAATAAACATGAAGGAGTCGATAAAGATGATAACCTATTCTTTAAGATACATCTTTTTTCTAATCGTTATTCCTTAAAGGATTGGTGTCAAGGAAAGAATAGAAGTTATAAAACATGGTAAAGGAATCTCATATGAAATTAAGCTAGTTCCTGGTTATGATATGTGCTAAATATTTATGAATATATTAGGTGAGTATGTTCCCTTCTATAATTGAGAAGAGATGAAATATTGGAAATACTAGTAGAATTAAATTAAATGAAAACAATTTTCATTTTTAATTGGATAAAAATTTATAAATTTTAAATGTAGGATAATTATAATTACAAATCTTTCATATATATATATATACACAAACAATATTTAGACATGTTTAAGAGATGTTTTAACCCTTATATATTAGTTTTAACTTCTCATTAACCCTTTTGACTATTACCATGAAATCAATGTTTTTTATAGTTTAGGGGTCAATCATGTTATGATAAAAGGAAAAGTGACCCATATGTAAAACATGGTTTATATTCTCAACTATATACACTTCACTTGTCTCAATATACAAATTTTTTTATTTTATTTCGTTTAGAAAATTATTATTTAACCTAAGATACCATTAAATACATTTTTAGGACTACTCATAAAGTTGAATTTTAGGAACAACAAGATAGAAATCGAATTTGAATATAAAATTTTAATAAAAAAATAATATGTTATATTTTCCTCTATTTTTTTGGAAAAAATTATTCATCCAAATTATATTGATTTTAATATATTTAAATTCATGTATTATATTTTTCTATTACATGAATAAGTATTGTCTCAGCGTTGTGTAGACATTTAAGGTAATTATTTTACCACAAAATTTTATAAATAAATTATGATGATAAAATAAAATAATTTTTATTTCAAATAAATATTTATAAGAGAACATAATGTTCTTTTGTCCCTATAAAATAATATCTTATTTATTAAAACAAAGAGAGTGATGTTTTGGATTTATTCTGTAATTAAATTTAAAATAATGACATTATAATATAAAATGGTACTCCAATGAAATATAATAAATTATAGGATGATTATTTTTGAAATAAACTCATCCAATAGTAATAATTTAGGTGTTAGATAGATTTTAAAAGCCTTATCACTCTTTTTTTACCTTTATTACATGATTTACCCTTATTGGAGTGATAATTAATTACGACCATTAATATTCTTAATTAAAAAATAAAAGGGAAATATGTACAATATTTTAAAAAACTGAGTAAGAATATGAATTCCAATTTTTTAGATAAAACTACTAGAGGTTGTGAAAATATATTTTAAAAGAAGCATGTAAAATGAAATAAAACTATTTTTAAATTAATTACATTTTAAGCATAAAATGGATTTATTCTTCTCACATGCTTAGTAAAAATATTATATAAATTTTAAAACATTTTATTGAATATATAATATATATATATATATATTTCATTAAAATAAATGATAAATTATGATTTATTTAATTTATTATGATTAAAACACACTGTGTGCAAAAAATGAAGTTTCCGAGAAAACATCTCTTTTACATTCAAATGATTTTATTTTAATTTCTTATCAATCAATAACAGATGAATTGATTTTATATATGTGTTAAAAATAATTATTATAATTTATATAGCCCTCTTCATACCCTTAAATAAAATGTATAGGTTATAATTTTCACATTAAATTATAATGTTTTAATAGTATATTGTAGTTCGTTTATACTTGGTGTTGCGTAAAATGCAATATATCAATGAAGTAAAATTTAGCCAAAGAGAAAATATATATAAATTTTTTTTTGAAACTCTACCTAACTTATAGGAAATTATTTCTCGATATTCCATCACTCATAATAACCAACTGATTATACTTTGGCCTCATTACATCCTCGATTTTCCTTGGAACTTACTCCAATTTATGGTTTTTTCACAAAACATTATCTAGCTGAGTGGTTGGGTTTCATATAACTTTCTATTTGAATTATATTATTTCTACTATGTATTCCTCATAAGAGAGATATTACTCTATTGGTAGGAACTCTTAGTTTAGTACATGTGAATTTTCAAGTATGTACTTTTTATAGAGAGATATATAGAACACATCATGAAATTGAGATAGATTTGATGGATGTGTGAAGCGATAATATACCATCCTGATATGATAATGAATTTAAAAGGGACTGATATATACAGTTCTTATCAATCCATTATTTCCAATTCTAAAAACCTTCTTCCAATGAGATAATCATAGGAATACCTTATCACTAATATTGAACTTCAGATTATTCTAATGATTATCGGTATATATTTTATATAGACTCTGAGTAGCCGGGATATGATCTTGAATTCCTATAACCATCTCTTCTATTACCTCTATTAGACAGCATTCCAATATATTTCATTCTCTAACTATATCCCAGTATGTTGGAGTTCTGCACATCTTACCAAATAGGGATTAATAAGGACACATCTGAATAATTGAGTGAAATTTATTATTGTACAAATATTCAAAAATCAATGTTGTTGATTCTAGGAACAATTTAAATCTATAAAAAATTATTTCTATATATACTCTTAGGTATCAATGGTCCTATCAAATTGACCATCTATCTCAATATGATAAGTAGTACTAAAACTCAACTTTATATCCAAAGGCTACTAAAGATCTCTCTGTAAAATTGAGGTAAATCTTGGATCTAGATAAAATACAATTGAGAGTGATACACCATTAAATATAACCATATTCTTATTATATAAATAAGTATGTTTATCTAGAGAAAAATATTCTCTATTGGATATTAATTTATCTAATTTCATATGGTGATCAAATACAAACAAAACAAAATTATTTTATTTTAATGTCTTGGGGATTCTAACATTGAAATCCATAATTAATGTTTTTCATTTCTATTTAGGTATAGGTAATGTTTGTAACATCCCAATAAAAATATTTCTCTTAGTATTAACTGATTAACATACCAGGCATCACGATACATACATCGAAATATCATGTTTCATGTCATCCTACCAAAAATACTCTTTTATATCTACAAGCATCTTCATACTTCCTAGTTGAATAGGGAAGGCTGAATTATATTCTTCATCCAAAAACTCCTTATAAAAATTTTCTATTGATGAAACACATAATCAATTCCGTATCCTTATCATTCTAGCGTGATTATCGTTCAATTTATAAAAACCTCTCACCTTCTTCTAATGTTCCACATCCTCCTTCTGTGTCTCTTTACCTTCACATATATGGATTATTGAAAATTCTACAAATAAAGATAACATCCCTCCCCTTTCCAAAATATTTCAAGATTCATTTTATACCATACCATATATGTTGTATTTCTTTCAATCCTCATCATGTACAAACTAGATTAGTCTTTTTCACTTAGACCATCAACTACCTTATTCGCCTACCCCATCTGGTAATTTATTGATAATTCATAATATTTAATTAACTCAAACTATCTTCATTATATAATATTCTAATCCTTCTATGTAAATGTATACATCAAGATTTCAGGATCAATATATATATATATATATATATATATATATCACATATTTCACTATATAGATAATTCCTTAATATCTTCATTGAAAAAATAACTGTTGCGAGATTCAAATAATGTTTTAGGTGATTTTGGTCATGAATGTTTAATTTGTGACATGCATAAGCATTCACCACATCATTTTCAATGAGGACACATTACAGTACCTTCTTCTATGCATCACTATATATCACAAACCCTTCCACACTGATGAGAACTGTAAGAATACGTGATCTGATTAACCTTCTCTTCAATTCATTGATAACATCTTTACATTCAAATATCCAATGGAACATGGATCCATTCCAAATTAAAATGGTTATTGTGTTTTATTACCATGACAAAATTCAAAAAAAAACCCTATTACCATATATTCCCATGAAATCTCTAGATCTCGATCACTATGTTTGGTATTGTCCATACTTCAATAACATCCATCATTGAAGGATCCTCCATTATAATCTAACATTGAATTATATATCCCAAGAATAAGATGTTCTGTTTTGAAAATTCAAACTTGTTAAATTAAGAATATAGATTATTACTTAGGGTCTTTCTCATAGTCCTAAAATGTTCTTCATGTTATTCCATTCTCTTCAAATATGTAGGAATGACATCCATAATGACTACCATTAATTGATCAAGGTAATCTATAAAAACTCTATTCAATAAATTCATGATTATTATAGTAGAATCAGAATGTTAAAATGGAATTTCAATAAAATAAAAATGAATATACCTCATAAAAAAATGTTTTCTTGGTTATTTTTTCATTTTTAACAATTATGATGATGGTATCTTGATTGAAGAAAAATCTTGGAAAAATAATGACCTCTTATTAATTGTTCTAACATATCCTTGATATGGGGTAGATGATAATTTATCTTAATGGTAATCCTTTTAAATCTTCAATAATCAATTTAAAGATTCATTTACCAATATTTATTTTTAACAAATAGAATAGGTTCACACCAAGGTGAAGATCTAGGTCTAATGAAACTGTTATTTGGATTCTCTGAGATTTGATTTATCAATTTTTACAACACAATCATTTTTTTCTATATAGAGTATTTGGAATATGTACAGAAATATGTTTGAGTTCTATTGAAAAATCATATTCATGATTCATGTGATGTCTAGGAAATAACTAAGATAGTAAATTATCATATTCCTACAAAATTGTCAAATTTTTAATACTGATTTTCTCACCAACCATTTTTGATTTTATCACTAATGAATAATTTGTAAAATAAATGTTAGGGAAGTAATTTATATTAGGTTTTTAGGTCTATAGGATGATTTATAATATATAATTTAACTTATCTTACCTAATAACTGATATGGTATCTATACTGATAAAGAAAATCCATTCAAAAATTACATCAATTTTCAACAGAGGATGAGTAACATGATTTTATTGAAGAAAATTACCAAAAACATTTAAGGTTCATTCCATTACCTATGTACCACTCTATAATTTTCATACTAAAAGAATGTTTTTCCTTCTAAATTGAAGTTTTATAGTTATTGTTTTGGTTCATACAAGTTGGTGGAGTCAACACTATCATATAAGGTCACACTGCAATAGATGTTATGATTGAGGAAGAGGTACAAATCACACCACAATATTCTTAGGAGTTAAATATAAAATATTTTATGGTTTTTTAGATATCATTGTTGATTAATCAACACAAAATAAATGAGTATATAATGTCATGACAAGGATAAATAAATAAAATATCACTCCATGAAAAATATGTCATGATAAGATATAGTTATTTAATGTTAAAGACAAAATCTGGATTCATGATGTGATGTTGTTATAGATTAATCAATCCAATTAAAATATTTTCAAAAAATAAACACTCAGGTAATTTTTTTAAAGGAAAAGAATAGGGGGATTTTCAACATATTGAGATAAGATTTTTTGAAAAGATAGAGGAGATTCACGGATAAGGAGAATAGTTTAAGAGTGGAATCCAAGACCTATGGAAGAAAATCATTAATGAATTATAGGTAGATCAAGGAGGCTCTATTGTAGAAGGTTCATGGTGTTCATTATGTGGATTAAGGTTATGATGATTTATATACAATTTTTGGGGTGAACGAATTATTAACACATTAAGATTTACACAGTGACACTAGAATGTCTAATTAGTTTTATAAGTGAACATGAGTATTGGGTTCTTTGTTTTGTGAATATTTTGAACAAGGAGGGCTAGTGTGTCCACCCTACACATTATAAAATAGGAAATGTGCTTATATATATAGTCACATAAACATTTTATGGTCCTTTAAATATCCCATTTTGGTTAAAACATGTAAATTTTCATGTGCCACTATTTTTTTATATTGTATCTAATGTATGAGAGTGAACTATTTCTCCATATAGTAGAAGAAAAGGTATTAGTGAGGATTTTTTAGGAGATAAATATAAAATAATTTAAAACATTCCCCCAATATTAGGGTATTTAAATTTATTTTGGTTAACAAGAGGACATAATTAGTTTTACATGTTTTACTCATACTAGTCTATATCCATAAAGAATAAACATTGAACTATTATGGTATACAAAAATCAACTATAAATTTCCTATTTTCTATGGATACATGTTTTTGTAAAGTCACTCCACACCACCAAATACTTTTATACAATTTTTATGGAATACATCACTACATCCCAAGGTTCACTCCATTCGGTTCATTTTCTCTCTACTTTGATGATGCCGATTTATATAAATGAAATTATCTTCACGATTTATCAAAATAATGGTTACCGTTACAATTATGATAAGTTATAAAAAAAATATAACATATTTATTACATACTATGATGTAATATTTATCTCTTCATGGTTCCTCATTTCACCAATCCATGTTATATGAACTACATATATGAAGATTTGAAATGTTATCTGCTTATATAAACACTCTATAGTAATAAAAAATATTTTTTAGAAAGAATAAATCGATATTAGAAGTTAAATTCAATATAGTATTTCTTCCATACTCTAATAAATAGGACTTATCCAGGATATTTCAAAGGCTCTACGTCTCCTACACCCCTAAAACTAGATATAAAAAGAATGATCAATTTCATAAGATTACCATCTTTTATACTATATCTTCTATATACTCTCTTATTTAATATGTATTTATACATGAGTAATATTGCATAAATAATAGTGTTACCTTCCCCTATAACTATTTTGGAATCTTAAAGAATTCCCTATATAGATCTCCTTAGTCCTCCTCTAGATTGTCCCATAAATTTCAAATTTCCCTATCTATTCTCAATATCATCATTAGGTTATAAATCAGGCTTCTTCTATTTCCAAAAAAAAAATGAATTTTAAACCTTAAAAACCTTCCAAATTCTTTTACATTACCCTTAACCCTTTTTTATCCAAGCAACTACAATTCACCTTAAAATTTTTATTTTGAAATTTTATACTCATTCCATAACTCATATTGGATTCAAAATAATTTCATGTTAGAAATCTTGGTTGCACGCTTTATTTTTTCAATAACCATGACATGAAATCTTCTTCTATGTTGAAACAATTTGATTCCTTCATAGGTTTTCTACAACTACCAGAAACATTATAGCATGATGAAAATTTTAATACTAAAAACTATATATTTTCATTATAGGTATGAGCCTATATATGTCCCTAAAAAATTCATGTATGGTTACTATAAAATAATTTAATTTTTCAGATAGCTTTATCCACACACAAAACTGAATTTAAATGAAACCATGATATATTTTGATAATATAAATTTATTTAACTACATCCTTAAAAACCAGGAATTTTAATTTGTAGGATTTAATAGGAGTAATTTCTTTTTTAAATTTAGGAATAATGAAAATAAATACTAATTTTAATATGAAATAAAATCATTTAGTTTAACTAGAATTATTAATAATATATTTTATTATTTAAAAAATAATTTTTAAAAAAAAAATATGAATTTATATTTCAAGAAACATATAGTTAATGAAGATAAATTATGTGTGGTAATAATAAATCATTAACATCAATTTATTTGATAAATGATACAAAATATGACTAATAAATGTTAATATTATAAAATTTTCATTTTATAAATAAAATTTGGTTCCATTATATTTTATAATTTTATTATAATATTTAATTATAAATATTTATATTGAATTTTTAAATATTTATATAATTATTGGATTTAGAATAAAAATATCATCTTAAGATAAAATCTTGTTTTTTCCAAACAGATTGATTTTAGTAAAAAAATATAGTTTTTATGAAAGATATAATTTTTATGATTTTATCATATTGTAAGAGTATCCTAGAAATAAACAAAAAAACTAAAAAATAAAATATATAGTTAATAGAAAATGTTTTTCATTTTAATATATTCTTTAAAATTATAAATACTATGTCCATCATTTTTATAACTAAATTAAAATTTCTGTTAACTAAAAACATTATTTCAATATTTTCATTGAATCCTATTTTTTCATGATGAGATTAATTTTTGGTTTTATATGAAATTCTCAAAATTTATATGTCATTTATAATAAAACATCTTTTTATGGAATTGAAAATTTTAATTACTCTGAATTACACATATATTTTATTTTTCATGGATTTTTTTTATAAAAATATTTTTACTCATTTTGTGAATAGATCATAAAATTAACATTTAAAAATAATATAATATTTGTTGATAAAATGATTTTAAAATATATTAGAAGCTGCGATGTATGTGAAGGGTTCATTGTTAATTTCTTCATTAATATTAATTTCTTTGGTTAAAAACTAATTACTAAGTTAAAAGAAAATTATGGCAAAAGTGAATAAGTTAAAAAAAATCTTATAATGATCAATTTTGCCTCCAAAATTAGTGGTTTAGGTGGGTTTTGACCCATGGACACATTTACCTCTAGTTTTTTTTTCTATTTTGGAGCCATTGACCATTTAACAGTGACATCACATTATTGAAAATGTTAAAGGTTCTTCAAAATGTGACCTTCTCGTTAACTATGAAAGGAAACAATTCATCCATACCAATACTATCATTACCATATAATTTCTCCATGAAAAAAAATAATCCCCACTTTTTACCCTCTCCCATTTTTAAAATCTTATGTCCACTATTACTTATCATAAGGAATTTATTTCCAAGGATAATTGGAAAAAACATCAAGTACTCAATGTTTGTATTATCAGCTACATATCTTTTCTACTTAAATATCATCATTACAATTTATTATATTCATAAAAATATAATGATATTAGTATCTATTATATAAATTATTGTTAATATATTAATGGTATTATCATTTTCTATTCAACTATCACATTGATTAAAAATATGTATGTATAGATTGTCACCACCATGTGCCAAAAAATTCTTTTTTCCTCACCATATAAAATTAATGGTTAATAGAATGGTTAAATGAGGAAATATTATATTTCATACTTTAATAAGGTTATGGTGTTAAAAAATATATAACCTATTAAATATATTATTAACAAACTATTATCATTAATTCAATCATTTAAAATGAGTGATTTTAGAGAATAATGATCACTTTATTTTATGTAATGACGTCATTAAAATTATATTGTATATATAATTATTTATAATTATTATATATTATAATAGTAAAAACTATATAAAGTCATTATGCTTACGGTATAATGATATTACACCCAAACCATCTCATAATCATCCATTAATCATGGTAGGTACATGTTTTGGTCGGTTTAACCGCATAATTGAAGAATATTATAAATTTATATCATGGATGAATATGAAAAATTAGTTAATATTATAATATAATAGAAATATGAAAATAATGTTTTTTATCAGTTATGGTAAGAATATAACATCATTTAACTCATTAATTAAGAAAATACCTTTTGTTTGTTAGGAATCATCGAAATATTATAATACTCGATTTCAGGATCATGGTTCATAACAAAAAATACCATTGATTGAAAATATATATTTATATAATATCATGGAAACTATAGGTCAATATATTAGATAATTTAATAGTGATTTACTTCGGGAACAGAATATACATCAACACCTCTTTAATGAAACAAGATTAAAGCAATAAATATTACATACAATCAACATTAAAATAATAAAAACTAACTAATATATATATAATGATTATAAATGTGAAATTTAAATTGTTATAGATATTAATAGTTTTCCTGATTCTGTGTTTAATGAAATTAATTTAATTATTCAATAAATTTGTCGTAAGTGATGAATGAATCTGAACCAAGTTATTGGTTTTTATCTTAAATACCACTCTTTGAGACATGTTTTGTATTTTTGACCTAATCTCATTTGTGTGGTGTATATATGTCCATTTTAATATATTATATCAGTAATTATCTTTAAATAATAGTATTTAAAGATCAATTGTGATTACATTGTTCCAGTTTTTCCTTAGTGGCTCCTCCTTCTCCATTACATAGAAACCCTGTTCTCCTCTCAAACTAGAAATTCAAGAAACTCCTTCATCCTACATATTATTCATTTCTATTGTATACAATGAGAATATAGAGTTATGATCTTAAATACTCAACAATATATTTCAGGTTCTTCTCCCCTTCTATTGTGCTATTTGGGTGCCGGATCATTGGCCACATTTTTAAGTTATTTGAAGGTTTCATCGATTTCATCCAACTTAGATTGAATAAAAGGTTGATAGTAGAATAGGGATGATATATGAAGAAAGATTAGTGGTATAAATTTTTTCCCATAATTTCATTTCATTCCATAAAATACGTTTTTGTTCAGGAAGTTAGACCCTTTTGGGATTGCCCCTATTTTGTCAGGTAAATAAAAATGAATGCTTTACCTTGCCATCAATGACCACAGTAAGTGGAAAATCAACCTATTAGGTTGATCTCCAAAAGTTAGGCCATTCAATTGGATGTGATCAACCTTTGAGGACAAAATTCCTCTTGTTCTAAATTATCTTGACACCATTGTGGTGTTTCTTTACTTCATTAATTCTTTGAGCCTATTGATTTAGGTGAATTGGGTATTTGATAAATGTGATAAACACAATACCCATGACATAAATAATGTACATGGATTAATTTAATTGGTTATGTTCTTAATTCCTTATTCTGTTGCTCACACCCTACTTGTGACACTCGGCATCAATAGACCCAAGTTACTTTTAGGTTTGTGTTTCTTGTTTAGGTTTCCTTTAAAGCAGGTTGGTCTTATAGTTATTGGTAACCCAAAGGTCATGAGGATATCTGGTCGGGTTCTGATTTATTCTATCTCTATTTTTAGTTTCTTTTTTTTTCTGTTGACGGTGTATATGGATCATGTTTATGTATTCTTTATGTTTTATGCTTATGGATCCTCATGGGTTTGTTGTGTGCTCTATTTGGTTTATATATATCACCATTTCTATATCTCACTTCATATTATCACACCATGACTCTTATATACCTTTAAGAGGGTGTTCCTCATCATACGTGATATATAAAAGTATATGATCCATCTTCTTTAGGCCTAAGACTCTAATCAAATAGCTTTAGAAAACCTAACTAGGATATACAGAACTCATACCAAAACCAATCCTTTCATAAACACAACTACTCCATGGATACATAATCTCTGGATGATCACAAAATCACACACATTCAATAGAAGCCTCACTCTATCTCTCGGGGTATCAAAAACACCCTATTTATTTACCTTAGTTGCTCTTGATTTCTATCCCTTTCACTGGAACACATATACTCAAGCATGAATGCACAATCATGAATAAATTGTAACATGATTTTGAATTATAGGGTCCACCAACCTCAACAAATAGAGTAACCCCCTCACCAAGATCAACTCATCCTCAACCAAGACTATACATGCCTTATCTAATCTTGTACCAATGAATGGGACCCAATCTCAAGTCACAATTCCCAAATAATTAATTATAGAAACTTATAATTAATTATTCACCTTAATATCATTAGGAATAATATTTTAAAAACTCACTGGTAAACACAACACCACCTAAACCACACAAAACATGGTGCGTTCATCATACAAGGATAACCTCTAGCCAATACATTAAAAATCTACATCATTTAAATATATTTTAAGATGATATAGTGAAATCATCACACAAATCCTAGTTAAAATCATCCCAAATCATAGGAAAATAAAGGATAATAGTAAGGGAGGAAGTATGACGGGATACTCGCTAACACACTATAAAAAACTCCCAAGAACTACCCCTCATCAAGGGGGGATCGAAGAGAGGAAGAGATTGGATGAATCCCAAGAACCACCCACGATTTTCTATTAATGAACACGCCCCCTACCATTTTTAATGTATCTAGTTTTTTATCTAAATTATACTCATATTCCTTCTACCCTAACCTATAAAATCATCCTATGGATTTCAAATAGGATGAATATAAATAAAGAATGGATGAATTCCAATTGGTTGACAAAAGAGTATGAAGAAGTCATGAAAGAGTATATCAAGTTTGCAAAATATCATGCATGTGACTCTTCTTAAATCCTTTGTCCGTGTTTACACTGTTATTATTCAAACCAAATTAGTCCAGAGGAGTTGGAAGAACACTTGATCTGTCATGGAATAGATCAGAGTTATACATGTTAGAATGAACACGGGGAAACAACGAATGTAGGTAGTGACTAGGATGACACAGCGTTTTATAGATCATCTGATATGATTAAAAACACGAACAATGAATCTGACCATAGGGAGGATGTGATTACAGATGTGAATCATGATGAAGATCGTATTGAGGAAATTACAACGACCATCTATGATGAACTTCGTGATTGCGCAAAATTGTTTGAGATGTTAAAAAGTTGGGCAAAGATGCCATTATATGATGGTTGCACTAAATATACATCATTTGCAGGCGTACTGAAGCTGTATAATTTGAAAGCAGACAATGGGTGGAGTGATGCCAGTTTTTTGAAACTACTTTCCCTCATGAATGACATGCTCCCAGAAGACAATGAGCTCCCGAGCCGAACATACGATGCCAAACAAATGCTATGCTCGATGGGTATGATCTCTGAAAGAATACACGCCTGCCCAAATGACTGTCGCAAAAACTCCTATTCAGAAGATGATATAAATGTGTTTAGAAACAAATGGGCAGCGTATCTGATGGAAGAATGTAAAAAAATAGGACAATGAAGGTGAATTCCTAATACTTATTTTATAATTATATGGCCACTGATATCTCCCTTTACACTTATTGAGCATCTATGATCTCCCTTTCTTATGTTTCATATCCTTAGATTAGTGAATTCCTAATACTCAGTTTAAAATTGACATAACTTTAGAAAACAACAGAAGTGGCATACGGAATACCGAGTAAACACGTTCAGATTGTTTTGATACATTAAGACAAGGATCCATGAGTCATTTCTGACGTGTACAAATCGACCGCACCTCAATCCGACGCACGGTGTGACCGGTATGGCTAAAAGTGTATGATATCGGTTTCAAATTGAGATAAAATTTAGAAAACAACACTACTGACATGCAGAATACCAAGAAAATGCGTTCATATTGTTTTGATACTTTAGGAAAACAATCCATGAGTCATTTGTTACGTGTACGAATTGATCACACCTCAATCTGACGCACGGTGTGACCGGTATGGCTAAACGTGTCATATATCAGTTTCCAATTGAGATAAACATTAGAAAACAACACTACTGACATACGAAATACAGAGAAAACATGTTCAGATTTTTTTGATACATGAGGATAACGATCCATGAGTCATTTGTGACATGTACGAATCGACCGCACCACAATCTGACGCACGGTGTGACCGGCATGACTAATAGAGTCTGATATCAGTTTGAAATTGACATAACTTTAGAAAACAACACAAGCGACATACGGATTACCGAGAAAATGCATTCGGATTGTTTTCATACTTTAGGAAAACAATCCATTAGTCATTTGTGACGTTTACAAATTGACCACACCTCAATCTGATGCACGGTGTGACCGGTATGGCTAAAAGGGTCTGATATCAGTTTGAAATTGACACAAACTTTAGAAAACAACACAAGTGACATACAAAAAACTGAGAAAACGTGTCCGGATTGTTTTTATACTTTAAGAAAACAATTCATGAGTCATTTGTGACCTTTACGAATCAATACATCCTCAATCCGATGCACGGTGTGACCGGTATGGCTAAAATTGTCTGATATCAGTTTAAAATTGAGATAAACTTTAGAAAACAACATTACTGACATAAGGAATACCAAGAAAACACATTTGGATAGCTTTGATACTTTAGGACAATGTTCCATGATTCATTTTTGATGTGAATGAATCGACCGCACCTCAATCTGACGCATGGTGTGACCAGTATGGCTAAATGTTTCTGATATCAGTTTCCAATTGAGATAAACTTTAGAAAACCACACTACTGACATACGTAATACTGAGAAAATGTGTTTGAATTGTTTTGATACTTTATTAAAACTATCCATGAGTCATTTTTGACGTGTACGAATTGACCTCATCTCAATCTGATGCATGGTGTGACCGGTATGGCTAAACGTGTCTTATATCAGTTTCCAATTGAGATAAACTTTAAAAAACAACACTACTGACATATGGAATACCAAGAAAATGCATTCAGATTGTTTTGATACTTTAGGAAAACTATCCATGAGTCATTTGTGACGGGTAAGAATTGACCTCACCTCAATCTGATGCACGGTAGTGACCGGCATGACTAATAGTGTCTGATATGAGTTTGAAATTGACATAACTTTAGAAAACAACACGAGTGACTTACTGAATACCAAGAAAATGCATTCGTATTGTTTTGATACTTTAGGAAAACGATCCATGAGTGATTTATGACGTGTATGAATTGACTGCACCTCAATCTGATGCACGGTATGACCAGTATGGCTAAAAATGTCTGATATTAGTTTGAAATTGACACAAACATTAGAAAACAACACAAGTGAAATACGGAAAACTGAGCAAATGTGTTCAGATTATTTTGATACTTTAGGAAAATGATCCATGAATCATTTGTGACGTTTATGAATCAACCAAACCTCAATCCGATGCACAGTGTGATCGGTATGGCTAAAAGTGTCTGATATCAGTTTCAAATTGAGATTAACTTTAGAAAACAACACAACTGACATACGAAATACCGAGAAAATGCATTCGGATTGTTTTGATAATTTAGGACAACTATCCATGAGTCATTTGTGACGTCTAAGAATTGACCACACCTCAATCCGACCCACGGTGTGACCAGTATGGCTAAATGTGTCTGATATCAGTTTTCAAATGAGATAAACTTTAGAAAACAACACCACTGACATACGAAATACCGATCAAACACATTTGGATTGTTTTGATACTTTAGAGAAACAATCCATGAGTCATTTTTGATGTGTAAGAATTGACCGCACCTTAATCCGATGCATGGTGTTAGTCGTATGGCGAAACATATCTAATATCAGTTTCTGATTGAGATAAACTTTAGAAAACAACACTACTGACATACGTAATACCAAGAAAACACGTTCGTATTGTTTTAATTCTTTAGGAAAATGGTCTATGAGTCATTTTTGGCCTGTAAAAATCAACCACACCTCAATATGATGCACGGTGTGGCCGACATGGCTAATAGTGTCCGATATCAGTTTGAAATTGACATAACTTTAGAAAACAACACAAGTGACATACAGAATACTGAGAAAAAGCGTTCGGATTGTTTTGATACCTTAAGACAATAATCCATGAGTCATTTTTTATGTGTATAAATTTACCGCACCTCAATCATACGCATGGTGTGACTGATATGGCTAAAAGTGTCTGATATCAGTTTGAAATTGACATAAACTTTAGAAAACATTAGAAGTGACATACGAAAATCTAAGCAAATGCATTCGGATTGTTTTCATACTTTAGGACAACTATTAATTAGTAATTTGTGACGTGTAAGAGTCAACCACACCTCAATCCGACACACGGTGTGACCGGGTGGCTAATAGTGTCTGATATCAGTTTGAAATTTACATAACTTTAGAAAACAACACAAGTGACATACGGAAAACTGAGAAAACGCATTTGGATTGTTTTGATACTTTAGAAAAACTATCCATGAGTCATTTTTGATGTGTACGAATTAACCTCACCTCATTCCGACACACGGTGTGACCGGTATGGAGAAAAGTGTCTAATACCAGTTTCAAATTGTCATAAACATTAGATTACAACACTACTGACATAAGGAATACCGAGAAAATGAATTCGGGTTATTTTGATACTTTAGGAAAATGATCTATGAGTCATTTTTGACGTGTACGAATTGACCTCACCTAAATATGACGCACGGTGTGACTGATATGGATAAAATTGTCTGATATCAGTTTCAAAATGACATAAACTTTAGAAAACAACACTACTTACATAGGGAATACCGAGAAAACATGTTCGGATTGTTTTGAAACTTTAGGACAACAATCCACGAGTCATTTGTAACATGTACGAATCGACCGCACCTCAATCCAATGTATGGTGTGATCGGTAAAGATTTTCATTAGATAAAGAATCAGTATTTATTAAATGAGTAAAATCATCCAAAAAAATATTGATTTTACATTATTCCCTTTCATTATTATCATAATGAAAACATTTGAGTTTAAAATTTCATATTTTAGTTTCACATTTCCATATTAATGTATTCTTTCATATTACTATTTTAATTTATTTCTTTATTTCATTAATAACATAATATTTGTTTTCTTATATAGGTGAACTTTTTTCCCTTGAGTTCGGATGCTTTGTTCGGCAACAAATATCATGGATGACAATTTTTGAGAGTGGATCACAGATATCAAAGGATGAAACATGAATGTTTATAACTATTGTTGAATAATTGTAATTGTAACCATGTAAAACAATTTTTGAAATGTATATAGTAGTGTGTTTTTTTGTATTCATGATGTTAAGTAAATGTATATACCATTGTCTGTCAAAATATTGTGTGCAGGTTCTATTTTGTATAGGTGTGCATGTGCTACTTTGTGCAGGTATTCTGGTTTGTGCAGGTGTGAAAGTGTGCAGGATCTGTTTTGCAGGTGCAGGCGATGGTGCCTTTATCAGCGCTTTTTTGAGTGCTTATAAAGGTCACCTTTAACAGCGCTAGAAGAGCACTGATAAAGGACCCCCTTTAACAGCGCTTTTCGAAGCGCTGATAAAGGGTACCCCCTTATCTACACCGGCATTAACAGCACTTTTCTAGTGCTGTTAATGCTAGTTTTTAGCGATGATAAAGGGCCACGTTGTAGAAGTGCATTGGGAACCTTCCTTGCACAAAATAATGATACTCTAAATGAAAATAGTCTTTGCAATCTAATTTGAACCATTATCGATGCAGAGAATCAATATTTATAAATTGAGAAAAGATACCTAGAATTAATCATTGTAGTTCAAAACATTAAACACTACTGGCAGCGTCATGAGGTCGACTTAGTATCTTTTAATAACCCTCTAAAATTTATCCTCCACCGTCCTATGCATACAAGATATCTGTAATGATAGGTAGTCATTCTAGAACAATTTGATATACACTTTATTCCCCAGAAAGAATTAAAAGGACAAGATTTAGTAGATTTGTTTGTTGAGCACCCATCTACAGAGGAGATACCATTGAATACTGAACTTCATGAAGAACAAATATTCTCTATTTAATAAATCCCTCAAATATGGGAAATGCATTTTTATGGTGATTCTAGAAGTCTAATGGGGAAGAGAATGGAAAACCCTAAATTGAACAATTTTGGGTAAGGAATTGTGCTTATCTCCCTAGAAAATGTAGTATTACCATATTCATTTCAGTTATCAGAAGATGGTACCAACAATGAGGTTGAATATCATTTACTTAGTGTAGGCCTGTAATTAGCACCCCACGTACCAGTGGAGTACCTTGAGGTGAAAGCTGATTCAAGGTTGGTAATCAAACAAATAAATAGCGATTACCCCATTAGAAAAGAAGAACAAATCCCCCAGTGTGGTTATGTTTGAGGTTTAAAGGAATAATTTCCTTTAGAGCCAATATTTTCTAACATCCTATATTTACGAAATTTCCAATCTAATGCATTATAAAATGCATCCATAGCCTTGGAAGATCAAAATTAGGATGAACTGATCATTATCATTTCCCATCATCGAGTGGTTTCACCTTTTGTTCTAATCATAACAGAGGAAATCAATGAAATTAGTTCCAATTTTGAGCTATATGGTAATTCCACATGATGGATGACACCCATCTTGGAATATATCCAAAATGGGGAAGTTCCACCAGATAGAATTAAAAGAGAATAGATCTGATGATGAGTAGTTAATTTAACACTTTATGATGGACTAAATCACTACAATATCCTTTAAAGATAAGGCTTTGATATAATTCATCTCAGATTCATTGATGGGGATGAAATCATGGTTGTCATGAAGGAAGTACATAAAGAAGCCTATGGTGCTCACCGGTCTGGGCATAGGTTTTTTGATCAAATTTGAAGGCTTGGATACTTTTGGTCTTTTATGACGCAAGATTTCATAGATTTAACTAAAAAGTTTCATCCCTACAAGATGAATACCAACTTCATTCATCAACCCTAAGAGTTTCTAAAACCATCTAATTACTCCTATCCATTTTCTACATAGGTAATGGATATAGTAGGACCTTATAATCTAGATACGGCTAAGCAGTTCAAGTATATTCTTACTACTACTAATTTCTTCTCCAAATGGGCTGAGGCAGTACCACTCAAGGAATTCAGGTCCAAAAGCATTGTTATGATTTTCAAAGTTAATATAATTACTATATTTGGTGTCCATAATACCTTATTGATGGACAAAGACACTAATTTATGTTCATTTGATTTAAATATGCTATATCTGGAGCACAATATCAAATCCATCCATTCATCTTGATACCATACAACATTCAATGGATAGATAGAGGCTGTTAACAAGGCGATATCATATATACTAAAAAATATGGTTGATAAAGATAAAAATTATTTTCCAGATAATTTATTGAATGTTGTGTGGGGTTATCAGGGTAATACTCATACAACAACATGGTCAACCCTGTATTCAATGGTGTATAGGAAATAAGCATCCATGCATATTGAAGTTCAATTTCCTTCACTCCATGTTTCCATTTGTGACTAGTTATCTACAAATGAATAGTCTCATAAGTGATTTGATAATCTATATTAATTAAATGAAAAGATACTTCATACCTTTCATCACTTGTAAGTATATCAAAATAGAATAACCTGATCTTTTTAGAAGAAATTTCACCTCCATTCATTTCTTCAAGGAGAATTTGTATTAGTCATCAGGACTCTGATGATACCAGGAAAGAAGCCCCCAAACTTGACCCAAAGTGGGAAGGACATTATTCCATACATAAGTTCCACTCTAATGAATCTTATTCCCTAATCTCAATGGATGAAGAACTTATTACAACTATAAACAATTCAAGATTCTTGAAGAAATACTTTGTGTAATCACACAATGTTATGTCCTTGTTGAAAGACATTAAACTACATAGAAACCATATGTGTCCATGTAGCATGAAATGAAAATGAATTACATCTTTGTTGTTGTTTCATGACATTAAACTGTAAGACATCATTTTTCCTCTCTACATGACATTAAATTATACGATTAACATCTCCTCCATTTTACATTAAGAAATCTCCTAAGATACCACAAATTGGCATTCCTAGTGGTTCTTTAAAAAATGAGTAGCTTCCATGCACAAGAATTAATCACATAATTTCTACTCCTTAGTGGAACATGATCCCCATTTCTCCCCATGTTTGAATCAGATCTACATAGGGAACCCTTTTTAAGAACTATGTTTGGAATGATTCCTACCCCTAGCAAGATACATAGTGACACCTAGGTCTTATTCCTTGGTCTATCCACAATTTTTATTTCACATCAAGTGACATACACCCTTACCACAAGATGTTAAACTACATGGTTCTTCTATAACTATGTATTGATTGATTCTTATTTCAATGGGATACAGAGAGATGACTAGATCTCAAATTTTGGGTCCAAACACAACAAAATAAAAATTACATATTCCTTTTGTTTGCGAGTCAAATCTACATAGGGAATACGATTATCAAAGAACTATGTATGGGTTGATTCATATTTTATTAAGATATTCAGTGACATTCAAATCTCTTACCTTGTGTCTAGATGCAATTAAGAAAACTCCCACACTCCCAGTGTATGGATCAGAACTACATGGGAAACCTCAAGAACTATGTTTGGCTTAATTCTCATTCCAATGAGATATGTAGTGACACCTATATCTCTTATCTAGGTTCCATCCATAACTAACCCTCCCCCCTTACATTAAAACTTATTTATTGTGAAGAATCAGGGTAAAGAACTATGAATGTCTTGATTCTCATTTTGTTAAGATTCATAGTGACACCAATATATCCTATCTTGGGTTGAGTTGCAATTAAAAAACCCTTTTATTCCCTGTGTGTATGAATCAAACATGTATAGGGAATGTTCCAAGGACTATGTAGGGGTTGATTCATTCCCTAACAAGATACATAGTGATACCTGGGTCTTATCCTCTAGTCCCTCTATAATATTTTTTTCAGGTCGGAAACTCTTTACGTCCTCACCACAGGAAGATAATCAGTAATGACCTACAAGAACTATGTGTAGCTTTATCCTTATCCCACTGAGATATGTAGTGAAAAATAGGACATAAATCTTTTTCCTGGACATGGGATAAAATAAAATTCCCTATCTCCCACATAAAATTAAAAATTTATGGAAGAGACCTTTATTTTGGGTCCTCTCCCTAGAGATCTCACTAAGGAAACAAATGATATTCCCATTATACATATGAGTCTGATCTATGTAAGGGACTCCAAAACCATCACCAATATTGATCCAAATATTTCCCTTGTGCATTAGAAATTACATTTCATATTTAATACTCCTAATTGTAAATACTTTTAGATATTTACAATTATTTATTTGGTTTCTGGTGGCAGAATTTAGAATACCTGAGAGTGCATTTTCCTAACAATATAGCACATGCCCTTAGGTGGCCCTACATATGATTCCCACATAATGGTCGTATCATACAAAATATGCCACTATTTGGATATGAAGCATAATCCTCAGTTGGCCCTGCATAATACAGCCCTTATAACTAGTTTTTCAAATAATAGAAACATCATTCTTGAGAGAAGCCTCTTCTTTCCCCTTAAATAATTGATGAAAATATGCCAGAACCCATATTTTAAAGTTTTAATCCTCTATATATTTTTTCTATATCCTTTATCCTGACCTGAAAGTCTTTAAGACCATGATTTACCTCTCTACCCTTCATTTTTTCAAAGCATATTGGAATAGCCTTTGGTTATTTGACCACATATCATTCAATGTTTCCAAAATATTATGGTCCCTGTTGTATAAACTAAAAACTACAGACATCATATTTCATAAGTTTGGATCATAACTTTGTAAAAAAAGTATATTCCTCCATTTTATTATAAATCATGTCTAGAAATACTCTTTTTGTGTTCATATAATTCTCTCCATAAACCAAAATATGGGATTTGGAAAATTTGAATCTTCATAAAGTTTCTCCAGCTTTTAGAAATAAAATGTATGATACCTAAGAATTATTTGTCCTAACTATGAAGTTTGTGCTCCTATGTGGACTCACATAAGTTTCCCACATAACGGGCTTGTCATCCAAAAGATGCCACTATTTGGCTATGTAGATCATTCATTATTTGACATTGAATAATACATCCCTCATAATGGGTCCTGTCAAGAAATGGTAAATTTGTTATTGTAAAATACTTCCTCTAATTCCATTTTCCCTTTTCCCATATCACTTTTTAGATTCAAAAATCCCCAAATCATAGCTTACAATTATTCATTTCCATACCTAAACATGGTAGTATATTTCCCAAAAAAAATTACCAGGAAATTGTAGATTCAAAAACCTTCGGTCAATGATAAAGACTTTATAATAAAGCCCCATAATATTTATGATACATGGCATAAAACTACAAAATCTAATGTGCTTGATGCATGTCTGAAAACTTCACATCCTAATGTCCTTTTTTAGGACATAAAATAGCACAGCCTAATGTCCTTTCTGCATAAATTAAAACTACACAACCTAATGTTCTTACTACATGACTTAAAAATACACAGAAAAATATCAGAAACCCCCTTTCTAAAAAACATACCTTCTTTCACACATAAAAATCATTTAGGAATGGTTTCTCATTCATTTTCCTACATCAACACAAATGGACCTTTTATTCTAAAATACCTTTCCTTGGAAAAGACACCCACTATGGTCTTGAGACACCCAAATTTTAAACCCCTTTTTATAAATAATAGAATGTCTAAATAATTGAGAGCTCTTTTTCTTGACAATACAGTATGTGTCCCTAGGTGCCCATGCATGAGTCGCCTACACTGGCCTGTCTGTCCAAATATGCCACTGTTAGTCTATACAACACATTCCCTAGCTGGACCTACATAATATAGCTCCCAGAAGGGGTTTGTCAAATATCGGTAACATGTTTCTCAGAGGAGACCTCCTCTATTGTCATACTTAAAAATTTAGATTTTGTGACCCTAAAAAAATCATGACTCAAGATTCCCCTTGGATGTATCCAAGAAAATATTAGGACATTCCTAGCCATAAATCATTTTTTTAGTTATAATATAAAAAATCATCATCAAAGATACTCGACCAAAAACACTAGATTTATTAGTCTGAAATGCATGAATTTAAATTGCCTACCAATAAAGACATGATACTCACTGTATTGAAAAACTACAAATGGAATTGTGTATAAAAGTCAAGTATCAGGTCACTAGATCTATACTCTATATGTTCTGGGAAATATCGAGAAATAAAAATCCAAAAGGCACAATGTTTATAGGGTTGTCCATATGATCCTAGAAACAGTTAAACTACTTTTACTAAGTTTCTTTGATTGGATAAAAGTTAAATCACCCTCATCACTATCAGTGTAATTATGATTATCTGATATGAAGATTCCATGTTGTGAAAATCATCTTTGAAATAGTAATTACAGAAAGAAAGAAGGGATGAAGACATGTATATATATAATTGGAGAAAAAATCTTTTTCATTTAAATTGAAAAATTACAGAAACTTCTACAGAATGGAGTCTCTCTATCATATATTACAAAAATATTTTAGATTGACTCTTTACTTATTGAATATCCTCATGGTCCCTATCAAATGTTGGCTTAAGATTAGTCAATCGAGCATATTCAGCCTCCTCATCCCGACAAAGTGCTTCCTTGGTAGTTGAAATGGTAGTTAACCCATCTAATTGGGATTCTCCAAATTATTGGTTCAGTTGTTGAAGCCTATTTTGAACTGCGTCCACTTTTTGTTGAAGGTGTGACATTTCCTTCTTTGTCTCTTTAATTTTTTGATTGAATTCCGTCAAACTTTTTCTATGGTTGGCTTATTCCTCAGATATTGTAGCTCAGAAAATATCAACATCGGTGAGTAGTTTGGCTATTATAAAATCTTCCTAGAATTTTTGTTCGTGCTCCCACTGGTGAGTGATCTCTTTTGCTGCATTGTAAAATAGGTGATAATCAAATAAAAGAAATTATAGTATGCTAATAAGTGTTATAAGTTAGCTATAATACTAAGGCAGCTCGTCCAAATTGTTTTTAGAGATTATATCCCAAATATTTATCCATGTTTTATTCCATGTAATAATGAAAGAAAACTGTAGCTCTATGTATGAATTGGAATCACTACAATGATACGAAACATATTACGGAATCAAATCACTCAAAGAGGTTCTTGTCTCTACTGCTTTTGAAGCAGTAGGTTCTCCATCATCTGTTTTTGATTGATCCAACGTTGGGGATTAACCATAAAACCAAACCATGGGAGATGATAGCCCAAAAATGGCGAATTATAATAATTTTTAGATAAAAAATTATAGCAATAACAAATGATAATCAAAAGAGTCAATGAAATTTACTTGGTAATAAGTTGGCTTCTTGAGTAGATTCCTCCCTATTATTCCCTGATTCAGTAGTTTGAGAATGTACTTCTTGGGGAGGATCATTCTCTTAATATTTCCCAATCATCATAACCATAGGTTATGGAGAATCTCCCAATAATGGATTCTAAGTTGGTAATTATATGATGTCAACTGAATGATGATTAAGTGGGATTCCTCATGATTGAAGGGCCTTTGAAATGTTCTCTATAGGCAATGCTATATGAATTGGGATTTAATTTTAAATCATATATAAAAGAAATATTATGTATGAGAAATGAGAGAATAATAATCCACATCCTTTTAGTTACTCATTGAAATCCCCAAACTCCTTGATGGAACCTAGAATATCAATGTATGGATTAAGAGCCTCCATCATTTCAGTGTACACAAATTTATTCTTTATAACATCCTATCCATGAAGGTATCCAAATTTTTTTGATCAATTCCAAAATTGGCTCCGATGACATTCTCATCCATTAGAACCCCAAATTGTGCAATCTTATTAGGATTTTTTGAATCAATATCGACACCAGTACCTGACTCAAGTTTTCTAGGATCTTCACTCCTTCCTTCTGGAGCAGCAAGAATATCAACATTGATTGTCCCATAGTCATCTGGCATAGGAAATGGATATGAAATATTATGAATAAAATAATTTTAGAAACAAAATTTGATACCCATAAGAAATTCATATGATATTAACATGACCATTTTCTCTCTCTCTAGAAACAAGAGTTGATATAGCCACATCCCATAACACTTCATCTGTTAATGTAACAGATTCATTAGCAAGAATTTGTACTTTCCCTGGAGTTTCTTTCTTGGTCCTAAAAGGACCAGTTTTTAATCCCTTAAGAGAATAAAGGGATGATGATCCTATGAAAATATGAACATTGTCACCAAGTTTTATCAAGAAAATCATAATACTATAGTATAGTGTGAATACTAAATTTTTTTACATACACTTTAAATCAGTCTTAGTTATCACTTGTATTTATTTTCATAATATAGTGGAGAGATTGAAATACTTCTCCTGGAAGCAAAGACATGAGGTAACGACTAAGGATTTTCTATCTCCATTACCTCCATCATGGTATTCCCTCCTATAGAAAGTCCTAGAGACCTGAGGTTTTCATCAAATGTGTGAATGGGGGTTCCCGTGTGTCTATATTTTGGTGAGTTGAGAATATTTCCTGAGGTTCCTTCCATAATTTCAAGTTGAAAAATGCAATATCATTAAGATTAATGAGGGTGTATGATGATGCTGAATTGAAACAAAATAAAATGGAAATAATTTCTTAGTATAAACATAAATGTACCATTCCTCTTATGGGTGAACAATTACCACCTTATGTATCCCTCTATCCATCATATCATATACTCATTCTGATATCGGGGTTTGGTTATCTATTACATATATGAAGGTCTCCAGCTCTACAATATGCTCTCTCACTTCAACTAGATTTTAGTCGGGATAACAATTAGAAAGTTCTTTAATATCACCCACATCTGGTATTTGACAGAAAGAATCAAGAAACTCCCTTGCACCCCTGATTTCATGAGTCAGGCCTTCCTAGTATTGGATTTCTAAGGTCCCCACATAATTTGGCTTTGATATAGCTGGCTACGAAGAAAACACAAAACCCTTGGATTGGAAGGCCTCTTCAAACCTCCCTTATTCTTCAAAAGAATCAAGACGTGGGATGGTAATCTCTTTTTAATGTAAGTGACTAGATCTCCTAGGTTTTGGAGGCATTATTTCCTTGTCCTTAGTATTCTTGGTGAATTTTTGCGAGGATGTTTTGAAGGTTCTGAACCTTCTGAAGCCTCTACATCATCTTTGGCTTTGGACCTTTTACTATAGTTACTATGAAAAATAGTAGTTGTGGCCTCTACCATATATTTTCATTTTTTAAATCCCCATAAGGGTATGAAAAATACAATGATTTATCATATCCATCATGAATTCAAATTGATGCATTCGATGGAGGTTGCGTAATAGACATTTTGGATGTCTCTAAATCCATCATAATCTATAATTTTTGGGCTACCATTGGATTATTCTCATACCTAAAAAATGTGGGAGGAAAAGTTCTTGATTGTTGAAGACATTTGAAATAGAGTGTAAATTTATAAGTGATACAATCCTCATAGATTATTTCACCATTAATCATGGTTGAAAACATGCTATCCCTGAATGCCATTATATAAGACCTAAAATGGTAATTTTATTCCTTACCATAATCAACAAATGTTAGAGTTAGTGTGGTACCAAAAGGAAAAAATATTAATTCTCTTGATGCATTCAATGCCCTCAACACTTAATCATGCTTCATGTTCATAGGTTAAATCCCAATGAATTTCTGTAAAAACTGGGTAAATGTGTAATTGGGAACTATAACTGAATTCAAAACTGAATATGAGAAAACATGTGCTGCAATACATCCCCACAATACTTAATAAGGACCTATAAATCTAAATGGATTCTTCTTATTATTTAAATGCAACATGGTGTGATATATTCTTTCAAATACCAGGGTATCTAGCCCAATATATTTCCCATATACCATCTTTTCTACAATAATAAAATTTCCTGGTCTTACACCACCACCGGACTCATGGAATGGAAGAAAATAAATGCTTAGAAACATGAAAAGGAATCTAGATAATCATAACATGGAATAAATATTAGAATTTACCTTATAAACCCATTGATTTTAGTCACATTTCTCTAATATGGTCCAATACATGCGTGAAGCACCTTGACTATCCATAGTTGGGAAAACAGTAGGATGTCTGCAAGTAGGACCCTTATCTTTCTTTGGTTCTAAAAAAGCTTACATCCACACTTTTATATGAATATCATCCCTAGTTAAATGATCTTTCTTTTCCTTTAAAAATTTATTTTCTATTTTGAAAAATTCATTAGAAATTAGCGGTGTCCCCTTTACATCACCCTATGTTATTATTGGTGAAATGAATCCCTCATAAATCTCCTTGATAATGGGAGCCCTAGATATTTGTTAGATATTCCATAGGCAGATTCCAGCCTTATTATGCATAAAGTGGAAGGAATTTTCTTTCGTACTCTATCGGCATAGTAATTTAGGGATGAATCCATTTTTGTAAACATAAGTTTTTTCTATCTAGATTGCTATATAAATGTGACTATCTATCAGTTATTTTCTAAACTCTTCTCAAGTTTGGAATATCCAAATTGTTAACATCCATTCAGGTGTGACTCTTCCTCCAGAACAAAGGTCCCCTTCTTCCTTCTAGCTATTAGACTGATCCGTTTTTGAATCATAAAAGGTTGAATCATAGAAAAGTGACCTTAGATCTACAATGTGATTCATCATATCTAGAGTACAATCACTATGATGTTGGATGCCTCCAATAAGTACTATTCTCTCATTAATAGGCATACCCTTCACAGTAATTTTCATACTATGATAGTTGATGTGTTGAAAAAACCAAGAAATTGGAAAATATTTCTTATAAGCTTGAATGTGGGCATCTTGTAAAATCCCATGCTCATATAGAGGCAAATAATGGCTTTAAGAATATTCACATTGGTATGGTATCATTCATTTCCCAAACTCAATAAGGGTACTCTCAAAAACATTGTAATAATCTTTCCTAATGATTTTCGTCATTTGGGTTTGATGAACTTCAGATTCCTTTGTCAAAGTCATCAAGTGAGCCATTTCATGGAAAGAGAATTACCAAATTTTCCCCATTAAATTACAATGTTGACTTAAGGAATTTTAAATTATAACTTAAGGAATTCAAAAATTTGGAAAAGAAATGTTCAGTGGAGATCCTTAAATGAGATCACCGACGTAGGTCCTTCAACAAGATACCTAGAGAATGTCCTTTGACAAGGTACACAATAGATGTCCTTTGATAAAGTCCTTCAGCACAACTCCTTCGATTAAGTAACTTCGATTTTCTCTATCTCTCAAATGTTTATTCCTTGGAAAATTTTCTAGGGACCTATATGATAGCACAACATGGGGGAAATGAACGAACAAGCTATGTAATGAGATAAGAAATCTGAGAACGCAGATGAAGAAAATGACGAATGGACGAGGGTATTTTTAGGTGCCACTAGCCTACATGACCTTGTTATAGGGCAGACCCGTGTGATTCAGAATTAAATCTCTATAATCTTTTCCCCATAATCATTCCTTAGAACTAGACCCTTTTTCCAATCACATCCAATCCCAAGGTGGGATTTTGGTGAAACACCTTATAAAGAAGGAGGAGGACGAGGCGGCGGTGGAGGAGGAGGAGGAGGAAGAGAAGGCACAGAGGTGGAGGAGGAGGCGATGGCCGGAGGAGGAGGAGGAGGTGGTGGCCGGAGGCGGAGGAGAAGGAGAAGGAGGCGGCAGCCATGACAGAGGAGGAGGAGGAGAAGGAGGCGGCGGCGGCGGCGGAGAGGAGACAGCGACGTAGAGGAGGGATTCAGCAAAATCTTGACAGGGTGCGGGGAGGAGGAAGAGGACCCGGTGGATTTAATGAATCCCGCGTGGACCTTTATCAGCGCTAGTAAAAAGCACTGATAAAGGCCGGACTTTATCAGCGCTTTTGTAGCGTTGATAAATACGTTGTTTATCAGTGCTAATAAAAGTGCTGATAAATGTATCAATTTAAGAGTTTCTTTATATTATTATATATTTATTTAACTCTAAATATATATATATCTCTATTTATACTTATAAAATTATTTCAAAGGTATATTTATATATATATCATTGAAAATATAATAAAATGTATATTTATTTTTTAAATATAATTTAATTTTAATTATATGTGTACATTTTTTATAACATATATTTTATATGGGAAACATAATATATTATAATTTAAAAATTAAAATTATTCAATATGCACATATGTATACGCATGTATGATATGTTCATTGGAAAACGCATATATATACATGCATGTATGATATTCATTGACCCCAATTCATTGGAAAACACATATATATATTCAATAATTTCAATTATAGTACATATATATTAGAAAACATTATATATTTATAAATAAAACAAGTACATTAAATATAAAGAAATATATTAAATATATATTAAATATAATTAATTGATTAATCTAATAAATATAATAAATTAATAAATCTAACAAATTAATATATAATGAATTAATAAATCTAATAAATATATAATGAATTAATAAATCTAATAAATATATTTGTTATTAATCTTATAATTATTTAATTAAATATATATAGAATTCTTTAATTATATATATAAATATGTAGTTTATCAACGCTAATAAAAGCGCTGAAAAATGTATAAATTTAAGAATTTCTTTATATTATTATATATTTATTTAACACTAAATATTTATATCTCTATTTATACTTATAAAATTATTTTAAGGGTATATTTATATATATATCATTGAAAATATAAAAAAATTTGAATTTAATTTAATTTTAAGTGTACATTTAATATATCTATATACATTATATATGGGTAACATAATGAATTATAATCTATAAATGAACATTATTAAATATGCACATATATATATACTCATGTATGATATATTCATTGACCCCAATTTATTGGAAAACACATATATATAGATGCGTGCATGTATGATATTGATCGGTCCCAATTCATTGGAAAACACATATATATTCAATAACTTCAATTATACATATATATTAGAATGCATTATATATTTATAAATAAAACAAATACATTAAATATAAATAAATATAATAAATATATATATTAAATATAATGAATTAATAAATCTAATAAATATATAATGAATTAATAAATCTAATAAATATATTTAGTATTAATCTTATAATTATTTAATATATATATATATTTAGTTATAACATGTGTTTTTTATTTAATGTATACAATAAATATTATCAGCGCTAAGAAAAGCGCTGATAAAGGGATATTTAAAGTGCTGATAAATGTGCCCTTTATCAGTGCTTATTTTAGCGCTGATAATGGCCCATCCCTTTATCAGCGCTTTTCCGTTAGCACTGATAAAGGAAGACGCAAGCCTTGCCCAATTTTGTGGTAGTGATGATTGCAACAAGGCTTTCACATAAAGAATAAGAAGCTTTCCATCAATAGGTGGAGTCAATACTTGTTGTCTCAGGAGGTATTTCTTGCGTGTATTAAATGATTCCTGGTAGTCACTGGTCCATTTATATGTGACCACCTTCCTCATAAATTTGGTGAATGGAAAACACTTTCCTAATAAATTGTCTTTCAAGTGCCAGTTATAGGATAAGTGTCCTTGAAGTCCTTTCAACTCTTTCAAATTTTGAGGGGGTGACATGCTAAGGATATCCTTAGTCTACTCAAGATTGAATTTTATACTGTGATGCAATACAAAAAAACCTATAAATTTTCCTAATGTTACCCTGAAAGAAAATTTCAAAGGGTTCATATTCAAATAATGTTTCCGAAGCTTACTGAATATGGTGTCCAAATCATCCAAATGATCATAATGTTTTCTGAACATTACCAAAAAATAATCCAAAAAACATTCAATTAATTTCCAAAAAGAAAGGTTTGTAAATATGATTCATTTCACATTGATATGTATCTCTAGTATTCATTAAGACAAATAGAATTACCTGATAACAAAATATTCCTTGAGAAGATCTAAAAGATGTATATTCCTCAACTTCAAGGGATATTCATATTTGGATATACCCCGAGTATCCATGCATGAGGGAGAGAGCTTCATAACCAGATGTTGCATCAATCAAAAGTTATGTGATTGGAACCAGAAAGTCATCGTTGGGACAATACCACTTGAGATATTTGAAATCAATGAAAACAGTTATTTTTCCATTTTGGTTTTACAATGGGACAATATTGTCCATCCATTTGTGATAGTTCACCTCCCTAATAAATTCAACTTTGATAAACTTGTCGACTTCAACCTTAGTTTTGAAGGTATGAGTTGGTGTGTTCCACTTCTTGTCTGCTTAAATCCTCTTTGCTCTTCTAGACAACCCAAATGATGGGTGTTCATGTCACAATCAAGGCTGAACATTTCCATATAGTTTCAAGAAAACAAATCTTGATGTTTATTTAAAAATTAAGTATTCACATCTTACTTTTAGGAAGTCATGTCTCCACTAATCAGAGTAGGATATTGATCTTCTTATATACCTAGATTTATTTCAATGAGTTCATCCATAGTGGTCGAGATACCTTCATCAAATTACATAGGGGAGCACCTAAGATATTCCTTTTCTTCATCTTCCTCATGTGTCACTTCTTCTATTTCTTCTTTGAGGGTAGGTGAAGAAGCAAGATGATTAAGGATAGGGGGATTTGTTATTTGAACATCCTAAAGAAGAGGAGACCATTTATAACCCTACTGATGATATAGGGTCTTCCTGGAGTATTGAAGGGAAAATTATGGTCTGGGAATCAGCATCTTTATATTTGTCTATTAATGCAACAACTTCTTCTAGCCTGAATGATGAAGAAAATAAATAATGAAGTTTTGTGGATGGAATGAATACATCTCCATTTAAGATGTCACCACAGTTTGGTAAATCCAAAATTTCTTCTATGCTGACAGGATCAATTGGAACAATTGAAATTATGTAAATCTCTAAATTAATTCTTAGATGTGGGTCTACCATTTCAATTTGATTGATAATAAACATGTAATATGCACTGAGATTCTTGAATGTGACTGCTGGGATCTTTAACAAACTATTAGAAGCATTGATTCTTATTATATCTTTTTTCACGGACCGTGTTCCCTTTGTGTAATAGAACTCTACCACAATATACTGAGATTAAAAAAAATTAATGGGGACTTTCCAAAATGGAATGTCTCAATCTCAACATTCAAGAAATACTTTAGATGTTGGTGGTATGAAGAAGGAATGACCTCATGTTGAGGTAGCCAAGTCCTTCCAAGAAGAATGTTTAAAGTTGTGTCCTACAAGACAACCAAGAAATCTGAATTTGATACTAGATGTTGAGACTGATTTTTGAGTGTAATATCTCATATAGGTTCTTGTTCATTCTTGTAATAACCTTTCAAAATTATAGTGGAGGGAGATCAGTTAGATTTAGTGAGATCCAAATGATGAAGTGTATGGATGAGAATAAGGTTGACTCCTGAACAATTATTAATGATGGATCATCTAATGTCTGTATTGTTAACCATTCCAGATAAATACAAGGGCCTAATGTATCCATGTAAAACATCATCCCCATCATTTTCCATGAATGATATAACTACATGACATTATGTAGGATTATTATCGATAAAGTAGACCTCAACAGCAAAAACCTAGGTTTCAAACTCTTGAGGACTTGACAAAGCATCAATATGTGATTACTAAACATCTTTTGATCGATTCTGAGCATCGAGGACTGATAAATTGGATGGTACTTGTGCCAGTTTCTTCCAAACGTCATACTTCTAGTCCAAAGTTCTGCATTTTCCATCATGGATATACGGTTTTTCAAGTATCTTGGAAGTTGATGCTCCTGATGTAGATGGACCAAGTGTTGGGGAAGATATTGGAAATAGTCATTCTCTTGGAGGATTTGTTTGACTATGTCTACTCACCTAATGAAAAAGTGGTGATATAGCTCAAATAGGTCCTCTAAGATAATCATTTTGAGCATGACCTTATTGTGTGTGGGAGAATTCTCATGTTCTTGCTGATCCCACTGAAGGGCCCTCCCATGAGTTTCTACTACATAAATTGTTTGAGAAGGGTATAATTAAAATAATGGCTTTTAGAATACCCACATCTTCCACTATATCTTTTAACTTGTCAAATTCTTCACCTATTTCCCCAATCAAGTGTACAAAATTTAGGTTCATAGTTAGAACAATCATTTTCATAGGGGTCCATTAAGTGGATAACATTAACATAACAGAAGATCAACTACTCAACTAATGATGATTGTACCTGATAGGTCGGTTCTTGTTGAACCGTTTGGCAGGGCAGTGCCCGTGCTTTTGAGAAAAATGGTTTGAGATCTGCAAAATTCAAGGATAACTTTGGCCTTAACACATGCTGAAATTCTTTTAACTTAAATTTATCCTTTTGACCATGTAACTTTCCTGAGGATTGGCCTTAGAGGATTGGTCATTTGATGAAGATGGCTTGGTTACAACAGAAGTGGTAGGAGGAATAGTCAGGTGTTTCAACTATGTCTATAGAATTTAATGAGTTCTATTGATCATTTTCCTAACCATCCAATCATCAAATTTCTATGCATTATTTCTTTTAAATCTATACCATTTTCATTATTCCTCTATATTGGTAACAGTTACACATGCTACCTGGGCTGATGAACATTTTCATTTCACTTTTCCAGAGTCCACCATATTTTACAGAAGATCATGGAAAACAAAAAACTATATAATGGTGTGTCCCAACATTTTATGGAAGGTAAAATAGTTTAGAAGGTCCTCAAGTAATTTTTTTTCATTTTCTTGGGCCTTGGTAACTGGACTAGGTTGTTTTCTATGGATAAAGTAACGTAATTGGTCACCTATTTATTCCAAAAAGTGTATAACTGTTCTTTAACTATTCAAAACATCTTCACCTTTTACATTTTTGATCATCATGAAGAGGCAGTCATTGTTGCTGATGCTTGGGATGAGTATCCCTACAGATTTATGAGGTCTTTGATGTAGAAGCAGGTATAGGTGATTACTTGAGTGTAACTATGGTAGTCATTTTTTTCATGTTTTCCTTCCCCAAGATTATGGAATTACATGAGAGTTAGATTTGGTTTTTGAGAAGGAATTATCCTTTTGTTGAGCGATTGAAAAAATGTCTTGAAACCCTCTTTTGCATTTCATAGCGATTAGTGGTGTGTGAAACTCATCTTGTTGATTTTCCACACATATTAGAGACAAATCTTCTTGAGATAGTGTTATATTCAAGGAGTATGTAAATCCTTTCTACTAAGAAATTAGAAAAGAAACTCTTTAATTCTCCCATTATTTGAAAATTGTATGATAAAAAACGGTTGTCTTCTACAACATTGAGATGAATTGGAAAATGAAATTTTGACCTAGTTATTAACATCCAGTAATTGATTGAGACTGATAAAAACTTATATACCATATAAAGGCCACCTCTATATTTATTTCACAATACATTTGAGTTTTTCTAATTCTTGTCATCGAGGGGTGCCCATTATAGGATCACAGTGAAAAAAGAAATGTGTTAAGTGATGCTTTGGATATCTTGAACTGTAAAAGATTTAAAATGTGGTATTTACAAATATTGTTGGGGAAGGATCATATCTATCCATTCGAGGTAACCCTTATTTTCTGGTTTTATCGATGTGTGTCATCCTTCCATATCGTCTAATAGATTCGTTAATGACTCAATGGTACTCATAAGCATTTGAGGAATATCTGGATAAGTTGGGACCTATATATGTACAACGGATGGATCCTGAACTGGTGTGGAAACTAGAAAGACCATTGGTAGTGGTGCTATTAGTATTTATCTTGGATAACCCATGGGGGAATTCCTATAAGGATGTTATTGACCATTTTCTGTTTGTGTACCCAATGGAGAGAATTCATTATCCACATCATTAGTTGCAACAAACCCTATTTTCTAAGGAGATCATATTAGAAGCATAAGATGAGGATCTTCTTACAGAGCATGTCTGTTCAGAATACTTCTTCAGAGTAACTCTGTATTGAGTCTTCTCAACTTGTTCAACTCTTCCTCTTCCTAGGAAAATATTTCTTCAAGAAAAAGAGTTTGAACTTATCTAGTAGAAAAGAAATACATTATCTGACCTTTACCCTTCTCATTGTCTGATGCCTTTAGAAGATGTGGAAGTTTATTATTCTAGGGAATACCTAAATTCTGGTTAAAACTATGATTTTGGGTATGCAATCCTCATTTGTTTTATTCAGCATGAACCAAATTGTGAATAAGAACTCCATCCTCTAACTTCTGTGAATTGGAATCATATTTGGAGGATCTTCCATAATGGCATCAATTAATTTTACTAATTAATAATGAATTAATGGAATTATATCGTAATATTTGTTAGATGATATTATTATTTTCCCTCCATGATACTTTTTTCTCTTATTTATTGGTTTCCTAGGGATAGTTTTATGGATATTAATCTTAAGGGAGTTCTAGGATAGTTTAGTTGTGCATTCACTTTGTGGTTACTTCCTTAATAGGGAGGAAACATAAATATTTGGAGGAGGGGATTGTAGATGTGAAAAAATCCCCCAACCCTACATGATAGGGATTCTCTTGTTCTTCTTCCTCAAACCTTCAAGATATTTTTCTTGACTCCAAAGAATGGGTTAAAAAAGCCCCCGACCCTATGAGCTCGGGTGGTTTTTAAAATTCTATGGATTATATTAGTGCAACTTCTCTTATGGTTTTATATATTTTGGCCCGAACATTGGTTGGGTACGTTGTCTAACACCTACATAAATCACATGTTTCAAAATACCATTTTACTAATTCAAACATTTGTGCAATATGATGGATGACCTCCTCTAATCAGGAAACTTGCTCGATGTTTTCATATGCTTGATGTAGAAGAATCTCAATAGCTTGCACGCTTTGGGCCCAACTTTGGTGAAAACCTATAGAGGCCTTCTCTTTGTGGGAATTTATTCGATCATGAGTAGAATTTATTTATTGTTGTCGGCCTGGGGAAATAACATTCAATGATACCACTTTCTTTGGTCTTTGATAATTTTGGGGTGCAATGAAATTCAATGCTTCATGTGCACCACAACATTTGATATGAACATAAGATGGGGTTTCTACGATCAATTGTCGTAATATTCTTAATGGATTGAGGTATGCACATTCAAGGGAACCCTATTGCTTCTCAATCATTGTATGTCATAGAAACTTGAGAGATTATAAGTCAATTTTACACTTCAACCCTTCTATTACCTTGACATGACTTTGATATTCATCATATGGTAATACTTTAATTTTATGATGATGAATATTCATCCATATATTGAGGTAGATATCATGAATGAAATATCCTTCCACCATTTTTGGATTGTTGTATTGAGAGGTTTTCAAAGGCAAAAACATGATTGGTATTTCACCTAGACTCAGTTTTTTTCTCATATTCAACATATCCTCATCATATTTTTCTAGAGGTTTCTTAACTTGGTATGAATAGAGTTGAAACTTCTTGATTGATTTACTGTAATCCATGAGATATGTTGGTATTTCCTCTCTTATATTAGAAGGAATATGACCCAAGGGAGGTTTGTAGATTGACTGTTGTTTTGGGTTGTCTTCTGGATGAGAAAGTATTTCACCTTCCAGTAACAAGGAATCAGATATGACCATCCTAATATTTTCAAGTGCCTCAAGATATGAGGGATTTCTCTTTATTACATTGTTAGTTGGAGAATTTTATTGGCAATGTGTAACATTACTGTAGAGATACATTTTGCTGAAATTTCCATCATGGGAAGGACCACCATGGTGGATTACATCATGGGATAAATCCTCTTGCACCTTGGTCTTCTATCCCCATAGAGGGTTATTATGGCTCTCATCCAAAGATAGGTTCTCTAGACTGACCAAGTTGTCAGGAAGCTTGCTTTCATGATTAAGTGTTTGATGAGGAACTTCATAATAAATTCTACTACTCCGATAATTTTTTATTGGTTGGGTGGGATCTTGTGTTGAAATAGATAAATATCTGATGCCTTCAAGAACACCATCATTAACAGAAGTCAGATAGCTAATTGACTCAAGATTCTCTAACTATGCTTAGTGATAATTCTTCTTAGATGTGCTCTTACACGTAGTTCGGTCCACATGCTGGGAAAATTGGTTATCAGGAGTAGGTTTATGAGCCTAATTTATCGTGGCTATTTGAATAGACCAATTATCTCATATTGGAAGGAGTGTATGCACCCAATCTAGATTTATGTATGATATGGGGAGTGTGTCCCACAACACTCCTGTCATGAAACTGAGGTGTATAACTACTCCATGATGGTATGCTGAGGAGTCATCCTAGGTATAAGGAAAAAATTACGTGTTTTCCCTCTAGTACTACTAAAGTTTCCATTATGACATTTTTAAAAGCTTCCATGATATGGGAAGGAATTTTTGTTTACCCTTTCACCATTTCCAAAATGTGTTTGGTGACTTAAGTGACCGGAATGAGAATGTACATCCATTGTGAATTTGGAGTAGGTGTATGTACTGACTATTGTAAATGATTTCTTGTCAATGGATACTAATAATACTCATGTTTGGGGGTAGAGAGTAGAGTCTACCTCAGGTTTATCATCAGGGATTTCCGACTAACTTCTACGAGCGCTTCCAAATGAGACTATTGGTAAATTTGATGGATTCTGGAAGGTGTATATTCCTACTGACTATTTTCCATCAATTATGGCTGATAGACTACTCTCAATTCTAATAGATGAGACTGTTAATAAGATTGATGAGTGTAGGCAGCTGTTTATCCATGCTCACAAGTTTCCACCAAATTTGGTTGACAGGCTTCCCGAAATACCACTAGACGAGTCTGCTGGCTGGAAAGCTTAAGGTGGAATGGTGTACGTTCCCATTACCTTCTTTCGACCAAACTGTGATGATGGACTTCTCTGAAGGGGTCAAAATTTTGAACCTACTATTTTTTGGTCGGCTGTTGTCCCATGTAGTTCGTCTTTCATGCTTGGGCATGAGGGACCTGAGCTGGATATCTGAAGATAAAACCCTCATCATGTTTATGGTTTGGTACCGTATGGTGTTGTTAATGGTAATTTTTGGCAAGATGCTTTGGGAAGGACCCATGTTTCTTTGAGATGAGTCCATGGGTAGCCTCTTGGCTGAACTCCCTAGAATAGTGGAGGGATTGTAGATTGTATTCCAGGGATAAAATCCCAAAATATTTAAAGATATTTGTTGAAACCATCTACTTCTGGAGCACCAATCATCATTGACCGGATGAATGGGGGATATTATTGATTTTTATGGATTTTTGAGAATCCTCCAAGGTCAAGATAGTTTCATGTTAATAGTACTCTCAGACCAATGCATTGGAGACCCAATGCTAAAGACTCTGAGCCAGTGATGACATCCTTTGAGCAGACGAAGATCCAGCTTGAGCAGCAGTCAGGGTATTCACAGGTGAAAAATTAAAGGAAACCATTTGTAATGAAGAGAGTTCCTATAAAGAAGTGGTTGCATATATGAAAAATAAAAACAATGAACTCTAGAAAAGTATCATCTTTTATATGAACACATGCGTGATTGGACCCCTTTTCTGGCCCTCTTTTATCAATTGATAGGGTCCTACCAGATGGGTAAAACTATCATCTTGGTTAAGGATTCATGTCGGGTTCCCCGTTTTATTTTTTCCCTTGAAACTTGTGTTCAAGTTAGGAATCACTACTTCTGGATAGCTTACATCAGATTTATTTATGGAACTAGAAACATGCAATGGTTCTGTATCCAAAGTGACATGCTTTTGAAAGTCAAGAATTTTTTAGGTTTATTGACATATGATACTTAAGAACTCACATTGGTCAAGAGTATGGGAGGTTGGGCTCATCGCACCCTTTTTTGGGGGGAATTATTTCATACATTTGTTAGATTTAATATATTTTCATGAATCCTTATTAATTCTCAAAGCATAATGTACTTAAAAATTTCAATAAATTATTAACATGAGTGGAATTCAGAATCATCCATATGTATTTTTACATTCTTAATTAATAGAGATATCCATATGTAATCAAGGTTTTCAATCAATGGTATCCTATCACATACTACTTGTCGTTCGAAGTATATTACTCTAGAGGGGGTGAACTTAGTATCTATAAAATTTCTATTAAAATTTGTTATTTAAAAATTTTTCCCAAATTAAAACTATATTCAAAGTTAGTTTGTAGTGAATTTATAAAACACATGAATGTTCAATTAATTTCTTAGAAGATTTATTATTTCTCAGCTATACTAATATGAAGATTACTATAAATTTTGAAACTAGTATAATAGTTCAAAAAAGATATAAACACGTGCTAAAATAACTATCAAAGATCAATTTAGTTTTATGTAAAATGAAATAAACACAAATTAAAACTGAAAGATAAATGTACAATATATATAAACAAGAGGTTCAGTCTCAAGCTGAGACTTAGTCCTCTACACTTGGTCATCACCTTCCACTAAGCAGTTTAATTTAATAAATAGTCTAATACACACTCTGGATCAGGGTTCTCAATAGCCCACAAGGTTGTCCTGGTCACACATGACCTCTAACACTATAATTCGTGGGAAAAACAACAAATAGGTGGAACTTGACCTCTTCCACTATTCTATATGGGATACAAGAGTAAAAAAGGGAGTGAGTTTGAGAATATCGAGTATCCTATAATTATACACAAGAGACAGTGTGTGTGTAAAGACATATACATACACAACTCAAAAATGTAAACAAAACAACACAATAGAGTTGAAGATGTAGAACAAGGTTTAGAAATATTTCTGTGTTATGTAGTGAAGCTCTGGACACTATTGATGCAGTGGAAATGATATTTGAGTGCACTTCTTGAATTTTTCTTCAAAACAGAGTATCATTGCCTTTTTCCTCTAGTTTCTAGGTGTGAAAGGTTTATCTCCTCGATATTAGAAAGTTTGAGTTAGCACAACAGGTTTTGACTGATCTTTTCGTATGCTATACCTCTGATTTCTTGGGATTTTAAAGAAAACTTCGAGAGTTGTAAGAGTTTACAGTTATTCTATTCTCTTTACATTTCAGCAAATTCCTCATCTATCCATATCTCTCTCTACAAGATTCAGCCTGTAATTATTTTATACTTTAAGGTCCAACAAGATTGAATATCTCATCACGTGCATGTAACTTGTACTATTTATGGATATTTTTATAGACAAAATTAAATAATCTCAGAAACATTAATTTTTAAAAATATGATCGCTAGATATAAATTTGAATAAATAAATTGAAAGATATTTTTTATTAATATCAGTGAGTCATAAGTATAAGTGACTCATTGGCATTGGCCCTTCATCATCAGTCTTTCAGCATCGGTCTTTCGACATCAGTGACTCAGCATCAGTCCTTCATCATCGGTGACTCAATATCGGTGACTCTGAGTATCAGAGAGTCCTTTCCATTGGTATCAGTGACTTGTTGTATCAATGTGTCTTTTGTGCTATTGGTCTGTCTGGGCATTAGTGAGTCGTCATCGGTGACTCATTTTGAACTATCAGAGTTTCTCCCATCAGTGGATCATTCATCGGTGACTCATCCATCAGTGACTCTTCCATTTGTGACTTGTCCATAGGTCAGTCTTTTGAACTATTAGTGTGATAGATCATCAGCTACTCAATCATCAATGACTTCTTAGATCGGTGAGTCCTCATTGGTGAGTCGACCAATGGTGACTCCTTTTGAACTATTAGTTCTAGAGAATCTGAAAAACTTATAAAGTGTATGTATTACACAGAACACTACCAAATTAAGTGAAATTCATAAATACATGTAAATATACATGATTAAACATATGGACGCATAAATATAAACTTTATTGATTTATTGAAATTTATTGTAAAATTTGACATAATTGATCTACTTAGATATATTTAATGACATGAACAAATTTATTTATTAGATAATATAAGAATTAATAGGATCTGTAGATTAACATGGTTTTTGATTATGAAAACCACTATTTCTCAGAGGGTCCAACAATATCTCCATTTTTGATAATAAAAGATTACGGCATAAACATGATGTAATATAGGAAAAATAAACACTAAGGCTTTCCTTTTTAAGGATCGCCCTCAATTATGTAATGGTGGAAATATATATTAGAGTGTGTATATCAATGGGTTGTTTGCATCAGAATGATATATATATATATATATATATATATATATATATATTAGGTTGAGTACATGGCATGTGTCCTATGCCAGAGTTGCTCCCCATGGGATAAAGAATTTATGGCTATACCTTTCTCCCCATTTTGATATTAAAAAAAAGATTAAGATAAGGAGAGAATAATAAAAAAAATAAAATGAGAAACATAGTGAAGAAAAACAGGATTTTAATTATGGTAGAAGAGAGTACAATCAGAAAAATAAAGGGAAAATACTAATCAAATAATTAATCAACTACTAAGGGTTTGGTTTCTAAGTTTATTTTCCTTTGTTTGAAGGATCAAATACAGGTATTGGATGTGTCATGATTTGTGATGTAGGAAGAGGTGTTCTTAGGAAAATACCAAGCATGGAAACACATGTAGGAACATTGGCTCCAAGTTTAGGTCTCATTTCTAAAAAAAATAGAGCTTTGAGGTTGATATGTAATTACTAGTTGAATCTGAGGGAGAGCCTGATATATTGTCATCTGAGCAGGAGGCTGAGAGGTAATTCCAATGGAAGCAGAAGGTGGAACCACTATGGATTCAGCTTGAACATGAAAGTATAACTTGATAACTTTTTTGAAATCATTAATGATTTCCCTACCATATTGCATGGACTTCTAGAAATCATCCGTATACTCTAGGAATTTATCCATCAGAGCAGTAAACTCTTTAATTGTGCCACTTTCTTCTTGAAATCATCTTTTACTAGAGTAATCATGAAATTTTATTCCAAATACATGAAGTTATTGATGAGATCATACATGATATAGATCTTCGAAAAATATTTATTCACCTTCTCTTTAATATCCTTATGAGTAGTAGAGGCTTCATTTGTGCACTTCCTTACCATGTTGTAAACAATATTGGTATTTTTATGCACCTTGGAAGGATTTTCTTTGTCTGAATCACTCTAAATATTATTGATTTCTTCTCTCATCATGTCCCTGAGAGACTCTAAATCAGAAAAAACAGCTCTACTACCTTTAGAACAAGATGGAACAGAGATCATTCAGCCAAGTTCCTCCTTTGATTTCTTCACCACAACACAATCCATATTTTTTTATTTTCTAATAACACTTTTGAGGGGTGAGTGTGAACAATATTAACAACATTTATTAAAATCTATACTCATTAAATGTCTCACTAAGTTCCTAAGAACCTCCATCACACTAATAAAATAAGTCTTGCAATCAATGATCAAAGTGTTCAACTCATTGCTCATCCTCTCCACTTATTATCTCCACAAAGTTTTGTTTTTGATGATATTCTCTATTTTAGTTGTATTACGTAAAGCTTCAATGGTATATTTCCCTTTGAATAATGCAATATCTTGCATCGTACACAACATTGAGATTCTAACACACCACGACCAATCAAACTAATCATTTTGAATAGTAATACCAACTTTTTAAAATTTTAAAAATTTTATCTTTCAAAATGTACTTAATTTTTGGATTCATAATATCGAAATTAGATTAGGGTGAATTTTTTGTATTTTTTAGAAATATTTCAATTTTTGATGAATAGTGGAAAACACTAAGTTATTGTTTAAAACCGACATTTTATTTAAATAATTATTTATATTATTTAAATTTATTTTAGGTAAAAATAGATACATAATATATATATAATTTCAATTATATTCATTGGATTCATTTTATAATGAGTTTAGAAATATAAAAATTTTATTGAACTTTTTACCGTCTTTTACCCTCCAAGGAAAATTTGCAAATTTTCATAAAACCTAATTTTACCTCTTCTGTGGGTTGAATTTTTAAAATATGAGAGACACGGTAAATATCAGTAAGTAAAATTTTGTTCAATAAGATGAAAATACTTTTCGGTGAATCGTAATTTATTACTTTTATTTACCACGGTTAAAAGTAAATAGGGTAATTAAGGGTAAAAATGATATAATTATTACCCAAAAACGTATCCTAATATTATTGGATAAGTATAATTTGACCAAAAACAAACTTATGAATAAAATATGAACCTCTTTGGTCCACTTGGATTTGATGAGGACATTTATTAATATTTTATTTAGAGACGAATTGAAAGAGTTAAAATCAAAGTTTAATAACTAAACCATTTTTAATATAGGGTTATACATAAGATAAATTCGACTATAAATAATCATTAGAAATATAAAAATATTTCAAACATAATGGTATTTTATTTATAATTTTTAGACATTAAATAATTAAATTTATTTATGACACAATGTTGATGCATTAATTACATTATTAATGAAAGATTAAAATAATTTATATTATAAATATCAAAATAAATATAATTTGAGAATTTTAATGAATTAAACTAATTTAATAGTTTAATAAGACATTTTAGGGTTGATTAAATAAATTTTTTATAATTGATAATGTTTTAATGAATTTAACAAAAACAAAATACCAAATAGTGTCAAAATTGATATAAAAGAGTTTTTAAAACAAATATTATATTATTAATTGTTATTCTATTCCTAAAATATAAGGTTATTCCAAAGGGATTAAATAATATTATATATTTCATTAATTAACCACTTGATGTTCTCTTGGATGTTTATTGTATGTTTATTAACCATAGAATATAAAAATACAAAGAGATGTGGTAAATGTCAAACTAATTAACTAAGAGTTAAATCTTAGAGATAAGTTTAATATAGTGACCCAAACCTGTATAAAACCTATTGGTTGAGTGGTTTTAGACCCATCCACACCTTATACGTGAAATAAATCATTTTTTATTCATTATAAACCAAAAATGATTTTATTATAAAATAATATTTCAATATTTTCCTAAGGTGCTCCTCACCCCTCTTATAAAATGGAACTTCACCTTCTCTCAAAGTCACAACTTCAAATCCATTTGTTTTTGGCCAAAACCTGCCCAAATATCCCTTAAACTTTCCTCATTTTATCTTAGAGTCCTTCCTTTAGTTATAAATCCAACCTAAGGAGACCTTTTGATCAAATCAAAAAGAAGAACCCGAAGAGGAGGTAAATATTTCATCACCTCTTTCAAGTTCTTTTCTTCTACCACTTCCACTTTCTTTGTTGTTTACATTCTAAAATAATAACTCCAATATCTTCTATATACTATGATGTTATTATAAAAATGGTTCAACCATGTTCATTATTCTATCCATCCTATAAACGACAAAGTCACCATATGTGTGTACGTACGGATTACTGTCTCCATGTCGTGGTGTAGATTGTTATTCGAATACTTCATCATTTGGATGTGTATAATAAGGAGCATAAATGATTAAAATAATAAATATAAAATGATAAAGATTCTGTATATATGATATAACATCCAATGATATATTATTTTAATATCAAAATAATGATATTGTCTCTTGTGCGTACATACGGATTACCGTCTCCACGAACGTGATGAGATTCATTCCCCATCGTATCTATTCAGGAATAATGTTCATTTGATGATTAAAAATAATGTTTAAATACTTAATATCCTTATTAATTTGATTAATATACATACTATCCATAAAAAAATTAATTACGTAACAAATCTATAATGGAAAATGAATCAGTTAACACCCGAAACGGTGATACTACTGAAATATCATGAAAAAAGAAATATTAGAAGATAATATATGATATCATATTAATGTATATGGTTATTTTATAATTTAATAACAATTATTTTACCATTATACAAGCGGTTAATCTACCCTCAACCAATTAAAAGTACAAGGTAAAGGTTAATTTCCCAATCACTTTATTATCTGAGGTTGTATTTACATAAGAAACTATTGGGACCTCATTATCATCCACATCTGTGTTTTCATAAAAACTATTTTTGAAAACATTTTTACTATTTAATATAAAGTGGTTTGAAGTACTTTATTCCATTATTTGACCTTATATGTTTTTAAAGGAATCTTTCTATCATTTTCCAAACAATATACTTTATGACATTTTCAAAAAAATTAAGGTAAGAATGTTTTTTTAACTTAAACAGTGAGTGTGGATATTTTCTGCCATTATAAAATATTTGAAGCTTCCATTACAAGATTATAATAATATACTCAAAATAAGTGTTTTCTTTTATAATTATATGACATTTAAATGATTTCAAAATAGAAATAGATATTTCTCTAAAAATAGTTTTTATTTCATCAATGTCAATATCCTTTGATGGATTTTAAGCTAATTTGAAGTTGATTTATTATGATACAAAACATCCATATTTTATTGAAGGTTTTTTGATATGTTTGACTGTGGATGTGTTATTTCTACACCATTCATGGTTTATGGATAAAGTTTTGACATTTCTTATGCTAGTTTTATTACGAATGTTTATGTTATGTTTAAAACTTTTCATATGAGGAATATATTGGACTTAGTAAGTGAAGGGTGGAGCCTGCTATAGCTCCTCGATAAATTGGTCAGTCTCATGAGACAAACTAGTGTCTTGGAACAGGACCTCAACAAAATCTTATTTGTATTCGTGGCATAAGGCCTTTACTACGCGGTTATGAAGTCCGACATTATGCATTCCAACATTATGAAAGTGGATATTGATATTGCATGTGATTATTCGACTACTATAATATCCATGTGAATAATTAAATGGAATTATTTGATTATATATTTTCCATATTATGCTTAATTCCATGTTTAAAAGGCTTTTTTTAGTCTTATGCATTGCCTTAAATGTTTATGCTTATTTATGAACATTTCTGCTATATTGTTATCCTTACTGAGCATCTGAGCTCACCCCTTTCCATGTTTTATTTTTTCCAAGAAGTTAATAAGTATATTATGACTGGCCTGTATGGATAGTATAAGGGATTTTAGTGTGGCCTATGGAGACTATGTTGTTGTAGTTTTCCATTTTATAATGTAATGTAAAACTTATGAATGTATCTAGTATTTCCAAGGATACTAAACTAATCAGTCTTTTGAGACATGATATTTTGTGATCATGCCAATGTTATGTAATAATTCACTTACTCTATGTAAATATTTTCAGGGTGTTATAGTTGGTATCAGAGGAAGTTTACTACAAACCTTGGAAGCTAGATTTAGAAAAAATTTGATTAGAGAACATTACACTAATATAGAATTTGACGATTAGTATAGAAGAACTTCCTAGAATTTTGGTATTGTAGAGATTTTTTGAGTTTTCCAAGCAATACATCTCTATATGGATACGAGAAGGTAGAGGCGGCCCTGGCATAGATGTTATTATGGGTAATACCCAAAAACATTGCTTTGAGCTAGACTTGAACGGGAACTGGTGCACGACAACAAGCCTTGCAGCACTCTTGGGTATGACACTCCCAGGGGATATGCTTAGTATAATTCACATTTTATTTACAAACCATTACGAAGTTTTATGAGTATATACTTCCAAGAAGAATACATTTTTATGATTATGGATTATATCCATAAACTATTCAATTTATGTTAAGTATTTTACAAGTTTGGAATAATGTATTGCGATTCCTAAACTAATCTAGTGTATTCCATTGTTTATAAATGGATCCTAGTGGAAGGAATGGAAAAAAAATCAATACACGAAGTCCATGTAGGTATTTCCATCCTACTCAAGGTAATTATAGTGGAGCTGGTGAAGCAACTAGTGCTGATCATCTTATCACCATACTGGGACAACTCACTCAGGTTATGAATAATAACCTAACCCGTATGGAGCACCATGATCCAAAATGTGGAGGATCACTGTTAGAACTCTTCATGAGGCAACTAACACCAACATTCAATGGGAGTACAAATCCATTAGTAACTAAGCAATAGATAAATTTCTTAGAGAAAATATTTCACACTTTGGGGAGTAGCGAAAGGGAAAAAGTTCTCATGGCAGTTTATCGCCTCATGGGAGATACAGATCAATGGTGGTTATTGATTCAAAACAAAAATAATGATGTTGAAGTATTAAATATGAAATGGATGGAGTGTAATGATATTTTCTTAGAAAAATACTTTCCTCATGACCATCATGCAGATATGGAAAGGTAATTTCTGAGTTGGAGGTAAATGGAGGATGAGAATGTCTCAAAGTATGAGGCTAACATTAAAAGGATAGTAAGGCATGTAAAGGATTATATACCTAACCCAAGCAGTAATATCTATTGATTATTTGATGGGTTAAAACAATTTCACTGGAAAGAATTAGTCTCACAGTCCTTCTAATCATACGAAGATATTGTCTCATGTGCTATCGAGACAGAGAAGGAAATCTCTATGTCTTATGACTTTAAAGAAATTCAAGAAAAGAAGAGATCGGCTGAACAATATGGAAATGCAAATAAGGGGATGAAGGTAAAAGTTGAAAATCCATCCAGTGGTAAATATGGGAAGAAACACCTGGTTACTTGCCTGAATGGAATGGCACTCTATTACAAGTGTGGTGAAAAAGAACACTAAGATCGTGATTGCAAGGGGAAGAAAGAGGTTGTCAATGAAGAATGGTATAATTGTGGTGAAAGGGAGAATTATTCAAATGAATGTCTTAAGATCCAAGGATACTTACCTCAGTAAAGGACAAGAGATCAAGGCCAAGCTTATGCTATCACTACTGCTGAGGTTGAAGCTTTGAAAGACGTGGTGGTAGGTAATTTAATGGTTCCATCATTTTTAGTAAATGCTTTACTTGATTCTACATCATCTCATTATTTCATATCTTCCTAGTTTTCTAAGAAAATAAGATATTTCCAATTTGACTTAACAAGGGAGTTGTCAGTCAAAACACCTAACGGGAGTATCATTACAACAATGTTTTGTGAATCAGTTCCCATTTCAGAAAATAAAGGTTCTTTATTGTCTGATCTCATCATCATACCCATTATCGAATTTGATACAATCCTTGGTATGGATTGGATTTCGGACCATGATGTGAAAATTTATTGTAATAAGAAGGAGGTTACGATTCTTGATGATGATAAAATGTACCTTATCATTAGAGAATAAACACCACCACCTAATTCTTATCCAGATCCACCCCTAGTAGCTCAACTAAATTAAATTATTGGGGGTGAAGAGAATGAAATAACTATGGTTGAGGAAATGAATGTTAAAATAGAGGACATGCCTATTGTTCAAGAATATGTTTATGTGGTTCCAAAAGATTTACCAGGACATCTTCCAGAAAGATAAATTGAGTTTTCCAATGATTAAATTCCTAGTTCAAGGCCCATATCAAATCCCCCTTAAAGAATGGAAGCTGTGGAATTATTGGAACTAAAGAGACAACTATAGGAATTTAGTAATAAAGGATTTAGTCACCCTATTATTTTTCCATGGGGGTCCCCTGCTCTTTTTGCTAAGAAGAAGGACAGATCAATGAGGTTGTGCATTTAAAACTGAGAAATCAATGATATAATAATAAAGAACAAGTATCCCCTACCTCACATTGATGATTTATTCGACCAACATCATGGAGCTCAATAATTTTCAAATATTGACCTTCGATCTAGATATCATCAGTTGTGTGTGAAAAAGGAAGAAATTCCAAAAACAACATTTTGAACTAGGTACTGGAATTACGAGTTTATAGTAATGCCTTTTGGATTCGATAATGCACCCTATGTCTTCATGGATCTAATGAATAGAGTTTTCAAGGAATATCTTGATGAATTTGAAGTGGTATTTATTGATGATATCTGGGTATACTCTGAAAGCTATGAAGATCATGAAAATCACTTGCGCATTATTCTAAAGACTCTTAGAAGAAATGAATTATATGAGAAATTTATCAAGTGTGAATTTTGGAATCAAGAGATTTCATTTCTGGTCCTTATTGTCTCTAAGGATGGAATATCTATTGATCCTTCAAATACCAAGGCAATCCAAGAATTTCCATCACGAAAAAATATAACTGAGGTATGCAATTTTATTGGTTTTGCATGTTATTATCGACATTTCATCCAGAATATTGCCTGGTTGGCTAACCCATTAACCAAGCTCACATGTAACGGGGTTAATTTTTTTTGGACAAAATAATGTGAAGAATGTTTTGAAGAACTAAAGAGAAGATTATTCAATGATCCTTTCTTGAATCAACTATAGGGGAATGATGGGTTTGTTATTTATAGTTATGCTTCAAAGAAAGGACTCGGTTGTGTCCTTATGTAGAATGATATATTTATTGCCTATGTATCATGAAAACTAAAAATTCATGAGAAAAACTATCCTGCTCATGATCTTGAGTTAGAAGTAGTAATATTTTCTTTGATGATATGGAGATATTATCTCTATGGTGGAAAATGTGAGATATATACCAATCACAAGAGTTTGAAGTATATTTTCTCACAGAAATAACTCAACATGAGGCAAAGGAGATGGAATGAACTACTCAAGGATAATGATTTCAAAATACACTACCACCCGGGGAAGGAAAATAAGGTGGAAGATGATTTGAGTAGAAAGGATCATGGAGTTTTGAACAAGATGAGAGTTTAAAGGGATCTATTTTAATGGATCTAGTGAAAATGGATATGGGAATAATCATGGAAGGTGAAATATCAATACTTTTTCAAATAATTTCCAATCCATCTTTACTAGAAAGGATAAAATTTTCTCAGACTGATGATGAGGAGTTTCAAAACAAAATTAAAGCTATGAATGATGGGAGATTGAGTGACTTCATATATGAAGATGGAATTTTGAAAATTGGGAAGAGAATTTGTGTTCCTAACATACCTGATCTAAAAAGTGAATTGGTGGATGATTCTCATAGCTCCAATTTCTCTATAACCCCTGGTAGCACTAATATGTAAAGAGATTTGAACGAACATTTTTGGCAGGACAACATGAAGAGGGAGATTGCTGATTTTCTGTCACGATGTATAGTTTGTCAACAAGTTAAAATAGGAAGGAAACAACCTTGAGGAGTTATTCAACCTCTTCCCATACCAGAGTGGAAATGGGATAATATTACGATGGACTTTGTCATGGGGATACCAAACACACCTAGAATGAATTATTCAATATGGGTCATTTTTTATCGTCTTACCAAGTCATCACATTTTCTTTCTTTAAGATAAGATTTACCACATGAATGTTTAGAAATACTATATATTAATGATGTTGTAAGACTCCATGGTGTGCCCCTATTGATGGTTTTTTATCGTGATCCCCATTTTACATCAAGATTATTGAAAATTCTTTAGAAGGACCTAGATACTGAACTTCATTTGAGCACTGCCTACCACCCTCAAACCGAAGGAAAATCAGAATAGACTATTCAATCCTTTGAAGGCATGTTGATATATTTCTAACTTGACTTTCAAGGTATGTGCGATCAATATTTACCTATGGTAGAATTTTCCTATAACAATAGCTTCCATTAAAGTATTCAGATGGCACCATATAAAGCATTATATGGAAAGAGATGTCGCACCCCAACTTGTTGGGATGATATTGGTGAAAGAAAACTCGTAGGCCCAGAACTTTTTAAGGAAATGATGGAAAAAGAGATGGTTATCCAAACCCATATCAAAGCAGCACAAAGTAGGTAAAAGATCTGTGCTGATAACCGAATTATGTATTTGGAATTTCCGGTAGGAGATCATGTTTTCTTGAAGGTACATCCAGGGAAGGGAGTTATACAATTTGGTAAGAAGGGTAAATTTAGTCCCAGGTACATCAGAACTTTTGAAGTTATATAACTAATTGGGGTTGTAGCTTGCTATTTGTCAATGCTGTCAAGTCTCTCCAAAGTTCATGATGTGTTCCACGTATCACTGTTGAGAAAAAACATACATGACCCAATGCATGTACTAACCTTTGAGGAAATTGAACTAGAACCTGATCTGTCTTATTGTGAAGATCCTGTCAAAATTCTTGATACTAGAGAACAAGTGCTAAGAAACCAGATGACTCATCTAGTAAAATTTCAATGGAGAAACCATAAGATGGAATATGCAACGTGGGAACCTAAGGAAATTATGATGAAGAACCACCCAAATCTTTTTATACGGAAATATTCTAGAAAATAGGAGGATGAAATTATTTTAATGAGGGAATAATGTAACATCTGAAGCTTCCATGGTTCGTTTCCCTTTGAATAAAGAAATAACTTGCATTGTACGTAACTTCGAGATTCTAACACACTGTGACCAATCAAACTAGCTGTGATGAATAGTAATACCCACTTTCTAAAATTTTATAAATTTTATCTTTCAAAATGGACTTCATTTTTGGATTTTTAATACCAAAATTATCTTAGGGTGAATTTTTTGTATTTTTCTGAAAACTTTCAATTTTTGATGAATAGTGAAAACACTAAGTTATTGTTTAAAACCAACTTTTTATTTAAATAATAATTTATTTTTTTTACATTTATTTTAGGTAAAAATAGATAAATTATACCTATATATGTTTAATGTAATTCATTGAAGTAGTTTTATAATTACTTTAGATATATACAGATTTAATTGAACTTTTTGTCGTCTTTTTCCCACCTCCTAGGAGAATTTGAAAATTTGCATAAAACATAATTTTACCACTTATGTGGGTTGAATTTCAGAAATATGAGAGATATGGTTAATATCAGTAACTAAAATGTGGTTCAATAAGATGAAAATAATTTTTGGTGAATAATAACTTTTTACATTTATTTACCACTGTTAAAAGTAAATAGAGTAATTAAGGAAAAAAATTGATATCATAATTATTCTAACACATGTCCTAATTCTATTGGATAAGAATAATTCGACCAAAAACAACCTTATAAATAAAATATGAACCTTTTTGGTCCACTTGTATTAGATTAGGACATTTATTATTATTTTATTTAAAGAAGAGTTAAAAGAGTTAAAATCAAAGTTTAATAACTAAACCATTTTTAATATAAGGTTATGAATAAGATAAATTAGACTATAAATATTCATTATAAATATAAAAATATTTCCTACATAATGGTATTTTATTTATTATTTTTAGAAATTAAAGAATAACATTTATTTATGACAGAATGATGATGCAGTAATTACCTTATTAATGAAAGATTAAAATAATTGATATTATATAGATCCAAATAAATCTAATTTGAGACTTTTTCTGAATTACACTAATTTTATAGGTTAATATGACATATTATGGTTGATTAAATTAATTTTTTTCATAGTAATAATTCTATTATTAATTTACCAAAAACAAAATACCAAATAGTTTCATAATGGACATAAAAGAGTTTTTAAAACAAATATTATATTATTAATTCTTATTCTATGCCTAAAAATCTATGGTTTGGAGAAAGGGATTAAATAATATTATGTGTGTCATTAAATAAACACTTGAGGTTCTATTGAAAGTTTATATTATGTTTATTAACCATATAATATAAAAAAACAAAGAGACATGGTAAATGTCAAACTAGTTAACAAAGAGTTAAATCTAAAATATAAGGTTAATATAGTGACCCGAACCTGTCTAAAACCTATTGGTTGAGTGGTTTCATACCCATACCCACCATAGCCATGAAATAAATCACTTTTTAGCACTTATAAATTGACAATTAGTTTATTATAAAATAATATTTCAATCTTTTCCTAATATTCCCCTCAACCCTCTTATAAAAGGGCACATCCCTTCTCTCAAATTCACAACATCAAATCCATTTTTCTCAGCCAAATCCTACCCAAATATCCTCTAAAATGTCCTTCATTCATCCTAGAGGCCTTAATTTAGTCAAAAAGCCAACCAATGGAGCCCTTATTATCAAATAAAAATAAGAACCAGAAAAAGAGGTAAATATTTCATCACCTCTTTCAAGTTCTTTTCTTCTTCCACTTCATCTTTCTTTGTTGTTTCCATTATAAAATAATAACTCAAGTATCTTTTATATACTGTGATGGTATTATAAAAATGGTTCAACCATGTTCATTATTCTATCCATCCAATAAATTACAAAGTCACCATATGTGCATACATACAGATTACTGTCTCCACGTCGTGGTGTAGTTTGTCATTCCAATACATCATCATTTGGATGAGTATAATAATGAGTATAAATTAGGTAAATAATAAATATAACATGATAATTATTCTGTATATATGATATACCATCCAATAATATGCTATTTTAATATCAAAAGAATGATATTGCCGCTCATGCGTACGTACGGATTATCGTCTCCATTAACGCATTGAGATTAATTCCCCATCATATCCATTCAAAACTAATTTACATTGGATGATTAAAAATAGGATTTGAAGACTTAATATAATTATGAATATGAATAAGATACATCCTATCAATGAAAAACATTACTTATGTATGAAAGCATATAAAGGAAAGTGAATCAGTTAACACATGAAACGATGATAATACTGAAATATCATTAAAAAAGAAATATTATAAGATCATATATGATATCGTATTAATATATATGGTTCTTGTATAATTTAATACCAATTATTTCACCATTATATATGTGTTTAACCTACCCTCGACAACTGAAGAGTACAAGGTAAGGGTTAATTTCACAATATCATTATTATCTGAGGTTGTTTTTAAATAAGTATTTACTGGGACCTCGTTATCATCCACATCTGTGTTCTCTTAAAAAATGTATTTCAAAACATTTTTACTATTTACTATAAAATGCTGTAAAGTCATTTATATACTTATTTGACCTTGTATTTTTTGAATGTAATCTTTCTGTCATTTTCCATACAAGGTACTTTATGACCTTCTCGACAAAATTACGGTAAGAATGTGTGTTTAACTTATATGGTGGGTGGGGATATTTTCCGCCATTATAACTTCGTCAAAGCTTCACTTATGAGCTTATAGGAATATTTTCAAAATAAATGTTTTATTTTATAATTATTTGAATTTTAAATTATTTCAAAAAAGAAAGAGATATTTATCTAAAAAAAGTTTTTATTTCATCTATGTCAACATCCTTTGATGGGTTTTAAGCTTATTCGAAGTTTATTTATTATGATAAAAAAATTTCTTATTTTATTGAAGGTTTTGTGATATTTCTTACTATGGATGTGTTATTTCTAAACTATTAATGTTTTATGGATAAATTTTTGACATTTCATATGATAGTTTTAATACAAATGTTTATGTTATGTTTAAACCTTTTCATATGAGGAATGCATTGGACTTAGTAAGTGATTGGTGGTGCCCGCTATAGTTCCTCGATGCACCGGTAGGTCTCATGAGACAAACTAGTGTCTTGTCAAAAGGCATTGAAAAATTCTTATTTGTAGTCTTTGAACAAGGCATTGACTATGGGGTTATGAAGTCTCGCATTATGCATTCCATCATTATGAAAGTGGCTATTGATATTGCATGTGATTATTTGACTAGTAGAATATCCATGTGAATATGTAAATGGAATTACTTGATTCTATCTTTTCCATATTATGCTGAATTTCAAGTATAAAATGCTTTTGTTTTAGTCTTATAAATTTCCTTAAATTTTTATGCTTATTTATTAAATTTTCCACTATATTGTTATCCTTACTGAGCATCTAAGCTCGCCCTTATCTATGTTTTATTTTTTCTAGGATGCAAAGAAGTATATTATGACTGACCTGCAGGGATAGACTAAGGGATATGAGTGTGTCCTATGGAGACTATGTTTTTTTAGTTTTCAATTTTATAATTTAATGTAAAACTTATGAATGTATCTATTATTTTCAAGGCTACTAAACTAATCGGTCTTTCGAGACTTGATCTTTTGTGATCATTCCAATGTTATGTAATAATGCACCGACTCTGTGTAACTATGGTTGGGGTGTTACAGTAGTAATGAGATTAGGTTGAACTCCTGAATCATCATCCTTGAAAGTTTTAGGAGCATCAACTTCTAAAATACTAATGGTAGTAGAGTATTCAATTCTGGATCCAATTGAGGCTCTCATTGACTAACATATACCAACTTTGAATTGATCTAAATTAGCCTTAATGACATAGTCACTAGGCACTGGTTGTGTTACTTTCTCAATTGTAGGAGGTGAAACTAGTGAAGAAATTGAAATGGGTTAAACATTATCTTTGTCTTGTGGAGTAGGAGGAGGATCCATGATCTCCTCATCTGAGTCATAATCCAATCCAAAAAGAATGAGCCATGGATACCTATTCCACTGACCAGTACATTTCTAGTATTTGGGCTCCACTATGTCAATCTTGACTCTTCGTTCATGAGGATCAGGTACAATATCATATTCATCATCTTCTTCATCCTATCCTCTAGCCAATACAATATTTCTAGGCACTTGTACAAGCTGAACATGAGGTTCTGCATGTTCTCTAGCCACTTCAACTGCTCCAGGAACTTCCTTAACCTGAGGAATAGGATGAATCTGATCCTCAACCTCTTATTCTTGGAAACCAACCATAATTTCATTTATCTCCTAAATTCTTTATTGATTTTAAACATCAGGATGGTCAAGCCTATCCTCATTACTAGAATCTTCATGATCATCAGCCTCCTATTCAATAGGATTAGCACCACCCTGTCCATCAACTCTATCCGCATCTCTAGATACAGATTCTTCACTGGATCTATCAACCACTTGTTGACACACTTTTAAAGAATCACTAACATTCTCATCATTACCTTCCTCCTAATCATCATCATCATCATCAGAATCCTCATTTGAATTACTTACATTCCCTTCCACACCAGTGACTTCTGCCTCTTTCTTATCCTCATCACCTAACAAAGGTTCCCTTGCGGGTAGATCCAATGGCGGACTAGTAGGTCAATAAGACACATCATTTGGCCTGTCAGCAATATGAGGATCACTCGTGTCATCAAAAGGAGATCCTTCTTCCCTTGGGAACTTAGCTTTAGCTTCCTTATATGAATAAAAATATTCCTCTCCAGGCTTTATTCTTGGATCATCTTGATCATTTGGTCTGGTAGGATGGTCAATCAGATTGAAATATCCATACGATATTTTCTTATCTCCTACCCATAATTTCTTCCAAGGGTTACAAAATTTCATCATCCCCTTGAAAATCTCTTTTTGAAGATTGAAAACACTTTAGGCACTGATCACTTCATCTCCATCTTCCATACAACCCAACTTCTTTAGCAATACATAGATCATCCTAAGATAGTAAAAACATGTGTCTTTCTTGGAAGGTTTTATAATATCAGAAATATGTACCATTAGGTACCTACACAGATTCACCTTTATCCAATTTTTGAATAGGTAAATCGGGAATACATCCTGATACTTCACATAAGAGAAGTCTCCCTTCCTTGTGAAGATTCGATGTTGAAAGAACTTAAAGATAAATATCGACTATCCATCCAACTCACATGCAGTATCTCTCTTCAACTGGTGTATTCTAGTCATATCTTTTAGAGAATTCTAACAAGAAAACAAATTAGAGGATGGATGAATAATACCATGATAATCAGTATATATACCTTCATCAAGTATTTCAAAGTGTTCGGTCCATTCCATTGATGAAAAATAAATCTATTTTCCCTTCACGGCTGACTTCATCCTTGCTTCCTCGGCTCCATCGAGGGATATCATCAAGTTGAGATAAAACTCATGCACGAGTTGGGGATAAAAAGGCCTCTCATTGTTTGGGAACCAACTTATCCAACCTTGAGATTCCATCACTCTAAAAAAATTACTTTTTTGATAGAAGTCATTCAGTAGACACTTCCTTCTCATCTATTACTACGCTACTTTCGAAACCCAGCTTTGCAGTACCTCTAGACTCACCCTTCTGACACTTAGCTGATGGAGATTCACTCATATCTTCAGTAACGTGCTTCGTCCTTTCCATTTCTAAATATTCAAGTCTAAAGGGAGTCTAAAGGTCATGGGTAGAGAGATAGAGTGTCAAAGAGTAGAAGGTTAAAAGGAAAAGAGGGAGGTGAAAGGATGAATTGGATTAAATTTATTTTATCATTTAGGGATTGTAAATTATAAAACAGAAAATTAAAAAATGGTAAAAAGAAAAGAAAAATGTTTCATTTTACTTAAAACAAACAGAATTATAAAAGGGTCCTTAAAGGCAACAGTTTCACACAACCAGTATTACACAATTGGTTTCAAGAGATCGGTTTTACATGAACGATTTGACAGATTGATCTCACGGATTGGTTTCACCTGATCAGTTTCACCGAATTGGTTTTACCTGATCGGTTTCACCTAATCTAGTAACATAGATAAATTGTTTTTCCTAAGGATAAAGTGGTTGAAAGGAATTTAGATATTTATGATTCCTAGTTCATGTCTGATGTAGTTTATTCACATAGTGTTTATGGTTTTGGTGAATATGTCACCAAGTTGATGCTCAGTCACAATAAACTCAAGAGTTATATCACCTTTTGATAATGATTTCTCATAATGTGATGTCTTACATCAATATGTTTTGTTCAATAATGAGAAATTGTATTTTTGGAAATGTTAATAGCACTTGTATTGTCACAATTTATGGGGATATGTCTGTATTGATATCCATAGTATAATAAAGTGTGTTTCAACCAAAAAAATTATGCATAGAAACTACCAGCAGTACTGTACTCTGCTTCAGCATTGGATAATGCAACTAATTTTTTGTAACAACACCATGATATTAAAAACATTCCCAAAAAGTGACATGTTCCATACGTAATATTTTTATCTAACTTATATCCACCAAAGTCAGCATCTGAATAACTAAATAAATCAAAAGTTTTTTCTCTAGGGTAGAACAATCCTAAATTAGTTGTATACTTAAGGTATTGGATAACTATTTTAACAACATTTAAATGTGATTATTTAGGGTTTTCCAGAAATCTTGCACACATACACACACTGAACATAATATCTGGCCTACTAGAAGTTAAGTACAGTAAGCTAGCAATCATTCCTCTATAAGCAGTTTGATCAACATATTTCCCATTTTCATCAATATCTAACTTACAAATGAAACTCATAGGGGTTTTACTAATTTTAATTCTATAAAATCCATATATTTTCAAAAAATCTTTAGTGTACTTACTTTGATTTATAATAATACCTTATTTATTTTTAAATACTTTAAATCCATAAAAATATTTAATTTCACCAATCAAACTCATTTAAAACTCAATTTGCATAATGATTTAAAATTCATTAAATAAGGAATTTTTAGAAGACCAAAGATAATATCATCTACATATATTTGATCTATTAAAACTTCTTTTGAAATTCATTTTATAAATAAAGTAGGATCATAAAACCCTTCTGTAAAAGCTTTAGAAATAAATTTATTACTTAATCTTTCATACCAGGATCTTGGAGCATGTTTTAAACCATATAAAGCTTTATATAATTTGAAAACATGATTTGGAAAATGAGGGTTTGTAAAAACTAGGGTTGGTCAATAAAAACATCTTCAATTATATAACCATTTAATAATGCACTTTTATCATCCATTGGATAATGTTTAAAATCCCAGTGTGCAATATTGACATGTAAGATTCTAATGGATTCAATCCTAGATACTGGTACAAAGTATTCTTCATAATCAGTTCTTTCTTCTTGATTATATCCTTGTGCAAACAACCTAGCTTTGTTTCTAACTATATTTCTTGCTTCATGAAATTTATTTCTAAACACACATTTGGTTCCTATGGTCAATGTATCATTTTTTTTATCTACAAGCTTCCAAAGAATATTTCTTTTAAACTAGTTATGATCTTCTTGTATAACCATTACCCAAAATTCATCATTGATTGCATCATTGATATTTTTCTGTTGAAGTTGTGATAGTAATTCTTAGTGTTCAACCTGGTTTCTCAAAGAAGCTATAGTTTGAGTTCTTCTATCTAAATCTCTAATAACATCATCTAAGGAATGGTTTTAAGGGTTATAGTTGGTCTAGTAAAGGTGGGAATAGTTATTTTAGGTTCATCAGTTGGATCTGGTACATTATTGATTGATTTTAGAGAATTTTCAGAACTGGAAGTTTTCAAAGACTCCTTCATAGGGTGATTTGATGTTTTAACATTAATGTAATGATTGGAAATATCCTCTTCAATATTTTCTAGTGAGTTCTTCATCTTATGTGGATATGTTTCATCAAACAAGACATGTAAAGACTCTTCCACACATTTGATTTTTTATTAAAGACTCTATAGGCTTTGTTTGATGTAGAATATCCGAGGAATATTCCTTCATCACTTTTGGAGAAAAATTTATATAAATTTTATTTAGTGTTAAGAATATAAAATTTACATCCAAACACTTTAAAATTACATACTTTGGGATTACTATTGTTCCATAAATCATAAGGAGTTTTCTTAAGAATGGGTCAGATTAAGACTCTATTTATTATGTAACAAGTAGTATTAACATCTTCAGCCCAGAAATAAAGAAATAGGATATATTTATTATGCATAGTTTTGGAAATTTCCTATCGGATTTTATTTCTTCTTTATAATACACCATCTTTTTTAGGTTCCATAAGTGCAAAGAAGTTATGAGTATAGCCATTTGGGGAGAAAAAATATTCAAAATTTAGATTTTCAAAATCATGGCCATGATCCATTATTAAGGATTTAATTTTTAGTACACTATGATTTTCTAAAGTCCTAGAATACTTGGTAAAGTGGGAGAAAGATTCAATTTTGTGAGCTAAGAAAAAGGGCCAAGTATACCTAGAGAATTCATCTACAAGAACATAAACAAAGTGATTCCCATTGATACTTGAAACTCTAGATGGTCCAACAAAATCCATGTGAACCAAATCAAGAGGCTGATAAGTAGTTACTTCTTTTTTTGTTTGAAAGAGATTTTATATTTAATTCCTTTTTTAAAAGGATTTCACACCTTATTGTTTGGAAACTCTAATTTGGGTAGATATTTAACTAAACATTTTATAGTTAACTTATTAATAGAGTGTACATTTAAATGTCCTAATCTTCTATGCCAAAGCTGAGACTCTTTGTGAAAGGCACTTAGATAGGAAACATTCTGTGAGGCCAGTGTGTCTAAATTTATATCATGTACATTATTATTTCTAAGAGAAGTAAATAATAAGTTATTCTTATCATAAAAAACATGGCATGAATCATTTTTAAATTTTACATTAAATTTATAATCACATAATTGAGATATTCTAAGAAATTTATACATTAGTCCATCAACATAAAGTACTTTGGAAATTGAGATAGATCTAGGATTACCAATCTATCCCAGGACGATGATTTTTCCTTTACCATTGTCACCAAAAGTGACATTTCCTCCAACAAATTTGATAAGACTTTTAAAGAATGATTACTACCTTATTAATTGTCTTGAACATCCATTTTTTATGTACCACATATTTCTACTAGAACTATTTAGGAAGTTTTCCTACAAAAACATTTATCCAGGAAATGATTTTGGTACCCATATTGGTCTGGGTCCACAAACATTAGTGATAAAATATTTAGGAACCCAAAATTGTCTTATGGGATTCCTATATGCATAATATAGAGTATTTAAAAAATAAACTATGTTTGGTCCAGAAGAACTAGATACGGTAAAAGAATTTTTAGAAGTGGAACGTGTTGTAAAGTTATGGTTTTTGAAGAAAGATGCAGATTTTCCAAATTTGGTTATAAAGTATGTTTTCTATAAATTCATTTTTCCTGGTTGATATACTATTCCATAAGTGTCCTTAGGAGAAATATATTTACCATACATTGGAGTATGGGTATTTTTCCCATGGGTAAAATTTTCAAAGTTATTCTTTAATTTCTTATTAGGAATTTTTAATTTCATTTTTTTTCTTGAGAAGTTTAACATTTTCTCCTTTTCAGTTGTAAGTTCATATTTAATCATTAAAGTAAGAGAATTTTGTTTCTTTAAATGTTTATACTTATCTTTTAACTCATTACATGTTTCTTTCAGCATGTTTCAATACTCAAATAGTTCACCACTTGGCATATTTTCAGAATCACTTTCATTTTCAAAATAATAAGAATTGTAAATATGCAAGTCTAAGGTTACCTGGGAAGTGTTTTTCATAAAACACATATTATCCATATCCTCTTTCTCATCATGAGAAGAAACAGATTCACTGGAGCTATCCTCAGAGGCAATCCATGTTCCCTTCATTTCTTTCTTAAAATTTCTATCCTTATTCTTGTACTTATTTTTTTATTTTATCTTTGGGAAGTAAGCTTTGACACTTCCTTTTCAATTAAAATCATAGAAAAAAATTTCTTATGATTTGACTTTTCTCTTCCAATACTTTTTCCTATTTACCTTATTGTCATATTTTCCTGTGAAATTGGGCTTTATGAAAAACTACTTTTTCCAATAAAATTTCTCGAATCACCAAGCAAAGGGGGCCATTTCTTCATCAATGTCTAGAGCTGATTCTTCAACTACATGAACTTTGAACAATAGCATCAACTTTTTCTTTGTCTTTAAATTTAGAGGAAGTAGTCTTGAAAGATACATACTTTATTTTTGGTTCATCCTATTCTTTATTTAACATTAATTCCTCTTTACACATCATTAATTTACCAATCAATTCCTTCACTGGCATCTTATCAATATCGCATGATTATATAATGGACACAGATGTTGCCCTCTATCCATCTGGTAAGCATCATAGAATCCTCATGATCTGTTCTTTTGATGTGACAACTCTTCTTAAAGAAATCATAGTGTTCACTATTTCGTTGAACCTAAGATACAAATCTGGAATGGATTCCTCAGGCTTCATTATGAAATTATCCTATTTAGTAGTATAAGTATTTAATCTAATTTCTATAATATTAGATGACCCCTCAAGAGAAATAGACATTTTATCCCAAATCTCATGTGAAATTTTACACGCAAAAATATCATTAAACTCTTAATCTTCACGTGAATAGTACAAAGAACTCATTTATTTACAATTATGCTTATAGGAAGTCTTGGTAGGTTCATCCCATGTGTTTCTAGTTGTTTTAGTAATTTTATATTTACTTTTAATATCATTCCAGATTACAAATCCCATGATTTATAGATGTATTTTAATTTTAAAATTCCACTAAGCATAGTTGGTTCCATTGAAAAATTGTGGTCTATTTGAAGAAACACCTTCTAGTCTATTATTTATGATATAAATTGTGAATGGATTTTAAAGAGATAAAAATTTATAAAAAATAGAAATTTTAAAATCTTGGAAAAACAACTACAAACACAGTCGAAAAGATTTGAAAATTGATTTTTTTAAAACCTTTTATACCAAATGTTGGTTGGATTAGATTACTCAGAAGGGGGCGTGAATTTAGTATCTATAATGAATTCTGTAAAAATTGTTCATTAAAAAAATGCCCCAAATTAAAACTATAATCAAAGTCAGTTTGTAGTGAAGTTTTAAAAGTCATGAATGTTCAATTAATTTCTCAAAAGATTAATTAGTTCTCAGCTATACTAATCTGAATATTGGTATACCTTTTGAAACTAATCTACTAGTTCAAAATAGATATAAACAATTTCTAAACTAGCTATCAAATTTCAATTTTGTTTCCTTAAAATGTAATAAACACAAAATAAAACAAAAATGAATAGAAAAAATAGATATAAACAAGAGGTTTAGTCTTAAGATGAGACTTATTCCTCTCCACTTAGTGATCACCTATCAACATGACGTTTAATTTAATAAACAGTTTGACCAACACCCTAGATCGGGGTTCAAAATATCACACAAGGTTTTCCAGGTCACCCCAGACTTCTACCATAGTTATTGGTCAGGAAAAAAACAAACAGGTCACACAAGACCTCTTCCACTATTCTATATTGGATACAATAGTAAAATAGAGAGTGAGTTTTGAGGATATCGAGTATCCTCTATTTATGCAACAGAGACAGTGTCTGTAATAGATATATACACACACTACTCATAAATGTAAACCAAATTACACTACATAGTTAGGGGTGTAGAACAATGTTTAGAAATCACTGTTTGTTATGAAGTGAAGATATATACTCAATTGATGTAGTGTAAATGATATTCACATCCTCTTCTAGAAGTTGTCTCCAGAACAGAGTATCATAGCCTTTGTGCTCTTGCTTTAAGGTGTGAAAAGTTCAGCTTCTCGATGTTAGGATATTCAAGTCAGCACAACAAGTTTTTGTTGATCTCTATGTATGATCTATATTTTAGTTCGTGGGATTTTGAAGAAAACTTTTCGAGTTGCAGGAGTTTATAATTATTCAGTTCTATTTACTTTTCAGTACATTCCTTGTCTATCCATCCCTCTTTATACAAGATTCAGCTTGTAATTCTTTTATACCTCAAGGTCCAGCTGGCATGAAGATCTACCCATGTGCATGTACTTCACAGTATTTATGGTTATTCCTATAGATAACATTAAATAATGTCAAAAACATTAATTTTTTTTAAATATGATCGTTAAATATAAATTTGAATAAATAAATTTAAAGATATTTTTTTATGAATATCAGGGAGTCATAAGTATTAGTGACTCGTTGGCATCAGTATGTCTTCATCGGCCTATCAACATCAGTCTATCATCATTAGTGACTCATCATCAGTCTATCATCATCAGTCTGTCAGCATCGCTAACTTAGCATCGGTGAATCCACGTATCAGTGTGTCATTTCCATCAGTATTGGTGAATCATTGTATCGGTGAGTATTTTGTGATATCAGTTTATTCAGGCATCAGTGAGTCATCATCAGTGACTTGTTTTGAACTATTAGTTTGTTTCCCATTGGTGACTCGTTCATTTGTGACTCATCCATCAGTGACTCATCCAATGGTGAATCATCCATTGATGACTTGTCCATATATGATTATTTTGAATTATCGATGTGACTGATCATCAGTTACTCGACTATCAGTGACTTCTTCAATTGGTGAGTGCTCATCAGGGAGTCGACCAATGGTGACTCCTTTTGAACTATCAGTTCCCGAGACTCTAAAAAACTTATAAAGTGTCTTTCTTAAATAGAACACTACCATATTAAGTGAAATTAATAAATACATGTAAATATACACTTGTAAACATACAAAATCATAAATATACAGTTTATTGATTTATTGAAATGTATTGTACAGTATGACATAATTAATTTACTTAGATATATTCAATGACATGATCCTGTATATTTATTACTTAATATAAGAATTAATAAGATATGTAGATTGACAAGATTTTTGAAAATGGAAACCACTATTTCTCATAGGTTCCAACACTACTTATATATTATGTAGCCATTTTTATGATAATATTGGTTTTTAATCCAATCAGTGAGCCATATGGATTTATTATCATCTCAGAAGACAAAATTTGTTTTGATGTTAGGATTATTCCCATAAATTGGATACTTATGTATTCTCATGAAAGGAATCAAAACCCTTATAGTTTGGTGATGAATAATGGGACACATCATACCTTTTAAGGTTGTGTGATAAGGACCTAACCATATAGTTTTATGTCATGTGGTAAGGACTTCTAAGTAGAAGGTGCCTAATAAAATCGTGGTGTGGGACTTATACCAAAGTAGCCCAAGGAACCTAGAAAAGAAATGAGTTTCCAAGTTGTATTAGACCCTGCTGGGAATGTGGCCTAGGAATAACAATGTTGATTTTTCATTGTTGAGTTTGAACCACATAGAGGCTTCCCACATATCCCAATTGGATGGGAATCAAATACCATGTAGTTTGGTAAGTACCTCAGGGGAGTATGTCCTTTTGTGATAATAGGTTGGGGCTTACTCCTAAAGAGGTTTCCCTTGTAACAAGGTCTACAAGAGATCTCTTAACTCATGGAGATTAAAGGGAAACTTAATTAAGTAAATATTCCTAAAAATGATACATTAACTAAGGTAATTAAGGTTAGACTCTTGAGGAGAATGTCCATGGAGCTCAGGACCTGGGTGAAGGCTTCCTACATATCCAAATTATAGTGGGAATCAGAGTTATTATAGTTCAAGAAGTAAGGTGAATAGTGTGGAAGTGTGATCATCACAAATCTCTAATCCCACATGAGTCCTGATCTATGTTAGAAACAAGATGATGCAAAAGATTTAGAAACCCACACACTTTATCCTTTGCAGATAGAGGAGTTCAGGCCTATAACAAAAGAAGCCAAAGAGATGGTGGATGAGGGTGTAGAGGAATGAACCTTTTAATGTGAAGGTCATTAGGTTTATCTTGAAAATTTTGGGGATTTCACCTGGAGTGATCCCCTAAAATTGGTTTTTTAGTGGAATGAGGATATCATTCTCTATGTTAAAAGGAAATGCCATTGTGAATTTTACCTTCCCTACCTGGGACCTGAAGTTCTGATTCTTAGAGATAAGAAGGTGGGACATGGACTGAACCCTAATCCTCCAAACTAGGAACTTTCCAACACTCTCTCTAGGGTAAATATCCATGTGACTATAGATATACAATCTTATAGACAACCCAAGGATCCTGAGTCCCTTATAAGACAATTTCGGAAAACCTCTGACTGTAGAAATAAAAACTCAAATGGGAGACACACTAATGTGTCTTTCCCAAAGGTTTGGTAAGTCTGGAGGTTTTTTTATGGAGGTTTAAACTTGGTACCTTTCAGACAAGGGATACAAGGAAATATAAGACCCTCCATAAGAGGATTATAATAGGCATTCAAATATGTCTTCTGTAGGTGGTCTAATCAGGTCTTCTGTGTAGGTATACCATTTATGTGTACCACGAAGGTCCCAGGAGGAACTAAAAAATTCTTAACATAGGAAGTATTAGCCTGTGAGAACTTGATATACCTTGGAAAATTAACTAGGGACAAAAAATATTGGTAGTGTCTTTAACTTAAGAACCCTGGGTATCCCTTGATATTCTTGGAAGCATTCTGCATAGGTCCTTTCTTAAGGAAAAGACCATATAGAGATGACTTATTCCCATGGAAGGATGGTCTTTAATAATATGTTTTGTATTTAAAAGTCTAAAAAGATATTTATCTCTTATATTTCATATAATTCACTGTTCTATAATATTTTTAGACAGATACCTGAGAAAATTTGGGGGTCTTGGCCAAAAGAGCTACACAATTGGAGCTTCAGGAGTACATCTAACATTTTCAGTTACAAAATGGGGAGCCCACGGTTCTTATTTATTGACCAAGGGAGGGCTGGTTGAAAGGATGTTGTTCACATAGGTATTTTGAATAGCTCCCAAGCGTAGGTTCCCCGCGCAGGGGTTCCAAAATTATACTGACATGCAGGTCCTCCGCGTAGGTCCACATAGGTCCTCTGTGTAGGTGTTGTGCATTGGGTTGTATGGGTAGAACATGCACTTGTCTTCTTGATGCATAGGTTTACCGCATAGCTCACTTGTATTATATTTTTTTACCAACATTAATTTTTTAGATAATGTGAAATATCAAAAGTGCTTCTTAATAATCTTTTTTTTCTTCCTAATGAGTGTCAACAACCATACTCACACATCAAGATATATCATGTTCTTAATTGGGGGTTGGTTTTACTACAAATATGATAAATGCTTTAAATAATATTCATGAGTGAATGTGGGAACATAAATACTAATGTTATTTTATGTTAATAATATTATAATTACAATTTTTTGTTCTTTTATGGTTATATTATCTATTATAATTAATATTTAAATATCACGTTCTTTCTATAAAATCAATGAAATATGATAACAACGATTCTACTTTCACAAAAAATATACAAAAACTATATGATAAATAAATAAAATATGATGATTAATGGTTTTTAATAAATTAAATATAGATGAATAATTTTAATAAGAAGGTGTATAATAAAATTTATTTGATTATTTAGGAGGTTAAGTGCATGCATGGAATGAATTGGAAACAAGGTAAGGGGTTCTTTGTCTCAAATTTGAATTCCTTAAGAGAAGTTTTTGGTATACATAATGTTTTAGTTTTCATAGTGATAATAAATCCCAATTATATATTTGTTTCATGATTTTATTATATTTCCTTATTTTTATTATTCTATTCATATACCACACTTTTATTTCATTTTGACATAATGATTTCCAAAGTTATAAGAGTTTTTGAATCAAAATTTCTATATCTGAGATATGTTTTTGTATTTTGAACCAAATTTAATATATGTTGTGTATATAATGCTTATTTGATTTATTATATCATGAAATAAATTTTATTCATTTTAATTTATGACTAATTTTAATCAATCTATTTCAATAGGTTTCTATTTAAATTCTTTTCAAATTGTAAGGGGTTATCTTGACAGAAATCGTTTCCTTGGGTGATAATCACTCTACCCTGATTATAGTAAATCAATATTAAATTATCCCACAAAATTGTAATTTTATGTAAAATTTATTTCATATATTATTGTAAAATCATGTTTCAAACTAAATACTTTATCCATGATGTATCTAGTTTTTCAGAAAAAAATAATTTTATTAAGAATATTTTCCAATTATTTTGATAGATTTTTCTTCTATTTCAATTATTTTTACATCCCACCAATCTTATCATTTATCTAGTTTAAAATAAAATTTATTTTTTCTCAAATGATATTTTTATCCATTTTATTGATTTCAAAACAATGTTTCTACTATCCTTTTAACAATATGAGTTTTCAAAAATTCCTTTCTAAAATATTTAAAAGGATCTTCCTTACCAAGGTATTACATTATTCCCTTATACTTAGCATTTTTACATATGTTTTATTACTTATAAATATATATTAATTAAAATATTTTATGAATTAATGTTTTATGATTTTTTATCTTCAACATCAAATAATGTTTGTTTTTAATCATGACATAAATATAGCATATTTTTAAGATGATATTAAGAAATAAATTTAATGAAAAATACTGTTTGTGATTTCTAATCTATTTTAAATGGATTGTTATATAATGGGGTAATTGTTTATAAATCACCCTATATGTTCCCTTAAAAAATCCTTTTTAACATTATGTTTTTGGTATCAAATGATCATTTTTATTATGAAATTCCATTTTGAAAAGTTTTGATACCCATTTTATATCGAGGGTTATTTATATAAGATGATTTATTTTATATTTTATGGAAGTCAGATTTATATAAAATGAGGGGTGGTGTATTATATTAGCCTCTAGTTAATTATTTATGATTTTATATGTCATGATAAAATTATTGGGTATGGGGGTATAATTTTGGTTTATCTATGAACCAAAAGTTATGTGTGGTTATACATGCGGTTTATCTTTTCCAATAAGATTTTATGTGGGTATAAATATGATTTATATATGTTCAAAATGTTATGAATTGGTATAATTTTGGAATATATAGTATTATATTGTTTTTCATGGGTATTATTTTGGGTTATCTATGTTCACAAGGTTGTGTGTGTGTGTATAATTATGGTTAATCTATGCTTTCAAGGTTATGCATGAGTATAATTATAGTTAATTTATGACCACAATTCTTTATGTTGACATAATTGTGGTTAAGATATGTTAAAAAAGATATATTATTTCTACCCATGTAAATACCACACTTTTTGTTAATATTATTATTCCAATGTTATGCTCACATATATCGTGTTTGTTAACAAATGATCCCACACACTATTGTTTCACGACATTTGTTATGTTAATACCTATTCAATGACTCAAAATTTTTGTTTTATTCATTGTTGGGCATGAATTTTATATGTATATGGATTATAACTAAATTATCATCTTATTATCACTCATGATCTTGGATTTATATCACTTATATTTACCTATAGTAATCATCTGATATCAACAGTTTCTTATGATTCCATTTATCATAGTTATGAAGATATAAAAAATTTGAAATCTATAAAATATTTTCTAAATTTGGTAATTACATGGAGACTTTTATGAATCAATATGGATAAAGTAATTTTTTTTATAATGGAAAAAATGTCTAATTGAGTCAATGAACATGGGTTTTGTTAGTTAATTCATCCTACCAATTATCCAAAATTATAAATATAAAATATCATGGGAATTTTTTGTATAGAAATATTTTCATTAATACATTTAATTATGATGGTAACATTTGTGTGCTATTATATATATAGTCTCAAATAATCAATCATATACTAAGGAATAAGATATAAAAAATGCGAGATATTAAACACGATCTAGGAAGCATAACATAGACATAAAACATAGAAATGTGGAATAAGAAAAAAATAGTAAATCATAAAATTGGGAAAATTTCTAAATACAATAAGGTATATTCATAAACTTATATACATGATATCATTGCCATACAATGAATTGTGAATATTTCCACGTGTAAAAATTATCTACAATAAGTTATGTATGTGAAATCTTATCCACACAATGAGATATAGACATGAAATATTCCCTTATATTATGTTATAAAAATTAAATCATCAACACATATTTTGTTATATGAATGAAATATCATCCATGAATTGTGTTATGGATATGAAATCAGGTCCCCACATTATGTTATGGACATGAAATCAGGTATACATATTATGTTCTGGACATGAAATCATGTCCACACATAATATTATAGAGACAAAAAAAAGTTCCATACATTATGTTTTTGGAATAAAATCTAGTCCATAATTTATGTTATGGATGTGAAATCTAGTCCATATATGTTCATATAAGATATAAAACATTATAAAAACATTTTAGGGTAATATAATACCACATTTGTATGATAATATTCATCCATAGTTGTGCCACATGAAATCATTCACCATATCATGAATTTCCCATGTATTAAAATGTGTTTTGTAACATTTTAATATGGTATAAAATAAAATGACATTAATAATTATATTAGTTAATACTCAAAACTCAATCACCCAAAAATAGTACTTATTTAAAGTATTTTGAGTGTGATTTTGGAAACATCACTATGTAAGAGATAAAAATATTTTAGATATCCAATAAAGTTGATGTAAAAATTTAAAAAAGAGTTCTTGGAAAACATTTCATGCCATTTTCATAAAGGTTGATCAAGCGATTCACCTTTAATGTTGTGATTTTAAAGAAGATAACATGAATACATTTTTCAGAGGACACTTTAAAATAAGTCCTAATAATATAACCCAACCCAATATTCAACTAGTGAATCTTGAACCAAGTATCATATGGGATAAGTTCAAGTTAGTTTATACTACCCCTCGGTCAATGGTAGCCAAGCCACACCAAGAAACTACAACGTCACACTCCTTACTCTTAGGGCGTATGCATGTATAATAAGGGGTTATGTTTCCAGGACTTAGTTACATGAATTTTAATTTCCTTTCTATAAATAAAATTCTTTTTCTATCAATTACTTTTAAGAATAATTTTTCTAAATAAAATATATGTTTAATCGATATGAATTTGATAAATTGATTTTTAGGCTCAAATAAACCGTAATTGTATTTTTCTAGAAAATATATACAAATTTATAATAAACTCTTGTATTTTGAATAATTTTTATTTTAATCAAATATTATTTTAAAACACTCTCACCTAAATATAAATTATTAAATAATTTTATAATGTCCTGATATATTTTTTATATGTGTTATAATTTTGAGTGTGACCTAAAAACTGATATTTTTAAATAAATAAGGATTTTTATATTTAAAATTTAAAACAATCATATTAATATATTTATTCTATAAATATGAACAATATATTTGAAATTTTCATGTCCAAATTAGGTTATGGAGAATTTATGAGAATTTTTTAAAATATATTATTTTTTATGAATAATAAAAAATACTATTGTAGGATTTTAGTATATTTTATGACTTCATAATTTTTTCATAATTATGTAATAATTTATTAAACATAATAAACCATATAAAATATGATATTTTATTAATAATAAGTATTTTTATATATTTTAATCAATTTTTAAAACTATAAGATACTTTAAAAAGGCTAAAAAGCTATATTTGAATTTTAAAAACATACCATTATCAAATGTTTATTTTTCCATGCCAAAAGATATTTTAAATAATGATGTTAGATTCTTATGGATTAAATTATCATGAAATATGAACTAAATGTCAAAAAACTTGATAAAAAACCTTGTATAAGATGATTCTCTTTCATTTTCCACAACCTATACTTCTCAAACATATATTTAGAATTAATTAATTAAATCCCCCAATTATTCTATAATTGTGCACCCATTTCACAATTCCCCATAATTCCCAATCCATACTCAATGATATTTTTGTGATTATTTCTCACAAGGAGTACTCCAAGGTTTCCTCAATCCACCAAGTTTCAATCCCCATGTTTTTGGATCAACTCTTCAAGGTAAGCAAAATCTCCACTTCTCTTCTCCATTCAAGTTCCATTTTCATGTGGTATGCATTATAATTATCAAAGAAATTGTTTGTTTTACCACAATATATTATAAAATTACAATAATAATAGTATTTTATGAAATTTATAGACTTTTACCATCTCATTTTACCCTTTTCTATAATCACATTTTTACACATCATGCCATTGAATTTACTTCTCAAAATTTCTCCATTCTCCTTCAGAAATACTATTTTATTTTATTTATGAGGATACCCCAACCTATTTGTTTAAAAAAAAAATTCATATATATGTAAAACGTATTTATTTTATTTGTTTATTTATGCATAATAAATCAAAATTATCTTTTTTGGGATAAAAATGACGTAATTATAACATCTTTAAGCACTTTTGTACACCATTGTTTTGACCAGAAACTTGTTCTTTATTCTCTATAGGTTATTAATGAAATGAGTGATTATGATATATGTATGAAAAAATAATTAATAAATATTAATATTGTTCACTGATTTCACTCCATTTCATTGGGTAAATAATTTAATCTCTAGAGATTTCATGTTTTACGATACCTTGGTGAATATCCTTTGGAATTTTCATTTACAACACCTTGGTTACTAACCTTGGGGAAATGTTTATGAATATCTAAATTTAATGTTGTATCAAAATTTCTATGTTTTGATTCATGTTATTATTAGTATTATTATTATATTCCACTTTCTCCTTCCTTATCATTATACCTCATGTTCTTATTGATATGACTCAAGATGACATGTTATATGCCTATCTTGTTTATTCCCTTACTAGGCATCATTATCACCAATTTCCTTTTATGTAATCCCCCATTATATGAGATATAATAAACATAAGCTATATTGAACCCCTTAAGACGCCTATCAAGTGGTCTTATAAGAATTTTTTATGTTTTAATGTAATATGTACCTTATTTCCATGAAGCTAAACTTTAAAAGATCATCTGTTTGTACCATGAAATGAAAAGTTATATAATAAAAAGGAGGGAAGTCATAGTTGGTATTAAAGGATGGTTTATTTATTTATATAAATTATGGATTTAATAAATTGGGAATAACCTTAGGGGTAAGTCTAAATATATGAAAACATCCTTGTATTTTTGATGAGTATTTAGTTAGCGGTTTTCAAGAAACAAAATCCCTCCCTGGATATGAATAAGTGGATATAGATTTAGAACATATATATATAGGGGTAAAAACCAAAATAACTACATTGATATTGAATCTAATAGGATCAAGTTCACAACAACTAGCCCGGATGCACTTATGGTTTGACACTCACAGTGATATGTTCAGTTAATCCCATATTTTTATTAATTATCGTGAAGGATATATAGAAAATGTAATTTTTATTTGAAGATATTAATAGCATATTTAATCATGATATTTTAAGACATAAAATATCTTTAGAAATATAAGATTTGTAAAAGTAACACATTTTTCACTAAGGTTTTTTAATTTCAGAAAAATGGTGGGAAATAGGATAAACCTCATAAATGTTTATTCCAATGGATGTTTTCCGGATGATGATCCGAGGGAAGCTCGAATATAAAACATCATGAATATGATGAATAAACTCACTCGAGTTTTAAACAATATCTTGAACCATGTCTAGATACTAGATTCACATCAAAGGGAAAACATTCCCTTGATCCTTTTATTCATAAACGACTACCTTATTTCAGTGGATCTACCCACCCATTGGCAATTGAACAATGGATAAACTCAATAGAAAATATCTTTTTTATACTCTATTATTCATAAAAAGGGAAATTAACCTTGGGAGTATACCACTAAGAAGTAGATGCTGATTAGTGGTTAACAATGATTAAAAAATGAATCTAATAAGTTAGATTCATTCTATGGAGTGGTACATGTTTTAGGGAATCTTTTTTAATAAATATTTCCCTTGTTTAAATAGTCATTTTGTCAAGGCCTTGTGCCAAAAACTGTATTTTGCCTCATGAGACCTACAGATTCATAGAGGGGCTATAGAAGACCCCAATTGAAACTTATTAAGTCTAATTCATTGCCCATATGAATGGGGATCAACGTAAATAACATACACATTCATATTGAAACTAACATATGAAATGTGAATAACTTTCCCCAATCATTAAACATATACACTAACTATTCGGAGTAATATGGTGAATGGTTTCAAGATAGGAAATCCATAGTAAAAATATTCATAAACCATTAAAAAACATTTAGGATGATATCATAGGATAAAAACCTCAATTATATAAAATATTAAACCATTTATGTTGTTATAGAAAAAGAAACTTCTAAATGAGACCATTGAAATCTCCTTGAGGGAATAATTCTTAAAAATTACAAAGTGTTCCATACCACCATCAAAAGTAAAAATCATAATCCCTTAAAATATGATTAGAATAAGGATACTATTGACATGATATAAAATAGGTAAGTGCATACACTACAAGAATTAAATAAGTTGTTAACATGAAATATATCTCATAGAAGTTAAAGTGAGATGAGAAAAATCCTTTTTACTTTAGAAATAAATGTTCTTTTGGAAAATCATTTTTATTTATCATAAATGTGTTTTTAAACATGTATATCCTAGAAATGAGAAGGTAATGGAATTTAGATTAAATTTGAGGCATAAATCCGGTCCTATTGAGATGAAATCATGTAAAAATGTTTTTTAAAAGAAACTTTAGAATTACAACATTTTAGTGCGGTTTAAGGAATCCATTAAAAATATTTTAAAGCGCAAAGACATGTTTGATTTAATCAAACCATAAATGAACCAAAATAGCTTTTTCAAGTTAATATATTTCATTATATAAAGGTATAATTGGTTTAAAATATATTATAGAGTGAACAACAAAATAGGTAGGAATTCGAGAGGTTCCTAAAATCGAGCTTGCATTTCAGAATTTTTTTGGAAAGATTCTTTTCAAAACATGTATCTACCAATAGAATAAATAATAATTATGATTTATATATATATATAAAATTAATATATAATTTCTTAATATTAAATAAGAATAAATAATAATTTCCTTGGGGTGAGTAGAGAATAAGAGAAACTTAATGAAAATAGAGGTTCAGGTAGAAAATACTTACAACTTTGTAATAAATTGGATCATATGAATAAAAATTAATAGTAACCAAATGATAAATTGAATTTTATAAAAAAACGTATATTAATTATATGAAACTTCAATTTTAAATATACATACAACATACACAAGTAATAGTAGTGAATACATAATATCTCACAAAAATGAAAGTGAGATGAAGAAACCCTTACCTTAAGCCCAAATGTGTTCTTAGATTGATCAAAATGACCAGAATAATAAAATTTATCTTCATTAATTAATAATTAAAGAACCTAATATACATGTAATTTATTTTTTTTAACCTTATTATGATCATTAATATCCTTTTTGAAGGGTTGAAGAGGTTTAATTGTACTATTTTTGAAGCATTTTTTCTTTGGTTTTCATGATCGGTTTACTTGTATTTATGAATGGAAGTTAATTTTAAATGTGGTTAAACATAAATAATTGTTCATATACATTAATATTGATATTAAAGAGATATAAATGATCTTATAATTATTTTGGTTATATATAATGAGGATGACTCATTAGATAAAGGTTAATGATAAACACTAAGATTAACTTGGCGGTTTTGTCCATGATGAGCTTGTTTTGTATTATTATTTATTATTATGAGTGTATAAGGATTCAAGAACATTAAATAAGATAAAATAAATATATTATTATCTATTTCAACCATTATAAAGTTTTCATTACCAGTCTTGAAGATAGTAATTCAAATTGAAAACTGGTCTTCCTTGAACGTGATAATTAATACATCTCGAAAGGCCTTCTAATTTATAGTATAAAAGAAGGGAAAAGAAGAGATGATGATGGAATATTACATTATCATAAAAACATTATAGTACATATAAGGTACTTTATTTTTCATGAATAATTGGATAATAGGCAGATATTAGGTATAAGTGAGAATGAATTTAAAAGAGAAGAGGAAGAAATCTTACCTCTGGAATATTTCTCTTTTGAACCAACCTTAATGCATATGGAAGTGGTATTTTTGTGAGACCATAAGCACAATAATTTTTCAAGGTATAAGTAGGATGTAATTTGGAAGAGGGTTTCCGAACAATAGGGATTATGATTATGAAATTTGTGAAGGAAGGAACCTCCTTTTATAAGTGAGGTGAGGGGTGACTTAGGTATCACAAAAGTTTTTAAAATATAATAAATATATTATAGGGTTTAGGACTCCAAAAAGACCTAAAAAATATGGGATTAAATTTTAAAAGTAATATTATAATTTTTGGACTTGTTTAATAACTTTGGTATTTTTAAAAAAATTAATAAAATATTTTATTCATGAAAAACAATTTTGAAAAGATAAAAACTATTCATATATATGACTTTAAAACATCAAACCAAAAGTTTAAAAATCAAATAAAATTTTATATTATACCATATAAATGTCGTATTCATATAGGGAATCAGTGAATAAGCTCCAAAATACAAAATTATATATATTTTATTATTTTTAATATCATTTATTTTATTTATTCATTAATTAAATTAAAACTACATCATATTTTTGGAAGAAAATATTGTTTTTTTGTTTCCTAAATATTAAAAATAATATTTCATGAAAAATATATTTTTATTATATTTCTAAATATTATTCTTTTTCAAATTAAACCTTTGCAAAATCTCTTATAACATTATTATTAAATTAAAAACTATAATGTGACAAATTGATTTCCTTTTGATATAAAATATTATAAAGGATTTAAGTGGTTCATGTGGGTCCAAAATGTCCCAAATTAGAATAAAAACATGATAATAGTATAAAATTTTAAATATAAAATATTTTATCCATAATATGGTTTATTTAATAATTCTTATCATTTTAATTAACAACATTTTATTTATTTTTCTTATGCATGCATGAACGCTGCTCGACATTGCATAAACCTTAATTATAATTATTTCATATATAAAAAATAAAAATAAAATACCATAATAAATATAAATTAATTAGTTTCAAAATGAAATTATGAATTTATTCATTATTTATATTCACTCTTATACAAAACAATACATCTTTTTGAATTTGCTATTTTTTCTTTTCTTGCCCTGTTCAAGAATTACACATATGTTTTGATAATACTCCTCATATATAACACTAAAATTAAAAATTAAAAATAAAATAGATTAATAATACAGTATAATTAATAAATAATTCATGAATTTAATTTTTATCACTCAATTATTATATATAAATTACCAATTTTGACTTTGTCAGCGCTGCGCAGGCAATTTGTCGACATTGACAATGATTTTTATACTTATCATGAAAAAAGTATAATTTTCATGTTATAAATTAATTATGTACAATATTAAAATTGTAATATAATTATTTAGTTATTAAATTGTTTAAATTATTTTCCATAACATAATAATTTCATGACGATGTCATGAAAAATGCCATATTCTATAAAAAACTATATTTTTTACTATTAAAAAAACTTTTTCATAAAAATTAAAAAAAATTCATTCATACCATTTTTCAACATGTAGAATACAAATATTAACTCCATTTTAAGAAAATAATTTTCTAAATATGATAAATTTAATTTTTAATTAAAATCATCATTTACTTGAAAAATACAAATTTTAATATTGTAACTGTTTTTATGACACTTCGAAAAATTAACTAGGGTGTCATAAAATTATCTTATAATCCTGCGAAAAAAAAATTTATTCATCAATACATTTTATGAAAAATTATTTATATTTTAAATTAATTTATTAATTATAAAATTTTAATTCATTAGTAATTGCTCATAAAAGTACCAGCACTTAATTAATAATTTTTAAAATATTCACTCTCATTTATAAGGTGCCTAAATTATATTTTTACTTACATGTGTGAGGTTAATATTCATAAGGGTAAATTTATATTTAATTTACTATTCATAAGGATATATTACTATTTATAAGGGTCAAGATACTATTCATATGGGTGCATTACTATTCATAAAGGTCAAGTTACTATTCATAGTGTTGTATTACTATTAATAATGGTCAAGTTAATATTTATATGGGTTCATTAATATTCATTATGGTAAAATTACTATTCATAAGGTTAAGTTACTTTTCAAAAAAAATTGTTTTGTCGGGCTCTAAATATCTTACTGAACACAACTGTGTATGTCAGTTTTTCAAAATTCGAATCACGAAGGTATAAAAACTATGTTTACTGGACGGGTTGTAACAAAAAGGTGTCTTGTAGAGACTCAGTGTTTCATGCATTCAATATTAAATTTATTTTCAAAATCTTGGGGTGTTACATTATCTCCTCCTTAAAAAAAAGTTTCCTCAAAATTTTGAAATTTAATTTCTACAGTTAATGGTTGATACTTGAAAATTACCTTTTGGGAAACCCAAATTAAAAATATAGTTAAAATATCCTCTTAATAAGTTGGAAAGGGAAATGTATCAGTTAGTACAAAAATAAACATTCTAATTGTATAACATGGTAAGGGAAGAATAATCAAACCATCATGTTTTGATGGAAACTGATAGAGAACATGCTCAGATGAAAGATCATTACCAAAACAATATAAAATATGTTATGAAATATTTCATTAATATCCTGAAAAAAATATGATAATAGGGATAATTGTTTATTTAAGACTCTTTTAATATAGTTGATTAATTATTCCACTCTATAAGAGTATAAATATATGTTTCTATTTCATAAACACAATCTCATCCTTTGTTTGTGCCTTGAACTATCTTTGTTGCATCTCTTAGCACAAGCTATATCATGTAGTGACATTAAGCTCTAAAACCTCATACAATGATCAACTTAAACAATTTCAAAAATGGTTTAGCTTTCTAAAATATTATGATCCAATACTTTAGAATCATTCTCGTATCTATCCTTTCTAGATCCATGTACATAGGGTCCTTGGAAATCATCATTCTTTTTGAACTCCAGGATCTATCTTACTCAATGAATCTACTACCTCATTATTCTTTAATAAACATGAATAAACCCTAAATTTTCACATTACAAACATTAGTATATATTTATCATTATAAATATATTAAGGGTTTTCCTTTTTTTAATCACGCGCTTTAAAAAAATTATCTTTCCAATGAATATCTTTTCTTGGTACCATTCTACTTATGGTTTCAAATCCTTAATGAAAAAAGTATTATAGTAAAATCCTCAAATATTCCATAATTCTTATAACAAGCACATTGCAGAAAAAATATTTAAATGAAATTATTATTGACTAGGCACATTAATCATTCTACTTCATCTGTGAAAATATCATAACTTGATCATTATCCAAAATCATTATTTGGGGTATATTCCTTTTACCCTTGGGACATTGATTAACATATTATCCCATATTCTTATGGTTGAATAATTGTACATTGGAAAACTTTTTCTTACCCTTGAAATCATGAAATTGGTTTTATTTTTTTTCACACTTAAAACAAATGCCCATTCCCTTCAAGATTTTACCAGGGTGATTCTTTCCACAATTATTATATGTGGGAAAATCTTCTTTCTCTTCTTCACTTTATCCATATTTTTTACTACAACCTCTTATTAATTTTCTTCCCTTAAAATCCATAAGACTCATAGAATTATTTGCATACCTTGTTAACACATGAAACTATTTATTCATATGGCGAAGACACATGGGAGACTATCTTCCTTTGGAATGAGGGATTAAGACCATGAGAGATATGGTCCTTCTTAATATCTTTATCACGTGAATTGGTGATGTTCTCATTTCTTCTTCTATGCACAATTTATAATCAATTAAATAGGCCAAGTTATCCCATAAAATTTTTTACTTTTTATAACTCTAAACATGGTATAGTAAATATCATAAATTTATACATCGTAAATCATAGAATGATAAATTTTTGTTACGTTGTACGAATAAATCCTTCATAATTTTATGTAAGAAAAAAATGTAAATTATCTTAATCATATCCATTAGGAGTGTCAGGCCAAGGGTGAAGCAAGGCTGATTGTCATATACCATCTTACCCTGGGTCAATCCTGAAACACCTTGTCAGAGTTGTTACTCCTTGGTACATTTATGTCAGAACCACGTCCACCTATAGTATCAAGGTGAGGATTTATTTCCTAGGAAGATCCAAATAATATATTCTTTAAGAAAATATAGGATGTTCTTGTATGTGTATCATCACATCTATCTTATGGGTTTGTTCCTTAATATACGTTTCCTAAATCCAGCTTCCACGTTTTCTACAAAAATTCCTCTCATACCAACTGTAATGCCCTAACCCCAGAAGCCTAGAGCTGGTGAGTTATTTTAAAAAACTATATTGATTACTAGGAATTAAATCTTAAATGACAGAGTAGTTTAGTAGTTTTGTAAAACCAGATACATACAGTGGTTCAACATTACAATTTTAAAATAAATACAACATAAAAGTTTTATTATGAACATCCAAAACTCTAATTTTATCCTTGCAGATCATTCATAATAAACTTCTTGATGTCCTAAAATGAAAAATAAGAAAGAGGTGAGCTAAAATGATCATCAAGGGTAATAAATATAGTTTAAGATATCATAAACATAAACATGAGGCATGGTGAATAACTAAAAACAAATACCTTTAAAAAATAATCCTGAACATAGTATGGCAAAAATAAGAGCTGAATAAATAATACCATAATAAAAAATAATAATGGGTATTCTACTAGTCGAATAACCACATGAATTATCAATAATATTTTTAGAATGATATAATGAATAATGCAGGACATCATAAACATACAATCAACACCATGTTCCAAAACAATAAATAATCATTTTGTCAAGGCCTTGTGCCAACACTTTAGTTTGTCTCCTTAGACCTACTGATTCACTGAGGGGCTATATCAGGCCCCGCTCGACACTTAAAGAGTCTGGTTTATTCTTCATATTGTTGGGGGTCAATATAAACAACATACACATTCATATTGAAACTATCATATGAAATTTAAATAACTTTCCCCAATCATTAAACATAAATTCTAACCATTCACAGTAATATTGTGAATGGTTTCAAGATAGCACATCCACAATCAATCTATTCATAAACCATTTAATAAAACATGTTGGATGATATCATAGGAGAGAAACCTCAATGAGGTAAACAATTCAACAATGTTTTTTTACATAGATGAATATACTTTTAAATGAGACCATTGAAAAATCCTTGGGGGTGTAATCCCTAAACATTCCAAAGTGTCCTATACCACCTTGAAACATTCAAGTAATAATCCCTTAAAATATGATGAGAATAAGTAGACTCTTGATATGATATACTAAAGGGAATTACATACACCACAATCATGAAATAAGGAGTGAACAAGGCATATATCTCATAAAAGTTAAAGTGAGATGAGAAAAATCCTTTTTTACTTTAGAAAGAAGAGTTCATTTGGAAAAACATTTGTATTTGTCATAAATATGTTTTTAAATACGTATATCCCAGAAAAAATAGGTAATCACCATGAGAATACATTTTATTCCGAAATTAAGTCCCAATAATGTTAAATCATTTAAATGGGTTTTTAAAGAAACATTAAAATAAAAATATTTTAGTCTGGTTTAAGGAATTCATTAAAGATATTTTAAAGCGAAAAGGAATGTTTGATTTCCTAAAAGAAGAAATGAACCAAAAAATAATTTTCATGTTAAAATATGTTTTTTTAAAGATAAATATTGATTAAAATAGATAATAGAGTGAACATCAAAATATGTAGGAATTTGAGAAGTTTCTTGAATCAGGCATGCATTTTAGAAGAAGTTTTGAAACATTATTTTTAAAACATATAACTCACCATAAAATAAAGAAGAATTATAATTGGTAAATATATATAGAACATTGACATATAATATTATGGGAGTAGATAAGAATAAATAATAATTCCATTGAGGTGAGTAGAGAATAAGAGAAATCTGAATGAAAATCAATGTTCTGGTAGAAAATACTTAAAATTTTGTAATCTATTGAATCTTATAAACAAAAATTAAAATGATAAAATGATACGTTTAATATCATTAAAATTAATATATTAATGATATGAAACATAAATGTGTAGTATGCATACACCATACACAAGTAATAGTAGGGAATATGTAATATCACACAAAAATGGAAGTGAGATGACAAAAATTGTACCTTATGCATGAATGTGTTATCAGATTGATATTAATGACCTGAATAATCAAATTTAGCTACATTAATTAAAAATTAAATAACATAATATACATGTAATTGATTTATTTTAACCTTATCAGGTTTATTCAGGGCCCTTTTGATGGGTTTAAGCGGTTCAATTTTATTGTTTTGGAATAATTTTCATCCTTGGTTTTCATGATCGGTTTACTTGTAATTACGAATGGAAGTTCATTTGAAATGTGGTTAAACATACATAATTGTTAATATATATTATTATTTAAATTAAATAGATATAAATGATCCTATAATTATTTTGGTTATATACAATGGGGATAAATTATAAGATAAAGGTTAATGATAAACACTTGGATTAACTTGGCGGTTTTGTGCATAAAAAACTTCTTTTGTATTATTATTTTATATTATGAGTGTGTAAGGATTACAGAACATTACATAAGATAAAATACATATATTCTGATCTTTTTAAACTATTATAATGGTTTTAATGACTAGTCTTGAAGATAGTAATGAAAATTCAAAACCCGCCTTCCTTGAACGTGATAATTAAAACATCTCAGAAGATGTCCTCATTTATAGTATAAAAGGAGGGAAAATAAGGGATGATGATGGAATATTATACTATAATAAAACATCCTAGAACAAATAATTTATTTTAGTTTTTGTGACTAACTGTATAATAGGAAGGAATAAGGTATACGTGGGAAAGAATTTAAAAGAGAAGAAGAAGATATCTTACCTTTTAAATATATCTCTTTTGGAAGCACCATCAGGTTCTTGGAAGTGGTCTTTCTGTGAGACCAGAATCAAAATAATGTGTCAAGGGATGAGGATGATTTAATTTTGTGGAGTTTGTCCTAAAAATAAGGCTTATGGTTACGAATGTTTTGAATGAAGGAACCTCTTTTTATAAGTGAGGTGGGGTAAATTAAAAATCACAACAATTATTAAAATATAGTAAATATGATATAGGGTTTAAGACTCCCAAAAGGACTAAAACTAAATATTTGTTACCTTTTTGAAGTAATATTATCATTTTTGGACTTTTCAATAATTTTACGATTTTTAATTAATTTAATAAAATATTTTATTCTGGAAAAACAATTGTTTTCAAGATAAAAACTATTCATATCTATGAGTTTAAACACATAAAAGAAGTTTAAAAATCGAATAAATTTCATTATTATGTCATTGAAATTTCATTTTCATCTAGGTAATCCATGAATTAGCTTAAAAATATAAAATATATTTTTTTTATTTTTAATATAATTTATTTGATTTATTCGTTAATTAAATTAATACTGCATCAACTTTGTGGAATCCATTATGGTATTTTTTGTCAAAAAATTAAAAATAATGTTCTATGAGAAGTATAGTTTTGTTATATTTCCAAATACTATTATTTTTTGAATAAAACATCTTGAAAATATCATATAACGATATAATTAAATTAAAAACTATAATGCGACAACATGATTTCCTTTTGAAATAAAATATTATAATGGATTTAAAGTGAATCATGTGGGTCTGAAATTTCCCAAATTAGAATAAAAAATTAATAATAATCTAAAATGATATATATAAATTTTTTTATCCAAAATATGGGTCATTTAATAATTCTAATTATTTTAATTAAAAACATTTTATTTATTTTTCTAATGCTTGCACGAGCACTGCATCAGCATTCCATAAGCATTAATGTTAATTATTTCATATATAATTTTAAAAAAAATATCATCATAAAGATAAATTAATTGGGTTAAAAATAAAATTATTAATTTATTCAATATGTATATTCTCTATTATACAAAATAAGACATCTTTTTAACTTTGTTATGTTGTCTTCTCTTGCCCTGTATAAGCATTGCACAAACATTTGGATAATACTCATGTTATATAACACTGAAATTAGATATTAAAAATTAAATAGATAATAAATATATAGTAATGAATAAATAATTCATGAATGTAATTCTCATCATTCAATTATTATATATAAATTACCAATATTTACTATTTCTGCGCTCCGTAGGCACTGCTTCAGTGTCGACAATGATTTTTATACTTATAATGAAAAAAATATAATTTTCATGTACCAAATTAATTATGTACAATATTACACTTTTAATATAATTATTTAGTTATTATATAGTTTAAATAAATTTTTATATCCTAATAATTTCATGACAATGTCATGAAAAAGAACGTATTTTATAAAAAACTATATTTTTTACTATTCGACAAAAATTAAAATGATTCATAAAAATCCAAAAAATTCATAAAAACCATTTTTACATGTGTTGAATACAAAAAGGAACTCCATTTTAAGAAAATAATTTTCTACGTATGAGAAATTCAATTTTTAATTAAAATCATCATTTACTCGAAAAATACCAATTTTAATAATATAATTATTTTATAATACTTCAAAAAATATACTAGGGTCTCATAAAATTATCTTATAATTATTGGAAAACAAAATATTGATTCATTAATACTATTTATGAAAATGAATTATCTTTTAAATTAATTTATTAATTATAAAATTTTAATTCATTGTTTATTGATCAAAAAAATACCAACACTTAATTAATAATATTTAAAATATTCACTCTCATTTATAAGGTTCCAAAATTAAATTTTTACTTAAATGTGTGAGGTTACTATTCATAAAGATATATTTCTATTCAAGTTACTATTAATAATGGTATATTACTATTCATTAGGGTTAATATATTATTCATAAGAGTGTGTTGGAATTCATACGGGTCAACTTACTATTCATAAGGGTGAATTACTATTCATATAGGCCAAGTTACTATTAATAAGGATGTCATTACTATTAATAAGGGTATTTTAATATTCACCAAAAAATTACCTTTGTCTTTTCAGACTCTAAATATCTTACTGAATGCAATCATGTATGTCAGTTTTTCAAAATTCAAAACACGGAGGTGAAAAACGTTTTTTACAGGCTAGGTTATAAGAAAAGGGTGTCTTGTAGAGACTTAGTGTTTCATGCATTCAATATTAAATTTATATACAAAATCCTGGGGTGTTACATGGATACTAAGGGGAATGTTGATAGATTATTTAGTGGCTTAGACCCCATATACAGAAGAATCTATCAAATCAAGAATGTGATAGTTATAACGAGATAGTGTTGAGTTCTATGAATGTTGAACTGGATTTTGGAGAGATGCAGTTGTCACATTGAAGAATTAAAAATAAGAGAACAATGGAGACAAACTTATAGAGAGATAGAGATCATTGGATGTGAGGAAATAAATTTCAACTCCCCACATGCAACAAATATATAAAAAATAATTTGGGGAACTTCTTTATTGGAAGAGGAAAGTTATACAGAGGTAGAAGATACACACATATATCTTGGGACTATCATGGTGAGGTAAAACCTCTTCTTCTCAACCCTAATGAAAAAGGGAATATGGTGAATTCTTAGTTATAAGTATAAGGCCTCTGCCTTAAACATTACTTAACATTGAATTAATTGAATAATTCACATTGAGGATCTTTTCAGGTTTAGAGTTTTTGAGAATTAGGACAAAATTATTGTAATAACTCTCGTACCCCTCGTGGTTTAATTTTCATGATCACAATCACTCTCTTATTTATCTAATCTTGTTTTAAGTGTTTTTGGACGATAGGCATGATTTCAGGTTTCCAAGGAACTGGGCCAAGAAAGCCAGAAGGAAAAACTGGACTGATTTCAGTCCACCGGCCAGCCGGTGGAATCTTGACAGAAGGCATCCCCTCTGTCCAGACCACCGGCCAATCGGTGTCCCATCACTGGCCAGCCGGTGGAACCCAGACAGAAGGGACACCTACTGTCTCACCACCGGCCAACCGGTGGCCTCCTCACCAGCCAGCCGGTGGTGCCTGGGCAGAAGGCCTCTCCATTTTCCAAAGCACCGGCCAACCGGTGGCCCAGCACCGGTCAGCCGGTGGAGCCAGTCAAACTAGTCGTTGGGCTTTGACCAGCCTGCTCCCAACGGCTCCGAAGACTTTTCCAACGGCTATGAAGACCCCGAACGGCCATATGAGGGTTCCCCCTCTATAAATAAAGGACTAGGAAGCCCTAGAAACAGAGTGGAATAATAACAAAGCCAACGGAATCCAACTGACACAGTTTTCATCATTTGGCAAACCTCTGGCGGATTCCTTCAAGGAACCTCAATTTCTCCAACCCACTTCCACATCCAAGGAGCACCATCAAAGAAGCTTGGGAGCACTCTTCATCAACTTCATCAATCCTTCGGCACCCAAGGCTTCTCCTCTTACGGTTTTTCTTGTTTTATTATTTTGAGCATCAATTTTAATTTGTGCCTACAAACCCCTCTTTCTCTCATCTTCCTTTTGTTTGGGTTTTCACGCCACCTTCAAGGTGTGAAGAGGATAGTCAAGTCTTCCCATTAAAAGTCTTGAGTCATAGGTGAGCTAGCCTTCACCTGTAAGAAGGCTAGTGGGTTCTTGCTCAACCATTAAAATAAAGCTGTAATAGGTTCTAGACTACCTTAAAGTCTAGTGGGTTTCTTGCTAAAACCATTAAAAAGCAAGCGGTAGTAAATCTCTCAACGGTTGAGTTGGGAGTGGAGACGTAGGCTTTGGTTTAAGCCGAACTCCGTTATCAAGTTTTGTATCTTGCCTCTTTTATTTCCGCTGCACTTTTTTCTTTGATTTTAAATTGTTAATTATTTTTTAAAAGGCAATTCACCCCCCTCTTTCCATCACTCTCCGACCCAACAACTATTACATCTCAAAAGTTTACAAAGTAGACAATTCTACACAGTTTCCTTTTTTTTACAAAACATGAACTATTGAAAAAAAAGATTCATGTATAGTTCAATGTTTAAGACAACATGACTTTTCCTTGATCCCATCCTTGACCCTACTCCTCATTATGTCATGTGAAAAACATTTCAAAAAAACATGGGATGAGCATAAAAATCTCATTAAGGGATACAAAAAGAAGGAAAACTACTAGTTTTTCAAAAAAAAAAAGTAAACCATGAATACTTTATCCAAGTAATACTTTTCACCTTTAAGAAGTAGTAAAAACTCTTCACAGAAAAAAAGATCATTACTTAGCCTTTTATAACCAAAATATTACCATAAACCCCATATAAAGAACACATAAGATATAAAGGTAACTTGGGAAATAAACATACTTAAATGGAATAACCATACGGTCAACTTCCACACATATCACTAAATGGAATAGCCATACGTCCGACTTCCATACCCAATGCATTAGAGGTTATAACGTAACCACCCATCTTGGTATTCACGGCACCACCCTTCATATGGTTTATCACATAACCACCTGTCAAATGTCAAAGTACCATTATAAAATCATACGACATAAAAAAAATTATAATGGAAAGAAAACATTTCCACATTTCGATCACAATATATAACTTAAATATATTGAAATAACAAATCCATTATAAAAACCATTTTCAATACCAAAATACATAAATGATTATATGGTATTTATTTCATTTTAAAAACATTACGGCTTGTTGAGGAATCCAAAGACCAACTAATACTCACGGCGGTGGAAAAGGTCATTGTCACCGGGTACGTTAAAAGAAACATTCCTTTTTGTCATCTAGTAAAACGCTTTGTAGAAAAGTATTCCTTTTGTATAAAATTAAAATTCAAAGGGTTTTATACACCATATAAAACAAAGTCTTGTATTAGAACAAAATATGCCTCAATGAAAGGAGATTGAGACGAAGTCCCTTACCTTATGTCCGACGTGAATCGATTTCACTTTAATCTCCTGAATAATAAACTAAAGTTAATTTATAACTGCTTAATAACCTTTTTAAAGTTTATTATTCCTTTTATATAACTTATTTCCATGTTATAAACATTATTTAATCATTTAACTTAATAAAGTTCATTTTGTCGATATTTCGCACTTAAGTCAAAAATGGACTTCTTACAATTAGATGTTGTTCATGTGGTCAAAGGTTAATTATATCTAGAATTATATTAATGATTTGGATATCATATATATCATATATATCCAGAATATACATTTATTTATTATAGTGCATAAAATTTAGAGGTAAGAAATGAAATGCACCGTTCATGCAGACGGTAAGCTGTACGTACGGATGAATGCTATTTTCATTTCTCTTTTGTATTTAATGGAGTAAAATAATAATGATATAAAGGTATATTATAATTCCAGTATAATATCATATATAATATCATTAACTCAATCCTTTATACATCCCACATATGGTATTAACGAATCAAATCACTTTGAGGGGGCGGTAGTCCGCACTTCCTAAAATGAAATTATCATGTTTACCCATAATGGAAACCATAAAGGTATGCCATAAATATAAAATAAATAATCATAAGGAAAAAAATAAACATAATATATATAATATATAAATAGAGTGACATATTAATGGCCACCATGAAAGGTGTTAAAAGAATATTGAACAATCATCATTTCGTGAGGTAGAAATTCGCCAACCACAGAAACAGTATTTTCTTTAACCATTAGACGGAGGTGTGTGTAAGTGTTTCTCGAATAATTCTCATAAAAACATCCTTCTATATTTAAGATACTGGTGTTGTTACAAAATAAAGGAATAGAAACATTTTAGGGGTTGGAGAGGAAAAATAAAACAAAAGGAATAAGAGAAGACATTACCTTTAAATCGGGTAACTCCTCTTGGTTTGAACCAAAAGGGTTTCTTGAAAAGATTACTGCCTATGGTAAGTCTTCTAGGATGAAGAGAGGGGTGTGGATAGATAAAACTATCCGATCATGGCAAATCCAACGGATTGAGAGGTGTGGGTAAGGTGGTAGAGGTGGGGGTTTTTTATAAGAGGGAGGAGGGGCACTCTTAGAAAGTTATAAAATGTTACTTTATTATAAAATTATTTTCGGATTTAAAAAGTCCTAAAAGGATATATTTAGAGGATAAGGTGATAAGGGTTCTTAATCTATCCATAAAATAGGTTTTTGGAAAGTATAATTCTTAGATGTTACCTTGTCTTTTCATTTTATTTAAATCATTCATTAATGAGGTAATCGTTGCATCATCATGGTGTCATAAATAAATTTATTTATTTAATGTCTAAAAATTATAAAACAAATATCATGATTTAGGAAATTGTATTATCTTTCTAATGAATATTTATAGTCAAACATATGACTTGTATAACCCCATGTAAAAATTGTTTTAGTAAAACAATACATGTTTGTGACATTTTTATTTTAACTTTAAATAAAAAGTTATTAATGTCATTTAATTACCCAAGTGGCTCCATGGGGTCCCCAAGTTGACCCATGGATTTGTTTGGTCGGTAATGACACATAAAATAAGGGTAAGACATGTGTCAAGGTAATTTCATATTATTATAACATTATTTTTACCTTAAATTACACTAATTACCTTTAATCGCGATTAATAAAACTTAATAGTTACTATTCACAAAAAAAATTATTTTAATCCCATTGAACAAAATTTTACATTCTAATGAAAACCATGTATATCTGTTTTTTGAAATTCAATTCACAGAAGTGGAAAAGTTTCATTTAAACGAAAAATCAGTTTTTTAACTACCACTTAGTGGTTTCACTATTCATCAAAAATTGAAGTTTTTCAGAAAAATACAAAAAATTCACCCTAAGATATATTTGATATTCCAAATTCAAAAATGATGTCTATTTTACAAAATTAAATACATATAAGTTGCATTAATTAATTTAATAATTAATTTCCGTTGTCAAAACAAATAGCGTGTTTTTAAGAAATAATATATATCAAAAGATTGACACTTGTTTAAGTACAATTTCAAAGTGAAATTAATTCCAATGACCACCATTGGATTAAATGGTAAAAATATATTATAATTTCACTATCAAAACAATTCAAAGATAATCTAATCATATTAATAAATTAGATTAAAAAGAGGTTTTGACTGAAAATACAACATTTTTCACTATTTATTATAAAAATGAACTTTGTCAGAAAAATACCAAAAATTTACACAATGTAAATTTTGAAGTCCCAATTCTAAAGATGAATTTTATTTGGTTCAATAAAATGTATAAGAGTGACCAAAACTATATTTAAAGAGGGTTCACCATCAAAAGGTGATAAGTTGACCTTTTAGTGAATATTAGAGTATCTATGCCTAAAATTGAATTCTTTTCTTATTTTAAGCCTTTATCTTTTATTGTATAAATGTAAAAACGTTTAAAATATATATATAATCATATTTTAGTTATTTCTATTCATTCTTACCAATACAACGACTATGTGTTAACTACCATTTAAAATAATATTATTATATTACTAGTATCCAACGTAAGATTTCAAAAAAACTCATTGTTGCGTATCTGGTACGCTATCGAACATGGAAACCCTTTTAAAGTAAAATTAAAATTTAATTCGCAAATATTAATAAATATTAAAATGTATTAATCTTTATTTACCTGGGATGTTACATCCTTTCCCCCTTTTGGGAATTTCATCCTCGCAATTTTATTCACTTGTCAAAATAAGTGGGGGTATTTATCCCTCATAGCATTTTCAGATTTTCACGTTGCTTCTTCATCCATATGGTTTTTCCATAAAACCTTCACCTGATAAATTTACTTATTTTGAAACAATTTCTCTCTTCGGTCAAGAATCTGGACTGGTTGTTCTTCATAAGATAGATTCTCCTCCAACTGAACTACGTCTGGGCTCAAAACATGAGATGGATCTGGCATATACTTTCTCAACATCAAAACATGATAAACATTGTGTACTTGATATAAACTCGGAGGTAAAGCCACTTGCAAAGCAACTAATCCAACTCTCTCCAGAATTTCATATGTTTCAATGATCCTTGGACTCAGCTTTCCTTTCTTACCAAATCATATCTCACTTTTCCATGGTGAAACTTTGAGAAAAACATGATCACCATCCTTGAAAGATAGATCCTTCCTCCGGTTATCCGCATAACTTTTCGTCCTGCTCTGAGCTGTTCTCATGTGTTTTTGTATCAGATGACATTTTTATGCCAACTCTTCTACCAATTCTAGTCCCATCAACTTCCTTTAACCTACTTCATCCAAAAAAGCTAGAGTTCGACACCGCTTCCCATATAATGCCTCAAACGGAGCCATCTGTATACTGGAATGAAAACTGTTATTATAAGAAAAATCAACCAAAGAAAGAATTTAGTCCCAAATTCCATGATATTCCATTGAGCAAGCACGTAGAATATCTTCCAAAGTCTAAATTTTTTGTTCAGACTGCCCATCTGATTGAGGATGAAAAGGTGTACTAAAATTTAATTCAGTACCTAATGAATTTTGAAGGCCTTTCCAAAAGTTAGAAGTAAACCTGGGATCATGATCAGATACAATGGATAAGAGAACTCCATGCAACCTAACTATCTCTTTAACATACAACCGAGCAAGTTGATCTAGAGGCAAAGTATCTCGAATAGGAAGGAAATGAACAGATTTAGTCAAGTGATCAACAATAACCCAGATTTCATTATTACCTCGAGGTTTCTTCGACAATCCCACAACGAAGTCCATGGATATATTCTCCCATTTCCACTCTGGTACTGGTAAAGGCTGAAGCATCCCTTTTGGTAACTTCCTCTCTTCTTTAACCTGCTGACAAGTCAAATACTTCACAGTAAAATCGGCAATATCTCTTTTCATTTCATCCAACTAGTAATACTCCCGCAGATCTCTGTACATCTTAGTACAGCCAGGATGAACTGAAAACGGGGACCTATGAGTCTTACATAACAACTCATTCTTCAACTATGAATCACAAGCCACACATAATCTCTTACCAAACCTCAAAACACAGTCATTATCAATGTTAAATTCAGGAAACTTACCCTTTTGAACCAACTCTTCCTTTTTCTGCAGCCCTATGTCTTTCTTTTGTACTTGCTTAATTCTGTCTGATACAGATGATCTCACTAACACCTGAAACAAAAAAAAGAACCTTCTTCACCAACAACTTCTATTCCAAATTTCATAAAATCAAAAACCAAAGGATCTCGTTCCAAATGTAGCATGGTTAATGAAGCATTACGTTTTTCAACTCAAATCATTAACCACTTTATTTGATTTTCCCGGATGGTAATGAATTGTACAATAATAATCCTTGATTAATTCCAGCCATCTTCTCTATCTCATGTTCAATTATTTCTGAGTGAATATATACTTTAAAATTTTGTGATCAGTATATATTTCACACTTTACTCCATACAAATGATGCCTTAAAATTTTTAGAGCAAAAAAACAACAGCTAATTCCAAATCATGTGTAAGGTAATTTACCACATAAATATTCAACTGACGTGAAGCATAAGAAATTACCTGATCATTCTGCATAAGGACACAACTAAGTCCCTTCAACGAAGAATCACTATATATAAAAAACTCACCATTCCTGCAAGGAAGTGCCAAAACTGGAGCATTCACCAATCTTATTTTCAACTCCTGAAAACAATAATCACATTCTTTTGTCCAGATAAACTTAACACCCTTTCGAGTTAGCTTAGTCATTGGACTAGATAACTGTGAAAAAGTTTCAACAAACCTTTGATAGTAACCTACCAAACCAAGAAAACAATGGATCTCGGTAACATTTGTGGGTCTTATCCATTCTTCAACAATTTTTTTTTAGTAGGAACAACATTTTTACCATTTTTTTAAACAATATGACCAAGGAAAGAAATTTATTGTAACCAAAAATCACACTTACTGAATTTTCCATACTGTTTATTTTCTTTTAAGGTTTGCACGATAACCCTTAAATTACTTTCATGATCCTCTTTAATTTTAGAAAACACCAAAATATCATCAATGAAAACAACCACAAACTTATCCAAGAACTCATGGAAAATTATATTCATAAGGTCCATGAATATAGCAGGTGTATTGGTTAACCCAAAAGGAATAACTACAAATTCATAATGGCCATATCTAGTACAAAACACAGTCTTCGGAATGTCTACTTATTTTACATTCAACTGATGGTACCCCGATCTCAAGTCAATCTTCAAAAAATACTGAGCTCCTTGGAGATGATCAAACAAATCATCGATATGAGTAAAAGGATACTTATTCTTAAGAGTTACGTTATTTAAGGCTCTATAATCAATGCAAAGTCTCATTGAACCATTTTTCTTTTTAACAAACAAGACATGAGAACCCCATGGTGATGTGATAGGTCAATTGAAACCTTTATCTAATAACTCATGAAATTGCTTCTTTAACTCTAAAAGATCAACTTAATCCATTCGATAAGGGAGTTTTGAAATTGGCTTAGAATCAGGAACAAAGTCAACAGTAAATTCAACTTCCCGATCATGAATAACACCAGGAAACACATCAGGAAAAACTTAGAGATACTAATTTGCCACTAGAACATCAATAATCTGAATAGTTCCTTTATTTTCAAAAATATGTGCAAGGTAATATTCATTTCCATCTTTTACTAGTTTCTCAAATTCTTGATATGTTATCAAAACCAAGGGTTCATTCTTGTACAAAAACTGAAAATCTTTATGAAAAGAAACCTTTTTAGCTCTGCATTCAATCTTAGCATGATAAAAAAAATCTAATCTAGGCCCAAAATAACATCAAACTCTACTAGAGGAAAAATAATAAGGTTTGGAGGTAGATTCTTTCCGCACATAAGGATATGAAGGTTCTTATAAATTATTTTTGTCTCAACGTTACCTCCAGGTGTTTTTACCATAAGTTCAGGATTCATATCTTGATAAGGAATTCCTAATTTACTAGAAAACTTATTTTAAATGAAAGAATGTGTAGACCCTGAATCAAACAACACATTGGCATAATCTGAACAAACAAACAATGTACCTGATACTACTTCATTCGATGGACCAACATCTGCTGAAGTAGTTGAAAAGGATTTCACCACCCATTTCTACTTGTAGTCTGGCTGCTTTCCCCCAGTTGAGTTCTTTGATAGACACTCATTTTCATAATGACCCATTTCATTACACTTAAAACATATTACCACTGGATTTTCATTGCCTTCTTGATCATCTTTCTTACAGTTACGAGCAATATGACCAAACTTACCACATCAAAATCAATTTCCAAACTTAGATAAAAATTCTCCATGATGAATTTTACCACACTTCCATTAGTATAGATATTTGGTTTTCTTATCTCCTTTCTTCTTTGATGAATTCTTCCCCTTTTCCTGCTAACTGGACCTCTTATTCTGTTGTTTGTCAAAGAACACCTGATCATCGGCAAACTCCATTTCCACCTTCTTCACACATTGAACAAGTTTTTCATAACTTTTGAACTCACGAGAAGATAAAACCCTTTGATACATTGGCTTTAACCCTGAGAAAAACGGTTGATTTTACTATCAATATCTCATAGGAAATTTGGAGAATACCTTGCAAGTTGAGTGAACTTTTCTTCATAAGCAGCTAAAGAGTCATCCTCTTGCCTCAATTCTAGTAATTTTTTTTCCATCTTAAGATGAACCACCTTAAGAAAATATTTCTCATGAAACATACCTTTGAATTCGTCCTAGTGAAGATCATAAATCTCATCACTATCCCTAATATTTTTCATCATTGACCACCACTGATCAGCTTCACCTTCAAAACAGTAAACAGCAAGACTATCCTTTTGATGTTCTGAACACCCCATGACATCAAAAATCATCCCTAGTGGTTTAATCCACCCTTCTGCTAGCACAGGGTCAGATGATCCTCTGAATGATGGGGGATGTTGCCTCATGAAATGTTCCACCACTGAAATGTTCTTCTGCAATTGATCTGGCTGATCTCGTGCATGGATACCACCACTATTTATAGCCTTATTCTACTATGCCATCACTACAACAAATTGTTTAGTTCCAATTCCGACCATCTCAGGTTACTGATTTGGAAGGTTTTCTTCCTCCTGATGTCGTCCCAATATAGCATCCTTGTTTCCTATGCGGAAAACCTTTCTTAACATAGAAATATCTTATGAGAAGCAACATGGTAATCTTTAAATGCTCTATTATTTCAATCATACCATAAATTAAATTATAAATTTAACAATTTTCTAAATCCTAAAGTTGTCTAAACTAACCTATGATACCAACTATAAGGCCTTAGCCTTAAACATTACATAATATTGAAGTAAATGAATAATTCACATTGAGGATATTTTCAGGTTTAGAGTTTTAGAGAATTAGGACATAACTATTACATCTCAAAAGTTAACAAAGTAGACACTTATACATAGTTTCCTTTTTTTTACAAAACATGAACTCTTGAAAAAAAAGTGTCATGTCTAGTTCCATTTTTAAGACAACATGACTTTTCTTTGATCCCATCCTTTACCCTATTCCATATTATTTCCTATGAAAAACATTTCAAAAAAAACTTGGGATGAGCATAAAAAGCTCAGTAAGGGATACACAAAGAAGGAAAACTGTTAGTTTTCTAAAACAACAAGTAATCCATGAATATTTTATCAAAGTAATACTTTTCCCCTTTATGAAGTAGTAAAAACTCATCACTGAAAAAAGATCATTACTTACCCTTTTGTAACCAAAAGATTACCATAAAACCCATATAAATAACAAATAACACATAAAGGTAACTTGGGACATAAACATACTTAAATAGAATAACCATACGGTCGACTTACACACATATCACTAAATGGAAGAGCCATACAACCGACTTCCATACCCAATGCATTGGAGGTAATAATGCAACCACCCATCCTGGTATTCACGACACCACCCATCATATGGTTTATCACGTAACCACCCATCAAATGTTCAAGTACCATTATAAAATCAAAAGACATAAAACAAATATAATGGAAAGAAAACATTTCCACATTTCGATCACAATATATAACTTAAATATATTGACATAACAAATCCATTATAAAAACCATTTTCAATACCAAAAATACATAAAATATTATATGGTATTTATTTCATTTTAAAAACAGTACGACTTGTTGAGGAATCCAAAGACCAAATAACACTCACAACGGTGGAAAAGGTTGTTGTCAACTCGTACGTTAAAAGAAAAATTCCTTTTTTTTTTGTTTAGTAAAATGCTTTGTAGAAAAATATTCCTTTTGTATAAAATTAAAAGTCAAAGGGGTTTATACACCGTATAAAATATAGTCTTGTATTAGAACAAAATATGCCTCAATGAAAGGAGATTGAGATGAAGTCCCTTACCTCGTGTCCGATATGACTCGATTGCTCTTTAATCTCCTGAATAATAAACTAAAGTTAATTTCTATTTGATTAAGAACCTTTTTCAAGTTTATTATTCCTTTTATATAACTTATTTCTTTGTTATAAACATTATGTAAACATTTAAGTTAATAAAGTTTGTTTTGTCGATATTTGGCACTTAAGTCAAAAATGGACTTCTTACAATTACATGTTGTTCATGTGCTCAAAGGTTCATTATATACAGAATGATATTCATTATTTGGATATCATATATATCATATATATCCAGCATATACATTTAATTATAATAGTACATAACATTTATAGGTAATAAATGAAATGCACTGTTCATGGAGACGGTAAGTCGTACGTACGCATGAACGGTACTTTAATATATATTTCGTATTTAATGGAGTGAAATCATAATGATATAAAGGTATATTATAATTAATGTATAATATCATATATAATATCATTAACTCCATCCTTTATACATCACACATATGGCATTAATGAATCAAATCACTTTGAGGGGGTGGTAGTCAGCACTTCCTAAAATGAAATTATCGTGATTACCAATAATGGAAACCATAAAGGTGTGCCATAAATGTAAAATACAGAAGAATAAGGAAAAAATAATCATAATATATATCATATATAAATATAGTTACATATTAATGGCCACCATTAAAGGTGTTTAAAAAAGATTGAACAATCATCATTTCGTGAGACAAAAATTCACCAACCACAGAAACAATATGTTCTTTAACCATTAGACGGAGGTGTGTGTAGGTGTAGCTCGAATCCTTCTCGTAAAAAAATCATAGTATATTTAAGATACTGGTTTTGATAGAAAATAAATGAATCGAAACAATTTAGGGGGTTGGAGAAGAAAAATAAAACAAAAGGACATAAGAGAAGACATTACCTTTAAATCGGGTGACTCCTCTTGGTTTGAACCAAAAGGGTTTCTTGAAGAGATTTCGGCCTAAGGTAAGTCTTCTAGGAAGAATATAGGGATGTGTAAAGATAAAATGAGCAGATATTGGCCAAGCCAATGGCTTGAGAGGTGTGGGTAAGGTGGTAGAGGGGGGCCTTTTATAAGAGGGAGGAGGGGCACTCTTGGAAAGTTATAAAATGTTACTTTATTATAAAATGATTTTCGGATTTTAATGGTCCCAAAAGGATATATTTAGAGGACAAGGTGATAAGGGGTCAAAATAAACCCATAAAATAGGTTTTTGGAAAGTTTAATCTTTAGATATTACCTTATCTTTTCATTTTCTTTAAATCATTCATTAATGAGGTAATCGCTGCATCACCATGGTGTCTTGAATAAATTTCATTATATAATGTATAAAAATTATAAAAAAAATATCATGATGTAGTAAATATTTTAATATTTATAATGAATATTTATAGTCAAAAATAAGACTTGTATAACCACATGTAAAATTTTTTTTAGTAAAACAATACATGGTTGTGACATTTTTATTTTAACTTTAAATAAAAAGTTATTAATGTCATTTTCTTACCCAAGTGGCTCCATGGGGTCCCCAAGTTGACCCATGGATTTTTTTGGTTGGAAATGAAAAATCCAATAATGGTAGGGCATGTTTCAAGGTAATTTCATATTATTATAAAATTGTTTTTACCTTAAATTACACTAATTAACTTTAATCGCGATTAATAAAACTTAAAAGTAATTATGAACCAAAAAATTATTTTAATCCCATTGAACCACATTTCACTTCCTAATTACAAACATGTATGTTGTATTTTTGAAATTCAATTCACAGAAGTGGTAAAGTTTCATTTAAAAGAAAAATCAGTTTTTTAACTACCACTTAGTGGTTTCACTATTCTTCAAAAATTTAAGTTTTTCAGAAAAATAGAAAAAATTCACCCTAAGATATATTTGATATTACGAATTAAAAAATTATGTCTATTTTAAAAAATTCCAAATATATAAATTGAATTAATTAATTTAATAATTAATTCATGCTGTCAAAACAAATAGCATGTTTTAAGAAGAAATATCTATCAAAAGATTGACACTTGTTTAAGTCCAATTTCAAAGTGAAATTAATTCCAATGACCACAATTGGATTAAATGGTCAAAATATATTCTTATTTCCCTTTAAAACCAATTCAAAGATAATCTAATAATATAAATAAATTAGATTAAAAAGTGATTTTGAATTAAAATACCACATTTTTCACTATTTATTAAAAAAATGAACTTTTTCAGAAAAATACCAAAAATTTACACAAAGTAAATTTTGATGTACCGATTATAAAGAAGAATTTTATTTGGTCCAATAAAATGTATAAGAGTGACCAAAACTATATTTAAATAGGGTTCGCCATCAAAAGGAGATAAGTTGATCTTTTAGTGAATATTAGAGTATCTATTCCTAAAATTGAATTCTTTTCTTATATTAAGCCTTTATATTTTATTGGATAAATGTAAAAACATTTAACAAACATATACAATCATATTTTAGTTATTTATATTCATTTCCGCCAATACAATAGCTATGTGTTAACTACCATTACAAATAATATTATTATAATACTAGTGTGCAATGTAAGACTTCAAACAAACTCGTTGTTGTGTATCGGGTACGCTATCGAACATAAGAATACCTTTAAAGTAAATTTAATATTTAATTCAAAAATATTAATAAATATGAAAATGTATTATTCTTTATTTACATGGGATGTTAAAATAAGATCAATTATTCATGTTTGGAAAACTTTGCCACTTTTCTAATCAATGTATAAATCTTATGATAATGTAGAGGAGCCACCATCAACCTCAACATAGTCCAAAAGAGAATTTTTTGGATTTTCTTATCACAATGGATGAAGTGTAGCCTCCAAATAATGTGATGGAATACATACTCATCATTATCTCAAATCTATCAAGTAATTTATTTGACTCTAAATCTACTTATTCCTTTATTTCATCAAATTTTGCAAAGAATATAGAATCACTACTACAAAAACGGGCAATAACAGCGCTAAAATCGGGCATTAACAGCGCTAGAAAAGCACTGTAAAGCTCAGCACTGATAAAGGGGGGGGGGGTCCTTTAATAGCACTAAAAATCGCTGTTATATGTTGCCTTTAACAACGCTTTTTTAGCGCTGTTAAATATCTCCTTTAACAGCGCTTTTTTAGCGCTATTAAATGTCACCTTTAACAGTGCTAAAAAAGCGCAGTTAAATCCCTGCCTGCTGTTAATAAAAAACCTGCACCAGTACAGCCAGCCGAGCAGACCTGCACAAAAACCATTATATCAACCACAGACCTGCACAAAAACCAGTATATCAACCACAAGCATGTCATCAACCGATCACAACCCAACCAAACAGTGTTCTTACCATGAGTTAGATACCGTCTACCCAGAAACAAAAACTACCTCATTACATAATATCACAAAATATTCCTACACATCTCAGAAGATAAATACTAGAACATTCCACTATGTATTGTTTCTCCTTGGATTGCCACTTGGTTTTGACAAATCGTGCAGAGCCCGTGCTCCTTGAATCATTCTGCAATACATAAAAAGGATATCCCAACTCTCCCAACCATCACCCTTAGTAATTATGTATATTAATAAAAAAAATGTAACATATCATAAACTGGGGGACTGTAATGAGACATCAAGATTAACATTATATATATAGGATCGATGTCTGGTAGGATTGGTTGCGTTGATACATGACTCTACCTGGACCTCAAAAATAGATATATGATCTCACTCCAGGACTTTCAAAGAGACTCCAACTATGTCTAGGACGTCCGGCTGAAGCGATCGTACTACCGTAAGTAGGAAAAGATACCAAAACCATCCTAGGAAGGATCATGGGAGAAAACCCTAATGAAATATGTCCTTGATATAGTGTTCAAAGAGATCAATCATGGTACATAAAATTATGTGTCATTTAAAGGGTCACATGCCTTGTCCCTTTACCCTGGGTAACTCCAATGTTCAGCTACCTGTGTGAATATACATGTCATATCAATAGGAAATTACATGGAATGTTAAAAAACATATATGTGTTACCCTTTGATCTTGTGTCCTATTATGCACCCTTTCCCTATGTTAGTACATGACGTCGATCCCGTGTGATTCTTCCTGTGTATCTGTACAAGGGATAAACTGCATAGCTGGCTCATTAAAGACGTGTAGTGGGATATATTCCATGTAGGAAAGCCATGTAATCCACCCCATATTTGTGTATCTCAAAAATTCATTCCAAGTCTTGGGGGAGGGTCTACCCTACATGTGAGGTGGATATCTCAGTTGTTGATTTCACTTAAAAATAAGTCCATTTTTAACAAAACAGAGGCACTTTGAGTGGTTTCGACCACACCGGGCCTCGGATTGAGTCGGGGTTGACTCATACACATCAAATTTGACCCATGGGTCATTTTCCTTAAGTTTCAATAGAATCCGAAAGCATTTGGTCAGTTTCCCGTATGTCAGTTGTTGATTTCTCACTTAAAATTAAGTCCATTTTTAACAAAAACAGAGGCACTTTCAGTGGGGTCGGCCACACCGGGCCTCGAATTGAGGCGGGGTTGACTTGTACATGTCACATTTGACCCATGTATCGTTGTTCTAAAGTTTCAACAGAATCCGAATGCGGTTGGTTGGTTTGTCGTATGTTAGTTGTTGATTTCACTTAAAATTAAGTCCATTTTTAACAAAAACAGAGGCACTTTGAGTGATGTCGGCCACACCGGGCCTCGGATTGAGGTGGGGTTGACTCTTACACATCACATTTGACTCATGGATCGTTGTCCTTAAGTTTCAATAGAAACCGAATGTGTTTGGTCGGTTTGGTGTATGTATGTAAAATATTGTCCATTTTAAACAAAATACATACACTTGGAGTGATACCGGCCACACCGTGACTCGGATTGAAGCAGGGTTGACTCGTACACGTGACATATTACCCATGGAACATTGTACTAAAGTGTTAACACAATCCTAAGGTGTTTGGTCGGTTTCCCGTATGTCAGTTGTTGATTTCACTTAAAAATAAATCCATTTTGAACAAAATAGAGGTACTTTGAGTGGTGTCGGCCACACCGGGCCTCGGATTGAGTCGGGATTGACTCTTACACATCAAATTTGACCCATGGATCATTTTCCTTAAGTTTCAACAGAATCCAAATGCGTTTGGTCGGTTTGCCGCATGTCAGTTGTTGATTTCACGTAAAAATAAGTCCATTTTGAACAAAAGAGAGGCACTGTGAGTGGTGTCGGCCACACCGGGTCTCGGATTGATGCGGTGTTGAATCGTACACGTCACACATGAGTCATCGATCATTGTGAAAAAGTATCAATGCAATTAGAAGCTGTTAGATCGGTTTGGCGTATTTACGTAAAATATTGTCCATTTTAAACTAAATACATACACTTGGAGTGATACCGGTCACACCGCTCCTCTGATTGAGGCGGGGTTGACTCGTACAAGTCACATTTGACCCATGGATCGTTGTCCTTAAGTTTCAATAGAATCCCAATGCGTTTGGTCGGTTTGTCGTATGTCAGTTGTTGATTTCACTTAAAATTAAGTCCATTTTTAACAAAACAGTGACATTGTGAGTGGTGTCGGCCACACCGGGATTCGGATTGATGCAGGGTTGACTCATACACATCACACATGAGTCATGGATCGTTGTGCAAAAGTATCAACACAATCAGAAGCCGTTAGATCGGTTTGGCGTATGTACGTAAAATATTGTCCATTTTAAACAAAATAAATACACTTGGAGTGATACCGGTCACACCGCGTCTCGGATTGAGGCGGGGTTGAGTCGTACACGTCACATATAACCCATGAATCGTTGTCCTAAAGTGTTAACACAATCCGAAGGCGTTTGGTCGGTTTCCCGTATGTCTGTTGTTGATTTCTCACTTAAAAATAAGTCCATTTTGAACAAAACAGAGGCACTTGGAGTTGTGTCAGCCACAACAGGCCTCAGATTGAGGCGGGGTTGACTCGTACATGTCACATTTGAAGGTGAGTATGCATACACGATAGTTGACCTTCTTAGAGAAGAGTTTATGGAAGAATATAAAAGACATGAAGCAATGAAGATCATTAGAGTGTTCGAGCAAATGTGGTTGCTACAAACAATGTGGAAATCGCCTTGCACAAGACGATTTACACATTGTTTGTAGCAACCACATTTGCTCCAACACTCTAATGATCTTCATTGCTTCATGTCTTTTATACTCTTCTAGAAACTCTTCTCTAAGAAGGTCAACTATCGTGTATGCATACTCACCTAAAAATGTGATGTGTATGAGTCAACCCCGCCTCAATCTGAGGCCTGTTGTGGCTGACACAACTCCAAGTGCCTCTGTTTTGTTCAAAATGGACTTATTTTTAAGTGAGAAATCAACAAATGACATACGGGAAACCGACCAAACGCCTTCGGATTGTGTTGACACTTTAGGACAACTATTCATGGGTTATATGTGACGTGTACGACTCAACCCCGCCTCAATCCGAGACACGGTGTGGCTGCACCACTCCAAGTGCCTCTGTTTTGTTCAAAATGGACTTATTTTTAAGTGAGAAATCAAGAACTGACATACGGGAAACCGACCAAACGCCTTCGGATTGTGTTGACATTTTAGGACAACGATTCATGGGTCATATGTGATGTGTACGATTCAACCCCGCCTCAATCTGAGACGCGGTGTGACCGGTATCACTCCAAGTGTATGTAATTTGTTTAAAAGGGACAATATTTTACGTACACACGCCAAACCAATCTAACGGCTTCTGATTGTGTTGATACTTTTTCACAACGATCCATGACTCATGTGTGACGTGTACGAGTCAACCCCACATCAATCCGAATCCCGATGTGGCCGACACCACTCACAGTGTCTATGTTTTTTTAGAAATGGACTTAATTTTAAGTGAAATCAAGAACTGACATACGGAAAACTGACCAAACGCATTCGGATTCTGCTGAAACATAAGGACAACCAAGATATGCATTAGAACTCTCATGATACATAGAGTAATTCACTGCCCACCTTCGAGAATGATCTGAATCCCAAACCATGACAGCATTATGTTTTTCCTTGAAAATTCTTTTAGTGAAGTGGAATGGAAATAGCTGCACACATGGAGAGACAAGTAGAGATGCAAAATCACAAGAGTGAGTTGCCATTCCAGTTCGCCAAGAGAATTTTCAAGGAAAAACATAATGCTATCATGGTTTGTGCTTCAGATCATTCTCGAAGGTGTCCAGTGAATTGCTCTATGTATCATGAGCGTTCTAATGCATATCTTGTTTGGAAGATCATTGTAGTAGACAACGATCTAAAAGTGGGGAATGTGTGCATATCTGAGAATTTCTTTAGTAGTGTCCCTCAAAATGTCTTTAAACTGACCATCTCGAGATGTATCTAAACTTGTGACTTTCTTTTAAATAGTGACTCTTTTCAGAACTGTGTGATATGAAGGTATTTTGGAGAACTTACTGGTTCATGCATGATATGAAGGTATTTTGGAGATTTTACTGGTTTTTTTGTCCAAAGGCCAAAGAAATGTGGTCCATCGTTCTTGCATGTTACTGGTGCATTTCATCTGTTAAAATGGAAAAATGACCCATTGGAGAAAGAATGTTTTATTTAATAATAATTACAATTTTTCTACAAACATTTACATACAAGAATGTTTCATCTTTTTATCCCCATGAACCCCTCTCAAAAATTTCCGCCAATTATACGCGTCTGCAACTCTTGCAATAAAAGTCAGATCTTCATGCTATATCTGGACAATCTTGCATCAGGTATGCGGCCCACTCGTTTCTGAACATATCTACATCGTCTTGTGAATATGACGCTTTTCGGCATTCATAATAGTACTGAAAAATATATAAATAAAGAATTAATAAATAATTTAAATGAAATAGTACTTGTTTTCGAAAATACCTCTTTAGGGATGCTAATTTGTCCATTGAAAACGATCTCTTTCATGAATCTACAAACATAATAACCGCAATCTTTGTCGTTTGTTTGTTTTGGACACTGCAGAAACATTGATCATGAGGCGAGTAAGTAACTTGTGTTTCATATATGCTTGGATAGTGCAATTTTATTATATATACCCTGATATTTTTTCAGACATAGTACTTGCTCGGCTCCTTATGCTTAGCCCCTGTCCTCATAACATGATTTAGAAGATATTGGTACACCGCCCTATCATAACAGAATCCTCAGTAAAAGATAATATATATTATATAAATTGATGTTTAGACCTAAAACATAGGATGTAGTGTCTTACAGATTGACAAACTGCCTCACATGCGGTCGGTTTGTTGGATATCCGTGCTTTGAGTCCAGAAAATAAATCTTGGGAGTATCCAAATGCACCGCAATTACCATCCAATGTTGCCTAAATACACAAATAGGAATAAGTAATGAAAGAAATGAAAATATAATTGATATGATTTAATCGTAGAGTTTTACCCCTACATGGTTGGTATGAGGAAGAGTCGGTCATCTGTTATCTTGGTGTCAAATGCTTTCAGCAAAGCAGTCGCTCTTTCCTTAATTTTTGATTCTGATAATTCTATTTCTTGTGTTGATGTGATATGAGGACTGACGAGTCCGAACTTTGGCTCATGAGGAAAACCCTTCAACTTCTTTTCATATATACGTCTGCCAATAATATAAAATGTATTTAATCATAATTTTCACAATATATCATCTTTTGGAAAAGTGACGGGGTTGAAAACATACCTCATATACACATTTACACTTGTGACGCCGAGCCACTGATACTCAAGGATCTCATTTACATTTTCAGCAGCAACAAAATCTTGCATTTCCTCTCCATACATATTCTCTTCAAAAACAACTACATGGCTACTACCATTTGTCAACTTTGTATCCACATGAGTCTTCAATTCAATTAAATGTGGATAGAGAATTGGAGGTGTAATTCCACTTTTAGTAGATCTTTTGGATCGGTTGGTCGATCCTTTCGATGCTCCTTTCACTGCATCCCCTTTCTTCATCTACAATAAAATTCATTGGTTAATACCTTCTTTTTATAAAGGTTTGGATTAAAAACTGTAAATAAATACCTCTTTTTCAGCATGTAGTCTCACAAGTTGTGATGGCCATTCAATGAATGTCCCAATAGCTTGTTCGACTGTACAAATATCTTCATCATCAAGTGGAACAGGTAGCTGTGCTATTGGCTCATGAGCTACCGTAATTGTCATTTTCAGATGATCTTTTGGAAGTGCTCTATTATGCAGCGTGTCCTCTGAGATGTTGAATACCGTAGCCCTCGCTACAAGGCGATAGGTGGGTGTTGAAAGATATAAATCACAATCATTATCACCCTACAGAAGATCAGTATAGGAAGAAATCAGTGTTTTTCTGATTCACATTTTATCAGAACAATTAATAGAATATTGATTACCACAGCTAACCCAGCTCTTTCAGGGGAATGGCTTGCCTCAAAGCTGGTGGGGTGTGGGGCAGGATCTTCAGGCACTGGTTGTTCCTGAGTTGTCTCTTCTCTTGGCTTCTGACCCATTAAAGTTGCTAGCAACTCTCCCTGCCATTGAAACTGTTCTTCAAGAGTTTCTAGTCTATTTTTCATTGCTGTCATTTCTTCATTTTTTTGATCCTCTTGTTTTTTTTCTCATAATATACTCGGGGTGTCACCCCAAACCCCCCAGCTCTGATGCGACCGTATTGTTCTGGTCGCTTCAAAGCTGTCGCTAATATATCTGCACCAGCTACAAGAGTACCCGACTCCTGTGACTGTCGGATATAAGAAAATAAGTAATTATTATTATGTAATAGCAATTTAAAAACAAAACATTTTATCGTGTCATACTTACACATATTTCCCACACTTTTTGTGTGTTTTCATCAACCAAATTCCCTTCCTTATCCACACGTGCCTCCTTCCATAGAACATGACGAGGGATGGATGTGTGTTTGGTTTTAGAGGCATCAATCTACATATAAATAAAGAAAGATTTTTATAAAGTTGTTTCTTGACACATAACAATATCACTGTAAATTTAAAATACGCACCATTTTTTTTTCTAGTGAGGCGTACCCCATCCTTGCTTTACGATAGGGGTACGTCGGTTTTGATGCGCGTTCCTTGTTTTCAGTACTGAGTTTCTGTTTCATAAATGAAATATTGACAATCAAAGTGATGAATACATGTATATCCTCAAACAACATATTATCAGTCACAATGTACCTGAAACTTTTGATCCCCACGATGACCAACAAATGAATCCCATGATTCTTGGGATATCAAGTGATTGTAGACAATGAGTGGTTGCGGGTTTATTTTACCCTTGGATTCTTTTAGATAATATTTTGTAAGAAGAGTGCGAAAACCTCGATGACACCTTCCTGCAAGCCTTAGTACATAAGTCTTGTTTGAATCATCTACTATAAATGCACTCTGCAATGGATTGTGAAGAATAAGACATTGTTTCATTATTTTATTTTCTAGTAAATTAAAAAAATGAAATCAAAATGTTACCATAATTTCTTCCCACATCACAGCCTTCAGGCCGGACGAAACATGGTCCCATGAAGCTATGTCAATCGGCACGCGTTGCTGAGTGACAATTCCAACGTAACTGCTAAACATTGCCTTGTTGGGGTTAACGTGTTGGCCCCGTGGATTCCACCCAACATCGAATTTGATTCCTTTGCTCTTTCCCTTCAAAACATTAGCCAACACTGTTAAACTACGACGCACCTGTTTTTTTCTGCGATGTCACTCCTTTATCCCCAACCATTTCGTCTATATCAGCATCATCAATGTTTTCATCTAAAATCCTAGCATCAGCATGTTCAGATGGTTGTTGGACCTCAATAATAGGAGCACCAATAGCAGCAGCAGTAACAACAACAATATGTTGAGATTGAGAGGCTTGAGAGGCTTGAGAGGCTTGTTCAGCAGTAACAGCAGCAGAAGCAGCAGCAGCAGAAGCAGAAGCAGCAGCAGCAGCAGCTTGAGAGGCTTGTTCAGCCTCGAGGTTAGGAGCACCAGAACGTGCAAAAGTCATTATCTGCAAAAAAAGTTTAACACTTAAGTTGGATTACATAAATGAAATAATGATAAGATAATAACATGAGATAACAATATTTATATTACAAACAAAATATAACCTATTTATTGAACTCTTTTTTTTCAAAGGCTGAATGGATTTGACACCTCTATCGATAATCCAAATCCCTTCATTATGGTCTCCTCTAACATACAAAACGTCATCTTCATTGGGACCACTGCGAAATGATTGCGACGTCCCACTGAAAGGATCATCCTCAATTGAATTTTCATTGGACCCTTCAGTAGTTTTGGACGATAACAGAATAATCAACCACTTTCAGTTTGCGGGGTATGGAACATAAAATACTTGTACTGCTTGTGATGCCATTATAAATTGTTCGTCTTTGTACCCTTCTTTACTGAAATCAACTTTCACAAATCCCAATTCATCTATTTTAACACCACTGTTGTTATCAACCCAGTTGCATTGAAAAATCGGCAATTGGAATGTCGTATAATCCAACTCCCATATTCTTTTGATAATGCCAAAGTATGACATTTTCGTGAAAATTGGATTTCTATCCTTACTACCAGAAACATGCATCGCTTCAGCCACAAGTGTTACTCCACTATTTTGCATGGTACTATCTTCATCATGTTTATCTGTATAGAATGTATAACCATTAATTACATAACCATTGTAAGATAATAAATACACGCTTCGTCCAGCAGCTAGCCATCGAAGTCGTTCTGAAATTGAATTCGGATTTTCATCTAACTCATTAAAAATATGGTCTCGAAACCATCCTATAAACTGGTGATTATGTGTATTTTCTATCCATTTTTCAGCCCTTGATGGATTCAACTGCCTCAAAATTTCTTTGTGGGTTTCAATATATGGAGCAACCTCCCAACTGTTATGCAAAACATAAAGGTGGGCCTGCTCCCGATCAGTAATATTGATTGCCACAACATATCTTCCAGAAATTCCCTCACCCTCAATGCGTCCAGTGTGACGAGATTTCAGCAGACCAATGCTTTCCACATCAGATAGGTATTCGGTACATAATTCAATGGCTTCCTCAACAATATATCGCTCCACAATACAACCCTCTGGCCGACTTCGATTTTTGACATACCCTTTCAAAATCTTCATATACCGTTCAACGAGGTACATCCATCTATAGTGCACAGGGCCACAAAGTTGAACCTCTCTCACCAAAAAAACCATCAAATGAACCATCATATCAAAGAATGTTGGTAGGAAGAACATTTCTAATTCACATAATATGATGACAATTTCTTTTTCCATAGCTGGAAATTTATCCGGGTCTAAAACTTTGTTGCATATAGCTTTTAAGAAGAAACAAAGTTTGCTTAACGTATGACGAACATTCTTGGGAAAAATGCAACGTAAAGCTATAGGAATTAAATCTTGCATCAAAACATGGCAGTCATGTGATTTCAAACCTTTTAACTTCAAATCATTCATTGACACAATGTTTTTGATATTTGATGAATATCCCTCTGGAACCTTTATATCATTGAAGAAGTTGCAAAACTGATATCTCTCATCCCTAGAAAGAGTGTACGCAGCTGGAGGAAGAAACGTTCGATTTTCACCCTTCATGGGAGCCAACTCTTCTCTTATTCCCATGTCAACCATGTCCAACCTTGCCTTAATTCCATCCTTTGTTTTTCCTGGAGCATTTAGCAACGTTCCTATAACACTGTCACATACATTGTTTTCCACATGCATCACATCAAGAAAATTTCTGACATACATACATTTCCAGTATGGTAATTCAAAAAAAATTGATCTCTTTTTCCAACCGATTTTCGTAAGGTTTTTCAAAAATGGTTTACCAAAAACAGTGTTCATGTCTTTTACTTTCTCAAACAGCTGATCACCTATTAGTGGAGACGGTGTTTTGCGTTGTTCTGAACTTCCATTGAATGATGTCGTCCAAGATAAGTACTTATGTTGACGGGGTAGAAATCTACGATGTCCTAGAAACACAAATTTGGATGAATGTTTCAACCTAATTGATTCTGTATCTTCTTCACACATAGGACACCCTTGACTTCCTTTAATGCTATAGCCTGACAAATTTCCATAAGTAGGGAAATCATTTATCGTCCCATACAACAATGCTCTCAACGTGAAGTATTCTTTTTCATAAGCATCATACAACATAACACCTGAATCCCACAGTAACTTCAAATCATCGATCAAGGGAGCCAAATATACATCAATATCGTTACCTGGTTGTTTTGGTCCTGATATAAGTAAAGATAACATAATGAATTTCCGTTTCATGCATAACCAGGGTGGAAAGTTATAATTTACCAACATAACAGGCCAAGTACTATGAGTGCTGGTTTGAAAACCAAAAGGATTCACTCCATCGGTAGATAACGCAAGACGCAGGTTTCTTGACTCATTTCCAAATTCAGGATACTCATGATCAATTCTCTTCCATTGAGGAGAGTCGGCTGGGTGACGTAATTTTCCATCTTTATTTCTTTTATTTGCATGCAACGACAATTGTCTTCCAGTTTCTTCACTTCCATATAGACGCCTAAACCTTGGAATGATTGGAAAGTACCATACAACTTTCGTAGGACTGCGTTCATCTTTCTTGTATCGAGAAGCACAACACTTTGGGCATTCTGTAAGTTATTTGTTCTCCTTGCGAAACAATATACAGTCTTTCAGGCAGGCATGTATTCTTTCAGAAATCATACCCATCGAGGGTAGCATTTTTTTAGCTTCATATGTCCGTCTTGGGAGCTCATTATCTTCTGGAAGCATGTCATTCAAAAGAGCAAGTAGTTCCGGGAAACTGACATCACTCCATCCGTTGCCTACTTTCAATTTATACAACTTCAGTACAGCTGACAATGCAGTATATTTAGTGCAACCAGCATAGAATGGCGTCTTTGCACAACTCTTTAACTTCTCAAACAATTTTGGGAAATCACGGAGTTCATGTTCAACTGTCCTTGTCATTTCCTCAATACGATCTTCATCATCATTGATATCTGTAATCACATCCTCTATACAGTCTTCTTTATTATCCATATTTGTAATCATATCTGATGATCCATAAAATGCAGTTTTATTCCAGCCAATAGCTACATTCGCTTTTTCCCCGTGTTTATTCAAACATTTATAAATCCTATCTATTCCGCGACATATCAAATGTTCTTCCAACTCCTCTGGAGTAATTAGTCTAGAATAACAACAACGTAAACACGGACAAAGGAGTTGAGAAGGATCCTTTGCATGATACTGTGCAAACTTGATGAACTCTTTCACTCCGTTCTCATACTCTATTGTCAAACGATTAGCATCCATCCAATATTTATTCATCGACATTAATTCTGAATAAACAACATGGAACATCATGTCCATTAATTACAAATGAACAATAACAAATGTTGTGTCCATTAATTCCATGTAAACCATAAGGAGCATATTGTTCATTAATTTTGAATAAGAAATATGGAACGTCATGTCCATTAATTCCAAATAAATAATAAGGAATTTCATGTCCATTAATTCTGAATAAGCAATACAGAACGCCATGTCCATTAATTCCAAACAAACAATATAGAATGTTAATTCCATTAATTTCGAATAAGCAATATGGAAGTTCATGTCTATTAATTCCAAATAATCAATATGAAACATCATATTCATTAAAGAAGGTAATAATGATGTAATCACATCCATATCATATTATGATCAAGTCTAAGGAATATCACCCTTGCATTTTATCAATTAATTTGATAAATTTAAGTCTTATAACAGATAATTAGTAAGATGTGGTCCAAGGTATATAATCAATAGCACTACATTGTTTAAAAATGGTTATGGAACATGGCCTTACCATTCAACTTTTATTTAATTCATTTATAAGTGATCAAGTAGTCCATGGGTATGTCCATTACACATAAATTTCATTAATTCCCTTTAATAAACCCATGGGCATGGGATATATCAACACATGTCAAAGGTAGTTCAATTTCAAGCCAAAGATCAATAGGGGTAATGGGCCTATAAGAAACACACCCTAAGGGGGTGATTCGAGTAAGGTATACAACCTCCAAAGAATAAGTTTGGTGCACAATGACTAACCAATTTAAGACATGATAATCTACTAAATTAATTTTACATTTTATAGTCAACATGCAGAAGGTTCACCACACGGCACAATAGCGCATCATATAAACTAGGGGTGTCCATGGGTCGGGTCGGGTCGGTTTGGAGGTGTTTCAAGGCTCGACCCGAACAAAAAAGTTCGGGTTGGGTCGGGTCGGGTCACAAGCTTCCGGAGCAACCAACCTGACCCAACCCGACCCAGTGGGGTCGGGTTACCCGTCGCATGCCCGAAGGACCCAACCCAACCCAACCCATCGAGGGTCGGGTCAATTTGGGTCGGGTTATATGTGTAAACCCGAGCCAACCCGACCCAAACCAATCCAACCCATCCCAACCCAACAGACCCGAACCATCCACTCAAACCCAACCCCCCTAGACCCAACCCGATGGACCCCCTACACTGCACCAGCCTGCTGCACAAAAAAACCATCCCCCCTGCACAAAAATTTCAGCCCCCTCCCCCTACACCCTCTGCCCCCTCCCCCAGGCACACCAGCCCCCCCCCCCCCTCATGTACCCTGTACAACACAACACCCCTCTCCCCTGCCCCTCCCCCCTGCACAGTCTCCCCCCTCCTACACCCTTGCACAAAAAACCCAGACCCCCCCCCCCCCCGCACAAAAATTTCAGCCCCCCTGCACAAAAATTTCAGCCCCCTGCACCCTATGTCCCCCTCCCCCAGGCACACCAGCCTCCCCCCTCCTGTACCCCGTACAACAAAACAACCCTCTCCCCCTGCACTCCCTGCCCCCCTCCCCCTGCACTCCCTGCCCCCTCCCCTCCCCCCTCCTGCACCCCCGCACAACACCCCTCCACCCCTGTATGGCACCCTTGCACCCCTACACCAGCCTACAGCAGCCTTGCACCCCCGCACCCTCCCCCCTGCACACACACACCAGCCTCCCCCTCCCCTGCAAACCAACCAGCCTGCCCCCCTCTCCCCCGTGCCTGCACACCAGACCCCCCCTGCACCCCTGCACCACCAGCCTCCTTGCACCCCTGCGCCTGCCAGCCAACCTCCCCCCTGCACACACACTCCCCCCCTGTAAACCAGTCTGCCCCCTACAAACCAGCCAGCCCCCCCCCCCACCAGCACGCCAGACCCATCCCCCTCCAGCAGCACCACCAACCGGCCTCCCTCCCCCCTCATGCCCCCTACCCACTCCCTCTTGCAAACCATCTTGTCCCCTCTCCCCCTGCCTGCACACACTAAACCAACCCAGCCTATCTCTCCCCCCCCTGCCTGCACACACCAAACCCAGCCTCCCCCTACACACGCCAACCCCCTCTCCCCCCTTCCTGCACACACCAAACCTACCCATCCCGTACCCCTGCACACACCAGCCCCCCCTCACAACCCCTGCAAACCAGCCCCCCCCTAATGTGACTCACTATCAACACCAGTAACAGAACCAATTGAAGTTAAAGTGGAGTAAATTCATGATGCAGTAGAAATAAACATTACTAAAATAAGGAAAATAAAATCAAAAAAACACACAGCAGTAGAAGATTTGAAGAATGAATAAGCGAAAACATATGCAAAAAAAATCATCACCAGGAGTAGAGTTAATAACATTGATTCAGTATGAAAAGACGGAGGAGGGGAAGCAGAGGCGACAAATAAATGACAACCACATAAAAACCTACACTGCAAAACAATATTTAGGGATTCCACATACCTTGGGTGAAGAAATCGGAAGTCCAAAGAGGTGAGGGAGCCTTCTGCACTGCCTGGAAGACGCAACCGTCGGAGTAGGGGTGCACGGGAGGAGCCGCCAACCGTTGAAGAGGAGGAGTAGGGTTCGGAAGGGAGGAAGATCCGCGGAAGAGGGTCGAGAAGAAGGAGAAGAAGTACGGTGGAGGTCCGGCAAAGGGAATATCGGGGGGAGGAAGCGGTCGCAAGGGTACAGTCCCGCGAGAGCTTAGGGCACGATAAAAAAGAGGAGACTGTCGGCCTCCTTTTAATAAAATCGGAGACAGGTTTTAACAGCGCTAGAAAAGCGCTGATAAAGCCCCCCTTTATCAGTGCTAGAAAAGCGCTGATAAAACCACCCTTTATCAGTGCTAAAATTTAAGCGCTGATAAAGGGGGGATTTATCAGCGCTTTTCTAGCGCTGTTAAAACCTTTCCTTTATCAGCGCTAGAAAAGCGCTGATAAATCATCCCTTTATCAGTGCTTTTAAATAGCGCTGATAAAGATTATCCTTTATCAGCACTTTTTGATTAGCGCTGATAAAGGTAGCGCTTTGCTTGCCCGTTTTTGTAGTAGTGAATCAAGACATGAACTACTAGAAGTTAAGTAATTATTCAAGAATTTGGGAGTAATTATCCTAGGAAAAATAGTGTATAGAAAATATAGTATTAACTTGGGTGATTACAATCTCATCGTAAATCTAGTATTTATTATTGTGGTGGAATTCGCCACTATACATGAGACGGACCAGATCTCAAAGTATAATGCTAAGATAAACTGCAGAAGAAATGAAAATTTATTATACTTGAAAGGGAAAACTATATTCATTTTCAAAGGAGAGATATCCTAGCCTAGTATTGGTCTCGAATCACCTCCCATATCCTTTTTATAGAGCTACCCAGTGAATAGGGATAATAAAATGAATTTATAAGGATAGAGAATGTCACCATCGTTTATGAATACATTGAAATATTTATTGAAGAGTTACATGGACCTCACCTAGAAAGGGAGGTATAGATCTCCATTGAACTCATACATGGGTCCAAGATTATATCAAAGACCCCATATATAATGTAAAATATGGTGTTAGAGGAATTATAGAAACAAATTAAATATCTTTTTTAGAAGGGATTTATCTGACCAATTATGTCTCCATGGCGAGAACCTGTCCTATTTGTGTAGAATAAGGATGGATAAATGAATATATGAATTGATTATAGAGAACTTAATGGGATCACCCTAAAGAATAAGTACCCTCTCCCAATGATCAATTATTTATTTGACCAACTTCATGGGGATCAATTCTTCTCCAATATTGACCTCTTATATGGGTATAATCAATTAATGTTGAATAAAGAATATATTCAAAATCATACATTCAAAACAAGATATAGTAATTATGAGTTTTTTTGTAACATTCGGCTTGAAAAATGCTCCTTCTATATTTATGGATTAGATAAATAGAGACTTTATGATCTACCTTGATCGATTAGTGGTAGTTTTATTGATAATGTTATGATATATTCCAAATATACTGAGGTTCATTAGGATCATCTAAGGGTTATATTGAAAACTCTAAGGATGGATAATATTTTTGGTAAATTCAAAAAAGATTAATTATGTTTACAAAAAGTTTCATTCTTGGTACAAATTATAACCAATTAAGGAATCCCAGTTATCCCTATAAAGACAAAGGCTATATAATAGTGTCCTCGTCCTAAAATGGTAACTGAGATTCATATTTTCCTTGGATTAAAAAGATATTATATGAGGTTTCTAAAAATAATTCGAGCCTTTATAATCCCTTAACCAAGTTAACTTAAAATGGTGATATGCTCATCTAGATAATGGAGTGTGAAGAATGATTCCATGAACTGAAGAAGAGATTGGTTACTGTACATTTTTTAACTATACACTCTATTGGAGAAGGTTTTATTAGTTATAGTGATTCATCTCTAAAAGGTCTTTTGTGAATCCTCATGCTAAATGAAAAGGTGATTTCTTATTAATCATGAGAGTTAAAGCCACATCAACAGAATTTTCCTATGTAATACATGGTGCTAACTATGGTTAATTCTTCTCTAAAAATATAGAGGTGCTATATTTTTAGTTATAGATGTGATATATACATAGACCACCAAAGTTTTAAGAATATTTTCACAAAAATGGAATTTAACAGCAGAAAAATGAGATTTTTGGAACTACTTAAAGACTGTGGTTGTTCAAATCATTATCATCCTGGAAGAGAAAACAAAGTCACTATTGCATTAAGTAGTAAAGAACCTATTTTTATAGAAATTATGAGGATTCAAGGAGATCCACTAATCTAGGACCAAGTAAAATTGGAAGTGAGAATTGTAAGGGAAGGGACATCATCAACCCTATACCAAAAGATTTCTCAACCATCATTACGAGATAATATCAGAAAATCTCAAAAATAAGATCCTTTGTTAGAAAAAAATAGAGGTTTTGAAGAATGAACAGTTTCATGCCTTCAATCTTGATTAAGAATTCATATTGAAATATCATACAAGGCTATATTTACCATCTATCTCAGAGATAAATAATCAGTTTATGGATAAATATCATTTCCATTCATTATCTACATATCTTTGAAGCACTAAATTATATAGGGACCTTTTTGATCATTACTAGTGGGATAACATGAAGACGGTGAATTCTAACTAAAATGTAAGGTGCTTGGTGTGTCAACAAGTGAAATCGTAGTGAAAATTTTCTAAAGGGATTTAGAAACCACTACCCATACCAACATGGAAATGGGACTATATCACTATTGAACAAGTCATTAGCCTACCAAGAACATCCCATAGAACAATGCGATATGGGTTATAGTGGATCAACTCACCAAGATTTTCTATTTCATTCCCTTCTTGGAATATTTTATGCTTGACCAACTTTCCAAGATTTACATAAAGAGAGTGTTGAGGTTTCAGGGGGTTCCAAATTCTATCATTTTGGATCACGATACAAGGTTCACTTCAAAATTATGGAGAAGTATTCATCATGCTCTGAGTAACAAATTATATTTCAGTATGTCTTATCACCCCCAAACTGAGAGCTAATCTGAAAGGACTAATCAGACACTTGAGGACATAATAAGAACACACTCAAGTGAATTTAAATGTATATGGGATCAACACCTCCCATTAGTTGAGTTCTCATACAACAATAAATTATAAGTGATTATTCAAATTGAACCATATGAACCTCTATAAAGAAAGCGATGTAGAACTCCTATGTTTTTGGGATGAATATAGTGAAAGAAATCTACTTGGGTCTCATACAGTGTAAGAGATGAAAAAAAGGACCATCACGCCCAAAAAAATTTAAATGTTTCTCTGATTCAGAAATATATCCATGTTGAAACCCATCAAATGTACTTGGAGTATGATATTATAGGAAACTTTTTCCTCATGTTCCTGATGTATTCCATGTATCTCTCTTGAGGAAGTACATACCTAATCACTCACGTGTACTGAATCCAGAGGTGGTATAACTGAAACATGACCTCTCTTATGAGGAGTAACTGATAGAGATATTAGACCACAGAGACAAGGTTATATACAACAAGTCTACCCAAATTTTTAAAGAGTTTTGAAGGAACCATAAACATGAAGAAGATATGTGGGAAATAAATGTTTCAATGAGATAGAAGTACCCTCACCTTTTCTAAACTAAGATAATGAGTTGAAATTTAAAGGATTAAATTTCTTAAGGGGGAAGAATGTAATGACCCGGAATTTATAAATGATATTTTTTTCCTAAATAAATGTGTTTTTCATATAATATTATAAATAATAAAGAGAAACCCACAAAATTTTATCTCTTTAAAAATGATAATTACATTACTCGGTTGTGGAATCAATTAAAATGTCAAAAATTAAAACTAGACATAAAATATAAAATAGAAAAGCTAAAATGTGAAAATAAGGATTTCCACAATCTACTAGAATAATCAAACCCATTAAAAATTCTATAGAAATGAAACATAATATTAGTAAACCAATCAAAATCTTATGAAAATAAAAATATAACCTTAAGTGGATTTTTAGTGATTTTTTAGTGATAGAATGAAGTGGTATTTATTGGGTACAAAGGGATATGTAATCATTGGGATTCAACAGTTATACGGCCATTTATCAATATGAACATTGGTTAATAGGACCAGTGTTCAATATGATCATTAGAAACTATACCCTTGATTTATAATTTTACCATTATAATTTTTGTTTATAAGTAGTAATTACAAATGATAATTGATATAGAAATGAGAGTCAATTGCCTCAACTAGTAGCGTTGTGTTATTTGAATCCTATTTGTGTGAAGTTGGGGGAGAGGTATCATCATTGGAATTCACCCTTGACCAATACCAATCTAAGCTTTAACAAGTATATCTTCAATGAAAACAGCTACTATAGAAGTTTAAGTTAGTAGATATTACCACTCAGTTGATGTTAGCCAAATCACCTAATGAAACTACAGCCATTACACACCTTACACTTTAGGTTTATATAGTTTTAATAAGGGGTTATGTGGTAATATTCACTAAAACACTCTCACTTAAATATAAATTACTAAATAATTATATAATGATCTAGGAAATTTTTATAAGTGTCATAATTTTGATTTCAACTTCAAAATAGATATTTTAAAATAAAAAAGGATTATTATATTTAAAATTTAAAATTCACATATATATAAAATTATTCAGGAAAAAAACATTATATTGGATATCATTTCATCTAAATCAGGTTTTGGGGAATTTAGTATAATTTTCTAAAATACGTTATTTTTATGTGAATAGTAAAAACTACAATTTTAGGTTTTTGGTATATTCTATGACTTCATACTTATTTTATAATGATATCATAATAAATTAAACACATTTTATGACATAAAATATTTTATTTTATTAATATTTAGTATTTTAATATATTTAAATAAAATTTTAAAACAATAATTTACTTTCCGAAGTTTAAAAAAGAAATTTTTGTTTTTTAAAAACTTTACCCTGTGGAATATTTACTTTTCCATTTAAAAATATCTATTAAATAATGATGTTCGATTATTGAGGATTAAATTATCATAAAACGTGACCAAATTTCATAAACCATTAGAAAAAACCTGGGTAAGCCAATGGTTTTTAGTTTTACAGAACCTAGGTTTCTAAGACCTATATTTGGAAATTATTAAATAAAATCCCCAAATTTTCTCTAAATACACACCCATTTCGTCATTAAGCTTCACTCCCAACACATAATCCAAAAGGTTCTGGTAATTTTTCCTCCCATGGAGTCACCGTAGGGTTTCCTCAATCACCCTTAGATCTATCCTCAAATTTTAGGAACAACTCTTCTAGGTAAGGGAAATATCTACTTCTCTTTTCCATTCAAGTTCCCTTTTCATGTTGAATATCTTCTAATTTTCCAAAATAAGTTCTTCTATCCCTTTTTTATTATCCCATTACTATATTAAAAGTATTTTATTAATTTGATACCCATGTCCCCACTCATTTTACCCTTTTCAAAAACCACATTTTATACATGTCATGCAGCCAAATTTACTTTTCAAAATTTCTCTCTTATCCTTAAGAAATTATCTTTTGTTTTCATTTTGTGGCTACCAAAACCTTTTTATTTTACATGTTTATTCATATAATTTGGAAATTGATTTATTTTATTTATTTATTTATACATAATAAACCCAAATTTTATTTTAATGGGATTAAAATTATGCAAAGCTCATATCTTTAAGAACCTTTTTACACCATGATTTTGAAAAGAAATACATTATTTATTCTCCATGGGCTGTTAAGGAAATGATTTATTATTATTTATGTGGATAACATTAATTAAAAAATATAAAGGGTGAACTGAAATAGATATCTAATGAAGTAGGTAAAGAATTTAGTCTCTAGAGATGAAATATTTTATGATACCTTGGTGAATGACCATGGTAATTTTCATTTAAAACACCTTGGGGTTTAAACTTGGTGTTATAGTTTTGAATGTCAAATTTTTATGTTGTATCCAAATTACCATGTTATGATTCATGTTCTTATTATTGATATGATAATCCTCTTTCTCATTATTTATTGTTATGCCTCATTTTTGTATTGATATGTCTCAAGATCACATGTTATATATCTCTCCTGTTTATTCCCTTACTGGGCTTATGGTCACCCCTTTCCTCTGATTTATGTCCCCAGGATTTTAGATGTAGTAAAATTAACCTATATTGAACCCATAAATTTGTATTTCAAGTTGTTTTGGAAGAATATTTTATGTTTTTATTTATTTTGTACCTTATTTCTAGGAAAATAATATTTAAAAGATCCTATATTTTCACCATGAAATTAAAAGTTATGTAATAGAAATGTGGGATTCTATAAACTCTGTGGCCTTGTAAGGGAGGAGAAAGGTTTTTCTAAATGTGTGATATAATTTTTTTCATGTGGAACCTATAATAAATTTTAGTGGGAATTTCCACGGTGTTTGTATGGATTTTATATCCATGTTCCAAGTTCATGTGGGGTGTGGGGTGACAAAAAGTGCCAAAAAATGGGGTTTTCATTGTTTATATAAACAGGAACTTGAACTTTTAGAGGTGTGGATCATATATAGAGGGAGATTCATAATTGTAACATTTTTTGGTAAAATTTTCTGTTAAACCACACAATACATTAAAATGAGTTTACTTTTGGTTTCCCCAATCATATATTTAACCCTTTTAACCCCATTTTCTTCTCCCATTCATGTGCATCATCCCCCTTATAGGAAGATATCCATTTCTTAATCTTACAAGGATTTATAATATATAATTTTTCCAATATCATATATGGACATATATTATTATATTGGATCAACATTGGTGATTATATGATTTGTCTTTATTCTTTTTTATATTTCTCTCACCCTCATCAAAATTATTTCCATGTGAGGTCATCTGGATTATTTTCAAGTTTCTTGTATTACTTCATCGGTTTATCCCATTCTAGAACAAATCCTAGAACAATATTGGATGATGAATTTTCTACCTATCAAATTTTGGTGTTCTTGTACTTTTCTCTAATAGTTTAGTTGCTAATATATTGTTCCATTATGTCACATGATAGTATTTCTACGTGTTTCCTCAAAAATTAATATACCTCCAATTTTCTAACAATGAATCGACCTAGATGTTACATGAGAACCTTATTCAAGGTTATTGTGTAAATTCCTCATCATGGATCCCTCCTTTGGGAGGTCTGTATTAAAATTTATTTGACTAATATTCTTTCCTTGCATTTGAACCGACTTTTGAGGTATGTTGTTTTCTTCATCTAGTGAAGGAATTAAATTGGATTGTTTTAAATGAAATTTGAATTTTAAGTCCATGTTACTAAGACCCCTATACTTCCTATTATAATTATGATGTGTTATCTATTTATATTGAAATTAATTAATCGATTTAAAACAATTATATGTGGGGGGTGAATCACTTAGCTTTGGACTAATTATTATAACATTCTATTGGGAATACATAGATTCTTATATGGAATTCCTTGGATAGTCTCATATGAAAATTAATTATATAATTTAATGGGTGGTACTTATATTATTATATGGAATTCCTTGGATGGTCTCATAGAACTATTTATTATATCAGTCCATGAGTGATACTATGATTCCTATATAGATTTCCTTATATGAGATCATAGAAAAAATATAATAATACCCTTTGGTGGAAGATAATTATAGTATTATATGAAATTCCATGGATGGTATCATATGGAAAATGGGATTATGTAGATACTTATTATGTAGATATTTTATATCTATTTATTATAAGTGGGCACCTTGGTTGTATTCCATGGGTCTTGATCCAAAATAATATAATATTTCAAATTCAGATAGATATATAAGATTAGTCCAAATAATTTATGCTCATCCAAATATCAAGGAGGATCCTGAACCTATCATGTCTTATTTATATTTTTATTCACAATTATTATATTGTTATATTATTAATTTTATACTCAATAAATATGATAGAATTATACGCCACTGGTGGTGGCCTAATGAGATTTTATCATAACCTATTCAGGCCACCATTTAGTACCCAAATAGAAATCATAGATGCAGGTTGGGATAAAGGGAATTTAACAACTATGTAAGTTTGATTTCTATACTAGGTTAGAGTATGGGATAAGAGGACTAAGCATGTTCTTGGGATGCTATTATAAATTATATTTTTAGTTATTTGAGTGCTTTTTTATATTATTGGATTTTGTATGCCTTCACCCCATTATTTCATAGGAATTTCACAATAATGTTTTTTATATGATACTATTTAGTCATGTTTATATAACTATTATCTCTGTGATTTACCTTTTATACCTTATTATTGTTTTTTCTTCTTACTCTTAATTATTACATGTCCTTTCAACTCTAATAATGAAGTTATAGTCTCTCCACCATACAACCGTATACCCAATATACTAATCAGTAGCCTCTAGTATACTGGAAGCAATACCTAAGCTTATGTGTCCAACCAGTATTGGATTCTTATGAGTGAACTAGGTCTTGGATATCACGATGTGGTATTTGATCTATCATTTTCTTCCTTTTTATTACTATTTTTTCTTATTAGGGAGGATAATAGGATGTTTCTGAACATGGTGAAATGTTTTTATTATGAGTTTCTAACCCATGTTTTGGGGAAATTCTAGGTTCCCTAATGATATGATTTTTTGTTCTAGAATTTGGCTGTTACAATTTTATTATTTTCACTATTAGGTGACACAGATGTTCTCTGATGTTATGGTTATGGATTTTCTAACCATGACCACTATAGAAAGGAAGCATCAAAACAAGCATCATTGTAGGAACATAATAATTCACATGTCATTCATGTGACCTACCATGATTATTTTACTCCCTATATTTCATGTTGCGTATTTTTGTGCCTTAATTATAATACTTAAGGTTAAACTAACATTTCTTATCAGAAAATGGAGAATAATAATTGGTTACATAAAGTTTCTTATTCAACCTAATTGGTGTTTCCCCTTATATATTGATGGTGTCACCTTAATTAACCATGTATTACATGTTAATCCATAAAACATTGGTTATATGGGTTTAAAGTTTGGTTGATTCTGATTTAATGGATTCCAATTGAAATTTATAAAGCATGTTTCCTAGTAAATTTGGAATGGTGATCCATGTAACTAAGCCTTCATATATGGTATTATTACATTATGAGACCAAATGAAAAATTCAGGTTGTAGTTAAATGATCTTAAGTGAGCATTGTTAAATTTGACTACCACCTCACTAATCCTTGTTATCTAACTGAATTTTTTGTATATTGAATTAAAATTTTGTAAAATTTTAAACACTTGAAACAAAAATAATTCATTAAATAGGGATTACAATTAAAAAATAAATGGGATATTTCTCTATAACATGAAATTAACACTCTATATAATTGAAACTTTATTGTGAAACTATAAATTTTTCATATACCAGACTCTCAGAGATGGTTGTTTTATAGGTAATTTTTTATAGTGAGGCTTTGATCCATCTTGTTTCACATTCATAATATTATTTTATTGGATCCTATTTTGACTTTTGCACTTGGAATTGTAGATTTATTCCTCCATGATGGCCTTAGGTCCCATTCCAAGAGGGTTGTAAAAACCATTATCTTGATGTGGTGGGACCTAAACCAAGGTTAGTGTCCCTTATGGCTCCTACTATAGTACATCCTTATGTACTCGTACTAGGAACTATTTATCTCACAGATACAGTCTCATATGACTAGTATAGTCCATTTTGGGAGATTTATCACTTCTTACAACTATGGAAACATTTACTATGGAATTTAAGTAGTATCATCCACCTTCTTTCTAAGAAGATTGTGTTCCCAAGTCTACTGAGTCTTTTTTAGAGTCTATACGTACTATCTATGAGAATATAAAGATACGTACAAAAAGTAGTGTAAAACAGAAAACATACATTCTTTTAATATATGAAAAGAGATGGTGGGAAATTTTGTTATAGGAAAATAAGTATCTAGGTATGGTTTGGAGGTACTTCATGACTAATTTTTATGATTACTTATTCCTTGTGATTTCAATAGTCAAACATGATATAAAATTTATGCACCTTGGTAAGTTTTATCTCTATGATATTGACTATACAACTCATTTTAATGATATCCAAAATTTCATTCAAAGTCATGTCAGTGACAAATTTTCCAAAGTGTTGTGATTTGAGGATGGTCTGTGGAATTTCATTTGATCTCATGTGATAATTTTTCATTTGACTACCACCTTAGAGATAGAGAACCAAGCCCCCATATTTGAGAGAATCCTAAGGGAAGATGAAGGTAAAGGGTATGTTGGTTTAGATTTTAGGCTAGGTAGTGTATCATCTAGTGGCAGGATACATTTCCTATAAGTATCACATCAGGGAAGAGGTAGTAAAATTATATTCCCCAGAAGTTATCTAATATTCCATGTTTTTTGAAGACAATGTTACATTAATCCTCAGTGAAATAGTTATTTTATAGTGTGCCAAGATCATAGAAAAATGCACCATCATAGATATTTTTTCAGACTATTCCACCTATGTACAGTGGAAGAAGATCTTCACCAGTGTTGCTTTCTAGAGTGGGATTAGTAGCTCCACACTTGGACAAGAGTTGGATTACCAATGACCATATAGGCTGAGGAGGTTTTAATATTCAAGGAATCCAGACATAATGTTCAATTCGAACAGTGCACACCTACTAAAGGAGGTCAGGATGTGACTCTAGACCATATATTAGGCCAGTTGCATAAAAACCAGCCTATACCTGAGTAATATAGTGTCGGGATTTCTATAATGTGAGGTATGGTCTTAGTATCCCAGAATTTTGTATATTATTTATATGATATATTATCTTTACACTAATTTATTCTTATAAATATTATTTAAAGTCATGGGATCAATATTGAGTTGTTTTACAGAGTGTTGACACTTGATAATCCATTAGGTGTATAGTCATAAAGTGTACGCAAATGTAAGGATCATCCCCTCAATATTGGAGGCAATCATTTCTTATGGAACCTTATTATCCCTAATATGATGTACTTTGATGTAATTCTCAGTAAGTATTGGTTAGTACCTTATCATGCCGATGTTTATTTTTTTCAGAGCAGGGTGTCTTTTATATCCCATGGTTGGGGGGATGGATACCCTTATATTGGAAAATGGAATTTCTAGGAAATTTGTCTAGATATAAGAATCATGGGTTAGGATGAGTGTCATCCAAGTTTTATAGAGTTTTCTAGATGATGAAGGAAAATGTTAAACTATCTTCCCTCCAATGCTGGATAATTTTAGGTACATATTTCTTAATAAATTTTCTATGATACCACCAGAGAGAGGTATAATTCTCTATCGATCTTATTCTAGGGACATAGCCAATATATGTCCCTATATAAAAGATGATCTTATTGGGAATCAGAAACTCAATATATATTTAGTTGAATTTGATGTAAAGGGGTTTATATGACCTATTACATCTACATGGTGTTCACCCATTGTTTTCACCATGAATGGGGGATGAGACCCTAATAATATTTATAGATTACTGGAGGTTGAACCAGCTTAAAGTTAACAATTGGTACCCATCTCCTTGAATAGATGATCTTCTTGATCAGATTGGTGGAGTTAGGTTCCTCCTGAAGATTTATTTGCGAACTTATTATCATAAAGTAAGGGTTATACCATTGGATATACTATGTATATATATTTGAACACATATGAACTATACCAATATATATTATTGTCATCTACCCTCATGAATGCTTCAAATGTCTTATGGATTTGATAAATCAGGTTCCCCACCCATACTTGGACTCTATTGTGGTAATTTTTGTGCATTATATCTTACTATATTATCAATTTTGATATGATATTTTCAAACACCTTGTCATCATGTTGAGTACACTAATAGAGTATATTTTATATTACATTATCAAAAAAACCAACTTTAGGACTCATAAAGGTAACTTCCCAAGTAAAATCACATTGGAATTAGGGGTGTCTATAGATATGGAGAAGGTGAGAGCCACCTTTTCTTGGGATACTCCCTAGAATTTCATTCATATTCAGAGCTTAATGGGGATAACTAGTTAATATAAGAATTTTATCTATTATTTCTCATAATTTACATAACCTATTATTGGATTGACCAAGAAATCTATTATGTTTACATTGTATGATTCTTGGGAGAAATAATTTCTAGAGTTAAAAGGAAGGATGTTCAGAGAAGGAATCATTTTTTTCCTTAGTATAGAAGATTCTATAAAGGCTATTGTGATGAAACATGAATAATTCTATGATAAGTTTAAATTAAAGGCTTGTGAGTCATTTCATATGAGTCTCATAGGTTGTTACCACATGATCATAGTTACCTAACTCACGATCTGAAGTTGGAAGAAGTTGTTCATGTTTTACATTATTGGAGAAAATGTTTATTTGGGGAAGGTTTTATTGTATACAAGGTTAATAAAATCCAAAAATAAACATTCTCATATAATTATTTGAATCTTAGATAGTGAATATGTGTTGAATAATTTTATTCTTTCAACATTGATATTTATTTGATCTAAAATACTCAAACACAAGATGCTTTGGAATCTAGTTATGAATGGTCGATTATGAATCTTCTCTTTTAGATACTTGTATAAGTTTAGGAGTTTTATAATAATCTAATTAAAACTGACTTATTTGGGATCTCATCACTCCTAGATCAAGTGAAGAGAATTTATCTTTTAGATAATGAAGGTTTGGTCCTAGGGGTGAGTGTTGCTGGTGAGGACAAACCCTCTAGTTTGGTTCTTGATGAGGATGATATCATTCATAATTGTAGAAGTGCCTTGGATGTTGTAGATATGTGGGGGGGGGGGAATTGATGTGATAATATCATTACTTGAAATGGGAAGAACATCCTAGGATTAAAATGATTTACCTTGACTTACAATGCTAATATTAGTGGCTTAATATGAAAAAAATATTGAGGTTTTTGTTACTCAGTGATCCACCTATCTGAAGGTGAAGATAAAACCCCAAAAACCTTATATAATTTTATATCCCTTACCCATCTGGGTGTGGAAATGGGGTGAAATTCCCATGGATGTTTTGATGGAGTTTCCAAAATCATCATGAGGCAATGAGGTTATATGGATGATCATGGATACGTTGAAAAAGGATGTTAATTGCTTGACTATTAGAGATACCCATTTAGTAGAGAAACATGGGAAACTATATTTTTTAGAGATTATATGCCTTAATGAGATTCTATTTATCATTATAGTAGAAATGGTTGATCCTTTTACTTCGATATTCTGGTAGGTGTCACATAAGGCTTTGCATTCATAGTACTTTTGTGTACATTATACCACCCTTGGAAAGATATTCGTTATGAATATAATACAAAGTATTAAAGGAAATTATTCAAGCATGTGTCATTGACATTGGAGGTTCTTAAGAAAAAAATATACCACTATTTGATTTCACTTATAATAATATTTGTCAAGAGATAATTCATATGAGAATATATGAGGTTTTCTACAGAAGGTCAAGTCTTTTACCTCTATCCTTGTTAGAGGAATGTGTGGTAGTAATATTAGGGCCTCATCTTGTTCAGGAAACATCATGGAAGGTATAGATTATTAGGAACAACATGTATATTCCTAAATCTAGTAAGAAGACTTATACTGACCATTATCATTTAACTTTAGATTTCATGGTGGGTGATTGCTTAATCATGAATGTTTCACCGAGATTGGGTCATTTATAGATTTAGAGATAATGGAATCTGGCACATAGGATCATTTAAACCTTTTATTTTTTAAAGACATTTGGGTTAGTAGCCTATTGGATAGCTCATCCTGATAGGTACAATGATATGTAGTACATAATCCATGTTTATCAACATCAATGATCTCATTTTGATCTATATCATGATTTTAGTCCGAGTAAGACCAATAAGAAACTGATGATTCTTTTGAGGAATATCATATTCATATCGTTTAACATATAATGAAGGCCCTTCGAGGCAGTTTAGTTCCTCTAGTTTGGTTGATACAGAGGCATGGAAATATATAATATGGATCATAGGAGAGTGAGTATGATATATGTTCTCGTGGACTGAAGTTATTCTTAGAACCATATCAACCACCCTCATGGAAACTCGGGCACAATTTGTTTTAAAGGGGTGAGTTTATTAGATCTATGTTTTTTATAGTGATACATATCTTTTATTTTTTTGTGTGAATGTTTTATTTATTTAAATAGAAATTATTAATGAGGCCCAGAGGTTTTGGGAGCATTCAAGCTTAGTTTAGGTACTATTGATCATGTTTTAGTAAAAAAGTTTGATGTGCATGGTTGGTGCATAATTAGTGCTAATCATTTGGATCTACTATGAAACCTTGTAATGGTGGATCAGGGTTTATATAAACATGTGAGAGGAGTCACATGGACATATGAAACCTGTAATAAATTTCAGAGGGAGGTAACAAGGTGTGTGAATGTTTTTTAACTATATGTGGCGTGGGGTGAAAATGCGTTAAAGGCATGAGGGGAAAGGGGGTGAAAATGGGTTAAAGGCATGAGGGGAAAAGCATATGTCCATGTGTTAAACTATATTACCATTTAAAATTGTTACAATTTATGCTTTTCCCCTCATGCCTTTAACCCATTTTCACCCATATTCTTCTCACATTTTAGAATAACATCTCCCTTATTGGAAGCTTTATATTTCTGACTTCCCTAGGCATTGAGAGATCTTCTTAATTTGAGATCAGATTCTTCCATCACTCATTAAAATGGATCACCCTAAAAAGTTCTATGATTCCTTTTAATTATTTTTATTGTTTCTATCACCATATTTGGCATTATTTCCATGTGAGCTCATATGCTCGATTTTCAGGTCATTTCTCTAGTTTATTTGATTATTCCTATTCCAACCTTAATCCAAGGTTGACACTAGTTGATGAGTCTTTTACCTAAATAATATTTTTGTTCTTTTACATTTCCCTCAAATTATAGTTTTTATATCATTATCTTTTGTTTTACACACAAAACATTCAATATTTTTCCTCAAAGATAAATATCCATTCACATTATTAATTATTAATCAACTGAGAAGTTATATAAAACTATAATACATCATTTAATTCTAAATAACTCAACCTGAATCACCCCATTTGTTGGGCTAGATTAATGTTTATTTTACTACTATTATTTCCTTATATTTAAACCTCATTTTGAGGTGTGTTGTTTTACTCTTCTTATAAAGGGATTAAATGGTCATATTTTAAATGAAATGTGAATTGTAAGACCATACCACATGGCCCCAAAAACTTCCTATTAAAATTATGTTGGGTTATGAATTTATAATTAAATGTATGTATATATTTAAAATAAATATATGTTGTTCGGATGAATCATTTAGATTTGGAAAAACCATTATAACATTTCTTGGGTGATACTTGAATCCTGGTATTGAATTCATTGGATATGCTCATATGACATTTTATTATATTAGGCCATGGGAGATACTTGGATTCCTTAATGGAACACCTTTTTTGATATCATATGATTATTTATTGTAGCAGTCCATGGGAGATTCTAAGAATCATATATTGAATTCATTTGATAGGATCATAAGAAATATGGAATTGTACCTCATTGTGGGAGATACATGGGTTCCTATATAGATTCATTTGATGGGCTCATAAGAAAAATAGAATTATTTCACATTTTATTATTATGTGGATATTTTATGTGAATTTATAATATGTTTATTTCTTAATTGTATGCCTCTGGTCCCAATACTAAATTATATAACATGTCAAAGGCTCAACGATATTCCATATTAGGCAAAAGATGGTATGGTTATCCAGGTATTCTTAGTAATATTTCACTCAACATGGATTATTTTCATTTTTATTTACATTAATTATATGTGAACACTTTTCATTTTATATTCATAGGTGAGATAGTATTAGACGTCATTTGTGGTGGTCTACAGAGTTTTACTCACAGCCAGTTTAGGCCACCATTCTTTACCTGAATAGACTTCATGGATGTAGGTTGGGAAAAAGAGAAGCATCCATTTATGGATGTTCCATTTCTATATTAGGTTTGATTATGGGATTTGAAGAATGATCTAGTTTTTGGGATGATATTGAATTTATTTTTGAATTTTTTTACACTTTTTTATATCATCTGATGTTGCATTCCTACTCTCAATTTTTTCATAGACAAAACATAATCATTTTTTTTCATATGATACTTTTTAGTACTATATATTCAAGTATTACCTTGGTAATTTATTTCCATTGTTTTATTTTTATTTATTCTTTATGATCTTCATTATTACAGGTTTTCCAACCCTAATATATAGGGTATAGTCTCACAACCATAAAAACAAATACCCTCACTACTAGTTGGAATCCTCTAGCATATATAGTGGCACACTTGAGGTCTGGTGGAAACCCGTATTCTATAACATATGATTGAACTTGGTCTATGATATCATATTATTCTTAGATATATTATAAGGGTTAATAAATTTAATATAATTAAAAAAATAACATCCCATGGTAGTGTCTACCTTGATGTAAAATATTAGGCACATTCTCTATCCACAAGAGTGATTATTGAGTCAATGATAAATCCTCCTTTTTAGATGATTATTTCTAGATTTATCTATTACATAGTAATATCAAATTCTTAGTATATTATATGGATGTTTTTCTAGGAAAACCATTTACTCGAGATCCTAATAAATCTTCAACATTTTATATTATACATAGAAATTTCCTTAGGATTTTCAATAATGTTCAAACATTCCAATCTCTAATGAAAATATGAATCATTACATTAAAATGAAGTCAGATACAATCCCAAAAGTTTATCTATAAAATCTAAAATATGATCAAACATATCTTATCAACTAATAAAATACCTTCAATAAACTTCTTAATGTAACTTTTTTTTAAAACATTAGTTTGATATAAATTGTGACTCCCCGGACCCACACTCCCGGATCTAGTTCCATAAAAACATATATTACATATTAAATTTTAAAATAACTATAAAATCCATTGTATAACAATCCTTAATTAAATATTCAATATATATTATTTCATTTTTTACATACAGAATTTTTTTTTCTTTAGAAATTTGTAGAATAAGGAAATAAATAAACTACAAAACCAATTTTCTTTGTATGAAGTAGACACTTTATTTCTCTACAATATAAAAAACTAAATAATACATAATGAATCTTTAATATCTCCCTTAAATTTTATTACATGTGAATTCCTTATAAACATGTCATGTGTACTATTTTTCATCATAACCTATGGAAATAAGGAAATAATATATTGTGTAATTAAATAGTCACTGAGTGAAAACATACACCTAAGGAGGTCATGGAATTTACATTCTAAAGATATTATGGATGTAATAATTAATCAACATGAATATATAATCATCTTCAAACTGACATCATTCAATATATAAGAAAATAAATAAAAACAAGAATGTCAATAATACTGATCTCATGCTGATTGAATGCAATAGGACATCAAATAAATGGTTTTCAAGGCCTTATTCTAAGAAACTGTTCTCTTATGAGGAGTGGTATTCACCAAAACACAACCTATTTTATCTCATGATACCCTTTGATACATCAAGGGGATATATATTTTTAGTCCAATAAATCACTTGTTTTAGTCTAATGTATTCATGATAAGAGTAAAAATATTTCTTTCTATATCCTAAGGAAACTCTTATAAAATAAAACATGTCTCTTCATATAAATAATTTTATGGAATGATATTAATAATAAATATTATTTATTAGGAAATAATCATAAATAATATCAATACATTTCTATATGTCCTTAAAAGGGAAAACATGGCCATAACCAATCTATAGATAGAAGGTGGATGTTCATCCAATCCATTATAATCTTGAAAATAACTATCTGTATTAGAATAAAAATATACAGAACACCAATATATTTTTCTATTTCAATATAACAACATTCTATCTAGGATAGTATCAACCAATTTAAATTATATAAAAAATTTATGGTCATACTATATAGATCGGGGAGTGTATGTATAATTCAATGTTAGAATAAACAATTATAAGACTTACAGGTAAATAAGTTCTATGGTTTCAAATGAATATAACAGCAGTGTAACATAGAAACATATAAGTATGTTTGTAAAAATAAAACAAAATTCCTACAAAAATAATGATTTAAATGGTATAACAAAAAAAGGGATCAAAAATTGAATAGTTTGATATCGTTAGTTAAATCATAAAAATGATAACACACACACACACAAATTTATTTATATATATATATATTATAGGATAAAACAAGAAGAATGATACTTTTTAGGGTGATTCATTATAATAATTTTATGTGAAATGGAAAAGAAAATAGGGTGTTCTAGAAAATATTTTTAACATTTACCAAAAATACAATTTTAAATGTCTCTTTCAAAGGTAGCTTTTAAAATGGTAACATGAAGGCCCTTGAAACCATTTTATTATAAAAATAATATCTTATAATGGATATCTTAAAATAAAAACTATTTATCTGATATAAATAAGGAGAGGAATAAAAAAAAGTGAATGAAAAAGGAAAACACTTTTTATTTTTTCAAAATAACATTATTTAAAAATAAAATTGTAAAAAGAGTAAGAAAACATTCATTTGTGTTAAAACATCATTTTCCCAAAGTGGATTATAAAATTCTCTATAATAAAATACAATTATGGGATTACCTAACCATGTAAGAATGAAGATTATAACCAAACAATATAATTCAAGTAAATGATACTTGAGTTATCAATATTCCTTAAAGGTAACACACACTTTGAATCAAAAAAATATTTAAAAAGGGGTTAATGATGTAAAAATGTAAACAATGGGAGGATAACACATAATATAATGAAAGGGAATAATGAATCCAACTTATATGAAAAAATTTCAGTAGAACGTTAATAACTCAATGAATGAAAGTTGAGTTTACAAAAAACTGTACTACTGATGAAACAAATGAATAAATAGCCACATGAATAAGGGAATGTGATTTGTCTATTAAATTATATAAATTAAATATTGAATGTTAATAATATATAATTTTGATCTAAATTAACCATTCAAATAAAACAGGGTGTAAAAAATGTATTGTGCCTGAATGAATCGTAATTATGATAAAGAAAAACCTAATATATTTAGAAACATCTACAACAAAACCTCATGAAATATAGGGATTATTATAGAATACCACCCCGGATTCCACTTAAATACATCTTGAGATGGTGAGCCACAATGCCTCAAGAACTCCTCCTCAAACACTAGTGGTTGTCGACTAGAAACAAGGGCCTAAGGTGTGTCCATGGGAAGACAATTACATCATAAATTAGGGTACAATGTAATTTTTAATATATTCTAATAACCATTAGAAGTAAAATAATATGAAATTTATAGAAAAATAAGAATATAGTTTAAACATGAAAATTGAATTACACTAAGAAGAAGATAAATAAATAGATAGTTTAATATGATGATGGTATTTCATGTTCTATATAAAAATGAATTCGATGGGATAGAGGATATAAGCCTTTACAAAATGATTAAAAAATGTACAAAAAGGGGAAAAAATTTATCTCTAGAATCATAAGTATAAGCTCAGTCCTAGTATCACATAAACCCATCCTATAAAATATATCCAATGAACCATTAGAAGTGGGATTATTCCATTTTTCTTTACCTATAACCATAAAGACAACTCAAGTACCAATGGTTCCCGAGAAGGGTGTGAGATACTATCTCAGTAGGCTGGAACCAATGGTTCCTAGGCCAATTTGTAACAAGAAATATAAATAAATAGCATGACATAATAAATAAATTCAGAGAATAAATAAATAAATGCATTGGACGTGGTTTTACTTGGAAACCCATCCAATCTACATGCTTCACTATAATCTGGTGGGTCTAAAACAGAGGAACCAATAATGTTAAAACTAGTGAGAGAGTTTGTAAGTGGGTGAAATTTCCCCAAGCTTGTGTTTGGGCTTAGAGGACACGTCCCTTTGTTTCCAAATCCAAAGTATCAATTTTTATTAAAAAATGTTCATTTTCCTTTTTAATTCATTTGAAAATTACTTTATAAAATGTAGAGAGACACCCTAAGATCATCCCTGACAATCTGAAGTGACTGGACAAGTATATCTCGAGGGGTTCATCATATCACCAATGATGAGTAGTCTATCCAGGTTGACCTAAGAAATAACTCCCATGTGTCAATACACATATGGTGTTATAAAGTCAAGTACTAAATAACCTATGTGTTCATATGTGGTATCACACGTAGGGTCCTAAGACTCTCTAGAGTCTTGTTTTGACCAACATACCATCGACTCCATCCAAGGGGTATCCTCGAGGTTACCAATCTCACTTCTATGGAGGTAAAAATATATAATTATTGGCAAGACCATCCTAATCATTGCTGGTTTCAACCCTGGCATGTTTACTAAACATTAACACTTATAACAAGAATACATGAGAGTCCATCCAAGGGGTCTTTAAGTCGAAAACCATTTTATCACCCTCAAAAATAAGGTAATGTAGATGATATATATATATAACATGTTTATAAAAGATCTATTTCATTTTTTCAAGAATTTATTATAATAGACATATTTTTCCAAGAAAAACCATTTGAAAAAATTCATTTAAGTCATATAGAATAAGGCATTAAGAACCTCCCCAATTAAATTAATCTAAGTACATCATTTAGGTATTGGTTATTGGGTTTAACTCATGTCTCAAATACCCAATTCAACTAAAACAACTAGCTTAAAGATCTAATTAAGGACGCACCACAAGGGGTTTAGTTTAATTTAGAACAGGGGTTATTTTGTCCTCAAAGGTTAAGAATGTCAAATTGGATGGAATACCTTTAGAAGATCAACCTAAGAAGTTGGTTCTTTGCTTACTTGGTTCATCAATGACATGGTAAATCACTCATTTTGATTTACTTGACAAAATATATGTGAAACTAGAAGGGTCTAGTTCGCAGTACAATATTGTATTTTTTTAAAACTCCAATAATGAAGAACCTCTAATACATACGAATGATTTGGAATTCCACACATTCTAATAATTGATTTCAAATTTCAATGGAAACTTACATTATTCTTGGTAAATTAATGATGATTCATGAACATATGTTAAATAAATAATAATGGCCCAGAGAAGGCAATAATTCCCCCAAAAAATTGTGTTATGAGACTAATCTCCCATCCTATTGACCAATGTGAGTTCTTAAGTATCATAGGTCAACAATCCTAACTAATTACCGCCTTTGTAAAGTAGGTCCCTTTGGATACAGAACCATTGGTTGTTTCTAGTTTTATAAATATATCTGATGGAATCCATCCAAAAGTAGTCATTCCTAACTAGAACACATATTCCCGGGGAACCAACAATTGTTATAAAGTTGTATACTATCATTATATTAGAATAATAATGAAATTATTTATATATTATTATTTACTAAATCATATTCACGGTTTTGGATAAATAAATAAGATCCATGTAGAATATGAATAATGTTACATCATGGAGGTGGTGGTCCACACAACATAGGGTTCACGTTTATTTGTTTCTCTAGGAGGAAGAAAATGATTAAATAAATGTTTTTAAAATAATATAATAACAATTTATTATATTTATAATAAATATTCTATTATTTAAATATAGTTGGGATATTTTTGGAAAATAATTCATTAGGAAGAAAAGGTAACGATTAAGTAATAATCACATTTCTACCAGTAAAATTGTCTTTATTATCTCTTGGGAAATGATGGGTGTAAAAAAATTATTCTAACTAGTGGATTATTAACATGAAATATCATTCTATGATGATAATTATTTTTTAGTATCAAGATGAAATTTTTAGGAATGGGTGTGGTATGAAGTAGAGGAAGTTTACCCATTTATAAGTGAATACAACAAAACTTTTGAGAATACCATTAACTTTTCAATGATATCATTATAGTATTCAAGGACCAGGGAATCAAAAATTAATAAATAATGTATTTTGGGTGTACTTTGGTCATTAATATCTAACCCATTTATTTACAATGTAATGACCTAAAATTTTATAAATTAAATTACCTTTTGAATGAAAAAATTCCTTATTGAGTAATGTAGTTATAGAAAACTCATGCACTACATTAGAAATTTTTTGGACAGTCTATGAATAATCCTAACCAATGATAATATATAACTTATACAGTTATTATTACTTCTTTTATACTAAGGATTATTATAACATCCAATTGTTATACATAGAAGAAGTGATGACCTCAATCCATAGGATTATACCCTATGAAGCTCAATTATTTGATTTTCTAAGAGAGATTGACTCACTATGATTTGACCTAGACCAAAACCAAGCCTATATTCAATAACTAAAGTATGCAAAAAAAAACTATTAATGGTATATGATCATGCTTATTGAGACCATGGCCCAAACCACGCTCTTCGAATCACCCCATGAAAGTGTTACTATACCACACCAAACCCTCAGGGCATACACTAGTGTAATAAAGAGTTATGTATCTAGAAAAAAATTTATAAATGTTTATATTTATTATTTTCAACAAATTAGTTATTTTATTTTACCATTTTATTGTTAATTTATAAATTAGTAAATAATTATTTTGATAAAAATTATATTTTGGAATGATAAAACTGAAATTTTATTTGTTTTGGAAAATATATAGTTTCAGTCAAGACACCATTTTTGATGAATTCACGAATTTTTTAATGATTTTTTATTAATATATTATTATTAAATAATATTTTTTAAAATATAAATTATTATATAATTTTTGACATTATAAGTTTTTTTATAAGGGTCATAAAACTATTATGATCATAAACACTAGTATTTTTCAATAAATGGATATTTTGATTTTAAAGTTTAAATTTTACCATTTAAGTATTTATTTTAATAAAATAAATATTATTTTTGAATTCAAAATTTTGAAATTATCCAACAATGAATTCTTTATAATCATTGGATATAGAATTTTTTTGGGGGAAATAAAATGCATTAAAAATATACATTGTGTGTTATGACATCATAAAATTACATCACTTATGTAATAAATATTATACAGAGTATAAATAAACAAAATTATATTTCTCCTTTAAATTATTTTTCTTTTGAATTTATTTTATTTATTTTAAAAACCCTTAATGAGTCCTCAAAAACCTATATTATATTTTGAAGTTTTAAAATCAATTCTTTATAACCATGACTCACTTCCACCTCACTGAGGATATTAATTTAATTATTCTTGCTATTATACAATAACATTAATTATATCCACTCAAAATTGGTATAAAAATGGTAAAACCCCCTTTGATAGTTTGTGTACAAGATATATTTATCATATAGTGTCTAAAACCTAATTTTAGACACTAATAATTATTTTCCTTCTCTTTTTCAATAAAACCATCCCAACATCCAATTAATATTCACTATAAACACTTTTATAATTATTTTAGTCTACCTTTATCTCTCAAGGTTACTCCAAATGTGTTTATAATCCCTAAAAAATCTCCTCCCATGTTTTTAGAAGTGCTCTCTCAAGGTAAGAGATCATCTCCGTCTCATCTTCATTCAAGAACCTTCTTTATGTTATGAATTTCTATTTCCAATTTTTAAGGTTGTGGTATAGTTTTAAACATCCCCCTTACTTTCCTTATGAATCCCAATATATTATCCATACCTTTCACTCTCATTAAACCCTTCCATGAATCATTATGTACACCTGTTTTATTTTGTAGAAATTATCTATGATTTTTCGACGAAAAACATTTTTGTTGTGAATACCCATTTCCATTTACACTTATTGATATTAAACATGATTTATTATCCTTCCTTGATTTGGGACATATATTCATATAAACCACACTAATTAATCATGGGATTAACATGGATGAGGTATGTTCTTATTTTGAATGATCTATGTGACACACTTATGCATGTACATGATATGAAAGTGACTGGTGGGACTATAATTATATAGCCCTATATTACATTAGGTAATATTTTATCTCATGAGATACCATGTATGGTGAATTAGAGTTTATATTAAGCACACTAGGTTATTAATTCTATGTGTTTAGCCTTGACTTTTGTTTATGATGTCATGTTTTATATTAGATCCACATTAATATGTTTCCCTCATGTTATCATCTTATATAAATATTCAATGATTATGTTTAATATTCTAACCCATTTTCTACTTTCTTCATGTTAATTTTAATAAACCAGAGTTTATATGAAAATTTTATGCATTGATTATTTTCTTATGGAGCTTTATATCTCATACCTTTCTTATATACTTCCCTATGTTATCATGTGCAACTTTAAAACATCAATGGAACCTAAGGGCATATTACTCATTTTTTTAAAATAATTATGTAGTATAAATATTATATTTATTATGTTATATACATAATTTTACCAAGATACTAAGCCTCGTAATCTTATAGGATTGAATTATTTGACTTTATGTAATAAATCAGAAATAAAGGTGTATAAAAATTGTGGATTGTCATAGTTGGTATTAGAGGAAAGCCTAGTTTTTTTTGGATTTGGATTATAAAACCATAGTGAAGGCCTTTGGGATATGTCTAAACTTATGAAAAAATACCTAAATTTTGGTAAAGTATAGAGTATATGGTTTCTAGGTAAATACTTCCATGTATGGATACTATAAGTGTATTTGAATTTGGAATAGTTTTACCTAGGGGTAAAAACCATGAAAATAAAGAATTGGGATTCGACTCAATTGTGACCTATTTTATGATTAAACGAATTTTTGTACAAATTATATTACACTACTTGGGGATATGATTTGGTCAATTCACAAGATCCTTATAAATTTTTTTAAGAGAATAAAAAATACCAGTACAATTTTATTTTTGGAAATATTTCATGGATAACATAGAACCTAGAAATTCATATGATAAGGAATATATGAAATTTATTAGTTATCCCTTTAATTTTTATAGTTTACCATTTTTTCTAATATCTTAAAAAATATCATTCATAATTTTACATTTATTTTAGTTATTGGCTGGTAATATGAGTAATAGAGCCAGCAACTAATGTGATGAACAATGAAATGACATTCCAAATGAAATGCACAACTATATGGGAGTAGAAAAAATAAACATCCTAAAAATATTTTCTCAGATAAATAATATTTGGAAAATAAACTAGAATTGGAAGGAAATCATACATCCACATATGAAAGTGAAATTTCCAATTGATTCCTCTATGTGATAAAGGGATTTGACTCTCAATGGATATTCAGATACCTTAACCACTAAAATATATATCAACACCATATAAAATATATTCTATATCCTTAAATTATATGAGAAATATATGATTTATTTGGTTGTTCATCATTTTTAAAGAGAATCGTATCAATGGAGAACATTGATAAAAATATGGATCTTAAGGAAGAGATCGAAGTGATAGAGGGGAAATAATTCTTGAAAATGTTATTTGCTAAATATTCTCCTTTCATTATATCACTAAAAATAGAGCTTTATTTTTATATCGTACAAAAAAATTATGATGAATCCATCATTATATACAAATTGGTCTTAAAAATACATGCACTATACACCTCGGGCTATTTTATTTACCCCAAAAGTAATTTTTACCACTTCTTTGGTGCATTAAATACGAGTCTACAAAAATCTTTTATGATAAGATAATTTTAAGTCTATGAGGAAGTTTTCCGATGTTCCCCTAAAGTTGTAATGAATATTATTGAATCTTATAGGTCTTATGGGAAAAAAGATATAGTGGATAACATATTTTAATCCTAGTGGTATGATGGAAAAAACTCATGGTGCCAAGAAATTAAAATATACCACTTGTAACATGTATGGGATGAAGTATCTCAGAAATGTCTTGAATGGGAAAAGGAAATGATTTAGGTGTGGAAGGAAGGAAACAAAGAAATGCAATTTCATCGGGAGAACCCCATAAATGTGGTAGAATAAAGGAATGTTCTTATTCACCCTCATCTTATTTTCTAATGTTTCAGCTATAAGGAACAAGGACCCCTTGAAAACAAATGAACTAAGAAAATTGTTTTAATTGAAACCCATGGAAAACAAACTCTATGTCATAGAGATAAAAGGAGTTCTTAAGTAATCACAACTACTAAGGTGGATCCTGACAATGATATGGTGTAAAGTAAAGTTGTTATTCATTCATGGATAGAAAATTCATCATTTGATTATGGTTCTAAAAATTTATTCAAATCATACATGTTGAATAGAAATATCCAACCACCACTACAAAATATTAAATTAGAGTTATAAGTGAAAATTGAAAATGAGTAAATTATAGAATTCCAAGCATATTACTCCTCCCTATACATATTTTCAGGTTTAAATTCCAAGAAACCATTATGAATCTATCTTTAGTGTAATTTGATGCTTTTCTAGGTATAAACAATATTTACATGTATAGTGAAAACATAAATTCAAAAGATAAGGAAATCACACTAAATATCACAAATTTATCTTTTATTTTATACAAATTCATGGGGGAAGTTTAATATCTTAATGTAACATTATCTCAATCATGCAAATTTATTCCTTATGGGAAATAGTGTCTAGCTAAAATGATTAATACTAAGGAAAAGATCCCCTTGATGAAATGGCCATTATAATATAATGTAATGAACCAAACAATTTTCTTCATTTAGTAAAGAAAATATTGACTCCCAATGACTTTTTATTATTTTTTACAATAGAATCTCATAAAAATACATTTAAAATTAATAAAAAAATTACTCATCATGCGTAAATATGGAATAACACACCAAGGATTAGTAAATATATATAAACATTTTGGATTCATACATTAATTAAAAAAACTACTTAGGATTTAAATACCTCAATAACATCACCCCTTCCATAAAGATCATAAAAATTAAAATAAGTATTAAGAAAACTATAAATATTTTCAAATGATGTGTGAGAGAATTTATAAGAGACGTAGTAAGGGATGAAAATATAATTATAGTTTATTTATAGTGAATGATGACCATTAAGAAATAGGGCCACTGTACAATATGGATAATGAGAATTATGACCAATAATTAATTATATGTTTGGTTATTATTATTATTATTGGAGCAATAAATTGATTGTTGGGGTTATTTTATATTTTCTTAAAGGAATATAAAATTAAATTTTTATTTAAAATTATGTTTTCTTATTATTATATAAGTTTTTAAAAAAATTATATTCATAGACTTATCTTCTAAAACAATTTTATAATATAAAACAAATCAATGAAGTTGTATGTAATTTTTATATTGACTATACGATTTATTACATAAAAACAACTTTTAATATTCAATAAATAAGTAATTTTTTTAAAATATAAAAATTATCATATTTATTGAATAATTATGATAAAATAAAATTAATTTTCACACTTATCAAATTAAAATTATCATAGAGTTAATTTAAAGGAAATTTTCTTAAAAGTTGACTTTTGGGTTAAAAAGTAAAAATACCATTTTTACGAAATAAAATAACTCTTATGATATAATAAGGATGTGATCAAGATTTAAAATTTTAAATACATATTTTAAGTAAAATATTATTTATGTAATAACATAGTACATTCTTTCTTACATTTAGAAACACATTATTACTATTTTTGAAAACAATGATATTAACCTTTCTATAAAAATTGTTTTTATGAATTATACGTGTATCTTATTTAGAATTGATTTTTATCAATTTTATAAATTAAATAAAGTAAAATTAACTGAATATTTGGAATTAGAATATCCAAATTATATATACGGTTACTTTTATTTTTATACATTAAAATTTACCATGGTAAAAAAAAGTTACCATGGTATAAGTAAAATAATGTAGCGGTTTAATGTTAAATGGTAAAAGATTAACATAACTAAACATTCAAACATAAAATGGGTGTTTGATGTATTTTATGACCATATATATCCTTGAAAACATTTATTTACATCCAAAATATTTTGAATTAATTCCACCCAATAGTGGTTAGCCTTAAATACAAAATAATCATAGTTTGATCACTTAAAGCCACTCTCCTAAAGAATAAATACACTCTTCCCACCCCCAATATCCACTAAAAATCCATTAATTGTTAAGTTATGGTCATTTAAATTACTAAATATTCCCTACAAGGTTCCATCAAGGTCACAAGGTTCCATTCTCATGTTTTAGTGATCAAATATTCGAGTTAGGGAATTATCCTCTTCTCCTTTATTATCAAAGTACCCATTTTCTATATACCTTATAAATGTTAATAAAATATATTATTTTACACTTTTTATTTTATAATTACTATCAAAATTTTGTATTATCAATGTATGAACTTATTTATCTCCCATTATTCCCCTTTTATAAGCTACAATGTATACCATCATGCATCCGAATTCATTTTTGACTTTCACTTTTATATATGAGAAATTATCATATTGTGAATACACTAAAATATTTCATTTAAATGGGTATTAACCTAATTGTAAAAATTCCATATTTATTCGTGAATTTGATTATATGAAACCCAGATTTCCTTTTCATGGGTCTAAAATTAATTTATGATCATGTCTTTATACATTTTTACGCTGCGATTTAGATATGAAACTCGTTAATTATATTGAAAGGTTTATTGATGAAATGAATTGTTATATTTAATTTGGATCTTATGAATTACGAAATATGAATGGTTCTCTCTAATTTCACTCTAATTCATTGGGTAGTGAAACAATATCAATATATTACATGTTTTATGATACCTTAGTGAATAATATTGGTAATTACGATTTATAACATATTTTTAGTGAACCTTGGTGATATGATTAAGAATGCTACATTTTTTGTTATATCCCCGTTTACATGTAATTATTCACATTCTTTCTATTATTATATGACTTATTTCCATATGATTATGTTTTATTGACATGCTTATTTTTCACATGTTAAGTATCTCCTTTGATTATTCCCTTTTAGGGATTTATTCTTAGTCCTCTCTTTGATGTATGTCCCCAAGAAATGATATGTTGTAAAACTAACATAGGATGAGATAAATAATAGAAATTTAAATTGGATTAGAATAATGATTATGTTTATTTATCTTTTATAAATTATGTTCCTATTTTCAAGACACTAAACTCTAAGAGATCTTCTATATTGTTAAATGTTATACCATGCAATGAAAGGTTTACGAAATAAAAAAGGAGGGTTTTCATAGTTTGTATCATTGGATGGTTTAGTTATTTACTAAATTTATGATTATAAAACCTTATTATAGACCCTAGAGAAAATATTAAACATAAGAAAACATCCTAGTATTTTGGTGAAGTATTGTGTATTTGATTTCCTAGAAAATAAATAAATACTTGGATACTACAAGTGGATGTGGCTTTGAAATAGATGTACCTATGTGTTAAACATTTGAAAACACCATGTTGATATAGACATGATTGGGATCTAGTGCATGATAATGGGCCTTACTGGACACCAGTTTTGACACTCATGGGAGATCTTTTTTTATTAATCACACACATGAACAAACCATTATAAAAGTAATATATATAATGAAAACCATTTATTAAGATTCATGAATTACATCCTACCAGCATGATATAAGAAAATTTTAAAATTAAGTTTTCATTTATAATTTTTATCCTAAGATTTCAATAGTAACAAATTTTTCAATTAGTTTTTCTCATTGTAGAAAAAACCATTAGGAAATAAATGTACTTTTGAAAACAACGTATGTAACAAACAATGTGATGATTACCTTCACAATATGGGTGAAGTTAGAGTTTAAAATATCATTAAGATGATAAATCCATCAACTAATGTCATGAATAATAACTAAAATTGTGTGGAGCATACAAATTCACCAAGGAATGAACAATTAGTAGTTGAATTCTTTATGAATATATTACCACTAATTTCTACTAGAACCTCTTACCCAATAATTATGGTACACTATATCAAAACGATAGAGAATATATTTTCTATACTAAATTATTCTAAACAAGATAAGGTTATGATGGTAATATATATCTTATAGGGGGAAGCTGGTTACTGGTAGACAATAATCATGAAAATGAAGTCAAGGGATTTGGTGGATTTAATTGGATGAGAGGACTTCAAAAATATATTTTCATCAAATAGTTTCTTTATAGCCTCTAGAAAAAATAGAGAGGGAGTTCAACTATTTAAAAAATAAAAAATGAAATAATGGGGATTTATTAGATTAACATGAAAAATATTGTGTGTTATACTTCCACCATTGTTAGCAATTATAATAATAAAAAAGATTGATTCTTTAGTAGACATATAACACCATATATTGAAGGCATTGGAAATCCAAGACTTTGGGAATTTTTAAGAGATCATGTGGTGTTCTCCCAAAGTCGAAATAGAGTTTGGAGTTTTCTAGTAGACTCAAGGACTGAGTGAAACAAACATAAATATGGAACAAAGTTTTTGGAATAATCTGAATGAGAAGAAAGTGAAACATCCAAAGTGAAAAAATGTAGATAGATTCATTTATGGAATTGTTTTCAAGTAAGTGTATGTTTTTAAAAGTGTAGAGTAAATGGAAATATAGATCGAAACTATCATAGATATATAAATATTAAATATCTAAATGCCAATGATGAAGGTAATATGGTGAAATAACAACATGTTTTATAATGGTTCAAGTGTGCGAAACCTTGTATTTTTTCTAACCAATTTAAAAATAAGAAGAAATGGAGGGAAACCACCATCTTACTCAATAAATAAAAGGGAGAAAGGCCATTATTTCACAATTATGATGGCAGAAGGTGAGGATTCAAATAATTTTGTGGTACATACACTCATCGTACACTCAATTACGTCAATTCCATTTTTGTATCATGGTTCTATGAAATATTTTATTTATTTCAAGTCTGAAAATAACCTCAAGTTAACCCTTAAAAACTAGTGGTAGAGTTTTCTATTAAAACTCTTAATGGAACTATTCAAGCATCAAAGATATATATAGATTCTCATATTAACATTGGTGAATACAATCTCTCTGTAAACGTAGTGATCATTCCAATGGTGGATTTTGACATAATATTTGGGATAGAATGGTTTTCAATGTATCATTCCAATATCAAATAACCCACATGGAATGTAATAGATGGAGTTAGAGGAGTTAAAGAAGAAACTTCATGACCTTTTGGAGAAGGGTTCTGTTCATCCAAGTGTATCTCATTTGGCATCACCGGTTCTATTAAGAAATAAGGAGGATAAATTAATGTAGATGGGTAGTGATTATAGATAATGTAATAGGATCACAGTGAAGATAAAATATCCCCTTACAAAGATTGAATATTTTTTCAACCAGCTTCATGAAGATCACTTCTTTTCAAATATTTATCTTCTATTTGGGTATCATTAATTGAGGATAGATACAAAGATATCCCATCGAATTCCTTCAAATCATGATATGGGAATTATGAGTTTTTTGTAATTACCTTTGGCTTAACTAATACTCCTTCCATTTTTGTGGATTTCATGAATAGATTCTTTAAGTACAACCATGATAATTTCAATATGGTATTTATTGATGATATTATGATATATTCCAAAATCCCAGAGGATAATAAAGATCATCTTGGGGTCATATTATGAACTCTAAGGAAGGTGAATATATTTGGTAAATTTAGAAATTGTGTGTTCTAGTTACAAAAAATTCACATTCCTACGACACATCATGACGAATAAAGGAATCTCAGTGGTTCTAGGAATCGATAAGTCTGTAATTGAGTGGTGACATCCTATAATAATAATCGATATTCAAATTTTTCTTAGTCTAGCAGGATATTCTCAAGGATTTCAAAATCCATTATATTAACTCGAAAGAGAGTTATGTTTATCTGAAAAAATGAGTGTTAATAATGTTTCCATGAGATAAAGAGAATATTAGTTAGTGCACTAGTGATAACATAACCCTCAAATGTGGAAGGATTTTTTATTTTTAGTGATGAATCCATAAAGGGGCGTGGATGAGTACTCATTAAAAATGAAAAATGTATTTTATATGAATAATGTTATTTAAAGATGTTGGGAAAAAATCCCTCAAGGTATCATTGAAGCATTTTTGAGGTGGTTGTGTTTATTGACAATGTGGGCCTCTGTGTTGTGTTTGTTCACAAAATAGACCATGATGTATTATTTTCTAACAAAGGGGGTTTACAAGGTGATTTTTCGGGTTCAATAGATATTGTTGGCTATCCATGTTTCATTAATGAACCTCGACAAAGGAATGGCCAATCTGGAGGCAGTACAAAAGAACAGATACAAGGTGGCGTGTGAAAAATAAAGTGTTGCGTGAAATATTTTTGTGCTGCATTAAAAAGGAAAGAGGTGCGCGAAAAATTAGCATGGTGCGCGAAAAATTATATGGTGCACAAAAAATTGGCGTGGTGCACGAAATAGAAGATTGTTTTTTTTTCAAGAAAGAGGTGTTTCAAGATCAGAAGTTAGAAATAGGAAAAGACATGAGGTGTGTGAAATATTGGAGTAATGCGCGACAAACGATGTTGCGCGGAAGATGTTTTTTTCACGCTCGAAGTGGATGATGGATGGAATAAATGTTTTTCGCGTAGGGGTTGATTTGGCCTATAAATATAAAGTGACCCCCTTTATTCATTGTTTCTCAAGACATAGAGAGTATCTGAGATCTAGCGTGAAAAATTGGAGTGCACAAGAGAGTTGATCGAAAACAAGAAGTTTGCACGTAAAGAACTGTTTGCGCGAAAAGCAGAGGGTGTGCGGAAAAGAAGATTGTTGTCTGAAAAGTGGATTGCGTGCAAAAGAAGAAAATTACATGAAAAGTAGGGTAGAGGCTACACGTAAAAGAAATGGTTGTGCACAAAATAGTTTTTGCGCGAAAAGTTTATTTCTCACAAGGAAAAAGAATTATGCGCAAGGTGTAGTAAGGGCTGCGCATAAAAATTGTGGTTTCCCGGTACACTCGGTGCAAAGTGAGAGTCATCTGCGGGTGAAAGTTGTACATCAACAGATTATATACCAATAGTTGAAGATGCATATTTTATTTGTGATAATTAAGAGACCTACAGGTCTATAAAATGTGAGTAGATCTTCTAAAGAAGTAGTTAGCTCACTTCAGGTGAGGGAGCCATGAGTTCTCAACTTGAGAGTGGTTGTAAACTAGGAGGGACAATGAGTCTTTTCCAAACTTGTAATCAGTAGTGCGCTTATAATGGAATTGGTACAACGGCACACTACCGGTGTATTCTCCTTGTATGTAGCCTAGTGAGGGTGAACCATGTAAAAATATTGTTCTATCTTGGTCATGTTTTAAAGTTTATTCATACTCTACAATGGGAAGGAGAGAGAAGAGGGTTTTGTCTAACAGCAAAACAAGATCAAAAGGGGCAGTTGTTTTAATCTTTCATACCCTAATTTACCCCCCCCCCTCTCAGGATATCTATCCCAATGGACCTAATAAAATAATCATAAATAGAATTATATAACCCATGATCTAGATTTAACTACAATAAAATATAATTTGAAGATATAGAGACACTATCGTTATATATAAAATCATGATATATGCACAGACCACCAAATTTTGATTTAAATATTTACACATAAGGAACTGAGCATGAGATAAATTTTATAGTTGGAGCTTATTAAAGGTTATGATTATTCAATTCATTATCACCTTATATGAGTAAACAAAGATGCATATTCATTGAGTAGAAAATATCATAGTGGTTTTTCAACAATGATGATTCAATATGATCCACTAATCAAGGACACAATATGTTTAGAAATGAGAATCATAAGGGAAAGGTCATCATCAATCCTATCTCAAATGATTTCTCAACCGAAATTACTATAGTAGTTCAAGAATGCTCAAGTAGATGATCCTTTGTTATAAAAAAAAGATAGATTATATAAAAATGGAAATTTTCCAAAATTCAATACTGATCAAGAAGGTGTACTAAAATTGGTTACAATGATATATAACCCATCAATTGTGTAGATAATGATGGAGCTGATGGATGTGGCCCATAAATATACATTCTCTATACATCCTAGAAGCACTAAAATTAATAAGAAAATTCATAATATTTATTTGTGGGATAATATGAAAAAATAGATAGTTGATTACACTATAAGGTTATAGGTTTTCCAATAAGTAATGTCAGAGAGAAAAATTCAAAAAATTTGTATTATTACTGAAAGTTGATGGTGTAGCAGAATCTTGTGCCAGGTTATGAAAAAATTTTCTTTTTTTATGATCAATGATCAATCTATGATTTAAATGATGATAAACTCCATGATCAATGGGATTTAATCAAAGAATACTAAAAAGGTATAAATTGTTAGAACCAATGTTTTGGATTGTCTCATGTTGTTTTCAATTAATTTAAGAAATTAAATAATTACCTTGTGATAAATTATTTCTTCATTAATGAATATGGAAACAGATCTATGTCATACCATTATTTTGTTGTTGGAATCAAGAATATATTCTATCTATCAGTGATCCACACATGTTCCATAATCTATTAATGTCATCGTAGGTATCTCCGGGAGCTAGAACAGATGATCATATTACTTGAATTTTTCACCTTTTATCTCCCCTATAATTATTTATAAAGGATTCTATTTGATCTCCCTTAACTTGAGAGTGGAATGTGGAGGAATATATTTTTATATTCTTGGGAGTGTTCTTAGATATGGGAGCTATGTAGGGATTCAAGAGGATTCTTCATATTTCTTTGTGTGCAAAAAAATAAATGAAATAGAACTATAGAAAAATAATAAAATTGAGTATATATACTAATAGGGTTAGAAGTAAATAATTTTACAAGGTCCCTTTAATATTTATTTAATCCCCATGGAACCCCATCTCTTTAATAATATTATTATTATTATTTCTTGACATGTTCTAAACTATATAATTAAATTAAATATTATTTATTCATATAATATTCAATATATATTATCTCTTATATGACCATTAAACTCAGTACACCAATCCTACACAAAATATTTTAGGCCTTGAATAATGAAAATTTATTTAATAAAAAAATATCACATCATTATTCTCTAATAAATAAATAAATATTATATTCACTAAATAGAAAATAAATATGTATTAAAGATTCTTCTCACATAATATTATCTCAAACAGTTGGTGATGGACTATATGTGATCAAGAAAACCTGAAAATTATTAAACCACATATGGGGTTAATTTTTATTCAACTTGTAAAATAATAAAAAAAATTATTATTTAACTGAGATTCTGAATATACTTAGTGTGTGATCAACTAGGCCTCCTTATCTGTAGAATAGGCAAGGAATCCTAAAGACCAAGGTTAGAATCTTTAAACACACCATCAAACACATAAAAAAATAAGTTAATGCAACAGTGACATGATACCTTATACTGATTCTTACTGTGTAATATAATCTGATTATCATGTATTTCTAATCAAGAATGTTTCATGCCGGTTCCATCAACCTATGTGTTTGATGAATATTTCTTAGAATTTATTGAAATCAAAAATGCCTATAGAACATCATGGATATGGATTTATTTTATTTATATCATATCAATCAAAGGTTCTAAGATATCAACTTCTGTTAAAGAACATAAAGGAAACATACCTTCCTGTATTATTTATTAATCAAATGTTACTCATGATACACTCATTATATTCTACCTCAACGTGAAGATTTGTCATCACAATTTTCATCAATACATAAAATTACACAACTTATAAAACACATTAATAATAATATTATGGTTTAAGGATCAATACAAACATCCATAGAGATGAACATCCAGTGATACATACTAATGTGGATTTCCTAATAGCATGTATCATTATCATAATCTTATAGACATAATATTAGCAATTGTGTACACCATGAGAAGGCCCTAAAATTACTATTAGTATCCACCCTTGATATCCCGTATCATTTTTGTCCCTCAAATGAATTCATCTTACTATATAAAATACCACACCAAACACATAAATTTTATTATTTGATAGGGGAGCATTCCCAGGAGAAGTACAACAATTAGGTGGCCTAAAATAGTGAATCCCAAGAGAATTGCTACAAACAATGTTCATGCCATCTGGTGGAAAAGATCCCATATTTGAGAAATAAATGATAACGCCATACTAAGGGGCCTTGGAGGCAAGGAAGTAAGCTGCTTCATTCCACTCACTCCACATGGGCATGATTTTTGTTGTTTTCTGATAACATATTTTCACCTTTTATGTTGATAGGAGATTACCCAAGGTGTTTAAATTATCCCATGTAGAAATTTATACACATTAAGAGAATAAATTTCCACAACAATAATCCAGATTCCCCTGGAATAATACATCATCAATCAACTAAGCAATGTGTTTTCTTCCATGTGAAGGGAGTCTCCACATCCAAAGTGGGATGTCAATTCGATAATGACTGAACCTTTGATATTTCACACTAATACACAACCATTAATAACTCCCATGTAGCACAAGACATCATTATTACATTTTGGACTACTACTATGTATATTCCACCAAGTCCATTAACCTGGAGAAGGGGAGGGATGAAATTTCAGAAAATTCAATGTGTTTGGTAGGAGAAAAAGGGATGGTGCATCAACTCCATTTTTAGTAAGTAGAGCTAAGTCACTCATCACAATTTTAGTTTGGAACACCATGCCCATGATTGAGCTGATAATCCCCTCATTCTGAGTCATGTTCCTTGAATGTCATGTGATCCATCATCCTAAAACAAGTATAGCTTCACTCACAATCTTATCAGAGATGTTATTCCTCACACCATGAAACCATCATTCAAGAAAGTTATTGTTTGAAGGTACCTAAGAAGAGTATACCATGAATCCTCTAAACTCTAGACAGATGCTTTTCTCTAATTGGATATCAAATAATAAGTTCCAAGTAGTTTTATATTTATATTTACTATAAAAAAGCATTAGGAATCCATATAAATTCCTGTAACACCCGAGACTTTTATGTTATATAAATCATCAAAGGAATCTTTTTCTACACAACACTTGCTTGGCTTGCTTTACACGCAATCGCGACCTTCCTCGATAGCTTGTGTCGTACGCAATACCGAGTTTCACTAAACAACAATATGCTATTAAAACTAGCCGTTATGAATAGTAATAACCACTTTTTGAAATTTTATAAATTTTATTTTTCAAAATGGACTTCATTTTTGGACTCAGAATATCGAAATTATCCTAGGGTGAAATTTTGGTATTTTTCTGAAAACTTTCAATTTTTGATGAATAGTGAAACCACTAAGTGGTAGGTTAAAAACTGAATTTTGCATAAAACATAATTTTACCGCTTCTGTGAATGGAATTTCAAAAATCCGAGAGACACGGTTAATATCAAGGACTAAAATTTGGTTCAATGAGATGAAAATAATTTTTTGGTGAATAGTAACTTTTTACTATTTTTACCGCGGTTAATAGTAAATAGGGTAACTAAGGGTAAATATGATATTAATATTACCCTAACACATGTCCTAATTCTATTGGACAAGTGTAATTCGACCAAAAACAAACTTAGGAATAAAATATGACCATTTAGGCCCACTTGGATTAGATTAGGACATTTATTATTAATTTATTTAAAGAAGGGTTAAAATAGTTAAAATCAAAGTTTAATAAGTAAATCATTTTTAATATAGGGTTATACATAAGATAAATATTCATTAGAAAGCTAAAACGATTTCCTACATGATGGTATTTTATTTGTAATTTTTAGACATCAAATAATTTAATTTATTTATGACACAAAGATGATGCAGTAATTATCTTATTAATGAAATATTGACAAAATTGATAATATAAATACCAAAATAAATGTAATTTGAGACTTTTTATGAATTCCACTAATTTTCTAGGTTACTATGATATATTAGTATTGATTTAATCAACTTGGTTCGAACATATAATTCTGTTGCGACTTTCACAAAAATCATATATCAAATAGTGTCAAAATTGACACAAAATAGTTTTTAAATCAAATATTATATTATTAATTGTTATTTTATTCCTAAAAATCTAAGGTTCGGCCAAATGACCTAGATAAGGATATATATATTAACAATAAACAATTTGGGGTTCGTTTGGCATGTTATAGTAAGTGTATTAACCATATAGTGAAAGAAAACAAAAGACACAGTAAAAGTTAAATTAATTAACTTAGAGTTAAATCTAATTGATAAGGTTAAAATAATACCCTAAACTTGTCTAAATCCTATTGGTTGGTAGGATTTCGACCCATCCCCACTTTAGCTTCGAAATAATACCCTTTGGAACCATTATAAACCGATTTTGACTTTAATATAAAATAATATTTTGAGATATTCCTAAGGTGCCCCTCTCCTCCCTTATAAAAGGGCACCTCCTCCCCCTCCTCCTCACACCAATTTGAGCACTCAAGCTCGGACAACCCCTGCCATTTTCCCTTCTCCACTTCCCTAGAATAATCCTAGAGGTCCTGGTCTTCTCCAAAGACCAATCTTAGTTCCTTAAGTGGAGGATTCAAAAAGGCGTTCCAAAGAAGAGGTAATATCCATTACCGATCTTTTCAATTTCTTTCTTCTTCAACTTCTTCTTCTTTAGTTGTTTCATGATAAAGTAATAACATCAGTATTACTTACATACTGATATGTTATTATAAATATGAAACAACCCTAATTCACCTTCTATCCATCCTACGGAAAAATGAAATCACCGCGCGTGCGTACGTACGGAATACCGTCTCCACGCCGTGGTGTAATCTATTTTCCACCATCACCTTACAAGGATGGGTATAATGGTGTAATCAGTAACTATATATGATTATTATTAAGTAATATTTATACTGAAATAATATATATATATACTCCAATACAATTCCACGATCATAGGAACGATATCATCACTCGTGCGTACGTACGGAATACCGTCTCCACGATGTGATGCGACTCGTTCTACATGATCTTCATTTCATAATGATTATATAAATGAATTGAATGAATGAATATGGTATATACTACACTAATACCATTCTGGAAATGAATTATCTATAACCTAAAGATAAGAATAAGAATTTATTCGACAAAACACGCATAAGAACAAAAAGTTATAAAGACCCGAGTAACAAGTAACAATGAAATATTACTAACAAGAAGCTAATAATATGACCATATATGATCTCATATCAATATGTATGATTCTGGAATAAGTCAATAACATTATTTAAACCATTATACAGGAGCTTCGGACACGAACAAAGAAAATCGGACCTAAGGTAAGGGAAATATCACAATCTCATTTTTATCCGAGATTGTTTATTCGTAAGTATTTACTGGGGTGTATTTTATCATCCACATCCATGTTCCCTCAATATGTAATATTGTTTCCATCCACTTGAAATAGTTTAAATCCAATTTTACCCTTAGGTGAGTTTTTAGTAAAGAATATGAAAGGAATCTTTTGTCGTTTTTCCGTACGAGGTACTTTTTGACTTTTCCGACAAAAGTACGAAGAATGTTTTTTGTTAACTTATACGGCAGGAATGGATTTTTAAAACATTACTTCAAAGAAGCTTCCTTTACAAGTTTTCAAGTTTATTTTTAATCAACTTCTTTTATTTTAAAGTTGTATGACATGTTATGAAAGGAAAAATGTTTTTGAAGAAGAAAGGATATTTTCCTCAAGAATTCAATTCAAGTGTTTTATCAAAATTATTTTCCATCTAAGATAATAAAGGGTTCTGTTTCTATCCATATTTTTACATTGGTTTGACTATGTTGTGATGGAATTATGTTTATGAATTCCTTTATCATATATGAATTGATTTATGATGTCATGATGTTTCAAGAATCCCATTTTTGTTATATGTGTTATGCGATGATGTATGTTTTATGATTATGTGGCACACATAAGAAAGGATTCATTATAAGATGGGTGGGACCTATATCTCCCTCCAATGCATTGGGTAATGATTTTATATCTCATGAGATAGACATGGCTGGAACGGAAGGTTATTTCGGTTCAGTGATACAGGACTGAAACGAGGAGTGAACTCGGTTCAGAAAGGGACTTTGTCCACTAAGATAGTCTTGGCAATGAGTCATGACTAACAAGAAATGATTTTCCATGATTATGTGTGCATGCCACAAAGATTCAAGTTTTATGTTATGATTATGGGGATCTCATTTTCACTTCTATGATTTATTCCATGTTAAGATATTATGATCTCTTTTGCAGGTTTTAATTTTCAAAAAGATATGATATGATTTTTATTTCCTTTATTTGCCCTTGCTGAGCATTTGAGCTCACCCTTTTATGTTTTCTTTTCCCCAGGCCAGGAAGATGGATATTAAGTAGAATATGCTAAAAGGGACCCTAGATATGATGAAATAAATGGGAGACACTGTAGAAGATTTATGAACCAGTTGTTTATGTTTCCCAGTTTCTAAAGACACTATACTGATACGGTCCTTTGTGGTTTTGTCATATGTTGTAATAAGTGTGATTCAATTTTGAAGTATTAACAATGTATGTAAAGTGTGGGTCGTTATAGTTGGTATCAGAGGAAAGGTATAGTCAACCTTTGGAAACTAGGATGTGAAAGCCTTAGTAAGAACCCTAAGGATAAGTCTAAGCATAGAACACAATCTTAGTGTTTTAAAAATGGCCTTGAATAACCTAGGATAAGACCTTAAGCATGAAAATTTTATTATTGAATTATGTGGTTTCCTATTATAATTAGTGTTGCTCACACTATTCTTCTTGGTTTTAGTCAATGGCTGGAACCCGAAGGAACCGTGTTAATGCGGAATGGGATGGGCAATGCAATGATTGTCCCCCTGAGAAACCAAACGATATGGGAGATGGAATGCAAAATCTTGTAGCCATGCTCACAGAACTTTCTCAAGCTATGAATCATGCAGGATTTCCAAACGAACAAAGGAGGGAGCAACATTCTGTTGAATCCTTCATGAGGCAGCGTCCACCATCTTTCAGTGGGTCTACTGATCCATTAGTTGCTGAACAATGGATTAGTACTACTGAAAAGATATTTTCAGTTCTTCAATGTTCTGAGCATGATAAAGTCATCCTAGCAGTGTATCGTCTGGAAGGAGATGCTGATCAATGGTGGAATCTTGTTAAGAATACAAGGCAAAGGGATGAAATTGAGTCTATGGAATGGGACGAGTTCAAGAACTTATTTTTCAATAAGTACTTCCCTCGTATTCTCCGAACAAAGATGGAGAAAGAGTTCCTTGAACTGAAGCAAAGGGATGATGAATCTGTTGGTACCTATGAAGTAAATTTTTCCAGACTTGCAAGGTACGCTTCTGGTATTATTATCCAACCTGAGAGTAAGATCGATCGATTCTTTAGTGGCTTAAAACCAAGTCTTCGAAGGGCGTTAGCCATAAGGGACTTCAATAGCTACGAGGAAATCGTTCGATGTGCTCTCAAAGTCGAGATGGAGATTGGAGTAACCCATCAGTCACATGGGTTTGATAAGAAGAGGAAGATGGAATTCAAAGAAAAATCTAAAGAGCACACGGAAAAGAAGATGAACTTTCCCTTATGCTCAAAGTGTGGAAAGAAACATGGAGGGAGTTGTCTTAAAGGGACAAGTAAATGTTTTAAATGTGGAAAGGAAGGTCATCGGGCATTTGAATGCCGTGATAATGGGAAGAAGATGTCTAATGATGCAAACAAAGGAAGGGATACACAGAATGAACCTGCTACACTTCAATGTTTCAAGTGCAAGGAGATAGGGCATTATGCCAATCAATGCCCAAATCCAAGGGTTGATGATGATGGTCGACGTCAACAAACTCTTAAGGCTAAAGAAAAAGGAAAGTCACATGCAATTTCTATCAGCGATGTGGAGTATGATAACGATGTGGTGAAAGGTACACTTACCATCCACTCTAAAGTAGCAAATGTTTTATTTGATTCTGGATCCACCCACTCTTTTATTTCTGAAAAATTTTCTAAGGGTATCACCGTATTACCTCAACAATTAGATGTTGAGTTAGCTGTGAAAACACCTAATGGCACATCAATCGCATCAGAAGTTTATAATTCTTCTCCGATCGAAGTTTGTGGGAAAGTGCTTCCTGCAAATCTTGTGATCCTTCCTTTAGTGCAATTTGATGTGATTCTTGGCATGGATTGGCTTTCTCTACATGGAGCTCATATCAATTGCCAAAGAAGGGAAGTCACATTTTATATTCCAGATCAACCTACGATCGTCTATCAATGCAAGGATGAACATAACCTTCCAGTGGAAATTTCTTCCATATTATGGGTATTGATTCCACTAAATGAAGGTTATTTATCTCAAATAGTTGGTGAGAAACTCACGATTAAGAATATGCCCATTGTACGGGAGTTTGATGGTGTCTTTCCGGAGGAATTACCGGGTCTTCCACCAAATCGTGAAGTTGAGTTTTCAATAGAACTCGTACCGGGTGCTTTGCCTATTTCAAAGACACCTTATAGAATGGCCCCAATTGAGTTGCAGGAATTGAAGAAGCAACTCCAAGAGAATCTTGATAAGGGATTCATACGCCCTAGTGCGTCACCTTGGGGAGCACCTGTTCTATTTGTTAAGAAGAAAGATGGATCAATGAGACTCTGCATTGATTATAGAGAACTTAACAAGATCACTATCAAGAACAAATATCCTCTCCCACGCATTGATGACTTATTTGACCAACTACGCGGAGCTCAATACTTTTCCAAGATTGATCTTCGTTCAGGGTATCATCAATTAAGGGTCAAAAGGGAGGATATACCAAAGACGGCTTTCCGTACAAGGTATGGACACTATGAATTTATAGTGATGCCATTTGGTCTTACTAATGCCCCTGCTATCTTCATGGATCTAATGAATAGAGTCTTTAGAGACTATCTTGATCAATTTGTGGTAGTCTTTATAGACGATATTCTTGTCTATTCAAAGAGCAAGGAAGAGAATTAAGATCACTTGAGAATTATATTGAAGACCCTGAGAAAAGAGAAGCTTTATGCCAAATTTACCAAGTGTGAATTTTGGCTTCAAAAAGTTGCATTTTTGGGTCATATAATCTCAAAAGAGGGGATATCTGTGGATCCAGCAAAAACAGAGGTTATCGAAAGATGGTCAAGACCAACAACAGTAACTAAGATCCGAAGTTTTCTTGGTTTGGCTGGTTATTATCGACGTTTTGTAAAAGATTTTTCACGATTATCTAATCCACTCACCAAGTTGACTCGGAAAGGAGTTAAGTTTGTCTGGACAGAGGAATGTGAAGAGAATTTCAAGGAGTTGAAAAGAAGGTTATCCAGTGCACCTGTGCTCACACTGCCTTGTAGTGGAGAAAGGTTTGTGATCTACAGTGATGCATCCAAGAAGGGATTGGGGTGTGTTCTTATGCAAAATGATATGGTGATAGCTTATGCCTCACGACAGTTGAAAATCCATGAGCAAAATTACCCAACACATGATTTGGAGTTGGCTGCAGTAATCTTTGCATTAAAAATTTGGAGGCATTACCTTTATGGTGAAAGGTGTGATATTTATACTGATCATAAAAGTTTAAAGTATATTTTCACACAAAAGGAGCTGAATATGCGCCAAAGAAGATGGTTGGAGCTGATTAAGGATTATGACTGCTCAATCCATTACCACCCTGGGAAAGCAAACAAGGTGGAAGATGCATTAAGTCGACAAGACCATGCTAGTTTATCCATGATGAGGATCACAAAAGATCCAATATTTATGGATTTACAAAGGATGGATCTTGGAATTATAATGGAAGGGGAAAATCTTATCTTTCTCAAATGAATGTTCAACCATCTATACATGTGAAGATTAAAGAGGCACAGAAAGAAGATGTCGAGTTACAAAAGAAGGTGAGAAATGTTCCTGAATTCAACCTTGATTATGATGGGATAATAAAGTTCAGGAATCGGGTTTGTGTTCCTCCCATCCCTGAATTAAAGAAAGAGCTGCTGGATGAGGCTCATAGTTCTTCATTCTCTATTCATCCTGGAAGCACGAAGATGTATAGGGACCTGAAAGAGTACTTCTGGTGGGATGGCATGAAAAGAGATGTTGCTGAATATGTCTCTCGATGCTTGGTTTGTCAACAAGTTAAAGCTGAGAGACAGAAGTCTAAGGGGATGTTACAACCATTACCCATACCCGAATGGAAATGGGAAAACATCACTATGGACTTTGTCACAGGACTTCCTAAAACATCCAAAGGCAATAATGCTATCTGGGTCATAGTTGATCGTCTTACAAAGTCTGCACACTTCATTGCTATTAGAGAGGATTTCTCTCTAGATCAGCTTGTCAGGATATATGTAAAGGAAGTGGTAAGATTGCATGGAGTACCACTTTCTATTATATCTGATCGAGATCCGAGATTTACCTCGAAGTTCTGGCGAAGTCTTCAGCATACTCTGGATACAGAGTTGAGTTTCAGCACTGCTTATCATCCCCAGACAGACGGTCAGTCTGAGAGAACAATTCAAACCCTAGAAGATATGTTGAGAGCTTGCTCTATGGATTTCAAAGGAGGTTGGGATCAACACCTACCTTTGGTGGAATTTTCTTATAATAATAGCTTTCACTCCAGTATTCAGATGGCTCCTTATGAAGCTCTCTATGGAAAGAAATGCAGGACTCCAACTTGCTGGGATGAAGTTGGGGAAAGAAAGCTATTAGGACCTGATCTCGTTGATGAAATGGCAGAAAAGGTCAGATCTATTCAACAACACATAAAAGCAGCTCAGAGTCGACAGAAAAGTTATGCCGACAACCGAAGAAAAGACCTAGAGTTTGAAGTGGGTGATAAAGTGTTCTTACGAATATCTCCCTGGAAGAGGGTTATGAGATTTGGAAAGAAGGGGAAGTTGAGCCCTAGATATATCGGTCCTTTTGAAATACTGGATCATGTTGGGAAGGTAGCTTACCGATTGGCGCTTCCACCGAATCTCTCTCAAGTTCACGATGTGTTCCATGTATCTCTCCTGAGAAAGTACATACCAGATCCTTCACATGTACTCAGCTCAGAAGTTGTACCGCTGGAGCAAGATCTTTCTTATGAAGAACAGCCGATAGAGATTCTGGATCGTAGCGAAAAAGTCCTACGAAACAAGACCACTCGCTTGGTGAAAGTTTTATGGATAAACCACCAACTTGAAGAAGCTACATGGGAGCTTGAGGATATGATGAGGGAGAAGTATCCTCATTTGTTTGTTGCAAAGTGACGAATTTCGAGGGCGAAATTCTTTTTAAGGGGGGTAGAATGTAACACCCGAGACTTTTATGTTATATAAATCATCAAAGGAATCTTTTTCTACACAACACTTGCTTGGCTTGCTTTACACGCAATCGCGACCTTCCTCGATAGCTTGCGTCGTACGCAATACCGAGTTTCACTAAACAACAATATGCTATTAAAACTAGCCGTTATGAATAGTAATAACCACTTTTTGAAATTTTATAAATTTTATTTTTCAAAATGGACTTCATTTTTGGACTCAGAATATCGAAATTATCCTAGGGTGAAATTTTGGTATTTTTCTGAAAACTTTCAATTTTTGATGAATAGTGAAACCACTAAGTGGTAGGTTAAAAACTGAATTTTGCATAAAACATAATTTTACCGCTTCTGTGAATGGAATTTCAAAAATCCGAGAGACACGGTTAATATCAAGGACTAAAATGTGGTTCAATGAGATGAAAATAATTTTTTGGTGAATAGTAACTTTTTACTATTTTTACCGCGGTTAATAGTAAATAGGGTAACTAAGGGTAAATATGATATTAATATTACCCTAACACATGTCCTAATTCTATTGGACAAGTGTAATTCGACCAAAAACAAACTTAGGAATAAAATATGACCATTTAGGCCCACTTGGATTAGATTAGGACATTTATTATTAATTTATTTAAAGAAGGGTTAAAATAGTTAAAATCAAAGTTTAATAAGTAAATCATTTTTAATATAGGTTTATACATAAGATAAATATTCATTAGAAAGCTAAAACGATTTCCTACATGATGGTATTTTATTTGTAATTTTTAGACATCAAATAATTTAATTTATTTATGACACAAAGATGATACAGTAATTATCTTATTAATGAAATATTGACAAAATTGATAATATAAATACCAAAATAAATGTAATTTGAGACTTTTTATGAATTCCACTAATTTTCTAGGTTACTATGATATATTAGTATTGATTTAATCAACTTGGTTCGAACATATAATTCTGTTATGACTTTCACAAAAATCATATATCAAATAGTGTCAAAATTGACACAAAATAGTTTTTAAATCAAATATTATATTATTAATTGTTATTTTATTCCTAAAAATCTAAGGTTCAGCCAAATGACTTAGATAAGGATATATATATTAACAATAAACAATTTGGGGTTCTTTTGGCATGTTATAGTAAGTGTATTAACCATATAGTGAAAGAAAACAAAAGACACGGTAAAAGTTAAATTAATTAACTTAGAGTTAAATCTAATTGATAAGGTTAAAATAATACTCTAAACTTGTCTAAATCCTATTGGTTGGTAGTATTTCGACCCATCCCCACTTTAGCTTCGAAATAAGACCCTTTGGAACCATTATAAACCGATTTTGACTTTAATATAAAATAATATTTTGAGATATTCCTAAGGTGCCCCTCTCCTCCCTTATAAAAGGGCACCTCCTCCCCCTCCTCCTCACACCAATTTGAGCACTCAAGCTCGGCCAACCCCTGCCATTGTCCCTTCTCCACTTCCCTAGAATAATCCTAGAGGTCCTGGTATTCTCCAAAGACCAATCTTAGTTCCTTAAGTGGAGGATTCAAAAAGGCGTTCCAAAGAAGAGGTAATATCCATTACCGATCTTTTCAATTTCTTTCTTCTTCAACTTCTTCTTCTTTAGTTGTTTCATGATAAAGTAATAACATCAGTATTACTTACATACTGATATGTTATTATAAATATGAAACAACCCTAATTCACCTTCTATCCATCCTACGGAAAAATGAAATCACCGCGCGTGCGTACGTACGGAATACCGTCTCCACGCCGTGGTGTAATCTATTTTCCACCATCACCTTACAAGGATGGGTATAATGGTGTAATCAGTAACTATATATGATTATTATTAAGTAATATTTATACTGAAATAATATATATATATACTCCAATACAATTCCACGATCATAGGAACGATATCATCACTCGTGCGTACGTACGGAATACCGTCTCCACGATGTGATGCGACTCGTTCTACATGATCTTCATTTCATAATGATTATATAAATAAATTGAATGAATGAATATGGTATATACTACACTAATACCATTCTGGAAATGAATTATCTATAACCTAAAGATAAGAATAAGAATTTATTCGACAAAACACGCATAAGAACAAAAAGTTATAAAGACCCGAGTAACAAGTAACAATGAAATATTACTAACAAGAAGCTAACAATATGACCATATATGATCTCATATCAATATGTATGATTCTGGAATAAGTCAATAACATTATTTAAACCATTATACAGGAGCTTCGGACACGAACAAAGCAAATCGGACCTAAGGTAAGGGAAATATCACAATCTCATTTTTATCCGAGATTGTTTATTCGTAAGTATTTACTGGGGTGTATTTTATCATCCACATCCATGTTCCCTCAATATGTAATATTGTTTCCATCCACTTGAAATAGTTTAAATCCAATTTTACCCTTAGGTGAGTTTTTAGTAAAGAATATGAAAGGAATCTTTTGTCGTTTTTCCGTACGAGGTACTTTTTGACTTTTCCGACAAAAGTACGAAGAATGTTTTTTTTAACTTATATGGCATGAATGGATTTTTAAAACATTACTTCAAAGAAGCTTCCTTTACAAGTTTTCAAGTTTATTTTTAATCAACTTCTTTTATTTTAAAGTTGTATGACATGTTATGAAAGGAAAAATGTTTTTGAAGAAGAAAGGATATTTTCCTCAAGAATTCAATTCAAGTGTTTTATCAAAATTATTTTCCATCTAAGATAATAAAGGGTTCTGTTTCTATCCATATTTTTACATTGGTTTGACTATGTTGTGATGGAATTATGTTTATGAATTCCTTTATCATATATGAATTGATTTATGATGTCATGATGTTTCAAGAATCCCATTTTTGTTATATGTGTTATGCGATGATGTATGTTTTATGATTATGTGGCACACATAAGAAAGGATTCATTATAAGATGGGTGGGACCTATATCTCCCTCCAATGCATTGGGTAATGATTTAATATCTCATGAGATAGACATGGATGGAACGGAATGTTATTTCGGTTCAGTGATACAGGACTGAAACGAGGAGTGAACTCGGTTCAGAAAGGGACTTTGTCCACTAAGATAGTCTTGGCAATGAGTCATGACTAACAAGAAATGATTTTCCATGATTATGTGTGCATGCCACAAAGATTCAAGTTTTATGTTATGATTATGGAGATCTCATTTTCACTTCTATGATTTATTCCATGTTATGATATTATGATCTCTTTTGCAGGTTTTAATTTTCAAAAAGATATGATATGATTTTTATTTCCTTTATTTGCCCTTGCTGAGCATTTGAGCTCACCCTTTTATGTTTTCTTTTCCCCAGGCCAGGAAGATGGATATTAAGTAGAATATGCTAAAAGGGACCCTAGATATGATGAAATAAATGGGAGACACTGTAGAAGATTTATGAACCAGTTGTTTATGTTTCCCAGTTTCTAAAGACACTATACCAATACGGTCCTTTGTGGTTTTGTCATATGTTGTAATAAGTGTGATTCAATTTTGAAGTATTAACAATGTATGTAAAGTGTGGGTCGTTATAATTCCTATTCATTTAGTATTAACATATACTAGAATATAATGCTTCATGATACACCAAACGATCAGGATTTATTTTTCCCACCCCACCTATCATTTTCACCTCAATATTGTAATATTTTTCATTAGTGTTTCATATTAAAATCTCTTAATGAGGAACTAATGAAGACACATTTATCTAAATCCCTATTAATAAAAATTAAATCAAAAATGTCACATTGATCCTTATTTAAAAAAGTCCAAATGAATGTTAGATACAAGTTGGATTTTCTGAAAGTAATATCAGGGGTAGGGAACCCTAGGAAACCCAACTTATTCCCCCAACCAATTATTATGCCAAAATCTTATATCACCCCTTCCAATGATCCAATGATCATGATTCTCAAGCATCAGAAAGCGAGACTAAATCAAGTACCACAAGGCCATTATCCCCCTTTATGTAGACCTTGAAAACTTCCATACTTGGTTTTGGTGAATATTTTCCATAGAAAATGACCCTCAATGAACTCACATTCCAGTTTACCATGCATGGATCACATTGTATCTCTTTAAATCCTGACATTAATATGTCATTCCCTCATCAGTTTGGAAATCCTAACTCATGGGGCCCAGTGATGCCTGCCCTTTGAACGAAGCCAAGATATTCTCAATGTCCAATATGATAGAGTTTGGAACCTTGAGAACTGATATCACGTGCATGGGTATAGAAGAATTAATGATGTTTACCAGTGTTATCCTACCTATAAATAATAGAAAAAATATTTTATAGTTTGGGATTTAGTAGGTTATTCATTTGACCACATTGTTAAAATGATGTATGAAAAGTATACTGTTGGATATTTTCATACCCAGATACTCCGTTGGAAAATATCTCTATATAACACCCAGACTGGACTCTATGACTCTCACCCTTGTGCTTGAAAACCTCCTGGATAGAAATATTCTTCTCTTCTCTCTATTTATGATCTTTGGACTCCCCCATAAGTATTAACTAAGGATCTTGTTGAATCCCTGGATCGAGTTCTTTCTCTTATTAATAAAACATACCAAATGTTTTGAAAACATTAGATGGTAAATTCCATTAAAGTAAGATAAAAAATGGAAGGAGATAATAGTGACTTCAAGGATTCTATTATTTACGTATCTAATGAGGGTCTCATTCTTTAGAATAAGGATCAAAGATAATAGGTCTCCATTCCTTATACCCCTAACAGACTTAAAAATCCTATTTATTTTTCTCATAAATGAGGCTGAGATCCACAACAAGTAAAACCATCTAAAAATATTATCAATACTTCAAATAGAGAATCCCATATAATAAATGAACATGAAAATGAAATACTATTCAATATGATCATAAGTTGCATCCATATCTAGTTTGATTTCTATATTTAAAACAATGGCCTTATGATCTAAATCATTTGTCATCTATTGTTATAAGACAATGGAACCATGGATGGTCCTTCCCATAACAAAACATTACTGCTATTCATATATCCATCTTAGTAAGTGATTATCCAATATTCTGTTCATGATAGTAGCTAAAACCTTGTAGTATAAGTTACAAAGGATGATTATCCTATAATTCTTCAAAGAGGATGGATTTTTAATTTTACGAATCAAAACTAATTTTTATCAACTCACCACATGATGAATAGATCCACACAGAAAGAGTTAATGCACCCCAACATAAATTTTGTACTTTACATACTCCTAGAAAACAACATAAAAAGAACCTAAAAATCCATCACTGCTAGAGGTGCTACCATGATCTAATTTAATCATTGCATCATGAATATATTTCTTGGCATGTATCATCTCCAAAAATATGTTATCATTGGATGTTACCACACTCGAGATGGAATCAAATATATAATCATGCATTATAGGTTTTCCACCATGCATGAAAGTACCCTTCCCTATAAAAATATTTTTGTAGAAATATTTATCCATATGTCCATCTTCCACCCTATCATTTGAGAAGGAACTATCTCCCAGATGTATATTTGGCCTCACAATATAGTTCTTTTATTTGTTACATGCATGAAAATATGATATATTTCTGTCCCCTTTGTGAATCTATTTAACCTTAAAATCTTCTCACACTACCCACTCAAGTTCAAGAAACCACATTTCCACGATATTTTTTTATGACATGGATTATTCAAAAGTGGTTCATCCCACCCATTATCTAACATAGATTCCACGGATTCTAGGGAACCAACTCCAATATACTCCCACTTTCACTATATTTAACTCCTAACAACCTTCAATCCCCTAGCTATCACATTATTCTCATGCTTCTATTGAGACAAACATTTATTCAATAGGTCCACCACATTTTATTCTGTAAAAAAATATACTTACTGTCACTTCACCCCTATGATAAAAATCCCTCAAAAGGTGATTCTTCTAGAGTATGTGATTTTTTATGTTGGTGTGACCTTCTATTTTGCAAGATCCAACAATGTATTATTATCACAATACAATATGGCATGGCATTTACTGTTAGGTACCAAATCAATATCCTGTAAAAACTTACATATCCAAGTGGATTCCTTGTATGAATCAGAAGTTTTTATATACTGAGACTCCCTTATAGAATCAAGGACAAATGGATTCTTTGAAATCTTCTAGCTCACATCTCCCCCATTGAGATATAAAACATATCCTGATAGTTTCTTCAGATCATTTTGATCCATTTGGAATTTATAATTAGTATAACCATTGATGAATAGCTCCTCATCTCCTCCATACACCAAGAATATATCCTTAGTTAATCTTAGATAATTTATGAAAGCCTTAATAGTAGAAAAATGTTATTATATAAGATCTTATTAATATATTCCCTCCATGCTCAATGAATAGGAAACATCTAGTCTAGTACATAATATGGAATACATGATTGATCCTATCATTGAAGTTTATAGAATCTTACTCATTCTTGATTTCTCCTATTGTGTTTGAGGACACATTTTCTTAGAAAGATTTATACCATGTGAAAGAGGAACCAATCCCCTATTGTATTATTCCATAATAAATCTATTTAGTATCTAGTGAATGTATGTACTCTAACATAGTCTAAGTATCCTTTTGGATTTATCAAAAATGATCTTGATCCCTAGAATATAGGATGATTTTCCAAAGTACTTCACGAAGAAACACTGTTTTAACCAGTCCATAATAGACTATAAGACTGGTATATCATCTCAATAAGTAATATTTCATCAACATATACTACTGGTTTAATGACTTCATTCCCACTAAACCTCTTGTAAACACATAACCTATATTCATTATTAATGAATTTAATTTCTTTTATAGCTTCATCAAATCAAATGTTCCATGACCTAGATAATTGCTTCAATACATAAATGGATATTTGAAACTTTTAAATCTTTTTGTAATCACCTTGAGTCAGATACTCTTCTTAATGGCTCATATAGAAATTTTACTAATGTTTCCCTTTAAGGAAAGCAGTTCTGAAATCCATCTAAAAAATTTCATAGTCATAGTAATCTATTATAGAAAGTATAATTATGATGGATTTAAACATGGAAACTGGTAAAAATGTCTCATTGTAGTCAATTCCTTAACTTTTTTTAAACCCTTTATCCACTAGACTTTCTTTTTAGGAAACTTCATTACATTCCATGTCTAGTTTTCTATTAAAAATGCATTTTCACCATATATGATTTACATCAACTAGTATAACAATTAAAACCCAAACATGGTTTTGATACATGGAATCCATTTCATAATTCATAGATTCATTTCATCTTGAATATTTTTAGCTCTCTACTACCTCTTTGTAGGAGAGAGGTTCATCATTGTCTACCAATAATGACTCACCATGTTATGTGACTGGAAAATCATATCTTTCTAGTTCTCTTACCTCTCTAGTTCCCCTATATAGTACTTTCATTCCAGGAACTAATTATTCCATGGGGAACTATGTAATATGTTCCTATCAATTATCTTGTGTATCTTAAACATAAAATTCATCAAATTAAATATTCCTCCCATTATCCTTTTTGGGGATGTTCTCTCTCTCAAAAAACAAGGCATGTTTGGTGATAATTACTTCATTGTTTTTGGGGTTGTATAGGTTGTATCCCTTTATTCCCTTAGGATACCCTATAAAGGTTCACTTGGTGCCTTGTAGTGAAAATTTGTTTCTTGATAAGGCCTTAAAAAATTCCTCACAAAACCATACATGTGTATGAGATAACTTTTTTTCTCTAAACTCCATAAATCTAAGGGTATTCCACTTTCTGATTTAGTTGGAACTCAATTTAATATATATTCTATAGTTTGTAATTAATATCCCTAAAAAGAAAATGAATGGTCTGCATGACTCATCATCGATATTATCATGTTTAAAAAGGTAATTTTCCTCCTTTCACTAACACCATCCCACTATTTTATATACAGTATAGTGAGTTGATATAGAATCCAAAAAACCTGTAAAAAGTTGATAAACTCTTGGATAAGATATTCATAACCTCAACATGATGGAAGATTATTTATCTTCTTTTCAAGTTGATTATATACTTAATGATTGTATTATTTAAATTTCAAAAAGGACCCAAACTTATACCTCATCAAGTGGACATATAAATATCTACACATGTCATCAGTAAAAGTTATAATGTAAGAATACCCACCTCTAGATTCTACTGGAAATGGTTTATATACATTAGTGTGTACCAATCCTAGAATCCTTAGGGACCATTAACCATATCCACTGAATGGATTTTTTTCCCTTTTTCCTTTTAAACCATCATGAAATATTTCTAGTCGTTTTAATATAGAATATTCTAAATAGCCAAATTGACATAGCTTTGTCAAACAATTCTCATTTACATGAGCTAGATAGTGATGCCATAACTTGGTGTTTTATGATTTATGTAAACCTGATTCATTATATATTTATAATACTTCATTTTTATATTTTATTTCATCAAGACCAATATTTATATGTGCCACAGCATAACATATGTTGTTATAAAAGAAATAAATTTTATGTCTATGCATGAAAATAAAATCATCTACATCTAAGAATGATAAAAAAAATTATTCTTGGTAATAATTGGTACATAATAACAATCCCTTAAAACCAATATCAATCCTTTTGAAAATGAAAGGTGGTAGTCACCAATGGATAACGAAGTTATCCTCGCACCATTGGAAGATAAAAAATCAACCTATCCTCAATAAATATTTCATAATATACTTGGTCCTGAAATTTGTATACAAATGTGGGTACCACAAGCTATATCTATTTCTAAATGTGTAGGAATTGAAAGATTACACACAATAATGAACACACCTTTAGCTTCCTCTGTATTATAGTTGTACTTCCTCTTCTAGTGTCTTCACTTTCTACAATAAAAACATACTTCCTCCTTTTCATTTCTCTCCCTCTAGATCATCCCCTTTTTGTAAAGATAGTGTACAAGAGATTTACACTTTTTATGATTATTGGTCCCATTATCCTTATTATTCCATTTCTATTCACCATAAGGAATGTGATTTTTTCATGCCTCATGTCCTTATCCACCAGTAGAATAATAATAAGAAGTAATGAAATAGTATTCTCATTATTATTCATGTTATAATTAATAATAAAAATGGATAAGTTCTTGGGTAGTGAGTAAAGAATGCGATCTATGTGAAACACATCTGGGAAATTAAACCCTAATATTTCTAATCAGTGAATGTATCCAATAGGATTGACTATATAAGTCTCATCTAGAAAATACAATTCAATCCCTGTTGTAACAAATGCATTGGTTATCTTATATCCCTATTCTTCCACCTTCTATTGATTGATGTCACACCCTAACTTGACACCTCTCTTTTATTTTTATTTTTATTTTTGTTTCATTTTATCTAGTTATTGAAAGATCATGTTTTATTGTAATTGGTAGGCCCAAGATTCTATTTTTTGGAGCCTTTTAGCTATTTTAAAATTAAACCACATGGTTAAGGGTAACAGTGTGATGCCCATGGGGGTTCCCATGTGGGTTAGTTTTGTTTCACATGACTTACACAAAGTCTATTAAACTATACGACATACATGTAGTTTGGCTCTGTGAGTTGAAAGTGTCATTTCATATGGTTGGATCATGTTTTGTCCAACCACGTGACTCACCTAGGGGGTAATAATGTGACACCTCATGCTTCCCTAGTATGGACAACATAGTTGGTGCATGTTTTGGTAAATTGTGTGCAAACCGTGCAGGTTGTCTTATTTAAAAAATGGTTTTTACATTATTTTTCCTTTTATTTTTATTCTTTTTTTCGTTCTTTCCTAAATTTTTATTTTTTCCTCTCCTCCTTCATGGTTACATGTGATACCTCTTCCCCATATCCTCTATATCCATTTTCTACCCCTCCCTCTCGGACCCCTATATCCATAATGATGTATTTTTATTTCTTGAGGTTTTATGATCTATTATCTATGGTAAGCCCTCATATTTCCTGCACCTCCCTTATCAGTCATTTTTACTCTTCCCACTTGTGTCATGTGGTCTGACTAAGCACTATTATTTTAGGTAGGCTAATTTTTTATGTTTTATTTGCTAATTGGGAATATGAGAGATCTCTCTCAAGTTTGATTTGTTCATTTTTTGACATCCTCTACTAATGGAGAAGCATTTTGGTTCATCTTAGTTCACCTGCCACCTTTTTTAGGTTGGTTTCTTTTTTCCTTTTCTTTTGTACAAATTTTAGATAGGGAGTATTTAATTTTTGGGTTTCTGGAATTTTTATAGTGTGACTCAGTCTTTCTTGGAGTGGTTTCCAGTTACTAGAGTCAAAAGATAATTACATGCATATGAATAGGTAGGCATATATATATATATATATATATATATATATATATATATATATATATATATCTGTGTGTGTGTGTGTCTATTCCACCTTCATATATATTCACTCATGTTGGTATGAATATATATAAATTAGGGATAGGTATGCTTTTGTATATATGTGAAAATGCATACTTGTGTAAGTGTAAATGAGTATATTCAAGTACAAGAATATATGTATGGACCCGATTGTACATATTTGACCATGAAAATATGTACATGGGGATAGGTTTCCTTATATATATATAAACATGCATATTTATTCTAGAGGAAAGGGGAATATTTTAGTGGTCGTTGAAGAAGTTATCAAGTGCTGAAGTGTTTCATCTTAGTTCTCTCCCTTGTGAGGTAGGCTCCCCATGTCTGTGCCTTTAATTTTAATTCCTTAATTTCTAAAGAATTTTAAAAGTATGTTTTTGTATTTTTTTGGTATATATATATTAGTAATAATTGGTTGTACCTATTGAAAATGGGTTTTTATTTATTTACATAAATTTTATAATCATGTTTACCAGATTTCATTTATATGTGAAGCATCCTAAATGTTTAAAATAGTTTTTTAAATGATTCCAAACATTTGAATTGTTTTTCTTGGAACTTTAAGGATTTTGTTAAATTTATATTTAAATCATGGCCTGTTTGGAACTTTGATATGTATTTTCGAAATTAAATGACTTGAAAGTATCATTTGGCCTCTTTCAAACATGAATGATATTTCCCTAGGTTTTGGGGAATGGTTTTGAAATGTTCAACGTGTAGGCCTGTTTGGAAATTTTATAGGTTCTACGTGTGATGGGAACCTCTATGGTAATCTTCTCATTGAGAGGGTCTTCACATAGGTGGTGTTGGAGATTATTCTAGGAATGATCTATGGAGTCTATGGGTTATATTTAATGACATGTGTGTGAGAACCTCATCATTTTCATTTATAATATTATCATGGGATTCCTAGGAACCATATAGAGGGAAAAGTGATGGTTTTATACTAGTTATGATTAGATGTATTAGTACCCCATAGATTTTTGGGTAGGCCATAGGAGTTTTCCACCAGTGATGATACTTTTGAGCATCCGGTTGGTTATAGATTATGGAGCTGCACCATATGTCGGAAGGTGTTTATAAACCATGTACATCAATAGATTAATTCTAGGTTTGTTTATTAAATTCCCATGACTGCATATCTGTATGTTTCTATTTCATTTTGTATCACTTTTTTCACTTGATCCCATGACACATGTTTCACACATGTGATAATTTCCTCTGTTTTCTTGTATTTGTATAAGGTAACACTGTTTGTTTTCATTACATATTATAATACTTTTTCATGAACTTCTTTTATTTTAATGTAATTTATTAAAATGACTTTTCATGTTTTTGATACTATTTTGGAAATGTAATGGAAATGGGTTTTCCAAAAATTGAAGATTGTTACTTGTTTTTCTAACGAGTGGAAGTCCTTATTTTTATATGTCTTATTTTCAAACTAGCTTGGATTGGTTTTCTTTTTGAAGCTAAGGCATTGGGAATAGTTTATTTATGTACACATACTGAGTTTCAATTCTAATGCCTATATGTTTATATGTATTTTTAGCTACAAAAACTACTTCTAGATCAGAATCCATCATTATGGAATGAATTTTGTTTATTGGTTGGTGGTGACCCATAATGTTATATAAAGGTATGTCTGGTTTTATTTTCTTTCTACTATTAGTTTAGTCTCATTTGTTCAATTGTTATTTATTTATTTATCTTTTATTAGGGGATAAATCATTCCCAGTTGATTTATCTTGATGCCTGAAACTATTTGTTAGCCCAAGATGATTAGGAACACCTCTTGGGCCTTATCATGGGATGACTTGGGTGATCAGTTTTGGGTTTACCCATGTTGGTTCATGGAAAAATGGTATCAGAGCATCCATTATTATTTCGGATTTTAGGTTAATCGGATATATGATTTTTGGGGATCATAAGGTAGGTCATGTGTTGGTTTATGATCACCATCACTCATGAAGAAACCTGATTCACCATGGGTAGTTGCAATTCATGACTTTATTTTTGACTTTGGGTTTATGTTGTTGGTGTTTTTTGAGTTTGATGAGTCAGTGTATGTTTGGGGATGATATCAGAAGTAATATCATGATACCTAGTGATATTATAAGGAGGATTGAGACATGTGGATCCAATGTTCATGGTTTAATATACTTTGAGTGGATGTTTCATGCTCAGTTCATGGACTTCTCAAACATTAGGTCAGGGTATACATGATATCTAGTTCTTTATTTCAGTTATTTTGGTATGGGTGATGCTTTGGTTTGAATTTGATTAGTCTAAGTGTATTTTGAACATAAAATGAATTTATAAATGGGTTATCAAAGTAAAATAATGTATTTTAAAATGGTAAGGGATTATTTTGAAATGTTATTTTCCATTTCAAAGGGTAACTGGAGAATGATTTTAATTTTGAAAGGTTTTATAAAAAGTTAAATGAGAAGTAAATTTGAAATTATTGGTTTTTATGGAAAATTGGTATATGTGATCCTTCATATTTCATATAAAAATTAACATGTTTGTGTGGGTGTAAATTTCATGTTAGTATGTATGAATGGATAATATATGAGAAAGTGGGATGCACACATATGTGATAGTTCAAATAATGTCATAGGTGAGTATTTAAAATCAAAGAATTGACTTGGTTTTTTTCCAAAGTGTTTTTTGAAAAGTAAAATGGTTTTATTTAAAAGGGGATTTTTTTATAATGAAATTTGAGTATTTCAAGTGAAATATGAGGTGGTTTTTTAATTTTAATATGTATTTTATGAAATGTTTTTGGAAGTGGGAAAAATGGTTTTCAATTTAAAATGGAAAATGATGGTTTTTAAAAGAGGTGATGTTGCTTGTTTGGTGATATTATTGTGGCTTTTTTAAATTTATATCTAATTTTTATTTGATATATTTTTGTGATGTGTTGGTATAATAGCTTGGTATTGGTTTAAAATTTTAATTCATCATGTTTTGGGTTCTAAGTTGATTTTTTGTGTTCTTAGCATTGTTTAGAGTATGCCACCCATATAGACCCATAAGGTTTTTAATGTGACCCTTCCTATCATTATCCCTTCCTATACTCCTTGTGGAGTGGTGGAGATAATATATTATTAGTTATTTACTATCATACATAGTAATCATGGTTTTCTGTATACCATGGAGTGGATTGGGTTTCTTCATGTTTTTGGGAACTCTAGATACCATAAAAGTATGAGTTTCCTTAGGTTTGTTTAAAGGATTGGGACTGGACCAGTGGAATGTGGCCATTCCTTCCTCATTAGGAGTAAATATATATTAGGATATTTTCTAGACCACTTTAATCCTATGGTTTATTCTTTAGGAAGTGAAGTAGAGGAAACTTCCAGAGATTGTGGATGTTTGGCAAGGTCAACAGATGGTGAAGGGGTATGTTGACAATTTCAATCAAACAATTTTCTTTTCTCCAAATATTGTATGGAGTGATCAATTGCAAGCCCTTATTTTCGAGTGGTCTCTCTATCCAAGTATCAAAGACCAGTTTCATATGGTGCTCTTGGAGGTTCCCCATTTAGTGAAGAGTGTGAACCATTGGAACCTGTTCTCGGGAATTATGTTTGTCAGTTCTTGTAATTCATTTGTCGAACCACTCACTTGTTTTCTTCCAATGTGGTTAGTTTGGGCACTCTAATTCATTTTTCTATAATCTTGTAAAGGCTTTTTTATAGTGTGGACATGGAAAATTTCTATAAACTATACTTTTAGAAGTGGAAGCCTCAATCGAAGGTTTCCAGTTTCCGAGTATGGGATAGAAGATGATTCAAGACATCATGGATCCAAAAATAGGTCTATAAGTGAATAATTTCATAAAACTAGTGAATTTTATAGTATGGGGGATATACATCAAACATGTTGTATCTGATTTTAGAGTTATTTCTAGTAATGTTCCCCTACTGTGTTATTATGTCCTTATGAACCTTTTGTTTTGATGATCTTAGTGGCCTCTTTATTGAATTTTTTGTGGTTTCACATTATGGATGTGAACTCTTAAATAGTAATTCTTCTTTTGGAATAGTTTCGTTTTTGGGTGTTGTCTATTTAGAAATATATTACCTTAACGAATTATGAATTTTTTCTGGGCTATATTTCCTATTTGAGTCTCTATGGTTTGACCCGTTTTGTGTTGGTGTGTGGTTTTGTTTAGTTTTTCTCTTAGTTAAACTATTGTTCTAGTAAATGTGTTAATGGTGAGGAGACCCCTCTCATTCCCCCATGTATATTCTTATCATTTTCACTATAGTTTATTTATTGTGAATTGTGGAGTTGAAATGTCACACTAAATTTTTTAGTTTCCTTTTTCCTTGATTACATTTTAGTCATGTTCTTATTCCATATTTGGATGGGTGACATTCTGGGTGAAGAATGAGTTTATGGTGGGGAGAATTGTTACACCCCGACCTGAAAACTCTCTTTTATTTATTTTATTTATTGTCTCATTTTATCTGGTGACAAAGATAGCATGAGTTTTATTAGATGGAGGGACATATTTTTTTCTTTGTAGGATTTATGTTTTTTTATTGTTAGCCCCCATGGTTAAGAGTAACCATTCATGCTAGTGTGGGTCCCCAGAAGGTCAGTGATATGTAGAAATACATGTACAAGGTCTATTAAACAATACTGAAAGCATGCGGTTTGGATCTTTGAGTTGATAGTTACTTTTATCATAGTTGTATCATGGTTTCTCTAACCACATGACTTTCCTATGGGTGGCTGTGATGTGATTTGTGCTTGTCCACTAGGGAAAAATGGTTAGAACATGGTTTGGTAAATTGTGCACAAACCGTGTGAGTTTCCATGTTTAAAAAAATTGTTTTATTTTATTTTATTTTTCCATTTTCTTTTCTTATTTTTTTCTTTCGTTCCTACCCTTTTATTTTTCCCACTCCTTCTCCATAGTCTAATGCAATGTCTCCTCCCCCTCTCCTCTCTAGTCATGCACCACCCCGCCCTCTCGGCCCCCTCATTGCATGGAAATGTATTCATATTTCTTGAGGGTTCTTGTTCAATTCATTTAGGAAAGAAATTATCTTTCCTATATCTCCCTTATTTTGTTGTTCTACCTCTCTCCTATTACGATGTGTGGTTTAGCCAAACCCTAGGGTTTCGGGTGGACTGAGTTTTTATGATTCCAATATTAATAGTCTGTGAAATGGATCTCTATGGTCATCTATGTTCATGTTTTAACATCCTATGCTAATGGTGAATCATTTTTGTTCATTTTTGTTCACCTACCACCATTTTGTGGTTTGTTTCCTTTTACCTTTATTATCCCAATTTTGGTGAGGGTGTTTGTAATTTTTAGGCTCCTATAGATTTTTTAGTGTGTTTCAGTCATTCTTGAAGTGGTTTTAAGTTTCTAGAGTCAAAATTATCTTACATCAATTTTCATAGGTAGGAATATATATGTGTGTGTGTGTTCCCCTTTATATTCATTCACTAATGGCAGTATGAATATATATATTGGGGCTATGTGTGCTTATGTATATATGTGAAAAATTATTACATGTGTAAGTGTGAAGGTGTATAAGCATGTACAAGAATATATATAAGGACCCATTATACATATTTGGCCATGGAAATATGTACATAGGGGATAGGTGTTTATATATGTGTTTGTGTGTGTGTGTGAATGTGCATATGTGTGTAAGAAGAAAGAACAATATTTGAGTGGTCACTGAAGAAGGAATCAAGTGTCGAAGTGTTTAAACATAGTTCATTATGCCCAATCCATAAATTTTAATTCATTTATTAATTGATCATTTTAAAATCATGATTTTATATTTATGTTGTATATATATGTAAGGAAAAATTGGTTACACCTCTTGGAAATAGTTATTTATTTATTTACATATTTTTCCTACTCTTGTTTACAATCTTTCCTTTAAATGTTAGGTATAATAAATTTCTAAAATAGTTTTCCAATTTATTCCTAAAATGTGAAACAAATTTCTAGGAAATCAAGTCTTTAGTTAAATGTGTTATCTAAAACATCTATTATTTCTCACCTTGAAGTGTAGTTTTGAAATCAAATGAATTGAATGACCTGTTTGGAATATTTTGAGCATGAATTATATGTTCACCCTAGTTTTGGGGAGTGGTTTTAAATTGGTAAATGTTTAGGCTCATTTTATACATTTATATTTTCTAAGTTTTATGTTAAACACTATTTTCATCTTCCTGATGAGTTGGTCTTCGCATAGGGGGTGTCCAAATTTCGGCTAGGCAAGAATAGTGGCATCTATGGGTTATGGTTAATGTGATTCATGGGAGGAACACTTTATTATCCTTTATACTATTATCATGTAAATAATGGTAGTCATATATATGGTCTATTTATAGTTTCTTACTAGTCCAAATTATATGAATTAGTACCCCATGGATTCACGGATATGAAAGAGGGGTTTTACCACTGGTGAAGCTGGTCTAGAGCAGCTAGTTGGTTATAGACTATGGAGCTGCACAATATTCTAGAAGGTGAGTCTCTACTGAGTATGTCTAGGTATTTATTCTATATATGTTTATGAAATTACCTTCATTACATATATGGATGTTTTTGTTTCATTTTTAGAACCTTTTCACTTGATTCCATGAAACAAATTTCACACATAAGCTACTTTCCTCTGATTTCTTGTATTGGTATAAAGTGACTCCCTTTCATTGAATTTTATATTAAAATATATATTCCAAAACTATTTTTTGTTTACAAAAATTTATTAGAATTAATTTTCATTCTTTGGAAATATTTTTGGAAATGTAATAAAAAGGTTTTTTTCTTAAAAATTAGATCATGTTAATTTTTTTCATAACAAGTGTAAAACCTTATTTTTATATGTCATATTTTCAATCTAGAATGACTTGGTTTTCTTTTTAATGGTAGGGAATAAGTAATAGTTTATTAAATAATGAATATTTAGGTTTAATACTCACACCTACATATTTATATATGTTTTTTGATTTTGGTGCTGCTTCTAGCTCAGACAAGGTCATCGTGGTGCGATGTTGTTTTAATGGTCGTTGGTGACCCACATGGTCACATAAGGGTATGTATGGTTTTATTTTATTTTTATTGTCATATCAGTCTCATTAATTCTATTTTTATTTATTTAATTATGTATTTTTCATGGGATAAATCATTCCCAACTAATTTATCTTGATGCGCAACACCAGTCTTCAGCCCGAGAAGATTGAGAAAGGCTCTTGGGCCTTGTTATGGGCTAGCTCGGGGACCATTTTGGGTTTGACTTACATTGGTTCCTGACAATAGATATCCCAAAGGTGAGAAATCGTGTTACACACATCTATGTCATCATGTTTCATCAAAATATCATTTTTCATGGAAGATAATATGAAACTAAACATTTATATCATCGTTCAAATGTTTCTCATAAAGAGATATATCTTCCTTAATAGTGTCATTACCAGGAACATTTGGATTAGGTTCTTCCATCACATTTAATTTCCTTTCATGGCTTTGGATAATTCATAAGATATTCTTCCATTCATAGAAATTAGTTATGGTGATAAGTTTATAATTTTCAAGTATGAATCATAGTGATATGTTTAGTGTCATTGATTACTATTTCTATAAATAAGATGTGTAGAGTTTTATTACTTTATCAGATAAAATTTAGATAAATAAATAAATATTATATATATTAATCCCCCACTATTTTTTTGAAACCCAATATCCCGCACCATTTCATTCATAAGATCTGGTTTTTATGACATTATAGTGTAAATGATCCATGTTCACCTTCTCATTACCCCAACTTTGGTTGGTAATGCAATATGAAGGATTTTAGTTTGGACATCTAAATGAAAGATTTATTAATTCATAGTTACTTGATCTTCTGAGTCTAATCCCCAATCCTAAAATATTGAAATTTTATTTCATCAACCCTTTCCTTTGTGTTACACAAAGTCCCACTAGTGAATTTGATCATTAATATTATCAAAGTTAAGTCAACACAAAACTTCATGGTAGAATTACCTGATAAATGAAAGAATCTGAGCTTTAGTTTGTCAATAACATTAAACAATGGACTGATTTTAAAATAAGTAGTTGAAGTAAATACCGAAATAATACAAACAGTTAAAGGATATTAAATTTATGTATAAATTTAAAATTATTATCTTTATTACATTAATATTAATATTTAGGGGATTTTGTTAAGTGATTAACAACATCTTAGATAATATTTAATCATAATCCATTTTTTTAGTTATATCATACATGTTTCTTAATAAATTTGTTTATGTGATCATGATAGAGAATCCAAAATTAAATAAACATGAAACTTCACATAAATAAAATAATAAAGTTGTATTATCATGAGCTTTTACTCATGGTTAATTTATCTATTTGATGATAAACTGACCATCGACCTAGAGGGAAAAAAACCGTGAACCATTTATGTTTTTTTCATTTTTCCACCCTTCAACCTATGTGTATATCTTGGATTGGTTTTTCCTCAATTTCAAACATCATCCGCCACCACTATATTTGGATATTAATCCATTAAATATGCTTTTTCTCACATACAGGTGAGGGGAAAGAGCTTACATAAAGTAAAATATGAGCACATAAGACTACACATAATAATTAGTGGGGTGGCACATAAACCAATAATTTAATTTAATAATAAATCAAATGAATCCAATCACATACAACACTTGTCTCTAAAATCATATTCAATCACATACATGCAATGAATTAAGCATTTAATAAAATAGAAATTCAATTTTTAATCATTTTAATTTAAGATAAATCATTCTCAAATCAATTAATTATATTTATAATTAATCAATTATTTTACCTTACTTATCATCCAAATTTCCTTGAGATTATCATCGATCATAATTTAAAAAAAATTAAATAAATTTATTTGAAATTAATTATTTATAATACAATGTACCTTGGAGGAAACACAGTGAGTACCCGTCTGAACTACCCAATGTGTATTCCACTGTTATATTGTTTACCCCTGTGACAATGTGGCACACATGACTTATCAAGTAATATCATGATGTGTACTATCAACTTAATGCTCACACGGCTTAAATGATTCCTTTTTTAACGTAGCTTGTAATGCTTCAATTCATAGTGTAATAATTATAATATGAATTATACCTAATATATAGATCTATACATTATACAGAAATTAATTACGAATTTATATATATATATAAACCTATCATATGAAATGTCTCATCAAATAAATGACCAAAAACAATAACATTTTGACAAGGACAACCCAGTATAATAAATTAATTTTTAATTATTCAAGATTTTTTCGAAGTAGATGACATGTACAAGATAGTTACATGGAGTGTACTATTATCACAACCTATCTGAGGCACACACCTAGGGACTTGTTGTATAACCATTACATTTAAAAATATTGGAGAAAATGGTGTGTATATGGGATAAATGGTGTGTGGTCTTCAATTTAAATAGTAACCATTCATGTAGGCCGTATAAGAAGACCCATGACCCATCTGTGACTAAAGACTACATGACATGTACAGAAGTTACATGTTGCGTACTATGACTGAACATGCACTGGGATGGCCCAGTCAATACTCGTTGTACAATTAAATTCACCATGTGTAATAAATGTTAATTACTTGAATTAATTATTAATTAATTGATGATTTATTAGACACTAGTACACAACATGTACCTCCAAGTTATACAGCATATACCACTGAGTTACACGGTGTATACACTTGTGTTATCCTACTTGATCCATCAACACCTCTATATGAGATCTTCAAATTTATTTCATTAATAAAATTAATCTATTTAATTATATTTCTTATAAAAAAAGTAAGAATAAGATCATTCAATTCGGATTTTAGAATGATTAAACTGGAATAAAAAACTAAATTAAAAAAGTGTAAATCAATCAATGATCATAAAATAGTTATAAATAATTATTTGACCTGCTTTGATACCACTTGAAGGTTTGGGTGCAGTATAATCATGTGATGGTTCATGCCCAACATTTATTTTTTATCTTGATTGATGAAAAATATGATATGTACATGATGATAAATTTCATGGTCAATGGAATTGAATAAAATAATACAAAAAATGGGTAAAATGATGTAACCAAAGAGTAGGATAGTAGCATATTATTTATAATTAATTTAAGAAATTAAATAAATTTTGTTTGAGTAATTACTTCATTTTTAATGGATATTAAAATGATTCTACATCATACCATAATATATTTTAGGAAAAAATAATGGATTCCCACAATTAGTGATCCACACATGTTCTAAAAATCTACCAACATTGTCATAGGAATGTCCAGGTGCTAGCATAATAGATCATTTCACTTACATCATTCTCCTTGGATCTCCTCGATAATCACTTCCAAATTATTTTCATTGATCTTACTTGACTCGAGAGTGTAAGGTGGAGGAATATTTCTTTCCATTACCGGGAGTGTTCTTAGATATGGGTCATATCTAGGGCCTCGAGATGATTCTATGGATTTTATTGTGCTTAACAAAATAAATGAATTGAAACTTACTAAAAAATATAATTGCATTTATATACCTCTAGGATTAGAAATAAATGATCATAAAGGTTTCATTTTATATTTATTTAATCCCTACAGAACCCCATTTCTATAATAATAACAATATTTTCATTTATTTAAGTAAACTACACTTACAAATTAAATTTTATTTTATATATTCAAATAAAATTTAATATTTATTATTTCTAACTAGAAGATTAAACATGGTTTAACATTCCTCCAAAAACCTTATAGGGGCTTTAATTTTGACTGTTTATTTAATAAATAAATACCACTTCATTATTCACCAAAAACAAAATAAATATTATATTCACAAAATAAAAAATAAATATTTACTAAATTTTATTATCACATTATATTCTCTCAAATAACGAGTGATGAAATATATAAGATCAAGAAAATATTAATAATTATTAAATCGTCTATGTTATTAATATTTATTCAAATTTTTAAATAATAAATAATAATATATTATTTAACTATGATTATAGATACACTTAGTGTGTGGTCGTGTGGGCCTCTTTCTTAGTTTTATTAAGAGAAGCATTCTAAATTCAAAGGTTAGAAATGAGAAACAATCCAAGGAACCCATAGAAAAATAATTTAACTTCTCAATGAAATTTTACCTCATTCAGATGCTTATTGTGTAATATAATCCTTTTATCAAGATATATCTAATCAAATAGGTTATATGTTGGTTCCATTAACCTATGTTCTCTATGTATATTTCTTTGAATTTCTAGAAATAAATCTTTATTATAGAACACTAAGCCCATATATTTTAGACTATATAATTTCTATTAAAGGTAATGAGATATAAACATCCAGTAAATATTATAAGGGTAAAATACTTTCTCTCATTATTCATTAATGAAATATTACTCCTGACGCACCCAATGCATCCAACCTTACTGAGAACACATGTCATCACAGTTTTCACCAATACACATGTCTGAATATAAGAACATCCAATGACACATATAAATGTGGATTTCTTACTAGAAGGTATTTTTCTCATAATATCCTACACTAAATATTATCAAGGGCTTACAACATGAGAATGTGCCTAAAATTCCAATGTCTATCAACCCCTGATAGCCTGTATCATTTGTGTCCCTCAAATGATTTTATCCAACTATATCACACACACACAAACACAGATATATATATATATATATATATATTTAATAATAATATCGTGGAACTTCTAGGATCTCATCATAGTTGGGAACTACTATGATGTTTCAGGGTGACATATACTCTTAGAAAATAATCAGATACTATGTTATGCAGACAAAAATCATGATCTGATTATAAGTTTATTAATATTCAAAACTATGAATACAGGATATCATAAAGTACATGTAAGTTATTTCTGGGGAACCAAATCCAAAAATAACCATTAACAATACATATATTAAAGTGGGATAACATCACTATGGACTTTGTTAGCGACCTTCCCAAGACACACATGGTAGCGATGTTATATGGGTAATTATTGATAAATTGAAAAGAATTTATGATTTTATTTACATAATATAGGTTTAATATCTTGAGTGGCTAGATCACCTCTATATTTAAGAAGTAGGGATATTTCATTCAGAATCACTATCGATTGTTTTGGATCATGATTCATGACTTACTTATAAACTCTATAGGATTCATCAAAACAATATGAATACTGGAGTAAACCAGATCACAATATACCATATTCATATTTATGGGTACTATGAGAGGACTATTCTAACATTGGTGGATATTCTATGAGAAATTTCACTTGATTTTCAAGGTATTTGGGATGATCATATTCCACTTTTTGAATTATACTATAACAAAAGTTTCCACTCAAGCATTTAAATGGAATCTTTTCAATCTCTCTGAGGAAAGGTTATATAACTCTTGTATGACGAGATGATATTGGAAAAGGAAAACCATTGGGATGAGAAATCATGATAGAAATTATAGATAAGATTTAAGTTATTCAAAAATGCATTAAGGCTTCTCAGGAGAAAAAAAATGTTATGCCTACAAATGAAGAAAGGACTTAGAGTTTCAAGTTTAGGATCATGTATTTATCAAGATATAATTATGGAAAGAAGTTATGATATTTTGAAAGAAGGGGAAACTATTTACAAGTTATATTAGACTATTTGAGATTCTAGATCTTGTTAGAGTGGTTTCTTATCAATTGGAAATACTAACAAATCTTTACATTCTTCATGGTTTTTTCTATATGTCCCTACTAAGAAAGTATTTGTTTTAACCATCACATATAATTGATACTAATTTTGAAAATTTGGAGGTTAAATTATTATATGAAGAGGAAATGGTCCAGATTCATAAATTAAGGGAAAAGTATTGAGGAACAAGGTAATAAATCATGGGAAGGTCCTATGGAGAAATCACATGTTTGAAAAAGCTACTTGGGAACCAGAGGAAGCCATAAAGAAATATTACCCTCAATTTCTTTTACATTAGTATGTAAAATGAAATTTTTTGGGAGAAATTTCTCTAATGGAGGAAGAATATAATGACCTAAAAAAATTTATTCATTTAATAAATAAACTCTTTCCTTTAATATTTTTATTATGTATTATAATAGTTTCTCATAAAAATACTTTTGCATTTCATAATAAAATTACACAAAATGAGTACATATGTAATAATACAATGAGGGATAGTAAAGGGATATACACATGGAATAATAGTACATTCATTGAAACTAAATCTATTGGATTTAAATCCCAAGTAGATATACCCTTCCATAATGATCATAAAAAGGAAAAAAAGTATTAGTAAAATAATAAACATTATCTAATAATGTGTAAGAACATTTATAAGTGATTTATTTAGGGATGAAAAAATAATTATGGATTATTTATAGGGATATATGATAGTTAATCATGAGAAGTGTTGTCCAATATGGCTTATGGGCATTATGAACATTAATCAATATGATGGTTGGCCATCATTATTATCTTTGGGAAAATAAATTGATTGTTGGGATTATTTTAGAGGTTTGTTTCTATAGAATTTATAATTATTTTAATTTTCATTAAAAAAATATGGAAAATTAATAAGATTAATTTTTTTATTTCTAATAATTGCCTTACAAAAAATATTTATATGATAAAATAAATAAACAAATACCTAAGTAATTTTTATAATTTTCAGATAGTTTATTATATCATAAAGGACTATTAATTCTCAATAAATAAATAATTTTTTAGAAAGATAAATTTATCATATTTAATGAATTCTATTGACAAAATAATTTACATTTTTATAATTATAATGTCAACATTAAAATTTAGTGAATTTGTGACATATAAAAAATTGAATTTTTATGCTAAAAAGAAAAAATATTGTTTTTACAAAATATGATAACTATTATAACATAATTAGGATATGATAAAGATATAAAATTTTATAGTAATTATTCTTATTAGAGTATATAATTTGTTACATTTATAAACACATGCTTTCCATTTTTGGAAAAAAATATTTTAACCTTTCTAAAAAACAATTTTTCTGAGTTATATGTGTATCAAAATTATAATTCATTTTTATCACTTTTATATATTTAATAAATTAAAATGGAATTAATATTTTTAATTATATGGAATAAATTAGTTAATAATTTTATTTTCATTTTTATACACAAAAAAAATTACCATGGTGAAAAAAAGGGTTACCGTAGGATAAGTAAAATAATGTAATGGGATAAAGTTAAATGGAAAAATCATAAAATACATAAAAATTATAATATTTAATGGGTGTATAATTTATTGTGTGACCTTAAAAAGTCTTTTAAATATTAATTTCAACCCAAATATGTGTAATTAATTCCACACAATAGTGGTTATCCTTAAATACAAAATAGTCGTTATTCAATCACTTAAAGACACCCCACCTCAAGTATAAATACCATATTCCCACCAAAAATATAAAATAAAAACCCTTTAATAATGTTGTTATGGTAATTTAATCTCCTAATTAGTCCCTCCAAGTTTACATCAGGGTCTCTAGGTTCCATCCTGATGTTTGAGGATGCAAATATTTAAGGTAAGGGAATTATCCTCTTCTACTTTTTCATCCAAGTACCCCTTTTGTTTATACCTTATAAATTATAATATAATTTAATATGAAACAATTTTGATATTAAACTTACATAAAATTTAAATTGTATATATGTTATACCTTTTTTACCACCCATGATTCCATATTTACATTCCACAATGTTTACCATCATGTTTCCAAATTTATTTCTTGAATTTCTCTTTTCTAAATGAAAAATTCCCATATTGTGAATATACTATTATATTCCATTTCCATGGGTATTCACATAGGTTTAAAAATTTATTATTTATTCATGGGTTTATATATATGAATCCCACATTCCCTTTAATGGTTCAAAAATTAGGTTATGATCAAGTCTGTAAGCATTTTTTATGCAATGATTTTGATACAAAACTCATTCATTATTTTTTCATGGATTTTTGATGAAATGATTTGTTATGTTAAATGAGAATAACATCAATTAATAAATATGACGGTTTTTCATTGATATTTATCTTATTCATTGGGTAAATAACTAATATATAGATATGAAATGTTTAATGATACCTTTGTAATTTTGATTTATGACACCCTAGTGATAAACCTTAGCGATATGATTTTGGATGTCTCATTTTTATATTGTGGCCACATTTCGTTGTTCAAATTCATTTTTATTATATTATGATATTTCTCATGTTTATTTGATCAGGTTTTATTGATATGCCACTTTTTAATATGTAAAGTATCTCCTTTGACTATTCCCTTGTGGGGATTTATGTTCATCCCCCCATTAATGTATGTCCCTAGGAAAAGTGATGTTGTAAAAGTAAGTTAGGTTGAACCAATGAGGATGTATTTCAAGTTTATGTACATCCCTAGGATAATGTTTTTTTGATGAATTATGTTTCTATATATAAGACACTAAACCCCAAAATATTCTCTATATTGTTAAATGTTGGACCATATAATGAAATGTTTATGTTATAAAAAGAAAGGTCACAATATAGAATATAATTATGTGTTTCCTAATGAATTTACTACTATTCCACCATGTCATGAGACTGGGTTATCAGAAAATATTATCCCTGGATATTTTATAATATCTTTGAAACCTTATAGAATGGCCATTAGTGAACTAGGGGAGCTGAAGAAGAAACAATAGGATAATCTATAAAAAGGGTTTATATGTTGAAGTTCTTCATAATTTGATTCATTGGTCCTCTTCATAAAGATGACGGATAATAAAATACACATATTAATTGATTAAAATTCCTCTTCCATGGATTTATGACATGTTCAATATACTACATGGATACCAGTAATTCTATATGGTTGATCTTCGATGAGGATATTATCATGGAAATGTGAGGAAGGAAGATATCCACAAGACTTCTTTTCATTTAATGTATGGGAACAAAGACTCCATATTTATTCAATTTGGACTCACTAATTATCCATGAATCTTCAAGGATATGATCAATATATTGTTCAAGTATTAAATCATAAAATTCATTGTAGTCTTTATATAAGATATTATAATGCTCACCAAAATCAAGGAGGAAGAAGAGGATAATTTTAATATTTTATTGAAGACTTTGTAGAAAGAAAATTTGTATGAAATTTATAGTAAATTCTATTTTTGGATTGGGAAAGTATCATATCTTTACATGTTATCATTATAAATGTTATATCTATAGATCCTTGAAAAACAAACACATTTGAAGGATGGCCTACACCAATATATGTAATGGAAATACAAAGTTCCCTTGGATTAGTAAGGTAGCATAGTTGACTTGTGATAAACTTCTCAGGATTTTCAAGCCCACTAACCAAGTTAACATTAAATGGATTAAAAATTTTATATATGTATTAATGTGAAGAGATATTTAAAGAGTTGAAGAAGAGGCTAACAACAACACATTCACTCACATTACCTTCCACTTTGGAAGGATTTTTGATATAAAGTGATTCATACAAACATTATTTTGGTTGTGTAATCATGAAAATAAAAAAATTGATATCATATTCTTCCATCTTATTAAATATTCATAAGTTGAACTACCCAACACTCCATATATAATTGGCTGTAGTGATCTTTGTATTGAAAATTTAGTGAACATATCTCTAGAGGGAGAATTTTAACATATATATGGATCATAAAAGCCTAAAAAATATATTCACATAAAAGGATATCATTATGTCCAAATAAAGGTGTTTAGATGTGATCAAGTATTATTATTGATCAATACATTACAATCATGGGTTGTAAAATAAAGTGGAATATGGTTTGAGTAAAAAGGATCATGTAACTATATCCATTATATGGATTACAAGGGAGATAATATTCTTTTACTTGAAAAGGATATACATGAGAATAATATATAAAACATCGTATTATCATGATGATATAACTACTCAACCATATATTATTGAGATAATAAAGGAGACCCAAAATGATGATGAGGTTCTACAGAAAAAAGGTTGAAAATATTTTGATGTTCAACTTATCTAAGGATGGATTTATAAGGTTAAGCATCAGGATACGTGTCTTATAAAAAATATATCTGAAGAGGGAACTTCTAGATGATTAACAAAGATCATCCTTCTCTATTTATCTAGGACACAATAATATGTATAGAGATATGAAGAAAAAATGGTGGGATAACTTGGAGAGGGGGATTGCAGAATTTTCATCATGATGTTTGGTATGTCAAAAATTAAAGGTTGAAAGATAGAATACAAAGGGTTTGATGAACCCATTTCCCATACCAGTATTGAAATGGAAAAACACTACCATTTATCTTGTAATAGGTTTCCCTAGGACACTTCAAGTCAATAAAACCATATGGGTGATAGTCGATTTCCTTACAATGTCAGTGTATTTTATTTATATAAAATAATATTTTTATATTGAACAACTATGTATGTTATAAACAAGGTATGTTATAATACTATATAGAGGGACAATCCCAATTTTATTTGATTAATACTTGAGTTTTATCTCATGATTCAATAGAATCTTTCATTAAGTGTTGGATACTAAGATGAGTTAGAGTAGTGTTTATTCCCCTCAGAAAAATTGAAAGATTAAATGGACCATTAAAACTATTAAGGGTATTTTGAGAACATGTTTAATGGATTACCAATTTTGTAGGGATAATCACCTTAACCAAGTGGAGTTCTCATATAACAAAAATTTTCTTATTAAGTACTCAAATGGAAACTTATTAGGATTCATTTAGGAAAAGGTTTTAAAATCTAAAATGATGGGTTGATGTTTGAGAATATAAGCTAATGAGACATGATCTTAACTATGTGATAATAGATAATATTCACACCATTCAAAACCATATGAAATCCATAAAAATTCAATACATAATCTATAGAGATAATCATCAATATGATAAGGTGTTTTATGTCTGAGATAAAGTGTTCATTCACATATCTCCAAATAATAAAATCAAGATGTTTTAGAAGAAGGCAATGCTTATTACAAGTTACATCATAACCTTTGAAATTATTGACCACATAAGAGCTATAGCCTATTGACTAGAACTCCCACAGAACCCATATCAGGTACATGATGTTTTCCATGTGTTTCTCTTGAGGAAGTATATACCAAAATACTCAAATGTATTTAATCTTGAGGTGGTATCATTTTTTATTGATCTTCTATATGATGAGAATCCAGTAAATATATTATATCATATAGAAAAGGTATTATAAAATAAGGAACATCACTTGGTTAAAGTATTGTGGAAGAACCACACATTTGAGGAAGAAACATGGGAAATAGAAGAGGTGATGAAATAAAAATACCCTCGTCTATTTTAATGTATGAAATGAAAATTTCAAAGGTTTAAATTTTGGAAGTGGGAAGAATATGATGGCCCAATATTTTATAAATGAAAATCCCTTTTGAATGAATAGATTACTAATCACGTGATTTTATAGAAAAAACATATACTACACTAGAATTTTTGGAGAGTTATAGTATTTCATATTTAAAATATCATTAATCATCATATATTTTTATAAAATATCTACCATACAATGAGACATAGTACTAGTATATTAAGGTTTATAATAAATACCAATTGATGTAGATGGAAGAAGTGGTGGCCAAAAACAGTTGAATCAAACTCTAGGAAGACAATTTATCAAATAATCTGAGGGAGATAACAACACTATGTTTTTCTATTGATCAACCCCAATTTGAGAATCATCTACTAAAGCAAACACAAAACTGGTTATGGGGATGTTCAAGATCACAATCCAAACCATGTTCTGTAAACCACCCCAAGAAAGTTTCACCAACACACACCATACACTTAGGGAATACATCAGCATAATAACAGGTTATGTATCTATAAAGTAATTGTATGAATTTTAATATTTCTTTTATTTTTAATAAAATAATTACTATATTTATCCATTTTTTATTACATTATAAATGTTTAAATAATGAGTTTTATAAAAATTATATTTTGATATGATGAAATCCAAATTGTATTTTTTGGGATATATATATAGTTTCAATAAAAATCCATTTATAATGAATCCAAAAAATAGAAATAAATTTAATTTTAATAAAAATTTTATTATAAAACAATATTTATTAAAATATAAATTAAAATATAATTTTATGATGTAAATTTTTATTTTTATAAGGGTCAAATAGAATGTTATTGTCGTAAAAACTAGTATTTTTCAATAAATTGGGGTTTGGATTTAATTTCTTAAATTATTATATTTATAGAATTATTTTAATAAAATAAACGTTTTTCTTCAAATAAAAATTTTGAAATTAGAAAATGGTGAATTTTTCATAATTTTTAAAGATAGTCACTTTTTTGGGTAAATATTAAATATAGAAGAAATACGCAGTATGTATTAAGACCTGATGAAAGACCAAAAGTGTAGTAATAAATTTTATAAAGAGTATACATGACACAAATTATGTTTCCCCTTTAAGATAACGTGTTTTTCAGTTATTTTAATAATTTTATAAACCATTAATGAATCCTTCAAAACCTATATTATATTTTTAGTTTTTAAAATAAATTCATTATAAGAGTGACTCACTTACACATCATTTGGGGTATTATTTTAATGAGTTAGGTTCTTAACCAAATAGAGTAATGAACCCCGCTAAACATTGAGAGAAACATTTTAGATTAATATATAATATAGAGTCTGAAACTAATGTTTTGAAATTAATAAAGTATTCCCATCTTTTTTGCTGTAAAACCAACCAAACTCCAATTAATCTTCCCTCAATACTCTTGGAGTATGATGATACACTTCCATTACTTATATAGAACCCTACAATGGTGTTCCTAATTATATAAAGCTCCTCCAATGTTTTTATAAGTTCTCTATAAAGGTAAAAGATCTTATCCTTATCCTCTTTATTTAAGACCCTTTTTTATATTATGCCTTTTTTACTTCTGATTGTGCATGTTGGGGTATATTTTTACATATCCCTGTTGTTGTACTTATAATTCCAATGTTATAACAAACCATTTAAATTTCATTAAAATATTCAATGAATCCTTATGTATACCCATTCTACTGCCAAAACAATCATGTGATTTTCCCATGCCATATATTTTTATAGTGAATACCCATCCCAATTTCCACTCAAGGGTATTAAAATGTTTTTTTATTTTCTTAATTGATTTGGGGAGAACATGTATGTAACCAAGATTCCAACATTACTCAATCATGGGATGAAATTTTATGTGATATGTTTTTATGTTGTATGATATATGAGTAACATGTAAGCATGTACATGATATGAAAGTGATGGGTGGGACCAAAATTATATACCCCACTAATGAATTAGGTAATAATTGTATCTCATGAGTTACCTGGTATGGTGTAGGGGGGTTAAATTAAGAAAACTACGTTATGATGTATCAATGGTTATCCCTGAATTATGTTTTTATTCCATATTTTATGTTGTTTCCCTATTCCTATGTTGTGTTGATGTAATAATCTTATATCATGCTTATATGAACATGTTTATGATTCTCACACAATTTCCACCACCTTGATTTGCCTCTTTCCTTACATGTATTACATTTATCATGTTATTATTTTATTATAGCCTTATAGGGATTTTTATCTCAATAAATTATTATTTACATTCCTAGGTTATCCTATCATGTTTTTGGATATCAAAGTAACCTAAGATAATTTTATAGATTTTTTTAAAATAATAATATAGTATCTATAATCAAGTTATTTTGTTATATACCTAATTTCCCAAAGAAACTAGGACTCAGGATATTTTGGGATTTCATTATGTACATTTTTATAATAAATTATGAATTAATGTATGTAAAATATATTAATTTTCATATACACACATGTTTTAAATATATTGGAAGTGATTGGTTCTTATATTATCACTTTTTTTATTTTATTTTTTTACTGATGTAACTAGTTTTTACTCAAGTAACATATGTTCTAAAAAACATATATAATAAAACATGTTATCAAATTAGGATGTTATAAATCTAAATTTAATATCATATAAATCTTAATAAATATATAAATATTATAACATTCATATTTAAATTAATACATTTTATATATAGGAAATCATTTTTTATCAAAATGTTATTTGAAATATTATGTGTTATTAAAATTATATAGAATTAGTTGCCACATAATTTATGTTAATGTAATTATATTTGTTTTTAATCATTATATTATAGGCTTAATATAAAATATACTAATTTTATTTATTATCTTAAAATTAAAAAATATTAATAAAAAAATCCTTAAAAATAACAGTTTTACCTCTATCATGGTCATTAAATTTAATCATAGTAATACTAATTTTTTCATAAAAATGGAATTGATCTTATTAAATATTGTCATTAATTTTTTTTAAAATATTAAAACCATTTTTTGGATTTTATTTCTATTAGTTATTAAAATGAAAATTTTCCACTATAATTGGATGAATTAGTCTTTAAATTATAATGTTAACTATATTAAAAAAAATATATATGTAGGTTTTATAAATAAAATTTCATAATTTTAAATGACTAATTTTTCTCATAAATTTGTATATAATTTATATAAAATGGATTTAAAAAAATTTAATCCATTATTTTGTTATGATAATGTCATAAAAGTGGCATTTTTGTCATTATCAATATTTTTCTCAATTATCTTTAATAAACTGTTCTAAAAATCCCAATAAGTCATTATAATATAATATTGAAATGTTTAATCTAAAAAAAGTAAGTTTATTTTTAAAAATTAAAATTCATAAATTAGAGCATTAAACTTTTAAATAAATAAATAAAATTATTAAGGATAAGTATTTTTATAAGAAATTATGTTTTTTGAATATTAACGATTCTAATTTATAATTCATATCATTTAATAATTGAATAAGTAAAAACCAATTATTCTTATAAAATAATTATATAATCATTAATTACACATTTCATGGAATATATTTGAATAAATTAATACAAGGAAAATTTTTAAAATTTCATTTCAAAACATAAAATTATCTTAGTGGTCAATTTAACTATACCAATTGAATTTCATTCATATTAAAAGAATACTTAATTTTATATCTATATATATTTCATAAATCATTTACTCATATCCATTCCCACTATTTAAAAGTCTGGGTTTTAAAGGCCATTCTTCAATATATATATTTTATCTAAATATATCACTACATGTTTTATCTTTGGTGTTTCATGTGGGGAAACCTATCGAACACACTATTTATTTAAGGAAAATATATAGGTAAATCCATCTTCACTGCATTATGAAACCCTTAAAAACTTCTATTTGTGATTTTAATTATTACTCATTGAAGAAATTAGTTTAGGGAATTATAAAATTATTCATCATTTAGGGTATAACCTCTAATATAAAATCTACCATACTCTCATAGTCTATATCAAGTTACATGTCTATCTTAAAACCAAACTGTCCATTTAAACAACCATATGTCCAAATATGTATATACCCAAGTCATATATTCTCCAAAAAATACTTTTCTGAAAAAACTTTTAATCCCCATGAAATTAATCCATTGAAAATATATATATTCTTCAAGAAATTAACACTATATTTATCCCTCATATGGTATAAAATCAACCATTAGCTAATATATACCACAATCAAGAAAATGATATAAACTTCACCAAAAATATCATGAATCAATAATCAATACAATTTTTACTAATACTTTCTCAATTATGTTTTCTAAATAAATCAACCCATTGTTATATCAACATCAAATGATTTTTAAACCAAAGACTTATTCATACCTCAATCAAGTGTTCTTAAATAGTTATCCCAAAAAATAAAACCTTATAATGAAATCACATTCCAAGTCTATTTATACCATTTAATAAATTTTGTAAACATATAAAGAAAAAATACTAAAAAACAATCCATATAAGATTCACACAATCCTTATAACTTATTGATTATAAAAAAACATAATCAATAAATGTCACTCATGAATAAAATAACTAAGAGTATCAAAAAGTAATTAATATTAACAAATAACCCTCCCTGTCTTATTTAATACTAGTAAAATCACCCATTCCAACATAATAAGAATATAATAGGATTATAGTCCATTTAAGTATGACTCATTCATTAATTATAAGACATAGTGGTTTTCTAGATAAATATCGTTATCACCTCTACTTCCTCGATCATGTTTAAACCAAATAGGAAAACCAAAAACATTATTAAAATATCTGAAATGTGAATATTAAAACATAATTATAAAGATTTCATACCCCATGAAACTTTTTTAATTATCATCGATCCAACCTACTTTTCTCTCTCTCTCTCTCTCTCTTCAATCCTTTATTATCCAAGGAAACATTCTATGAGCTTATCTAACCTAATGAGATAGTGTCATACTAAAGTATATCATAATGGATTATTAAAGAGAATTTGAAATGTCTATTTATTAACATGTGTGATTATCAAACTAGGTGTGAAGTTAGGCCTCTTTTTCAAGCACCGAGTGATGGTCAAGTTAATACACAGAACACCATTTTATGGGTTATTACTCTAAGATACATTTGTTCTAGAGCTAGTATCCACTCATAGTCTCCATAAATAGAATTAATTGGTAGGATATTATAAAAATATATAAATTAATAATTCTTTGGAATGTTATCCTATACAGAGACTTTTCCCTTTGGTATTCATGAAATTTCTCTTATCATAATCCCCAATGTATTCAATTTGAACTAAACTAGCATAACAAGTAATCTAAAACATTGAAATTATTATAATAATTAACTTAAAAACCATTATTACATTCCTTACTCCCAAATTATCCTCAACTAATAACATCATATTTTCAAAATTTATCAAAATCCATCTCTAAAACTAACTATTGTAGCATGCATATGTGATCATCTCAACTACAAGACGTTAATGAAATATTGCAATAAAATATAGTCCCATGATATTTTATATTTATATTTTTATAGCTTTTTGAAAAATAACTAACTAATAAAAACCGTGTTCTTTGTAACAATTGGATTTTTCCCTTTAAATACAAAACTAAATTACCCATATTGAGTCTTAAACATAAATAGAAAATTATCTACATTATAAACTATTCTATACTTTTAATATGTTTCTTATCTTTATAAACCTAGGGAAATGAAACCATAAAAATATGGTAAACTCAAATGATCAGTAAGGTTAAACATATGTGAAAAAAATATATATCATGAGTGGCCATAAAATGGTAATTTTGGTATAATAAAGATACATAAGAAAATCATACCCAAAAAACCATAAACCATAAATCGTGAATTCTGGAATAAGTCTTCGAATAACATAAGGGATAAATAAAAATATTATAGAAACATTATTAAATAAACATGATACCTAAGAGAATATTATATGACTATAAATATATATAATACTATTCCATAAACATAAGCATATGTTTCAACAAAAAGGCTGGAAAGAATTTATTAACTACAATTATGCTCATGAACACCCATTGGAGGATATATTAACTAATATTATACACATGAAAACCATTTTAATCATAGATAAATAAAAATTATACCCACACACAACCTCATGATCATAGATAATATACAATTATACCCACATAGAACATTTTGAGCATAATTAAACTATAATTATACCCACACATAACCATGTGAGCATAACAAGACACCAATTATACCCATACACACAAAAAATTGTCTCGTGAGTTATAAATTATTAACCAATACATTTTAGGGTGGTATATGACTCCACCCATCATCATCGAAACATTTTACTTCCACTTAAAATAAAATCATTTGTATTATGATAATTAAGTGATGATAGGAAAATTTGTTTCATAACTATTACAAATGGTTTCTCATAAAGAAATATTTATTTGATACAAAAAATATAATCTATGAAAATTATTATTTACAAATAGAATATATAGGTTGATTTTTGAATCATAAATCCATTGGAGAATAATTTGTTGAGAATGAAATAGAAATCACAAAAGGTATTTTTTCCATAAAAATAGTAACTTAAGATCATCATTATGATTTTAATTTCCAATTCCAAAAAACATTTTATTAATGATGGTGAGTAATAATCTCAAAACATTAATCAAAAAATAATATAAAGATACATTGAAAATTAATAAAATCTACATTAAATTGATAAGTAAAAGGAAAGAATATAATATCATTGTATGGAAAACAATTATAAATATGTTAAGATGCCTTTATTTAAAACACACAGCATTAAAAAGATAACATAAAATTTTTTGAATTAATAAAGGGAAAAATAAATATAATTAGTTATAAATAATAATTTTAGCTTTCACTGGGGAAAAAATAACATTTCTGGGATATTAAAACATAAATAAGAATGAATAATCTATTAAAAGTGATGGGAATTATTCTTAGCAAAATTAAATTTTTTTAAGGAACATAGATTCATCACTGACGAATAATTTAGAGTAAAAAGTGTTTTATATAAAAATTATGATTTAAATATAACAAAAAAATATCTTATGGGAGTATAATTTAATCATGAATGATTATAATATAAGATACTTAATAAAAATATAGGTGTCAATAAAACCCTTTAAAAATTGAGGAACATTAAAATGAAAACTAATTAAAAGGGGGATCATTAAATTTACTTCAATAACCATGAATAAATTGTATTTGTGGATATAATATCTTAAATACAAAATACGTACATCAAATAAATGAAATTTGGTTCATAATATAAATATCGTGTCTGCAAAAGAGGAATTTTGAGGTGGAACCCCTTAAATATTATTAAAAATTGAGTCAAAGCTGCATTAGAGACTGTACATGAAATAAAAAATCAATACCCGTGAAATATAAGGGAATAATAATTTAAAATATTAATGTCTCAAGGAATTTAAATACCAAATAATGAATCCCTTACCTTGTTCTATACTCATTTTGTGCATTCTCTTAAATTCTATAATAACCAAATTAATTTTAGTAGATACCTTATTATGACCCATATTATTGTATATTTAATTTAATATAGACCATTTATAATCAAATTATATATACTTATTATCTAATTGTTTCTTATGTTTTCAGGAAATTTGAACCCATATGAGATTATTTAAATGATGTCGGAGATCAAATATGATAATTTACTGATAAGTTAAACACATAATATAAAAATTACTAAACAAAAACTAATATTTTCATTTTATTTAACATATCATTATGTTATTATTTAGGCTCACATAGTCATCCAAGATGAAGTTTTATAACATTATTCAAGTTGATAGTTATACAAAACATTAAATATGAACACACTATATTGTGAGGGGATGTAGTTGGGGTTTGGCTTAGTGGTAAGCACCCCATAAATATACATGAAAAATGGGGGTTCAAAAACCATGGGGTGCAGGGTACTGTAGCAGCCAAGATACTATTGCAATGGTGGCACTGTAGCGGCGGAAGGGGAACTGTAGCGACAGTAGGGGAACTGTAGTGGTGGCGGGTATTGTGCGGTACTATAGCAGCGCGGGTACTGTAGCAGTACTATTCGCAGAATGGGTCTTGGTCTTAAAATTTGTGCCTACGGGATCTGTAATGGGCTAAATTCCCACTGGGCCTACAGGATATGTAATGGGTCTTCCTCTACCTAGTTAAAGAGGTCTTTTCTTTGGTTTAATAATAAAAATGAGGCTTCGGCCCCAACCTTTAAAAAAACACTATATTGTGATGGGTGAGTATAGTTATGGAATTATATAATATAGTTATTATAGAATAATAATTATAATAATTTTATGTTTTTAAGTTGTTTTATGATATTTTACAGGTTTTGGAATTATAAATAAAATCAAGATGAAAAATTAATAATATTACTTCGGGGATGTGGTAGTCTACAAAACTCACCGTTAATGTTATTTTTCATTTATATGTTCATTAAAATCAATAAATAATTTTTTTAGATTAATATAATAAAACAACAGTATTATAAAACAAGTAGTAATTAATACTCACTTTGGTACCTTGAACTAGGTCTTAGAAGTATCTTTTGAAATACAGTGCTTAAGTAAAATTTTGGTGACCAAGGCCCTATGAGAATGATATATAATTCACAGAGTATAATAATTTATTATTTAATAAAATTATAAGGAATTATTCTATTATAAAGTGGATGAAGTGTACCCTATTATAAGTGAAGAAAAGGATACTTTTCAGAATACCATTTTCTTTTATATGATATAAGTACATTATTTAATGGTCAAAGACTTATTAAGTTTAAAATAATGGATTTTGGGGAGTACATGGTCTGATAACTTCTCATCTGAATAGTTTCTAATATTTTTTAAGAATTCTTATGTCATTTTATCTTATATTTTCACTTTTTTCATTTTTTGTAGGGTTAATTAGTTTTTACCAATGACACATATGTTTTAATAAAAATATATAATAACCCCTATTACAAAATTTTTATTTTACTAACCTAAATTTTATATCCATTTAATCTAATTTAATTTCTAAATAAGATAATATTTTCTTTTAAATTAAAAAAGTATATATACTTAAACAGTTTGTTATAGAAAATTGGTTTTTTAACCACTTTGTGTTATTTATCTTATTTAACATTTGTTACCTATTAAATGTGTGTTAATATAACTACATATTATATAATATCCTTATAAATAAATATCATACTTTTTTTAATATGATAAAAATTACACAATATTAATAAAATGATTTTTTAACATAGTAGTTTTACCATTATCATGGTCATTAAGTTTAATTATAATAATCATACATTTATGCTAAAAATGAAACTAAACATAGGACATATTATGATAATGTGGATCAATAATTTTAAATAATTTTTATTTTCTTAAATTCTTGAAGTGATGAAAAATATTTTTTAAAAATATAACTTAATAAATCAGTTTTAGTGTAAAATATTACTTTTGTTCCTAAAACGATAAAATTGGGTTTTATAAAAAAACATAAAAAAATTTAATGATTTATTTAAATTATAATTTTATGTTTAATTTATAGATAATGTTTTGTGAAAAAAAGTTAAGTAAACCATGTTTTATGATAATGTAATTAATGTGGAAGTTTTAACAATATCCGTATTTTTCACTATTCACCTAAAAGACAATTATTTCAAAAAAATCCCCAAACCGTATCGTAAAATAATATTGAAATTATAAATTTAAAAATAAATTTTATTTTTATATATTAAAATTAAAAAATTGAGAATAAAAATTTAAAATGAAAACATATAAATATTGTGGAAGATTTTCATTATATGAAAATGTCATCATAGATTTTTAACTATTCTCATTCATATTTCTTGTCATTTAATAATTAGATTGGTATTAACCAACTACTAATATATAATATATTCAATGATTATTAATCAAATTTTCATCAAATATAATTACATACCACAATAAAAATAAATACTTAGAGAAATAAATTTTAAAGACTAAAATTATCTTATTTTCCATTTTAGAAATACCTATTGTATTTCAGTCATATAAAAAATATACTTTATATTATTTTATAATTATTATATAAACTAGTAACATCAATTCATTCCCATTAATTCAAAATATAGGTTTTAATGGTCATAATTAAATATTTACGTTATATATACACACATCAACATTTAAGTTTTTTTGGGTGTTGTATATGTAGTAATCTCTAGACCATGTTTTTTATTTAACAAAATTTTATAGTTAAATATTGAGTCGATACATTCTCCCCCCCCCAAATAAATTTTTATTTAATAATTTTAATTATTGATTATTGAAGAAATTAGGTGACGGTATTATTAACATATTCATCATTACTTGTATAACCTATAATATGGAAGCTTCCTAACTCTCTTATGCTATATCAAGTTACTTATATTTATTCAAGAAACATTATCCATTCATATAAGAATATACCAAATTATGTATAAACACAAGTAATATGTTATCCCAAACATACTTTTCCCAAAACCATTTGAATATATTGAACATTAAACCATGAAATACCAAACATATTTTAAGAAATTAACACAATCATTCACCCCAAACTAGTGAAAAATGACACACTACCAAATATTTACCACAATCTAAAAAAATTGAAAAAGTGAATCTGAAATGGCATGATTTAATTATCAATATAATGGTTAAAAATAATATAAAACTCACTTTTTCAAAATCAATCAACCATTTATTATCTCAACATCAATCGTATAGTAAATGAAAGGCTTATACTTACATCAATCAAGTGTTCTTGAATAATTATCCCTAAAGTAAATTCATGCCATAAAATAAAATTTAAATCTTATTGATACCAATAAATCCATATTTCAAAACCATTAAATAAAAACTACTAAATAAAAATACTTAACTGATTCACATAATCATCATAACTTTTAGAATATATCATTATATCATCATTAAATATCAATCACTAATAAAAATAGCTAGAAGTATCCAAAGTAATTTTTTTATTATCATATTATCCACACTACCATAGGTAAGACTAGGAAACTCACATTTTCTATCATAATAGGTATATATAAGGATTCTATAACATTTATGTATACCCATTTATTCAGTTATAAGACAAAGTGGTTTTCATCATATAGATCTTTATAACCATTATTTACTTGATTATTTTCAAATAAAATATTAAAATGAAAAAGGATATGAATATATAAAAAAATAAGAAAACAATTATACGAGTATGCCTTCCCCTATAAAACCATTGCATTTAACATATGATACTTTCAAGTGTATCCATGTCTCTCTTTGTTTAGTCCTTGGCTAACCATATTCAGTTTCTATTTGGTTCAATAACCCATAGAATTATAATCATATTCAAATCCTTCAGGATTTTTCTTTAAATAAAATTTGAATTAAAGAAAAAAATTCCCCCATGAGTGTCAAAACAAGTTTTCAGTTAGGCCTCTATTTCATGAACTATGTGGTGACTGGATTAATACTAGACTTACCATTTTTTGGGTTTTTACCCCAAGGTACTTCTTTGTGAGATCCTTCATCCAATTTTAGTATCCGGATAGTAATGTAATAGTTGGTAGAACCATGTATTCTTTATTTTACAAATACTTTTGTATGAAATACTATAAAGAGTTTTTTCCCTTAGACTTATCCCTTGGGTTTTCACTAAAGTTCTATTTTCCTGATGCAAAAAATATTCAATATCACCACAAGTAACCTAAATTGTTATCTACACGTTTAAAATTAGGTAAAACTTTATCAAACATTTATGAAAGTTTATAAATCCCAAATAATTGTGAATCGATAACACATTAATAACCAAATTTATCTAATTTGTACCCTGATGCTAAATATATTATCATATATATGTGACCATCTCATTACGTAACTTAAAAGAAATATTTCATTATAAAACAAATACATGTTCTTTCCTAGACATTTAGAATTTTTATTATTGTTAAGGTAAAGGTTACAAGTCAAGGTGGTCAAAAATAGTGTAGTCCTAAGACATTTCCCTTAACAATGATATTACAATCTTTTCGTATAGATCCCATATAATAAAACAATCAAAAGGTATCATCAGCACTATATTTTCTCAGTAAAGCATCAACCACAAATTTTCCTACTCTCCATGTGTGCTGAACCTTTACTCAATGATCCAAAAATCGACTCCCCTTCCTAAAGAAATATGTTAACTCCCATAGGGCCTTCTCCCTTCCTTGCATCATTCCAGCAAGAACATTGGAATTATTTTCCTCTTCCTTGACTCATATGTTACATAATTTTCACAATTAGAGGCCACTAATCAAGGCCCTTACCTCAACTCCAAGTGAGTTACATATTCTATGGTGTTTGACCCTTTGTGAAATAATTGTTTTCATAATGACAAATCATTCCTATTTACAAATTATATTAATTTATATATTAAGTTATAAAAAATTTAATATTGTTAATGAATATTTATAAGAGAATAAGTTATGTATCATTGTATAATACATCTCAATAAGTCAACACATCATGGTTACTTATGATTAAATATGTTTACAAGTATATATTTACATATATTTATGATTTTCACTAAATCTAGAAGTGTTCTCTGTAATACAGACACTTTATATGTTTTTCAGAGTCCCTGGAACTGATAGTTTAAGTGACTCACCAATGGATGACTCACTAATGGATGACTCACCAGTGGACGACTCATTGATAGAGGACTCACTGATGGACAACTCACCGATGGACAACTCACCGATGGATGACTCACTGATGGACGACTCACTGATGTACGACTCAACGATAGACAACTCGCCAATAGAAAACTCATCGATTAACGAGTCACCGATGGGTGAATCACCGATGGGTGACACACCGATAGTTCAAAATGAGTCACCAATGAAGACTCAGTAATGCCCAGACAGACCAGTAGCACAAAGGACTCACTGATACACCAATTCACTTATACTGATGGCAAGGAATCATCGATACACGAAGTCACTGATGCTGATAGACCAATCATGACAGACTAATTACAATGAGTCACTGATACTTATGACTCACTGATAGTCATAAAAAATGTTTTAATTTTATTAATTCAAATTTATATCTAACTTCCATATTAAGAAAAATTAATGTCTCTGACATTATTAAATGTTGTATGTATGAAATTTAGTAAACAATATGAGGTGCCTGAACATGGGGAGATCTTCATGTCTATTGGACCTCGAAGTGTAAAATAATTACAAGTTCGATCATTCATGGTGTATGAAAAGTAGTGAGAAAAAAAGAACTGAAATATCCTTCAACTCATAAGATTACTTGTAAAAATCCCAAGAACTTAAAGAAAGAGTATACAGGGAGATCAATAGGACTAGATAAACCTTCTGAGAAACACTAAACCTATTTGTAAAAAAGGAGATTATCTTTTAAATCATCTAAAAGTCATATCACAAAGTCTACAATACTTTGTTTTGAAGCCAACATCCAGAAGAGGACTCAAATATCATTTCCACTACATCCAATGAATCTAGATATTCAATGCATAACACACATAGATTTCTCAAACTTATTCTACATATCTAGATCTATTGTGTTCTTTTGTTTATATTTATTTATAAGAGAGTGTATCTGTCTCCAAAACAAACACTATCTCCCATGAACATTTGAAGGAAACTAGATATCCTCAAACTCACACTCATTTTATCCTTTCTATCTCACATAGAATAGTGGAAGAGTTCAAGTGTGACCTTTTTGTTGTTTTTCCCATGAATAACTATAGTATAGGTCATGTGTGACCTAGATAGCCTAGTGTGCTATTGTGAACCCCGATCCAAGGTGTGGATCAAACTATTTATTAAATTAAACTTCCAGGTTGTAGGTGGTCACCAAGTGGAGAGAACTAAGTCTTTGCTTGAGATTTAACCTCTTGTTTATTCTATTCTTATTTTACCATTTAGTTTTTACTTACTTCTTATCCCATATTTCATAAAACTAAATTGAACATTGATAGTTAGTTTAGAAATTGTTTATAACTATTTTGAACCAGTAGGTAAGTTACAAAAGTTATATTAATCTTCAGATTAGTATAGTTGAGAACAAAAATTTTTTTTGAGAAATTAATTGAACATTTAGAAATTTTATAAATTCACTAAAAACTGACTGGAATTATATTTCTAATTGGGGAAAATATTTCAAAGAAACAATTTTAATATAAATTTTTATATATACTCAATTCACCCCCCCTCTTGAGTAATCTACTCTGACCAACACATAATATTATCTAAAATCCAAAATAACTAAGACTCTTCTATCCCTGACCAACGCTCCACCTCTCATGGATCCTTTTACACAAAACCCATCCATATTAAGTTTCATCCCAGTAGCCGGTGGGTTCTAGCATACACATTCCCCCTATTTTGTCTTAAATTACTTTCAACTAAGACAACCACGATTGGAATGAGTTTACTAAGAGAATGGGATACATACCCCCAAGCATTGATGCCCCCTAACTTATCCACCCAATATATTTTCCAACACTTGAATAAAGGACTGGGAATAAATGCTTTTTTCTATTACTTTATTGTGTGCCTCCCAAATTACCCCACACACATCAGAGAAACCTATGTTATAAGACTTTTTCTCCTCACAACAAAGTTTAGGCCCCTAGAACCATTTGGATAAAAACACCACCATGGATTCCCCACCTCCTACCACCCACATGAATCTTTCAATAACATTCTATATTTTAGAAGGTTTATCACTCCTGAAAAGAGGTTTCAGCATGATTCTTGTCTTGGTGTGGGGAGACACTGTAATCTAGAGGCCAGTAAAATCCCTTTCTTCTTTACGTTATCATCTTCTAAGAGGGATTTGTTCCTAAAACTCCATATGAGAAAGTTCATCTTCATTGGAACACATTTTCATGAGAGGGTTTCAGCCCATTCATCATTTCTAGATCATACATGCAATCATTAACGTATGTATTTTCTGTTGAAACATCATGCTTTTCCAATAGATAGAACGCATCTATCTAGATCATCGGACAATATGTTGTTGTCAAACACCTCCCACTATGGATGATCAAGTATCATTTGGATAAGAATATGATAACTAGAGGATTATTTGAAGGTTTTATCTAGAGTTGGACATCCCAGTAAGAATAAAGGTTTTCCACAACGGTTGTCTCTCTATTAGCTAATCTCACCAAACCCCACTACCTAATGAACATTATCATCTAGACCCTCCAGAAGTCATATCATGTGTCTAGCAAAATTTGAAAACTTCTTTACACTAGTAGACCACTCATTCCATTTATCATCATACATTTGTTTCATGAATCTCACCCAAAGAGCCTTCCCTTCAATGATTTCACAGGGCTAGCTTCGCTATCGTGGATTTCATCATTTCAGATATATCGCATATCTGAACAACACCTTCTTCAATTGGTCTTTCCAATCTCCTGTAACCCACCTAGTGACACCTACCATTATCATTAGCATCCAAATAAACTTGGATAATAATTTTTCAATTCGATCCACAGTATATTTCAGAACTTTAATGACTAAGAGAGCATGCATCGTCATGGAAAAAAGAACACTATTTATTAGCATGATGAAACCACTAAAGGGTAGAAAAACTATTTTCAGTGGAAAATATGACATGTAATTTTTCCAAGCATCTCTTCAAACATGATCTTCTTAATTTTACCATTAGAAATGGGTGAACCACTAATATAGATAGTGAGTTTATCAGCACTTGAAAATGATTTTAAGATCACAAAAAAAGCATTGTTAATCTCAGCGAAGATAAAGGGGGTCACCTTTAACAGCACCAAAAAGTCACTAATAAAGGGTGTAGATTATCTATGCTAAAAAATGAACTAATAAAGTCTCCCCTTTTCCACACTATTTTAGCATGGATAAAAGACATTTTTTCCTTGTTTTTAGCACAGTTAAAATACCCATTTATCAGTTCTTTAATTTCCAATGATAAATGGTTTATTTATCAGTGATGCTTTGAGTGATGATAAAGAAGAATTTTATCATCACTGATAAAGGCCTAGCTTCCTATGATGTGTTCTCTATATAACATCACACCCACCAGCAGTAGCTTCACAGTACACACACACCACATACACAAAACTGCACATGAACAATGCACACAAAATCAAATTAGCACACACGAGGGTCTGGAAAACAAAGCTATATACATTTCAAACAATGTGTTATATAATTAAATTTACAATTATCAAACAAATAGTTAGAAAAATTAATGTTTCATCCTTTGAAATCTATGATCACCTCTCAAAAATGTCCACATATGGTGTGAGTTGTTGAAAAAATCATCCCAACTCAAGAAAAAGGTTCTACCTATATAAGAAAACAAATATTATGTTATTAATACTATAAAAAAATTAAACATCAATAAGAAAGAATAAATTAATAAAATATTAATTCTTTATAAGAAAGACACATTTGGAGTTATACAGGTCACACTGTGTGTCATATCAAGGAAGGGTTGATTCCTACACATCACAAATGAGTTATGGATCATTTTACTAAAATATTAAAATAATATGAATGGGTTTTCTTAGTTTTGAGCATGTACCTTTTTTTACAAAAATTATTATCAAATTTAAATGACATACATGGATTTATACCAATAAAATGTTTCATTATATTGAGGTTTGTTTGATTCTAACACATCACAAATGACTCATGGATCATATTTCTAATGTATCAAAATAATCCAAATAGGTTTTCTTGGTTTTCAGTATAACAGTAGTGTTTTTTTACTGAAATATCATTTCAAACCAAAAAGACCATTTGAGTCATACTGGTTGTATCGTGCATCTGTTTGAGATGATACTGCTTCATAAATGGATTAAAGGAATTAAAAATCGCTCTCCTAAATTATGAAGACAATTTGAGGGGTTTTTCTTCATTTTCAGTGAGTGAAACGTTTTTAGAAAAAATGTCAATTTTAAATAGATAATGGAAAATTTTAGTCATAATGTTAACATCGTAAATCATATTTAGATGTGGTTGTTTCCTTAAAAAATTGCTCTTGGATCATTTTATTAAAGTATCAAAATAATCCAAATGCATTTTCTCATTTTTTTAGTCTGTCACTTGTTTTTTTTACTTAAATTAATCTCAATTTTAAATAAAAACACATTTATATTTATACCTATCACATTGTTCATTGGATTGAGCTGTGGTTGATTCTTACATGTCACAAATGACTCATGGATAATTATTATAAGGTATCAAAACAATCCAAATGTGTTTTATTGGTTTTCAGTATTTAAGTTGTTTTTTTTACTAAAATATCATTTCAAACAGAAAACATGCTTTTTGATTCATACCTTTCATATCTTGTGTAAGTTTGATGAGAGACTCCTTCTAACATGTCATAAAGGACTTATGAATCACTTTACTAAATTATTAAGAAAATCGGAAAGTGTTTTCTTGGTTTTTATTGAGTGATATGTTTTGTTCTAAAATGTAAATTTTAAACTAATAATAGACACTTTTAGTCATACTGGTCACACCGTGCATTAGATTGGGGTACAGTTGTTCCTACATGTCACAAATGAATCATGTATCATTTTCCTAAAGTATCAAAACAATCTGAATAAATTTTCTTGGTTCTCAGTATGTAAGTTGTTCTATTCACATAAATTAATGTCAATTTTAAATAAAAAGACACATTTAGATTTATATCATTTACATCATGTGTTTTATTGAGGTGGGGTTGATTCCAAAATGTTATAAATGACTCATGGGTTGTTTTAAAAAATTATCAAAATAGTGAGAATGTTTTTTCTCAATTTTCAGCATGCCAGTTATGTTTTTTACTAATATTAATGTCAATTTTAAATAAAAAGAGACACTTTTAGTCGTACCTGTCACACCGTGCATCGGATTGTGGTGTTCTTGATTTATACACATGAAAAATGTCTTATATATAATTATCCTAAAGTATAAAAACAATCCTAAAGTGTTTTATCAGTTTTTAGTATGTTAGTTTTTTTACTAAAATATCATTTCTAACTAGAAACACGTATTTTGATTCATATCAGTCGCATCGTGTGTCGGTGTGACATGATACTACTTCACTCATGGAAAAAATAACTTATGAATCATTTTTCAAAATTATGAAGACAATCGGAGTTAGTTTTCTTGGTTTTCAGTGAGTGATGCATTTTGATAAAAAATGTCAATTTTAAAGTGATAACAGACACTTTTAGTCATATCAGTCAGACTGTTCAATAGATTGAGGTGTGGTTGATTCCTACACATCAAAAATTACTAAAGAATAATTTTAATAAAGTATTAAATCAATTTGAATGAGTTTTTAATGTTTTTAGTATGTCACATGTTCTTTTTCGCAAATTTATTATTAATTTATTATAAAAATACACACTTAAAGTTATAATGGTCACGCTATGTTTTGGATTTAGGTATGGTTGATTCTTACATGTAAAAAATGAATTTTGAATCATTTTCCTAAAGTATCAAAACAATACTAATGTGTTTTCTCAATTTTTAGTATGGTATTTGTTCTTTTTATTAAAAATATTAACAATTTTATATAAAAATTGACGCTTTGGGTCATACTGGTCACATATTCATGATATTTTCGTACATTATTAAATCAGGTATGCTTCCCATACCATTCTAAAAAAATCTATCTCATATTTTGAATAGTATTCTTCTCTAAAATCATGGTAGTACAGAAAAAATATAAATACACAAAGGATTAATAAGTATATTAAATGAAATATTATTTATCATCAAAAATACATATTCAGGGATGCTTGTTTGTTCATAAAATACAATCTTTTTCATAAATTTACATACATAATAAGCACAGTATTTATCATTTTTATGTTTCGATCACTGTAGAAACATTTAGAAAAATAAGTAATTTTTTATATGTGTTGGGACAGTGAAATATTATTACATATATACCCTAATTTTTATCTAGTTTTAGTACTTGTGATTTTTCTTTTCCTTTTCCCCTGGCCTCATTCCATGATATAGATGATATTCACGCACCACCCTATCATAATAGAATCCTCATTAAAAGATAATATAAATCTTATAACAAGATTTTTGTTCTAAAATATTGGATATAGTGTATTAGAAATTGACAAAATCCATCATTTTTTGTCAATTTATTGGATATCCATGCATTGAATCCAAGAAATAAATCATTGTAGTATCCAATTTTACAGCAATATGGATTAAATGCTTCTTAAAAACAAAAAAAAAGAAATAAGTAATACAATAAATTAAAATATATTTCATATGATTAAATTGTACAGTTTTACCCATGCATCATTGTTATTAAGTAGATTCGGTCATTCATAATTTTTTTGTTAAATGATTTGAGTAGGCCAACCACTACTTCACCCACTTTCTTGGATTCTATATATGTTGGTTTTGTAGAGGTAACGTGAGGACTAACGAGTCTAAATTTTTCTTCATGGGGAAATCCCTTCAATTTTTTTTCATGTATACACTTATGAAAAATATGAAATGTATTTAGTCATAATTATCATAGTATATTAGCTTTTGGAAAATCAAATCATGAAAACATACCTCATGTATACATTTACTACTGAGTTGCCTAACCACCCATACTTCGGGATTTCACTTACTTTTCCAATACTAATGAAATATTGATCTTCCCCTCTATACATATTTTCATCAAAAAGAATTTTGTGAACCCCACCATATATCAACTTCATGTTCACATTAATCTGTAATGATAATAAATATAGATATATAACATGTGGGTTTAAGGTGCTTTTGGTAGATTGTTTTGATAGGTTAGTTGATCCTTGATATGGTTTTGAGTTGTTATTTCTTCTCACCCCCTTCCATGTGTCCATATGTAATAACATTCACCAGTTTAGACCTTTTTTCATTAAAGACTAAAGGTTTATCTTGAAAAAAATTGAAAATTAATACCTCTATGTTGACATGTTTATTTACAAGCTGTGACATCCATGCGATTAATATTCCAAGAGCTTGTTCGACCTTATGAATATCCTCAACATCAATTGGAATAGGTATCTCATTGTTCAGCTCATGGACTATGTTAATCATAACTTTTAATTGACCTTTTTGAAGTGTTCTATTGTGTGGCGTGACGATCTAGATATTTAAAACCACATCCCTTGCTACAAAGTGATGGGTGGGTGTTGATAGATATAAATCATAGTCATTTTCACCTGTTACAATATCAGTATAGGAAAGGTATCAGTGTCTATTTGTTTCACAATTCATAGAAAAAACTATAATAACATTGATTACCTCCCCTAAGAAAAGTTTTTTAGAGGAATGTCTCGCCTCAAAGCAAGTGGTGGTGGGGCGGGATCTTGACACGCTGGTTGTTCTTGAGTTTCTTTTCCTTTTTTAGCCTTGACACCATATTTTCAATGAACTATTTATGCAATTCCATATGCTCTTCAAATATAGGATTTGTTTCTCTCCTTATTTTGAATTCTACACATTGATCCTCCTATTGTTTTTTTTATCAAAAAATTTTTCTTGGTGTCACCCCAAAATCTGCACCTTTGATGCGGACATACTTTTCTAGATGATTCAAGGACATCAAAGGTATATCCACATCAGGTTTGGGTGTTTCGGATTCCTATGACTATGTCTGATAGAAAATATAGGAAAATAATTAATTATTGTTGTGTAATATTGATTTAAATAAAATAATATTTTTTATGTCATGCTTACACATATTTCCCACACTTTTGGTGTGTTTTCTACTATTAGTATACCATATTTATTTACATCAACCTCCTTATATAGCACATGGTGTGGGATAGAAGTGACATTGTATTTGGATTCATCAATCTTAATATATATATAGGAACATAGTTATGGTGTTTTTTATGTCACATAAAAGTATTACAGTAAATTGAAAATATATACCAATTTTATTCAAGTAAAGCATACCCCTTTTTTCTTTATGGTAGGTGTATGCTGGTTTTGCTGCTCGATCCTTATTTTCAGCACTCATTCGTTGTTTCATTAATAAAAAATTGTCATACAAAGTGATGAATACATGTATCATCAAAAAACGTATTACCAAACCCAATATACCTGAAAATACTACTCTTTATGATGGCTATTAAACACATCCCACGTTCTGTGGGTTATAAGGTGTGAAAAAATAGAAGAACGGTGTGAGTTTATTTTTCCTACAGAATCTTTAAGATAACATTTTTTAAAATTGTGTGAAATACTCTGTAAATCCTTCCAACAACCCTTAATACATAGTCCTTGTGTGAGTCATCCACTATAAATACACTCTACAAGGGATGATGAAGAGTAATTCAATGTTTCATTATTTTATTTTTTATTAAATTAAAGAAATTATACATCATAATTTTACCGTAATATCTCCCCACATTAGTGTCTTAAGCCTGGGGAAAACATGGTATCACGACTATACATCAATCAAAATGTGTATCTGAGTGATGATTCCAATGTAACTACTGAACATGGCCTTGTTGGGGTTAAGATGTTGGCCCTTCTTATTCCATATAACCTCATATTTGATGCCTTTCACTTTTTCCTTAAGGATTTTTGTTAACACAATCAAACTACAGTGTTCCTATTTTTTATGCGTCGCCATTATTTTGGTGCTGACCTTTTCCTCGGTTTAAACATCATCAATATGTTCCTTTATATCACTAGCATCGGCATGTTAAGATGGTGGTTGTACCTACAAACTAGGAGAAGCAGCAACAATAGGTTGAGGAACCTGTTGGTCCTCTGCACTGTGGGAAGCAGCAGGTTGAGTGACCTATTATGCCATAGGATTGGGCGCATCATCACATGCAGAAGTCATTATCTATGGAAGTGGTTCAAAATTTAATTTAGATTACATAAAATTGTCTATGAACAAATTATAACATAATTTAACCTGATGTATATTAAAAAATATATAACCTGGTTATTGAACTCTGTTTTTTAAGACTGAATGGATTTGTCTCTTCTATCGACTATCAAAATCCTTTCATTATGGTGTCCTATAACATAATAAATTTCTTCTACATTAGGAACACTGCAAAATGATTGTGACATCCCAATTAAAGGGTCAACCTTTGTTGAATTTTCATCTGACCCATCAGTGGTTTTGATGGATTACAGAACAATTGACAAGTTTTGGTTTGTAGGATCTAGAACATAAAATACTCATACTGCCTATGATTCCATTATAAATGGTATTTATTTGTACCCTTCCTTACTAAAATCAACCTTCACGAATCTCAATTCATCTATTTTAATAGAACTCATGTTATCAACCCACTTTCATTGAAAAATTATCACCTGGAAGTTTGAATAATCCAACTCCCATATTTGTTTGATGATGCCAATGTTTGAAAAATTCGCATAAATTGGATTTTTTTCCTTAGCACTGGAAACACGCATTGCTTCATCCACAAGTGTAACTCCACTATTATGCATGGTACTATCTTCATCATGTTAATTAGTATAGAATTTATAAACATTAATTACATAACCATTATAAGATAATACATACACAGTTGGTCCTCCATCTAGCCATCAAAGTCATTTTGAAATTGAGTCTCGATTTTCATCTGACTCCTTAAATATATTATCATAAAGTCATCCTATAAAATATTAATTATGTGTATTTGATATCCATTTTTCAGACCATGAGGGATTCAAATGACTAAGAATTTATTTATGGGTTTTGATATATGGGAAAACCTCCAATTTTTTATGAAAAATGTAAAGGTGGTTCTGTTGTCGATCTATAATATTGATTGTGACAACCTCTCTTCCAAATATTATTTCACCTGCAAGCTACCTAGTGTGACAAGATTTTGTTAGACCAATGCTTTCTATACTGGATAAGTATTAGGTATAGAATTCAATGGATTCCTCAATAATATATCGCTATGTAATATAACCATCTCGCCAAATTTGATTTTGGCATACCCTTTAGAAATCTTCATATATCATTCAATATGGTACATACATATATAGTGTATAGGAACACATTGTCAAATCTCTCTCACCAAGTGAACCATAATATCAAATAAAGTTGATGGGAAGAACATTTCTAATTCACCTAATAAAATGGCAATTTATCTTTATATAATTAGAAATTTCACCAGGTCTATAACTTTACTACATATAGATTTAAAGAAGAAACATAGCTTTGTTAAAATATAATGGAAATTATTATAAAAAATGAAATGTAATTCTATAGGAATTGGATATTTCATCAAAATGTGGTATTCATAAGATTTCAAACCCATTAACTTTAAATCGGTTATTGAGACACTATTCATGATATTGGATGAATACACCTCTGGAACCTTTATGTCATTCTAGAAGTTGAAAAACAGATATCTCTCCTACCTGGAAATAGTGTAATTTTTTGGAGGAAGAAAATTTTGTTTTTCACACTTCACTAGAACAAACTCTTCTCGTATTCGAATGCCAACCATGTCCAACCTAGCTTTAATTCTAACCTTTGTTTTTTCGAGTGCATTTAACAACGTTTTGATGACACTGTCACATATATTTTACTCAACTTGCATAACATCATGAAATTTTCTGATGTATAGAAAATTACATTATATTAATTCTATAAAACTAATCTCTTTTTCTAACTGGTTTTCGTAACATTTTTCAAAAATAGTTTACCAAAAGCAGTGTCCACATATTTTACTTTATCAAACAGTTGATTGTCAGTTAGGGGAGATGGTGTTGTATGTTCTTCTATATTTCCATAGAATGGTGTCATCCAAGATTGATTTTTATATCACTGGGGTAGAAATATACGATGCCCTAGAAACATGGTTTTCGACAAATGTTTCAACCTAATTGATTGTGTACCTTGTTCGCAGATGGGACACCCATGACTTCCTTTAATTATAAATCCTGATAAATTCCCATAAATATAAAAGTCATTTATCGTCCTATACAACATGGATATTATTTTGAAATCTTCATTTCTATAAGAATCATACAATGTAACACTGGAATCCAACAATAATTTTAAATCATCAATCAATGGATGTGAATAAATATCAATATCATTGCCTGGTTGTTTCAGTCCTGATATAATCATTGATCGCATGATGTGTTTTTATTTCATGCATAACCATGGTAGAAAGTTATATTTTTCCTACATAACTAGACATATACTATGAGTGATGATTTGAAAACCAAAATAATTAACTCCATCTATAGATAATGCTAGAAGAATGTTCCTCGACTCATTTCCAAAATCAGGATACTCATGATCAATTATCTTCCACTAATGAGAGTCTTCAGGGTGGTGTAGTTTCCCATATTTATTTCTTTTGGTTGTGTGCCACGTCAATTTCCCTGCAGTCTCATCACTTCCATATAGGCACCTAATACTTAGAATTATTGGAATGTACCATACAAATTTGGTAGGACCAGATTCATCTTTCTTGTATCAAGAAGCACCACACCTTAAGAATTATCTAAGTTATTTTTCGTCCTTGTGCAATAGTATATAGTCATCATATAGGAATATATTCATTCATAGATCATACCCATTAAACATATCATTCTTTTGGCGTTGTATATTCAACTCGAGAGTTAATTATCTTCTGGGAACATGTTATTCAAGAGAGAAAGTAATTATGTAAAACTGGCTTCACTCCATATGTTTCCCGCTCCCAAATTATACAGTATAATTATGGCTGACAATGATGTATATTTAGTGCAACCACCATACAATGGAAAATTCACTCAACTCTTTAACTTCTCAAATAATTTTGGGCAATCACGAAGTTCATCTTCAGCTATCATTTCCATTTCCTCAATACGATCTTCATCATCATTCACATTTTTAATCACATCCTCAATACGGTATTATTTATTTTACCCACTTATAATCATATCATATGATCCATAAAACACATTTCTATACTAACCACTAGCTACATTCTCTTTTTCCTCATGTTTATTCCAATATTTATACCTTTGGTCTATTCTATGATAGATCAAGTGTTCTTACAACTCCTTTGGTCTAACTATTATTGAATAACAATAGCGTAAACACAGAAAAAGGATTTGAGAAGGGTCATATGTATTATCTTTTGAAAACTTGATTATCTATTTCACTCCATCTTCTTACTCTCTTGTCAAACTATAAGCATTAATCCATTCATTATTCATAGCAATCCTATTTGATTCAGTGATATTAATTTTTAACAAAATAAATAAACAAAACATTGATATAAAAATTAACCAAGGCTAAAAATAGTTATAGACTTTAAGTTTCCTTTGAAAACTATTTATAAAATCACAGTTGAAATCCCATTAAAAAAACTAACCATTTACACAAATTCCTCTTTAAAATAACATACCCTTTTAAAATAAACCATTCAGTTTGAAAATCTCTTTCTCAAAAACCTAATTCCTTTTTCATAAATCATTGAGGGAAAATTCAGGACCCAATCATGTTAATCATTTAAAATGAACAACAAACCTCTATATTTGAAAATTTTCATTTAAAACATCACATGCCCCCTGTAAAAATGAAACCAGCATTACATACATTGTCAAAACATTCACATCCATTTAGTAAATCCAATCAAGTGAGTTAATAAAAACTTCACATGAAACCTAAGTCTATGTATAGTTTATAAATCATTTTAAATTTATTTAAAACCAAAAAAAGGTATATTGAACACATTTTTCAAACACGTTTTTTAGTTTATTCTAATAACACCTCATGGAAATCACCATTATTTCTAAATCTAGTAATGGATTTGGGACGTTTATCTTATGTGTTCTCAATTATCTGGACCCATAAGTAACCACGTGAACATCATGGATTGAAACTGTTCAAATCATGACTCCTGATACATCACAATATAAGACATACTCATTACCAAGCTCATTTATTATTAAGATTGCTGTTTTCATCAATTTCCCATTAAGATCTTAGATGGATCACTCATGAACATCTAAATACACATATTGAGATACAAAACATAGGTCAGATTTTGTATAATTCCATGTCTATTTCAATGGTATTATCATAGATGGGAATTTGAAGTTATTAGTTCTTCCATTTCTCATATAATTCAAATATCATCTTAGAGTCCTCCACCATATTACATATTGTCTTATCTACTACCATGACTTATCCATACCATGAATGTTGGTAGTATAACTAGCCCATGGAAACATAAGCATTGTTACAAAGGGTAGTGATTAAGAACCCACTCCAGACCAATCACCTGATTCATAAAAATAATCATAACTCATTCTAACTAAAATATCATAAAAGGAATGTTAAAAGGGAATAAAAAACCAATAACTCAAACATAAACACTAGTGACCCCGGTTAACTCACCAAATCCAATTTTCCAACCATGGACCAATCTGAGCATCAATAACAAAATAGAATAGGGCACTAAAAAAGTAGATATAAAAGTGTCACACACTCCTTTCTACTAGTTCATGTGTAGGATATGAGTTAAACATTCATCGTATTCTTTCATAAAGACTTTTCTTTGAATCCATTTATAATATAGGTCATAAAGTTCTATTTTTAACATAAGGTATAAATTATTTTTTCAGATGAATTATAAAACAAGTGTAAAAACAATAAACTTACATATTTTCAAACAACCTCCCTTTTTATAATATAAAATTAAGTATGACTAAAATTTTGAAATAAAATTATCAAAAAATGGAAAGAGGACCTTTAAAACCATATAATATAGTTAAATAATAGTTTATCCCTCTTTTAGAACATTTTCTAAAAATATATTTTTCATAAATAACCTCAATGAAAAGCCAATTTCTTAAAACTCATTCAACAAATAACCATTTTTTCCTTTTTAAATAATTTTTTTTAACCATTTAAATAAACATATTTGAGAGTAGGAAAATACACACTCGAAGTGAAATAGTGATCATAACTAGGCACTAAAGAAACAAGGAAACATAATCCAAAAAACTACAAAATGATGGTGCCATATAATCAAACAAACTAGTGGAATACAATCCATCCAAGAAAATAAATCCTCTAAAGTTTCATAAGAATGATGTAACAATCATGTGAAGCTTCCTAAGACTTGTGTATTTGGATCCTGAATTAGATATGAGGAACCTAGGTCGATACTATTTAACTTATCATATCCAAGTAATCTTATAGAACTCACTAGGCTTCATCTTGATCATGGGATCAAAAGAAACCCTGGTCCCTTCCAATACATTCTAGGGAAACTGAAACATATCAGAAACTCACTCAATATAACTGGGTCCTTAAAATAGTAAACTCACTCCACAAAAGGTATTTCACTTATCTGGATCCCTACCAGTCACCTAGAACACCCATGACATTTCAATAGTGGAAGTGAGCAACCGATTAAATAATTGGTCATCACATAAATATAATTTCAATAATTTTAAATTTTACCTCACCCCACCTCTTATGCCCTCATAAGAAACAACACATTTCACATCATATTATAAGCCTCACAATAATCATAAGAATATAAATATTCCCACAAGGGGTCACGAGCCACAATAGGAACAATAAATGCATGGAACTCAATTATGGGTCTCCCATATTTATAAATTAACTTACATTAAATTACCAACTAGGATTTTACAAATGTGCTTGAAAATCCAATCTATTTTCACCCCATTTGAGAACAATATTACAAATTCCATCCAAAACCCATTTATTGAAATGCACTAGAATGTCCATTTAGAAACCAAATCATTTTCTATAAATAAATTTTTAAAATAAAAAAAACCCTTCTATTTTTTAAGTAAATATCTTCTAAGAACTCTTTTACCCAAATGGTCCGAAGGACTTCATTTTTATTGATTTTTTTGATAACCCCCTTTGAAGGGATGTGGGGGGACCCTTACATAGCCTATGGTCCTAGATATTACATTTCCTGTAGGGTTTAGGAGACATTACATGACCCGAAGGTATTAGGGAATTCAACTAGAAGATAACTACACGGAACTGCCCCTCCCCTGCATCTAGATCGTGATGGTAGCTCTCCAACTTTCCATGGTTGTTAGTGGGATCTACCACTCATAATTGTTAGTGGGATCTACCAGTAGATTTTTAAATAATTTAAAGGATAAATTCCATGAAATATAAACAATTTTAGTGAAGGACTTGTCTTATAATATGATATGCACTTTACTTAACACCCACTTCTCCTTAATGCAGGCCTAAAAATAGTCCATGTTTCTATATCCCTCTTTAAACTAGATAGACCTTTATTTCTCCCTGTAAACCCTCTCAATCTCTAGCAGTTTATCATTAAGCAACATTTTCTTATCCCTGAGAGATATAAACACATCATCCTACCAGGACTATTGTAGTCTTCATTCAAGCCTTTCAATCTCTACTTAAATCAACTCCATGTAAGTGTCAATATTTCTCTAATATCTATTCCATTCCATAAGGTCATTCCTTGTCCTCTTAATTTGCTTCATTAATCGTTCCTAGGGGATCCCCTAAACATGCTATAACCAGGAGTCTCTGACCTTTTGAATTAATCTTCAACATTAAACCATCTTCTTAAGAAGATGAAATTATCTAGACCTCTATGCTCACTATTTATATTGATCACTAATAGAGATTGATTCAGTAGATTTATAGGGAGATGGATAACTGATGTTTGAGGATAGGAATCCAAACACTGAATATTTCTAAGGAAACAATCAACTCTACTCAAGATCCTCCTGCCACCCTTTTTGTTATTACACCAAGTGAGTCGACCACTTGTATACCCTAGATCAAACAAACCATTGGGTTATATGCAAGAGTTAAAGTCCTTAATAAAGATATTGGAATAATTCAGACCACCTTTCTTGTCTCTAGAATCTACAATATTATTGAACTATACTATAATAAACCAAGCCAAGTTCCCATGATAGAAGTTATCTGAGTTCTGCAACAACTACCTCCTTCCTATAGCATCGCAGCTAGCATACACAAAAGACACAAGAAATTCGAAACCTCCCATTTTCACATTAATTAAAATATAATAAGAGGAGGCATAAACCCATTCCACCTCAACATCACACTTATATAAAACCCATATATGATAATTTCATTGGTTGGAATTCAATTAATAGTATAACCCCATGTTTTTGGAAGAGAATTTCATATGATCGACTAATTATTTAGTTTCCAATATAGAAATAAAAGATACATATAAATGACATGATTAATTTTGAATGTATTCACTTTTTTTCTTCACCCAACCCCCTCATGTTAAATACCATTAAGGATATCATTTAAGACTGATAGAGGTGGGCATGCAGCCTAAAGCAGAACTCATCTACATCTATGAGCTAACCAGTAAAACTCTTTCAGACTGATATTGGGAGTGGTATCTAAAGTGAGTAATTGGATTGTGGCTTCCAGAGGGTGAACTAATATCCTTAGGATAATCCACATCAGTCCCCAGAAACCCATGCACCACCTTGTCTGAGCCTGACACCCCCAAAACTAGAATCCTATTAGGCGAGTACAATAATTCTTCTCTTCCCTCTATTGAAGGAATTTTTTAAATCATAACCACTAAGTAATATGGACACAAAAGAAAGGGGTGACATCAGTTTATCAGAAAGGATAAAAATAATATATCACAATAAAATATATTAAGTGAGAGTAATATGTAATTTTGGGTATAATTAAGATATATCATAAAATTATACCCAATAAAACATAAAATATAAACCACGAGACATGGAACATATTTCTTCATAATATAAGTTCTAAATAAAAATAGTTTGGAAGCATTAGTCAATAAACATGATCCCTGAGAGAAAAATATAGAAATAAGAATATGGTAAGAGAATGAAAAGAAATAAGGGATAAGAAAATATAAAATTATGAACAAAACCTAACCATGATTTTTTCAACACAAATATGATTGAGAAATGCTTTACCATAGTTACAATCAATCACACCTTTTGGAATTATTTATTAGTAATCATGCCTATAAAAAACCTTACGAGTATAGCTAAACCACAATTATACCCACACACAAACTTGTGATTATATCTAAACTATAAGTATACTTGTGAAAAACCTCATGGGAATTTATAAAAAGTAATTATTCCTATACACAACCTTGGGAGAATAGTTTAATAACAATTATGTCGACACACACAATGATTTAATCATGAGATTTAAAACCATATCCAGTTTACTATAGGGTAATAAGGACCCCATCATCATCTTCCATGCATATGAGTGACACTAAAATCAAATAATTTATCCTATCATTATATACCCATGATAAAAAAATGGGTTTCATAAAATTTTTAAATGGAATGTCCTAAAAAAATTGAGTATTTGATAAAAAAATTTAATCTCTTATATGGAGTATTTACATAGATCACATATAAGGTGATTTATGAACCATTACTCAATTTCATAAGAATCATATGAAAATGGAAGAGAAATCACAAATAGAATTTATCTTTGATACTGTTTCATAATAAAATATTAAAATATTTTATTTTTATGTTACTTTCCAAAAACCATTTTTTAGATAATGAAGATTAATCCTTCTAAATCATTCTATAAAAAAATTCCAATAAATAAACATTGATATGTAAAAAACATATGTTATAATGGGAATTTCAACAGAAGTATATATGATAATGGGAGGGGAAAACCTTTTAAATATTTTAAAATTCCATTATTGAAAAACCACATAATTAAAAGTATAATGAAAACATTCTTTAAAATTAATAAAGTTTAATGAAAGCAACAATGGTGGTAAAAAAAAATTTCTTTCTACTGGGGAAAGAGAATATTGGTGGGATGTTAAAACATGGAAATGGAAGAAAAATCTCAGAAAATAGATTACATATATTCTTTTCAAAATAACATTTATTAAGGAATAATTTACTCATCATGGAAGAGAATATCTTTTCAAAACATTAATTGCCTATAAAATAAGATGGAAATATAACATAGAATCTTAAAAGTATATGATAATTCAACCTTAATAGATTTTAATTGAATTTGAGTGATTATTTAAGAAAATCCCTTACAAAATTAAGAGAATTTAAATAAAAACAATAAAAAATATATCATTAAATTATACTTTGATTACCATAAATCAAAGGTATTTAATCATATAAAATATTGAATGGGAAGTATATAAACCATATAAATAAAATTAGGTTCATTATATAAAAACAAGTCTCAAATAGAAAATATTTGAGACGAAAACCCATACAACATTTGTAATCAATAATTTAAAAATCCATGAGTTAATAAGAAATCAATAAAAATTTGAAAAAATGAAATATAATATAATAATTCTACAAAATGATAAGGGGGATTTATATTCACTGTGAAAAATAAAACATGTTATAGAATATAAACATGTCTGAATTAATTCAAATTTTAAAAAAAAGAACCCCTTACAGTGTTATCAATTCATTCTATACAGGTACATTACTTTTTGAATAATATTTTTATTAGATACCATATTGGGATCCTTATTCCTCAATATTTCATTAAAGGCAGTTTTTCTTATGTTTTTGTTAAATGTAAATCAATTTCGTCTGATTTTGGGTATTTTACTGATCAAAAATTATTTTTTAATATCAAGGTAAATAATTAATATAATAATTAAAGAACAAAAAAAAAGACATTTTTCCTATTAACATATAATAAATTTAGTATTTAAGTTCCCATAATCATCCATGATGTATTTGTATATAATTATTCATTTAGGTGGTTAACAAACCCCAAAAATGAATATGTTATCTCCACAAGGGTGAGAATGGTTAAAAAAATGTATAATATCATTATAAAAAATAAAAATTAAGAGACTATATCCTATAATTGTTTTATTTTGGATAAAAAAATAAAATCAATATGAAAATGAAATTTTTACTTTGTAGAGGTTGTGGTTATGAAAATGTATGGTCAATGTAAATTTTATAATCAAAGTGTGTGGAGATAAATAAATAAAGGATTTTAAATTAATATAAAAAATCATTAAATTAATGGAATTAATTTCATTATATAGCTATGGTTAGGATAGGTTTACAATAGAAAAAATTTATAAGAAAATGTAATGATTATATAATAGAAAATTTGTTAATTTGAACATTTCCTTTGAAGTAACCTTGAAAATTAAGGGATTAAGATAACTTAAAATAATAAGGTGATTATAAAATTGATACAAGATTTTTGGAAGAGAATTTTTTTTGCGTTTCATGGAAAAATTACATGAAATTTTTATGTTATGAACTGGAGGAAGTTTCCCCTTTTATAAGTAAATAAAAATAATCTTTTTTGCATACCACTTACTTTTTAATTATATAATTACACAATCCAAGTGTTAATGATTAAAATTATCAAAATAGGGAATTTTAGGGTTTTAATAGGTAGATAAATCCTCAACTAAGTGTTTCCACATATTTTCAAGCATTTTGGAAGTCATTTGTTCTTATACTTATATCTTTACTTTATTTATTACCTATGTATCTAGTTATTACTAAATAATCATATGTTTTACAAAAATATAGAATAAAACATCCTAAAAAAATTTCATGTGATGAACATAAATTTAATCTACATATAATCTAATTCAATTTATATATAATGTAAAATTTTATTTCAATGTAATACATTTTATATATATATAAAACAATGTTTTTAAAAAAATTGTGTTTTAAATATTATGTGATATTAATATTATTTATAATTGGATACCAAAATTTTTTTTCTTCATAACTAATATTAATGTCATAATTTTAATTATTATAAGTTAATTTTTAGATAATATAAACATACCATTAATAAAACAATTATTTGAAAATAAATTCATAAAATTATCATAATCATTAACATTAATTAGAGTGATCAATGTTTTAGGCTTCAAAATGAAATTAAAAATAATATATTATATAATCATGTTGATATATAAAATTTAATCCATTCTATTGGATTTAATTTCTACATGTGATGAAAAAAAAATTTATAAGAAACTAAATTAGTTTACAGAGTAAATTATTGTTTATATTCCCAAAAAACTATATGTGGGTTTTATAAATAAAACATAGTAATTTTAAATGATTTTTATTATAAATATATTTTTATATATTTTATATACAAAAAATTTAAAAATATTTGATTCATTATTTAATTATTATAATTTCTTAAAACTAGTGGTTTGAACAATATCAGAATTTTTTCACTATTTTCCTAAAAATCAACTATTTCAAAAAAATAATATTCAAGTAATATTAATTTTTTTAATATGAAATTTTTGTTTAAATTTAATAAATAATAATATTAAAGTTTATTATTTAACTTTTGAATAAAAAAATAAATATTATGAAAAAAAATTATTATAAAAAATATATATTTTTAGGATATAACCTCTCTTATTCAGATTTCCGATCATTAATAATTAAATTAATTTTAAAAAATTATTCATATAAAATAAATTATATCATTATTATTCACAAGTTTCATGGAAGATAATTCCATATCATAAAAATTTAAATATTTAGAAAAAATCATTTCTAAACATAAAATGATCTTACATGACATTTAAGCCATACTAATTGAATATCATTCATATAAATAGTATAATTTATTTTATTTCAATAATTATTTAAATAATCAGTTTTTATAATTTATTTTAATTCATTCAAAATCGAGGTTTTTTGGGTTATACAAAAATATTCAAATTTGATCTAAATATATCTTGGTTTCATTTTAGTTCATTGTTTCATGTGGAGCAAGCTATCAAACATTTTATTTACATAATGAAAACAAACAGTAAAATCTTATGTCTTTAAAATATGTAAATTTTCTATGACTCATGGAAAACTCTTATTATCCCATGTTCCTTTTAATTATAAATTTATCTTATGTTCATGTTTTTTCATCCTAATGATCTTACCCTTGATGATCTGTTTACAATTTTTTCTATACTAAGGATTTGAGCCCACCCTTTCTTTTGAGTCCCATGTCATCAGGGAAATACATAAATGATTATGTTTAAAATATTTCCTCTATAAAGATATTGTGGAACATGTTTAAACCAATATCTAAAATATTATTTTTATATGGATGTTGGAACCCATAAATGTGTACCAAACACTTTACCATTGAAGACTAGAGAAGTGTGAAGCTCGTACAAAAATTACTAACATATTCCTTACAAAGGATAAAGATTGGGATTTATTTTATAAGGGAATATATTTTAGACTATATTTCACCCATTTTACTTAGAATTTATTCTACATGTTTTATGTTTATTCCCTTATCCAAAACAATTGTCCAGCCCTAAAAAGCTAGCTCACAAACTCAAGTATGTCACATACGAGAGTCTCCTCAACCATGCCTAAGAGCTAGTGAAGCCATCCATCCCAACAATATGAATATGGGTGAGCATTAAACCCTTTGGTGATGCATGATGTGTATAAAAGGTTCCAAGGTGGGTCACATGAGGGTGAGTTACGATTGGTGAGGGCAACCGTGTAGTGTTGTGAGTGATGAACCCCACTGTTGGCATGACTGATGGCTAAGAAAGGATAACTTATTAAACATATCTCATCCAAGTGTAAAACCAATATGGTATGGATAATCCATTACATGAACTATTCCACATTAAAACATATTGATAAAACCACATGTGTTTAATCAAATCAATCTATATCGTTTTATCATGCCCTTGTGTTATCTTCAACCTCCATTCATCCTTGAATCAACTGGTTTGAGGTTGTGAACCACTCCCAGCATTGACTCAGGACTTAAAATCGACCAAGAAAACCATCTTCAACAGTCATGTTGAGAGGCTCAATCTTCCTGAACCCATACATGAATTTTCTATCATGGATTCATGTGGTTATTCAAAGAACTGAGTCATCTCATGAATATAATCAAGAGATTAAATCACATGATGTCATCATGAGAAATCCAATGAGTTATATGGTGAAACTGAGATAGTCATCAGGCCATCATGGGAACATGGGACATCACATTAAATAATAATTATGATCATCATGTCATCACGTGATCAAGAAATCGATCATGTAAATTGAGAATTCACCAAGCCATAACATCTTCGAAAGAGTGATCATCTTCAACCCACAACCTTCAAAGGGATTGTTGTGTGTGCGAAATCAAGAAATCATGTGACCATATTATGGTTTTTTATGCTACTAAGGGATGATAAACTAAGCATATCATGCGAACAGCATGAATCCATTCTTATAAGTACTATGGATCATGAAATCAAATGGCAATGAACCTGAGAATCCCTAGGGACATCAACTCAACTTCTCAAAAGAAAAAAACCCTATCCTCACTTTCCATTATATTCCCTTCATTAATAGAATCCCTTCACATGAACACCACCACGGTTTCCAAGATTTTGTCTAATGATAGCCCTAACAATCACAAGAAGCTCTCGAAGTCATTATATGAAGCCCAAGGTGTTTGATAAGTGTTTTTCCACTTATATATTTTTATTCAAAATAATCCCTTGAAGCCATCACATGAACGTTCTTGCAACGTAGCCATCAATAACCCTCATTGTATGAAGTTCTCAACCCTTGTCAAGAAACTATCCACCCGAGTATTGCATGATCATGTGAAGCATAATCACATAAATATAATCATGGGAATACCACTACAATGTGATCATGAGATATCATATCAACCTTGATGTTATGTATGTATTTCTCGTTTTAATATATTTAGATCATATAATATGTTCTAAAAAACTTTTTAAGATGGTGTCTGTGGTATGTCCATCATTCAAAGAGGCATAAATACCAGCTGCATTTGCCTGTATAAATCCCTAATCTCACTTTGGAAATTTGGGGATGAACACAAAGATATAGATAAAAATGGAGGCATGGGAAATAAGTTGAACAGTATAGAAAAAAAGGAGATGCATAGAGAAGATAATGGAAGGAAGAATCATGGGAATTTCCTTCATATGGATTATTTGGGTAATCGTGAGAACTCATCATGAGACTCTGTCATGAGACTCCATCTTGAAACTACCTTGAGATCACATAATATACCTATTTTGTGTGATGCATGATTTCATATTAGATTTGAAACTCTTTGTTAGAAAATTTTGTCACATGACACCCAAAACTACTCTCAGTTATGAAAAGGATTCATGTGAACTAGTGTCACAACACTTATATGATGGCCTTGATATACATGTAAACCCATAAACATAAAATCCCCTTTTCATGAAAAACTTAGGATATGAAGACATAAAAATAAACCCTCTCTAATTAATTATTAGTCAATTCAGATTGGACACACACCTCCTTGTCACACAACTCAAGAGATCACTTATGTGATAACATGAATTCTCATTGTTCGTGTGACACCTTCTCTTGACACTTACATGTTAGCCCAGGAATGAAAATATTTTTAATATATATGGATTAAAAGATCTATTCCCATGTAACCCAATTATAATCTATTAGATATGAACCCCAAACATATCAGATTTGATCATATGAAACCCTTCGATGTTTCATCATCGATCACAATGAAGGCCCCAAAACATGTCATCCTTTTCATGTGGAAGCCCTCATACATTTCGTATTCAATCATGAGACACCCTTGAAAATTTCATATTTGATCACTCAAAGACCTTTGTTCGTGTCAGGTAGTCACCTCCGTACATGTAAGGAATATACCCTCAAACATGTTATTCATTTTAGTAAGAAACCCTTAGTCATGTCAGCCTTTTTAGGAAAGAAAACTTGGATATACACCATGTAAACCTATGACTATAAACCATCAGCTCAGCACCCCCCCCCCCATAAGGGGATTCTCCTTAATGGGATATCATTAAAAACTCATGATACCTTATTCATGTTATGCTCTTGAAAGACCCTCTATGACATACAAAAATATTTGATAGACCATTCATGATCATCATATCTCATCGAGTGTACTCGAGCTACCCTTCAACCTAAGAAGCTTCCACAAGGTCATTAAGAGGTTTAAGTTACTTCACTATATGGGAGAAATATTCATCATCATAGGACCCCAATGCCTCATCACATCCCCCAGAATCAATTAAGATCTAGTTACCGCATCTTAGGATCCAAACTCATCCATGTTCCGATGCCAACATAGGTAAAGGAGGAACACATGGGAAGCAGTGTGTCTATCCAAATATTGATGATAGATAAAGAAAGGTATATTCCATCCAACCAAAGAATGTATCTAGGTATTTTAACTATTCCATAGAGAATTATTTGATATAACTTAAAGTAATGAGTATGTCAATTGAGGCAGAGTTGATTGGACATGAAAAGCACAACCCCTACCACCAACATTTTATGTATATAATAGAGAGTTTATTTCACTTTAAGGATTGGATATAGAAGCATATTAATGATGGGATTTTGGGACTATCATAGATTGAATCCACACTCTAATAATTTCAGCACTCTAATCATAACACAAAAATTTTGTTTCCGAATATGTGCTATATATCTCCCAGTGATAGACGAACATCTCCCAGTACTGGAAGAAGAAAGGTCCATTCCTTTAAAACTAATAATACTGATGCATACTTCACATGTATAGTACAATATAAACTTATCAAGATCCCCAAGGACAATAAACCCTTGGATTAATAAATGAATTACCACCTCAATTTTGTATTTATCAATAACTCATTTGCAATACGGTTAAAAGAATCTTTTTCTTTAATAATTAGTGACAGATTTAGGTAAATAAATTATTGATAGAGTTAGAGAATTTGGAAACTCGTACAACATGAATAAGATTCATCCTAACTCCATGTGAAAATCCTCTATTAAAAAAATTGTGTAATGATAACATACGTGCCACATGAGGTTAAAATTCACATTGAAATTTCTTATCACATGACCTAAAACTACAAGACACATGCATCCTTACCGCGAGATATTAAACTACACAAAACATGTCCTGGTCACACGATGATAAACTACGCGATATCTCAATCTCTGGTATATATTATTATCACTATGTCGAAAATATAATTTTCTATAAGTAACACAAATAAAGTACAATCTATACCCTAGAAATATCACAAAACTTCTAATGCACCAAATTCACCTACTGAGGGAATCACCTGACAGGTCACCTTCCCATGAACTATAATCTATGTATCAAGGAGATCTAACGGGGTGTGCAATGATTCGTAAAAGAGGGATAGGTCTCATATCACTACCTCCACTAATATTTCCTACTTGAATATTCTAGTATAAAATATTTAGTAGGGAAATGTCCCTGGTATCTCAGACTAATTCTGTTATCATATCCAACTAGCAAGCATGGGGAATGCACATATCCATTCCCCCATGAATAAATCCCATTGGAATATTTCAATTTCATGATGTGGAAATAAGTGTTAATATATCCCCACTCTAATTTAAAACCCCAAACATCATATCCTAGCAATATAGTTTGTGCCAGCATATATCCCTACAAATACCCTTCTGATGTTCCAATACCTTTTGGCAGTGACAGAGATACTCCTCCATTATATTCTAGTAATGATATAGGTATATTAACACATTATTATCCAAATAGTTAGATAAGAATATCACCATGACCAATATGAACATGTGTCTATTCCATAGAAATCACATAATATTACTCCCATCATGGAGGATTATCGGCATATTATGATAAAGGATGAGGTATAAGATCGAGATTATACCCCCATTCTGACTATGTTTCATAAAATTATCTTTGAAATCACCTAAGGACAGGTGCATATTCCTACCAGAATAGGCCAACAAAATTTTTCAAAGTCTAACTGAGAACAATCCCATATCCATGCTCTAATTAAGGAACATAAACATATTTTGGAAATCACCACATGACATGAACACATTCCTATCTATGCAATATGATTTCATACTTCAAAGGTGAAATAGGACTTGGTTTATTCCCCTATTCCTACTAGGGTTCATCATATTAGTTTGGTAATCTATTAAGAATAGCCACACATTCATGTCAAAGAAAACATATGGTATATTCCAAAGTCCAACCAAGATTAGGCCATTATCTATACTCTAATTGATGTTCATCAGCTTAATTTTTTAATTACCTCATGGAAGGATTATATCTCTATCGATGAAGCTACATAGCTTGTTCCATCACCATACATGAGTCATGATCATATTCCCATTCCTAACCATGAAAGACTAAAATAAAATCCATCAGAGACTATATAGGAGGATGATAATATCCATCATCCCATTCTATAGGTCCATCAGTACACTCCTATAGGGAATTAATATTTTAATCGGGATCCCCCCCTTTTTAAACTATGATTTCATGGAATATTCTAGCAACAACACAAAGGATGGATCAAATTCCCACTAATAATAAAAATCTCACTAGAATACTCTAATATCTTCTAAATGATGGGATCATATTCCTACAACAATATACATTTATCAGTATATTCCAATGATCGACATGCATCAGGATCATATTCTTGATCAACCCCAAAATATAGGTCAACATATTATGACCAAGACATAGGATGAGGCTCACATTCCTACGATACACAATTCCAATGTCATTGAGATTATATTAAACATATTTTAAACACATAGAGTTTCCATATACTCTTCAAACCTATAATAAGGCCAAAACTACCATGATAGTACTCCTCACAGTATTTTAGGGATGGATTATAGGGAATATACCCTTGAAATATGATGTGGAAAAAAATCCCCATGATGATATCTCACCCAAATAAGGAAATAATTCCCTTGTTAAGACACCTTTATATAGAGATGTTCTCAGAACACTAGGATTAACTGTATATAGTTCCCCATCAATCATTGTAAACACATCACCATAGTTATTAAGAGAATTAGAAAATTGAATTCTATTGTCTGACCAGATGGAGGATTATGACAGAGCATGTCTTGGTTTCATGAAGTTAAACTACAAATAGGGTCTTGGTCATGGGAACTTAAATTGAAAAACATGTTTTTACCTTTTGGGGCCTACTTCCCCACTTATTTGGGGGGTTATATCTATATAAAAGGTTTCTGGCATTGGTTTTACCAACACATGATGATTTTATTCTCATAAGACTATATGAGGAAAATGTAGACCCAACTTGATCCTAGAAATAAAACCTCATCAATGAAAGTTTTATTTCCTTTTAAATCAATGAAATCGATTAATTAGTAATTCACTATAAATTGTCTAGATCTATTCAAAACACAAATTACGTTCTCTCATCCCCATGTATGAGTCAGATCCACATAAGGGATTATATAAGAACTATGTGTGTCTTTATTCCAGTTATAATAGGATACATAATGATACCATGATCTTACGTCCTTGTCCCAACCGTAATATAAATAGAATAATCCCCCCTAATGTATGGTATAAACCTACACATGGAATTTTCCATATAAGTACTATGTATAGATTGATTCCCATACTATGGAATATGTAGTGATTCATGGATCTTCTATTTTAGGCCTAATTGTAAACCTTCATTACCGCCAACTAGATCTGTACATTAGAATTAGATTCAAGTAGAAGTATTTGGAATGTGGTTGGTATATAGCTGAGTTTAATAATTCCCCTTCACTGCATATGATCTTCATCAATGAAAGTATTTTTTTGAATAAATAAGTTTGGATTTATTCCTATTAGAATAGGATATATATCGATGCCCATATCTCAAATCCTAGTCCTAATTTCCATACAAAAAAGTGTATAATAATAAACCATTCCCACTCTTTTTATATAGGAAATACCTATAAAGGGTGATTTTATTTTGAGAACAAGGTTTGTCTTGATTCCTATCATCAAAAGATACATAATGATGCTTGAATCCTTTATTTCAGGCCCAACCAAGAGTTTTTATTTCTCCAAAACATGTCCCACCATGAGATTCAAATCTATATAGAGGGTCTGTACCACATTAAAATGTAAACACCCTCACTTATTCTCTACCATGAACCCTCACACAGCTCAATTGATTGTCCATATGTATTTTTATTCTCACACTAATAACGTATCATGTGAGATTTGGAAAACAAGATAGTTTCTCTGACCAGCATGATCGATGTGTGTTCTAGACAGAGAACCATATCCCAGAATCATGATTTCAAATCGAACAAAAATAACCTTATCACATGAGGTTAAACTAAATGAAATTAGGTCATCATTCTTAATAGATCATCCCCTATAATTATTATGTACTAATGATCTGCATGTTTTATCTCTTCACCATGAAGAATGTGTTCAATACGCGTTGGTGTATCCTTTATGGTGCTCGAACCCTTATTTAATCTTTTTTTCTCCATGAATAAATATCATATGTTTAATATCTAAGTTTACACCAACCAATTCCTTGATTTTATACACTTATCATAGAACCTAAATAACCTTTATCCCACATAATATATATTCTAAATTGCATTTTATTGGTAATAGGGACTATATGATCTGAAGGGACCCATCTAAGATTCACTAGTTAATATCCCAACACTTCAAATATTAGACCTAGGGGATTTTTTGGTCTCAGAGGAAATCCCTACCCCCCCCCCCCTTAAATATAGGATAAACGTTTTTAACCATGTGGGATATAGGTTTACACCATTAGTAATGGACCACTTATACCACCCAATTTCTAACTCCTGTTGACTTAGATATTCATCATTTATGATTTAAAATTCCATAACCTGACAATTAAAGTGGATTCAAATACCCTCTATGCTACCCATCTATGTATCTTACCCATTATTAAAGAAACATTATGACATTGAAGTCTTGTACCCTTTCATTTCATGGTATATCTCTTCTATGAAGGCCCATTTTCCATGACTTCATAAATCCCATTGGACCCCCCCCCCCCTCAACTAAAAATATTGTGCCCTATTTTCATGACTAAATTTCATGATACCTTGAGTTCATATTATATTGGTATTTCATTGACCTTGAGTCAATGTGATTTTTTTATTCATTAATGAATATTGGTTATAGGGACGAAATAATCCTAAAGAGACCCCACTATGATTCACTAGTGAATAACATGATGCCTCATAGATTTATCATATTGGACGTTTTAGTCCCATAAAAAATTTCCCCTTTAACTCCATGATACTTTTCTCTAATGGTATGATTGTAATCCCACTAATAATTTGAAAATCATCCTTGATATATGTATTCAAAGAAATTATTTATTTCACACACATTAGCCAATCCAAGAGGGATCAATGAAGACTAAATGGGTAATACTATCATACCTAAGTCTAAGAAGAAATACCTCAAACTAAAAATCTTCTTCATAAGAAATAACTAGCACCTGATTACTATTACTACAAGATATATATTGACACTCGGATCTAAAATCCTATGTCCATCTACAATATAAAAGGAAAATTCCCCATCCCTACATATGGGTTATACCTACAAAGGTAATTTTACATATAATATCGATGTGCGGCAAGATACATATTACTAAAGGATACATAATGATTCCCTTATATCAAATATTATGCCAATCATTAAGAACTAAGTGTGACTTGATTCCCATTACCACGTTATATATATGGAAAATTTATCCTCCTTGTGTATGAGTTAGATATACATAGGGGGTTTCCATATAAGGACTAGGTATGACTTGGTTCCCATTACCACATGATATGTAGTGATACCTAGATCTCAAATCCTGGACTCAAACACAATATATAGAGAAACAAATATCCCCTCCCTGTATATGGGTTAGACCCATGCATGTCATTTTCTCTAGAACTATGTTTGGATTGATTAATGTTTCCATGTGATATGTATTGATTTCCAGGATCCCTAATCTTGGGCCCATTCTTAATGAATATATATATAATATATAATTCCACCTGCATTTATAAGGGTTAGACCTATGAAGGGTGTTTTTTTCATGAGATCTATTAATGTCTTAATTTCTATTTCATTAGATAGGTCATGATTCAAAGATCTCAAATCCTAGAACAATCCTTAATATATATATATATGTGTGTGTGTGTTTTTTTTCATGCATGCATGAAGAGAGAAAAGTACACCCTCCCTATATATGGTTCAAACATGTGTGTGAAGTTTTCTCTAGAACTATGTTTGGATTTATTCATGATTCCATAAGATAACTACTTCTGAACATAGTCCTTAATCCTGGTCCAATATTTTATGAAAAAAATAGAAATAAAATATATATAATTCTCCCTCTATGCATACCGATTAGAATTGTGCAGGGATTTATCTATATCAGAACTACTTTTGGTTTGATTCTCATTCCTTTGAGATATGTAGTGATGCCTGAATTTCAATTTTCTATTATTAGCCAAAAATTCCCCATACATTATAACTTGATCCATAATGAAGTATTTGGAATATGTTCGAATGAGTCCCAAGAGAAAAAAAGTTCCCCTTTTTTAAACACAATCTTGGTCTATTTAGGGATGTTTCTTTGAAAGAACTACATGTGGATTGATTCATTCTCTAACAGGTAACATAGTGATTCCTTAGTCTCTAATACTAGGCCCAACCACGATTAAAATGAAAAAAAATCCCCCTAACATATGTATAATTCATAACTATATAGGGATATTTCTTATAATAACTACACTGGGATTGATACTGATATTATGGGATACATATTGATGCTTAGATCCTCTACTTCAGACCCAACCTTGTATTGTCATCACCCCCAACTGTTTTCCTTTATGAGAAACAATTTTTTATGGGAATCCTACTCATATTTAAATGTATATTACCCCAACATATTCCATATCATGCACTCTTAGTCAGATCAAGTTGTCTCTTGTTTCTCATGAAAAGTATGACTCATGTGAGATTACGGAACCTATAAATCAATTTGACCAGTGTGATCGAGGTATGTTCTATTCAAGTACAAGGAATCAATTCCTAGTCACTTGATGTTAAATTACATGACCACTTCCTATCAACATGATGTAGAAGTTAATGACCACGTCCTTATCACATGATGTTAAAATGCATAACATCAGGAATTCATGGTTAATAGTTCATCCCCCTAATGAATGTTTACTTAAAATCACATGATTTATCCCTTCTCCCTAAAAATGTGTCAAATTCATGTCGGAATGGCCTTTAGAGTGATCAAAATATTCTTGACTCTTACATTATTCATGAAACAAATCGTACCTTTTTTATCAAAATTAACACCAACAAATTCCTTGAGTTTATATCCTTTTCCTAGAACCTCATAGACCTCAACACTATGTGCTATTAGTTTATCCCTATAAAATATTGTTAATAAGGAACGGTTAATACAAAGGTACACTGCTATAATTTACTGGTGAATAACATAATGACTTAGAGCATAGTCCTAAGGGATGTTATGGTCCCCAAGGAGAGGCCCCCCTTCAATCCAGGAGGGATTGTCTTGACTGCACATGATATAGTGTTACACTATTATTAATGGTTGGCCAATACCCACCAGTATCCACCTACAATTGAGTAAAATATTATTGGGTTATGATTTACAATTCTCATAACCCAACTATTCATATAGATTGATAAACCCTTGATGTTACTCACCTATGAATCATACTCAATATCGAGGAATGATTATAACATCGTATTCTTGTACCCTTCCCATATGGGGTATACATCTCCTATGAAGACCCAAATGGCATGATCTAATCATTCCTCTTGGTGATATGTTCTGGTCTCATGATGTTAAACTACAATAAATATGTTCCATCCAACAAAGACAGAAAACTTCCAAGATTGTGATGCTTTATACATAAATCAATGTTAGAGATGAATGTTTCATCTCTATAACATGATATAAAATTGAAATTCGTTTAACCTATATATGATAATGATCTATATAGATAATTTGTTATACAAATATGATTCAAAGTCTTACCAAGAGAAGAATATAATATTACCCTTCTCTACATATGAGCTACATCTATGTATGGAGTTTTTTTATATATAAACTATGTGTAGAATGATTCACATTCCTTTGAGATAGGTAGTGATGCATATGCCTTATTATCTAGGCTCATCCATGAATTTTGAGAAGAATATATTATGAGATTTCTGTATCTTGACATCAAAATTGAAATTTCCCCCAAGACATTCTAATTTACTAAGGATGTTCATACTTATCCTTACCCCAATAGTAGTAGAAAGGAAAGAAATAATATTCAAAATTCCCCCATCCCTGCACATAAACCTAGTATATGTGTGGAATATTCACTTACAATAACTATGTGTAGCTTGATTTCAAACTTATCAGGATATGTAGTGATGCTTGGGTATATTTTTTGAGCATATCCTAAGGTTCAATGCTATCAAAACCTTCCTCGATGATTGATCCTTATTTGAAATCATTCAATATCAGTTGGTTATAAGACCATAAATATTCCCCCACCAGTGAATGCCCCAAGAAATTTTAGATCCCTTCACCTCAATAGTATAATTAACAATAAGAGATCATGAACCCAAATGATATTGGGTGACCTATGTCTAGATTCTTATCCTAATAGGATACATAGTGTTCATACACTCACCCACCACCAAGCCCAACCTTGAATTTCAATGAAAAAAATGCCCCCCTCTCCACATACGAGGTCAATTTATGTTAGAGTACATGATAACTACATGTGGATTGATTATTGTTACCTCAACATATTAAGTGATGACTGATTTTTTAAAATTGGACCCAACTATATAATAAAAAAATTAATTGTCCTTCCACTTTCAGATATGATCCTGATATATGTATAGATATCTATTTGAAAAATCTAACCATGGAATTATTCCTACCCATAAAAATTTCATAGGGAAACCCAACTAAAGAAATAGTATGTTCCCCTAAGATCTATTCTATCTTGAAGGACCATAAGCTATTAAAGGATTTACAATTCATACAGACTTGCTTCACCTACATACAAATCAAATATACTTATGACTTTCTTGTTGATGAGATAGATCTTCACATGGTAGGGTCTATCATATGGATACCCACTAGTAGGATTATACAATGAAAATAGTGCCTCCTATATTAAAATTCCCTTGATCAATGCAGGGTGTCTCTAGGGATTAATTACATCATTTCACATTGGAACCCACATCATTACTAAATAACTTTAAACTGTAAGTAATATTTCCTAGTCACATGAGGCTAAGTTATATGGAAATTACACCCACTTTGTATGATGTTAAAATACATGGTAGTTTCATCATCACTAAATAAAACTAATCTATGTAGGAAATAATTCTCCATCACTCCTTACCAAAGGATCACAAGATATTGACCATGGTCCACCAATGTGAAGGGTTATTCTATCATATTTTAGAGTACCTTAATCCCTTAACCTCACATTGTGTCTTGATCATGTCTTGTTGTATCAAATATTCCAAGGACATTGGAAAGGAGACAAAATCCCTTTATTTTGAGGTGTTTGAGATGGATCTATATAAGGTCTGTAGGCCTATCAACCATATGTATTCGTGTCCCTTCAATAAGGTCCTTCAAATCCTTTTAATCCCTAACATCATTACATTGGAACTCATCACCACATTTTGATTCGAGATCATTCTCAACATGATTATCTCATGTTATAACTCATTATTTGAGAACCATGATTTAGGATTTACCACACCTTCACCCCACAACTCAAAAGGGTATTGGATTCATCATGACCTTTTGAATCCCAATTAGGTTATTTTTTCATACTACCTGGATACTAGGTCTACATACCATGACCTTAACCAAAGTGAATAATGGTCAAGTTGCACGACCTTAAACATTATCCCTCAAAGGTAAAAATCCCAAGACCCTAAAATTCTAGTAAAAGAGACATAAAATGTATCATGATGAAAACCCATAAATAGAGTTATGGGAAAAACTCCAGTCTTTATTTTCTAAAATAAAAATATTTATGGTTTAAGAAAAAGTTTGAGGGTTAATAGTAAGGAATAAAGATCATAGGGATTGTCTTTTGGTCCTAGGTAAACTTGATCCATTCTCACTTGACCCATTCATCCAAGAAAAATTTAGAGTAATGATTCATAAAATCCCCTTGACATGATAATGTGTTCACAAAGTGGCAGCACAACATGTATAGTGTTAGAACCCTTCTTGGATATTGAGATTTCCCTAAACCACCTTTATGTATTTAAATTCTGAGTTAATGGTCACTGATTCCTTTAGTTTTTATACTTTTAATGTAACCCCATGTCCTTGAGTTGTTCCTCTATTTTATCCCCTATAGTTTATTCGTAATAGGGACTAACGGATCCAAAAGTACCCCACTAGGTTTTTCAAGTGAAGAATACAGTGCCTAAGAGCTTGTTCTTATAGAATGTTTTGGTCCTAGAAGAAAGTACCCCCTTAAAACCATTCATTATTAGCTGTATTATGTGTGGTTATACCTTCCACCATTAATAATGTTTTACCTTAACCAAATTACCTCAATTTTTAGTCGAATTAAATAATATTAGACCATAAATTATAGTTACCATAACCATACTATTCATATAGATTTGATATCCTCAACATTGCCTCATCACGTGTTGTACCAATTATCAATGTGGGGATTTGGTTCTCCATTATCAATCCTTTTTATTTCTTTAATTACATGACCCAAAACTGCATGATGTGGGGCCTCATATTTATGACCATAAAATAGAATTACCCCTCATTTTATTTAACCCACCATGGATAACGTTTTTCTCCAAAGCCCACTATATTTTCCAAATGTTTGAATCTTAAAAAATATTCCACATCCCATGGAAAGGACCAAGGACCCCTCTACTTGACTATATATTTAATCCCATCTATGATCATGTATAAAGGACCTTGAACCATCAGCCCAAGGAATATCCTCCTTGCAAGAAAGTACCTCCAATCATCATGTTCCCCAACAACATCGCAACAGAACTTGAAACCTCATAGTGATTTGTGATCATCCTCGATGTGTCTACCCTATCTCATCATCTATAGTTCAAACTCATTGAAACATGATTCTTTTTTAATCCCAAAATACATTTAACAATGTTTCTTTCACATCCTTATCATTAAATCACCAAATTCTAAACCCATTCTTATAAGGATTTCGGGTGTCTAAACCCTTCATGATTGTCCTTCCATAAAAGTACCTTGGGTGTCTAAACCCTTCATGAATATTCATCCTTCAATTGATGTAAGGTGCCTAAAAACTTCATGAATATACATACAATAAAGTATGGAGGGTTTCATAATAATTAATTAATACCAATCTTTCATAACCCTCAATAGAAGGACTGATTTAGAAGATCCTAAACTATAACAGTAATAGGTCCAAGCTAGAATACCCTAAACTATAGAGACCGCAGGTCCATGTTAGAAGAATCTAAACTACATCACTCGTAGGTTGGAGATAAAAAACCATAAACTACAAAAATAGATGGTCTGGCATATAAAACCCAAACTAAAAAAAATAAAATGGTTCAATATGTTTCACCAAAAAATATGTAACCCTATAATTCTAATCCAGAAAGACCATAAACTATATAAAAAATAAACTATAAGCAAAAATACCCAAAACTAAAACACAAAACTGGACTAAATTGAAATTTAATAATTTAACAAATGAAATAGAAATAGTTTTCTTTGGGTTGAAATTATGCAAAGGGAACCCGGTATTTTCCCGCAGGACACACACCTAGTGTGATCTAGGAAGAATTGAGAACTTTAAAATAATAAATATAGAAACCGTGTTAAGATGAAAACCCAAAAAATGGATTCCTAATAAAAATCATAGTATATGTCCTCTAAGCCTCTCCCTAAAATACTTATATAATATATATGGAATATTATAAGAGATAAAAAACATGTAGAGGTCATTTTCTTTCCCTAGAAAAAATAAATAAATTCTTTCTATGACTACTAAACTAGGAAACAAATTAGAGTTCATTTCAATTTTTTGAGACTCGTATAATGGTACCTAGTTCTATAATGTATTGACACTCAGTGGTACTTGGTCTATCCTATAGAAACTTAAAATAATTAGAGTAAAATAATTTATGTGGCATAAAATGTGATACAAGACCCATAGTCTTTCAATACCCCTACAGAAACATGGGTCCTTACCCATGATTCTATCATCAAAGAATGACATCCCTCTCCTATGTTCGAGTTAAATATGTGTAGGATATTTCAAAATTATTTTATTTATCAATGAACATATTTTCACTATGTATGGTACTCATAATAATATGAATCCATTATCAAAAAGATGTAAAACTTAATTCACATACTATTAGGATACATAGAGAAACCCATGTTCCTTATATTTGATCCATTCACAAATTAATTTCCAACATAACCCCTTTTCAATAATAGAATTTATAAATTTTCTATGATTTAGGATAGATATGCCTAAATCAGATCGTATTCTTATGGGAAAAATAATTCCTTTAGAAGGTTATCTAACATTCAAATCCATAATTTATCCATTTCAGCAACCATGATACCATGAGATGAGATTCTCCACATGGTGGTGCTCAAAATCCCCCAGTCAACACACTCTTATTGGATCACATAGGGTTTAGTATCAAAGTTCATAATATGATAGAGTGTATGGTAAAGTGGTCTATGTTAACTGTATAATCAAATTCATTTTTATTCCTAATGAATCCACTTCTTGGGGTTTTTGGCCCCCAAAATGTGTACTAAGATATTTGTCGATGGACAATCTATAAGTGTGAATCATGTGTAAAAAATACTAATACATTCCATAACAAGGATTGGGATTCATTTTTAAACAGGCACATATTTTGTACTTTATTTAACCCATTTGAATTAGAATTTATTTTATATATTTTAAGTGTATGTAATTAGCCAAAATAATTGTCCAGTCATGACTAGATATCAAACCACCTCAATTAGAGATCATGCGAGAGTCTCCTAAACCATTTTTGGGAGCCAGCACAGCTAACCATCCTAGTGGATTGAAGATGGGTGAGAATGAAAACCAGTGGGTATTCATGGAATTTAAAGAAGGTGGTCAGGCGGGCCAAGAAGGGGTATAAAAATGTATAATCATAATATACAAATATTACATTTTTATATGAATATTAAATACATTTCAGAAATGATCACCTGAGGGACATAAAGGTCTAGTGTCTTTAGATAGTAGATACATGATCTTCTTATTTCATTAAATATCTCCAACATCTCCCATAGATATCTCCCAATTTGTTAATATTCATAAACATATGTTATATCATACATTTCTTTGAAATCTTGGGAAAATAAACATAAGAAATAGTGATATTAGATGCTCAGTAAGGTCAAATAAGGGTTATATCAATGCTCACTTAATCATAACATGAGCATAATGGCATGAAAACATGAGTGTAACAATTCAAAACCATACACTACTTAACATAGATCACAATGATGAGTCATCACATAAAGCTTATAGGTTCATAAGACCTGAATGATAAATGAAATATATGATCATGAGCTATTAAAGAATAAAATATATATATATTAATGTGTAATAATAATAATCTTATAGCATTGTGAACCTGTATAAATAGTGATGTGTTCATTAATTTATATAATTACATGAAATCAGGCCCTCGCTTAAACTTAGGGACATGAAAATAGGTCCACACATAACCTTATGAACATGAAATCTATGTCCACACATAAAATTATGGACATTAAAACCTGGTCAATGCTTATTCATATAGATATTAAAAACAAGTATATGAATGATATTTTAAAAAATAAACCAAGATCACACATATCATATTTAGTCATGATTTATACGTATTTAATTAATGTATTAGATGGATATATAATTCAGATACAACCCATCATATAATAAAAATCATATGTCTGCATTCCAAAGAATCGCATAACATTAATTAAAACATAACCCATGAAAATGAAATAGGTTTCATAAATAATTCAATAGGGAAAAACTTGTGGTAAAAAACAGGTTTCATAATAATTTCTCCAATTCATCAGAGCATTAATCATGTAAAAGGAATGAGTATCATAAACATAAAATCATTATAATCATAAAACATCCAAATAAATAAAAATATTCTATTATTGGATCATATCCCTAATAAGACTTAATTAAAAAAAATAATGTTATATTAGAAAAAAATATCTTTAAAATATTGGTTGGAACTGTTTTTGGGGAAAACCCCATTTTATCTTTAGAATAACTTATTTAAAATAAAAAAATACATTCTATTTAGGAAAAAATTCATTTAAATTTAAATTTAATAATTTTATAGGTTGCTTCAAATCATAAAATAATCCTGATGGTGATAAATTCATTTCTTATAATGTAAGATAAAACAAATATTCCTTTCACATTTTCGATAAAAATTCAAAAGTAACTCATTTTAGAAAAACATAAAAATATTAATTTTTAAACCATTTTTATATAGTTAGTCGAGTTTAATAATTAATTAAAATAATATTTGTAAAATATTAAATGAATTAGAAAACATGGACATGGAAGAGAAAGTATTTTTGACCAAAGAGAGTGATAAATTATATTTTTCTTAAAAATATTCTTTTTGTATAATTAGTTCATAAATATAGGAAAATGAAAAAAAACATAAAATATAAATATATAACCATAAGAGAAGAAAATTCAAAAGTTTATTAATAGTTATATCCTAATATTTCATCATCGGAAGCATAATCATAAACAATCCCAATAAACAAGGAAATTATAACATAAAAACCGTACCACATTGGTTACATTTGAATCATAAGACCAGTTAAATAAATAAACTCAATGGAAAATAAAATCCACAAAAATTTCAAAGTAATCATAACAAAATAAATTTAGGTTTAGTATATACACTATATAAAAGAAACAAGTGGTGAAAATGATATGTGTCTCACAGTAATAAAAGTGTGACGAAAACCCCTTACCTTAGGCCCGACTTCCTTTATACATGTTGGAAAATATTATATAATAAATAAATATTTATTATAAATATATTATTGAACCATTATATTATATATCATATCATATATGACTTACTTAAAACCATTTATCACCTGTTTATTTACAATTCTTAATTAAACTCACTATCTCTTGTGTTAACTGCTTGTTATTCATGTATGTTTTGGTTTTGTAGTTTTAGTCCTTGAACATTGATTATAAATTAATTATATCTAAAGTTTTAACCATTATATAAATTTTATATTTATTAATAACATAATTATTTATAATTTTTCATAAAATTGTAGTATAGGAATATGAGTTACACTATTCATTGAGACGGTAGGCCGTATGTATGCATGAACGATGTTTTCATTTTTTGAAGGCGGGAAGAAAATGAAGGTAAATAGTAATTAACCTTTATATAACCATTATTGTATCATATTTATCATATTTATCATATTTATTATTTAAATTTGTCTTTATTAACCTAAATTTAAAACAAAAACGAAAAATTATTCACATCCTTTCATAGAGAAGGTAGTCCATATGTACGCACAAGGGACGTTGTTGTTTTTGAAAATAATGGGTAGTGAGAAGGTATATGTGATATTAAAATTATAGGAATATAAATATTTCATAAACATAATATATAAATATTAAATATATCATTATATGCATCTGTAATATCTATGGATGGAAAATGAATTACATCGGTTTGTGAGGTGGTAGTTTACCGTAACACGATCGACAGTTTCATTTCCCATTTTTTAGAGGAGGATATGGATGAAATTTATTACATTATATTAAGAACATGTCTGTATATAGAAGATTATTATTTTATTATATCATCATATTATCAGAAAATTATAAGTTTGAGGAAGAAGAATAAAACAAAAATGTGCGGTTAAGAACGATACCTCTTCTTGGGACAACCTCCTTAAGTTTGAACAAAAAACCTTTTATGGAAGGTTTCATAATCAAATACATCCTCTAGGAATTGGTTATAATAGTAATTAATATATTATATTAGTTATTTTCTAGAAAAAAGTTCTTTCGAATTTTGAATAAGAGATGAGAGGAGGCTTCCATTTTTAAGTTGGCAAGAGGAAACACTTGGAATTTTACAAAATAAAATGTTTTACCCATGTTTTAAATATGTAAAAAGGATCCATAATGGATAATGTTTTAACATCACATGAGAAAAGATATAAATATTTCTAAAAATAATAATTTTATAAATTTTTATATCATTTCAACCCTTCGGCCTTTAGGTTTTACCCTGGTTAAACTTTTTTTAATCAAACCCGTGATAATTAATTTTTAATGTTTTATCAAGTCATTATGACCCAAAATTAAGTTGAAATTATGATATATTATTAATTATGTGGATTCCAAATACGGAATAAAATTTCCCATATTCAATTCACATAAGTGGAGGAATATAATTTAAAAGTAAACTAGTAGACGCCATAAAAAAGTTATTTTCCAAACAAAACGTTTTTATCAGTGTAAAAAGTTTTTTTAGAAATATTTAACATAAAATTTATTTCAATGATATAAATTGTAATAATAATAATAATTAAATTCAATTCAATTAAATTTTAAACCATTTTAAAACAAATTTTATATTTTAAAATAATTTAAATGAAAAGAATTTTTTAATAATAATCAATATTTTCACTTTACGTCGAAAAAAAATCCTTTCATAAATTTATTAAACAAAATTATATAACATAATTTTGACATGTTTATCTCATAAAAATTATTTTTTCAATTAAATTTTCTAAAATTGTCAAAAATTAATTTTTAAATTTGTTCAAAAATAACAATAAAACATTTTTTAGGAAAAACTATTATCAGACCATATTAAACATTAATAAAAACTAATTAATTTTTTATAAATATGTTTTCATTATATGAAACCATTATATTTAATTTTTAAAATGTGTTTATTCCTATTCATTCTCCTAAGTTTAACAACTAGGTTATGCAATCTATTAAAGAAATTAAATCTATTTAAAAAAATTATGGTGTTACATTCTACCCCCCCCCCCATGTAAAATTTTCCCTCACAATTTTATCTCTGTCATAAAAGGTTCAACCTTTCTTGAAAACCCCCATCATAGATATGGATAATAATTCCTCATTTGAAAAGAGGGAATGGGTAATACTATGATCACATATAATAATTCAAAACTTGGCCTCTAAATTAGAGAACACTAATAGGGAGTGAAAATATTGACACTTAGGAGAAAAATAATACCGTAAGAAAAATAGAATGTAATAGATAACATTTTGAGGAGAAAGATGAAAACCAAAAAATAATAAATTTATTATTGGTGAAAAAGACCGTATATTCCTAAATAATTAAGGTAATATAGAAATGTTTTTTCCCAAAATCATTTTCCTAAATTTGGATAATTATTAATATCAAGATAGATAACATGAGAAAATATACTATATGGAGTTTATTCCATTCCATAAGAACAATCTCATCCTTTGGTTGTGCTTCAATAAATTTCTATATCATATATTACTATAATAAATGAACATTCGAGATTATTTTTCCATGCATGAATCACTAAAATTATCTTTTAATGGATCATATGATTTATAAGAAGAATGGAAAGTTATTTCTCTTGCCTATAGATATTTACAAAAACAAAAATGGTTAGAATAAGTTGTATAATAATGTAAGTTCAAATACTAAAACAATAACATCCAAAGTTCAACTTGAACTATTCCATTAATATCTAACCTTAAGGCTCCTCCAAAAATATGTCTGAAAAGTGTGAAATCTAAAATGTTAGAATGGTTATATCTGATATCCTCCAATTATCATCTTAATGATTATCTTGAAATAATTTTAATCACTCATAAATTATCATACTAATATGTATATACCTTAATAATTTAAAAAATAAAGTTACAATAAAATAACATGTGATTTAGAAAGATAAGTCACCATTTATTACTTCAATAAACTCACATATTATCCATAAAACATTTGAATTTGAATTTGGGGTTCATCCTTACACCGGTAAATGATAATTGGTTGATTTAAAATATAAAATGTTATTTCATTATTATAAAATCTATGTAGAGTGAGATAATAAATGCTCTAAATCACCAAAAAAATCTAAAAAGGATGAAAAATAATATTTTCCAAGGGTTTATTCATAAAAACATGAACATGAAATTCCCAACAGTATAGTGGATCATAATTTTTAAATAATTATCATTATTCACTTCAGATATTGTGATTTAATAAACATTCCCTTTTTCCAATTTCTGTATAGGTTGTCATGTCTTATTATCCTCATTATCCATTTGATTAGGGAATTGATTCAGATAATTCCCAAACGCATTGAGTCTATATAACTTAAGTGTGGGAGATTTATTCTGTTGCACCCTATGTTAATTCTTCTCATTAAGTTGATTCTTCACATTACATAAAAAATATTAAGCTCCATGTCTAGGTTTCCAACACTTGAGACATATTTTTATTCCTTTTAGGAATTCTCCTAAGTTCTATTTCCCACGTTATTGTCATGTAAGTTTTTGAAACATTTTCTTTCCTCCATGTGATATGCCACTTGAGCATCCGTGAGACTTATAATTCATTTTATTATCACCAGAACCATGAGGGTATCTAGATTCTATTTCCACTTTGAGTGCACATCGAATGATTTATTAAAATCTTCTGAAGTATTTTATAACTAGTTCCTTTCAATGACATGGTTTTAACCCACTAAAGAATCAATAAATTTTTCATTCAGGGCTGATGATTAAACTATAATCATACTTTGAAATTATTGTAGCATTTTCCCCATATGTACTTATGGATTCATCATGTATATTCTTAAGCCTAATGAAATATTTCTCCATTTTGGTAAATAATGTATGAGCTAGGGGAGTAATTACTAAAAAACATCACCTTAAAATCCATCCATTCCATGAGGTTAATTTCATCCTCGTGTAACATATTCTTATTAACATTACACCACGTATCTTGTTTATCTTCTAGATAACAAATAGGTAGAATATTTTTTTATGGTTCGATTTCTAAAGAATGAAAAATATATTTTCCATTGGATTAATCCATTTACCAGCAACCTATGTATAAGAAGACCAATAAAAAGGGGGTAGATGTTTTCAGATAAAAGATTTAATTTCATGTTTCTCCCTCCTTTGTGAATTCAAAAGATCAACATGAACCGTGTAACAACTTAAATCTTACGTAAGTTCAGTGAGAATAGTAAAAAAATTATTACAACCCATATTTTAAGATAGTTGGTTGCTTTTGATTATGGTCATTACATTTTCTATCACATTCATTTTTCATATGATTCCTTTATGTTTCAGTAATTGACTAAAACCAAAATAAATATTTTGAGGAACAATGATCATAGTGAGAAACCACATAATCATGAAAACTTATTTTCAATCCATGACACCTTAGGTTTAACCTAGTTAATTCATGGAAATCATCTATTCATATCCTTTATAATTGTTCCTAAAGAGTGTAAATTTCTAAAACATATCCCAATGGTGTGTAAAACTACTTCTGTAGTAAGGCCCATTTCCATACACCAGGTGATGATCGAATTAAATACCAATAAACCCTTTTTCAAATTTATTACCCCTATGTACAATTCTGCGAGAGCCACATGTACATAAAATGTCCATATATAGATGAAATTACATTGAAATAACTCGCTCAATCCTTTACCAAAATTCTATGAAATTTTCCTATAATTAAACTTATCCCTTGGGTTATCACTAATGTTTTTTAAATGTAATCATCAGTTTCTTACTAAGAATGTCCATTATACCAACTATAACATCCCTGGATTTTCATACATAAATATTATATATTTTTATATTAATATTAAATACATTTAAAAATTTATCACCTGAGGACCATTAAGCTTTAGGTTACATGGAGAATAGATTCAAAATCATCTCATTTAATGAATTATATTCAATATCTCCAACAAATATCTCTTTATTTAGTTGTATTAATATGAATATAATACATAAAACCCTTATTCAATACTTGAGGAAATGAAACATAAGAATGGGTGAGCTCATATTCTCAGTAAGGGTAAAAAGGCTGACATCAATGATCACTTAGTCATAATATGAGAAAACAGGTATGAGAACATGAACATAACAATTAAAAAAATACCCTATATAATATTGATCATAATCCAGAGTTATGGAATAAATAACGAAAGTTCAAATGACAGGTATGATGAATAAAATATATGAACATGAGTCATGATATCATGGCATAGAATTATTAATGTGTCTAAAACATAATTTTATGACATTGTGTACATGTATAAATAGAAATAGGTTCACTCATTAAGCTAAGGACAATAAATCCAAACATTTTATAAACTTATGGACATGATTCAAGGTCTATGAATAACCTTATGGACATGAAATCTAGTTTCATGCATAAATATATGGACATGAAAATAAATTCCTTTATTAATATTCTGGACATGAAAACTTAGTCCATTCATGAAATTGGGTATATAATAATAGGTTCATACGTAACATATTTACTCATGAGTTATCCATCTTTAACCAATTCATTAAAGGGATATATAATTCTGAGACCACCCATCATGCAATTAAAACCATATATATGTGTTCTATAATATCATAAAACATTCATAAAATCATTACCAATGAAAATAAAATGGGATTCATAAACAATTCATCATGACATATCCATTGGAAAAGAAATGGGATTCATAATCATTTCATAAACATACTATAAAACAACCTATGAAAAAGGAATGGGTTTCCTAAACATATCGACCTCAAAATCATTAAATTTCTAGAGATAGAATAAGGATTGTTTCATTTGGTCATATCCTCAGTAAGATTAAAGTAATATTAAAGGATGTCATCTAAAATAGAAATGTCTATAAAAGATCATTTTGAACATTTCTTGAGGAAAATACCATTTTCTCTTTGAAATTACTTCAAAAAATTTCCAAACTATTATGGAATTATTTTAGAGTAACCTTAAGAGATTGTATAATAAGATTTATATCACTGAACATTCATGATGGTGTTAAAATCATTTTTTCCAATGTATGTTATGATAAGTATTCCTTTCACATTTTTTGTAAAAAGTTAAAAGTACCTCTTTTTGAAAAATGAGATGATTATTATTTTTTAATAAATTTTGTAAAAAACACAAGGGTAAAAATTAATTCATAATTTATATATTTAATAGTATAAAAATTATGTAAATCATTTTAAGAAAACATGTAAATAAAAGAGAAAGTATTTTCGAGCAAAGAGAGAGATAAAGTAGATTTTCTTAAAAAATGTCATTTTGATCTCTTTAGTTTTTAAATAGAGGTAAATGAAAGGAAAACATAAAATTTTAAAGATATAACTAGCGTATAATATATTTCATGAGTTCCTTGAGACATATATCATAATGTTTCACCATATGAAGCATAATTATACACAATCTCGATAAACAATGAGATTATGAAATAAAAACATTTCCAATATTGTAAAATTTATATATTAAGAACCTTGGAAGAAATAAAATTATATAAACATGTAAATATACATTAACATCATAATTATAATAATAAAACGATTTCATGTTATTTATATACAACACATAAAATAAACATTTTGTGAATATGGCATGTGTTTCACAAAAATAAAAGTTATAGGAAAATCTCATAACTTAAGTCCAACTTCCTTTATACATGTTCGAAACTCCTATATAATAAATATAGAATTATTATAAATATATTTAATTACCATAATTATTTATATAATACCATATATGACTTACTTATATCCTTTTATCACTAGTTTATTAACAATTCTTTATTAAATTCATTATTTTGGGTAATAACTAGTTGGTTTTTCATGTATGTTTTAGTCTGGTAGTTTAGGTCCTTGTACCTTTACCAGAGAAATATTATCTGCAAAATTATACCCATGATATTAATATTATATATATTTATTATATAATTATTTATAAAAGTCCATAAAATTTATGGATAGAAAATTAAGTTCCATTGGTCATGATGACGACTGGTTATACGTATTCAGGAACTTTGTTTTAATTTTTTTAATAGATTGAAAAAAAGAAAGTAAAATATTAATTAGACTTTATAGAACCATTATTATATCATATATATCATATTTATCCATTAAATACATCCTTATTACCATCTATTTAAAACAAGATTAAAAAAATCAAATCGTTTCATAGAGGTAGTAGTCCACATGTACACACGAGTGATGTTGTCATTTTCAAATAGATGTTAAGGAAATATGTTTGGGGTGATGTTATAATTTAAAAGGTATATATATTTCTTAAATATCATAATAAACATTAAATCCATAATTAATTTCATCCATAATAGGCAGTTTTGGAGAAAAATATAGTATTTTCTGTGGTGGTAGTCTAACATACACACGATCGATGATTTTATTTCCCATTTGATGGAGAGAGAGATGGATATATGTTATGAAATTGAAATAATAACATCTTATTATATGGAATATACCTAATCTTTTATATCATAATATTTTAATGATATTTTATAGAATTTGAATAATAAATAAAAGAAAAACACCCAGTTAGGAACTATACAACGTTTTAGGAAAATCTCATTTGATTCTCACCAAATACCTTTTAAGAGGTTTTAATAATGAAACTAAAGACTCTATTATGTCATTATGTAAGTAAAAAAAGATATTTTTTTAGTTATTTACTAAACCAAAATTATTTTTTAAGTGTTAAGATAAGAGGGGAGGGGGTTCCCAATCTATAAGTGGGGTAGAGTAAACACTTGAAACTTCTGTAAAGAGAAGGTTTGGAACATATGTTACACTTTACAAAATGCTAAAATGGATAATAATAAATTAATATACTTTATAAGGTATAAATATATCCATAAAATAGGAATTGGATATGTTTTTAGGTTATTATAACCCTTTTATCTCTAGTTTAACCCTCGGTAAACTTATTTTAACCTTATCCATGAGGATTTATTTTTACTATTTTCACTATATATTATGTAAAAAATTATGTTGAACATATTATATAATAATAATTATACTGATTCCAAATATGGAATCCATTTTTTAGAATTTAATCCACTTAAGTGGTAGAATTTAATTTAAAATTAAACCCGTAGAGGCTATGAAAAAGTGGTCTCCCAAACTAATTTTTTTCATAAGTATAAGAAATGATTGTATCAAAATTGAACATAAAAATTGATTCCGATGATCTAAATAAGATTAATATTAATATAATTGAAATTTTTTTTATTTTAAAAATTTCAAAGTAACCAAACATTGTAAATTCATTATACAAAAAAGAAAGTTCTCAATAAAAACAATTTTTTCACTATTCTTTAAAAAATTAATTGTGATATCCCTTTCCAAATTCCACTAATCTAGTGCCCCAAGCTAATTATCAACAAGGCCTCAATATCACCTCCCCATAAACCATATTCTTCTAAATAGAAGTGTGGGTTGAGGGCGTGATTTTGGGGAGACTATGACCTCATATAAGAGTAATAAAACAATGGAAATAAATCAATAACATCCATAGTAGTAAATGATAGAATGCATATGAAATAAATAGATTGAAATATGAGCATAATATAACAATAAATGTAATGCAATAGAGGATCTAATGTCTATAACAAACATGGAAGAATAAAATAACACTAGGTTGACCATACATATAGAGGAGTAAATTTATAAAATATAATAAAAAAATAACAAGGCTCTACTACATACACTAATCCATATTACATACCCAATCTCTACATGTCAGACCCAAACCACAGTTTTCATTTATTTTTATTTATTTCTCATTTTTGAATATTTTGGTTGAGGTTTTGTTTGATTTTCCAACAAAAGTACTTGTTTTTTTATTGGTTTTTGTTTTCTTCTAGACCTATTCATGGTTATTGTGAATATTTTTGTGATAAATTTTCATGGTGGAGAGTTTGTGACATCCTTAGTGTCACTATATTGTGTTTAAATCATTCAAGGATTATTGGGTGGTATTCCCTAGTTTTTGGGGTGTTATTTGAGGATTTTTGGACAATTTTTCAGGTAACACGGTTTTAGAAAGGTTGTCCCAAACTGTGCAACTAAAAACATCAAATTGAAAGAAGTTTTCAAGTAGCCCTCATACTATTCGCACACGGTTTACAAAACCATACAGCAAAGTCATGCAACCCATTGCGGGCTTAATAAACTTTAACTTAAAAATATGATTTGGGTGATTCCACCTCCTATTTGAATCCATATCTTTTTTCTATCTACCATAGGTTTACCCCCATAGCTATTTATTGTTCTTGTCCACTTTTTGGGTGATTTCTCACCAAAGGTAAGTTATTCTTCAATGTTTCTTCATCAAACCCATCCCCTTCCTCTTATCCCCTATTTCATCTATCTATTTCATGGTTTTATTTGGGGTTTCATCACATGGATGAACCCTAATAGATAGGTTTTATGTTTGGTTCAACTTTATTGATGTTTGGGGTGTGTGGATCATCCTTAAGTCTCAATTCTCCCTTCCCTTGAAGTTCTATTCAATTTGCACATGGCCAAGGTAGGTTTTTCTGTGATCTTCCTTTAAAAATAATTTACTCTAATGCTTGATGTATTTAATAAATGTACAAACCTTCTACTTTCCTCTATGATACATCCAGTTATCTTGTTATAATGTTTTTAAGTTATTAGATTTTGTTAAAAATAGGTTTTGAGATGAATCTCGGTTTATGACAATGTGTATTTGTGCCAAGGGTGTTTAATAAAATGTAAATCGAACTCTTAGGGTGAAATTGGATGGATGAGTGATTGTTTTCCCACTTAAACGTTTTATTAAATTGATTTGGAATATGTATAATATTTTTAAAGTGAAACATGGTGATTTATATTAGTAAGGTTTGAAATTGTTTTAAAAGGGGCTCTCTTGGTTTTTGAACATGTGTTTCATTTATTGATTAATTGAAAAGGATTTATTTAGGTTGAAAGTAAATTGCAATTATATGAAAATAGGTTTTGAATATTCTCATTGAAATTTAATTTTTTCTTAGTTGTTATCACATCCATGGGTGAAGTAGGTTAACACATGTATGTGAAATCAAATAGAAATCGAACTCTAGAGATAGTCCCCTTCAAGAACTCCCATTCTCCCCTTTATCATATTTTTATAAAAAATGGTTCCATGTTTTCCAAAATGGTGGAAGTGGAATTTATTGTGTTTTAATAATGGTCTTAAATGTTTTTCTTATTTGTTGGCCTATTTGACCTTCAAACATACTCGGGTTGCTGGTTAGAAAAAGGGATGGCCTGTTTGGAATTTGTGTTGTGTATGGGTGAAGGTTGGTTTAAAGTCCCATTTAGAAATGTTAATATAAAAATTGTTTTTGATGTTGTTTTGGAAGTGGAGTCTAATAATTTTTGGTAAATTGTTGAATGTTTTAAATATAATGTCTCGATTGGAATTTTGAAATGGCTATTTGGAATACCCTTCTTGGGTTAGGTCACTTTCTTTGTTAGTCGTCCATGAGATGGGAGTGTCCTCAGTATGGGATCTCCCTTGTGTGATTATTGTGTTAAGGAAAGGGACCACCCATTAAGTGGCCGGGGTAGTGTCGGTATATGTGATATGTATATGTATCATATGTATGGATTGTATTTTGGATTGTGTGGAACACACCTTTCTGTACATGACATGGGAATCTAATATAACAAAGAGGTATTCTAAAAATCTTTACTGAACTTGTAGTTCTTGCACTGACTAATGGCCCATAGCAGGTGGATATTTGAGTTTATTGGAATGGGATTGGGCCTCTCAGTCTGTCCTCTTTTAGGGTGGTCGGGTGTTTGGGAATTTTTATTTCGTCATGTGTGGGGTTCTACCAGGGATGGGGCCTCATTTGTTAGTATGTTCTGGTTCTCCTCTGTGTTCCTATGTTTTCCCATGTTCCTCTAATACGAGTACGATTAGTTTCATTGACCTCGTTATATAGAATCATATCCTTGTATTTTGTTTTGGTATATATTTGGGAAATTTCAAATGTGTGGTAGGTTGAAGATATTTTTAAAGTATATGTTTAGAAAATAAAGGAATAACTTGTCCTTTTTTCCTTATTGTACCTTTTTTTAAATTATGAGGGAAATGGATTATGTTTTTTTTAAATGATATTTGTGTATGAAAATATATTTTTATAACTATATTTAAAACTAGTGTTAATGGATAGATTTGAAAAAGTAAGATACACAGATTATTTTGTGGTTGCCAACTAAGCTTGTTTGGCTCACACCCTACTTGTACCTCTCAGTATCGTTACACCTGATCTGTTTGGTGGGTTCTCTTCTAGTTTAGGTTTTTCTGGTTTGAGCTAGATCTTGTAGATTCTTAGTCTTATGGTTGGTGGTGACTAAGTGGTCACATGGAGATCTGGTCTGTGTAGTTCAATTTGTTTCTATTTAGTTCTATTTTTTCATCTTTTGTAACTTAAACTATTATGTAATTTATTGTATGAGATTTAGTTGGTTCAAATTATTTATCTATTATTGGTTGTTTCTTTGGGGTTAAAATCATTCCCACTTGTATATCTGATTCCTGACACTAGTTTCCATCCCATGGGTATCGGGAACGCCCTTCGGTACATGCCATGGACTGGCTCAGGTGACCAGTTCAGGGTCAACCATGGTTGGTTCGTGACCCTACATATATGTTTGAGCCATCCTGATCAATAAGTCATTGACCTCGGCCATGTCATACATGAAACTAAGTGAAACTTTTCTTGGTTACCCTAATTAAATGGTTCCATGGATAAGGTGTTCAAACAAAATTGAGTAGGGCACCACAAACGTAGTCCCATACATAGCCAGTAATATGCAATTTATGTAAATGTGTGCTACTCCTCAGTATGACAAAAATAGTAATAATAATATCTATTGGAAATAAACTAAAAGACAATGTTGTATAAGACTTGCTCAAGTAAAGTTCTCATCCTTGTAAAGACACGATAGTTATAAGGTGATATCATGTAAATATATTTATATGTGTGTATATATATATATATTCCAATATATATTTATATAATAAACGTCAATTGTAAAATGAATTAAACCATGACCAATCCTTTAGTTCATAATCCTGATTTTTTGGTTATTATGTGAATTAGGCATTAATCTGGATGTCATACCACTCAAGCTATATATAATCAAGTTGATCCATGAGTTTGTAATCCTGATTGATAATACATACTTTAGAAATAGCTAGAAGTATCTTAGAGAAATATATGTCTCCTTATACAGATAATATTAATATCCCCAAGATGACCAGTACTCACCTCTAATAACTAAGATGAAGGAGTCATATGTGTCAACTTAGTATCATGGAAATATAACATAGAGTTGGATCTCATACCACTGTATCTACATGTAATCCATTTTGATGACTAATTCCTAGGTTATGGCCCATAGTCAATCATGATATTAAACTCGAATAATCCCTATGGGGGGATGAACCTTATGTTATCAACAAGGAATTATCTCTTAATCCAAGATAACACTCTAAATCCATCCAGTAAACAACTCAATGGCCTAGTCCCAGAAAATTATGGTGAGTAACTCTAGTGGTTCACTAACATGATCCTAGGATTAATCCTATGAATCAAACCATGAGATCAAGTCAATCATCATGAAGCTCATTAGAATCCCACTGTTTAGGGGAAATTCACTAATTTGGAATCCTTTGGTATCCATTGGGTACTAGAGAGATAGCGATTCTTAGATAAACCCAATATAAGAGGGGTTCTAAGACACTCTTAGTGAAAAACCTCTATAATTCCTATACAAGGAGGAATCCCATTGATAATGGGAATTCTTATAACTATATTAGTACAATTCAATCAATAGGGATCATAATCCAGATCATAGGAATAAAATCTAGGTGTCATGTTAAAATAATAGTCAATAGAAAGGGATCATCACATGTATCCTAGGAAGTACATCTAGGAAACCCAATAATATGATAATAAAATAGAAAAGCATAGAATTTTGGTCCCAGGAAGAATGAATGGGCCCCCTATTAATAATATTAGATCAAAATGATCAGAAGTTGAATCCTAAGAAGTATTTCTATACATCCCAATAAAATAATTAGGATTATAGATGGATCCCAGAAATTACATAGGGGAATCCCAATAAAATAAGTAGTCAAAAGTAGATGCTGATTAGTGAAAATCTTGTAAGAGCCTATGGAAATCAAATATGCATCAACAATAACAAAGTGAATTCATAGAATTAAGTATTGGGGGTGGTCCAATGCCTAAACCCACCACTACGTCCACATCCCCATAGGATTACATGTTTGGTACTGGTTCTAAGGTGACACTTGATACCATCTCTACCCAAACCTCTGTCATTCTAGTTTAGGGTTTCCAAAAATTAGGCAACCCACTGGGTCCCCTAGGCTAGTGATTAGAAAAGGAATACTACCTGGGATCCCCTTAGTAAAATCCTTAGAGGAGGTATCCCTCAAGGGATTTCTAGTCATTGTTATATTCCCAAGATGAAGTATTAAGCTAGAGAATAGGTTCTGTTAGTGACACCTAACATTCATCCATTTAATTTACATATTAAATGGTTTAATTTAACAGTTAATTAGGGGTAAATATAAAAAATGTAATCTCCCACAATGTAAATCCCAATAATATGCATCATACATAAACATGAAAAAACACACTAGGGAAGGTATGTTAGGACACCAACCTTTAAGAAGCTTTACATTTATTTTCCAAAGGCCAGAAGCAACTCCCAAGGATTGTCCAAGCTCAACCAAGTCATGATAGGTTATGTCTCAAATAAAACCCATGATAAAAAATTAATTATAACAGAATTATAATTAATTAATTAAACACCAATTATTTATTTTAAATAACCATTTTATTTAAAATAGGAATGACACTGAAAATAAAATCGCCCAATACCATCACATCGAGACGGTGACCTAGCGCTCGCTAACATACTATAATAAAATCCCAACCCCAAGATGGTCATAATACCTAATATACTTCATAAAAATAATTTAAAATAGTTAATTAAGGCCTTAAAGGTTTAGAAATTCACTACGATGAGGTACCTCGGTGAAACAAAACATAGTGATGTGCATATGGAATCTCAAGTCATCCTCCTCCAAATAAATGTGAAAACCCCAACATAATTATCTGATTCCACCATGATCTAGTGGAATAAGGAATAAAAATCCCTAACATGGGAACTATATGTTATAGGAATAAAAATAGAACAACAATAGAGGTTAACAGTGTTGAAGACTCACTACAAGGATTCCAATGCACATGACATTATCCAATTTCAGCCAAGAACAAGGGATAACTCCCATGAAGGGAGAGAGAAAGAGGATTGGCATGCACGAAGTTCTCCTAGGGAAAATGTGGAGTAAAATAGGTTATAAAATTTTAAGGTTCGTAGGGTAAAATATAAATTTTTACCTCTTTAATGAATCACATAGTTAGGACACACGATCTAGAAACATTTTCTCCAACTATGTGGTGCTACTGTCCCGGGACACCTCATCCTCACATGGTTGTACAACATGGTTAGTAAAAACCTACACTAACCATGTGCTTCTATTGTCCTAGGAACACTCCACCTCACATGGTTTTCACACATGGTCAGTTATACAGTGCGCCAACCATGAGACATGTTTGTAGAAAATTGAACCCCCCCCCCCCACCACACACACACACATAGTTTCCACTCGCTAACATCATGGTTTCAAAAACTAAAAACCTCCAAAAAATACACCACATGATTAGGCCTCATATTTAGAAATAACTATGCACTAAACATGTTCCATGATATAAAACGTTCCAAAACATTACTTTTGGGTCCAAAAACCCCATGATGCCCCTGAAGTCTTTAATCCAAATAGAAAGCCTCATTATATATATAAAAATATTATTTAGTTTCATTATATCCTTTAAATTTACTTTCCAAATATCTGATCATGATTGGAACCAACCTGTAATTTAAAATTCAAAATCCTTTTAAAATTTCCAACTGAAAAATGTGAGATCTTATAGCCTCCCCCACCATAAAAATTCACATACTCAAGAATCCTTAGTGTCCATAAAAATAAATGAACCAACATACTTGGGTCATGAAATAAGTTAAAAAGGTAGAGTTTCAATTCTAAACACCCAACATGTCTCTTGGAACAACTTTGAGAATATGATTATTATCTTTCCAAAACATAGCCAAAACTCATAACTACTAAGGAAACATCAAGAAAACAATTAATCAACCTCTTTTAACCCATGACACTATCACATAATCATCTTTTCCATAAAATGGACTAGGGTAATTCCTACCATAGGTTCTTACCTTCACAGAGAATTTTGATCTATGGTACATCCACCATTTGTATTTTCTAAAGAGACATAACCCCAATATCTGAATGAAACTTCTAGAACATTTCCCATCATGCTACACCAAAACAAAAAATTGGTCACCACTCAAAATCCTCGATCTAACTGAGTGGTCAAATTATATTCGATCATGATAAACCTATTCATGGAAGATTTTCCTTGAAAATTCACGGTCGACCTCCACTCTTCAATCATCTCACCTTGAAGCATGCTCGATGCGATTATACACTAACCAAATTCATCTATATGAATGAAATAAAGTTGAACCTCCTTTATCCAGATATTCTTGAAAAATATTGACTTAAAAATCCAATGTGGAACCAAAAAATGATATGATTCTTTTATACCAAGGCATACTGATATCATTTTGAACATGACCACTAATTTCCATAACCAAAATTTGGTGACACCTATTACCCAAACCATATCCTATTAAAAATTATTTCTAGGTTATGAGATAATCATCAACAAAATAATTTATCTAAAACCATAGGATCATTTCTCTGGGCTTAATTCCTACAGTCATACTTCACCAAATTTTATATTAAAATTTTTATCTTGAATTTACTATGAAATATATCCTTACATGATCCACTTTTTTAAAATAATACAAGATCCAAAAATACTGTGTAATAACCATCCTCAACACCCCACAACCCTTCTCATATGAGGGTCAACCACTAGCATCTAATTCCCCAATCCCCACCTCAAGAGCATCCTTTTCATCACTCTAATGAAGAGAGAACATGAATATTGCATCATATTCCTTATCCCTCATAGACACATTATATGATATGGATTAGAACTCACTCACCCCAAGAATTAATGCAAATATCACCCCCCAAATACTTCCTGATTCATGAGTATAGTTTCCATAGAGCCTATAGAACTTCAAAAAAAATGAGGGTCTCCACCCCCAATTGGAAAATGGTGTACTACACACCATCTAGATTTATTTAAACTGGTCCCCAAGAGTACATCCAAGTATTATTTCATCCAACTAAAAAAGTTACACAGGTATCCTAGTGTGTTGCCAATGTTCTCTCAACATACTCAGAATGATTTCAAGATATTAGGCAAGATTTCCTCAAAGTAGGAATACACTGATATTTCATTAATAAGAATGTATTTTTTATCAAATTCATTATCAAATATAAATAACTTGTTCTTTCCTTTAACCAACCCCTAACACCACATCTCCTAAAATTTTGTTTCTAGGTCCAACCACGGGTCCACTACCTCCCACCACTTGATTTATTCTTAATGTCTCCTCTACCACGAAGATAAATTCTTAACTTTATCACAACTCCATAAAAACCATGTAACACCACAAATTTTTATATATTTTTTCAAATAAATTAAATTACTTTGATATATTGAATTACATACAACACAAAGCTAAGATTATATGACATTCAACACTCTATTAGATTGAGTTAAACATGATACTGAGTTTTAACAAAACCACCACTACTGTAAATTGGTCCGTTTGTGATGGGGCTTTTGCGATGAGATCCCATCACAAATGCCCCATTGCAGAAAAGGTTATCCCAACTATAATTTTTTGCAGTGGCCCATCACAAAAGGAAACTATTTGTAATGGGATAAGTATCTGTTGCAAATAGATTCCTCATAGTTTTAAATACTTTATTGTGTCAGCCCATCGAAAATAGTATTTGCGACGAGGTGGGGGACCCATCCAAAAATCCTTGTTGAATTTTAGAAACCATTTTTTGAAACGGGGCCCATCACAAAAAATGTAAAAAAATAAAGATATTGAATAAAATAAGAGTAATAATAAAATAATGTTAATATTAATGAAATAATAAGATTAATATTAGTAAAATAAAATAAAAAATAAATTAATATTCATATAATAATAATAGTAATATTTATAATATAATAATAATAATATTAATATTAATGAAATAATAATATTAATATTACTAATATAATAAAAAAATTATAAAATAATAAAAAACTGAATATTTTTAAAAAATATAAAAAAACAACAAAAATAATAATTAATAAAATAATAAAATAATAAAAAAAATTAAATAAAAATATGTAATATTCACAAAAATATAAAAATTGAACTATATAGAAATCTATATAGTTAATATTAAAAAAAATACATTCAAATGTTTTATCATAAAAAAAATTAATCACTAAAGGGGTTGGTCGTCTGGAGGAGTTGGAGGAGCTGGAGGAGATGGTGGAGGGAACTCCATCCTTAAAACATGAGTCAGACGTCGCATGTAATTCAACTAATATGGCTCTTGATGTTGCCACCATAGAAGCATCTCGTCCTGTATGTCCGTCTCCTACTATTTTTGTTATCGTAGGACCTATTCCTACTACTACTGCTACCATTAACGCATCTTCTCTTGCTCCCTACACATACTATTTATAAGATCACTCTACGCTTGTAGCTGCTCCAGATACTACGAAGAAGAAGATGATGACACTCTATGATCTCCTTTCAAGGTGGATGCTGACATCTCTATGGTGAAATAATAATCCATAGGCATCAATTGAGAACTAATACCAATAACTCGTCCTTTCTCAAAGGCATACTAGGATTTCTGTATCCTTGTTGTCACATCAAATTACTGGGCACTAATCTGAGTATCGGTCTCAGCCTGACTCTCAGTCTATGTCTGAGACATTGTGTCTTCATATGACTCCATCGATGGCAATTTAAAATTAAAATAGTTAAAATATTATTTGAAATTAAATTTTAAACTCAAAAAATAAAATATACTGACCACAATCAGACACTGGTGAGAACCTCTAATCTCTCTAGTGGTCGGATCACTATATATCCTCATATAAAGGTCGAACTCTGTAATATCTGGCTATTCGAATTACTATATGATTATGAAATAAACCGTTTACATTTAAAGTTATATAAAATTCTTTATAAAAAGTACTTACTATATGCTCTCATTGTGTTCTATTTGTACGACTATCGGCTCGATGTGTCACCTCCTGTCTCCCCTGATTTCATAGACCTATCGATGATCTACTCCAAAAAACCACCCAATAAGTATGAATATAATTCATCCCAAACCTATGATGAAATGTAATTTGGTCGATGTTCATAACAAGACTCATCAAACACTATCACTTATCCTTTCTCTATTTCTTTCCTTCTCAAATTTTTCAAAACCGACTACAACGCCAACGCATAGTCCCCTTCCATGCCTTCTAAATAGCGTCACAGATGCTCTCATATATGGGATACCATAAAGACTACAAAAAAATTATAATATCAATTAATTAATTAAATTAATTTCAAAATAAATATTATTTATTTATGTAACATCCAAGGATTGAACATGTGGTGCTGCACATCAATGGGATTCTGATCCCATGAGACTCATACTCTAGAAAAATAATTTAACAATATAGTTCTCCCCTATCGAGTAGATATATCCATAAATTTTTGAAAAAAATAAAAACTATTCAAACAATTAGTATATAAATAAATTATTGAAAACTAACTAAAATACACATGTAAACATGCCTCTACATGCGTAGATCAAATCCATGGATGTCACTCAAGGATAGGGTCACGAATCATCAATTATGTAAGACCATGCCCCATTTAGAGTCCCCCCAGAACCTCGAGTAGTCTGAGGGTCAGATGATACAACATCATGGTCATCCTAAGGTATATCAGCTTCCAACAACAAATGATACATATCCTCATCCATCTGAAATAAAAAATGACTTTTGTTAGCAAACAGTTGAAAAAAACTATTATATATATATTATATGATTATAACCATCATTTAACTATTTCAATGTTCATATCCATCCTCATATTTATATCTGACAATGAAAATGTATTTATATTCCTCCTCAGCATCATCAATTTCTATATGAGTTTCATTTTCATCATCTCTTGTCATTTCAAATTCATTTGTAACATCATTGAAATTACCATCGACCCTTAACTATAGGGTTCCATCATCGATATTCATGTCACTTCATGAAAAAGTTTGATTTGGAGTAGTCTCTTGAAAAATTTCAATTCCTTCCACTTCATCAGAACCATATTCACTTCGAGTAAACTGATTTTCCCAATATTTAATTTTTATTAAACTCCACTAATCACACTATTCTCTTGAAGTAGCATAATATTTTGAATAATAAATTTTATGTTCCTGATTAGCCAATAAAAATGATTCATTTACTTTAATAAAACTTTTATAGTTTATATCAATGATTCCATTGGTCGGATGAAAATGCAAGACTCTCTTAGTATCCAACCACTCACATTTAAACATTGTTATATAATGTTTTCCCAGATAACATAGTTCAATAATTTCATTCAACATACTATAAAATTCAACATCAGTTTCACTATGATGAGATCTTCTAAAGAAAACACAATTATTCATTACTAATTTTGATTCCCCATATGTACATGAATGAAATCGAAAACCATTCACCACATATGCATTATAAGATTTAACCATTTTTTATGGTGCATCACTCAATACACACAATCAGTTATCAATTTTATCGGTATGTTGAGATACATGAATTTTTTTTAAAAACAATTATCAATTTAAAATATAATAAATTTATTTTATATGTTAAACAAAAAATAATTTATGTCACTAGCTTTTGAAAACAATAGGAAATTTTTTTTCGACGTTCTTTAAGAGCATCTACAGTAATATGTGGAAGTTGTTTCTTGATATGATTATCATATAACCTAAAAATAAAGTAAGATTCATTTACTATAACAAAAATTATAGAATTATTGATATGAGCACTCACTATACAAATAGTGTCATTTTTTCACAGTTTAGTAGAACATATGTATGAGTTTTGTTATGTTCATCATCTAAAATTCATCATTCATGAACTCCACTGAATCCATGTTTGTGTTGATTGAAAACTAATAATTGATTTCTCATTTCATCTTCAATGTTTACCTTATTACAGACCATATGGTTTTGTTTTTAGGGATATTAATATTTAAATCTATGAGAGAAGAAAAAATAAATTTCATATTGCAAATAAGATTCTGCAATTGCACCTTTAACCGAAGCTTTGTTGCATACTTTTTTCTTTAGTTTTTGCATGCATCTCTTGAATGGGTAAAACCATCAGAACTATTCCAGACCTCCACATTTTCATCATGTATAAAATGTAATATCTAATGTTCCATTGAGTCAAACAAATCTGGTGGGAAGATTTTTTCTAGTTTACATAAAATTAAAACAACATCTTCTTAATGTTAGCTTAATGAATCATAGTTACTTGTTACCACAATAATGTCTCGGAAAAAATATGATATGTTTGTTAGCGCATCCCAAATAATATAATTGAATAAACCTATTAATCTAATTAGTATAATAATTTCTATTCTAACAAGAAATCCATGACTTTTTAATCCGGTAATATGACCGTTTTTGACACATCTGACAAAATTGGAAGCATAAACATCTGGAAGTATCAAATATATAATCCATTGACAAAATAATAATATATTATATTTGGAGAGTGTATAAGATTATTTTTTATTCATTAACTTCTATGATCTAACATTTTCAAATAGTTCAAGTTCTGGTCGCCTTTAAATTTGGGAAGATCTAATCATGCCTTTACATTATCTTTGGTCTTACCTAGTGTATCCAAAACTCAATGAAATAAATTATCAAAAAATTTCTCCTTAGTATGCATAGAATCCAACATGTGAAAGACCAACAAATCATATCAATATGGAAGATCCCAAAAATACTCCATTTTATCCAATTGTGTTTTTTCCAAAGCCATCAATTTTTTTGGTTTATTATTGGTCCAAATGTAAAGGGAGGTAATGAATAGAAAATATATTTTAACTTTGTACCTGAGATCATTGTTAGAGGTCTATCTCTTTCAATTGTGTCTTTTTTGAAATGATATATGGTCCTCGGAAAAGGATGATCAGTTGGAAGTAATATGTGATGATAGTCAGAAAATAAGGTTTTTTTCATTGATGAGCCTAAATACTTTACGGTCTCTCCTAAAGTACAGCCACGATTTTGGACCATGTGTACTCTAGACAGATAAAACTCCATATGTTGGGAAGTCACTAATTTTCCATATCAATGTATCTTTCAGCAAGAAATTTATTTCCCAGCAATATCAAATGTACCAATATGATTACTCCACAATGAATTTAACTCAATAATGAATGGTCTCAAATAAACATCAATATTCTTTTTCATATTTCTAGGGATTAATATGGTCAAAAAGTTATATTTTTCCTTCATAAACATCCAAGGAGGTAAATTGTAAAGAGTTATAAAGACTGTTTGACATGAATACTGACTATCGTAAGAACTAAATGGACAGAAACCGTCAGTATGAAGACTGAATCTCATGTTTCAAGCTTCTAAAGCTAAAGAATGAATCACTTGGTCAAACTTTTACCATGAATCACCATCATAGGGTTGATTTAAGGTTTTACCAGTATGAATATTGGTTTTGATCCATGACATCAATGTCGCTGTGTTCTGAGATATAAATAAACGCTGCAATTCGGGTGTATGTAGGAAATATCTCAATTGTTTTATAGGAAACAATTCATACTTCCATTGTTGAGCCTCTTTATACCTAGATTATCCACATGTGGACAACTATTCGATAACTCATTTTCACCATAATATAAGATGCAGACATTTGAACATGTATGTATCTTATGATAACCAAGACCCAGATTATGAACCAACCACTTTCTCTTGAAGTAATTTGTAGGAAACACATTTCCATCAGGTAACAATTTTTTTATCAAAGATTATATCTGATTAAAATTGATATTTGACATTCCATTATCTGATTTAATATCCATAAATTTAGAAATTGCTTCAAATTTTTTAATCTTGAAACTAGGATATAAGGCATCCTTAGATGACATCAACAACTCATAAAAATGAGATAGTTCCAAATCATGAATTTAATTAATATCATCTTGAGTTTTAGCTTGTTGAAAAGATATATCTTCCACATCATGTACCAAATTTTGAAACTTTTCTAGATTCAGAACTAAATTATCATGGAACTGTGTTCACTGTGTTGATAACAAAAAACATAATCTGTTTGGAAACCAAAATGAAATAAATGATCCCCACGTTGTCAAATGGGTAAAGCGTACTCAGAGAACATTTTTTACAGGGACACTTAATTTTCCATTCTGAAAAAAATTCTGGTTCTGATGATGAAAATGATAATAAAGCTTCAACACCCTCAATGTATATAGGATCTAAACTAGAACTGTTTGGATTCTTGTGCTGATTTATCCAAGAACAATCATCTAATAACGATTATTTTCAACTTAATTGTTCTATATTTCCCTAAAAAAATATGAAATAATTAGTTTTTTTGTATAATTTTATTTGAGGAAAACACTATCCAAAAAATAAATAACAATTAAATTCCCTTTTCTATCAAATTATAAAAATTTATATTATTTCATAGTTATTTATAGTATTCTTTAAACATTTATACTAATCTATAATAACTTATAGTAATTTATTCTAATCACCACTAATTATTATTAATTACATTTATTTTATACTAATAATTGTTAATTATCGGCAATAAAATTTCCAGCGGATTAGCGACAGCTCTTTTGCCCGATGAATCGTCTCCATTGTCTCCAATTCAAATCACTGTGAAACAACTGCACCAATGTACAAATATTCATTTCCATATGCATAAAGATGGAGAGCAGGGAGGCCACATCATGCTTATCTCTATTCTTTTTCATACAAAAATGGATATTCGTACCTCAGAGGAGATTTTTCATAGTGATTTCACTAGAAGAAAGTTACAAGGAGATGATATGTTAGGAAAAATAGCCTCTTTTATTTGATGACTCATCTTATTGAAAATTTCTTCGACTAAAATCAGTATGAAAAATCTTCTCTAACATACATATATTAATTTCATATGCACGAGAATGGAGAGTAGTAAGTCCTCGCCATGCTGCTCTCTATTCTCGTGCATACTAAAATGGATATCCGTATGTGAGGACAGATTTTTCATTGGGATTTCAGTGGGATAAAATTCCAAGGAGATACAATGTTGGACAAAAGGGAGCCACCAATTCATAGAAATTAGGCTAATTTATTACTTTTTGTTACAATTTCTTGCTAATTATTTCTAGTTATTATAATTTATTACTAATTATTAGAATTTATTACTAATTATTAGATTTCATTAATAATTATTACTAATTATTATAATTTATAACTAATTATTTGAATTTATTACTAATTATTAGAATTTATTACTATTTATTAATAAATATTACAATTTATTTAAATTTATTAGAATTTATTTCTAATTATTAGGATTTATTACAAATTATTAGAATTTGTTACTAATTATTAAAATTTATTACTAATTATAAAAATTTATTACTAATTATTAAAAAATTTACTAATTATTACTAATTATTACTAATTATTTGAATTTATTTTTAATTATTACTAATTATTAGAATTTATTACTTATTATTATTAGTTATTAGAATTTATTACATATTATTACTACTTATTAGAAATTATTACTAATTATTTGAACTTATTACAAATTATTACTAATTGTTGAAATTTATTACTAATTATTGTAATTTTTACTAATTATTAGAATTTATAACTGATTATTAGAATTTTTTACTAATTATTACAATTTATTACTAATTCTTATAATTCATTACTAATTATTAGAACTTATTACTAATTATTACAATTTATTACAAATTGTTAGAATTAATTACTATTTATTAGAATTAATTACTAATTATTACTAGTTGTTGTAATTTATTACTAATTATTGCAATTTATTACCAATTTTTGTAATTAATTACTAATTATTACAATTTATAACTGATTTTTAGAATTGTTTACTAATTATTACAATTTATTACAAATTATTACAGTTTATCACTAATTATTTTATTTTATTACTAATTATTAGTTACTATTATAATTTATTGTTAATTATTACTGAGTATTACAAATTATTATAATTTATAACTAATTAATTTAATTTAATTTTAATTATTTTAATTTATTAGTAATTATTTTCATTAATTTCTAATTATTGCAATTTCTTACTAATTATTACTAATTATTATAATTTATTAATAATTATTATAATTTATTAAAAATTATTACAATTTGTTGCAACTTATTACTAATTATTGATTTTTATTACTAATTATAACAATTTATTACTAATTCATAGAATTTAATACTAATCATTAGAATTTAATACTAATAATTAGAATTTATTACTAATTATTAAAATTTATTACAAATTGTTAATAATTATTATAATTTATTTCTAATTATTATATTTTATTTCCAATTATTTAAATTTATTAATAATTTTTAGAATTTATTACTAATTATTTCAATTTATTACTAATTATTACAATTTATTATTAATTATTACTAATTGTTACAATTTATTGCTAATTATGACAATTTATTACTAATTATTACAATTTATTACTAATTATAGGAATTTATTACTAATTATTAGAATTTATTACTAATTATTAGAATTTATTACTAATTCTTAGAATTTATTACTAATTATTAGAATTTATTACTAATTATTACTAATTATTATATTTTATTGATAATTATTACTAATTATTGCAATTTGTTACTAATTGTTGCAATATTTACATAATTGTTGCAATTTATTACTAATTGTTGCAATTTATTACTAATTATTGTAATTTATTACTTATTATTGCAATTTATTACTAATTGTTCTAATTTATTACAAATTGTGTCAATTTATTAATAATTATTGCAATTTATTACCAATTATTAGAATTTATTAAAAATTATTAGAATTTATTAGTAATTATTAGAATTTATTACTAATTATTACAATTTATTACTAATTATTAAAAAAATTACTAATTATTAGAATTTATTACTAATTATTACTAATTGTTACAATTTATTACTAATTGTTACATTTTATTAGTAATTATTACAATTTATTACTAATTATTACGATTTATAACTAATTATTACAATTTATTACTAATTATTAAAAATTTATTTATAATTATTACGATTTATTACTAATTATTAGAATTTATTACTAATTATTAGATTTTATTACTAATTATTAGAATTTTTTACAATTTTTTACAATTTTTTACTAATTATTATAATTTATTACTATTTATTATAATTTATTACTAATTATTTGAATTTATTAGTAATTAATACAATTTATTACTTATTATTACAATTTATTACTAATTATTACCATTTCTTACAAATTATTACAATTTATTACTAATTATTAGAATTTATTACTAATTATTACAATTTATTACTAATTATTAACATTTATTACTAATTATGACTAACTGTTGAAATTTATTACTAATTTTTACAATTTATTACTAATTATTACTAATTGTTGCAATTTATTACTAGTTATTACAATTTATTACTATTTTTTGCAATTTATTACTAAATATTAGAATTTATTACTAATTATTACCATTTATTACTAATTATTCTAATTTAATACTAATTATTATAATTTAATACTAGTTATTAGAATTTAATACTAATTATTACTAATTAATAATAATTAATATAATATCTATTAATTAATACTAATTCATACTAATCACACGTAATTATTTGTAAAAAATGTAAACAATGATTAATAAAACTATCTTTTTCTAATTTAATTTAACTGCAGCTAATTAACTATAATTATAGCTAAAATAAAATAAAATGAATTAAGTAATAACTAAAAGAAATAGATAAATACCTTAAAAATGAAGCATTCAAAGGATATAAGCTGTAAATAATGCATCGAATTAAAATTTTAAACTGTGGAAATTTTGGAGAGAAAATTTTCTACTAGAGAGAGATGAGAAGAGAATTGAGTGGAATAAAGAAAAAAGGGGTGAGGTTTTATATTAGTTAGATTAGTTGCACCGGGATTATTTGCGACGTGATTCGTTACAAATGCCCACCACCCCTATTAATTAGGGGCGGTGGTTAAAAAGTCTTTTGCGATGTGTCCCATCACAAAAGACAACCTACTGAGATATCATTTGCGTTTGGATTTATATCCTGTAGTAAATACTAGAAACACCGTCAGGTATTTGTGACAGCCTATTATAGCTCGTCGCAAATTCCCTTACCCGCAGTTTGGCATGCAATGCGTGCCAAACTTTTTGTGATGGGAACCATCATCTCGTCGCAAAAACCTTATTATTTGCGACGGGTTGGTGTCTCATCGCAAATGCCCTATCACAAATACCCACTTTTCTCGTAGTGCATGATATGTTATTAGAATTATTTAAACATGACTGTTATAACCTAACATATAGAATTAGTAATTTGAATAGTAATAACCAATTTTAAAATTTTATTTATAATTTTTTTATATAATAAAAAATATTTATATAAAAATACATAATTCTTTGATAAAGTTTTATATGTCTTGAAAATAAAATTTTCTAAAAATTGTTCTTTTTATTTTTATTTTTTTGAAAGTTATTAAAATTATTTTTTATAAATTTTAGAAAATTAATTTGATGAAATAAACTTCATTTTTGAAATCACCATGTCAAAATTATTTTATGATGAATATTTTTTATTTTTTAAAAAAGTTTACTTTTTTGATAAACAGTGAAAAGTACTCAATTTTAATTGAATACTGCCATTTCGATTAATTTATTTATAATGTTAAATTATATTTAAATTGATTTTAATGTTAAATTAGTTAAATTATACATAAATTAATCCAATTTAGGTCACTATAATTAATTTTATATAAAATTTTAATATAAACACTTTGTAAACTGAATTTTTTCTCTTTAAAACCCCACTTTCTCGTCATGTTTGCGGGAATAATATTAAATCAAATATTTCCACTTCTTAGAATTGAATTTTTTGAAATTGATTAAATATTTGGAAACAACTAAATTTATATTTTCTAATAATGGAATCTAAATTATTGACCAAAAATGAATAGTGAATACAGTAAAAATTAATTAGCACTATTAAGGTAAAAATGAGTTTACATTGGTGTTAAACTAAAAATATAAGGGCCAAAATAACCTATAAAATTGTCTAAAAATATTTATTTTCCATATTTAGACCATGAAACCTATAACGTTTGATAATGGACCATTTTTACCCTTTTGACATATGAAAAAACTAGTAGCACTCTATTCTTTTCAAAAATACCAAGTGTGTCCTCTCACGCACTTAACGAAGGTCACCCCATATCCTCTTTTCTTTACACCCTAAAACCATTTTGGATAAGACAATACCTTACCAAATCGCTCCCCAACATCCTTCTGCTCATCCTATGATCTCTATTTTGGACATAAATTCATCCTAGGAAGGCTTTCAGTGAAAAACTAAAGAGGATACCTAAAGAAGAGGTAAAGCTCATCAACAAGCACTTATATTTTATTTCTTCCACCACCTCATTCAATTGTTATTATACTATCATTATATAATAACCTCAGTATATTCCATATACTGATATGTTTTTATGATAAGTTAATGACCTACAAACATTTCCACTTTCATCAAATGAGTTACTAAATCATTGTGCGTGTGTGTGGAGGACAACTTCCTCACGAACCAATGTCATTTATTTCCATTATCACCTTTCAATGATATTTGTAATGATTGATTTATTATTTATATATGATATATGTGATATTATTATGATTCAAGAATTATAATATCAAACTTACATTCATGCTTTCTATTTTTGGGGAATACGATAACATTACTTGTGGTTACGGCGGGACTACAGTCTCATGAAGCGATGTGATTCATTCATGATCTACATAGAAGGTTTTAAGGATGTGTTTAATGTAAATATGAGATATATATGGAATTAAAAATATTATATAATGATTATATTTCATTTATCATTCTTTCTTTTAATCCAATAAGAAAATGGAATTAATGTACAACGTAGGTACAGTATACCATCTCCATGAACGGTGTATTTTATTTTCTATCACTAAATTTTTTTGATTACTATAAATAAATATATACTAAATATATATGATATATATATAGATTTTATAAATCTATAGAATATTTAACCATGATCAAATTAGTATTTCCAAAAATATTACAAATCAAAACAAATATGGAAAACAAAGTGGTTACTACCCAAAACACAACTTTAACATGGAATTGTTAATAGACGGGAAATAAATGGTCAAAAAAATCATATATGGTATGATTTATATGAATATTTTTATGTAATAAATTTATTATAAACTTATATTTATTATGTAGTAGGTTTTAATGTGTATGATAGAAGTTAAGACTTAAGGTAAGGGATTTCTTGTCTCTCTTTTATTTTTGGGAAACATATGCAAATTCACCACTTGTTTCTTTTCTGTAGCATATATATTACCCCATTGACATATTATATCACAAATACAATTATTTTCATGATACTTAATGTTTAATTATATTTTATTATTTATTTTGGATTATTATTCAAAATATTAAAGAAATAGTAATATACTTTTACCTTCCTTGAGACAAACATTATGTTATACACCAATATTCATCAAGAGGGGTATATACAACCCCTTTGACATGTAATATCATGTATTTATTTATCCTCATGATATTTCATGTTCCATTTTATGTTATTAATTCAGGGGGCTTATGATTCATGTTTACTGCATTGGTATGGGTTTTATGTTGCAATCTCATCGTTTATTGGGATTATTTATGATTAAGTCTCTAATGTTGAAATTTCATGATATACCTATCAAGAATTCTTAGGAATTTTATTATATTATGTTTATTAAATATAGTTTCAAGTAATAGTTCTATTTTTATACTCTTCGATACTTAGAATAAATGAGAAAATGTTTTAATGAAAATACAACTTTATTTATTTCTTTGGTCAGAAATCGGTTTTCTTCCAAAAACTTATTTTCTAAAAATGTATTCAAAAAAAGTTTTATTATTATCCAAATGATTTATTAAATAAATTTTTAGTCCATTTTATCTTCTTAAAATATTTTTTAAACTCAATCTACATATCCTTTACCAAAAAATTTCCATTTGAATTTTACTAAAAATATGTAAGGAATCTTTGTTTTAAAATGTATAGAATGAACGAAATTTTTTAAAATCTTGGCCAGTATTTTCTTTGAAGTTTCCTTTATAATTTTTCTTGTTTACTTTCAAATAAAATTATTTTTTAAAAAATACGTTTTGAAAGTTTTTTTCAAAGAGGAAATGATATTTTCCTCAAGAAATTTTTTAAATTATTGATCAAAATCATTTTCCATCTAAGATTTTATCTATTGATGTTACCTATATTTAAATGGGGATATGATCCACGGATATGATTATTATTCTTTCTATGAATGGTTTATTATTATTATGAAATGTTATTTATGAAACCCATTTCCCATACATGGGTTATACCATGATAAACTGTTTAGGAAACCTGCTCCTTTTCAAAAGTTATGCTATGATAAAATTATTATAAAACCTATATCATTTCCATAGGTTATGATATGATAAAATGTTTATGAAACACATTTAACATCATGGGTTATGATATGATGAATTTTTTTGATCTATTAGATCACATAAATATAGTTTTCAATATGTGATGGGTGGGACCTGTATCTCCCACAAATGCATTAAGTAATGGTTTATATCTCATGAGGTAGAGAGGACTAGAATGGGGAATGAACCCAATTTAGTAGGGAACATTATCTGTCGTGGTTTTATTGGGAGTGAACAAGGACTACTATAAAATTTTGGGAAGTGAACCCATTACAATTTTGTATCCTTGTAAACGAGCCACTAATAATATGTAAATGTTTTCTTTGCATATGTGTATGCCAAAAATCAATGTCTTATTCCAATGTTATTCTCTCATGGATTATGTTATTTGATTTCCTTATGAATAATGTCTTTTGAACTACCAATATTTATTCCATGATTAAATATTATGATCTTTGATATGAAGGGTATAGTTTTAAAATGTTATTATCATGTCCTCATACCCTTATGATCATGTTAAGACTATGTACCTACCTCGTTTAACCTTATTGTGGTCAGAATTTGTCGTGTTTACTTTCCCCATGTTAGGAAGAAATGTATTATGTATGATATACCTAGGAATTTTTCTAGTTATAAAGAACATAGTAGGACATGACATAGCTCACTTATGGACCATTTTTTATGTTTTTACGTTTTCAAAGGCACTAAAATATTACCATCCCCAAGTATGTGTTTGTATAATGTAAATAATATTCACAAAAAATGGTGTAACATCTATGTATGATAATAATGGGCTGTTATAGTTGGTATTAGATGATAGGTTTAGTTAATTATTGAAACATAGTATGAGAAAACCTTAGTGATATACCTAAGTACATGTCTAAGGATAAGTATGAGGATAAATAAAAGATATGAAAGTGTCTTGTAATTCTGGTAATAGATAGACCATGTGGTTTCATTGAAATAAATTCGTGTCTAGACACTAAAAGTGGATGTGGCTCTGAAATAGATGTACCTAGGTGTAACAACCCCAAAAACATCATATTTTTCTAGTCTCTATGATAAAACACAATTTTTTTAATATTTTATTGAAAATAAAGGACAAACATTTCTCAAATTGTGTTAAATATGTTTATTTATAAAATATTTCGGATTATATCATTCATTTGAAAATTTGATGAAAATTATAGTTTTAATCTATAAAAATTTCCAATTGTATTTCAAACATAAATAATTTTATTTGAGTTATTTGAACTTAATATTTTTTAAATATTTTAATGACTTAATTGGATACAACTTTTATTTAAGAAATTTGAGCTAAATCATGCATTTTGTTTGATAAAATGGGCCATGATGTCATAGTTGGGACAAACTTTCCAGATTGGATATCAGTTATGTATTTGGGTTATGACGTCTACATACACACTTATATGGAGCCCAAATTTGGAGAGGATATACAGAACAAAACATCTCACAAATAATCTTTCAGTAATGACAGCTAGTTCACGTTTTTGTATGGTCAAACATGTAATTAAACATGGAATAAAATATTTGGATGAATTTCCATATTCAAACTTGAAACCACTTTAAATCTAGCCTCCCTTAAACTTTATAAATTGGATTTTTTTCATTTGGATGGGTGGGTACGTTCATTGGGAGATTGAAGGCATATAATAATTGGTTTCACTCCATTTCTATAGGAATTTCAAGAGGTAGGTCTCTTGAATCATGTATCCCTTCATTTACGCCTCATTCTTCTTCTTCACATTGAAATATTGTCGTGATTTAGATAAACTCCTAGTTTTCTCCCATTAATTCTATTATTTTAAATTTTAATTTTATTTTAATCTTTATATTTTTTCTCAAATTTAGTATTAGAAACATGATTGGGTTATACCCATTCTAAACCCTTGTGAATGAAAAACGTTTCTACAATGACTACACCACCCATGGAAGAGTAGTTCTTTTAGTAATTGATCTACCTAGTACCTTATTAATTAATATATTTTGAATCAATGAAATAATTTAATTATCTTAAAATGATATATTAATTGAGTTTCTAATTTAATTTAAACTAATAAATTAATTGAATGATTCAGGAAAAAACATGTGAGGTCTAGTAATGTGTGAATTTGGAGGGCACGACCTTAACCGGTGAAACAAAAGCACTTGAGATAAGTTTTTGGAGATAAAAAATAATACATAAACACAATTAATAATAATTTTCTAGAATGGATATGTTCCAAAATTTACCACTGACCATAAGATAGACTTATAATGTCAATCAAAGCAGGGTTTTATGGTTGCATGTTCTAAATCTAGCCTCGGGTTTAATTCATTTCATCTTTATGGTTATGTTAACTCTTATAGGGTTAGAGGGTTAAATATTAGGGGATCAAAATTAAGTGGAAATTAATTTAAATGATAATTATTAACAAGTAAGTTAATAGGTTTAATTAATTCAATTATACCTTTTAAAATATTTAAAAAAATCCTCTTATTTTGTTTTATTAATCAAATTTCATTTAAAAAAAAAATACAATCTTATTCCAATATATTTCTTCGTCTTATCTTATAAACATTGAACAACCCCCACACTTATAAGTTATTTATTTTACTTTATTTAATTTTTAAAATACCTTTAATATGTTGTTATAAATTACTTCCTCCTTTGAGAGATGACCATGGTCAGCCACTCTATTGCACCTAAATAACCTAACAACGAATTTCATTTGAGAGAGCCCATTACATCACCATTGAAATTTTTTTGGTTTATGGGTAGTAAAGTAATTTATTCAGCCAATTAGATATATTTATTATTTTTTTTATTCCTTTCTTCTCCTATTTCTTTCTTCTTTCCCCTTTCACAAGTTTTTTTCTCTAATATTTTATTTTTATCAGACCAACTCAAACTTAATTTCTTTTTATTATGGTACAATTTTTATATTTTTTTTTATTTTATTTATAACACAAAGTAATCCCAAGTATCTCTTAGATCTTGACCCTGAGATTGAATGTATTCTTTGAGCTTTAATTAGACAGTCTCGGTCTAGAAGAAGTTTCAACATTCAACGAGTTGTAGAATTCTTCCATTCTCATAACACTGAAATTGGAAATAATTATGAATCAAACATAAAACAAGAACCAATGGATGAAAATAATAATAATGAACTTAATAGAACCATTCAAGAATTGGAAACATTATATATTAAATATCAACCAAAATTTATTGTATACCCAAATCTCAAATCGGAATTTGAACTAAAATATGGGTCAATTCACCTGCTTCCAAATTTTCATGGCCTCTCTTGTAAGGATCCCAAAAAACATCTAAAAGAATTTAATTTGGTTTTATTAACCTTAAAACCAAGAAATGTATCTGAAGATAAAATAAAACTAAGATCATTCCCATTATCAGTTTATGGAATAGATGAGGATTTCATATATTACTTAAAACCTAAATATTTAATTTATTGGAATGATTTGAAACATCTTTTCTCATAGATATTTTTTCCAGAATCATGGACCACTTCTATTCACAAAGAGATATTAGTAATATAGAAATACCAGGGGAGTCAGTTTATGAGTAATGGGAATGATTCAAGAAGTTTTGTATAAGCTTCCCACATCATCAAACCAGTGATCAACTACTCATCCAATACTTCTATGAAGGACCCACGCCTATAGAGAGAAGTATGGTGGATTTCTCAACTGGAGGGGAATTATATGAAAAAAATTGTAGTTACATATATATTGATTGAAAATATGGCACTGTAATCCCAACAATTAGATGATCGTGGTACACCACATGTTAAAGGAGTATACCAGGTAAGTCCTTCCTCTCTTGAAAATCATTTGAATGATACTGAGTTAGAAGAATTGAAAACTATGGTGAGGCAGATTTCTTGGGCTCAAAAGACATCTCAACCCACCCCTATAAGGCCATTTGGAATTTTCATTAAAATAGACCACCCAACTGACGGTTTCCCCCAATTATAAGAGTCATAGGATTGTGCAGCAATATTCCCTGGGAGACTATATTAGCAGAAACAACAGACACATCCCCAAAAGAAGTATGATTCCTTTGCACTAACATATAAACAAGGGTGGAAGGATCAATCGGACATGAGGTGTTGATCTAGACAACAATAAAGGCCCCATTTTCAATAAAACATCGAATAGAATCTGCCCTACCATCAAGGTTTCCAATAACCCCAAATGATATTTGAAGACCGTGCATCAAAAACCCAATAAAAAGGTAATCCCCCACCCAAGGTATATTCTGATAGGGACGACCTTTTGAAACAAATTATCCTCAGTCAACAGAATGAACTGAAGATTCAAGGTTTAATGTTGAGTGATTTGAAGACTTAAATGATTCATATTGACATTGTCCTCCATGAACTAGTAAGTAAGAGTTTTGAAAATATACCTTCCCAACCTACTCCAAATCTCTAGGGGAATGTTAGTGCCATCACATTGAGAAGTGGGAATCAAACAAATAATACATCTTCACATGTCATTCCACCAGGATTCACCTCAAATCTGGAGAAGCCTCATTCCATACCAATTCATGAGAAACCAAAGTAAAAGGAAAAAAGTAAGAAAAATATTGATGATGTTCCTCCTAAATCTCTTCCCTTTCGGAAAACAATTTACTAAACAAACAAAATTTGGCTCAAGAGGCGATTCAAAATGAGGTTTTTAACACATTCAAGCATGTGGAGATCAACATCCCTCTACTTGAAGCCATGAAAAAAATTCCAAGGTATACAAAATTATTAAAAAAACATTATACCAATCGAAGAGGGCTCAAGGGAAATGACAGGATCAATATTGGATGGAATGTTTCAACACTCATTACACCAACTCTAGTAATTCCAACAAAGTGAAAGGATCTAGGGATATTAACCATCCCATGCACCATACTGGAGTCACACTTTTCTGATACTTTATGTGATTTATGCACTTCCATAAATGTGATGCCTCACTCTATTTTCTCTTCTTTACAGGTTAGTGATTTGAAGCCGATGAGAGTAGTGGTGTAGTTGGCGAATAGAACTACAACATATCATATGGGAGTCCTTGAGGAATTACTTGTTTGGGTAAAATACATGATCTTCCCAACATATTTCTACATGCTTAGCATAGAGGATGATTAGATAAGTTATCATGCTTCCATTATATTAGGTAGTCCCTTCATCAAAACTATAACAACTATCATAAATTTCAATAAGGGTATACTTTCTATGGAGTTTGGGGATGAAGTTGGGATATTTAATGTTATGGAATCTATGAAGTACCCCATATAGGACTATTCTACTTTTGTTATCTCCTATTTTGAACCACCAAATAAAAACCCCATGGAGTATGATTTTCCTATACTTAATAAGATTATGAGTATTGGTTCTAGTTTTCAATCTAAGATCACTTCCACACCTATTTTTATTGCAAAAAACTGTCTTGGATTTGATTTGGAAATAGATTCATATTCTGGTTTTGATCATATTCGCTCTAATTATGACTTAGAGGTTGAATATGTTGATGGTTTTTATGAATTATTCTCTGATTTTGATGATTATTATTCTGGTACTAATGTTCATTGTTCACATATTCAATTTACTTCAATCTCTCCATCTATATTGCACCCCCTCTTCATTGGAACTCAAGCCATTTCCACCTAATCTCAAATACTCATACTTGTTATGTTGTGAGAAATTACCTTTTATAATTCCTAACAATCACCCTTTTGAACATAAAGAAATTTTTTGAATCTTTTGAGGGAGAACATTGTGGAAATTTGGTAGATATTGGGTGCAATATCATGTGTTATCCCTTATAGTTTTATGTATATAACTCTTTTAGAGGATGGGGATAAACCAATTAGGTATCCACCAAGGATACTAAATCCAAATTATCTAGAAAGTTTAAAAAATGAAGTTGAAAAATTGCTCAAGGTAGGTATAATTTATCCCATTTCAGGTTCCCTTTGGGTGAGTTCTATTTTGGTTGTCCCTAAGAAAATTGGTTTTACTATTGTTAGAAATAAGAGAGAGTATTTTTTCCAATGAGGGTACAAAATAGTTGGCTTGTGTGTACTAATTATAGGAAACTAAATCAATCCACTCCCAAAGACCATTTCCCCTCTCATTTATTGATCAAATTCTTGAGAGACTACTTAGGAAGACACATTATTTCTTCTTGGATGGATTTTCTGGATATTTTTAGGTTCTTATAGCCCTGGAAGATTAGAAGAAGACAACATTCACTTGTCTATTTAGCATATTTTCCTACCATAGGATTGCATTTGGACTTTTCAATTCCTTAGGTACCTTCTAGAGATGCATGGTGGGTATTTTTTTGATTTTATTGAGACCTTCATGGAGATATTTATGGATGATTTTACAGTGTAGGGGTCTTCATTTGATGATTCTATCTTTAGTTTGGGAATGGTTTTGAAAAGTTGTATTAAAAAGAATCATGTCTTAAACTTTGAAATGTGTGATTTCATAATAGAGAGTGGAATTGTATTAGGGTATGTAGTGTAAAGACATGGTATAGAGGTTGATAGATCTAAGGTTGTTATTTTTTAATCCTTACCCTATCCTTCATGTGTCGATCTTTCCTAGGGAATGCAGGATTTTATTGGTGCTTCATCAAAGATTTTAGTAATATTTCTCTTCCTATGTTATGATTACTTAAAAAGGATTCTGATTTTGTGTTTGATGATTCTTGTAGGAATTCCTTTGATGAGATAAATAATGGTTTGACCACTCCACCAATCATACAACCCCCGTGGTGGGATCTTCCTTTTGAGCTTATGTGTGAAACCTCCCACTTTGTGGTCGGAGATGTCTTATCTCAGAGGGTGGGGGGATGATCACATGTGATTTCCAATGCATCAAGGACATTGGATTCAGCCTAATAAAATTTCACAACCATGGAAGAGTACATTTACATCCTATTTTCTTTAGATAAATTCTGTTCATTTTTATTGGGCTCTAAGGTAGTTTTTTTTTTCTGACCATGCAACTCTGATGGACCTCTTGAAGAATCCGGATGCAAATCCCAAGCTTATCTAATGGATGATCCTTCTTCAATAATTTGATACTGAGATAAATGACAATCATGGGTAAGAAAACTTGGTGGCGGAACATAGGAGTAATCTTACTCGCACACTATAGTATGATACCATACACCATGTACCACATCGAGACACTTTCCCCGATGAGCATATTTATTCCATCTCAGGTTGGAATCATTGGTATATTGATATAGTTAACTACCTTGTTACCTCGGAAATACATGTAAATTTATGGAAACATCAAATCCAAAAATTAAAGCATGATCGTAGATTTTATGTTTGCAATGATCCATACCTATGGTGCATGTGTAATGACCAATTTATTAGAAGGTGAGTTTCAAATCATGATTTTGAGTCTATTTTACATTTTTATCATACACTTTCTTATTGTGGACACTTTGCACCCCAAAGGATTTCTAGGAAAGTCTTAGACTCTGTATTATATTTCCCTAGATTATTCCATGATGCTAATGTGTTTTTCAAGTCATCCTCATGTTTCCAACACATTGGGAACATTTCTAGGAGACTCGATATGCACCAATAATACATATTATTCTATGAGATTTTTTATATTTTGGGAATGGATTTTATGGGTCATTTTCCTAGTTCATTTATTTTTTTTATATTTTGGTTTCTATTTATTATGTGAGTAAATGGGTGGAGGATAAGGCCACCAAGACTGATGATTCTCAGGTTATAGTATAATTTTTCAAGACAGAGAGTTTTATAGGTTTGGAGTACCAAATACCATCATCAGTGACCAAGGTACACACTATTACAATCAGAATTTTGCATCCCTACATCCAATGTATGGGGTAGAACAAAAAACATCAACACCATACTCCCCCAAACAAATGGTCAGGCTGAGGTTTCAAATCAGGAGTTGAAATAAATTTGGGAAAAATTGTGTAACAGAATATGAAGGGTTAGAGAAAGTACTTGGATGATGCACTATGGGATTATAGGAAAACATACAAGACATCCATAGGTATGTCTCTATTTAAGATTGTTTTTGGGAAAGCTTGTCATCTCCCTATAGAAGTGGAGAATCAGGTATATTGGGTAATAAATAAATTCAACATAGATTTGGCACAAGCTAGAATCTAAACGAAGCTATAAATTCCATGGATTGAGGAGATTCGATTATCATCATATGAGAACTCAAGGATCTACAAAGAAAGATAAAAAAACTCATGATAGAATGATCCAAAAAGGGGAGATTCATGTTAGAGATACATTCCTTCTCTACCATTCACGACAGATGCTAATGCATATTAAGTTGAATTCTAGATGGTTAGGTCCTTATATTGTATCTAATTGTTTTTCTTTATAGTGCAGTGGAGATCAATCAAGATTACATTGGAATGATTTTTATATTCAATGTGAAATTATTGAAGAAAAACATTGAGGGACATTATATTGATGTAGTGTATTTCATCACACTTCATAAACCCATCATTACTTGAAAATTTCATACTGTTCCTATCCCTTTCACTTTTATATTACTTTTCCTATTTAAAATTATATATTTTATGTTCACATATCATCTCATAGGTTCACATTAAAGACAATACAATATTTTAAGTCTGGGGGATGGGACAACATTTTGGGGTAGATATATAGGATATTCATTTTTGTGTTCTGTGTCTATTTTCTATTAAGTTTTTGGTTAAAATTTTAAAAAAAACCAAAAAATAAATAATAATAATAATAAACAATAAAAAACAAATATATCATGTTACATTCTCATGTGGAACATATTGAAAAAGTATTTTTTTCAATTAATTGGTAGAATGATAATCATGGGTAAGATTTCATCATCAAGGATTGATTTTTATAAAAATTGATGTTGTCGATGATATGATTGTTTGTGTCATTATAAAACCATTTAGATTTTGATATCATTAATTGTGATATTTTTCATGGTAAATTGTATCATTAATTTCTCCAGAAAAATTTTCACTCAAACATGACTTGTGAAATTTTTACTACTCAATTAAAGGTATAGTCAAGTTAGGTAAAATAAATTAATTGGTTGAAACATACATTTATTTCTCTTCTGATCTTTTTCATTACTATCCCGAATTGACCTATGCATGTGTACCTATTATCCTGCTATTGTACTCACTCAAAAAAACAAAACAAAAAATATTGTTTGTGTCTTGGGAACATCAAAAACCACTCTTCCTTGACCTTTGATTTTATTATAACTATTATAATTAGTGTCGTGGGGAGATAAATAATGGGTTGAGAGATGATTGTAATATTTGTTCCAAGTGAAACTTAAATAATAAAAAATTATAAATGATGGGAGTGATGAAATGTACAACATATGAGGATATTTAGGTTGGGATTTTAATGTATGACTTTTGAGAATTCTTAAGTGAGTGGGTCTTGAAATTCAATTTCCAAGGAATGTAGAACATGTTCAATGAATTAAACAAGGTAAGAATAATTGTTTTACTTGATCTGAATATACTAAATAAAGGTTGTAGATATAAAAATTTAATGGTTTTTACACACACATGTGGGGAATTAGTGGCATGATAGACCCATGACTTTTTTTCGATATGATTAATTTTAAGAATCACACTGGATTTTGTTTTAACACAAATTATGAGAAAATGAATTTAAAATTTATTCATATTGACTCTTGATGGGATTATTAATTTTCATATATTTCCACTATGGATTGAGAAATTTGAACATGCATATCTTGTCATAATTTTTTTGAATACATGATATGAGGTTTTTCCTAGGTTTGAAATAGGGTAAGTATGGGAGAGTTGATAAAACACAATTTTGATGAATATTTTACTGATAATAAATGAAAACATTTCCTCACATTATGTTAAATATGTTTATTAATAAGATATTTTGGATTAGATCATTCATTTGAAAATTTGATGAAAATTATGGTTTTACCCTTTGAAAATTCATTGTAGTATTTTGAACATAATTAATTTTATTTGAATTATTTGAAAATAATATTTCTTAAATGTGTTCCTAAATTAATTTTATACAACATTTATTCCGGACATAGAAGCTAAATCATTCATTTGTTTGGAGCAAATGGGCCATGAATTCCAAGTTGGGCTAGACATTCTAGATTGGACATTAGTTATTTATTTAGGCCATAACTTTTACATCCTTGCTTGTATTGGGTCCAAATTTGGAGAGGAGATCAAAAACAACATTTATCACAAATCACCATGATGGAATAATTGCAAGTTTATGTGTTTTAAAGCTCAAATAGGTGGTACAAGATGGAATAAAATATTTGGCTGAATTTTCTCATTCACACTTGAAACCACTTTAAACCTAGTCTCCCCTCCACTCGATAAATTGGTGTTTTTCTTGTTTTTAGGGTTAAGGACGTGCATTAGGAGATTTAAGGTATATTAGAATTTGTTTCACTCCATTTCTCCAGGAATTTCAAGAGGGATATCTCTTGAATCTAGGATCCCTTCATCGAATTCTTCTTCTTCTTCTTCACATTATTATATTGTGTGATTTCAATAAACTCTTATTTTATCTTCCATTTATTATTTTATTTTAAATTTTACTATTCTATTAATCTTAATATTTTTTCTCGAATTCACGAGCAGAAAAAATATTGGGTTATACCCTTTATGAACCCTTGTGAATGAAAAAACGTTTCAACTATGACTACACCGCCCATGTAAGAGTAGTTCTTTTTAGTAATTAGTCTACCTGTTACCTTATTTATTCATTTATTTTAAATAAATGAGATACTATAATTTACATAAAATTATCTATTAATTGAGTTTTTAATTTAATTTAAAATAAGAAAGCAATTGTACGATACATGCAAAAACACACGAGGTTTAGTAATGTGTGAATTTGGAGAGCAGGACCATAATCAGTGAAACAAAAGCACACTGAATAAATTTATAGAGTTCAAATATAATACCTAAAAAAATCATTCTCATTTTAAAGAATGTATATGTACCCTAATTTAATCTTGACCATAATATATACTTATAATGTAAATCAAAACATGGTGCTACAATTGCATGTTCTAAAGCTAGCCTCAGGTTTAATTCACTTCATCTTTGTGGTAATGTTAAATCTCATAGGGTTCGAGGGTTAAAAAATTATTATATCATAATTCAATGAATATTAATTTAAATTATATTTATTATTAAGTAAGTGAATAGGTCGAGTAAGATTTATTATTATTTTTAAAATATTTTCTAAAAAAATATCTTATCGTTGTGTTTTATTAATAAAATTTCATTTCAAAAACAAAAAACAAAAAATATAAAATCTTCTTTCAGCATAATTATTATTCTTATTAAAAAAATTGAACAACCCCCAATACTTATAATTTTTTTATTTTCTTTTATTTTATTTTCAAAATACATTTACTATGTTGTTTTAAATTACTTCCTCTTTTGAGAGACGACCTTGGCCAGCCACTATGCTACACCTAAATAACCCAAAACCGAATATCATTTGAGAGTTACCATAACAGAGTCTTTCACTCTATCTGGAACTAGTGCATGACAATGGGTCTTGATTCACATCAGGGTTGACACTTCCTTGGGATATGCTTTGGAAATTCAGAAACTCTTTATGAACCCTCATGAAGGATTTAAATAAATAATGATTGTGAACAACTAGGATAAAAAAATGGTTTCATAGATTAAATAATAGGGTGTCATGATTTACACATCCTATAAGATAATTATCCTGATTATGTGGTTCCCCATTATGGTTACCATTTATTACACAATTATTATGGTTTTAGTCAATGGTTGTAATCCAAAGAAACCACGTTAAAGCTATGTTCGATGGAAAATGAAATTTTTGTCCTAGTGAGGATCCAAATGTTATAGGGACTGGAATTCCAAATCTCATTTCTATTATCACATAACTTTATCATTCTATGAATCATTATATTATTACAAATGAAAAAATGGGGAAACAAAATTATGTTGAGTCCTTCATGAGGAAAATTCCACCTTCCTTTAGTGGATCTATTGATCTTCTTTTAGATGAGAAATAGACATGTACCATTGAAAATATATTTTCTATTATACAGTGTTCAGAACATAAAAAATTCATTTTTTTGTCTACCATTTTGGAGGTGAAGTAGATAAATAGTGTACCCTTATCAGGAATATGAGGCAATGAACTGAAATTGAATCTGCATATTGGGATGATTTCATGAACTTATTTTTCAATAAGTAATTTCCTCATATTATTTGTAAAAACATTGAGATGGAACTCTTTGATTTAAAGAAAAAGTTTTATCAATCTTTTGGAACCTATGACAAAACATTTACAATACTTTCAAGGTTTTTCTCTGGTATTTTCATCCAACCTGAATGTAAGGTTGATTTTTTTCTTTTACATCTTAAAAATAAGTCTCCAAAGGGTGTTATCCAAAATTTAATTTAGTATCTATGAAGATATTTTTCAATGTGCTATCAAGTTGGAAATGTAGGATGGTTTTATATATCAATCTCATGGTTTTGACCAGAAAAGGAAGATGTAGTTCAAAGGAAATCTAAAAACCATGTAGAGAATAATATGAGCTTTCTTTTATGCTCACTCTTTGAGAAGAAGCATGGGGGAAATTTTCCTAAAGGTACTATTAATTGTTTTATGTATCGAAGGTAAGGTCATCATACAATTGATTTTTGAAGTGATGGGAAGAATTTAGGTGACAATTAGAATAGAGATAATTTTTCATAAAATTCACCACAAACACTCTAGTGTTCCAAATGAAAGTAGTATGAGAATTATTATTACCAATGTCCAAATTTTATGGTTAATGATGATGATCTATTTCAGCAGAATCATAATCTAAGAGAAAAAGGTAAGTCTCATGTGATCAAATCTGCTGACAAGGGGTGCGATAACGATGTAGTGAAAGGTTCACTTTCCATCCACTCTAGAACCACTATTGTCATATTTGATTATATATATACCCATTCTTTCATATCTAAAGAATTTTCTAAGGGTATCGTGACTCCAGCCAGAAAAATGATGTATAATTATAATTGAAACCCACTAATAGTATGATGATCTCATATTAAGTATATGATTCCTTTTGAGTTTATATTTTTGGGAATGTTCTTTATAACAATATTTTAATTCTTCCTCTGGTGTAATTTGATGTCATATTAGAAAATTATTTGTTTTCTCGATATAAATACAACCTAAATTGTTGAATAAGGGAAGTCATGTTTGATATTTCAAACCAACCTATGATCATGTATATATGTAATGATATGTAAAACCCTATGATGGAGATTACACCAGTTATATGGGTCTTAATTTCCATTTAGAAAGGGTGTTTGTCTCAGATGGTCGGGAGAAAAGTTGAAATAGATGATATGAATATTATGTAGGAATTTATTAATATTTTTCTAGAAGAATTTCTTAGTCTTACAACAAAACGTGAAGTTTAGTTCTCAATAAAACTTAGATTAGTTGTTATAGTAATTTCCAATAATCCCTATAAATTGGGTCGATTGAGTTGATGGAATTGAAGAAGAAAATCTAAGAGAACCTTAATAAGGGATTTACTTGGACAAGTGAGCCAACTAGGGGTTCATGTATTATTTTTTTGAAAAATAAATATGGATCAATGTGACTCTACATTGATTACCATGAGTTGAAAATATCACGATTAATAACAAGTATCCTCTTCCCAGTATTGATGACTTGTTTGATCAACTGTCTAGAGCTCAATAAATTTTCAAGATTGACCTTCATTTTATATATCATCAATTGATGGTAAAGATGGAGGTTATTCCCAAGAAATTATTACATACATTGTATCTACACAAATAATATATAGTGATTCCATTCATTCATATTATCTCCCCCACTATCTTCATGGATTTAATGAATAGAGTCTTTAGATATATACATTTATATATTTGTGGTGGTCCCTATAGATGATATTATTATCTATAAAAATATAAATGAAGTTCATGGAGATCACTTGATAATTTTACTAAAGACACTAAGGAAGGAGAAACTATATAACAAGTTTATAAAGTTTGAATTTTGGATGCAAAATATTTCATTTTTGGATTATATAATCTTAAGGGAGGGTATATTAGTATATCCATCATAGATAAAGGCTATTTAATTTTGTGATAGACAAACCTTGGAGACTGAGATCCATAGTATTCTTAGTTTAGCAATATATTATTGAAATTTTTTGGATAATTTCTAATGAATATCTAAACTTATAATTCTTTTAACTTAAAAGGCTGAAAATTTCCTCTAGACATATTCATATGAGGAAAATTTTAAGTAACTGAAGAGAAGATTAGTTATTGAACCTGTTATTACATTACCCTGTAGTAGATATGGGTTTTTAATCTATAATGATGCATCTAAGAAGGGATTGGGATGTTTTATTATGCATAACTATATGGTTAAATCTTATTCCACATGAAAAATAAATATTCATGAGAAAACTTACCCAACTCATGATTTGGAGTTATTTATAGTAATTTTTTTATTAAAGATATAATGGAATTATCATTATGTATAAAAGTGTGATACATATACCAATCAAAAAAGATTAAGGTATATATTCACACGAAAGGAGTTGAACATGAACCAGAGAATATAGTTAAAGATGATTAAATATTATGACTACTCAATATGTTACCACCCTGGGAAAGCGAACAAGGTGGTCGATGCTTTGATTCTAAAGGATCATTCTAGATTATCCATGATGAGGATCAAAAAAGATATGATATTTCTATATTTTCAAAGGATGGATATGGAAATTATGAAGAAATGGGAAAAATGATCTTTCTCAATTTAATTTTCAACCATATATCCAAGTGAAGATTAAATAGAAATATAAGGAATATGTGGTGCTTCAAAATAAGGTTAGGTATTTTCTGAAGCTTAACCTTAATCATGATGGAATGATAAGTTTCAAGAACCATGTATGTGTTTCTTTAATACTTGTCTTGCAGAAGGAATTGTTAAAGGAACCTTATATTTATTCATTCTCTATTCCTCTTAAAAGTATGAATGTGTATAGATATTTGAAATAATACTTCTAGTGGGATGGAATGAAGAGAGATATTGTAGAGTTTCTATTTCAGTGCTTAGTATGTTAAAAATTTAATACTAAATGAAAAATTCATATGGGGATGTTGCATCCATTACCCATACTAGAATGCAACTAGGAAACACCACCATGGGTTTGTTAATTGGACTCCCAAATACCTCTAAAGGGTATAATTTTATATGGGTTTTATTCATTCAACTTACTAATTGGTCAAAATTTATCACTATCAGAGAAGACATATCTCTTGGTAAAATTTCTAGTATATACATTAATGAAGTGGTAAGTCTCATGGAGTACTACATTCCATTTCATCTGATTGGGATTTAAGGGTTACCTCAATGTTATGTAGAATTCTCCAACAAGACCATAATATGGAGTGGAGTTTAATCAATGTGTATCATCCCCAAATATATGGACAGTCTGAAAGAAGAATTAAAACCCTAGAGGGTATGTTGATATCTTGTTCTTAGGATTTCAAAGTTGGTTGGTATCAACACCTTTCTCAAGTTGAGTTTTCATACAAAAATATCTTCGACTGAAAAATCCAGATGGATCATTATGAATCCTTCTATGGAAAGAAGTGTATAGATCCAACATGATGGAACGATGTTGGAGAAAGAAAGCTATTGGGGCCTGAGATAGCTAATGAAATAGAATATAAAGTTAAATTCATTCTTTATATAGAGACCTGAATGTTTCATTACATAAATATTAAATCACTTTTAAGATAAAAAAGATAATAGTGGTGTTATCCTAGATCCAAATGTTTAGTATATTGGGTAAATTAGGGTCAAAAATCACTTTTAAGATAAAAAAGATAATATCAATTCAATCCAAATCCGAAGGATTAGTATCTTGGGTAAATTAGGATCAAACATCACTTTTACATTATAAAACTGAAATATTATTTTATTCATTCTACTCTATCCTCTTAGTGGCCCACACATTCTCTTAAGTACAATAAATCTCCTTAGGATATACATCAATGAAATGAGTGAGCTAAAATACCAATAAGGGGAGGTATAACATAGGGTGAATGAAGGAAATGAATCAAATGTTCATGGGTGAGAATAATCATATATTAACCATAGTATCATCACCATAATCACGATGGAAATATTTGATAAAGTCATGGAATGTGGAATATGCATAAAAAGAAACATTATGTCTCAGTGGTAAAATACCATACATTGTTGTGAACAAAGATAGAATCATGTTCAAACATCACATATGTACATAATCTAACATCGCCATTTTGAAAAAAATCTATCCTAATTTTCAAAAATAATACACATTAACTCGTGAGATATGTCCCATTACCTGAAAAATTGGAGGTATATATAATTATGGTCCCTCCCATCACATCATAAATTCTCATAATCATGCATGCCACATTGAACATATAATAATCATAGTTATGAAATAAACACTATACAATTGTATTCATAAGTATGTCATATATCATACCATCGTGAATAAACCTTTTTTCTCAAATGAATAGGGTAAATCATACTCGGACATAAAACATCAGTATTCTTGAGTGTATTTCATGTGGAGAAAAATACATTGTTTTCGAAATTGATGTCACATTGAAAAATGGATTTCTAAAAATAATTTTTGAAATTGTATGAAAATTTATATCCCTAAAAGAAAATTTAAAGGTAATTTGAAGTTCACAATATGAACATTGATATAGTGTAAGAGAGGACAACCCAAATAAAGTAATTGGGTTCATGAAACCCCTTAACTTAAATCCCACATTATTTTTTCATTTTCCTTTTCTAGAATAATAAATTTATAATTATTAATACATATTTATAGAAGTAAATTAGGTTCATTTATTCCAATATTTATCCATTATAATTATTGGATTATATTTTATAATAATATTTTTCAAATGTGAATTTTTTTGATTTCATGTTTTGAATAAGTTTTCTTGTTTTGTTTCGATTTGACTATTTTAATTAAAAGTAATTTATACCTAAGTATAATTAAATCAACAAGATTGGAATAAATATTATTACATATTTATATATTATATATAATTCATAATATTAATCCTTTAATGTGGTTTTAATAATTGACTTTGCAATGTCTTTGTAGGTGGTAAACCAACCTTTGACGAGACATTGTCAAATGAGTGGGAAAGTGAATTTTGAAATTTATATATATAGGAAATATGATAATTATAATATTTTAACATAATTAATATAATTTTAAAATAATTCATAATTAATATTATAAGGATAGGTTTTTAAAGGGGTTTGAAACAATAAATAGAAGAAAAAGAAAGATTGGATTTAATCGAAACATACTCAATTATCTGTGTAGCCTCTCATATACGACACTAAAACTCCCTTGATGTTTGTAGTTTAATTACAATATGAAGTCCCTAAGGAATATTAGGGGATTGAGAGAAAGTATTTTTGAAATGTTTAGTATTTTAAAAGTTGGGTATGAGGGTTTTTCAAAGGGTAGGGAGTGGGGTTATTTATACTTGAGAAGAGGGGTATTTTTAGAATAAAATATCAAAGAAAATTATATATCAAAGGTAAAACTTGAAATATTGATTTTTTTTAAAAAAAAATTATATATAAATATAATATAATGGGTTTCAGTACATGAATAATCTTTATAATTCTAATTCATTAGTTTATTAAAAAGGAATGTGGAAATAACGAAAAAAATATATTTTAAGGGGTCACTTTTGACTTTAGGATATTGAAAATGCTTTTTAGGTATGGAATTTATGCTTATTTAATTTTAATAATAAAGTTATTAAATTAAATATATCATGGAATAAACCCAAGTAATATAAAGTATTATGTCATTATTACATCATATATGATGTAATTTAAGATACACTAGTTATGTTAAAACTGTATTTTTACTATTCGCCAAAAAATTAAAGTATTTCAGAAAATTACCATAAAATAAAACGTGGAAAATATCAGAATTATAATCTTAAAAATGTTATTATTTTTACCATAATAAACTTATATCATTATTTATTTATAATTTTAAAATAAAAATTATGATTCTTATGAAATTCATTAAAATACACATTATTTAAAATGTGCTTATATTTTAATTAATATTTTTAATCGTTACATTTTTTGGGAATATAAATTTCATATTTAAATAAATTAATCATGATAAATATTATTTGTATCATAATTTATTATTTTGAGGTATAATTATTGTTCCAACATTCATGTTACTATTTCCAATAGTCTGGATTCTATTCCAACGGTCATATTAGTATTCCAATGGTCACATTACCTCCTATATATACAACTTCATTATTTCACTAAATATTCTCTATAACTCCATGCAAGGTTATATATTTTAATTTTCTATGATGTTTATCGGTTCACTAATTTTTTTATTCATTCTTATAGGGTTGGTCATGGGGGGCAAGATCATAATAGATTGGGGTGATCCATATTTTACCATTTTATGTTTTCTATTTTATATTTTTTATCCAATTGTAATTTTTTTCATTTTAATTGGTTTCATAGTTGACTAATGTAAAGATATTTATTAAAGAGATACATGTTTTGTTGTATTCTCTATATTGGGTATGCGTATAATATTATATAATATAATATAACACATAAATATTTAAGAGACAAATATTACTAATAAACACTAGTTCATAACATTCATCCCCAAATTATAAATTTTATCCTCAAAATTTCAACTCATATTCCCTATTGAGAATAGATTAGGGTACTTCTATTTTATTGTTTCCTCTGGTTCACACATCACCTCTTCATACTTATGGTTTTACCACAACACATTGACAAGGTGATTTTCTTGTTGCATAGATCATTGTATATTTGGTATAATATCTTCACCAACTTCTCCTCATAAGAGTGGTCATTATTTATTTGTAACACCTCAAGATTCAGTATATGTGAGGAATCATGTATGTTCTTCCTCAGGAGAGATATGTGGAACACATTAAGAAATTGGGCCTTATTTTGTGGAAGTGCTAGTAGATAGGAAACTACATATATGAAATCAACAATCTCAAATGTGCTAGTGTAACTTAGTTTTATATTTCCCATTTTCCAATCCAAAGGAATATATTCATTGATTTAAAAGGAAAAAAATTCACTCACAAAAAACTCCAAGTATCTTTGATAGTTGTTAGAATAGCTTATTTTATTCCTCTAAGGATATTTTATTTGTTGTTGGATATCTTGAACATTATCTTTCATATCATTTAAAATATCATGACCCATTATCTTTTTTCCCCAACATCATCTCAACAAGTAGGAGTTCTATATCACTTCCCATACAGAGATTTATAAGGAGCCATTAGAATACTTAAGTTGAAGTTTTTATTCTATGAGTAATCAACTAATGAGAGAAGTTGATCCCATGTTCCATTAAATTCTATTTAGAATGATATTATAATGTTTTTTAGTGCCTAAATAGTACATTAATATTGGTCATCAGTTTGGGGGTGATATATCATACTGAAATACAATTCAATATTCAAAGAATGTTGAAGAGTTCTCTAGAATTTATATGTGAATATTGGATCATGATAAATAACTATTGAAATAGAAACCCCATGCATTATTACCACATTAATTACATATATCTTAGAAATTTTTTCAAAAGATAAATCCATCCAAATAGTAATGAAGTTGGCAGTCTTAGTGATTCAATCCAAAAAAACCCATATCACATGGTTTCCTTTAGATTTTTTCAAAAGACTGGTGACAAATTTTATGGTGATGTTCTCCCATTTTCATGTGGTTATGGAAAATGGTTACATCATCCACCTAGATTTATGTCAATACTCTTTCACTTTATAACATACCAAGAATATTGATTTGTACTCCGTGATCACATTCATCATTTTCTCCCATGAAAACTACTCTCGAAGATCACAGAATATACTGGTGCTTCCAGGATGGGTGGGGAAAGTTGAGAAATGTGCATTTTCTAATAGATCTTGATTTATCTCCAATGATTTTGAACACAAATTATAGTTGCAAATCCAATGAAACCATCCTAATTGATGTGTAAATCATGAATATTTCCTTCCTTTTCCGCTTTCTCTTTCTTTTGAATCTCAAAATATTCTAATTTTTCCTCCATAATCACCTCTTAGATTGACAGTTGTGAAATCATTTGGGCATGGTAGGAAAAATTCCCAACTATAATGATTTTAAAATCAATCATTTAAATATCCAAGAAGATATTTTCTTTATCAATCCACATAATGGATAGAGTAATAAGTTCTTTTCTACTTAGATCATTAGCTACCTTATTCTCCTTTCTAGTATTATAGTGAATAGAGAAATCATATAATGTGATCAGATAAAACCATCTTCATTAATGAATGTTTAGATCCTTATATGTAAATATATAATTTATACTATTAGGATCATTATATATATCACACTTTTCATCATAGAGGTAGTTCTTCCAAATATTCAGAGAGAAGAACACATCTGCTAACTCGAAATTGTGAATTAGGTATTTCTACTCATGGATATTCAACTTTTATGAGGCATATGCTATCAATTTTTCATTATTCATAAGTAAAAAACATATAATTTCATGGAATCGTAACTATATGTCATAAAAACATTTTCACTTGTTGTTAGTGTTAGTATTGGTGTAGTGATTAGCCTCTTCTTAAGCTCCTTAAATCTTTCCTCACATTCTTTCATCCAGAAATACTTCACCCCTTTCCATATTAACATAGTTTTTAGGATAGAAAATTTTGAGTTATTCCTCAAACAATGTCATCAGTATCCATATAATATATAAAAAATATGGATTTCTATTACACTAGTAGTTTTGATCCATTCCTCAATTTCCGTTTTTAAGGGTCTATAGAAATTCTCTCAATTGTGATCACATTCTCCAAGAAAGTTACTTTCTGATTCTAAAAGTCACACTTGATGAACATAACATTCATTTTTACTTCCTTAATTTCACTAGAATAATCCTTAGATTATTTTAATGTTACTCCATATTCTTGGAGTATAAGAGAATATCATCCATAAATACTACCAAATATTTTTCAAGATAGTCTCTAAAGACTCTATTCATAAAATCCATGAAAATTATAGTGTAATTTTTAAGTATTAAGGGTATCACTATGAACTCAAAGTGTACATACCTTGTATGGAAGGTTGTCTTCTAAAAATCATCCTTATTCAAATTCATTTGATGATCTCCATAATGAATATCCTCCTTTGATAAAAATGGTTCTCCTTGAAGTTTATTGAACAAGTCATAAATGATTCATAGAGGGTGAATGTTCTTTATAGTGGTATTATTGACCTACCAATAAAAAATACATAGATAAATTGATATGTCCTTATTCTTTAAAATATAATTGGTGAACCCCAAGGTTATTTAATAGGGTGTATGAATCATTTTTAAAAATTATCTAGAAACTACTTATTTTACTCCTATAGTTTGATCAGGGAAATCCTGTAGGGGAATTATGAGAAAGGAGCGGCACCAAGTATAATTTCTATTGATAAATCTACATCATGATATGTTGGAATTCCATGTAACTCCTTAATAAATACATCATTGTATCACCTCAAAATGGTAATTTCCTAAAGGTCTGTACTTTTATTCAATCAACCATTTGGTACAGATATTATTTTTCACAAGGTATCTTCACCAACACTATTGAGGGATTTTTCAAATAAGATTCATGATATTCCTTTAATTTTTATAGGAGTATGGGATAGTTATAATATATAAAGATAATTATTTTTCTCAAATTATGATGCACAATCTATATAACAAGATCCAATCCATGCCTAGTATAGATTCAAAATCCACCAAGGGAAGGATTACAAGATTCACCAAAATAATATTTATATAGATGTTAACAAGATAATATTTCAAAACTTTTGTTCCATTGATCACACAACTAGGTGTTTTTATGGACATCCCTTCTTTAGGGTATTGGGTTTATGATCTAACAATTATAGAAAACATATAGCATATAAATGAGTTAATTAAACCAGAATGAAATAAAACTCTTTCAATTCTTCAGTGAATAGAAAGTGTATTTGTAAGTCTTCATTTTAATTTTCCACATCAGTAGTGGTGATATAATAAGCATTTACCGGCTCTTTAGTCTTTGGTTGTTTCTAATTCGGATTTCTCTCAAGAACATATGGTTTAGTTAACTGACTTGTGCAGTTTTGTTTTTACCTACAGTTGAATTGTTGAATTATTGGTGGTTCTTTACCTTTCTATATCATATTGTCTATATTATTCATGAATCGTTAAAATTTATGAGCTTGGTGTCCTTTTCACCCACACTAGTAGCATTTACTTATACCTTTGAGGAATTTTCCATGATTCCTTTTACAACAATTTTGATATGTGGGTGGGTGATTCTTCTTTAAACATTTCTCATTAGATCATCCATATTGAAACTCCATATTTCATTTCTTATCTCTATAACCATGGGACCATTATCCAAATCCATATATACATTGAGAGAACATAGAACAACCTATTCATAATTCCCAAATTCTCAGATAGATAGATCATTTTAGAGGTGTAGTTTTAAGCCACTAAAGAATCTATCTACTTTTTTATCATTGTTAATAACAAAACCTGATCCATATCTATCATGACTTGTAAAAGTTACTTCATAAGAAGTTACATATTATCCGTCCTTTTTCTTAATATCTTGGAACTCTCTCTCCATCTTTGATTGAATAGTTTGAGAGAAATAATTTTTAAGATATAGCTTCATAAATTGATCCCAATCCATTTATTCCATTTCATCCTTCGATTTAGTATTATTTTTTAGCATCCACCTGATCTGCCTCTCTATTTAAAGGATATAAAGCCATGTTAACCTTATCCTTCTCAGAATAATGGGGAACAAGAAAGATATTCTATATTAATTTAACCCATTATTACGAAATAAATTTATCAAAAGATCCACTAATCATCAGTGGTCATTGCAGCATAAAGGATTTGATAGCTAGTTATTTCTTATTAGGTGAAGGTGGATATTCCACATTATTCCAGATATTGTACATATCCTGAGTTATCTAGGTAATCTTTTCCATAAATGTTTTAACACCACCTCCAATTTCATTGGGAGTGTCGTTCAAGAAATCATTATATTATTCCACACATGGGTTTTTGTCAAGGTTTCTCTTGGTTACCACTATTTTGTTCAATATAAAATGTTTGAACATAAGTCAACAAAGAATGAATATATAATTTATTCTTTTTCAAAATTAATTATAAATCCATATCTTATGGGATCCATAAGCTAATTATTTTCCATAAATAATACTTCTAGTATAATATACTTTAATATTTTTCTATCTTTAGAAATGGATTATTAATTTAGTTACATATCCTTAATAATGGTTTGAATTATTTCTTGTGATTTATTGAAGAATATCATCCAGGAGTGTCAAACTAGGTGTGTAGAAAGGCCCATTATCATGCACCATTTTTTGATCGATTCTAGCTCAGTAAGGTGTTGTAGAGGTTTTGTTCTTATAGGTACCTATGTGCTAGAGACACATCCACCAATAGTATCTAGATGGCGATTTCATTTTTCAAAAACCATTCACTCTTATACATTACCAAAACATAGGACATTTAACTATACATGGACTTATCTTTAGGCTTTTCCTTTAACATTTTCTTGTATTAATTCACAAATTAACTAAACCGTGTTATGATACCAACTATATAAAAAAGAATTTTTCATTAAATAACCATTACATCATTTTTAATATAAAAAAATAATAGATGTACAATCTAAGATCCAAAGGTTTAAAATACTGGTTAAATTAGGCTCAAACATAACTTTTACATCATAAAACAGAAGCATTCTTTGATTTTGTATTATTTATCCTCTTAGTGTACCTCACATTATTCTTAGTACAAGTAATAATCATAGAATATAAATCAATAAAAGGGGTTATCTAAAATCCCAGTAAGGGGAGGTATAAGAAGGGTTGAATAATGGACATTAATAAAAATTACCTGGGTGAGAATAATCATATCATAAGAAAAATATAATAATAATAATCATGATGGAAACATTTTAAAAAGGAATGGAATGTGGCATATGCATAAAATAAAACATCATGTATTAGTGGTCAAATACCACACAAAATTGTGAAAAAACTAGAATCATTTTCATGCATAACATATGTTCATACTCATAAAATCAACATTTTTCGAAAATATAGCATCTTGTTCAATCATAATACACATTATCTAATGATATGTAATAACTTGGATCTTTTTTAAAGATATATATCCTTTAATTTCTATCCATTTTCAGTTTAAATAATTAAATATGGCCTAATGTGAATTCCCTATTAAGTCATGGAGGTATTGAGGGCGTTCAGGGGATGGTTTGGATCTTAGAACCCAACTCTTGGGGTAAAAAATGCTTGGTGCACAGTTAGTATAAACCATACAAGGAAGGAAGTACTATTAGATAAAACCATGAGGAGCTAGATATTGGGGAGCTATAGGTCGTACAGTTAGAGAAAACCATGTGATTTGGGGAACACAACCATGTGGACATGTATGAAATTTTGACAGTGTATGTTTTCATGGTTTGTGCATGGTTATTCAAACCATGCATGAAAACCATGTGGGGTGACCCTCCCTATAATTAAGCATGAAAATTTGGCACACAGTTTGGCCAACCGTGCAGCCAAACCATGTGACCCTATTTTTTTGGTGAATTTACAATTTTTTCCTTATTAAATAAATTAAACCTAATCATATTTTCCTATTTATTAAATAGAGAAAACCTTGATCTTTTGAGAGCTCTATTAAATATCTAAATTAGGATTTTTCACCAACACTCCATCTGATCTTATATTCAAGTACATCTTGTTTCATTAGATCTAAATTAGTGAGTTATGAATTCCTTTTATTCCATTACTCATTTGATTTGGCATCATATGTTCTTTTTAGGTGCTAGATAATTTTTCCTATTTATAGTTTCTTCCTCTATTCTTTAATTTTCTCTTGATCTAAGTCAAATCATGAGTTGATACTAGATGATCTATCCAATACAGATCTACGATAAGTGGTCTCATTCCTTTCATTTAAATTAAAAGTGTTATAATTATATATATATAGATATATATTGTTGTACAATGTGCCTAATTCTCATGCAACATCTTGAAATTAATTTAAATCCTTGAATTAAATATTTAGGTATGGCATATCTAATAAATGGGGGCCATCAATGAATGATTATAGATTGTGTACCTTGAAATTAGAACCATCCCTTTGGGTGTGTTTTTTAATTAAATGGTTCCTTATGATAACATATGAATTTGGATACCTTTGAGGTGTTCCCTTTACCCCTTGTCATGGGATGTTAATATTGAATTGTGATGTGAATAACTAAATTGAATTTTGAATTGGAATATAAATATAATTTCAATATGAATTGTAAAATTTAATTTAATTGATAAGGGAAAGGGGATGGACGACATGAACATTGTCACTTTTCTTTTAATGGATTGTTTAATCATGAGATTATTTATATAATGAATTTCCCATGTGAGTAGAATTAAAGGATATACCTTCTATACTTAGTATGTGCCTTTTAGCCAACTTTTTAGATGAGGTGTAAATGGATTGTACTTAGTGTTAACCTTGAAATAGTTAAATGAAATTAATTAAAATATGTTGATTAAATTATATTGAATGATATTTAATGCTTTTATGCCTTGGGTTACACATAGATTCATATACGAATGCCATGTATTGACTCATTTGGATTTTACTATGCTTATGCCTAAGTGACGCTTACAATCCATATATAGACATCCAAGGATGGGCTCATAGGGGTTGAATGTTTTATGTTGAGTGATACTTGGAATCCTTAAGGATTTTCAACGATGGAATCAAAGGAAATTTGATCATATATGCCATGGATGATACTTAGGCTCGCTTAGTGGATTGACCAGGATGGACATAAATGGAAGGAATGGTATACCACACCTAAGGAGATCCCTGCATTCTTCTGAGAATCATTATGGACATGCTTGTTGGGTGTTGGTTTATATTACACCTAGATAAATACCTATATTAAAAATTATCAATTCCTAGGGTAGGATTATGTTCATAAATGAATAATGAATGAAATGTGTTATATGATGTGTCTTCTAAGAAAAAGCACAATCCATGATTTAGAATTTTTATTACACATCATGGATGGAATGTTTAGGCATCCTTCGATCATGTTATCATGGGGGAAATTGGTATTTATTCTAGGTCTTAAGGCTTACTTAAATGACATTTAATAGTTAAATAAACTTGATTATAAATGAGAACCAAAACTATATAGGATGTTTATTTTTAGCACTTACTTGCATACTCTATTACTTCGTTCTATCTATTATATATATATATATATATTCACTGACATGATGGAACTAGACCATGGGTGGTTGTCTATTGAGATTATATCTCACACCCTATTTGGGCTACCTTGGGGTACCCGAACAAACTCTATGATTGCCGAAATGGAGAAGGGAAAGCACCCTGATATAGGTTCTTGATTTCCACTTAGGATAAGGGGATCATGGGACTGTGTTTAGTCTCATGATTCTAGCTAGGATACTTTTTGGCCTTTTTTACTTTTGCCACTTATATTGTACTGATTCCATGTATACTTGTTTTGGTTGCTTTTAAGAGATTGTATCATCCTCATCATTTTATATGAGCTTCCTTTTGACATTATTATTTATTCATGTTGCTTATATATTTTCCATATGATATACTACTTCTGCTACATATCTAATATTATATTTTCCATTATGTTACCCTCTAGTTATGAGGGCATAATCTCACCACTAACACACCTAGACCCTCACTGCTAGTCTAAAGCCTCTAGAATTTGGGGATATGTGCTTAGTGATATTGGGGAATTGTTGAGTGGTATCTAGGTTCGGGATGTTATAAAGTTATATTAAAGGTTCTTTTCAAGTTTTAATTTCTATTTTCATATAATAAAAAGGGATGTGAAGAAATTTGGTTATGGTAATGTGTTGTGGATGGGTGTAGTTAACACGTGTATAGGGAAAACCAAATTTCATCGAATGAAAATGCTATTTTCTAGATTTTGAAAAATAAAGTCCATTTGATTCCACTATTGGGTGATGAAATTGAATTTTGATGTTATTATTGATATGATTATGTTAGGCACTTTATATGAATCACATGTCATGACTTATCCCATTCCATTTACAATGCATTACTTGTTGCATGTTGTTGGGATAGGTGTCATGATAGATATACCTAATATTTTGATAGGTATTCTAGAATTTTTTATGGTGTGGGTTAGATGGGCGCCACATTTTGATTCATGATGTGTATTAGCCCTTATGAATATGAATTTGGTGAACCATTGGTTTAACCTTTTGAAATTAATAGTCATATCATATGAAACAAGTACGAATTCAATGGATATTGAATATATGAATTCAAGTGGAAATTAAATGGATATGGAATTTATTAAAGCAAATAACTTGACTCAAATCCATCCTTAGTAATGGGCACTAGGTATTATCTGTTACTTATATATACGATATGTACGTCACTCAAACCTGACTCAAGGAGTAGGAAGCAGGGTATGTTTCTTATAATGAAAGGCTTGTACCAATCCTATTTTATTATCTGCACTTTTTTATATGAACTTTGATAATGATCTTGATCTGAGGTGTGTGCTTGGAATTTACAGAGGTATGCCACCACAACATCCTCTAGTTGTGTGTCAGGAGGGTGGAGGAGATCGTTATCCATAGGTGGTGAGACATGGTCTATTAGTGGATCCTATAGTATTCCCAGCTGAGGAACCAATAGTTTTTATAGACATAGGTGATGAAGAACAGTTCTATGAGTGATTTATGTGATTCTTGCACACCTTTCAAGGAGCACTGCAACCTTCCCCGACTATGGAAATGTTTACATATGAGTTCCAGCAATAGTATCTTCCCACATTTTCTAGGTAAGGAATACCATAGGCTATGGAACCATGGATAAAGGCCATGTTTTCTATCTTTGAGAATCTATAGATTCCACCTAAGAGGAGGTTAAATCTTGTAACATATATGTTGTGTGATTATTCCAAGAGATAGTGGGATGTTATTACTAAGCTCCATCATTTCACACTAATTCTAATGGGTGATGAGTTAACTAAATTTTTAAAATTATAGGATGGTCTCATGTATGAAATCTGATAACAGGTGAATGTATTCCAATTGAATATCATTTCTAGAATAGTGAATCATGTTCTTATCATAAAGCATAACTTTAGAGAGGATAGTGGTGCATGATCAGTTGGTTCGGCATTTAGATATGGTGATACCTCAACCAGTAGTAGGAAGTGACCTTAAGAGCCTCCACAAGGTAAAATTAGTAGACAAACCACATAATAAAGTAGCTGGGTGAGGTTCTATCAGGGTACTAGACTAGGACATACAAGGCCACAGTGCACAAGAGACCCAATCAAGTGCTGATCATGTAGAAAGATGGGTCATATACAGCTCTTCTGCAGAATTATTCCTATGACAGCTAGTGAGAGATGGTCTGCATCGACTCCAATTTTATGAACGGGGTTAGAAGCTTCTCATCAGGTAGGGAGACGGAGTACAAATACCTGATCCGGATGATGTGGTGGTCATGTCTATGGTAGTGAGATCCTAGTTTTATAGCGACAATAGAGTGGATCTTCTCTGGGTTTCCAGGAAGTATCATAGGGTTTTAGTTCAGGATAGATATTCACAGTGCAACAGACCCTTGAGGAGTGGGATTTCAGACCTTCTATTATCAGAGGTATTATTTTATTAGCTTCTACTTTGGGTTCTGCCCTTTTTATATAGGGGATACTCTTAGATTTATATCAGTGCCCTTTGTGGAGAGCCTTGAACTTTTTATTTAGACTTTTAAGGGTGTTATGATGATTGAACCTTCATTGGGAATTATAGTGGAGGGTGTTTATCAATGTAGGTATTTTCCCCTTGAGATTGGTAGGAATCACATCGTATGGTACATCTATATCCTTGAGATGAAAGGTTTTGACATCATTCTCAATATGGATTGGTTAGTACCCTTTCATGCTTTCGTTTACTGTTATCACCAAACGGTGACCTTTACCACACCAGAGGGTGGTGAGTTTTTTTTCCAAAGGTGAAATGGATATCTAGGTGAGCACAGATGGACCTAAGAATTAGGGTTGGGAGGAATGATAGTCCAAATTGTGATTTTATAACTGGAAGATCATAGAACACATCAGAAATATTTATCTCCAGTGGTTGATTATTTCATGGGGTTTTTACCAAATGAATTTTTAGGATTTACACTAGTGAGAGAGGTAGAATTCTCTATCGATCTAGTGCCAGGACATGCACTGATATGCATTCCTCTCTATAGTATGGATACTATTGGGATGAAATAACTTAAGAGGAAACTACAGTATTTAGAGGAAAAGTGGTTCATCCAACCCAATACCTCTTTGTGGGGTTCTCTAGTCCTTTTATGAGAAAGATTAATGAAACACTCATGTTATGTGTGGATTACTGAAAATTGAACCAATTAACAGTTAAGAACTGCTATCCTCTGCTGTGGATAAATGATCTCTTTGACTAGATCTAAGGAGCTCTGGTTTTCTAAAATATTGATTTCAGATATGGTTATCATCATGTGCTTGTTTTACCATCATAAACAAATCACACAGTCTTTCATAGTAGGTATATTCTTTATGAGTAATTGGTTATATTGTTCTAATTCACAAATGCGCTAGCATTATTCATGGAACTGATGAACTGAGTCTTCCATCCTTATCTGGATTTGTTTTTGGTGGTTTTCATGGTTGATATCTTGGAATATTCTCACACTCAAAACCACCATGCCAAACGTCTTGAGATCATATTGAGTATAATGATACTGAATCAATTATATTCAAATATCACAAACAACCATTTCTGTATGGATCATATTCACTTCTTAGGTCACATTATCTCAAAGATATGAGTATCAGTTGACCTAGATAAGGTGATATTTTTAGTTTCCTAGGTGAATCCCAAGAATTTATTTGACGTATGGTCTTATTAAGACTATCTAGTCACTAAAAGAGTTTCATATAGGACTTATAATGATTAGAAACACCGCTTACGGGCATGACTAAGAAGGGTGTGAAGTTTTTATGGTTAGATCCCTGCAATAAGGACTATCAAAATCTTGAAGGGAGATTTACTTTAGATTCAATACTGATATTTACAAATCCAGTCAGGAGTTACACTCTGTGCTTCTATGCATCAGGTATCGGGCTTGGAGTGGTCCTTATGCAGGAAGATAGAGTTATTACATATGGGACTTAGTAGTTGAGGCCACACGATATTAATTACATGAGTCATGATCTTGACTTAGCTACAATTGTTAATGAATTAAACTTTTGAAAAAATTACTTACTTGGAGAGAATTTTGTGGTGTACACAGACCACAAAATCCTATAGTACATATTTACACAGATTTAGCTGAACCTGAGAAAGTGAAGGTAGGTTGAATACATACAGTCTTTAAATTTCGATCTTGCCTACACACCTTGTAAATCCAATGATGTTGGCTAATGAACTGATCCAAATGAATCAATTATTGGTAGTTCAATGGGACAGTAGTGAGTTAAAGTTTCCCAATCTGGATTCAAGTATCACTAAGAGGGGGAGGGTTAAATTAGTGATGTCTTTTTATTTTATGTTTCCTTACTTATGAAACTACCATCACCTCCTATTAAATATTTATTTCCCTTATAAACACAAATCAATCACACATCCATAAGAAAAAACTAATTTATAAGTTCCACTACTCAAAAATATTTGCCACATCCTTGGAATGGTTTTTAAACAATCCAATACCACACAATCCACTAGAAAAAAAATTCATTCATGTGGAATACAACGAGTTGTATGTTTTCTTACACTCACGAAACACTATGAAAACAATCCAACAATGTTTGTTCAAAAATTATGTAATACAATGTCATGGTGCTTCTAGATCCACTTCCATAAATTTGATCTTTCAAAACAATTCTTCTCTTTCCTTCCCAGAAGCTGGTAAGAACTTCCTAGACATTGTAATGATACTTAGTATGATACCCCCAATATTTTTTCTAAGTTCTTTTAGAACTGATTGTATGATATTTGAAATCTATTTTTTACTTAAACTGGGTATTCAAAACTAATTTTTTTAAATCTCTCAAAAATCTCCCTTTGAAAATCTCACAACCTTCGTGGAGAAAACTAGCTTCATGGAACCAACTACATTCGCAAAGATCACTGATTCATAATGAAATATCTCATCATAACGAAGATCATATTACTTAAAATTTTTGGCAGTAGTCAAGAATTTATATGTCTTTTCACTATGTTCAAGATCGTAAAGAAATCCTACTTAAAATATCGTTTCTACCTTCACGAAATCAGAGTGATTTTAGTTTTTCTATGGTAATTTTCTCACTAAGGAAGTGGGGTCACATCATATTTATAGGGTTTCCCATTCATTATGATCCACCACTTCCCACACATTTTTCAGATCACCCAAAAATATCTTCACAGTGCTCCTCTATTTTCGATGCTCCATTGATATTTGTCGTTATTGTGGAGATTATCATCAAACCATTGCATGCTCGTGATTCTCCACTTCTCATAATCATAGAGATCTCCATAAACTTTCTTTGAACCTTTGCAGAAAAACCCTCATGAATAATATCTTCACAAAACTCATTCCTTCGTCATATTTTCATAATTCCTTCAAGAAAATACCTATTTTTCAATGTTATACATCCTCCAAATTTTGGACCACAAAATTTTTAAAACATTGGGAAACAATTCCACCTTAAAAATATGCTTTGAAAAAACCAACCATGGTGATTCACTGTCATCCAGAAACATATTTCATTCCAATAAAATTACAGAAATATTTTTAGCACCTTCTTACCCCTTACAGTCATAAGGCTTGCATAAAATGTTGTCCAAACAAGTTATGATATTTGTGAGATACAAACAAAAAAATCATCATTAGATTTACCATGAAAAGTATTGTAACTTCCCTATCTTCCGGCAATATCATTCCTTATAAATAAAGAATACTTTCTTAAGATTTATTAATCCAATTTCCTTAGTATGAAGATCAGTATTATCATCCAATTATACAAAGTGAGGTGATTTTTTTTCTTTTCAAGCTTCATTGAAAAAAACAATACCTAAATATTGTATTATTCCTTATCATCTTGGTTCTAACATGAATGGGAATTCAGGGATTTGTTCTCTGAGATGAAATTAGATTTGAAAGATGGTCTGGGGAATAATTTTCAATCATCCATAGTTGTTACATATACCCTAATTGTAAGACTTATGATTAAGAAAATATTATATTTTGAGAGACTATTCTTATGATAAAGTGTGGATGGTAAGGAACCTCCTCCTACTTCGACCATAAGAGAGGTTGAAATTATTGTTGTACATGGTCTCATTAGGGTTTCATCCAACAAGCATGAGAAGATAATGTTATATTTTCATTCTTCAACTTGGGAAGTGCACCTCAACACCACCAAGATTTATCCAGATTTACATCTCTAATACTTGTGGTCAAGTGTGAAAAGATATAGAGTTGGTTTTTTCATAAGATGTTCCACCTTTCAGCGGGTGAAATAAAAACACTAGTGATCATCCATGAATTTATCGTAGTCACCTATCCCTAAGTGAAAATGGGTTTATGTCACAGTCGATTTTGTGAAAAGTTTAGCAAGTTCACCTCGATGTAATGATTTTGTTTGGGTTATGGATTATTGGATCAAAAATATTTCATATTTTATCTCTGATAAAGGTAACCTTTAGTGTATATTAGCTCAGGGGTTGTATATCCATGAGATAAAATGACTTCGTAGGGTCATGCGCACTATCATTTCAGAAAGGGACACTCAGTTTATGTATCGTTTCTAGAAGAGTCAATAGAGGTTTTTGGGTACATAGGTGGTTCTAGGCATAGAATACCACCCTCGGACTAATTTTTAGCTAGAACATATGATTCAGGTTCTTGAGGACATGTTTTAAGCATGATCTATAGATTTAAGGGGATCTTGGGAGAGGAATATACCCATGGTTGAATTCGTTTATAATAATAGATTTCAAGCTACTATACAGAAGGAATGTTATGAGGTTTTGTATGGTAGGAAATACCAATCATCCCTATTTTGGTTTCATGTAGGAGAGGCAGTTATGCTTGGACCTTGTCTTGTTCAAGAGACCATAGAGCAGGTAAAATTGATTCAAAATAGGATGACTACTAAAATATCTCTCCAAAAATCATATGTCGATCTTCATAGATTACCACTAGAGTTAGAGGTTAGAGATTGGGTTTTCTTTCATGTTTCACTAAGGTTGGGACATAGAAGGATCCTAAGATAGGGTAATCTTTCACCATGTTATGTCTAGTCATTTGATATTCTAGAGAGAGTCAGACTAGTAGCCTATTGGTTGCAGTTTCTTTAGAGGTACTAAGCCATGTATGAAATCTTCTATGTATCACAGTTGTGATGTTACTATTCATACCCATCCCATTTCTTTCCATCTATGGAGGTTGAGTTGCAGGTATATGCATCCTTTGAGGAACATCCAATACATATTTTGGATTAGAGAATGATGTTTCTATGATGTCATTCAGTTCCTTTAGTATGGGTTCTATGGTAGCACAGCCATGTATAGGTAGATAATAGGGAACGGTAGGTCGATGTATGATTTCAATGGCTGGATTTGTTCTCATACATTCTTTAACACCCTTTATAAGGCAATTCAGGGATAAATTTCTATAAGGGGGAAGTTTGTAAGAACCTGGTTATTTCTTAAGGTAATAATCCTATTCGTTCCATCAATGTTTAGTTTAAATGTTTAAATATGGCCTAATGTGAATTCACTTTGAGGTCATAGAGGTGTCAGGGGTGTATGGGGATGGTTCAGACCCTGGAACCCTACTCTTGGGAAGAAAAATTCCTGGTGCATAGTTAGTGTAAATAGTGTGAGGAAGGCCACACGATAAGATAAAACAATGTGTGGCAAGATCAAGGGGTTATATCGGACGCATGGTTAGATAAAACCATGCGATTTGGGGTGCACATCCATGGAACCATTCTGCAATTTTGACAGTGGAGTTTTGAACGGTTTGTTCATGGTTAGTAAAACCATGCATGAAAACTGTGCAGGGTACCCCTCCCTACACCTAATCATGAATGGTTGGCCCACGGTTTGGAAAACCATAAATCTAAACCGTGTGACACTATATTTTTGGTGAAATTACTATTTTACCCATATTAAATCTATTAAACCTAAGCCTCATTTCCTATTTCTTCAATGAATAGAACCTTGAGATTTTGAGAGCTCCATTGAAGCTCTAAACTAGGATTTTTTTTATTAACACTCCACCCAAGATTAGATTCAAGCAACATCTATCTTGTTAGATCCACAAAATTTATTTCTCAATTCCTTTTGATTCATTATTAATTTGATTTTGTGTTAACTATTCTATTTTGGGGAAATATTATTTTCTCTATTTATAGGTTATTTGTTTGTTCTTCAAATTTCTTCCAATATGAGTAAAATTAAGAGCTCAGACTGTATGAGATATCCACTAAGGACCAATGTTTGGTGGTCTTGTGCCCTTCATTTTAATGTGAAGTGTTATACATGTGTCATTGTGACGTACACCCAATTCAGAGGCAGTGCCTTGAAATGAATTTAAATCCTTTAATTAAATTTTTTGGTAAGTCTTATGTAATTAAATCGGGTCTTTAATAAATAATTTTTTGGTGTGGAATTTGAAATTGGAACCACTTGGGGTTTTTTGATTGATTAAATGGGACATTATGATGACATATGAATTCGTATACCTTTGAGGTGTAACCTTTACCCCTTGTCATGGGATGTTAATATTGAACTATGAATTGAATCCATGAATTGGATTGTGAATTGAAATGTAAATTGAATTGCAATATGAATTGTAAATTATAATTGAATTGATTAAGGAAAGGGGATATATTCCATTCCCCTTGGACCTTTCCTTTTAATAACTTGTTAAATCATGAGATACTTTATATAATGAATTTACCATGTGAGTATAATTAAAGGCTAAGCCTTCTAATATTAGATTATTCCTTTATAAATCTTTTTAAGTGAGTTTTAAATGAATTTTTCTTAGGGTTATCCATCGAATAGTCAAAATAAAATGATTAAATGATATTGATTAAATAGTATTTAATGATATTAAATTATTATATTCCTTGGGTGAAACATGGATTCATATATGAGTACTATAGATAGACTCATTTGGATTTTACTATGCTTATACCGGAGTGACATTTGGTGTCCTTATATGGACTACCAAGGATAGACTCATAGGGGTTGTATTTTATATTCCGAGGGATACTCAGATTCCATATGGATTTCAAAGGAAGTACTCAAAGGGAATCTGATCATATATTCCATGTGTTATACTTAGGTTTTCTTAGTGGACCACCAAGGCTGGACTTGAATGGTAGGAATGTTGTACCACACTTAGAGTGATACCTGGGTTCTTGTGAGAATTGTTATGGATGGGCTTGTAGGTTATTGGTTTACATTACAGCTGAAGAAATACCTAGATTCCAAATTAATAATTCCAAGGACGATCACAGGTTCATAAATGAATAATGAATGGAATTTGAAATATAACACGTCTTCCATGCCAAAGAACAAGCTTTGATTCTATATTTGTCTTAAAATTTATGGATGGCCATTTTAAGAATCCTTTGATCATTTTATCACCGGTACATTGGGCTTAATTACAAGTATCTAGGCTTACTTAAATGATATTGAATGGTTAAATGAACTTAATTATAAATGAGAACCTGGAATTTATATGTTGTTTACTTTGAGTACGTTTTTGACTACTCTATTATTGTCTATACTCTATTATATATATTCAATGACTTGATGGAACTAGACCTTGGGTGGTTGCTTATTGATATTATGTATCACATCCTATTCGGGCCACCTTGGGGTACCTGAACTGACTATATGATTTAATGTATGAATAAGGGAAAGCACCATGATACAGGATCTTGATTTCTACTTAGGAATAGGGGAGCATGGGACTGAGTAAAGGCTCATGATTCTAGTGCGGATATTTTTTTGCCTTTTTTTACTTTTGTCACTTGTATTATACTAATTCCATGTATACTTGTTTTGGATTATTTGCAGATACATTTAACACCATCATCAACGTATATGATCTTCCTTTTTATATAGTTATATATTCCTAGTGGTTATCCATTGTCTTTATGATTTACTAGTTTTTATACTTATATGATATTGTTTTTTACACTATGATACAGTATAGTGATGAGGGAATAGTATCCTTAATGAGACACTTAATCCCTCACTATTAGTCAATAGCCTCTGGAATTTAGGGAGATGCGCTTAAGGGTATGTGGAAAACCGGGCTCAGGGCACTATTGAGTGGAATCTAGTTTCAAGGAATTACATGAAATTTATAACATTACCCAATGCATTAGAGGGATATATAATTTTGTTCCTGCCTTTCACATCATAAATTATTTTAATCATGCTTGCCACATTGAACGTATAATGATCATAGTTGTGAAATAAAACCAAGGAAGAGAATGGATTTCATCATAATTTCATAAACCATACATCAACGAATAAAACATTTGGTTCCCAAATGAATAAGGAAAATCATACTTGGACAGAAAACATCATTATTATTGAGTGGACAAGAGGTATTTCAAGATGACTAAAATAAGTTGTTTTTTGAAATTGAAGTCACATTGAAAAAGAAATATTTCCTTAGAAAACATTTGGACATGGTAGGAACTTTTATATACATGAATGAAAATGGAAAGGACATTTTAAGTATATAATATGAACATTCATACTTTGGAAGAGTGTATAACCCAAAGAAAGGAATTGGGGCCAGAAATCCCCTACCCTTAAATCCCGCTTATTTTTTCTCTTTTATGACCCCTAAATAGAAAAATAGGATTATTAAAACATATATCCATAAGTGAATTATGTTCCTTTGTTCAACTATTTATCTATTCTAATTATTTGATTCTATTTTATGACACTCTTTGTTAAATTTGAATTGTTATAATGTCATTTTTTTATTAAATTTTCTTGTTTTGTTTTGATTTCACTATTTTCATTCAAAGTAATTTATATGTAAGTATAATCAGATACAGAAGATTAGAATACATTTAATTACATATTTCTAAAATTAATATTTTCCATCCATGAAGGTGGTCATATTAATTGAGTTAGAAATTTCTTCTTAGGTGGTTAACCGGCCTTTTATGGGATATTGTTAAAGAGATAGAAAGAGAATTTTAAAATTTATATATATATATATAGTAAATATGATAGTTACAGTAGATTAGCATCATTAATATTATTTTATCTTACACATAATTAACTTTATTAGGTTTGGTTTTGAAAGGGGTTGAAAAAAGAGTGTAATAAAAAAAGAGAAGAGTTAATCAAAACTTATTATATCCACCATATAGCTTCTCTTGTATGATACTAAAACTCTATTGATGTTTGGAGTTAGATTACTCCAGAACGTACCTAATTATTGTAAGGGTCTTAAGAGGAGGGATTTAGGATGAGGTTAGGATCTTTCAAGTTGGGAATGAGTGGTTTAAAAGGGGAGGGAGTGGGGTTATTTATAATTTAACATAGGGGTATTTTTAGAATAAAATATTAAATAAAATAATATATCAATGGTAAAAAATAAAATAGTTAATTTTTTTTAATATAAATACTATATAAATATAATATAATGGGTTTTAAGACTTTAATACACATTATAATTTGAATTCATTGGTTTATTAAAAAGTAATGTGGAAAGAAATAGAAATTGTTATTCTAATTAGTCACATTTGAATTTAGGTTTTGGAAAATCCTTTTTAGTTTTTAGATTTGGGTTTATGATATTTTAATGAATCATTTATGAACATAAATATATCATGGAAAAAACTAAAGTTCTAGAAAGGATTATTCCATTATTTTATCATGAATTCATTAATTTAAGATTCAATGTTTATATAATAACATAAATATCTTCCATATACTAATATGTTGTTATGTTATGGTCATAACCTAAACCCATCTCCACTTCCATAAAAAAGGGTTACAAAATCATTGTTTATGTGTATGGAGGACTACCACCTCAAAAACTTATGTCATTAATTTTTCCATTTCCACCAATCAAGGATGGATGTGATGATAAATTTATTATTTATATAAGCTATTTATGATATTATTATGCTTTTGGAATTATTATATCAAACATACCATTAGGCTTTCCATTTGGTGGGAATACAATATCATTACTCATGTGTACGGACGATTGCTGCCAAGCAAGGCAATTTGATTCATTCACATAATAAATGGAATGTATTAATGATGTGTTTAATGAAAATATGTGATATATATGACATAAAAACGTTTTCTGAATGATAATATATCATTTATTTTTATTTATTTTCTTCCAATAAAAAATGGAAATAATGTTTATGTGCACGTACGGTATACCATCTTAATGAATGGTGTATTTTAGTTTATATCAATAAATTGTATGGATTACTATTACTAAATATATAATGAATATATATGATATTTATATCATGGTTATTATTTTGGAGATGATGTAACCATGATCAATGTAAGTGGACAAAAAATATAACAAATCAAAACAAATATGAAAAACAAATAGGTTATTATTAGAAACATAAATTTAACATGGAATTGTTAATAAAATATAAATAAAATGTCATAATAAAATAATATATGGTTTGATATATATTAATTTTATTCTATAATATATGTGTAATAAATGTATATATATTATACAAGTGGCTTGATTGGGTATGATAGAAGTCAAGACATAATGTAATGGATTTATATTCCCTCTTTTATTTCTGGGAGACATATGTAAATTCACCACTCATTTATTTTGTGTCATGTATATACTTCCACATTGAATTTTTATATCATGGATACAATTATTTTCATAATATTTAATGTTTTATTTTATTTTATACTTTATTTGAGATTATGATTCAAAATATTACTAAAGTGGTAACATATTTTTTTCTTTATTTGAGACGTAAGTTATGTAATGAACATATATTATTTAATGTGGTGTATATACAACCCCTTTGACATATAATATCATAAATTTATTTTTCATCATGTTATTTCAAGTTACATTTTATGTTATTTATTTAGGGGGCTTATGATTCAAGGTTACCAATGTAGTTTGTGTTTTATGTTACAATCTCATTGTTTATCACGAATGTTTATAATTAAGTATCCAAATTAGATATCTCATGATCTAAAACTCAAAAATTCTCATATATTTTATTATCCTTATATTATTAATGATATTTTTAAGTAATAGTACCATTTTCCACTCTTTGGTACTTAGAATAATTGTGAATTGTTTTAAGAAAATATAACTTTATTTTTATCTTTAGTTGGATATTCATTTTCTTCGAATATCATGTTTTCTAAAATTGTTTTCCAAAATGTTTTATTGTTATCCAAATGGTTTATTAAATAAATTTTTAACCATTTTTTAATTTTTTAAAAATTTTAAAGGGATATTTATTTTTTCCAAAAAAAATCTGTTTGGTTTTTATCAAAAATGTGAAAGGAATATTCATTTTAATATATATAGTATGAAAGAAATTTTCCAATATCATGACCAATCATTTTATAGAAGATTCATTTATATGCTGTCAAGGTTATTTTAAAACAAAATTATTTTCAAAAAATTTCTGTTTGAAAAAAATCAAATAATAAATGATACTTTCCTCAAAAAAAATTTAAATTATTGATCAAAATTATTTTCATTTAAGATTTATCTTTTGATGTTACCTATTTCTTACTAGGGATATTAGCCAGGGATACCATTCTTATTATTTATATGAAGAGTTTATGTTTATAATGAAATGTTATTTTATAAAACACATTTCTCTTCCACATGTTATACCAATCAAATTCCTTTTCATTGGTTATGCTATGATGAAATGATTATGAAACCTGGCTCTTTTCCATAGGTTATGATATGATGAAATGTTTATGATACCCATTTCATTTAATAGGGTTTGAATATGATGAATGTATATTTTATTTTTGAACACATAAATATTTTTTTCATTATGTGATTGGTGGGACCTATATCCCCCTCTAATGTATTGGGTAATGATTTATATCTCATGAGATGGACAAGAATGGAATGAGGAGTGAACCATGTTTAGTAATGGACATTTGCTACAATGATGGTCTTAGGAGTGATCCTTGAATAATAATATGGTTTGGGTAGTGAACCCATTATGATATGATATCTTTTTCATTAATCCTTGACTTATATAAAAGTGATTTTCTATTCTTATGTGTATTCCAAAAATTTATTTCTTATTCCAATGTTATGCTCTCATAGATCATGTTATTTGATTACCTTCTGATTTGTGTCTTATTTACAACAAATATATATTCCATGTTTCATGATTATGATCTTTGATATACAAGGGTATAGTTTTTAAATTTTATGTTCATGTGCTAATACCCTATATTGTCCCAACCCGAACAGCCACCCAAACAATGCTAAATGGGTTGGGTATTACTAACCTCAAGCACACCTCCCAAAACACCAAAGGCTACTGACTAGCAGCAAGGGTGTAATAGGTATAGTGGGGAGGATATAACCTCTATGAAGGAAGAAAATAAAGGTATCGGTCCAGGTATAATAATAAACTATGTAGCATAAACAAATGACATAGCAGACTCAAACTAGACCTGTATAGAGAAATCACATACAATGTCAATAAATAATGAGAGTAATATATAAACAAGTGTATAATAAATTAAGAAGAGCAACATGTTGAGCATCACTTGTATCTACTAAACAAACCAAGCATGTTTCCATAGTAGGTCAAACATGTTTATATAAAAAGGGAATTAATGGATAACCAATAGTAGCTGCATGAGTAAAGGAAGAATAATGATACATAATAAAAGATAAAACAAAAGTAAATACAATTTAGGCATGACCTAAAGTTCCATACCATATCAATTCCAAATAGAACTATGATCCAATTCTTGGGGTTGATCCTTTACCTATACATAAAACCATAAAGTCTACATGCATCTTGAAGGGCCCCTATAGGACGTGAGATGAATCTCAGTAGGATAGCACCAAATGGTGCACACCTAGTATAAGTGTTTAAGAAGGAAATAATCTTTAATGAAAGTAAACAGTGTAATGCACAGCGTAAACACAACCTCCACTGGTTCTCAGCAGCCACCATGGAGTGTCAAATGCTTTAGCCAACACTAAAATTTTAGTCACGCAACTCAGCACCATGTGCCTACTAACACCACGTGTCTCAAGTACGGACACCCCAAAGGCAACCCATGAAATAGTAACCCAGCACCATGCGCATCTTGACACCTCATTTCTCAAGTAATGACATCCCATGGGCACTCCCAAACAATCTGAAGGCTCCTCACCTTCCACATGGTTTCCATAGGAAGCACCCCCAGACCTTAATCACCTAACCAGAACTACGGGGCCTCTACCTACTTGAGCAGTCATAACCACCTCATCACAGAGTCATCATTGTGCACACGACCTTAATCATAGGTGAGTGGTAATCACCAAATTTAAAACTCAAGACACATCCTCTCTAGTACCTCATCCACCTACCACCATGTCGGTCAGAATATGATGGCCTTTCCATCTAAGAAACCTAATCCATTCCCAATATGACAGTCACACTACGTCAATCTAACATCCATGACACCCAATACCATGGTAAAACCACCCAAATAATCCTTCCCAAGACCAACTTGTGATCAAAATCACTCAATAATATTCAGGCTACACCCAACACAACCAAAACGTTCCATCATATTCCACATCAAGAATCACATATATATAATCAAAAGAATCATTTTAAACTGGAAACGCGATTTAAACAATTGGTTTGGACTATCCATTTGTTGTCTCATACCAACACTGAGGTCATGAAAGCCTCTAATAAACTTAATCATTATTAAACAATTTAAATTTAACAGTTTAGTCAAAACCATTCAATTATAAGAGTTTTGGAACCACCATCCAAAATTCCCAAAATGATAAACGACCTCTAACCTAACCTCACTAAAGAAATACATGGTAAGGTAATTCCCAACACCATCCCATAAGGCGTAAATTCAATTATATATAATGAAACATTTTTCTTTCTCAATACCTAACATTGTGCTAAAAATTCACAACCCCTAAATGATCATGAAAACAAAAAATATGGTATGTACCACATACCTAGAACTAGCATGGTGATCCTCCTCCGGTATCAGCCTCTAATTCGGTCTCAAACATGGTAAATCTATAAAATGATCAAAAAAACTCTACCTTATATAACTCAATTGAGAGGATAAATCAAGAAGAAAGGCTTCATAGGAATAAAGATATTACCTAGGGGTTCCAATGGATCTAATGGTGTCTGAATCTGACCTCAAATGAAGAATCAAGATCAAAATGAAGTTCAGGAGGTGTTTTCACGAGGGTTCTGTCCATGATTTCTAAAATAAGCCTACTTCCCATTTTAAGAAAAAAAAGAAAGTACAGGGCATTTATATAGGTATTCAATCTGTGTATACTCTTTAATTGTTCATTTGGTAGTTTTTTTCCACAAAAATTCCTTCTAGGACTTTGCTGACATGACTACAAGGAATATACTAGGTAGTACACGACATGTACTTGATTTTTACTCTCTTTCTCACCGAAATTCCCACACTCCATGTATGGTCATCTCACATGGAAAATTTTACACGGTGTGTACTTAAGTATAAATGGCATGTAACCCTAAAATAATTCCATGTGTCCAGTTTTTCTCCAGATCTTATCCAGTTCTCCCAGATTTCTCAAAAAAACTAAAAAATAAAAATAAAAAGAAACTAGTACCTTAAAGTAAGAATCGACTTCTTAAAATCTTCCCTCTTTAATGAAATTTGTCCCCAAATTTACCTTCCAAAGGTGATGAATAAAAACAACAGATGAATCTGGCCTCAAAACCCAAATCAATCAAAGGTTAACTGACCTATTTCTAGACCCATGGTCCTCCTGTGATGCATCACCACCCCTGCACCTCATAAAGTTCTCCCATGTCACTTCTGACACCCATTCATGTCCCACACTGCATCGGTGTCTTCCTCGATGAGGTCCTTCATCCCATGGAGGCTCAAACCAAAACATGGTGCTATGAATCTTAAGTAACCTATATCATTGATGCCCCAATGCCCACGACACCTCAAGTAACCCACATCCTCAAGGCCCCGATGCCCACGACACCTCATATATATATATAACACTTGAAATAGTGCCAATCCCTTTGACCAGCATCAGGTTGGTCCTCATAATTCATGTACACCTCGTGCACTCAAAACAGACATGCCTTAACAGTCCATGCTAAGAAGAAAACAAGAAGATCATAGCCATGATTACGGCATACCCCTGACTATCATCAGCTCACCAGCCTGCTCAGCCTCTGGAAGCTCCATGGCATGAACCTGGCCTGATACATAGTTGCCTAAGGCCTATCCTCCTTATGGTGATACACCAGTTACTTCCAATTGAACCCACAGTTGGGTCCCACTATCTCTGTCACGTCCTCTATGATTAGTTGAACCTTGACTACCCTCACCTATTACTGACCCTAATCTGACCCCAGACACCATAGTCTATCCTGGACCCTACCTGATAGCTATGTGAGAAGGTTGCCTGCAAAACCTCTTGAGATTCCCGACCCATCCACATGTCTAAAACTCCTTTGGAGGCTTTTCACCCTGAATCCAGACATGCCCTGGCTTCCCACACTGAAAGAAAACAACTTATGAATAGCCACAAGGTGGTCTAGTTGAGTCCTTGGCCTAGACCCCCTACTAGAACTCATCTCGACCTCATTTACTATTATCTATACCACCACATGAAGCTATATAACATCTCAAACAGGACCTATCACTCATGTTTCACTGAGCTATGAGTGCCTGATTCACCACCTCTGAGAACAAGGAAAGCCTAAAGATGTTTACGTGCACCCGTATGGCATTCTGTAATCCATATTCGAAGAACCTCACCCTCAAAATGTTATCACTTACCATACCATGTGAAAATCAATACAAATCAGTGAAAGTATCTGCATAGTCCATGACAGACATGTCACCCTGATAAAACCTCAAGAACTCCCAAGCTCTCTCTAACCTCAGTGTCTTTCGGAAAAAGTGCTCGAAAAAACTATCATTGATGCCTTTCCAGTTCAGTCCCTAATATTTAAGCTTAAACCTACACATCCAACCATATCTTCATCGGTCCTCTGAGCATGTACATCACCAACTTGACCCTCCACCCTGGAGGAATATAGAGATGATTGAAGATCATCTGCATGCTCTCTATCTAGTTCTCAATCGCTTGTGGACGACCCTCACCCTGAAAAAGTGGTGGGTACTGCGCCTATAACTCCCACATCAAATACAGTATAGAAGGATCCACTCCTTGATGACCTCTATTGATTACCTATAAAACATGTACCAGGATAAAATGAAGATGCTCTTCGAGCGATGACCCAAACACTGCCAAACCCGAAAACTACCCTATCATAATTGAATCTTGATCTTAATCATTCCCCTGAGCCTTCACCTACATCTCATGCTCTACTTTCCCTTCAAGGTTATGAACCTAATTATGCTTCTATGAAACTGTACCATCACCCTCCTGACCTTATATCAATTCGTAAAAAAGGAATCAATTGAATACCATTAATGGTAGGACAACCCATATATATATATAATACATTAAACACAGATTGGAAAAGCTGTAAAAGGAAGCATGTAACTACTACCCTTACTCTCCCCCACCGCAACCATGCCCTAGGACATTCTAAACTCATCTCCTCCTTACCCACCCTCAATAGATAAAAGTATCTAAGTATCCCTAGGTCATGGTCTTCCTGACAACAAACATTTCCTCAAACCGAAGATCGGGTCACCCAATCCTGATAGTCAGACTGCCTCAAACTGACATCCAGGACACCCAATCTTGGTGATTAACATCACCTCTTTCATAATACCTACATACTCATATACGATCCAGGATCAAATCTCATGCAACATGCAATTTTACATAATTTAAATCCTGGAATATTACATTTCAATAAACAATCAATTCAAACAGAAATTTCACCTTTCACATTTCAAAAGCATCTATAGCATGGAAATTGATATTATTCACATGGTATTATCACTTCACAAAGCATACATGCAGATATGAAATTGAAATACCCTAAAAATTTTCCTATCAAAATCCAAGAAAATACACCTTCCCATATCAGTCCAAGGTCCAATTATTTCTCCCTCACCTCACCGGGTTAAGGGTCACATATCACAACCAATAGTCATCACAAACCAAGTGACCACCAAGGTGTAAACCATATAAACTATAATTTGAGAAAAATAAAAATAACAATTCCCATCCAAGGATACTTGGTTTATCCCTCATACCTGGGTTTGTAGGAACCCAAGCACATTCTCGAAACCTAGTTCCAATAATAACCTATCTCCAGTATACCATATCACAAATAGTAAAACCAATATAAATAAAAAGGTTTTCTTATTCTCATTAGTAGTCAGTCAAAATCTTCTACTAAATCCCTGTCAAGAACAACCTACTCTAATACCAATTTATAGCGTCCCGACCATAACATCCACCTGAACAGTGATAAAAAGGCTGGGTGTTTATAACCTTGGGTGAACCCCCCCCCCCCCCGAATTCCAAAGGCGATCGACTAGCAGCCAGGTTGTAATAGGTATAATGGGGAGGATATACCCTATAGTAAGGAGGAATATAAATTTACTGGTCTACGTATAATAATAAAACATATAGTGGAAACAAATGAATTAGTAGAATCAACCTAGACCCACATAGAGAAATCACATCCAATATCAATAAATAGCAAGAGTAATATATAAACAAGTGTAGTGGAAAGTAAAAAAATAGCATGCAGAACATCACTTGTAACTACTAAACAAACCAACAGGGCATCCATAGTAGGTCATACATGTCAATATAAAAAAGGATCCAATGGATAACCAACTGTTGCTACACTAATAAAGGAAGCATGATGAGACATAATAAAATCTAAAATAAAAGTAAACTCCAGCTAGGCATGATCTCATGGTCCATATCATCTCCATGACAAAAAAGCACTATAATCCATATCTAGAGGATGATCCTTTACCTATACATAAATCCATAAAGTATACATGCGTCCCAAAGGGCCTGTGTAGGGTGTGGGATGAATCTCAGTAGGATACCACCCCGTGGTGCTTACCTAGTATAGCTGTTTAAGTAAAAAAGCATATATAAGGAAAGTAAATAGTAAAATGAACAATGTAAACACAACCTCCACTGGTGCTCATCATCCACCATGGAGTGTCACCTGCTTCATCCAATTCCATAATCTTAGTCACATAACCTGGAATCATGTGCCTCCTAACACCACATGTCTCAAGTACCGACGTCCCGATGGCACACCCAAGAAACAGTAACCCAGCACCATGTGCCTCCTGACACCTCATGTAACATGTACTGATGTCCCATAGGCATGCCCAATAAGTATTAACCTAGAACCATGTGCCTCTTGACACCTCATGTCTCAAGTTGCGATATCCCATAGTCACTTCCAAACAATCTGATGGCTCCTCGTCTTCCACGTGGCTGCAAGCACCCCCATACCATAATCACCTAACCACAACTATGGGGCCTCCACCCACATGAGTGGTCCAAACAACCTCATCATGGTGTCATCTTTGTGCACTCTACCCAAATCACGGGTGAGTAGTAATCAAAAAATTTAGAACCCAAGCCACAACATCTCTAGAACCTCAGGCCCCTCCGACCATGTCTCTAAGAATCTGATGGCCTTGCCATCAAAGAAAATAGGTATATGCCCAACCTGATAGTCACGCTACCTTAATTCGACGTTCGTGATGCCCAATCATGTGTTCAAACCACCCAAATAATCCTGGACAATACCAACATATAATCAACATCACTCAAGAATACTTGGCCTATGCCCAACACAACCCAAATGATGTAGCATATGATACATAAAGAATCAAATATATATAATCAAAAGAATCACTTTAAACAGGTACAACAATTTAAATAGTTGGGTTGCACTAGACATGTGTTGTCCCATACCAGCATTGAGGTCTTGATAGCATCTAATAAACATAATCATTCTAAAAAAATTTAAACTCAACAGTTTAATAAAAACAATTCCATTATAACCTTTTTGGAACCCCCAGCCAAAATGACCCAAATGTGGAATGACCTCTAACTGGCCTCACTCAAGCAATACAAGGTAATAGAATGGCCAAAGACATCATATAAGGAACACAATAAATTCAATATAAATAAACATGGGTCTCTCTCAATACCCAACATTTCTTTAAAAATTTGCAGCCCCCAAATGACCATGAAAACACAAAATTGGGTATGCACCACCTACCTTGAACTAGCATGATGACCATCCTCTAGTATCAGCCTTTAATTTGTTCTAAAACCTCATAGATCTACAAAATTATCAAAAATTCTCATCCTCCTATAACTCATTTGAGAGGAGAAATAAATATGAAAGGCTCAATATGAATCAAGAGATTACTAAGGGGGGTTAAGATATAACGGTGTTCGAATCCGACTTCAAATAAAGAATCGAGATCAAAATTATGTTTGACTGGAGGTTTTGTAGGGGTTTTGTCTAGGATTGGTAAAACAATGCTACTACTTATTTTAAGCAGAAAAAAAATTAAAATGTGTGTATATAGGTATAAACACCATGTATACTCTTTAAATATTCATTTGGTGATTTTTTTCTACTGACTTACTTTCCAAGACTTTGCTGACAAGACTACACAACATATACAAGGTATTATATGACATGTACTCTGTTTTTCCTCTCTTTCTCTCCAATATTACCACACACCATGTAATTTCATCTCACATGGCCAAGAGTCCACTGTGTGAACTTAAGTATACATGGTGTGTAACCCTAAAATTGTGTGATTTGTGTAGTTTTTTTCCAGAACTTATCCTGTTCTCCTAGATTTCTCAAAAACAACTCAAAAAGAGAAAGAAAAAAAAGAAACTTATACCTTAAATTAAGAACCATGTTCTTACATACCCTAATAATCATGTTATGCTTAAATATATACCTTGCTTACCCTTACTGATCTCACCCTTTGTTATGGTTCTTTTCCCCAAGTTAGGAAAAATGTATTATGTATGATCTGTATAAGAATGGTGATATTTATGAAGAACGTAGCAGGAGACGAAATTTCTTGCATATGGACCAGTGTTTATGATTATAAATTTACAAAGGCACTAACAATTATGGTCCCCAGGTGTGAATTTTTCAAATGTAATGAATATTCATAAAAAATGATGTAATATATCTATATGATAATCCTGGGTTGTTGTAAACAATGCTAATAGAATTTATTTGAAACCAATGGTCCTCTCCTCACACATATCCAATCATAGATTTATAATTTAAATGGTACCACATGTAACCATTGTATACCATTATCAACCGACTCACACTCCTATGATCATCCATCATAAGGATAACATGATCATACTATATGGCACGTCAGTCTCATTAAATGAGAATTTATCTTGGAACCTGTCTTCAAAATCAGGTTCCTCTCCCATACAAGGATTATTTACATGACCTCCTATAAAACAATGTCATTCTAACCTTGAGCGTCTACCTGTATTATAAAAAACTTCTAAAAATGAATTTATCAATAGGTTTAGGCCCCCAAATAGTCATAACCATAGAATTCAGTATCGAAAAAAAAGAACCATTAGTGATTTATTAAAAACCAAATGAATTGTCATGCCTATATCACAAAACCTGAGCACCTGCCATACATTAGTCTCAATAAGAGCATATAACTGAGATCATTTCCTAGAATGCATCCATAAAATCAAGACACCCACACTTGTAGGTTTCCATCTATAAAAATGAATCTATGAAATACAAGGGTATGATCAAAAACTAAGGGACTCTAGGTACCCCAACTATACCTACTGATCAAGTCGCATAACTGGGTCACTAAGTCCTACCACCTAGCCAAAAGTTCAAACTTTTCTAAGTTTTTATCTCATGGGGAATTATCCAGGTACCCATATCAGTATAAGGTATCTAACACGCATGTCAAATCTCACTCTAAAAGTGTTAAGGAAAACATATACCTATAAGGCTTAAAAATTGTCATGCATCGACCTATTAAGTCCTTGATCCCCACCATGAATCTTCATATGGGACTACCCCTAGAGTATCATGATATAATGTAGAAAAGAATAACTAAATGAAACTTATCTAGAATTTATATACAGTAATACAACCTCGAGGTCCAGCTTACTCTAAAAGTTTAGGTACCTATCGATATAATATGAATAGACCTCATTATATCAACTAATTTGAAATTATTAGTTGATGTAGTTATCCTATTAGTGTAATAAATATTCACACAACATCATCTCAATGATCCCTTTTTTATCCTAAGTACGTTGTTCGGTTAAGAAGAATGTCATTATAATCTATGAAGGAAAACACCATATAGGTTGTTACTAACAATTTAAAATTTTACCTAAGAAACAACTACCTATGAGAGGTCTAAAATGTGCACATAACATTCCCTATAGACCCAATAGGGTCACTACACTTCTTTTTCGTGAGGATAGAGCCATCAACCTCACCACAAAACATGTCACCATAGATCCACATAACCTCGAATCACAAGAAAATATATATACAATTCATCCAAATTGAGTAGAATTCCCCTAAGAAACTATATGGTAAAAAACATTTAGGATGTGGTTGAAACATTAAATAATTGTCCTCTATCATTAGTAATAATAACACAATAGGAGGACTATAACATGTAAATCCTACATGATAAATATGATTCATGAGATACCTCTTTCCTTTTCTGACCAAGATCCAATCTATATCACATACCCAATCTCCACATACATATATAATCTATCATGCTCGATTAGTCCCAAGCCTCAGATCATCATATTCTTCAACCAAGTGAATGTCTAACCAGGTACCCCAGTGCCATGGAATCCCGAACAGGGTGTGAGTAAAAAACATAGAAGGTTACCACCAACATAGTCCCGTACATAGTCTGTAATATGAATTGTATGTAGATGTGAGCTACTCATAAGGATAATAATATTAATAATAATAACAACAAAAATAACTTCTAAAAATAAACTGAAAGACAAGTTCATATAAGAGATAAGAAAGGAAAGTGATCAACATATCTGAGACACAACTTGAATAAAGTTCCATCATGTATATATGTTTTTATGGGTACATATATATTCTATTATATATATATATATATTTATGAGTAAGGTAAAAAGTAACTTGAATCAAACCAATACCAATCATTGGGTCCATAATCATAATTTTATGTATATAATATGAATAATAAATTTATCTAGATGTTGTAATAGTCAATCCTTGTATAATTAAGTTGATCCTTGGGTCCATGATACTAATAAATAATACCTACATAGAACAATGATGAAAATGTCTCTGAGAAAGATACTTCACTACAAGGGGTAACTAGTCCTAACACTGGGATCACCCAAACAAGCTTCCAATAAGTAAGATGAAAGAGTCCTAGGTTTCAACTGGGAATCCCACAAATATGGAATTGAGTTGGATGTCATACCACTCTATCCATGTGTAATCTAGTCATATGTCTAATTCTTATGTCTCGATCCTTAGGAAACCATGTTATTGAACTTGGATAATACCCAAGGGGAATGAACCTTAGGTGATCCATAATGAATGATCTCTAGATCTAAGATAAACCTTCTAATCCATTCAATAAAAGGATAAATGCACCACTCCTAGAAAAGTTTGTAGAGTAACTATAATGGTGTATCCACCTAATCCTAGGGATCATCCCATATATCCAATATAGATATTTAATTAATCCTTCGAGAGATCATTGGAATTCTGTATCTTAGTGGAAATGTTCCCACCTAAAAACATTTCCACACCCTAGGTGATAGAGATATATCCATATTTAGAGTGACCTGGTATAATAGGGATTTTGAGACACTCTTAGAGAACTACCTTTATAATTACGATATATGGAAGAATCCTAGTGACAATAAACATTCTAGTAACAGTAGTGTTACCATTCAATCAATAGGGATCATAATCTATGTACCTAGATTTGGGTCCTAGGAATCACTTTTTGACACCAAAGAAATAATATCTGATCAAAAGGATCAAAATCTAGATACCAGGTAGTATTTCTGAGAATACCAATAAAATAATTAGTTTTAACAATCATATCCTAGGAAGTACATCTTGGAATCCTAAAAAAAATATGTTTTTAAACATGGAGGCTTTTCAATCAAAATCTATGAATCACCTTTCGTAATAATAGTTTCATCAACACTAAATTAGTTAATACATAAATAAAAGATTGAGGGGGGTTGAATGCCTAACCCCACCACAACATACATATCCCCATGGGATTACAATTTTGGAATAATTTATAAGGTTCCACTCACCACCATCTCTACCCAACCCTATGTCATACTAGATCATGGTTATTCAAACATTGGGGCACACACTAGGACTTCTAGGTCAATGCTAAAGAATGGAATCCTACTAGTCACCCTCTAGGTCAGATCATAAGCATAGGAATTCCTTATGGGATCCTTAGTCTTAGTGATAGTCTCAAGTTGATATATTAATATAGAACACTAGTGTTATTAGTAAACCATTAAATTCACAGATTTAATTAAAAAATAAACATTTTAATTTTAAAATTCATTGGATTAAATATAAATTTTTGGAAGACCCCTAAGTGAAAATATGAATAATATTAATATTATATAAAAATTTATAAATACACAAGGGAAAGTATGTCAGACCACCTACCTTTAAGTAGCATTGAATTTATTTTCCAATGTTTGGAAGCAGCTTCCAAGGCCTATTCAACCTCAACAGATTCATGTTGGGTTTATTATCACAGAAAAACAACAAAAAAATTAATTAGAACAATATTATAATTTATTAATTAAAACCCAATGAGTTAACTTATAGACCCATTTATTTAAAATAAGAATAACACCACAAATATTACCAGTTGATCACATCACATGGGAATGGTGAAATAGTGCTCAATAACATCCTACAATAAAATACCAACCTCAATATTGTTATAATCCCTATGAAATAGAATAAAAAATAAATTTACGAAAGTTAATTAAGGCATTAATGCTTTAGAAATATATTCAGAGATGTACCTCGATGAAACAACACACGATGAGGTACAGAATACATCTCAGGTCATCCTATTCCTAGGTGGAGTTAAATCCCCAACAATGATATATGTTTCCACCATGCTCTGGTGGAATCTATAATTAAAATCCCTAAACAAGGAACCATAAGTTATAAGAATTCAAAGAAAATTAAAAATAAGGTTAACTCACCTAATGGATTCCAACACACCTAAAAATGATTGATTCTATCTAAGAAAAATATAGAATTCCCGTGTGGGTAGGGAAGAAGAGGTCGGTCACATGCGGGGAACTCCTAGGTTAAAAGGAGGAGGAAGTTTGTGTATAACCCTTTAAGGGTATAAGGGGAAATAGTAATTTTCTACTCACTAATGAATCACTTGGTTAGGTTTCACAATCTATGAAACCATGCACTAAACATGCCATGATATTGTCTCTATACACATCCACATAACACAATTGTAGTGCATGGTAAGTTAAACCATGTGTTAACCATGCACCTATACTATCTCAGGCAAGCTTCACCTTGCGTGGTTACAATACCAGGTTATTCAAAACATGATCCAACCATGTGACATTCTAATAGATAATTTCAGACCCTTTATAGTTCCCTCGGACCTACTATATGGTTTCTCAAACCATGAACCTATACAAAATGGACCACGTGGTTCATCCATAGGGTTGTGACTAGGCTTTTTCTACAAGTACACCATAAGATTCACCTTTCCAAAACATCGGTTTTAGGCCTTGAACCTTTAAGATGCTTTTGAAAAATATACGCCACAAAAAAAGACTCATTATATGTATAAAAAATTATTTATATGAATTAAAACATTTAAATTTCAATTACAAATATTCAATTGTGATTTGATATGTCCGGTAATTGAAAATTCAAAATCCTATGGAAATTTCCTACTTAGAAACACATGGGATCTTACATTAATCTTTTCAAAATATTCTCAAAAAATAAATCTAATCTAATTTTGATATTTTTATTTAAAAAAATTATTTTTATTTTGTGAAATACATTTTTTAAAAGTGGAAAACATTTCATTTATTATTTTTTTACAAAAAAAAATAAAATCGTTTTTCTTAGAAAATGTGTTTTCATAGAATATAAATACTTTACTAAAAATTAAGTACATTTTTATTAATATATTTTATTTTTATAAAACCACTATAAATAATTTTTAAAATATGGTTATTCATATTCATACCTCTATTAATAATTTCTAGTTTATAATGGTCATGTTTAAAAATTATTATTAGTATATCGAGGATCATTAATAATTACTATTGTGTGTAATGACAACTTTCAAAGAAATTATATCTACTTTGAAAATAATGTTTCAGAAAATATTGGGGTGTTACAAAGGGTTTGGCATGGAAAGTCCAAAAAATTGGGCATTGTTGTAGGTTTTGAACCCCATTATCGGCTCGAACAATACCTTGCATGAGATAACTTGTAAAATGAGGTTTGTACAAGTATAAAACTTATGTGGAATAGATACTAAAACATTCATATTATTCCTTCATAAAAACATATAGATAAAACCTTAAACGTCTTATCAAATAAATCCAAAATGTTTGGTAGAGTCCTTGCATCATCTTTAACATTTCCTCTGCCTTGACACCACTATTTTGAGGTCATGAGCCACATACACTTTTGAATACCAATTTTGAAATATTATATTATTACTATCCATATGGATCAATCTAATTAACTTTAACATACCACACCAGCACATGAAATAATCATCTTGCATTAATTTGGTGCTTAGAATAACTGATGTGTCACCTGAAGCTGATTTCATGAGGCAATCACATGATTCCATCATGAGAAGTTATATGGGTTTCACAACTGAGTGGATAGAGTCACCCAACCATTATGGGTACATGTGGAATCACATAAATTCATAATTATTATCATCATAGAATCGTGTGACGTTGTTGTATGATCAAGATACTAATCACATGAATCGAGTTTCCACTAAGCCATCAAGTTTTTTAAAGAGCCATCTTTTAACTTCGAATGTTTTATACTACTTAGGGATTATTAAAAGGATAGATCATGTGAACCACTTGAATCCATCATGATAATTACTATGGATCACATGATAAAATGGTGACAATCATACAAAGAAATTATAAAATCACCTTCGATTTGTATGAAAATAATCATATATTCTATTCTCATGATAATACCATAATTTACATCCTCACATCACATTAGTTAAAATAAAAAAAATCATATGAACCCCTCAAAGTCATTATCTGAAAACCTCAATAGTTTTCAAGTAGTTTTCAAATAACAAGTTTCTTATCAAGTGAATCCCTTAAATCTATCATACATAACATCATACAAAGAATCCTTGGATAGCCCTCATTTTATGAATCACTCTTCTCTTATTGAGAAACTACCCACTTAAGTATCTCATGATCATGTGAATCATGATTACTCAAATATGATCATGTGAAGATGAGAATCGAGATATTTGGATCCTTAATGATAAGTTACTCATCGACTCAAGCTAGAGAACACAACACCTCCATCATGTAAAGTGGCATAAATTCCATCAACCATTTAATATATAAACCCATTCCCATATATTTGAAAAATTGTGGATTAACATTGGGGTATGATGAAAAATAGAGGCATTGGAGAGAAGTAGAACAATATAGAATAAAGAATAGGCATAGAGAAGAGAATGTAAGTAAAAAAGAAAAATGATTTGATTTGGAGGAATTATCCAAGTAATCATGAAAACCCATCATGAAAACCCATTGGAATACTCCATCATGAAACTATATAAATATCATGTGAACACATAATGATATTAAGATCATGTTATCCTTCTATTTTAAAATGCATGTATTTATATTGGACTTGCACCTCATTGTCATTTGTTAAGGATATGCAACTCCCTCATGGACCCTATGTTATTTAAAGAATTCAGGTGAAATAGTCTTATGACACCTACATATCTTCCTTGAAATACATATATATCAGTGGACATACATAGTTGTTTTTATGAATTCCCTAGGAAATTTTTCTTTGACGTGAACCCTTATCTAGGAACCATTAGTCTATGCATATTGTATATACACCTATGTTTTTCACAAACGATGAGATCACTTACACAATAACATGTATTATCACTAGTCATGTGATGCCTTCTCATGATGCATAAATGTTATCCTCAACATGAAATCATTATTCAACCATTTACATTGTAAATTCTCTTCCAATGTGGCTAAATTATAAGACCTTGGATAAGAACCTTACACATGTCATCTTTGATCATGAGACTCGTTTGGATTTGTCTACTTAGATCCCATAAATACCATAAACATGTCATCCTTATTATACACAATCCCTGAGACATATTATATTTGATAACAAGACACCCTTGGATGTGTCATCTTTGATCACATGAATAACCATATACATGTTAGGAAAAAAACCCAAAAACATGTTAGACATGTCACGAAGACACCCTCATATATGTCAGCCTTGTTAGGAAGTCACCCTTAGAAACATTATCTTTGCTATAAAGACACACTTGGACTTTTCATCCTTTTTAGGAAGACACTTTTAGAGATAAACCATGTCAATATCTGAATATGAGCCTTTAGCCGAGAACCCCCCCCCCCATAAGGGGATTTTCCTTGATGGGATAGGGTTAAACACTCGTACAACCCCATTCATGTTATTCCATACAAAGTTCAATGAAGACATAAAAAAAATATTCAATAGACCTTTATTAGTCAACATATCTCTTCATATATCATATGATAAATAATGAATATGAATCCCTCTTCCTATAAAAGGATGAATAATGGATATGTGACATGGGAATCTGCCCTATTGTTAGTCCCTCTAAATTCCAATTATCTTAACTCATGAGACAAAATTACCCTATGAGTCTATCATATTTGATCATCAATTAGCGTATTAAAATTTTAATAATATATGGGAATCCACCTTGGTGTAAGTTTATATGAAGTTTTAATATTTCTAAACTCTTGGTAAATAATCTCTATGAGTATTAATTATCTATCATCACCCATTTGTGGTCTCAAAACAAACCAAACTATGAGGAAATTGATTCCTTTTATAAGGAGGATGTGTAGGATTCATTCTTAATTCCCAAGAACCATACCATATTCTCCATTAAACTGGTAATCATACTTCTCAATTTTTTAGGCATCCTTGGTGAGTAATCCCCACACATGTTAAATCTTATACTCTGATGCAATGTGTTCAATATTCTTTTATCTCTTGTTTTTTACACCGAACAAGACTCATGAAAGATCATAGAATGGTGATGATTTTACCAATAAAATTCTTTGTATGCCCACAATATGGGACTTATTTGGGATGTAATATTTATTACATATCTTCTTCACTCAAATTTTTATAGTCCTGATGATGTAGCTCATGGTATCCTTATATGTATAAATCCTTCTTAAAACCAACTCTATCATAACTTTTAGGATGTATACACCAAAAAAACTATTTGGATTCTGATTCGAGTCATAATAGGGTATATAAGATGCCTATTCAGGGATAAATCCCTTTTGTTAGTATTGAAATTACCTTACATACATCCTTGCCACGTGATGTTAAACTATATGGTACAGTCCTATAATACAATCTAAAACAATGTCAAAAAATACATTGGTTTTTATTCATACAGGATATGTAGGACACCACTTGGAGGTTCAATCATATCTTTAAGACACCAACATCCTCCCTGGATGAAAATAAACTCTAGAGTTTCCTTACATGGATATAAATCAGATAATAGTAAATAGATTATAGAATAATATAGAACCTTACATACACATATTTATTCTCATAAACACATTGTTTTGTTCAAGTAATTGACACATGGGTTACCAGTTCCATATCAATTCTTGGGAAGAATTAACGAACACATTATAAATTTATAAGAGAGTCTTATAGTAGGTAATTATCCCCCCCCCCCCAAGGGGTGAAATAAGCCCGACATACCACCATATTGACCAATGTGATTTCCTAAGAATCTTTGGGTTCGAAACCCCAATGAACACCTACTATTGGAAAGTAGGATCATGGATTGTTATGTATATAAGAACCATTGGGAGTTTTTATGAGAGAAAAAATGGTGAAACCAAGAGAAATATCAGGAACACTCTGGTCAACCCACATAATAATTTCAAGAAATAAGAGCTAATATCTCAATACAACAAACCATTTAGTGTTGGGGTGGTGAAATTATTTATGACATTAAATCTTTAATTTATTAAAATTTTGTCAAATATGTTTGTATTTAGGTTTGGTTTTGTCACTCAGTGTCAAAACACATATGTAAAGAATGTGTTTTTATTATTGGACTCAGGATTTTGGTCCTAGGGTATCTCAGTTGGTAAAATTGTAGGGTTTGTTTTTTTTATTAAGATGACAAAACCTTAGTGAAAACCCTTGTGAGAAGCCTAAATTGGGGAACCCAACCTAATTTTTGGGTATAGTTTAGAGCACACTGATTTCTAGAAATGGTATCCCTATTTTTAAATAAACATGTTCATGCAGTCTCTCACAAAGACAAAAAAAAAGTTTTGATAAACACTGAATCTTTTTAGTTATGCATTTACCTGATCTTCACTTGGTTCACAACAAGAGGGATTAATTACATAGGTGAAATCAATGTTTTGGAGATTTTATGTGGTTATTAACATGCACTTTACAAACCATTGTGAATGATTAAAATGGTATTTGATAAGGTAATATATAATAAGATAGTCTAGAGAACATAATAGAAATATACTGATGGATAACCTAGAGTGAAACCTAGATATTCAAAAGGTATACATGTAAATTTTGAGATAAATTTTCAAATTTCATAGTTTCCTTTTATATGGTTATTTATTTTCATATACCTAAACATTTCTTTAATTAATATCATTGATAGATAACTAAGGAACTGTTTTAACATTGGGTTTCATGGAAAATGTGTTGTTTTTTTAATGAATAACCAAACAAAGTTAGAGATGGAGTGGTTATTCCAAAAAACTATATCGAGTGATGATTAACTATTTAAACCAAGTTGAATTTTGAAAATCACTAAATAATACGAAAAAAAATATTTTCATTGAATGTAAAATGATAAAGATAACGAAGGAAGGATGATTAATTTCAGTACATGGAAATAATGTTGGAAGTATTACCCAATGACACATTTCAATGGAACTTTAAGATATCTAATTTGTCGTAAAGGGAGTCATCAAGCCCTCAACTACCAAGAAACAAAATAAAAAGATCTATTAAAATAAAGGTGTTAAATAATTTACTTCTTAAAGAACCACTAAAATTTAATTACTTTAAATTTACAAAGTTTTCACATTAAATAAATAAATTCCTCATACTAAGGGAAAATGAGTATAATAGATATTTGAAACTATTAATATCAATGGAAATGGATGAACCTACCTAATTACTACCAATTACGTGGATCATGATAATTATTCTACACTTATCCTTCAATATAAATTTTTTGACATATTAGTTTACTCTTATACTTAAAAATCTATTATACGACAGTTGTATTCTATATGTATAAAATCCCCACCACAATTATTTGACATTAAATTATAAAACACAACAGATAATTTAATGATTATTTCATCTCAAGATAATGTTTGTGGGAATGTGCCTCATGCATGTCTTATTATTCTTCCTTTAGATGAATTTAATGTGATTTTTTAAATGAATTGTTTATTTCCAAATAACCTACATATTAATTACTGATATAGAGAAATTGAATTTCATATTCCAAATAAAAATACTATCAAATACCATTGTAAGGCTGACAATGAATTATCTGAGAAAACTAATTCCATTAAATCTGTTTTATAACCAATCATGTACTATGTTTAGCTCAAATGATTGGAGAGAAACTCAGAATTTGTGATATTCCCATTATAAGGGGAAATACATGTTTCAGAATCTTAACTATTATTTTAATTTAAATATATAATTATAAATTATACCTAATGTCATCTCTATGTAAATAATCCACATATTAATTTTCATTTTTGAAAAAATTGAAATTAAAGGAATTATATATTAATAATTTTGAATAATTCTTTTCCAATTCCTCATAATAACTAAAATAGATTAGGAAATTATTCCAAGAAGATATGTATGAAAAAACAAAACCATTTTATTTATTAAAAAACATTTTAATAAAGGCATAAGAAAGCATTCATTACATACTATGGACGATTACATGAATTAAAATTGAATAAATTAAAATGGGACAATAAATAAAAACCAATAATATATTTAAAATATGTAGATCCCATATATAATCTTATATATTGAGAATAATAATTTATATAAATATATCTTAAATTTGAAACAATATTTTAAATAGAGAATTATTGTTGTGAAAAATAAAATGAAATGGAATGAGAAGTGTGATTTTAGATGTAAAAATATAATAAATTTATTGAAGGTAATGAGGGTAACATATCCATTACAAATGTGTATATAGTCTTTGGAAATATGATTGATGGATATAAATATAACTGATAGTTATACTGAATCAGTTTATTATTAGTAATAAATGTAAAATATTATATTGAACAAATACTGTATAATGAAACCAAAGATTAATATTTAATTAAAATATATTTATTTATGAAAAAAAATCTTTTGTGTTACATATTTTAATTATTTAATAATGATATGATGTATTTATAATATTAAATTAAATATTTTAGTATAAATTAATCGATAAAATATATTATTTATAATATAAATAATTGTTTTGATATATATTTTGAAGATTATTTAATATAAAAGTGAGATATCTTAAAGCAGTTTTTTAAAGAGTTGTGTATTTTTTATTTAATCACTACTAATGGATGGTTTTATGTAATTTTAATGAAAATATATACAATAAAATAAATTATCATTTCTCAAAAAGTTAATACTTATAATGTAATGAGAATAAATTCATTTTAAACTTAAAAACGTATATTTCTTAAAATAATTTAATACATTATACATGCTTATATAAAATTTAATTTTTATCTACTATGGAAACTGAATCTAGTAAAATGTCCTAAAAAATTTTAATCATCATATCCAAATTTCTTGATAAGAAATTTCTTACCTTTAACATATAATTAAGTTACTAAATTTAATATTAGTTACCTAAACAAAACATTTATTCTTAAAATAATTTATTTTATAATAATTATGTATTTTTAATTAAAATAAATTAATTGTATCTCTTTTTTATGAATCTACTATGATTTATAACCATAATAAAAATATATTATCAAAAATTTAATTTATAATAGATAGGAAATATGAATAAAAAATATTAATTTATGAAAAATTATTTTTCCTTCAAAATAAATTGTTTTATATGTAATATTTTAATTTAAAAGTTAATTTTTTAATATTCATAATTTGAATTAGATTAAATTCAATAAAAAATTTGAATTCTTGAATCCAAATTTTTTATAATTAAAAATATTATATTTTTAGTAAATTAATAACTAGCATTGTAAAAATTTATTCAAGATTAATAAGGGGAAAAAGAGTTCACTTAATGTGAATTTTCAGAAATAAACATGATACTTGGTCATTATAGAATAATTTTTTTTAATACATACCCACATATCTCAACCATATTTCATCTTCTTATTCATATACCTATCACGTTATTCTATCTTTATTACACACTAAACTATTTCGTTTGGGAAGAATACCTTCTTTTTAACATATAAAAAATATCACTTCATCCCACACCAAGCCATACAAATCCTTAAATATTTTCATTAAACATATCCCATTTACCTTTCTTATAAACCCTTTAAATTTTTTTCAAAATTTAGTTAGAAAAAATTTATCTAATTCCTCTATTTCAAAGAGGTCCTTCAAGAAAAGATTAAAATCCACAATTTGAATATTATCCACTCTATAACATATTTTTCTTCCACTAAAATTATCCATCAAATAAAAATATTATGACATCTCAGTAATTACTCTAATGAATTTTTATTATAATACTAGGATTAAATTTTCTACCTCCCTCACATTCACTCAAAATAATTGTACTTGTTAAGAGTGGACTACTACTTTCTTGAATGACGTATTATATTTTTTATCACATTTTTTCATGTCTGGTTCTAAAATTGAATTTAATTAAAAATATTATATATATCTGAAATGATTATGATTTTTTAAATATTAATTTTTAATTCCAATAATAATAACAATAACTTGTGGTTTCAAATTTAACCACATAAAATCAACATACCAAAAGGGAAAAACAATATATTCTTTGTAAGTAATAGATTTTAAAATTACCTTCTTCATCAGACTATAATCAATTATGATTTATCTGTTTTATAACATCTCAATAATAACATTATTGACTTATTATTATCATATATTCATTGTATCAAATAATTTGTCAATAATATTTTGTTTTTGGTTCTCCAGAGGTATTATTTATATTTAAACTTATTGCTAATATACATCCTTTTATTAAATAAAAATTTCTAAAACATGAACATCACTAATTTAATCCACATGAATCTTAAAATTCTCCTATAAATAAATTATAACCTTATAAATAATTATTATATATATATTAGTATATTTTAAGTAATAAATTAATGATGAACAATGGTATCTATAAATGGGGATTTATATTGATATTATGAAAATTGTACCAATCCATCATGGTTTCTAAAATCTAATAATGATAATAAAAAATAATGAAGTAATAAATTTATAATTAATGAGTATAATAAAATATTAAAATATTTAATAGATATTAATTATTTTCTTAAATATATTATAAATAATATTATTTTTGTTATACATTATGTTAAAAAGTAATCTGTTGATGTCAAGAGTAAAAGTATGTGTTTTTTGTTAACTGAATATACACAGACTAAGCAATGACCATTATTCATGAACATTATTCCTGTAAGTTATGTAAATTATAATTTATTAATGTATTATATTTGAAATCAGATTATTTATCAAAGGATTTATGTTTCTTTCTCATAATATCCTTTTTAAATGACTATTAATTCCAAAAATGATTTATGAATGGGTTTTTTCCATCTCAATTTTTTTTTCTATTGTTAAATATTCCATATTGACCACTAATTTTTTTATTATTTATTTACTACCCTATGAATAAATTTTCTCATAACATTCATGAAATTCATGGTAGTTTCTAATCTATCTCAATTTCACTTTTCAATCCCTTTAGATTCAAATACTACCAAAGTTGTATGGGATTTTGTTATAAAAAATCTTCTTTCATTGAGTTATAGTATTACCTATTGAACTTATCTCCAATACGTTTGGATTCTTCAAACCTATTATTGTATTAAATTGTATTAACACTTATATTTATTTGAATATAAATTAATTAATTATAAACTAGTTTTCTATGATTTTGGACATCAATTATTATTCATTTAGGGATTACATTCATTATAGAAATATAATGTTGTTAAGAAAAATTATCTTTCTATTTAATGGTTTATTTCTTACATGTCCTTATTCATTCCTTCGAAAACAATTCACCATTATTATGTTGAGACCCAAAAATGTAATATATCATGTAAAATTATTATTTATATATTCCTATATAAAACAAAGTTTTATTATACTTCTTATGGTGTGGGTTTTCAATAAATTAATTTTATAATATTAAAAATATGTTTCCTTCCAAATTCATAATTCTATCTCCCACATTAAATTATCTGTGGATATATTTTTTAAAATTTTAAAGGCTCCATAATTGGTAATTATTATAATTTTATATTTTAAAAAGGGTTTCATGGTATTTTCTTGAAATTTTTCTCCATGAATGTGATTTGAAACTTCATATTTTATGAAATTGTTAAGAGATGTTTTCTAATAACAATTTTTCATTTTTATTTCATTTTGATAACTATATCCAAGAGATATATCTCATATGATGTTTTTTTAATTAATCAACCTATAAAATAATTTATTATATTTTTTTTTGGTTTATTCAATTTTTGGTATCAATCGAACTAATTTATGATGACATTTATAGTGATTTAATTTGAAAATGATACTAAATCCATTTTATTCCTTGGGTTTTTCCTGATATAATGATTGATTTCATGTTCCACACATATGGATTATTATTATATAATGTATGGGGTCCTATATAACCCTTAAATTCATTGATGAAAGTTTTAAGTCTATTTATATAATCCATTGACCTAATTTTAATTCCATTACACAATGTGTGGTATTGATATCATGTCCATGATATAATGCACAAACCTAATTTCTTGTCCAAAACATAAAAAGTGGAACTAATTTCATATTTAAAATATAATGTGTGTACCTGATATTATGTCCATAAATTAATGTTTTTACCTAATTTCATGTCTATAATATAATAGATAGACTTATTTTAAAGCCCATTTTATAATGGTTGGTCTTGATTTGATGTCCATAACTTAAGGTTTGGACCTATTTTCATGTCTATAACTTAATGTATGGACTATATTTCATAACCATAACATAATTTACCGACCTGTTTCTTTTATAAACATTAATTTTTTTTGATTCAACCTGATCACATGTTCATAAATTTAAGTGTGAACCTTATTATATTTAGACATGTTTGTAACTACATGGTTCCATATACTTTCTATGTTTTTTAAATATGTTAAAATTTATGGATAATGTATGTTATCTTAAATTTATGCACTCTTATTACTTTGTATATATTGTATTATTTGATAATATATATTTTTCTATTCCTTATGTATAACACATATGGTCTCATGTTTGTTTTAATAATATATTTCTCCCATACTCATGTTTTATCCGGATTTTTTATAACCCTAATTGACATGTTAAAATTTTTTCTCGTACTAAACATTATTTTGTTTACTATTTCCTCATGGAATTACATTTACTATTATTTATTTAATTAATTATTATGTATTGATATTTTTAGGGATATTGAAGTGATAATGTAAAATAGGGTATTTTATGTAACTAATTTGAAAAGATAGTAAATCTTAGGTATTGGGGTATTTTGAGTATTTGTGTGATGTAATATTTAATTTATGAAATTGAATTGAAATATATAAAAGTTTATCATGGGTAATATAACATGGAATCAATGATGGTTTGTAAAGACTATGTTTTTATAATTGGAACTACGAGTGTGGATCTGTGACATCTCAACCCCCATATCCATATTTCCAAAATTTTGGAAATAGTTGATACCTTCTATAAAAAAATGTATTATCTAATGATGCTCTCAGAATTTTTGCCTTGAATTTTTCATATTTCGGGTTTCCGAAAGAGTGGTAAAATTCATATCCGTGTATATTTATTAAAACATGGGATGAACTCCCTTAGTGTATTATAGAGAATTACATTCCATTGTCCAAGGTGGAGAAGCTCATAAGTGATATCTAAAATTTCACACAAAAATATTGATAATTGACTAAGGATTCTTGGTTTAGAATCATGGAACTATTAAATATATTTTTGTATCATGGAGTTAATAAGTGGATTATATAAAAGATTTTTTATTTTAAGATGAAAAACAATTCATGTGTAGTGGTATACTCAGTTTTAGGAGGGCCCTTATGAGGAAGACCCTCAAAGAGGTCGAATCCATTTAATACAATATTATGGAAAACATTCACAATATGAATGAGATATAGGTCTATATAAAAGGTTTATACACCATATAGAATAATTAATAATGATATATATGTATCATGAGGCCATGCGTCAAAAAATAAGAACATTTCTCGCTATTAACATTCTTTGAGCACCCTCTAAGACATCACAAGTGGTCTCTTGTTAAACGTGTGGATGCACTAAACTCTTCCATAATTTTGAATCTATAGGATAATAACCTTTAATTGGTGACATGGATTTTATAAATTATATATGGACTAAACTATACTAAAAAAATAGTATGTATAAGGTTCAAGGATAACTCAATAGAATCAGTAATAGAATGCTGGTGGTCTGCAAAATGTCATTGTAATTTGGGTCCTTTATTGTTTTAAAAGGGACAAGAAGAAATAAAATATATCAAGTCATATTCACATCATAATTTATCATATATTTTTAAATAATAGTGATACCATAAACAACCATAAATCACAACTCACTTTTAAATATATGTCTATAATGTATATCAATAAAAAAGGATAAAAAATTTAGCTAGGTGGAGGGAAGGGTGTAAAAGAATTTGATTTATTTATCAAAATATTAGTGATTACAAAAAAAATATCTATACAAATTTAGGGTATCTTTTAAAAAAACTAACTAATAGGGACTTTGATTTTTTTATAGTAAACATTTTAGCCTTGGTAGGAAAGGTTAAATAAATCACCCTCAAGAGTGAAAGAGAGTTCAAGGAAAATAAATATAAATCTAATATAATAAAATAAAGGTGGGAAACAAGTTAATAATAATAATATTAAGAATTAATTGGAGAAAATAATGTAACTAAATGATGAAAAATATTATCATTAGGTGACCAAATAATTTATTACCTCAATATTACATCTTATTTTTTGAATATTTATTATATAACACTATAATGCATGCTAAAACTATAAAGGTTTAGAGTATTTGAAAACATATATTCACAAACAACTTGAACCTAAAAGATCTACATCATATTCTACTTAGTACCTTGTAACTAAATCCACTCTTAAAAATCTCATATTTAAAACTATTCTTCATATCCTATAGAAAAGGTAACGTAATAATGGTTGAGTACATACTGAATGTAAAGTTAACAAGGGAGATATTAATTATCATTTAATCATAACATGAGCATAAGTTTATGAGAACATGATTATAACATTTAAAAACCATACAAAATAATTCTTAGATCATATTCTTAATTCCTGGCATAAATATTTACATTTCATAAGACATGAATCATAAAGGAACCAAAGAACATAATAAATGATAATAACATTGGAATAAGATTATGTAATAAAATAGTGTGAAATCTTATGTAAATTCTACCCACCAAGTAATTCATCACATCTTTGGTTAGGGATAACCATTAATGAACTTATTTTTGGAATGAGATAACCTCAAGTGTATCCTATTTTAGGTTTGGAATATCCTTCCTTCTACCCTATTTACTCTCATAAAACATTAATATTTAACCAATACATTAGATATATATAATATACCCACACATCATATAATAATAATCTATTCATATGTATTCCATAAGATTATGAAAAAATTTATCATTTCATTATAAATGAAAACATTGAAAAAGAAATTAGGTTTCATCAATATTTCATCATCATAATCATAAAACATACTATGGAAGAATCAATATGGTAATATATGATCATATACAAACTGAATCATAAGTAATATTAATTGTCCTTTTCACAGATAAAAAATTACTTGTAAATATCACTTGAAATTTTTTTGAGGAAAATACCATTTTTATTTTGAAATAACTTATTGAAAATATGAAAATTTTACAAAATAGTAAGGAAATATTTAAATTGAAAATTTTAATGGAATATTATAAACTAAATGTAATATTATATTGTATTCATTGCGATTGGAAAACCAGTTTTTTCATTATATATTAAAATAAATATTTCATTCATACTTATGGTAAAAAGTACATCATTCAGAATATTAAAATTGTATTAATTTTAAATCATTTTATAGAAAAATTAAAACATGGGTATAAATGAATTTAATCAATTATTGGATAAAATAAAAAATCATGAAAACATTTTAAATAATATATCACTAAGGAATAAAATGATTCCCAGTTCATGATATAAATAAAGATGGATTTTCCTAAAAAAGATCTTTTCAATATATTATGTTCTTAAAGAGAGTAGAATTAAATATAAACATGTAATATAAAAAAATAAACATAGAATATAAAAAGACATATTATTTTAGAGATATAGATCATATAAGTTTATCATAAGAAATTTAAGCATAAGAAATCTCAGTAAAAGGTGAGATTGTAATGAAAACCCATTACTGTTATGGAAATGACTGAATCATCTCCCTAATAGAATAAATAACATGAAATAAATAATTAAATACCATAAATATAAATATTTTCATGATATAATATGTCAAATTTGTTTTGGATTCACTTTAGAATAGAATATAGTTATATAACCTAACATATGTCTCAAATAAGATGATTTGAGATGATAAAACCTTAACACATTGGAAAAATTTTATTGAAAACCCCTTGGATGGAATATTTTTAATTGTAACTTTAAATAATATGAATTAATAAAGATACATTATATAAAATTTAATATGGGTTTTATATAACCATTATGAACATAAATAGGTGTATAACATCAAATATGTCTCAATGAAATGATATTACGACAAAGAACCCTTACCTAAAGTCTGTATTATTCTATAAGAGCACTAACATAATATATAATCAATTTAATTTTATTATATATCTATAGAAGAAAAATATTAATACCTATGATACCATATGTGGCCTCTTATAATGTGTAATCACCCATTTATTAATAATTCAATAATCAAATAATTATATATTGGTGTCAATTGTTTCATTTATCAAGAATGTTATGGTTAGGTAGTTCAGATAATTATACCTTGATCATGGTTCCATTATCTATAAATTTTAACCATAATATAAATATCATATATAATAATTATATAATTTTTTTTAAATCATCCATAAAATGTAGAGATGGAAAAATGAATTACATCGTTCATGGGGAAGGTTTTTCATATATACGCGAGAACATTGTATTCATTTTCTAGAGAAATAATTGAAAGAAAGATCAATAATATTTTATCATTATGTAATCATAATTAAATATTTAAAATAATATATATTTATTAAATCCATTATTATATCTATTAATGTGGGCAGTGATGAAAAGTGAAACATATCACTATATGGATGTGGTAGTCCACATGTACGCATCGGTGATACTGTCATTTCAAATTTTATGGTTGGGAGGTGAGAAATGGTTGTTACATCATCATAATAAAAATAATTTTATTTAATATTCCAAATTAATTATTTTATAAATGATAAAATATATTTGTAGGAGTTATAATACGAATTAAAATTGAAATTACTCACATAAGAGTTATACCTCTTCGTTGACAAGCCTCATTGTGGATTACAACTTAATCCTTCATTGGAAAGTATTATAATAAATATAGGTTATTGAAAGTGAATTTTCGAGGGTGTCATCAAATGATTAGTGTGATTTTGGGGTACTTAGGTGCAGCAGAGTGGCTGACCAAGGTCGTCTCTCAAAGGAGAAAGTAAATTAAAATAGCTTTTTAGAGGTATTCTAAAAATAAAATAAAAGGGAATAAAAACACTACTTAAAAGGATGCGGGTTCATTATAGCATATGAATCTTGAAGAATTTTACTGGAAGAAGATTGTATTTTTTTGTTTTTTGTTTTGAAATGAATTTCGATTAAAATGACACAACATGAAGATGTTTTTTTAGAAATATATTTTAAAAGGTGTAATCAATATAACTATATCTCTTCATTTAATTATTAATAATTATCATTTAAATTAACATTTAATTAATTATTATCCCCTAATTTGTTAACCCTCGAACCCGATGGGAGTTAACATAACCACAAAGATGAAATGAATTAAACCCTAGACTAGTTTCAGAATATGTAATCATAACGCCCTTCTTTGATTAATTTTATAATTCTATCTTATTGTCAGTGGTTAATTAGGGAAAAATTACACTCTGAAAATGAGGATTAATTGAGTTTAGGGATGATATTTGAACTCTACAAATTTATCCCATGTGACTTGGTTTCACAGATTAAGTTTGCGCTCTCATAATTTACACAAAATCTCAACCTCGCGTGTTTTTGTGTAAATTGATCAGTTGCTTACTTAATTTCATTTAAATTAAAACTCAATTAATATACCATATTATTATAATTATAGTATCTCATGGATTCAAAATAAATGAATGAAGGAGGTGATAATTAGATCAATTACCTAAAAAACTACTCTTCCATGAGCGGTGTAGTCATCGTAGAAACGTTTTTCATTTGTAATGGTTTAGAAAGGGTATAACCCAATCTCATTTCCACTCTTGATTTCCAACCCAAATAGAAAGATTAAGATAAGAATAAAATTGAAATTAACAGAATAAATGGAAGATAAACTTAGATTTTATTTAAAGAAGAAAAGCATTACAACATGAAGAAGAAGTAGGAGAAGAGGAAGGCTTGATGAGGGGATCCTTACTTCAAGATCTACCCCTCTTACAATGGTTGGAGAATTGGTGTGAAACCTCTACTCTTCTGCCTTAAACATACCAATTCACGTCCCATCCCTTAAAAATGATAAAAACTCTAATTTATAGTGGGGAGGGGAGGAGAGTTTACAAGTGGTTTCAAGTGTGAATGTGGAAATCCGGCCAAATATTTTACTCCAACTTTTACCACCCATTTATCCACTGAAACATGTGAATACGCTCTTCTTACAACATGATAATATGTAAGGATATGGTTCCTCTATCTCTTCTCAAAATGTGGGAAAAATACAAACCCATATGAAGGAGTTATGGCCCAAATACAGAAGCTTCTCCATTCTGGTGTGTCCAGCCCACCTTTGATTTTATGTCCCAATTACTCCTTGCAAATGCATTCTTTTGACCCAGTGTCCTAAATAAAAGTTCTATCCCATGATGTCAGGAACACATTTAAAAAATATTAAGTTCAAATAATTCAAATAAAAATATTTATGATTTAAATACTACAGTTATTTTGAAAGGGTAAAACATGAATTTTCATCAAATATTCAAATGAATGATCTAATCCCAAATACTTTCTAATTGAACATATTTAACACAATGTGGGGAAATTATATCATTTATTATCAATAAAATATTCAACAAAATAGTGTTTTATCAACTCCCTCACACTTACCCTTTTGAACTCCTGGGCAGAACCTCATATCAATTAAACATCAATATCAAATCAAAACCAATTTCAAAACACTTATCCTTGAGATCTAACAATTACACACCAAGAAACAAAAGATATAATGCCTCATAAAAAACCATTATTTAAAGTTCTTAATTTATATCATTCAATATATTTCCACTTTATTTATCCTCCCATGCACAAAACACTTACCTCACTTGAATTTTTTCTTATCACACAAATGTAATTTTTTTTGCAATGTCTTTCTCATCCAAACTCATACAAGGTGTCACCATAGGTTTGATAAATTCCTACATCGCTACCCGATTGGAGTTAAGGACACATGTTTATTATGAGGACTTTTCAGGGTTTTTCTATGGATTTCAGTTGGTAGGATTTAGATGTGAAAAAAATATGAGGTTGAATGAGGAGGGCTTGACACTTTTTGAAGCAAAATTGCATTAATATAATTTTCACTTAAATATGGTATCCTCCTCAATCAAAGTAGAATTGATTCATGTTCATAATCATAGAAAATAATTAAATGTTCACACCATTCAACATTTCTACAGTAAAAATGTCAATCTTCTAGAACATGATTTTCATAAAAGCTCAAGATAGGCACAACTTTCTACCTCAATTAGAAGCTCTAGAAAAGGCATAGCTTCACTTATCATGAATGCTCCAGAAAAGGCATAGATTTCAATATAATGATTTTCTTCAACAGCAAACACATCTCTTCAGAATTTAATTTTCCACCAAAAGTATCACATAATGTGGTAGCACAACACAAGATAGCTTCCCCCACACTTAAGTTTAACTAGATTATGCAATTTCACTTCAAGAGTTGGTTGGATAGGGAAAATTGGCTTTTAATGTGGCTAACCTAACAGGATGTTCATGAACTCTAAGGGCTACAAGGGTTAAATGTTCAAGGTAGGCCATTATAAAAAAGGATTCTTTGAAATAGGGGCTTTAATACCAAACAAATTCCTCACTCATTTTAACATAAGTACCTCAAACCCTCAAGTTTTGATAGGAATAAATCAAATTATGGTTAAATAAGGCAGGGTTTGGTTCTCTCAAAAATTGAGGTGAATATAAATAATATGAAAATAATGGTTTAGAAGCCTCATAGGAAAGTGGTTTCAAATATAAAGACAGTGATATGTGGCATGGGATTCAAAATTCAGTGTACTTTTCATGGAATTACTAAATATTTGAACTTGAAACAAAGTCATTTCAGCATTAATTTAATATTAGTTTTTAGGGATAAATTGTATCACTTACAGATATGGATTTCTAAATGGTGATGAGAATTATTTCAACTCAAATGTTTCAAAAACACACAGAAAATTGAAAAAAATAAACACACAAAATTTGAAAAACACACAATTTGTTTTTTTTTTGTTTTTTTTAACTGGAAAACAAGTGAAATTACTAAACTAAAAGGTTCCCTCATCCACACTTAAAATATTGCATTTTACTCAATGTGAACCCATGAAATGATATATGCACGTGAAATGTATAATTTTAAATAGGACAAAGAATAAAAAACTTAAAGGGTTAGGAACAGCCTGATGTGCTCAAGTGATGATGGGGTCATGCAGTGTGATAAAATCCACTGCATCAGTAGGAAGTCCCTCAATGTATCTCTTAAAATGTTTCCCATTGACTGTAAAGCTCCTTCATGTGTCCTATTGTGTGATCTCCACTGCACCATGTGTAAAAACCTTAGTCACGACATAAGGACCTAACCATCTGGAACGCAACTTACCAGGCATTAGCTTCAGTCATGAACTGTAGAGAAGGACTTTCTCTCCAACATGAAACTTCTTTTGATGGATCATTCTATCATGAGATGATTTTGATTTTTCCTTATAAATCCTTGAGTTCTCATATGAAGATAATAAAATCTCCTCAATCTCTTGAATTTTCAGCTTCCTTTGGATTCCATCTTGGGCCAAATCCATGTTGTATTTATTTATATCCCAATAAGCCCGATGCTCAGCATCCACGGGGAGATGACACGTGTTCCAAAAAACAATCTGAAATGGGGACATACTAATGGATGTCTTGTATGCTGTCATATAAGCCCACAATGCATCATCCAAGCACTTTCTCCGATCCTTTCTATTTTTCTGCACGGTTTTCTCTAAAATCGGTTTCAACTCACAATTTGAAACCTCAGCCTAGCCATTTGTTTGGGGGTGGTATGGTGTTGATGTTTTGTGTGCCACGCCATACTTCTGAAAGAGGGAGGCCAAATTCTGATTGCGGAAGTGTGTTCCTTGGTCACTGATGATGGCCTTCAGTACTCCAAACCTGCAAAAAAAATTGTTTTGACGAAGTCTACAACAACATGAGAAACATCAGTACTAGCGGACTTAGCCTCCACCCATTTACTCACATAATCAACAGAAACCAACATATACAAAAATCCAAATGAACTAGGAAAAGGACCCCTAAAATCAATGCCCCATAAATCAAAAATCTCACAAAATAGTATGGGTTGTTGGGGCATCTCATGTCTCCTAGAAATGTTCCCTATGTGTTGGAAATGAGATCATGACTTAAAAAACACATGGACATCATGGAATAATCTAGGACAATATAATACAGAGTCCAAAACATTCTTAGCTATCCGTTGGTGTCCAAAATGTCCACCACAAGCAAGTATATGACAAAAATGGAAAACAGACTCCAACTCATGATCAGAAACACACCTCCTAATAACTTGATCACTACACATGCTTCAGAGGTATGGATCATCACAAACATAATACTGAGACTCATTTTCTAATTTTTGGACTTGATGTTTCTTTAAATTTGTAGGTATTTCAGAGGCAACAAGTTAGTTAACTAAATCTACATACCAAGGATGCATACCTGAGATGGGATACAGATGCTCATCGGGGAATGTGTCCCGAAGTGGTACCCGGTCCAAGGTGTCATCCTCTACTTTGTGAGTAAGCCTACTCATGTGATCCACCACCAAGTTTTCTGACCCCTTTTTTGTCATTTATCTCAATATCAAATTCCTGAAGGATCATCTATCGGATCAGTCTGGGCTTTGCATCTAGATTCTTCAAGAGGTACCTCAGAGCTGCATGGTCAGAAAAAACAACTACTTTAGAGCCCAATAAATATGAACAGAATTTATCTAAATTGAATATAATAGTAAGAAACTCCTTTTTTATAGTTTTTTATTTTGATTGGGCTGAATCTAGTGTTCTCGACGCATAGGCGATCACATGTGAATGTCCCTCCACCCTCTAAGATAAGACGGATCCAACCGCGAAGTTGGATGCATCACACATAAGCTCAAAAGGAATCTCCCACCGTGGGGGCTTTATGATCGGTGGAGTGGTTAGACACTTCTTTATCTCATCAAAGGAAGTTATGTAAGAATCATTAAACACAAAATCATAATCCTTTTGAAGTAATCGTGATATATGAAGAGAAATCTTAATAAAATCTTTGATGAAGCGCTGATAAAATCCTACATGCCCTATGAAATATCTGATATCACGCACACATTAAGTATTGGGTAAGGATGAAATAATTTCTACGTTGGATCTATCAACCTCTATACCATGTTATGACACTACATGCCCTAAGACAATGCCATGCTCTACCATGAAATGACACTTTTCAAAGTTCAGGACCATATTCTTCTCAATAAAATGGTTCAACAACTTTCCCAAACTACTTAGACATTAATCAAATGAATACCCATACACTGTAAAATCATCCATAAATACCTCCATATAGGTCTCAATAAAATCAGAAAAAACACTCACCATCTGTCTCTGGAAGGTACCTAGGGCATTTCAAAGTTCAAATGGCGTCCTTCGGTAGGCAAACCTAATAAAAGGACAAGTTAATATTGTCTTCATCTGATCCTCTAGAGTAATAGGAACCTGAAAATATCCATAAAATCTATCCAAGAAATAATAATGTGTTTTCCCAGCTAGTCTCTCAAGCATCTAAGAAATAAATGGGAGGGAGAAATGGTCTTTGCGAGTGGAATGATTTATTTTCCTATAATCAATACACACACGCCAACTTTTTTTTACCCTCATTGGAACTAACTCATCTTTCTCATTTTTAACAATAGTAACACTGATTTTCTTAGGCACAACCTAAATAGGACTTACCCACTAAGAATCTGAAATGGGAAAGATTATACCTACCTCGAGCAATTTTTCAACCTCTTTTTTAACAACATCCTAAAGGGTTGGATTGAGTCTCCTTTGTGGTTTCCTCACCGGTTTATCCCCATCCTTCAAAAGAATCCTACGCATGAAAATGGAGGGGCTAATACCTGATATGTCAACTAAGGTCCAACCAATTTCCCTAATGTTATCTCTCAAAAGATTCAAAAGTTCATCTTCATGTTCAAAATAGATATTGTTAGCAATGATAACAGGTACTCTATCACCACTCATCAAGTATGCATATTTAAGATTTGGGGGCAATGGATTGAGTTCCAATGTAGGGGGTGATGTATGGATGGAGAAATTGATGCAACAGACATATCTGCACAATGAACATCTGTATCAGAATAAAAATCATCAAAATTAGAAAATAATGCATCAAAGCATACTCAACAGCCAAGTCATAATTAGTGTTTATATGATTAGAATTTGAATCCATATCAAAATCAAATCCAAGAGAGGTTTTTACATAAAAAAAAGGTGTGGAAGTACTCTTAGAAATCAAACTAGAACCAATACTCATACTCTCCTTAAGCATAGGACAATCAAAATCAATGGATTTTTTACTTGGTGGTTCAAATGGGAGATAAAAAAGCAGAATGGTCCTCAGAGGGGTACTTCATGGAGTCCATAACATTAAAAATTACAACTTCATCTCCAAACACCATGGAAAGTGTACCCTCATGAACATTTATGATAGTTTTTGTAGTTTTGATGAAGGTTCTACCAAAGATAATGGGAGTATGATAACTTACCTGATCATCCTCCATTTTAAGCACATAGAAGTCTGCTGGAAAGATCATGTCTCTTACCCGGACAAGTACATCTTCAAGGACTCCTACTGGATATGTCGTAGCTCTATTAACCAATTGCACCACTACTCTCATCAACTTCAACTCAGCAACCTATAAAGAAGAGAATACAGAGTGATGCATCACATTTATTGAAGCTCCTAAATCACAAATAGCATCAGAGAAGTCCAAATCTCCTATGGTACATGGTATAGTGAAAGACCTGGGATCCTTGCACTTTGTTGGAATTTCTAGAGTTAGTGTGATGAGTGCTGAGACATTACTTCCAAGGTTGATCCTCTCATTTCCCTTGAGCCCTCTTCGATTGGTGCAGAGTTATTTTAAGTATTTTTCATACCTTGGGATTTGTTTGATGGATTCAAGTAGAGGGATGTTGATCTCAACATGCTTGAATATGTCTAAAACTGATTTTTGCATCGCCTCTTCAGACATATTCTTAGTTTGAAAAACCCTATTTGGAAAGGGAAGAGTTTTAGGAGGAACATCATTAATAGTTTTCGTACCTTTATCTTTCTCCTTGGGTTTCTCATCAGTTGGTATAGAATGGGTCTTCTCTAAAGTTGAGGTGAATCCCAGTGGAATGATAGGTGGAGAAGCATCAGTTGTTTGCTTCCTGCTTCTTAATGTAATGGTACTGACATTCCCCCTTTGGATTGGGGGTAGGTTGAGAAGGAAGGTTTCCATGATTCTTACTTACCAGTTCATAGAGGGCAGTGGAAATCTGGCTCATTTGAGTCTTCAACTCCCTCAACTATGAACCTTGACTCTTCAGATCATTTTGTTTATTAAGAACAATTTGTTTCAAAAGATCATCAGTGTTAGAGTCTACCTTGTGTTGGAGATTCCCTTTTTCCTGACTTGTTTATTCTTGAGATTCAAATTTCATTTGGGGTTGTTAGCAACCCTGCTGGTAAGGTGGAGACTGCTGGAAGTTTGGTTGAAAGGGTGGCCTTTGTTGTTTTCCAGATCCATACCTCATTTCTCATTGATCCTTCCACCCTTGGTTTTATGTTGGTGCAAAGTAATCAAGCTTCTTTTGGGGATATGGTTGTTTCTACTGATAAGGTCACCCAGGAAATACTACTGCACAATCTTCTATTTCTTGTAGTTGGGGAAATAGTCAGTTGGGTGGCTTGTCTCAATGAAAATGCCATAAGGCCTTGAAATAGGGGTTTGGGATGTATTTTGTGCCAAATAAATCTACCTCACCATAGTTTTCAATTCTTCTAACTTGGTATCAATCAAATGACTCTCAAGAGAAGAAGGACTTAGCTGATGTACTCTCTGGACATGTGGTGTACCTCGATCACCAAATTGTTGGGAGTTTTGGGTCATTTTGTCGATCAACGCACGTGCAGCTACTAGTTTCTTGTCCAAAAATGCTCCTCTAGCCGCAGCATCCACCATTCTTCTCTCCATAGGTTTCAGTCCTTCATAGAAGTACTAGATAAGTAGTTTCTCACTGATTTGGTGATGTGGGAAGCTTGCACACAACTTCTTGAATCACTCCCAATACTTATACATTGACTCCCCTTGAGCTTTCTTTATCCCAAAGATATCTTTACGAATGGAAGAGGTCCTTGATGCTGGAAAAAATATCTACAAGAAAATATGTTTCAAATCATTCCAACAAGTTACATCTTCAGGTTGTAAATAATACATCCAGTCTTTCGCAGCTCCATCAAGTGAGAATGGTAATTCTATTAGTTTGATTTGTTCTTCAGAAACATTTCTAGGTTTAAGGGTTGAGAAAACCACATTAAATTATTTCAGGTGTTTGTTTGGATCCTCACCAGATAATCCATGAAACTTTGGAAGAAGATGAATTAACCAAGATTTTAGTTCAAAGTCTGATTCGAGATGCAGGTATGCAATACAATTTGGTTGCTAGTTAATATCTGGTGCATCCAATAATAGAATGGTTATATTAAGTTCATTTACATTATATTCAGTCATTGGTTCTTGTTTTATGGTTGAATTTTAATTGCTTCCAATTTCAATGTTCTGAAAGTGGATGAATTCTCCAACTAGTTGAATATTGAAACTTCCTGTAGACTGAGAATGTCTGATTTGTTCTCTAAGGATGAGTTCAATCTCAGGGTCAAGATCTAAGAGATATTCGGAATTAGTTCGTGTCATAAATCAAACAAAAATGAAAAGAAAGAAATTGGACCATAGTAAAATACAAATAATAAGTTTGATTTGATGGTCCAAAAATAAGTAGAAGAAAATAAAAGAAGAAGAAGAAGAAGAAAAATCATATTGGGTAAAGAAGGAAGAAAGAAGATAGGAAGAGAATAAAATATAAAATAAAATAAATACCTCTAATTGGTTCAAATAATAACTTTCCTCCCCCGAAATGGCGACAATTTGAAAGAGCACTGTCGTGGGTGCCCTCAAATGATTAGTGTGATTTTGGGGTACTAAGGTGCAGCAGAGTGGCTGACCAAGGTCGTCTCTCAAAGGAGGAAGTAAATTAAAACAACTTTTTAGAGGTATTATAAAAATAAAATAAAAGAGAATTAAAACACTACTTGAAAGGATGAGGTTGGTTATAGCTTATGAATTTAGAATAAGTTTTCTGGAAGTATATTTTATTTTATTTTTTTGTTTTTAGTTTTGAAATGAATTTCGATTAAAATGACACAACAAGAAGATGTTTTTTTAGAAATCTATTTTAAAAGGCGTAATCGATCTAAATCAACCTGTTCATTTACTTATTAATCATTATAATTTAAATTAACATCCAATTAATTATGATACCCTAATTTTTTAACCCTTGAACCCTACGGAAGTTAACTTAACCACAAAGATTAAATGAATTAAACCCTAGGCTAGTTTCAGAACATACAATCGTAGCACCCAGCTTTGATTAATGTTCTAAGTCTAGATTATGGTTAGTGGTTAATTAGGGAAAAAATACACTCTAAAAATGATAATTAATTGAGTTTAAGGATGATATTTGAACTCTACAAATTTATCCTGTGTGTCTTGGTTTCACAGATTATGTTTGTGCTCTCATAATTTACACAAAATCTCGATCTCGCGTGTTTTTGTGTAAATTGTTGAATTGATTTCTTAATTTTATTTAAATTAAAACTCAATTAATATACCATATTATTAGAATTACAGTATCTCATTTATTCAAAATAAATGAATGAAGGAGGTTAGAATTAGATCTATTACATAAAAAACAACTCTTCCATGAGCGATGTAGTCATTGTAGAAATGTTTTGCATTTGTAACGGTTTAGAAAGGGTATAACCCAATCTCGTTTCCACTCTTGATATCCAACACAAATAGGAAGATTAAGATAAGAATAAAATTGAAAATAACAGAATAAATGGAAGAAAAACTAAGAGTTTATTGTAATAAGAAAATCATTACAACATGAAGAAGAAGAAGGAGAATAGGAAGGCTTGATGAGGGGATCCTTACTTCAAGATATACCCCTCTTACAATGGTTGGATAATTGGAGTGAAACCTCTTCTATTCTTCTTTGAAATTCCCAATTCACGTTCCAACCCTTAAAAATGATAAAAGCTCTAATTTATAGAGGGGAGGGGAGGAGAGTTTACAAGTGGTTTCAAGTGTGATTGTGGAAATTTGGCCAAATATTTTAATCCAACTTGCACCACCCATTTTACCACTGAAACTGGTGAATCAACTCTTCTTACAGAAGGATCATATGTGAGGATATGGGTCCTATATCTCCTCTCAAAATTTGGGCTCAATACAAGCCCATATGAAGGATTTATGGCCTAAATACAGAATCTTCTCCATTCTGGTGTGTCCATACCACCTTTGACTGTATGGCCCAATTACTCTATCCAAATGTGTTCTTTTGATCTAGTGTCCTGAATAAAAGTTGTAGCACCTGAAAAACACAGTTCCAAAATATTAAGTTCAAATAATTTAAATAAAAATATTTATTATTTAAATACTACAGTGATTTTGAAAGGGTAAAACTGGAAGTTTCATCAAATATTCAAATGAATGATCTAATCCCAAATACTTTATAATTGAACATATTTAACACAACGTGAGGAAATTATATCATTTATTATGAATAAAAAATTCAATAAAATAGTGTTTTATCAGTTATCTAGGATGTTGGGAGAGATATTTTTATAATATATGTCTATTTCTTGGTTGATATAAGTGTTTCCTGAAATATGAAGAATAGAAGATATGTGTATTCTTTTTTATAAGTGGGGGAGAGGAAACACTTGGAAATTTTTAAAAGATTGAATTATATCATTGTATTACTCAAGAAAGAATTAATAAAAATAGAAAAGGATTTTAAGGTATGATAATACAGGTTATAATTATATTTATACAGTAAAAAAATTTCTTGTTTATGTAGAAATCATAACCTTATATGTTATTTTAGGCCATGGAAAACCCATTTTAACCTTAACTTTTGTAATAAATATTTACTGTTTTTACAATTCTTTATAACCAACAATGAAAGAAAGATATATAAAAAATTTTGAAAATATGATTCCAAATATAGAATCCATTTTATCATATTCAATTTCTTTAATTGTAAAAAATAGTTATTAAAATTATATTATTAAAATTTAATGAAAATTTGTTTTTAGAAAATTCATTTTAAGCATAAAACTACCTTTTTATTCATTCCTTGCCTAGTAAAAACCATAAAATGAATGTTATTTTTTTTAATAAATATTAATTTATATTTATCATCAAAATAATTAATAAATAGTTATTTATTTATTTAATTAACCAAAAAACACTTTACACACACTAAAAATATGTCTTAGAAAAATGTGTTTTTAATTCTAAAAATGAAGTTTCAAAAATAAAATAGAACATCGAATACTATATATTTAATTTTATTATATAAATTAAATAATAAGTATTATAATTTAATATCAAATTCTAGACATATTATGACTTTTAAATTTGTGATTTAATAAAACGAAAGTGTAGTTTTACAAATATCAGGAATTTTCACTATTCATAGAAAAATAAATTTTTTTTGAAAAATCCTAAAACATCAACCTAAGATAATAACGAATCACTGATATAAAAAATTATATTCATTTATTGAAATAATAATTAAAAAATAGTAGAAATTACTTTAAATTTCCTTCAACAAAATGTGATAAAACCCATTTTTATGAAAACATATTTTTGTTACTTAAAATGACTTTATGTAAAATTCAGTACTTATTTATCAATAAATTAAAATTTTATAAAAAAATATAAATATTTTAATAAATGTTTTTATTAATAATAATTATTTCCAATTAAACAAATATGATATTATTTAATCCCATAAATGTGTTCCCTTTACTTTATCTCCATGTATTTGAGAACTGTGAAGCCCTTGCAAATATAATTTATATCTGTCATGAAGGATATATATAAAGGTGAGGATGATGGAGATAAATTTTAAATAGGTAACATATTTTGGACCATTTATTACTCATATAATATAAATATTTATTCTATATATTTAAGTATGCCTTAGCCAAAAAATATGGGAAACCGTGGAAGGCTACCTATCCATCTCAACCAAGGCATATGTGGGAGTATCCTCAATAAAACCCAAGAGAAAGCATATCTAGATAGAATATAATCATTATTATTTGTGATAATAGCACTCTCTAGTTGACCATGGTACACATGGCATGTTCTGAGTATATAGGAGGTGCTTGGGTGGGCCACATAATGGTGTGATGTGGTCTTTTAAAGGGTGTGTGTGTTTGTGTTGCGAGTTTCAAACCCCACTATCTTATCAATGGATGGATGTAATCAGAATTATTATTAAGAGGATCTATATAGTGCACAACTTGTATTTCTAAAAAAGGTGTGACATGAGATACTATCCACCCATTAAAAACATGTAGATAAAAGTCAGCTCATCTGATTTATTGCATCTACGCCATTTGTTCATCATCTTCAACCTCTATAACCCTATACCTTTCAACATCATCACAAAAATGAACAATTTCCACCTTTATGACCATCTCCACCAATCAAAATCATGGAATCCAGGCCATTATCAATGCCCCAAGTCCATTTATGCAACTTCTTATTACATTCATGTCGTATTTCATACAACATAATCCATCCTAAGAGAAACTATCATATAGAGCCATCACATGAAGAACTACAGATTACTAGAATAATGTATTTGTTAATCCATCAAATTTTTAAAAGGTTCGTCATATTATACCTTCATTTATTTAAGGTTTTTTTACATGTTATCTATAGACACTATGGATCATTCAATGGAATTTATACTACTAAGGGATGATCAACTGAGTTGTCACGTGGAAGAATAACAATCACATGAATCCATACAAACATCACCATTAATTCACATCAAAAAAATGTATCTCCTTACATGATAACCTTAAAAATTTTATATAATCCCATAACATGAATAAGACTGTGGTTGTTAGGCATTTGTTTTCTAACTTGTCATGTGATCATGTAAAGCAATCATGTGAAGCCCACAAAGTCGATCATAGGAATCCCTTGGACCCATTATACGAAGCTGAAAAGGATCCATTTTGAAGTGATCATGTGACCATATATCTTCCCCAATATCACACACACATGAATATAATCAATAGCTTTAGATCCTCAAAGATTCACCACTCAATGAAGTGTATTAGGGAAGACATATATTCATAAGTCCTAAACAAAACCTCCATTATCTTACCTTTCAGGATGCAGACTCCCATAACATCAGAACTATGTGGTCTTAGATTCCTATCTTCACAGGATACATAGCATGACTCCTCAAGGTTCTAGGTTTATATTTATGTACTTATCATGTGATGTTAAACTTCATAGTGTATTACTACCATATGACCTTAAATTATGTCACACAAACAATGTGGGGTTTGAATCCAATTTCCATAGGATATATAGGACACCACTTCAAGTTTCAATCCCAATTCCAAAACACTAACCAACCCTCTAGACAATGATAAATTAAAAAATTCTAGGATATGGATATAAACTACAACAACATAAATAGATAAGTTTATAAAGGAGAACCTATGACACACAGAGTTATTCTCCTCAACAAATAGTTCTGATCAACTCATTGGTATATGGGTAATAAGTCCCATATTGGAGAATGGTATAGATTCCCAAATAAATATTAAATTTATAATAGACTCCTAGAGTAGGTAATAATTCCCCCTAAAAGAGTTTAATGAGCTGAAACTCCCATCCTTACCAATGTGAGTTCCTCAACATCATTGGTAAGAAACTATAATGACCATCTACCCTTGGAAAGCAGGCTCTTATCTCATTATGGATATTAGAGCCATTGTTTGATTTTATTTAGGACAAAATCATGAACCAAATATTAAGGATTATGAAACCACACACAATTACACACAATTAAGCATCTAGAATTTTACTTTTCCATTTTCTAGGAAATAGTTATCACTATCACATTTCTATAATATTAATTTTATGGTATATCATAGTTATCTTAAAGCTATATATTTCATGTTAATTAATCTGTTGAGCATGGTATTATTTTAAAATTGATTTTTTGAGGTGTTACATTATACCCACTAAATAAATTCATTCTTAAAATTTTTTATATTGTTATGAAAGGGTATAATATTTAAAAATTCATTCATTTAAAACTAACAATGTGAAAATGGATAATAAAACATCCTTTAAAATGTTGAATTAGTAATCATAAAGGTTACCAAAAGTAACATGTAATCAGCTTCCCAGATATGAAAAGAATTTAAAATATTTACATGGAGGAGATATATAATATCCAAAGAGTAATTGAAAGTGAAAAATAATATAGTCATGAAAAATTTAATAACCACTAAATAAAAAATTGAGTAAAAATACCATCAATTATTTAGTAATAATTATAAAATTACAAACACTTTCTTTTTTAAAGTTTATTTTCCTAGTGTTGAGGAATTATTTTAAAGTGGAATATGGAAAAATATACTTGATTTCCTTAAATCCATAAACATAATTTTGTTGTGTGTTTCAATTATATTCCCCCACATCTCATCCCATAAACAAATTATGGATGAAAAATACGAATTTATCATGAATGAAGAATTAAATAATCTCCTAATAGATCATAAATATTTGAAAATATGTATCTCCTATATTTATTCAGTTATTAAAAACAAATAATGTTCTTACATTCAAAGATAACTAATAGGAATAAAAATTCATTTGAGAGGTTGATTTGAATTATTTCAGTAAGAATACATAATGATCACCACAATTCATTCCATAATAGATAATTTCCGAATATCCTTTAAAAATTATTAACCAATATTCAAAAACCAAAAAAATAGAAAAAAAGTAACTAAATTGAAACATAATACTAACTTTAATTCCAAAACAATATAATGTGGATCTTAATATCTAATACCAAACATGTGAGTAAAATCATAATACGTTATCCTAAAACATTGTAATAATCCAAATCATTATAAAACCTTGATGAAAACATGTATTATTTAAAAAATTAACTCTAAACTTATTCCATAAAAAAATAAAAATCAATCAAATATATTTCGTAAATCCAAATATGCAATCAACATCATTAATGATGACATAAACCACTTTTTCATCTAATCACTAATAAATTTTGAGTTCACCAATACTATATAATTTAATTTATCAATATCAATCATCTCATTATCCCAAGTAAACATTATTATCTAAAAATTAGGAACACATTAAGGGTTATCTGTATCTCAATCATGTATTTCCAAAAACAAATCTCCTTAATACTAAATCACTTGTATAGGTTATCAGTACCATTTAACATATACCTATAAATCATTAATTCAAACTACATGTTATAAATGATTACATTTTTAATTATTATAATAAACATAATATAATTGATAAAAAACATCTACAACATAATTTTTTATTCCTAATTCATAAACAGTTCATTCATTCAACATCATCATTTTGAATAACATAGTCCCTTACTTTTTCTTGGAGTGAGCCCTTGAATTAGAGTGTTAAATTAGATAATTCCCATGATCCCAAAACATAATACATTAAAATATAAATTGTACCTTATATTTTTATTTATTTTTATCCATTTAAATCTTAATTTTACATCAAAATTTATTTTCTTTATGACTTTATTTTTTAAACACACAATATCTTCTCATTCCTTTTATACATTTCCCAAGGTGATTCTTCCCAAAATCTATACATATAGGAAGATAAATATTCTTTCCTATATGGTCTCATAAAACTCCATATTTCTCTTATTTAGTTAAATTGTAAACTCAACTATGTTCATGTTGTTAGTTATATATTTAGATAGCTGGTTAGATATAATCAACTGGTCACATTCCTTATCCCATTTTATTTGGTTTATCATGAGTAAAATCAATGTGTCATCTATCACATTTAGCATTAACATGATTCCACCACGTTCAAGGAATTGATTAAAACTAAAAAATATTCAGTGAGAAATAATAATCAAAGTGAGTAATTATATAATCATGAAAAATCATTCATATGATTCCTAAATCATAAAACCCTATTTTTAACCTATAAAACCTTAGGTTTATTTTAGGTCATCCAGGTATATAATCTATTCAAATCCTTCATAATGGCTCGAAATGAAAATTTGAGTTACCCTAAGTATAACCCTAGAGAGTGTCTATATTGGGGTGAATTATTAGGCCCACTCATTATGCACCAGTGACAATTGTGATAACACACAATTAACCCTATTCAAAGTTTTTATCCTAAGGTTCATCTGGGGAATAGTTGAATACACCTGTTAGTATCTAGTGGAGGATTTATTTTCTAAAAAACACACCTTTAATTACTATAACTTAGTATGATCCCCAATACTTATCCTTATTATAATGGATATCACTAATTTTATGTCATCCTAGTTTCCAAAAATAACTAAACCCTTCTATGATACCAAATGGGATTTTCTAGGAATTTATTATTTAAATATTACATATTATTAGATTAATATTAATTAAATATCATTATGATCCACACATGATCCATAATGGTTTCATGTCCTGGGAATCATGGATACATAAACCAAAAGTACATAAATGGTCTACCTCATCTTCCCTGATGTTCTTCAAAACTGACACCCTTCTTACAAAAAGCATAGTGAATACCATTATTCATATCATGGGGAAAAGAAAAATAACAAATGGTGATATCAGATACATATTATGGTTAAACAAGGGAGATATCGATGAATATTTAAGCATAACATGATTATAAGTGCAGTTGAATTTGATTTTAACATTTGAAAACCATACCCAATAATTCCTAGATCATAATCACGAGTCATGGAATATAGCTTGGTCATTCATAAGACATGAATCATAAGAAAATAAAAGAACATAAGTAATGAGAGAATAAAATTGGCATAAAATCATGTCATAAAAGAGTTTTATAGAGTGTTTCATAATAATAATTATATAAATCTTATGTCAAAGCAACCCACCAAGACATTCATTACATGTTAAGCTTGGGATAACCTCCCATATTCCTATTCTGGGATTGGGAAACCTCCCATGTACCCTCTTTCTTGTTTCATATAATCTCTAGTGTACCCTCTTTGATCACATAAAACATTAATATTTACCCAATTCATTGGATGAATATAATAAACCAACCCATCACATAATCATTATTAATCAATATGTATGAAACAATATTATGAAAACATTTATCATTTCCTCATTTCTTAACCAGTGGAAAAAGAAAAAATGTTTCATTAGTATTTCATAATCATAATCATAAACCATAAAAACAAATAATATGGTTGGTATATTAGGATCATGTCCCCAGTGAGGCATATATAACATCAAATGATGTTCTTATTGATGAAGAATTTCATTAAAAGATAACCAAAACATTTCTTGAGAAAATATAATTTTCATTTTTAACTCACTTATTTAAAATATGAAAATTTCAAAAAAAAATTATGTAGAACAATTTTATTTAAAATAAACATGGATACTTTTAAAAAATATTCAATTAAAATTTTACACAAGACTGTGGAATAATATTTTCTTCTAGTATACATTAAAACAAAGATTGTGTTCAATCCCTAAGGAAAGAGTACATCATTTGGAAAAATACAGGAGGAACTCATTTAAAAAATTTTATAGAAATATTAAAATTGTAAAAATTTTCTTTAATAAATTATTTAACAATATTAAAAACAATGTTTAAATTTTTAAAAATAAAATATGCACATGTAAGAAAATGATTTCCAGTCAAAGTGAGAAATAAAGTCAGTTTTCATCGAAAATATTATTCGGACTCTTAACTACATAAATAGAGGAAAATGAAAGGAAAATTGTATCTATAAGTTAATAGAGTATAAGAAATGGAATTTTTTGGTAGATATATATCATCTAATTTCAACACCATAATTTTATGAATAAATAATCGTGTTAAAAAGTGATTTTGTAATGTAATACCCTTACCATTATGGTATTTTTTAATCATATCCTGATGAATTAAATAACGTAAAATATAAAATTAAATACCATGATTATAATTATATTTCTCATAAAATATATTAATGGGTTATTATATACACATCATAGAATAATATATGTGTGTATCACAACATATGTCCTAAAAATACATTTTGAAACAACAAACCATTACCACTTTAGTAATATTATAAACAAAATTCTTGGATGAAATATTTTGAAATGTAACATTAAATAAAATGAATTTTGAATGATAAATGATATTATAGGTCAATGGTTCAGTATATACATCTCATAAATACAAATTATGGACATAATATCAAACATGTGTTAACGAAATAGTATTTAGATGAAGAGCCCTTACCTAAAGTTTGAGTTGATTTGTAAGTGCCCTAAACTCCTAAATAATAAGTTTAAATTTAACCTAATTATATAAAAGAAACAAATTAATACATATTACAATATATATGGTCCATATATATCATTTCAACACACATTTATTAATAATTAATTATTGAAATATTCATATATGTGTGTTAAGTGTTTGGTTTCTCATAAAAGTTTTAGTCCAAAACTTATAGTCCTTATACATTGATCATGGCTACATAATATTGAAACTTTTAATCATGATATATATAGAATATATATTCTCTATATAAATATTTATAATCATCCATAAAATTAAGATATTGAACTATGAATTGTACCTTTTAGGGAGATAGTAATTTGTACGTACACATGAATATTGTTTTCATTTTATGAAATATTTAAGGAAATAAAGATATATATTATCATTAAATAATCATGATAATAGAATTAAAATCATATATATTTATCAAATACCTCATTATTTATATTAATTTTTGTTCGATATGTAAAAGGAATCATATAGCTACATGGATGTGGTTTTCCACCCATACATAAGTGTTATACTTTCATTTCCAATTTGATTAAAATGAGGTGGGAAATGGTTTTATCATAATAATAATAATAATAATTTATTTTTAAGATACATAATTTAGTATTTATAGTGAATACCAAATATTCGAAGTATTTGGAAGAAGAAATAAAATTGAATGTACTCTATTAAGAGTTATACCTCTTTATTGAGAAACATTATTTGTCTTAGACCTTAGTCCTTGAAATCATTATTTTCTGATCAACATAAGTACTTTATAAAATTAGTTTCACAACCTGTCTCATGGGGCCCATGTCGTGACTACCCCAAGCCTGCCTCCTGAAGGTCGGGGGAAGGCGAATAGCATCGAAGGCGTCAACCCGCAAGTGTGAGGCATTTTCCTAAGTACATGTATGCACAAACATGCCCAAACCAGTCCCACGCACTAAAAAGGGAACAAGTATCACTAAAACAAAACCGAGTACAATTACAACTAATATAAGAGGGAAAAAATAAAAACCCAACAAAAGAACTGAAAACAGAAAAGTACAAAAAAGGAAACTCTGGTAGACATCTGCTAAAAACCCCACCTGATTGTCAGAGTAGTGTAGCTATTGGAATCCGAAGTATAATGTCTTATCCACTCTATTCTATTGGGTCATGCCTAGTCCTAGGCCACCTAGTCCACTGTCGTAGCGTCCTTCAGTCTCATCTCCCTAAGCACTTATGGGTCCTAGTCCACCAAAGTCTCTGTCAAAATGCCGATCGTCTACACCAGAAAAAAACACATATGGGCGAAGCTCACACAGGGGTCAGTAACAAAGTACTCAGTAGGGCCCCAAAACAAAAAAGGAAGGATCACACCACAATCCTCAAAGTAAATCATGAAACACTAGATAGATAAAACTAGGTATACATTTAGGGTAGTGGTAGAAGAATCATCATTCACATCATAGAACACCTCAGCTAATGGAGAGATCATCCTCTATTAAGTACAGTGGGTCTTCCAAGTCACATAGAGGTGCTTCCCTCTAACCTTAGACTGCTTAGGTAAACCACATCATCATGTACCGTGGGCCTGCAAATTCACACAGAAGTGATTCCCACTAATCTTAGCCAACTGAGGTACTCCTCCTCATCACGTACTATGGGCCTAAAAAGTCACAAAAAAGTTCTTCCAACTATGGGCCTGAAAATTCACACAAAATTGATTCCCACTAGGCCATAGTGGAGTCATACCAAGTTGAAAGTCAGTAGTCTTTAAGTCATAGAAAACCAGAGGTTTCCATAAGTATCATTCTAGGAGAACCACTCCTATAGCCATTCGTCACACCTCAAATCCAATGAAATCCCACTCAGTTCATTTCAAAAGATTTTCCTCGTCGAGAGGGTCCTGACTCCACAAATATCTTGTCAACCAGACACCCGATTCAAAAGTTATTAGTGTTTTAATAAACAATGTTCTTTTGCATCTGGGCCTGGTCCGACCTGATCGGACCGACCCTACTAACCTGGCCTAGGGGTCCCACACACCCCGATTTAAATTTGACCGACTTGGTTCGGGTCTGGGTTGGTCCAATCTAGTATGGAAATTTTTCCATACCCAATGGGCCTCACTAGACCCGACCCAGTTTGGCCGAGGGTCTAGCCCGTCGAGTCGCCAGGTGACTCGGTCTTGTCAAGCCCAGCCTGAAGGGCACGGTTCTGGCATGACGGTATGGGTTTGGCCTGATAGGCATGGAAATGGACCACCAATTTGGTTCTTTCCTATTGGACTGTGGGTCCCTCTAGCTAGGCGCGGGACCAGCCCGCCAGCTAGGGTCACCGCTCGCTAGTTGGGGGAGTGGCCCGCCAGCCCAAAAACCGGCCGCACAGGTAGCTAGTGGTGTGCACCTAGGACATAACAGACAGCCACGTCTCATACCTGCTGGCCCCACAGACATGGAACCTTCCTTCTACCATGGTCAAATGATGGCGCCTACCAACTCGTCCGGGTGGCCCGGACGCAAGCCACCCCACCACTTAGTGTGCGCCTTGTGTTGCATCACCCAACTACTGCTACAGCCAACTAGCTGCGACATCCTACCTCCACGCTGCACTGATAGGCACACTGCCATCCTCTGCCTGTGACCACCACCGCGGGCCCCCGGCGGCTGCTGTCATCGTCGTCGGTACCTTCAGCGGACCACCAGAGTTGCTCTAGTGGTCCATTTTCCATTCTGTCAGTCCTTATAGTCTCCGAGTAATGTTCTCTTTACCATGAAGGTCTTCAACCCATTTTACCATCGATTAAGATTTCTGGACACAATGAACACACATGGAAGAGGGGCCCGGGCCTTGTTCGGGTCGGCCCGCACCCTCCATGTTAGAAGTTTATAATCCTGGGAAGTCTGGGGATTTCAGTCCAATCAAAAAATGATAATTTCAACCTCGGTTAAAGAAAATCCCAAAAAAGTAACCCTCCCGCATAAATGCAGGATTCTTAGATCAACGTATTGGTGGATTGATCTGTGTTCATTGTTTCTTGAATAAGAATGGGGAAAAACTTGCAAAAATTAAACCCTACCTCTTTAATGTTCATTGCTGCAACATTACATCCTCAAGGTCTCAAGACGTCAATGTCGTTCGTCACTTCTAGATTCGTTTTTTAAGGTGTGTTGAAAATGTTTGATGTTTATTAGCATATTTAATTTTTCATTAGAGAGGAAGATCATTGTAGGTTCATCAGAGAATCCTTGTAGTTTAATTCCATGCTCAACCAACACGTCAACCAAAATAAAAGGAAAACACATCACAAAGTTTCTGTTTTGTTGCGACATCGGGTCGTTACGCTATTACACACAGTTAAAGAGTATTTATACTATGATTTAATGATCCATTAATGAGCCTCATCAACTTGCCTCGTCGTTGCACTGCAGCATCACCATTATCTACTCAATGGATGAGAAAAGAAATAAAATAAATTTTTAAAGTTATTTAATTGTTTTTTTGAAATTTTCAATAATTAACTTTTCTGTTCAGAACTTGTTGGCCAAAGATAATTCATTTCTAGGAGAATTCCAGTATTCTGATTTCAATGTTGCTTTTATATTTTTGATCCGAGAACTGGTTCAAAAGTTAGAAAAATTCTCTCACACATTTACGTAAGCATACTTGAAAATAGTTTAAAATTCCATTCCGGGTTCACCGGGCCTCAGAATCATGTGTCGTCAAGGCGTGAAGTCTCAGAATAATTCCATATAATTAGAAAATACAAGGAATTTTTGAGACATTACATTCTCACCACCTTACGGATATACATCCCCAAAAACCAAAACAAAAACTAATTAGACATGTGGGGGTATTGAGCACGAATCTGAGCCTCCCACACCCATGTGATCTCGTAGAGATTCTCATGCTACCACCAAACTCGCACCAGAGGAGTCAATCTCCTACGTAGGTCATGCTCTTTTCGATCCTCTGTACCCACCATTAACTCAAAAAACATCACCCCATCATCATTGTCTAGCTCGCCCCAGTTGATGATGTGTGATGCATCGTGCACGTACCTCCTCAGCTGTGACACGTGGAAAACATCATGCACCTTGTGCATCTGTGGGGGAAGAGCTAGGTGGTATGCCACCTCAACAACTCTGCTTAGGATATAAAAAGGTTTGATGAACCTTGAAGATATATTTCTACCTCATCCAAATCTATGCAATCCGCATCAAGGTGAGACCCGAAAGAATACATTATCACCCTCCACAAACTCCAAGGGTCTCCATCTTTCATTGGCATAAGACTTATACCTGCTCTGTGTAGTCCTTATCCACTCCTGGATGATCTAAACCTTCTCGGTGGTTGCCTGTACCAACTCTGGACCCATGAGTGCTGACTCCCCTAGGTCTATCCAATATAGGAGTGATCTGCAAGGTCACTCATACAAGGATTCAAAATGGTGTCATTCCAATGGTGGAGTGATAGTTGTTTTTGTATGAAAACTCCACCAATGGGAGGTGGTACTCCTAACTATGACTAAAATCTAGGACGCAAGCTTGTAGCATGTTCTCCAAGGTCTATATAGTCAAATCCATCTAACCATCTGTCTGGGGGTGAAAATTTGTGCTCAAGAACCACTGCATCTCGAACACATCCTAAAATCCCTTCCACATCTAAGATGTAAAGCGAGTTTTATAATCTGAGATGATTGCCGAAGGAACCCCATGAAGCTACACTATCTCCTGGATGTAAAGGTATCTCAATCCCTCTACCAGTCCCTTCCCCCAAATGGGTAAGAAGTGATCCAACTTGGTGAGTCAATAAACAATCACCCAGATAGATTCATTACCCCTATATGTGTGTGGTAACCACAACAAAAATTCCACTGAGATACCATCCCATTTCTACTTTGGTACCTTGAGTGGCTAGTCCAAGCCTATTAGAACCTAATTCTCCTCCTTCACTTTCTAACAAGTGAGGCATTGTAAAATGAACTCGGCCACTACTTTCTTCATCCATGGCCACCATTACTGACGCTAGAGGTCCTAGTGAATCTTCAACACTCCAAGAAGTACCGCCAAAGGGAATGTATGGAACTCCCTCAATACCTCCTCCCACAACATCATTGGTACTATGGTTCACCCTTTGAAAAGGATAATGTGCTCCCCACCTATCTAAAATCCATCAGGAGATTGTCCTAAGGATAACTAAGTACGTTGGGCCTCGCAGTTAATATCCAACAATTTTTCCTCCCTGATTCTATGTAAGAGTGGGAGGGGGTAACAGTCATTGACTGAATGTAAGTAGTTTCACCCTCATACATAAAGGATATTTTCATCACGTACAACTTTTCTATCGGCTCACTCAGTATCTGCAAACCAGTCCTCCTACTGAACACATCTACCACCATGTTCCCCATTCCATCAGTATAGACTATATCAAAGCCATAGTCCTAGAGGTACTCTATCCATCATCTTTATGTCAGGTTCAGGTCCTTCTAAAAGAATATATACCTGAGACTCTTGTGGTTGTAGTAAACCGTAAACTGTTCACCCATCAAGTAGTGTCGCCACATCTTTAAGGAAAATCCCACTACTGATAACTCCAATTTGTGGTTCATGTAGTTCTTCCCATGATGTCTAAACTTTCATGAGCTTTAGGTGATCACTACTCACCCCTGTATTAGGACACAACCTCGTTCGGTCCCGGATACATCGTAGCAAACTACATACCCAATTCCATCCTCTGGTAGTCTCAATATGGTGGCACTAGTAAGTCTCTACCTCAACTTATAGAAACTTTGCTGACATTTCTCCATCCACATAAAGGGTTGTCCCTTTCATGTAAAATTAGATAAGGGTACTACTACTTTGTAGAAGTCGGTCATGAACCACTGATAGTAACTAGCCAACCCCAAGAATCTCTTCACCTCAGTCACTCTCATGATCGGCTCCCAAGTAAGCACTGCCTCTATCTTCTTCAGATCCACTGCAACTTAAACCTATGAGATGATGTGTCCTAGAAAGTGGACTTCTTGAATCCAAAAATGACACTTTGAGAAATTTCCATAAATTTGGTGCTCTCTAAGTGTATCCAGTACTATCTACAGGTTTGTAGCATTCTCCTCCTCTAAGGCCGAGTACACCAAGATGCCATTAATGAAGACCACAAAAAACTAGTCAAGGTAAGGATGGAATATCATGTTCATGAACCTCATGAACATTGTTGGGGAATTTTTCAAGACGAAAGGCATTACCAGAAACTCATTGGGTTCATACTGGAACCTGAAGTCTATCTTTGGTATATCCTCATCTCACACCCAAAGCTGGTGATAGCCTGATCTAAGGTATATCTTTGAGAACCACCTCTCCCCCTTCAACTGGTCAAAGAAATCATCGATTCGCTGCAGTGGATACTTTTTCTTCATGGTCACCTGGTTCAGGAACTGGAAGTCCATGCACAACCTCAAACTTCCAACTGCCTACTTCTAAAAAATCATTGGGGGATCCCATTGTGAAACACTAGGCATTACGAACCCCTTCTACAAGTCCTCCAGCTATACCCTCAGCTCACGAAGCTCTATAAGAGACATCCAATATGTTGGTCTAGATATTGGTGTTGTCCCGGGGTACAGGTCGATGAAAAAGTATACCTTCATATGAGGTGGTAGTCTTGGAACATGTTAAGGAAAAACATCCTCGTACTCATCCACCACTAGAGGAAAGCATAGACATTTCTCAGCTACTGTACCGAGGGTGAGGCTAGCCAATTGGTGAGTGATCAGTTTCACACTCCTCCGAGAAAGTATATCTTGTGATTCAAGGGTTTCTTTCGCACTGGTTAAGTAAAACTTTGTCTCATATCTGTGGAAACACCGCACTTTACGCCTAAAAAATTTGATCTAAGCATTGACTTTGGATAACCAGTCCAAACCCAGGATGACGTCGTAAGGCGTCGATGTTGCTACTAAGAGATCCCAGCCAAATCTCCCACGTCCTAGAGTAATATTACATTGCCAGCACCAGTGTGTAATTGTCAAATCCCCTCCCTTAGAAGTATCTAGTCATAAGTATTGAGCGAACGACTCCACCAGTATCTCTGAGCTCTGAACGAGAGCCATGGAAAGGAAAGAGTGACTATAACCTGGGTCTATAAGAAATGCAGCTGGGGTGGAGAAGACATATATCGTTCCTCAGATCATTTCTGGTGAACTATGGTCATAAGCCTCCACTACCTGAAGTTGTGCTCTCCCCTATCCTTCTTCTCTATGAGGTTAGGGTGGACTACCTAGGGGTGGTGACAGTAACGCCTCAAACCATTGACCACTGCCTACTGCTCGGCCTGATCCCCTGCCACATCCATTGCCCTTCACACCTCCTCACTCAAAATACTACCTCTAACTCATTGGCCCCTCGACTGTCTTCTAGTAATCTATATGGTAGGTCAGTAAGTCACGTGTCATGTGTCTTTGCCTACCACACAAGAAGAAAATCCAGGTTCTAGGCCACCTCCCTTAGGTCTGGAAGCTCCACACTGTCCAATATGAGTTCTTGGGTCATACTCGGAAAGACCTAGCCGGCTTGGGCCCTAGCGTCTACTGTCTACTACCTGCCAAATACTCTTTCACCTAGGGTCTGTAGGTAGCTCTAGCTATGTGTGTCTGCTCTGCAAAGAATTTCTCTAGAACCCCATCCTGAGTAGGGGTGTTGAGAGACAACACCAACGCCTTTATCTCCCGCCTGAGTCCCTGTTCAAAGGCTCTAGCCCTAAATAAAGGGTCTCGTACAATATATTTTGAGTAGCGAGATAGATCGGTGAACCTCGTTGAGTACTCTGCCACCATCATGTTGCTCGAGTGTAGATGAAACAGCTCCTCAATGCGTACATAGTGCAAGGTTGTGGGAAAAAACTTCTCTCAAAAAATTTGCTTGAAGTTTTCCTAGGTGAGGTTCTCCTCATTGTGCGCCTAGGTGGTCAAGCTCCACCATCTCCCTACTAAGCCCTGCAGAAGGATCACTTTTAAGATATCCATATATTTATGTGGTTTCATCACTAAGAAGAAGACCCACGTCACTGCCTCCATCCAACCCTCAGTGACCTGATGATCTGTATCTCCTATGAACCTGGGAGGTATCTATCTCTGAAAATCATGAAGGGCACTGAGTCTACATACATACTCTATCAGAATCGTCAGTAGTATATGATGACCATCGGATGCTGGTAACACTAGTGAACCACCCGGTGGGGCCATCTCTAGAATTGGTCCTTGAACGGAAGCCACTTCGCTAGGCGGACTGTCCTTACGACCTCATATTGGGATCCTAGCTAGTCTTCAATGCAAAGGCATCCGTAAATAGATCAAGATGGTCCGTGATAAAATCATTATACCTAGTGAGATGAATCTTATTAAAAAGAACATAAGGAGACACTTATGCCACCAATTTTCACATGTATTGATCCAAAAAGTATAATTCAAGTTCCTGGTGTATGGATATGTCAGGCGCCACACCAACATTGGACTCCCCAAATATGAAAGTTGAACTCACAACACATAACACTATTAGACCAAAACAAAGCAACAGAATCATGGTCTTTATGGTAGGACCAACTTATCTCTAATATCACTTTTTCATGTCCCATCCCATAGGTCTCATGGTATGACTACCCCAAGACCGCCTCCCGGAGGCCTGAGGCTGGCGACAAGCGTCGAAGGCCTCAACCTGCAAGTGGGATGAATTTGTCTGAGTACAAGTCTGCACACACACCCAACCAAGTCCCACACACTAAAAAGAGAACAAGTATCAGTAAAAGAAATCTAAGTACAAGTAAAACTAATATAAGTGGGCCAGAATACAAATCCAACAAAAGAATTGAAAACAACAATGTACAAAAAGGAAACACTGATGGCCATCTACGAAAAACCCCACCTGATCATGGGAGTAGTGTAGCTACTGGAAGCCAAAGTAGAACGCCTTTTCCACTTGATCTTATTGGGGCCCACCTAGTCCTCATCCACAAAGTCCTCTATCGTAATGTTTGTCGGTCCTATCTCCCTGAGCACCTCTAGGTCCTGGTCCACCAAAGTCTTTGTCAAAACATCGATCATCTGCACCAGACACAACATGCGCGAGCGAAACCCATGTAGGGGTGAGTAACAAAGTACTCAGTAGGGACCCCAAAAAAAGGAAATACCAAAACACAATCCTCACAGTAAATCATGAAACACAAGATATCTCACACGATGTACACATTAGGGTAGTGATAGAAGAATCATCAGTCACATCATCGAACACCTCGGATCCTGGAGAACTCCTCCTATATCAAGTATTGTGGGTCTACCAAGTCACAAATAAGTGCTTATCACTAACCTTGGACTGCTTAGGTACACATCCTCTTCTCAAATCATGGGCCTGCAAAGTCACATAGAAGTCCTTCCCACTAATCTTGTCCAACTAAGGTACTCATCCTCATCACGTACTGTGGGCCCGCAAAGTCAAACAGAAGTGATTACCACCATGGTATTGAAAATTCACACAAAAGATCTTCCCACTAGGCTATAGTCAAGTCATACAGAGTCGAAATTTAGGAGTCTTCAGGTCTCCTCTAACTGTAGGGTTCCGTATATAGTGAGATTGGGAGAACTGCTCCTCAAGACATTAATTCCACCTCAACTCCCATGAAATACCCCTTAGGTAATGCCAAAATATCATCCTTGTTGAGAGTGTCCCAATGCTGCAAACTACTCATCAATCAGATGATTAGTTAGTAATTTATTTTCATTTTAGTAAATAGGGGTCGGTTGCGTCTGGGTCTGGTATGACCCGGTCGGCCAGACCCGACCCGACCAACCTGGATTGAGGATCTCATGTACCCTATTTAAAATTAAACTGACTCTAACTGATCTATTTTGGGTCTGGTTTAGTTCTGTCTGGTCTAGCCAGTGGGACAGACCTAATGGGTCTCGCTGGACCCAGCCCAGTTTGGCCGAGGGTCCAGCCCGTCGCGTCGCCCAGCGACCCTGTCTCGTTCGTCCCGGCCCGAAGGATTCAAGTCTGGATAGTCATAATAGGTTTGTCCCGATAGGCATGGGTCCATATTTCTCGCACGGGTCTGGCCCGTCAGGTGGGGGTTCGGCCTTCTGGGTGAGGGACAGGCCTACTAGGTGTGGGACTAACCCAGCCTGTTGGCTGGGGGCGTGGCTCGCTGGCTAGGGGCATGGCCCACCATCCCGAAGACCGGTCACATGGGTAGGCAGTGGTCTGCACCTGGTACATGGAAGCCAACCACATCCCATCCCTATTGGCCTCGCAGACGATGGGCCTTCCTCCTGTCACTGTCAAACGATTACGGCTGCCAGCTTGTCCGAGTGGCCCGGACGCGGTCCACCCCTCCATGTGGGGCCCTCCTGGCATCACATCACCATGTTTCTTTCATGGGTTCATTCCACTATGATGCACTGACATGCGCGCCACAAGCCACCACTGGCATGCTGATGGTTCCTTCAGCGGTCCACCAGAGTCACTTTGGTGGTCCGTTTTCTATTCTTTTAGTGTCTATGGTCTCTGGGGAACATTCTATTTACCGCGAAGGTCTCAAACCCATATTGTTGTTGATTTGGATGTTTGGCCACAAAGAACACATGCAGAAGAGGGGCTCAGGCCTTGTTCATGTTGGCCTGCGGCCTCTGCATTAGATGTTTATAATCATGGGAGGTTCAGGGATTTTAGTCCAATCAAAAAATGATAATTTTAACCCCATTTAAATGAAACCCCCCAAAAGTTACCCTCCTGCATAAATACACGATTCACAGATCAACCTATTTGTATGTTGATACACATTCATAATTTTTAAAATAATAACGGGGAAGAACTTGCACAAATTAAACCCCTACCTCTTTGACATTCGTTTCTATAAAATTACGTCCTCTAGGTTTTATGATGTCGATGTCGTTTGTTGCTTCCAGCTCCGTTCTTTGAGTTGCATCGAAGATGTTTGACGTTTTTCAGTGTTTTCCATTCTTTGTTGGAGAGGTAGTTAATTGTAGTTTTTTCAAAGGATACTTGCAGTTTAATTCCTCGCTCCACCAACACATAAACCAAAATAAAAAGAAAACACATCTCAACATTTTTGTTACGTTGTGACATCACGTCATTACACTATTTCATTTATGAAATAACATCATTCTTACATGTTATTACACTATGAGTTAATGATCCATTAATGATCCTCATCAATTCACCTCATCTCCACACCACTGGGGCACTGTCCACCTCCCAATGGTTGAGAAAAGAAAATAAAAAAACATTTTAAAGTTATTTTATTATTTTTCGAAATGTATGAAAATTAACTTTTCCATTCATCCCTTGCTGACTGAAGTTAATTTCTTTCTAGAAGAATCCTAGAATTCTAAATTAAATGGTGCCCTTGGATTTTTTATCTGAGTACTAGTTAAAAATTTAGAAAAACTCACTCGCACGTTTACTTATGCATACTTAAAAAAAGTTCAAAATTCTATTTTGGGATCACCAGGCCTCAGAATCACATGTCGTCAAAGTGTGTGGTCTCAGAATAATTCGATATAATTAAAAACAATTACACATAATTTATATGAAATTACAATAATTATTAAGTTTAAGAATGTATTTGGGTAGGTATTGGGTGATATAAGATGTTCTTGAACTCGGGAGAAGAGAATAGTGGTAGATTCCTTTTATAGGTGAGGGCGAGGTCACACTTGAAAGTTTTTGAAAGATTAAAATATATTAATGTCTTACTGAAGACAAATAATTACACATGTACAAGGACTAAAGGTGAAAATATTAAATGGTTATCATATCCCAATAAAATAATAAAGAGGCTTGTTAATTTGAAAATCTAACCCTCATCTCTTCTTTTAACCCCTCCCACTCTCTAATAAACCTGTTTTAAACTTTACCATGAAAAAAAATTAGCTTTTTTACTATTCATTATGAATAGAAGATAAATTTCCCTTGTTATGAAATTTGGAAATTATAATTAAAAATATGGAATAAATTTTATCAAATTTAATTTATATATGTGGAAAATTTTAATTTAAAAATATCCATGCAAAACACAGTGAAACCAAATTTTTGGAAGATGAATTTTTAACCATAAAAATTAATTTACATTCATTCCTTTCCTATTATAAACAATAAAATTAATTTATTTTTTATTGAATATATAAACTATAAATTTCATTAAAAACATCAATCAATGGTTATTTATTTAATTAATTAATATAAAAACACATTACACACATTAAAACATTTTTATATAGAAATGTGTTTTTAAATAAATAAATGAAATTATAGATAAATATAATATAATAATGATTCCTAAGTAATTAATTAGATTATTGAGAATAAAATTAAAATTATGATACATAATGATAAAATAAAAATATAATACTAATTTAATTTACAATATTTAATGAAATTAAATGACAGTTTTACAAAAATTAATATTTTTCCAAAATTCAATGAAAAAAATCATTTTTGAAAAATACTAAAACTTCAACCTAAGAAAATATAGACATAATGATTTAAAAAATTATATTCATTACCATAGATAAAATTTCTATAATAGTATATATTAATTATAATTTTCAAACACAAAATAGAATAAAATTAATTTATGAAGAAATAATATTTATCTATCCAAAAAAACTTTACTAAAAATTGAGTACTTATTTATCGATAAAGTTATATTTTCTAAAACCATTATATATATTTTTCATAATGGGATTGTAAATATTCATACCTACCAGTTTAGAAGTTAGGTTATAATGGTCACATTTAAATAATAATTTTTTATAGTATATCATCATTCACATAAAGGTCATTGTTGCATACAAAGAAAGATTTTGTGTATAGTATTCTCTTAAACTAAATTTTAAGGGTGTTACATATCAATTTATTCAAATGGAAAAATAAGTTAAAAATATGTTGTAAATGAAGTCATAAGTATGACTATACTAGATTCCAATCCACTTTCTATAGAATATGTGCTATGGGAGATGGAGGAGTAGTAAATATGTTCTTTGAGAATATCAAATAGATGAAAATCAACATCCCATTCACTAATAAAATCTCATCGATTCCAATATATTATGAGTCCCTAAAGTACCTTCATTTCAAGGACATCTATTTTCATATATCATAGTGATGAGTAATTAGTATTGGTCCAATGAAATCCTACACTAAATATTGAGGACTTGGGAATCATCTCTACCCCTTCCATGTGCTGGTTATGAAAATTCATAAAAATCCATTTTTAATTTGGGCTCAAATGTTAATTTGATTCCATGAAATGTATTCAAGAATATCAGTTTATTTAATCCAAAACTAATTGTTTTACCATTTAAAGTTGAGGAAATATCCTTGATATACCCTAATAGAAGGCTTAAATATTTATTTATAAAGGTGAGAAATTTGATCTTCCTTATCAACGTTATAATTTTAGAAATGAAAGGGTATGTTCTAATCATTTCAGGACATCAAAACCCTACTATGGGTAAGGATTTCATCAAAATCTTCCAAGGTAATTTCATTATCCATATAAGTGATGAGAAAAAATATCTTGAACCTTCCAAGGTAGTAGAACATAAATATGAACAAAAATACTTCCATATCATCATAAAAACATTAAACTAATGTAGATTTTATCATATAAACCCATTAAATAGAAAAATTTTGTGATGTAGAAAAAGTTAGGTGAAATGTGGATCATAAAGGATATCTAAAAGTAGCATAAAATTTTAATGTTATAGAAAAACTCTCAAGGGAAATACTTTAGGAACTAAAACACTTTTGTTATATGGGAAACAAATATGGATATAAAATAACTCCCTAAAAACATCAAACTATATTTATTGGATAAGAGGGAGTAATTACTATGATTATCAGAGAATCCTTTTATAAATAATAAGGGATGTAGTTAGTTATGGTGATATAAAAAACAAATAATGATGTTTCATGGAGCTTTATGGATATTAAAGAAATCATCCCTTTTGTGTGTACCCACAAAGTCAGAGTGAGGGAATTAGTGAGGAAGACATGAAATCTCTAATGGATATTGAACTAAAAAATAAAATAAGTCTTGAAAAATGATGATTTTAAAGTACTAAATTCTATTATAATTCATCCAATTCTGATAGTGAATAGGAAAGTCCAACTCATATAGTCCAAAAGAAAAGACGTATGACACAATGTAATAATGACAATTATCTTAGCTCTAATTATATTTTTATAGGATGGTGTGTGTGTGTGTTGATTATATAAAAATTAATGAATTTATAAGGAAGGATATTTTTCATGTACTATTAATAAATAAAATGATGGAGAGAATTGATAGAAAAAAATTATTTTTTCAATGAAGGATATTATGGGTATAATCAAATTTCTTTGGAACCCATATATCAAGTGAAAACTATATTTATATTCCAACTCATAACCATATCTTATAGACACATATCTTTCAACAAGTTTAATTCAACCAAAAAATTCTTGTTATGCATGGAACATATCTTTTATATTGGGATAATGGATTTTATTGAGTTTTTTTTGGGATAGTTTCTATTTATGGATGGAATTTTGATGTTTTTTAAGAACATGGACATGATGCTTGAGAGATTTGATGTGATTTTTCTTGTAATAAATTTCAAAAAAATATTATTTCATGGTTATAGATGGAATCATGATTTGAAACTATATCTTAAAGAATGTGATTAAAGATTACCCCGCCTCAATCAAGGTTAAAAAATAAATACATGAAAAAAAATGTATAGAATATCATAAGGAGTATATAAGATGATGGTTTATGTAGAAGAAAAGTCAAATTTTTTTAAAAAGTCTCTCATCCCCTAACTTATTTAATATCATTAGATCTAGACTTCAATTGTCGTAACCCAGCCTCAGAAGCCTAGATCTAGTGTCTTATATCAATTACATTGGCATGATTACTAGGAATCAAGCCTCGAAGAACTGATCAGTTTAGTAGTCTTGGTAAACCAGATACATAAATTAGTATTTTATTACAAATGACTACACTAATTGCATCATATTTTTCCTTCTTTCTAAAATATAAATAAATAACTTCAATGGTAACTCTAATCCATTTAGTAAATCCTTACAAATCTTTTATAGTATTCCTCTTGGATAACTAGGGAAAGAAACATAATAAGGGTGAGATAATGCTCAGTAAAGGTAAGTAAAGTGGAATCAATAATGAATCAATGAGAATAGTCAATACAGAAAGGTAAATAATTGAAGACACATGACATATAATCAATAAAATTACTGTAAGTGCATAAACAATATGGAAATGTAATAATTGGAAACACATTCCATTCAAATTACTAGATAAGGAAAAATAAAATAGAAAGGTAATAATATGAAACACATGCCATCCAAAAAACTGAAAAATAAATGTACATATAGATGTATCGACAAAAAATATCTTGTATGGATAATAACTGAATCCTAAAAATTAAATACATCCATAGATATGTCAATGAAAAATCTCATGGATGAATAATAACTGAAACCTGAAAATGAAATGCATCCATAAATATTTTGACGTAAAATATCATGGATGGATAACAATTGAATATAAATTAGGGAAATTCTTTTAGTATTAGATGCCATATTTCTTAGGTACATGATATCTTTACCATCAAGACCTTTCACAATACGGTTTACAAAATATAGGATAAAACCCCATCTAAGGTGGATAGATTAAATGACTCATCCCATGACACTACCATTGCATCAAGGGGATATAGAGGGCCCCACCCATATTGTACTAGTCCAAAACATTCCTCATATATTAGTTAATTTATTTAACAAAGTCCCTTATCAATATCCATACAGATTAAGAGATGAAAATTTATCAGTATTTACCCAAATAATCAAATAATTGTCAAAGTATACACCATATGTAAAATGGTATATGGTTTAGTAAATAATAATATTCATGATAAATGAAAAAAGATAATTAGGGAAAATTCAATTAATAAGAGATTGAATATTTAAACGGGAAAAAATAAATAATTGAAGTGAATGTGAATATTATCCTTGGCCAAATCAATCATAAACCATCATTAGGATGATTAAGGAGGCTATCAATACAACATACCACAAGTGGTGTAAAATAAAGGTTTGTTTTCATTGATGAATGGAAATATTATAAAAAGATATTTTAAAAACATTCTTCAGGAAAATAATATTTTGTTTTGAAAAAAAAATTGAAATCAATTTTATAAACATTTTATTTAAAAATTAACCTTTCAAAATTGAAATGAAAGATTTGAAGGAATGACAGTGGATAAATTCATCCATGTCATACAAGGTAAAAATAACATTCATTTTGCACAGTAAAAAGGTAAGAAAAATTTCTTTGTTCATAAATATATAATAATATTCTTTTAAAAAATTAGTAAAAGATAAAAAGGGTAAAAATTTCTATACCATATCATTTTTAAAACATTTTAATAAAACATGGTTTTTATAAGAAAACAGGTTCTCTAACTAAAGATTGAAACAAAGTTTTTTTTCTTAAAAACATTATTTATACAATTTGTCTATAAAATAGTGGAAAATGGTACTAATAGTTGAGAATAGTCATTAATAACTAGAGAAGAATGAATGTTTTTATTGAAAAATGATTATATAATTTGCTCGAATGGAAATACAATTAAAATATCATTAAAGTTATTGTTGTGGGAATTAATCATTAAATATTCCAAAGTTTCTCATACCACTTTGAAAAATTTTAAATCATAACCCTCATGAAGGAATAATATTAAATTAATGTCCCAAAAACTATTAAGATAAATAAATTTTTTATATAATATATAAAATGGGTAGTATAGATAGTGAAAAAATATGTAAGTGTTGAACATGAATTTTTCTCACAGATGTAAAAAGTGAGATGAGAATCCCTTACCAATGTGGTAACAAATGAATTACAAAACACAAAGGCAATAATAACTAAATAAAACATTTAAATACCATTTGAAAAATATTATTAATGATATTATATGTTAATGTGGAAGTATGTACCCCGTATATAAAAAATTAGGTGCACAACAATAAAGTGTGCCTCAGAATGAAAATGAGACAAGAATCCCTTACCTTGAGTTTCCTTTCGGGTGAACATCCTTTAAATTCCTATATAAAAAACTTATATTCATTTTATAATTACTTTAGAAACATTTTTATGTTTATCATTAATTTTATTTCACTTTTTACTATGTTTTATAAAACTACTTAAATAATTAAGTTTACATCAACTGTTTTGACCAAATTTGGTTTATGTGCCAAAAATAACTTTAGTAGATCAACTATGGTCAAAGGGTTAATTATATAACATCTACTTAATAATAAAAATGAAATAATTATCATATTTATACTTTAATTATACTTTTAAAATCCATCATTAAATATGATTATGAAAAATGAATCAATGTTACAATCATAGAGATGGTGGGTCATACGTACGCATGAGTAACGTTCCCATTTTTCAATGATTGTTATGGAAATAATTTAAGTAACAAAATATATTTCCATAATGATAATTATATAATAAATAACATTTTATTTAATCATACATATTTACATATATATAATTTTTGTGATAAAAAAGAAATCACATCTCGTCGAGGAGGCGGTTGTCCCCAAGTCCACAGATAATGTTATCACTTTTTGAGTGTGTGAACGGGTAATAAACAAAATCATATATATATATATATATATATATTCATAAAGATAATTATGTAGTTAATATAATATAAATATTTTTTATGTCCAATATGTTTAATTATAACCATCATTTATATATTCTGTGTATTGTGTGAACAAATCACATTGCTTTGATGGGGCGGTAGTCCACACTTCCTCAAACGATGTAATCATATTAACATAAAATAGAAAGTATTAAATTTATGTGTTTTAAAATGATTATATAAGTATAAATACATAATTAATATCATATATAACATTAAAAAATCATATTTTCCATCATAATGGACACCATGATAGGTGGTAAGGTAAAAATGAACAATCATCTTTTCATGAGGCAGTAGTTTTCCATGTAGAGAAACAATATTTTTTTTACCCATTAGATGGAGGTGAGTGTAAGTGTAGTTATAAATATTAACACAATAAAATACTAGTATATTGAGGATACTGGTGTTGTTATTTAATCATATAATAATAATATAATAGGTAGTGGATAATGGAAATGAAACTAAAAAGATTGAGAGAAGATGTTACCTCCTAATCAGGTAACATATTTTGGTTTACACCAAAAGGCTTACTTTGAAGGATTTATTCCCAATGGGATGATTCTAGGTTTAGGGGGGTGACTTTGGGATACTATTTAGGTATATCTTGTCTTAACATAAGTTGTTTTATAGGTGTTAATAAGTGGGAGAGGTGGTGGCCATTTATAGGGAAGGAAAAGGACTCAATTAGAATTTTTGGAAACAAGTGAGGTGTACACATGATCTTACCTAACAAATGTAATAAAAAACCAAATAAACTAAATAATGGAAGTTTAATGGCGGATATATGGTCATAAAATGGGTTTTGGACAATGTAATTGGTAAATGAGGCTCTTAAGTTAAAGTTTTAATCCTTTATTAAGATTAATTTTTCCCTCATTATTGTAATTAATTTTAATCACTTTTACTAATCCTTTAGGTAAAAAACAAATTTGACATTATTAGACATTATAAATTATTATGGTTCCAAATATACAATCCATTTTTCTAAATTCCAATAACATAAGTGATATAAATTAATTTATAATTAATCCTGTAGGCAGGATGATAATGTGGGTTTTTAAAATAAAATGTCCAAACGTTTGATAGATTTTTACATTCAATTTCAAAGTTATATTGATACCAATCACCAAAGTTGTATTAATTGATAAAAATATGATCAAATTGAACTTTAAAACAAAAATAAAACATAATTTTTCCTCCTAAATAAAATATAAAAAAATCATTTTTGAACAAAAAAATCAGTAATTTTATCTATTCATTAAAAATTGACATGTTTGTGAAAAATATAAAAACATTACCCAGACCTAATTTTTAGGTTTATATTTCAAATATGAAGTTTATTTTGACATATTAAATCAATTAAAGTGTATAAAAATATATTTAAAAGGGGTATCCTTTAAAATATGGTAAAATTACCTTTATAAAAATATAGGTTTTTATGTGTAAAATTGGGTTTGTTCTAATATTTTTTATCATAATGGTTGAGGAAAGCCCATTTATGAAACAAAGAAAATAACACCACGGACCATTTTTTACCTAGTCAAGGCATATCCCATTACAAGCCTGTTGGCATAAAGGGATCAAACCCAATACAGAACCAAGAACAAAACCCATTACAATAACCTGAAATCCCATAGGGTTTTTTTAGCCTGAATGCCTAGAGGAACGAAGCCTCAAATTGAGTAACTCAAACCATTGGACTAATACCCATGAAATACACCACTATAAAAGTTCCCATTTCCTGCCCGCGACGCTGTGAAAAGTTGACTGCCCGCTATTGTTTGATCCCATGTGGTGTGTTGTGCATGTGAACAGGACCTGAACGCTGATGTGATACAGCACCACGATACCCGCCACACTAGCTATGCCCACGTCGTCACCATGAAATCAAACAGAGCAGTGCCTCCATAACTCTTCTACACCACTGGCCATCTACCTTCAAACCACACCACCACCATCCACCGCTGCGTGTAGATCCAGCCTGACCACCATACATTGTCGCGCCACCCGCCATCCAACTTGTGCCACAAGATCTGCCACCAAGCTCGATCGCCCGCCGCCACCACCTGCTCCCATCCACCTCGCCATGCATAGATCTAGTCTGATCTCCAGACGCCATTGTTCTGCGCGCCATCCAACAACACCACTGCCCACACCGCCCACCACAACCTTTCTGAAATCCATCATCCAAAACCCATTCCAACCATATCTTGTCTGAAACCAGATCTGGACCATATCTGAGAATGTAATGTCATCCGAAACTATCTGATACCCATCCCAAAGCCACCGCTGAGGTCCCATGTCATATTTTGCACCACTGACCGAGAAAAACTCACCAACTCGACCCGTCGCGACTCCTAACCGCCGAAGTAGACTCCCAACGCACAACTGAAAATCCATAGAGAACCTAGGGGAAGAAACCCTAAAACCAATAAGTAATTTTAATTAGTCATGTTTATTAAGAAAAAACTTCTTTGGAAGGATAAATATAATAATATATATTTTTATATCCAATTGGTTATTGTTTTTTTTCTTATTAATTGGTAACCAACGTAATAATTTTATATTTATATAGAAAATAAGTTTTAATATGTTAGTTAATAATATTCATAATCACTAACATAATAGATAGTTTATAACATATACATTTCATTAAAATCAGTAAGTAATTGTAATTAATTATTTTTATTAAGATAAAACACCTTTTGAAGGATAAATATAATAATATTTCTTTTTATATCCAATTGGTTCTTATTTTTGTTTCTCGTTAATTGGTAACCAACCTAGTAATTTTATCTTTATATTGGCCATAAGTTTTAATAAGTTAGTTAATAATATTAATAATCTCTAACATAACATCAATGTTATATCATATTATATTAATTAATATTATTCTTAATAATAATTATTGTTCAATAAAACATTTTCATGCCTATAATTCATGCTATCAAGGATGGTCGCTCTTGCATGTAATACAAGCTATCGAGGAAGGTTGATCTTGTGTGTAACACAAGCTAACTCATTGTTTCATGAATTTAAATATATAAAGAATATATTTTAAATATTAAAAATATTATAAAGTATCTAGATATTATATTACCTTACACGCTTGGTGTCACGTGTCATACACGCTATCAAATTCAAGTTTATTTCAGGGTGTTACATTCTCCTCACATTAATTAAATTGCATCATTGTAATTTGAACATGACCTAGATAATATATTTTTTGGTTTCTCCTATGTTAATGTACCACATCATGGTAAGGGTTCATAAAACCTCCTCCAGAAAATAGATAATGTGTATTAAAAAGGTAACATGGACTACCATTGTACTTGGTATCTATGTAAGAGAACATTAGTTGAAAGTAGATATATGTACTTGGAGGGAAAGCATAAATATTTATAGGTATTTAATGAGTTCATGAATCATAAATAAGTGAATTATCAATAGAAAGTCCAGGTCCTTAAATCCATAAATCTTTGATGATTTAGAAGACCACTGGTTCAATAAAAATTATGGTATTAGGAAAATATTTTATTTCTAAGTCATTTTTTCTAAAGTTGGGTAATTCTTTTACTGACCAATAATATAACAACATATTCTTACTTTATATGTTTAAATGTCATATAAAAAAAATCCTAACTTATTATTGTTCTTTGATCAAATTCTAATTCCTTTCTTTACTCCCAGAAATTAATTGCCAAAAATAAATTTTTTATTCATAAAGCACTAAAAGAAACTTTTAATGTATCGTAAGGATTATAAAAGACTTAAATTTCTAACTATTTTTCTATAAATATCTTCCAAAACCAATATTGTTAATAGATTAATCTCTAATCATCAAATGTGATATTACTGGTTCAGCATTAACATTTATTCAACAAATTATTTAACTAAAACAATGAAAAATTAACTAAGAAATTGCATAGGTTATTGGTTGGCCTGAAACCCTTATCATCCTTTACACATGGGTTAAAGTCCCACGGTCATGCTGGACTTGATTTTTTTCACCCATATTATAGGTTTTTCTTTTCTAAACCCATATTAATATAACATCCAAATATAAATATGATGGACATCTTTGAAATTAGGTTAATCATTAAATATCTTTTTAACTGAAGTTTTCAATACAACCTCAATACATAAATACATTATCCATTTATTTCTAAAACGGTCCTTCTTTGGTCTAGTGTTTATCCATAATATAATTTGTAGGATTTATAAATCACGAAACCTTATCTTTAATTTTAAACACTGTAGGTTTAACCTAATATATTCATTTTCATTATTTATTCAAATATTTATCAATGGTTTGTAAATAAAAAGTATATTATCCTAAGAATATCCATTGGGGGTGTAAAACCGGGTGCACAGTAAGGCCCATTGTCGTGTACCAGGTTACCTCCAGATAGGTCCGAAATTCCTTGTTAGAGTTATAAATCCTCGGTATATCTATGATAGAACCACGTCCACTTGTAGTATCCAGAAATAGATTTATTTCTAGGAATACCCACATAATCTATACTTTACCAAAATTATGGGGTTTTCATCCATAATTATCTTCAAATTCTAACAGCTATTTTTTCCTAAATCTAGTTCACAAGGTTTCTTATAAGATTCCTATGGTACCAAATTTAGTGACCCATCCCCAGAATCCCAAATTTGGTGTCTTCTATCAATTATATTGGCATGATTACAAGGAATAAATCCTTGAAGGAATGATCAGTTTAGTAGTCTTGGTAAACCAGATACATAAATGTGTCTTGTATTATAAATGACCATACTAATTACATTATAATTTTTTCTTATTTCTAAAATTTAAATAAATAACTTTGAGGGTAACTCTAATCCATGCATATCATTCATAGTACACTTCTTGGATACATGGGGAAAGAAACATAATAAGGGCGAGCTCAAATGCTCAGTAAGGGTAAGTAAAGTAGAAGCAATAATGATTCAATGAGAATAGTCAATATGGAAAGGTAAACAATTGAATGCACTTTCCATATAATCAATAAACTGGATTAAAGTGTGTAAACAATATGGAAAGGTAATAACTAGAAACACATGACATTCAAATAATTAGATAAGGAAAAATAAATATGGAAAGGTAAGAAACTGAAACACATGGCATCTAAATAACCGATAATGAAATGTATCCATAGATATGTCGATGTAAAATCTCATGGATGGATAATAACTAAAGCTTGAAAATGAAATAAATCCCTAGATATGTTAACACAAAATATCATTGATGAATAATAACTAAAACCTAAAAATTAAATGCATCCATAGATATGTTGATGCAAAATATCATGGATGGATAATAACTGAATATAAATGAGGGAAATTATTTTATTATTAGACACCATTTTTCCTAGGTACATAGTACCTTTACTTTCAATACCTTTCAAAAGATAGTTTACAAAATGTTAGGCAGAAACCCATCTGAGGCGACTAGCCAAATGACTCATCCCATGAGACTATCGATGCATCAAGGGGCTATAACGGGCCCCACCCATGTCGTACCATTCCAAAACATTCCTCATATATCGAATAATTGATTTAATAATGTGACCTATCAAATATCTGTATGGATTAAGAGATACAAATTTATCAATATTTTCCCAAATAATCAAATAATTGTCAAATTATACACCAAATTTAAAATGGTATACTAATTATGAAAACGTAATATCCATGATAAATGAAATGGATTATTAGGTAAAATTCAATAAATAAGATATTGAATATTTCAAGCGGAAAAAAATAAATCAAGGAAGTTATGTGAATATTATCCTTGGAAAAATCAATCATAAACCATACTTAGGATGACTAACAAGAGTATTAATAAAATATACCCCAATTGAAGTAAAATAAATGTATATTGTCATTGATTAATAAAAATATTATGCAAATATATTTTAAAAAAATTATTGAGGAAAATATCCTTTTGTTTTGAAAACCTTTTGAAAACCCTTATCTTTTAAAATAAATTTTAAAAATATTTCCTTTAAAAAATTATCCTTTCAAAAATTCAAAGGAATCTTTGAAGGAATAATGGTGGGTAAATCCATACATGTGTACTAGGTAAAAAGAACATTTTTTTTCATGGTAAAAATGTAAGAAAGTTCCTTATTTAGAAAGAAATAAGATGATTCATTTAAAAACATTAGAAAAAGAAAAAAAATGTTAAAAAATTCTTTAAAAATTTAAAAAAAATTGAAAACATTTTAATAAAACATTATTTTTAGATGAAAACAGTTTCTCCAACTAAAGAGAGAAACAAAGTCGGGTTTTGTTAAAAACATTTTTGTTACACTTTGAGTACTGAAGTGTGAAAAATGGCCCTAACACTTGATAATTTACAAGAATAACCAGAGAAGAATGAAAAGTTTTATTGAACAATGTTTATATAATTTCCTTGAATGGAAATACCATTAGAATATCAATAAATTTATTGTTAAGGAAATTAATCCTTAAACATTCCAAAGTGTCCCATACCACTTTGAAAAATTTTAAATCATAAACCTAATGAAGGAATAATATTAAATTAAATTATAAAATATCATAAAGATAAATTAATTTCTAATATAATATATAAAAATTGGTATTAGAGACACCACACAAAATATGTTAGTAGTGAACATGGAATTTATCTCACGGATGAAAAAAGTGAGATGAGAATCCCTTACCAATGTGGTAACAAATGAATTTAAAAACAAAAAGGTAATAATCATTAAATAAAACATTTAAATACAATTAATATAATAAAATTCATTATATTATATTTCAATGTTGTAGTATGTACACCATATATAATAAATTAAGTGCACAATAATTAAGTATACCTCATGGAATGAAAATTAGACAAGAATCCCTTATATTGAGTTTCTTTTCAAGTGAACATACTTTAACTTCCAGTATAATAAACTTATATTAATTTTCTACTTTATTGATAACCATTTTCATGTTTATCATTAATTTTATTTCACTTTTTACTATGTTTTATATAAATACTTAAACAATTAAGTTTACATCGGGTGTTTTGACCAAATTTGGTTTATGTGTCAAAAATAGCATTGGTAGGTCAACTATGGTCAAATGGTTCATTATATAACATCTATAAGAATAATGAACATTATATAATCATAAATTTTATATATTAATTATGCTTTTAAAACCAATCATTAAATATGGTTATGAAAAAATGAATCAACGTTACAATCATGGAGACAGTAGGTTGTACGTATGCATGAGTAATGTTACCATTTTTGAAAGATCATTATAGAAAGATGGTAAGTGATGCCATATATTTACATAATTATCCTTATATAATAAATAAAAAATTATTTAATCATACATACTTATATATATAATTATTTTGAGGAAAAAATCACATCATGTCGATGAGGCAGTAGTACACACGTCCACGAATAATGCTATCACATTTTAAGTGTGTGAAAGGATAATAAATAAAATGATATATATATATATATTCATAAAGGAAATTATTTCATGAATATAATATATATATTTTTATGTCTTATATGTTTAATTATAACCATCATTTATACATTACATGTATCGTGTGAGCAAATCACATCGCTTTAAGGGGTGGTAGTCCACACTTCCTCAAATGATGTTATCGTATTAACGTAAAATGGAAAGTATTAAATATATGTGTTATAAAATGATTAAAGAATTATAAAAACGCAATAAATATCATATATATAATTAACATACATATTTTCTATTATAATTTCCACCATGATATGTTGTAAGGGAAAAATGAACAATCATCCTTTCGTGAGGAAGTAGTTCTCCACACACAGAAAAAGTATGTTTGTTACATATTAGATGGATGTGTGTGTAATTTTAGGTATAAATTTTAACACAAAAACATACTAGTATATTTAGGATACTGGTGTTTTATTTAATCATATAATAATAAGATCATAGGGAGTGGATAATGGAAATGAACCTAAAAAGATTTAGAGAATATCTTACCTCTTAATCGGGTAACTGCTGTTGGTTTATACCAAAAGGATTCCTTTGGAGAATTGTATTCCAAAAGGGAGGATTATAGGTTTAGGTGAGGTATTTTCGGAGAATACATGGGAATATCTTGTCCGAACCTAACTTTTCTCAGTGGTGTGTAGAGTGGGATAGGTGGTGGCCTTTTATAGGGAAGGAAAAGAACTCACTTGGAATTTTTGAAAACAAGTTAGGTGTACACATGATCGTACCTAAAGAAAGTCATATCAAACCAACTAAACTCAATAATTTAAGTTTCATGGCCGAGATATGTCATTAAAATGGGTTTTTTACAAGTGGATATGTCAATTGGGCCCTTAAGTTAAAGGTTTAGTCCTTTATTAAGCTTAATTTTGCCTTCATAATTGTAATTAATTTTAATCACTTTCACTAATATTTTCGATAAAAAACTAAGTTGAACTTATTTTATTTTATAAATTATATTTATTATAAATATTTAAACCCTTTTTAAAATTATAATCATAAAAGTGGTATAAATTAATTTAAAATACATCCCATATGTGGGACGACAATGCGGGTTTTTAGAGTAAAAATTCCAAAAGATTGATAGGTTTTTAAATTCCATTACAAAGAATAATTGATCCCAATAACCTAAATTAGATTAATTGATAAAAATATTATTTAATTAAACTTTAAAACCAATCTAAAACACAATTTATCCTTATAAATAAAATATAACAAAATGTAGTTTTGAACTAAAATTCAGTATTTTTAACTATTCATTAAAAAATGATATGTTTTTGAAAAATATAAAAACATTAACCTAGCTTAATTTTTATGTTTAGATTTTAAATATTAAGTTTATTTTGATATATTAAATAAATTAAAGTGTAAAAATTTAGAATTAAAATGGGTTCTCCATTAAAAGGCGGTAAAATTGCATTTATAAAAATATAGGTTTTTATGCATAAAATAGGGTTTGTTCTATTCTTATACATATAAAAGATAATGAATAGATATAAAAACCATTTTATTGAATATATAACATATGTATTTCATTAAAATCAGTAAATAATTGTAATTACTTATGTTTGTTAAGACAAAACTTCTTTGGAAGGATAAATATAATAATATTTATTTTTATATTTAATTGTTTCTTATTTTTGTTTCTAATTAATTGGTCACTAGTGTATTAATTTTATATTTATATAAACCATAAATTTTTATAAGTTAGTCAATTATATTCATAATATCTAACATAATGTCTATGTTATATCATATTATATTAAATAATATTATTTTAATAATATATTATTATTCAGTAAAACACAGTCCTGTGTATAACACAAGCTATCATGGAAGGTTTCTCTTGAATATAACATAGGATATCAAGGAATATGACTCTTGTGTGTAATTCATTCTAAATAATTTTTACATTCATTGAAATATGTAAAGAATCTATTTTAAATTGTAAATATATTATAAAGTATCCATATATTATATTCCCTAACACACTTGGTGTCGCGTGTCATGCATGCTATCAAATGCAAGGTTCTTAATTTTGAATTTCTGGGTATTACATTGTCCCCAACTTAATTAAATTGTGTCCTTTCAATTTAAACTCAATCTTGGTGATATATTGTTTGATTTTTTCTATATTGAAGTCTCACATCATGAGAAGGGTTCCTAAAACATCCTCTTGAAAAGAGAGGATGTGAAGTACAAAGGTCACATGGACTACCATGTAACTAGGTATCTAAGTATGAGAACATTAGTGAAAAGTATATATACATACTTAGAGAAAAATCATAAATATTTATATTTAGTGAATGAGTTCATCAATAAAAAAAAATTGAATGATCAATGGAAAGTTGAGTGACTCAAATCCATAAATAATTGAGGATTTAGAAGACCATCAGTTCAATAGAAATTATGGTATTACGAAAACATTTTATTTCTAAGTTATTTTCTTAAAGATGGGTAATTATTTTATTGACCAAGAATATAAAGAAATATTCTTACTTGATCGGTTTCAATCTCATATGATAAATATTAACTTTTAGTTGTACTTCGATAAAATTATAATTCATTTTTTACAACCAGAAATTAATTACCAGCAATTAATTTTTTATTCCTGAAGCACTAAAAGATACTTTTAAAGGATCGTAAGGATTATAAAATCATTACAAGTCTAACTGTTTTCTATAACTATCCTACAAAAACAATATCATTAATATATTAATATCTATTCCTCAAAATTGATATTATTGGTTCACTATTAACATTTATTTGTCAAATTATTTTACTAAAATAATGAAAAATTAACCATGACATTGTGTAGAACAGTGGTTGGCATGAAACCCTTATCATATTTCAGTCATGGGTTCAAGTCCGGTGGCCTTTCTGGACTTTATTGGTTGTCACCCAGCTAATAGGTATTTCTTTTTTGGAACCATATTAATATAACTTCCAAAATAAATATAATGTATATACGTGAAATTAGGTTTATCACTAAATAAACTTTTAACTAAAGCTTTCAATACAACCTCAAAACATAAATATTTCATCTATTTATTTCTATAAAGGTCCTTCCTTGGTATAGAGTTTATCCATGATATCATTTATAGGATTTATAAATCATAAAACTTTATCTTAAATCTCAAACACCATAGTTTTAACCTAGGATAATCATTTTCATTATCTATTCAAATATTTCTTAATGGTTTTTAAAGAAAAAGTGTATTATCCTAAGCGTATTCCCTGGGAGTATCAAACTTGGTGTGCAGTAAGGCATGTTATCATGTACTAGGTAACCTTGAGTTAGGTTTAGAACACCTTGTCAGAGTTATTACTCTTAGGTACATCTATTTGGGAACTATATCTAATTGAAGCATCCAGAAAAGGATCTATTGCTATGAATACCCACATAATATTTACCATACCAAAATTCTAGGGTTTTAATCCATTTTTATCTTCAACTTCTAACGTCTATGTTCTCAAATCGATGTTTTCCTAAATCTAGTTCTCAAGGTTACTGCTAAACTTCCTTAGATACCAACTGTATTGACCCATCCCCAGAAGCCCAAATCCAGTGTCTACTATCAATTAAATTGGAATAATTATAAATAATCAAACCCTGAAGGACCGATTAGTTTAGTTGTCTTGATAAACCATATACATAAATGACTCTTGTATTATAAATGACTATATTAATTACATCATAAGTTTTTTTATTCTTTCTAAAATCTAAATAAATAACTTCAAGGGTAACTCTAAACAATTTAGTAAATCCATGCATATCTTTTATAGTACACTTCTTGGATCCCCGTGGAAAGATACATAACAAAAATCAATTATTTTTATTATAAATATATAGGGCTTAACCTGGCATCCCCAGGATAGGGAGAGGAAAAATCATGGATTATTATAAGAATAGAGTCAATGTTCATCACTAATAGAAAAAATAAAACCCTCATGGGGAAATGATCCCATTCCAAAAAAATAGAAAGAGAATATGATAGAGAGGTCCTAGAGGAAATAAAATCATATACTTTTTCCCTCACACCAAGTGTGAGTGATGATTGTATCTCCATTGATGTACTTCTTACACATGAAAACATGGTAGATGATGGACCAGGGAATGGGAGTGTAGTTACAAAGAGAGTCGAAGATAAGCATGAAGTATGTTTCCTAGGGAAAGAAACATAATAATGGTGATCACAAATGCTTATTAAGGGTATGTAAAGAGGAATAAATAATGAATAAATGAGAAAAGGACAAGAATATGTACTTAGGGATAATTATTTGGGGCTTTAACCATATCACTCTCAATCAGGTGGAAACAGACTCCTTAATCCTCAGAAGTAGCAACAGTTGTGTAGTCCATACATGGCATCAAGGCAATAGAGTGGCAGATTATCTTTCTTCCATGGTAGTGGTGGACCAGGGTTCCACTATTACATTCTTCTCAAACACAAACCTTTTGAAATCAAAAGGGGTCAACTTGATCATAGGGGACCGACTTGGGCTTTACTACTTTAGGCTTACCAAGGCTCTATGTATTATTCCCTAAGTTGGGGCTAATCTCTTTCTTAATAAATATATAACAAGATGACGATCCATAGATATGTCAGTGAAATATCTCATGGATGAATAATAACTAAAACCTGAAAATGAAATGAATCAATAGACATGTCAATGAAAAATATCATGGATGGATAATAACTAAATATAAATGAGGTAAATTCTTCTAGTATTGGACACCATGCTTCTTAGGTACACGGTACCTTTACCATCAATACCTTTCACAATATGGTTTACAAAATGTAGTGTAGAAATAAATCTGAGGACACTATCAAAATAACTCATCCCATGAGACTATTGATGCATCAAGGGGATATAGTGGGCCCCAACCATGTTGTACCATCCCAAGAGATTCCTCATATATTGAATAATCAATTTAACAACATGCCTTATCAAATATCGGTATAGAGTAAGAGATAAAAATTTATCAATATTTACCCAAATAATAAAATAATTTTCAAAGTATACACCATATGTAAAATGGTATAAAGTATAGTAAATAGTAATATTCTTGATAAATTAAATGGATAATTTGGTAAAATTAATTGAAATAGAGATTGAATATTTCAAGGGGACAAAATTAATTAAGGAAGTGATTGTGAATATTATCCTTGGACAAATAAATCATAAACCATCCTAGGTATGAGTAAGGATGGTATCAATACAACATATCCTAAGGGGATTAAAATAAAGGTTTTTTGTCCTCAATGAATGGAAATATTATAAAAAATATATTTTTAAAAATTTCTTGAGGAAAATATTCTTTTGTTTTAAAAAACCATTACTTTGAAAAGAAATTTTAAAAACATTTTGATTAAAAATTAACCTTTCAAAAACACAAAGGAATCTTTGAAGGAATAACATAGATTAAATTTGTATATTCCAAACAGGGTAAAAAAGAACATTCCTTTTACACGGTAAAAAGGTAAGAAAAATTCCTTGTTTGGAAAATGACAAGAATATTCCTTTGGAACATTGGTAAAAGAAAATAAAGGGTAAAATTCTTTTTACCAAATCATTTTCAAAAAAAAATTTAAAACATTTTAATAAAACATTGTTTTTAGAAGGAAATAGGTTCTTTGAATAAAGAGAGAAATAAAGTTGGGTTTTCTAAAAAATATTTTTAATACACTTTGTGTACCAAACAGTTAAAATGGTACTAATACCTGATAATGTTCATGAATAACCATAAAATAATGAAATGGTTTTTTGAAAAAAAATTATGTAATTTCCTCAAATTTAAATACAATTGAAATATCTTTAATGTTATTATAGAGGAAATTAATCTTTAAACATTCTAAACTATCTCATACCACTTTGAATCATTTTAAATCATAAACCTCATGAAGGAATAATGTTAAATTAAAGTCAAAAATACCATGAAGATAAGTTAATCCATGATGTAATATATAAAAATGGTCATTAGATACACCACACAAAATATGTAAGCGGTGAACATGACATTTATCTCACAGATGTAAAAAGTGAGATAAGAATCCCTTACCAATGTGGTAAAAATGAATTGGAAAACCCAAAGGTAATAATAATTAAATAAAACATTTAAATACCATGAATATAATATAATTAATTATATAATATGTCAATGTTCCATTATTTACACCATATATAATAAATTAGGTGAACGACAATTAATTATGCCTTACAGAATGAAAATGAGACAAGAATCACTTACCTTGTGTATCCTTTTGGGTGAACGTACTTTAACTTCCTATATAATAATCTTATGTTAATTTTATTCTTTATTGAGAACATATTTCATGTTTATCATTACTTTTATTTCACATTTTACTATATTTTATACAACCACTTAAACAATTAAGTTTACGTCAGGTGTTTTGACCAGATTTGGTTTATATGTAAAAGAACAACATTGTTAGGTTAACTATGGTCAAAGGGTTTATTATAGAAAATATCTAGAATAATAAACATGAAATAATTATCATATTTATACATTAATTATACTTTCAAACTAATAATTAAATATTTTTATGGTAAATTAATCAACATTACAATTGTTGAGATGGTAGGTTGTACGTACGCATGAGTAATGTTCTCGTTTTTCAATGATCGTTATGGAAAGAAGGTAAGTAACAGAATATATTTCCAAAATGATAATTATATAATAAATACCATATTATTTAATCATACATACCTATATATATAGTTATTGTAATGAAAAATGAATCACATCATGTTGAGGAGGTGGTAGTCCACATGTCCACAAATAACATTATCTTTTTTTAAGTCTGTGAAAGGGTGATAAATAAAATGATATATATATATCAATAAATTAAATTATGTAATTAATACAATATAGATGTTTTTTATGTATCGTATGTTTAATTACAACCATCATTTATATATTTCATGTATCATGTGAAAAATTCACATCGATTTGAGGGGGCGGTAGTCTACACTTCCTCAAATGATGTTATCATTTTAACGTAAAATGGAAAGTATTAAATTTATGTGTTATAAAAGGATTAAAAAAATTATAAATAAAAAATAAATATCATATATAACATTAAAAAATATAGTTTCTATCATAATTTCCACGATGATAGGTGGTAAGGTAAAAATGAGCAATCATCAATTTGTAAGGCAGTAGTTCTCCATACAAAGATACAGTATGTTCATTACCCATTAGGGAGAGGTGTGTGTAAGTGTAAGTATAAATATTAACACACAAAAATACTAGTATATTTATTGTACTGGTTTTTCTATTTAACAATAGAATAAAAATATCATAGGGAGTGGGGAATGGAAAAGACACTAAAAATATTACGAGAAGACATTACCTCTTAATCGAGTAGATTGTTTTGGTTTATACCAAAATGCATCCTTAGAAGAATTTCTATCCAAATTTAAGCTTCTTGGTTAAGTGGTGATGTTGGTACACTAATGTGAAATATATTTTATGAACCTAAGTGGTTTTAGTGGTTTAAATAATTGGGATAGTTACTGGCCTTTTATAGGAAAGGGAAATGACTCACTTGGAATTTTTGGAAACAATTTAGGTGTGCACATGATATTACCTAAAAAATCCAAAAAAACCACCAAAACCCAATAATGGAAGGTTCACTTCTGAGATATGGCTATAAAATGTGTTTTGGACAGTTTTATAGTTCAATTGTGCCCTTAAGTTAAAGGTTTAGTCCTTTATTAATCTTAATTTTTCCTTAATAATAGTAAGTAATTTTAATCAATTTCACTAATATTTTTCGTAAAAAACTAAGTTAAACTTATTAGAAATTATAAATTATGATAACTCAAATTATATAATATATTTTTCCAAATTCCAATCATATAAGTGATTGAATTTAATTTAAAATTCATCCTATAGGCGGGACGACAATATGAGTATTTAAAGTAAAAAGGTCTAAAAGTTTGATAAGATTTTACATTAAATTTCAAAGTAAAATTGATCCCAATCACCTATAAAGTATTAATTTTAGAATAATATTATTTAATTAAACTTTAAAACTAATATAAAACATAATTTATCCTTATAAATAAAATATAACAAAAATAATTTTTGAACTAAAATTTAGTATTTTTAAAAATGATATGTTTCTGAAAAATATAAAAACATTGCCCTAACATAATTTTTATGTTTCTATTTTAAATATTAATTTTATTTTCACAAATTAAATCAATTAAATTGTAAAAATTTATATTTAAATTGGGTTCTCTATTAAAAGGCGATAGAAATTCCTTTATAAAAATAACGATTTTTATGTGTAAAATAGGGGTTGTTGTAATCTTATGAAAACCAAACCTAATAGATAAATATAAAAAACATTTGATTGTATATATAAAAAATTTATTTCATTAAAATAAATAAATAATTATAAATAATTATTTTTATTAACATAAAGCTCCTTTGGAAGCATAAATATAATAATATTTCTTTTTATATCCAATTGGTTCTCCTTTTTGTTTCTCATTAATTGGTAACCATTTTATTAATTATATAAATTTATATAAACCAAAAAAATTGATAAATTAGTTAATAATATTAATAATCACTTACATAACCACTAGGTTATATCATAATATATTAAATAATATTATATTAATAACATACTATTGTTCAGTAAAACTCGATCTTGTATATAATGAACACTATTGAGGAAGGTCACTCTTGTGTGTAAAACAAGCTATTGATGAAGGTCACTCTTTTGTGTAACGCACACTAAATCATCTTTTAATTCATTTAAATATATAAATAATCTATTTTAAGTAGTAAATATATTATAAAGTATCTGGATATTATATTCCATTGAACGCTTAGTGTCACGTGTGATGCAAGCTATTGAATACAAGGTTATTACTTTAGAATTTAGGGGTGTTACATTATCCCCACATTAATTAAATTGCATCTTTAAAATTTAAACCTAATCATGGTGAAATATTTTTTGATTTTTTCTATGTTGAAGTCCCACATTGTGAGAATCGTTCGTAAAATATCCTCTAGAAAAGAGGGGATGTGAAGTAAAAAGGTCACATAGACTAATATATAACTTGGTATCTAAGTAGGAGAACATTAGTGGAAAGTATACATATGTACATAGAGGAAAAGTATAAATATTTATAGGGAGTGAATGAGGTCATCAATCACAAACATTTGAATGATATATGGAAATTTTAGGGCCTCAAAGACATAAATCTTTGATGATTTAGAAGACCATTGGTTAAATAGAAATTATGTTATTGGGAAAAAATATATTTCTAAGTCGTTTTCCTAAAATTGGGTAATTATATTACTATCCATGAAGATAATGAAATATTCTTAATTGATAGGTTTCAATTTCATATGAACAATCCCAAATTTTAGTTTTTCTTTGATAAAATTATAATTAATTTATTTAATCCCATATATTAATTTCCAATAATGAATTTTTTATGCCTCAAACACTATAAGAAACTTTTAATGGATCATAAGGCTTATAAAAGAGTGACAAGTCTAACTGTTTGTCTATAACTATATTCCAAAACCAATAACATTAATAGATTAATCTATAATTATGAAAATTTATATTACCGGTTCACCATTAAAATTTATTGGTCAAATTGTTTAACTAAAACAATGAAAAATTAGCCAAGAAATTGCATAGGTGAGTGGTTGGCATGAAACCCTTATCACCCTTTGGTCATGGGTTTAAGTACCATGGACTTACCAGACCTGATTAATTGTCACCTAGATTACAGGTTGTCCTTTTCTAAAACCATATTAATATAACTTCCAAATATAAATATGATGGAAATCCTTGAAATTATCTTAATCACTAAATACCCTTTTAAGTAAAGTTTTCAATAAAACCTCAACACATAAATAATTTATCCATTTATTTCTAAAAAGGTCCTACCTTGGTCTAGAGTTTATCCATAATATCATTTGATGGATTTATAAATCATGAAACCTTATCCTCAATCTAAAACACATTATGTTTAACCTAATATATTCATTTTCATTATCTATTTAAATATTTCTTTATGGTTTGTAAAGAAAAAGTGTATTATTCTAAGTGTATCCCCCAGGAGTGTCAAACCAAGTGTGTAGTAAGGCTTGTTTTCGTGTACCAGGTTACCCTCAGTCACGCCCAGAACACCTTGTTAGAGTTATTACTCCTAAGTACATATGTTCTAGAACCACATCCACATGTATTGTCCAGAAAGTGATGTATTCCTAGGAATACCCACATAATCTATATTTTACTAAAATTTTAGGGTTTCCATCGATACTTTTTTTTGAATTCTAATGGCTATTTTCTCTAATATATGTTTTCTTATATCTAGTTCCCAAGGATTCTACTAAAATCCTTCTGATACCAACTATAGGGACCCATCCTCATAATCCCAGAGCTGTTATTTCCTAACAACTACATTGATATAATTACATGGAATCAAGCCTCAAAGGACTAATAAGTTTATTAGTCTTAGTAAACTAGATAAATAAATGAGTCTTGTGTTGTAAATGACTACACTAATTACATCATAATTTTTTTCTTCTTTCTAAAATATAAATAAATAACTTCAAGGGTAACTCTAATACATTTAGTAAATCCATGCATATTTTTCATATTACGCTTCTTGGATACCTGAGGAAAGAAAAATAAAAATGGGGGCTCAAATGCCTAGTGAGGGTAAGAAAAGAGGAATCAATAATGAATCAATGATAATAGTCAAAATAGTAAGGTAAATGATTGAACACACATTCCATATAATCAATAAACTAAATGGAAGTTTGTAAAAAATATAGAAAGGAAACAATTGGAAATATGTTCTATTCCAATAACTATATTGGGAAAATTAAATATGGAAAAGTAAGAAACTGAAACACGTGAAATCTAAATAACTAAATATGAAATGTATCCATAGATATGTTGACACAAAATCTCATGGATGGATAATAACTGAAGCTTGAAAATGAAATACATACATAGATATGTCAATAAATAATTTCATGGATGAATAATAATTGAAACCTAAAAATTAAATGCATTTATAGATATGTTGGTGAAAAATATCATGTATCGATAATAACTAAATATAAATGAGGGAAATGTTTTTAGTATTAGACTCCATGTTTTCTAGGTACATGGTACCTTTACCGCCAATAACTTTCATAAGAAGGTTCATAAAATGTAGGGTAAAAACCCATCTAAGGTGTCTAGCCAAATGAATCATTCCATGAGACTATTGATGCATCAAGGGGGTAAATTAGGCCCTTCCCATGTCGTACTAATTCAAAAAAATCCTCCTATATAAAATAATCGATTTAAAAATGTGACCTTTCAAATATCTATATGGAGTAAGAGATAAATATTTATCAATATTTACCTAAATAATCAAATAATTTTCAAATTATACACCATATTTAAAATGGTATACGGTTTATTAAATAGAAATATCCATGATAAATGAAATGGATAGTTTGGAAAAATTCAATGAATATGATATTGAATATTTGAAGGGGGAAAAGAAATCAAGGAAGTGAATGTGAATACTATACTTCGCCAAATAAATCATAAACCATCCTTAGGGTGATTAAAGATAGTATCAATACAACATACCCCAAATAGAGTGAAGTATAGGATTGTTGTCGTTGATGAATGGAAATATTATGAAAAGATGTTTTAAAAATATTCTTGAGGAAAATATACTTTTGTTCTAAAAAACCAATTTTAAAAACATTTTATTTAAAAATTAAACTTTCAAAAATGAAAAGGAATCATTGAAGTAATAATGGCGAGTAAATCCTTACATGTCTTACAAGGTAAAAAGAACATTCCTTCTACATGGTAAAATGGTAAAGAAAAATGGCTATTTTGAAAATCGGCAAGAATATTCCTTTGAAAACATTGGTAAAAGAAAAAAAGTTAAAAATTTATTTACCAAATAATTTTAAAACACATTTGAAAACAATTTAATAAAACATGGTTTTTAAAAGAAAACAGGCACTCTGACTAAAAAGAGAAACAATGTTGGGTTTAATTTTAAAAAACATAATGCACCTTGAGTATCAAAGAGTGGGAAAATGGTACTAATACTTGATAATGGTAATTAATAACTAAATAATAATTAAAGTTTTTATTGAACAATGGTTATATAATTTCCTTGAATGGAAATACCATTGAAAGATCATTAAATTTATTGTCTAAGAAATTAGTCTTTACACATTCCAAAGTGTCCCATACCACTCTGAAGAATTTTAAATCATAAATATCATAAAATAATAATATTAAATTAAAGTCTCAAATACCTTGAAGATAAAATAATTTGTTATAAAACATATAAAAATGGGTATTAGATACACCACAAAAAATATGTAAGTGGTGAACATGACATTTATCTCACGGATGTAAAAAAAGTGAGATGAGAATCCCTTACCAATGTGGTAACAAATAAATTGGAAACCCAAAAGGTAATAATAATTAAATAAAACATTTAAATACAATTAATATAATATAATTAATGATATTATATTTCAATATGTTAGTATGTACACCATATATAATAAATTATGTGCACAACAATTAAGTATGCCACACAGAATTAAAATGAGGCAAGAATCCATTACCTTGAATTTTTTTTGGAGTGAACATCCTTTAACTTCCTATATAATAAACCAATATTAATTTTATAATTTCTTGACAATATTTTTCCTCTGTATCATTACATTTATTTATCTTTTTAATATGTTTTATACAACTACTTAAAAAATTATTTTTATGTCGGGTGTCTTGACCAAATTCGGTTTATGTGTCAAAAATAACTTTGGTATGTCAACTATGGTCAAATGGTTCATTATATAACATCCAAAAATTAATAAAAATTAAATAATTATCATATTTATATATTAATTATACTTTTAAAATCAATCATTAAATATGGTTATGAAAAATGTATAAGCATCACAATCGGGGAGATGGTAGGTCGTACGTACGCATGAGTAACATTCCCATTTTTCAATGATCGTTATGGGTAGAAGGTAAGTAACACCATATATTTCCAGAATGATAATTATATAATAAATATCATATTATTTAATTATAAATACATGTATATATAATTCTTATGATGAAAGGGGAATCATGTCCTGTCGAGGAGGTGGTAGTCCACACATCCATGAATAATGTTATCACTTTTAAAGTGTGTGGATGGATAATAAAGAGAATGATATATACATATTTCTAGAAAGGAAATTATTTCATGAATAATATATAGATTTTTTTTATGTTCATATGTTTAATCATAACAATCATTTATACATTCCATGTATCATGTGAACAAATCACATCGCTTTGAGGGGACAGTAGTCTACACTTCCTCAAACGGTGTTATCGTATTAACATAAAATGGAATGTATTAAATACATGTGTTGTAAAAAATATAATTATAAAAACATAATAAATATCATATATAATATTAAGAAATATATTTTCCATCGTAATTTCCACCATGATAGGTGTTAAGGGAAAAACAAACAATCATCATTTCATGAGGCAGTAGTTTGCCATACACATAAACAGTATGTTCATTACCCATTAGATGAAGGTGTGTGTGAGTGTGGCTATAAATATTAACAAAAAATAATATTATTATATTGATTATACTGGTTTTTATGTAATCATATTGTAATGTCCCATAATTTCTATATATATTTTTAATTATATGGAATTTTTTTGAGACCGAAGAATTTAACAGCGTGTGATTCTGAGGCCTGGAGTGCTTGGAATGATCTGTTGAAGTTTTGTTAAGCTTTAATAAGCATGCATAAGCAGTTTTCCTGAAAAAGTGGAATAAATCTTAAACGGTTTCCCAGATCAGAAATCTAAGGGCATTGTTACATTTAGGATGGCGGGTTTACCCTAGGTGTGACGTAAGTTTAGTCGGTGCAAGCCTCCAGTGGGAAAACTAGAAAATGGCATAATTGTAATTAAAATAATTAAATAAAATTATTATATTTTTCAAAAGCTTATAACTCACGAATAGTGACTCGGATTAAAAATCTGAGACCACCGCTGAACTCGTGAGGGTATTCTATCTTTAGGAAGATACTAACATTGATCGGTGAGGGACACCAGTGAAAGTTAGTTTTTGAACATAAATAAAATAGTTAAGTGCCAATTATTTTATTGAAAAATCCCTAACTTCAAAATAGTAACTCGAACTAGAAAACTGAGAGTACCGTTGAGTTTTTTGGGGCGTATTCTCCTTAGGTGGAGACTAACCTTGACCATCATGGTTCGAGGGTGAACGTAATTAATTTATTAAACTTTATTAAGGTATGTTCAGTAAACTTCTGAGAGGAATTTTCTAACTTTTGAACCAGTACTTGGATTAAAAATCTGAGGCCACCATTTAATCTATAGCGCTGATATTTTCTTAGGGGAGACTTTACTATGACCGTAGTAGGTCTGGATAAAAAGTTAATTTTTGTGAATTTTTTAGAGAAATGAAATAAAATAATTTTATAATTTTGTTTTCTTTCTTATCCAATAAAGAACAAGCATAGTATGGGACCCATGATGTGTCAAGCCAACAAATGGCTTGACCTACCAATCTTAAGTAATGATGTCATTGGGGATTTAAGAAGGTTCCTAATTTATGAGCACCCATAAATTCTCCATGTCATTACCTACCCTCCCACTCTCCTATATATATGGAGTTTGGGGGGAGGTACCATCACAACTTCTCCGAGAAATGAAGTGCTGAAGGAGAACTGTGACATCAGACCCTTAGAAGACAGAGAAAATCCCAGAGGGAGGTGATGGGTGACATCGAACCAAAAACTGAAGGTCAAGGTATGAGCGGCGTCATTTGCAATCCATTACGGGAATGAAGAACATGACCCACCTTCAAGCACGAATGTTCTCCCACAGGTTTATGAGGTAGGGCATTTATTCGTTTATGTATTTTAAATGATTTCATCTTCCCCATTCATGAATAATACAAAGAATGCGGATCAACTGACTAACGAGTTGATCCATGATTCATTCATTTTTTTGGGAGGTTGTTGCGGGGTATCTTTGTAGGGTTTTGATTGTTGTTAATTAAATTGATTATTAAACCCATAATCCCACTCATGTTTACGAGCTCATGCGGAGGCTGCGGGCCTAACGAACCCGGCCCAAACCCTCCATTATCTTGCTATCCTTGCGCCTCCATGAAGGACCGCCAGCACGGGGACATCGACCGGCTACGTTGGGGATAGCGCATCAACACACGCCGCAATATGAGGCCATGACACAAAGCTGCATCAATCATTGGAATGGTCGACACCGGCCATCCGTGGAGGAGGCACGGCACGTCTTCAATCACTTCCAGTGATCAAAGGGTCGCGGCTCGTCTTCTGTGGCGGACGGAGGAGGCGGCTGCGCTCTGGCCGGTCGCGGAAGGAGGTGTGGTGTGACCAACGCACTATCGGGGAGAAGGAGGAGGCACAACAAGCGCACCCCCGGTGAACAAGAAGTCGTGATCGAGGTCGAAACTGCTCCTTTAGTGGGTTCCGCATTGACCGAGAAGTTCCCACGTGGTGTTGCCACTTTGCAAACCGAATAACCTTCGGGGAATCCGGGATTTCGATAGACCGGGGGGTTACACCCCCCACACCGGCTAGGGGGAACCCCATACAGGGTAGATGCCCTAGCAGCCCACACCCCTATCAGGCCTCCTCCTCAAGGGCCATTCCCCATATGGATAAGGCCACCCCTTTGTGGACCACCCCTTTTCGGGCCACCCCTTTGTGGGTCGGGCCACCCTTTGAGGGCTGCCTTTGTGGGCCGCCCCTCTGTAGGCCAGGATGCCCTTGCGAGTCGCCCCCTTGTGGGGTGGGCCGAGCCCGTCGCGGCCCATTGGGCCAATCCTACTATGGACCAGCCCAGACCGGATCGGACCGGGACGGTCCGACCGGATCAGACCGATCCCAGGCCCAACCGGGCCCAGAAACACTTAAAGGTCCATATCTTGATGACCGAAGGACCGATCGATGAACCGTCTACAGTGTCGGGATCCTTATGACATGGTGGTCCTTTTGAGATACTCCACTTGAGTTATGGAGAAATTTGGGGTACGACCGGGTTAGATCGAATAGGAATCCAACTGTACATCTGATTGACGAACCGTTTGCGGGTTTGGGACTCTCTTGAGGAGATGGATATTTTGGAATAATTTTTTATTACATACATGGATATCAAGATGCAGTGAGTGTCTGAAGGAGTGGTTCTCCCAAGAAGACTACGTACGAAAACCTGCGGTTGGTTGAGACCAGAATACTACTTGATGATGGTCGAGTGTAAAGCGACTCTATGTGACCCAGTAGGCCCACTTTAGGGAGCGGCACTGTGTGACCTGGTAGACCTGTGGTACTCGATAGGAGGAGTACCTCAGTTAGGATAAGGTGGGAAGAAGCTCTGTGTGACCTGGTAGGCCCACAGTGGGAAGCGGCTCTGTGTGACCCGACATACCCACGGTACCCATCAGTGATGAGAACCACAGTAGTTAAAGGTTTGTGCGAAGCAGCTCTGTGTTACCCGGAAGGTCCACTTTACTCGATAGAGGAGGAGTTCTCCAGTAGCTGAGGAGTTAGTTGATTTTATAATCCTTCTGTCCTTGACCTAAAGTGATACTTGGTGTGAGTTGAGTCCTTTATCTTTGTAGTGATACCTATGTGGTGCTTTGACCTTCATGGTTATATCATTATGGTGATACCAGTGTGGTACTTTTACCTTCGTGGGGTTACCTTTTTGATTTTTTTCCCTCATTTATGAGATGAATATATCTTGATAACTTAGGTATATGTATGGGAATATACCTAAGTTGAGTTTTTGACTGCTTCTTGCTTTGTGATTGAGGTCTTGCTTTGTGGTCTTTCCTTTTTGGAACTTTGGGTGACCTTCGGGGGTTTCACGACCCGTCCTCGGGGCCCGTGCCATGACTACCCCAAGCCCGCCTTCTATAGGATAGGGGCTGGCGACTAGCACCAAGGTGTAATTCTTGATAAAAAGGGAAGGAATTTCCTTTATAAAGTAAACAAACACACATAGTAAGCAAGCAGAAGTAAACACTAAGTAAAACTGGGTACAAAGGTAAGTGTGGAAAAGTAAGTGGGCCAGAATACAAACCCAAACTGAAAGTAAAGTACAACTGAAAAAGGAAAAATACAGCAACTGAAAAGTAAATCCATAACATCGAGCCATCCACTGGAAGTTCCACCTGAAGGGTGGGTACAGATAGCCTCCTCATCTCCTTGGGTCTAGCCTTCCACTCCGAGTACGTCCCGCCCAGTGGTCCACCTCCAGGTACCGACCTGCTCCGCAAGCCTCAACCACGATCAGCGTTGTCCGTTGTCTGCAACCAACACAACGTAGTGCAGGTGTATCCCATGCAGGGGTGAGTATAAGCTACTCAGTAGGGACCCTGAGACCCCTGATTCTCTCCCAGAATCCACAAAGGATAATCCACAAAAGAAAGATACAATCACAAATTAACAACCAACACTACTTAGGTATATGACCATACATATACCTAAGTCATAAATTTTAGTTCAGCTCCAGCATCTGAGCCCATGTTCGATCATGTCCACACAGGATAGCACAACACATTCCACATAGGAAAGTAAGTCAATCATATCAAAGATAATGATTGAAAGTCAAAACTCAGCTCAAACAGGTATACTTCTTCGTAAGACGATAGAGATGATTAGATGTAGCCACTGAATCATCTAAGCCATCAGCCCTACATAGGATCGATAGGTACTAACCCCCGTAATGACCCACACAGGATCTGACCCACACAGGATCGGTATGCGCTGGCCCACACAGGACCACTGAGCGCTGACCCACACAGGATCTGTCCCACACAGGATCAGTAGCACTAATCCACTGATGATCGCTGAGTTCTGTAGTCGTCGCTATCGAACCCACGGAGGATTTCTGTACAGTCGTCATCGTCGTCGCAGTGGCAGCCAGCTCTAGGGTTCCCACACACAGCAAGCTCATTCAGGGAGGGTCGGATCCTCGAGCTGAGGGGCTGATACATCAACTGACATGAAGTCCGGAGTTTATGTATCCAAAAGTTTCGTATCGTCAACAGGAACTCAACGTCATAGAGGGTGCGTCAATCGGACGCCCGGTCTGAGAGTTATTGGCTTTTTCGTACGAGGGGCCCCGTTGGTTTTTAAGTCAAAACCAACCCGACCATACTCCAACTGTGTCCAAACCTTGATCAGAGTACGCCAAAAGGTCCGTCTCACTAAGAGGAATCCAATAAAGTCGACGACACGTCAATCGGACGTCCGGAGTTCAAGTTATAAGTGTTTCCGCTCCGAGGGCCCGGTTGGTTTCGTGTTCGAACCAACCCATCCAAACCCAAAGTTCTCCAAAACCTTGAGTGTAATATACTGAAATGACTGTCTCAATCCAAAGATCACATCTCAGCTGACGGTGCATCGATCGGAGGTCTGTAGCCCAGGTTATAGGCAAAAGACCTTAGGAGGTCCGAAAATAGGGGTTCGGGCCTGGTCCGACCCAGCCCGATACCCCTGTGGTCGGCCCAAACCAGGTCAACCCGGATCTGGTCTGGGTCCGGCCCATTAGGGCGTGGCCCGTCCCGGCCCAGCCGGCATGGCCCATCCCTGCCTGGGCGGCCCGGCCTGGCGCGCTCGGCCTGGCCAGCGTGGCCAGGCGGCTCGGCCGAAACGGCCGAGCGGAAAGGGGGGGTTTAAGGAAGTTGAATAGGTCAGGATCGTGTGGGCCCCACCCCACAAATATCCTACCTATTGTAGTAGTATATAGTGGGTCCCACTCTAACCAATTAGCTTAGGTTAAACGACTTTAAATAAAATAAAATTGTTTGCACCATTTTATTTTATTCTTTTACTTAACCAAAAAATTTAAAAACGACACCCGAGAAAACGCAACTCTAGAAAAAGTGTTCCTAAGCAATTACCAGCATTGTAGTTTCATCGGTGCCCTCATATTTTGATGTCGAGCCCCGGTTCAAAAGTTAGGAAATCCCGCTCGTTCGTTCACTAAACGTACCCGAGCTAAACTTCAGAAAAATATTTCAGGCTCACCGGGCCTCGGAATCAAGTGTCGTCAAAAACTGCGTTCTTGTAAAATCCCAAAGAAAATTAAGAAAAAAAATTCCTCAAATTTTATGGGTCTTTACAGGGGGTCTCGGGGTCCCTACTGAGTATTTTTATACTCACCCCTACACGGGCTTGACCCGCACCTTGTTGTGTCTTGTGCAGATGATGAGCTACGAGGTAGAGACTTGAGGGAGCTAGAACTAGGCGGTACATAGAGGAGATAGGATGATGTAGAGTGGTGTGGAGATGATCTGTATCTAACCTTCACGTAGGATCCTCATTGGATGATCTAGGAGTGTTTTTGTACTTTTTAGTTGTATTTGTACCTTTCAGTTGTACTTGTACTTTTCCAGTTGGGCTTGTATTTCAGCCCCCTTTTCTTTCATCACTCTTTTACTACAGTAGTTTACTTCATAGTTTATTCTTTTTTTGTTCTCGGGCCATGTGTTTTTATAGGTTTAATGACAATGCCTTCTTTTTTTAGGGAATACACCTTTAGGTGCTAGTCGCCAGCCCCTGGCCTATGGAAGATGGGCTTGGGGTAGTCACGACACGGGCCCCAGGGGACGGGTTGTGAAAAAGTGGTATCAAAGGAGTCGGTTCAACTAAATAACTAGGACTATGATATTTTATTTGTGGAAATAGTGATAAGTGTTATGAGTGTGTTTTTTAGTTTGGGGAATCCAGTGTTGGTGCGGTGGATGACATATCCATACACCAAGACCCTTAATTCTGATTTCCAACTCATTACACAGAAACACTGATTGTGGGTGTTTTTAAAGAGTTTTTCTTATGATTTCTTTGAGTCATATCACTAGGTATAACTTAATAATCGTGGAACAGTTGTTCCTTATAAGGATGTCACTGCATCGACAGCCATCTAGGATTCCCGAGAGAGTACACAATGACGGACCACCGAGTGACGAGGCTCTGGTGCAGGGCCCTCTTACTTTGTTGGCACCTTTTGGTGGTGTACTAGTAGCACCACATCTTGTTGGGCAGCAGTTACCACTAGCTACCCTAGCAGATGGTTCATGCCGACTGAGCACGTTTCATGAGTTATAGCAGTAGAGAGTTGTGGGGTTCCGAGGCGAGACAGATCCCCAGGCAGCTGAGGACTGGATGGAGGCTGTGGCTAGAGTTTTCGGCCTAGTTGGGACACCAGTACATCAGATGGTAATCCTAACTACTAATATTTATCATTGTGTGGCCATGAGGATAGTCTGCATGGGGATGAGGCTTCAGTACATGGATTTTTGACTGAGATGGTACCTTTGGGTAGTGTGCTAGCTATATCACTACCCATTGGTCAGTAGTTATAACCATCAGTACCGGTAGAGGACACATGTAGGCTTGATGCCTTACACGTGTTTCACTATCAAATACCCCTTAGGTTCTGAGGCGAGCCTGACTCACAGGCGACTAAGGACTATCTTGAGGAGGTGGCCAAGTTTCCATCTAGCCAGGGTACCATTCGATCAGATGGTGGTTCTGGTAGAGAGCCTTCTATATGGATCAGCAGGACGATGGCAGGGTTTAGATTACCCTGATCTTGTGAAGAGGTGACTCTTCTGTGGACAAGCTTGAGAACCTTCCTCAGAGAAGGGGGTATCTTTCCATAAATATATAAGGGATGAGTGTTCCCTATTAATTCTACAGCTTTAGTAGGATGACATGTCGATAGCAGAGTATTCATCGAGGCATACCAACCATCCCAGATGCTCGATGAATACAGTATGGTCACTACTTCAGGGCTCGAACCTCTGAGCGAGGTGTGTTTAGGGACATCCAAGATAGCACTATTCCTCTACGCATTCCTACTTATGTTAGGGTTCTAGAGAGATCCTTTGTGGTTGAAAGTTCTTTGGCTGAGAGAATACATCCAATGAATGTTAATAGTGGGAAAATAGGAAAATGATGCCAGACTCAGAGACCTAGGCATGTGAAATGTTTCAAGAAGAGGAAGTGAAAGGTATAGATGAAATATATAAGGAAACATACGTGGAAGTGGAGCTAGGAGAGCAGAATGAGGTGGTATACATTTTGACATGTTACAACCACCACCCCAATGTGGTCCTCACCAGGCTCAGGGAGCTGGAGGACTGGGGAAGGGAGTAGCTGCATGCAGTCAAGGAGTGTGACCCAAGGGCTCCAAGAATGATTCGAGGTATGGTCTATGTCTAATACTAGTTCTCGTATTAATAGACATAGGTACCAATAATTCCTTCTTACCATGAATCTTGTTCAAGACCTCGAGTTTCCGGTTAAACCGAAGACTTGACCCTTACATCTGGAGACACCCTTGGGAGTAGACTAGATAATCCCACTTACGTCGATGGTGTGATCTGACCCTTGAGGTGAGAGTTTCGGTTGGAACCTCTTGGTGGTAGTGTTGAGTCCTTACGATGTTAGTTTGGGTATGGACTGGACATCCATAGTTCATACTCAAATTGACTGTATTAGGAAAAAAGGTTGTGTTTTATCTAAAATGTTGGAATGGGGTTTTCCTTGGTCGATGAAAAAGGAAACCTAGGCAGCACAAGATAAACTCATGCATAAGAGGGTGTAGCCAATCACTCTTGAGTCAGCCAACCTTACCCTCGTTACAGTAAGAGTTTTGGGTTTTCAGTTCTCAACAGGTGTGGTAGAGTGTGGGGACATCTTTTCAAAATATGTTTCCAGGATTACCTCCCCTAAGGGAGAGGGACTTCTGATTTGGTTGGGTATTACCATAGATTTGTACCTGAATTCTCCAGGGAAGTAACACCCTTGTCAACTTTGAAGAATAAGGGGGAAGTCTTTCCTGTGGATTTAGAAGTGTCAGCATAGCTTTCAGAAGCTGAGATAGTGATGATGGCTATATTTATTCCAGGACTATGGCTTTGATATTGTCTATACTCCTGGAAAGGGGAACATGGTGGCAGATTCACTCAGTAGGAGGTCTGGTCTACAGCTGCTGAGTGAGGCGTTAGAGTAGCTATTCAAGCTTTAGATAACTTTCATGGATAAAAATGGAGCAGCTTACCTCTAGTATATGACTGTCACCCCCCCCCAATTCCTCATCAAATTTGGGAGGCACAGCTTTGTATGTTGACTGCAAAGCCTGACGTTCTCAGATATCCTTAGGATGGTCTCCTAAAGAATTTTGTGAAGGTGGGGAGCACGTCTCCCTCTTCAAATAATGCACCACGGTGCCAGTGACGCTCTTGGAGGAGGTGTTGAGGTAGATCCATACATCCCCTTTAGCGGTACATCCTATAGTGGAGAAGATATACCCAGACCTTCGGCGTCAGTACTGGTGGCCAGTGATGAGGGAAGTAGTGGTAGAGTTTGTATCATGATGCCTCACTTGTTATCAAGTGAAAACTACTCAGAGCCAGTAAAAGTCCTATGCTGACAGGAGGAGGGATACCATGTCTTCTTACGGCTCTCACCTCAACGAGGTTTGTGGAGATTTGGTCAGGACTACAAGTTATCTCTAAGGTTCATCGGACCTTTCTAGGTTTTCAGTAGAGTGGGAGAGGTGGCGTATTTTCTATCTATTTCCCCATAGATGCACTAGGTACATAGTGTTTTCCACGTTTTGCAGTTGAGGATATGCGTGCATGATCCATCGCATGTTATCAACTCTGTAGAGTTGAAGTTTTACGATGGGGTGACTTTTATGGTGTTTCTGGTGGAGATAGAGGATCGACAAGAGTGAGTCCTTTGTGTATGTTCGATACCTATGGTGCAAGTTAAGTGGCATCACAGGGACCTCCATGAGAGCACATGGGAGCGGGAGGCTCAGATTCGTGCTCAATACACTCTTTTCTTTATTTTTCCTTTGTTTTGGATTTCAGGGATGTAAATCCATAATGTGGGGATAATGTAATGTCCCAGAATTTCTGTATAATTTTTTTAATTATATATAACTATTTCAAGAATGTGAAATATGACGACACGTGATTCGGAGTCCCGGATTGCCCAGAATGATCCGTTGAAGTTTTGTTAATCTTTAATTACCACGTGTAAGCAGTTTTCATGAAAAAGAATAATAACTCTTAAACAGTTGCATGAATCATAAATCTAAGGGCATAGTTACGTTCAAGATGGCAAGATTACCCTAGGCACAACATAAGTATAGTTGGTACAAGCCTCTAGTGTGAAAACTCGAAAATGGCATAAACATAAATAAAATTATTAAATAAAATTATTTTATTTTTCAAATTCATATAATTCATGAATGGTGACTTGGATTAAAAATATGAGACCACCACTGAACTCATGAGGGTATGCTCTCTTTAGGAAGATACTAACATTGGCTGGCACGATCCACCAGTTAAAGTTATTATTTATTCGTAAATAAAATAATTAATTGATAATTATTTTATTGTAAAATGCATAACCTCTAAATGGTAACTTGGATTGGAAATCCAAGAGTGCCATTGAGTTCGTTGGGGTGTATTCTCCTTAGGAAAAGCCTAACCTCGAATAGCATGGGTTGAGGGTGAACATAATTAATTTATTGAACTTTTTTATGTTACATTTAGTAAACGCTTGAGCGGCATTTTCTAACTTTTGAATTGGTGCTTAGATGAAATATCTGAGGGCACTGTTGAATCCACAGCGCTAGGATTCGCTTAAGGGAGAATTTACTTTGACCGCAGTAGGTCAGGAGAAAAAGATAAGTTTTGTGACTTTTTAAAAGAAATGAAATGAAATAAATTTATTATTTTATTTTCTTTCTTCTCCACCAACGGACAAGAGGAGTGTGGGACCCACAATGTTTCAATCCAATAAATGGTTTCACCAGCCAATCCTAAGTAATGGCGTTGTTAGGAAATTAGGAAGGTTCCTAATTTATGAGCCCCCATAAATTCCCCACGTCGTTACTTACCCTCTAATCTCCTATATAAATGGATCTTGGGGGAGGTATCGACACAGATTCACCAAGAAATGAAGTGCTGAAGAGGCACCATGATGTCATACCCTTAGAAGACGGAGCCGATCCAAAAGGGAGGAGATAGGTGACACTGAACCACAAACCGAAGGGTAACATACGAGCAGCGTTGTTGGGAACCTATTGTAGGAACGAAGAACATGACCCACCTTCAAGAATGGTCATTCTCCAATAGGTTTACAAGGTAGGGGGTTTATTCATTTATGCATTTTAAATGATTTCCTATTCCTAGTTCTTGAATAATACGAAGAACATGGACCAACCGACTAACGGGTTGATCCATGATTCATTCATTTTTGCGGGAGGTTTTTGTAGGGTATAATTGTAGGGTTTTGATTGTTGTTAATTCAATTGATTATTAAACCCTTAATCCCGCACATGTTATGAGCTAACTCAGAGGGAACGGGCCTAACAATCCCATCCTGAACCCTCCACTATTTTGTAATCCTTGCACCTCCATGGAAGTCCGCCAGTTTGGCGACATCGACCGGCTACGTTGGGGATAGCATGTCGGCGCATACCACAAGAAGAGGCTGCTTCACAAAGCTGTGGCGGTCATCGAAATAGCTGGTACCAACTGACCGCAGAGCAAGCACGGCCCAGCCCAGACCGGGTTGGGTCGGGTCAATCCGATCGGGTCAGACTAGACTTGGGCCCAGAAACACTTAAAGGACCATATCTTGAGAACCAGAAAACCAATTAATGAACTATCTGCGGCATCGATATCCTTAGGAAAAGGAGGCCATTTTTAGATACTCCAATTGACTTTTGGATAAAGTTGGGGTACGACCTGTTTGGATCAAACACGAATCCAACTGGGCCCTCGGCACTAAAACGCATGTATCATGAAAATTGTGCATCCGATTGATGATACATTTACGGATTTGGGACTCTCTTGAGGAGATGGATATTTTGTAATACTTTTGGTGACTTACATGGATATCAAGATGCGGAGAGTGGCTTGAGGAGAAGTTCTCCTGAGCAGACTAATTACGAAACTCTGCGGTTGGCTAAGACTAGAAGACTGCTTGACGATGGCCCAGTGGGAAGAGGCTCTTGGTGACCTAGCAGGCCCACGGTGAGGAATGTCTATGTGTGACCTAGAAGAACCATAGTACTCAATAGGAGAGGAGTACCTCAGTTCGGCCCAGGTGGGAAGCAGCTCTATGTGACCCAGCATGCCCATGGTACCCATTAGGGATGAGTACCACAAAAATTAAATGTTAGTGGGAAATGACTCTGTGTGACCCAACATGCCCACTATACTCAATAGAGGAGGAGTTTTCCAATAGAAGAGGAGTTTGAAAATTTTATGATCCTTCTATCATTGACCTAAAGTGATACCTGGTGTGAGATGAGTCCTTTATCTTCATGGTGATACCTATGAGGTGATTTTACCTTCATGGTGATATCATTTTTGTGATACCGGTGTGGTACTTTTACCTTCATGGTGTTACCTTTGTGATATTCTTCCCTCACTTATGAGATGAGTATATCTTGATAACTTAGGTATTTGTATGGTCATATACCTAAGTAGAGTTCTTGATTGCTTCTTGCTTTTTGATTGAGGTCTTTCTTTGTGGTCTTTCCTTTGTGGAACTCTGGGAGACCTTTGGGGGTCTCGGGGTCCCTGCAGAGTATTGTTATACGCACCCCTACATGGGCTTCGCCCGCACCTTATTGTGTCTTATGAAAATGACGAGAAGTTGGGTTGCGACTTGAGGGAGCTAGGACCAGGCGGTACACAGAGGAGATGGGATGGCGTGGATTGGTGTGGAGATGATCTATACCTACCCTTCATGCCGGATCCTCAGTGGACAATCCAAGAGTTGTTTTGTACTTTTCAGTTTTATTTGTACCTTTCAATTGTACAAGTACTTTCCCAGTTGGGATTATATTTTGGTCCCCTTTGCTTTCAACACTCTTTTACTACAACAGTTTACTTCAAAGTTTCTTCTTATTGTGTTCTCACACTATGTGTTTATAAAGGTTTAATGGTAATCCCTTTTCGTTTTAGGGAATACGCCTTTTAGTGCCAGTCTCCATCCCCTGGCCTATGGAAGGCAGGCTTGGGGTAGTCACAATACAGGCCACAGGGGTGGGTCATGATACATATAATAATACTATAATATGGAGTGGATAATGGAAATTAAACTAAAAATATTGAGAGAAGATGTTACCTCTTAATTAGGTAACTTCTTTTTGTTTATACTAAAAGGATTACTTGGAAGGATTTCTTCTCAAAGGGATGATTCTTGGTTGAGTTGAGGGATATTGGGATACTACTTCATTAGAGATTTTTTCAAACCTAATTGTTTTGAGAGATATGAATAAGTGGGAGAGTTTGTGGCCTTTTATAGGGAAGGAAAATGACTCACTTGGAATTTTTGGAAACAAGTTAGGTGTCCAGACGCTATTACCTAAAAAAAGTAATAACAAACTAAGAAAACTAAATGATGGAAAGTTAATGGAAGATATATATCCATAAAATGAGTTTCGGATAGGTTGATAGGTCATTTGGGCCCATAAGTTAAAGGTTTAGTCCTTTATTAAGCTTAATTTTGCCTAAATTATTGTAATTAGTTTTAATCACTTTCACTAATATTTTTTGTCAAAAAATAATTTGACCTTATTATAAATTATAAATTATTTGGATTCCAAATATGGATTCCATTTTTTCAAATTCTAATCACATAAGTGGAATAAATTAATTTAAAATTCATCCCACAGGCGAGATGACAATACAGGTTTTTAAAATAAAAATGTCTAAAAGTTTGATAAGTTGTTACATTCAATTTCAAAGTGAAATTGGACCAAATAACCTAAATTGTATTAATTGATAAAAAATTTATCTATGTATACTTTAAAAATAAAATAAATTATAATTTAACATTATAAATAAAACAAAACAAAAAGCAGTTTTTAACTAAAATTATGTATTTTTAACTATTCATTAAAAATGATATGTTTTCAAAAATATAAAAACATTACACTAACCTAATATTAATATTTATATTTTAATTATAATGTTTATTTAGACATATTAAATCAATTAAAGTGTAAATTTTTTTATTTAAAATGGGTTTCCTGTTAAAAGGTAGTAAAATTATCTTTATAAAAATATAGGTTTTATGTGTAGAATAGGGTTTGTTTTAATATTATGCATATAAAACCTAATATATAAATATAAAAAAATTGATTGAATATATAACATATAGATTTTATAAAAATAAGTAACTAATTTTAATTAATTATTTTTATTATGATAAAACATCTCTAGAAGCATAAATATAATAATATTTCTTTTTCTATCCAATTGGTTTTTATTTTTGTTTCTCATTAATTGGTAAAAAATGTAATAATTTTATTTTATATAAAACATAAATTTTCATAAGTTATTTAATAATATTCATAATATCTAACATAATAAATATATTGTATCGTATTATATAGAATAATATTATTTTAATAATATATTATTGTTCAATAGAAATTTGTCTTGCGTATAATGCACGATAACGGGGAAGGTCACTCTTGCATGTAACACATGCTATCGAGGAAGGTCTCTATTGCATGTAACTTATTATAACTATTTTTTCATGCATTGAAATATATAAAGAATCTATTTTAAATGGTAAATATATTATAATGTATATGGATATTATATTCCCTTATGTGCTTGGTGTCACGTTTCATGCATGTTATCGAATTTAAGATTATTACTTTAAAATTTCATGGTGTCACATAAATTTTGATGAAAAATGAAATAAATCATTTTAGGATTTGAAGAATTAGTTGGCCATTTCCCTTGACATTGTTCCACCATTTTAGGAAGAACCTTTTGACTTAATGTCTCACAAAAATTACTAAGTAGTGGTATAATTCTTTGGTAGAAGTGGGATAGAAATTTTTACCCTATTTATTATTCTATAATTTAATTTAAGGGACTTAGAACTATTAGAACACTTAGGAAAGAATTTACAAGTACTAGAAATTTCTTTTATTATTCTAAATATACCTTATACTATTCAAATTTTTTGGTTTGTACTGATCATGCTACATGAAGGTGTTTTTTTAACAAAAAGGATTCAAAACTAAACATGATATAGTGGATTTTGTTTTTTCATGAATTAAATATTTGAATTTGAGATATGAAAGGGGAAGAAAATATCATTCTCGGCCATATTCTAGAATATAACTACCAAATCTATTAGGGGGTACATGATTTGGTTATTTAGGTTATGTTCCTTTATGATAATATACTCGTAGTGGACTGAGATAAAAAGACCTTGGTTTCATGACATAGAAAACTCATTGGATAATAGACCCATTTAACCATAGTTCTCCTACCCAAAAAAAATATTTCAATATAATGTTCTCCACTAAATTTGAGAGTATCCTCTATTATTTAAGTGTGATAGACTAATTCATAGATGTATACCCAAGAGTGATGTTACAAGTTGGATAGATTTCATTTACACATCACTAACTTTTGGCCACCATGGACCTGGGTATACTCTATCAATGTTCTTTAAATTTTATTTTTTTGAAAAATATTACATTGATATATAAGTAATTCTATGATGGCATGTGATTGTTGTCATTATACATAGAATATCAAAATAGAGAAGAAGAAAAATATCTACAACTAGTTCAAGAGGATGAAGTGTTTTAATTTTAGTTAATCAACTTCATGGGCCCATTAATATCTTATTTATCCACACCTACACCTTTTTTGCATCAACTAGTTATAAAAGTTCATTAAATTAAAGGCTTCCCCATCTAACACAATTGATGTAGTGACCAAATTATATAATAATAATATTTTCTCTTATTTGGTATAATTAAAATGATGATCATTAATCAAGGGAATCACATCAATAATCACTTCTTGTGTGAAATTTTGAAAAAATATGGAGTTTTTTATTATAGGATAAATTTTTACTATATGAAACATGTGATAAGTTTGAGGATCCTAAAAGATAATTAAAGGGTATTCATTATTAGAATACATGTTCAAGTCGTAAAGACTAGTAAAAAAACAAAATTATACTTTGTGGTCATGCCAAATAAAAATCAAGTCACCATTGGCAATGTCAGTATTTCGGATGGTCTATGGGAAACCATGTCATAATTTAGTGGAACTCACCCACTGATCATTTTTGGAGGTTAATTATATGAACTATATTGATGTTGAAGTTATGAGGAAGTGACTTCTAGAATTGGATGAGCTAGAATATGCCTCTAGAGTTGTGTATTCCAAAACTAATTCTTCTAAAGTTAAGATAGTGATATGGAATGAGTATCACATCTGATGAAAAGAGACACACACTATATGTATGTAATTATTATTTAAATCATGTTTATTTTTGTTTATTAGGATTATATGATTATGATATTCCATACCATTCATAGTCATACAAGTGTTCCCACAAGTATTATGGTAAATTTAGAAGAATAAAAAATCCAATTTCGTTGTGAATGGAAATCATCTTAGGATATCAATATTTTTCTCTTAAGTGTGGTGTGTTCCTACATGGGACATTTAATAGAGAGAAATGAAGAATAATATTTTAAACTTTTATAAAGATATAACTAGGATAAAAATCATGTATGTTTTTAATTTTTTTTTATTTTTTTTTTATATCTTATAGTAGTTAATATTAAAGTTGTAGTGGAAGTATTGTAGATCCATGTAAGTCTATATTTAATACCTATTTAATAATTAAAACTATCATTTAATTATCATGAAAAATTGGATATAGTGGTTGATCGGGTTTTTTATAAGCTAACATGCTTCATTATATAATTTAAGGGGTCATATCATAATAGTGGGAATGTATAATTGTAAATGAAGTATAGGAAATAGTTCTAGGGTTTCTATAGAATTTTATTTTTAATCATGCTATATACCCTTATAGTGGATAAAAATTACAATTTAGAAAGACTAGAAATGTTTTCACTTCAATACAATAGAGTATGGGTGACAAAATAATCAATAATAAGTTGAGAAAGACTATAAATTCATATCCATTTTCAACTAAATAGTTTATATGGTCAAGATATTTAATTTTGATGAGATTATATGAAAATATTGTTTTATAGTGAATTTTTTTTCACCCTTGGGTCATAGTCAAATCTTATGAGGTATTGAATATGTGACTATATAACTTCTATAAATCTAAGGTATAGATCATTCCCCAATGTATAGAGCAATGCCCCAATGATTTAAAAGAATATAAATTTAACTAAAACCCTAATATCATACTTTGAATGGCCCGAAGGCCTTCTTTTTTATTTTATTATAGATAATCCCCCTTTTAATTGTTGAAGGGGAACCCATACATAACCCGTAGGCCCAAGGCAAAAGTCTTGACTTGACCAGTAATACATGACCCAAAGGCCTAGAGGCATACCATGCCCAAAACATGACCCGTAGGCCCAGCCCACTAGAACTGCCCCTCCACAGCTTCTACATCATTGATCGCCTTTAGCTCCCCACCTGTATTGCTGATCGTCTAGAATTTCCTCGTACAAATTTGCACGGTGCCTGGTCCCGATGGCGGTTTCCATACCCTCTCATTCTTCCAATCTAGTTAGCTCTGCTTCTAGTGACTTCTACTGGTGCTCTGATCCTCATCTGAGGCCTTCTTTGTGTGAACTAGGCTACTTAATGGTCTTTAATGGCCCGAAGGCCCTATGTCCTGAAGGCCTTTGATGGCCCAAAGGCCCTTGAGACCCGTAGGCCCAAACTGGTGGCCCGAAAGCCTAAATTGGGTGAATAGTTCTGGTTTCTACAGTACCAAACAATACCTTCTAGAGTACTACTACAATGCCCAGAAATTCGCCTCCACCCAGTTTTGAACCTGGGTCTCTTGGATGCCAAGCAGGAGCCCTTACCACTCGGGTACGGGCTCATTGGAAAAAACCCTAATATCATACAACATCCATTTCCTCTAATAATCCCACGCTCCATAAAAATCACTACTTCAAACCATATCCCTACCTATATTTGAACTTTTAAGGTTCCTTTTGTGCATTCTAGATTATCTTAATTATTGAATTTCAGAGGTCTTATAATCATTTACCCTTATATTTACTTTTACAATCATTTCATTCCCTTGTTTACCAATAGTTTCAATGGATTTATAAATATTAATCATTGGAACATCCATAAAAAACCATTACCCACCCTCCCTCTTCATTTGCAATCCTTCAATGGTGTAACTATTTCATGACACTTCTTATCCCTCTCTTGACTCTTCTCCTTCTTCCTCAATCACTACAAGAATGTCTAACACCTCTACTTATTAATCTGATGGCCACCCAATTAAACCTCCCCCTTCAAAATGAAATACCAAACCTTCTAAATTAAAACCCAATACACCTCCCAGATCTAAACGTGCCACTAAATGAAAATCCCCACCACCTAAGTGATCATCTTACTACAAGTGGATAAACCATAACCCTAAATTAATACTCATCCCAACCTATTCTTTGAAACTAAAAACCTCTTATTCCCCTATTATTTCACTATATTCACATGCATCTTAATCGCACCAACACTTGTACGTTAGGTTTGAAAACATAAATAATTTCTCAAAGATAGAGAAATTGAAAATGAATCATGATAACACAAATAGTATTTTTGATTTATAGGTATTGTGATAGATCGGGATAGATAATAGTGATTTGGATGCTCTCAATCCTCCACATATTGAGAATATCCCTAAGGATCATCAGTACACCTAGAGGAAACTTTTACAAGATTTCATCAAAACACTAAATTTGGGAATGCATAATATCTATATTATATAGGGAGGGATAGACTGGATTATTATTATTTCTAAATTTATTGTTAGCCTCAATATATATAGCTTATAATTTATGAATTAAGAATCATAAAAGACAATTGACCTAGTTCATAGTATATAATATATCCAGGAAAGTGTTTTTTTAGCATTGGATCATATTGTATATCCCACCACTTCTAAGACAATGATCTCTCAGTTGAAGACAACCCCTCTACATATTATTCACAGGTCTTCAAGTCATTCATTTCAATAAAAGGGTTACACATATGAATATGTAATCTAACATGATGTATTAATTTTATATTCTTATTATGTCCCGTTTAAGTTGAATACAGCCAAGTAATTTTACCATTATTTTGTGGGATAATACGAGAATAAAAATTGAACTCGTATTGGAGGTAAATTCATTAGCAATCAAGGCCACCATTTCTCAACCTTTTTTGAAGTTGTTTAATTACAATGTTTGGAAAGAGTGATATTATTGATCTATATATTTTTTTCAATATGAACCTACTCTAGAATAAAAATTATCACTATCATTAGGATAATGGTTATGACATATATTTTACTTTTTTTGAGGGATATGATAGATGATCTTAGGCCACCACTCAACCTAGATTCCCTCAGGAACACACAATTACATATTTTTCTTTTCCATAAACTCTAGTAAATCCACATTTATAGTAAAATAGATTCTTTAGTGTGTAATTTCACTTCTTATTCACTTCACCATACCAAATATTTGAGGTTAGGGTCCTAGCTTATATTGAGCCACCATTTTAACCCTAATAATCTCACCTAGATCCCAAGCATCAGGTTGTCCAAGTCTATTACACTACCTTTATGACCAGTTAGGGATTTTATACTTGAAACTACCTTATCATGGGCTATGAAAAAGATATTATTTTTTATAGTTTAAATTTTTTTAGTAAAAACATAGGGTTTTTTCTATGGAGTATTCTAAAAAAACTTTTTTATGGTTTAGTTAGAAAATGTTTTGTTTTGATTTTTTAATATTTAAATAATTTATAATACAATGAAGTAAAAAAATTAAAATAAATATTATGAAAAGTGATTGAGTTATGGTTGTTCATCAACTTTAAATGATGTCATATAAATTATGGATTTTACAAATCATTACATTTACTTGTTAATGTAAGGATATACAATTATTTTACCACCAACCTATGGTCGAATGAATTAGTGGTACTAAAATAAACTGAAATCAGCATTAATTAAACCCTCATTACTTGTGTGTAATGTGATGTAAAAACACACACTTATTGCACATAGTCAAGACTCAATTAGGTTTTATGTATCCCACTTCTCTAAAGTGTGTTCTCATATACTTCCCACATGAGCCAAAAAAATTATCAAATTTCACAACTATGTCTTCCATATTCCATCATCTAATGTTTGAGAAAAATGTAGGGAGATTAATGGACCAATTAAAAGGAAATAAAAAAATTGATAAAAATAAATCAAACACAACAACATTCAATATTAAATTGTTTCTATTAATATTGAAACCACTTAATAAAATGTTATAATTTTAATTAATGAAATTTATAATCAATAAAAATACAAATATAAATAATTTTATTCCTTATTCAAATAATTATTTACCCCTTTATGAAAATGTTATCATGGATAAATGGTGGGAGATACAACATTATGGTCAAATTAAATTTGAAAATTAAAAAATTGAAGGCATAGAAATAGTAGAAACAATAGCATAGGAGTTAAATATAGATGAAATCCCTTTATGTTAACTCTCATTCATATAGGTTACTCTTTTACTACTTTGGATATCCAAAACATCATGATATCATTTCATTTTAATTTTTAGGAACATCTCATTTTTTCATAGAGTTTTTTCTCATCCACAATATATTCTTACCTAAAAAGTTATTTTTTTATATTTTTTTTGTAGAGAAATATTATGCGCTATATAATCTACGTAGACACCTATGACTAATTACATGAAATATGATATGAAATCAATAGAATTTAGTTTTAAAAAATGATGATCCTTAAGAACTTCTATTGAAACACACATCTTCTAGTTGTTCAAAAAGAGGCATAATATTTATACAAGATAAAAATGATGTTTATGTTGTAGGAATCAACTTTATATAGAATGAAAATAGCTCTTAATAGGGATATATTCATGTTTACATAGAACTAAAAATCAATTTCATGTTGGGTGGATAAAGCTTACATAGAGTGGTGGATGGTTCCTATATTCATGAAGTCCATGTTTACATTGAATTAAAAATCATGAATATAGTGGAAAGATAATTATTATTTAACATGAATTCCTTATTATGGTGTGAATGATTCTTTTTTATAGTTTTAATTCATTTTTTATCTCTTCTTTCTTCCATAGGGGATGTATCTATAAAAATACTTTAAGAATCACTAATGTCTTTATTATCTACCACATCAAGCTTGAATTCCATGTTCGTAAACTATAATATAATACTTAACAATATAAATATAAATAATATTCATTATAAACACATTTATATTTATATAAAAAACAAATAACAATATTAAATTCTCATTTTTTCCAATTTAAAAATGTTACCACAATAAAATGGTTTAAAACATTAATTCTTAAACCCATTAGATATAAATGAAGAAAAAAAATAAGTGTATAGAATGAACTGAATATTAAAAAATATCATGAATTTATATAGTATATAAATTACCTCACACTTGATCCTTGGACACCCCGATAATTGATCTTCCAAAATATTACCCATGAAAAATTAAAACATCATCCAATGTGAGATTTCTTTTTCAAAACCATATTTCTAAATTTTCTCTTACTTCCTTGAAATTTTTAGTTTTATTTTATTAATTAAGTTCATACAATTATTTTACACTTCTTCCATCCTCACATTCTCATATATTCATACCTTTACAAAAATAGCCCGCTCAACACTAAAGTGTAGATTTTAACGAAGTATTTTTTGATTCTCGGTTCATTCAATTCTCACCGTAGGATTGATTAATTTCTTTATCACCCAAAAAAATATTCATATATTTATTCATATCATAAGGTATTTTAAGGTTTGTTTTGTTTCATTATATATGGTGGGTTTTATTGATAATATTCTATGGTAAATTAATTCATTCGAATCTATATAGAAGTGGAATGCATGTTATTATATTTCCTTAAATAATAGCTTTATCCTTGTCCTACTCTTCCATTAATTCAGCTTAACTCCCTTTTATGGTAGGATATATCATAATATTAACATTTTAGTTGACAATTAATCTCCCTTTGATGTTTCCTCTAGTATGTTGCAACTCATTTCTGGTGTTCTACTATTTATGGTATAGAGGTTATTTTTATCACTAGGTAGTTATGTGATCTAAATTTCCCTGGCATGGGGTTATAGTTTCCATAAATAACTTTATATTTCGGTATTCTAGGGCCCATTGATCATAAACATTCCCCAATTACTCTAAAAATAAATATTGAATAGCATAAAAGAATTCCAAATTTTCATAACATTTTTCAACTCCCATTCAACATCATTTAGCTTGAAAATACCTATTCAGTTTCATGGGATGTCCACATTATAAAACTTTAATGGTATCAATAATTTCCTTCCCCCTTATTTCCCTTTAAAAATCATTATCATGTTATTTAGATATATAAATTGTAGGTTTTGATTCATGTAATGAAAGAGAAAAATATTTCACATAAAAATTGATGTAAAAGTGTATGCACAACATTTCATGATATCTATAAAATATTTTCTTACTTACCAGTATAAGTTTTCTTAGAAAATACCTTCACAAATTTTGAAGAATTTACTTAAATTAGAATAATTACAATTTTCAAAATAACATGTTCAAGTACACTATTTTCTCTACTCAACAACTGAATTCTTTCTAGATCATGCATAAACATCTATATTCTAGTAAATATTGATTTTTTTCTTATAAGGTGGATGTATAATAGTGTTATTCATAGTTTCTAAGGACTTGAATAATTAAATTACAAGTTATGATAGTAATAGGAGTTTATTGAAAATGATTTTTTAAATTCAACAAAATACCTCAATCATATATAATGAAGTACTCTCAATATAATAATATCTTCACTAGATTATTCTTTAGCATCTAGTTGGTAAATCATGTAATGGTTTTCTCAAGAAAAAATAAATTTTAGGAAGATATAAAAATATTTTCATAGTCCTATTAGGATTGTTATTAAAATAGAGGACCACAAATCATATCATGAGATTAAAATATTATTCTTTATTTCATGAATTCCTCATATATAGAATTTGAAACTAAGTTCATTTCAATAAGAATATACAACGAGTTAATAGGTCAATTCAGTTCCTAATGATTATTATAGATTCAATTTTTTCAAGGTAATTTAAATTCATCCCAACATATTTCAGAACACGCAAAAAGTAAAAAATTAACACTAAGAAAAAACATAAAGAAGAGATAAAAATTTTAAAAATAAAACCAAATTTTTAAAATAAAAAAACTTTAAAGGTTCCCTCCCCTACACATAAATAAGAAATTATCCTAAATTCATGCTAACATATTATTCCATAAAATATATTTTAATGGAATCAAAACAATTATTTATGAGTTATAATAAGGTATAACTTGACTTGTATTAATTGATATACTGGTTGGAGGAGTGTGTTCTCCACCAATAGTTCTTTTTGTATATTTAAATATACTTTATGTAGCATATCCCCATTGATAGTAAATTGGTTTTCTTCGCATTCTTTCTCATCATTCATAAAACCAAAATGATATAGATGAGTGGATATAAATGGACATTCAAATCTGAACTAAGGTTTTAATGACATCAACTAGAGATTTTTTTTATATAAATAGTATGTACCATTGATGGAATTAATTTTATAGAATTATATTTTAAAGAGACCCTCTAGTTCTTTCTTTATAAATTTGAGAGTTTTAAAAATCTTTTATTTTAAATTTGTTTAACTCCTGTAGGTATAGTATTCTACTTTTTACAACCCATTACATGTTTATATTTATCTCCCTTAATTATTAGTATTTCTTATGCTCCAATTCCATAGGTAGGTCACAACACTTCCCATAAATCAACTTATATGAACTCATACCTATGGTTGTTTTGTAATATGTTTTTTAGGCCCATACATATCTTTAAACCATTAATTTAAATATTTTCTATCAATGTTTATAGTTTTCTCCAAATTTATTTATTTTATTTATTTAATACATCAGATTTTCCATTATTATGGGGGTAGTATAACATTTTTGTCTGTTTTTTCACACCATACATCCTCATAAAATAATATATTCTCCGACTAAAATAATGATTCTCTTGATTATTGATATTTTACATTGGACCTCTAATCCTATAAAAAAATCCCATAACAAAATAACAAACAATATTATCATCATCAGTTTTATTAGCCTTATCTTTCACCCATTTTAATACATAATCTACAAAAAACAAGATGTAAGAGTTACCAAATGACATGGGAAAGGGTCCCACGAATTACATTCTACATATATCAAAGATTTAAAAAAATAAAATATGTTTTTGGAAAATTTAATTTAATTTGGAGATGTTACCAATGAATTGAAATTAGTTACACCTTTTACAAAATTTATGTGAATATTTTTTATAAGTATTTCAGTACATTCATGATTACAAAATATTTCTAGCGGTCTTTTTTTTCAAACCTCATAATAAATTACTGAACTATTCTAAAAAAAACTTTAAAATATTTGAATTAATCATCATATGTATGCTCCAGTAGATAGATGTTACCTTTGTATCTAGATCATCTTTGATGAGATCCTTGAAGTCATAGTCCAACTTGTCCCATGTATGAATTTATTCTTCCACATTTATTTTCCCCTCGTTGATTCCACGAGCCAAAATCCAGTCTAGCAGTCTTTAAGATTAAAAATTTCCTCCATAAAGTATAGTATGGAAAAAATTATGAATGGTTTGTATATTACTATCAAAGAACTATATTCTTATTATTTGATATTTAATGATTTTCTAAATATATGGATCCCCCAAAATGTAAAATTTTTAATTAGATTTGTTTATAATAACTTAATTGGGGTTGATATGGGATGACACCGAATAATATACCAAATATTTTACTATATCAGTATACATGGAATATTCTCCTTTTATAAAATAAAATATATCCAATAGAATAAAATATATCCTACTCAGGTGATCAGAAAACTACTTATCAGTTTCTTATTTTCATTAATCTTTATATAGAATACTGAGAGTAATAAGATCAATTTTACTAGACTTCATTTATCCTAGAATTTCTTTATGAAATACTATAAAATTTATTAGAAAAGGTTATGAATTTAGTTCATAACATGTATGATTCAAATTTTTTGAAAAAAAAAATCTTAAAACTCATTATCTAAGGTTAAGTAATATCTATAGGTAGTATCAAATGTTCCTGAGGTATTAAAAATTAATTTATATCATCCTATAACTCTTTAGGAAAATAATCTCCATCTACATGATTTGGAATAATCATAAAGTAACTTAAATGGGTACTATGAATTTGTTAAATGCATAACTGAAGTAGTGAGAAATCTTTTCTTTATGTGATCAAAATATTCTTGACACATAAAATAAAAAATAAACATCTTTTAAAATTAACCTAGAAAGGGGATGAATAATATTAAAACCAAATATTTGGTGGACCTTTAATAAAATCTTAAATATTATAAAAATATATAACATGATTCAAAAAAGTTTTATAGGTAAAGTATTTAATTACTTAAATTTTTTATTTTCCCACATCAATGTCATTTTTTGGAATAAAATTTTCTAGAACTATTCTGGTTTCTACCATTAAGTGACAATTTTTAAAGCTCAAAATGAATTTATTTTGAATTTTAGATTTCAAAAAAAAATTGTATATTTCTGATGCAGTGAACAAATAATTTCCCAAAAATAGTGAATTCATCGAAAAACATGTACAATAAATCTTCAATATGATCAGAAAAGATACTTAAAATATATCATTAAAATATAATTTGTGCATTGTATAATTCAAATTCAATGCTATTATAATAAAAGGTTCTAAAGGGAAATGTAAATATGGTCTTCTCTTGGTCCCTTATCATAATATCCACTAGAAAAAAGTGAACTTAAAAATAAAATACAGTAATGGGTTCTTATTACTAATATTTCTAACATTAAGTAAATAAAGGAAACCAGAAAATAATATTTTATAGTGACCTCATTTAGGTTCCTATTATATATTCAAACTCTCTAGATATTCTAAATAATCCTAGGTATTAACTCATTAGATTAATTTCTCACTATGGCTAGACCAGTTTTTTTAGGAACATAACGAATGGGAATAACTAGTTGTGATTTTGAGAATCTCTAGATAGTTCCTTCTACTAATATACTCACTATTTCCTTTTTCACCATCACAATCTTAATGGGTTTTAGATTTATTTGGGGTTTCATAATAGTTTAGGAATTCTTCATATGTAATATTTAATTCATGCTGAATTTGGAATTGATTCTTGAAATATCCTCAAGACAACAGCCTAATTATTTAAGAATTTTCTATCAATTTTCAACCAATTAATGTATCTAATGATACTATATATTATTAGTAATTATAAATGGTAATAATTCTCCACCTATTAGTAACACGTAATTCAAATCAGTATACAGTGATTTTAATTACTATTTTAGGGTATTTTATAAGTATGAAATATGATTGTTGTTCCTCTTATCGAATAACAGTTCTTCATGTTGACAAGAATAAAAATAAAATTATTTATTTTATAAATATTAAATTAATTCCACTGAAAGACTCATAATCTACATCATTATCTAGTTTAAATATAGATAATACATAGTTTATAACTACTCCTTTTTACCATTAAATTTTTAATTATTAAATTTTTTCCTAATGATAAAATTTCATGTAACATATCTGAATCTTCACTAGGTTCATCCTCTTTGGTGTGGGTATGTGTATTAATGTAATTATCCTCTTATGGGTTCAAAAATCTATGTTGGGGTTTCCTTCTTATACAATAATGATAATTGTGGTTGTCTTCAAGAATATACTTCCTAAATTAATGGCATATTGTGTTGGTACTCTATATTCCATGATGTTAAGTATATAAAAGTCAAATTGAATAATCAAATTCTAAATTATAACTATAAAATCCTCTAGATAATCTTGTAGGAAAATATGATGATCAATTTGCAACAAATAAATCCAGTCTTATGGAACTTAATTCTCCCATATCCAATGAAAAAACACTATGTAAGGAAAAATATTAATAAAGAACCAAAATTACATAAATAATCTGAAATATTCATTGACTTAATGGTGTAAAAGATAGTAAATATCCTCAGATCATGAATTTTTTTGGTTAATTGTTGTGTTATCAATTTTAAAATACTTTTATCTAAATTTATTCACTAATTTCCTTTAAGACTTATTACATTTGTTTATAATTACATGAGGAACTAGGTATAATTTAGAATTTTAAAGAGATATTCCAGAAATGGAATATTGATTTCAAACTTTTGGATTGTTTTCAAAATTTATCATTATAGTTAAACCTCTGGGATATTTTTGGATTGGACCATAATTTATTGGAAAGGATGCAGGACATATTACTTTTTCTATTATTTTTATTTCAAAGGTTTCTCTAGCCTCTTTAATTATTTTCCAACATTATTCCCTATACCATTCTCTTTGGATTCCCAATTTTTGAGTTCATAAATATATGAAAAAAAATACCTATACTTTCCTTATTTTCTAAATGATTTTTCTTAGTTAATGGTTTGGAAGGTGAAGTCTTATTTTCCAATTCTTATTTTTATTATACATACATTCCATTTTGGATAATAGATTGGTTGGTCTAGTAATTTTTATGGGTGTTTATATGATATTTATATAGTAATAGTTAATTAATTCTTTAACTCCTTGACATTATTAATAAATTCTATATCATTGGTCCTTGGTGTTGAAAATTATGGGTTAGTGTGCTTGTTGAATTTTTTTGAAATGGTTTTTTTTCTAATAATTAGTGGTTTATTAGAATGTTTTTTTCTAATTAATTTCTCAAATAGTTGTTTAATGGTTTTTTGAAAAGTTGGAACTTTATGGTTTTTCTCTTAGAATGGTAATTATTACTGCAAATTGTTGTTATATGGTGTTATATCCATATTTTGTTGATTTTCAAATCCATATTTGACTTGTGAGTATTATATGAATCCTAAATTTTTCTATTGATGTTACCTATACTGGTAATCCCATAAATTACTTTATATACCATTAATCTTAATAAAATAATCAATATAGTGTTTCGGAGATGTACATACACCCCATTCCATCAATATTTTTTGTTTCTTTATTTGATTTATTTAGGGAAATTTTTCTGAAAAGAGTAACCTGTTCATAATTTATTGATTAAACCAATGAAGTTGAGTCATAAGATATTACATCACAAAAAAAACTCTAGTACTTTACCTATTATTCAAAACAACATATACTAGTGATTTGTCTAATAAATCTCCTAAAGTTTTTAAACCTAATATATTCTTATCATTGATAGGTAATCCTTGATAAAAGATGATAATAAAAGGGTGATCCTCTTTGTCTAGATGTGGGAAACAGTTACAAAAATTCTTGAATATCTATTAATAATCATAAATAGTCTTTCTAGAATCATTTGTAATTATATAAATATCCTTTATCATGGATTTACCTCTATAATTGGTGAAAAAGTTTAAGGTATTCTTCTTTTCAATTATTCTGAATCATGCAATTTAGAATGAAAATTGAGTCCACAAAAAAATTATGACTCTATTATCATTTGAATCAAAATCCCATAAATGTAGAACAAGATATGGATTTTTAAATCCCTTAAATTTAAAGAAAATAGTGATAAAAAAGTAATCTAAGTGAAATATTTAGATCAAAAAAAGGAATAGGTTTTAAATAGAAATCATATCTCAATGACATGAAATTGATATGTGACAACCCCTTCCATTAATGCATCTTAACCAAACATGCACTACACTTGTGTACAAAAAAAATAATTATCATAATCACCTATTTCAGATCCTTATTCATATATATAATCTTTTCTTAAATTCATCTTAAAAAATTTATTATAAATATATTAGTTAATTATTTCCATCATCAGATGTTATTAGCTTCAATTGTTTATAAAGAATGAGTTTCATAATTGTGGTGTTGAAACTTGTATATAGATTCAAGGCTCGTCATTTTGAGATCATTTTAGGATTAGTAATTGATTTTTTATAATGATTTATAGAGATATAATTTCATTTTATAAGTATTTTGGTTATTATTTGTGATAAATGCCATATTACACTAGTTTTTAAGTTTCCATAGTCATCCAAGATAGATATTTATAGAATTCTTAAATCTAGTGGTTAAAATGACCAAAATAAGAACAAACCATAATATAAAGGTCAGTATAGTTAATAAAGTTATTTTATTGAAAAAATATCATTATTAAAGAATCATTATTATATTATATAGTTATATCTATAGTGGTGAATCATATTAAAAAATATATTTATAATGAAGAAAATTATAGATGAAAAATGAAATATGTCACTTTCATAGAGGCGGTAGTCCCAAAGTATATATATGTGACTTATTCATTTAAATGTTACAAGGGGAAAATATTGAGTTTATTATAATTTAAAATTCATAGTAATGTTATAAATATCATATTAATATATTATATACTCTAATTAATCCAACCACGGAATGAGGTCATGAAAAATAGATCTTGTCTCTTATAGAGGCAGTTGTCTGCACGTAATACAACGACCTTTTCATTTTCTAAATGGTTGAGAAGAATGTGAATAATTAGTATAGAATAGACATCATAACATTTTAGTATACTTTTGATGATGATATAATTATTTCAATATACTTGGATTAGATTTGGATGTTGTAGAAGAATAATTATAGGAAAATAAATGAAAGAGGAGTAATTTAGAATTTAATTATACTCTTTGGAAGTGATCCTTTGAAAATTTGATTAAATTTTTGTATGGTGATCATTTAAAAACACCATAACCTCTAAGACATGACTATAATTAATGGGGATTTAATTTAATAGGTTTTGGTTGAGTCTATGTGTCATGGGGTGTGTAGAAAAGTATGGTGGTGATGGTTTCTTTTATAAGATATATGAGTGGATTTTTATAATAATATAAATGGTAATGTGACTATTTAATCATCATATATATCAAATAATGAAAAATAATGGATTGGGGTAAGGAGTATAGTTGTGGATTCCCCAAACAAGTATTTTATCACTTTTTTTCAAATATTTTTAAGTCCTTCACTCTTAGATTTTTTAGTTTTTCCATTTTTGGTTTTTATCATGGTAACTAATTTTTACCTATGTAATTTACTTATATTGACTAAAAATGTAATTATAAATATTAAATAATATAGGTAAAATATTAAAAACATGAAATATTTTTTATCAAATAATATTTCTAAGGGTGATGAAAATTAATTTATAATTATAAAGCATAATGGTTAAAACCCATTTTTAAATGAAGTATATTTGTAGTCATAATAAAAATGTTTAAGAAGATATTATAAATTTTTTTGATTTCCATGATACTAATATGTTTATCATCAACCAATGAAGATTTATATGTCTTCCTAAGAAATTCAAAGTAGAATTCTACCATTTGAAAACATAATTAAAAGAAAAATATTAAAAAAAGAGTATATTATTAGAATAAAAGATTATTTAAGTATCAAAATGTCAAACATGGACTTTAAAAATTCAAAATATTAGTTTAAATTAAATTATTTTACTCCATACATATATTTTTAGCCATTAATATTGTTTTAAATATTTTTAAGTCATTTATTCCTCACGATATACCCATAAATAGTATAGTGTTTGTAAAAACTATATTTTTCTTTATTCACATAAAAAGAATTAATTTCATAAAAATATGAAATATTTAACTTATTGAAATTTATTATTCTAATTCCAAAATGTTGTTAAATTATTCAAAATAAAATTTTAGAATTTTAGAATTTTACTTTTAAAAAACCTTAATAATATATTAAAAATTATTTTCTTAGAAAAATGTGTTTTAAATTTTTTAAATTCTCATATTTTTGTCTCCTATCAATTAATAATTATATTTATGTTAATATATTAATCATATAAAAATATATAATATATAAAGTATTAAAAAATAAAGAACATTTAGAAAAAAATATTTATAACATAAAATGATCATATTAGTTATTTTTATATATTAATTGAATTTTATCCATTCATTAGTATTAAAAATGAAATTTATTTTATTTCAATATATACTTCATAATTTTGATACCTACATTTTTAAATGAAAATTTTGTGGGAACATTTTAATTATTATATAATGTCTCATTTTTTTGGATTGATGTTTCAGGTTAAACATCCTATTAAGTACATGAGTATTCAAAGGAAAATATAATTTATAATATCAAGGTGATATATGGATACGTAAAATAGTTATATAAAACCAAGATATGTTGTTCACATAAAAAATATTTTTTTTAAATGAAATTAACACATAATTTAACTTTAGTATAATATATCACCTTGAGAATGATGATCAATCTGAATCACAATACTATAAAAAATTTAATTTTTTAATAGATTATATGAGGTGTATTATCTTTGTATAAATTTATTTATGATAGAAACCTAATTAAACTTTCTCTTTTTTGAAGAAACACATTGAAAATAATATTACTTTCGATAGACCATTATAATTGATCTTAAGATGATATTGTTTGGGATGATATATTTTTTCCATTTCCAATTATATTTTGGTTGGATACATTATTTCATCAAAAATAACATTATGATAGCTAATTTGTTATGGAATTACTATTTATATCAAAAATATGATTTTAAATAGTAATATTATTCCATAAAAATACCATTTATGATATAAATCTAAATTTAATCACAAAAATATCTAGAAAATTAATTGAAATTGAATTAGTCTGTCATGAAAAAGGAGTATTTTAAACTAAATTGTAATTAAATCATAAATAAATAATAATAACGTAAATTAATTAAAAAAAGTAATGTAAAAAATAAAAACAAACAATTATTATAAAATTTAAACACATATAATATAAAAAAACTCACATAAAGGAATATAATAACGATTTCTCCAAGAGGGTGGGTGTCACCTCCATCAGGTATAGAATAATCTATCTACAATCCATATGTACATAACTATATAAACTTTATCATCTTACCATATTATTTTCATTTCTACTTATATTTTTTATCCTACTATTGAATTTATTTATTCTAGCTGGTATTGTTTTACTTCCAACTCTTTGATCAATCTTTATATAATATCATCCTAAACTTTTAGCCTCACCTCATAATCCATGAAAATGAATGACGGTGATCTCACATGTTCTCCCTTCAAGATATAAGATCACATCACTTTAATACCAATGTAAATACCCATAGTTTATCATGAACTAACACGGATCACCCATTATTATTGAATACCACTCAGTATTACCTACATCCAAGACAACACATTAAAACATAGCTTGCATGAGTCCATATTTCTGACATCTATCTCGTATGAATCTCATATATCCCAGAAATATACATCTCATATATCTATTATAATCTTATAAATTGTAATTATAGTTATAAAAAATTATATTAAGTTAATTTGAAAAAATAAATAAATAATATTAAACACATTTTATTGGTGTTTCTCCTAAGAAATTAATCTTTTAATTAAATAATTCTACACCATATTATACATGATTAACTTTGTAACTCATAGATCAATTTCTAACTACATAAATTTTTCATTTATACTTATTATAAAAAATGTATATTTATAAATTATTAAATAATATTATTTACCAATTATCTAGGATGTATAAAATAAGCACAACTCACATCTATATATGTGATATCTTATCTCCCATGATTCTATTAGTTTTAAGATAATCTCATTCAAAAAGTCATGACTATTTTTATATGCATGTAATAACTCGCAGGCCTGGGTAGGGGTGTAATTAGTTCGATAAGGCACACAAGACACATTAAATCTCTATATCTCTCTTTTTAAGGAAATCTAAAAACAAATAGAAACATTCATTAATGAAAACCTCACTTCCCCTCCCTTTTCATGTCTGCTCCTATGAGTTGAGGGAGTAGTAGAATGGTGGAAACCCCTAGTTTATCCTTTATTTCCCCAATACTATGTGTCTTATCAAAACCAATGTCACTCTATGTTAGTATAAAGAAATAAATTATCAAATAATGAGGTCTGGAATTATCCAGATTTCTCAAAGGTCGTAATATCTTCTTTTCTAGTAGAATTTTAATCCCACACATTTAGCCGGGTGAAATTGGTGGCTGACAAGGATGGTGTTTCTACCTCATCCTCTTACCTTCCCTCGAAGCACACCCCCACCCTTTCGAAGCTATCCCTATAGGTGGATGTATGTTCTATTAACCTTTTATTAGAGATTTTTTCATATCTCCCATGCATCCCCTCTACACCATTGGATGACTGAATTCTCACCAATATTACATTGTATGAAAGTCTTAGGGAAAATACTTGGCCATAACTGTTTCCCCTCATCATTACCCTTTTCCTTGAGCTCTTATACATTCCTCTATCTCACTCATTCCTACATCTAACAGTTATAGTGTATTATCATATACTCTCAAGAGCTCTCTTCTCTCTCTTTTGGTCTAATTCCCTCCCTCGAGTGAGGTTCCATCTCATAGATTAGAGGATGAGACTAAGACTCCCCTTGATCCTACTTCCACCCCAAGAAGTGTCTGTACTGGGTCTCAATCCAGTATTATCTCTTTATTTTTTTCTTCTCATGAAAACTATCCTTCCCACACTAGGGTCTAAGTCTAGGCACCCAATTTTGTGATGATTTCCTTCATCATTTGGAACACTCAGGGCCTTGGTGCCTGAGTGAAGACAAACTTCCTTTACAATGATATTTCCAACCATATTTCCTCTATCATAGAGGTTCTTGAGATGATACAAAACTCTTACAATCTTGAAGGTTTTTCTAATAATATGGGAATGTGTGGTTTCATGCATAGTGAACCATCAACCACCATATTCAGATATTATGGATATCCTCTATATCAATGGATAAAATTGATATTTTCAAACCAATATGTTTCTATTAAAGTATGTCCTAGTTACTCGAAATGGTTCATTTAATTCATGTATTCTAAGTGTGATGATCACTCAAGGGAACAATTATGGTGTGATCTTGAAACCTTTAACTTGGTATATTTTTTCTGCTTGGTGGGAGGTGAGTTCAATACTATTATTGACCTTTTGAGGAAGAATAGAGGTGGTATTTACTGTTGGGTGAAAACCAAATCCCACATCAGTTTCCACAAAGTATTAAGGATAACATATAACCTTGTAGGGTAAATTCTTCCTAGAACCCATGGGTTTTAGGATATAACACTATAAGGGCATATGTTTTGGGCCTAGGAGACCTAGGGATGAATGAAATCGATCCTGAAAAGTGGTATTAGAGCTATGGTGATGGCTTGGTGTGATGTAGGATAATGGATTCCCCAAACCAGATTGAAAACTATATTGATTACTCATTTGAATAATGTGAATATATGGTACCTTATATCGAAAGTCTTCCTGATAAATAGTGGTCGGGTGGTGAGTCTCGGTGATGAGAAATCAATTGTGAAAGATGTTTGAATATAATGTAATATCATTGAAGGAGAGGCATGTGTGGTCACTGGTTTGAGGGGAGGATTGTTGGGTGAAAATCCAATCCCACATTGGTTTCCACAAAGGATGATGGATCACATATAATATTGTATGGGAAATTCTTCCTATAACCCATGTGTTTTAGGATGGAACCCTATAATGGCCTATGTGTTAGGCCTGGGAGACCTAGGTCTGGAGGAAACTGATCCTGAAACTTACCCTTTAAGGGATAGACTTGATTTCTTGTATTTCAAAATTTGGAAGTGTTTGGATAATATGGGATTAATAGGTGAAAATTTTAAATGGTTCAATAATCCAAAATACAACAAACGTACCTCGTTCTAATTAGATCGATGTCTTACTAATATTGAAGTAATATGCTCTTTCCAAAATGTAAAGGTCCGACATATGGTCTATGCACTCTCCAACCACTCTATACTTATCATAAACTTGAAGCTCCTAATCAAAGGAATAATATTCTTCTCCTTCTCCAATTAATATCCTCATTACCCCAACTACTATCATGTTTGTCATGAATCTTGGGCTAAGAAAATGTATAGATTTTTTGGATTGACTTTCATAAAAATAATTCACTTACAAAAGAGAGTCTTAGAATCTTGGGATAATACATAGTCCTCTTATTCCAAAGATATGGATCTCATTAAAGATGATATCAATCTAGAAAATATAGATTATAATAAAAGTGGGTTTATGATTCCTTTATGACTAACACCCTAAAAAAAGAGTCATCTAAATGTAATATTTTTTGAGCATTAGAGAATAGTTCATAAATAATATAGATCTACTTAGATCAATAAAGGATAAAAAATTAATACTTATTTTCAATAATGAATAAAATAAAAATGGTGCAAAAGCATTCCAAACATTCACCTCAATGGTGGATCTTTCACTAGTGACCTTGAGGTGGTGGATAGTATGTTCAATTCATTACTTAGTTACTCAAATTCTTTCATATGGAATAGTTTCCCAGATGGAGTGGTTGAAATCTTCAATTCAGTTACTAACTTGGTTTCTCCATATATAAACTCCTTATTCGATATCATACCTGATGCGAAAGAGGCATGGGATGCTATTAAGTCACTAAATTAATAAAAATATCCTGATATTGATGGTTTCCTAAGATCATGTTATGAAAACTCTTGGTACATATGGAAGAACATTCCTAATGCTTCCATCCATGATTTCATTTGTGGTGGATTTCTCCCTCATGTTTCATGATCCAAAAAGATGTTACTTATTTCAAAAGTAAAATAATCCCCCTCCATAATGAAATTCAGAACCATAAGCATGTGTAACATCAGGAATAAATTCTTATCTTCACTTATCAACAAGATGCTCTCTCATTTCATTCACAACTAGGAATCAGGTGAGAAACATGTTTTTATCAATAGAAGATAAATTCAAGGTGATATTGGTATTGTCTAAGAAATGATAGGGGAAATTACATGTGGGAAGGGTGTTCCAATATTGTTATCAAGGTGTATATAGACAAAGCTTATGATATACTCGAGTGGAATTTCATTCCCCATTTGATGAGGTATATGATCTTCTCAAAATGGGTGGTTGATCTATTCTTCTGTTATTTTATCCCTCCCTATATCTCTATTAACTTCATGGGAAGGACATTTGGCTTCATCAAGTTGGTAATAGGGAATAGTAAATGGGATATGTGATCTCCCGAAATATTCATTATTTTTTGTGATACTCTATATAGAATCATCGATTCTTGTATGAAACTGAGAAACATTCTCTCATACCATATAATAAACACTTCACTAGTGTATCTCACCTCTTATTCACCAATGACATGGTGTTATTTATTAATATAATTATCAATTTCATTAGAGTTTTTAATAATATCATAGATAAATACTCTAAATAGAGCGGGAAAATTATCAACCCTGATTAGAGTTCGGTTTATATTTCATCCTCCTACCCAGAAAGATGTGCGAAAAAAATTCAATCCAAGATGGTCATTCACATAAGTAAATTTCCCATGGATTACATGGGTTATACACTTTATCTTGATAGACTCTGCATCTAAAACATTTAAGGACTAGATAATAGGATATTCAATCGCATTATTAATTTGAAAAATCACATTCTATCATTTGGAGGAAGAATAACCCTTGTCAATTGCATTTTGACATCTATTCCAATATATATCCTCACTGTTCTTAAGGTATCCAAGGAGACCCTACATGAGATTTAAAACCTCTTATCTTCATTTATTTATGATTCCCATGTAGATATGAGATTTTATTGGTCTTCCTAAAATAGTTTATCAAAACTAGCTAACCATTGGGGAAATAATGTGAGGAATGTCATTTATATGATGTACTACTTACAAGGAAAGATGGACAGGGAGACCATTGAAGGGAAGCCCCTTTAGATTACGTTCACCACTGATAAATATGGAAGTGATTTGAACTTTCTGAGGGTTAAAACCTATTATCAATGGAGAAACTCCTCAAGGACACATTCTGACTCTTCAGATCCATACCTTCTGGATTATTGGATAGGAGGATATTAATTTCCAAAATCATAACTATGTGGGTATTAAGTTGGGCTATGTAGGATGACTGAACTTGGAGATGAAATTCAGGCAATCAATTCTCTACCCTTCTTTCATCCAGTCCATCTAGGATCCCAACCAAAAAAACATGTCCGGTGATATTGGAATGGAGGATATTCCCAATGATTGAATCTTCCTGGGATCTACATCAAGATCCATCTCTACTAAGGATTATAGAATAATGCTTATAGATTCTCGTAATACTGAATTTTTTGGTGTTCTCCTTCAGTTTAATGATATTATAGTCAAATAAAGATTCTTGATCTGGCGTATTATCACCCATTAAATATCTACGAATGCATTGGTTAAAGGTAATGTTATTGAATTAGCCTCAAAGTTATCATGTTTCTAGGTTCATTAGGAATAATCTACCATGCATCTATTTTTTCTCAATGTGATTGGACGAACATGATCTAGAACACTTTTTGTGAGTTTATTGGTTTTAAAATACTTTTCAATTCTATTTATGTCTTTTTAAGCTCTAGTTTAGTGGTGTGGGTATCAAAAACCAAGAGAGGTAGGCGTTAACCCTCATACTTACTGTTGGCTATTGGTGAATCTAAGAATCAAGGAACATGGTCTATCATAATAGTCTCCCATCCTAAAGAATAGATTTTTTTGTGATGGAAATATGTCTTGTATTAGACCTCTCCTATATTTTGAAGAACTAGGAGAAGGCACCCTCCTTGGGGAATATTATGGTGAGAAGGTATCATTCCCCTCCTTCCATACCCACCCCTAGGGTCATTGGATTCATTGGAATCCTCCCTTCTGTGGCCTCAAGATGAATAATGATGGACCATTAAATCATGGTCACTGGTGGGAGGTTTGTTTTTTTATGATTCCAATGGATATGTGATCTTTTCATTTAATGAATTCTATTGGAAATGTGATTATCTATATATGGAATTTAATTCCATCATTAGTGGCCTCAATCTTTTACAATCAAAATACATTCCCTTGGATATGATGGAGACTGATTTCAAGATCATATGTATCTCTCTCAGATTTCTCATATCTACTCCTTGACACGTTACCTATTTAATTCAAAAATGAAAGGCGTGCATCAACAATGGGTTTAAAATTCTCCAGACGTGGCACGATGAAAAAAGTGTGGATGATTTGTTAGATTTGAGGGCTACCTAGGAGTCCCCCCTCTTATCATTTTCTAATACTGGTTACCTTCCCCCATGGTGTGTTTATCATGTTATAGGGGATGCTCTTGGAATTTACTATTACAACCCCCATTGATTGTTTCCTCTTTTACTTCCCCACCATCTTTTTTAATAAAATATAATAAAGTAATATTTGGTAATAATTCTTGATAAATATAGATATTTTTTATAGACATAAAACCAACTTCATTTTTCTTTAATTAATTGGCATGGTATTCCATTTTTATTACACTCCACCAATTATTTATGTCTGTTATAGATTCATAGTAATTTATATAATAATCATGATGTTATTGATATTCCTATAAAAATGGGCCAATTTCTAGTGGATGAAATTTTTATTTAATTTCATCGATTCCTTTTCTAAGATGAATTTGAACCCATAAATAAGTATCAGACCAAGGACATTTAATTATTTTTAAATAATTCAGTCCCATATAATATAACTCAATTATTTCATCTAACAAGATATAAAATTAAACATCAATTTTTTGTGATGGTATCCTTTTAAAAAGACACTACTATTAAATTTTTTTGAATCACTATATGTGTGTGTATGAAATAAAAATTAATAAACCACATACAACTTATAAGATTTAACCAAATTGGATAATGAATTATATAGTCCATGAAACCAACTATCTATTTTCATTCTATGATGTAGTTCCAGGATAAACAAAAAAATATTATAATATATTAAATAAAAAATTATTTCATACACTATACTATAAATAGTAAGATATGTCATGAGATATGAGTTGGAATACCAACTCATACCCCTTAAAATTTATTAAAAGATAAAATTTTACAAGTTGAAGAACAATATGCAATATTTTTTTTCCAAAACATAAATCATAATGAAAATATTCTATAAATTATTAAAAAAATATTCAAATCATATCCTAAAATTTTAATTTAGGTTTTAAATGGATTCGTTTATATACCTTATCAAAATTATGAGCAACCACCCAATGTTTACTATAATTTTTTATTATATATGTCTTTGAAACTAGTAATAAAAAGTATAATGGTGTGATTATTAAAGATAATCCATTATAATTTTTGTTATTTTTTTATATGAGTATCATATAATCTAAAAAGAAATTAATATGATTTTACATTTTAATAATGATTAAAAAAAGAAAAAATATCAACTAATACATATATCATGTCAATTCATCAAAATTAAGTAGAACATATTTATGATATCTATATTGTTCCCTGTCTAAATGTCATCATTAATGATCATCACCAAAATTAATTTCATGATATTAGAATAATTATAATTTATGTTCTATAACTACATCAATATTTTCCACATTTTAACCCATTCGATTATGTTTTCAAATCTATTCCGTTTGAAAAAAATAAAATTAAAAAATTGATATTTCGTTCACCATTTATGAATATGAAATTGATCATCCATCCAATGATTTATTTCATAAAATAATAATTAATTTTTCCATGCTCTATAACATATAAATATTTATTTAAATTGTAATATACCACTAAATATTTCTTTATATTTAATACATAATATTAGATGATATATTAAATCAAATTAATCTAGTGAAACTATTTTTACAATTCAAAAAAACATATAATAGTGTCTTATTGCATCATAATATTTTGTAAACACACATTTTAATTAGAAATATTATAATATTTAGGTCAACACATCCCAAGTTAAATAATTCAACATCATTCAATTATCCATTAATCTTACATGATAATCATGACTTTTTAATTGAGTAATATAGATATTTTAGAAAAAGAAAGACAACTTAGAGGCACATACATATGGTAACCCCAAATATATTATCCACTTATAAAATACTAAAAAATAATATTTATTAAGTTATTTTCAATATTTTTTATTCATTAAATATTTTAATATTCTATTTTAAAAAAACTAAAGTTTCAAACACATAAAAATTTGGGAAAGATATAATTGTTTTTTTAGTATATTTAGTCTTTAAAGGTGTGTCAAACAAAATATAAGATATTTTTACCAAAACAATTATCCCCATTACATGTGTAATCTTACATTTTTCAGAAAAATAAATCATAAAAATATCATAGGTCCCAAAAAAATACATTTATTTATCAAATTTTGATCTCTTTTAAATGAACTAAATTTTTAGTAGTTTTTATTTAGTCTTATGGTAACATGAGGTAATGAAGGGACAATATATTTTACATCAAAACTTGAGAGAACTATTATATATCTATCTATTTGAAATATAACTTTTATAATATTATTTTTATTCCTTCAAAAATAATACTCTGTAGAAACAAATATATAATGAAATTTAAAATAAAATGTTTTTTCATTGAAAAGCATAAATGATTTGCTACAACCCATGACGTATGACGATTATTTTAGACCATGTGTACTACATCCAGATAACATACAATTTGATAAAATCTCACTGATTTTTTCATTAATGTAACATTCCTTATAAAATTATTTATGATAAGTACATCATATGTAGTTACACCGTCAGTCTAAAAAATTATCCCATTAATCGGTGGCTTTTGATAAATTTTGATACTTTTTTTAGATGTCTGAGCTTTAGAAATACCAAGTAGATATATAGATCCTTTTCCAAAATCAAAAGAGGTATCTTATACGAAGTTTTTAAAATATAGAAATAAGATTATTTACTATTGTGAGTACCAAATGGATATAAATCATTAGAAGAAAGATAAAACCATAAGTTATGAGGTTCCAAACAAAAAATTGATGAACTTGTCCAAAGTGTTCCCATGAATAAAAATAACATGGATTATTCATTATCTTATTGGCTTAAATATTGGATATATTCCATTGAATGAATTAAGTTGTATTATGAGGCATAAAATTATTCTCAGATCTAGGGATAACCCAAAAATAACTCAACTAATGAAAATTAAAAAAAAACAAGATTTCCCATCTTGTTCCTCATTATACATCGATTCTCCACATGTTGGAAAACTAAAAAATACGGATTTTTTCTATAGTATAAGATGCAATCATTTGAAAATGTATCCATCATATGATAACTATGGCCCAAATTATAGACCACTAACTAGAAATAATGGAAACTTACATGAAGAGTGTTTACCTCAAGATATAATGATCTTACCAAACAAAATAGTTGATCAAAACAAATATTTAACATTGAAAAATATGATTTAGTAGCTAACATTTTTCTAAAATCTTCAAATTTTCTTGTATTCCATTTGAGATATAAGGCATCCATATACAATTTCAACAAAGTGTAAAATTAAAATGGTTCCAATTAGGGATTCAAATTATATATATAATTTTCTATTTCTTAAAATTAAATCCTAACAATGTCTTATACTAAAATTTTAATTTCTAATGGATCTAGAACTAAAATATTTTTATCTTTCTCTAAATTCCATTCACCATGTTGATACCAAAAGATATTATTTTTATGAAAACCAAAATATAAGATATGTTCCCCAACATTATAAAACATTTAAAATCTTATGAGACCTAATTTCATACAAGGACACTTAATTTATCCTTCAAAAACTAATTCTTAATATAATGATTCAAATTATATAAATATTTTGACACTATTAATGTTGAAAATATTTATATAAGAACCATTTGGATTTTTGTGATAATTAATCCAGTCACAATTTTGTAACAAAAAAAATATTTATTTTCTAGGAGAATAGCCTTCAAAAATAATATAATAAAATAGTTTGTTATATAAAATCTGAAAAATGTATTATGAAAATTATTTTCAATACATGACCACTCAATTATTTAAATTACATAAATTAATTTATGAAAATTTATATGACTATTTTCATTATTTTATTAATATCTATTATTAAAGTAGAGTATAATATTAATTATTTATAATAATTGATATGATTATATAATAACTTCTATTACATTTTACAATTTTATAATAATTTATTGTAATTCAAAGTAATTTAAAAAATATATAATATATTTTATTAATTTATAAAATTTTATACTAATTTATTTTTAATAATTTATAATGATTTATACCAATTTAACTAGTTTAAAATAATTTATACTAATATATTTATAATTTTATCTTAGTATATACTAATTTATGATCAAATTTATAAATTTATACCAATTTTTTGTAATTCATACTAATTTGTAAGGTTGATTTTAATATATTCGTTATTTTATTCTAATTTATAATTTTTTTTAAATATTCTATATTAACTTATTATAATTTATATAAATATATTCATGATTTTGTACTAATATTTATTAATTAAGTATAAATTTTATTAATTTATACTAATTAATAGTTTATTAAACCAATTTGTATTATTTTATAATAATTAATAAAAATATATATTATATTTTTAACTAAGTTTTACTGACATTAAACTATTTATAAAAAATCATTCTGATTAATAATATTTTATACAAATTTATTACAATTTATACTAAATTATAATAATTTGTACTAATATTTTCATTATATTATACTAATTTATACTATTTTATAATAACTACTATTAATTTATACAATTTTACTAAAATTTATACTACTTAATACTAATATGTTATTATTTATAATAATTTTCATTAATTTATAAATATTTATATTAGTTAAGGAAAAGTTGTAAAAAATTTATATAAATTAAAAAATATGTATACAAATTTCTAACTATTTATACTAAATTATAATAACTTATACTAATATATTCATACTTTTACAAAAAAAATTAATAAAAAAATTTAATTTATAATAATTTCTGCTATTTTAAAATATTATATACTAATTAATTCTATATTTTATACTAAATTATGATGATTATTATACTAATTTAACTAATATATACAAGTTTTTATGTTATTTTTTGTTATATTACTTTTATTACAGTGTTATAAATTATGACTTATTATAGTTTTATAGTAATATTTTTATTATTTATAAATAAATAAAAAATAATTTTAAATTTAAAATAATATTATGATGGTCCTTAAATAAGTTTTTAATTATATCTTTAAATAATAATTTATTTTACTCTATTGTAAGGATATTTTCAGGTTTAGATCTTTCGAGGATTAGGCCATATCTCTTGTACAAAAAACTCAAACATTACACGTTGGACACTTATTATTAATGTTGATTTCCCCACAATACGAGTCTTCTAAAATAAAACGTGTTTTCTATTCATGATAAATTGTTATGTTTTTAGATAAGACTTCTTCTTGGTTCCTAATCATCCTTAAAACCAATTTAAAACAATTAAAAATATAGGATGAACCTAACAATGTTGGTAAGGGACATAAAAAAGAAGAAAGAAACTCATTAGTCAATTTTAAAACCATGAGATCCTAAAAGATATTTTTCCTTTAACATAATAACCTTTGGGGTCAAATAATAATTTATTTACACATGAAATTAGATTCACTAACATTAATATAAAATCAAAATTCTTATGGTTTATGAAAAATGTAAAGAACCCACTGAAAAAGATTTCTTAAAAACATAACATTTAACTCTAAAATGGAATAATCATTTCGTTAAACAAAATTTTATTAGATTACCTTTTTAAATCAATTGATTTCCTTAAAAAAAATATTTTAAATCATATGGATGTTAGGAAGTTTCCATGGGACATTATCATCATAAAACCCATACAAGAACCCTTACAAGTGGAATAACTAATATGACCAGATTCCTTCATAATTATCTGTATAATATAATCATTACCTAATACATTGGAGAGCTATATTGTGCTCACCTATTATCATGATCTATATCAAGCTCACCCGTCATCATGAACTATATATGGCTCACCCATTATCCTAGTTTTTATTAGACTCACCCATCATCATTAAGAATTTTCAAGGAACATATCATAAAAAAATTGATTTCACCTTTTCATTATGGAATAAAAAAACCCATTGATGTCGTATATGTTAAAATAGAACAATCTTTTTTCTTTTTTAAATAAAGAAAAAAATTTATGAAAAATAGATTCATTTTGAAAAAAATTATGAAATTAAAAACGGTACTTTATTATTAATTCATTTCCATATATATACACATCCATAATATATTTTGATGAAAATTTACATGGAAGAAAATTATTTATAAAATAATTCTTTAAAATAATTAAAATGAGCTTTTTAAGGTAAATTGCCCCTTACCTCAAGTTCGACTCATAATGTATATTATTTATAATCCTAAATAATAAACTTATATTAATTATTTAATTAATTTAGATAATTTTACATATTTATTATTAATTTAATTTTATTTATTATCTTGTTATCTTTAATTATTTACTCAATTAAATTCACATCAAATATTTTGATGATATTTGGCTAATAAGTCCAAAATGACATTGGTAAGTTGACAATGGTCTAAGAGAACATTATTTCATCATATATAAAATAATATTGATGAAATAATTATAATTTTTATACTTCAATTATACTTTTAAAATAAACCATTAATGATGGTTATGATATATGAATTATGTAACAATAATGAAGATGGTAGACCTAATGTACACATGAGTAACATTTCCATTTTTTAATTAACATGATGGAAAGAAAATAATTATTTTTTATTATTAAAAAATTCATATTATATCATAAATATCAAATTATTTTTTTAAATACACTTATATATAGAATCAATGTGATATAGTCATGAAAAACAAATTACATCGCTTAATGGATGTGGTAATCCACACGTAAGCAAAAATGATGTTGTCATTTTTTAATGGTTGGAATAGTAATAAAGTAGATGATATATTATCATTAAAGAATTATAAACATGTAATTATTATTATATATATATATTAAATCCATCATTATAAAAAATTGTGAAATGTGGTGATAGAAAAATAATTACATCAATTTGTGAGGGTGTAGTCTTCTGTACACACAAATGATTGTTTTGTTTCCCATTTGATGGAAGTAGGAGATGGATATAGATTATTACATTATAGTTACAATATAGAATTATATTAAAGATATTTTTTTATTATTTCATCATGTTTTACAAATATTTTATGGAGTTAGATGGATAAAAATAACAAAAATATTCGGTTAAAATCTATATCACTTCTTCAGGAAACCTCCTTTACTTTACACATTATTCACTCTAAAGATCATATTTTTCACAAAATAAGTCCACTTTAACATAGTTAGGGATTTTATGAAGGTATATTTGTAGATATTGTATGATATAGAGTACTAAAATGTTGTGAGGAAGAGAGTAGAATAGGTTTCCATTTATAACTATGGTGATGGGAATTCTTAGAATTTATTAGATTATTATACTAATATAAATTATTTTTCATGTTCATCTGGCTAAAAATTAATATCATTTCAATATAGGATGATTATGGATTTAAATAATCGCATCCAATTAAATTTTGACTTGTTTATATTTCTTTTTACTCATATCTCTTTGTTTTAAACCCCCATTAACCCTTCGATAATTACAATGATAACAATGTTTTTCACTCTTCATGGGTCGTGAATTTAATTATAATGGTAAAAATGTCCCATAAATGGACCATGGTCTATATTTTCAACCATGTACCATTATATTGTGTAAATATTGGATTTTTTTGAATTTTAATTAATTTAATGAAATATTGGTTATTTTAAAATATCATTAATATCATTTTTTGAACTACTAAATTAAATTGATTTTAATGTAATCAAGATAAAAATGGAAATAAAAAATAAACCATTTAAATATCTCCAATAATTTATATTTATGTATAGAATTAATGTGAACTGTAAAATCACATACAATATTTTATTTAGAGTTTTCAAAATAATTTACATGATTCTTCTACAGCTAACAAAATCACTTTTTCAGTGTTACGTAAGAATTTAAGGTAAATATATAATCAATAAAAATTGTAAATAAATTCACATTATAAAAATAATTTCATTATTCTCAAAATAAACTTTAATAATTTTTCATAAATTCTTTTCATCTATATGTGAACATATAAGATAAATTTAATAGTAAGAGTGTGACTTTTTGAAATTTTCATTTCTTAAAATATTATAAAAATAAAAATCAAATATAAAAGGGTGAAAATGAAATATTTTCAAATTTTCTATTCTTATTTACGAATTATACTCATCTAATGAAATAATGTCAATTTTTTTAAGTAAATTTAAGACTCAACACATTATTTTTAACCCAAATGGACACATTTTACATTTACCAAGGTGACAAAAAACTACTATGGTTACTATTAATAATGACTAAAAATAAAAGGGGAATATGAACCTAATTTTGGAATACTAATTCCAAATATGGATTTCATTTTAAAAGAATCAATTTCATTAATTGGTATGATTTAATTTAAAATTAAACTCTCCAAACATGACAAAAACTATTTTTTATGAAAACTCTTTTTTAACTATAAAAACTTTTTTATAACAAATTTAAAGATAAAATTAATTATAATGAATATAATTGGATTTTATTGAATAAAAATAATATAATTAAATTTTAAAACTAATCAAAAATATAATTTTACATTTTAAATTCTCTAAAGGAAAAGATAGTTTTAATTAAATATCATTATTTTTCACTATTCATTGAAAAATAAATATTCTCTGTAAATTCTTAAAAATTCTACCTAAGCTAATTTTTAAGATAGAAAATTCGAAAATGATGTTCAATTTACCAAAAAACTTATTATTTTATGTAAGGATTATAAATTAACCATATAATTCATGAAAACCTAATTTGGTTTGAAATAATAATATATCCTTTTTATTGAAAAATTTAAAAATTATTTTTATAATGAATATAACTCTATAAATGTTAATTAATGTATATTAAAATGACATGAAAACGTTTTATCTTAACAATAACTAGATTGTTACACTCTTCCCCCCTTTTAAATATTATGTCCTTGAAATTTTATTTACTGTTTCAATTAATTGGGATATCATTCTCTCATACCTATTTCAGATTCCCATGATACTTCATCAAACATATAGTTTTTACAAAAAACCATAATCTGGTGAATCACCTTATTATGTAATACATGATCTCTATAGTCAAGAATCTAGATATGTTATTCCTCATATGAATTTTTTTCTTCTAACTGAACTACATTAAGGTTGAAAACAAGAGATGTTTCTAGAACATATTTTACCAACAAAAAAACATGAAATACATCATATAACTAAGACAAACTTAGAGTAAAGGCCACAAAGTAAAACACATATTAATCATTATCCAAGATTTCATATGGTAAAATTATCTAAAGACATAGATTCCATTTTATACCAAAAAAGTAACACATTTCCATGTTAATACAATAAGAAAAACATGATCTCCTACCTCAAATAAATGATATTTCCTCTGGTTATTTTTATACCATTTATGCCTACATTGATTTGTCCTTATATTTCTTCTGAATCATATTATCATTTAAAACCATTAATTCTACTAATTATTATCCCAATAACATTATATATCTTACTTCATACCGAAATACTTGAGTCTGACACTACTTTACATATAATGCCTCAAAAGGTTCCATATGTATACTAGAGACAAAAAAAATATTATAAGGAAATTCAAATAATGAAATACATTGATCCCAAATTCTTTAGTAATCTATTAAACAATATTGAAGCATATCTTCTAAGGTTTAAAACAACCACTCATATTGTCCAGCATATTGAGGATGAAAATTTGTAATGACATTTAATTCAATATCCAATGAATTTAAAATTCTGTTCCAAAAATTAGTAGTAAATCTAGGATCATGGTCAGATAAAATGGAGAGAATATATCAATGCAAACATACTATTTCCTTACTGTATAGTCATAAATGTTTATCTAAAGATATAGTATCTTGATTTGGAAGAAAAATTGTAGTTTTTTTTAGTTGATAAAAAATAACCCATATCACATTATTACCCCTAATGTCTTTGTAAATCCAACCATGAAATCCATTGATATATCCTCCCATATCCATTCTAAATCTAGAAAATATCACAGAATAAACTTTTTTAATTATTGTTCTTATTTAAACTATTTAAAAGTTTTACATTTCATGATAATTTTAACAACATATCTTTTCTTTCCATCCCTCCAGTAATACCCATGAATGTCTCTATACATACTATTTCTTATAGGATGAAAAAAAATGAGGAACTCTAAGTGTCACTCAACAATTATATCTTAAAATATGAATAATGAGGAACATATAATATTTTTCCCTATATTATATCACCTTCATAGTCATCATTATTCTCTAGAAACATGTTGTTCTTAATGGATTATACCTTTTCCTCTAAAACATGATCCTTCTTCTAGATTAATTTCTTATGACATAGATGGTTATACTGACACATGAAAAAAAACAGATAAATTTCCTACGTGCATAATTTCTAGGAATAAATTTAACAAATCATTAACCCAAGGGTTATGTTTCAAATATAACATGGTTAACATAGAATTATCTTTATGAATCAAATCATCAACTAATTTTTTCTTTTCCTGGATGGTAATGAATCAAGTAGTCATAATCCTCAATTATTTCTAGCCATCTTATCTACCTTATTATCAACTATTTTTGAGAAAATATATACTTAACACATTTGGGATCAGCATATATTTCACACTTTACTTCATATAAATGATTCCTCTATGTTTCTAATGAAAAAATTATAGTATCTAATTATAAATCATGTGTAGGATAATTTTACTCGTGAGGTTTTAGTTTTCATAGAGCATATGAAATTACCTAATCATTATACATTTGAAAACAACCATGTCCTGTCAATTAAGAATCATTATTGATGGAAAATTAACCCTATATAAAGGGTAGGGAAAACAAGACCATTAACCAATATTTTTTTAGTTCATTATAATAATCATCACACACTTTTTTCTATATGAATTTAACCCCATTTTGAGTTAACATAGTCAATGGTATAGTTAATCAATAAATGTTTTCAACAAACCACTGGTAGTACCATTCAAATCCATAAAACCTCCAAAATATCTATAATAGTTATTGGTCTCAGTCATTATTCAACAATATTAGTTTTAGTATGGTCAATAGTTATTCCATAATTAATAACAACATGCTCAAGGAGAGAAATATATTTCCACCAAAACACACAATTACTATATATTCCATATAAATTCATATTTTTCCTAGTTTGAAAAATAATCTATAGGTATATTTCATGATCCTCGTGAATATTAGAATATACTAATGTATCATTAATAAAAACTACTAAAAACTTATCTAAATAGTCATGGAAAATTATATTAATAAGATCCCTAAATATAACTAGTGAATTAGACAACCAAAAGTGCATAACTACAAACTCATAGTGACTTTATATTGTATTGAATGTTGTCTTTGGAATATCTTCCTCATTCAGTTTCATGTGATTTATCCTAACCAAATATCAATCATTAAAAATATTGTGCTCCCTGGATCTCATAAAACAAATAATCAATATGATAAAGATGATACTTTCTCTTAACATTTATGTTATTTAAGAATCTATAATCAATGCATGTCTAATTAAACCATATTTATTTTTAACAAATAAAATAAGAGAATCGCGTGGTAAAGTTCTAGGATGAATGAATCCTTTATCTAGAAACTCATGGGACTATGTTTTCAATTCCATAATATCTACTTGATCCTTTTGATAAGGGGGTTTTGAATTTGGATTATTATCAGGAAATAATTCAACATTAAACTCAACTTCCTTGTTATGTATAATGCTAGTAAACTCATCAGGAAATACATCTAGATATTCATTCATGATAGGAACATCAGTAATATGAACAATCCCTATTTTCTTAATAATATGTTCAAGATAAAATTCATTTAAATATTTTAATAGTTTCTCATCTCCTTTATATTTTTTCAAACATGATAATTTATACTTTTATACAAACTGAAACTCATTCTAAATAATCACTTCCTTATCATATCATGGTAAAAAGAAATCCAATCCATACTTAAAATAACATCCAATACTACTAGGGTTAATAAAAAAATATTTTCTGGTAAATTGTTTCTACAGACAATAACTATAGTATTATTATTATTTATTTTCATCTTAATACATCATCTGGGTGTTTTTTACCAAAAGTTATAGCTCCATTTATTGAGGTGAAATTTCAAATTTATAAGAAAATTTCTTAGAAAAGAATGTGTTTCTAGACCCTAAATCAAATAGGACATTGGCATTTTCTAAATATTTGTACCTGAAACCATATTCTTATATGGAACAAAATCTTCAAAAATAGTCATAAAGTATTTATCCACACCTTTATTTTTATGATCCTGAAAATTTTCATTCTTTTATACAATCTTAGGATAGGTACTTGCATAATGACTCATCTCATTACAATTGAATCATATTACCGTTAGCTTTTCATTATTTGTCTAATCATTTTCATTGAAGTCATGATCCAAATGTCTAAATATACCACATCATAACCACTTATTATATTTAATAAAACATTATATAGGGTGATTTTTAACATAATTATCTCAAACTATAAACATTATTTTCTTATCTTTAAATTGAATTGATAGATTCTTTCTAGTTACCTACCTCCTAAAAATTTTATTTTCATTATTTTTATATAATACATGATCATTAGAAAATCCATTTTTAATTTCTTAGAACATTGAGAAAATTTATCATAACAACTAAATTGATGGGAATAAAATTCCCTTTAATATCTTGGATTTAATCCTAAGTAAAAATTATTAGTTTTTCTATTAAAATCCAAGATAAATTTCTATGCATACCTTTCCAATAGGGTGAGTTCACTTTAAATGCGTCTGTTGAATCACTACCATTTTTCTTTTTTTATAAATTTTGGGTCTGAAGCCTCATTTATTTTTTAAAGAAAATCAAAGACCTCTTTTAACTGGGTAGAGGGAGACCTATTACATACCCCGAAGGCCCAATGGGCATTTATCCCATTACATGGCCCGTAGACCCAAATATTTGGCCTGAGACCCATTTTGTGAATCGTATCGCTACAGTAGTCTGCCTGCTACAGTGCTACATAGTATCCATCACTGCCACAGTACCCTACCACCACTATAGTGACCTGTCGCCGCTACAGTGCTTACCATTGCTACAGTCCCACCGCTGCTACAGTACGCTACTATCATTTTTCTTTAATTCCAAGATATTTTATTCAAACTTGTGTTGAACGACCTTATAAAAATATTTCTAAATTAAAATATCCTTAAATGTGTCTCATTATATGGCATTAATCTCATCTATTTTTTAAGTATTCTTACCCTTTAACCGCCAATTATAAACTTCACCATCCAAAAAGTAAGTACAAAGAGTTACATTTTGATGATCTAAATAAACCATGAATTTAGACATATTCTCTAATGCTTTAAAGAATTCTTCATCTATCAGAATATTAAATTATCCAATTAATGTTGGAGTATTAAATTTCATGAAATACTCCACCATATATATTTTCTTCTACAGTAAAAATGGTTTCTCTCTCACATGGATACCACCACCATTTATAGCCTATGACAACAGCGACATCATAAAAACAAACTACTCTAGTCCAATTACAACTGTTCTAGATTACTGATTTAGAAGTATATTGTCCTCTTGGCTTCTTCCTTCTTTAGTTTCACTATTTCCTCTAAGTAAAACCATTTCATCCAGACATAGTTTATAATAATAAACATGTTAATATTAAAATGATATATCATGATAACCAATAATTATAATACCTTAAAGGTATTTACATAAATTATCAAAACCACTAAAATAATCTAAATATTTTCTCTCATAATAACTATAAAGTCAAAACATGAAATATTCAATAAATTGTATCTTTAAATAAGATTTCATATTCTTGAATTCCTAAAGAGAATTTCTTGTTTATATTTTTAAATAATTATGACATAAATATTAGATAACATATTCATACATTATAAGTTATAAACTTCCTCTTATTATATATTTTCTCCATAATATAATATTTTTAAAAACAAAACAAGTTTTATTTTCATGAAAAATCTTATTTATTTTCAACAGGACTTCTTCATGGTTCCTAAAAAACCTTATAACCTAAGAATTGTTATTAAAAATTTGTAATGAGTATAAAAAAACTCAGTATGGTACGTAAAAATATTAAAAAAACCATTAGTCAATTTTAAAAGTATAATATCATAAAAGAGAGTTTCTATTTAGTATAATAATCATTAATATCAAATAATCATTTATTTACACATGAAATTATATTTTTTCTCAAAAATATTTCATAAAAAAGTTTATTACAAAACATAAAGGAAAAATTCTAATCATGATGGCTTTATAGGAAACATGACACACCATGAAAAACATTTTCTTAAAAACATTATTTTCTTTCTATGAAGGGAATAATCATTCCTTTTAAACAAAACACCATTAGCTTACCTTTTGAAATCAAATAATTTCCATGAAAACTCATTTGAAAGCATAGAAACATTATGTACATTACTTGGTAAATTATCTTTATAGAACCTGTTGTACCTCTCGTACCCCTCGTGGTTTAATTTTCATGATCACAATCACTCTCTTATTTATCTAATATTGTTTTAAGTGTTTTTGGATGATAGGCATGATTTCAGGTGGCCAAGGAATTGGGCCAAGAAAGCAAGAAGAAAAAGTGGACTGAATTTCAGTCCCACCGGCCAACTGGTGGATGACCACCGGCCAACCGATAGAGGCCTGGACAGAAGGCATCCCTCTGTCCAGTCCACCGGTTGACCGGTGTCCCACCACCGGCCAGCCGGTGGGACCCAGACAGAAGAGGTTGCTACTGCCTCCGCACCGGCCAACTGGTGGCCTCAGCACCGGCCAGCCGGTGGCACCCAGCCAGAACAGTGTTTGCTACTGCCTCAGCACCGGCCAACCGGTGGCCTCCTCACCGGCCAGCCGATGGAGCCTGAGCCCGAAGGCCTCTCCATTTTCCAAACACCGGACAACCGGTGGCTCTATACCGGTCAGCCGGTGGAGCCAGTCAAACTAGCCGTTGGGCCTTTGACCAGACCTGTCAACTTGCCTCCCAACGGCTCCAAAGCCTTTTCCAACGGCTCTGAAGACCTCCAAAGGCCATATGAGGGTTCCCCCTCTATAAATAAAGGACTAGGAACCCCCGGAAACCTAACCAAGCCATAAGGAAGACCACGGAACACATTTTGATCATTTGGCGAACCTCCGGCGGATTCTTCCAAGGAACTCCAATAGCTCCAACTCACTTCCACATCCAAGGAGCACCACCATAGAAGCTTGGGAGCACCCTTCATCAACTCCAATCAATCATTGGTGCCCAAGGCTTCTCCTCATTACAGTTTTTCATTATTTATCATTTTGAGCTTTAAATTGAGTTTGTGCCTACAAACTCCCATTTCTCTCATCCTCCATTCTTTTGGGTTCTCACACCACCTTCAAGGTGTGAAGAGGTTGGTCAAGCCTTTCCTTTAAAAGGATTGAGACATAGGTGAGCTAGCCTTCACCTATAAGAAGGCTAGTGGGTTCTTGAATAACCATTAAAAGCAAGCTGTAAAAGGTTCTAGACTAACCTTAAAGTCTAGTGGGTTTCTTGATAAAACCATTGAAAAGCAAGAGGTAGTAAATCTCTCAACGGTTGAGTTGGGAGCGGAGACGTAGGCTTGGGTTTAAGCTGAACTCTGTTATCAAGTTGTGTGTTTTGCCTCTTTTATTTCCGCTGCACTTTTAACTTTGATTTTAAATTGTTAATTATTTTTTAAAAGGCAATTCACCCCCCCTCTTGCCATCACTTCCTTTCTTTCTCCGCCCAACAGAACCATTATAATAACCCTTATCTATGTAATAACTAATACATTCGACTTCCATCATAATTATTCAGTGAACATTACTGTTACCCAAGCATTCGATAGCTATATTAGGCTCACTCTTCATGGGCTATATCAGGCTCACCCATTATAATGGGATTCATATATATCACCTATCTTCCTAAAAAATTAAAATGGACCAAGTAATGAATAAAATAATTTAGTCTTTCTCCTTTGAATCATAAAACCCTATAAAAAACTCTTTTGAACTTATATAAAAATCACTTTCAGATATCGAAACACCATTTCCTTTTTAAAAAACATTTTCAAAACTAAAATAACTATTAAAAAGGAAGGAGTCTTTTTATTTGTAGAAAATTTTAAGGCTTTAAATTTATTAAAATCATCAAATAATTTTTATTGCAGAAGGAAAATCCATTCATGATGTATATGTTAAAATAGAACATTTATTTTCCCTTTTTTAATAGAATCCCAAATATTCTGTAAAATATTTTCTTTTGAAATACTTTATAATAAATTAAAATGTTTTATTTTATAATTCATTCATATCCTTAAAAATAATTAAATTAAATATTTTTATATATATATGTAAATGGATGAAAAATATTTTGAAAATAAATATTAAAAATAATTTAAAATGAGTGTTTTAAGGTAAAGTGTCTCTTACCTAGAATTTGAATTGTAATGAATGTTATTTATATTGATGAATAATAAACTAATGTTAATTATTTATTTTTATCAGAAAAATTATTAATTTTATTATTCCTTTTCTTTTTTTATTATCATTTTATATTTATATACATACTTAATTAAGTTTACATTGGATGTTTTGATGATATTTGGCTCATAAGTCCAAAATCACTTTGGTATGTTGACGATGTTAAAATAAATCATTATTTAATAATCTCTAGAATAATAATAATGAGAAAATAATAATTTTTATATAAAAATTATACCCTTAAAACTATCCATGAATAATGGTTTTGAAAAATAAATTGTGTTATAATCATTGGAGATGGTAAGTTGTACAATGATAAGAGTAAAATTTTCATTTTTCAATGAACATGATCGAAACAATTTTGTATTATTTTATATTTATAGAATTATGATTATATAATAAATAAAATATTATTTTATTAAATACACTAATATTTATAATCCATGTGATTTGGTCATGAGTAGTGAATCACATCTCTTCATGGAGGTGGTAATCCACACATACACATGAATGAAGTTATCATTCATCAATGGATAAAAAGATAAGAAATTATATGATATATTATCCTTCCATAATAATAAATATTTCATTAATATAATATATTTATAAATTAAATCCATAATTATAATCATCCATGCTAGTTGGTAATGGGAAAAAATTACATCAATTCGCGAGGCAGTTGTCCGTTGTACATATAAAAGATGTGTTTGTTTCCAATTTGACAGAATAATGAGTTAGATATAGATTATTCCATTAAAAAAACACATGTAACTATATTGAAGATACTAATGTTAATATTTCATCAAGTTTTAAGAATATTTTAATGAGGTAGAATAATAAATTGAACTAAAACATTCTGTTAAAAGATATACCTCTTCTTCAAAAACCTCCTTTCCATTACAACTTAATCCCTCTACAGATGGTATTCTGTATAAAATAAGATATCTAGAACATGTATATGAATTTCATAAATGGATTTTGGTTTGTATTTGATGATATATAGAACTAAAATGGTGTGAGGAAGATAGAAGAATATGTGCACTTTCACAAGTAATGTCATGGGTGTTCTTATAATTTCGTAATGTATTAAATTAATATAAATTAATATTCTTGTTCAAGTTGATCCAAATGGATATAATTATAATATATAGTGACTATTGTTATAAATAATTACATTAAATAATTTTTTTACATTTTTTGATTATTTTTTTACCATAATCTCATTGATTTAACCCCTCATTCACCATTTCGACAATTATGACGATATCAAAGTTTTTACTATTAAGGGGTCATGAATGTTACTATAAGAATAAAAAAGACCCAAAAATGGTACATAGATTTTAATTTAAACTATACAACATTACCTTGGTTGAATATAGTATTTTTTATTAATTTTTTATCATGTAATAAAAAAATTGTTTATTGTAAAATATCTTTAATTCCATTTTTTATAACTATTCATTTACATTGACTTTAAAGTAATCATGATGAAAATATAATTAAAATATAAAACTTTTTAACATATATAATATGATATATTTATCTTATAAATTCTTGGGACACTTTACATCTCCCATTCAATATTACATTAATATTTTTTTAAATTATTTACATGATTTTTTTACTTCTTATACAAGCATTGTGTTGGTGTTCCGTAAGTATTAATATAAATATATAATCACTAAAAATTATAAAAAAATTAAAATACATATAATAGTTTAATTATTATTAAAATAACCTTTAACATTCATTTAAAATATATTTTCACCCCTATGAGAATATATAAGATAAATTTAAAATAAAAAGAGTGACACTCTACATATTTCTTTAATTAAAATATTACAAAGGTCACAATCAAATATAAAACAGAAAAAAGGTCATATTGTCAACGTTTAGATGATTATGGAAAATATATAATAAAATTTTGAAACAAAATAAAGTGTTGGAATAAATTTTAAGCCGTAACACTTTAGTTTTGACACTAATTAACTCATTTTACCCTGATTGTGATAACAAAAAATTACAATGGTTACTATTATAATGAAAAAAAATTCAAATATAAATATTTAAAAAAATAAAACTTAATTCTAAATATGGAATCATTTTTTCAATATTTATTTTGATAATAGGCTTAATTTAACTTAAAAATAATCCCACACCTGTGATGAAAAATGGTTTTTTAAAAGAATACCATTTATGTGTAAATTTTTTAATAAACAATTCAAGTATAAAATTCATTAAAATGAATATAATTGGATTTAATTAATCAAAATAAACTAATTAAATTTTAAGACTAATTTAAGATATATTTTTTATTTGTAATTTTTTTAAAATGAAATATTTTCTTCAATAAAAATTAGTATTCTTCACAATTCGCTGAAAAGTAAAACATTTCATAATATTAAAAACATCCTAAGTTAATTTTAACATGATGAATTAAGAAATGATTTTAATTTTTTTCAAGTTATAATTCTATAATTTATAAATATATCAGTTATATAAAGCAGTATAATGCATGAAAGCCCAATTAGGTTAGTAATAAAAAAATTTACTTCTGATAGAAAAAATTACCTAATTCTCTTATATTCAATATAACTCTATAAAATATAATTAATTAATGTTAATAATAAATTAAAATTATTTATCTTAACATTAATGAGTTTTTTAGAAATAATTACTTTTAAATTGTATTTTTTTTATAATAAATGTAATTTTTTCATTAATGTTATTCGATATAAATTCATTGTAATTAATTTATATAAATGTTAGTATTTATTAAGTGAAATAATTTTTTTTGAGAATGACTTTAATATTTTTGTATTTATGTTCCACTAATTTCCATAACCTATGAAAATTTATAATAATAAACAATTATTCATTATTTATTTGTTTATATCTATATTAGTTATTTTATATTTTATTATATTATTAAAATTATACATATTATTTTTTATTTTAGAATAAGTTTAATATTCTATGTTAATTTATAAAAAATAGTGACTACTCATTTTTATTTATAAAATTTAATATTAAATTTTTTATAATTTTTTTAATTTTCACAATTTGTAACTAACATATATTTATTTAATTTTTTATCACTATACTAAATTTATGAAATTTAAATTAAATTTTTTGTTATTATAATATTATAGATTTTTATATAATAATTTATACTACTTTTTAAATTAATAGGATAAAAATATAAAAAAATTAATAAAACAATCAATCATAAGACATATAGAAAAATTAAACTCTAATAGAATAGACTAACTTACATATTACATAATTAAAAATAATAATTACTTAATATTAACAACTATTAAAATATACTTTTTGGATAATGATTTGTTCATACCCAACATGTAAGTCATGAAACTAAATATTGTATTATATAGAGAATATTTATAATTTAAAAAATATATAGTAATGTATTGATTATAAATAGAGTAATTGTATGGAAAAGAGAGGGATATTCTTGAGAGAAATGTGTATAGAATGGATTTATTGTTCTTGGAAATATGGTGGGGTTTTTTTTGTATTTATAGTTTTTCTTTCAAAATATTTTTGTGATGTAATGTTCCATTACAAATAGTTCTTCTAGTGAACTATTTTTTATGGATATTTTTGACAAAAAATTACTTTTCATTTAAATTTTTGATTAATATAACATTTATTTCAAAAAACCAATTACAAAAATTGACATTTCCTACTTATCTAAAAGTTATTTTTGATGGTTATAGTCTATCACATATATGTTGATAATAAAATATTCACAATATAGTCTAGGTTCTATCATGAATAACCTCTCTGGGAAAATATATTTTAAATGGAATCCATATTCCATCTCAAATAATCTCTGTGTAAAAATTTTATTCACTATAGAATCATTAATCCATTTAAAATAATATTTTTATGTGGAGGATAATTGTAATAGAATATTGATTCCATTATAAATTATGAGTTCTCATCACTGTGCAAATATTGAAACCAAATCTATTACTGACCAAGTAAAATTCTTTCCCAATTACAATATTGAGAAATATTAATGGAAAAAGGATAAATTTTTTATCACAGTAAACCTATTAAATTAAATTTTTTTGATGAACTAATTGTCCATTACAAATAACTCATCCAAAATGGTCAATTTTTTGTAGTGAAATGTATATTCGTACTCTGGAATATGTTCTATGAATTATCTCTATAGACTTAAAATTATTCTAGGATCAACCTCATTAAAATATGTAAATCCATTTATGGGATAAATATAAAACTCCAACATAAAGGGATTAAATATGATATTAAAGGAAATAAGTAGTAGAACTGGTGAAATAAATGATATTAAAAGTATAAAACATCCAACAAAACACAAAAAATTTATATATTTGGATGAGTTGGGATAAAAATTATCAATTAGCCCAGTATTTTGATATTGGGGATAAATTAATTCATGAATTGTATCCATGGATGATATTTATTGTGATTTGGTATAATGGAAAGCTAGAACATAGCTACACTAGACACATATATATTATTAATGGTTCTAAAGCTATGTACTACCAAATATCAATTCTAGTAATCCTTTATCATGTGCATAACATGATATATCTATCTTTCATATGGATGTACATAATAGATTTATCATATAAATTTATTCTAGATTTAGTATAGTTAGTTAATGGTCTCTCTTAGAGAAGTAGTCGATGAAGATCATGGATTATATATATATAATGGTATGAATAAAGAAAACTCATTATCTCAAAGTATTATAGTGAAATCATATGTACAAAGTGGTTTCATGTAAACATGAATATGTAATGAAATATAAGTACCATCATCCACTTTGATCTATGTTTTTTATTTTAAATATAATTGATAAAATTTATAAAGAGGGTGAATTTATAATTATTTTTTTATTAAAAACACTTCCATAAGCATATATTTTATCTGTATAAAGTTGATTTGTTAATAAATTATATAGTAAGTGTATAAAGTAAATAAATAAAAAAAATTGAGAAAAAAACATAATTTTGTTTCATAACGTAGTGTGAATAACCCAAAATATTCAACCAGTTTAAACCAATCATTATGTGCAATATTCCATGCATGGTTCTATAAATAATCCTAAATAGTATAATAGTTAATTTTATTTCCAAACACTTATTGGATGAGAAATGTGGTTTCATATGTGGAATGAATAAAGAGGTATTATTGGAATGGCTTAATAAATGTATGCCTATCTTAATAGAAAATTAGTTCTCTCTAAGGAGATAGTGAAACTTTTCCTATAGAATTTTATGAAAGAATTTAATAATGCTTCATTATGAGGACCATGAGTCACATTTCAATCTTCTATTAGGAATACGATATATTTTTTTAGTGGTACTCATCCTCCTAGGTCACAATTTCTCTCCTGGGAATGTAACTTATTTTTCAAGACAATATACAAGCTTCATTAGGGAGATACTTCATCTCCCTTTCTTTTTGTTATGGTGTAGGATTCATTAAGAGGGAAGATCAATTATTTATTTCTTTAAGAATTAATTTTATATTTAGATGAATTATTTTTTTGTGGGGGTTTCACACCTATTTTTTGTATATGATCTTCTTTTCTTCTTAATCGATAGACACAACTCAAACCCAACATTCAATAAAATCTAATATGAGTATTTTAGTTGGTGTGAGTAGCACATAAACTTGGAAAAAATATTGCATAAATACCCAAAACATTCACCAATAATAATTTCTAAACTATTTAAGATTTTTTTGGAATTATATAGGCCCAATACTTTTAAAAATATTATTATATTTTTATTAACATAAGCATACAATAAACACAACCCAAAGTTTGTGAGGCCTATTATCTTTAGAATACCAGGTTCAAAATACATCAAAAAGAAACTAAAAAACAAAATATTTATTTTATTCTCCTTAATTATCTCTTATATACCTTCATATTCCTAATATTGCATAGTATAACCTTGATAATATATAAAACAAACGGGTCAACTATAAATCCCCAAAAGTGAATAAAGCCGATAATGAGATATAATATGTGAGTCAAATGGCTTAACATAATACCATAAAATATAATGGGTATTAATAATCACATTGGATCGTAACATAATTTACATGGGATCATAATATTATGGAAACATAAGAAGTTAGAATAAATATAAAACACGACATAAGCATAAGTTAAGGATAATTATGAAGACAACATCACATGATGGATATAGTCCCATCATGTATTTGGTTTACTCATAAATCACATAAATAACATCTCATGAGACAAAAATATTATCCAATTAATTGGGAAGAAATTTAGGTAAACCCATCATAGCATGTACATTCTTAAGTGTGACAAAAAAGGAAATCAATTACAACACATAAGCATAAGAATTTCCCATGGAAATAAATATATTTCATAACAATGTCACATAGCATAACTAGATGAAATATCATAATGGTTTAAATTAAATAATATATTTATGAGTTCATGGAAGTTAATAAGGTCAGAAAATGACATATTATGTCTAACTTAATTGAATAGTTGAAACAAAAGTTGAGAAATCCCTTTACAAATGTACTACTTAAGTGGGGATTTAGGAGAAATGGTAACGAGTATTTAAATAGGGTAAGGAAAAAATTATATCCATAAAAATAGATATATTCAAAATTGGTCATCCATTAAAAATAGTTCAATTTTAGATAACTTGGGTTGTTTACCAAATTTTAATGAGTGGTACTCGAAATGGGTTACGAAACAAAAAAAAGGTACCTTTAATAAGGTTTTCTTTTCGAGGGAATTTGTAAAGGAAAAATTTTAAAACATGTATTATATGTGTCAAAAATATGTGGAAAATATAGAATAATTATTTACGAATATTATATAGAGAATTTTAGGTAATATTGAGAAATAATAACCCCAAATAAAAAATGGTGGTTCAGAATGATCTCGTAATTTATGTTCTATAATCGTTATGCACTTACATGTGATGTCCTTAATAATAAAATGAAATTAATCAATAAATTAATTTAGAACCTTTTATACATATTTTTTATTTATTATAATTTTTTATTTCTATTTTATAACAAATTTAATGAGATATAAATCTTATTTTATCTTTCTTGAGGGTGTTTGTTTCATATTTCCATGGTTAGATCACTTATCTATAATTATGGAAGTTATTTTAAAAAGCTAATACAACTATAGAAGTGATATAAAATGATATTCATGTCCTTACAAAAATTTATTGGTCCCAAATATCCTTTTGGGTTACAAAATAATGGTGATTCACTTGCTAAAATCATTAATGTTATGTGGTTATCTCATTTTGGAAGCTTTATCGAACATCATAAACTTGTTTTGTTTAATTTAAGATTCTGTTTATATAAAATTTAAAAAACATGAAATAAGTTATATTATAATTATTACCATCTTGTTAAAGTAGGAAAATATTATTATGACCATCCTTAAAGGTCATAAAGGAAAATGAAAACTCATTATCCACAGAGGTAGTGAACCGACATAATATAGACAATGGTTTAATTTTTAGAATTAGAGGAAAAGAGAAGAAGATGTATGGTAGATATTACATTATGAATATAAAATTATAGTATATATATGATAATTTAGTTATTATATCCTATTGTATGATGGAGTTTAGAAGAATTTATAAGAATAGAATAATTTAAAATAGGTAGTTTTAGATTATTACTTCTTGAATATTTTCTCCTTGAAAAAATGGGTAAGGTACTTAAAATCGGTCTTTTAGTAAAATCACTAGAACTAGGGTACATGGGGGAGATTGGGAAGATAATATGGGAATCAATTTGGAAATATAAAATAAATAGAATGTGTGCGGATGTGGGTTTTTTGAGGGGGAGGTATTTATAAGGGGATGGGAGGGGTCTTTTGAATATTATAATCATTAGTTTATTATATTGGTTCATAACTAACAATAGTAATTAATCTTGTGACTATATATAGTAAAATGGTTAATTTTATTTTAAACTAGTAAGTTCTTAAATTATACATAACTCAAAAGTTCATGTAATTAGCTTATAATTTTATATACTCTATTTTAATGTATTTGATTATTCATGAAAAATCCAATAATTCTATAAAAATACCAAAAAATCACCCAAACCATTTTCCAACATATATATTTCAAAAAAAATCCATTTTTTGAAAATAATATTCTATATATCTGCAAATTATTTTTAAATAAAATCCTTATTTATTTAAAAAATACCAATTTTAATGTTATGAACTATTTTCTGACTCATTGAAAAATTAATTATGTTATCAGAAAATTATATTATCATTATAATAAAACTTAATATAAATTTAGAAATCTATTTTAAGAAAATAAATTTCATTAAAATATTTATATTTATTATAAATGTATAATTAAAATATTTATGTTTTAAAAAAATTCAAATACCTAATTAATCATTTTATAACATTTATTTACTTATAGCACAAGATACCAATATCATATATTCATTTTATAAGATATAAAAATATTTTGTTACACTCCAATAGGTGACTATATTATTCTAGCATTCAGGTTATGAATACAAATGATCATATTATTATTCCAATGATCATGTTATTATTCCAACGGTCTAATTTGTAATGGCCATGTGGTTTCCCTACTTCCCATAAATACCACATATTTCACTCATTATTCTTTAAATTATATTTTCTCTCAAATTTATATATATTTTTTCATTTTCAATATGAATATTTCATTAATAATATTTTGATTCATTTTTATGATGTTGTTCATGATTGTGATTATTCTGGGGGATCAAGCTGATCCAAATTTTCCAATTGTTGTAATCATAATTTCTAATTTTTCTCATTCTAATTTATTCAATTATTATGTCCATTTTTATTAAATAAATTTTTTTGGGTTATATCATGTTGTGCATGTGTGTTATTTAATATTATATTAAATATTAAATGGTTATATATTTAAAAGGAAAATTTTACTGATAAAACTATAGATTATTACATTCTTCCCTCATTGCGATATTTCACCCAAGAAGTTTCATTTTACATACTAAGGTGAATAATGGTTAGGGTACTTTTTCCACATGTCTTCCTATAGTTCCCATGTCACATTCTTATACTTATGATTTTTTCATATTAATTTAACTATGTGACTTTTCTTATTCTATAGAATTGTACCTCTTTGGGCCATGATATTCACTACTTGACCTTATAAAAGAGATCGTTTTCAAATTGTGCCACCTTTAAATTCAGTGCATGTGCGAGATATTGTATATACTTACTTAATAGTGAAAAATGGAATATTCCATGTACTTGAGAAATTATTAGTGTGAGTGATAGTTGATAGGCCTTAGTTCCAATGCAATCAAGAATATAAAAGGGTTTGATGTACCTGGGACATATCTTTCCCTTCTTCCCAAATCTCATGACTATTTTACATGGAGATATATGAAGGAATTATTTATCTCCAAACTCAACTCCATGTCTTGAAAATGATTTTCTACATAACTCTAGTGTAATCATTGTAAATCCCTAATATGTTGTTGAATGGTTTTGACCATTCCTACCATTTCCTCAAACATTTTAGGACCTAGAATCTTGTGTTCACCAAATTCATCCCAATGTGCATGTTTTAAAAATATTTTCACATAAAGGGAATCATATAGATCTATTTGGATGCATGAGTAGAAACTATTATTCTACAATAAATAGACTAGAGGAAGATGGAAATATTATCGTCCTTTCAAATCTATAAAGAATATTCTCAATATGTCTTCACGTGTCTAGATAGTCAGCTCAAATTGTCCATTAGTTTGGGGGTGATAATCCATTCTAAAGTTCAATTCATCATTTAGATAATGATGGAGACAATTTCAGAATATATAGGTAAAATTTGGATTTTATTTAGACAAAATTGATAGTAGTATCCCAGTAGTATCAGAAATTCTCTGATGTATATGCTTTAATTTTTATTGAGTGAGAAGTCATATCTAATTGCAATAAAATTATAATATTTTGTAATATGATCAACTATAAACCATATAGTGTTATTTCCACCTGATTATTTTATAAGATAAGTAAAAAATTCCTTGATGATTTATTCCCATTTCTATGAAATTATGGGTAATGGTTTCATCATCCCATTAGAATTTTTCCTTTCATCCATCACATGTTAATATACAAGAACTTTTGATTTATATTATTTGATATAATTTTTCATATTATCCCACTAATAGTGCTCTCAGATAAATTGATTCATCTTTGTGATCTCAGGTGAATAGATAAGGTTGAGCTATGTGAATCATTCAATAAATCCCTCTTTATATAATTATTTTATATTACACATATCATGACACAAATCTTAAAAATTCTTCTTCATCAATTTTAAAATCTATGGATTTTTATTTTCTTATAACTTACACCTTCTTCTATATCTCCACATCATCTCTTAGAGAATCATTTATATTCTTCTGAATGGATGGTTAAGAAACCATTTAAAAAATAGATAATGTTGTTCCTTCCTTTATGATCCCCATGGGCATCATTTTCAAGTCTAAAAATATTGGATCATTATATTTTCTAAACATTGATATGTTTTTAGGATCCTTTCTACTTAAATAATCTTCTACTTTATATTCTTTCCTAGGATAGTAGTGGATTAAGAACTCATAGTCTGTGATCCTCTCTAACCATCCTTACAGGTGTATGTTAAGATCAATCTATTTGAATATATATATATATATATATATATTAGGCTCTTATAATATGAATATATTTCTCACCTCTCCCATAAAGATAGTGATTCCAAATCATCAATGAAAATGTTACACCATCTAATTCTATAACATATATTTAGTAATTATACTCATTGAAATTTAAATTTCCTTGAGGAGAAGGAAATAAAATTATCATTATGTATTAGTACATAGCCCAAGGTCTTATTTAAAATAGTCTTGTATACCAATAAAATTTTTAGACATGATGGCAGTGTAAGGACTGGTGAAGTGATAAGAATATTTTCAAATTCCTTGGATATTTCTTCATGTTCATAAATTTGGAACAAAATTACACCCTTTTGAGTCTTTTTTATTAGTAGGATTGACAATTTTAATAATTTCCTCAAATATCAATAGCAATACCCATCCAGTCTAACAAAATAATAGATATCCAATAGAAATGTTGGTATGATACACTACTCAATTTTCTTTTTCATAAAAGGATCCACATATATCATTTTGATGATGATAACCTTCCCCAAGAATGATACCTCATCCCTAACTCATAATTATTGTACCTTGAATATATATTCTCTTTTCAAAAAGTCTTTAGAATGGTATTAGAATTATTCTCATAGTCCTCCTTAGTTTTAGATTATATCATAATATCATCAATGAAGACTAAATTTTTTCAAGGATATCCCTAAAGACTCAATTAATTATGTCTATAAATATTGATGGAGAATAAGTGATTACAAATGGCATTACTATGAACTAATAGTGTTCATACCTCATTTGAAAGGTAGACAAGGAAATATATTCCTTATTTAAATTTAATTAGTGATATCCCAAAAAAAGGTATGCCTTAGGGAACTAAAGGGTTCAATATAGTTGATCAGAAAAGCATCAATCTATGTAAGTGGTTACTTTTTCTTTATTATGTTTTTTTGAGTTCATGATAATCAATATAGAGGATCATTGGTCGATATTTCTTCTTCAAGAAGAGGACCGGTTCATCCCATGGTGAAGAACTTGTTCCTAGAAAACCCTTTTTAAAAATCTCTTGTAATTTCTTCTTATATTCTTAAAACTCTATGGTAGAAATTATATACATAGTATTTGATATTTATAGAGATCTAGGTATAATTTTAATTGAAAACTCATCCTCTCTGTCATGAGGAAGACTAGGAATCTCTTCAAGAAATACATTAGTATAATCCCTCGCAATGGGAAAGTTTTAAAGAATTATTATCTCCCTCATATTAATCATTTGGGATAGAAATTACTTCGCATAAGGTAATAATATCTATTATTAATAAGAATATTCCAAATGAGTTTCATCTACCTTATTACACTTGTATAGAATAAGAGGATAACATGGGATGTGAATACTGGTCTCTCTCTCTTGGTATTTGATGTTTGATTTTTGTAAGTATAATAATTTTAGGCCTAATATAGCATAAAATTTCAATAAAGGAAGTGGGAAAATATTTTTTTGGAGCTTTAATATATATACATTGACCGAGTTTGAGTTATAAAAATTAGATTCAATAATTTATCTATTTTTTGTTCTTAAAGACTGTTCAACCCCCATATTTTGAGGTGTTCATTGAATAGTTATATAAAACATTCAAGATATGAAATAATTTATATAACTATAATCATATAGTAAATTTGATTATCATAAATAGACATTTATCGTGATTTTCACTATTTTATTCTCGTTTAAGTCATTTATGATTCCCAAAATAATCTTAGGGATAAGAATACTAAAACTAAAAACTATATAAAAATGAAACTATGAAAATAGAAGAAATAACTTATAAATGAAAATTATATCCTAATTTATGATTATCTAGGTTTCAATATGGATTATCCATAGTTATTTCCCTATTATGTTTTCTAACTAAACAATCTATTGATATCCTTAATAAGGGTTCAAAAAGAGTTTTTGAATTTAAGAAAGAAAATCCCTTGAGAATTTCAATATTAGTGTGAAGTAATATTGCATTATCATGAAATAGGTTATGATCAATGTAATACCCAACGTTCACTTTTTGAGGTTATAACCCATGTGTACAACTATAAAAGAGCCACACCAACTTGTAGTATTTAGATATAGATGTAATTTCTTAGAAACTACTCACTCAGTATATCAACAAGATTTTTTGATATTTTTCTATACATGGACGTATCCCTAGGTTTCAAAAAACAATTATTCTATTATTAATCTCAAAAAATAACTAGAACATTATTTATACTAACTATATTAACCCAAGTCTTTTACACATATTATTACATTATTTTTAACATAAACATCCAATAAACACAACCCCAAAACCGTGAGGCCTAGTATCTCAGGAAAACTAGGTTCATAATAGATCATAAATAAACTAAAACACAATACCATTATTAAATTATCCTTAATGATATATTAAATCCATTTTATCTCCTAAAACTATATATGATTTCCAAGGAAATACATAAATGAAAGGGGTGATCTATAAATCCCAGTATGAAAATAAACATGTTAACAAGGCATAACATGTGAGTCGAATGACACAATATGATATCATAAAAGAGAAGTATCATTAATAATACCATTTGGTAATAAAATAAACAACCTGTAATCATAATATTATGGAATCATCAAATGTTTGAGCAATATAAAACATGGAATTAGAATATCCCAATGCTTACTGTTAAGACAACATCACATGGTGGACAGAGTCTCGTCCTGGATTAGGATTACTCCCTAATACCATACATAACATCTTATGAGAAAAAATTATTACCCAATGAATTGAATATATATATCTGAGCTCACCCATCATAACATGTACATTCTTATGTATTCCACAAAAGGAAATCAATCATAAGGCATAAACATGAGAATTTCTCATTGAAAGAAATGGGTTTCATAACTATGTCACATAGAATAACTAGATGGAATATCATAATTATTTCCATAAAATAAAGGACTTATAAATTCAAATATTTTCCTAGTCATAGACCATGTATATTGATTTCCATGTAAACTAATGTCATGAGAAATAGTAGATAAATCTCTTTGGAAATGCACCTCTTAAGTGGGGATTTTGGGAAATGGGTAACGATTATTTAAAGAGCGCAAGAGAATAATTATTTCCATAAAATAAAATAAGGAATAAAATGGTTTTTTATGATAAAATTATTTATTTTAGATAATATTTTTGGTTTAAAACATTTTATAAAGTGATACTTGAAATAGGGTAAGTAAATGAAAAATTTCCATTCAATTAGGTTTGCTTATTGAAATAAGTATTGATGGGAAACTTTAAAAACATGTTTTCTCCATCATCGAAAAGATGAATTAAGATAGGTATATATTTGTGTGATATATACATAGAATATATAAAAAGTAAATAAGAATATTAGATTGATAATGTGAGGTAATATAGAGAAATGATAACCCCAAATAACATAGGTTGGTCCTAAAATATTCTTTACCTTATTGTATCGATATGGTTTGTATGATTAGAGGTAAAGTCATACAATAATTATTTAGAAATAAAATAGAATTTATTACTATATTTGGTGTCTTTGGGATTTCACCTATGGTTAGTGGAACCTCAACTCTTTCTAATCAAATGGTTTGGGACAGGATATAACAATTTGACAACCCAAGTAAAATTCAAAAAAAAATCTGATTAATGTTCGTAAATATATTATATAGACTCATATATATAATATGATTATTTCATATGATTATTTAGTCTGAAAATAAATGGTATTATTCTAGTGAAAAGGTCTTCCATTAAAATATTTTATTTAAAAATTATATGTATAAATTATATATTCTAAAATTTAAAAAATAAATATCATTTTTGGATTCATCATATAGAAACTATCTTAATCTGAATTTTTGGGATTTTTCTGAAAATATTATTTTTTAATAGAATAGAGTAAAAAACTGATTTTAAAAACAATTCTTTTATTTTCAAGTAATTATACAGTCCCACTTGGTTTTGGATTGTATTTTAAGTTATATAACTCTCTTTTTATTAAAAATATTCTTAATAATTACATAAGAATCCATATTATATTTTATTTTTCTATAAAATCATTTTTATTCTTAAAAATAAATTTTTTTAAACATATTTTTCATTTTACTTTGACCACATATATTGAAATTATTTTCTAGAACTTATAAAAATTGATCTTTGAAATTTTGGTTTCATATTTATAATCAGGTGGTTCAAATTTGGAAATTTTTTCAATTTCATTTTTGTTCTCAATGAATAGTTATTATGGTAAAAACAATTCACCCTTATAAAGGATTAAAGGGTTTATAGGGGTTAAAATAATAGATAAGGAAACAAATATCTCTAAAAAATGGAAAAATGAGATTGTTTGAATGTATTTTTACCTTAAACTATATTGGATTATAAATATGTTTATTTTTTCACTTGACCATGAAAAATACGTTTAATATATTTAAAATTTTAAGGTATTTACAATACTGTCACTCCTCCAAACTTGTAAAGGGACACATCCCTCCTCACTTTTTCACATTATTTAAGCCACATATTCTATCCAAATTCTACCCAAATCCCTTTTTAATTATAGTCCCCATGTCCAAGAGGTCTTCATTTTCTCAAAAGTTGAATCCTAGAATTCGTAATGTGTAAGACAACAAGATATATATTAGGAGGATGTATAAGTCCTAACCTACATATTTAAAGTTTATTTATTCTTCTAACTACTAAAGTATATATTCTAACAATAATAAAATAATTAAATTAGTACCTTCTCAATGCTAAATTTAATATTTGGATGGTATAACTCCTTTATTTTTCTTTTCCATACTAAGGGAAATGATAACATTCCTTGTTTTTATATGTGGACTACCACCTTTAAGAGGTGATGTGTTTCTTCACATGAATGTTTATAAATATGGAAATAATTAATATAAAATATATTTATGAAATTATTATTATTTGGGAAAGATAATATATTACTTACCCTCTAACTATTTTCATCTGTTGGAAAATAATAACGTCGCTCATGTGTGCATGTGGAATACCACCTCCACAATGTGATGTGATTTGTTTATCATTATCACCTCACATGGTTGGTCAAAAGGATGGAAATAATGAATAAAAATTAAATATATAACAAAAACATGATTTTTAAAAAAGTATAATATTATATTTCATTATTTATTTTTTTCTAATAGAAAAATAGAAATGTCGCTCATGTGCACGTGCAGATTACTACATCCATGTTACAGTGTATTTCATTTTCCACATACACTATAACATAAAATTACTTATTTTAAGGTACTAATGGTTCCTATTATTCATCTTATTTTGATTGGGACATGTTTCATAGAGTTTGGGGTGAAATTTGAAGATTGTTTTAGGCTTTTCATCTATTCACGGTTGGGGGGATGGTTTGACCGAATAGTGTGCCCCCTAATGAAAACCATCCACATAATGCATAGTAGGAAATGCATAGTTGGTTCATGTTTTTTCATTTTTTTACCCAACCAGGGGAAACTATGTACCCCAAATAGTAGGGGTGCACAACTAGCACATGGTTTCCCCTAATCGTGTGTCCCTTCTAGCTAACTATGCGTGTGGGTTATAATTAATTCTAAAATTAATTTTAAATAATTTCACCTTATGGTTTAAGTGTAGAGTGACCCCATTTGTCCCCAAAATGATTTTATATTCCTTATAGGCTCCCAAGAGGCAATGTTGGCCACTCTAAACCCTTTTCACGACGGATCCAAGCAGTTTTGATATTGATTGATCTCCATAAGGTAAGTGTATCTACTCTTATGTAGTTACTTCCAACCACTCTTTTTTACTCCTTATAGTTTTATGTATCATCATGTAATTAATGGATTTAATTAAAATTTATTGGATCTTGACTCTAGGTTGTGATTCAAGATCTTTCATACCTTTATTATTTATTGGAGAGTCATATTGTTGGTGTTAGTTTCTGAATATTTCATTTAAAGGTAGGTAGTTCCATTTGATATTTTCCATGTAATTGAAAATTTTAATTTCATGATTTTTTTGAAGTATATTAAAATTGATTTATAAAACCCTAATTTGTCTTGAATTGGAATTGTAATTTGAAATGTCATAGATTTTGAGAGAACCCCCCAATTCTAATGGAATTTGAATTGTGGGATGAATTTTGAAAATTATGGAATTAATGAAATGATTTGAGATTTATTCTGAGAAAATGTCTTAAATTGAAATGATGAAAATCCAATATTAGTTTTTCATATAAAAGGTATGAAGTGTTGAGAAAACCCATGTATTGGTTTTGAAATTTAATTGGCATATTGAAACCAAAAGTTGGGAAAATAAATTTTAAATAATGAATTATATGAAATGAGATTATTTTCTTACTATTTATTGATTTATTGAGAACATTCAAGAATGTGTAGTTAGTGGGTTATTTGGGACAATCACGCTTGGATCATTATCCCCTAGCAATGGATTGAAATTGAAAAATCTGAAAACAACCAAGTTTGACAAGGTTATCCCTGATATAATATTGATGATTCTAGTTCATCCTGATCCTGAGGGATGTGTGCACGCATGATTACCTGTGATCACAGATTTTAGAAGTGTTAGGATCCTATAGCTATAAACTAACTTACTTTAGGTAAGATAGACACGGTTATTTTAATGTATGTTTTTATATGTATTCCATTGATTATAGAACTATTTTATACATTCCAAATAATTTATATAAATTATTTTATACAAATTTTTTATTTAAGATGTGTTTGAAATTTTTTCCATCCATTCAAAAGAAGTAATATTTTTTTTAAATATTAAAATGATGTGTTATTCAATGCCTGATTTAATTTAAATCAATACATGATTGGTTTGTTACTTTGGTATATATTATGGAACACTTTTTGAGATCCCACTGGTATTTTTTACTCACACCTTACCATTTCCTTGGGGAATTTTAGACTTTCTTATGACAAGTCTAATAAAAATAAACTCACCACTTAGAGGTGGTGTATGTTCTTGATCCTTTGGGCTTGGACTAATTGAGGTGACTGGTGGATATGTGATCCACATGTTACATGGTATTTTTAAGTTTTTTCTAGTTAGATGTTGATTACTTTGATGATTTACTACTTTGGTTTTTTTTAATATTATTTGGTTTATAATACATTCTCCCTTTGGGGTGTTGAGAATAATGACTTGTAATATTTTATCTTCTACTGTTTTGTGGAAAATTAATTCACTATTTTATCATATATGATTCAAGGTGCTAAATGCCAAACCATGGGGATTGTAAAGGCATTCGGTCCTTGTTAAATACTACTTAGGTATCAAGGTACCAGGGTATCCAGGATGTTTTTTGAAAAAGTGGTATTATAGGTGAAAGTTAAGAATCTTTCCTTGATGTTAGTATACAATTTGGGTTGTCTTGGTAGACAGGAGGTAGGATTTTCGATACTTGGGAGGTAGTTATGAGTGAGTGTCTGACTAGATCTCATCGTAATGATCTATAAGTCACCCTAGGTGTCCAACAAAATGCATATTGAGGAATATTTTTATCAGATTATATTTTTTACCTTATTTTTATTTGGTTATATTGAGATCCAAATCATGATATCTTACTTGATGGGGTTGATATTCTCATTGCTCTTGTTTGAGTTATTAATCGAAGAAATCTTATGATGTTTTCATTTTTTTGTTGATGTTGTGTAGCATCATGAAACCAAGAATACAATTGAATCATCCCCATGAGGAATCTAATTTAGATAAATAATTATAAAATCCTCCCAAGGATTAGGATCTTGTAGAGATTGTTGTGTTTGTTTTCCAATCTCTACCACAAGCATGTGCACCCATTACCATTCAAGTTATAGTGGTGGAACCTCAAATGGATGAATATTGGAATCTTACTCAAGAGTTACTTCTCCAAAATACACCAGTGTTCCAAGTATCTAATGATCCTCAATAGTCTGAGGACTGGTTGATAAATATAGATATTTTATTTTATTTCTTCAAAAAGTGGGATTTGATTAAGTTTAAATGTTCCACCTTCAAGTAAGAAGGACCTAGAAGGAGATGGAGGGATTCAATGGTAATATTAAAGAAGAACGAGGTTTTAGAGTTTAAATACTTTATAGTTATTTTTAATAATAAGATATAAATAAAATATATGGTGATAGCTGGGGATGTGGAGTTTTTTAACCTTCATCGGTCTAATAGGACAGTGATGGTGTATGTGAACTGCATTACCAAGCTTGTGTAGCCTTCACCTGAGATTTTATCAAATGAGAAGATAAAGACTCAATTGTTCAATATGGGGATCTATAATGATATCTATTCACATGTATTCTTACTAAATCTATCTTCTTATACTGATGTGTTAGAGAGGGAACTGATGGTTGATCTTGATATGGCTAGTAAGTTAGGGTTGATAGAGTTCCCTTTTCTCTCCATGGTAGATCTATGAGTTCCTTTGAAGGATTTAGGAAGTGTGATGAATCTTTTTTTGGGTTTTAATATAATGCATCCTTTTAACCTCCTTCAATGAATAGAATAATCCCTTTGACTTTATTCTAGTGTGGAAAGGTTGGGTATTCCAAATAGGTTTTTACTGAGGCACCCAAGATATACAGTTCCTACGGACTCTTAGGTCACTTTCAAAAAATTTATTATATATCTGTTTCCCCACATAGTGGAATAGGATCGTAAGTGCCTAAAAGTACTTATTTTTAATCAAATTATTCATGAACAAAGGGGTTCTAGCCACATGAATGCAAAATGAAGCTTATTCACATAGTGTAAGAGTCTCCAGAGGAAGATGACATAGGTCCAGAAATTATGATAGGTACCATCACTATAGCTTCATAATTATTGACTACTTTACTTTATACTGGTTAATCTCACTCATTTTTATCGACTCGTATTATAAACCTACTAAATCTTATAATGGATCTACTATCTTACATTATGGATATTACTACACCCCTCATAATGAATGGAGAGAAAGGTCTCCATTGTCATTCTTGTGTCTTATCTTTATTAGAGATTTAACTTTCCGAGAATTTTCTAGTTCTCAACATAAAACATATTGATTTCATTTTCATTATGAATTAGTTCAGTGTTAATAAGGCCCAAATTGATTGCTAACTTCGATGGGTCTCCTTTACTTCACCTGATGGGGTGTGTCGTGTTTTTTCGGGATAATGGAACCCGAGGATGAGTATAGGAGGACCTTATAATCTAAAGTTTGGGAAAGTAATATCAGTGTTTTATTTAGATCTATATCAGTAATCATTTAGTGATGATTTCACTCCAATTTTCATTGAGTTTCCTAATGTGTTTCTTTGTGATTTCTCGATCTTTCCACCGTTAATATATGTATATTTTTCTATTGATTTAGTGCCTAGAACTCAACCGGTATCTATTCATTATTTTCATATGACACCTGATAAAAAAGTACTTTCATACTTAGTTGTATTATCTATTATATAAAGTATTTATATGCCTAAGTGTGTCACCTTGGATGGAACATATTCCCTTTGCAAAGAAATATGATGAGATGCTTCCCCAATGTGTTTATTACCAAAAACTCAATCAATTTACAGTAAAAAAAAGTATCTAGTACCACTAATTAATTATTTGTTTGTCCAGATGAAATGGGTAAAGTGGTTATAAATGATTGATCTTTGATCTGGTTATCACCAGTTGAGAATAAAATAATATGGCATTCATAAAACTGCCTTCCAGAAAAGGTATGGACACTTTGAGTATCTTGTAATACCATTTATTCTAACCAATTATCCTAAATTATTTATGGATTTTATGAATAGGATATTCAATGATTATCTTGATACATTATTGGTGTATTTTTGGATGACATCCTAGTTTATCCTCTATCCAAGGAGGATCATGTGCAACATTTGAGAGTAGTTTTGGAAATGTTGGGTAACAACAAAATTTATGCCAAGATATCAAAATGGGATTTCTAGATTCGGGATGTAAAGTTATTAGGAAACTTGGTCTCTAAACATGTAATTTTATTTGATCTTGAGAAATTAAAGGTTGTTATGAAATGGGATCAACCACATAAAATTTTCCATATTTGAAGAATATTGGGTTTAGTGAGGTTTTATTGAAGGTTTGTAAAGGATTTCTCAAAGTTGGATTCTCTCATTACCACTCTCACTAAGAATGGAGTAAAGTTTGTTTGGGATGAAAATTTTCATATTTATTTGTTTGAGATTAAACATATTTTTACTTTTTCATTGGTGTCGACACTTCTAGAGTCCAGTCAAGGATATGTGGTTTTTTTGATTCATCAAGTTCTAGTTTGGATTGTTTTATTATGTAGGGTGATCATGTGGTTTTCTATAGATCTAGAAATATTACGCCACTTGAGAATAACTATCACACCCATGACCTTGAACTCATATCTATGATTCATTCACTTAATATTTGGTATCATTGTCTTTTTTTAGAATTTTTTATTTTGTATTCAAATCACAAGAGTCTGAGTTATATATTCTCCCAATAATATTTAAATCTATACCAGAGGATTTGGGTGGAGTACCTAGTGTATTTTTATTTAGATGTCTCTTATACCCCAAGGAAGGGGAATATAATTAGTTATTCTTTGAGTAGGAAACTTCTTACCCAGCTCCTGAAGGAGTTATCAAAATAGTATAACTTGATGAATCTTTTGGGGAGTTTCATTTAGGAGTATGAGATGAAGAGGTTGAGATTGTCTTGGATAGTGTTTAGTTGAACTCTTCTCTTCTTGAGATGATTCTTCAAAGGCAGTAGCTTGATAATGAATTTTGGGGTATTAGGGACTCTATTTATAGTGAAGAGACCATTGATGAATTTCCATTATCTTATGAGGGTATACTATGTTTTTAAAACTAGTATGTTGAACATTTTTAGTGAGAAAATCCATGATGGGTTATTTCTATAATTCCCAGTGGGCAGTGCAATAGGTGCCATAAATATTCTCTATGATATGTGGCGATGACTCTGGTATCTAGGTATGAGACAGAACATCACTAACTTTGTTTTATATTGTTATACTTTCCAATAGATCAAGGTTAAGAACCAAAAACCTTTAGGTTTACTCCATGCTCTTTCAGTTTCATCCTAGAAGTGGGATGAGATCTCTATGGGCTTTGTGGTTGGGTTTCCATGTACCCCTAGAAAGAATATTGTGATATGGGTTGTGATTGATCAATGGACTAAATTGGCTAACCTTACACCCATTTTGGATACATCCAAACTTAAGGACTTGTGAATTCTCTATGTGAAAGATATTTTTCAATTTTGAAGAGTTCCATCTGTTACAATATCTGATAGAAATCTTAGTTTTACCTCTCATTTTAGGAAATCCCTTTAGAAAGAGATGAGATTTATAGTTCATTTTTGTATGGTATACCATTAGTGGATGGATGACCAAACTAGGAGAGCTATACATATTCTTGAGTATATGCTACATGCTTTCATTATCAACTATGGAAAATCTTGGGATGACCTCTTGGGACTGATTCATTTTTATTATAACAATAGTTACCAGTCCTCAATTATAATGGCTCCTTTTGAGGCCTCATATGGTAGTCCATATAAATCTCTATTCTGTTATTCAAAGATGGGTGAGACTTTCTTGGTTGAACTGATTTTAGTTCAAGAGTGTATGATGAATATTTAGTTTATTCTTTAAATAATTATGATGGCTTAGAGATGGTAGAAAACATTTGATGATCATCATCATAGACCATTATATTTTTTAGTTGGAGACAATATCTTCTTGAGAGTTTCATCTCATTTGGGACACTGGAGGCTTGGAAGATAGTAGGAGCTTTATCCACATTTTACGAGATATTTTGAGGTTGGTGAGTAGGTGGGTAAAGAGGATTATCAGTTAACACTTACACCATGGTCCATGTTGAAACATAATGTGTCACATGTATCATAAAATCAAAAGTTTCTTTCTAACCCGTAACATGTCTTAAGATGGTAGGATCATGATGTTGATTCTTATTTATCTGTGAATGAGTATCTAGTTAGGATTTGTTATTCTAATACAAAGGCACTTCATGGGAGGATGATAATTTTTGGTCCACGTGCTATGGAAACATTGTTTTTATTCTCATTAGACATATGATCATAAGGTACTAATGAGAGATAAATGTCCTTATCTCTTTGATATGGGAACTTCATGATAGTCTTTCTAGGGGGGAAAAGTTTTTATGGTGAGATGGTTGTAACATCCTAATACTTGTTTCCAGGTACTACATGAACCTAGTTTTGATCTTCTTTTGGTTGGGTCTTGTTTCATGGTATTTCAAGTGAACTTTTGTGATGTTTTTAGTCTTTTTGGGTTGTGTATGGTTGTCACATAGTTTGAAAAAATTGTGCACACCCCGGTACAAACTGTGCACCCCCTAAAATGTGGGGATGCATGGTTGGGGGATAGTTTTCCAAATAATGCACCCACCTAGGGGAAATAGTTCACCCCAAAAAGTGGGGGTGCACGGATCGTGCATGATTTCCCCTAACCATTAAACCCCTCCATCTAATAGTGTTAAAGGGTTTTATTTAATCTAAAAATTAACTTAAATTTACCAAACCACATGGATTAAGTTCTGTGCAACCCTATTTGTCCCTAACATGATTTGATCATCCCTGGAGGCTCCCAAGATGTGATCCCCCCTAAAAACCTTTCTTAGAAGATCAAAGTAGTGTTGATATCAATCTCTCTCTCCTAGGTAAGTGGATCCTCTCTCATGTGCATTCTTATGACCTCTATTTCTATCCTCCTTAGAGTTTGAAAGATCATCATGTGATTTATGGGTCTAAACTCAGTTTTATTGGATCCTGATTCTAGTTTTTTTTCATAGATATTCTATGCCTTCATTATTTATTGGTGGGTCCCATTATAGGTGTTTATTTATATATCATCGATTTAAATTTTGGTTGTAACACCAAAATATTTTTAAAAGAACCCTATTTTTGATAGCTTACGTTATGCATAACACAAAGATTAAATAAATGATTAAATATTATTATTTAATTGTGATAGTTATCACCTAGATATTAGAATGGAGGGAATGAATGAGAGTAACTAAATTATAAAAATATAGTATATTCATTTGTATAAAATTAATTCATTTGTTACCAATTAATTAAAATTAAAATAAAAAACAATTGAACAGAAATTATATTTTTTATAAAAACTATTTTTATGCCCACAATGGAATTTTATCTTAATAAATTAAATTAATCACTATTATTCAAATATCATAATGAAATTTATTTTTTATATATTAAATAAATTTTTTTTAAATTCATCCAAAAAGTTTCATAGTCTTAAGACAAGAATAAATCCAATTTTAAGCATAAACAACTATATTTTTCTAAAAGATAATTTTTATGTGTTTTAATGGCACACCTATATTAGTTTTTTTTTTTGAAAATTTTGTAAATATAATTTGAAAAAATAATTTTCAATTTTTTAATCAGAATATCAAAATTATTTGTGAGTGAATTTTTGGTATTTTTCTGAGAAGCTTCATATTTTTAAGAATTATGAAAAATATTGAAAATTTAATTGAAAACTGGCTTTTCATATTAATAATTTATAATGTTAAATTATAATTTAAATTTCGTTTAGAGTAAATATAGATAAATTATATATATATTAATACAATTTTGGTCATTTAAATCATCTTAATATTGAATTATAATATAAAAACATTTCAAACTTTTGAATATTTTCAATTTAAAAACACGCTTTGTCGCCTGGTCTATAGGATTAATTTTAAATCTCATTTTAATATTTATTTGAATTTATTTTCGTAAAATGGATTAAATATTTGGAATCATAAGGTACAAATTATTTTTTAAGGTTATTTTCATTTTTTATTCATAAAAATTTATCTTGGTAAAAAAATTTACCCCAGTATAGGTGAAATAATGCAACGAGTTAAAGTTAAAAGGTAAAAGCATTAAATACCTAAAAATACAACTATAAATGGGTGGTTTGGGTCCTTATATAATAAAACTATCCATTAAAACATTAGTTATCAATATAATTCCTTGGTATTAATACCACAAAAATGTGGTTGGCTTTAAATATAAAATAATCATTATTTAGTCACTTAAAACCACCCCTCGTCAAGTTTAAATACTACACATCACCACAAAATTTCTCTTCACAATAATTTAAGATCATAAAATTTATACCAAACCCTATCCTTCTCGCTCTCCCTATGAAAAAGTTCTTCTGTTCATACCAAAATACCAATTCAAATGTCTTTATGGTATCCTTCAAGGGGGTAATATTCAAGAGGTGATTTTCTCAAACCACCTTTCTTATTTTCTTTTCTTATTCTACCTTCTCATTAACTCCTTAATCCATCAATACATAATAACTCAATAATCATGTAAATTAATTAATTTAATGTTTATAATATAATATATTAAATCCATCTATCTTATTACCTCCTCTTATTTAAATAAACGAAACCATTTTCCAAATTATGGCAGTTAATAGTCTCCGTGAATAATGATTTTTCTTTTTCCATTACCAATTTTAAGGATAGTCATAAAGTTATTATTCTAGTTAAATAAAATTTTAAAATTTATATTATAAACTATTTCATTTATGGAACTTGTATATATTCATAATATTAAATAAAATGAAACTAGTTCATGATGGTTTGAAAAACTGCCAAAATAAACTAAACATTTATTATTAATATTTTATCAAATGAATCATCCTCATGTCTAAAAGAAAATTGATATATGGGACCATTTAAAATTATTTAAGTTCATTAATACCATTTCATTTCACTTTTCTAGTATTATTCCCATTTTAAATGAATATTAATAATTATACGTAAGTAAACCGACTGTGAAACCATGAAGCGAACACACCTGAAACAATGAAAATAATGAAATATTATTAATATATGGGTGGTAATATGATATAAAAGCATCATATAAGGTATTATAAATAGTAATATAGTTATTAAAATAATTAATAAAGAAATTAAACCATTATATAGTAGGTTAAGGAATGTTTCACTAAAGGGAAGTGTGAGGTAAGGTTTTCTCATATCACATTTACTTCTCTGAGCTATATGACTTAATGATCACTTATTTATTTTGTGTGGTGTATATAATTCTATTTTATAAATAATATAATGAATCTAATTATATTAATTACATTCAATTTTTAATTTTATAATTATTACTTTTATGGGGCATAATATTAGACTGATTACAAGTGGTAAGTGATTTCATAACTTTATTTACATTCATTGGGTTAAACTTATATTTCATTTATTATGTCATTATCAGGTTATGTGTGAAATTAATTTTGATTATATCATGTTGTATTTCTATTTTTTTATGTAGATTTATAGAGAATACATATAATAGATTAATTTGATTAACGATATGAACTTTATAAGGGACTTCATCTCAATTTCACTTCATTGATACATATTTTAATATTATGCACCAAATTTATTTTCATTGGTGTATATATTTCCCCGATTTTATATTTATTATCATCATTAATTAAAAATTTATTTTCTCTTAAATATCCATATTTCTTGTATCATGGATATGATTATTTCCTAAGTCGTATACCATTTTATATATAGTTTTTACTTTAAAATTGATTTGATTAACTGGGGAAATAATCTTAAATCTATATATTTTACTTAATATGGATATTTTTTTATAATGAATATTGATTCAAAAATTAAAATGATTATTCGATATATATTGAATGCTTTGGACATGCATTAACGGGTGGGGACCTTATATAGAAAATACCTTGTATGTATTGGAAGTCTCATGAGATGAATAAATTGGCCAAATTAAATGCATTTTTACCCATAAATATTAAACTTTATTTTGAAAGGTCTTGCTAATAAAGGTATCATGTTCCTGGTAAATATGGCATCCAATAGTTAAGCATTTACTTCATTAAGAATTAAATTTTTTTTTATCCATGAGATTTTCACTATGATATTATCCATGGATTCAGATTGTAAAAAATTTATTGATTAAATGGAATGTGTTTTTAGTTATTTTACCTTTCCATATTAATTATGCATTATTAATATCTTCAATTTTATGTAACTTTTACTAAGAATTTGAGTTAATCCATTTCTTATGTTTTATTTTTCCTCAGGATGAAATAATTTTATTATGATTGATATGTAAGGATAATCTAGGGGAATAATTATGTTCTCAAAGGAATTGATATGTTTTATGTTATGTTTTAAATTAATATGTAAGATTTTAGTATATTTCTTGTTTTTACAAAACTGCTAAATTATTCCGTCCTTTGGGATGTGATTCCTTGTAAAAAAATGAAAATATAATAAAGTAATCACTAACTATGGGTTAATAAGGTTAGGGTTTTTATAGTTGGTATCAGATCGAGTTTAGTAGAAACCTTGGGGACTATATTTAGGAAAACATAGATTAAAAATTAAAACCCTATAACATAATTTTTAAATACTCCCAATGAAACCAAAATTTTGATTTAGAGATTAGTTTGTGTTAATTAGGTTTTAGATTATTCATTATGTTTCATAATGTTATGATCTAATTCAGTGTATTCCACTATTTAGAAATGGATCCTAGCATAAGGAATGGGAGTCGTATCAATGCACAAAATCAATGTAGGGATTTCCCACCTAGTAAAGATAATAGTGTTGAAGTTGGAGGAGGATTTGTAGCTGGAACTAGACCTAAACTAATTATAACTATATTGGGATAGTTGACTCAGGTTATGAGAAATAACCATTCCCATATGGAGCATCCTGATCCTCAACATACTATAACAATGTTATATGGATTCATGATATAATAACCTCCACCATTCAATGGGACTAAAAATCTATTTATAGGTGGGAAATGGATAATTTCTTTATAGAAGATAATTCTCTCTTTATAAAGTGATGAATGTGAGAATGTTTTCAAGGTAGTTTATCATATCTCTATAGATACAGATCAATGGTGGTTATTGATTGAAAACACTAAGGAGGATGAGGAAATAACAAACATATAATGGAAGGATTTTAAGAAACTTCTCTTGGAAAAATATTTCCCTCAAAAATTGCAAGAAAATATGGAGGGAAAATTCTTGAGTTGGTGAAAAAATGAGGATGATAATTCTTACTAAGTTTGAATTCAAATTTAAAACATTATCAAGGTATGTTATAGACTACATATATACACCAAGGAGTAATATTGATCATTTATTTGATGGGTTAAATACATTCCTCTGAAGGGAACTGGTCTCCCAAAATTTCTCGTCATACGAAGATATAGCCTCATGTGCTATCGAGATAGAGAAAGAAATATTTAAGTCTTATGAATTAAAGGTAAATAAATAGAATAAGAGAATAGATGTTCAATAAACATATAAAGGTAAAAAGGAAAGAAGGAGTTTTCTACATGTGATAATTATGGAAAGAAACACCTAGGTACTTCCCTAGAGGGAATGGTAGTCTGTTACAAGTGTGGATAGAAATATAACTAAGCTTTTGATTGCAAGTGAATGAAAGAAGCTGTAAATGTGAAATGTATCAATTTTTCATAGATAGGGAACTACTAAAATTAATTCCTTAAGCATCAAGGTGATATACCTCAGGAGAAGCTAATGGGTCAAGGTTAAGGTTATGTTATTGATATAGTCAAAATTGAATGATTATTATTCTTGTGTTTTTTTATCTATGAAATATTTTGTATGTCCTTATCATTATATTAATTATGAAATGTATATTGATTTTTCTATAGTAATTTTTATAAGTATTTGAGAGTATATATTGAATGGTATTAATGACCAGTAAAAGTGATTTAGTGGAAAGTTGATTTTTTAATAACACATGTTTAAAGGAAATATAACCCTTAATATATGCTTGATATTGAGATAATAATAAAGATATGATTATGGGATATCATTAGTGACCAAGAAATTGGTTAGTTACATTGATGGTTTATTTTTTCTAAAGTTTACTAAAATTGGATTGAAGGAATATTTTCAACAACCTAAGATTTTATCCTTTTTTAAATTAAGGTTTTATGGTGATTAACATGTTTTAAGACAACATGTGATAAAATAATTCACATGTTTGGAATGTGGAATTATGAACTAATTTATGTTATCCATAAGTAAATTTTTAATCACATTTTTGATTTGAATATGGTTATTAATATTTAGGAAGTGCATTATGGTTAATAACTCATGGAATAGATTAAGTTGAATTTTTTACTTTATTGTTTGAGGTTAAAGTATGATTTATTATATTGGGTAAAATTTTCTAACCATTTTTTAATTTGGGAAATATTTAGAGACTAAAGGAATCACTTATGGATCTTATGATTCGTTAAAAGTACTTCAAGTATAAAAACTAATCTTGAATGTCCATTTCCTGGTGTGAGAGATGAAGTGGAAATGGATCGATGCACAACCAAATGATAAGAATATTATTTGACATGGAAATAAATAAGGTAAGTTTATTTTCACATGTTATTTATCTATATTTTAAAATAATTCATCAACTCTAAGAAATTGATTATAGAATAAAATGTTATTTGTTTAATTGTCTTACTGAGAAATCAATGTCCTTTTAACCAATCACATGTTTACGGTTCTGTGATGGTGAACATTATAATGACCATGTAATCTATCACTCTATATCAGAAATTTATAGTTATATTTCTTTTCCTTGTCCATGTTTTCACTTCCCACTAATTATCTCCTATACGGAAACCTGGTTATGGGGTGGCCTTCACATTTTCCTTTCCCACTTTTTAGGAGGAAGTTTTATTTACCCTTTTTATCATAATAAATTAAATTAATCACTATTATTGAAATATATTAATAATATTTATTGTTATATATTCAACAAAATGTTTTTAAATTCATCTAATACATTTTATTTTCTTAAGATAAAAATAAATCCAAATTTAATTATAAAATCTATATTTTTCTAAAGACAATTTTAGTGCCTTTTAATAGCACATCAATTTTAAAACTAATTTTTAAAACTTTTATAAGTTTTATTTGAAAACATTAAATTAATTTTTTAAATAATAATATAAAAATAATATTATGGTGAAATGTTTGTATTTTTCTAAGAAGTTTAATCTTTTGATGAATAGTGAAAATACTGGAATTTTAATTGAAAAATAAATTTTCAACTACATAATTTATAATGTAAAATTACATTATAAATTGGTTTTAAAGTCCAAATAGTTAAATTATACATATATTAATAAAATTTTGGTTGTTTAAATCATTTTTATATTTAATTTTGATATAAAAAATTCAAAAACTTTTGAACATTTTCTCTTAAAAATTTACTTTTTCATCTCGTCTGCAGGATTAATTTTAAATATAATTTTACCAATTATGTGAAAAGAATTTGGTAAAAATATATTCCATGTTTTTTAATAAAATGTTCCAAATTAAATTTGAAGTTCATTTTTATTTTTTAAGCATAAAAAGTTACCATGGTAAAAAAAAGATTTACAGTAGTATAGGTAAAATAACAAAACGAGTTAAAGTAAAATGGTAAAAGATTAAAATAACTAAAAAATAAAACATTAAATAGGAAGTTGATGTCGTTATCTTCAATAAAAATCATGTAAAACAATAATTATTAATATAATTCATTATAATTAATGATATTCAAATGTTGTTTTCTTTAAATATAAAATAATGATTATTTAATCACTTAAAATCACACATCCTAAAGTATAAATACCACACCTCACCCACCCACCCACCCACCCCCCATTTTACTTCATAAGCCCTGAATATACTTAGATATCTACCAAACCCTCTCCTCCCCACTCTCCCCATGTAAAATTTCTATTGGGATCACCAAAAGACAAATTCCAAGGTCTTTAAGGGATCCTTCAAGGAGGTGATATTCAAGAGGTAATTTTCTCAAACCACCTATCTTATTTTATTTTATTCTTATACCTTCTCCTTACATCCTTCATCCATAAATGTATAATAAATTTGAAATCATTTACATACTTTTATTTTATATTTCTAATGTAATATCTTATATCCATCCCTTTTATCACCTCCTCTAATTCAAAGAAACGAAACCATTATACAAATTATGGTGGTTAACCATCTTTGTGAATAATATTTTTTTTGTTTTCCATTACATACTTCAATACGGATCATAAAAGTAATATTATGGTTAAATAATATTATAAAATTTATATTATAAACTATTTAATGTTCTAGAACTAATATATATATATATATATATATAATTTTAAATAAAACAAAACTAGTTCATAATGGTCAGAAAAATATCTAAAATAAACAAAACATTTATCATTAACATTTAATCAAATGAATCATCCCCATGTCCAAAATAAAAATAATATATAGGAATATTTAAACTTATATAATTGTACTAATACCATTTCATTTCACTTCTATATTATTATTTCCATTTGAAAAGAACATCCATAATTTTATGTAAGTAAACCTACCATGAAACCATGAAGTGAATGCACCCAAAACAATGAAAATAATTAAATATTATTAATATATGGGTGTTAGGTTGTTATGAAAGGATAATATATGGTATTATTTTTTAAGAATGTGCTTCTTTAGTTAAATAACCAACTAATTATTGAAATTAAGATTCAAGATTACATGAGTCAAAAAGATGGGATTAGATTACAATATTTCACATACCGGGGAAGTAATTTATTAGGGAGATCCTCCGACCTAGTGATGTTCTGACTTGCTCCTTTGTTTTCAAGCCTATCTACAACAGCATTCACTTTATGGTAGGTATGAGTGTTAATATTATTGATATCATGGAGTGAAAGAAGTTACTCCATCCATATATTAGTGATCAACTAGGCCAAATGAACCACCCCATTACAAAGTTCTTGGACAATGGTAGTCGAGTCACTCTCAATCAAAATGTTATTCCAACCTTTGTGTTTGGAATAGGAGATAGTATGATTGACCCTCATCATTTCAGCTTCCATAGAGGAGGTGATCCTACATCCTACAAGAATACAAATGATAATATGACCAAGATGATTCCTAAAGATGGCCCCATAGCCTACAGGTCCCAGATTTCCTTTAGAAGCACCATCAACATTTACTTTGACCTAACTAGGAGGTAGAGGATTCCAAAAAACTTCAAAAGTGCATCACAGTTGACAAAAAATTCCACCATCCTAAAGCTTTCTTAGAATCATGAAATCCCTCACTATGTTGTAGCAATTCTTTTTCTGAATCAAGGAAACTTCACAAATAGCAATGAGAATCCAAATCCGACCCACATTGATGTTGAGTGAGTAATTATTGTGAAAAAATAAATTTCTATCATATCAGATTATATGAAAAAGATCAGAGATGGTGGAATGGAAAATATTTTTGATTTTTTTAGAGCTATCCATATCCACACAATGCTTTAGCTGAGTGTTGACAGAGTCAACAATCATCTATCTGCAGTCAAAGATGTCAAAAATATAATTCCAAAGAGTAGTGGAAATGGAACATGAAAGAAAAAGGTGATTTATATCCTCTCTATTCTGATTAAAAAGATGACATTTAGAACAAATTTGAATCCCAAAATATTATAAACAAGAATCAGTTGGGATCCTATTATATGAAGCATGTCAAATAAGGGTAAATCGTGTGGGTTTTATCCAAGGCTTGTAAAAATTCTTGATCCAACTAAAGTAATTTTCATTGTTATAAAAGTGATGTTTGTAAAAATTCTTTGAATATCTTATGCCATTAAGAATAGGTTCCCATATTAGGAAATCATTCTGGTTTGATAAATTATAATTGTCAATCACTTGAATGACATTTGTGGGGAGACTATCAATTTGTGAGTTAATGACATCACGGATGGTCATATTGATATTTTTAGGGGTTTTATCAGGGAATAAAGTGGAAAGAGCGGCACCAATCCAATTTTCTAACCAGAATCTCATGGAAGAGTCCCTAGAGACCATCCATCAGGAATTTATCATAATGTGGGCATAAGTTTTTTTTATGGAAGGCCAGATGGAGGAGTCTCAACCAATCACACCCACACCATAGAAAGGTCCATGAGTGACCAAAGCATCAACATTAATTTTCATCAAATATATTAGGGGTGGCTACCAAGAAATAGATCTAGGATTCTTTTAATTTCCAATAGCATGGTAGACATGTTTATTCTAGTTAGACAACTAGGTGGAGGCGTTCTTGACCCAAAAACAATTTGGTCTGCACTGATGGTTAAACAAAAAGTCATTTATTAAAACACAAACAATCCATGCCATGGTGCATAAGATGTTAACAATGTTAAAAGGAATGGATGAAGACCACCTTAAAAGGATCTCAGGGAAGTGAGAAATCAACTCCAGGAATGAACCATCCTAGTCATTCCACCCATATCAAATGCTTCCGGCACCTAGAAATTCAAAAAACATGGATACAACATATTCATGTGCCACCCCTCATATAGGACAATAAGGATCATCAAAAGCATATAGATACTTGAGTAAATCCATATCAAGGAGAATTCTAGTGCATGATTTACATTAGAATAAGTGAGCCTTTTGGGGAATCTAAATATACCAATTGGTTTTCCAAAGTTCTGCTGAGTCCGGCTCCAAGGAGTCAAGATCCAAAGAATATCCAGATTTCACTGAGTATGAACCTGAGGAAGTACTTCTCCAATAGAGTCGATTGACCCCCATATCCCTTGAAACTAGTATACTCAAAAATAATGTTTTAATCTCACTCATTAAACCATTCATTCAAGGTTTCAGTGTTCCAACAATTTCTACTCTCATTGAACAAAGAATGTACCTTTTCATTTTCCATACCCAAAACAACCATTGATGTTGCTAAAGAGTCATTATCATCCACAAACCATGGGTATTTACAAATATCGACACTAGAACCATATCCAATCCTCCAATAGAGTCATTTAACAAGAAGATCATGGGATCCCCATAGGCTCCTCCATAGGAAGCTTGGGCGTGGGCTAAGGATGGAGCCTCTAAAGTCCAAGTGTGGGAAATATTTGGCCCATATGACCCTAGCGCAAATTTATAAGGGATTCTCTAGAATCCACCTTCCAATCTTGGTGAGCATGGCATCATTAAAAAGGAATGAGTCATTAAACCCCATTCCACCATAGTCCTTAGGGATACGGGGTTAATCACAAGACCTCCAATGGGCCTTATGATGTCCATTGTTCAGGCCCCACCAGAAGTTTTCCAGTTTAGCATGTAATTGGTCAATAAAATAACCTTTCAATTTAAAAAGGTAAATCATATGGGTGGGGATATATTGGGCCACTGACTTAATGATAATCTCTTTACCTACCTTTGAGACTCTTTTTTGGTCCACACTTGGATCTTCTTTTCAACCCTATCCAAAATCCAAGAGAACATCTCTTTTTTTGAGCGACCAAAGACCGTAGAAAACCCAAGATATTTCTGGTGTTTATCAACCACCTAGAACCCCAAAGTGTTTTGGATCTCATCCTTCCTACTGGGGGGACACAAAAACTAAATTAGATCTCATATTTGGAGGTATTAATTTATTTCCCCAAATCCATATCACATTTAAGAATAATATTGTGGATAAAACCGCATTCTTCCAAAGTAGCTCTATAGAAAAGTATACAGTCATCTATAAAGAAAAGGTGGGAAATAGGGGTCCTGGAAATATACCTTTACCCCATTATGGAAACTCTGCTTTTTTTTACAACTTAAACATGATTTATTACATAAAACTTCACTTGATACAACAAAGAAGATCGAGAGGTTTAGTGTCTTTGGGGATTAGGATCATTACATAAAAACATAAAACATGAAATACAACATCTTTATTGAAAACTTCCTTTACATGACCACTACATTCCCTCTTACTTAGCATTGCATGGGATAACCTGAGGACATGCATAAGAAAAGGGTGAGCTATAAAGCCCAGTAAGGGAGTACACATGGAATAACATGAGGATTACAATACATGTTAGGAAATAGGCATGTCAATAGAGCATAAGATAAACATGAACATAAAGGCATGATAAAAAATGATAATCATAACATGGAAATGTGGTAACAATACTTAACATTGAATTAGCATGATCCAAGGCTCATTGCCCATGGAGCATGAGTAAACCCTCATTGCACATGAAGAACGAGTAAACCCTCGTTGCAATTAAATTAGCATGAGTAAACACTCATTTCACTTGACGTAACATGATACTATACTTTACCCAATGCATTGGAGCGCTATAAAGGTGCACCCTTCTTAAACATTTCATTTCATGTATAAGTGTGCCACATGGATCATAAAACATGGATTCATAAAACATAATCATTTATTCCACGATAAAGGAATGTGGAATTCATACATGAAACTTTATAATCAATAATTAAATGTGCATAAAGGTGAATACCCTTGATGGATAAATGGGCATGGTATTCACTACACAATGACATTGGCTTAGATAATCGGTGCGATTTCGGCAGCGTAACAGCGTGACATAAGAATTCATAAAAATGGTTGATGAGAGAGAAAGGGGTTCCTCATCATATTTACATGTAATGGAATGTAAGGAGGTCATATAGATACATTTTCCAATAATTGAAAAGGAATTTAGATTCATGATACAAAAGTATTTCTTGAATGTAAAAGAAGAGAGATAAGTTCTTTTCGGAATTTCGGCATAGTAACAGGTGTACATGGGAGGCATTTAATGAGAGAGAAAGGGGTCTCCCATCATTCAAAAAATAAGAGGGAAGTATGGGGGAGGTGTGAAACCATACCCCAACATTCATAATTGAAATTAAAAGGGCAATACAACTTAAAGAAAATTGACAAAAATGAGAAAGGAAGAAAAAACCCTTACTTGAAAGTGTGCTTCCAAAGGATAGAGAGAGGCTTGTGAGAGGCTTCTTGGGAGCTTGGGGAACCTTGAGAAGATTCTAGAGAGAGTAGGGCATAGGTTGGACGATCTCCAAGGGATTTTAGTGAGGAGGAAGTGGGAGCTTGGGTGGGTTTATATAGGAAAGGTGAGAGAATTATTTGTTATTTAGGTTTGGGACCCCTTATATTAAATTAATCAAAACCACAAACCATCCCGTGGTTTTTGCCCATGGTTTCTAGAAAAGGAAAGAGTAAAACAATATTTTACAAGGCCAAGGTCCGAACTTATTAAAAAATTAGGGTTGCTTATGAGGAGGTGAGTCACACTCCCATGGAAATTAATTTAAAAAGGAAAAGTGTTGAATAAGTCTTAAGGGGATCATTAATGCTTTGAAAAGTAAGTCAAACAAACCCAAAATCAAATTATTTTAATGATAAAACATATATTGGCTGAACATAAGGATTATGGTATTTTATTACATCACCATTGGGTCATTATGATGTCATAAAACACATTATATAATTAAATGGTATTTAATTTTTACCCAAAAATTTGACTGTCCTAGAAAATTATGAAAAATTCACTGTTGGATAATTTCGACGTCCTGATTCCAGAAATGACATTTATTTTATCTAAAAAAATTATAAATATGTTAATTTTTACTTTTAAAGTAAAAAACCAACATTTATCGAAAATTCACGGGTTTTGACAGAAATGGCTTTCAAACGTTAATATAAAATTTTAATTGCATTCATAAAATTATAAGATCAATTATATTTAATAAAAATTAATTTAATATTAATAATAATATTTTATTAAAATATTATTTAATTCAAAAATCCCTTAATTTAATAAAAGTGAATTCTTAATTAAATAATAACTAAAAACACCATTTGTATTTTAAAAACTATTTACAATGTATCAAAAATGACTAGAAATTATATTAATTATTATATAAAAAAAATTCATGAACATAGTACTACTTATTTGTTACATAACCCCTTAAAATAGCCACATAAGACCTAGGGGTAAGGTTTTCGATGGTGAAAGACTCTCGGAGCGGCTCGGATAACATCGCTCGAGTGGTAATCTCTATCAACTTCCACTTTTCCCGTAGATGATCACGTTCGAGCTTGAAATAATGAAGCTCAGTTTGGGCTTGGTCAAGGGCGAAGCCCAAAGACGCCACCTCTTTTCCGAGCTCTGACAAATGGGCTTCGTATGGGGAAATTCTACTAGATGAGGCCATTTCTTCCTTTTTCTGAGTAAAATTGGGTTCGTTAAAGCCTCATATTTATACTAATCAAGTGATCACTATTCAACGGCTATAAAAGTAACGGTAAAAACTCTTATCATAAAACCAAAGAAGTTTCAATCTTATAAAAACATTTTTTTATGAAGAGACAATTAACTGGATCAAGAGGGATTTTCCATTAATGAAACTTTGGGTCGTTACAATATTCCCCCCTTAAGAAATTTCGCCCTCGAAATTTTCCTTTTCCCACACTAAAACAAATGTGGGTAACTCAACTTCATCATATCCTTCGACTCCCAAGTCGCTTCTTCAAACTTGTGGTTTCTCTACAACACCTTGACGAGGGGCATTGTCTTATTTTGTAGAACTTTTTCTCTACGATCTATGATCTTCACTGGTTGATCCTCATAAGAAAGATCATCTTCCAATTGTACCACCTCGGAAGAGAGTACATGTGAAGGGTCCGGTATGTACTTCCTTAAGAGGGATACATGAAAGACATCATGCACCTTGGTCATAGTAGGTGGAAGTGCTAGTTGATAGGCCACATCCCAAACACAATCAAGAATCTCGAAGGGGCCGATGTACCTTGGACTTAACTTCCCTTTCTTTCCAAACCTCATGACCTTATTCCACGGAGATATGCGTAAAAACACCATGTCTCCAACTTTAAACTCAAGGTCTCGTCGACGATTATCTGCATAACTCTTCTGTCAACTCTGGGCTGCCTTGATATGCTACTGAATGGTTTTCACCTTATCCACCATTTCTTCGACCATTTATGGTCCAAACAGCTTACGTTCACCAACCTCATCCCAACATGTCAGTGTTCTGCACCTTTTCCCATAAAGGGCTTCATATGGTGCCATTTGGATGCTCGAGTGGAAACTGTTATTATAAGATAACTCAACCAGAGGAAGATGTTGATCCCATCCTCCTTTAAAGTCCATTAATCATGCTCTCAACATATCCTCAAGTGTTTGGATATTCCTCTCTGATTGGCCATCAGTTTGAGGATGATAGTCCGTACTAATTTCAGTTCAGTATTCAGAGCATGTTGAAGACTCTTCCAAAACTTAGAGGTGAATCTTGGATCTCAGTCGGACACAATAGATAGAGGTACTACATGCAACCTTACCACTTCCCTAATATATATCTGTGCCAGTTGATCCAATGAGAAATACTCTCGAATAGCAATGAAGTTTGCAGTCTTTGTAAGACGATCCACAACAACCCAGATTGCATTGTTGCCTTTAGATTTCCTCGGAAGTCCGGTGACAAAGTCCATGGTGATGTTCTCCCATTTCCATTCTGGTATGGGTAATGGTTGCATCATCCCCTTAGACTTCTGCCTCTCTGCCTTCACTTGCTGACACACCAGGCACTTTGATGTATATTCGGCGATCTCCTTCTTCATATTATCCCACCAAAAGTTTTCTCAGATATCTCGATACATCTTTGTGCTCCCTAGGTGAATAGAGAAATGTGAACTATTTTCATCATCCAAAAGTTCCTTCTTTAGCTCCAGACTTTATGGAACACATAGTCTTTTCCCAAACTGCACAATTCCTTCTTCATTAACATTAAACTCTGAGGATTTCCCCTTTTTGATAGCTTCCACTTTTTCTTGAATTCCCACATCATCCTTTTGATAATCCTTTAACCTTTCCAAAAGATATGGTTGAGCAATCATTTGTGAAAGGATTGATGATGTTCCCTTCTTTATGATTCCCACGTCCATCTTCATCAAGTCTAAGAATATTGGATCCTTCTCAATTCTCATCATTGATAGAATCATTGGATCCTTTATACTTAGGGCATCCGCCAACTTGTTCGCTTTCCCAGGGTGGTAATGTATTGAATAGTCATAATCCTTGATAAGATCTATCCATCTTATCTGGCGCATATTAATCTCTTTCTGTGTGAATATATATTTAAGACTCTTGTGGTCAGTATATATCTCACATTTCTCTCCATAGAGATAATGCCGCCAGATTTTCAAGGCAAAGATCACCACCGCCAACTCTAGATCATGTGTTGGATAGTTTTGCTCATGGATTTTCAACTGCCTTGAGGCATAGGATATCACTTTATCATTCTGCATCAGCACACATCTTAAGCCCTTCTTCGAAGCATCACTGAATACCACAAAAAGCTCCCCACTTGTGGGTAAAGTGAGCACAGGTGCAGTGATAAGCCTCCTTTTCAACTCCTTGAAGCTTTCTTCGCATTAATCACTCCAAGAAAACTTTACTCCCTTTAGAGTTAGCTTGGTAAGAGGGTTGGACAATCATGAGAAATTTCTCACAAATCGTCGATAATATCCAGCTAACCCCAAGAAGCTACGGATATCCGTTACGAATGTTGGCCTCGGCCATCCCTCAATTGCATCTGTTTTGGAGGGGTCCACAGATATCCCATTGCATGTGATGATATGGCCCAAGAATGAGACCTCCTTCAACCAGAAATCACACTTGCTGTACTTTTCATAGAGCTTCTCCTTGCGCAAAGTCTCTAGTACAGTTCTTAAATTCTCCTCATGATCCTCCTTGGTTTTGGAGTATATTAGAATATCATCTATAAATACTACCACAAATTTTTCAAGGTAATCTCTAAAGACTATATTCATCAAGTCCATGAATAATGTTGGAGAATTGGTGAGTCTGAAAGGCATTACTAGGAATTCAGAGTGCCCGTATCTTGTACGAAAAGCAGTCTTGGGGATATCTTCCTTCTTCACCCTTACTTCATAATACCCTGACTGCAAGTCCACCTTGGAGAAGTATTGTGCTCCATGCAACTGATCAAACAAGTCATCAATTCATGGGAGTGGATACTTGTTCTTCATCGTGATTTTGTTAAGTTCATGATAATCGATGCAAAGTCGCATTGACCCATCCTTCTTCTTGACGAAGAGGACTGGTGCACCCCATGGTGAATCACTTGGGCGTATAAACCCTTTATCCAGATTCTCCTGTAGTTGTTTCTTCAGTTCCTCAATCTCAACAACAACCATTCTATATGGAGTCTTGGATATTGGTAATACCCCAGGTATAAGTTCAATTGAGAACTCAACATCTCTTCTAGGAGGAAGACCAGGCAGTTCCTCAGGAAACACTTCTGCGAATTCCCTCAAAATAGGCATTTCTTCAAGGATGGTTTCTTCTTTAGACTCAATCATCTGAGCTAGATACGCGTGCTCATAGGGCAGTAATATCCATGATTGAGATGATGGAGCTAAATGAGATTCATCTTCCTCCTGACAATTGTAAATAATCGGGGGTCGATTCTCCATATGGAGTGTGATTCCCCTCTCCCGACAATTTATGTTGGCTCTATATAAGGAAATCTAATCCATGCCAAGAATTGAATCAAATTCCACCAAAGGGAGTATGATGAGGTTCGCAGGGAAATTCAATCCACAGATTATAATAGGGGAGGACTTATATTCATGGGATGCAATGATTTCCCCATTTGTCGTACTCACCAACATCTTTACTTCCATGATTTGTGGTGGTGCTAGGATTGTTCTACTAAACTTTTGAGATATAAAAGAATGCATAGAACCTGAATCAAAAAGTACGTTCACTATTCTTGAATGAATAACTAGCGTACCTGTCACCACTTCTTTGTCGGGGTTCACTTCGGCAGAAGTGATGGAAAAATCTCTTCCTTGCTGTCGTGGAGGTTGTTGGTTGCCTCCGATAACCCTTGGATTAGGGCACTGATTTGCAAAATGACCCGGTTCTTTGTATTTATAGCATTGAACAACACGTTGAGGTTTGAATGGAGCGTTCCTCTCCTTTGTCGCAGCCGCGGGTCCTTCTTGCCGACAGTTAATAGCTAGGTTCCCTTCTCTTCCACACCTGAAGCATTTTCTCGTCCCCTTAAGGCAATTTCCAGAGTGCTTCTTTCCACACTTTTGGAAAGTGGGGTGCTGAAACTTCTTAGCGCCATTGGATTTATCCATCGGACCACCAGCATTGAAGTCCGCCTTACGCTTCTTGTCCCCATGATACCCCTATGATTCTCCGATCTCCATTTCGACCTTGAGGGCACATCGGACAATTTCCTCATAACTGTCGAAGTCACGGATCGCTAATTCTTTCCGCAACCTAGGCTTCAGCCCACCAAAGAAGCGGTCAACCTTGCATTCGGGGGTAACGACAAAGCCGGAAGCGTATCGTGCAAGCCTTGTAAATTTTTCCTCATACACTCCCACAGATTATTCATCTTTCTTCTTGAGGGAAAGGAAGTCCATTTCCATCTTAAGACGGAGGGTGCATGGAAAATATTTATCGAAAAACATCTTCCGAAATTCCTTCCATTCCAAAGCATCGATCTCCTCCTCAGACTTCGTATTTTTGATCAAAATTCACCATTGATCAGCTTCACCCTCCATATGATAAGCCGCCAGGAGAACCTTCTCTTGTTCAGAACATTGAAGGATGGAGAAGATCTTTTCAATGGAGTTGATCCATTGTTCAGCGATCGTGGGATCAGATGATCCACTAAAAGTAGGATGCCTTTGTCTCATGAAGCTCTCGATAGCAACGTGTTCTTTCTTAGGGGGGGTTGAACGTTCTTCTTGACCTGTGTTTCTATTCAAAACTTGAGTTGGCTGAGAGAGAAGCTGTCACGACCCATCCTCAGGGCCTGTGCCGTGACTACCCCAAGCCCGCCTTCCATAGGCCAGGGGCCGGCGACTAGCACCAAAGGCGTAAATCCCGATAACTGGGAAGGCATTGCCTTTATAAAAGTAAACAAAACACCACAGAGTACAAGAGAAAGTAAAACACTAAGTACAAGAGAAGTGCTGAAAGGTAAATGGGCCAGAATACAAACCCAAATGAAAGTACAACTACAACTGAAAAAAGTGCAATAGAAAAAGACAACAGCTGGAAGAACGGAAGTGGCTCCTAGGTTGTCCTCCTAGGATCCTACCTGAAGGGTAGGTACAGATGGCGCAGCTCCTGGATCGTCCACCACGGATCCTACTTGAAGGGTAGGTACAGATAGCCTCCACCACGCTCTCACCCATCAACCTCCTCTATGTGTCATCTCGTCGCGAAGTACACCTCCGGATACTGACTCGTCGTGTGGTCCACCTCCGGGTACCGTCCAGTCCTCGAACACTCGTCCTCCGTCAGCACTGTCCGTCATCTACAACCAACACAACAAGGTGCGAGCATAGCCCGTGCAGGGGTGAGTATAATGATACTGAGTAGGGACCCCGAGACCCTCAAGGTCTCACTAAAACCAACATGTATAACCACAAAGAAGATCTCAATAGATAACCTCTACTTAGGTATAGGCCCATGCATATACCTAAGTTATCAAGTAACCCATCTCAATCATGAGGGAAACACCAAGATCATGAAATCAACGGAAACCACCACCCAGGTATATGCCCATACATATACCTAAGTTATCAAGTGACCCATCTCAATCAAGAGGTAAACACAAAGGTCAAGGACTCAGCTCAAACCAGGATTTTCATTATCAAAATCGTAACTGCTGAAGAGCCCCGTCTCTGGAGTGTACAGTGGTCCTCTCATGACTCAGAGATACTGCTCACTAACCTAAGACTGCTGAGGTACTCCTCCTGTTGAGTACCGCGGGTCATCCATCCAAACACAGTAGTGCTTTCCACCGGGGTATGTCACCCAAACACAGTAGTGCACACCCCCTAGTAGCCTGCTGAGGTACTCTCCGGATGAGTACCGCGGGTCTGCACTGTCACACAGGTAGTGCTCCATCCGCCATGGGTCTTCACCCAAACAAAGTATTACTCCGTCCACTGGGCTTGTCGACTCACTCCAAGTCGAGTCGGTCAAGCAGTCATCAGGTCTCAGTCTGCTACACGGTCTCCATACTCCACACGCTCGTCTCTGGGAGGGTCCTCTCCACAAGCTATGGGTCGATACTCCATGTATCTCAAATTCCCACGAATAAGTATCTCAAAGGACTGCCTCGTCATAGGGGTCTCAACGCAACAGACGGCGCGTCAATCGGACGCCCGGTCTGTGAGTTATTAGCCTTTTCGTCCCAGGGGCCTGGTTGGTTTCATGAGCGAACCAACCCGGCCGTTTCTCAACTGTACCCCGAACTCTCATAAGGTATACTCATAGGTACCGTTTCTCAACGAGATCACCAATGCCGCTGACGGTTCGTCAAACAAACGTCTGGTATGAAAGATAACAGCTTTTATGTTCCAAGGTCCCGGTTGGATTTTGGGTACAATCCAACCCGGCCACTATCCAAAAGCAACCAAAACTCGGGCAAAGTATTCCAAAAGTTCCATCTCATCAAGAGGAATTCAACGAGACAGACGGCGCGTCAATCGGACGCCCGGTCTGTGAGTTATTGGCTTTTTTATTCCAGGGGCCCAGTTGGTTTCGTGAGCGAACCAACTCGACCGCACTCTGACGGCATCCAAACCTTGAGCGGAGTAAGCCAAAAGATCTGTCTCACTTAGAGGAATCCATCAAAGTTGACGGCACGTCAATCGGACGTCCGGAGCTCAAGATATAAGTGTTTCTGCTCTGAGGGCCCGGTTGGTTTCGTATCTGAACCAACCCGGCCGAACCCAAAGTATTATGAAACTTTGAGTTCGATATACCAAAACGACCGTCTCGATCCAAGGATCACATCTCCGCTGAAGGTGCATCGATCAGAGGTATGCAGCCCAAGATATGGGCGAAAGATCGTGAGGGGTCCGAACACGGGGGTTTCAGGCCCTGACCTACCCGGCCCGAGACCCCCTGGGTCGGCCCAAACCGGGTCGACCCGACCCGGGTGTGGGTCCAGCCCGGACGGCGCGGTCCGGCCCGGCTCGGCCGGGGGTTCGGCCGAACGGCCGAACCGTGCGGGGGGAACTGCCCCCGCGTGAAGAGTCACGGCCCCGCGGTTGGGCCCGCCCGTGCCAGCAGACGCGGCAGCCAGCCGCATCCCGCCGCTCCCCTACGGTCTCGCGCGGTCGCGGGACCGCGCTCCGCCGCCATGGCGGATTCTTCCGACGGCGCTCCGGGCGTCGTCGCCCCCGACCACCGGCGCCGCCGCACCGGCGTGGTGCGCCGGCAGGGGCTTCCGCGGACCACAGGACGAGCTCTGGTGGTCCGATTTGCCTGCGGTCTTCGCCAGTGGTCACCCCGGGATCCGACCTTCGCTGCAGAGATCCCAAAACGCCCGTGCGTCTTCGTTTGTCGTCGCCTATCAATACGCACGTCAATTAACAAATGTGCCGTCTTCGTGGTTCTCCGGCGTGATGCGATGGGGCCGCGCCCCTTCGTCGTGGCCCGACTCCGTCCGCGGATGTCTTCGGGTTTCTTCGACGCGGCGTGACGGCATCGTGTCCTTGTTCATTTTCACGGCGCGGCACGATGGCACCACGCATTCCTTGTCACACGTTTCCGCGCGGTGTGACAGCACCACGCCATTCCTGTTTCAATCCACAAAAGAAACCCACATGGATAAGGAGGAGGGTCGTTCGTGTTTGTGCGGTCCGACCCCCTCTCATTAATTGATAGAAAATGGTCATATCTCATGAATAACGTCAAGGTAATAATCACAAACAAATTAAATAATAATCCTCAACATCAATCCGCATGAACGAGCGATCCGCGGATCAACCTGGAATTGGTTGGTCCGTGCTCGTCGTTCTTTTCTCAAAAGATAAGAGAACACCAAAATAAATTCCCCTACCTTGATAATTGATGTCGCACGTCGGGCGTCACGGAAAATGGCGTTGTGAGGAAATAATTCGTAGGCGACGTCGGAGTGCGTCTGATGCGGCGTCTCCTCACTTTTCGTGGAGAAGAGAAAAGATGGCATGTCGACCATTCTTTGTGGAACCAGCATTCTTCGTCGAATAAGACGTCGTTCTTCGTCGAGAAGGAAGTCCTCTTCTTCTTCACAAGAATTCTCTCCCAATTAGCACAACGAAAGCCCTCCCAAAATAAAATAATAAGCTACCCTCGTTATTTTATTAACACAATCCATTTCAAATTTCAAAACTCAAAACACTTAATTAATTAATTGAGTAGGTTCAATTAATTAATTTGTCTATGTTGGCAAGAGTTAAGAGAGGGAGAGAGAAGGTCCTCTTAAATGTTGGGAGAGTTAAAGAGGGGTTTCTTTGAGAGTTACAAATTAATGAGGGGGGGAAAGGTTATGAGAGTTATGGGAAGTTGTAAGGTTGGGATCATGTGGGACCCACCTCACTATTATCCTCACATGGGTAGTTAGGTGCCCCACCCCAACTCCTCCATGTAGGATATAGCCACTTAGATACAAAAAATAAAATTGTTCCACAATTTTATTCACTTCATATATAACCCACAAATTTTAACTTCTCCTCCCGAGCAAACACAACTACGGTAAAGGTCCCCTTAAGCAATTACCGGCGTTGCGAGTTCATCGGTGCCCTCGAATTTCAATTCCGAGCACCGGTTCAAAAGTTAGAAAAATCCTCTCGTCCGTTCACTGAACGTACCCGAGCCGAACTTCAGAAAATGATTCTGGGCACATCGGGCCTTGGAATCAAGCACCGTCAGAAACTGCATTCTTGTAAAATTACAAAGAAAATTAATAAAAAACTTCCTTGAAATTTCCGGGTCTTTACAGAAGCATGACAAAGTTCACGATTCCCGATCCCATTGTATTGGGCATCTCATTAGTACAATCATCACACTGATCTTTACAATGGTTGTTAGACTGAGTCCTCCTATTACCGGTCATTGGCTGGAAAAAGGAAAGTTAGGGGTAACACATAAAGGGTAATCCAAAGACAAAAGTTGATGACTTATAAATAAACTTTAATTTCTTCAACTCATGAGTCTATAGGATTCAATCTAGGCTTTTCATGATCTACTTTCTAACATATATTCTTAGGGGAATTTTTCCCTTAATAAGGGTTCATACCAAGATTGTGAATTTATCAAAACATATCCCCCGGGAGTGTCGTAACTAAGAGTGCAGCAAGGCCCATTGTCGTGCACTAGTTCCCGTTCGAGTCTAGCTCAAAGCGGTGTTTTCGGGTTTTACCCCTAGGATACATTTGTGCCAGAGCTGCCTCTACATGCTCGTATCTAGACAGGGATGTATTTGTTTGATAAACCACTTACTTAGTATTTACCAAAACTTAGGGATGTTTTTATTATACTTAGTCTTGTATCTAAGGCTTTACTAGGGTTTCCTAATCCCAAAAATAACTAAACCTATCCTCTGATACCAACTATGGCAACCCTGCTTTGTATTACAACTTAAACATGCTTTATTACATAAAATTTCACTTGATACAACAAAGAAGATCGAGAGGTTTAGTGTATTTGGGGTTTAGTATCATTACATAAAAACTTAAAACATTAAATACAACATCTTAATTGAAAACTTCCTTTACATGACCACTACATTCCCTCGTACTTAGCATTGCATGGGATAACCTGAGGACATGCATAAGAAAAGGGTGAGCTATAAATCCCAATAGGGGAGTAAACATGGAATAACATGAGGATTACAATACATGTTAGGCAATAGGCATGTCAATAGAGCATAAGATAAACATGAACATAAATGCATGATAAAGCATGATAATCCTAACATGGAAATGTGGAAACAACACTTAACATTGAATTAGCATGAGCCAAGTCTCATTGCACATAGAGCATGAGTAAACCCTCATTTCACATGAAGCACGAGTAAACCCTCGTTTCACTTGAATTAGCATGAGTCAACACTAATTGCACTTGATGTATCATGATACTATACTTTACCCAATGCATTGGAGCACTATAAGGGCGCACCCTTCATAAACATTTCATTTCATGCATAAGTGTGCCACATGGATCATAAAACATGGATTCATAAAACATAATCATTTATTCCACGATAAATGAATGTGGAATTCATACATGAAACTTTAAAATCAATAAGTAAATGTGCATAAAGGTGAATACCCTTGATGGAGAAATGGGCATGGTATTCACTACATAATGACATTGGCTTAGAAAATCGGTTCGATTTCGGCAGCGTAACGGCGTGACATAAGAATTCATAAAAATGGTCGATGAGAGATAAAGGGGTTCCTCATCATATTTAAATGTAATTGACAGTAAGGAGGTCATATAAATACATGTCCAAAAAATTGAAAAGGAATTTAGATTCCTGATACAAAAGTATTGCTTGAATGTAAAAGAAGAGAGAGAAGTTCCTTTCAGAATTTCAGCATAGTAACGGGTGTACATGGGAGGAATTTAATGAGAGAAAAAGGGGTCTCCCATCATTCAAAAAATAAGAGGTCAGTATGGGGGAGGTTCGAAACCATACCCCAACATTCATAATTGAAATTAAAAGGGCAATACAACTTAAATAAAATTGACAAAAATGAGAAAGGAAGAAAAAACCCTTACTTGGAAGTGTGCTTCCAAAGGCTAGAATGAGGCTTGTGAGAGGCTTCTTGGGAGCTTGGGTCACCTTGGGAGGATTCTAGAGAGAGTAGGGCAGAGGTTGGACGAACTCTAAGGGATTTTTGTGAGGAGTAAGTGGGATCTTGGGTGGGTTTATATAGGAAAGGTGAGAGAATTCTTTATTATTTAGGTTTGGGACCCCTTATATTAAATTAATCCAAACCACAAACCATCCCATGGTTTTTGCCCATGGTTTCTGGAAAAGGAAAGAGGAAAACAATATTTTACAAGGCCAAGGTCCGAACTTATTAAAAAATTAGGGTTGCTTATGTGGAGGTGAGTCACACTCCCATGGAAATTAATTTAAAAAGGCAAAGTGTTGAATAAGTCTTGAGGGGTACATTAATGCTTTGAAAAGTAAGTCAAACAAACCCAAAATCACATTATTTTAATGATAAAACATATATTGTCCGAACATAAGGATTATGGTATTTTATTACATCACAATTGGGTCATTATTATGTCATAAAACACATTATATAATTAAATGGTATTTAATTTTTACCCAAAAATTTGACTGTCTTAGAAAATTATGAAAAAATCACCGTTGGATAATTTCAATGTCCTGATTCCAGAAATGACATTTATTTTATCTAAAAAAATTCTAAATATGTTAATTTTCAATTTTAAAGTAAAAAACCAACATTTATCGAAAATTCACGGGTTTTGACAGAAATGGCTTTCAAACGTTAATATAAAATTTTAATTGCATTCATAAAATTATAAGATCATTTATATTTAATAAAAATTAATTTAATATTAATAATAATATTTTATTAAAATATTATTTAATTCAAAAATCCCTTAATTTAATAAAATTTAATTCTTAATTAAATAATAACTAAAAACACCATTTGTATTTTAAAAACTATTTACAATGTATCAAAAATGACTAGAAATTATATTAATTATTATATACAAAAAAATGTTCATGAAAATAGTACTACTTATTTGTTACATAACCCCTTAAAATAGCCTCATAAGACCTAGGGGTAAGGTGTGCGATAGTGACAGACTCTCGGGGCGGCTCGGATAACATCGCTCGAGTGGTAATCTCTATCAACTTCCACTTTTCCCGTAGACGATCACGTTCGAGCATGAAATAATGAAGCTCAGTTTGGGCTTGGTCAAGGGCGAAGCCCAAAGACGCCACCTCTTTTCTGAGCTCTGACAAATGGGCTTCGTATGGGGAAATTCTACTAGATGAGGCCATTTCTTCCTTTTTCTGAGTAAAATTGGGTTCGTTAAAGCCTTATATTTATACTAATCAAGTGATCACTGTTCAACGGATATAAAAGTAACGGTAACAAATCTTATCATAAAACCAAAGAAGTTGACATCTTATAAAAACATTTTTTTATGAAGAGACAATTAACTGGATCAAGAGGGATTTTCCATTAATGAAACTTTGGGTCGTTACAATATTCCCCCCTTAAGAAAGTTCACCCTCGAAATTTTCCTTTTCCCACACTAAAACAAATGTGGGTAACTCAGCTTCATCATATCCTCCAACTCCCAAGTCGCTTCTTCAAACTTTTGGTTTCTCCACAACACCTTGATGAGGGGCATTGTCTTATTTCGTAGAACTTTTTCTCTACGATCTATGATCTTCACTGGTTGATCCTCATAAGAAAGATCATCTTCCAATTGTACCACCTCAGAAGAGAGTACATGTGAAGGGTCCGGTATGTACTTCCTTAAGAGGGATACATGAAAGACATCATGCACCTTGGTCATAGTAGGTGGAAGTGCTAGTTGATAGGCCACATCCCAAACACGATCAAGAATCTCGAAGGGGCCGATGTACCTTGGAATTAACTTCCCTTTCTTTCCAAACCTCATGACCTTATTCCACATAGATATGCATAAAAACACCATGTCTCCAACTTTAAACTCAAGGTCTCATCGACGATTATCTGCATAACTCTTCTGTCAACTCTGGGCGGCCTTGATATGCTGCTGAATGGTTTTCACCTTCTCCACCATTTCGTCGACCATTTCTGGTCCAAGCAGCTTACGTTCACCGACCTCATCCCAACATGCCAGTGTTCTACACCTTTTCCCATAAAGGGCTTCATATGGTTCCATTTGGATGCTCGAGTGGAAACTGTTATTATAAGAGAACTCAACCAGAGGAAGATGTTGATCCCATCCTCCTTTAAAGTCCATTAATCATGCTCTCAACATATCCTCAAGTGTTTGGATAGTCCTCTCTGATTGGCCATCAGTTTGAGGATGATAGTCCGTACTAATTTCAGTTCAGTATTCAGAGCATGTTGAAGACTCTTCCAAAACTTAGAGGTGAATCTTGGATCTCGGTCGGACACAATAGATAGTGGTACTCCATGCAACCTTACCACTTCCCTAATATATATCTGTGCCAGTTGATCCAATGAGAAATACTCTCGAATAGAAATGAAGTTTGCAGTCTTTGTTAGACGATCCACAACAACCCAGATTGCATTGTTGCCTTTGGATGTCCTCGGAAGTCCGGTGACAAAGACCATGGTGATGTTCTCCCATTTCCATTCTGGTATGGGTAATGGTTGCATCATCCCCTTAGACATCTGCCTCTCTGCCTTCACTTACTGACACACCAGGCACTTTGATGTATATTCGGCGATCTCCTTCTTCATATTATCCCACCAAAAGTTTTCTAGGATATCTCGATACATCTTTGTGCTCCCTAGGTGAATAGAGAAATGTGAACTATGTTCATCATCCAAAAGTTCCTTCTTCAGCTCCAGACTTTATAGAACACATAGTCTTTTCCCAAACTGCACAATTCCTTCTTCATTAACATTAAACTCTGAGGATTTCCCCTTTTTGATAGCTTCCACTTTTTCTTGAATTCCCACATCATCCTTTTGAGAATCCTTTAACCTTTCCAAAAGATATGGTTGAGCAATCATTTGTGAAAGGATTGATGATGTTCCCTTCTTTATGATTCCCACGTCCATCTTCATCGAGTCTAAGAATATTGGATCCTTCTCAATTCTCATCATTGATAGAATCGTTGGATCCTTTCTACTTAGGGCATCTGCCAACTTGTTCTCTTTCCCAGGTTGGTAATGTATTGAATAGTCATAATCCTTGATAAGCTCTATCCATCTTCTCTGGTGCATATTAATCTCTTTCTGTGTGAATATATATTTAAGACTCTTGTAGTCAGTATATATCTCACATTTCTCTCCATAGAGATAATGCCGCCAGATTTTCAAGGCAAAGATCACCGCCGCCAACTCTAGATCATTTGTTGGATAGTTTCGCTCATGGATTTTCAACTGCCTTGAGGCATAGGATATCATTTTATCATTCTGCATCAGCACACATCCTAATCCCTTCTTCGAAGCATCACTGAATACCACAAAAAGCTCCCCACTTGTGGGTAAAGTGAGCACAGGTGCAGTGATAAGCCTCCTTTTCAACTCCTTGAAGCTTTCTTCGCATTCATCACTCCAAGAAAACTTTACTCCCTTTACAGTTAGCTTGGTAAGAGGGTTGGACAATCGTGAGAAATTTCTCACAAATCGTCGATAATATCCAGCTAACCCCAAGAAGCTACGGATATCCGTTACTAATGTTGGCCTCGGCCATCCCTCAATTGCATCTATTTTGGAGGGGTCCACAGATATCCCATTGCTTGTGATGATATGTCCCAAGAATGAGACCTCATTCAACCAGAACTCACACTTTCTGTACTTTTCATAGAGCTTCTCCTTGCGCAAAGTCTCTAGTACAGTTCTTAAATGCTCCTCATGATCCTCCTTGGTTTTGGAGTGTATTAGAATATCATCTATAAATACTACCACAAATTTTTCAAGGTAATCTCTAAAGACTCTATTCATCAATTCTATGAATAATGTTGGAGCATTGGTGAGTCTGAAAGCCATTACTATGAATTCATAGTGCCCGTATCTTGTACGAAAAGCAGTCTTGGGGATATCTTCCTTCTTCACCCTTACTTGATAATACCCTGACTGCAAGTCCACCATGGAGAAGTATTGTGCTCCATGCAACTGATCAAACAAGTCATCAATTCATGGGAGTGGATACCTGTTCTTTATCGTGATTTTGTTAAGTTCACGATAATCGATGCAAAGCCGCATTGACCCATCCTTCTTCTTGACGAAGAGGACTGGTGCACCCCATGGTGAATCACTTGGGCGTATAAACCCTTTATCCAGATTCTCCTGTAGTTGTTTCTTCAGTTCCTCAAGCTCAACAACAACCATTCTATATGGAGTCTTGGATATTGGTAATACCCCAGGTATAAGTTCAATTGAGAACTCAACATCTCTTCTAGGAGGAAGACCATGCAGTTCCTCAGGAAACACTTCTGCGAATTCCCTCAAAATAGACATTTCTTCAAGGATGGTTTCTTCTTTGGACTCAATCATCTGAGCCAGATACGCGTGCTCATAGGGCAGTAATATCCATGATTGAGATGATGGAGCTAAATGAGATTCATCTTCCTCCTGACAATTGTAAATAATCGGGGGTCGATTCTCCATATGGAGTGTGATTCCCCTCTCCCGACAATTTATGTTGGCTCTATATAAGGAAAGCCAATCCATGCCAAGAATTGCATCAAATTCCACCAAAGGGAGTATGATGAGGTTCGCTGGGAAATTCAATCCACAGATTATAACAGGGGAGGACTTATATTCATGGGTTGAAATGATTTCCCCATTTGTCGTACTCACCAACATCTTTACTTCCATGATTTGTGGTGGTGCTGGGATTGTTATACTAAACTTTCGAGATATAAAAGAATGCATAGAAACTGAATCAAAAAGTACGTTCACTATTCTTGAATGAATAACTAGCGTACCTATCGCCACTTCGTTGTCGGGGTTCACTTCGACAGAAGTGATAGCAAAAGCTCTTCCTTGCTATCGTGGAGGTTGTTGGTTGCCTCCGATAACCCTTGGATTAGGGCACTGATTTGAAAAACGACCCGGTTCTTTGCATTTATAGCATTGAACAACACGTTGAGGTTCGAACGGAGCGTTCCTCTCCTCTGTCGCAGCCGCGGGTCCTTCTTGCCGACAGTTAATAGCTAGGTGCCCTTCTCTTCCACACCTGAAGCATTTTCTCGTCCCCTTAAGGCAATTTCCAGAGTGCTTCTTTCCGCACTTTTGGAAAGTGGGGTGCTGAAACTTCTTAGCGCCATTGGATTTATCCATCGGACCACCAGCATTGAAGTCCGCATTACGCTTCTTGTCCCCATGATACCCCTGTGATTCTCCGATATCCATTTCGACCTTGAGGGCACATCGGACAATTTCCTCATAGCTGTCGAATTCACAGATCGCTAATGATTTCTGCAAGCTAGGCTTCATCCCACCAAAGAAGCGGTCAACCTTGCATTCGGGGGTAACGACAAAGCCGGAAGCGTATCGTGCAAGCCTTGTAAATTTTTCCTCATACACTCCCACAGATTATTCATCTTTCTTCTTGAGGGAAAGGAAGTCCATTTCCATCTTAAGACGGAGGGAGCGTGGAAAATATTTATCAAAAAACATCTTCCGAAATTCCTTCCATTCCAAAGCATCGATCTCCTCCTCAGACTTCGTATTTTTTATCAAAATCCACCATTGATCAGCTTCACCCTCCATATGATAAGCCGCCAGGAGAACCTTCTCTTGTTCAGAACATTGAAGGATGGAGAAGATCTTTTCAATGGAGTTGATCCATTGTTCAACGATCGTGGGATCAGATGATCCACTAAAAGTAGGATGCCTTTGTCTCATGAAGCTCTCGATAGCAACTTGTTCTTTCTTAGGGGGGGTTGAACATTCTTCTTGACCCGTGTTTCTATTCAAAACTTGAGTTAGCTGAGAGAGAATCTGTCACGACCCGTCCTCAGGGTCTGTGTCGTGACTACCCCAAGCCTGCCTTCCATAGGCCAGGGGCCGGCGACTAGCACCGAAGGCATAAATCCCGATAACTGGGAAGTCATTGCCTTTATAAAAGTAAACAAAACACCACAGAGTACAAGAGAAAGTAAAACACTAATTACAAGAGAAGTTCTGAAAGGTAAATGGGCCAGAATACAAACCCAAATGAAAGTACAACTACAATTGAAAAAAGTGCAATAAAAAAAGACAACAGCTGGAAGAACGGAAGCGGCTCCTAGGTTGTCCTCCTAGGATCCTACCTGAAGGGTAGGTATAGATGGCGCAGCTCCTGGATCGTCCACAATGGATCCTACTTGAAGGGTAGGTACAGATAGCCTCCACAACGCTCTCGCCCATCAACCTCCTCTATGTGTCATCTCGTCGCGAAGTACACCTCCGGATACTGACTCGCCATGTGGTCCACCTCCAGGTACCGTCCAGTCCTCGAACACTCGTCCTCCGTCAGCACTGTCCGTCATCTACAACCAACACAACAAGGTGCGAGCATAGCCCGTGCAGGGGTGAGTATAATGATACTGAGTAGGGACCCCGAGACCCTTAAGGTCTCACTAAAACCAACATGTATAACCACAAAGAAGATCTCAACAGATAACCTCTACTTAGGTATAGGCCCATGCATATACCTAAGTTATCAAGTAAATCATCTCAATCATGAGGGAAACACCAAGATCATGAAATCAACGGAAACCACCACCCAGGTATATGACCATACATATACCTAAGTTATCATGTGACCCATCTCAATCAAGAGGTAAACACAAAGGTCAAGGACTCAGCTCAAACCAGGATTTTCATTATCGAAATCGTAACTGCTGAAGAGCCCCGTCTCTGGAGTGTACAGTGGTCCTGTCATGACTCAGAGATACTTCTCACTAACCTAAGACTGTTGAGGTACTCCTCCTATTGAGTACCGCAGGTCAGCCACCCAAACACAGTAGTGCTTTCCACCGGGGTATGTCACCCAAACACAGTAGTGCACACCCCCTAGTAGCCTGCTGGGGTACTCTCCGGATGAGTACCACGGGTCTGCACTGTCACACAGGTAGTGCTCCATCCGCCATGGGTCTGCACCCAAACAAAGTAGTACTCTGTCCACTGGGCTTTTCGACTCACTCCAAGTCGAGTCGGTCAAGCAGTCATCAGGTCTCAGTCGGCTACACGGTCTCCATACTCCGACGCTCGTCTCTGGGAGGGTCCTCTCCACAAGCTACGGGTCGATACTCCAAGTATCTCAAAGTCCCACGAAGAAGTATCTAAAAGGACTGCCTCATCATAGGGGTCTCAACGCAATAGACGGCGCGTCAATCGGACGCCCGGTCTGTGAGTTATTAGCCTTTTCGTCCCAGGGGCCCGGTTGGTTTCATGAGCGAACCAACCCGGACGTATCTCAACTGTACCCCGAACTCTCATAAGGTATACTCATAGGTACCATTTCTCAACGAGATCACCAATGCCACTGACGGTTCGTCAAACGAACGTCTGGTAGGAAAGATAACAGCTTTTATGTTCCAAGGGCCCGGTTGGATTTTGGGTACAATCCAACCGGCCACTATCCAACAGAAACCAAAACTCGGGAAAAGTATTCCAAAAGTTCCATCTCATCAAGAGGAATTCAACGAGACAGACGACACGTCAATCGGACGCCCGGTCTGTGAGTTATTGGCTTTTTCATTCCAGGGGCCCAGTTGGTTTCGTGAGCGAACCAACCCGACCGCACTCTGACGGAATCCAAACCTTGAGCGGAGTAAGACAAAAGATCCTTCTCACTTAGAGGAATCCATCAAAGTTGACGGCACGTCAATCGGACGTCCGGAGCTCAAGATATAAGTGTTTCTGCTCCGAGGGCCCGGTTGGTTTCATATCTGAACCAACCCGGCCGAACCCAAAGTATTCTGAAACTTTGAGTTCGATATACCAAAACGACCGTCTCGATCCAAGGATCGCATCTCTGCTGACGGTGCGTCGATCGGAGGTCTACAGCCCAAGATATGGGCGAAAGATCGTGAGGGGTCCGAACACAGGGGTTTCAGGCCCGGACCGACCCGGCCCGAGACCCCCTGGGTCGGCCCGAACCGGGTCGACCCGACCCGGGTGTGGGTCCGGCCTGTCCGGCGTGGTCCGACCCAGCTCGGCCGGGGGTTCGGCCGAACGGCCGAACCGTGCGGGGGGCACTACCCCCGCGTGAAGAGTCGCGGCCCCGCGGTTGGGCCCGCCCGTGCCAGCGGACGCGGCAGCCAGCCGCGTCACGCCGCTCCCCTACGGTCTCGCGCGGTCGCGGGACCGCACTCCGCTGCCATGGCGGATTCTTCCGGCGGCGCTCCGGGCACCGTCGCCCCCGAACGCCGGCGCCGCCGCACCGGCGTGGTGCGCCGGCAGGGACTTCTGGGGACCACAGGACGAGCTCTAGTGGTCCGATTCGCCTGCGGTCTTCGCCAGTGGTCACCCCGGGATCCGACCTTCGCTGAAAAGATCCCAAAACGCCCGTGCGGCTTCGTTTGTCATCGCCCGTCAATTTGCACGTCAATTAACAAATGTGTTGTCTTCGTGGTTCTCCGGCGTGATGCGATGGGGTCGCGCCCCTTCGCCGTGGCCCGACTCTGTCCGCGGATGTCTTCGGGTTTCTTCGACGCGGCGTGACGGCATCATGTCCTTGTTCATTTTCACGGCGCGACACGACGGCGCCGCGCATTCCTTGTCGCACATTTCCGCGCGGTACGATGGCACCACGCCATTCCCGTTTCAATCCACAAAAGAAACCCACATGGATAAGGAGGAGGTTCGGCCGTGTTTGTGCGGTCCGACCCCCTCTCATTAATTGATAGAAAATGGTCATATCTCATGAATAACGTCAAGGTAATAATCACGAACAAATTAAATAATAATACTTAACATCAATCCGCATGAACGAACGATCCGCGGATCAACCTGGAATTGGTTGGTCCGCGCTCGTCATTCTTTTCTCAAAAGATAAGAGAACACCAAAATAAATTCCCCTACCTTGATAATTGATGTCACACGTCGGGCGTCACGGAAAATGGCGTTGTGAGGAAATAATTCGTAGGCGACGTCGGAGTGCGTCTGATGCGGCGTCTCCTCACTTGTCGTGGAGAAGAGAAAAGATGGCATGTCGACCGTTCTTTGTGGAACCAGCATTCTTCGTCGAATAAGATGTCGTTCTTCATCGAGAAGGAAGTCCTCTTCTTCTTCACAAGAATTCTCTCCCAATTAGAACAACGAAAGCCCTCCCAAAATAAAATAATAAGCTACCCTCATTATTTTATTAACACAAACCATTTCAAATTTCAAAACTCAAAACACTTAATTAATTAATTGAGTAGGTTCAATTAATTAATTTGTCTATGTTGGCAAGAGTTAAGAGACGGAGAGAGAAGGTCCTCTTAAATGTTGGGAGAGTTAAAGAGGGGTTTCTTTGAGAGTTACAAATTAATGAGGGGGGGAAAGTTTATAAGAGTTATGGGAAGTTGTAAGGTTGGGATCGTGTGGGACCCACCTCACTATTATCCTCACATGGGTAGTTAGGTTCCCCACCCCAACTCCCCCATGTAGGATATAGCCACTTAGATACAAAAAATAAAATTGTTCCACAATTTTATTCACTTCATATATAACCCACAAATTTTAACTTCTCCTCCTGAGCAAACACAACTACGGTAAAGGTCCCCTTAAGCAATTACCGGCATTGCGAGTTCATCGGTGCCCTCGAATTTCAATTCCGAGCACCGGTTCAAAAGTTAGAAAAATCCTCTCGTCCGTTCACTGAACGTACCTGAGCCAAACTTCAGAAAATGATTCTGGGCACATCGGGCCTTGGAATCAAGCACCGTCAGAAATTGCATTCTTGTAAAATTACAAAGAAAATTAATAAAAAATTTCCTTGAAATTTCCGGGTCTTTACAGAAGCGTGACAAAGTTCGCAATTCCCGATCCCATTGTATTGGGAATCTCATTAGTACAATCATCACACTGATCTTCACAATGGTTGTTAGACCGAGTCCTCCTATTACCGGTCATTGGATGGAAAAAGGAAAGTTAGGGGTAACACATAAAGGGTAATCCAAAGACAAAAGTTGATGACTTATAAATAAACTTTAATTTCTTCAACTCATGAGTCTATAGGATTCAATCTAGGATTTTCATGATCTACTTTCTAACATATATTCTTAGGGGCATTTTTCCCTTAATAAGGGTTCATACCAAGATTGTGAATTTATCAAAACATATCCCCCGGGAGTGTCGTAACTAAGAGTGCAGCAAGGCCCGTTGTCGTGCACTAGTTCCCGTTCGATTCTAGCTCAAAGCGGTGTTTTCGGGTTTTACCCCTAGGATACATCTGTGCCAGAGCTGCCTCTACATGCTCGTATCCAGACAGGGATGTATTTGTTTGATAAACCACTTACTTAGTATTTACCAAAACTTAGGGATGTTTTTATTATACTTAGTCTTATATCTAAGGCTTTACTAGGGTTTCCTAATCCCAAAAATAACTAAACCTATCCTCTGATACCAACTATGGAAACCCTGCTTTGTATTACAACTTAAACATGCTTTATTACATAAAACTTCACTTGATACAACAAAGAAGATCGAGAGGTTTAGTGTATTTGGGGTTTAGTATCATTACATAAAAACTTAAAACATTAAATACAACATCTTTATTGAAAACTTCCTTTACATGACCACTATATTCCCTCGTACTTAGCATTGCATGGGATAACCTGAGGACATGCATATGAAAAGGGTGAGCTATAAATCCCAGTAAGGGAGTACACATGGAATAACATGAGGATTACAATACATGTTAGGCAATAGGCATGTAAATAGAGCATAAGATAAACATGAACATAAAGGCATGATAAAGCACGATAATCCTAACATGGAAATGTGGAAACAACACTTAACATTGAATTAGCATGAGCCAAGGCTCATTGCACATAGAGCATGAGTAAACCCTCATTTCACATGAATCACGAGTAAACCCTCTTTTCACTTGAATTATCATGAGTCAACACTCATTTCACTTGACGTATCATGATACTATACTTTACCCAATGCATTGGAGCGCTATAAGGGCGCACCCTTCTTAAACGTTTCATTTCATGCATAAGTGTGCCACATGGATCATAAAACATGGATTCATAAAACATAATCATTTATTCCATGATAAATGAATGTGGAATTCATACATGAAACTTTATAATCAATAAGTAAATGTGCATAAAGGTGAATACCCTTGATGGAGAAATGGGCATGGTATTCACTACACAATGACATTGGCTTAGAAAATCGGTGCGATTTCGGCAGCGTAACGGCGTGACATAAGAATTCATAAAAATGGTCGATGAGAGAGAAAGGGGTTCCTCATCATATTTAAATGTAATGGACAGTAAGGAGGTCATATAAATACATGTCCAAAAAATTGAAAAGGAATTTAGATTCCTGATACAAAAGTATTGCTTGAATGTAAAAGAAGGGAGAGAAGTTCCTTTCAGAATTTCGACATAGTAACAGGTGTACATGGGAGGAATTTAATGAGGGAAAAAGGGGTCTCCCATCATTCAAAAAATAAGAGGTCAGTATGGGGGAGGTGTGAAACCATACCCCAACATTCATAATTGAAATTAAAAGGGCAATACAACTTAAAGAAAATTGACAAAAATGAGAAAGGAAGAAAAAACCCTTACTTGGAAGTGTGCTTCCAAAGGCTAGAGAGAGGCTTGTGAGAGGATTCTTGGGAGCTTGGGGCACCTTGGGAGGATTCTAGAGAGAGTAGGGCAGATGTTGGATGAACTCTAAGGGATTTTAGTGAGGATTAAGTGGGATCTTGGATGGGTTTATATAGGAAAGGTGAGAGAATTCTTTATTATTTAGGTTTGGGACCCCTTATATTAAATTAATCCAAACCACAAACCATCCCATGGTTTTTGCCCATGGTTTCTGGAAAAGGAAAGAGGAAAACAATATTTTACAAGGCCAAGGTCTGAACTTATTAAAAAATTAGGTTTGCTTATGTGGAGGTGAGTCACACTCCCATGGAAATTGATTTAAAAAGGCAAAGTGTTGAATAAGTCTTGAGGGGTTCATTAATGCTTTGAAAAGTAAGTCAAACAAACCCAAAATCACATTATTTTAATGATAAAACATATATTTTCCGAACATAAGGATTATGGTATTTTATTACATCACAATTGGGTCATTATTATGTCAGAAAACACATTATATAAATAAATGGTATTTAATTTTTACCCAAAAATTTGACTGTCTCAGAAAATTATGAAAAAATCACCGTTGGATAATTTCAATGTCCTGATTCCAGAAATGACATTTATTTTATCTAAAAAAATTCTAAATATGTTAATTTTCAATTTTAAAGTAAAAACCAACATTTATCGAAAATTCACGTGTTTTGACAGAAATGGCTTTCAAACCTTAATATAAAATTTTAATTGCATTCATAAAATTATAAGATCATTTATATTTAATAAAAATTAATTTAATATTAATAATAATATTTTATTAAAATATTATTTAATTCAAAAATCCCTTAATTTAATAAAATTGAATTCTTAATTAAATAATAACTAAAAACACCGTTTGTATTTTAAAAAATATTTACAATGTATCAAAAATGACTAGAAATTATATTAATTATTATATAAAAAAAATAATGTTCATGAACATAGTACTACTTATTTGTTACATAACCCCTTAAAATTGCCGCATAAGACCTAAGGGTAAGGTGTGCGATGGTGACAGACTCTTGGGGCGGCTTGGATAACATCGCTCGAGTGGTAATCTCTATCAACTTCCACTTTTCCCGTAGACGATCACGTTCGAGCTTGACATAATGAAGCTCAGCTTGGGCTTGGTCAAGGGTGAAGCCCAAAGACGCCACCTCTTTTCCGAGCTCCGAAAAATGGGCTTCGTATGGGGCAATTCTACTGGATGAGGCCATTGCTTCCTTTGTCTGAGTAAAATTGGGTTCGTTAAAGCCTTATATTTATACTAATCAATTGATCACTGTTCAACGGCTATAAAATTAACGGTCACAACTCTTATCATAAAACCAAAGAAGTTGACATCTTATAAAAACATTTTTTTATAAAGAGATAATTAACTGTATCAAGAGGGATTTTCCATTAATGAAACTTTGGGTCGTTACACCCATGCACTATATTATCCCTAGATAACATCAATAAAATCTTGGAAAAGACATCAGAAACCATAATAAAAACAAAGGGGGAAAGATGATCACCCTATTACAGACCCTACAGGGGAAAATCTTTGAGAGAGGCCACTATTTATTTAAATCCTGAAAGAAAAGGAGGAAACTCAATGCATAATTACATCAATACATTTAGAGAAAAACCCTAGATTTCTCATAATCTCTTGGAGTAATGTCCATTAAACTCTATCAAAAGCCTTTTTCATGTCAAGATTCCATCCCACAATACCATTTCTAGAGACCAGTCTAGTTTTCATGGAGTGAAACACCTAATGTGAAACAATATAATTATCAGAGATTATTCAATTGGGGAAATTCACTTTGGTTTTCAGAGATAATTTAAGGAAGCTGCAGCCAAAGGTGATTGACTATAATTTTTGAAAATATTTTGTAAGTCACATTACATAAACCAATTGTCTTAAAATCCAACACCAAAGTGGGTTTTTTTTTATTTTTTTAATGAGCACAATAATTGTTTCGTTAAGGGTATGATGGTTGGATTTCCCCTTTTAATATTTTTCATGAGTTCCACAATTTTAGTTAAAAATGTGCCAATATTTTTTAAAGAACAAGGCATGGAATCCATCTGGCCCAGGTGATTTGGTGGAGTGAATTTTCATTAAATCCAATATGATTATAGATTCCAAGAAATCACATGCAAGATGATCATTCATCTTATCTAAGATCACAGGCTCAATCCAAGCTTCAATGTCTGGGGGATTAGTGATTCCCCTTCCATAAAGATTTCCTGGTAAAAATTCTTAGTAAAATCATGGATCCCCTCCATGTCCAAGATAGATCTACCCTGAAAATCATAAATACATGAGATGGTGTTCCATAATCTCCTCAAATAAGCCTTCTAGTGAAAATAGAGGGTATTAGAATCTCCTTCTTTGATGTGAGATTCACAGGTGAGAATATCCCAATAACTTTATTTGATTCTAAGCACGACATCAAGATTAGGTTCCAAGATTAAAATTGAGGATAAAACAGGATCATAAGGGGGTGAGAATACAATGCATTTATCCTTATTTAAATAGAGTCTCATTGTAAATATTGTTAATGAAATTTTCCATTACTCCACCATTTCAACCTAGAAGTCATATGGTGAAGGTTTATTTCTAATGTTTGGATCCCCATTCTTCTAGCCTAAGCAGAAAATATCTTCATGTTCCTTATCCTCCACCTAAAAACTCTAAAACCTAAAAATCCTTTTTTATCTGCTCATCCCAGACCCAGGTGAGTTGTTAATCAAGATCGAGCAGTAGTCTAAGGATACAGGGGTGATGTGAGAAACATTTAAATAATTGAAAAGTCGAATCTAGTCAATCAATCAAAAAAATCTATCTAGTATTTTAGAAATATGGGTATGATCATAAATCCCATGAAACCAAGTAAAAGGGTTAAACGAATAACCCAAATCAGAGAGCCCAGCCAACTGTGTTTCCTGTTATAATTACTGAAAAGCAGTATGAGGTCTACGAGAACCACCGATCTTTTTAAAGTGGAACAAAATATCATTGAAGTCACCCCCCAAAAGGAGAGGTCTGGGAAGAATCTCCCATAAATATCTAATCAGTTTCCATGATTTACAATTCTCCCTTTGTGAGGTCCAACCCTAGAAACCTGAAAACGACTATAGAGGGGCATCACTCTGATGAATAACTATGCCAATGTGTTTAGAAGATAAGGTTTTAACTCTCACATCCACATCATCCCTCCAGATCAGACCGAGACCCCCCCCCCTGTGTGGCCTTTTTGAGCGACCAAAAAGCAACCAGCGAAGCCAGTTTTGTTGGATAAGACATCCATGTCCTTTCTTTATAATATGGTTTTGGATAGAAAAAACATATCAGGGATACTTTTAGCATAACAAAATTGGATGATCTAAACTAATCGTGGGTTTCCAAGCCCACAGTAGTTCCAGCACAATATTTTCATGGGGATAGGTGGGGCTAGATCAATCCAGCCTCCGCCTCTGAACATTCTATGAAAGATTTATCTACCATGGGTTTCCATATTTTGGGGGATTTATTATAGGCCAGTGGGACTTCTATGTTACTTTTAATTCCACTGATATCCCCTATGTTCAACCCTTTTCAACCCCATTGTATACTCTTATTTTCCTCTTCCACCTATGTGAATTTTTTGGACCTACCATGGAGAATTCAATTAACAAAGCTTTATAAAAGGGAGGATACATAGGGTCTTCGATTATTGAGGAAGCATGATTTTCATTAGGGGCCAGGAATAGTTAATTTGGATGAGAATAAAGTATACTCAATCCCTCTTTGCGTATAGGAGTACTACCTGGGGGGAATGTGAGAAGGGACTAAGCCCTAGATTTTGTTCCAATCATTTTGATTACCAAAACCCACTATGGTCATGTGGAACACCGTATATTTCAGGCACAATACCTTTGGATGAACTACAGAAAACCATAGAGGCCTCAACATAATGACATTAGTGTGAGTTTGATTGGATTTTTTATAATAGCATTTGGTAAGTCTTTTACGGTACCTTTTATTTTCTGATTCTGGGGTTAAGAATGTTCAGGTACTTTTGGAAAAAATCCATGGACCATATTGAAGGAAGATGTTACCTTCTTAATCTACCCTCTTTGAAACATAACATTTTTTATATGCCTGAGACTCCCACCAAAGTAACAAAAATTGGTAACTTTTCAAATTTGAAGGATATCCAAGCATTGGATTCCTCTGTATTCAAGAAAATTCCCCTCATAAGTGGTTTCACTACATCAATGATCACCCTTATTCTTATAGTAATACCCCAGTTAATAGGATCTGATGCATCCCATTCCAAAAAAAAATATTCTATGAGTCCACCAATTCCAAGCATAACACGCTCAGTTCTACCACATAAAGGGACCCCTTTAAGCTGTATCTAAAATGGGGATTTGGAAAAATCAATACTCTAGATGTCACCACCCTCATTTGTGTTTTCCATAAGAATGAGTTGGTTATCAAAAGGACCATGACCTTCCTCTTATAACCTTCTATTTATCTCTGTTATTGAAGAACTCAAATATCATCAAACCTGATCCCATTTCTTTTATGGCTACACCTTCTTCAAGACACTAAACATTTTTCAGAATGTTTTTGAGAGCACCCATATTAGAGTATCAATCGCTTATCAATTTTCTAACAATCACTAGATTCATATAGTGTGAGATAATCATATCTTCATCTTTATTTGTCATGATCATACATTTCTATTTATCTATCAGTTAAAGGTTATTCTAGTGGTTCATTATATATAGATCCATAATTCCTCACCTCAAATAAAAGAAAAAACTATTACAGATGGAGGGAACACCAAAAACCGTAGATCACATAATGGAATCGTCACAAAAACAATGATCACAAACCAAAACCTTCTTGGGTCCATCGCAGATCCATCACAGGTCTCTCAAAATTGAAGAACCCAAAAATCCCTAAAGAATATGAATATCTCCGATAGAATATTGAATATTCATCTTCATGGGTCTGTCACCATGAACATCTTGTTTAGACTTCATGACCGCACAAAAATACATCTTCTTGGTTCTATCAAAAAATTATTGGGACCTTCACCATGCACAAATGACTACAGATCTGTGTTCTCTAAGGTATCAAGACTAAATATTGTAGATCTATCTTCTCAATGGGTTTAAGACTCACTGAATATTGTAGGTCCATTTCAGATAGAATATTAAAGAGTCATCTTTATAGGATCATCACCGTGAATAGATTGAGTTGGAAAAATATGATGCAAGAGCCTTCAGGATTCCAAACCTAGGAAAAACACATAGAAAAAATTTCACTGATGAATAATTGATCATATAAGATGCACATCAATAGAGAGGAATGATCAGAGGAGACGTACAGGAGAGAAATCACCACTGAAGTAATATCGAACCTATGAAGAACCTAGGAGAAGCAAAACTTATGAAAACCCTAGAAGGAAACTCTCATGAGAGGGAGAGACTAAAAAACATTACATATATAAAAAACATTTGTTGTATACCATATTATATATGGTGTTTACTTTGAAAGTTATTTGATTAACTAGGTATATAATGTTAAATCCATATATTTTTACTCAATGTAAATATTTTCTGATAATTCATATAGATTAATTAATTAAATTGATTTTTAGAAATATAATGAATTATATTTACGTGAAACAACTGGGGGGACCGTATATAGAAAATCCCCTCAATGCATCAGTATTCTCATGAGATGAATAAATTATCCAAATTAAATGGTTTTTTACCCATAAAGATTAAATTTTCTTGTGAAAGGTCTTGAAGGTAATGGTATAATGTTCCTAGGATACATGGTGTCTAATAGTTAAGAATTTCCTTAATTAAGAATTCAATTATTTTTATCTATGAGATTCTCACTATGATATTATCCAGGGATTCAAATTTTTCAAATGTTATTGATCAAATGGAATGTGCGTTTAGTTATTTTAACTTTCCATATTAAATATGAATTATTGATAGCTTCTTCTATATGTAACTCTTACTGATCATTTGATATCACCCCTTTCTTATGCTTTATTTTTCACTGGTATTACATGAAGTTTATAATGATTATTATGCAGGGATAAGATAGTGAAATAATGGAATTCTCAAAGGAAAATCTATGTTGTAATTTATGTTTTATATTATAACGTAATATTCGAGTATGTATCTAGTTTTCCCAAAAATACTAAACTATTCAGTCCTTTAGGATTTGATTCCTTATATCTAATTCCAATTTAATAAATTAACCATTGACTCTGGGTTACTGGGGTCGAGGTTTTTACATAGGTTTTTCCAAATAATATTTCCCCTTTAATTGTAACCTTGAAATGATTGACTTTTTTAATAAACTTTTAATTTATTTATAAAACCCTAATTTGGATTGATTTGGAATTGGGAATTAAAGTATCATAGATTTTGAGAAAAACCACCAATTCCAATAGAATTCAAATTGTGGTATGGATTTTGAGAATGATGGAATTTATGAAATTATTTGAAATTTATTATAAGAAAATGGATTAAATTGAAATGATGAAAAAACATGATTGGGTTTGGATTGAAAAAGCATGAAATGTTGAATAATCCCATGTTTTGGTTTTTGAAATTGAATTAGAAAAATAAAATTGAAAATTGGGAAACTAAATTGTAAATGATGATTGATTTTAAATGAGATAATTATCCCATTATTTATTGATTGATTGACCACATGTGATCTTGCATAGTTATTGTGTTATTTGGGACAATCACATTAGGATATTGATCCCCCAATAATGGATTGATGATTAAAACTCTAATAAAAACCTTATTGGATTGATGATCTCTAATGATATATTGATGTGTCCTATTCAACCTGAGCCTGAGGGACATGTACAAACATTATTATTCATGATAATGGATTTGAGAAGTGTGAGGATCCTATAGACCAAAACTAATTTACTTTAGGGTAGATGACCATGGTTCTTGTTGTGTATGTTTTTATATATATTCCATTGATTATAAAACTATTTAAATCAAGAAAAATGATTTATATAAATGATTTTATATGAAAAATTTATTTAAGATATGTTTAAAGTTTATTTTATTCATTGAATAAGAATCTTTTTTTTTTCAAATATGAAAATGATGTGTTATTTCATTCCTTATTTTATTTGAATTTAAATAATGATTAGTTAAATAAAATGGTATGAATTATTTAATACTTGGTGAGAAACTACTTGGATTGTTATCTCACACCCAACTTTTTCATTCAACCAATTATAGATTTTCTTATGCCAGGCCTGAGAAAAGGGAAAGTGTTGCATGAAGGTGGTGGATATCCTTGATCCTTTGGATTTGATGGATGGAGGTGACCAATGGATATGTTATACACTTGTTACATGGGATTTTTTAGTCTTATTTGGTTAGATGTTGAGTAATTTGATGATGAACTACTTTGGGTTTTTTATACATATTTGGTTTATAGTACTTTATATAATTGTATTATTGAGAATATTACATTGTAATATTTTTTCCTCCACTTTTTTATGGAAAATTAGTCCCCTATTATAGCTTGTGTGATTCTAATATCTAGCTTCCAACCTCTGGGGATCGGGAATGCCCTTCAGCCATGTCAGAGCTAGATTGAGTTTTAGGGTACCAGGGTATCTAGGTTGGTTCATGACATAATAGTTCCATGGATAGTTCAAAAAAATTATTTAATTTATAAAAATAATATTTTTCAAATGATTATTATTCTTTATATGATGTAACTATGATCAATTTTAACTTAGTCAACCTACTGAAGTCATTTTAGACATATAAATTAAGCATTCTCAAAATGTCCAATACAAACCTAACCATTTTAGTAATTAAATAAAGCATGGTAACAAATGAAATAAATGGAATAATGATAATGGAAAGAACATGAAAATATTTATAAATAAAATATACAACTAATATAATTTATTAATTTTAAGGGTATACATATGAACAAAGTTAATCGGGACTCGAGGTAACGGGTTCTCTTCTTAAAAATATTGTTTTCAAGTTAACCTTCCATCTCTTTTTATTCCATTTTTATATTCTTTTAAATTCTTTAAAGAATGTTCTTGTCATTATTTCAAGGGTTTCTGAAAAAAATTGGTATTTTTTTACTTTCTTTAGAAAGGATAAAAAAGTAAACTTTTTAATGTTTTCTGTACAAGACATTTTAGACTTTATTTATCAAATTATGAAAGGGATTGTTATTTTATTCATTGTAAAATGAATGGATTTTCCCACTAACATGACTGTTCTTTGCATCAAAAAATCTTTTACATGTTTCCATGGTTATTTTCAAAGTAAATATTTCTTTCAATATTCTAAAAAAATTATATTTTATAAAAATTATCAGGATATGGAAATTTATTTTCTTTTATATAATATAATTGAAAGTTTTATTACTTATTAGATTCAATTTAAATTCAAATGATTTTAAAGTATAAAGTGGGCTATATATATGTTTTATTCATGATATATTTTGTTAACATTTTATATTAATGATAGGTGATCCCCATAAAGCTCTGATAACAGGTGAGCTTAATATAGCTCTTGAATGCATTAAGTAACATAATGGATTTTATTAGTGATATGATACTCCCAAGATATGTGGTAATTATCTAGTTAGGTTATTTAATTTTTAGAGTTATTTTATAGTTAAATTTAAGGATAATGTCCCAAGGAACCAACAGTTTATGTTTTTTGTGATTTATAAATGAAATTATTTGATTTCATAAGTTATGAAAATGAACATATATTTTTACTTAATTTTTATTATTTTTTTCAAAAGGGGAAAGGATTGTTTTTCAAGGAAAATTACTCATGGTTTTTCATTTTTTACAAGAAAAATTTATTATATTGATTCTTCCTTTATTATTTCATAAGAAATGTTTTATAAAATCTATTAAGGAATTAAGTTGTTATCATTGAAAACTAAATAGATATTTGAGATCAAATTCTTATTGTGAAAAATTAAAACATTAATATATATTTTTAATGTATATATTTGGAATAATAAGTATTTTTTATTTTAGTTCCATTACTGATATTTTTTTATCATCCCATGTTTTTATATGTTTTTCATAGGTCATTAAACCCTGATTTGGTATAGTTAGAGAAGAATCTATCTTATATGGAAATACCATTTCAAATTTTTAATCATACAGAGAAAGTGTTTCTAAATAATTAAATTTACTAATTAAAATTTTTATGTATATACTATATGATTAAAGAATCATCATTGGAGTCATAAAATGCTATGAAAGAAAACTACCCTCACTTGTTTAAGTAATTAATAAAATTATCAGGAAGTAATTTTTTAAATGGAGTGAGAATTTGAAATCCTATTTAATGTTAATAAGAAATAAAATTCATGTATTATTAATATTCATGATTAGATTTTATGGATTCATTTCTACCTATAATATTTTTTTGTAATTTTTCAATTGAAAAAGAAATAGTTTAATTCTAAATGAAATATTTCCCATGAATTTTATGGTTTTATTTAAAAACAAAAATTTAAAAATTTAAAAATTTAATTTTAGGAAATTAATTTCATTTTTTTATATATCAAAACAATTTGGGTGAATTTTTTGGATTTTTCTGAAAATATTGATTTTTGAGTGAATAGTGGAAAATACCAAATTTAATATAAGATGTTAGTTAATTTCACGTAATTAAAAAGCTTAATTTGGATTTAGATTTTTTTAAGATAAATAAGCCTCATTTTATTAAATATAATATAAATAATTCCAAATTAATTTATATTATTTTTTATTTTGGTATAAAATCATTTTTATACTTAAAAATAACATTTCTCTAAAAATTATTTTTCATTGCATTTTTACACTTATATTAAAATTAATTTCTAAAACTACTAAAAATATAATCTTAAAAAATGTATTTTATATTTTTAATCATTATTTTTAGATTTAGTAATTTTTAAAATTTCATTTTTTCCATTAATTAATAGTAACCATAGTAAAACTTTATCACACAAATAAAGGTTAAAATGGTTAACATGGGTTAAACTAAGAGATGAGGCACCAAATATCTATAAAACATGTATAAATGTGACTTTTTAATTCATTTAAACCTTAAACTCTCATAGATACTCAATATTTTCATTTATATCAACTTTACCTTGAGAAATAAATTTATAGTAATTTAATTTTTTAAGTATTTACAAGAATGGAACTCCCAACACTTAAAAAAACACAACTTTTAACTCACTTATTCATACTTTTTAAGCTACTTAGCTCATCATATCCCTACTAAAAACCATTACCAAATATTATTAAAACATCCTAGAGGCCCAAGTATTCTAAAAAGACTAGTCCTATGAGTACTAAGGTGTAATCCAAAGAGAGATGTCTCAAGAGGAGGTATAAGTAAAAACTGATCTATTTTATGTTTATTTCATCATATACCTCTTTAAAATCTATTATAACCAATATAAAATAATAAAAATAATATATCATATATAATTAAATTTTATTATATTTATTTAAAAACTATTTTATATATCTTCACCATCTTATGGGAAATTAAAACTTCTCATGTACGTATGTGTGGGATACAACCTCCACAAAGCGATGTGTTTCATTTTCAATCACTGACAAACACGGTTGGTTATAAAGATTGAATTATTTAACATATAATATTTTTCTGAAATAATTATGATTCTGAAAATATAATATATTAAATATATTTCTACCCTTTCCTTTCATTGGAAAATGATAATGATTCTCAAGTATACATGTAGAATTCCACCTCCATAAACCAATTTGATTCATTTTTCATTATTTCCTCACATGGTTGGTCATAAGGATAAAATTAATAAATAAATATTAAATTAAAAACATTTTTACTGTTTTTTAGAAGTAAAATATTATATATATTATTTCTTTTGTATATGGTACAAAAATGGAAACATTGCTTGCGTGTATGGAGAACAACTGCCACTAAGAATACGAAATATTTAATTTTTTATGTACACCTTCCATGGTTGGTTCTAAAAAATGTCTTTCATGTATAATCATAATAATTTCTCATTTTTAATATTATGTGTAATATATATCCATGATACCTTTTACCTTAGTCAATATAACAAAGTCATTTCTAATATATAAATCGAACATCCTAAAAACAACCAATGTAAACTTAACCATTTTAGAAACTAAATAAAACATGGTAAAAATGAAATAAATAAAATAACAATAAAGTAATGAACATGAATAATTTTTATTATTAACTTATAAAACTAATATAATTTTATTACTTGGGAGGGTAGACATATGAATAAAATGATTTGGGGCTCGAGGTAAGGTACTTTTTAAAAAAAATACATGTTTTAAAGTTTTCATTACAACACTTTTTATTCCATGTTTATGTTCATTTAAATGTTCCAATAATTTTCTTATTTATTAATAAAATATTTCTAAAGTTAATTTTAAACTATTTTCTGATTCTTTACTATAGATTAAAAATGGATATTTTCAATATTTTTTGTGTAGCTTATTTTTTAATTTTTATATAAATCCAAAAATAATGTTTTTTAACATATATAGCTAGACAATCCTTTTCTACAATCATATCCATTATTAGTAATCATTATACATATAAAATTCAATATTTTTTCTCAAGGAAGATTTTATTCTCTATCTTATAGGAATTTTATATTTCAAAAATATTTTCTAAGGGAATTAAGTTCACATTTTTATGAGAAAAAATAAAGTGTTATTTTTTATGGGATTGAATTCCAATTGAAATGACTTTTATGGTTAAATGTCAAGATTTATGTGTTTTATTAATGTTATAGTTCATAAAAAATAATATGAATGATGAGTGATCTTGATATAGATTTGATGGTGTGTGAGACCAATATATTTTTCTAATGAATTGGGTAATGAGATGGAGTTGACTATTGATAGGTTATTTATAAAAGATGTTGGAATTATCCTATTGGGTGATAACATTGTAAGGATTCTTTTAAGGTTCAATGTAAGTATATTGGACCAAGTTACCTAAAATTTATAAATATATGTCACAAAACATTTCATATTCAAACATAATGGGAAAATTATAATTAGAATTTTTTCTTGGAAAACATGAAAACTCGTGACTACCTTTCCCTGAAAAATAATTCTTTCACATTTTTTTGAAAGAGTCATAAAAATTACTTAAATACATAATATCATTTTCTTACCTTTTAAAATAAAATTAATTTCTTTATAAAAAATTCCAAGAGTATCATGTAGGTATCTTGGGAAATTATTATTACATTCACCCTTAAAGAATCATTATAAAAGAACCACCCAACTGAATAATTCCCAAATCTTTTATGAGTAACCTATCACTCGTACAGTCCATCACTTTACCCAATGCATTAGAGATATATTCTAGGATCAATATTCATTGAAATAAATTTCCAATAATCATAACATTAATAAAATACATATATTTTCCACTTAAACCATAAAAATTATTTTAATTGGTATTCAATACCACATGCAAAAACATTTCCAATTATCTTATTAAAATGAGATTAATTTTTCATTTCCTTTTAAAATATTTTTAAAAAGAAAAATTCCTAGAAGAGAAGTAATTAAAAATTCTTTTAGAAAATATATTAAAATTTAGGGGAATATTTATAACTAATAAAGTATATGATTAAAACAAAGTCTGTTCAAGCCTTATATGTTAAAAAATATTCATTTTTCACTATTTTTAATAGTAAAAAATAACCCATACAGAAAAAATTAAAAATATTCCTTTTAAAATATTTTTAAAGAAAGATTAAAAGAGTTTAAAATTCCATTATAAACCTTTGAAGGATAAATAAAAAATAATTATTAAATAATTTAAAATAATATCTATGTGGATAAAAAAGTGATGTAAGGAAAACAATAACAAAATATTTTAAAAAAAAGTACCATACCTAATTTCTTGACTCATTTAATTCATATATATACCCTCTAGAGTAATAAAATTATATTAGTTTTTTACTTACTTAAGTACCATATTCATTTTCATCCCATTATCATTATTATATTTATTTCATTTACTACTATGTATTATGTAGTATAAAATGGTTATGTTCACGTTGGACATTTATTTGATGTCTAATTTTAATGTCCAAAATGACTTCGGTAGGTTGACTAATGTCAATGGGATCATGGTTACATCATCTCCAAAATATCAATCATGATAACAATATTATTTTTATACATAAAAAAAATTATTACCTTTCATTTTTTTTTTTGAAATGGATTATAATATTTAACTTTTATAGAATAAAAATAATGTTATACATATCATATTTATTCATTATTTATATCCTTATAACTAACCAAGTGAAGTGGTAATGAAAAATGAATCACATTTCTTTGAAAATGTGGCATTTATCACATACAGATAAGTAATTTTTTCATCTTTCAATGGATGTAAAGGGTAATAAGTTAAGTAATATAATATCTTGTATAATAATAATAATTTCATAAGAATATATTCATTAATTAAATCATTATGACTAGTAATATGATATTATGATGGAAAACAAAACACATTGATTCATGGTGGTAGTGATCCACACATACACATAGGGGATGTTTTCATTTCCCATATAATGGAAATGATAAAGAAAATAATTTTTCCATAAATATAATAACATTTAAATATTAAGATGCTAATATAATTATGTTATAATGGTTAGAAGTACAAATAAACATGAAATAGTTTAGTTATCACTTATAACTCCCCCTCAGATATCTCTATTTAGCTTACAAATTAATCCTTCTTGATTTTTTATTTTGAGAATACAAGGACCTATAAGACATTTTCAGGATTGTTGGGAAGGTTTTTAGTTGGGGATTAGTTGACTTAAGTGGATCAATAAGTGTGAATAAGTGAGTAGAGGAGGTTCCCTATATATGTTAGGGGAGAAACAACCTTGTAAATACTTCAAACATTTAAATGTAATAAATTTATTTCTCAAATTTAAGTGGAACAATATGTCCAATTTTTATATAAAATATAGTATAAGGTAAAATCTACACAACTAGTCAAATATATCTAGGTTTTAGAGATATTTTATCCATTATCTCTTAGTTGAACCCCCATGTTAAACCTTTTAACCTTTACCAAGGTGATAAAGTTTTATCATGTTAATTGTTCATTATGACCTGAAATTAAATTTAAAACAATACCAAATTTAGATTTATGATTCCAAATTTAAAATCAAATTTTCATGAATAAATTTTTATAAGTGGAAGAAATTAATTTCAATATATGTACACAAAATTTAGTGAAGAATAGTTTTTAGAAAAATTTCATTTTTAAATTGTTATGTTCTCAAAGGCCATGGGGGTCGAACGGTATTTTGTGGTGTTGGAGGAAAAAACCTTATACTAGACACATATACCCACGTCTTTTCCTAGTGGTTTCTAACAAGGTTTTTTCGTGGAACTAAAAACACCCATTGGCTCTCATATTTGTGATGACTCACGGACCTACTTTCCCAAGGTAGGTTCTCATTGGGTATCTTAGAAAAAAAATACTTAAGAACTCATATTGGTCATGAGGATGGGATTTTAGGATAATCACACCATTTTGGGGGGAACTATTTCCTACTTCGGGACCCTCTTAGATATTTAATATATGTTCAAAATATTTCATTAACTCCCAAGTATTATGTAGGTCACCATTAAATTAATAATTAGTTCTTATCCGGTATAGAATTTAGGATCATATGTATATATACAAGGTTCTTCATTAATAGAGGTATCGGTATGTATCAAAGGTTCTCTATCGATGGTACCCTTTTATAAACATATTAGAGATTATATTGTCATTTTTTATTATGATGTTGGTTTTGTGCCGATAGTTGGGCTCTCTAAAGTTTACCATCATCTAGAGAGACGAGAGTTATTTTGATGTCAAGATCAGACCCATAAGATGGGATTCCTGCATATCCTTGTGAAAGGAATCAGAACCTATGTAGTTTGGTTCCACTTAATGGGACACATCATAACTTTTAAGGTCATGTAACAAGGACCAAATCATGCAGTTTATCATCACGCAGTAAGGACATTTAGGAAAAAAGTTACTAGTCAAAGTTTGGTGTATGATTTATACCGAATAATCCTATGGGACTAAAAAGGTATATGGACTCCCATGTTGGATATGCCTTATAGGGAATGTTTCCCTGAGAGAATTAGGGTTGATTTTGGGGTGTCGGGTTTGGACCTCATGGATATTTCTTACATAACCCATTTGGTTGGGAATAAAATCTCACATAGTTTAGTTAAGGTTGAGGACCAACACCTATGGAGGTCCTATGAAGATTTGTATCATAGGGAATATGTCCCTTTTATAGTATTGAGTTGGGTCTTATACCAAATTGGAAGCTATTTTTCTTTCTTTATTGGGAATATGTCCCCTTTGAAGATTAAGGAGTGGTTTCAGATCTTACACCATAAAAAAGGATGCCCTTGCAGTTGGAACATGAATTTATAAACCCATGCCTATGGAGTCCCTCTAAAGGAAGGTGATAGGAAGATTCAGAAAAATATTCTCTGTGGAGACATGCATAGGACCATGTGGATGTCATGATTATAGCTAACCTCTAAGCCCATGTGGGTCATCCTCAAATGTGGGAAACAAGTGGAATAGAAAGATCTGGAAAACCATATAGTCCTTCTTCCACAAGTGGAAGAGGACAGGGATATGGGAGAATAATAAGTGGTTTTGATGTGCATGTTTCCTCTCCCATTTTGGTTGCCAAGATAGTCACGTTAGACTATCCACCTGGATACCGACCTACAATAAAGGATAGGGTATTACTCTAGGATGGATTCTCTATCCTTGGTTCTAGAGAAGATAGAAGGATATGAAATTAACCCTCATTGGGAAAACCAAGCATGCTTCTTTCCCTCCTAGTCAAGAACTAGAGGTCCCTAGTCTTAGAGAGGATGATTCAATGGCATGTCCTTAACCCTTGTACCAAAGACTAGGATTTCCTTGACACATCCCCAGGTTCAATGTCCTTTTCATCAATGGTATTCATATCTTTATGCACCTTAAGGACTCTACATGTTAGGTATGACAAGTACGAAGATCCTATGAACACTGGAATGTATATCCAAATAGGATACATGTTGGTGTGTCTATTTACGTGGTCTTGAAAAGTCAAAGGCTTCGATGGAGGATTCAATTTGGTTCCACTCAGATGAGGGATCAAATTTAAGGGGAGACCTATCATTGTCAGCTTGGAAGAGGGCTTGGAAGGTGTCTCAAGAAGGTCAGAGCTGAGAAAGTAGAATGAGTTTCACACATGGTGGCTTAGGAGGAGTTGGAAGTTCCTCGCATAGGGTGATGGCCTATGTGAGTTGGAGGTGACTTGGAAAATGGACAACCCGATAAACAATATTTGTGAAAGTCCTTACTCTAGGAACCAAGGTTCTCCTCATGTTCCCTTGGAAGGGTCTCACATAGGTCCTAGATTTGGTAAGTGACATTCACGCTAGTGATTATCAATTAGGAGGTAAGGGATAATTTCGTACTTGTGTTTCAAACCCTATAGGGACTTTGATCCCACTATCCACCTTGATTATCTCTTATCTTCAGTTTTGGAGAGCTACCTGAGGTATTTTTTAGGGCCTGGGAAAAGGGGATATGTGACCAGAGCTTGGGGGATTCTTCTATTTTTCTATTCTTGTGAATAAGGATCCCAAAGGTCTTATTTATAGGAAATTATGGGACCCTGGTTGAAGAAGGTACCCCACGTAAGTTTCTGGCATAGGTACTCAGCACTGGTACCCCACATAGGGGTGGCACATACTTTAGTTCCATGTAGGGGGTTTGCAGGAGTCTTCTAGTTCGTAGGCTCGATGCGTGTAGGCTGATTTTGGGAAAATTTCCTTTATCCTTATTTGAACTCTTCACCTCTATAATTCTTGGGATAATCTTCATAATATTTTCATCACATGTGAAAAAATGGAGTTTCAATAAAATCCACTCTTTGGTATTGGAACTGATTGAAATAATATGTTCTAGTTCTAAGGTATAGGGAGGAAACATTTTCAAAGATTACATAGTTCATCTGTACAACTTACCTATGTAGGATAGTAGTGAAGATCTGGAACACAAGTCTAATGTACAATCCCGCAGTGCAAGTCAAGTACATAGGTTTGTTATATAGTATAGTAGTGTCTATAAATACCACTTACCCTTTAGCAAATCTTTCCTTCCATGTTCATGTTCTTTACTCTCATCACCCAGATCATCCACGTATTCATTCCACACATGTAATTTGTTCAGGTCTTATAAATAATATCTTTTTTTCTAGTTCACGGTACAACCACTTGAGCAACCATTCTATGCAGAGTCACCTTTGTTGAGGGGCCCTGCATAAGGCATATGTTCGATGGTGTTGTGTGAGGAAATTGGTTGATAGTACTGCATGATGAATCTGGTTGTGGGGTGTGCTCGAGGTACCTTACTTCTCCAAAATTTATCAAAATTTTGAAATCAATATCTTGACTTTAATGGAGAATATCTATTTATTCTTGTAGGTTTTTTCAACGACTAATATTATGGATTCCCATGAACAACTTTCTACATGTGCCTAAAAGATTATCAATGATGATGGGATATATTTCTTATGACATGTTTGATTCCACTCTCCTGAACATGGATAAGAACTTGACGTAGTATCAATGTGAGTACTTGTGAAGTGAATATCTACCACTATATGACCATGGACTCTTGATAGATGATATCATCCTAAAGTCTCATAGTTAATTTTCTAAGTATTTTTTTTGGAACATATAAATTTTACCATCACCAACATCTCATATAAGGGTGTATACATCAAGGAAGGAATATTTAATACTATATTTTTCATTAATTCTAGCTACTGCACCTCAGATCTAAATCCTCACACATACGAATCAAAACCTAAATACTATGATTCAAATATTTGTTCTTACTAGATAGACTAGTCACAAGGTTGGAAGGAGGATTGGGACTTCCACTCTATAGGGGTAGTCAGTCCTAAATGGTTGTGGGCATAAGAGGGATACCAAACTTGTGAATAATTCAAGAAGGATATACAAGATGTCAGAATTTTTTAGGCTATTAGTGTGGGGAAAATTATGTTTAAAAGAATCTGTAAATCATCCTTGAACTGCTAAGATAATAAAGTCCTCAAAAAAATTACTTCTTATGAAACATAGTGAATTCAGCATTATCCTAGGGGATGAATACAATATTTATAGAGCCTCTATACTTGAGGATATGTATGATGAGTTTATCCTACTAAATGTGATGTGGGATGATACTGAAAGGACACTGCCTTTGGACCATGATATTTTTAATGTGGCTCAAAAGGTGATGAAGAAATATTATTGAACAGAGAATGAAATCCATCCTGAGGTGTGGATGAAGGCTTTACTCAATCCAGAAGGGAAATTTCACACAATCCAATTCCCTATGAGATGCCTCACCTTATAAAATTGGAGCATTCCTGGTAGATTCTGGCCTACATTAGAGCAGGGACAGTATACACGTTAGGGTTACAAGGTCAACCCTAAGGTATCTATGAGGACCCATTTAGTTGTATTTCTCATGATGTGGCTATGTATTTACCTACTTCCTGACCATGAATCTAATGGTGGCATGAGAACATGAACATTTTTTATGGTAGAAAAACTAGAATAAGGGAACAATATAGGTTTTCTTTCCCCTGTTCTGGTGAAGAACTAACATTTTTTATTGCATGAATACACTAAAAAAGAACCATTCATGATTTTAGGGACATTTCATGTGATGTGGTGGTGGATTGTATCACACTTCAGTTCTTATGGTATGTAAAGTAGAGTTAAAGTCCCAAAGGGACGATTTGTCCCATTTTTTCAAGTTTTTTATAGAATCCAACCTCTAAACATGATGTACGATGAAGTCCTGAGGATCCTAATCATATCATGAGAGTTAACCTTCTTTATTTATGGTGATCCATCAACCAGGATATTCACTGATGATGGAAAATGTAATGACGGTCTGAGGTAATACATGATTGTATTTAGATATAGTGTACTCACATTTTTTATTGATAGTGAGATCATATGTGAGGCATATGATCTATATTTATTTACCTTCCAGTTCAAGTGTCTACAATAGTCAAGTGTATTCCCCCATACATGTTCGGATTAAGAAACACCTAATGGTGGCCTAGAAATTTAGGTCCTGGAGGCCAAGGAGGTGTCCCAAATGTCAATAAAGCTTCCTCCACCAGGTGAATCGATCAAGATGGAATTTGGGCATTCCAATTCTTGGATTTCTTCATACCCTTAAGGGGTGTCAACAAAAGGTGTTCCCTGATTTGTGGATATGGAAACTACTAGTTGTGGAAAGCATGGAAGAAATGTATATCCTGAAGGTGATGATGCTGAAGCTCCAAAGCCTTCCAGGTGATTTTGGTAAATGGCGATGAAGCAGGCCAGGGATGAAAAAACCGCATCATCTAGGCCAAGGCCGATAGTCATCATCACTAAGAGGATACTAAGATTCTAGTCACTCAGTCTTCTGTGAAAACAGAAAGGCCTGTAAATGCTTCCAATTCAAATTACACTGGTACTTCCTCACTATTGGTTGCATTATCACCATATTATGTGTTACCCCTAGTGATCCATTCTTGGTAGGGAATAAATCATGACATTAGAGACATGTTAGTTTTTCTTCATGTTGGAATACGTATCCCAAAGCTAGGAGATATTTCATCACCCTATAATATTCACCTCGATAGTAATTTGATTGAGGTGGGGGGAAATGTTTAGGAGTTTGAAATTTTGATATACGTAACTGATGATCAAATCCAAACCAAGAAGAGAGTATCTAACATGTAATATAGAGTAAAAATCAATGGGTAGTTGGTCACACTAAATAGTAATGGGATGACTATATCAACCTTAGTGATGTATCTCTCTCTCTATATCTTCTCCCTTATCTTTTTTTCTCCTTCATCAACCATCATTAACTTTGATGGGATATATCTCATAGTTTAGAGGATAAAAAAGAATAATAACCTATAGAAAAGGAACTCAATTCGTCAAAATATGGGCCCACAGGCACCTATATTAGAGTAGTGGCTGAGTTTTTTGAATCCCCGGAACTATACCTGGGTAAGAAAATAGTGGTGAGGGAAATGGAAGTAGGGTCTTTTAAAATACCACCTCAATTCTTGATTATTAATAGTAATTATACAGGTCCATCTCCATATCTAGATAAGAAGAAACAAAAGATGGTGGAGTATTTTGCTCATCCTATGTGCCATAGTAAGTCTTTTCACTGTTATTTGATCTCATAACTAAACTAACATAATCATTTGAATATTATTTCCTTTTATATTATTTTTTTCACTTTACTCCCTTAAGGGGTCTAGAAATGATATCTTGAAGATCGATGCGGACATCATAGAGGATACCCAATCATGTACTGATGAATCCATCCATTTGATGGATGAAATACCAAGAGATGTATCCATATCTTCTCTTGTTATTTTAAAGAGGGGATAGGGTCATGGTAATTTCGAATGTATAGAATAAGGTTTCATGTGTTGGTTACTAAATTTATTCCTTGTGATACTTCAGATATTCCACATACCATGGAGGACCCTACAACAAACACTATCGACCCTATCTCTACTCTATAGGGGGTTGACAGGCATCCTAGATATACTGATGAAGGTGTCAGTGTTGATTTTGGATGTGAAGGGTTTGAAGATGTTGTTCCTTCCGAGAAGTTGGTAGAGAGAATTCATGGTGGATCCAATTTGGGTCTTGATTCCCTCATCTCAGATACACCTACTAGTTATGATGCTGTGAGACTTAAATCAATTTTTAATGACATAATGAAACTTGAGAATATGTTAAAAACATTAATACTCTTTTTTTTTTATAGGAGTTTGGGGAGTTTAGTAGTTTAATATATGGATGTGAGTTCTCTCTTTTTTGTATTTTTGAAGTACAGTCAACCTCTTTTTATTTGATGTCTCACATCAGATCTAACCTATATAAATTTTTCTATAAAGAAAATTTCCATGGAAATTCATTAACAAGTCATCCAAGTCCAACATTCTCCCATTGTTGATGAAGTGACCACTGAGAACCCTGAAGTGGTAGATTTTTTATATCCCTTGTAACGTCTCAGATCCGGGTGCCACTCAACGGGGGTCTCGAACCCGGTTGGTCAAAAGACCTCAAGCGCATTTCCCCAAACATCAGAGGTTGATGACTAGCAGTGAGGGCCCAGGTCTAATTGTGGGGAAAATATGTCATCATTTGTCAAAGTGTAGCACAACGGAAAAGATAAATAACATGCAACAACAGAAGTAGTAGACAGTATACAACTAAAATGGACAACTGAAGTAAAAGGGAACTAGTAGTAATATATATATATATATATATCAAGATGCAGCATGTCACTATTATATGAAAACATCCAGAACTGGATACACTACAATACAATACATCTCAAGTAAAAGGTAAAACAAAAACGAAATGAAACAGTGCAATAGGAGCTCAGCAGCATCGTAAGCCTAATCTCGGTCTCATTCTCTTCGACTCCTCTGCAAAAATCATGTACCTGTATAGGGATCCTTTCCACTATCGACACCTGCAGCAATATAGTCTGTTTGGGCCGAAGACATGACCCAAACAGGGTGTGAGAAATAAATCCCAATAGGAAACCACCAAAGTCTTGTGCCCAAATGTCAGTGAAAATGTGCAACAACAGTGTGCAGTAGTAAATGCAATAAACTAAACAGTAATCAAAAGTAACTAACTCTACTAGTTATATTACCATTTTAATATTCATTTAAAAATTCCAATCTTGTGCTTTAACTTAGCAGGTATAACATATGAAAATCACCATGGTGAACATTCATGATAACACTATCCTCAGACATAAAAACCTTACCCACAGATAATCAGAGTCACAACACATAGGTAATTACCCACAGGCATAACATATATTTCCCTTAGATGTACGAAGTGTCGCCCACAAAGACAAAATCTATTTCCCATAGGCATAATGAATATTTCCCTCGGGTTAAAAGAACCATTGCCCTGAGGCTAAAGGAAACACTGCCCGCAGGCTAAGCAAGTAACTGGGTTGAGACCAAAGCATAAACATGAAATTTATATACACTTTCTATCAAGAAAATTAAATACACATTATAATCATGTCATACCCTCGGGTATCCAGGCTAAATGGATAAACAGAGGAACGCACCCCTGGGGTGGTCTTGGATCCAAGCAGTGATCCCAAACAGCAGTTTATAATTACATTTAATTACTTATACAATTCTAAGTATTTAAAACAGCCAAGGCCTCAGCCACACGACACCCAAACATGGGTTCGTACCACAAAGGTACACAAAAACACACAGCAGTTGGAATTTAAACATCAGACCACCTACCTCGATCGCCCCTGATCGGTATACGTGAACGACGCCTCCTGAAACAAACAAGAACAGAGCAGATCTGAGGTGAACATAATCTCAGTCAAACTCAAATAACATTCCCTTGGGAAAGAATTGGTAAAAAAGGATCTAGGAAAAGGAAGAGCTTAGCCATGCGGTTCCATAGAGATCGACGGATACAGAATCGGGTTCTTGGTGTGCGGTCAGAAGATCTTCTAAGCTCTGGTCATCTCTCCTGCTCTCCTCTGGTGTTCTAAGCTTCCTCTATGAATAGAGGAGGCTACTGTCCATTTTATGTGAAAAAAACAAACTACACGGTGTGAACTCTCAAGTACACGACATGTACTTTTCCTCATTTAATTGTTCTTCTGGCGGCTACTTTTTCCACCATCAAACTATTCATCTGTCAACATAAGTACACGGCGTGTATTTCCAAATACACGGCATGTACTGTCGCTCAGCTGGCAACTACTCCCACCGCCTTACTATTCACCTGCTGACTAACTACAAGGCATGTAAATACCCACTACATGGAGTGTATTCAGTTTTTACACCTTTTAGTACTGAAAGGACTACACGCCCTGTGTACTCATCCCACACGGCCAAAGTACATGGTGTGTGGAAAAGTACACAGTGTGTACCCACAAAATTTGGGATTTTTCCCCATTTTCCTTATTTTCTCAAAAACACTTAACGAAAAAGGAAAAGAAGAAACCCATACCTTTAGAATAAGAACCAAGTTCTTACAAACTTCCCCCCTTAAAGAAATTCACCCCTAAATTTCCCTTCCAAGGGTGGTGAAGATAAATCTCAGAACAACTCTGGCCACTGAGCACGTACGTCGGTCTCCCACTCCCAGGTTTCGTCCTGCACTCGGTCATGCTGTCATAGCACCCATACGAGAGGAACTGATCGGCCTCGGAGAACCTTCATGCTCCAATAAACGATACGAATCGGATGCTCCTCAAAGGACGCATTGATCTAAAGATCAACATCCTCGGGCTGAAAGTCGTGAGATGGGTCTGAAAGATAACGGCGTGGGTGAGATACATAGAAGATGTCGTGCATGGCCTTGTACCTTTGTGGTAACTGCAACTGATAGGAAACTGGCCTGACTCTCTCTAGAATCTCAAACGTCCCCACATACCTCGGTGAAAGTTTACCCTGCCTCCTGATTCTCCTGTGTCCCAACCTCGGTGAAACACGCAAGAAAACCAGATCCCCAACCACGAACTCCAAGGGTTATCTACGGCGATCAGCATAAGATTTCTGACGAGACTGCACAGTAGTCTTTCGCTTCTATATCAACTAGACCTTATCTTATGTCTCCTTCACAAGGCATGGCCCCTAAAATGTTGTCTCACCTACCTCTAACCAGCACAGGGGTGATCGGCATGGCCTACCATATAAATCCTCGTAAGGTGTCATATGAATAGTTTTCTGAAAACTGTTATTATAGGAAAACTCAACTAGGGGTATGTGCCTCTCCTAAGATCCCCCAAATCCAAGGAAATATGCATGTAGCATGTCCTCTAGCACATGTATCGTATGCTCTGACTAGCCATCGTTCTGAGGGTGGTAAGTTGTGCTCAGAAGCACCTGTGTACCCAGTGCCCTCTAAAAACTCTACCAAAAATGAGACGTAATGCGGGCATCCCTATCTGAAACTATAGAAAGAGGAACCCCATGAAGATGCACTATCTATCGGATATACAACTTCCCGATCTCGTCAACACTGAAGGTCTCCTTGATCAGCAAAATGTGAGATACCTTCGTAAGTCTATCTACAACAACCCACATGGAATCACTACCTTGAGGTGACCTCAGCAACCCAGTCACGAAATTCATCGCAACATAATCCCATTTCCACTCCGGAATGGGTAATTGTTGTAACAGCCCGACTTTCCTCTAATTCTCCACCTTCACCTACTGATAGGTGGAATATCTCAATACAAAACCAGCTACCTCACTCTTCATACCCGGCCACCAATACTAACGTCTCAAGTCACGGTACATTTTGGTAACTCTGGGATGCACTGCCCAAGCTGAAGCATGAAACTCCCGCATCATCTCCTCACGTATATCCCTTGGAGCCCACACTTGTCCATGGAAATGCAGTACCTCATCATTGCCTATCGTCCATCCAGGAGGAGGGTTCTCACTTGCCACCGACTCCCGTAGGACTAGGCCTTCTGAATTAGATAGTTTTCTCAACATCACTCTATTCAGTAGGGTAGAGGTCACAGATAACGAAAAAAGATAGGTCTGCCCCTGACTGTCGTGCACCTCCAAATGCATCTCAAAGAACAAATACATAGGTTTTCACTCACCACTGGCCTCATGAACTGCCTCTGTCTGAGTCTTCCTGGTCAGTGCATTAGAAACTGCATTACCTATACCCGGTGTATAGGCAAGCTCAAAATTGAAGGACTGAAGGTATTCAACCCACCTTCACTATCTCAAGTTCAAGTCACACTGAGTTAATATGTACTTGAGACTTTTTTTGTCAGTGAAAACCACAAAATTATCTCCCAAGAGATAATTTCTCCAACAGCGCAACGCATGAACAACTGCAGCCAACTTGAGGTCATGCGTCGGGTAATTCCTCTCATGTGGCCTCAGCTGCCGAGACCCGTACACAAGTACTCGATCACCATGCATTAACACTGCTCCCAGACCAATACCTGATGCATCACAGTAAACTATATATCTCTTCCCTTGCTTTGGAAGTATCAGGACTGGTGTCGATGTAAACCTTCCCTTCAGCTCCTAAAAGGCTGTCTCGCAAGCTTCTGACCAAACGAAATTCACACCCTTCTTATTCAAACACATCAACGGCTCTGCTAAGCAGGAGAAGTTCTATATAAAGTGCCTGTAGTAACCAAATAGCCCCAAGAAACTCTGTATCTCAAACACGTTCTTAGTATTCTCCTAGGAAACTACTACTCTCACCTTATCTGGGTTTACCGCAACTCCTTCCTCTGAGATAATATGACCCAGGAAGTGTATCTGGTCCATCCAAAAGTGTAACTTTGAGAGTTTAGCATATAGTCGATGCTCTCTCAGTGTACTCAATACGATCTCAATATGGGTAGCATGGTCGTGTCGAGTGTGAGAGTAAACCAAGATGTCATCCACGAAGACTACCACAAAGGAATCCAGATAAGGGTGGAACACACAATTTATCAGAGCCATAAAAACTGCTGGTGCGTTCGTGAGTCCAAATGGCATAACCAAGTACTCGTATAGACCATATCAACACCGAAAAGCTGTAAGCGGTATATCCGATGGTTTAACGTGTAACTGGTGATATCCGGATCTCAAGTCAATCTTCCAGAACACTCGTTCTCCTCAAAGTTGATCAAAAATATCATCAATCCTCGGTAAGGGATATCGGTTCTTAACTGTCAACTGGTTCAGCTTCCGATAATCCACACAAAGTCTGAGGGTACCGTCCACCTTCTTTGCAAAAGGTACAGGAGAACCCCATGGAGAAGTACTGGGTCGGATGAAACACTTTTCCTATAACTCCTCTAATTGTCTCTTGCGATCCTACAACTCTAGTGTAGCCATCCCATAAGGAGGAATGGACATCGGTGCTGCTCCTGGCACAAGCTCAATAGAGAAATCCACATCTCGCTTTGGAGGTAGACCTGAAAAGTTGTCTGGGAAGACATCCCTGAAACGATCAACCACTGGAGGGAAATCCTTTTGAAAAGTCCCCTGATCAACCAGATATAAACTTGCAATCTGGGTTGTCACACCACCTCGCCCACGATGCTCAGGTCTAGTTCAGCTCGCCTGGACATCCCATTCACCTTTTTATAGAAAATATATGCCCTCTGGTGATGTGAAACTCACCCTGCAACGATAGAAATCTACAAAGGATTGAAAGGGTTCCAAATATCCCATCCTAAGAATCACATCATAAGATGTCATCTCTAAGACATAGAGGTCTCATAAGAAGTGACACCCACCAACCTCTAGGGGGAACTCTTTGCATTGACACACACTAGTCGTTCTAGTTCCCAATGGAGTGTCTAGCGTCATAACATCAAAAGAAGAAGAAACATCAAGCCCAAGGATCTCCACAATGGGCACAGATATAAAGTTATGTGTAGCACCTGTATCGAAAAGTATAGAAGAAAAAACAGAAGCAACTAGAATAGTACCTCTAATAGTAGAAGGTCTGGGATCCTACTCCTGTTGGGTATATTGCACTGCATATGCCTACCCAGTGTCACAGCCTTGCAACACAGCCTGGCTACCCTGGGTTGTCCTGCCCTGCTGCCTCTGAGATCCTGGTGTCTGGATACCTTGGCCACGACCACCACCTCTACATATACATCCTGACGTATCCCAGTGTCCCAACTGGTAAGAAGTTGTTGGTCCTGCTCCCGCATGTGGAGTCTGCACAGAACCCCTCTCACAAGCCACTGGTGGGAACGCCCTACAAAAGTGCTGCAGATGACCCATATTTCCACAAGCTCGGCACTCCACTAGGTCTTGAGGACACTGAGGTCTCTTATGCCCCTCTCTACCACACTGGTAGTAAATTACCTGGCCACCTGAAGTATTCTTCTGACTAGTACTACCGCCATGAGATAAATCCATATTCCTCTTCCTCTTACCGGTAGAAATAGTACTAGAAACTGGTGTCAAACCACTCTGGCCCACACCACTAGCTTCCCGCATGTTCTGCTCAATAATCAATGCCTGGTTTACAATTTCATGCACTGTAGGCAACCTGAAAACATTCACCAAATCTCGGATGTCATATCGAATACCATACTCAAAGTGTATGGACCTCAACGTCTCATCACCCACCAGTACGGGTGCAAAACTCTGTTGTTCGGTGAAGCGAGCAGAGTAATCCATCACTGACATGGCGCCTTGTTGCAGATTCATGAACTCTCGAGCTTGATCTTCCCTCAGCATCTCAGGGAATAAGAAGTCATAGAAAGCTTCCTTAAAATCTTCCCATGCCATGTCGCGGTGATGCTTGGACTGGGTGGTAACATCCCACCACCTATTGGCGGAATCACACAATATATAAGTCACGAGCTTGACCCTCTACCCTGGAGGCATCTCAAGATGCTCGAAAATAGTCTACACAGAATCCAGCCTTGACTCCACAGCCTGTGGTCCGTCATCCCCCTGAAAACGTAGGCAGATGCTACTACTGGAATATACGTGTCAGCTCTGCCATAGATTTGGTGGCCTGCAGTGCTCCCTGGAAGGTCTGCATGAACTGCATGAAGCCTTCACGAAACTGCACCTCAGCACCTGTGTCCGGTATAACAACTGGCACCGCACATGGCACTGCTGGAGGACCAACTGGTAGACCATGTTCTACCGTCTCTAGTATAAGGCCCCAGCCTTAAACCTTACTTAATATTGAATTAAATGAATAATTCACATTGAGGATCTTTTCAGGTTTATAGTTTTAGAGAATTAGAACATAACTATTACATCTTAAAAGATTACAAAGTAGACACTTCTACTAAGTCTCCATAAAATAAAAACTCTTAAAAAGAAAGATGTCTAGATTCCATGTTTTAGATAGCATGAAATTTCCTTGATCCCATCCTTGACCTTATTCCACTTTAAGTCCTGTGAAAAACATTTCGAAAAACTTGGGGTGAGCATAAAAAGCTCAGTAACGGATACAAAAATAATGAAAACTGTTAGTTTTTCAAACATCATGTAAACCATGTATACTATATCAAAGTAATACCTTCACCTTCATGAAGTAGTAAAAAAAATCTTCACTGAATAAAGTATCATTACTTACCTTTTTGTAACCAAAGGATTACCATAAAACCCATATAAAGAACACATAGAATATATAAACGTAACTTGGGACATAAACATACTTAAGTGGAATAACCATACGGTTGACTTCCACATATATCACTTAATGGAATAGCCATACGACCAATTTCCATACATACTTAATGGAATAGCCATACGGCCGACTTCCATACCCAATGCATTGGAGGTTATAACGTAACCACCCATCCTGGTATTCACGGCACCACCCGTCATATGGTTTATAACGTAACCACCCGTTAAAATGTCCAAGTACCAATATAAAATCATAAAACATAAAACCAATATAAAGGAATGATAATATTTCCACATTTCAATCACAATATATCATAAATATATTGACATAATAGAATCCTTTTTCAAAACCATTTTCAATAGCAAAATACATAAAAGATTATATGGTATTTATTTTATTCTAAAAACATTACGGCTTGGTGATAAATCCAAAGACCAAATAATACTCGCGGCGGCGGAAAAAGTCGTTGTCACCGCGTATGTTAAAAAAACATTCCTTTTTGTCGTTTAGTAAAACGCTTCGTAGAAAAAGATTCCTTTTGTATAAAAGTCAAAGTCAAAGGGTTTATACACCGTATAAAAGAAAGTTGTGTATAAAACTAAATATGCCTCAATGAAAGGAGATTGAGACGAAGTCCCTTACCTCGGGTCCGACTTGAATCAATCGTTCTTTAACATCCTGAATAATAAACTTGAGTTAATTTATACTTGATTAAGAACCTTTTTAAAGTTCATTATTCTTTTTATATCACTTATTACCATGTTATAAACATTATGTAACCATTTAAGTTAATAATGTTTGTTTTGTCAATATTTGGTTCTTAAGTCGAAAGTTGACTTCTTACAATTACATGTTGTTCATGTGGTCAAAAGTTCTTTATATCCAGAATGAAATTCCCGATTTGGATATAATATGTATCATACATATCAATCATATACATGTATTTATAATATTACATAATCATTTCGAGGTAAGAAATGAAATGCACCGTTCATGGAGACGGTAAGTCGTACGTACGCATGAACGCTACTTTCATTTCTTTGTCATATTAGTGGAATTAAAACTAAATGAGAGGTATGTATATTTTAATTCCAGAATTATATTCATCATTTAGATATATCATTCATTATATATATCCATTATATACATGTACTTTTAATAGTACATTACATTTGGGGATAATAAATGAAATGCACCGTTCATGGAGACGGTAAGCCGTACGTTCGCATGAACGCTACTTTCATTTCTATCTCATACTTTAATAGAAGAAATAATAATGATATAGAGGTATATTATAATTCCAGTATAACATCATATATAATAACTTTAAATCCATCCTTTACACGTCCCACATATGGCATTAACGAATCACATCACTTTGAGGGGGCGGTAGTCCGCACTTCCTTAAATGAAGATATCGTGTTTACCCATAATGGAAACCATAAAGGTATGCCAAAAATAAAAAATACAGAAGCTTAAAGAAAACATAAACATATTATATATCATATATAAAAATAGTGACATCATAATGGCCACCCTTGAAGGTGTTAAATGAGTATTGAACAATCATCGTTTCGGGAGGCAGAATTTCGCCATCCACGGAAACCGTATGTTCTTTAACCATTTGATGTAGTTGTGTGAGAGTGTAGCTCAAATAAATATTATAAAAACATCCTAGTATATTGAAGATACTGGTGTTGTTACAAAATAAGTAAATAAAAAGAGTTTAGAGGGTTGGAGAAGCAAAATAAAACAAATGAACAAAAGAGAATGAATTACCTTTAAAAGTGTAACTCCCTTTTGATTTGAGCCTAAAGGCTTCCTTTGAAAGGATTCTTCCCAAAGGGAATCCTCTAGGATGAGGAGAGGGATGTGGAGAGAGTAATTGGGTAGGGTTTGGCCGATCCAAAGGCTTTAGAAGTGTGTGAAATGAGGTAGAGGTTGGGGCCTTTTATAAGAGGAGAGGAGGGGCACTTTTGGAAAGTAAAGAGATATTACTTTATTTGAAAATGTGTTTCGGTTTTAAAAGGTCCCACATTGATATAATTCGTGGCTAAGGTGATAAGTCTTTGAAATCCACTCATCCAATTGGTTTTGGACATGTGTAGGTTTTAGATTTTTCATTATCTTTCCATTTTATTTAAATCGTCAAATAATGATGTCATCGCTGCATCATTATTATGTCATATATTATTTAATTTATTTAATGTCTAAAAATTATAAAAAAAATACTATGATGTAGGAAATCCTTTTATCTTTCCAATGACTATTTATAATCAAAATTTGGACTTGTATAACCCCACTCAAAAATTATTTTAGTAAAACAATTTATGTTAGTGTCATTTTCACTTTAACATTAAATAAAAATATATTAATGTCATTTTCCAACTAAAGTGGCTCCATGGGGTCCCCAAGTTGGCCCATGGCTTGTCTTGGTCGGCCATGACTCACCCAATAGGTGTAGGACAAGTGTCATGGTGTTTTCACATTCTTATAATACCATTTTTACCTTAAACTACACTAATTACCTCTAATCACGATTAAGAACTTAATAAGTTACTATTCACCAAAAAATTATTTTAATCTCATTGAACCACATTTTACTTCTTAATGACAACCATGTATGTCTGATTTTCAAAATTCAATACACATTAGTGGTAAACTTTCATTTAACTGAAAAATTAGTTTGCTTGATTACCACTTAGTGGTTTCACTATTCATCAAAAATTGTAGTTTTTCAGAAAATTACCAAAAATTCACCCTAAGATATATTTGATATTCCGAATTCAAAAATGAAGTCCATTTTACAAAATTCAAAACATATAAGTCAAATTAATTAATTTAATAATTAATTCCCGCTGTCATGACAAATAGCGTGTTTTTGTGAAACAATAAATATCAAAAGATTGACACCAGTTTAAGTCCAATTTCAAAGTGAAATTGATTCCAATGGCCACCATTGGATTAACTGGTAAAAATATTTTCTAATTTCACTTTAAAACCAATTAAAATAATAATCTAATCATATAAATAATTTAGATTAAAAATAGGTTTTGAATTAAAATACAACATTTTACACTATTCATAAAAAAAATGAACTTTATCAGAAAGGTACCAAAAATTTACACAAAGTAAATTTTGATGTCCCGATTCTAAAGAAGAGTTATATTTGGTCCAAAATAAAGTATAAGAGTGATCAAAACTATATTTAATGACGGTTCACCATTAAAAGGTGATAAGTGAACCTTTAGTGAAAATTAGAGTATATATGCCCGTAAAATTGAACTCTTTCCGTATTTTAAGCCCTTATCTTTTATTGGGTAAATGTATAGACATTTAAAAACATATCTAATCATATTTTAGTTATTTCTATCCATTCCCGCCAGTACAACGGCTACTTGTTAACTAACATTTAAAATAATATTATTTTATTACTAGTGTGCTACGTAAGTTTCAAAGAAACTCATCGTTGCGTATCGGGTACACTATCGAACATAGCAACCCCTTTAAAATAAAATTAATATTTAATTCGTAAATATTAATAAATATGAAAATTCTTTATTCTTTATTTACCTGGGATGTTACATCCTTCCCCCCTTTTGGGAATTGCGTCCTCGCAATTTTATTCACTTATCAAAATAAGTGGGGGTATTTATCCCTCATAGCATTTTCAGATTCCCACGTTGCCTCTTCAATCACATGGTTTTTCCAAAAAAACCTTTACCTGATGAATCACCTTATTCCGTAACACTTGCTCCCTGTGGTCAAGAATCTGGACCGGTTGTTCCTCATAAGATAGGTTCTCTTCCAGCTAAACTACCTCTGGACTCAAAACATGAGATGGATCTGGAATATACTTTCTCAACATTGAAACATGAAAAACATTGTGTACCTGAGATAAACTCAGAGGTAAAGCCACTCAGTATGCAACTGATCCAACTCTTTCCAGAATTTCGTATGGTCCAATAAACCTTGGACTCAGCTTTCCTTTCTTACCAAATCGCAGCACACTTTTCCATGGTGATACTTTGAGAAAAACATGATCACCTACCTCGAAAGATAGATCCTTCCTCTGGTTATCCGCATAACTCTTCTGCCTGCTCTGAGATGTTCTCATGTGCTTCTGAATCAACTGAACTTTTTCTGCCATCTCTTCTACCAATTCTGGTCCCATCAGCTTCCTTTCACCCACTTCATTCCAAAATGCTGGAGTTCGACACCGCTTCCCATATAATGCCTCAAATGGTGCCATCTGTATACTGGAATAAAAACTGTTATTATAAGAAAACTCAACCAAAGAAAGATGTTGGTCCCAACTTCCCTGATAATCCATCGAACAAGCTCGTAGCATATCCTCCAAGGTCTGAATTGTTCGTTCTGACTGCCCATCTGATTGAGGATGAAAATCTGTACTAAAATTTAATTCAGTACCCAACGACTTCTGAAGGCCTTTCCAAAAGTTAGATGTGAACCTGGGATCACGATCCGATACAATAGAGAGAGGAACTCCATGTAACCTGACTATTTCTTTAAGATACAAACGGGAAAGTTGATCAAGAGAGAAAGTATCTCGTATAGAAAGGAAATGAGCAGATTTGGTCAAGCGATCAACAGTAACCCAGATTGCATTATTACCTCGAGATGTCCTCAGTAATCCCACAACAAAGTCCATGGATATGTTTTACCATTTCCACTCTGGCACTGGTAAAGGCTGAAGCATCCCTTTCGGTAACTGCCGCTCTGCTTTAACCTGTTGACATGTCAAACACTTCACAGTAAAATCAGCAATGTCTCTTTTCATTCCATCCCACCAGTAATACTCCCTAAGATCTCTGTACATCTTAGTACTTCCAGGATGAACTGAAAACAGGGAACTATGAGCCTCACATAACAACTCATTCTTCAGCTATGAATCACAAGTCACACATAACCTCTTCACAAACCTCAAAACACAAACACAAACTTATCCAAGAACTCATGGAAAATTTTATTCATAAGGTCCATGAATACAGCAGGTGCATTGGTTAACCCAAAAGGCATAACTACAAATTCATAATGGCCATATCTAGTACGGAACGTAGTCTTCGGAACGTCTGCTTCTTTTACTTTCAACTGATGGTACCCCGACATCAAGTCAATATTCGAAAAATACTGAGCTCCCTGGAGCTGATACCACTTCATTCGATGGCCCAACATCTGCCGATGTTGTTGCAAATGATTTTACCACCCCTTTCTGCTTGTAGTCTAGCTGCATTCCCCCAGTTGAGTTCTTCGTTGGACACTCGTTTTCATAATGACCCATTTCATTATACTTAAAACATCTTACCGTTGGCTTTTCATTTCCTACTTGATCATCTTCCTTACAGTTACGAGCAATATGACCAGACTTACCACACCGAAAGCACTTACCAGACTTGGATAAACATTCTCCAGGATTCATTTTACCACACTTCTCACAGGATGGATATTTGGTTTTCTTACCTCCTTGCTTCTTTGATGAATTCTTCCCCTTTGCCTTCCAACTAGACCTCTTATTCTGTTGTTTTTCATAGAACACCTGATCATCGGCAAACTCCATTTCCACCTTCTCCGTACATCGAACAAGTTTTTCATAACTTTTGAACTCACGAGAAGCTAAAGCCCTTCGATACGTTGGCTTTAACCCTGAGTAAAAACGGTTTATTTTACTATCAAGATCTCGTATGAAGTTTGGAGCATACCTTGCCAATCGAGTGAACTTTTCTTCATAAGTAGCCACTGAATCATCCTCCAGCCTCAATTCTAGGAACTGTTTTTCCATCATAAGACGAACCACCTTAGGAAAAAATTTCTCAAGAAACATACCTTTGAATTCGTCCCAGTGAAGATCCTCAATCTCATCACTATCCCTTATATTTTTCACCATCGACCACCACTGATCAACTTCACCTTCAAAACGGTAAACAGCAAGACTAACCTTTTGATGTTCTGAACACCCCATGACATCAAAAATCTTCTCCAGTGCTTTAATACACCCTTCAGCTTTCACAGGGTCAGATGATCCTCTGAATGATGGGGGATGTTGCCTCATGAAATGTTCCACCACTGACATGTTCCTCTGCAGTTGATCTGGCTGATCTCGTGCATGGACACCACCACCATTTATATCCTGAGTCAATTGTGCCATCACTGCAACAAACTGTTCAGTTCCGATTCCGACCATCTCAGGTTTCTAATTTGGAAGGTTATCTTCCTCCTGATGTCGTCCCAACATAGCTGCTTTGTTTCCTCTGCGGAAAACCATTCTGAACACAGAAATATCTTAGGCGAAGCAACATGGTAATCCGTAAATGCTATATCATTTCAATCATATTATAATTTAACACTTTTCTAACTCCTAAAGTTGTCTAAACCGGCCTCTGATACCAACTATAAGGCCCCAACCTTAAACCTTACTTAATATTGAATTAAATGAATAATTCACATTGAGGATCTTTTCAGGTTTAGAGTTTTAGAGAATTAGAACATAACTATTACATCTTAAAAGATTACAAAGTAGACACTTCTACTAAGTCTCCATAAAATAAAAACTCTTAAAAAGAAAGATGTCAAGATTCCATGTTTTAGATAGCATGAAATTTCCTTGATCCCATCCTTGACCTTATTCCACTTTAAGTCCTGTGAAAAACATTTCGAAAAACTTGGGGTGAGCATAAAAAGCTCAGTAAGGGATACAAAAATAATGAAAACTATTAGTTTTTCAAACATCAAGTAAACCATGTATACTATACCAAAGTAATACCTTCACCTTCATGAAGTAGTAAAAAAAAATCTTCACTGAATAAAGTATCATTACTTACCTTTTTGTAACCAAAGGATTACCATAAAACCCATATAAAGAACACATAGAATATATAGAGGTAACTTGGGACATAAACATACTTAAGTGGAATAACCATACGGTTGACTTCCATGAATATCACTTAATGGAATAGCCATACGGCCAATTTCCATACATAATTAATGGAATAGCCATACGGCCGACTTCCATACCCAATGCATTGGAGGTTATAACGTAACCACCCGTCCTGGTATTCACGGCACCACCCGTCATATGGTTTATAACGTAACCACCCGTTAAAATGTCCAAGTACCAATATAAAATTATAAAACATAAAACCAATATAAAGGAATGATAATATTTCCACATTTCAATCACAATATATCATAAATATATGGACATAATAGAATCCTTTTTCAAAACCATTTTCAATAGAAAAATACATAAAAGATTATATGGTATTTATTTTATTCTAAAAACATTACGGCTTTTTGAGAAATCCAAAGACCAAATAATACTCGCGGCGGCGGAAAAAGTCGTTGTCACCGCGTACGTTAAAAAAACATTACTTTTTGTCGTTTAGTAAAACGCTTCGTAGAAAAAGATTCCTTTTGTATAAAAGTCAAAGTCAAAGGTTTTATACACCGTATAAAAGAAAGTTGTGTATAAAACGAAATATGCCTCAATGAAAGGAGATTGAGACGAAGTCCCTTACCTCGGGTCCGACTTGACTCGATCGTTCTTTAACGTCCTGAATAATAAACTTGAGTTAATTTATACTTGATTAAGAACCTTTTTAAAGTTCATTATTCTTTTTATATCACTTATTGCCATGTTATAAACATTATGTAACCATTTAAGTTAATAATGTTTGTTTTTTCAATATTTGGTTCTTAAGTCGAAAGTTGACTTCTTACAATTACATGTTGTTCATGTGGTCAAAAGTTCTTTATATCCAGAATGAAATTCCCGATTTGGATATAATATGTATCATACATATCAAGCATATACATGTATTTATAATATTACATAATCATTTAGAGGTAAGAAATGAAATGCACCGTTCATGGAGACGGTAGGCCGTACGTACTCATGAACGCTACTTTCATTTCTTTGTCATATTAGTGGAATTAAAACTAAATGAGAGGTATGTATATTTTAATTACAGAATTATATTCATCATTTAGATATATCATTCATTATATATATCCATTATATACATGTACTTTTAATAGTACATTACATTTGGGGATAAGAAATGAAATGCACCGTTCATGGAGACGGTAAGCCGTACGTACGCATGAACGCTACTTTCATTTCTATCTCATACTTTAATAGAAGAAATAATAATGATATAGAGGTATATTATAATTCCAGTATAACATCATATATAATAACTTTAAATCCATCCTTTACACGTCCCACATATGGCATTAACGAATCACATCACTTTGAGGGGGCGGTAGTCCGCACTTCCTTAAATGAAGATATCGTGTTTACCCATAATGGAAACCATAAAGGTATGCCAAAAATGAAAAATAAAGAAGCTTAAAGAAAACATAAACATATTATATATCATATATAAAAATAGTGACATCATAATGGTCACCCTTGAAGGTGTTAAATGAGTATTGAACAATCATCGTTTCGGGAGGCAGAATTTCGCCATCCACGGAAACCGTATGTTCTTTAACCATTTGATGTAGTTGTGTGAGAGTGTATATCAAATAAACATTATAAAAACATCCTAGTATATTAAAGATACTGGTGTTGTTACAAAAGAATTAAATAAAAAGAGTTTAGAGGGTTGGAGAAGCAAAATAAAACAAATGAACAAAAGAGAATGAATTACCTTTAAAAGTGTAACTCCCTTTTGATTTGAGCCTAAAGGCTTCCTTTGAAAGGATTCTACCCAAAGTGAATCCTCTAGGATTAGGAGAGGGATGTGTATAGAGTAATTGGGCAGGGTTTGGCTGATCCAAAGGCTTGAGAAGTGTGTGAAATGAGGTAGAGGTGGGGGCCTTTTATAAGAGGAGAGGAGGGGTACTTTTGGAAAGTAAAGAGATATTACTTTATTTGAAAATGTGTTTCGGTTTTAAAAGGTCCCACATTGATATAATTCGTGGATAAGGTGATAAGGCTTCTAAATCCACTCATACAATTGGTTTTGGCCATGTGTAGGTTTTAGATTTTTCATTATCTTTCCATTTTATTTAAATCGTCAAATAATGATGTCATCGCTGCATCATTATTATGTCATAAATTATTTAATTTATTTAATGTCTAAAAATTATAAAAAAAATACTATGATGTAGGAAATCCTTTTAGCTTTCCAATTACTATTTATAATCAAAATTTGGACTTGTATAACCCCACTCACAAATTATTTTAGTAAAACAATTTATGTTAGTGTCATTTTCACTTTAACATTAAATAAAAATATATTAATGTCATTTTCCAACTAAAGTGGCTCCATGGGGTCCCCAAGTTGGCCCATGGCTTTTTGTGGTCGTCCATTACTCACCCAATAGGTGTAGGACAAGTTTCATGGTGTTTTCACATTCTTATAATATCATTTTTACCTTAAACTACACTAATTACCTCTAATCGCGATTAAGAACTTAATAAGTTACTATTCACCAAAAAATTATTTTAATCTCATTGAACCACATTTTACTTCTTAATGACAACCATGTATGTCGGATTTTCAAAATTCAATACACATTAGTGGTAAACTTTCATTTAACTGAAAAATTAGTTTGCTTGATTACCACTTAGTGGTTTCACTATTCATCAAAAATTGAAGTTTTTCAGAAAATTACCAAAAATTCACCCTAAGCTATATTTGATATTCCGAATTCAAAAATGAAGTCCATTTTACAAAATTCAAAACATATAAGTCAAATTAATTAATTTAATAATTAATTCCCGCTGTCATGACAAATAGCGTGTTTTTGTGAAACAATAAGTATCAAAAGATTGACACCAGTTTAAGTCCAATTTCAAAGTGAAATTGATTCCAATGACCACCATTGGATTAACTGGTAAAAATATTTTCTAATTTCACTTTAAAACAAATTAAAATAATAATCTAATCATATAAATAATTTAGATTAAAAAAAGGTTTTGAATTAAAATACAACATTTTACACTATTCGTAAAAAAATGAACTTTATCAGAAAGGTACCAAAAATTTACACAAAGTAAATTTTGATGTCCCGATTCTAAAGAAGAGTTATATTTGGTCCAAAATAAATTATAAGAGTGATCAAAACTATATTTAATGACGGTTCACCATTAAAAGGTGATAAGTGAACCTTTAGTGAAAATTAGAGTATATATGCCCGTAAAATTGAACTCTTTCCGTATTTTAAGCCCTTATCTTTTATTGGGTAAATGTATAAACATTTAAAAACATATCTAATCATATTTTAGTTATTTATATCCATTCCCGCCAGTACAACGGCTACTTGTTAACTAACATTTAAAATAATATTATTTTATTACTAGTGTGCTACGTAAGTTTCAAAGAAACTCATCGTTGTGTATCGGGTACGCTATCGAACATAGCAACCCCTTTAAAATAAAATTAATATTTAATTCGTAAATATTAATAAATATGAAAATTCTTTATTCTTTATTTACCTGGGATGTTACATCTAGAGTATAATCATCTCCACTCTCTTGGAGAACAACCAGTGGTCGTCTTAGTTGCGTGACTCTACAAGGTCAAATGCATGCCTTAGATCAAGATTTATCAAGGACTGAAAACAAGGAGTGTAAGAAGAGGAAAAGGAAAAAAACCTTCATGTTTTACAAAACAAGACTACACTGCATGTATAATAACTACACGACGTGTTTCCTCAAGTCTTCCACATGGGTGTGTACTCTTCCAAAATTGGTCATGTAACATCCCAAAACACACGACGTGTTGTCCACACACACGGCGTGTACTTGAATTTTCCTCCCTAACCGAGTCCCTCTACACAACTTAGCTACACGGCTCTGCTTTAAACAAAACTACACGGTGTATCCCAGATATACACAGCATGTACTGATTAATTTCTAACTACCCATGTTGTTAGTGACACGGTTGACCACTCAACTAACACTACACGGCGTGTTAAACCCGCACACGGCATGAACACCACTCCGTCTTCCCAGCCACACAGTTAGGTCCACATGGTCTTTCCTCAGTCAAGACTACACGGCATGCCCCATGAGAACACGGATTGTACCAAGTAGGGTAACACCGACCCATGTTGTTAGTGACACGACTGGGTACCTGGGTCAGACTATACGGTGTGTTCAAGGTGTACACGGTGTGTATGTCTTAATATTTCATCGTCCATGTTGTTAGTTACATGGGTGGTCTCGGGGTCAACACTACACGGCATGTACAACCAGTACACGGCATGTTTTCCCAAGCCATTACCTTCCTCGTTTCCTCGCCCACATGGCCTATGAAACGGGAAGAGACTACATGGCATGTACTTAGGGTACATGGCGTGTACTTAAAAACTTTTCTTTTTCTTCCTGAACAGAAGTTTAAACGGCGTGTAATCATAGAACTACACGGCGTGTATCCTGGGTTTTCCAAACATTAAGCCTCTGAAACTACTCTGGAACCCAGAAAAACACTGAAACAACACCTAAGTGCCAAATTCCAATCTTTGAGGGCCCATAATCCTCGCGAATCAAAGTTTTTTATCTTATCTATGTTATAAATAAGGTAAACATCCAATGATCCACCAAATTCTGCTCAATGAGGGCCCATACTATTCAATAACCAAAGTTTGGCATTCATACTATCAAGGCCTCACACAAAAATACCCTATCAAATAGCAGGTATTTATCAAAGTAGCTATCACAATAGCATGGTTTTCTAGCAAAACAGCTATCACAACAACATGAAATTTCTAATGCACCTACTTGGCATGGAAAAATGCATGACAATTGATTTCTAGAATGTGCCTAAATGGTGCATGAGATGGAATACCCTCATCTCATCAGGTTGTGACTAAATAGAATCCAGTATAAAAATATAAACAGCACACCACAAGTGTGTCACCCAATGGTGAAAATCAAATCAACTGTAAAATTGCAAAATCAGAAAAATTGCAATAACTGAGGTAGACTGGTTTTTCCCTGTACACGGGTTAGCTATTCCTGGGCGTAGCTTATTACCAACTACCATTTCCATCCTATCCCTCACTAAGTCTCCAAACATTAAGTCAATGAAAGTAACTCCTCTGATACCACTTTGTAATGTCTCGGATCCGGGTGCCACTCAACGGGTGCCCCGAACCCGATTGGTCACATGACCTTAAGCACATTTCCTATGGCGGCTACATTTTCCACCGCTGAACTCTTTATCTGTCGACATGAGTACACAGCGTGTATTTCCAAATACACGGCATGTACTGTCGCTCAACTGGCGGCTACTCCCACCACCTTACTATTCACCTGCTGACTAACTACACAGTATGTAAATACCCACTACACGGCATGTAATAGGTTTTTACACCTTTCAGTGCCGATAGGGCTACACGCCCTATGTACTCATCCCACATGGCCAAAGTACACGGTGTGTGGAAAAGTACATGGTGTGTACCCACAAAATTTGGGATTTTCCCCATTTTCCTTATTTTCTCAAAAACACTTAAGGAAAAAGGAAAGAAAGAAACTCGTACCTTGAGAATAAGAACCGAGTTCTTACATCCCTTTATCTTAGTTTCTAATAAAACTAAGGGGGTATTCCTTATCATGAGGTTCTTAGCTAGAATGTTAAGGTAAGGAGTACTGGGAGGCATTATTCCCAATAGTTGATCCAACAAAAGTAGAGTGTTATTAACTTCTTTGGTTACTTCACTTCCATTGCTTTATGTTAACCCCTGATGTTCATGAGGAGTGTCAACTAATATTCAGTTTCATTGACTTTAGTGGTTGAGCATGAATTGGGGGCTTATGTGCTAGTTAAGTCAATAGTGGTAGGTGAAACTGAGGCTTTATTGGAGGGAGCATAACAAATTGACTCATTTAGTGCACTAATCCTAGAATAAATATCTCTCTTTGAGAGAAGGTATGAGATAAACTTGGAGACATGGGATTCCCTTTTTCCTACACACCATATTTCCTAGAGAGACATCTTGAAGATAGTCTTAGAGACACCTCTTAAAAACCATCCATCACGAATCCACCAAATTTCGACAATGTTTTCCATTTTAGGGTATAGAGGGTATGATTACTGTATGATTCATCATGATATGAAGTCAATAATTCAATGGTGAGTGGAGGAGAGAAGGTTTTAATATGATAAGGCTCAGCTAGTATTCCAATTTCAAGATCTTAGAGCGTATGTATCCCAATATGAGCTCAATCATGCCAAGAAGGTTGATGAATATATGTGTTTGAGTTGATGATAAATCTCTCTAAACGATATTCCTTTAAAAATAAATGGATGAAGTAAAGTAAGATATGATCTAACTCTACCAATAATTGAAGGGGACCTTATCATAAGGAAGATACTCTATTGTTATGGAGCAGGAGAAACTTTGTAATGTTGATAACATTGTCTCAACACAAGTGTCTAGGTTTTGACAAACTATGGATAAAACCTGATCCACAATCCAACAACTCAAAGACTATTGACAAATTCTTGTAAGATATTGTATAAGGGATAAAATGTGTGGATTTTCCATCGTATTTTAGAACATGAATGAAAAATGATTTTTTTCCAATCATCTGTCCTTATATCCTTGTCTTCATTGTAATCATCATATAACACTAAAAAGGAATCATTTGTTTGAATGTCATTGAATTATAATTGTAATGATAAGGGTAAGGGATTGGTCTAATTTTTTCCTACTCCTTGGGGCATAGAGATCATATTTCAACTATTTTTAAGGTTATATTGGCACCCCTACAAATATTTTGAATTTTGTGTTGTCTCCTTAATTCTTTCCTAATTCTAATATAAAGATGACTTAGCAGGTGAGGCTTGGATATTACATAGGCCTCCCTTTATGGGTTTTTATCCTAACATGTTTTGTGCCTCTTATATTTTCATTTCCTGATTCTTAACTGAAAAATTCAAGGCATAGGTCTATCAATATGAGACTCTATTACTTTTTAGGGAACCCTTTTTGGGTTTTCGACATAGCGAGTATTGCGTCTCTTTTTGTGGGTAGTTTAAAGTCATGAATGTAGAACTAATGTGACTGGTGTTCTAGGTCAAATAACTTTGACCATGAGTTTTTGAATAATGACCCAAACAAGGAGCATTAACCAAGAATGTCCTGATATTCTTCAAATACCCAAATTAGAATCTTGAGTCACAATTTTTTGATTCCCATATCTAAAACATGATATGGGAAAAGTATGTGAGGAATGAACCAAAATAAAATTGGAAAATTGGTTTCCAGTATGATATTGCCAGAGCCTTTGGGAATATAGGAGTTCACTCTTGAGGAAGAATATGTTTCCCATTGAATAACCCTCCTTTTTTGTGGGTGACTTATGAAAATACAAGTAGGATGTATTATTGCATAGTCAAATAGTGGAATCCTCTAGATGACATGCCCCTTTGGTGGATGACTTATGCAAATCCATCTGGGGAATATTACAGCGTAGTTAAAAAAAATCTATCCTCATGAATTCTGACATTATACTACAAATATTTGGGAAGTCTGTGAAGATCCATATTTCTCAAAACCATGATGGGTGGTTTACCAAAGGAAGGTGTTTTAGAATAAATATAGAATCTATATTGGCATTGGATATAAATGGGAAATAATTCCTTCACTAATTCATCTTGTGTGAAGGAGGGTACATTTTATTAAAATACTGATGTCAAGGAGAAGTCCCCTTTCTAACAAGGTTTGAAGCATTGTGTAGTTTAATGTCATGAGACTAGGATATTGAACACACAATTTAATGTCTTGTAGTGAGGATGTTGTTATATAGTTTAACATTGTGTGACTAGGGTATTATGATAGGTAATTTAATGTCATGAAGAAATGATATTGGTGGATATAATTTAATGAATTTTAGCTCTAAATGAAAGATTGGTAATTCTCCCTTTCATAGTAATCTATCTGGTAATGTACCATCATTTTCATGTATAAATGGGGAGGGTTTAAATCTATAATTTCACATTCTCATAATTGAAGGGATAAATAGAGGAAGGGCACGTGCAGATTGAAGTTGTCTTTCATGGGGATGAATGTACATCTAGTTGACAAACCCTTTGTGGGAAATTTTAAACAAATATAACTAGGGCATGTTACTACAAAGTAAAAAAGTGTCATCCTTAGGATAAAAGGCCCTTTTGGTGGGAAACATATGAAAATAAAACTAGGGAATGTTAAATCATAGTTAGAAAAAGGAGTTCTTAGAAATTTTTACATTTTATTTCCAATGGATGAAGGAATTTTATAGAGATATCAATTTACCTGGACACAGATTTTGGTCTTTGTAAGGAAAGTGTGAGAATATGGGAAGATCATTTCAAGTAAAAATTAACCAAGAATGGTGGATAAGGTTTCCTATGAATGTCTGGACCAAATTTATGAAAGGAGGGTTTTTTTACTGAGGTTGGGCACAAAGCACAGGGAATGGGCATCACAACGTATCTCATTCAAATTAGAATCAATCCATATGTATTTTTTTTATTTTATAAAATCAAGCAACAAGGCTTCATATATCTAGAGAAAATAAACAAAGGTTACAAAAGTCTGAAGGAAGGAAGTTTACATTTATCTCTGTAAAGGATAGGGAGAAACTCACAAGGAGTGTTGGAATGATAGGTTCAAGTGTCGCTAGAGGCTCCCATGTTTGCAAGGCAATAAAAAACTTGATTGGCTTCCTAATAGACATGTGTAATGATATAATTCATTGAAGCAAGTATGTCAAGGCACTTAATCCATTTTGCTATTAGTTTCCAAGCCAAGTGAATTTGACCTATTCTAACCACTTGAACAACTGTGACGGGATCACTTTCAAACCAGATATTATTCTAATTATTTCTTTGAGAAAAATCAACTGCTTTGATGAGATCCAGCATCTCTGCTTCAAGTGCCATGGCCACTCCACACGCACCATGACCCCCATTCAGAAAGTGACCATCCTGATTTCTGAAGAAAAAACCATATCCAATAAGACTTGGATTACCTCTCAAGGCTCCATCTGAGTTGCATTTAATCCTACCTGTAAAAGGAGGTAACTAGAAGACTTCCATGGTTCCAAGAGGCCAAGGGTAATTACCCTGCACGTTCAGATTTTTCAGAATACTGAAATCCCTTACTGAGTTGTGACAATTTTTAGTATGAGAATTGTTTTATTGTTGAGCCACCAACACAATTTGAGAGATCAGAAACCTATTATTGATGGTAGCATTGGCATGGAGGTATTTACTCCTACACTTACATAGTACATGAATGACATTAGCACATGTAGAAAGGAAGATAATACAAACCTGCTTCGATAAATTTTTCACTGAGAGTAGCAGCTGAAGGTCCACAATGCTATTCACATGCGGCGGTTGAATCTCAAACTAGGTAAAAATCGTGTTCCAGAGTGAGGATACTGTTTTACAATACATGAACAAGTGATTAAAATCATCCTGGTGCTGATGACAAAGGTAAAATCTGGAGTAGAGTGAGATCCCAACCCACAGTAGATTAGTGTCCACTGGAAGTTTATTAAGTTGGAGGCGCCAGAGGAGAGTGGATCGAGATGGAAGCATCCATTTTTTGTTGTAGTTTGCAGTTCCATTACCGCTACCTTAAAGAAGATTTTTTTAGAATCATTTGGAGTTCAGAATTCCATTTGAGCTCGGTTCCCATATAAGAATGTCATCTGTGTCCAGAAAATCATAGGAAGAGACCATGTACGCAATATGAGGTGGAAGCTGATGATACTCCTCAAGCTAATTTTTAATAGTGGCATTGTAGTTTGTAGGCAGGTCCTAGATCTCTACACTATCAATAAATGGGGTATCAATCCAGTTGTCTCTCCAGAATTGGAGGGAGGAGTTCCTACTGACCAACCAGTGAGACTGCATATTAACCTTCTGGGAAGTTTTTTTAAGACCTGGCCAAACTCAGGATTGAATGTAATTCATGTTGCCTGCAATCAGACTTCTTAGAATTTTAGTTCTGAGGAAACTCAGGGACTCAGATTTATCATTGATGAGATGCTAAAGTAAATGTTCTTTAATAGATTGGTTTAAGAGCTTATTTTTTTTATTTTGAGGCCTCCCATGTTCTGTGGAAAGCAGCAAATTTTCCATGGAGCTGTGATAATTTTCCTTTCAATTATACTTCCACTCCACACAAATTTCCTCATGATTATGTTGATTCTTTTAAGGGTGGAGGCCGGCTAGGAGTACACCATGAAGGAGTAAACAAGATTTGAGACAATCACATGCTTAACCAGTCATATTCTCCCTGCCATTGAGAGTGCCTTACCCTTCCAGGTGGAGATATTTCTTCTAACTTTTCTCACAACATCATCAAAATAAGAGATCATAGGTTTTCCAAGAAACATTGATACTCCAATATAAATGAAAGGAAGGTAACCTTCCCTTATTCCCAACTCATTAACCATGCATTTCTTCCTTGATGTCGAGATGTTTTCCCAAAGAAAATAAAAGACTTGCTCCAATTGACTTCTTGACCAGAAGCTTTTTCATAATGAATAAGAGTTCTCTTGAAATTTTTAAGGTTCCTTCTGTCCCCCTAAGTAAACAGAATGATTTCACTAGCAAAAAGGAGATGAGAGGGGATAGAGATACCTCGGGAAGCATGGATTATTTTGATATCTACTTTGTTAAATCTATCGAGGATAACTCGACAGAGATAATCCTCAGCAATTAAAAAAATAATAGTGGACAAAGGGTCCCCCTGCCTCACTCCTTGAGAACATTTAATGTAACCTTTAGGAGATCTATTAATCAAAATAGAAATATGGGCAGAACTGATCAGAACATTGACCCGATGGATGAATCTACTGTGGAAGCCAAAATCATGAAGAATTCGTCGAATGAAACCCCAGTCAATGGTGTCAAAGGCCTTCTTAATATCAATATTTAGAGCAATATTTCCACCTCATGTAGTATTTTGAAGGAGATTTATACATTCTTAAGCATTTATAAGACAATCTTGAATCCTTCTTCCTATGATATAACCAAACAGGTTCCATGATACAATTCTCTTAGAAATATAAGCAAGGCGAATGGCTAGGATTTGGTGATGATCTTGTGGATAGTATTAATGATAGAAATAGGCTAGAACTGACCAATATTACTTTCATTCTCCACCTTAGTAATTACAGCAATGAACTTAGCATTGAATCCTTGAGTGTGAGATCCTTCTGTGAAGAAATGTTTAACCATTCTATAGACATCATCTTGTATTACCTCCCAATAGAATTGGAAGAAATAATTAGTGAAACCATTTGGCCCTGGTGAGATTTCTTTTTTAAGACCAAAATATGCTTCCCTGATTTCAATATCTATGGGATTTGAGGTAAGAAAAGTGTTTTTATATCAGTGACTAGCTTTGGAATAATACATTCGATCAATGCTTCATTTTTTGTGGGACCATTGAAAATATTCACATAGAAGGAGACAATGTGATTTGAGAGACTCTGTCTGACATCAATTATAGATTCTCCATCCTTCATAATAGATAGAGGCATGTTTAATCTTTTATCTTGTTGAAGTGCATTAAAAAATTTGGTATTCATATCACAATCAGTAAGCCACTTAATTTTGAACAAATCTTTCTAAATTTTTTCCCTGAGCACAATGAGTTTCTGGAGCTGAGAGGAAACTATCTTTTCTTGGTCATCATTGCCAGGGAATTTGTTGAGAGTAATTGATTCTTGAATCTCATGAAGTGTTGTTTCAATAGAATCAATTTCCTGGTCAAGAAGGCTGAACTTATTTTTTCTCCAATGCTTCATTTTCTTCTTAAGGACCCAAAGCTTGAAAACACAAGCAAGTGGATGAAATTAACTAGAATTGGAAAATGTTTTTTCCTGAATCTGGTTGTGTAGTCGAAGGATTGTTAAACCTAAAAGGAAGAGGTAGTTTTTCTCTCTCATCAATGAAATTAACCAGAATTGGATGATGGTCTGAATTATGTCATGCAAGAGTAACACATGAAATGGTTTTCCAGTCCTCAAGCATATGTATGTTAACAAATACATGGTCAATTGTGCTTGCCCTCATTCCATTCAAATGTTTTATATACCAAGTATACTTAGCTCCCAACAAATTAATTTCAGTCAGATTAGAATCTTCAATAAAAACTCTGAAGTTTGTGATGGAAGTGGTACCTGTAACATACCTGAGCTTTTCATCTGCATATAGAATGGTATTGAAATTCCCCATGATAATCCATGGGTCTAAGATGGAACGGGACATATTTTTAAGATGACTCCATAAATCCCTTCTATTAATATAGTTGTTGGAGGCATAAACCATCGAGCATAGAATGTTTCTTCCATAGTAGGTAAACCTGCATGTGAGGGCCTATTCATGCTCATAGATTAGAAGAGGATTAACTACATTGTTTTGAGAAAAGATCCATAATCTGTCTTGATTAAAATCTTGTATATAACAAAACATTAAAAAACCTTTTCCTTGAAGAAAAGAACCATTATTGTGTTGCTTGATATTAGGCTCTAATATCCCCAGAATGTCAGGATTATATTTACTTATTATTAGCCTAAGGGAACAAAGAGTGTCAGGGTTGGCCAATCCCTGACAATTCCAGAAGAGTACCCTCATTTTGACTTAAGTTTGGGGTTAAAAACCCATTTTTCCCATGTCACAGGTGTCGTATTCTTCCCATACCTTCTCAGTTCCTCCTTATTGGAAACCAAAGTACATTTTTCAGGAGTGGATTCAGTGCATTCCTTGCTATCATCTCCATTTTTAGTTTTAAAATCTGCCTCTAAGGGAATGTCTTGATCTCCAGTTTTAGTGTGAGCCTCTTCCTTTGATAAAGTGGCCTCATTCATATGTTGAGTTGGGTTAGGAGGAAGGGTGTTCAGCAGTGTCTGACTAGAAGGGAGAAGGTTGTTAACAGTATCATCAAAATCAATGTTTAGTGCCTCATTTATTTCTGAACTTATTAGATTTAAATAAATTCCCTCCTGTTGCATACCAAACACAAGAGTGAAGATCTCCTCTACAAAATCTTGAGACTCCTTCTCCACAACTTTCTCTTCCACTGGTATAACCACTGATTTATCATGGACAACACTTTCATTTTGGAGATAATGTTGTTCCTCTTCTTCAGCCAGATCTGCCCAATTTTTTCTTGATCCCACTATATTATCACATGAAACCTGTTTTGAAGCCCTATTATCACTATTTTTAACATACTTCATAGTAGAAGCAGCCTTCCTTCTAGGAACCTCCTGCCATGATCCAGTCTTGGATGTCAGTTGTATAATATTTTGTACAATATGGCATTTATCAATCATATTCCCAACCATTCTGATGTGCTCACAATATTTAGGAAGATTTTCAAACTCAAATCTAACTTCAATAAGATGATCATTGGAATCCGGTGCAACACGATCAGGAGGTGAGGTCTCCATATCAATTTCAATGAGGACCCTGGCATAAAGTCCAAGATTTCCATTAATTGTTTGCTGATCAAGATTCGAAGGTGTTCCAATACTAGAGGAAAGATTATTGAGAATTTTGGGATGCTAGTACATCCATGGAAGTTCATGAATTCTTTCCTATACATGTGCAATGGATTGCTTCTGCATATATGGATTAAAATTGGCATCCCATTCTGAGAGGCGGAAGATCCCAGGCTTCAAGTTAAGTGTTTCGAGCTTCCAAATTTCATATAATTCCTCCTGCTATTGAAGAATAATATGGAAGTATCCTTTTACAAGGGGAATCAGTCTCCAATTGGAGAAATTACAACAAAATGAAATACGCTATTTAAGATCCACGAAAGACCAGGGCTTCATTCCTTTTTCATAGGAAATACATCCGAGCACCGAGAATCTACAGACCTCAAGTCTATGCTTGATTGCCTCTGGGTCAGCAACCACTGTGATAGCTCCATCTCTAGATAGTTTTATAATAGGTGGATTATTCTGAAGAGGCAAGATGGAAGAGTTTCTTGCAAGGACTTCTGCAAAAGACAATGCTTTACAAGAAAGAGCTCCCAGATCTGAGTGCTTTTCAGGTTCAAACTAATGAGGTAGGAACGATCTTTCCCATTCTGGGTTGAACGCATCCATTCATCAATCCATATGTAGTTTTTCAAAAACCTTGTAGTTTAAAGTCTTATATCCAAGACTTATTGTGAATTTTAACATCATGCAATTATTATGATATGGTTCCTAAATTTTTAGGTCATATGACTAGGACTATAGTATTATGGAAATGATGGGTAATATGAGGCCTACCCAACCAAGGTTGTTCTAGAATAATTTGTACATGAGGGAGGAAATTGTAAACCATAATCTTGGGGGCTCTTGGATTAGGATAAGTGACATGGAATAATAATATCATGTATGAATGTGGACTATGGTCAAATAGAAGGTTCTTGCATGATGTTGTCATGGCTTATAGATATAGAAGTATATTATCCTAAGGATGAATGTGTTACTGGTTTAAAACCCCATTTTTGGGTGAATTTATGCAAATCCAATAGGGGAATTTAATAGAATAGTCGAATAGTGGAATCCTCTCACTAATATAACCTTTTGGTGGGATACTTATGTAAATCCAACTGGGTAATTTTACTGCATAATTAGAAAAAGGTGTCCCTAGGTACCAGACATTATCATGGGAATAAAAATCGATCCATGAATAGTTATTAGAGAACTTTGTGGTTTAAAGTCATGAAACAATGACATATATTGTTCCTTTTATGATATTATGACCAGTATCATAGATACCCTAATGTGAATTGATGTTCCATGATTATATATAAATCCTTTTACCAAAACTCTTAAGCCCACATGAGCTATGCCTGGTGTGAGAAACAAGGAGTGGAGAATGTTTCTTCCTCTACACAAAGTCAATACACATAAATAATAGGGAAATTTTTATTTAGTAGTGGATATACTAGGATATCAGATCCATATGTCACTATTTATCTCATTAGAGCGAGAATCAAGTCATACATAGTTCTTAAAAATGATCCCTGTTTAGGTATGACTCGTACACGGAGAGGGAGAATTTTCTATATTATAGTTAGGGATGGTATTAGAGATTAAGGTGTCACTACATATCTTGTGATGTAAAGAATCAATTCATATATAGTTCTTGAATTAAAGGTGTGGTGGGATACTAGAACCAAAGATTGTAATCTTCTCAAGCATAGATTGAAATATTGCATGGTTTTAATTCATGCAACAAGAACATGAACCATACAGTTTTATGTTGCGGAAAGGATGTTATCATACATTTTAATATCTCATAACTAGGTGTTATGATGTGTAGTTTAAAGTCTTATATCTTGGATTGTGATGTCATGTAGTTTCAGGTCATATGAGTATGACCATATGGTGTGCCTTTTAAGGTTGTTAATAAAGGACCATGATATTATACAATTTAATGTTATATAGAAATAATTTTGGTGTCATGTAGTTTATCATCTTGAAAAATGGATTACATGTCATTATTTTTAAGTTCATTCGATGTAGACTGACTACATAGTTTAACATCATCAAGCTGAGATGTATCACTCTTTTCTTACACAAAGTACTTTTTGAGAAACCATGCATCTATAAAGGAGCTCCCTATTCATTAAGATCAGGAAATAAGATCTATTAAAGTGGACCCTATGCATGAAATTAGGACCCTCCCACTTTAGATCAAGATTTGGAGGCTTTTTACATGGTATCATTGGAGTCCAAAGAACTAGTACCAATTCTCCTTGGAGAAATAAATGTAGGTGGACCTTATTGATAAGATATCATGCAATCTAGTTTTGATATACCTTAAGGTGATGTAAAGTATGAAATATTTTCTCATATATTTATTCCAATCCATCCAATGATTTATAATATTTCTCATCTATGGAAAGATGATCACATATGGAAACATGGTGTGATGGTAATTGGACCTCAATGGAAAGGACTATGTTTGTCCTGTATATGAGTGAATACAGAGCTACCCATGTGGTGGTATGTGTGGTAGTCCAGTAGGACCACAAGTAATGATATATCTTGTGAGGTTAATAATTTTTATCATTATCCACCATCATCTGGAGTATATTCGACAAGGTCTTGTTAAAGGCCTCTATCTGTATGTTAGCCACTAAAAGATAGTGTTACAAGTGGTTGGATTTGATATTATATTTCTAATTCAGCTTCACCAACTCTTTAGAATAGAAATTGGTATCATTTTCAATCAATATTGTATGAGGGATAAAAAAATATGTTAATTATTTTATCTTTCATTAATTTGACAATGCTTTGGACCCTAGATTCTTTGAGGGGTATTGCCTCATCTCATTTGGAGAAGAAGACAGTAGTAGTTAGGATGTATTTGAACTATTTTTTCATAGTTGGAGGATATGGCCCTACAACATCCACCCCTAATATGACGAATGGCTAGGATTTCTTGGTCGTATTTAGAAACTTTGTGGGTTAATGGATTAAGTTCGCATGAACTTAGAATGAATGACATTTTCTGGTGAATTCTTTACAATCCTACTTCATTGAATGATAGAAGTATCCAAGCCTTAATATTTTATTAGAAATCCAAAACCCTAACTAATGGGCACTAAAGACTCCCATGTGTACATCTTTTATGACAATAGTAGTCTTTTCTTCATCGATGCATTTGAGGAGGACTCCATCAAAGATTCACTTATAAATTAATTTTAGTGATTAGGTCCATTATAAAGAGTAAATTTGTTTTCTTATTTATGGATAAACTCTTTTATAGTTCTTTATGAAGAGATAAATCCATTTTGAAAGTAGTCCACAATGGGTATCATCCAACTAATCATGGGATTATCTGATTCAAAAAGAGGGTTGACTTCATTGACCTTATGATAACCCTACTCTTTATTACACTTTATTTTATGAATTATTACATAATATTACACATAATACAATCCATAAGATAGATAAGTCTAGTATATTTGGGTATTAAATACATTACATATCAACTTAAAATAATTAATACATCATCATTATTGAAAACCACCTTAACATGTTCAAAATATTCCTCCATACTTAAAACTCCATGGGATAACCTAGGGACATAGATAAGAAAGGGGTGATATGTAAATCCCAGTAAGGGAATAAACATGGAATAACCTAAATAAAGTAATACATGATAAAAAATAGACATATCATTGGGACATAAAAGGAATGGAATTCATAAACATGGACATTAATACATGATATAGCATGATAACATAAAGGCAATATGAGAAATGTGGTAATAACTTCAAACACTACATCATAAACACAGGTCAAAGATAAATATCAATACATAATGATAGAAAAAGTCCTAAGATGTATTAGTTTCACTCCCTAATCCCTTTCATGATGTATCATGAGACTAAAACATTACCCAATGCATTTGAGTGAAATATAATTTCGGGTGTACCCATCACATTCATTTCATTCTCGTGCTTAAGTATGCCACATAGATCATACAAAATGGATTCATTCATAATAATATTTTATTCTGTGATCAAGGAGTGTGGGATAGATACATGTAAGTACCCAATAAAGAAGTATAAGTTCATTAAGGTGAACACCCTTTATTGTAAATGCATATGGGTATTCACTACATAATTTCTTGGCATAGAAAATCACGGTGAAATTTCAACAGCATAATAGTATTACTTAAAGATTCATAAAATGGGTAGATGAGAGAGAAAGGGTTATATAATAATTTGGACATAAAATGGATATTAATAAAAACATATAAATACATGTCTCAACATTATTAATTGGAAATATGAGACATGAGATAATGAAGAAACTTGTATAAATAGGATAAGGAAAAGAACTCTTACCTTGAGAGTGTGACTTCAAATTCTAGGGAGGTGATTCTTGAGAGATTTGTATCACCTTGGGAGGACTCTAGAGAGGTTAGGGTAGATTAAGTGTGTGTTAAAATTATTTTTAGTGAAGATAAATGGGAACTTGGGTGGGTTTATATTGGAAATTAGTGGGGAATTCTTTATCATTTCCCAAATTTTGGTTTTAGAATCTATATAATAAAATAACCAAAACTAAAAACCTTTCCAGGGTTTTTTCCCTTGGTTTCTTCCAAAGGTGAGTGGTATTAATTATTTTATAAGTCCAAGTATATAAATTATTAAAATATTACCCTTGTTGATGTGGAGGTGAGTCATACACTTAAAGAAATGATTTTAAAACATTAAAATATATTATAGGATTTATAGGATTCATAAAGGCTTTAAAAAATTAATAAAATAAACATAAAATAACATTATTTTAAATTTAAACATATATTTATTCATAGATACCCTTTATTTTATTTATTACATCACTTGTGGGACATTATGATGTCATTATGCACACCCAATATTTATACAATATTTAATTTTTAACCAAAAAATTAATAGTTTCAGAAAATTATGAAAAAATAACCATTGGATAATTTATAAGTTATAATTCCAAAAATAATATTCATTTTATCAAAATAATTTTCTAAAGAAGTTTATTTTCACTTTTAAAATAATAATCGGTATTTATTGAGAAATAATGGGTTTTTTGACAATAAAAGTTTTTGAACCCTTATAAAAATTACATTTTACTTCATAAAAATTATATGAGAATTTATATTTAATAAAAATGATTTAATAATAATATTTTATTAAAATATTATTTATTTTAAAAATCCATTAATTCATCAAAATAAGCATCTTAATTGAAATTTAATACAAATTAAAAATACAATTTGTGTTTTATTGTATAAAGATCAAAATAATTTATAAAGTAATTATAAGAAGAAAATATGAACATTATTCTATTGAAAATAAAATATATATATATATATATATTCATATTATTATGGTCTTGATACATATCCCTTTAACACACCAGAAATCTCCCTAAGGGTAAGTTGTGTGATGGTGAGACTATCATGGGGTGGTTCTTCATACATGGTTTGGGTCATGATCACAATGAGCTTGAACTTCTCTTGTAAATGGTTTCTATCGTGCTTATGTTGTTGGATATCAGATTGGGCTTGGTCAAATGAAAATCATAGGGATTATATCTCCCTATAAATATCCAATAAATGGGCTTTATAGGGTACGATCTTACTGGTTGAGGTCATCACTTCCTTTGTTTGTTTCAATTGGATTTGTTAAAGCTCAATATTTATGCTAATCATGTTATCACTATTAAATTGATATATTATCATTTTTAATTATTCTTAATGGTATTTTAAATATTATAGGATATAATAAAATCAAATAAGTTCATGTTTTTCAAAATCTATAATATATAATAATGCATTTAATTAAATTATAAGGGTAATTTTATTTATAACAATTCGGGTCGTTATAATCATCCTCATTTAGAAATTTCACCCTTGAAAATTTATTTTCCCACACTAAAATATATGAGGGTAATTCTGTTTCATAACTTATTCCAATTCCCATGTCTCTTCTTCAAACTTTTGGTTTCTCTAAAGCACTTTGACCAAGTTCATTCTTATTCCGTAGAACTTTATCTCTATGGTCAAAGATCTCCACCGGCTACTACTCATATGAGAGATCATTATCCAATAATACCACCTTTGGATTGAGTATATGTGAGGGTTATGGTATTTACTTACTCAAGAAGGATACATGGAATATATTCTTTACTTGATATGGGTTATGTGGGAGTTCTAGTAGAGAATCTACAGCTCCAATGTGATCAAGGATCTCAAAGAGACCAATGTATCTTGGAATAAGATTTCCTTTCTTCCCAAATGTCATGATTTGTTTCCATGGAGATATGTAGGGCAATAACATGTTTCCAATATCAAACTATAGGTCTCATTGATTATTATCATCATAGCTATTTTTTCAACTCTGAGTAGACTTAATGTGATGTTGGATTCACTTAATCTTTTCCACCATTTCCTTGACCATTTCAGAACCTAGAAGTTTGCATTCTCCAACTTCATCCCAACATGTAGGTGTTCTATAATTCTTCCTATAAAAGGATTTATAGGGATCCATTTGGATTCATGAGTAGAAAATTTTATTTTATGAGAACTCAACCAGAGGAAGATGTTTATCCCATTCTCCTTTAAAGTCAATTGAGTATTCTCTAAACATATCATCAAGTTTCTAGATAGTTCACTTAGATTTTCCATCAGTTTGAGGGTGATAATCCAAGATGAAGTTTAACTTTGTATTTAGAGCATGTTGGAGACTCTCCCAAAACTTAAAGGTAAATATTGGGCCTTGATTAGATATAATCAATAGTCTTGTTCCATGCAGCCTCACCACTTATATAATTTTTATCCTTACAAGATGATCAAGTGAGAAGTCATTATGAATTGAAATAAAGTTAATGGTCTTCATAAAATGATCCACCATAACCTAGATTGCATTATTTCCTCTTTATTTCTCCATAAGACCAGTAACAAAGTCCATTTTTATTCTTTTCATTTACATGTAGTTATGGGTAATGGTTGTATCATCCCCTTGGATTTTTTTTCCATTTTACCTTCACTTACTAATATACAAGACATCTTGATGTATATTTAGTGATCTCCTTCTTCATATTATCCCACTAATAGTGCTCTCAGAGATATCGATTACATATTTTTGATTCCAAGATGGATGGAGAAGTTTGAGTTATGTGCATCATCCAAGAGCTCCTTATTTAACTTAGGGTTTGATTGAACACAAAGTATTGACCCAAATCTCAAAACTCCTTCTTCATTAACATTGAACTCTAAGGATTTTCCTTTTCTTATTGTTTTTACTTTTATATGAATTCTCACCTCATCTCTTTGAGCATCATTTATCTTCTACAAAAGGAATACTTGAGTAATCATTTTTTAAAGTATTGATGACGTTCCTTCCTTTAGGATTCCCATATTGATCCTTTTTAAGTATAAGAATATCGAATCCTTCTCAATTATCATTGATGATAAAATTATTGGATCCTTTACACTTATCAGCCAATTTATTCTCTTTCCTATGATGTTAGTGTATTGAGTAGTCATAGTCCTTGATCATCTCTAACTATCTTCATTGGTACATATTTATCTTTTTCTATTTGAATATATACTTTAGGATTTTATGATCCATATATATTTCACACATCCCCCCAAAGATATAATGCCTCTATATTTTAAAATAAAAGATCACTCCATCCAACTCCAAATCATGCATTGGGTAGTTCTGTTCATGAAAATTCTACTACCTTAAAGCATAGGTTGTAACTTTTTCATTTTTCATTAACACACATCCCAATACCTTCTTCAAATTATCGTTTAATGCCATTAAAATTTCTCCACTTGAGGGTAGTTTGATTACAGGTGGAGTGATGATCCTCTTTTTCAACTCCTTGAACCTCTCTTCATATTCTTCATTCTAAAAAAAACTTGACTCCCTTCTAAGTTATCTTGGTTAGAGGCTTTAAAAAAATGATAAACTTCTCACAAATCGACTGTTATACCCATCTAATCCAATAAAACTATAGATATATTTCATAGATTTTGGCCTCATCTATCCTTCAATAGCTTATATCTTTGAAGGCCCCATATATATCCCATTACTTGAGATAACATATCCCAATAATGAGAATTCATTCAACCAGAACTCACATTTGGTGTAATTGAAATAAATATTATCCTTTCATAAGGTCTGTATCACATTACTTAGATACTCCTCATACTCCTCTATTAGGACCAAGCGGATAAGGAAGACAATTGGACTCATCATCATAAATAGTTGTTATCTTTTATTGTCAAGTAAAGGTCAAATAAGAATAAAAGTACCTCACTTTTTATTTTTTGGTGATTGAAATCACAGTTGTATTCAAAAAATATGGCTCACAATTCTTAAGAAATTCTATCAGACCAGGAATAATTTTTTTGGAAGAAAAGGTTCATCAGACTCACCTTAGGTCCGGAATGAAAGGAAGATCATAAAGAGAAGTTGTATTGGATTTTACATTGATTTGATGAAAGTATGACAATGCTCTACTGATCTTATAATTATCATAAAACATAAGTTATCTAAAAACTTATGATGCAGGCCTTAAGAAGGAAAGGGGGACAACAAGTGATGCCAATCATATTAAGGATCATATTGGAAAGAAATAGTTTCTCAGATTTTGGGAAGTTATAATACTTTATAATGTAATTTAGATGATACTAAATCTGGTATTAAATGTATTCTAAGTCATGATTAATTCATGATACAAGTATAAGTTTGTAGAAGATGAAATTTTGTGAAGAAAAATATTTCCAGTCTTAGTACATAGGTGTGAGATCATCGGATGCAGATTTGTTTATTGGCTGGAAATGTTGATTGGAACATGCGAAGATAAATATTTTGGTTTTCGGTTAGACTAATAAATAATAAGAAATAATTTGTTTAATTTTGGAAGTGTGAATTGTAATCAGAGAAGTAAAGAAGTTATTGAAGTTAAAGTTGTTGACATCAGTTTATCGGACTTGGTGTGCCACCAATCATCAGAGTGACCCCAACACCAATAATGTGATATAGTGATGATTGAAAAAGGATTGAGGGAAAAAATTATTATTGGGAGATATTGGGATCAATGAATAAGAAAATAATAATTTTTTTGTGACCAATGTGATAAATAAAACCAAAGATCAATCAACAATGTAGTCAACCATTTTCATCAGTGGATCAAGATAAAAAGAATAAAAAATATGATATGTTTTAAATTGGTTCAAGATTCATCAGACTAGAGATGATTCTAATTATTAAATTGAATTAGAGACCAATCCATTAGGCACTGAATGACACCTATATACCTCATTAGATGATAAAATTCATTGGATTTAGGATCATTGGTCTGAGGAAAATAAGAAAATAAGAATGTTTTTGAACCATTTACAAAATTCTTGTCAATCGGGGATTGGATTTCTAGTTAAAAAAGTTTAAAGCTAGTTCTGAAGTGATACCAAGTAATTATTAAAATCTTTAGAAGTTTCCACTATGTTTATGGAAGAAAAAATATAATTTTGAGCATTATAATTAGATGACATCTATTTTCCTTCTTATTTAAAAATATGTGCATAGAAATGTAATGAAGAATCTATTGTCTTTATCATAATGGAATAAATCAGAATGGGTAATCATAATCGAACTAAAGTTTGTGAAGAAATTCTAAAGAAATATTATGTTTTGAGAATATTCGAGAACTTTTGAGAAGAAATGATATGAGTTTAGAAATGTTAAAGAAGTCAAGGATACATCATAAATTCAAGGGGAATTGATGTTTAAGTAAAACATTTTGAGTGGGAAAATTTTTCAAAATCCCTCCCAAATCAGTTTTGGGATGCCTATAAATAGGGAAAGTAATTTTTACTTCCCTGACATGGATGTACCATTCAAGAGAGAAGGAAGAGCGTTGAATGCTTCAATAGAGAAGGAGTTTCCAGATCAAGCATACCTAAGTAATTTTAATGGAAAAAATATGTAAAGGATAAGAGAGAATAAAATATTTAGTGGACTATCATATCGGGATGGATAATTAGATTGGGAATTGGTTTGGGAGTTCTAGACTGAGGAAGAAGCTGTTTAGAAGTGTTTTAGTGGTATTTTGGAAAAGTTGTTTTATCGGACTAAGAAATCAGACTAGGCATATCAAACTAGGAAATCGAACTGAGTATCATTACAAAGTCCATGAAGTTGTTACCTATTTTTGTAAAGGAAAGTGAATAATTATTTTTAAAATATTATTTTTGAAAGTTGATAAAGCAACATAGTAACTTGTTTTGAATAATTTGATGAAAGTTTCTTAACTTTTTACAATAATGGTTTTACATAATTTCATTATACTTTAATCACATGCACATTTTTGTTGAAAATGGTGCTACATGACTATAAGGGAATATACTACATGTTGTATCCACACAAAAGTATTTTTTTCTAGTGAATTTTGTGGTATCAGATTATTTCCATATCATACCAAGGACGTAGCTACTCTTTTTGAGTAGTGAACCATGTAAATTATTATGTTCATGTGGATGCGTGATTAGTTTTTTTTAATCAAGGTAACAACCCTTTAACATTAGGAAAAGTTTGTTTCAAATTAAAGGAAACTTAAAAGAAAATATATCACTAATTCGCCCTCTCACCCTCTCAATGATACATTGATCTTGTTGAACTTGGCATGAAGCTCCTACTTTCATAAGGTCTTTAGCATGCTGCTTATATTCTCCTCATGATCCTCATTAATTTTAAATTATATTATAATTTAATCTATAAAAACTACCAAAAAAATTTCTAGGTAGTCTATAAAGAATCTATTAATCAAGTCCATGAATATTGTTGGACCATTAGTGAGTCCAAAAGGTATTACATTTAACTCATAGTGCCGGTACCTTGTATGAAAATCAGTCTTGGGGATATCCTCCTTATTCACCATAACATGGTAATACCCCAACTGCAGATCCACCTTGGAGAAGTATTGTGCTCTATATATTTGATCGAAAAAGTCATCAATATGTGGAATAGAAAACTTTTTCTTTATTAGGATCTTGTCGAGCTCACAAAAATCAATGAAAATGTGCATTGACCCATCCTTCTTCCTGATGAAGAGAAATAGTGCACCCAATAGTAAAGAACTTGGGCATATTAATTATTTATCCAGATTCTCTTGTATTTATTTATTTATCTCCTTAAGTTCCACAACATTCATTCTATATGAATTCATGGATAATGGTAACTCCCCAGGTATAAGCTCGATTGAAAAATAAACCTCTTTGCTAAGAGGAAGTTGAAGAAATTATTCAAGAAACACTTCAACTTATTCCTTCACAATGGGAATGTCTTTAAGGATGATCCATTCTTTAGAATCAATCATTTGAGATATATATTCTTTCTTATAAGGAAATAATATCCATTCTTGAAATGTTGGTGCTAAATAATATTCATCCATCTCCTTGTATTTTAACATAATCGGAGGATGATTCATGATAAGGAGATTGATTTCCTTATCATGGAAATTTATGTTAGATATATATAGGGAAAGTTAATCCATACCTATAATTGCATCAAATTCTACTAAAGGGAGTATTATAAGGTTTGTTGGTAAGTTCATCCTATAAATTTTAGTAGGGGAGGAGTTATATACTTGGGATGTAACAATTTATCCTTTTGTCATTTTCACCTAAAAATATACTTCCATGATTTACGGTGGTGTTTGAATAGTTTTACTAAACTTTCATGATATAATGGAATTCATAGAACCAGAATCAAAAAGTATGTTTACCATTCTGGAATGAATAACTAGCATACCTATCACCACTTTTTATCAAGATCCACCTCAGCGGTTTTGATGGAAAAAGATCACCCTTAATGCCTTAGAGGTTATTGGTTGTCTCTAAAAACCCTTGGATTAGTTCATTTACTTGAAAATTTTCATGGTTAATTGTAGTTAAAACACTGAACAATCTGTTAAAGGTTTACTGGAGTATTCCTTTCCTCTATCGCATTAGTGGGATTCTCCCATCTGGAATCTATAGCTAGGTTTCCATACTTCCCTCACCTAAATCATTTCATCATCCCTCTTAGGAAATTTCCAAGGAGATTATTTATGCACCTTTGATAAGTAGTATGTTAAAACTTATTTTCACTATTATATTTTTCCATCAGATCGAAAGAATTAAACTCCATTGTATACTTATTATCCCTATGATACACTTGAGATTTTCGGATCTCTATTTCAACTTTGACAAAACATCATAAAATTTTCTAATAGATATCAAAGTTTCAGATCACCAGGGCTTTTCATATACTAGGTTTTATCCCACCAAAAAAGCATTCAACCTTTAATTTAGGGGTAATGAAAAATATAGAGGTGTATCATGAAAGTCTTGTGATGTTTTCCCCATACGAATCAATCGATTATTCATATTTTGCATGAGGGAAAGTAAATCCCTTTCTATTTTAAGTTTGAGAGTGAGAGGAAAATATTTATCAAAAAACATTTTCTAGAATTACTTCCACCCCATATCTTCAATCTCTTTCTCAGGATTTGTATTCCAAATAAATATCCACCAAAGATCAGTTTCTCCCTCTATATGATAAATAGTCAGTAGAACCTTCTCTTTCTTAGAAAATTGAAGGATGGAGCATATATTATTGATGGAGTTTATCCATTGTTTCATGATTAAGGGATTATATAATCCATTGAAAGTCATAGGACATTTTTTCATAAAGCTTTCAATTACAATTTTTTCATTATTAAGGGGATTTGAGTGCTTTTCCTAGTCTATATTTCTATTTATAACTTGAGTTAACTTAGAGAGTATTGTCACAAAGTCTATGATTCCTACTCTTATAGGGTTGGGCATCTCATTGGAGTATTCATCACATTACCCATCACATTGGTTTACCTGGTTCCTCCTATTTCTATTCATTTTTTATAATAAAGGAAAAATTAGGGATGAGTATTTTTAAACTATTAAACACATAAACTGGAATATAAAGACCTTAAATATATAACATATAAATTACATGTATTTTCTTAACTTATTAATTTATAGGGTTCAATCTATGTTATCCATGATATATTTCCTAATATATATTCTTATGAGAATTATTTTATTCCATTAATAATGGTTTGGAATGAGATTATAAATTTACCAAAGCATGTCCCTTGGAAGTTTCAAACCAAGTGTGAAGCAAGGTCTATTGTCATGCACTAGTTCTTGATTGAGTCTAGCTCAAAATGTTGTCTTTATGATTTACCCCTATGTACATATGTTCCATATCCACATTCGCTTATAGTATCCAGAAAAAGATTTATTTTCTTGATAAACCACTTACTCTATACTTACCAGAATTTAGGGATATTTTCTTATAATTAGTATTATTTTTATTGATTTGACTATATTTTTCTAATCCTAATCCCAAAAAAACTAAACATTTCCTTTGATACCAACTATGAAAACCACGATCTTTATTACACTTTATTTCATGATTTATTACATAAGATTACACATAATATAACCCATAAGACTGATAAGTGTCATGTATTTGGGAATTAGGTACATTACATAACAATTTAAAACAAGTAATACATTATTTTTATTGAAAACCTCCTTAACATGTTCATAATATTCCTTCATACTTAAAACTTCATGGGATAACCATGGGACATACATTAGAAAGGGGTGATCTATAAAGCCCAATAATATAATAAACATGGAATAACATGAAGAAATTAATACATGTTATATAATAGGAATTTAAATGGGGCGTAAAAGTAATTAGAATCATAAACATGAACAATAAGACATGATATACCATGATAACATAATTACAACATGTGAAATATGGAAATGACTTAAAACATTGCATCATAAACATAGGTCAAGGATAACTTCCAAGACATCATGATAGAAAAATACCATAATGGATTAGGTTCACTCCCTAATCCCTTACATTAGGTCTCATGAAACTAAAACATTACCCAATGCATTGGATCACTATATAATTCTAGGAGAACCTATCACATTCATTTCATTATCATGTTTAAGTGTTCCACATAGATCATACAACATGGATTCATTCACCATAATATTTTATTCCATGATAAAGGAGTTTTGAGTACATAAATTTAAGTCACAAATCAATAATTATAAGTGTATAAAGTTTAACACCCTTGATAGAAAGTGGGTTTGGGTATTCACTATACAATTTCTTGGCATAGAAAATCATGGTGAAATTTCGGCAGCATAACGACGTTAATTAAAGATTCATAAAATGGGTCAATGAGAGATAAAGTGGTATATCATAATTTTTACATAAAATGTTCAGTAATAGGGACATTGAAATACATATCCCAACATTAGTAATTGGAAATTGGAGGCATAATATAATGAAGAAACTTGAATAAATATGAGAAGGAAAAGAACCCTTACCTTGAGAGTGTAACTTCAAATGCTTGAGAGAAGATTATTGAGAGCTTGGGGTAACCTTGGGAGGACTCTAGAGATGAGAGGGTAGAGTAAGAATTTATTACAAGTACTTTTAGTGAAGATAAATGAGAGCATGGTGGGTTTATAAAGTAAATGAGTGGGGAATTATTTATCATTTCTCAAACTTAGGTTTTGGAATGTACATAATAAAATAACCAAAACCAAAAAAATCCCATTTTTTCTACCCATTTTTTCTACCAAAGGGGATTGGTTTTAATTATTTTATAATTAAAATGTCCAAACTTATTAAAATACTACCCTTGGTGAAGTGGAGGTGAGTCATACTCTTAAGGAAACGACTTTAAAACATTAAAATATATTATAGGATTTGGAGGATTCATAAAGAATTTATAAAATTAACCAAATAAACATAAAATAACTTCATTTTAAATTTAAAAAATATATTTGGTAATGGATACCCTTTAAAATATATATTACATCACTTTTGGTTCATTATGATGTCATAATACACATTGTATATTTATACCGTATTTTATTTTTAACCAAAAATTTGAATGTCTAGGAAAATTATGAAAAATACACCATTGGATAATTTTGAAATTATGATTTTAAAAATAATATTCATTTCTTCAAAGTAATTTTATAAATATTTTTATTTTCACTTTTAAAATATTATTTTCTATTTATTGAGAAACGCTGAGTTTTTTTACAATTATAGTTTTCAAACCCTTATAAAGATTACATTTTAATTCATAAATATTATATGATAATTTATATTTAATAAAAAATATTTAATAATAATATTTTATTAAAATATTATTTATTTCAAAAACTCATTAATTCATTAAAATAAACTCCTTAATTTAAATTGAATACTAAGTAAAAATACAATTTTTGTTTTATTTTATAAAGATCAAAATCATTTATAAAGTAATAATATGAAGAAAATATGAAAATTATTTTATTGAAAATATAATATAAATATTAATATTATTATTATTATGGTCTTGATACATATCCCTTTAACACACTAGTAAATTCCCTAAGGGTAAGGTGCGTGATGGTGAGACTTTCATGGGGTGGTTTGACATACAAGGTTTTGATTGTGATCTCGATGAGCTTGAACTTATATCATAAATGGTTTTTATCATGATTAAGTTGTTGGATCTCATCTTGGGCTTAGTCAATGGAAACTCCCAGTGATGCTACCTCCCTAGGAAGCCTTAATAAATGAGCTTCATAGGGTACGACCCTACTGTTTGAGGCTATCACTTCTTTTTTTGTGTCAATTGGATTTTTTAAACCCCTATATTTATATTAATCAAGTGATCATTATTCAAAAACTATATTATCAATGGTAATTGTGCTTAACGGTATTTTAAATCTGATAGGATATATTAAATCCAGAGAAGTGAATGTGTTTTCTATGTATATAATATATAATAATTCATCTAATTAAATCACAATTTGAATTTTATTTATAATAATTCAGGTTGTTACATACCTCTTCTATGTTAACATGAGAAAAAGGAAAGAAAATTCAGCGACGTGAAATGTTGATGAATTTTTTGTCCTTATTTGGATCTTTCAAAGCTATAGATTCATTTTTCAAAGCATATTCCAGGGAATTCTCTGATCGTGGGATATGATTCAATGTTTCTTTTAACTGTAATTATCCCATTAACCCTCAAATATATCCAATCATAGGGATTATCTCTTCATTTCAAATAGAATAATCTCTAATGAACTATTTGATTACCAACTCTGAATTTCTTTTCACCTCTAAGTGGTTTACTGGTATTTGAAGTGATAGTTCTAGGACTAATAATTTGACTCATTTTTTTTACATCCTTCTAACAACTGGAATGAGTAAGGAAACACTACCTTTACTGGAGAGATGAGAAATAATTCTGACATAATTTTTTTGAGATTAGGGTCATCAATTCTCTTACCTATTGGGCTCCTGGATGCACCTTTAGAATGCATTTACCATATCTAGGGGTGATCTTGAAAGGAAAATATCTCTTTAACTGAAAATTCAGTATCTAATGATGTTGTTTCTATAGATGGGTGTTCTGTGATAAAATCTACAAAATTTTGTTCATTCACCGATTTATGAGGCATGAATTTTATGTCAAACTACTCTAGGATAACTTCCCACCATTCCAAATGTATTTTCAACATTGGATGTATAAGAATATATTTTAGTGGGTTATTTTGAGAGACCAATTAAACCTCATGGTGCAGCAGGAAGTGCCTCAGTTTCTAAACAATGAAGATTAATGCTGGGAAGCTCTTCTCGATATCCAAATAATGAGTCTTCATGTTGAGGATGGTTCAACTATGACAATAAAGGTTTTTTTAATTTCTATCTTCATTATTTTGTGTGAGGAAATAACCCAATGATCCCTTGATGACTGTCGCATAAAAAATTAGAGGTTAGCCTTAAACGTGTGGCATTAGAACTAGTGGACTCAAGAGATTCTTTTTGAGGTTTTCAAATGCTTCCTAATAATCATTGGTTGACTGATATGTGACCCCCTTCTTCATTAACATGGTTAATGGAAAACACATTCCTGCAAGGTTTACTATAAAGCACTAGATGTAGGAAAGGTGTCCCTTTAAACCCCTCAACTATTTTAGGTTTTGAGGTGGTGACAAACTAATGATAGCCTTTGTCTTCTTATAGTTGAACTCAATGCCATGATGATGTGCAGCGAAGCTGAGAGAATTTTCTAAGGTTACCCCAAAATCACATTTCAAGGGGCTCATATTTCGGTTATACTATCATAGTTTGTTGAAAATAGTCTCAAGATTATCCATATGGTCAAAATGTTGTTGGGATGTAACCACTAGATCATCAATGTAGCACTCAAAAAACTTCCCTATGAAGGGTTTGAAGATGCAATGCATGGAACATTGGTATTTGTCACTGACATTATTTAATCCAAAGGGAATTACTCGATAGAATAATACTCTTTGAGAGGCTCTTAAGGTAGTGGATTATTCATATTATGGGGCCATCTGAATTTTTCTGTACCCTAAATAGCCATACATGAATGAGAGGTCTTTATAACCATCCATTTCATTAATTAGTAACTCTTTGATTGGAACTAGGAGGTCATCTTTTAGAAAGTGTGAATTGAGATATCTAAAGTCATTACCATCCTTGATTTTCCCATTATTCTTCTTTATCAGGATGATTTTGGCCATCTATTTCAGATACTAATATTCCTTGATGAACCCTTCCATGTTAAAATTTTCCACTTTAGCCTCAATTTTAGAAGCATGGGTTGGGTGTGTTCTTTGGGACACCTATTTATATCCTAGGTTCTTTTCAAGAAATACCAAGGGGTGATTTTCCACCTAGGGATCGAGGTCTGGCATCTCTGTGAAATTCTAAGTGAACATGTCCTAATTTTACTTCAAGAAGAAGCTATATACCTCTTTTTATTCAGAATTCATAGCCCCACTAATAAAAGTGGGTCATGTATCTTCTTCTGTATGAAGATTTATTTCTTTAAGTTCATCAATGGTGGTAAAGACAACTTCCTCAAATGATGGAGGGGCATCCCTGAGGTCTTCCTCCACTTCCTCTTCCTCTTTATTCCACTATTTATTCTAAGGTGAAGTAGGTAATGAATGGATATCTACATATTTGGGAGGGGATTCAATATTTTGATGACACTCAAAAGACTAAGTGACTCCCTCTGACCCTACTAGAAATGCAGGGTTTTTTGGAATCTCTAAAGGGGAGATGACCTCTTCTGAACCAGCTGATGAGGTAGTGATTTGTTGAATCTCGGGGGATGGAATGAGGGAATTATCAATCAAAATTTTTTTGAAGTATAGAGGGTTGAAGACTTCTCCGGTGCTGTTAGGTTCAGTTTTCATGACTGATATTATGGAAGTCTCTGAATATGTATCTGAACTTGGACCCACCTCTTTGATCTGATTGATGGGAAGCACGTACTCTACACTTAGAAACTTGTTGGGATTATTTGGGGTCATCTATAGACCATTCATGGAATTTATTCTAGAAACATTGTCAATCATGGGTTGTTTCCCTTCCCTCAGATAGAATCCTCCATGAATGTATAGTGATTTGTAGAGTTTAAAGGGGATTTTTCACCAAGAAATGTCCCCATTTAACCATTAATGAAATATTTGAGGAATTAGTGGTATGAATATGTAATAGTCATATGTTAAAGTAACCAAGGCCTTCCCATAAGAATTTTTAAGTTCGTATCTTTCTGAGTGAATAGAAATTCAAAGTCAGATATGGGATCCCCAAAATAATTCCAAAGATTTATTTTTTCAAAGGGATTCTAATTGATATTTTCATATCCCTTTAGTGTTAGAGTATGGGGGGACATTTTGGACTCATTGTAACCCAGTTGAAGTAATTTTCATACTAGAATGAGGCTGACTTATGAGCCATTTTCAATGAAGGATCATTGAATATCAGCATCATTTATCCTTCCAAATAGACACAAAGGTCTTATGTGTCCTTGTATAATGGAATATTTATCCCTCTCCATGAAAGAGATGATTATGTGGCATTATATAGGATCTATCTCCACACAATATATTTTGTTAGTATAAAATTCAGCCTCAAACTCTTGAGGCCTTGACAAAGCCTCCGTGATTAGTTCCCGGAGGACTTCTGATAGACTCAAAGAATCCTGGATTGAAAATTTGGATGGCACTATGTCCAATTTATTCAAAATTTTATACTTATAATATAAAATTATATTCTTACAAACACTTGGATTCTCTATTATATGAACTTTAGGAATATAATTACTTGAAGTAGGTGGATCGACCCTTTGAACAGAAGTTGAAGACACTTTCTTCCCTGGTGGGTTAGGTCAACTAGGTCTGTCTATGCAGCAAGGATCATTTGGTGAATTCTTCTCCTATAGTCGATCTTCTAGAATTATAGAGTCATATAAAACCCTAAAATGTATGATGGAACTTTATTTCTTCTGTTTATCTCATTGTAGGGCTCTCTAATAAGTTTTGGTAATGTAGATGGTCTGAGCGGGGATGTGGCTAGAGTATTGACTTCTCACACGACTGTGTCTTCCCCTATATCCTCATCTCTAGAGGAAAATTCCCATAATTCCAATATAATATGCAAAGAATTTAGGTTGATATTCACACTCATAAATTGATATAGGATCCATTCAGTGAATAGAACTAATGGAACTTAAGATCAACTCCTCATTTGATGAGGACTATATCTTGCGGGTTGACTCTCACAGTACCATTTTTTGGGGCGACACTTATTTTCATGGGACTATAGGCACGACATATGATAGATTCAAATCCAAATTATTCCTTGGTATAGGTTCAACTTCATTTTTTTTCTTCGTTCTCTTCTGGTCGTGTTGTTTCTTGGAAGACTGACTTTTGGGAGACTACAGTGCCAATAGATTCAGTTGTGTCATAGCGAAAGTTTTCAGGGGGGTCGTGGGTTATTTAAACTATGATCAAAGGATAGAATAATCTTGGATAAAAATATTTACAACCATACAATCCTTAAAATTATGCATACCCTTGTTGTTAACTTCCTACCATGCATTCTTCTCCCCAAGATTGGCTACAGAAGCACATGCTACTTGCACTGGTGGCTTTCCTAGATTCACTTTCCTAGAATCCACCATCTTCAGACGAATTTTCATGAAAAAAACATTCTAGGATGGTTCTCCCCAATGCTCGGTGGAAGGTGAAATAGTTTGGAAGATAGTTGACACCATCCTAGTTAGGATTCTTAGGCTTTAGAAACTTTATCAAGTTATTCTACAATGACGAGATGATGTAGCCTAGGATTTGGTCATTTCGAAAAGAATAAAAAAATTTCTTCAATTTCTCAAACAGTTATTTCCTCTACTCACTTTTCTCATCTTTATGATGTGGGAATTGTTGTCGAAGACTAGGAGGAATGAAAGCACAATATTGCATGGGATTTATAGCTTGACTGGTGTAGGGGTTTTCTTAAGTGTAATAGTTTAAGCCTCTAATTTCTGCATTCTCTTTACTTTATATGATATAATTACTCAGGAGTTATCCTTGGTTAGTGTGAAAAAATCTTCCATTATTCAAGAAATTATGGTTAGATCCTAAAACTCTCCTGTATACTTGATAAGAATGATTGGTGTAGACAACTCTACATGAAGATTCTCTATAGAGACAAATAAAAAAATATTTTTGAATAATCTGTAGGCTTAGGGAGTATTTCAACCCCTTCCATTGAGCAATGAAATATAAGAAACACTTTTTATCCTTTTATTTTCAATTTTATAGGTTGACGACTATTGTATTCTGTAATGTTGAGTTCAATTGGAAGAGAAACTTCCAACAGAGATCTTCTCATCCTGTAATTAATAGAGTTAGCAAGCTGATGTACCATAAAAAGGCAAGCCTCTATAGTGTATTAAAAAAAACCTAAGTTTTACTATTTTCTATTTTTCAGGTGTCCCTATAGTGGGATTAAAACAATACATGAAATGTGTAAAATAATTCTTCAGGTCTTTGATACATAAAAAATTGGAAATTTAGGGTTCCCAAAGTTCAGTGAGGGAAGAGTCAAATCAACCCATTCAGGGTAAGGCTTCTTTTTTGACTGTACTGGTGAATGTTTCTCCTCCATAGATTTCATTCAAGTTGTTAGTGACTCAATAGTATTGATGATCCCTTGACAAATTTCTGGCTAAGTAGGAGCTTAAATAGGGATAGTAATAGTTAAGGCCAATTGTGGCGGCCCCAACGGTATCCATTATGGGTAACCTATACGGGAGGATTTGTAATGATACACATGGCCATGTTCTAGTTGTTTGCCTAATAGAGGGAACTTCTGATCTAATATTATGGGATCCAATTATATTGGTTGTTGGTACCCCACATTGATCAGATGTTTTGGCTCCATCTCGATCATTGCGGTGAGAATATCCTATAGGAATGTTTCCTTAGAGTAGTTCTGCATTGAGTCTTCTCAATTATTTCATCTCTTCCTCTTATTGAGAAAAATTTTCATTAAGTTTCAAAGGTTCAACCTCTTCAAGTGGTGGGTGAGGTGAAACCTTACCTTTACCCTTTTCATTGGTGGGTTCTCTCCATGGAGGTAATGATGGAGTGGTTGAGGGAATTCCCAAAATCAAATCAAGACTCTAATTCTAGGTACGTAGACCTCCTTTAATAATTTTGGTGTGTACCATATTATAAATTGATACTTCCTCCCACAACACCTCAGTATTGGTATTTTGTTTTTTAGGGTCTATAAACTGCCATTTTTTGTGACCTCTATGAGGCCTTATCCTCTTCTCCACTGTTTCCATTAGAGTCATTTGGAATATGGTAATTTGAAGTTAATCTCCAAAAAATTTCATCTTATATGTTCCCAATGAGGATGTCGGATCACTAGATGGGACGAACTAGGAGGATATGATCTGCGGTGTTCCCCCTAATCAGGATACGGATGACTTTCACTAAGTAGGTTTTAAAGGTAAAAAATGCCCTATTACTATGGGAAGGGGCTATTCCTGTCCTATTTCCACAACCTTTTGAGATTGGTTTGTTGACCGTGAAGGTTTTTTTAATAAATCCCCCAGCCCTATAAGCTAGTGTTTCTCTTGTATTTTCATGGATACTACTACCATGGATGCCTTATTAATTTTTCAAAGTTGTGTACAAACATGGGCTTACTGCATCATTCATTTTTCACCTAAACCACCTTCTTATAAGTACATTTGTGCCATTTGTTACATTTGCGATATCTAACGATTTACTTTCCATATGAGGGAGGATTACTCAATGTTTTCAAATGCTTTATGTAAAAGTATATCAATGTATTTTTCTATTCTTTCCTAACTTTGGTGAGAGTCGATAAAAGATTTATTTTTATTACATCATATATTGTGAATAGAGTCCATTTATTGAAGTCGACCTGAATCTATGTCATTACACAATGTCATATTTGGCATAATTTTCTGATTGGAGAGTGTGGTGAAATTAAATGATCCTTATTCAACCCATACTCTTATATAAACAATAGATGGGGTATCTAAGATCAGCTGATTCAATTCATTTAATGCACAAAGACATGAATGTTTAATGGATACTTATTGTTTCCCCAATTTTGGATGTAGTGCATCTTGGAGAACTGCCAAGTAAATTTGGGGGTGTATCCCTTCTATTACATTAATGTGGCCTAGATGTTCATTTTAAGGTAGTATCTTTTCTCATATGTGATTAGGAGTGTTCTATAAATTAACTTGGATGTTTTTTCACACAATCTTATTAAAATGACTCTAAAATATTGCATTAAGGAGTGGTTAAAGGCTAGAACATGGATAGTATGTCATCTTTAGCCTATTATTTATTCATGTTCAACATGTATTCTTATTCTTTTACCAAATGTTCCTCTATATATTCTCACCAAAGTGGATGCTTTCATATAGCTTTATCATAAATTTAAATATTGTTAAGGCCTTCCTATGTCATATTGGAAGGCATGTGATCCAATGGGTGGATTGGAGAATGACTGCCACCTTGGCATGTCTTCTAACTAAGAAGGGATTTCACTTGTTAGTAAAAATGAATTAGACATGATAGACTTGTTTTCCCAAGTGCCTCATTGTATGAGAGATTTCTAATCATTAAATTTCTAAGTGGAGGACCCTTTTGTTGAAGAGAAACCTACTACAGAGAGAAATTTCATAGAAAATGTCATTATGGGGTGGACTGACATTATGGATTGATGTACAATAATAAGGAAAATACCTATATCATATACCATAGGGAGGACCTTTAGGGTGGATTAAAAAAGGGTAATACCTTCTTATTGTTTGATCTTATGGCCACACAGAGTTCTACAGTGACTCTCATCACGAGATGGGATCTTGAGATCTATCAAATTATAGATATTAGTTAATCCTTCATAGTGAAGTTTTTAGGGAGGAATTTCCAAATTATTAATATTATTACTATAATTTAAAAATGGGAGTGTAGGATCTTGAGCTTCCACAGATAAGTATCTGAGGGATTCAAGAACTACAGCATTGAGTAGAACAGGATTGCAGATCAGCTCTTCATTTTCCAATCATCTCTAGTGAGGATTCATATTGGATGCCCTCTTATGAGAAACTGGGACCTATTACTGGTGAAAGTGGTTTTCAAGCTTGGAAGCTTGTTTGACAAGATCCTATGTTGTTGCTGGAATTTTCCAATAACTTTATAGAATTTTGGAAAGGGTTTGTGCCTGACTCAGAGTATCCATTTGGATTGGCTGATTACCTCCAGTTGTAATGGGGGTATGGATTCGATATGGTTTTCTATATATTATAGGGAAATTTAACCCACAACCCTCCTGGATGGGAGAATATGTATGTGTCTACTTCTAAGTGACACATTGATGAGTCCTCTCATTTATGGGGATATATTTTTGTATTCATAACTTTGTAATTTCTATTATCTTTATGATATCCTAGTAGGTTTGTAGGATGTGGTTATGAATCTGGGTCTTTCCCTTCACCATTGTCAAGATTTTCTTGGGATCTTCAGTGAGTGGATAGAGCATATATATACATTCCATGGATGGAGAAAGGGTGTTTGCGTGCTCCTATGATTCATTTCATACCAGTGGATAATGACCATACTCTATTGTGGGGGAAGAGATTTTGGTCTTCCCCTATTTGTCACCGTGACTTGTCAATTGACTTCTCTAAATGTTTCCATATGATATAGTTGTAAGGATTGATAAATAAGGGAAGGTGTGTGTGCATGATCATAGTTTTCCACTAAACATGACTGATAGGACTCTTTTGATACAACCAGATTAGTCTTTTTATAGGATTGGTTAATGTGGGAAGGTTTTTGGCCTAGCTCATAGTTTTCCACCAACTCTAACTAGATATATTTTTGGGTGTGGGAAAGTGTGTGTTAATTTTCATGATTTTTTGTTGTATTTTGTTGGCAAGATTCCTTGGATATTTCAAGAAGAGTTTGTTGGCAGGCTTGGTTCATGTGGGGATGTGTGTCCACCTAATTGTGGTTTTCTACTAAACATGACTGATGGTATTCTTTGTATACTTATAGATGAGTCTATTTTCAGACTATGTTAACATGGTCAGGTATTTTTGTATGCTCATGGTTTGTTGTCGACTTTGAATGGAGGGATTTCTGGGTGTGGGCAAGTGTTTATTCCTCTCCATGGTTTTACACTATATTTTATTAGTGATATTCTCTACATACTTCTAGCAGATCTTTCGGTATCCTTGTTTGGTGTGGGAATATTTTTGTTCCTACTTTCAATTTTCCACCAAATTTGATTGGTGAGCTTATTTGGATGTTTTCAAACAATTCTTATTGAAGTATTGGTTGGTGTAGGTAGGATTTTGTTACTGCTTTTATTTTTTCACTAAATTTTATTACTGGTCATATCTAGATGGTACATAGGTGTAACTTGTTCCCTGTTGACCGGTAGATACTCGCATTGGGTCATCTTGTGTGTCTGGGTCTAGATGACCTGGGTCGAACTCCCAAGAATTACACCCTTATCATGTTGTGTCTTCACTGTCATGCGACATTGTTGATGGTGACTAATAGTAGGATCCCTTTAAAAGGACCTGTATGTCTTCTAGGTGAGGCCATTTTTGGCTTCTTGATCTGCATCCCTAAGATAAGGGAGGATCTTATTATTGTGTTTAAAGGATAATCTCTTGAAATGGTTGGAGATGATGATTTGTGATGCCTGATTCTAGATTACCATTCATCTCTGATTTGATGACTAGTAAGGCTTCATAAGCTGGAGGGCCTATCAAGAAACCTCCATGGTTGGGATGGTACCATTTATTTTGGTACTCCTAGACCTATTTATTTGAGAAAAATTGTTGAAGATGTTGGGTTAGAGATGGTATCCTATACTTAGATGAGTACCCATCATATAAAATGGATAATTCACATGCCTATGATAACTTGTATGACATCATTTGGATCGAAGATAGATATTTTTGAATGTGATTGAAATATATGTCAAAAAAACAAAAAAAATCTTGTCAAGGCAGCGTCTCAAAAAACAAACACATACATAATTGATTGTCATGTTTGTCCCTCTTTAATTTTGAGAGAAAAAGGGGCCTAACATGTGGTTGACACCATCATTTTGGTTAAGTATTCATGTTGGGTCCACCATTTTTGTTTCATTACCAAAGTCCACATAGGGTTGGAATGGAATTTTTTGGTGCTTGTGGGAAAACCTTTACATCATACACATATACCCATATCTTTTCTGAGCAGTTTCCAATGGGTTTTTTTCATGAAACTGGAAACACCCAATGGATCTCATATTTGTGATGACTTATGGACCTTCTTTACAAAGGAATGTTCTTATTAGGTGTCTTGGAAAATTAAACTTAATAACTCACAATGGTAAATGGGATGGGAGCTTGAGCTCATCATACCCTTTTGGGGGGAACTATTTCTTACTTCGAGACTATCTTACTAATTTAAGATATGTTCACGAATCCTTCATTAACTACCAAGTATGATGTAAGTCACCCTTATATTAACAATTGATCATTAGAATGTATGGAATTTAGAATCATATTTATGTATATGAGGTTCTTTATCGATAGATATATCTATATGTATATGAGGTTCTCCATCAATGGTGCCCTTTTATGAACAGATTAGGGATTATTTTGTTGTTCATTATTACGATGTTTTTTTGAGACACGTAGTGGGGTGATCTAAATTTTATCATAATCTAGGGAGATGAAAGTTTTTTTATGTCAGTATCAGACACATAATATTTTATTCCTACATATCCTTGTGAAATAAATCATAACCCACATAGTTTGGTGCCACTTAACGGGACACATCATTCCTTTTAAGGTCATGTGAAAAGGAACAAACCATGAAGCTTATCATCATGCGACAAGTAAATTTAGGTTAAAGGTGTCTATTTAATGATTAGTGTGGAGTTTACGCTAATTTTTCCCATGTTACCTTGAAGGAATATGGGATCCTAGGATGGATAAGACCCTACTGGGAATGTGGACCAAAGATAATTAGTGTTGATTTTGGGGTGCTGGGTTTGGACCTCATGGAGGCTTCCTATGTATCCCATTTGGATGGGAATAAAATCCCATGTAGTTTGGTTAGGTTTGAGGAATTATGTCTATGGATGTCCTTTGAAGTTTTTTCTTGTAGTTAATGTGACCCTTTGAGAGGATTGAGTTGGGGATTATATAGAATAGGAGTCTATTTTTCTTTATTTATTGGGAATATATCCCTTTTAATGGTCATAGAGGTTTTTAGGTATTACACTATATGGTGGGATTACTTTGAGATTGGATACATGGATTTGAGGAACCACTCTGAATAAAATAGATTGGAAGATCTCGAAAAATATTCTCTTCTGATACATGCATCAAACCATGTGGATGTCATCATTGTATCTAATCTCTAAGTTCATGTATTCTTGAATGTGAGAAAAAAGAGGAAAAAGAAGATCATGAAAACCAATTCGTCCTTCTTTAGCTGGTGGAAGAGGACGGGGCTATAGGAGAAGAATAAGGGTGTGTAACATTCCTATTTCCTCTTCTGTTTTGGTAAATTAGGTAGTCACATCGGACTACCCACCGGAATACTTCCCTGTAAGAAAGGCAGTGGTATTACTCTAGGAGGGATTCCATATACTTTATTCTAGAGAAAAGAAGAGGATACAAAAATTAACCCTCAATGGGAAAATAAAGTGTGATCCTCATCCTCCTTATTTGGAACCAGATGTCCCTGCTCCTAGAGACGATGAGTTGAGGACATGGACATAACCCTCATACCCAAGACCAGAAGGTCTCTAACACTACCCCTAGGGTCTAGGTCCACATGACTGATGGGATGCATATCTGCATGCACCCTCTAGGACCCCACCAATTAAGAAGGACAAGTGTCAGACACCTCTGACTGATGGAATGCATATCTAAATGGGAGATATGCTGGTGTGTCTCTTTCTATTGTCATGCAAATTTGAAGGCTTCAGTGGAGGCTTTAATTTGTTTCCCCTAAGATGAGGGATCCAAAGAAAGTGGATCCCTGACATTAGTGTCTTGAGAGATGGATTGGATGGTGTTTTGCATAGGTCATGGATTGGAAATCAGAAGGATCTATGCATAGGGTGACCTAGGAGGAGTTGGAGGTACCTCACATAGGATTGGAGGCCTACGCAAGCTAGAGGTTCCTTGGTAAATGGACAACTTAGTCAATAAAACTTGTGCAAGGCCTTACTCTGGGCACCCAGGGTCTCCTCAAAAGTACCTGGAAGGGTCTTACATAGGTCGCATATTTGTGAAGGGACCTTCGCACAAATTGTTTTCAACTAGGGGGAAGGGTTCCTTGAACAATTGTGTTGTGTTTCAAACCCTATAGGGACTTTAACTACACTATACCCCTTTATTTCATCTTATATCTGGTTTTAGAGAGCTACCTGATGGATTTTTGAGGAATTGGGTGAGGGGGTTGTGTGACCAGAGCCTGGGGGATTCTTTTGTTTTTTCATTCTTGCAAATGAGGATCCCCAGGGTCTTATTTATATGAAAATATGGGACCTTAGTCGAAGGAGGTAGCCCGCGCAGGAGTTTAGCAAAGGTATATGGCTCAGGTACCCCACATAGAGGTGTCCCATTATTTGGTGTTGTGTAGGGGGAATGTGTAAGTCTCCTATTACATGGTCAATATGCACACATGTCACTTTTAGGCGAGTTCCCTTTATCCTTCATTGGACTCTTTACCTCTCTAATTCCTAGGATACTCTTCATAATCTTTTCATCCCATGTGAAAAAATGTATTGTCAATATAAGCATAAAAATAATGCTATAAAAAATAAAATATAATATAAATTCATATGGAATTATATATATTATATTTAATAAAATGTGATATATTTCACTTTAAAACTAATCCATAACCAAATGGTGCTTTTTTAATTATTTGAAAATAAATGATAGTTTTTATAAAAAAATGGTATTTTCCACTATTCACTCAAAAATAACTATTTAAAAAATCCCTAAAACCCATAATTTATTTTTGATATTATAAATATAAAAATAAATTTAATTTTATCAATTTAAAATTAAAAAAAATATAAATTTATTTTTTAAATAAAACATTATATTTCATGGAAAACGTTTTAGCTAGAATAAACTTGTTACTTTTCTAACTAAAAAACATAATATTAGAATACATAAAATATATTTTTTAAAATTTATAAGGCATAAAATTGATTTATTTTTAACATTACATATGTTGTCACATCCCCCCCCCTTAAAAATTGTGTTCTCTCAATTTTATTCATTACATAAACATGTGAGGGTGTTTTCACTCATATATTTTTCTGATTCCCATGTTTCTTCTTCAAAGATATAGTTTCTCCATAATAATTTTACTAGGTGAATTTCCATATTTGGAAACACTTTCTCTTTATGATCAAGAATATAAGAATTTCTTTTCATGTAAGAGAGATTCTCCTCTAAATGTACTGCTTTAGTTCTCAAAAAATGAGATACATCATGTATATACTTCCATAAAAATGAAACATGAAACACATCATGAAACTAAGATAAAATAATTGGTAAGTCTACTTGATAAGAAATTGATCCCACTTTATCCTGAAGTTTATAGGTTCCAATGAACTATTAGATCAACCTTCCTTTTTTACCAAAATTAACTACACATTTCTAAGGATATATTTTAAGAAATTCATGATCACTTAACACAAATGAAATGTCTTTACTCCAGTTCTCTAAATAACTATTTTTTCTATATTTTTAATGCCTTATATGATTATGAATCATTTTAACCTTTTTAACCATTTTTTTTACCAATTTTGGTCCTTAAAATTTACTGTCAATGACTTTGTCACAAAATTCTAGAGTTTGACACTGATTTCCATATAATGCCTCGAAATTTTCTATTAAAATACTAGAATGAAAACTATTATTATAAGAAAAATACATTAATGAGAGATATTGATAAAAACTTCCCCAATAATCAAATGTGAATGTTTAAATCCTATCCTACAAATTTAGAATATTATTATTAGACTATACATTAGATTTAAGATATAATTTTTTACTGAGATTTAATTTAGTACCCATCAACTTCTGAATTCATTTATAAAAAAATAATATAAATTTGGGATCACAATTAGATAGAATTTAGTGGAAAACATCATTTAACCTAACTATAACTTAAAGATAATTTCTATAAATATGATTCAAATTCATAGTATCTTAAAAAGGTAGAAAATAAATAGATTTAGGTAAATTATCAACAATAATACAAATAAATATATAACATTGATATGTATCAGGTAATCCCACCATGAAATCCATTACATTTTCACCCAATACCATTCTGGTAAAAACCAAGGCTGAATCCACCCCTTCGGTGGTTTTTTTCAGCTTTAACCTAATAACAAGTCAAATATTTCATGGTAAAATTAGCTATAACCTTATTTATACCTTCCCACGAAAAATATTTTGGGTTGCCTATATATATTATAGCATTTATAGGATGAATATAAAATAGATATGTGTGAGAATCAATTAACAATTTTTTCTTCAACTGTGAATCACTCGAAACATATAACATCTTTCCTAATATTATAACACCTTATTTAAAAAAAATAAACTTAGGAAACATACAAATTTTGACTAATTAAACTCTTTCTTTCAAACCATTTTCTTCCTTCTAATCCTCCTTGATAATTTTTTAAAAAGATTACTACATTGATACATGATCCAAAAAAAGAGTTTTTTCATGCATAATTTCCAGAATAACATTTATTCAATCATTGACCAATGGATCATGTTCCAAATATATAATAGTGAATGATGTTTTATCTTTTTTACTCAAGGAACCAACTACCTAGTTTTCCTTACCTAGATGATAGTGAGTTGTGTAATCATATTCTTTAACCAGTTCTTTTCATAATCTCTACCTCATGCTCAACTATATTTTTCTGAATATAAACTTTAAACTTTTATAATTAGTATATATTTCACATTTCTCCTTATTTATATGATCCCACCAAATTTTTAAATCAAAAATTACTATATCTAGATCAAGATCATGTGTAGGAAAATTCTGCTCATTGGGGTTACAATTAATGATATTCATATAAAATAACCTGATCATTTTTCATCAAGACACAACCGAATTATTTAAAAGAATCATCACTTAAAAAACTCCCCAATTATATATGGAAAGGATAACATGGTAGAATTAACTAGTATTATTTTTAATTCCTAAAATAAATCATTTCATTCCTTAATCTAGATAAACTAAACTCATTTATGAGTTAACTTGGTTAGTTTATTTGATAACTAAGAAAATATTTCAACAAAACATATTTAATAACCTGATAATTCATGAAAACTTCAAATCTCCATGACATGTTCAGGTCTTGGATGTTCTTCAATGACTTTAGTCTTAGTATGATCAAATTTTATTCCATATTTAGAAATAATAGGTCCAAGGAAAGAAATCTATTGTAAAAAATCCATATTTACTTAATTTTCAATACAACCTATTTTATTTTAATGGTTTAAAAAATTCATTTGATGTTTCCCATGATATTAATAGATTTTATAATATACCATAATTTCATCGATATAAAAATCCAAAAATTTATCCAAGTACTTACAGAAAACTTTATTCCTTAGATCTAAAAATATATTGGTTAACTTTGTTAACCTAAAAGGAATAACCAGAAATTTAAAATAGTTATACCAAGTCCAAAATTCCTTATTTATAATGTCCTCTTACTTCACTTTTAGTTAATGGAACCTTAACCTGAGATCAATAATAAAAAACTACTATGCTCCCTAGAGATTACACCACTTCATTGGATTTACCAAAAATATAAAATGACTTTCCAAAACTTTATACTTATATTTATAGTGATCAATATACTTTAATACTTTATTGGAATATTTATTCAGATATTTTCCCCTCTCATTAAAATTAATACATTTCATTTCCTAATTTTTATTACCATCCTAAATATTATCATTTCTCTTTTCATTGAAGTTGTGATCTATGTGTACTAGTTTCCCACATCGATAACACTTACCAATTATCATAAGAAATTCCCCAAAATGTTTCTTACCATACATATCACAGGAGAATAATTGAATTTTTTTACATTTAGGTTTCATCGATGAATGTTTCCCATTTTTTGACACCTGGATAACTTCTTATACTTATTTTTGTAAAAGTTCACAAACTCTATCCTGTAATCCTTTCACATAAGTTTATTATAAATTCTAAACCCATGAGTAATTATATCCTTTTCATAAAATTAGATTCAATCCTGATGAAAATCTATCAATTTTACTATCATGTTCAATAATGAAATTTTGTTCATACCTAGACCATCAAGTAAAATAAGATTTACTAGTGAAGATACAGTCTTCTTCCTGTTGCGTCTACTCTAGAAATTTCCTTTCTATTTTAAGTTGAATAACTTTATATAAATAATTCTCAAGTAATATATGATTAATTATAGTCCATTCAATAGAATTAGTTTCTTCCTTTTATATAGTTTTCATATTAAATTTCATATATTGATCGGATTTACCTTAAAAATAAAAAATAGGATTTTTTACCTTATGATGTTACAAATATCCCATAAACTTAAATGTCTTCCCTAAATAGTTAATAAATCCTTCAGCTTTCACTAGGTCCGATGATCCACATAAATCTGAAGGGTATTGTTTTATTAAATTCTCTATCATTGAAATTTTCTTCTATGGAGAATAAAGTATATCCCTAGAATATGTACCTTCATTAATATAATTCATAAAGTAAGTTAACAAATATATAAACCACTTTTTTCTAATTCTAACCATTCATGGTAGCTGGTTCAGAAGGATATTATCCTCCTAATTCCTTTCTTCCGCAACATACCAATTTCCTTTGGGGAAAACCATTTTGAATAAACATATATTATATGAATCACCAAGTAAATCCTTAAAATATATATTATAATAATATAACCATAAATTATAATATCTTAATATTATATTTAAAATCATCATGACCTTAAATGTTATCTAAACCCATGCTCAGATACCAACTATAACAACCCCAACATAATTATCCCATAAATTACATGATTTATGGAATGTATTTCATCACTTACATACCAAGGATCTTTTTAGATATATAGATTTATATAATTAGAAACTATATAACATTATAATGTTAAATTCTCTTAATAGTGTCTTTTTTTCATAAAACATTTTCTTTATAAAGACACTTTCTTTGTTCAAGGTAATACTCACAAATAGAACTCTGAATTTATTAACTTTACTATGCATCCTTAAGTCCTTTGAAAAAAAAATTAAAAAATGGTATGATAAAAACAAAGTTTAGTAAAATAAATAAAATAAAATAAACACATTAGTCCATTTATAAACCTGAAAAATAAATAAGAATGTTTTCCTTTTCATAATAAACAGTTGAGCTCAAAAATCAATTTAATTTTCATGAAAAAACATAATTAATCAATAAATTTCATAAAATATTTCATATGTAATCATAAATTAAAAATAATGATCATATGGATTTCATGGAAAAAATTAAAAATTATGAAAAAAAATTCTTTAAAAAATAAACCTTTCACCATTTTTTTAAAAAAAGGTCTTAAACTTTCTTTAAAACCTAATCTCATTTTCTTACATTTTAAGTCAATGTATTTACTTTATAAATAATTGAAAGAATCTCATATTAGTACCTTAGAAAATTATCACTACATTGACCCTTTTAAGGACCCTCATAGTGGAATAATCTAACTAGATTATTGCAAGATCTCTTTCGAGTAACTTATCACTAATAAACTCCATCACTTTACCCAATGCATTAGAGAGCAATATCAGGCTCATCCATCCTCATAGTTATATTAGGATCACCTATAATTTATATAAAATTTACAAGAATCCTAGAAAGTATAACAAAACATATATCTTTTACTTTAATCATAAAACTTATTTGAATTATAATTCAAGAAAACAAGTAATAACATTTTTAGTTATCTCATAAAATGAGAAGATATTTTCATTTACATAGAAAAAATATTTAAAAAGAAAAACTTCAAGAAGAGTGGAAATAAAATATTATTTAAAAATAACATGTTACATTTTATAGTAATATTGATAATATATAATTACTATGATAGTGAGAAATGGTGGTAAATATATATACATTAAATAAACATTACCTTTCATTTTTCTTAAAATAAAATGTAACCCATAAAGAAAACATTGAAAATATTACTTTTTTATCCTTTATAAAGAAATTTTAAAAAATTAAAATAAAATTTATCAACTTTTGAATCATAAATAAAATCATCCTTTAATCATTTAAATTAGCATCATTAAGGGGGAAAGGTGTTGGAAAGAAAACATTAAAATAATATTTTAAAATAAATTCTCTTATCTTGAGTTCCAAATCATTTCGTTCATTTTTCTAATATCCTGATTAATAAAATTATATTAATTTTATAGTTTCCTAAGAACATTTTTCATGCTAATTACATTATAAATAATACCTTTATTTCATTTTCTACCATGATTTATTTAGTTTCTAAAATGGGTATCATCATGTTGGATGCTTTGAGGATGTTTAGTTTATGAGTCCAAAATGACTTTGGTGGGTTTACTAAGGTAAAAGGGATCATGGTTCCATCATCTCTAGAATCTTATCCATATAAAATTATTATTCTTATAAATTTAAAAAAAAATTATAACCACCCATGTATAGTGGACATGTAAAATTATATATGTCTTATCATGGAGGTGGTAGTCCTCATGTGCATACAAGTGAAGATTCCATTTTTCTATTGGGTAGAAAAGAAATAATTTGTGTAATAATTAACATTAAAAATAATAACTTTTTTATAAAAGTGATATTTATTTATTATTTACATAATTATGAGAAACCATTTGTGGATATAATGAAAGATAAATCACATCTCTTTGTGGAGATGGTATTCAACACATATGTATGAACGACATCATCATTTTCCAATAGATAGAAAGGGTGAGAAGGTATATAATATATTATCTTCACATAATCATAATAATGTAAAAAAATATTATGTATACATTAGTTAAACCATTTAACTAGTTTTTTGAGGTGGTGATATAAAATAAATCACATCAGTTCGTGGAGGTGGTAGTTAAAACATATGCACGAGCGATATTTTAGTTTCCCACGGGATGATAAAAAGATTAAAAAATCTTTTCCCAAAAAAATAATAACATTTAAGTATAAATAAGTTATTGATGTAATTATTTTATAATGGTAAGAAAATATTTGATGTAACTAGAATAAAAACAAGACTTGAAATAGGTCGGTAAGTATTTATACCTCATCCTCAGATATCTCTCTTGGGCTTACATTTTAAGCCTTCTAGGATTGTAATTTTGATAAATTTAGGAGCTCTATGACATGGGAAGGATTTCTTGGAATGGTTTTTTTAGGGATTTTTTAGACAACTGTATAATAAGGTGTGAATTATTTAGGAGATGAGGTTTCATTTTATAATTGATGTAATTGGAAATCTTTTTTTCTTTAAAATTTTAAATATAATAAATTTATTTTCAAGGTCAAGTTGAATCAAATGGAGAAATTTTAATTTCAAGATAATTTAAGGTATAAATCCACTCAACCAATCACATTTAGAAAAGTTTTAGATATATTTTATGTCTTATATCTTAGTTTAAGACTCTGTTAACCCTTGTAACCTTTACTAGAGTGATAAAGTTTTATCATGGTAACTATTCATTATGACCAAAACTGAATTTGAAAACATTTCCAAATTTGAAGCTCATGATTATAAATAGGAAATCCATTTTTTGTGATTCAATTTTCATAATTGGATGAAATTAATTTCAATATATGTGCACAAAATGAAAAGAAAAACTGTTATTAGAAAAATATCCTTTTTAATCATAAAAATGATTTTATACCAAAATAGAATAAAATTATTATTATTATAGAATTATTTTTGATGATTCTTAATAAAAGGGGACTAATATAACATTAATAGAAACTCAAAACCAAATTATACTTTTAAATTACTAGAAAATAAATAATAGTTTTTATAAAAATATCTATTTTCTATTATTCACTCAAGAATCAATATTCTCATAAAAATACTAAAAAATTACCCTAAGACAATTTTTACATGATTAATATAAATATGAAGATAATTTTATTAATTAAAAACAATAATATTTTGAAATTTAGTATGTAAATAAAACCATATACTTAAAGTAAAACATTTCATCTAAAATAAAACCACTTCATTTATAATTGAAAAATCACATAAAATTATCATATTATATATGAATCCATAAAGTATATTTATAAAAATTAATAATATTTGAAATTGATTTATTATTAGAATTACCTAGGTTTTAAAATTATTCCCCTATTTTAGAAATTATGTCCTAGAAATATTAATCATGACATAAATGAGGGTATTTTTCCCTCATAACATTTTATGATCTCCATATTACTTCTTTAATATTATGGTTTCTCCATAAAAAATTTAAGGATAATTTCATTATTCCAAATCAAATTATCATTGTGATCAAGAATCTAAATTGTTATTTTCACATAATATAGACTCTCCTCTAGCTATACCACTTCAGGGATCAAAAATTAATATGCATCAGGTATATACTTCGATAACAGTGAAACACGAAAGACTTAATTTTCTCAAGATAAACTCAAAGGTATAACTACATGATAAGAAACTAATACCAATTTCTCAAAAACTTCATGGGTTCAAATGAATATTGGAATCAACCTCCTATTTTACAAAAAATCACTATACCTTTCCAAGGATATATTTTATGAAAAACAAGGTTACCTACCTCAAATAAAAGGGCTTTCTTCCGATTATCTGTATAACACTTTGGATTTCAATATATTTCCACATGTTGTGGTAAATAAATTTTTCCTTCTCAAATATCGATTTTAAAAATTATTATTCCAAAAATTTCTTCTCACTAACATCATCCCAACATGTTGGAATTTGAAACCACTTTCCATATAATTCCTTAAAAGGTTCTAAATGAATAATTAAATGAATATTATTATGATAAGAAAATTAAACTAAATACACATGTTGGTCCCAACTTCTAAAAATAATCTAATGAGAATACTAAAATTGTATCCTCTAAATTATGAATTGTATTATTTGGCTATCCATCATATTAATGATGAAAATAAGTACAGAAATTTAATTCAATACCTGTCAAATTCCAAAGTACTTTACAAAAAATTTATGTAAATATGAGATCATGATAATATAAAGTATAGAGGGTAAATTCATATAAATAAAAAATCACCATAAGATAATTTCTATAAATCCAATAAAAATACATAGTATCTATAATAGGTAAAAAATGCACAGTTTTTTTCAAAAAAAACACAATAAATCAAATTTCATTATTGCACTAAGATTTATTTAGTGATCCCACCAAGAAATTCATGCATATGTTCTCACATTTCCATTATGACATTGAAAATAGATAAATAATATCCTTTATAGTTTTAATTCAGCTTTAACCTACTGAAAATCTAATCATTTCTTGGCAAAATCGGTTATATCCTTCTTCATAACATCCCACCAAAAATATTCCCAAAGGTCGCTATAAATCTTAGTGTTATATGCATTAATGGAAAACAGAGAGCTATGAGCATTACTTAACACTTTCTTATTTAATTGGGAAACACTCAAAATACATATCCTATTTCTAAATATGATAAAAAAATTCTTCATCGATATTAAAATTTGGTAACTTACCCTTTTTGAATAATTTTACTCTTTCTTGGAAATCGAGATAATCCTTCTATACCTACTTAATTATTTCTAACAAAGATGGTTGTACTGATACCTAAACTAAAAAGGAAGTGGTTTATAGATAAAAACTTTCTAGGAAATCATTTGTTAAATAATTAACTAAAGGTTTATGATCTAAATTTATCATAGTTAATGTTACATTATCTTTTCAACTCATGATATCATTTACCTTGTTTTCGTTACCTGGATGATAGTTAATTATAAAATTATAATCCTTAATCATTTATATTTACCTTATCTTCCTCGTGTTCAACTATTTTTGAGTGAATATATACTTTAAACTTTTATGATCAGTATATATTTCACATTTATCCCCATATATTTGATGCCTCTAGATTTTTAAATAAGGAATTAATGCATCCAGACCAATTTCATGTCTTGGAAAATTCTACTCATATGGTTCCAATTGATGAGATACATATGCGATAACCTGATCATTTTTCATCAATACATAACCAAAACCCCCTTAAAGAAGCATCACTATAAAAAAACCCCACATTTCTATATGGAAAAATAAATCACGATTATTAAATAATCTTATTTTCAATTCCTAAAAACATTCATCATGTTATATTTTCCAGATAAACTTAAATCCTTTTCGAGTTAGCCTTATTTGTGAGCTGGATAATTAGGAAATGTTTTCAAAACAAAACATTGGTTATTACCCACTATCCCAATAAAACATCAAATATATATGAAATTTGTAGGTATTAGCCACTCTTCCACCACTTTATTATTAATATGATCAAATATTATTCCATATTTAGAAATAATATTTCCAAATAATGAAATACATTATAACCAAAATTCACAATTTCTAGATTTTCCATGAAACCAGTATTCTTTTAAATTTTGAAAAATGATACTTTTTTATCATTATTTTCATATAATTTAGAATATAACCAAATATCATCGATATAAACAACCACAAATTTATCTTTATAATCAGGGAAAACTCTATCTATTAAATTCATAAATATGGTAGGTTTATTTTTAAGGATTTCATCCCCTAATAATTTACAATAGAGTGATCATATAATGTTTATTAAAAATAAGTATGGTTAAATAAGACTTATTTATTGATTATTTATTAATAAATAAAATTACTATTAAGAACAAGTATCATTTTCCTCCTATCAATGACTTTTTTTATCAGGTCTAGTAATCATTCTATTTTTCAAAGATTGATATCAAAACCAGGTAACAACGACTAAAAGTAATGGAATAAGAAATTATAAACATGAAATTTTATACTATGTATTACCATTATGAGTTTTGGGTTTTTATTTTGGGTTAAAAACATGCTAATTGTATTTATACATATAATGAATAGAGTTTTCTATGAATTTTTGGATACATTTTTTGTTGTCTTTATCGATGATATTCTAGTATATTTTAAAAATGATTAAGAATATTAGAAAAATCTAAGTATTATTTTTCAAACATTAAAATAAAAGTGGTTGTATTTAAAAATTATTAAATTTGAATTTTAGTTAAAACAAATTTATTTCCATGGAAATATTTCATATAACAATAGAATAAATGATGATCTTTATAGGACTAAAATGATAAAATAGTGACCAAGAAATATAATTTTTATGAATATTTAATGTTTTCATGGTTTATTGGGTTATTAATGAAAATTATTTAAAACATTTTCTTGGTTATCATGCCAACTAACCAAGTTAACTCAAAATGGATTTAAGTTTGTCTAGATGAGGGAATATGATGAATGTTTTCTATAATTAAAAAAATATATTTGTTAATACTCCCATTTTATCCATTTCATCTATAAATGGTTAGTTTTTAATTTTAATGATGCTTATTTTAATAGCCCTGGTTTTGTATTGATGAAAAATGATTTTTTTTATCATGTATGAATCTCATCGATTAAAACTCATTGAGAATAATTTTCCTATAAATGAACTTGATCTGGTTGTAGTAATTTGTTTTTAAAAAAAGGGAATCATCATCTATATGGTGAGAAATATAAAATACATACTAATAATAAATGTTTAAATTATATACTAACTCAAAATTAAGTAAACACATAACTGAGAGGGTGTCTAGAACTAATTATGAACTATGATTTCAAAATTAAATATCCTCTCAGTAAATCAAACAAGGTAGTTGATTCCTTTTTTTGGAAATATAATTCATTAATAACTAAGATAAATCTTGAAAATGATCCTTTAGTTAATGAATAAATAAATGTTGTCCTAGAAATTATGTATATAGAAATTCCTTCCTTTTTGGATTGGATATCTATGGGGTTATCTTTTTTCAATAGAATTATACATGATCAGATGGAAAATCATGGTTTGAAAGAAAGATAAGGATTGGTCAAAAATGGGAAGTTTACAAATATTAATTTTGATGAAGAAGGTGCTAAAAATTTTGGATAGTGGACTTGTGTTCCCAATGATTCATAGTTTAATGAGGAATTATTAAATGAAGATTAATTCTATTTGTTATATTTTCATCCCAGTGGTATTGAGATGTGTAGATACCTTTGGAAATATTTTTAGTTGGAAGGTATGAATAATGATATAGCGAGATTTACTATGAAATTATATACTTTTTAGTAGGTTAACCTAAATGAAAAATATAAAGAGGGAAACTTCATACTTTTTTAGTTCCATAATGGAAATGGGAGAATATAATCAAGAATTTAATGGTGGGGTTACCAAAAAATATTGGTGTAATAATGTTATTTTGGATATTATTGGTCATTTGACTAAATATATTCATTTTTTTCCTATTTTAGATACTATGTATTTAGATTATATTTGTATAATTTATATTAAGGATATAGTTAGGTTACATGGAGTTATGTAGATAACTAAAGAAAAGATCTTTCACTTGTGGTAGGTGACCAAGTGTTTCTTAAAATATCACCTTATAAAGGTGTAACAAATTTTGGTAAAAAAGGAATTTTATCCCATAGTTAATTAGACCCTATGAAATTATATATAAATTTGGATTAGTTTCTTACTAGGTAGCCTCATCTCTAAGTTTATCTTAGGTATATTTCATGTTTCATTTTTCATTAATAATGAATTATATAACTACTTCATCTCATGTTTTGAACCCTTAAGTGGTATAGTTAGAGAAAATTCTCCCTTATTTGAAAAGATAAATTCATATTCATGATCATAAATAGATTGTGTTGTAGACTAAGAAAAATATTTAGGGGGAATTTTTATTGAGAAACCTTATGATTAAATAATTAATATTGGAATTGGAAAAATCTATGAGGTAAAAGTACATTCACTTATATGTAATAAATAAAATTGTAAGGATGCAACTTATTAAAAGATAGAATAATGTTAAATCAAAGGTAGTTCTAATAATAAATCAATTTCATGTCTTATTAATATTAATGATTATATTTTATGGATTCATATTAACTACACCATGTTTAATTAAATTTTCTATCAAAAAATAGCTTTTTTAACCAAATTATTTTTCATGAATTACATTTTTATTAAAGATAAATTTCAAAATCTTATAAATTAAATTTTTCAAATTTCTATTCATTTTTTAAATTACAATATAAAATTTATCATTGATTAAATTTTTTAGATTTTTCTAAACAAAAGTTTTGATTAAATGGTAAAAAAATTCGATTTTTTCAAAATTGTCATTTATTTTCTTTAAATAATTTAATTTAAATTTAATATTTTATTTTTTATTTGGTTTAAACCAATATAATATCCAATTTATTTAATATAATGTAATTATTTCCATATAAATCAACACTATATTTTTTTTATAAGTTCCATTTTAGAATTAAAAACACCTTTTTAAAAAAATATATTTTCACTGTATTTTTTGTTTTTAATTTAAAATTAATTTATTAAACTTTTATTTATTGGATATTTAAAAATTTAATTCATATTTGGAATCAGGAGGATCAGATTTATTAATTTGTAAAATTCCATTTTTGGTTATTATGAATTATAGCCTGAGTAAAAATGTCATCACCATGGTAAAATATTAAAATAGGTTAATGAAGGTTAAAACTAAGAGATAAGGTCAAAAAATCTTCTCTTAATTCATATTGGGTGAGATGATATGGAATATTAACACATTATATTTAAATTTAAATTTATTAACTTCCAAATTCCAATTAATATGATTAAATATTATTTTAAAACATTGAATAATTATAAGAGTGTCACTCCCTCACTTATAAAAGGGCACCCCATCTCAATTATTCACACATTTTGAGCCAAAAAAACATAATCAAGACATATAAATAAACCATCCAAAATATCCACCTCAGGTACTAGAGGTCTTGGTATTCTTAAAATACAAATCCTAGAAGGCTTAATGTGTAATCCAAGGGGAGATATCCATGGAGGTGGTATAAGTCCTAACTGACCTATTTCAAGATTTTTTATAATTCTACATACTTAAAAAAATTTCTATAAATTATAAAATAATTAAAACGGTATTTTATATATTATTAAATGTTATTATATTTATTAGAAACTATTTTTTATATCTTTTCCATTATATGGGAAATAAAAAAATTGTATGTGTATACGTGTGGACTGCCATCTCCATGAAGCAATGTGTTTTGTTTTCCATCAACACCTCACATGACTAGTTATAAAGATCAAATAAATGAATATATAATATTTTTATTAAAATATTATTATTCTTGAAAGGTATGATATTACTTACCTTTTAACCCTTTAATCCATTGGAAAATGATAATGTCGCCCATGCTTATGTGTGGAACACCACCTCTACAAAGTGATGTGATCTATTTTTCATTATTACCTCACATGGTTGGTCATAAGTATGGAAATAATAAATAAATTTGTGGAAAAATTAGGAATCTAGAGAAGTAAAATATTATATACATTATTTATTTTACATCTAGTAGAAAAATATAAACATATCTTGTATACACGGGCAAACTACCACCTCCATAATACGACATATTTTATTTTCCACATCCACCATCAATGGATGTTTATAATTTTTTTTAGTGTATAAAAATAATGATTTTTATATTTTTATGAATTTGGGAATAATGTAACCATTAAAATGAATGAATAACATTCCTTAAAAAACAATCTTGTATCTTTTTTTAGAATAAAGTCCGTAAACATTTCCTAAAAACATAAGCTCATTGGATTACCATTTTAAATAAAAATAATTCTTTTATAATACAATAAAATAATATCGTATAGGTTCCTTGGTACATTATACTTGTTTCAATACTTATATGAACCCTTATAATAGAATCTTCTAACTGAATAAACCTAAAATCTATTAGTAGTAACCAATCATCTGTAAACTCTATTACTTACTCAATGAATTCAGGAGATATATTGGGCCCAACCATTATTAGAACTATATCAGGTGCTCCCATAATTCAAAAAAAATAAAAAAACAATATAATTAATAAAACAAATATATCTTGAACATTTACCATAAAAATAATTTAAATTATCATTCAGTCCTATAAGTAATAATTCTTTCAGTTATCTCATAAAAATAAGAATAAATTTAAGTTTCCATTGAAAAAATTTTAAAACTAAAAGTTATCTAAAGGGTAATATATTAATTGAAAAACCATGTTAAATTGTAGGGTAATATTGATGAAGAATAATGGTTATAATAGTGATAAAGGGTGGCCATTCCATATACATTAAAAAACATTATTTTTTACTTTTTAAAATGTCAAAAATAACCCATATGAAATGTTTTGAAAAGATTCCATTTTAATACTTTCTAAATAAAGTAAAAAATAGCTAATTATGATCTTTATTAATATTTAAATCATAAATAATAATATTTTTGGAACATTTTAAAGGAAAACAGCATGGATCAAAAAGAGTCGTAAAGAAACTTTTAAAACAATATTATAAAAATAGGTCCCTTAACTCAAGTCATAACATGTTTTTTTGTATGTATACCCTCTATATTAATAAAATAATATTAGTTTTCTACTTGAGTAAGAAAATTTTTCATTTTAATTACATTATCATCGTTTCCTTTGAATATAGTATAGTGCCTCAGGTTTGTGAGACAAGATGCCCAATGCCTATAATGATTCATTTATTTTTTTCATTACATGATATCACACTAGGTTCACCATTTCTTATTCCTAATTGGGTAATGGGGGATAAATATTGATTGTGGTGGTTTCAAGTATAGTTTCACAATCATTCACATCAAGTTCACTATTTTGATATATCATAGAATCTCCCAATAGACCCCACATCTATAACAAGGTACATACCTTCTTTCAAAATGCATAAAATCATTTGGGGTTTCATAAACAATGACACATATGAACCCATATTAGTCAATAGGATAGTTTTTTAGGATCATCACACCTTTTGGGGGGTAATTATTGCATAATCTAAAACTCTCTTATAGATTTTATATATGTTCATGAATCTCTTCCAGATCCTGGTATGGGACTCGTTACCCTGATAAATTACTGAGGATATCATCTTTCCTCTTTAAAAGAGGGTTCTATTAATGAGACCATATTTATTTATACAATTTTCTCAATCTGTTTCTTGTTATTTCTTAGAAATGGGTAGTTGATTATATTTTGAAGCCATATAACTGTGTACTCATGATTTTACTATCACCCAAAGTAATGATTGGTTTTTTGAATATGGGATTGAACCTTAATGATGTGTCCTATGTTTATCATTAATATTATGTGTTTTATAGACAATGGATAAAAATAAATCCAATTTTATTCTTAAAAGTCATATTTTTTCTAAAAACTTGTGTTACCGCCTTTTAATGGTGTACTTATTTTAAAACTAAATTTTAAAAAAATGATTTTTAATTGAAAAAAAACTTCATTTATTAAATAATAATTTCAAAATTATATTGTGGTTAATTTTTTTATTTTTCTGATAAGTATTATTTTTTAATGAATAATGAAAATTACGACATTTTAATTGAAAACTAACTTTTCATCAAAATAATTTATAATGTAATTATATTTTAAATTGTTTTTAATGAAAAATCAGATATATTATATATATATTAATATAATTTATTTTATTTGAGTCATTTTCATATTGAATTTTGATATAAAAACATTTCAAACATTCAAACATTTTCACTTTAAAAACTCTCTTTCTCATCGCGTCTGTGGGACTAATTTTAAATTAAATTATGCCCTTTATGTGAGTTTAATTTGAAAAAAATGTATTCTATATTTTGAATAATAATTATTTATAATGTTTTATAAATCCAAATTATTTTTTTCCAATTTTATTATTAAAAACAATTAAAAATAATAACACTAGTTAAGGTAAAAACGTGTTTACTCAGTGGATAAATTTAGAATATAAGGTGTAAAAATGACCCAAACTTGGCTAAAACCTATTTTATAGATATATTTCTACCATTAGTATCATATGGTATGAATATATGATTTTTTGGATATTTTTTCATGAAATTTACCCATATGTTCAGTTAAGAAAATAAAACGATAAAATAATGTACACTTCTTTTTAATTTTCATAAGGATTTAGGAATAATGAAAAACTAAATAGGTTCAGTTATAAATATTATTTTGAAATTTGAATTAGTTTTTATTATCATAATAATTTATCATTAATTTTTAGGGATGATATAATTACATTAAATTCTTAAGAAATGCCAATTCATGGATTATTTAGTTAATAATTAAATAAAATAAATGATACTAAAAATACTAAAAGTGAGGTAAATAGAATGAATTTTTGTGTTCCGTTATTTTTTATGTTAACATATCATTATAATCATCTTTGAAATTAATTTATTTTAATTCCATTTTTGTCTTTATATTTTTTAAATTCAAATTAAATAACTAATTTCAAAATTTACATTAATGTTTTTTATAATAAATAATATTTTATTAAATTATTTAAAATTACTAAAAATACCAGATTCTATAAAGTTATTTTTAATATGTTAATAATTATCAAATATTTTCCATTAATTGACTAATTTATCTTTTACAATGAACATATTGACACCTAAATAGTAAAAACAATGTGGCGTGGTTAGGTTTAAAGTTGTGTTTTTGTGTGTTACATGCACTTCTATTAAATTTGATTTCCAACACACATGGGATTTTGATTTTATAATTTGGATTTAATATTTAAAATCATTGGTTATAAATTTTCTAATATTTATCGCTTTAATTTATTCTTAATGAATGAATTACATAGGTTAGAAAACTAGTTACCTTAATGAAAAACCAAAATGAAAAGAATAAAGAAACAAAGGAGTTAAGGAAAATATTTTTAAAAATGTACTTATTTATTTTTTAAAGGTTTTTATCTACTAAAACATCCCTCAAAATCCATTATTATTCAATTTTTTAGGCGAGTGAGGTAAGGGAGACCTCCCAATAGTAAATACTTTTTAGTATTTACAAGAATGCCATTACTCCTCAACTATAAAAAGGTACTCAATCTTCTCATATATTCTAACCTCTAAATTATTTTGCATCATCCAACCTCTAAAAAAATCACTCCTAAACATCCCAAATATAATCCTAGAATCTTCACTTTGGTCAGAAATCATACCAATGATTTTCTTAGATTCAAACCAAAAGGAGTTTCCTGAAGAAGAGGTAATGCTCATCAACAAGAATTTTTGTTTTATTTATTTCTCCACTCCCTTAAATTATTATTATACCATTTTTATATAATAACCAAATTATCCAAAATATATTGATTTTTTTATGTTTATTTTATGACCTACACCTACACACACTTCCATCAAATGGGTTATGAAATCATCATTCGTGTGTACGGAGTACTACTGCCTTGCAAAATGATGTTGTTCATTTTTTCATTACCACCTCTCATGGTTGGGAATAATGATGGATGTAAAGTTTATATATTATATTTTAGATATTTATAACATAATAATAAATCTGGGGTCATTATATCATATACATAATTTTTATATTACATTCCATAATTAATATGATAACATTATTAGTGTGTGCGGTGGACTACCACCTCGCAAAGTGATGTGAAGTGTTTTTCACTAACATGTTAAATAGAAGGTATTAAGGGTAAATATAATGAATATATATGATAATAATTAAACTATTATGATATTAATTACATAATTAAAATTCTTTAAATATAATACATCATTTTTCTTCTTATCATTTCACACACTAAAAAATGATAATGTCGTTCATGGATGTGTGGACTACCACCTCCTCGAAGCGATGTGGTTATTTTTACATAAAAAATGATATCTATAAGTATATATAATTAAATATAATGTTATTTATGATATAATTATAATTATTTAAATATAAAATATTACAAAAATTCTTTTGATAATGATCATTGAAAAATGGGAACGTTACTCATGCGTACGTATGACCTGCCATCTCCGTGATCATAATATTGGTTCATTTTTTATAACCCTCTATAATGATTGATTTTAATAGTATTTTTGAGGTAAAAAAATTATAATTATTTAATTATTATAATTATTTATATGTTTAAATAATGAAATCATTGACCTTAGTCGACTTACCAAAGTTAGTTTTGACACATAAGCTGAATATAGTCAAAACACCCGACTTAAACATAGTTGATTATGTAGTTTTATATAACTTGGTAATAAGTAAAATAATTGTAATAATAAACTTGAAAAATATTATAAATTAATTAAATAATTTAAATAAGTTTACTATTTATGAATATAAAGAACATGTGTGATGAATCGGACTCAAGGTAAGGGGATTTCTATTCTTACTTTTATTTCTGCAAGACTTATGACATATTCACCACTTTTTTATTTTGTGTGGTGTATATACTAACCTATGACATGTTATTTAATGAATTTAATTGAATTAATGATATTAAAATTTTCAATTGATGTTATTATTTCACTTATATCATGATTCAAAATGTACTCATATAGTAAGGGTTTTTCTCATATTACTTTTATTTTTGTCAGATACATGTCATATTCACCACTTTTTTTGTGTATATACTAATAATGAATTTTTTTATGATTAATATCCTTAAATTTATGTAAATTTACATATCTATTGGATTATCTCTATTTCATGGGGTATACAGTTTCAAAGTTACCAAAATAGTAAGGGATTTTTGTCACAATTTGCCTTATTTGAGATGTTTTTTTAAGTTATACACCTATATTATTTTATTTGGTGTATATATATTACACATTTGAAATGATATATCATGAATTTTTTTTGTTTTTAATGATATTATATGTTTCATTTAATTTTATTCATTCATGGGGATTTGGATTCAAAGTTACAAAAGTGGTAAGAATCTTTTGTTATAATATCATAATTTATCGAGATTGTGTGTGATTAAGTATCCAATCTTGAATTTTTATAATACTCATGAATTATCTTTTGATATGGTTATTCATGATACTTTAAAGGAATTATACCATTTTTTACACTCTTTGTTACTTAGAATGTTTGATAATTTGTTTTTAATAAAATCAAAATTCATTTTTTCTCTTCAGTCAGAAATATATATTCTTTCAAAATAATGTTTTTTAAAAACAATTTAATTTTTTTCTAAATTTCCTTCTAAACTCATTTTAAATAGAAAGTATTTTTATAAAAACAAATTAAACTATTTTTAAAACTTCATTTAAATTTTTTCAAGGTTTTTTTCAAATAAAATTATTTTCAAAATGTTTTATGTTTCAAAAAGTGTTTTTCAAAATGAAGATGATATTTTCCTCAAGAATGTTTTTAATGATATTTTAATGGTATTTAAATTCATAAACATAAACAACCCTTATTTTTTCTTATCCTTCACTATGTATATCATTTTTTGATTCCATCCTCATTATATCTAGATGGATTGAGATTGTTTCAAATCGATTATTACAGAATCGGTTTCTTTTCCACGAGTTAACTATGTTTCAAAAACATTGTTATAGATCTCATTTTTTCTATGGGTTAATCATTTTTCAAATATAATTTTATATAACATGTTTCTTTTTCATGGTTTAATCAATTTATGAATGGGATAATGGTTATTCCTAAGAGTTTATGATGAAATACAAGCTTTTATGTGTTATGATTTTAATGTTACTTGGGAATTTGATGGGTGGTTACATTATAAACCAATGATGGGTGGTTCCATTATAAAACTATGATAGGTGGGTATATGATAGATCTTTATTTTATTGGGTATGAAAGTCAACCATATGGTTATTCTATTTATAAGAGTGATTGTATGAGTGAAGTTAAAATGATGTCCCAAGTTATGCACATGTTTTATTTATGCTTTTAGGGGTTTATAATGCTTCTCATGATAGAGATTGATATCACATATTGATTCTAATGACTCTTTCCTTTTCAATTTTTTCATATTTTATGATCTAGGTATTTATGGGTTTGAATTATTTTATGATTTACTCAAGAACTTTGATTATGTCATCATACACTTATGCACTCATATGCTCATTGATGACATTCAATTGTCAATGCTTATGTTTACCCTTGCTGGTAATTTGTGCTCACCCTTATTATGTATTATCTTCCCCAAGTTATAAATAATTAGGTTGAAATCTTTATTTATATAAATTATTTTACAAGGATTATGTTTAGGACCTAATATGAAATAAGAAAAACTGAGTTAAGTTGTAGAAATGCTCATTTAAATTCATGTGAATTATATATGTTGGTTTTCTTCCTAATTACCAAAAATTATAAACCAAAAAGGTCCTATAGGTTTTAAGTGATCCAATTTTCATTTGATTTTTTAAGGTTTAGATGAACAAAATTGGGGTGAAAATTATTAACATTAAAGCTTGAAATGTAAAGTTCATGATTTCAGAAAAGGATACGGGAGTGTGGGTCCTGTTTTATTATAGTTGGTATCAAATGTAGGTTTAGATAAATTTAGAGATTAGGATTTTTTAATGGGAGGTTATATTAAGAGTTATGGGTACCTTTATAGGTATATAATATTAATAATGTCAATATGTTTAATGTCTTAGACACCCCTTTAGGTTTTAAAAGATGAAGTCTTAAAGTGGTTGATGACGTTTTGGGAGACATTTTTTTGGGTTTACGTATTTGTAACACTTAGGATCAATAGGAAGTGTTCTTTAGGAATTAATTATTTTTTTCATGTTTAAAAAAAGACAACTCGCATGTTGGTGACAACCCATCCCATCCAGGAAGGTGGGGGTGCTTGAACTCATGACTAAAGGATGATAAGGGTTCTCAAACCTACCACTGACCTACATGATGTCCTAGTTAGTATAATATTTTTTTGTAGGTAAAGATTAATTTTATTTTAGAAACATGTTGTATTTTATTTAAGGAATAACGGTTTATTTATATTGGAAGAATATATACTCAAATACTTCTAAATATTTGGTTTTTGAATTAAGTCAGGTGATGATTTAATATTTTTTAGGATAGTTATTTATGCAATGATTTAGTCTGAAATTTGGGTATTAATGTAAAAATTTGAAGATTAATGTATATTGGTTTATTCATTTTGGTAATTATCTTTCCATGTGCTAAACATTTTATTTTTGGTTAATTCCTAAATATATTAATAATATATTTTGATTCCTTATATGGTAATGTGGTCTTTAAAAGTTTATTTTAGTACTTAATACACCAAAAAAATCATCTTGAATACTCATCGTTTGGATAAAAATATTATATTTTGGTGGAAATTAAATAAGGATGAAATTATACTCAATAAGAAATTATATTTCCATGTTCTCTTAATCTAGATGGTAAGAGAATTCCTTAACTCTATTAAAAGGATATTAAAACAAAAAATATTATCCTAGCACCTTCATTTCTAATGAACTAGTGAAATCTTTTATCATCATTAATTTATGGTTTTTAGTCCCTTAAATTTCCATTTATCATTCAATTGTTTATGATCAATGAAATCAATCACTCTCTATAATTACTTATGCTTTTCCTCCATTCCAACCTATATTTTTCTATTTGGAAACTTAGTTATGTGTTATTCCATATTAAATTTTTAATTACCTTTTTATATTAATAATATGATGTTTTATTACCCATTTTTATGATGTGGGTTTACAACAAATGTATTTTCAAATGTCTATCCTTTTTTTACCGAGACAAAGTTCAAATTGTGAGGATTCAATTTATTAAGGGGGGATGTAACTCCAAGATATTTTAAAAGAAAAAATTGCAATAGATATAATAAAGTAAACAAAACAATTATTTTGTCTTTTGTTACATACAACACGCATTTTAGATTTCATTACATGAAACACTTATATTTTTATGTTCAATGGCGTTTTCAACACACAACACCGAACTTAAACAACCTATAATATATATTACCATTATAACCTAACAATTGTAATGAAGGGTATAAATAGGATTAATTTAATTATGAAAATATTTTTTACACATTAATATATAAGGAATTATTTTGTGGTAAATTAATTATAAATGAAAATAAAACTCATTTCAAAATAAGAGAATATATTTTTCTGAAAAACTATTTAAATGTGAAAAAGTGTGTTTTATACCAATAAAATAAAAAAATATACCTTATTGTAATAATTAAATTTATATTTAATATATTCAATCTAATGTTTAAAATTATTCTTATGTGTTTTTTAGACAATTGAAAAAAATAAATCTAGTTTTATGCTTAAAACCATAATTTTTCTAAATAACAGATTTACCGTCTTTTAATGGAACACTTGTTTTAAAAATAAATATTGAAAAATTTATAATATTTATTTTAAAAAATAAACTTCATGTTTTAAATAATAATTTCATAATTATATTTGGGTTGATTTTTTGTATTTTTCTGATAAGTTTCATTTTTTGATGAATAGTGAAAATACTATGTTTTAATTGAAAAGTGACTTTTCATCTAAATAATATATATAGTAAAACTATATTTTAAGTAAATTTAGATCAATTATATATATATTAATACAATTTATGTAATTGGAATCATTTTAATATTGATTTTGGATATAAAAACATTCCAAACTTTTGAATATTTTCACTTTAAAACCCTACTTTCCCATCACATCTACAGGACTAATTTTAAATTAAATTATGAAATTTATGTGAGATGAATTTAGAAAAATGGGTTCCATATTTTGAATTTAAATAATTTATAATTTCAAATAATTTGAACTTAATTTTTTACCAATGTGATTAGTGAAAATAGTTAAAATTAATTACACTGATTAAGGGGGAAACGGGTTTACTTAGTGGTTAAAGTTGGAATATAAGGTGTAAAAATTAGTCTATATTTGTCTAAAACCAATTTTATGGACATAATTACACTATTGTGACCTTATTATCTACATATATGAGATTATGGTACACTTTTCTCTGAATGTGACCAGTATAATAAGTTATGAAATGAAAAATAAAAAAATATACCTTTCTTCCTTTTAATTTCTATAAGGCTTTGGGAATAAAGAAAAACTACATAGGTTCATTTATAAATATTATTTTGAAATATAAATTAATTTTTATTATCATAATAATTTGTCTTTAAATTTTTAGAGATGATATAATTACATTAAATTCTTAAGAAATGCCAACACATGGATTATTTAGTTTAAAATTAAATAAAATTAATGTTAAAAAATATTAAAAGTTAGGTAAATAGAATGAATTTTTGTGTTCCATTATTTTTTTTAGATGGATATATCATGATAAAAAATTCCAACTTAATATATTTGAATTATATTATTGTATTGATATTTTTTAAATTAAAATTAAATAAATAATGTCAAAATTGATATTAATGTTATTTTATAATAAATGATAGTTTATTAAATGATTTAAAATTACTAAAAATAATATCTTATATAAAGTGATTTTTTAAATGTTAATAAGTATCAAATATGGTCCATTAATTTATTAATAGAGCTCTTACAATGAATATAGTGACCTCTAAATAGTAAAAACATTGTTGGCGTAGTTAGGGTTAAAGTAGTGTTTTTTAGCATTACATGAACTTCTATTAATGATGAAAATAAAGAAACTCAGGAGTTAAGGAAAATAATGTATAAAAATTTATTTATTTTTGTTTTTTGGACGTGTTCATAGATAAAATAATCCCTCTCGTATATTATTATTCAATATTTGAGGCACATGAGGAAAGGGAGGCCTTCTAATAGTAAATACTTTTGAGTGTTTATAAGAATGTCACTCCTCCTCAACTATAAAAAGGCGCTCACTCTCCCCACGTCTTCATATGTCTCAATCCTTTTGAATAATCCAAACTATAACCACATAAATCCCTAAAATCCCTCTTCTCATCATAGATACCTCAATTTTTGCAGAATTCAAACCAAGTATGTATTTTGGTTCAAACTAGAAGGAGTTACCTAAATAAGATGTAACATTAATTAACAAGCATTTTTTTTTATTTCTTTATCCACCCCCTTAAATTATTATTATACCAGTCTTATTTAATAACATCAATATCAAAAATATAATGATATATTTTTATTTTAAGGTTATTACCTACACCCACACACACTTCTATCAAATTGGTTATGAAATCATCATTCGTGTGTATGGTAGATTACCACCTCATGAAATAATATTGTTCATTTTTCCATTAACACCTCTCATGGTTGGTCATAAGGATTTAAATACTATTTATATTTGATATTTATTATATTTATAACATATTAATACCTTTATATTAATTATATCATATGCACCCTTTTTATATTCCATTCTGTAAGGGATATGACAACAACACTCGTGTGTACGGCGGACTACCGCCTCACGAAGCGATGTAAAGCATTTTCTACTAAGGTTATACATAAAAGATAATAAGGGTAAATATAATGAATATATATGATATACATGAAACAATTATGATATTCATAACATAATTAACTTTTTCAAAATATAATATATAATTTTTCTTTTTATCATTTCATACACTGAAAAAGTGATAACGTCGTTCAGGGACATGTGTACTATTTTATCCTCAAAGAGATGTGATTAATTTTAAATCAAAATAAATATATATAAGTATATATAATTAAATATAGTGGTATTTATGATATAATTATAATTATTTAAAGATAAAATATTTCTCACCTTCTTTCCAAAGTGATCATTGAAAAATGAGAATGTTACTCTTGTATACGTACGGCCTACCGTCTCCATGATCGTAACGTTGGTTCATTTTTCATAACCATATTTTAGGATTGATTTTAATAGTATAATTGATGTATAAATATTATAATTATTTCATTATTATTATTATGGATATGTTTAAATAATGGCCTTATTGACCTTAGTCAACCTACCAAGGTCAGTTTTGATGCAGAAGCTGAATATGGTCAAAACACCCAACTTAGACTTAATTGACTAAGTAATTGTATATAAATTGGTAATAAGTGAAATAAAAGTAATAATAAAATTTAAAATTTTTATAAATCAAGTAAATAATTAACATCAGTTTATTATTCATGAAGATAAAGAACAATCGTGATAAATCAGACTTAAGGTAATGGGATTTCTAGTCTCACTTTTATTTCTATGGGACTTATTACATGTTCACCACTCATTTATTTTTTGTGGTATATATAATACCCCATGAAATTTTATATCATGATTTTAATTTATTTAATTATATTTAAAGTTTATATTTATTTTATTCTTTCATGGAACTTATTATTCAGAAGTTACTCAAGTATTAAGGGTTGTTCTTGTCTCACTTTTATTTTTGTGACATACATTCCATATTCACCACTTATTTTTGTTGTATGGTGTATATACTGTTCATGAATATATTTTATGATTCTTATCCTTAAATTTATTTGGAATTACATATCCATTTTATGATCTCTATTTCATGTGGTTTACGGTTTCAAAGTTACCAAAGCTGTAAGGGATTCTTGTCCCAATTTTCCTTCTTTGAGATGTTTGTTATGTTATACACATATCTTATTTTATAATATGAATATATACTACCCATTTGACATGATATATTAGGAATATCCATATTTTTAATGATATTATAAGTTTTATTTAATTTTATTTATTTAAGAGGATTACTATTCAAAGTTACAAAAGTGGTAAGAGTATTTTGTTACAATCTTGTCGTTTATTGGGATTGTGTATGATTAAGTCTTTAATGTTGAATTACTATAATTATCATGACTTATATTATCCTATAGTTACTCATGATACCTATAAGTAATTTTACCATTTTTCACTATTTGGTACTTAAAATGTTTGAGAATGTTTTTTTATGAAAATACAACTTCATTTCTCTCTTCGGTCATAAATCTATGTTCTTTCAAAATAATTTTTTCAAAAAATGTTTTCATAATGTTTTTAAAAGATCATTTAAGCTCATTTTTAAGGTAATGGATTTTAATTTTCTTTATGTTTTCAATTATTTTTAAAAATTCCTTTATATGTTTTCAATGTTTTTTTCAAAGAAAAGTATTTTCAAAATGTTTTATTTTTTAAAAAGTGTTTTTAAAAATGAAAAGGATATTTCACTCAATAATGTTTTTATGATATTTTAATGGTGCTTCCATTTATAAATTTTATTCTCCCTTGTTTTTAATTATCTTACACTATGGATATTTTTTATTGATACCATACTCATTCTTTTCTAGATGGTTTAATATTGTTTAAAATCAATTATTATGGAACTCATTTCTTTTCCATAGGTTAACCATGTTTTAAAGAGATTCTTATAGAACTCGTTTCATTTACATGGGTTAATCATGTTTTAAATAGATTTTTATTGAACCCATTTTTTCCATGGTTTAATCAAGTTATTAAAGGTATAATGTTTGTTCTTATTATTTTATGATGAAATGCAAGATTTTATGTGTTATGGTTTTAATAGTACTTAGAAATTTGATGGGTGGTTACATTATAAACCAATGACGAGTGGTTTAGTGATAAACCAAGGATGGTTGATTCCATGATATCCCTCCAATACATTGGTTATGGAAGTTTAACATATGGTTATTTCATTTGTAATATTGATTGTAAGAGTTCAGTAAAAATGGTGTCCTATGTTATGTACATGTTTTATTTATGCATTATATGGTTTTATAATGATTCTCATGATAGAGATGGTTATCACATGGAATATGATTATTGATTTTGATAACTCTTTCATTTCCCTTGTTTTCATACTTGATGATCTAGGTATTGATGGGTATTAATTATTTTATGATTAACTCCTAAACTTTGATTATTTTATCATGGTATTATACACTCTTATATTCATTGATGAAATTCAATTTCTAATGCTTATGTTTACCCTTAATGAGAATTTTAGATCAACCTTATTATGTTTCCTTTTCCCCTGGTTATAAAGAATGAGGTTGAATTCTTTAGGTCTATAAATTATTTTAGAAGGTTGATTTTTAGGACCTAAAGTGAAATGATAAAAGGTTGGTTAATTTGGTGAAATACTCATTTAAAGTCATGTGAATTATTTATGTAGTATTTTTTCCTAATTCTCTAAAACTCTAAACCTAAAAGGTCCTCAAGGTTTTAAGTGGTCCAGTTTTCCTTTGATGTAGTAAGGTTTAGATGAAAAAAATCATTTAAAAATTATCAAAATTAAATCCAAAAATGTAAATTTCATGATTTCAGCATGGGATCCATGATTTTTGGCCCTAGGCTATTACACTACATATTCTATTTGTAACTATAATAAAAACATTCATAGTTTTTTTAATTACAAGCCATGTATTTTAAACTCATGTGTAAAGTAAATATATGAGTTAACTTAGGCACCTATTATGGATCTCAATCCTTAAGAAGGAATCCTATGTATATTTCTTATAACAAGAATCAAAGACATCATGGTTCTATCTTCCCTCAACCCACTACAAGGTAGTGACAAATAATTAATCCCCATGAAGATTATTTCCCTAGGGTTTACAAATATAGTAATACCCTCAAGACTTAAACTGAGGTGGGTTCCCTTTGTATGGGGGAAATCATATCATTCCACTGAATGATGATTACACACTAAGGTATCGTTAAATGTGGGAAGTTTTATGATGCTAGTGATATTGTCATTGAAAATACCTAAGCCCGTGTGAGTAATGCTCGGTGTGAGAAGAAAGGAATAGAATGTAATCAGACTCACCGCATATGGATATGAGACTTATGCATTGGTAAAGCCTTAATAGGGTGTTTCATATAGATCCCATGCCTTAGGAAGGTATCCTATGTATCTTAATTATAGTATGAATCTGTGTCCTTGTAGTTCAGTTAGCTTCTCAATCCATTGATGGATGAGTAATAATGATACACCCACATGAGAGTTCCAGTCCCACGGTTTAGAGTGTCTGAGATATAGAGGTACTCGCACCAAGGTGGATTCTCAATTATATCTCAGGCCTTATAAATACATTCTATGTATAATATTTAGATATAAATCAGAGACTTCATAGTTTAAAACCAATGTATATCAAAGTATGTATTCTAGAAAAGGTTAATGTGTCTTGAGGTGACTTCCTAACATGTCTAGTGATGTTTGGACATCTCCTGGTAATCTGTGTGACATGTATGAGGATTTTTTGTGGACATCTTTATTTTTCAACCATGTGATCCAATTGAGTTATATAGGGGCCTTCACATGATCAATGTATACACATCTAAGGGTGTCACATGATCAGGGCTAACATGTCGTAGGGTTGCCACATGATCTGACTAATATGTCTGGGGGACTTTGTGTGGCTTAGATGATACTCTTGGGTGTTTTATCAAGATATAGATAGGTCATATGAATCAAATGATGTCTTCTCATAAAAATAATTAAATTTTTATTCATGTAAGGATTCCTTATTTTTCATTCATTGGTGTATAAATGTCTCAATGTTCATCAGACGTGGCATGTTGGGAACCTATTTGACCAAGTCGACATGTAGAAACTCCTTTGTATAATTTGGATGGCATAGTGGAAATCCATCATGTGATCAATAGGGTGATCACGTGAAGCATGTATACATGTTGTGTAATCCCTTAAGTAATTCCTATGGTTTACCTACTAGAAGACCCTTGTGATTTCATGGCTTTTAGATCTGATTATTCATCTCTCACATCTTCACTTTAGTGCATTCATTTTTGGTATTGGGGGAGGAATTTATAATTCTTTCTACCCTGAGTTTATACTACTTCACATGGTGGATATATCTCTGATATGGTCTTGATTCAATGGAGGGATCATCACATCATTCATTGGGTAAAATCATCACTGGCTTACAAGCCCACTTAAGCCATGATCGGTGGGAGAAATATGAGATAGTAGAAGATTGGAGACATTTCATGTGAGTGTACCTATATAGGATTTCCACACTACGGTTTCCCTTATGGAGGTAAGATTACCATTCTTGTAGAGAATATCTTATGGAGATCGGTCTTTAGGAAGGTTTCTTATGTATCCTATTTATAATAGGAATTATAGTGTTTATAGTTTAGTCCATCCCTAACCTACTGATGGGTTTAAGGAACTTGGTCCATGGCTCCGATTTACATTCAAGATTATTCCCACATATAAAAACACCTCTCATATGAAAATATATGAGGTAGGATGATAGAATCATAGAAGAATTTGGATTCTATGGGACAAAGTAATTAGAATATGAATGGACTCAAACCAGGATGGATGTCCATGTCATATATTAATTATTTTATTATCTAAAGGATAAAGAGAAATAATGATCATGTGAGGTCAATCATATATTTTTATAGGGAAATAATACCCTTTCAAGAGAATGACATGAATATGGTAACATGAGTGTGTAACCCTAACCCATAGGGGTACTCCCCTTGTAATATGGGTACTCATATTAAAGATCATGGATGAGGGTTTACATGGTGTAAGTCCAAGGAACTTTGTATGATTGAATAAAACATGTCAATGGGATGTCACGTGATCAGAATGAATCTTTTGAGATGTCTTCACATGATTAGAATAATTTTTCTAGGATTTATTTGCATGATCAAACTGACTTGTCCAAGGCATGTCATGTGATCAATCTAAGACATACAAGGCCAAATAAGTGAATCATGAGACTAGTGAAGAGTCATGTGATCATGTGATTCTGAGGGAGTCATGTGATAGAGTCTTGTGTTTATATACCCAGGATACTTGTATAAGGTTGTAACCCTATGTATGAATTGGGTTTCATCAATTCATGGGTGCATAACCCTAATCCCTTATGAAGTCTTACTTTATGAGAAGGGGTCTCAAGTGATGGGATCATATGTGAGCCACGTGGATGGAAGGTATATGGCCGATGATTTTCAACCCATTTTCATGCATGGGTTTCATACATTAGGTCCATGAAAATCCAAGAGAGTTGTTTGATCAAGGACATAGTTTTGAGACCACGTGATCACATGCACATGAGGTCATCACATACCAAAGGTGTCTATCCAAGGGGAATGAATGCATCATATGTGTAGAGAATACATATTGAGGGATTTTTGTTTAGGATTCTCAAATTATGGATGGTATCCTACATGAAGCAGTTCACGAGAATTATTTTCATGAAGAATTATGAGGGGTTCTAGGACCAGGGATTCACATAATAACCTCAAATAATTCTCAAATAATCATGTAATCACACAAAGGGTGTCCCGTGATGGGTCTCATGGTTATCTGGTGGATCCCTCTAAAGGTGGTAGTATATTTTTTTCCCCTATGTTTTCCTTCTCCAATTATCCCTTTCCTCTCTTACCCTCTATCTCATGCATCCTCTTATCCCAATTTTCCCCTCATCATGTGAATGTTTTTAAAAATATGATAGGGGTTTATATAGTCTAAGGAATCCATGTATATCACCATTTTACATGGTGATAGATCTGTATGCACTAGCTTGAGGTGGTTGGTGGCTTTGCATGATCGATATCACATGATCATAAGAAGGATTCATGTGATGGAATTATTGATAGTTTCAAGGATTCACATGACATTTCCAAGGGTAGAACATGATCACTATTTATTCATGAAATTTATTATTGGATAACCAATTAGGAATTCTCATGATGGATTTAGAGGCTTCACATGATCATGTGGAATTTTCATGGATAGCCACCAAAAATCCTCAAAAGGATATTTTTTATGAGAAGTTTTTGATGTCATAAACTCATCACATGTGCATCATATTTTGATCACATCGACCCTTGTTCATCTTGTGATATCCTCTTGTGTTTCTCATGATTGGAATCATGTGATGGTTTCTTGGAACTCTGTGATTGTCTATTCTCTCTACATGTCATCATTTATTCAAGTGATGGATTTTCATGACGTGTATGAATGGATTGATGATTATCCTTCAAACAGTCATATAACCAATTTGGAATCATGAAATCGTATCTTAAAACCCTATTCATACCAAAACATGATTCTACTAAGAACCACATGCATGAAAATAGAGTTTCATGCATGCCATAGGGACATTGAGTGAGACTGGGCTTCCTTGGTTTGATCATAAAATATAGATGAATAACAATATAGGTGAGGATCAATTTTATTGGGATTACAAGAAAACCATCAAAGGATATTTGTCATGGCTCATAACTTCGATCCATGTGTCAGCAAGTGCGATGCGTGAGTTAAGGTTGAAGATTATGTGGGGGAATGATCGGACATCTTATACAATTAGATAAAATTATAGCGGTTTTATTTGTATATTTTTATATAGGAATAATTCATGTGTCATGGGATCTATCCCACATCGCTTTTCTAGGTGGAATTTCTGAGCTTAATAAACTATTGTGGACCCTTGACACTCCATAAGTGAGTACCAATGTCTTCTTTAACATACGTTGGCATAGACCCATTCTAGCCCTCTCTCCATTGTGCTATCGACCCACGATGCAAATTATATCCTCTCTTCACATGTTCTTGATTACCTGCCTCATATTTCTTGTGAAAGATGGTCATCCTGGATCCCTGGGTGTATTCAAGGTATCTCCCATAAATACCTAGATTGAGCTGGTTGAATGGTTGTCTATGGTTGTCCATTTTTTAAGTAAGGTAATCCATAAAATATATAGAATAATTATTTATGAAAAATGAATATAATATGGTCTAAAATATATCATATTATAAAGATAAGCCCAATCCCATGCCTATTCTTCAATAATTCCATTTCCACACCCTTCAAGAAAATTATATTAATATTTTTTCATGGGATCCATACTTCTCAAAAATATAATGGAAAATTATCTAATGCGCAATTATATGTTCCAAACAATGACCCCCTTATAATTAGATTCATTGAGAATGAAATGAATATGATTCAGTGTAAAAAAATAGATCACTTTTCAATGAATTTGAATGTCTAAAAGGATTTAATATTGATATCTATGAGGTTATTTTTCAGGATTTTGTGGACTAGGTTCTGTTGAGAACCAACAAGATGAGAACCTAAACTCAAGGTGTCTAGATATAAAATCAGGAAATTTGATGTCACTATATATCCAAAGGAATGAGAATCAATTCATACATAGTTCTGAGAAGAAATAATCCTATATAGATAAATCTCATGCATATGGTAGATCATTTCATGGATGAATAAATTTATGATGAAATATCCTATTTAGATCTGGTTCATATATAGAGAAAGGGATGTCATCACTTTGTGAAAAAAAATCATGGGGAGGGACCCATGTTTTGTTGGATATGTTTCATGGATCTGGATCTCATGCCACATTTTAATCCACACAAATTAGGACACTCTAGGTAGTTTAAGGTCATGCAGGATGGACTAAGTCACATTTTTTTACTGCATGAGAGAACTAGGTACCCTCAGGAGGGTCCTAAGAAATAAAGATGTGCTCTAATTTTTTTCCTAGGTCTATGGACCTAGAAAACATAGTTTGACATTTTTTAGGGTCAAAAAATGATAACTAAAATATATGTATCTTTTGTATTTTAAATTTAACTACCCATTTACTAAGTTCAATATGAGGAAATATTATTGAGCATAGACTTCGATTTTTCTTAGGATACCCTTTTATGGGTTTTCTACCTGACAATTTTTGTGCCTTTTAAATTTTATAAGTAAAGAATATTTCTTGGTTCACACAAAGTTCATGTCTAATGAGTAGAGGCTTGAATTTTTACTAGGGTTCCATTTTCTTGTTTTGAACCTGGTGAGAATTATATCTCTTTCAATTGGATATTTTAAGGACTTTCAATACATACCATTGCTGTATTTTAGGGTCTTTTATCTCAGACCTTCTATTATTGTAGTTTAGGGTCTTTTAGCTCAAACCATCTATTGCGGTAGTTTAGGGTCTTTTATCTCGGACCATATATTGTTGTAGTTTAGGGTATTTTAGCTATTAATTTCTATTTTTTTAGTTTATGGTCTTCTATCATAGAACATTTAGTGTTGTAGTTTAAGGTCTTCTAGCTCAGACCATCTATGGATAGTAGTAAAGGATAGGTATTCATGAGGGGTGTGAGATCCCTACATCATTGATGGGATGTTGAAGAATGAGTTTCCATGAAATGTTATAATACACTACATTCAAGATTTATATTATGAAGAATTGATATTCATGAAGGGTTATGGAACCTTGAGTTCTTATAAAAAACATGAAGGATGAATATCCATGATGGGTTGTAATACTATGAATCCTCACTAATATTTGGTTTGATATATGGTGATATATTATGGATTCTAAGTCAATTTGGATAGTTGGAATGTTTTTTGTGAAAATCAGGTGTCTAGTATCTTGAATCGATAAATATGGAATGGGGAAGACATGTCATGGATGACCTATAAACATCCTAAGGTGTTGATTTCCACCACATTGTTGCTAAATCACACTTCCTACAAGGAGAAGACTCCTCAAGCTGATAGTTCAAGGGCCCTTATACATGATCCTATAGAGATTACATGCATGGTAAAGAAAATGGGAACCCCTCTTTTTCCAAGGTCCATGAAAGATTTTTGAAGACTCAAACATTTGGATGAATAGGTGGAGTATAGAGGAAAATATATACAATGATGGTTCTAGAACCCTAGGTTAGTTTAGTCTATGGTTGTAAAGCTCGGGCCCTATGCCATGTTGTTTTGAGTCATGTATTGTGGGCCATGAATGGATAAATAATTTAATATCTCATTACTGCTTTGAGAAAGGGTACAATACATGGTGATGTAACACTGAGGATGTAGAATCAACTTTAATAGTCTGTTTATGGGGATTTTAAATCATGGTCTTAAAATATATGAGTAAACTAGAGGTGGAAATTAGTGGGTACAGGTCAACCATTGATAATATTGGAATCCCATATTCCATATATTCATGTAAATAACTCTTGGGTTTAAGTTTAACCACTCCTTTGGGACCAAAAATACTCTAGGAAAAATCTCTTTGGAATTGTGTCAATTCTCCAGCAAATCCTAGTGAGGTCCTTTGGATAAGCTAGACCATGTTACCAGTTTTCTAAAGTGAAGAACTAATAGCAAGGTAGACCAAGGTCCATGGGGTTCCAAGAGAAGAATATCAACCCCAAGAATTGGTTGGTGTCAACTTAGGTATCAAAGATATAAATATGATTCGTGGAGTACTTAATATTCAATAAGGGTTGTAGTTGGGGCTTGGCTTAGTAGTAAGCACCCTATAATACTATATCAAAAATGGGGGCTCAAAACCCATTAGTCACGGGTACTATAACAGTAATATAGTATACTGTAGCAGTGGTGGAACTATTGACTAGTGACATTGTAGTGGTGGCAGTCACTATAGTAGGCACTATAGCGGTGGCAGCACTGTAACAAGAACTATAGCAACCTAGGTATTATAGAATCACTATTCAATGGAGGGCCTTTATATTAAAATTTTAGGCTTTTAGGGCCATGTAATAGGATTTCATGCCCACTGGGCCTATGGGTCATGTAATGGGATTCATGACCATCGGGTCTATAAGCTATGTACTGAATAAATAAGGATTTATGGGTGGGTTGTCCCTTGGGAGGGCTATGGCCTTCTTTTCCGACTTATGTGTGAGGTGTGTGTGTGTGTTTAAATATAATTTTACCCTAAAAACCTAATATATATAATATTCAAGAAGGGTTCAAAAACCCTGAATTTTTTATTGCCTCTTAGTGAATAGATTATTACGGTCGGGATATGTGATGAATCATTGCTAAAACTTTTTCCTAGACCAAGGGGTCTAGTGAGCATAGATCAAATTTTACAAGGGCCTCTGAATGGAACCTATATTCTTTGTGACTTTTTTTATTTACACTCTATATTTTTTCTGAAACTATAGGGTTGAAGAGTTTATAAAGTGTATACATGAATTTTACTCTAACTACCCTTTTGGTTTTTCAACCTGAAAAGTTTTATGTCTCTTTCATTAGCATTTTAGGTTCTTTTTATTTGGATCATAAAAAGCTAAAGTTTGTGTTCATATATATTTGACTAAAGTGATTATAGCTTAAGGTCATGTTGTAGATAGACTTGGTATGAGGGGAATGTTACAAAATGGACTAATTAAGATACCCAAGGTGAAGAGTACTCTAACATCCTTTTTATTGGGAGATACAAATGTTTTAAATCGCACCTCAAGGTTATCGAGTCATGAGTAATGATATGGGAAAATCATGCCAAAGATGATTGTGAATCACTATAAGGTGGATAGATCCACTATAATGATTTCAATGCTCAAAAGGTTCATAAATCTCTTCTTATAGTTTCAAGATACCTTTGGTTGATGGTTCTTAGACCCTTATATAGATACACCTCTTGCATAGTAAAATTGAGAGATCTTGTCTTTTTTCCAAGGGCCATCAAAGGTTGGAGAAAACTCAATATGATCGAGACACAATGAGTGATATATGGATTGAGGTGCTTCAAATATGATGGAATCGCACTTTAATATGGTAGACCATGGTCAGGATCTTATAGTCCTTCAATATGGAGTGACAATGGAAGATGGTCTGTATAATTTAACATCATGCAGTTGGGACACATTTTCTATTTAGTTTAATGTCATTCAATAAGAATGTTTTCCTTTCATTTTAACATCATGCGATAAGGATATAGGAACTAATTTGAAATTGTGAAAAATATACTTTGGTACACTTTACATTAGTTAGGGGCATTTAGATGTAGTAATAACCTTTTATCCATGCACATGCTTACTGATGAGTATCTATATACTAGAGCCCTTCCTATGAAAATTTATCTCATGTGCAAGAAATTAATTCATAGATCTGAATCGTACATATTTAGAGTAAGTATATATATATTGGACCTCTTTAAACAAAGGTATATGTAATTTTTATGTTTGGGTTTCCTAGGGGATTCCCTATTCATGTTGTAAGGGTTTGAATAATTCCATAATTAGCTAATTTAAAGAGATCCCTCAATGTAGATCTGACTCATATATAGGGGAGAGGTAAATTATATTTTTATCCCTTAGTGTGTCTCAACATAAAGGTTAGAAAAGGTTTCCTATACATATATAGGGATCATACTTAGCTATAAGGAATTTCCATATTTCATTCTAGTGTGGATGTGAAAAAAATATCCCTATAAAATATTCATGGATAGGATGGCCCACTATAAAATATTTTAGGTCTTACAGAATGGACCATATGTCATGAAGTTTAATGTAATTCTACTAGGAAATTTTCATTTAGTTTAACATCATGAAACATGGAAGTATAATCAAGGGTAATAACCAACTCATGGAAATTGGGTGCTCAGAGAAGATGCTACCTAAAATGTAAGGGTACAAGAATATGATTTCATAATCATGCATTGAAAATGTTTACAATGAATAGATGTGTAACATTGCGAGTATTGGAATGTACTTAAATAATGGGGTTATGGATAGTGTAAATCATGACATGATAATATATAACTTAAGTAGAGGTGGAAAGATATGGGTATAGGTCAATCATTAATAATGTAAGAACCCCATATTTCATGCAGTTGGGATAATAACTCATGGGTTTAAGGGGTGCCTCTCCTATGGGACCAAAACATCCACTAATTGAAAAGTTTGAGGCATTGAATTAATCAAAATAGAATCCAAGTAGTGTCCCTTTAGATTAAACAATCCATATTACCAGTTTTCTATAGGGGAGAACCAGGAGCAAGGGATCCCATGGTCCATGGGGTTCTAAGAGAAGAATGTCAAATCAAGGAATTGGTTTTTATCAATTCATATATCAAATATATGAAGTTACTTCATTGATAATGTATGATTAAATAAGGGTTTGAGCACACTAAAGGTTTCACCAGTGTGTATTGAACACATATCAAGGAAAATGTATAAAACATGTGATTCTTGAGTACATAATCATTAGGTGGGATGATCTTTTCAATGTGAATACATCTTATCATGCATTTTAATATCATGTGACTAGAGGGTTGCCATAGAGTTTAACCTCATTCCATGAGTACATTTCCTGAATAATCCTTAAATGGAGGATCTATGTGTCATTATGTATCCCATAGTATGGGAATCAAGCTATATGTAGTTATAATTTTAGTGATTCCCTTACTCAGGTCTAACCCATACACAAGGGAAGGGGAATTTATATCCTTTCCATAGTTTTTGGACCCATAATTTGAGGTTTGGGTGTCACTACATATCCATTGGTAACAAGAATTGGGCCACACATAGTTCTGATATAAATTTTGTGTAGTTTAAATTCTTACCACCAAGACTTGGGATATGAAGTCATAAACCATTGGGTCATTATTCATCCCTCTTATATTTGTGGAAAATGGAATCTATGTATGTGGAACATAAAGTTTGAAAAGTTGGCATCTAAATGGATTTTTAAGCGTAAAGAAGTTAGGTCCTCATGAGGGATACATACCCTAAATTGAAACGGTATAATATTTCAATGTCTTAATCATTATTTGATAATTTTTATGATTCACAAATGAGTAACACCAAGGGTATCTAAATCCACTTGAATATTTGGGTTATGGGGAGTGTAAATCGTAACCCAAAAATATCTAAGTTAAATAGAGGTGGAAACATATGGGTACATGTCAACCATTGATAACAGTGGAACCCTATATTCTACACAGTCAGGATGCTAAATATTAGGTTTAAGGGGGGACTATTCTCAAGGACCAAACATCCTCTAGGAAAAATATCTTTGGAATTATGTCATTCACCAATGAATCCTAGAGGGTCCCTTTGTATTATCCAATCCTTCTATGAGTCTACTATATGGGAGAACTAGGAGAAAGGGATCCCATAGTCCATGGGGTTCCGAGAGATGGATATCAACTCAAAAAAAAATTTGGTATTAACTCAGATATTGAAGATATTAATTTAGTTCATGAGGAACATAATATTCAATAAGGGTTTGAAAACCATAAAGGATATGGAATCATTTATTAGGAAAATTTTTAGGTGAATGTATAAGTCATGTAATTATTGAATACACAGTCATTAGGGGTGGTCTATTTAGCATGAATACCTCTTTTCAATCAGTTTAACATCATGAAACAAGGAGTTTGTTGCACAGTCTAACATCATGTGACTAGGATGTGATCATAAAATTAAACATCATAATACTGTGACTTTGTAACGACCCAAAGTTTCATTAATGAAAAATCCCTCTTGATCTAGTTAAATGTCTCTTTATGAAAAATGTTTTTACAAGATGTCAACTTCTTTGGTTTTATGTTAAGAGTTGTGACCGTTACTTTTATAGTCGTTGAACAGTGATCACATGATTAGTATAAATATAAGGCTTTAACAAACCCAATTTTACTCAGACAAAGGAAGTGATGGCCTGATCCAGTAGAATTTCCCCATACGAAGCCCACTTGTCGGAGCTCAGAAAAGAGGTGGCATCTTTGGGCTTCTCCCTTGACCAAGCCCAAGCTGAGCTTCATTATGTCAAGCTCAAATGTGACCATCTACAGTAAGAGTGGAAGTTGTTAGAGATTACCACTCGAGTGATGTTATCCGAGCCACCCCAAGAGTATGTCACCATCGCACACCTTACCCTTAGGTCTTATGCGGCTGTTTTAAGGGGTTATGTAATAAATAAGTAGTACTATGTTCATGTACATTATTTTTGTATATAATAATGAATATAATTTCTAGTCATTTTTGATACATTGTAAATAGTTTTTAAAGTACAAATGGTGTTTTTAGTTATTACTTAATTAAGAAATCTATTTTATTAAATTAAGGGATTTTTGAATTAAATAATATTTTAATAAAATAATAATCTTATTATTAAATTAATTTTTTATTAAATATAAATTATCTTATAATTTTATGAATGCAATTAAAACGTTATATTAAGGTTTGAAAGCCATTTCTGTCAAAACCCATGAATTTTTGATAAATGACAGTTTTTATTTTAAAAGTGAAAATTCACATATTTAGAAAATTATTTAGATAAAATAAATGTTATTTTTGGAATCAGGACGTCGAAATTATCCAACGGTAAATTTTTCATAATTTTCTGAGATAGTCAAATTTTTAGGTAAAAATTAAATACCGTGTAAGTATATAATGTGTTTTATGACATCATAATGACCCAATGGTGATGTAATAAAATACCATAATCCTTATTTTCGGCCAATATATGTTTTATCATTAAAATAATTTGATTTTGGGTCTATTTGACTTACTTTTCAAAGCATTAATGGACCCCTCAAGACATATTCAACACTTTGCCTTTTTAAATTAATTTCCATGGGAGTGTGACTCACCACAACATAAGAAACCTTATTATTTTAAGAATTTAGTACTTGGGCCTTATAAAATATTTTTTTCCTCTTCCCTTTTCCAAAAACCATGGGCAAAAACCATGGTATGGTTTGTGTTTTGGATTAATTTAATGTAAGGGGACCCAAACCTAAATAATAAAGAATTCCCTCACCTTTCCTATATAAACCCACCCAAGCTCCCACTTCCTCCTCACTAAAATCCCTTGGAATTCGTCCAACCTCTGACCTACTCTCTCTATAATCCTCCCAAGGTTCCCCAAGCTCCCAAGAAGCCTCTCACAAGCCTCTATCTATCCTTTGGAATCACACTTCCAAGTAAGGGTTTTTTTTCTTCCTTTCTCATTTTTTTCAATTTTCTTGAAGTTGTATTGCCCTTTTAATTTCAATTATGAATGTTGGGGTATGGTTTCACACCTCCCCCATACTTCCCTATTATTGTTTGAATGATGGGAGACCGCTTTCTCTCTCATTAAATGCCTCCCATGTACTCCCGTTACTATGCCGAAATTCCGAAAGGAACTTCTCTCTCCTCTTTTATATTCAAGCAATACTTTTGTATCATGAATCTAAATTCCATTACAATTGTTGTACATGTATATATATGACCTCCTTACTGTTCATTACATGTAAATATTACGAGAAACACCTTTCTCTCTCATCAACTTTTTTTATGAATTCTTATGTCACGTCGTTACGCTGCCGAAATCGCACCGATTTTCTAAGCCAATGTCATTATGTAGTGAATACCATGCTCATTTCTCCATCAAGGGTATTCACATTTATGAACATTTACTTATTGATTGTAAATTTTCATGAATGAATTCCACATTCCTTTATCGTGGAATAAATGATTATGCTTTATGAATCCATATTTTATGATCCATGTAGCACACTTATGCATGAAATGAAATGTTTAAGAAGGGTGCACCCTTACTCCAATTCATTGGGTAAAGTATAGTATCATGATACGTCATGTGCAATGAGTGTTGACTCATGCTAATTCAAGTGGAACGAGGGTTTACTCCTGATTCATGTGCAATGAGGGTTTACTCATGCTTTATGTGCAATGAGACTTGGCTCATGCTAAATCCATGTTAAGTGTTGTTGCCACATTTCCATGTTATGATTATCATGCTTTATCATGCCTTTATGTTCATGTTTCTTTTATTCTCTACTGATATGCCTATTTTCTAACATGTATTGTACTCCTCATGTTATTCCATGTGTACTCGGTAACAGCCCGAGATTTTATGAAAAATATTCTCTTTAATGTCTTGTGTTGTACGCTACACCAAAAGGAGCTTGCACAACACACATCCTTGACTTGCCTTGCATTACACGCAATCGTGACCTTCCTCGATAGCGTGTGTAGTACGCAATACCGAGTTTCACTAAACAACGATATGCTATTAAAATATTATTATAACTAGCCGTTATGAATAGTAATAACCACCTTTTAAAATTTTAGATATTTTAGCTCTCAAAATGGACTTCATTTTTGGATTCGTAGTATCGAATTTAGCCTAAGGTGAAATTTTGGTACTTTTCGGATAACTTTCATATTTTGATGAATAGTGAAAATTTCTAAATTTTAGTTAAAAACAAATTTTTCAATCGAAACAATTAATAGTGATAAATTATTAATTTGAGTGGTTTTAAAGTATATTTAGAATATATTTTTACAATTTAATACAATGTTGGTCATTGGATGTAATTTCACATTTACACCAGACATAAACAAGTGTTAATCTTTTGATAGTTATTATCTCTTAAAAACACGCTATTTGTTGTGACAGCGGAAATTAATTATAAAATTAATTAATTCAACTTATATGTTGTGAATTTTTTAAAATAGAAATCATTTTTGAATTCGGAATATCAATTATAGCTTAGGGTGAAATTTTGGCATTTTTCTGAAAAACTTCAATTTTTGATGAATAGTGAAACTACTAAGTGGTAGTTAAAAAAATTATTTTTTTCATAAATCTTAATTTTACCGCTTCTGTGAATGGAATTTCAAAAATCCGAGAGACACGGTTGATGTCAGTAAGTAAAATGTGGTTCAATGAGATGAAAATAATTTTTGGTGAATAGTAACTTTTTACTTTTATTTACCACGGTTAAAAGTAAATAGGGTAATTAAGGGTAAAAATGATATTATTATTACCCTAACACATGTCCTAATACTATTGGACAAGTTTATCTCGACCAAAAACAACCTTAAGTGTAAAATATTATCATTTAGGCCCACCTGGATTAGATTAGGACATTTATTATTATTTAATTCAAAGAAGAGTTAAAAGAGTTAAAATCAAAGTTTATTTACTAAAACATTTTTAATATAGGGTTATACATAATATAATTTCGACTATAAATATTCATTAGATATATAAAAAGATTTCCTACATAATGGTATTTTATTTGTAATTTTTAGACATCAAATAATTTAATTAATTTATGACACAAAGATGATGCAGTAATTATCTTATTAATGAAATATTGACATAATTGATGTTATAAATGCCCAAATAAATGTAATTTGAGACTTTTTATGACTTAAACTAATTTTCTAGGTTAATATGACATGTTATTGTTGATTTAAGTAACTTGTTTCGAACTTATCATTCTGTAATGAATTTCATAAAAATCATGTACCAAATAGTGTCAAAATTGACATAAATTAGTTTTTAAAACAAATATTATATTATCAATTGTTATTTAATTCCTAAAAATCTAATGTTCGGCCAAATGACTTATATAAGGATATATATATTAATAATAAAAAACTTGGGGTTTTTTTGTCTTTTTATGGTATGTTTATTAACCATATAGTGTAAGAAAACAAAAAGACACGGTAAAAGTTAAATTATTTAACTTAGAGTTAAATCTAATTGATAAGGTTAAAATAATAACCTAAACTTGTCTAAATCCTATTGTATGAGAGGATTTCGACCCATCCCCACCTTATCCTCGAAATAAATCAATTTGGAGCTATTTAAAATCGAACTTGACTTTATAATAAAATAATAGTTTTAGTTATTCCAAAGGTGCCCCTCTCCTCCCTAATAAAAGGGCACCTCCTCCCTCTCTTCCTAACACAACTTTGAGCCTTCAAGATAGGACAACCCATGAAAAAATCTCTTCTCCACTTCCCTAGTATCATCCTAGAGGTCCTGGTCTTCTTCAAAGACCATCCTTAGTTCTTTAAGTGGAGGTTAAGAAAAGGCGCGTTAAAAAGAGGTAATATCCATTACTGATCTTTTTCAATTTCTTTCTTCTTCAACTTCTTCTTATTTAGTTGTTTCATGATAAAGTAATAACATCCGTATTTATTATATACTGATATTTTATTATAAATATGAAACAACTCTAATTAACCTTCTATCCATCCTACGGAAAAAGGAAATCACCGCGCGTGCGTACGTACGGAATACCGTCTCCACGCCGTGGTGTACTCTATTTTCCGCCACCACCTTAATTGGATGGGTATAATGGTGTAATGAGTAACTATATATTATTATTATAAAGTGATATTGATACTGAAATAGTATACATACACTTAAACACAATTCCACGACCATGGGAATGATATCATCGCTCGTGCGTACGTATGGACTACCGTCTCCACGACGCGATGAGATTCATTCTCAATGATTAACCATTCATGAATGATTATAAAGTATAGATAGTAAGTACTAATGAAATATATGACATAATAATGATACTGTATTTATTTATATTTATGTCATCTACTTAATTCCATTCAATTAAATAAGGAAACGAAAACAGCGTTCATGCGTACGTACGGACTACCGTCTCCATGAACGGTGTATTTCTTTCAATTTATAAATATATTATATATATGTATATTCTGAATATATATTATATATAAATCATGTTTTACATTCTGGATATAATTAATCATGATCCAAGTAATCATATTAATAATTACAAGTTAAAAACACGAACGACAAATGAGACGATTTTACCCAAAACGCTAATTTAACATGAATTTACAAAAGAACGGGTAATATAAAGTCATAAGTGAACAATATATGATATCATAACAATGAATATGATTCTGTAATAAGTCAATAACATTATTTAAATCATTATACAGGAGGTTCGGACACTTACGAAGCAAATCGGACCTAAGGTAAGGGAAATATCACAATCTCATTTTTATCTGAGATTGTTTATACTTTAGTATTTACTGGGGTGTATTTTATCATCCACATCCATGTTTCCTCAATATGTAATATTATTTCCATCCATCTACAATTGTTTAAATCAAATTTTACCCTTCGGTGAGTATTTAGTAAAAGATATGAAAGGAATCTTTTGTCGTTTTTCGTACGAGGTACTTTTTGACTTTTCCGAAAAAAGTACGAGAAGAATGTTTTTTTAACTTAAACGGCACAAAAGGATTTTTACGATTTTATAAAGCCTTATTTTCAAGAAGCTTCCTCCAAAAGATTTCATGACTATTTTCAATAAAATCTCTTTATTTTAAAATTGCATGATGTTTTATGAAAAGAAATTGATTTTGAAGAAGAAAGGATATTTTACTCAAGAATAGAGTTCAAGTGTTTTATCAAAATTATTTTCCATCTAAGATAATAAAGGGTTCTGTTTTAATCTCTATTATTACATTGATTTGATAATGTTGTGATGGAATTATTTTTATGAATTCCTTTATCTTATATGAATTTTTTTATGATGTCATGATGTTTAAGATTCCCATTTTTATTACATGGGTTATGAAATGATGTATGATTTATGATTTTGTGGCACAAATAAGAATAGTATCATTATGAGATGGATGGGACCTATATCTACCTCCAATGCATTGGGTAAAGATTTTATATCTCATGAGATAGACATGGCTGGAATGGTAGGTTATACCAGTTCAGTGAAACAGGACTGAAACGAGGGTGACTCGGTTCAGAAAGGGACTTTGTCCACTAAGATAGTCTTGTCAATGAGTCTTGACTAACGAGAAATGATTCTCTATGATTATGTGTGTATGCCACAAAGTTTCATGTTTTAAGTTATGATTATTGGGATTACATTTCACTTCTATGATTTATCCCATGTTATGATATTATGATCTCTTTTGCAGGTTAAGATTTCCAAAAGCTATGTTCTTATGTATATGATGTGATTGATATTTCTTTTGTTTATCCTTACTGAGCATTTGAGCTCACCCTTTTATGTTTTCTTTTCCCCAGGATATAAAGAAAGGTTTTAGGTATAAAAAAGGAAGATCTTTATGGGAGATGTTGAAGATCTTTCACCACGATTAGAAGATTATATTCTGAGTTTCCAAAGACACTAAACTATTACGGTCCTTGTGTGTGTGTTTTGTTATGTACTAAGTATTCTGCAAATGAAATGTAATGTCAATGTACGTTAAGCTTCGGGTCTCTACAGTTGGTATCAGAGGAAAGGTTTAGTCAACCTTTGGAAACTAGGATGCGAAAACATTAGTGAGATCCCTAGAGATATTTCTAAGGTATGTCTAGGGATGTCCCTAAGGTTAAGTATACGTATAGGTAATAGTACTAGAATTACGCTAACTATCATAGAATTAAACCTAAGATGTTAGATATTGAAGGTACTCCCCCTTTATTTTTTTGTTCTCCCTAGCATGATTTTTGCCTCTCACACTATTCTTTTTGGGTTTTAGATGATGGCTGGAACCCGAAGGAACCGTGTTGATCAATGCAATGGACAATGCAATGATTTTCCTCCTGAACAAACAAATGTTATGGGAGATGGAGTGAAAAATATTATTGCTATACTTACACAAGCTATGAATCATTCTGGACTTCCAAATGAGCAGAGAAGGGAACAATATTCTATTGAGTCCTTCATGAGGCAACGCCCACCTTCTTTCAGTGGGTCTTCTGATCCACTTGTTGCTGAACAATGGATCAGTACTACTAAAAAGATATTTTCAGTTCTTCAATGTTCTGAACATGATAAAGTCATCTTAGCAGTATATCGTTTGGAAGGTGAATCTGATCAATGGTGGAATCTTATCAAGAATATGAGGCAAAGAGATGAAATTGAGTCAATGGAATGGGACGAGTTCAAGAACTTATTTTTCAATAAGTACTTTTCTCGTATTCTTCGAACAAAGATGGAGAAGGAGTTTCTTGAACTAAAGCAAAAGGATGATGAATCTGTTGGTATATACGAAGCGAATTTTACAAGGCTTTCAAGGTATGCATCTGGATTTATCATCCAACCTGAATGTAAAGTTGATTGATTTTTCAGTGGCTTAAAACCAATTCTTCGAAGGGCATTAGCTATAAGAGACTTCAGTAGCTATGAAGAAATTGTGCGTTGTGCTGTCAAGGTAGAAATGGAAGTTGGTGTTACATATCCATCTCATGGTTTTGACAAGAAACGAAAGATGGAGTTCAAGGAGAAATCTCAGAATAATGGTGAAAAGAAGATGAATGTTTCCTTATGCACAAAGTGTGGAAAGAAGCATGGTGGAGATTGTCTTAAAGAGACTAGAAAATGTTTTAAGTGTGGAAAAGAAGGACATCGAGCAGCTGAGTGTCGAAGTAATGGAAAAAGGGTTTCTAATGATGTGAATAAAGCAAACACTGCAGAGAACGCACCACCAACACTTCAATGCTTCAAGTGCAAGGAAATGGGGCATTATGATAATAAATTCCCTAATACAAGGGTTAGTGATGATCAACATGAGCAACCACTTAAGGAAAAGGACAAAGGGAAGTCACATGCGATCACTATTGGCGATGTTGAATATGACAACGATGTGGTGGAATGATTAAGTGTTTATGTAATGGGATTCCAAAATAATGTTGTATCATAAAGTATTGGAATATTTATGTGTTGGTCTAATGTGGTATTCAAAGTGATTGAGATATTTTTGGAAATAAGATGATATGTGCATAATGAAGGGAAAACGAGAAAATGAAATAACAGTATTCATGAGCTCATGATTGATATAAGGACTAAGTGATATCATGGTTTGAGTATATAAAATTTTGAGGATTTTGGTATGTGGAAAGTGTTAACTTTTAACTGCATTCATTTTTTCACTAAGGGTATTCAAGAGAATACATGATTAAGGACTTTGAATGTTTGGAATGTGACCAACAAAACATATCTTATGATATATGGGGATCAACGATGGTATTAAATCTCTGGTAATCATTTTCACTATGAGAGTGGACTGCAGTATTATGGATAAGCCTAAAGATTGGAATGGATTATGTTGGACATAAGTTAGTATTGTTTAAGGATAGAAGTTTTTTCGATATTATTGATGGGATGTTATAGTAATATAGTTTTAGAAAAAGGACAACCTGCAGGACGGGCGACAGCCCATCGCGTCGGATAAGGCTGTGGGAATCGAACCCACAACCGAAGTGTGACTGGCCTTTATCGCCTACCACTGGCCTATAGGAAGTCCCTGTTTAGTAGAAACTAGTTTTATTATATTAAGCAGTATGATATATGAAGTATAAGTCCATTTTAGGAACCATATATGATTAATCTCACTATAGATCTACTTATGTATATAATTTTTGCTAACCTTTTGTTTGAGACAGATGGAATGACCTGACATTCTATCACATGATCTGCTAACACTTCACGAATAACAAATTCAACTTCATTTATTTAAGAGATGAAGTGGAAATTGTTCAAGGCACGAACAATAGTGATATTGTACCAAAATAAAGTAAGTATTTATTCTAATTCAAAATTTTCAACTTTAGGGAAATGATCTTGAAAACCAAAAATGTTGTCCTAGTGCCCTTATATCCGATGAATCAGATGGTATCCTAGATCATCACAAATTTATGGCTTTGTGATTGCTGGCTTTTCCATAGCCATGTTCTCTACCACTCTCCATCAGAATATGATGGTTAGATTTCTCTTCCATATCCATATTTTCACCTATGTGGAAACCCAGTGATTAGTTTATTTGGGTAACTGTTACGTTTCATACTTTCGTTTTTAAAGATTGGTTTTGGTATTCCTTTTTACGATGTGGGTTTCTATTAAATAAACTTTCGAATAGTAAACCATTTATAACCCCGACGAATTTCGAGGGCGAAATTCATTTTAAGGGGGGTAGAATGTAACAGCCCGAGATTTTATGAAAAATATTCTTTTTAATGTCTTGTGTTGTACGCTACACCAAAAGGAGCTTACATAACACACATCCTTGACTTGCCTTGCATTACACGCAATCGCGACCTTCCTCGATAGCGTGTGTAGTACGCAATACCGAGTTTCACTAAACAACGATATGCTATTAAAATATTATTATAACTAGCCGTTATGAATAGTAATAACCACCTTTTAAAATTTTAGATATTTTAGCTCTCAAAATGGACTTCATTTTGGATTCGTATTATCGAATTCATCCTAAGGTGAAATTTTGGTACTTTTCGGATAACTTTCATATTTTGATGAATAGTGAAAATTTCTAAATTTTAGTTAAAAACAACTTTTTCAATCAAAATAATTAATAGTGATAAATTATTAATTTGAGTGGTTTTAAAGTATATTTAGAATATGTTTTTACAATTTAATACAATGTTGGTCATTGGATGTAATTTCACATTTACACCAGACATAAACAAGTGTTAATCTTTTGATAGTTATTATCTCTTAAAAACACGCTATTTGTTGTGACAGCGGAAATTAATTATAAAATTAATTAATGAAACTTATATGTTGGGAATTTTGTAAAATAGAAATCCTTTTTGAATTCGGAATATCAATTATAGCTTAGGGTGAAATTTTGGCATTTTTCTGAAAAACTTCAATTTTTGATGAATAGTGAAACTACTAAGTGGTAGTTAAAAAAATTATTTTTTTCATAAATCTTAATTTTACCGCTTCTGTGAATGGAATTTCAAAAATCCAAGAGACACGGTTGATTTCAGTAAGTAAAATTTGGTTCAATGATATGAAAATAATTTTTGGTGAATAGTAACTTTTTACTTTTATTTACCACGGTTAAAAGTAAATAGGGTAATTAAGGGTAAAAATGATATTATTATTACCCTAACACATGTCCTAATCCTATTGGAAAAGTGTATATCGACCGAAAAAAACCTTAAGTGTAAAATATTATCATTTTGGTCCACCTGGATTAGATTAGAACATTTATTATTATTTAATTCAAAGAAGAGTTAAAAGAGTTAAAATCAAAGTTTATTTACTAAAACATTTTTAATATAGGGTTATACATAATATAATTTCGACTATAAATATTAATTAGATATCTAAAAATATTTCCTACATAATGGTATTTTATTTGTAATTTTTAGACATCAAATAATTTAATTTATTTATGACACAAAGATGATGCAGTAATTATCTTATTAATGAAATATTGACATAATTGATGTTATAAATGCCCAAATAAAAGTAATTTGAGCCTTTTTATGACTTAAACTAATTTTCTATGTTAATATGAAATGTTATTGTTGATTTAAGTAACTTGGTTCGAACTTATCATTCTTTAATGAATTTCATAAAAATCATGTACCAAATAGTGTCAAAATTGACATAAATTAGTTTTTAAAACAAATATTATATTATCAATTGTTATTTAATTTATAAAAATCTAATGTTCGGAAAAATGACTTAGATAAGGATATATATATTAATAATAAACAACTTGGGGTTCGTTTGGCTTGTTATGGTAAGTTTATTAACCATATAGTGTAAGAAAACAAAAAGACACGGTAAAAGTTAAATTATTTAACTTAGAGTTAAATCTAATTGATAAGGTTAAAATAATAACCTAAACTTGTCTAAATCCAATTGGATGAGAGGATTTATACCCATACCCACCTTAGCCTCGAAATAAATCAATTTTGAGCTATTTAAAACCGAACTTGACTTTATAATAAAATAATAGTTTTAGTTATTCCAAAGGTACCCCTCTCCTCCCTTATAAAAGGGCACCTCCTCCCTCTCTTCCTCACACAACTTTGAGCTTTCAATCTCGTCCAACCCCTGAAAAAATCTCTTCTCCACTTCCCTAGTATCATCCTAGAGGTCCTGGTCTTCTTCAAATACCATCCTTAGTTCTTTAAGTGGAGGTTAAGAAAAGGCGCGTCAAAAAGAGGTAATATCCATTACCGATCTTTTTCAATTTCTTTCTTCTTGAACTTCTTCTTCTTTAGTTGTTTCATGATAAAGTAATAACATCAGTATTTCTTATATACTTATATGTTATTATAAATATGAAACAACTCTAATTAACCTTCTATCCATCCTACGGAAAAAGGAAATCACCGCGCGTGCGTACGTACGGAATACCGTCTCCACACCGTGGTGTAATCTATTTTCCGCCACCACCTTAATTGGATGGGTATAATGGTGTAATGAGTAAATATATATTATTATTATAAAGTGATATTGATACTGAAATAGTATACATACACTTCAACACAATTCCACGACCATGGTAACGATATCATCGCTCGTGCGTACGTACGGACTACCGTCTCCACGACGCGATGAGATTCATTCTCAATGATTAACCATTCATGAATGATTATAAAGTATAGATAGTAAGTACTAATGAAATATATTACATAATAATGATACTGGATTTATTTATATTTATGTCATCTACTTAATTCCATTCAATTCAATAAGGAAACGAAAACAGCATTCATGCGTACGTACGGACTACCGTCTCCATGAACGGTGTATTTCTTTCCATTTATCAATATATTATATATATGTATATTCTGAATATATATTATATATAAATCATGTTTTACATTCTGGATAAAAGTAATCATGATCCAAGTAATCATATTAATAATTACAAGTTAAAAACACAAACGACAAATGAGACGATTTTACCCAAAACGCTACTTTAACATGAATTTACAAAAGAACGGGTAATATAAAGTCATAAGTGAACCATATATGATATCATAACAATTAATATGATTATGTAATAAGTCAATAACATTATTTAAATCATTATACAGGATGTTTAGACACTTACGAAGCAAATCGGACCTAAGGTCAGGGAAATATCACAATCTCATTTTTATCCGAGATTGTTTATACTTTAGTATTTACTGGGGTGTATTTTATCATCCAAATACATGTTTCCTCAATATGTAATATTATTTCCATCCATCTACAATTGTTTAAATCCAATTTTACCATTAGGTGAGTTTTTAGTAAAAGATATGAAAGGAATCTTTTGTCGTTTTTCGTACGAGGTACTTTTTTACTTTTCCGACAAAAGTACGAGAAGAATGTTTTTTTAACTTAAACGACATGAACGGATTTTTACGGTTTTATAAAGCCTTATTTTAATGAAGCTTCCTCCAAAAGATTTCATGACTATTTTCAATAAAATCTCTTTCTTTTAAAATTGCATGATGTTTTGTGAAAAGAAATTGATTTTGAAGAAGAAAGGATATTTTCCTCAAGAATGGAGTTCAAGTGTTTTATCAAAATTATTTTCCATCTAAGATAATAAAGGGTTATGTTTTTATCTCTATTATTACATTGATTTGATAATTTTGTGATGGAATTATTTTTATGAATTCCTTTATCTTATATGAATTGTTTTATGATGTCATGATGTTTAAGATTCCCATTTTTATTACATGGGTTATGAAATGATGTATGATTTATGATTTTCTGGCACACATAAGAATAGTATCATTATGAGATGGGTGGGACCTATATCTCCCTCCAATTCATTGGGTAAAGATTTTATATCTCATGAGATAGACATGGCTGGAATGGTAGGTTATACCGGTTCAGTGAAACAGGACTGAAACGAGGGTGACTCGGTTCAGAAAGGGACTTTGTCCACTAAGATAGTCTTGGCAATGAGTCTTGACTAACAAGAAATGATTCTCTATGATTATGTGTGTATGCCACAAAGTTTCATGTTTTAAGTTATGATTATTGGGATTACATTTCACTTCTATGATTTATCACATGTTATGATATTATGAGCTCTTTTGCAGGTTAAGATTTCCAAAAGCTATGTTCTTATGTATATGATGTGATTGATATTTCTTTTGTTTATCCTTACTGAGCATTTGATCTCACCCTTTTATGTTTTCTTTTCCCCAGGATATAAAGAAAGGTTTTAGGTATAAAAAAAGGAAGATCTTTATGGGAGATGTTGAAGATCTTTCACCACGATTAGAAGATTATATTCCGAGTTTCCAAAGACACTAAACTATTACGGTCCTTGTGTGTGTGTTTTGTTATGTACTAAGTATTCCGCAAATGAAATGTAATGTCAATGTACGTTAAGCTTCGGGTCTCTACATACTCCCTTACTGGGCTTTATAGCTCACCCTTTTCTTATGCATGTCCTCAGGTTATCCCATGCCATGCTAAGTACGAGGGAATGTAGTGGTCATGTAAAGGAAGTTTTCAATAAAGATGTTGTATTTCATGTTTTAAGTTTTTATGTAATGATCCTAAGCCCCAAAGACACTAAACCACTTGATCTTCTTTTTTGTATCAAGTGAAGTTTTATGTAATAAATCATGTTTAAGTTTGTAATAAAAGCAGGGTTGTCATAGTTGGTATCAAAGGATAGGTTTAGTTATTTTTGGGATTAGGAAAACCCTAGTAAAGCCTTAGATACAAGACTAAGTATAATAAAAACATCCCTAAGTTTTGGTAAATACTAAGTAAGTGGTTTATCAAACAAATACATCCCTGTCTGGATACGAGCAGGTAGAGGCAGCTCTGGCACAGATGTATCCTAGGGGTAAAACCCAAAAACACGGCTTTGAGCTAGACTCAAACGGGAACTGGTGCACGACAACAGGCCTTGCTGCACTCTTGGTTACGACACTCCCGGGGGATATGTTTTGATAAATTCACAATCTTAGTATGAACCTTTATTAAGGGAAAAATTCCCCTAAGAATATATTTTAGAAAGTAGATCATGAAAATCCTAGATTAAAGCCTATAGACTCATGAGTTAAAGAAATTAAAGTTTATTTATAAGTCATCAACTTTTGTCTTTGGATTACCCTTTATGTATTACCCCTAACTTTCCTTTTATTCCAGCTAATGGCCGATAATAGGAGGACTCAGGCTAAAAACCGTTGTGAAGATCAGTGTGATGATTGTACTAATGAGATGCCCAATCCAATGGGAGCGGGAATCGCGAACTTTGTCATGCTTATCTTTCAGCTAACTCAAGTTTTGAATAGAAACATGGGTCAAGAGGAACCCTCCCCCCCCCCCCCAAGAAAGAACAAGTTGCTATCGAGAGCTTCATGAGACAAAGGCCTCCTACTTTTAGTGGATCATCCGATCCCATGATCGCTGAAAAATGGATCAACGCCATTGAAAATATATTCTCCATCCTCCAATGTTCTGAACAAGAGAAGGTTCTCCTGGCGGCTTATCGTATGGAGGGTGAAGCTGATCAATGTTGGACGTTGATAAAAAATACGAATCCTGAGGAGGAGATTGAGGCATTGGAATGGAAGAATTTCTGGACGATGTTTTTCGATAAATATTTTCCACACACCCTTCGGCTTAAGATGGAAAGGGACTTCTTTTCCCTAAAGAAAAAAGATGAGGAATCTGTTGGACCGTATGAGGCAAACTTCACAAGGCTTGCACGATATGCTTTCGTCTTTGTCGTTACCCCTGAATGCAAGGTTGACCGCTTCTTTGGTGGGCTGAAGCCTAGCTTGTGGAAAGCATTAGTGGTCCATGACTTCGACAGCTATGAGGAAATTTTCTGATGTGCCCTCAAGGTCGAAATGGAGATCAGAGAATCACAGGGGTATCATGGGGATAAGAAGCGTAAGGTGGACTTTAATGCTGGTGGGCCGATGGATAAATCCAACGGCGCTAAGAAGTTCCAGCACCCCACTTGCCAAAAGTGCGGAAAGAAGCACCCTAAAAATTGCCTTAAGGGGACGAGAAAATGCTTCAGGTGTGGAAGAGAAGGGCACCTAGCTATTAACTGTCGGCAAGAAGGACACGTGTCTGCGACAGAGGAGAGTAACTCTCCATTAAAACCACAACGCGTTTTTTAATGCTATAAATGCAAAGAACTGGGTCATTTTTCAAATCAGTTCCCTAATCCAAGGGTTTTCGGAGGCAACCAACAACCTCCAAGATAGCAAGGAAGAGCTTTTGCCATCACTTCTGCCGAAGTGAACCCTGACAATGAAGTGGTGATAGGTACGCTAGTTATTCATTAAAGAATAGCGAACGTACTTTTTGATTCAGGTTCTACGCATTATTTTATATCTCGAAAGTTTAGTAGAAAAATACCAGCACCACCACAAATAATGGAAGTAAAGATGTCGGTGAGTACGGAAAATGGGGCAATCATTACATCCCATGAGTATAAGTCCTCCCCTGTTATAATCTGTGTATTGAATTTCCTGGCGAACCTCGTCATACTCCCTCTGGTAGAATTTGATTCAATTCTTGGCATGGATTGGATTTCCTTATATAGAGCCAACATAAATTGTCGGTAGAGGGAAATCACACTCCATATGGAGAATCGACCCCCGATTCTTTACAAGTGTTAGGAGGAAGATGAATCTCCTTTAGCTCCATCATCTCAAGCATGGATATTACTGCCCTGTGAGCACACATATCTGGCTCAGATTGAGTCCAAGGAAGAAACCATCCTTGAAGAAATGCCTATTGTGAGGGAATTCACGGAAGTGTTTCCTGAGGAACTGTCTGGTCTTCCTCCTAGAAGAGATGTTGAGTTCTCAATTGAACTTATACCTGGGGCATTACCAATATCCAAGACTCCATATAGAATGGCTGTTGTTGATCTTGAAGAGCTGAAGAAACAACTACAGGAGAATTTGGATAAAGGGTTTATACGCCCAAGTGCTTCACCATGGGGTGCACCAGTCCTCTTCGTCAAGAAGAAGGATGGGTCAATGCGGATTTGCATCGATTATCATGAACTTAACAAAATAACGATAAATAACAAGTATCCTCTCCCACGAATTGATGACTTGTTCGATCAGTTGTGTGGAGCACAATATTTCTCCAAGGTGGACTTGCGGTCGGGATATTATCAAGTAAGGGTGAAGAAGGAAGATATCCCCAAGACTGCTTTTCGTACACGGTATGGGCACTATAAATTCATAGTAATGCCTTTCGGACTCAGCAATGCTCCAGAAATATTCATGGACTTGATGAATATAGTCTTTAGAGATTACCTTGACAAATTTGTGGTAGTCTTTATAGATGATATTCTAATATACTCCAAAACCAAGGAGGATCATGAGGAGCATTTAAAAACTGTACTACGGACTTTGCGCAATGAGAAGCTCTATGAAAATTACAGAAAGTGTGAGTTCTGGTTGAAGGAGGTCTCATTCTTGGGCCATATCATCACAAGTAATGGGATATCTGTGGACCCCTCCAAAACAGATACAATTGAGGGATGGTCGAGGCCAACATCGGTAATGGATATCCGTAGCTTCTTGGGGTTAGCTGGATATTATCGACGATTTGTGATAAATTTCTCATGATTTTCCAACCCTCTTACCAAGCTAACTCAAAAGGGAGTAAAGTTTTATTGGAGTGATGAATATGAAGAAAGCTTCAAGGAGTTGAAAAGGAGTCTTATCACTGCACCCGTGCTCACTTTACCCACAAGTGGGGAGCTTTTTGTGGTATTGAGTGATTCTTTGAAGAAGGGCTTAGGATGTGTGTTGATGAAGAATGATAAAGTGATATCATATGCCTCAATGCAGTAGAAAATCCATGAGTGAAACTATCTAACGCATGATCTGGAGTTGGCGGCTGTGATCTTTGCCTTGAAAATCTGGCGGCATTATCTCTATGGAGAGAAATTTGAGATATATACTGACTACAAGAGTCTTAAATATATATTCACATAGAAAAATATTAATATGCGCCAGAGAATATGGATAGAGCTCATTAAGGATTATGACTGTTCAATAAATTACCACCCTGGGAAAGCAAACAAGGTGGCGTATGCCCTAAGTAGAAAGGATCCAGCGATTCTATCAATGATGAGAATTGAGAAGGATCCAATCTTCTTAGACTTGATGAAGATGGATGTGGGAATCATAAAGAAGGGCACATCATCAATCCTTTCACAAATGATTGCTCAACCATCTCTTTTGGAAAGGTTAAAGGATTCTCAAAAGGATGATGTGGGAATTCAAGAAAAGTTGGAAGCTATCAAAAAGGGAAAATCCTCGGAGTTTAATGTTAATGAGGAAGGAATTGTGCGGTTTGGTAAAAGACTATGTGTTCCATCAAGTCCGGAGCTGAAGAAGGAACTTTTGGATGATGCACATAGTTCAAATTTTTCTATTCACCCAGGGAGCACAAAGATGTATCGAGATCTCTGAGAAAACTTTTGGTGGGATAATATGAAGAAGGAGATCTCTGAATATACATCAAAGTGTTTGGTGTGTCAGCAAGTGAAGGTAGAGAGGCAGAAGTCTAAGGGGATGATGCAACCATTGCCCATACCATAATGGAAATGGGAGAACATCACCATGGACTTTGTCACCAGACTTCCAAGGACATCCAAAGGCAACAATGCAATCTAGGTTGTTGTGGATCATCTTACAAAGACTGCACACTTCATTGATATTCGAGAGGATTTCTCTTTGGATCAACTAGCACGGATATATATCAGGTAAGTGGTAAGGTTTCATGGAGTACCACTATCTATTGTGTCTAACCAAGATCCAAGATTCACCTCTAAGTTTTGGAAGAGTCTTCAATATGCTATGAATACTGAACTAAAATTCAGTATAGCCTATCGTCCTCAAACTGATGTCCAATTCGAGTGGACTATCCAAACACTTGAGGATATGTTGAGAGTGTGCTCGATGGACATTAAAGGAGGATGAGATCAACATCTTCCTCTGGTTGAGTTCTCTTATAATAACAGTTTCCACTCGAGCATCCAAATGGAACCATATGAAGCCCTTTATGGGAAAAGGTGCAGAACATCAGCATGTTGGGATGAGGTCGGTGAACGTAAGCTGCTTGGACCAGAAATGGTCAAATAAATGGTGGAGAAGGTGAAAACCATTCAGCAGCATATCAAGGCAGCCCAGAGTCGACAGAAGAGTTATGAAGCTAATCGTCAATGAGACCTTGAGTTTAAAGTTGGAGACATGGTTTTTCTACGCATATCTCTGTGGAAAAAGGCCATGAGGTTTGAAAAGAAAGGGAAGTTAAGTCCAAGGTACATCGGCCCCTTCGAGATTCTTGGTCGTGTCGGGGTTGTGGCCTATCAACTAGCACTTCCACCTACCATGGACAAAGTACATGATGTCTTTCATGTATCCCTCTTAAGGAAGTACATATCGGGCCCTTCACATGTACTCTCTTCTGAGGTGATACAATTGGAAGACGATCTTTCTTATGAGGAGCAACCAGTAAAGATCTTAGATCATAGAGAAAAGGTTCTACGAAATAAGACAATGCCCCTCATAAAGGTGTTGTGGAGAAATCACAAGTTTGAAGAAGCGACTTGGTAATTGGAGGATATGATGAAGTTGAGTTACCCACATTTGTTAGTGTGGGAAAAGGAAAATTTTGAGGGAGAAATTTCTTAAGGGGGGAATATTGTAACGACCCAAAGTTTCATTAATGGAAAATCCCTCTTGATCCAGTTAAATATCTCTTTATGAAAAATGTTTTTATAATATGTCAACTTCTTTGGTTTTATGTTAAGAGTTGTGACTGTTACATTTATAGATGTTGAACAATGATCACATGATTAGTATAAATATAAGGCTTTAACGAACCCAATTTTACTCAGACAAAGGAAGCGATGGCCTCATCTAGTAGAATTGCCCCGTACAAAGCCCATTTGTCAGATCTTGGAAAAGAGGTGGCGTATTTGGGCTTCTCCCTTAACCAAGCCCAAGCTGAGCTTCATTATTTCAAGCTCGAACATGACCGTCTACGGGAAAAGTGGAATTTGTTAGAGATTACCACTCGAGCGATATTATCCGAGCCACCCCAAGAGTCGGTCACCATCACACACCTTACCCTTAGGTATTATGCAGCTGTTTTAAGGGGTTATGTAACAAATAAGTAGTACTATGTTCATGTACATTATTTTTTTATATAATAATGAATATAATTTCTAGTCATCTTTGATACATTGTAAATAGTTTTTAAAGTACAAATGGTGTTTTTAGTTATTACTTAATTAAGAAATCTATTTTATTAAATTAAGGGATTTTTTAATTAAATAATATTTTAATAAAATAATAATATTATTATTAAATTAATTTTTTATTAAATATAAATGATCTTATAATTTTATGAATGCAATTAAAATGTTATATTAAGGTTTGAAATCCATTTCTGTCAAAACCTGTGAATTTTCGATAAATGATGGTTTTTATTTTAAAAGTGAAAATTCACATATTTATAAAATTATTTAGATAAAATAAATGTTATTTTTGGAATCAGGATGTCGAAATTATCCAACGGTGAATTTTTCATAATTTTCTAAGACAGTCAAATTTTTGGGTAAAATTTAAATACTGTTGTATATAATGTGTTGTATGACATCATAATGACCCAATGGTGATGTAATAAAATACCATAATCCTTATATTCGTCCAATATATGTTTTATCATTAAAATAATGTGATTTTGGGTTTTTTTTGACTTACTTTTCAAAGCATTAATGGACCCCTCAAGACATATTCAACACTTTGCCTTTTAAAATTAATTTCCATGGGAGTGTGACTCACCTCCACATAAGCAACCTTATTATTTTAAGAAGTTCGGACTTGGGCCTTCTAAAATATTGTTTTCCTCTTACATTTTCCAAAAACCATGGGCAAAAACCATGGGATGGTTTGTGGTTTGGATTAATTTAATGTAAGGGGACCCAAACCTAAATAATAAAGAATTCCCTCACCTTTCCTATATAAACCCACCCAAGATCCCACTTCCTCCTCACTAAAATCCATTGGAGTTAGTCCCACCTCTGACCTAATCTCTCTAGAATCCTCCCAAGGTTCCCCAAGCTCCCAATAATCCTCTCACAAGCCTCTCTCTATCCTTTGGAAGCACACTTCCAAGTAAGGTTTTTTTTTCTTCCTTTCTCATTTTTGTCAATTTTCTTTAAGTTGTATTTCCCTTTTAATTTCAATTATGAATGTTTGGGTATGTTTTCTCACCTCCCCCATACTTCCCTATTATTTTTTGAATGATGGGAGACCCCTTTCTCTCTCATTAAATGCCTCCCATGTACACCCGTTACTATGCCGAAATTCCGAAAGGAACTTCTCTATCCTCTTTTATATTCAAGAAATACTTTTGTATCATGAATATAAATTCCATTACAATTGTTGGACATGTATCTATATGACCTCATTACTGTCCATTACATGTAAATATGATGAGAAAACCCTTTCTATCTCATCAACTTTTTTTATGAATTCTTATGTCACGCCGTTACGCTGCCGAAATCGCACCGATTTTCTAAGCCAATGTCATTGTGTAGTGAATACCATGCTCATTTCTCCATCAAGGGTATTCACCTTTATGCACATTTACTTATTGATTGTAAAGTTTCATTTATTAATTCCACATTCCTTTATCGTGGAATAAATGATTATGTTTTATGAATCCATGTTTTATGATCCATGTGGCACACTTATGCATGAAATGAAATGTTTAAGAAGGGTGTTCCCTTATAGCGCTCCAATGCATTGGGTAAAGTATAGTATCATGATACGTCATGTGCAATGAGTGTTGACTCATGCTAATTCAAGTGCAACGAGGGTTTACTCGTGCTTCATGTGCAATGAGGGTTTACTCATGCTTTATGTGCAATGAGCCTTGGCTCATGCTAAATCTATGTTAAGTGTTGTTGACAAATTTCCATGTTATGATTATCATGCTTTATCATGCCTTTATGTTCATGTTTCTTTTATGCTCTATTGATATTCCTATTGTCTAACATGTATTGTACTCCTCATGTTATTCCATGTGTACTCTCTTACTGGGCTTTATAGCTCACCCTTTTCTTATGCATGTCCTCAGGTTATCCCATGCAATGCTAAGTACGAGGGAATGTAGTGGTCATGTAAAGGAAGTTTTCAATAAAGATGTTGTATTTCATGTTTTAAGTTTTTATGTAATGATCCTAAGTCCCAAAGACACTAAACCTCTCGATCTTCTTTGTTGTATCAAATTAAGTTTTATGTAATAAATCATGTTTAAGTTTGTAATAAAAGCAGGGTTGTCATAGACTTGGTTCCCTATCCAAGACACATCTTAGTTTCCCCTACTAGATCATCTTTCCAGGTTCCCTGGTCTCAAATTTTCTATGATTGAAGTGAGAAATAATGGATAACTTGGCAGTTAATTAAGTAGTTCATGAGTACATGATGTGGAATACATGAGGGTGTTTATAATTTATTGTGGATTATGGCCTCTACACGAATCCAAATATCATGGATATACATTTTTGGGAGTGTTTATAACTCATTATTGGGCCTAGAATATAGGATATAGTTTTCATTATAGATCTAGTGATGGTAAGAATCAATACAAATGTAGTTCTAAGATTGTTCCCTACATAGGTCCATCCCATATGTAGGGAAGGATGTAATTTTTATATATATTGTGGTTAGAACCAAGATTTGATATCTAGGAATTACAACATATCATGTGATAATTGGAATCAATCCACACATGGTTCTTGAATAGAAAACTCTCCACGCAGGTCAAACCCATATACAGAGGGGTATTTTTTCTGTTTATATTGTGGATGGACCCAGGATTTTAGATATTTGAATCACTACATATCCTATAGTAATAGGAATCAAACCACATGTAGTTATTAAACGAAAAACTCTCCATGTAGGTTTGAACCATATGTTTAGGGGGGTATTTTTTCTATTGATATTGTGGTTGGACATCAGATTTTAGATTTTGGAATTTCTATGTATCCTATGATAACAGGAATCAAGTCACGTATAGTTCTTAAATGGAAAAAATATCCATGCATTTATAACCCATACGAAGAGGGGGCACTTTTTCCATTTATATTATGGTTGGACCTATGATTTTAGATCTTTCCATCACTATATATCTTTTGATACTATTAATCAAGACACATATATTTCTTGAATGTAAAAATCCATATGTTGGTCTTACCGATACATTGAGGGGGTAATTTTTTTCTCTTATATTGTGGATGGACCCAAGATTTGATATTTTTACATCACTATGTAACCTGTGATAGAAAGAATAAATCCACATGTAGTTCTTAAATATAAAAATCTATACATAGGTCTGACCCATACGCATAGGGGGTATTTTTTCCATTTATATTGCATATGGACCCAGGATTTGAGGTTTAGGTATCACTATGTATCCTATGATAGTAGAAGTTAAGAAACACATAGTCCTTTAATGGAAAGTTTCCATATTTTGATCCAACTCACACATAAGGACATTAGTACTTCATTTTTCTTTTACATAGATCTAGCTCATGTGTACTGATCCATTTGAGAAGAAATGTTCTTCATATAGTTTAAATTAATGTGGTAAGGATGTCTTACATACAGTTTGACATCATGTGGTTATGATATATTCTATGCAGTTTAATTTCATGTGGTTAGATGAAAGATTATATGCAGTTTAAAGTCTTTCTTCTAGGAAATAGGATTCCATATAGTTTAAATTCCTGATACCAAGACTTGGATTGATGTGCAGTTTAAATTCTTACATCTATGACCTAGGATGTATGATAATATATATACAATTTACTTATTGAGAAATATAGCATTGGTTAGAGGAATAATGTGTTCCACATACATTATGTTCAATGAGTAATCTCCATTTAAATAGAACTTATGTATGACGTAAGACCCTTCCAAATTGGGTTCCATATTTAAAGGTTTATTTCTTAATATCATTGGGGTTATGATAGCCAATACTAGTTCTCCTTGTAGGAATACGTAGAAGAAAACTTTTTTATTGAATTCTTGGGTGACCAAATTCTGATAAACGTTGAGGTTGTTGTACAAAACCTTTTTTCATCAATTCAATCCAACTCATACAGCTATTTTTTTTAATTTCTCATCATTTGATATTTTCCCATAGATAGTTATATGTAGAAAGGGAAACTATACTTCAATGGGAAACTTTTTTTTGGTTTTTTACACTAATTAATATGAAGTTTTTTATGTATTAGTGTGTGTGGTGGTATGGTAGAACCATAAATCATGAAGGATACTTTCTTACTCAGACTTATTATCATTGTCCACCATTTTCTAGAGTATATTTGACAGATTCTTATTGAAGTCCTCTATTTTTACATTATCTATGGTATGATATCATGATGAGTGGTTAGATTCAATTTTGTATTCCTAGTATAATTTCTTCAATTTGATATAATAGGATTTGGAGTTGTTTTTCATCAATATTGTGTGAGGGATATGAATATTATAATGATATTAGACTTTATGAAGTTAATAGTATTCTTTATCCCAACTTCCTTGAGGGGTATTACCTCATCCCATTTGTAAAATATGTCATTGGAAGTAAGGATGTATTTAAACTACTTATCTCTGGATGGGGGACATGGGCCCATAATGTCCATTCCCCGTAAAAAAAATGGGCAGGAATATTTAGCTCTATGTAGCAACTCTAGGGGTCAATGGATGAAGTCTTCATTAATTAGGAATTCATAACATTTCTAGGTGAAGTTCACACAGTCTTGTATCATTTTCTTCCACTAGTAACCAAGCCTCTTATTTTGGTGGGAGAGTCTAGTCCTAGACTGATGAGAACTACAGGAGCCTGTATGGGATACTTCCATGAAGCTGGAAATCTCTCCTTCTATTATGCATCTGAGGAGGAGTCCATAGAAGCCTTGTTTTTAGATGGATTTTTTCTCATTTGGACCATCCTGAATAGTAAAGTTGTATGCTCATCATCAAGACTATTCCCTTTTAGCTCAATAAAATGAGAGGTTCCCATTTTTTAGGTAATTGACTATAGTATCCATCCATCCAGGGTGGATATTAGTTTATAATTCTCTGGGGAAATGTTGACCTAATAGATTTCATCTATGTTATATACAATGATTGATGATACCACCCTTTGGTGTGTGCTACATAAAACCACTTCGTATTGATTGGGGTTGTCCAAGACTTTGGTTTTACTAGCTACTGCTTCAGCACAAGAATTTTTTGATTGTGATATATGATACAATGTTAGTAAAAGAGTGAGTTTTTTCAAAATTCCCCTAACATAACTGATGAGAGGGGATAATTGTTCCTTATTGATGTAATACACTCTATTGATTTTTTTGATCACTATCTCTAAATCCCCATTTATGTTTAGGTAGGATATCTATAGCTATAGGGATATCTCTCAACCGGTGATGAGGGATTGGTATTCTTCCTCTTTATTAGTTTAGCCTTCAGGCAGTGACAAATATTAGGGAAATTTTATTTGTATTGGGAAAAAGACATAATCCCTAGAAAAAACTGGTAGAACTTTAGGTTTTCCATCAACTTTCCAATAGGACACCAATAGGAACCATCAAAATAATATCCCATGATTGGGGAGCATCATTGGCATAGAAAACATAGTTTTCTAGATGTTAGGTTTCCACTAGTGTGATTTTAAAGATGAGATGTGCAACAAGGAAATTAGATAATGCCTTCCATTTAACTTCCTTCTATAACATGGACTATATTTCATATTATTGCATAATAACCACCCACCAGGCCAAATTCTCAATCAAAATTGGGTGTACAGGGATGTACTTGAGTGGTTCAATATGAGATACTAAGTGGAATTTATGATGTTGTAAGTAATGTCTCGGATTTTTCACTACAAAGATGAGTGTGAGGAAATTCTTCTTGGTATAGGAATATCAAGTATCAGTACCTAGCACCATTCAAATGATATAGTACATTCTATTTTCATTCCCCACATTATTTTTCTATGATAGAGAGAACCAAGGGATCATTCCCTAGAGGCCACATAAAATATAAGTGGTATTCCTTCTACCATAGGCATCAAGATTGGTGGGTGTAGTAAGTAATGATTTGGATTCTCAAATGATTCTTAAAAGTATTCATCCCATTGATAGGAGACTCCCTTATTCATTAATATTATGATGGGGAGATATTTTTCATACAGGTTAGAAATGAAACACCAAATATAAGTGAGGTTCCCTTAAATAACTCTCATTTATTTAAGATTCTTATGGGGTGAAATTTCTAGTATTTCACTAGCCTTTTTCGAGTCAACCTCAATGCCATTATCACATTCCAAAAATCCAAGGAATTTCCCAAATGCTACTCTGAAATCACACTTCAAAGGATTCATATTCAAATTGCGATGACTCAACCTACTAAAGATTATTTTAAGATCTATGAGGTGATCACATAACTATTGATATTTTACTACCCAACCATCAACATGACATTATTTATTCTTCCTAAGAAGGGATTAAATATATGATTCATGGAATGTTGGTATGTAGAACTAGTGTTCTTTAATCTAAAGTGCTTGACCTGATTGAGAAATATCTTCTAAGGTGCTATGATGATTGTGGATTCCTTATCTATAGGGGACATCATTATCTGATTATACCCTTAATACTCATCCATGAATGATAGGGCTTAAAATCCAAAAATCGCACCAATAAAAAGTCATGTGATTAGTAATGGGAAATCATCCTTCAAACAGTTTCTATTAAGGTCCTTAAAATCGATAAAGACCCTGATAAGCCTATTCTTTTTCTTGATGTGGATAATGTTGGAGATCCATTCTGGGTACTTCCCTTCTTGAAAAAAGTTGTATTTTTTCAATTTTTCAACTTCTAATTCTACATTAGTAGCATGAGATTATTTCATTCTTCTAGTCATTTACTTGAAACCTCAATGATCATCATGTAATCCATGGTGATGTATATCCACATCAGGGTTTAACTCAGGTATTTCTGTATAGTTCCAAATGAATATGTATTGATGCTGCTTTATAAATGCAATATACATATCCTACTCTTCTTGAGGCATGGAGGCATAAATCAACATAGTTTGAAGGTATTTTTATATTCCCAGATTCACCTACCTGAGCTCATCGATGGTGGTAGAGATTCCTTCCTCAAATGTAGGAGGGGTGTTCATGAGGTCATCCTCTTATTCATCCATATCTGATTCCATGGAGAAATTTTCAAACACAGTGGAAAATATAAGGGAATATTTGTCACTATTTAGGTAAGAGAGGCCATGGGAAGATACATTTTCATCTTAAACTTCCAAAATCATCATAGAGAGATTATGAGGATTCTTTTTTTCTTTTATTCTACCATCGAGGGTAGGAGGATCCTGGAAATACAAGGTTTTAGAGAATTCCTTAGGGGAATCATTAATTTTTGCTGCTAAAATGAGGGAATTATTAAATCCCAATAGATCATTATCATGATCTTATTCTGATGAATCCATTGCAGCTCATGTGGATGTTATTACAAAGACATAATCCAATGAATTTTTTGGTTCAAAATGGCCTTTTGGGATTAATCCTACTACCTTAATCAAGTTTATGGGTATCACATAATTACTATCGAGCATGCTCTAGGGATTCAATGGGGAATTACCCAAGCCCTTGTAGGTTTCAACTTACATATCATCATCTACCATTTTTTTCTTTCCTTTCTTTTTATAGAAACGTGCATCATCATATAAGACTTCATAAGACTCAAAGGAAGTTCTATCATCATGTAGTATTTTGACCTTCCCACCGATGGGGTATTTCAAGCAATGATGAAATGTTGAAGGTTCCACTATGTGGTTTTGAATACAAGGTATTCCAAGTATTAAATTATATGTTGTGTCTTGATGGATAACCATGATCTTATTGTTAGATGTGAGATCCCCAAATTGGGTCTTGATCTTGATCTTCCGAATAGGCCTTTTCTCTCCCTTATCATACCCTTTAATGGTTATCTTTGTCTTAGATAATTCCCCCTTTCTATATCCAAAATGTTGGAAGGTATGAACTAGTATGAGGTTGATCCTAGAAACACTATCAATGAGAGCCCTTTAGATGTCCACATTATTGATTTTTCTTGAAACATACATGGGTATGATATATCCTAGGATATCTTCCTCCCAATCTTGTTTTGTGGGTAATATGGTGATATGAAATTCTTATAGAATAGTCTCCACTAGGTAATCCTTGGCTGCAGCTAATTCTATCTCAAACTCTTGTTGGATATGGAGGGCCTCAATAAGTACCTCACTAAGTTATTTTGAAATATTGAGAGAATCCAGGATGGTGAGGCCTAGCAGCGATGGGGGGATTAATGTCTGTAGTCTACAGGATACAATTTCATGCATGCATGCGAAACTCGCTTGGGAAGTGTTGGAGAAGCGCTTGTTGTGGGGAACTTCCATGAATTCATGATATATTAAGGACAGGAGTTCTCCTGTGATTCAATCCTCTAGCCTCTGGAAAGCGGTTGCTTCGTGAATCAGCTCCATATCTCCCCAGGTTCGTTGGATTATCGTAATAGGCGACATCTCCTTTTGGCATGACAACTGGAGCGGCGCGATCATCAGCTTCTCGGGGTGCCCTACTACAAACATCACTTTCATGGAGGCTATTTGTTATCCTTATTTCATTAATGTTGTTCTGGACAGAAACCAGCAGGAGACGTTTCATCTTATAGAGCTTTCATATGTTCCCGATAAATGTGTGTTCACTCCATCTTCTTCAGGGTCTTTCTCCTCTAAAGAGTACCGACGCACAATTTCCTATCATCACGTAGGTGATACCTGGAATGAGACGCTATGGGATAACCTCATCCCTTAAAAGTTCAATTTTCTGGTCTGGAGAGTCCGAAACAGAGCACTCCCCACTGATGAAAACATTAGAAGATGCGGTGTGAAAATGGCTTCCAGGTGCGTCTGTTGTAGGAGGAAGCAGGAGAAGACCCCGATGTACCTGTTCTTCGAAAGAGAGTGGGCACAGGCAGTTTGGTTTTTTTTTTGTGAATTCACGGCAGTCTCTAGTCCAAATATGAGAGAGTATCCTTTCATGGTCCGTTGATTTTACGGCTCAGGCGAGGCGAGTTCTGAAAGAAAAGCACGAAACCTTGTACTACAGGCAGGTTGTTGGTGTTTATGGCAAGCACGAAACAAAAAACGTCTTTGAGGGGGTGTTGTCATCCAGCCGAGAGATCATCTCCAGAAACATATCCCTCCTTCTCTACATGAGAAAGGCTCTCAAGTTTTGCAGGGAGGCTCCTACGCTGCAACGTCTTAATTTTACTTCTCATGGAGCACCTGCCTCTACTAATAAACCTTTAGAAAACTGGGTAAGGTGTTTCCCTCTAGCTCATGGTTTGAAACTTAATACTGACGGCTCGTGCAAATCTGGAATCATGACTGGAGGTGTTATTGTCTGTGACTACTCTGGTTTGGTTTTTTTGGATTTCTCTTCTCGGTTGGGGCATGGTACCTCTCTCGTGGTAGAAGCTAAGACTATGTACATAGGACTCTCTGTGTGTAGGCAGTGTAACCTACATCTCCTGGAAGCCAAAACCAACCCTATGATGGTCCACAATGCTATTCAGGGCCTGGGACCTACTCCTTGGTCGATTGAATATATCATTCGTAAGTGTTGTTCTCTTCTCAGCACTCATATAAAAGTGTCTCACACTTTGCGGGAAGGTAACAGGGCGGTTGATTACTTGGCATCTCTTAATTTTCCTAGAACAGAGTGCGTATATTTTCATGAATTCCAGAGCTTGAAACCACCAGGGGTTAACATTCTAAGAGGTGATGCTCTAGGTCTCCATTTTTTTAGACCCCCGTAGTAACATGTCTCACTGCCCTTCCCTCTTGTGGATTGGGTTGTTTTTATTTTTCTTTCTTTCTGAACAACTTTTAGTATATTTATGATGATGATGATGAGAGAATCCAGGACTGATATTTTGACTGAATCAAACTACAACTACTTCATAATGTCATATTTTTGTGCTAGAGTTCTATTCTTTACAAAGTGGGGTTTCTCTCAATTTTTTGGCTCTAGATTTCTATTTTTATAGTGGATAGACTTTTTTCTTGAGAATAAGTTTAGGTATCATCTACTACTGGTGGAATAGGTCACGCTAGAATTCCCTTTGTTTCAGATGATAATAAAATCACACACCCACTAGGAGGTCATGTAAAATGATTGGGATTAAATGACTGTTGGAGGGATCTAAGCCATCTCCATGTTTCTTTTAGGATTAATGGAGTGATCACCCATGGTTATTGGCTATATATATGTAATTTTTAGGGATATGACTGAAATATTAGGTTCAACCACACTCATGTCTTCCCTTATATCATCCTCTTCTGCATCCTTGGCATCCATTTCTCCAATTGAGTATAGGGAACTCGTACACTAAGGCATATTCATCATCATCAAAGAGATATGTTAAGTGGAGTAGCTTAATATAATAAAAATATATATCTTTATCCAATGAGGGTTCTATTTTGTGGGGATGTTCACATTCTTTAGATGTTGAAGGAATGAAATCTGTAAGAGTCGGAGCTTAGGTAGGATTTGGATATGACTCTTTCTCGGTAGTATATTTCTATGTATAACGATTAAATATTCCTAAGGGATTTTTATTCAATGAAACTTCCCTAGGTACCAAGAATGTTGTTAGTTTGTGTAGTTTTGCTCTTAGGGTGTCATGAACTTGATCAACTGTCTTTCAATTCATCTAGTTATCAAAATTTCATCCATGCCAAGCTATAACTTCTTGAAATTTATCATATTCTCCTAGTTGGGAAGGGGTTACACAATTCACCTATTCTAGGGAATTCTATAGTATCACCTATCTAGAAAAAACCAAGATTTTGAGGACATTTTTGAAGAGAAATTAGTTTGGGATGATGTGACCCAATATCCTATAGGAAGGGAAGTAGTCAATTCGATCAGTGAGGTTGGCCTCATTGGATTTATTGGTCTCCAGTAGCATGAGAATGTTATTTTAAATGGATTAAAGGAAATAATTGGGGACTTTATCATTTTATAATGAATTTTCTTTACTCATCTATTCCTTAAATCATGGGTGACCTTGATCTCTTTTACTTATGGTCAAGGCTAATTTTGTTGATTTTGTCACTCAATGAGAGGCACTATATAATTCTGGGACTACCTGGGTGCTTGAAGAGTCATTTATATTAGTTTGAGGGTAATAACACTAGTCTTCAGTTTACCAGGCATTTTCCCTGGTTTCAAGGGCATGGTTGTGATTTAGCTTGGGTCTATTGAATAGAATCTTCTATGAGTTTTTCCATCTCTATGAACTCATAGAGTCCATATAGATTATTCATTAAGATCAAAGGTTTTTGTTTCTCATCCCAATATTTTCATCACAGAGTTCCAGAAGTTTCTCTTGTAAGAGGGGGATGCTAAGTGAATATGTTAAATCTTTACATCTGTCAATATGTCAAAAACCCTCTAATATTTTCATTGTTTACAATTTTTAGGTATAAAATTTTCATTTTACATAACTTGGATCTGAACTAATAATATAATTGATTATGAAGATCTTCCTATACTATAGAGGATTCTACTAGAAGGTTGTTATATAAAATGGCAGTTGACCCATTCAGAGTTTATACAAAACATCTCAGATTGGTCACCACATATTGATCTCAAGGTCCCATAATCAGATCACATCAGGGCATAAATTTCATGAGATGCTATTATAGATCTCATATGCTATAAAAGGTTAAGAATATAGGATTGAATAAATTGGTCAGAGGCCAATTTTTATCCACCCATTTAGGATATGGATTTTTTTCGAGTTGAATAGGTGCATTCTTCCCTTCCATGCCTTTCATTAAAGCATACATGGATTCAATGGCGTTGAGTAGTTCTAAAGGTACCTTCATCTAAACCACCTCCCATAAATAGAGAGTGGACGAGGCTTAATGAGGTGTCCTATTTTTCATGTCCCACTAATTCTTAATCTGTGATAGGACTGAATGATCACCCTGATGGGGGAGAGCGTGTTTTTAAAATGGATGGAAGTCATGATCATCCTCAACCTTCTTATTTATGTAGACCGGTTTCCTAGATCTAGATCTACCCTGATGCTTAGATTTTTCTCTTGTAGGTGGATTGAATCTCTCCTGATGTATGGGAGGAGGGATATTTTCTTCAATTTTTAGATGATACTCAGTTGGAATGTTTCCCTTGAGTAGTTCAATGTTGAGTTGTTTGAGATTATATATCTCATTCTCATACTATGCCATCCATTCCTCTATGGAGGGGATTTCGAATCCTCTAGGTGGTGAGTGGGATGTATCCATACCTTTCCCTTTACCCTTGGTAGTGTTCCTCCATGGAGTTGGAAATTCATCATTTGGAGGTGCGGGGTTTTGGATCCTTCTCTAATTCTATATATGTGCAACCTCATTTTGTGCATCTAGACCACCTACCTCTCTAGGTATGGTTTCAGCATTGCATCCCTCTATATTCACATCTTGTTCTACACTATCTATTGTGTTGATGGTAATGATGTTCATTGAGGTGTATCGGTAAATGGTATTTAACCCATTACTCTCCACACAATTAGGTTATTCTATAATGCTTACTCCTAATTTTAGGGTTACATTCAAGTCATTTCTATGACCCCTTTCCATATTGGACCATTTTGGATTATGACCCTTATGGGGTTTGATTTCCTTTTCTGCATATTCCTCTCATCTTGTTCTATCAATTGTGACCTAAAGGGATTTTCTGATCATTCTTTCTAAATAGGCCCCAAATAGAAAATTCATGTCTTATGATGGGAGGAATAGATGGGAAGTTAGTGATCGACATTTACCACCCAACCTAGAGAAGACGGATTCCTTATAGGGAGATGATAATGATAAAAATTTCATATCCTTATAAGATGTGGAATATTTGGGGATTCTATTACAACTTTTTGATCATATTGTTGAGGATTTAATTATTCCAGTTAAGGATCTAATGGATCATGAGACTAAATTTTGGATATAAATTCCCCCATCCCTATGGGTTAAGGTTGATTTGGAACTAATATTAATTCCTCCATGACCCTATTGGGGTTTTATGAACCTGATAGTGGCAATTGAGATAAAAATTCCCCCAATCCTACAGGTTGGTGGTGACTTGCATTAGCTACTAATATTTCATGGATCCTCTCAAGTTTTTATATCCCTAGGGGTGGAGAAGGTGCTAAAAATTACCCTATCCCTATGGGTTCGGTTCACTCCTAGAAAATTTCTATGGTGGATGCTATTGGTATCCATTTTATTTGGAACATTTTTGATCATGTATGAGTCGGGCACAATGTCTACCTATGATAGGAATCATTTTCTATAGAAAGATGTTAGGTATTCCACAACTTTGAATTCCTTGTATGAAATGTGTTCCCATTTTTTGAGGGGCCCAGATTAGGAGTCTATTAGTGGCCCCCTCCCTCTATTCATGACATCCTGGCATCTTCAAAATGTGGGAGTCTCACTGTATTTTCCAAATGGAACATGTTTCACTCACTCCCTTGATTTCTCTTTAATCGATGACATTAAAGGATGTCATGTCTGGGGAGTTATGTAGTTCTAGGGATGTAGTGAATTTAAATACTCCATACTTTCCATATAACCATATTTGGATATTTGACGAGGCCTCAAAGATCAGTTGACAAAGAGTTGTAGTGAAATGGCAATAAGAGTGATATAGATTTTCGCTATGCTTTTTCAATCTTGGGCCATGTTCCATAAAGGGTATATTTGAAAATAAATCAAGAGTATTGTTTGAAGGTGACCCTTGTATCATAGATTGAGGAGGTGTTTATCTGTTAGGCATTAATTATTCACCCACATGTTCTCTCATAGGTAAGTGCACTCTTTCTCCAACTCATATGGGATCTCATAGTCAAAAGTGGTGATGGGCCAGAACATGGTTGGGAGGTTTTTTCTGGATAACTCTCCCCATATATCCATTTTGTAATATTCTTCATAATAATTATATACCTCCACCTGGTTAAACCATAAATGTTTCATATCTAGGTTACCTACTAACTATGATGAACGGTTGATGATAGTTGATGGGGTGTTATATATGATTAACCCTGGTGTTTCAAGAACCACTCTATACGAAGTTGTAAAAGTTTTGAGAACCTCTCTATATGAAGGTGTCTAGGTGAGGGGAGGATTTTATTTTCCATGAGATATATTACCATGGGGAGGTTTTCCATAGTAGACATTAGGTGTAGAGTCCCTATGATTCATCTATGCACTACCATGGGGAGTAATATCAAGGTATTGATCACCTTATACTTTGGTTTAAGAGTCTATAGACCCTTGAGGTGTTGTGGATATGTTTTGAATACCTCAAGTACATTAGAATTGAGAAGATCAGTTATATAAACTCATTCTACATTATGGCTAAAATATGTTGACCTTTATTTTGGGGTTAAGGAGGGATATGATCCTATATCATGATCATTACCAAAATTTGTTGATAAAAATATGGTGATGCTGGGATATGATCCCACTATAGAGACGATTATAGAGTATATTGGTGAGATTATATATTATCAGTAAGAATATGGGCCTACTTGTGGGTAGTTACTGAAATATGTTGGTCAAACCTGGATGAAGAGGGGTTATGATCCTGATTTATAAATTCATTACCTATCAGAATATGTCGATATACATTAAGAATGTGATAAGATTTATGAGCCTCCTCTTGTATATCCTCTGAAGGAGATTTGTGAAGTCATTAATTAGTGGAAGTAGGGATATGATCATGGAATCAGTGAGCTTCTAAAATATACTAAATAGCTTATTTGGCATGGATATGAGAAATATATGAGGTTATTTCCATATTATACCAATGAACCTCAGTTAGAGAAAGGATATGAGACTGGTCTTGTACTTTTAGAGTATATTGGTGAACTTTTTCAAAAGTAATGTTCCATGTCCCAAGGCATGTAAAAACCTGATTTCATGATCCCCAGTCAAAACATGGATATGAGCCTAATTTTATACCTTTTTAGTATGTCACAAGTATTTTTTGACAGTAATGTGTTCCTGTATCAAGGAATGTTCCAAACTAAGCTAGTGATCCCTGGTCAGAATGGGGATTTGAGCCTAGTCTTATTCCTCATCCTTTACTTGAATATAATGACAATACTCCCAGACATGAGAAATAATATGCACTTTCTCCAAAGTATCCACATATTCATACTGATCATGGTGATATACTAATATGTATGTTATAATATGAATATGTTCTTGTCCCTATATATGTACCAGTGCTGAAATATTCCATCAGATCACTTATTCTATTTCTAGAATGTAGTGACACTTTAAAAAAGTGTGTGTAGGAATGTAGGCTTACACATTCTCATAATATAAGATATACTAGTATATGTATTTGATTGAGGTAGGGATATAATCCCACTTTGGTCCTTCTTGTTCCATCAGAATATGTCGATGGGATTCATGTGTAGGGGAACTGATATGAGATTCCCCCATGCTTGTTGCAGGAATATGTGTTCAAGCTTGATCCAAGTGAGTAGGGATATGAGCATGTCCACTTTCTAGCACCATAATATGCCAATGGGAATCGTTAGTGGAAGCGGGGATATAATATCACTCATTTTTGCCCACAAGTTGATGTTCCTGGTGAGACCTCATTGGTACCCCATGCATGAGTGTCCAGGGTAGCAATTTTTCAAGTGGTTCTCTCAGTAGGAGATTGAGTGTCCTGGTAGGATGATACTGATAACGATGATTGAAATGATCCCTCCTAGGAAGCTACTAAACTGGGATGGATCCTTAACCAACTCCATGATCCACCTTCCTAATATATGGATGGTGTTTATTTCCTCACTTCAGGGATAAGCTTCTGGAGCAATTTTAGGTGGTAATAGGTTCCAATGGTTTAATTTTTTCTTTCCCTAAATGAGATGACCTTATTAGATTTTTCGTCTAGAGATCTATATGTGCAGCCTTGAGGTTCGAGATTATACTATGTTGGTGGTACTTCTGAACCATCACATTCACCAACTGAAGTTGAATTCATCAGGTGGGTGAGGTTTTTTTCTAACCCATAAAGGTTACTACTTTATCTGAGGTTTAAGAACATTTGATTGATAAAGACATTATCTTAGGTTAAGATGTTTATATATATATATATACACATTCAAAAAAAAGGAATAAGGTCACCGATCGGTTCATCATCGCAAGTGTGAAACATGGTCAATAAGTTATTCCTTGGTAAAACAATTGTATTTTATTTTTATTGGTTCAACTATTTTTCTCACATGGAATTTTTGGGCCAAGAATGTTTTATCTCATGGGAACCTTGGTTAAATTTTATTATTGAAGGATTTCACTTCAAGCATTCCATTTTTGTTTCTATAGGGGATGAAAAACAAAATTGCCCAATGCATGTTCAACTAATTGTTTTTATTATTTGAAATATTTCATATTGGGTTCACCATTTTTGTTTCCTTCATAGATTATATAGTGTATTAGGTTTGTGAAACAATATTCCCAATGCTTATAATAATTCTGTTATTCTATCATTACATTCTTTCACACTAGGATCACCATTTTTGTTTCCTATTGAGTAATAGGTGATGAAAATTGATTGGGTGGATCAAGTCTGGTTACATAATCATTCACGTTAGTTTCACCATTTTCATCTCCCATGGAAACTCCTAACTCCTCCCACATCCATAATAAGGTACATGCCTACTTTCCAAAGGTGGGTGTTCATTTGGGATTTCAATCCCAATGACACTTAGGAACCCACATTGATCGAGAGGATGGGAGGTATGGCTCATCACACTTTTTTAGGGGGGTATTATTTCCTATTCCAAGAATCTCATATAGGTTTATGATATGGTCATGAATCTCTTCTATATCCAGATATAAGATTGGTTACCAAAATAAAATTATTGGGTGTTGAATCCTTTTGCATGTAAATGAGGTTCTATTAATTAGACCATTAGTATGTATCTATGGTTCTCCATTTTTTTATTTCTTAGAAATGGGTAGCTACTATTACTTTGAAGTCATATAACTAGGAACTTTGGAGTTTTCTTCCCTTTGTGGAGGTGATTGGTTTTTCAAGGATAGGATTGAACCTTCATGAGGTGTTATACGTATCCTATTTATAATGGGAATAAAACCATGTCTAGTTCATTGGAGTCTGGGACATGACAATTAATGTCATGAAAAAAGGACATATATTAGGGAACTTAGGCACCGAGTATGGATCACAAGCCTTATAAAGGTTTTCTATGTATCCTTCTTATAACAGTAATTAGATTAATTGTATTTAGATCTTCCCTCAATGCACTTATGGGTTCTGAAATATAATTAACACCCATGAGGGTTATTCCCTAGGGTTTACAAATATTGGAATACCCTTGGGAATTACACTGAGGTGGATTCCCTTTATATGGTGGAAATCAATCTTTCCATTGAATGAGGCTTACACAATAATGTTTCCTGGGCTGGGGGAAATTTTATGATTCTATTAATATGATCGTTTCAAATCCCTAAGCCCACATGAGTCATGTTTGGTGTGAGAAACAAGGGATATCAAGTGTTCAAACTCACCGCATATGGATACAGGACTTATGCCCTAGGGTGATCTTAATGGGGTGTTTGATATAGATCTCAGACCTTAGGAAGGTGTCCTACTTATCCTGATTATAATAAGTATTGGTGTCCTTATAGTTCAATTATAATCTTAATCTATAGATGGATGAGGAAGAATGATAAACCCACATGAGAGTTTTGGTCACATGGGTTAGAGTGTATGAGATATGGAGATACTTTCACCAAGTTGGATGCCAAATTGGGGCTCAGACTATAGGAACGCATCCTATATATCCTATTTGGATAAAATTAGGGTTCTTTTAGTTCAAAACGGGTGAATATCCAAGTTTTTATACTGGAAAAGGCTATCATGTCTTGGGGTGTCTGTCTGACATGTCTGGAGATATCTGGACATGTCCTAGTTGTCATCCTAACATGCTTAAGGATGTCTGGAATACATGTTTGAGGTTTCTAACTTATGATCCAACTGAATTGTTTGGGGGGCTCCACATGATCTATTAAAACATTTCCAATGGTGTCACATTATTAGGGCTAACAATCCTCAGGGATACCACATGATCTGGATGACATTTCTAGGGGACTTTGTGTGGTCTGTTCATTACATTAGGTGTTTTCCTATGATCAAGAAAGGTTATACGAAGCACATTATGGCTTCACATGAAAATAAGTGTCTCTTAATTTTCATAAATCTTCTATATTTTTCATCCTTTATTTCATAAATTCATCAATGTTCATAAATAATTTCCTATTTTGATCTTTTGTGACCTCTTTGACACATAAAAATGCCTTTGTGTAATCTAGACCGTGCACCAGAATTCCTTTAAATGATCAATAGGGTGATCATGAAATGAATATATACATGATTCTTAATCCATTAATTAATTCCCCAATGTTACCTAGTATAAGACCCTTTCTATTTCATGGCTTTCCACTCTGAGAAGACATCTCTCACCTATGTTCTCTCCTGTGTGTGTTTTTTGGGAAAAGGTGTGGGAATTTATAGGGATCACCACCCGAATCTACATTGCTTCACAAAAAATGTATATCATAGATATGGGATTGAGTTAGTGGAGGTATCATCACATCTCATGTTGGGTGCAATCATCACTGGTTTCCAATCCCATATGATCCATGCTCGGAGTGAGAAACAAGAGATGGGAAAATATTGGACACATTTCATGGGAGTGTACCTATATGAGGCTTACACGCTGAGGTTTCCCTTAGAGAGGTAAGATTACCAGTCTCATGGAGAGTATGGTATCAAGATCATACCTTAGGAATTCATCCTATTTATTCTATTTATAATAGAAATAAGAGTCTTCATATCTCAATCCATCCCTAAACTATTGATGGGTTTAGGGTACTTGGGGGTATGGTTGGGTTTTACGCTCAAGAGAAATCTTGCTTAAAATCCCACATCTATATCATTGATAGATAGGTAAGGATGATATAATCATAGTAGTATTTAGATTCTATGATCTAAAGTAATATTAATATGAAGGAAATCAAAATAGGGTGTTTTAACATTCCATATATTCATTCATTTATCCTCTAATGGATAAAGAGAGATAATGACCATGGAATTTCAATCAGATATGATTATATGGCATGAATACCATTTTGAGAGCATGAAATGAATATGGTTACATGAGTGTATAACCCTAACCCATTAGGGGATATCCAATTTTAAGGTGGGAACCCAGCTGATGGTTTATGGTCGAGGGTATACATGGTGTTTGTCCAAGGTGCTTTGCCTTATTAAAGTAGACATGCCAATGGGATGTTTCATGATCATAATAACTTGTCTAGGATGTCTTCTCATGATTATATTGACTTGTATGGGATTTCTTCACATGATCAAAATGAATTTTCCAAGTATTGTCACATGATCAAGATAACATGTCCAATTTTATATGAGGATATCATGAGACCAGTGAAGATTTACATGATCACATGATCTTGAGGGAGTCATGTGATGGAGTTTCATGATTATATTCCCAGAATATTTTTCCAAGGTTTCAACCCTTTATATGAATATGATTACATTAAGTCATGGGTTCATAAATCTAATCCCTTATATAATCTTATTTTATGAGAAGAGGTCTTAGGTGATGAGCTCATATGTGAGCCACATGGACAGAGGGTGCATTGATGAAGGTTTTCAGCCCATTTTCATACATGGGGTGCATACATCAGGGTTGTGCAATCCCAAGAGAGTCATGTAATCAAGGGAAAAATTCTAAGGCCACAAGATCAGAGGCACATGAGGATATCACATATCCAAAGGTGACTATCCAAGGTTCCTAGAGGCATCATATGTGTAGAGGATACATGTTGAGGGTTATCTATCTAGACCACTCAAATTAGGGATGGCATCCCACATGAAAAGGTCTGATAGAATGATTCACATGAAGACTTATGAGGGTGTCTAGGAATAGGTCTTCACATGATAGAATTTCATGATGATAAAATCATTATGTGATCACTTTAAGGGTATCATGTGATGGGTATCACAATTATCTAGATAATCCCTCTGAAGGAAGTTTCTAATTATCTCCCCCCTTTGTTTTCCATCTCCGCTTCTCCATTTCCTCTCATGCCCTCAGTCTTGTTCATCCTTTTCTCTCCATCTCCCACTCCGCTCATGTGTGTTTTAAAAAGGGGAGAATGATTTTATATTGGTTGAGGAATCTAGGTATATCATTGTTTTTAATGGTGATGTTTTCACATACACTAGCTTGAGGTGGTGGGTGCCATCACATGATCAACATCACATGATCAAAAGAAGGATTTATGTGATGGAATTATTGATCGCTACCAAGGCTTATCATGATAGTTCCAAGGGAATTTTATGATAATTTTTTGTTCATGCAATGGATTTTTGGGTAATAGTTGAGAGCTTCACATTATGGCTTCGGAGGCTTCACATGATCATGTGTCATGTCTGCAGATAGCCACTGAAAAAACCTCAAAAGGATCTTTTTTATGTGAATGGTGTGATGTAATCAAATCCTCACATGGGTATAATATTTTGACTACTTGACTCTTTGTTTATATTTTGATAGCCTCCTTCGGTTCCCATGATAAGATTCATGTGATGATTGCTTGGAACTCAGTGATTGTTTGTTCCCTCTGTTTGATCATCATTAATTCATGTGACAACTTCAGGAAAAATACATGAATGGATTAATTTTTTTCCACCAAATAATTTTGTTTCCACAATGAAATAATGTGATGGTATCTCATTACCATATTCATGAAATGGATCGATTCTCTGATTCACTGCATGTATGCAAACGAAGTTTTATGAATGCCTTCGGGGCATCGAGTGGGTAATGGTTGGCTTGGTTTGATCGATAAAGAAGGCTAATACACACTAGATTAAAGGGTAGATTTTATTGGGATTTCATGAACACCATCAAAGGATGTCAGGAATGGATCATGATATTAAACCAGTGTTTGGTGAGTGTGGCAGGTGAGTGAAGGTTAAAGATGATGTAGAGGAATGATTGAACGGCTCAGAAAATCAGATCAGACGGATGTGGTTTTATCTATATATTTTTATAGAGTAATAGTGTGTGTTACATGGGTTCATCCCACATTGATTTTATGGGTGTAATTTCCATGCTTAATAAACCATCATGGACCATCGATACTCTAGAAGAAAGTACCAGTGTCTGTTACTAACATATGATGGCACTGACCCATGTCAACCCACTCTCCAATACATTATTGACCTGTCACGACCCATCCTCGGGGCCCATGTCGTGACTACCCCAAGCCTACCTTCCATAGGCCAGGGGCTGGCGACTAGCACCAAGGCGTAAATCCCGGTAAAGGGGAAGGCATTTCCTTTGTAAAGTAAACAAAAAACACCACAGAGTAAGCAGGAAGAAGTAAACACTAAGTAAAAACTGGTACAACAGTAAGTGTGGAAAGTAAGTGGGCCAGAATACAAACCCAAACTAAAAGTAAAGTACAACTCGAAAGGAAAAACAGCAACTGAAAAGTAAATCCGCAACATCGAGCCATCCACTGGAAGTCCCACCTGAAGGGTGGGTACATAAATCCTCCACTGCTCCTCGGGTCCAGCCGACCGCTCCGAGTACGTCCCGCCCAGTGGTCCACCTCCAGGTACCGTCCTGCTCCGCAAGCCTCCACCACGATCAGCGCTGTCCGTCGTCTGCAACAAACACAACGTAGTGCGGGCATAGCCCGTGTAGGGGTGAGTATAAGATACTCAGTAGGGACCCCGACACCTCCTAAGGTCTCCTAGAATCCACAAAGGATAACCACAAAGGAAAGATACAATCACGAAGTAACATCCGACACTGCTTAGGTATATGCCCATACATATACCAAAGTCATCAATTCTCGCTCGGTTCCAACATCCGAGATCAAGTACAACCCAGTCCACACAGGAAAGCAAAACATAAATCCACACAGGATAGCACAACACAATCCACAAAGGAAAGAAAAACAAGATTCAGCTCACACAGGATATACTTCTTCGTAAGACGATAGAGATGATCAGATGTAGCCACTGATTCATCTAAGCTGTCGGACCCACAAAGGATCGGTAGGTACTAACCCCCGCAATGACCCACATAGGATCAATCATGAAGTTGAAACCATAGCTATTGGGAAACTCCTTCTCCATCAAGTACAGTGGTTATGCCGCTACAACCAAGCGCTTCCCTCTAACCTTGGACTGTTGTAGTACTCCACCTATCGAGTACTGTGGGACTACTGCTACAACCAAGCGCTTCCCACCATGGGTCTGCTGCTACAACCAAGCGCTCCCCCTCATAGCCTCTAGAGGTACTCCTTCTGTTGAGTATCACGGGCCAGCCGCTACAACCAAGCGCTCCTCCTTCGTGGGTCTGCCGCTACAACCAAGCGCTCCCCCATGCTGCTACAACCAAGCGCTCCTCCTTCGTGGGTCTACCGCTACAACCAAGTGCTCACCCTCATAGCCTCCAGAGGTACTCCTTCTGTTGAGTACTGCGGGTCTGCCGCTACAACCAAGCGCTCCTCCGCCGTGGGTCTCCTGCTACAACCAAGCGCTTCCCACTGGGCTATCCGTAACACACCGAGTCGTTCGATCATCAATCGTCAAGTCTCAACCGGCTCTAGGGTTTCCGCACACAGCATGCTCGTTCCGGGAGGGTCCACTTCATGAGCTAAGAGGTCGATGCATCAACTGACATGTAGTTCGGAGTCGATGTATCCCAAGATGTACTGTAGTGGTCACTGCCGAAAACACGGAGGATTCCCGTACTGTTTTCATCATCGTCACAGTCGCAGCCAGCTCCAGGGTTCCTGCACATAGCAAGCTCGTTCGGGAGGGTCCGCTCCACGATCCGAGAGGCTGATACATCAACTGACACAAAGTCCGGAGTTGATGTATCCAAAAGTTCCGTATCGTCAACAGGAACTCAACGCAACAGACGGCGCGTCAATCGGACGCCCGGTCTGAGAGTTATTGGCTTTTTCGTTCCAGGGGCCCGGTTGGTTTTTAAGGGAAAACCAACCCGACCGTACTCCACCTGCATCCAAACCTCAGGAGGAGTAAGCCAAAAGATCTGTCTCACTTAGAGGTATCCATCAAAGTCGACGGTACGTCAATCGGACGTCTGGAGCTCAAGTTATAAGTGTTTCCGCTCCGAGGGCCCGGTTGGTTTCGTGTATGAACCAACTTGGCCGAACCCAAAGTATTCCGAAACCCTGGGTGTAGTATACCAAAACGACTGTCTCGATCCAAGGATCGTGTTGCTACTGACGGTGCGTCTATCGGAGGTCTGTAGCCCAAGATATGTGCGACAAACCAAAAAGGGGGCGAAAACAGGGGGTCTGGGCCCGGACCGACCCGGTTTGGTGCGGCCCGGCCCGGCCTGGGTGCGACCCGGCCCAGCGGGTCGGCTCGGCTCGGCCGAGAGGCCGAGCGAAGGAACCGCGGCCCCTGCGCGGGGGCCGTTCCACAGCACCCGGACGCGGCATGCTGGCCGCGTCCCGCCTCCCGGTTCCGCGCGGCCGCGGAACCGCCTCGCCACCGCGGCTTCAGCCACGACGGGTTTTGTCGGCGGTGCGCCGGGCGCCCCCGCCGCCTGGCGTGAGATTCCACGGACCACCGGACGCGCTCCGGTGGGCCGTTTTATGTTCGATCTTCGCCAGTGGTCCTCCCAGGACCCGACCTTCACTGCAAGGCCCTCAAATCGCCCTTGCAGCCCCATTTGTCATCGTCCACCGTTCCGCACACTAAGAATGAGAAAGAATGCGGTGGTTCGGACTTGTTCGTTGGTCCGCACCCACCGTGTTAGCGGTTTGAAACAACACCATAATATTTTCCATCAATTTGATAAACCCCGAACCGCAATAATAATCCACGGACCAACAGTTAATTAGTTGGTCCGCGTTCATGCCTTGAAGGGAAAAAACATGGAGTATTATCATTTTCAAAACAACCCCTACCTCGTAGTTGTCGTCGGACGAGTGCGAGTACGTCGCGGAATTGACCGTCGCGGTAGGAGGTGATCGTCGCGTCGTCGAAGGGCGTCATGTCGACGATCTCCGAGGGTTAAAGAAACACACGGATTTAATTATAACAATTAAATCCATGTTGTTGTTATAAACCACAAAGAATTAAAAGGTCCGCAATCCCCTACCTCAAGATGCCGATCAAATATTGTCGCGGGGATGGTTCATCGTGGAAGAAGCGTTGCGGAGGGAGAATCGTCAGCGTCACGTCGTCGATCTCTGGGGGTTTGGCGTTCTTCATCGCCCTTTGTCGGAAGCCGGCGTTCTTCACGTTCTTCGCATCCTTCGCGAAGGAGGAAGAAGATCTTAAGTCTCTATCAAATCCTCTCAACAAAACGCACCCCAGAAGAAAGGTGTGTTGGTCTTATTTTAATAATATGTCAACGGTTTGAAAACAGGTTAAGAAATGAAAAACTTAATTCATAGAATTAATTTCAAAGAATTTACCGCCCAATTAATAGGAGCGTTTAATTGTTTAAGAAAACTCCCCAGTTGACTTTCATTAAAAAGGGTTTTCGCGGGTGCGTTACTTAGCGGAAAAGGAACGGTGGGGCTCATGTGGGCCCCACCTCACAAATATCCTACCAAGAGGGTAGGATATTTTTGGGTTCCACCCCATCTGCTTCAACTCAGCTTAATCAGCTTTAAGTGGATTTTAAGCGGACTTAAGTGAAATAAAATAAATTTTGTTGTACCACATTATTTTATTTCTTAACTTAAAGCCCAAAAATTAGAAACCACACCCGAGAAAACGCAACTCCGGAAGAGGCGTTTCTAAGAAAATACTGGCACTGCGATTCCATCGGTGCCCTCGGAATTTGATTCCGATCACCGGTTCAAAAGTTAGAAAAACCCACTCGTTCGTTCACTGAACGTACCCGAGCCAAACTTCGGAAAATGATTTCGGGCACACCGAGCCTCGGAATCAGGTGCCGTCAGAAACTGCGTTCTTGTAAAATTCCAAAGAAAATTAAGAAAAAAATTTCCTTGAAAATTACGGGTCTTTACATCACTCCCACCTCAGGGCTTTACGTCCCCGTAAAGATATATCATAATCTAGGGAAACAAATGTGGGTACTGAGCACGCATCTGAGCCTCCCGCTCCCAAGTGCTCTCCTGGAGGTTCTCGTGCTGCCATCTGATGCGCACTAGAGGAATCTACCGCCCACGTAGGACCCACTCCTGTCAATCCTCGATCTCCACCAGGACCTCCGAAAGTCGCCCCATCATCAACGTCTAGCTCCCCATGGTCAATGATGTGCGTCGGGTCATGCACGTATCTCCTTAGCTGAGATACTTGGAAGACGTCATGCACCCGGTGCAACTGAGGTGGTAGAGCGAGGCGATAAACCACCTCGCCAATCCGACTGAGGACCTAAGCATGGAGATAACTTGCCACCTCGGCCAAATCTCTATAGTCCACGTCGAGGTGAGACACGCAAGAAGACGTGGTCGCCATCCTCGAACTCTAGTGGCCTCCGCCTCCTGTCAGCATAAGACTAATGCCGGCTCTGAGCTGTCATCATCTGCTCTTGGATGACTTGGACCTTTCTGGTCCTACAAGAGCTGCTGAGATTTCTTCTTTTCCGATAAGAGAAATCCGGTCTCATCCCCTGGATAAACCATGTTCTTCGCCTAATACAGTCAATCCTAATATGGATGATACTATTCCATACCAAGGATGACGCCGTAAGGCCTCGGCGCTACTACCAAGATATCCAATCGTTACTCTCGCCTCCAAGGGTTGAGTCACACTGTCGGCATCAGTGTGTGGTCACTAGGTCTCATCTAGTAGGTATCTCAAAGTGAGGGTCAAGTCAACGGTTTTTAAACCGGAACCTATTAGTTAAAACTAAAAGAGAGGACAGGAAGGTAAAGGCCACAAGAAAAGTGTCTTTTATTACTGAAGCTCAAAGTACAAAGACACAAAACATCTACAAACAAACATCAACAACGCTAGAAGTAGCATAAACAAAAGTCTCCAGGGCTAGAGCTAGTCCTGATCCTGTTCATCTGCTCCCGGAGCTCCACGATCGTAGGCCTCAGTTGCCTGAAGCTGAGCTCTCCCATGTCCACCAGCTCCATGTGGTCGGGGTAGACCTCCTGGTGGTGGTGGTGGCAACACCTCGAAGCGTCGTCCACCCCCAGCTACATGGCCAGCTCCCCTGCCACGGTCTCCTGCTCCATGCGATCCGCCTCGATCAAATATCTGCCTCTACCTGGGATGTCCTTTATTCATCTAATGGTCATCCATATGGCGGGTCGGATAGTCACGAGCCATGTGACCAACCCCGCCGCAGGAGTAACACTGTCCGCTCATGGTAAGTCGTTGTCCACCCCGGGTGCCTTGCACAAACGATCATGTGTCACGCAGTCAACCACCGGTAGGTCTAGTCCTCTTGGACCCCTGCGTCATCTGTCTACTTCCCACTGTAGAAGACTCTGTCGCATGCCGGCTAGTGGTGGGTCCTGCTACTGGAGACTGCTCAGCAAGGAAACTATCCACTAAGAGGGCTTGCTCCAACACTCCTGTCTGCATCGGAATGATGTGAGAAACAACTGAAGCTCTGATCTATCGCCTGAGCCCCTGCTCGAAGGTTTGGGCCCTGAAGAATGGGTCTCGTACCATGTCCATGGAATAGCGCGAGAGATCGGTAAACCTCTCCGCGTACTGGGCTACTGTCATGCTGCCCTACCGCAGTTGTAGTAGCTCCTGGATGCGCACCGCTCGGAGGGTGGCTGGGATGAACTCTGAGCGAAAAAGGATCTCAAAGTCCTTCCAAAGGAGTGATGCCTCGTCGTGCACGTGGAGCATCAAGATCCACCATCTTCCTGCTGCCTCATGCAGGAGGCTCGCTGCAAGGACCACCATAAGGTCTGCTGGTGTCCTCACTAACCGGAAAACTCGTACAACCGCCTCCAGCCAGTCCTCGGCTGCCTGGGGGTTCGTCTCCCTGCGGAACCTGGGTGGTCACTGGCGCTGGAACTCATGTAGTGCACTAAGGAGACATGCATCATCAGCGGCTGGGGCTAGAAGCATCGGTGGCTCGGCGGGTAGAGGTACCACCGGTGCCTCTGCTGTCAAAGGGCCCTGTACCGAGGCCTCGTCGCTCGGTGGGCTGTCGTCACGCTCAACTCTCGGAACCCTAGATGGCTGCCGTCGTGGGGCCATCCTGAAAAGGAAACAGGTGTTCCACAGTCTGAACAGTATACCTAGTGAGCTGACATAAAGTAATCACAAAAAAAACTTGTAACACACATGCAATCAATGTTTTCGTGCATTAAGTCGGAAATCAGAAGTCAGGGTCCTGGTGTATGGATACGTCGGCCGCCGCACCAACACTGGGATCCCTAGACTGAAAACCACACCCAATATGCTTAACACTATTGCTTCACATAGAAAAGATCAGAGTCCCAAGTTCTGCGGTAGAACCGAACTCCTTTGATACCAATTTGCCACGACCTGTCCTCGGGGCCCGTGCCGTGACTACCCCAATCCCGCCTTCCATAGGACAGGGGATGGCGACTAGCACCAAGGTGTAAATCCCGGTAAAGGGGAAGGCATTGCCTTTGTAAAGTAAACAAAAAACACCACAGAGTAAGCAGGCAGAAGTAAACACTAAGTAAAAACTGGTACAATAGTAAGTGCGGAAAGTAAGTGGGCCAGAATACAAACTCAAACTAAAAGTAAAGTACAACTTGAAATGGAAAACAGCAACTGAAAAGTAAATCCACAACGTTGAGCCGTACACTAGAAGTCCCACCTGAAGGGTAGGTACAAAAAGACTCCACTGCTCCTCGGGTCCAGCCGACCGCTCCGTGTACGTCCCGCCCAGTGGTCCACCTCCAGGTATCGTCCTGCTCCGCAAGCCTCCATCACGATCAGCGTTGTCCGTCGTCTGCAACCAACACAACGTAGTGCGGGCATAGCCCATGCAGGGGTGAGTATAAGCTACTCAGTAGGGACCCTGAGACCCCCGAAGGTCTCCCAGAATCCACAAAGGATAACCAAAAAGGAAAGATACAATCACGAAGTAACATCCGACACTGCTTAGGTATATGCCCATACATATACCTAAGTCATCAATTCTCGCTCGGCTCCAACATCCGAGCTCAAGTACAACCCAGTCCACACAGGAAAGAAAAACGTAAATCCACACAGGATAGCACAACACAATCCAAAAAGGAAATCAAAACAGGATTCAGCTCACACAGGATATACTTCTTCGTAAGACGATAGAGATGATCATATGTAGCCACTGATTCATCTAAGCCTTCGGACCCACAAAGGATTGGTAGGTACTAACCCCTGCAATGACCCACATAGGATCGATCATGAAGTTGAAACCATAGCTATTGGGAAACTCCTTCTCCATCAAGTACAGCGGTTATGCCGCTACAACCAAGCACTTCCCTCTAACCTTGGACTGTTGTAGTACTCCACCTATCGAGTATTGTGGCCCTGCTGCTACAACCAAGTGCTTCCCACCATGGGTCTGCTGCTACAACCAAGTGCTCCCCCTCATAGCCTCTAGAGGTACTCCTTCTGTTGAGTACCATGGGTCAGCCGCTACAACCAAGCGCTCCTCCGTCGTGGGTCTGCTGCTACAACCAAGTGCTCCCCCATGCTTCTACAACCAAGCACTCCTCCGTCGTGGGTCTGCCGCTACAACCAAGCGCTCCCCATCATAGACTCCAAAGGTACTCCTTCTGTTGAGTACCGCGGGTCTGCCACTACAACCAAGCGCTCCTCCCCCGTGGGTCTCCTGCTACAACCAAGCGCTTCCCACTGGACTATCCGTAACACACCGAGTCGTTCGATCAGCAGTCGTCAAGTCTCAACCGGCTCTAGGGTTTCCGCACACAGCATGCTCGTTCCGAGAGGGTCCACTCCACGAGATAAGAGGTCGATGCATCAACTGACATGTAGCCCAGAGTTGATGTATCCCAAGATGTACCGTAGTGGTCACTGCCGAAAACACGGAGGATTCCCGTACGATTTTCATCATCGTCGCAGTCACAACCAACTCTAGGGTTCCTGCACACAGCAAGCTCGTTCGGGAGGGTCCGCTCCACAAGCCGAGAGGCTGATACATCAACTGACACAAATTCTGGATTTGATGTATCCAAAAGTTCCGTATCATCAATAGGAACTGAACGCAACAGACGGCGCGTCAATCGGACGCCCGGTCTGAGAGTTATTGGCTTTTTCGTTCTAGGGGCCCGGTTGGTTTTTAAGGAAAAATCAACCTGACCGTACTCCACCTGCATCCAAACCTCGGGCGGATTAAGCCAAAATATCCTTCTCACTTAAGGAAATCCATCAAAGTCGACGGTACGTCAATCGGACGTCCGGAGCTCAAGTTATAAGTGTTTCCGCTCCGAGGGCCCGGTTGGTTTCGTGTACGAACCAACCCGGCCGAACCCAAAGTATTCTGAAACCTTGGGTGTAGTATACCGAAATGACCGTCTCGATCCAAGGATCGTGTTTCCACTGACGGTGCGTCGATCAGAGATCCGTAGCCCAAGATATGGGCGAAAAAACAAAAAGGGGACGAAAACGGGGGGTCTGGGCCCGGACCGACCCGGCCCGACCCCCCCTGGGTCGGACCGAACCGGGTCGACCCGACCTGGTTTGGTGCGACCCGGCACTGCCAGGGCGGCCCGGCGGGTCGGCTCGGCTCGGCTCGGCTCAGCCGAGCGGCCGAGCGAAGGAACCGCGGCCCCCGCGCGGGGGCCGCTCCGCAACACCCAGACGCGGCATGCCGGCCGCGTCCCACCTCCCAGTTCCGCGTGGCCGCAGAACCACCTCGCCGCTGCGGCTTCAGCCACGGCAGGTTTTGTCGCCGTCGCGCCGGCGTGAGATTCCGCGGACCACCGGACGCGCTGCGGTGGTCCGTTTTACGTGTGGTCTTCACCAGTGGTCCTCCCGGGACCCGACCTTCACTGAAAGGCCCTCAAATCGCCCTTGTGGCCCCGTTTGTCGTCGTCCCCCGTTCCGCACACTAAGAATGAGAAATAATGTGGTGGTTCGGACTTGTTCGTTGGTCTGCACCCACCGCGTTAGCGGTTTGAAACAACACCATAATATTTCCCATCAATTTGATAAACCCCGAACCGCAATAATAATCTACGGACCAACTTTTTAATTAGTTGGTCCGCATTCATGCCTTGAAGGGAAACAAACATGGAGTATTATCATTTTCAAAACAACCCCTACCTCGTAGCTGTCGTCGGACGAGTGCGAGTACGTCGTAGAATTGACCGTCGTGGTAGGAGGTGATCGTCGCGTCACGGAAGGGCGTCGCGTCGACGATCTCTGAGGGTTAAAGAAACACACGGATTTAATTATAACAATTAAATCCATGTTGTTGTCATAAACCACAAAGAATTAAAAGGTCCACAATCCCCTACCTCAAGATGTCGATCAAAGATTGTCGCGGGGATGGTTCGTCGTGGAAGAAGCGTTGCGGAGGGAGAATCGTCGGCGTCACATCGTCGATCTCCGAGGGTTTGGCGTTCTTCGTCGCCCTTTGTTGGAAGCTGGCGTTCTTCGCGTTCTTCGCGTTCTTCATGTTCTTCGCGAAGTAGGATGAAGATCTTAAGTCTCTGTCAAATCCTCTCAACAAAACGCACCCCAGAAGAAAGGTGTGTTGGTCTTATTTTAATAATATGCCAACGGTTTGAAAAAAGGTTAAGAAACGAACAAATTAATTCATAGAATTAATTTCAACGAATTAACCGCCCAATTAATAAGAGCGTTTAATTGTTTAAGAAAACGCCCCAGTTGAATTTCATTAAAAAGGGTTTTCGTGGGTGCGTTACTTAGCGGAAAAGAAACGGTGGGGCTCATGCGGGCCCCACCTCACAAATATCCTACCAAGAGGGTAATATATTTTTGGGTTCCACCCCATCCACTTCAACTCAGCTTAAGAATATTTAAGTGTCTTTTAAGCGACCTTAAGTGAAATAAAATAAAGTTTGTTGTACCACATTATTTTATTTCTTAACTTAAAGCCCAAAAATTAAAAACCACACCTGAGCAAACGCAACTCCGGAAGAGGCGTTTCTAAGAAAATACCGGCGCTGCGATTCCATCAGTGCCCTCGGAATTTGATTCCGAGCACCGGTTCAAAAGTTATAAAAACATGCTTGTTCGTTCACTGAACGTACCCGAGCCAAACTTCGGAAAATGATTCCGGGCACACCGGGCCTCGGAATCAGGTGTCGTCAGAAACTGCGTTCTTGTAAAATTCCAAAGAAAATTAAGAAAAAAATTTCCTTGAAAATTACTGGTCTTTACATGACCCATGATGTGACATTGCTTCTCTCTTTGTGATAACTTGAGTTCCCACCCCATGCTTCTTGTTTGATCCGGTCAGGTTGTCTGTCTGGGTTTGGTCAAGGAAACTCCCATATATACCTAGTTTGAGCTGGTAGATTAGCAAACCATGGTTGGCCATTTTTTGACTAAGGGAATACATAAAATACATAGAATAATTATCTAGGTAAAATGAATATAATAAGGGCGAAAAATATATATTTCCTTATAAAGTGAATCCCAATTCCAATCCTATTTTTCAAGCATTCCATTTTTGATTCCTTCATGAAAATTATATTAATATTTTTGCATGGGATTCATACTTCAAAAATCTCTAACAATAAAGTGTATGATTCACAACTATGGGTTCCAACAATCTTTGTTTACTTTATTTCATATATTGTCATTTTTTATTTAGTCACAAAAATTGTTAAGTTCACATTGTAAATTTTGAAGATGTTCGGATTATAATATGAAAATGAATTTTTTGGGTTGAATAAGGTCAAAGGAATAATTGTTCCATTTTTTACATTATATTAATATTGAATAAATTTTTAATTTTATAAATTAATAAAGAAATTAGAACCATTCATGGATGATCGACATGTAATATCAAATACATCGTATCTTGGAGGTGGTAGTCTACAGGTGATCATGAGCGACATTTCTATTTTTCTACTAGATGGAAAAAAATAAGGTATATGATATATTATTTTCAAAAAAATCACAATTATTTTATACAGGTTATATTTATTCATTAGTTCCATCTTTATGACCCACCATGTGTGGCAGTAATAAAAAATGATTCACATCACTTTGTGGAGGTGGTATTCCACACATATGCACGAGTGGCGTTATCATTTTCAAATTCATATAAAGGGTGAGAAGTAAAGTAATATATTATTCATATAGAATCATAATAAAGTCATAAAAACCATATAAATTCATTAATTATATCTTTATAACAAGTTTATTTTAGGAGGTTAAGAAAAATGAAACACATCGCTTCATGGAAAAAAATTCTTCTAGAATAAATCTAATTCATTTCCGACTAAAAAATTATATAATATTATCATATTATATATGGATAATTAATATATATATATATATATTAACATTAATAAGATGTATAATTTATTTATTATTTATATTACCTTGGTTGTAACATTCTTCCACTATAAAAGAAGCATATTAGAGGGGGTTACTTAGAGGGGTTATGCATAACCCCCTCTAAATTCATTTTTTGTATAATTAGAGGGGGTACTACACAACCCCTTCTAATCATCGACTTTAGAGGGGATTATGATCTCCCTCTAAATTCATTTTCTATAAAAATTAGATGGGTTTTTCTACAATACTCATTAATCATCGAATTTAGAGGGGGTTATGGACCCCCTATAATTTCTTAAATTAGAGAGGGTTTTGAACCCCCCCTAAAAATTTAACATTATTTTTTTAATATTCAGTTGGATTTTAGAGGGGGTTCAAAACCCCCTCTAATGTCTTAAATTATAGGGGGTGGAAATCCCACTCTAATATCTTAAAATAGAAGGGGTTCAACCCCCCCCCCCCCCCTCTACTTTCTTAAATTAGAGGGGGTCCAAAACCCCCTAACTTAAAAGATTACAAGGGGTTGTGAACCCCCACTATTTAAAAAAAAGAAACTTCCATAATATATATATATATATAATTAAAACACAATATATAAATGTATTTAAATACATTATATGAACATATTATATAAAATACTTAAATGATTTTATTTAATTGTATTTATATATATACATAAATATAATTTTATAATATTAGGTAAATTAATATATATTTATTTTTATAAATTTTATTTCATATAATATTAATTATTTATAATATAAAAGTATAAACATATAATATAAATATATACATAAATATAATTTATTTAAAAAATATATCATATAAAAACCCAAGCATTTAGTTTTTATAAATTATATTATAATAATAATAAATATATTTTTATATAATAGGTTTATGTCTTTATATTATATATAATTAATATTATATGAAATTGAATTTATAAAAATAAATTTATATTAATGTACACAATATTATAGAATTATATTTATTTAAATACAAATATATATTAAAGTACATAATAATAAATATATGAATTGAAATACATTATATAAATATTTTTATAAATTATATTTCATATAATATTAATTGTTTATAATATAAAATTGTATTTCATATAATATTAAGTATATTTTTTGTTTAAATTGTATTTCATATAATATTGATTATATATTATATTCATATTAATTATATATAATATAAAATTGCATTTCATATAATATTGAGTATATATAATGTACATATTATTATATATAATATTATATTAATTATATATAATATTAATATTTGTATAAATTGTATTTCATATAATAATAATAATAATATATTTATTTTATATAATATTATATAGTTTATAAAAATAGATATATATATATATATATAATTAATAATAAATATATGTATTGAAATATATTATATAAATATATTTTTAAATATATTATATAAATATATTAAGTAAATAATTATATATATATATTCTTTAAATATGTATACATATAATATATAATATATGTATTTTTAAGTATATAAATAATTTACATAAATATATAATACAAATGTATTTAATATAATATATGTTTGATATAAATCACAAAATAAATGTATAGTATTTATAAAACCAGCATATAATTTTTATAGATTAAAAAATAAAGACCAGAGAAGCACATCTAAGGGATATCCCCCTGACCGTTTATTAAAATAAAATAAAAGGATTGTAATCAAGTACCACAAGCCAAAAAAGTCAATTACATATTATAAAAACCATACCTGTCTCTACATCCCTGGTGGCAAGCTTCCTCCACAGTATCTGATTCCCATTCCGAACTTTCATAATGCTTCGGAACCTTAGTATACCTCCTTCGTAGATTCATCCGTTCCAAGGATAAGAGCTCAGTGCTTCCAACAGAAGACCTGGTGGACATCGGCTTTGGTAGGTAGGAGTAGTTATTCCTTGACCTGCGTCGCGGTGGAGCATTCGGGACTTCCTGAGTCTCGGTCATCTTCATTCTCCTTCCCTGGACCACATCACTAAATGAAGGCTTGATCATACAACCATAGTTCTCTTTGTCACTCTCAGAGAAATCCCCCCATTTCCCAGGGATGTTCACCTTCTGATATCTATCTTTCACTCCACTTCCCTTCTGGAACTGGCCATTGGTGTCAATCACAGCGAGACACCTTGGTTGTTCCATAGACTCGTAATTAACTGTTGTCCCCTACTTCATAGATTTTGATCCATTACCAACCTCCCGTCAAGGAGGCCCATGCTGAATATCAGGGCCTTCAGTAATTGGTATGTCCTCCTCCACATTCTCTTTCTCCAACTCTTAGAAACGATTTCTGGTAGCAACTGTGAAGCCCACACCCCCATCATTCACAGCCCTCCCTTGTGCCCCATTAGCAAATTCCAGCACCTCCAAAGGACCACTATCACAGCCAACATCATCCATATTTCCTTAAACCACATTCTCTACTCCCTTACACTAACCCTAAACCTTTTCATTAGATAAAGGCACAAAAGCCTCATGTTTTATGTCCTCTGCAGCTTCATTAACACTTGATGGACATCCCATTTCGCCAGTACCAGAAGCATCCTTTGCACTAGCTTGTATCACCCCATCCCCCAACTGCAGATCATGTCGAAGCCTACTGAACACTGTAGACACATCTGGATTTGGGGGTGCCTCTGCATAGTCCCTCGAAGGCGTTGCAACCCAGTTCTCCACACCATCTGCACTTCCAGAAACCACACCTACAGCAGACATCAACCTCGGCCCAAAGGCCTTGCCTACCCTACCCCTCAGGTTAGAGGTTCTTCTGTTCATCACCTCACATTGACACTTGGAATCCATATGCCTCAGTTAACAATAGGTATTGCAGTAGTCTACCCAGGATTCAAAGACAACGGCCTACCTCCATCTGAACTCTTCAACAACGGTAATCCAGATCCAATCGACTGATGGCCTTACGACATCCAACTCCACACAGAGGCGGGGATTGACCGGATGGCTTACAGTGGATGTTCGAACATCGTAACAGAGATATCGACCCACCATATTACCAATCATACAAATAATTTCAGGATTTTGGAAATTAAGATGGAGCATAGGGAGACTAACCCATGCTGCAATCGTTGATGGATCATGATTCATACATAGATCAAACGACCAGCGAAGGAGGAATAATCGGCATCCATTTCATCTATGAGGGGCACTGGACCAAGCCCGAATAAAATCATCTTTCTAGGAAAACCTAATCATGAATTGGCATTTTTCGAGAAGAATGAAAACGGCACGGTCATGCAAATCCCACTTACCAATAATGAAGTGGTCGAAGTCATCAACCGAGGGCCTTCACTGATTGAATCATTCCACCAGTGTTAGATCCAAATGGATCGATGCTTCAAAAAACTCCGATGAAGAGATCGATAAATAAGGATCACCCAGATGAAGATTAGGAACTTTCGGGGATAAATAAATCATCGGGAATTCTAGGAGAGATCTAGGGTTTGAAAATGGAGTGAATAGTTTCCACGAGATTGGAGGTTGTGATAATCGTTCCTCCTCCCTCCTCCCACCTCCAGGAAAGGGAGGGAAGTTAGCCTCAGACATCATTTAGGGTTCCAACACTACGGATCGCCATTGCCAATTCTACGGGTTGTCGTCTCCATCAAAAGTGATCTGGTGATAGGATATCGATTAAAATATAGATGTAATAAGAATAATAATAATTAATAATATTATTATTATCCCACACACACACACATATAAGTAAAATTTATACATATATAATTTTGTGATATATTTAGGTGATATATAAATATATAATATATAATTTCATATACATATAAATATAGTAAATAATATATATATTATTATTTAAATGTATTTAAATATATTATGCTAATAATTTTTTTTATAATAAACAGCCAAATATATATAAATACATTCATGTGTAATTTACATATCAAAATACATTTTCCACAGTGGTTATTGGGTTGGGTCCCGAAGTTATATGTTCTTTGCGTTCCATAGTTAGAATCCTATTGGTTTCTATTTTTCTATATATTGGCAGGGAGGGTAGTGGCACACTGGAGGGACTAGAGATGATGGGGAGGAGTGAGTGGGAACGTGAGGGAGGCTGGGGGTGGGAACAGGAGGGTGGGTCAAGGTGAAATGTGATGAAGGGAGGGGCAGGGGTGGCACAGGAGAGGCAAGGGGAGTGCAGTAGTGTCCTGAGTAAAAATTAAAAAAATGAAAAAATTTAGGGGCGATTGTGAAAATTGTCCCTAAAGTAACCCCTTATTAGGGGTGGTTCAAACCGCCCCTAAAGTTTCATCTATAACCGCCTCAAACATAAGAATTTTTTGTGAATTTAAGTCAACATTAGAAGGGTTTTAATCCCCTTATAATTTAACCACTGCTAAAGTCACCATGACTTTACTAGCACTTACTAAAAACTGACTCTAATGATAGTAAGTGGACACATTAGCATTGGTTCCTCACAACTGCCACTAATGTATTTAGAAGGGGTTATAACCCATTATAAAGTCAAAAATAATCCCCTCTCTAGTGGCCATTTTTTTGTTGTTTTCCCCCTTCTAGAAATTACATCCTTGCAATTTTATTCATTAATTAAACAATTGAAGGTATTTTTCTTTCATAGATTTTTCTGATTCCCATGATTCTTTCTCAATCATATGGTTTCCTTGTTAAAAAAATCCATTTGAATTTACTTATCATAAAACTTTTTTCTTTATGATTAGGAATCTGAATTTGTATTTCCAAATAAAAGGGATTCGCCTCTAACTGTACCACTTCAGGGCTCAAAATATGAGATGTTTCAGGTATATACATCCATAGAAATGAAACATGAAACATATCATGTACCTAAGATAAATGAAGAGGTAAGGCCACTTGGTATCACTACTGGAAATCCAGCATTTCCCAACGGTTTAGAACCGTTGGGAAAGGCTGCAGAACCGTTGGTATATGTTATACCAACGGTTCTGCAAACCGTGGGGAAGTAAGCCGTTGGGAAAGGCTTTTCCCAACGGTTTACACAGAACCATTAGGATAGGTTAGAAAAAATCAACCTATCCCAACAGTTCTTCCAAACCGTTGGGAAAGGCCTTTCCCAACGGTTTGGCCCGTTGGGAAATCAACAGAGAATTTTCTTTCCCAACAGTTTACAAACCGTTGGGAAAGGTTTTTACCAACGGTTCTATGAACCGTTGGTAAAAACAACCATTCAACAGGATATCCCAACGGTTTCAAACCGTTGGGATAGGGTGTTTTTACCAACGGTTCCTTGAACCGTTGGTAAAAACAGCTACATAGAGCCTATGCCAATGGTTTTCAAACCGTTGGCATAGGCTTTGCTGTGAAAATTGCACAGCAGCCTGCAATTTGCACAGCAGGTCTGGTTTTTGGGCATTCACCCTCGGTTTCAATTCAATTTTCAATCCAATTATGCCCTCGTTTTCAATTCATTTTTCAATCCAATTATTGTACCTGTAACACATATAATGCATACATATAGAGAACAAACCAACACATACAAATAATGCAAACCAACCAACCAACACATATAATGCATCCTGAAAATATACACATCCATAATTAAAGTATAATTCATAACATAATTATAAACATACATAATTCATTTAGAATTCATTTTAAAATTTAGATGACAATCATATGTGGAATCCGGAATTCAATTCATAATTTGATTGGTTTTTCATATACCATATATTTTTAATAGAAATGATATCCATTTTAAACAAAATACATACATCTGGAATGATACCGGTCACACCGTGCCTCGGATTGAGGCGAGGTTAACTCGTACACGTCACAAATGACTCATTTATCATTGTCCTAAAGTATCAACATATTTCGAAATCGTTTGGTCGGTTTTCCGTATGTCAGTTCTTGTTTTCACTTAAAATGAAGTGTTTTTTAAATAAAAGAGAGACACTTTGAATGGTGTCGGCCACACCGCGCCTCGTATTGAGGCGGGGTTAACTCGTACACATCACAAATGACCCATGGATTGTTGTGCTAAAATATAAACACAATCAAAATGTGTTTGGTTGGTTTTCGTATGAATTTAAAATGTAGTCCATTTTAAAGAAAAGAGATACACTTAGAGTGGTCTCGGCCAAACCGCGACTCGGATTGAGGAGTGGTTGACTCGTACACGTAACATATGACCCATGAATCATTGTCCTAAATTTTCAATAGATTCCGAATGTGTTTGGTCAGTTTTTCATATGTCAGTTGTTTGTTTCACTTATAATCTTGTCCATTTTAAACAAAAGAGACACAGTCAGAGTGGTACCGGCCACACCGCGTCTCGGATTTAGACAGGGTTGACTCTTACACGTCTCAAATGACCCATGGATCATTTTCCTAAAGTATCAACACAATCCGAATGCGTTTGGCTGGTTTTCCATATGTCAGTTGATGTTTTTCACTTAAAATGATGTCCTTTTGAAACAAAAGACATACACTTTGAGTTGTTCCGGCCACACCATGCCTCGGATTGAGGTGGAGTTGACTCGTACACATCACATATAACCCATGGATCGTTCTCCTAAAGTTTCAATGGAAACCGAATGCGTTTGGTCAGTTTTCCGTATGTACTTAAAATGTTGTCCATTTTAAACAACAGAAAGTCACTTAGAGTAGTCCCGACCACACTTAGATGACAATTAAATTAGAATTCATAACATAATTATAAACGTACATAATTCATATAGAATTCAATTTAAAATTTAGATGATAATTATATGTGGAATCCGAAATTCAATTCATAATTTGATCGGTTTTTTCTATACCATATATTTTTACCTCAAATGATGTCCATTTTAAACAAAATACATACACCTGAAGTGATATCGGCCACACCGCACCTCAGATTGAGGCGGGGTTGACTCGTACACGTCACATTTGACCCATGGATCGTTGTACTAAAGTATCGACACAATCCGAATGCGTTTGGTCAGTTTTCTATATGCCAGTTGATGTTTTTCACTTAAAATGACGTCCTTTTGAAACAAAAGACGGACACTATGAGTGGTGCCGACCACACCGCGTCTCCAATTGAGGCGGGGTTGATTCGTACACGTCACATATGACCCATGGATCGTTCTCCTAAAGTTTAAATGGAAACCGAATGCGTTTGGTCGGTTTTCCGTATGTACTTAAAATGTTGTCCATTTTAAACAAAAGAGTGACACTTAGACTAATCCTGACCACACCGCGACTCATATTCATCCCGGGTTGGCTCGTACATGTCACATATGACCCATGGATCGTTGTGATAAATTATCAAAATATTACGAATGCGTTTGGTCGGTTTTGCGTATGCCAGTTGTTCTTTTCATTTATAATCATGTCCATTTTAAACAAAAGAGACAGAGTTAGAGCGGTGTCGGCCACACTACGTCTCGGATTAAGACGGGGTTGACTTTTACACGTCACATATGACTCATGGATCATTTTGCTAAAGTATCGATAGAATCCAAATGCTTTTGGTCGTTCTTCCGTATGTCAGTTGATGCCTTTCACTTAAAATGACGTCCTTTTGAAACAAAAGATGGACACTTTGAGTGGTGTCAGCCGCACCGCATGTCGGATTGAGGCGGGGATGATTCGTACACGTCACATATGACCCATGGATCTTTCTCCTAAAGTTTCAACGGAAACCTAATCCGTTTGGTCGTTTTTCCGTATGTACTTAAAATGGTGTCCATTTTAAACAAAAGAGAGTCACTTAGACTTATCCTGGCCACACCGCGACTCAAATTCATCCCGGGTTGGCTCGTACACGTCACATATGACCCATGGATTGTTGGGATAAATTATCAACAGATTCGGAATGCGTTTGGTCGGTTTTCCGTATGTCAGTTGATGCTTTTCACTTAAAATGACGTCCTTTTGAAACAAAAGACGGACACTTTGAGTGGTGCCGGCCACACCATGTCTCCGGATTGAGCTAAAACCACCGTGAAACATTCTAATTATTATTCGTGATGTGTACGCATAGACGGCACGTCAATCGGACATGCGGTTTGCACGGTACGACTCAATATTCGTGTTTTAAGTGATGCGCGCGCTTCGTAAACGCGCGTGAGGGGGGTCCAAACGGGCCGAACGAAGTCGGAATGGCCTGAAATCAGACGCCAAATACGGGAGAGTGATTTGTGAAGTTTTCAAGTAGACGTCACGTCAATCGGACGTGTCGTGTGCCCGCGGTGACCGACAACGCAGTTCTGGTGTCATAAACGGCCAAAACGGGCGCCCAAGAGTCAAATTCATAGCGGACGACCTCAGATTGAGATGAAACCACCGTGAAACATTCTAATTATTATTCTTGGTGTGTACGCGCAGACGGAACATCAATCGGACGTGCGGTTTGCGCGGTACGGCTCAATATTCATATTTTAAGTGATGTGCGCGCTTCGTAAACGCGCGTGAGGGGGGTCCAAACGGGCCGAACGAAGTCGGAATGGCCTGAAATCAGATGAAAAATACGGGTGAGTGATTTATGAAGTGGTCGAGCAGACGACACGTCAATTGGACGTGCCATCTGCCTGCGGTGACCGACAACGCAGTTCTGGTGTCATAAACGGCCAAAACGGGCGTCAAACGGTCAAATTCATGGCGGACGACCTCGGATTGAGCTAAAACCACCGTGAAACATTCTAATTATTATTCGTGACGTGTTCGCGTAGACGGCACATCAATCGGACGTGCGGTTTGCGCGGTACGGCTCAATATTCGTGTTTTAAGTGATGCGCGCGCTTCGTAAACGCGCGTGAGGGTGGTCCAAACGGGCCGAACGATTTCAGAATGGCCTAAAATCAGACGAAAAATACGGGTGAGTGATTTATGAAGTGGTCGAGTAGACGGCACATCAATCGGACGTGTCGTGTGCCCGCGGTGACCGACAACGCAGTTCTGGTGTCATAAACGGCCAAAACGGGCGTCCAATGGTCAAATTCATAGCGGACGACCTCGTATTGACCTAAAACCACTGTGCAACATTATAATTATTATTCGTGACGTGTACGTGCAGACGGCACATCAATCGGACATGCAGTTTGCGTGGTACGGCTCAATATTCGTGTTTTAAGTGATGCGCGCGCTTCGTAAACGCGCGTAAGGGGGGTCCAAACGGGCCGAACGAAGTCGTAATGGCCTGAAATCAGACGACAAATATGGGAGAGTGATTTATGAAGTGGTCGAGTAGACGGAACGTCAATCGGACGTGCCGTGTGCCCGCAGTGACCTACAACGCAGTTCTGGTGTCATAAACGGCCAAAACGGGCGTCCAACGGTCAAATTCATAGCGGAAAACCTCGGATTGACCTGAAACCACTATGAAACATTCTAATTATTATTCTTGATGTGTATGCGCAGACGACACGTCAATCGGACATGCGGTTTGCGCGGTACGGCTCAATATTCGTATTTTAAGTGATGTGTGCGCTTCGTAAACGCGCGTGAGGGGGGTCCAAACGGGCCGGATGAAGTTGGAATGGCCTGAAATCAGATGAAAAATACGGGTGAGTGATTTCTGAAGTGGTCGAGTAGACGTCACGTCAATGGGACGTGCCATGTGCCCGCGGTGACCGACAACAGAGTTCTGGTGTCATAAACGGCCAAAACGGGCGTCAAACAGTAAAATTCATAGCGGACGACCTCATATTGAGCTGAAACCACCTTGAAACATTCTAATAATTATTTGTGACGTGTACGCGCAGACGGTACGTCAATCGGACTTGAAGTTTGCGCGGTACGGCTCAATATTCGTGTTTTAAGTGATGCGCGCGCTTCGTAAACGCGCGTGAAGGTGGTCCAAACGGGCCGAACGATTTCGGAATGGCCTGAAATCAGACGACAAATACGGGTGAGTGATTTATGAAGTGTTCGAGTAGACGGCACGTCAATAGGACGTGCTGTGTGCCCGCGGTGACCGACAACGCAGTTCTGGTGTCATAAATGGCCAAAACAGGCATCAAACGGTCAAATTCATAGCGGACGACCTCGGATTGACCTGAAACCACCGTGCAACATTCTAATTATTATTCGTGATTGTACGTGTAGACGGCACGCCAATCGGACGTGCAGTTTGTGCGGTACGGCTCAATATTCGTGTTTTAAGTGATGCGCGCGCTTCGTAAACGCACGTAAGGGGGGTCCAAACGGGCCGAACGAAGTCGGAATGGCCTGAAATCAGACGAAAAATACGGGACAATGATTTCTGAAGTGGTCAAGCAGACGTCACGTCAATCGGACGTGTCGTGTGCCCGCGGTGACCGACAACGCAGTTCTGGTGTCATAAACGGCCAAAACGGGCGTCCAACGGTCAAATTCATAGCGGACGACCTCAGATTGAGCTTAAACCACCGTGCAACATTCTAATTATTATTAGTGACGTGTACGCGCAGACGGCACGTCAATCGGACGTGCGGTTTGCGCGGTACGGCTCAATATTCGTATTTTAAGTGATGTGTGCGCTTCGTAAACGCGCGTGAGGGGGGTCCAAACGGGCCGAATGAAGTCGGAATGACCTGAAATCAGACGACAAATACGGGTGAGTTATTTCGGAAGTGGTCGAGAAGACGGCACATTAATCGGACGTGCCATGTGCCCGCGGTGACCGACAACGCAGTTCTGGTGTCATAAACGGCCAAAACGGGCGTCCAACGGTCAAATTCATAGAGGACGACCTCGGATTGACCTGAAACCACCGTGAAACATTATAATTATTATTCGTGACGTGTACGCGTGGACGGCACGTCAATCGGACGTGCGGTTTGCACGGTACGGCTCAATATTCGTATTTTAAGTGATGTGCGCGCTTCGTAAACGCGCGTGAGGGGGTCCAAATGGGCCGAACGAAGTCAGAATGGCCTGAAATCAGAAGACAAATACGGGTGAGTGATTTTTGAAGTGGTCGAGCAGACGGCACATCAATGGGACGTGCCATGTGCCCGCGGTGACCGACAACGCAGTTCTGGTGTCATAAACGGCCAAAACGGGCGTCCAACGGTCAAATTCATAGAGGACGACCTCGGATTGAGCTGAAACCACCGTGAAACATTCTAATTATTATTTTTGACGTGTACGCGCAGACGGCACGTCAATCGGACTTGCGGTTTGCGCAGTACGGCTCAATATTCGTGTTTTAAGTGATGCGCGCACTTCGTAAACGCGCGTGAGGGGGGTCCAAACGGGCCGAACAATTTCGGAATGGCCTGAAATCAGACGAAAAATATGGGTGAGTGATTTATGAAGTTTTCGAGCAGACAGCACGTCAATCGGACGTGCCGTGTACCCGCGGTGACCGACAACGCAGTTCTGGTGTCATAAACGGCCAAAACGGGCGTCCAACGGTCAAATTCATAGCGGATGACCTCAGATTGACCTGAAACCACCGTGAAACATTCTAATTATTATTCGTGACGTGTACGCGTAGACGTCACACCAATCGGACGTGCGGTTTGCACGGTACGGCTCAATATTCGTGTTTTAAGTGATGCGCGCGCTTCGTAAACGCACGTGAGGGGGGTCCAAACGGGCCAAACGAAGTCGGAATGGCCTGAAATCAGACAAAAAATACGGGACAGTGATTTCTGAAGTGGTCGAGCAGACGGCACGTCAATCGGACGTGCCGTGTGCCCGTCGTGACCGACAACGCAGTTCTGGTGTCACAAACGGCCAAAACGGGCGTCCAACGGTCAAATTCAAAGAGGACGACCTCAGATTGAGTTGAAACCACCGTGCAACATTCTAATTATTATCCGTGACGTGTATGCGTAGACGGAACGTCAATTGGACGTGCGGTTTGCGCGGTACGGCTCAATATTCGTATTTTAAGTGATGTGCGCGCTTCGTAAACGCGCGTGAGGGGGGTCCAAACGGGCCGAACGAAGTCAGAATGACCTGAAATCAGACGAAAAATACGGGTGAGTGATTTCTGAAGTGGTCGAGCAGACGGCACGTCAATTGGACGTGACCTGGGCCCGCGGTGACCGACAACGCAGTTCTGGTGTCATAAACGGCCAAAACGGGCGTCCAACGGTCAAATTCATAGCGGACAACCTCGGTTTGACCTGAAACCACTGTGAAACATTCTAATTATTATTCGTGACGTGTACGCATGGACGGCATGTCAATCAGACGTGCGGTTTGCGTGGTATGGCTCAATATTCGTATTTTAAGTGATGCGCGCGCTTCGTAAACGCGCGTGAGGGGGGTCCAAACTGGCCGAACGAAGTCGGAATGGCCTGAAATCAGACGAAAAATACAGGTGAGTGATTTCTGAAGTGGTTGAGCAGACGGCACGTCAATGGGACGTGCCATGTGCCCGCGGTGACCAACAACACAGTTCTGGTGTCACAAACGGCCAAAACGGGCGTCCAACGGTCAAATTCATAGAGGACGACCTCGGATTAAGCTGAAACCGCCGTGAAACATTCTAATTATTATTCGTGACGTGTACGCGCAGACGGCACGTCAATCGGACTTGCGGTTTGCGCGGTACGGCTCAATATTCGTGTTTTAAGTGATGCGCTCGCTTCGTAAACGCGCGTGAGGGGGGTCCAAACGGGCCGAACAATTTCAGAATGGCCTGAAATCAGACGACAAATACGGGTGAGTGATTTATGAAGTGGTCGAGCAGACGGCACATCAATCGGACGTTCTGTGTGCCTGCGGTGACCGACAACGCAGTTCTGGTGTCATAAACGGCCAAAACGGGCGTCCAACGGTCAAATTCATAGAGGACGACCTCGTATTGACTTGAAACCACCGTGTAACATTCTAATTATTATTCGTGATGTGTACGCGCAGATGGCACGTCAATCGGACGTGCGGTTTGCGCGGTACGGCTCAATATTCGGGTTTTAAGTGATGCGCGCGCTTCGTAAACGCGCGTGAGGGAGGTCCAAACGGTCCGAACGAAGTCGGAATGGCTTGAAATCAGACAAAAAATATGGGAGAGTGATTTATGAAGTGTTCGACCAGACGGCGCGTCAATCGGACGTGCCGTGTGCCCGCGGTGACCGACAACGCAGTTCTGGTGTCATAAAAGGCCAAAACGGGCGTCCAACGGTCAAATTCATAGCGAACGACCTCAGATTGACCTGAAACCACCGTGCAACATTCTAATTATTATTTGTGACGTGTACGCGCAGACGGAACGTCAATCGGACGTGCGGTTTGCGTGGTACGGCTCAATATTCGTATTTTAAGTGATGTGCGAGCTTCGTAAACGCGCGTGAGGGGGGTCCAAACGGGCCGAACGAAGTCGGAATGGCCTGAAATCAGACGACAAATACGGGTGAGTGATTTCTGAAGTGGTCGAGCAGACGGCACGTCAATTGGACGTGCCATGTGCCCGCGGTGACCGACAACGCAGTTCTGGTGTCAGTTGATGTTTTTCACTTAAAATGATGTCCTTTTGAAACAAAAGACATACACTTTGAGTTGTTCCGACCACACCGCACCTCGGATTGAGGCGGGGTTGATTCGTACACGTCACATATGACCCATGGATCGTTGTCCTAAAGCATCAACACATTTCGAATGCATTTGGTCAGTTTTTTGTATGTCACTTTTTGTTTTCACTTAAAATCTTATGGAAATTCATATAGAATATTTTTATATCATATTTAGTATGGATTAGATTTTAGTTGATCGTGCTGTGAAACATTTCAGAGCTAATGAAATTAAGGAAGGTGGAGGGGTTGTCCGGGGGGCTGTCCGGGGGGGCTGTCCGGTGGGTGTCCGGGGGGCTGTCCGGGGACCAAGGAGGAGGGTGGGGGGGCTGTGCGGGGTCTGTCCGGGGGGTGTTTGGGGGTTGTTCAGGGGGTTGTCCGGGGTTGTTCAGGGGGCTGTCTAGGGGTTGTTCAGGGGGTTGTTCAGGGGTTGTTCAGGGGTTTTTCAGGGGTTGTTCAGGGGGTTGTCTGGGGTTGTTCAGGGGGCTGTCCGGGGGGTGTTTGGGGGGTTGTCCGGGGTCCAAGGGGGAGGGTGGGGGGGTTGTCCGGGGGGCTATCCGGGGTCCAGGGTGGAGGGTTGGGGGCTGTACGGGGGGCTGTCCAGGGGGCTGTTCGCGGGGCTGTCCGGGGGGTGTTTGGGGGGTGTTCAGGGTCCAAGGGGGAGGGGGGGTTGTCCAGTGTCCAAGAATGAGGGGGGTTGTCCAGGGACAGCCTTTCCCACCCCCGTGGACAGCCTTTCCCACCCCCGTGGACAGCCTCGCCCACCCCTGTGGACAACCCACCCACCCCCGTGGATTCCCCCTACCCCCTAGACAGCCCAACCACCCCCGTGGACAGCCCACCCACCCCCCTCGACACCCCTTCTCCCTATGGACAGCCCCCCACCCCCTTAGAAAGCTCACCCACCCCCCTGGACACCCCTACCCCCTGTGGCCAGCCCACCCACCCCCCCTGGACAGCCCGCTCACCCCTCCTTGACAGCCCGGCCACCCCCTTGGACAGCCCGTCCACCCTTGTAGATAGCCCGCCCACCCCCATACCCCCCTGGACACCCCGTACCCCCCCTGGATAGCCCCGCCCACCCTCCCAAACAGCCCACACCCCCCTTCCCTGCAACCCCACCACCACCACCTAGACATACCACCCCGCCTGGACACCCCACACACCCCTCCCCCACCAGGACACCCCACCCAGACCCCCAGGACAGCCCACACCCCCTGGACAGCCCCGCCCACCCCCATGGACACCCCCTACCCCCTAGACAGCCCAACCACCCCCGTGGACAGCCCACCCACCCCCCTCGACACCCCTTCTCCCTATGGACAGCCCCCCACCCCCTTGGATAGCCCGCCCACCCCCCTGGACACCCCTACCCCCCATGGCCAGCCCACCCACCCCCCCTGGACAGCCCGCCCACCCCTCCTTGACAGCCCAGCCACCCCCGTGGACAGCCCGGCCACCCTTGTGGACAACCCGCCCACCCCCGTACCCCCCTGTACACCCCGTACCCCCCCTGGATGGCCCCGCCCACCCTCCCAAATAGCCCACACCACCCCTGGACACCCCACACACCCCTCCCCCACCAGGACACCCCACCCAGACCCCTAGGACAGCCCACACCCCCTATACAGCCCCGCCCACCCCCGTGGACAGCCTTTCCCACCCCCGTGGACACCCCCGCCCACCCCCGTGGACAACCCACCCACCCCCGTGGACACCCCCTACCCCCACAATCCATTATCCAAAACATATCAAATTGGTTTGAACACAACCCATAATTCCCACAATCCATTATCCAAAACATGTAAACGTTCACGATAGCCTCCCCCAACTCTGATTTACATGTTTTGAACACTCTCCTTCTAAACATAGAATACAAAAACATTAAAGAAGTCTTCGCAAACACAAACAATATCCTATTTAGATATTAATTTCAATAATCAATTAAACCACCAACACCTGGAAAAAATCTATTCATTAAAATAACTACAATAATATGGTTGAGATCAAATTTTACCTATTGGTATGGGGGTGTACCTGTTGGGATGGGGGGTGCTGGTGTTCGGATTCGCGATAGCAGTGGAGTCGGATGGGGTTCGCTAGAGCAGCGGAGCGAATAGATTAGGGCTCTGTCCGAATGGGGAGAGGAGATCGCGATCTGGAATTTGGGGGAAACCTTTTCCAACGGTTTATAAAAACTGTTGGCAAAGGCACACATTTCCCAACGATTCCACTGAACCGTTGGGAAATGTGTGACCGAAATTCCCTCTGCCAACGGTTTCCTTAAACCGTTGGCAAAGGCTCACTATACCAACGGTTTAAGTAAACCGTTGGTATACTACCGTTGGGAAAAGACAAAATTCCAGTAGTGTATGAAACTAATCCCACTTTCACTATAATTTCATAGGGTCTAATAAATCATGGTCTCAACTTTCTTTTATTTACTAAAACACACTACACATTTCCAAGGAAGTGTTTTAAGAGAGACACAGTCATGTGACTCAAGTGAAAGGTTATTCCTTCAATTATCTACATAACTATTTTTCCTCCTCTATTCTTCCCTCATGTAGTGCTAAATAATTTTTACCTTCTCAATTATCTATTCTACCAATTCAATCCCCAATAATTTCCTCCCACCAACTTCATCCCAACACACTGGAGTCCAACACCACTTTCCATATAATGCCTAAAAAGGTTACATATGAATACGAGAATGAAAATTTTTATTATAAGAAAATTAAACTAAATATTGATGTCGATCCCAACTTCCTTGATTATATAATGATCAATCTTAAATATTATCCTCTGAAGTATGAAGTTTTTTCTCCAACTATCTATCAGATTGAGTAAAAAAATAATTAAAATTTAATTCAGTAACCATCGACTTCTATAGTCCTTTCCAAAAAAAAATGATTTAAATATGGGATCATGATATGATGCAATGAGGAGGGGAACTCCATGTAACCAAACTATCTACATAAGATAAATCCTAGAAAGTGATCAAAATATATAGTATCTTGAATAGGTGGAAAATGAAAAAAAAATAGTCACATGATCAAAATTAAGACAAATTTCATTATTACCTCAAAATATATTTTTTAATCCCACAAAAAAAATCCATGCATACATTCTATCATTTCCATTATAGCATAGAAAAAGATTTAATAATCCCCTTCGATAGTTTTCATTCAACATTACCTTGCTGACAAGTAAAATATTTCATTATAAAACAAGCTAGATACTTCATCATAAAATCCCACCAAAAATATTAATGAAGGTATATAGACATCTTAGTGCTCCCCAGATGAATAGAAAATGGGGAGAATTTTTATTTACTTAAAAATTCCTTCTTCAATTAGGAATCACTTGGAATGCATAATCTCTTTCCAAATATAATAACACCTTCTTCAAAACAATTTAATTTAGACAACTTAACCTTTTTGAAAAATTCAAATATTTCTTTCAAACCTTGATCATCCTTCTAAGTATGATTAATTTTGATAGATAAATATGTCTTCACTAAAAACTGATCCAAAAAGGAAGTAGTTTTGGAATACAAAATTTCAAGGAAAACATTTATTAATTCATTAACTAAAGGATCATGTTACAGATATAGAATAGTTAATGATTAATTAACTTTTCAACTCATGAAATTAGGTGCCTTTTTTTCATTAACTATATGATAATGAACTGTGTAGTTATAATCCTTAATCAGTTTTATCCATCATCTCTGCTTCATATTCAACTCTTTTTTAGTGAATATAAAATTTAAACTTTTACGATTAGTATATATTGTTTTACCTCAATATCTTAGATATTTTTAAATTATCACAAAAATATTTTAATGTTCTAATATAGTGACCCTAGTTTTTTTATACATGAATATTTATTCATTTTTAAGATGAATAATATAATAGTAATACATTTCTAGATCAAAAATTTTAGTGTCTTTGGAAAATTTGGTTCATGCATCACTTTTACATAATAAAACATAAATATTATTTAATTCCTTCTTCATAGTCCTCCTAAATATATTATGTTATAATTATTACATGTAATCACCTAAGGATATACATCAAAGAAATGGGTGAGCTAAAATGATAGAAAGTGGAGGAATAACAATAGAGGAATAATAGATATGGTCGTACATGGGTGATAATAATCATTATTGTCATATCATAAACATGGGAACATCATCATAAGCCTAAGGGAATCATTTTAAATGGTATTGGACTATGGAATATTCATAATAATGAAACATCATGACATATTGGTCAAATACCAAACATAGTTATGAACAAAGCTAGCATCATGTTCACTTATAACATGTGTTCATAAATCCTGACATAATAATTATGAAAAAGTATAGCATCATGTTCACACATAATAAACAAACCTAGTGAGATATATCACATTATCTAATGCATTATAGGGATATATACTTTCATGATCACCCATAATATCATAAAATTCTAATGATCATACATGATACATGAATAGAGAACATGAAATAAACTAATAGAAACTAATGGGTCTCATAATGATGTTATAAAGAATACATTAATGGATAAACATTTAGGTTCCCAAATTAATATGAGATATTGTAATTTGAAATAAAACATCATTTTTATTTAAATAAGAAACAACTTAATAGGAGTCAATGTGATGTTTTTGAAAATAAATTCTCTTTGAAAAAATCATTGAAATTTACATAGAAATTATTTATATAAGGTATAAAAACTTATATCCCAAGAAATAAAAGGGAAAAATATTAAAAGTAATTTTTAAGTAAAATATAGGAACTTCAATACAAAAAATAATCTGAAATTGGAGATAACTCAAAAATAAGGATTTGGGTTTGAGAATCACATTTATTTAGATCCTAATTTATTTCATCGCATTTAAGCCTCCTGTATAATTAATTTTGGGTTATTAAAACATATAACCATAAGTGAATTGTGTTAATTTTTATCACTCATGATTAATTATAATCATTGGATTTTATTTCTTAATTCCCATTTTCAAATTTGAAACATGTTGATATCATATTTTCCTTAAAATATATCATCTCCCTTCAATTTAATGATCTTGTGTTATTTCTACTTATAACTTACTATGAGAAACTCTATAATAATATAAATACATATATATATATATATATTATAAATAATTTATTATAATCATCCATAAAGGTAGTGATTATCAGAGAGTTGTCAATGTCCATGTTGGTGGTTAACCAATCATTAATGAGTCATATCATAAGAGGAGGAAAGTGATGTTCATCGTAAATATAATTATTATAGTAGTTTAAAATATTTAATATAATTTTAATATGCTACTTAATTAATTTTATAAGGTTTTTATTTCAATGGAATTGATAAAATTAGAATGAGAAGAGTAAAATGAGAATAAAAGTTGATGAAACCTTACCCTCTTCTTGGTGTTTCTTATTTTCTAGGGAACTAAAAACCTAGAATTCTTAGAGGCGAGTGACTGAAAAAAATCCCTAAGGATACAAAGGGGATTAATAGAGGTAATTTTCATATATATTTGGGTTTTTTAATTGAGGGATATTTGGTTTTCCAAAGGTATGGGGAGTGGGTATTTATACTTGTGGAGAGAGGTATTTTTAGGATAAAAAATTGAATAGAATATAATTTCCATTACAAACCTTGTAATTGTGAAATTTTTTACATTATTAATTTCATTTGATTTAAAATAATTTTTTAAGACATTAAAACCCTTTATAAACTGAATTCATTAGTATATTAAAAAGGAAAGTGGAAAAAATAAAAAATAAAATGTTCTTTTTAATGTAATAATTTAGACATTAGATTTTGGAAAATAATTTTCTAGTTTGGAATTTTAATTTAATGAATAATTTTACTTATTAAACATGTTTTTGGTTGATACAAAAAATCTAGAGTTTATTAGGTCATTATTACATATTTCATGATGCAATTAAAATAGACTAGTTATGTAAAAACTATATTTTTACTATTCACTTAAACATTGAAGTATTTTAAAAAATTAATGAAAAATAACCCTTAGGTAATTATAATGTGATGATTTCAAATATTAAGTTCATTTTAAAAATAATAATTTTCTAAAATAGGTAATTTTTATTATTTACATAAAAAATATTATTTTTATAAAATACATTAAAACATAATTTATTAAAAATGAGCTTATAGTTTCTTTGAATTTTTAATCAAGATATTTATTTTATAGAATTGTAATATTATTATTTCTTAAATTACTCATGATAAATAATATTTATATGAAATTTTACTATTTTTAGGTCAATATACTATTCCAATAGTCAGATTACTATTACTAAAGGTCATATTACTTCCTATAAATCCGTTTAATTCCTTTATTAAACAATCACCTCAATTCCAATCAAGGTTATATGTTTTTTATTTTAAAATTTTCAATTTTATTACTAATATTCTATATTTTTATATAGTGTTTTATGTCATTGTGATGATTCTAGGGAATCAAGATAATATAAATTTTCCTATTTTTATAATTTTATTTTATTATTTATTTATTTACTGATTATAATATTTTAAAATATCATTACAATATTTGTTTTGTAAAAAAAATGTTCTCATTTAATTAAATAAATAATTATGTGTTACATATGTTTAAACTTTGTTATATATGTAATTATGTTAAGATTTATTTACTCAGAAAGAAAATTCAATATATATTAAAGTTTGGTGTGTTTCTTTCTTCACCCATTTAGAAATTTTTTCATCAAAATTTCCACCCATATCTTAAGATGAGAATAGATAAGGGTTATTTTTTTCATTTCCACATCAAGTTCCCATGTTTCTCCTTTATACTTTTTGATTTTTTCAAATCAATTTAACGGGGTGAGTTGTCTTGTTGAATATAAATTTATCTCTATGAACCAAGATATTCACCAGCCTCTCCTCATAAGAGAGGTCATGCTTCAGTTGAACTATATTATAATTTATTACATTTGAGGGGTCATTTATATACTTTATAAAGAGAGATACATTGAACACATAATGAACTTGGTCCATGCTTAGTGGAAGTGCTCAGAGATATTCAACTACTCTTATACAATAAAGGATCTAAAAGGGGGCATTATACCTAGGGATAAGATTTCCCTTCTTTCCAAATCACATGACTTTCTTCAATTTTGATATTTGAAGGAACACTTTTCCTCTAACATTAAACTTTTGATCCCTTCCATGGTTGTCAGCATAGATCTTCTTCTAACTCATGAAAACTTTTATATGAAATTATATTTCATGAAACTTCTCTGTCATCTATCACACAAGATTTGGTCTAAGAGTATTTAATTCATAAACTTCATTCAAATATTTTGGTTTTTTACATCACTTCCCAAATAAAAATTAAAATGGATCCATTTGAATACTCAAGTGTGAGATATTTCTGTATGAGAACATAACTAATGGGAGATGTTGATTATATCCTCATTTAATTTCCATTGATAAATATCTTACTATTTTGGTGTCCTTTAGAATTGTACATTAGTTTTGGGGTGATAGGCCATACTAAAGTTCAATTCAGTATTCATAACATGTTGAAAACTTCTCCACAATTAAGAGGTTAAAATTGGATCATGAATATATACCATTGAAATTAATCCCCCATGAATCCTCACCACTTCATTTACATATTTAGTAGAAATTTTTTCAAAGATAAATATTCCTGAATAATGATTAAGTGAGAAGACATTTTGAGTTTATCCAACACAACCCATATCACATTGTATCCTTTGGATGTATTTATGAGAGTAATAAAAATCACCATAGTGATGTTCTCCCATTTTTATGTGTCTATGGTAAATGGTTTCATCATCCCCTTAGACTTATTTCATTATAATTTAGATTTATTACATTCCAAGCATTTTAAGGCGTACTCTAAAATCTCTATCATCATTTTGTCCCATCATAATTGATCTCTAAGATCACATTACATCTTAGTACATCCAAGATGGATTTAAAATGTTGATCTATGTGAATTATCCAATAGATATTTATTTATCTCAAGTGATGATAGCACATAAATTATAGTTCCAAACCAAATGAAACTATATTTATAGATGTTGAGTTTATGAAACTTCCATTCCTTTGTTGTTATCACCTTCTTTTTAAGATTCAAATCATCCCTTTTTACCTTCTTTATCTTCTCTTGGATAGATGGTTAAGAAATAATATGAGAAAGATATTATGTATTCCATACCTTTATAATTTCCAAGTATTTCTTTTACATATCTATAAAGATAGGGTCTATCTCAATATACACCATGGATAGGGTATTGGGTTATTTTCTTCTAAGAGGATAAACTACCTTATTCACCTTACCATGATAGTATTTAATAGATAAATCACAGTCATTAATCAGCTCTAACCATATTTTTTTATGTATATTGAGCTCTTTCTATGATAATATATATTTTAGACACTTTTTCTCTATATATATTCCACAATTCTCACTATATAGGTAGTACCTCTAAATATTTAAGGAAGATTTTACTATAGTAAAATCCAGGTCAAGTTTCAGGTAATTTTCCTATGGATGTTCAACTTTCATAAGGAATGGGATATCACTTTTTCATTTTTCATGAGTACACAACTTGATCCTTTCTTTGGAGCATCATTAAATATCACAAACCCTTATCCACATGAGGTTATTTTGAGTACATTCTTAGTGATTAGCCTCTTATTTATCTCTCTAACTATTTCCTCTCTTTTTTTCATCTAGGCATACTTTACCCCTTTTGTGTTAACTTAGTTAGTGGGCTAAAAAAACATGAGAAATTTCACACAAGTCATCATTAGTAACTATTTAATCCAAAAAAAGTATGGATATTTATGAAACTATTTGGTATGGTCCATTCTTCAATTTCCATTGTATTTGATGGGTCTATATAAATTCCCTCAATTTTGATCATGTTCCCTAAGATTTGGACTTTCTGAATCTAGAAGTTGCACTTTTTGAACATAGCATACAACTTCTATATTCATAATTTTGAAATCACAATCCCTATCTACTCTTCATATTCCTCCATTATCTTGGATTAAATGATAATATCATAAATATATAATACAATAAATTTTTTAAGGCGGTCTCTAAAGATTCTATTCAAAAGAATCTATGAATTTTTCAAGGGAATTAGTATGTTTGAAGGGAATCACTATGAACTCATAGTTTCCATACCTTGTATGGAAGGCTATACTCTGAATATCAACCTTTATGACCTTTATTTAATATATCTAAAATAAATATCCACCTTTTAGAAGTACTGACCACCTCAAAGTTGATCAAAAAATTAATAAACCATAGAAGTGGATATTTATTCTTTATAGTGATCTTATTGAGATCCTAATAGTTGATTCACAGCTACATAGACCCATAATTTTCCTTAAAAAGAGTATCAATGTATCCCATGGTGATTCACATGGTCGTATGTACACTTTATACAAATTCTATTGTATCTTCTTATTTAAATCCTCTAGTTCTACAAGGGAAATCCTTTAGGAGATTTTGGTGATAGGATTGGCTCTTGGTATGAGTTCTATTGAGAAATATACCTCATGATTTGGGGTAATTCTATAAATTTCTTCAATAAATAAATCAATATAATTCCTCACAATGGTCATTTACTTAAGGTTTATTATTTCATTTAACATAAACATTTAGGAAAGATAGGCTTCATTACTGTGTATCAACATCCACACCATTGATGGATTTTCTAGAGGAGATTCATGATCTTCCTTACAATTTTATAGAAGCATGGAATGGTTAGGAATACATAAAAAAAATTTCTTTCCCCAAAATCTGATGTTATATCTATATAATGAGAGATAATCAATTCCTAGTATAGCATCAAATTCCAAAAAGGAAGGATTATGAGATTTAATATAGGAATCTACCCACAAACACTAACATGAGAAGATTCCAACACTTGGGTTGCAATGATCTCACCACTAGGTGATTTTATTGATATATCTACTTTATAGTATCAGGGATGTGATTCAATAGTTCTAGAAAACATGTATAAAATAAATTAATGTGTAAAAATAGAATCAAATAAAACTTTTTCCATTATTAAGTGAATAGGAATTGTACATTGTATGACTTAATTTTCATGTTCCACATCAGCAATGGTGTTGGAATAATATTTCACCTACTCCATTATATTTGGTGATTTTTTATGTTGATTACCCTTTAAGACTCATGGTTTAGTGCATTGGGTGGTATAGTGAACTTTCTCCTTGTAGTTGAAGCATTAAATAATGGGTGGGTCTTTGGGATATACTTTCTTTTCCTCTATAACATTATACAACTTCTTCATGTATCTTCGACATTCATGTTCATAGTGTCCTTTTATCTTGAACTAAAATAAATGACTTTCCCCTTTAAGGAAATTTTTTTGATGATTCTTTTTATATCATTGACATGTGGGTGGTTCGATAATCCTTATTCATTGGTAACTTCATCCCCCTTCTTCAAACTCCATTATTCTATACTTATCTCCATATATATGATACCATTCTATAAACCCCATATATACCTTTATATCACATAAAAATACTTCTTCATGAATCCCATAGTTTTCAATACCATGATCCTTCCAAAGATTTAGTTTTAAACAACAAAAGTAATATATCTATTTTCTAGTATTATTGATAACAAAACCTAAGGCATATCTTGTAATCCTTATGAAATTTTCCTCATAATCCATGGAAGATTCACTATATTTTTCTTAATCTCTAGGAATTATCTCTCCATATTTTTTCAAGGAGTTATAGGGAAATACTTATTAATAAATACCTTCTTAAATACTTCACACTATATTTCTTCCTTTTCACATTTCATCTTTGTATTCATAATTAATGACCTCCATTTATCATATTCTCTAACTGAAAGATATATATACATAAAAAATTTCCCATTCTTAGAATAGTGGATCACATAAAAGTCCTTTTCCATTGATTTAACCCACTTTTTTATGACAAGTGGACTAAAAGATATTCTAAACATAGGTCTATGTTACCATATAAAGGGTTCGATGTCTAGTTACTCCTTATTTGGTAAAGGAAGACATTCCACCTAGTTTAGGAAATTATTCTTAGACTAATAAATCTAGGTAAACAGTGCCATAAATTTTAGAACTCCACCACTCATTACACTGGGAATTTTAATCAAGAAATCATTGCATTTTTCCTCATATGGTTTTTTTTATGGTTTCTATTGGATCCCACCATTTTCTAGAAAAATGGTTTGAAAAAAACATACGTCAATAAATAATGAATAAATAATTTATTTTCATGTGAAAAATCAATTATAAAGTCATATCTTATGGGATCCCTATATTTCTCATATCCTTCTTCTCAAATGATTATTCTATGGTCATATACCTTAATCTTTTCTAAATTTAAAATAAATAATTACATTATCTATATATCCTTTATAATGGTTTGTATAAAGATTTGGATTAAGAAAAACATCACCGCTGTGAGTGACAAACCAAGTGTACAAAAAGACCTATTAATCATGCACTAGGTACAAGGTGATTTAATACCCAATGATATTTTTGAGATTATTACCTCTAGGTTCATCTTTCCTAATCAACATCCACTTGTAGTATCCATACAAGGATTTCATTATTCTAAAACCACAATATTTTATACTTTATGAAAATTTATAGATGTCTCCCTTAAAATATAGACTAATCCATAGTGTTTTCACTAACATTTTCTTGTCACAATTCCCAAATTAACTAAACCATGCTATGATACTAACTATAGCAACCCACCTTTTTCATATATGACTATTATGTAAATTTTAAGATAAAAACATAATAGTAATACAATCTAGGATTGATAGGTATAGTATCTTGGGAAAATTAGGTCCATGCATCACTTGTATATAATAAAACATAATAATTATTTAATTCCTTAGTCATTTTCTACTAAATATATCATGTTATCCTTATTACATGTAATCATCCGAGGGTATACATCAAATAGAGGGATGAGAAAAAAATACCAATAAGGGGAGGAATAAAAATGGAGGAATATGATACATGAATAAATAATACATAGATGAGAATAATCATCATCCACATATCATAAGGATGGTATCATCATCGTAATCATAAGGGAATCATTTGAAAAAGGAATGAAATTCAGTATATGCATAATAATGAAACATCATAACATAGTGGTCAAATTACACTCATGGTAGTGAAAAGAGATAGCATCATGTTCACACATAACATATATTTATAAATCATAACATCATAATTGTGAAAAATGATAACATAATTTTTATTTATTATACATATAATATCATGAGATGTATCACATTACTCAATGCATTTGAGGGATATATAATTCTGGAACCACACGTTACATCATAAAATAATCATGATCATTCATGCCACGTGGAAAGAAAACATGAAATAAACACATAGAAATGAATGAGTTTAATAAATATTTTATAAATAATATATTAATGAATATTATTTAAGGTTACAAAATTAATATAGGATATCATATTTTGGTATAAAAGATAATTTTTCTTTGAAGAAGAAACATCTCAAGAGGAGTCAATGTGTTGTTTTGGAAAATAATGTCTTTTGGAAAAAATAATCTATTAAATTGGATTATAAATTATTTTTAAAAGGTAGAAACATATATATACCCATAAATAAATGGTAAAGGATAGTGATAGGTAATTTTAAGGAAAATATAGGAGCTTCTATACTAAAACAAATGTAAAAGTGGAGATAACCTAAAAAGGAGTTAGGTTTGAGAATCCCCTTACCTAAGACACCAAATTATTTCATCACTTTTCATCCTCCTATATAATGAATTTTGATTTATTAACACATGGAACCATAAATTAATTATATTCATTTTTTCACTCTTGATCAATTATAATATTAGTATTTTATATCATAATTCCAATTGTTAAAGGTGAAGTTTTTTTATATCATCTTTTCCATATAATATGTCTTCGTACTTAGATATAATGATCTTGATTTATTGCTGAATATAAATTGTTAATATTAAATATAGAATATTATAAATAAATATATTTATAAATTTGTATATTATAAATAATTTATTATAACCATCCATAATGGTGGTGATAAGAAGAGATTTGGCAATGTCCTTGTAGGTGATTAACCAATCATTAAAAGGATAATGTCAAAAGAGGGGGGAAGAGAAGTACATCATAAATATAATCATTACATTAGTTTGACATCATTAATATAATTTTAAAATAATAATTAATTTATTTTAGATGTTTTGGGTTTGAAATTAATATATAAAATGATGAAGAGAAGATGAAAATGAGAACAAAAGTTTATGGAACCTTACCCTCATCCCGGTGTTTCTTTTTTATATGGAACAAAAATCCTTGGATTATTAGAGTCAAGTTACTCCATAATGTACCTAAGGATGATAATTTTGGTAGATCATTATATTTGGTAAGTGGTAGAGAAGTTTTTTTTTCAAGGGGATTGGGGTATTTATACACGATGAGAGGGGTGTTTTAGGATAAAATATTAAATAAAATATAATTTTCAAGGTAAAAAATGTTATAGTGAAATTTATAAAATTGGGAATTATATTTTATAAAAAATAATTTTTTATGAAATTAAAATCCTTTATAAACCAAATTCATTAGTTTAGTAAAAATGAATGTGGAAAAATGAAAAAATAATTTAATGGAATACTTTAGCCTTTGGAAAATACTTTATAGGTTTTGAATTTGAAATTCATGAATAATTTAAGTTATTAAACATATTTTTAGTAGATCCTAAATTTATAGAATTAATTATTTAATTATTAAATATTTAATGATTCTATTAAAAAACAATGATTATGTAAAAAAATTATTTTTACTATTTGCTTAAAAATTAAATTATTTCAAAAAAAATCCAAAAAAACTCCCTTAGACAATTTCGACATGGATATTTCAAGAATGATGTTAATTTTATTATAATAATTTTATAACATAGGTAATTTAAATTATTAAAATAAAGAATTATGATTTTCATGAAATAAATTAAAATTCAATTTATTAAAAATTTACCAATAGTTTCTTTGAGTTTTTAATCTATAAATTTATTTTATGGCATTGTAATACTTATTTTTTCTTAAATTAATCAGAATGAATAATATTTATATGAAAATTTACTATTTTGAGGTTAATTTACTATTCCAACAGTTAAGTTACTATTCTTATGGGTCATGTTGTTATTCTAAATGGTCACACTACTTCCTATAAGTACCTATTAATTCCTTCATTTGACATTCACCTCAATTCCATTCATGGTTAAAAAAATTGTCTGAAAATTTATATTGGATTATAAATGTTCTGTATTTTTCTATAGTGTTATTCATCATTGTAATGACTATAGGGGATCAAAATGATCCAAATTTTCCTATTCTCATAATTTTTTTTATTTACCCTTTACAATATTTCTAATTCTCATAGCTATATTTATTTTGAAAACAAAATATTCTCATTTAATGAAATGAAGAATTATGTGTTTCATTTGATTAAACTATATTTTATACCTAATTATGTAAAATATTATTTATTCAGAAATAAAATTCAATATATATAAATGTTTGGGATATAAAATCTAACTTTTACAATTGGGTGTATTTTTAGTATATTTTGATCATGCAGTTAGTTTAAAAATGGTCTAGTATAAAGGCCTCAAATTAGATGAAGAAGACTAAGGGAAGTTCACCCTTAGCCTATCACCACCAGCTACCCAATGAAATGTAACAAACCACCCAATGGATTGGGATAGAACATCCTACATACTGGAATTCCATTGAATACCCATTGGAATATCATTGTTCAGACAGTGGCATTGGATAGAGGCATATGTTCTATAGATAGCTTACCAGCTACCTAGTGGTAGCCAACAACTACCCAATGGAGGTTGTAACAACAAGGAAGTGTACAATAATTTCACTAGTTAGTCACTAGGATTGGATAGCTAGTCGGTGGTGCTGAGTCAACAATTCAAAATACATATTTATCTGTCTTTAATGGATCCACTAACCTTATTATGACTCGAGATAAACCCAATCACAACTAGTATCTATAAATACTACCTATAAGTGGATCATAAATAAACTAAATTGATCTATTGTGAACATCATCAATCTATAGAAAACAACAACATTCTTTAGATCCAAAATTTCTTCCTCTTGATATCTATTTATAATTACCTATTCTATTTATTCAATCTTCAATCTATCAGTCCCGTAATATAAATAAAAATTCGTTTATCTTTGAAGAAAATTGAGTGATATTCTTCAACGGATTTATTCATAATATAATGTCTATTTTTCTATCTATTTGGGTTCATGGTAAACCACTAAAACCAAGGTTCTTATTATAGATTTCTTAGTCACCACTAAAACCAAGGTTTTTTGTTCTTTTCAGTTTTCTTGGATATTTTTAATGTCAATTTCTATATATTCACAAATCTTCAAGAAATTGATGTGAGATACGTAGGGGCTCTTATTGGGATATTTAAGAAATTAATTAAAAGATTATGTGCCTTAATTACTTTTATATTCTTTTATTTATTATTTATTTTCATTCAATTAATCATTAAATCATTTAATCCATCAATCATTTAATCTCATATAAATCAATCTCTTAGTTATTTAATATTATTTTTTCTTTATGCTTATTTTTTTGGATTTCAAAATCGCTTTTCAATACTATTATGATTACTTTGATTATTTTAATTTTTACTTTTATTTTTAATTTTTTTTAATGGTAAATACACCCTCCCCCCCCCCTCTTCTCAGTTTACTCTGAACAACACTTGGAATCAAAGGATATCTTATTTTCAAATATTTTTTTATTCTAAATATTATGCGGTTTCAAGAAAATATTATTTAAAAATGGGTTTGGATTCTAACACCCATGGTTATCTTGAAGTAAATTCAATGGTACATGCCATTTTCTTTGATGTAACTAACAATAGTTATTGGAAAACTCACATGTATACTTTTTCAGGAATCATAAGTTATTCTATTTGAAAAAAAATTATGCATGGTTATAGGCCCATTAAATAATAAAAATTCAAATAAACTCATGATGACTTTATTACTTTTTAAAATGATAAAAAAACCAAAAAATATTTTTATTTTGGTTTAGATATAAATTGATTTATTTATGTTTGTAATTGAATAACTACCATGAAATAAGGAAATTACATGAATTTACACCTGAAGAAACCAATAATGTTAAAGTTACTTGACTTGATTTTTATAGAAAATATTCTGAATGTTTTAGTGTGCATTACAACAAATCAATTTATAAGATGTTTACTCATTTTAGTAACATATTCAATAGAATAAGGTCTCACAGTGATGATATTTATATAAAAACTCTTTCAAAGAAGGTACTTTCAGATTTTCCATGTTATTGGGCACCCAAGGTGATAGTGATCCAAGAAGTAGAAGACGGTAAGAAAATACATATTAAATAAATAAATAGTTCTATCAAGACCTATGTTGTCACTAGGATAAGACAATATAAACAATAATTCATGGAATTCAAGTAAAATAAAATAATTTCTTTTAATTTAATTGATTATGATACATCTAGAAGTGAAACAGGCATAGCACATTTATCCAAGAAAGTAAAAAAATACATGATGAAGACGAAAGAATTTCATCATGCTAAAAAGTAACTAGATAGAAAAAAGTTTTGGTAACTTTTTATCATTAAAAAAATGGACACATAAAAATATATTCCCCCTTTATAAAAATTTAAAAGAAGAAAATTAAGAAAACCCTCAATGTTTCTACTTAGAGTGTAGGTGATAATTCTCTCTCTTATTCTAAATCAACTAATGATGACGCTTAAAGTATCCTAGTTGAAATTGAGGAATGTGATAAAGCTAAATCTCCTACTTATTCTACTTATAATTCTTAAAATTATTCTTTTTCTTCAATACAATTAGATTATAAATAATTATCATATGTGTTTTTTTAACTTACTAAAAAATTTAGAGATCTAAAAAATTAAAATCAAGTTGGTTTTGAAAAGAAAAACCTTTATAATGAAACTGAAGACTTGTCTGTAAAATTAATATAACAACATAATATTTTGAAATTTGAATCAAACATTAAGGATGTCCAGAACTATCTTTCTAAATTTATCCAAGGTGAAAAAGATATATAAAAAATTCTAGGTTCTCAATGACATGTCATAAATCATTTTCATTTTGGTTTTTTACATTAAGAAAGCACATGAAAAAATAATACCACTCTTGTAAAAGGGGGATCACAAGATAAATTTTATAGTTATTATAGAAAATAATCTATTGTTATTTATTAATGTGACTATAAAAATTCTCTTATGGTAATTCTAAGTATATTCTTCTTTCATCAAATACTTTATTTAGAAATTATTATATAAAATTATGTGATAATAAAGTAGAGATTACAAAATCTATTTTGGTTAACATAATTGGAACCAAATTTTTGGAACCAGTATCTTTAGTTTCTTAATTATTTTTTAGGAAAGTTGGATCAAGATAATAACCCATAGAGTTATATGGTACTTGAATAGATGGTTCTCAAGACACATGTGTGATTACTACACTAAATTCAATCTTCTTGGAAAGCTTGATGGAGGACATGTAACATTTGGTGATGAATAAAGAAGTAAGATCATTATTATTTTTAACATTAGTTTTTTAAATTTATTTACTATTAAATATTCTTTATATAGTAAATGTTTTAAATATAATTTTCTGAGAATTATTCAATTATGTGATAATGGTTTTAATGACTCTTTTTAAAATAATTTTTTTAATGTGTTTTATTCCAAAGGAAAAAATTTAATTATAGATTATCAATTTTAAAATTATTATATTATTCTATTAAAATATATTTCTAGTCAAAATGAAAAAAAAAAATTAAGTGCATAAGATAGTGAGCTATGGATTTGTTATTGGCTTTTTAGTCATTGTAGCACACACACACTTGTCAAACTCAACTAAAATCATCTTGTATGAGATTAACCAAAATTACATTTCAAAAGTAACATTTTTTATGAATCTTTATAACTTGGTAAGCAACACAAAACTTCCTTTAAATTTAACATGGATATTTCCACCTTTAAGGACATTGACCTTATCTCTACTAGAATTCAAGGTTATACCAATGGTTCAAAAATGTTGGCATAGGCTAGAGAACTGTTGGTATAGACTATACCAATGGTTCTCTAAAAGTTTAGTTATATGCCTGTTGGGAAAAGCCTATACCAATGGTTTTTATTGAACCGTTGGTATAGGGTAATCATAATTTTGGTTATACCAACAATTTATATAAAAATGTTGTTATAGACCTACACTAATGGATAGAACCGTTGGTATAAGTCTATACCAATGGTTTAGAACTATTGGTATAGAACCCCCCCCCCCCCCCCAATTCCTAGGCCTACACCACCCCCACCCTACCTAAAGAATATAACCTGCTCAAACAAACAATATAACCTATTCAAATAACTAATATACAAATAATGATAACATAAGTAACCAATTGATGTATTAAATTAGTGATAAAACAAATACAAAACATCACATATATTCATTCAGAACAAATCATATAACATAAAATATCATAAATATTAGTCAAAAATGTAAAGGATCACTTTTTCCCTCATCACCATCATTGTTGTCATTGTTATCCTTAACCTTATCCTTATCCCCACCCTCATCCTCATCCTCACCCTCTTCCTCACCATCATCCTCACCCTATTCCTCATTGGCATCCTCATCATCACCATTTCCAAGAATATAATCGTCCCAAACACCACTAAGACTACTACCTAGTTCACTATATAACATATACATCATCGATATATATGCATCACAAGACATAGTGGTATCTGGTGTAAATTATGTACATAAAAGTTCCATAAATTTCATAAATTCAGTGTTCACCTTTTGATTTTTTTCATGCTCATGTATGATCATTTTTCAGCCTTTTCTACCTTGGAATCATCCTGTATTTCCCTTGTATTATCTTTTTAAAACTCGGAGCTACTAGAATCGGAACCTAAAGTGGTCCAATACCTCATTGGGATAATACTCTTCCCTAGTTTATAGTGTACTCTGTCAAGGATCTCATCTCCCAAAACCTAATATAAGTGATTTTTTTCCCAAAGTTGTCAACTTCATGAAAATATAAGGCTTTAAAATCACAATGTTACAAATTTAAATGAACTATTAAGTTAAAAAATAGATATTAAAATTTGAAATCAAATAATTAAAACTTATAATATGTTTTTGTGTAGGTTATTTTACCATGCTTCTATCTTTTTTTTTTGCTTGAAAAAAATAATTTTTTTGAGTCACACATCCTTCGATATTCAAAACCTCCTTGTGTAATGACATTGAATTTAGAAAACCATAATTGAAAATAGGTTATTAATAATTAATTTCATAACCAAAATCAAATGGATATTAATTCTAAATGAATATGAAAAGAAAAAAATATTGTAGATTAATTATAACTGAGTATCAATGAATGGGTTATCAATACGTATAACATATATATATATGTGAACATGTCATCACAGTAATCAATAATAAGTTGGTTTTGTGATCACCATAATTAATGATAATATGAATATTTATTACTATAAAAAAGGAATATTCATGAATGGGTTATCAACACTCTAATCATGATCATATGTGAATGAGTTGTCACTTAAGAATGATGTTTAATCCTGGTAAACTAGTTATTAGTGTAAAAATAATAATAACTTAGTGAATGAGTCATTACAATAACAGAATGATTATGGGTGAATGGGTCATCAAAATAGTAATAACAACCATAGGTGAATGGGTTATCACCATATGTATAATAACTATTAGAGTCATCATAAGTAATAAATGGATCAGGTCCAATGGGAGCAAGGATGGTTTCAATTCCATCGTCACCATCATCAAAAATATTTATTGGTATTACTTCAATAATGACATTAAATTCAGGTTGAAGATAATATTTCACATAAAAAATTCATTTCTCCATTGATTCCAATACATATGGTTCATCGGTAGAAAGAGTGATATCCATGTCAATAACTCTAAATCCACAACCATCAATAAATGTTCCATGCCTCATCATCAAATAAAACTACATGCACTTCATCATAGTGACTCAACCATGAGAGTAATAATCCAATATTAGAATCTTCTAAATGAATCCATAATAAGATAAATTTTTAAATCTAGGCCTACTATCTAATGCACTAACATAACAATCTGTTGTGGTAGTTACTATAACACCATAATGTGGTGTTCTCATGTTCATTTCTCATTCAGTGATAAAAAATCTGTACTCATTGATCACAGTTGATTTGTAGTCAAAAACCAAATAATTATGACCAAAATCCAAATCTCTTATTTCCTTGAAGATATATTCAGCTGGAAAAATAAATACCTAAAATATAAATGAATATTAAACTTAATTAAATATTGATTTTATTAATTTATTAAAGTAATATTTCTACCATCAATTTCAACAAAGCAGAAAACTATTTGCGATAAAAATTCTCTATTTTTATCAAAGATAAATAATGATAATTTTTTTTTATTTTTTATTCCCTAGTGAAAAAAATAAATAGTTTAATAGATATGTAAAATTACATGAGATGATATAAGATATACATGTTCAATTTACTTACTTGATGTAGTCATCAAACAAATCACAGTTAAACAAAATTGTGTGATGTGTCAACTCCCACTCTTCAAGGATTAATGTGGTCGATATATATGATCTAGTAATTCTCCTTGTATGGGGAAGTGATGGAAAACTAGGTTCAATTTCTCATACTATTCTTCTTCATTTCTCATTGGTTTGTTTTGTCTCATAGTCATTTTAGAAAAATACATTGAACATAAATCCATAAATTCTTGATCCATGTAACCTTTCACAATAGAACATTTGGGATGATTCCTATTCCAGATATAATACTTCAATGTGTACATATTTCCTTTAGTTAGATACATCCAATGAAAAGCAATAGGTCCTCTAAGAATTATTTAGCTTATAATATGGATAGTTATATTTAAAATGCATGTTAAAAATGATGGAGGAAATATTTTCTCTAACTCACAAAAAATTAATGATGCCTCTACCAACATTTTTTACAATAAATACTTGTCCAACTTCTTAGCAGAAATATATCTAAAAAATCTCACAATCTAATTACTGACACCCTTACATTATTGGACAGAAGATGGTGTATTTCTAGTATAATCAACTCATGAAGAAGGATATTATAACCATGATTCTTCCAAGATTTTAACTTTAAATCTCTTTTATTGACCCATTCTGATATGTTTCTTGAATAGACATTAGGAACTTTAATAGTCTCTAGTACTTCTAGAAATTGATTTCTTTCTATAGGTGTCATCACATAATAAGCACAAATAACTTTCCATTTATTTTCACTGATACACACATGAATTAATTCTAGTTTTATTCCACAATCCACCAATCCACACTGATATCATAAATCATATTTTTTTATTTCCCTTGAAATTTATAATAATTTAATGTAACATTTAATATATATTCCTTTGAATGTGTATTACATCTAAAAAATAACATAACAAATTGTTTAACCAATAAGGAAACTCAAAGAAGATACTTCTCTTCTTCCAATTATAACTGGTTTTAGTGGAAATATTCTTTCTCTTCCTAGATTTCATATAACCCTTCTCGGATGAAAAACTAAAATATTTCAATTTATTAAGCACATCATTTCTATACATACTCTAAGGTGTACTTTTGGTCTCCTGGGTATTGGCATATCTTTGAAAATTATTCCTATATGGATGTTCCATTGGAAAAAATAATCGATGTCCCATAAAACTGAAACTATAGTAATATTTAAGTCTTCCAGATTTTATATTCTTTATAAAAATAGGACGTGATATTTTTCACTTCATGCTCCATCCAGACATCATTTCATAAGCAAGAAAATCATTGATCATCCACATAATCACAGCACACATTTGAAATATTTCATTCGAACAAGCATCATACGTATGCACACCCACATTCCAAATATATTTCAACTCTTTTATTAAATTTTTCATGTGTACATGTATATAATTTCCAAGATTAGAAGGTCCAGATATGAGATACACATGAAAGTGAAATATTTCTTCATACACATCTATAAAGGAAGGTTATAAATGTTTATGAAAACTAGCCATGTATTGTGCAAAGTAAGCATTTTTCCAAATGGATTAAAAATATCACATGAAAGACCCATCCTTATATTATACGCATCAACTGTAAAATCAGGATATTGAGCATCAAATATTTGTCAAGAAAATCTATCTGTAGGGTGAACTAACTCATCATTATTCTTATTTCTCTCGATATCATTCCATCACATTTTTATTGATATTTCATCAGACATTAAAAAATTATGGAGTATGGGGATCAAAGGAAAGTGTCACATTACTTTCTGTGGTACACGAGATGTTGTTCCATTAGATTTTGAATTCCATCGTGATGTGCCACATTTTATACAATTATTTCATTTGTAATTTTCCTCCCAGAATAAACTGTAATATTTTAGGTAAGTGTGAATTTTTTTAAAAAAAATCCAAGTTCCTCAACTAAATTTTATGCCATATAATGGTTTGATGGAATATCTACATCATCTAAAATTAATTATTTAAAAATGTAAGAATGTAATTGATGGAAGTATTAAAAATACCATACATGTTTTTACCATGAAATAGTTAGAATGTGGTTTTCATACATAGTAAGAATGTGGTTTTCATTTTACCACATTGTTGATATACTAGAGTCGTGGAAGAATCATTCAATTTTTCACTCTGTCAACATCATCATTTTCATTACATGCATCATGTGTGATTTTATCAAAGTCTTATTGGTTTGGAATTATTTCCTTCACATGATGAAGAATAAATAGAGATTGTTCATATAATAAATTCTCTAATCTGCTCCTCTCATTTGGATCATGAAAAATTTGAGATTTCCTTTTCTCCCCATTATGATAACACATATAGTAGTTTGTTTTGAAAACCATATTTGGTTATATGGTATCTGACTTCTTCATGACTCAACAAAGGTCTTACAACACAATTATAACATGGTCAATGTATGTGATCACTATCTGAAGTATTGTTAAATGAAAAATCTAAAAATATCTCCAAATTATTTTGAAAATCACTTGAGATCTGTTCAATTCCACACATCCAACTTCTATCCATTCTATAAAAAATGTTATATGCCATGTCGTAATAGCAATTAAATAATATTGAAGTTTAATAAAAAATATATTTAAGGAAAAAATAATTGTTCACTTAATGTGAAACCATAACTAACACACTAGTTTATATGAGAATTATAATATAAAAGAAAACAAAATACTATATATATAGAAAAATACTATAAATATAAAACCATGATATTGAACTAAATTATATCAATGAGTAATAATGTTCCAAATCCATTGAGGTTCAAGGCTTTAATTATGAAAATGTGTATAATGGAAGATAAATACCAAGGAGTGTCATTTAAATTTGATGTGATTCATTGAATAAATTGATGAGGCATGAAGGACCTTCAGATAGGTGCCTTAGTGACTCTCCCCTTCAATTTTTTCTGGTTTAGGTTCATTTGATTTGGATTAGTTTTTTTGGTTAATCAAATTTAATTAGGTTCATTTAAATTTGGTTTTAGTCTGGTTATATTAGGTAAGTTTTTATTGATTTGGTCTAGTTTGATTCGATTGGGATTGTGTATCTTTAGTTCAATTCCATATGGTTTTTTTCAATTTCGTTTATTTTAATTTGGAATATTTTGATTAAAAGTGGGTTAGTTTGGCTCAAATTGGTTCAATTTACTTTAGTTCAAATCAATTATATTTTCTTTGGTTTGGTGTTATTTGATATGGTTCAGTTCAATTGGGTATGGCTTGGTTCTATTCAATTTGGTCAATTCTTTTTTTTTGTGATTAGTTTTGTTCTGGTCAATTTAGTTTGGTTTGGTTTTATTTTTTTTATTTGGTTTGGGTCAACGTATTCCTATTAGGGTTTTATTTAAGATTGATCAATTCATTTCATTTTTTATCATTACTATATAATTTCTTTTAGTTAGGTTCAATTTAGTTCATTTATTTTTAATTTAGTTTGGTTTGATGGAGTTTAGTGTAGTTAGGGTCTAATCAAGTCTACTTCGGTCAGATCAAGTCATTTAAATTCAATTAATTTTGTTTGTTTGAGTTTGTTCGGTTATGATATAGATATTATTTTTTATTTTGGTTAGTTTTTAGTGTGTAATGGGTTGATTGGTTCGGTTTATTTATTTTCAAGACAAGTTAGGTTGGTTTGGTACAATTCAATTTGCCTAGGGTCTAATCAATTCATTTTAATTTAGATTATTTAGTTTTGAATTAGGTATTCATGGAACATTTCACTTTTGTTTAGTTTGGTTTGGTTCCATTTTTTTATTTATGTCGGGTCATTTCAATTAAATTTGGTTTTGTTTGGTAAATAGTTAATTTGGATCCATTTAGACCCATTCGAGTTAGGTTGATTTGGGTAATTTAAAATCAGATTAGTTTGGATTGGGTCAGTCTAAATCATTTCCATTCATGTAGGTTTTTTTCTCATTTGTTTAGTTTAGTTTAGTTCAATGTAGTTTGGGTCGGGTCTTGTTAGTGTTGTTTTATATTATAGTTTGAGTGATAAGTTATTTAAGGAGTATTTATTTATAATAAGGTGAGGTGGTAGTACATAGTACTATTAATGGTTATGTTATATCATGCTTTTTATTTTATATATAAATTAATTATTTGTGTGGATATAAGGTGGAATCACCTAAAAATCTTCACCATTACACTGCCATGATAAATATTTTTGCATTAAATGAAATATTTTTCAGAAGTCTATATAAATATTATCTCACCCAACTCATTAACTATTCACTATTAGCATTAATAAATCTCTCTTATTTTCTATAAACTATTTCACTGTGTTCTTTTCATAGTTTTCAACCATTATCATCACTCACACTTGTCCTTTTCACTATTCTTACATGTTATTTTAGTATAGGTTTTTAAAAAAAATCTAAAAAAAATTTACCCTTTCTCCAATTATTTGATCATATCATTGTTTCATTAGGAAAGTGTTGGTATAAAAATACATTTTCTAGTTTAATGACCTAAAAAATACTCTACATGTCATATTTTGAAATTGTCGTTATATATATATTAGAAAATAAGCTACTTGAATAATTTATTTTATGTATACACACAACCATACCAAAGATATAAAATTCATACCATATCAATCCACAAGTAAAAAATTCCACCCTCTACGAGCATCTTTTCTCAATATCATATTTTACAAAAAAAAACATTTTTATTAAAAATCATTAAAAATAATTGAAAATAAAAAAAATATTTTTTATTTTTAAATACTCATTAAATATGAAAATTCATCAATCCCAAACACATTTTATATTGTGATAATAATTTCATAGAAAATAATGAAAATATTAAACAAACAATAAAAATAATTATATTAGTTAAACATATAAAAGGTATTGAAGGTACCCACTTAGACACATCATGCTATAATTCAATAAAAATCAATAACTAAGATCACATTTTGAGTTTAATATATAAAATACTAATAAATATGAATGATTAATCATAATCCATTCATAACTAGTAAAAAATTAAACATTTCCATAGTAATTTTTTGATGATTTCATGCTATAAGGGGATTTCCATACCTAATAATTTTTCACCTGTATTAATTTAAAATAGAAATATAGAGATTGGAATAAACTAACTATAACCAAAATGAAGTATAACAAACAATAATGAACCGATCCAGATTTGAATATAATGATCCCAAACTAAACCAAACTAGCTTGAACAAACCCAAACAGATATGAACCGGATATAAGAAATCCTAAATCAAACCATAAGATCAAACTAAATTAAATGCCCAAAAAAATAAGAATCTTTCATGGTGTTTTAGACCAAAAATAAAAAAAAATGGATGGTTGATAGAATACCTAAATGATTGGAACCCACTGATTTAATATTGAATAATAATAAAATGGAATCAATAAGAGAAGAGAGATCGTCGCATGGTTGGTTGGGAAGAAAGGGGAGCATCAATACTGTAAGGCTCAGGATTATATCTAGAAGGGAGGAGGGGAGGGGTGCTCATGCAGTGTATTTGGGGAAGATCTATGCCAATAGTTTTAAAAATCATTGGCATAAAGAGAGTTATCCTAATGGTTTTTTAAAAATCATTGGGATAGGCTTAATCAAAATAGCTTATCCTAATGGTTTATCTAAACCGTTAGTATATCCCCGTGGCTATAGCCCAAATTTTAAGTAGTGTATTTATCTTGATATTTTTGGACCAACCCATGTTTCAAGTATAATAGTTAAATCTTATACTTTTCTAATTATCAATGATTATACTACATTTAAATGGGTTTGTTTCTTATATTATAAAATTGGTGCTTATAAAGAAAATTTTAAATATTCCAAAAAGGTAAAAAATGATAAAGTATATAAGATAATATCCATTTTTAGTGATCATGGGTAAGAGTTTGTTAATGATGATTTTGATGAACATTTTACTTCATAATGTTATAATCATTCATTGTTGGATCCAAGTAATCCACAACAAAATGAGGTTATTGAGAGACATAATAAAACAATTTAAGAATGTTCTAGAACCTTATTAAATTAATTTAAACTCCCAAAATATTTTTCAGTCAAGACATTCAATATAACTTTTTATACCTAGATCACTTTTCTCATAAGACCCTTCCTTAAAAAGACACACTATGAACTTTAGAAAAACAAAGTTCCAAAAGTTCTATTTTTTTAGAGTTGTTGGATATAAATACTATATTTAGAAAACCAAAGACAACCTAGGAATTTTTTAACTCAAATTTTCATAAGATATTTTTCATGGGTACTCTAAATCAAGTAAGGCATATCAATTATTTAATAAAAAGATCATGACTATATAAGAATCAATTCACATCAAATTTTATGAGAAATTTCCTAAACCTCATCCCTATATATATAACATTGAGGTTAAACAAGATAATTTAACATTAAATAATCCTCATACTTATGAGTAAATTGATGTTTTGGAAGAACTTCCATCTAGACCTTTACCCAAGTATTGAGTAAAATTTAGAAACTTCCCCTTAGAAAATGTTATCAGTGATTTTCAAGCTGGTAATCATACTCTAAGTTTGGTTTTAAATGAGTTTGAAATTAATTTTTTTATTTAACACTTAGAACCCCTAAATATTTATAGTGTCATTAATGATAAATGTTGGGAACTTGAAATGCAGGATGAATTAAGCCAATTTAGAAGGGATACTATTTGGACTCTTTTTAAAAGACCTGACGATCATACTATTGTTGGTACTAAAAGGGTTGTTAGAAATAAATTAGATGATAAAGGTAACATAACACAATAAAAACCTAGACACCTAGCCAAATTCTATAATCAATAATAAGGAATTGATTAAGTAGAGACCTTTTCACCCATATCTAGTCCTGAATCCATTAGAATTCGCTGCTCATTTGAATATTAATCTTTTTAAAATGGATGTTAAAAGTGATCTGTAAAGGTTTTATTTCTGAATTTTTTTTGTTCAATAACCTCATAGTTTTAAAGATTCGAATTTTCCAAAATATTTATTTTATTTAACTAAATATCTTTATCGTTTAAATAATAATCTCAGGATTGGTATAAGAGGTTGACTAATTTTCTTTTATAAAATTATTTTCAAATTAAAAATTTCGATCCCAATTTTCTTTTAAAATATATTAAAAATAATTTTTAAATTTTTAAATTTATATTGATGCTTTCATTTTTGGTTTTACTAAAGAATCTATTTGTAATTATTTTTTTATTCAATTTGAAAATAATTTTTAATGAGTTTTATAGGAGGGAAAAAAATTCTTGGTTTTTAAATTTTCAAAAATAAATATAAAAACCTTATAAGTCAAAGTAAATACACTAATGAAAATTTAATATGTTTTTTCTTGGATAAAGTAATGTAAATAGGTACACTTATGAGTAATTATTGTAATATAACATTGGATGAAGGTGATAAATTAGTTGACAAAAATAATTATATATGCCTGATTGAGATCCTTCTTTAACTTACTAAGACCCTGCCGGGCATCATGTTTAGTGCTTTACTTTGTGCTTTTTTCAATCAAATATAAAATAATCACATTTTAATACTATTAAATGAATTTATAGATATTTAAAAGGTTATTAAAATCTTGGTTTGTTTTATCAAAAAGAAACATCTATTTAACATTAAAAAAAATAGATACTGATTTTGGAGGATTCCAACTAGAAAGGAAAAGAACCAGGCATGCATGTCACCTAAATAAAAATCCCTTATCACTTGGAGTTGTAAGAAAAAGAATATTGTTTCTATTTATACTGATGAAACAGAATACATATCAACTAGTATTTTTTGCGCAAAAATTATGTAGATGAAACACACTCTTAGATTATGGGATAAATTTAAATGTTTTACCCATTAATTATGAAATAAATAGCTCCATTAGTATTTATATAAATCTTATTCAATAATCTCACACTATGAAAATTCATCTGAGAAAACACTTTTTGAGTGATCACTTCTAGAAAGTTGATACCCTACTTGAGTTCAATATCACCAATATTAAATTTCCACATATCTTTACCAATAATCTCACTTTAGATCACTGTTATTTTTTATAGGTGAGTAAGGTATGGTATGCTTGTCAAACTTATTGGTTAACTTTGGAAAATTTAATTTGTTTAAAAGGTTTTAAAAAAATAATCTCTTTAAAAAAATTTATTTTAGATAATAATATTTGTAAACATTCTAACCTTTATTTCTAGTAAAGAAGAGTAACTTTAGTCTTCCTAGAAAATTAATTTTTTTTTTTTTGGATACAAATAAGTTGATGTGGTTATAGTGAAAATGTTCCTGAAGGTTTTAACCTAGAAAAGGTCCATTTTTACTTTGAATTCAATCTTCACCTTGGGCATGAGTAGCGGGCCATTATTTCACACATCATTTAACACTCCTAGGGAATATTCTTTGAATAATTAACATAAACTATAAAAACCCTAAGGATGTATTGTAATAATTTTCTTGATCATATTTTTTTCTATTTATATCTTGAATTTCATTATTTTATGATTTTATATTTTTAAATGCATCAATGTGTGGGAGTCTATCTTGTTAATAGTGAAATGTTCCTAGAAAAGGAACACTTTTTATTCAAAAATTTGAGATTATTGAAAATCAATTTTTTCAAAAAAATTATTTCAATCTTGAGCTTATTTGATTTTTTTCATTTTAATCTTGAATTTAATGGAAATATTGATTCAAAATATGTTTGGATACGTTGATATTGTAACTTTTTTTGTTTTTATAAGATCAAATGTTTTTAATTTTCAAGAATCTATTTAATTGGAAAAAATTATATTTTTTTCTTTATCAAAATAAAATTAATGATGAGAAACATAATTTCATTTTATTTAATTTTTATCCAACCCTATCTATATGTTCTTTTTTATAATTCCCCATGGGGATAAATTTAGGATAAATTTATGGTATCACTATGATATTAATAATTTTATTTTATTTTAATTATTTTAATCTCTTTTATTTTAGAAGAAAAATAGATAATCATATAGTAAAGGTATGTTATGGATTTATTGTTTTAGTACTTATTTTAAAAATATATTAAAAATTACTTTTAGATATAATTTGTTTTGAACTATTATGGTGTTTAATATTTTTAAAATTCTATTATTCCAATATCTATATTTATTAATTAAAATTGTTTTTTTATCTTTATTATTAAAAATATTTTTACCATATCCTTTTAATTTCATTATAAAATATTGAAATTCATTTTGAAATCTTCTTTTATATTATAAAAGTGTTTATGAAAATAAAAAAAATGAATAATTATTATACCTCACTCTCATAGATTTGTTTTAATGATCACAAACATGTTTTGGTATTCTAACTTTTTCAATTGAGTGATTTTCATTATTTTTATTTGAGTATGAATTTGGGTTTATAATGGACCAAATGAAGGCCTTATGTTAGATGAAAAATGCCAAGGGAGGTTCCCCATTAGTCTTTCACCACTGACTGCCTAGTGGAATGTCACTATCTAGCTAGTGGATTTGGATAGAACTACCTACCTAATAGAAGTCCATCAGCTACCTAGTGTAATAGCACTAGTGACCTAATGGTAATAGATAGAGTCAGCTATTGTTCAGGTATCTCAACATCTACCTAGTGGTATCAAGTGTCTTCTAGGTTGAGGTTATAATAATGAATAATTATGGAGTGATTCCATTGGATAGAGGGTGGAATCAGTAAACTACCCAATGATGCTGAGTCAGCAAGTCAAAATATGATTTATTACAATCATTAATGGCTTACATAACCTCATTAAACATCTAGATCAACCTAAGAAAACTCAGTGGCTATAAATAAAATCTATAGGAGGCTTGGAAATTAATATGGTGATCAATTTTGAAGGTTGTTATTCTATACTGAATGACAATAAGATTTAGATCCAAAATGGTTTCCCCTTGAGATCTCTTTCTAATTACCTCTTTTAATTCTCTAATATCCAATCTCTATATCTTTCTCATTCTCTAAATTAAAATTTTTCTATCATTCAAGATAATTGGGTGATTTTATTAAATGTATTTTCATATAATAAAATATTCATTTTCTCTCTCTTTAGGTTATTGGTAAACACATAAACCCAAGGGATATTTCTATTTGGGTTCTTAGAAAATAGCTAAAACCAAGGTTCTTGTCCCATGTTTCTTTGTAACCACTAAAAACAATGGTTTTAGTTCTTTTTAGGTTTCTTGGATACTACTAAATTCATGATATATATATTTAAAATCCTCTAGACATTGAGGTGGCAGATATAGGGGATCCTATTGAGCTATTTCTGAATGTACTTAACAAATAATGTGCCTTATTTACTTTTCCAACATCTTTTATTTATTAATTTTAATAATTCAATTAATCCTTAGATCATTGAATCCATCAATTAAATAATGTATTATAAATAAATCTCTCATTTATGTATTATTTTGTTCACTTTACTTATTATTTTTGAATTTCAAAATCACTTTTTAATTCTATTTCACTAACACTGATTTTTTTTATTTATTCAAAATTTTATTTTTTTATCATTTATTTATTTTGTAAAATTATTAAAAGTAAATTCACTACCACCACTACTGTCACTCCTCCATTTTACTTTAACTAACTTGTATTTCACATTTCTCCCCATGTAGATGATACCTCGAGATTTTAAAAAAAACTATTGTGGCTATATCAAGGTCCTGTTTAGGATAAGTATGCTCATGGGATTCCAATTGACAATATTCATATATAATAACATGATCATTCTACATAAACACTCAACTATGGACCTTCAAGTAACAAATACTATAAATAAAAAACTCCCCAATTTAAATGGAAAGGATAACATAGGATCATTAACTAATATTATTTTCAATTCCTAAAAACATTCATCACATTTATTTATCCAGATAAATATAACTCTTTTCGAGTTAAATTGATTAGTGAGGTAGATAACCATGAAATTTTTTCAAAAACCAATGATATTAACCTCATAACCCATGAAAAATTTTAATATCTATGATATTTGTAGGTCTTTTCCACACATCCACCACTTTATTCATAGTTGGGTCAATTAATATTCAATATTTAGAAACAATATATACATGTAATGAAATTTTTTGTAACCAAATTTTTTATTTGCTATATTTTCCATACAATAATTTTTATTATAAATTTTATAAAATAATCCTTAGATTTCACTCATGATCTTCATAGATTTTAGAATATATTATATTATAATCAATAAATACAACCATAAATTTATCTAAATACTCATGTAAAACTCTATTCATTATATCTATAAATAAATTGTATTCAATTTTTATATCAAAAAGGCTTAACCATAAACTCATAATGGACATACCTAATCTGAAATTTCACCTTTAGAATATACTCTTCCTTTTATTTTAGTTGAGAGTACATAGACCTAAGACCATCCATCGATAAATACTATGCACCATAGAGATTTCATCACTTAATTTAATATCCCTTTAATATAAATTCACTTTTTCACACATTTCTTCTTATCATCCTAACGATAATTATCCTTCATACCTTTCTTTCGATAGGCATTCACATAATGGACCATCTCATTATAACTAAAACATTTAACTCCATTATTTTCAGTACATGTCTAACTATTACAATTTCTCTTTTCTTTGAATTCACAAGCCATGTGTCTAGGATTTCCATATATATAACCCTTCCCATATCTCATAATACATTCCCTAGAATTCTTCTTACCAAAATTGTCATAATTTCATAATTTAATTTTCTTACCTTTAGGTTTATTTGATGAATGCTTCCCCATTTACTACCACCTGGATCTCTTCTTATAATTATTATTGAAAAGGTACAAAAAATCCATCTCCATGTTCTCATCACACTACACAATTTCCTCAAAACATCCAAACTCATGAGTAAGTAGAGGCCCTCATAAACTTATTTATAATCTTGAGTAAAATCAGTCAATTTTACTCTCATAGTCCATAAATAAATTTTGTGCATACTTGTCCAATATATTAAAATCATCTTCATATGGGGAAACATATTCCACCTCATTTGGCTTCAACTTTAGGAATTTCCTTTCCATTCAAAGTAAAATAACTTTAGGAAAATACTTTTAAATTAAGAGATCGTTAAATACCATCCATTACATGGAATCAATTTCATCCTTTTTAGTGATTTTAGTCAAAGGAAACTATTGATTGGATTAAACTTCAAAATGATAAATAGATATGGTTAACTTATGATGTTTTGAACATCCCATAACATCAAATATCTTTTATAAAGCATTAATCAATCCTTTAGATTTCACTAAGCATGAGGATCCACTAAAAGTCATAGGGTGTTGTTTCATGAAATGATAAACTATATACATATTTTTCTATAAATAATCTAGTCACACTCTATACTAATATCATGGGTCAAATAAGTTAAAAAATCTAAAAACTTCCTTATTACAATTTCAAACACTCGTGGTTTCTCGTTTAGAAGGAAATTTTCCTCCTAAATCCTTTCCAACCTAGATACCAAGTTTCATCTATGGAAAACTATTTTTAATAAACATAGATTATATGAATAATCCTGTAAATCCTCAAAATCTATCACATGATAATATAACCCTAAATTAGAATCCCTTAAGATTGTGTTTTAACACCATGGGAACCTTTAAACTTATCTAAACATTTGCTCTCTTACCAACTATAAAAACTTGAACATTATCAACCTATAAATTATGTGATTTATGGAATATATTTAAACACATACATCCCAAAGTCCATTTTAGGATAAATGTTTTAAATAATTATAAAAAATTTATATTAAAAGGTTGAAATTTTCACACAGTGTTCATTTCTCCCATAAAATTTGTTGTTTATAAAGAGATTTACACTTTGTTCAAGGTAAATAATATAATAGGAACTCTAAATTTATTAACATTATAACTCATCCTTAACCTTGATAAGAACATTTTAAAATGTTGGGTGGTAAAAATATTAAAAACAGTTAAAAAAGAATAAAATCAATTAATCCATTTGTAAAACTTAAAAATATATAAGAAATTTTCCCTTTTTTATAAAAAAAAATTTGAGCCCAAATAATGATATAATTTTTCATAAAAACAACTTAATTCCTGAAAAAAAATTCATAAATCATTTCATATCAAATCATAAAGCCAAAGTCATAATCATAAGGGTTTCTTTGAAAATATAAAAACTCATTAATACCTATCCTTGGAAAACAATCATTTCATATTTTTTTTAAAGGTCATATATTTTCTGTAAAAACAAAATTTCATTTAATTACATTTTGAAATAAAAATATTTAATTTATAAACCTTTAAAATAATATTTTATAGGTAACTTAAGAAATTATCCTTACATTTACCTTTATAAAAACCCTTACAATGATACCACCTAACCAGATAATTCTCACATCTCTTAGGAATAATCTATCACCAGTAAACTCCATCAATTTACCCAATTAATTTGAGATATATATCAGGATCACCCATCATAAGAGCTATATTGGGATCACCCTTAATTTATATAAAATGTGAAATAATTATAGGATAATTAATGACATATTGATTAAACCTTGAATAAACTTTGTGATGAATTTTTTTAACAAAGTTTTTGTATTTGTTGACAATTTACCTTTTTGTATAAGAATGTTTTTGTTTTTTAAGAATCAGAACAAGTCCATCATAAGAAGATAATTGGACTGACCAGCATCAGTTTCAGATCATCGGATTTATCTATATTAGATTCAAATCATTGGATCCAAAATAATCAGAAGTAGAAATTATTATTTGCAAGAAGTTTTCCTTTTTTGTAATTAGAGAAATAAATAATTTGATGAGTGAAGAAGTTGTATTGTTGGTGAATAGTTTTTAAATAATATTATTAAGTCAAGATTTATAAAGTTTTAATACTTTCTAAACCAATTCAAACGATTATTTTTTGTTCTCATAAATCATGAAAACTATCATAATAAAATACTTTGAATAAATGGAGGAATCATTAAGTTTTCATTAATTCCAGAAGTCAAGATAAAGTCTTTATCATATATAAAATTACCAGATACAAAATTTGGTTTCACTGAGAGGGATACATAATTTAGATTCACTGAGAAGGATACGGAATTTTGATTCACTAAGAAGGATATAGAATTCATATTCACCTAAAAGGATATATAATTTATATTCACCTAGAAAGATACAGAATTCAGAATCACTGAGAAGGATACAGAATTCAGATTCATTGAGAAGGATACTGAATTTGGATTCACCCAAAAAGATACGGAATTCATAATCACTGATAAAGAAACAGGATTTGTATTGAGCTGGGAAGAAAACTGAATTAATAATGATCTAAGAAGGAAAAAAATTCATAATGAGTTGACTACAAATAAGACTCAAAAATAAAATTCTGAAAGTTTTATGAAGTTTTTAAGAGGTAAAAAATGAAATTAAATTTTTCATAATTCTCATAGAAATCTAAGGATAATTGAAGAAGTCAAAGTTTAAGTTTAAATGTGAGATACTTTAAGAGTTTTTGAAATTAGAGGAAGTGGGGAAAGTTTCGAGTTTCTTGTTTTTGTTTTCTGAGTCACCTATAAATACTTACCTAGATCATTTGTTCAAATTAACTTTTTCAAACAAGTGGAAAATGTGGAGCACTAAAGAATTAAAGTGAAATTTATTTCCAGATATATATCTCATGAGGAGGATCAGACAGCTGAATATTTATTTACTGAATTGATCAAGATCGTATTGAGTCAATCGGATAGAGATACATCATTTAAGTTTTTTAGAAGAGTTTGATTTTTCCATATTAATAATGGGTTCATCATATTTATTCCATTGTATTGATTCCATCATATTGAGAAAATCAAATCCAGACTCATTTTATTGAGATAATCGATCCACAATCATCAGATTGAGAAAATCGGATCCAACCAAATCGAAATGAGAATTCGGACTGAGAAATTGTGGATCAGTTTCAACAAATTATTTATTATTTTATTTGGATAAATTATTTTAAAAGAAAAAATTGTAAACTGATGGGAGTCAGTATAATATTTTTTATAATGAGATAAAAGGTGTCTAATGGGAGTTGACACAAGTTGTATCCACTTCTTCATAATATTGTATTTCCATAGACCTACAAGAGTGGCTATGGAAAGGATGTAGGTACTCACACTAAGTTTAAACCTTATAAATATTGTGTTCTTTACTTGCTTTAATTTTCTTGAATGAATGAGTATTTACTAAAATTTGATAAGTAAATAAATCTTAACAGGTTTTCCGGGTTAATTTTATGAAAGTTTTGAAACTTATAAAAGTGAACTAATTCAACCCCCCACCCCCACCCTTATCTTTTGTTTTTAGATCCTTTGGAACTTCAATTAGTATCAAATCTAAGGTTACCTTGTTTAATCCTTATCATGGAGAATATAAATTCTATCAAAAATAGAGTAATTACTACATTTGATGGAAAAAATTATTATGGATGGAAAAATATGATGATTCCTTATCTCTTATATCTTGGACTAGGAGTTGTTGATATTGCTTCTATTGGGTATCAACCTATTGATAAAGATTCCCCAATGACCCTTGCTGATAAAATAAATATATAAGTTGATGGAAATGCTAGAAATGTTATTCTCATGTCCTTATCAGAAAATTTTTATCATAAGGTAATGGGTCTCAAAACTTAAAAAAGTATGTGAGATAATCTAGAAAGTTTTTTTGAAGGGAATACAAAATTTAAGGAAAAAAATAAACAAATATGGCATGGTAAGTATGAATACATCAGAATGAGAGATAAAGAAACATTTAATGAATAATTCACTAGATTAAATGAATTTGTTTGAAATATTAGAGGATTCAGAGATGTCTTGTAAGATTCTAAAATTGTGATGAAACTTATGAGAAACTTTCTCGATTGGTTTGATTCAAAAATTTCTTCTTTAGAAGATAAGGATGATTTATCTCTTGATGAATTTAATAACTTTATTGTTTCTTATGAAATAAGGAAATATCTAATGTTTAAAAATAATATGAAAGATGAAATGGATTTTGAAGCTATGAGAAGGTTGAAAATTCAATATGTTAAATATTTTGATCCTTATGACTCTAAAGATAAAGAGGATGATGATTTTAATGAAAAAAATCATGTCTCTTATATCTAAGAACTATTGAAGAGGAAGATTAAAGTATAGAGGTAAACTTCCTATCAAATTTTTTGAGTGTGGTGGAATCGGGGACTTTACTATGAATCACCCCAAGAATAAATTTGGAGAATATCGAGATGATTATGATGAAAAAACTAAATGGAATAAGTGTAAAAAAAATGATAAAGAAGAAAAGTTTTCCAACAAATATGAGAAGAAGTTTACTGGAAAAAAAAATAATTATGTTGAGTAATAAATTTGAGTCATAATAAATTGAAAAAAATTCTTCGAAAGATGAATATTAATAAAAATTTAGAACCTTCATTTTAAAATTTGAGAAAACAAAATATTCCTCAGATAGTGAAGAATGTGGTGAAAAATCTTATAGAGAGTATCAAATCAAAACAGAACTTGTTTCATGTATTGATAAAAACAAAACTCTCAAGAAATAAATTAGAGTTATGAAGAAATATTTTGAATAAGTTTTTTATGGAAGAAAATATTTCATTAAGTAGTAGGAAGAATACATCAAGGACATTTCAAGTTACAAACTTAGAATTTCTAAATAGGGAAAGATGATTGAAGATATCAATATGAAGTTATAATCCATGGAATAATAAGTTAACAAGTTTCAATCAAAACTTATTTAGTCCAAATGTACCTGGAGGAAGATTAATTAAAATTTCAACAAATCTTTGTAATTAAAATTTGATACTTCTAAAGTTGTTGAGAAAGGTCAATATGATATTAGGTGAAATATTCTCTTACAAAAAATAATGTTTCATCTGATTATTTTAACATTTAAGGTTTCAAAAAATGTATTGGGAAAGATTGGGTGGAGAAAGGAAGTGAGAAACCTTTAAAATTTACAAAAGTATAAAACTCACTCAAAAAAAAGATGGTCTACGTCCTAAGTATATTAGAGTTGAAAGAAGTTACCAACCTCGATAAGGTTTCTATAGAGAAATATCTTTATTGAATAGAAAATAAATATTTGATGGCTATTTCTAGTGTTGTAGAATCTATGTCCATAGAGATTATAATTTCTAGAACAATTTATCTATACTTGGAAGAATTTTTGATAAAAGTGTAAGAAATAGTGAAAGTAGAATGGTTAACTTTCCTAACTTACATAAAGTTGGAAAAGTGAATTCTCAAGATGTTAAAAACTTTCCAAAAAATCAATTTGAATGTTTGGAATAAGTTTTTGGAAGATGTGATCAGCCTGTTCATCATGCAGAAATATTTATGACACTCCTTCCAAAACAAGTTTCTTATGATAGAAAACAAAAGGAAGCTGAAAAAAAATAAATTTGAGGAAAGATCTTTTGTTGTTGAGATAGTTTTGAAAGCAAGTAAAAAAGAATAAACCATGGATACTTGATATTGTTTGTTCTTCACATATGATAGGTGATATAAAAATCTTGAAACATTTTGAAAGTTGTGATGGAGGAGTAGTTATCTTTGGTAATGATAGTTCCTTAAAAATCAGAGGAATTGGAATGGTGGAGATTGAATCCAAAAAGTTGAAATATAAGGAGGTTTTAATTTTTGATGGGCTAAAACATAACTTAATTAGTGTAAGTTAACATTGGGATGATGTAAAAGAAGTTTTTTTTATAAAAATATTCTTTTATCATCAAAATTTTGAAATATGGAAAAGTAATTGCAAAAGGTGAAAGATCCAGTGGAAATCTCTTTCAAATAGGAAAATTCAATAACTCGTATTACTTGAGTGCAGAAGATAAAAACAAATTATGGCACTAAAGACTTTGGAACCTTGGATAGAAAAGCATTAAAAAAATTATAAAGTTGGTGTCATTTGGAATTTTTAAAAATTGAAAATAATAGATGAAGATGTTTGTATTACTTTTCAAAAAAGGAAGATGACTAATAAAAGTCATAAGAGAATTGAGATTCAATCTACCAGACCTCTTGAACTTATTTATTCCAATTTATTTGTTCCAATGAGATATAAATCAAAAAAAGGTGATATATAATTTATCACTTTTATTGATGATTTCACTCGGATGAAAAACATCATTTTTATGAATCACAAGTCAGATGCTATTGAAATATTCAAATTATTCAGAAAATATGTTGAGAAATAAATAGGGGTTTCTATAAAGAAGTTGAGAACATATAATGGTACCAAATTCACAAAAAAATACTTTTCTAACTTATCTGAGAAAGCATGGAATAAAACATCGGTATAGTTCTCTATATACTCTACAACAAAATTGAGTATAAGAAAGAAAGAATATAAGTATAGTGGAAATGGGAAGAAGTATGTTAGCAGAATAAAAAAATTCAAAATTATATTGGAGAGAATATGTTAGTACTATTTTACATGTTCAAAATAGATACTTGTTGAGATCAGAAACTATCTTTACTCCTTATAAAATGTGGTATAACAAAAAAAAACTTTATTGAAATACTTCAAATTTTTTATAAGTCCATGTTTTCTCAAAATCAAAAATCCAGATTTGGGAAATTTTGATGAGAAAGTTGAGGAAGGAACTTTTATAGGTTATTCACCAAATAGAATAAGTTTCAAATATTATAACAAACATTTACAAAATTTAGTAGACTCATATGATGTGAAGGTAATTGAAAATCAAAGTTACTTAACAAAAGTTTTTTAGAATGCAGAGGAGGATAAACTGGAGAATTCCAACAATAGTGAAAGTAATTCAAAAGATCATTATCAAGATTCATAAGAATCATGTGATGAGAAAATTTTAGCTGGGAAAGAAACATTGATATTTCCTACCATACAAAAACAGGTTGAATCTAAAAACATTATTAGGAATCAAAAGTCTCTAGTAATGATAATAAGAAAGTTGAGATTAGATAATTAGTCTTCACTTATCTCAAAAGTTGAACCGAAATTAGTTTTAGAAGCTATTAAACACAAATAATGGGTGGATTCTATGAATGAAAAGTTGGATTATATTGAGAATAATGAAACATGGGAACTTTTTTCACGGATAACAAATAAAAATGTTATCAAAACCAAGTGGTTTTATAGAAATAAATTAAATGAACATGGAGAAGTTTCAAGAAACAAAGCCATACTTATTTGTAAAGGATATACACAAGTGGAAGGTGTGGATTTTAAAGAAAATTTTTCCCCAGTTTCAAGATTAGAAACTATTAGAATGTTTCTTTCAGTGGTCACACATTATAATTAAAAAGTTTATTAGATCAATGTAAAGTCATCTTTCTTAAATGGTGACATTGAGGAAGAAGTTTACATTGAAAAACCTTGTGTGTTTCAACTTGATGAGAATGAAAACAAAGTTTTTAAATTGAAGAAATATTTTTATGGGATGAAATAAGCTCCACATTATTGGTATTATAAACTTGAAAATTGTTTGAGAATATTGAAATTTTCTAAAGGAAAATTTGATAGCAACTTATATGTGAAATATGTTGACTCTCGAGCTATAATTGTAATTTTTTATCTAAATGATATAATTTTTCCTAGGGATAGAGAATATTTTTGTAAAACATTTTATGAGGAAATGAAGAAGAATTTTTAAATATATATGTTAGGAGAATTAACTTTCTTCCTTATCCTATAGGTTCATCAAACGGAAAAATATATTTTTTTTATCTCAAGAAAAGTATGTCAGGGAATAGTTAAAGAATATTGGGGTGGTAGAATCTAAAGAAGTTTCAACTACTATTTCAATGATCACAAAGTTGAGTAAAGATGAATCTGAAATAAGTGTGAATCAAAAAGACTCTCGGAAGCTGATAGGAAGTCTTATTTACCTTATAACCTCAATTCTTGATATTTTTTAGGTTGTGACTTTGTGTGTAATGTATCAAAGTAATCCAAAAGAATCAAATATATCGGTATCAAATAGGATTCTGAGATATTTCAAAGGAACAACTTCACATGGGTTGTTATACAAAAGAAATAGTGACATGAGGTTTCATGGTTATATTGATGTTGATTAGGCTGGAAATTGTAATGGTAAAAAATAAAATTCAGGAGGAACATTTTTCTTGGGTGAATGTTTTTTGATTTGTCATAGTAAGAAACAAAGTTCAGTAACTTTGAGCACAGATAAATATAAATATGTTGTAGCTACTCAAGCGTGTACTCAAATGTTTTGGATGAAAGTTCAGCTAGAATATTTGAAAGTAAAACTTTATAAACCATTGAAGATACTTTGTGATAATCAGAGTGCAATTGATATTTATAATAATACTTTCCAACATTCAAGATCAAAACACATTGATATAAAGTTTCACCTTATAAAATATAAATTTTATGATGGAGATGATTTTCTAGAATACATTTCAACAAGGTATCATACTTCTGATATATTTACAAAATCAATGTTTAAATAAAAGTGTGTGTAACTAAGCTTGCAACTTCATGTACATCCTCCTATGATGTCTTCTTAAACTTTATAATGAAGAACCCCCATTTTGATTTGAATTATGTTGACAAAGGGGGATAGAAAGAAACAACTTTTTACTTCATAAAAAGTTTTCACTTATCTTTATTTTATAAATATGAAATAGTGGTTATCATAGAATGGGAGAGAGAAAAAAGTGAGAGAGAAATAAAAGTGAGAGAATAAAAGATAAAAGTGAGGGGTTATATTTACATGGATACAAAATTTTATTTCCATTGAGGGGTGGAATTCCTTCAAAAACATTACTTTATCCAATAGTCTGGTGTTTGGACACTCTCTTTTGAGAAAGGCTATGTTTCGAAAAAATTCAATATCTTGAGTTGTGAAAAAATTATGAGAGTTATAAAAGTTATTAACAAGGGTTTTCAATAAATACAAAGAGGGAGATTGGATAACCTTTGTAATGAATTGTTTTAAAAAAGATTTTTTATTTTTTGACATCTAACCTTTTTTTATAAGAATGTTTTTGTTTTTCAGGAATCAAAATTAGTTCATAGTAATGAGATAATCAGACTAACCAACATCAATTTTAGATCATTGGATTCATCTACATCAGATTCAAATCAACAGATCTAAAAGAATCAGAGGTAGAAATTGTTGTTTTCTGGAAGTTTTCCTTTATCATAATTAGATAAAGAAAGAATTTTATGAATGAAGAATTTGTATTATTGCTGAAGAGTTTTGAAATAATATTTTAAAATTAGGAGTTTGAAAGTTTTAATACTTTATAAACTAATTCAAATGAATCTTTTTTTTCAAAAAGTTCTCAAAAATCATTAAAATTATCATGATAAAATCCTTTGAAGAAATGGAAGAATCATAAAGTTTTCACCAATTCTAGAAGTCAAGATAAAGTATCCAACATATCTAGAAGTATCGAATATAGAATTAATATTCTCTTATAAGGATACAGAATTTGGATTCACTGATAAGGATACAGAATTCAGATTCACTGAGAATGATACAGAATTCAGATTCACCCAGAAGGATACAAAATTTGGATTCACCTATGGAATTTAGAATCACTGAGAAGGATATAGAATTCAGATTCACTAAGAAGGATACAGAATTCAGATTCACCCAGAAATATACTTAATTCATAATCACTAATAAGGAAATAAGATTTTTAATGAGATGGGAAGGAAATAAAATTCATAATGAGCTAAGAAGGAAACAAATTTGTAATGAACTAATTATGAAGAAGACTCAAAAAAAATTCCAAAATTCTTATAAAGAGGTGAAGAGGTCAAACATGAAATTAAATTTTGCATAAATCTCAAATAAATATAAGGAGGATTGAAGAAGTAAAGGTTAAAATTTAAATGTGAGAGATTTTTTTAGTTTTTGAAATTTGAGGAAGCGGGAAAAATTTTCAAGTTTCCCGCTTTTTTTTCTGAGTCGCCTATAAATAATTGCCTAGATCATTTTTTCAGAGAAACTTTTTCATGCAAGTGTAAAACGAGAAGTAATAAAGAAATCAAGTGAAAGTTATTTCTGAATAGATATCTCATGAGGAGGGAAGAAAGATTATGTTTATTTCCTAGATTGAACAAGATCATATTTAGAAGATCATATTGAGTCAATTGAACTAAGGTACATCATTTGAATTTTTTAGAAGAGTTTGAGTTTTTCATATTGAGAATGGTTTCATCATATTGAGACCATTATATTGAGATAATTAGATCCAAACTCATCGTATTAAGAGAATAAGATCTAGACTCATCAGATTGAGAAAATCGGATCCATCCAAATTGAACTGACAATTCATACTAAGAAATTATGGAGCAGTTTCAAAAACGTATTTATTATTTTGTTTGGATAAATTGTTTTATAAGAAAACATTATATATTTATGGGAGTTGGTATAATATTTCATATCGGGAGATAGAAGGTGTCTAATGATAGTTGACATAAGTTGTATTCACTTCTTCATAATAATGGATTTCCATAGACCCACAGGAGTGGTTATGGTAAGGATGTAGGTTCCCACACTGAGGTTGAACCTTGTAAATCTTGTGTGATTTAATTACTTTAATTTTCTTTTAGGCATGACTATTTACTAAAATTTGATAAGTAAATAATATTAATAGGTTGCAGGGATTAAGTTTTTAAAAGTTTTGAAACTTATAAAAAGTGAACAGTTGATTCAACCCCCCCCCCTCTTAATTATTATTCGATTCTTTGGAACTTCAAAAAATAACCATAAAACTATTTTGAATTGACAATAAATCCCAAAAGAAATAATACTTTTAGTTATGTCATAAAAATGAGATTAAATTTTTGTTTCCTAGGAAAATTTCTTTAAAAAAAAGTTATAGAATAGAAGAAATATAATCATTATTGAAAAATCATATTAATATTGTTGAGCAAGTGTTGTTTTCAACAATACATAATGTTTTTATTTAATGGGAGAGTTTGTTGAGAATAATACTCTATCTCTTTATGATAATTTTGATGCTCACAAATACCCTTAATTATTTTCTAATGATTTTATTTGTTAAGTGTATTGCAGGATTTTATTATTCATTATATTTTTATTTCTGGACGAAATATTTAAGTTCTTGAACAAAGATGATTAATTACTAAAGTATTCGCATAATCATGTTCTAGAAACACTGTTCATGCTCTACATATTCAGGATCTTCTTAAGTGTGTTCTGGAAACACTGTTCATACCCTACGTAGAGAAACGTAGCGTAAGGATGAAATACAGTGTATACTTTATGTGCTATCAGAAAATTGTGGAAGAGGAACCCTATGTTAGGAAGGAACCCTACATTTGTGTTATTGAAAAAGTGTGGAAGAAGAAACGTACGTAAGTTTTAAACGTAAGTTTTGTTTCACAAAAGTATGGTTCATCAACCTTAATTTTCTAAACAACCATACGTTCTTAGAAAAGTATGGATCAAGTACCTTTCGTTTGAAATCTTATAAAAGTACGGATCTTTCATCATACATTTGAAAGTTGAAGAGAAAAAGTATGGATGACCAACCCTACGTTTGTGATCAACCATACATGGTCAAACCTATGTTTGTGATCAACCATATGTTTCCAAACCTATGTTTGTGATCAACCTTATGTTGACAACCTTATGTTTGAAGGCTACATCATCAAACTTCCATTTATTATCTACGTTACGTTCAGAGGATGCATACTGTACAATTCAACCTTACATTTGGTGTCGGAGAGTTTAAAGTTGATATTATTATGCAACCGTTAGCAAGTTATTTATTAGGCTGATTTCAAGCCGGATTTAAAGCTGATTTTAAAATGTGTCTTTGACAAGTTTAGAGTTGTTTAAGGATCGAATTAAAAGAAGATTTTCTTGGTGAATTTCAAGGGAAGTTAATATTACTTTGTAAATTCAAATGTTTGAATATCACGAGTCAGAAGGAGACTTTTGTGGTTCTAAATTTACAAGAGAAGTGCTCAATGTTATTATATAGATGTCATATTTTTCAAACGACATTAATCTATAATTTTTTTTTAAAAGGAATAAAAACAAAGTCTATCAAAAAAACATAGATCTACTGATTTAAGAGAACGATAAAGCCCTGTTTATTGAAGAAGAAGAATCACGATAGAAGATTCACTCATTCTACATCGAAGATCATTTGTGAATCTACTACTTCTAAAGTTGTGAATTATATTTCTATATCTACTGTAACAGGATCTACTCAGAATGACTCTTATTTGAAGATCATTATTTCTAAAGGTGACGATCTATCTACTGTCAATTTCATTCTGTTGTAATTGTGAAGAACAAATGGAAAGTATTTTAAAAAACACAGATACCTTTATTTTCTATTCTTGAGTGATCGGATTCTCGTACTAAGTTGTGTAGGTTCTGTGAGTGAATCATAAGGCTTTGTTTTGCCTTAGTTTGTAAAGGTGTCAACTGCCTGTACTCAGTTGTGAAACGGTCTGTGGAAACGAGGACCAGATAGTGAAAATCACTAAGCTCGTAGAGTAGAACATTGGTGGAGTGGACTAGGGGCCTTCTATTCCCTAAACCACTATATATCTTATGTCTCTACTATTTAAATTTCTGCTGTATTAATTTATCTGATTAAAGTTAAAGGGAAGAACATGATCTCATAAAGATTTCTGAAAAGACACAATTCACCCCCCCTTCCACCCCTCTTGTGTATATTTAGTATAATCTGATCCAACAATTAGTATCAGAGGTTGAGCTTTCTGATAAATCCTTAACAAGATGAAAGTGATCATACACAAATCAAGATGAATGATACAAGATAGGGAATGTATATGGTCAGAGCACCATACTTCAATGGAGAAAAATATGGATACCGGAAGTCGCGAATGATTATCTATCTGAAAAACCTTGGATACAGAGTATATTATAAGATTTTGACTCCATATGAAATACCAGAAAAACCTAAAACATGTAGTGAAACTACTGAAGAAAAATATGATATAAACTCAAAGGCAATAAATGCAATTATATATGGTCTAGGACTTGATGAATTTAATAGAGTATCTCAATGCCCGATAGCATATGAAATGTGGCAAACTATTGTTGTTTCTTATAAATAAACTAACAATATCAGGGAAATGGGATATGCAACTTCTAAGCTTAAATTTGATACATTAAGAATGGTTGAAGGTGAAAGTATTACTCAAATTAATGGAAGATTGACATAAATTTTCAATAACATAACCGCCTTGGGATATCCCATTAAACAAGCTGATCAAGCTTTAAAAGTACTAAGAGTACTGCCTACAAGATGGAATGGAATCTCTGCTGCAATCAGACAGTCGACACCTGTCAAAGAATTAACCATGAGTGAACTAATTGGAACACTAATGATGTATGAAAATGAGATGCAAGATGAAGAAAATGGGCACAAAATTTTTATCAAGAGAGATGACACTAACTTGAAAGTGTTATCACAGAGCAAAAACAGAAAGATAAATAAAAGTGTAAAATTGAAATCAGAAAGTTCTAATTTATCAAATTCTGATGTGGAACTGGATCAACTAGCCAGAAAATTTACTAAATTCTATAGAAAGAAGAAGGGATTCATAAAATCCTTCAAAAAGGATGACAAGGAAGTCAGATTTTATGAGTTCAAGAAAATGGGGAACATCAGACCTAACTATCCTCAGCTAAAAGAAGACAAGAAAAAGAAGGTCTTCCAAAGAAACTATTATGAGCATAAGGAAATAAGGCAATGAAAGCTACATGGAGTGCATCTAAAGACTCCAGTAGCACTTCTGAATCAGACTTAGAGAAGGAAGAAGAAAATCTGAAAGCTAACATGTGTTTTATGGAAGAAATAAATGAGGTACAATCTTACTACTCTTCTGACTCTAGTTCTGAATCTAGTTACTCTAATAAAAAACTTGCAACCTACTACAATATGCTTGAAGAAAAATATGATTCTCTATTTAAGAAGAATAAGTCTTTAAAGAACATTCATAAGGCTATTTATGATGAAAGAGATACAATGCTGAAACAACATAAAGAGTTAACTGAAAAGTTTAACTCAATTAACACTAATAATACAGATTATGAATCCAAGATAAAAACACTGCAAACTAAAGTGGAAACTTATAAAAATGCAGCCCTTTTTTTTACTAAAGGAGAAAATACTTTAAATGAAATTCTTGGGAAAATTTCATTAAAAAGGAAAGATTTATAATTGGCAGTAAAGGTGAAAAACCTAAGCTATATAAGAATTATTTTATTCCAAGTAAAAAAAGATTAAATTGTAATTACTTTGGAACAAGTGGACATATTTCTAAAAACTATTTCTTAAGACAGCCCAAAATAAGTGGTATTAAGAAAGTTTTTGTAACAAATAATTTATTTGACTCTTCTGTAATTAGAAAATCAAAGCAAGTCTGGATTCCCAGATCTTTGCTGGCTAACACCCCTAGACCCAATAGAATATGGGTACCAAAGCAAATTGTGTAAATGCCTTTGCAGGGAGCAGGTCACAAAAGAAAAAAGTACATATGGTATATGGACAATGGATGCTCAAGGCATATGAGTGTAAAATCATCGAATTTCTCTACACTCACTCAAAAAGATGGTGTACTTGTCACTTTTGGTGACAATGCCAAAAGGAAAATCATTGGTATTGGAATAGTTGGAGATCCAGAAGTTGTCTCAATCAACAAAGTACTTTATGTACAAGGATTGAAACACAATATGATAAGTATCTCTCAACTATGTGATGATGGTTATGCTGTTAATTTTTCTAAAAATTGTTGTTCTATTTTCAAAAATAAACTGCTTAAATTTAGAGCTCCTAGAATTGACAATGTGTATACCCTGGATTTAAATTCCATATGTAAACATTAAGTAAACTGCCTAACTGATAAAATAAATGAATCCTGGATCTAGCATAGAAGACTTGGAAATTATAATGTATATGTTTTACATAAATTATCTAAGAAATAATTAGTTTCTGATTTTCCTAGTCTCAGATTTGAAAGTGACAGATTCTGTGATGCATGTCAACTTGGAAAGCAACACAAATCATCCTTCAAATCTGTTAACAAAATTACTACATCTAAACCTCTAGAACTTATCCATATGGATTTGTTTAGACCTTCAAGAGTATCAATATTGGCTGGTAAATTATATGTATATGTTTTAGTTGATGACTATTATAGATTTATATGTATTTTCTTTTTAAAATTTAAAAATAAATCTTTTACTTTATTTGAAAGTTTTTGTAAAACTATTCAAAATTAAAAAGGTTTTAAAATAATTTCATTAAGAAGTGATCATGGTGGAGAATTTGAGAATCTGGAATTTAATTACTTTTTCTCAAATATGGGTATTAAACACACCTTCCCTACACCAAGAACGCCTCAACAAAATGGAATTGTTGAAAGAAAAAATAGGACTATTCAGAAAATGGCTAGGTCTATGATAAATGAATACAGTATTACTACCTATTTTTGGACATAAGCTGTAAGCACAACCAACTATATAATTAATAGAGTTTTAATTAGACCAATTCTGAAAAAAAAAACACCCTATGAACTCTAGAATAATAGAAAACTTAAAGTAAATTACTTTAAAGTTTTTGGATGCAAGGTTTACACCTTAAACACCAAAGACAATCTTGGTAAGTTTGATCCAAAATCTGATAAAGGCATTTTCTTAGGATATTCTGCTACTTCCAAAGATTATAGAGTCTATAATAAGAAGTCAAGGATTTTTGAATAATCAGTTCATGTGAAATTTGATGAATCTGGTCCCTTTGAGAAGTGGATAGATCAAATGGATGAATCTGACTCTAATGATAACATGAGACTTGATAACATGAAAAATGATTTTGAAAAAGATATAAATGAAATTCAGTTCAGTTCAAAAGAACATGATACTGAAGAACCTATAAGTGTACTACCTAGACAGACTATAACCCTAAATAATCACCCTTTAGAAACTATAATAGGAGACTTAGACACAGGAATAAAAACTATAAGAAATATAGGAAATCTTGTAGAATTATCTACCTTTCTATCCCAATTAAAACCAAATTCTATAGAAGAAGCTTTAGATGATGAAAACTAGATCATAGCAATGAAAGAAGGATTAAACCAGTTCAAAAGAAATGAAGTCTGGGAATTAGTTGAAAGACCACAGAATTATCCAGTGATAAGAACCAAATGGGTCTTTATAAATAAACAAGATGATCAAGGAATAATAACTAGAAATAAAGATAGACTTGTAGCTAAAGGATATAATCAGGAAGAAGGTATAGATTATGATGAGACCTTTACACCTGTAGCTAGATTAGAATCCATTAGAATCCTTTTAGATTATGCATCTCATATGAACTTTAAATTATTTCAGATGGATGTTAAGTCTGCCTTTTTAAATAGTTATTTAGTGGAGGAAGTTTATGTTGAGCAACCTCTTGGTTTTGAAAATTCACAAAAACCAGATTCTATTTTTAAACTTACTAAATCTCTTTATGGTCTTAAACAAGCACCTAGAGCTTGTTATGAAAGATTAATCTCTTTTCTATTGAAAAATGATTTTACTATTGGAATGGAAGATCCAACACTTTTTAAGAAAACTATAAATTCTAATATTTTATTGGTTCAAATTTATATTGATGATGTAATTTTTAGATCAACTAATAAATCCCTTTGTCATGATTTTTCAAAACTAATGAAAAAATATTTTGAAATAAGTATTATGGGAGAATTAAATTTCTTTTTAGGACTTCAAATTTATCAAAAAGATTTTGGAAATGTTTTAAATCCATGAAAATACATTACTGATTTACTGAATAAATTTGGACTTGAAAACAGCAAGACATATACAACTCATATATGTACTAATAAAAGACATGATTTGGATGAAACTGGAAAATAAGTTGACAACAAGTTATATAGAGGTATGATTGGTAGTTTATTATATCTAACTGCTATCAGGCTAGATATAATGTATTCAGTATGTCTTTGTGCAATATTTCAATCAAATCCTAAATAATCTCATTTAACTGTTGTTAAAAAAATTAGATATCTAAAGAGAACTGTTTTTCAATCTCTTATTTATCCCAAAACATCTAATTTTAATTTAATTTCATATTTAGATGCTGACTTTGGAAGTTGTAGATTAGATAGAAAAAGCACTTCAAGAACTTGTCACTTTTTAGGGAAATCCTAAGTGTCATGGTCAAGTAAGAAACAACATTCAGTTTCCCTGTCAACAGCTGAGGAAGAATATGTTTCTACTGGCAGTTGTTGTGCACAAGTGTTGTAGATGAAAAACACTCTTATGGACTTTGAACTAAATTTTAATAATATGCCTATTTTATGTGATAATTCTAGTGAAATTAATATTTCAAAAAATCCTATTAATCATTCTAGGACTAAGAATATTGATATCATACATCACTTTCTAAGAGATCATGATCTTAAAAAGGATATATCTTTGGAATTTATAAGTACTGAAATTAAATTAGCTGATATTTTTACTAAACCACTTCTCACTGCAAGGTTTGATTTTATTAAGGGGGGAGCTAGGTTTATTTAATTTTAAATAAAGTTTTATTTTATTATATTGTTTCTTTATCTTAATATTATTTTAAAATAAATTAGTTATTTGTTTTTCAAACAGTATAAGGTTTTTTTTCTCATGCAATCAATTTTATTCGTTTTTCAAACCTAAGTAATAATTATTGATGACACGAGAATCAAGGCTATCAAAAACCTTTCGAATTATGAATCATTTCATTTCTACCAAAAACCCTTTTGCAATCGCGTTGCTTTACCACTCTTTATCCATTAGAACCTAAAAACCTTTGAAACCCTAATCCTCTTTAGAACCTTCAGAGATTTGAGGCTGAAACTAGCACCATCAAGAAATAGCACTCAGAATGAAGAAAACTTTTGCAAGGAAAGGTCATAGACCTAGAATGGCTATATCAGATGAATATTCTGTTGAAACAAACTCTCACTTTTCAAAATCTAGAGTTGACCTTCAATGGTGAGAAGTCTAAGTTTTTGTATGAAGTAGAACTGCGAAATTTCTTTAAGTATGTACAATTTAGTCTAGGAGACGATGAGGATACCATGGTAGCTAAGATAGAAGATCGAGATGTCTCGATATCCTCTGTGGAGATTGTTCAGATTCTGAACTGGCCTCATGAGGGAGTTTTTCATTTTGATTTGAAAAATATAAGATATTTCATGCATAAACCTAAAGATATCATGTATTTTCTTTTTGGTTCTACTTATATAAAGAAGATGTTCATAAAGGACCTAGAGCTAGATCAGAAAATTCTAGTAAAATTTGTGCAAACAGGGATTGCACTGAGGATGTCTGAGTTGGAGAAAATATTGTATCTATATATGTATATAATTTTTCTATTAATGAGTTATATAAGGATTAACTTTCCTAGGTACATGATAAGATATCTTCATTACTACTATCAAAGTGAAGATAGGATGAATTTTTATCCATTTGGTAGATTCATCTCAAAAATTCTGTTCAAAAAGGATATGGTAAGGCTAGTGGAATCCAGAGTTAAATGTAATCAAAGTAACACCTTAGGTGCTGGGACCCTCAGAAAAATTGGCTATTTTTGGAGCACTTTAAAAGGGAAACTTTTTTCAGTAGGAGATGAGGAAGAAGCATAGAGTGCTCAAGCTCAGTCTGCTAAGTCCAAAGAGGGACATGCTGAATCGAGAGTAAGCACTACTGCAAGAAAAATAAGATTTGAAACTGAAGTCACTCAAGAAGAAAGAAGTCAGGAGGGACTTCAGACTCAAAGAAAAAGAACTATTAATGAGGAACTTGTTTCCCCTATAATGACAACAAGAGATTTACTCTCTTACAGTTTTTTAGAGAAAGTGTTGTTGAGAAGCCATAGGAAGAGGATACTGCTCAAATTACAGTGACTCCACAAGTCCAAACTGAAATTGAATCTCAAGTTGTAGTTAACACTGAAGTTACACTTCAACAAGAACAAGAGGCAGATCCTGGTGAGGAAGTGGCCAGTCCTCAGGAAATTCCAGAAGATATTATTTTAGAAAATACAATGGAAGAACAGATTTCTAATGTTCATGCTAAGAATGTTTTTGAAGTTCACACTGAAGTAATTCGTGAGGATTTTTCTGTGGAAGAGTCCAGAAAAGACTCTGAGGAAAAATTTGTAGATCAACCAGTTTAGGAGAAGGAAAAAAAGAAAAAACTGATACAGATTCGTTGCCTTTAGTAATGTTGCATCACATTGAAACTGAGAATGAGAATCAAGCACAGGGTTCCTCTAATTCAGGGAATAAGGATGTCGAAGAGCTGTACAGAAATTTTTCTCATTTGGAATCTGAAAATGTTACTCTAAGGAGAGCCTTAGAAACAGAACGGATGAAATTTCAGAGACTTAAGGTAAGTACAGTTTCACGAAAAGAAGTTGAAAATTTTAAGCAAGAGATGTTGAAAGGGGTATACAAGATGAAATCAGAAATGGTAAAGAAGTTAGATCTGTTAGAATTTAAATAATTTCTAGAGACACAATTTGCATCTGCCGGGACTAGTGCTGCTAGTGGATCAGGTACTTCACCTAATTTAATCAGAAGGTTTCAAGCTATCACAGCTTCCATGAGCAATATAAATGACAGATTGCAAGATCTTAAATGTAACAGTGCTCCTTTATTAGTCTTTCTAGATAATCAGAAATTTTTGGTTGATTAGTTGACATCAAGTGAACCAAATATTAGACATGTGTTGACTCAGTTCACAGAAAAGTTTTCCTTGTTTATGGAAAAGGAATAAATACTTCATGAGTTTTTTAGAGTAAACCTCAAAGAATACATTCATATGACTCAAGAGACCAGGGATCTTATTATTAGGCTTGGTGATGGACTGATGAAAATGATGAGGAAGAAATTAACAGAAATCAAGTTCGTAGTTCAGAGGAGATAGACCTTATCTTATCCCCTTACCAAACCTTGATTCACGTGTTCATCATGATTATACCTATTCCATGTACTCAATGAAAATTTGGATTCCTATTATTTCTTATTATTTGTTTTCCTATCCTTGTTTCGATATGCTAGTAATCCAAATTTAATTATTGAAAAACGGTTAATAATATAGCATTTACTTCAGTTCAGTGCTACATTAAATGTGTTCTATTCCATATTCTATGATTCTTTTTTATATCACAAAAAGGGGGAGAAATTTGGATAAACACAACATTTTTAATTATTTTATATTATATACTTTAAATGTTTTTTTAAGTTAAATATAATATTGTATTTATCTTTTCAACATTCAAAAATACATAATTAATTTTTTAAGTTAATTTCATTGGTTATTTTATGGGTTTTGTGATCATCAAAAATGGGTAGATTGTTGAGCAAGTGTTGTTTTCAACAATACATAATGTTTTTATTTAAAGTGGGAGTTTGTTGAGAACAATACTCTATCTCTTTATGATAATTTTGATGCTCACAAATACCCTTAATTATTTTCTAATGATTTTATTTGTTAAGTGTATTTCAGGATTTTATTATTCATTATATTTTTATTTTTGGATGAAATATTTAAGTTCTTGAACAATGAGGATTAATTACTAAAGTATTCACATAAGCGTGTTCTGGAAACATTGTTCATGCTCTACATATTCGGGATCTACTTAAGCGTGTTCTTGAAACACTGTTCATACTGTAACACTCAAAACTTCCACAGTACTCTTCTCTTTGAATAATACAGTAGTGTGTGTTGTACGCAACTTCGAGTTCTAACAAACACCACAACCAATCAAACTAGCCGTTATGAATAGTAATACCCACTTTTTGAAATTTTATAAATTTTATCTTTCAAAATGGACTTCATTTTTGGATTTGGAATATTGAAATTATCTTAGGGTGAATTTTTGGTACTTTTCGGATAACTTTCATATTTTGATGAATAGTGAAAATTACTAAATTTTAATTAAAAACAACTTTTTTAATAAAAATAATTAATAGAGATAAATTATGAATTTTAGTGGTTATAAAGTATATTTAGAATATATTTTTACCATTTAATACAATTTTGGTCGTTGAACATAATTTCACATTTAAACTGGACATAAACAAGTGTCAATCTTTTGATAGTTATTATTTCTTTAAAACACGCTTTTTGTTTTGACAGCGGGAATTAATTTTAAATTAATTTCTTCCATTTCTGTGTTTTGAATTTAGAAAAATAGATTCCATATTTAGAATCAAGAGGTCCAAATTGTGTAAATAGCTAACTTTTATTTTTATACATTTTGAATAATTACTTCGGTAAATATTTTATTTACCATGGTTAAAAGGTAAATCTGGTAAATAAGTGTACAAAAATAATATTATAATAATATTAAATTACCCTAAAACGTGTCCTAACCCTATTGGTTGATACATGTCTAACAATGGGAATATTTGAGTTGATTTTGGGACCCCATGGAGCCACTTGTAAGTGATAATGACACTTTATATTAATTAAGTTAAAGTAAATACAAAAATGACATAAGCATATATCTTTTAGAAAAATAATTTTTACATAGGTTTATATATGTTATATTTTAAACTATAAATATTCATTAGAAAGATAAAATTATTTCCTACATAATGGTATTTTATTTATAATTTTTAGACATTTAATAATTAAATTTATTTATGACACAATAATGATGAAGTATTTTCCTTATTAATGAAAGAATCAAATAATTGGTATTATAAATGATAAAATAAATATAATTTGAAAGTTTTTATGCCCTACACAAATTTTATAGGTTACTATTACGTGTTATTATTTATTAAATTAAGTTTTTTTAAATTAATAAAGTTTTTAAGACTTTAAAAAAAATCTAAGGTTATATTATTAATTGATATTCTATTCTTAAAAATCTAAGGTTGTTATTGACATAAATGAGTTTTTAAAACAAATATTATATTATTAATTGATATTCTATTCTTAAAAATCTAAGGTTTGGACAAAGGACTTATATAATGATATTTGTATCATTAATGGACCACTTTGGGGTTACTTGTAAGTATATAGTAAGTTTATTAACTATATAATATAAAAATACAAAGAGACGTGGTAAATTTCAAACTAATTAACTAAGAGTTAAAACTAAAAGATAAGGTTAATAAAGTGACCCAAACCTGTCTAAAACCTATTGGTTGAGTTGTTTTTGACCCATCCCCACCTTATCCTCGAAATAAATCAGTTTTGAGCTATTATAAACCGAATATGAATTTATTATAAAATAATATTTCTAGCTTTTCCAAAGGTGCCCCTCACCCCTCTTATAAAATGGCACTCCCCCTTCCCTCTAATTAACACCTTCAAAGCCTTTTAGATCTGTCAAAATCTTCCCAAATATCCCCCCCAACTTCCCTCACTTTAACCTAGAGTCCTTAGTTTGATCAGACAGTCAACCTAAGAGTCCCTTTTGATCAAATCAAAAGGAAGAACCCGAAGAAGAGGTAATGATTTCACCACCCTCTTTCAAGTTCCTTTATTCTTCCAATTCTTCTTTATTTCTTATTTTCATTCTAAAATAATAACTCCAATATCTTATATATACTTTGATTTTATTATAAATATGTTACAACCAAATTCATTATTCTATCCACCCTTTGAATGACATGTCACCATACGTGCGTACGTACGGCTTACTGTCTCCACGTCGTGGTGTAATTGTTATTCAATACATTATTATTTGGATGGGTATAATAATGATGTGTATTTGATGTAAATAATAAATATAACATGGTAAGGATTCTGTATATATGATATATCATCCAATTATATATTATTTTAATATCAAAAGAAGGATATTTTCGTTTGTGCATACGTACGGATTACCGTCTCCACGACGCGATGAGATTCGTTTCCAAGTTCACCATTGATCGAAGATTATAAAAATATATATTACTAATAAGTATATAATATATGAAATAATAATTCTACTGGAAATATATATATTTATATATATAAGTATTTATTTACTTACATATATCTTATTCACTTACTTCTGTTCAATACTATATGAAAACGGAAACAGCGTTTATGCGTACGTACGGACTACCGTCTCCATAAACGGTGTTTTCCATTTCATATATATGTCTATTATACATATGTATATTCTAAATATATATGATATATAAATCATGTTTTATATTCTAGAAGTATGTAAATCATGATCTAAGTGATACAATCATGAGTAACGAGTTAAAACACGTACGATATAGAAAGCGATTTTTCCCGAAATATTAATATAACATGGAAATTATTACTAAATGGGTAGTATAAAGTCATAAATGAATAATGTATGATATCATAAATATTAATATGAGTATGTTATAATTTAATAACATGTTGTAGTCTTCATACAGGAGGTTAAACGTACCCTCGACTAAAGGAAAGTGCAAGGTAAGGGGTTTTCATCTCACTCCTTATTCCCGTGAGATTCATGCCATATTTCCACTATTACCTTTTTTGTGGTGTATGTACTTCCCATAATTTTATTCTTTGTGTAATACAATTTAATTTATGTGTATTTACATATTCATTGTATGATACCTATTTCATGGGGTGTATGTTTCGTAAGTTACCAAATTGGTAAGGGTTAATTCCTCAATCTCATTATTATCTGAGATTGTTTATGTGTAAGTATTTACTAGGAAATTTTTATCATCCATGTCCATTTTTCATAAAAATTGATTTCAAAATGAATATTTTAAGGATTTTTGAAAGTTACTCTTTATCAAGATCAGAATTTTAAATGTTTTAAAGATTTATCTTTCTAAATATTTTTAAAAAATGTCTATGTTTTCAAAATGATTTTAAGGATTTATTTATATGGATATGAATGTTTTGAAATGATAATTTTTTTCACAAGTTTCAAAGTGGTATGGGACACTTTGATTCAAAAATATCTTTTAAATTACTTACTTTATAAATGTGTGACTTTTAAATAATTTTACAAAAAGGTTATTTCTCTCAAAAAAATTTACTCGTCATTTTCAACTATGTCAGCATCCTTTACTGGATATTATTTTTTATTGGGGTTGATTTATTATGATACAAAACTTCCATATAGTATTGAAGGTTTTGTGATATGTTTTACTGTGGATATGTTATTTTTATACCATTCATGGTTTATGGATAAAGTATTGACATATCGTATGCTAGTTTTAATACGAATGTTTATGTTATGTTTAAACCTTTTCGTATGAGGAATGCATTGGACTTAGTAAGTGATTAGTGGAGCCCGTTATAGCTCCTTGATGCATCGGTAGGTCTCAGGAGACAAACTAGTATCTTGGCACAAGGCCTTGACAAAATCTTATTTGTAGTCTTGGCACAAGGACTTGACTATGTGGTTATGATAGTCTGGCATTATGCATTCCATCATTATGAAAGTGGTTGGTGATATTTCATGTGATTATTCAACTAGTAGAATATCCATGTGAATAAGTAAATGGAATTACTTCATTTTATTTCTTCCATATTATGTTGAAGTTCAAGTTTAAAATGATTTTGTTTTAGTTATACATTGCCTTAAATGTTTATTCTTATTTATGAAAGTTTCCACTGTATTGTTATCCTTACTGAGCATCTGAGCTCACCCATTTCTATGTTTTATTTTTTCAAGGATTCCAAGAAGTGTATTTTGATTGATATGCAGGGTTAAGCCAAGGGATAATGGCATTTGTGAAGGATTATTTATGTTATTTTTTATGTTAATAAGTTTAATGTAACATTCATGTATGTAATCTATTTTCCAAGACTACTAAACCAATCAGTCCTTCGGGACTTGATTCCTTGTAATCATGCCAATGTATTAAAATAATGCACCGACTCTGGGTAACTGGGGTCGGGGAGTTACACATACCCTACATGGAGAAACGTAGCGTAAGGATGAAATACAGTGTATAATTTATGGGTTATTAGAAAATTATGGAAGAGGAACCCTACGTTAAGAATGAACCCTACGTTTGGGTTATTGAAAAAGTGTGGAAGAAGAACCGTATGTAAGTTTTAAACGTAATGTTTGTTTCTCAATAGTATGGTTCATCAACCTTACTTTTGTAAACAAAAATACCTTCTTAGAAAAGTATGGATGAAGTACCTTTCATTTGAAAGCTTATAAAAGTATGGATTTTTCATCATACATTTGAAAGTTGAAGAGAAAAAGTATATATGGCCAACCCTATGTTTGTGATCAACCATACATGGTCAACCCTATGTTTGTGATCAACCATACGTTTCCAACCCTATATTTTTTATCAACCTTACCTTGAAAACCTTAAGTTTGAAGGATACGTCATCAAACTTACGTTTATTATCTACGTTACGTTCAGAGGATTCATATTGTACAACTCAACCTTACGTTTAGCGTCGGATAGTTTAAAGTTGATATTATTATGCAATGGTCAGCAAGCTGTTTATTAGGATGATTCCAAGACGGATTTAAAGCTAATTTTAAAACGTGTATTTGACGAGTTCATATCTATTTAAGGATCGAATTAAAAGGATCTTTTCTTGGAGAATTTTAAGCGAATTTACAATTAATCTGTAAATTCAAATGTTTGAATATCACGAGTCAGAAGATAAATTTCATGGATCTAAATTTACAGGAGAAGAGCTCAACATTATTATATAGATGTGATATTTTTTAAACGACATTAATATATCATTTTTTTAAGGGAGAAAAACAGATTCTATCAAGAAAATGCAGATCTGCTGATTCAAGAGAATGAAAAGGCTCTATTTATTGAAGAAGAAGAATCATGATAGAAGATTCGCTCATTCTACATAGAAGATAATTTGTGAATCTACTACTGCTAAAGTTGTGAATTATATTTCTATATCTACTGCAACAGGATCTACTTAGAACGACTCTTACTTGAAGATTGTTGCATTCTGTTGCAATTGTGAAGAACAATTGGAAAGTGTTTTCAAAAACACAGATACCTTTATTTTCTATTCTCAAGTGACTGTCTTATCTTACTAAGTTGTGTAGGTTCTTTGAGTGAACCAGAAGGCTTTTTTTTTCCTTAGTTTGTAAAGGTGTCAATTTATTGTACTCAGTTGTGAAACGGTCTGTCGAAACGAGGACCAAATAGTGAAAATCACCAAGCTCGTAGAGTAGAGCGTTGGTGGAGTGGACTAGGGGACTTCTGTTCCCCAAAACACTATATATCTTGTGTCTTTGATATTTAAATTTCCACTACATTAATTCATCTGATTAAAGTTAAAGGGAAAAACACGATCTCGTGAAGATTTCTGAAAAGACACAATTCACCCCCTCTTGTGTATATTTAGTATAATCTGATCCAAGAAATTTGTGGAGTAATACTGATAAATAATAATGGATATGATGACAGAAAAGGTAGGTCAGTCCGTATATGATAAAAAACATTCTTTCTTTAATTTTTCAAAAATTTGAACATAACCCCTAAGAATAATGCTGATAAGTTTCCTTTTTAATATTTTTAAATAAAGTAAAAAATATTAAAAAATTACATTTAGAAATCTTTAAATCATAGAAAAAAAATTCATGAAACATTTAAAACAACATCAACATAGAGGAAAAATATTTGGAAGGAAAACATTAAAATAATATTCTTCATATAAAATTCTCTTCTATAGTTAATATTCATCCTTAACCTGTTGAAAAACCAAATATTTCATGGTAAAATCAACAAAATCCTTCATCATACCTTCCCACTAAAAATATTCCTAAAAGTCCCTATATATCTTAGTATTTTTAGGATGAATAAAAAAGATATAGCTTTGAGCTTTACTTAACAATTCCTTATTAAAATAGGAATCACTAGAATCACAAAATGTAATGCCCTAGTTTTAGGATCCATTTATTTTTTTCACTATAATTATAATGAATATTTTTATATTATTTCAAAAGAATCAATACTTGATTATATATTGGTCCATACAAGATATGATCCAATATAATTACACTTTATTAAATTATAATGGAACATTAAAATGAAGGTATATTAAACCATGTATCACGGATAATAGATTATAACACATCACGGATGATTAAATCCATTAAAATTTCCAAAATTAAAAGGGGGAAATAAATTAAAAATAATAATATCTTTCAAATAAGAAACTCCCCTAGACCACTATTACCTTTAATAACAACCATTAGTATAAAAAATCTACAATGAGAAAGAATACCCCAAAAGGAGAAATAATTTTGTGAGATCTAAAATGAAAACTATGAAAATGAAGAGTCACTTAACAAGGGAGAATATAAAGAATCATTTTAGTAAGACAACATATAGAAATGGAATTTGACTCTTTTAAATATGGTAATTGAAAATATGGTCTATAAAAATATGGTCGTTACAAATATGGTCATTATAGAAATGGTCATTGGATATATATGTGTTAAAGAGGTATACCAGTGTTTTGTAATGATAGTAATGATTTTTAATATTATATTTTAGAAATAATAATAACGAAACAAAAATATGATATCCAATTAAAATATATTATTTTTATGATTTAAATTATTATTATTAAAATAAGGATGTGTTTTCATATCAATATATTGATAAAATTAAATGATTATGGTATAAATAATTAATTAAAATTATATATAGGTTTAGATTATTTTAAACTGAAAAAAAAGTATTTTCCTAAAAAATAGCTTTTTAAGCGCTATCCATTTTTTTAAGAGACTAAATATATTATAGTGAAATAATGATAAATTTTATTATTGATATATATTAACACTAATGTAATTATTTTTTAATGTTAAATAATATTAAGAACACATAATGTCTAAAAACTCAATTTTCAATATAATTAGATTTCTTTATTTTTTGTATCATAATTTAAAAGAAAATTTTATAAATTTTAGAATGTGAATTTGAAAAAATTAACTTCATTTTTTTGATTTATCATGAAAATATTATCTTAATATTAATTTTTAGGTTTTTCTCAAATCATTGTTTTTTAGCTGAATCGGGTAAAATATTGTTTTTTCAAATATCATGAATTTTATGTAATTAACAACATATTAGTATGAATTTTAAATTCATGAAAATGTTTTATAATAATAAATATTTATTTTATAATTTGTTTTATAATTAAAAAAATTATAAACCCATATTAGACATTTCTTAACATGAGCTATATTTTACAAAAAAATGTATTTAATACATTACACATTTAGTATTTTAAAAAATAATTTTTATAAAGTTTAGAAATTGAATAAAATAAAATGGATTTTATATTTAAAATCATTAGGTCTGATTTATTTAATAAGGTTTGATTTATTTTTATTTATAAAGTATAAGTAACCTTGGGTAAAAACTAGTTACCTCAGAAAAAATCAAAATTGGTAAAAAGGGTTTAACCAAAAGGGAAAAAACATAAACATGTTTCAGAATAGGTTTTTGAGGATTTTAAATACTGCATACCATCAGAACTCCATTATTTCTCAATTTTTTATCCACTCTACCTAATATTGGATTACTGTTATAGAAAAGTTTTGGTTATTTACAAAAATGGCATCCCTTTTAAATTATAAAAGGGGAAATCCTCTCCTTACCCTCACACAAAAAAAACACTTAATTTGAACCAAAATATTCCAAATTCCAAAAACTCCCATAAAAATTCAAAGGCACATTATATAGGTTTTTTTCTTCTCAAAAGACCATCCCTCAAAGTATTAACCCCCTTTGTAAATAAGATAATCCAAGAAGTGAGGTATAAATTTCTGACCACCCCTTTCTTATTACTATTTCATTATGTGCAATTTTTCTTAATAAAATGACATTAAAACATTATAAAATTATAAAATAAGTATAATTAGTATACTTATATATTATTAAAATTATGTTACAAGCATTAACCACCATTACCTTCTCTATAAATAAAAATGAAACTGTCATTTGTGTGTTTCAAGGACTACTGCATCCACGACGCAATGTGTTTTGTTTTACTTCACCACATTATAAGGATAGTCCTAACAGGGAATTTAATATATAATTATAATATTTATGGAGTATTTTATATTCTGAAATGAAAATCCATATTAATCATTTTCTTCATTCTATGAAAAACAAAATCATCTTTCATGTGTACATACGGACTATCACCTCCATGGAACAATGTTTTATGAATTTTATTACCACCATTCATGGATGGTTATAATATTTGGTTTAAGGGATAAATATGATATTTATGAAATTATTAAGTTTCTTCTATGTCCAATTTGACAACCAATTAACAATATGAGAAATAAATAACCATTGTAAATTCAATAGTCCAAAAATGCATACTAAGAGAAAAAAATGTTTTCTTCATACTATGAAATAATTTCATATAGGTTATATTATTATTATAATTATTTAAAAATATGATATATAACTCTAATAAAAACTAAATAATATCATTATCCATATTTTATAATGATATTAAAATTAATTCACTTCATAATCATCCATTGAAATGGTATGTTCTTGTTTGGGTTTGTTTAACCACTTACTTAAATAGTGTTACAGATTTATATCATGGATAAATTTGATTATTTAATTTCTAGTAGTATATGATATAAATATATAAAAAATTAATTTTTTTGGTTCTATAATTCTCATATAAAAATTTTTCTCACTATTTAAGAAAACATCCTTTGTTTTCAAAGAATCATCGAAACTTGCTCATCGCCAAATTCATCTTTAATGATCATGACCAAAACTCTCATAGAATGAAATTATAACATTATAAAAAATTATAAAAAATAAATTCCTATAATTTTTATAATATTGGAATGATTAACATTAGTATAAGAATAATTAACAACACCACTATTGTGAAACTAGTTCAAAACTATCAAGATTACTCACAACCAATATTGAAAATAGATAATAAATAACTATTATAAATGTAGAGGATAATTATAAATGAAGTTTATAAAAGTTTATAGATATGAAAAATTTTTATAAATGGGTTATTAATATAGTTAATTTTATAATACAATAGGTTAGTGTTCATTTTAAATAAACATGAATTAAGGTAAGGTGTACTTTTTCTAAAAATTAAATTTCCTGAGACCTATTTCTTAATGTGCACCATGATACCATTAATTTGGTATTATCACTACATAATTATTGTATTTTACCATATTTATGGGGTTTTAATAGCCACATCATGTAATGTTTTTAAATTTCCTTCAATTTAAATTATTCTAATATTGAAAGGTTTTTTGATTAAAATGTTACTTTAGTTGTAAGGGTTTTGATTATCAATCTTATGTATAAATAAATATTGTGTCAAAATAATCACCTCAATAATTTTTATTCCTTCTAAATACCCTCATAATTTACATTATATATTCATTGGTTTTTATATTTCCCCCCATATTTTCATTTCTCTTGGACTTATATTTTTTTTTTTTTGAAGTGTTTCTTGAAAGTGAAGCTGACCCTATCTCTTATTCTCAGTCAGAAATATCCATTTCTCCATATAAATATTCATTGGTTGCTTCCTAAGCATCTCCATAAATTATTAAATAATTTATTAAGGATATTTTTGACCACTTGAAATTCTATTAAAACATTTAAATAAATTTTAACATTATCTATATGGGTTATTTTCATCAAAATATTAAAAGCTACTTTATTTAACATTTTTGTGTGAATATTTAATTTTACCACCTTTGTTGTTTTATATTAATAATTATATATATATTTATATAGTTTCCAAATAAATTATATCTATCCTAATTTTATATATAATTTCTTTTAAAAATAATTTAAATGATTAAAAATATTTCTTATTTCCAATGTGGTTTTTTCAAAAACTTCTAAAAAGTGTTTTTCATCTAATTCTTTTTCCATAGATATATATTATCCACAATCAGTTATATTATTCAAATGATTCCATCTGCCTTATTTATTTAGATGTCTTATTAAATGTTATTTTCTATTACAGAAATCATATATCACCTTCTTTTATTTCCTAGTCACTAGAGGTTTATGAAACTAATTTTTCTTCTGATGTATTCCCTCTATGAAAACCATATTTTGATCCATTTTATTTAAGGGTGTTCACATTGGTTACATACATAAATTTATTGTGGAAATTATTATATTAACCATATACCATTTATTTATATAGTTTAAATATCATCTATTTTATTATATTGATTGAATGTTATTTATATAAAAAGTTACTTGATGTTATTCGATACCCATTTATTTTACATTGGTTTGTCATATTATGATTATTGATAGAATTATTAATTATTTTCTTATGTGAATCCATTTAAAATGGATATGAAACCCATTTTCATTTCATGGGTTCTTTAGGATGTTTTTAATGAAACCGAATTTCATTCCCTGGTTTCTTTATGCTATAAAAAGTGAATTATTTTCAATTAAATGTTTTATAAATCCAAATTTATTTCCATGGGTTTTTTATGATTTGGTAATTTAATTATTTTCAATTAGAGCATGCAAGTATAGATGAATTATAAGTGGGGTCCTATATCTCCCTCCAATCCATTGGTTAAAATTATATATCTCACGAGATAAGTATTCTTGAGTACATTTTAGTTTCTTATTAGTGTGGCCACTGATGGTGTGGATCATAACTGTAATGTTTACCTATACTAATGTTTGTATTGTATTTTAAATATGTCATAGTTTTATGATTATTATCATTATTTTAAGATGATATCATGGATAATGTTTATTAACTTTGGAATTCAGTGTGTGATTTAGGTTCTTTGATGGGTTGTTTTGTTGGTTTTTGTTGAATTATGTCATTGATGACTTAAAGATATTGTGTTTTGTGGACCTATGGTTTTTGATTTAAGGGGCTATTCTAGTTCAACTTAAAGGGTATTCTTCAGAAGAGGTTCAGTGTATCAAGTTTTCATATGATCATTTCTTTTGGATTTGGATGTTTGAGAGGGTATGGCAATTTCCATCAGTACCAGGCCCGTGCATCCTTGCACGGGACAGCTTTCTGAGCAGCAATGAGAATATGGAAATTGGTACTATGATTTTTTCATGCTGGGGAGGAGTGTTTCTTTGTTGTCTTGATCTATAATGGGCCTTTGGATTTTGTACTATGGAGGTTTCATGGTTTTTTAAGTCTTGAAGTCTTGTTGGGTTCCCCCTCACCCCTTAAAAGGGGCTTATGTTTCAATAAAAAATTAATTTTCAGTCAGTCATAATGTATAATATATGATTTATTGGGTATAAGTTTCTTATGTGTCTTGATTATACCCAAATGATCATATTATTCTCACTAATGATATTTGATTGTTATCGCTTATACTTTCCCTTAATATGAATCTAAGCTCACCTATTTCTTATGTCTCTACTTCCCCAGGTTATGAAGATAGGAAATGTATGAATTGTATAGAAGAGTTTCCTATGTTGGTACTTTTTGGGAGATATTGAAGACTCGTTATGAATTAAGTAGTTTCATATATAATCATAAAAAGGTCCAATTGATACAAAGAACATAGGTTTTTTTAGTTAATATTTTTTAACAATTCCCGAAAATTATAAACCTAAAAGGTATTAGGAATTTATTTTAATAAAATATTTTCTTTCAGTTATATAAATGAGACAGTCATGTATACGGGTTGTAATACATAACCTATTTCCAAATCTAATAAAAACTTCTCTGTCATTATTAAACTCAGGAATCTTACAATTTTTCTAATTATAATCTTTCTTACAAACCATGATATTTCTTCCGATCAATCTAAATTATTTCTAAAAACAATTAATGCACTGATACTTGAACCAAAAAAAGTAACAAGTTTCTAAAAACACAATTTACAGGCCAACATATTTTAAATCATAAACTAAAAGAACATGTTCCAAACATAGAATAGTTAATGATTCACTATATTTTTGACTTAAGGAATTTGATACCTTGTTTTATTTACATAAATGATAGTGAATTATTTTATCATAATAATTTATTAGTTCTAGACATATTTTATGCCTCATGTTCAAATATTTCAAGTAAATATATTATTCAAACTTTTATGATCGGTATATATTTCACATTTCTTCCCATATATATGATTCCTCTAAATTTTTAAAGAAAAAATAAATATATCCATATCAAGTTCATATGTAGGATAATTATTCTCATGGTGATGTAATTAATGAGATCCATACTCAATAACCCGGTCATTATGCATCAAGACACAACCACAACCCTTCAAATAGGAATAACTATAAATAATAAACTCCCCATTTAGAGATGGAAAGGATAAAACATGATTATTAACCAATATTATTTTAAAATCTTAAAAACATTCATCACATTCATTCATCTAGATAAAAATAACTCCTTTTGGAGTTAACTTGTTTAGTGGGAATGATAACTAAGAAAAAATTTCAAAAAATTATGGATAGTAACCTAATAACCCCAAAAAAACTTTAATATTCTATGAAATTTGTAGATATTTTACACTCTTCCACCACTTTATCCTTATTAGGATCAACTATTATTCTATCTTTAGAAATAATATGTCCATGGAAATAAATTTTTTGTAATAAAAATAAACATTTTCTCAATTTTCAACACAACCTCTTTTCTTTTAAAGTTTTCAAAACATTCCTTAGATATTTCACATAATCTTCATGTATTTTAGAATATACTATAATATCATTGATAAAACCAAATAAAATTTTATCTAAATAATCATTTAAAACTCTATTCATTATATCCCTAAATAAAATGAGTGTTTTTGTTAATCTAAAAGGCATAACTGCAAACTCATGATTAACATACCTAGTCTGAAATGTCATCATTAGAATGTTCTCTTCATTCATTTTTAGTAGATGGTACTCAAACCTATGATTCATATTCAAAATTTATTGTTATCCCTAGAGCTATCACCACTTAATTTAATGGACCAACAATAGAAAATGACTTGGTCACACCTTTCTACTTACGTTCCTGATGATCACGATCCTTTATACCTTTATTTGGACATACATTCACATAGTCACTGCCTAATTTCTATTACCAGTCTAACCAATATCATTGCTCATTTCCTTGTAATCATGATCAAATTATCCCATATTTTCATATCTGTAATGCTTCTTACATTACATAAAGTGTTACCGAGAATCTTTCTTACCACTCTTATCCAAATAGGGAAATTGATTCTTCTTACATTAAGGTTTCTTTGATGAGTGGTTTCCCATTACCTTCCAACTAGATCAATTATTATCCTTATTATTTTAAAATTATAATTCTATGTCTCATTATTCTCAACACACCATAAAATTTCATCATAACTTTTGACCTCACAAGTAACCAAATCACATTGTAAACATGAATCCAATCTAGAGTAAAATCTATAAGTCCCCAGCCTTAAACCTTACTTAATCTTGAGTTATTACAATATTACACATTGAGTATCTTTTTAGGTTTAGATTTTTAGAAAATTAGATCATAAAACTTGCATTACATTCCACTTTTAAACAAAGTGGTTACATAAAAGACAGTATTCATTTTTCTCATCAACGGAAACATATTTAAAATAAAACATGGATTCTTTCTTGACACTTACTTGACACTATCATCACATCATGTACCTTTCCCTTGACCTGTGAAAAACATTTCAACAAACTTGGGATGAGCATAAACTTGGGATGAGCATAAAAAGCTCAGTAAGGGATATGAAAATATGGAAAGGAAACATGAGTACATGTATACATAAGAATCAATGAAATAATACTTTACTCCTAAAACATAATAACTTTAACATGCCTCATAAAATCAGGAATAAATCATAGAAATAATAATACATAAAGGTAACTTGAGGCATTCATAACATTCTTACATAGGGAGTAACCCCCTTGGTTACGTTTGGAATACCCATCACAGTATATTCCCTAAATCTCTTTGGGAAAACCTTAAAATTTAACTCCTTCATGTTACCCAATGCATTGGAGAGATATATCAGGTTCACCCACCCTTAGTTTATCACGGAACCACCCGTCTTCATAACAATGCCCAAGAACCATAACATAATTGTATCACACAAAACATGCATAAAGGAAACATAACATTTCCACTTTTCAATCACAAGATATCAATACAACACATTGATATAAAAACATTATGAAAACCATTTTCAATACCAAAATAAAAGAAAAGTAAAGCATGGTATTTATTTTTTTCATTTAAAAAAAATTATGGCTTGTAGAGGAAGCCGAAACTCAAATAATGGTCACGGCGGCGGATAAGTCATTGTCGCCGCATACGTACGACAAAAAAACATTCCCTTTTGTCATTTAGTAAACGCTTCGTATAAAAAATATTCCTTTTGAGTAAACTTAAAAATCAAGGGGGTTTATACACCATATAAAATAAATTTGTGTATAAAACATAATATGCCTCAATGAAAGGAGATTGAGACGAAGTCACATACCTCGGGTCCGACTTGAGTCGATCGTTCTTTAATCACCTGAATAATACACTTTAGTTAATTTATAATTTCTTAAGAACCTTTTTCAAGTTAATTATTCCTTTTATATCACTTATTACCATGTCATGAATACTATGTAATTATTTAAGTTAATAACGGTCGTTTTAACGATCATTGCTACTTGAGTCAAAAATAAACTCTTTATAATTACAAGTTTGTTCGTGGGGTAAAATATTTATTATATCCAGAATTATATTCATTATTTAGATATCATATATATCATATATATCCATTATATACATGCATTTATAATATTACATAACATTTATAGGTAAGAAATGAAATGCACCGTTCATGGAGACGGTAAGCCGTATGTACGCATGAACGCTACTTCCATTTATATTTCATATTTAATGGAATTAAAACATATTGATACATAATAGTATTATAATTCCAGTATGTTATCATATATAATATCATTAAATCTATCCTTTATACATACCACATATGGTATTAACGAATCATATCACTTTGAGGGGGCGGTAGTCCGCACTTCCTAAAATGAAGATATCGCGTTTACCCATAATAGAAACCATAAAGGTATGCCATAAATGAAAAATACAGAAGCTTAAGTAAAACATAAACATATTATATATCATATATAAATATAGTTACATATTAATGTCCACCTTTTAAGGTGTTAAAAGAATATTGAACAATCATCGTTTCGTGAGGCAGAAATTTTCCATCCACGGAAACAATATGCTCATTCACCATTAGATGTAGGTTTGTGTAAGTGTAGCTAGAATCCTTATTATAACAATATACTATTATATTTAATATACTTTATTTGTTACAAAATAAATGAATAAAAAGAGTTTAGGGGGTTGGAGAAGCAAAATAAAACAAAAGAACACAAGTGAAGACATTACCTTAAAATCGGGTAACTCTATTTGATTTGAGCTCAAAGGCTTCCTTAGGAAGACTTATGCCCAAAGTGAGGCTTCTATGAGTAATATAGGGATGTGGAGAGACAAAATGATCAGGGGTTGGACGATCCAAAGGCTTGAGAGGTGTGGGTAAGGAGGTAGAGGTGGGGGCCTTTTATAAGAGGAGAGGAGGGGCACTCTTGGAAAGGTAAAAAATGTTACTTTATTTTCAAATGAGTTTAGGATTTTAAAGGTCCCAAATTGATGTATCCATAGGATAAGGTGATAAGGGTTCTAAATATACTCATCCAATAGGTCTTTGAAAAGTTTAAGTCTTAGATTTTACATTATCTTTACATTTTATTTAAATCGCTCATTAATGAGGTAATCGTTGCATCATCATGATGTCATAAATAATTTAATTTTTTTAATGTCTAAAAATTATAAAAAAATACTATGATGTATTAAATATTTTTATCTTTATAATTACTATTTATAGTCCAAAATATCATTTATGTAGACAAAATTAAAAATGTTTTACTCAGGTGATACATTCTTTGTTATATTTACTTTCTTTAAAAATAAAAAGATAAAAAGTCATTTTCACACAAAATTGATTCCATGGGGTCCCCAAGTTTGGCACAAGGCATCCCATGGTCTCCCATGAGACAACCAGTAGCATTATGACACATTTTGTGGTCATTTTTTATTATTATGATATTATTTTACTATCCTTAACTACCCGATTACTCATTAATCAAGATAATTAAAGATAATTACCGTCGTTATTATTCATAATGTCCAAAAACAAAAGAGTATTAATTACATAATTTGTACCTTATGATTCCAAATATTGAATCAATTTTACCAAATTCCAAACATAGAAATTTCAATAATTAATTTAAATATAATTCCCGTTGTCAAAACAAATAGCGGGTTTTTTTGAAACAATATCTATGAAAAGTTTGGCACTTGTTTATGCCCAAATCCAAAGTGAAATTAATCCCAATGACCAAAATTAGATTACATGGTAAAAATATATTCTATTTGAACCATAAAACCAATTAAAAAGATAATATATCCATATAATTAAATTAGGTGAAAAAACAATTTTGATGTAAAATGCAGTATTTTTCACTATTCATTAAAAAATGAACACTGTCAGAAAAATACCAAAAAATTATCCAATGTAAATTTCAATGTCCCAATAATAAATAATAAGTTTATTTTGAAAAATATAGCTAATAAAATTGTCAAAATTTTGATTTAAAAATGGTTTTCCATCAAAAGGCAGTAAAACAATCTTTTAAAAATATTAGTGTATTCCATGCTTAAGATTGGATTTATTCTCATTTTAAGCCTCTAAAACACTATCTAATTCATAAATAGACATGTATAAGAATATCTATTATTAATTACTTACTTGGTATATTACATCCTTCCCCCATTTAGAAAATTGCATCCCCGCAATTTATTTACTTATCGAATAAGTGGGGGTATTTATCCCTCATTGCATTTTCAGATTCCCATGTTGCCTCTTCAATCATGTGGTTTTTCCAAAAAAACCTTTACCTGATGAATCACCTTATTCTGTAACACTTTCTCCTTGTGGTCAAGAATCTAGACTGGCTTTTCCTCATAAGATAGGTTCTCTTCCAGTTGAACTACCTCTGGACTCAAAACATGAGATGGATCTGGCATGTACTTCCTTAATATTGAAACATGAAAAACATTGTGTACCTGAGATAAACTCGGAGGTAAAGCCACTCGGTATGCAACTGATCCAACTCTCTCCAGAATTTCATATGGTCCAATGAAACTTGGACTCATCTTTCCTTTCTTACCAAATTGCATCACACTTTTCCATGGTGAAACTTTGAGAAAAACATGATCACCTACCTCAAAAGAGAGATCCTTCCTCCGGTTGTCCGCATAACTTTTCTATCTGCTCTGAGCTGTTCTCATGTACTTCTGAATCAACTGAACTTTTTCTGCCATCTCTTCTACCAATTCCGGTCCCATCAACTTCCTTTCACCCACTTCATCCCAGAAAGCTGGAGTTCAACACCGCTTCCCATATAATACCTCAAATGGTGTCATCTGTATACTGGAATGAAAACTGTTATTATATGAAAATTCAACCAAAGAAAGATGTTGGTCCCAACTTCCCTAATAATCCATCGAACAAGCACATAGAATATCCTCCAAAGTTTGAATTGTTCGTTCTGACTGCCCATCTGATTGCGGATGAAAATCTGTACTAAAATTTAATTCAGCACCCAACGACTTCTGACGGCCTTTCCAAAAGTTAGAAGTAAACCTGGGATCACGATCAGATACAATGGAGAGAGGAACTCCATGTAACCTGACTATCTCTTTAAGATACAAATGATAAAGTTGATCTAGGGAAAAAGTATCTCTAATAGGAAGGAAATGAGCAGATTTAGTCAAGTGATCAACAATAACCCAGATTGAATTATTACCTCGAGATGTCTTTGGTAATCCCACAACAAAGTCCATGGATATGTTTTACCATTTCCACTCTGGCACTGGTAAAGGCTGAAGCATCCCTTTCGGTAACTGCCGCTCTGCATTAACCTGCTGACAAGTCAAAAACTTCACAGTAAAATCAGCAATATCTCTTTTCATTCCATCCCACCAGTAATACTCCCGTAGATCTCTGTACATCTTAGTACTATCAGGATGAACTGAAAATGGGGAACTATGAGCCTCACATAACAACTCTCTCTTCAATAGTGAATTGCAAGGCACACACAATCTCATCCCAAATCTCAAAACAAAATCATTATCAATGTTGAATTCAGGCAACTTACCCTTCTGAACCAGCTCTACCCTTTTCTGGAACTCACTGTCTTGCTTCTGTGCTTGCTTAATTCTATCTTATAGAGAATATTTCACTAATACCTGAAACAAAACAGAAGGAAATCCTGCACCAACAACATCTATTCCAAAGTTCATCAAATATTTAACCAAAGGATCACGTTCCAAACGCAACATTGTTAATGAAGCATTACTTTTTCGACTCAAAGCATCAGCCACTTTATTTGCTTTTACCAGATGGTAATGAATTGTACAATCATAATCCTTGATTAATTCTATCCATCTTCTTTGTCTCGTGTTCAATTCTTTCTGAGTGAATATATACTTTAAACTTTTGTGATCGGTATATATTTCACACTTTACTCCATAAAAATGATGCCTCCAAATTTTTAAAGCGAAAACAACAGCAGCTAATTCCAAATCATGTGTATAGTAATTTACCTCATGAGTTTTCAACTGACGTGAAGCATATGCAATTACCTGATCATTCTGCATTAGGACACAACCAAGTCCTTTCAATGAAGCATCACTGTAGATAACAAACTCACCATTCATGGAAGGTAGTTCCAAAACTGGATCATTCACCAATCTTTTTTTCAGTTCCTAAAAACAATCATCACATTCTTTTGTACAGATAAACTTAACACCCTTCCAAGTTAGCTTAGTCATTGGACTAGATAACCGGGAAAAATTTCTAACAAACCTTCGATAATATCCTGCCAAACCAAGGAAGCTACAAATATCAGTTACATTTGTGGGTCTTGTCCATTCTTCAACAACCTTTGTTTTTGCAGGATCAACAATTATCCCATCTTTAGAAACAATGTGACCAAGGAAATAAATTTTTTGCAACAAAAACTCACACTTTCTGAATTTCCCATACAATTTCTTTTCTTTTAAGGTTTGCAAAATAACCCTTAAATTTCTTTCATGCTCCTCTTTACTTTTAGAAAACACCAAAATATCATCAATGAAAACCACCAAAAACTTATCCAAGAACTCATAGAAAATTCTATTCATTAAGTCCATTAATACAGCAGGTGCATTAGTTAACCCAAAAGGCATTACTAAAAATTCATAATGGTCATATCTTGTACGAAACGCGGTCTTCAGAACATCTGCTTCCTTTACCTTCAACTGATGGTACCCCGATCTCAGGTTAATCTTTGAAAAATACTGAGCTCCCTGGAGCTGATCAAACAAATCATCAATATGAGGAAAAGGATATTTGTTCTTAACAGTGATGTTATTCAAGGCTCTATAATCAATGCAAAGTCTCATAGAACCATCTTTCTTTTTAACAAATAAAACAGAAGCACCCCATGGTGATGTGCTAGGTCGAATGAAACCTTTCTCTAATAAATCTTTCAATTGCTCCTTCAACTCTAAAAGTTCAGTTTGAGCCATTCGATAAGGGGTTTTGAAATTGTCTTGGCATCAGGAACTAAGTCAACAGTAAATTCAACTTCTCGATCTGGTATTATTCCAGGAAACTCAACAGGAAAAACATCAGGATACTCATTTACCACTGGCACATCATTAATCTGAACAGTTCCCTTGTTTTCAATGATATGTGCAAGGTAACATTCATTTCCATCTTTTACAAGTTTCTCGTCTTCTTGATATGTTATCAACAGTAAGGGTTCATTCTTGTACACAAACTGAAAGTCTTTCTGAAAAGAAAATTCTTTAGCTCTACAGTCAATCTTAGCATGGTAAATAGAGAGCAAACCATACCCAGGATAACATCAAACTCTACTAGAGGTAGAACAATTAGGTTTTCAAGTAGGTTCTTTCCACGGATAAGGATAGGAATATTATTATAAATTCTTTTTGCCTCAACATTTCCCCCAGGTGTTTTTACCACAAGTTCAGGTGTCATTTCTTGAAATGGTATTCCCATTTTACTAGAAAAGTTTTCAGAGATGAAAGAATGTGTAGACCCCGAATCAAACAACACACTGGCATAATCCAAAAAAACAAACAAAGTACCTGATACAACTTCATTTGATGGCCCGGCATCTACTGAAGTAGTTTCAAAAGATTTCACCACCCCTTTATGCTTGTAGTATAACTACTTCCCATCACTCAAGCTCTTTTTCGGACACTCGTTTGCATAGTGACCCATCTCATTGCACTTAAAACATTTCACTAACTGTAAATCAAATTTGGACTTACCATCACCTTGATCTTTTTCAGTGCAATCACGAGCCTTATGTCCCATATTACCACATTGGTAGCACTTTCTAGAATTTAGAAGACATTCCCCAGCATGCCTTTTACCACATTTATCACAAACTGGAAACTTAGTTTTCTTACTGTCAGACCTTTTTGAAGAATTATTTCCTTTCTCCTGCCACCTCGGTCTCTTCTTCTGCTAGTTGTTATAGAACACTTGATCATCAGAAAACTCCATTTCCACCTTCTCAGCACATTGAACAAGCTTTTCATAACTTTTGAACTCATGAGAAGCTAAAGCCCTTTGATATTTTGGCTTTAATCCTGAGTAAAAACAATTGATTTTACTATCAAGGTCTCGGATAAAATTTGGAGCATACCTTTCCAATAGAGTGAACCTTTCTTCATAGGCAGCCACTGAGTCTTCCTCTTGCCTCAATTCCAGGAATTGTTTTTCCATACTAAGTCGAACATCCTTATGAAAATACTTCTCAAGAAACATACCTTTGAATTCATCCCAGTCGAGAGCATCAATCTCATCAACGTCCCTGATATTTTTAACCATCGACCACCACTGATCTGCTTCACCCTCCAAATGGTAAATATCAAGACTAACCTTTTGATTGTCTGAACACCCCATGACATAGAAAATCTTCTAAAGTGATTTAATCCATCCTTCAGCTAGCACAGGGTCAGATGATCCTCTAAATGATGGGGTATTTTGCCTCATGAAATGTTCCACCACTGACATGTTCCTCTGCGATTGATCTGGCTGATCTCATGCATGGATACCAACACTATTTATCGCTTGAGTCAACTGCGCCATTACTGCAACAAACTGTTCAGTTCCAATTCCGACCATCTCAGGATACTGATTCGGAAGGTTATTTCCTTCTGTATTCCTTCCTAGCACTGCTTCCCTGTTTCCTCTGCAGAAAACCATTGTGAACAAACATGTCTTAGATGAAGCAACATGGTAATCTTTAAATTCTATATCATTTCAATTTTACCATAAAAAAAATATTTGTGGATAATCATTTAATAGAATTCTAACTCCTAAAGTTATCTAAACTGACCTCTGATACCAACTATAAGGCCCCATCCTTAAACCTTACTTAATCTTGATTTATTACAAGATTACACATTGAGGATCTGTTTAGGTTTAGAGTTTTAGAGAATTAGATCATAAAACTTGCATTACATTTCACATTTAAACAAAGTGGTTACATAAAAGATAGTATTCATTTTTCCCATAAATGGAAACATATTTAAAATAAAACATGGATTCTTTCTTGAAACTTCCTTGACACTATCATCACATCATGTACCTTTCTCTTGACCTGTGAAAAACATTTCAAAAAACTTAGGATGAGCATAAAAAGCTCAGTAAGGGATATGAAAATATAGAAAGGAAACATGAGTACATGTATACATAAGAATCAATGAAATCATACTTTACTCATAAAACATAATCACTTTAACATACCTCATCAAATCATGAATAAATCATAGAAATCATAAGACATAATGGTAACTTGAGGCATTCATAACATTCTTACGTAGGGAGTAACCCTCTTGGTTACGTTTGGAATACCCATCACAGTATATTCCCTAAATCTCTTTGGAGAAACCTTAACGTTTAACTCCTCCACATTACCCAATGAATTGGAGAGCTATATCGGGCTCACCTGCCCTTAGTTTATCACGGAACCACCCGTCTTCATAACAATTCCCAAGAACCATAACATAATCGTATCACATAAAACATGCATAAAGGAAACATAACATTTCCATTTTTCAATCACAAGATATCAATACAACACATTGATATAAAAACATTATGAAAACCATTTTCAATAACAAAATAAAAGAAAAGTAAAGCATGGTATTTATTTTTTTCATTTAAAAAAAATTATGGCTTGTAGAGGAAGCCGAAGCTCAAATAATGGTCACAGCGGCGGATAAGTCGTTGTCGCCGCATACGTACGACAAAAAAAATTCCCTTTTGTTGTTTAGTAAACACTTCGTATAAAAAATATTCATTTTGAGTAAACGTAAAATTCCAGGGGGTTTATACACCGTATAAAATAAAGTTGTGTATAAAACATAATATGCCTCAATGAAAGGAGACTGAGACGAAGTCCCATACCTCGGGTCCGACTTGACTCGATCATTCTTCAATCTCCTGAATAATAAACTTGAGTTAATTTATACTTGCTTAAGAACCTTTTCCAAGTTCATTATTCCTTTTATATCACTTATTACCATGTCATGAATACTATGTAATTATTTAAGTTAATAACGGTCGTTTTAACGATCATTGCTACTTGAGTCAAAAATAAACTCTTTATAATTACAAGTTTGTTCATGGGGTAAAATATCCATTATATCCAGAATTATATTCATTATGTAGATATCATATATATCATATATATCCATTATATACATTCATTTATAATATTACATAACATTTAGAGGTAAGAAGTGAAATGCACCGTTCATGGAGACGGTAAGCTGTACGTACGCATGAACGCTACTTCCATTTCTATTTCATATTTAATGGAATTAAAACATAATGATACATAATAGTATTATAATTACAGTATGTTATAATATATAATATCATTAAATATATCCTTTATACATACCACATATGGTATTAACGAATCAAATCACTTTGAGGGGGCGGTAGTCCGCACTTCCTAAAATGAAGATATCACGTTTACCCATAATAGAAACCATAAAGGTATGACATAAATGAAAAATACATAATCTTAAGTAAAAAATAAACATATTATATATCATATATAAATATAGTTGCATCTTAATGTCCACCTTTGAAGTTGTTAAAAGAATATTGAACAATCATCGTTTCGTGAGGCAGAAATTCGCCATCCACGGAAACAGTATGCTCATTAACCATTAGATATAGGTGTGTGTAAGTGTAGCTCGAATAATTATTATAAAAACATCCTAATATATTGAAGATACTGGATTTGTTACAAAATAAATGAATAAAAATATTTTAGGGGGTTGGAGAAGCAAAATAAAACAAAAGAACACAAGTGAAGACATTACCTTAAAATCGGGTAAATCTCATTGATTTGAGCTCAAAGGCTTCCTTGGGAAGACTTCTTCCCAAATTGAGGCTTATATGAGTAATATAGGTATGTGGAGAGACAAAATGATCAGGGTTTGGCTGATCCAAAGTCTTGAGAGGTGTGGGTCAGGAGGTAGAGGTAGGGGGCTTTTATAAGAGGAGAGGAGGGGCACTCTTGGAAAGGTATAAAATGTTACTTTATTTTCAAATGTGTTTCGGATTTTAAAGGTCCCACATTGATGTATTTAGAGTATAAGGTGATAATAGTTCGAAATATACTCATCCAATAGTTCTTTGATAATTGTAAGTCTTAGATTTTACATTATCGTTTCATTTTATTTAAATCGCTCATTAATGAGGTAATTGCTGCATCATCATGATGTCATAAATAATTTAATTTTTTTAATGTCTAAAAATTATAAAAAAAATACTATGATGTAGGAAATATTTTTATATTTCTAATGAATATTTATATTCCAAAATATCATTTATTTATACAAAATTAAAAATGTTTTACTCAGGTGATACATTCTTTGTTATATTTACTTTCTTTAAAAATAAAAAGATAAAAAGTCATTTTCACACAAAAGTGATTCCATGGGGTCCCCAAGTTTGGAACAAGGCATACCATGGTTGTCCATGAGATAAACAGTAGCATTAGGACACATTTTGTGGTCATTTTGTATTATTATGATATTATTTTACTATCCTTAACTACCCGATTACTCATTAATCAAGATAATTAAAGATAATTACCGTTGTTACTATTCATAATGTCCAAAAACAAGAGTCTTAATTACATAATTTGGAAATTCTGATTCAAAATATTGAATATATTTTACCAAATTCCAAACATATAAATTTCAATAATTAATTTAAATATAATTCCCGTTGTCAAAACAAATAGTGGGTTTTTTTAAACAATATCTATGAAAAGTTTGGCACTTGTTTATGCCCAAATACAAAGTGAAATTAATCCCAATGACCATAATTGGATTAAATTTTAAAAATATATTCTATTTACACCATAAAACCAATTAAAAATATAATCTATCCATATAATTAAATTAGGTTAAAAAACATTTTTGATGTAAAATGCAGTATTTTTCACTATTCATTAAAAAATGAACATTGTCAGAAAAATACCAAAAAATTATCCAATGTAAATTTAAATGTCCCAATAATAAATAATAAGTTTATTTTGAAAAATAGAGCTTATAAAATTGTAAAAAGTTTGATTTAAAATGGTTTTCCATCAAAAGGCAGTAAAACAATCTTTTAAAAATATTAGTGTATTCCATGCTTAAGATTGGATTTATTCTCATTTTAAGCCTCTAAAACACTATCTAATTCATAAATAGACATAGATAAGAATATGTATTATTCATTACTTACTTGGGATGTTACAAAATCAATCAAATTTAATATCATGGTCCAGAATGGAATTTGGTGCATACCTAGACAATCTAGTAAAATTATCTTTATAGGCAGTAATAGATTCCTCCTATTTTTTTCTTTAACTCTAGTAATTTACTTTCTATACTAAGTTTAATAACTTTATGAAAATAATTTTCAAGGAAGACATTATTAAATATTATCCATTCCATGGAATCAATTTCTTCTTTTTTACTTATTTTTCTCAATCAGTGACCACCATTTATCAAATTCACCATAAAAATGAAAGATATAAATGGTTAAATTTTTATGTTTCAAACATACCTAAACTTAAAATATATTCTCCAAATTATTAATTCATCCTTTATATTTCACTTGAATTAAGGATCCACCAAAATCCTGAGGGTCCTATTTTATGAAATTATATACTATCGAAATATTCTTCTACAGAGAATATAGTTTCACCCATGTATTTATAGCTCCTTTAATAACATGTGTCAACTGATTTACCACAACTAGAAATTTCTCTAATCCTATTTGATCCACTATAGGTTAATGATTTTAAAGGATATTATCCTCTTTATGCCTTTCTAGCTCACCTTCTATGTTTCTTCTATGGAAACCAATTTTTAATAAACATATATTACATGAGGCTACATTGAAATAATAAAAAATTATCACATGATAATATAACCATAAATTAGAATATCTTATTATTATATTTTAACATTATCATAACCACTAAATATATTTAATCCCTTTCTTGGATATCATCCATAATAACCCACAAATAACCACCCCATAAATTAAATGATTTATATCATATAATTCTTCACTTACATACCAAATACATTTTTTGTTTATATTTTTAGATAATTAAGAAAAATGTTAAATTACAATGTATAAATTTCTATACAGTATAAATATATTCTTTACAAAGACGCACTTTCTTTGATCAAGGTAACTCTCATGATTGGAACTCTAACTTTATTAATATTCCAACTCATCCTTAATCCTTGTAAAAAAATTGAAAATGTGGGATGACAATTAAAAATCATAATAAGGTAAATAAAATAATTTAAACCAGATAGTATATTTATAAACCTAAAAAACTGCAAAAAAAAATCCACTTTAATAATAAACTGTTGATCTCAAAAAATATTTTAAAATTAATTGAAAAAACATAATTAAACAATATAATTGATAAAACATTTCATATGCACGACTAGAAATAAGGGTATTAGCGACCTCTAAAAGCTGTCGCTAAAGCCCTTTAGTGTTCGCCTAGCATCCGCTAAATGGTGGACATTTTTGGATTGTTGCAAAAGCCTTTAGCATCCATCGTTTGGCAGACACTAAAGTTCCACCACAAAAACCTATGATTTTCAATCTTGGATGCATTGGGCGATGCGGGTGACACGATGAGACAGGGGGTTGGCTATAACCTTGCTTCGCTGGCCATGCAAGATGCACGGTGGCCGAAGTGTGTCCGGGTACATTAAGGGTGGTCGGGGTGTGGGGAGGGGATGTTGGGGGGAGACTGAAGGGATATGGAAGGTAGCCATGGTGTGTATGTGTTGACCATCAGTGACCAAGGTGGGGCTGGGGGGCGGCGGTGGGTAGCAGCAGGCGGCGGTGGGTGGAGGAATGTGTTTCAGAGTACTATTGCGAAGAAGACAAGTGGGAAGGTGGGAAAATCCCACTGTTTTTCATTTCAGTATTAGCGACCCCATTTGGTGGTCGCTAATACACCCTTTAGTGACCGCCAAATGGTGGTCACTAATACTGAAACAAAAAAATAGTGGTATTTTTCCTGCCTTCCCTCTTCTTTACTAGAGACCGCTAAATGGTGGTCACTAATACACCCTTTAGTGACCGTCAAAAGCCAGTCACTAATACTCCTCCTCTCCCACGTGCGCAAATGCTCAGAATTCTAGTAGTGATGAAATCATAAAGTTTAAAACATAATCATATGGGTTTCTTATAAATCATGAAAACTCATGAATTACTTTCCTTAAAAAATAATCTATCAATATTTTTTAAAAAAAGGTCATAAACATTCCTTAAAAACATAATCTCATTTTCATACATTTTGAAATCAAAATATTTCCTTTAAAACCTTTTATGAGAATTTCATGTAGGTACCCTGGTAAATTATCCATAAACTTACCCTTATAAAAACCTTTACAATGGAGTCACCCAACAAGATGTTTCCCACATCTCTTAAGAGTAATCTATCACTGTTAAACTCTATCACTTTACCCAATACATTAGAGATTTATATTGGGTAAACCCATCATAAGGGTTATACTGTGATCACTCTTAATTTATATAAACTTTTCAAGAACCATATAAATAATTAAAAATATATATCCTTCACTTTAGCCATAAAACTCATTTGAATTCTCATTCAAGACCATATGCAATAACACTTTCAGTTATGACATAAAATTGAGGAAAAAAAATCTTTTCCTTGGAAAATATTTTTAAAACTAAAAATTCCCAGAAGTGGGGGAGTAAAATATTCATTAAAAAAATTAACTCATAGATTAAAATTTATAAATAATAATTGGTATGATTTTAGGAATGTTTGATCAAGCTGTATATGTTAAAAAAACATTCTTTTTTGTGCTTTTATAAAAAGACAAAAAATAACCCATAAAGAAAACTTTGAAAAGTTTCCTTTTTAATCCAATGTAAAGAATGAAAAAATTACATAAAAATTACCTTTATAAATCATTGATTCATAAATAATAATATTATTAAAACATTTAAATGAACCTCATCACGGAATAAAATGGTTTAGAAGTAAAACTTTAAAATAATATTTTTTAAAATAAAGTCACTTACCTCGAGTGTCAACTCAATTCATTCATATTTATACCCTATTGAGTGGTAAAATTATTTTTTAATTTCTCAAGAATATTTTTTATGTTCATTCCATTATCATTATTCCATTTATTTCATTTTTTACCATGTTGTATTCAATTACTAAAATTTTTAAGTTCACATTGGATGTTTTTAGGACATTTTCCTTATAAACCCAAAATGAATCTGGTAGGTTGAATAAAGTAAAAGGGGTCATGGATAAATTATATATATAATATTAATCATGAAAAAAAAATATTATTCTTAAACATTTTAATAATTTTTAGAACCACCCACTGATGGTGGATGTTGAAAATGAAATGTGTTGTATCATAGAGAAGGTAGTTCACACGTGCACAAAGTGACATTTCCATTTTTCTACTAGATGGAAAAGAAATATGGTATATAAAATTTCAAATTTTTAGAATAATAATTATATTATAAAAGTAATATTTATTTATTATTTTAATCTTTATGACCAACCATGTGATTCGGTAAAGTAAAATGAATCACATTTCTCTATGGTGGTGGTATTCTACATGTACGCACAAGTGACATTATCATTTTATAATGAAAGGATATTGTAAGAAGGTAAGTAGTATACTATATTTACAAAAACATAATAATTTCATAAACCTATTATATATTCATTAATTCCATTTTTATAACTAACTGTGTGATGCGGTGATGGAAAACAAAACACATCTCTTTGTAGAGGTGGTAGTTCACACGTATACACAGGCGATGTTTTCATATCCCATAAGATGGAAAACATATAAAAAATAGTTTTATATAAATATAATAAAATTTTAAAAAATATATTATATTGATTCAATTATTTTATATCTTTTTAGAATTGAATTTAAGGAGGTAGAAGATAAAATAAAATTGAAATAGGTTGGTTAGGACTTCTACCTCTTCTTTTGATATTTCTCTTTGGCTTAGACATTAAACCATATAGGATTGATATTTTTAAAATACTATGATCTCTATTATATGGGGAGGATATTTTTTAAGGTTTTTTTACATGTATTTCATGAGATATGTGTATCAAAAGGTCATAATAATATAGGGGAGTATGTTCTCTTTTATAAGTGAGGGGAATGCCAATCTTGTAAATACTGTAAACTTTTAAATATAATAATTGTCTTAATCTGGGTCAAGTGAAACCAAATGGAAAAACTTTCAAAGAAAATATAGTTTATTATCGAAATAAATTAAATAAATCACATTTATCCATGTTTTATAAAAAAAATTATGCCTTATTTCTTAGTTTAACCCCCCTATTAACCATTTTAACCTTTAATGGGGTGATAATGTTTTACCATGTTAATTATTAATTATGACCAAAAATGAAATTAAACGCATTAAAAATTTTGAACCTTATAATTCCAAATATTAAATTCATCTTTCATGATTCAATTTGTAAAATTTATTGAAATTAATTTAAATATATGTGGACAAAATCCAACAAAAAATAGTTTTTTAGAAAAATGTCATTTTTAAGCATAAAAATGAATTTATATAAAAATATATAATAGTGATTCATGTGGAATTATTCAGATTATATTAATCAAATGGGACTTGTTTAAAATTAAAAACAATCCAAAATAAAATTTGAGTTTGTAATTAGTTGAAAAGAATTGATAGTTTTTATAAAAAAAGACGTTTTTGTTATTCACTCAAAAATAAATATTTTCTAAAAAATCCTAAAAATTAACCCAAATATAAATTTAATATAATGAATCTAAAAATTTATTTCATTTTATTAATTTCAAACTCTAAAATTTAGAAATTTAATTTTTAAATAAAACCAGATATTTCATATATAACATTTCAGTTAGAATAAAACCATTTATTTTCCTACTAAAAATCATATAAAATTATCTTATTATAATGAATAAAAAAATATATTTATGAACATTAATAATACATTAGATTCATTTACTATTAATATTACTTAGGTTTTCACATTCATTGGAAGTTTTGAGGATGGTTTGTTTATATATCCAAAATGACTTTGATAGGTTGACTAAGATCAAAGGGATCATGGTTCCAGCATCTCTAGATTCTGAATCATGAAAAAATTATTATTTTTATACATTAAAAATATTTTTAGAACCATCCATGGAAGGTGTACATGGAAAATTAAATATAAAATATCATGGAGGCAGTACTCCATACATGCACCCGAGAGACGTTTCCATTTTTTATTGGACAGAAAAAAAATAAGGTATATTATATTTTACTTTTTAAGAATCATAATTATTTTATACATTTCATATTTATTTATTATTTTAATCCTTATAACTAATAATGTGATATAGTAATGAGTAGCTAATCACGTCGCTTTGTGGAGGTGGTATTCCACATTTACACCCTAACAATGTTATCATTTTCCAATGGATGGAATTGATAAGAATGTAAGTGATATATTATATTTATAGAATCATAATAATTTCATAATAATATTATATATTAATTAATTCTATATTTATAACCATCCATGTGAGGTGGTGATGTAAAATGAAACGCATCACTTCGTGGAGGTGGTAGTCCACACGTACGCATGAGATATGTTTTCATTTCCCAATGGATGGAAAATGATATGAATAAGGGTTGATTTATAAACATAAAAACATTTTTTTATATGCAATATATTTATTTTATGATTCCATCATGTTTATAGATGATTTATAAGGGGAGGAAGAAAAAATATACATGAAAACACACTGTTAATAGTTATACTTATTCTTTGAGAAACCTCCTTTTGTTTACACCTTAAGCCTTTTAGGTTGGTCTTTTGGTGAAAAATAACCTCTAGGGAATGGGTAGTATGGTTGGAAAGGGATGTAATTTGGGCTTTATAAGTATAAATCACTCAATATGTGTGATTAAGATAGAATATGAGGGGGCCTTTTATAAGTGATGTCAGTGAAAAATTTGTAAATACATGAAATATTATTATATAATATGTGTCTCACTCATGTAAAATGGATCCAAAGTGTCATGGTATCAAAGATAAGGAGGTTTAGGTAATTTGTTTTTTGAAAATTTTTTATGAGAAAAACAAATATCATAAATTTACACCAAAAAAAGTTAGTACATTAGCCTATTTATAAGCCAGAAAATTCCATAAGAAAGTTTTTATTTTTGATAATGAACATTTGAGCTCAAATATCCATTTAATTTTTCATGAAAACACCTTAATTTCTCAATATATTTCTTTAAAAAATCATGTTAAATCATAGATTAAAAAATTATAACTATAAGGGTTTCTTGTAAAACTATAAAACCTGAGAATACCTTTCCTTGAAAAAAAATTCATCATTTTAAAAAATTTCATAAACTTTTCTTAAAAACATGAGCTCATTTTCATAATTTTTTTAAATAAAAATATTTATTTTATAAACCATTGAAATCATTAATGTTGGTACCTTGATAAATTATCCTTAAATTCACCCTTATAGGAACCCTTACAATAGAATCACCTAACCTGATAATTATTATATCTCTCATGAGTAACCTGTCATTGGTAAACTCTATCACTTTATCAAATGCATTGGATAACTATATTAAGATCACCCATATTTTGAGATATATCAGGCTTAACCATCATTCATATAAAATTTCCAAAAACCATAGAATGAATAAAACACATACAGCTTTCACATTAACCATAAAACTCATTTGAATTGTCATTCAATCCCATAAGAAATAACACTTTTAGTTTTCACTTAAAAATGAGAAGAAACTTCTATTTCATTAGAAAAAAATTGTGAAATTAAAAATTCCAAGAAGAGTGGGAATATAATTTTAATTATAAAACCATGTTAATATGTAGTTTAAAAATTATAATGAATAATGTAAATGATTTTGGTAAATGTAAATCAAACGTTATACATTAAAAAGCATTTGTTTTTCACTTTTATAAAAGGATGAAAATAACCCATATGAAAAATGTTGAAAAGATTCATTTTTAATCATTTGAAAATAAAACCAAAAATAGTTTAAAATTAACATTAAAAACATTTTGATAATAAATAATAAAACTCTTGAAACATTTAAAGAAACCTCTAAATGTGATAAAAGGATTCATAAGGAAAATATTAAAATAATATTTTTAAAATAATGTGCATTACCTAGAGTCTCGACTCATTTTGTTCGTATTTATAGCATCCTAAGTAATAAAATTATATGATTTTCATACTTGATTAAAAAAAATCCATGTTCATTGCATTATCATTATTCACTTTATTTCATTTGTTACCATGTTTTATTTAGCTACAAAAATAGTTAATTTCATGTTGGACATTTTGAGAACGTTCGGTTTATAACTCCAAAATGACATCAGTTGGTTGACTAAGGTCAAAGGAACCATGATACCATAATATCCATAATATTAATCATGATAAAAATATTATTTTTACACATTTAAAAAATTTATAACCATTAATGGAATTCAAGTGTGGAAAATGAAATATGTCATATCATGGTGTTGGTAGTTCGCATATGCACACAAACGATGTTTCTATTTTTCTAATTGATGGAAAATAAATAAGGTATAAAATATTTCAATTTTCTATAATCATAACTATTTTATAAATGTAATATTTATTTATTATTTACATACTTATAACCAACCATGTGAGTCAGTAATGAAAAATGAATCACATCGTTTTGTGGAGGTGGTATTCCACACGTATGCACGATCAAAAATATAATTTTCCAATAGATAGAAAGGATAATAATTTAAGTAATATATTATCATTTTATAATCATAATAATTTCATAAAAATTATATATATATTAATTACATCTTTATAATCATCCATGTGAGGCGGTGATAGAAAATGAAACACATCGCTTCGTAGTGGTGGTGGTTTTCCACACTTATGCATGAATGATGTTTTCATTTCCCCTAGTATATAAAATAGATATAAAATAATATTCACATCAACATAATAATATTTTATTATAGATAAAATGATTATTACATTATATTATAGTGGTTAGAATAGATTTTAAGGTGGTAGAAGAATAAATAAACTTAAAATTGGTCAGTTTGTACATATACCTCTTCCCTAGATATCTCACATCGGATCGCACCTTAACCCTTCTAGGATTGGTCTTTTAATAAGATCAAGACCTATATGACATGGGGAGTATTGTTTGTAAGGTTTTTAAGCTATTATTGTGTGACATATATGGATCAAAAGGTGTGAGTAATTAATAAGATCATATTCTATTTTATAAGTTAGGGGGTGGCAATATTGTGAATATTTTAGACTTTAAAATATAATAAATGTATTTCCCAAGGTAAAGTGTAAAAAATATAATTTTTTTGAATAAAATATATTTTGAGTTTTAAATTTAATCAAAAAATTACATTTTTTCATGTTCTACAGATATTTAAAGTCATATCTCTTAGTTTATTCTCCCTGTTAACCCTTTAAACATTTATCAATATGATAAATTTTTAACCTGACAATTATTAATTTGACCAAAAAATGAAATTATCCACTTTTAAAAACTTTTACATACTAATTACAAATATGAAATCCATTTTCCAAGATTCAATTTTTGTAAGTAGTAAAAATTAATTTCAATATATGTGTTTAAACCACAAAGAAAATCGATCTTAGAAAAATTTAATTTCTAAATATAAAAATAATTTTATACAAAAATAAAATATAATACTTATTCCTATAGAATTATTTGGATTATTTTTAATCAATGGTGACTTGTGTAACTTTAAAATAAATACAAAACTAATAAGGATATTGTAATTTATTGAAAATAAATGACATATTTTTATAAAAATTGGAATTTTCCATTATTTACTGAAAAAATCAATATTTTTAGAAAAATATAAAAAAATCACCCTAAGTTAATTTCAATATTACTGTTTTGTAGTTCCTTGAAATGTGTGTTCTAGTTTTAAGTATCACTATTTCCAGGCAGTTTCCATTGGATTTATTTATGAAACTGGAAACTTCCAACAGTTCTTTATCCAAAGGGGACCTACTTTCCAAAGGCAGGTGTTCATTAAGTTTGAACTTTATGATGCTTGAGAACATTCATTGGTCAAGAGGATGAGAGGTTAGACTCATCACACCCTTTTGGAGGGAATTATTGTCTACTTCGGGACTCTCTTTGTAAATTTAAGTTATTTTCATGAATCCTTATTAATTCATCAAGTATATCATAAGTATCCCTTAGAATTTACAATCACTTATTAACATGTGTAAAATTTAGAATCATAAGTATATATTAAAGGTTCTTTATTAATGGAAATATTCATATGTATTCAAGGTTTTCCATCAATGGTATCCTCTAATATACTGATTATATATTCTTTTAATCATCGTTGTGATGATACTGGTTTTTAAGTCACTCAGTGGGGAACTCTAGAATTTATTGTCATCCAGGGAGATGAAGATTTTTTTTGATCTTGGGATTGTGCTGGTAAAATGGGTTACCTACATATCCTTGTGAAAGGAATCAAAACCCTCGTAGTTCAGTTCCACTTAATAGGACACATCATACCTTTTAAGGTCATGTGATAAGGATCTCTAAGTGAAAGGTTCTTGGTCAAAATTTAGTGTGGGAAATATGGTGAAGCAGCCCAAGGAACTTGGAAAGGATATGGGTTTACAAGTAAGATCAGACCCTATTGGGAATATATCCCAAGGAGAATAATTTTGATTTAAGTGTTGGTTTTGAACCTCAATGATTCTTCCTACGTATCCCATATGGATGGAAATCAAATCCCACGTAGTTAGATAAGTATCATAGGAGAGTATGGTCCCTTGAGAGAGATGAGTTTAGTCTTACTTCCTAAAAAGGATGCCTTGATGATTTGGGGTTTTAATTTCGGGCTTATTACTAAGGAGGATTCCCAATGATCTTGGGCCCTGAAAAGGCTTCCAAAGTATCTTGGTTCGAACAGGAATCAGTGTTCTCATAGTTTATTCAATTTTTCAAATGTTGTGACTGTGAAAAATCTCTAAGCCCATGTGAGTCATGCTCGGTGTGAGAAACAAGAGGATGTAAAAAATTCAAAAAAAGGCATTCACACTTTAAAATTTTTCCTCCTTCACTAGTGGAAGACGGTGCACCTATAGTGTCCTAGGTGAACGAGGTTGAGGCGACTGTGGAAGAGGGAGAGGTGACGATCCTTCCCTATATTCTATTTACATTGGACAAAGGTCCAATGTAAGGAGGAAGGGATGAAGGTTATGGGCTTACACCAGGATGGATTCCCATGGCGACAAAGTGCAACGGGAGAGGGAAAGGGTAACAAGAGTCCCTGTGCCCATCTACCCTTTGCTATTTGGCACCGAAGAAGGGAGGGGGAGTAATGATTCCACATCCTACAAGAAAATCTAGGGGCTTATGCCAAGATTGTTTCCCTAAAATTAATCCTGGTAGGGGAAGGGAGACTTCTCCTTTATTTTTTTAAAAGGAAAATTCAGCATGAACTATACCTTCCCTACCAGAGACCTGAGGTTCTAGGTTATCTCTTTGATAAGGTAGAGGCCAGGACCCAACCCTCCTCCAAACTGGAAACTTCTTACCAACACTATTTCTGGGAGAAAGTTCCATGTGACTATGGATATAAAAACCCACAAACACTCCATGAATCCTAACTCCATTGTGAAACAAATGTGGGAAACCTCTGACTGTAGAAATACAAACCCAAATAAGAGACACGCTGATGTGTCTTTCCCAAAGGTTTGATAAGTCAAGAGATTTTGGTGGAGGTCTCAACAGAATCCCTTTCAGACAAGGGATCCAATGAAAAAGAAGCCTTTTCATGAATGGATTTTATGAAGGCTTGATGTCTTGTAGACTAAAGAGAGTAAATAAAGTAAGTGAATCAAGGAGGGGCACCCAAGTAGAGAAGGGTGCGCAAGTATGGGCGCGCAAGTAGGTAAGGGCACGCAAGTAAGGGCATGAAAGTATGCTTGGGCGACCTGATGTTCACTTAGGCAATGAAAAACATGTATGGTAATACTTGGGCGAGACCTTGCTCAATCCTTCAAGAGTTTTCATGGGTGATCCAATAAGTGGGGAACTCAAGTTCCCATGATAGGAATGGGTGGCGCGCAAGTATTTCTGACTTGGGGAGGTTGGGCGCTTTAGGAACGCAAGTGTTATGGTTTTCAAACAATAAAAGGACTTAAGTCTAATGATCCTCCCTTAAATCCTCCACTCAAGGTGTTAAAGAACTACCTTGAAAGTTTTAGAAGACTGGGGAGAAGTACTAGGGTGACCATATTAGCAATTAGGATTCAAGGAAATTTTTCCATACAAATGGGGGGCCCAAGGGTTTATTTATAGGCAAATAAATAACCTTGGGTGAAAATAAGTTGGGTGCGCATGTGACTTGCATGCCAAATTGGGGCACGCAAGTACCTTGCACACCGACGGTGTTTTGGATAGACTAGGGCGACACCTTTAGGACTTGGCCAAAATTATACTTTCATTCGCCTCTAGCATGGTGGTTCATAAGTGGGTTGTGCGACATATAGTGTCATGCAAGTAGGATGTGCACCCAATGAGTTTTGGATAAACTAAGGTGGCCAAAAACTTATGCCTTTGAAAATATTTGACTTTTATTTATGCATTACCTCTTTTTTACAAATGGATTCCCTTCGTCATAATTTTTAGACTCTTTGATGGAATGGAGTGTCAAAAAAATACACCCCTCAAAATTGGATCCGAAAATGAAAAGAGGATCCTATATTGAGGTAAATAAATGAAGGAGAGGGAGAGGGGGAGAAATAAAAGAGCACTGGGGCGTGCAAGTGTTGGCGCTCAAGTGGACTTGGGCATGCAAGTTTGCAACATGTAAGATTTCTAGCACGCAGGGTGACACACGTCGCTTATATATACCGGCTTCACTTCCTCAAAAATTCTCACAAATTCCGAATTTTCAAATCTTGGTGCGCAAGTCTTCTTTCATTTAGGCGCTTCTATTTCACCATGCTTCTTCTGTATGTTTTTTAGTTGTGCGCTATAAGTGGGGCACCATACTTGCGCACCGACTTATACTTGCGCACTTAGTTTTAAACTTGCGTGCCTTAATGCCTTTTCCATTTTTTTTAAAACAAAAAAAATGAATTTACTTTTAGAATATGATCTCTATCTTTTTTGCAGGTTCAATGGCTCCCAAAAGAATTGGAACTGATGATGAGCTCTCCAGCAAGAGGATTGATGACATGATGAATGTCGTTGGTCATGATTATTTTGGAATTTGCAAAACCACCCTTCCAAACTTGGAAAAATATTTGAAGAAGTATCATTTCAACTTTCCTCGAAGCACTTATCTACCTTTGTATAGCTATGTCCATTTGCAGGATGCTAACATTCCAGATCCAAAGAACTATGCCCCACATTATTGGTTTCAGGATTATTCCAACTTCTCGTCAGCCAATGTTTCTATTGGGGTCTCATTTTCTAATGTTGGGACAGTAGAGAAAGCTTGTATTATGCTTCATAGCCCCTGTTCTCTAGATTTTAAGGCACACACACCCGAGTTGCAACCACACTGCTACTCATCCATCTTTTGAGATTCTCAGACAGATCAGTCCAAGGGATGGAAGAAAAGTTGGGACTTCTGCCTAGGAGGAGGTGTAAAACCCACATGGATGTGGACATACTCGGTGTGAAATACATGTAAAGAATTTGCAGATGATTTGAGAGTTGTTGAGATTTATGAGGCTTTCTGGGTTGGGAAAACCTATGTGTATAGGAATGATGATTCTGTGCCATAATTATTAAGTCAGTGGATTCCAGAGACCAATTCCTTCTATTTAACACATGGAGAGGTAGGTATCAGCTTGTGGGATGTTTACAAGATTTCTGGAGCTCCAATCCATGGAGACATGTATGATGAGTTTATTCCTCCCAATGTGACATGGAATTACTCAGAGAAGAAACCATATTTGGTTTGTGATTTGATGAAAATATTTAACAAAATCAAGAATTCAATTACCACAAAAACTCACACCAGGAGGGATATTTATCTGAAGGAATGGAGGGAAACATTTTTTATAAAGAAGAAGGAAAAGGGCCCCACTTACACCCTTCTGAATAGTTGTCCAAGGGCAGAGAAGAGAGGCACTCCTGACACCATTTGGCCAACATTGGAGAATGGAGAATTTGATAAATGGGGATATGATATCAACCCAGAAATTCCTACAAAGACACGTATGATTCACTTACTTTCTTTACTCTCTTTAGTATACAAGCCATCAAGCCTTAATCAAATATGGTTTCCTGAAAACTATGGTTGTTGACATATACAGAGAAGACTGGGGAAGTATTTAATTTACCCATTGTTGACGCAGTAAACAGATTGATTGTCTGGTATACTAAAAACTGGGTTGCATCTTACCCTGAAAGGGTATTAAATCATGTCTTCCCTTGAGTGGGGATAAAGATAAGTATAAGGAAGGAACCCCATCGTTTGGAAGATAATTCTTCATCATTAGGGGACGACTTGCAAGAACTAGAGGGTGGATGTGACGATGTTCTAAATTCACCGAAGAGACCTTGTGCCAGATATAATCCTCCTATCAGAATTAAGAGCACCACTGTTGATGCTCCTTTCATCACAAAATCTAAAGATTAGAAAAGGGGAATATCTGAGCTCAAAGTGATTCATCCTTTGAAGAAATCATCAAAAATCGACAAAGTCATGAACAAGGCTTCAAAAGCACAAAGGTCGTGCAAGTTACCTCATGTCGCGCAAGTATACTTGAGCGCCACCTAATGGTCGTGCAAGTGAATTGCGCGCCCTAAAGGATAACTGACCGGGGTCTTCTTCAGCCTATAAATAGACCATGTGGGCCCCCCATTTCGGGAGGAATTTTTTCAGAAACTCAGATTTGAGCTACTGGCGCCCTAGTCTCTTCTCAAATCTTCCGAAACACTTCTAAGGTAATTTATTACCTAGAACGGAAGATCTAAAGAGGGGGAGGAAGGCCTAAGTGTTGAAACTCATCAACACTTGCGCGCCTGAGTGGACAGCCCTTAAGGGAAATGGCAACACTTGCACGCCGCCTAACTCCTTCAATGGAACTTGCACGCCACTCTTCTGGAAGAACCTCAAGATGATTCTAAAGGCTTTAACCAAGAGTTGCTCAAGTATTACCCTGCTGGTTAACTGTCGCGCAAGTACCCATGTGTCGTGCAGGTATACCTGCATGACCAGGACTTGCGCGCCCACGCAGTACCTACGCGCCTGCCAGGACTTGCGTGCCCCTGCCTTTTTGGGTGCCCTTCTTGCCCATTTCACCCCTCTTAAGCCATTCCACCTCTCCTATTCAAGATTCAGTCTTCAAGACACCCTTCAAAGCCGTTTATGGCATGATTTCTTGATTTAAATTCCTTATCTAAAAGGAATTCTGTGGAATATATCTCAAAACCTAGTGATTTATACATCTTTATGTCACTAAAGATTGATATTTCATTCATTCAACCACATCCTTTAAGATGAGAGAACTCATTAACCTGGGCCTCCTTTTTAGGAATAAGCCCCAGTCATAATTCTTAACCTGGGCCTCCTTTTCAGAAATAAGACCCAGTCATAATTCTTAACCTGGGCCTCCTTTTCAGGAATAATCCCCAGTCATAATATGGGCATCCTCTTTAGGAGTAAGCCCCAAGTCCCTTAATTTTTCAAGTCTCTTAACCTGGGCCTCCTTTTCAGGAGTAAGCCTCAGTATTAATTTCTCTTAACCAGTCCTAATTTACCTTTGATCTGGGATTCCTTCTCAGGAGTAAAACCCAATCATAAGTCCTCTCCTAATTTGGGCTTCCTTTTCAGGAGTAATCCCCAAGTTAGAGTATTCAAATCTCCATGAAGCACATGTACCTTTATGGACCTTGTTCCTGGATTTCTTCCCTAAAGTAAATCCTAATCTTCATTTATCTAGGCAGTCATACATATATAAGTCCCACATCATTTCTTATGATTTCATCTTTCATGGCACAATTGTCTGATTTTTACCAATACCTCTTGTTTCTCACACTGAGCATGACTCACGTGAGCTTAGAGTGTAAAAGTAATTATGACATCCTTCTTTGAGCCATCAATCATAAACATCATACTACCTTAATAGAACTACGTGGGTTCTGATTCCTTTTCTAAACAAAGGATACGTAGGTAGCCCATCTGCGGGTTCGATCCCAACTCTGAAATAATCTATGTCCTTCTGAATGACAATAAACTTCAAGTGCCCCACTGAGTGGATTTAAAACCAGCATGCTCATCATAATGACCAAGAGACTTCTATATAAATGTGTCGAAGGATGCCATTGACCAAGAATCTCTAATAAATACAGATGATTCTCTATCGATGAAGAACCTCGAATACATATAAAATATTCTCTAAATTTCCTACATATTTAATCATTGATTGTCAGATATGAAGGAAAGATCACTTTATACTTGGTAATGTAATAAGGATTCACAAACATTACTTAAATCTATAAAGAGAGTCTCGTAGTAGACAATAATTCCCCTCAAAAAGGTGTGATGAGTCCGACCTCCCATCCTCTCAACCAATGAAAATTCCTAAGCCTCATCAGTCCACAAACAAATGAGCACCTACCTTTGGAAAGTAGATCCAAATGGATGTGGAATCATTGGATGTTTCTGGTTCTGCGAACAAACCTGTTAGAAACTAATTGGAATGTTTGAACCTTCAATCAAGGAGGTCATCCCCAAATTCTGAGGGAAACAAAAAATGGTGAACCCGACGTGAATCCTTAACCAAGTTAAAATGGTGTTTTACCTATTTGTTAGGCCCCTATTTAAAACTCAATGAGAGGGAAAAAAAAAAATTGACATATGTGCTCATCCAAAAGATGTAGTGGCTGAATTTATCTTGATTATGTCTGTTATATCAAATAGGCACTCTTTTCCAAGATCTTCTGCATTTCCAGAATGGCTGCTCTCAAGTTCACACTTGTGAATACCGCTGCTGCGAATGCCACTGCTGCTACTCCTGCGGGATTGTCGTCCGCTCTGAGGATGAAATCACCTACTCAGCGTCTTCAACGCTGGGTATCAAATGCGCTGGATAAGGAGTACCGTCAACATGGTACCATCCCAACTCTGTAGGCTTCCCGACAAGCCCTCCAAGTGAACAACTCACATCGGTCGTCCGAACAACGACGACCAGTGATTAAGAAGCAGGCGGTGCTAACCACTGTCTCCAACCGTTTCGGATCGTTATCCCCAGAATGCAATCACCATTCACTCTCATATTCTGGGGAGGTGAATGAGCAGGTCCCTCAGGTCCTTAATTCAAAGAAGCAGGAGTCTTTCTTGAGGGCTCCTATCAACAATCACCGCTAGACTCGTGCGGCAGTACGCCCTCAACATGATGAGGGTACCGACTCTAGACGTTCAGCTCAGGTTCCTCGAACCCGAGCAGGCAAGAAAAACCGCTAGAGGTGGAATCTGGTTAACAGTGAGCAGGTTCTCATCTCTGCCATCTCTGGAGAAGTCCACCAACCTAACTTGGTAGCAAGCAATGAGAGGGCACACACACCTACCCATTTTAATTCCGCTGTCTAGCAGACTCGTCTGGTAGCATCACGCCAATCCCGCCAGGCAATTCCGGCAGAGTACTATAGGCAGGAACATACACTTGTTTATACATCATCAGCTAGTCAGTAGGCTCTTCTGACTACATATGATGGAGCTCGTCAACCATATTCGGTAAAGTGCAATCAACAGGCACATACACCTACTAATACTAATCAAAACTACCAACAGTCTCTCTTGGTAACACACAGAGAAATCAGTCGGAAAGCTCCGATGACAAACAGGAGGCAGACTCAACTATCTTCCCCCACACTTGAGTACTGTCAGGATTCACTGACAGGAAAAGGAGGACAGGAGCAGGCAAATACACCTACTCCAATCACAGAATGGATGTATATCCCCGTTCCGGCAGCTAAAGTCACCAAGCATATTCTATCAATGGTGAAAGAGTAGAAGAAAATCCCTGCTCATATTCTAGATGCTTGTCGGGATATTATAACAGCTTCAGCAGCATTTCAGGGAAAGAGACATAAATCTATCCCTACCAGTGGAGTGACACATCAACAGTTCACTCCGGAATAGACACACACATTTGTTACAGTACAAGAGGGTTGTGGGGCATACTCCCCCATATCATACGGACAACCAAGTCAGGCACATACACCTGATTTGAGTGAAGATCGTCAGCCTAACCTGGCCATCTTTCCTGATCAGGCACATACACCTACTCAGAGTAGCTACTTTCATCAACAAGTGGTTTCCAAAGCGAGTAAGAAGGCGTCTAAGAAAAAGACCTTCCCAGCATAGTCATAAGATCAAGATCCAATCTGTAACAAGGCCTTGCTCGATGCTGGAGTTTTTGAAGCCCTCAGAAAGTTATCTGTTAGAATTCAATATTCTACTCCCTCATTTCTCAATAGTGGGAACATTAATTCCGAAGGTCTTTAATAGACACTTCCTCATGAAGGCTTTCTTCATGACAATTCGGTCGATCTAAAAGTTTCATCTTCAGATGAGAGCCACAGGAACCCTCTATGTGGTTAGAAGACTAAGGATCAAGAGATCTCATCTTTTGTTGTAACCCATTATGGTGGTCCTCCCCATGATGATGAATTTCGCTGTGAAAGTCCTCTCTGTAGTAGTGATGCACATTGCCCGGAAAATTCTTCAGTGGACAATGTAGTTCTGAGAAAGCCCTCTTATCTTGAGGCACTTGAAAATGTGAAACCAGTCATGTCTGATGCTTCATCGCTAGCAGCTGAAATACTTTCTCAATCAGAAGATAGCCCAGGGTGTAGGTCATTCTCTGAACCACCCCTAAGTCATGAATCTTCTAGTTTGATCAATGATTTCTCTACCAATATTGTTGAATTTGATGAAGCAACAAGGAAACACCAACTTTGGTCAAATCAGGTAGAAGAATCTTCATTTAATGATAAAGAGGAAATGATGAACATGAGAAAACAACTGGAAAAAGGTGAAGTACCAGTCATTTTTTGGCCTCTGGATGACTCTCAGTATGACATTCCAAAGATATTGACAGAAGATGGAATTCATGATATTCGTCTCAACATATGGAAAACTCTTTGTCAGTTGAAGAAGAAAGTATTATCTTATGATGAATATGAAAATAATCTTAAGATAATAGAAGGGTTATAACGTCAGATTGATTTGGCATCTCTATCAGTCTCTCGATATCCGAAGGTTGAAAAGTAGTAGAGAGCCCTTCAACGTTCATGCCATGGTGCACTAAGAAGATTGTGTCAGTTAATTGCCAATGCCCCATCTAGTATTCATGTCAGAGGATGGGGTGTTCATGGAGCACTACATTTCACGGTGCTCTCCAGTCAGTAAAGCCCGCCGAAAATGGTCTCATGCAATGTTATTGCCCATGGTCGGCCACAGTCAATGGGCTTTATTTGTAATCAAAAGCTTGCCCAAGAACAGGCCTCAACTAGTTCCTCTCAAAATCAAGAATATAGAGAACAAGTTGTTAAATTACTCCTACATCAAGCAAACGAGAATATTGAACAGGCCTCTCATATGGATCAATCACATCATCAAGTGACAGAAGTGTCAGAAATCATACAACGATCTTTTGAACCAGGTGATAAAAGTGGATACAGGTTAATGCATCCAGCTAATTTCTGTACTAAGGTTTGCAAGATCGGGAGAGCTTTTAAGAAATTCTCAGATATAGCATGTCAAGAGCCACCCTAGCTTGCCAGACTAGGGACTCTTTTAAACCAACCCTCGGAATCAACAAATAGGATTCGAGGAGTTGAGCGGGAACAGCAGGAACATCCCCAGTCCACCGGACTGGGGACTTTTTCAAATCATCAATCCCCTCCTTAGATAAAGTCGGTCTTTTATCGATTGGGGAAGAAGCCTCAAGAGGAACGAATAGCCAAATTATCAGAAGATTCCCTCCAAATTATGGTTCGTCAAGAAGTTCCTGAGGGATCAAATCAACAAAAGGCAATGTCTCATCAAAGACATGTAAGAAGACAATATCACAGAGATGCTAATAGAAGGGATGCGATGCATTATTTATAAATCAATGTCATCAATGTCGTTTTTGTTGATCCACCAGATGAGGTTCACTCAGGGGACTCAGATGAAGAGGTTCCTGCTCAAGAAGATGTATGTACCAACACAAATGAAGAAGGTGTGCGTACACGAAATCAAAGGGTTACTCAGAACCTATGTAATCCTTCAAGTAACCCACTTCCCCCTCTCTGAAAAGGATCCAACAAAGGGAGGGGAAAGAATCAGGTTGCATATCCTTCCTCTGGAGAAGGCCAATCGCTCTCACTAGAGCAAAGGTTTTCACAACATGAGGAACAAATGAAGGAATTAAGGAGGTTGAATGCAGAACTACTTCAGGGTAGTATTCTTCTTAAGCGTGCTGGAGTCAGTTAGCCAAGGTAATTTGTTGCAGCTATTGATATGGGTCAAGAATATCCTCCTCTATCAGTACACCCTCACAGGTCTAATCCTATGGTTCAAGTGCAATAACAGTTGGCAGTGCTACCATCAGTTGCAGCACCAACCACCACATCTGTCTAAACTCCAGTCATTGCACATACCCAAGTCCAAGTTCAACCGGATGTTTCTCAAAATTTGATAACTACCATTGAGTCATTAACAGCTCAGTTAGAAACTATGGAAGGGAAACGTGCACAGGTTCAACTAGAAAAGAAAGTTTACCCTGAATGGGTAGATTCAATCTCTCCTCCATTCAGTTTTGGAAACCACGTATTCCCTATTTTCAAAGGATCGGGCGACCCTGAACAACATTTAACGCATTATGTGTCTTGTTGTGATCCTATGATGGGAACTCCAGAGCAGCAAGAAGCAGTAAAACTCAGATTCTTTGTACGGACCTTGCAAGGACCATCCTTTGTCTGGTATACAAGCTTGCAATCCCGGTCAATTACTGGATGGGAAGATCGCCGTCAACAATTCCTTCTTCAGTTCAACTCAACTTTTCCAAAGACAACAGTTTTTGATCTTACAAACTGTAATCAAAGGAAGAATGAAAGGGTCTCATATTTCATTGCTCGCTGGAAGGTATTAACATATTCTCTAAGATTAGCACTCCTTCAAGAAGAATTATTGCCAATCTATGTGGAAAATTTGCGTGATGAGTTACGCATGCCGTTGATCCCTATGAAATACATAGGAGGGTTTTGAGACCTTACTTCAATCGCTCAGCAGATTGAAGATTCCCTTATATAGGCTAAGGATAAATCTCGTGTAATTTCATCAGCTCTAGGAAGGAGAATGGGTAAAGCAGAAACTGCTACAGTTATGCTTAAACAAGCACTTGTACCTGTTTCTACTTCAAAACCTTCATCTTCTCAAAGGGCTAGACCTCCTAAGTGCCAACAACAAAGGTCATTTCGTCCAGATGATAAAAGAGATCAAAGAAAAAAACAATTTGATGATCTGAAGAGCAAAACATACTCTTTCTGAAATAAACAAGTTCCTGGTTACTTCATTTCGGCTCTGGAAAATAATCCAGTTCAATTGCCAAGGCCTAAGAGGCCAAACAAGGAAGGAGATGAAGACCGTCCCAATTATTTCCCTTTTCATCAAATGTTGGGGCATCCCATCCAACAGTGTTTTGTCTTCAAAGACCTCCTGAAAAAGATGGTTGACTCAGGACAAGTCAAACTGAAAGGTTCTTCAGCTCAGGTAGCATGTGTTACTGCTACAGTTCCAGAAGAGGAAGGTGAATGGCAAGAAGTCAAAAGCAAAAATGCACAGAAGTATGATGATTGGATGGTCAAAAAGACAATCAAACGAACTCATGCTATTTTACGAACACAATTAAAGAAACCTATTGTGTCTTCTGCCATGAATGTTGTGGCAAAACCCTCTTCATCAGAGGGGAATTCCTCAAAGAAACGACATGATTCAAAGAAAGAAAAAGAATTAGAAGAATATGAGTATGTGTCAAAGCCTAAGTTGTCTTTGATTCTGGTAGACTTCATGCCATCTACTTCAAATCCATGGACACCGCCCCACTAAACAGCACAGCCTAAATAGGCTAATCAGGCATAGTCTTCATCAGACGAAGAGTTAATCTTCGGTTCTGTTAATATGATTCAATTAACGGATCCATATGCCAGTCGTAGTTTCGATTTTGATGAGCCTGAATTCCCTATATCAAAAGGGGGAATCAGAGGAAGTTCCAGAGGCTCAGGATACAAGGGAATACGTGGATCTTTCAGAAACCACTATTCCAATTCTACCCCTGCTAGAACTGTGTATGCAGCAGAAACTCAAGGTATATCCCTTCAGCGAGCTCAGCAAGAACAAGCAAGTTCTTCTACCAATAGCAAATTCAGTCCTGGCACAGTTATTTTGGAAGACCGGTTGAAGGTTCCATCTTCTTCCTCTCAGCAAGTAAATGGATCTAATCAGTCTAATCTTCCAAAACTAGGAATATTTCCAACTCTTATCCCAATACAAGATGCATCAACTTCCAAAGCATCTGCTTCCAAGGTACCTGATAAACCACATATTCCTGTTGGGAAACACAGACCTATGGATCAAAAGTATGATGTATTGAAACATTTGGCCTAAGTACCAACCAAGTTATCAATTCTGGATGCTCTGAATCTGTCAAAAGATCTTCGGGAAGCACTCATCGAGGCTTTGTCAAGTCCTCAAGAGTTTGAAACTGAAATTGCTACAGATGAAGTCTATCACATAGAGAATAATCCTGCAGAATTCCATGCAATAATATCTTTTATTGATGAAGATGAAGATGATGTTGTGCATAGGCATATTAGACCTTTATACTTATCTGGCAAGGTTAATGGTGTAGACGTCCGAAGAGCTTTCATTGACAATGGTTTAGGAGTCAACCTCATGCCCATTCGTACACTTCATCGATTGGGCCTCACGGAATCTTATTTATCTCCTTCTACCATGATGTTACAAGGATATAATAAAAATGAACAAGAACCACTGGGTGAAGTTACACTCAAAACTCAGTTTGGAGATCTTGTATCCAATTCAGATTTCATGGTTGTTGATCAAGACTCAGCTTTCAACATCTTGTTTGGAAGAACCTGGCTACATCAACATGCGGTTATCCCTTCATCATACCATCAATGTCTCAAATATTTTTTCGATGGTCAAGTTGGGACATTGTATAGTGATAAGGCCTCGTTTAAGACATGTGAGTCTTAATACATTGAGGCGGAATTCTATCACATGAAGGGAAGGGAGAAATCCACAACAAAGGAGATTACCAAAGTTAATTCTCTATATGGTTTGGAGAAGATTCCAGTAAATCCATTTACACATGTGAGTATAGATTATGTGTTTCCTATAAGTAAAATTGACAAGATAGACCCAAATCAAAATACTCTTATGGAAAGATCCATAATGTCAATTACGGCAATCGAGCTAGACAACATGAGAGAAATTGGTAACCCACCAAGCAGTGATGAAATCACAAATGGTGACATCTTCATTTCATCTGCTGAAATCCAAAAAGTCTATACTTCACCAATTAGGACAGAAGAAGTTATAGCAATATCGGAGGTGAACAATGATGTCGATTCTCAATCCATCATCTCCTATTTATTACCCAAAGAAGACCCTTCATCATCAATCGGGTCAGAAGTGGAAGCTTCTTCTTCAAGATATGAAAATTTTGACATCTTTTCTGATCATGAAAATTCTGATTTATCATCTACTATGCAAGTAGAAATGGAAGAAATAACACATGATGAAGAAGAAGAGGAAGATCTCAGAGATGCTCCTCCAGCATTTGAAGAGGGTATCTCTACCACTGTGGATGAAATCAGAGAAATAAATCTGGGTACAAAAGAAGATCCACGCCCCACTTTAATCAGTGCGGCCATGACTCTTGAAGAGCAAGAGATGTATATTTATTTTCTAAAGAAAAAAAGAGATATATTTTCTTGGAACTATACAGAAATGCCTGGGATTGATCCTGATGTTGTTACTCATCATTTGGGTTTACTAGAAGAACATCAAGGATTTAAGCAAGTCTCGAGAAGAACACACCCAACTTATGCTTCCAAAATTGAAGCTGAAGTAGATAAGATTATCAAATATAACTTCTTCAGAGAAGTTCAGTATCCCAAGTGGTTGGCTAATATTTTCCCTATAAAGAAGAATAACAGACAAATTAGAGTTTGCATCGATTTCAGAGATCTTAATTGGCATTGTCCTAAGGATGATTTCCCAGTTCTGATTACAGAACTTTTAATTGATGAAACAGCTGGCTATGAAGCACTTTCCTTCATGGATGGATATTCCGGATATAATCAGATCTGAATGGCCCCAGAAGATGAGGAATCCACAGCCTTCAGAGCCCCTCAGGGTGTGTTTTGCTACCGGGTAATGCCCTTTGGCTTAAAGAATGCAGGTGCAACATATTAGTGTGCCATGCATCGTATCTTCAAACCCTTCTTAGGGAAGTTTGTTGAATGATATGTAGACGATTTGGTGGTTAAATCCAAACAACATTCTAATCACTTGGCTGATTTAGAATTCATATTCTGCAAGCTTCTAAAACATAATTTGAAGATGAACCCCTTAAAATGTTCTTTTGGGGTAACCTCAGGAAAATTTCTTGGCTTTGTTGTACGCCATCATGGTATTGAAGTCGATCCTGAGAAGACCAATTCAATCCTTGGTATGTAACCTCCTCAAAATTTGAAATAATTAAGAAGACTTCAAGGACACTTAGCCTATATTCGGAGTTTCATCGCCAATTTGGAAGGCAAAAGTTTACCCTTCACCAAATTTATGAAGAAGGGAGTCACTTACCAGTGGACTGAAGAATGTCAAGAAGCATTCGATATTCTCAAGAAATACCTCTTGAGTCCACTAGTACTCATGACACCTATTGAAGGAAGACCACTTATTCTCTACGTTACAGCTCTAGAGTGATCATTGGGTGCCTTTCTTGCTCAAAAGAATGATGCTGGGAATGAAAACAGCCTCTACTATCTCAGACGGACTATGCTTGAAGCAGAAACCCGGTATTCAAATATTGAGAAGTACTGCCTGGCATTAATATTTACAGTTCAGAAGTTGAGACACTACCTGCAATATCACGAGGTCCAATTGGTATCTTGCAATAACCCGCTCAAATTCATCCTTACTCGACCAATGCTTACAGGACATCTGGCAAGGTGGGCAGTTATTTTGCAGCAATTCGACATTTAGTATGTGTCTCAAAAGGCAATAAATGGCCATGCTCTGGCTGATTTTCTGGCTGAACACCCTTCAGTGGAAGACATATCTTCAGATATTGAACTCCCTGATGAGGAAGTCTTCTCTATTCAGGATATTCCTCAGGTATGGGAAATTTATTTTGATGGTGCTTCCAGAAGTCCAACAGGTAGGAAAATGGAAAATCCTAAATTAAAAAAAGTTGGCTTAGGAATTGTGCTCATTTCTCCAGAAAAGGCAGTGTTACCTCATTCCTTCTTATTGTGGGAAGGTGGTACCAATAATGAAGCAGAATACCAAACTCTCATCGTAGGCTTGGAATTAACGCTTCAAGCACAAGTGAATCACTTAAAGGTGAAAGGTGATTCACACCTGGTAATCAAACAAGTCAATGGGGATTATGCCATCAGAAAAGAAGAATTAATCCCTTTGTATGATTATGTCAGAGAGTTAATGGCGGAATTCCCTTTGGAACCGACATTTTCTTATGTCCCAAGATCACAAAATGCTCAAGATGATGCACTGGCTAATATAGTCACAGCTCTGGCAGATCCAAATCAGGACGAAACAACCATCAACATTGCCCACCGTCGTGCAATTTCACCTTATGTTCGAATCAGAATAGAGGAAATTAATGAAATTAGTCTCATTCCTAGACCATATGGTCATACTATAGGATGGATTTCACCTATCAGGGAATACCTTCAAAATGGAACACTTCCACCTGATAGAGCCGAGAAAGAACAAATCCGGCGACGTGTGGTCAATTTTACTCTTTATGATAGCCCAGATCACCTAGAAAAAAATCTCTATAAATGTGGTTTTGATGGAGTTCTCTTCAGATGCATTGATGGTGAAGAGACAATGTCTATCATGAAAGAAGTGCATGTAGGAGTCTGTGGTGCCCACCAGTCTGGACAAAGACTGTCTGATCAGATTCAAATGCTTGGATACTTTTGGCCTTCAATGATACAAGATTTTGTTGATTTCACAAAGAAATTTCATTCATGCCAAGTACATGCCAACTTCATTCATCAACCTCCAGAGTTGCTTCATACAGCTAAATAATCATGGTCATTTTCCACATGGGGAATGGATGTGGTGGGACCTTACCCTTTGGCTACGGCCAAGCAGTTTAAGTACATTATTACTGCTACTGACTTCTTTTCCAAATGGGCAGAGGCAATACCTCTCAAGGAAGTCAGTTCTAAATGCGTTTTTAGCTTCATCAAGTCTAACATCATTACCAGATTTGGTGTCCCTCATACCATATTGACGAACAATGGCACCAACTTCTGTTCATCTGAGGTGAAGAAGTTGTATCAAGAATACAACATCAAATCCAACCATTCATCTCGGTATCATGCAGTGTCCAATGGCTAGATAGAAGCCTTCAACAAGACTCTTTCAAATATACTGAAAAAGATAGTGGATAAAGATAAGAAGTCATGGCCTAATAAACTCTTTCATGCTTTATGGGCTTATCGGACTACCACCCACACTACAACGTGGTCAACTCCATATTCATTAGTATATGGAATGGAAGCAGTATTTCTAATTGAAGTTCAACTACCCTCACTCAGAGTTTCCATTTGTGATAAATCATCTACAGATGAACAATCTCAAAAGCGATTGAATTAATTGGAACGGTTAGATGAGAAAAGATTGTGTACTTTGCACCACTTGGAAGTCTATCAAAATCGAATAGCACGAGCTTTTAACAAAAAAGTTTGTCTCCATTCATTCACTCAGGGAGAATTGGTATTATTTCTCAGAACTCCAATGATACCAGGAAATAAACCTCCCAAGATTGAGGCAAAATGGGAAGGACCTTACTCAATACATAGGGTCTACTCCAATGGAGCTTATTCATTAATATCGATGGATGGAGAACTCATCACTACTCCAACCAATGCCAGATTTTTGAATAAGTATTTTGTATAAACACAAAATATCTCATCCAAGTTCCGGTATGACCTTAAATTGCACCACCGTCCAGCAAGACGTTAAACTGCATCATCAACGGTCCATGCATATGACCCTAAACTATTTGCAAGTCCCTTACGTCTAGCAAGACGTTAAACTGTGACGTCCTAACTACATGATAATAAACTGTATAAAAGTCCCTTACGTCTGGAAAGACGTTAAACTAAATAATCATCCATGGTCCTGTATGACCTTAAACTGCACCTTGGTCCTGTATGACCTTAAACTGCACCATGGTCCGGTATGACCTTAAACTGCACCATCGTCCAGCAAGATGTTAAACTGCATCATCAATGGTCCATGCATATGACCCTAAACTATTTGCACATATGTCCAACATGAAGTTAAAATGTGTCCTCTTCATCGTCCTTGTTATATGATGTTAAACTATACAGCAACGGTCCATACATATGACCTTAAACTATTTGTATTCCTTTTGTCTCACATGACGTTAAACTATAACATCCTAACTACATGAAGCTAAACTGTACAGAAGTCCCTTACGTCCAGCATGACATTAAACTGCACCATCCACGGTCCATGCATATGACATTAAACTATTCTCACTTTCGTCCAACATGACGCTAAACTGTATCGTCCCTTTTTCGTCCAACATGATGTTAAACTGTGAAAACGTCCCTTACGTCTAGCATGATGTTAAATGGCATCATCAATGGTCCATACATATGACCTTAAACTATTTCTGTTAATTTCGTCCAACATGACGTTAAACTATGAAAAAAGTCCCTAATACGTCCAACATGACGTTAAATGGTGTACTCTTTTGTCCTTATGGCATGACATTAAACTGCACAGTCGTCTTTTTGTCCAACATGACGTTAAACTGTGTTTTCTCCATCGTCCTAACTACATGATTCTAAACTATACAAAAAGTCCTTTGATACGTCCTACATGACATTAAACTGTACTTTGTCCCTGCTACATGACACTAAACTGTGCAGCACCAATAGTCCTAACTGCAAGACTTTAAACTGCATAGTCCCTTTATATGTCCTATATGACATTAAACTATGCATCGTTAAGGTTGTTTTTACCTCTTGTTTCTCACACTGAGTATGACTCACGTGAGCTTAGAGCAAACCTCAACCATAACACTCTCTCTGGGCTACTAACCATGTGTGAGTCCCAACAACATCAATTTTTAGGTTGTTGTCCCCAAGAACAACTTGATCATTAATTCATTATTTAATTGAACTATGCAGACTTTGATCCATTCCTTCCAGGCTGGGTACATAGGAAACCTCTAAAGGTTCAAGCCCAAAACCAATCTCTTCACATTGGTTCACCTCCATCTCATATGATGTTGATTCGTGAAACTGCCCCTAGAATCAATATCTTTACATTGGTTCACTTGTGTCCTTGTTATATGACGTTAAACTATTCAACACTTTTTTCCAGTATGACAATAAACTATAATATTATTTTATACCCTCACCTGAGAGGGAACCATTATTTACATTGATTTTTTCAATCATGTTTCATTTCAAAGACTACGTGCATACATGGAAATGACCAAACCTTTTATCTTGGGTTAAACCATCATTGTACTAAAGTCTCCTTTCACCCTTCACATGTACGAACCAAATTTGTACAGAGGGTATTTCTAGAACTACATGGGATTGATTCCCATCCTTATGGGATACATAGGAACATTCGATTGTCCCTCGAATCTAGCCCCAAGTCTTTTGGACCTAACCCCAAATTCCACTTCCAATCCCTTGACTGAAAAGTCCCCATGAAAACACACACTGTGTATTTCTTACAATGGTCCAAGATCTATGACCCTAAACTAAGATCTCTAATCCTTTTGTCCCACACGACGTTAAACTGTAATTTAAGAACTACGTATGGATTGATTCTCATCCTTATGGGATACGTAGTGAAGTCCAACATTTTAATTCAGGACCCAGCCACAACATGATTATGGTTAGCATTGATCCTTGTATCTTTGTATACATTAGACAATACCCATCTTTATGTGTCATAATCCTAACCTTAAATATTTTCATATCTTTATATCCCTTTTCTTGGATTTTAGCAGTAGAAAGGTAAATTTCTGAGAGTTCTTTTTCCTGACTATGCAGCACGTGTCCTTAGGTGGCCTTGCATAAATAGTCTATATAACAAACTTGTCAGCCAAAAGATACTATTATTTGACTATGCAGCCAATGCCCTTATGTGGCCTTGCATAATTCAACCCCCTAATGGGTTTGTTAAATAATGGTAACTTCATTCTTGGGAAGAAAGCCTCTTTTGTCCTTATTGGTCTTAAATGACAGTATGTAGGGATCCACAAAAATAGTCATCCTTAACACATTTGTCCCATATCCTTTTTCATGATCTGAAAGTATTCAAGTCTATGGTTTATATTATCCTTCCCTACGTTTGGGTCAGACCTTCATAGAAGTGATATCCATCCAGTTCTTCGATAATCTTGTTCGGAAATATCTTCTCCATATTCAAGTACCTCTTTCCATACAACAAACTCTATACTTTGGAAAATTTGAATCTCCATAAACTTTCACTGGATTTTAGCAGTAGAAAGGTAAATTTCTGAGAGCTCTTTTGTATGACTATGCAGCACATGCCCTTAGGCGGCCTTGCATAAATAGTCCACATAACAGACTTGTCAGCCAAAAGATACTATTATTTGACTATGCAGCCAATGCCCTTAGGTGACCCTGCATAATTCAACCCCCTAACGGGTTTGTTAAACAATGGTAACTTCATTCTTGGGAACTACTTCTTCTAATGCCTTTTAGATCTTTTTCATATCATTCCTCAGATTCAAATATTCTTAAGTCATAGTTTACATATTTTTTCCCTCACACTTGAGTATGGTAATATGTTTTCAGATAAATTGTCAAAAAAAATTGAGTCAATTATAATTCATTCAGTCAAAGCTATTTCGACCTTAAACATTAGCCTCCTTATGTCCGGCGTGCATGACTTTAAACTTCCCACAAAAGACAAGGGAAATCTAAATAAAAGTCAAGTTCCAGCTCACTAAATATACATTTTGTATGATTTAGGTAATATTGAGTAATTAAGAGTTTCAAAGTTTGTAGGGTTATTTATATTAATCCTAGTAAAAATCAAGCTATGCTTACTAGGCCCATTGGCTTAGGTAAAATTTAAAGAAGGTAGCGAAAGAATACAAGCATAAATGATTGAAGATAAAATTATTCTCCATTGATGCACAAGAATTAGAGGGACATCCACATATTGGATCCTCTTCTCTTTTTCAGGAGATTACAAAAGACTGTCAATATAAGTCTTCACTTGATGTACAGCATCCCGAGCTTCATCAGCAGCTACTTGAAGCTCGTGCACTCGACCAGCTTCACTCTTCTCAGCTTGATGGAGTACCTTCTTGGAATCTACAATGGCTTTTATACCATTCATTTGAACTCCCTCCAATGAATTATTGAGCTGATCAAGTTCCCCAGTAACAACATCTAACTGTTGCTGGAGCTGCACCTGTTGGACGACTTTTTCTTTGATTTTATGCTTCAGCTCCTTCATCTTGGCAGCATAATCAGCCTCATCATGGGATACCGTAGCCTCAAATTTGCCGATGTTAACTGACAGTTTCACCCTGGTCAGATCTTCACGACACTTTTGCTCCTGCTCCCTCCTGAAGATGACCTATTTCACTGCGGCATAGATCTTTTCATATCCAAAACCGCCAAGTCCTAGCATGACAAAATGGGATGAAAATCAAGGGATCTTTGATGATAGCTCTTCTAAAGGCACCTCAGATATGATTTTCTATATGTTGTTCCATGCCTTGCGTCGTGAAAAGCTGAACGCTTTAAGCACTTCTGGGTCTGATTCAACAGCATCATCACAGGGGGGGCATGCAATATGGGATTAATGCACTTAAGGAAGTGCCCTGTTCTGCTCTTTCCCCCCTGACATGTGCTTCTTCGCTTTCAATTCCCATTGGGGCAGAGGCTGAGTCCTCACCTCCAGATCTAGCCACTACAGTTGATGGACCTTCATGATTAATTGAAAGCTTTGGTTAGCTTCAAAGGATAACAAAAAAATCGATTGTCTTGCAAATTAAGTACAATCACAAATATTGTTATTCCTTACCCGATGGTGGATCAGCAACCTGAGAAGACTACTCCCCATCTTTCCTAGTCTCAACAGGATCTTCAAAATGGGTCTCAGGATGGTTTACTAGGTTTAGATCTACTTGAGCTAATGTTTATGCAATGGTAGGGTTGATATCCATGTCCACACCCTCTTCAGGCATTGGCAGTTCAGCAGCTTCTATGGATGGAATTGCATATTATTTTTAGTCATGATTAGAAGTGTAAATTATAATAAAATTTATTGGGCGAAGGATAACACTCACACCCAAGGTCTTCTAAATCACATGACAATTTAGCATGATCATAAAATTCTTCGAAATACATGCCACGATTCATCATTTTATCCAATGATATTTCAGAATCCTGGTTAGTATCACCAGTGGGAGCGTTTGATGTGTCTTCTTGATGAATTACGTCCTGCAGCCCCTGACCCTGGACAGCATCTTCGGATAAAATCACAGTATCAGTTGCAACAGCCGCCAGAATCTCTAATGCAGGAGTTGAACTTGAAGTATCACAGAATAGAAGTCAGTCGGTGTTTCATTCAACATTTTTTATGAAGCATTGTTGACTTACCAGAAACATGTTCTTCTCTTATTGCAATAGCAGCAGGAGGGATATTGGGAATAGATGCTAGATCTTCTCCAGGAGCATCCAAGTCAGCTTGAATCTGTGATTGTTCCACAGAACCCTCTGTGGTCCTTGAAGGAGGATCAGTCCTTTCCCTCAGGGGGGAAATTGAATAATCCCCTGCAATACCCAGAAATATGAGAAAACTTTTCATGTGTATAGACTCATGATTACCTGAAGGACGTACCGCTACTAATGAAGCATTTAGCTGTGGACTTCCTCCTTTGTTGCCTTTGCTTCTTTGGTTTTTTGGGATTATCAGAAGTCTCCCTTATTGGCACTTGTATTGGCGAATGGAAGGCTATGTCCAATGCCTCATTCATGGCCGGCTGTCCTGGAGATATCTCGCCCGGTTCGCGAGGAGAATCAGCAACAGCCCCGATGGCAGTACCACCAGGGATATACTATGGCGAAGGAACCTCAGTTCCTTTCTTTTCAAGCTGAAAGATGAAGAAAATAATTTCCTTAAGTAACAAAGCTTTGACTGGAATCAAGTCTCAAAGCAAATAAGGAAAGAAAACTTACATCTTCAGGAGACACATAATCATGCCATTCCTCATCTCCAGAACCCCTAGCCCCCCTAGTGGCACCACGATCAATCATTTCCTTCACCTACCTGGTGATAGGAACGGACTCATCAGTGGAATATATGAGAATTTCCAGCTCTCTGATGTAATCCCACACTTCATTGGGGTTATCCTCGTATTGGATATTTGTAGAAGCCAGAAGATTCCCTATTCCATGAAGTTGTAGGCCCTCACACAAATCCAACCAGGCGGTCTCAGTACCACAGTATAAACCCTGTCATAACTGGATAGCCTTTGGTCTTAGATATGAACGCTACGAGGAAGGTCCTACAATCTTTGACTTCAATTTCTTCCCAGCTCCTACAACTACAGATAGAGAATAAGAAAATAAGACTTATTACTTTATAAAGTAGCAGTGATTAAATTACCACAATGAAGTAACTCACCAGGAGTTTATGGAGTGGGTCTTTTAATTCTGGATGGAGGATTATATTGGGCACGAAACCGCTTTTCCACTGGTTGTGCCTCATCATCCCCATCATGATAATCCGATGAATCAGTTCTAGAGGAGGAATCTGGAAAATCAGCTTCAGGTGAGGAAGCATCACCTTCATGAGGAAGGGTTTCTTTCTCTACAGTCCTCTTCCTTTTCCCCACCTGATAAACTGGGTGATTCAGCACCCCTTTGGGGTATGATGCTATCCAGTGTTTGGTATAATATGTAGTCAAATTATGTGCTTCTTTTTCAACTGGTAGATCAAATACCGCCCCAGTCTTCTCCCTTGACGTCAGCAGCCATAGCTGCTGAGAAACCATCGGATGTTTCTCTAACCTAACATGTACTGGAGGAGATACATCAATTTGTTGCAGACATTTGAATTGACGTGCAAATATATATGGATCATAGGCCTCGCATATAATTTCTCTGTCAATCCTAGAAACTAGCACACCATCCCTACAAGCTAGCATGTATTCCCTCAAATCCAAGTGAGTTGTTCCATCATCGACAAACCACCCGGTTGGCGGATTTCCATAGGGAAAAAAGTTTAATTCCTTAAACATGCTCAGCCTTAATTTCATGTCATAGGCATTAAGATCTGATGAAGCAACTCCAGAGAATGCTTACACTAAAGGCATGAAAGAACTTCCAGGAATTTGTAATCCATTCTGTACATTATAAGTCCTGAATTGAGTGGCAATCCATCCTCATAAAACTTGGAATGGTCCCACTATTCTTAAAGGAGATTTACCCATAAAGACATGAAGTAAACTCCTGTGAATATTTGCTAAAATGGGGGTAGCCAACCCAACCATTTTTCCCTCAGCCAACTTTGCCGCAATGACGAAGGTCCCTGGCCTGACGCCTCCCTTCGAATCCCTGACCGGCAAGAGATAAACGCGGAGCCATAAAGCCAAGAATCCCGCCAGATGAGACTTCTTCGGAATCCTTTGATTCACCTCATATCCCCATTTCTCAAACTCTCCTGCTTCTAGAGTTGGCCAGAATGTTCCAGGACCACCCCTCTTCTCAGGTTTTAGGCAGGTGGTAGGACGGGTGGGCCTCTTATCCTTGGATTTCTTTTTCTTGGATCATTTTTCTTTCGGATCCTTCTCCTTTGACTCTCTATCTTTCTTCTCAATAAGAAAGACATTCCTCCACTCCTCCAGATTAATATCCTTTCTAGAATGAGTTAATGAGGTCTCCGAACTCCTGATCCTGTGGAAGATCTTAAATAATTCTTGAGCTAAAGCAGAAGTCTTCTCTGAATCATTCCAATTCACCTTGGGTGGAATTAATTCATCATACATGTCACCCAAAATTGGAGCCCCTGAGATCTTGTGGACATCCCATAGACTGATACCTATTTCTCCATGATTCATATGGAAAGAATTAGTTTCTGGGCTCCAGTGGCTGAGTATCTCCAGCACGAAGTTATCATGTCTATAAACATATGTTTGCCCAACCCAAACAGCTTCGTATATCGCTGCTCCTTTCAGATCCTCGACAAACTCTGAACAGGTTTGTCGCACCCAGTATACCCACATCCAAGTTGGCTTCACACCTCCCCCAGGATGGAAGTCCCAAATTTTCTTCCAGCCTTTGGATTGATCCATCTGAGCGTTTCGAAAGATTGAAGGATGACAATGTGGATGCAGATCGGGCGTATGAGGTTTTAAATCTAGTGTACAAGGGCTATGATGCATCATGTGGGACTTCTCCACTGTTCCAGCATTTATAAATCCTCCTCTACATGAGATATTTTCTAAAGCAAAGTTGGTGTAATTTTGAAACCACGAAAATGGAAGATAGTTCTTTGCTTCTAGAATAGTGACTTCTCGCAGATGACCATAGCCATACAAAGGCAGATAAGTGCTTTGGGGGAAGTCACGATGATATTTCTTCAGATACTTAGCCAAATCCGGAAGAGTGCTATCTTTGACGGTATAATAATCATGGCCAATGATGTTCATCATATCATCAATCCACTTGCTAGCTAGTTCATCAGCAATTCTAGTTCTAAGAGACATTAATTCTTCAAGAAAGTTGAAAAATTTAACTTTTAAGTAAGTTGATTTTTCATAAAATTTGTGAAGGAATTTCAGAAATATGGGTAAGGCATTAAGGCGCACAAGTCTAAACTTGGCATGCAAGTATGGATATGTCGTGAAAGAGTTAATGTGTCGCACAAGTTTTTGGCATGCAAGTATCACCGAGAAAGTCCTATTACTTTGACAACAGTGCAAAAATGAAAAAACAGCGGAAAATGAGCAACTTGCGCGGCGAAGGGGACCTGCGCGGTGAGAGCTCGAGAATCCAGAATCAGATGAAATGCACGGAAAATGACCGCGTATTTATAGGCTAGGCAGCCCACCTGCGCGCCTACACCCAGCACGCTCCATCCAATGAGCTCCAGCCCTGTGCGCCTCTAACCTGTGCGCCAAGTATTGTGCATTGAACACTTGTGTGTCGCCTTTCCTTTAGTTTTCCTCTTTTCCTCAGAGTCACGTCCTCATTTATTTTGGATCCAACTCTGAGGGGGGGACTTTTTTTGATGCTCCTTTCATCACAGAATATAAAGATTGGAAAAGGGGAGTATCTGAGCTCAAAGTGATTCATCCTTTGAAGAAATCATAAAAAATCGACAAAGGCATGAACAAGGCTTCAAAAGCACAAAGGTCGCGCAAGTTCCCTCATGTCGTGAAAGTATACTTGCGCGCCACCTAATGTTCACGCAGGTGACTTACATGCCCTAAAGGATAACTACCTGGGGTCTTCTCTAGCCTATAAATAGACCCTGTGGGCCCCCCATTTTGGGAGGAATTTTTTCAGAAACTCAGATTTGAGCTCCTGGCGCCCTAGTCTCTTCTCAAAACTTCTGAAACACTTCTAAGGTAATTTCTTACCTAGAACGGAATATCTAAAGAGGGGGAAGAAGGCCTAAGTGTTGAAACTCATCAACACTTGTGCGCCTGAGTGGCCATCCCTTAAGTTAAATGGCCACACTTGCGCGCCGCCTAACTCCTTCAATATAACTTGCGTGCCACTCTTCTGGAAGAACCTCAAGATGATTCTAAAGGCTTTAACCAAGAGTCGCTTAAGTATTACCCTGCTGGTTAACTGTCGCACAAGTACCCATGTGTCGCGCAGGTATACTTGTGCAACCAGGACTTATGCGCCCACGCAGTACCTGCGCGCCTTCCAGGACTTGTGCGCCCCTACCTTTTGGGTGCTCTTCTTTTCCATTTCACCCCTCTTAAGCCATTCCACCTCTCCTATTCAAGATTCAGTCTTCAAGACACTCTTTAAAGCCATTTATGGCATGATTTCTTGATTTGACTTCCTTATCTGAAAGGAATTCTGTGGAATATCTCTCAAAACCTAGTGATTTATACATCTTTATGTCACTAAAGATTGATATTTCATTCATTCAACCTCATCCTTTAAGATGAGAGAACTCATTAACCTGGGCCTCCTTTTCAGGAATAAGCCCTAGTCATAATTCTTAACCTAGGCCTCCTTTTTAGGAATAAGCCCCAGTCATAATTCTTAACTTGGGCCTCCTTTTCAGGAATAATCCCCAGTCATAATATGGGCATCCTCTTCAGGAGTAAGCCCCAAGTCCCTTAATTTTTCAAGTCTCTTAAACTGGGCCTCCTTTTCAGGAGTAATCCCCAGTCTTAATTTCTCTTAACCAGTCCTAATTTACCTTTGATCTGGGATTCCTTCTCAGGATTAAAACCCAATCATAGGTCCTCTCCTAATTTGGGCCTCCTTTTCAGGAGTAAGCCTCAAGTTAGAGTATTCAAATCTCCATGAAGCACATATACCTTTATAGACCATGTTCCTGGATTTCTTCCCTGAAGTAAATCCTAATCTTCATTTATCTGGGCAGTCATACATACATAAGTCCCACATCATTTCTTATGATTGCATCTTTCATGGCACAATTGTCTGATTTTTACCAATACCTCTTGTTTCTCACACCGAGCATGACTCACGTGAGCTTAGAGTGTAAAAGTAATTATGACATCCTTCTTTGAGTCATCAATCATAAACATCATACTCCCTTACTCGAACTACGTGAGTTCTGATTCCTTTTCTAAACAAAGGATACATAGGTATCCCATCTGCGGGTTCGATCCCAACTCTAAAATAATCCATGTCCTTCTGAATGACAATAAACTTCAAGTGCCCCACTGAGTGGCTTTAAAACCAGCATGGTCATCATAATGACCAAGAGACTTCTATATAAATGTGTCGAAGGATACCATTGACCAAGAATCTCTAATAAATACAGATGATTCTCTATCGATGAAGAACCTCGAATACATTTAAAAGATTCTCTAAATTTCCTACATATTTAATCATTGATTGTCAAATTTGAAGGAAAGCTCATTTTATACTTGGTAATGTAATAAGGATTCACGAACATAACTTAAATCTATAAAGAGAGTCCCGGAGTAGACAATAATTCCCCTAAAAAGGTGTGATGAGTCTGACCTCCCATCCTCTCGACCAATGAAAATTCCTAAGCCTCATCAGTCCACAAACTAATGAGCGCCTACCTTTGGAAAGTAGGTCCAAATGGATGTGGAATCATTGGATGTTTCCGGTTTTGCAAACAAACCCTTTAGAAACCGATTGGAATGTTTGAACCTTAAATCAAGGAGGTCATCCCCAAATTCTGATGGAAATAACCACTCCATCAATCCCTACTAAAGTTGTATCAAGGAGATCTGGTCGTTATCATTCTGAAGAGCATAAAGTTCCATTTTCTAATCCTCCATCTTTGACCGTGAGTTCTGGGAAGAAGCTCAAGTCCAAGGTTGTAGGATCCTCCTCACAACCCTCAGACATACATTCTGAATATATATGACTGGAGGCTATTCGAACATGGAAGAATCTGTATTGTGATGCTGAAACCATGTGGATGGATTTGTGCGAAGGACTACATATTCTAGGAGTAGGTAATTTTCGTGCTTCTTATAACATTATTTTTAAAGATAATCTCAATGAGGTGAGGACCTACATTCGAGAGCTAGAAATGCTCATATATGCCACTGATGAATCAATTCCTACCACAAGGAGGGTAAAGGAAATGATAGATCATGGTATCACTGAAAATATCAATCCTTCATTAGATAAAGAGTGGAATGAATTTGTAGAACCTGAGGATGTAAGTTTTTTTTCTCTCGCATTATCTTCCATTTTGCAACTTTAAATTTAGTCAAAACAGTATTACTTAATAGAAACATCATCTTAACTTACAGTTGGGTAAAGGAAAAACAACTGAAGTTCCTTCACCACAGTATAGCCCTAGAGGCACAGCTCTTGGAGGTATTGGGTCACCCCATGAATCGAGAGAAATATCTTCAGGTCAACAGGACATGGAGGAGGAAATAGAGAGGGTACTGGAATATCTGATACCTGTCTTTATAGATGATGATGCAAGCCCTCCCAAAAAGGCAAAAAAGAAAAAGCACCGAAGAAATAATACCATGGTTAAGCACTTTTTTAGCAGTGGTAAGTCTCCCTAATAATCATGAATTTTAATCTTTATTCATGAAAAGGTGTATAAACTTTTTTAAGATTATAGGGGATTCTTATGTTTCTTCTTTAAAAGAAACTACTGATAAGATTCAAGGATCCTTAGAAGGTGTTGCTGAGCAAACACAAATTCCTACAAATCTAGTGGTTCCTGAAGAGGCATTGAAGCCAAAGTAACCAACATTTGTTCCTAACACTGCTCTGATTCCCACTATCAGAGGAGAGGAAGCTTTTGGTAAATCAATAACACTTCATAAAGCATCAAATTCATAAATATCTAGCTTCCATTTTGTGATACTTTTAGGTTCATCACACGCACCAGAACATCTGGAAACAACTAACGTTGACCCCACAATTGTTGCTGAAGAAGCTATTCAGGGTCACAAGTTACTGGAGGAAGGTTGTGAAGCAAACACGCTAAGTGCTCCCATGGGTGAGACTAACCTGGGATCTGAGATATCATTGGATGAAATGATGAACCTTGGCATGTCTTTTGAAGAACTATTAGAACATGTTAAAAATATAAAATGCTTTAGAAGATTTTGAAGTTCCTTGTATAGAATCAACTAGACGTGAGTTCTCATTATTCATCCTGTTAATCTTCTTATAATTAACCTACTAACCATGGCTGATTGAAATATGTAGTTTCATATAAAGAAATTTTTGGCACAATGGTACTTGAAGGAAGTGTTGATATTAACATCAACTCCACCATTGTGGAGACATTGGCTCAAGTGGATCTTGAGATAGATGGTTTTCTTGAGATTCATTCTGAAAATCCTGAGCATACTAAAGATAACACTCCTCATTCAGATACATCAAACAAAATTGCTGAAACTGAGAACATTGGGGAGGATTCTTCTCAAGCTGCTGACCTACTTCTAGGTAAGAGATACTAATATTGTGATTACATTTACTATTGTTATCTCTTGAATATAACCATAATTCTTGATTTACTGTATAGGGATATCAACTTCAATGTCTAGTTCTAGAGGTAAAGCCTCTGCATCAGCCCAAACAACATTGGAAGGTGGAGCAACCATTGTCTAAGAAGGAATAGAGTAGGGAATTTATTTAAGTGCATTAGTCCCAGAATATATCCCTCCTTATAATAGTGATTTTGAATCAGACCCAAAACTGTAAAAGGCTCTTGATCTTTCTCATCGCAAAGCATGGCAAAACATTTAGAAGATAATATCTAAGACGTCCCTTGAGAAACTGCCTTCAAGAATTCCACAACTTTCATCTCTGTTTATCATACTAGGATTTAGCGGTTTTTAATACCGTGAAATTCATACTGCAGTGAAAGAGATTATCCGGAGGAGGGATTAAGAGAAAAAGATTCAACAAGACATGATAAAAGCCAAATTGACAATCAATATTGAATATTTTCAAGCATAATTGTCCTAAGTTGAGGCTAATCATAATGCAAAATTGAAGGGACTGAAGCAGACAATTAAAGAAAATAATGTTCAGCAACTGCGCCTTCAACAAGATTTAGATATCATTACAGGGGAGCTTGACCAGCTTCATAGCTCATTAGGAGAATTCTAGAAGGATCGTGCAAAATACATTGTAGATTATAGAGAATCACTTCATCATGCTAAAGAGAATGAGGTTGGTCAAATAGAAAAACTCCAACAAGCAGTTGATGGGGCTCAAGAATCTGTCAAACAAATGAGTAATTATGTAGAAAGACTTTTTTGATTTTTGAGAGAGATAATCCAATTTGTGGATGATCCTCTGTGAAAAAAAAATATAAATGAAAAGTATTTTGTCTTTAATCATTTATGTTTTCACTTTCGTTAATTGCTTTTGTTTTACCTAGGCCATTGGGCCCAGTAAGCATAGTATGATTTTTTTCTAGGGTTATATAGACAACCCCACAAACTTTATATCTCCTAACTTTTTATTGATCAGTATTACCTAAACCATACAAAATGCACGTTTAGTGAGTTGGGACTCGATTTTTGTTCAAAGTGACCTTTTCGGGTTCTCAATCTAATGAATATCAAGTTTTTATTGTTTGGCGGTTTAGAGTCATGGATGTTGGACTATAATGGGCTAATATTTAGGGTTAAATAGCTTTGACCATAAACTTTGAATTAGATCCTAAAAAAAGTATTGTGGCTAATAATTGCTTTAATATTCTTTAAATATTTCCAAGGGGAATCTTGAGCCATGATTTTTATAGTCACCAAATTTAAAACTTGTATCAACATAAGGGGTGTCTTTTCCATGAATGAATTTACCATTATTTGACAAACCAATTATGGGGGTTGTTTTATGTAATTCCAACTAGGGCATATGCTACATAGCCAAATAGTGGCATCTTTTGACTGATAGGCCTATTATGTAGGAAAATTATGCAAGGCCGCCTAAGGGCACGTGCTGCATAGTCAAATAAAAGATCACTTTGAATTTTAACATTTTGTTGTTGATAGATAGGGGAAAATAATATTTGGGTAACTCAAGACCGCAGTGGGTGGTTTTTCCAAGGAAATAAATTTTAATAATTAAAGGGCTATTTTAAACCGACATATGTCATGAATAGGAAAACCATCTTTATATAGATTTGGTGTGTGAGTAATGGTTAAAATTTATCAGAAAGGGGAATTTCTGATATCATATTGTACAGTTTTAAGTCATGCAGTGAGGGCATTGGTACTGTGCAGTTTTAAGTCTTGCAGTGAGGACATTTGTACTGTGTAGTTTTAAGTCATGTAGTGAGGAAATTGGGTGTATTTAATTTAAGGTCTTTAGATCTAACCAAAGGTATGATAAAACTCTCTCAATTTCTTGATAATTTGTTTGGAAACATACAATCATATTCAGGTATGGAAGGGAAAATTGTAAACTATGATTTGATAATTTCTAGAACCGAGGAATGATATGGGAAAAGGGCTAAAAGAATTAGTGGAAGTCTTTTCCAAGAACAAAGTTACCATTATTTGAAAAACCTATTATGGGGGTTGTATTATATAGGGCCAACTAGGGCATATGCTACATATCCAAATAGTTAAATCTTTTGACTGATAGGCCTATTATGTAGGAAACTTATGAAAGGCCATATAAGGGCACATGCTACATAATCAGATGAAAGAACTCTCAGAATTTTGACATTCTATTACTAAAAGCCGAAGAAAGTTTATGGAGATTCAGATTTTCCAAATCACATAGTTTGGTTTACAGAGAAAAGGTACCTGAATATGGAAAGGGTATTTCCACCCAAGATGTCCAAATAATCAGAGGAATAGGAATTTTATGAAGATATAACTCAAACGTAAGAGGTATGGTGTCTGTAGTTTTAGTTCATACAACTAGGACCAGAAATGGAAATAATATATAATATGTGGCCAAGTTATTTCAAGGTTATTTAATATTGTATTGAACACGTGGTGAGGGGAATGTGTAAACCATGGTCTTGAAGACTTTCATATTATGAGAAAGATAATGGGAAAATTATACTTGAATGGTTGTTTTAAAATATATATTCTTGTATATTGTCTTCAAAGATTAAAGGGGAAAAAGATACTATTACCAAGAACGAAGTTACCATTATTTGAAAAACCCGTTATGGGGGCTGTATTATGCAGGTCCAATTGGGGCATATGATGTATAGACAAATAGTGGAATCTTTTAACTGAAAGGCTTGTTATGAAGGCAACTTATGCAAGGCCACCTAAGGGAACGTGGTACATAGTCATGAAAAAGGGCTCTTAGGTATTAGAAACTCTGTCACTAGAAACCGTAAGAAAGATTATGAGGATTTGAAAATATTCAAGATTAAGAGTCTGAAATATGGAAGGGGCTTATGTCCAATGCATATAGTAAATATTTGAACCAATATTGACCATGAGTTTGATTTCCTTTACATAGATCTGACTCATATGTAAAATAGAGACTTTCTTTGTTTCCTCTGAATTAATATTATGATGTGCAATTTAAAGTCATGAAATGTGGACATTATACTGTGCAGTTTTAATTCATGTAGTGAAGACATTAATAATCCCATAATAAATTGAGACACCTTATTTATATAAAGAATCCATTTACCCAATTCCTAATCCCATGTGAGTTATTCTTAGTGTGAGAAACAAGGACCAGTTGGTGAGGTATACTTAAGTGCATCCATAAGAACCATGTTCAAAAGTAGGTAGAGGCATATTTCTGGGGGGGTACTATAGCAGTGCTGTAGCAGACACTGTAGCAGGCACTGTAGTAGACTGTACACTGTGTGGGTACTGTAGCAGACTGTACACTGTACAGGTACTGCAGCAGACTATACACTATGCGGTACTGTAGCAGGCACTGTAGTAGTTACTGTAGTAGGTAATGTTCGGTACTGTAGCAGCTGGAACTATTCACCTTAGGCCACTGGTTTGGGATTGGAGTCCTTAAGTCTTTTAGGGAACCTAGGCCTTTGGGTCAATAGGGATTTCATGCCACCTTTAAGGCCTTCAGGCCACCTCAAGGTCTTCGGGCCACATGCAGTCGCCCTAGGCACACTACAAAAAAGGAGCATCCCTAGAAGAGGATTTAGAGTAGGTGCACTCACCAGAGCATAGCCAAATGGATTTTTCAGAATGATAGGGTATGGATATTCCATCAGGACCAGCCTGTGCTTGCACAGGAAGCCTAGCCAGACGGTCATGCGAAGGTGGAGAGCTACTATCATGATGCAGATGCTAGGGAGGGGCAGTTCCTTGTAGATAGTCTGGATGAATTCCCTAAGACTTTCGGGTCATGTAATCTACTAATTCTACAGGCCATGTAATCTCTAAGCCTATGGGACTTCTAAGGGTTCCCCCTCATCCCTTGAAAGGGGGGTTATCAAAAATCAATAAAAATGAAGGCTTTAAGGCCATTAAGGCTTTACATTGCAAAGGTAACGCAAGTGAAAAATAGGGATGCTATATTTCCATATAGTTTAACGTCATGTGGTAAGGATGAAGATAAACCAATGTGAAAGGAAAAGACATATTGTAACTGGGTTAAGGGATAAAACCCAAGGGTCACTATATGTCTTTGATGGGAAAATAATCAAGTCATACATAGTTCTTAAAACATTCCCTATGAAGATTTGACTCTTATACAAGAAATAAAGGTTTTTTTATCGTGGTTGTGCCCAATATTGGAGATCTAGGTGTCTCTACATTTCTCATTGAAAGATGAGAATCAATCCATATGTATTTCTTGAAACAATCATTTCTCGTGCCAATCGATTTTTACATGAATAATGGGAACTTTTGAGACATTCTGAGATAATGGTAAATCTTTAAGACATAAAATTGTATAAGGACAATCATATATCTTAAAGAAACAATTTGTATAGATCTGATTCATATATAGGAGGATAAAATAAAATAAGAAGATTTTTTTATTGTGATTGGGCCCAAAATTAGAGATTTAGGCATCTCTACATATCTCATTGGAAAATGAGAATCAACCCATACGTAGTTCTCGAAACAAGGTCTCTGTGTAGATATGAATCAGACATAGGAAAGAGAGGGACTCATATACTGCTAAGGAGTAGTGATGATGTTAATAATGTTTGCTTATGGAAGCTTCTAACGTCAAAATAGAGAAAACATTAGTTGTACAAATGATGTCATATAGTTTAACGTCATGCGACAAGGATGAAGATGCTACGTATTTCATCATCATGCAGCATGGACGCTTATGGTTGTTATGCAGTTTAATGTCTTGTAATTAGGACATGGGGGTTATGTAGTTTTAAGTCTTGCATCAAGGACATGGTACTATTTAGTTTAAAGTCTTGCAGTGAGGATGTTGTATTGTGCAGTTTAAAGTCTTGCAGTGAGGATGAATGTGCACAACTACACAAAGTATTTCTTCAATAATCTCATATTGGTTGGAGTTTTAATAATCTCTTAATCCATTGAGATTAAGTCATAAGCTCCATTTGAATAGACCTTATGTATGGAATAAGTTCCTTCCCACTTTGTCTCAAGTTTTGGAGGTTTCTTTCTTGGTATCATTGGATTCCTAAGGACTAATACCAATTCTCCTTGAAGAAATGAAAAGAGGCGAACTTTTTTGTTAAAATATCATGTTATTTTATTCTGATAGACTTCTAGATGATGCAAATTATGAAATATTTTCTCATCTAATCATTCCAACTCATTGAACCGTTTCTGAGACCTCTCATCTATAGACAACTGATCACAAATTTTAACTTTGAGTGAAGACAATTGCATTTCAATTGTCAAAACTACTTTAGTTCCATATACCAATGAATAAGGAGTTTCTTGGGTAGAAGTATGGGTAGTTGTCCGATAATCCCATAAAACATTCAAAAGTTTATCAGGTCATGATTTCTTATCTTTATCCACCATTTTATGGAGTATATTTTATAGGGTTTTGTTGAAGGCCTCTATCTATCCATTGGCTACCACATGATAGTGAGATGAATGGTTGCATTTGATATTATGTTCCTGATATAACTTTTTTACCTCAGCAGAATGAAAATTAGTGCCATTGTCCAACAAAATGTTATGAGGGACACCAAATCTAGTGATGATATTATTTTTTACAAAAATAACAATGCTTTTGGATCCGACTTCCTTGAGAGGTATTGCCTCATCCCATTTAGAGAAGAAGTCAGTAGTAGTGAGAATATACTTGAATTGCTTAATCGTGGCTGGAGGATAAGGCCCTACTACATCTATTCCCCATGTGGAAAATGTCCAGGAGTATTTATTTGTATGTAGAAACTATGGGGGTTGATGAATGAAGTTGTCATGCACTCGGTGGGGATGACATTCTTTAGTGAAATCTATACAATCTTGTATCATTAAAGGCCAAAAGTATCCAAGCCTTCGGATCTGATCAGAGAGTCTATACCTAGACTGGTGGGCACCACAAACTCTTGAATGTACTTCTTTCATGATATCTATATTCTCTTCTTCATCAATACATCTAAAGAGGATTCCATCAAAGCCTCGCTTGTAGAGGATCTTTTGGTGGTTTGGACTATCATAAAGAGTGAAATTAGCTGCTTGTTGTCGGGTCTGTTCTTTTTTATCCCTGTCTGGTGGAAGTACCCCATTTTGAAGATATTCCATGATGGATGTTCTCCATCCCGTGGTACGACCATATGGTTCAAAAATAGGGAAAATTTCATTAATTTCCTCTATTCTGGTTTGAATAAAAGGTGATACCACACGGCGATGGGCTATGCTAATGACTGTCTCATCCCGATTTGGATCTGCCAAGGTTGTAGTTGCATTATCTAGTGTATATGCTTGGGAATTTTGTGATCGCGGGATATAAGACAATGTAGGCTCTGGGGGAAATTCATCCATTAACCCTCTAACGTAATCACACAAAGGTATTAACTCTTATTTTCTAATAGAATATTCCCCATTAATTTGTTTGATTACCAGTTCTGAATCACCTTTCACCTTTAAATAATCCATTTTCACCTGAAGGGACAATTCCAAACTTGTGATGAGAGCTTGATATTCTGCCTCATTGTTGGTACTACCTTCTGTCAACAGGAAGGAATAAGGAAATACTGCCTTTTATGGGGAAATAAGGACAATTCCTAACCCAAATTTGTTGAGTTTAGGGTTTTCCATTCTTTTCCCTATTAGACTTATGGAATCACCATAAAAATACATTTCCCATGTTTGGGAATTATCTTGGATAGACAATACCTATTCATTAGGAAGTTTAGTATTAAACGATGTATCTTTCACAGATGGATGCTCAGCAAGGAAGTTAGCTAGAGCTTGGCCTTTTATTAAATTTTGAGGCACAAACTGGATATCAAACTATAACTACCCATTGTGCCAGAAGCCCTGTGAGCATAGGATGACTGAGGATAAATTTGAGCGGGTTATTGCGAGATACCAATTGTACCTCATGATTTTGTAGGTAGTGCCTCAATTTCTGAACTGTAAAGATTAATGCCAGGCAGCACTTTTCAATACTTGAATATCAATTTTCCGCATCAAGTATAGTTCAACTGAGATAGTAAAGGTTTTTTTATTCCTAGCATCATTCTTTTGGGTGAGGAGTGCACCTGGTGATCACTCTAAAGTTGTCACATAGAGAATAAGTGGTCTTCCTTCAACAGGTGGCATTAATACTGGTGGGCTCAAGAGATATTTCTTGAGGGTATAAAATGCTTCTTAGTAGTCTTTAGTCCATTTCTAGGTGACTCCCTTCTTCATTAATCTGGTAAAGGGAAAACACTTACCTTCCAAATTGGCGATAAAGCGCCAAATATAGGACAAGTGTCCTTGGAGTCCTCTTAATTCTTTCAAATTTTGAGGAGGTGACATACCAAGGATTGATTTTATTTTCTCAGGATCAACTTCGATACCATGATGGTGTACAACAAAGCCAAGGAACTTTCCTGAGGTTACCCCAAAATCACATTTCAAGGGGTTCATCTTCAAACTATTTTACTGAAGTTTATGGAATATGGTTTTCAAATCATCCAAGTTATTGGAACATTATTTAGATTTGACCACTAAATCATTCACATAACATTCAACAAATTTCCCTAAGAAGGGTTTGAATATATGGTTCATGGAACGTTGGTATGTTGCACTTGCATTCTTTAAGCCAAAGGGAATTAATCGATAGAAAAACACACCTTGAGGGGATCTGAAGGCTGTAGATTCTTCATCCTATGGAGCCATATAAATTTTATTATACCTAGAGTAGCCATCCATGAAGGAAAGATATTCATAGCCAGTCGTTATATCAATTAAAAGATCTTTAATTGGAACTAGAAAATCATCTTTATGACAATGCTGATTAAGATCTATGAAATCAATGCAGACTCTAATTTTCCCATTCTTTTTTTTCACTAGGAAAATATTGGCCAACCATTTGGGATACTAAACTTTCCTGAAAAAGTTATCTTTTATAAGCTTATCAACTTCAGCTTTAATTTTAGAGTCCTGATTTGGGTGTGTTCTTCTTACTGCTTGCTTGAATCCACAATGTTCTTATGGAAAACCCAAATGATGGGTGGCTAAATCAAGATTAAGACCTATCATTTCTGTATAATTCCTAGAAAATATATCTCAATGTTGATTTAGAAATTAATTATACACCTCTTGCTCTTGAGAGGTCATGTCCTCACTAATTAGAGTGGGGAGTGGATATTCTTCTATACCCATATTTATTTCTCTGAGCTCATCCATAGTGGTAAAGACACCTTCCTCAAATTCTGGAGGAGCATCCCTGAGATCTTCCTCTTCTTCTTCATTATGCGTTACCTCTTCTGTTTCCATTTTCATAGTAGATGAAGAGGAAAAACTCTCAGATTTAGAGGGGAAATCAGTATTTGAACATCCCAAAGAAGAGGCCACCATATCTGACCCTACTGATGACGAAGGGTCTTCCTGTGGTAATAAAGAGGGATTGATGGATTGAGAATCAACATCTTTGTCTTTATCTATCATTGTTATAATCTCTTCTACTCTGGTTGAAAAAAGTAGAGGCTTGTTGTAGTTCAGTGGATGAAATGAAAGCATCTTCATTTAGGCTTTCATCATTACTTGGTGGATCAACAGTTTCTTCCATGTTGTCAGGCTCAATTGCCATAATTGACATTATGGAAATTACTAGACGAGTTCCCATATATGGGTTTACCTTTTCAATTTGATTGATGGGTAACACATAATCTGTACTCATATGTATGAATGGATTTTCTGGGATCTTTTCTAGTCCATTTGGAGCATTAACTCTAGTTAATTCCTTTATCATGGACTTTGTTCCTTTTTTTATACAACTTTGCCTCAATGTATTGAGATTTACATGTTTTGAATAGATATTTGTCACCATACAATGTCCCGATTTGACCATTGAAATAGTAATTAAGACATTGGTGTTATGACGAAGGTATGGATGCATGTTGATACAACCAAGGCCTTCTAAGCAGAATATTGAAGGTTGTGTCCTGATGAACAACCATGAAATTTGAATTAGATACAAGATCTACAAATTGAGTTCTGAGTGTAATATCGCCTAGAGGTTCTTGTTCATTCTTATAATAAGCTTGAAACATTAAAGTCAAAGGAGATAAGTCAGATTCAATCAGGCCCAATCGACAAAGTGTACGAATGAGAATGAGTTTGACTCTAGAGCCATTATTAATGAAGGCTCGTCGGATGTCTACATTGTTGACCTTTCCAGAAAAATACAAGGGTATGATATTCCCATGCACCACATATTTTTCATTTTCATATGTAAAAGATATGACTTCATGACATTCTATAGAATCATTCTCTATACGGTAAACCTAAGCAGTAGCAACTTCATTTTTAAACTCTTGAGGACTTGAAAAAATCCTCAATGAGTACTTCTCAAAGATATTTTGACAGATTGAAAGCATCTGTAATTGATAACTTGGCTGATACTTGGGCCAATTGTTTCAAGACATCATAATTTTGGTATAAAGGTCTACATTTCCCAGCATGGAGATGCAATTTTGTGGGTGATTTGGAATTTGATGCTTCTGATGTAGATGTACTCTGTGTTAGAGCAGAATCTAAAAATACTCCTGGATTTTGTAAATTAAACTGACTAGTTCTATCCATTTGCTGAGAAGAATACAGTGTGACTTCTAATTGGTCTTCCAAAATAATTTTTCCAGAACTGAACCTATCTTTCATGGAATAAACTCCTTATTCATGTTAAACCCGCAGAAGGGTTCTTCCATGAGTTTCTACGGAATATATGGTTCGAGTAGGGGTAGAATTAAAATGGTGGTTTCTATAATTCCCCCATCTTCCCCTGTATCCTCAACCTTGGCCTCTTCCTCTTGTTCCCTAATTAGGTACAAGGAATTTTGGCTCATTATAATCAGAATCATCTTTGGCATAAGGATCTATTAAATAGACAACATTAATAGAACCAAAGATTAATTCTTCATCTGATGAAGATTCTTGTTGATAGGTTAATTTTGGTTGTGTCATTTGGCAGGTTAGTTCCCGTGCTTTTGAAACAGATGGCATAAAATCTGCCAAGGTCAAGGAAAATTATGGCCTTGAAATGATCTCTTCTTCTTCTGACTACTCTTTTCCCTTATAATCACTTCACTTTATTGAGGAATGACCTTTTGATGAAGGTGGTTTTGCTATGGCAGGAGTGGCAGAAAACACAGTCAGTTGTATCAACTGTGTTCGTAAAATGGCATGAGTTTGTGATTGTTTTTCTGATCATGCAATCATCATATTTCTACACATTTTTACTTTTGACCTTTTTCATTCGCCTTCTTATTCTGGATCAGTACCAATAACACATGCTACTTGAGTTGATGAACTTTTCAGTTTCACTTGTCTAGAGTCTACCATCTTTTGCAGAAGGTCTTTGAAAACAAATCACTCCTGAATGGGGTTTCCCAACATCTGGTGAAAGGGACAGTAATTCGGAAGATCTTCATCTCCATATTTATTTGGATTCTTCGGCCTTGGAAACTGAACCAAATTGTTTTCTAAGAATGAGATAAAGTAACCAGAAACTTTTTCATTCTTGAAAGAATAAAATTTATTCTTTAATTCCTCAAATTGTTTCTGCCTTTGATCTCTTTGATCATCTTGATAAGGCGGCCATTGCTGCTAATGCTCAGAAAGAGGAGCCCTCCAGTATGATGAAGGTCTTGAAGTAGAAGTAGGTATAGGTGCATGCTTGAGTGTGACTGTAGCAGCTTATTCCTTTCCTATCCTCCTCCCCAGAGCTGATATAATTACATGAGTTTTAGCCTTAGTTTCTATAATAGAGTCTTATATTTGTTGAGAAATTGAAGTAAGGTCATGAAACCCTCATGTGTATTTCATAGGGATCAATGGTGTGCATAGCTCATCACACAGATTTTCCACACAAATTGGTAGAAACTCTTCTTGAGGGAGTGCTAGACTTAAGGAATATGTTAATCCTTTCCATTGTGAAATGAAATCTAAAACTCTTTCATTCTCCATTTGTTTAAAATTGGTAAGATTGAAAACTGTCATCTTTGGTAGTGTTGAGCTAAATTGAAGAAGGAATTTCTAATGGAGATCTTCCCATCCAATAATTGATTGAGATTGTAAACTTATATACCAGACAAAAGTTGGTCCTTCTAATGACTGCACCAAACACTTAAGCTTAAATTCTTCTTGTTGTTGAGAAGTTCCCATCATGGGATCACAATGAGAAAACAAAATGTGTTAAGTGTTGTTTTGGATCTCCCAAACCATTAAATATTGGGAATGTAGTATTCACAAAATTTGGTGGGGGAGGAATTGCATCCACCCATTCAGGGTAAGCTCTCTTTTCTAGATGAACTGGTGCACATCGTTCTTCCATAGATTCCAATCAAGTCTTTAATGCCTCAATTGTGTTCATAACCATTTGGGGAACATCTGGATGAGCTGGAAATTGTGCAGGTATAGCAATTGGAGCTTGATTTATGTAACGACCAGAAAAAACACTGATGGTGGTGCTGATATCTACCTTGGATAAACCACGATAACAGACCTATCAGGATGTATATGTTCCTACCTTAATTGTGTACCTAATAAAGGGAATTCATTATATGCATCTATAGTTACTACAAATACTCTTTGCTAAGGAGCTCCTATAGGATTTGCAAGTTAAGGACCTGTCTGGGGAGTACGTCTAGCAGAAATACTATTTCGAAGTAACTCTGTATTGAGTCTTTTCAAATCCTTAATTTTCTCTTCTTTATATGAAAATATCTCTTCAAGTGAAATATATTGACCTTCTCCAGTGTAAAAGTGAGATGTAATCTGAATTTTGTCTTTCCCCTTATTAGATACCTTTCAGAGAGGGGGGGGGTTGGTTATTTGAAGGAATACCTAGATTCTGGGTAAGCCTCTTATTTCAGTTGCGCACACCTTCTTCATTTTCCTCGGTGTGTACCGTATTATGGACAAGAACTTCATCTTCTGATTCCCCTAAACTGGACTTATTTTCTGGAGGATCTTCTACAATGGTTTTAATGACATTTACTAACGCGTAATGCATTGATGGAATTCTTTCAATATTTTTTTGAGATCATCTTATTTTGTGTATTTCATGAGATTTTGTTCTCCTATATGATGAATTCCCTAGAACTGTTTGGTGGATAGTAACCTGAATGGAATCCTTAGATAGTTCAGTTGTACTCTTTCCTTGTGGCTTCTTCCCTAATCAAGAGAAAACTGACTTCCATTGAGGAGGGGATTGCAGATGTGAAAAAGCCCCCAGCCCTTCAGGCTGAGTTTATTCTTGTTCTTATTCTTCAATCCTTTGAACTTTGTTGAATGAACTTGAAGGTTGAATTAAACGATACCCTGGCCTTGCAAGCTGGGTGATTCTTGAACTGTTATGGATGAAATTTGTGCAATTTCTCTTCTGATTTTGTGGATTTTGGTTTAGACATTAGTTGGGTGAATCATCTAAAAACCATTTAAATCACCTATTTTAGAAGATCGTTGTTCTATTTCAGACATTTTCATTCTCTGACACTTGACATCCTCTAAGTGGGACGCTTTCTCAAGATTCTCAGATGCTTGATGTAAAAGTAACTCAACAAATTCTTTTCTTTGGGCCTGATTCTGATGAGAACCGGTTGAGGCCTATTCTTGAGCATATATCTGATCACACAAAAAATCCATTGATTGTGGCTGACCATGGGCAATAACATTGCATGAGACCACTTTTGGCGAACTTTGCTGATTTTGGAGTGTAGTAAAATTCAATGCTTCATATGCACCCCATCCTCTGATATGAGCACTAGATGGGGAATCAGAAATTAACTGGCATAGTCTCTTTAGAGCATTGAGACATGCACGCTGAAGGGTTCTCTGCTATTTTTCAACCTTTGGATGTTGGGAAACTGAGAGAGATTCCAAGTTGATTTGGCATTGCAACCCTTCTATTACCTTTACATGATTTTTATATTCATCATGTGGTAATACTTTGGTTTTCAAATGACGAAGAGTTTTCCATAAGTTGAGGTGGATGTCATGAATGCAATCTTCTATCATCAATTCTAGAATGTTATACTAAGAATTTTCCAAAGTCCATAGCATGACTGGTATTTCTCCTTTATCTAATTGTTTCCTCATGTTTAACACATCTTCATCATCTTTCACTAGAGGTTTCTCCACTTGGTCTGACCAAAGTGGATGCTCTGTATTAGAAGATAAATGATCCAAGGGAGTTTCAAAGAATTATTGTTCCCTTAAGATGTCTTCTAGTTGAGAAAGTGTTTCACTTGTAAATGACAAGGCATCAGACATGACTGGTCCTGTGTTTTCAAGTGCCTTGAGATAGGAGGGTTTTCTCATCACTACACTGTCAATTATGGAATTGTCTTGACAATGTAAAATACTACTGTGGAGAGGACTTTTTTAGAAAATTCCATCATGGAGAGGATCACCATGATGGATTACAGAAAGGGATAAATCTTCTTTCTCCTTGGTCTTCTGGCCATACGGAGGGTTTTCGTGGCTCTCATCCGGAGATAGGCACTCTAGATTGACCGAATTTTCATGAAGAAAGCCTTCATGATGAAGTGTCTGACGAGGAACTTCGGAATTAAAACTACCACTCCCATAATTTGGTAATGGGAGGGTAGGATCTTAAGCTGCAATAGATAAATGTTTGAGGGATTAAAGAACTCCAGCATTAAAAGGATAAAAATTTCAGGTTGACTCTTAATTTTCCAACAGTGATTGGCGAGAATTATTTTTGGATATTCTCTTATACTTAGTTGAGGCTACTTTCTAGGAAAAGTGGTTATCATGGGCAAGTGTATGTGTCTGACTTGGAGTGGTTACCAGAATGAACTGATTACCTTCAATTGGAAAGGGTGTATGTTCCCGATATTGTTGTCCGTATGATATTGGGGAATGTGCCTCATGACCCTTCTGGACTGGAATAGAGGTATGTATCTGCTCCAAGATGAAATGATGATGTGTCATCCCATGTGTGGGGATATATTTATGTGTCTATTCCCCTGATACTACTAAAGTAGTTGTTAAAATATCCTGGCATGCTTCCAGAATATGGGCATGGATATGCGTCTGCCCTTTCACCATTGATAAGATGTGTTTGGTGACTTTAGAAGCCGGAACAGGAATATATGTCCATTCCATATATGGAGTAGGTTTATGTTCCTACTCCTATCCTCCTTTTCCTATCGATGGATATTGATAGTACTCATGCATGGGGGCAGAGAGTTGGGTCTGCCCCAAATTTGTCATTGGAGCTTTTCGAATGACTTCTTTGAGTGCTGCCAAACGATACTGTTGGAAGGCTTGATGAACATTGGTAGTTGTATATGCTTGTTGGTTTTTTTCCATCAAGTATGGTTGATGGAATTCCTTCAATACTGGCAGATGAGACTGCTGACAGAATTGGTGATTGTAAACATGTGTATGTCCCTATTTACCAGTTGCCACCACATTAGATTAGTGGGATTATTTAAATGCAGTCAGACGAGCCTGCTGACTGGATGATGACTTGTAAGTAGGTGTATGTTCCTGTTCATAGTACTCCACCAGGTTTATCTGGTAGGATTGGTGGGTTGTTGTTAGATGAGTCTGCTGAGTGGCAAAATTAGGACAAACGGGTGTATGTGCCCACTTTTTGTTTTTCATCAAGTTAAATTGATGGACTTCTCCAAATGAGGCAAAGGTGATACCCTACTCCCAGTTAACTGGACGTTGTCCCTGACAGTTCATCTTACATGCCCGGGTCTGAGAGACCTGGGACAAACATCTAGAGTCAACACCCCCATCATGTTGGGGGTATACTACTGCACGATTATGGCAACGACTGCTGGTGGGAATCCTCAGGAAGGACTCCTGCATTCTTGAATTGAGGCTTTGAGTGACCTCTTGATCCACCTCCCTGTAGTACGGGAAGGATTTATTGTTTTGTTCTTGGGATAAGGACCCAAACGGTTGGAAATGGTGGTTGGAACCATTTGCTTCTTGATCATTGGTCATCATTAGCTAGATGATTGAGGATTGTTATTGACCTGGAGGGCCTGTCGAGCAGCCTATAAAGTCAGGATTGTACCGTGATGGCAATATTCCTTTACCAGCACATTAGAGACCCGGTGTTGAAGATGTTGGGTTGGTGATGAATTCATTCCCATGGATGGATATCCATCTTGAGCAGCAGGTGGGAAGTTCACAGATGTTGTCTTGGAGAAAGACATTTTTGGAATGAAGGGAATTCTGAGAAGAAAAACTCGAAAGACAACAAAAAACACCATTAAATCAATATATTTTTAGATGGATACATGTGTGACTGATTCCTTTTTCTACTCTTCCATTATCAATTGATAGGGGCATAACATGGGGGTAACATTATTAACTTGGTTAAGGATTCATGTCAGGTTCACCATTTTTGTTTTGTAGTTCCTTGAAACGTGTGATCTAGTTTTAAGAATAATTGTTTCCATGCAGTTTCCATTGGATTTATTTATGGAACCTAAAATTTCCAACATTTCTTTATCCAAAGGGGACATGATATCCAAAGGAAAGCGTTTGTTAAGTTGTAACTTTACGATACTTAAGAACGTGCATTGGTTGAGAGGATGGGAGGTTGGACTCATCACACCCTTTTGGGTGGAATTATTGTCTACTCTGGTACTCTATTTGTAAATTTAAGATATTTTCATGAATCCTTATTTATTCACCAATTATATCATAAGTATCCCTTGGAATTTACAACCACTTATTAACATGTGTAAAATTTAGAATCATCAGTATGTATTCAAGGTTATTTATTAATGGAAATATTTGTATGTATTCGATATTTTCCATCAATGGTATCCTCTAATATACTGATTAGATATTCTTTTAATCATAGTTGTGATGATACTGGTTTTTAAGACACTCAGTGGGGCACTCTGGAATATATTATCATCTAGGGAGATGAAGGTTTGTTTTGATCTTGGGATCATGCCCGTAAAATGAGCTATCTACGTATCCTTGTGAAAGGAATCAGAACCCTCGTAGTTTGGTGCCGCTTAATAGGACACATCATACATTTTAAGGTCATGTGATAAGGACCTCTAAGAGAAAGGTTCTTGGTCAAAACTTTGTGTGGAACTTATGCTGAAGTGGCCCAAGGAACTTTGAAAGGATATGGGTTTCCAAGTAAGATCAGGCCCTGTTGGGAATATAGCCCAAGGAGAACAGGGTTGATTTGAAGTGTTGGGATTGAACCTCAAGGAGGCTTCCTATGTATCCCATATGAATGGGAATCAAATCCCACATAGTTCGATAAGTCTCATAGGAGAGTATGGTCCTTTGAGAGAGATAATTTTAGGATTACTTCCTAAAATGGATGCCTTGATGATTTGGGGTTTTAATTTGGGGCTTATTCCTAAGGAGGATGCCCAGTGAGCTCGGGCCCTAAAAAGGCTTCCTACGTATCCTGATTCGAACAGGAATCAGAGTTCTCATAGTTTATTTGATTGTGAAAATGTTATGACTGTGAAAAATCTCTAAGCCCGTGTGAGTCATGCTCGGTGTGAGAAACAAGAGGATGTCAAAGATTCAACAAAGGCATTCACACTTTAAAATTTTTCCTCCTCCACTGGTGGAAGACGGTGCACCTATGGTGTCCAAGGTGAACGAGGTTGAGGAGACCATGGAAGATGCTGAGGTGACAAGCCTTCCCTCTGTTCTATTTACATTGGACAAAGGTCCAATGTAAGGGGGAAGGGATTGAGGTTAGGGGCTTACACCAGGATGGCCGCCCATGGAGACAAAGCATAAAAGGAGATGGAAAGGGCAACAAGAGTCCCTGTTCCCATCTCCCCTTTGGTCTTTGGCACCAAATAAGGGAGGAGGAGCAATTATGCCACCTCCTGCAAGAAAATATAGGGGCTTACGCAAAGCTGGTTGCCCTAAAATTGATCCTGGTAGGGGAAGGGAGACTTCTCCTTTATTTTTTTTAAAGGACAAGTTGGCATGAATTGTACCTTCCCTACCAGAGACCTGAGGTTCCTGGCCTCTACCTTCTCGAAGAGATGACCTGGAACCTTAGGTCTCTGGTAGAGAAGGTATATTTCATGCCGAATTTTCCTTTTAAAAAAATAAAGGAGAAGTCTCCCTTACCCTACCAGGAACAATTTTAGGGCAACCAGCTTAGCATAATCCTCTATCTTTTCTTACAGGAGGTGGAATCATTGCTCCTCCTCCCTTATTTAGTGCCAAAGACCAAAGGGGAGATGGGAACAAGGACTCTTGTTTCCCTTTCCATCTCTCGTTGTGTTTTTTCATCATGGGAATCCATCCTAGTGTAATCCTCTAACCTCCATCCCTTTCTCCTTGCATTAGAACTTTGTCCAATGTAAATAGAACAAAGGGAAGGCTCATCGGCTCACCCTCTTCCATGATCGCCTCAACCTCTTTCACCTTGGACACCATAGGTGCGTCGTCTTCCTCCAGCAGAGGAGGAAAAATTTTAAAGTGTGAATTCCTTTGTTGAATCTTTGACATCCTCTTGTTTATCACATTGAGCATGACTTATGTGGGCTTAGAGATTTGTCACGGTCACAAAATTTGCACAATCGAATGAACTACGAGAACTTTAATTCCTATTCGAACCAGGATACGTAGGAATCCTTTTCAGGACCTGAGCTCACTGGGCATCCTCCTTAGGAATAAGCCCCAAATTAAATCCCCAAATCAGCAAGGCATCCTTTTCATAAAGTAAGCCTAAACTCGTCTTTCTCAAAGGACCATACTCTCCTATGAGACTTATTGAACTATGTAGGCTTTGATTCCCATCCATATGGGATACTTAGGAAGCCTCATTAAGGTTCAAACCCAACCCTTAAAATCAACCCTATACTCCTTGGGCTATATTCCCAAAATGGTCTGATCTTACTTGGAAACACATATCCTTTCCAAGTTCCTTGGGCTGCTTCAGCATAAGTCCCACACTAAGTTTTGACCAAGCACCTTTATCATAGAGGTCCTTATCAAATGAACTTAAAAGGTATGATGTGTCCTATTAAGCAGCACCGAACTATGAGTGTTCTGATCCCTTTCAAAAGGATAAATAGGTATCCCATTTTAAGGGCACGATCCTAAGATCAAAATAAACCTTCATCACCCTGAATGACAATAAATTCTAGAGTTCCCCACTGAGTGTCTTAAAAACTAATATCATTACAACGATGATTAAAATAATCTCTAATCAGTATATTAGAGGATACCATTGATGGAAAACCTCGAATACATATTGATATTTCCATTAATGATGAACCTTGAATACATACTGATGATTCTAAATTTTACACATGTTAATAAGTGATTGTAAATTCCAAATGATACTTATGATATACTTGGTGAATTAATAAGGATTCGTAAAAATATCTTAAATTTACAAAGAGAGTCCCGGAGTAGACAATAATTCCCCCCAAAAGGGTGTGATGAGTCCGACCTCTCATCCTCTCAACCAATTCATTCTCTTAAGTATTGTAAAGTTCAAACTTAATGAATGCCTACCTTTGGAAAGTAGGTCCCCTTTGGATAAATAACTTTTGGAAGTTTCTGGTTCCATAAATAAATCCAATGGAATCCTCCTAGAAACAGTTATTCTTAAAACTAGAACATAGGTTTCAAGGAACTACGAACATCATACTTTTTAAGTTCATGTGATAAGTACCCCTAAGAAAAATGTGCTTGGTCAAAACTTAGTGTGGGACTTATGCTGAAGAAGCCCAAGGAACTTGGAAAGGATATGGGTTTCCAAGTAAGATCAGACCCTGTTGGGAATATAGCCCAATGAGAACAGGGTTGATTTAAAGTGTTGGGTTTGGACCTCAAGGAGGCTTCCTACGTATCCCATATGTATGGGAATCAAAGCCCACGTAGTTCGATAAGTCTCATAGGAGAGTATGGTCCTTTGAGGGAGATGATTTTAGGCTTATTTCCTAAAAAGTATGCCTTGATGATTTGGGGTTTTAATTTGGGGCTTATTCCTAAGGAGGATGCCCAGTGAGCTCGATCCCTGAAAAGGATTCCTACGTATCTTGGTTTGAATAGAAATCAGAGTTCTCGTAGTTCATTCGATTTTAAAAATAATGTGACCGTGAAAAATCTCTAAGCCCGCGTGAGTCATGATCGATGTGAGAAACAAGAGGATGTCAAATATTTAAAAAAGGAATTCACACTTTAAAATTTTTCCTCCTCCGCTGGTGGAAGACGGAACACCTATGGTGTCCAAGGTGAATGTGGTTGAGGTGACCATGGAAGAGGGTGAGGTGACGAGCCTTCCCTCTGTTCTATTTACATTGGACAAAGGTCCAATGTAAGGAGGAAGGGATGAAGGTTAGGGGTTTACCCCAGGATGGTTTCCCATGGTGACAATGCGCAACGAGAGAGGGAAAGGGTAACAAGATTCCATGTGACCATCTCCTCTTTGGTCTTTGGCACTGAAGAAGGGAGGAGGAGCAATGATTCCACCTCCTGTAAGAAATTCTATGGGCTTACACCAAGCTGGTTTCCCTAAAATTGATCTTGGTAGGGGAATAGAGACTTCTCCTTTATTTTTTAAAAGGAAAACTCAGTATGAACTGTATCTTCCCTACCAGAGACCTGAGGTTCTGGGTCATCACTTCAAGAAGGGAGAGGCTAGGACCCAACCCACCTTCAAATCGGTAACTTCCCAACACTATTTCTTGGGGAAAGGTCCATATGACTGTGGATATACAAATCCACAAACACTCCATGAATCCTAACCCCATTGTGAAACAAATGTGGGAAACCTCTGACTATGGAAATACAAACCCAAATAGGATACATGCTGATGTTCCTTTCCCAAAGGTTTGATAAGTCACAAGGTTTTGGGGGAGTTCTCAACAAAATCCCTTTCATACAAGGGATCCAATGAAGAATAATCCTTTCTACGAATGTCTTTGATGAAGTCTTGATGGCTTTTAGACTGAAGAGAGTGAAGAAAGTAAGTGAATCGAGGAGGGGCACCCAAGTAGAGAATGGTGCGCAAGTATGGGCGCATGCAAGTAGGTAAGGGCGGGCAAGTAAGGGTGCACAAGTAGGCTTGGGCGACCTGATGTTCACTTAGGCGACGAACAACCTTTATGGTAATACTTGGGCGAGACCTTGCTCAAGCCTTCAAGAGTATTCACAGGTGATCCAAGAAGTGGGGCACTCAAGTTCCTGTGAGAGGAATGGGCGGCACGCAAGTATTTCTGACTTGGGGAGGTTGGGCACTTTAGGCATGCAAGTGTTATGGTTTTCAAACACTAAAAGGACTTAAGTCCAATGATCCTCCCTTAAATCCTCTGCTCAAGGTGTTGAATAACTACCTTGAAATTTTCGGAAGACTGGGGTGAAGTACTAGGGAAACCAGAGTAGCAATTAGGCTTCAAGTAAATTTTCCCGTACAAATGGGGAGCCCAAGGTTCTATTTATAGGAAAATAAATGAACTTGGGAGAAAATAAGTTGGGCGCGCAAGTGACTTGCGTGCCAAATTGGGGCGCGCAAGTACCTTGCGCACCGACGGTGTTTTGGCTAGACTAGGGCGACACCTTTAGGACTTAGCCAAAATTATACTTTCATTTGTCTCCAACATGGTGGTGCATAAGTGGGCTGCACGACATATAGGGGCACACAATTAGGATGCATGCCCAATGATTTTTTTCTAAACTAAGGAGGAAAAAACTTATGCCTTTGAAAATATTTGAATTTTCTTTATGAATCTTCTTTATGAATTATCTCTTTTCTTTCTAATGGATTCCCTTCATTATTATTTTTAGACTCTTTGATGGAATGGAGTGTCAACAATTATGAATAAAAAATTAAGTTCATTTTATAAATCAAAACTTCTAAAATTTAAAATTTTAGTTTTAAAATAAAACCATACATTTCATGGAAAACATTTCAACTAGAATTAAACTATTTCTTTTCTAATTTAAAAAACATATATAATTATCATATTATATATGAATATATACTATATTTTTATCAAAATTAATAAGATAGTAAATTTATTTCATGTTTAAATTATCTAGGTTTCCACATTCTTCCTCCTTTTAGAAGTAAGATCCTCATAATTGTTTTCATTACTTAAACATGTGAGGGAACTTTTCCCTCATAGATTTTTCTAATTCCCATGTTACTTCTTCAATCATATATTTTCTCCATAAAAAATTTACTAGGTGAATTTTCTTATTCTATAAAAATTTCTCTTTATGATCAAGAATCTAAACTATTATTTCCACAATAGAGACAATATCCTCTAACTGTACCACTTCAGGGATCAAAACAAGAGATACATCAGTTATATACTTCCTCTATAATGAAACATGAAACACATCATGTACCTAGAATGAACATAGAGGAAAGGCTACTCAATAATAATCCAATCCCATATTATATAGAATTTCATAGGGTCTAATGAATCTCAGGCCCAAATTTTCCTTTTTACCAAAATGAACTACATATTTATAAGGATATATTTTAAGCAAGACATGGTAACCTACCTCAAATGAAAATTCTTTCATCTGGTTATCAATATAACTCATTTGTATTATTTGTTCTACCATAATTTGGGGTTGAATCATTTTTACCTTCTTAACCATCTCTTCTACCAATTATGGTCCCAAATATTTCCTCTCATCGACTCTATCCCAACAAACTGAAGTCTAACATCAAATTATATATAATGCCTCAAAAGGTTCCATTTTAATATTAGATTGAAAACTATTATTATAATAAAATTCAACTAAATGTATATATTTATCGTAAATTACATAATAATATAATGATAAATAAGAAATTATATCCTATAATTTTTGTGTTTTATACTCATATTTTCCATCATGTTGAGGATTAAAAGTTGTACTAAAATTTCTTTCAATACCCATTGACTTCAAAATAACATTCAAAAAATTAATATAAATCTTATTAATGTAAATCTTAGATCAAAATTAGATAAAATTGATAGGTTAACTCCATGTAACCTTACAATCCTCTTAATATAAAGTCTAAAATGTTGATCTAAAGACATGCTATATTTAATTGGAAATAAATGAATAGATTTATTCTAATGATCAATAATAACACAAATCCCATAATTACCTCAAGATAACTTTGGTGATCCCACTAATAAATCCATGAATATGTTCTCCATTTTCATTCTGGAATAGATAATGGTTGAATCATCCCTTTCGCTAGTTTTTTTCATCTTTAACCAACTCAAAAGTCAAACATTTAATTGTAAAATTAGCTATATTTATCTTCATAACTTCCCAAAAAATATTCTTGAAGGTATTTATACATATTACTATTACTAGGATGAAAATAAAATAGAGGGTTATAAGTTTCACTTAACAATTCATTATTTAACTAGGAATTACTAAAATCACATAACCTCTTTCCAAATATTATAATACCTTCTTCATCAATAATAAACTTAGGAAACATACCATCTTTGAATAAATATAAACTTTCTTTCAAAACAAGATGTTCTTTACAAGACACCTTACTTATTTCTAAAAAATATGGTTTTACTAATATGTGAGACAAAAAAGAAGTATTTTCTATAAACAAAATTTCTAGGAAAACATTTTATAAGTAATTAAATAAAGGATCATATTCTAAATGTAGCATAGCTAATGACGAATTATCTATTCAACTCAAGGTATCGACTTCCTTGTTTTCTTTACCTACATGATAGTGTATTGTATAATCATAATACTTAATTATTTATATTCATATTCACTACCACATGTTAAACTCTCTTTGAGTGAATGTATACTTTAAAATCTTATGATTAGTATAAATTTCACATTTCTTCCCATGTAGATGATGCTTATGGATTTTAAAGAAAATACTTTTGCATCCACCTCAAGGTCATGTGTAGGGTAATTATACTCATGAGGTTTCAATTGATGAGATTCATATGCAATAACCCAATAAATATACATCATGAAACAACCATTTACATTAAAATAAGCATCACTATAAATAAAAAACACCTAATTTCTCGATGGAATGGATAACATAAGAGCATTAACCAATCTTCTTTTTATTTCCTAAAAATATTCTTTATATTCCTTCATCTAGATAAACACAAATCCTTTTTAAGTAAACTTGGTTATTGGGATAGATAACCAAGAAGTGTTTTCAAAAAAAATGTTGCAAATAACCCATTAAAACAAGAAAACTATGAATCTTCCTGAAATTTTTTAGTCTTGGAGACACTTTCACCACTTTATTCATAGTAGGGATAACTATTATTCCATCTGTAGAAACAATAGTCTTTTAACCTAAATTCAAAATTACTAAATTTTCCATATGACCAATTTTATTTTTAATATTTTAAAAATAATACATAGATGTTTCTCATAATATTTATGGATTTTATAATATAATACATTATCATTGATAAACACAGCCAAAAATATATCCAAATACTCATGGAAAACTCTATTCATTAAATCCATAAATATAGTATGGGATTTTATTAACCCGAAATTCATAACCACAAAATCATAATAGTTAAACCTAGTATAAAATGTCATCTTTGAAGTGTCTTGTTCCTTCAATTTTAGAAAATGGTACCCAAACCCAAGATCAATCTTTGAAAAATACAGCTCTCTCTGTATCTATAAACACTTTAATTGAAAGAAAAATAATATAAAAAGAATTTAAAACACCTTTTTTCTTACATTATCGATGATCCATATCCCCCATTCCATTCTTTGGACATTCATTCTCATAATATCCCATCTCATTATAGTGAAAAAATTTCACAGTCTTCATTTCAGTACTAGTTTGGCCATTAACATTGATATTTCCATTACAATCATGATCCATGTGCCATGAATTTCCAGATCAATAAATATTCCCATATCTCATAAGATATTCCCCATAATTCTTCTTAACATAACCCTCATAAAATAGTAATTGAATTTTCTTACCTTCAGGTTTCTTTGATGAGAGATTCCCCATTTCTTACCACCTAGATTGTTTCTTATCCTTATTGTTACAAAATTAAATAATCACCATCTCAATATTCTCATAACATTAAAAAAATTCTTATAACATCTAAAATAAAAATTAAATAAATCCCTCTATAAACTTGTATTCAATCCTAAGTAAAAACAATCAATTTTAGAATCATGATCCAGAATGAAATTTCTTGCATAACTGGCCAATATAATAAGATTAGGTTCATAGAAGGAAATAGATTCCTCCTATTTTTTCTTCACTACTGGTAATTTCCTTTACATTATAATTTGAATAGCATTAGGTAAATAATTTCCAAGGAATATATCATTAAATACCTTCCATTCCATGGAATCAATTTCTTCCTTTTCTATAGTGTTCTTAACCAAAGACCATCATTGATCTATTTCACCTTCAAAATGATAAATAGAAAGGGTGTTATATGATGCTTTGATTATCTTAAAACTTCAAATATCTTCTCCAAATAATTAATCCATCCCTCATATTTCACTAGGTATGAGGATCCTCTAAAAGTGGGAGGACATTGCTTCATGAAATTTTCTACTATCGAAAAATTATTCAGTGGAGAATATTATCATTACTTTGAATTAATTCTTCCATTAATATCCAGTTTCAACTGAGTTAGCATTTAGATAAACTACTATATTACAATTAAATAGATTTTTGGTTTTGGGTTCTAAAGGATATTATCATCCTGATTCCTTTTTACCTTAACAGCCTTGTTTCCTCTATGGAAATCCATTGTAAATAAAAATTGAGTAGATGAATCAATATGAAAAACTTAAAAATCTATCTCAAGATAGTATAAGCATAAATTAGAATCTCTTAAGATTATATTTTAACATTATCTTAACCTCTAATGTTATCTAAACCCTTACTCTGATACTAACTATAACAGCCTATATATAACTATCCCAAAAATTACATTATTTATGGCATATATTTCATCACTTATATCCCAATGATCTTTTTAGGTTTAGAGGTTCTGATAATTAGTAAATAAATTACATTAAAACATGTAAATTTCCATACATTATCAATTTAAAAAAAATAAATTCTTTATAAATTTACACATTCTTTTTTCAAGGTGACTCCTATAATTGGAACTCTAACTTTATTAACTTTCCTACTCAGCCTTAATCCCTATGAAAAATATTTTTAAATATGGGATGAGAAAAAAAAATAGTAAGGGGTATAAAATTAATGAAACCCACTATTCATTTTATAAACTTGAAAAAATCTATAGGATGGTCTTCCTTTTTCATAATAAACATTTGATCTTAAATATTTGTCTCCTTTTTTATGAAAATGACTTAATTTATAAAAATATATTACAAAAAAATTAATATGAAATCATAACAGAAAAATCATAATCAAAATGGTTTTATTGAAAATATGAAGACCCGTGAATACCTTCACATGAAAAGCAGTCCTTTCACCTTTTCAAAAAAAGGTCATAATCTATCCATAAAAACATAAACTCATTTTCTTACCATTTCAAATAAAAAGATTTCCTTTATAAACCACTTCAAGCATATCATGTAAGTGACTTGTGAAATTATCTATATATTTTCCCTTAAAAGAGACCTTACAATTGAATCACTTAATTGGATAATTCTCGCATCTCTTAGGAGTAACCTATCATCAGTAAACTCTATCACTTTACCTAATGCATTAGAGAGCTATATTGAGGTCACTTGTCAACAAATTTATATCAATCTCACCCATCATTCATATAAAATTCACAATAACTATAGCTTGAATAAAACAAACATATCTTTCAATTTATCAATAAAACTGATTTTAATTGGAATTGAATCCAATAAACAATCAAACTTCAGTTATATAATAAAAATTAAGAAAAATATTTATTTCCTTAGAAAATATTTTTAAAACTAAAAATTACCAGAAGAGTAGGAATAAAATCTTCTTTGAAAAACTATTTTAACTTATAGAGTAATATTGGTAATAAATAATAGATATTATAGCAAGAAAGGGTGGTCAATCCATATATGTTCATGAACATTCCTTTTACAAATTTTGGGTTACTGGGTCACATGGTAGATCGAGCTAGGAAAAGAGACTGACCCGCTGGTGCGGGCCGGGCCAGATAAATTTTGGGTCACTGGGTGACCAAGCAGTTGGACTCACAACCAACCTCAATCAGGTCTAGTAAGGCCCAATGGGCCAGAACAATGGGCCAGACGAATAGGATCGGGTCATACAGGACCCCTATTCGGGTTGGTTGGTCAGGTTGGTCCGAACCAGTCGGACCGGGCCCGAACGCAACTGACCCCTGTTTATAAAAAGAGGCGTATCTCCCAGACCGTGCGTCTGATTTATGCACCTTCTATGGCATTGGGAACCATGTGACAAGGTGGTTATTATGAAATCATCTAATATTTCATGGAATTTGACCTAGCGAGGATTCATGACTTAGCTACCCAGCGAGACTCTGTGACTCAGCTATCATCAAGACTTCGTGACTAAGCTACCCATCAAGATTCTGTGACTCATCTATCAGTGAGACTTCGTGACTTAGCTACCCAGAAAGAATCCATGAATCAACTATCAGTGAGACTTCTTGAATCAACTACCCATTGAGACTCTGTGAATCAGCTACCAACGAGACTCCATGACTCAGCTACCCAGTGAGGCTTCATGACTCAGCTATCAGCGAGACTTTGTGACTCAGCTATTGAATAGGTCTAGGCGACCTAGCTATCCTAAAGGACTCATCGGGGATGAGTGACTTTGTAGTAATTGATGTTCATTGTTTGAAACTGTTGGTTTTTATATCAACACTTTATGTTATACCTCTTTCGAGCTAACTCTAGTAACTCTAATCATTGTGTGTTATTTTTTTATTTCCTTTTTGGATTTTTGTGAGACCTGAGTTGGTTTTGGGATCCTGATGCACCCAATTTATGTGTACATTTTCACATACTTGAACAAGTTTTCAGCAATTACCTACTGCTTAGTGGACAAATACTTTGATTTTGGTAATCTTGTTCATTTTTAGGAGATTTATGGCCAAACACACAAACCGGGAGTGAAATGAGAAAAATTTACAAACTACACAGTGTGTACATATATACACGTCGTGTACATTCAGACTCAGACACGGATTGAATAGGACAAATGCATGCCAAAGTTACCAGAAGTTGGTAAACGTCGTGTTCACCGTATACACATCGTGTATGTCCTTCTAGAAGCGGTTGGTGTATGAGAAGAAGTCTACACGCCCATGTGTCCAGTTGATGGGTACATGCCGTGTTCACTTTATAAACGTCGTGTATACCTTTCTAGAAGCGGTTGGTGGCCAAAAACTGAGACTACACACTGTGTATGGTGGCGCTACACGTTGTGTATATCTACCTACCAGGTGGCATCGTGTTCCAAGTCAAAGACAGCATGTTAGGCTGCCTACTAGAGGAGAAAACAATGACAAAAGCGCGTTGACAAAAGTACACATCGTGTACTTCTATCACACGCCATGTAGTTTTATTTCCTATAAAAAGAGGCCTTGGCCTCCGGTTCAGGGTGGTGTGTAAGGAGAAATTGTGGAGAGAAAAGGGTTGAAGGTCTGAAGAAGAGAAGCTCTACTTCCATCCTACCATCATTCTACCATCTACTGAAGAATCACTTCCACCTCAAAGTTTCAAGCATGATCACATCAGGTATTAGGAGTTTTGTGTTTATCTTATCCTCCATGTGTAACTAAATACCCAGTGTGTTGGGGTTGTGAGAGATGTAAGAGTTTTAATTTAGATTAGTTGCTATGAATGTGTTTGTTCTATTAACTTCTTCTTATTTTTCTTAAATCACTTTATATTATCACTAAAAATTCTAAATCAGACTAAGGGAAGAATTTTAAGGGATTTAAAAGAATAATAACAATGAATATTTTCATGATCATTGTAAGTATTCGTTGACTCAAAAAAATGGACTAAGACAAATAAAGAACTGTGAAACACTAACTACTGGACCAAGGAGTTAGTTTCTTCATCTCTAAATATAAAGTTTACCAAACCAAGGAAATTTTATTACAAATTGAAACCCAGAGTGTTGGGTTATTATGAACAAAACAACCTCATAAGCAATTTTATTTAATAATCAACTTCTCATATATCCATAACCCCAACACATTTGTCTCTTTATTTGCATCAAAGTCAATTTTCCTGTATTTTATTTAATTCATTAAGTAATTTTTTAAAGAAACTTAAAACCAGTTATTCTTTATAATCCAAACAACCAAAATCAACTCTAAATTAAGCAAATTTCACTAAAACAAAAAATACAAACTAGATAATCAAGACAAAAATAACTTATATTTCCCTATAGATCGACCCCTTACTGGTAATATACTCATTAGGGTAAAAATAATTTGGGACACTGATAACATACTTTCGGTGAAATGACTCGCCAAATTTTGGCGCCGTTGTCGGGGAAAGAAAGCAAGTTAATTTTTGTCCTTGTTTTAATTAAGTTTGTATCAAATTTTAGTGAAAATAAAAATCATAAATTCCCAAAAATTTATTTTCTAATCTCATTTCTATTTATCTTTATTTTTCCTCGTTTACACTTGGGGTATTTCGTATTTTGCAGGTCGTTAGGTGTATGAGCGGTTACCTCACATGTTCCAAGAACACTGAGTCATCAGGGTTATTCCCAATTGACCCAGAGATCGAACAGAAACTCTTGAGGGGCCAATGAGAACTCATGACTGAGCATAATCACAACAATCCCATGGTGCAGAATGAGGAAGGAAATCCAGTTGTTGTCTAAGGATCTGGACAGCCACTAGGATTGGATGACAACCGGAACCAGCAAGCTCCACTTACTCTAGGGTATGGCCTGCAGCAGCTTCAACAATTCCAACAGAAGCGGATACCATTTTTACACCTAGGTCAGGGGCCATACTATGTCCCTCAGAACCAACAATACATGCTAGCTCCACTTCCTCAGAAGCCACCTCCACGCCGTACTCTCATGGAGTACGGCCTGCCATCTATTCATGGAACTAACACGGGCATCGTCCGTCCACCAGTGCAGGCCCAACATTTCGAGATCAATCCTGCTATCAAGCAGCTGATCTAGAAAACCGTTCAATTTAGTGGTCTTCCCAGAGAGGATCCCAATGCTCATCTCTCCAATTTTCTGGAGGTATGCGACACGTTCCGCTACCACGGAGTTTCTACAGACGTCATCTATCTTTGCCTCCTCCCCTTCTCTCTAAGGGATAAGGTGAAAGACTGGATCAAAGGATTACCGCAATGATCCATCCTCACCTGGGAGGAGCTATCCCAGGCGTTCCTGTCTAAATACTTACCACCCTCGAAGATGGTGACTCTATGGAACGAAATCCACAACTTCCAGCAGCATGACTCAGAGTCGTTGTACGAATCATGGGAGTGCTTCAAGGAGATGTTTTTCAAATTCCCACACCATGGACTCTCACTTTGGATGCAAGTCCAAGCCTTCTACGGAGGACTGACAATGAATACCAAGTCTGTGGTGGATGCTACTGTTGGAGGTACAGTAATGAGGAAATTCACTGAAGAGCTTTTAGAACTACTGGAAGACATGTCTGCCAACAACTTCCAGTGGAATTTCGAGTGGGTCACACAAAAACGAGGTATGCATAACATTGATGCTACTACTATGCTTGCTTCCCAATTGGACATTGTGTCCAAAAAGATCAATGCGATCAATCTCAAGGGCGCATCCCAAGTACATGCGGCAAACCATTTGGCGTGTAGCGAATGTGGTGATAACCACATCATGGTAGAATTCCCGGGTTCTACTGGAGTCCCTTTAACAAGCGAGGTGAGTTATGTTGCCCAAAAACGAGGGCCAAACCAGTACCAGCAATACCAGAACCCGGCATGGCATGATCAACATAACACGGGCTGGGGCCAACAATAGCCGAATCTTCCACCCCAGCGACCGCCCAGCTACAACCATCCTTTTTATTAGAACCAATACCAGAGGCAGAAACAACCCCAACATAGCTCTTATCAATAGTAAGGGTATCCAAACCCTCACCCACAGTAGCCACAACAGCCACCACCTCCACCAGCTCAACAGCCACCTTAGTAGGAGAACACCTCAAGGTTAGAGGATCTCATGACAAAATTTATATCTACTGCTAAAACTAGATTTCAGAATCAAGAGGCTTCTATTAAAGGCCTGGAGAACCAGATTGGCCAATTGGAAAACCAACTCTCGGGAAGGCAACCCATTACACTACTAGGTAACACTGAGAAGAACCTGAGGGAGGAAGCTCATGCTATCACGCTTAGAAGTGGAAAGGAGTTACCACAGCAGCAACCAGCACAGCCAGGTGTACCCACACCTCCTATTGATGAAGAAGGTACAGATTTAGACCCCTCCTCATCCAAAATCCCACTGAAGGAGGCTTTGAAGAATAAAGGAAATGAGGTTGTCAAACCCTTTGAGCCTACCTTACCTTTCTCAGAGAGAATGAAGCAGATAAATCTGGACCACCAGTTCGGAAAATTCATGGACGTGTTTAAGATGTTGCACATAAATATACCTTTTGTAGAGGAACTGACAAAGATGTACACTTATTCCAAATTCATGAAGTAAATCCTATCCAAAATAAGAAAGATGGAGGATCTGGGCACCATTTCCCTAACCAAGGAGTGTTCTGCAGTCATCCAGCACTCGATTCCTCCCAAACTCTAGGATCCAGGTAGCTTCAATATTCCTTACACTATTGAACCATGTGAGTTTGGGAAGGCCCTTTATGATTTAGGGGCTAGTGTGAACCTCATGCCCCTTGGAGTTTTCAAGAATCTAGGGCTCAATGATTTAAAGCCTACCCGAGTAGCCCTTCAACTTGCTAACCGATCAATCAAACATCTGAAGGGGCTACTGGAGGACGTGCTAGTCAAGGTGGGAAGGCTGATCCACCCTGCATATTTCATCATCCTTGACATGGAATATGACCAGGAGGCACCTCTCATTTTGGGAAGGCCTTTCTTGGCAAATGGGAAGGTACTGATCAACGTGCACCAGGGGGAGCTAATTTTCTGAGTATGAGAAGAGATAATCTCCTATAATGTTTTCAAGGCTGTCAAGCATGCATCATTGTCTGAGCATGAGAGATGTTATACAGTAACCATTGTAGATGATCGCTTGAGCGAAGAAGGGGATGATCTGGTATGTTCTTTTACTTCAGATAACTTTATCATTCCGAATATTCTAGTTGAAGAAGAGCCAGAGGACCTACAATTCCTAGAAGTACAAGGCGGCCACTACTGGAAACATGCAGTTGTTACTGATAGTATGGAACGGGAAAAGGTGAAACCACTTGTACCTTCGATTATGAAGGCACCTGAATTAGAACTGAAGCCTCTCCCATCTTCTCTAAAGTACAGGTATTTGGGAGACCATCAAACATTACCTGTTATACTTAGTGCAGAACCGTCACAAAAGCAGGAAGATTCACTACTGCAAGTTTTAAAATAGTGGAAGCACGCCATTGGGTGGATGGTTACAGATTTGAAGGGCATCATCCCTACTATTTTCACCCACAAGGTGCTACTTGAAGAAGGTGCAAAGCAATCTTGGAAACCACAATGGCGCCTGAATCCCCCCATAAAGGAAGTTGTAAAAAAAGAGGTGATTAAATTGGTGGATATAGGAATCATCTATCCCATATCAGATAGTCCATGGGTGAGTCCCCTACAAGTGGTACCCAAAAGGGGGGTATCACTGTGATTTCAAATGATAAGAACAAACTCATCCCCCACACGCACTGTCATGGGATGGCGAGTGTGTGTGGATTATAGGAAGCTAAATGACGCCATGAGGAAAGATCATTTCCCCCTTCCATTCATGGATCAAATTCTAGAGAGACTAGCGGGGCACAACTTTTATTGCTTCCTCAATGACTATTCCGACTACAACCAGATTTCCATTGCTCCAGATGATTGGGAGAAAAGCATGTTTACTTGCCCCTATAGTACGTTTTCTTACCGAAGGATGTCTTTTGGAATGTGAAACACCCCCACCACCTTCCAGCGCTATATGTTGTCTATCTTCCACGACATGGAAAAAAAATCTTGAAGGTATTCATGGATTATTTTTCCATTTACAGAAAATCATTCACTACTTGTTTATAGCACCTAGAGCTAGTTCTGGAAAGATGTGAGAACACTAAACTGGTTTTGAACTGGGAAAAGTGTCATTTCATGGTGCGAAGTGGTATCATCCTTGGCCACCAAATCTTAGTAAAGGGGATCGAGGTGGACCTGTAAAAGATAGAAGTCATTTCATGACTACCTATTTCGACTTCGATCAGAGCCATCTGCAGCTTCCTAGGGCATACAGGTTTTTACAGGCGGTTTGTCTATGACTTTTCAAAAATAGACCAACCCCTCACCAATATTCTGACCAAGGATTATGTATTTGAGTTCAATGAGACATGTACCATATATTTTGAGCACTTAAAGCAGCGCCTGGTGGAAGCTCCAGTGATGATTTCTCCCAACTGGGAGGAACAATTTGAAGTGATGTGTGACGCAAGTGACTATGCAGTGGGAGCAGTCCTGGGCTAGTGGCTTGACCGAATTTTTCGACCTATCTATTATGCCAGCAGAATGCTCAACGAGGCACAAATTAACTACACCACCACATAAAAGGAGATGCTTGTAGTGGTTTTTGCATTCGACAGTTTTCATTCTTACTTAGTATTATCTAAAGTTATTGTTTATACTGACCATGCAGCACTAAAGTAACTACTGATCAAGAAATATGCAAAGACCCAATTGATCCGCCAGGTGATCCTCCTACAAGAATTTGATCTGGAGATCCGAGACAATAAAGGGATTGAGAACGTTGTTGTTGATCATCTCTCCCACCTGGATCTACCTCATTTGGATAAGGAATAAGATCGAGAGATCAGGGAGGATTTCCCTGATGAGCATCTCTTTTCAATCAAAAACACACCTAGACCTTGGTATGCTGATATTGACAATTTTTTTGTTACAGGTTTCATTCATCCTGACCTCTCCTTACAGCAAAGGAAAAGGTTTCTTTCTGATGTCAAGAGGTACTTCTGGGAAGATCCTCTTCTATTCCGATCCTGTGGAGATGGGGTGATCCTTCATTACATCCCCAAAAATGAAGTTCATGGAGTCCTGAAATTTTGTCATGCTTCACCAATTGGGGGACATCATGGCCCTAACCATACAATAGTAAAGATCTTACAATCTGTGTTTTTCTGGTCCACCATGCATAAAGATGTTTGGGCCTTTGTTTTCTATTGTGATCGATGCCAGAGGACTGGTAATGTGGAATGTAGAGATGATATGCCTCATCATTCCATCCTGGAAGTTGAAATTTTTGATGTCTGGGGAATATATTTCATGGGTCCCTTTCCCCCATCTTTCGGAAACACTTACATCCTAGTCTGCGTCGACTACGTCTCCAAGTGGGTGGAAGCTGCTACTACAACTCATGACACAACCAAGGTAGTCATAAGTTTTTTAAAGAAATATATTTTTAGCAAGTTTGGAGTTCCCTGAGTATTGATCAGCGATAGAGGGACCCACTTCGACAACACAATGATGAGAGGAATACTGTCGAAGTATGGAGTAAAGCATCAGATGGGGACACAATATCATCCCTAGTCCAGTGGACAAGTGGAGATCTCCAATCGGGAGCTCAAGAAGATCCTGGAGAAAACAGTAAATACTTTGAGGAAAGACTGGTCCAAGAAGTTAGATGATTCTTTATAGGCATATCGGACTGCTTTCAAAACACCACTGGGAATGTCCCCATTCCGCCTCATATATGGAAAACCTTTCCATATGCCAGTATAATTGAAGCATAAAGCATATTGTGTCGTCAAGTCCCTAAATTTTGATCTAAAGGTAGCTGAAGATAAGTGGAAGTTCCAACTGTCGGAACTTGATGAAATCATATTAGAGGCATATGAGAACATTAAGCTCTACAAGGAGAAGACGAGAGCAATTCATGACCGGATTATTTCATGAAAATCTGTCCAACTTGGTGATCAGGTACTTATTTTTAACTCTCATCTTCAGTTATATCTAGGGATGTTGAAGTCACGCTTGTTTGGACCATTCCAAGTAATATGCGTATTCCATCATGGAGCGGTGGAAATTTCTGGAGAGGATGGACAACCATTCAAGGTGAATGGGAAGCGATTGAGATCTTACCATAACATAGATAACACACTGGGAACATTTTCCACCATACATCTTAGGTAAGATGAGGTAAGTAGGTCGATCCAATGACCTAAAACAAAGTCGCTTCTTGGGAGGCAACCCAGCAGATACACGTCGTGTACCACCTATATGCATGATGTGTACTTATTAATTTTCATTTATCTTATAACTATCATAAATATATAGCTTAACAAAGTAATATATAGGGATGATGACGGTGTCAATGGTAAGGTCACTGGAGTTTATCCAAGTTGTCACCGGTTCGAATCTCTCCTGACCTACCTTGGGCATGGGTTTCCTTTTTTTTTATCCATGTGTTTTCTTACACGGCATGTGTGGTATTTTTTCCAATTTATATATATATATATATATATATATATATATTCTTATAAGAAAACCCATGGTGGGGATGGATCAGTTGGCCAAGATCGTAACCTAGCTTCGAAATACCTGGGTTCGAATCCTGGCAACCGCCCCATTTCCATCATTTTTCATTTTTATAAAAACCACATGGCATGTCTTTCGATATACATCATGTGTGACATTATTTCCTTCTAAAACTGAAGAAAAAAAAATTTGCATAAAGAAATTCATGCAGGTGAAGTTGGCAGATTGGAAGAGTCTCGGCCCTGGCTCTAAAAGACCCGGGTTCAAACTCGGCTAATCTCTTTGTTTCATCCCTTTTTTTAGGACTAATAGGGGCCTATATACCCTGAGAGGGGGGGTGAATTAGGTTACAAATATTATTTTTCAAAATTCTTCCTGCCCCACTGAATCTTGACCTCTTTATGACAAGGTCACTTTATTTTCACTTGTGTGTTTATTATGACCACTTCTTTTCTTCTTTATCTGATGATGATGCTTTAAATGCAATGCAGGGAAGTAAGTAGGCAGACACAGAGATTTTTACTTGGTTCACCCTCACTGGGCTATGTCCAAGGAGCATACAACGACGATGTTTCGCTGTACCAAATTCACTAAAGCACACTACTATTTACAAGGTTCGGGCTAGATCACTTCTATTCCCAGGCTCACTACCTTTACAATGTTTAGGTTCAGTTCACTACTTTCCTAAGGGTCACTCCCTGTTTCTCTCTCTCTGGATCACTGCTGGTGGAGAGGATCACCTTCTTCCTCTTCCTTTTCTCACTGCTCTAGAAAGGATCCACTCACAGTTTATAGACCTATAGGTATCTTCATTATCACTAATGAATACATCCTCTATTTTATGTGGATGCTCTGTCGAAGTCCAACTTTCACCTATATATAAATTTCACTTTGCACCGAAGGTATCGGGTAATCTTACAGCTTCCACGCAACCCTGAATCACTGTCATGAAACAACCTTACTTGGTGCCCTTCTCTAACCCAGCACGCAAGTCTTGACGTGCAAGTCCAAACCGGTGCACAATTCCACCTCAACCACTTGCGCGACACAAGATTCTGCAACTCCAAACTTGCACGTCGCACACCCTTTTACGCCCAAACCAATTTTGGTGCGCAACCAATAACTTTCGCGCTTCTTCAAAATATGTCGTGCAAGTGTCACCAAACCACTTGTACGATGCCTTCTTCTTCAACTCAAAACTTGCGCGAGTCACTTCCTTTCTCACCCAAACCATCTTAGGCGCGCAACTATCACCTGGCATGCAACTTATACTTGCGCGACCACACACCACTTGTGCGACCACCACACCTGCGCGATGGGAGCTCTGATTTTTCTAAGTATTGAACTCTTCACCGAATAAGGAGGGGTCGACCTGTATTTATAGGCATTTGGACACCCTACATGACGGTGTGCAATTCTCCCCTTGGCGCACAAGTTTTGGCATTCAAGTCTCCTACCGCGCAAATCACTTGCGCGACCAACTCTAAAACTTGAGCGCCCCTTATCCCTTTGCCATATTTTGATGCTCTAGTCTTGAAAAACATGGGGTGCACAAGTTTTCTCTCCTTCAAGTACACGGCGTGCAAGTCCCTTTTCCAAAAACCACTTTTCTCCATCTGTCGATTTTTAGGACAAAAAATTTGGCAAACACTGGAAAATGGTGCCACCTTGTATCTGCTCTTTTTGTACTGCCTCCAGATCATCTATTCCTTTGTCGACGTTCTTGAATAAAACATGGATCGTTAACCAAAACCCTTGAACTCGACATGCCACCATGAAATCCCCTTTGTCAACAAATTTTTATGTCATGTTTTGCTTTATCAATAATCTCAACACAAATGTTCACTTTGTCAACAAACACAATCACCTCAAAAATGCTTCAATGATGTCTTGAGGGATTTTTTCCCAACACCTTTTTGTCTAATTAAAAACCACACATCGTGCATTTACTTTATTCTCCTATAGTATAGGCCTATTTACTTTAACTATATTTAAATACTTAATAGGAGAAGCAATACAGCCTTTGTTCCAGTGGTTGAAGGTTTCCGTTCAGAACGGTCGATCGCCGATTCGAACCTCACCCTAAGCACCAGACCAAAGGTTGTACTTATCTTTTTCCAATTTCAAAACACACGACGTGTATTTTCCGATACATTACATATATAGATTTATTTTTTAATAAATTATGTATGTATATATCTATCTATCTATTTTTATTATTTTAATTATTAATATTAATTATTATATAGTTTACTATAATAATTATATATCTATATATATATATATTTAATAAATAAAAAATGAGATACGCGGTGTGTGGTCTGATGATACATGTCGTGTACCTCGGCTATAAAAGTCATGGACCACCCGACTTCAGCTCGTGTCGCGCAGCTCCTCCCCCTCTCCCCGTTTCTTCCCCCGTACAACACTCGGACCCCCTCTTCTCAAATCCATGGATTTTGGGAATTTTTTGTTCTGATTTCTGCTGCATTGTGATCCTAGGCCTAGGTACACCCTTTTAAACCCTTTATTTCAAGTTAGCATACACGTTTAGGGTGAATTGTGGATCGGCTGACCGTTCGGCTTCCACAATACATAGGCACGATATGAAGAACACATGACGTGTACTACTGTGCATGGACACACACTAAATGATTTGCGATTTGAAAAGAAATGGTGGGTATGTTCGGTACACACCGTGTACCATTCCCCATCGTGCCCAGGTACCTTTTTCACATGGCCTCGCAACCCATGTTCAGGAATACGCCATGTATATCTTTACTTTCAGCTAGCCCATGTATAGCACTTCACACGGTCATTTACCCTATTTTCTTGCACATGTTGTGTGGTACTTGCACTCAGCATGTTCTGTGTTGTTATAATAGCGTAAATGGTGGTCGTTTATTGTCCAATACACGTCTAGTACCACTTTACATGAACACGGCGTGTATGTTCGGTACACGCTGTGTATCCTTCCCTGGTCTATCCTCTGCTCCCTCGGCGTGTCTATCTAGGGAACACGAGATGCTAACCTGTTTTACCTACACACCGTGTGCTCTGGATGTACACGTCGTGTACTTTTTATTTTTCAATTTTCTCACATTTTCATTGTTTACTTTTTCTTTTCTTTTTCTTTTTGTTTTTTTTTCTTTATTTTTCAGGATATGGAAGACAGAGATCCTTCCTGTAGGAAGAGGCATACCTCCGCCACTAAGGGCGAGAGGCCCATTTATTGTCGCATACGACTCCGGCCTGCGGAGCTTCTAGATCTGAACTCTTTGGTGTACCGGATCCCTCTGTTGTCCATCCTTCCACCACCCACTACCTCCATTAAGGCTGGTCCTGGTACTACCACACCTCCACCATCCCACCTGAAGCCTCTAAGCACCATCGTTTCTACCCCATCTGGTGAGCCATCATCTTCTCCAGTCGCTCCACCCCCAGAGCCAGCAGCTGCTGCCCCTCCACCTGGGCTGGCCCCTACAGGTGTTCCCTGCCCTTGCATGGTGTTCCCAGTCACTGACTTGGTGCATGACAGGGTTCGATGTTTCTCTCACCGCCTGATCCCATTGAGCAACCGATACCTGGATAGCATCATCCCGCAACAGCTAGGTATCTGGGGTGAGTTGGGGGATCTTCTTGGGCACACTCTGTTACTCCCAATATTCTAGGTTAGCACTCCCATTTTTTGAGATTTATTTTTGGAGTTTGTTGCATCCTTTGATTTTGACGAAGCTGAGTACCGGGGGACACCCGGTGATGCGGTCCAAGTGGTTCGGTTCCATCTAGGCAGCCGACCCTTTTCCCTTACCATGACTGAGTTCGGCCGAGGGTGCAGTTTCTATCCTCATCCCATCACCCCAACCCTTGTTTCCACCATGACCCGACCCGAGCGCTCTGATCTCGTTGCTATGTGGCGGGAGATTGTTGGGTTTGTCCATCGTTATTCCCCTACTTCCCAAAAGAGTACCCTTATAGCTGACCCTATCCTCCGCTTTACCCACCGGTGCTTCAGTGCCATATTTTTCCCCCTCCATGAGGATATGGGGGTCGTGACCGATCATAACATAGAGATTTTGACCAGTGTCATTTGGCAGGACTACCCGAACCTCCCTATCTTGTCGCCTCCTATTTCCACGCCATGTTTACCGGCCATCAGGGAAAATAAACGGTGGGTTTAACGCCACTCACCTTTCCCACCACCTCGGAATTTTTGAGCCTTCTCTTCCCCATGACCTATTAGGTTCCTCTCAGCGGATGGACTACCTCATGCTTATTCACATGGGATTAGTCTGGAAGCAGGGGTGCTCACGTCCTTGCTCAGGCCCCACCCCGACCACCTGTTGACCCTCCTGCCCCCGCCAATGCACCTACTCCTCCTTCCCCACCCCTTCCGGCTTCCCCACCCCACCCCCTTCTTCTAACCCAACCTATTCTGGACTTCCTTCTTTTATTACCCCACCATCCCCACCTACCCCCTGCACCCTCGGTCGATCTATCTTTTTCCCTCTGCCTAGTCGCAGTGGAACAACACATGTTCATCTTTGCCGACATCAGCACCGCCTAGAGTAGATGTTGGGGCTTCTTCTTCAGCATCATGGTATTCCAATACCCCCACCGCCTGCCTCTACCTTGGCTCCTGGCCCTTCTGCCACAGCTCCATCACCCTTTATTGTACTGGCCATAGATTCAGTTCTTCTATCCACTATGGGCCCAGCTGCTGCCACCACTACTGCTAGTCCAGGGGGTGATGTTGAGGCTCATATTCTAAGTCTAGCAGCTATGACTCCTACTTCTACAAATTCTCTTCTGGGTGCAGATTCCGAGCCTCCAGTTTCCATGGCTCCTGATCCGTCTGTACCAGCTAGTTCTATACCGGATGATGCCTCTTCTGAGGCGACCCCCTGACTAGTTTTTGGACACATGTTTTTCATTTTATATATTTATGATATCTTGTTCCTGTGTATGTTGTGTTTTCTTGTAGTGTTCTCTCTTCCCCACCATCACAGGTAATCTGGCACGTTTTGGGATGCACTATTACACCACCTCCTGTTTTTCTTCACCTAGCCACGAGGGGGTATTGTTTTTCCATTGTTTTATTTTCTTTCTTGGTTTACTTCTTTCCTTCCTTCCCCTCATTCTGGTCCACTATTGTGTCCCCACCTTACCTTGTTCATCTTTCTGAGCACTTGGTGGACCCCATGTGATATTAAGTATGGTGGGAGTCTCTTGACCACTTAAGTCTTTTCCACTTTCATCATTCTAGGAGACATCATTATTGGAAGATATATTTGAACATGTGAAGACATTTTGGTTAATCATATTTCTAAATAATAAAGCTAAAAGTGGGAAATTTTAAAATTTGCATGCTTATTTTGGTTCTTAAGTGTTTTAAAATGATTACTGATATAGTTTGAATTACAACTTGTAATCCTTAGATAATTACATCAAATAGACTAATAAATTATATGCAAGTCATGACCTGATTGTCTTTATTAGTTTTCCCACTCCTGAGAGGTATTCTAAACCCTTTATCATATTCTTTCTAATACCCCCTTTCTTGAGAGATTATTAGAATATACATAACTACCATAATTTGCAAGTTTTATTTTATAAACATGAGTAATTTTTGAATTACATTAAAATTATTGAGCCATTATATTGTTTTAACCCCTTTATCTTGAGACTTACCCTACATCTTATCTTTGTAAAACCCCTAGAAACCATGAATATCCTTTATAGGAAGCCATATTACAAGCCTATTTTCCTTCCTACCCTAATTTTTTTATGATTTTGCATGATTATTCACTTGAGCTTAAAAGAAGGGATTGGCAACACATGGCATACTTTTGTGAATTGTCATGAAATTAAGTATGGGGGAGAGTCTCTTGATCATTTGGGGCAAAAAGGGTTCCAAACCTCTATTTGTGGAAGTTCTAAAAGTTCCCCTTTGATCTATTAAAAAAATGGTATATATAAAGGTACCTTGTACTCACTTTTTGGTTTGTAAACCCTACCCAACTAAAGGAGATGGTGGTGATGAGATCATTTGATAGAGCTTGTTGAAGACGCTTTTACAATGAGCTTAATTTAGAATATCATGCATTGTTATTTAAGAATTTAACCTCCTTTTTCAAGCCCCAGATTTATTTTCACATCTTTACCTACTAACCATTATCCATAGAAACATCTGATCCTTATTGAAAATTCCTCATGATTTTTGTAAATCAATTTTCTGAAGTGGAGAACTAGATTTCTTGCAAACCTATGGATAGATTGTATATATATTTGATTGAGCATAACTTTGATTTAAAATATCTTGAGTGTTGAGTATATTTTTGGTGAGTTAGATCATCAAGTGTCTTGCTTATTTTTTAAAGGTTGAAACATGTGTTATAAGAGGATGATAATAGTTAATTGCATTATATATGAGGCATGATTAGAATATCTTCTGAATTGAAACTGTTTTGCACCTTTTAGAATTTTCTCCTGTAACTTATTATTTACATTTATGATTGACTGAATTCCTTCCTTTTAAAATATATACTTTTTCAATTAGATGTTGAGATTTTCTCTAGGTCAAGCAAATGACTAAGTATGGGGGAGTTTGATGCACCTGATTTATGTGTACATTTTCACATACTTTTTTGAAAATAAGAACAAGTTTTCAACAATTACCAACTGCATAATGGAAAAATACTTTGATTTGGTAATCTTGTTCATTTTTAGGAGATTTATGGCCAAACACACAAATCAGGGGTGAACTTAACAAAATTAACAAACTACACGGCGTGTACATATATACACCATGTACATTCATACTCAGACACGGATTGAATAGGACAAATGCACGCCCAAGTTACCAGAAGTTAGTAAACGCCATGTTCACCATATACACGTTGTGTATGTTCTTCTAGAAGTGGTTGGCGGACGATAAGAAGTCTACACGCCCATGTGGTCGGCTGATGGGTACATGCCATGTTCACTTTATACATGTCATGTATACCTTTCTAAAAGCGGTTGGTGGCGAAAAACTGAGACTACACGCCATGTATGGCAGTGTTATATGTCGTGTGTATCTACCTACCAGGTGGTGTCATGTTCCAAGTCAAAGATGATGTGTTAGGACACCTACCAGTGGAGAAAACAATGACAAAAGCGCATTGACAAAAGTATACACCATGTACTTTTGCCACATGCTGTGTAGTTTTGTTTCCTATAAAAAGAGGTCTTGGCCTCTGGTTCAGGGTGGTGTGTAGGGAGAAATTGTGGAGAGAAAAGGGTTAAAGTTCCGAAGGAGATAAGCTCTGCTTCCATCCTACCATCATTCTACTGTCTACTGAAGAATCACTTACACCCCGAAGTTTCAAGCATGATCACGTCAGTTATTAAGAGTTTTGTGTTTATCTTCTCCTTCATGTGTAACTAAATACCCAGTGTGTTGGGGTTGTGAGAGATGTAAGAGTTGTAATTTAGATTAGTTGCTATGAATGGGTTTGTTCTATTAACTTATTCTTATTTTTCTTAAATCACTTCATATTATCACTAGAAATTCTGAACCAGACCAAGGGAAGAATTTTTAGGGATTCAAAAGAATAATAACAATGAATATTTTTATGATCATTGTAAGTATTCATTGACTCAACAAATTGGACTAAGACAAATAAAGAACTGTGAAACACTAACTAACGAACCAAGGAGTTAGTTTCTTCAGCTCTAAATATAAAGTTTACCATACCAAGAAAACTTTATTACAAATTGAAACCCAAAGTGTTGGGTTATTATGAACAACACAACCTCATAAGCAATTTTATTTAATAATAAACTTCTCATATATCCATAACCCCAACACATTTCTCTATTTATTTGAATCAAAATCAATTTTCTCGTATTTTATTTTATTCATTAAGTAATTTATTAAAGAAACTTAAAACAAGTTATTCTTTATAATCCAAACAACCAAAATCGACTCTAAATTCAGCATATTTCACTAAAACAAAAATAAAAACTAGATAATCAAGACAAAAATAACTTCTATTTCCCTATGGATCGACCCCTTACTGGTACTATACTCGTTAGGGTAAAAATAATTTGGGACACCGATAACATACTTTCGGTGAAACGACTCGCCAGATCCCTACTGAGTGTTTTTATGCTCACCCATGCACAGGCTTTGCCTACACCTATTGTGTCTTGTGTAGACAAAGGAAATATTTGACTGGGATCTAGGATAGTCAGATCCAGGTGGTGCTCGGAGGTGGATCTATAGATGCGGTATGCTACAGCGACATCCAACAGTGAGCTACACCTACCCTTCAGGTAGGATCCTTAGAGGACAACCTCTAGAGCTTGTTTTTTTCCCTTTTGTTATACTTTACTTTTTATTTGGATTTTTATTATGGCCCCTTTTTCCATTCAGTTGCACATTTACTTGTGTGGTTGCTTCCTCATGTGACATACTTGTTATTAGTATCCCAGTTTCAGTTTTACTTTTCGTAGTATGGGTTGTGTGTGTGTGTATACAAGTTTAAAGGCAATGCCTTCCCTTTAGGTATATGCCTTTTGGTGTTAGTCACCAACCCCTGGACTATGGAAGGTGGGATTGGGGTAGTCACAGCATGGGCCCTAGGGGGTGGGTCATGAAAGAGTGGTATTAGAAGTGGTCGGTTCTATCTCAAAGACGGAGAGTTAGTTGTTTTGTTTTTGGGAAACAGTGTTAAATGTTTTGAGTTTGGATTTCAGATTCAGGGAGTCCAGTGTTGGTGCGGTGGTTGACATATCCATACACCAGGACCTAGAATTCTTCTTTCCGACACAGTGCATGAAAACACTAGTTGCTTGCATCGTTAAAATGTTTTTCATGATATCTTTAAGTCAGAGTTAACTCAATAGGTATAATTAACCAACCATGGTTCATCTTTATTTCTCTCAGGATGCCTCCACATAGACAGCCAGCCAGTATCCCGATACAAGATCATGATGATGGTCCACCAAGCGATGAGGCATTGGTGCAGGGACTGATTCCTGATATGGAACCCCCAGGTGGTGTACCAGAGGCTCCACCACATGTCGAGTATTAGTTTCTACCAGCCTTACCAAAGGAGGATGCACGCTGACTGAGCATGTTGCAAATGTTCCAGAGGCAAATGCCTCTGAGGTTTCGAGATGAGATAGATCCCCAGGCAGCTGAGGATTGGTTGGATATTGTGATGAGAGTTTTTCGCCTGGTGAGAACACCTTCAGACCATATTGCAATTCTAGTCGCTAGCCTTCTACAAGGTGCGGCAGGGATATGGTGGAGTTTGACACTACAGACGCATGAGGAGGTGACCCTCTCCTAGGAAAACTTTGAGAAAATTTTCAAGGAGGAGTTATTCCCTGTAACCTTGCACTCAGTACACATACAGAAGCTGCTCCACTTATGGCAGGGCAACCTGATTGTGGTCAAGTACTCTGTGAAGTTCACATACCTCTCCTGATACTCTTTCGATATGGTGCATGACCCTTTCTTTAGGGCCCTAACCTTTGATAAGGGGATCATATAGGATATCAGAGCATCTATGATCTCTCTTAGCATCCTTACATAGGTTGGGGTGCTGGAGTGATCTCTTCTAGTAGAGAACTTCTTGGAAAAACCTACACCGACTGTGAGAGCTACTACTAGATGACAGGTAGTGGAGTCCTCAGCGGTGGGAATATGACAGCTGACACAGGGGTCCAAGAGGACTAGACCCTCCAGGGGACATCCCTATGATACTAGGTCAGTAGTGTGAGGCCCCATGGGTAGTGAACACCAGTAGAGGAATAGGTTGTGCTTCACGTGCGGCGGGCAGGGGCATATAGGTCAAGACTACCCAAACCGTCGTACAGATGACCAGCAGGCAGTCGAGGGACCACCACATCATAGTAAGAGAGTCGAACATGGAGGTCCACAAAGAGGCAAACGTGGCAGGACAGTAGACAGAGCACAGACGGTGGGAGGAGATACGAGGTACTACTACCACCACCCACAAGCGTCCACCACGAGCTCTGGGAGCATGTGGACAGGGTTGGGACCAATTTTAGGAAATGAAGGCCTATGACCATGGAACTCCAGAGATGATTAGAGTTGTGATATGTGTTTACTCCACTTTAGTTGCAGTTATTATAGACATAGGTTCCAGTCACTCTTTCCTTGCCACAGACCTTGTTCGAGGATCGAAGATTCTGGTGGAGTCATTGGCTCGATCCTTACAATTAGAGACTCCCAGTGGAGGGGATTCGATGATCACACATGGGTGTCGGCAGTGTAAGATTACCCCGGGAGGCGAGATCTTCAGTTGGGATATCCTAATAATGGTGTCAAGGCCTTATGATGTCATCTTGGATATGGACTGGTTTTCTATAGTCCATGCTCATATCGACTGTATTAGGTGCAAAGTGCGGTGTGTCCATGAAGATGGGACCAGGTTTTCCTTCACCGGTGAGAAGGAAACTTTTATATCACATTATGGACTTTCTTGGAGGAGGGTGTATCCAATCACTCACCAGTTGTCTAGCTTCACCCTCAGTACGGTGGATGAGAGGAGTCCAAGCTTTCCTATAGTGGTGGATGAGTATGAGGATGTCTTTCCTGAGAATGTTCTAGGACTACCTACTCATAGGGAGGTAAAATTCTGCATCGATCTGTACCCGGGGACAACACTGATATCCACACTAGTATATCATATGGCTCCCATGGAGCTTTGTGAATTGAGGGTACAGTTGGAGGACTTGCAGGAGAAGGTCTTCGTAAGGCCCAACGTTTCACCATGGGTAGCCCTAGGGTTGTTTTACAAGAAGGCATACGGGAGCTTAAGGCTATGCATAGACTTTAGGTTCCTAAACCAGGTGACCATGAAGAAAAAGTATCCACTATCATGAATTGATGATCTCTTCGATCAACTGAAGGGAGTGAGGTGGTTCTCAAAGATCGACCTCAGATTAGGATATCATCAGCTTTGGGTATGGGATGAGGATGTACCTAAGACAGCTTGCAGATGCCAATATGGCCACTACGAGTTCTTGGTGATGCCCTTTAGTGTGAATAATGCACCATCAGTGTTTATGGGACTCATGAACAAGATCTTCTAGCCTTACCTCAATCGTTCTGTGGTAGTCTTCATTGATGAAATCTTAGTGTACTCAGCGTCGAAGGAGGAGCATGCTACACACCTGTGGATAGTCATGGATACACTCTGAGAGTGCTATATTTATTGTAATATATCTATGTACTAGTTATGGATTTGGGAGGTCCACTTTCTGGGACATGTCATCTTGAAGGCTGGATTTGCAGTGGATCTGGCAAAGATAAAGGCAATGATTGCTTGGGAGCCACTCAGGAGCGTGACTAAGGTGCGGAGTTTCTTGGGATTGGTTGGATACTACCGGAGGTTCGTGCCTGACTTTTATAGAGTAGAAACACCTTTATCATCCTTGACATGGAAGGTACAACCCTTCATGTGGACAGAGAAGTTCCATAAGAGTTTCAAAGAGCTAAGACAAAGACTGGTGAGTGCCCCCATCTTGAGACTACGGGCATTGGGTATGTAGTTTTTGGTGACACATCAGGGACTGTATTGGGTTGTTTCCTAATACAGGAGAAAGAAGTGATCGCCTATGACTTATGGAAGTAGAGGTAGCATGAGTATAACTATGCGACCCATGACTTGAAGTTAGTAGTAGTGGTCTTCAACTTGAAGATATGGTAGCGCTACTTGATGGGTGAACGATTTACCATCTACTCTGACCATAAAGGTCTCAGGTATATCTTCTCACAAAATGATCTGAACTTGAGGTAGTAGCGATGGCTAGAGTTCCTATAGGACTATGACTTTGAGATAGTTTATACTCCTAGTAAAGGGATCTTAGTGGCAAACACGCTTAGCAGGAGGTCTGGTTTATAGCTGCTGAGTGAGGTGATGGAGCAGCTAGTCACGATGCATATATCCTTTGTGGATGATGATGGAGCAGCTTAACTTCAGTTAATGACTATCACTCCCCCATTGTTATAGAAAGTTAGGGAGGCATAGCTTGTATATGTTGAATGTGAGGCCCGATGTGCTCATTTATCCTCAGGATAATCTTCTGATGGATTTTCGATAGGTGGGGAGCATGTCATATTTTTCAGAGGACGCATCATAGTACCAGTGACATTGTGGGAGGAGGTGTTGAGGTAATTCCATACACCCCCTTTGGTGGTACATATTAGTGTGGTGAAGATTTACTAGGACCTCTGACGTCAGTACTGGTGTCCAGGGATAAAGAAAGCGGTGATAGAGTTTGTTTCACGATGCCTCACTTGTCAACAAGTGAAGGCTAAGCATTGGGTCCCAACAGGAATAGCACAACCAGTTGAGGTGATAGAATAGAAGTAGGATGGTATATCCATGGAATTTGTGACAGAGTTACCACAGACGTCCAGGGGTCACGGTTTTATCTAGGTGATCATTGACCAACTCACCAAGTCGTCTCACTTCCTACCCATCCAGGAGCAGAGATCGGTAGAGGGCTTGGGATGCCGCTACATCCAGGAGATAGTGCAGCTTCATGGGGTGACTTCAATGATCGTCTCAAGCTGTGATGCACTCTTTACATCCTGGTTGTGGAAGGGATTACAGGAGGTATTCGGGACTCAGTTGTGCTTGAGAACAGATTTTCGTCCTCAGACAGATGGTCAAATGGAACAAACCATACAAACCTCAGAGGACATGCTTTGTGCTTGTGTCTTTGATTTTGGTCATAGTTGGGAGGACCACCTACCACTGGTGGAGTTTTTATAAAACAATATTTATCACTCCACCATTGACATGACGGCGTTTGAGGCCTTATAAGGGAGGTTATGCAGATCACATCTATGCTGGAAAGACCTAGGGGAGTCAGCACACATGGGTTTAGAGTTGGTACGGGATACCACTGAGAAGGTGTAGATTATCCAAGAGTGGATGAGGACTACATAGAGTAGGTAGAAATAGTATTCTGATAGGAGGTGAAGACTCTTGGATTTTGAGGAGGGAGACCATGTTTTCCTTCATGTCTCACCTTGACAGGGATTGCGGAGATTTGACCGAGGCGGAAAGTTATCTTTGAGGTTCATCAGACCTTTCTAGATCCTCAGCAGAGTTTTCTAGGTGGCGTACTGCCTATATCTTCCCCCACAGATGCATCGGGTACATGATGTTTTCCATGTGTCACAGTTAAGGCGGTACGTGCATGATCTATCGCACGTCATTGACTGGGGTGAGCTGGATATTAATGATAGGGTGAAGTTTACAGAGTTCCCAGTAGAGATAGAAGATCAATAGGATCAGGTCTTTCGTGGATGGTTGATTCCTCTAGTGCATGTTCGGTGGAAGCACTAGAATCTGTAGGAGAGCACATGGGAGTGAGAGACTCAGATTCATGCTCAGTACCCCCATTTGTTTGATTAACCCTTGTTTTGGCTTTTGGGGATGTAAAAACCTAATATGGGGAGAATTTAGTGTCTCGGAATTTCTGTATAATTTTTTTTAAATTGTATGGAATTATTTTGAGACCTCACGCTTTGACAGAACGTGATTCTGAGGCCCAATGATCCTGAAACAGAATTTTGAACTTTTATTTAGTTTGTTTAAGTAAATGTGTAAGCGGGTTTTCCTAACTTTTGAACCAGTGCTTGAATCAAAAATAAAAGGTCACCATTGAACTTAGAATATTGGGATTCTTCTAGAAAGGACCTAACTTCGACCAGTAAGTGTCGGATGAAAAAGTTAACTTTCAGACTTTTAGTGAAAAATAAAATAAACTTAAAAGTTTATTTTATTCAAGTTGTTTCCGTTGTGATGTAACGACTAGTCAACGTTGTGGTGCAGCAACAAGGCGATGTTGAATCATTAATGAACCTCATTAATGAGACAACATGGTGACGCAAAATTCATTTCCTTCCTTTAATTAAATAAGGATCTAGAGTTGGGAAACAACGCTGAAAAATTATATGATGAACGTGAGACCTCTCTCTCTCTCTCTCTCTCTCTCTAACGACAAATGCTGGTGGGACAAATTTGAGAGATGATGAGGGGAGACGAATGCTAACGGAGCGAGGATCAATGATGGCTTGGAACTTCATACCCCGTCAGTGATGGATCCTCAAACCATGTAGGGGTCTTTATTGTTTTGATTTTCCCATTCTTCATTCTAAAAACAACGAACGCGAATCAACCCACGAAAAGGTTGATCTAAGGATCGTGTGTTCTTGTGGGGGGTGTTATTCTAGAGTTTTATATACTATTATTAAATTATTATTGATGTAACTATGATCCCAAGCCTCCCTTGTGTTTTTAAACTTCTAATGTGGAGGGTGCAGGCTGACACGAACAAGGACTGAGCCCCTCCGCTTGTGTGTTCTTTGTGGTTGCATCCTCGAAATGGAGGAAAGGTGAATCTGAGGCTATGGCAGTGATGGAGGCAAACTGAGAGGCCCGAAGGCACAGACATATCTGTTATTGGACCGCCGAAGTGGACTCAGTGTCCCGCAAAAGGTATCGTTGGCACGGCTGCACCAGCGACCAGCGGTGGCGGCCGCAGGCAGGAGGCAGTGCCACCTCGTGCGGTATGTGCGGTCGGCTCTTGTTGGCCGCACTGGTGGGGATGGCGTGTTCGGTTCATGCCATGGTGAAGGGGGAGGACACGGTCTATCGGCCACAGTAGTAGGCTGGACACGGTGCCACATAGGGGGAGCGACCCGCTCCCTGCGAGTCGCGCACTGTCAACAGGGGCGGTCGGTTGACCGGTCGCGCACGCCCTAACTGGACCAGTAAAGCCGATTTGGGATGAATCGGACCGTACGGCCCATAGGGTTGTGCCAAACCAACCATCCCACCGGGCTAGTGGATCGGGCCGCCTGAGCAGCCTGACTAAATTTTCGAGTCAAGCCACGAGGTGGCCCAAGCTAGGAAAAGAGATCAACCTGCCAGTGCAGTCTGGGACAGATAAATTTCAGGTCACTGGGTGACTAAGTGGACTAGACCCATGGCCAACCTCGGTCGGGTCCAGTAAGGCCCAATGGGCTAGGTTAATGGGCCAAACAGATAGGATCGGGTTATACGGGACCATGAGTCGGGTTGGTCGGGTCGATCTGAACCAGTCAGGCTAGGCCCGAACACAACTGGTCCCTGTTTACAAAAAAGGGACGTATCTCCGAGATCGTGTGTCTGATTGATGTATCGTCTGAGATATTGGGACCCACATGATAGGGTGGTAATTATAAAATCCTCTAAGTAAGATTTCATGGAATTTTACCCAACGAGGCTTCGTGACTCAACTACCGAGTGAGACTTCATGACTCATCTATCAGTGAGACTTCATGACTCAGGTACCCAGTGAGACTCTGTGACTTAGCTATCAGCAAGACTTCATGAATTATCTATCTAGCAAGACTTGGTGACTTAGATAAAAATGAGACTTTGTGACTCAGCTACCCAGCGAGACTCTGTGACTCAGCTACCAGCGAGACTCCGTGACTCAGCTACCCAACGAGGCTTCGTGACACTGATATCATTGAGACTTCATGAATTAGCTACTGAATAGGTCTAGGTGACTTAGTTATCCTAAAGGAATCATCAAGGATGAGTTCCTTTGTATTAATTTATGTTTAGTGTTTGCAACCATTGGTTTTTCTATCAACACTTTAAGTTATACCTATGTCGAGCTGACTCTAGTGACTCTAATCGTTGTTCATTCTTTTGTGATTTCCTTTGTGGATTTCTGTGAGACCCAAGTTGGTTTCGGGGTCCCTAATAATTATTGTTATGCTCACCTTTACATGGGATTCACCTTCACCTGTTGTGTCTTGTGCAGACAATTTACAACTTTGACTGGGATCTTGGAGATCCAGGGCCAGGTGGTGCTCAGAGGTGGATCTACAGACGCGGTATGCTACAACGACATCCAAAAGTGAGATACACCTACCCTTTAGGTAAGATCCTTAGAGTACTAACTCTGGATCTTGTTTTTTTCCTTTTACTGTACTTTCCTTTTTAGTTGGGTTTTTATTATGGCCCCTTTTTCCGTTTAGTTGCACATTTACTTGTGTGGTTGCTTCCTCGTGTGACATACTTGTTTTTGTTATCCCAGTTTCAGTTTTAATTTCCATAGTATGGGATGTGTGTGTGTGTTTTTACAAGTTTAAAGGCAATGTCTTCCCTTTTTTGGATATGCCTTTTGGTGCTAGTCGTCATCCCCTAACCTATGGAAGGTTGGCTTGGGGTAGTCACAGCACAACCCTGGGGGACAGGTCATGACAAAAAATGAATTTAAACAATAATTTTAGGATAATAAAAACATTTTTGAATTTTTTATAGAAAATATGGATATGGGATTTTAATCATCCTCTATTGATACTTAAAAATAAACAATCACAAATAATGATGAGATTGTGAAATAAACTCTTACTCGGGTTCGATTTCCTTTGTACGTGTTCAAACCTCTTATATAATAAATTTAGATCTATTATATATATATATATATATATTATAGAACCATACTCATGTATATCATACCATATATAATTTACTTATAATATTTTATCACCTGTTTATTATTAGTCCATTATTAAAATTTCTATTTCAGGTGGTAACTACTTAGTTTTTCATGTATGATTTGGTTCGATAGTTTTGATCGTTGTAATTTGATAAAGGTTATATCATATATATAATGTTAATAATGATATAAATATAATATATATTCATTATATTTATATTTAGAGTAATCCATAAAAGATAGAGATGAAAAATGAATTACATTGTTCATGGAAACGACAGGTCGTACATACTCATGAACATTGTTTTCACTTTTCAATGGATGAAACAGAAGAAAGGTAAATAATATTTCACATTTATAGAATCATTATTATATCATTTATATCATATATATTCATTAAATATATCCTTATCTCCATCCACATAAAATGTAAATGAAAAACGAATCACACCACTTCGTGGAGGTAGTAGTTCACACATACGCACGAGCGACGTTATAATTTCTCAATGGATTAGAAGGTATGTAGATATATATTATATTATCATTATATATGTATAATTATTTCATAATTATAATATATACTCATTAGTTCCATATTTTTGACCATCCAAGTAAAATGGTGATGAAAAATAAATTACACCGCTACGTGGAGACGGTAAGCCGTATGTACGCACGAGTGATGTTTTCATTTTTTTAGGATGGAGAAAAGATTGAATATGGTTGTCCCATAATAATAATAAAATTTTATTATATTTATTATACTGGGGTTATTATTTTAGTATGGGTACAATACATTAATAGTAAGTATAATAAGAAATAAACATGAAAGAGTCGATAAAGATGATTACCGCTTCTTTGATGAACTCCCATTAGATCTCTTCTTAAGAGACCTAGGGTTGCTATTTTATAATGGAAGAGACCTCAAGAACTTAGATGAGGATTTTTATAAGATGAATGGTTAGGGTTTGGTGGAGTTGTATACAATGACTCAGATTTTCCATGTATTGTTTTTGGATATTATATGGATAATTTTCAAGTCCAGACACTCAGATGACATGCAATTTTGAGGCTTGGTGTGCCTGGATAAATGTTTGAAATATATTAAATATATTAAATATTATATGTTCATATTTTTCCTAAAAAGTGAAATAACTCCCAAACGGGGGCCCTAATTAGAAATTTAATGGCACAGTTGAGTTCAAAATGCATGTTTTACCCTAAGCACATCATAACCTTTATCGGCGCGAGCCATTTCTGAAAGTCATTGTGGGCATAAATGGATGAAATAAATTAAATAATTAATTTATTCTATTTATTTTGATGTAGTGACTATTTTATCCTTTAAATGTATGGTTATAGTATTTCCTCAGGGTTGGCCGCTCAAACCCTAGAGATTAAGACACATTTTAGAGAGATTTATTGGAGAATGATGATGGATTAGGATCAGATAATGGATCTTCATGCCAACAAAGTCTGTGGATATCATCAAAAATGTCAACATAATGGTTCTTCATCAACAATCGATTCAAAATCTAGGTATGATGTTTTTCTCTATGATTTACATCATGTTTCTTAATCCCAGACAAACACGAATCAATTCCACGAATAGAATTGATACACACATTGTTGATAGAATTAAATTGATGAAATTATTTTATTTTTTCGTTGATTTATCCCTCTTTGTCCAACTCCTTCTAAGACAATGAATTGAGTCTAAATGAATAATGGTCAAGGTTCATTCCTTGCATTTTATAGATTATGGAATTCTCCTCAATTTCTTTACTCGATCATCATTGGTATTTCTTTTGTCCAACAGTTCGACCAATACTCGGTTCTCGATCATTGCACGACCATTCTTCAGCACAATGGATCAAAACCGTGGGTACAAAATGTGATGATAGCTGTGGTTTGAGAATCGATAAGGATGGTGTGTAGATCGGGGAAGAATGAAACTAATTCAGGAGTTCTCCATTACCTGAATAGTGTACGGTGATGTGGATGGCAGTTAAAGATTTCCCGAACTGTTTGGTCGACAGAATCTGGTGAAGGACTGATGGAAAAGTCAGTTAACCCTAGATATGGTTTTATTGGTTGGTATTTATGGAAGAGGAAGAAGATCCAGGTGACGTGTGAACTAGGTGTGAATTTCTAGAAAATATCGATCAACACAGCATGTAAATTCGTATTAAATTCCATGTGGGCCTGTTCAGTGGTGTTTAGGGTTTTGAGATTAATATAAGGATCACACGGTGTGTGAACCTTGTCACACTACATGTGACCCTTTCCATGAGACTCAGCGTGTACTTTGGGAAGTACACCAACACGGGCTAAAATACATGACCAAGTGGCACGTCGTGTACTTGGACATGGACACAACTAGGTGCACATGGGTTAGTACATAGACACGTCTTCCATACACAGACATGGATAGGTGACATGGGCAGGGTACCGTGTGTCTCTACATGTTGTGTACCTATTCTACATGTTGTGTTTTTAGATACCTACATTATATGTGAGGTTTTTCCACATAGGCAAACTTGGGGATAGCTGGACATGTTGTTTACCCCTGGTACACATTGTGTACCCCCTTAATGAGTGTTTTTAGCTCTTTATTTTCTTAATTTTTACCAATATAGGTTGATTGTGTTCCCTTAGACCTTTCCCTCAAGGGTATAGTACGACAATACATCCACATCATAGGATTGTGATCCCCTATAGAGGTCAAGTCTCAGATAGAGTTGTGGTGTCCCTCTATGAGGCTAGAGTGCAATCCTCTACCATTTTTTGTTCCCTAGGTTGGGTTTTTGGAATCGGTGTAACCTCTATAATCAGGGTGTTGATTCTCCATCTAGAAGTCCATATTAGTAGGTCTTTTGGTATCATTTACATATGACCCCCTATGTAATGGGTTAATCCAGATTGGGTTTGTGGTGTCCCTCAACAGTTATGGGAGTGACCCCCTATCTGAGTATCAGGGTCTTCTTAGACCATTAATCTTTCTTAAGTGGGGCCCAATGATCTAAACTTGTTCGTCGAGTGCCTCTGATGATAGCATGGCTGGTGGAGTGGACTCCCCTGGAATGAGAATTGCTTCAAGCAGAATCTTGTGGATGACAGTTGGTTATGACCGTCTGGTGGCTTGGTATCTTTCCAAAGTATATCTAGGAGTTTATATTATACATTGATTGTTATATATTATATTGAGTTGAATATAATTGATGTTTCATGTTTAGTGTTTTTAGGGTGTCCTAATGAGCATTGCTATACTCATCTCTTTATGGTCTTTTCCCGCACGTGTCGTGTCTTATAAAAACAAAAACCCTTTTGACAGTGTACTAGGAGGATAGGGAGCAGGTGGAGCATAGATGGAGCTTTTCAAACTGAGGTGATTTACTAAGATCTTTAATTTGACTTAGTCCTTGTGGACACTACTTGAGAAAGTAACCAAAAAGATAGACAACCTTTGGATATTTAATATCCCAAAGAAATATTCAAAGAGTACAAAGGAAAATCCATAATACTCCCAAAGCGCTTCATGACGATGTAGCTTCACCAAGCTACGCGGCCTAGCTATGCGGCCGAGCTACGCAGCCCAGCTATGCGGCCTACCTAAGAGGTTGACCTCCGCACCAGGAGAAGTTTTATGTCTCTACATGGAGCACCTGCAAGGCGGAGCTGCGCGAAGTACCTGCGTGGGAAAACATCTCTTCGACCAGGCCCATCCATGCCTATAAATAGATCCCTTGGGATCCCCATTTCAGGACTGAAAAAAAGTGAAATATTCTCTGAAGCTACCATTGCGTAGCTCTTTCACCTAGATCTCTCAAATTGTCTCAGGTAACTCTCTAAACCGCGAGAGAATAGATAATTAAAATGGGGTAGGCATGTTTTAAAGTTCTTCACATTCTTCAGTCATCATTGATTTATGCGCGGTATATATGTGTGCATTACCTGTGCGGTATACCTGTGTGCCTCACCTACACAGTATACCTACGCAGTTCACTTGCACACCATACCTGTGTGATACAGCAACGTGGGGTACCTATGCAACATACTTGTGCAAGGTACCTACGCGACCAACTCAAGTACCCTTCTTTAAAGCCATCTATGGTAGGGTATCTCCTTATTTTGTTCCCTTATCTGAAAGGGGCTAAGTTGAAGCCTCCACCAAAACCTCTTGACTTCTCAAACCTTTGGGTATGGCACGTCATCGTGTCTCTAATTTGGGTTTGTATTTCCACAGTTAGAGGTTTCCCACATTTGTTTCACAATGGGGTTATGATTCATGGGATGTTTGTGGGTTTGTATATCCACAGTCACATGAAATTTTCTCCCAGAAATAGTGTTGGGAAGTTCCTGTTTTGGAGGATGGCTGGTTACCGGCCTTGCCCTTCTCAAAGAGGTGACCCAGAACCTCAGGTCTCCAATAGGTAAGATACACTTCGCACTTGTTATTCCATGCAAGTATAGGAGAAGTCTCCCTCTCCTACCAAAATCAATTTCAGGGAAGCCATACTGGTATAAGCCCCTCACCTTCACCCCTTCTTCCTTTTATTTGGACCCTTATCCAATGTGAAGAGAATAGAGGGAGGGCTCATCGCCCTGCCCTCGTCCACTTCACCTCGCCCTCTTCCACGGTCGACGTGCCCTTTTCCATCAGCATGGAGGAAAATTTTGAAAGTGTGAAGTTTCATTGTTGAATCTTTCACATCCTCTTGTTTCTCACACCGAGCATAACTCACGTGAGCTTAGATATACATGATGGTTACAACATGTGCACAAACACTCACAAAATGAACTACGAGAAATCTGATTTCTATTTAAATTAGGATATGAAGTAATCATACTCAATGCCCAAGATTACTGGATATCCTCCTCAGGAATCCAACCCTAATTATTTTAATTTGGGAATTCTCCTTAGAAATAAGCCCCAAATTAAACCCCAGATCATCAAGGCATCCTTTCTAGAAATTAATCCCAAACTCATCTCTCTCAAAGAACCATACTCTCCTATGAGACTTATCAAACTACATGGTCTTTGATTCTCATCCATACGGGATACGTAGGAAGCCTCCATGAGGTTCAAACCCAATACTTCAAATCAACCCCATTCTCCTTGGGCTATATTCCCAATAGGGTTTGATCATACTTGGAAATCCATATCCTTTCCAAGTTCCTTGGGCTGCCTCAGCATAAGTCCCACACTAAGTTTCAACTAAACACCTTCCGCTTATAGGTACTTATCACATGACCTTAAAAGGTATGATGTGTCCCATTCAGTGGCACTGAACTATAAGGGTTCTGATTCCTTTCACAAGGATACGTAGGTAGCCCATTTTATGGGCATGATCCCAAAATCAAACCAAACCTTTGTCTCCCTGGATGACAATAAATTCCAAAGTGCCCCACTGGGTGGATTAAAAACCAGTATCATCACAATGATGATTAAAAGAATCTCTAATCAGTATATTAGAGGATACTATTGATGGAAAACCTTGAATGCAAATGGATATTTCCATTAATGAATAACCTTGAATACATATTAATGATTCTAAAGTTTTACACATGTTAATATGTGATTATAAATTCCAAGGGATACTTATGATATACTTGGTGAATTAATAAGGATTCATGAAAATATTTTAATTTTACAAAGAGAGTCCCGGAGTAGACAATAATTCCCCCCAAAAGGGTGTGATGAGTCTGACCTCCCATCCTCTCGACCAATGCATGTTCTTAAGTATCATAAAGTTCAAACTTAACGAATTCCTATCTTTGGAAAGCAGGTCCTCTTTGGATAAAGAACTGTTGGAAGTTTTTGGTTCCATGAATAAATCCAATGGAAACTACCTGTAAACAGTGATTCTTAAATATAGAATACATGTTTCAAGGAACTGTGAAATAGTCCTCACCCTTGGATCAGGTTGGACACTTTACAATTTTTGGTTGGGCTTGTATTTGTCCCCTTTTATTTCTTTCAGTACTTTATGGTCATACTCTATTATGGGATATTAGATGTATGCATGCACTAGTTTTAGTTATTTTTAAATTTCAACATCTTATGGGCTTGGATATATGTGTGTGTGTATAGTTACCTTAGGTTAATTCCTCCTATTTGTGGGATATTCCTACTCAGCGTTGGCTGCTAGCCCCTAGCCTATTGAAGGCAGGCTTGGGGTAGTAATGGGTCGGACCTTGTCAGGTCAGGTCATGATAGAGTGATATTAGAGTATTTGGTTCTACCTTAGGATCAGAGTCCATGAGATTGGTTTGGGGAAATAGTGTTTAGTGTTTTGAGTTCATATTTTAGGTTAGTAACTCCAATGTTGGTATGGCGGCTGGCATATACATACATCAGGACTCTGATCACCTGTCTTTCGACTCAATACATGTAAACATTAGTTTTAGGGAAAAAATTTGGTACATACATCATATAGGAAATGTTTGTGTTTTTCATTTCCTTCTTGAGTCATCTCCCCATGCATACTCTTTTGATTGTGGTACATCTTGTTTTATTTTAGGATTCCTCTATATAGACAGCTAGCTAGGATTCCACTATGTAATCATGAGGATGATTCACCTAGTGATGAGGCATCGGTACATGGGTTTATACCGAAGATAGCACCTCTAGGTGGTTTATTAGTTATACCACCACTCGTTGAGAAGAAGCTATCACTAACAGTACTAGCTGAGGATGCACACAGGATGGGTGCATTGCACAAGTTTCATAAGAAGAGACCTCCTAGGTTTCATGGTGATCCAAACCCCCAGGTGGATGAAGAATTACTAAAGGTAGTCACTCATGTTTTTCTCCTTGGGAGGACATTTGTGGATCAAATGGTCATCCTTGGGATGAGTATTCTTCAGGGCTATATTGGGCGATGGTAGAGCTTAGTGACTCAGTCATATGATGAGACAACTCTCTCCTAGTTAGACTTTGAGCGCCTCTTCAGGGATGAGTTCTATCCATCCATATTGTGATTAGTATACATACAAAAGCTTATACACCTGCAGTAGGGTAGTATGAATGTCGTGGAGTAATCAGTGAGGTTTACTGATCTCTCACATTACTCCTTATATATAGTGCAAGATCAGTTCTTTAAAGCTCGTACCTTTAATCAGGTCTTACGCTGAGACATCAGGGCTTTAATAGTATCCCTTTTCATTCTCACCTATGCTAGGGTGATTGAGAAATCCTTGGTGGTGAAGAGATTTCTGACAGAGAAGGCACCGATAGTGGGAGATAGTAGTGGACACCTAGTAGTTGGGACCTTGGTAGCATGTATCCAATGACAGTCATAGGGACCCAATCATATCAGACTCTTTAGGGGGTGATCCCAGGACTTAGGGATAGTGGTATAGGGATCTCAGGGTGGCTCGAATCATCCAAGGGAGAGATAGAGGTAGGATTAGGGTGGTCCAAAGGGAGAAAAACATGGAATATGGGCCAATAGGGTAGTAGGAGGTGGTCAGAGGTTCGACCTATTACCACCACCACCCCCAAGTGGTCTGTTCTAGGCTCAGGGAGATGGTGGACAGAGACGAGGTCAACTGCAAGCTATGAAGGCCTATGACCCTGTGGTTATGGGGATGATATGGGGTATAATCTGTGTCTTTTCTACTTTAATTATAGTATTGATAAACACATGTGTGAGTCATTCATTCCTTTACACTTCTCTGGTTCAAGACTTAGAGATTCCAGTTGAGCCATTGGCTCAACCCTTACAGTTGGAGACTCCAATAGGCGACGACTCAACGATCACTCACTTGTGATGACAGTTCGATCTAACACTTGGAGGTGATAATTTTATATGGGATCTATTTTTAGTATTAATGATGACTTACAACATCATCTTAGGAATAGACTGGATATCCATAGTTCATGCCCATATTGACTATTTTAGGTGGAGGTTGCGGTGTGTTCGTGGTGACAGAATGAAGTTTTCCTTTGTGGGTGAAAAGGAAACCTTGGTGGAGTGGGATGAGCTCAAACAGAGGAGAGTGTAGCTGATTACTCACCAATTAGATAGCATGAATCTTGGAGTAGTGGCTACTTTGGGCTATCAGTTTCCTATGGTGGTGGCTGAGTATTAGGATACCTTTCATGAGGATGTACCAGGTTTACCTCCCTGTCGAGAGCTAGACTTCTGCATCGACTTTCATACTAGGATGAAACTAATATATGAACTAGTGTATTGTATGTCTCCCGCATATCTTTGAGAGTTGAGGGTATAATTAGAGTACTTATAAAAGAAGGGATTTTTGAGACCTAGTGTTTCCCCTGGGCAGCCCCAGTGTTGTTCGCCAAGAAGTCGGATATGATTTTGAGGTTATGTGTGGATTACCAGTGCTTAAATCAGGTGATCGTGAAGAATAAGTATCTTCTACTGAGGATCAATGGTCTATTTGATCAGTTTAGAGGGTTATTATGGTTCTCGAATATTGACCTCAGATCAGGGTATAGATACGAGTACGGGATGAGGATATACTGAAGACAACATTCCAATGTCGCTACGGTCACTATGAATACTTGGTGATGTCATTCGATGTGAAGAATTATCTGTTGGAGTTTATGGGACTCATGAACTGGATATTTCATCCTTAGACCAATTCATAGTAGTCTTCATCGACAACATTCTAGTGTATTTGGTATCTAAGGAGGAGCATGCGAGAAACTTGAAGATGGTCCTAGACACACTCTGAGAACATCAACTTTATGGGAAGCTCTCAGAGTTTCAATTTTGGATTTTAGAGGTCCAATTTATGTGACACATTATCTTAGAGGCTAGAGTGGCAGTGGATCCAACAAAGGTTGAGGTAGTGCTTTCTTGGGAGTAATCCAATAGTGTTACCAAGGTGCGGAGTTTCCTTGGATTGGCAGGGTACTATCAGAGGTATGTACCTGATTTATTCAAAGTGAAAGAACCCTTGACATCTTTGACTCAGAAGGTAAAACCTTTCGTGTGTATGGAGAGGTGTCAACAGTGCTTTTAAGAGCTGAGATAGAGGTTGACGAGTGTTCTCATTTTGAGATTTTCAGAGGAGGGTGTTGAGTATGTAGTGTTTTGCGATGCATTAGAGACAAAACTTGGTTGTGTTATGATGTAGAGGCATGAAATTATTGCCTATGGTTCATACCAGTTAAGACCACATGAGAAGAACAATGTGACTCGTAATATTGAGTTAGTATTGGTAGTATTCGTATTGAAGATTTGGTGACACTATCTGATGGTTGAGTAGTTTATCATATACTCTAACCACAAGAGTCTCAAGTATATATTCTCAAAAAAAAGATCTTAACTTGAGATAGAGGTGATTACTAGAGTTTCTCTAGGACTATGACTTTGAGATTGCCTATACTCCTGGAAAGGGAGACATGGTGGAAAATTCTCTCAACAAGAGATCTTGTTCTCAGTTATTGGTTGAGTCATCATAATAGTTAGCCTCATTGCATTTTTCCTTCATGTAAAAAGATATTGTTGCATATCTACAGTCGATGGTTGTTACCCCATCACTTTTATAGCATGTTAGGGAAGCTCAGCATGGAGATACCGACTATGAGACCTTGTGTACTCAGATTTCCATTGAACATGCTCCTGATGGATATTCTGAAGTTGGTAAGCACACTATACTTTTCAAAGGACAGACAATGGTACCTTTGATGTTGCAGGAGGAGGTGATTCAGGAGTTTCATACACCCCCTTTGGTAGTATATCCAGGTATAGAAAATATGTATTGGGACCTCTGACATCAGTTTTGGTGTCCAAGCATGAATAAGGGATTTGATAAGTTTCTCTCTCGATATCTCACTTGTAGCACCACCAGTTTCTGGTAAGTAACCCTTTTTTATGCTTTTTAAGTATATAAAGTGGTTGGTGTAAGGTTTGGGAGAGTTTGAGGAACTTTTAAAGTGTTTTGGGTCTTTTCTATAAGTACATGGGTGGTTCACAATTTTTTGAAACCGTACAAAACTTACAGGAAACCGTGCACAGTGAGGGCGCACAGGCTGTACAAGGTTTGTCCAAACCATACAAAATCCTAGGAGAAACCATGCAGTGTGGTGAATTTATTGGACAGTGATCTTTGGCCTGATTGACACATGGTTTGGTAACTTTTTGATCCAACCATGTGAGGTCTTCCTTAAGATAGAAGCAAGAGCACAGTTAGTGTACGACTTATCTAACCATGTGTGGGTCAAAATTAGATCCTTAAAAAGTGTATCTCACTCATTTTTGCCTCTAAGTGTCTCATTTTCCCCCAAAAGATCCATAACTCAGGATTTTGGTCTCTAAAAGGTTTTATAATATCTCCTAAGCGAATTGGAAGTGATCCAGAGTCGTCCTTTGGTGTGTTGAAGCTTGATTCTTGCGGTAAGGCTTTGTTCTTCGGCGTTCTTGATGCGTTTTCTTAAATATACTTCGCCCTTCCACACATTTTCTTAGATCTATGCCTGTTGTGGGTAGATCTAATGTTATGGATTCCAAATATTTCTAGATCTGGTCTTTTTAATGATAGGTTAGGATGTCTAAGGTGGGTTCATGAAGATTCAACCCAGTTTTGTGACGTTTTTCGTGCCATTTATCGTTTTCATCAAAACTCTCAAGGTAGGTGGCTTAACTCTCGACTCCTGTATTTATAACTTGAAATATTAGTTTTAAATTGGTTTTGATATTGATGTGAATTTCCTTTTGGAAACCCTATTTAGTGACGGTTTAGAGAATTGTGGAAAATTGGTCATTTTGTGGAAAGTTAAATTGGTTTCTTGATTTTAAAATGTTAATTTTAAAATGTATGTTTTCTAGAATTATGGTAAATAGTTTCATTGAAATGTTTTCAATAAAAGGATGGTTTTATTGAAATAAATTTTAAGTGGTTTTTTTAAAGGTTTTCAATAAAAGTATGGTTTTATTGAAATGGTTGAAATGATTGGTTTGACATTGTGATTGGGCATAAAATTTTGTGTGTGTTCATGTGAATTTGGGATGAATAAGGGCCAGGAGTCTCCCCCATCATTACTGGGATAGATAAGGGTTAGGTTTATCCCCCATCAAACATTCATGTTCATTTGGTATAGATAAGGGTTAGGAGTCTCCCCCATCATTACTGGGATAGATAAGGGTTAGGGCAATCCCCTATCAAACATTCATGTGTATTTGGGTCGGATAAGGGTTAGGGCTATCCCCTGTCAAACATTCATGTGTATTTGGTTTTCCACTGGAACTTTTAACTCTCTTATTCTAGGAAGTTCCAGTTGAAAACTGCCCAAAATAGTCAGTAAAACCAGCACTATAATTTATGGAATCTCCACCAACACATGTTATGCACATTACTTTAAAGTTTTTGGCAGTATGAGAGGGGGAATTTCTTATAAGTTTCCCCACTAGAACTTATTTACATTTCTAGTGAAACTTTCATTATATATTTTAGTTATCCTATTATAGGAAGTTTCAGTAAAATCCCACCTAAAATAGGCATTGAAACCAACATTGTAATTTATTGTATCCTCTCTAACACATGTTATCCAAATTACTCTAAAGTTTCTGGTGGTTTGAGGGGGTGTGGGATTGCTTGGATGTTTCCCCACTAGAACTTGCTTGCATTTCCTATGAATCTTCTATTAGAACTCACAGTTCTCTTATTCTAGGAAGTTTCAGTAGAAGTACACCTAAAATGGCCATTGGAACTGACACTGTAATTTATGGTATCCCCACCAACACATGTTATACACATTTATCTTAAATTTCTAGTGGTTTGAGAGGGGTAATTGTCTAAAAAAATCAACTGGAACTCACTTGCATTTCTAGTAAAACTTTTACTGAAACATATGGTTCTCACGTTTTAAGAATTTCTAATGGAATGCCTCCTAAAATAGACATTGAAAACAACACCATAATTTATAATATTAACTCCAAGACATGTTGTGTATATTACTCTAAAGTTTATGGTGATTTGAAATGAGGAATTGTCTGGAAGTTTCCCCACTAGAAATTGCTTGCATTTCCTATTGGAAGTGCACATAAAATCTTATGCACATGATTCATGGTGAATACATACAGCTTCCATTTCCATTCCTAAATGATTTTACATCATTTATTATCCATAATATGGATCGTACTAGTTAGTAAATACACATTCATTATAGTTTTTCAATGAATAAACATCAACAAGATGAAACACTCAGGTGCCATGTGATGACACTCAAGCCATCATGATATAGTCGACGATCTTCATCATGAAGAGCATCAAGGAAGGCTATATAAGAGGATGATATCCTCTCTAGTTGTGTGGGTGATACTTGTGAGACTACCAATCCATTGTTGAACCTCTCTTCTTCCTAAAGTGTTTCTCATCATCTATAAAAAAGTTGTTAACATTAATTTAGTATTTGGGTATCCTCTTAATATGATCAAGGATCCAAGTGGTCAATGTATTACCATGGAGGTGGGTTGATTTTGTTTACTACTCCTCGTGATCTACCTCAAGTACACTCCATCTACATAGGAAGATGGAATCCACTGTTGTTCATGAGTTCCAGGTGCTCTATTTTTTTATAATACCATGTGTTTGATTCCTTGAAGATAGATCCTCCTATTTTTGGGTTAGTTCTGCTGCCAAAAATCATAAGATAATTTAACAAAACCCGTCAGTGGTATCATACATGTGTTTGATTTACTAGTTTTTAAAGAAAATGACACTAATGGAAAAATTACCTATACCAACGGTTTAGAACCATTGGTATAGGTCCCCAAATCGTTGGTATAGCCTGTATCAATGGTTTGGGAATCTGTTGGGTGATTTAGCATTGGGGAAGAACTATCCCAACAGTTTTCCCAAACCGTTGGGATAGGTAAATCTAAAAGAAAATTGCAGCGGAGGTTTAAACCCAGAACATAAAAGTTATATATCAGAGACTTTACCACTATCCTACAGTTACCTTTGTGAATATATTTTGATATATATATGTGTGTGTGTGTGTGTGTGTGTGTGTGTGTGTAATTTATATATTGATTTATTTGATGATATTCAAAAAAAGAATTCATAAAAAATAAGGTTACCTATCCCAATAGTTTGCCCAAACTATTGGGAAAAGTGGTCTCAAAGTACCCTTTCCCAATGGGAAAAGTGGTCTCAAAGTGGACCCTTTCCCAACGACTTGGGAAAACCATTGGGAAAATTGGTGTCAAAGTACCCTTTCCCAAAAATTTTGGAAAAACCATTGAGAAAGGTGACATATCCAACAGTTTTTATAAACCATTGGTATAGATGTGTTGGTATAGGTAGGATTTTTAATAGCATGAAGAATAACATTTTTTTTAAAACTGTTGCAGGTTATAAAACTTTACATGAGTTGTGTAAAGGTAAATATGATTTTCCCTTATGCAAGGAGGCCACATAAAGGTTATACCTTCATGAAAATGAGATATGCAAAGGTAATGAAGTTTTACCATCATGCAGTAGATGCTACGTAAGGATCATCAGCTTATTACCCTTATAAAGGTTCTCGTGTGAAGTTCAAGAAGGCACCGTGTAAAGATTTTTAATGTTTGCCTTTACACAGCATAATAAAAATTAAAACGTGGTCAAAAATAAATTGTAATAAATTAAAGTATGAGGGTTTTTATTAAATTAAATGAATTATTTAAATTCAAATAATTCAATATTATTCAGTCCCTTATTAATTTAATTTTAATTTCTAAAATTTAATTAATTAATTAATTTAATTTAATACCAAAATTAAATTAATTACTTAATCAAATTTAATACCTAAATTGAATTAATTTTATATCCAGGTATTAAAATATATTTTAGACCACAAATTAATATTTTAATTAATTTAATTTAATTTTAAAATTAAATTAATTTGGATTAAACTGGGCCTTGAAACCTCACGTAAACCCAAAGTGGGTCACGCCGAACCTGTGTAACTCTATTTTGGGCCATACAAACCTGTGCATGGTGAATCTGGGCTAGATAGACCCTCTCAGACCCATCCCAGGTGGGGAAGATCTGCCTGATCCCATCGTGGGATGGTTCAAACTAGACCCACACTGGTGTTGCCCGACTAACAGGGAGTACCTCACAAGATCACCACAACCAGTGGTGGTAGCCGGTTACATGGAGAGCGATAGTCGAGCCTAGATGATCGGCGATGCACGACAGACGGCCAGCGAGGCAGGAGGAGGGCGACCTAAGGCATAACACTCGTCCAGTAGGAGGGCGCGACGAGGTGGGTTCCTGACGAAGGGAGGCGTGACATCGGGGACCGGATCTGCAGCGATCCAGCTGGAGGCGATGGCTCTTGATACCGTCAGAGGCAGCTAGGTGCGGCGCCACCGACGACGGATGGCGGTAGAGGCCATGGTGGGTGGCTGACCTGGCTAGGCAGGAGCTCAAGGTCGTCAGGGTGTATCACAGAAGAGAAGGGATGTTGTGGGAGTCGGCTAGGGGGGGAGGGTGTGGTCGATGGTCTCTTGGATTCTCAGGGAAGCAAGGGTGATATGAAGGTAACGCAGCTCACCGATGGGGAGGTAAGGCTTTGGATACTCATGGGAGGTGTTCGTCCGGCCTGGTCGACGATGCCCATGGGGGGGGACCGGCTTAAGGAAGAGCCAAAAGGGAGGAGACCCCCTTCCTCCATTTACTTTTTTTTTGAATTTTTATTATTAGTAGAAAAAAAAAGGATATACTCATAGATACCATCTCTTGAGAAGTTTCACCCAAGGAGATGATGTCGCATATTGTAGAATAACCATGCAGCAGAAACATGACAGACCCATCAACTAAAGTCATGACTCAACAGAAACACGATCTTTATCATGTGTGTACTAACAAGGTCTGTTAGCAAGTTGGCTCTAGTGCAAGTAGGATTGTTGTAATAGTGGGTTCCCTATACCTAATTTGGACAGTACTTTTGATTACCATATCATGTATACAGTTAGATATACATGATGTATTCTTACCATTATAGTGTAGACTTTCTTGCATCCACTATTGAAATGGTAACGTCAATAGATTGATTTTAATATCAAAAGGTTATAGCAGATCTCGAGCTATAATCAGAACCTCAGGATACTATGAGATTAATCTTAAACAAAGGTCTTATGGTATAGATACATTATACTGACTGGACATAGTTGATATCTGACTAAGAGGTGTTGAGGGCTCATAAGCATTGAGGCTTCTTCTCATTAAATTCACACTTGGTGATCTCTAGTAGTGAGATCATGAGGACAGACCCACCAATGGGAACAACACATGTTTTGGGTGTCATTGGTTGTTTCTATCTATGAACATTTGTATTGGTATCCTAACTTGAGATAATTATCAATGTGTTCCATTTGATCATGTACTTTGATGTAAGGAAAAAACCATGATAATGAAATCATGGCGATGTAGCTTGTTTTGGGTGCATCATTGGTGGTATGACATTATATAGTTGAATGGTCAAGAAAGGATTTATTGCTTCCAGGTTGTGAAAGTAATATATCTCGGGTCTGGTTGATGAGGATGGTAATACCTTCATAAGTCCTTAGCCAAGGTAGTTGAGGGTAAGTTTGTCTAGATAGATCAAAAAACAATAAGGCAATTATAGATGATGACAAAAGTGTGTGTCATGCTTTATGATATATTTAAAGATGAATAGATTATAGTATACAGGACGTGTTCACAAGTTTGTAGTCGTTACTATGACTATCCTTATCTCTTTAGGGGCCTTTATGGGTTTTTAGACTCCACTTTTCATATGTGAATATTATTCACTGCTATCGTGATAAAGACTTAGAGGGTCACACACAATAGAGTATTCAAGAATTGCCCATTTCTACTGAATATGTAATTTAGACATCATGGGCCCCACCATGGGGTCTGAGTATTATTTAGGTTTTCGATCATCAAATAATAAATAAATTCATTATTATTCAAGTAAATAATAATTGGGTTGAATTTATTTATTAAAAGTATTTACAAGTTAAGTAAATACGAGGAATAATATTAATCAAATGAATATTATTTTAAAATTCCAGGTTCATTTAATATTAAGTGGGAATTGCGAGTTGAGTTCAATAAATCAGTTTTATCACATAATATATTTAATATATATTATAGTTATGTGATAAAATATAAATAATATTTATGATACATTTTAGTTTTTCATTATTATTTATTTAGTGGATGTTAAATATACGGGGCTGGGGAACCCAATTTGGGTATTTGATCATCCACTATAAATAGGCGAGGGGGGCTCTTGCACAATAACTATTCATTATGAGATTTCTAGAGCCACTCTCTCCTCTCCCGCTTTCTAGGGAGATAAGCTCTCAACCCAAGTGATCAGATTGAGTTCATCTCCTTTCATCGAAGGCATGTCTATGTGGCGATCATTGGGACATCGAAGGCATTGTCGGATCACCGCACTAGCACCCGGAATTCAACGATTGACATTCCTGTGGTTTTTTAAAGCACATGTGGATGATCTAGAGGGATTATGATTTGGATCATTTGAGCAGTGATTGTCAGCGAGAAGCATGTCAAGTGCGGCTTCAGATCGAAAAGGGTATGTTTTCAGTTTATGTTTTTGTGCTCTTATTAATTTAAGTGAGATCCTCAGACCGTATCTGGGTTCAGATCGCTGAAAGAGGAAAAGTCTCATCGCCCTAACGATGAAAAATATTTTAAAATCCCCGGCTCACCGGTTTCTGATGCCACCCTGGTACCTTCATCCTTGATGGTAAGAATTCTTGGCATGAGGCCTTGACAGTATGTTTAAGAAGTTTGACATTATGCATTCCATCATTATGAATTCAGTCATTAATATTCCATGTAATTATTCATTAAGTTAGAATATATGTGGTTAAGTTTCAAGATTATGTGATTATTTATATGAAATTATTTTATAATCATTTATTTTTATCATATTATGCCTTATCTATTCATGATAGTCAGGTTATTGATTAAATGGCATGTGTTTTAGTTATTTACCTTGTCATATTGTTTATGATTATTTATTCATGATATCTTCCACTACATGTTTACCTTTACTGAGCATCCAATCTCACATATTTCTTATGTTTTATTTTACTCAGGATATTAGGAAGCTTTTTGTGATTAATATAGAGAGATAAACTATGAAGAATAATGGTGTTCTCAAAGAAAACACTTTGTGTATTTTATTTTTTTAATTATAATGTGAATTTCAAGTATATATCTAGTTTACTAGGACTAGTAAACAATTCGGTCCTTCGAGATGCAATTACTTGTATCTTATTCCAATGTAATAAAGTTGATATTGACTCCAAGTTACTAGAGTCGGGGTCGCTACACATATGAATAAACAATACAATTGAATCAGAATGCCTTAACAATTAATAACTTTCCATATTAGAAGAACAATCATACAGAATTTCAATACTTTCTCCCTATCAGAATGATTATAAACCATCCAAAGAAATATGGTGTATGGTTTCATTAGAGTATATCCTCAATACAAGATTTAACAAAGTATGTTGACATAGATGAAAATGCTTTAAAAAGTTCACATGAAAGTTTCTGGAGGAAAATACCCTTTCTACTTTGAAAATCACTTTTTAAAATCTAAAAATTGTGCATGTAATAAATAAATCATTTTATTTAAAAATAAACTTGTAAACATGTGAATGAAGCTTCAAAAAAATTGAGGTTTCATGACAGTGGGAAATTCCGTTCATGTCGTATAAGTTAAAAAAACATTTCTTTCACACTTTTGTAAGAAAAGTCAAAAAGTACCTTGTTTGGAAAATGACAAGAAAGTTCCTTTTAAAACATTTTATAAAAAAAGTCAAACAATGGTAAAAATGACTTTAAACAGACATTAGATAATAGTAAAAATATTTTTGAAAACATTTTTAGAAAATATGAACATGGAAAAGAGATATTCCTTAGTCGGTACTTAAAAATAAAAAATCTTAAATAATAATGAGATTGTGAAATAAACTCTTACTCAGGTTCGATTTCCTTTGTACATGTTCAAACCTCCTGTATAATAAATATAGATTTATTATACATCTATTCCAGAATCATTATTATATCATATATATCATATATATTCATTTAATGGATGGAATGAAAGAAAGTTAAATAATATTTCACCTTTAAAAAATCATTATTATATCATATATATCATATATATTCATTAAATTTATCCTTATTGTCATCCAGGTAAAATAGAAATAAAAAATGAATCACATCGCTTTGTGGAGGTGGTAGTTCACACATACATACGAACAATGTTGTTGTTTCTCAATGGATTGGAATGTAAGAAGGTATATATGATATTATCATTATAGAGGTGTAATTATTTCATAATTATCATGTATTCTCATTAGTTCTGTCTTTGTAGTCATTAAGATAAAATGGTGATGAAAAACGAATTACACCGCTACGTGGAGACGGTAAGCCGTACGTACGCATGAGCGATGTTTTCGCTTTTCGTGGGATAGAAAATAAATGGAATATGGCCATCACATAATCATAATAACATATTATTACATTTATGAAACTGTAGTTATTATTTTAGGATGAGTGCAACACATGAAGAGGAAGTATAAGAAGAAATAAACTTGAAAGAATCGGTAAAGAAAATTATCTCTTCTTCGGTGAACTTCATTTAGAACTCTTCTTAAGGGACCCAGGGTTGCTATTTTGGAAGGGAAAGGTCCTCAAGAACTTGGATAAGGATGTTGATGATATGAATGGGTAGGGGTTGGTCGAGGTATGTGGCTTAAAGTGGTGCAAAGAAGTAAGGGAGGTGCTCTTTTATAATTGAGGTGGGGGGTACTTTTGGAATTTCATAAAATATAAAATTAATATAAATTATTTATCATGTTAAAATGGATCCAAATTGATATTATTATAATATAAGGTGTAGATAAGTCTAAATCCCTTCATTCAATAAAATTTGGATGAGTTTTGGATGTGTTTTCACCCTTGTCTTTTAATATTAACCCTTCATTAACCCCTTTGACAATTACCACACTATTAAAATTTTATACCCTCTAAGGGTCGATAATGTTACTATAAAATATCAAACGACCCATAAATGGATCATGTTAGATGTTATTAACAATATCTAATTCATTTGGGTTAATCTAAGATTTTTATGAATTTTAAATCATTTAATAAATTATTATTTTTATAAAATATTAAAAATGTCAATTTTAGAACTATTCATTTAGGTTGACTTTAATAATATCAATACAATAAAGGAATTGAGAACCAATGCATCCACACCTCTCTAATATGTCATTTTCATCTATAAAATTTGTGTTTCTCATTAAATATTTCAAATTGTACAACTTTTATTGATTTTAATATCATATATTTTACTTTTTCATTAATTAAATAATTATTGTGTCAGCGTTGTGTAAGCATTTAAGGTAATTATTTCTTCACAAAAAAATTAAAAATAAATTACCATGATGAAGATAGATCATTTATATTTAAAAGGAGTATTTATAATCGAATATGTCACCTGGTTATGTCTAGGTTAAAAATATTATATTTATTAAAAATAAGAGTGTGACATTTTTTACTTTTCTTTACATAAAATATTAAAAAGGTCATAATCGCATCCAGATGGAAACATAAGACAATTTACCCTAATACTGGATGCTTATGGATTAAATTGACTCATACAATAACATCAGGCAAGTGTTAGAGTCATTTTATAGTTCTTATCATATTAATTTTAACCATTAATTATCTGATTTACCTTTTATCGTAGCAACAAAACGTACTAAACTCACTATTCATATTGACCAAAAATAAAATGAATCAATTTATTAAAATTGGACATCCTAATTCCAAATACATGATTCATTCTTTAATATTCAATTTCAATAAGTGGTATAAATTAATTGAAGATTAAAATGCAAAACACAGTGAAAAGAAACTTTTCGAAAAAAAATTATTTTTAAGTATAAAAATGTTTTAATACCAAATTCAATCATAAAAGTGATTCCAATGAATTTAATTGCATTATTAATAATATAGTAGAACTAATTTTACTTTTGAAATATTTTAAAATAAAATGATACTTTTAAAATGCTTGAAATAAAAATACAGTTTTCAATAAAAACATTATTTTTCACTATTCACAAGAAATCAATTTTTTCAGAAAAAATCTCAAAACTTTACACAAAAAATTTTGATATGCTGATTTCAAAAATGAAGTTCATTTTATCAAATGCATTTTCTAAAAATGGAAAAAACTAATTATATTATTTGCTCATAAAAAGTAAAAGAAAAAATATTTCTGAAGAAAACATATGAAATGACTTTACTAAAACCCGAGTCTTTATTTCTTAAGCATTAATCAAGGAATTTGTATTGATTAAGACCTTTGTATATATTTCATAATATGGTTAATCATATTCACACCCGTCAATTTAACGTTTATGTTATAACGACCATGTTAAAATAATAATATTTTAACAGTGCATCGCGGTTCGTTTAAGCTCGCGTGTTGTATACGCTACTGAACATAACATTCTTTTAAAATACTGAGGTTGTGTGTACTGCAAGGTATTAACGAAATTAAATTTATTTAAAAAGAAACATATCACAACATCTTGAGGTGTTACATCGATGAATAAACGTGATTTTGCAATAGTGACGCCTTCGGGGTGAACAAAGAAATAAGATATATGAAATTTCATAGTTCATTGCATGATCACCAAACTTCGGATCGACATACGATAGGTACGCGGTGTTCAACACTCGACTACTTTCAGTGGCATCGTTTCATCTTTTCATTTGATAAATTATGATTGTCCTAATGTCGACCGAGTATGTTATTAATCAAACACGTTTACTTCAAGGAATGCAGTGAAATTTGTCAACTGTGAGTCTTTTCAGGAGCTCATTTCTTTTCTCGTAACAAGAGATTAGAGAAATAATTTATATATTTTTTCAATGTTATCAAGATGCAATAAATAAATATGATATGAAAAATAAGGCTCATGTTGACAACTCTTCAAAAGAGTGAAGTTGATGTGCACGCGGAAGAGCATGTCAAAAAGGATAATGTTTAGAAAAAATACGAGATATACCCTTTTTGTGCTGATAACATGTTATGATAACATGTTATGAAATTGATTGAAACTGCAAATAATTTCGAAACTGAAAATAAATCATCAATTGTAGGTGATTCATATTGTTGGATATTTGTATGGAGATGACGAGCGGACATGCTAATGTAAATGAGAGACAAAAGTAGAGACAAAATTTATAAGGTAAAAAATCCTCACTCATTTCATTAATGTATCCTCGTATATTGCATTGGATAATAACTAGTTATTATAATAATTATTACCGTTTCTTATTGTAGCGTGCCTATATATATAAACCCAGCCCTTCCCATGGCCACTTTGGATCCCGCCGGCACGCCAAAAGCAACCTCCGCCACTTACAGCCGATTCCATATATGATTCTGGCCTGACGTCGGCCCGCATCGGAGGCCCTGGAACGCGACAGGTAAAACGACGTCGTTTTAAAATCCCAGCTTCAAAACGCTGCTGTCAAGACGACATCGTCTACTCTTCCAGATGGTTCCAGGAGAGCACGGGGGAGGGTTTGCCACAGCTGGGCAAGCTCACTCCCACGCCCTCGGTGTGGGAGAGCAACGGAAGCCTGATTTATCACCCAGGCGTTCTTTAAGTTCTTCATGATTTCAAATCATTCTTTAATCTAATCGCCTTCTTCTATCCGGTTTGTCCTTTCTTTAGTTTTGTCTGTCACTGTTTGACACTAGCATTTGATTCTGAATCTGATGTTCGTGTTCCCACTGTAAATTATTAACCGTTTCCTTCTACTTGTTCTCCGTGAACCATACCTTCTACTGTTATTTAGACCAGGCTATTCATTGACCAATCATACCGGGTTTTTTGTATTTTGGCATTGAATACGTGTGTAAATCTCGGGGAGGCTGTTGCGCAAATGCCGTTCTCTAGATACCATTATAAAATGGATGGAATGGTCTATATTGTTTTCTGAGTTTTCAAAGTCTCTTAAATATTTTTATTCATTTTCCTTTTTCTTATTTTTTGTATATTTTTTAATATGCAATTTTTGTCCTCAAATATTCCATGAGTGCCTTCTCAAATCGGAAGGTCAAAGAAAATGGGTCCTGAGAGGTTCAAAAAGGGCTTGTTAGTTCATCATTTGTCATTATACATCCTCCTAATTTTTTTTTCTTAACAACGGTCTTTTCCACCAAGCAGTTGATGTCAAATCATGTCACGTTAAAAAATAATATTAAACCTACGTTTAGGATTTGATTGATAGTTTTGGATGAGATGAAATGAAACAATCGTTAATAAAATGAAATAAAATGCAGTGCAAGAATAAAATAAACTAGCCCATGTCTATGGCCATTCCATTATAAACATCACCTCTTGATTTGGGGGGTCAAGGATTTTGTGACTTTGTATAGTGGTAGGTCATTTATTTCAATTCCATTCTATTTCATCCTCTTTCCGTAACAATGATCTGAATCATTTAAATAGTTTATTCCATTTAATTTCATGCTAAAAACAACTTTCAAAAGTACTCTTAGGATGCTTTTTATCTCACTTCCAATATTTCTTTTGGTGCATATTCAAGTTTTGAAATTCGAGTGTGGTTGCTGCTTCTGTCACGAGCTACTCTCACTGGACCTCCCCTGGGCTGATAGTGAATACGAGTGTGACTCCCGAAGTCCGCCACCAACAGGTCACTAGTTGACGACTAACACCGGAGGTATGAAAATACACATGAGAGACATTACCCTCATAAATCCTAGGAACAAAGCAATAACCACTGATCAATCTGGTATAATAATAAGTAAACCAAACCCAAGATGCATGTGATATCATATATAGAACAAAGTATCTAAAACAAATACCCAGAATGCAATTCCTAGGCCAGTGACTCCACAAACACCTGCTAACTCCAATAATCACCATGAGCTAGTAATGCCTAGCTCAATCACCTACTTCGTCCTGCAAATCTGCAAATCTGATATAGAATATAGTAGAGAGCTTTCAAGTATACTTAGCAAGATTCTCACCAAAACTTCTTGTGTAAATGCGGAAAAAGTATGCTTATACCTCAATGAATAAACAATGAAACCAACTCGTTACCTATACCAGACCAAGTAATTCTCCCCCTCGCTAAGGCTCACTCATCAAAACCACACACATCTATAATAATATAATATCCAAAGAATATATGAGAAGTTACCCTGTATCCAGCCCTCCACTGAATTAGTTGCCCTCACCCCAATAGTTTACGTCTTGGTCTTATCTTCCCCTCTATATCCACATAACCACATCACAACCACATATCCACAGTCATGCTCCACACACCACATCCTCATCACCACCACATCCGCATACAACGTCACATACCACCTTACGGTAGATAACCTAATCATGAAGGATATCAAACTTGTGCCCTCATCTCATATATGCCTCCACCGCACACCCACATCATTACGCACCATATCCTCAAGCCATTACAGCCCATACTACGTCTAGAAGAGAGAGCAGGGAAGAGAGAGTAGTCAGTCATTTGTATCCTCTGCAACTTGGATATTGGGGAAAACACCCGAAATCCAATACCCCATATGGGTATTGGTTACGTTACTCGACTCGGGTCGCGGTGCGTAAGAAATCACAACTACAATGAATATAAAATAGCAAACATACCCGATCTAGGACCAATAAACCTAACACACAACACTGATAACTAAAATTCATGCACCATTTTAAGTAATAATTTCATTGTTTAACAGGCATTTCTTGCCCAATTTTTAATGTTTTAATAGTTTAATACATAAAATAATCTTATATTTATATTTGGAGAATTTTGAAGAAAAAGGAAAAATGACTCGTAGCCATGTAAAAAAGTAATCCAGGCGGAAACTAATTGCGTAAGGAATGTTCCGCAGAAGCGAGGAGATTGGTTGATTACGCAAGAGTAACCGCATGATTGCAAAGGTTGTGTACGAATAAGCCACAATTATGTAAGAATAACTTGGTAGGTGTGGATGATGTGTAAGAATAACTCGACAGGTGCTAATAGCCTTCTTCTCGTGAGGTAATGGAACAAGATTCCAAGTCTTGTTCCCGTGCAGGCCTTTAAGTTTCTCCTGTATCGTCGCCATTGATGAGGATAAGTCTGGACTTTGGGTAGCCTCAACAAAAGAAGTTGACTCTCCATCCTCCATCAACAAGCAGTACCAGTGACATAGTTCGAGCGCCATATTGACGCTCTTTTCTCCCGAGTTGAATGTCGTGGTCTGGATTCAATCAGTTCTTGATCACCGTGCTCTGGTAACGCCTCAGAGGAAACATGCTCTTTGATTTTTCCTCCACCTCGATTGTTGTTTATGTGTTCTCTTTCTTCATGTCTCCATCAATCGTCATTTGCACCTTGTCTTCTATAAAAATGACATCTCTGTTGGTGATAAGTTTGTAGGCAATGAAGTCCCACAAACGATCTCTTCACACCATCGGTGTATTCTAAGGAGATATATTTCCTAGATCTCGAATCCAACTTTGATCTTTTCTAGTCATTAAACAGTGCATATACAGGACTTCCAAAAACATGTAACCGAGAATAGTCAGCGAGTTCACCCGTTCACATCTCCATCGGCGTTTTCAAATCAATCGCCACTGAAGGAGATTGATTGATCACATAACAGGCGATCTTCATCGCTTTTGCCCAAAACGTCTTGGGTAACTATTACAGTTTTCGAGATCGCCCTCGTTCCATCCAACATGGTTTTGTTCATCCGTTCTGCGACTTCATTCTGCCGAGCAATGTATGTCATCGTGAATTGTTTCTCGATGCCTTCTTGTGAACAAAAAGTACCAAACTCCTCGCTCGTATATTCTCTACCATTGTTAGTCCTCAAACATTTGATCTTCTTTCTAGATTCAAGCTTCTTCTGCGTTTTTAATGTTTTGAAGACTTCAAAAACATCCGTCTTCCTCTTGATTGGGTACACCCAACATCTCCTGGAATAATCATCAATGAATGATTCAAAGTACCTTGCTCTTCTTAGGGATATAACTGGTGCTTGCCAAACGTCAAAATGAATCAATTCTTAGAATTGATTTGTTTGCTGGCTCGGAAGGGGGCGTACCTGTTTTAGTTCTCACAACTGACGGGTTTCTCAAAAGGCTTGAAGCTGAGGTGGAAGCGCTCAAGGGGGTGAAGGAGGTGACCAAGTTCGCAGTGGTGTGGGGTGATATTCTTTTCCAAGAGGAGCTGCTGTTGCAGAAGGCCAGTTGGAGTTTACCGGGTTTGACGCTGCCGCTGAAACAATTGACTGCCTACCGTTCTGGTTTTCTAGTTGTCGATCCCAGATTTGAAGTTCCACCTTCACGACAAGGTGGTTTTTAAGGAGGGGGAAATGTTAGGTATGTGGGTGTGTAGACTGTCAGTATTAGTTGTGCGTATAGAGCTGGTATTATGAAGCCTAGGGGCAGTGTTGTAATTCCTCTTTTGATAGCTGTCGGCAGGTTGGTTAGGATTAGGGGTGATAATAAATAGGGGGTCCAGAAGTAGGAAGTGGGGTACACATATTCATTTGGCATTCTACCGCTGAGAGCTGGACGTTGGGAGGTCTCGGCATGCCCTTCGGGAAGTGGTCTTCTCAGGGGTGAGTTCTTCTGCGTTCCTTTTTCTCTTTCTTCTTCCTGCTGTAATTTCACCCTGCTGTATTACTCTGAATTCAGCAATACAGAACAGGCGTTCACTCTTTCATCTTTAATTCTACTGCTGAGTTGTTGTTAGGCTGGAAACCTAACAAACTGGTTTTTCTTCATTCAATAAGCTCCTTTGCATTCAATTCTGCATTAATTCCAGTCACTATGCTTTTACATATTTATTGCCACTTTTCATATTTTACATCTATTTATTGGTCATTTACTTTCACATCATTTCAGCATTAGAAACTTTAATTTATTAAACATAATCATTTTGGCATTAGTAACTTTAATTTATTAAACATATTAATAACAACAAGCTCATTACTGCACAGCCATCACCTCCTCACATCATTCATTTTACCACATATTACTTTACCACTTCATTTCATCCATCATATCTTCACCTTTATATTCCATACATTACAACTCACCCATTCCCAATTTACTTTTCAATTATTTCATTTATGAATTGTTATATCCACATCCTGGGCAACTACACACCAACCACAACAATCTCATCGCACCCTCGCATCAACAACTATGCCAACAACCCACAACAACGGCCACACCATCCCACGCCAACAATATCAACCACTGCCACAACAAAACATACCACCACCTCTTTGCCACAACAATATCACCCCTGCAATTTCAGCAATAATACCACATAAGTGCTGCAGCAACAAGAGCTCCCTTTTCCTCACACTTTATATAATGAGCAATTAATCAATTCCAGATTCCATGCTTCTTCATCTCATTACCAACTTTAAGTTGATTCAATCCCAACATGATTCATCAAACAACCATGTTAAGGCTATCATACCAATACCACATATGTCACAACAATACAAACATATGAACATAGCAACGACAAGAAGATAATCTAACACTGCATTGCAACAACATTATTACAACCACACCAATAATATAATCACAACAACGATGGCAATTCAATCATGCTTCATTCTTATTCAGCACTTCATGTATAATGTTTATCAATATTAATTTCGGATTTCCATATCCCCCTCTTCATTACTATCTTTAAGTTACTTAACCAATTATGAATATGATATAACATATCAACAACAACAACAATGGAGTACGACAACATGCTTACCAAATCAACATAGGCAATAACACAGAACAATAACATAGAAATCATGTAAAGCACATGCGATTCACTTCTTCCCTTTCAATTTTCTTAATCAGTTTCATTATCTTTATTAAGTTAATTCCAATTGCTTACTCATTGAAAACAAAAGCATGATAACGGGTGCGGAAGAATGAGAACGATGATTGAACACCAACAAGATACCAAGAGAAACCCTCAGCAACCTATAATTCATTAATCTCTGTCACAAACCTCGGATGCACCCAACCAAAACAAGATAATCCTCCTCTAAGAATATAAAGAACAAGAAAGATAGAGGGGAAAGAGGAGAGCACAACCTTGGATTTGTGAGGGATTGATCACATGAAGCTGAGGGCTAAGATTCGATCACAAAGGTCTTAGATCGCTAAGAAGAGAACCCACAACCGTCAAAGGTTCGAAGATGGTTGAAGGAAAATAAGTGAATTTGAGAAGCCATCCAAATTTATAATTAAAATTCGAGCACACACAAATCATGGTGTGGCGTAAGGTGTTACGGCGAAACGCATGTCAAATTCGAGAATCATAGCGCAATCTCCCCTTGTCTCCTCTAAATTTGGTCAAAAAATCGTTTAAAATTGATTTTACTGAGGAAGATCACAATGGAACGAGGAGCGTCATGTCATAATTCTTAAACATTCCGAAATCGTGGCGGAATCCTTAGGCTCCTCCCTCGAACCTAATAATTTCCAAGACAAACCATAGTGAAATGATGGATCATCACGCTGCAACACTCATGAAAGATTTAATTGAATCTACGTAAGATTAAATCAGAAGCACAACGAGACTCCGCAACCTATAAGACCACGGTGCACCAAATTATTCACACCTCAATAAAGCGACACCAAAATCTCACGGCTCAAAATTCATGTCGCAATCGAACACCTTGTGCCACAACACAATGAATCCCGACCCAACCAAGCCAACCCTCTCCTCCATCTCTGCCGAATGATAGATTACGACGTAACACACTAAATCATGGCGTATAAAGGGGCAGGGACCACCACAAGTAACTAACTGCACCCAGGGGCTGATTTGTCCCTCCTGGAATACGCCTTCTAGGGTGCTGAGGAGTCCCACGCCTTAACACTCACTATCGTTGGAAGGACAATCTTGCCCTCAAGACCATGAGAAGGAAATTGGTTATGAATGATGAAGACATCCTCCCAGGTGGCCTCTTCCTCAGGGAGTGTCTTCCACTTGATTAACAGCTGGGGAACATGAGTGCCATGTTGCGGAAACGCTGAGAGTCGCAACGACAAAATAGGTTTGCGGATGAAGAAAAAATAGAAGAAAGAAACACTCAGGACACAGAGATTTACATGGTTCCGGAAACGATCTCTACATTCACGGAGAGGCAGAAATATCACTATAGTTGGGAGCACAAAATTTCAGAGAGTTTCAGGGTTTTCAATCACACACAAAACCCTAACCCGAAATGGGCTAATTAGGAGGACGAAACACTATTCTACCAACCACACAAAAAGTCCGTTGTGCTACATTAAAATGTGTCTGAAAGTCCACATCGCTACAGTTTCACGACCATCCAAGTCCAGACTTTTACAGTGCCCGTCAGCTGGAAGTTCGTGGAGTTATGATTCTCTGTCGATGTCACCGGCCAGCCCTGCTGCAATAGCTGTGCCAAAGTCCGCACTGCTACAGTGTCCTGTCGGTGTTGTCCAGTCAACTCTGTTACAGTCAGTCATAGTTGCTATATTGCCCCAAAATTTGGGTCGGGGGCCTTCGGGCCCTGGACCCCTAGGGCCTCCGGAGCAGGGTGCACGTCGCCCCTTGCAACCCCCAACGAGCTCATCGCGGAGCTCGACCCACGGAGTTGCGGTCTGGTGCACAGTATGGGCCGCAAGCATTCGGGTCAACAACATCCAAAGAGGATCGGACTACACCAATCCAACAATCTTCCACTTGGAGCCTGATCCGCTATGATGACCTACTTCAATGCCACTGACTTAGACAACTTACTTAATCTGAGTTCATCCTTTTTTTTTCACTCAGCATTGCGTGCTTTTCATTCACAACTTCAATTTCAAGCTGACGATTCTTGAAATACCAGCTGTTTTCCCTTTTGTGCTCACATGGTGTTCTCCCATATTCTGCCTCTCATCCTCCATTCATCAATGAAGACCAACAGAGGCACAACAGTGCCTCAACTTATGTATTATCTGTCACGAACCAAGCCGAGTCGTCATCCAAACTGGCGCCCGATCCGGTCTGTGGCATGGCCCGAAGGACGTTCTCTATCCCCACGGGCTGACACTAGTGTCCGGGTATCATAAATAAAGAGTGAGAACGATTTACCCGAATTTACATGCATTAAACAACCAACAATAATCAATAAATCAAATCTGAAAATTCAAACCAAACAAACCTTAAACAATTTTCATAATTGAATTACAAGGTTTAAGTCAAAACCAAACAAGGCTACAACAAAAAGGAACCACAAGACTAACTCATAAATAAAGAGTGAGAACGATTTACCTGAATTTACACGCATTAAACAACCAACAATAATCAATAAATCAAATCTGAAAATTCAAACCAAACAAACCTTAAACAATTTTCATAATTGAATTACAAGGTTTAAGTCAAAACCAAACAAGGCTACAACAAAAAGGATCCACAAGACTAACTCAAAAACCACCACATGGCAAGGGGCATCACCCTCAAGCCACCTCCACAACACCGCACCAAAAAAGATAGCTACCAATCCAAACCGTCGTCTCCAAAAGCTTTACCCTTACCCGTTTCAAACATTACCAAGTCTACTTACACCTAAAGGTGTAAATAGGGTGTGAGCCTAAGCTCAATAGGATGAGTTAGAGTTGTTGTCCTAGAACCAACTGTTTGTGCTTTGATTACATGGATATTTAATGTATATAAATATTAAACATCTTATTACATATTGTTCATTGTTCTGCATAACTATGATGTAATAATATCCTAGAGTATTTGTGGCATTGATATGGTCATGGCAGTTCCTCGCTATGATGAGAACCTTGAAATGCTATAACAATATTCTTAAATATAGTTTTGCGGTTGGATGACATATTATGATGGACACATAATATACAGACCATCAGGTGCGAGTACTCGTAAGCAGATGATACTTCCTCTCATGAAGTTCGCACTTGGTAATTTCCAAGATAGGAGATTATGAGAACAGACCTGCCAGTAGGAATTCTGCATGTTTTGGTGTCATCGGATATTCCTATCTGCGAGCGTGTGTAATGGTCCTTAGATTTTAAGATTATCATTAATACGTGTCATGACTCGCACACTTTGATTTACTGACGAAAATCATCACGCTATATGTTGGTGGGAAGTAGGGTACGTTGGGTGCGTCACAAGTGACACGTTATTAATGGATAAGTCGAGGAAGGATTCTCTTCCATTTACGGAAGTTGATGTCTCGGCCCTTTGATTGAAATAGAGCCGTCACGCGAAATTTTATGACCATGGTGTAACGACGAGTTTATTTCAGGTAGTCAAAGAGCGATGTATCAAACACAAAGGTTGATGACATTATCATGAAACTTGTTTGATGAGATATTGAGACAAGGAGATTATATTACGCAGTGAACGTTTGTATGTGGATGTCATTGTTGCAACTTTTAAGTTCTTTCTCTTGGGTGCCTTGACCTGTTGTTAGACAGTACTCTTGGACTTTAGGCAAGCCCGCCTAATGCCAACAAAAAAGAATCCTAGAGGGCCACAGACTAAGTGTTTTTGGTGGTCTCGGTTAAATTCTATTTGAATTTAATTAATGAAATAAATATTATTCTCAAAATCGTGGAATAATTTTATTCAAGTTAAAATGATCGCATAAATTAAATAAATATTTATTTACCGAATTGTGAGTAAAATATATTTATTTATTTTATTGAACATTTAATAAATAAATATTTATTTGTTTGTAAATAAAATATTTATTTAAAAGAATAATTTATTTATTTATTCGGGTGTTCAATAAATGGAAGTGAAGTTCGAGCGGACCAAGATCGTTCCGGTAGTAAAATAATTATTTGCAAGATAGTAAATAATTATTTAACCAGTCGGCACAAGTTAAAATAATAATAACGCTGCTATTATTTAGTGACGCTGCTATTATTTAGTGACGCGAAATTTTATTTATAATTCCGTTTTGCGCAAGTTAGCGCCTCATAAATAATGATGCGATATTATTATTAAGAGCATGAGTTTTTTCTAAGGTTATGAATGCATTTAATTGATGTTACGCAATTAAATATTGTAATCGAAGCCCCATGTCGATAAATAGACAAGTACTTCTATTGTGCCATGTACCGAACTGCACGCCCGGTGAAATGAGAATTGTTGAGCTAAACGATTTCTCTCTCGAATCCTTTTCCCTCCCCTCTCAAGAACGAGAGATGTTTTTGAAGATCGAAGAACAAGCGATCAAGAACGACCGACACAAGACACCCGCTTCGCCGCACTAGCACCCTAAGAATGAGTGATATCGATAGAAGACCATCGGAGCACGTGTGGATCACCGCTAGAGGGATTCTGGTTTGGTCCTCACAAGCGCAACAAGACAATCCGGAAGGGTCATTCCGGCCGATCAACATCATCAACGAAGAAAGTACCGAAAATCCAAATATTCTTTTCTTTATGAAATTAATTAAACTAATTATAAACATGATATGCAATTTTTTTCTCTCTTGGATATGGCACCTTTCTTCTTTTGTCTAAATCATTGATTTTAATTCGTGAATATTGGCGTTCATCGTCGTATTGATCCTGGATTGGTTATCGATTATGGCAAAGTTGGGCCCCACCCAATGTTGCGCATCCGCTGTGTCCGGATCCTTCAAGTGGTATCAGAGCGAGCTCATCATTTTTTATAATTATTTAATTATCGTTGATGATTTACGCTTTAATAATTTAGTTTGTGAATTCAAGGTTTAATCGTTCTTGTAATATGAAATTTCGAGATATGTTCGTTTTTTTGTTTCTTGCAGATTTCACGAAAACAAATAATTTTTGGATTAAAATTAAAACGAGAAACTCATAAGGGGGCGCTGACGATTTTACCCAAGTGACACGAAAGTACACGCCGTGTGTTCGGACCTACACTTCGTGTTCTCTGCCATACACGCCGTGTAATCCGGACTACACGCCGTGTAGTCGTGTTCAACGCATTGGGAGTAATTCGGCAATTACTCAAGCTGTGTGCATTTATTACATGCGGTGTAGTTAATTTTACACCGCGTGTTGATCGGGACAGATAGGCACACACTTACCGGATTACACGCCGTGTGACCCACTGCACACGACGTGTAGTCCCTTCGGGTCAGGGGCAAAGCCGTGTATCCCATACATGGATTGAGCCAACCGGTAACCGTGTAACGTGGAGACACACGACGTGTAACCCCCACTGTACATGCTGTGTACTCTGAAGTTTCCGAAGTACGCCTCACACGCCGAGTCCTTAGGCGTTTACTTTGGGAAAGACGGTGAAGGTAGTACATGCCGTGTAGTTGGAACTACATGCCGTGTACTTTACCAAATTACACAAAATTAAAACTTTAATATTTGTGTAACGTTCAGAACTACTTATCATGTATAAATTGTACTATAGGTTGTTACTTTATGCATTGAAGCATCATGTATGTCATATGTCAGAAGAGTAAAACAATATATGAATATATTACATGTTGAGTAGATTCGAACAGGTATTCACCAAGTTACCTCCAAGGTGCATTTATGTGCAAGGATGAAAATCTCAAGAAAATTCAGAAACAAATTAAAATAAATGGATTGATTAATTAAAGATAATAATTAATCGATTCGAATGCGATTTATCTAAATAAGAACGATTAAAGAATTGAATGCTAGTTCTATTAAATGCGTAACTCATTGTATATATGTGGATGATCATGAGCTAGACCAGACTTTGTATGTGATTCGTTTCCCTTTTAATTTATTTGTTAAATTAATTGTTGCCTGCGTTCTATCTCCCCTCATTAATATGTAGGGCCTGCGTGCCGATGGTTTCTTTTATGTAAACCTCTTTTTACCCCTAACCTACGTGTGAGTTAAAAAACATATGTAATGGATGGAGCTCTCAAGACAGTGAAGGCGGTTCAAGCTGGAGCCGAGACGAAACCAATCCCAGGAGATACAAAGGTGGACAAGTGGAAAGCTGTAAACACGAACTCAAAAGCTTCAAGGTGTTTCTTCCCTAGGTTAGAGTTAGTTTATCAATCGCTAGATAAACTAACCATTAGAAAAACTCATGATCATTCCCTTTATTTTATTTTTGTCAGTTGCATGGTTTTTTCATTGTAGATGTGTTGTCGTGATCACATAATTAATGAACTAACAAACATGCAAGATGGAACTTAAATAAAACAGGCTTATGTGTAAATATTATCAAGACATTGTTAATCACTTAAGTAAGTTCCACTCAATATGAACAATCATGTGATAAAGATAATAAACAATTTATGCATAAGAGATAAAAACCCCTCAATAAAATATTAAGTCAGACTAAGCCTTCCTTTACTTGATTAAGGGCAAGACTTAATAAAACTATGTGTTTGACCAACCCTTGTTGGGACACTTACTTTTATACAGGAAGCCCTTATGAAAGGTTTCAGGTTGACTTAATCATATTGCATCATGAGGAGTAGCTCTTGCTAGACTTGGTGTAATATTGGAGGCAAGAGTTGAGGAAATCCAAGTCAGGATTTCAGGATTAGGGAGTCCACTCAACAGATTAAGGAGTTGCAAGCCCGCAATTGGAAAAGACCTGCCTACCTAAATACCTTCAAATAGCTTGACCAACCCTTGTTGGGGTTATGCGAAGGGGGATATGGATCCTTGCCACTATAAATGTCATGGCAACTGGACATTCCGAGTTCAATGGGGAGGGCTATTGAGACTTGATAAAATAACGAGAGACTTAATAAAATTAATTTATTATTTCTCATAAAATGTAATCAAGAAAGTATTAATGATATGCTATTTTAATTGTAGAATAAAATGACAAGTTCGTCAACCACACTATCTCTGCGGTCAATTCTGGATATAGACAACATTCTCACCGGCAATAACTTCCAGGAATGGATTAGACGCCTTCGGGTTATTCTATGCCATGAACGGAAGTCTTACGTGCTGGAGTCAGCATTACCTGATCCGACTGCCTAAGAGGCGAGTGATCAAGATTTTCTTGTCTATGATCAACATATGAATGACGCGGTCGACGTTCAATGTTTGATGCTATCATCAATGTCTAGTGAGCTCATGAAGTCTCACAAAAACATGAATGTCTATAGCATGCTCGAGCACCTTCTTGTCTTTACCAGGAGAGAGCAAGACATGAAAGGTTTGAGATATCCAAGCACTCTTTTAGAGTAAGCTTGAAGAGGGTGCCCCAGCTGGGCCTCATGTAGTCAAGCTCATTGGCTACATTGAGCGCTTGAAGGTTCTAGGGTTTAAACTTCTCGAAGAACTGGACACCGATCTCATTCTTGCATCACTCCCTCAGAGCTTCTCCAGCTTTGTTGTTAATTTCAATATGAACAACATTAGGTTCTAGGGTTTAAACTTCCCGAAGAACTGGACACCGATCTCATTCTTGCATCACTCCCTCAGAGTTTCTCCAGCTTTGTTGTTAATTTCAAGATGAACAACATTGAGAAGTCTTCATCTGATCTTCTTATCCTCATTTGCCAGCTTTAAGCCCAAAGATTCTTCACGCCCTTTCAAGAAAAAGAAGATCAAAGGAGAGGAAAGTGAACAGGGGCTGTTTGTTTTTCGCATGTGCCAAGAAGGGCCACTGGAACAAAAACTGCACCCAACCAAAGAAGCAAGGGGAAGCTTCAGGTGCATTTGTTATCGAGTGCAATTTATCTGTTTTTACAAATTGGGTATTGGATATAGCTTGTGGTGGTCACATATGTATTCAAATATAGAAACCAAGTAGATTCAGGAAAATTGACCGAGGGGAGGTAGATCTATGAGCAGCCAACAAAGCCAGACTTGCTGTTGTAGCTGTCGGGGACTACCACCTCACATTGTCAACTGGGATGATCTTGGTGTTAAAGAGTTGTTTTTGTGTGTCTTATGTAACCAAAAACATTATTTCTTTATCCAGACTAGATACAGATGGATTTGTTTTCAAGTTCGGAAATGAATGTTGCTTCTTTTACAAAGATAACTTTTGTTTTGGTAGGGCACATTTATACAATTGTCTTTACGTGTTGGATTACACAAATCAAGTAATGACAATCATAACAAAGATACTTCGCATGACTCATACCATACCCAACTTTAGCATCACCGACTAGGTTATGTAAACGAGAAACGCTTGACAAAGTTACATCAAGATTGATATTTGGATTCTTTTGAACTAAAACCACTTGACGTATGTCATGCGTGTTTACAAGACAAAATGACCAAAGCCCCATTTAGTGGGAAAGGTGAAGGGCCAAAGAGCTTCTTGAATTGGTTCATACCGATGTGTGTGGACCATTTCCAATTGAAGCAAGAGGCGGGTACTCATACTTCATAACTTTTACTAATGATTTTAGTAGATATGGATATATCTACTTAAATGAGGTATAAGTCAGATTTTTTTGATATGTTCAAAGAATACAAGAATGAAGTTGAGAACCAACCTGGTAAGAAGATTAAGAAACTCCGCTCAGACCGAGGTGAAGAGTATCTTAATCAAGACTTCATTGATTACTTACGGAAGTTTGGGATCTTATTCCAACTCACTCCTTACACGCCTTAGTGGAATGATGTAAGTGAAAGGAGGAACCACACCTTGTTGGACATGGTGAGATCAACGATGAATCATACAAGTCTTCCATTATCCTTTTGGGATATGCGTTACAAACAGCGACACACATACTAAACCAAGAACTAACTAAATCGATAAATGGTATTCCATACGAGCTTTGGAGTGGAAGAAAAATCATGTTATCAAATTTACATGTGTGAGGGTAGTGAAGCGTTTGTTAAGGCCTCTTCAGGTAACAAACTTGCACCCCGAGGCACAAGGTGTACCTTTACAGGATACCCCAAGGAAACAAGAGGATATTACCTATACAATCTCTCAGACAAAAAGGTTATAGTGGCAAGACACGCCATATTCCTTGAGAGGGAACACATCTCTAAAAGAGATAGTAAGAGCGAGATAGACTTTGATGAAGTCGTGGCTCAAGGCAAGGTACACAAGAGTTGGTACAAGAACAAATTCCACAAAGCCCCGTGTAAGAAGAATTTGTTCCAGAGACACAAGTACTGTGTAGGAGTGCAAGATAGGTTAGAGAACCAGAACGGTACGGTTTTCTAGTTACCGAGGATGGTGACTCATTATTGGTTGATAATAATGGTCCTCTAATCTACAAGGAAGCAGTAAGTGGCACAGATGTTGCCAAGTGGCAAGAAACCATGAATTCTAAAATGGATTCCATGTACCAAAACTAAGTCTGGATTTTGGTAGATCCTTCAGTTGATGTAAAGCCTGTTGGTTGCAAATGAGTATTCAAGAAGAAACTGGAAATGAAAGGACAAGTCAGTACCTATAAGGCACAACTGGTTGCAAAAGGGTTTAAACAGCGTTAAAGAATTGACTACGATGAAACCTTTTCATCAGTTGCAATGCTGAAATCCATCAGAATTCTATTGGCCATTGCTGCTTACCCATGACTATGAGATTTGACAAATGGATGTCAAAACAACCTTCCTTAACGGGAACCTGGAAGATGTCTACATGACACAACCTGAAGGGTTTGTGACTCCAAAGGATACCAATAAGGTATTCAAGTTGCAGAAATCCATTTATGGATTAAAGCAAGTATCCAGGTCATGGAACATTCATTTTGATGAAGCCATAATGAAATTTGGTTTTATTTAGAATGAATGTGAGCCTTGTGTCTACAAACGGTTTAGTGGGAGTGCGGTTTTTCTAATAGTATACATTGATGATATATTACTTACTGGAAATGAGATACCAGTCTTACAGTCTGTCAAGGCATGGTTGAATCAATGCTTCTCCATGAAGGATTTGAGTGTGACAACATATATTCTTGGGATCAAGATCCATCGTGATAGATCCAAGAGATTGCTCGGCCTAAGTCAAAGTACATACATTGACAAGATACTGAAGAGATTTAGTATGAAACAATCCAATAGGGGATTGTTGCCAGGGTCACATGACATTCATCTTTCTAAGAAAATGTGTCCTAAACACATGAGGAAAGAGAGAGAATGACCATGACTCCATATGCATCGACGATTGGGTTAGTCATGTATACCGTGCTATGTACTAGGCTAGATGTTACCTACGCATTGAGTGTGGTAGGCAGATATCAAGCTGACCCAGGTGACCGTCATTGGATGACAGTCAAGACCATCCTTAAGTATCTGAGGTGTACTAAGGATACGTTCTTGGTTTATGAAGGAGATGAGGAACTAGTAATCAGAGGATATGCAAATGTTAGTTTCTAGACTGACCAGGATGACATGAAGTCACAAACGAGATACATTTTCACTTTGAATGGAGGTGCTGTGAGATACATCTTCACTTTGAATGGAGGTGCTGTGAGCTGTAAGAGCTCAAAGCAGAGTGTGGTCGCAGATTCTACAGCGGAGTTCGAGTATATCGTAGCTTCTGAGGCAGCTAAAGAAGCAATTTGGATGCGAAGCTTCGTCCAGGAGCTGGATGTGGTACCTAGCAGTAAAGATCCTATCACACTCTATTGTGATAATACTGCAATGGTGGCTCTTGCAAAAGAGCCAAGGTCACATCAGCGGATGAAACACATACTTCGAAAGTATAATCTCTTGAGGGTTTTTTCTCAGATAGGTGATGTTGCAGTGAGCAGTATTTCCACGGAAGACAACGTGGCAGACCTCTTGACTAAAACTTTGACTCAGCAGAAACATGATCATCACGTGAGGTCTAGCAGACTGAAAGTCGTAGGTAGTTGGCTCTAGTCTAAGTGAAAGTTTGTTAGAGTTGGTGTCCTAGAACCAATTGTTTGTACTTTGATTACATGGATATTTAATGTATTTAAATATTAAATATCTTATTACATATTGTTCATTGTTCTGCATGACTATGATGTAATAATGTTCTAGAGTATTTGTTGCATTGATAAGGTAATGACAGTTCCCCGCTATGATGAGAACCTTGAAATGCTATAACGATATTCTTAAATATAGTTCTGCGGTTGGATGACATACTATGACAAGACTCATAATATACAGACCGTCAGGTGCGAGTACTCGTAAGTAAATTAGACTCTCTCATGAAGTTCACACTTGGTAATCTTGAAGACGGGAGATTATGAGAACAGACTCGCCAGTAGGAATTCTGCATGTTTTGGTGTCATCAGATATTCCTATTTGCGAGCGTGTGTAATGATCCTTAGACTTTAAGATTATCATTAATACGTGTTACGACTCATGCATTTTGATTTACTGATGAAAACCGTCACGCCATATGTTGGTGGGAAGTAGGGTACGATGGGTGCGTCATGAGTGACATGTTGTCAATGGATAAGTCGAGGAAGGATTTGTCCATTCCATTTATAGAAGTTGATATCTCAGCCTTTTGATTGAAATAGAACCGTCGCGCGAAATTTTATGACCATGGTGTAACGACGAGTTTATTTCAGGTAGTCAAATAACGATTTATCAAACACAAAGGTTGATGACATTATCATGAAACGTGCTTGATGAGATATTGAGACAGCGAGCATTCGTATGTTGATATCGTTGTTGCGACTTTAAGTTTTTTCTCTTGGGTGCCTTGATCCGTTGCTAGACAGTACTCTTGGATTTTAGGCAAGTCCGCCTAATGCCAACGAGAAAGAATTCTAGAGGGCCACACACTAAGTGTTTTTGGTGGTCTCGGTTAAATTCTATTTGAATTTTATTAATGAAATAAATATTATTCTCAAGACCGTGGAATAATTTTATTCAAGTTAAAATGATCGCATAAATTAAATAAATATTTATTCATCGGATTGTGAGTAAAATATATTTATTTATTTTATTGAATATTTAATAAATATTTATTTACTAGTTTTGTAAATAAAATATTTATTTAAGAGAATAAATTATTTATTTATTTATTCGGGTGTTCAATAAATAGAAGCGAAGTTCGAGCGGACCAAGATCGGTTCGGTAGTAAAATAATTATTTGTCATGACAGTAAATAATTATTTAACTGGTTGACACAATTTAAAATAATAATAACGTTGCTATTATTTTGTGACGTGAAATTTTATTTATAATTTCGTTTTGCGTAAGTTAGCACATCATAAATAATGACACAATATTATTATTAAGAGCATGAGTTTTTTCTAAGGTTATGAATGTATTTAATTGATGTTACGCAATTAAATATTGTAACCGAAGCCCCATGTCGATAAATAGACAAGTACGTCTATTGTGCTATGTACTGAACTGCACGACCGGTGAATTGAGAATTGTTGAGCTAAACGATTTCTCTCTCGAATCCTCTTCCCTCCCCTCTTAAGAACGAGAGTTGTTTTACAAGATTGAAGAACAAGCGATCAAGAACGACCGACACAAGACACTCGTTTCGCCGCGCTAACACCCAGAGAACGAGTGGTGTTGATCGGAAGCCATCAGAGCACGTGTGAATCACCACTAGAGGGATTCTGGTTTGGATAATCGCAAGCGCAACGAGACAACCCGGAAAGGTCATTCCGAACGATCAACATCATCAACGAAGAAAGTACTGAAAATCCATGTATTCTTTTTTTATGAAATTAATTAAATTAATTATAAACATGATGTGCAAGATCTTTTCTCTCTTGGATCCGACATCTTTCTTCTTTTGTCTAAATCTTTGATTTTAATTCATGGATACTGCATTCGTCGTTGTATTGATCCCGGATTGGTCATCGATTACGGCAAAGACAAAGTTGGGCCCCACCTAAAGGTGTAAGTAGGGTGTGAGCCTAAGCCAAGTAGGATGCCACCCAAGAAAAGATTCCATGTTATAAACATTATAAAACAAATAGCTTGCAGTTTTCACAAAAAGAAATGCTAGTAACAATTTTAAGGAAAACAACTTTGAATGAAAAACTGTTTTTAAGTAAGCAACTTTAAAGAAGAAACAAATTTAAAGAAAGAACACATGTGGCCGAAATTACCAACCAAACATACTGTATGCCGACGGTAAGTGCAATATAACAAATGAGCACTAGTCACGAGAAACATCCCTAGACACTAGCTAACAATGAGACACTTGGTACATCGTATGTTAGTGAAATGTGGCATAGAAACCACGACCAATTGCGTTCTCGTGCACGAGCCACTAGTAGGGAACACACTCACAACCTAGTGTTCTCCAACCAATCATCACTATTTAGTTAGTGTTGTTATCGTCAATACCGCTAAGTGAAACCGGGCCGTAGCCACTTCCGAATCACTAACATACCAGTCCCAGTCCGCCCACCTAGATACCCGGGCTTCCCTTTTGTGCTCAATCAAGTTCCACATGACACATAACACCACTTGCAAATCCAAATTCCATTTAAAAATCATACGTACACCAAAACAGTTCGCAAACATGTTTCTCACCCTCCATATAATTTTAGAAACCATTAAAAAGTTTATAAAATAGTTCCAAGAAGTATCACATGACTTTACACCCAAAAACTCATTCAAAATCAAATCCTCTTTTAAGATCAAACGCACATCAACACCACACCAAAACATAATTCGCAGCCCTTGCATAACTTAATAAACTAATTGCACAATTTATAAAACACTACCAAGTGGCACAATATGAGTTTACACCAAAAACACACCCCATTTCATATAAACATGCCAATGCTTATTAATCAAAGAACATACTAAATTAATTAAGCAAGAAAAATAATTCACCAAATAAAGTCTATACATGGAACCACCTACCTTTGGTGTCAAAATGCCAAAAAATTGGTGTGAATCTTCAACCGCACCTCAACCGCACCAGAAGTAAGCAAAAACAAACCCTAATCCAAGAGATCGAACTCAAAAACCCAAGATTAAACCCTAGGGATGAAACCCAGCTGTTGGAAAATTAGAACCCTAAGAAAGAAGGAAGAAACCCTAAAAAGAAGGAAAAAAGTAGGGGAAATCCACTTAATGATTTTTGAAGTTTCTCCCACCAAAACCCCTTAAAAAATGGGTGCCAAGGGAGCTTGAAGGAGCTTGGAGACCTCTTATGGCTGAAAATCCCGAGTGGGGAAGAAGAGGGACAAATTAGGTTTAATTTTGAAAGGGCAAAATAGTAAATACCAATTTCTTTTTAATGATTAGAACATTGCGCACGGTTAGTCCACATGGTTTAATAAACCGTGCGGCAACCGTACGACAACCGTGCGTACGTTCTGCCCATAGCGCACGGTTACCTGGGCTGAGGCGCACTGTTTACACTAACCGTGCGCCTGGGTCTGGCCACCCAAAAACCTCCATTTTTCTCAAAAAATTCAGAAGGGAACCTAGGGGAAAAATATAGATCAAAAATAAAAAGGAAAAATACCTGAAAAGAAAGACACAAATGTGACAATTCTCCCTACCATGAAAACTTTCCACTCTCGGAAAGTCAAACACATGACTTCCGCTCCCATGTCTCATGCACATCATTCCCATGCTGCCAAAGGATATAGACCAACAAAATAGGCTTCCCACGAAACACCTTCTTTTGGGAATCCACTATCGGCACCGACCGTTAAAATACTGATAAATCAGGCTCTATCTCCAACTCTTCCCAATTCAACACATGGGACGAATCCGAATTATACTTCTTCAATTGGGAGACATGAAATACGTTGTGAATTGATGTCAACTAAGAAGACAAATGTCAGGCCCCGCCAAATGGAGAGAAGATCTGGTGATGAGGTTCTCTAGAATCTTCTAGAGTTCTCTACATCTCCACCAGGTTCTGGAATATTCCAGACTTCTCTGGAGTGTTGCGGAACACCCCTTTGGACCTTGAAGGCTCCAGAACATTCTAGGCTCCATGGAAGGTTGATGATCTCTACGGGTTCTAGAATGTTCCATGTATATTCTAGTAGAGTAGGCTAAAATACTCTAGAATCTTGTGGATGTGTATATATTTTAGAATGTTGTAGACTTTGCCACCAACCCCTATATAAAGGGAGTGACTCCTCATTTATAAAGACACAAAAGTTTAGAGCAATTGAGAGCTTCCTTTGCAATTGTCTCTTGTGAGCTTGTCAAACACTTCCCTTACGATCTTACTTTTGTTGTGAGTGTGCAAGGTTGAACTTGTCTAGGTTTTGAGTGAGGAAGCTAGCCAAGTGCCGTACGAGAGCTTGGGAGAAGGCAAAGTCCTGTGATAGTTGGTATTAGAGGTGCTCAAGGCAAGTGTTCGAGACGACAAGCTCGAATGTGGAAGATCCTAGTGTTATGTCTGAGGAGACTCTGTCGCCCGTTCCTAAGAAGAAGGGTGGGAAGTCCCGTGAGACCGTGGCGACTCTTGAGGAGCGTCTCTTAAGGGCGGAGGACTGTCTTGCTGACGTGAAGGAAAGGCTCGAGTATGTCGAGAGAGACGACGAGGAACGTGCACTAGGCATCACGTGCCTACGTGATGTGCTCTTCACTCTCCAAGACCGAGTGGCGTCAGTTGAGAGGTAAGCCAAAGAGAATGTTGCTGAGGAAGATGCCTTCATGAATTGGACAAAGGGGATCTTGACACAACATGGGGATGTGATGGTCAGGTACGACCAAACTCTCGATCAACTTAAGAGGGAGTGGTCCAACTATCGCGGAGAGATGACTAGTGGGGTGATTGTGTGGGACACACCAAAGATTGATGTGCCTCGTCCAAAGCACTTCAATGACAAGTGATATGCTAAGGAGGTAGACAAATTCTTTTGGCAAGTGGAGCAATACTTCGAGGCGATAGGCTTGATGGAAGATATGGGCCGTGTGATGACCGTCGTTCTTTACTTTGGTAACGATGTGTCTCTATGGTTGAGGATGTAGCACCAAGAGCTCAAGGATGGTGGGAAGACACTTCCATCATGAGAGGAGTTCAAGCAATGAGTTTATATGCTCAGTTCTACCCCGAGGAAGTGATAAACAGCGGACTTTGAAACATACAGGGACAATCCATGAGTATGTTCGGGAGTATGTCTCTCTAAAGCTCCAGGTACGTGGCAAGCCCGACTATGATCATATGTATGATTTCATTAAGGGTCTTCAGCCATGGGCACAACAAGAGGTGCGAGGTCAATGACCTAAAACCTTCACCAAAGCTGTGTCTATTGCCGAGTCCTTGGTGGAATACAAGAAGAAGGTTGAACCCCCTAAGCCCAAGAAAGAGTACAAGGGTAAAGGTGGGGGAGACCAAGAGAAGAGGTGGAGCCGAGATGCCCATGACAAGGGGAATTCCAAAGAGTACACCAAGGACTTCTCAAGAGAACACAAGGCCTGAGGATGCTATTTTTGTGATGGGCGTCATCAATGGAGGGAGTGTCCCAAGAGGAAGGCACTCAACTCCATGTTCGAAGAGGAAGAAGTTCCCAAGGAGCGACAAATGGGGACTCTAAGGCTCTTCAATGCGTTGGAGGTGAAGAACCCACTTAAGGCGCCACCTAAGGATGGGTTGATGTATGCAAAGGTGGTGTTGAATGAGAAGACTACCTTTGCGATGCTCGACACGAGAGCCACGCACAACTTTGTGGCCGAAGACGAGGCAAGGAGACTTGGGCTAGTTGTAGCCAAGACAACTAGTCGCATGAAAGCTGTGAATGCCACACCTCAACCGGCGAGTGGCATTGTTCGTGGAGTTACCCTTTGCATTGGTGAATGGAGGGGTGCTATTGATCTCACGGTGGTTCCCATGGATTACTTCAAGCTAATGTTGGGGATGAAGTTCTTCAAGAAAGCCAAGGCCATACCAACACTACACTTTGAGCAATTGGTGATCATGGAAGAGAGAATTCCATGCATGGTGACGACGAAGTTATGTGGCAATCATGACTTGTCTTTACTTTCTGCCATGCAAGTGAAGAAGGGTTTCAATAAGGGAGAGGAGACCTTCTTGGTTTCTTTGAGAGAAGATGGACCGATGGACGACAACCATGAGTTGTCGAAGGAGGTGAAGGGCGTGCTAAGGGAGTTTAGCGACGTCGTGCCACCGAAGTTGCCCAAGAGACTTTCATATGAGATAGAGGTTGATCATCAAATTGAGTTGGTGTCGGGATCGAAACCACCTTCCATGACACCCTACTGCATGGCTCCACCCGAGTTGGAGGAGTTGAAGAGGCGGTTAAAAGAGATGTTGGATGCGGGACAAATCCAACCATCAAAATCGCCATATGGATCGCCCGTGTTATTCCAAAATAAGCATGATGGCTCCTTGAGGATGTGTGTGGACTATCAGACATTGAACAAAGTCACGGTGAAGAACAAGTACCCTATCCCATTGATAGTGGATCTCTTTGATCAGTTGGGCAAGACACAAGTATTCACCAAGCTGGACTTGAGGTCGGGATACTATCAAGTCCGCATTGCCATGGAGGATGTGCCGAAGACTGCATGCGTGACATGGTACGGATCCTATGGGTTCCTTGTTATGCTATTTGGTTTGACTAACCCCCGGACGACATTTTGCACATTGACGAACAAAGTCTTCCACCAATACTTGGACAAGTTTGTGGTAGTCTACTTGGACGACATTGTTATCTATAGTGAGACAATGACGGACCATGCAGAACACTTACAAACTTTGTTCAAGGTATTAAGGGAGAACGAGTTATATGCGAAGAAAGAGAAATACACTTTTGCGAGGGATGAAGTTCTCTTTTTGGGGCACAAGATAAAAGGGGCAAGCTCATGATGGATCATGAGAAGATCCGAGCTATTGATGAATGAGAGAGGCCAACCAAAGTTCCCGAGTTGAGATCTTTCCTTGGGTTGGTGAACTATTATCAGCGATCAAAGAAGGCGACTCCACTCACCGACTTGCTAAAGAAGAACAAGTTGAGGGAGTGGGATGACAAATACGAGGAGGCATTTGAGGGATTGAAGATGATGGTCATGGAGGAACCGATCTTGAGCTTGGCGGATTCAACCAAGCCTTATGAGGTACACACCGATGCCTCAGATTTTGCTATTGGGGGTGTGCTCATGCAAGAAAGACATCCCATAGCTTTTGAAAGACGGAAGTTGAATGACACTGAGAGGAGGTACACGTTGCAAGAGAAAGAGATGACAGCCGTGGTGCATTATCTTCGGGCATGAAGACATTATCTCTTGCGGTTAAAGTTTGTGGTGAAGACCGACAACGTTGCCATAAGCTACTTTCAAACCCAGAAGAAGCTGACTTTGAAGCAAGCAAGATGACATGAATTCTTGGTCGAGTTTGATTATACTTTGGAGTACAAGCCTGGGACAACCAATGTGGTGGCCGATGCACTTAGCTGGAAGATGGTGTTCAACCACTTATCATGTGTTGATGATGAGATCTTGGGTAGGATCAAGGAAGACATGATGCATGATCCTATAGCCACGTCTTGGCTCTTGCGACGGAGGGCAAGACAAGGAGATTTTGGGAGGAGGATGATATATGTCCCAAAGTGGGGGAACCTGCGGAGGGATATCATCAAGGAGTCATGATTCGAGATGGGTAGGACATACGGGGCATCACCGCCCCAAGGCCTTGCTAGAGGGAGCATATTATTGGCCGAGGATGGAGGACGATATGGAGTCCTATGTGAAGACTTGTCTTGTGTGCCAACAAGACAAGGTGGACAATCAGTTGCTCGAGGGATTATTGCAGCCATTGCCCATTGCAGAGAGGCCATGAGAGACGGTCACTATGGACTTCATCGTTGCATTGTCGAAGTCCGAAGGGTATGAGAGCATTATCGTGGTGGTGGACAAGTTTTCGAAGTATGCAACATTTATCCCCGCTCCAGCGTAGATGTGATGGAAGAGCTCACCGCAAGGCTACTCTTCAAGCATGTAGTGAAGTATTGGGGGATACCACAACACATCATCAGCGATCGAGATCCACGCTTCACGGGTAAGTTGTGGACCAAGCTCTTCGGATTGTTGGGATCGAAGCTCCAGTACTCTACTAGCTTTCACCCCAGACGGATGGGCAGTCAGAGAAGGTGAATGCCTTGTTGGAGCTCTACTTGAGGCACTTTGTGAGTGCCAACCAGCGATATTGAGTGAAGTTGCTTGATGTGGCCCAATTCTCCTACAACTTGCAAAGGAGTGAGTTGATGGGGAAGAGTCCTTTTGAGATGGTGACTGGACATCAACCCCTCACTCTTCACACAACGGTACTTGGGGAGAAGTACCAAGGAAACAACCATACCGCGTACTCTATGGCAAAGGAGTGGCATGAGCAGACCGACATGACGAGAACCTACTTGCGCAAAGCTGCCAAGAGGATGAAGAAGTGGGGCGACAAAGGGCGAAAGGATGTGAGCTTCTAGCCTGGGGACAATGTGATGGTGAAACTCTCGCCTTAACAGCACAAAGCATTCAGGAGGGTGCACAAGGGCTTGATACAGCGATATGAGTGACCATATGAAGTCGTGCACTGAGTTGGGGAGGCATCATATCGCTTGGAGTTGCCTCCCAAACTGAAGATCCATTTAGCCTTTCATGTGAGTATGCTCAAGCCATACCATGAAGATATGGAGGACCTGAGCAGAGGGGTGTCTACACGGGCGCCCATAACGGTTGTCGAGTCGTATGACAAACAGTTGGGTCTTATACTCGACGATCAGATAATTCGGTGGCGTGGAGTGCCACAAAACAAGGAGTACCTGATCAAGTGGAAGGGCTTACCAAAATGCAAGACAACCTAGGAACCTGCAGACAACTTGTGACAGTTCGAGAGGGCAATTGAGGAGTGTCATCAAGGACGCGCCGAGGACGTCGCCAGAATAGGTGGGGGAGGATATCAGGCCCCGCCAAATGGAGAGAAGATCCGGTGATGAGGTTCTCTAGAATCTTCTAGAGTTCACTACATCTCCATCAGGTTTCGGAATATTCCAGACTTCTCCTCAGTGTTGCGGAACACCCCTTTGGGCCTTGAAGGCTTCAGAATATTCTTGGCTTCCATGGAAGGTTGAGGATCTCTACGGGTTTTAGAATGCTCCATGTATATTCTAGTAGAGTAGGCTAGAACATTCTAGAATCTTGTGGATGTGTACATATTCTAGAATGTTGTAGACTTTGCCACCAACCCCTATATAAAGGGAGTGACTCCTCATTTGTAAAGACACAGAAGTTGAGAGCAATTGAGAACTTCCTTTGCAATTGTTTCTTGTGAGCTTGTCAAACACTTCCCTTACGATCTTACTTCCGTTGTGAGTGTGCAAGGCTGAACTTGTCTAGTCTTTGAGTGAGGAAGCTAGCCAAGTGTCGCATGAGAGCTTGGGAAAAGACCAAGAGCTAACCTGTATGCCACCTTGCCAATCCGTTTGGTGATTTCAAAAGGCCCGACATATCTCGTCGTCAACTTTCTCTGCTTTCCCAAACGACAATGACCCAAGCGAGGGGCCACCTTCAAGAACACTCGATCTCCCACAGAAAACTCAAGATCTCGACACCTTTGATCGGCATAAGATTTGTGGCGACTCTGAGCTGTCAATAACAACTGCCTGATCAACTTGACTTTTTCAGACGTCTCCTGCACAAGGTTCGGTCCCAAAAGTGAGGTCTCGCCTACCTCAACCCAACATAAAGGAGACCGACACGACCGACCATAGTGCACCTTGAAAGGAGCCATTCAAATAGAGAATTGGTAATTGTTATTATAAGCAAACTCGATCAATTCCAGATGGCTATCCCACGATCCTCCGAAATCCAGAATACATGCATGAAGCATATCCTTCAGAATCTTATTTGCTCGCTCCGTCTGACCATTCGTTTTAGGATGGTATGCCGTACTCATATTAATCTGCGGCCCCAATGCCTTCTGAAGGCCTTCCCAGAACCGAGAGGTAAAACGAGAGTTTCTATTTGAAACAACTGCTGACGACACCCCATGAAGCCTCACCACCTCCTGAATATACAACCGGCCCAACTCATCTATTTTAGCTGTATCTCTTATCGGAATAAAGTGGGGTGATTGATCGTCTGACCATTTGGTCAGACGATCAATCACCACCCAAATGACGTTCCTTCCTCGAGGATTAAGAGGCAAGCCAACAATGAAATCCATGGCGACTTCATCCCACCTCCAGGTAGGAATGGGTAACAACTGAAGCAAACTTGAGGGTCTTTGATGCTCTGCTTTTACTTGTTGACATGTATAACACCTCAATACGAAGTCAGCTATGTCCCGCCTCTTGCCTGGCCACCAAAACTGCCAACAAACATCATAATACATTTTGGTAGCCCCGGGATGAATAACCCACTGAGATCGGTGGCTATCCTGTATTACCACCTTCCTTAGAGACAATGACACCACTGAACGACCCTTAAAGCACAAGATCCCTTCGAGAGATGAGGATCAATTAGAAGATGTCTCCGCACTATGAAGAAGCTGCATATACCGCCGACACAGCTCATCATCGGGCTGCTCCCGCTGAATCAACTTCAGAAGAGGAGTTAACTGAATGCTCGTGAAGAATGCACCTCCACTGTGCTCCTTGGTTTCCATGTGCATCTGGGCAAAGAGCCTCATCAAGGTCCACTCATCACTGGACTTCCTCAAAGCCTGCACTGACATTTTTCTGCTCAAGGCGTCAACCACCACATTACCCTTGCCTGAGGTATATATGATATCAAAATCGAATCCCTACAAATACTCGATTCAACGGTGCTGCCTCAAATTCAAATCATTTTGGGAAAAGATGTAGGATAAACATTTATGATCCGATAGACCACAAATTTCTCCCCAAAAAGATAATGGCGCCAAGTTTTCAGGGCATGCATCACCGCTGCTAATTCCAGGTCATGGGTCGGGTAATTCTTTTCATGCAGTCGGAGTTGGCGAGAACCATATGCCATTCCATGATCATCTTGCATGAGTACACACTTGAGGCCTATACCTGAAGCATCGCAATAAACCACATAGCCCTTTCCCGACTCCGACAAGATCAACACGGGTGCGGTAGTCAATCGCCGTTTCAGCTCTTCAAAAGATGCCCGACGTTCTAGGCTCCATTCAAACTTCACCCCTTTTCGAGTGAGCTCTGTCATGAAAGAAGCAAGCCGCGAGAAGTCTCGAACAAACCGCCTGTAATAACCTGCTAGGCCGAGAAAACTCTTGATCTCGAACGCATTCTTCAGCCACTCCCACGACATAACTGCACTGATCTTCTCGGGGTCCACCGAAACCCCTTGCTTTAAAATCACATGGCCCATAAACTCTACCTCCCTGATCTAGAAGGTGCATTTTGAAAACTTTGCATAAAGGCGATGATCCCGCAGAGTGCCCAACACGATCCGCAAATGATGCTCATGCTTTTCCTTGGATTCAAAGTACACTAAGATGTCATCCACAAATACCACAACGAAAGAGTCGAGATATTGGTAGTAACCCGAATGTAGATCTATCTTGGAAAATCACTTTGGCCTCTTCAGCTGGTCAAACAAGTCATCAATTCGGGACAAAAGATATTTATTCTTAATGGTTACCTTATTTAACTTTCAGTAGTCGATGCACAACCGGAGGGATCCGTCAGCCTTCTTTGCGAATATAACATGAGCGGCCCAAGGAGAGACGTTCAGGCGAATGAACCCTTTGGATTCCAAATCGTCCAGCTGTATCTTTAGTTCTCTCAGCTCGGTGAGAGCCATACAATATGAGGGGAGAGATGTCAGTTGTGTTCTCGATGCCAAATCAATCGAGAGCTCCATGTCCTGCTCTGGGGGTAAGCCTGAAAAATCATCTGGAAATATCTCTGGGAACTCGTCTCCCATAGGAGGTAAGGAGCAACACCATCATCCTCCAACACGAGTGACAATAACTGAAAAACTAGATTTCCCAACTATGGGAGTGGAGGTCCTGCACGACCCGACCGAAGATCCCATTCCCCAAGAAATAACTGAGGACTCCCATTAGGTGTCATGAAACAAACCAGCCGCCTATAGCAATCAATATGTGCTTGGAAGCGTATTAGCCAATCCATGCCAAAGATTATGTTGAAAATGTCCATATCCAAGACCAGAAAATCCCATTCCATCTCAACCTTTGACACGGAGAGCGCACACGATGGGCATCTCAGACCCTGCTCCTTCTTACCCAACGACGTCACCAACTCTATTGCAAAAGATATTTGCTCGGTTGGCAAGTTCAACATATTCACAAGACAAAGATAAAAGAAACAGACACACTAGTATCAAATAAAATGGCTGCTATAGAAGTTGCAATCAGAATGGCACTTCGAACTGTCGAGGGCCCTGCATCTTGTCCTGCTAGTGTCTGATCCAGAGCATGAAGATGCTTGGTCTCTGCCTGAGAACGACCGCTCGCCTGCGGCTCTACCTGAGAACGACCGCTCGCCTGCGGCTCTGCTCTGAACTGGCTCTGCCCAGAAGACGATCCGGTCTTGCCGCCACGATCACCAAACCGAGATCCTACCGTTCTGGACAACTCCAACTGAATTGACACCCCCTGGAAGCCATAGACTCTGCCCCACTCTAGTATGGGCACGTCACCCTGCAAAAACGCTGCAAGTGCCCCATAACTCCGCATCGATGACATGGTCTAAGAGGAGATGTACATGCAGGTTGGATGTGTCCTGTCCTCCCACACTGATGACACATGACAGACCCTGCATCCGAAGCTACAGATGATGACTGCCTGGAAGGATGACCTGAACTACCACCTCCTTTCTTCCCCTGCTCCTCCCGCTTGCTCTTCTTCTTGAATGAACTGCCACTGCCCAGCATTGACACTGCCTCAGAGGAACCAGACCTGCCCTTGCGGTCAATCTCTACCATACAAGCTCGATCAACTACCTTAGCATAGGTCTTCAGCTTGAACATGAATATCTGAGAATAGATCTCCGACCGCAAACCCCTTTCGAACCTCTGAGCCTTCATCCGCTCGTTGGAGACTATTTCAGGTGCATATCGGACTAGCTCGGCAAAACGGTTGGCGTACTCCATCACTGGCTGATCCCCTTGAACGAGATCCATAAACTCTCAGGATCTGGCATAAGCCAAGACCTCAGGACAGTACCTGTCGTTGAAGATAACCTTGAAGTCCTTCCAACTCTTCTTCTCATGCTTCCTTTGAAGCACTGATTCTCACCACCTTCGAATGGGACCTTCTAACAAGAACGAGGCACACTTTACTCTGACTTCCTCAGGAGTGTCAAGAAACTCAAACATGCGCTCGATCTTCTCAAGCGACTCCTTCGCTTCATGAGCCTCCGTGCTACCTCAGAAAGAAGGCGGTTTGTTCTTGAGATACTCTTGGGCTTTGTCCTTCCTAGGACTAGATTCATCTTCTCTAACTGGAGTAGGAGCAGGACTCGCTTCCTGTCCTAGAGCCTGGACAGAGCCTGGACAACACGGACCACTGCTTCCACCAACCTCTGATCAAGTGGTGAGGGAGAACTCTCTCCGGCTTCCTCCTGTGGCTGCAAGGGAGTTCTTCGGGGAGACATGTTGCTACAAAAAGCAACAGTCACAAGAGAAAACATTAATACAACAGTTCTGAAAAAATTTCAGCAATAACATCATATATAAATAAATCAAACTTGTTACGACAATAAAATGACCAAACAACTTCACCCCCACCCAATGTCCACGTGCAGTCTACAGCTTGCACGTCCCACCTGGAAGAGAAGTCAAACAAAAACCCCAACATCCCATGGCGACTCGAGGCCTGTTCCGAGGGGTGTTGCCCAAACACCCTACTCGCAACCAGAACTCCGAGTCCCGACGGTCCAAGCTCCTGTTTAACCAGACTCATCCCAAATAAAATGACCCAAAGAGTTAAACCTGCCCTGATACCATTTTGTCACGAATTAAGCCGGGTCGTCATCCAAACCGGCGCATGACTAGGTCCATGGCATGGCCCGAAGGGCGTTCCCTATCCTCACGGGCTGACACAAGTGCCCGAGTATCATAAATAAAGAGTGAGAACGATTTACCCGAATTTACATGCATTAAATAACCAACAATAATCAATAAACCAAATCTGAAAATTCAAACCAAACAAACCTTAAATAATTTTCAGAATTGAATTAGAAGGTTTAAGTCAAAACCAAACAAAGCTACAACAAAAAGGAACCACAAGACTAACTCAAAAACCACCACATGGCAAGGGGCATCACCCTCAAGCCACCTCCACAACACCGCACCAAGAAAGATAGCTAGCAACCCGAACTGCCGTCTTCAAAAGCTTTACCCTTACCAGTGTCAAACATTACCAAGTCTATTTACACCCAAAGATGTAAGTAGGGTGTGAGCCTAAACCCAATATGATGCCACCTGAGAAAAGATTCCATGCTATAAACATTATAAGATAAATAACTAGCCGTTTTCACAAAAAGTAATGCTAGTAACAATTTTAAGGAAAGCAATTTTGAATGAGAAACTGTTTTTATGAAAGCAACTTTAAAGAAGAAACAAATTTAATGAAAAAACACATGCTGTCGAAATTACCAACCAAACATACCGTATGCCGACGGTAAGTGCGATATAACCAATGAACACTAGTCTTGAGAAACACCCCTAGGCACTAGCTATCAATGGGACACTAGGCACATCGAATCTTGGTGAAATGTGGCGTAGAAACCACGACCAACTGCGTTCTTGTGCATGATCCACTAGTAGGGAACACACCCATAACCTAGTGGTCTCCAATCAATCATCATTATTTAGTTAGTGTTATTATCGTCAATCCCGTTAAGTGAAACCGGGCCGTAGTCACTTCTGAATCATAAGCATACTAGTTCCAGTCCGCCCACCTAGATATTCGAGCTCCCCTTTTGTGCTAAGTCAAGTTCCACATGGCACATAACACCACTTGCATATCCAAATTCCATTTAAAAATCATACTCACTACAAAACTGTTCGCAAACATGTTTCGCACCCTCCATATAATTTTATAAACCATTAAAAAGTTTATAAAACAGTTCCAAGAAGTATCACATGACTTTACGCACACAAAAACTCATTCAAAATCCTCTTTTAAATTCAAACGCACACCAACACCACACCAAAACATAATTCGCAGCCCTTGGATAATTTCATAAACTAATTGCATAATTCATAAAACACTACCAAGTGGCACCATGAGTTTTTACCAAAAACACACCCCATTTCATATAAACATGCCACTTCAAAATCAAACACATATTAAACTCTTTCAAAAACTACTTTCGCACCACACATATTAATTAAAGAACATACTAAATTAATTAAGAAAGCAAAATAATTCACCAAATAAAGTTTATACATGGAACCACCTATCTTTGGTGTCAAAATGCCCAAAAATTGGTGTGAATCTTCAACCGCACCTCAACCGCACCACAAACAAGCAAAAACGAACCCTAATCCAAGAGATCGAACCCAAAAACCCAAGATTAAACCTTAGGGATGAAACCCTAGTTGCTGGAAAATTAGAACCCCAAGAAAGAGGGAAGAAACCCTAAAAAGAAGGAAGAAAGAAGAGGGAAATCCACTTGATGATTCTTGAAGTTTCTCCCACCAAAACCCCTTCAAAATTGGGTGCTAAGGGAGCTTGGAGACCTCCTATGGCTGAAAATCCTGAGTGAGGAAGAAGAGGGGCAGATTAGGTTTAATTTCGGAAGGGCAAAATGGTAAGTACCCTTTTTTTTTATGACTTGGACATTGCGCACGGTTAGTCCGCACAGTTTAATAAACCGTGCGGCGATCGTGCGCATGTTTTGCCCATAGCGCACGATTACCTGGGCGAGGCGCACAGTTTACACTAACTGTGTGCCAAATGTGCGCCTGAGTCTACCTACCCAAAAATCTCTATTTTTCTCAAAAAATTCAAAAGGGAACCTTGGGGAAAGATAGACTAAAAATAAAAAGAAAAAATACCTGAAAAGAAATACACGGATGCGACAATTCTCCCAACTATGAAAACTTTCCGTCCTCAGAAAGTCAACTTGAAGCTTGATCGGAAAATAAAAACGGATACTCTTGCTTAACCCATGACTTCTGGTCCCATGTCTCATGCACATCATTCCCCTGATGTTAAAGGACACGGACCAACGAAATATACTTCCCACAAAGCACCTTCTCTTGGGAATCCACTATCAGCACCGGACGTTCAAATACTGATAAATTAGGCTCTATCTCCAACTCTTCCCAATTCAACATATGTGACGGATCCAGATTATACTTCAATTGGGAGACATGAAATACGTCCTGAATTGATGTCAACTGAGAAGACAAAGCTAACCTGTATGCCATTTTGCCAATCCGCTCGGTGATTTCAGAAGGCCCAACATACCTCGACGTCAGCTTTCCCAAAAGACGATGGCCCAAGCGAGGGCCCATCTTCAAGAACACCCGATCACGACCCACAAAAAGCTCAAGATCTCGACGCCTCTGATCGGCATAAGATTTGTGACGACTCTGAGCTGTCAATAACCGTTGCCTGATCAACTTGACTTTGCACACGGCTCAGTCCCAAAAATGAGGTCTTGCCGACCTCAACCCAACATAACGAAGACCGACACGACCGACCATAGAGCGTCTCGAAAGGCGTTATTCAAACAGAGGATTGGTAATTGTTATTATAAGCATACTCGACCAATCCCAGATGGCTATCCCACGATTCTTTGAAATCCAGAACATATGCACGAAGCATATCCTCCAGAATCTGATTTGGCCACTCCGTCTGATCAGCCGTTCGAGGATGGTATGCTGTACTCATTTTAATCTGCGACCCCAATGCCTTCTGAAGGCCTTCCCAGAATCGAGAGGTAAAACGAGTCTCTATCGGAAACAACTGCTTACGACACCCCATGAAGCCTTACCACCTTCTGAATATACAATCGGCCCAACTCATCCATTTTAGCTGTATCTCTAATTGGAATAAAGTGGGTTGATTTGGTCGGACGATCAATCACCACCCAAATGGCGTTTCTTTTCCGAGGAGTACAACGCAAACCAACAATGAAATCCATGGCGACCTTATCCCACTTCCAGGTAGGAATGGGTAACGACTGAAGCAAACCTGAGGGTCTTTGATGCTCTGCTTTTACTTGCTGACATGTATAGCACCTCAATATGAAGTCAGTTATGTCCCGCCTCTTGCCTGACCACCAAAATTGCCGACGAACATCATAATACATTTTGGTACCCCAGGATGAACGACCCACTGAGATTGATGGCTATCCTGCATCACCACCTTCCTTAGAGACAACGACACCACTGAACGACCATTAAAGCACAAGATCCCTTCGGGAGATGAGGACTAATCAGAAGATGTCTCCCCACCACGAAGAAGCTGCATAGACCGCTGACACAACTCATCACCGGGCTGCTCCTGCTGAATCAACTTTAGAAGATAAGGAGTCAACTGAACACTCGCCAAGAATGCACCTCCACTGTGCTCCTTGGTTTTCAAGTGCATCTGGGCAAAGAACCCCATTAAGGTCTACTCATCGTTGGACTTCCTCAATGCCTGCACTGACACTTCTCTGCTCAAGGCGTCAGCCACCACATTACCCTTACCTGGGGTATAAATGATATCAAAATCCAACACCGGCAAATACTTGATCCAACGACGCTGCCTCAAATTCAAATCTTTTTGGGAAATGATGTAGGCTAAGCTTTTATGATCCGAATAGAGCACAAATTTCTCCCCCAAAAGATAATGGCGCCAAGTCATGGGTCGGGTAATTCTTTTTATGCGGTCGGAGTTTGCGAGAACCATATGCCACTACATGATCATCTTGCATGGGCACACACCCGAGGTCCATACCTGAAGCATCACAATAAACCATGTAGCCTTTTCCCGACTCTGATAATATCAACACGAGTGTGGTAGTCAATCGCTGATTCAGCTCTTCAAAGTACGTTTGACATTCTGGGCTACATTCAAACTTCACCCCTTTCCGAGTGAGCGCTGTCATGAAGGAAGCAAGCCACGAGAAGTCTCGAATAGACCGCCTGTAATAACCTGCTAGGTCGAGAAAACTCCTGATCCTGAACACATTCTTTGATTGCTCCCACGACATAACTGTACTAATCTTCTTGGGGTCAATCGAAACCCCTTGCTCTGAAATCACATGGCCCAGTAATTTCACCTTCATGATGTTGAAGGTGCATTTTGAAAACTTTGCATAAAGGCGATCTCGCAGAGTGCCCAACACGATCCGCAAATGATGTTCATGCTCTTCCTCGGATCCAGAGTACACTAGGATGTCATCCACGAATACCACAACAAAAGAGTCGAGATATTGGTGGAACACCCTTTTCATGAGCGCCATAAAAACCGCTGTAGCATTTGTCAATCCGAAGGGCATGACCAAATACTCAAAGTGGTCGTACCTACTTCGGAAAGCTGTCTTTGGGATGTTCGTCTCTCTCACCCTGACTTGGTGGTAACCTGAATGTATATCTATCTTGGAAAACCACTTTGCCCCCTACAGCTGGTCAAACAAGTCATCAATTCGGGGCAAAGGGTATTTATTCTTAATGGTTACCTTATTTAACTTCCGGTAGTTGATGCACAATCGAAGGGATCCGTCAGCCTTCTTCACGAATAGAACAGGAGCGACCCATGGAGAGACGCTCGGGCGAAGGAACCATTTGGATTTCAAATAGTCCAGCTGTATCTTTAATTCCCTCAGTTCGGTGGGAGCAATAAGTTAGGAGAGGAGAGATATCAACTGTGTTTCCGGCGCCAAATCAACCGAGAACTCCACGTCCTGCTCTGGGGGTAAGCCTGAAAAATCATCTGGAAATACCTCTGGTAACTCATCCACCACAGGAGGTAATCCACCCTCAGGAGCACCACCATCGTCCTTCAGTATGAGTGACGATAACTGAAAAACGAGATTTCCCAATTCTGGGAGTGGAGGTCCCGCACGACCCGACCGAGGATCCCATTCCCCAAGAAATACCCGAGGACTTCCATCAGGTGCCATGAAATTCATCCGCCGCCTATAACAATCAATATGCGCTTGGAAGCGCACTAGCCAATCCATGCCAAGGATTATGTTGAAAAGGTCCATATCCAAGACCAGAAAATCCCATTCCATCTCAACCCCTGACACGGAGAGCACACACAATGGGCACCTGAGCCCGTGCTCCTTACCCAACGACGTCACCAACTCCATTCCAAAAGACACCAGCTAAGTTGACAAGTTCAACGGATTTACAAGACGGACAGAGATAAAAGAAACAGACGCACCAGTATCAAATAAAATAGCTTTTATAGAAGATGCAATCAGAATGGTACTTCAAACTGTCGAGGGTCTTGCATCCTGTCCTGCTGGTGCCTGATCCACATCATGAAGATGCCTGGTCTCTGCCTGAGAACGACCGCTCGCTTGCGGCTCTGCCCTGAACTGGCTCTGCCCAGAAGACGATCCGGTCCTGTCGCCACGACCACCAGACCGAGATCCTACCATCCTGGACGGTTCCGACTTAACTGACACCCCCTGGAAGCCACATAGGCCCCACTCTGGTATGGGCGCGTCATCCTGCAAAAATGCTGCAAGTGCCCCATAACTCCGCATTAGTGATAAGGCCTAGGAGGAGATGGACATGCAGGTTGGATGCGTCCTGTCCTCCCACACTGATGGCACACGACATACCCTGCACCAGAAGCTACAGATGATGACTGCCTGGAAGGATGGCTTGAACTGCCACCTCCTTTTTTCCCCTGCTCCTCCCGCTTTTTTTCTTCTCGGATGAACTGCCACTGCCCAACATTGACACTGCCCCAGAGGAACCAGACCTTCCCTTGCAGTCAATCTTGTAGGTTTCGAGCGCAGCGAAAGCGCTGTATGGGCGTGTACCCAACTTTGCAAATTGCCATAATCGATGATTAATCCGGGATCAATACGACGATGAACGCTAGTATCCACGAAATTGAATCAAAGATAATAGAAAAAGGAAAGAATCTGGAATCAAGAAGAGAGGATCGGCATATTTTGTTTATAATTAATTTAATTAGATTATAGAATTACCTCCACGGTGATTCTTTCTTCGTTGATGCGTCCGACCACAAGTCCGAGGTACGACTTCGTTGCGATGTAGAATCCAAGTATAGAAATCCTCTAATGTTGATCCACACGTGCTCCACGTATCTCCGGACGTCGCCGAAGTAGTCTTCGGGTGCTAGCGCGGAAGATCCTTTCGCTTGCGACGTCCGGCTTCGATCGCCTTGAGAATCTTTTCCAAAGCGTTCTCTTTGATCCGGTGGAGGAGGATCTCTCTCGTTCTTGAGAGCGTTTTTGGAGGGGGAAGAGTTCTCTAGGCTCGAGAGCTTTTCTCCAAGGATGTTGTGCACACAACGATTGGTTAGCTAGTGGAATGACCCCTTGGCTTATATAGAGAATAATAACATAACGAAGAATTTAATTCACTAGGTAATAATAAATAATTAGCACAAGTGCCGTTATTTTATTTCTATGTGAAAACCCCATGTCAAATAATAATAACAATGCTATTATTTCAATGACACGTGCTTAACTTGCATGTTATATTTAAATATTATTTAACCAAATCATCATCTTCCACAACCCCAACACACTGGGTATTTAGTTACACATATAGAAAGTGATAAACACAAAGCTCTTGATACCTGATGAGATCATGCTTTGAACTTCGAGGAGGGAATGATTCTTCGGTAGACGGTAGAACGACGGTAGTACGACGACAGAGCTTCTCTCCTTCGGACCTTCAACCTTTTCTCTACACTTTCTCTCCACACACCACCCCTCAAACCGGAGGCCAAAGCCTCCTTTTATAGAAAATATAAATACACGGCGTGTACTTTTGTCAACCCGCTTTTGCCTTTGTTTTCTCCGCCGGTAGGCGGCCTAACACGCCATCTTTGACTTGGAACACGGCGCCGCCTGGTAGGTAGCTATACACGGCGTGTAGCGCCGCCACACACGGCGTGTAGTCTTATTTCTCGGCCACCAACCGCTTCTAGAAAGGTATACACGACGTGTATAAGTTGAACACGACGTGTCCCCTTTAGCCGGGCCACATGGGCGTGTAGACTTCCTCTGATCCGCCAACTGCTTCTAGAATGGTGTACACGACGTGTAAAGTGTGAACACGACGTGTACCGGATTCTGATTACTTGGGCATGTACTTGTCCTGGTCAATCCGTGTTTGAGTTTGGATGTACACGACGTGTAAATAAGTACACGCCGTGTAATCTGTAAGTTTTGCTCAGTCTCCCCCGTTTTGTGTATCTGGCCATAAAACTCCTGAAAACGAACAACCTCACCAAATTCAAAGTATTTGTTTCCTAAGCAGTAGGTAATTAATGAAAACTTGTTCTTATTTTCAATAAAGTACGTGAAAATGTATACACAAATCGGGTGCATCAAGCTCCCCCATACTTCATTTTCTTGCCCTCAAGCAAATCTCAACATCTAATTAACAGAGTCTATATAAAAAGGAAGGACTTCAGTTTATCATAAATGAAAATAATAAGTTAAAGGAGAAAATTCTAAAAAGCTACAAAACAGTTTCAATTCAGGAGATATTCTAATCATGCCTCAGATATAATTCATTTAACTACTTTCATCCTCTTTTTAAACACAAGTTTCAACCTTTCAAAAATAAACAAGCCACTTGATGATCTACCTCACCAATAATATACTCAACACTCAAGAAATTTTAAATAAAAGTTTTGCTCAATCAATGATATATACACTCTATCCATAGGTTTGCAAGAAATCTAGCTCTCTACTTCAGAAAATTGACTTACAGAAATCATGAGGGCTTTTCAATGAGGATCAGATGTTTTTGTGGCTAAAGGTTGGTAGGTAAAGATGTGAAAAATAACTGCGAGGCTTGAAAAAGGAGGCTAAATTCTTTAAATAACAGTGAATGATATTCAAAGTTAAACTCAATGTAAAAACGCACTCAACAAGCTTTATCAAATAATCTCATCACCACTATCTCCTTTAGTTGGGTCGGTAGGGTTCACAAACCAACAAGTGAGTATAAGGTCTCTTTGTGTGTATCATTTTTTTTAAAGAACAAAGGGAACCTTTCAGAATTTCCATAAATAGAGGTTTGGAACCCTTTAGGCCCCGCATGAGGCTCTCCCCCATACTTAATTTCTTAACAATCCACGAAAGTATGCCATGTGTTACCAATCTTTTCTTTGGAGCTCAAATGAATAATCATGCAAAATCATAAAAGAATTAGGGTAGGAAGGAAAATAGACTTGTAATATGGGTTCTTTTATAAAGGCTATTCATGGTTTCCAGGGGCTTCACAAAGATAAGATGTAGGGTAGGTCTCAAGATAAAGGGGTTAAAACAATCTAATGCCTCAATCATTTTAATGTAATTCAATAATTCCTTATGTTTTGAAAATAAAACTTGCAAATTCTGGTAGTTATGATATCCTAAGAATATCTCAAGAAAGAGGGTATTAGGAAGAATATGACAAAGGGTTTAGATTATCTCTCAGGAGTGGGAAAACAAATAAAGAGACAATCAGGTCGTGACTTGCATATATTTGATTAGTCTAATCGATATAATTATCCAAGGATTACAAATTGTAATTTAAACTATATCAGCAATCATTTTAAAATACTTAAGAACCAAAATAAGCATGCAACTTTTAAAATTTTCCACTTTCAGCTTTATTATTTAAAAATATGTTCAACCAAAATGTCTTGACAGTTTAAAATATATCTTTTAGTAATAATGTCTCCTAAAATGATGATAAGGGCAAAGACTAAGGTGGTCGAGAGACGCTCCCCCATACTTAATACCGCACTTGGTCCACCAAGTGCCCGAAAGTGAAGAAGGGAATTGGGGGACACAATAGTGGACCAGAACGAGGGGAAGTAAGGAAAGAAAGAAAGCAAAAAAGAAAAAAAAACAGAAAAAAGTGAAAAACAATACTTCCCTTGTATCTAGGCGAAGAAAAACGGGAGGTGGTGGAAAAATGCAGCCCAAAACGTCCATAGTACCTATGATGGAGGTGGAGAGAAAACAATGCAAGCATACACAACATACACAGACACAATATATCACAAAAAGATATATACAATGAAAAACATGTGTCCAAAAACCAGTCAGGGTGTCGCCTCAGAAGAGGCATCATTCGGTACAGAATCAGTCGGTAGAGAAGGCTGAGGAGCCGTGGAAACTGGAGGCTCGAACTCTGCACCCAGAAGAGAAGTCGTAGAAGTAGGAGCCGCTGGAGCTGGACTCGGAAGAGGAAGCGCGACATCACTCCCTGGACTGGCAGCAGTGGTGGCAGTGGTAGTAACAGCTGTGCCCACAGTGGATAGGAGAACTGAATATGTGGCTAGGGCAGTGAAAGGCAGTGGAGCGGCAGAAGGACCAGGAGCCGAAGCAGGGGAAAACGGTGGGGGAAATGGGATACCATGATGCTGAAGAAGAAGCCCCAACATCTGCTCCAATCGGTCCTGACGCTGATCGAGACGGACCAAGTGCTGCTCCATCGCAGCTTGGCGGAGGGAAAAGCTGAAGTCGACCGAGGGTGTGGGAGTAGGGGGGACAATAGGTGGAATAGAAGAAGGTCAGAAGTAGGGAGATGGGGTGAGGAAGCTGGAGGGGGTGGGGAAGGAGGGAGCAGGTGCATCAGCGGGGACAAAAGGGTCAGCAGGTGGGGGCGTGCCTGGGCAAGGACGTAGGCACCCCCTGCTTCCGGACCAATCCCATGCGAATAAGCATGAGATAGTCCATCCGCTGGGGGAACCTAACAGGTCATGAGGAAGGGAAGGCTCAAAAACCCCGAGATGGTGGGCAAGGCGGGTGGCGTAAAACCCATCGTTGACGGCCGGTAAACATGGCGTGAAAATAGGAGGCGGCAAGGTAAGGGAGGTCCGGGTAGTCCTGTCGGATGACACAGGTAAGGAGATCCATGTCATGACCGGTCACGACCCCCATATCCTCATGGCGGGGAAAAAGAATGGCGCTAAAGCACCTGTGAGAGAAGCGAAGGATAGAGTCAACTAGAAGGGTACTCTTCTGGGAGGTAGGGGTATTGCGGTGGTCTGACCCAACAATCTCCCGCCACATGGCAATGAGTTCAGGGCGCTCGGGTCGGGTAATGGAGGAGACATGGGGTGGGGTGACAGGATGAGGATAGAAACCGCACCCTCGGCCGAACTCGGTCATGGTAAGGGAAAAGTAACGGCCGCCTAGCCGGAATCGGACCACTGACACTGCATCACCGGGCGTCTCCCGATACTCGACTCCGTCAAACTCGAATGATGCAGCAAACTCCAAAAATAAATCTTGAAAAATAGGAGTGCTGACCTGGAAGATTGAGAGTAAGGGAGTGTGCCCGAGAAGATCCTCCAACTCTCCCCAGATGCCCAGCTGCTGTGGGACGCTGCTATCCAGATAGCGGCTGCTCAACGGAATCGGCCGGCGAGAGAAGCGTCGGACCCTGTCGTGTGCCAAATCGGTGACCGGGAACACCATGCAAGGGTAGGGAACATTTGCAGGTCCCGACCCAGGTGGAGGTGCTGCAGCGGGAGCTGGCTCTGGGGGTGGATCGGCTGCAGTAGGTGGAGGGTCGCTGGATGGGGCAGTCGATGAGGGACTAGCTGCGAAGGAGGAGATCTCAGGTGGAGTGGTAGCTGGGAGGGAAGGAATGATGATGCTCGGAGGCTCGATATGAGATGGTGGAGGTGCGACGCTACTCGGACCAGCCTCGGCTGAGGGAGTGAGGGGTGGAAGAACGACCAATGGAGGGAGCTGGTAGACTGGAGAGTCCGGATCTGGTAGTGTCGCAGGTTGGAGTTGGATCCGACGATAAATGGGTCTCTCGTCCTTAGTGGCGGAGGCCGACCGCTTCCCTCGGGAAGGATCTCCGTCTGCCATACCCTGAAAGAAAATAGAAAAACCAAACAAAAGAAAAAGGAAAAGAAAATGTGAGAAAAATGGAAAAATAAAAAGTACACGACGTGAGGTCCAGAGTACACGGCGTGTAATGAAAGCGGGTTACCATCCCGTGTTCTCTGGAAAGACACGTCGAGTGAGCAGGGGATAGACCAGGGAAGGATACATGGCGTGTACCGAACATACACGCCGTGTTCATGTAAAGTTGTCCTGGTCGTGTGTTGGCAAAGACACGACCATCGTTAAGCAGTTCTAACAATATAGTACACGTCGTGTTCAAGTATCACACGGTGTGTATATGAACAAGGGTAAATGGCCGTGTGAAGTGCTACACACGGGCTGGTCGAAAGTAAAGGCATACACGGCGTGCACCGAACACACACGCCGTGTTCGTGAACATGGAGTGCCAGACCGTGTGCAAAAGATACCCGAGCACGATTGGGGCTGGTACACGGTGTGTACCGAACATACACACTGTGTATTTTCAAATTGCGAAGAATTTAGTGTGTGGCTGTGTATATAGGTACGCGGCGTGTGTTCTTCAATTCGTGACCGTGTATCGCGGAAGCCGAACGGTCGGCTGATCCAGAAATCACCCTAAGCGCTTATAATAACTTGAAATAGAGGGTGTAGAAGGGCGTACCTGGACCGAGGATCAAAATGCACCAGAAATCAGAACCAGAAACGCCCAAAATCGACGGATTTGGGCAAAGAGGGTCGGGTGTCGTACGGGGGAAGAAAACGGGAAGAAGGGGAGAGCTCCGTGTGACACGGGCTGAAGCCGGGTGGTCCGCTGCTTTTAAAGCCGCGGTACATGGCGTGTATAATAGACTACACGCCGTGTATCCCATTTTTTTTTGTTTTTTTTAAAAATAAATAAATATATATATATAGATATATAATTATTATAGTAAACTAATTAATATTAATAACTAAAATAATAAAAGTTTATATATATATATAATTCAAAAATAAAACTATACACGTAATGTATCGGAAAATACACATCGTGTGTTTTAAAATTGTAAAAAGAGAAGTACAACCTTTGGTCCGGTGCTTGGGGCGAGGTTCGAATCGTCGATCGGCCGTTCCGGACGGAAGCCCTCAACCACTGGAGCAAAGGTTGTACTGCCGCTCCTATTTATTATTTATATATATTTAATATATACGGCCTATACTACACGGGAAGAAAGTAAATGCACAACGTGTGGTTTTTTAATTTAGACAAAAAGGGATGAAGCAGGGAGATTAGCCGAGTTCGAACCCGGGTCTTTTGGATCCAGTGTCGAGACTCTACCAATCTGCCAACTTCACCCGCATGAATTACTTTATGCGAAAAAGTTTTTTAGTTTTTAGAAGGAAAACATGGCATGCATGATTTTTATCAAAAGACACGCTGTGTGGTTTTATTAAAAGGACAAATGATGGAAATGGGGCAGTTGTCGGGATTCGAACCCGGGTCTTTTGGAACCGGGTGACGATCTTGGCCAACCGATCCATCCCCACCATGAGTTTTCTTATAAGCAAAAATATATATATATATATATATATATATATGAAAAACTACCACACACGTCGTGTATATAGGTGGTACACGGCGTGTATCCGTTGGGTTGCCTCCCAGGAAGCGCCTTTGTTTTAGGTCGTTGGCTCGACCTACTTACCTCATCTTACCTGAGTTTTATGGTGGATAATGTTCCCAATAGTAGCCGCCTTGACCTTCTAGGAATTGTAGGTCCTCTGGCTCTTCTTCAACTGGAATGTCTGGAATGATAAAGTTATCAGAAATAAAAGAACATACCAGATCATCCACTAAGCCTTCATCCACGGTAGTTATTGCATAACATCCCTCATGATCGGGCAATGATGCATGCTTGACGACCTTGAGGACATTGTAGGAGAATCTCTTGTCTCCTACCCGGAAAATTAGCTCCCCCTGGTGCACGTCGATGAGTGCCTTCCCAGTTGCCAAGAAGGGTCTTCCCAAGATGAGAGGTGCCTCCTGGTCATCCTCCATGTCGAGGATGATGAAATCAACGGGAAGGATCAACCTACCCACCTTGACCAACACGTCCTCTAGTAGTCCCTTCAGATGTTTAATGGATCGGTCAGCAAGTTGAAGGGCTACTCGGGTAGGCTTCAACTCGTTGAGCCCTAGCTTTTTGAAAACTCCGAGGGGCATGAGGTTCACACTGGCCCCTAAGTCACAGAGGGCCTTCCCAAACTTGCATGGTCCTATAGTACATGGAATAGTAAAGCTACGTGAATTTTGGAGTTTGGGAGGGATTGAATGCTGGACGACTGCAGAACACTCCTTGGTGAGGGCAATGGTGCCTAGATCCTCCATCTTTCTCCTGTTGGAGAGTATTTCCTTCATGAATTTGGCATAAGTGGGCATAAGTGGGCATTTGCGTCAGTGCCTCTGCAAATAGAATATTTATGTGCAGCTTCTTAAATACGTCCATGAATTTGCTGAACTGGTGGTCCAGCTTTCTCTGCTTCAATCTCTCTAGGAAGGGTAAGGCAGACTCAAAAGGTTTGACAACCTCCTTCCCTTTATTCTGCAAAGCCTCCTTCCGCGGGCCTTCGGATGAGGAGGGGTCTGAATGTGTACCTTCTTCATCAACAGGGGTTGTGGGTGCACCTGGCTGTGCTGGTTGGTGGTGTTGGAGTTCCTTTCCATTCCGTAGCGTGATGGCATGAGTCTCCTCCCTCTCGTTCTTCTCAGTGTTACCCGGTAGTGTATCGGGTTGCCTTCCCGAGGTGGTTGTTGAGCTGGTGGAGGTGGTGGGTGTCGCGGCTGCTGCGGGCGAGGGTTATGATACCCTTGCGGTTGATAAGAGCCCTGTTGGGGCTGTTGCTGCCTCTGGTATTGGTTCTAATAAGGTGGCTGGTTGTAGCCGGGCGGTCGCTGGGGCGGAAGATTCTGCTGTTGTTGGCCCCAGCTTGTGTTCTGTTGATCACGCCATGCCGGGTTCTGGTACTGCTGGTATTGGTTGGGCCCTCGATTTTGTGCAACATAACTCACCTCGCTTGTTGAAGGACCTCTAGAAGAACCCGAGCATTCTCCCATGATGTGGTTATCACCGCATTCGCTACATGCCGGATGGTTCAGCGCATGTACTTGAGATGTGCCCTTCAAATTGAGCGCATCGATCTTTTTGGACACAACGTCCAACTGGGCAGCAAGCATAGTAGTCGCATCAATGTTATGCATACCTCGTTTCTGGGTGCCCCGCTCGGAATGCCACTGGAAGTTGTTGGCAGACATGTCTTCCAGTAGTTCGAAAAGTTCTTCGGGGGATTTCCTCATTATCGTACCTCTGACAGCAGCGTCCACCACGGACTTTGTATTCGTTGTCAACCCTCCGTAAAAGGTTTGGACCTGCATCCAAAGTGGAAGTCCGTGGTGTGGGCATTTGCGCAACATCTTTTTGAAGCGCTCCCATGATTCCTACAGTGACTCTGCGTCATGCTGCTGGAAGTTGTGGATTTCGTTCCGTAGAGTCACCGTCTTCGAGGGTGGGAAGTATTTAGACAGGAACGCCTGGGCTAGCTCCTCCCAGGTGAGGATAGATCGTTGTGGTAAACCTTTAATCTAGTCTTTCACCTTATCCCTTAGAGAGATGAGGAAGAAGCGAAGACAAACAACGTCTGTTGATACTCCGTGGTAGCGGAACGTGTCGCAGACCTCCAGAAAATTGGAGATATGGGCATTGAGATCCTCGTTGGGCAAGCCACCGAACTGAATGGTGTTCTGGATCAGCTGCATGATAGCAGACTTGATCTCGAAGTGTTGGGCCTGCACCGGTGGACGAACGATGCCCGTGTCAGCTCCGTGGATGGATGGAAGGCCGTACTCCATGAGAGTACGGCGTGGAGGTGGCTGCTGAGGGAGTGGAATTTGCTCCGGTTGGAATTCTTAAAGCTGCTACGGATGGTATCCTGGAGCAAGTGGAGCCTGCTGGGTCCGATTGTCATCCGGACCTAACTGCTGTCCAGCTCCTTGGACAACAACTGGATTTCCTTCCTCGGTCTGCGCTGTGGGGTTGTTGTGATTGTGCTCGGCCATGAGTGCTCGTGTGTGCCTCAACAGTGTCCGTTCGATCTCTGAGTCAGTTGGGAAAAACCCTGATGACTCAACGTTCTTGGAACGTGTGAAGTAGCTACTCATACACCTAACGACCTGCACAATTCAAAACACACCAAGCGTAAACGAGGAAAAAGAAAAATAAACAGAAATAAGATTAGAAAAGAAATTTTTGGGAATTGTTGATTTTTGTTTGCACTAAAATTTGAGACAAAGGTATTTAAAACAAGAACAAAATTAACTTTTTTTTGTTCCCCGGCAACGACGCCAAAATTTGGCGAGTCGTTTCACCGAAGGTATATTATCTGTGTTCCAAATTATTTTTACCCTAACAAGTATAGCACCAGTAAAGGGTCGATCCCCAGGGAACAAGAAGTTATTTTTATCTTGTTTAACTTAGTTTGTATTTTTGTTTTAATGAAGTTTGCTGAATTTAGAGCCGATTGTTGTTGATTGGATAAAAAGAACAATTGGTTTAAGTTTTTTTTAACAAATTACTTAACAGGATAAAAGTAAATACGGGAAAATTGATTTTGATATAGATAAAGAGAGACGTGCATTGGGGTTATGGATTAATGAGAAGTTGTTTAGTAAATCAAATTGCTTATGAGGTTGTGTTGTTCACAATAACCAACACTCTGGGTTTCAATTTGTAATAAAGTTTCCTTGGTCCGGTAAACTTGTATTTAGAGCTCAAGAAACTAACTCTTTGGTCCGGTAGTCAGTGTTTCACAGTTCTTTATTTGGCTCAGTCCATTTTGAGTCGACAAATACTTCCAATGGTCATGGATTTATTCGTTGTTATTCTTCTTTTGAATCCCTGAAAATTCTGCCCTTCATGCTTGGAACTTCGAGGAGGGAATGATTCTTCGGTAGACGGTAGAACGACGGTAGTATGGCGGCGGAACTTCTCTCCTTCGGACCTTAAAGCCTTTTCTCTACACTTTCTCTCCACACACACCACCCCTCAAACCGGAGTCCAAGGCCTTTTATAGAAAATATAAATACACGGTGTGTAGCAAAAGTACACGGCGTGTACTTTTGTCAACGCGCTTTTGCCTTTGTTTTCTCCGCCGGTAGGCGGCCTAACATGCCCTCTTTGACTTGGAACACGGCGCCGCCTGATAGGTAGCTATACACGGCGTGTAGCGCTGCCACGCATGGTGTGTAGTCTTATTTCTCGGCCACCAACCGCTTCTAGAAAGGTATACACGGCGTGTATAAGTTGAACACGGCGTGTCCCCTTCAGCCGGCCACATGGGCGTGTAGACTTCCTCTCATCCGCCAACTGCTTCTAGAATGGTGTACACGGCGTGTAAAGTGTGAACACGGCGTGTACTGTATTCTGATTACTTGGGCATGTACTTGTCCTGGTCAATCCGTGTCTGAGTCTGGATGTACACGGCGTGTAAATAAGTACACGCCGTGTAGTCTGTAAGTTTTGCTCAATCTCCCCTGTTTTGTGTATTTGGCCATAAAACTCTTGAAAATGAACAAGCTCACCAAATTGAAAGTATTTGTTCCCTAAGCAGTAGGTAATTAATGAAAATTTATTTTTATTTTCAATAAAGTACGTGGAAATGTATACACAAATCGGGTGCATCAGTCCCCCCCTGAGGCTGCCGAGTGTTTGGTCCTGGATTTTTACAAAGCATCTACCCGCTCCTCCCACAACCACTTTCCCATGTTTTCGACCATGAAAATTGAAGGCAAACTGGGCGGTGTCCCCCTTTTGGTCCTTGTTGACTGGGGGGCAAACCACAACTTTATTTCCCCTACCTTAGTGACGTTAATTAGCTTCCCTGTTCAATCCACCATTACAAGACCTGTTAAGCTCGGCGACGGTCACCTTTTCTCTACTTTGGGTCTTTGTCCACAGCTGCAGCTAGACATGGGTTCTTATCAGTGCACACTGGACGCTCATGTCCTGGATATCGGCAGACTCGATTTCATCCTTGGCATTGCCTGGCTGAGGACACTTGGGGAGGTCCACACAAATTGGGAGACTATGATGATGAAGTTTCGCTCCGGCCAGCAGCTCTACACCCTTCAAGGGACATATGACATTTCCAACCTACTGTCCAACTTACATACATTGACCTCCAGCTCCCCAAAAGCTTCTCTGTTACCTCAACAGCAGCAGCTCCCCCTGCAACACCTTTTGGTCACCTTCCCTTCCATTTTCCAGGACCTCTCAGGCTTATCGCCTCAGCGCCTTCATGATCATCAAATTCGTTTATTTCCTGGTCAGGGACTTGTTTCGGTTCACCCTTATCGTTACCCGCATGCCCACAAATCGGTCATTGAACAACAGGTGCAACTCTTACTAAGGCAAGGGCTCATCCGCCCTAGTACAAGTGCATATTCCAGCCGAGTTCTCCTAGTCAAAAAACGTGACAATTCCTGGCGCCTGTGTGTGGACTATCAGGCTCTTAACAAGGTCACAATTCCGGAAAAATACCCGATTCCAGTGGTTGACGAACTGCTGGATGAGTTGCATGGGGCTGCCTACTTCTCCAAGCTGGATCTCCAGTCCGGTTATCACCAAATCCGTATGGCAGCGGCTGACGTCGATAAAAATGCCTTTTGTACACATAATGGCCACTAAGAATTCCTGGTAATGCCTTCGGCCTCTCCAATGCTCCCTCCATTTTTCAGGCTACAATGAATGATTTATTCCGGCCTCATCTTAGGCACTTTGTCCTAATCTTTTTTGATGATATTTTAGTCTATAGTCCAGCGTGGGACTCCCACATGCAACACCTGCAGGCGGTTTTGCATCATCTGCACGACAACAATTTTTTTGTCAATGCAGGGAAATGCTCCTTTGCACAAACTCAGGTGGACTACTTAGGCCATATAATCTCTCGGGAGGGTGTTGGGATGGATCCGGACAAAATTCAGGCAGTTCTTTCTTGGCCACTTCTCCTTTCGGTTCGCGGGTTCCTCGGCCTCACCGGTTATTACCGCAAATTTATCCGCAACTACGGCAAAATTGCTCAACCCCTGACATCCCTTACAAAGAAGGATGGCTTCTCCTGGACAACAGCGGCTCAACTAGCTTTTGACACTCAAAACTGCCTTGTCAACAGCCCCAGTTTTGGCCATGCTAGACTTCTCTCGCCCCTTTGAAGTCGAATATAATGCTTTTGGTCGCGACATCGGGGCTATGCCGAATCACCGCCCAATTGCATATTTTAGCAAGGCACTCGCCGCTAACAACCTCTCTAAGTCCACTTATGAGAAGGAAATGATGCCCTTGGTCCTTGCCATCCAACATTGGCGCCACTACCTCTTGGGACGCCCCTTTGGTTTTCACTGATCAACGCAGCCTTAAATACTTATTGGATCAGCGACTCACTTCCTCCGATTAACAATGTTGGATTGCCAAGCTCCTCGGGTACACCTTTGACATTTGCTACAAGCCGGGCCGGGCCAATACCGCTGCGGATGCCCTTTCTCGTCGCTATGAATGCACTGCCTGCCCACTTTCTGTTTCCTCCCCATTTTGGCAGCAACACCCTACCTTAACCGCTGGCCTGCAGGATGACCCTTTTACTAGAAATATTATCCAGCTCCTTCGTTCAGGCAACCCCACTCCAAGTGGCTTCGTTCTCTCCCGCGATGTCTTCTATTACCATGGTTGCCTAGTCCTTCCAACCAACTCTCCTTGGATTCCTCGCCTCCTTGAAGAGTTTCATGCCTCTCCTCAAGGTGGACATTCGGGCTTCTACCGTACTTATCGTAAACTGGGTGCTAATTTATACTGGGTAGGCATGCGTCATCAGATTTTGCAGTATGTCCGCCAGTGTGACACCTGCCAACGTTACAAGTATTCGACACTCTCCCCGGCAGACCTCCTCCAACCACTACCCATTCCGAAAGCAATTTGGGAGGACATCTCAACAGATTTCATTACCGGGTTACCTAAATCTAAAGGCTACGATGTCATCATGGTGGTGGTCGATCAGCTCTCCTAGGTTGCTCACTTTCTTCTCTTAAAACATCCCTTTACCGCCAAGACCGTTGGTGACTTATTTGCCAAAGAGGTGGTCCGCCTACACGGCATCCCCAAATCCATTGTGAGCGATCGTGACCCACTATTCGTCAGTCATTTTTGGACAGAACTTTTCAGATTACAGGGCACCAAATTACAAATGAGCTCCGCTTACCGTCCCCAAACTGACGGCCAAACCGAGGTAGTCAATCGCTGCTTGGAGACGTACCTTCGCTGTTTTGCGGGAGAGCAGCCAAAAAATTAGTCCTTTTAGCGCCCCTGGGCTGAACTATGGTATAATACCACCTGACGCTCCTCCATTAAAACAACACCTTTTCTGGCAGTTTATGGTCGTCCTCCTCCGACCCTTCTGCCCGGGCTGCCTTCAGAGATTTAGGTGGAGGCCGTTGCCACTGCTTTATTGGATTGCCAGACAGCCCTCCAGCAGCTCCACCACCATCTTTCTCAGGCACAAAATTACATGAAGCATCAAGCGGACAAACATCGTTGTGACCTGTCTTTTCAGCTAGGGGATACAGTTTATCTCAAGCTCTGCCCTCACCGCCAACACTCCTTGGCCCATCGCATTCACCACAAACTTTCCCCTCGCTTTTTCGGCCCTTTTTAGATCCTCCGTCCGGTGGGTAGTAGAGCTTATCTGCTTGATTTACCTGCCGTAGCTCGGGTTCACCCAGTTTTTCACGTTTCCCAATTGAAACACGCCATTGGGCATCACCCCTTGCAGCAGACCCTGCCGGCTGACCTGGATGGCGACGCTTCCCCTCTCCTCGAACCTGAATGCATTTTGGCTAGACGTTCTACCTCTTCCTCCAATGCAACTACTTCACAGAGCCTTGTCAAATGGAAAAACCACTCTCTTGAGGATGCCACTTGGCTGGATGATTGTGTACTTCAGAACCAATTTCCCACCTGCAGCCTTGCGGACAAGGCTGCTCTTTCAGAAGGGGCGACTGATACGTCCATAGGGGATCTTGCACCCTTAAAGGTCTATTCAAGGAGGGGGATGCGGTCCCCACAGGTAGTTTAAGGGATCTTTTTAGGTGGTTGGGTGGTTCAGCCTGTGGTCCTACTTTTTCTGTTTTGAGGTAGTGGTGGCCCCCACGAGTTTTTAGTAGCTGGGAGTTTGTTTGCTAGTTGTACTTTTTCCCCAGAAAATTCTTTATATAGTACTGTGGTGGCAGTGTCCGGGGGGGGGGGGGGAACTGGGTATTACGGTTTTGTGGCTTGGATCAGGAGGGGTCTTGGGTCTCCTGGGAAAAATCTGCTGTAAGTGTCGGTTTATTTTCCTGTACTCTCCAATTCTTGCTGCTTAAAATTACTTGTTGCTCTGCTCCTGGCCTCTGTTTCTACTAAATGTACCTTGCCAAAATTTTCAGAAATAAAATTGTTCGGGAAACCCTTATCCGATGTGGCATGGAAAGACGTCCCTGTGTCTAAAATCCAAGACTCCATAAGGCTATCCACACTCAGCATCAACACGTCATCAGTTTCTTCAGCCGCTGTGTTTGCTCCCCTGGTTTCAGGTGTCTTCTGTTTATCTTTGCACTCTTTCTTGACGCGTCCTTTCTTCCCACAAGTCCAGCAGGTAGGGCTGACTCCCTTTGCCCTGTCTCGACTCTTTCCTCTTGACTTTGATCGTTCTCTACGATTGTCTCGCTGTGCATATTTTCCCCTTCAATGTTCAAAGCAAAATTAGAGAATATGCCCGATTTTCTCTTTCGAATATCCTCACTGAGGATCAGGTCCCGCGTGTCTTTTAGATCCAGTTTGGTATTCCCTGAAGAACTGCTCACAACTATTATAATCGCTTCCCAACTGTCAAGTAATGAAGACTGTAAAACCAATGCACATTCATCACCAAGCGCAATTTCCACCGATGTCAACTGACTTATGATGGTGTTGAATTCGTTGATGTGATCTGCAACAATTCCCCCTTCAACCATTTTTAGATTGAACAATCATCCCATCAAGCGCACTTTGTTTGCCACAGAAGGCTTCTCGTACATATTTGAGAGAGCTTCCATCAGTTCAATCGTCTTCTCCTCCTCTCTGATATTGAACATTGTGAATGGTGAATTCCCCTTACCTCAATGTGAGGTGAGGATGTTCTTTTATAGATGAGTAAAACTAAATACAGAGAGGGTAAGTCCGATGTGGGACTCAGAAATACCCAATTAAATGAAATGGGGTCCAACACTCCCCCTCAAGCTGGACATGCCCATATTGGATTGAGTCCCACAAAAAAAAGACGACAAGACAAACTCATACTCCCCCTCAAGCTGGGCTATGGAGGCTGTGAATCCCCATGCGAGAAGTGAGAGAGTCAAGGCGAGCCCCTGGGAGACCCTTGGTGAAGAGATCGGCAAACTGATCTGCCGTCGGTACATGACCAAAGCTGATATGGTGCTGCTCCAGATGGTGGCGGAGGAAGTGGCAGTCCACCTCGATATGCTTAGTCCGTTCATGAAAGACGGGATTCGAGGCAATATTCGTGGCGGCCTGATTGTCACACCAGATATGAGCAGGGGTGTGTGCCGGGAAGCTGAGCTCATGGAGGAGATGACGAAGCCAGAGGATCTCAGTGGTGACGGTGGCCATGGCGCGATATTCAGTCTCGACACTCGATCTGGAGACGACAGTCTGCTTCTTGCTGCGCCAAGAGATGAGGTTACCGGCGAAGAACACGGCGAACCCCGAAGTAGACTTGCGGGTCGCAAGACAACCTGCATAGTCGGCATCACAGAAGGCCTCAACATCCAAGTGAGCATGACGGGAATACTGAAGGCCACGTGTAGGGTCTCGCTTGATGTATTTGGCAATGCGAAGGACAACATCCCACTGAGATTGGGTTGGATGCTCCATGAACTGACTGACTTTGCCAACGGCGCAGACAATGTCGGGTCGCGTCATGGTGAGGTAGTTCAGCTTACCCACCAGACGTCGATAGCGCTCGGGATGAGGAAATGGTTCCGAGTCGGAATGGAGAGTACGTTCGCCAGGCTCAAGTGGGGTGTCCACGGCAGTGGCGGTGCTCAGACCGGCATCCTGCAAGATATCAAGAGCATACCTACGCTGGCAGAGAGAGATCGAGTCCTCAGAACGGGAGACCTCGATGCCAAGAAAGTAAGTCAGGGGACCAAGATCTTTGGTATGAAAGTTTTGGTGAAGGTGCGCCTTGAGGCTGGCGATCCCCCTCTGAAGTCGTTTCCTGTGATGGTGATATCATCAACATATACCACGAGCAAATACAGTCGTGCGGTGTCGTACGGAAGAAGACGGTGTGGTCCTTCAGACTCCGGGAGAGGCCAAAGGCCGTGACGACAATGCTGAAGCGGCCAAACCAAGCTCGAGGAGACTGCTTGAGGCCATAGAGGGACCGACGGAGGCAGCAGACATGGGAGTCGACACCGGAGGCAGAAAAACCAGGGGGCTGCTTCAGGTAGACTTCTTCCTCAAGAACGCCATGGAGAAAGGCATTCTTGACATTTAGCTGATGAAGTGGCCAGTGATGATGAGTAGCCAGAGAGATGAACAGGCGGACAGAGGCCATCTTGGCGACCGGAGAGTAGGCCTCAAAGTAGTCGATGCCATATGTCTGAGCAAACCCCTTCGCCACCAGCCGAGCTTTGAGGCGGCAAAGAGAGTCGTCGGGATTGAGACGGATCGTATAAATCCATTTGCTGCCCATTGCCTGTTTGAGGCGGGCTTTGAGGCGGCAAAGAGAGCCGTCGGGATTGAGACGGATCGTATAAATCCATTTGCTGCCCATTGCCTGTTTGCCTGCTGGAAGGGGGACAAGATCCAAGTATGGTTTTCCTCCAAAGCCTGCAATTCATCCCGCATTGCAGCTAACCACCCGGGGTGAGATTTGGCTTCACCAACCGTGCGAGGTATAGAAACTGTCTCCAGAGCGGACAGAACCCTGTATGAAGAGACGAATAGAGGAGTACTCTGGCAGGAGCGAGTACCTTTCCGGAGGGCAATGGGCCAGTCCTCGGGTGGCAGAGCAGGAGCAGCGGACGAAGCAGGAGCATCAGTGTCACGGGCCGGAACGGGGGATACAGTCGAAGGACGGCGGGAGTAGACCTAACCAAAATGGGTGTCAACTGGGGTTAATGCCGGTGGAGGAAGGATGATGAGGGGAAGACAGTTATCAATAGCAGAGTCAGGAGGAGGAGAGGGAAAGGAGAACGGAGAACCCTCAACAAAGGAGACATCCGCGGAGATGATATACCGACGAAGATCCGAGGAGAAGCAGCGGTATCCGCGCTGAGTGCGGGAATAATCAAAGAATATGCAGCGGAGGGATTTGGGAGAGAGTTTGGTGCGGCCAGGGCGAGTGTCACGAACATAACACAAGCAGCCAAACACTCGAAGAGGGAGGGAATGAAGAGGGAGAGTGGGGAAAAGAGCCCGAAAGGGAGTCTCCCCCTTAAGGATAGAAGAAGGAAGACGATTGATGAGGTATGTAGCAGTGAGAATGACATCTCCCCAAAAAAGCAGAGGCACCTGTCGGTGGAAGATGAGGGCACGAGCAGTCTCCAGAATATGTCTGTGTTTCCGCTCGGCCACGCCGTTCTGCTGGGGTGTATCAGGACAGGAGGTCTGATGAAGGATACCATTTGCCTGGAGAAACTGCCGAAAGGAAGTGGAGAGATACTCGCGCCCATTATCCGAGCGGTGACATTTGACAGAGATAGAAAAACAGTTCTTAATTTCATTGAAAAAGGTTTGGAAGGTGGAAAACACTTCGGAGCGTTCTCGAAGAAGGTAAAGCCACGTCATGCACGAATAGTCATCAATGAAAGAGATATAGTATTTATATCCCAAGTGACTCGGAATGGTACACGGGCCCCAAACATCTGAATGAACCAGATCAAAGGGGTGAGAGGCCCGTGTATTCGTGCGAGGAATGTAGGAAGAGCGATGATGTTTCGCAAAAGAACAGGACTCACAATGAAAAGTAGGAGTCCGATGGAAGTCCGGAAACATCTGATGAATGGTGGATGCAGGCGGGTGTCCCAATCGGGAATGAAGATCTAGTGCCTGAGAAGAGGTAGACGTGCAAGCAATGGGTGCTGGTCCCTCGAACATGTAGACCCCATCTCGAAGCCGGCCTCGACCAAGTTCCCGGTTCGTAGTCTGCTCCTGAAACACAACACCAGAAGATGTAAATATGGCCGCACAGTTATAATCCTTAGTCAGTTTACTGATGGAAAGCAGATTAAAGGGACTGCGGGGCACATGTGCCACAGAGGGTAGGTGTATCAATGGAGTCAGGGAGCATGCGCCGAAGCCCGCTATGGGGATAGTGGAGCCATCAGCGACGATGATGGCTGAAGAACCGACATAAGTGCAGTAAGACGTCAGCATACCAGCATCACCGGTGAGGTGGTCGGAGGCACCTGAGTCCAGCAGCCATGTAGGGGAGCAATGACTGACCAAGGCAGTGGGGCAAACAGTACGGGCCAGAGAAGCCGAGGAGGGAGCGGGTCGGACAGAGGCTGGCGGATCATGAGGCCGCCTGAGGTCGGCCATAGAAAGGGCCAGAGACGGGAAAAGAGAGGCGACAGTCGAGGACGCGTCCCGGACCGCGGGCTGTCCCTGCTGCGGGTGCTGAGATGGGCGTCCATGCAGGACCCAACATCGGGCGATCAGGTGGCAAAACTTGCCACAATGGTGACAGAAGGGACGTGGACGACTTGAAGCACGACCACGTCCCGAGGAGTCCGCCATGGAAGCGTCGGGTAGCTGATGCAGCGGGCCGGCGGGATGATCGTGCGCAGGACGTGCGCGTGTTGGAAGGGCCGCCGGAACGAAGGCGCTCTGCCGGGACGAGGGTGTGCTGTCGGGACAAGGGCGCTCTGCCGGGAGGGTCCGCCGGGACAGAGGCCGAGGGCGCCTGCTAGGGTGAAGGCGGCGGAAAGGGGGGGCCGCAGGTCGAGAGCAGCGGGGGCGCTCGGGAGGCGTGGGGCAGCGGGAGGTGCGGGAGGCGCCGGGCAAAGGTTGCCAGGAGAGCGCCAGGCGAGGGTGGCCGGGAGGCGTAGGAGGCGCGGGACGACGGGGAACCGGAACGCCGTGGAGCCGGGAGCCGCGGGAGGGCGCGGGCGCTAGGGCGAGGCCGAGGGCGGGGCGCCGGGGCGAGGCCGAGGGCGGGGCGCCGGGGCGAGGCCGAGGGCGCGGCGCCGCTGGGCAAGGGCGAGAGCGCCTGGGTGAGGCGCTGGCGAGGGCACCGCGGAGCGAGGGGAGCTGCGCTGGGAGGGAGAGCCGCCGGGAGGGAGGGCCGCCGGGAGATTAGGGCAGAGCCAGAGGGGGGGAAGAGAGGCGGGGCCGGACAGAACCGGGAAGCCGCTGGGAGGGAGGGTCGGGATTAAGATCCCTCTGATACCATGTGAATGGTGAATTCCCCTTACCTCAATGTGAGGTGAGGATGTTCTTTTATAGATGAGTAAAACTAAATACAGAGAGGGTAAGTCCGATGTGGGACTCAGAAATACCCAATTAAATGAAATGGGGTCCAACAAACATCATGTTTTTGGCCAACGTAAGGCGCACAACTCCCAGAACCTAACAATCCAGTTCCCACTCCGACTGCTCCATGACCGTTGGCTTTAAACCCAGAAGCAGCAAATGCATTTTCTTCTGGTAAAGATAGTCTTCGATCTGCATCCTTCAGTAGTTGAAGTCAGATCCATCGAAGCGATCGATTTTCACCTTGCCTTCTTCTATAACCATCATTCAATTCGAGAAATCTGAACTCAACCTTTGATACCAGTTGTTGCGGAAACGCCGGGAGTCGCAACGACATAATATGTTTGTGGATGAAGAAAAGACAAAAGAAAGAAACACTCAGGACACTGAGATTTACGTGGTTTGGAAAATGATCCCTACGTCCATGGAGAGGCTGAAATATCACAATAGTCAGGAGCACAAAATCGCAGGGGGTTTCAGGGTTTCCAATCACAGACAAAACCCTAGTCTGAAATGGGCTAATAAGGAGGAAGAAACATTATTCTACCAACTACACAGAAAGTTCGCTGTGCTACAGTAAAAGATGACTGGAAGTTCGCACCACTACAGTGTTGCGGTCATCCAAGTCCAAGTTGCTACAATGCCTCGGAGGTTGGAAATCCACGAAGCTACAGTGCCCTGCTGGTGTCACCGGTCAGCCCTGCTACAGTAGCCGTGTCAAAGCCCACACTGCTATAGTGCCCTGCCGGTGTTGTCCTGTCGTCTCTGCTACAGTCGGTTAGAGCTGCTACGACGCCCCAAAATTTGGCCCGGGAGCCTTCGACCCTCAGACCCCTAGAGGAGGGATGCGTTGCCCCTTGCAACCCCCAACGAACTCACCTTGAAGCTCAACCCGCAGAGTTGCGTTCTGGTGCGCAGTATGGGCCGCAAGCATTCGGTCCAACAACATCCAAAGAGGATCGATACCAATCCAACATGCCAGCCGAGTTTGTATCCTGTCTGGAAAGGGTGACCTCTGGTTCGAGAGAGTCAGCAGGATCTACCTGGAGGTCCGAGGGCAAGGTGAAATGGAGAATGTGGTTTCCAAGGGCCCGTTTGAGCCGGGAGACATGAAACACTGGGTGGATACACGCCTTCGTTAAAAACTCTAGGGAGGTAAGCTACACTGCCGACGAAGGACTCTAAAAGTGCCAAAAGAATGAGCAGAAAGTTTCTGATTAATCCGGTGAGTTGCGGACTGTTGGCGGTGTGGTTGGAGCTCGAGGTAAACTTGGTCATCCACTTGGAAAGTGATGTCCCGGCAGTGTCGGTTCACCCGCTGCTTCATGTATTGTTCAGCACAAGATAAATGACTCTTAAGTGCCTCAATGCAGTCTTGAAGTGCTGATGCGATAGCCTCCATATGCACCTCACTAGGCAAAAAGGAGAAAATATTTTGTGGCTTTCGGCTATAAACGATGACAAACAGAGTGGAGTCATGCCATGTAGTGTTGTAATATAATTCAGGCAAAGGCAACTAGAAAGATTGCTCTTTGGGATGGTCGTCGGCAAAACAATGTAGATAAGTCTTCAAATAACTATTGATGGCTTTAGTTTGGCCATCTGTTTGTGGATGGTAAGAGAAACTCATGCGTAATTGTGTGCCCTAGAGGTGAAATTCAAAGCTCCACAGCGCAACCAATAAATGATACCAAAAGTTAATCAAACATGATGTTGTAGAAGACCTATAGGATTGAATGACACGTTCTGCCGAGAGGAGAGGTGATGGGTCTCAGGGTGATCAAGAGGTATCATTGAATGTTATAGGGTGATTGAGATATCATAAAATGGTATCAAAGTCAATACATAATCGGAATTGTGATGACATTTTCTGGGTTTGAATATCTAGGATTTGCAATGTAGACATTGAACTTCAAAGGGGAAAAGGATGGAATGTTGCGAAATCGTCGGGAGACACAACGACAGAAACGAGAAAACGAAAGAAGGAAAAGCAAATAAGGACACAACGATTTTACGTGGTTCGGGAAAAATCCCTACGTCTACGGGAGAGACAGAATTCACTATATCGGGAGCACAAAATTACAGAGGATTTTCAGTAGTAACCCTAGCCCGAAAATGGGCTAGAAAATGAAGAAGATGATCACTGTTCCGAAAAGGTAAGTCCACGTCGCTACAGTGAACGGTGACCGACTTTGTCAAAAGCGCTACAGTAGCCGCCAGCTGGAAGTCAAAGATGTTACAATGCTTGTCGGAGATGCTACAGTGCCTGTCGGAGATGCTACAGTGCCTGTCGGAGCTCGACGCGCGACAGTTGCGGGCCACAAGCATTCGGCCCAACCGGATCGGGCAACATTGAACTTCAAAGGGGAAAATGATGGAACATACCCAATGGGTTACTAACTTGAAGGACATGATGCTGCTATTGATGTCAACATGTTGCGCATTTCTTTTCAAGTGCTTATATGGTAAGTACTCTACAATTAATTGTGCTTGACTTGGAGGATTCTTAGGATAAATGACATATTGAGAAGTTTTCTCAAGTTGTATGCATGTGATAACAAAACACATTAGAAGAGCATGTATTGATATGCGGAGATGGTCATTGGTTTGGCAAGTGATCCCAAAAGGTACTTTCATCAAAAGGTGATGAGTCCAAGACTTGTTGAGCAGTATTGATGCGTGTTATAGGATGGTCAAGAGATCACGAGTTTTTCATTTTTCGCCTTTTTTAGCATTTAAGTGAGTATAATGTCACATAATGTTGGGTTCTGCTTTTTGGTTCATTATTTATTTGTTTTGAATGCCCTTTAGGCTAGGATTTCTTAAATGCCAATTTTGTTGTCACCACTAAGCATTTAAAAGAAAACAAAAACATAACACTAAGTGTTTGGTTCACTAGTATGGAGTGGTTCCAGCTTATTAATGAATCCTGAAAATGCAATCATGTTAAATATCTGGTGGTAGAATTTTCTATTATTGTTGTTGTGCCTAGTTTGATTTGATTTACTCTGGATCTCGTTAGAAACTCCAGTTATATGGTGGATATAGGATATCAAATGATTTTGGGATGCCTAAGCTGCATTTTTCTCTTCTGTAATTTTTTATTTTTATTTCTGAATTTGAATTTGAATTTTACATGTGTCCCAGCCCCAGCTCCATTACAATTTTGGAGTCACGCTGAGATACGTTTGCAACAAAGACGGTAATGTCTGGAATGATTGGTATTCCCCTGAGATATGGTGTCCCTCTACTAGTGCAAAGCCGAGGGACAACTCATCGGAGTGTTTTGGCGTTTCCTCGTTCTTTTAAATCTAAAAGAAAGTTAAAGTTTCTCTGTCTAGAAAGGTGCAGCTTTATATCGACAAATCAACACATTCATGTTTTGGATTGTTTATACTGTGATGTTTCCCCTCATCATCCATGATTGAACAGAATCTTTTTAGCTGGATCAGCATGGTGTTGCAATATCAAACAGTCACAGTTGACCAGGGGTACAATATATGCTGCCTACGGTGATTCGCCAATGGATTCAACTGGTGAGGCCTCTTTTCGGTGTCTCAATCTCTTGTTTGTTAACTTATATTTAACAAGAGAAGACAGTATTAAATCATGATTATGCTTAATCTCTGTTCAGGTGCTGCAATTTTTCCTAGACTTGGTGTTAGAGATCCGTATAAACGACTTGGAATCAGCAGGGAGGCTTCTGAAGATGAAATCCAGGCTGCAAGGAACTTCCTAATGCAGAAGTACGCCGGGCACAAGCCGAGTGTGGATGCGATTGAATCTGCTCATGACAAAATCATCATGCAGAAGTTTTATGAAAGGAAGAGCCCGAAAATAAACATAAAAAAGAAGGTGAGAGAAGTGAGGCAGTCTCGGTATGTGCAGGCAGTGATGAGCAGATTTCAGACTCCATCCATGAAGTTCGTGATAAAGACATCCTTTCTGTTCATAGCACTTGGACTCCTCACCGTTTTTTTTCCAACAGAAGAAGGCCCTACTCTACAGGTAGCAATCTCTCTGGCGGCTACTATATATTTCATTTATGAGAGGCTGAAGAGCAAAATCCGAGCTCTTCTTTATGGGTAAGTGCTGCAGCTGATTTCTTGTTTTGATTCTCTGAAATATAGGCTACATCTGGTTTTGGGAAACGTTCTCTGTTTTTATTTTTGAAAACAACTTTCTGTTGGTGCAGGGTGGGAAGTTTTCTAATGTCATGGTTGTTGGGAACATTGCTGATGGTTTCTGTGATTCCACCAATTCTCAAGGGGGTCCGGAGTCTTGAAGTGACAACTTCATTGATATCGTATGTACTCCTTTGGGTTTCTTCTACTTACCTAAAATAGCGGTTACTTTGTTCTTGTGTACTTATTTTGCACTGCCAAATGACCAATGAATTCTGTCATCTAGGGCTTTTGTTACAGCATGAGGGAGTCCTAGGGACAACTGTAATCTTTTGGAATAGCATAATTTATATGCAATTCAATTATATTTGAAGTCTATGCATAATAAAGTGTAATTTTTAACATATAATTAGTTTTTATTATAAATTTCATTAGTTAATTCATTTGTTTATTTATTTATTTATAATATATGTGATGTATTAGGCTAAGGAAGATGAAAATTGGACAGAGTGATCTGTCTTGATCACATATGCGATGACTCTGATGGCTTATCCTGTGACTATGGAAACTCATTGTACTAGCTGTCGAGTAGGCTTAGGAAGATAACGCGCATCATGTAAAAAGATGCCGATTATGATAATTGCATGTGATCACTTATGAACATGGATTTATCCATGGAGATTTGGACATTTGCTTACATATTTTCCATGCGTTGTATATATTTATCACAGTAGGAAACGTATAATCCATTTTCATATAGATGCCCCAAGGATGCAGGGGCTGAATGTGACACCCTCAATCTGGCGGGTAATTTTTCATTTGAGTTTTGATAAATCTTTGGACGAAAATTGAAGTTTTTGGAGAAATTTTGAGGGAAGCACAATCAAGGAGAACACTTACCTTAGCTGTGCAATATAACCGTGCAGAGTACTTTTTGAGGCAGAGATAAACACACTGTTGAGCGCACGATTAGCTGAGGTGGTTCTTGAGACAGATAAAAACACACGGTTAGACGCAAAGCTAGCCTAACAGTGCTTGTCAGTGAAATTTCTACGATTTTTCTCTTAAACGGACCTTAACCCTAATTAAGCCTCCATAACTTGCACTCGACAGCATGTTTGACCGAGTTTAGGACTCCTCTTAGACGATTTTGGAGGTTCTCCACCACTGTTTGACTGATTTTGATGATTGATTTGATGAATTAGAGCTAAATCGATGGTGAGTGACCCCAGATCTATTCTTGTGAAATTCTCTCTCACCTCTCGTCTTTCTCTCTTTGTCATAATGGAAGGGGTCAAATTTTGATGGAATTAGGTCTTGGATATTGAAATTTGAATTCCAAAGTTTCATGATTTATGTAGTATAAGAGATGTGAGACCCAATACCCGAGGTTCCTCTCTAAGGGATGTCTTGAGGTTATTTTATAATGAATAATAAAGACCACATGGGACCAGAAGTCTGATGTGGGGCGCAGACTCTAACACTTTCCCTCAAGCTAGGTGTACCTAGTTTGAACACATAAAGAAAAACAAAGCAATCAACAGACGCTATAAACACTCCTCAAGTTAGACATGCCCCGCTTGATTACAAAACAAGACAAAACAGAAGAAAAGATAAACCGCCATGAATTCTGCTCCCCCTCAGAAAGGTGATGGATGATGGAAGAAGATGCTGAAAAGGATGAGCCAACGAGGCGCTGGGAAAGCCGCATAGGTGGGGCCGGACGATAAAGTGCCGAGAAAGCTGCATGGGCGGGCCAGTAGTTGGAGTGTCGGGAAATCTGCACTGGCGGGTATGTTGTTGGAGCATCGGGAAATCCGCACTGGCGGGCTGGTCGTCTAAGTGCCGGGAAACTGCAGGAGGAGGCCGACATGGAGGCGGGGGCTGCCGTAGGAGGATGTCGACATGGAGGGAGCAACGGTAGTGAGGGAGGGAGTCAGTGCAGGAGCATCGCGTCAGGAGGAAGCGCGCGACAAACAAGATCCGACCGGATCTGGGAGGGCAACGCCGCTGGAGAAGGGCTGTCCAGGGGTGTCGTTCAGGGAGGTGCACAAGGAGGGGTGGCGAGCAGGGGAGGCAACGTTCAGATCTGGACGACGTTGCGCGCACAAGGAGCAGCGAAAATTGCACAGAAAAGAGGCGCACGAGTGTGCCCCAATAGCGGCGGGGTCAGAGCACTGGAGGCGCGCCATCGGCGCGACAGGATCCGTCGCGCACAGAGAGAGTTGCGCGTAGGAAGGGTTCCACTGGGAATTGTCGCGCTGGAGATGCGGGGGAGCTGTGGAGGCGGAGGACGTCGATGGGGCTATCGAGAGTCGTCGGGAAAGAACCGCGGAGGAGTCGGTGTAGAGTCGTCGTTGTCGTCGTCGGATGGGAGTCATAGCGTGCAGAGCCGGAGAGGTCCGTTCGATGGAGCGCCAGACAGGAGAGCTGCTCGCAGGAGGAGCCGACGCACCTGGAGGAGGCCAACGTACGTGGAGGGCGACGCGCGGGAGGGTTCTGTCGGGAGAAGGTTGCGTGCTGGGAGGAGCGCGCAGGGAGTGAGTGAGTCGTCGGGACGAAGGAAAGCCGACAAGGGGGGGGGGGTGCGGCGGATTAGGGCTCCCTAGTAAGGGGGGGGGGGGGGCGTATATGAGATGTGAGACCCTAATACCCAAGGTCCCTCTCTAAGGGAGGTCTTGAGGTTATTTTATAATGAATAATAAAGCCCACATCGGACCACAAGTAGATCTGCTCAAGCGATGACCATTGTTATACATAGTGACATAGATCAAAAACTGTTTATGGGGAGCTTTGATTTTAATTCTCTGGAATACATGACTCAGAGATGTGAGACCTAATACCCAAGGGGGGGTGCGGCGGATTAGGGCTCCCTAGCAGGGGGGGGGGGTATATAAGATGTGAGACCTAATACCCAAGGTCCCTCTCTAAGGGAGGTCTTGAGGTTATTTTATAATGAATAATAAAGCCCACATCAGATCACAAGTAAATCTGCTCAAGCGATGATCGTTGTTATACATAGTGACATAGATCAAAAACTGTTTATGGGGAGCTTTGATTTTAATTCTCTGGAATACATGACTCAGAGAAAAAGAATGATTTTGAGTTAAACGGAACCTATCCTCTTAACGGCAAAACATTTATGAAAGAAATGTATGATCAATTTGATACTTTTATGGAAGAGGATTACCACGAGACCAAGAGTATAACCTGATCTTAACATTAGAGATCTTAATTGGAAGCAAAAGGTCTTGGTTATATTTGGATGTCTTTTGAGGCACAACTGTGTATGTGGTGCGAACCTCCTTTTATGTACAAGGGTTTTACCTTTTTCCTTGGGTTTTGTAATAAAATTTTTCCTGTCGGAAAAAAAACTTGTGAATTGTGTTTGGAAAACAATGGGTTTGGAAAAAGGAGATTTTCTGGAAAATTTAGTATTCTGAGAATCCACCACAGTTTTAAATCAATCGGCGGAAAGGCTCTTTCTCAGATTTGAAGATTTTTAATGTTTTATGGAGATCTTGAATAAAAAATGTGTTTTTTTTGGGGTGAATTGTTATTCAATGGGCGTGTGAAGGGGTGTATAATGATATGAACAATGGTTAGTATGTTTGTTAAATTACATTATATAGTTTTGTTATAAATGTTTTAAAGGGTTTTCTTTATCTTTTGACGGTATCTTACTTTTGTACTCACATTTTTATTGAGTTTTCATCGATAAATCATGTTGAATATGTTTTAGTAATGTTGTTTTTGACTGATTTTTGATAGAATGTGTTACGAACTAACCCATACTACCCCTGATTCGAGCACTTGATCTGTGACAATGCTTGAATGGCGTTCTCAATCCTCAAGGGCCGACGTTTAGTGTCTGAGCATCAAGAAACGTACCTTAGGAACAATTTTTCCAATAAATCTATCATGTCAGGTTCTGAAGCAACTTGAGCTATCCTTGACCCGGGTACCCAAACCGGTTTATGGTAAGGCCCGAAGAGCATTTCTGATCTACACGTTCTGACAACCAGTTCCTGTGCATCAAGAAACATACTTTGGGAATAGTTTGCTCAATAAATCCATCAAGCGAGTTCTAATCGAGAACCCTACATGACCTCGCCCTAATTTGTTGAGGCATGCACTTGAATAAGTAGAACCAAAACAATAACTCATAACATAAATAAAATCTCAAGGAAACCATAACAACCACATATGACAAGATAAAACATTATCCATAACATGACCAAAAAAGAGGGGTCAAGCATACATATACAAAAAGGGATGAGAAGTCAAATTGTTGATATAAGAGTATACAACAAGAACCAAAATTAAAATATAACCAAACACCTCTACTCATCTCTGTGTGTCATAAGGGCTCACTCCTATCATGTCACCACCTCCAACCCAAGCGACGTATTGTCTTTACCTGTATCTGTCAAAACAAGGTTTACATGCACCTATAGGATGTATGTAGGGTTTGAGCACAATTAGCTCAGTAGGATCCCATCGAGTGTTTCTTGGGTAACCTTTGCTAGAAAAAACCAAGCTTGCTAGTTTGAATGTAAATCATATGAAAATATGCTTTTAACATTTTAATGGCAAGAAAACATGTCAAGCTTTACGATAATTTTAATCATGGAAGTAAATGCCAAGCAAATATTTAAAACAGGCAGTGGGAAAGCCTTAAAGTAGTTAAGGTTATGGCACCCTAGGATCTCCGTACTTATTAGTGATCAAGCCAATCATATCTATCTGTGCACAAGCCGCTAATGAGAACATTGTCTTAGCCTAGTGGCGTGGTGACACCCATACACCCGTCTGATGGCACCACAACCATGTCATCCATGCATTTGAAATTTTTAGTTAGTGTGGTGTAATCCATGGTTAGGTAGGGTGTGCCACTGCCTAGCGATACTTGTTATAGTCTTCCCACCCAAGCACCCAGAGTCCCATGTGCCATCCCCTTTTCAAAGACCCATCAATTCACATTTAAACCCATTCCACGTATCCATTTCACCTAAAATAGGCTTTTCATCAAACACATGCTAGGAAAAAATCAATTTCACTTGTAAACATGCTTTTGAAACATTTAAAACACCATTTGAAAACAAGCAAACACATATGGTTCGTTAAGCAAATGAGAACTCATGGAACCACCTACCAAAATCGGACAGAGTGAACCCACAAGAGGAAGAATCTTAGAAGCCAAAAGGACGCCCCGACATCGAAGCCCTCATCATTAAAATTCAAGTAAAGAAAACCCTAGGCCCCCCTTGGTCGCGGTGTGACTTAACTCCCTAGATTATGGCATCTTTGTCTGGGTTAAATCTTGGTACGACCTCCCTTGGTCGTGCTGCAACCCAACTCTCTAGAAAAATGGTCCCACACTGATTGGGTTAGGTTGTGGTGCGACCCGACAACAGGCAAAAACTTCAGTTTACCCAAAAATACTAGAAGCTCCAGAAAACAAGGAAACCAAGGAAATAGGATAAAATTAAATAAATGGAAAGAAAAAATCTTGTACCTAAAAAGGACACCATGAGTGATAATTTTCCCCACCATATCATTTTCTGCCCTAAAAAAGTCAGCTTGAAGACGAATGATCAAGAAAGAGGCGAGACCATTACTCCCTCATAAAGGATTCTCGTTCCCACATCTCGTGAGAATCACTTCTGTGTTTCCAAAACCCAGACCAAAGGTATGGATTTCCCACACAACACCTTATCTTGGGAATCGATAACCCGAATTAGTTGTTCAATCACTGATGCATTAGGCTCTAGCTCTAGCTCTTCCCAATTCAATACATGGGAGGGATCCGAATAATATTTCTTCAACCGAGAGATGTGGAATACATCCTGAATTGACGTCAACTGAGGAGGTAACACCAACAGATATGCGATTATCTTGATCTTTTTAGTGACCACGAAGGCCCCCACATATCTCGAAGTAAGCTTCCCTTGCTTCCTGAGCCATCAATGACCTAACCGAGACAATACCTTTAAGAACACCCGGTCACCAACCAAAAATTCCAAAGGGAGACGTCGATGATCAACATAATATTTTTGGCGACTTTGAGTCGTCACCAACCGCTTTTGAATAGTTCGAATCTTCATCGTTGTCTCTTGCACAATGCTTGACCCCACTAGAGAAGTCTCACCCACCTCAGTTCAACAAAGCGGAGAGTGACAAGTCTGACTGTACAAGGCCTCAGAATGAGCGATCCTGATAGAAGACTGACAACTATTGTTATAAGCGAACTCAAGCAGTGCTAGATGAGCATCATATGAGCCTCCGAAGTCTAAGACGCAAGCATGAGACATATCCTTCAAAATCTGAATCACCCACTCCGCCTGGCCATCCTTTTGCGGATGATTGGTTTTACTTAGCTTCGGCTAGGATCCCATTGCCTCTTGATGACCATTCCAAAATCGAGAGTTGAGCCAAGGGTCTCTATCAGTGATAATGGCAGAGACATCCCGTGCAATCTCACAATATTTGAACACATAACTTCCCAAGCTCCTCCACCCCAGTGGTGTCTTTGATTGGGATAAAGTGAGTTGATTTTTCAATTAATCAATCAGGACTCAGATGACATTTTTCTCCCAAGGGGTATGAGGTAACCCAATGATAAAGTTTATGGGTATCTCATCCCGTTTCCAGGTGGGTATATGGAGTGGTTGAAGTAGACCAAAAGACTTTTGATGCTCGAGTTTAATTTGCTGATAGGTATAACACCGTGAACTGAATGCTAGCTAAAAACATATCTTCTCTCTCTTCCTTTGCATCCAAATACATCCGAGCAGAGAGACCCATCAAGTTCCACTCATCACTGGGTTCTTTCAAAGTTTGAAAAGGCAATTTCTTACTGAGGGTGTTGACGACCACATTCTCTTTTTCGGGCGTACATACGATGTCAAAATTGAATGCCTAATGGTACCCCACCCATCGCCTCTGTCTGAGATTCAAATCCTTTTGGGAAAAGTTGTAGCTCAAACTCTTATAATCAAAATAGACCGTGAATCTCTCCCCGAAAAGGTAGTATCACCAACATTTAAGAGCATGCATGACCGTTGCATGCTCAAGGTCATGGGTCTGGTAATTTTTCTCATGTGGTCGAAGTTGGCGAGAACCATACGCCACCATGTGACCCCCTACATTAGAACACAACCCAAACTCGTACCCGACACATCACAATAGACCACATAGCCCTGCTCGACCTTGGGTAGAATCAAGATAGGGGCTGACGTCGTTCGCCGCTTTAACTCATTAAAAGATGCTTGACATTCATGGTTCCATAAAAATTTCACCTCTTTCTGAGTGAGAGCAGTCAATGGAGATGCAAGCTTGGAAAAGACATGATCGACCTGTCTGTCGTATGCAAAAGACACGACACGTGTTGGGTGAAGCCCATGTAGGGGTGGGTATATACATACCCAGTAGAACGCCCCAAAAAGGTGAATGAGGAGTAATAAGAGATACAATTGAAGAGGAAAACAGTAGATAGAACAAAGTACGATAAAAGAGAACAACTCAACTCAACGAGAGAGTGAAAGTAGACTCATCTAAACACAAGGAGTCTGAAACGGTGAGAAGATGAACTTCTCGTCGATTCTTCGCTACCTATAGCAGGAGAGTGGACTCATCCAATCATGAGAAGCTAAACACGAAAAGCACGTGACATACCCCGCGCGTCTTCGCCTTTCTTGGAAGGAGAGTAACTACACCCAAGAAGTGGGTACTGAAGTAGGATATATATATATGCTCAGTCAAAGAAGTCCAAACGAGGGAGTAAGGAGATCTCCATCTCACAGCTCAGTCCAAGAAGATGAGTAGCTAACAGTTCCAAAGTAAGTCCAACTGCAATGCCCAGAACCTCATGCGCCTGCCTAGGAAACACAAGTCGAAAGGACTCAATCACCACACCTTAAACTATCCGCTTTGGACAATACTGACTCGCCCACACTGTTTTAAGTCGCGTAATAAGAACGCGTGTCGGTGGGGAAAACATCCATCTTCCTTGTGAGTCCAAAGGTACGTCAAACCACACCTCGTCATTATGCCGCACAGTCGAGGGTTCACAAGTCTTGGAAAGGGTCTCGTGCTCTGGTACAACATGAGGGTCCTTCTCTGATAATCACCGAGGAACGCCACTGCCCAATCCGATTGGAGGGTATCACTCGGGAAGGTCATCGGGGAACGCCACTGCCCAATTCTACTGGAGGGTAAGCCTAGTGAGTCGTCAGGAAAACACCACTGCCCAGCCCGGTTGGAGGGGTATGCCTGGAAGATGTCATCGGAGAACGTCACTGCCCAACCTAGCTGGAGGATAAGCCCACAACGTTGACGAACTCTACTACCCAGTCCTACTGGAGGGTAACTTGAAAAGATCATCGGGGAACACCACCACCCAATCCTACTAGAGGGTAAGCCCAGAACTGCCATTGGGGAATGCCACTACCCAGCCCAGCTGGAGGGTAAGCCCGGTACTGCTCTGGTGATTCTGTATGACCGCTGCCGTCATCGGGTGTCGCCTCTGTGCGTGCCAACCTGGAACATTCACATCGTATCTCGAAAGCCGCTTTCGAGGGCATTATCATGTTTTACACGGAAAAACACTCAGGATAGACTTCTCACGGGCCAAAATCCGAGTTCAAATAAGAAGATATAGAGATTTGAAGATAGCTCAGAAGGGCTCAAACAGTACAAGACGTGTGAGGGGGCCCACACGGCGTGTGGCCCTTCTTCACTGCCTGACCATGTCTTTAGCCGGTACATGGGTCCCATCCCATGTAGAGGTACACGCCGTGTAGGTGGACTACATGGTGTGTCCCACCTATTCGGGGATCGGGCCGTGTCCGTGTACTCAGACCCCGTGTTCGTGTACTTCGGTACACGACGTGTTGGTCCACATGGGATACTGCATGTGTGGCCAACTCGTGTCCGTGTAATCGACACATGGCGTGTGCCTGGCCGTGTGTTCCTTCACACAAGAAGCTGATACACGACGTATCAAGGGAGGTACACGCTGTGTCATTCTTATCTCCTCCCAAACCCTAGCGCCACCGCTGAGGGAGGCTACACGCCGTGTGTTCTTTGTTGAACACGACATGTAGTTGAGATCCACTATCCATACTCATCATCCGCCACTTAGCCCCAAACCACATTCTTTATCCGCCGCTCTACGCTGTGAAGATCGGGCCACTCTGTGCGTCTCACATCAGTTGGTATTAGAGCTTCGGTTGACACTGTAGACATATATCCCTTCATTTACATTACTTTTATTCATTACCATCCTTATCCTTTCATATTATTAACCCATTAAAAAAAAATTTCTTGAAAACCTTCAAAATTGGACTATGTTGCAAAAGCTTGAAATATTATACATTGAGCCAAATATTCATCCATCTTCTTTGTGTGTTTGATTCGCTATATGTGATTTGTATCCGAAAAAAAATAAATTCTCTCAACTCATCATTTTGTGCTTTTCAAAATTTTCTTTGATAGATTTAAATTTTTTTGTCTCACTCCATTCATTATATTGTACTTTAAAACACCAAGCATAACACTTTTTGGGGATATTTGATGAAAAAAAGAAAAAAAACAGATACAATTACTTCTTCGTGCTTTACATTATTGACACTTTTCATTTCCATACATCACTTTCTCCATCATTTTACTTCACCACCATATCATATTGGCTCATACTGTTATTAATTTTTCTTATCTTGCACAATTAGGAAAAACCCACATACCACACCTTTTCTACCCCTTTTCCATATTTTACCCATATTTTATTCCGCCTTTTCCACCCTTTACCATTTTAGGCCATTTTACCACTCAAATGGGTTGTGTTAAACCATCACTCGAAACAATCTTGATTGTGGAAGGATTGATGGCACATGATCACCCCAAATAAGGTATTAGATTTCATAAGAGCTTGAGATTTCAATTTAGCATTGAGTGGAGAGAAATAATTAAAAAAACATTCTTGTGTGAGTGTGTACATATCATGTGTGTGTGTAAGTGTGTATCCTTGTGTGTGTGAGTGTGTACATATCATGTGTGTGTGTAAGTGTGTATCCTTGTGTGTGTGAGTGTGTACATCTAGTGTGTGTGTGTGCGTACATTTCTCATGTGTGAGTGTGTATCCTCATGCGTGTGAGTGTGTAATTCTTGTGTGTGTGAGTGTGAGTGTGTACATCTTGTGTGTGTGTGTGTGTAAGTGTGTATCCTTGCGAGTGTGTGTGTACATATCGTGTATGTGTGTGTACATATCGTGTGTGTGAGTGCATATCCTTGCGCGCACGTGTGTCTTCACTTGTGTGAGTGTGTGTATCATTGTGTGTGTTTTTCCTCGTGTGTGTTTGTGTTCGTTTTAATTACCATGGCAGAAGATCGTGGAAAGAGAATCGCTCATGCTAGTGATGAAGGAAGTCGAAGTAGATCTCCTACACCCAAAGCTACGCAACTCCAAATGCAAGCTTTGACGATCCATTTTGAGAAGTTTCTTGATAGGAAGTTAGAGATATTTCATGAGAGGATTGACAACCTGGAGAATAAACCAAAACCGAGGACGATCCATGGTAACCCGTGATGCATTCTGGCACCACGTCGCCCCCCATCATGGAGGAGATAGAGAGCTTTGATGATGATTTTGAGGATGTCCCACAAAGGAGGAGGTTCCAACAACCTAGTGGAGTTCAAAGGAGACCACATGATGATGACATCCTTAGAGGAATTAAGGCGAATGTTTCATCTTTTTAAGAAAAAAGCGATTCAGAAGCATACTTGGAGTGAGAGATGCAGATTGAGCAAGTGTTTTCATGCCATGCATATTTCGAGGAGAAAAAGGTCAAACTTTCTTCCCTTGAATTTTCTAATTATGCTTTAATTTGGTGGGTTCAAATGAAAAAGGAGACTAGATACGGTGAACGTCCCATCAACACTTGGAATGACATGAAGTTTTCCATGCAGAAGCGATTTGTTCCCTCACACTACCATAGAGATCTCCATAATAAACTTCAACACCTCAACCAAGGGAAGTAAGAGTGTTGAAGATTACTAAAAGGAGATGAAAATTTCCATGATATGAGCAAACATTGAGGAAGATCTGGAGGCAACCATGACACAGTTTTTACATGGACTCAATTGGTAGATTGCCGATCAAGTGGAGATATACCACCATGCAGTGATACAAGATATGATCCAAAAATCCACCAAGACCGAGCAACAAATTGAGAGGAGAAATATGAAGAAACACACTACCCCGTTCACTCTATAGAGAAATTCAAGAAAGGAGATTGAAGAATCATCAAATCCAAAAGAGGTGGTTTGATCACAAAAGTGACAAGGTAATTCTTCCACCTAAGAAACCTACTTTTGAGGCTAACCAAATGAGAAATCGGGATATTCGATGTTTCAAATGTCAAGGAAGGGATCACATTGCTAGTGAATGCTCAAACCGTCACACCATGACCATCACCAAGTATGGAGAATGAGACACCGATAAAGAGAGATCAGAGGAAGAGGTGGAGGATTCCATGAAAATCAATAATGGAGAATTTGTGGAAGGTGAGTTTCTCATCAAAAGGTGGGTTTTGAGTACTCAAATGTTGTTTAACAAGGAGCAAAGAGAGAACCTTTTCCATGCCCGGTGCCAAATCAATGGGAAGGTATGCAGTGTCATCATTTATGGAGGATGTAGAAATGTGGTAAGCACCGAGTTGATAGAGAAGTTGTGACTTCTAACTTTGAAGCATCAACATCCATATCAGAATCAATGGGTGAATGATTGTGGAGCGTAGAAGGTTACAAAACAGGTGAAGGTATGTACACCATATGTAAATACAAGGATGAGGTATTGGTCAACGTTGTTCCTATGAAGGTGTGCCACTTGCTGTTGGGTCAATTGTGGTAGTATGATTGACATGTTACTCATGATTGGTTCTTTAACCTTCATTCTTTTGTATTCCGAGGGGAACCTATAACCCTCATCCCAATGTCCCTCGAACAAGTTCTGTAAGATCACATTTTGAGAAGGAAAAACAAAATGAGTGATCAAGAAAAGATGAGAGAAAGAGAAAAGGGAGAGAGTGAGGGGAGAGGTGAGAATGAGAGACTACAAGTTAACGAGTTTAAAGGAAAATCAAGAGAGAAAAGAGTGGTGATTGAGTGAAAAAATGCGATGATAGAGAAGAGAGAGGTTAATGAGGCTTTGATTTCTCAACAAAAACCTTTTAGTACTTTTGTGCAAAGATGTGATGGTGAACACTAACGTCTTAACTTCTTCATTGTCAACTATGGTGAAATCTTTGTTACAGGTGTGCGATGGAGTCATTCATGAGGAGGCACAACCTTGTTTGCTACCTATTAATGATACTGAAGAAATTCAAAGATCCATTAACAACATCATGGGTCTAAAGGATTGGAAGGAGTGTCTACCGCATGCAGAGTCTTCTTACAAAAGGGGAGATCACTCTACAACTCAATTTTATCCATATGGAACTCCTTTTGGATTTAACATCCTTACCCCTGTTGATCAAGTTTCATTACCTTTGTAGGAAAATAGAAATTTGGAAGGAAAATGACATGTTAAACAACAACATGAGAAACCAAAGAAGTTGGAGAGCATTCAAAAGAAACATAAGTCAAAGATCAAGATACATGGAGATGGAACATACTTAGTGCTTGATATGATTGATTACAAGATCACATTGCAAGGTGAGTATGAAGTTATTTTTAAAGTCAATGTTTCTAATCTTTCATCGTATTTGGATGCAGATGATGAAGAGTCGAGGATGAATCCTTTTCAAGATGGGGAGGATGATATGAAATTGGTAGATGAAATTAACTTGATGGAATGTGCGGAGTTTGAGTTGCATGACCCAATGATGCAAGGAAGATTAAAGAGACTACAAGCGGCAACAAGAGCCCATCTTGCTGCATTAAAAGGTCCAAACCCAAGGTGCGTGCATGAAAGTGGAAAATGGGCTTATTATCACTCTAATTAAAGCCCAAATGAGATGCATGAAGCCCAATACACATTTTTGCACATATTTTGGAAGTCTTGCCTACATGGAGATTCTGGAATGACATCTTTGGACACCAAAGTCAAATCTGGTGGGCTAGGTACTCAAAGTCAAATTCATTGGGCTATGGGTGGAATGACATATTTGATTTAGCCTTTATGAATTTAGGGTTGTTAGGACCAAGCTGATTATGAAGAATATCCTTTTCTGGTATTGTCTTTCGTTGGGCTATGGCGTGCAAGTTGAAGTGGCGTGCAAGTTGAAGTGGCGTGCAAGTTGAAGTGCCGTGCAAGTTGAAGTGGCGTGCAAGTTGAAGTGCCGTGCAAGTTGTGTGTTATGCACAAAAGTGGCACGCAAGTAGAAGTGGCGCGCAAGTCATAAGTTGCGTGCAAGCAGGGAGTTGCGTGCAAGAAGTGTTTTGTGTATAAGCCCGAAGTGGTGCACAAATTGTGAGTTGTGCACAATAGTGGCGCGCAAGTAGTTTTTGGCATGCAAGTAGGAAAGCGCGCAAGCAGGGCGACGCGCAAGCAGCGAGGCGTGCAAGCAGAGAGACACAAGCAGGGAGATGCGCAAGCAGAGAGGTGCGCAAGTAGGGAGACGCGCAAGCAAGGAGTGACGCGCAAGCAGGGAGGTGCACAAGCAGAGAGTGACGCGCAAGCTGTTTGCACCAGGAGGTTCTTACCAACTTCTGGGTACGTAAATGAAGATTTGTTTTGAAATATTTGATTTGTGAAAGTTCATTAAGAAGCACAAAAACATTACATTACCCTATTTTTTTTAAGAGGGAGCACACCCACTATTGGATTGTTTTCAAAGTGCTACACGAGTGTAAGGGCATATCCAACTCATTGTATTCCACATCAAAGGATTGTTTTCTAGTGGATTGTGTGGTACTGGATTGTTTCCGTATCATACCAAGGACGTAGCTACTCTTGTTGAGTAGTGAACCTTGTAAATCTTGTGTTCCCGTGGTTGTGTGCGTTCAGCAGGGAAGAAACTCTTTAACAGGAGACGAATGTTGTTTGAAAAAGAAGGAAACATAAAAAGAAAAAGGATATCATCGATTCACCCTCTCCCCCTCTCAGTGATCTTGGATCCTGATTGGGAACTTCAAGGGTATTAGACTATTGACTATTGTATCACCCCTTGGATATAAATAGCAACCCCCGTGACACTTGTAATTTATTCAAGATTCTAATAGAGAGATTATGCTTTGTTTCTCTCCATTGTGTGAGGATTGTTCTGGTTTTCCCCCTTACTCTTGTGCATTTTTGCCTTGTACATCTACAAGTTAAATTGATGATCCAAGATCACAAATCCCCCAATTCCGTGCCTCAGCTCAAGTGCGTTGTTGTGTGGATTGACTATCACATCCCTCCCTTGAGTGTGTTGTTTAAGTAGTAGGTCGCGCTCCTTATAGCGTTAATTGACTACTTGCATCCACTATCCATACCCATCATCCGCCACCCCGAACCACATCCTTCATCCGCCACCCTACACCGTGAAGATCAGGCCACCCCGTGCGTCTCACATCACTTGAGCCCTTTAAATAGAATTTACAAAACACTTAATGACTTGAAATTCGTTAGAATAATTCAAAATAAAAATAATAATATTCCAGAGTTTTTGAGGAGAGAGAGAAAGAGAGAAAAAAAATTATCATTTTGAATTTAAATATACAATCAAACTTTAAACATACTATAAAACAAGCTTGAATAACTTCGTTAACATCAAATATGAATTTAGAAACAAATAAATCAAATAAATCAACTCATAATAAATACATTTTATTTTTTGAAATATATTCAAAAAATTCATGCGTAAATGAAGAACAAAATTAATCTACAATCACATCTATTTAAAACAGCGTAAAAACACTTCACATAGGTTCTATATCATTAATAAGAATTTATAGAATCATAAAAACAATTTAAAGACTTGTTATTTGAATGCAACGAATCAATATATCAAGAAAAGCGTAAAATAGAGAAAACTAGAGTTTTTTAGATTTTTATCTCTACGTAAGGGTCACTTTACATGCATGCGTAATGGTAAGAGGGATTTTCCAAAAAATACGTAAATGTAACCTTTGAGTTTAACATGCGAAGTAAAGGTAAACTATAAAATACATAAGTCACGTAAAGGTAAGCTTCAAAAAACTAAAAAGCACGTAAAGGTAACTTAGAATTGATGTAGCATGCGTAAGGGTAAAAAATGAATACAACGAGATACATGAAGGTAAATATGAGAAACCATGCACTGTGTAAAGGTAGATAGAAGATTACATATACTGCGTAAGGGTAAATTGAGTAATATAAGGGCAAACAGAGAATTAAATTTCCTACAAGAGGGTAAGCTTCATTTTCAACAAGCTGTGTAAGGGTACCTCTAAGCTTGCGTAAAGGTAACAACAAATTTTAAAAAACTCACTTAAGGGTAAAACTATTCATACAAGAGAACCCATGTAAGGGTAAATGGAAGCTCACGTAAAGGTTAATCCAAATACTTAGAAAATTTTTTTTTCATAAGATTTAACCAAAAATAATTATATAGAATAATAAAAATAATAAGAATAAATGGTGAATAATTAAAGAATAATTAAATTAACATTATTCTTTTCAATAGAATTTAATAAAAAATAAAATTATAATTATCCAAAAAAATAAAATTATGAGATATTGTATATTATAATTATCAAAACATAAAATAATTAAAGTGGCAAGAAGTCACTACAACAATCTCCCCATTTTTGATAATTACAAAACAAAATATCAATTTTAAAGTTTCTTCCCCCTTCTGGAATTGATAAAAAAGATTAAAAAATTTGAACAAATTTCCCCTCATTTTGAAACATACAAGGCAAAACAATCAAATTTCCAAACACATTTTCTCCCCCTAAATAAAAATGTTTATCATATGAATAAAATCCTCCTAAAAATATGCTTTCTTAAAAAGAATAAATCAACTATTTAATTGAAACATAAATCTCCCCCTAAATCAAATAATAATATAACAAGAACAGATAACCCCACCTAATTAATTATTTTCTTCAAAATGAACCATGAAAAAATATTAATTAAAATAATATTATTTAAAAAAATATATGCAAAAGAATTAAAAAAACAAACAATAGTTAGCACATGCTAGTAAACCAAAATATAAAACATAGAATACATGCTCAATAGCCAAAATAAAATAAATTTTAAAGAACTTTCCAACATACCATATGATAAAACACTATGAATATGCATGATGACCATAAAATAATAAAAATACTTGAACATCCAGACCAGTTTCGGTCCAATGAGATTTAAAAAACTTTAGGCACCCATGTTGCAAAAGAGTTAGTCCTCTTAACTTTAAAAGAAGATTTAGAAATAAAATCCTTTGTGTGACCAAATGATTAAACAAATTGTAACGAACAATTAGAAGCATAATGTCAAAATAATCCACATCTAAAGCAAGTAACAAATGAGATAACTTCATTTTTAACTTTAATAAATCTATTTTTATACATTTGAGGTAACCTATTACCATAACCAAGACAATTTCTATTGGATTTTGATATTTTTTTACAATCTCATAAATTCATCCAAAGATTGACCTCCAATAGAAAATTTAGATAACACTTCCTTCAAACTTACAATCTTGTCCTTGAGCTTCATATTTTCCTTCTGAATAATTTCAAAATCATCAAACAATTTACCCTCACCATTAGAAGCAGAATTTTTCAAATTATGATTCTCCTAATCTAGTTTAGACAAATCAATTCGAAAAAACCTTATTTTCTCTATTTCTTTATCAAACTCAAAAATATAAATTTTCAAAATTTTATTTTCCAAAATAAAATTTTTCTTTTCTATGGTAACATTCTTAAAATTCTTAATCAAAATTGCATACTTTTTAACAATATTTTCCATTTCCTCTTGAAATTCATCACATCAATCACTTAATTCTTTAACTTTAGATTGATTACAATCAAAACTAGAAGAAGATTCAAATTCAGAATCACTACTAACCTTACTTTATGCATCCATCAAACATATATTAGTAGGCTTTAACATATCATCAAAGAGATATGCTACCTGAGGATATTTCCTCATCAGAGAAAGGTTTCTAGTCTCATTTTCACTTACAGATTCTTAGTTTGATTCATTTGTGCAACTCCCACTGCAATACATTGCATCCTTATTTTTCTTTTTGTACTTCATCTCCTTTTTTCTTTGATCTTTCAATCTTGGGCACTCATATTTGGTATGAACAGGTTTCCTGCATTCATAACAAATAATAGTGGATTTATCTCTCATATCTTTTCTTTTGAAGCGTTTCTTGTATCTCTTGATTTTCCCTTCATCCTTTTTGGCAGCACACTTTTTTATTTATGATTCCTTGAATGCATTTTCCCACTTGATGCAGATCATCATCCTTTTTTCTAGCTAGAAGAATATGAGGAAACACTAAAAGAGTTAGCAGAAACCATTTAGATTTAAAAGAACCCCCTTTCTTCTATCAGATGAATCAAGCTCGTTGTTCTTCAACTCAAACTCACATTGTAATAGAGATCTAATCATCTCATCCCAAGAGAATTCTACAAAATCTTTACTTTCTTCAATAGATACTTTCTTTGAATGCTACTTTTTTTCTAAGGCTCAAAGTATTCCTTCAATCAACACTTCATTCTTCATAGTTTCGCCAAGTGAAACCATGATGTTGATGATCTTTGTGAATCCGTTGAACATCTCATTTACACTTTCATGATCATACATTTCAAATTCTTGAAATTCAGCCATGTGAATGTCAAGATTAGTTCTCTGCAATTTATCGGTTCCTTGATGAGTGACTTTTAAAGTCCTTCAAATGTATGAAGCAGTTTTACAAGGAGATATATGATTATAAACACTTCTATTAAGAGAGAAATAAAGATAATTCACGACTTTGTAATTCAAGACATATTTTACAGCATCATTTCTGGTTAAAGTTTCAAGTTCAACCTCAAGTATTTTATAATGTGTGGCCATGATAGTCCAAAATTCAATACTTATATTCTTCAAAAATACTTCCATTCTATCTTTTTAATATCTGTAACCATTTCTATTGAAATGTGGTGGTCTTACCAGATTCAAAAATTCAACCTCTTGATTTTCTATCACCAAAATAGATCTTTCCTTAGTCTTGTTAAGGATTAAGATACAAGTTAGTCAGAAACAAATAACATTAAAAACTAAAACTATCATTTTAAGGCCAACCTTTGATACTAATTTTTAGGTATTAAGAAGAAGAATAACAGAGCTAAATAATCCTTAGGAAGGTCCACCCTTTGATGCCAAGTGTTTGGTCGTAGATGGTTGATGACAATAGATAAGAGGGGGGGGGGGTGAATTGTATTTTATTAAAATTATTAGATTTATTAAAAATAATTGTGGAATTTAGTGGTTTAAAAAGATTAAACAATTCATTTTTAAAAGATTAAGGATAATAGACATGTGAAGTGAATTGTATTTTATTAAAATTATTAGATTTATTAAAAATAATTGTGGAATTTAGTGGTTTAAAAAGATTAAATAATTCATTTTTAAAAGATTAAGGATAATAGACATGTGAAAAGTGAATGTAGAAAAAATAAAAAGATGAACATAAGGAATTTTATAGTAGTTCAGATCTAAATGATCATAATATACTCTTTACACACCAATAGATAGAGTATGGCACCCACTAAATAGAGAGAGTGGCTTTTACAATGAGTACAATCTCAAACCCAATACTTTTACATTGGAGCAACCCTAAACCTAACCAACATTTTGTCGGAGCAGACAAAACCCGTGCTTTTCTATTAGGAGAAGCCCCAACCTAAATGTTTTTCCTTTTGGTCAGGTGAGAATAACTAATGACTACTTTTTATAGGTGGTATAACCTGTTGTGTGAAAAGATTATGTAAAGACAACTCTACCCAGCTCAGTAGAAATAAATAAAACAATTAAAGAACTGTTGGAGAGTTGCAAATAGATATACCGGTGTAGAATAATTCTTTTTGGCCCTTCAAATGAATTTGAATGATGAAGTCTGAGAAATCTACCAATGTACTTCAGCAAGTGATGAAGAACAATGAATCTTTTTTTCTTTTGAATGTTGCATATAGCACTTCAATAGAATGCACAGTTCATGCAGTTGAAGTTCTCCTTATAATTTTGTATCACTTTCACAATTGTATCATACCCACTATTCAAGAAACCTCAATCCCTTTAAATAGAATTTACAAAACACTAAACAACGACTTGAAATCTATTAGAATAATTTAAAATAAAAATAATAATATACTGGAGTTATCGAATCGAGAGAGAAAGAGAGAAACAAATTATCGTTTTGAATTTAAAGATACTATAAAACTTTAAAGATACTATAAAACAAGCTTGAATAACTTTGTCAACATCAAACATGAATTTAGAAACAAATAAATCAAAGAAATCAACTCATAATAAATACATTTGAATTTTTGAAATATATGTAGCAATTTCATGCATAAATGAAGAACAAAATTAATCTACAATTAAATTCATTTAAAACACTATAAAACACTTCTTATAGGTTCTATATCATTAATAAGAATTTATAGAATCATAAAAACAATTTTAACACTTGTTATTTTCATGCAGAGAATTATTATATCAGGAAAAATGTAAAACAGAGGAAACTGGAGATTTTTAGATTTTTATATCTATGTAATGGTCGTTTTTTGTGCACGTGTAAAGGTAAGAAGGGCTTTCCAATCACACGAAGGTAACCTTTGAGTTTAACATGCGGTGTAAAGGTAAGCTATAAAATACATAAGTTTTGTAAAGGTAAGCTTCAAAAACTAAATAGTGTGTAAAGGTAAATCAGAATTGATATAATATGCGTAAGGATAACAAATGGATATAACGAGACACCTGAAGGTAAATAGGAGAAACCATGCTGTAAGATCCTGAGTTTTTTGACGAGGTACAAATCCTTTATTTCTGGTTTAAAATCTTTTTTATATTCTCTTTTGGTTGAGATCCTGAGGCCAGGCTCGTGTGCTAGTTGGGTTGTTTCGGGAAGAGAAGGAAGTGGGGGCTTGAAGGCTCCCTGTAGGCCAAATACACGACGTGTATTAAATACACAATGTGTAATGGCCTTGGTAGGTCAATTCACGACGTATACAGGGTTTTTACCAGGGGAAGACCTCGAGCTTTACATGACGTGTAATGCATTTACACACCATGTAAATGCTCGAGGTCAGTTTTTAAAATAAGAGGCAGACTCTCTATTTTCAGCGGAACGTCGCCCCTCCCTTCTCTCTCACGTCGAAGCACCCCTTGAAGCATAAGCTAGGTTTTGGTGACGTTTTGCGATCTGGACTTCGTTTCTTCCAACATCGGTATCGTTAGATCTGTGTCGGTAAGTTCTTCACTCATCTTGTGCGGTTTTTCGTTTGTATTCATATCGATGGAGTTAATTTGGAGAAAGATAATATACCTTATTTCTAGGGTTATCATCCGTTCTTTATTTTTCTCTTGATCTGGACCGAATCAGAGGCTGATACTGGACGAGTGTTCTGCCACGAGTATATGGTAGGTGGTCTATACCCTTTCCCTTATGGTTTGGTGTTTTATAAGTCGTATTTCCATCGTGTCACACCCCAGACTTTCCAGTATTGCCCTAGAAATTAATTAAATGTTTAAAGTGAATGAATTGGAACCTGTTAGGTTTCCCCTTGAGTACCATTTTATGGTCGGAGACCATTTAGCCTCAACCTAGGCCACCTATGGGGTGCACCCTTGCTTTTTCCCTATGTTATATCACTCTGCTGGGTGCTGTGAGCTCGCCAATAATTTTGGGAGTCTTGATAAATTGAATGAGAGTTAAATGAATGCTTAGGAGAAGGTTATGCCTCATTTCCATGTGATTACCTGATGTGAATTGATTTAATTGTTTAAATGAAAATTTTTAAATGAGTTGGATGAAATCATGGAATGTAATTATATGGCATCCCGCCTTTTTATTACATAACTTTTCATTACATTTTACATACAGAGGATCTTTAAAGTCTAGTGTTTTGAAAATCAGGAACATAATACACGAAACAACATAAAACCTCCTTCTAATACACTTGTAAGGCTTCATCATAGGTTCATCCTAAGTACAATTACTGCATCTCATAACCTAGAGACATACATCAAAGGAAAGAGTGAGCAGAAGACCCAGTAAGGAAAACAAGGGAATCAATTTACTTGTGAAATCAATAAGAACTTAATAAAAACATAAAGACATGAGCAATGGAAGTAGATGCATTTCATAATGAAAAGAACTTGAACCATAACATGAATATGTGGCTACAACATTTAATTTAGACATTCATGAACATATCACCAAGGTTCATCCCCAAGGTGTCATAAAAATTACCAAGGTTATTCACCAAGGTATCGTGAAACTTGACATCTCTAGAGATTAAATTTTTTACCCAATGCATTGGAGCGCTATTAGGGTGCACCCTTAATATGTATTTACTTTCATGTGATCCACATAGATCATAATCAAAAATTTCGTAAATAACCCATAGAGAATAAAATAAATGAGTTTCATTTCAAAATTGTGACGTTTTAAAAGTTCTTAAAAACTTGATTGTTACGTCATTTATAACCCATGGAAAGGGAGTGAGGGTTATATGTATGTCAATTCCAGAATCAAATAGATCAATTTTATGTATTGATGAATACCCCTGGAAATGAAAATAGATTTGGGTATTCTCATAAATAATACAAGATAATTTCTTGAGAAAAAGAGAGAGATTTGAGATGAAAATTCTGCAGCATAACGACTATATAACATGGTTTTAGAAAACATTAAAAAGAGAGGGTATAGGGGTAACCCACTCATAAATAACTTATAATACAGTATAAAGACAGAATAACATAGAGATAAGAACATGGTATGAAAATTTTAATGACATACCACATGAAAAGGAAACTTGAGAGGAAAGAGAAGATGCAATTTCTTTTACAAAAATTTCGGCAGCCTAACGGCGTCACTTAAAAATTCAGAAAATAAATTGATGAGAGTGGAAAGGGTCTCTCTTAATTTGGACATGAAATGGAAAGTAGTAGGGATATAGAAGAACAAACCCTCACATAAAAAAATGGAAACTAGAAGACATAACATAAAGGAAGTCATGACTTAAAAGAAGAGAGCGAAAGGTTCCCTTACATTGAAGAGTAACTTCGAAAGATTGAAGGTCGGAACCTTGTGAGGCTTGAGGGCACCTTGGAAGGATTCCTTGGGAGGTAAAAGACCAGAAATTCATTGAGGAGGATTTTGGAATGAAATGGATGAGGAAATGACTTGGTATTTATAGGAAAAGTGAGGGAATAAATTATTAATTTCCAAGGGACACCTCATCGGTGGTATTTGCAAAACCATGGGCTTGCCCATGATATTTTCCCATGGTATTGTCCACTTGGGACACCTCATAACATATCTTACTATTCAAAAGTCGATCATATTATTTACATCATGATTACATCATCAATGATGTCATTAAACACCCGAAACTCAAAACTGTATTTTTACTATTCACTGAAAAATTAACTGTTTCAGAAAAATCCCAAAAATTCACTCTAACCTAATATCAATGCTCTGAATTCAAAAATGAACTCCATTTTATGAAAATAATTTTCTAAATATTTTTAATTTAATTTTTAAATAAAATCATTATTTATTCCAAAAATACAACTTTAAAACTATAACTCATTTTGTAACACCTTAAGAAAGTAATCAAGGTCCCATAAAATTATTGTATAACCATAAGACAATAAAGTAACAATTTATGATTAAATTTTATGAAAATACATTTCCATTTTAAATTATTAAATTAATTATAAAATTGTAAATAAAATATTTATGACATACAAAAATACCAAAACTTAAACTATGATCATTTTTTCACTTTTAAGATGTCTAAAATGTTTTTATACATTCATGGGTGAAGTTTCTATTTTTTTGGTCGATTTACTATTCATTACTATTCATACATGTATGTTACTATTCATACTTTACTATTTATTAAAAATTAAGTTGATCTTATTAGATTCTAAATTTCTTACTGAACACAACTGTAGAAGACCATTTTTTGAAAATCAATTCACATTATTAGTTATTTAAAGAATACAAAAATATTTTAAAATACCCCCTACTTTTTCCTAAATTCATCAATAATATACATCCTATATTTTTCCGGACATTTGAAATTCACAAACTTTACCATAATAAGAAATAAAAATTTTATTTATATAAAAGGATTACACAAAGTAGCTAAGGTCTCGTTACATAGCCCCTTATAACACCAACATATGACCTAAGTGTAAGGTGTGCTACAGTGGTAGAATCTTGGGGTGGCTCAGACAACATTGCCCGAGTGATGATTTCTATCAGCTTGATCTTCTCCCTTAGGCGATTCCGTTCAAGCTTCACATGTTGAAGTTCAGCTTGGGCTTGGTCCACAACAAAGCCCAGTGATGTTACCTCCTTCCCAAGCTCTGACAGATGGGATTCATATGACTCGAGTCTACTAGATGATGCCATCAACTCTTCTTTCTGTATCAATTAACCAAGATCATTTGAATTTATAAATAATAATTGTAATGTTAAGAATTTAGTTTCCAACGGTCTTATTGACCAATGACCATATAACAGTCGAAACCCAACAATCTCATTTAATTATACTCACTTCATTCATTAAAGGATATAGTTTTTTGAGTATAAAATAAAATAACACACAAATTTAGGAAATAAATATTATTAAAAATTTGGGTCGTTACAGATTAGTTATGAATTGTTGAATGAAATGAGATGATTATTTGATTATTGTAGTGGAGCTCCTTGGATCCTGATTCCATAGGATGCCATGAACATTTCTACTCCATGAGTCTTGATTACGGTAGTGGATTTCTTAGAACTATTTACTCCTTGGATCCTGATTCAGTAGGATGCTATGGGCTTTGCTACCCCTTAGACCTGATTTGCTTGGACTCACATTAGACATGCTCTGTTGACATGCTCTTTGGACTCCACCAAAGCCTTTACCAAGTTTCCATTAAGATGCTCTTGGGAATTGACAAGGATGCCTTGGTCTTCTATACCATGGATTCGACCCTTCATGGTGTGACATTGGATTACACGACGTGACCATTGTGGATGCTATACATTTGATTACACAACATGGCCGTTGTGGTTTCTAACACTTGGTTATACAGTGTGGTCGTGGTAGATATTTTGTTATGCTTTACAGATAGCACCAGTATGGATATCAGATTTCAGTTGTTAGACTGGATAGTATTACTTGTTTATTTATGTTTTACAACTGCCCTTGTTTATGGGAGCTTGAATATTGTCTACAGGGAGCCTTGTTTGGCTGGACATGATCACACTTTACTTTCATTACTGTTATAAATGTGATATACTATACTCTGTTTTTGTTTATATTGAACAAACTGGATTTTTTATAGACACCATTGGTGGTGGCCTACTGAGTGTTATCTCACACCTTGTTCGGGCCGCCGTTGGGTACCCAAAAAGACTTCATTGATGTAGGTAGGGACCGGGGCAAGCGCCCACTGTATGATGTTTGATTGGTTGTGCAAAGGAACATGGGATCAGAGGACTAAGCTTGGCTCGTGATGCTATATAGAGATAGTCATTTTTGGTATTTTGTACCTTTTGATACATGTATTGAACTGAATGCCTGTATAATTATTTTCCTGCTTTGTTGAGACCTGGCATGATCATCATATTGTATATGATTGCTTTTGGCTTTTATTATCACAGTTTGCTGGATGTTTATCTTATGTCAGTTATTTATCTTCTTCCGCTATTGATTTTGTGATTACTACTGTTGTGCTACACTTTGACATGAGGGCATAGTCTCCCCACAGATACACACTGGGCCCTCGCTGGTAGTCAGTAGCCTCTGGCGTATGGGGAAGGACACTTGAGGCCATGTGACCCACTGGCTTGGGGCACCATTTAGCGACTTCCGGTTCAAGATGTTACAAAGTGATATCAGAGGTTGTTTCTTTTCTTTTCTAGCTTTACTATTTTGAGACAATATATAAGAGAAGACCGAACAAGTTGGAATTTGGTAATGCAGTGTGCTTGGGAGTAGCAAACCCATGTACAGGAAAAAACCAAATTGCATGGAACGAAAATTGCTGTTTTTTGGACTTTGCTTCTTACAATTGATTTGATTCCACCATTGGATGAAACACTTGAGGTTTGATGTTTATTATGGTTACCGAGTTTTATACTTTTCCTGATGAGATGAGGGTATTCCATCTCATGCATCGTTTTAGGCACATGTTAGAATTCACCAGCCATGTATTATGCCATGCCATATTGGATGCATTTCTTGATTTCATGACATTATATGTGTTCCTTAAATGATATACTTATTGCTTGATAAATGGTTTTTACAGGGAATTAAGAAACATGATTGGTACTTAGAGTGCCTGCCATAACCTAAACAACATTTTTCTGCATAGGCTACAACAAACACCCTAAGAAGCCAATTATGGCACGTTGATTCATGGACCATTGGTCGCATGTACTGAAACGTGTTATAGTTTGGATTAAGTGGACACCACACTTCGGTTCATGAGGTGTATGGGCCCTTATGGATCAGAAGTGGTGACCCATTTGGTTTAACCATTCAAAGAGAATTGTAGAATAAATATGAATTCAAATGAAATTGAAATTGTGAAAATAGGGAACTTGACCTAGACCTGACTTTAGATTTGGTAGTAGGGAGTGTCTCTGGTGATTTTTACGGTTGTTTCTATTACCCAGTCCTGAATTTAGGAGAAAACAGAGGGGTGTGGCTTGTTAATAGGAAGGTTTTGGCCCATCCTTTGCTTTTATATCTGTGAAGTTCTCGTTATCGATCTTTTTGGAGACGTGTGTTTGGAATTGTAGAGACATGCCACCATGATGACATCCAGTTGTATGCCAGGATAGTAGCGGCGACCATGGTCTGAAGGTGGTGGGCCATGAGCTACCAGTAGATCCTCCTATAGTGCCAGCTGAGGCACCAGTAGTAGTACCAAATATGGGTGCGGAGGCACAGTTCTGTGCGAGTTTTATGCGCTTTATGCTGACCGTTCAGGGAGCCCTACAACCTACCTCGTTTATGGAAGAGTTGACATGTGTGTTCCAACAATAATATCCTCCCATGTTTTCTGTACATCATACACCTAACACTATTAAAAAACAAGCCTTTAACAGTGCTATTATTTATCAGTGCTAGAAGAAGGCGTTGATAAATTTAACCATTTATCAGCGCTTTTATTTTAGCGCTGATAAAGGAAACCTTTGTCAACATTTTTTTTAGCGCTGATAAATATTTCTTTCATCAGCTCCTTTTTAGCACTGATAAAATGAAATAATGAAATAAATAAAAAATAAAAAATGTGTTTATTAAAAAAATATTACAAATTTTATTAATTAAATAATTATTGATAAAAATGAATTGATTGATTATACATGAATAAATATTAAACATTTTATTAATTAGATAATTATGATAATTAATATTATTAAATTGTATATATTAAATATACAGATATATATTAATGTATATAAATATGATTTATATATTAAAAAATATTTATGCACTTTAAATTAAATTGTCATATATTTATTGAATAATGGTATATAATTAAAAATTAACATGAATTAAAAATATTGACTAATTGTACAGTACTCGACATATAATTGAATGTCATTTGATTTTTCAATTTAACATAGATCAAATGTGTGTTATATTGATTACACATATACGTAATTAATGCATTTTTATATACAAAATGCACACACACAGAACTTATCCATTTTTTCAATATTGTTAGTGTACCTATATTCTTAATTTATTCAATTTCACTCATTTTGTACATATATGCATGCACTCAAAATTAGATATTCATTAATAATGTTAAAAATATATTTGTAAAAAAATATTTATAAATAAATATCTTTATAAATAAATATATTTATAAATTTACATTCACTATATTTATAAAATTATATATTTATAATTATAAATAAATAATTATGTATATTTAAATAATTAATAAATTTATAATAAATTTACTTAAATAATGAATATATTTACTATATTTATATTTGTATATATTTATTATATATATATATGTATAATTATATAAATATATATAATGATATAAATAATATTTTTTAAAAATATTTCTATAATTATAAATAAATAATTATAAAATTATAATAAATATATTTAAAAAGTAATATATTTACTATATTTATATTTATATATATTTATTAAGTATTTATAAATAATTACAATTTTTATTTATAATTATAATTATAAATCCTTTAACAGTGTTTTAGTAATAAGCATCGATAAAGATGAGGATTTATCAGCGCTAAACAAAGCGCTGATAAAATGAACATTTATTAGCACCGATAAAAGAGCTCTTTATCAACACTTATTAGTAAGCGCTGATAAAAGTGTCCCGATCTATTTTAAAAACCCTAACCATTTGCAAACCCATCATGATATAGAATCTTTCCGCAGAAGCCACCCATTGTCGGCGCTCCTCGGTGAATCGAAGGTTGAATCACACCACTCGACTACCTCTGAGCATCTCTTCCGACATCCGAAGAGGGTCTCAGATTTTCTTCAACCTAGCGAGGTAGGCCTTCCGATTTTGAATGTGTATTTTTGGTTTCATTTTTGATTTATTCTTCTACAATTTTTTTATGATCTGTTGTTTATGATCAGTTTTTTATGATTTGTTTGTGATCCATTGTTTAGAGAACGATTTGTGGTCTGTTGTTTGTATTGACTACCGATGTATGATCCGTTGTTTATATCTGACACCGAATCTTAGATTTATTCATTGTTGTTTTATTGCTATGTTTTATATATTCTTACTAAATAATTTTTTCATATATGTATATAAATGTGTAGAAATTTTCATGCATATTCTTGTTTATTAACTACTGATTTGAGGCACATTGGTGGTTCCCTAATGATTATATATATGCTGACACCTTTCATGGACACCTCAGTGGACATGCATCTTCATATGCTATTTTTTAGGAACCAAGTTAGTGGAGTGATGTATGTTCCTCTATTGATTATATGTATCATAGGATCTAGTTCCTCTTAGAATTCACTATGGTCCTTAGTTTTCTTATGGAGCTGATTCAAAGGGGCCATCCCTAGTTAAGCACATGAGGTTTCGTCACATCAAGCCTTCACTTTTTGAATCATTATGTTGCCTTTAGTTCACGTTATGTTTGAATATCACGTTTTTATCTATTTGATATTTCTTATAGACTATAAGTGAGTGAGTTTTTATACTGGCGTGACATGTATGTGTGTCTATATAGCTATTGCATCATTTATTTCCATAGTTTTTTTTCTAATAGGTATTCCTATATCGGGTAATGATGATTTTGGGTCTGCATGTCCATTAAACCCATGGGTCATGCTAGAATTTTGTTCGATCTCTGGTACCAATTGTTTCTATTGGGGGGGGGGATCACCTCCCATTTATGGTTTTTACACCGAAAGTTTAAACCATCCTTTAGTGACTTTGAGGTGTGTTAGAGGTTATAAGATGGTCTGAATTGGTGTTGTTTGGGTAATTTAGGCTAGGGTCATTACACTATCCATCTTCCGGTTCACACCTATAAATTTTAGTGATAATATCATTTATTATCTGCCTTTATCTCCCTCTATTTTTTCAAATTCCAACATCCCTTATTATTGGATTTGGAATATCTAGGTGCTTAGATATTCTAGTAGAAATGATCCACATTTCCCTTATTAGAATTGTCTATAACTTTCACTTTTGATAATGAATATCTTATGTGTATTTATTTATATATTGTATAAAATTAATATTTTATAAACCCAATAAGATGGATATGAACCGAAAATGGATGCACGCTAATCATTTGACAAACAAATATAAAGATGGAGTTAAAGAGTTCATCAAGTTTGCAAGAGAGCATGCAGACAACCCTTCTAAAATCCTCTATCAGTGTTTACATTGTTGTTATTCAAGACAAATTAGTCCGAAAGGGTTGGAAGAACATTTTATTTTTCATGGAATAGATCAAAGATATAAATGTTAGACTAAACATAGGGAAAAACTAAATGTGGACATCGATTGGGATGATACTACGATTTATGAATCATTTGATATGAATACCTTTATAATGGAGATCACATGGAAGAAATGACAATGACAATTAAAGATGACCTCCGTGATTGTCCAAAGTTGTTTGAGGAGTTAAATAATTGTTCCAAATAACCATTGTATATTGGTTGTACTAAATACACAACATTGTCAGCCACATTGAAGTTATATAATTTGAAAGCTGGTAATAGATGGAGTGACATTGGTTTTACAGAACTACTTGGTCTTCTGAAAGATATGCTACCAAAAGAAAATGAACTACCATGTCGAACATATGATGCTAAACGAATGTTACATTCAATGGGCATGATCTCTAAAAAATATATGTTTGTACAAATGATTGCATATTGTTTCGCAAGGACAATGAATCACTCATCAAATTCCCTAATTGTGGCACAAATCGATACAAGAAAAATGAATCAAGTCCTTCAAAATCTGTATGGTACATTCTTATTATTCCATGGTTTAGAAGACTATATGGATGTTAGGAAACCACAAGACAATTAACATGGCATACATATACAAGAATTAAAGATGGGAACCTATGTCATCCAGTAGATTCTCCTCAGTGGAAGAAAATTTATTACGAGTTTCTTGAATTTGGAGATGAGCCGAGAAACTTTCATCTTGTGTTATCTACAGATGGAATAAATTCTTTTGGTGTATAGAGTAGTACACATAGTACATGGCCCGTCATGTTGGTAAATTAAAAATTTCCTCCATGGTTATGCATGAAGCCCAAATACATTATATTGTCTCTGCTTATATCTAGACCAAAGCAACCCGGTAATGATATTGATGTCTATTTGGATCCATTGATCAAAGATCTGAAATTGATGTGAGATACAAGTGTTACAATATATGATGCTCATAGAAGTGAAGAATTCACATTGAGGTCCACGTTGTACGAAATGATAAATGACTTCCCCGCTTATGGAAATTTATCAGGCTATAGTATTAAAGGCATGTTGGGGTGTCCCATTTGTGAAAAACGCACTTACTCAAGAATGTCGTGTCAATGACTAATTTGAAGTTATAAGGACTAAAATCACAAGACTGTCATGTTTTGATGCAAGATTTAATGCATGTTTCTTTTCGTTGTATTCTTCCTCAAAATGTACAACATACATTTACTAGACTTTGTTTATTTTTCAAAGCCATATGTAGTAAAGTTGTAGACCTGATGAAGTTTCCCATCACGAATAAGGAGATTTTAATCATATTATGTGAATTAGAAATGTTCTTCCCACCATCATTCTTTGATATAATGGTCCACCTGATGGTTCACTTGGTCAGAGAGGTTCAACTATGTGGTCTTGTCCATTATAGATGGATGTACCCCATTGAATGAAATATGAAGATTTTTAAAGGGTATGTCAAGAATCAAAGTTGTCCATAAGGTTGTATTGTAGAACGATATATTATTGAAGAAACTATTGAATTCTGTACCGATTACCTATCAGATGTTGAAAACACTGGTCTCCCAAAGTCTCATCACAACAAATGCCTTATGGGAGAAGGGATTTCTAGAAGAGATGTTGTTACAATTACTTTGACAGAGCAGGAGCAAGCACATATTTACACATTACATAATAGTGAAGATGTTGATCCATACATTGAATCTCACAAATAAATTCTTAGAGATTTGAATCCATTAAGGGCTGAAAGATGGATATCAGATACACATAATCAACAATTTATAGGATGGTCCAGAGATCAAATTTATAAGAAGTTATATGAAAATCTGAATTCAATTACTGAAAGACTTCAATGACTATCCATAGGAATGAATGCAAATGTTATATCTTACAATGAGTTTGTAATCGATGATTATACATTCTATACAAAAGAACACAATGACTTTAGTACGATGCAAAACAATGGCGTTATGCTTGTTGCTGAAGTGATGCACATATCTGGTTCCAAGGATAGAAATCCAATTTATGAAAATATGTCATATTTTTTCATTATTTAATAGATACACAAGTTGGATTATACAACATTTCAAGTGCCACTTTTCCGTTGCAAATGGGTTGACAATATCAATGGAGTGAAAGTTGATGAAATGGGCTTTATGAAGGTGAATTTCAGTATAGAAGGGGAAAAAGATGATCCGTTCATAATGAAATCATAAGTAGTGCAAGTATTTTATATCTCTAATCCAACAAAAAAGAATTGGTTGATTGTCCTACTGGTGACTAAAACAAATGTTTAGTCAGATGAAAATTCAATCGAGGATGACCCTTTTATTGGGACATCATAATCAATTCATGTCGGTCCCAATGTAGACAATGTCTTGTACGTTATAGGGGACCACAAAGAGAGGATTTGGATTCTCGAAAGAGGAACCAAATCCTTGAAACCTTTAAAAAAACAAAGTGAGTTCAATTAGAAGGAAAAAGTGTTTTTTAATATATTATTTTTTCATCATAATATTATATGTTCTGTACTACATTAACATAATCTAAATTAAATGTTTGACTACTCATGAAGACAATGTCTTCTGCACATGATGATGTTACCAATCCCTCATAAGAAAAAACTATAATGAAAGATCTCATTTGGATAGATGCAAAAGTAATGTTACGATATACTTTCTCTATTTTACGAAAAAATTATATAATGGAACATTGATTTAATTTTCATTATTCCTTGCAGAGTTCATTTAGTTTATAAGATTCTGTTCATGTGTAGTGCCTTTGGAAGAAGAGCAATGATGTTGTCTCTGCTCAATCATAGAGCTAATCTTGATGTTTTCACAGTAAAATCATTATCCATAGAATTAATGTATTGTTTCATATTTATGTTTAATTTATTTATTTTTAGTATTACTCACATAATAATTCTATGGATAAGAGAGGGAAGGGGCACTCTTGGAATTTCTCAAAAGATTAATTTATAATAAATTCAGTCTCAATCCTAAAAACTACAAAATTCTATTGATTCAAATCTAAGATATTATAAGGTTGTAATATCATAAACCGGTATATTTTATCCACATTTTGGTATTTTTTTAAACCATATCATTTTGATTAACTCTTAGTTAACTCATTTTAATTTTAACTACGGTAACAAAACTTTGAATATTAAGAGGATGTAATTTTTACCTATAAAGTGTTAATTGGACCATAAATGGAAAATTTATTATATTTTAGACCATAATTTATCCCCTTTTCTCTTATTTAAGATTTTTATGATTTTTAAATAATTTAATAAAATATTATTTTCATAAAATATCATTAGTGTTAATTTTGAAATTATTTATTACATTGACTTTAAGAAAATTAATACAATAAGATAAATTCAAAAAAAATCATGTAATACACCCTTAATATGAAATAATTATTTATAAAATATGTGGAGAACCTTAATTAATTAAAATTATATTTCTTTAAATATTTTTAATATCACTTAATTGATTTTTTCATTAATTGAATAATTACTGCATCATCATTGTGTAATTATTTATGATAATTATTTATTCACTAAAAATTTAAAAAAAACAATGATGTATATAAACCTTTTATATTTCAAAATAATATTTATAGTCAAACATATCTTCTATTTAACCTCATATTAAAAATATTATACTTATTAAAAGTAAGAGTGTGACATTTTGTCACCCTCTTTGATTTTAAAAATATCCAAGTCATTTTCATGGAAAATCATCCATTAAATAATTAAATTTTGAACCTTAGGTGTTAAGGCTCTAATTAAATTCATCCATTAACATTTAGTAATGTTTTATATTAATTTTATAATATTTATAATATTATTTTTACCCTTAATTGGCTGATTTACTCTTAACCATAGTAATAAAATTACTAAGTTTATTATTCATATTATCCAAAAATAAAAGGGTCCAAATTACTAAATTTGGAACTTTTGATTCCAAAAATGGAATAAATTTTTCAAAATTCAAAATACATAATTGGCTAAAATTAATTTAAAATTAATCTTGTAGACGAGGTGAAAAAATAGGTTTTTAAAGTGAATATGTTCAAAAGTTTACTGAGTTTTTATATCTCAATTCAATATAAAAATTATTTCAATGACCTAAATTGGATTAATGGATATATAATTGAACTATTGTGACTTTAAAACTAATTCAAATTATAATTTATCATTATATATTATTTAGAAAAAAATAGCATTTTGAATTAAAATTCAATATTTTCACTATTCATTAAAAGATGAAACTTTTTAGGAAAAAAAACCCGAAAATTCACCCTAAGATAATTTTGAAATTCCTATTTCAAAAAAAAAAGTTTATTTTTTCAAATAAAATTTATAAAAGTTTCATAATTTAGTCTTAAAACAAGTCATCCATTGAAAGGGGCAAAACTGCCTTTTCGAAAAATACAGCTTTTTATACTTAAAAATGGGTTTGTTCTTATTTTATGTCTATAAAACATATTGGATAAATTAAAAAACATTTAATTAAATATATATAATATAAATATCATTAGCATCATTAACTAAAATTGGTTAATTTAATTGACTAAGATAAAACTCTTTTGTGGGAACAAAAATAGTTTTTCATAAAAACACATCTTTTATTTTCAATTGGTTTTTATCTTCATTTATAATTAAATGGTAACCAAAGAATTTATTTTATAAACATGTTTAAACCATATTTTCATAATTCATTTAATCTTATCCATTCTCATCATTTCAACAACTAGGTGATAGCTATCATAATAAATAGTATATTATTGTTTGGTAAAAATCAGTCTTATGTGTAACACAAGCTGTTGAATGAACTCATTGTTGTGTGTGACACAAGAAAAAATTGGTCTTACGTGTTCTTAAATCCAAACTCTATGTTGCGTGTAGTGAAATATTGTGTATAAATCAAGCTTTACTTGGTGTAGCGTGCAATGAAAGCTATCAAATAATTTTAATTTTTTTGAAAAAAATAATTCATAAAAACTCAAGGTGTTACCTTGGATTTACCTTTACATGAGTTTTCCTTGATCCTTATGTGAGTTCTCTTATACCTTTATGTATCTATATTTTTACCCTTATGTGATTTTTTAAAAATATGTTGTTACATTTACATAAGCTTAGAGGTACCCTTACGCTACCTATTGAAAATGAAGCTTGATCTTACGTAGGAAGTTTAATTCTCTGTTTACCCTTACACAACACATTTTACCCTTAAGCGACATATGTAATCTTCTATCTACCTTTATATAGTGCATGTGTAACATACCGACCTAGAATCCACTAAAAGGTACCCTGGTCTAGTAGGTCACATGGACTTAAGCGTGTCTCCCCATGCACTAGAGGGTTTCAACTAGCAGCGAAGGACTAGGGTGTGGCTGTGGGGAGACTATACTCTCATGTCAGAGTGTAGCACATCAGTAATAATCACAACAGTCAATAGCAAAAGCAGATAAATAACTTATATAAAACAAACATCTACAAGAATGTGATAATAAATAGCCAAAAGTAGTCATATATAATATGATGATCAAGTCATGTCTCCACAAAGCAGGAAGATAGGTATACATGTATCCAGTAAAATACATGTATCCAGTAAAATACATGTATCAAAAGGTATAAAAGACCAAAAACTATTATCTTCAGATAGAATCATGATCCTAGCTCGGTCATGTGATCCCCTGCTCCTATGCACAAATAATCAAGCATCATACAGTGGGTGCTTGCCTCGGCCCCTACCTGCATCCATGAAGTCTGTCCAAGTACCGAATGGTGGCCTAAACAAGGTGTGAGATAACACTAGGTAGGCCACCACCAACGGTGTGTATAACAAATCTATTTTGTGTAATATAAACAAAAGTAGTGTGCAGTATATAATAGATATAATAGTAAAAAAAGTAAAGTTTGATCTTGTCCAACCAAACAATGCTCCTTGTAAACAAAATTTAAGATCCCATAAACAAAGGTGGTTGTAAGCATAAACAAACAAGTAATATTGTCCAATATAACAACTGAAATATGATACTCATACCAGGGCTATCTATAAATCATAGCAACATATCCACCATGTCCACATCATATAACCAAGTTTCAAAAACCATAATGATTGTACCATGTAATCAAATGTATAGCATCCACAACAGACACACCGTGTAATCTAGTATCTAACCACGAAGGGCCAAATCCAAGGTATAGAAGAATAAGGAATCTTGGTCGAGACCCAGGAGCATCTTAATGGAAACTTGGTAAATAATTGGGTGGATTCTAAGGAGAATTTCAATAGGGCATGTCCAATGCGAGTCTAAGAAAGCCGAATTTAGGGGGTTGAAAGGCCCATGGAATCCCGTGGAATCAGGATCCAAGGTGTAAACAGGTCCAAGGAATCCATTGTCGTAATCAAGACCCATGGAGAGGTGGAACGTTCTCCTAAGCATTCATTAAACTCTCATTTAATTTATTAAGGCTCTCAAAATTAGTGGCGAGCTCACATGCACCCAGAGGGGTGGTATAACATAGGTAAAAAGAAAGGGTTCACCCCATGGGTGGCCAAGGTTGAGGATAAATGGCCTTCATCCATATAATGGTACTTAAGGGGCAACCTAATAGGTTCCAATTCATTCACTTTAAATATTTAATTAATTTATGGGGAAAATTCGGAAAGTCAGACATGTGGCACAATGGAAATATGTCATATAAAACACCAAACTGTAAAGGAAAATGTATATACCACATGTCGTATACTCATGATAGAACACTCATCTAGTATCAGCCTCTAATTTAGTCCAGATCATGAGAAAATGGAAGAACTGATGATAACCCTGGAAATATGGCATATTATCTTGCACCAAAATAACTCTGTCAATATGAAGACAAATAATGGAACAAGATGAGTGAAGAACTTACCTATACAAATCCAACGAGACTGACAGCTAAAGAAACATAGTCTGGCTTGCAAAATAACACCAAATCCTAGCTTGGGCTTTAAGGGGTGCTCCTACGCAAGAAAGAGAAGGGAGGGGTGAGGTTCTGTCGAAAATAGAGGGTATGCCTCTTATTTTAAAAACGGACCTTAGGCATTCACATGGCATATAAATGATTTACATGTCGTGTAAAGCTCAGGGTCTTACCCTTAGAAAAAACCCTTTACACGTCATGAATTGGTCTGCCCAAGCCATTACACATTATGTATTTAGACTGCAGGCAACCTTCAGGCCCCCAATTCCTTCTCTTCCTAAAACAACCCAACCAGCTCGCAGGGACGACCTCAAGGTATAATCCAAAAGAGAATATAATCAAGAGTTTAAACTGGAAATAAAGGATTTGTACCTTGTCGAAAAAAACCCCGGATCTTACAATCTTCCCCCTTTAAAGCAATTCGTCCCCTAATTTCTCTTCCAAAGGTAGTCAAGCATCGTCTGAGAACAACTCAGTCCACTGAGCACATTTTTCGACCTCCCACTCCCAAATCTCGTCTTGTAAACAGCCATGCTAGGCTAAATTGGGAGGGGGGGATTTAATTTGTGGGGGCTAGGGTGAGTTTAATTGGGGATATGGGTTGGTCCAACTCCACTTCAAGTGGCGCTCGAGAATTTGGTGGCAAAGCGCCACTTGAAGTGGCGCTTTGACCCATTTGGCCCCACCTTCTTCCCTCATAATATATATATATTAATAATAATATATATAAATATATATTTATGATTACATTTAAAGATAATAATTACAATTTTAAAAATATATTTATAAATATGTATTTAAAAATGTGAAATTATTTATAATTATATTTATAAATCTATATTTATATAATTATAAACAAACCTTATTTAAATATATATATATATATAATCATAAATATATATAATTATAAATATGAATTTATTTATAGAAATATATATATATAATAAATATAATTAAAAATATATCTCCATAAATAAATATATATAATTATATAAAATATAAATTTATTAAATTTATAAATATTTATATATTTATAATTATATTTATTTATAATTGTTAATATGTAATTATATATTTATGTATATAGTTAAATATATATATTTATAATTTTATTTATTTATAATTTTAAATTTATATTTATATAATTAATTTATATTTATAAACATATATTTATTAAATATATATATATATAGAATAAATATATAATCATAAATATAATAAATATATATATAATATAAATAATAAATATAATTACAAATCTATCTCTATAAATAAATATTTATAATTATATAATATACCTATATATATATTTATATATATATATATATTTATAATTATAAATATATATTTATAATTATATTTATTTATAATTTTTAATATATAAATATGTATATATTTATTAATAATTGGTAATATATAAATAAATATATAATTAATTTATATATTAGAAATTACAAATAAATATGTATATATTTATTTATAATTTTTAATATATAAATAAATATATAATGAATTTATATATTAACAATTATAAATAAATACAATTATAAATAAATGTAATTATATTTATTTATAATTGTTAATATATAAATATGTATATATTTATTTATAATTTTAAATATATAAATAAATATATAATTATTACTATATTTATATTTATATAATTATAAACATTTATTTATATAGATAGATTTATAATTATATAATTATAAATACATTAATTATTTATATATATATACATAAATATAAATATAATTATAGGAATATATTTTCAATGTATTTCTATGCAAATATTTATAACCATAAATAAGTGAAAATACATTTATAATTATAATAAATTTTCACAAAATCATTTAAAGAATATATATATATATATATGTGTGTGTGTAATTTAATTTTTATAAATAATATTATTAATAACTAATATGAAAATTAGTATTTAATAATTTATATAATATAAATGATAATTAAAATTTATAATTAAATATATAAATATACATTTATAATTATATAAATATATATTTATAAATATACATTTACAAATTTATATAATTATATATTAAGTAAAATTTATATTTAAATAATTTTTTATATAATTATATATTAAAATAAACCTTATATTTATAATTATATATAAATATCAAATCCGAGTAGGGACGAAATTCTGGGTACTGTAGCAGTACTGTAGCAGGGCATTGTTACAGTACTGTAGTAGTGGCGGATTGTAGCAGTGCAGGTACTGTAGCAGAGTGTAGCGGCTGTGGTATTGTAGTAGCACAGATACTGTGGTAGTACTGTTCACCGGGGGGTCCTTTGGGCCAAAAAATGGGCTTTTCGAGCCTTGTATTCAGGCCACTTGGCCTTGGGCCTTTGAGCTATAAATGTATTTTTATATATATATAAACATTATTAAAATTATTAATATAATTAAGTAAAATTTATATTTAAATAATTTATTTATATATTTATTTATTTAAATAAACCTTATATTTATAATTATATATAAATATTTAAATATAAATAAACCTTATATTTAAATTTTATTAATTTATATATAATTATTAATACATAAATAAACCATATTAAATTTATTTATAAATTTATATATATATATAAATAAACATTATTAAAATTATTTATATTTATATAAATAAACCTTATTAAATATTATATAATTATTATAATTACATATTTATTATAATTATATTATTACTATAATCATATATTTATTATATTTATAATTATATATTTATTATGTTTTTAATTATATATTTATTATATTTATAATTATATAATTATTATAATCATATATTTATTATAATCAGATATTTATTATAATTACATATTTATTATAATCATATATTTATTATAATTACATATTTATTATAATTACATATTTATTATAATTATGTATTAAATATATAATTATAATTATATTAAATATATATTTATAATAAATATATTATAATTATGTATTTATTATATTTATAATTATATATTTATTATAATTATAATTATATATATTATAATTATATATTTTTTATAATTATATATTTTTTATAATTATATATTTATTATAATTATATATTTATAATAATTATATATTTATAATAAATATATATTTATTATAATTATATATTTATAGTAATTATATAATTATTATATTTATAGTTATATTTTTATTATATTTTTATATTTATTATATTTATATATTATTATAATTAGATATTTATTATAATTATATGTTAATTATAATTATATATTAATTATAATTATGGATTTTTTATATTTATAATTATATCATTATTATAATTTTATATTTATTATATTTATATATTTATTTTATTATACATTTATTATAATTAAATATTTATTATAATTATATAATTATTATATTTTTGTATTTATTATATTTATAATTATATAATTATTATAATTGTATATTTATTATATTTATATATATATTATTATTATATATTTATCATAATTATATATTTATTATAGTTACTATATTTATAATTATAAATTTATTATAATTATATAATTCTAATTATAATAATTATAATATTATAATAAATATATATTTATAAAAAATATATAATTATAATTATATATATATTGTAATCATATATTTATTATAATTACATGTTTATTACTAATTACATATTTATGAATATAGTGAATATAATTACTAAAATAAATATAATAAATATATAATTATAAAGATAATTAATATATTTATAATTATATATATAAATATATTTATATATATGTGGGGGGGTTGGGGGTGGCGTGGAGCCGAAGGGGTCAAAGCGCTACTTCAAGTGGAGCTTTGCCACCAATTTTTTCCAGCGCTACTTAAAGTGGACCAACCCATATCCCCGATTAAACTCACCCCAGCCCCCACAAATTAAAAAAACAAAAAAGAAAACCTCCTAATTTATTCATCGTGCTGCCATAGCATCCATACTAGAGGAACTGACCAGCCTCAGAGAACCTTCATTCTCCTATCAACGATACAAACAAGATGCTCCTCAAAGGAAGCATCTATCTTCATCTCAACCTCATCCAGCTACAGAGTGTGAGATGGGTCTGAGTGATAATGACGCAGTAGGGATACGTGGAAGACACTATGCATGGCTCGGTACCTTTGAGGTAAATGAAACCAATATGCTATTAGCCCGACTCTCTCCATGATCTCAAACGGACCGACATATCACGATGAAAGCTTACCTTGTCCCATAATTTGTCTGTGTCCCAACCTCGATGAGATGATACGTAAAAAGACCTGATCCTTGACCTTGACCTCTAGAGGTCATCAATGATGATCGACGTAAGATTTATGTCTCAAATGTGCAGTAACCATCTGATTCCTGATCAACTAGACCTACTCTGAAGTATCCTGAATGAGATGAGGTTTGAGTAAATCTCCCTCTCCTACCTCTAATCGGCACAGGGGTGATCGGCATGGCCTACCATACAAATCCTCATAAGGTTCCATCTGTATCGTCTCCTAATAGTTATTATTGTAGGTAAACTCAAATAGGGATATACGACTCTACCGAGAGCCCAAAAAAATCAAGGACACATACTCTAATAATGTCCTCTAGAACTTGTATAGTGGTCTCTGACTAGTCATCAGTCTAAGGGTTGTATGTCATGCTCGAGATCACCTATGTACCCAATTCCCTCTGCAAACTCTTCTAGAATTGAGATGTAAATCAGGCATCCCTATCTGATACCACAGTCTAAGGAACCATGTGAAGGCGCACAGTCTCACAAATATAAAGTCTCTTAAGCTCATCTACTAAGAAGGTCTCCCTAATTGATAGGAAATGGGAGACCTTCATGAGCATTTCCACCACAAACCAAACAACATCACTACCTCGAGGTGATCTCAGTAACCCTATCGGGAAATCTATCGCAGCATCATCCCATTTACACTCGGGAAAAAGTAACTGTCGTAAAATCCTGGATGGTTGCTGGTGTTTAACCTTCACCCACTGATAGGTGGAACAACTCATGACAAAACCTGCTACCTCATGTTTCATCCCCGACCACCACTACTGAAGACGCAAGTCTCAATGTATATTGGTAGCACCAGGATGTACTGCCTAAGCTGAGGCATGAAACTCTCATATTAGCTCCTCACATATGTCTTTTGGAACCCAAACACAACCATGAATATGAATAATTTCATCTTTGACCATAGTCTAACCAGGAGGCAGGTCCTCTCCTTCCATACTCTCTCGTAGGACTAGGCCCTCAACATCAGATAGTTGTCACATCCTAAATCTATATAGAAGAGTGGATTTCACAACCAAGAATGGGATAAAAGTATATCCTGGTCCATCCTGCACCTCTAAGTGCATCTCAAAAAACAAGGTCATGAGCTGTCACTCACTATTGGCCTCCTGAACTGCATGTATCTGATTCCTCATACTCAATGCATTAGTAACTACATTTCATTTACCATACATATAGGAAAGCTCAAAGTCAAAAGACTGTAGGTACTCCACCAACCTTCATTACCTCAGATTTAATTCACGTTGTGTAAATATATACTTGAGGATTTTGTGGTCTGTGTACACCACAAAATGCTCTATCAGTAGATAATGTCTCTGATAGTGTAAGGAATGAACAACAACAGCTAAATCGAGATCATGTGTCAGTTAATTCCTCTCATGTGGCCTCAACTGATGAGACCCAGGCGCCATGACTCACTCCTCCAGCATCAAAACTTCTCCTAGCCCAATACTTGATGCATCATAATATACAGTATAGCTTTAGCCCAGCTCTGGAAGAATCAGAATGGTGCTAAATTAAGTCTCCCTTTCAGATCCTAGAAGTCTATCTTGCAAGTATCTAACCATGAAACCTTTACACCCTTCTTAGTCAAGCCTGTAATAGGTGATTTTAAGTGTGAGAAGTCATGTATGAAATGCTTGTAAAGTCTAGTTAGCCCCAAGAAACATTGTATGTCAAAAAAATTATTGGAATGATCCAAGGAAACTATAGCTCTCACCTTCTTTGGGTTAACTGATACTCCTATATCTGAGATAATATAACTGATTCTCTCTCAGTGTATCCAAGACAATCTCAAGATGTTTGGCATGGTTGTGTCAATTGTGAAAATACACCAAGATATCATCCATGAATACCACCACAAATGAATCCAGATAAGGATATAAATATTGGTTCATCAACACCATACGTTTATGAGACTGGACGGCATAACCAAATACTCATATAGATCATACCAGCTACGAAAATTTGTACAAGGTATGTCTGCAGGTCGAACACATACCTGGTGATAACCTGCCCTCAAATCAATCTTCGAGAAAACTCAATCTCCTCGAAGCTTGTCGAAGAGATCATCTATCTATGGAAAAGGATACTAGTTCTTAAATGTCAACTGGTTCAATTTCCAACAATCCACACATAGACTAAGGGTCCCATCTGCCTTTTTTACAAAAAGAACTAGCGAACCCCATGGATAAGTACTGGGTCGTATAAACCCCTTCACTTTCAAGACCTCTAGCTACCTATTAAGATCCTACAACTTTATAGTAGTCATCCTATAAGGAGGAACAGATACCGGTGTAGCTCCCGACACTAGGTTGATGGAAAACCCCACCTCTCTCTCATGAGATAAACCAGGAAAGTCGTCTAAGAAAACATCCTTGAAATGATCAACCACTAGAGGAAAATCATCTTGACACGTTCCTTGATCATACAGATATAAACTAGCAATCTGGGTCATCATCCCACCTAGCCCACAATGTTCTGGTCCAACTCAGCTTTCTTGGACATCTCATTCACCCTTGTGAATAAAAACTCTACCTCGGGTGATGTGAACACCCTCCAACAATAGCAATCTACATGGGATTGATAAGAAACCATTTATTACATCCCAAGTATGACATAAAACCATGTCATATCGAGGAAAAAATATTTCATATGAAGTGACACCCACCAATCTCAAGAGAAACTCTCTGCACTAGCGTACACCCTCTATTCTGATTCCCAACGAAGTATATAGCATCAAAACACCATCAGAAAGATGAACAACAAACCCAAGTATATCCACAAAAGGTACATGCATGAATTTATGAGAAGAACATGTATCGAAAATATCATATACTAGAGTAGGGGATACTAAGATTGTACCTATTACCGTATACGGTTCAGCACTCTACTCCTCACACTACTACAAAATAGGCCTTTAACGGTGCAAGAAATGGTCTTTATTAGCACTAGAAAAGCACTGACAACGTGAGCGGTGTTAAAAGCCTAGGAATTTTATCAGCACTTATAGAAGTACTGATAAATGTTTTTTTATCAGTGCTTTTAAAATCCCTAATAAAGGTCCATAATAAATTATTCTATTACAACACACTACAGCACTAAAAACACATCAGATATCAACAAAAACAAGTCTCAATACAGAATTTAAATGAAATGAAATTTACAACACAAATACAAGAAAACAAACTATATTATAGACATTTCAAACATTGGTTTATACAATTACATAAATAAAAATTATTACATACATTAAAAAACAATCTTAATTGTCAATGTTACCATGATTTCCATTGACTTTGTCAAAATTCCAACATTGTATGAGTAGTTTCGAACAAACCACTTCAACTTGAAAAAAATAATCCACCTGTATAAGAAAAAAAATTATGAGTAATACTAAAAAGAAATAAATTAAACATAAATATGAAATAATACATTAATTTTATGGACAATGATTTTACTATGCAAATATGAATATTACCTTTGTGATTGATTAGTGGAGGGAACTTGAAATAAAGTGATAAATGTCAACACTACAGGAATGGAAGGTTTTTCAAGAGAAGAAATATGTGGAAGTTTTGGTGATGAAAGGGATAAAAGATGGAAAGATCACCCAAACTCTAACAAAAAGAATCCACCTGTATAAAAAAATATTGTGTAGGTAATACTAAAAAGAAATAAATTAAACATACATATGAAACAATACATTAATTCTATGGACAGTGATTTTACTATGCAAAAACAAGATTACCTTTGTGATTGAGCAGAAACAACATCGTTTATCTTCCTACAAAGGTAGTGGAGCTAACTTGAAATAAAATGATAAATGCACTGATGTAGGGGTGAAATGGTTTTAAGGGAGAATGAGAATGAAAGATGGACAAAGCACCCCAACTCAAACAAAATAATCCACCTATATAAGAAAACAATTATTATGTGAGTAATTCAAAAAGGAAATAAATTAAGAACACGTATGAAACAATACATTAATTCTATGTAGAATGATTTAATGTGAAAATATCAATATTACCTCTGTAATTAAGCAGAGGCAGTATTGCTGCTCTTCTTGCAAAGGTAGTGCAGGTAACTTGAAAGAAAGTGATAAATGCACCACTATAGAGGTGAAAGGGTTTTAAGGGAGAAGAAACATGATAGTTGGAAAGAGCACCCCAACTCAAACAAAAGAATCCACCTGTATAAGAAAAAAATTATTATATGAATAATACTAAAAAGAAATCAATTAAACATACATATGAAACAATACATTAATTCTATAGACAATGATTTTACTGTGCAAACATCAAGATTACCTCTGTGATTGAGCAGAGAAAGCGTTGTTTCTTTTCCTACAAAGACAGTGGAGGTAACTTGAAAGAAAGTGATAAATGCGCCACTATAGGGGTGAAAAGGTTTTAAGGGAGAAGGAGCATGAAAGTCTGACAGAGCACCCCAACTCAAACAAAATAATCCACATGTATAACCCGAAGAAGAGGCAATGTTCATCAACAAACTTTTTTGTTTTATTTATTTCTTAATTCCATTAAATTATTTATGTTTGATGTTTATATGATAACCTAAGTATATTAAATATATTTGTATATTGTTTTTTTTATGGGTAAAACCTACAACTTCACACACTCCCATCAAATGGGATACATAATCATTGTTCGTGTGTACGGCGGACTACCGCCTTGCGAACCAATGCCATTCATTATTCCATTAACACCTTTAAATATTAAGATTAATGATTAATTTATAGTTTATATATGATATATATTAATTTTATAATGTTATTATGATTATGAAATTTTTATATCATACATACCTTCATACTTTGCATTTTGTGGGAATATAATAACGTCGTTCGTGTGTATGACGGACTACCGCCTCATGAAACGATCTGATTAGTTAAAAATTTACATGGAATGTATTAATGATGGTTTTAATAAAAATATGTGATATATATGATATAAAAATTATTCTTTAATGATAATATATCATATAAGTTTCTTTATTTTAATATGACAAGAAAATGAAAACAACATTTATGCGTATATACGGCCTACCATATCCATGAACTGTGTATTTTCTTTTTTACCTATAAATTTTATAAATAACTATAAATAAATATATTATGAATATATATATGATATTTATATATTTTTTATAATTTAGGAGATGATTAAATCATTATCTATGTAAGAGGAACAAGAATAACAAGTTAAAAACATGTATAAAAAACAAAGCAGTAACTTTAACATGGATTTTTTTAATAAACGAGTAATATAAAGTAACAAGTAAATCATATATGGTATTATATATATGAATATGGTTCTTTTTTAGAATTATAATAAAATTATATTTATTATTAAGGAGTTTTTAATGTGTATGAAGGAAGTCAAGACTTAAGGTAAGAGGATTTCTTGTCTCACTTTTATTTCTGTGAGACTTATGCCATATTCACCAATCATTTATTTTGTGTGGTATTTATAATTCATATGAATTTAATATATATTTATTATCCTTAAATTTATGGGTATTTAAATATCCATTTTATGATCTATCTTCTATGGGATTTATGATTTAAAAGTTTCCAAATCGGTAAGGTAATTTTGTCTCAATTTTCCTTTTTTGAGACACATGTTATGTTATGTAACAATATTATTTTACAAGGTATATATACTGATATTTGACATGTTTTATCATGAATATAATTCATTTAATGGTATTATAATTTTCATTTAATTTTATTATCTCTTCTATTGGAAATTAATTTTATTCAAAACCCATGTTTTCTAAAAATGTTTTCAAAATTGATCTTTTAAGCATTTTCAAGGAAAAGGATTTAAAATATTTTTAAAATAGTTTTAAAAGATTCATTTTAAATTTTCAAGGTTATTTTCAATGAAAAAGGGTTTCTAAATGTTTTATGATTTAAAGATATTTTTTTTTAAAGTGGAAAGGATATTTTTCTCATGAAATATTTTTAAAAAGATCTTTCAAAATTATTTTTCCATCTAATATGACATCCATTGGTGTTACTCATGCATTATTGGGGATATGATACAAGGACACAATTTATATTATTTAACTGAATGATTTATATTTTTATGTAATGATTTTTATGAATCCTGTTATTTTTCAATGAGATATGCTATGATGAAATGTTTATGAAAACCATTTATTTTCATGATTTCTGACATGATGCATGATTTATGATCTCATAGAACATATATTTATGATTTAATTATGTGAAAGTCAGTACCTATATCTCCCTCCAATGAATTGGGTAATGAATTATATCTCATGATATAGTTAGGGGAAACATGTCGATGTGCTTGATCCGTGATGGGAAACAAATCGATGTGCTTGATCCATTATGTGAAACAGGTGATAAGACCTAATCCAAGAGTCTTGGTAACTAACCTTGACATATGAATTATCTTTTATACTTTTGATGATGCCACACACACATTTATGATATGAAATTATGTTTCATGATTGAGTTATGATGAGTTTTCATTTTTATGATTCATGTCCTTTGAAATGTTATTGTTTTATGACACAACTAATGATTATGATATATGAAAGATTGGGTGTGAAAATTTTAAGTTATTATCAGGATCACCGACCCATATTATTATCTTGTACTTACGTAAGATCATAAATTGATATCTTCCATGTTTACTATAACTGAGTATTCAGTCTCACCATTTTCTTATGTTTCCTTTCCATGGGTTATGAAGAAAGGTTTTAAGTAGGGGTTCTAAAGGGGAAGATATTTATAAGAAACATTGAACATATTTCACTAGACTAGAAGTTTGTGTTCAAATTTTACAAAGGCATTAAACTATTACATTCCTTAGGAATGTGTTTGTGTAATGTAATGAATATTCATTTAAAAATATGTAATATCCATGTATGAAAATCCACAGTCATTATAGTTGGAATCATAGGAAAGGTTTAGTTAACCTTTGGAAACTAGGAAGAGAAAACCATAGTCTAAACCCTAAGGATATGTCTAGGTTACAATCCTAGAGTTTTGGTAATGATCATGAATCACCTAAGTTAAACCTAAGGTATTATGAATTGAAATTTTATAAATAATTTCCCTTGATTATGTGGTTCCCCAATATGATTAGTTATGATCACACTATTCATTCAGTTTTAGTCGATGGATGGAACTTGAAGGGGTTATGTTAATGATGAATGTGACTGAAAATTTTCTAGTCAAATGGGATGATGATTAGAATGAAGGACCTTGTGATTATACCTAAATAGTTTTCATAGAACATGATTAAAAATGTATACCTTAACCAACTCTCAGACTCACCAAAGAAGAAAAGGAAAGAGTTCGTTGAGAGTTTGGGTAGTGAAAACCATGGGGGAAAGAAGATTCAATTTCATATGTGTCGAAAATGTGGGAGGAAACACCCAAGTGAACGTATTATAGGATTAGGAAGATTTTTTGGCTGTGGAAAATAAGGACACAAAGTAAGTAACTTCAAAGTGAAAATGAAGAATCCAATTAATGCAATGAATGAGAGTATTGGTCTACCTAAGGTATTATCAATGGATGAATGTTTTAAATGTGGAATGTACATAAATTATGAAAATCAATGTCATATAGGGAAATTTTGTGAAGAAAATAATCTAGTTTGTATGAGTAATGATTATATTCCTGATGATGAATAGCCTACAAATGACATGTGAAAGGAAATAAGTATTAAAGATTAGTTAATTTTTTGAGAATGAAGTGGGATAAAGGAAGCATTTATGTATTGGAATTCCAAGATTTTAATATCTGAATTATGTAGTATATAAGGAATGTTCAGAATAAGTTTTTCATTAAGGATTTGAAAGATTTTGTTGAATGGTATTTATTACCAAGAAAATTGATTTAATAGAAAGGTTATATTTTATGGAAAATTCATTATTAAGGGAAGGTAACCCTTAATTTATTATTGATGTTGAGGAGATAGTTTATAGTTTTGATAAAGAGATGTTGGATAAGAATAAAGTTAATTGGACCATATTGATTACCTTGGAAATAGATTAATGATTTGTTGAAAAAATGGTTTATTCTATCATGGGAAGTGTTTAAAACATTTTTGGGTTTAAGGAATATATCCAATAATATGTGTTTTAATAAGTAAGGAAGCATAAATGTTTTCAAAGAGGTTTTATGATAATTCAGGTTATTACCATGTTTCAATAGAATACATGATAAATATATTCACATATTTGGTATGTTACAATCAAGAGCTACTTTATGATATATGGGGGATTAAATGTTAAACTGATTTTGATAAATTTAGTGACCTTTTTTTGAATGTTTTGGATTTAAATTTTCTTTTTAAAGGTTCATAAGGGTAACCATTTATGATTTTTCTACATTTAAATTTGGATGATGTTTTAGAGATTAATTCATTACATCACTATATGAATATTTATGCATATTGGATAACCTGTACTAACCATTTTGTTATGATAATAACTAGAGATATAAGGAATGACTTGTTAAACCATTATAGATCATATGAACCACTAGTTCATCAGGAATTAAAATTTAAACCTCATTTCTTGGAGTAAGATATGAATTAGAAATTGATCAAAGCAAAACCTATGAATGAGATTGATCTTACCAAATGGAATGAAATCAAGTAAGTATATATTCTTATAAAAATTCTTCAACTTTAGGAAAAGTATCTTGAAACAAAAATGTTTTCCTAGTATCTTCATTTCTGATGAATCAAATGGTCCCTTATATCATCATAGATTTATCATTTTATGATGTTTAACTTTATAATAACTGTGTTCTCTAACACTCTCCATCAGAACTTGATAGTTGAAATTATCTTATATGTACATGTTTCCACTTTTTACTAATATTCTCATAATCAAAAACCTAGTTATGTGGTGATCTTCACCTTTCACTTTCTCTATTTTTGAGAGGAAGTTCTATTGAAACTTTTTACAGTGTGGATTTCCCACAAATAAATTCTGAAACATCCACCTTGGATTTTCGAAGTGCAATTTCAAATTGCAAGGACATGATTTTCATTTTTAAATTGAAGATCATATTGGGATAACAACTTATCGATTGGTGCTTCCACCAAATATCTCTCAAGTACATGATTTTTTCCATAAATCTCTCCTGAGTAAGTACATAACTGATCCTTCATATGTACTAAACTCATAGGTCATACTTCTGGAGAAATATATTTCTTATGAGAAAAAAACCAGTAGAGATTTTGGATCAGATAGAAAGAGTTATATGAAACAAGAACACTCACATGGTTAATGTTTTGTGGTGAAATTACCAGTTTTAAGAATCTACATGGGAACTTGAGGATATGATAAGGAATAAGTATCTTTATTTTTTACATTAGAATGAATAATTTAGAGAGTGAAATTCATTTTAAGGGGGTAGAATGTAACAACCTGTGTTTTTATGTTTTTTTTCAAATAAATTAAAATTCTTTGGTAGCTTGTATTGAACGCTACACTAAGTCAAGCTTGATTTACATACAAGTTTTTGATACATACAACATAGAGTCTGTATTTCATAATATACAAGACTGATTTTGTCTTGTGTTACACATAACAACGAGTTCCTTCGATATCTTGTGTTACACACAAGATTGAGTTTTACCAAACAAAAATATAATATTTATAATGATAGTTATCACCTAGCCATTAGAATTGTGGGAATGAATTCAATTAAATAAATTTTAAAATTGTGGTTTAATTTTTTTATATAATTAATTCTTTTATGACCAATCAATTAGAAATGAATATAAAAATGAACTAAAAATAAAGGATGTGTTTTTTTTGAAAAACTTTTTTCATTCCCACAAAGGAATTTTATCTTAGTGAATAAAATTAATCACTTTTATTGAATGATATTAATGAAATTTATGTGTTATATATTCAATTAAATATTTTGGAATTCATCCAATATGTTTTATAGGCATAAAATAAGAACAAACCCATTTTTAAGCATAAAAAACTGTATTTTTCTAAAAGGCAGTTTTGCCGCCTTTTAATGGAAGAATTGTTTTAAAACTAAATTTTAATACTTTTATAAATTTAGTTTTACAAAATAAAATTATTTTTTAAAATCATAACATCAAAATTATCTTTGGGTGAATTTTTGGGTTTTTTTGAAAACTTTCATCTTTTGATGAATAGTGAAAATACTCAATTTTAATTCAAAATGGTATTTTTTTTAAATAATATATAATGATAAATTATATTTTGAATTGGTTTTAAAGTAAAAATAATTTAATTATAAATCCATTGATAAACTTTATATCATTAGAATAATTTTTATATTGAATTTAGATACAAAAACTTAGTAAACATTTGTCATTTCCACTTTAAAAACCCGCTTTCTCACCCTGTCTATGAGATTAATTTTAAATTATTTTTAGCCACTTATGTGTCTTTATTTTTTTAAAATGGATTCCATTTTTGTAATAATAACTTCCAAACTTATCAATTATTTCCTTTTTGTTTTTGGACAATATGAATAGTAAACTTAGTAATTTTATTACCACAGTTAAGGACAAATCAGGTAATTAAGGGTAAAAATAATATTATAAATATTATAAAATTACCCTAACATTTGCCTAAATATTATTGGATAAAGTTAATTTTACCAGTAACAGCTAAGGTTTGAAATTAAATTATTTAATGGACACTTTTACAGGAAAATGTCTTAGATATTATTAAAATCAAAGAGAGTGACAAAATGTTGCATTCTTACTTTTAATAAGTTTAATATTTTAAATATGATGTTAATTATAAGTTATGTTTGACTATAAACATTATTCTAAAATATAAACTTCTATATACATTATGGTATTTTATTTTTAATTTTTAGTGAATAAATAATTATCATAATTAATTACATAATGATGATGAAGTACTTATTCAATTAATGAAAATTCAATTAAGTGATATTAATAATATTAAAAGAAATATAATTTAAATTAATTAATGTTATCCATGAATTTTTTAGGTTAATATGACATAATATGGATGTATTTAATGATTTGGTTCTAGGTTATATTTTTATATTTATTTTCTTAAAGTCATTGTAATGAATAATGTCAAAATTGACACTAATGTTATTTTATGAAAATTAATATTTTATTAAATTATTTAAAAAACATAAAAACCCTAAATAAGAATAAGGGGGATAAATTATGTTCTATAATATCATAAATTTTCCATTTATTATTCAATTGAAACTTAATAGTTAAAAATCACATCCTCTTAATATTGAAAAATTTGTTACTGTAGTTAAAATTAAAATGGATTAACTAAGGGTTAATCAAAATGATAAGGTTTAAAATAACACCAAAACTTGGATAGAATCTGTTTATTGATGATATTACAGTATTATAATATCTTATATTTTAATAAATTTCCTTTTTTAGGTATTTGGATTGAGATTGAATTTATTATAAATTAATATTTTGAGAAATTCCAAGAGTGCTCCTCCCCTCTCTTATAAAAGGGAACTTCTTCTTCTATTTTCTTCACACTTTAAAACCTATTTGGTTCATAAAAACCCTATCCAAATATAATTCCAAATTCTATACCTTAATCCTAGAATCATTACTTTGGGTATACATCCAACCAAGTATGTCCTTTGGTGCAAACCAAAAAGTGAGACCCGGAGAAGAGGTAACTTTCATCAACGAATGTTTTTGTTTTATTTCTTACTTAAGCCACTTAAATTATTTTTATTTAATGTTTATATAATAATATAAATATCTTAAATATACCAATATTTTTTCATGTTATGTTTATGACATAAAACTTCATAGACTTTCATCAATTGGGATACACAATCATCGTCCATATATACGAAGGATTACCGCCTCACGAACCGATGTCGTTCATTATATCATTACCACTATTAAATGTTGATATTAATGATGTATTTATAGTTTATATATGATAAATATTATTTTTATAATGTTATTATGGTTATGGAATTGTTATATTACACATACCTATATGCTTTCCATTTTGTGGGAACATGACAACGTCGTTCGTATGTACGACAGACTACCACCTCGCGAGGTGATGTGATTCATTCACGCTTTACATAAAATGTATTAAAGATGGTTATAATAAAAATGTGTGATATATATGACATAAAAATTATTATTTAATTACAATATATCATATAATTTTATTTATTTTAATATTATAGAAAAATGATAATATCGTTCATGCGTACGTACGGCCTACCGTCTCCATAAATAGTGTATTTTATTTTCTACCTATATATTTTATGAATCACCATAAATAAATATATAATGAATATATATATATTATATATATATAATGGTTATAATTATTTAGATGATTAAATCATGAATATATAATGAACTTTTTAAGTTATTCTCATGATTATATACCCATCTTCTTATCTCATGCTTACATAAGATCATAAATTTATATCTTCTATGTTTACTCTTACTGGGAATTTGAGATTACCCTTTTCTTATGTTTCCTTTCAATAGGTTATAAAGAAAGGATTTAAGTTGGGGTTATAAAGGGGAAGATCGTTATGGGAAACATTGAAGATCATTCACTAGACTAGAAATTTGTGTTCCAAGTTTCCAAAGGCACTAAACTATTACGATCCTCATGCATGTGTTTGTGCAATGTAATGAATATTCATCTAAAAAGATATAATATCCATGTATAAAAATCCTGGGTCGTTATATCCAGTTACTTATAAAATTATTTTTTTACAATATTTAATAAAAAATAATTATATAAATAATAATAATAATAAGAATAAAAGATGAATAATTAAAGAAAAAATAAATTAAACAAAATTATTTTAAATAAAATTAAATAAATAAAATAAAATTTTAATTATCTAAAAATAAAATTACGAGATATTTTATAGTTTAATTATCAAAACATAAAATATTTAAAGTGTTTATAATCCACTATGACATTGTTAATTAAAAATCTTTTATCATCATCATCATTTTGGGTGTTGACTGCTTCGTTTTTCATGCTTGTGTCAATTCTATAGTTATAATACTTGCATCTTGATCATGGTTCTATCATATCCATAATGTCAATAATGATATAAATATTATATGTATTCATTATATATATATATATATATTTATTTATAATCATCCATGAAATATGGACATAAAATATGAATCACATCACTTCGCAGAGGTGGTAGTCCACACATATGTACGAGTGACATTATCATTTTTTTATAGGTAGAAGGGTAATAAGGTAAACGATATCTTATATTTCTAGAATCAGAATTATTTCATAAATATCAGATATATATTCATTAGGTTCATATTTATAACCATACATGTAAATTGATAATAAGAAATTAATTACACTGCTTTGTGGAGACGATAGGCTGTACGTACGTACGTACGAACGATGTGTTTAGTTTCTATAGGATGAAAATGAGGTGGAAAATGGTTGTCCTATATTCATAATGAAATATAATTATATTTATGATAATTTACTCATTATTTTAGGATGTGTGAACCATATTTAGATGAATTAGAATAAGAAATAAATTTTGAAAGAGTCAGTAAAGATGATTACCTATTCATTGAGAGTCCTCCATTAGATTACACCATAAGCCTTCCTAGGATGGTCTTAGGAGAAGACCATAAAATCAATAATAAAGGGAAGGAATATAAGAACGTTTTTTGATAAGGATTTTCTGAGCTAGATTACTCAAATTGTTCGAATAAGTGAGGAGAATAAATGCCCTTTTATAAGTGAGGAGGGACACATACGAGATTAATTAAAATATTTAAATAATATAAATTCATTTTCTTGTGAAAGTGGAACCAAATGGATAGTAATTCTATGGAAAGATAATATAAGGTATAAATATCTTCAAAAAATAATATTTAGACACATTTAAGTGAAATTTTATCCTTATATCTTATTTTAACCCTCGATAAACCCGTTTTAACCCCAACCGTGGTAACAAATTTTTATTATTTTTACTATTCATTATGATCAAAAATTAAGTTGTCCTTATTACCTAATATTAATTATGATGATTCAAAATATAAAATCTATTTTACAAGATTCAATTTTTATAAGTTATATAAATTAATTTTAATATTAGTGCACAAGACGCAATGAAAACCGTTTTTAGAAAAATGTTGGTTTTAACCCTAAAAATGTTTTTACCAAAAAATAAAGTATAATTTTTATTTAAATGGAATTAATTGGATTATATTTAAAAAAATGAGGATTATTTTTATTTTAAACCAAACCAAAATCTAAATTATCCTTTTAAATACTTGATTAAGAATGAATAAATATTTTATTTATTTACACAAAAACATTACTTAGATTTCTAAAATGTTAAAGATATATTTCTAAGTTCAAAATTATATTTTTATATACATTAAATTAATTTCTATATATATATATTATATAAATTTTTCATAAACATTAAATTTATTTTTGTCATTATAATTTCATAAAAGTGATAGTTTTTTGTAAAATCCGTATTTTTTATTATTCACCCAAAAATCATCTATTTCTAAAAAATCTAAAAAATCCACCCTAATATAATTTTGACTTGATGAATTTATAAAATAAATTCATTTAATAGTATTTAATCCATAAAATTTATAAATTTAGGTTTTAATCACATTCTTGAATAAATCCATGTGCATTATACTATTGTTTCTTTATAAAAAAATAGATTACTCACTATGATTGATTCTCAAGTGTTACAAGTCACCTTAGAGGTGTTAGAATGAAGTGTATATTCATTAGGATCTAAAGATACTATTTCTCTTTGAGGGGGGGGGGATAAATTTTCAAAATCATTTTATATGGCATAACTTCCCACAAGTATGACAAACCTTAGGGGATGCTTGGAATGAAGGCCTCAAATGCCTAGTATTTCCACACTAATAGAAGATAAGAGACTCACTATCCATAGTTTATGATGATAAATATTGGGATGGATTCTTGAATCCACTGCCACTTCCTCTTCTTGGTTTGTTATGATTCCTATTCTTCTTTAAGAGGCTCATATCACTTCCATTAGGCATTGTAGGATCACAAACCAACCCTAACATCCCGACCTAGTCAACCTACACCATCAAGGATTGGTCCACAACCTCAAAATAAGTTTGAAACATTATTAGGGATACTTGAGATTAGATTTTTGGTCGATGGCCCATTTCAAATACCCAAGATTTAAATTTAAAATCTTAAACCATTTCAGGAGTGAACCAGTAGGCATATTTTATAATGGTCTGGTTTCCTTGCAGGAGGCACACAAAATCCCAAGAATTTTCTAGGTAAATTGTGTTTAGGTAGAACTACTCAGTAAACATAACCTTGAAATCCTTCCATTCCAAGTTATCATACTACTTTTCTTGGACAAAATATTCCCACTACTTCTAACTGGGGCCCTCAAGAATGAAATTGATACATTTTACTTCGATGAAATCTAGGGTATCAAGAGACTAAAAATTCCTCCCTAACTTTTCTAGACAATCCTATGCCCCCTAAGGATCATTGTTTCTTTGTAAGGATGTAGGATTATGATGGAGGAATTCATAAGATATATCTTTATCTAACTGATAGAGCAAATATTTTCAATTAATTTATATTGAATATCATTTTTTTAAACCCACAAAAGTGTTCCTCTAAGATGAATTGTTTTATTTTTATGATAATTGTGTTATTTTGAGCTGAATAGTAAAAATTGGCCATTTTAGATTTTTAACAGTTTTAAATTATTTCTCTAGTTTGGCCATAACATTATCTACATTGATTCAAATTGCAAAATTCTTTCTTTTACAGATTCTAAGCTTCCAGGGATTCATTTACTATTTTTGGACTAAAAGCTGAATCGGCCATATGGAAGCTCAAAAGAAGCTCACAAGTGGGCGAAAGAAAATTGTTTGCAGTTATGCCTAGTTTTTGTGTGGGATCCATAACTCATCCATGGTGGGCCCAAATGTTGTGAAATTCGGTGGGTGGATGAGCAAGGAGTTTGGTAGCATCTTTTATGAAGGAATCACCGAGTGAATTAGCCGTTTATGGGGTCATTAAATCACCCTAATCCAGAGGATTTTGTTTTGGAGAGTCTGACTGGACAGAATAAATGCTCATAGTAAAACGGTCATAACTCTCGGAATACATGTCCAAATCCGCTGATATTTTGAGGGGACACGGCCAAGGGAATTGTGAAAAACATTAAAGAAGGTCTCAATGCGTGAAGATGTCATTTAATGGGGCTACAATGCGTCAAAATCCGGGGGAAACATTCTGGCTATAAAAGGAGGAGAGCTCCACCCTCTCAAATCATCCATTCTCCATCCCATTCCTTCTGGGACACCAAGAAGAAGATCTTTTCAGCTTTATTTTTTATTTATTTTATTTTTCATAGTTTTATAATGCCTTATTCTTCCCCATTCATCTCGATTACCCTTACCATGGTGGGGTAAACTTTTGGAGTGATTGGGGAAGGGTTGGTTTTCTACATTGTAATGCTTGAGTTCTTGGATGCAATGGAATAAATTTCTTTCTTCTTCAAAGTTGTTTTCAATTTCTTATAGCGGATTTTATTATCAAGTTCGATCATTCTTGAATATTAATTTAGTTATTTGTTTTTTCCTTGGTAAAATAATCAATATCTCCCTCCACTAATTTCTGGTTTATATACGATGGAATAAACCAAGAATTAGTGGTGAAGTACTCGATGATCGTCAGTACATGTAAAAGGTGTAGTGAATGTTCTTGATTATTTGGGATAAAAAAACCCAATCATTTATTGACCATTTCAATTAAGGATATTCAATAAAACTATTTCACACATGGAAGGAGAGTTGACCAAACCAAGATCTTGGTAAGGTTTTCTCTCACAATAATAATTTCACCAAGGAAGTGAGAGGAAACGATTGTGGAAACTCACTTTAATCAACAAAGAAGAAGATGTTTGAATTAAATTGAACAAGGATAGCATTACAATTAGAAAACCGACCCCAACCTAATCACCCTTTTTAATATCATAATTTTTTTTCAATCATTTTAATTTCAAATTTCATTTCAAAAACACAACATTTTTTTACCCTTGTTTTAAAGTGACAACTTGTTTTGTGTGCACTCCTCTTTGAGAGACATCCTAGGTCAACCACTTTACTACATTTTAACTTAGGAAATAATTGTTTTTCCATGCCCTACGATAGGCGTGCGTCAAACTTGGCGCCGTTGCCGGGGAGCCAAGTGGTTTTCATTCACTATTTTTATTCACTTTTTGTAAATAATTTTCCTTTCATTTAAAAAAAACAACAAAAAAATCATAAATTTAAAAAACTAAAAAAATCTTCTTCATTCATGATGTATTCAAATTATGATTATTATGCATAGACTGACCAATCTCAAGTGCAAGAAAATGTTTACAATGAACTTGATGCTCAGTTTCATAGGATTAGCGATAAAGTGCAAAACCTGGAGAGCCAAATAGAATTAATTGCAGAATATGTACGCACATCCCAGGAAAAACCCGAACCTGATCCGGAACCTAAGATGGAACCTGAAACAAAATGAGTGGTGGAAGAGATTTCACCAATCACATTTTTTGTTAAAGAACCAGAGGCGGGTGAGAAAGAACTTCTAAAGAAACTTATCATATCACCCCGCACTCAACCATTGCTCAAGGAGGTCCCAGAAGTACACATTCCAACTGATGCACTAATGGGAGGTCAACATTTTTTGGAAGAATCTTGGAATAACTTTGTCGAAGATAACTTGAAACATGATCTTCCCATGATTGATATTGAACAATCTGTACCTTTTGACCTCACTCTTTCTTTGGAAGATGAAGAAGAAGATTCACCTGCTCAGATGGAGTTTCCAATGGTCCTATCAGAAGAAATCAATTTCCAAGTTTACTTACTTGAAAGAGAAGATTTCTTTATTGATTCATAATGTTTTAATTTTATTCAAACTGAATTGTTTTCTGACTTCTCCTTTACTGAAATTTCGGATATAGCACAAATGGATAGGGCCTTGTATGTTGATGATGAGACCACCCAAGTGGTGGTAATCAAGGAAGAAGATCCGAAGAAGCTAGTGGTGGTGCGACTACCTCCTCTACATCAACTTTTATATCACATGGAGGAGGACACCACCGAAGTTAACAGGGATCACCCTTATCCTTTATTCCCTCCCACTTCGAAAATCAAATTTCTTCTTTATTCTTACTCTGGGGTTGGGAACATTCTTATCTTATTTGGTGTTCTCTACTTTTAGTGTTTAATCATGGACATTGGGAAAACTCACATGTGGTGGTTCATCTCAAAGAAACCACAACCACCTTCTGATTGGGGATAAACCACTGAAACTACCTGACTAGGGGTAGTAAAAACCTAGCACCCACTTGGGGGTCTAAACCAAGCATTATCTCTTTTCTTTTCTTTTTCTCATTCTTTTTATTTATTTTTATTATTTATTTTTATTACTTTCTTATAGTCTTAAAGTGGCTACTTCTAGGAGCTTAACTCAAGGCATCCACTTCTAAAATAATTTCAGGTTGTATCTTTCCTTCCCTTTGATTTTCTACCTTTATATTTATATTTTGTTGAGTTGAAATAAGGGGTAGTTAAATTTAAGTGTGGGGGAGTGTCAACCTGCTTAGTTCTTCTTGTGTGCTTTTCATTTTTTTTATATTTTTAGGATTTTTGAGCTTTAATGAATATTATTATCACTTTTCACACATCAATTGATTATGAATAGTTGAAATGATTTTTGAAATAATGGATTTTAAATGATTATTGATGTGAAAACATTTTTCCTAAATTGGATTATCAATCATTTTTATGAGTTTGACTGATTTTTGAAATCCATGACCATGAAACACTGACTCAAAATATTTTTTCCAATCCTATGAGGTATTTTAAACCACTTTTACATATTCTTCCTAATACCCACACTTTCTTGAAGGAAACTTGATTTTTGTGTGAGAACCAGAATTTGTGATTAATTCTCTTTCGAAGCTTTGGATTTCATGGAATGTATTTAAAATGATTGAGGCATCTCTTTGGCTAGCCAAATTTTATCTTGAGACCCACCTTAACATTTATCCTTCGTAAGCCCTTAGATTCCATGAATTGCCTTATAGGTTTAAGCCACATTACAAGACAATTTTTCCTCACCTACCCGCAATTTTAGTATTTTTTCATGGATATTTCAAGTTTGAGTGTGGGGGAAGGACATTTTGTGTGCGTTCATTGGGATGTGTATCATTTATGGGTAGTGCGAAGTATGTTTCAATATTTTGGGCTATGGATAACAAGATAATTGCGCATGTGTCGTCATTTTATTGTGCTTTATTTGTTTCATCCATTTCTCCTTCAAAAAAAAAATGAAATGAAAAAAATGGAGATGAGCTTGAATTCCTTATTGTACATTATTTTATGACTCATGTCCCTCTCAAAAATCAAGGGCATTAATTGTCATTCATTCATTGTATTCAATTTTCATCTCATCCTCCATGAAAAAAAAGAAAATAAAGTTGTGACTTTCTGGATCTTTGAAAAAAAGGAGGAGAACTTAGATGATATCATTCATTATAATCACTTATTGGCCATTGTACCATGTCATAAAAAAGGTGTGGTGTTGTTTTTCACATTTTCAAGTGGGATTGAGTGAGGAATTTCCTGTGTTTTCACTTGATTTAATCATGCATTGTACTTAAAAGTCCAACCTCCTCTTTCTAGCCTGGAACATTTTTCAATAATTTTCCCACCAACCCTAAGACACAGAATCATTTGAACCATTAATTAAAGCCCTCGTGATTAAATTAATTTTCATGTTTCACGCTATGGAGAAATGAGAATTTTCACAAACCTATGGTGATACATGCAATTTTCAAGTATTAGTATAACTCTAGATTCAATTTCTCTTGAGTGAATAGTGACATAAAATTCAATGTGAGGTAGGTTGTGATTAGGCCATGGATTGATTTATGAAGTTGAACAAATTTTAGTGATTGAAATGAAAATAATAGAGAATTATTATTAATAAATGATACATGGTGGAATTCTATTTTGGATAAAATCATTGATATTTTCTCATTTTTGATTGTTGTTTGGATTTTGATTTGGATGTAAGATGATTGCCCAGGAGTGCAATGTTTAAGTGTGGGGGAGTGATGAAGCTCACATTTTTATATATTTTATACTGTAAATCATTTTTTATAATCCCACAAAAGTTTTATTGGATGGGTAATTATCATGTTTTTAGGTTTTAGTGTTATTTTGAGCCCAAATGTGAAAAATGACTAATTCTGGATTTTTGACAGAATTTTACTCCAGGGGTATTTTGGTCATTTTTACAAAAATAAATTTCAAAATTTTCTGATTTAATTTTTTTTTATAATCCTTATTTTATTTCCTTTATTTTTGTCCTTTGGACCAGGAGCTGATTCGGTCATCTAAAGGGTCTAAAAAGTCATTGAAGTTGGGAATTTTTCCGAGCGGATAGCATGGACCCACCCAAGGTAACAGACATCAAACTCGGACTACACAGATCTAAATGATGTGTTTCCACCTGAGATATAGGGGACAGAATACTGTGATGCAGACTTTTAACCAAGACAATTCCAACAAAATCAACTGCAAGCCCAACAAGGATATGGGAACCAACAAAACCAGACGAGACCATTTAACCAGTACCCCAGTCAACCTCCTTACCACTAGCAGAAATAACAGAACCCCCCTCCCTTCCAACAATCTTATAAATAGCCCTTCCAACAACAATAATCTTTTCAGCCACCACCATTCCAAAGAAAGACATATGAATAACCATCCACCAGCATACAACAATCTGTGGAACAACTACAATCCAAGTATGAGGGCCTAGCAGATAAGGTTGACAAGCTAACAGACACAGTGGGAAGTCTTGTTGAAATAATGTCCAAGAATCTAGGGAAGATTCTATCCCAAACAGTGCCAAATCCTAAAGAGAATGTTAGTGAAATCGTAACAAGAAGTGGAAAAGAAATCCCACCTCCATCCAACCCTAAACCTGAAATAATACCACCTATTTTGAGGGAGAATGATTCAGAAAGTCTTGTGAGAATCCACCAAGAAGATGAAAAGGAAGAGGAGGAGGAGAAGGATAGGCCATAGAATAAGAAACAAGAAACACCAATGCAAAGAAAACAAAGGGAGAAGAAATAATTACCCCCACCATTTCCAACAAGGATGACCGAATCAAAGAAATTGCATGAAGAAGCACTTCAAAAATAAATTCTGGACACCTTCCAGAAAGTGGAAATCAATATCCCCCTACTTGAAGTTGTTAAAAAAATTCCAAGGTATGCAAAATTTTTGAAAGATCTTTGTACAAAAAAGAGAAGGATTCATGGGAATGAAATAATCAACTTGGGAAGAAGTGTCTCAACCCTTATCACGCCGCAGATTCCAACCAAATGTCAAGATCCAGGGACGTTTTCCATTCCATGCACCATTGGTTCATTAAATTTTACTAATGCTTTGTGTGATTTAGGTGCTTAAATTAATGTATTGCCTCACTCGGTATACACTTCTTTGCAGATGGAAGAATTGAAGCCCACAAGAGTGGTGGTCCAACTTGCAAACATATCCACAGTTTTTCCTGCATGAGTTTTGGAGGATGTCCTTGTGAAAGTCAAAGATCTCTTATTTCCAGCTGACTTCTACGTGCTCAATATAGAAGAAGATAGGAGCCCGTCACATTCACCCATCATTTTGGGGAGACCTTTCTTAAAGATAGCCAAAACCATTATCAATGTCCATGAGGGGAAACTCACCATGGAGTTTGGAGAGAGAACGGTCCACTTAAATATTCTTGAATCCATAAGGAATCCATCAGATGATCACTCCCTCTTTTCTCTTTCCCATGAAGTTGGTGCAGAACCAATTGAAGAATCAGGTATGCTCTATGAATTCTTAGACTTAGGAGAGACTTCTTCCCTTGGAAATATCATTGAACATGTGGATGCTGAAGATGTTGGAGATTCTGACTTCATGTGAGAGGATGAGGTAAAATCTGATTTCTTTGATGATTTCTTAAATAATGAGGAAGATGATATGGTTTCTTGTGTGCAGGAGGTCCAAAATTTGGAAGTGGAAAACGTCAATTTAGTCTCATCCCTTGAGCATCCCCCTAATCTGGAACTCAAACCACTCCCCACTGATTTGAAATATGTATACCTTAGGGAGGGAGAGAAACTACCAGTGATAATTGCTAATAATATTTATAAAACCCAAGAAAAATCATTGATTGAGATTTTGAGAGAGAATTTCCAGGCAATAGGATGGAGCTTAGGTGATATCCCAGGAATTAACCCAAAAATATGCTCACATAGAATTTTTGTTGAGGGAGATTCCAAACCTGTTAGACAGCCCCAAAGGAGACTGAATCCCACCTTGATGGAGGTTGTGAAGAAGGAGATCAAGAATCTCTTGGAAGCTGGGATCATCTATCCCATTTCAGATTCGAAGTGGGTCAGCCCTATTCATGTCGTTCCAAAAACAATTGGCCTGACCACTGTGAGGAATGAAAAGAATGAGTTATTACCTATGAGAATTCAAAACAGCTGGAGAGTGTGCATTGATTTTAGGAAATTGAACCGGGTCACTCGAAAAGATCATTTCCCCATCCCCTTCATTGACCAGATGTTAGAAAGATTGGCAGGGAGAACTCATTATTTCTTTTTGGATGGATTTTCAGGTTACTTCCAGGTACCCATTTCTCCCGAGGATCAAGAGAAGACGACATTTACATGCCCTTTTGGTACTTTTGAATATAAAAAAATGCCATTTGGATTATGTAATGCTCCAGGTACATTTAATAGGTGCATGGTGAGTATATTTTCTGATCACATTGAAAATTTCTTGGAAGTTTTCTTCGATGATTTCACAGTTTTTGGAGATTCTTTTGATCATTGTTTGAAAAATCTGGAAAAAGTTTTGAAAACCTGCATTGAAAAAAATCTTGTTTTAAATTTTGAAAAGTGTCATTTCATGGTTCAAAGAGGAATTGTGCTTGGTCATGTCATTTCCCAAAATGGAATTGAAGTGGATAAATCAAAAATTGAAGTGATAAATTCATTACCTTACCCTATTTGTGTGAAACATGTTAGATCATTTTTAGGACATGCAGGATTCTACAGGAGGTTTATCAAATATTTCAGTAAGATTTCTCTCCCTCTATCTAGATTACTTTTGAAAGATGCTGATTTTGATTTCAATGGTGCATGTAGGGAATACTTTGATGAGTTGAAGAAGAGATTTATTTCACCACCCGTGATGCAGCCTCCAAATTGGGAAGAACCATTTGAACTACTTTGTGATGCCTCCAACCAAGCAGTTGGAGCAGCCATTTCTCAGCGAATTGAGGGCAGACCACAAGTCATTTCATATGCCTAGAGAACTTTAGATGTGACCCAATTCAATTATACAACCACATAAAAAGAGTTCTTTGCAGTTGTTTTTTCTTTAGAAAGATTTAGATCATATCTTCTTGGAACTAAAATCACTATGTTTTCTGGTCATGCAGCTTTGAGGTACTTGATGAAGAAAGATGATGCTAAACCAAGGTTAGTGATATGGATGATACTGCTGCAGGAATTCAATATAGAAATCAAGGATAATAAGGGATCTGAGAACCAAGTGGCTGATCACTTAAGTAGACTGCCAAACACTGCAGAAATTGAAGTTCCAGAAAGAGACCCACTGAATGATCAAATTCCAAGAGAGAAGTTGTACTTGATTGAAGGATAAGTGCCTTAGTATGCTGACATAGTCAATTTTCTGGTAACATCTCAGGTCCCATCTCATTTCAATTCTCACCAAATTCAAAAACTAAAAGCTGAATCTATATATTACATTTGGGATGATCCATTCCTTTGGAAGATTTGCAATGATCAAGTTATAAGAAGATGTTTACCTAAAAGTGAAGTTAAATCTGTCTTTGATTTTTGTCACACTTTAGCTTGTGGAGGACACTTTGGACCTTAGAGGACAACAAGGAAGGTTTTAGAATCTGGAATTTATTGGCCCACCATTTTTAAAGATGTGCATGAATTTTTCAAAATATGTGAAAAATGTCAGTTTTCAGGAAATATTTCAAAGAGACAAGAAATGCCCCAAATGCCATTGAATTTTTGTGACATTTTTGAAGTTTGGGGGATAGATTTTATGGGGCCTTTCCCGATGTCATTTGGAAATTCTTATATCTTGCTTATAGTTGATTATGTTTCCAAATGGGTGGAAGCAAAAGCAACCAGAACTGACGATGCTAAATTTGTTTGTGATTTTGTCAGTTCTAACATATTTTTTAGGTTTGGAGTGCCCAGAGAAATCATTAGTGATCAAGGGACTCAATTCTGCAATTTGAGAATGGAGACATTGCTGAAGAAGTATGGGGTGCATCATAAAACATCAACTCCCTATTATCCACAGACTAACGGGCAAGCTGAAGTTTCAAACAGGGAAATCAAGGGAATTTTGGAAAAGACCGTTAATCCAAACAGGAAGGATTGGAGCCAAAGGTTGGATGATACCTTATGGGCCTACAGGACAGCCTACAAAACCCTGATTGGAATGAGTCCATATAGGCTGATTTATGAGAAAAGCTGCCACCTACCTGTGGAATTGGAGCATAAGGCGTATTGGGCTGTGAGGAAAATGAATTTGGACCTTGAAAGTGCTGGGAAAGAGAGAAGATTGAAGTTGCAAGAGTTGGATGAAATAAGAAGGGAAGAATTTGAAAATTCAAGGATTTACAAAGAAAGAACAAGAGTGGCCCATGACAAGCTGATCCAACCAAAAGACTTCTCTCCTGGAGACAAAGTGTTATTATTCAACTCAAGACTCAAGATGATGCCAGGTAAACTTCGTTCCAGATGGGAAGGTCCATTTATTGTTACTCATGTATATCCTTTTGGTTCTGTGTAGATTATGAAGGATGGAGAGCAGGATCCATTCACTATGAATGGACATAGGTTGAAGAAATTCCTTGGGACCCTGCCATTAGAGCCAGTGGTGGAGATCGCGCTCCTCCAACCTATTTATCAATAAGATCCATCAGGTTGTACCTCTCCTTCACATTTTCTTGCTGTTGTGATTCAATCAGAAATCTACTTACATGTTAAATCCACTTGAATGCATCGAGTACACAGCATCAGTTAAGTGTGGGGGAGGGAACCTTTGTAGTATAGGATTTTCATTTTATGTTTGTTTTCACAAAAAAAATAAAAAAATTGTGTGTTTTAAATTTTTTGTGTGTTTATTTTTCATTTTTTGGTGTGTTTCTGAAACTTTTGAGCTTAAAAGATTATCAATACCATTTTTGAAACCCATGTCAATGAGTGAACCAATCTATTTCATGAAACTGAGCTTAAATGAACGATAAAATGAACTTGTTTCAAGTTCATTTTTTTTGGAATTTCATGAAAAGTATACTGATTTTTGAATCTCATGCCATATTTCACTGTCTATATCTATGAAATAACTTTCCTGTGAGGCTTCTGAACCATTTTTGTCATATTATTTTCATTCACCTCATTTCTTGAGAGAACCAGACTATGCTTGCTTTAACCAGAATTTGATTTATTCCTTTCAAAACTTGAGGGTTGGGGTACATGTGTTTTATAAGATTGATGCATTTATTTGGTTTGAAGCCCCATTTTCAAAATAATCCTTTTCATTATGGCCCACCTTTACATTTATCCTTCATTATAGCCCCTAGTATCCATGAATTTCCTATTAGGTTAGCCACATTACAAGCCAATTTTACCTATCCTACCTGCTCTTGAAGTAAAATTGCATGATCTAGTTGGACTTAAGTGTGGGGGAAGATGTCTTGTGGTGTACTACCTCATTTGGTTATAATTTGGTTGGAAAATAAATTGTGGAAGAGATGTGTGTGATGCTGAAAAATTATTCTATTGAAAGCTGTGCCTTTTCTGGAGCTTTTATGACAAGAGAAGCTGTGCCTTTCTAGAGCTTCCAATGTAAAAAGAAAACCTCTGCCTATTTGGAGATTTAAAAAAAATCATGTTTGAAAATATTGAAATGTTTGCTGCTGAGCTGATTGAATGATAATGGAGCCTATTTTCAATAAAGGGGAAGTGAAGGAGACCATATTTGAGTGAAAATTAGAATCTTGCAATTTTGCTTCAATAAGATCCAAGCCTTCCTTTTTCGGACTCAGAACTTTTAATATTTAAATCCTAACAACCAGAAGCCACAGAACAACCCTGAAAAGTCCTCATGAGAAACACATGTCCTTGACTCACATCGGGTGGAGAAGTAGGAATTTATCAAGCCTATGGTGACTCTTGTGTGAGTTTGGATGAGAAAAGTCTTGTTCAGCCTTTACATTTGCGAGATGAGAGAAAATTCATGTGAGGTAGGTGTTTTGTGTGCATAGGATAATAAATGAAGTGAAAATATATTAAAATCTAAAATTTAGAACTTGAAATAATTGTTTTTGATGAGGCATGATATCTTTTTGTTTCTTGGAATTGATTTGATAGATCTCATTGATATGTGTTTTGGATTTGATTTGATTTGATTTTTACTTGTCCAGGAGTCCAAGTGCTAAGTGTGGGGGAATTGATAGAGAAAATATTTTAAATTAATTTATATTTAATATCATTGTTTTAAACCCACAAAAGTGTTCCTCTAGGATGAATTGTTTCATTTTTATGATAATGGTGTTATTTTGAGCTGAATAGTAAAAATTGGCCATTTTGGATTTTTAACAGTTTTAAATTATTTCTTTAGTTTGGACATAACATTATCTACACTGATCCAAATTTCAAAATTATTTCTTTTCCAGATTCTAAGCTTCCAGGGCTTCATTTACTATTTTTGGACTAAAAGCTGAATCGGCCATATGGAATCTCAAAAGAATCTCACAAGTGGGCGAAAGAAAACTGTTTTCAGTTCTGCCTAGTTTTTGTGTGGGATCCATAACTCATCCATGGTGGGCTCAAATGTTGTGAAATTCGGTGGGTGGACGCACAAAGGGTTTGGGAGAATATTTTATGAAGTAATAACCGAGTGAATTGGCCGTTTATGGGGTCATTAAATCACCCTAATCAGGAGGATTTCGTTTTGGAGAGTATGACTGGACAGAATAAATTCTCATAGTAAAATGGTCATAACTCTCGGAATACATGTCCAAATATGCTGATATTTTGAGGTGACACGGCCAAGGAAATTATTAACAACATTGAAGAAGGTCTCAATGCGTTAATATGTCATTTAATGGGGATAAAACGCGTCAACATTCGGGGGAAACATTCTGGATATAAAAGGAGGAGAACTCCACCCTCTCAAATCATCCATTCTCCATCCCATTCCTTCTGGGACACCAAGAAGAAGATATTTTCAGCTTTATTTTTTATTTATTTTCTTTTTCATAGTTTTATAATGTCTTCTTTTTCCCCATTCATCTCGATTACCCTTACCATGGTGGGGTAACCTTTTGGAGTGATTGGGGAAGAGTTGGTTTTCTACATTGTAATGCTTGAGTTCTTGGACGCAATGGAATAAATTTCTTTCTTCTTCAAAGTTGTTTTCAATTTCTTATAGAATATTTTATTATCAAGTTCGATCGTTCTTGAATATTAATTCCATTATTTATTTTTTCCTTGGTAAAATAATCAATATCTCCCTCCACTAATTTCTGGTTTATATACGATGGAATAAACCAGGAATTAGTGGTGAAGTACTCGATGATCATCAGTACATGTAAAAGGTATAGTGAATGTTCTTGATTATTTGGGATAAAAAAAACCCGATCAGGTATTACTCATTTCAATTAAGGATATTCAATACAACTATTTCACACATGGAAGGAGAGTTGACCATACCAAGATCTTGGTAAGGTTTTCTCTCACAATAATAATTTCACCAAGGAAGTGAGAGGAAACGATTGTGGAAACTCACTTTAATCAACAAAGAAGAAGAGATTTGAATTAAATTGAAAAAGGATAGCATTACAATTAGAAAACTGACCCCGACCTAATCACCCTTTTTAATATCATAGTTTTTTTTCAATCATTTTAATTTCAAATTTCATTTAAAAAACACAACATTTTTTACCCTCGTTTTAAAGTGACAACTCATTTTGTGTGCAATCATCTTCGAGAGACATCCTAGGTCAACCACTTTACTACATTTTAACTTAGGAAATAATTGTTTTGCCATTCCCTACGACAGGCATGCGTCACTAACCTTAGACATAAACTTGTATCTTTATCTTGAGATGGTCTAAGTCCCACCCCTTGATCTTTATCTCATACCATTCAAACTATAACTTCAATGAGATTATGATCCCCTTGGGGATTATCTCATGAAAATTTATCTATATCTCAACACAAAGGGTTCAAAGGATGCCTTCAAAGAGGAATGGTACTATATAAAATTAAATAAATAAGAAACTATTAAAAATAATAAACAATACTAATTGTAACTCCAAATTTTTTTATCAAGACAAGGTAAGCATTGGGAACCCTAAGAAACATGAAAAATAAAAGAAAAACAAACTAATATTTTTCAAGATTCCAGGCCTGGGTGAACATTCTACAACCTGTGTACCTTTCCTAGGAAAAACCAATAATAACTAATGGTACTGATCAAAAACCAAAACCAAACATCCCCAAAACCCCCTAAAAACTCAAGGATTAGTACTAAAAGTGTTGACCCAACACCCCTTCATACTCACCTCCCAAGTTCCATCAATCCAATCTCCTACATTCCATAACATCCCAAATATCATAAATTCAAAATCATTATCTGATACATTTTTTAGTGAACCAACCTATGCTACCCCTGACCTAGGAACCCGAGTCAGTCTATTTCAAGGCTCAAAGGGAACCCCCGATCCCCATAGGATCACAACTAGAATCTAATCATCAAGAAATGTTCCTTGGGAACAATTTTCTCAATAAATCCATCAAGATGGTTCTAATTGAGAACCCAACATGACCTTCTTATAATTTAGTTAGGCGTGCATTCAAATAAGTAAAAAATAAAACAATAAATCATCAAATGAACATAACATAAATATAATATCAAGTAAAAAATATCAACCACATACAAAAAGATAAAGCATCATCCATAAAATGTCCAAAATAGGGTTCAAGACTATATAAAAAAAGGATAGGATGAGAATCCATATTAGAGATATAAGAGTATACAATAAGAACCAAAGTCAAAATATATCAAATCACCACTATCCATCTAAGTGTAACATGAGGGATCTCTTACACCATATCACCACCTCCAACCTATTCTCTACTAACAAGAATACCTACCGCCACCAAGAAATGCCTTTCCTTTACCAGTATCTATCAAAACAGGGAATATATACACCCATAGGGTGCATTTGGAGAGTGAGAACAACTAGACCAGTATGATCCCACAAAATGTTTCATGAGAAAAAATTTCTAGAAAAATCAAAGCATTATAGTTTGAATTTAAATCACATGAAAAAAATGATTCTATCATTTTAAAGGAAAGAAAACATATATAAAACTTTGAAATAGTTTTAATCATGACATAAATTCCAAGTAAACATTTTTTTAAAACAGGAACAATGGGAAATACCTAAAGTAGATAAAGCCATGGAACACTAGGATTTTAATGCTTTCTTAGTGATAAAACCAATAATATATATCCATGCATGGTTTGATAAGGAGAACCTCATATTATCCTAGCAGTGTGGTGCTACCCATATAATGGCACCATAAACATATCATCCATGATTTAGAAATGTTTAGTTAGTGTGGTATAATCCATGGCCTGATAGGGTGTGTCAATGCCTATAGGTACTTGTCCTAGTCTTCCCACATAAGCACTTGATTTCCCATGTTCCATCTCATTTTAAATACCGACCATTTCATAATTAAACCCATTCCACATATCTATTTTTCTTCAAATAGGGTTTTTATCAAAAACATGCTAGGAATAAATCATTTTTACATGTAAACATGCTTTCAAAATCATTAAAACGCCCTTTGAAAAAAATCAACCACATATAGTTCATCAATTATAGGAGAACTCATGAAACCACCTATAAAAATTGATGAAACTTATTTCCAATAGAGATAACCCAAAAGATAAGGAGAAGGAAGAAACTTATAATCTAAAAGGAAGCCCTAACAATGAATCCCACATAATTAAAATTTGGGTGAACCCTAGGATTCCATAGAGATAGGGGAGGCTGAAAACCACAAAATAGAGGATAAGAGAACCAAAAATAAAGAAGGGATATGTAACATCCTGACCTCGATCCACTGGATTGGACATGACTAGAATGCCAATTACCTTAGTTGTATTCCCTAGATACCAATGACTACAAATAAATACCAAGGGTATATGTCTTCATCGGAGGACAATTTATCCTCAATTACCACTCAACATATAGAAAAAAACAACATGGATGGATATAAAATGATGAATGAGAAAACAAAACCAACTTATATAAAAATTAACACAATCTGATCAAAGTCACAATGTGAAAAAATACAACCAAAAGTGTCCATAAGACATGAAGGCACCCAAGATAAATCTAGTTCCAAACATGGATCTACCCCATGATCTAGACAATGATCAACTTTGAGGTGAACCAAGAATTTAATATATAAATATTACACCCATTTAGATGAATATTCGATACATCTAATAACACTACACACCCCATAACCATAAAAGTTTAGTGTACTTAGAGACTAGATATATAAAAATATTATTTAGGTATAATCTCCATCATCTATCATAAATTTATTATCATATTATACCATTCTTAACATACCTTACATAATATATTTCTTTATAACCAGGGGAAAGGAAACATAAGAAAGGATGATATCAGATTCCAAGTAAGGGTAAACATGATAGATGCCAATTGATGATCATATAAAAGCATAAAATAAGAATAATAGTATGTGATCATGATGATAACTTACAAAGTTCTTACCCAATCTATCATAGATCATAAACACGAGTCATGACATAAAACTTTATCATATCAAAAACATGAATCATAAGAGTAATGAATTATCATAAATCAATTATGAACTATGAGTTCAAATCATAATCATAAAAACACGTCATAAGAGTGTGGCATCATAAAAGGCATAAAAAACATATCATTGTGAACCAAACATCAACAATCGTTTCCCATATCATAAAAGATCATAGATCACCACCTGTTTCTCACATCATAGTTTATTATGAATCCCCACATGTTTCCCATAGTGGATTTGACATCCTTACCTATTTCCCATAGTGGATCAAACACATTAACTCATTTCCCATAATTATCTTATGAGATATAAGGATTTACCTAATGCATTGGAGGGATATAATAGACCCAACCATCATATAATGGAAGCCATACATATTTTTTCCAAAATACCATAAACTATTAATAATTTCAACATATTATAAACCATGGAAAATTAATGGGTTTCATAAATATCTCATCATAAATTAATTAACCTGTGGGAAATAAATGAGTTTCATAGAATCATAATTATCATAAGTCATCCAGATGAGTATATGGAATCATAATATCATATCTGTAGGTTTTGGGCGCAACAGAAGTGCGTTGGTGGGTGTACCCAACTTTAATTTTAGCGTTAACAACGATCAATCTGAGATTTGTCATGATAATAAAGCCTCAGATCTTCATAATTGAACAAAGAATGAAAAATAAAGAGGGGAGTCCCAGAACCATAAATAAGATCATCATATGTTGGTTATAATTAATTTAATTAATTGATAAGAATTACCTTGATGGAATTATTTCTTCATTGATGTTTCCGGTCAGGATACAATGTGATTCGTCATTGCATCATAGAATCCAAGTGTAGGATTCCTCTAGAGGTGATCCAAACATGCTCCACGTATCTCTAGACGACACTGAAGGGATCTCCGAGTGCTAGCATAGAAGAGACTTTTCTTGTGATGTCTGCCTTCGATCGCCTTGATCCGGTGGAGGTGGATCTCTCTCTCGTAGCTTGAGAGCGTTCTTCGTGGAAAAGGAATTCTCTCTTGGATTTAGAGCTTTTCCAAATTTGTTGTGCACACCACCAAAAATGGCTAGGCTAATTAGAATTATATAATTGGAATTTTAATTACTTAGAATAATAAAATTAATTAATTACTTCAAAAGCATTTATTCATTTAATTTAATTCTTAGAAATACCTCATGTATAATAATAACAGTTGACTATTATTATTACGTGACATGCACCCAAATAATTACACCTAATATTATTTAATTAAATAAATAATATTATTTCTCATAAATTCCAAGAAAAAATACACAACGTGTATATTAATATACACGATGTGTACTTTTTTTCCATTCTATTTATTTCCTCCACCACATTTATTAGACCTTGAATAATGGATATTTATTTCTAAAATAAATATCACTGCATTACTCGCAAATAAATATATTATTTCACCCACAATATATTCTCTTGAATAACTAGTGTTGAATTAAATGCGATCAGACATCCTTAAATAATTATTAAACCACAGTTGGGAATAATATTTATTTAACTTGTTAAATTAATATTTAACTGAGATACTTGGACACACTTAGTGTGTGACCCTCTAGACCTCTTTCTTAGTGGAATTAGGTAGAGCCTTCCTAAATTACAAGGTTAACACCTAACAAGATGCCAAGGTACTCATAGAGAAAGAAGTTATTGCCACAAAGATGTGTCACCTCCTACGAACGCTTACCGTTTAATGTAATCCCTTTTTCATGATATCTCAAATCAACTGGGTTTCATGCTAGTGCCATCAACCCATGTGCTTGATTATTCTTTCTTTGAATTTCTAGAGTTGAAATTGCCCATTCCTTACCATGGACATGGATTTATTTAGGCTATATCAATTCCATCAAAGGGCTTGAGATATCTACTTCCGTTATAGAACAGAAGGGAAAAATCCTTTCTCGCATTATCTATTAATGCAGTATTACTCATGACGTTCCCAACATATCCTACCTCACTGAGAATAGTGTGTCGTGACAATTTTCTTCAATACATCTAAGTGCACGAGTTGTAATACCCATTAATAATAATCTTAAAGTCTAAGGAATGATACACAAGTCCGTAGATAGGAACATCAAATGACACTATGAAATGTGGATTTCCTAATGGTGGGTCTCGTTCTCATAATATCCTCCTAGATATTACCAAGGGTGAACACCATGAGAAGGTTCCTTAAAGTTTTATGAGTCCTCACCCTTAATGGATTGTATTATTTGTGTCTCTCAAATAACATCATCCGGCCATAGAACATATATTCAAGAACAGTGTTATGGAACTTCCGGGTTTTCATCATAGTAGGGATTTTCTATGAACCTTTAATGCAATAGCTATCCTTCAGACATTATCACATGAATTGTCATTTAGAATAGAAATCAAGATGTGATAAGGTATTTATTAATGAATAAAGTACAAAGAAGTTGGTTCTAGGACACCAACTCCAACAGACTCCCACTTGGACTAGAGCCAACTGCTAACAACCTTTAACCTGCTAGCTCTCATATGATATTCATGCTTCTGTTGAGATAGGCCTTTAGTCATGGGGTTTTACATGTTCTCTTCCATAGACACTCTTCTCACTAAAACTTCACCCCTTTGATATAAATCCCTCAATAGGTGATACTTCCGGAGTATGTGCTTTGTTTGTTGATGTGACCTTAGTTCTTTTGAAAGAGCCACCGCTGTAGTATTATCACAATATAATGTGATTGGATATTTACTGCTAGGAACCACATCAAGCTCCTAGACAAATTTACAAATCCATACAGCTTCCTTGGATGCATCAAAAGCCTCTATATATTTGGAATCCTCTGTAGAATTGGTGACAACTGGTTTCTTTGAACTCTTCCAGCTCACAGCTCCTCCATTGAGACAGAAAACATATCCAGATTGTGACTTTAGATCAGTCTAATCTGTCTGAAAACCAGCATCAGTATACCCTCTGATGACAAGCTCTTCATCTCCTCCATACAATAGGAACATATCCTTAGTTCTTCTAGGATATTTAAGGATAATCTTCATAACAGTCCAATGTTGTTATCCTGGATCTTCTTGATATTTGCCTACCATGATCAGTGCATAGGAAATACCAAGCCTGGTACATAACATGGCATAAATGATGGATCCTATAGCCGAAGTGTATGGGATCTTACTCATTCTATCTTTCTCTTGTTTTTTTGAGGACACATTTTCTTAGAAAGATATTGTCCATGTGACATTGGAACCAATCCCCTATTGGATTGTTCCATACTAAATCTCTTTAGTATCTGGTCAATGTATGTACCTTGACTTAGTCCAAGCAGCCTCTTGGATCTATCACGAATGATCTTGATCCCTATAATGTAGGATGCTTCACCCAAGTCCATGGAGAAACACTTGTTCAACCAGTCCTTTACTAACTGTAAGATAGGTACATCATTTCCAATAAGCAATACGTCATCAAAATATACTACTAAGATAATGAATACATTCCAATTAAACACATGGATCACATTCATTATTAATGAAACCAAATTCCTTTATGGATTTATAAAATCAAATGTTCCACAACTTGGATTCTTGCTTTAATCCATAAATGGATTTATACAACTTGAAAAATCGTTTGGCTTCACTTAGTGTCACAAACCCTTCTGGTTGTGTCATATAGAAATCTTCCTAAAGGTTCTCATTAAGGAATTCTATTTTGAAATCTATTTTCCAAATCTTGTAGTCATGGTAAGATTCTATGAAAAGTATGATTCTTATGGATTTAAACACGGAAACTGGCGAGAAGGTTTCATCATAGTTAATTCCTTGACATTGTCTGAATCCTTTAGCCACTAGCCTTGATTTATAGGTGCTAACTTGAACTTCTATATCCAGCTTTCTCTTGAATACCCATTTTCATCCAACAAGATTTACATCAACTGGCTCATCAACCAGAACCCAGACTTGGTTATGATACAATAAATCCATCTCAGAATTCATATCTTCTAGCCATATTCTAGCTTCTAAGATTTATTCTACTTCCTTATAGGAGAGAGGTTCATCATTGTCCAACAATAATGATTCACCATCCTCGGTGACCAGGAAACCAAATCTCTTTGGTTCCCTTACCTCTCTTGAGCTCTTACGCAGTACTTGTGTTTCTGGAACCTCTTCCATGGTGACCTATGGAACTTGTTCCTCTACCAACTCCTGTGTATCTTGAGCATAAAATTCATTGAAGTCAATATTGCTCCCATTATACTTTTTGAGGATGTTCTCCCTCTCAAGAAATACGGCTTGTCTGGCGAAAATCACTTTCTTGTATGAAGGGTTATATAGGTTATCCTTTCATTTCCTTGGGATATCCTATAAAGATACACTTCATGCCCCAGGGTGATAGTTTTTTTGCCTAAGAATTCCTTAACAAAATCCTCACATCCCCATACACGTGTGTATGAAAAAATTGGTTTCTTTCCATTCCATAACTCATAGGGAATTCCATTTGTCGCCTTAGTTGGTACTCAGTTTAATGTGTATGCTATATTTTGTAATACATATCCCCAAAAGGATAATGGAAGATCTACATTACTCATCATCGACCTCACCATGTCCAACAAGGTGCAGTTTCTCCTTTCATTAACACTATTCAATTGTGGTGTATAAGGAGGAGTTAGTTGAGATACAATCCCAGACTCCCATATAAGATCGATGAACTCCTGATTCAGATATTCTCCACCTCGATCCAATCAAAGTTTCTTTATTTTTTTTACCAAGATGATTCTATACTTCATTATTGAATTTATTAAATTTCTCTAAGGACTCTAACTTATACCTCATTAAGTATAAATAACCATATCTACTCAAATCATTAGTAAAAGTAATGAAGTAAGAATATCCACCTCTAGCTTCTACTAGAAATGGCCCACACACATCTATGTGCACCAATCCTAGAAGCTCTATGGCCCTTTCATCCTATCCACTAAAAGGTGGTTTGGTCATTTTACCTTGTAAACAAGTGTGACATCTATCAAGTGGTTTTAGCTCAATAGAGTCTAAATAACCATCTTGGCAGATCTTTGTCAAGCACTTCTCATTTACATGACCGAGACGGTGATTCCACAACTGGGTGATGTATAAGTCATGTGAGTTTGTTTCATTATTGATTTCCAACACTTTTTTTTTTGCAATTTTATACATAAAAACCATTATTTAAATGCGCCATACCATAACATATGTTTTTCTTATAAAATAAGAAACCCTTACTTACAAACTTGAATATAAATCCATCCATATCTAAACATGATACAAAAATTACGTTTTTGGTAACACTAGGCACATAATAAAAGTTATATAAAACCAAAATCCTCCTAGTTGGAAATGAGAGGTGGTAATTGCCAATGACCAACGTAGCCAGCCTCATGCAATTGACAACTCAAAGATCCAACTCTCCTCTGTCAGTCTTTCTAAATTTACTTGGTTCCTGCATTTGAATATAGATGTGATCCCCACAAGTTGTATCTAATACCCAATGTGTAGAACTTGAAAGATTACACTCGATAACAAATTCACCTTTAGCGTTCCCATTGTTCTGGGTGCAGTTCCTCTTCTAGTGGCCTTTCTTGCCACATGGAAAACATACTGCCTCCCATTCCTTACCCTGCCTCTAGATCTTCTTCTTCTCGGAGGGACGATGCTCTGGGGCTTCAGACTGTTCATAAGTCCTTGACCCCTTTGCCTTGTCCTTCCTTTTCTTATTCACCATAAGTACTGTGGGTTTTCCACGCCCCATGTCCTTATCTACCTAGAGAATTAAGGTCAGAAGTTCTGATAGAATCTTCTAATTGTTTCTTATGTTATAGTTGACAATAAAGCTAGAGAAGGTCTTGGGCAGTGATGATAGGATGATATCTATACGCAAATCATACGAGGACTTAATCCCTAAGATGTCCAGGAATTCAATGTATCCAATAAGCTTGACTACATGAGGCCCAGATGGTGCAGACTCTCCAAGCTTAGTTGTAAAAAAAGCGTTGGAGATATCATATCTCTCCTATGTTTCCTTCTCTTGGTAGAGATCCTTAAGGTGAGATATCATGCTATACGCGTCCATGTTTTCATGTTACTTAAATAGCTTATTAGACATGGACGATAGCATGAAACATTGGACATATGTGGCATCATCTATATGTTTCATATAGAGAGATAGTTCCTCATCACTGGCCACTTTTCTAGGCGTAACTAGAATAGGATCTTCCAGCACATACAATTTCCTCTCATGGCGAAGGATGACACGTAAATTCCTATGATATTCTTGGAAATTAGTGCCAGTGAGAAGTTTTTCCTTCTAAAGTATGGTTCTTAATAATATATTTGAAGTCATTTTTCTTGAAATTTCTACAAATTAAGATGATAAAATGTTTAGTACTTTATCATGATAAAAATGAGACAAATAAATAAATTAATACTTATTAGTCTCCCACTATTTTATCAAAATCCAATATCCCGCACCATTGACTTTGGAATATTCTGTTGCCTAAATATTCTAGTGGAAATGATCCATATTTCCCTTAATATTACCCCAACTAGGGTTGTTCAAGCAACTTGAAGAGTTTTAGGTAGGCATTCCAAATGCCAACTGCATTAACTCACTGCTCCTTGATCTGCTGAGTGTACTCCCCAATCCTGAAATACTTTTATTTTTTATTTCCTCAACCTTTGCCTCTTGGTCACACCAAGTCCTACTGGGGAAGTCAAACCTTGATGCGAACCAAGGTAAGTCAACCCAAAACCTTGAATTATACTTCCTCGATAATTGAATGCACCCCAACTAGGGTTGGTCAAGCACTTTGAACTATGGTTCGATTCTAACCAAGATTATGGAAGGCTATACCGACTTAATATTTCTTTGAGGGATTTTATCATTATATGTAAATTACCATTTTATTATCTTTGATTAATTGATTGTTAATATTAAGTGGGATATACTTAAGTGATTAACCATATCTAATATTATATTTTACACATAAACCGGTCTTATTTTAGTTCCATCATGCATGCTTGTTTAATTAATTAATTGTGTGACCGTGAAAACACACCCACAATAAATAAACCATGAAACTGATAGAAATAAAATAAATGGTATGATCAGGATCTTGTTCTATTGGTTAGTTTATCTAGAAGTTGATAAAATATCCCAAGACCTAGGGGAGAAACACCTTAAACCTTTTGGGTCCGTGTTTACAGCTTTCCACCTGTCCACCTTTGTATCTCCTTTGATTGGTTTCACCTTGGCTCCTAAATTGAGATGCCTCCACCAGCTTGGGAGCTCCATCCATTACATATGCTTTTATCTCACACACAGGTGAGGGGTAAAACAAGGTTTTTCATAAAATAAACCTTGGGAATGCGGCCCTACATATTAATTAAGAGAAGGTTTACATGGAAACAAATTTAAAATAAATAAATTAAAAGAAACCATTCACATACAAATTTCTTGGTATAGATCACGATCATCCATGCATGCAATGATATTTACGTATAAATAAAACTAGCCTTCAATTATTTAATCATTATTGTTTAAGATAAATCATGCTCGAATCAATTAATTATCTTTAATTAATCAATCCTTTTATATTAAACCCTTTTTCTGCATTTCTCTGAGATTCTCATCTATCATAATTTTAAATAAACAAATTCATTTAAAATTATCTTTGTACGTAACTTGTACCTTGGAGGCAACCCGGTGAATTCCCGTTCATAACTACCCAATGAGTAGAAATGAACATTACATAGATGTTAAATTAAACAAACATATATAAAATAACTATCACATGTTGTGCCTTAGCTTTACGCCTGCACTATGGTACACATCTCAAGGGTTTTCATAATATAATAATAAATTTTAATAAATCTGCGTAATTTGTATGAGTACACGGCGTGTAGTTTCGACTACACGAAGTGTACTTTTGTTCACCGTCTATCTGAAGTACATACTCGGGGACATGGCGTGTAGATGTACTTTGAATTTTTTTTAGAGTACACGAAGTGTTCAGTGGGACACATACCATGAAGTATCCACATTACACGGTTTCTAGCTTGGAAAGATATGTATGGGGTATACGGTCCAACCCTAACCAAAAGGGACTACACGCTGTGTTCAGTGGACCACACAATGTGTAATCCGGAAACCGTGTTCCACCTGTTACTAGTCAACACACGATGTTATTTTTGACTTAGAAATACTCCAACACATGAATTGATTTGGCAGACCAGTCTGATGCATTGAACCTAGACTACATGGCATGTACTGCTGAATACATACTGTGTATTATGGTGTTGTACGACTAGAAACGTTTGGCACCTCCAGATGAGATCCTCTATTTTATTTTAATCAAAATTAAAAGAAAAATTTGTTTTTGTAAGGTGAACGAGAAACGAGAGAGGAGGAGTAGATCTCAAGATTCAAATTTAAAGAATAATTAACTTTAATTGAAACAACTAAATTATTAAATGCGTAAATCACCAACGAAAAATTAAATAATTATAATCAACGATATGACCCTTCTGATACCACTTGTAGGTTCCAGGCGTAGCGGAAGTGCGTTGGTGGGTGTACCCAACTTTAATTTTAGTATTAACAACGATCAATCTGAGATCCTTCATGATAAGAAAATACCAGATCTTCGAAATAGAATGAAGAACGAAAAAGAAAGAGGGGATTACCAGAACCATAGATAGGATCATCATATTTTGTTTATAATTAATTTAATCAATTAACAAGAATGACCTCGATGGAATTATTTATTCGTTGATGTTTCTAGTCAAGATATGATGTGATTTGTCGTTGCATAATAAAATCCAAGTGTAGGATTCCTCTAGTGGTGATCCACACATGCTCTATGTATCTCTGAACAATGCTAAAGGGATCTATGGGTGCTAGCATGGAAGAGCCTTCACTTGCGATGTCTTCCTTTGATCGCCTTGATCTGGTGGAGGTGGATCTATCTCTCGTAGCTTGAGAGCATTCTTGGTGGAAAATGAATTCTCTCTTGGCTTGAGAGCTTTTCCAAATCCGTTGTGCACAACCACCAAAAATGGCTAGGATAATGAGAATTATATAATTGGGATTTTAATTACTTAGAATAATAAAATGAATTAATTACCCAAAATAATTTATTCATTTCATTTAATTCTTAACAATATCCCACATCTAATAATAACAGTTGATTATTATTATTACTTGACATTCACCCAACGAATTACACCTAATATTATTTAATTAAATAAATAATATTATTTCTCATAAATTCCAAGAAAAAAAACAAGGCGTGTATATTAATATACATGACATGTACTTTTTTTTTCCATTCTCTTTATTTCCTCCACCACATTTATTAGACCTTGAATAATGGATATTTATTTCTAAAATAAATATCACTACATTCCTCGCTAATAAATATATTATTTCACCCATAATATATTTTATCGAATAACTATTGTTGAAATAAATGTGATCAGACATCCTTAAATAATTATTAAACCACAGTTGAGAATAATATTTATTTAACTTGTTAAATTAATTTTTAACTGAGATAATTGGACACACTTAGTGTGTGACCCTCTAGGCCTCTTTCTCAGTGGCATTAAGTAGAGCCTGCCTAAAATACAAGGTTATCATCTAGCAATATGCCAAGGCACCCATAGATAAAGAAGTTAACGCCACAATGACATGTCACCTCCTACAAACACTTATCGTTTAATGTAATCCCTTTGTCATGATATCTCAAATCAAGTGGGTTTTATGCTAGTGCCATCAACCCATGTGCTCAATTATTCTTTCTTTGACTTTATGGAATTGAACTCACCCATTCCTTACCATGGCCATGGATTTATTTAGGATATATTAATTCCATCAAAGGGCCTGAGATATCTACTTCTGTTATGGAACAGAAAGGACAAATCCTTTCTCTCATTATCTATTAATGTAGTATTACTCGTGACACACCCAACATATCCTACCTCATTGTGAACAGTGTGTCGTCATAGTTTTTATCAATACATATAAGTGTGCGAGTTGTAATACCCATTAATAATAATATTAAAGTCTAAAGACCAATACACATGTCCATAGATAGGAACATCCAATGAAACTATGAAATGTGGATTTCCTACTGGTGGGTCTCATTCTCATAATATCCTCCTAGATATTACCAAGGGCGGACACCATGAGAAGGCACCTCAAATTTTTATGAGTCCTCTCCCTTAATGGCTTGTATTATTTGTGTCCCTCAAATAACATCATCCGTTCATAGAACATATGTTCAAGAATAGTGTTATGGCACTTCTAGGTTCTCATCATAGTAGGGATTCACCATGAACCTTTAATGAAACAACTATTATTAGGACATTATCACATGCATTGTCACGCAGAAGAGCAATCACGACGTGATAAGGTATTTATTAATGAATAAAGTACAAAGATGTTGGTTCTAGGCCACCAACTCCAACAATATCCCTAGTGAAATATATAATTCCTTAAAATGATATTTACATAGATGAAAAATACCTTTAAAATAAAATTCTAACCATTCTTTGAAAACATGAGAAAAATATCCTTTTCTTTTAACAACATTTAAAATAAAAACTCACATAATATTGAGAAAATAATTTTTATTTAAAAAACCATGTAAAACTATAAATAAAGTTTCAAATAAAAGAACATTCATGATGGTGGGAAAATCCATTCATACAATATATGTTAAAAGAAAACACTCCTTCTACACCTTTGTAAAAAGTCCAAAACAACTTGTTAATAAGAATGTTTCCTTAAAAATATTCCTTTCTAAAACTTTTTGTAAAAAGTAAAGTATGGGTAAAAATGAATTTAAAAAATCATTTGATAATATTAAAAAAAATTATTGAATTTTTTTAGAAAACATGGATATGGAAGAAAAAAATTTTCTGACCAAAAGAAGAGAAATAACATCGAATTTTCTTAAAAAACTTTTCTAAAACATTTTGAGTACCAAAGAGAGGAAAATGATACTAAAACTTCAAAATTCATGAAATAAACAAATAATAAGAAAAAATGAAATGGTTTTATTGTAAAAATATCATATAATTTCCTCAATGGAAATTCATGAATAAAAAATCCTGATTAAAATGATATTGAAATATAAATCCCTTACCTTAAGTCTCATATTGCTTCGTACATGTTCAAAAATCCTATATAATAAATATATAATTATTATAAATATATTTTAGAACCATAATAATATATATAATATCATATATTATTTACTTATGACATCTTATCACCCATTTATTAATAATTCTTTATTAAAATCACCGCTCAGGGTGATAAATGCTTCGTTTTCATGCATGTTTCGATTCGACAGTCCCAATACTTATACTTTGATTATGGTTACATCATCTCCATAATTTTCATCATTTCACGAGTATAATATTTAATAATTATATACACTTTTATAACTATTCATATAAAGCAGTCATGAAAAATGAATTACATCACTTTATAGAGATGGTAATCTGTACATACGCATAAATGATGTTTCTAATTTTCTATAGTTTGAAAAAATAAATGTAAATAATATTTCAAATTTAAATAACTATAATAATATCATAAATATCATATATATTTAGTAAATACATAATTATAACCCTCAATATGAAGCAGTAATGAAAAATGTAACGCATCACTTCATGGAGGTGGTAGTCTACACATACGCATGAACGATACATCCATTTCCCATTTTATAGACTATATATCACCCTCAGTTTCTTGTAATTAAACATTTATTTATATATTGTAAGTATATAAATTAATTTTGTTATTTTTTGGGAGTTTTAAAGGAGTTTTGTAATGTTTTTTTGGGGATTTTCTAGACATGCACGACTTGATCACAGTTAATAGAAATCATGCAGCACCTTCCAGGAAACCATGTAACAGAAATAGTGGGTATTGGGTAGGCGCATGTTTTGTTCAAACCATGAATCCAGATAGGAGAGATTGTAAAAATATGGATAGTGGGGTTTATCATATTTAGTGCACAATTTTTTTAACCATTCAATCCAACCATATGAGGGGTGTTTGGAGGCAATGGCTAGTGCACAGTTAGCGCACAATTTTCTTAACTGTGCACCCTAATCGTGCACCATTAAAAAAAGATCTAGATTTTGTGTATCTAGCTTAGTTTACCCATGAATGAATTTTTTCCCACAATCTAACCCTAACATGAATTTCACTCCTTCCAAAGGCTGGATAAACCTTTCCTCTTGATTCAGGAGCAATTCGTTGGAGAATCTAATGCATTAGAGGCCTGAATTCCTTTCTAAGTGATCTTTCTTGGTGTTTTACTTAGATTTATTATTTTTATCTTTGGGAATCATGGATATAATATATTGGGGATAAATCAATGTTTTTTGATTCAAATCATGATGAGTTATGATTATTTTGATGATATGGAACAATAACTAAGGATTTTTCTTAGAGTTTCAAGCCGAGATTTTGAATTTTTTTGATATTCTTCATTTTCAAAAAACTTTGAGAGGTAGGTGGATTCAATTTTGAATATTACTAATTATAACTATAAGGATTTATTTCAAATTTATTGGTTTTAATTGTGAAATTGATGTGTATTTTTTTTATGGAAACCCTCTTTAGTGGTGGTTTTTGAAATTATAGAAATGGGTTGTTTTGTGGAAAGTGAAATTAGTTTCACAATTTTTAAATGATGATTTTAAAATTTGGATTTGGATTCAATACATGGAAATTTTTTTGGAAAATGTTTTCAATAAAATTATTATTTTATTTAATTTTTTTTTCTCAATTGGTTTGGAATGGTATTTGGCATTAACGGTTGGTGTGTGTTCATTTACATTGATGTGAACCTATGAAAGGGGAATGTACCATTGAGGCACTTGGTGTATGGTTACCTTGTGATGACTTTGTATATCGATGAGAGATTTCTCATTATTATGGAAATGTAACCTGGGCATGCATATGTGGTTGTGATGAATGTAATGGGTTATGCTAAATGGATTTGAGAAATGGTTTTAAAAGATTGTTTGGTTACTTTCTAAGGAAAACTTCTTTTCCTAGAAATGTTTTTGGTTTAGATATAAATTTATTTAAATTGTTTATAATATTTATATAAATTTTCTAACTCACTCTATCCTAGTGGTGTGAGTTGGAAAGTCATTGAGGAAATCCTACTATGTTTTATAGTCACCCCTACTTGTAGATATTGTATATTGAGACATAAGTAAAAGAAAAGTATCCCAGTTATTTAGTAAATCATCATGAAACTTTGTACATGGATTGTTGAGTTAGAGTTTGGAGTTTATTGGGAGTTGCTTCTAGATGTATTAGTTTTATTTGAGTTATTTTTTTATTTTACTCTTTGTACTTTTATATGGTTAATGATTTTAGTTTATCTTTGTTTTCGGTTGGTTATACTTTAAGTTGTTTTTCATTGTACTCATGCATCATATAGTAGTATGGTTGTATTTTTCTAGTGGTTGTTTGGTTATGATTATCATGATATGGTTGTTTTATTTTCAAATGGAAAATAATACCTCACATATTTATGAATCCCTAAGTATATATTTCTAGCCTTTGGTAACTTGGGAATGTCACCTTAGTCTTAGTAACACCCTCTGCCTCTTCCCAAGATAATGGGTGAGGGGCATGATGTTGCAAATGGTATCAATTTGTTCGGTCCTGGAGTTGAAATCCAATCTAGTTTAGTCCCTGAGTTGTATGGGTAGAAAGAAGATAAGATCATCAAAACTTGAAATTCAGAGCATAATGAGGCATATCTAACCTATTTATCCCAAACCACAAGTTTCACGGGAGTTTGAGTACATGAGTGTTTTAGGACACTTCTAGGAGTTGTAGACTCATCATCTTGGGTTTAGCTGATGAGAGGAGCATGACATGTATTTTTAGGAATGACTTACCATCCTGAGTTCATAATTCATTTTGAGTAATGATTTATGATTTGGTGAAAAAGTGCTAATTTTTAAAAATAGTTGAAAATGGTTTGATTCTAAAAGTGCATGGTGGAATTTTATAGAATGGTTTGAAAATAGAAATTGTTGAATTTTGGAAAGCCTTTTTGTGATATGTTTGATGTGGTAAATTTGAAATTTATAATCCTTAAGTTTATAGAGAGTGAGAATAATTGAAATCTTATTTTGGTTATAGAAATGACACCAGTTATGCATAATAGAAGAAACCAACTAGAAGAGGCTATTGAGAATGTAGTTTCACCTGAGCCACAGGTGAACCGATAGCTGATTCAGAGTATTATTCAAGAATTTCATTCTTTGGATAGAGGGAATAAGAGGGATGAACCAAGGAAATTGGATCATTCTATATGGTTCCAAAAGAATAATCCACCTATCTTTTAGTGTGATTCATAACCATACAAATAATAAGTTTGGATGAATAGGATGAATTTAATTTTTTATTTCCTAGGCACACCAACTAAGATGAAAGTCAAGTTGGCAACATACATGATGGAAGATCTAGCACTCCAGTGGTGGGATTTAGTATCTCATAACAAATTGGACCAAGGAATTTCATGGGAGGATTTTGAATAATTGTTAAACAAAAAATTCTATTCATACACATTCAAGATTTATAGAATAATGGATTTTTTCATCTTGAAGAATGATAACCTCACAGTGATAGAGTACGTGGATAAATTAATGAATTTAGTTCTCTTTTTACCAAAATTTGCTGGAAGTGCATCCTTGAAGGCACACATTTTTTAATTAGGGTTAAGACTAGATATTCGCTCGAATATTTCCAAGATATTTCTAATGGATTATAAAAATATGGTCAATAGAGTGATAATGGAAGACTTATTAGGAAATATATATGTAGGAAGAATGTTTATACTTATAGTAAATGGTGGATCTAATCTATTGGGGATAGATCCATGTTGAGTGATACCAATCATGATGATTTATGATTTTTTGGATGATATGTAACAAGATCCCTGGATGCTTCTTGGAGTTTCAAGGTGAGATTTTGAAGTTTTGTGTTGTTCTTCATTTTCACCAAACATTGAGAGGTATGTGGATTCACTCTTTACTCCTATTTATTAGGACTATAAGGATTCATTTAAAATTGATTGAATTGCTTTGTTTTAATTGTGAAATTGATGTTTAATGTTTGATGGAAACCCTATTTAGTGATAGTTTTTGAAATCGTAGAAATGGTTTTTTTGTAGAAAGTGAAATGGTTTCACAATTTTAAAATGATGATTTTAAAATTATGATTTGTTTTTGATGAATGGAAAATTGGTTGGAATTTTTTTTTAATAAAAAATATTTTTTTATTGAAAAGTTTTGGATCAATTGTCTTGGAATTTTATTTGGTATAAATAGTTGATGTGTGTTCATTTTCATTGATGTGAACCTATGGAAGGGGCATGTTCCATTAGGGAACTTTGTATATAGTTACCCTGTGATGGATTGGTAGGTTAGTGAGACACCGCTCATGAGTATGGAATTTTCACCTGGGCATACATGTGTGGTTGTGTGGAATATGTAGATAGCCTAAAAAAGTTGGGATCAAATCCAAGTAGCCTAAAAAATTTGGGGATTAGAATGATTGGGTGGTGGGTTGAACAGTATAAAGGTGGCCCATCAGTGGGTGGTGGTAGAAGTATGAGAAGGGGGGCTCAGTCAGCGATAATTCTTTGGGTGGGAGTCTCAATCGGCTGATGGAAGGGGCATGATATGTGAAGCATAAAATGACGGGCTTCATCAACGGTTAGGGAGGAGACGAGTGGCAGCTCGATGGTGGCCATACGACAGTGAACTGAATGGGGAGGTGGAATAAATGGAGTCTAGGAGTGGCAGCACATAAGGCATGGTGACGACTTATCGTGGGTGGGAATGCTTGATAGAGTTTGGGAAATATCAGGTGATGTGATTTAGAGCAGCGATGGTCTTAGGTGGAAGTCACATGGGCCGTAGAGTATAGTGTTGCGGCTAAGGAACCCAACAGAGAAATATTTGTTAGATGATAGATTCATCTTCAGCAAATATAATTTGGATCTAATCCTAGGTGTAGTCTCAGATGAGGTCTAAGTAAGAGGAAATCACCAACAATGTTATCAAATTTGGATGATTGAACGGGTCTGGGTTTTCCATTAGTACTGGGGCTATGTAGTCATGCATTGGGATTTCTTGATAAAATTCTTTCTAGGTTGATTACTGTGGTTCAAAATAATTAGTATCGTCTTAGTGGGGATTACTGTTGGTCATTTGGTCATTGGGCCTGAAATGTCCATGTATTAAGGCTTAGCACCTTTGGGTCTTCAGACTATGTAAAGTTTACCCATCAACCTATAAAATGGGATTATCAAATTAATAAAAAAATATATAAATCCTTTGTCCATTTAGGCATGCAGAGTTATGCCAAATGGATTTGAGAAATGGTTCTAAAATATTGTTTGGTTGCTTTCCATGGAAAATTGTTTTTCTTAGAAATGGTTTTGGTTTTTATATAAACTACTTTAAATTATTTAAACTATTTTATATAAATGTGATAACTCATTATATCCCAGTGATTTGAGTTGATAAGTTATTGGGTAAATCCTAATGAGTTTTATACTCACCCCTTCTTGGGTACTTTGGTGTGTTTTTAGATATTGTATATTGAGATACTAGTAAAGGCAAAGTATCCCATTTCTTTAGCGATGCATCATGATGCTTTGGGTATGAATTGTTGAGTTTGAGCTTGTTAGGAGTTGATACTAAATTTATTGGTTGTCTTTGAGTTATTGGTTTAGTTTTCGCTTTGTACTCTGATATGGTTTATGGTTTTAGTTTGGTTTTGTTGCTGATTGGTTATACTTTGAGTTGTTTTTCATTATACTTGTGCATCATATAGTGGTATGTTTGTCTTTTTCTAGTGGTTGTTTGGTTATGATTATCATGTTATGGTTGTTTTATTTTCAAATAGAAAATTACCCCAACATTTTTTTAAAGCCCTAAACATTTACTTTTAGCCTTTGGTGTCTTGGGGATGTCACCTAAGGCCCAGTAACACCCTTAGACCCTTACCAAGCTGTTAGGTCCACTAGGTCGAATACCCTGAGGGGGGTGAATCAGGGTATAATAGATTAAAACTTTTTCCTATTCAGATCTTGTTTCGTTGTTAGAAAAAAATCAATTCTCTCTTCCTCCTGTAGAAATATATGAATAAATATGAAATCATACACATGACACAATGATTTTTACTTGGTTCACCCTCACTGGGCTACGTCCAAGGGGCATAAAATGATAATGTAATGATTTACCAAATTCACTAAGGCTCACTGCCAATAAGGAGTACAATTTTTGGACTAGACCTTTTATGCCCAGGCTCACTACCTTTAAAAATTTTAGGGTCTGCTCACTGTATTCCCAAGGGTCACTCTCTAGGCCTCTTTCTCTGGTTCACTGCTGGTGGAAAGGGTCACCGTCTTCCTCTTCATTTTCTCACTTCTCTTGGAAAGGAATCCACTCAAATTTTATCGACTTGAAGGTCAAACACAGTTTATGGACATGTAGGTCCCTTCATTTGCATAAATTATTGCATCCTCAACTATAGGTAGATACTCTGTTGAAGTTCATTTTTCATCTGTAGATGAATTCTACCTTCCTAAGTACTGCTAGGTACCAGAAAATACTTTCACAAACTAATTTGAAGATTTTTCAAGCCTCCTTTTGAAAATTGTGAACCGTTCTCCTCTCCCATGTACTGAGTACCACTCCAACTTCATTTTTTTATTATAACCAGAGACACTTTTAAGGAAAAAGTGAGAAACCCCAAGAAAACACAAAGTTATTAAAGGAAAATTTAAGCCTATTGACATTTTTATCCTTAAGAAGTTCCCAGAACAAAGAGGTTACCAGTGTTTCTAGATCATCCTTTATGAGGTCTTCAAATCGACGCGCCAATCTATCCCATGCCTACAAGTATTCCTCTTTTTTGATTTTCTCTTCCTTGAGACCTCTTACTAGGATATAATTTTGCTTGTCAATCTAGTCCTTATGTTCTATATTGGTGTCCACCCGAACAATACTTTCTATCTTTATAGCACTCTAATCTGTTGAAGCACTGGTCACAAGAGATTCCACCTCCATTTCTTCTCTAGAATGAAATATCAGCTTCACAGGTTGCTTGTCATCCATGCATGAAAACTGCAGTACATTCTTAATAGGAAAATCCCCCTCAACTATAATTGTCGCATCCCCTGCTCGCGCTGCATTTACATTGAAGATGAGATCCCTTTCCTTCACTTGGGTCTTCACTTTCCTGGTAGATCAAGTTTCCATTGGTGAAGGTAGGTAGTAATAATCCTTACGTCCTTTCTTCCCACCACGCCGACCTTTCCTCTTCCTCATACTACAAGTGTCACTACCATAGAACCCATGAGCGCTGACTCCTGATAGCTGTCCAGAAGAGTCATCACCAGACTCCTCCTACGGGATACCCTTCTCCTCATTGTGAAGTTTGGTCTGATCAGCCTCTTGGATATGCCCGATGTCCTCCAAACTCTCAAAATAGTTACATAGCTTAATAGATGGCACCACTTTCCTCGAGTGAGATATGTTCACTGGATATGGCTCAACCAGAGGACATGTTGATCCCTTGTCCTCAAGTCCTGAAAGAACAGCTTCCATATAAGAAGCTTCCATGGGGCCCTATAGCCCTTCCTCATTGCCCATTAGAGCTTCACCAGCTGAGTTAGATCCAACTATAGGGTCCTAGACAACTATAGCAATGAGACAATCCAAACTAGATTCCACTTGTCCCATTTGAACAATAGGAGTGGACATACCCAAGTCTCTCTTCAAATGGTTGACAACATCTGAAACCAGGGGATTTCTCTCTAATGCCTCCCGATGAACACCCTTAGCTAGAACTAAGTCAGAGACTGCAAACCTCTTTCTCGATGATCCTTCTGCAGTAACCAAGGGAAAAATCACACTAGCACCTCCTGGGTTGTCCTCCTTAATATAGTGACCTGAAAATTCAGCAACCGATATGGAATTTCCACCATCCCCCATGGCCTGAGCAAGAGTACCCTCATCTACTGCCACCCTAGAGAGCCCCGTCGACCGATTTAAGAAACTGGAAACATCATGACCAAGACTACATAAGGATGAACAGAAGACGACCCAAGATTCATAGATGACCTTTTGATACCACCAAATCTCACCTTCAATCACTATTCCAATGGTTTCCAACTGGTCCTTAGATACGTCGACTTCAATGAAGATTTGAGGGGAGATCGGGAGTCTTGAGACATTCGTCCGCTAGTCCATGCATAGGAATCATCCCAATAGGTTTCCAATCAAGCGTAGAATAGCTAGATTCTGAAATAGTAGAGGGAGTCCAGGGAGAGAGATCCAAATCACCGAGGCAGGAGGGTCTCTTCTCAAGTGAAAATTGAAAGACCACAGAAAGAGAAAAAACCGCATACCTAAGAAACCTCGCGGAGTGCTAGCCCAAGCATAGATGAGATCTTCTTATGATGAGAAGTGAATCAAGAGGTGCCTCGAATCCAGGAGCCCAATAATCAACTGGTCCTAAAGCTGCCAATGGTTGGAGATGAACCTGTCGAAAGTGTCAATTGTGGGTTGTCTCTTACTGAAACAAGTGACCAACGAAATATTCATCAATGCGGATGAATTAGGGAACTCCAAAGGAGAAATAAAATCCATTTGAACTCCATCAATGAGTGAGTGGAATTTAGGGATGATGTGAATGGAGGGGAAAAAGGGAAGTGAGGATGGATCCATTAACGACTTGAAAACTGAGGGATGATGGGATGTAGGAGGAGGAAGGATACTCTCCTCCCCCCGGTCGGGGATGGCCGAGGGGGGAAGGCTCCATAGTGTCCATAACCTGGGGAATCGGGGGACGACGAAGGGAGATCCCTATCATCCGTGGACTGCTGCCACTACTACGAACCGCCCTTTGTCTGTAGATAGCCTTCGCCTTTGAAATCACGTATCGCTACTACGTACCAATTCTACGAACTCCCTCTGCGAAAACCCTCCTATCCGAAAACTATTATCTATTCGCAGACTATCTTTTCTTCCACATACCAGAGCTCCCCCTCTACATACCACTTGAGGATTTCTCTCTTTTGCGTACCGAAGATTCCTCCTCCATGTAATAATTCAACTCCTTCTACGTGCCGTACTTCCCCCTCCGTGTACCAGACTTCCTTTTCTGGTTAATAATCCCTGCAAACACCTTTGGTGGAATCTATTCTATGCGACCCACTTCAGCCTTCACGGAATTATCCCTCGTGAACTTCCTTCGGACTTTGCTGAAATCTCGAAGCAAAAAATGTGTCCTCTAATGATATTCAATCATCATAGTAAATGGTGGGACTAACGATTCTTATATAGGAAAAGATATCTGCAAAATCCACTAATATAATATTTAAAAAATCTTCAATCCAATCTTCACTACTTATCGATCCTTCTACCACCATGAAATGCAAGACATTCCATGAACCATTTTTTCCACATCATCCATGTCTTTTCTTTGTTCCTATACAGTCAATATCCCCCGTCGAAGACAATCCATCCATGTACTGCACCTCCTTTCACCGCAAACCATTTTTGGTTTCGCGAACTACTTCGGTGTACCATTCCTACCGCTCCACATACCATTCCTAGAACATGGTACATGACCCATGAATTATGGTATGTGGTTCTCATTCTTTTACAATTTTATTCAACATTTTTCATACCATTCACTCCTATAAAGAACTCCTTCCTTTGGCAACATTAAACTCCCAATTTTGAGGCCCAAAAATTTGGCAAACACTGGGAAACTATGCCACCTTAAAAAACTGTCTTTGAAAAACACCGACCATAGTCATTTGCGGTCATCTGGATTTTTCAACAAACACAACCACACACAAAACATACTAAGAGGGAACCTTGAGGGATTTTTTCCCAACACATGCCAATGAGTGAGGGGCGAGACATTACAGAAAGTAGGTGAATAATGATTTTTTCATCATCATAATAACAATTAAGTATATTGAAGATACTAAATTAATTATTTTAGAATTGATACCATAGATTTAAAAGAGGTAAAAGAAGAAATAAAATTGAAATTATTTAGTCAAGAGTTATACTTCTTCATTGAGAATTCCTCCTTTGGATTACACTTTAAGCCTCAAAAGGATGGTATTGTGATAAAACTAGAAGCTAAAGGACATAGGGAAGGAATATATTATGATATTATGATATATATTAGATCATCTATAATTATTAAAAATTTTGAGTAATGAAGCAGACGAGGTTAACTTTTATAAGTGAGGGGAGGGACACCCTTGGAATTACTTAAAGTATTAAATCAATATAAATCAATTTTCCAGTTCAAGTGGATCCAAATTGATATATTTGGAATATATGATGATGATAAGTCTAAATATTCTCATCCAGAAATATTTATATAAGTTTAGGTTATGTTTTAACCCTTATCTCTTAGTTTTAACCTTCCATTAACCCTTTTGACAATTACCGTGATATCAAATTTTTTTACTTTTTAAGGGTCAAAAATGTTACTATAAAAGGAAAATTAACCCATAAGTGGACAATGATTGATATTATTGACTATATCCCATTAATTTGACATAATATAAGATGTTTATGAATTTTAATTCATTTAATAAAATATTATTTAACATAATATACCATTAAAGTTATTTTCAAGACTATTTAAAAAGTTTGAATTTGAAGGAAACATGATTGAAATAAAATTCAAATACAAACATTTAAAACATCACTATTATGTTATATCTATCTAAAAAATCCACAGAAAACAATAATTCATCTAAATTGTATTACTTTTAATATTTTTAAAAATCAATTATTTTATTTTTCTATTATTTGAATAAATGTTGTGTGGGCATTGTGTAAGCATTGAAGGTAATTATTTAATCACTAAAAATTTAAAATAAATTACCATGATAAAAAAATAATTCATATTTAAAATAAATATTTATAATTTAAATTAACCTCCTTTTATCCTTATGATAAAATATTAGATATATTAAAGTCAAGAGAGTGACATTTTGAATTTATTCTTTTTTTAAAATAATATAAAGTCCATAATAAAAAAAATGGCATCGAGTTTCCATATTTTCAAAACTTGGATGATAATGGAAAAACTTAGTTCATCTATTAGGATAAAGGCAATTGTTAGAGAAATTGTAAAGCCATATCCCAAAGTTTTAACCCAATTTTACCTGTTTTACCCTTACCGAGGCGACACATATTTATCAAGGTTACTATTCATAATGATAAAAAATAAATGGGTCCTATTTAAAAAATTTGATCCCCCCGATTCCTAATATTGAATCTATTTTAAAATATTTAATTTCTAGAAGTGGTATAAATTCTATTTAAAATAATCACATAAAACGCTATGCAAAACATTTTTAGAAAAAAACCTTTTTAAGCATAAAACTAGATTTATTCTTATCCCATGCATAGAAAAACCATTAGATGAATGTTAATTTTTTATTAAATATATAATATATACATATAATTAAAATCATTCATCAATAATAATTAATTTAATTTATTAAGATAAAGATACATTTCTCGCATAAAAATAGTTTTTCAAAAAAATCTAAAATTATTTTATTTTCATTTCTAATAAATTTATAACAAATGAATTAATTTTGTACAAGTGTAAATGATAATTTTTTATAATTTATTTATTCATATTCATGCCCTTAAATATAATGTATAGACAATAATAATATTTCAATAGTATACAACGGTTCGTTTAAACTCCGTGTTGTGTATTAAAAAATCCATCAAAGAAATCAAATTTATTTAAAGAGAACTATATCATAAAATCTTGGGGTGTTACATTATATCACCTATAATAATTTCACCCTAAAAATTATGTCACTATGATATAAACAACTGAGGATACTTCTTCCTCATCACATCCTTAGGTTACCATGTTTCCTTTAATTTATAGTTTCTCCATAAATTCTTAACCAGGTGAGTGGTCTTGTTTCATAGTACTTTCTCCATATGATCCAAAATCTACACTAGTTATTCCTCATAAGAGAGGTCTTTATCCAGTGGTACGACCTATTATTTCAATACTTGTGAAGGTTTAGGTATGTACTTTCTCAGGATAGATACATGGAATACATCATGAACTTGAGAGAGATTCAGTGGAAGTGCCAGAGGATAAGCTACTATTCCGATGTGATCAAGAATATCAAAGGGACCAATATATATAGGGTTAAACTTGTCCCTATTTACAAATATCATAACCTTATTTCAAGATAATATTCATAGTAATACATTGTCACCAAATTCAAACTCTAGATATCTCCAACTATTGTCAACATAACTTTTGTATCGACTCTGAGCCGCTCTCATATGCTACTGAGTGGGTCTTACCTTATATACCATATCCTCAGCTAGCTCATGTCCCAATAGTTTTTTCCTACAAAATCATCCCATCATGTTGTATTTTTGTACTTCCTACCATATATGGATTCATAAGGAGCCATAAGAATGCTTGAGTGAAATATATTTCTGTAAGAAAATTTGACCATAGAAATATGTTGATCACAACCACATTTAAAATCCTTAGAACATGATCTCAACATATATTATTGGGTTTTAATGGTCCTCTTAGACTGAATATCTATTTGAGTATGATATGTAGTACCAAACCTTAACTCTATATCCAAATCCTACTAAATACTTATTTATAACTTTAAGTAAAACCTTAGATCATGACTAGATACAGTTGGGAGTGGTATTACTTGAAGTATTACCACTTCCTTAATGTATATCTTGTCAATATGATCAAGAGAGAAATATAATTTTATGGAAATGAAGTGTACTGAATTTGCAAGGTGATCTAATACAACCCAACTAGAATTATTTCTTTTAGATTTTCTAGGTAATCCAATGATGAAATCCATGGTAATTTTTTCCCATTTCCATTTTGGTATGAGTAATGGTTTTAAAATTTCCTTAGACTTATTTATATCTACCTTAACTTATTGACATACCATACATCAAGATACATAATCTAAAATATCTCTTTTCATGTTATCCCTCTAAAAATATTCTTTAAAATATCTATAAATATCCATACCACTAGGATGAATAGGTAATGATTAAATATGATCTTCATCTAACAAATCCCTCTTCAAATATGGTATTTATAGAACACATACTTGGTTTTTGAACCTTATCATTCCACCATAATAATGGTTGAACTCAGGAAAATTTCTCACCTTATTCTTTAGTTCCACATCCACCTTATATTCCTTTTTAACCCTCACATGGATGGATGGTTAAAAATTTATCTAAGAATAAATATGTTCTCTTTCCTAAATATTTCAAGTTCCATATTATATAAATCCATAATTATTGGATCTCTTTAAATCCTCATCATGGACTAATTATCATGGTATTTTTGAATCAAATCATCAACTACCTTGTTTTTATTTCTAGGGTGGTAATGTATTGAGCACCCATAGTCTTTAATTAGCTTCAACTATCTTATTTGGTGCATATTTAACTCTTTATGTGTGAATATATACTTCAAGATTTTATGAACTGCATATATTTCACCCATTTCACTATAAAGATAATACCTATATATATTCAATAAAAAAAATTACCACTTATAGATCTAAATAATGAGTTGGGTAATTTTTCTCATGTATTTTCAATTGGTGTGAGACATATGAAATCACCATATCATTCTTAATAAGGAAACCTACCAGTGACTTATTTGATGCATCATTATAGATTATATATTCTTATCCAGTATAGGGTAGTGTGAGAATAGGTGCACTAACCAACCTTCTCTTTATCTTCATGAAATTATCTTCACATTCATCTATCCAAAAGAACTTAATGCTCTTCTAATTTAACTTAGTGAGTGTATTATATAGTCATAAGAAATATATCACAAAATGTTAATAGTATCCAACTAACTTAAGAAAACTATATATCTCATTACCATGATTGGTTTGATCTATTATTCAATAACTTTGATCTTTGAAGGATCCACTGATATACTATCACTTGAGATTATATGACCTAAGAATATAATTTTCTATAACTAAAATTCACACTTGGTAAATTTAATATACATTTTCTCCTTCCTTAGGGTCTTTATCACAATTATAAAATGATCTTCATGATATTACTTTTTCATTAAATATATAATAATAACATCTATAAAGAATACCAAAAATCGATCAAGGTAATATCTAAAGGCTCTATTCATTAAATACATGAATATAATATGAGTATTAGTAAGTCCAAATTACATCACTACAAATTCATAATGCCCATACCTTGTATGAAAGACTATCTTGGGTATATCCTCTTTCTTAACCCTTAATTGATAATATCTAGAATCAAGGTTAATATTGGAAAAGGATTTATATCCTCATAACTGATCAAAAAAATCATCGATATGGGATATAAGATATTTGTTCTTGATAACGATCTTGTTAAGTTCCCAATAATCAGTGAAAAAATGCGTTGAATCATCTTTCTTCTTAATAAAATGAATAGGTTCAACCAAAGTTGACACACTAGGGTGTTTAAATCCCTTATTAAGATTCTACTAGAATTATTTAATTCCTTCAACTCAATATAGGTGATCCTATATGGAGTATTTGAAATAGGTGTAACAATAGGTATAATTTCTATTGAAAACTAAAATTCATGATTCATAGGAAGACTATAATTTTTTTTTGGAAAGACATAAAAAACTCCCATATAATATGCATATCCTCAATGTTGAGTTTATCCCTAACCATATGAGATAAATACCCTTTATGGACAATAATTAATACCTATAATATGGGAGTAATTTCCATTGGATGTTTATATTCATCCTCACATCGATAAATGATCATATGTTTATTCGAAATATGAAATGTGACTTCCCTTCCTCAACAATTGATATGAGATATATATACAAAAATTCAATCCATGCCTAGAATCACATAAAGTTCCAATAGAGGGAGAATCACAAGATTTGAAGGAATCAAATTCCCACAAACACCAATTGGATAGGAACTATAAACTTGAGATGCGATCAATGTACCATTATGATTTTTCACCACTAACTTAATATTTAATCATTAAGGTCGTAATGTGATACCCTTAGAAAATTATTTAGATATAAAAGAGTGGGTATATCCAGAATCAAATAAGAAATTATCTATTCTATAGTGAATGATAAGTGTACCCTTCATCAAATCATTATCATAACCCACTTTGGCAGTCATGGTCGCATGAGATTTCCATTTTTCATTAGGCTTAAGATATTTTTAATGTAGATCATCATAATAAACCTTCAGATTCACACACTAGGTTTCATAATTACCATAATTATTGTATTTAAATCATTGGAGTATGAGTTTTGCATTAGTTTACATATTCCTTTCCTCCATTATATCAACTAGCCTCTTTATCACCTTTCTACATTCACAGAAATTATGACCAGCCTTTATACATTTAAAGAACCTCATAGTTCCATTAAAGTAATTACCTTGATGTTTCTTCCCACATTTCTAACATATAGATGACTAAAATTTCTTTCCACCATGCGATTTATTCTATTTTTCATGAAACTCCATCTTCCCTTTATTATCAAAACTATGAGAATGATGTGAATCCCCGATTTTCATTTCTACTAAGAGAGCACATAGAACAATTTCTTTATAGCTACTAAAGTATCTTATATCTAAATCCTTTTGGAGAATTGGTTTTTATCTACCAAATAATAAATAAATTTTACTTTCAAGGTTGATTATTAAACCATAACAATACCTTTTATGTCTTGTGAAATTTTCCTCATAGTTACCAATGGATTTATTATTATTATGCTTAATCTCAATGAATTCATTCTCTATTTTTGTATATATAATATGAGGGAAGTACTTACTGAAAAATATCCTATTAAAATCATCCCATTATTGGGAGTAAATTTATTCCCCTTTAATCACATTATTAATAAGATTACACCATTGATACACTTCTCCTTCAAAATGATAAATTCCTAAGACAATTTTTTCATGTTATGAGCATTGGAGAACAAAAAATATTTTTATAGTAGTATTGATCCATTTCTCACACACTAGTGGATTAGAATAACCACATAAATAAGGTGGATGTTTCCTCATGAAAGACTCAATGGTACATTATTACCTCTTTTTATCATTTGAAAAATCAGTATGATTCATGGTCTAAGAAAGTTTCATAAGCATAAAAATAAGATTCTACAATGAAGATCCCATAAAATTCTGTTTCTTAGGAGGAAAATCATTTCATTTCCCACCACATTCATTGTTAGAATGATTCTTTCTGGTTCTATCCATTGATGAAAACAAAAAATCACAGTGTAAACATCAAGATACAATAATCAGAGTGGAAAATCATATAATCATGAAAAACCATTCATAGATTGTCTAGACCATGAAACCTTCTTTTCAATATATTACTAATCTAGGTCATCCGTGGTCATTATATATTCAAAATCTTTCATAATGTTTCATAAATAAAATGTAAATTAAACCAAGAATATCCACCTAGATTTCCTAGCCAAGTGTGAAATCTCAGACCCACTCATTAAACATCGATGATGATCAATTTAATACCCAATACACCCCTTTCATAGTTATTAATCCTAGGTGAATATGTGATTTAACCACATACACTTTCTAGTATCCATAAATTAATGCATTTTATTGGAAAACCATAGTCCTTTGTTTACCATAACTTAGGATGTTATCATATAATTAGACTTATCCTTAGGGTTTTTAGAAAATTTATCAAATCCTAATCTCCAAATATAACTAATCCCCACTCTGATACCAACTGAGGAGACCCAAAATTTTTATACATAAATATCACATACATTTAGATGAAAATTAAATACATATAATAACATTACATACCCCAAAACCATAATGGTTTAGTGTAATTGAAGACTAGATATATAAACATCATATTTAGGTACAATCTTCACCATCATCATCATTATTTATTTATTTAGATTTTCTAAAAGGGAAAAGTAAAAAGTAAAAAGTACAAAAAAAAAGAAAATAAAAAGAAAAATCATCAAAGTGACATTAAATAATGAAGCTCAAGGGAGTACTATAGCACGAATTCAAACCCTTGGAGGGGGAGACCAAGCTTTGGAGGAAAGTGACCGACCTGTCCTGAGTGGCCTTGGTGAAATAGAAGGATTCCACTTTTTTATCCTCATGATAGGGGTATATAAATCCATGCTATTGAAAATGATATTCCATAACTTTCTAATGAGATATGAGATAACCCATGGGGTGGGTTAGGTACCACATAGAGTGTTGTGGATGGTTTTGGAGTCAATTTACACCACTATAGGATTAATGTTATTCTATATGTAAAGAGTGGGGCCTACCAGCACCACCCTTTCTTTAGCCTGAAGGGAGTCACCATTCCCAAATAAGGTAGTGAAATCAAAAATAAAAACACCTATAGAATTAAAAACAATTCCACCGCCATGCATAATACTTGAGTTGTATGATCCATCCATATTGAGTTTGAGTCATGAGTTGTGAGTAGTCCAGTGAATCCACTTCTCATGATGATCATTGAGTGACATTGGATTATGAGATATTGTATTTAAGAGTGACCCGAGAGAGGGGATTCAATCGGATTTTTGATGTTCTAATAGAGGTATAGCAACAAACTACTTGTTCTAAAAATGAGTTCCATTTTTGAGGAAGCAATTCCCTCATGATGATATTTGTTCCTAGTTGTCCAAATACACCAGTATCCCACTACAAGAATAAAAAATCTTACATTCCCCTCATGTATGTTTCTATCTACCCCTTGAAACCAGAGATCGAGAAAGGAATCTCTCAAAAACACATAATTACGGATACATGTGAAAACACCAAAGGTGTTACAAATAGTGTAAACCCCTTCTCCTTCAAAAAATAAGTGCGAGGAGGGTTATTATCAATGGTTACTACAACAACAACACTTGTAAATAGTACAAATACAAAAATGTTACATCATCTCATAAGTGTATAAAGCATTGTTACAGATGCGCCATAAGCAAAAGTTAATATTGGATTGTATATCCTTAAACCAGATAATGTCCCCTACCTATACAACTGAGTAAAGATCAATACCATATGTTGATAATCCTTTACAAATAAATCTCCTAACAACAAACCAATAAATATGCATTTTTCAGGATCACAAGTCAACTCAATCAGATAAAATAACATTTTCTAGTCCTCATATAAGACTACAAGGGTGAATTAAAGGTACTCTCTAGCATGCTTGAAAGTCATGTTTGGAACCAGGAATCTAGGAAATCCTAGGGTCAAACCAATCTAGTTATCATGCCAAAATTTGATGTCTCCTCTTCCCATGATCCACCAAACATGAGGTTTAAGAGAAAAATATATGGGTGAATTAACATCTATAAAGTATATGAGTTACTATTAGTAGAATTCATGGTATTCCCATACTTTTGATCCATGAGCCTACCCCATAGAGTCCAGCACTCTAACACTTCCCATTCCAACTTTGCATGAATCTCTTACATATCACTGAATATACTCCTGATGTTAATACCACCATATTTTGTTAATTTATCCATCCTCTTCCACAACTCCCAATGGTGTTTCCCATCCGAGTGAGCATCCCAAATAAAGGAGACCATGATTTTCTTGATTCATTTAATCACCACTTTTGTCACCCTAAGAGTAGATAAGATATTCATCGGAATTGAGGTAAGGATATAGTTAACTAAATTTATTCTACCAGTGAAGGATAAAAAATTATTTTTCTAGTTTTTAATATTCCTAGTAATCCTTTCAACCAACTTATTAAAGTGGTGAATGAAAATCATATTCAGGGGTAATTGGTATCCTATATATTCCATTAAAAAGTTGCACCAATGTATTCCCGAGATCCTTTCCAAGATGTTGTCTCACCTATCCGTGCACTAGTTAGAGAGGTACATGCTTATTTTTTTTAGTTCATGATTTTACCACTCCACTAATAGTATTATTCTAGGATTTTTTTTGATTCCATAGGTGGATCAATTACTTCCATTGATAAAAATAATCTTATCACCCATAAAAAAGATATGGGTGATACTCCATTGATGATTCCTACATCGATAGGGGGAATTACATCATCCAAAAGACATTTTTTGATAAGATTACTGAGAGTGTGTTGCATGAGAATAAAAAGGTTGGGAGATAGAGGATCACCTTTTTTGATCCCATGCACCAATTTGAAGAAGCCGTAATTTTTTCCCATGAAGGAGATGGAGAGAAAAGAGGATATAAAACATTCATACAAGAGGCCAGAGGAATAAGTGGAGAAACACATGTGAGAGAGAACCTTAAGAATGAAATTCAATTATATACTTTTGTAGGATTTTTCCATATATAGTTTGAGAACCACATTTGATCCAATATCTTTGATATTGATCTCACTTATCAATTTTTTTTCTAAGACAATATCACCCTGGACTGAACTATACTTAATGAAACCATGACACTCTTATGAAATCCATCAAAGAAGATGCATAGATAGTCTTCGGTTGAGGATGGTATCAAAGACCTTATAAGGTAAGTTAAACATGATGATTGGCCTGTAATGATGGAGTAAGGACAGATCCTTTACCATAGGAATGAGAACTAGAGAAGTAGTTCTCACCACATGTGGGAGCTAATGTCACAAAACAATCCAGGTACCCTAGTAAACCGATAACCGATTTGTCCCTAACATAGCCCGAAGGGTGTTCCCAATACCCATGGGTTAGAAACTAGCACTTGGAATCATACAAAATGAAAGTGAGAACAATTTTTCCACAAACATTATAGAAGTAAAAGAAAAAAGACAATATGCATACAGAAGAAACTCTATTAGGAGTAAAATACCATAAGTCAAACAGGTATAAAAACCCAAAGTACTACAACTAAGTACTAGAAAAATAGGAAGAAAAAATTCCCAATTCCCAAAGGATAGAACTCACCAAGTCCATGGATCAATAACTAGAACCACTTCCAAGTGGTGCTTTACCCCTGCTCAAACCTAAAAGGAGATAATATACAAACACCTGAAGGAATAGGTAGGGTGTGAGATAAAATATCAGTAGGGTCTCATCAAGGATTCCATAATAAGATGAAAATATCAAATTGACCAAATAAATTTCTTTCAGTTTTAAATAAATAGATTTGTAATTTAAATATCATATTTCAAAAAATCATAATTCACATTTAAAATGATGGAAATACCTTTCAAATGATGGAAATAATTTAAACAAAATATTCAAATTTCAATTGATGGAATATTTCAAAATAATGGAACTTTTCAAAAATGGGTTAAATAAACACTTTTATATAAAATAGTTTATATAAATTCACAATTCATGTAAAATAGTTTAAAAAAATTCCATATATACATTTGAAATACAAACAAGTGAGAAACATGGTCATATGCTTAAGAAGGTATGATAGTTCCAAGTTATAGGGACTCCATACTGAATGTGACATGGAAATATGTACATATGTCCCATTAAAATCAGGACAAAGAGGACTCATCACAATCACTTAAGGAATGTGATGTTTTTTATTTATGTTTTGTAATGTTTTAAAGCATAAATTTCCATCCAAATAACTCACTAACTACTTAAGAATTTCATGTGATCTAGTACAAAACAATGATGGGTAATTTATTTCAAGAAAGCATAAAATAAAATTAACCCCGTTCTCTATTTAAAATATTCCAATTTCTATTTAAAAACCATAAAATGGGTTTTTAATAAAAAAACATGCCTTTTTTTCCAAGATAGAACTTAAAGGTTCATATCAAAACCATTTTAATCCATTTTACAAATTAGGATTTGAAATAGATTCACAATTCAATTTTCACAATCCACTTTCACAAATCAAATTCAACCATTTAACTTTTCATAAGTTTCTATCAATTTCACAATAAACCCCCAATTCAATGGAATTGTGTTTTTTCATAATTTTCCATAAAATCCATTTTTCTCAATTTAATTCAACAATTTAATTGAAAAAATTTCCACCAAATAAAAAATTAAAATTAAAATTTTTAAATTTCACAAATTTCCACAAACACACCCCAATTAAATGGAATTGGGGGTTTTCCAATTTCATACCAAAAATACATTTTTAAAACCCCAATTCAATGGAATTGGGTTTTTCCAACAAACCAATTAAAATCCATTTATTTAAAATCAAGAAATTTAATTTAATTCAAATAATTGAAATCAAACAAATCAATTTAAGGTTAACATAAATTGGGCATGATGATAGAACCATCTACCTCGGTATTAATGGATCTCGAATCACAAAGACGTAAATGGAAAAATCCAATGGGGAATGATGAAAACAAGGAAATAAGAAAAAAATATTGGTTTATATCCAAAATAGTGTGTATTAGATCCAAAATACTACATGAAAGTACATATAACCCAAAGGAGGAGAAGAGAGATCACGGGAGATAGAGATCAGGGTGAGGAAACTAACCGGGAGAAGATCAAAGGGTGTTACTCACGCTTCAAATCTATTATGGGAGGGATTAAAGGGGCCAAAAAATATTATTTGGAGCTCCAAGGATGATATAAATAGACTATGGGTCATTCTAGTCCATCATGGACCTAAAAGGGGGGTTAGTGAAATTTTAATCAAAATTAAGATTAATTAAAAACCCGTCTGCACAGTTTCCTAGGAAGAGGCACATAGTGTAGAAAAACTATGTACAAGACGTGAGACTATTTTAAATGGGTTGAATGGTTTTCCATAAGAGGGTTCATGTATTGACTAACTACATGCTAACTGTGGAAAATCACACTTCCTTGGGTTGCATGGTTTTCTCTAAGAGGGCACACGGTTTGGAAAAACCATATACCAACCGTTCACTAGCCCATAATTTTCAAAACTCTTAAAAATTTAACCCAAATCAACTTGAAATGAAACCCAACCAAATATTGATAAAAATAGTGATTTATGAATACCTAAAAAGCAGTAACATGATGTTACAACCTCCCCAACATATAAAATTTCTTTCCCAAAAAATCCTATGAAGAATATTCCATGCCAAAAAGATGAGGCCACTGCTCTCTAATTAGAGCCTCTCTCTCCCATGTATCATGAATATAAAAACCATGATATCATAGAACTAAAACCAAAGGTATCATCCTCCCATGAAGTAACTTGGTTTCAGAATCAACTGTCCTGAATGACCGTTCAGTCACGGATAAATCAGGTTCATCCTCAAGATCTCTTCAACTCAAAACATGAGATGGATTAGATAAATACTTTCTCAGTTGTGATACATAGAACATGTTATGTATCGATGTCAAATATATTATAAATTCTAAATGATATGAAACTTCCCCCACCTACTCAACAAACTTGAAAGGTCCCACAAAATAAGGAGCAAGTTTTCCTTACCTCCCAAGCCACTGATGACCCAACTGAGGTGAAACCTTCAAGAACACCTGGTCCCAAAATAATAATTACAAAGGTATGTGATGATGATCAGCATAATACTTGTATTGAATCTATTTAATCAACATCCTCTAATGAATCAACTGAACCTTTGCTATCATCTCTTGGACCAAGATTGGTCCAACCAAGGAACTTTCACCGATCTACTACCAAAACAATGGAGATCAGCAAGAGAGGTCATACAAGGACTCAAAAGGAGCCATTATGATCATAAAATGATAAATATTTTTATAATAAAACTTAACCATCCTCAATTGATCATCCCAAGACCCACCAAAGTCAAGAACACAAGTGAAAAACATGTCCTCAAGAATCGGTATAGATATTTCTATTTGGCCATCTGACTGTGGGTGGTATACTATACTTAAACGAACATGAGATCTAAGTGCCTTCTGAAGGACTCTCCAAAAGAGATATATAAACCAAGGATCTCTATAAAAAACTATAGTATAAGTAACTCTATGAAAACAAACAATATCATTCACATAGAGACGTCCCAATTCTTCAACTTTGGTTGAATCATGAATGGGTAAAAATTGATATTATTTTGTTTGCCTATTGATCACAACCCATATTTCATTAATATTTATAAAGTTATGAGGAAACATAACCAAAAAATTCATATAAATTTAATCCCACTTCTAATTAGGGATTGGAAGTGGCTAAAGCAAACCCGAAGGTTTCTAGTTCTTGACCTTCAACTGTAGGCACACATAACAATGAGATACAAACTCAGCAATGCCCCATCTCATACTTGGCCACCAAAAATACAACAACATGTCATAGAACATATTCATGTTTCTTGGGTGTACTTACCACTCGTAACTATGGAAATACCCCATAATATCTTTCTTTATTGAATATGGTACCACGAAATGACTCTGAAAGCATAGAATTCCCTCTTTAGAGAACAACCAATCTAGCACGGTCTCCCCACCATTAAGAGAGTATCTAATGATATTGAACTATTCATCAATCAACTGTTACTGAAAAATAAACTCAAGAAGAGTAGAGGTCAACTAAGCACTATCCAAAGAAACCACATCCCCTGATTCTTGGAATTCTATATGAAACCATGAAAAGAGATCCATCATATTTCACTCTTCTGAATATTCTTTAACAACACGAGTTGGAAGTTTCCTTCTCAAAGAATCTACGATGATATTACCTTTCCCTAGGGTATAGGTGATGTCAAAATCTAAAGAATAAAATTATTACACCCAACACCTCTGGCATAAATTCAAATATTTTTAAGAGAAGATATAACTCAAGATATTGTCGTATGAAAACATGATAAAACTTTCTCCAAATATACAATACCGCCAAATCTTAAGCGTTGTGTCATAGTTGTAAGTTCAAGGTCATGGGTCAATTAATTCTTCTCATTTATACTAAGCTGATGAGATCCATAAGTAATAACATGAACACCTTGTATAAGAACACAACCCAAAACTGAACTTGATGCATCATAGAAGACCACATAGCCTAGCCTGACCTCTGTAATAGTTAAAACTAGAGAAATATTCAAAAGAATTTTCATCTCAACAAAATAATTCTGAAATTTCTCATGAAAATAAAACTCTACTCCCTTTTGAGTTAGAGTAGTCATTGGAGAATCCAAATTCAAGAATTTCTTAACAAACCGGTGATATAACCCAGCTAAACCCAAGAATCTACGAATCTTGAAAACATTTCATGGTTGTTACCATGTCATAAAAGCCTTCACCTTATTAGGATCAACTGATATTCCATGTTCTGACACCATGTGTCCCAAGAATTTTACTTCCCAGATCCAAAAATATCATTTTTAAAGATTGGATTAAAGTCAGTGATTTCTCAGTAGACTCAGAACTATTCTCAGATGATGCACATGATCCTCATCAAACTTATAGTAAACACAGATTTCATCAAAAAATACTACCATAAAGGTATAAATATACTTGTGGAAAATCATGTTCATTAAATCCATGAAAACTTTAAGAGCATTGGTTAGACCAAATGGCATGAAAAGGTACTCATAATGGACATACCTTCTCCAAAAGGAGATTTTGGAATGTCGTATTCTTTTATCCTCAACTGATGGTAATCGGATCAAAGGTTGATCTTCAAGAACCAATTTTACCCTTTCAACTGATCAAATATATCATCAATCCATGGAAATAGATACTTTTTCTTTACCATCACTAGATTTATCTTTCTATAATCAACACAAAGGTAGAGTGAACCATCAAATTTCTTAGCAAAGAGAATAAGCACCACCTTATGTGACACACTCGGGCGTATAAAGCCTTTCTAAAGAAGATCATCCTATCAAGACTTCAACTCTTTCTGTTCAGATAGTTCCATATGGTAAGAGGGAATAGAAACTAGTTGAGTACTAGAAAATAAGTCAATAGACAAATTTACCTCCCTTATTGGTGGAAAACTAAATAAGTAAGAAAGAAAAATGTCAGGAAACTTGATGAAAAATAAAGGGAGATCATCACTAAAAGATTCTCACTCCAGATCAAAAGTAAACATATATTTCACTTACCAAAAATCTTAATAATAAGGTCTGGCTCTACTCGACATTGGATCCCATTCTCCTTGGAGAACACGACATACACCATCTGGTGTAGTGAAGGATACCCATCAAAGATAACAATCAATCCAGGATTTATTGTAAATTATCCAATTTATTCTAAATATAACGTTAAAAGGTTTCATGTTGAGAAGTATAAAACTCCAATAATTCTCAACATATGATAAAGAGAAAACACAAGTGGGGATATAGAGACTCCACTCTCTCTTCATACCAAGGAGTGTAGTAATATCCATTGCACAAGATAAAATCTCCATAGGAATATTTATCAGATTAACAATACGGATTAAAATAAATGAATGAGATGCATTAATATTAAATAGAGCAGTCACTAATAACGAATCTATAGTAATGGTACCTCTTACAGTTTCTAAACCCATATCCACTTCCTCTATAGACTCTTTCACTGTGTGAATAATCTTCGTTTCAGATGCCTATGGATGAAACCATTTTGAACATGAAGCATCTGATTGTGCCACAATTTTAGAAGGTTCTAATGATCTCATTCCACTAAAAAGAGTGGAGTAAACATGGAATAACCTTTTAAAGTGACTCGAACGTCCACATGAGCCACAGTTCTTAGGCACTTTAGTGAAAACCCTCTTTGAATTCCTTGGATTTCCACACTGGTAGAGAATCAAAGGGCCTCTTCTAGACACTACAGGAGGTCTAGAATAACCCTACTATTGATAATCACCATGAGAATCATCACAATTCATATTTACTTGAGAGTAATTTATAGTGCCACTTGGATAGAAAGAAACTCCGGATAACCCCGACTTACCATCCAGAACCATCTTGACCATCAATGATCTATCCAGTACATCATCATAAGAAGAAATCTTTAGAAGGAAAACCTGAGAATGAATACCCTAAAAATGTTCCAACTCGAACCTTAGATCCTTCATCTTATCATTTGAAACAATATTAGGTTCAAAATTTACAAGCCCAACAAAATAGTTTGCATACTTTGTGACGGTCCTATCAGCCTACTCAAGTTTGAAGAACTCCACAGCCTTGGCCAATAACATCGACTCTGGATATAAATAGTCAGTGAAAATAACTTTTAAGTCTTTCCACTATGATCCCTCATGCTTATTTTCCATTACCATAGTGTCCCACCATCTTCTTATCGGTCTTTCCAGCACAAAGGTGGAACACTTTACCTTGATTTTTTAGGTGTGTCTAAGAACCCAAAAAATGCTCCATTCTACTCAACCACTCCTCAAAATCTTGAGGATTGTTTGATCCTTTGAATGGTGTTGGATTCTAGAAAATGAGCTATTAAGAAAACATCTTGAGGACATCCCTCTGTGGTTCCACAATTGGAGCCTAAATAGGAATCAGAGGTGATGCCTCTCCCAGAGCTTGGGTAGTGTGCACAATCACCTCAACCAGATTTGGGTACATGAGAGGATTCGATCACTAAGGTTTAGTAGCAGCTTCCTCCTAGATCTGATTCACATGACTTTTTGGAGGAATGATTCTACACAACATCATCAGACAGTAAGGAAGAAATCATATTAACACTAAAACATAAAAAAATGGAAAATTAATCCCAACAGATAGAATAACAAGATTTTTATTTTGCTCTATCCAAATCAAAATAGGTAAAAGACTGGAACTAAATATCAAGGTGTATTTCCTAAACCACCCTTGGCGACATAAGGTTTATTGTGGTGAGATCTACCCAGGTACTCAATCACAACTACCTCCAAAGTCCCAACAAGAATAGAAAAATTCATATTGACTTCAAGACAAGAAGCTCAACCTAGAGCTTTGATACCACTTTGTCACGAACCAGACTGGGTACCCTGATAACCCAATAATAGAGTCAACCCCAACATAGCTTGAAGGACTTTCTTGATACCCATGGTTCGATGACTAGCATCTGGAATCATACAAAATGAACATGGGAACAATTTTCCCACAAGTATTGTAAAAGTAAAAGAAACAAGACAACATGCACACAAAAGATACTCCACTAGGAATAAAGTACTGGAATTAAAACAAATATAAAAACCCAAATTACTAAAACCAAGTACTAGAAAAATAGTTAGAACAACTGCACAAGTCCCAAAGGATGGAACTCAAGTCCATAGATCAACAACTAGAACCACCTCCAAGTGGTGCTTTACCCCTACATAAACTTGGAAAGAGATAATATATAAACACCTAAAGGCATAGGTAGGGTGTTAGATACAATACTAGTAGGGTTTCAACAAGGATTCTATAACAAGATGCCAAAATAAAATTAACCAAATAAAGCGCTTTCAATTTTCAATAAATAGGTTTGACATTTAAAGTGAATATTTCTAAAAATCATTCATTTCATTTAAAACAATGGAAATACCTTTCAAACATTGAAAATAAATTAAAAAAAGATTCACATTTCAATTGATGGAATATTTCTAAAACAATGGAACTTTTCACAAATGGATTAAATAAACACTTTGATATAAAATAGTTTATATAAATTCACAAAGCATGTAACATAATTTACAATAATGGAATATAAACATTTGAAATACAAACAAGCAAGCAACATGGTCATATTCCTAAAAAGGTATGATAGTTACAGGCTATAGGGACTCTACACTCAAGATGACATGACAATATATACATACATCCCTTTAAACTCAAGCCAAAGAGGACTCATCACCATCCCCTAAGGGATGTGATGTGTTACATTTATGTTTTGGAATTTTGTAAAGCATAAAGTACCATCCAAATAACTCACTAACTACTTAAGGCTTTCATGTAATCTAGTAAAAACAATAATGGGAAATTTATTTCAAGAAACCTTAAAATAAAATTAATCCCATTCTCCATTTCAAATATTCTAATTTCCATTTAAAAACCATAACACATGTTTTTAATAAAAAAACGCTTTTTTCCATGATAGAACCCAAAGGTTCCTATGAAAAACAATTCAATCCATTTTATAAATAGGGATTTGAAATATATTCACAATTCAATTTTCAAAATCCACTTTCAAAAATTAAATTCAACCATTTAAATTTTCATAAGATTACATCAATTTCACAATAAACCCCTAATTTAATGGAATTAGGGTTTTTCATAATTTCCCATAAAATCCATTTTGCTCAATTAAATTCAATTATTTAATTGAAACAATTTCCATAAAATATAAAATTTAAATTAAATAGTTTAAATTTCAAAAATTTCCATAAACACACTCCAATTCAATGGAATTGGGGGGTTTCCAATCCCATGCCAAAAACCTATTTTTAAAACCCAAATTTAATGGAATTGGGTTTTCTAACAAACTAATTGAAATAAATTTATTTAAAATCAAGAAATTTAATTTAATTCAAATAATAAAAATCAAGAAAATAAATTTAAGGTTAACATAAATTGGGAATCATGATGGAACCACCTACCTTAGGATCAATGGATCTCGGATCACAAAGTATTAAATGGAAAACTCCAACGAAGAATGACGACAATAAGGATCTATGAAACAAAACTAGGTTTAGATCCAAAAAATGGGTATTAGATCCATAATCCAACATTAGTATCCATGGAACTCTAAGGAGGATAAGAGGTATCATGGGAGATAAAGATCAGGGTGAGGAAAATAACTAGAAGAAGATCAAAGGACACTTCTCAAGCTTCAAATCACTTATGGGAGGGATCCAAGGGGCCAAAAACTCTTCTTGGGATCTCCAAGGATGGGACAAATAAACTATGGGTCGTTCTATTCCATCAAGTACCTAAAAGTGGGTTCAATAAATTTTAATCAAAACTTAGATTAATTAAAACCCCGTCTGCATGTTTTCCTGGCAGAGGCACATAATTTAGAAAAACCCTGCACAATCCATGTGCCTATTTTAAATAGGCCACACAGTTTTTCTTAATAGGTCACATTATTTGACTAACTATGTGACAACCATGAAAAATCCCACTACCTTGGGTTGCAAGGTTTTCGCTAAGAGGGTGAAAAATTTGGGAAAACTGTGCACCAACCATGCACTAGCCCAAAATTTTTAAAACTCTTGAAAATTTAACCTAAAACAAATCCAAACAAAACCCAACCAAAGATTGATAAAAATAGAGATTTAAAAATACTTGAAAAGTAGTAACATGATGTTACAACTGACCACCATGAAATAATTCATGTACTGCCTCCACTAAATCTCCCTTAACTAGGTCCCAAGAAGACACATAGAAACATTCTGGGAAACTATCCTGACCTGAAAATATTTTAGGGTTGAGGAAACAAATCACATAAAATTTATCCTCCTCATCTGGTATTACCTTGAAATAAAAATTATACCCAGTAGACAATATGAAGTGAATAACATCAAATATCTCGCTTCTCCCCCTTGGGTATCCTCTTTTCATGAGAAAATTATAGCTAGTGAGAAGGGACTTGAAGTGAAATTCAGCCAGCCTACGAACCACCTCACGATCATCGGTATAGGTTTAATTATCTTGGATAATATTTGACTTTATGTGTCATCTTATTTCTTTAATTCATGCATGGAAATATGTGGTGTTTCAGTATCCCTCCTATATCCACTTAGCCTTAGACTAATCATGCACCTACCATTCTTGATCCAGGATCATATTTTCTAAAGCATATTTCCTGAGGAAAATTTTGTTGAAGATTACTTTATAAAATTCATTTTCCACTAAGGATTCCATCCTCTTAATCTTAGAATTGATAGAATCAAGGTCCTGAAAGTGGGAGGGTTGAGAGTTGTTATAGAAATAAAGATCATTTTTAAGTATTCTGAGATTTCTATGGAGACCATACCACATGCTAAAATACATAGGCTTGGTCCATGACTCTCTCACCATTTGTTCATAACATAGAGTTGAGATCCAATTGCAAGAGAAAAAACAATGTCTTTAATGCTTAATTTTGGAAATAAGATCAACAAAAAGAGGAGAATGATTAGAAAGAGCATGTTCCATGTGAGTAATGTTGACATCCAGATACACAAATACAAAGTTGATATTTTCTAAACATCTATTAAGGAAACACCATGTACAGTTTCAACCCTCTTTTTGTTATGCCAAGTAAAATGATCACCTGAATACCCCAAATCTATGAGACCATCACAAGACATGAAAGAGATAAAATCTTGGCCAGACTTCATCATATCTCATAAATTTATTCTCACGTTGTACCCTTGTTTTCATACCCTACTTAAAACCTCTCTTTATAACCTTGTGAAAGGAAACATAAGAAAGGATGATATCAAATGACCAGTAAGGTTAAACTTGGGAGATATTAATCGATGATTATATACAATAATAATATAAGCATAGGGTATGAGATCATGATCACAACTTAAAAATTTCATAACCAATATGGCATATATCATAAAATTGGACAATTTCATAAAACTTTATTATATCAAAAATACGTGAATCATAAATGTGAGGAACCATCATAAATTAATCATGAACCACAAGTTCAAATCATAAGTACCAAAAAAATTCATAAGAGTGTGGCACCATCATAGAAATCAAAACCATATCATTTTTAAAGGTTAAATATCAAGACAATCTTATCATTATGGATCAGGAATAAACACCTACCTCCCATATCATAAGAGATCAAGAATCTCCACTCATTTCCCATATCACAGTGGATCATAAATCCCTACCTATTTCCCATAGTTGATCAGATATCCCTACATGTTTCCCATAGTGGATTGATCACATTAACTCATTTATCATAATTATCTCATGAGATATAAGGCTTTACCCCATGCATTGGAGGGATATAACAGAACCACCCATCAAATAATGAAAACCAAGCATATTTATTCCAAAATATCATAAACCACTCATTATTTCAACATATCATAACCCTTATAAAATAAATTAGTTTCATAAATATCTAATCATAACTTAATTAACCCATAGGAAAGAAATGGGTTTCATAGAATCATCATCATCGTAATTCATACAGAAGAGTGAATGAAATTTTAAGATCATATCCCCAGTGAAACATAAAAACCCTTAAAGGATATTAACATAGATAAAAAATACCTTTAAAATAACATTCGAACCATTCTTTGAAAACCTGAGAAAAATATACTTTTATTTTGAAAACATTTAAACTAAAAATTCTGAAAATATTTAGAAAATAATTTTCTTTGAAAATAAATATTTGTAAAGTAATATTCAAATAAAAAATGGTTATGATGATGGTAAAATATGGTCATTCCATAAGTCTATTTGATGACAAAGCTTCCCAATAGTTTGACATGGTATGTATACCCATTTTAAGGAAACAATTTTTCTTTCTGGTGGTGGAGAGTTTTCCAGATATTCAAATGTATTTTTTTATGAATTCTTCTGACAGTGCCTCTAGAATGTTGAACTGAGAAGTGTATGAGGGCCAAAACATGATGGGTATTTCATCCATGTCTAATTGTATTCTCATAATAAATATATCCTTTTATTCTTCTATGATAGACTCGTATACTTGATCATTCCAACATGAGTTCTTCTTAATGGTTTTGTCGAAAGTAGAAGATCTAATTAAGGTCTCATTGGTGTGGAAATGGTCTAGGGGTGGCTTGAAGGATGAGTGTTTCCCTGGGCCATATTCTAGTTGAGTAAGGATGTCACTTTTCATTAATAGGATATCTATCATGTCTTGCCTCATCTTTACAAACACCTAAAAATACGAGGGATTTATCCTATTTGACTTAGCACATGGAGGAACTTATTATTGGAATGAAATTTCACTATGGGGAGGAACTTCATAGTGAATGCCATCATGAATAAGAATACCATCATAGCTTGATGTCTAACTGTATGGAGAATTTCTATAGTGTATACCCTGGGAGGACCTTCAGGGTTGACATTAGAAAAGGGAGGACCTTTTTGTTGTTTGATCTTCCATCCATAAGGATATTTACTATGATTCTCATTAGGAGGTAGGCTCTTATGATCAATCACTTTATTCCCATGAAGGAAGACTTCATGGTAGATGATCTGGGGAGGAACTTCAGAGTTGCTGAAAACAATGTTTTAGGGAGGACCTTTACAAATTCTACTTACACTTTTGTAATTTAGTAAAGAATCAACAGGATCCTAATCCACCATTGATAGATGTTTGATAGACTCAATAACTCTAGCTTCCAGTAGAGCATGGTCATGAATCTTCTCTTCACTTTTCAATCACCTTTGGTGTGATTTATTTTTATGAACTCTCTTTCTGGTGACTGGGTCCACTTACTGTAATTGAGGAACTTTATATACGGGTGCTCATTCGATTGTATCATATGCTGTTTTTGATATATTTTAGTAAGATTCTATAATTCGGGTAGGGATATATGCCTTCCTTGGAGTGTCCACCGAAGTAGACCAGTGTCACCCAGTTGGAATGGGTATTTATGCCCAATCCTAATATCCATTTATCACATAATATTTTCAATGACCCTCCTGGATGGGAGAAGGGATGCATTTCTGATCCTGAGTGACTATTCTTTTGTGAGTATGAGTCACCTCACTTGGGGAGGTAGGGACATGGGCCTAAAACCTTTTTATTTCCACTAATGTGATCACATCTTGGCAGGTTTTTAAGATATATTCAGGAACTGGTATATGAACCTCCATCATTGATAGGATGTGCTGAGAATAATCATTAGTAGGAATGAGAATATATTCACATTCCATTATTCAGGTATGAACATGATTCTACCCTTGATTTTCAACCGAGACATGCCAACTGTGTTCTCTGATTTCAATTGTATTTTCATTGTGGGATTAAAGTGATGGAGAAGGTATTTTCATCTTATTTTTGAATTCTGTAATATTTAACTAATGGGATTGGAATGAATTTTCAAGAATGTGCATCTTCTTGTAATTTTCCACTATATTTTTTTGAGGGATTTATATTTCGATTATATATTTGTTTCTACTGATTTTCTGACATATTTTTGTGGAGATCTTGATATGGATGAGCAGGAATTTTCATCTTCTCGTAGTTTTCTACCATATTTTACTAGTGGTATTCATAAGAGTGAGAAAGAATATACATATGCTCGTAGGTTTCCTCTATTTTTACTTGGTGGGATTATTCAGTAGTAATGAGGATAATGGCTTGTTCTATATTGTTTAAACATCTCCCTACATGAGCCAACCTGAGGGTTGGGTTTGTACAACATCAACTAGGGCCTGTGGGGTAATATCCTCTGCATGGTGAGGGTACTGAGTTGTACGGTGCTGGTGGCGATGATTACCAGAAGGGGACCTCAAGCGGTACCCATGTGCTGGTGGAATGAATTTGTTGGTAACCACTTCATTATCCTTCATAAGTTAAGGGAGGAACTTGTTATCTCATTCTAGGGATAGGATTTGAAAATAGTTTGATATGGTTATAAAGGTTGTCTGGTTCTGGACTACTAACTGTTGCTGGGTGGATGGCTGGTGGAGCTTCATGGACTAGAGGGCCTGTCGAGCCACCTTTTGGGTTGGTAGAGTACCGTTTTGGTGGTACTCTCATACCAATGTATTTGAAATCCAGCATTGAAGAATTTGGGTGTGATATGGAATCCTCTGTTTGGTTGAGGACCCAGCCTGTGTAGTGGTTGATGCATGTGTCTGCGAAAGATGGTGAGATTCCATTGGATTGAATATATTTCTGGTTAAAATTTAATTCAATATATGTGACTGTTAGGTCCACAAGGATGAATACCCTAAGAGGGGGGGGGGGTGAATCAGGGTATGACTAATTAAAAAATAATGCTTGTTCTGATCTTGTTTCACTGTTAAGAAAAACACTCTTCTCTCTCTTTCCTATTGAACAAAGTAAACAGAAAGTAAAGCATGCACATGACACAACAATTTTACTTGGTTCACCGCAAAGGGCTGCGTCCAAGGAGTATACACCGACAAGTTTCCGGTCGTACCAATTCCACTAAAATTCACTAGCTGTGGATTACAATGTTCGGGTACAGTCACTCTATCCCAGGCTCACTGCCTTTACAAGGTTTAGGGTCATCTCACTGCTTTCCCAAGGGTCACTCCCTATTTCTCTCTCTCTGGCTCACTGCAGGTGGAGAGGATAACCTTTTTCTTCTTCCTAAGCTCACTGCTATGTGAAGGGATTCACTCACAATTTATAGACCTATAGGTCTCTTCATTTTCATGACTGCACGCATCCTTAACTGATGATGGATGCTCTGTTAATGTCCAAATTTCATCCCCTGATGAATACCTCTTTGCCTCTGAACACTGGGCAATTCCTTTTGGAAACACCTTCGCAAAGAACCCTACTTTGCGAGGCTCCCAATTTCGCGAAGCTTAAACAAGCCTTCACGAAGCTCCTGCCTTTTCGTGAAGCTCTCTCGCGAAGATCTTTTGCGAAGCACTCTCACGATGCTCAAGCCGTCACAAAGCAACGGACCTCGCGAGGCTTACTAAGCCAACGCGGAGCTCACAGGAATCACGGAGCTACAATAGCCTCCGCGAAGCTCCTCTTTCGCGAAGCACACGGGCTCTGCGAACCACCTTCGCAAATCGAGAGCAAAGTATTTTCTCTGAAAATTCTCTCTACTTCTCTAGAGGGGGTCGGCCTCTATTTATAGGCGATTCCACCGACCCTCAAACTTTCCGCATGAAGTCAACGCCACATCATCTCAAATCGCGAAGCTCTGAAGTTTTCACCAGAATTCTGTCCAAATCGTGAAGCACCACGACAATTTTCCGTTCGTGGAGCTTGACGTAGTTGCGAAGAATCACCGTCAACATACCTTCGCGCCTTCTCCGTGAAGCTCCCTCTCAAAGCCCTTCACCACCGTGATGCGCTTCAGCCTCTGCCGTTCGCAAAGCTTGACGTAATCGTGAAGCATCACCGCCTCCATTTTTCTGGTCTTCGCGAAATCCAATCCATGCATCCTATCTTCACGAAATTCATGCCTTTGCCATATTAAATTATTCTCTTCATGGAAATCCTATTTTCACGATGCTCACCAAACTCCAAATTTTGGACCCCAAAAATTTGGCAAACACTGGGAAACGATGCCACCTTGTACTGCTCTTTTGTACCGCCTCCAGATCATCCTTTCCTTTGTCATCATTTTTTGTCAACAAGGATTGTCAACAACTTCTTGGGAACTCGACAAATATCCATGAAAACCTGCTTTGTCAACAAACACAATCAACCCAAAAATACTGCAATGTTACCTTGAGGGATTTTTTCCCAACAGTGAAAAATATAGACAAAAAAACCTCATCAAAGTATAATCTCATTACCACTTGTGTAATTGATGGTATTGTTTTTCCATCTCACATTTTGGATGTGGAAGGGGGCCAAACGTGGTGTAACACCACCACCATAATTAAGGATTCACTTCGGGTTCACCATTTTGTTTTTGATGAAAGATCTATGTTCTTAGTGGTTTACTATAGGGGGTTGATTATAGGGGGTTTAATTATGTGTAATCACTCATACCGAGTACATATTTTTTGAATGGTATCTAATGGGTTTTGTTCATAGATCTAGAAACACCCAATGGCTCATATATCTATGATAACTCATGGACCTACTTTCTAAAGGTATGAATTCATTGGTGAACTTGTCCAACAACACTAAAGAACTCTAATTGGATAAGAGGATGGGATTTCGGGATCATCACACCCTTTTGGGGGGAACTATTTCTTATTCCAAGACTCTTCTATATATTTAACATATTTTCACAAATCCTTTATTCATTCCCAAGTATGTATGATGTGGATCATGCTAAATTAATGATCAATTATGAATACACATGGGTTTATAATCATCTATATATATGTAAGGTTCTTCATCAATTGAGGGATTTTTATATATATGAGGTTCTCTATCAATGGTACCATTTTCATATAGGGATCAGAGATTCTTTTTTCATTCATTAGGATGATGCCGGTTTTAATCTATATGGTGGGGAACTCTAGAATTTATCATCATTCAGGGAGTTAAAAGTTGTTTTTATATCAATATCAAACCCATAAGATTGTCTTCCTATGTATCCTCATGGTAGGAATCAAAACCCACATAGTTTGGTTCCACTTAATAGGAAATATCACCTTTTAAGGTCATGTGATGAGGACCAAATCATGCATTTTAACATCATGCGGCAAGGATTTCTAGGAGAAATGTTCCTAGTCAAAGTTTGGAATGAGACTTATATCGAGGAGGACCAAGGGATTGGGGAGATATGTGGTCTCCCATGTGGATATTTCCCTTCTGGGAATGTGGATTAGAGAGCATTGGGGTGAATTTTGTCATTGGTTTTAGACCTCAGAGAGGCTTCCAATGTATCCTAGTTAGTTAGAAATCAAAACCCATGTAGTTCGGTAAGGGTTGGGACGTGCATCATATAGGATTCCCATGAAACTATTTCTTCATTGGGGATATGACCCTTTGAAGGTATTGGGTATGGATTCAAGTCTTATACCATAGATGAGGCCTAACTGAGTAGATAAGGTTGGGGATTATACTTAGGAGGATACCCATTTGAGGTTTTGGATTGTGTGGATGTCATGGTCTCCACTAACCTCTAAGGCCATGTGATTCATGCTTAGTGTGAGAAACAAGAGGAATTAGTAGATCTGAATATCAGACAATCCACTTTTTCCACTAGTGGACAAAGTCTAGGTCCAAAGGGAGAGAGAACGGGAATTAAAAGGTCCATCTCTTTATTTTTTTTGGTATCTTGGGAAGACTAAGAGGATAAAAAGTTCCTCCTCTCATAATAAAGACTAGGGGATTACTCCAAGAGGTTTTCCCTTCTAGTTCCTAGGGATAATAAGAGTTTGCATCACCAAACCTCATCAAATGGAAAGGTCGGTAGTTCCCCTTAATCCCTAGAAAACAAAGGTTCACGTAAACACCTTTGAGGCCATGGGAAATTCCAAGGTCAGGACCCTCGTTACCACATGAATGTAGACTTGAAGATATTCTGAGTGTCCACCTTGTCATGAAGGCTACAAACATGAATTCTCTTACCATGGGTATTTAGTCTCGAGAGGACATTCTAATGTTCCTGGTGATCTGATCATACAAGTCAGGTGGCTTTAGAAGAGGCCTTGTCCTGATGGCATTAGATTGTTGCATGGAGGGGCCAAAGTGGGGCTTGATGATGTGACAAAATGGAGTGATGGGAGCTAGATAGTATAACACCCTAGGATTATTTATTCCATATATAATGTTCTTATGTGGTATGGGGTTCCCTCCACATAGAATATTGTTATGCAGGTGAGGGTACCATCCACATGGAATTTTGCTATGTGGACCTGGGTTTTCTCCATGTGGCATGATTCTATGCGGTTCCATGTTCCTCCCATATAGTGTTTTGCTATGCGGGGTCGATTTCCTCCCATATAGCATTTTTATATGTAGGGTAAGGTTCCATCCACATAGAATTTTTCCATGAGGGTCACTGGTTGTAAAAGGGGGAATCCATTTATGCCTCACAGAATTGATTCCATTGATGTATTATAAGTTTATGGATATAAGATTGATTTTTATTTACTTCTTAGTGCTATACATGGGGTTTACTTTCTAATAATCAAAGGTTCTCTTCCTATTCATCTCTAAGGCTCTACTTTTTTATCTCCTTCTCATCACTCCTCTGTATTTCATCATCCTTTTTTGGTTCCCATCGGGGGTCTTTTATAGAATAAAGGAGGGACTAGATTCCAGCATGGTCAGTCTTCCGTGGTGGTCCACAGGGATTATTTTGTGGGAGCCCATGGAGGACGCCCCAACCCACACAAAAAATCATTTTCGGGGGGGGGGGGGGAATTCATTCGAGGGGGGAGAAATCACCATCCTTCCCCACAAACAACTAGGTTTCATTTTTGGGTTTTGGTGGTACCGTCTCATCCTGTGAAAAAAATCATTCACAAGGGATGGTCATTCACATGGACAAAAATCACCGTTCGGCCCCGCAAATGACTTGGTTTCATTTTAGGGAGTTGGCGGTACTATCTCATCCCATGAAAAAAAAATCATGTGGCTCTTTGCGAATTAGTGGAATGCCATGCGAAGCGGAGGTCCACATAGAAATTTTTACTACACTAACCCAAAAAATCCATCACAGCTTCTTCCCCTTTGAACATATTTATTCACACTTTTATTTGGATTTTTTTACTCTGTAGTCAATCTCATGGAATTATATTCTTCTTTTATGTATAATTTTTAGTACCCAATAACCCCTATTGATGATTAATGTTTAAAATTAAGTTTGAATTCCTATGTTGGTTATTCCTTGATTATTTTATCTTACATTTAAAAGTTTTTTATTTTATTTTCTTGGTAATATAATGTATAGACATGCTATTTTAGATTATAATTTTTTTTTTATGATTTACTTATTGGTATTGAGGGTTAAATCATTATAAAGGTTTAATATGATAACCTCAACACTTGTTTACAACCCATGGAAAATGGGTACATGCTTCAAGACCTATTGTGGGATGACCTAGGTGATGTGGTAGGATGGTGAGACCAGTTCAATATAATGTACCGAAGCCAACAAAAAATTATAGAATTTAGATTATAGACACTAATGGGGTCATGATATGGTTTGGTTAACCATTTTACATACTAGCTTATATGTTTTTTATATCACATGGATATCAGGTTATTCCCTTTTATGATTATATTTTGTTATGATATTTGGATGGTATATTATGTATTTTCATTGGAATGTATGTGTTATGCTATCACATGGTTGACAATGGATAGAATTAATATATATATATATATATATATACTTTGTTATTCTGTATGGTTTTCCTCTACTGTAGCATAGTATGGACATTATGTGTTATCACATAGTGATATGTTTGTTTTTTTGTATAATATATATATGATGAATAATGGGATGGGTACTGAGGTACCCTGACTCGTTATAGGATGGGTACTGGGATACCCTAACTATATGTGTATGGGTTATTTTACCTCTTGGAATTTCCTTGAGGTTGTCTAGTTTTTTCCAATGGGGTTTTAACTTAGATTCAAACCTAGTATGGATCCTCTTAGTGGTTCAAGATTTATTATTCAACCTTTTAATATATCTCATTATTGTGTTAAAGTATTCTATAACTACTATATGCTAGGTATGTACTCTCGGTATCTCTCCCCCTAATGGTGTGGGGGTTATTGTTATTTTATTGTGTGGTCCTTGGTGTGTTAGTCTTGACTATTTATTTTTATATGGTAAATTATTACCAAAAATTCCCTAGGCCTGCACCCACAAATACATGTACCCAATTTTATACCCTTTTGGGAGTTGATATCTTTTGGTTGTGTCTACCAAGTCATTGTACTCATACCCTGTATGTGAACCTTGAAACGAATTGAAAATTTATCTATGGTATATCAGATATAAATAGTTATATAAATATTTCTACTTTGATGGTCTATAGAATAGTAATGTGTCAGAGTATTAAAGTATGACTCTTCTGGGTAGTGTGGTGTGGGTAGCTAATATGGGTAGGAGATGACATATAACATATAACTTGAGTCTTTTTTAATTTTTTTTCTTTTTAAGTTCAACTATTTTTGTTACTTTGTAATTGTATTATCATTGTTTATGAATTTCATTCATATAAATAGTTTATATTATATATTTTTGTACAGGGACTACAAGACCCCAATGCAGAAGGTCATGTTTTCATTTATTTACAATCTAGGATGTTTGAAATATGGATTGGTCATGCTGTATTTTATGTATAATCTTGTGATGGACCATGGTTTTTTCCAATATAGGGTAAATCATTTCCTAAAAATCTATATAGACCATCAATTGTTGCTAATAACCTTTAATTATTGGGGAGCACACCTTAGGAATGTGGTAGTCTATTTCAGGTCGATGGAATATCTAGGTTGGTTCATCACACGTGGCATCACACATAGAGGTTGTTTGAATGAGGGTAAGTTTATTTATAAAGTGTTTGAAACAAAATTTTAAATTTTAATAAAAGATTCTACAAAAAAGAGTCTTTTTAGGATATTCAAAATGATTTTTTGATAAAATTTCGCAAGTTGTTGCATGTGATTTGGTATAAGGTAAAATTACACAAATTCTTTGAGACTTTAGTGAAAGTTTGTAACTAAAATAATTATACACTAAAGTAAAACTATGATGCAATGAATATCAATACATCATAGTTTTTGTTCTCAAAAACCATGGCATGGTGAAGGTCACTACTCCATGGTTATACTCATGGAAATGCATGTGTTATATTGTGATGCATATTGACTTTTATTTCTAAAAAAATCATGTAATGATTTACATCATTTGATCATGTTTTTAAGTTTTTATAAATTGTTTAAGTGTTAAACATATGGTTTAAAATATTATGAAATGTTAATAATTTTTATCATAATTTAAACATTTATGAAATTCTAGGAATTATGAGGTGCAACATAAGTTGAATGTTTCATAAATTATTTTTATTATGATGGATCTTCCAAGTAGTGGTTTTGAATCCTATAAAATTATATCAAGATTCTAAGATGGTTATACAAGATTGTGTCGTGAAAAATCCTTAAGTTGTGGCTCATTTCTCTCTACTATTAAAATCAATGTTTCAAAAAGTTTTTTGAATGTGAGATAAATCATTATTAAGTGTTAGATGATTCACACAACCCTATATTATTTTTAAGTAAAAACTATATTGGCTTCTTTTAAGGGGTCTCCTTCAATCACATGTGGATTTTTATCCTAGAGTCATCACATGTAGAAAGCTATGTATGCTCTTTAGTTTTTTACATTCAACTCAAACAAACTATGGTTGGATTTAAAGGAAAAGGGTCTTAGTGTTTACTTCCATTGTATTTAGAAAAGTTTCATCCCCATTAAAACCCCACAAATCAAACCAAATCCTCCCAGTTACATGCATGAATTTTAATAAAATTCACCACTGACTAAAATTTATGTTCTGTGTACTTAAAAATTATTAATATCTAATGCAATTTCAATTTATTCCATAATATCTATAATGTTAAAAAAAAATCATGCTACATATTGATTTTTAAAATTTATATAGAAACATTATGATATTTTTTCCTTTAAAATTATTGATTTATGTATATAACTTTTATCTCCATGAATTTTTATAGACTTATATTGAACCATCTATGTGTTTTTATAGTTGTTTAAAATCTATAATTACTACTATAAACTCCAACATGATTTGGTCTAAAAATGAAATTTTTATTTAATTCATATAAACACTTGACTCCTTTAACAATAATATGTCATGTTAGGTCTAAGATAGAGATAAAAGATAGTCTATAGAGGGTAAAGATGCTATATTAAAATATTAAAGAAAATAAATTAATTTTCTAAGTAATTATCAATGAAATTTTTTTGATTTAATTATTAAACAACAAGTAGCAATCAGCAATAGAAAAGTAAAGAATGAACATAGGAAATTTTATAGTAGTTCATTACAAAGTGGACCAATGTATACTATTACACCTCCCTACTGCTTGAGAAATGTGAATTCACTAAATAATAGATTTTTTATTGGTAATCATAACTCATTACAAACCTTCCTTTTCTAGAAGAGGTATAACCGAACACCTCACTTTTTTGAGGAGTAAAAAACCTTACAATACGTAATTTTTTAGAAAGGTATTACCTATTTTGAATTTATAATCAAGGAGTCACAACCCAAAGATGATGACTTTATAATCTGGGAGTCACAACCAGAAAAAGAAAATTATTTTGGGTTGTAAAATCATAAACCAATGTTAGATAAAAGATGAGATGGGTAAAAAGAATTAATAAAGACTCGAGATAAAACTCATAAAAAGAATTAAATGAATAATTATTGAATTATATAATCTAGTTCCAGGTAAATTTTCATTATTTCTTGTTAAATTAGTAGTATTAGTCATATAAGTTTAGGCTCCACTTGATATTTTATCTAGTATATGTAAATTTACTTCATAGGATATCTTGGAAATTTGGAATTTAACAACACAAAACTTTACAATTTGAAAGAATACATCAAAAATGTATCATATGAGTATTGTATCTATCTTATCACCATTTAATGAGTCTCAAATCCCATTATATAGGATCTGAATACACTAAAAAATAATTTAAACAATTATAATAATTCAAAATAAAAAAAATGATATGTAGAATTATTGAAGAGAGAGAAAAACTATTTCCACAATTATCATAACATTTATCATTTGAATTCAAAAACTAAAAGTTGGTTCAAAATATTTTGAATTCATCATAGTAAAAAATATCTTCATATTAATAGGTTAAATATATTCCAAAAATCTTACAAGGTTTTAAAATATAAATTTTAAATTTGAAAAACTTACCACATTTATGAATGGTAATAATAAAAATTCAAAGGAATTGTATTAAATACAATAAGAATAAATTCAATATGATCAATATAACTAGATATTAATTTAGAAATAAATAAAATCAATCAATCATTCATAATAAATGAATTCAAATTTCATAAAATATATGTTGTAGGTTTTCAAAAAAATGAAGATTAGTTTTAATCACCTTTTAGAATATTTTAAAAGCACTAAAAAATCATTTCTTATATCTTATATATAATTTACATGAGTTTAATAAAAAAAATAAAAAAAAAATAAAAACAACTACCATGAGTGTGAATTAAATAAAAATACAAAATGAAATGAAAACTGAGTATACTTATAGTTTTCTATGTTTTAGAAACACGGTCGATCAACATAATGTATGAAAAAGTATATGAAGCACAATCAATTTACTAACTATGAAAGCAAAATTCCTGAGAAATATATCATGTGGTTGATGGAATGTCTTAAAATGATGGGAACCTTTGGTCAATGTACTTACCACATGAATAAATTACATACCTTGTTTTTGTGTGGTATATTGGTATAATATGTCATTTATTGAACACTTACACATACAACCAATGCATGGATTCACCACATTCATCATTCATGATTTCACTATATGTTGTATGTAAAAAATTAAAAGAATTTGTTTAAATATTCAAGCATGTGGTAGATTCTACAACATACATACTGCAAACGGTATCTTGATATTTCTCATGTATAAGATCAGACATGATAAGAACAAGACATGTGTATAGGTAAGTTTTAACATGTCACATGTAGATAATGGTAAAATTAAAAACACATGGGATTCCTAAGGGTAACTTAGATAGTTCCCAGATAAAGGTAGTGTAAATAATTAAAAAATTATAAAGGTAAAATTAAAATATTTAATGATACATTAAGATAAAATGAAAATAAAATATATTGTGTAAGGGTTAATAGTTTATATAAAGGTAAATCATTTCTTCACATAAGAGTATACTAAACTTTTAAAAGACTACATAAGGGTAACATAACATTTAAACTACACATGTAAAGGTAAAACATGACTCCGCATAAGGGTAAACTCAACTTTCTATTACCTATGTAAGGGTAAGTAATTCATCACATAAAGGTAAACAAAAAACTTATAAGCTCACATAAACGTAAGAATCTACTTAATTAATGGTTAGAATAAATTCTAATACATGAGAAATGGTAAAATGTAATGTTTAAATATTTATGTAAGGGTAAAAACACTTTATGAAATTTGTTTCAAACTGAATATAATTATATAAAAATAATAAAAATTGGCAATTAATAAATAAATAATGAATAAAGAATAAAAAATAACAATTGTAATCATTAGAGGTATTTTTTATATTCAAAAATATAAAATAAAAACAAGTGAACAACAAGAAATAAAAAACACACTCTTTTGAAAATTGTAAAACCAAAATATGATTTTTAAATATCTCCCCATCATTAATTTTTCAAAAAGTAATTAGTTAAAATAAAATTACTTTTAAAAAATAATTTTAAACATCTGATAAACTACCCCTTAATGAATGAATCTTAATTTAAATCTATAAATATAAATAAAATAAAATTTCAAATTAAATATTCAATATACAAAGCTCAAAATTTATTTTCTTAAACTTTACAAAATTCAATGGTATAGTAAATATATTTGAAAGTTAATTTTCAATTGAAATGTATTAAGGAATATAATATCCCTAATTAACATAATATCTAAGAAAATTAAATCACATTTAAATATAATTAATTCTAGAATTATGTAAAGTATTTTTCGAAATTAAAATAGAATAATAATTTTCACAATAAATAAGAACCATTTCCAAATTGAAACCATAATCAAAAAAATGTTTTTAATCCATAATGATTTATAACAACATGAATCAATATAAATATATTCACTTTTAATAGTAGATAATGAAATTGAATATTTTTTTCATAAACTCCAAGTGTATGAACTTTTACTAATAAAATGAAATGAACTAGAAGTAATTTTCCTATAAATTCTTCATCCTCTTAAATCAGATTTAGGATAACTAATCAAATCAAAAAAACTATATATTGTAAAAATTTCCTTAGTTAATAGTTCCTTTAACATATCTAATAATATTCTTAACAACTTTTTAATGAGATTTCTTATGATCATAATGAAATATTTCACATAAAAAACTAAAAATAATATCCATTCTAAAATCAATCAAGTATAACAAACTTCTAATCATGCCTCTGAACATTTTAAAATCTATAAATTTTCCATAATTATCTAAACTTAAATTACAATTAGTTATTTTAGGGGTTCTAAAAGTATTACTAGGGTCTAAACCAAACCTCTCAAATAAATATTTAGCATATTCACTTTGATTAAAAAATATTACATCATTTATTTAATAAATTTGAAGAGAAAAAAAGAATTTAAGTTCACCCATAAAACTCATATCAAGTTTACTTGGCATAAAAATTATTTATGAATTTATTCACATGATGATCCAAAAAAAATATCATCAATGTAAATTTTTACAATTAAAATATCATTTAAAATACTTTTAATAAATAAATTAGAATCTAATTTAAATTTCATAAAATAATTTTTCAAAAAAATGAAAGTTAGTTTATCATAACAAGAATGTGGAACTTTTTTAAGACCATATAAATCCTTTGATAACATAAAAAATGATTAGGAAAATTTTAATTTTCAAAAATAGGTTCTAGATAAATATAAAGATTTTTAGAAATAAATCCATTTTAAAAAATAAATTTTAACATTTATTTTAAATAATTATAAAAAATTTAAAATATTTGAAATCCAAAAATACTATAACTGATTCAATTATAGAAATAGGTGCACAAGATTCATCAAAATATATAAATTCTTCTTAAAAATAGCCTTAATATAAAATCCTAGATTTATTCTTAAACCATTTACTAGATTCATCCATTTTATTTCTAAAATTACACCTATTTGTAATAAAATTATTATATATATTGGGTTCAACTAAAAATAAAACGTTATTTCTAGAAAACTGATTATGTTCATATTTCATAGAAAAATCTAATTAGTATCATTCACAACATCAAAAACATAATTTTTCACATATTTAAAAACAAAGGTAGAATTTTCATTAAAATCAAAGAAAAATTTTCTAGTTTTAATACCATAATAAAAATTACCAATAATATTATCAATAAGGTGGCATTTATGAATTTTCTAAGATATAGAGACGAAATGTGATGAAGTAATCTGCCCCTCAATAATTAAATTATTATTTAGAGGTTTTTTGTCACTACCCAAACCACCAAGGGCCACTTGGATAGAGGTAAGCGAAGTGTGAAATCCTGAATCCCACCTCTAATAGGTCAAGGGATATAAAATAGCGGTGAGTAGGAATAAACTTAAATCGGAGGCCATATCCTAATGTACCTGTACACATTCACACAACCATCTCTATAAAAAAGTGCAGAGGAATAATAAAAGACTGTAATATCTAGAGTATATCAAAGCATGTAACAACCTCTACAGAATACATAAATTAGTATATAAGTATAATAAAAATGATAAAATGGGAAAAATATATTCCCAACTAGAAATACAGGGGGTATCCCAAAATGACATCAACTATAAAGAGTAGAGTGTGGGATATCTTGGCTTCAAATCCCAAAGTCCGACCATCAAACATAGTCATCGAAACCACGTACTAGTAATATACACTGATACCAGGTCTATAATATTCACTATTAATCTTCATATCATTTATATAATACATGACATGTGTAGGAGAATCTTGTTTAAGAGTGAGTATAAAAATACTCAATAGGTCTCCCTGAAATCACCAAACAAAAAGCATCAAGGGAGAGTAGTCAGATCAACAACACAAGGGGATTTCAATCAGTATATGAGACAACAACCATAATAACCATAACATACATAACCCAGATATGTTCAATAAGAATACCAAATGATAGGTAAATGGGATCTCTATCTCCACAACCCACCTAAGAACAATGAGTCATCATGTAACTCCAAAGGTCCATATCTGATTCCCAACATCACACACAACCTTGCAAGAATCTATGTTTAGGGGCCTACACCTCACCATTGTACTCCATAACCGAGGGAACCACAACCCTACCAGAACACAAAGATGTAGGAGTACCTTTCCATATATAGAGGACCTATTCCCAGATGTAGTATGGGGGAGTACCAACTCTACCTATGTAAAGAGTATGGGGGACCCATGTCCTGATGTGATAGGGGAGTACTGACCCCAGTAACCAACATATGATCACACCCAATCACTAATACTTGGGTAAAGAGTATAGGTACCCACTCCCTGTCATGAAAGGGGAGTTTCCAACCCCAACGTCTCTCTACAGATCAAACCTAATCACTACCATTGTCTAATTACCACTAAAAGAAACTTCACTCTCATATCACCTTGTGTTATACCTCTGATTCCACAAAGAAGGTCTCCATCACATTCTCTGTGGAAAAATACTCAGAAAAGGATACTCGTTGGCCTAAATATGGGTCTCCAATAAGGTAGTACGTAGGGTGAAAGAACTTGAATAGGGTACAAAGTGTGTACTTATGGACACATGGAATGTGAACTCACTTGGAAATTTGGTGTGTCCTCTCCTAAACATGGGATGGATGGCCATGTAGGACTACATGGTGTGTATAGGTGGTAAGCATCATGTCTTGTCCACCTGAGGAATGCCTATGTCCATCTGGCTCATGCCTGTGTACTTAGGTCGTGCTCGTGTACATTGATCAGGTCTGGGTACCCTGTTCATTTTTGAGCATATGGTAATTCCCATTTACTATAGTGGTTCATGTTCTTCAATCCATGTTTGTGCCCATGTACTCTTAGGGTACACATTGAGCCATCAGTACTAGGTCACACGGATGGTATTCTTCATACATGGTGTGTGATATTTATCTCCTTCTGAAACCCTAGCCTCCACAGCTAGGGGACTACAAGGCATGTGTTCTTAGGACTACATGTAGTGTAGTCAGGAATTTCATAGAAATCCAGAAACTTCATGAGTAGTTCAATCACAAAACCACCACCATTGAAACTGCCTCAAATCAAGCTGGGGGTGTGGATTCCGGGCTGATCATGTCTGATCTATCACTAGTGGCCGAATTATGGCCACCCAAACCCCATGAGGGTCTTCCCCATCCCACTATTCCATCGTGTTGCTTCTCCCATGGGAGGAAGCCCTTGATCCAACCTCTGATCTGTTCCTTGATCACCCATGGTCTTCACTACTCCTTGATCGTTCTATTGATCATAAACCCAAACCCACAGTATCGATCCTTTATACCAAATATCAGCTGCTCAATGATCGATCATTGGGTTTTTATTAAATCTTCATCCAAACTGAATGTTGAAAATGATCACACAATGAAAGGTGGGAGTGAATCACAAAACACACAAGAGGAATGAACCTTAGCCATTTTTTATATTTTCCTCGATTCATTTTCAGTAGTATGATGATCGAAGGAATAATAAATATCTAGGATTTATCAGCAATTTCAAACCAAGGAAGATAAATCAAACCCAAAAATAAACCATTGATCCATAAATCAATATTGTTTAAAGGATTGAATCATGTTCAAAATGTGATAAAAAATGGGGATAAAATTCATAAAACAACATCCTACCTTGGTTTCGGATTATTCATTAGTGAAGAACATGTATACAAGTAATGAAGATGATGATCCCATTGTGGTCTTCATCTGTCTCACTATCCACATGAATATGTTTATCATCGATCCTTGATCATCCAATGATGATAAGGTTCTTCTCCTCATAATATAATACTCCCAAGGTTATATGGATAAACCTAGAAAAACATTATTATGGTGTATTTAAAAATAGGATTATGTTTTGGGAGATTAAATAAATAGATTAAATTAATTAATTAATTCACTTAATGCACCCACTAACGTATGCCTCTAAATTAATTCCTAATGCAAACCAACCTTATCTTGAACCTAGGGTAAAACCCACATTCCTAATTTTATTGTGGTATCGTATTTCTAATCTAAGACTCTATTCAAGAGTTATTCCATGATCTCTAAAAAAATGTGTGTGTGTGTGTGATATTATATATTTAATATTTTTATTATATCAATATTATTCCTCTTCATGCCACAGAATTCCATGTCAACTCAACTCATGTATTTAAAAATATTCCTCAAAATATTCTAAAGTCATATAAGGATAAAATAGAGTTGTTGTATTTTCCCCACCTTCAATTATTTTTTCCCAAAAAATAGAAAAAACTACTTAGACAGGTGAATATAATAAGACCATGTCAAGGTATCCTATTCTCACAAGTTTTCTTGATGGTTCTCATACTGTTAGAAAACCTATAGCCAAAGGGAAACACTTTAGCTTAAAGGTTCTTCCCCTGCTGGTTCTCAAACACCATTGGGAACCTAAAAAATATAACTCCACCCTCGATATCTATATTACCCTTGTTGATATCATGAAACAAGTCATGAACATATCTCTATAGCTGTGAACATATCTCTATAGAGTTGTACGATCAAGAGGTATGACACCTTGCTAACCCAATATAGTATTTTGAAAAGAGGTTCTATGAGCCTCAAAGATAGCCTTACTTCTCAACCAAATCTATATGATCCCAAAAGAGGTGGGATCTCTTGAAACACATGATCCCATCATTAAACTCTAAAGTCCTCTGTAATCAATCTACAAAGGATTCTTAATGGATATGTGTGGTCCTCATCCACCCTGAGAATAATGGAACCTTCCATAACAATCACCATCACCAACTCTAGTCCTAAAAACTTTGTCTCACACCAGATCTAAACAATATGGTGGTGACCTACCTGGCCTTCATACATAGCCTCAAACAGTGATACAAAAATGGTGGAGTGGTAACTATTGGAATATGAAAACTCCACTAATGTTAAATGATCCTCCTATTTATGTCCCATAATGAACATTAAAACTCAAAGAATGCCTACCAGAAACCAAACTATCTATTTTACCCAACCTTCTATTTGGGGTAGAAACACTTTTCTCAACCAAAACTAAGTCCAAAAGACCCCCTTCATCCTATCTATAATCATGATGTGAAGTTAAAATAATGGTCTAAAATGATCATTAATAAAATTACATGAATCCATACTACCTTCTTTATTCACAGGCATCCCAAAATATTCAACTAGATCTTCCCTCAAACAGTTATAAAGTAGTAAACTTGGTGGGTCAGTTTATAATCCTCTATATAGTGTTGTGAAATCTCACTGATCATGGAATCTCTATCATGAAAACCAAAAATATTCCTTCCCATTTCCACTTCTATCTATTCACATTAGCCTTCATGTACTAATAGGTGAGGCATCAAGAGATAAAATTATAAACACACTACAATGTCAATGGTTACCCAACACAATCCCAAAGGATCCTAATACATCCTCACCTCCCTTTGATTTACTACCAAGAGGGAAAAAACCTCCATGGAACCTCATCTCCCATCATGGATGGTTTCATCATCCATTCTTAGATAAGGAAGATGTTCTCCCCACCTTTGGAAAATCCATCAGGATCATGTCTAGTGGATACCTGCTCATAAAAGATCTCATAGCTGGTATCTCTAAGATGTTCCTCCCTAACATGATGAATAAGTAGAGGGGTAGAAACCATCAAATGGAGGTATATTCCACCATCATCTCCCTAAAGGGAAAACTATTAATAGTTGAACTACTTTGTCACCTCACTCTATGATGGTGTATGGAAACTTTATTGTGAGAATATTCTTCCATGACCATGCCTTTGGGAATCCCTCAAGCTAGCACTGCATCAACCCTTACTAGGTCTATTATCACTCTCATGTCTAGGAAGTCATATCATAAGAAGTTGAACCCTTGAATCCAGATCTTTCTTCTCGATAGATCTCTATAAATCCCATACTCTCTAAACTTTTCCCAATCCATCCTCAATTGTATCACATTCCCCACCTCTAACATCGAGTACATGAGGGTTATAATAAATAATACTACCATGAACCAATCCTATAAGGATTTAAATGACCCGGTTCATAAGTCTCACAAACACTTCTAGAAAATCCAAAAAAACAAAAGGTATCACCATGAACTCAAATAAACCATAATAGCTTTAGGAATCCACATTCATTACATCCCATTATTGAACTAGGATCTAGTTATAACCTATCATGAGGTCATAATACAAGATCAACTACACCCCTAACCACTATTTGACTAATTAATTAGTTTTTGATGGTGGATACACTCTCTTGATAGTCACCAAATTTAGGTGAATTCAATCTAAATGTAAACTCAATCTATCATATTACTCTTAGTAGAAAAACATATGGATTCTTAGGTGGGAACATAATTCCAACAAGCCCCTTCTCTATAGACTCTACAGTTACCCCTTCATCTCTCACAACTACATGGGTTCATATGATATGCTAGTGCAGATATTGGGTCATCCTCGATGCAACCCCATGAAGAAAAAACTATTTATGGGAAGGTAAGATTATAACATCCTCAGGGAAAAAATTATCATACCTTCCAACATCACAAGAACTGAAAGATCATAGCATCTTTTTCTCTAAGTATCATACTAGCTAACTGATAAGGAATCAGGTGTATCCTTCTACACAAAAGCTTATCCTACTTTTTATGGGATTCCTTCTTAACAAATAGGGGTAAATTACATCCCACTAACTTGGTTAAACTACAACCCTCTCTAGTAGTAGTCAACTAGGCATGGATAGTAGGTAACTAGCCCATACCAAGGAAAACATCATAGGTACTCACCACTGACTATGGAAAGATTCCACATAAACCTCTCTCTTCTACCATAGTTAGGTCACATTTTCAGTAAAAGAGTGTGATTACTAATCCACTCAATAGGAGACTCTAAACTCAAGGGTTAAGAAAAAGGATCCACTGATATTTCTAGACCTTGAATAGGGGATATTTCCATGGTAAAGTGTCTTGAAACCATGTACCAAAACTTAAACTATATAAGAGAAGTCACAAGTCATACCTTAATCATACTTTAAGCCTTTAGGTCTCAAGAATCTACTACTTGAACCCATATTTCCCCTTTCTCTCTTATCCTTCTTAGCTAGGGACCACTCTTACACCTTGAAATATCAAAAATACCTCAAACAGTCAAGTCAAAATAACTCATCCACCACCCCTTGACACTATCCACTTGGGTGGCACTAACTCGCTCACATGGTTTTAGATTACATCACTAGAATGTGTCTTAGTGTGGGAAGTGTCCCACTTTCTTGTGTTTCCAAATCCAACTAAAACATCACTGACACATGGATATACTGACATCTCACATCACCCTAGTGAATTCTTGCTACCAAGACCATCACTAATAGAAGTCTTATCTAAATTGGAATTTCACACCATAGGCTTGTGCCAGTCCTCTACTTCCTGATAAGGGGATCTGGATCACTATGAAACTTGGGTGGTCTTTATCTCTAGAACCCATGATGTGAAATAAATATAGATGTATCATATACTAGTACCTTTAAAACCAAATACTTATCTATGAAGAATATTGTTCATGAATGCAACCATTCAGTCAGTTGGGGTTCACACAATCCAGAAAACCCAAAGCACTGCCTCAAGCCAATCATACATAACTTAACGGTCTTTCTTGTTGAAAAACCTTAGCGGTCTCTATTGTTAGAACTCACATAACACACTAAGCTTATGTGTACCATTATCCTTTCATGCCAGATCCATCAAATGATAAACCTATGGAAGATCATTTTCTTGGACCACTGGAGGTAGGTTCATGCATTGCTCAAAATGTGGTAGCGCTTCTCAGCACCATCCTAGAAGAAACACCTCAAGAATGGGTCCTGGAATTGTGGCATCATCATTCAACTGGTCTTCATCAAGTACGTGTCTTGAAATCCTATAAGTCTATCATCACAAAGGTATATTGAAATTTTTAATGATGTACCATGGTCAAAGATCATATCTGGAGAGCATAATCAAGAAGAACATGGAAGTCACAACTCATTCATATATTATACATGTACCATGTTTTCCTTATAACCAATTTCTACATATACCGATTCAAAAAATAGGTTATCAGAGTTTTGGTGAATGGATACATCAGTCATTATACCAACATTAGGTTCTCTGGCCTAAGATCTAAACTTGATACACTTTAACATTGTTTCCCTAGTTCCTAAACCAAACCTCACAACAAGACCATCTTCAAACTCTAGTCTTAGGATGAGATCCTCTGATACCACTCTTTCATTAAATGGCCCACCAAGGCCTGCCTGACTAGAAGTAAGCTAAGTGTGATACACCCAAACTCACCTCCAATAGAGTATGCGCTAGTGAATAGCATCAAGTAGCATAAACTGAAATGGGAGGTCTTAGATTAAAGTACATGTATGCATGCACACGACCATCTCTATGAAAAATTACATGGGAATAATAATAGAATAAAATATCTAGAGTATAACCATGCATGTAACAACCTCTAGGGAATACATAAATCAGAGTAAATCAGTATAATAAAAATGATAAAAGGAAAAAAATACATGCCTAACCAAAAATACAAGGGGGGCCCAAACTGACATTAATTATAGAGTAGATCGGAGGAGATACCAGATCAAGATCCTAGTGTATGACCACTAAAATCGATCAGCACCACTATGCACTACTAAAACCCACAGGTCCATCATAGTAACTGATAATATTTATGTTGTCTACATACAAAACAACGCATGCAAGAAAATATAATTCAGGGGTGATTATAAACATATCCAGTAGGTTACTCTAAAATAACTAAACATGAAGCATTAAGAGAGAGTGATCATCTCAACTCCATGAGATAATTTCAATCAGTATATGAGACAAAAACCATAATAAACATAACATCCATAACTCATATATTCTCAAAAAGAAACCAAAATGAGAGATAAATGGGATCTCTATTTCCACAGGCCAGCTAAGAATGATAAGTTAGCATGTAGCTCCAATGTTCCATATCCAATTCCTAGCATCACACGCAACCTTAGAAGATACTATGTGGAGGGTTAAAAACCTCACTGTTGTGATCCACAACTGAGGGAGTCACAACTTCAGTGAAGGACCCACTCCCCACTTGAACTTAAAGATGGGGGAGTATCACACCATTGATAGAGTACTTGCACCCTATTTTAGTATAGGTGAGTATCAAATCTACCTGTGTAAAGTGTTCTGGGGACCTGAAACTTGATGTGAAAGGGTATTATGAACCCTAGTAAACCTTTGATGATCACACATGATTGTTTCTACTAGGATAAATAGTATGGAGGACTTGCACCCTGGTGCGATGGGGGAGTTTCCAACCCCGATGTATCCCTACAGATCATACCTAATCACTTCCATCACCAAAGAATCATTTAAAGAAGTTTCATTCTCATATCACATCATTTCATACCATTAAATCCATAATGAAGGCTACCATCACATTCTATGTGGAAAACTTCTCAGAATATGATACTCACAAGCCCAAATATAAGTCCCGTAGAAGGAGGAATTTAGTGTGAAAATACCTAAAGATCGTACACTGTGTTTACCTAGGGACACATGGTGTGTGACCACACATGTAAACCTAGACATATCCTCACCTGTACATGTCTTTTCTGGCCATGTGGTACTACACTGCATATATAGGTGGTACACAGAGTGTCTTGGTTTCCTAAGGCCTACCCGTGTCCATCCGACCTGTGCCTATGTACCTTGTCTCGTGTCTTTGTACATTTTCTATGTATTGGTACCATGTCTATGTCCAGGTACATATTTGTGCTCGTTCACTCTATTCATGCATGTGTGGCTGGTAGTGTTCATGTCCATGTATTGTTGGGGTACATGTCGAGCCGCCAACACTGGGTCACAGGGCATGTATGAGTCGTACATGGCTCATGTCCATGTACACTTTCCATGTATAGGTACCATAGGCATGTCAAAGTACATGCTCATTCCCATTCACTTTGGTCATGCCTGTGTAGTTGGTCATGTCTATGTCCATATACTGTCATGGTATATGCTGAGCCGCCAGCTCCGGGTCATGGGGCGTGTATGATTCGTACACAGTGTGTGATATTTATCTCCACTCAAAACCTCATCCACCATAGCTAGGGGACTAAACGGTGTGTGTTTTTAGGACTATATTCCATGTATTTAGAATTTTCATAGAAATCCAGAAACTTCATGGTTTATCTTCCCGTGTCAGTACGACCAATGAAATTGCCTCCAATAACAATGAGAAGTGTGGATATAGGGCTGAACATGCTCAATACATTATCAGTGGATGGATTCCAGCCACCTAAACCTAGTTTAGGTCTTCGCCATCGCATCATGCTACTTATCCCAAGGGTGGAAGTCCTCAATCCAGCCTTCGATCCATGCCTCAATCACCCATGGTCGTCATCTCTCCTTGACCTTTCTATCAATCCTAAACCCAAACACATGGTATCAATCCTTTTCACAAAATTACAGTTGTGTAATGATCAATTATTGAGTTTTTATTGAAACTCCAACCAAACAGAATTCCGAAAATGATCGCATGATAAAATTTGGGAGGAAATCATAAAATGCACAAGATTAAAAAACCTTGATCATTGTATGGGTTGGCCTCAATTCACTTCCATTATTATGATGAATGAAGAACCTATAAAGATTAATAATTTATAGTCAATTACAAACCAAGAAAGATAAATTAAACCTGAAAATCAACCAATAATCCATGAGTCAATCTTGTTTGAAGGATTAACTCACGTTCGACATGGGATAAAAAACGGGCATAAAATCCATAAAACGACACCCTACCTCAAGCTTGGATTGATCATTGGTGAAGAACACTTCTGCAAGTGTTTAATATGATGATACCATTGTAGTCATTGTCTATATCACTATCCACCTTGATACATTCTCCATCGATCCTTGATCATCCAATGATGACAAGTTTCTTCTCTTCCACCTCTAATCCTCTCAAGGTTATATGGATAACCTTTTAAAAACTTCATTATGATGTAATTATAGATAATATTAGGTTTTGGGAGATTAAATAAATTGATTTAATAAAATAATTATTTCACTTAACACAAATTTCAAGGACTACCTTTAACCAAATGCCTAACACTGACCAACATTATGTCTCACCTAGGGTAAAACCATCATTATATATTTAGTTTTGATCTTATATTTCTTATTCTAGACTCTATTCATTAGTTATTCCATCATCTATGAAAAAACATGCACTTGTGATATAATATATTTAATATTTTTATTATATCAATATTTGGCCACCCCAGACCCTAGAATTTTGGGTCGACTTGATGCCTAGCTTTGAAAATATTCCTCAAAATATTCTAAAGTCTTACATACCTAAAATAGAGTCGTTATTTTTTACATTATCAAAATTAAATCCATTAAATTCATTTTAGAAATTATCTAAAGAATAATACATTTTCAAAACATCTCTAATAAAATTAATATGAAATGGTTCTTCTATAATCATAGATATTTTATTATAAACTCAATAAGCTTTAATTTTATTATAATATCCATAAAAATCCCTTAATTAATTTTATAATATAATTTTTCCAATTTATACTTAGAATTTAAAATAAATAATTTACACCCAAAATATTTAAAATATCCAAAAATAGGTTTTTTATCTTTAACAATTCATTAGGATTTTTCTTTAAAAATGGTAAAATTATAACTCTATTTAAAATATAACAAGCTATATTAACAGATTCAGAGATAAACATATTTAGGAAAACTATATTCATTTATCCTAGTTATATCCATTTAAATAATACTTATATATTTTTTTCTATAACACCATTTTGTTGAGGTGTTCTAAGAGAAGAAAATTTATGAAAATAATTATTTTCTTTACAAAATATTTCTAATTCAAGATTAAAAAATTCATCTCCATTATCAATTGTAATATAAATAATTAAATAAGCTTTTGGATTTAGAACCAACTTACAAAAAATAATAAATTTAGATAAAATTTTACTTTTATAATATATAAAATAAGTCCATGTAAATCTAGTAAAATCATCAACAATCATAAAAAACATGTCTTGCCTCCTCAACTAGAAACATTCATAAGAACAAATAAATCTAAATGAATAAGTTGTAATAGTATATAAGTTACAAATTAATTAAAATATTCAAATCTTAACTTATGTTTTTTACAATTTAAATAAGAACCACATGTAGAATTCTTACTAATTTTCAAATAGGGTTGTTGTTGCACATGTCCTTTCTTTAGCATTTTGTGCAACAGTTGAAAGTTAATAGGTCTAAGACTCTAATTTCATAAGATATAATTTGTTTCTATAGTGTTAAGACATTGGAATTTTTTTTAGTTAATTAAAAAAATGAATAAATATTCTATTTCTTATTAGAAAAAAAAACACCTTAATTTTTTAAAACTAAACATTTATTATCTTTAAATTTAACACTCATTCCATCATCACATAATTTCAAAATAATAATTAAATTATGTTTCAAACATTCCAAATTTTATATTTTATAAATTAAAACAAAGTTATAAATACCTACTTCATCAAATCCCTTAAAATTTCCTTTTGAGTTATCCCTTAATTTCACAGAGCCTCTATCACAATGATTATATGATAAAAAAAATTAATAGATCTATAGTATTGTATCTTGAGAATTTATTGTCCATGTACCATGTATCTTTGACACTCGTAAGGAATGTCTCTTAAAAATATTATTTAAGTATAAACTTATTTAGGTACCAATACTATCTTGGATCCAATTAGATTAGTATTATAATTATTTGGCACCCATACACAATTGAAACAAATATTTTTGAGTAATATAGAAGATAAATTCTTTGAAATAAAAGGTTTAGTATAGCCTAAATATTAAGTAAATCTCAAGGATCATTTATTATAATAATAAAATTTTATAACACATCTAAATCATGTAACATTAGAAAAACTTATTTTATAAATTTTAACAAAATAAGTCTTATGAATCCTATTTTTTTTATTATAGCTAGAACCACACTTGTCTTTATTTGGTTTCATTATAGAAATATTCTTTGCATGCTTCTCTTTACCTTGATAAAAAGTTGATAAAATGTATTTTAACCTTACAATTTATTTTTTCAAATTTTCATTATATTTTTGAAAAAACTCTAAATCAATGTAGATTTTCTCATTTAAATAAGAAAAAGTATTTTTAAACATCTCATTTATTAAGTAAATTTTATTAATAATATCTTTATTTTATCCTTATAGGTTTTTATACAAATAAACAATTCTAAACATACATTTTTAAAATATTTCATTTTGTTTAATTAATTATTATATATTAGGTTATTCATATTTAGAATAATATAAACTACAATCATAATAACTACTAACATAATTTTTACTTTTAACCATCAATAATAGGTTACCGATTTCTTTTTCACTTCCAATCTCATCTCTTGATTCAAATTATTCCATGAAACTCCATCCATCTATCGTAGAACTTTTATCCTTTTTAAAATATTTATTATATTTTATAAAATTATTTAACTTAATAATTTTAGGCTTTTTGTGTCCCTTATTTAAGCACTCATAACATGTTACTCTAGAAACATCATTATAACCATATTTTTATTTCTTCCTTTGACCATCCTTGTGATTATACTTTTTAAATTTCTTTATGAATCCTCAAGTTTTTTTCATCATTTTGTAAAAATATTTAGTAAAATTTAAATTTTATTTTTTGGATTTCCTATGATTTATAATTTGAATAGTTAGTAAAAAAATATTATAATTGATTTAAATGAAACACCTTTCTTCATTGATGTCTCCTCTTAAATTGTGTTCTTTAGATCCATGTTGTATTGAAGTAATAAATCAATGAGTTAATCCAACATGTATTATATGATATTATTTATTTCATAAATTTCAACATTGTCACATTCCACTTATTGGGTAGTTCCCTTAGGTATATTTTCAAAATCATTGGGTTCTCTAAAGTTTCTCCAAAGGAATTCATTCCACAAACAATGCGTGTGAATTAGTGTAACATTTGGTTAATTATTTCATATTCATCCATCTTGGTACTTAGTATGAAGTATTATAAGCTTATTTCTAATCATATTATCTGAGCCAAGGTGTGAATATTAAAAAACCTTCCATATTTCATGGGTTTTATTACCCATAAAAATAATACTAAAATATTTATATTAATAGAACAATAAAAAATATTCATAATTTTTTTATTTAGAGAATACATAACATCATTATTTCTAGTATGTAAGTAAAAATTAGAATCAAAGAACTTATAAAATTTTACTATTTTAGTCTAGTGATCAATAATGAATTGTTTGAGGTATGCCTCCATTCGAGACTTCCATTAAATATAATCATTTTCATCAAAGTTTGGTGGATTCTAAGGAATCTATTCAGAGTTTATATTCATACCCATCATCTTATAAAGATCTTTTTTCCTTAGACTTTTGGGCATAGAATATTCAAGTTAGAAAAAAAGGTATCAGAACCTATATCTAAGAGTATTAAACTCTGATATTGTAACACCCTGATAATTTATGACATATTTCTATTCTAATAAATTTAAACCTATTTGATATCTTATGATACATGAAAAATAAAGTCTAACTGAACAAAAATATAGTATACCATTTTAAACTAGCTATTAAATTGGTGAAGTGAATAAGAATAACCACATTTTTAAAATTATTCATAAAGGTTTTAGATGAATTAAATATACTAAAAAATAATAACTCATTTTTTTAGTAGAGTCCTTATATGATTCAAGATTACATTTTTCCTCAAAATGGTTTTTATTTATTTTTGTGAGAAAATGTTCTAATAAATTTTTGATATTTTATAAACTTTATTTGATAAAAATGATATCATTTTTGAAATAATAAACTTAATATTATTTTAGGTTGAATTTTTTAAAATTTTCTGGAATGTTTGATTTTTCAATGAATAGTAAAAATTACCAAAAATTTGTCTTTTCTTTTCATGTACTTAAAATTTCACATTGTATTTTGAATTCATTTTGAAATTTAATTATTTAATTCTGATTAAAAATAATCAAATAAATGTTATTGGAATCATTATTATACTTGAGTTTGGTCTAAAAACATTCTTATACTTAAAAAATGGGGGTTAAAAACTCATTGGGTGTAGGTACTGTAGCAGTACTGTAGTGGTACTGTAGTAACGGCAAGTACTATAGTGGCGGCAGGACACTATAGCAGCAGTGGGTAATGTATGGTACTGTAGCAGTACTATTCACAAAATGGGCCTTGGGCCAGGAATTTGGGCCTGTGAGCCATGTAATGGGATACATGCCCATTGGGCCTTCGGGATATGTAATGGGTCTCCCTATACCCAGTTTAAAGAGGTATTTTCTTTTATTTAATAATAAAATGAGGCTTCAGCCCCAACCTTTTTTAAATAAACATTCTTATACTTAAAAGGTCATTTTTCTGTAAAATTGCTTCTCATCGTATTTCATGGGTATAATTTTAAATTAAATTCTACCACTTCTATGTATTGAATTTGATAAAATGTATTTAATATTTTTAGTCATAAGGATAATATTTTTAAATAGGTCCCTTTTATTTTTGGTCATTATTAATAGAAAACTTGTTAAATACTTGTCACCTAGGTAAGGGTAAAACGTGTAAAATATGGACAAAACTTTGGGATAAGCCTTTATTATTTCACTAAAACATTCCTTTATCTTATTTTATGTGTATAGTTCAGAAATTTAAATTAAATGTTTTAATAAATGGCCACTTGGTACCATTTTTCTTTGGTTATTTCTTTCATATTATTTTATGAAAGGAATAAATAGAAAATATCACTCTCCTGACTTTAATATCTCTAAAATTTTAAGATAATGATCAAAAGAGGATAATTTTGATTATAAATTTTTATTTAAAAGAATAATTAATTTTTTATAATGGTAATTTAGTTTCAATTTTTAGTGACTTAATAATTACCTTAAATTTTTACAAAACATTTTCATAATATTTAATCAATTAATAAAAAATAAAATAAAAGATTTTAAAAATATTAAAAGCAATAAAACTTGGATGAATTATTGTGTTTCATGATTTTTTTGATAAATATAATATATTAATGTTGTTTTAAAGGTTTTTATTATAATTCCATGACTACATTGATGAATATAAAGTCAAAGTAAATGAATAGTTCCAAAAATGAAATTAATGATATTTTATAAAAAAAATAATTTTATTAAATTATTTAAAATTAAGAAAAATCCTATATTCATCCAAGTGAATGGGAAATTTTTTGAAATATCAATCATGTTCCATTTATGGGTACCTTTTCCTTTAATTTTAATATTAAGTACCCATAAATAATAGAAACTTTGATATTTTAGTAATTTTCAAAAGGGTTAATGGGGGTCAAAGCAAAGAGATAAGGGTAAACACTCACCTAAAATTGTAAAAATTTTATTTTATGATGTAATTTCAAATTATAATCATAATTTATTCAAAATATTTTAATTTTTGAGGTACAAAATTATAAAAAATAATTTATATAAATTTAATACTTAAGGTAATTCCAAGTGTTCCCCTCCTTTAACTTATAAAAGTGCACCTCTTCTTCTATCTTACTCACACCTTTTGAGCCTTATATATCAAATAATCCATTCCATAATACCTTTTATCTTCCTTATCCATTCTATAAATATTTTTTTTCTTTCCAAAATATCATCCTTTCCATTCTTAGGGTGTAATCCAAAAGAGGTTTTCTCAATGAAGAGGTATTACTATTAGCATAGTACTTTCAATTTTATTTCTTCTTATACCTACTTTAAATATAAGGTATCCATTATAAAATATTAATCTTGTATCATATATATAATGTTATGTTATTTTTATTATTGGGTAACCAGTTTCTACCTCTTCTCATCTGTTGGAAAATGATAACATTACTCGTGCATACGTGGGGACTACCACCTCCATAAAGCGATGTGACCCTTTTTTTGTTTATGATTTATATAGAAGGTAATAAGGACATATTTAATGAATATATATGATATATATGATATAATATTTATTCTTAAAAGGTTAATTATTATTTATCTTTCTCTCATTTTATCCATCAAAAAGTGAAAATAGTGTTCATGTGTATGTACGGCATACCATCCCCATGAATGGTGTAATTCATTTTTCTATCTCTACCTTATATAGATGACTCTAAATTTATATATACTGAATATATATGGTATTTATATCACGATTAAAATTCTATATATAATGTAACCATGATAAAATTACAAGGACTAGCACTATCAAACTGAAGTTCTCATTAAAATTGAAATGGTTAATACCTAGAAATGATTATTTTAATAAGAAATTATTAATAAATGGGTATTGAAATATTATAAGTGGATCATATATGATATTATAAGTATGTGAATTAATCTATTATATAATTATAATAAATCTAAATTTATTATATAGTAGGTTAAAATCACTTACAAGGCAAGTCGAACTTGAGGTAAGAGATTTATTTTATAATCTCATTTTATTTCAGGATTATTTTAGTTTGAATTTTCATTGAGGAAAATTATATGATACCTATCTGATAAAACCATTAATTTTATTATCCTTTTGTTATAAATGTAATTTTCAAGTAATTTTTCCATTTTTCTCTCTTGGTTACATAAAAATATTGAGAAAATGTTTTTAAGAAAAACATACTATATTCCTCTTTAGTTGATAATTTTCTTCTTTTATATCTATCTTTTATAACAAAATTTTTAAGACTATTTTTAATATTCCTATATGATAATTTAAATTCATTTTTACCTATGATTTTTTTTATAAAATGTTTCAAAATGAATATTCTTTTAGTTTTTCCGAATGAGGTAGTTTTGAATTTTTAATAAAAATATAAAAAGAATATTTGTTTTAACATACATGACATGAATGGAATTTTTTTTCGTCTTGACTACTCAATTCATTGATGCTTTCCTTAAAGTCTTCTAAAGTTATTTTCAAAGAAAAAATTTTCTTTAATATTTTTGGAAATTTTTATATTTTAATATGTTATTTCAAAGTGAATGGGTTATTTTCTTCAAGATATGTTCTGGTGATCTTTTAGAGGTATTTTCAAAAATTAAAACAACTATTTATGTTACTAGAGATATGATCAAATTATGCTATCTATATTATTTATCTAGATGGTTTATGATGGTGAAGTATTGATTTTTCGTATTCTTGATTCAATGTGGATAATTTTTTACTTATAATACATTTTTAGAATGAATTTTATTAATCATTAAAAATATAAGGAATTTATAGGATGTGAAAGTGATTGGTGGGGTCTAGTTATAGATATCCCCTATATTCATCGATAGGTATCATGAGACAAAATATTTAAAATTCTATATTATATGAGTATTTTGTTTACACATACCCATTTATTAAGAATATTTCCTTAGTTAAGAGGTCATGACAACAAGTTTCATGATATCTTGGTTGAGAGTCCTTGATCATGAATTTATAGAATTATGCATGTCCTTTATTAAAAATTCAATTTTCTTTATCCATGTGTTTGTTATGATTATATTATCCATGGATTCTCATTTAAATCATGTGGTGATTGAATGAATTTTTTTTATTATCCACTCTACCCTGTTGATTATGTCTTATTTACTCATGATAACTTCTACTGTATACAACCCTTACTGATCATCTGAGCTCAACATTTATTTGTTTTATTTTTACTAGAATTTTAATAAGGATATTATGAATGACATAAAGTATTCAAAAATGATTCTTATTCTATATTTATTATATTTATAAAAAAAATATGGGGATCATATATGTATATAGTTTTCCAAGATTGCTAAACCAATCAATCATGTGTGGTGAGATTTCATGTATCTTATACCAATGTAAGAAAGGAAACATCAGGTTTGGGTTATTGGGGTTTGGGTTTCTATAGTTTTTATTAGAGGAAAGTTTAGTAGGAACCATGAGAACTAGATTTTAAATTAACATAGATAACATGATAATTATTATAATCCATTATAGTAATTGAGAACTTTTACCATTATAGGGATTTTTATTTTATGGATCAATATTCATGATGATTATGAGCTAACTCAATGTGTGTTGTTGATTAGTGATGGAACCTAATGGGGTAAAGGTAATCAACACCTGTAGACATTGTAGGGATTTTTCTACTGAGTAATCTAATATAGTTGGTGTTTGAACGGAGTAGATCATGGCTATATTAGGGAATATAACTTAGGTTATGATGAATAATCATTCCCGTATAGAACAAAAAGTTGCTCCATAGGATGATTAACCTATGTTTAATCACTTCATGAAACAAAATTCTCCATATTTAATAGAACTATTAATACATTGGTAACAGAATAATGGATTAATTCCCTCAAAAATATATTAGTATATTTAGGATGTAGTGAAAGTGAAAAGGTTATTCTGGAAATTTTTTTTTTTGAAATGAGATGTCGATCAATGGTGGCCATTGATCTAGAATATTGAACAGGTTTATGAAATATAAATCATGGAATATATAACATTTGAGGTGATATTATTCAATAAAAACTTACCTCAAGAACAATGATATGAAATGGGGAGGAATTTATTCACTTTAAAGTAAAAGGAAAAAATAATTTGTGGTATATTATAAGGATAAATTTACAATATTATCTAAGAGTGTTGCGGAATACATATATAATCCAAAAAGAAATATTATTCGTTTATTTAATGGTCTTAAACAGAGTATCTAAAGGGCACTAGTTTCTCAAATTTTTTAGTTATATAATGAAATAGTTTCATGTTCCATCAAGATAGATAAATAATTTTCTAAGTCTTAAATCTTCAAGGAAAGTAAATAAAATAAGAGGTTTTATTAGCACCAAGGAAAAAAGGAATGTTTAAAAGAAGGATAAAGAGAGAATGTTATTTCCAACATGGGATAATTGTGGAAATAAAAACTCAAGTACTTTCTTAATGGGAACAGGGGTTTTTTTATGTGTGGAAAAGGGGGTTATAATAATTTTAAATGAAAGGTAAAGAAAGAAACCACTGATATCTAGTGCTTAAATTGTAAAGAGATGGGTAATTATTCAAATCAATGTCCCAATCATCAAGGGAACTTATCATAGAATAATACAAGGGAATAAGGTCAAGATTATGCAATTATTATAGTCAAAGTAGTAGTTCCTAATGATTTGGTGAAAGGTATACATATTATCCACTCTAAAAATGAATTTTTTTTATTTTATTCAGGTTCTAATGACTCTTTTACATCTAAAAAATTTTCTATGGCTATCACATCACAACCTCAACAATTATTTTTTGAGTCGGTATGGAAAACTTATAACGGTAATATGATTGTATCTCAAGTATATAGCTCTTCTCTGATATAAGTTTGTGGGAATTTTCTTCATGTAAATATTGTTATTCTTACTTTTGTTGAATTTAATGTAATTTTAGGCATGGATTGGATCTCTCAGTATAGAGCCCATATAAATTATCAAGGAATGGAAGTTACATTCGATATTCCAAATCTATATATGATCATATATGAGTGAGAATATGAACTCAAAATTATAATCAAAATTAATTCCATAATATGGGTTTTACAACCTATTCAAGAGGGATACTTATCTCAAATGGTTGGGGAGAAACTCAATATTAAGGATATTTCTATTTTATGGGATTTTTTTATGTCTTTATAGAAGAGTTTTATAGCCTTCCTTTGAATCTTAAAGTTGAGTTTTAAATAGAATTCAAACCTGGTTTAAACCTCTTTTGAAGACTCTATATAGAATATCACCGATTGAATTATAGTAATTAAAGAAGAAACTCTAGGATAATCTATATAGAAGATTCATTTGTCCTAGTTCTTTACTATGGGGTTCACATATTCTTTTTATTAAGAATAAAGATAGATCATTACATCTTTTCATTGATTATCTGGAACTTAATGAGATCACTATCAATAAAAAGTATCCGTTATCCCAATTTAATGATATGTTTGATCAATTATAAGGAGATATATATTTTTCTAATATTGATTTTAGATCAAGATATCATCAGCTAAGGGTTAAAAAGGAGGATATATCCAAGATAGCATTCCGTACAAAGTATGGTCATTATGAATTTATAGTAATGCAATTTTTACTTAGAAATGCTATTTTTATATTCATGTATTTAATAAATAGATTCTGTAAATATTACCTTGATTAGTTTCCAGTAGTCTTTATATATGATATTATTTTATATTTGAAGAAAAAGGAAGATCATGAAGAATATTTCATGACTGTGTTGATAAACTTGGGGAAGGGTGATCTATTTGAAAATTTTCCTAAGTGTAAATTTTGGTTGTAATATGTATCATTCTTGGATCATGTAATTTCAAGTGAGGATATATCAGTTGATCCTTAAAATATGGAAATTATTAATCAATTTCCTAGACCAATCATGGTGATTGAGATCTATGTTTACACTACCCTACAGTGGAGAAGGGTTTGTGATATAGTGTTTTATTAAATAAAGGATTGAGATGCTTCATCATGAATAATGACATGGTTATAGTTTATGCCTCACTCTAATTGAAAATTCATGAGAAAAATTACCTGAATCATGATTTGGAGTTAGAAGTGGTAATTTTTTCATTAAATGTATAGAGTTATTACCTATATTGTGAAAGTTTTGATATATATACTGAACATAAAGTCTTGAAGTATATATTTATATATAAATAGTTGAATATCATCTAGATAATATTTTTCGAGTTGATAAAATATTATGATTTCTGAATCCATTATTGTAATGTCTTGTGTTTTGGACCAGGTGAAATTTCCAAATGAATTTGAATTTTACTTTTTAATGGATGGTCCATTTTCTAAACTAAGATTCATAATGTAAATTTGAGTGTTGAAACACTTAAATTTGTTGTTTTTAGTTGATTTTTACACCCCAGTACGTGTCCCAAGAGTTCCGTTGAATTTTGAAAGCATCCGACTCTAAAAGAGACAATTTTTTGGAGAAGCAGAATGAGCCACATAGTTAGTTTAACCATACAGGTCAACTGTGTGCCCCCTTTTATTAAGAAGCATAGTTTTTTAAACAATTAAACCCCTTATGAGAATCTATGGGACATGGTGTAGGTGTTCAGGGGTGATCCATATAATATGTGCATAGATTTCCAAAATTTTACGTGTAGCCCACACCCATAGTTCCACTTAACTAGTATATATTCACGATTAGATGCACACTTATTCAAATAGTGTGGACCAACCATATTCCCCTTATAAAAGGTGTATGTATTTGGGAAGTTAATCCTTCATTGTTGGCATACAATTAGCTAAACTATTGTGCCAAAACTATGCAACTCTTTAAATTAGGTATTTTTATAATTTTTCCCTTGTTTCTTTTTAATCTTCTCCCCCTCCTCTCATTTTATATCTGCGTGCAGTAGTCCCTCCATGAGGCACCTCATCCTCTCTTCATTCCATGGAGATATATTCATCATATGACCTTTATATTGAGTGTTTTTCACCACATTGGAAGTTTATTATTGAGTCTAAGACTCCTCCTTCCTTATTTCTCATTTTCTTTCTCCATCGTTAGAATTATCTTCATGCAAGATAATTCTCCCTATTTTTATGGTGTTTGTCTATTTATTTGATTTCATTAAAACTAGATCAAATAAAATATCAATATTGGATGAATTTAAGTATGAGGTATGTGTTATGTTGCTTTTCCCTCAATTTCGTGTTGATTTATAGATTACATTGTTGTGTCGCACGTCGATATTTCCATGTGAAACCTTTTATATATGAAATTAAATGTGTAGAACCTAATTCTTGGTTTAATTATCCATTATTATTTAAAATAGAACTATTGTAGTATGTTTAACTTGAACCATCCATGTGGGATGTATCTCTTATATGTCAGCTTATTCTTGTTATAGGTGATTAAATCACCCTCCTTGGGTGTTGTTTTAATACTCATGATTATGCTACCTTGTTTCTGCTTTTTGTTACCTTTGAGTTGTGTTGAATTAATTCTCATATAAGAAAATTTTAAATTATATCAAATGATATGTTTTTTTCCTTGCCCCATTTTATAATGAAACAACCTTTGTGGTTCATTGTCTTCTCTAATAAAAATGGTCTAATAAATACTAGATGGGTAAGATGATAAATAGAATACTTAAGTATATGGAATTTATTATTATAACAGAAATGAATAAAGGGAATCGTTCTCCTTGTACACTTCAATTATTATATGACATGTTCATTATCATGGACTATTTTTATTTAAAATTAAATAATTAAATTATTTGTGTATGCCTTGATCGATAATTGGGTTCCTTTTCATAATATTCCTTAGATGGGGTTGGATGATATTTAAGGCTATTTGTATTCCTTAAGTGATAATTTTGTTCCTTTTTATGTAATTCCTTGGATGGGCTCATAGACTGTTAGAGACTATATGTATTCTATGAGAAATAATTTGGTTCTTCTTTACAGAACACTAGGGATGGACTCAGTGGGCTACGCCTTATACTCCTTGAGTGATACATGGATTCCCATATAGGAATTCCTTATATGAGATCATAGGATTTTGATATTATTATACCAATGAGTGATACATATTCCCCTAGTTGTTTAACTTGGATGGGATTGGTGGGAAATGTTTCTATATTATACCATGATAAATAATCAGTCCCTTATGTGGTTTACCATGGAAAAAATTAGTAGTTTATTCTTTTATACCATACTGAGAGTGATACCTAGTATTCCTCTTTATGGATCACCTTGGATGGACTCTTACAGTGATGGGAAATTATAGTGCTCCTAGTGTGATACTTGGGATTCCTCTTTAAAGATCACCTTAGATAGGCCCAATAATACTTTTGATTAAGAACTTTAATACCTCTTATTTAAAGACATGTGAAATGATAGTTTCTCATATTTAAGGAAGAATCCACCAAGAAAAAGTACATTATTGTGTTCGGTCCATGTTTGTATTTGTCCTTTTGATGGCCCAGTTTTGTCCCCATGTGCATACACCTAGAACACACACACACACACACACACACAAATATATATATAGGTTTATTCACATACATTATGTTTATATAGGTAAACTATGGTTTGGAATATTCCAGCTTAGGCCGAAGTGGGTATGGTCGGCCAGGTTTTTCTAAGGGACCTGAGCTAACTTGTTTACTTTTATTTATTTACTACCTTACCTATCATACCTACACACTATTGTATTATATATTCACAGACTCAATATATTTAGAAATAATTGGTGGATTCCTACTAAGTATATCTCATACCCTGTATAGGCCTCCATTACACTGGGGTACCTGAACAGACCCCATGCCTACAGGGTTAGGTTATGGATTGTGTTTGTGTCATTCATTTGTAAATGGGATATTAGGAGCACAGGATTGAGTCGGAGCTCAAGATTATCATGGAATTATCCCTTTGGTATTTTTTTCATTTTTTATACTTATAAAATTCCTTATTATCTCACCTAATATATGTATATTTCTTAGATTATGTATCCTCATTTGGACATTCATGCATGATTGTATATTTGGTGTTTTCTACTTTATCAGTTATTATCTTTTGTTGCCTTTATTTTGTATTGATTCCATTTTTGATTTATTTATTCATTATTATAATATTGTTTTTCTCTGATCATGTGGGTGTAGTCTCCCTCACCATACCATCATTGGACTCTCACTACTAGTCGAAAGCCTCTAGTGTATGGGGAGGGGTGCTTGAGTCCATGTGACCGATCAGCTCGAGGAACCATTTTAGTGGATCCTAGTTTTGGAAATTACAAAGTGGTATCATAGATATTTCTATTACTTTGTATTACTATTTTGGGTTGGTAGATAAGATACTAGGAATTTTTTGGCTCTTGGTAAATATTTGTGTCTAGGAGTGATCAAATAATGCAGGGGAAAAGACTAACTAGCTAGGGATGGGATTGTTGTTTGCGCTGTCCGTTGTTACAGCTAATTATGATTTCAACTTGAGTGATTGGTTTGCTTTTTAAAATTTTTGATTTATGAGATTTATGAAAATTTACCCTTAGCCCGGTATAGAAAAGAAGTAGAATCACATGCATCATGATATGAATGTAGAGACTCACATGCCATGCATATTCCATTCCATATAGATTTCATTTCTAGGATGTTTGAGATTTTTTAATATGCCTTGTGAATTTATTATCATTACTATTATATATCATATTAAATATTTTAGTAACACACTTAGTTATATAACTTCTTAAGAACTTTATTTGGATGTCTATTTGTATAACATAATGTGTGGTTTATTACCATGTTTTTCTATACATCATGTACCTATGATTATTATTCCATGTTTAGAATTTTTACCTGCATTCCATGTTTGGGTGTTTCCTGCTTATGTATTTTTATTTTTCATTATTATTTTTTTATTTATCATGTTTTCTTATATCTTCTGCTTGTGATAGCATGCCTTATTATAATGAAAATAAATTTATGGTAAAATAAAGTATCTTCATCAACCTAAGTTGTGTTTTCCTGTATATCTTGATGGTGGTATTCTATTTGACTAACTGATTGTGACATGTTTGATCCATGGACCATTGGTTTCATAGGATGAAACATAATGGTTGTGATTAAATGGGAGACAAATTAAATCTATAAATATTGTGGTAAATTTATAAATTGGGAAATTGTAGCCCATATAATCTAACAATCATATATGATCTTGATGTACCTTGAGACAGTAGTATAAATGTAAAAGTTGTTAAAACTTAAATTATAAAAATGAATTAGTTGATCTTTAATCTTATGCTTGTCTTGAACTGAGTAGGTCATACTTAGATCATTATGCATATCATATAGACCCTTTAAGGGTGTTTTTAAATGTTCTATTTACTGACTTGATGGGACCCTTGTAGGTCACCTTTATTCTTCCATGATCAGGACCCTCATAGGTCACTTTTCTTTGATATTTTATAATAATTAACCTCATGGGGGTGTGTTATGTTTTATAGGGATGGTTATTTAAAGTTTCTTCATCCACTTATATGGGGTTACATATAAATGTATGGTGTCATATTACTTGACCAATAAACTTTTTAATTACTAAAATAATTGTTATATTCTTTTGAGATATACTTATATGAGGTGTTAGTTAATTAAAATTCCAATTACAACCTAAAGGGTGTTTTCCTCTATAGATTGGAATTGACATTTTATTTAACTAAGACCAAACCATGAGGACCTTCTTGGAAAATGAATGATGATTAAAATAGATTTTATGAAATAATTACCTAAATACAATAGGATGTCAATTAAATAATTAATTCTTAAAAGTGGGTTTGATATAACTTTCTTGTTACCTTGTGACTTTATCTAAATAAAGTACCAATAACATTTTCCTTATAACTGTTACTTGGTGCTTTAAAAAATGGGCCTTGAAAGTTTTTAAAGATCTAGTGTAAATGATTAAATCATATCAAATGAAACCTTAAACAATGTTCTTAGTTAAACCCTCATGTAAGGGTAGTTTAAATGTTTCCATGAGCTTTCCTTAAAATGGAAACATGCGTGTTGCTTGTAGTCCTATGTAACATTTCTTTGTTTTCATTGAACCTAAAGGATTGGTAGTAGAGCCTAATGGTATTTTATAGTGTGAATCTATTTTAAAGAGTGTATTTTTTATACTTTAGTAAGGTGCTATCATGTTTTAGGTCCCTTAGGAGTTAAAAACTATGGTGAATGCTTGTGAAGAGTTTCAAACAAAAGGTGTCATTCGGGTGTCATTTTTCCCTAGTATGACTATTAGTTTCTAAGATGAAACCTGTGATGGATGGGTGGTTGTTTAGTAATTTGACCCCTTTTATGGGGGTGAGCATCATGTAATGCTCGATTTAAGTGGGTTAGTTATGCATATGTCATGATCGACCTCTTAGTGGGTTTTGTGACCCTTATTTTATTCTTTTGTGACAAATAACTTGGGAGGTCATTAGCTGGATTTATAGTTGTACGGAGTGATATAAATTTGGACTTAAACCTCCTGTATGGTTCATATGATATTTAGATTCATATGGATGATAATCCTATGGATATTATCAAGTATTAGTCATTTTTTTGTTAAATCTCAGGGTAATATAAAAAGATACGTGCAGTACCCATTGAGTTTCTAAAATGATTTAGCAAACCCTATGAGTTTTTTTGTAATTGTTAATTCCTTGAGTTGTTATACTACATTCACGGGTCATCTATAAAGTAGAGTGACTTGGGCGTTAGAGGAAATCAGACTCATCCCAATGTTTAGGATGATGTTGTAAAAGTATTGGGTGTCGTAACACCACCAGTCAGGTTGGTTTAGATTTTACACATGATTCTATAGTGCATGTGGATGTAACTCAGAAGGATTTTCATGTTTATGTCTAAATTTGAATCTAATATAGAGCTCCTTCTAGTGGATAGTTTTCATATCTTTCGGTTTAACACTTGCTAAAGCACTTTAGTTGTGCCCAAAACCTGTGTTTATTGGTTAATAGATCAAATTCCATAGGATGGATTTCATGTTTCAATAAATCCAATGAATAAGAAAATTCTAATTTGTGGATTATCATGTTAATATAGGTAATAAATTTCCTTCCAAGTAGAAAGAACACAACCAATTAGGGACACTTTGAAATGGTCAACATTGGTTTTTAAATTCCCAAGGGGCGAGTAGGATGGAAATGTGTCAGTGCTTTCAAGGAAGCACAATAATGAAATAGTTAGTTGTGTATGAAACCTTTGAAAACCCCATTATTAATGGTTGGAATTTAGTGTTTGTGCTTAAATGATCATGATATACCTCAGGTGTTAAGGGCATCATCGTCAGGTAGTGATGATGCATCGACATGTGTAGTCGGGCTTCTTCAAAAGAGTTTATCAGAGATGGTTTGTCTATTCCTCTCATGCATAGTTGGTTACAGGTGGTTCAAAACTATATTGAGTACTTAATTAATGAAAGTTTATTTTATATTCATGGTAATTCATGATATCCTCTTAGTTTACTCTTTTTTTAGTGAAGATCATGTTCCCAATTTTGATATCATCCAGGATACACTGAGTGACCATCGATTATACGTCGAGCTAAATTAAAATGTTCCTATATTTCAATAAATAGATTGTGTGGGAGTTGAGCACTAGAATCATGGTTGTTCTTAGAGGTATGGTTAGTCCTGAGTGATACTTGGATTCCTGGTTAGGAAAATCTTGGATAGGCTCATATGCACCAGTTGACTCTTTGACTTGACTGTCATTAGGCTCAGCTAGTATTTTGATGCATGGATGTTTTGGATATGTACCAACATCTCGCTTGTAAACTAAAAATTATGGAATACCTTAGATGATCTCCTTATACCCCAGTTGATGATTATAAGGTTACCCTAGACTTCAGTTGGTCTCAGATGAGATTCTTCAAGGGTGACGATCCAAGTGTGTTGGATTAGTTATACACCCATGTTTGTATTGGTCATAACAACATAGATGTTGTGACTTGAGATGTCAATGGAAGTCAGATACAGGATTGGGAAGATGGTTTTGATGTAAATTAAAGGTTCCTTTGGAGAAGGTTTCATGTTTTGAGATGTGATATACCAACCATCCAAGTTGATTGTTTTTGAAAATAGTCATCCAGAAGTGGAATAACATGTTCCTCTTGTTTCATTAAATGTGGTCGATGAGGAACCAATCATAGAATGTCAACAAGATTAGGTGAGTGTAGTGTGGGTTGGCCATTATTTTTCATGTAAATTAATCTCAACCTAGATAAATGAGGTCAACTGGGATTTTAACATTCATTTAATCTATGTATCATTCAAGAGAATTGTTAAAACACTACAAGCATTCTTAAATAGAAAATTCTGGCGGTGGAGATATCATGAATCAGAGTTGGCTGTTAAATGATAGAACCTATGGTGGGGAGATACATAGGTATTATTTTTAAATATATAAATTTTTTATCATGTATCTAGTTTTACGAGACTAGAAAAGTGTCATCTCAATGTTTAAATTTGGAACACAAAATTTGTCTTGAGTTTTAATGGATCATGTACTATATTCTTAAAGTGATGTTTGGAGGTATTTTTGGTGTCAAAAATGCAATGCAACCCTTTATTTGAAACTTACAAACTATATTAGGTTGAGTGTTTTTTTCATTATTTCCCCAATACTTCTTGAGGATGATAAGTTATAAGGTGGGGAAGTTGTAACGTCTCGCATTTTGAACCAGGTGAAATTTATAATAGAATTTGAGTTTTCCAATTTGATGGATAATCCATTATCAAAACTAATATTTGGAATGTGAATAAAAGTGTTTGAACACATAAAGGTGTTGGTTTTAATTAAGTTTTACACCCTGAGTGGTGTCCCAAGAGTTTGGTCGAGTTTTGGAAGCATCAGTCTCTAAAAGCACTAGTTTTTGGAGAAGTAGAATGAGGTGCACGGTTGGTGCATGGTTAGTTTAGCCATGCAGCCCCTTTTTTTAAGGATCATGGTTTTTTTAAAACCATGAAACCTCTTATGAGAAACCATACGGCATGGTGTCAATGTGCCAGGGTTACCTTCATGGGTTATTCACAGTTTTCCCAAACCATGCACCTATCCCACACCCTTGGTTCCACTTAACCAGTATCTACACACAGTTAGGTGCATGGTGTGTTAAACTATCCAAAACAACCATGTTACCCTTTAAAAAGGGGTCTATATTTAGGTAGTGAATCCCACATGATTGGCATATGGTAATCTAATCCATGAATCCAAACCATGTGGCTCTTTAAAGGGGTATTTTTATGATTTTTCTCATGTTTCTTTTTTAAATTCTCCCCTCCTTACTTTTCCCATCCATGCACAACATCCCCTCCATGAGGTTCCTCCTCCTATCCTCTTTCCATGGATATATATTTATCATCTAAACTCTATTTCAAGTGTTATTCATCACATAAGAAGTATATCGCTTATTCTATTACTCATCCTTCCTTCTTTCTCATTTTCTTTCTTTATTATTAGTGTTATCTTCATGATATCTAATTTGCTCTATTTTCAGGGTGTTTGTTTGTTTCAAAGATTTATCTTGAACCAGATCAAATAAAAGATCTATATTGGATTATTGGAATGTCATTATTATGAGGTAGGTGGCCTATATCTTTTCCCAAAATTTCATTTTGATTTATAGATTATGTTATTGTGTCACGCACTGGTATTTCCATGCAATGCCTTTTCAATATGAAATTAAATATGTAGAACCTTATGCTTGGTTTAATTAGTCATTTTACTTTAAAATGAAACTATTGGGGGATGTTATACTTTAATCAGACCACCCCTATGGGATGTATCACTTATATGTTATGGTCTATGCTTGTTCTAGGTGATTAAATCACCCTCCTTGGGTGTTGTTTTAATACGCATGATTATTCTTCTTTATTTTTGATTTTTTTACCATTAAGGTGTTTTGGATTAACTCTCATGTAATAGATGGTTAAATTATATCAAATTATATGGTTTATTTTCCTTGCACTATTTTATAATAAAACAACCTTTGAGGTGTTTTTTCTTCTCTAATAAAAATGGGCTAATAAATACAAGATGAGGAAGATGATGAATGGAATGCTTAGGTACATGGCCTTAAAAGTTATAATAGAAATGAATAATGAGCATGGATCTCCTTGTACCCTTAAATTATGATATGTCATGTTTATTAGCATGGCATATTTTGTATTTGAACTTAAATAATTAAATGATTTGTGTACACCTTGAGTGATACTTGGGTTCCTTTTTATAGAATGACTTATATGGGATAAGAGGATATTAGAGACTATCTGTACACCTTGAGTGATACTCGGGTTCCTTTTTATAGAATTCCATGGATGAGCTCATATGTTGTTAGAGACTATATGTATTCCTAGAGCAATACTTGGGATCCTCTTTATATAATTCCAAAGATGGGATCAGTAGGCTACGCCATATGCACCTTAAGTGATACTCATATTCCTATATAGAAATTCCTAGAATGAACTCATAGAATATTTGATATTATTATACCCATGAGTGATACTTGGTACCCTAGTGGTTTACCTTGGATGGGAATGGTGGGAAGTGTTTGTATACCATGCTAGAAACGATACTCAGTACCCTATGTTGTTTACTAGGTATATAATCATTGGGTTATGCCTTTATATCATACCGAGAGTGATACTTGGGATTCCTCTTTATGGATCACCTTGGACAGACTCTTATGATGATGGGAAATTATAATTCTCCTGGTGCAATTCTTGGGATTCCTCTTTATGGATTGCCTCAGAAAGGATTAGGAATCCTTTTGATTAATAACGTCAATTAATCTTTTTTAAATATGTAATAAAAACTAGTTTCTAAGATTTAAGTAAGTATCCTCCAAGCATAATAACATGTTTAGGATCGGTCTATGTTTGTATTTGTCCTTATGATGATCCAATTATGTATCCATGTTCATAAACCTATAATATATATATATATAGGTTTATTCACCTATATTATGTCTACACAGGTTGATCGTGGTTTAGAATATTTCATCTTAGGTCGATGCAAGTATGGTCAGTCAGGTGTCCCTGAGGGACCTAAGCCAACTTATTTACTTTTATTTATTTATTACTTTACCATTCATACCTTCACACTATTGTATTATTTATTCATAGACTAGATAGATTTATAAACCATTTATGAGGTCTTATTGAGTATATCTCATAGCATTTTTGGACTTCCATTTCACTAGGGTACCTTAATAGACCTCATGCCTTCAAGGTTAGGTTATGGATTATGGTTGTGTAGTTTATTTGTACATGAGAGATTAGGAGAACATAAATGATCTAGAGCTCCGGATTCTTATAGACTTATCCCTTGGAGATTTTTTTATTCTTTTATGCTCATACTGTTCTATATTGTCTCTTCTTTTTTTATTACTTATATTATACATCCTTATCTATACATGCTTGCATTATTGGATATTTGGAATTTTCCACTTTATCAATTTTTATTATCTTCTACTGCCTTTATTTTATATTGATTCCACTTTTATTTATTTATTCATCATTCTACTATTGTAATACTCTAATAATAAGGGTATATTCTCCCCACCATACCATCATTGGACCCTCACTACTAGTCGGTATCCTTCGGTGTACGAGGAGGCATGCTTGAGGCCATGTGACCAACTGATTCAGGGCACCATTTCAGTGGATCCTGGGTTGGGAAGTTACAATTACCACCCTAGGAAGGTGAATAAGGTGGATGACTTTCTTATTTAAAAATACTATGCTATTTTTTCTATGATTTTGATTGAAAGAGATCCAATATTTATGTATTTTTAGAAGTTAGATCTTGAAGTCTTGAGGAAATGGGAAAAATATTATCTTTCTAATATGGGTGTCTAATCATCCATTCATGATAGGATTAATAAGGATTGTAAGGAAAATGTTGAATTACAGAGTAAGGTGGGGAATTTTCCTAAGTTCAACCCTGATCCTAATAGAATGATAAGGTTTAAAAAATGATTATGTGTTATATCAATACCAAAATTAAAGAATAAGCTATTGGATGAAGACCATAGTTTATCATTCTTTATATATCCTAGAAGTATCAAGATGTATAGAGATATGAAAGAGTATTTTAAGTGGGATAACATGAAAAGGGATATTGATGAGTATGTATCCTGATGACTAGTGTGTTAGAAATTTAATTCCTAGAGACAAAATTCTAATGGGATGTTATTACCATTAACTATACCCGAATGGAAATGGGAAACATTACCATGGGTTTCATCACCAGACACCCAAAAATGTATAAAGGTCATAATTCCATTTCAGTTGTAGTTTATCACCTTATAAAATCAGAATATTTTATTGTTATTATAAAATATTTCTCTCTTTATCATCTTACTTGTTCATGCATTAAGGATGTTGTGAGATTTCAGGAAGTACTCCTCTCAATCATATCAAATAAATAACTAAAGTTTACCTTGAAGTTCTGGAGAATTATTCAGTAGGATATGAATACAAAGCTGAGTTTTAGTTTTTCTTATCAACCTTGGATAAATGTATAGTCTTATAGGACCATTAAAACTCTAGAATACATGATGAGATAATTCTCTATAAATATAAAATGTTGTTGGGATCAACACCTTCCTTTGGTAGAATTTTCTTACAACAATATCTTTCACTTGATCATTCAGATGGATCCTTATGAATCCATCTATGGAAGTAAGTATAGAACTCTGAATTTCTATGATGAATTTGGGTAAATAAATCTATTGAGATTTTATCTACATGAGGAAATGGAATATAAGGTTAGATCCATTCAATAGAACACAAGGACATCTCAAAGTTGAAAAAAAATGTATGTTGAAAATCATTAATGATATATAGAGTTTAAAGTTGTTGAGAAGGTATTTCTGTGAATTTATACAAGGAAAAAGTTTATTAGATTCAAAAATAAGGGAAATATTATCCCTAGGTATATTTTCCCCTATAATATTCATGATTGATTAGGTACAATATCTTATCCCTTAGATCTTTGACCAGACATATATCAAGTTCATGATGTGTTCCATGTATGTCTCATGAGGAGGTACTTACATGATCCATTGCATGTACTGAATTCAGAGGTTGTACCACTAAAGAATGATATTTCTTATAAAGAACAATCATTATAAATCTTGGATCATAGAGATAAAGTGATTCAAAATAATACTAATCACATGTTTGATTTTTATGGAAGAATCAGAAATTCAAAGAAGTTACTTGGGAACTTAAGGATGTCATAAAGAAAATATATCCCCATTTTTTTGTATCAGTGTAACAGAATTTTAAGGGTGAAATTAATTTAAATGGGGGTCGAATGTAACACCCTAATATTTTATGATATATTTATCTTTAAGTAAATTTAAATCTCATTGATATCTTGCGATATAAGAAAACCAGAGACTAGATGAAACATAATTGATTATACGGTTTTAACATAGCTATTAAATTTGTAGAGTGAACAAGAATAACCAAATTTTTATAATTATTAATAAATATTTTAGATGAAGCAAATATATTGATAAATAAATACTCATTTTTTTCATAAAGATTTTATATGATTCAAAAATATATTTTTTCTCAAAAATGATTTTTATTGATTTTTTTTAGAAAATGTTATAATTAATTTCTAAAAATTTTATAAATTTTATTTAATAAAAATGATATAATTTTTGAAAGTTATATATAAATAATATCTTAATATTTATTTTTGAACTTTTTTTAAAAAGTATGATTTTTCAATGAATTGAAAAATATTGAAAACATTCTTTTCATTTTAATTAACTACAAAGTCACATTATATTTTGAATTAGTTTTGAAATTTAATTAGATCCTTTTGATTAAAAATAATCATTATACTTGAGTTTGGAATAATAAAAAATTTATACTTAAAAATACATTTTTTTGGAAAATAATTTTTTATCACATTTCTGAAGTTTAATTTTAAATTAAATTATAACACTTATGTGAATTGAATATGATAAAATTGATTCTATATTTGGAATTAGGAGGATAAAATTTGGAAAATGGGTCCCTTTTATTTTTTGTCATTATGAATAGTAAACTTGCTAAATATTTTTACACTCGATATGGGTAAAACTTGAAAAATGTGGTTAAAAATTTGGGATAAAGCTTTAAATTTGTTAGAGTTAGTTTTCTAGGAACAACTATTTTTACTTTGTTTACATAAATATTTTATGTATTAATATTAATAAAACTTCTTATTACATATTTTCTATTGTTTTACATGACTCTAATGTAATAATTTCCTAGAGTATATGTCGCATTGATAAGGTCATAGTAGTTACCCACTATGATGCAAACCATGATTTTCTATGATGATATTATCAAATATTATTTTTCAGTTGGATAATATACTATTATGGGACATATAGTACATAGACTGTCATGTGTGAGTACTCATAAGTAGATGAGTCTTCTTCTCATGAAGTTCGCACTTGGTAATCTCCAAGATGGGAGATTATGAGAATAGACTCACCAGTAGGAATTCCACATGTTTTGGTGTCATCAAATATTCCTGTCTACAAGCAAGTGTGATAGTCCTTATAATTTAAGATTATTATTAATTCATGTTACAACTCATGTACTTAGATGTGTTTCATAAACCATGATGATAATAGTTCATAGTGAGTTTGGATATGTTGGGTGTGTCATGAGTGACATGTCATTAATAAATAAGTTGAGGAAGGATTTTTCCCTTCCATATTTATATAAACTGATATCTCATCCCTTTAATTGGAATATAATAGTCGCATTAAATTTCATGGCCATGGGGTAATGTCGTGTTTATTTCAGATAGTCAAAGAAATACATATCAAGAATATAGGTTGGTGACATGGTTATGAAGCTTGCTTGATGAGATATTGTGGCAAACTGATTATATTACATAGTAATTATTTGTATGTGGTTGTTGATGTTGCAACATTAAGTGCATTCTCATGGGTACCTTGACCCGTTACTAGATAGTAATCTTGAACTTGAGGCATGTCCGCCTAATGCCAATGAGAAAGAATCCTATAAGGTCACAAACTAAGTATTTCTGTTGAACTGATTGAATTCTATTTGAGTTTAATTAATGGAATAAATGATATTCACAAATCTGATGAATAATTTTATTCAAGTTATATTAATCACATAAATTAAATAAATATTTATTTTCCAACATGCGAATAAAATATTTATTTTATTTATTGAATATTTTAATAAATATTTATTCACTAGATTTTGAATAAAATATTTATTTATGAATAAAATATTTATTCGACTGTTCAATAAATGATATAAGAGTTTGAATGGACCAAGACCGAGTCCGGTGAAAAATATTAATTAACAAGACCATTACATATTATTTTTTATTGTGAAAGTTGGATCACAACACAAAATAATAATAATATAATTATTATTATGTGGAATGGGGTTTATTAAAAGAAATAAATGTTATTTAATGTCCTGTATGAAATTAAATAATATTTTAAATTAAAACCTAACTCTATAAATAGACGGTTATGTATATTGTGTAGAAAATTAAAAAATTGAGAATATATAATTGTTTCCCACAATGAATTCTCTCTTAACTCTTCCTTCTCTCTCCCTCTTAAGAATGAGAAGTGTAATAGAGATTTATTCAAGACCAAAGAACGAACGATCAAGAAAAAATAATGCATGACATTAGTCTCTCCGCGCTAGCACCCAGAGATCGAGTGGTGTTTCTCGAAGATCATTGGAGCACGTGTGGATCACCACTAGAGGGATTATATCCTTAGAACCTCACAGTGCAACAAAGGTAATTTGAAATAGTCCTTTTATATGATCAACATTCACCAATGAAGAAATTTACAAAGCTTGGATATTTATTTTTGCAAATATTAAATAAATTAATTATAAATTTTATGTGTAAGATCATCGGTCATGGTTTCGGGAAATGACTATTAAAAGAATTTTTAATATATCACCCACATTTCAATTCTTCCATTATGCTCAGAACCATCAAGTGGTATTAGAGTGATCATGTTTAAATTTATAATTATTTATTTGATTGTTTATATATGCCCAATTGTGGTTATATTTTCATTTCATGTTATTCGTTCTTTAATATGATTTGAATTAACATGTTATCAACATATTAATCTTGTTCATTTAGTGTTTCATTTTATTAATGGTTTAAGAACAATTGAATAATGATTGAAGATCCCATCGGTAATTTCCAAATCATTGGACAATAAAACTGGGTTACACGATGTGCTGTAAGAGCACACACTGTATACCCATTCACATTGTATCTAGATGTGTTGAGAAATTAATTACACACTATGATTTTATTGCACATCGTGTGTTGACCGGTCCAACCTGGAACATGAAAAGTAGATATAGGGTATATAGATATCATGTACACACCATGTAGTCTAGCCAAGTTAACATGCTGAATCCCCAGGCGTGTGACTTGGATATACAGAAATCGAGGTACATGGCATGCAGCTGCATGTACATACCGTGTAGTCTCCCATTAATGGAAAAAATTAAAATTACACTAAATTTTAAAATTGAAGCATTAAAACCTTATTTTATTGATTGTCACACCATAGTGTGTTTGAAAATTTAATAATGGTTTTAAATAATTTTAAATTCTCAATTAATTTATTATAATTAATATGTCCTTATTAGTTCTGCCATTTATTTTCCATGAATTCCATTAATGATGGCTATCTCCAAAAAATATCAGATGATCATTAAGATTAAAGGGAACTAATTGATTAATTTATCAATTAATTAATGAAATTATGTGTATATTAAATAATAAAATAATAAATAAATGCTATCCATTTACTTTTGTGTATTTGTTGCATGTATGGCCTTTCATAAGCTTGACTAAAACCTATGTATATTTTGGATGTTTTAATTTAATTTATTGCATGAGTTTTCAATTATTTAATATTAAATTAAATGATGTCCTATGAGTCATCCCTCCCTCCATTATTATGTAATACCTATGTGTCCAAGTATATTTATGTAAACCCCTTTAACGAATCCTTCATCTCCCCTCACCTATGTGTGAGTTATAAATATTTATAATTAGTGGAGCGTCCTAAGGTGTATATAGTTGGTTCAAGACAGAACCATAATGATACCAACCCAAGTGATACATAGATGGACAAGTTTCATGGTGTAACTTATGTCAAGACCGGAAATATGAGTTATTTCTCCTAGGTCAAAGGTTGCTTTAATATCCTCTCATTAAATCAACCATCAGATAAATCTCATGAACAAGTCATTTAATTAATTATTTATTTTTGTCTTTAAAATTATTTATTTTATGGATGCAAGGCCACAATCACATAAATAAATGAATTAATGTGCAAGGATTTAAATTAAATAAATAAATTATGCATCAGTGTTTTATCCAACATCGTTAATTAATTAAGTAACATCTACTTAATATTAACAACATGTGTAAAGGATAAAACAAGATAAAAATTTATGAATAATAAATTAAAATCCCTTAATTAAATGTTAAGTCAGACTAAGCCTTCCATTACTTGATTGGAAATGAAACCATAGAACTAAGTGTAGTACATGGCCAAAGTATGGACACTTACTTTTATCGGGGAGTCCTGTCATGAACCAACCTGGGTCAACCCTGAACCAGTCAACCGAGCTGATCTGTGGCATGGACCGAAGGGTGTTCTTGATCCCCGTGGGCTAGAAACTAGTGTTTGGAATCAATAGAGTACACAAAGGGAACAATTTCTCCCAAAAAATAATAAATAAATAGAATAGAAAAATGAAACCAAACAGCCCAATATATAAACAGTACCAAACTAAACATCTTTTATATAAGGATGAAAGGTATAACCACTATACAATAAAAACAACCACACAAGTTGACTACATGATTTCCATGTGACCCTGAAGGTGACTCTCCAACACAAAGATCATCCATCACCCAAGGCGATCGAACTCGATATGGAAAACCTGCACCTAAGGCTAAAAATAAGATGAAACTATAGGTGTGAGTATTAAAACTCAATACGCTATCCTGATAATATATTACCAATATACTTCCTTTAAAATAAAAAAATATCAACTTCTAGTTTGAACTATAATATATAAAAGTAATATTTTCAACACGTTTTACTTAAAAAAAAAGTACGGCCCATTTCCCTCCTTCATTTTAAAACTAGTTTCATTTCATTAGTGATACGATAAAATTTTCAAGGGGGAAGTAATTATTTCTTTTTAAATAGAACAAGAGAGTATAAATAACTTTTACTTTAAAAACATTTTTCATAAAACATTGGAAGTGAGATCATCACTTTCCAAGAAAACACCACACAATGAGAAAACCATGATAACCACATAACATGGGTAATGGAAATAAACATACAAGTATCTCAATCATCACTACAGGTAGCTAAGTGCTAATATACATGGGTGAACCTAGCAGATCTTGAATAATCTAGAACATAATAATAAATGAGACCCATCCCTAGTTTCATGCCACACATGATGAAATAAGAAAAAACCCTAACATTCCTGGCCACCCTAACTCAAGACAGATCAAAGGGAAAATCCCATAGCAATAAAACCAAATATATTCACCTACTATGGGCCAATAACTAGTGCGTAGACTAGACATTATAGCAATTTTTATTAGAAAATTATCTCACAGTTCCAGGTTCACATGCCTCATGTAAAAGGGGGTGATCTAACCGATGTTAGCCGAGCATCCAATATCAAGAAAATAATAATAATAATCCAACAATATGACTCACCCTGAGTCTCCCCAAGGATCTATCTCTTGACATAGAATAGATAGAACACAAGGAGTCTGTACTGAGGATCTCCAATAATGGATCACAAGGATTCCACAGCACAAACACCACATCCATTAAACATATACAAGGAATGAGAATCATCCAAAGTAGGTTTTTATAATAAACACATTCACCATTTTCACAAAGTTTCCAAATGGGCCTTTAAGAATTTTTAACAAACCAACATTCATCAAAGATACAAATCCACCTTTCATAAAGGGTGTGAAAACAAAATTTTCCATTTCAAAATAATTTAAAAATCCTTATAAAATCTTTACGTAATGCTTTTAATCCAAGACTATTTTTATAAAAATGCTAATTGGGCCACTAACCGGAAATACGTGCCAAATCACCATAAAATCCAATACACTTTCTTTTATAAAAAACAAAATTACTAGGGAAACCCATATAAGGAACCCAAAACGTCATTTTTCATGTTTCCAATATATTTAAAAACCCAAACCATGCATTTTATGTCACAAATAACCCATAAAATCCAACTGAGCATTTAATCAAACACTTGGTGTGCGCAATATAACAAAACAACACTATTTATCACAAAACAAAGAACAAACTACCCTTTTTCACACCAAACAACTTATAAAAGGATCATATAACAATATTTAGAATGTAAAAAAGGTTTTAATAGCATAAAATCAAATGTTCTTAAATTATGAAGGCTACTGAATGGGAAACCTACCTCAAATTTATGGTTCACCAACAACGCATTCCCAAAATCACTCCATGAGGGTTCTAAAACCCTAGGTCTATGAAGAGGAACCCTAAATAAAAAAAACCCCAACATAAATCAAGGTTAAAATCAAACCCTGGGTCAACATAACCATGGGAGATTATAAACTCAAGAAGAAATGGAAAAATAAGGAAGAGGGAGAAGAGATGAGAGGGTTACCTTGAGAGATAAATCCCAAGATTTGAAGAAATCCACTTAGAATCGCCCTAAAAGGCTGTGGGAGGCATCAAGAAGAGGGGAGAGACCTCCTAGGATCAAACGATCTGAATAGTGAAGGAAGAGAGTGTTTTGGATTAAAATACCAAAAGGAGAAACTTTGAAAATCAAGAAATTTTAGATGTGGAAAACTCGCACGGTTTGGCCGCACGGTTTACCAAACCATGCGCCAACTGTGTAGTAGCCACTTTCTGTGAGAAGATCGACCACACGGCTAACCCTCATGGTTTTACATACCATTCACAGACTATATAGAAGGTTATGTTTGAGGACTATACTCTCCACACAGTTACCTGGGTTCTGCCACACGGTTTACCAAACCATGCACCGACCGTGCGCATGCCATTGTCATGCCAAAATTTCAAAATTTTCTCTAAAAACTTCCAAAAAAATAAAGTTAAACCATGTAGTAAAAACTAGACAAAGAAAATTTTAAAAATTGACCCCCTATCACACCCATAACACGAGATAATGACTAATATTCCTAATGAACTGGAACATAATAAAAGACATGAAAAACTAGGTGTGAAAATTCTCCCCACCATTAACGCTTTCCACCCTTAGAAATCCATAACACTATCCATTTTTTTTATCAATGAATAAGGATTCCATAACTACACAATCCAACCTCTTAAACTATGAACAAAACATCCACTACTAATGGAACTTATGCCTCTTGTACGAAATAGAACAACAACCGGAAACCACTTCCTGAGAATCAATGGGAAAGATCAAGCCACAAAATATACAACAATTCCAAGAAAAGTATCATTGGGCCTTCTCCCAATAGTCCCAACAATCACCCAAATTGAAGAGCACACAAAAAATACAATGATTCCAAGGGAGGACAAAGAAGAATCCCCACCATTAAGAAACAACTAGCACCTGACAATCTCTTAAAAGAAAACTCAATGAGACCCATTGTGGGTCTCCCCACCATTAAGAACCAACTAACACCACTCAAATAAAAATTAAGCACATGCTGAAACTGGACCTTTCCCACACATACCAACCAAAAATCTTCCACGTCGTCTTACCAACCAAGGCTAAGAAGAATGCAACAAGAGAATTTAAACTACTCACTCTTGAATGGAGTAGACAAGAAATGAGCAAACACTCTTCACAAACCTGGGATTCCATACTACATGCTAGCTTCACTATGGGACCTATGGATGGAGTTTTGATGATTTAAGCATTTTATACCTCACATTTAGGAATTTACAATCCTAACCAAGAACACACATCACCCGATTAGATAAAAAGAAAACCCAAAAATTTCAGAAATGAAAATCAAACTTCCATTGGAAATAGCTATTCATTAAAGGATTTACATCATCCCTTACATTTCAAACACCAAAACACCACCAGTATAACCTCCACAAAAAAATAACTCATACAATTGGGTAGAAACATACAATAAAGAAATTTAAATGAGTTCCCAACTATACATCACTTTTGAGAGTTGGATCCATGATGATTTCTAGAAACACCCAAAAAAATTGCTGCAAGTGACCCATGTATCCACAAGCATGGAAGGGTTTTGGAGTACTAGGAAACAATGGCTTCTTATGGGACAATTTTCTACACTGATAACACACAAGGATATCATGACCAAAATAGGTTGTTGAAAGACCCTATGCCTTTTTATTCCATGACCATCTCTAATAGCTTCCAGTTGTTTTCCTACCTTCTTACCTAAATTTTCTCCACTGCTTACTGGGATTGAAGGAGGAAGGACTACCTAAGGCACACCCGCCATCACTTATTCAAAATGGATGGATTGTATCACTATATCAAAAAAAGAGATTAGATTGAGCAATGAAACCTTCAACTACAGATCAGGACAAAGCCCAACCTCAAAACATCGAGTCTTTATAGGATAATTCTCAACATACTTTAAAAGGTAAGGAACTAGGTCCAAAAAGTGACGAAGATACTCCAACATCGATCCATCTCCTTGCTCCAAACAGTACATCTCTATCCCCATTTTCACCCTTTCTTTCACAAAAAATACTGAAGAATGAATGAAGTGTTAAAGAACTCCCATGTAAGATCTTCACAAGGATTGTTCTGAGATACTGACTTCCACCACATTCATGGTGAACCATCAAGCATGAAAGTTGTAAACTTAACTTTCAATAGCTTGGGAAAATCAATAAGGCTAAAGTTGATTTTGATCTTTTTCATTCACTATTCTGCTTCGAGAGGATCCTCTTGGCCATAAAAATAGGTGGATTTAGCTTAAAAAACTCAAGAACAAAATATTTAGGTTAATCAACTAGAAATCTTTCTAATGGGTAATTACCCATAGTCTCACTACGATCACAAATCAAAGATCCATGGTGACAATTGCTGAACAAAGAAAATACAAAAACTAAATGAAGGCCAACTCAACAAAAAAATCCTCAAGAACAACACTACATAAGTGACAAGAATTGAATATAGAAAAACAAGACACTATTAATAATCGTGAAAAAATATTTGATTTAAAACGAACCCGGTGAGTTGAATGCTCACCATTGGTATTCCTTAGAGTCTCACTCATATACACGTTTTCTGGGCCACCCTGGGCACCCATCCACCATGGCATGTCAGGCATCCTTCCACATTTCTATATTCCACCATGAGTGTGATCACCCATTAGAACACCAAGACTAAAACGAAACATCCTCATTTTCCGAACAAATCATTTATCCTAATTAAAAAATCACGAATCTTACAAAGGAACACTAACCACTAAGTAAAAAATCATTTTCATATTCTATGCATCAAACCATTTTACCATTCTTGAAAAATATACCCCATAGATTTATGTCAAAAATAATTTTTTCTAGTAGTTCAACAAATATTATTTCATTAATAACTATTTGGTTAAAAACTTACTCCTTTTCATTTAAAAAAAATTCCAAAACAAACATCCATTTTCCATAAACTCTAATCCTTGTTTATAAAATCACAATTTCATTGAATCATTTCAATTTTACCCCCAACAGGTCATTTTATAAAAACTCATTTTTCTAAAGTCTTCCACAAGGTTAATTCTAAAAATCCCATTTTTCTACTTTCCAAAATCCCAAACATTACCATTACAACTTGTTTTCACAAATCCAACACATGGGTTTTCAAAACAATTTTCAAAATTCAAAAAATACTCGAAGAAACTCATAAGAGGGAACTAGTGTTTGTGGGTGACTTGACCATATGTTTTGCAGCCATATGGAAAACACACCACCAACACAAAGAGACTTCTAAGACCAGCACCCATATCCAAATGTATTTCTAGGACCTTTGAGCTCAATGAGACCATTATCCCAACTCCCATTTTCGTATCCCAATTACCAAACAATCCTTAAAGACCAAAGAAACTAAAAAAACCTAACTTCCCATGGAAACCTAAGGATCAGAACCAGAAAGAGTTAACGATTCTATTTTTGTACCTTCCTCTTGAGTCTCGATAACCCTACTCCATCTACCTTAACATCCCCAAGTAACAAAGAGAACTCTGAAAAGAAAGGTCTTATAAAATATTACCTCCTATAATACCATTTTTTCATGAACCAACCCAGGTCAACCCTAAACTAGTCACCCAATCTAATTTTTGGTATGGCCTGAAGTGCGTTCCTAATCCCCATAGGCTGGAAACTAGTTTTAGGCATCAATAGAGTACAAAAAGGGAATGATTTCTCCCAACAAATAATAAATAAATAAAATAGTGGAAAGAAACCAAAAAACCCAATATATAAATAGTACCAAACTGAACATCTTTTACATAAGGCTAAAAGGTACAATTACTATACAATAAAACCAATCGAACAAGATGACTACATGATATCCATGTGACCTCACGGGTCACTCTCTAACACAAAGATCAACCATCTCCCAAGGCGATCGAACTTGAGATAGAAAACCTACACCCAAGGCTAAAAACAAGAATAAACTATAGACATGAGTATTAAAACTCAGTAGGTTATCCCGATAATCTATTTCTAATAAACTTTCATTAAAATGAAAGAAATATCAACTTAAAGTTTGAACTAAAATTTATTAAAGTAAGCTTTTATACACATTTTAATTAAAACAAAGTATGGCTCATTTCCCTCCTTCATTTAAAAACTAGGTTCATTCAATTAGTGATACAATAACATTTTAAAGAATAAAGTGATGCTTTATTTTCAAATAGAACAAGAGAGTATAAATCAATTTTACTTTAAAAACATTTTTCACAAAACTTTGGATAGAGATCATCACTTTCAAAGAAAATTCCACACAATGAGAACACTATGATAACCACTTAACAAGGGAAATGGAAATAAACATTTAATTATCTCAATCATCACTGAAAGCATCTAAGTGCTAATAAACATGGTTGAACTTATGATATCATGAATAATATAGAACATACTAATACATGAGACCCATCCTGGGTAACATGCCACTGATAATGAAATTAAAAATTCCCTAACACTCTTGGCCACCCTAAATCAGGACAAACTGAGGGGAAAATCCCATAGAAAAAAACCCAAATATATCCAACTACTATGGGCCATTGGATAGTATGTAAACTAGCATGTGTAGAAATCATTCTCATAAAATTCTATCTCTATTCTAGGTTCCCATGTATCATGTACAAGGGGTGATCCAACAAATGATAGATAAGCATCCAATCACAAGAATGTAATAATAATAATAATAATCCAACAACGGGCCTCACCCTAAGTAACCCCAATGACCAATCTCATGCCATATAACAAATAGAACATAAGGATTCCATACCGAGGATCTCCAATAATGGATTATAAGGATTCCATAGCATGTACATACCATCCTTTAAATGTAGACAAGGCATGAGAATCATCCAGAGGAGGTTTTCTTAATAAAAACCTTCACCATTTTCATAAAGTTTCCAAATGGGCCTTTAAGCATTTTTCACAAACCAACATTCATTAGATATGAAAATCAAACTTTCATAAAGGATGTGAACACAAAATTTTATATTTCAAAATCATTTACAAACCCTTATAAAATTTTTACATCACACTTTCAATACAATACCATTTTAATAAAAATGCAAATTGGGCCACTAACCGACAATACGTGCCAAATCACCATAAAAGGAAATACACATTCTTTTATAAAAAACAAAAATACTTTGGAAACCCATAAAAGGAACCCCAAACATCATTTATCATGTTTACAAGATATTTACAAACCCAAACCATGAATTTTATATCACAAATCACCCATAAAATCCAACCATATATTTAATCAAACACTTGGTGCGCGCAATATAACAAAACGACACTATTTATCACAAAGCAAAGTACAAACCACCCTTTTGAACACCAAAAAACTTATAGGATCATATAACGATATTTATAATTTAAATAAGGTTAAAAAATAATGAAATCAAATATTCTTAAATTATGAATGCAAATGCATTGGAAACCTACCTCGAATCCATGGAGCACCAACAACGCATGCCTGAAATCACTCCATGAGGGTTAAAAAACCCTAGGTCTACAAAGAGGAACCCTAAATGAAAACAAAACTCAAAATAAATCAAGGGTAAAACCAAAACCTAGGTAAAAATTACCATGGGAGACAAGAAACTCTAGAATAAATGGATGAAGAATGAATATGGAGAAGAGAGGAGAGGTTTACCTTGATAGATCTAGCCCAAACATTGAAGAAATCCACTAGGAATAACTCTAGAAGGAGTTGGGAGGTGTTAAGAAGAGGGGAGAGACCTACTAGGGTCGAATGAGCTGAATGGGGGAGGAAGATGGTGTTTTGGATTAAAATCTTGAATTGGGAAACTTGGAAAATCAAAAAAATATATCTGGGAAACTTGTATGGTTTGGCTGCATGGTTTACCAAACTGTGCGCCAATTGTATTGTAGCCACTGCCTATGAGAAGATTGACCACATGGCCAACCCTCTAGTTTCACATACTATGCACAGACCATGTGGTAGGTTCTACCTAAACCCACCACCTACTGTATGGGTACCTCAATTTGGTCACACGGTTTACCAAAGTGTGCACTAACAATGTGATAGGTTTTGTCCAAGGCCTACACCTGCTGCACAGTTACCTGGGTTTGGATGCACAGTTTACCAAATCATGCACAGATCATGCATAGGTCACTACCAATACAAAATTTCTATATTTTCTCCAAAAACTCCCAAATGAACTGAAGGTCAATCACAGAGTAAAAACTAGACAAAGAAACAACTAAAAATTGAACCCCCATCACACTTGAAACTCAAGAAAAGGATCAAGATTCCCGATGAATCATAATATAATAAAGACTTGAAAATAGGGTGTGATGAGTTCTCATTAGAGTTTTGGGTTGACTTAACCAAATTTTCTTTGAGTTTAACATCAAAAGTTTGTTCAATACAAATTTGGCAGAAAGTGTTGATGAAATCCAAGTAAAGATTTCAAGATGGGGGGATACACTCAACAGATCAAGGAGTTGTAAGTCTTAATTTTGAAAGATTGCCTACCTAATTACATTCTTATGGTTTTCATGGCCAAATTCTAGATTATTAAGAAAATTAATGGGGATACTTTCCACTAGAATGTTAAAGCAACTATACATTTCGATTTCAATGGTGAGGGAAATTGAGACTTGAAAAAATAGTGCGATATTAAATAAATAAATAAATAAAAACATTTAATTTATTATATCTCACTTATTTTGTAATCAAGAAAATTAATAATAATATGCTATTTTTAATTTTAGAATAAAATGACAAGTTCATCATTTACACTATCCATATGATCAATATTGGAGAAAGATAACCTCCTAACTGGAAGAAACTTCTAAGAGTGGTTTAGATGCCTTCGGGTTATGCTACACCATGAATGGAAATCTTATGTTCTAGAATCCTCAATGCCTAATTTTCCTACTGAATAGGTGAGTGATGAAGAATTACTTTTCTATGAAAAACATTTGAGCGATGTGGTTGATGTTAAATGGTTGATGATTTCATCAATTTTTAGTGAACTAATTAAGTCTCATGAAAACATGGATGTGTATAGAATGATTGTGCACCTATGTGGTCTTTACCAAGAGAGAGATAGAAAGGAATAGTTTTAGATTTATAAGTTTATATTTCATATAAATCTTAGAGAGGGTTTCCCATATGGGCCTCACATAGTCATGATCATTGAAACATTGAGCGCTTAGAGGTTCTAGGGTTTAAAATCCCTGAAAAACTGAGCACTAACCTCATTCTGACAACACTAACTTATAGATTTTCCGTATTTGTTGTGAATTTTAATATGAACAACATTGATAAGTCTCTTCTAGATCTTCTTACTCTTCTTTTCCATGTAGATAATGATACGAAGAGTGAAAACCCTTTTATCCTTATGGTAAACAAACGGAAAGTTAAATCGAAGAGATTTAAGCCCAAAGATTCTTCAGACCCTTCCAAGAAGAGGAATATCAAATGGAAAACAATGGAACAAGATGTTGTCTATTTTTTATTTTACAATAAGGTCCACTGAAGAAAAACTACACCCATCCAAATAAGCAAGGGAATCTTCATGTGCATTTTTTGTTGATTTCAATTTATCTATTTCTAAAAATTGGTTATTAAATATAGCTTATGATGATCACATATTTATTCAAATATAAGAACCAAGTAGATTTAGAAATATTGACTGAGGAGAGGTAGATCTTCAATTAGAAAATAGAGATAAACATTTTTCTATAACTATTAGGTACTACCACCTCACATTGCTGATCGAAATGATCTTGCTTTTAAATGGTTGTTATTAAGTTTATTTGGTTATAAAAAACATTATTTTTTGTATCAAAACTTGATACGAATGGATTTATTTTCAAATTTTGGACTAAATGTTTCTTATTTTATAAAGATAATATTTTTATGGTAAGTCACATTTAAATAATGGTCTTTATGTGTTGGATTATATTAAGCAAATAAATGGAAATCAATAATGATGTTACTTCACATGAATCATACCACACCCAACATTGGAATCACTAGCTAGGTCATAAAAATGAAAAGAACTTGACTAAATTACATCAAGATGGATATTTAGATTCTTTTGAACTAAAACCACTTAGTGTATTTCATGCATGATTACAAGGAAAATGACCAAACCCCCATTTAGTGGGAAATGTGAGAGGGTTAATGATATTCTTGAATTAGTTCATACTGATGAGTGTGGACTATTTCCTATTGAAGCAAGGGGTGGGTACACATACTTCATAAATTTTACTTATTATTTTATATTTATGGATATTTCTATTTAATGAGGTATAATTCAGATTATTTTTACAAATTAAACAAATACAATAATGAATTTGAGAACCGGATTGTCAATAAGATTAAGAAACTTCACTCAGACCATGGTGAAGAATATCTTAATCAACACTTAATTGATTATCTATGGGAGTTTGGGATTTTATCTCAACTCAATCCTCATTATAAGTCTCAGTGTAATGGTTTAAGTAAAATGAGGAACCTCACCTTGTTGGATATGGTGAGATCAATGATGAGTTATGTGAGTCTTTCATTATCCTTTTGGGGATACACGTTACAAAAAATAGTATATGTACTAATCCGAGTGCCAACTAAAGTAATATATATTATACCATATTAATTATGGAATGTAAAGAAACTCTTGTTGTCTTACTTACATGTGTGGGGTTGCAAATCATTTTTTAAGGCCTCTTCAGGTAACAATCTTTCACCCCGAGTCATAAAGTTTATCTTTATAGGATATCCAAAAAAAATAATACTACCTATAAAATCCTTCATAAAAAAGGTTTTTAGTTGATATAAATCCCACATTTCTTAAGAAGAATCTTATATATAAAAGAGATAGTGGTAGTGAGATAGACTTTGATGAATTTGAGGCTTAATATGTACAAGAGTTTGCACAGTAAAAAACTCTAAAAAGCCCTATGAAAGAAATTGTTCCATATACACAATTACTATATAGAAGAATCAGATAGGTTAGAGAAATAGAATGGTATATTTTTCCGATCACCAAGAATAGTGACTCGTTATTAGTTAATAATAATGATCCTCTAACCTACAAGGAATCGATAAGTGGCACAAATGTTTACATGTGAAAAGAAGCCATGAATTCTGAAATAGATTCCATGTACCAAAACCAAGTTTGTATTTTGGTAGAACCTGTATTATATGTAAATACCATTGGTTAAAAATGAGTATTTGAGAACAAAGTGGACATAGAAGGACAAATCAATACCTATAAGGCATGACTAGTTGCAAAAGGGTTTAAATAGTGTCAAGGCATTGACTAAGAAGAAACCTTTTCACTGGTTTCAATGCTAAAATACATCATAATTATACTTTACATTATAGATTTCCATGATTATAAGATTTGTAAAATGGATGTAAAAATATCCTTCCATAATAGTAACTTTTAAGAAGATGTCTATATGACATAATCTTAAGGTTTTGTGACTCCCAAGGATTCCAACTTGGTATTTAAGTTTAAAAGATCCATTTATGGATTAAAAAAACCATCCAGGTCTCTAAAAATTCAGTTTTATGAGGCCATAATGTAATTTGGTTTCATAAAGGGTGAATGTGAGTCATGTGTCTATAAAAGATTTAGTGTAAGTGAAGTCATTTTCTTAATAGTATATGTTGATGACATATTACTCATTGGAAATGAAATACCAGTCTTACAGTCTGTTAAGGCATGGTTGAATAAATGATTCTCTATGAAGGAATTAGTAAAGGCATCATATATTATTGGGATCAAGATACATCGTGATATATCCAAGAGGTTTCTTGTCCTAAATCAAAGTACATACATTAACAATATACTAAAGAAATTTTGTATGAAATAATCCAAGAGGGTATTGTTTCTAGAATCACATGGCATTCATCTTTCCAAGAAAATGTGTCCTCGGACATATGAAGAAATAAATAGAATGAAAATTATTCTATACGCATCATCGATTGTGTTATTCATATATGTTATGCTTTGTATTAGGATAGATGTCGCGTATCCATTAAGTGCAGTAGGAAGATATTAAGTTGATTCAGGTGACTGGCATTAGATGACAGTCAAGACTATACTTAAGTATATGAGGCATATTAAGGATATGTTTCTAGTTTATAGAGAATATGAGGAACTAGTCATCAAAGGATATGTATACACTAGTTTCCAAACTGATCAAGATGACATGAAGTCACAAATGGGATATATCTTCACTCATAATGGAGGTGTTGTGAGATGGAAGAGCTCAAAGAAAGATATGGTTGTAGATTATAAAGTATATTCTGAGTATATTGTGACTTCTAAGGTAGCTAAAGAAGCGATATTTATGCATAAATTCATCCAAGATCTTGATGTGGTGCCTAGAAGTAAAGATCTTGTCACACTCTATTATGATAATACTACAGTGATGACTCTTGAAAAAGAGACAAGGTCACATCAGTGGATAAAACATATATTTCAGAAGTATCATCTCTTGAGGTATTTTTCTTAGAGAGGTGTAGTTGCAGTGAGAAGTATTTCCATGAAAGAAAACACTGTGGACCCCTTGAATAAATCCTCGACTCTCCAGAAACATGACTATCATGTGAGGTCTAGAGGACTGAAGGTTGTAGGTAGTTGGCTCTAGTCTGAGTGGTAATTTGTTGGAGTTGGTGTCCTAGGACCAACTATTTTTACTTTGATTACATAAATATTTGTTGTATTGAATATTAATAAAAATTCTTATTACATATTGTTTTTTTTATTGATGACTCTAATGTAATAATGTCCTAGAGTATACATTGCATTGATAAGGTCATAACAGTTCCCCATTATGATGAGAACCTTGATGTACTATGACAATATTCTCAAATAATGTTATGCGGTTAGATAATGTACTATGATGGGACACATAGTAAATATAATGTTATGTGTGAGTACTCATAGAAGCAGTATGGATGCATAAATTCTTCCAATATCTTGATTTGGTACTTAGAAGTAAAGATCTTGTCATACTCTATTGTGATAATACTATAGTGATGGATCTTGAAAAAGAGACAAGGTCACATCAGCAGACGAAGCGTATATTTCAGAAGTATCATCTCTTGAAGTATTTTTCTTAGAGATGTGTAGTAGCAGTGAGAATTATTTCCATGAAAGAAAATATGGTGAACCCCTTGACTAAATCCTCAACTCAGCAGAAACATGACAATCATGTGAGGTCTAGCAGACTGAAGGTTGTAGGCATTTGGCTCTAGTCCAAGTGGGATTTTTTTGGAGTTGGTGTCCTAGGACCAACTATTTTAACTGTGATTACATAAATATTTGATGTATTGAATATTAATAAAAATTATTATTACATATTGTTTGTTGTTATGGATAAATATAATGTAATAATATCCTAGAGTATACGTTTCATTGATAAGGTCATAACAGTTCCCCACTATGATGAGAACCTTGATATACTATTACAATATTCTCAAATAATGTTATGTAGTTAGATAATGTACTATAATGGGACACATAGTACATATAATGTTACGTGTGAGTACTTGTATGAAGATGAGGCTTCTTCTAATGAAGTTCACACTTTGTAATCTCCAAGACAGGAGATTATGAGAACAAACCCGCCAGTATGAATTCTGCATGTTTTGGTGACATTGATTATTCTTATCTATGAGCATGTGTGATGGTCCTTAAACATTAATATTATTATTAATTCATGTTACAACTCATGTACTTATATGTATTTTAAAAACCATGACGATAACAGTTCATGGAGAAGTTGGATACATTGGGTGTGTTATGAGTGACATATCATTAATGAATAAGTCGGGGAAGGATTTTTCCCTTTCATATTTATGGAAGAAGATATCTCATCCCTGTGATTGGAATAGAACCGTCACATTAAATTCCATGTCCATGGTGTAATGACGTGTTTATTTCAGATATTGAAAAAAGGAAATATCAATAATATAGGTTGGTGACACGGTTATGCAACCTTTTTTATGCGATATTGTGATGAATGGATTATATCACACAATGAGAATTCGTATGTGGTTATTGACATTGCGACATTAAGTTATTTCTCTGGGGTTCCTTGACTCGTTGCTATACAGTAATATTGGACTTTAGGCAAGCTCTCCTAATATCACAACAATCACTGCCTGAAAACATTATGAAAAATGTGGTCTTATGAATGCATATTCAAACTTGTACATACGAGATTAGATATAAATACATAGAAACATACTTTTCATAATGTTTTGAGTCAGTGAGAGTTGAAAGGAGAAGAGTCATCAAGCAAAAGGAGTGTCGCCAATCCACTAGAAATTGTGCCAAGTTATTACAATTTATTACAATTGATTTTATTTCTAATTATTCCTAATTATTCTTAATTATTCCTAATTATTCCTAATTATTCCTAATTATTATTAATTATTCCTAAATATTCCTAATTATTCCTAATTATTAGTAATTATTACTAATTATCCCTAATTATTAATAATTATTACTAATTATTCTTAATTATTCCAAATTATTACTAATTATTCCAAATTATACCTAATTATTCTAAATAATTTCTGGTAATTACAAATTATTCCTAATAATCACTAATTATTCTTAATTATTATTAATTATTACTAATTATTACTAATTATTACTAGTTATTACTAATTATTCCTAATTATTACTAATTATAACTAATTATTACTAATTATTCCTAATTATTCCTAATTATTCCTAATTATTCATAATTATTGCTAATTATTCTTAATTATTCTTAATTATTTATAATTATTGCTAATTATTGCTAATTATTCCTAATTATTACTAATTATTACTAATTATTTCTAATTATTCCTAATTATTCCTAATTATTCCTAATTATTCCTAATTATTGCTAATTATTCCAAATTATTGCTAATTATTGCTAATTATTCCTAATTATTCCTAAGTATTGCTAATTATTTCTTAGTATTCCTAATTATTCCTAATTATTCCTAATTATTCCTAATTATTCCTAATTATTCCTAATTATTCATAATTATTTCTAATTATTTCTAATTATTCCTAATTATTCCTAATTATTCCTAATTATTGTTAATTATTGCTAATTATTGCTAATTATTCCTAATTATTCCTAATTATTGCTAATTATTTCTAATTATTTCTAATTATTACTAATTATTCCTAATTATTCATAATTATTGCTATTTATTCCTAATGATTGCTAATTATTCCTAATTATTCCTAATTATTCCTAATTATTCCTAATTATTCCTAATTATTCCTAATTATTCCTAATTATTCCTAATTACTGCTAATTATTCATAATTATTGCTAATTATTGCTAATTATTCCCAATTATTCCTAATCGTTGCTAATTATTGCTAATTATTGCTAATTATTGCTAATTATTGCTAATTATTGCTAATTATTGCTAATTATTGCTAATTATTAATAATTTTTCATAATTATTCCTAATTATTCCTAATTATTGCTAATTATTGCTAATTATCGCTAATTATTGCTAATTGTTCCTATTTGTTCCTATTTATTACTTTTTATTACTATTTATTAGTATTTATTAGTATTTATTAGTATTTATTAGTATTTATTACTAATTATTGCTAATTAATACTAATTATTACTAATTATTACTAATTATTACTCATTATTACTAATTATTACTTTATATTACTATCTATTACTATCTATTATTATCTATTACTATTTATTACTATCTATTACTATTTATTACTATTAATGAGTATTTATTACTATTTATTACTATTTATTACTATTAATTACTAATTATTACTAATTATTTCTGATTATTACTATTCATTACTATTTATTGCTTATTGTTACTATTTATTACTAATTATTACTAATTATTACTAATTATTATTATTTATTACTATTTATTATTATTTATTACTATTTATTACTATTTATTACTTTTTATTACTAATTATTACAAATTATTATTATTTATTACTAATTATTAGTATTTATTACTAATTATTAGTATTTATTACTAATTATTAGTATTTATTACCAATTATTAGTATTTATTACTAATTGTAAATATTTATTACTATTTTTTCCCAATTATTACTATTTTTCTTAATTATTACTAATTAGCATTAATTAATATTAATTACTGCAAATTACAACTACTAATTACTAATTACCGCTAATTATTTATATACATTACTAATTATCGTTAATAATTGTTAATTATTACTAATTACTAAGAATTAGTACTAATAATTTCAATTTATTATTACAAATAAATACTGATGACAAAACAATTTAAATCTAACTTAACTACAACTAATCAACAATAATTAAAATTAATATAAAAAATGAAATCAATATTAAATTAAATAAAACATAAATACCTTTAAACTTGATCTCTTATAATTGTAGACGGCTTCACAACTTCTTCGTAAAAAAAACTAACTCTGAAAAATTTTCACTCTAAAATTAAAGTTTAGAGAAGCAGAGAAAGTAGGAATTGAGAGGAAGGAAGAAAACGAATGAGGGTATATAGAGGTTAGATTCGTTGCGACGGGAATCGCGTCGCAAATAGAACTTTTTGCGATGGGACTCGTCACAAATACCTTCGGCCGCATTAATTACTATCGACGGTAAAAAAGTTATTTGCGACGGGACCCGTCGCAAAAAGTGACTTGCTGACACACTATTTGTGACGGGACAACATCTCGTCGTAAATAGTATTTACCGTCGTCGGGTATTTCCGACTGGTCCCGTCATAAATTGTATTTACCGCTTCCCGGTATTTGCGACGGGTTGATTCTCCCGTCACAAATGCCCTTTTTCCATGGACTATTTGCGATGAGATTTATTCCCATCGCAAATAACCCGTCACAAAAATCAGTTTTTCTCGTAGTGAATGTATACTCACGGTTCTGTAAACCATAGGCATAGATATATACCCACAGTTTACCAGAACTGTGGGTAATATGAAATTTCAGTGGGTTATACCCACAGTTCTGTAGAAACTGTGGTATTGGGCAATCCTGACGCCTCGAGAGCCCACGGTTCATCAAACCGTGGGTATAGCCTATACCCACTGTTTGATGGGCTATACCCACGGTTTCAAACCATGGGTATAGGGCAATTTTCCAGCAGTGTATATATGTAACTATGATATACTATAAAATTTATAAAATGTACAAAATTTATAAATGAATAAAATTAGCAAAGTATGTAACCACACTAGGATATGTAAGTGTGAATCTGGATTTTACATAAAAGTCGTTGGGTGCTACGTAAGAGCCATTTCCACTAATAAGGGATGATATGCAAGACACGTTTTCATGACTTAAGGGAGATGCATAAGGTTAATTCCCATTACTATTTGAGGTGAAGAGTCGCCCACATTTTGTATTGATGACCATACTGTGAAGGAAATCAATCTTAAAATATGATTGAAATTTTAGGGAAAAAAACATGGAGGATCTAATTGAATTTGAGTTTGCTAATTATTTTCATATATTAAGAAAGATTAACATGAATTTAGAAATCAAAAATAATGTTCGTTTCAAAAATTTAGTAATATATTCTTTTATCAATTAAATTTTTAAGTAAAAGAAATTAACATTTAATTGAATTTTATTGTTGCCGCCAAAATTTGGGACAAAGGAGAACAAGTGGGACGCCTTAGAGGTGTCCTCACGGAGACCATTCGCGGAGCCCCAACGGCCTCACAGCCAGCACAGAGCTTCCCTTTCGCGAGCCCGACGTGGAGCAAGGAGGCGGGAGGTGTAGAGACCCAAAGCTTGACGTATATGGACATTACATTACTTTTTCGGAATACTTAATACATAACAAAAACAAACACCAAAGGACCGTAATAGTTTAGTCTATTTGGAAACTTGGAATATAATCTTCTAATCTTGGTGAAAGATTTTCAACATCTCCCATAAAGATCTTCCCCTTTTATTTTCTTACCTAAAACATTTCTTTAAATCCTGGGGAAAAGAAAACATAAAAAAGGGTGAGCTCAAATTCCCAGTAAGGGTAAACATAGAAAACATAAAACAATCCATAAACATTTGAATGCAAAAACTTGAACATAAAATCTAAACATCAAAATCTTGAGCAAAGACATGAATCTTGGAAGTACGTAAGGCATATATCATAAGGTAACATCAATCATGATAAAATAGCATGGGAATAAAACATGTAATTGTGTAAAACCATTAATCACATGATATGATTTCCATAGTAGCCATGGAATTACTACCAAAACCATCTTAGTGGACAAAGTCCCTTTCTAAATTGAGTTCACTCCTCGTTTTAGTCCTGTAACACTGAACCGGATTAACTTACCGTTCCAGCCATATCTATATCATGAGATATAAATCTTTACCCAATGCATTGAAGGGAGATATAGGTCCCACCCATCTCATAATGAAATCATTCTTACTTGTGCCACAAAATAAACTTAAAAAATTCATCATAACCCAAAGAATAGAATGGGTTTCATAAGCATCATCCCATCATAACATAATCCATATAAAACAAATGGATATAATGTCATCATAAGAGAAGTAAAACCATGTAAATCATAGATACATTATACTTGAAACATACACACATGAAATAATTTCATCTTAGATGAAAAATGGTTTTGATAAAACACTTGAAATGAATTTTTGAGGAAAATATCCTTTCTTCTTCAAAATCATTTTCTTTTCACAAAATGCCATGAAATCTTAAAAGAAAATTATTTTTTTGAAAATAGTCATAAAATTTTTTAGAGGAAACTTCATTTAAATAAGTCATTATGAAACCGTAAAAATCCATTCACGTCGTATAAGTTAAAAATAACATTCTTCTCGTACTTTTGTCAGAAAAGTCAAAAAGTTCCTCGTATGGTAAACAAAAGAAAGATTCTTTTAATAACACAAAGTAAAAGTCAAAGAGGGGTAAACATTACATTAAACATACATGGAATAATATTAAATACTTTATGAAATACATTTTATGGGCATGGATGAAAAATATAACCCCAGTAAATACTTACAAATAATAATCTCGGATAAGAACGAGATTGGAATAGTTATCCCTTACCTTATGTCTAATATGCTTTGTATGTATCCGAACCTCCTGTATAATGATTTAAATAATGTCATTGACTTATTAAATAATCATATTCATTGTTATAATATCATATATGGTTCAATTATGACTTTATAATACCCGTTCTTTTATAAATTCCATGTTAAAGCAGCGTTTTGGGTAAAATCATTTCATTTATTGTACGTGTTTCGATTTGTTGTTCTTGATATTATTATTACTTATATCATGATTTACTTACTTCCATAATGTAAATCATTATTTATATATCATATATATTCAGTATATATATATATATATATATAATAGATAGATGAATGAAATGAAATACACCGTTCATGGAGACGGTAGGTCGTACGTACGCATGAACGTTGTTTTCCTTTCCTTATTGACTTGAATAGAATTAAGTAGATGACATAAATATATATAAATAAATCCAGTAGCATTATTATTTCATATATTTCATGATTACTTATTATATATACTTTATAATCATTCTTGAATTGTTAACATGGAAAATGAATCTCAACGCGTCGTGGAGACGGTAATCTGTACGTATGCACGAGTGATGATATCGTTCCCATATTTATTGAATGGAATTGGAGTGGATGATATAATATCATAGAATCAGTATGATGTTATAATAATCATATATAGTTATTCTTTACACCATTATACTCATCCAAGTAAGGTGGTGGTGGAAAAACAGATTACACCACGGCGTGGAGACGGTATTCCGTAAGTACGCATGCGCGGTGATTTCATTTTCCGTAGGATGGATAGAAGTTGAAATGGGTTTGTTTCATATTTATAATAAAATATTATTATATAAGTAATACTGATTTTATTACTTTATAATGAAACAACTAAAGAAGAAGAAGTTGAAGAAGAAAGAAACTTGAAAGAATCGTTAGAAGAGATTACCTCTTCTTCGACGCACCACCTTTAAACTTATTCTTAGGGCACTATATTTGGTCTTTTGAGAAGACCAGAACCTATATGATATAACTATAGAGGTTGAGAAGAGGAATTTTCAGGGGTTTGTCGAGCTTCAAGGCTCAAAAGGGTGTGAAGAGAAGAGGGAAGGGGTGCCCTTTTTATAAGGGAGGAGAGGGACACCTTACGAAAACTTAAAATATTATTTTATAATAAAGTCATATTCGGTTTTTAATAGCTCCAAATTGATTTATTTCTAAGATAAGGTGGGGATGGGTCTAAATCCTCTCAACCAATAGGTTTTAGACACGTTTAGGTTACTATTTTATCCTTATCATTTAGATTTAACTCTATGTTAAATAATTTAACTTTTACTGTGTCTTTATGTTTTCTTACACTATATGGTTAATAAACTTACTATAACAAAGAAAACGAACCCCAAGTGGTTCATTGTTAATATATATATCCTTATCTAAGTCATTTATCCTAACCTTATATTTTTAGGAATAAAATAACAATTAATAATATAATATTTTTAAAAAAAAAACTATTTTATGTCAATTTTGACACTATTTGGTACTTGATTTTTTTAAAAATCATAACAGCATGATTAGTTCTAAAAAAGTTAATTAAATCAATACTAACATGTCATATTAACCTATAAAATTAGTGTAATTCATAAAAAGTCTAAAATTACATTTATTTGGGTATTTATAACATCAATTATGTTAATATTTCATTAATAAGGTAATTACTGCATCATCATTGTGTCATCAATAAATTAAATTATTTAATGTATAAATATTATAAATAAAATACCATTATGTAGGAAATATTTTTATATTTCTAATGAATATTTATAGTCGAATTTATCTTATGTATAAACCTATATTAAAAATGTTTTAGTTATTAAACTTTGATTTTAACTATTTTAATTATTCTTTAAATAAAATAATAATAAATGTCCTAATCTAATACAAGTGGACCTAAAGGGTAATATTTTATTCCTAAGGTTATTTTTTGTCGAATTAAACTTATCAAATAGAATTAGGACATGTGTTAGGGTAATAATAATATCATTTTTACCATTAATTACCCTATTTACTTTTAGCCGTGGTAAATAAAAGTAAAAAGTTACTATTCACTAAAAATTATTTTTATCTTATTGAACCACATTTTACTCCTTGATATTAACCATGTCTCTCGGATTTTCTAAATTCCACTCACAGAAGCGGTAAAATTAAGTTTTATGTAAGTTTGCAAAAAGCTCCTAGGAGGTAGGTAAAAGACGGTGAAAAGTTCAATAAAATTTTTATATATCTAAAATTATTATAAAATGACATCAATGAATTACATTTAACTTATATAGGTATTATGTATCAATTTTGACCTAAAATAAATTTAAATAAAATAAATATTTATTTAAATAAAAAGTCGGTTTTTAAATAGTAACCTAGTGTTTTCATTATTCATCAAAAATTTAAAGTTTTCAGAAAAATACCAAAAATTTACCTTAGTCTAATTTCGATATTTCGAATCCAAAAATGAATTCCATTTCAAAATATAAATTTTCAAAAAGTGGGTATTACTATTCATAATGGCTAGTTTATATAACATATCACTGTTTAGTGAAACTCGGTATTGCGTACAACACACGCTATCATGGAAGGTCGTGATTGCGTGTAATGTAAGCTAAGTCAGGGTTGCATGTGATGTAAGACTCCTTTGGTGTAGCATACAAAATAAGACATCAATGAAATTAAAAATAATATTTTTCATAAAATCTCGGTATGTGACATTCTACCCCCCTTAAAATTAATTTCGCCCTCAAAATTCGTCGGGGTTATAAATGGTTTACTACTCGAAAGTTTCTTTAATAGAAACCCACATTTTAAAAAGGAATACAAAAACTTATCTTTAAAAACTAAAGTATGAAATGTAACAGTTGCCCAAATTAACTAATCATTGGGTTTCTACGTAGGAGAACATAGGTGAAAATATGGATATGGAAGAGAAATCTAACCATCATGTTCTGATGGAGAGTGGAGAGAACATGGCTATGAAAAAGCAAACAATCACAAAGCCATAAATTTGTTATGATCTAATGTATCATCTGATTCATCAGATATAAGGGCACTAGGACAACATTTTTTGTTTTCAAGATCATTTCCCTAAAGTTGAAGAATTGTTGAATTAAAAGAAATACTTACTTGATTTTGGTACAATCTTACTGTTGTTTGTGCCTTGAACAATTTTCACATCATCTCTTAAAGAAATGAAGTTGAATTTGTCTTTCGTGAAGTGTTAGCAGATCATGCAATAGAATGATAGGTCATTCCATTTGTCTCAAACAAAAGGATAGTAAAAGTTATTAAATATACATAAGTCCATATATAGTGAGATTAATCGTATATGGTTCCTAAAATGGACTTATAATTCATATATCATACCGCTTAATATAATAAAACTAGCTTCTACTAACCAGGGACTTCCTGTAGGCCAGTGGTAGGCGATAAAGGCTTGTCGCACTTCGGTTGTGGGTTCGATTCCCACAGCCTTGTCCAATGCGACGGGTTGTCGCCCGTTCTGCATGTTGTCCCTTTTCTTAAAATACACTATTATAACATTCCATCAATAATATCGAAAAAAATTCTAGCCTTAAATAATACTAAATTATGTCCAACATAATTCATTCCAATCTTTAGGCTTATCTAAAATACTTTTTTCCAAGCTCATAGTATAAAGAAAACAATTACTAGAAATGTCATCTACCAATCATGTGAATACCATCATTTATCCCCCATATATCATATGATATATCTTGTTGGTTACATTCCAAACATGTGAATACCTTAATCATGTATTCTCTTGAAAAATGAATAAACATTGAACCTTAGTGAAAACATGAATGTCATCAAAAGTTAACTCTTTCCACATACCAAAATCCCAAAAATTCTATATACTCAAACCATAATATCACTTAGTCCTTATATCAGTCATGAGCTCATGAATACTATTAAACATTTTATTTTCTCCTTATCATATCATCTACTTTCCAAAATATTTGAATTACTTTTCATGGTTACCTGTACCATATAATTATTGAAAACCATAATAAACCAATACAAAGATATTCCAATATTCCAAAATACTATAAATTAGATTCCACAACATTATTTTGGAATCCCGTTACATAAACACATAATCATTCCACTACATCGTTGTCATAATCAACATCACTAATAGTGATCGCATGTGACTTCCCTTTGTCCTTTGCCTTAAGAGGTTGATCACGTCAATCATCATTAACCCTTGGATTAGGGAATTGATTAGCATAATGCCCCACTTCCTTGCACTTGAAGCATTGAAGTGTTGGTGGTGCGTTCTCTGCAGTCTTTTCTTTATTCACATCATTAGCAACCCTTTTTCCATTACTTCGACACTCAGCTACTCGATGACCTTATTTTCCACACTTAAAACATTTTCTAGTCCCTTTAAGACAATCTCCACCATGTTTCTTTCTACACTTTGAGCATAAAGAAACATCCATCTTCTTTTCACCATTATTCTGAGATTTATCCTTGAATTCCATCTTTTGTTTCTTGTCAAAACCATGAGATGGATATGTTACACCAACTTCTAGTTCTACCTTGAAAGAACAACGCACAATTTCTTCATAGCTACTAAAGTCTCTTATAGCTAATGACCTTCGAAGACTTGGTTTTAAGCCACTAAAAAATTGATCAACTTTACTTTCAGGATGGATGATAAAACCAGATGCATACCTTGCAAGTCTTGTAAAATTCACTTCGTATATACCAAAATATTCATCATCCTTCTGCTTAAGCTCAAGGAACTCCTTTTCCATCTTTGTTATAAGAATACGAGGGAAGTACTTACTAAAAAACAAGTTCTTGAACTCGTCCCATTCCATGGATTCAATTTCATCTTGGGGCCTTGTATTCTTAATTAGAGTCCACCACTGGTCTAATTCACCTTCTAAATGGTAAACAACTAGAACGACTTTATCATGTTCCGAACAGTGAAGTATGGAAAATATCTTTTCAATGGTACTGATCCATTGTTCAGCAATAAGTGGATTAAAAGACCCATTGAAATAAGGTGGACGTTTCCTCATGAAGGACTCAATAGAATATTGTTCCCTTCTCTGATCATTTGGAAATCCAAAATGATTCATAGCTTGTGTAAGTATAGAAATAATATTTTTCACTCTATCTCCCATCACATTTGGTAGTTCAGGAGTAAAATCATTGCATTGTCCATTACATTGATCAACACGGTTCCTTCGGGTTCCAACCATCGTCTAAAACCCAAAAAAGAATAGTGTGAGAGGCAAAAATCATGCTAGGGAAAACAACATAATAAAGGGGGAGTACCTTCAATATATAACATCTTAGGGTTAATTCTAAGATTATTACCGTAATTCTAGGAATATAACCTATACTTATACTTAACCTTAGAGACATCCCTAAACATACCTTAGAAATATCTCTAGGGATCTCACTAAAGTTTTCACATCCTAGTTTCCAAAGGTTAACTAAACCTTTCCTCTGATACCAACTATAGAGACCCAAAACTTGACGTACATGGACATTACATTACTTTTGAGGAATACATAATACATAACAAAAATAGACACCAAAGGACCATAATAGTTTGGTGTCTTTGGAAACTCAGAATATAATCTTCTAATCTTGGTGAAAGATCTTCAACATCTCACATAAAGATCTTCCCCTTTTATTTTCTTACCTAAAACCTTTCTTTAAATCTTGGGGAAAAGAAAACATAAAAAAGGGTGATCTCAAATGCCCAGTAAGGGTAAACATACAGAACATAAAACAATCCATAAACATTTGAATGAAAAAACTTGAACATAAAATCTAAACATCAAAATCTTGAGCAAAGACATGAATCTTGGAAGTACATAAGGCATATATCATAAGGGAACATCAATCATGATAAAATAGCATGGGAATAAAACATGTAATTATATAAAACCATTAATCACATGATATGATTTCCATAGCATCCAAGGCATTACTGCCAAGACCATCTTAGTGGGAAAAGTCTCTTTCTGAATCGAGTTCACTCCTCGTTTCAGTCCTGTAACACTGAACCAGATTAACTTACCATTCCAGACATGTCTATCTCATGAGATATAAATATTTAACCAATGCATTGGAGGGAGATATAGGTCCCACCCATCTCATAATGAAATCATTCTTACTTGTGCCACAAAATAAACTTAAAACATTCATCATAACCCAAAGAATAAAATGGGTTTCATAAGCATCATCTCATCATAACATAATCCATATAAAACAAATGGATATAATTTCATCAAAAGAGAAGTAAAACCATGTAAATCATAGAGACATTATAGTTGAAATATACACATATGAAATAATGTCATCTTAGATGAAAAATGGTTTTGATAAAACACTTGAAATGAATTCTTGAGGAAAATATCCTTTCTTCTTCAAAATCATTTTCTTTTCACAAAATGCCATAAAATCTTAAAATAAAGGTATTTTGTTGAAAATATTCATAAAATTTTGTAGAGGAAACTTCATTGAAATAAGTCATTATGAAACCGTGAAAATCCATTCACGCCGTATAAGTTAAAAATAACATTCTTCTCGTACTTTTGTCGAAAAAGTCAAAAAGTTCCTCGTATGGTAAACAAAAGAAAGATTCCTTCCATAACACAAAGTAAAAGTCAAAGAGGGGTAAACATGACATTAAAAATACATGGAAGAATATTAAACACTTTATGAAAAACATTTTATGGGCATGGATGAAAAATATAACCCCAATAAATACTTACGAATAACAATCTCGGATAAGAATGAGATTGGAATAGTTATCCCTTACCTTATGTCCAATATGCTTCGTATGTATCTGAACCTCCTGTATAATGATTTAAATAATGTCATTGACTTATTACAGAATCATATTCATTGTTATGATATCATATATGGTTCAATTATGACTTTATAATACCCGTTCTTTTATAAATTCCATGTTAAAGCAGCGTTTTGGGTAAAATCATTTCATTTATCGTACGTGTTTCGATTTGTTATTCTTGATATTATTATTACTTATATCATGATTTAATTACTTCCAGAATGTAAATCATGATTTATATATCATATATATTCAGTATATATATATATATATAATAGATAGATGAATGAAATGAAATACACCGTTCATGGAGACGGTAGGTCGTACGTACGCATAAACGCTGTTTTCCTTTCCTTATTGACTTGAATGGAATTAAGTAGATGATATACATATATATAAATAAATCCAGTAGAATTATTATGTCATATATTTCATGATTGCTTATTATATATACTTTACAATCATTCTTGAATTGTTAACATGGAAAATGAATCTTATCGCGTCGTGGAGACGGTAATCCGTACGTACGCACGAGCGATGATATCGTTCCCATATTTATTGAATGGAATTGGAGTAGATGATATAATATCATAGAATCAATATGATGTTATAATAATCATATATAGTTATTATTTACACCATTATACCCATCCAAGTAAGGTGGTGGTGGAAAAAAAGATTACACCACAGCGTGGAGACGGTATTCCGTATGTAGGTATGTGCGGTGATTTCATTTTCCGTAAGATGGATAGACGGTGAAATGTGGTTGTTTCATATTTATAATAACATATAAGTATATAATTAATACTTATGTTATTACTTTATAATGAAACAACTAAATAAGAATAAGTTGAAGAAGAAAGAAACTTGAAAGAATCGTTAGAAGAGATTACCTCTTTTTCGACGCACCTCCTTTAAACTTCTTCTTAGGGCACTATAGTTGGTCTTTTGAGAAGACCAGAACCTCTATGATATAACTATAGAGGTTGAGAAGAGGAATTGGTAGGGTTTGTCTGAGCTTCAAGGCTCAAAAGGGTGTGAAGAGAAGAGGGAAGGGGTGCCCTTTTTATAAGGGAGGAGAGGGGCACCTTAGGAAAACTTAAAATATTATTTTATAATAAAGTCATATTCGGTTTTTAATAGCTCCAAATTGATTTATTTCGAAGCTAAGGTGGGGATGGGTCAAACTCCTCTCAAACAATAGGTTTTAGACAAGTTTAGGTTACTATTTTATCATTATCATTTAGATTTAACTCTATGTTAAATAATTTAACTTTTACCGTGTCTTTTTGTTTTCTTACAGTATATGGTTAATAAACTTACTATAACAAGCCAAATGAACCCCAAGTGGTTCATTATTAATATATATATCCTTATCTAAGTCATTTTTCCAAACCTTAGATTTTTAAGAATAAAATAACAATTAATAATATAATATTTGTTTTAAAAACTATTTTATGTCAATTTTGACACTATTTGGTACTTGATTTTTGTGAAAATCATAACAGCATGATTCGTTCAAAAAAAGTTAATTAAATCAATACTAACATGTCATATTAACCAATAAAATTATTGGAATTCATAAAAAGTCTAAAATTACATTTATTTGAGTATTTATAACATCAATTATGTTAATATTTCATTAATAAGGTAATTACTGCATCATCATTGTGTCAAATAAATTAAATTATTTAATGTCTAAAAATTATAAATAAAATACCATTATGTAGGAACTTTTTTTATCTTTCTAATGAATATTTATAGTCGAATTTATCTTATGTATAACCCAATATTAAAAATGTTTTAGTTATTAAACTTTGATTTTAACTATTTTAATTCTTCTTTAAATAAAATAATAATAAATGTCCTAATCTAATCCAAGTGGACCTAAAGGGTAATATTTTATTCCTAAGGTTGTTTTTGGTCGAATTACACTTATCAAATATAATTAGGACATGTGTTAGGGTAATAATAATATCATTTTTACCCTTAATTACCCAATTTACTTTTAACCGTGGTAAATAAAAGTAAAAAGTTACTATTCACTAAAAATTATTTTTATCTTATTGAACCACATTTTACTCCTTGATATTAACCCTGTCTCTCAGATTTTCGAAATTCCACTCACAGAAGCGGTAAAATTAAGTTTTATGTAAGTTTGCAAAAAACTCATAGGAGGTAGGTAAAAGACGGTGAAAAGTTCAATAAAATTTTTATATATCTAAAATTTTTATAAAATGACATCAATGAATTACATTGAACTTATATAGGTATTATGTATCAATTTTGACCTAAAATAAATTTAAATAAAATAAATATTTATTTAAATAAAAAGTCGGTTTTTAAATAGTAACATAGTGTTTTCACTATTCATCAAAAATTGAAAGTTTTCAGAAAAATACCAAAAATTCACCCTAGGCTAATTTTGATATTTCGAATCCAAAAATGAAGTCCATTTTGAAAGATAAAATTTCAAAAAGTGGGTATTATTATTCATAACGGCTAGTTTATATAACATATCGTTGTTTAGTAAAACTTGGTATTGCGTACAACACACGCTATCGTGGAAGGTCGCGATTGCGTGTAATGTAAGCTAAGTCAGGGTTGCGTGTAGTACAAGACTCATTTGGTGTAGCGTACAAAAGAATACATTAATGAAATTAAAAATAATATTTTTCATAAAATCTTCGGGTGTTACAAGAGGCTCCATGAGCCGATTTGACGTTCACGAGCCCGCCGCGGAGCAAGGAGGCGGGAGGCTCCACGAGCCGATTTGACCTTCACGAGCCCACCTCGGAGCAAGGTGGCGGGAGGCTCTGTGAGTCGATTTGACATTCGTGAGCCCGCCGCAGAGCAAGGAGGCGGGAGGCTCCGTGAGCCGATTTGACGTTTGTGATCCCGCCGCAGAGCAAGGAGGCGGGAGGCTCCGCGATCTGATTTGACGTTTGCGACCCGTTGCGGTGCAGGCTTCGTCTTCACGCCGAGCGATCTCTGCTTCACGGCGCCTCTTGCCTATAAATACAAGGCTCCCCTCGAGCTCAAAAGACAGATGATCCGACCTTTCAACTTCCTAACTCCCGAATCGTGAAGCACACTCTGCTCTGCGAACCATGAGCTACTCAAGGTACTTTTGCATCACAAAGTTCCTCCCCCTTGCTATAGTTCATCCCCTCTTTATAGAAGGATGCATTTTGCAGAGCCCACGGTCCTCCGCGAAGGAAGGGGATCCCCAAGGGGACCCGGGTCATCCTGGAGCGTTTATGCTTCGTGAAACACCCCTCATGCACATGTGACCCATATGCTAAGGGAGGGCCACTGTGCCTCGCGAAACACCTTGCTTCACAATTCTACACTTCGTGAGGCACCCTTGCGTCACGAGGCATTGCTCCGCGAATGTCTTTCCACTTCGCAAAGCACCTTCCATATTCACCTATGACCTATGCTTAGGTCGAGACACTACATTTCGCGAAGTATACCCCTTCACAAAGCCCCTCCACTATATGGAGCACCAGAGCTTCACAAGGCTTCTACCTATGAACTCCTTTGCTCCACAACTCCTTTTCCCGTGCAACCCTCCAGGTTTGCACAAAGTGATTTCAAAGTCCCTTGGATGTTACTTCCTGTTGTGTTGTTTCGCCTCATGCTTCTTCGCATAGGCACGCTAACGGTTATTGCTTCTTCGCATAGTAACGCTAACGTGGACCCCTAATGGGATCACCTCTTGACACCCCCTAGTCACGGCATTGTCGATGCCTTACTTCCCCCAAGGGTGGGTGGGTATCAGTTATGTAAGTCCTAGGGGTGCAGAGCGTACCCACCTCGTCCGAACTGTAGGACGTTAAACTGCCAAGCCTCATCGTCCTCAGCACATGACGTTAAACTGTGACCTCGCCTCGTGCCTTGCATGCGGGGTGCCCCGTCTCAGACATTCTCTACACACACTGGTCTCCACATGAGTGAAATCATTCCTCACATGGAATGACATCCTCTTTATTGGAGCGGCATTCGTCCGTGGGGAAAGGGAAACCACCCTGGTGTAAGCCCATAGTTTTCCTTGCAGGAGGCAGTACCCCTGCTCCTCCTCTCTTCCTAGGTGCCAAATCCCTCTCCCATTGGGCTTTGTCACCACCCAGGCCTCCACCCTAGAGTAAGTCCAAGTATCTATCTCACCTGGGCGGCTCCATGCATAAGCCCTTGTTTCCATTTTGGGCCGCTCAATGCGTAAGCCCCATTCCACTTTCCACGGATGCACGTTTCACGATGTGATCATCAGGTCTTTGCTACCTCTTATTTCTCACACCGAGCATGAATCACGTGGGCTTAGAGTAAGCACCAACCATAACATCCTTTCCGGGCGGCCGAGAGTGTAAGCCCCACACAAACACTATTCTGAACTATGTGGTCTTTGATCCTTGACAAGGCAAGGTACGTAGGAAGCCTCTCTGAGGTCCAAGCCCAACACCTAGTCCCGACCATCTCCATGTCGGTTCACCAACACCATCACAAACTACGTGGAATTTGATCCTTGCCAAGACAAGGTACGTAGGAATCCTCCCCGAGGTTCAAGCCCAGCACCCTATTGGTTCTGACCCCCTTCACGTCGGACCACCTTTGTCCCGCATGACATTAAACTACATCCCCCCTTTTTATCCAGCATGACGTTAAACTGCATCCACCATTATGAACTACGTGGTCTTTGATCCTTGCCCAGGCAAGGTATGTAGGAAGCCTCCCTGAGGTTCAATCCCAACACTCGGTCGCTCTGACCTCCTTCACGTCGGTTCGCCCACTCCACCTGAACTACGTGAACTTTGATCCCCGCCAAGGCAGGGTACGTAGGAAGCCTCCACGAGGTTTAATCCCACCACCTATCTAGGCCCCAGGTCCTCCTTCATGTCGGTTCACCCCCGTCCTGCATGATGTTAAACTGTAGACCTCAATCAGTGGTAAGTCGTTGTTCCCCCAGTCAGCGGTAAGTCGTTGCACCCTCCTGAACTACATGGACTTTGATCCTTGTCAATGCAAGGTATGTAGGACAACTCCATGAGGTTCAATCCCAACAACCATTAGACCCCAGGTCCTCCTCCATGTCGGTCCACCGACCCCCATCCCACAGGAACTATGTGGGTTTGATCCTTGTCTCCTAGACAAGGTATGTAGGAAGCCTCCCTGAGGTTCGACCCCATCCAGCGGTAAGCCGTTGCGACCCCGTCCAGCGGTAAGCCATTGGGACGTCCAGCGGTAAGCCGTTGCAACCCTTGTAAGAACCCGGTTTTCCTGTGAAAGACTTTGGAATATTCTTGATGATATTCCAGAGCAGTGCCTTCAGACGGCGTGCGATTCCGAGCCCCGGAGTGGCCAGAATTAAATTTTCAGTGCGTTCACACTGGAAACGCCAAATGAATGGGATAACTTCTAAACGGAGCTTCATAGAAGAGATCCGAGTGTACGGATGAGTCCGGAATGGGGTGTTTACCCTAGGAATGACATAAAACTTGTCGGCGCGGGACGTTTGGACCCCGCGCCCGCTTCTGGAATGTTAAACGGATAAATTAATTAATTAGTTTATTCGTTTAATGGTGAAACTCAAGTATCTCTTAAACGGTGGCTCATATTGGAAAATCAAGGGCACTGTTGTGTTCGGAGCGTTCCATTTACCCTAGGAGGGGTATAAGTTTCACGGGCGTGGTCCGTTTGTGAAAAATGGCTCCAGGGGCGTTTTCGTAATTTAGCGGCTTCGGACGTTAAATTTTATAACTTTTGAACGGGGTCTCGGATTAAAATTCTGAGACCACCGTTGTGATCGGGAGATGTTGTTTACCCTAGGGGAGGTTTAATTTTGACCTCGCCAAAGGTTTCGGATGCGGGGAAAATTATGGGTTTAATTAATTAAAATTCTTTTTAATTTATTTAAACCCTCATCCCCTTCCCCTCTCCCTTGTTCACTCCCTGGCGCAGGCATCCTCTCCTCTCCCTCTCCTCCTCCAGCTCCGGCGAAGCAGCTCCGGCAAGGTGCGGCGCGGCGGCGGACTCCCCGTGAAGCTCCGAGCATCGCCCAAGAGGTAGGAGATTTCGTTGCGTTTTCATTTCCGAACCGCCCTTTGAATTCAATTTTATGCATCAAATTAATGCCCGATCGTCGAGCGAATCCCATCAACGCGTAGTACGTTTCCTAAGCTTCACGACGCATTTTTCGGATTAAAAATCCGAGTTCGGAGGTGATCGTGGTTGATCGCCGAAATTTGTGGGTTTTTGAAACTTCTCGGCCGGATTTGGGGTGTGTTGGTGTTTTTGGCGGTCCGGAGAGGCGGCAGGCGGCGACGGAGCGCGCAACGGCGGCGGCGGCGCGATGCGGTGCCGGCACCGGGCTCCGGTGGTCTTTGGCGAGGCGGCCCGAGGCGCGCGGTCGAGCGGAACGGCGGAGGAGCTGGATCGGCAGAGGGCGCCACGGTGGAGGCCGGTTGAGGGCACGGCGTCGAGCGGCGGCCGGACCGCGGCCTGTTGTGGTCGGCGGGGAGGAGCCGAGCGGCGACCTCGGGAGAGCGAAGGAGACCAGGACCCGCCCTTTGCGGGTCCTGTGGGGGCGACGCGGTGACCGACCAAAAGGCCGGTCCGTTTGTAAAAACCAGACCCGAGGAACGGGTCCGGTTCTGCTGGGAGGGCCGCGACAGTTCAGACCGGGCCGGCCGGGGCGAACCGGCCCGGATGGCCCCCTTGTGTTTGGGGGGTCGAAACTCCTAAACGACACGTCCGTTTGATGCGCCGTCTGGGGCTACGGGACCGTGATAGCGAGATGCCCTTTATAAAGTATGTTTCGGGGTTTTGGATTCTGCGCCAGAAGCCGGGTGACCCGAAACACTTTAAATTAATAATATAAAATTATTATTAATGTTGCGACGGACGGGGCTCTGCATCCGGGCATCCGTTTTGCGCGCCGTCAGCGGCAGCGCGGACCTTGCGTCGAGGGGAACGTTTTGAGTTGGTTTCGGGAATTTTTAATTCCCAAAACGAGGGGCCTCGGTGGCGCGACACGTTCGTCGAGGGGTTAGTCGTTTCTTCGGGGGATTTTGTTTCGGACGGCGCGGACGCGTCCGACGTCCGTTTTAAGCGCCGTCAGCGGCGTTGGAACTCTGGCGTCGAGGCAGAGGTTTCCAGGGTGGTTCCGGGCGTTGAGGTCGAGGTTGAGGTGCGGGCCCCACGACCGTCTTTTGAGCTGCGTGCAGCGTTTTAGCGACTTTTTCCTCAGACGTCCATTTGGGGCGTGCGGGCAGTTGATGTTGGGTGTTTTTCGGAGGGCATTGCGTTGGCGCAGTCTGCCCGCTGTAATTCCGCACGATGGTGCGGGGCCCACGAGGGTCGTTTGGGCGTCGACGGTGATTTTCCATCTTTATCACCGGGTGACCGTTTTGGACAAGTGAATAGTCCATCTTGTGTGATTTTTTGAGAGGATTGCAACGGTGTGATCCATTCATTGAGTTTCGGGACTGGGATACGGGTCCCACGTGGCACCGCTCGTGTGCGGTGCGCCGGAATGCATCTTTTTATCCGGATATCCGTTGCACTCAAGTGAGTAGTGCTTTTGACGTGTTTTCCCAAGGGGATCGCAATGGTGCGATGCGCCCGACTGTTTTCGGGGCCGGGGCTCGGGATCACGGGACGTCGTTCGGGCGTGAGGCGGTGTTGGCGACTTTTCTGTCGGATAACCATTTGAGGCGAGTGAGTAGTCTATCTCGCGTGTTTTTTCGAGAGGATTACAACGGTGTAATCTGTTTGGTTGTGCAGAGCCTCTCGCGCGATCTTGTTAAATGTGAAAGACGCTCTGATGGCAGTTCTTCTCGCCGTGTTTGCGGAGAACCCTTAGCGTGTGATCGCATGCACTCCCGTGTGAGTGAAGAGATGTGGTTGGTTGTGCCTCAGCCGATGAGGTGGCAAGTTGGAGTTGTTACGTCATGCCTTCGCGTTGACGTTGGGTGCCGTGTGCACGATAGCCTATGGGATGGAACGAGGTATACTCGGGGAGTATACGGGAACCCTTGGAGGTACATGTGGTTGTTTGTACCTGAGGACGTTTGTACGCTTGGTTGGGGTTGATATGGGGCCACACGTTGTGTGGGACCCACATGCGTGTCGGGTTCTGCTTTACGTACTTTGACCTCTCGCGACGTAGAGGGTCCCTTCGTGCTCGTTTGTTTGACCAGCAGGGTTGAGTGGTCTCCCCCTGGTTTCGTTCTCGATGGATCGACCAGTGACGGTGCCAGTGACACCCAATGATGGAGCAGGTGCTGAACTTCTTTTGGGTAAGTTGATCTGGAGTTGGGTGGTTGTGCGATGCCCACTCTGTGTTTGGTTGGCCAGTGTTGTACCCTCCAGTAGAGATGGCTAGAGCAGTTCTGAGTTCTACCCTCCAGCGGGGCTGGGCAGTGGGTTACTCATCGACTTCTTCGGGTTTACCCTCCAGCTGGGTTGGGTAGTGGGTTGCTCACTGACTTCTAGGGTTTACCCTCCAGCAAAGACTGGGCAGTGGGTCACCCGACGCTATTAGGGTCTACCCTCCAGCAGAAACTGGGTTGTGGGTCACCCGACGCTATTAGGGTCTACCCTCCTGCAGAGACTGGGCAGTGGGTCACCCGATGCTATTAGGGTCTACCCTCCAGCAGAGACTGGGCAGTGGGTCACCCGACGACCTCTTAGGGTCTACCCTCCAGCGGGGCTGGGCAGTGGGTCGCCTGATGATGTGTTTGGTCTACCCTCCAGTGGGGCTGGGCAGTGGGTCGCCTGATGACGTCTTATGGGTTACCCTCCAGCAGGGCTGGGGAGTGGGTCACCCAGTATCTTATTATGGTCTACCCTCCAGCGGGGTTGGGCAGTGGGTCACCGGATGATGTATTATGGTTTACCCTCCAGCAGGGCTGGGCAGTGGGACACCTGTTGGCATTCCAGGCTCAGTCCTTTCTACTAGGCTAGCTTGTGGCTTTCCTCCGTGATTACCGGAGAAGGACCCTTGGTTATACGGGTCAGTGTTGCGACGACTTGACTTTGAGAAGACCTCTCGACTGCGGGGCAGTGATGAGGCATGGTTTGACTTAACCCGGAACTCTCAAGTTCGAGGGGCGCTTTCCCCCACCGAGACGCGTCCTTGTGATGTGACCTAAAACCGTGCGGGCGAGTCAGTGCCACCCAAAGCGGATAGTGTCAAGGTGGGGTGATTGATCCCCTTGGCTTGTAGTATGGGGCAGACGTGCGGGATGCTGGGCATCGATGGTGTTACTTTTAGGACTGTTGGCGACTCATTTTTCTTGGGCTGAGCTACGGGACGGAGATCCCCTTACGACGTTGTTCAGGCTTCTCGATTGAGCATAAGGATACGTATATACCTTGTTCGAGTACCCACTTCTTGGACTTGGTTACTCTCCCTCCAGAAGAGGCGAAGACGCGCGGGGTATGCCACGTGTTTTCCGTGTCTAGCTTCTCGTGGTTGGACGAGTCTACTCTCCTGCTGTAGGTAGCGAAGACTCGATGGGAAGTTCATCTTCTCACCGTTTCCAACTCCTTGTGTCTGGATGAGTCTACCTCCTTTCACTTGTTGGGTTGAGCTGGACTCTTTACTGCACCTTCAGTTGTACTCCTTTACTTTCCCTATTCGATCTACTGCTCACCCTTCGGTACCTCCTTTTTTTCTCCCTCGAGCCTTCGGGGTATCCTACTGAGTATTTTTATACTCACCCCTGCTTGGGCATTGCCCGCACTTGGTGTGCCCTTGCAGACGACAGATAGGTGGAGCGTGGCTTCAGTGGAGCATAGGAGCTTGGGAGCTTGGACCGCGTGTGGTGGTCATGGCTGAGTTCCAGGTGGGAGACCCGTCAGTTGCTTCTTTTTGTTTACCTGTTGCTGGGTTGTGGCACTTTTTGGTTGGGCGCGTGTTTTTCCCCTTTTCTTTTCAGCTTGTACCCTGTACTGTTTAGAGGTCGATGCACTCTTGTGGTTTATTTATAGCAGTTTCCCTTTACTTTTCTTTGTACTCTGCACTTTTGCATTGAGTGTGTTGCGTGTGTGTGTGTACAGGTTCTTAGGAAAAGGCCTCCCCGAGTTGTTGTGCCTTCGGCGCTGGTCGCCAGCCCCTGGCCTATGGAGGCGGGCTTGGGGTAGTTGCGGCTCGAGCCCGGGTAGGGTCGGGTCGTGACAACCCCATCCAGCGGTAAGCTGTTGTGACCTCATCCAACGGTAAGTCGTTGCGATCCAACATTCAATGGTAAGCAGTTGAGATCCCCAATCGGTGGTAAGTCGTCGTCAGATGAACTACGAGGACTTTGATTCCCTGCCACGGGGATACGTAGGAGGTCTCTTCGTGACTCAAGCCCAACATCACCGTCATCCTCGGGTCGACTCCATCTCATTCTCCACCTACTTCATTAAACCCTCCATCATCCATCCTGATTCTTACCTGGGCCGCCACATCCCGGTGGGATCATGCCACCTCATTCCCCATTCCCCTTAACAACAACTGGGAAGCTAACCACACGTTGGCCCCAACATCAGTGTTCCCTCTAGGGGTTGTACCCATCTGATCCACTCTAACCAGTGCCCTGATCAGTCCGATCTGTCTCCGCTAGACGTTAAACTCGTGGCATACCCTGTGTTAAACATGTGAAGCTAAGGAAAACCTCAGATACATGTCTATGGCATACGATTCCCCGCATCCGACGTGGGATGCCTCGGGCTTTCGCGCCCTTAAGAAGCACTATAATAAGGGAAAGAAACCCAGACGCGCCAGTGTTCCAGCGTCCAGACACGCCAGTGATGTCCAACGTGACTACTCCCCTGACCGAAGGTTGCTGCCCGGACCAGAACCTTTGGAATGTCCCGACAGAAGCAGTGTAATTAACTGGTGTCCATGAAGATATGACACTAGGAAGAGTTTCATGAATAACGTCTTAAATCTATAAGAGAGACCCGAACTAGGTAACGAGTTCTGAGGAGGAATCCACAGAAGGAAGAACCGACATCCCATCATCCTGTTTTGATCAAGGAGCAAACATCTTTGAACAAGGAACGAATGCCGCCTGCCTTTGGAAAGTGGGAATGCGGGGCAACAAACAGCACCGCCGTCCTCCAACAAGACAGACGCGCGCGCCCAGGCGAAAGCGTCGGAAACATTTATATTACTAAAATTTTCTTCCAATCCTTTATATACAATTAAATAATAATATTCATTATATAGTGTTTAAAAACATATAACTAGATTTAATGATATATCAAAATATATATTTGAATAAAACATATAATGTTATAAAATATTTCAAAATTTATTTAAGAGTTACATTAAAAAACATAATATATAACAATTATTGGTATTTTATTTTAGTTGAAATTTCTTGTATTTTATTCATATATTTAATATGATGAAAAACTATTTAATTCATTAATATAAGGATCCAATAATAATATTTGTTTTAAAATTTTAGAAAGATTTAAAAAATATATGTCAAGAATATAAAATTGAAAATTTAAACACAGCTTATTAACTTCTTGGTTAAAAATAAATATACATGTAGAAAAAAAAGACATAAATTTTGATATATTGATTATTTTTCTCATTTCAATGTTTTATATCAAACACGTTTTGTAAGATCACACTAAATTTTACTTCACTAAAATTATTTTGTTTCTTTAAAAATTTATGCAATATTAAATTCAATTTAATACGTCGATGCTAAAATTAAACTATAATACTTAATTTCATACAATTAAACAATATAAAAGAAGTAATATATATTTGGAAAACTTATATGGGCTGAGAGTTGATGGTAATCAGGAACCATTGACTACATGCCCCAATTGCGTAATCTCGTGGTCTCATTTCATCCATGAAATCGTAGGAAAAACCTTTACTTTTGAGATTGTGACTGCATCTTAATCATGTAATCTGCTAACATAGTTACATGATTTCCTAGCCCAAATCCTTCACACAGACACGCCAGCAATGCTATCGATGATAGGGGCCTCCCACGGTCGCTCGAACTCGCATGGAGCACCCACCTTCCCTCGTGTTATAGTTTTCATGCGGGAAATAGGCAAGCAGGGGTGGTATGATGTGGTGCAGGGGTGATGCGATGTGGTGGACGGGTGCGGTGTAGTGCAGGGATTCATGTGGTGCAGGGGTGGTGCGATGTGGTGTAAGGGTGTTATGTGGTGTAGTGATTTGTCACATACCTTACAAGCCCATGAAAGGAAGTGGACTTGATCCTTCAACTGATGCCCATCGACTTGCAACTTCCTTTCCTGATGTGGTCTCTGGTGTCAACATGGTTGGTACTAGGAACCACAATGAGGCCTCCAACGGTGCTGGCCTTAGTGCTTTGATGGGGGTTGAAGGCAGGGGTCATCCGATGAAGGCACCTATTGATGATTCTAATGTTGCGACACCTGTATATGTTCATTCAATAAATGTATCGATGCAAGATACAGTGGATAAGGAGCAACATTGAACAAAGGCAAAAATGTTTTAGTTGATGATGAGGGCTATCAGCTGGTTACCCATAGGAAAGCCAGTATGTAGCCATCCTTTGCAGACAAGGGATCAGACAAGGACGAAGATGCTCGTACTAAGGACGTGGCGGGCGACCTAGTTTTTGGTGATACGCTAGGAGGGAAGGCGATAAACGTTGCCATTGTGCCATCAAATCCTGACTCGGGTAAATTTTCTTTGCTTGGTATTTTACGTAGGTCCATGAGTAAGGATGTGTTCCGTGAAGAATTTGGTGTTGTTCATGAAGACAAAAGTGACCCTCAGGATGACTTTGGATTGCTTTTAAAAAATGCTTCCACGGGATATCATTTTGATTATGAGTCTCATCTTGAAGATGATGATTTGCTGAGTGTGGATGAGCATGACATCACCTGGCAGGTTCCTAAGCAATGGAAGTGTGGCAGACATCCGAGAGGAAGGGGTGACTCCCGAGAAAGGGGCAACAAACTTAAAAGGAGGTGATTGAATGGTCTTTTGTTGCTTGGTGGTGCTACCACTTTGATTATTTTGTTTTCCCTCGCTATTTGTGACTTTTGTACTTTTTTTTAATATTTTTTTTGGGACCATGGGTTTTAACCCATGGTTCGTGCCGTTTTGACTATAAATATATATATAATTATAAATATAATAACTATATTTATTATAATTTTATAATTATTTAAATATACGAATTTATTTATAATTATAATTAGAAATAAATATATTTAAAAGGTATTTATATATAATTATAAATATATAGTTATAAATATAATAAATATATTTATTATTTAAATATAATTATTTTAATTTTATAATTATTTAATTATGTATTTATTTATAATTATAATTATAAATAAATAATTTTAAGAAGTATATATAATTATAAATACATTTATATAAATATATATACATAAGTATTAATATAATAAATATATTTATTATAATTTTATAATTATATATATATATATATATTTATAATTTCATAAAACCATTTTTAAAAATTATATATATTTTTAATTGTGTAATTAAATATTAAAAATTACAAAATTATTTAAAAAATCATTTGAATATGTTAGTTATATAAATTTCAAACATATTTTAAATGTTAAAACTTAATAAATAAAAATGAATAAATATTAATCATATAAATTATATTGAAAATACTAAATGTATATATAGTAAATAAATTTATGTATAAATAAATATTGCAAAATGATTAAACATACTTTTAACACTATTAATGAATTTATAATAACAAATGGATAAGTTGAATTAAATAAATTATTAAAAAAACTAAAAAATGAATTCCTAACATTTACGTGAATTATAAACATCCATATGCACACATACACATCTACACACACATGCATACACACACATACACATACATACATGTGGTTATGCATGTAAAAATATTTTAAATTATTTAATATCCACTCTTGTACCTTCTCTACTTCTTACTTTTATTTATAAAATTGACGGGAATGGACCTCTCAGTCCATCCTCGATCTCTTTGAATATTTTAAATTACTTAATATCAATATAAATATATATCCAAATAAATATATTCATTTATATACCATATAATTGTTTAAATAAAATATTAATATATTATATTTATTTTAATTATATACACATTTGGTAATCAATGTATATAAATAAACTATTAGATATTTGACTAATATAAATTTGATAATTTTGTATATAAAAAATTATTTACAAATATATATAAAAAGGAGGATGCAAAAGGCGTGCCTGCTTTAGCAGGGGTGGTCAGCGGCGCGTGGGCAGTGACGTGATGATGCTGAGAGCTACAATAATGGCGTTCAAATGTGAATGAGATTGGCAAACCCTCGCTCTACAGCGGGGGTGGTGGTATGGCAATTGTCAGTGACTTCCACAGCATCCGGTGAGGTGATGGGGCTGCCCATCACTGGTATGCCGGCGAGGCTCATTTAGATAGATTCGTGATGAAGGCAGTCAAGGGAAGCATTGGGTCACTGTGATGAAGAAAGTTAATACAAGGTCTTATGGGATGTATTTAAGGGGCCTTTCAGAAAACTATTTGTAATGGATCTTCGGGCTGTTAATGAGTGAGTTATCTCTTTGGTGGGGGGACTACGACCTGCCCATCGGAGTTGAGACATGTGTGTGTGTTTCAGTGTATTTGTATCCATAAGTGCCTAATATAAATATATAGATAAATATATATAATTATAAATATAAATATTTATTATTTAAACAAATTTATTATAATTTTTTAATTATTTAAATAAATATATATTTATTTATAATCTTATTAATACTTTTTTAAAATCATTATATATATATATATTTGAATTATTAAAAAATATATATTAATATATCATATTTATATTAATTATAAACATGTGTTTTTTAAATTAATGCACATAAATAAACATTATTTTTGAATACAAATGTAATAATTATATATATATATTAAAAATATTTTTTATTAAAAAAATTATCAAACGCTTATAGCTAGCGCTGATAAAGATGTCCTTTTTATCAGCAATTTTTGTTTTACACTGATAAAAATAGACGTTGAATTTGTGACGATCTGTGGTAGTGACATTAGACACAAGACTTACAAAAAATTCAGTTTAAACATGCCGCATGTACAACAAGGTAAACCTCAAAACACATCAAACAGTTCCCACATAAAGGTATTTTTAAGATTTAAACAAGCGTAAAGGTAAAACTAAAATATCGAATGATACGTTTAGGTAAAATGAAAAACTAATATGTTGTGTAAGGGTCAATAGTTTATGTAAAGGTAAAGCATTTCTTCACCTAAGAGTATATCCAACTTTTAAAAGACTAATTAAGGGTAACATAACATATAAACGACGCATGTAGAGGTAAAACATGACTTCTTGTAAGGGTGAACTCAACTTTAATTATATAAAAATAAAAATAATAATGAACAATTAATGAATAAACAATTAAGACTGAAGAATAAAAAATAATATGCAAGGGAGAGTGAGTGTACATGCAGTAACTTGTTTATTTATATTTATCCAATAACTAAGGAACTTCCGTTACCATTGCCAGGACCGGTATCGTGCCTAGTTCCGCCAAGCACGCGTAGTGTTCCGGGAGAGGTTCGATGCCGTAACTTTCTTGCATTTGTTTGAAGTGCTCGACGCCCTGCGCCACCATCCCCGCGCGCACGCAAGCGCACAGAACCCCTACAAAAGTGACTGCATCTGGTCGCATACCTTCCGCCACCATCCCACCAAAAAGCTCCAGGGCCTCCTCTCCACGCCCATGTACACCCAAGCCGGTTATCATCGAATTCCAAGTAGCCACTCTTCTCTCACGCATTTCATCGAACACCTTCCTTGCCATATCCAACCTGCCACATTTACTGTACATGTCGATGAGAGCAGTCCCCAGGTGAGGTCCGATTTCAAACCCATTTTCCATAGCACAATCGTGAATCCAGCGGCCCAACTTCAGGCTCCCCACCTCGGTACATGCCATCAATAAGCCCACCAACGTAAACTCATTCGGCCTCACCCTGCCAACCTGCATCCTCCTGAACAGTTCGAAGGCCTCCTGCGTCTGCCCATTCCTAGCACACCCATGTATCATCGCCGTCCACGAAACGACGTTTCTAAGCGGCATTTCTTCGAACAACGCTCTAGCAGCATCCAGATCCCGACGGGCGATCAGGCCCGAAAGCATGGTCGTCCAGGAAACTACGTTTCTCACGCGCATTTTATCAAACACCTTGCGGCCGTCCTGGGAATCCCCGCACTTCAGGTACAAATCCATCAAGGTATGCTGCACAAACATGTCGCCCGATAACCCGAATTTGATAACCAAAACGTGTACCTCCTGTCCCGCGCGAATTGCAGACGAGGCAGAGCAAGCTTTAATTACAAACGGAAAGGTAAACTTGTCGAGCTGCACCCCGCGGCGGATCATGGTGGTGTACAGAAGGAAAGCACGGCGGGAATCGCCGACGAGGACGTATCCCCTGATCATAGTATTCCAGGTGAAGGTAGCTGGGCTCTGCATTTGACTGAAAACCGATGCGGCATAGTCCATTTTCCCGTAAGAAGAGCACATGCGAAGCAAATTGTTGATGAGGGTTTGGTCGTGGGCGAGGCCTTCCCGAATGATCTTAGCGTGGATTCGCTTCAGCTGTCTGAAGTCGGCGCATTTTCGAAGCAAGTCCAGAGCTTCTCGCGAGCCCACCCTTTTTTTGGAGCTTCGGAACGGGTTCCTCCTTGGAAGGGCATCGGTCGTGGACAGTACGCATGCCGCTGCCATTATAAAGGCTGAATCATCTCCATGATTTCAAATTATTCTTTAATCTAGTCGCCTTCTTCTATCTGGCAAATCCTTCACTTGGTTTTGATACTAGCATTTGCTTATCCATCTGATTCTTTTGTTCCTTCGGTAAATTATTAGCTGTTTTCCTTCAAAAAGGGCTTGGGAGTCCATCACTTCTCATCGGGGCTTGATCCTAGCAGATGCAGTGTAATGGAATATAATAAACTAGCCGATGTCTATGACCAATTCATTCTAAACATATCTTTTTCGAGGGTTTAAGATCTTGTAACTTTGAATGGCGGTTAATCATTTTTGACAAAACCATTTCAGCATAAAGAACTTTGTTAAATATTGATCAATAAATTTTAAGCTGTCCATTCTATTTCGTTTTCTCTCCCAAACAATGATCTGTATCATTTAAGTAGTTCGTTCCATTTTATTTCATTTCTTGCTAAAAATAGCTCTCAAAAGCACTTTGAGGCTTTTTTCCCCCTTCACTTGCAAAATTTCTTATGGTTGCATATTCAAGTTTTGAAATTCTTCAAATATGGATAATGCTCCAATGCCTGTGACAAAAAAAAAAGTGTATAAATGATGGGTGAGGTTGTTGCATAGATATAATTTTATGGCATGAAGTCATTTTTTTTTATTTTTTGGGAAGACACTTCTAAAGGTTGAGTGTGAAGTTGCCCAAGGACACAAACACAAAACAGATTTTGAAATGTCTACAAAGAAATTACACCAAAAAAGGGGGTATTCCACACCATCCTAAAAAAGCCCTAAATTGTTAGATCTGTGGATCTATTTGAGATCCCATTCGACATGGGACTTGTTCGGTTTCGGCTCTTCTAAAATGAGCTTCTCGAAGATGGAAGTCATCTTGTCCCAGATTTTAAGATATTCTTCTTGATTTATTTTACCTTCATTGAAACCTCGAAGAAAAATTCAATTTTGAGTATTGACCCATGCTGATTGTTGTCATTGGTGCGAACCTAGGGATATCTTGCAAAATTCTTGTAGACATATTCCTCCGAGGCTTGAATAGTAATTATGTCTTCCACCGTCTCCTAAGAATGCAGGGTCATTTTCGTAGTGGTTGTTTGGACAATTATTTCTCTATCGTCCTTGTAAACGTCACCCTCTTCCCCTAGTTAGCCTCGATCTACAGTGACCTCTGAAGGGTCCGTCTGAACGTAGATACTCTCTATCACCTTCTTAGGACTTTCGATGCAAACTTCCTGTACTCTGAAATCAGGATTGGGCTTAGAAATTGCCTCTTTGCCATGTTTACCATTCGCTTTTCGTCCTACATCTTTCTTCTCTACCTGGTGCTTCACAAGGGGTTCATTAGGTTGGGAAACCCCTTTGCTATGAAATGTGACATGCACCTTTAATCTGATATGTTTTGTCATTGATTTGGTAGTCATGGGTTTGGGAAGGTTGGTGTAGCCCTTTCGTGGTATTCTTTCCTTTACTCTATTGTCTGGATTATCTCAAGACTGCAAACTCCCTTTCTTTCTATTCTTTGATCTTGAATGGTAGAATTCAATGACTTGTTCATCCATATCACAGTTAGAGCAGGACTAGCTTTAACCAGTTCTCCATTTTAGCATTCATCTACAATTCTGACATCTTGAACCTTTCCACAGTTTAGTTTCCTTTTCCATTTTCAGTATTGTTGTATTTCATCCTTCTGAATCTTTGAGACCCTCAATGTCTGAACTAAGGATCATAAATCTATTCTACATTGAGAAATCTAAGGCCAATTCCTGCACACCTGAACGTCCATTTGAGGTTAGGGACATCTTCTCTCATTCAGTTCTCACGTTGAACTCCATAGGGACTATATCGACCCAAGCAAAACAAATTTTAATTTTTACATCATTTCCATAATTTAAGCATTACATCTTACATAAAGATATCACATTCCTAAGAACATAAGGTTTAGTGTCTTTGAGGAACAATTACATAGACAACCTATTCCACAATACTTGTGAACATTTCTCCATAGTCAAACTCTTCTAGACCCCCTTCTAGACTTCTCATACATTATACTTATCTTCATAACCTGGGGATGAGAAACATAGGAAAAAGTGAGTTCAAGTGCTCAGTAAGGGTAATCATAAGCGATAACAATCAAAGATCAAAAGTGAGCATTAGATAAGCTTATAGGTAAGAGAATGTGAGAAAGGAACATGAACATAAAATATAGAATTCATACCCAATAAAATAAAGAGGATGATCATAAGCATGAAAATGTGGCATAAGGAAATGAAATCATAAGATCATGATATCGTAGAATATATAGAAACAACATAATACATGACATCATAAACATAAGTAAGAGTCACTCCTAAGACCATCATCATAAAGTGGACAAAGTGCCATGGTGGATTGGGTTCACACCCCATTCCAATAGACATAGTAAAAAAAGTCTCATAGTGGATTAGGTTCACTCTCGAATTTTTTACACATCATCTCATGAGATATAAATCTTTGCCAAATGTGTTGAAGGACTATATAATTCCAGACCCACATATCACAAAATAGTGTTCTTAGGATAACTGTTTATGCACCATAGCATCTCATGGGATATACAACTTTAACAAATGAATTGTAGGGACATATAATTCTATATCAACCCATCACATAATGAAAATCAAAATATGTACATGAATATGTGTGCCACATGAGTAAAAGAAACCATACATAAAGAATAAGCATGAGAAAACCCATTAGAAGGAAGTGGGTTTCATAATTTTGATTCAAGGAATAATCGATGACTAAATCATAAGGATTTCCTAGAGAATAAGGAATTAAATCATTTCAAACTTTCATAATTTAAAAATGTGGAATAACTCTTGAACATGGAGTTACATTTTAGAAAATTCATGAGGAAGATTTGGAGAAGAAAGAATTAAAATAAACCACTTGGGTGGAGCTTTTATAAAATAACTAAAGGATCTTTAAAAGAGGAAAAAAACCTTGTTATTTTCCATAAAACCAAATTTAAACCAAGATGGTTATCCAAAAAATAATGAGGGTTTTTAGAATCTATTCATGTTTTAAAAACATTTTATGGGGGTGATTCTCATATGAGACAAGAAATTGGAAAGTTTCCTAAAACAGAGTCTACTTAAAAGTGGGAATTTTGAAGGAAACAAAAAATGCGTATAACCCCAACAATGAAAAGGATATTTAATTAGGTATATATATAAGGGACATATTTTAAAAAATATATGAAGTTTATGAGAATAAGATTTCATAAAAAGGGAGAAAAAAGAAAGAGAACGTGTAACCAATAAGTAATGAGGGTGGTATGAAATAACCATTTTTATGTTTTAAAACACCTTTGTTGAAATACCACAACATAAAATAAGATAATAAAATATTATTTTTAAAAATAGGAAAATTTCAATATTATATTCACATGAGATAACACTTAACGAGGTTTCTAATTGAAAAGGAGAACATTGGTAGAAAGAGAAATTATATACATGGAGGGGAAACCATCATTTAAATGGATGAGAATTAATTTTAAGAAAGTTCCATTTTCAAAAAAGATTATAACTCACAAGTAAATAATATTTGAATAAAAAGTTATATATCAAGATATAAATAGGGTATACCTTATGAAATGAAATATGAAACTAAAGAAGAAACATTATAACTCAATAAATCATATTGACTTTTGAAGACACTTATATTTTAGGGAAGAAATCAATTGCAACCCACAATAAGGAAGAGAATTAATGGAAGTTAAGTCTCCAAGTTCAGTAATAATCTATGATATTATAAGTCCTGGGTGCAGTAGTTACACCATACAACTGAATATTGGTGCATAATATCAAATCGTTCCTTATTGAAGGGTGATTGGGATGAAAACCTTTCCTCATGTTCAAAAGTGCTATGCACTTGCACTTAACTTCCTGAAAAATTAAATTAAGTTCATTAGATATATACCCAATAACCTTATGCATCTATATTTAATTTTATAAGCCCCATCTATTATCTTTTGGTAGTTATTTTTAATATAGTTTTCGCTAATGTCAGTTACTTGGGGTTTTTAATTAATTTCATCGTAATAATTTTGATTTGTTGACTGTGAAAAAATGTCTTTTAAAATAACTTCATGATATCCAGAATTGTTGAGGTTTATGTCCTTTATTATTCCATTAAAAAAATACTTATATATTTTCAAATGTAAACCCAAAATAGATCTAAATTAAGAAAGGTACCTTGATAAGATAATTTAAGGTGGTTAAAGTTACTATGACTATTTTTTATTAATCACACATATAGAACACCCAAAATTATTATTCTAAAAAATTAATAGTTTGAAAAATATAATATTAATTAATTTAATTACTTTTTTTTAACCTACCATCTACATTGGTGATAGAAAATTGAACACGTCATTCATGGAGGTGGTCGTCCACACACACACATGATGACACTTTCCTTTTCCATAATGATTTTGGAGGAATTTATAAAATGGATATTCTATTAGTATAATAACACTTATTCATAGTAACAATTAGAGTGTTATCATACCATCATGGATAGAGGGGATTTTAGGGGTGTATAATAATAAAAGAATAAGAGAATTTTGGTTGAGAGTATTGCCTATCCCTAGGAAGTTCTCCCTTCGGTAAGTCCTTAAGACTCATTAGCTTGTTTTTTTGGTGAGACAAAGGCTTAAAAGATGTAGGGAGGCTATTGAAGAGATACTAGGGAAAAGTTTTAGTTGAGCCAAGTCTTTGGAACTAGTGGGAAAATGGAGAGGATGTGGTCTCCTTTTATAAGTGATTAAAATGGAACTTTTGTAAAAAACTCATTTTTTCTCAATAATATAACTCCATTATTCAAGGAAAAAAGGATAAAAAAATAACCAGTAATGATGTGTGGAAATAGATAAGGTCAATACTCCCTCCAAAATCCTATATAAAACATGTTTTCACATGTTTTAACCTTTTTCACTATGTTAAACATCTTTTACTCTAATTTACCATTACTGTGGTAACTACCCTTTCACCATTAGAAACTAATTTTAATTGATGAAATTAAAATTATATTTATTTACTAATTTAAACATGATGATTTTAAATATTTATATAGTTTTATAAAATAAAATTTCCATGAGCTCTAGAAATTAATTTTTTTATTAATGCATAAAACGAGTAAACACTATTTCTTAGAAAAAGTTCATTCAAGCTTAAAATTTAAGTGTTGGATAATATTATGGATGTTTATTATTTTCAAGACATAAATTGGTTTATTATAAAACAAATAAATTCAATTTGTATTTCAAATCAATCCAAAACAAAATTTACAAACACATTAAAAATAATTTTTTATTAGGATTGAAATATTAATTTTTAATAAGGTTAAAGATAGGATTTATAAATTTAAAACTACATATTTAAAATGAATAAAATTATTTATTAGATAAATATTTTATCAATTCATAGGTTTTATAAAAATATAAGTCTCTATTATATACTGATAAAGTAATAAAGTCACCATTTTGGAAAAAATATATTTTTCACTATTCATCTAAAAATCAATTATTTTAGAAAAATGCTTAAAATTAATTATAAGATTATTATCACATGATGAATCCAAAAATGGAAGTAATTTTATTATATTAAACTTATATAAGTGATAAAAATTAATTTTAAAATTCTAAATGTATAATGTATTAAAAACAATTTTAAAAAAAATATAACTTAAGTTCTAAAATGTTAAATATGGCTTTGTAAATTAAAAGTAACATTTTTAAAATATTAAATTGACTTATAAAATAAATATTTGGTCTTAGTAAAAGGTTTCATGAATTTATAATTCATACTTATATACTAATAATTTCATAAATTTCATGTTATTTATAAATATGATACTTTGCAATATTCACCTAAAAATTAATCTTTTTTAGAAAAAACCAAAATAATAATCTATAAATAAGAAGTTTATTTTTAAAATTCAATTTCTAAAATTTTATTTTTTAACTTTTAATTAAAATTTTAAGATACAATGAGCGACTGTTTTTATAGGAAAATAACTTTTTGAAATACTACTTGTTCTTATTCTTAATTTCTATAAAACACTAACAAAACTATCATTATTAAATCAATATTATATTTCACTAAAATTATCATTTAATAATAATATAATAAGTTTTATTTAATAAAAACCACAATATATAAAAAGATAAATTATTAAACACAATATTGAATTAAGTGAATTTGTATAAAACAACCTTTATATATATATATATATATATATATTAAAACTCATATGATTGGAGTAATTTCTATAAGGAGATATTAATTAACCATACACTAGTATTTGATCATGGGTTGACTTAGGATATCAAATTATATATCCATATATGCAAGTTGATATGTTTCCTTTTTAAAAATAGATAGTCCATTCTTAATAGAGTCCTAATATGTGAAGAAGAGATAAATCTATAAGGTGTAACTTTACTTAAAAATTAAATAAATTTCATATACCATTAATATAATAATTATATCACCGATTGTTTCTTATTTTTAGTTCAATACATAATAAGTGAAATCCTACTTGACATAAGAAATAGAAAAATCTAGAGTGAAAAATCACTATCGACCTCAGTAGCATTCATTGCATAGGCTTTTCCTTGTTCCTAAGATATAGGAGGTGGTTGGCATCAATTTCCCTCTTTAACCCATGGACTAGTGCATTGGGTTTCATAGTGATCAAATTATTTTCATATAAAACATCAAATCTATAGTGGATACTTAGGAAGAATATTAAATTCCTTCATTGTATTCTTGTTTTCCTCTCAACAACTTATTGCTTGATGCCCTCCTTCACTACAAGTAAACACCAATGCATAAAATGTTTTTTACATCATTTTTTAGGGTTTTAATGTTGTTTAACTAGAGAGTTTGTTGTAGGAGATGTTATAAATACATTTTTCATGTCAGTTTTTATTAACCAACATCATAAATTCTTTTTCACATTAGTTTTTCTAAAACTGACATAGAAACCACTATAAAATAATATTATTAGCACGGATTTTCACACTAGTTTTTGTATAAATGACATGAAAAATAACATTTTTGAAAATTTTCAGGTTGGTTATTAAATAACCAAGGTGAAAAATATTTTTTTAAATCAAATTGTTAAATATTCACTCATTAGTACAATAACAGAACAAAAAAATAGCAGTATAACTAGAAAAGAAAAATCATCATATATTCAAATCATTTTAACTTTACAAATTGAAATTTAAACTGTACAATATATATTATAAATAGACTAAAAACCAATAAAACCTATGAAATATTCCTCCTTTTCTATTTGTAAGTGATTCAAGTCTTTTGTAGTATAAGGTTGAGGCCAATAAAAAAGCTACAAATTAAAAATAAAGCATTGAACACATATTCTCAATATGATTATATGATAAATTAAAGTAAAGTTTATAATAAAATCTAACCTTGTTGAATTTTGTAACTATTCTGGTTGAAACTATTTCAAACATGAATCTTATAACATATTATCCACATTCCTTTATTCCTTCTTAACGATGAAAATTCTATTTTAAAATAAATTTTCAATTCAAAATAACATTTTAAGTACTTGTAGCTAAAACGTAGAAATTTTGAATGAGAAGTCACCTTTGATTTTACATATTTGATCACTGCGCTCCTCTTTCCTATTATCTCTATAAAGAAATACCATGACCTATTTCAAAATAATATGTATGAAATAAAATTAATAGTCATTATAATATAAAAGTATTCAAATAATTGAACTTACATGTTTAATATTGTGAAAAACTTTTCTCACATGTCAACATATATATAGAATTACCAATGTGTAATCTTCTCTCTTGGAGAAAAACACACAACATCCAGTGCCCACTAATATATAAAAAATATAATTTTAGTTGTTATTTAGTTAATATAAATAGAACTTTAAGAAATATATGTTCCACACACTTTAATATAAGGAACCATTCAACACTTAATTGTATTATTTTGAAATCTTTCAGTAATATATATTGTTCTTTAATCATATTTCATTGTCATCTTGATTTTTGAAATACATTGTGGGTATAAAAATCCATATACTGATTTCACATAATACTGAATACAAAGTGTATAAAGATACCTAATATAAAACAAACATAATTATTAATTTTCAATAAATTAAAATACTTGAAAAATATATGATAATCAGCTTACATGGAAAACCATTTCATTGTGTCGATGCCTAAAAAATGACCAGTTACAAAATATATGATATCTCTATTTAAATTCATCAATTTTTGTTCCCAACTAAACATTTCAGCATCTATTGGAAGCCCATAAACACCCAACAACAAAGATGAATATCTTGATAATATATCAAGTCTAGAAGAAGTAGTATCTAAAGTGATAATAACTTATAATTATTGTTAACTATACAATATTTATTTACCTTTAATTTATTTTTTGTTAAAAAATAGATAAATATATAAATTTTAAAATGTTAAAATAAATTTAACAACAATATGAAATAATATAGGATATAACATATACACACCTCAATGGTAATTTTTCGAACAAGTCTGGATGGAAAAACTTTAAAATGGTTGATACTTTGTCTAATTATAGTGACCTCATCTGTAAAAAATGGTACTCTTTTTGATCTATCTATAATATATTGTACAGTGACCCTAAGAATCTCTATATCTATCTATTGATGATGAATTTTATCCCTAATATAATATATAATATTATATGTAACAAAATGATGTATGAGATCCTAAATATATAACTCACTATAAATGGGAAGCTGTGGGGGAGGAGGTGTATGAGTTGGATAATTAGGAGGAGGTGGAGGAGTAAGATCTACAGGTAGAGGTGGATGAGTGGGATCTATAGTCTGAGGTGGAGTAGTGGAATATGAATCCTAAAACTATTCTTTTCATTTATAAAAACATTCATTGTACCGAAGCTTTGATCCTCTACTCAACCATCTCACACATGTTCTGAACTTTAGCTTCAAAATATTTTATTTTCCTTTTATAGACATCCTTCTTTTAAGAGTCTCCAGAATGACCAAACACTTTTTTTATCGATACACTTTCCATGTATCCTCATATGCGATCTAGGTGTTTGGGATTTCCTAATGTATTATATGAAATATCCTTCCCACCCTCATGTATGAAGGTCCCATGTGTGCTCTTCTACTCATGGGATTCCTATATATAATATTTGAAAAACTAAATAGTGAATCACAATATATTAATATCTCAATTAACTTAAATAACATAAACAAATTAAATAACTTCTTGAAATCATCTCAACTACATCCCTCGACTCTTCTGTAAGATATTATCCCTTTTTTCTCATTTTTTATGAGTAGTTGGGGGGAAGGAGGGATAACCTCTATAGATATTAAAGTCTCTTCTCTCAATTTCTAAAAATTTTCACCCAACATTTTTTCTTATAATAATGTATTATTTTCCAAGATAATGGATAGTTGAAAACTCAAGAAGGGGGCGGGTGAATTGAGTTCTTGAAAATTACTTTAATTTTAAACCAACATCTTCAAGGTATCCAATATGTTCCCTAAAAAAATTAGGAAGAAGAAAAATAAGAGCTCATAGGAAAATGATCAAACACATAAGATTTATAGTGGTTATAGGAACAAAAATATCCTAGTCCACTCCACCAACACTCTACTTTATGAGTTTGGTTATTTTCACCATGATAGCTCTTTTTCCTAGCACTCTCAGCTGAGTGCAAGTAGTTTTTACATATTAAAAATGGTCCAAGATATTTTAACCAGGTGCTACCATTGTAAGACTTATCCATGACCTTAAAACACTAAATTATAATGAGTGAAAATAAAATAGAGATGAATGAAATTTAAAGGAATGTTGTAGGACACAATTGCAAGAAGAAATTGATAGCAAACAAAGACACGTTCATAGAAGATGATGATCTTCTAATCATAGATATGGAGGTTCTTATATTGCAATAGATAAACTTTTAAGAATAACACACAAGCATTGTATATGTTTTCTTCTATGTACATGTGTTCATTATTTTTGTTATTAGGGTGTTCATATATATTAGTATATTTTATCTACTTCATATAGTGGCTAAATTTTTATATTTATAACTCCTATTTGGTTTTGAACATAAGTATACTAGATAATCATAATGGTTAAATGAATAATCCTTCAAAAATTTGATAAGATAGGTTCTTAATGGCATGTGTCCTTTTCCAAGTATATAAAAATCTTCTATGGTGGAGATGTCAGATATCTTCTTCCTCGAATCATTTTATTCTTAGGAAAACAACACTCTATCCAAATATATCTTTCCTTATTTTGAAAAATCCTTTTATGATATGCTTAAAATCATGAAATGACTTGTTGATATATTGTGTTAACATTATAAAATTAATCATGATGATCCTCATAATAGCTTATAATTCATAAAATAATCACCAGATAGCACTGTATGATAAATTTATGAGTATCTTTATAAAATAAAACACTTCATATCTTGAATGGCGTAGAATAACATGGTTTCATTGTTTGTGTAAGATAAATTATTTTTAATATAACTCGTTATATGATCAATTTCAATGGATTTATTTGATGTTCATAAGATAATTATTTTATGAATTTCCTTTTCATAAGATAAAATACTTTTCATAACTTCTTTCTGACTAATATTCTTAGATTTGAACAAAAAAGATATATTTATTCATTCTTAATATAAAATAATCAGACATAGAATAAAATCTTCAAAGAAGATAACGATTTTACTCTATAATATAATCATGTTACACGTAAGATAATCACTCAACATAAGATAAATAAAACAACTAAAATCCATTTGAATAGATCACTTTATATTCACACATAACAATTTCCTTTGAAATAAATAACTCACTTCTTTTTATAATATAGATTCTAAAACACATAAAATAAAGTCATCAGAAAAAAAGATTTTTTGGATCATCAAAACACATAAAAAACTGATATATGATAGAACAATATAAGTATTTACAATAATATCCCACCTTTTGATGATTAGAAAACCCTTTGAATAAAAAAAATTGACTAAAAAATGTTTAAAGATATTTTAATTTTTGTATTATCTTTTTTTCTTCCCATTTTTGTGATATCAAATAGAAGTAGAATTAGGGAAATGAGTAAATTTAATGTCACATAAGAATACTTGTAAATGATCTGAGTAAGACATACTAAATATGAATAGAATTGGACACAAACTTGTACTTTCAATAGTATTGATAGGATACAAAAAAATAAAAAAATAAAAAGTAAATTAATTAAAGAAACAAATATAAATTAAATCATGAATTTTTAATAAAGTGATTTTATAAAGTAGTGAGTAAATAGAAAATGAAAATAATGACGAGTAAAAAAACATATAACAATCATATAATTAGTTTTAGAAACATCCACAAAGAAGATAAACAAGGTAATATTTTATATAAATAAATTAATAATAATAAATAAATGAATTAGAATCATGAAATAATATAATAAGTGAACAACCATTCAAATGTTTAAACAATAATTAAAATGTTTTACAGGCATCATTCACTAAAACAAACAAATAAATAAAGTAAGTTAGCTATATAGTGTTGGTCGATGTTTCAGAGGTGGAATATTAAAGGATTGAGGTTGGAAAACTGGTACTAAAGATGTAGGATTAGGAGCATCAACACTTTCTACAAAAACATCATCCAAAGTAAGTAAAGATCCTCTAAGTGAATCTTTATCATCTTGATCAATCCTTACTAAAGTGGATTTAATGTTGAGAGAAGTTCACTAAGCCCATGCCAAATCAAAGTGGTCTGCAAGCATAAAGAATAACTTAGAAGAATCTTCAGGTAGAGGTAAAGAGACTTATTCAGTAAACCCGAGGTTCTCCTTTAAATAGATTTCAGAAGGATTGAATATTTATTTTAATCATTGAGAGGTGATAGAATGATGATCTAACATTTCAGGTCTAATATAGCATCTACCTCTGATATGGTATAAATCATCCTTATACGTGTCAAGATGCTTCATAGTTTCATTTTTGAAAAAGTATAATAAATTCATGAAACCATTCCATACTCTCTGATAAAAATTTCCAAAAAAATTATATAGATCCCCTTTCTTAGCATAATTATGAATCAACTTGTTTAGAACCTCAAACTAGTTATCAGACAAACCATATAAACTCTCAATAAGAGAAACAAGGGACATCTCCTTTCCTTTTGAGGGGAATTGACTCTCCTGAGATTTACAAAATGCATATTCTTCAACTTATTTGTCTAAAGGCTTCGATCTCAAGTTTCTTATTACCAATTGCTACAAATTTCCAAATTTCTCTTCCATCACTTTAAAATTATTAGATAATGATCCATCCATTTTTTAAACTAGTGATTATGAAAATGATATCCTTTTATACTTGAACTGAAAAATACTGGATAAATGGTACTCTATCGTTCAATAAGGAACCAATTTCTTTATGAGATTGATCAATATTCAAAATAGAGATTTATGGAATTATAGGCATTATCCTAATTTTAGTAACCACATCTCTCTCAAGATATGGTTACATATATTTATAGAGAAGATCACATTTCATATAATTTATGGTTAAAGTTATCATATCAATAGTGAGATAAACTTATTCCTAATTTGATTCTATAACATCCTGATCTATAGACTTCTATCGTGACACTTCTCCACCAGAATCTTTTGAATTTTTTTCCAAAAGTAATTGAAATAAAAACTTCAACTCACCAATATCATTATTTGATACAACTTGTCCTCAGAGAGTCCTTATTTTATCTCTACACTCAACTAACTAATTCCTTAATGAATCCACTTCAGTCATTATCTTGTAATAGCTCTCTCAATATCTTTATTTTGTAGCATCTAATTCATCTGTAAGGATTTCAGAACTAGTTTCGTGTGAGAGAATATGAGAAAAAAAGTCTTGTTACACATAAAGATTATGATATTCATAAAATTATCTATTTTCATTAACATAAGGTACTTATTAAATATGATAGGGTTCTCCTGATTCTAATCTTGCTATTATCTTCACAAAAAGCCGAGCTTCATCTTATGCTTCTTCTTCTCTTGACCATCAACAACATTTCAACTGATAAAAATTACTAGTTTGTTTTCAATATATCCCATATAATTCATAATATATCATGCCAAAGCCATGATTTTTTCTATCATAAAAAAAATACAACAACTTAATGTCTTGAAAATGGATTTCGCAAACTCACCATTTTGTTAAGAAATGTCAGAATACTAAATAAACTTCACAAGAACTGTTTTCTTTAGTTCTAGGACTTTTACATGTTTCTTCTCCACATCAAGTTTTCTAAAAAGATACTTCATTATTTATAGAGGGCCTATATAATTGATTGTAATTATGGTGGTGTCGAAATAAAATTGGAATTATAGTGGTGTCGAAATAGTAACTTCCTTCATAAGCACATCAAAATACTTCATCCATTGTTAAATATGACATTAAAAAATTATTTTGGTTTAGTGTTGCTCTAGATCCTCATTATCACCAAAATGAAATACTACCATTTCATAGAACTCTTGTACTTATTTTTCATATAAAAACCATATTCACTTCTAAAAAAAACACAAATTCCCATCCTTGAAAATTTATAACTTTCTTAAGAAATATATCCAAACCATCTAGCTAGTTGAAATCGATAGCTCTTCCACTAAATACTTTTCTTTCGGTCCTCAAGTGCTTGGATATGCTAAAAGCAATACCATCTATTCTATTTTCACCATTTTTAAAAGTGGTTCGAAATATTGAAGGATTATGGAAAAAAGGATTGGATGGAAAGGAGAAAAAGATTCATAAGTTCACAAGGGTTTAGTGTATAGAAATGACTTAATTTCATTTGTTTTATGGTAATTAAAAGGTTTCTCAATGTGACAAGAAATATAATAATGACAGACTAACCTACGTGTCCTATTGAGATGTGGCTAATACTCAAAATGAAGGTGCTAAATCATAAATGAAATAATGAAAAAAATATTTATTAAATATAAATTCTTGTTATAAAATAAGTAAAATGGAAATAAAATTAAAAAAATTAAATAATCCTAATTTGGATTTGTTAAAATCAAATCTATCAGTAGAAAATAGTTCAGTAAAAATGTATGCTAATTGATTTTCTTTGCAAATAAATTCTAAAGAGATATCACCTTTCTAGGAATGACCACTTAAGGAATGATTCCTTAAATCAATGTGCTTCTTTATAGAATGGTTTATCAGATTTTTTTGAAATGTTAATAACACTTATGTTATCAAATTTTATAGGAACATTATTAAAATTGAATCCAAAATATATTTGGTTGTGTTTCATCCATATCACCTATGCACAAAAACTTCTAGATGCAATATATTCGTCTTAAGTATTTGAAAATGCTATAGAGTTTTGTTTCTTACTAGACCATGATACTAAGGATTTACTAAGAGAGTTATAGGTTCTTGTGGCACACTTCCTATCAGTTCTATACCCACCAAAGTTAGCATCTGAATATGAAGTTAAATTAAAATATGATGTTTTTGGAAAATATAGAGAAAGGGAAATAGTTCATTTTAAATATCTCAAACTTCATTTAGTAGTATTTAAATTATATTCTTTAGGATTAGAATGAAATATTATACAAAGACATACTGAAATCATAATGTCTAGCCTACCTATAGTAATATAAATAAAACTTTCAATGATTTATCTATATAACTTGTTTTCAACTGGTTTTCCAGTTTCATCCAAGTAAAGTTTAATATTAGAGCTCATAGGAGTTGAATAAGTCTTAATATTTTCAAGTCAAAATATTTAAAGTAAATGAAGAATACATTTTCTTTGGTTTAAAATATTTCAATTTTTTTTATTCAATTTTTAATCCCTAGAAATAGTTTAACTCACCCATCATACTCATTTAAAAAAAATTATACAATTTAAAAAAAATAATTACACAATTTTTGGTTTGTTGATCAAAAAATAACACCATCAACATATATTTTCATAAGAAAAATACCTTTTGATGAAGTTTTCATGAAAAGAGTGGGTTATGTCAATCCCACATTAAAACCATTTGATAAAATGATAGAACTTAATCTTTCATACCATGCTTTAGGTTCCTATTTAAGCCCATAGTGTGCTTTGGTATGTTTAAAAATCAAATTGTGAAAGCTACGGTCTTCAAAACCAGGAGGGTATTCAGTATAAATTTCCTCCATTTAAAATCCATTTATAAATAAAGATTTATCATCCATATGATATAATTTAAAATTCATATAAGATACATATTCTAAAGGGATTCTAATTACTTCTAACATAGATACAGGTGAAAACGTCTCTTCATAATCTATTCATTATTCTTGATTATAAACTTTTTCAACTAATCAAGATTTATTTATAGTGATCACTCTATGATCACCCTATTTGTTCCTAAATACCCATTTAGTTCCAATAATAGGATATTCATAGGGTCTATTGAAAAATTCTCATACTTTGTTCCTCTTGAACCGGTTTATTTATTCTTGTATTTATAAAACCCAAATCTTATCATCCAATGCTTCTTCTATAGTTTTAGGTTATATTGTATTGACATAGTATCTTATATGGATATACTTACAAGGGAGGGGGGGGGGGGTGAAATGTAGTTTAAAAAATTTAAACTAATCAAAGTAAAAAACCTCTTAAATTAATATTATCATACTCAAATATCATATGATAATTAGTGTGAAAGAATATGAATCACATTTAATCCAATTACATGAAATTATTTTTTTATTATAATCACAGATACATAGATAAAACAAATATTATTGAAAGATAAATATGAAGAATAACTTTCTATAACATGCACAGTGTAATATTCTTGTAAAAACAAGAAAAACTGTATCTACTAAAAGTAATAATGACTTACAAGCTATATTAAAATAAAAAAATATTTTAACATTAAGAGTAAGGTAGTCAATAACATTGAATAAAGGTATATATAGTTTTATACTTACTATAAATTTTATTTACATTACCAGGAAATCCCTCGATATGATAATCAGAATAAGATATATCTTTTTATCCTTGTAATACCTCAATTGAAACCATGATCGACATATGTATTCCTCGCCCCCAAAACCCTTGATCTGATGGATAATATTATCTATCTTCCTATCCCCATAATACCTTGATCATAATAATGATTAGACATAGAATAAAAATGAAAATGTTCTTAAGGGAAAAACCTTGATAGGGATTCCTTAGAATGAAAACTCTCTTAAATATTACAATGATTTAAGATGAGCAGTTCACACAAAGAACACTTTAGAAGACTTGATTTGAAAAAATGTACTTTACAACAACTCTTAAAATGACTAGATATTTATAAGATAATATCCAATGGTAATTTTTTTGAGTTAGTTTCAACAACATCAGACAGCTAGCACTTGATAGCTCATAAAGTTCTAGCATAACTGAATGTATGATGTCATTTTTAGCACCATTACAATACTAAAAGTATTACTTACAATAGAAACAAAGTCTATATATTTTATTATAAACTTAGGATAGTCCAATGGAATTTATTATCATTTTTCAATATGATAAACCTTATAAGGATCAGTCTGATGTATCAGTACTAGTATTTGTCTGATGATCATGAATTTTTTCAGCATTATAGAAAAGACAAAAGTCTAACCGCTGATCATAATAAAGGTCAGTCTGATTAATCAGATGTATTCTTGATCCAATATATCATATTAAATAATAATAAGTTTATACTCATAACATATTAGAAAAATCTCTATGTATGATAGAAAGTAATATTTTCTACAAAAACATACTAAAACACTTAAGACATAAAAATTTAGTAAATATATTTTTAAGAGAGTGTTTGTGATTTATAAAACTAAAGGAATGGAAAAGTAAAAAGTAAAAATTTTGACTAAAAAATATCCCCTTTTTGAAAAGCAAAAACCACAAAACATAAATGAAAAATATCTTGAAAAACTTATAGCCCTTTGTTCTTTTAAGAACTTTTGAAGAAGATATTTTTCTATTAGATCTCCCGAAGTTTGTAATTATTTTGTATTATGATAGAAAATATTATAACATATCATTATTAATGAATAATTCTACCAATTAGGATAAGTTCATTCTTTTAATCAAAATACTTTAAAAAAATATCCCCCTTTGTGAAATCTTCTCCCCCTTTGTAAAATATTCTCTCACATTGTAATTTTCAAAAAAATGGGAAAGCACGCATAGTTTCCTAAAAATTTGAAGAATAAATAACATACAAAATAATTTTGACATATGAAATAACTATTCATCCAAGGATAAAATTAAAGAACATATATATTCAATCATAATTTGAAAACATTTCAAGCACAAATGATTTTGATGAAAAGTATTTCATAATAATCATACATTCAAAAGTTTTACAAAATATATATCAAGATTTGAAATGAAAATTTTAATATTTATTTATAAGATTCTTCACAAAAGACATCATTTTTTGAACTCATGTCGATACTTTTAAATATTTACAATATTTTCTTCCAAAACATTCTGCCTCTGAACTCCAGTCTTCAAGATTTGAGCTTCTTCCTTCATAAGATTCAATTCATTATTAAAAGACCTTATCATTTTATCCTCTAATTCTAGACTATGATCATTTTCTTTCAAAACTTTTAGTTCCCCTATCATATGATTCCTTTTCTTTAGATCCTTTATCTATTTGTGTTTCTTCATCATCAACTTCTTACTTTTCTTCATGCCTTTGATCTTCTTCTTATACTACGTCTACTTATACTTCTTATTCAACTTCTTCTTAGATATCTTCTTCAAATTACTTATCAAGATATTTTTCCAATTGTATGGATGTTCTTAAATCACCCTTTATAACAAACTTTGAAACCAATTTTTTCTCAGGAATGGTCAGAACCGATTCCTCAACAACTTATTTTTTCTTTTCCTTATCAAAAACTGAATAAATATCATCAATAATAATAAAAGTTTATTAAAAAACAAGTCTAGATTTAGGGATTAATTTATCAGTATGAGAAATAGGAAGAATATGATTATCAGATGCTCTCTTTATACCTTTTAACAAACTTTTACAAATTATTTCTTCTTACAACCCCTGTTTCTATTTCTATTTCTTTTTTTCTTCTTTCAAAATATTAGTTGTTTGAATTCTCAAGGCCTTTACCACAATAGGATCAAGAAAAAAATCTAGACCCCCTAGTTTATTTTGCGCCTTATGAAACATCAACTTCTTGAATTCTTTATTGATAATTCTCTTTTATATATTTTGTTTCTTTATATGGGAAGATTAATATTTTTTCATATTTTTAACATACTCATCTTTCCTTGATGGTTGTGCCTCTGATGCAGCACCATTAACCTTTTCAAAAAACTTTTTTTATTTAGAATCAAAAACCAATTTCATTATTGAAATTGTGTCTTCACTAATGAATAAAATCTTCTCTCTTACCGGATAAGAATTATTTTAAACTTTAAAAATTCCCATACATTTCACAATCAACTTACTTATGAAATCAAGAAACATAATAATATTTTACTTGATTGAGGAATTAATAATGTTTTATACCATAATAAAAATAAACTTCACTAAGCCTATTTTCCTCATGTTGACCAAGTGATCTAGAACAAAAACATTATAAAATTTTAATGTATCTCTATCAAAATTCCTAGGAATAAGATAACCTTTCATCCACAAAGAAATTAATTTGTTTTCTGGAGTCATATGTAGAAATTTTCTTTCTATCACATAGAATGAGAATAAATAATATATAAGGTTATATATCTTGAAAGTTTCAAGTCTGTCCGGTAACTTTAGAGAAGGTAAATAAGCTTCTCAATCATAAGGAACATCAAGAAATTCCACAACTCATTTACATGAAAGCTTATATCTCTTATCAAACTTGGAAAAAGAAACTTTATCCTTATCATATTATTTATCAAACTGAACAAAATTATAAAATTTTCGAACCATCTCAGGATAATTTTGATCAAAATATTTATCTGGATTCTCTACAAAAGCACTTTCCTAACCTTGAAAACATATTATCCTTTTAATAGTAGTATCAAAATTATTAAATCAAGATCTCTTAATAAGTATTTATTTTAAAACATACCATTTTTTTTAATATTATTATATCTCTATCTTAATTGGAAATGAGACTAGATATCATACAAAAAGAAAAAGAATTAGACTGAAGACTTTAAAGGGTGTGAGGTTTTAGGAGAAAAACCTTGAGAACTGCTGTGGGATAGGGTTTTCCCCACACTTACATAGGTGATGGAGGTGACAGTTTTCTTCCTTATCTAAAGAAACCATTGATATTGAAACCCTTTCTAATCTGACAAACAAGAATTAATCGAATAATATTTTTAAAAAAATTAATTTGACTCTCAAAGTTTAAAAAATTTTATCATATTGAGAATCATTCCAATTAGAAAAAGTTTAATTTTTTTTTCAAATCCAAGTTTTTTAAAGCATAAATTACAAGAACAACAAAAATTATAAACTAACATAATGAATTAGTGAAAAAACTAAAAGAATAGAAGAGTAGATTTCAGAGTAGAAAGTTTCATAAGTATGAATAACCTGTTCTTCTTGGTTTTTGAAAATTAAATAGATTATGATAGTTTTTAATAAATTATGATTATGATGTTTTTATTATGAAAAATTATTATGATTTTTTTAGAAAATAAAACTGATTATGATAATTTTAAAAATAAAACTAATTATGATAGTTTTGAAAAGAAAAATTTTGTAATAAATTTTCATTCAGGAAATTTTATAACAATTTCTGAGTCTAGAAAAAAATTTAGAAATATAAATCTGATAATCTTATAAAATTTTGTGTCAAAAAATTTTATTATAATAATTCTTTTTGAGAAAAATAAAAAATTTATAAAAAAAGTTTCTTTAAGAAAAACATATGCACTCTCCCTATGTACATGAGTATATTAATGTAAGGATATGGGTTAATAGGAAGTAGATATGAATGATCACTTAATATTGATCATTCTTAGATTCTGTTTAATGTATTCAAATATATTGGAACTAAGGTTTTTTGTAAAAATATCCAAAAAAAATTCATTTGTTATGATGAATTGTAAAATTATATCTATTTTAAGTGTGTGATCCTGAAAGAAAATGGTGTCTTATATATATGTTCTTAGCACATGAGTGATGTGATGGGTTTTTATTTAAATAAATGTATTTTTTTTGTCACAAAGTATTTTATTTTTAGTAAAACTCATTCCATAGTCAGTGAGTGTGTGTTGCATCCACAACACTTGAGCACAACAACTTCCAGCTACCACATATTTTGCTTTAGTAGTGTAAGGTGATACTGAGTGTCGTTTCTTACAAGACCAAGGAACTAAATAATATCGTAAGAAATGAATTTTTCTAGATATACCCTTTCTATCAATTCTACATCCATAAAAGGTAATATATAAAAAACTTTTTAGTTCAAAAACACTTCCAGTAGAATAGAATATGCCTAAATCCATAGTTCAATTAAGATAATGAAAAATTCATTTTACAACTTTAAGATATAAATATTTTTGATTTAATTGAAATCTAGAACATAAGCATACTAAAAAAATTAAATTCGAATGACTAACTATTAAGTAAAGTAAACTTCCTATCGCACCTCTAAAAATATTTTGATCAACTGGTTTCCCAGTCTCATCAAGGTCAAAAGTATTGAAGGTACCAATAAAAGTACTAATAATTTTAGTATTTTTATACCCAAATTTATTAATAAGATCTTTTATATACTTATGTTGAGATATAAAAGTACCTTATGGTTTTTGTGATATTTTAAAACTAAGAAAATATGTTAACTTACCCATCATACTGATTTCAAACTTAGACTTTATAAGATCCACAATGGAATCTGTTAAATATTTTTGAGTTGAACCAAATAAAATGTCATCAACATAAATTTTTACAATAATAATATTTTTATTAACTTATTTTATAAAAATATTTGGATCAACATCTCCCTTAATTTTTTTTATAATAAAAATCTAGTTAACCTATCATACCAAGCTCTAGGGGCTTGTTTAATTCCACATAGTGATTTGGTAAGTTTATAAAAATATTATGGATGTTTTGTATTTTCAAAACTAGGTGGTTGTTCTATATAAACATCCTCCTGAACATATCCATTAAGAAAATAACATTTCACATTCATTTGAAATATTTTTAAATTAAATAATGTTGTGAAGGATATAAGTATTTGAATAGATTCAAGTCCTACTACTAGAGAATAAGTTTCTTCATAGTTTATAGATTATTGTTTTTTATATCCCTTAGTAACAAGTCTATCTTTATTTCTAAATATTACTCCATTTTCATCACATTTTTTCTAAAAACCCCATTTTACTCCAATTATAAAAGTTTTTTAGGCCATTCAATTAAATTCTATACTTTGTTCCTTTAAAATTCATTGAGTTTATCTTACATTGATTTTACCCAATCCTTATCACCTAGATCCTCATTAGGATTCTTGCGTTCAATTTGAGATAAGAAATATAGATTCTCAATTTAATTTCATTAATAACTTATAACCATAACTAGTTGATCTAAATCACCAATGATAGTTTCATTGGGATGATTCCTTAGAAAAAACTGTCTTCTTATGTTTTCAAAAGTTTGTTTTTCAACATAAGGATGAAAATATTCTAGAGGAATAACTTCAGAGACATAATATTGATTTATTTCCTTATGATAAGTATTTTCTTCTATAGGTTGAAAATTAGTTTTAGAAATACCATACAAGGATGTAGGTTGAGGTTGTTTAAAGGAAAAAGGGTTAGTTTCAACAATTATAACCTGTACTATTTCCTCAATAGTACAAGAATTTTTATTAAAAACTATATAAGTCTTAGAAGCAGTGGAATAACCTAAAAATATTCCTTCATTGGATTTGAGTGAAAATTTATGTAAATTATATTTAGTATCCAGGATGAACACTTTTCAACCAAATAATTAGAAGTAAAAACCTTTTGTTTTCCTTCCTGTCCACATCTCATAAAGGGTTTTATTAATAAAAGGTCTAATTAAAACTCGATTTATTGTATAACAGATATTAATAACCACTTCTTCCCAAAAATGTTTAGCAACCGAGTATTGAATCATCATGGTTCTAGTAATCTCCTATATAATTATATTTCTTCTTTCAACTACACCATTTTACTGTGGGGTTCTAGGTGATGAAAAGTTATGTTCAATACCTTTATTATTGCAAAAATCTTCAAAATTTTAATTTTCAAATTCTACACCATGATCAGTATGAATAATTATCAAGGATAAGTTTTTCTCATTTCTAACTCTAGCTACAAAAGTTTTAAAATAACTAAAGTCTTTGGATTTTGTTATAAGAAAATAGACCCATGTGTATCTAGTGTAATCATCAACTAAGACATATACATAGTATTTTCCTCCAATACTCCCAGTTTTCATAGGACCAAATAAATCCATTTGCACTAACTATAAAACATCATAAGTTGAAACTTCACTAATATATTTAAAACTCGACTTATGTTTCTTAACATATTGATAGGGATCAAAATATTTTGAAGTATCAAACCTAAGTTCTGGTATGTCCTTAAAAATTCCTTTCTTAGTCAACTTAGATAAGTTTATAAGGTTAAAATGTCCTAACCTTATATGCCATAATGAAGATTGTTCCACTAATACAAGGTAATTCTTGGCTCCCAGTGCCTTCTAAGTTAAGTTTGTAAACATTCTCATGTCGATTGGCATAAAGAATAAATCCATCCTTGGAACTATGTACAATAAATTTATCATTCTTAAAGTTCATAGGGAAACCTTCATCACATAATTGACTAATGCTTATAAGGTTGTGCTTAAGTCTTATAAAAACTAAAAAATTTGAAATAATATATTTTACAAGAAGTAAAATGTTACCTATACTAGAAATTTCTCCTTAAACATTATCTCCAAAAGTTACTTTTCCACCTTTCATCTTGATTATCTTCTTGAAGAAATATCTGTTTCCAGTCATGTGCCTTGAAAATTCACTATCCATGTACCAAATATTTTTTTGGTACTATCTTTCTCTTACTAAAAATAAAAATATTAGTTTTTCAGAACCCAAACCTTCTTAGGTCCGGTATTATCAAAAAATAGAATTTTAGGAAGCCACATTTAACAAAATTTGGTTTGATAAAATGTTATTTGTTTTGAAATACAAGCTTTATAAAACCCAAGAGATTGAAATCTATTTAAAGAATAATTTTTTTCCAGTGTCCACCATTTTGGAACTTAGTGAAAAATGGTCACTTTTAGGAACAAAGTAATTGTTACTAAAAATAGGCTTCTTATTGGTAAAAATCATTCCCATATTATCACTATAAGGTCTAGTTTTCTTATAATTTTTATCAAAGTTTTCATTAACAAAGGTAATATTAGATAAAATATTATTTAAGATAGAAATATCATACTTTAGTTTTACAACTATATTCTTATCCTCAAGATTAATAGTATTAGAACTATGTTTTTTAAAATTAGTTTGTAAACAATTTTTCTCAGAAATAAAATTTTCAAGATCTTTTTAAATAATATCCTTTTAAAAATTTATCTTATCAATATATTTAGAAAGATCTGATATATCATTAGTCAAGAGATTTATTCTTGAATATTACTTAGCTAGTTTATCTTTGGAATTATTAAGTTTTTTTCAAACTTTGAAATTTTCATTTTCAAGTAATTTTGCAAATCTGGAAACATATTCATAACTAGGTAAAGTATTATCCTCACTAGTTGAGGAAGATTCTTCATCAGATGATATATAATTTTTATTATTATCAGTTTCAGGATAATTTCCACTTAAAGATAAATTGGTAAGGGGTTTAGCAATTTGTACCTTATCCATGAGACATTGATTTACTATAGGTACTTCTAAAAAAATTCCAATGTTACTTTGTCCAGGACATTCATTATCTAAATAATTATTAGAAGAATATACACCACTGACACTCCATGTGTTAGAAGCTTTCAAAAAAAATTCACCTTTAGACTTAAAACATTTCTTGGCATTTCTATATGAATTTATTTATTTTTTATCTTTCCCTTTAAACTTTGAACAATCTGGTTGGATATTTACTACCTTCTTACATTCATAACAAGTGACTTATGAATCTTTTTTATTATTATTGTCCCTGTAACCTTTCTTATATCTGTATTGGAAATATTTATTTCCAACTATCTTGTTCATACTTATATAAATATTCACCAACTCATTATTAGAAGTCAGTGATGAACTTGGATCTAATTTAATAACATCTTTATTCTTTCTTTAAGACTTTACAAATTTCACTACTGATTGAACATTCATTGGAATAGTAGAAGTAGTTTCAAAATAAACTCCAACTTTTTCATTTTATCTTTCTCATCACTTATCTTTAATCTCCATTCATATTTTATGAGGGTTCCAATCATACCATCAAGAGTAAGATTACTTATTTTCCTTGTATTATACACAACAATTATTTTAGATTCCCACTCATTGTCGTTATGTCTATAATATTTTCAACCAAAATATCATCATAAAGACATTTCTATCCAAGATATTGTAAACTATTGATGATAGTTATAAACCTTTGGTGCATGTTTGGAAAAATATCTCCAGGTAGAAAATTAAAGTCTTGGTAATAAACTATAAGAATATCTCTTCTTGTTTCTATAACTTTGGATGTACTGAAATGTGTCACTTCCAATTTACTCCAAATACTATTTTCAGATTCAAAATATGATATCTGAGTGTAGATATTCCTCATCATATAACACAATAAAGCATTTATAACTTCATAGTTCAACTAATATTCTAAATTCTTAGTATTAGTAAAAGAATAAACTTCCTTATTATGAATCTTGTACTTCCCAGTAATCATTAAAAAGTTATCAAATCCTTTGTTAAACACAAAATATTTCATTCTATCTCTAAAATATTCATAGTCATTCCCATTAAAGATAGGTGGTTTACTAAGATTTATATTATCAAGTGATACAATATTCATACCTTACATCTAAAAAAAGAAACTGTTTTTCTAAAAATACATGCTAGTGTAACAAGTTTTATAACCAAGTAGTTTATAACAAAACTTAAACAATTTTAAATAAGTAAAGAATGTAAAAACATCAACAAGTATATAAGAAGTAGAACCTTATATGATACCAATTTTTGGATTTAAAGAGTATCTTAGATGAATATAATTACAATGGGGTGAATTATAGTTTAAAAAATTTAAACTAATCAAAAAATAGAACCTCTTAAAGTAATATTATTAGACTCAAAAATCATTCGATGAATAGAGTAAAAATAATCGAAATAAAAGTTAATATAATTATATCAATGTATGTTTTTATCATAATCAAAGATACACCAATAAAAAAATAGTATAGATAGATAAGTGTGTAGACTAACATTCTATAACATGAACATTAGAATAATATTGTAAAAACAAGAAAAATAATAGCTAGTAAAAGTAAGAATGAACTACAAGCTATATTAAAAGAAAATAATCTTTTAGCCTTAAGATTATGTGAGTCAATAACCTTGACTAAAGGAATAAATAGTTTTATAATTACTGTAAAGTATTTATTTCCTTATCAAAAAATCCTTTGATGCAATGATTAGAGTAAGATCTGTCTTCCTATCCTCAGAATCAATTTATCGCAACAAGGATTGATATCTGTCTCCCTAGCCTTAGAATCCCTTGATCTAATGGATAAGATTCACCATATTCCTATACCCAGACTCCATTGATTGTAATAATTATCATACATAGAATAAAAATGAAAATTTTCTTAAGGAAATAACCCTAATAATAATTACAAAGAAATAAAACTCTATAAAGTATTACAATGACTAAGAACGAGTAGTTCATACATAACACACTTCAAAATACTTTAGTTGAAAAAAATTTATTTTCCACTAGCTCTTAAAATGACTGGATATTTATTAGAAAATATCTAACTATCATATTTTAGAGTTAGTTGCAATATCCTCAGACAACTAGTTCTTAATAGCTCACAAAGTTCTCGCATAAATGAATTTCTAAGGTCATTTTGTTTTAGAACTATTATAATACTAAAAGTATTCCTTGAAATATAAAAAAGTTTATATATTCAATTATAAACTTAGGATAGTATGATGGAATTCATTACCATTTTTCAATATGATAAACCTTATAAGGATCAGTCTGATGTATTGGTACCAGTATCAGTCCGATGATCATGAATTTTTTCAGTACGATAGACAAGACAAAATCCTAACCATTGATCTGAATAAAGTTCAGTCCGATTAATCAGTCACATCTTTGATCTAATGGATAATATTGAAGAATAATAAATACATACTCATAACATATTAGAAACATTTCTATGTATGGTAGAAAGTAATTTTTTCTACAAAAAAATACTAAAAAACTTATGACATAAAAATTTAGTAAACATATTTTTAAGAGAGTGTTTGTGATTTACCAAACGAAAGGAATATAAAATTAAGAAGTAATAATTCTAAATCAACAGGTTCTAACTAGGATAAAACACTGATAATTCTACAAGGTTTCATATATGTATTCAGGTCATAACTCCTTCATCAAAAATTCTAATAAATATCACTAGATAATTGTCATTAAGATTTCTAGGATGTCTAAGTGACATACTTTATGGTTTATTAGTATAAAACCTTATTGAATTTGGTTCACTAAATATAAATTACAAATCACCATCCTTTTTATTATTAAAAAGAGTTTAAAGTCTCATGTCATTCAGATAATTTCTCAACTATCATCTTGAGTCATTTTATGATCAAAAGGACCACTTTCATCAAAATATACATGATTTGAATCTTCAAAAATTCTTGAAATTTTATTGAAAACTATATAATCTTGGGAATTTGTATAATAACATAGGAAGATACCTTCATTATATTTTGGATCAAATTTACCAAGATTGTACTTGGTGTTTAGAATATAAACTTTATATCCAAATACTTTGAAGTATCCTACCTTTGGATTTCTGTTATTCCATAAATCATATAGTGTTTTCTTTATGATTAGATTTATTATAACTCTGTTAATGACATAATATGATGTGTTAATAGATTCAGGAAAAAAATAAGTAGGAATGTTATATTCACATAAAATTATTTTGGAAATTTCTTACAATGTCCTATTCCTCATTCAAAAATACCATTCTATTGAGGTGTCCTGGGGGTAGAAAAGGTGTGTTTAAAACCATATTTTTAGTAGAATAAATTAAATTCATTATTATCAAATTATCCTCTATGATCACTTATTAAAGATACAATTTTGACATCCTTTTAATTTTTTACAAGGTTAAAATAATCAATAAAGATAGAATAGGCTTCACTCTTAAATTTAAAGAAATAAACCTAGAAAAATATTGAAAAATCATCAACCAAAACATAAATAAAGGATTTTCCATCAAGTATTTCTATTCTAGTAGGTATGAACATATCTATATAGATAATATATAGAGGTCTAGAAGTAGCAAACTATTTAATTGATTTAAAATATAACATGTGTTTCTTTATCATTTGAGATGCATCACATAGTTTTTTATACTATTTAAGATTAAGGAAATCAGAACTCAAATTTATCTTAGATAAAATTTTCAAATAATAAAAATTACAATGTCCAATCATTCTATACCAAATCAATGATTCATTTACTTAAACATTAAAATAATTTACATTTTTTCTACACACAAAATTAATATCTACAATATAGACATTATATTTTCTTCATGCTCTAAAATTGAGAGATTTTTATTTTAAAACTAATAAGGGATTGTTTGAAAAATAAACTAAATAAAAATCATCAAAAATTTGAGAAATATTTATCATATTTTTCTTAATGACTTCAACATAAAGTACATTGTTTATAATGAAAGATTGTGGATTTCTAGTAGATCCAATGCCAACTATCTTTCCATTTTCATTGTCACTAAATGTGATATAGCCCCTATCAATCTTAGATAGTGAGTGAAATTTAGATAAATCTCCACTCATGTTCCTCGAATTTCATTTGACATGAACCATTTTTCATTGTTGTTTATGTGGCCAGTTCCCTACAATAAAAAATCAAACTACAATATTTTTTGGTACCTAAATACTCTTGGGTTTAGAAATGTTAGCTACAAAAGACATGGGAACCCAAATTTATTTGTATTTTCTTGAAAATATAGAAGTGAATTTTAAAATTATTTTTGTAATATTTTTTTAATTCTAAAAAACTAAATATTTTTCATATTATAGATATTGGTATAATTTCATACTTCTCCATAGTGAAAACAAGTAACTTTGGAGAGATATTTTTTCTTAAAACTAGGCACAAAATAGTTCTTATAAAATTTAGACCTTTCACCTGGATTTACTATTCCAAACTTGTATCTTTTAAGTTTATTTTGTCCAAGAATTTTATTTAGTTAATCCTCCCATTTAGTTAAAAAACTTGTAACATATTTTATGTTTTTAACTTCTTTCATAGTTTCTCAATTGTGCTAGTCTGTTTAGTACATGATGATGTAGAATTTTCCAACTAGATTTCAAATATAAAATTTTATTTTTTATGTACTCCTTTTCATTAAAAATTTTGTTTTAGAAGTTTATGAGAGATTTATTTTTATTTTTAAAGATTCTATACTTAGTTTCTAACATGGTATAATACTCATTTAATTATTCATATGATCAATTTTCCTTTTTAGACTCAAACTCATGCTTAGAAGAATAATAAGAGTGTACCTCATCAGAATATGACTTGAAACACATGTTGAATTTTTAATTAAATATTTATCTTTAAGATTATGAGGATGATTAATCACTATAGACTTTAGAAGCACTCCATGTGAATTTCATATCCTTCTTGTATTTTAACTTATATCCGACCTTCTTGAAAAGCTTCTAATCAGAATTTTTACTTTCTTACAATTGAGGACAATTTGGATTGATGTTTCTCAGATTTTTTTACTCACAACATCTCACTTATTTTCAATTTCCCCCATAATTCTTATACTTTTTGAAGGGTCTTATGAAACCTATTCTCTAATTATATATCTTTCTAAACTTTTGATCAAATTGTGCAAGTTCATCATTTGATCCTGAATTACTTGAGGAATATTCTTTTTTAAATGATTCAAAAATCTATATATAACTGTTCTCGTTGTCATATTTAGAAGTAGAAAACTTAAAAGAATCATTTTATTTCTTAACCATTATATATTATATAACTTCATCTTCCATTTATTCCTTATACATCATAAGAGTTCCAATGATATCTTTTGTTTTGAAATTATTAAATTTTATATATTATGTAATGGTAAACTATAATTCAAATTCACTTAGGTGGTAAAACCCTTAAAATTTTCAATTCTTTCTCAGGATCAATAATTAGTGTTCCTAGAGAAGTAACATTATCCTCAATCTCAACAAGTATTCTATTCAATCAAGTTATTATTTACCTTTCAATCATTTTTAAGGTGTCAAACTTAAGCTTGGTAGTATCATATTAAGGGTCTTCACATTTTTATACCATCATATAAAACCAATATAGTGTTCCAAACATCATGGGATGTTTATCATTGAGAAACTCAATTAAAATCATATGTACCTAGTACACATATTACAACATTCATCGTTTTATAATTCATGTCATAAAATTCTTCAGTATCACCATCCCTTATTTATTATTATGTTTTGAGAATTTTATAAGGCTTTATATATTTGAGATAAACCATTAATCTAGGGTTATTCAAATAGATGGTCATTCATGCCTTCCATCAACCACCATTTTCACCATTAAAATAGGGATCTCTAAAAATTGACATAACTTCTCTGTTATCATCCATAATAGCAATTTGGAAAAATATTTTTGGACTTCAACCCTTGACAGCTGTGAAATCAAGATTCATAAGCTCTGATACAAATTTTTTTCCAAGAGAATGAATAACTAAAAACTCAAGAGTGCGTGTGGGTGAATTGAGTTATTGAAAATTTATTAACTTTTAAACCACCATCTTCAAGGTACGTAAGATCCAATATTTTCCCTAAAAAAAGAAATATGTGGAAATGTAAGATCTCATAGGGAAAAAATTGAACACATAATATTTATAGTGTTTAGGGGAATATAATCCTCTAATCCACTCCACCAAAACTATACTCTATAAGTTTGGTGTTCTTTACTTTGACAACCCTTTTTTAGGGGCTCCTAACTAAGTGAAAGAATTTGTTACTTGTTACAAAAGGTATAAGATACTTTAAAAAGGATATCCCTTTACAACAACTATCCAAATCCTAAACACACTAAATTAAAAAGAGTTTAGATAAAATAGAGATGGATGAAATTTTATGGAACATTTTAGTACATAGTTGTAAGAAGCATCTAAAAATAGGTAAAGAAAACTCTAGAGAAGATGATTATATTCAATGTATATCTCTAGAGGTTCTACAATTAAAAAAATATAAACTTGAAAGCATAGTATTCAATAATTTTATGTGATTTCTTCTATGTATATGTGTTTATTATTATTTTTATCTGAATGTTCATATGTATGAATATATTTTCACTACTTTATGCAGTGGCTAACTTTTTCTATCTATATATCCTCTTTGATTTTGAACTTAAGTGCACTAGATAATCACAATGGTGGAATGAATAATCCTCTAAAAAGATGATAATATAGGCTCTTAATGGAATGTGTCCCTTTTCAAATATAGAATAATATTCTATGGTAGTGATGTGAGAAATCATCTTCTTTGGATCTTTCCATTATTGAAAAAATGTCAATTTGTCCAAATAGATATTTCCTTATTTATAAAACTCCTTTTCTGATATGATTAAAATAATGAAATTAATTAAATATCAAGATATTATGATAATGTTATAAAATTAATCATGAAAATCCTTACAATATCTTAAACTTTGTAATTTAATTATATGATAGCACTATAAGATAAATTTCTGAGTAGATTCGTGAGATAAAACACTTCATATCTTGCATGGATTAGAATAACATGATTTCAATATTTTTTTAAGGTAATTTATTTTTTAGAGAACTCATTAAATGATCATAATATAATTATTCTTCATAAGATAATTTTCTACACGCATAATATAATCAATTTCCATGGATTTCTTTGATGTTTGTAAGATAATTATTTTACAAATGTCCTTTTCATAAGATAAAAGTCTTCTTATAATTTCCTTCTAACCGAGATTCATATCATTGAAAAAACAAAAGATAACTTTATTCATATGTAAGATAAAATAAATTTTCATAGACTAAAATATTTAAAATAGATTTTGATTTTACTCTTTAAAATAATCCTGTTCCACATAAGATAATCACTCAGTGTAAGATAAATCATACAGTTAAAATATATCATAATATATGACTTTATATTAATGTATAATAAATTAATTTAAAATTAATAAATCACTTATTATAAGAAGATAAAATTAGAAACACTTAAAATAAAAATTATTAGAATAAAAATAGAGATTTTTTAGATCATCAAAACACATGAAGAATTGAGATATGTTGGAACAACATAAGTCTATCCAATACATATACCCTCCTTGAGATAAAGCATAAGGGTATAAATTTTTGGATTGGATCTTGATGATATTTCCTCATTAACTAGAAATTAATAATAATAAAATCATTAATATGATAATTAATATAAAAAAAACTTATAAAATCTAACATTTCACTTACCAAAAATGATTATTTTAATTTACTTTCAACAAAATGTTTCCATGTATCTTCATATAGATAAGGATATATATCAAATGGTTTTTTATTTTTTATTTACCCATAACTAAAATCTATTATGAGGGTTGATTTAAAATCCCTCCATATCTTAGATTCCAAAGATAAAAATTTCTTTCAGACTTCTCTAGTGTCCGATATATCATATTTCATCAGATAAGAAGGGAAAAAACTATATTAGTAAAATAGATTCATGATAAATAAAATAATAAAAAAAATCTTACCAAAATGATTTCCCATAATTGAGATATTTTCTCTTTGTCAACTCTTTTACAATCAAAAATTAAAATTCTAACTTTTTCCAAAGCTTGCATTGGAATAAAAGTCATAAATTGTTTTTGAATTTGGAACACTAGGAATATCATTATCATAAAACTCAACCGATATCCTCTAGTCCTAGATATAGGAAAATGATAACTTTGTTAAATGTGTGAAACCATGTTTTCAAACCCCAGAAGTTATCTCTACCCCTATGGAAGTAGATGGATCATGTGAAAAAGGATGAGGAGGCTCCTTAGTAGAAGTATGTGTATAGTCATCCCTAGAATATTGAGGTGAATCATATGCTTGATCTAACATTATCCTACAAAACAAAGTAAGAAACATTTAGTAAAAAAAAAATACAAATCCATCTATTAAATATAAATTTATAAAAAGAAATATGATCCAATAAAAAGTAAACTAAAGTAAAATAGACTCATTTTTATTCATATTTATTAAAGTAGTTAACTAAAATTATAACAAAATTAATGAGAAGTGGGTGAAATTACATAATCTAAATAAAAAAATCCATCCATTACACAAAAATTTGAATAAAATATTGAAAAAGATACAAAAAAACTTTAATAAAAAAAGAAAATAAATATTAAGTAAAATTTAATAAAAATCCAAAAATTACATATAATGTTTAATAATTACAAAATGAAACAAACAAAAATAAACTAATCTAAAAAAACAATTTAACATATTATATATAATATTTTTTTAATTAAAAAAATAAAACTAATATATCAATTTTTATATGAAATTGAAAATGGTAAATAAGAAATAAATATATGTTACCTGTAATATTAGGAAACTAATAAAGGATTGCTTTCCCATATTCCTTCCTCATGATAATCTTGTATGGAACAAACCATGTCTATGATGTGTTTATCATCATTATCTATTAATATTTACATGGAAGTAGGTATATCACATAAAACAACATCACCATCAAGTTTTTTTATCACTAACATATTATTTTTTCCCTTGTAAAATGATAGACCAATGCATATTTTATAGATCAAGAATATAGAAAAACAATTCATGTGTTTCCATGATAAAAGGATTAGCTGTATATTCTAATCTATTCAAATTAATTAGTGTAATATAAATTCATCATGTCTAAAACTGTTGTTACTGATAATACATTTTTAGTTAAACACTAGAACAATAAATTTAATGTAATAAACCTCTCACATTTCTTCAGTAAATCTGTAATATGCATTTGATGTGAAGATTGGGTTTTTGCTTTGGAACTCAAAAAATAAATTGCTTCTATGAACCTTATTACACTACTATTCTGAACTGAACTTCTGTTTTCCTAATATTTCATATGAAATGTATAGCCATTAATGTCATACCCAGACCATGTTATCAAATTTAAACTTGGGAAACCCACTAACCATCTTAATGCTCCAGATGTATCTGATTTACCATGCACGATCTCTTTCAATAATGATAATTTTTTATGCTCATTTAAAATCAACATTTCTTTATTTGTTGGATAAAATTGTTTTAACACATTAATAGGCAAGGTTATATATATAGGAGAATCATGTATGCAATTCATGATGTATAAATGTACCATATTTATCCATTCACCTATCAATTATTTTACTTTTAAGCCATATATACCCTTTAAACCATAATTGTATCATTCATAGTGATATGTAGGAAAAATGATGTGCTCCAATGTAGACAAGTATATTCTAAAAAACTATGAAATATCCTCAGAAATATACTTCTCAGAAATAGAGGCTTCAGGTCGATATGGATTATTAAGATATCCCTTCAATATATTCATATAACTTTCAAATGGATACATCCAATGTAGATATATAGGTCCAAAAAGATTTATTTATATAACCAAATAAACCATTAAATTAATCATGATATCAATAAAATATGGAGGAAAATACATTTCTAGTTAAAAAAGTATAAAAACTGCTCCGTTCTCCAAATTTTTCAATGAATTTAGATCAATCAATTTGTTACAAACTAAATTGAAAAAATAACACAACTTTATGATAATAACTCTAAAATTGATGTACAATATTCCACATAATTCAATTAGTTGGAGTTATTTCATCATAACATGACAATCATGAGATTTCATGCTTGTTAACTTCAAATATTTTAATGACATAAAAGTTTTTAAATTTGAATAATAACCCTATGATGCTTTGATAACATGGAGACAATGAAGAGAACTAATTTTCTCCTTCTTGTATAATGTATAAAAAGATGGAGGTATGAATTTTCATATTCCATTAGAATTGGGAGATAACTCTAAATGTATTCCCATTTAGAGTAAGTCCAATCTTGCATTCAACATATATTTAGTCTTTCCTTTAATATATTACAATGTTACAGTCAAAATGTCATAGATATTATTCTCTACATGCATGAAATTAATGTTATATTTGACCTCATGATATCTAAAATATGGAATCTTAAAAAATGTTAATCATTTCTTCCAAATATTTCTATCATCACCAGCTTTTTCTATCTTTCCAAATGTGACATCATTTTTTTCATCCTCTTAAAATGCTGATCGGTGGAAAATGTTTTTGGAGAAATATAAAATTCTTGTGAAGTATTGAATACCTTTTTTAATCTTCAATAAAGTTATATATATACAAAAAACTATGATAATCTATGTATATTGTTTTTCTACCATGTTTTAATATATAATATGAAGTTTTTTGTTCATAAATTGGATAAGATTTATGCACCTTAACCATTGTATCGAGACTAATTTCCATATGTCAGTAAGTCATTTATAGTGAAATTAATTATTGCATGGAGGTGAAAATTTTCTATTTTATAAGAATAATACACTCTAATACCTTCATCCCATAAAATTTTCAATTCATCAATTAATAATGGCAAGAAAACATCAATATATTTACAAGGATATTTTGGTATAGAAATTATTAAACTCAATATGATATATTTATTATTCATACAAAATTATTGAGATAAGTTATAAATTAAAAATAAAATAAGACACACACTATGTTTTCTTATAAGGTTTAAATATTGATCCATTTTAATAATGTACATTACAAGTAAAATATTTCTTAATTCATTTCTAAAATATATGAAATTATTGATCAATTTTCTTCCACTGTGGACAATCAGTTTGATGATGTAATTTTTCATTAGATATCTACTCATTTTAATTCCATATTATCCTTTTTATTTAATTTGAATTTTCAAATAAACATTTAAAATGAAGAATTATAGGAAGATGCCAAATTGACTTGGAAGGTGTCTTTATAACTATTAAACTAGCCTATGATTTTTCTTTCAACTTATACCATGATATCCCACATTTATGACACATTTAAAAACCTTTGTATTTATTCCTATATAGAATACAATCATTCATATTGGCATGTATATTTTTATAAATCAAACCCATTAAGAATAAAACTTTAGTCACATTATAATGTGAATATGGAAGATCATTATCTTTATGAAGTATTTCATTCAATAGCTATAGAAAATTTGTAAAACTTTTATTACTCCATCCATTTTTCACCTTCAAGTTAATAAATATTAACATCATTGACAAAAATATAAATTCCATACAACTTGGATACAATGGTTTTTCAACATCACTATATAGACGTTCAATTATCGATTTTTTCACAATTACTTATAATTTAATATCTTGGATCATTTATTCAATTTGATGAGACCTACCATCTTGAGAATATTTATCACAAATATATCATGAATTCTACCTAGTTTTACCATACCAGATCTAAGGACTATAACTCATATTAAAACCATGAAAAATTAAATGATAATTGATTTCTATACTTTTCAACATTGTCATATTTAAACATTCAAAGCATGGATATAAAATAGGTCATTTTTTGGAAGGTTTAATTTAGAAAATTACAAAAAACCATTAACACCTTCCTTATATTCATCACTTGTTTGCATTGTAGTAAGCTAACTATGACCCATTATTATCTATGATAAATATTAAGAATTGAAATTAATTTATAATATTTTGAAATATAATTTCATTTTTTTATAAATAAAAATAAAAAATTCCATAAATATTTCACAAATACATGAAAGAAAACAATCATAATAAACAAAAGTATCAATTTGAACAAATTTAACTATTATTATTTCAAAAAAATATCAAAAAGTATCATGTTATCAACATGATCATCTAAATATATATTATCAATAATCTATATTAAAACTTCATAATCTACTATAACTTCAAAAAAAAAATGATTAATAATACTGATAAAAAACATAACTTAGAAAAATATTAATTAGTAATCTAACATTATTTATGACACCAATTAATAAAATAACCATTTAATCAAACCTTAATGTCAAAATAATCATTCATAAATTAAAAAACACCTTATATTTGTGAATAATGAGAACTATAAATACAGATAGTGAATATTTTACAAATATTAGTGGTGAAAGAGATCATTTAAGAAAAAAATCCCAAAAAACATGCATCAGCTAAAAACTGCCATGGATGCATGGAAAATTGAAATAATAAACATAAAATAAAAATATATTCTAGAAGGGGGAAATGATAAGTCAATGATAATATAAATTTGGTATAGATAGAGTGTGATCAGTGGTCGACGATAGATGAAGGTGGATGACGTTGGTTAATTCCAACTGAATAAGATTCGAGAAAATAAACACAAAAGGAAAATATAAACCAGAAGGGGTATTAATGAGAGTTTGATGGTGATGGAAATATGGAATAGAGAGAGATTGAACAAAGGCTGATAACTCCTAATAGTGGATGGAAATGGTTAATTCCAACTAAATGAGATTCAAGTCCACTGGATCAAAGAACAAAGAGTTAGGATTTCCCAAAGGCGATAAAAAATATAGAATTTTCGAGTTATAATGAACCAAAAATGAGTTGGTACTAATGTTTCATAATGATTTAAAAGTTTTATTACATATATTATTTCATAACCAATTTGAAAAATGGGTTTTAAACATCGGTTATTACATAACCGATGTTGAAAAGAAAACATATCTTTATTTCACATCAGTTATTTGATAATCAATATAAAAAATTGTTTTTCATGTTAGTTATAAATAACTGATGTTAAAAACATGGTGTGTTAAATTTATTCTTTACTAGTGAAATCATTTTCACATCCACTTAAGGCAATTCCCATGGTGCTTCTTCCCAATTTTGTGACATTTAGGAAATTAAGTCTTCTTTACATTATCATTTTCATCACCTAATCTTATTTGAAACTCCATCCTTATCTTATTTTGGGATTTCAAATGTTTGGAAATAATCATGATATTAATCATAACTCTAGATATTTGGGTGATTATAACCATATGGTTTTCAAATCCATCTTCTATCCCACTTGGTTTCTCATTTGTAAAATTATTATATTGTCCATTATGTTTGTTATTAACTTGGTTTATCCATTCTACATCCATTTATAAAACCAAAAGAGTTAATCATGAGTGATTTATATTTACATCATAAGGGAATTATGAAAAACACAACCATGAAATGTATCACTTTTTGATACTATTAAATTATATTTTAATTGAACCTAACTCAATATTGGTTCAATCTAGGTTTCTTGAGGTTGGGTTCTCTCACACTTCATATCATAATTACTTAACATAATAAATCCTTCATAATTTATTGTAAATAGAATGTGATTAACTAAATCATATCACACATTAGTGTCAAACCAGGTGTGGAATTAGACCTCTTTGTCGTGCACTGGGTCAAGATTGATTTAATACCTGATACAGCCACTTCGGGGTTATTACCCCTCAGTGTGTCTGTTCGAGATCCTATATTATAATATCCAGTTAGGTATTTAATTTCTAGGAAAACCAAACACTCAAAGATTTATAATTAATTTATGATGTTATTATATACTTAGGATTATCCCTTAGAGTTATCCTTAGGGTTTTTACTAAAGTTCTTTTATCCTTTTCCATAAAATAACTTAAAACTATTATGATACCAACTAAGGTGACCCAAGATAAACATATATTATTATTTTTACATCATTTCCATAATTTATACATTATATCTCATATAAAAATTTCACTATCCCAAGAATGGTGTCTTTGAGGACTAGTTACATATGAAACTTATTCCATAATAATTGTGAACATTTCTCCATAGTTGAACTCTTATAGGCCCCCTTTTAGAATTTTCATATATTATACTTATATTAATAACCTGGGGATGATAAATATAAGAAAATATTGGGATCAAATGATCAGTAAGGGTAAGAATAAACGATAATAATCAAAGATAAATAGTGACCATAAGATAATAATATGTGTAAGATAATGTAAGAAAGAAACATGAACATACAATATATAATTGATACCCAATATTAAAAATATGATGATCATATTCATGAAAACATGGAATAAGTAAATGAAATCATAAGATCATGGAACCATGGAATATGTGGAAACAACTTATGACATGGCATCATTAACATAAATTAAGGGTCACTCCCAAGAACATCATAAAAAAGTGGAAACATTCCCATAGTGGATTGGGTTCACTTTCCATTCCCATAAACATAGTGAAAAAATTACCATGGTGGATTATGTTCACTCCCCAATCCCATAAATATACTCTCATTAGATTTAAAGCTTTACCCAATGCATTTGAGGCCTATATAATTCTACATCCATCACTCATATAACATACTATGCTCAGGGTAATCACCTGTGAACCATACATAACATCTAATGAGATAAAAACCTTTAACAAATTCATTAAAGGGATACATAATTTTTGGGTCATCTATCATATAATAAAAATTATAATATATACATGAATACATGAATAGGACCCTAGGCCATTTACTTGGTTTGAGGAAATTTAATTAATTATAAACCCTATTAAAAACTAGTAAATCAATGAATAGGAATCAATACATACATAAGGAATTCTAAAAAGTGTGTGTGGATAAGTATAAAAGAAAAAATGCTCAAGAAAATAATAACCTAGTGAAAATAGTAGTGAATTGATGGAAGTATATTCTGGTTGTGAGTGAAAAAAACCAGAAACCAAGGGGATTAATAAGAAAAAACACTAGAAAGGGATTACAAAACACATAGCAATAGGGAATATTCTATAACATAAGTAGGGTAATGAAAGTGGCTATTTTTATTTTATTTTATTTTTATATTTTTTTTCTTTCTTCATCCATGCACATGTATTTATAGATCAAGTGAAAAGATTATAACTCATTCTTTCAAATGATCAACCTGTGGTTGAATGGATTGTACAGTCTCTCAACTATAGAATCTACCCATCCATGAAATGTCAATACCAATTTTACACCATTATTAACTTCTCAGTTAATCATAATGTGATACCCTAGATGAGCTATTCTCTTTTAAAATGGATTCTCATATGACCAAGTAGAAAGTAAGATGAATCCATGAATATTTATCTCTAGTTTTTATGTTTTAAAATTATTTACTACATTGAATAATTGAGAGGAGGGTAGGTTCTAATAATATGTTGCATATGAATGAATTTATTTTACTAACTAGCACAATCTAATTCCACTATTTTAATTTTAACTAACCATCATGCTTATATTATCAAAATATTTTAATAATCTCAAAACATACATTATAATAGAAGAAAATAATGAAATAGGAAGATAAAATAAGTTCCCAGAGGGAGAAATCCAACTCCTCCCAAGCTCTACCAGTGGTCTACTACCCAATCCTATAATGGTCTCCCTCTTTGCTATCCTATCTGGTGTATCTTTGATCCATCTCCCCCTAGTGTTTTTCAGTCTGTAAATTCTTTTCTCACATATTTTGGTTGCAGATTCTTCTCCAATATAAATAAATTTATGTTTTCCAATAATCCACTCCAATAAAATCATCATAGACCCTAAAATTCTCCATGGGTTTCACATGGCACATTCACTATATAAAATCATCACTTTCAATGATTCTAGCTGATCTCCAAAAACCAAATGTGTTTCTCCTTGTAACTCCATGCCATTAGTGACAATTATCTCATTTATAAATGATCTCCATATGGAAATTTCTATGGCTGGGATTAATTAGTAGAATGTTCTCAAATATTTTCTCCCTTGATTCATTACCAATGATCTCCTTCTTTTGAACATAATTTTCCTGATTCATGTAGACAATGAGAAAAGGATTGAAGTTTTCCATAGACTTCATTGTTTATTTATTGAAACTATAATATTCTTTTTTTAATCATCTTAATCCTTAAAATAATTTATATTTTCCTTTAATATCTGATCCATCACCTATATATTTGAAGTCCTCATCATTTTGGAGGCAGGTCTACTTTGGTGCTACACTTAATTTTATAAGTTATAGCACATATTAAGCAAGTATTTATTATTGACATTTAACTGAGCACCTAAAGTGTGCTCACTTTTGATCTTGTGGCCGCAACATTGGGAGGACCATAGGCCCCTTCATCTTTGAAATTGAAATCCATCACATAAAGAAATAATATAAAAATAGACCCTCAAGATTAATTCTACATCTTATATCTAAATCTCCCTTAGAGATTAGATTCCTTCATCTTTAAATGGGATCATTTATATTCTTTTGAAATTTACATCTTAATCAATCGACTTCCGTAGTTCATCCTCATCCTTAATAGGTTATCTTTACTACTTTATCAAATGTATTATCCTTATCAAAACACAAAATGTAACACATATTGATCTTATAATAGAGTATTAACCTTCATTGGTCTATAAAAACATAGATTTATGACTGACATTGTCTTATTCAAGTTCGAAGAGGTACAGTCTTTCTCTGTGACTCAGAAAACCACTAGTTCAAGTTTGTAATCTTCTTTAACAAGACTCTTGTCGAGGCTCATATATTTGGTTTTATTATGGATATCATATTTTCATATTTTAGCTTACAATTTTCTTAGTTGGGTGAACATAAGGATCTTTAGTGGTTCTCCTCAACAATCTTGGTCATTGCAGTTCTTTACCAGCACCTGGTTCTTCATCATTCTATGTAATCTTCTTACTCAGTGATTGAGAGTGGGATTTGGGTCAATCAAATTCAATCTTCAATATTTCAAATATCAACTCATAATATTTCTTGATAGTCAAACTCATATTTTATGTCATTTTCCATCAATTAGGGTTTTATAAGGTCATCAGTTTTGATTGGATTCTTCAATCAAACATGCATTCCTAGATAAGCCCTAGTTCCTCATTCGAGCTTAGATAAAATTGGTTGATCACTTCATTTGGGATCTACCTATGTTTCCATATCCTTCATGGTCACTCCAAATCTAATGCACTGTTGATCAACATTTTTTGTGGAATCTCACAGTCTAAGGTGCATTCAATTAACTCCCTTTTCAATTATCAACTTATGGTTAATTATAGTAGTACAAATGGGTTTTGTATTTGTGACCAATTGAGTGTGTTTTGGTCACTTCAACACATGAGTAAATGTTTTTTTATAGTCTAGTTTTCTAGGATACAGTTGATTGGGTACTTTACCAAAATTTTAACCTTTTCCCTTATAGTATCTTGTCACTATGGCATATTGGAAATTAACACATAGTCACTTCAAGTTTTTGCTAGATTTTTTTTATGTATGGTCATTCCATTTGAATTTGTAGTTCCACAGTCAGTTTGTTAATTTTTAAATAGTCTTGGTGGGACAATCTTTATGAGGCCAACCATGGGAGGCACAATTTCTCAAATAATGTTTTAAATTTTCTTCACAGGTCCTAAAAAATAGAATTATGAATTAATTAAAATATCAATTCATAAAAAATCACTTCTACATAGATGAAACATTAAAAGTTTCTACATAAAAAAATCATTCCAATAAAACATTTTTAAAATGAAATAATTAATTCCAAAAATTCAGAACCACTTGAAAAAATTCATCCATCTCCAAAAATATTATTTTTAAAAAATTATATGAAAATAAAAAACTAGATAATTAAAAAATTAGTATAGAAAAATACACATTTTAAAGATGATTTTCAAAGAATTAGATTTTTATTACAAAACTACCAGGTTTTCAATCATACTCTATTATAAGAAAAATTTTACATAGAAATTAATTTATTTCATAAAAGGCGATGTGGTGAAATGAAATAAAATAATTCTGCTTAAAATTCCCCCACACTTAATCAATTGAATTATTAGGGAATTAAATCCATTTTATTTATTTATTTTTGAGGAATCTAAAAAAATGACGACCTTTCCCAGGTTCAAAATACATAAAATAATTTCATAAAATTATTGAAAAATTCATTATAAAAATTTTCATGCCTCTTATGTTGATTAATCTCATTGACCTACTTCAACTTAATTCATGTTCTAGTTCTATGAGTAGAGACCAGTGGGATTTAAGTATAATTAAATCTATATCAAGAAGCACTACCAATTATTACTCTCTCCCTAGCCCCTCAATCAAATTTCTAATTTCCACTTTATTGATATAACTTAAAATATTTTATTATAAATCAATTTCATCCATGTTCATTTGGGTTCAATATTATCCTCACCTTAATGAAATCATTTTTGACAAAGGCACTTTATTTTATTTTCCCTTTTATGAATTTTTTCATATCACTATGAAAAACAATTATTAAATTTGATATTTATTTATTTTAAAAATACAATCAGTTCCCCTATGTCATAGATTCACCATGGGAACCCAATTTTGTAATTTAAAATTGGTTAAAATGATTTATATTAATATTAATGGACTTGTGTAATTTCATAGATTTTTCATAGAGGTACAAATTCTTTTAAATTTTTAGGTGAACCCTTATTAAGTTTCTATTTTGACTTATGATTGGGTAACCTATCCTTTAGTCTAGTCTGTTTCCTTTTGGAAGTAAAGGAAGCAAGTGTCCTAGAGGTTGGATATAGTATAAATTCATAGTTTGAATTAAATATATGCCATGAATTCAATATTCATGATGTGTAATGGGCTGGAAAAACCAAGTTCACGATGTGTGTCAGTTTTTACCTGGGGGAGAAACCTGATCTTTACATGGCGTGTAATCAGTATATACACCATGAATATGTTGGGATATTTTTTTAAAAGGTGGAAGAACCCCCTTTTTTTAAAAAACCCTCTTTTATCTCTAGGAGTAGTGCACATAGGATCTCCTCCACACCTAACCTACATTATTTTGTTTCCCCTTCACTGAGACTCTGATCAAGCCACCATTCATCATGTTGGTTATCCACCGGTAAGTGATTCAATCTGATGTATTCTTTTCTCAGTTTATTCTACCATGTTTTGTGCTATTTTTATGGGAGCTAATATTCCCTATTTTCAGAGAATTTGAATATTATTATGTTTTCTTCTATTAAATCTCAATTCAAAGGCTGATAATTGATAAGGAGATTACTAAGAGAATAAGTTTGGTGGTTTAGTTCTTTTCCCTAAAAGCCACATTATATTTTATCATGTTTCATTGTTCCATGAGCTAAACTCCTCTAGTGTCTCATCCATAAAGTCTAATTAATTATTATAAGGTTTATTATCATGTGTAATAAAGCCCTAACTACCTAAAAATCAATGACATGCAGAAATTTCCTCAACACGATCCACCCTTATGGGTGTTCCTCTTCTTAATGTATTAAAGAACCTTATACCTTGGAGATAAATTAAATTGCTTTTATCTCGGGTGTGTGAATCACCATGTAATATATATTGTGAAATGTGAATTGAGATAAAGAAGACAATAGTCCATGTGTTTAGGCCCTTATGATTTATTCCATAGGTTGATTTATTTGAATTAAATGATTTTCTATCTTGATTAAAAGTGTTATAAATTAAAATACTTATTAAATAGTATGGGTTATTGATAGATAAACCATACCTTCATATAAATCTGAAGGAAATACAAGGGTCCTAACTTAAGGACGTCTAAGATGGGATCATCATGCTTTATAATTAGAATTACAAATAAATTTTAATGCATGGGGAGAAATACATGGATTATTTATAAGATTCCATGGATGGGCTCACTGGGCGAATCACTTATCTACCTATGATCGATAACGGTTCCCTAACAGAGTTATCTTGTATGGGATCATTGGGAAATATGGTTATACCATGCCATGATCAATACATGGTCCCCTATGTGGTATACCTGGGATAGGCTTAGAGGGTTATTATTTACACTATGCTGAGATTAATACTTGGGATTACCCTTATGGATCAACATGGATGGACTCTTATGGTGATGGGTATTTATAGTGATCCTATAGTGATACTCGGGTTACTTTTTATGGATTACCTTGGATAGGCTTGAGATTCCATGTATTAAATTCTATGGACATATTTTATATTAAAAACTAAGAATGAAAAATTATTATCCTAGGGAAGTTTCCACCAATCCAAATAACATGGTTGGTTTCGGTCCATTATTGATACTTGATTTATGAATACCAATTGATACACCCATATCATATCTATACAGGTTGAATTTGGTTTAGAGATATATGGATTTGGATGAATCAAGTAGTGTTAGTTAGGGGTCCTATGAGGAAATCGATCCAAAGTTATTTATTTATTTATTACTATCATAGATTTATTACTTCTTACACACTACTAATTTTATAGGGAAATAATTTATATTTCTAGAAACCATTGGTAGCGTCCTACTAAAAATATATCACACTCTGTTCGAGCCACCTATGGTACTTAAATAGAATTCATGACTACATTTTTTGAAAAAATAGAATCCTTCAGCTTTTAAGGTTTGAGTTTTAGTATTAGGATGGAGTATGGGAGTAGAGAACTATGTCTATGATCATGATGATAGTTGAGGTAGCTTTTGGTATTTTTGTTCATTTTGTTTATCTTTTTGTATATTTATGTTCCCTTGTACCCCTTGTACTTTCCTTTTTGTATAGAATCATGACATGATCATCATTTTTGTATTTGGTATTGATTTAGCTTCTGGATGTTGGTTATGTTCAGATGATTTATTATTATACCATTGCCGATTGTTTATTACTATTTACATTAATAATTATAATTATTTACCGATGTTATACAATATAATAAAGAGGTCATAGTCTCCCCACATATACACTTTAGGCCCTCATAGTTATTTAGAAATCTTTGGTGTATGGGGAGGCATGCTTGAGGTCAAGTGACCAATCCGCTCAGGGCACCAATTAGTGGATTTCGGTTTATGATGCTACAAAGTGGTATTAGAGGACCTTTTCCTTTTGTCTTATTATTTGGGTATTATAAAAGATACTAGGATGTATTGAAATTTGGTAATGATTCTATTCCTAGGAGTATCTAACCCACATACATGGGAAACCCAAATTACCTAGGATGAGTTATTGATGTTTTGGTTTGTGCCTGTTACAGTTTTACCAATATCACCATTGGGTGACACACATGTTTTGTGAAATTATTATTATTTATATTATTAATATATTCCTCTTTATTATTGGAATAGTATGATATTGATTTATCATCTCATGCATTATTATAGGCACATTAGAATTCACATGTCATTCATTATGCTATTCCATAATTATATTACTGTGTGCATTATCAATATTTCCTATAATTGTTGTGAGTGCCTTGATTGTTAAATATGTAAATGTGATAAAATTTCTTAAAAGGTAAAAATAATTAGATTAATTAAAGTTATTTCTTCAATATAAATGGGTTTTCCCACATATATTGATGACAACACCTTAATTAACCAATTATACCATGTTTGAGCCATGAACCACTGGTTCTATGGGCAGAAACACTAGATGATTTGGTTTCTTGAATGTAAATTATAATTTTTAGAGTATATAATTAAATGAATTTGGAATGGTATTTATTTTAATCAAATAATACTACACAACTTGTTATATCTTGATACCAAATGTAAAGGTTAGGTCATAGTTACATAATACACAAATTGCAATTTATAGAGTATAGGCCTTTATAAATTGGGAATAGTGATGCATCTAACTATATTTTGTTATATTTATACATATAAATAAGTATTAAATTAAATAATATTAAATTTTAATTGAAATGGTTACCGTTAAACGGGGATTCTAATTGAAAAGTAAAGGGTGTTTTCCTCTATACCTTTCAATTGAAACTCCATATACCAGAACCTATGCTATGTTATGTGAGACCTTGAAACTGGTCCGAACTTAGTAGTGGGTAGTAGGAATTGTATCTTGTGACTTATATTACTTTTATTATCACCTAGAACTAGATTTAGGAGTAGAAAAAGAGGTGTAAATTGTTTATAGGAAGACTGTGTAACTGTGATTTTATGATATTATTGATCATATCTACCATTACATTCTATCTGAGGTGTGTGCTTGGGAAATTTTAAAGCTACGCCACCATGACTTCCTTGAGTTGTACGCTATAAGGGTGGTAAAAACCATGCTTCGGAGGTGGTGTTCCATGAGCCACCAGTATTACCTCCTATAGTACCACCTGAGGTACCTCTTAATCTTCCCCCCACTGGGTGTTGATGCTTAGATTTGAGAGAGATTCTTGTGCTTCATGCATTATGTACAAGGAGCTCCATGACCCGCCTCTTCTATAGAAGAGTTGATGTGTGAATTCTAGCAGCAACATCCTTACTCCTTCTAGGGGTATGTCAATCCTCAAGTTGTTGAATCATGTATAGAGGCTATGTTATCAATATTCGATCATATAGAGATGGATTCAGAGTTAAGGGTCAAGATTACCACCTATATGCTCCATGACTCTACCAAGCGTTGGTGGGATTTCATCTCTTGGGCTGATTAGTATTAGAGTACGGTTTGGGTGGACATACATACAGTCTTCTATGAATAATCCTTTCCATATATGTTGAGAACATACTATTATATAATGTTTATGAACTTACATAAGGGTGTTATGTCCATGATGGAGCATTCATCTCATTTTACTGAGCTTCAACATTTTTTTCCAACACTGACCAATGAAGATTTGATAACTATGAGATAGTTTGATTATGGAATTTCATATTCCATCTGATCATAGGTAAATTTAATCTGGTTTTACACCATTTTAAATATTTTTAAACATACCCACATCACAGAGTGAAACCTGAGGGAAGCTGGAAATGTGATTCAAGGTGGTTTAGCATTGAGATAGGGAGATTGTTCATCTAGTGGCAGTAAACATCATTTAAAGTCTTCTCGTAGGTGCAGTTCTAGTCATATGACACAAAATGATAGTTATGTGGTGAACCAATAGTGTAGAAGGACTAGATATAATAATCCTCAATATACAAGGAACCCAATTGAGTGCCAAAATTACGACAGGATGGGTCACCTTCAGCGCTTCAGCCGAATTTTCCCTCCAGTGCCCAATGAGAATAGATCTTTACTAACACCACATTCAGGTATAGGATCCATAGATCTACATAAAGCTAGGATATTGTCTACTACTAGATGATCAGGACAAGGTTGTGATTGTGGCCAATGTAGTTATTCTCCATACATTCAGTGCCATTAAAGTATACATTCTCAAGGTACCCAGGTTGTATCTTAGGGCCACGGAACTGGGCATATCTATGCAGTGTAACCTACTCCTGAGGAGCAGAGTCTAGGGACTTCTACAATTTGATGTACTATTATAATATAATCTACTTTATTATCTTCCTTAGTTTATATAGGCGCTTCATACTCTTTTATATCTGTGAAAATTATGGAAATTATGGTCCTATAAATGAAATACTTCTATGGAATAATGAATCTCAAAACACCATTAGTTGTTCAATCTGAGAGTATATTCTAGTGGATGGATTTACCTCTTGAGGTGGGTGGATATATTTTCCTATGGATTCTCTTTTTACTCGAGATAACATGCTTTGATTTCATTCTCAGTATGGACTAGTTGGTTCCATATGATGCTCACATTGATTTCTATCGCTGAAGGGAATCCTTTATATCACTTGAAGGTAGAACCTATGTTCATAAGGGTGAATGGTTTGTCTAGGTGAGTTGATTTGGGACCAAGAATCATGGGTTGGGTAGAGTTATGGATCATATGTATAGTCTATTTATGATCAATTTGAATATGTGACATATGGAATTCCCTCTCGTGGTGGATCATTTGAGGGATGTATTCCATAAAAATTTATTTAAATTACCTCCTATGAGATAGGTGGAGTTTACCATCGATCTAGTTCCAAGAGCAGCACCAGTGTCCATTCCTCCTTATAGGATGACACTAACAGAGCTCTAGGAACTTAAGAAGAAGTTAGAGGACTTGTAAGCTTAGAGTTTTATATGACCCATTACATCACTATGGGGTTCACCTATCATTTTTTCCAAGAAAGAGGATGGTACCCTGAGTTTGTGCCTAAATTATCACTAGTTGAACCATCTTACCTTAATGAACTGATATCCACTACCTCATATATATGACCTCTTAGAACATCTATGAGGAGAGATGGTTTTCTCTAAGATCCATTTTAGATTAGTCTACCATCAGGTGTATGTGAGACTATCATACATACCATGTACAATGTTCCAGAGAAAATACATATTGTTTGAGTACTTGGTTATGCCATTAGACCTTATGAATGTGCCATTATTTTTCATGGATTTGATGAATCTGGTTCTCCACATATACATAGATTCATTCATGGTAGTCTTCATTGACAGTATCTAAGTGTATTATCATACTCTTCACGATAATGAAAAACAAATTTATATTATGATTAATACACTAATAGGGAACAAAATATATGCTAAGCTAACCAAATGCCTCTTTTGGATCGATAAGGTTCACTTCTTAGGTCATATAATCTCAGAGGTTTGAGTTTCTATTAACCCATATTAGGTGTGAACCATAGTTTTCTGATAATAACCCAAGAATGTCTTTGACATACACATTTTATTGTGGATTCATGGCTATTATAGGAGTTTTATTCAATACCTCTCATGCCTAATAGTGCATCTTACAAGATTTACTAAGAAGGGTGTGAAGTTCTTATGGTCTAAATTTGGTGAAGTATCCTTTTAGGAGTTGAAAGGGAGTCAAAATTCAGGGCCTATCCTAATTACTCTAGATCTGGGAAGAAGCTATATAGTTTATTGTGATTCACCATGAATTGAGATTATAGTAGTTTTGATGAAGGGAGATCAAGTTGTAGCATATGGGTCCTACTAGATAAGACCTCACAAGAATAATTACACTATGCATGACCTTGAGTTGGAAGTTGTGGTTCATGATTTACGTTGTTATATGAATTTTATTTTGTGAGAGATTCTCATCATTTACATAAACCACAAAATCCACAAATACATTTCCACACAGTATGATCTAAATATCAAGTAGTGAAGCTGGGTATATATCTTTAGTCATTTTACATTGAGCTTGACTATAAACCCAAAAAGGAAAATGCATTAGTTTATTCCTTAAGCTAGAAGACTCAGACCTAGGCCATACAAGAGGCTAGTAGTGAGCGGTAGTTGATGAACCTTTTTTTTGAGATGCACTTTAAAGTTTAGGAATATCATGGGAAGCCTATTTTGGTATCTCTAGTAGGTAAATCCACCCTTTTAGAATGGGTAAAAATGATACAACTTTAAAATCTTGAGGTCCTAGTCTTGAGGGAGAGTGTCTCAGGTGAGGACCCACCTCATGGTTGTCTTATCAATGAGGCAAGATTCTGCATATCCATTATAATGACCCAAAATTTTTAAATGATATTTATTTCTTGAATAAATGTGTGTTATATATAATATTACACATAAAAAATACAGATAAACCAAAAAAAATTAATTCCATTAATAATGATCATTACATTAGTCAACTATGAGACCAATTAAAATGCCAAACATTACAACTTGGAAAAAAATATAAAATATAAAAGAAAAAAATGGGAAAATAAGGATCACCCCAATCTTCAAGAATCATTACTCCCATAACAAATTATATAAAAATGAAAAAAATATTAGTAAACCAATCAAAATCTTAAGAAATGAAAATATAAACTTAAGTGGAATTGTAGTGAATTTTGAGTGAAATAATAAAGTGGTATTTATAGGGTATAAAGGGATATGTGACCATTTGGATTCAACCATTACATGACCATTGGTCAATATGACCATTGGAAACTTACCCTTGGTGGATAATTTTACCATTATAATTAGTGTTTATTAGTAGTAATGAAAAATGACAATTGATATAGAAAGAAGAATCGATGGCCTCAACTAGTAGAGTCATGTCATTTGAATACCTTTTGTATGAAATTGGGAGGGAGGTATCATCACCAAGGTTTTCTCTCAAACAAGCCTAAATATACCTTTAACAAATGAATCTTAAATGAAATCAACCAAGAGATAAGTTCAAGTTAGTGTAAATTACCACTCGGTTGATGTTAGCCGAGCTACCCCATGAAACTACCACCATATCACACCTTACTCTTAGGTCATATGTGGGAAAATTAAGGGGTTTCATGTTTAGGACTCAGTTTTATAAAGTGTAATTTACTTTGTATGAATAAAATGTTTATTCCATCAATTCCATTTTAATAATTGTTTTTCTTAATAAAATATATGTTTAATTGAGATGAATTTGATAAATTGATTTTTGGACGCAAATGAAACATAATTGATTTTTCATAGAAAATATATGTGAATAATATTTATATTAATAAAATATCCTTTAAAACACTCTCACATAAATATAAATGATAAAATAATTTTATAATGGCCTAATAATTTTTTATAAGTGTCCGAAATTTGATTGTGCCTTAAAAACTGAGATTTTTAAGTAAATAAGGTTTTTTATATTTAAAAGTTACAATTCTCATATTGATGAAATTATTTTTTACAAATAACCTTTATATTTCAAAACATCACATAGAAATTAGGTTAGGGTGAATTTATGATAAATTTATATAAAACTTTATTTTTTTCATGAATATTAAAAATACAGTTTTGTGTTTTTTGTATATTTTACAACTTCATAATTATTTCATAATAATTTAATAATTAATTAAACTCAATACACGACCTAAAATATAATATTTTATTAATATTATTTATTTTAATATATTTCAATCAATTTCTAAAAATATAAGTGACTTTCCAAAGTCTAAAAAGGAAATTTGATTTTTTAAAACATTACTTTATAGAATATTTAGCTTTCCATGACAAAAGAAGTATTAAAAAATGGTGCTTGGTTTTGTAGGATTAGTATATCATAAAATGTGACCCAAATTTACAAAAACATGAGTAAAAACAATGGGTAAGCCAATGGTTTCTCATTTTCTAATAACTAGATTTCCAAGACCTATATTTGGAAATTATTAAACAAATCCCCCACTTATCTATAAATACACACCCATTTCACCATTACCATTCAATCCCAATCCATCCTATATAAATATCTAGTTTTTTTCCTCCTAAGTAGTACTCCAAGGTTTCCACAAGCCCTCAAAGTTCCATCCTCAAGTTTTAGGAACAACCTTTCAAGGTAAGGGAAATCTCCACTTCTCTTTTCCATTCATGTTATCTTTTCTTGTGGTATGTCTTCTAATTTCCAAACTAAGTCATATTTTCCAATTTTTATTATCAAATTTCCATAATAATTGTATTTTATGAATGTTATACCCTAGTCCCCTCCCACTCTAACCTTTTATAAAACCATGTTTTATACCCGTTATGCTGCCGAATTTACTTCTCAAATTTCTCTCTTTTACAAGAGAAATTCTCTTTTATTTTTTACTTGAATACCCATGAATCATTTATTTTAAATGGAAATTCAAAAATATTTAAAAATTAATTTTTGATTTATGTATTTACAAATATTAAACTCACAATTCCTTTTGTGGGTTAAAAATGATGTAATGGCCATGTCTTTAGCACTTTTGTACGCCAAGATTTTGATAAGAAACCCATTAATTATTCTCCACAAGTTATTATTGAAATAATTTATTACGATATATGTTTCTAACATAAAATAATTATATATGAATGGTGCACCTTGATAGTACTCTAATGCATTGACTAAATAATTTAATCTCTAGAGATGACATGTTTTACAATACCTTGGTGAATAAACAAGGTAATTTTCATTTATGACACCTTGGTGATATGATTATGAATGTCCTATTTAAATATTATAGCTACATTTACATATTATGATTCATGTTATTATTATAATGATATTCCTATTTCTCATTCCTTATCATTATGCCTCATGTTATCATTGATACATCTCAAGATCACATGCTATATATCTCTATTGCTTATTCTCTTATTGGGATTCATGATCAACCTTTCCTTTGATGTATGTCCCTAGGATATGACATGTAGTAAAAGTAAACTAGATTGAACCCATGAATATTTCTTTCAATTGGTTTTATAATAATGTTTTATGTTTTCATGTATTATGTACCTTATTTCCAGGAAACTAAACATTAAAATACCCAATGTTTATACCATGTAATAAAAATTTATATAATAAAAGGCATGATTCCATATCCATGGATGTATCTGGGTTCCTTCAGAATTATAGGAAGAGTTTATATATGAATCTAATGCCTCTATTTGGAAAGTTTTCCTTGGGATTACTAATATTTAATGAGACATATGTCATCCATATTGGTGGCCAAGATAAAGAGGTAGATTGTAGGTTTTATCACTCAGTGATCCACCTGTCATTAGGAGAAGGATGAGAATTAGTGACCTACTAGAATTTTATAGCCTCTGTCCATTCTTGAGTGGAAAAGGGATGATATCACTGTGGATTTTGTGATGGGTTTTCCAAGGCCCCCTCAAGGTAGTGAAGTGGTATGGGTTATTGTTAATAGATTGAATAAGGTCACACACTTCCTACATATCCAAAAGACCTTCTCAATTGATTAGTTTGGGAGGCTTTATATTCAGGATATTTTACACATTCATGATGTTCCCCATTCTATCATATCGAATAGGGATGCTTGGTTTTGCATCACGATTCTTTTAGGGGTTATAGAAAGTAATGGGTTCATAGGTGCTTCAAAGTACAACTTATCACCCTTAGACTGAAGGTCAATACAACCATATGATATGGGTGCTAAAGGACATGCTACAGGAACAGATCCTTGATTTTGGTGGTTTTTAGGAAAATAACCTACCTCTCAATGAGTATTCCTACAATAATAGTTTTTAGGAAACTATTTAGATGGTCCTATACGAGGTCCTTTATAGTAGTCCACACTGTTCACCCCTTGCTGGTTAAAGGTAGGTGAGGTAGCAATACCAAGTCCTTATCTCATTTAGGAGATGTTAGAGCAATTTCAACTGATTCAAAAATGTATGACTACAACTCAATTTAGGTAGAAGTATTATAGAAATCATTCCCATCAACCTCTAAAGTTCGAGGTGGGACATAGAGTCTTTTTATGTGTCTTTTCTAGATTGGGTCATAGAAGGAATCAAAGATAGAGAATGCTATCACTTCATTATGTTAGTACTTTTGAGATCATGGATAGAGTTAGGCTGGTAGCCTATAGGTTGTCTTTACCTCATTGATACAGGGCCATGCTAGGCATATTCCATGTATCATAGATTATCCTATATGTCTCTGACATGTATCATCCATTTGATCGAGGATATTGAGTTGGAGTTTGATGCATCCTTTGAGGAGAATACTATACGTATTGAGTTGGAGTTTGATGCATCCTTTGTGTGTTGATCAAGCTATCAGAAATATTTTACTTAATTATAGGATAACATATATTAAAATTTTCAATCATTATCGGGACACCCTGTGTTTGGAGTCTAATATCGGAGGGGAGAATATGATGAATCACCCCTTCTAGATAGGAAAATTTCTTTATTATGATGTTCTATCAAGGTATAAGAAAATAGTTTTAAGCACCAGTCGTGTTCTCACTCTATTGACTAGCCTTGTTACGACCCATCCTCGGGGCCCGTGCTGTGAATACCCCAAGCCCGCCTTCCATAGGCCAAGGGTAGGAGACTAGCACCAAAGGCATAAATCCCGATAAAAAGGAAAGACATTGCCTTTATAAAGTAAACAAACACAACAGAGCACACAAGATGAAGTAAGCACAAAGTAAAAATGAATACAAAGTAAGTGCTCAAAGGTAAATAGGCCGGAATAAAAACCCAACTAAAAAGTATAGTACAACTAAAAGTCTAGTACAACAGCAGTAAAGTAAAGTAGCAACCACCGAGTCATCCTCTGTGAATCCCACCTAAAGGGTGGGTACAGATAGTATCCCTAGCACTACGAGTCCGTCCGTCTGCTCCATGTACGTCTCACCAAGTGGTCCACCTCCGGGTACCGTCTAGGTCTATAAGCCTCTACCACAATCAGCGTTGTCTGTCGTCTGCATCCAACACAACATAGTGCGGGCATTACCCGTGTAGGGGTGAGTATAACGATACTCGGTAGGGACCCCAAGACCCCCGAAGGTCTCCCAGAATCCACGAAGGATAATCCACAAAGAAAAGATACAATCACAAAGTATCAACCAACTCTATTTAGGTATATGCCCATACATATACCTAAGTCATCAATCCTAGTTCAGATCAAACTCTCGATCCCAAGCACAACCCAGTCCACACAGTAAAGGAGTCAATCACACCGATGGTAATGATTGAAAGTCAAGACTCATCTCCCACAGGTATACATCCTTCATAAAGTGATAGAGATGATCAGATGTAGTCACTAATTCATCTAAGCTATCAGACCCACGTAGGATACTAGACCAGATAAGCTGTCAGACCCACGTAGGATTCTAGACCCACTACTCTGTTGGACCCATGTAGGATACTAGAACAGAAGTCAAACTATCAGACCCATGTAGGATACAAGAACAATAATCATCGTCGTCAAACCCACGGAGGATTCCAACATGGTAGTCATCATCACCGAACCCACAGAGGATTCCAGTACGGTCGTCGTCCTCACCGAACCCATGGAGTATTCCAGTATGGTAGTCGTCATCACTGAACCCATGGAGGATTCCAGTACGGTAGTCGTTGCAGTCGCAGCCAGCTCTAGCGTTCCCGCACACAGCACGCTCGATACCGGGAGGGTCCGCTCCTCGAGCAAAGGGGTCGATACATCAACTATCATGAAGTCCAGAGTTGATGTATCCTGAAGTTTCGTCTCATCAAAAATAACCCAATGCGACAGACGATGCGTCAATCAGATGCCTGGTCTGAAAGATATTGGTTTTTCCGTTCCAGGGGCCCGGTTGGAAATATGCTCATTCCAAACCTAGCTGTTTTCCAAAGTCATACAAAACTCACTTAGAGTATCGCAAAAGGAACGCCTCGTCGCAAGGGTCCTAGTGTCACAGACGGCGCGTTAATCGGACGTGTGGTATTAAAGATATTCACATTTAAGTGATAACGGGCCCGACCCGTTAAGCCCAGTGGGCTGGCGGGTCAGATCAACCCGGTTTTGGCGAGTCCAACCTGGCAGAGGGTCGAACCAGCCCGGTGTATCGCATGGCCCGGTGCGACTCGGCGCGGCCCGACCCAGCTCAGTGCGGCAGGCTTGGCTGGCCGTGGCTCGGCCGGCTGGCCGAGCGTCTTAGCTCGGAGGGGCCGAGCTGTCCAGGGGGGGGCGCTTTCCCGAACCGGTGGCTCCACCCTCCCAAACGGCTAGCCAAAGACGGACGGCCTTCCTGGCACAAGCGGCCTGCTCGAGCGGGCCGCGGTCTGGCTGCACGACACCTTCGAGTGCCGCGACTTCTTCACCCGGCCGGCTGACGAGCCAACTGGTTCGTCGTCGAAGCAGCCCGCAGATTGCGGGCTGCGGTCCTCTGCAGTGTAGTTCCCCTTGTGGCGTCGCGGTCTCCCTTCGTCCCATCTGGATTTGACCGGTCGGTTCTCCCTCGGCCGAGCGGCCCACGGTTGCGGGCCGCGGTTCTTCCCCACGCGGCCGGCGCGTGTCTGCTGCTTCTCCCGTTGCCGCCTCTTCCAACGCACCTCAATCGCAAACAAAGAGACTATGGAGGGTCGTCAGGCCGTGTGTGTTCGGCCCGCACCCTCCACGTTAGGAGATAACAATTAGCCAAAGTCAAACCATGTTTCTCAACAAATAACAAGAACAATTTTAATCAATTAAAATTGAACATAATTTGCCTACCTCGAAATTGATGTCGCATGTTGTCGAGTCACGGAAGACAAGCGCCGTGGAGGTCGCACATTGCGGATGAAGAACATCGATTCTATCGACGTCGGAGTGCACCCGAAGAAGAAGCATCGTTGGCGACTTCACGTTCTTCAAATCGTAGAGCGTTCTTTGTAGAAGGATAAAGTCGTTCTTGGTCGGAGGCGTTCTTCATCGAAGAGAGGAACACTTTTCTCAAGTGCTCTCCGAAAAATCTCTCAACACAACAAGTGCACAAAATAAAATAATAGCTAAGGCTATTATTTTATTAACACATGTAATTCAAAATTCAAACCACTTTAATGAATTAAGTGAATCACCTAATTAATTTACCCTGGGTTGGAAAAATTAATTAGAGAGAGAAGAAGGTGAAGGGTTATTTTAAAATTCAAAAGTGAGGGGTTGTTCAATTAAATAAAGAGGAGTTAATGGGGAGGTTTAAGGGGAGGTGAAGGGATTAGGCTCGTGTGGGACCCACCTCACAAATAGCATCTCATGGGAGGTTATGTGGGTGTGGGACCCACCTCTAACTCCACTTGGGAGGAAATAACCAACCTCCCTAAATAAAATTTGTACATAACAAATTTTATTTATTTTATTCTAAATCCCCTAATATTAACTCTCAACCCGCATAAAAAGCAACTGCGATGAAGGTACCCTTTGGAGAATACCGGCACTGCGAGTTCATCGGTGCCCTCAGATTTCAATTCCGAGCACTAGTTGAAAAGATAGAAAAACCCGAACATACGTTTACTGAATGTACCCGAAAAAAACTTCAGAAATTGATTCCGGGCACACTGGACCTCAGAATCAAGTGCCATCAGAAACCGTAGACTCATAAAATTCCAAAGTATTTAAGAAAAAAAATTCCTTGAAATTTCCGGGTCTTTACATTATTCCCACCTCAGGGATTTACATCCCTGTAAAGCTACAACACACACTAGGAAGACAAATGGGGGTACTGAGCTCGCATCTGAGCCTCCCGCTCCCAAGTGCTCTCCTGGAGGTTCCCGTGCTGCCAGGGAATGCGCACCAGAGGAATCAAACGTCCATGTAGGACTCACTCCTATAGATCCTTGATCTCTACTGGGACCTTCGCAAACGTCACCCCATCATCGATGTCTAGCTCCCTGTGATCGATGATATGGGTCGGGTCGTGCACGTATCTCCTTGGTTGTGATACGTGGAAGAGATCGTGCACCCGGTGCAACTGAGGTGGAAGTGCCAGGCGGTAAGCCACCTCGCCTACTCTGCTAAGGACCTGGAAAGGTCCGATGAAACGCGGAGATAACTTTACGCCCCTGCCAAATCTCCATATACCCCGTCGAGGTGAGACCCGTAAGAATACGTGGTCGCCATCCTCGAATTCCAGTGGTCTCCGCCTCCTATCAGCATAGTACTTCTGTCTGCTCTGTGCAGTCTTTATCTGCTCCTGGATGATCTGCACCTTCTCCGTCATAGCCTAAACCATCTATGGTCCTATCAGTGTTGACTCCCCAGGGTCAGTCCAACACAAAGGTGATCTGCAAGGTTAGCTGTAGAGTGACTCGTATGGTTTCATCCCAATGGTGAAGTGGTAGTTGTTGTTGTACGCAAACTCCACCAATGATAGGTGATCCTCCCAGATGTGACCAAAGTCAAGGACACATGCACGGATCATGTCCTCGAGAGTCTAAATGGTCCTCTCTGTCTGGCCGTCCGTCTGAGGATGGAAGGCAGTGCTTAGATGTAGCTACATCCCAAAAGCCTCCTGTAACCCCTTCCATAGTCGAGAAGTGAATCGACCATCTCGATCGGAAACGATAGATGCTGACACACCATGAAGCTATACGATATCCTAAAAATAGAGGTGTCCCAAGCTCTCTACTGAGCCCTGCTCTCTGATCGAAAGGAATTGGGCCGACTTGGTGAGTCAGTCTATGGTCACCCAGATAAAGTCGTGCCCTCTGGATGTACATGGAAGCCTTGTCATGAAATCCATGGATATCCCATCCCAGTTCCACTCTGGGACCTTTAAGGGTTGTACCAAGCCTACTGGTACCTGGTGCTCCTCCTTCACTTGCTGATAAGTGAGGCATTGTGAAACGAAATATGCTACAACCTTCTTCATACCCGGCCACCAGTGCTTTCGTCTGAGGTCCTGGTACATCTTCACTACTCATGGATGTACCGCTATAGGGGAAGTGTGAAACCCCCTCAGTACTTCCTCTTGCAGTGAAAATGGTACCATGGTATGTCCCCTGAAGAGGATGAAGTGCTCCCCTCCTTCAGAAAATCCATCAGGCACATTCCCTGTGGATATCTGAGCACGTCGTGTCTCACAATCAAAGTCCCCATGCGGTGCCTCTATGACTCGCTGAAGGAGTGGAGGAGTAACTATGAGTGACTGTAGAAAGGCTGCTCCATCTCTATCCATAAAGGATACATGCAACGTGGCTAGCTGCTCTGTCACCTCTCCAAGTAGCTGAATGCCCGATCTCCTGCTGAGAGCATCAGCTACAACGTTCCCATTCCCAGGAGTATAGACTATCTCAAAGTCGTAGTCTTAGAAGAACTCAAGCCATAGCCACTGTCTTAGGTTTAGGTCCTTCTGTGAGAAGATGTACCTGAGACTCTGGTGGTCAGAATAGACTGTAAGGCGCTCGACCATCAGATAGTGCCACCACATATTCAAGGCAAAGACCACTGCTGCTAACTCCAGGTCATGGGTAGCGTAGTTCTGCTCATGCTGCCTCAACTGCCATGAACCATAGGTGATCACTGCTCGCTTCTGCATTAGGATGCACCTGAGTCTGGTCCCTCATGTGTCGCAGTAAACTACATACCCTACACCCTCCTCTGGTAGCCTCAAGATGGGCGGACTGGTCAATCTTTGTCTCAGCTCCTGAAATCTCTGCTGGCATCTCTCTGAACATACGAAGGGTTTCCCCTTCTTCATTAAGGATGAAAGCAGTGATGCAAATCTAGAGAAGTCTGGAACAAATCTTCGATAGTATCCAGCCAGACCCAAGAAACTCCGCACCTAGGTCACGCTCCTGGGTGGCTCACAAGCAAGCACTGCCTCGATCTTTGCTGGATCCACTACAACTCCCGCCTCTGAGATGACGTATCCCAAGAAGTGTACCTCTCGAATCCATAACTGAAACTTAGAGAGATTACTATAAAAATGGTTCTCTCGGAGTGTATTTAGTACAACCCGCAAGTGGTAGGCGTGCTCCTCCTCAGTAGTCGAGTAAATCAGTATGTCTTCGATGAATAATACGACAAAAAGATCGAGGTAAGGCTTTAATATCCTATTCATGAGACTCATGAACACTGATAGAGTATTGGTTACGCCGAAGGGAATAACCAAGAACTCATAGTGGCCATACTGACACTTGAAGGTCGTCTTCTGCACATCCTCGTCTCAAACTATGAGCTGGTGATAGCCTAACATAAGGCCTATCTTTGAGAACCATTGTGCTCCCTTAAGTTAATCAAAGAGGTCATAAATCCTCGGGAGTGAATACTTGTTCTTTACGGTCAGCTGATTCAGGCGACGGTAGTCGACACACAGTCGCAAGCTCCCATACACCTTCTTGGCGAACAAAATCAGAGAAGCCCAGGGTGAAACACTGGATCGGATGAATCCCTTCCCCTGAAAGTCCTCCAACTTTACCTGCAACTCACGAAGCTCAGCAGGAGCCATCCGATATGCTGGAGTAGATATCGGTGCTGTCTCAGGGTACAGGTCTATATATAATTCTACCTCTCTGCGAGGAGGTAGTCCTGAAAAGTCATCAGAAAAACGTTCACATACTGATCCACCACAACAGGTAAACTTGGACTCCACACATCAACCACTCCGAGGATGAGTCCAGCCAACTGATGAGTGATCGGCTGCCCTGTCCTCTACGTAAGTCCATCTTGCGCTATAAATGATCCCTTCTCACTGGTGAAGGTGAACCTACTCTCATCCGTGCGGACATACCACACTTTGCACCTAATGCAGTCGATCTGAGCATGGACTGTAGACAAGCATTCCATAACCAAGATGACGTCGTAAGGCCTCGACGCCGCTACAAGAAGATCCCAGCCGAAGCTCTCGCCTCCTAGAGTAATCTCACACTGCTGGCACCAGTGTGTGATCGTCGAGTCTACTCCCGTAGGAGTCTCTAGCCGTAAGGATCGATCCAACGCCTCAGTCAGAATCTTCGAGCTCCGAACAAGGGCAACATCAATGAAAGAATGACTCACACCTATGTCTATAAGTACAACAGCAAGGGTGGATTAGACACAGATAGTACCTCGAATCATCTCAGGTGCACCATGGTTGTAAGCCTACACTTCTTGGAGCTGATCCTACCTCTGTTTACCAGCTCCCTATGGTCGGGGTGTACCTCCTGGTGGTGGTGGTTGTAGAGCCTCAAAACGTCGTCCACCACTCGCTACTCGGCCAGCTCCTATGTCTCATCCACCTACTCCCTGCGGACCGCCACAGTCGAACCTCTGCCCCTGCCTGGGAGGTCTCTCCACCATCTGATGCTCATCTGCATGGCAGGTCGTGCAGTCTCGAGCCACGTGACCCTACTTTCCACATGCATAGCACTGCCTACTCCTTGTATAGCTGGCTCTGTTTCAGGTGCCCCGCACAACCGAACCTGTATCCTGAGTTCGCTCGCCTGTTAGCCTGGTCTGCTTGGACCTCTGTGACATCTGTCTGCTGCCGGCTGCAGAAGACTCTACTACGTGTTTCCCTGCGGTGGGTCTCGCTGCTGGTGTCGGCTTAGCGAGAAATATCTCCACAAGAAGGGCTCGCTCCAGCACTCCCGCCTATGTTGGAATGCTGAGGGAGATCATCGAAGCCCTGATCTCGTGCCTCAATCCCTGCTCAAAGGTCCGGGCCCTGAATAATGGGTCCATTACCATGTCTGTGGAGTAGCGCGAGAGGTCAGTAAACCTCGCTGAGCACTGAGCTACTGTCATGCTGCCCTGCTGTAGGTGAAGTAACTCCTGAATCTGCACTGCACGGAGGGTGGAAGGAAAAAACTCTGAGTGGAAGAGACTCTCAAAGTCTGTCCAAAGTAGATATTCCTCATCGTGCACTTTGAGCATCAATATCCACCATCTACCTGCTACTTCATGTAGGATACTCGTGTCAAGGATCACCATAAGGTCAGCTGGTGTCCCTACCAATCTGAAGACTCTGACGACAGCCTCCAGCCAATCCTCGGATGCCCGAGGGTCCGTCTCTCCGTGGAACCTGGGCGGCCTCTGTCGCTGAAACTCAGGCAACGCACTCAGGTGGTGTGCACTCTCTACTACTAGGGCTGGTAGTATCGGTGACTCAGCGGGTAGTGGTACCGCTGGGGCCTCCGCTGTGATGGGGCCCTACACCGAGGCCTCGTCGCTCGGTAGGCTACCATCTCGTACGTGACTCAGAACCCTAGCTGGATGCCTTCGTGGGGCCATCCTGAAAAGAAACAGGTGTGCCATGGTCAAACAGTATACCTGGTGAGCTGACACAAAGTAATCGCAAAGAATTTTTTTTGAAACACACATGAAATTAGTGTTTTCGTGCACTGAGTCGGAAATCAGGGGTCAGGGTCCTGGTGTATGGATACATCGGCCACCGCACCAACAATGGACTCCCTAGACTGAAAAACACACTCAATACTCTTAACACTATTACTTCACAGAAAAGAATGATTAGAGTCCTGAGTTCTGTAGTAGAACCTACCTTTGATACAAATTTGTCACGACCCATCCTCGGGGCCCATGCCGTGACTACCCCAAGCCCGACTTCCATAGGCCAGGGGCTAGTGACTAGCACCAAAGGTGTAAATCCCGATAAAAAGTGAAGGCATTGCCTTTATAAAGTAAACAAACACAACAGAGTACGCAAGATAAAGTAAGCACAAATAAACACTGAATACAAAGTAAGTGTTGAAAGGTAAATGGGCCAGAATACAAACCCAACTGAAAATTACAGTACAAATGAAAGTCTAGTACAACAACAATAAAGTAAAGCAGTAAATACCGAGTTGTCCTCTGAGAATTCCACCTGAAGGGTGGGTACAAATAGTCTCCCCAGCACTACGGGTCCGTCCGTCTGCTCCGTGTACGTCTCACCAAGTGGTCCACCACCGGGTACCATCCAGCTCTACAAGCCTCTACCACGATCAGTGATGTCCGTCATCTGTATCCAACACAATGTAGTGCGGGCATTGCCCATGAAGGGGTGAGTATAACGATACTTAGTAGGGACCCCGAGACCCCCGAAGGTCTCCCAGAATCGATGAAGGATAATCCACAAAGAAAAGATACAATCACAAAGTATCAACCAACTCTACTTAGGTATATGACCATACATATACCTAAGTCATCAATCCCAGTTCAGCTCCAACTCTTAAGCCCAAGCACAACCCAGTCCACACAGGAAAGAAGTCAATCACACCGATGGTAATGATTGAAAGTCAAGACTCAGCTCACACAGGTATACATCTTTCATAAAGTGATAGAGATGATCAGATGTAGTCACTGATTCATCTAAGATGTCGAACCCACATAGAATAATAGACCATCTAAGCTGTCGGACCCATGTAGGATTCTAGAATATCTACTCTGTCAGACCCACGTAGGATACTAGAACAGAAGTCAAACTGTCGGACCCACGTAGGATACAAGAACAATAATCATCGCCGTCAAACCCACGAAGGATTCCAGCATGGTAGTCGTCATCGCTGAACCCATGGAAGATTCCAGTATGGTAGTTTTCGTCACCAAACCCACGAAGGATTCTAGTATGGTAGTCATCGTCGTCGAACCCACGGAGGATTCTCGTACGGTAGTCGTTGCAGTCGCAGCCAGCTCTAGGGTTCCCACACACAGAACGCTCGATTCCAGGAGGGTCCGCTCCTCGAGCAAAGGGTTTGATACATCAACAGTCACAAAGTCTAGATTTGATGTATCTCGAAGTTCTATATCATTAAAAGAAACCCAACACGATAGACGGCACGTCAATCAGATGCCTGGTCTGAAAGATATTGGCTTTTCCGTTCCAAGGGCCTGGTTGGAAATATGCTCATTCCAAACCCGTCCGTTTTCCAAAATAATCCAAAACTCACTTTGAGTATTTCAAAAGGACTGCCTCATCACAAGGGTCCTAGTTCCACAAATGGTGCGTCGATCAGACGCGTGGTCTTAAAGATATTCACGTTTAAGTGATAACGGGTCCGACCCGTTAAGCCCAGTGGGCTGGCGGGTCGGGTCAACCCGGTTCTGGTGGGTCTGACCTGACAGAGGGTCAGACCATTCTGGTGTATCGTACGGACCGTCCTGGCTCGGCGCGGCCCGACCTAGCTCGGCGCGGTGCGGCGCGGCCCGACCCGGCTCGACGCGGCCCGGCTCGACGCGGCACGCCCCGGTTCGGCTCGGCCTGCCCCGGCTCGGCGTGGCCTGGCTTGGCTCAGTGCGGCCTAGCCCGGCTCGGCAGGGCCTGGCTCGGCAAGGCGCAGCTCGGCAGGCTGGGGTTCGGCCCGAGGGGGGGGGGGGGGGGGGGCGCTTTCCCGAACCGGCGGTGCCAAGCGGCACCGCCCTCCCAACCGGCCGACCTTCCTAGCGCAAGTGGCCCGCTCAGGTGGGCCACGGTCTGGCTGCATGACACCTTCGGGTGCAGAGGCTTCTTTACCCGGCCGGCCGACGAGCCAGCCGGTTCGCCGTCGAAGCGGCCCGCAGATTGCGAGTCGCGGTCCTCCGCAGCGCGACGCCCCTTGTGGCGCCAGGGTCTCCCTTCGGCCCTGCCGGCTTCAGCCAGTCGGTTCTCCTTCGGCCAAGCGGCCCACGGTTGCGGGCCGCGGTTCTTACGCACGTAGATGGTGCACAACCAATGCTTCTCCCATCGCCGCCTCTTCCAACGCACCTCAATCGCAAACAAAGAGACTACGGAGGGTCATCGGGCCGTGTTCGTTCGGCCCGCGCCTTCCGCATTAGGCGATAGAAATTGGCCAAAGTCAAACCATATTTCTCAACAAAGAACAAGAACAATTTTAATCAATTAAAATTGAACATAATTCTCAACCTCAAAATTGACGTCGTACATCGTCAAGTCGCGGAAGACAAGCACCGCGGAGGTCGGGTGTCGCGAATGAAGAACGTCGATTCTGTCGACGTCGGAGTGCACTCGAAGAAGAAGCGTCGTTGGTGACTTCGCGTTCTTCGAATCGTAGAGCGTTCTTCATCGAAGGAGAAAGTCTTTCTTCATCGGAGGCATTCTTCATCGAAGAGAGGAACACTTTTCTCAAGAGCTCTCCCAAAAATCTCTCAACACAACAAGTGACCAAAATAAAATAATAGTTAAGGCTATTATTCTATTAACACATGAAATTCAAAATTCAAACCACTTTAAGGAATTAAGTCAACCACCTAATTAATTTACCATGGGTTGGCAAAATTAATTAGAGATAGAAGAAGGTTAAGGGTTATTTTAAAATTCAAAAGTGAGGGGTTGTTCAATTAAATGAAGAGGAGTTAGTTGGGAGGTTTAAGGGGAGGTGAAGGGATTAGGCTCGCGTGGGACCCAACTCATAAATATCCTATCATGGGAGGTTATGTGGGTGTGGGAACCACCTATAACTCACCTTGGGAGGAAATAACCAACCTCCCTAAATAGAATTTGTACACAACAAATTTTATTTATTTTATTCTAAATCCCCAAATATTAACTCTCAACCCCCATAAAACGCAACTGTGGTAAAGGTCCCCTTAGGAAAATACCGGCACTGCGAGTTCATCGATTCCCCCAGATTTCAATTCCGAGTACCAGTTCAAAAGATAGAAAAACCTGCACGTACGTTAACTGAACGTACCTGAACAAAACTTCAGAAATTGATTCTGGGCACACCGGGCCTCGAAATCAAGTGCCGTCAAAAACCGCAGACTTGTAAAATTCCAATGTATTTAAGGAAAAAAATTTCCTTGAAATTTCTAGGTCTTTACAAGACTAGAATTTATTTCGGGCCACTAGAGTTACAACACATCTATAAGGGGAAACTAAGATGACACCCATATAAGATTATCCCCCATCACTAGATCCTCTCAACATCTTAGCCATACTAACTTTGTCAAATTCACCCTCCTAGTGAGCTATGACCACAACCATATATGTAGGGATTGATTTAGTAGTAGGGGAAACGAATGAGAGAAACATCACAACTATCATCGATAAGGTCACCACCCTTTTGAATATAGGTGCAACACCAAAAACTAGATCCTGAGTGACCCAAATGATCACATTGGGTATAGAAATTCACACATGAATCAAAGTTAACCAATTTATTGTTATATAACTCACCTTGAATCTCAATATAGACCAAATTCACTTGAGGGTATATGGGATGGCTAAGAGATATGTTCTAATTGTCTAAGAAAAAGTATCTATTCCCCACATTTCTTATAATTTTTATAATTTATGAGATTTTAAATGGAAGGGTAAAACCTGGGAAGCTCACCTAGATCACCAATGTTGGTGGACCATGCTTTATATGAAAAATGTAGGAGCATAAGAAGAGTGAGAAATGAAAACCAATGAAGAAGAAATGAGTTATAGACCACCCAATGATTAGATATTAATTATAAATGAATTGAATTATAAAATTGTGAGTGTAATACCTCTATATTTTATGATATAATTCTATTTAAATAAATTTTATTTATTTGATATCTTTCTTTACATGCAACATTGAGTTTAAACAAACCATGGTATACAATTTAAATATTATTATTTCATAACCTCTAGATTGGAAGATATGAATAGGAATAACTAAATTATAAAAAATAATGTTTTACACCTGAATAAAATAAATTCAATGATTATCAATTAATTATAAATAAAAATTAAATTAATTGAAAGTAAAAGAGATGTTTTTATGAAAAACTGTTTTTATACGTGCAATTTGGTTTTAAATTAATAAAATTAATTAAGCGTTACTGATGAATTATTTTAATTATATATATATATATATTATATTCAATATTTTTTTAATTTTCATATAATAGTTTTTCAAGGAATGAGATAAGAAAAAATCCAACTTTATGCTTAAAAAACATTTCTCTTAAAATGTTTTCATTGAATGTTTCACGCTTATTTGAAAATTTATTTCTACCACTTTTAGAAATTGAATCTTTAAAAATTGATTCCATATTTTGAATCAGTAGGATTCAAATTGGTAAATATGTCCCTTTTAGTTTTGGTCATTATGAATGGTAACCTTGGTAAATATTTTTTACATCAGTAAAGGTAAAACAATGTTAAAACTTAGGGATAAAGATTTATAATTTCTATAAAATTTGTATTTATCTTATTGGATAATTTCAGTTTGGACATAATCATACAATCTTCAAAAATATGGAAAGTTGGTGCCATTTTTCTTTAACTATGACCTTTATATTTCTTTAGGAAAAGAATAAATTCAAAATGTCACTCTCTTGATTTTAATATCTCTAATATTTTTACATAAGGATAAAAAGATGTTAAGTTCAGTTCTAAATATTTATTTAAAATACTAATTATTTTTTTATCATGATAATTTAGTTTTAAATTTTATTGATGTAATAATTACCTTAAATGATAACACAACCCCCTCATAGTATTTGTTCAGGTAATAGAAAAATATAATAAATGATTTTTAAAAATATTAAAAGTAATAAAATTTGTAACCTATAAGCCATATCCCTATCCAATCCGAGTTTAATCATGACTCGATGTTCTAAATTATTGGTATCATCAACCATCATGTCCATACCATTTTCTAAAAGCATGGGATGAAAAAATTTGTAACCTATTGTTTCTAATCATAGGCATCATAACCTCAGTCCCCCATGTTCTACCTAGGTGATCATAACATCAAGGGAAACCACTTTCTTTTCCCTTCAATGAGAGATATTTATTATCCTCCTCTCCTCCCGCCCTGATTAGGAATAGGACACTATAAGTGTAAGTCCCATAAACATACAAGATAAATGAATTTAAACTATATAGACTAATGTCCTAGTTACATGATGTTAAATTTTATGACAACATCCTGATCACATTACACTAAACGATAGCCATACCCTATGTGAAAACATAGGATTCCTCATGTGATAAACATGAGATGAACCCAATATTATGGGAATATTCTATGTGTAGGCTTCACAACATCCCTTATTATATATCCTTACATGAAACAATCATCCTTACCACAAAAAATTAAATTATATGGACTAGTCCTGCCACATGAACTTAAACTATAAACTTGAAATATAATGGGTTCGATCCCTATCTCCTAACATGGTAAATAGGATGCCTCCTTGAGGTTAAATCTCAACATAATGTTATCCATAATAAACCTTTATCTCTCCAACCTAGGAGGAAAGAACCTGAAAGTGTGATCAACCCCACAGTTTCAGACTTAACCTCTCACTATCCAAGCTTGAGGTCCCCAAAAAAACTCAACATCTTCATGTGATTATAAACCAAATATGACCCAACATGTGATTAATGTATGTTTTAAACATCCCAAAAATACTATAAAACCATGATAATATCCTCACAAGAATCTAATCCTATGTTTGGTCATGTTTTAGTAAAATAAAAGAAATGATTTTCTAATTCATAAAAGAAAAGAAAAGAAAATAAATTTTTTTCATTTCCCTTCATTTTGTTTGGATACAAAATTTAGTAAAAGAAAATAAATGATTGTAATTTCTCTCCATCTTGTTTGGTGAAAATTTTTAAAAGAAAAGAAAAGAAATGTTTTGGAAATATAACAAAAATAACCCTTATATAAACAACATTTTTGATTTTAACCAATCATTATTTTTCATGTCACCAAAATTAGCTAAACATTATTAATTCAAAATTATCATTAATTCAAAATAAATATTAATTCAAAAATATTAACTCAATTTTTTTATAAATTATTTATATAAATTATTAATTTAAGATAATTAAAATTATTTACAATCAAAATATACTATAATCAAAATTAACTATAATCAATTTTTTTTTACAAATTACGTTAACAAAATATTTATATACACATGAAAATAATAACTGTAATTATTAATAATCACAAAGATGATAATTTATATAAATAATAATTTAATAAAATATTAAATAAAATAAAACATCCCTAAGGGTATGATAGGAAACTTCCAAAAAATGTCACATGTCAATCTCATTTCTCTGGGAATCACCCCGATTTTGGGGTGATTGTAAAATTACAGCGGATGGAAATCCATTTCTCACCGTTTCCCTCGTCCATCGTTTCTTTCGCCGAACCATTTCCACACCAAAAAGTGGAAATCAATTTCAATCCCCGATTTCATTTCGTTTCCCCCCATTTCATCCATTCCAAACGAGATGTAAAATTGTGATCATTTCCCAACAATACCTTAAACTAGTGAACCAACTAGATAAATTAGAACCTCTGTCTTGTGTGATAAACATGAGATGCCTCTAGCTCCCCAAGAAATAAGACTTTGATTCCTTAAACCCCTAGTATAAGTTACCCTATAGAGTAAATTATATTCCTTATGATATTCACCTAATAGTCCTCAAAGAGGAGATTCACTCAACCTAGAATGGGTAATACTTTACAGATACCCAATACACCCAACATCCATAGATTTCCAGACATGTCCAACACCATAATCATCTCTGAGAACAGGCATGGAAAACCATATTTTAATACACATTAATTCAAGATTTATTACATAAATATACACTTAATGTAACCATAGAATATCACGAGGCCTAGTGTATTTGGGTAATTTGTTACATAAAATAATAACTTTAAATATACATGAAAAGTTATAAACTAAAACTCCATAACATGCCTTTAAATTTCCTTGTTCTTCTAAAATAGTATGAGATAACCTAGGGATGTACATAAGAAAGCGGTGATATATAAATACTAGTAAAGGAATAATAAAATAATAACATGAATAAATTAATACATGTGAGTTAATATGCATATCAAGGAAAAATAATAGGGGTGAGAATCATACACTTGAATATGAAATCATGATAAAAGATGAAAATATAAAGGCAACATGGGAATGTGGAAATAACATAAAACATAACATCATAAAAATAAGTCAAGGATAGATGCGAATACATCATAATATATTGTGATTAGAATAACCTCACATGAACCATATATGGTATCTCATGAGATAAAAAAATTACCCAATTCATTTTAGGGCTATATAATTCTAATCCCACCTATCATATATATAACATGTACATGTATAAGTGTGCCACATAGATCATTTAACATTAGGATGCCTTTAATCACATTAAATATAATTATTAAGGAGTGTGGGTTAAATAATTTAATTACTCAATAAATGAATTATATTTACATATAGTTGAGTATCTTTTAGTGGTAACGGGGATGAGTATCACTACACAAAGGTTTGGTATGGAAAATTATAGGATATTTTTGAAAACATAACAGGGGTACATGAAGTTTCATAGAATGATTAAATGAAACTAATAGGGGTATAAAATCACTTTTACATAATATGTATAATAAGTTTTATGTGTTAAAACAAATCCCAACATGAAAAATTAGAAATCAAAGGTATAATATAAAGAAGGTGCTTGAATAAAGTGGAGGAGAGGATCCTTTACCATGAGAGGGTGCTTCTAAAAGCATGGGAGGATATTATTAAGGTCTTTGGGTAACATTAGGAGGGATATAGAGAGGTAAGGGTAGATTAAATTCATGATAAAAGGGTTTTTAGTGAAGATAAATTGGAGATTAGGTGTGTTTATATAGTGAAAGAGAGGGTAATTTTTATTAATTTCTAAACATAGGTGTTGGAATCTATTTTATAAATTAATAAAACAAAAACCATAAAATGTATTTTCCCATGGTTTCTGATAATGAGGACTGAAGTTCATTATTTTATAAGGCTAAAAAACGAACTCATTAAAATAATATCTTTGGTGATGTAGAAGTGATTCATGTCTATAATGAATTGATTTTAAAACCTTAACATATAGTATTGGTTTTGGAGGATTCATTAAGGGTTTATAAAATTAATTATATAACATAAAAAACAAATTATTTTAAATTAGAAACATAATTTTTGTCATGGATAGACATTATAGTATTTATTACATCACTTTTGGGATTTTATGATGTCATAATACATACTATATATTTATATTGTATTTAATTTTTACCCAAGAATTCTTATATCTCAGAAAATAATTAAAAATTCACTGTTAGATAATTTATATGTGATTATTTAAAATATAATATTTATTTTATGAAAATAATTCTCTAAATATAATAATATACACTTTTAAATAAAAAATACCCATTTATTAAAATTTAATGGGTTTTTTACAATAACAATTTTCAACTCTTATAAAAAAATTAAATTTATATTTGTAGAATTATGTTATAATTAATATTTAATTAATATTATATAATCATAATATTTTATTAAAATATAATTTATTTAAATAATTATTTAATTCATCAAAAAGAGTGTCTTGATTTAAACTATATTTTCCCCAAAAATACAATTTGTGTTTCATCATATCGAAATATAATTTTTATAAAACTCATTATCTAATCATTTAAAAAGTAATAATTATAATAATTATTTTATTGAAAATAAAATATAAAAATTCACACTATTAGGGTTTAGATACACATCCCTTATCACACCAGCGAATTCCTTGAGGGAAAGGTGTGTTATGGTGAGATTTTATTATGGTGGTTCAGTGAACATGGTTTGGGCCATGATATTAATGAGCTTGGAATTATCCTATAAATTGTTTCTATCGTGATTTAGTTATTGAATATCATATTGGGATTGGTCAATAGAAAATTCTAGTGATTCTATCATCCCTAAAATCTCTGATAAATGGGCTTCATAGGGTACGATCCTACTGGTTGAGGCCATTGCTTCTTTTGTCTGTGTTAATTGGATTTATTATAACCCTTAATATATAATAACTAGAATGATAACTATACAAGGACTATATTATCAATGGATATGATGTGTAATAGTCTTTTAAATCTGATAGGATACAACTTATAATGGTAAAAAATAACCAAATTAGTTCATTTGTTTTATATGACTACATTAATTCATAATGAATTTATTCATTCAAAAAGGGAATTTTATTTATAAAAGTTTGGGACATTACATTATTTCCCCCTTTAAAAATTTCACCCTTGAAATATTAATTTAATACACTAAAAAATATAAGGGTACTTCAATTTCATTACCTATTTTTTTTCTCATGTCTCTTCCTCAAACTTATGGTACCGTCATAACACTTTGACCAGGTGAGTTGTTTTGTTTCATAGAACTTTGTCTCTATGATCTAAGATCTTCAATGTATGCTACTCATATGAAAGATAATTCTCCAATGATACCACCACTAGATTGAGTCTATTTGAGTGGTTTAGTATGTAATTCCTTAATAGGGATATATAGAACACATCATGTACTTAAGATAAGTTTGGTGAGAGTTCTAGTCGATAGGCCATCACTCTAATAGAATCAAAGATCTAAAAGGGGTCGATGTATCTAGGACTGAGATTTCCAATATTCCTAAACATCATGAATTTCTTCCATAGTGATATATGAAGAAAACCTTATCTCTAACCTTAAACTCTGGGTCTCATTGATGATTGTATAAATATCTTTTTTGATGAAGTTTTTTTGAATTTCATATAACATTAAATTTTTTGAACCATAATTTTCATTTATTATATAAGATCACATCCCATCTACTTCTACTCTCCAAAATTTATCCTAGTATGTTGCAGTCCAATACCTCTTCCCATACAAAGCCTCATAAGGATCCATTTGAATGCTGGAATAGAAACTATTTTTATATGATAACTCTATTAGGGGAAGGTATTGATCCCAAAATCCTTGGAAATCCATTAAACATGATCAAAAAATATATTCTAGAGTTTGAATAGTTCTTTTAGACTGACCATCCTTCTGAGGAAAATAAGCAGTGCTAAAGATCATTTTTGAATCCAATGCTTGTTGAATGACTCCCAAAAACCTTGAACTAAACCTAAGATCTCAATAAGATATAATAGAGAGTGGAACTTCATGTAGTATCACAACTTCCCTTTATATATATCTTGAGGAGTTGGTCAAGAGATAAATCTTACTTGATAGTAATGAAATGCCCTGACTTGGTAAGATGATCGACTACCACCCATATGGTGTTATTTTTAGGGGTACTGGGGAGTCTTACATTGAAATCCATGGTTATTTTTCCCATTTACATACTAGTATGAACAATGGTTTCATTGTACCATTATACTTCTATCATTCTTCCTTAACTTTTTGTCATACCGAGAATCGTGATACAAATTTTCTGATCTACCTCTTCATGTTACCCCATAATAAGTTTTTATTCAAATATATATACATCTTAGTGTTTCCAAGATTAATAGAGAAAGATGAGATATTCAAATCATCCAAAATATCCCTCTTCAATTTTGGTTTTGATGGGACACATATCTTGGTTCCAAACATTATAACTTCATATTTAGAAAATTTGAACTTTGAAATATCTGATACCTTCTTTTTTAGCACCTCATCATCCTTACAAGCCCCCTTGATCCTCTAATGAATTTATGGTTGATAATACATTTGAGTAAGGTAGGATGAAGATCATTTTTTCCATTTTCATTTCCATCCTCTTTATGTTTATGAATATTGGATCCCTTGAAATTCCTATCATGGATAGGCTTATACGATCCTTTCTAATTAGAGCATCTAAATTTTTTTTAACTTCCCAAGATGGAAATGGGTTGAACAATAATAATCTTTAATCATCTCTAACCACCTCTATTGTTTCATATTGAGATACTTTTGTGTGAATATATACTTGAGGATTTTAGGGTCCATATATATGTCATAGTTCTTTACATAGAGATAATTTCATTAAATCATCAATCTAAAGAGCACTATATCCAATTATATATCATGTGTTGGGTAGTTATGATCATGGATATTTAATTTGAAAGAGGTATTGGGTATTAAATTTTGATATTTCATTACTACCAAACCTTATCCCTTTTTTGATGCATCACTATAGATCACACATTCTTCCCCATTGGTGGGTAATGTGAGAAAAATTGTTATGATCAGATTATTATTAAAATCTTTAAAGCTATATTCACATTCATTAGTCCATACAAACTTGACACCCTTTTAAGTAAGCTTTGATAGAGTTATTGAAAATTTTGAGAATTTTCTAAAAAATAAATGATAGTAGCAAGATAATCCAAGGAAACTATAGATTTCCATCATAGATTTTTTTCTCGACCATCCTTAAATTACATTAGTTTTTGAAGGGTCTACAGATATTCCTTTGATAGTGATAACATTCCCCATGAATGTTACATTCTCAATCTAAAACTCACATTTACCATACTTCATAAATAAATTTTCCTTTTCAAAGTCTTCAATATGATGATAAAATTATTATCATGTTTCTATTTACTTTCATATTATATAAGACTATCATCTATAAATACTGCCAAAATTTCATTGAGGTAATCCCTAAAGGATCTATTAATCAAGTCCATGAATATTGATGGAGAATTAGAGAGTATACATGGAATTAGTATGAAATTTCAATTCCATTATCTTTTAAGAAAATCGGTTTTGGGGATATCCTTCTTCTTCACTTTTACTTAGTAATATCCTGACCAAATATCCACCTTGGAGAATTATTGGGCTCCATGTAGGTGATAAAACAAGTCATCAATCCATGGAAGATGATACTTGTTATTTATCAAAATCTTATTGAGTTCACAATAATAAATACAGAGTCTCATTGACCCATCCTTATTCTTGACAAAAAGGACCAGTTCACCCACGATGAAGTAATTAAGTGCATAAACCCTTTATCCAGATTCTCCTATAATTTTTTATTTAGATCCTCAAGTTCAAAAATGTCTATTATATATGGACTCTTTCATATTTTAAAAGCTTCGAGTCTAGGTTTGATTGATAAATAAACCTCTTAGCTAAGAGGAAGACCAAGAAATTCTTTGGGTGACACATTAGTGAATTAGCTAATAATGAGTATATCATCAAGGAAGATCTTTTCTTTAGTATCAATCATTTTAGCTAGATACACTTGATCATAAGGCAATAATATCCATGCCTAATATGATGATACTAAATGAGATTCATCCTCCTACTTTAACTTGTATAGAATCATAGGGTGATTTTCGATACAAGGGATGATTTACTTCTCAAGGAAATTTATGATAGTTCTATACAAGGAATGCCAACCCATGCCTAGAATAGCATCATATTCCACTGAAGGGAGTATCATAAGTTTTTCTAGGAAATTCATCCCACAAATTTTGACAGAGGATGAGTTATATGTGTTTCCCAACACCTTCTACTGGGGTCATGCATTGAGGTGTGGTGATGCATGTTCCTCTGCCTACACTTGAGGAATCCACATCCTTGTATTGGTTATAACTCCCTTTGAGGTCTACAACCCCTCATTATTGCTTTACAAAGGATAGAATCTTCTATCACCATAATTTATGACATTGTATCCTTGATCAAAATAGGATGATGGGATATCATATCTTCCTTACATGTACTTCTCCTCATAACTCTTTGTATAGTCTGGGTCTCCCTTAAGTATTTAAGAAATGTTTATTAATATTGTTCCTGGATTTATCTCGATGTGGAAGCTAGTCAATTATGATGTTTACTATTGAAACAGGATATATAACTTTTGTTTGGAGCTGATAATGACTTAGAATCTTGGTCATGTTAGAAATATGTGAAATTATTCCTCATTCATAGTTCATAGAACCTCATATGTGAGGAATATGGGGTGGGGAACCTAAGGCACCCCATATCCTCTATGATGAAACTTATGTCATGAACATGAGTAATCCAAGGTTTTATGCCTTAGTAATCCCATGTGCGCTACATGAGGTAGGGGTTATTATATATTTAGTGGGGTTGATCAAAGGTTTAACATCTTGTGGTGATAGGTAGGTCATAATTTTAACATATTGTGGGGATATTTAGGTCATAGGTTTGAAATCTTATGAGGAAAGGTAGGTCAAAAGTTTAACATCTTATGGGTATAGGTAGGACACTAGTTTAATATCTTATGGGGATAGGTAGGTAATAGGTTTAACATCTCGGGGAATAGGTAGGTCATAAGTTTAACGTCTTATGGGGAAAACAGGTCACTAGTTTAATGTTTTTTAGGGGCAGGTAGGTCATATGTTTACCATCTTGTGGGGAAAGGTAGGTCATATGTATGATGTATTATGGGGATAGTTAGGTCACAAGTTTAACATCTTATGGGGATAGTTAGTTCATAGGTTCTATATATTGTGGGGAAATGTTTGTCAGAAATATAACATCTTGTGGGTATAGGTAGGTTATAGGTTTAATGTATTGTGGAGATAGGTAGGTCACATGTTTAACAATTTGTGGGGATAGGTAGTTCATGGGTTTAACATATTTTTGGGAAAGATAAGTGGTGTCATGTGTGCCTTAAGGGTAAAATGATCACAGTTTTTAGTTGCTAACTTCTAATGGGAAGACATGGAAATTTAATAGTGGTTTTTTGGAATCAGGATTGAAACTCATGGAGGTTTCCTATGTACCTTGTTAGGAGATAGGGATCGAAAACCACATAGTTTTATTTCACAATTTATGGTTGTGCGATGGGACTGGTCTATGTAGTTGAACATAATGTGGTAAATATGCTCGTTTCAAGGAAGGAGTGACAATAAGGGATGATTTTTGGATTACATATAGTATTTCCCTAATATTTGGGGGTTTTATCCCAAGTGTGGGGGGTTTCATCTCAAGTGTGGGGGTTTTATACCCAGAGTGGGGAAGGACAGTGTGGGGATTACACATGTCAGTTTCCTGTTGTAGGCATCTCATCCCATGAGAGGAAGGAGGTTTTATCCCATGATAATCATACATAGAAAATCTTGTTTTCATCACAAAGTGTATAAGGTGTGGCGTCATCCCAATCTAGTCATACACAGGGAAACCCATGTTCATTTCATAAGGAAGGGCTAAATTTTTACATCATTTATTGATGAAATTGTCATTAATTTTATCTTCGTATAACTAGGGCTTGGGGATAGTAAATTTTACATCATAAAGATTAGATTTTGTATGGTCATACACCCCTAGGGACCATTTACAAGTAGGATATAAGTATACGACACTAGTTCTCCATACTAAGAAAGGTGGGTAGTTTCCCTTTATGATGCCACATTCAGGTCCTATTCATTTCATAAATCAAATATTTACAATTATTTTATTATTATTTTCAATGTTTTTAGTCCCATAAATGTGTTATTTCAAGGGAAATTGTCACATTTTATGTTTTTTAATCATTTTGAGCTTAATTGAAAAAATGGAATATTTTGGTTTTAACACTTTTAATTTATTTCAATGTTTCAAACATAAATTTTTATTTAATAATAAAAATTGAAAAATTATTCTTTTATAGGTTCCTATTTTCTATGGGATTCATTTTATTCTGCTATAACAAAAGCTCAATCTATCATTTGTGGTCCCAAAATTGTCTCACAATGAGAGTCTTGAAATCTGTACACGGATCTGGAGAATTTAATTGTTGAGACCATATCTCATAAACAACCAAAACATTAGAGATGAAATTATACATGGATCCAGATAGGATATAAACAAACAACTTTAATTAATATGGAAACGCCTTATTATTTCATTATCAAGGTCATAAATGTGTTGGAACTCAGTGCATTGGAATACAAACAGTTAGCTTGGGCAGATCAAATACTTGAAGTAATTTGGCTATATATCTCTCCACACATGGACAATGAAGCTAAAATTTTGTAGGTTTACATAGGTGTGATATTCAAATAGCTTTAAAGAAGTAAAAGTTTCTAGATTAGTTCATTTAATAGGGATTACATTCATATAGATTCGGTGGATAGATTTGGAGCCAAAACTTTCTCCCCATTGCCTATAAAAATGTAATACTTATTTTCAAAGTGTTGGAAACTTATGGGTAGTATTTGTTAGAAATTTTTTGTAGTTTAGTCTTGTATTTTATTTTATCTTAATTATGAAATTTCATTTCAAGTTTTAATTTAAGTTTTATCCTTTATCTCTTTCTCTTTCCCTCTTTTGTTTTCTCCCCCTGCTTTCTTTATCACTGTGAACCTTTATACTCGTGATCATGAGTAGATAACCCAAGGAAGTTCTCAGGGGAGTAATACAGTGATGAAAGCAAGTATTTTAACATTAATTTTTAATGTTTTATATTTTATTATATACATTAAGAGGGGGATATTAGTGTTCAGTTTACCTTTGTGTCTCCACTTTCCACTAGAGGATTAGCTTTCGCTTCTGTAATATTTTCCCTCGACCGAGGAGGTGGATGTGTGGTCTCTCAGAAATCATTGTGAGCATCATATAGTCACAATAATATTAATAAGGGGATTTTAATACATACTATTTAGTGTTTTAAATATGTAAATTTGATACTAATTAAGAGGCGATGAAGGTTCCCTCAGGGTGATTCTCTCAGGAATGCCCCCATTTTGTCTAACATTATTCTATCTATAGTAATTATGTTTACATTGAATTTGTATGTTTAATCTTATTTTTAAATTCATAGTTCTCAAATATACATTTATGGTCATTTTATTTCATAAATAAAAAAATATAAAAAAGAGAGAATTAGAAGTAGTGAGTGATTTCCCACAACAACTCCTCAAGAGAACGACCTAGGCCAGATCTTTGTTTCACTTAGTTATAAATATTTTTGAGAGTGCACATGACAATGATTTATTAAATTGGAACTGTTTATTGGGATCCAAATTTTATTCACTCATTATTTTTATTTACATTTGTTTAAATAATTTTCCTTTCAATTAAAAAACTTAAAAAAATCATAAATTTAAAAAAACTAAAAAAAATCATCTCTATTCATGAGGTATTTAAATTGTGATTATTATGCATGGATTGAAAAATATTAGGTGAAATAAAAATTTTATAATGATATTAATTCTAATTTTAAAATTATTAGTGATGTAGTGGAAAAATTTTAGAGAAAAAATAGAGATGATAACTGAATATGTACATGCATGTCAAGAAAAACCTAATTTAGAACCTGAACTTGAACTTAAACCAGAACGAGTGGTGGAATAGATTTCACTGATCATTTTTATGTTAAATAAGCTGAGGAAGGTGAGAAGGATCTAATAATGGAGTTAATTACATCATCCCACACTCATCCATTTATATAATATGTTCTTGAATAAAACATGCTAACTGATATACTTATGGGCGATCAACATTTTTTAGATGAATCATGGAATAGTTTTATTGAATATAACCTAAAAATTGATCTTCCCATCATTAATATTGAAGAATCAACACCTTTTAACCCCTCTATTTATTTGGAAGATGACGAAGAAGATTCACCTAATGAGATTGAGTTACCAATGGTCTTTCCCGAAGAGATCAATTTCCATGATGACTTACATGAAAGTGAAGATTTCTTAATTAATTTATCATGTTTTAATCTTATTAAAGATGAATTGTTTTATGAATTCTAATTTTATGAAATTTATGATATAGTACATATAGATCATACCCTGTATTCTAATTATGAGATCACCCAAGTGGAGGTGATTGAATAAGAATATATGGATAATCATGTGGTTTGATTGCCTCCTCAAAACAACTTTCATATCATACAGAGGATGATTCAACCGATGTTCATAGGGAGCACCCCTATTTTCTTTTCCCTCCCACTCTAGATCTAAAATTATTTTATTATTATTTATTGGGGTTTATGGAATTTCTTATATTATTTGGGTTTCTCTAATTTCAGTGTTTAATCATGGACATTGGGAAAATTCACATGTGGTGGTTCATCTCAAAGAAACCACACCCACCATCTGATTTGGGATAATACAATACAACTACCTGAATAGGGGAAGTAAAAATATAGCACCTAATTAGGGGTCTAAATCAAGAATTAGATTTTTTTATTTCCCATTTTTTTATTTTTCTTATTTATTTTCATTTCTTTTTAAGTTTTAATGTGGTAGAATCCAAGAGCTTAACTTAAGGATGCTATAGAAAAATAAACCAGGTTGTGTCTTTCCTTTCCTTTATTTTGTTTACTACCTATTTTAAATTTTATGTGAACATTTATGTTGATCTAATTTGATATATAAAGAGGTACCTAAATGTAATAAGTGTAGGGGATGGATTTCAATCTGTTTTAGGAATTTTTTGTGTGCTTTCATTTTATTTTTCATGCATTTTTCTAAAATTTTCATGTTTTATTTTTCACATTTTTTGGTGTGTTTTTTTGGATTCTTGAGCTGAATCAAATACTTTGTAAAATTAAAACCATCTTAGTGTTTTTGAAACATTTTTTTATTTTAATATTTGAGGACTTAAATTATTCCTAAATGGTTTTTGTTTCCTAATTTCCAATCTTTTTATTTGATGAAGTTTGGTTAATTGTGAAACTCATGTGCACTAGTACCATCCAAATTGAAGATCATGACCAACCCGAACGGGTTCTAAGAGTTTTTGAAGTCTTCTTACATTTCTCTTTTTATTGAGATTCTTGAGACATGTTGTGTGATCCAGAACGTTTTATTTTTCTCTTTTTTAAAGATGTTAGAGTTCATGAATGTGTTAAGTATGATTGAGGAACCACTTTGAAAGCCCTTTTGAATTGAACTCTAATTTTGTACTACCTTTTAATATAACCTTTATTAATCCCCTAGTAGCCAAGAAATACCTTGTTAGGTATCCAAATTACACACCATTTATCCCTTTACAACATACTCTAGAAGTTAAATTCATGATTATTGTTGAACTCAAGTGTGGGGGAGGGAGAAGATGAGTTGTATTTTTCTTTCTTGAAGAATCTGTTTGAACAGAATTGAAAGTGTTTCCATATTTATTACTAAATTGGTGGAATAATATTTATGATGGAAGGATGTATGGGTATCCCAAATTTCATTACACATTTGGGTTGGGTGTTCACCAATTTTTGAAGATCAAAATCTGTCTCTCTTTTCCACAAAAATATAATTCTGAATAGAAATCCTGATCTAAATTCAAAATGAAATAGTGATACAATTAGGGAAAAGAGGGAAGAAATTCATTGATTCTAAAATTCTAAGTGTGAACTCCCAAAGAAAGAGGTGTTTCGAGGTGAATCATTTTCAAGCTGATTTATGTGCACACCATTCTTTAGAATAACTATTTTCATGTATTTATTTCACTATAGAGCTTAACCCTCCTTGTTTTACTATAGATTTTTTTACATTTAAAACATTCCAACCCCTAGCCTAAGAAAAACGAATTAAAAGATCTAATGATTGACACTTTTTTGACTCTGTGAAGTGGAGATACTAGGATGATAGAAATCCTATAGAGATCATATATGTTCTTGAGAATAAAAAACTCCACACAAAAAAAATCCTTGAGTGAAGAGAGAAATATATTTCTGAGGAGGTAGGAATGACATTCATTTGAGGATTAAAATGATATTGAATGTATTTTTATGATTTTAAAAGAGTTTTGAAATTTTTATCCATGTAGGAGGCATGATATTTTGTTTGACCTGATAATTGAGATTTGTTATCATTTATGCTTTGAGAAGTTTGTTTTGACCATGGTATATGATGATTTCCCAGAAGTGCAATTTTTAAGTGTGAAGAAATTGATAGATCAAATATTTTTAATTATTTTATTTTGAATTTAAATGTTTTTAATCTTATTAATGTGTTATTTTAAGGGAAATTGTCACATTTTATGTTTTTGAATAATTTTTTAGCTTAATTAAAAAAATTGAATATTTTGGATTTTAACTATTTTAATTTATTTCAATGTTTCAAAAATAAATTATTTTACTAATAAAAATTGAAAAATTATTATTTTACAGGTTCCTATGTTTAATGGGATTCATTTTATTCTTCTAGAACAAAATCTCAATCCATAATTTGGGGGCCCAAAACTGGCTCACAGGAAGGGCCTCAAAATCTGTGCATAGATCTAAATAATTTTATTATTAGGACCATATATCATAAAACACAAAACCATTTGATATGAAATTATACATGGATATGTATAGGATATAACTGAAAAAATTTAATTAAGATTGAAATGCCAGATTATTTCATTATAAAGGTCATAAATGTGTTGTAACTCGATGCATTGGAATACGAACAGTCAGCTTGGAAAAATTAAATTCCCATAGTAATTTGGAAATATTTCTCTCCACACATGTCCAATTAAGCTAAATTGTTTTAGGTCAACAAAGACAAGATATTTGAGAAACTTTAACAAAGTGAAATTTTATAAAATTCAGTCATTTAATAGGTATTACATGCGTATAAATTTGGTGGATAGATTTGGAGCCAAAAAATTCTCCCCTTTTCTTATAAAAATGTACTCCTTATTTTCAAAGAGTTGGAAACTTAGGGGAAGCATTTTTTGTATTTTTTATATAGTTTAGTCTTTAATTTTGTTTTCTTTTAATTATGTACTTGGATTTCATGTTTTATTTAAGTGTTCTCCTTTCTATCATTTTCTTTCTCTCTTTTGTTTTCTTCCCCCATTTTCTTTATCACTGTAAACTCTTATGCTCGTAATAATGACTAGCTAACCCAAGGAAGTTCTCGAGGGAGTAATAAAATTATGAAAACAAGACTCTGAACATTCATTCTTAATTTTTCTTATTTTCATAGAGTTATTATGAGGGGTATCTTAGTGGGAAAGGCACCTTTGTGTCTCCACTTTCCACCTGAGGATTAGCTTTTGATTTTGCAATATTTACCCTCGATCGAGGAGGTGGATGTACTGTCTCTTGGAAATCATTGAGAGCACTGTATATTCAGAATCATAGGAATAAGGGGTTGTTCATACATATGAAGGAGTGTGTTGATTATGTAAATTTGACACTAATTAAGAGACGATGAAGGTTCACTCGAGGTGATTCTCTCAAGATTGTATCCTTTATTTCTAACATCATTATGTATGAATTCATTCTATTTTCATTGCATTTGCGTGTTTAATTTTTTTTTACATTATCAATTATCCAATATCCATTAATGGTCATTTTATTTCATAAATAAAAAAATATAAAAAAGTTTGAATTAGAAGTAATGAGTGATTGACCGCAACAACTCCTCAAGAGAACGTCATAGGTCAGCCCTATGCTGCACTTAGTTATAAATATTTTTGAGAGCACACATGACAACACTTCATTAGAGTCTACTACACATGTGCCTCTGGGTAGTGCATAGAATAAACATTATCACAGTGAAGTGGAAAAAAGGTATCCTGATGTGAGGGTGAATATCCTTAGGAGAAAGAGGATTTAGGGTACCTATGATTAGGGGAATGATTCAATGAAACTATCCAGACCATTATTTATACAATGAGTCCATATACAAGGGCTAATGATATAGGTTGTGTGGAAGATCTAGGTACAAGTGAAATAGGTTTGAGTGGGTATAGGGCCATTGAGATCTTAAATTTCTCAAAGGTATGTACACTAAAAGGAGACAACATGCATGGAACCTTGATGTGGGTTTCATGAAGGTTAGTGGTTTTATTAAAGGAGAATATTCGCGAAATTGGGTGGAACTACCTTTGGGTAATGTCCTAGTTCCCATGGGGATGGTTTCATGAAGGATAATTATCTCACAAAAACCTATGAATTTTTATTGGATTTCATCTATTGTGAAGGACATGAAACTTTGTGAAATTCTTCTCCCCTAAGACCTTTTTCTTTAAAGATATCATGAGAGGATATTTGGGAACTATGGTTACCTATAGGAATCAATTTCTCATTTTTCTCATTAATTTTGAAGTTTCAAAAATTCATAGCTTCTGGTTCAATTCCGAAGGTCATGTACTTTTAATTGAGGGGAGGAGGTAGATATTTATAGGAATTGTTGTGTCGATTATGCCTTTTTTGTGAAATTTATTGCCTCATAGATACATTTTAGGAAGGTTTGGAATGGGACAGTGACCTCAGAGACTTGGAATATATTGTATGAAGGTTAGTTTTATTCATGTGATATTATCTTCATGGTGCCTAGAGGATATTTTTGGGACACTCTTTATTCGATAATGTTATGAACTTCAGGAATACAGACCCTTAGGATGATTTTTAATCTATTTTGCCTTGGATTTTTCTTGAACTTCACATGTATTCCTTAATATATCTAGAAACAAGAATTATTAGGTGTTAATAAATTCCCCACTAATAATGGGAGCCTATGCAGGAGAGGTGGGTTAGATTCTGAGGTGAAATATACACAAAATAGTGATCCATGTTCCTTTTTTTCCAAAATCAGCTCAACATCTTAGCCTATAAATAGGGGTGGGGGCCCATAGGGGTACATGAGATTTTTATGAAATAAAATCACTATCTATATTTTTATGAAATTGAAAAAATTCATGAGTTTTCTATGATTTTGACCCTTATTTCTTATAAAACGATATCACATCCACAACTAGTTCTTATATAAACATGATTTCACATTTCAACAAACTTTCATGATAATAAATTCATGAAACAGACTTTCATGAACCGAGATCTAAATATTTTCGAAGTCCCAAAGATAGACACTAATGGTGTAAATTCTATATTTTATCTATAGAGAAATATAGATATAAACCACATGATTGGGGAGATATTTAGAATAGTTTGAAATCACAACAACCTTACTAAATTTACGATGGAGGTAGAACATGAATATCTATTATGTAAGAGGAACCATTGTATGAATTTGGTTTGAGGGATGATTTTTTATATGCATTTTCTATTAATATGATCCCACTTACTCATTTAGAAGCTCACTTGGGCTATACAGATGGAACCAAGCTACCGCGAGTCATTCCATGAAGGCCAAACGTTGATCACCGTCCATTCACTGTGGAACCATGTGAACACCATCAATGGGGAGTTTATGTATGAAGAGAAGTCACCACCCTAATATAAGACTATTATCATGGAAGGTTTGGTGGATCATATCCAAGTCTAGATAGAGGATTGGGACTTATTCCAGGGTAGTAACATTATGGATGAGTGGGCTTGAGCAATTGGGAATGCTAGTCATGTAACTAATTCAAGGAAGAGTTGAAGAGGGGGTATTTGTAAGAAGAAGTGTAGACTTTTTAGTTCCACATTTATATTCACCTAGATATTATTAATAATTTATTGAGAATGTGGTTTTTGGGGACCAACACATTCCACTTATAAATTGGGGAGGTCGTTGTCATCTTATTGGACCTCTACCAGATTGTTGGGAACCCAATACAAGGGGGTATGTTTGTTAAATTCCTCCTTAAAAAGGATGTTTGGGAGGAAGAGGAGAATATGATAAAAACATAATTTTTTTACTATGTATAGTTCAATAATAGGATGATCACTATTTGGGGATGTAGGATTTAGTTTTCAAGAAGTGGTTTAGCTTCTTTCTGAATGAGCCTATGGAAAGGCTACCAGAGAAGCCTCGTCAGTTCCCAAAAGAATTTCAGTGAGGGAAGGAGCACTTGTATTAGAGTATCCTGAAGGAAATCCAATGTCACATGTAGGGGAAAATTTTAAAGACTTAATCCCCCATATTCAGGCTAGAGGGGTTCATCATAATTCTTATCTTTGGGTGGATTCTCTTAGTTCGAGATGCTCACATGGGGGTGTAACCAAACACCTTAATTATGGAGGTAATGCTAGTAGTAGGAAAATATATCAACCTAGTGGTACCAATACTGGTGAAGCTTTACAATCTTCTATGCAACATCATCTAGAGGAAGAACCCCTTCTATGTGTGTGGGACCTTTTATTTCTTGTATGGCTAGGTCGCCATGCACATTGCGGCGGGGGTATGAGTATCAGAATATAATCTATCCCCCAAATACCAATTTCATATCATCAATTCTCAACATAAATAGGAGTAATAATATATCATGGGATCCAGTTGGCATGATGGTGAGGATCAGGTTGACATACCACTTCATCTTCCACCCATAGTCCCTTCCAACAGGTCTGGTCACAGATGAAGACATGGGGATGGTGGAATAGTGATCATACCTTTTGGAATTATGAGGTGGGGTGTTCTTGGAAAGGGTGGAATGCATGGTGATCTATGAATCATACACAGCCTATTAGTTTTCCATGAAATTCAAGATCCTCCAAAGTCTTACCATGAAGGTGTAAACTAGAGTATGTTATGAGAGCCACCCCTTAGTTCTAAAAAAATATGGCTCATGTTTTCACAAGAAGATGACAGGGGAATGAATGAGATTCCCTGGTTAACATTATGTACAGTCTCTTCCATAAGTACATTTTGAGTTGTGAGAGTTCATACAATGGGTAGATTATGAGGTTTCCAACCACTTAGGAAAATTCCATAGAAGAGGTCCCATATCTATAGGGTTGTGGGTGTGCTGCAGCTAGGGGTGTGCTTCAAGGATGAAGAGATGGGATAATGGGGAGGGTAGCAACTATTGCTTCAGTAGTTCTTGGCCTTGCATGGGGTGAATATCTAGAAGAGGGTATAGTAATATCCCCAAGGATCCTAGAGAAGTTACCTCACGAGAAAGGTGTAACTTCTATAGTGGTTCCTAGGGAACAAGATGGGGCTCTGGGGAAACATATACAATGCCTGGAGGTCCCTAATAACGTTGTTTTCATTAAGGCTTGGAGGAACTAGGATATATTCTAATAGATTTTGTCCCTCCGTATGATATAAAATCACCTTTTGGATAAGGTAATTTACCTCTCTAGGTTGGTCCATGAAAAGTTATGATTCCATGATCCCTGAGCCAAAGTGGTGAAATACCTCACGAAGTTGGAAGAAATGGTCCACTCCCATGGAATCACATGGACTATGACTAACCAGGTGATGGTGATATTGGTTACGCATACCCCTCCAGATATTATTTTTGACTAATCATCCATTGGTGTGGTCAGGGGTGATGAATTGGATGACAATGAATCATAGGGTAGTGATGCCTATATAGAATCCCCTAGGAGCATGGATCCCACTACTGATTAACTAAACCTCTAGCCTTCTTAATAATTAGTAATAATTTAAATCCCTTTGGGTTTTCTAATATTTTTACCTAGAAATTTATAGGGATCACCTAATATGGATGTGGTGGAGATCCATGATGAATCTTTAGAGGACCATGAGTAAGACCTGGGCCTTGAGGAGGCTGGTGTAGCACCCCTAATTGACACCACAATCACTGGTAGAAATTCATTTGTGAACGAGGCTTTGCATATGGATGGAGTAGTGTAAGTGACACTTGGAAATCTATAACCCCCCTATTTAGTTAGAATATATGCATTCTCAAGTTTTACTTAAATTTTTGTTTCCTTTCAATATATCCAACATTTCTGGATGAGGGTCATCCCTTAGGAGACAAGGCATTGATTCGTATAGAAATTTCATCACTAGTCGAGATTACAGTGAACTCCAATAACCTTATGGATGGTCTTTATAATTTATATAAGTCATATCATATTTCCATACTTCTTTTTTTCTTCATCCAAGTTAATCTTGGATAAACATATGTTATAAATAGAAGTTAAAACTACGTTGGGGTCCTAGCTTCCAGTGGTGAAACCTGAACTAGAAAGTCTCACATGCAAGGTGGTAAAAGACAATGCTTCGACCTCAATAGGGGTAACTAAATAGGATATGATCCGCGAGACTGCTCCAAAGGATGCGTAGGAGGTAGTGGATGAATCCTTGACATAAATTGAGGTGGAAGAAATCATTCTACCAATAAATATGGTAAAGGAGGATATGATTATTGATCCTACCCCATAGGTGCTGCAGGAGGTTGGAGAGGCCTCTTCTAGAGGAGAAGGATTTGGAAAGAGAAGGTTTCCCATGGTCTTGGGGATTATCCCTTTTGGGAAGATGAATTCATTTGATCCTAATTCTAATGTGTTGGTGGACTTCTTTAAGTATGATCCAAAACCACTTAAGGAGTTTGAGGATTTCGGCTATGATGTAGCCATATAAAATCTAGACGTCTAATACAGGATATAGAGGAGGGCACATAATTTCATTACTCGCACTCCACATGTTGATATGCCAAACTGGGTGGGATCTCTCTACCATTAGCTAATATACCTAGGGAATGACGGGGTGTACTCCCATGGACTACATGCTCTGGTTTGGTTCTTAATCATTGAGTGAGTATGTACAGAGAGGCATGATTTTAATGAAACCTAGTACAAGGAAAATTCTACTGGTACTAAAGAACTCTAGGTGGTAGAACAGAAGTTTGATTACAAGGGGAGGCACAAAAACCCAAATCCATCACCCATTCCAAAGTAGAGATTATAATCTAACTGAGGGAATAATTGGTGGAAGATGAGGCTAAGGAAGTGGAGGAATCATCCCTGTAGGTGGATTACTGTAACACCCTAAGTTTTTATAGACCTATTTTTTTGAATAAATTTTAATTTTAATTTATATCTTACAATTAACTAAGTCAAAAATTACTTTCACATGCAACACTTACTTGGTGTATGTTACACACAATTCTGACTTGGCATATGATGCACACAACACTGAGTTGCCTACGATACACACAACACTAAGTTTCTACAAAACATCTCTTTTTTTTGTTTTAATTATTAAAATAATATAATTATAACCTAGTGGTTAAAATTAGTAATATTAATAGTAATAAATTATTATAAAATAAGTTTGTATAATTTTTTTATATAAATAAAAAATGTTGATAATAAAAGATATGATTTTTGGTAAAGTCTTTCTATGTTTAAAAATAGTATTTTCTCAAATAAACTGCTTTTAATGCCCTTCTAATAAAATTAAATTTAAAAATATTTAGAAATTTAATGTGATAAAATAAACTTCTTCTTTGTTTTTTTTAATTTATAACATCAAAATAAGCTTAGGGTGATTTTTTTTGGATTTTTTTGGGAAACTTATTTTGATGAATAGTGAAAATACTGTTTTTTAATTAAAAACTACCTTTTGGTCTAATTAATTATTAATAATAAATGATATTATAAATATGTTTTATGGTCAAATTAGATAAATATTACATCTATTAATACAATTTTATTCATTATAATCAATTTCATTTCGTAACTGAATAGAAAATATTAACAAACTTTTATACATTTTTTACTTTAAAACCTCGTTATTTTGTCCCGTTTGTGGGATTAACAATAATCTTAATTTTGCCACTTCTGTGAATTGAATTTCAAAAATCTGACACATACCATTTTATTCAATCTAATATTTATAATCTAATAAGTCCATGTTAATTTTTGACCAAAATGATTAGTAAAATTGATTAAAATTAATCACAGCGGTTAAGGCCAAATTAAGCTTAATTAGGGACTAAACCTTAAAATTAAAGACCCAAATGACCTAGAAACTTGTTAAACACCCATTATATATCCATATTTCTTCCATAAACTTTCCATTATTTATTTTATTTTCTTTTTTATGAATTTTTTTTAGGTAATAACATGTGCACACCTAATTCTTTTCTAAAAATTCCATGTGAGTCCTTTTTCTTCCCTATAAAAGGACACCACCTCTACCCATTCCTCACACCTATTAATCCCTTTAAGTTTGTCCAAGATATTCCCAAGTATCCTCAAAAAATTCATCCCTTATACCTTGAAGCCTTTTTTATGGGTATAAATCTTCTCAAGGAATCCTTTTGGCATAAACCAAAAGGAGTTACCCGATTAAGAGGTAACGTCTTCTCTCAAGCTGTTTTCCTTTATTTTCTTTCTCCACCCCCTAAACTCTCTTTATTACATTATTGTGTGAAAAAACCAGTATCATAAAAATAATATGATATTGTTATGCAAAGGGTATGACCTACACTTACATACACATCCATCTAATGGATGTTGAACATACTATTTCTGTGTACGACAAACTACTGCCTCACGAAACGATGATTGTTCATTTCTCCTTTACCACCAATCATGGTGGCCATTATGATGGAAAATATATTTATAAATGTAATATATTATATTTATTATGTCTTTAAGCTTCTATATTCCTTTTACAACACACATATTTTTACCTTCCATTTGGTGTTAATACGATAATGTTGTTTGAGGAATTGTGGACTACCGCCCCCTCAATGTGATGTGATTCGTCCACACACCACCTGGAATGTATTAAGGATGGTTTTAATGAATTTATATAATATATATGATATAGTAATGATACTTTAATAATGACACACACACACACAGATATATATATATATACATGTATATACATACATACATACATACATACATACATACATACATACATACATACATACATACATACATACATACATACATACATACATACATACATACATACATACATACATACATACATACATACATACATACATACATACATACATACATACATACATACATACATACATACATACATACATACATACATACATACATACATACATACATACATACATACATACATACATACATACATACATACATACATACATACATACATACATACATACATACATACATACATACATACATACATACATACATACATACATACATACATACATACATACATACATACATACATACATACATACATACATACATACATACATACATACATACATACATACATACATACATACATACATACATACATACATACATACATACATACATACATACATACATACATACATACATACATACATACATACATACATACATACATACATACATACATACATACATACATACATACATACATACATACTTATATATATATATATATATTTCATTTACATACTTTCTTTCAATATGTCAATAAAGACAGAAAACATCATTCATGCGTACGTACGGCTTACTGTCTCCATGAATGGTATATTCCATTACATACTTTATTATGATATATATTATTATAATATATATATAATATATATAACTCATATTTATATCATTTTATACATTCTGGAATCATGATATAAGTATAATTATCAACAATATAAAAAATTAAGACACATTTAAAGAACAAAGTGAATATTATCGAAAGTGAAACCTCCACATAGGATCATTAACAAGCAGGTAATATAAGGTCATAATAAAAACATATATGTACATATATATAAGAATATTATTCTGTAAAATATTTATAATAAACTTATATTTATTATAAATAAATCTTATACGAGTACAAAGAGTGTCAAGACACAATGTATGGTGATTTCATCTCACTTTTAATTTCTGCGAGATACAAGTTATGTTTGACAATGTTTTCTTTTGTGTGGTGTATATACTGACCGTGATTGTATTATATGTATATTTTAATTAAATTTATGGGTATTCACATTCTAATTTGATGATCCTTATTTCATGGGGTTTCACTTTCAAAAGTTACCAAATCAGTAAAACAATTTTTTCTTAATTTTCTTCTTTGAGACTCATGTTTTGTTATGCACTGAAACTCTTATTTGAGGTGTATATACTTTAATTTTATATGTTATATCATAAATATCATTATTTTTATTATATTTTAATTTTAATATAATTTACTTTTCTTACATGGAGAGTATGATCCGAAGTCACCAAGTTATAATAGTTTATTGAGACAATCTTCTTTTTTCAAGATTATTTATGTTTATACTTCCTTTAATGAAATATTATGATCCATAATTCAATAATATTCATGAGTTTACTTCTCCTATATTTATTCAAGATATACTCATTTTTAGTATCATTTTTTCCACTCTTTTGTACTTAAGATAATTTTTTAGTAAAATCTCACCACCTCTCTCTTCCGTTAGAAATCTATTATATTAAAAAATCCATGTTTTTAAAATGTTTTCAAAAACGTTTTCAAAAACATTTTCAAAAGATACTTGAAGATAATTTTCAAGGAAAAATGGATTTTAAAAATGTTTTATTGTTTTAAAACCTTCCTTCATAATTTTTCAAATCTATTTTCAAAGAAAAATGTTTTCAAAAGGTTTTATGTAATAAAAATTATTTTTCAAAGAAGAAAGAATATTTTACTCAAGAAGTGTTTTTAAAAGATCTCTCAGAATTATTTCCCATATAAGATAATATCTATTGGTGTTAATCATGCCTTTATGGTGAATTATTCAATGTATACATTCATATTTCTTCTCTGAATGGATTATTTTTTGATGGCATGATGTTATGGAACCTGTTTCTCTTTCACGAGTTATATGCTTTTGAAACCTGCTTCTTTTTATAGGTTATGTTTATGATGAAATGATTATGAAACCTATATCTTTCACCAGGTTATGATATGTTTACATGTTTATGATACCCATTTTATTTCATGTGTTATGATATGTTCATTTATTATCTTGTGGCACATGCATGTATGATTTCATTATGTAACGGGTGGGATCTATATCTCCCTCCAATGCATTGTATAAAGATTTATATCTCACGAGATAGATAGAGATGTAATGATGGTTTAATCGGTTCAGTAATACAAGGCTTTAATGAGGGTTTACTCGGTTCAGTAATACAGGGCTAAAATGAGGGTTTACTCGGTTCAGTAATACAGGGTTAGAATGGGGGTTCACCCGGATCAGTAAAGGACTTTGTCTACTAAGATGGTCTTGGCAGTGACGCCTTGGATACTATGTAAATCATTATATGCTTATGTGTTGCCACAATTCCATGTATTATTCCCATGTTATGATTTCATGGCCTATTCTCTTTATTACATTATGATTCATGTCTTATGAACTTCCAATCTTTATGACATGATCTTTGATATGCATGGTATGATCTTCTATCTTCATTATCATTTTCTAATACCCTTATACTCATGATTCTACTTACATGTCTCCTTTTTTACCCTTAATGAGCATTGTTCTCACCCATTTTTATGTTTTCTTCCTCCAAGTTTTGAAGATATCTATTTTGTTTGAGGTGTCTAAGAAGGGTTCTAGCCAATAATAACCCAGTGGGAGATAATGTATCTAACTTATGTATCGGTGTTTATGTATTCCATGTTTCCAAAGTCACTATACTAGTACTATCTTCTTGAATCTATTTGTATAATGTTTAAGTATTCCAAAAAAGTTATTTCATGTTAATATTTGTAAATATAGGGTCACTACAGTTGGTATTAGAGGAAATGTTTAGTTAACCTTTGGAAACTAGGAGGATAAAACCTTAGTGAGAACCCTAAGGGCACATCTAAGGATAAGTATAGGGATGAGTCAAAGTATAGAAAAATGTCTTTGAATTTTGGTAAAGGATAGAGTGATTAGTTTCCTAGAAATACATCCTAATCCGAATACTACAAGTCGATGTGGATCTGGAATAGATGTACCTAGGGGTAACAACTCTGACATGATGATCCAGACTTGACTCATTGTAATCTAGTAAACGACAATGGTCCTTTCTGCATACCTAGTTTGAAACTCCCGGGGGATATACTTTGTGAACTTACAAACTCTTCATGAACCATTATGAAGGACTTAAACCTAAGTTGACTATTAATAACCTAGTATAAACCTAATGTGTCATAGATTAAGGAATGTTTCATAAGTTAGACATTATACAAATTTTTTTACGATTATGTGGTTCCTCATTATGATAAATATTTATTAATCTATGATTTTTTGTTTTAGTCAATGGTCGAAACCTAAAGGAATAACATTAATGGAGATTGAGATGGACAATCCAATGATTTTAGTCCTGAGAAACCGAATGCTATGGGAGCTGGAATATAAAATCTTGTTGTTATGCTCACCCATATTTCTCAAGCTATGAATCATGGTGGACTTCCAAATGAGAAAAGAGGGAGAAAAATTATATTGAGTCCTTAATGAATAAATGTCCACCTTCTTTATGAGGGTCTCATGATCAACTTGTTGTTAAAAAATGGATTAGTACCACTGAAAAGATGTTATCTGTTCTTCAGTTTATGGAGCATGTGAAAGTCATTCTGGGTGTTTATCAGTTAGAAGGTGAAACAGATCAGTGGTGGACTCTAATCAATAATATAAGGAAGAATGATGAGATTGAATCCATGGTTTGGGAAGAGTTTAAGAAATTATTTTTCAATAAGTACTTCCCCCTAATTCTTTATACCAAGATGGAGAAAGAGTTCCTTGAGTTGAATCAAAGGGATGATGAGTCTGTTGGTACCTAAGAGGCTAATTTCATGAGACTTCTGAGGTATGATTTAGGAATTATCATCCAACCTAAAATTAAAGTTGATAGGTTCTTTGGTTGATTAAATCCAAGTATTAGAAGGGATTATAACATAATAGAATTTAGTATCTATGAAAATATTGTGGGTCATGCAATCAAGGTTGAAATAAAGGTTGGAGTCATGTATCAATCTCATAGCTTTTACAAGAAGAGGAAGATGGAGTTTAAAGGAAAATATAAAAACCATGGAGAAAATAAGATGAACTTTACTTTATGCTCTAAGAGTGGGAAGAATCATAGAGGATATTTCCTTATGGGGTATAATAATTTTTTTAATTGTGTAAGGGAAGGCCATCGGGAAATTGATTGCCAATGTGATGGGAATAAGTTTGCTCAAAACGCTAATGGAGGAAGAGCTGCACAGAATAAACCTCCCATAGTTCAGTGATATAATTTTAAGGAGAATGAGAATTATAAAAAAAACTAAGAAAACCTAAGAGTTAGTTATTATGATTAACATAAGCAACATCTTAAGCCAAGGGATAAGGGGAAATCTCATTAAATTGCTATTTCTGATGAGGTGTAAGATAAAAAAATCATTAAATGTACACTTACCATCCACTCTAGAAAATCTAATGTCATATTTGATTCGGGATCTACCCACTCTTTTATATATAATAATTTTCTAATGGTTTTAAGATTCCTCCAAAATAATTAGATGTTGAATTAGAAATCCAAACCCCTAATGGTATGATGATTTCATATCAAGTCTATGATTCCTCTTCGATAGAATTTTGTGGGAATTTGATTCCTGCAATTCTTTTAATTCTTCCTTCGGTTGAATATAATTTCATCCTAGGCATGGATTGGCCTTATCTACATAAATCCTACATCAATTTTAAAGGAAGGGAAGTTATATTTTATATTTCAAACCCTCATATGATCATCCATCAATGTGATGATAAGTTTGAAATTCCCGTGGATATTAAATCCAGTGTATGGGTCTTAATTCCCATTTAAAAGGTTTGTTTATCTCAAATAGTTGGGGAGAATATTGACATCGATGATATGTTTATTGTTTGGGAATTTGTGGATGTATTTTTGGAAGAGATACCTAGTATTCCACTAAAACTTGATGTTGAGTTCTCGATAGAACTTATACCCAGTTCCACAATAATTTCAAATACTCCTTATAGAATGGATCCGGTTGAGTTTTAGGAGATAAAGGAGAAAATCCAAGAAAACCTTGATAAGGGATTCGTTTGGTTGGGTATGTCACCTTAGGGTGCACCATTTCTTTTTTTGAAAAAGAAATATGGATCAATGAGACTATGTATTGATTATTGGGAGTTGAAAAAGATCCCAATTAAGAACAAGTATCCTCTTCCCCATACTGATGAATTGTTTGATCAACTGCTCGAATCTCAATACTTTTCCAAGATTGACCTTTGTTATGGATATCATAAATTTAGGGTCATGAAGAAGGATATACCCAAGACAAAAATTCTGTACAAGGTATGGTCACTATGAATATATAGTGATTCCTTTTTTTCTTACTAATTCCCCTGCTATCTTCATAGATTTAATGAATAAAGTCTTTAGAGATTTCCTTAAACAATTTGTGGTAGAATTTATAGATGATATTATTATCTATTCAAATAGAAAGGAAGAGCATGAAGATCACTTGATAATTTTACTGAAGACCCTAATGAAGGAGAAGTTGTATGAAAAATTTATAACGGCTGAATTTTGGCTGCAAAAGGTTTAATTTTTGGGCCACATAATCTCTAGATATGGTATAACAGTACATCCATCAAAGACAAAGGCTATTGAAAGCTTTCCTAGACTAACCACAGTTACTGAGATCTATAGTTTTCTTAGTTTATCTGGATATTATCAATTATTTTTAGAGAATTTCTCACAACTATATAATCCTCTATCCAAGTTAACTTGGAAGGGTGTTAAGTTCCCATGGGAAGATGAATGTGAGGAAAATTTCAAGCAATTGAAGAAAATGTTGGTTAGTGCACTTATGCTTACACTAACTTGTAGTGTATAAGGGTTTTTAATCTATAGAGATGCATCCAATAAGGGATTGAGATGTGTTTTTATGAAAAATAACATGGTTATAGCCAATGACTCATGAATGTTGAAGATTCATGAGAAAAATTACCCAACTCATGATTTGGAGTTAGAAACGGTAATTTTTGCATTAAAGATATGGAGTCATTGTATTTATGGGGAAACATTTCATATATATACCGATCTTAAAATTATGAAATATATATTCACACAGAAGGAGTTGAACATGCACTAGAGAAGATGGTTAGAGTTGATAAAGGATTATGACTGATCAATACATTACCACCCTAGGAAAGTTAACAAAGTGGCCGATTCTTTGAGTAAAAAAGACTAGGCTAGATTATCTACGATAAGGATCAGAAAAGATCCAATATTTCTAGATTTTAAAAGGATGGATCTAGAAATCTATAAGTAAGGAGAAAAATATCATCTTTCTCAAATGAATGTTCATCCCTCTATCCAAGTGAAGATTAAGGAGGCACAGAAGGAAGATAAAGAGCTATAAAAGAAGGTTAGAAATGTTCTTGTGTTTAACCTTGATCAATATGGAATGATAAGGTTTAGGAACTGTGTTAGTTTTCCTTCCATGACATATTTGAAGAAGGAGCTGTTAGAGGAAGCTCATAGTTCTTAATTTTCTATTCATCCTGGAAGTATGAAGATGTACATGGGTTTTAAAGAATACTTTTAGTGGGATGACATGAATAGAGATATCTCGGAGTTTGTATCTCAGTGTTTCGTATTCTAGCAAGTTAAGGCTGAAAGAAAAAAGTCTAAAGGGATGTTACATACATTAACTATACCAGAATGGAAATGGGAGAACATCACTATGTATTTTGTTGTCGGACTACTCAAAACCTCTAAAGGGTTTAATGCTATATGGGTGGTAGTTGATCGACTTACTAATTTATCACACTTTATTGCTATCAGAGAAGATTTATCTCTTGATCAGCTTGCCAAAATATACATTAATGAAGTTGTATGGTTGAATGGAGTACCACATTCTATTGTATCAGAGCGGGATCCAAGGATTACCTCAAAGTTTTGGTGAAGTCTTCAGAAATTTCTTGATATATAATTGAGTTTTATCACTTCTTATCATCCTCAAATAGATGGAAAGTCTGAAAGAACAATTCAAACCCTAAGGGATATGTTGAGATCTTGTTCCTTGGATTTCAAAGGTTGTAAGGATCAACAACTTCCTCTAGTTGAGGTTTCTTAAAACAATAACTTTCACTCAAGCATTCAGATAGCATCGTATGAAGCCCTATATGCGAAGAAATGTAGAGATCCAACATATTGGGATGAGGTTAGAGAAAGAAAGCTTTTGGGACCTGAGATCGCTGAAGAAATGGCCGAGAAGGTTAGAACCATTTAGCAGCATATCAAGGTAGCTCAAAGTTGGTAGAAAAGCTATGCTGATAACCATCTATGTGACATAGAGTTTGAAGTTGGTAAAAAGGTGTTTATATGAATCTCACCTTATAAGAAAGTTATGATATTTGGGAAGAAAGGGAAACTAATCCCTAGGTATATTAGCCCTGTTGAAATTATTGATCATATCAGGATGGTAACCTATCACTTGGACTTCCTCCGAATATCTCTAAAGTTCATGATGTGTTCCATGTGTCACTAATGAGAAAGTAAATACCTGACCTTTCACATGTAATGAAATCAAAGGCCATACCACTGAGGCATGATCTTTATTATGAGGAACAACCTATTGAAATTATGGGCCGATTAGAGAAAGTTCTAGGAAACAAGACCACTCACTTGGTCAAAGTTTTGTGAAAAAATCACCAGTTAGGGGAAGCTATGTGGGAACTTGAGGATATGATTAAGCATAAGTAAGGAATTTCAAGGGAGAAATTCATTTTATGTGGGGTATAATAGAACACCCTCAGTTTTTATAGACCTATTTTTTTTGAATAAATTTAAAATTTAATTTATATCTTACAATGCATTAAGACAAATATTCCTTTCACATATAACCCTTACTTGGTGTATTTTACATGCAACAATAATTTTGCGTACGATGCAGGCAATACTAAGTTGGCATACGATACACGAAACACTGAGTTTCTACAAAACATCTATTTTTTTTTTTGTTTTGATTATTGAAATAATATGATTGTAACCTAGTGGTTAAAATTAGTAATATGAATAATAATAACTTATTTTAATTTTTTTTTATAAATTTTTATATAAATAAAACATGTTTATAATAAAAGATATGCTTTTTTGATAAAGTCTTTCTATGTTTAAAAATATTATTTTCTCAAATAAACAACTTTTAATTCCATTCTAATAAAATTAATTTATTCATAATTAGAAATTTATTTTGAAAAAATAGACTTTATTTTTGAATTCAGAACATCTACATTATCATAGGGTAAATTTTTGGGATTTTTAGGAGAATATTTTTTGATGAATAGTGAAAATACTGCTTTTTAGTTAAGAACTGCCTTTTTGTCTAATTAATTAATAATTATAAATGATATTATAAATATGTTTTATGGTAACATTATATATTTTTATATATATTAATACAATTTAATTCAATATAATCAATCTCACTTTGTAACTGAATATAAAATATTAACAAACTATTGAGCATTTTCCTACTTTAAAACCCCATTATTTCATCCTATCTGCGGGATTAACACAAATATTAATTTTTCCACTTCTATGAATTGTATTTAAAAAATATGATATAAATCATTATATTCATTCTAATATTTATATTCTAATAATATCATTTTAATTTTTTCCCAAAATGATCAGTAAAAGTGATTAAAATTAATCACAGCGGTTAAGGCCAACTTAAGCTTAATTAGGGACTAAACCTTAAAATTAAGGGTCCAAATGACCTATAAACTTGTAAAAGATCCATTTTATGCCCATATTTCGTCCATAATCCTTCTAGTATTTATTTTTACTGGTTTTTTATGATTTTTAGGTAATAACACGTGCACACATAATTTTTTTCTAAAAATTCCACGTGAGTCCTTTTTCTTCCCAATAATAGGCCACCACCTCTACCCAATACTTACACCTCTCAAACCCTTTAAGATAATCCAATATCTGCCCAAGTAGACTCCTAAAAATTATCCCTTTGACCTTGAATCCCCCCTTTGGTCATAAATCTACTCAAGGAAGCCTTTTGGCACAAACCAAAAGGAGTTACTCGATTAAGAGGTAATGTCTTCTCTCAAGATCTTTCCTTTATTTTATTTCTCCACCCCCACACTCTCTTTATTCAATTATTGTGTGAAAAAACCAGTATCCTCAATATAATAGGATTTTTTTTATTAAAATAGTCTAAAATACACTTACACACACCTCTATCTAATGGATGTTTAACATACTGTTTCTGTATATGGTGAACTAATGCCTCACAAAATGATGATTGTTCATTTCTCATTTACCACCAATCATGGTGGAAATTATTATAGAAAATATATTTATATATGTAATATATTATATTTATTATGTATTTTTGTTTATTTATTCATTTTAAAAAACACATCTTTTTTACCTTCCATTTGGTGTTAATATGACAATCTTGTTTGAGGAAGTGTGGGATACCGCCACCTCAAAGCAATGCGATTCGTTCAGACACAACTTGGAATGTATTAAGGATGGTTTTAATAAACTTTTATGATATATATTATATAGTAATTATAATTTAATAATGATATATATATATATATATATATATGTCATTTACATACTTTATTTCAGTATGACAATAAAGATCGAAAACAACATTCATGCATACGTACGACTTACCGTCTCCATGAACGGTGTATTCCATTACATAATTCATTATGATATTTTATTATATTATAAATATAATGGATATAACTGATATTTATATCATTTTATAAATTCTTGAATCAGGATATATGTATAAGGATCAACAATATAACAAATTAAGACACATGTGAAGGACAAAGTGAATATCAACTGAAGTAAAACCTTAACATAGGTTCGTTAACAAGTGGGTAATATAAGGTCATAATAAAAGAATATATGGTAATAGATATAATAATATTATTCTTTAAAATATGTCTAATAATATTATATTTATTATATAGTAAGCTTGTACAATTACAGAGATACTCAAGACACAAGGTAAGGGGATTTCATCTCAATTTTAATTTCTATGAGATACAGGCTATGTTCACCACTCTTTCCTTTTGTGTGGTGTATGTACTATTCATGATTTTATTCTATGTATCATGTAAATAAATTTATGGGTATTAACATTCCCATTTGACGATTCTTCTTTCATGATATTTAACTTTTAAAAGTTACCAAATCGATAAAATAGTTTTGTCTCAATTTTCCTTCTTTGAGACTCATGTTTTGTTATGCACCCAAAATATTCTTATAGGTGTATATACATTAATTTTACATGTTATATCCTGAATATAATTATTTTAATGATTTATTAAGCATCATGTAATTTACTTTTCGTTCATGGAGAGTATGATCCCAAGTCCCCAAGTTATAAGAGTTTATTGAGACTATCTCCTTGTTTTTTTTGAGATTGTTTATGTTTATGCTTCCTTTGATGAAATATTATGATCCATACTTAAATAATATTAATAAGTTTCCTTATTATCTATTTATTAAATATATCCTCATTTTTAGTACCATTTTCACCCTCTTTGGTACTTAAGATAATGTTTTAGTAAAATATGGTCACCTCTCTCTTCGGTCAGAAATATATTGTATTAAAAAACCATGTTTTCAAAATGTTTTTCAAAAATATTTTCAAACACATTTTCAAAAACTTTTTATAAATATACTTTAAGATAATTCTCATATAAAAATATATTTTGAAAATGTTGTATTTTTTTGAAATCGTCCTCCGTAAATTTTCAAAGATATTTTCAAAGAAAAAAGGTTTTTAAAAGGTTTTATGTAATTAAAATAATTTTTCAAAGAAGAAAAGATATTTTACTCAAGAAGTGTTTTTAAAAGATCTATCAAAATTATTTCTCATATAAAATAAAATCCATTGGTTTAAATCATAAATTTAGGGGGAATTATTCAATGTCTCCATTCATATTATTTCTATGAATGTATTATGTTTTGATAGAATGATGCTATGAAACCTATTTCTCTTTCACGGGTTATATGATTTTGAAACCCAATTATTTTCATGGGTTATTTTTATGATGAAATAATTATGAAACCTATATATTTCCACAGGTTATGATATGTTTACATGTTTATTATACCCATTTCATTTCATGGCTTATGATATGTTCATTTATGAGCTTGTGGAACATGTATGTATGATTTCATTATGTGACGAGTGGGACCAATATCTAACTCTAATGTATTGGGTAAAGATTTATATCTCATTAGATAGATAGGATTGGAATGAGAGTTTACTCAGTTTTGTATTATAGGTCTGGAATGAGGGTTTACTCAGTTTAGTAATATAGGGCTGGAACAAGTGTTTACTTGGTTCAGTAATACAAGGATGGAATAGGGGTTTACCTGGTTTGGTAAAGGACATTGTCCACTAAGATAGTCTTGGTAGTGATTCCTTGGATACTATGGAAATAATTATATGCTTATGTGTTTCCACAATTTCATGTATTATTCCTATGTTATGATTTTATGGACTATGATCTTTATTTCATTATGATTCATGTCTTATAAACTGCCAATATTTATACCATGATCTTTGATATGCAAGGTATGATCTTATATCATAATGATCATGTTCTCATACACTTATGATCATGCTTATTTTTACATGTATCCCTTTTTTACCCTTAATGAGAATTGAGATCACCCCTTTTTTATGTTTCCTTCCCCTAGGTTGTGAAGATATGTATTATGTTTGAGGTGTCTAAGAAGGGGGCTAGTCAAGAAGAACCAAGTGGGAGATATTGTAGCTCACTTATGTATTGGTGTTTATGTATTCCATGTTTCCAAAGGCACTATGATAGTACGATCTTCTTGCATCTATTTTTATAATGTTTAAGTATTCCACAAAATTTATGTAATGATGATTTTTGTAAATCAAGTTTCACTACAATTTCAGTGATGAACAAGGTTTGGGTGCATATCTAATCCAATAAATCATCCTATTGCAGAGGGGGAAGCGATGGATTTGAATGAGTAGTAGAAGACTCTAGAACCTACTGATAGATATTGGTTGAGTTAGAGCATTTTATTTCTAGATATGATCCTTAGGGGTATTCCTTTATTTTATATAATAAAGGATAGGTTCTAGTATATGAATTACCCTCCTCATTTCCCCCCACACCTCTAGAAAATAATATTTTCATTTTACCCATGCTTTCCTAATGCATATCAATCATATTAATAAGAAAATAATCTATAAGTCTCTAATACCACATGATTCATACTTAGTGTGAGAAATAAGATTAAAATAAATGACTACTCATTTATATGAGAGTGAAAATAATGGAAGGTCATTGGTAAAAAGTTTTATTGGTCCCCTTGAGACCCATTATTCTAGAAACTAGGGTGATGTAATCCTAGGAATTTGATACATCTCATCAGTGCATAGGGTGAATTAAAGTGTAATATTGAGGGTGTTAGAGTTCCACTTGTCTGAGGTATAAGTACATAAGTGAAAATTGTGACCTTGATGATCCAAATCATGGTGTGGAGATAGGTGGGTTGAGGATAACCGTTAGACATGTTCAAAACATGGGATCCAAAAGAACTTTTTTTTATAGTTTCTCTTCCAAGATGTGTTCCTAGGTGGGAGATAATCCTATTGTTTCCATATACAGTCACCTTAGGGGGTTTTTTAGAGATGGTGGGAGTGAACCTTCCATGGAATCCACCCTGGAGGGAGGCAAGCCTATTTTGGCCATGCCCCATCACCATAGGGGGAAAGGCCATTCAGACACATGGAGTGAATGTAGATTTAGATTAATAGGGAAAACGCGTGTTTATAGGGTGGAACAATGCTTAGGATGAGTTCAAAAAATCTCAAGGCTACACCATAATGCCTCAAACATGTGGATTAGAGTGTGTCAAATTTACAAAAAGCATGTAAGCCAGTAGGGTGAATGTGAGAATCAACCAATCGGGTCCCAAGGAGGAAACTAATGGTTTCTCATGTTTATTAGCTTAATTTTCTATATTTTCTGAGGGGTGTGTCTTTTAAGTTCATTAATATTGGGATAAGATTCCTAGTTTAATATCATAGAGCTCAGACCACAACACTCTGACGTTTAATGACATAAAACTTAGACCAAGACTCATAGTTTAAAGTCAAAGATCTTGGACTAAAACTCTTAGTTTAAGTTCATAGAGATTTGTCAAAGTATCCTAGTTTATGGTCATATATCTTGGAATAATAATCATAGTTTAAGGTAATAGAGCTTGGACCAAGATATTGCATCATCAACCATTTGAGGTAATTACTTCCAAATATTCTAAGACCATGTGATCCATGTTTAGTGTAAGGAAAAAAGAAATGGTAATGATCCTTACTAATAACATGGGATTGAATCAAAAGGGTGAATATAGGGGATGGGCGGAGAGTATAAGAAATGCCAAATTTCTTAATCAATATGCATGAATGTGTAGAGGGTAACACCAGGGGTGTTAAAATTACACTAGAACAATATAAGGTGAATATGAGGTAAATTAGGACTTCCTGGGATTTGAATCATGAGAGGGGGGTGACCAATGGGTGAGGGATACTATTGACCATGTTTAAAACACAAATACTATCACCACATTAGTCATGAATTTTTAGAATAAAGACTTCATCTACCATTAAACATATTAAAAACACATGATACACTATTTGTTGCCAACAATAATTTAGTGTATGGACCCTAGGATAGTAAGTGAGTTGGGTTGGCCAATATCCTTTTCCATCAGAGGATCCCATCCAGATTTATATGATGATGAGGATCTAAATCAAGGGAGGCTGAAATTATTAAGATTTGTGAGTAAAATATTCAAGTATAATTTTAACACCCTTGGTTTTATTCCACCATGCTTTTTCTCACACTGAACATAGGGGACCATTGAGCGAGTATTGAACCAGTTCTCTAGGATGGAAGTGTTGACGTAGATCAATGACTAAGTTGGTCCTAGGATAAAGGATATATGTGCATCTATGTATCCGATGAAATGAAACTTGAATCAATCCTTACATAGTTCTTCAATATGTGATTACTGATAGTAGTAAAGGTAACCCTATTGGGTGAAGGGTAATGGTATTATATAGTTTTATGTCATGTAATGGAGATGAGAACCATGAAGTTTAATGTCATGAAGTGGGACATTGGACACACGATTTAACGATTTATGATTTAGATGTATGGTGAGGGTGAGGTGACTTTACTATTCATGGAGGACCTACACTACATGAAATATGGCATTAGTATGCACACAATTTAAGGTCATGATACTTTTTAAAAAAGGGAAATGTGCCCCAAAATTATTGGTGTGGCATGAAAGCGTAATGAACGAATGTAAAAATGGACTTATAGAGGCCTATAAACATAAGAAAAAATATTGGACATGTTGACCATTGTTTAAGGTCACGATGATTGGAACAAAAGGGGAATGTGTTCCATTCAGGGGAATAATTTTTGAGTTTCAACTGTGCATGGAGGAAAGTTTCACCATGACTCTTAAGACCACAAGATCTATGCTCAGTGTGAGAAACATGGAGTGGAGGGATGTCCCCCTACTAAAAATGAGAACATAATAAGGGGAAAATTATATGAATTTGGAAAGATCCAATGACTCTAAATTACTTGGACATTTTGCATGAATTTATATAGGAATAACACAAAGTGTTTTGAAACTTCACCAAAATAAAGAAATGTATAAAAGAAGTTAAATTAAGACCTGCTAGATATGGACCTCAAAATAGGGGAAACTGAAGGGTATGGGATGATTGATAACTATGTTTAAAACATAGGTCTCACAAAGACATCAGAATAGGATGGGGAAAATAAATACAAGATCTACCATTGACCATGTTTGAAACATAATAACTACCATTTTTTGTCAGGGGGCCTTTTGGTCATGAAACCACATGGGTGGTGAGACTATTTTGGCCATGTAATGTCACTATAAGAAGACTATTCAGATGTGGGAGGATGATGAGGATCTATATTGAGGAATAATTAATGATTGAAAATGTAAAGTAGTATATTTTTTGGGAGAGTTTAAACACTCCAGGATCCATCTCACCATGTGTTCAAATGCATTGAGTTGGAACATTAGTTAATTGGTGATGAGCATGATCCCAAGGGGGAAATAGTCCTGAAATAAATCAATAGTTAGGATGGGTCTGATATTTGATGTTTGAGTGTTCCTATGTATCCCATGATATTGGGAACCAATCTATACATAGTTCTATGAGATTATGTGGTATGAGACCAACAATGGGAGGGGGATTTATGTTGAGTGAGATATAAGGGAATTACATAGTTTTTTGTCTTGCAATGAGGATGTGAACCATGTAGTTTAATGTCATGAAGAGAAGATGTTGGACACACAGTTTAATTTATTATGGTAAGGATGATGTTTATAAAGTTCAAGGTAATATATCTTTGACCAAGATGTCATGAATTTTCACATCATGAATCTAGGATGTTGTCATGCAGTTTTACGTCATGTGACTAGGATGTTAGGCTATGTAATTTAAAGTATTATAGATGGGACTAAGGGGAATATCATGTTTATAATATAAAGAAAACCATTTATATTACATAAATTAAGGTCACATTTTAACATAATGTTCTAAATACTCAAGCCAAGGGACTTATGCATTGATCTTCCCACTCTATTTTTCTCATGTCAAGACATGAGGGAATCTTGGCCGACTAATCAGCCAAGGGAATGTGATGTGAATTTACACCCCTAGGGGTGTGACTATGATTGTTAGTGTTATATATGGGGAGTTTTCCAACCTATTGGTGGGCCAAGGAGTACGATTGGAACATACACCATAGGGGGTGCTTATGGTTATTAGGGGAATATTCAGGGATTTCATGCGAGAGCCTCCCATTTCCTACTCATATCGGGTTATGAGGGAATATCATACCACTGATAGGTCAAGGAGGTATATTTGGAAATTAAAAATAGAATTAGGCCCATAGTAACTATTTAGGATTAGTATGGATATGTATATGAGGACTTCTCAACCCACAAATGGGCAGAGGAATATTATTGGGACTTACACCTGATGGGGAGGACCATATGGACTACTTAGCATTGTCTCGTGATTGTTTCATGATATATTTTATTCTTGATACACTAGTCATACCATTTTTATCATCGTAGTAATACTATACTTTCCAAATTTGTGGTACCAGTGAATTTATGGTTGGGATCAAATAAAGAGGGTTTAATCATTACTATATATCCCTTGGGGTTGGGAATCAAGACACACATTGTTCTAACATGGATCATCTCACACTTATCATATGAGGAATCATGTGTTTAACACATTATTAACCATTATAATAGGAAAATATTAATTTTTATAATATATAATTTTTATTTTCTTCATTATTCATAAACTCCATTTTTGTGCATTTTACAATTTAAACATTATTTCACATTATGATTGTAATTCCTTCTTAAAATGAACTATTACATGGTACATTTTTTTAACACCTCATAAAATTCCCAATGGTCTTGATTTTATTTTTATATTTAATTTTTAGGTATACCATGCTATTAGGAATATTCAATCCTTATGTATCTATTGAATGTTCATTTGGGATTGTGACCAAAGTGGGCCTTGAACCTTGAAAATTCTGGACGAAGTGAACCATACAACATCCCAATAAATTAACCATGGAATCCATGATAAAATCTCAATGAAGATAAAATTTTAATTTTATATAGATTAAATAATGGGAAAAATTTAATCCAATAGTTTTTTAGAACTAATTATGATTTTTAAAGGAGTTATAGGTGACCCAATTTGAAGATGAAATCCTAAGACATATTCTATAGCCCAAAATGATAGTCCATGATTTTGATCATATCTCTGATTCCAAAAATAGAATTAGAATTAAATTTTATAGGATTTTATGTTAAATCCTCAGATTAAATTCCTTATTATATTTCTTACTCCAATTATGAAATCTAGAATCTCATTTGGACACATATGTCAGAGGTAAACAAGTTGGATCCCATTTTGGGTCAAGGGTTGAAAAGTCCACATTTTATACACTTTCCACCACCCTAATCCTACCATAATCAAGTGGGAAGACTTTTAATATTGTGGGATCGATCCAAGGTTTCCCAAATGACTATTTAAGGTAGTGGTGGTGAAGAATTTAATAGATTATTGGTGTTTTTTTAATGTAATTTTATGCTACCACTTTGTCTTTGTAACGTTATTCTTTTAATTATAAGTTATTTGAATCACCTTAGTATATTAATAAAAATTATTATTATTATTATTTTCTATTATTTTTGTTAAAATGTTGATATTGTTTCCACATGGTGTGAACTTATTCACACCAACACTAGTGAAATTCATCACAAAACAGTGGAGTGATTATTATTTCACTATTTTTCTTCTTCAATTCATCCCTCATGAGTCTACTTACCACTTCCATTGATATCATAACATTAATGTATGTCTATAACTATTATGGTTTGATACAATGTATTATAAAGGGGATATATTGAATGTTATTTCTCACTCTATTATGTCTGATCACTTATTTTAATTGATAAATTCATTTTTCAGTCTTACTAATTCTTCATCCTTGTTGAATTTTACAACCAAAAACTTCAAGTTCTAATACTAACCTTTACCTTGTAGTTCTCATAAAAATTATAATCCAAGTGTATAGGTAATTATAATTAGGTTTGTGTTGGTATTAAATCAATAAGTTATGAATATGTTTTTATCTATTTAAATGAATCACTCTTGAGTTTAAGATATTGAAATCGTTAAAAAATAATTTCATCCAATCCATCCCTTATAATAACCTAGGATCAACCCTTTCTTATAAATTGAATTCACTTAGGTATCTTAGTATTTTTTTGACCCAAATAAATTAAACCTCAAAGTTTTTACTTCATAGCCAAAATACATCTCTATAGAATGTGCATCTATAGGATCTTCTTAGGTCTCTGAGGATTTAACAAACCAAGCTACACTATAAGTGACCTCTTCGAACCTAAACTTGAGAAAATTTTGGAGAGACCAAATTTTAGAACCTTTTCCTATGATCCAAGTAAGTAATATCCAAAAATTTTCTATTATCACACATTTTTATTTTCGTAACTCAATTTCTCTTATCTTTTACCATTTTTTCCACTTTTCTTGGCATATGTCCACCTATATCCATGACTAATCAAGCTTACTTTTTAGGGTGGATAGTCCTGGGATTGGGGATTCAAGTACACCTATTAGTATATTTCTATTATATCCTAATATTCCTAATAATGTAGGTTCAAAAATTTATCCCATTTCAATCGAGGTTCCTCAAACAAATCAACTCAAAAACCCAGGTAGTAACCAAAATGGAAATCTTAATGAGGCATCCCCTAACTTAAGGAATGTAACCGATCAAACCATGAATGAATATCTAACACCATCCTAGGCCAATGAACCCTATTTCATTATAAATCATTCTCTAGGAGATTCCCACTATTTCTTTAAACTTCTTTTCCTAAACCACCTTCCAACCTCTCATGTGATGGATTAGGAAATGCCGTACCTCCATATTAAAGAATTCAATGAAATTGTTGAAACCTTGTTCCCCCCACATCAACTTGAGTCAGCTAAGATGATGATATTTACTTTATAAATGAATTATAAATACAATAATTGTTTAAAAAATATGATACCTACATTAATACACTCTTGGGACCAATTAGAAAGAGAATTATACAAAAAATACCCCATATCACAAAACAATTTCACTTAAAAAGAGTATCCATTTCTTTTTTGAAAAATAAGGATAGTCATTTTATGAAACATAGAAAATGTTCAAAGAAACACTCAAAATGGTACCTCACCATGTATGTTCAATCCTAGAAAAAGTTCTAATCTTTTATGAAGGGTTTGGTTTGAGAAACAAACAACTCATTGACATGATTTGTAATGGAACCTTCAAAACAAATCCCCAAATAATGATTATGAGTATCTAAAAAATCTGGCTAAAAAAACCAAAGTTTGGGAAAATCACCTTAATATGATAATACACCAAAATATATTGTAATTAAAACTCTAAGGGAAGAATAAATCCTTTAGAAAAAACTCACTTCACTCACTAGGAAGGTCGAAGAGATCAATCTTAGAAAGGTCTAAGGAATCCAAACTATTGACCCCATTTTTACAATTTATGAAAAAATTGAACACACTATTGACAACTTCCCATCCATACCTTTCATAAAGGATATTATTTTATTAGTAAAAATATGGAGGTTAATAATCGGATCTTTTAGAAGCCACAATACTAAAACACTTTCAATCCAAGGTATAATGACCACCAAGGATTCTGTTGGAAAGATAACTAACAACCTATCCAAAAACCCAGTCATCTACAAGTACCAAACCCCTACCCTCCATAGAATTTTCAAACCCATAATTAGTTACAACCAAAACTGGGTCCAATAAAAACATCCTCCTATCCAATACCAACCACCCATTCAATATCCAATCCAAAAACCAAAGTATCCTCTTGGGATAAAACAACCAACAGAATCCCCTACACAATCCATCCATCTCCCAATCCTTGAATAGTTGTGTAAAAAAGTATAAAATTAAATATAAATTATCATATATTAAACATGAATTGAAAAAAATTAAACTGAAATGAACCCATTCCTTCTTAGGTTTTCCCATTCCCAACCTTAAGGGTAGAATCTAGTCACACAAAAACCTCTCATGAATAACTAAAAGTTGTGACTGTCTTAATAAGTGTAAAATACATTAAAAAAAATAAACAAACCATTAAAAAATTCAAAATAACATGAAAATGAGGAAGAAACACCTTCATATTGTGAAATAAAATCCAAGGAGAATGTTTAGGAACCATAACAACACCAAACAATCAAACAACCCACTCCCTTCCCTCAACACATGAGAGGAAAATCTAAAACAGAACTGAATGAAGCTTTGAGAGAAATATTCTCCCAGTTTATATTGAACATTCCCCTTCTCGATGCAATCCAAACCATTCCTACCTACTAAAATTACCTGAAGTAATTGTTCACTTTTAATGAAAATTTTCACATAAAATCCAAGTCCTTTTGGATGATAATGTGAATAACAACATTCAAGGGACCATTCCTCCAATGTTGAAAGATCTAAGATATCCATACATCAAAAATGAGTTAGAATAGATTTTTTTTTTCAAATCCCTTTGTGATCTATGAACTAGTTTGAACCTCATTCCATTTTTCATGTATTGTAATTTAGGGATCTAGGATCTACAACCACATCTATCACTCTTCAACTTGCTGATCATAGTGTTTGGGTTCCTAAGGGGTTCTTAAAGGAGGTTTTGGTGAATGTTGAAAATTTCATTTATCATTATAACTTCATTTTCCTTGATAATATCCCAAGATTAGGCATTAGGGAGAAAACCACCATCATCCTTAGTTATCCTATCTTAATAAAAATCAACTTAGTTATCCAAGTTAGGAATAGTGACATGAAAATAACCTTTGGAAACAGGAGTTTTGATCTGAATTTTTATAATGAAAACTCTCAAATTGGGGATGATGAAGATATCCATGAGGTCAATTGGATATGTAGTGTTGATACTAAACCATAGTAACACTAAGTAATTGTTGAAGGATGATTAAGTCAAGATGATATTTATTTACTTTGTTCATATGAATGAAATTTGTCTCCTTATCTTGAATATCTTTCAGATGAATCCTTTGATGATTTTAAGGATCACCAATCAATGATACCATTGTATAAATAAAAAACATGAAGTATATACCCATTCTTGAAACTAATTTGTCCAATGTGGTGGATAAAACTTCTATTCAAAAAGAACCAATTCTATTAAAAAATTTGGATAAAGAAACAAAAATTGATGCAAAGTCCCATCCTTATTTTGAAATTGTTAACCAACCTGATCTTGAATTTATGGTCATTCCCCCATCACTCAAGTATTAATTCTTAGGGGAAAATAAAATCTTCCTTATTTTAATTTATTCTTCTATTGATTCCAATAAAGATATAGTGCTTCTGGATGTCTTGGGAAAGCATAGCAAATCAATTTTATCAACCTTGTGTGATATACATGGTATTATCCCACTCATTGGAACTCATAGTGTTGTTAAATAATTTGACTCCAAACCATTTCACCAACCTCAACGAACACTCAATCCCAATATTATAGATGTGGTAAAGAAAAAACTTCTAAATTTATTGAAATTAGGTATCATCTAAGCTATTGATGAAAGTGAGTGGGTAAGACCAATTGAAGTTGTTACAAATAAGGATAGAATCAATTTGATTATGAATGAGTATGGTGATATTCTCCCCACACGGGTTAGTAGTGGATAGAGAGTTTTCATTGACTATATGAAGTTAAAATCATGCACTAAGAAATAACATTTTTCCTTGCATTTCATTGATCAAGTTATCAAGAGAGTGGTGGGTCATCAATTCTACTATTTTCTGGATGAATACTTAGGGTATAATCAATTTTAGTTCTCCTTATAAGATCAAAGAAATATAACCTTCACCTATCTATTTGGTACTTTTCCCTTCAAGAGCATTCCTTTTGTGTTATGTAATTCCCCTAACACATTTCAGTAGTGCATGATGGGAATCTTCTCTAACATGGTGGTGGGATTTTTTTGAGGTATTTATGGATGAATTATCCATATTTGGGGATAAATGATAGATATTCATTATAAATGTTTAAATTATTTTTTTATATGTGAGGATAATAATCTCATCCTAAACTGGGAAAAATCTCATTTCATGGTAAAGTAAGGACTTGTTCTAGGACATATGGTCTCTAGTATAGGGATTGAAGTTGATAAATCTAAGGATAATATCATTCTTAACCTTCCTTATATAAAAAATATCAAAGAAGTGAGGTCCATATTAGAACATTTTGTTTTTTATAAAAATTTCATTAGGAATTTCAACTCCATTTCCCGACCACTTTATGCTCTGTTGGTGGAAGATGCTCCATTTTTATAGACAAAAAGCTATGAGTAATCATTATTGACACTCAAGTCATATCTTATATATCCACCTATCATGAAAGATACTAATTATAAACTTCCATTCAAAATCATGTGTGACATGAGTAACTTAACTGTAGGAGTATTCTTAGGAAAAAATTGTGATAAAACGTCTCGCGTCATTACTTATGTAAGAAAAACATTAAATGATGCAAAAAATCAACACCACCACCACTAATAAAGAGTTAATTGCTGTTTTATTTTCCTTATAAAAGTTTAGGTCCTACCTCTTAGGATCCCCCATCATTTTATTCACATATCATTAAGATATGAAATACCTTTTCTAAAAAAATATACCAAGGATTGATTGATTAAGTGGGTCCTTCTACTACAAGAATTTGACATAACCCTTAAGGGGAAAAAGGGTGTTGAAAATTTAATTGCAGATCACCTCTCTATTCTATGATAAATCATCTCATATTTATGTGTTTTATTCATTCCCTATTAATAACCTGTATTATTTTAGTGATTTCTCATGTTATGCTGACATAGAAAACCAATTGGTTATGAGTATCATTCCAAAATTCTTCAGGACCAAACCTAATATGAAATACCATTTGGATTTAAAAAACTATGTGTTTTATGATCCATACCTCATCAATTTATATCCCAAAAAAGTAATTAGGAGATGTGTTCCCGATTCTAAGCAAGAGTTCATTCTTAAATCCTATCATGGATAGGCATGTGGAGGCCACTTTTCTACAAATAAAACCACTGAAAAGGTCCTCCAACATGGTTTATTCTGGCACAAAATTAGTAAATATTCATTCAAATTATTCAAACTTTTCCTTCGTGTCAACAATTAGGATACATAATCAAAAGGAATTAAATTCCCCTTACTCCCATTCCGATCATTAAAATTTTTATTATTTGGGAATTGATTTTATGGGACCCTTCCCAAACTCTAGGGGATATCTATAAAACCTCTTTGGTATTTATTATGTCTCAAAATTGGTAGTGTCCATTCCCACTATGTCCAATTACCATCAAGTTGTTATCTAATTCTTAAAATAACATATCTTTTCTAGATTTTGAATTCCTATGTCTGTCATTAGTAATCATGGAACCCATTTCTATAACTGTCACTTTTTGACACTCATGTATAAGTATGGGATTTATCAAAAATTTTACAATGCCTACCATCCTCAAACCAACCATTAGGATGAGTTGTAAAATAGAGAAATTAAAAAAATTATTGAAAAAACTATAAATACCTATAGGAAATATTGGTCTGAGAAACTCTTGTACACCCTTTGGGAATATCGTACTATGTTTAAAAACATCATTGGGATTTCACCATATAGGTTGTTTTATGTAAAATCTTGGGATTTACCTATTTAAATTGAATATAAGTCCTTTTTTGCAATAAAAAATTAACTTTGAAATTTATTTATCTTAAAAAAAGAGAAAATATGACCTTAACAAACTTGAGGGACTTAGGATAGAGGTTTATGAAAATTCAAGGATCAATAAAGCTATAGTTCAAGCCTACAAATCTTGGAATATCAAATTTAAACACTTTGAAATAGAAAAATTCATTCTCTTGTATATTTGAAAAATTAATTTACATCTAGTAATGTTAAGGTCTAGATGGTCTAGTCTATACAAAGTGCATCATGTATACCCCCATGGGGCATTAGAGATTTAGGATCTCACTAGTGGTTATGTCTTCAAAGTAAATGGTCATAGGTTAAAACCATTAAATGAATCATCAAATTATAAATAAATATAAGAGGATTTAACCCATCAAAACTATGAAAAATAAAAAATTTGATAGATTTAGGGTCCATGTTGAGATAACAACACTAAACAAAGAGGGTTCTGGATAGAACCTTACTTTTACCTGTACATTGACTAAGATTTTGGAGTTTCAAAATAAATAGGTTATACTTGACTTTTTTAATTGTTTTTTTTAGTCAAGGGAACCTCAAGGGATTTCCATTGTGTTCTAACTGTGATGGTGTATAAGATTTAGGGTATTCCGAGGTTGTCGTATTTTTAGGAAAATAATATTTCTTCTAAGATTTCAAACATAATATTCTGTCATTGATGAGGTGTATATGAGTGACATGGAGATCGAAGGAGTAATCAGGAACGTCATGAAATTCAACTTCATCCACTAGGGGACTTTGTTCCAATTTTATTTTTTCAATTTCCTTTTAGAACTCTTCTTCTCTTTCTCTACCCCCTTATTAATTTTTTTTCTTAAAACACTATAGACAATATTATTTTATGTTGGGGGTGAAAAGAAATAATTTTTTCCAATGTTAAAGAAAATTCTGTGTATAAATGGAAGGAATTTTTTTTAACATTGAACATGATAATACACATTGAAAACTTTGAAACTAAATATCAAATAATTTTTCATGCCTTGATTTTTATTTTATTTCATGATTAAGTTCATAAGCATAGATTTTGGAAAGTGTGGCTATTTAATGTAATTTTTCACCATTTATATTTTCATAATTTTTTTTAAAAAATTACAATGCACATATTTTGGATTGTGGGGTATTAGTTTGAGTTATTGGGGTCCCTCAATAAATATAATAGCCTTGGTGATCATTTTAATTTTCAAATGAGTATTAGAAAAAACAAAACAAAAATATAATAAAAAGAAAGAAAATAAAAAGCAATAATTTTTTTCATAGAGTAATGGTTTGACCTAATGTGTGGCTTCCGACACTTGGGGATCAAGACTCCATAGTTTTTTGGCCTAGATTTAGGAATTTTATCTCAATTTTTGTTAATTTTAATATTTTTTTGATTGATTTAACTCAAGATGATGCCTATGTATGTGAGATTCACATAGAACCCTAAGGTCTTTGAGCTTGGGAGTCATCAGAAAAGTATCGCTATAGGTGTTGACTTGATTAAGTCCAATTTCAATTACCCTGAGAAACATTTCAAAAAAAAAACAAAACAAAAAAACAAAAAAAAAACACAAAAAAATGAATACTCATCTTAACATTAAAATGTGATTCCACCTATAACTTATATATTTCTCCCCTTGAATAAAAATGAACCCCCATGTCTATTGTTATGTACAACACATCAGCATGCTTAATTAAAATTGAATGAAATTTGGAGATAAATTTGAACAAAGTAATTAGATTGGTCTTGGGATATACTTTTGGAACTATCTTGTATTAATTGATTTTGATGTTTTTCATAATTTTTTTGAATGATGTATTTTGGTGAGAATTTTATGTTAACATGTTTTGGTTAAATGGAATTCAATTTCATATTTTTGAGATAATATTTGATCAGGATTATCAAAACTCAAGTTGGGGGGTGTGATTAGCCACTGACAGATGATAATATTAATTTTTATAATATATAATTTTTATGTGATTCATTATTAATAAACACCATTTTTAGTGAATTTTACAAGTTGATCATTATTTCACACTATGATTGTAATTCCTTCTTAAAATGCACTATTTCATGACCCATTTTTGAACACCTCCTAAAATACCCAATGATATTGATTTTATTTTCATATTTAATTTTCATGTATCCCATTCTATGAGGGGAATTATATACTTCTGGATATATTGGAGATTCATTTAGGATGATGACCAAAGAGGTCCTTGAACCTAAGAAATTCTAGGTGAAGTGAACTATATAGTATCCTAATAAAATTACTCTGGATGCCATGATAAAAGATCAATAATTATAAAATTTGAACTACATATAGATTAAATCATGAAAAAATTTTCATTAAATACTGTCTAGAGATAATTTTTATGTTTGAAGGGAGTTTTAGGTGGCCCAATTTGAAGATGAAATTTTGATCAAGATTCTATTGCCCAGAATGATAGCCCACGATTTTTGTCATATCTCTAAAAAAATACAACAAGACTAAAATTTTATAGGATGTCAGGGGACATCCTAGGATTAAATTTCATCTTCTATGTCCCATTCCAATTCGGCCATCTAGAATATCATTTTTACATATATGTTGGAGACATTAAAGATGGATCCCATTTAGGGTCAAGGGTGGAAAATTCCACATTCCACACACTTTCCACCACCCTAGGACTACCATAATCAAGCAGAAAGATTTGTAATATTGGGGGATCGGTACATGGATTTCTAATTTACTATTTAAGGTAGTGGAAGTTAAAAAGTTAGGGTATATTTGGTGTTTGTTACATTGTATTTTTATGATTATTATTTTTCTTTGTAACGTTCTTCTTTCAGTTTTAAGTTATTTTAATGACCATAGGCTCTTAATAAAACTTATTATTCTTATCATTTTATATTATTTTTTTAAAAATTTATACTGTTTCTTTAAGGTGTGAACTTATTCACACAAACACTTGTGAAATTAATCACATGACAGTGGAGTGATAATTATTTCACTATTTTTTTTCTTGAATTCCGCCCTCATAAATATACTTCCCTCTTACGTTGAGAGAAAAGAATCAATGTAGGGATAAAATTATTATGGGTTGATCAAAGGAAGTAGAAATGGGCTAGACTGGATGTTATTTCTCACTCTATTAATGTATAATAACTTTTTTAATTGATAAATTCATTTGATAATCTTAATACTTATTCATCCTTGTTGAATTTTAAGGACACACACTTTGAGTTATAATATGAAAATTTAACTTGGAGTGATCATAAAAAAGATCCTTCAAGTTTATAGGTTGTTATCATTATGCTTTTGTTGGTATTAAACAAATAATTGATGAAGTTTTTTTGATATATTTAAATGAATCACTCTGAATTCTAATAAATTTAAATCATTAAAAAGGAATTTCAATGAATCCATCCCTTATAATAACCTACAATCACACCTTTATCATAAATTGAATTCATGTATATCTCTTAGTTTTTTGGAACCCACATCAATTCAACCCCAATGTTGGCCACTTCATAGAAAAAATCCATCTCTATATAATGTGTATCCATTGGTTCTTCTTATGTTTATGAGGATTCAAAAATACAAGATACACTACAAGTGATCACTTCAACCCTAAACATGGGTAATTTTGGGTGAGACCACCACAAAAGGTAAAGAAATTTTTTTAACTTCATATGGTGAGAAAATTTTAATATAGTTTAATATAACATGACTAAGACATTGGATTTTTAGTTTTAAGTCATACAATTCAGACTAAGGGTCTTTCATGCAAAGTATCGCTTGAGTAACCTAGAATTTGTGGGAGGTGTGACATGATATCGATCCCTAGTGATCGATGAGTATGAACTATTAGAGTAGATATTATTAATAATGTAAGGTCATTCCTATTTGGGTTCCAGTTTTGATGGCTTCTTCCCAGGTATCATTGAGATCCTTAGAGGCAACACCATGTCACCTTGATAGAAGGAACAAAGAAAAAATTTATTATTGAAATCCTATTCCACCTGGTTTTCACACCTTTCCAGTCTATGAAATTAATGAAGTCTAATTATTTGAGGGATTACAAATCATCAAAACAAACTTGGAATCTCCTTTTTGGAATCTTATGATTAGAAACAACCATCAAGATCGATGACAGAAGAAACTCTATAGGAAAAAATTCCACCATTATGAACACTAGGGAGTATGGGGTTTACTAGGTGGAATTACGAGTTGTTGTTCGATATTCCCATAGGGAGTTGGGGATATTATTAGGAAAAATATTATTATTCTATACTACTAAGTTTTTCAGAATGCTAGATAGGGTCTTTTTGAAGGCCTTAATCTTCTCATTTTACTATACATGATAGTAGGAAGTATGGTTGTATTAGATGTTATACTTGGCATACAACATAATTATCTTGATGAATAAAAAATCTAGTGATATTGAATATGAGAATAGTATGATTAATCCCATATTAGTGTATGATTTGCGACTTAAAAAACTCGATCATTGACTGGGTCTTTAACTCTTTGAGGGCGATGTATTACACCCACTTTTAGAAGAAGTTGGTGGCAGTTAAAATGAACATGTACTATTGATTAATTACTGGTGGTTAGAGACCCACAATATTAAGTCTGGATACTATAAAGGGGAAATAGTACTTGGTGTTATAGAGAGGATCTGATGGTTGATGCATGAAGGTGGCCTATATTTGGAATGAGAATTCGATGCAGTCATGGACTATAGTGGGCTATAAATACCCCAACCTTCAAATATCATGAGAAAGATTCAATCCCACTTGATGGTCCCCACATGACTCGACATGGGATTCTTATGAAACCTAAATAATTTTATCCCCTTGGATGAAACTGATAATGATTCCATCAACACTGCACATATAGAAGGTCTGCTCAAGGTTGGGGTCATTCATGAGTGTATATTTCACCACATGTCAATGTATTTTCTCTTGCTTAGCTTGTTCTGGAGGTAGGGTACAATGATGAAGATACTGAATAAATGCATTTATCAAATTGAGTGGATATTCAACCATTGTAGTATTTGAGGGATCTACTATAGAAGTGCATGTGGCTTGTTTATTTACTCTTTAGTCGTCTTTTCTAGGGGTGATGGGGGCAATGAATCTACGATGGGACACATGAATGACAAAATAATCTTGGTTGGGCTATGTAATAGAATCATACCAACTTTCTAGGGAATTTAATCAATCATTATGAGACTAGGGGACATGATTCACCTTTGTCTGGGATGGGAACTAATCCATCAGATCACGAGTATGCAAAAGGATAGGGATGAGTTATTTATTTATAATGACATAGTCACCATTGATCTACTTTATGAGTAATTATGATTCTTCATTTATATATAGATGGAGGACTTCAATCTCAAAGTCCAAAATGAGTCCAGTGATAAATTCCAGATACCCGGACTCTATTGATATAGCCTTATAACTACAATATTGATTATGGAAATATGGCATGTAAGGGAGCGATAAAGATGATCCCTAAGACCACCTAGTTTAGTTTGGGGTTATCTACTCTTATCCTAGTCAAGCTATAGGAGTAACCATAAAAATTAATCTACTAACACATTGCAACATGATCGGTGTAGTAGATGACCTCATCTAGGAAATAAACATCCATGGGTGATTCCTCATGAGTCGGGTGTGAATCTAGGAAATATACCAATGCTTGAACTTTTACAACCTTCTGAGGGAAAAATTGGATATTGAATTCCTACAGCATCACTTACCATCAGGCCATTATCCTTATTAGTATGGGGATATTTGGTATGTACTTCAACAGATCTACATGAGACACTAACTATATTTCATGGTGCTGCAAGTAATGCCATAATTTTTCAACTGTGAAGGCTAGGGACAACCAGTTTTTATCAATGGGAGAATACATGGACTCAATGTCAAGAAACATGTGTATTAGATAATAGATGATTTTTTCCTACCCACTTTATTATTATAATCTATTAGAGTGCAAATATATCATTCCAAGGTGGTCAGATAAAGTAATAGAGGCCTCCCAAGGATGGGTGTCATCAAGAATAGATTATATAGTAGGTAATTATTAACATCCTCAAACATGGTTGGGAACTATTCATTGAAATGGTATAGGTTTCCATTCATTATTATCCTAAATAAGGGGTTTTATTTTCCAGCTAGGCTAGAGATGAATCACCCGATATAGTCCAGATGGCCCTGAGACCCCTTGACTCTTAGAGGTTGAAAATAGGAATCATCTCGATGATGGATATAATATTCTCTGGGTCGATCAACATGACTATATATTTAACAATAAATACGATAATATTTCATGAGGTGTCCCTAAATGCACACTTCAAGGGGTTTATTTTTAGGCAACATTTGTTGAGGAAGTTTAATACTTTATCAAGGTTTATTATATGGTCCGGAAGTTGGTTATATTTGACCAAAAAATCATTCACATAACACTTCACTAGTGTCCTGAGGAGAGGCATAAAGATATGGTTTATGAAACATTAGTAGGTAGCCCCAATATTCTTCAAACCAAATGGAATCACATGGTAGTAAAAAGGTGTCGTAAGGTTCCATGAAAGTAGTGAGTTTCCCATCTTCAGGTGTCATATAGATCTGATTTTACCTAGAATACCCATCCATGAAGGAAAAATATTAGAATCCAGAAGTGGAATTGATCAATAGTTCTGTCATTGGGAGGGGAAAGTCATCATTTAGAAAGTGGAAGTTAAATTCCTAGAAGTTATTATAGAGTATGACTTGCCCATTTTTCTTCCTAGATGGGGCAATATTACACAAAATTTTTTGGGTATTGGACTTTCTTGGTGAAGCTATCTTTGATTATCCTGTTAACTTTTTCCTCAGCCATGGTACCATGGGAAGGTTTTATATTCCTGGGAGGTTGTTTATATCCACAGTTACCCCTAGGAGTCTGTGGTTCTGAACAAACACCTAGGGACTAAGGCTGAAAAATTTCCTTATAGCTCTAGACAAATACATTATGGAATTGATTTATTAAATCCATATATTATTATTATTATTATGTGCTCATGACTACATTGATAAACATCAGCCTCAAGTCCTCCTCTATCTGGATATTATCCTAAGTTAAGTCATCGATGGTGGTGGAGAAACCATCCTTAAAATTTGGAGCAACATCTTCTAGTTCCTTCTCATCATTTGAATATAGGGGTTCAGTGGAAAGCTAAAAACCCCCTACCAACCAAAAAAATTGGGACTGTGGATTGATACTACTTTCTACCACAGAAGGGGTAAGATATTTCTAAAGGGACTCCTATTATGTTGAGATCATGTAAATGAAAGATGGAAAGCCAATTCCATGCATTTTTTGATGGTGGGTTCCATCTCTAATGTTAAAAAATGATTCAGAGTGGACTTACATTGATTCATGAATGATCTATGAAATATACGATGTTATCCAAGGTCGATGGCCAAGGGGAGGACCTCATAATACATTGTAAGAGTAAGATTCTATGGAATTAATAGTTCCTATCTATTGTAGTAATATGAGGTGATTTTTGATCATTCCTTTTTTCGGATGATGAAATAGTTCTTGAAATCCATGATTTTTGGCTCTAACCGGTGTATTGGTAGGATGAAGTTGTCTTTAAAATCCACCCAAGATCCACTGAAGTGGTTTTCAAATCATTGGAGGAATTGATACTTGACCCCATCAATATGAACTTTATTTACCTACCTCTTTTAATAGTCAGTGTCTAGGTAGTGGGATTCATAGGATCTTAAGTTAGAATCACCACCAGTGAGAAACCCTAATCAACCATTGAGGGAGTACTTGAGGTATTTATGATATGACGAGGGAATAAATTTGTATAGGTGAAGCTGGGCCTTCCCAATAGGGCCTTTTTTGTGGTGTATGGGGAAATAACCTTGAACTTGGTGCTCACTAATAGGTCACCAAACATATTCTCTAGATGAATATTTCTATATGTCTTCTTCTCACACTTTCCATACTCCTATATTTTCCAGTTGGAGGGAGTCAAATTCCCTTATATGAGCCCCATTTTTGGGATCATGTGGGTCGGGATGAGGTTGATCCTAGAACCCATGTCTACCAAGTAGTGGTGGATTTCCATTCCCTTAAACTAGATAGTGACATAGACCGGGCATATATTTACATGAATTAAAGAACTCTCATCCTATTCCAAGAAGGGAATGATTGATTTTCACTATTATTGCTTGGAATTGTCTCCTCAATAGGACTCAATATTAAATACCTTAGTCTCTAAATGGAGAGGGATATTCAATTATTTGATGAGAGTCTCAAACAAATCCTTTTATAGGTGGAGGGAATTGAGAATAGAGAGTATATCTAGTATGTTAGTGAGATGTTTCATCACATCATATTTTCGAGATAGGGGTATATTTCTAATTGCTAGAAGACATTATTTGGATGGGAGCACTATGGGAATTGTTGGCTGAGGCAATGGAGCCTGGATAGTGATCTCCATGTCTCACTATTAGATAGATGTATTAGGTTTAGCACTGGATGAATGAGGTTGATCCTTGATCGGTTGTAACTGGGCTCTGGGCTGCTATGGTAGAGCCACACGATCGAATAATATAGTTGGTTGTGTGAGTGTGTCTAGTGATGTTTCTAGTGAGGGATACATCTATTGCGCCCTATGTGAGGCCTAATATCTAGTCTCAAAGACATGCACTATACTTTCTAGGTTATTGGCATTATCACTCTATTTTATAGCATGAAACCTATCCCTCCCTTGATGATGACGACCAGAGGTACCTGAAGGGGCTGCAAGATGCTTTTCGTCACCAGATACCATGAAACAATCTATCAATCTAAATTAATTTATTGAGGAATATCCCTCATTTTTATCATTGGAATTTTATAGGACTATCCAAATTCCTAGTTCCCTCTATCTCAGGGGGAAATAAGTCCCCGAGTGTGCAAACTGACTTTGGTGCTAGTGGGGAGCTCTAGTTGCCTCAGTGTTGCCAATGACTATTTCTTCAAGACTCGGTAGGTTTACTATCAATGAGGATTCCATAGTGGATGTGAAAACCTAATTGGTACTAGATTTCTCAAGAGTTAATAAATAATTCCTTGGGAATGAGTGACCATATTACATGCTATATAGTCAATATACTTCTTCATACCTCATCCGGACACCTGCTTCCACTCGCAGGTGTCCTTGTCGTTACTACTGTGATCAGTAGAGACATGTTTTACTGATGCTTGGACCTAACCTAACTCGACCAGAAATTGGTCAACCTGATCTTGATGCCAAGATTTGAAGAAGAAACACTCTTCGATGTTATAATTGAGGACCATGTGGTACGAGAAGTACTTGGCACGATCACTTAGGTTGGCCTATTGAGGCCTATTACATTCAGTCAACTTCAAGATGTTCTCATAAAATGAATAGATTAAGTATCCTAGAACGCAAGAATCTTGAAAGGTATAATCCTTGTTATTCTACTCATCTAAAGGAAACTCATGGGACTGTCACTGATGGGGGTCCTGGGCAACATTCTCATGGAGAGTCGTATCTTGAGGAGATGCCTAAATGGAGACTGGATCTGGGCCCTAAGTATGTATGGAAGTGGATGCCTCCACCTTAATAGGATTCCATGATAGGACTAGGAGAGTCAATCAGTGTTAATTCTTCTTGGTACTCTATAAGAATTCCTCTACAATCTGATCTCTTTTGGTGAATTTCGGAAATCCACCTAGATATATCATGGAGATGAGAGGGGAACTGGCTTGTTCCATATATTCTCCATGCACATCATAAATAGATTCTCTTGGAAAATATACATATTGAGGGAGTACACGAGTCCTTTCTATTGAGAAATGAAATCATCAACTCACTCATCAAGCCTCTGATTACATTTGAAGAGGTCAGCGATGCTGGTTTTGGGCATGGTGGAACAAAACTATTATAGAAACTATCTGAGAAGGCCTTCCCAACCAACTTTGGAGGTTGGGGTAACTAAAGGTACCAGGTAAAAGTGGACCCCTCTAGAGTTTGGATGAAGACAAAAATATTGGATTCTATCTATTACTTAGTTTTTCCTTGCATCAGACCACACCATGAGGTAAAGTGATCTAGATGCTTCAATATATCACTAGTCACATTAAATAAGATGAATCCTAGATTTACAAATTTTGGAGGTGGGAACATCTGGTCCATCCATGCTAGATCTAGCTTCCCTTATGGTTGGATCCTATTCTATTTCATCTTTAAGGAATCAAGGTAGGTAGTGAGAGTAGATATAATGTCATCATAGTGACGGTTGGTAGTCACTAGTGCTTTGAAAATATTGATGGCTCGTGAGGCAAAGTAATCATGGCTTGGAGGATAGAAATTGCACTGTTTAAGTGGGGTAGGTGAATCGTACCATGGTATTTTACCGTGTCCACCTACCTCTACCCTGATCAGATATTGAAATTCACCTACCTTGAACTTGGTTTCCTGGTCGAGGATAATTGGCTCCTCAGATAATGGGGGGGGGGGGGGGTCGGGTCCCCTTGGGCATCACCTTGTTCTAGGCACTACTTAGTGATAAGTTTAGCTATAAGTCTCTTATATCCATTAAAATACTAGAGAAAATAACTAATTATGGAATCTTCTAGTGTTTATGTTTTATACATAGACAAGACAATGGGGTTAGAAATTCCATTTCTCTTATCAATATATCGATGGTAAGGTGGCAGTGGGCCGTTGATAGGGCTTCCAAGGCCCAATATCTGTCTCTGCTGGTGGGTATGGGAACCCATCGGAAGGTCTACCTAATGATGTGTTCCACCTTAGGGCAGTTCATCTTCATGAGATTTGGTTCTAACTTGATTTCTTCGATCACATAAGGGTTGATGTCAACATCACTCACAATAGCGATGGATAGAGACAATCCATCACCATCAATATGTGGGTAATCTTGATGGTCCCACTGTGTCTGTTAAAGGGGGATGAATTAAAGGGTAACATATTTCCCACAACCTCTGATCTAAATGTGGGGAGATTCTTCCCACATTATTCAATGAATCATGGTGAGGCTCTTGATATAGGTCCATTGGAAGGTCTAGCATCATCCATACAAATCAAAACATTTAGCTATTAGGAGTACTTCAATTTCTACCCTCCGACATTACTGATGAATGACCTAAAGTTTCTACTCACTCCTAGGATAGGTAATCTAATGATCCTATAGTTGGTTGAATGTTGTACAAATATTTTTTTGGAGACATATTGTGTGGTCCTTAGTGAGGAACTCTAGGATAGTGAAATATAGGACTACAAGAGACTGAAACAAGTCTGGTAACTGGTCATTAGAAAAAATATCCCACAAGATTTCCTCCTTCTACCCATTATTTGAAGTTTATTCTTACTCTTGATCACCCCAAGCTAAAATTTATGAAGTATTAAAAATTAGGGGAGGAAACAACGATGATATATTCTTTTTCTGATGCTCAGATAGAGGTGGAATCATATGAGCCAATTTCCCCTGGAATGAAAGAGTGTATTCTGAAGGAAGGGCCAAAATAATGACCATATCCATGTATGATGGGGTATATGCAGCCTCCTGATGATTAAGAAGGATATCTCGTCTATTACCCTACACTTCAAACTATGTTCGACATAATTAGAGGGTAATAATCCAAACCCAAATATCTCTCCAACTTCAAAGGTGTAAGTATAGAAGAGGGAAGCTATTGGAAAAAAGATGACTGCATAGAGAGTCCATGAAATGGATCCAAGTCTTCCTACACCCATAAGTATTTACAGTGGGATATAGGTACCATATGGATATTTTTATTAAGGATGGTTAGCCTTCACTAATGTTCATTTTCCCTTAGCTCTTGTAGCATAGAAAAAGGTTCTTCTACTATATTTTCCATCATCTCAGACTCTAAGAGGTTAATTATGCTGTGATTTTTCCCCTGGACCAAACTGTAGCTACATAATAGTTCCCCAATCATAATCCCTTAGGGTCCATGAGAGATTCTTCCACACATGATGTGGCCTACACTATGGGTATGGCCTCTATGGTGGTTGTCTTTCCTCCTACCCAAGTATGAATCACTGGAGTACGGGAAGGAATTTTCAAGGGGAGAACCTCCATGTTGGAAAGAAAAATCATGATGAGGACCTACATGGTGAATTTATTTATCTTGAGGTGCACTGTGATGGGTGTTTTTGGATCCCAATGTGGGTATATTCAACCCAAATTTCTAAATAGGTGGATGGGGTCTTGATACTAAATTAGTAAAGACATAACCCTTATTACTAGTCATTATAGTGGAAGGTACATTGACGGTAGAAAGGGCCATTTTGGATATCACATAATAATCATAAGGGACATGTTTAGTAACTTTTTATTTGATGCATGAACCAGGTGTTTCAAACCAGTACCAATAGAGTAGGAATGTGAGAAACCTATTTGATGTCTTGTGAGGCCACTTGATGTTTCTGGTGGTGTTGAGTGGTGGGGGGCCTCTTGGGTGGCCCCAGAATGGTGATCATAGTAGGTGTGACCAATGTTTACCAAAAATCCTCTATATAAGGGAGAGATATATTAGAATTTTTTGTGTAAAGTATCCCAAAAAGGTTCATCTTATCATCGGGGGAGATTTTACCCTACACAGCCCTTGGGGGTGGTGGTGACAACATGGAATTGTAGCTTTGAGGTCTTGATAATCCATATATGTGGTTGGTATTACCCCTTACCATTCATAGAGATTAATGTTGGAATTGATAACCCTTCACTGGATGAGCTTAGAGGGAGAGACGATATGAGGGAAACTAGGAGATATGGGAGTGGTGGCCACTGCAGTAGAATTATAGTCATATAGGATTCCACACCATCATTTATTATACCCCATGACTACTAGTGGAATTGGATCATTTATTATTTACAATATATTGAGTCATGTAGGATATATGAGTACAATCATTAGTACATTCCCAGTAAAAGTGATTTCCAATAGGCTCAACGCTACTTATTCTCTCACAAGGAAGGAAAAATGATCCAAACCAATGTTGTCTTAGAACTGATGATTAATAATGTTCATCATCTACCTCGAGTTATGGGAGAATATATTCACACCATATTCACCATTTTTTTTCAAACACTTTTCACCAGGGTCGTGCATCGAGGTGTGGTGACACGCATTCCTCTCTCTCCCCCAGATCAATCCACATCCTTGGACTAGTTGTAGCTCCCTCTGGGGTGTACAACCCCACATTCCTATTTTCTAAAGGTGGGTGTCCTCTATCATTGTAATTTATGATGTTGTCTCCTTGATCAGAACAACATGATGGGATATAGGATCTTCTTTCCATGGATTCCTCCTTGGAGTTCATTTCCTAGTCTGAGTCTCCCTCAAATATTTAATACATGTTCATGAATCTAGTTCCTAGCACCATCTCAAGGTGGGTTCCAGTTAATTACACTACATACTATTTTAAAAAGGAAGCTACATTCATTTTGGGGCTGATGATTATTATGAATCTTGGTCATGTTGGGAATCTATGAAAGTATTCCTCATTCGATGTTGAGGGAATCTCGTATGTGAGGAATTTGGTGTGGATAGCACAAGGTATCCTGTATCTGTTAGGAGGCAACTTATGTCATGAATATTAGGAATTTAAGGATCTATTCCTCAGACATCCCATGTGTGCTGCATGGCGTATGATTTATTATATATATTCGGTGGGGTAAATAAGAGGTTTAACATTTTTGAGGATAGGAAGGTCACTGGTTTAACATATTGTGGAGAAAGGTAGGTCACATGTTTAACATATTGTGGGGATATGTAGGTCAAAAGTTTAACATATTATGTGGATAGGTGGGTCAAAGGTTTAATTTCTTGTGGGGATATGTATGTCACTACTATAATATATTGTGGGGAAAGGTAGGTCATAGGTTTAATGTATTTTTGGGATAAGTATGTCATAGGTTTATCATTTTTCTGGGGACAGGTAGGTCACAATTTTAAGGTATTTGGGGACATTTAGTTCACATATTTAATTTATTTCGGGGATAGGTAGGTGGAGTTGTGTGTGATCTAGGGGTAAATGATCACACTTTGGAGTTTCTTCCCCATGAGGGGAAGACATGAATCATTAATAGTGGTGTTTGGGAATCAGGATTGAACCTCATGGGGGCATCCTATGTACCATGTTAGGAGTTAAGGATCGACACCAATGTTGTTTGATGCCACAATTTAAGGTCATGTGATAGGATCAATCCATGAATTTTAACATCATGTGGTAAGGGCACTTATGTCATAAAAGGATATATAACAAGGGGTAGTGTGGGGATTACGTATAGGACTTCCCTGGTGTTTGGGAGTTTCATCCCATATATGTGTGTGTGGTGGTGGGGGGGGGGTTCATCATAGGTGTGGGGGTTTTATCAGAGGTGTGGGGTTTCATCCAAGATGCGGGGAAGGATGGTGTGGAGCCTATGCATGTGGGATACCCATAACATGTGTCTCATCCCATGGAGGGGAAAGAGGTATCATCCTATGATGACCATACATGGGGTATCCTATGTTTCATTATACAGGTTAGGAGATGTGAAGTCATTCAATTCTTGTCATACACGGGGCATCTGGTATTCACCACATAGAGTGGGGCTACATTTTATGTCATTTTCTGAGGATATTTTCTTGTAGTTTAATATCGTATGACTTAGATGTCGGTATAGTGAGTTTTATATCATGCAACTAGGATGTTGGATGAGCCTACACCCAGGGAGACAATTTCCAAGTATTATATAAGTATATGAAACTAGGCCTCCATAGCAGAAAATGTGGATACTTTCCATTGATGATACCACAATCGGGGATTACACATCTACTGCACATTCACCTCTATGTGATGAATGGCGTAAACACTTCCATGGTGAAATGGAAAATGTGAATCCTAACATTAGGGTGCCTATAAATAGGATAAATATGAATTAGTTTTTCTATTCGTAAGAGAAATTGGTGATGAAACCATCTTGGACATGCTTGATAAAAAGAGGCCGGACATGAGGGTTGATGATACCCATTGTGCAGAAGATCAGGAAATGAGTGATCTAGGTTCGAGCGGGTACAAGGTCATTGGTAACTCATCTTTTGTGAAGGTATATACATTATAAGGAGAAAATATATAGGGATAATTGAAGTGGATTTCATGAAGGTGTGAGTTTTTTTGAATGTCAGGGGTTTCAAGAAAAGGGAATATTTATGAAAGAGGGTGGCCTTACCTCAAGGTAAAGTCTTGGTTTCCATGGGGTCGATTTTGCAAAGGATAATTATCTTGAAAAACCATAAAAATTTCAAGGGGTAGTCCTCTATTGTTAAGTTAATAAAACTTCATGAAAGGAATATCCACTAAGAAATTTTTATTTCAAGATCTTAGGGAGGCTATTTGTGAAAGATGGATACCTATAAAAATATGATTCTCATTTTTCTTGAAATAGTATATTTTTTGTGAATTCAGAGCATCTGGAGTAAGTCTAATGGCTATTTCCCTTTAAGTAAGGGGTGGAGGGTGGTATTTATTGAAAATGTAGCATTAGGAAGTCCCTTTTTGTGAAAGTTATAGTCTTATAGATATATTTCATAAATGTATGGAATGAGGTGGTGAGATTCATGGCTCAACATATGTTTTGAAATGGTTAGCTTCATTTGTGTGAGATTCGTTATGCGGTACCCTAAGGACTTTTTCTCGACACTATTTGTTCATGAATTTATGACCTTCATGAATCTCAAACCTTTGATGGATTTTAAACTAATTTTAGCATGTATTTTCCATTAAAATCCCATTAATTACTCGATGTATCTTGAAATAAGCATTTTTAAGTGTAAAAATATGCTTAAGATACAAAAATTGATTGATTTTATTTCTTCACAGCTAACATGACTCACATGTTTTGTGGTGGTATTTGAATAGTTCTACTAAAAATACGAGATCTGAAAGAATGAGTAGAACTAGAATCAAATAGTACATTCAATATCATTTAATTAATAACTATAATACCTATCACCACTTTGTTATTGGGATCCACCTCAAAAGTTATGATGGATAAGATCACCCTTACTCTATAGGCCTTGGTGGTTTTTGGGGTCAATTATCATCAACAATACTTATCTTACTTAATTGACTAATATATTGTCCTTGTTACTTATAGTTGAAACATTGTACAATAGGTTGAGGGTTTACTAAAGCATTCGTTTCCTCCATCACATTGGGGGGATTCTCCATTCAGTAATCACTAACTAGGTTCCCTTACTTCCATCACCCAAAGAATTTCCTTGTCCCCTTCAAAAAATTTCTGGGATTCTTTTTCCTACATTTTTTTACAAGTGGGATGTTTCAATTTCTTTACACTATGTTTTTTCACCATCAAACCACCATGATTAAAATCCATTCTTCACTTCCAATCTCCTAACCTATGAGACCCGTGAGATTCACCAATCTCAATTTTGATTTTGAGGTAACATCATACAATTATCTCTTATTTTTCAAAGTCTATAATTAACAAATATTTTTTTAGAATCAGATTTATCCCAGAAACAAAGTTCTCAATAATAATATTGGGGGAGATGAAAAATATGGAGTCATATCATGAAAGTCTTGTGAATTTTTATTTATACACCGAGATGTATTTGTCCTCTTTTTTATTCATTCCAAGTAAATCCATCCCCATTTTAAGTCAAAGAGTGAGAGGAAAATATTTGTTGATTTTTTTTCTAGAATTATTTCCTCTCCATTATTTCAATCACCTTTTCAGGATTCATATTTTTGAATCAAATCCACCATTAGTTAGCTTCTCCTTCCATATGGAAAACAACCATCACAATCTTCTCTTTCTTATAGTATTGATGTCTAAAGAAGATCTTTTCAACGGAGTTGATCCAATGTTATACGATTAAAGGATCAGAAGATCCAATAAACATTGAAGGCCTTTATTACATCAAGGTCTCAATTTCAACTTATCATTTCTTGATACGATTCATGTTTTCCTACTGATTCATGTTTTGGTTCAAAACATGAGTTAATTTGGAAAGTATTACCATGAAGTTCCTGAATCTTGCTACTATCAAGTTGGGAATCTCATTTGGAAAGTCATCACATTTCCCCTCAAATTGGTTGTTGACTCAGTTTTTCTTATTTATAGCTATTGACTAAAACAAATAAATGGAAAAAATTATGGATGAGTATTTTTAAACTATTAAAAACATAAAAGGAAGACCATGAACATTAATGGTATAACCCATAAATGACATATATTCCTTAACCTATGAATTTATAGGTTTCAATCTAAGTTATCCAAGTCTATTTCCTAATGTAAAATCTTATAGGAAATTTTTATCTCCATAATGGATCATAAATAGATTTTAAATTTACCAAATTATATCCCCTAATAAAGTCAAACTAGGTGTGTAAAAAGGCCCATTTCCGTGAACAAAGTGATGATTGAATCCATCTCAATTCACTCTTTTTGGGTTTATTACCCCTATGTAAAATTATATGATAAAACCACATCCACTTATAGTATCCATACAAGGATGTATTTTCTTGTAAACCACATATTCTATACTTTACCAAAATTTAGGGGTGTTTTCTTATGTTTAGTCTTATACCAAAGTCTTTTTTTAGAGTTTTCTAATCCTAATCCCCCAAAAAATAGATTTTTTTCTAATATAAACTATGATAAACCATATTTTTAATACACCTTAATTCATGATTTATTACTTTAAAATAAACAAAATACAACCCCAAAATATTGTGAGGCATTTGTTGGGGAATTAGGTATACAACATTAAAAATTGAAACAAAAATTAAAATTCATAAACTAAAACTCTATAACATGCCCTTAAATTTACTCGATCTTATAAAACTACATGAGATAACCTAGGGAAGTACATTATAATGGGGTTAATTATAAATCTGAGTAAGAGAATAATAAAATCATAACATGATGAAAGTAATAAATGTGAGTCAATAGGCATAAAAAGGTAACATAATAGGGGTGAGAATCATAAAACTGAATATCGAAGTATGATAAAAGATGATAACATAAAGGCAAAATGGGAATATGGACAAAATATAAAACATGACAGAATAAACATAAGTCAAGGAAAACCGTTGAGATATCATAAATTAATGTTCTTAGGATAACTACCCATGCACCACACAAGGTATAACATGAGATAAAAATATTACCCAACATATTGGTGGGATATAAATTCTGGGTCCACCCATCACATTCATAACATGTACATGCATAAGTGTTCTACAAAGATCATTCAACATAAGGATTTATTTAATTACTTTTAATAATGTGATTAAGGAGTATGTGTTACATAAATTTAAGTCCCCAATAAATTATATATATATTCATCTAGGTGAATAACTTTGAGTGGAATTGGGGATGAGTGTTCACTACACAAAGGATTGACATGTAAAATTGTTAGATATGTTTTTCAACATAACAGGTGTATATGAAGATTCAAGGAAGGGTTAAATGATAATAAAATGAGTTTATTATTAATTTTAAATCATAAGGGAAATAGAATTTATGCATGAAAACATATCCCAACATGATAAATTATAAATCAAAGACATAATATAAATAAGGTTCTTAAATAAAGAGGATAAGGAGAGGACCCCTTACCTTGAGAGGGCACTTCTAAAAGCTTTAGAGGAGAATATTAAGAGCTTAGGAAACCTTGGGAGGGATCTATAGAGGTAAGGTAAGATAAAATTCGTTCTAAAATGGTTTTGAGTGAAGTGGAATGATAGTTTGGGTGGGTTTACATAGAAAAAAGTGGGTAATTCTTTATTAATTTCTAAACTTAGGTTTTGGAATATATGTGATAAATTAATACAAACCACAAACCATATCATGGTTTTTTCCCATGATTTTTTCCAAAGAGTAGTGTATTTACTTATTTTATAATTTTAAGAACTAAAAAACATAAAATAATACCCCTAGTGATGTGAAAGTGAGCCATGTTTATAAAGAATTGATTTTAAAACCTAAAAACATAATATAGGTTTTGTAGGATTCATTATTGGTTTATAAAATTAGTAAAACAACATAAAAAACATATTATTTTAAAGGTAAAACATATAATTTTTCATGGATACTCATTATAATATTAAAAAAAACTAAAATTTATTTTATCAAAATAATTCTTTAAATATGATAATTTACACTTTTTAATAAAAATCCTCATTTATTGAAATTTTCTGGTTTTTTTGACATTGCTAGTTTTCTGAACCTTATAAAAAATTACATTTGGATTCATAAAATTATATAATTATTTATATTTATTAAATATTTTTTAATAATAATATTTTATAAAATTTCACTTTTTTGAAAAATTATTGAATTCTTTAAAAAGAGTTTCTTGATTGAAACTATATATTTCCCAAAAATAATTTTTTTGTTTCATCATATCAAAATCTAATTTTTATCAAACTCATTATCTAATCATTTAAAATTTAATAATAAAAAAGAATTAATAAAATCATTATTTTATTAAAATGTAAATATAAAAATTAATATTTTTAGGTTCTAGATAAATTTCCATTTATTATACCAGCGAATACCCTAATGTTAATTTGTACGATGGTGAGATTTTCTTGGGGTGGTTTGAAAAACATGGTTTGTGTTGTGATGTAAATGAGCTTGAACTTATCCCAAAAATGGTTTTGATTGTATTTTAGTTATTGAATCTTATATTGGGATTAGTCAATGTAAAATCACAATGATGTTATCTCCCTTAGAGGTTTTGATAAATGGGATTCATAGGGAATGATACTACTGTTCAAGGAAATCCCTTTTTCTTCTATGTCAATTGGATTTATCATAACCCTTATTATATACTAATCATAATGATCATTTTATAATGACTATATTATTAATGGTTACGATTTGAAACAGTATTTTAAATCTTGTATGATATAACTTATAATGGTCCAAAATTACTAAAGTAGTGAATGTGTTTTCTATAACTATATTACTTAATAATGCATTAATTCATTCAAAAGGGGATTTAATTTATAAAATATTGGGTCATTACATCAAGAAGCCACCCAATAATAATAGAAATCACTGTAATTAACTAGTGTTTTCTTCAATATGGCATCGAGAATGAGATTCAAGAACATTAATCAGATATATGAGGGGGACCTAGACTAGGAAACAATCTCCAAGGAGGAATCTATGGAAGGAGGAACTAATATCCCATTATATCATTCTGATCACGGAGTTGATATCATTAACTTTGGTGGTAGAGGCCACACACCTTTGGAAATCAGGAATGTAGGAAAACTATATTGGAGGGTATATGATCAATTCATGTACATGAACCACTCTAGGAGTAAAAAATAAAGCACACCATATGCACACCTCGGTAGAAATACTCGGAAAAAAAATGGTGAACCTAACATAAATATCATATCCTTCAACAAGGAGTAAATGACTAATGATGGACACTACTAGATTTCGACATCGTCGAATCCATACATTTTTAGAGTTGCGATTCACTAAAATAAATAGTGATAATGACATGAAACTCTTATCCTTCAACCATGAGTAGATGAGTAACACTAAAAACCACCATATTTAGATATCATCAGATCTAGACATTTTTTGAGTTAGGATTCATCAAAAAAATGGAAAACCCAACATGACACTCTTATCCTTTAACCATGAGTAGATAAGTAACAATTGACACCACCAGATTTGGGAATTTTTATATCCAATCATTTCCAGAGTTATGATTCCCCAAAAGCTGGTGAATCCAACATGAATATTTTATCCTTAAACCATGAGTAGATGAGTAACATTGGATACAACTATATTTGGAAATCATTGGATCTAGGAATTTCTAGAGTCAAGATTCAAAAAACCAAATGGTTGTCCTGATATGAAACTATTCTCATAAAGATAGGTGAAAATGAAGAATTTTGGGTATCCTCACTCTAAGACATCATCGATGTAGATCCTTCCTCGACCTTGGAGAAAATGGATAATTTTGGGCATGTTGGGCATCACCATTATCTGAAAGGTATTTATGGTAAGACTCATGTATCCTACATGAATCAAGATATGAGAAACATTCAATGAACCAACACTAGTAGGAATTGGGTATGGAAGACTGATGGCATGGAAATACTATATAACCACACCCCTTCCATGATGGATACCATTCCCACACCTACCGAGCACCCTTTCCCCCCTATGATCTCATCCAAAGGAGAGTCATCAATGCACTAGTTCATCACTACAAATAGGAAGGGTTCATCCAAGCCTAGGACATGGGATATCAAGAACATGAATCCATTACACCACACTAGTGCCACAACCCTCAGGGGTTATATAGGGGAACCCCCTAGTCATAATAGTGAATTGTTTTAGGAGCCTCGCCCTCGAACGTTCCAATAGATCACTCCGCAATGCTGATGAGGTAGGATATGCACAGGTCATATCTTCTATGACCAATTTCTAAAAGCTACCCAAGAGGGCTCCAACTTGTCCATACTGAAAAAATCCATTCGGTTCCATAGGCTGACAAGAAGGTTGATCCATTCCCTTCTTCTATAATCTTGATCCAAAACACTCAATGATGATTCCAAGGGCAAGACACAAACCCTTTTTTAAAGGAGGCCTCAAAAATAGATCTAGTGGCCACTATAACTATTAGTGCATTTTCACCTACCTTCACAACCTGTGCATAAGGACATATCTTCCCCTAACTGGGATTGAGACCCCAATCACCTACCAGGAAGGTTGGGTTGAATCTTACTATCATGGGTGACACTAAAAAAAATACAAGTCCATACCATGATGAATAATTTCAACATGGAGGTCCTCCCTACAACACCATTAACCAATACAGAGGTCCACCCATAGAAGAAGACTTCCCCTTCCCTAAAGGTCTGTCCCAAGGCATAAGAGAAAACAAACTTCGTAGGTTCCCTACTCATGATTTTGGTCGTAATGAGCATGGAATAAATATCCAAGACTTTTAGAGGCTCATGCTCAGGGAAATATAGTTCCAGATGATGTAGGAATGAGGAAAATGTCATATCACCATCAAAATATCATAATATTAGGTGATGGAAAACTCGATAGAAACACCCCCTCCTTTACCAGTAGAGTTAGTGGAAGAAGCCTTTTGGTTGAGGCTAACCATCCTTGAGTATGACATACAAAATGTTCCTAGATTCATCAAGAGGTATCTATATATAAAGGATTCCCTATACTACTTCCAAGGGATTGATGTTAATCTACCCCTACCACTATCAACTTCCTTACTCTATATCTCCACCTTGTAAGTAGGGGAGACATCATGGTCTGTATTGGTGCACTTTGATGATGGTGAACACTATTTTGAGTCATAATGGAATTAAGACCTTACTGATTAGTAGGAGGATATAGATACCCTATACAATTTGTACATACTCATAAATTGGTCCCTACCTCAAGAAGACACTCCGATGTTTCAAGTACGTTTAGATAGTGTAAAACCTCCCTACTAGAAAATAAACTATAGAGAAGGTCAGCATCAATACCAACTCCAGTGTCCCAACCATCACAAATTGAAGCATGGGTTGATCTAGAACAAGACCAAACTTTATATAATGAGTAGGAGGAATACTTGTGGGAGATCCTGGCCACTGAATATCTATCAGTTGTGTTTTGGAAAAAATTCAGTCTATAATTCACCATTTTAGAGTTCCTCTATAGGTACCATGCTTCATACCTCAAACAGTGTTTTTGGGTGACCATTAACATCTTCTAAGACCACCTGATATCCTATCTAGAAATTGTTGAGAATCTCAAGTACATCCATTAGTAATGTCACAAGGTTGAAATATTCGCACTCTTGGTGAATCAACACCCCAAGTCATTTGGGTATCTCTTGAGTTTTATACAAACCTACACTAGGGGCCTCACTATTCTTTAGTGAGTCACATAAGAGGCATCCGACTATGTAAATATTAGAGGCTGGGGGTAGTAATCTACCCTCCACTTTAGTCCCCTTCCTTGAAATAAACAAGATATCTAGACTAACCCACATGCTAATGAAAAAAGTTATCTTCTAACCACTTCAAATGTGATTTTTTTACCATAAATCCTCTATGTGATCAAAAAAAAAATACACCGATGACATGGGAAATGATGAAGAGAACCCATCTAGAGGGGAGACACAATATCATGAAGATCTTTTGATAGAAACTTTTACTCATCAGTAGAGACCGATATTAGGCCCCAGAAGTCCCACCACTAAGGAATTTCCTCCCACCTATTGACATATCAATAAGGGAAAAAGAATCGCTGATCCATTCCGGCTATATGAAGCTATGTTGTAAATTGATTCAGATGCTATACTAGCCAATTTGATGCATTCTTGAGGGATATAAGGTAATCACCATCAATATTCTCCCCATTCAGTTCTCAGAGAAATAAAATGTCAAAGGGGACCCTGCACCTACCCCGAATGAACATCCAGTCCTTCTTAATAGAAACCCAAGACTGAGGAGGGAGGTCCTACACATCCAATCTGGGTGAAGGATGATGGATCTAGAAAATAACCTAGATATGCTCCACCAACCACACCTAAACAATTCGACTTTACAACTTTGGACCATGATCACTTATCCTCTTGAGTTAGTAGGATAATCAAAGAATTATTGTCTACCAACCCTCACTAATATGACATGATATCCACTCTCATCACTCTTCTTGAGGTATTGGAGACATAATATATTTCAATCCCACCTAATGGGAATCCATATCTAGTATGGGTGGACCATGTCTATCCACCATTGGAGTTTAGTAATCCATGTTTCACCCCATTCAATCGGACCAGAGATTTGTTTCATCACTTGGTCCAATTTAGCACATGATAAGGTATGATATTATAAACTACATACTAGAAAATTTCTTCCAAGATTTAGTGTTTCTTAATGACCTTGAAGGGGTCAACATTATTCTTTCATAGTAAATTGGCATCGAGATCTATTTCTGGTTGGGGAGGTCTTAGTAGGTAGTTCCTCTATGATTTCAGCTCTACCATGCACAAAACTAGTATCATCAACCTCTAAAAATGAAAGCCTAGGAATGGAGAGTGAGTTTTTGACTAAATCGATCAACAGAAGGGGCCCACATACTCTATATATGTGAAACTTTCTCAAGAACAACTATTAGGGGTGTGCATAGAGAATGCACAAGATGATCTAGTTCTTACCCTCATCTCTTTGAGATATTTCAGTGGTTTTTTGGAATCCACTGAAAGAGCTCGGTGTTTGGAAGAATAATTTAAGAAGAACAAGTAGTGGTCATGACTAGTACCTCTTCCAACCCCCATATTGACTCCTATGAATGTAGAAATAGCTACTATTATGTATAAACCGACCCCAAAACTGGTTCGGCTTCGGGAAACTCTACAATGAAAGCCTCTCGAACCATAGACTTATTATGAAAATGATGACCAATCACCTCATTAGGTTCTGAAACAAAAAATTACTTTCAAAAAATAGAATAAAATTCCCTAATACTTTACATATTCTCAGTTCCCAAGGTACATCATATGTTCAATGGAGAAGAACATCCTGAAGTTTCTCAAATACCGGAGGCCCCAGGAGGCTGAAATCACTGATTATGCTAACTATTATCCATACCATAGGGTATTTGAACACAATATCAAATATTTATTTATATTAAAGGATTGGATACCATCTTAAGTTGACTATGTCCTAGTTGAGTTAGTTGATGTCTTAAAATATGTGGAATATGTCTCTGCCACTTCTGATAGTGATGATGAACACTCTAGTGGATGGAAGTGGGTCCCTAACAAATATAAGGGGAATTATAATGAGTATTTAGCTTGTAAGATGGTTTCTCATGTTGATGAAATTATTTGTGCCCATTTTTTACTATCCAAAACCTCCTATGGAAGTCACATCATCTCTAGCTACCATGTCAGAATCACATCCTTCCATGTTTTAGAATAATAGGCGTCAATGATTCTAGGGAAATCATAGTACCTCATTAGTGCCAAAACCAACATGAACTCTTGGTGAATTCATGTCCCTTAAATTGGGAGAATCTCCCATATTGTTTTGGAATATTCAACTGATAAAGAATAAGAGTATTCATATGTGAATTCTATCATGTTGGTGGATTGCTGTGTAGAACTTAGTGATGAAGAATGCCACACGGACCCATTAAGAACCTTTAGCTAAGGACATTGAAGGAAGGTAAAACACCATGATAATATTCTATACATCCGATCTAGTGCTTCAGAAATGAATTTTCATGCTGTTGAGACCAGAAGAAAATCCACATGCAAAGATTAGAATGCAAAACCCTTATATGTTTAACACTTGAAAACCCATCCGCAACTAACCATATTAGTTAATTTTATAGCTTAGCCATAGAATCATAATGCATATCAGTGGTCGGCCAGGTCCCGACCATAGCAATACAGTGCCCTTCATAAGTCATCAAGTCAACATTAGAATAGAATAATCACCATCCAAGGGCCAGTACCTCGACCAATAGAGAGCACTATGCTCCCTTCTAAAGAGGAACCCTTCTCTAGTAAAAAACCACCCCTTTCTCATAAGTATGATGTGATAAAGAACCTTTCCGGTATACTAGTGAAGATATTGATCCTTGATTACCTTTGCCTATTAAAGGAGATTCATGAGGCCCTTATAGAGGATTTGAAGATCCCTCTCCAGTTTAAAACCGAGTTAGCAACCATTGAGTTCTATCATGTAGAGGAAGTTAAGAAAGAGGAATGCAATGACACCATTTCCTTCTCCATAGGAGACAAGGGTTCCACTATTACGGGGAACATATCCCCAATGTATGTCACAAGATAGTTCAATGGAATCAAAATCCACCAATTTTTATAGGTTACTAGAACTTGGATCAATATTACCCTGAATCAAATGCTTCACAAGTTGGGGATCAAAAATAAGATCTAACTCCCTAAAACTTAAAAATTCAGGGGTATGAATAGAGAGAAAATCCATAGATTTGGATAAAGACTCAATTCTGTGATTTGGTAGCAAGAGTAGAGTTCATGGAAGTATCATGGGATACTGCGTACAACACCCTATTGGGAAGACATTGTCTCTATATGCATGCAATGACCCCCTCCTAATACAACAAGTTCATCAAATACTCCCTCAATGGTTGATTAGGGGTACTAAAAGGTAATAATAATCCATTTAACTTTAGTGAATCTTATTTTCTGGTTTCTGTGTACTACAAAAGGTAACGATGATAGCTATAGACCAACTGGGTTGAGCGTATCAATGCCCCCATTGATCTGATGACCATCTTAGTGGATCCTTATGGATTTGAAAGATAGATTCTTTCTTCAAATTCATTAGTTTGAGCTTGAAACTGCAAATCTTGGGTGTTGTTTTATAGTCCCCAAGAATAAGGACTAACCACCTATGGACACATAATTCTACATGGTATAGGATCAAATAATTATGGAAAACCCAACTCCTATTATATACTGAGAGGTACGCCCCTTGGCCACCAATCCATGACACATTCACATGTTCCAGAATGCATGACTAACTTGATGAAGGTTTATATACCATCATTTCTTTGATATTAAATTTATATATTTCATTTATAAACACTATAGGATAGGATCACTAGTTTATGTTTCTATGGTCTTCACCAAGTAGGAAACCCTTATTAAAGATTATAGCCCCACCAAAGAATAAGAAATCACCAATCATGATATCTGAATCAAGGGGATTATCCTCATTCCTTCAATCATCATGTTTTAGATAAAAAACATGATTTGGATGATACTACTCATGCCTTTAAAGAGACCGTCTCCACCACGGTCGATGAGTTGACCCAGGTGAATCTTAGCACCGAGGGGGACCCGAGGCTGACACTAATTAGTGCGATCATGTATCTGGAGGAGAAGAAACAATATATTTCTCTATTAAAATAGAACCATGATTTGTAATCACGATTTTATATGGAAATTTCATGGCTCGATACCCAATATTTTTTTCATCACGTTGGTCTCCTTTTCAGCCATAAGGGGAATATCGTCAACCTAAATTTTCACCCATCCATGTTCAAACCCACACCCTGCTACTAAGGATGATACCTATGCTACTTGGGACTCAAACATTAGTAGTTGTACCCTTAAGTGGCTGATCATATCTCCCATAATAGTGATTATGGACTCATATTTCTATGCCTACACCTCAAACCAAGTGATTTCTTATTCAGACACTTATAGATCCTTGGTAAATTCTTAGATTTTCACATATCAAGTAGTATTGAAATCTTTCCACTTCACATGAATTCAATCTATAAGGAAGTACCAATAAAGAGTGTGGAGGCTACAAGAGTCCACCTCACCACTCTCCAAACTGACTAACCTATGACATAGATACACCATCTGATATATTAGGTTTTCTTAAGGGGTGCGATTGATGAATCTCAAAATGTTACTCTATTACCTATGATGAATGATCTAGTTCTCTTATTCCACATCAAATCCACAGTCTTTAAGATCATAAAGAGGTAAGGGATCGTATTCAGGAAAGGATTCTAACACATCAATAGTGGTATCTATAGAAATCATCCTCTCATACAGGCTAATGTCCATCTCTAGAGAGAGATCAACCTCACCCACAAAGGATTCCTTGATATCCTCCTTAGGAAATGTCACCTTAGGGGAATCCTTGACTATTATTTACTCCAAAACACCCATGTTAGGTCCAAAAACTCCTTAAACACTACACTTACCTCCTTCAGAAATAAAGACCACAACTTCTGTAGGACCATTAGGTGGTGTTCTGAGCACACCCAAGTGTGGACCTTTGGTGTGAGCCTTTGGAGACACAAAAATTAGTGTATGAACTGTTATGTGGTACAGGGTTTGTAGAACACCTTGTAGTCCACCTACACCACCAGTACCCACCTCAAAAGTCATAGAAGTATGATATTTGACACTTCTTCCCCATACCATCAACCAAAATGGTCCATATTGGGAGAGGGGATAGATGGATCATGAACTTCTCTAAATTTTCAATTCATTCCTACACCCCAACCCATTTAAGATGCATAGGGATGCTCCCAGTGATATTTTACAATGAATTCCAGAAGTTGGTGCTTGGAGGGTAGATGGGGTTCATATAATCATACCCCCTATGTGTGAAATGACCTAAATACATAAAAAGTAAAATAGGATACACATAAGAAAGGGGGTATTCCACTTGTTCATGTTCCATAGCACTTAGTACAACTTCTCCAACTTTGGCATCTACAAATTAGTTCACTTCCCCATTACCAGTGTTGCTGCCATGATGGACATGCTCGAATATACCACTAATGTTAATGTTGCAAACCAGAAGTATCCATCCACAATGTAATTACATAATGAACTCTTCTAGTTTGAATTATGGGGTAGGTCCTTCACGCTATACCCTTAGAAGAAGAACTAGATCACCTCTAGAAATACCTAGTAGAAGTAATATTTCACATGTTTTGATTCCCAAAGGCAATGATTTGGTCTTTATATAAACCATTACATAGATTCATTCAATAAATGGCCAAAATACTACTTAAACAGGTCATCCTTCATCCTAGGATTATGTTTCCTCCCTCCCTTCACTATTTATAGTAGATAATTAGATAATAATGAAATGTGATCTTGATATCGCTAGGAATTATCATTGGGGAGGAAATCATCATAAATATTCCCCTGGACTAGGATCTCACTAATGTGGTAAATATCATATAGGATGATGCCGAACTCCCCATGGTGCAGGTGAATAGTGTTGATCCCTGATGAAAATCTACTCATAAAATCATGCATGATATCCAGGTGGATGTAAACATGAATCTGGGAGGTCCATGCTACCTCATATAGACTAATTCTCTTCAGATCCCCTTTAAACTCATAACACTACTAGCATACCCAGTATTCCTAGGCCTATTAATTTTTTAAGTTGCTTATCTAGTGTATGTCCCACTCCTTAGTCCAATCTTGTAGGTTGTCCTCTAGGATTACATTGAAGTAGTGAGGGGGTGTTTCTATATTCAACTCATCCATATTTATCATCTTTATGGGGTTATATAGGTAATGATAAGTTATTGATGCACGGTTCTAGAAAAAGTGACCTACAACAACTCTATTCCATCGATACAAACCTGGAGAGCTTATAAACCAGTGGGAAGGGTTATCCTAATTAGAAAAATGGATCAACACATAATCTCTTAGCCTAAACACTTATAGCGGTGGCCATTGATATATTGGGTAATCCTTCGGTCCTCATTCTATAACTTGAAAAGTGTTTCTTAATCTGATATGGTACTGAAGCGTTACCCAATTAGAATATCATGACCATCTTCCATCCTTGTGTGGAATTAGCTTCAACAACTTCAAGGGATATATCAAATAATTTAAAAATTCTCTAAGTATAAATCATAAAATATTTCTCACAAAGCTATAACATTCACAAAATATCATATTCACAAAAGAATTTCCATGAATAATTGTTCATAGAATATTTGTTTTCATACAAATTAAGCATTGTGAGTATTGAGGATTTAGATCATAACACTCTTATGAAAGATTTGAGTTTTATGAAAATAGAGGATCAAATAATATTTTGTGATAATCTCATAGTATCCTTAGTGGATCCTACCAAATTTATAGGTTTATGGTGAGATGAGTTTTGTGATCTAGGCTTCCCTTTATGTTGAATTTTGGCATTCATTCCATATAATTTGACCATCCTATTCCATGTCACATCCCATTCTGAGGGGGGATATTTTTTTATGATGAAAAACACATTTTATGGGAGAATTTGAGGATAATGTGGATTATTTTTGGTGAATCTAGATGAAATGGGGTCCAAATCCACCTATGGACAGGATTCACGAATGATAAACATTCATGAAAGAGGAGGGTTTAAAAAAGGACATCAGAGCACCGAGAAAGTAAATATTATGAGAATATGGTAATATTTCACATAACATATGTCAAAAACTTCATGAGTCTTATAAATACCCCCTTTAACCTTTATTTAAGGGGACTAAAACCATTTTACTTCCAACTAAAGATTTGAATTCATAAAACCCCATCCTTCTCAATAAAAATTAGAAATGGATTCCTAAATGTATCCATATTTCGTGAACAACCTACCATGAGTAAATTATAACCTAAGAATATGGTGTATATGATCATCATGAATGATTATTTTATTTCCACTAGAGGAAAATTCTTCTCACCTTATAGGGTTTTGTGAGACCACAATATTTTTAGAAACTACTCTATGAGAACTAGGGAACCACCCCTAGGTAAGGTGCCCATTTTTTCATGATGGACTCATCATCATAAGAACCTCATTTAAAAACCACTATACTTTATGAAATTCAACTCCAATACCCTTACACGACGCCTCCATTCAGAAGACATATCTTTATGAAAGTAGAGTTCTCATGGGACTTGTCTCCATTTAAGATAAGTTTACTCATGCATAAATCTTCTGTATGAATGATATCATCAACCCTCATGTCAATACCCTTATCTCAATGCACGGAATGGAAATTTTGTTGCTTCATGTTATTAAGCATTATAATTCTAACCTTGGTACCCCCATATGCTGGCTAGGTGGTCACAACATCAAGAAAAACCACTTTCTTTTACATTTGATGAGGGCTAGTTTCATAGCCTACTCTCCTATTTCCTTGATAAAGAATAAGCCACCCCATATGTAAGTCCAAAACACATCTAATTTTTAATAATTTAACTATATATCCTAACATCCTTATCTCATGATGTTAAATTGTATGACAACATCCTCACCACATGGTGCAAAACTTTATCCATACCCTATGTGAAAAACATGGGATGCCTCATGTGATAACCATGAGATAATCCCCCATATTTTGAGAAGCATCCACACATAAGGACCACACCATCCATTATTGTCACTCCTTTTAGGAAACAAGTGTCCTTACTACATGATATTAAATTTTACGAGCTGGTACTTCCATAACTTATACTATACACTTGAACTGCATGGGTTTTTATCCCTGACTCCTAAGATGGTATGTAGGATTCCTCCCTAAGGTTCAATTCTGACATCCTGATATCCATTAGAAACCCATCTATCTTCATCCTAGGAGGTGACATCCACAAAGTTTGATCACCCCCATAGATCATACTTTACCTCTCAGCATCCAAGATTGTGGTCCCCACAAAACCTCAGAGATGAAATATGATGCTAATCCAAATCCATCCTAGTATGTGATGAATATATATGAGAAATTCCCTAAAAACTCTAATACTATAACCATATACCTAAAATACTCTGAACCTATAACCATGTACCCATACAAACTTAATCCTATTACCCCACTTGAGACATCCGTTCCTCTCTCTTGTGTGACAAAAATGAGATTCCCCAAGTGCCCCAAGAAATGATCCTCAGACACCTTACAAAATTAGTGTAAGTTTCCCTAGAGAATACACATGATGAATTGGGATTTATACCTAATATTACTCAGACATGATATGCCCTCAACTCCAAAATAGTAAGAATTTATAGATTCCCAACATCTTCATATTTCTATACATGTCCAACATCACCATCATCTTTGACCGTAGGTAGCTTCCCTATCACAATAGTAAGAAACATTATTAACCAGTTTCAACTTCAAGATGGAACCATGAATGATATTTATGAACATGAATCAAATATATTAGGGAGACCCAAAATATGAAAAAAGATAAAAGGATGAATCAATGGAAGGAGGAATTGACTCATTTTGATCAAGGAGCATACATCATAAACCTTGGTGGTTCAGGCTACCCTTCTTTGGAAGCAGGACTGTGGTGTAACCACACTATAGGGGACATGATTATTCCAAGAATGTGAACCAATCCAAGAGGAAAAAATAAAGCACATGCAATGCGTAACCCAATATAAATCCTCAAAAAAATTTGTGACATAAAATACTCTCAAACATACATTTAGGCTATGTTTGAGAGTGTTTTTTGAGATTAAATGAAATTATCATTGATGTATTAAAAAAATAAATGTAATGGATTAAATTAAACTACCAATTATTTTTGTTCATTCCATATTAAATTTAACCTCTTGATGGGGGTTAAGTTTTTTTGGATTTTTAATAGAAGTCAGTCATTTATGAAAATTTCATTTATTTGTAAAATACTATGCCCAATAGTGACCAATAAATTTAATGTTATCCATTATATCTCATTCTCTCTCCCAAAAAAATATTTTAATCATTTAAATTTTTTATTATATTTCATTTAATGTTGAAAATAACCCTCAAAAAGTACACTTGATCTATTTTTTCACTTCTAGTATTTATTTTAGTTTTTTTTTCAATTTCCTTGTACGAGTCACCTTGAGAGTGCGGTGAATTTATGGTGGGAATATTTTTTAAAATCTATCTTCTTTGAATCCTATCACTTGTATGGATTTTGACTAATTATTAGACAGGTCTCCTATCTAAACCATTCTACTTTTCTTTATATTTTTATTCTTCAATCTCACCCTTAATGGATATATCAGTAATAAGTAAAAACATGAATTTATTAGGATCACAAGATGTACTTGGTATACACCCCAATATGGTTAGTCTAGTATAATGAGTGGGATAGTTCATTACTCCTCACCCATTTACTATTATCATTGAATAGTATAAGTTTTTTCTAGACCCACTACTCCTAAGGATCACTTCTTATGTGTTGATCTCACTTCCTATAAATTGTATAGATAAGTTCCATATTACAATATCAATAGAACAAGATAAATAATTTAGAGATCACCTTCATGAATAATATATCAATGTTTCTTGGATATCTCATGTATTTTATGTATACTTCCCTTCCTAAGAGTTTTTAGATATTCAATGGACTATATCCTTCACTTCTTCTAGAGAATGAATCTAAATTTTTCACATTCTAACCATGAGTCCTGATTCTAGATTATATTCCCCCCTCCCCCTCTCCCTCTCTCTCCCACCCTCTCTCTTAGATAATCACATATATTCCATTTTCTTCTTATGTTGTTCCTATTCATTAGTAATTATTCACTATATATTTAAAGGGTTAATCAACTTCTCCTCTCATTACCTATGAATTATTTCAGCTTGAGATGCATAGTCAAACCATCTAAGTTATATTAAATAACTTCGTCAATAGTTTTGGGACATAATAATATCATAAAAAACTTCTACCACATCCATAATCAGTCCCTTAATAATTAAGTCATGTTTTGAATAAATGGAAGAAATACTTCTTTTCCACCTATCTCAACCTTCTTTATTCACCGTTATTCCACTATTTGAATTTTTTTATGCACTCAAATTATCATCATAAATATTATTAATTCATTTTATAAAATTAATTATGGGATATAAAAGGTTTTGGGAAATAAATCAATTCATTTTAAAGTTAAATAATAATCCTATTTAATCTCAATGCTTTAATTTGTTCCAGGTATAACTTCTCACCATGTTCAACGCGTACTATAGTACATTACTTATAGTTAGAAAAAATTAATTTATATGACTTTTAATAAATGTAATAACACTTTCTACTCAATAAAAGTTCACATTTATAGATTATACTTGAAATGACATGACATGCACTATTTCTTCTTATTGCATCATAAAATGTGTATAACTATTATTCAAATCACACCATTATTTTTTTTGATAAATTAATTTGTCTTTATAATAAAACTTCTTATGAATATATTTTGTTTAATAAAATTGAAAATTAACCTTTATACTAGACAAATCCATAGTATTGTTCATAAATTTGGTATATTATAAATTTATAACCACACATCTAAGTGTCATCACTATTCTATAAGATGCATGGTTGATATCTATAATGTCGTGGTATGGTATCCACTCGATAGTGTCATGAGTTGAGATTCTACATGAAATAGGGAACAAATATTGATACACCAGAGGATATTTAATAATGGAGAGGAAATAATCCATGTCATAAAGAGGATATGCCATAAAATTGGAGCTAAACACACAATATAAATAACCAAAAAATATCCATAAAAAGCATTAGATAATTCAAAATAAAATGGAACATAATGCTATAAAAAATTTAAATTTCATTATAGAATCTCATGGTCACACGCACATACATCAACTAATCTCCCACTAGGTCAATAATATCTAAAAAGTAAACAAAATAGAAAAAAGTACAAAATCATTCCTATTTCCATCCCATAACCTCAATAACCATCTAACCAAATACTCATTAAGTTACCATTTCCCGATCAAATAAACATCATATACTCTAACCTAAAAGAATACATATCATCTATACACACACTTAGGTTACCATACAGGGTGTGAGAATTATATCTCAGTAGGTTATTATAAATTCCCTTTAGTATACTCTATCATATATGAGTATTCATGAGGAAAAATAAACATGTCACAAAAGTGTGTGTATTTTGTGTGTTAACCAGGACGCCATGAATCTTTGTGCATTAGGTCATCATGTGATTACTAGGACACCATGAAACTATACTATAAATACTTTGTAACCATATAATAATTCAATTATTTCCACATTCCATTGAACTTAATACCCATCTCATACCTGAAGACTCAGGGTAGGCATTATCTATGCCCTCAACCTGTTACCTAAAGGAACAGGGTATTGTCCTATGTACAAATTCAAAAACCACTACCCAAAGGAAGAGGACATAGTCTAATATATAAATCCAAAACCAATACCTTATCACTCTAGGTAGGGTCCATCATCCCCATATTTTACAACATCATTACCAAACCTCCCACTTGAGGAGGTCCACTATCATGACTCAAGCATTATTAATTAAGGAAAAGGTCCTAATTTAGGCACATGAGGACTTAATATTATCCATGGTAGTCCAATAAATTCCATATAAATCATTGTGGGGTTAGGACATGGGATCCCACTTCACCACCTGGCCCATATTCTATCATAAGAACACACAATATCATTAGCTCGTCACTCTGAGCACTAGTCACTTAGACTTATCCCCTAACATCAAATCATATCTTGTCTTTCCCATATAGGAATAAATTGGGATCCCTACACCCACCATAGTATATTGTCATTAATACCATCTTGTATTCATCATCCATCAATGAATAAAATTCAAATAGGTACCTTCGACCTAGACCTCAAGGCATAATCTATACTCATCAACATGGGTCTCGCTACCCAGGGACTATATCGGGATATCTTACTCTAAGACCCTTAGAAACCTGATTAAAAGCAATATAATCATTCCCTTGACCTATTCTGGGTTTGGTATTACATATCTCAAATTAAATATCTTAATATTTCACCTAAAGGAAACCCTATTGGTCACACTAAGTCTTTTCTTGGAGGACTTATCCTACCCACAATGCTCACTAAGACTCAATCCACAACCAAGAGTGTGTCTCTATCTAGGCGCGAGATGTACAACCATATCACCCATAATCACTAGGGATAAGCCTCTAATTCCTTCACAACCAGCCATAGTTAAATCATCATAGGATACCCACATTGAATCTTAGTCCCTTAGACCTACCAAGGGTCTCCTGGTAACTAATCCAACACTTGCATCCCTTGTTAAAAAAGTCACCATGCAGTCCCAAATTACTAAAGTTCTGAAGTACAATTCTCATAGGTCACTCTCAGTCCCTATCTATCTACTTAGTCCCATAAAATATGATTTAGGTATTCCATCCTAAATAATAATTATTTATAACTTTATTAAAGGGGACACCTACCACCATAAAGGATTTATTATCTAATCCATGCTCTATAGGTCTCCGTCAATGCCCATCCATGCCCCGTATAAGCTCGTACCTTCACCTGAGATCTATCTCACATCATACGACATACATAATTAATAATAAAAATTTAAAATTGATTATATAAATTAAATAAATGAAGAATATATACCAAAACACTCACTGGGTTATTTTTTTACCCCAAACGTATGACTAACCACCCAAGGAAGATCAATAGGACATCCCCGAAACCATACCAAGAAAAATATCTATCAACCAATACCTAAATAGTAAAAAATATCTTAAATCTTCATAAAAACCTTAAATAAATCAAAGTAGTGAATTACCTCAACTGAAATAGAAAAGGAAGGTCAGTGATCATCCTCCCAAGACCACATCAAGCCACTCCACATGAAATATCCATCAAATCAGGATGATTTTTCTATACTCCGGTGAAATCATCACCAAAACGCTATCCTAAAAAACCCTAAAAATAAGATTCCATTGAAGAAGGAAAAAAAGGAATAATGAAAAATTAATTCACCAATAATATCTATGAAATATCACCCAAAACCACTGCACTCCATGGAGAATTAAAGGGAGGAAGGGGTGGGGAGTGGTTGAATTAAATAGGCTCATCCAACACATTATTTCCCCTAAAAATCAATGGGGTGGATTAGTAAATTATCAGTATTACCCTTATTAAACAATTGGGTGGGAGAATCATTGTAGTGTCACCATAGGGTACATGGAACAATACCCTCTCATAAGGAAACCCTTTACCACAACCCGTAGAGTCGTAGTGCAAAGAACAACCTCTAACATCAGGTGTGGTAGTGAATCAGAATTCTATGAAACAAACTACCTCTAAGAGACAGCTTGAAACCCATCCCCTAAGGGATATATACAGTGAAAACCTTTGGGGATATGACATGGTCTCTATAATCCCTTATGAGTACACATTCATGAGAATTTCAGATGAATTTTGAGTTTTTAATTTAGTCAGCAAGTTAGATTTTTAATCAGGCTTCATGATAAATTTTCAAAAGTTTAAACCTCTGAAAATAAGTCTTATGAACATGGAATGGGGATTAAGTGGTATCCTAGATGGTTTTGGAAATAATTTAGGTAGTCTGGGGTGTATGGGCTATAGAGTATCTACACCCTATATCCACTAGTTATTTGGTGGCCCTCTAAGGGGGGAAATGAAATTCCCTACCCTTGGGTTTTAAAGGGGGAAAACCCCTTCAATTTCCTTCCTCTTATGAACATGACTAGAGGGTATCCTATACTATCCCTTCCTTCATCACCTTAGTTTATGGTGGAGTTCTTGGGTGTTTCCTTAAATATATTGAGGCACAAGATCCTCTCCTTCCTCCATTCCATCTTCTTCCTCTTTCCTCATTTGAGATAATTTTACTTTAGGTAAAAAATGAAAATTTTTACAAAAAATGGTTAAATCTACCAATTTTTATGGGTCATTCATGTAGCATAGGAATATGAATTTCCAAGATGATGTCATCTGATCGTCTCTCATGGTTTCTTCAAAGGTACTTCTCACTGTGGAATTATATCAGGTTTTTAATTTAAATTGAATTAAATCAATTATGAAAATGGTTTTGGCACTTAGGTATTTCCCCAAGAATGGTGTGAGGAGTCCCCAAAAGACCTCCCATAGGTAGTTAGCTTATATTATATCATGGAATGGGGACATGGTGAGGTTTTGGGTGGTTATGATAATTTGGTTAATTTTTTTATTAATTGTAAATGTTGAAGTTAATTAATGAATGATGTTTAGAATTGTTTGAAACAAGCTAGGGGATTGGGTGCTGGTATATGATTTGAATAGATATTTTAGGTCTTGGTTGATCTTATATGGTCTTTGGAAGAGTTTCCATCCCTTGGAATCAAATGGAAAGTATTTATTGGGTCTTTCATATGATAATAATTGACTACTAATATAGAGTGATAACCAATCCTATAATGGGATTTGGTAAGTATTAATGAACATGAATAAAATCTATTAGAGAGTCCCAAAGTAGGAAATAATTCCACCAAAAAGGTATTTTGAGCTCAACCTTCTATCTTATTGACCAATTTGAGTTCCTAAACATCATTGGTAAAATACCCTAGTGACCTCCTTCCTTTGAAAATTAGGTTCTTATCTTGTTATTGGTGGAGGATTCATTGAGTGTTTCTTATTCCATGTATAAACCCCATTAGAAATCATCAAAAAAATGGTGAACCTGACATGAATGATTTTTAGAGCATAATCAACCCTCACAATCAATAATTTGGTTAAACTCACACATTTTTACCTATTTTGAAACAAAAAATGGTGTACACAACATGAATCCTTCATTTGTGTCAACCATTTTAAAATGGATTTATTATCCAATTCCCATTGGGCCATTTATTTTTGTGTATTACATGAAAAAAAATGATGAACCCAACAGAAATATTTTACTAAACAAAACAACTAATTCTCCCACACATCAAACCATTTTGTCTTACATATTCTATAAAAAAAGAGGCCCAACATGAATCCATTAAAGAAATCACACATGCACTAATTTGTTTACATGTAATGCAATTATAATGGGTTTTCTTATTTGTGTTTGTTTCTTATCAATCATAAAATCCACTTGAACTCTCTTATTTTCAAATGGAATACTACCAATAATTATATAATTACACAATAACAATATTATTAGATGGGTCCTCATTGAACTAGAGGAAACCACTTCCCACCCTGTGCCTTCAACACTATAAAAACACACTAATCAGATAGTACCACTTGGATGGTACTACCCTGAAATTGTAGGTTTCACATGAATCCCTATAGGAAATGAATCCACACTAATCGTCAGCCCAATGTTTATCATTGTTGAAGAAAAAAACAACACCCATTGCAATTTAGAACTATTTTGAGAGCCTCTCCCCATGACACATCAGTATGTAACTCCCTTATCATATGGTGGTGGATCAAGAGGTTGTAAAAAACCTAACAATAATATAGGATTCAAACCAGAAGGATCCTTCTAATTTTTATCACCATTAATATCATGTGGTTTAAATCTCTTAGCAACAAACTATGGATTCCACCTCACATGTATTTGCTTGGGTCACCTAGCTCTGAGTGCCTAGGACAATCTGTTAAGTTTGGAAAACCATAAATAACTGGGAGTGGGCCCACATCCATGATTCTATTGAGGAATCCCAACAAAATACTATGATAGAAACCTTTGAGAATTTATATCTTCTGGCATGATCCCAACAATCCTACCAATATATTTTGAAAGTACCTGAAGAATCTTGTCAGTATATCTCAATAAAGAATAATGGTAAGACACATATTCCTACCTCTATAAATGAAAAATGTTGGTATATTCTAATAATAACTAGAGTATAGGAGCATGCACACATTCTTACTCTAACCAAGGAATGGGTTCACATTCTTGTTCCATCTGAGGAAGCATATCGGCACAACCTGGAGGCAATAGAGGGGTATTATTACATATCTCCACACATTCTAAAAAGATGAAAATATATATTAGAAACATAAGAATTTAGGGGAAAAACAAACATTATCACCCCCACCACCAAAGTATCTTATCAATACACTTTATGTGTTATTCTGATGTAGATGCACATTCCTACTCCCATTTAGGAGGGTTATCGAAACACACCCATGTACAATATGATCAACCACACATTCCCATTTCTTTGGATAGAATTTTCCCATTCCAATAGACACTTCAAGTAAGTCACACATTACTTCCTAAATAAAAAAACTTATCAAAATACTTTGATAATAACATGAGTGTATCTTAGGTAGGGTCCTCTATATGAAAATCATTATTCACAACATGCGACTCCAACCGCCCAATGGAGAAAATATACATATAAATCTAAATAAGGGAAATAAGAAGTTAAAAATCATGGCCATGTTACTACTCTAATTAATTATAGTGGTTTTAAGGACCTTGGATATTTATCAATAGAGTACCAAGATCATGTTGAATCAATGTTCGATCAAGGAAGTAGCAGTTATAGCTACAAAGGTCCTCTAAAAAAAATTCTACCAGTAACTCTTGGGATTCTACTTAGAGTGTTTACCATGAAGTTATTTTTGATGATCATACAAAGATCAATCATGGGAATTTTTATCATGATGAGTAATATAAAATCACTCCTCATGATCAGAAGATAAAATGGTAAGAAGGTCCCGCCGTTTCCATTTCCCACCATGAAGGTCCACTCTAGGAAATATGTTATAGGATTACTCCTTGTGGATAGATGTTGAGTCATGATGGTATTACTACCCATGATGGTATTCACTACGATGGACCTCCCCATAATGATATTCAATTTTGGAAAGAAGGTCCTCCCCTTTCTAAATCAACTAAGATAAGGCCCACATATCTTGAAACACTTGAGAAAATGAGGCAAACCGTGCCGAATTCCTTGCCTTTGACATGAAACATTTTTTCTAATCCAGAAGGAAACCCAAGGAAATGGTCAATCTCAGAACCAACCTTAGACTATTTATCTTCTACCACAATAGAGAATATTTCTACCAAACATGATTTCAACCACATGATAGTCAGGAACCAACTAGTTTGGTTTGATAAAGTGAAGGAATGTCTCACTGAATATTAATATAACACTTTTATTATAATGAGAAAACTATCCAAAGATAATATACCAATAATTTTTTGGCCTCTTCCCAACCCTCAATATTGTATTCCAAAAACTATGATAGAGTAATATATACATCATATTCATCTAAATATGTGAATGAATCCTCACCATTTAAAATTAATTTTCTTTACGTATGAAAGATAATAAAATAATGTTAAAGAAATAGAATAATTTCACTAATATATTTAATTGGACTCCCTTTGACTGTTTTTTTAATTTGGAAAGTAAAATGAAAATACTTAACGCACATGCCTTGATGATTTGAATAATCTACATCTATTGATGATTGATGCTCTATACAATGTACATATAAAATGATGGTATAACAATGATGAACTACATTTTACCTTTCTCCCCAACCTTCAAACCCTAAAAAATGTGACATCATGTAATGTAATTTATTTTGGAAAAATCTAAGAATAAAGCTTTGTACATAATAACTAGTATTCTCAATAGGGATCATCCCTAAATAAATCTCAAAAATGTCAGACCCGATGAGAGTGATCCATCGAAATACTCTTACATCCAGAATATTAAAATATTGAACTAGATTATCATTTGAGAAGATTCAAACCTCAAGTGGAAGAATTTACACTAGTAGAAAACAAATCATAATTAGAACATGCACTACATACAATCTATGCTTGGATATATATTATCAAGATTAAGAGGACAATGATGATGGATACAGAAGAAAAAATCAAGGAGAAACCTCGACCCATAGGGAAAGAGGTATTCTTACCATAACCATATCCTTTATAAAATCAAGTCTCAAATGGTCCAAAATATTGCATCAGTGGAACAAGATCAGCCCCATCCTACAAGGTTAAGGTAATTTTTGCCTCAACTTGTTCCCCCCCAGCAGAAGTTGATATTTTTCAAACTGGAAGGTCTATAAAAAGATTAATCTCCATAGTTTATTTCATCCAATGACCCATTTATATCCTCAAGAATGCGTAAAACATGGTGTTTTTGGAGAATCTCTTGATTACCCATCATAAAGTAGTTTTAAGAGAATCCTGGAAGGAAAAGATGAATCCTTGTAGAGGTATCAAGAAAAAGTGACCCTTCATGAGGGAAACTTCTCCATAAGATCACAATATATTTACCAATAAATACTCTAAGGGTGATCAATCAACTTATCCTTCGATTGGTGATGTGATTAAAACAACACATTGTGCATCAATAAATATTATCAACACTGGATCTGAAGATTTTATGAATCATGAATCCAATGTAGGGGAATATGAGGAGAAATATTATTTTTAAAATACAGTCCAAACCAAAATGAATGAAGATATTGTGCATAAAATAAATACAAGGTAAGCTAAACATTTTTAATTTGCATCAAATGGTCAGCTACCACCCCTCTTAAGACCATGAAACAAAGAAAAGGAAAAATTTATGGATACATCTCACACATTACCTAGAGAAGATAAACCCCCTATAAATAAATAATTATTCAATCCATATGAGAAAGAAAATGTAGTTGTTAAAGAGAATCAATGTTGAGTTTCTTAGATTTAATATCCCTGGTGGATATGTTCTCTAGATAGAGCCTCATATTACCTTCTAATAGATCTCTCTAAATAACAAGATCCTATCATACCAAAAAAAAGTAGAGCTTAATCATCCTCTCAATCTAGGATCTAAAAAACAATTTATTTATATCTGATGGTGGAATGAAGTTAGGATTTCCATCCATTAATACAATAGCTGGGATTATTTTAGGTGAGCTACCCCAGGCCAGCCCATACTGGATATTAAATTTAAATATAGGTAGGCCCTCTATGTCAGGATCCACTCTCCACTGCCACTATTTAAGTTTCATCCCAACCAACTATTCCATTAGAACCCATTAACACCATTGGGTCGTTGACAACCCGATTGGAAGCTTGGAAAGGGTGGCGTGCACCATAAATCTTTACCCTGAGTGGATGGATTCAACTATTCCTCTACATAACATTGGAAATATAAATTTCTTAAATTTTAGTTTAATGGGGGATATAAAGAATCAATTGATTCATTTTGTGCGTTGGTGGGATCCCATGATGGGAAGCCTCAAGAAGAATAAAGTAGTCAAACTTCAATGATTTGTACAGATGCTAGAGGGGATAACTTTTGTCTAATACACTAGTTTTCAAGACAAATTAATAATTGGATAGGAGAATCTATACTAAAAATTGTGATATCAATTCATCTCTTCATTGTGAAGGAAAATATTCATTTATCTTTAATATTTAAAACAATGTGGGAATTGGAGAGTCTCAAAATTTATCTCTAGGTTGAAGGATTTGGCTTACTCTATAAATTTGAAACTCCCCAAGAAGATTTGTTAGTTCGGTGTATATATAACCTTCACAAAGAGATACCAATACCACTCAATCTAGTAAAATATACAGGAAGATTCAATGAACTTTCCAAGGTTTGAAAAATATTTAAACACACCATTCAATGAGAAAAAACAAATTCTTGATCCAGAATGAAATCTCAAGGATAAAGAAATTGAAAATTGGAAACCAAAATTATTACACTTAATCCAAACATAACACTAGATTCATAATTTTGTCTAGCATAATAACACATATAAGATCCTCCTAAATGGAAACAATAATAGAAACATCACCATTAGGATGGGATAAAAGAGCAGAATCATTCATCATGTGAGGATCTGAAGAATAAATTTCATTCCTTCTAAGATGATAAGGTCTTTGAATAATTCATAACTACCTTGGGGAATGATTTATTACTATAAACAGAGCCTAGAAGTCCTGATCATGTTGGTTTCAATTATCTCCAAAACTATTTCCCCTTTCACTGAACATTGGTCCATACCATCCAGAAGTGTTTTATTTTAAAAGAAATTATCTAGAATATGGTTGATTTTGGATATGTGAAATTAGTGTATCCACTAGAACAAGTGGAATTTTTTTCCGTTACTCTAGATGAATAAAATAGTTGGAAAGAAGTAATATGTAAGGGTTCATAGAATTTTAATGACTGGATGACTAGAAAGATAGTCAATTGAGCTCATGATATTTTCAGAGCATAGCAAAACTAACCAATAATGTCCCTTATTTCATATTCCATAATGAAACTGGATTTTGACACCCAAATCATTCAAGATTCAGTATTTTAGAAGTCAACATAACTAGAAAGAAAAGAGTCAAGTACATGAATATGAGCATGTGTTAATACCCAAGACAAGCCTGAACCTTTCATATTTATTGCCTATAATACTGGGAAAATATGAACCACCCCACAAAATGGATTCCCCATTATATTAAATTTTTCTATTTATATATATTAAAGACATTTATTTAATAAAACTTTTTTTTATGAAGAGTAAGAATACGAATATGAGTTTCTCATACCTAATAGGGGAGCTGAAGGAAAAGACCATATAATCCAAGTGAATAGGGGAATATGTAGTTAGGGCCAAGACCAATATCCTATATACATTCATTCCAGAGTTATATATGTGGATGATACCCATAATAATAATCTTTACAAATCATAAAAGGAACATGGAGACACACCGACATCTTTCAAGAGTCATCCAAAACCAATTATTTTGGAAAACTGACTAACAAGTGTATAACCATATTAATAGTGCAAATAAGTGGGAAAAACAGGTCGACTTGATCAATAAACTATTGGTGTTCCTTAAAATTTAGTTAAAATCCTGACTCATCTACCTCAAACAATTCATCCCTTAATAAAGATGCCAAGGATCATCCCCAAAACGACGCTAGGAAGAACCTAACTTTGGAAAAAAAAATATGAAAATTTTAAGTAGTTGGATATGGTTCCATATAGTTATTAAATCTTATATTCCCTTAATTTATCAAAATTTGTTTGGGAATTACTTTTGGAGGTATTATTAAGACCATGCGGGTTTAAAGCTGAGGTCACTTCTATTGAATTTTATCACGAAGAGATTAATCTTGTAGAATGTCACATGGTCTTCTTTTTCATTGATAAGGGAAGGGAAACCATTCTATATGGTCACCTAAGACCCTTTTATATATCTGGAAAACTTGATAGCATTGAAATTCATTGATATTTCATTAATAAACACTCAATAATTAAATCAATTCCACACCAGTGAAAAAAAGGATTTTTCATGTCATTTTTTTATTTTTTAACATTGGTTACAATGCGATGTTGCATATAAGTTTTTAACATCTATTAGTAGATATAGATGTTATAAATAATTTTTTTTAATGTTTTCATGTTTTTTATTTCATTATCTATGTGAAAGGTTTTCCATAATTTATTTTTATGTCATTTATATGAAATCCGATGTGAAAATGAATATGATTCATGGTTTAACATATTAGTTATATTAAAACCGACATGAAAAATATTTTTGAAAAAAATAAAGTTATATTAATTAATTACCTCCCAATAGTATAGTATATCAGTAGTAGAAAAATCATAGTATACTAGAAAATTATCAGTAAAAAAATAACACCAACACAAACATTTACAATTTAAACTTTCAACTTTACCATATATATTAAAAATGAACTTAAACCCAATAATAAATATAAAATAATTCTACCATTCAATTTGTTTGTGTCTTATCTCTTTTTTATTATAAGGTTGATGGTGATAGAAATTCTACAAATTAAAAATAAATAATTTAACATGTATTCTAAATAAAATGACAAAAAAATTAAAGGAAAGGTTTATAACAAAATCTAACCTTCTGGAACTTTGCAACTGAACCAGTTGAAATTATTTCAAACATAAATCTTAGAACATAGTATCTATATTCCATTACTCTTAATTTATGAAAATTTAATTTAAAATAATTTTTTTAAAAAACATTTTAATTACTTACAGCCAAAAATTAGTAATTGTAAATGAAAAGTCACCTTTTATTTTACATATTTGATCTTTTCTCTCTTCATCCTTATTGTCTCTATAAAGTAATTCAATTATCTATTTTAAAATAATATGTTTGAAATAAATTTAAATATAATTATAATATATAAAATTATTAAAATATTCAAACTTACAGGTTTAGTATATTCATAAAATTAGCTCGCACTTCACCATAGTTAGAGAATAGCAAGTAAAGTGTCTTTTCCCTTGGAAAAAAACACCCAAAATATAATAAACACTAATATATAAGAAAATAAAATGTGAGTTTTTATTCTGTTAATATATATATATATATAACACTTTATGATATATATGTTTTAAAATCTTGAAGATAAGGAAGCATATTATACTAAATAATTACACTCTTTTGAAGTCTTTCAGCAATATAAATCATTCATTCTACATCAATATTTGTCCTCACTATAGGTGAAATAAATTTTGGGTCCATAACCCCATATACTATTGTTTTTTCATGATTCATAAAATTTTTAAAAAGATAACTAATACAAAAAGTACAAGGTTTCAATAAATTAAAATAACAGAAAGATATATGTTAATAGACTTGCATGGAAAATACTTTCATTGTCTTGATGCCAAAATCATCCTTAATTACAAGAAACATGATATATTTTTTAAAAATCATCATAGTAATTTCAAGACCAAAAATTTTATCTTCCATTGGAATGTTATAAAGATCCAACAACTAATTTGAATATGTTTATAATCTATCTATACAAGAATAAGTTGTATCAAAATTCATAACAACCTATATTTTTTGTTCTCTATATAGTATGTCTTTACCTTTAGAGTATTCCTGTTAAAAAAATAAACAAACTTATATAAACTGTATAATGTTAAAAAAATAAAAATAAAATTAAATAAGGGATATAGTATACACATACCTCTATGGTAATTTTTTGAACAATTATAGAAGGAAAAACAAAAAAATGTTGATACTCTATCCAACTGTACTAACCTAATCTATAGGAAACAGTATTATTACTAATATATCTATAATATCATATACAGTGACCCTATGATTCCATATCTCTATATGTTGGTGATGAATGGTATCACCAATATAATATATCATCCCATATGAAACAATATGATGATCAGGATCATTAACATAAAACTCACAATAAATGGTAAGCTGTAGAGGAGGTGGTGTAGGTGTTTCATAAGTAGGAGGAGTAGGATTTGAATGAAAAGGTGGAGGAGTGGTATAATCAGCCTAAAATTATCTTTTATATCTGCAAACATCGACTGTACTAAATCTCTGATCCTTCCCCCATCGTCTCATGAATTTTCTAAACTACAGCTTCTAAAGATTCTATTTTTCTTTTATAAACATCCTTTATTTTAGAATATTCTGAATGTGGAAATACTTTTTTTCTGACACACCCTTAGGGTATCCTTATACATGGCCCAAGTTTTCAGGATTTCACAATATTGTATCTAAAATATCCTTCCTACCTTTAACTATGAAGGTTCTTTATGTGCTCTTCTCCACAAGATATTCCTATATAGATTATTTGAAAAAATACCTAGGAAATCACAATATCTAAATAATTTTTTTAACTGAAATAAATAAATAGAGTAAACATATTACAATACTATCATATTCAAGACTTGAATATTCTATAAGGGATTTCCATTTTCACACATTCGAGCCCTATTCTATTTTTCATTTTAAGCTGGGGGAGAGGTGGATCATGAAGACTAAGCTCTTAGTTTTTAAAAATTTTAGCTTTCATTTGTTCTTATAATAACTTATTCCCTACATGAGATAAATTAATGGGCTATATGTTTTTGGATTAGATCTATTGATGATATATCCTCATTTACTATAAATTAAGAATAAATAAATCATTAATATAAAAAAACTTATAAAAGGTAACATTACACTTAATAAAATTATTATTTTTTGTATACTTTAAACTAATTCTTTCCATGAATATTTATCTAGAAATGGATATATATCATATGTATTTTTATGTCTTCTATGTTCAAATACGAAATCTGAGGTGAGGGTTGATTTAAAATCGCACCATCTCTTATCAACCAATGCTAAAAATTTCATCTTGAATCCTCCAGTATTAGTTATATCATGTGTCATCTGATAAGATAAGGTAAAACCTATATTAGTATAAAAATTTCATGATAATTAAAATAATCAAAAACAAACTTACAAAAATCATGTCCCATAATTGAGATATTGTTATTTTGTCGACACTTCTCCAATAAACAATCAAAATACTAACTTTTCTTTTATCCTATACTACAATAAAAGTCCTGAATTGTTTTGAATATTTAACCCTTAGAACATCATTATCACCAAATTAAATTGGTATCTTTTGGTCCCATATATGGGTAATTGATAATTTTGGTAAATGTGTGCTTCCACATTTACCAACCCTCAAACACTTTCTTCCCCTATGGAAGTAGATGCCTCTTGTATAGAAGGATGAGGAGGCTCATCAATAGAAGTATGTGTATGGTCCTCCCCAGAGGTATATGTGTGATCCTTCCCAGAAGTATGTGGAGGATTAGAGGCTGGATCTATAATTATCCTAAAAATCAAAGTAATAAGCAATTAGTACAAAAATATTAAAATCCAACTATTACACACAAATGTAAATAAAAAATAAAAAATGATCAAATAAAAAGTAAAATTAACTGAAAAAAATTATTCATATATTTTATAATTAACTAAAATAATAACAACATTAATGCAAGATGAAATCAAATAAATGAATGAAAAAAAATCCAAAAATGGTGTGTGAATGGTTAAAATCATCCAAATTATTACACAATTTTTACACTAAAAATAATATTCTTTTGAATATATGAAAAAATATTCAAAAAAAAGTAAACTAAAATGAAATAATTTTTATTAATATTTTTATATTAGTTAACTAAATCTGACAACATTAATGAGATTTGAAAAGACATAAAACAATGAAAAAAAATAAAAAATGTTCTGTGAAAAGTAAAAATACTCTAACGTATTACATTATTTTTTACAACCAAAAATAATATTATTAGAATATACTATTTTATAATGTTTTTTATTTTTATTAAATATATTAGATTAAAAATAACTATTTTCCACAAAATAAAAAATATATAAGTTATATAAGGGTAAACATGGTAAAGTAAAGAAATATGAAATAATATAAACAAAAAATTTAACCTATCAATTATAATATGTGTATTAATAAAGAATATAAATCTAATAAATCTAAATTTTTATGAAATTTAAAAACATAAGAAAGAAATAAACATATGTTACCTATAATATTAAGAATTTACTAAAGTATTTTTTTTCAAAATTCCTTCCTCATGATCATTCCATATGACACAAACCATGTATATGATGTTCCCATCAATATTATCTGTTAATATTTCCATAGAAGTAGGGATCTCACATAAATCAGTATCTTCGTCAATTTTTTATCACTAACATAATATTTTTTACTTGTAAAATAATATACTACTGCATATCAGATTAATCAATAGAATTTTTTTTTCATGTATTTACCTGAGAAAAGGTTCGTTTTTGTATTCCAATTGATACATATTAACTAGTTCCATTCAAAATTCATCATGTCTAACACTCTTGTTATGATAACCTAATTTAATTTAAACACTAGAACTTAAAATTTAATGTAATTAACCTCCAATATTACTTTAATTCATATATAATATTCACTTGATGTAGAAATAGGTTTTTTTTGGCTTTGACAGTCTAAAAAATGCATTTCTTTTGTGAACAACAATACAATAATATTCTAAACTTTACTTCTATTATCCTAATAATTCGTATAAAATGTATAGCCATTAATGTCATACCTGGATCTATTATTAAATTTAAACTTAGATCATCCACTAATTATCTCAATGTTTCTAATCCATCGGATCTACCAAACACAGTCTCTTTAAACTACGAAAGAAGTTCATTTATACTCATTCAAAATCCACATATCTTTATTCTTTTGATAAAATTGGTTTAACACATTAATATACATTTTTATATATAGTTGTGTATAATCTATGTTATTCAATATATATAAATGTAAATTCATTATATTTTCACCTTTCAACAATTTTACTTTTAAGCATAGATCTCATTCCACCATAATTAAATATTTCATAGATACATGTAGGAAAACCTATATGATCCACTATAGACACGTAGCTTGTAAAAAACTCTACAAACTCCTTAGAAATATACTTCTAAAAAATGGAGGCCTTAGGTCGATATAGATTCTTAATATACCCCTTTAATATCTTCATATACCTTTCAAAAGTATACATCCAACATAAATATGTAGTTATGTGAATATTTATTTCTCACACAAAATGAACCCTTAAATGAACCATGATATCAAAAAATTTGAAAGAAAATAAATTTTCAATTTAAAAAGTATAGAAACAACTTAGTTCTCCGAATTATTCAAAGCATTTAGATCAATAAACTTATTAAAAATTGAATTAAAAAAATAACACACCTTCATGATATTTATTATGACATGGATGGTAAATATTCCACACAATAAAAATGTTTGGATTTGTTACATCATGTTGTGATAATCATGAGATTTCATATCTATCAACTTCAAATTATTTAATGTCACAAAATTTTTTACATTTCAAGAATAACCTTGAAAAACTTTTATATCATGAAGATACTGACAAAATATAATGTTATCCCTCTTGGATAATATATGAAATGTTGAATATAGGTATGTTATATCTCGATCTATAGTGGGATCTAACTCTAAATTCATTTCCATTGAGAGTAAGTCCAATTTTTCATTAAACCCATATTTAGTATTTCTTTTAATATATAACAATGTTCTAATCCAAATATCATAGATATTCTTCTCCTTGTGTATGAAATTAATGTTATTTTTGACCTCATGATATCTCTAATATGGTAGATCAAAAAAATTTGACTATTATTTCCAAATATTTATATCATTACCATATTTGTTTGTCTTTTTTAATTTCACATAAATGTTTTTCACCCTTTCAAAATGATCAGTGGAAAAAGGTTATATAGTATTATCAAATTTGTGTAAGCCATTAAATACTATTTTAATGTTATATAAGAGTGATCCATCAATAAAAACCTTTGACTAACCATGTATACTATTTTTTCCTGATTTTGTTGTTGTTGATAATATTAAGTTCATGGTTCAAAAATTGGGCAAGATTTATTCCCCTTAGCACTATATCCATAAAATTTTTCATATACTAAGAAGTTATCTATAGTGAAAATAATCATTACATGTATTTGAAAATATTCTATTTTATAATAATCACACCCCGTAATACCTTCCATAAAAGTTTCAAATCATAAATTTATGGTGAAAATAAAACATCAATATCATTTTGGGGTTATTTTAGTCTAGATATCATTAAAATCACCATGAAATATTTTCACTTAATACAAAATTTAGGAGGTAAGTTGTAAACTAAAAAAAACCATGGAAAATATGTTCTACTAAGGATTTTATATGGATTAATTCCATCTATAAACAATCAAATTATAATTTTACTAACTTCATTGTTTTAATATAGGAAAAATTTGATCAGTTTTCATCCACTATAAAACATTAGTTGGATGATGTAATTTTCCATCAAATATCTGCTCATATTTATTCTATCTTAACCTATTTTCCTTATTTTAATTTTAAAATAAATATCTAAAATGAGGAATTATAAGAATATACCAAAATTCCTTGGTATGAGACTCTATAAATGCTAAATTAGACTATGATATTTCATTCAACTTACACAGTGATGTCCTATATTTAAGAAAATCAGAAGAATAAAATCACATTTCTTCCTATAAAGAACAAAATCATTTAAAAATACATGAATTTTCTTATACCCCATTACCATTGGGCATAATATTTTATTCACTTTTTAATTTGAATATGGAATATCATTAGCTTTAGGAATCATGTCTTTCAATAATTATAGAAACTCTCTAAAACTCCTTTCACTCTATCCTTTTTTTACCTTAAAGTTAATCAATCTTAACACTATCTATAAAACCATAAATTATATACAACCCATATATAATGATTTTTAAGAATCACCATATAGAAAATCAATTGTCGGTTCTTTCTCAATTATGTCTACTTCACTATCATGAATCATTTCTTCAATTTGATTAGACTTATCATCTTGAAAATCATCATCATCAATAGATCTATAATTATTCCTAGTTTCTCCATGCCAAATATAAGGGATATAACTTGGATTAAAACATGGAAAAATAAATTATCTTTGATCGATCTACTTTTCAGACTATTTATATTTAAAATTTTTAGGTATGGATAGAAAAACATTTCATTATTTCAAACATTTCATTTAGAAAATTCCCAAAAAATATTTGACACCTTCATCGCATTTATTAATTATTAAAAGTTCAGTAATCCAACTTAAACTAATTATTATCTATAAAAAATATCATAAATTGAAAATAAGTTATTTTAATTTCTAATCAAATTAAAAAATTTATTTTATAAATAATAATAAAACCATACCATAAAATATTTCACAAGAAAAAATAAATACGATATATTTGATAAAAAAATATAACTTTGAACATACTAAATTATCATTCATTAATAAAAAATTCAAATAACGTAATATAAAAAAAATCATTCATAAATTAAAAAATATCTAAGATGTGACAATAATTAGAACTGAAAATTTAAATTGTAATGATAAAGCAACATCAATAGAAAATTGTAAAAACAAATAAAAATAAAAATAACTTTGATTCACATAAAATAAAAAAACCTCAAACCATAAATTGATATTGGAGTTGGGATGATTTAGAAGGTGAAACAAATGGTAAGAAGGCATAAGTGGAAGTAAATAATGGGTAACAGGGGATGGTGGTGGTGAATACAAACTAAAATATAAAGTTACATTAATGGAAAATTGTAACTGAAAATAAAAATGAAATTACCTAGTTTCCATAAGAAATAGAAAAAATAAATAAAACTCAAAAATAAAGAAACATCAAATAAAAATTAAAAATGGAAATACAATTAGATTGAATTCATGGAAAATAGAAACAATAAACACTATACATAAATTTAAATCGAAACTAAGACGAGTGAAACCAATGAGAAGAAGCGCGAGCGGAGGTCGACGATGGGTGATGGTGGATAGTTGTGGTGGAAAAAATGAATTATATTCAAATACAATGATCAAATAAAAAAATATATTTTTGGCCATAGATTAAAGAATGAATAGATTCAAGGTCATGGATTTAATATAGAAGGGTTAGGGTTCCCGGTGTGAGAAGAAAACGTGATGTCTTGCTAAAAAATGAAACAAATATAACTCATACCAATCAATAATTAAAATTATAAAGATTTTTCACTTTTATTATCCAATAATTTATGTGAAAAATTAGATTTATCACATCATTTATTCAATATTTGACACGTAAAATATATTTTTAAGGTTGGTAATTGATTAACTGATGTAGAAATTTTTTTATATGAGTTATTGAATAACCAATTTGAAAAGTAATCCAACATTTTTTTCACATTAGTTATTAAGTAACCAACATGAAAATATATTTTTTCACATCAGTTATTGAATAATTGATAGGAAAATTTTCTCTATTTTATTTTTCATATCGGTTATAGATAACTGACATGAAATACGCGTTAGAAAAAAATCAATTTTTATACTACCTCCAATTTAAATACTCTATCGGTTGGGTTACAAAGAAGCTAATTTATCCCCATGTTATTTAACACTTCAAATTAATGGTAAGAGTGAGTAAAAACCACTTATTTGAATCAATAATAGAGTCCAATTTAGGTACCTCATCTCCAACTATAAATTCTTGGTTATTCTATAGGATACAAATTTCAATGTTCTATTAGGGAGACCTAGGTTTCATTACCATATAGTTGTTCTTTAGTCATATTATCAATGAAAAAAATACAATATTAATGAAAAAATTAGGACATTTTGCGGTGATAAGGTTTCATTTGAATATTATGAGTCTCAATACATTAACACATGGATCTACTAGAGAGAAGGAAAAAACCTACGACTGATTATGTCACTCGGGATACTACTCCAAATGGTTTGGAAATGGCCCCATTTAACCTATTAAAAGATATTGTTAATGAATATGTACTTACTATTAATTAAATCGATGTGACTAGTTTATATTTAGGAATTTCTTCACTAGTGTTCAGGATATCATTCACATTATTCAAATTTGATAACTCCTAAGAAGTATCTGATCCTCATAATGTAAGAAATACCCCAAGATAAAGTTCCCTCTATTTGTCCCCAGAGTCTCAAAAGACCCTTGAGTCATTGAATGAATTATAAGAGACTCTTATATCACTAATAGATAGTTATAACACCTCTAATTTTTCTTATAAATATCGAGATATTGATGCCTACCCTAGGTTTTATGATTCCCCTTCATCACTCATTTCTCTTTAGATAAATGTAGAGATAGAAAAATAAGAGTATCATAGAGATGTCCCTCCAACATTTGAGTAAAGTGTATCCACCACTATTGATGATCATTAGAAAATATATTTGGGTACTAAAGAATGTCTTTATCCCATATTTATTAGTTCGACTATGTATTTTGACAAAAAAGAGGGGTATACCTATTTTCTAAATAATCAATGAGATGTGTGTTGGATTATAAGAGTTTATGATGGCTACAATAGGGGGTTGAATTTTAGTTTAATAATTAAACTAATACAAAAAAATTCCTCTTTAGAAAAAACGATTAGACTGATAATTCATCTGATGATCAGAGTATTCAAATCAGAATCTCAAATTGTCAGATATTTTAAATTTATTATCGGTATCATAGATACACCGATAAAATGGTTTATTATAAATATAAGTAATGAAATAACTTTATAATGTTAATTAACAATGGAATATTTAACTTGTAGAAACAAGTAAAAAAATATTATAATAGTAAGAATGAATTACAATCTTAATAAAATGTAATTTTAGTATTTAAACATAATAGTTAAGGAAGCCATTAATCTTGACTTAAGATATCTACAGCTTCAATACCTACTATAAAGGTATGTATTTCATTACCAGTAAAACCCTCTATATGATGATCAAAATATATTAGTCTTCATATCCCTAGAATTCCTTGATCCAATGGATAAAATTTAACACTATCTTTATTAAATAATAAATCCCCCAATATGATGATCGATGTCTCTATCTTCTTAGCCTTAGAATCCTATGATCTAATGGATTATATTCACCCATATTTCTATCCTCAAAATCCCTCGATCTAACTATGACCTGACACATTGAATAAAAAATAAAATAATTATAATGAATTTAAAATCATCACAAATATTCCTTAGAACTACATCTCTCTAAAATATTAAAAATCATATGAATGAGATATTTAAGAATATTGATCTTCATATGTTTTAAGTTGCAAATTCATCAGATCGCATATCATTAAATTACTTCCTATTTATAAAAAATTCTTCAATTTTCATATTTATGAGTTGGTTGCAATGGCCTCAGAAAACTTTCACTTTGATATCTCATACTAATCTAGATCTTGATCTTGACAGGCGAACATGAACTACATTTTATTTTTCCGATGTCATTTTTTAGAACCGTTACAATGATATTAAGTATTATTTTTAATAAAAACTTATAAATACATCAATTATAAACTTTGGATTGATAGATAGATTTCATTATTTTTTTTCAATATGATATACTAAAAAAAGTTTAATATGATGTATCAGTACTATTTTTATTCCAATGGTTATGTTTTTTTATTAGTATAATAGATAGAACCATTGGTTAGTACAATAGTTAGTCCAATGTATTGGAAATTCCTTCAGTCTAATGGATCAGTTTGAATAAATAAAATTTTATATCTGTTTTACTTTAGAGCCATTTATATGTTTGGTATAAAAATATGTCTTATATAAAAAAATTCTAAAACAGTTAAGATATATAATGTTAGTAAAATAGAGTTTTAAGAAGTTTTTTGTGATTTAAAAAACTAAATAAAGGAAAAGTAAAATGTAAAACATTTGACTCAACAATGTGTTCACCTAGAATTACATATAATTTTCTATCCATGATCCCAATGAAGCTATACACCACATGGGTTTTCTAGGGGATTTCAATGGTTACAAGAAGGCATCCAAAATAATGCATCTAACTTATACTGTTAATCTTTAAGTCAAGGTTGAAAAGCATATCAAATCCAAGTTCATTCAAGAGGTTCAATATCCGAAGTTGATCACCAACATCATCTCATTCAAAAGAAATATTGGAAATATCAGAGTCTGCATCTACTCTATAGATCTCAATCGATATTGTAAAAAAGTAGATTTACTAGTCTTGATTACCAAACTTATGATAAATGTGACTTTTGGATATCAATCCATTTTCTTTATGAATGGATATTCTAGATAAAAATAAATTCATATGGTTCTAGAATATAATGAATCAACATATTTCAGAAAACCCCACAGAATATATCGCTATCAAGTAATGTATTTTTATTTTTATAATACCAAGAACACATATCAATGCTCCATACACTACATTTTCGAACCCTTTTTGGGGAATAGGATTGAATGCTATGTTAATGATTTGGTGGTAAAATCTCAGTAGCATTATAATCATATGGATTATCTTTAGATTTTTTTCAACAAGTTACAACAACATAACTTGAAGATAAACCCATTAGAAACTGATTTTGTGGTTACATTAAGAAAATAATTTAGATTCATATCACACCATCAAGGTATTGATGTCAATATTTAGTAAACCAAGGATATACTTTAAATTTATCCTACTTGAATCCTCAAGGAGTTGATGGTAATTAATGGAAACCTTTCCTACATTAGATGGTTTATATAAAATCTTGCAAGAAAGTGTTTATACTTCATCAAGTTGAAGAAGAAAGGATCCACATAGCACTGGACAGATGATTGTCATGAAACTTTTGATAGTCTCAAACAATGAATTTTTATCCCAACATTTCAAATGCACCATGGAAGGAAAACCATTAATTTTTTTTGTGACATATTGGGAGTGATCACTAGGAAAGTTTCTTATAAATGAGAATGAAAAAGGGAATGATAATAATATCTATTATATCAGTAGAACCCATATTATTACTAGGAATCAATATTTAGATACTGAGAATAATTTCCATGTGATAATTTTCAAGGTCTTGAAATTAATACATTTCCTACAAGACCATGAGGTCCACCTAGTCTATCATAATGACCCACTCAAATATAAACTCAACAATCATAATTTTACTAGGTTCTTGGCATGGTGTGATTTAATCTTACTAAAGTTTTACATTTTATTTATACCTAAAAAGGAAAAAAAGGATAGGAATTGGTATATTTTCTGGTAGAAAATCCTTCTATGGAAAAAACACTATTGGGCATTGAATTACCCAATAAAGAGGACTTCTCTATTCAATATTTAACCCTTTCATGGGAAATGTACTTTGATAGAACTTCTAAAATCCCACCAGGGAAAATAATGGAAGACCCTAAACTCAAAATGTATCAACCCAACCCTAGATAGACTAGAGACAATATTTGCTATGAATTACTTTTTCATGATTACAAGGAATCAAATTTCGAAGGACTGAGAGTTTAGTAGTCTTGTTAAACTAGATATATAGATGATTATTGTATTACAAATGACTATACTAATTAAAACATAATTTTTCTTCTTCTTTATAAATAAATAATTTCAAGGATAACTTTATTCCATCAAGTATATCCCTACATATATTTCATAGTATAATTCTTTGATTCACAGGAAAAGAAACACAATAACAGTGATCTCAAATTCACAATAAGGGTAAAGTATAGTGTAAGAAATAATGAATCAATGAGAATAGTCAATATAGAAAGGAAAATAACTAAAAAAACATTCCATGTAATCAGTAAATTGAATGTAAGTGCGTAAACAATATAGAAACCTAATAACTAGAAACAAATTCTATAAAAATTACTAGATAAGGAAAAATAGATATGGGAAGGTAAGAAACCGAAACACATTCCATTTAAATAACTGAAATTGTAATGTATCCATAGATATGTCAATGCAAAATATCATGGATGAAAAATAACTGAAACTAAATGAATAAATGCATAATCATGGATATCTATAATATAAAATTGAAGATTCATTCCAAGGATCTAATAATTTTAAGGCTTTTTTCCAAAAATATAATAATTTCAAGGTTTTATTGCAAGAATCTAATAATTTCAAGGCTCCACTCAAAGAGTATAATACTTTCAAGGCTTCATGAAAAAATCTAATACTATCAAGGATTTGTGCCATGAATCTAATATTTCCAAGTATTCATTCCAATAATATTATACTATCAAGGATTCATGCCAATAATCTAATTCTCTCAAGGCTTCATGCCAAGAATCTAATATTTTCAAGGCTTCATTCAATGTATCTGATACTATCAATGATTCATGGTAAGAATCTAACACTTTCAAGGCTTCATGGTAAGAATATAATAATTTCAAGGATTCATGCCAATAATATAATACTATTAAGGCTTTATTCCATGAATATAATACTTTCAAAGTGAACAAGATATGAAAAATGGTATAATGTTTAGGAAATAATAATATCCATGAAAAATTATATGGATATTTAGATACAATTCAATGTCAAATGATCATAGAAAATAGAATATTTATATGGGACTATCACATGAATCAAGGAAGTGAATGTGAATAATATACTTGGCATAATCAGTCATAAACCATCTAGAGGAGGAATAAGGATGGTATCAATACAATATATCCCAATTTGAGTAAAAATAGAGTATTTTTTCATTAATTAATATAAATACTATAAAAATATCCTTTAAAAATATTTATGAGGAAAAAATAATTGTTTTTTGAAAAAATCTTTTTAAAATAATTTTACTTAAAAATAACTTTTAAAAATATTTTATTTAAAAATTAACCTTTTAAACATGTAAAGGAAGATTCATTGAAATTATTGAATGTAAATTCGTATATGCAATACGAGGTAAAAAGAACATTCCTTCTACATGGTAAAAGGTTATAAAAATGAATTGTTTGGAACGAGACAATAAGATTTCGTTAAAAACATTGGTAAAAGAAAAAGAGGGTAAAAATTCATTTTCCAAATCATTTTAAAAAATAATTTTTTATTTTTTTAATGAAACATGGTTTATATAAGAAAAAATGTTCTCTGAATAAAGAGAGAAATAAAGTTGGGTTTTCTGAAAAACATTTTATAAAACATTTTGAGTACCAATGAGTGGAAAAATGGTACTAATACATGAAAAATGTTAGGAATAACCATAATAGAGAAAAATTAAAAGTTTCATTAAACATTTTATATATAATTTCCTCTAATGGAAATACCATTGAAAGATAATTAGAGTTATTTTTGAGGAAAATAATATTTAAACATTCCAAAGTGTCCCATACCACTTTGAAACATTTTAAATAATGAACCTCATGAAGGAATAATATTAAATGATAGTTTTAAATACCATGATATTAAAAGATTAATTATATAATACCTAAAAATATTCAGTAGATACACCACACAAAATAATTAAGTGGTGAACATGACATTTATCTCACAAAAGTAAAAAAGTGAGATGAAAATCTATTACAACTATGGTACATATTAATAAGAAGAATAAAAAGTAATAATAATAAAATTAAACATATAAATATTATAAAGATAAAATAATTCATGCTATAATATATCAAAATTTTTAGTAGATACACCACACAAATAAATAAGTGGTGATTATGACATATGCCTCACAAAATTAAAAATGAGACAAGAATCCATTACCGTAAGTCTGAATTATCTTGTGTGTCTTTATATTCCTAAATAATAAAATTTATTAATTATTTAGTTTCTTGATAAAATTTTAAATGTTTCTAATTAATTTTATTTCACCTATTTATATGTTTTATTCAACTACAAAATTAATTAGGTTTACGTTGTGTGTTTTGACCAAATTTGGTTTATATGTCAAAAATAACTTTTGTTGGTCAACTATGGTCCAATGGGTCATTATGTAACATCTCTAGAATATTAAAAATGAAATAGTTATCATATTTATACATAAATTATACTTTTAAAACAAATCATTAAATATGATTATGAAAAATTAACCAATGTTACAATCATGTAGATGGTAGACCGTACGTATGCATGAGCAACACTCCCATTTTTCAATGATCATAGTGGAAAGAAGGTAAGTAACTTCAATATTTCATGAATTATCATTATATCATAAATACAATATTATTTAATAATATATACTTATATATATAATTTTTTTTATGTAAAAGGAATCACATCGTGTCAAGGAGGTGGTAGTCCACACGTCCAGAAATGACATTATCACTTTTGAAGTGTGTGAAAGGGTAATAAATAAAATGATATATTATATTTAAATAAATTTAATTATATCATTAATATCATATATATGTTTTTATTTCACATATTTTTAATTAAAACCATCTTTTATACATTCCATGTATCGTGTGAATGAATCACATTGCTGTGAGGGGGTGGTAGTCTACACTTCGACAAACGATGTTATCATTTTAAAAAACATTTAATGTATAAAGATATGTGTTTTAAATTAATTAAATAAGATTAAATACATAATAAATATCATATAAATTATATATAAATATATTTAGCATCATAATTTACACCATTATAGGTGGTAAAGGAAAAATGAACATTTGTCATTTCGTGATGTGGTAGTTCACCGTACACGTAAACAGTAAGTTCGTTACCCATTAGATGGAATTGCATGTAAGTGTAGGTATAAAACTTAGTATAAAATCATCCCAATATATTGAGGATAATTTTTTAATAAAATAATGAAATAAGAATATTTAAAGGATTGGATAATTGAAATAAAATTAAAAATCTTGTGGAAGTTTTTTACCTCTTACTCAGGTAACTCCTTTTGGTTTGCACCAAAGGGATTACTTGGATTGATTTATTACCAAGGGAAGGATTATAATATTAGGGAGGAATTTTTAGGATATTTGTTTTGGAATATATTGATTAAGCCAAAGTGTATTGAGAAGTGTGAGGAAGTGGGAGGAGAGGAGGCCTTTTTATAGTGGAGGGAAAACAGACACTTGGTATTTTGGAAAAGAATTGTGTGTTACCCAAGTATTACTTGTTACTACATTTTAAAATGGTCCATTATGTAACCTTATAGGTTTATTATCAGAAATATGTCCATACAATAGGTTTTGGAAACATTTATAGGTTATTTTGTCCCTTAAGTTTAAGGTTTAGTCCTTTGTTAAGTTTAATTTTCCTTAATAATTGTAATTAATTTTAATTACCTACACTAATATTTTTGGTCAAAAAATTGAAATTGTTATAAACTATAAATTAATATTATTAAATATATTTAATCCATTTTTTCAAATTAAAATCACAGAAGTGGTAGAAATTAATTTAAATTTAATCCTGCAGACGGGATGACAATGTGGGTTTTTAAAATAAAAACATTCAAAAGTTTGCTAGGTTTTTATTGTAAATTCTAAAGTGAAATTAATTAAAATTAACTAAAATGTATTAATTGATAAAAATTTGACCTAATAAAACTTTAAAAAAAATTAAAGGTATAACTTAAATTTATAATTAAATTAGATGAATAATTAGTTTTGAATTAAATTTCAGTATTTTTTACTATTCATTAAAAAATGAAACTTCATAGAAAAATACCAAAAACTCAACCTAACCTAATTTTTATGTTTTTATTTAAAATATTAAGTTTAGTTTTACATATATAATATATAAAAGTTCAAAAAATTTAATTAAATAGGTTCTCCATTAAAATAGGTAAAAATGTTTTACTAGAAATATTGGGTTTTATGTGTAAAATTGGATTTGTTCTTATCTTAGGCTTATCAAACATATTGGATGAATATGAAAAATATTTGATTGAATATATAATATTTATATTAAATTAATATCACTCACTAATTTTAATTAATTTAATTTATTAGGGTAAAATATGTTTTTGGGCATAAAAATAGTTTTCTATAAAAGTATTCCTTTTATACTCAATTGATTGTTATATTCATTTCTAATTAATCTATAATAAATGAATTTTTTGTATAAAACATCTATTTTTATAAGTTAATTTATACTATTCATAAAGTCTAGTTTTTTATATCTTATTATATTAAATAATAAAATATTATTTTTCGGTAAGACTTGGTATTGTGTATAACACAAGATATTGAAGAAGGTCATTGTTGTGTGTGATGCACGCTAACTCTGTATCGAACGCATTAAAAGTTAAATTATATATTGAATTTATTTAAAATAATAAATTATTATGGTATTATATTCCTTTACACACTTGATGTTGCGTGTCATACACTCTAAAGAATACAATGTTCTTACTTTATATTTTCGGGGTGTTACACACAAAAAATCAGTTTGGTAATCATCCGTAGTCTCATAAAAAAGAGGGTTTTCCATATTTATTCCTTTTTCAGAAGGATATGATAATAATAAGGAACAATACCAAGACCTAATTGAAGTTTTGGGGTTGCCACTATAGATATCAGTAGTGCACCTGAAAAAAAGATGAATTAGAATTGGTAATCAAGAAGATTGATGGGGATTATACCACCAAAAAGAAATATATTATCCACTTTATTGACTATTTACAAGGATTTATGATAGAATTATCCTCAAATACAACACTAACCCATATCTATAATTAATATAATTCTAGGGTAGGTGTATTATCTAATGTGTCTATAACCTTGGAAGATCTGGACCGGGGTGAAATAATCATCAACATTGCACATTATAGGGTGGTGTCACCATTCATTGGAAACAATATAGAAGATATGAATGAGATTTATTCCACCACTAAAAAAATATGATTTTATGAATGGATAGATGTCATCCATATTGGTCTATCTCCAAAATTAGATTCTTTTATTTGATAAATTAATAAAATTGAAAATATGATGATGGGAAACTAACTATACACTTTATGAAAGAACGAATTGTTAGAAAGTCTGACATAAAAATGGATTTGACAGAGTTCTAATAAAATGTATTGAATGACAGGAATCTATCATTGTCATGCAGGAATTCCATGTTGGTGCCTGTGTTACTCATTAGTCGGTGACAAGATTTTCTATCAGATTAGGGAGATTGGATAATTTAGGACATCAATGACACAAGATGGTAAAATGTTCATCAAGAGACATAATTATTGTAATATAACTTCTAATTTCATTCATAAAACCCAATAATTGTTTCATACCTCCAAGTATTCATGATAATTTTCTATTTATGGAGTAGATATCATGGGGCCATATCCTCTATCAACAACCAGGATGTTCAAGTATATCATTACTACCACAGAATTATTCACCATGACTGAGGTTATATTCATCCAATATGTTGGTAAAAATGATATCATCTGTTTTTTGAATAAAAACATTATTAGAAGAGTGTGTGTCCCTATAAAAATACCAACAAATGATGGAACCAACTTCTTGTCTTCTGAACTGAAAAGGCTATACCAGTTTTATGAAATTCAGTCTAACCACTCATCCTACTACCATGAAGTGGAAAATGGATAGATAAAAGCTTTGAAAAAAACCTTATCCAATATACTTTAAAATATGGTAGACAAATAAAAGTAATATTATCATAATAAACTCTTTCATTCTTTGTGGGATTATCACACCACAACCCATATAGTTACAAAAATAACCACATATATAATTGCATATGGTACAAAATTGGTTTTACCTATTGTTGTACAACTTCCATCACCCCATATTACCTTTAAAGACCATTTTCCATAGATTAGAAACCTTTAAAGTGATTGGATGAGTTAAAATAGCTCAATGAGAAAACGTTTCATACCCTACACAACTTGGGATTTCATTAAAACTGAGTATCTTGAACCTTCAAAAAGAAAAATTTCCTCAGTTCATTCCTCCAAGGTGAATTGGTATTTTCTCTAAGAGACCCAATGATACTAGGGAAGAAACCTCCCAAAATTGAACCAAAATTGGAAGAACCTTATATCATACAAAAGGTATATTCTAATGGAGCTTCCTCTTTGGCCATGATGGATGTGGAGCATATCACACCCCTACCAATGCAAGGTTTATAAAGAAATAAATTTCATAATATTCTTGAAAGTGTGATGTCCTGGTCACATGACATTAAACTGTAAGACACCATAACCTAGGATGTATAATGTTAAACTTAATAGCATACATCTTAGTTGTAAAAATTAAAACAACAAAAAAAAAATCCTTACTACACCATGTTTAACCGCATGGTCATAATTCATATAGTATGATGTATAACTACATAAAACCATCAGTACAAGAAACACAAAATTAAACTTTCCATTGAAAGTCCTAGTGTAAAGACATTAAACTTTATAACACCCATTTCTCTACAACATGACTTTAAACTAAGTGGCAAATTTTTTAGTTTAATGATGTAAAAATGCATGAAAATGACCTTACCTTATGGTTTTAAATTTTACAATTAAATTCCCTACTACATAACATTAAAATATTAATTATAATTCCACCCTGTATGAATCTAAACTGATCAAGTTTTCCCATTTCCCATGGATTCTTTCTCCCTTACATGATTGATCAATCCATGTATAAATATTTGGAATACATACCATATGTGCCTCATAGAATTAATTCTCCCTCATGTGTATGAGCTAGATCTAAATAGGATATTAAAATGTTAATTCTCACATTTATAGAACCGTTCTTGGAGTTAAATGCACCTTACCATACATATGATTCATATATGTGGAGGAGAACTTTTCTTTCCAAGAACTACAGGTGGCTTGATTTTTGTTCTAATAAGATACATAGTGAAGCTTGAAATTAATATCCTATAACTATCCATGAAGTCTAATAAAAAAATATCCTCACCCTATATATGATCCATATATATATATAGGGGGCTTATTTATAAGAACTAAAAGTATCTTGATTATCATTATAATGAGATAAATAATGACATAAAGATCTACATCCCTCGCCCATCCGAGTATCAAAAAAAATCACTCTTCCCTCCATATGATCTTGATCTATGCACAAAGTCTCTTATAAAGAACTACATGTGTCCTGATTCTCATTCAGATGAGATACATAGTGATTCTAAAATTTCCTATCCAAGGCCCAACCATGAATAAGATAAAAATTCCATCTCTTATGTACAAGTCAGATGTACATAGTGTACTTTATTCCAAGAACTATGTATGGCTTGATTTTCATTATAGTGGGTTAGATAGTAATGGAAAGATTCCCTATATTAGGACCAATTAAATATAAAAGAATCCATCATATTTATATGCAAGTCAGATCAAATTTTTGAGTCTTTTATAAAGAACTGTGTGGATTGATTCTCATTCTGGAGAAATATCTAGGGACACCCTGATTTCCTATCCTAGTCCCAACTGTGAATAAGAGAAAAATAACCATTTCCCTGTATATGTGCCTGATCTATACAAGAAAACCCTTATGAAATACATATGGTGTTAAATCACTACCTATTTATGAGATCAAAATCACATAGTTAAGGAATGATCAAGTCTAAATTCCTCTATCAGTATTTCTCAACAGATTCTTTTCATAATCCACACTTCATGTCTTGAGAAACTCAGATCATCACAAACCTTCTTTGGATATTAGTGATAAGAGAATCTGAACCCAAATGAGACCTTTGTTTTTACTATGTACACTACACCCTAAATATGGCTTGGTATATGTGTTCTTGACATAGTCTGTCAACAAGATGCATCTGTGTCCTAAGTATAAAATACCCTTATTTCTATACTCCTTGAAAACATTGTAATGGAATTAAACTTTTTAACATGGTTCCTAACAATTCTTTATCCACCTATACCACACCACTTTTTTAGATACCAAGGTTCCAAGTTATTATTTACAATGTATCCCCTATATTATAAAGACGTTTTGGAGCATCCTTGGCTTATAAGCCCTATTCATGCCATTATTCACATTTCATTGGTCCATGAACCATGACCTAAAATTATGTACACAAATTTATGGAATTGGTTTCATACAAGTTCTTCCCACCTCAAATATATATTCCATACATAGTTATGAAATTAGTAAGGGGTATGAACCCTTCTTGAATATTATTATTATCTATGAAAATAATTCATATCTATGATTTCTGATTTAGCACTAACCAATTCCTTGAGTCAATATACTACAATTGGAATCCCTCAACCTTGAGTTAGTAAATACTCTTGGTTCTCACTTTCAAAAAAAATTAGTAATAGGGATTTACTGATATAAATGGACCCCACTAGGATTGTATAGTGAATAAAACAATATTAACTTTAGCTTGTGAAGTAAACCTTAAGGGATCTTTTGGTCCTGGAAGAAAGGTCCACCTAAACCCCATGTGATATATCAAGATTTAGAGTGGTAATGGAAAACCTGCACCCACAATTCTTTATTAACAAAGCATGAATTTTTTTCCACCATTATTAATGGTTATTCTAATCCTACTAGTATCAATTCCCAATTAACCTAGAAATTCATAATTTATAATTTATGAAATTCATAATCAAAATAAAATTAGATTCAGTGTAAAGACACCAACATTTTAATAATATGTTCCTTTTTTCAATAAATTAAATTCCATATTATTTAATGTGGTTATAGAAAACACTTGCACTAATCTGGTTATTTTATACCATTATAAGTTATATCCTATCATATTTAAAATTACATTAAGAATAATAACCATTGATAATATAATTGTTGAATAGTAATCAAATTATTAGTATATATTAGGGGTTATGATAAAGTCCAGTTGATATAGGATAAATAAGTGATGGCCTTGACTAGTAGGATCATACACTATGAATCCCATTTAGAAGATATTTCAGGGAAGATAGAATCTCTAGGATTTTCCCTTAACCTTACCAAATATGAGATTCAAAAACTAAATCATGATTGAAACCATTTATGGGAGAATATTAAGCCCATCTTGATCACATTCTAAACCATGTACGTCATACCACCATAAGAAAATCTCAAAATTGCACACCTTACCGTTTGGGAGTTCACTGGTATAATAAATGGCTATGTATCTAGACCTTAAAATTATGAATTTTATACTTTTATAAAATAACAATTATATTTATCCTTTTATGATTACTTTATAATGTCTAAATAATAAGTTTGATAAAAATTATATTTTTATGCGATGAAACACAAATTGTATTTTGGGAAAATATATAGTTCAATAAAAAAACACTTTTGATGAATTTAAAAGTTTTTGAAGTAAATTTTATGTTAATAAAATATTATTTTTAAATAATATTTATTAAATATAAATGGTATTATAATTTTACACAATAAAAATTAATTTTTATAATTTTTAGAAAACAGTTTTTCTAAACAAACATAGTATTCTTCAATAAATGAATATTTTTTATTTAAAAGTTTAAATTTCCATACTTATATAATTTTCTATATAAAATAAATATTAAATTTTAAATAATTATCCCAAAATTATCCAATAGTTATTATTTCATAATTTTGGAATAAAATTGAATTTTTGTGTCAAAATTTGATACGGTATGAATATACTGTGTGTATTATGACATCTTAATGAAAAAAAGTGATGTAATATATTCCATAAATGGTATAAATGACAAAATATATATTTTAACTTTAAAATAATGTGTTTTTGAGGTTATTTTATTATTTTTATAAAATATTAATGAATCCTCCGAAACCTATATTATAGTTTAAGGTTTTAAAATAAATTCTTTGTAATGATGAATCACTTCCACGTGATCGAGGTTATTTTTTTTAATTTATTAGTTATTGAACTTGTAAAAGATTGAAAAACACTTCCATTTGGTATAAAACATGGTAAAAAACCATGATAAGGTTTTTGGTTTTTATTAATTTATCATATAGAATAAAAAACCAAAGTTTTGAAATTAATAAAGAATTATAATATCTTTTTCTATATAAACCCACCACAAACCCATTAATATTCACTAAAAATCATTTTAGAATTACATTACTCTTCCATGATCTTTCTAGAGTCATCCCAAGGTTCCCCAATCTCTTAATAAGATAATCCCAATCTTTTGGAAGTTCCCTCTCAAGTTAAGGGATCATCTCCTTGTCCTCTTTATTCAAGAAATGTAACACCCCAAGCTTCTATGGTACGTTTCCCTTTGAATAATGCAATAAATTGCATCGTACACAACTTTGAGATTCTAACACACCGTGACCAATCAAACTAGCCTTTTTGAATAGTAATAACAACTTTTTGAAATTTTATAAATTTTATCTTTCAAAATGGAATTCATTTTTGGATTCGGAATATCAAAATTAGCTTAGGGTGAATTTTTGGTATTTTTCTGAAAACTTTCAATTTTTGATGAATAGTGAAAAACACTGCATTATTTGTTAAAACTGACTTTTTATTTAAATAATTATTTATTTTATTTAAATTTATTTTAAGTCAAAATAGATACATAATACTAATATTAGTTCAATGTAATTCATTGGAGTCATTTTTATAATAAAAATAGATATATAAAATTTTATTGAACTTTTTACCATCTTTTACCCACCTCCTAGGAGCTTTTGTAAATTTGCATAAAACTCAATATTACCACTTCTATGACTTGAATTTAAAAAATCCGAGATACACGGTTGATATCAGTAATTAAAATGTGGTTCAATGAGCTGAAAATAGTTTTTTGGTGAATAATAACTTTTGACTTTTATTTACCATGGTTAAAAGTAAATAGAGTAATTAAAGGTAAAAATTATATTATTATTACCCTAAAACATGTAATAATTATATTATATAAGTGTAATTCGACCAAAAAAAACCTTAGTAATAAAATATTATCCTTTAGGTCCACTTGGATTAGATTAGGAAATTTATTATTATTTTATTCAAAGAAGAGTTAAAAGTGTTAAATTCAAAGTTTATTAACTGAACCATTTTTAATATAGGGTGATACATAAGATAAATTCAACTATAAATATTAATTATAAATATAAAAATATTTCCTACATAATGGTATTTTATTTATAAATTTTAGACATTAACTAATTAAATTTATTTATGACACTATGGTGATGCAATAATTACCTTATTAAAGAAAGAATCAAATAAATGGTATTATAAATATTAAAATAAATATAATTTCGAAGTTTTTATGAAATACAAGAATTTTCTAGGTGAATATGACATGTTAAGGTTGATTAAATGTATATTTTTAGAAGTAATAAAGTTGTGATGACTTTCACAAAAAACCAAATACTAAATAGTGCCAAAATTGAGATAAATGAGTTTTTAAAACAAATATTATATTATTAAATTATATATTATTCATAAAAATATAAGGTTAGTAAAAAGGGCTTAAATAATATTATATATGTCATTTATTAACCACTTGTTGTTCTCTTGGAAGTTTAGAGTAATTTTATTAACCATATAGTGTAAGAATACAAGAAGACATAGTAAAAGTTAAACTATTTAACTAAGAGTTAAATTTAAAAGATAAGTTTAATATAGTGACCCAAACCAGTATAAAACCTATTGTTTGAGTGTATTTATACCCATACCCACATTATTCTCTAAATAAATTATTTTGGAGCCATTATAATCCGAATATGAATTTATTATAAAATAATATTTTAAGTTTTTCTCAAGGTACCCCTCACCCCTCTTATAAAAGGGCACTTAACCTTCTCTCAAATTCACACCTTCAAATACATTTGTCTCAGCCAAACCTTTCCCAAATATCCTCCCAAATATTCTCCATTAATTCTAGATGCCTTACATTAGTCATAAATCCAACCTAAGGAGCCCTTTTGATCAAATCAAAAGGAAGAACCCGAAGAAGAGGTAAATTTTTCATCACCTCTTTCAAGTTATTTTCTTCTTCCACTTCATATTTCCTTGTTGTTTCCATTATAAAATAATAAATCCAGTATATATACTTTGATGTTATTATAAAAATGGTACAACCATATTTGTTATTCTATCCATCCTATAAATGACAAAGTCACCATACCTGCATACGTACGACTTACCGTCTCCACGTTGTGGTGTAGTTTGTCATTCAACACTTCACTGTTTGTATGTGTATAATAATGATTTATAATTGTTGTAAATAATGAATATAACATGTTAATTATTAAGTATATATGATATACCATCCAATTATATACTTTTTTAATATCAAAAGAATGATATTATCGCTCGTGCGTACGTACGGATTACCGTCTCTACGAACGCGATGAGATTCATTCCCCATCGTAACCATTCAAGACTAATTATCATATGATGATTAATAATGTTTAAATAATTGATATAATTCTAGATATTAATAAGATAAATCCTATCCATACCAAACATTACTTACGTAACAAATCATATAAAGGAAAACGAATCAGTTAACACCAGAAACGATGATACTTCTGAAATATCATTAACAAAGAAATATTAGAAGATCATATATGATATCATATTAATTTATATGGTTATTTTATAATTTAATAAAAATTATTTCACCATTATACAGGAGTTTAACTTACCCTCGACCAAGGGAAATTACAAGGTAAGGGTTAATTTCACAATCTCTTTATTATCTGAGGTTTTTTTACGTAAGTATCTATTGGGATCTCTTTATCATCCACTTCCATGTTTTATTAAAAATGTATTTCAATTTTTTTTAATATATACTAGAAAATGGGTTAAATAAATTTATACCCTTATTTGACCTTATATGTTTTTAAAGGAATCTTTCTGTCATTTTCCAAACAATGTGCTTTATGACATTTTCGACAAAATTAAGGTTAGAATGTTTTTTAACTTATACGGAGGGTGAGGCTATTTTATGCCATTATAAAATCTTCAAAGATTCCCTTACAATCTAATAAGAATATTTTAAAAATAATTTTTTTCTTTATAATTATGTGATTCTTAAATGATTTCAAAATAGAAAGAGATATTTCTCTCAAATAGTTTTGATTTCATCGATGTCAACATCCTTTGATAAATTTTACACTTTTTTTAAGTTGATTAATTATGATACAAATATTCCATATTGTATTTAATGTTTTGTGATATTTTTGACTGTGGATGAGTTATTTTTATTCCATTAATGGTTTATGGTTAAAGTATTGACATTTTGTATGCTAGTTTTAATACAAATGTTTATGTTATATTTCAACATTTTCTTAAGATGAATGTATTGGACTAGTATGTTCTGAGTTGGGGACTGGTAAAAGTAAGCCCTATGGGTTGGGGTCCGGTTACAACAGACCCTTTGGGTTGGAGTCCGGTTATAGAGGCTCTCCGGGTTGGAGTCCGGTTACAGAGGGTCTTTGGGTTGGGGTCCGGTTACAGTTATCCCCTAGGTCCTGGCACGAGGACCTGACACATAAATTAATGTCCAATACTATACATTCTATCATTATGAAAGTGTCTATTGATGTTGCATGTGATTATTCGACTAGTAGAATATCCATGTGAATAAGTAAATTTCATTCTTTGATTTTATCCTTACCATATTATGCTGAAGTTTAAGTTTAAAAGGCATTTGTTTCAGTCTCATACATTGCCTTAGATTTTTAATCTTATTTATGAAAGTTTCCGCAATATTGTTATCCTTAATGAGCATCTAAGATCACCCCTTTCTATGTTTTATTTTTCCCAGGATGCGAAGAAGTATATTATGACTGACCTGTAGGGATAGTCTGAGGGACATGAGTGTGGTCTATGGAGACAATGTTGTTGTAGTTTTTCATTTTACAATGTAATGTAAAACTTATGAATGTATATCGTATTTAAAAGGCTACTAAACTAATCAGTCTTTCAAGAATTTATCTTTTATGATCATGCCAATGTTATGTAATAATGCACCAACTCTGGGTAACTAAGGTCGGGGCGTTACAAGAAACTCCTTTAAATTATACCATTTGTTTTCAAATTATTCATGTTATAATATTATTTTATATATCTCTAATACTTACCTTACTATATAAAAGTGATGATATACCCATTTTAATATAATTAATCACTTCTATGGAACCTTAATTACAAACATTATGCTACTAAAATGTCCCTATAGTTTTTTCATGCCAAACAATTGTGTAGTTAATACCCAACCCCATTTCTCCTCAAGGGTATTCAACTAGATGTACCTATCATTAATTTATTGGATAATTAAATTTATGTAACCCATACTCTATAAAAATTATATTAAATGTGATTAAATATTTCATTATGTTGAATAATCTATGTGGTACACATGAGCATGTACATATTATGATGGGTGGGTCCATATCATGATACAATAAATTGGGGAATGCTTTAGTCTCATATGAAATCATGTTGGGATTGGGGAGTAAACTTAATCCATTATGGGGCTCTATTCACCATGTGATGTTGCCTTGGAATTTATACTTAAATTATGTTTATGACATGATTTATGTTGTCCCCACATTCCCATGTTTTCTTTATGCTATCATGTTATATCATGCCTCATTATTCAAGATTATGATTCTCACCACTCTTATGTTACCTTGATATGCCTCAGGGATTACCTGTAATAATTTACCTTATTCTATGGTTTTTTTATTCCCTTACTGGTCTTTATATCTCAACCCTTTCTTATGCGCGTCCTTAGGTTATGTTGTGTAGTTTTAGAAGTATGATAGAATTTTAGGAACATGTAAAGGATGTTTTCAATAATATTGTTGAATCCATGTTTCAAGTTTATGTTATATATACCTAATTTCCCAAAGACTCTAGGCTTCATGATCTTTTAGTATTTTTTGCACCTTTATGTAATAAATCTTGAAAAGAAGTGTATTAAAAAAAGTGTACTAAAAATATGTGTTGTCATAGTTGGTATTAGAGTAAAGCCTTGTTATTTTTGGAATTATGATTAAAAAGGTATATTGAAATCCTTAGGGATAATACTAAACATATGAAAAATCCCTAAATTTTGTAATGTATATTATATGAGTTTTAAAATAAAAAATTCCTTTTCTGGATACTAGAAGTGTATGTGTCTCTCGAACAAAGGTACATAGGGGTAATAACCCCGAAAAGGGAACATTGAGTTGGGCTTGATTGTCACTTGGTGCATGACAATGGGAATTTCTACACACCTGGTTTGAAAATCATAGGGGATATGATTATGTCAATTAAAAAGATCCTTATGAACCATTATTATGGGGAAAAAATTCCCATAAAATTTTATGCTATGAAATAGATCATGGATAATATAGATTGAAAACCTATAAATTCATAGGTTAATTAATACATGTCATTTATGAGTTATCCATTTAATATTTATGGATACCCATTTATGTGTTTAATAATTGAAAAATTCTAATCCCTAAGACTATTTTGAATGAATTATATTATTATAACTAGAATCAAATAGTGAAAGGAAGGATTATTATCCATGGTTCTATGCATTCTTTCATATCATACAAGTTTAGTAGAACTATTTAAACACAACCTGAAAATATAGAAGTCAAGTTATCAGTGAAGACAATGAGTCATCTAATTGTTGTATCCCATGTATATAACTCATACCCTTTCTATATTTTTGGGATTAGTTTCCTAGAGAATCAAATGATACTTCCTTTAGCATAATTTTTTACAATTATAGGCTTGTATTTACTTTCCTTATATATAGCCAACACAAATTTCCTAGAGAAGGAAATCACCCTCTGCATCGCGAATCATCCAACGATTCTATATAAGTGAAAGGAGGAGGATAAATTTACTTTTTTATCATCATATCAATCATGGATATTATTTCTCTATGAGAAAGAATATATTTCTCAAATGAATAAGACTAATGAAAAGACCATCCTTGAAAACATGCCAATTATAATGGAATTATTTTATGTGTTTCTTTAAGAATTACTTGGTCTTCCTCCAAGTTGAGAGGTTGATTTCTCAATCATGCTCATACCTAGAATTTTTACAATATACAAGACTCCATATAAAATTGGAATTGTTAAACTGGAAGAGCTGATGAAGAAAATGTATGATAATCTTGATAAAGGGTTTAAATTCCCAAGTGCTTCCCCATAGGGTTCATTAGTCCTCTTTATCGAGAAGAAGGATAGATCAATGCTACAATGAATTGATTATCATAAGGTAAATAAGATCATAATAAATAAAAATTATCCACTTCAATATATTTATGATGTGTATGATCAACTATGTGGTTCCAAATACTTCTCTAAGGTGGATCTTCAATCATGATATTATCAAGTAAAGGTAAAGAAAGAGGATATACATAAAAGTGATTTTCCTATAAGGTAAAGGCACTATTAGTTCATAGTTTTTCCATTTGGACTCATTAATTCCCCATAAATCATAATAGAACTGTTAGATAGAGTATTTAGATATTAACTTGAAAAAAATTATAGTCTTTATGGATGATATTCTCATCTACTAAAAAATAGAGGAACATGAGGAACATTTTAATACTATAACGAAGACCACATGAATAGAAAATATGTATGTGAAGTAAAATAAATGATAATTGTGGTTGGAGAAAGTAATATTCCTAGGTAATGTTATCACCAATAAAGGGCTATATGTGGATCCTTTATAAATAGAGACAATTGAAGGATTCCCTAGACTAATATATATGATAAAATCCTATAGTTTCTTCAGATAATATGGGTAATATTGTTGATTTTTGAGAAACATATCATGATTTTGAATCCCAATAATCTATATTACTTTGAGGGATTGAATGTTTCTAAACCAATAAACTTGAAGCAATATTTAATGAGATAAATAAGAGAAAATCCTTACACTTGTGCTCACATTAGCCACTTGTGGGGAAGGATTTTTGATCTACAATGAATCATCTAAAAAGTTCTTGGTTTTTTCACTCATGAAAGATGAAAAAGTGATAGCATATTTCTATCACCAATTAAAAATTCATGAGAATAACTACCCAAATCCTGATCAATAATTGGATGTAGTGATCTTTGCATTGAATATATGGAAATATTACCTCTAAAGAGAAAAGTGTGACATATAAATAGATCATAAAATCCTTAATTTCATATTCACAAAAAATAATATTAATATGTGCCAAAATATGGTTAGAGATGATCAAGGATTATGATTGATCAATCCATTACCATCATGGGAATGGAAACAAAGTGGTATATTCTCTAAGTAGAAAGGATCCCACGATGCTATCCAAGATATGGATTTCAAGGGATATGGTCCTCTTGGAAATACAAAGGATAGAAATGGGAATAATAAAAGTATATTCATCCCAAATTTCTCAAATAACTCATAAGAATTACATTATTTAAAGAATAAAAGAGGCATATCAATATAATGTGCTACTAAAGAAAAAGGTAGCTAATATCGTGGAGTTAAAATTTTCTAAAGATAGAGTTATAAGGTTTGAAACCCAGATATGTGTCCCATAAAACCCAAAAATGAAGAGGGAATTTATAAATTATACACATAAATCAACCTTCTATATTTATCATAGAAGCACTAATATGTATAGATATTTGAATCAAAACTTTTTGTTAGATAATATGAAGAAGAGATTGTATAATTTGTATGTCGATTCTTGGTAATACAATAATTCAAGGTAGAACAAAAAAATTCCAAAGTTATAATGAAATAATTTCCCATACTAGTATGGAAATGGGAAAATATAACCATGGATTTCATCTTAGGACTCCCAGGGAAAACTAAAATAAATAATTTCATATGTGTGGTAGTTGATCACCTTACCAAGGTAGAACATTTCATTACCATCAAGGAATATTTCTACATTTAATGAGATGGTAAGATATAAATAAGGGAATTGGTAAGACTGAATAGAGTTATAATATCTATTGCATCAGATCGAGATCTGTGGTTTACCTTGAGGTTCTGAATATGCCTTCAGTAAGCATTAGATACAAAACTAAGCTTCAAAACATATTACCACCCTCAAATAGATTTTCAGTCTAAAAGGAACTTTCAAACCCTAGAGGACATGTTGATATCTTGTTAAATGGATTTAAAAGGATGATGGGATCAATACCTTTTCATAGTGGAGTTCTCATATAACAACCGTTTCCATTAAACTGTTCAAACAGAACCTTATGAGGCTCAGTTTAAGAAAAGGGGTTAATATCCAACATAATTGGATGAATTTTGAGTGTGGAAGTTTATGGGACCTAATCTTATCTAAGATATGATAGAGAAGGTTCAAACCATCCAGCATCATATGAAATATATATACAAAAGGTTGACTGAAAAGTTATGTAGATTATCATTACTCAGACAAGGAATTTGAGGTTAGAGATAAAGTTTTCATTTATATATCACTATGGAAGAATTTCATGAGGTTTTGGAAGAAATTAAGGCTTTTACCAAGACTCATCAGCTCCTTTGAGATCATTCATCACATCAGAGGGGTGTCCTATCGACTAGCACTCCCACATAGCCTATCTCAAGTAAATTATGTGTTACATGTATCCCTATTAATAAAGTACATTATAGAACCATCAAATGTAATTAATCCAAATGTGGTACCATCATAGAATTATATTTTATATGAGGAGAATCTAATGGAGATCATAGATCATAGAGACAAAGTTATATAAAATAAGATAACTCATCAGGTCAAAGTGATATGGATGAATCGAATATTTGAGGAAGTGACTTGGGAACCAGAAGATAAGGTGAAACAGAAGTACCCACATATATTTTAGTGTATTAAATGAAATTTTGTAGGGTGAAATATCTAAAGGGGTGAAGAATATAGGGACCTGAAATTTTATAAATGAAGTTCCATTTTTTATTAAATTAAATTCTCTATTATGTAATGTGGTTAGAGAAACACTTTCACTATTTGGTTATTTTAGAGCGTTATAAGTTATATCCAATCAGATTTAAAAGACTATTAATAATCATAACCATTGATAATATAGCCACTATATATTGATCATATGATTAATATATATTGAGAGTTATTATATAGTTAAATTTATAAAGAAGAAAGAAGGGATGCCATAGACTAGTAAGATCCTACCATATGAAGCTCATTTATAAGAGCTTCCAAGCAAGATATTCTCACTGGGATTTTACCTTGACCAAGTCCAAGTTTATATTAAATAACTAAATCATGAGTGAAACCATTTATGGGAGAAGTTCAAGCTCATTAATATCACAACCCAAACCATGTACGCTGAACTACCCCAATAAAATCTCACCATTGCACACCTTACCCAAAGGAAATTCACTGGTGTAATAATGGGATGTGTATCTAGACCCTAAAAGTATGGTTTTTTATACTTTTATGAAATAATTATTATATTTATCTTCTTATTATTACTCTATTAAATAATTTTTTTAATTAAAATTATATTTTGATGCGATAAAACACAAATTGTATTTTTGGGAAATATATAGTTCCATAAAACACACTTTTTGATGAATTGATGATTTTTTAAATGAATTATTTTTTAATAAAATATTATTATAAAATAATATTTATTAAATATAAATGATAATATAATTTCACAAAGTCAAAAATAACTTTTATAAAAATATGAAAACTGGTATTATCAAAAGACTAGTATTATTTAATAAATATGGTTTTTTTATTTAGAAGTTGAAATTACCATAATTAGATAATTTTATAGGTAATATAAATATTATTTATAAATCATAATTTATAAATTATCCGATGGTGATTTTTTTCATAATTTTCAGAGACTGTCAAGTATTTGGGTCAAAATTAAATACAATATAAATATACTATGTGCATTAGGACATCATAGTGACCTAAAAGTGATGTAATATATTCCATAAAAGTTATCCAAAACCACATTTATACACAAAATTTCAAATAATGTGTTTTTAGGTTATTTGATTATTTTTATAAACCCTTAAAGAATCCTCCAAAACTTATATTATATTTTATGGTTTTAAAATCAATTCTTTATAAACATGACTCACTTTCATATCACTAAGTGTATTATTTAAATTATATAAGTTATTATACCCATAAAATAATAAAAATTTCTTCTATTTGGTAGAAACAATATGAAAAAAATCATTGAAAGGATTGTTGTTTTTATTAATTTTCTATATAGAGTCCAAAACCTGAGTTTGGAAATTAATAAAGAATTATCTCCTCTTTTTCTATATACACAAACCAAAAACCCCATATATATTTACTGAAAAAACCCTATATCATAAAATTACTTTATCCTTACATCTAAAAATCCTCCAAATGTTCCCCCGAATTCCAAATAATCTCCTCTAAAGCTTTTAAAAGTTCCCTCTCAAGGTTAGGGATTCCTTCCTTCTCATCTTTATTAAAGAAAATCATTTAAATTATGCATTTTTTTCCAATTATTCATGATGTAGTAGGATTATATATATCTCTATTATGTCATTTATTATTTAAAAGTTATTATAAACCCATTTCACTCTCGTTAATCTATTTTATGAAACATTAAGTTCCATCATTATGCTGCTGAGATTTCCCTAGGATTTTCTATGCTAAAAAATTATACAGTGAAGGCCCATATGCATTTCTACTCAATAGTATTAACCTATATGTAACTATATTTGGGACTTCTAGGTATTTAACCCACCCTTATTAATAATGGGATTAAATGTGATGAAATTTTTACTTATGTTGAATGATCTATGTGGAACACATGAGCATGTGAGTATTATGATGGGTGAGCCCAGATACAGCTCCAATGCATTGGGAAATATTTTAGTGTCATGAGAAATCATGTATGGGATTGAGGTTTAAACATAATACTTTTTGGAACTCTATCCACCACATGATGTTGTATTGTAAGTTATCATTGACTTATGTTCATGACATGATTTATGTTGTTTCTACAATCCCATGCCGCCTTTATGCTATCATGTTATATCATGCCTCATTTTTCAATATTATGATTCTCACCTCACTTAAGTTACCTCGATATGAATCTTTTATAAAATTTATTACTTTAACATATTATATTCTTTTTTTATTCCCTTAATGGGATTTATATGTTGCCCCTCTCTTATGTGTATCCCCCTGTTATCCCTTATATTTTTATAATAACAATGGAATTTTAAGATCATGTTAGGGAAGTTTTCAATAATGTTGTATCCATGTTTCAATTTGATGAAATATTTAACTAATTTACAAAATAGACTATTATTTAGGATCTTTTGGGGTTATTTTCTGTCTACCTTTATGTAAGAAACCATTAAATAAAGTGTATTAAAAATATGGGTTGTCATATTCAACATCCTTGACATTACACACTTGTTCATCAAATTGATTTCTAGGATAGAAACTATTGGTCATAGATATGCAACCATAAACCACAAGAACCATTGGTCAAATATATATGACCTCAAAATGTAGTAACCATTGGTCAAAGGTATACAACCATAAACTGAAACAACCATTAGTTAAATCTTTTGGAAATTAAACATCAGTTATAGTGGTCTAACTTGCATAACCTTAAAATTACTAATGAAAGAAACATAAAAATCACTAAAATGACACCCTATATAGGTAATTCTAGAAAAAAGTTTATTCTACACATTTTAGACATGTACTTTTCAAGGTCTAGACAAAATAAAGCGCTTGAAATTAAAAATTCACAAAACATTTAGGTACAAAACCCATTAAAATCAGCCTATAAAAAATAAAAAATTATCTCGCTAAGATTTAATCATGATTTTTTCAAGGAAAAATTAAGGTAAATAAAGATAAAATCCATAAAATTTATAGGGACCAATATACTACTAGTAAAATTTAAATTTATGATCGCTTGGCCCCAACCTAGGAAAAAATTAGACCATACTTCTATTCTTAACACATTGGTTTTCATACCTCTATAAAAACTTTAAAACAAGTGATACAAGATCACCCATCCAAATTCGCCAACTCTAGTGTTATGGTTATTGAACATTATACCTATACCCATCCATGTGCCACACTTAGAAGAAGATCATTTTGACTTGAGTATTCATGAATAATAACCAGTGTCATTATTTGAATTTTAGTGGTCAAATGATATAGTATATCTAGATATTACTCACAATTAATTTCAAGCTATTATAAAGTAATGATCAAGATGGAACAAGAGATTGATAACTAAGAATAATATTTTTTATTCATCAAAAGATTAATGAGAGTAACAGTCAATGATTGGAGTCTCTCTCTTTTCTAAGTTCCCTATTATGGGATACACTCTATAGATTTTGTAATATCACTAAGGGCCTGATGGGACTCCACAATGAAGTAGATAAATTTTTCTAGCCATACAGGATTGAATTCCACAAGGAGGGGAAGACTCTCCACAGTAGTAACTGCCTTATTCCTCTTGGCCCAAGTGCCCTTATCAAGTCTTTGATACTCCACTAGCTTCACCCTAGAACTGTCCAACACCTATTGGAGTTTACTTATTCAAGAATCCTCTTTATCTGTAAGAAACCATTTCCATAATTCTATATCCATATAGAAATAATATTTTTGAAGTTACATAGTATGAAGTTTAGAATACTGCGCTTATAGTTTTCCTAGACGAAACAACCCTCATCCACTCCTCCTTACCCTCGAACATGAATAAATCCATTTAAAAATGGCATGGAGTTTTCAATAATTGATGCACCTTATACCCTAGATAATGAATCAACATTGAATACAGTGTAGATGTGTGTGAAACTCATCCTCATGGCTGTTGTAGATCAGATTCCATATACCCTTCCTAGAACATTGATGAATGGTTTGATAATAACCAAGGGTTTCTTACTCATGATTAGATTCACTCCTAGAAACTAAAATATAATATTGAATGTGGTCACTCAAATAGACAAGAATGATTTCCTTTGGGGTCATAGACATAGGAATTAGAGCTTCCAAATTGGGTAACTTTTTCTATGATGATAATTATGAATAAATAATGCCATATATATATATATATATATATTTATGATCAATAGTTCTAGATTTGGATATAATTATATACACTCATCCATCTCAACATCCGCATTGCAATCTATGGCATGTGTCACCTTGATAGATGAAATCAACATGTCCTTTATCTGGTTCCCCTTTTTCAATGGAACAAAAGGCATTAACCACTTATATAGCTCCACTTACTAGAAATTATAGTGCAATTTCATCTCTATCTATGACTTGACCTCCTATCAGACCCTGAATGATCTCTACAGAGGATGACTTATATACAAAGTAAGGGGAATCCTTATGTAGGGATGAACTACTTGGAAGAGATGTAGGGTATATCTCTATCCACTCTAACACTTAGGTAGCTACTCTAGGTTTGTTTAATTGGGTGGTAATATGAAAAGATGCAAATAGGTCCTCCATGGTGTGTTAATATTCAGAAAAAATAACAGAAACTAACGATATATTTAACACCCTAGAATGATAAAGGGTTAAATGACTAAATTATATAACTCATGTAAATAAGTTGAACCTTCCTTTTTGGGAGTCTATCTGATTATAACTCCACAGTTAAGCGTGCTTGGCCTGGAGTAGTGATCATGACGAGTGATCTTCTGGAAAGTTTCCTAGGGCGTGTGTGAGTGAAGAAAAATCACACTATAAAGGACATGTGTTGTACAATAGGGACTATTATTAGTCAGATGACTCATTCAGGCATGTGGGTGGGCCCTAGAGCAGGAACCATGTGTCTACGGGGCAACTGGTGGTACTTACCGGGCCATGACCTGATGACCATGTTAAGGTGGAGTGTTTGTGCTGTCAATGGGACCCAGTTGTTACATTTGGTATCAGAGGTGGTACTAAGCCTTAAGTGCGGTGCACTGCTTGGGTTAAGATGTAGGGTCCACAATAAGAATGTTGTTCTCTAAGTGGGGGGGGGGAGGGGTGGATGTAACACCCCAAAATGATAAAGGGTTAAATGACTGAATGATATTAATCATGTAAATATGGTCCACCTTCATTTTGAGGAGCTTACCTAATTATAACTCCATAGTTAATCATGCTTGGCCTAGAGTAGTGATCAATATTGGTGACATTATGGGAAGTTTCCTTGGGTGTGTTTTGGTGAAGAAAAACACACTAGAAAGGACATGTGTTGGTGTATGGGGACTTTCATTAGTCAGAAGACCTGTTTGGGTATATATGTGGGCCCCAAGGTGGGGACCACATGTCTAAGGGGAAACTGGTGGTACCTGCCAGGCCAGGATCCAATGTCCATGTTAAGGCATGGTGTCTATGCTGTCAGCAGGACCCAATTGTTACATTTGGTATCAAAGGTGGTACCCAGCCTTAAGTGCAGTGCACTGCCTGAGTTAAGATGTAGGGATCACAATAAGAATTTTGTGATATAAAGGGGGGGGGGGGTGAATGTAACACTCTAGAATAATAAAGGGTTAAATGACTAAATGATATGACTCATGTCAACAAGGTGTACTTTTCTTTTTGGGAGCCTACCTGATTAGAGCTCCATAGTTAAGCGTGCTTGGTCTGGAGTGGTGATCAAGACGGGTGACCTTCTGAGAAGTTTCCTTGGGTGTGTGTGAGTAATGAAAAATCACACTATAAATGACATGTATTGGCATGTGGGGACTATCATTATTTAGATGACCCGTTTGAGAATGTAGGTGGGCCCCAGGTTGGGGACCACATGTCTGCGGGGCAACTGGTGGTACCCAGCCTTAAGTGTGGTGCACTACCCAAGTTAAGTTATAAGGTCCACAATGAGAAAATTGTTCTCTAAAGGGGGGTGGGGGTGGGGGGGGGTGAATGTAGCACCACAAAATTATAAAGGGTTACATTACTATATGATATGATTCATGTCAAAAAGGTGAACCTTCCTTTTTGAGAGCCTACCTGATTAGAACTCCATAGTTAAGCATGTTTGTCTTGAAGTAGTGATCAGGATGGGTGAACTTATAGGAAGTTTCCTAGGGTGTTTGTGAGTAAGGAAAAAGAACACTGGATAGGATATGTGTTGACCTGTGGGGAATATCATTAGTTAGATGACCTGTTCAGGCACATAGGTTGGTACCAGGGTGGGAACCATGTGTCTATGGGGAAACTGGTGGAACCTACCAGGCTCGGACCCCATCACCATGTTAAGGTGGGGTGTCTGTGATTTTAGTGGGGCCCAATTGTTACAATATACACTTCATCAACATCCACATATCTTCAAAAGGTTCTTCTTTCTCCAATGAGGGGTCCTCCACCACTAGAATCTCCTCTATGGAAGGAGTGACCATTCTAAAAGTAGAAATTTGAGCTTCTACCAAGTAACTTATACCATTACCCTTTGGTTATTCCCCAAATATCCCTTAAGAGTGGTATTATATAGTTAATAAACCCTTGTGTTATTGTTTAGGTATGCGTAAACCCTCGCATTCATATTGAATAAAGAGAGACTGGAATCCTATCAGTCTCATCAAGAAAAAAATGATTGTCTAGTGTTTTTACCCTTAAATGAATTTTGATCTTAGATAATGGAAGGTCATCTCCAGTAACTGCTTGAATAAACACTGGAACTGGGAAAATGAAAGAATTTCCTTCACATTCTACTTTCCAAATCATCACATGTCCTAGAGACATCTTTCCATCCTCAATGTACTATTAATGTATGTCCCCATAGGAGGCCCCAACCATGTATTTAGTGGATTTGATCAATGCATTCATCACTCCCTTTTCCCCTTTATTCTCTTCATATAAAAAATGCATCAATATGACTGATTAACAAAATATAGTATGAAACTTTATTAAGTATAGAGAAGTGAACTGACATCCTAATGTTCAATAAATGAGTCCCACTTCTCATACATATATTGGTTGAGTATCCCTTCAAGAATTCTTCCATATTTCATGTCTTATACAATTTTAGTGATAAGAAACCTTAAATTAATGGCTAATATCATCATTTCAAACTCCCTAATGTTCATATATACATCATTGTAATTGGTTTCATAATCAAATTCTAAGAGATCCTTTATATTTCCAATATTAGGATTATGAATTCCACTTTACAAGATGGCCCATAAATCTGAAATAGTGCCCAAAGAATCCCTTCCCTTCCAAAAATTTGGTGCCTCTGGATATATCACTTCTGAATCATCCTCTAACTTACCTTATTGGAAGGAAGAATATTTGGTAACCTTTAACTTAATCCACTTATTTGGAAATTATACCATAATTGGGGCCTCATCCTAATGATTCCATCTAGAATAAATTTTTGTGACCCCTTGAGGAATATGATTTTCTCTTGGTGATGAGGAAGACTGGAACTTAGGATTCTTTCAGGACCTAAGAACTTCAATAGTGTAATTCCTCTTAGAGAATTTCTTGGTAACTAATTCCCCCCTAACTAAAGGAGATTAAATATTGAATCAGGGAATAGTTTTGGATAATATCCCCAATGGAAATTACAACATTCAAGTAAGGTGAATAAGCCTCACAAATGATTTTATAGTCAAAAAAATCCACTAGAACATTGTCTCTCAGTGAAATCATATCAGACCATAACTCATAGAATGAATTACCATTTTTAGTGAATGTGACAATAGGATTTGACCCATATGAAAAAATTTGAATTCTATATAGATAATTAACAACATGATGAAAACTTCACTGGTCAGTAAAAATGGCATGATGCTAGAAACAAATAATATAAATGATCATAACTAATATCATGGGATCCCCACTATACTGATATGGTCATAGGAATCAATTTGTGCCTCTATATATCCCTAAAAAATATAGAATATACCTGAGAACTAAAAGTAGGGATTCCCATTATGAATGTGAAACCATCACAAGATGATGTTTTCCAATAAAATGTAGCTAAACCCACAGAATCACATATTTGTAGCTTGGATGCCAAGAAAAAGTACGCATCTTGATGTTTTCATTGGAGCCATGTACTGGGAGGAGATACCTTCTTATCCATATGGACAAGATCACTAATAGATAAGTCTCTATTATGATTTTTTGTATAATTTTATATCCCCATTTATTATATTCTCCTTGCTCGATCTCTAGCCAATACATCCCAAGTATTCCTCTTTTGTAGATGGAGGGATATAATTTTGTTCACTTTCATGTATTCTTCTATTCATGGTGATCCAAGAAATATTTCATCCATGTTTAAAAATTGATGTTGACCTTGAGACTGAGATTTTTCTCTATTATATATTAGGTTATTCTTGTCAAATCATATACTAAATATGGTACGCATTTGGAATCTCCACACACAGCCTGATGGGGGGAAGAACACATCGTATATAGTCCAGAGGATCAGTGCACCTATAGATGTCCCACAAAATGATTCCAAATTTACCATGAGTGATATGGAAGGTGCTGGTTTGAGGACTCCATTGGATCAGAAGATCAAGGATCAATCTACTATTTTTGTACACATATGTTTGAGAAACCCAAAAGGATTTATAAATAATGTCCTGGATTAGATGGACCTTGAATTATATACACATTACCCATACATATTAGGCATAAATCCATTACCCTTTGAAGCATCCCTTGGGACAAAAGTCCCATTTATTATTCCATCCCTTAGTATTATCATCAATTGAGTGACTAATGATAAAATAATAATAGTATGTCTTAGATTTTGTTACAATCCTACTGCTATTAGGGGAGGTCCTATTATGGTGAGGAATTCATGATAATTGGATGGATCCTTCAGGAATATAATCTCTTTTTTGATATGTTCACCCCCACCCAAGTTGTTGTACATGATGATCCATGAGCTTAGTAGAAAGTTATACGGGTGAGGGATATCCATGCAAGTTAGCAATCCATTCTCATATAATAGAATAAATTCTGACATCAGGTACCCATGATGATTTTTATTCAAGATCTTGGATAAATCCAATAGAGAGGGTTCTTGTTGACCAACACATCCTTTTTGAAAATTAACAACCATATGTTCTATACAAGTAGTTGCTTCAGCATCCAATACAATTTTGGAATAGCTTATAATTGTAAACCTATAAAGGGCTTCAAAAAAAATGTTAGCATAATCAATAAAGAAATAAAAAGTGATACCCTAAAATGAAGAAGATGTAGGTGTGAAAGAAAAAAGTCAAAAATTTGAAAATGTCAAATTTTTCACCCAGATAGCTTTGGCCAGATGACCTCTCTTGGGTGACCTCACTAAACCCCATCACTTGGGTTTACATGAAAAGGAACCCTCTTTAGGGTATACCCCCTAAGGTCCCCTTACTAGGGTAGTCCCTGTAAGGCTCCCTCTATAGGTTGGACCTTCTAAGTAACCTCTCTATGGTGGCCCTACTGAGCTTCCCTTACTAGGGTGGCCTCTCTTAGGGACCCTATCTAGGGTGGCCCCACATGGGTCCCCTTACATGGGTGTCCATGTTGAGTCCCCCTTAATAGGGTGGCCTTGATCAGGCCCCCTCACTAGGGTGTCCCCATTCAGGTCCCCATTCTATTGTGGTTTTTCTAATTCCTCTTCTCTAGAGTGTCTTTTCTTAGGCCCCCTTCCAGGGTATCCCTACTCAGGTGCTAGTGTGTCCTTGATCAGGCCCCCTCTATATGGTAGATTTTCTCAAGAACCCTCTCTAGGGAGGCTATTCTAAGGGGAAGGGCACTGGTTCCCACCTTAGTTTAGTAATAAATAAAAGAAATAATGAAGAAGATGTTCATTCAATCAACTTATGGGGGAACTACCCTATTTATAATCTAGCCACATTGCTCAGCCTTGTTATCATGGTTCAATTAACATGGCTAGTGCGAACTACTTTGAATATCCATCATGGATCACACAAATCACCATAGTAGGAAGAATATAAATGATCTAATTGTCACACTAGGTAAAGAGATGATCTCATAATTTGACCCTCTCCATTTCAATCAGATCATATTTTGAGGGGGGGTGGAATTCATTGGAACTCCCTTTTTGAAGGAAAAGCAAAGAAAATAGAGAGTATGAAACATTGGGAGGATATACCACTACCTTTTCAAGGGTCCCCTCTATCCACTTATCCCACATCACCTAGGGTCCTCTGGTCTCTAATTTTCCCTCACTCAAGTCTCCTTTGACTGCTCAGCCTATGTCACCTAACTCACATGCACACATTTCCTTAATCACATGGCTCACTTCTCTCATATTACTAGTTTTCTTCTATAAATTAAACCCCATGGATAAAACATGGGGACCCATTTTAGGATTTTTTAAGAGATAGATAAATTCTTGGAGAAGCCTCACTCGGGACATATACACTTCTTCTAGGTATCCTACAACTATCTAGTACTCATACAAATTAAAATTTGTAAGAGATAAGTGTTATCTGAATCCCTCACCTAGATGATGAAACAATTAGTGTTCCTCACCTTATTGAACAACTACCCAAGGTCCCTCACTTGGGTGAAAAAATACTTGAGGTCCCCCACCTAGGAAACCAACTACTTGGGGATCATCACATGGGTGACCAACCACCTAGGGTCTCTCATCTGAGAGACTAGATACCTAGGTCTCATCTCTTGGGTGACTAACCAACTGAGGCTCATCACATAGATAACCAACCATTCATGGTTTATTACATGGGAAACCAACTACCTGATGCTCATCACTTGGATAAACAACTGCCCAAGGTCCCTCACCTAGGTGACCATCTACCTGAGGCTACCCACCTAAGTGGTTAGCTACTTGGGGATACCCACCAAAGTGACCCATAACCCAAGTCTACCCACCTAATAGACCATATTACCAAGGATTTCTACCTAAGATACCCATAACCAAGGACTAATACCTTAAGTGACCAGTTTCCCAGGGCTTCCCACCTAAGTGACCATTATCTCATAGTCGATTCTTCATTAAAATTCTATATTTCTTTACCCAAGTCTCCTATTTGAGAATAATTCCATTATGGAATTTCCCATAGCCACTATATTTACATGGATGGTGTAAGGGTAACACTGAAATATCCCCCATTATACCATGTATTCCCTTAATAAAGGATATCCCCCACTTTTACTCCCTAACCAATGGGGTTCTAAGGATGTTTGAAATCATGTAACCCCTTGTAAAAATGGTTCCAATCCTAGAGGGAGTGGTGGGAACCTTATGAGTTCAAGAAGTTATGATCCTATCCCTCCAAAGGTACCCCTCTTAGGTCAAAAAATTAATGAAGAGAGATAATTACCCCTCGTGTCCCATCTCTAGTTGGCCCTGTGTTGGTGAAAAACATTGAGGGTAAAAAATATAACATATGAAGGAATTATTCTATATAATAATGTATGATTGGAATTAGGATAAAAAACCACCAAAAAAATCAAGAATATAATATAAAAGTAATCCCCAAAATATCCCACAATGCAAGAATAATTTCAATAAATAAAAATAAAAGTCTCTAAGTAAATATCAAAAGAAAAGTCCCACGATAGTGACTAAACTACAGCTCCGAAACCTAAGCTAGTAATGTATAAATTAGTCCCCAAATGCAACCTAGAAACCTAAAAAATATTTTATATAAATGTAGGATGATCATAACATATATAATCAGTGGGAAAATACCTATATCCTCTATTTCACATGTGAAAAGATCATACTAATACACCAACGAAAAAACAATAGAACTAACATGAACCTAAAGAGGTCAATTCACTAACCCCATCCTCACCATGGGACACTAAAAAAATCATACATCCAATACAGTAACAAAATATCAGGAACATAAAGAAAATGTACCCTACAACCACTTCCCCACTAGTTTTCTTATCTCATGCCCCAACGTAAAATGTCCTGTGCTCCCATCCCTTCCATACATATCACATCACATATCCATACATCTATGATGTGGGTTGAGATTCATCTCTACCTAGAACACCCTTGTAAGGTCTAGAATCAAGTGCTAACTTCAGTCATGATCCCATTACACCCTCATCAAATTACAACCTTATCACAAAACCAGGACCATAGGGTATCATGAATGTGAGTTAAATCAACCTCATTCCCTCCTCCCACCATCCATGACCCCGACCATATATCACATCCTCATTGGAACTATGTAATATCCAACACCAAACCACATCATCACGGGGTAATCTCCCACACCAACCTGTATCTTCATAGCTGAAGGAATAAGGGGGAAGAGTGGGTAGCCAAAAATTTATATCACCACCATCTTGGATGTTGGAGAAAACACCCATAACCCAAAAACATTAAGCATTTGTAAGGTTATCCAACTCAGATGGGGTGTGTAAATAAATAATATAAAATACAAGATATAGAGATACTAAACAATACCCAACCCATGGGTTAAAATCAATTTCACTAGTGTACTCTACTTCACCACCACTTCACTGTACAACATTTATCATGACCAATTCCACCACTAAATTCATCACACCAAAAAAACACCACACATAGACAAAAAAATCTAATTTCAATGTTAGGTTACACCCTTTTCAATATTTAATTATTTTATAACTACTCCCATTTACTAATCTATTTTTTCACATTTACACAACTCTTTAATTTATTATTCAATTCATTTAATCCTATTTCCACACCCTAATTCCATAGGATTCTTATTTATTTACAAACCCATCTCATTTCATTTCATCATTAAAATTTATTACATGTCCAACTGAACAACTAGAAAAACTAAACCACCTGAAAACTCACCCATCTCACATCAAACTTCTCCACAATTCCACATCAGCTTATCCATATCATCTCCATAACCACCCATATCAACCATCATACAAAAAAGCACCACACAATAGAAACAACAAAAAACAAAACTACCATAAAGAAAATAAACACAACACAACCGTGCCTATCCCATGCCATTCCAACCAACCAACACATCAATTCCCACACATTAAATAACCCATCTGGTCACCACCATCACCATACAACATCCCACATCACACAAGTCAACACACCAATAACAACTACACCCAAAATCACACCCCATATTCTAAAATTTAGTTTCAGGCCTTACATTACTTTACTTCATTATTTGACAAGACTATTCTAACACAATTTCATATTTACATGGAAAAAAAATTCATTATCCCTATATAAATTATTAGAAATTTAATTCGGTTGTGATCAAACATTCAATAAAACAGGGGTCTCACATACATATCAACTACAATAGAATTAAGTCTCCCAACATTCATTATTTTCACCAATTGAAGAAATCATGTATAATCTTAATACAAATAACATCAAGTAGTAAAAAATGAGATTTATTCCCATTCCCATCAATTTATATTAATCCAAAATTTAATTTATATTAAGGGAACCATTACTATCCTCAAAATAGAAGGAAAAACATGAAATCCATATACATGCAAATAAATAGGGAGAGAAAAAGGATTCCCTACCTAGAAGAAAGAATCTACTCCTAATTTTCTACACTAAAATATGGTATGTGTTCATAGGATGGAATCACCATAGGAAGAACTCAAACCAGTGAAATCAGGGTCCCATGAATCTATGGGAAAGGTTGTGGGACCTTCCATCCTGATAGAGATAAAGTAGAAAATAATGAAGGAAGGATATTCATTCAATAAAAAAAGATATGAAACCATCATGATTTAATTTTGAAGGTTAAACTTTAATTTAACCACTAATATTGATCTCATTAAATTCCACATGTAAGGAATTATTAACAACCTTGGTCTTTAAAGAAATTAAAATATATAATTACCCTCCTCAAAATGGACGTTAAATACCCTTAATTAAATCCTTAAAACAAAATTTACATTAAAAAGTTGTATTTATTACTTTTAGGTTTATTATCAGAAAAAATGTTAATTTTAAAAATTTATCTATGCCCTAAATTGACTACACTAGCCATCCAATAATAGAAACAAAAAAGTGACCACATGAAGGAAACAAGTGACCATTTCAACTGACCACATGACCAAACAACCTACTAAATGAGTAAAAAAAATCCTCCTATAAAGGAAAAAAATTACCTTGCCAACCAACCACATGTCCAACCAACCAACTGCATGAACAAACAACTAACCACATGAGGGAAACAAGCAACCATGCAAACTGACTACATGACCAACCAACCTACCAAAAAAACTAACTAAAAAAGGAAACAAGTGATCATGCTAATTGATCACATGAACAACCAACCAACTACATGAGTAAAAAATTGACTACATGAAGTAAACATGTTAATGTGGGAATAAAATTAGACAATACAAGAGGTAAAATACTCCAAAAACTATCCTAAATCCATAAGTCCTAGGAAAACATAAAGTAAAGAGTTTTATAAATCTTGGACATTACATCATATACATATCAAACAACTCTTATCCCTAATAATTTAAAATGATCTTGAAAATAAAGGAAATAGTCTTAGAAATCCATGTCACGAGATATATCTCAGGGATTTCATTACACCCCTAACACTACCACACCACCATTTCACTAAGAACAACACAAAACCATTTTACACCATCCACAAGCCTTCTCTCTTCTACATAACCAGTAGCACAAAATTTTTGACTTCAATATATCCTAAGACAAAAACCACCACAACCATCACCTAAAACCACCAAAATCATAGAAATAGGGTAATCGTGACTTCCATATCAAGATATTTTCCACATTAGGAAACACAAGTTTTCCAACATAGGTTTAAATTTTTTCATAAACATAACTCATCTTGATTAGGAAGGGGATTTCCCCTATTCATACACTTGAATTCATAACAGAAATTATTATAAAGGGAATAATAAAGCACACTTCATTAAATAATTATGGTTCAAACATCAAATCATAAAATAAAAAAATAATAAAGAAAAACATAGAAAAAATTTGGGTACTAGGAGAAAATCTACATCTCAATTTCCTATGTACTCTCCTATAAGACACCATTCCTCTATAATACACAAACTAAGTGAATGGTTTTTACATGAAACAGTTTCTATTGATGATCCTAGATCTCTAATGGTTTCTCAATGAACATCACATCATCATCGAAATCCAAATATCCCTATTCAATGACATGAGATTCATTATGAAGATATAAATGATGTTGGGACATGCTGAAGATTTTTTAGATCTTCTCCTACCATGGTGGAAGTGACAATGAATACACTACCTATCCAACATTCTCCAACACCTCAAAAATACTAGATAACCAAGGAGAAATCTTACTCCGCCTTCCAAACCCCCACTACCCATGATGAGAGGAAGCCCTTCAGAACACATTGTCTCTAACCAAAAACTTTAGGGACATATGCCTATGATCAAAAAAGGCCTTATTATAGTCATACAATATCATCATATACTCTCAGAGAAACCAAATCTTCTTGGTTGTACACTTCACCATGTTAAGACCAAGAACCACTAACTCCCCAACCTCCATCCAGCATAGTGGAGAATGACACAAATTCCCATACAATTCCTCAAATAGATCAATTCAAAAGGATGAGTGATAAATATTATTATAGGATAACTCAACCAAAGGGTGGTTATTTTCTCATGATCCACCAAAATCTCAGATGTAAGATTGCAAAAAATCCACCAACTTACGCTCTCTCTTTCCATCTACCTGACGGTGGAAAGTATTGGTAAGGAAAAATTAGGAGCCAATGGAATTATGAAATACCCTCTGTAACTATGAGGTAAAACAAGGATCATAATCAAATATGATGTCCCTCAGTGCCACATGAATCATATCAACATCATCTATATACCACCTCACCAATATATCTACCACATTCGATTCACGAATAACTAGAAGATGAGATGACTTTGTTAGCTTATCCAAAAACACCCAAACTGCATCAAATACTCCTTTAGCCTTGGGTAACCTTGGTGATGAAATCCATTGAGATTTAATCCCATTTCCAGTCAAGAATATTGAAGGGCTATAATAAACCACCAAGAACACAGTTTTCTGCTTTCACTCACTGATACACTAAACACTTCACCATAAACTCTACTATCAAAAATTTCATCCCCATCCATGAAAGATGTATCCTCAAGCCATAATACATATCAGTTGCACTAGGTTGTGCTGCTAAAAGTGAGTTGTGAAACTCATGGAAAACTCCATCACACATTACCAACAAAAAAAACCCGTCGCTCCTCTGATCATCCTCTGATCATCCCTCTAGGGCATCACCATAGCCAACATGGTCACACATCACCTATACCTCTGAGTCTCCGTACTAAGTCTCATAAACATTCTACATCAAGGATCAATCCATGGTCATACGATAAGAAAAATCTGCACCATTTCTCTTTACCATATCAAGATGTATCGCTATAAGCCCCTCCATCCCTTTTTTAAACATCTGAAGAGTCCCAAACCGCATCTCCTCATGGATTTCAGCTTAATGAATCAATGACAACATTACCCTTTATCAAGATGTAATAAATCTAAAAAATTATAATATTTGAGAAACTTCATCCACCTTCATTTGAATATATTCATATCCCACTGAGAGAATACACATTTCAGGCTCTTGTGGTCTATGTATAACTCAAGGCACTCACCAATGTGGTAGTTCCTCAATAGATTAAGTGAAAACACAACTTATACTAATTCAAATTCCTGGGTTTAATAGTTATTATCAAAGGGATGTAATTTCCTAGACACATAAGGGATGAACAATCTCTTTTTCATCAAGATGAATGAAAAACCCTAGTGGGACACACCACATAAAACCTTAAACAACACCACATCCTCTGAAAACTAAAGAATTGGAGAATTTATCAAATCCTCTTTTAGGTAATTGAAAACTTCCTAGCACTAATCAGTCCAAAAAAATCATGGGTCATCCTTGTAAAAACTATCAGTGGGACTAAAACCTAAGAGATATAAAAAAACCTATGATAATAGAATATAATTCTGAGGAAAATATGAATCTCTTATAGTTTATTGGGTAAATCCCAATAAAAAACTACCTCAATATTAAAAAATTCCACAACCACACCCTATTGAGACACCACATGTCCAAGGAAAATGTTCCTATCATGTTCAAAACTTACACTTGGAAAACATTCTACAGAGTTTCTAGTGTCAACATACCTGTAATAAAGCTCTAATATGATCAGAATACCCCTCCTTCAACTTCAACTAGATCAACATGTCATCAATGAACATGATGAAAATCTATTCCAGGAACAAAAAAAATAAGGAGTTTATTAGATCCATGAACATAACTGTTACATTTGTGACACTAAATTGAATAATTATGAATTCAAATTTCCCATACCTACATTTGTATGAAATATTTGATATATCATCATCTTTCACGTTAATCTAATGATATTGAGACCAAAAATAAATCCTAAAAACAAAACATGATCTCTTTAGCTGGTCAAATAGATTGTCAATCCTTGGAAGAGGTTAATTGTTTTTTATCATTACCTGATTCAATATCTAGTAGTGTATGAACAACCTCAAACTACCATCTAACTTTGTGGTGGACAACACTAGAGCACCCCAAAGAGACACACTTGGTCAGAAAAAACACCTTTGCATCAGATCATCCACTTTTATGCTCAAATCACACAACTTCATAAGCACAATTTGATAAGGAGACATCAAAATCAGAGGTGTTATTGATTTCAAATATATCTCAAACTTGATGTCTTATCGAGGGGGTAGTGTTATAAAATCATCTAGGAAAACATCCAAGAACTCCTCAACAACCCTTGGATCATCCTCTACCAAATATTACATTAACTACTCTACCATATGAGGTAAAGAGGCTACATATTACTGCAACTAATTTGGTATCCCCCTCTCTAATGAATTCCAATCACTGAATCTTTACATAAGAATACAAAACTCTCTTATAGAAATTGTCACAGAATTCACACAAGGATTACTTCAAATCCATGCTAATGATAACATCATATGATAGTATCTATAGAAATAAGAAACCACTCATTGAATGGTGCTACCTTGCCACCAGTATATATCCCAGACATATATCAAATGAAGAATCCTAGTCTCAAAATAGCATATATAATGCTAGGGGAACTATAAGTCACTCCACATCCAGTCCCAAGGTATGGACCAAAGTAAAAGAAACAAAGGAGTGTGAGACTCCTCAATAAAACAAGGAACAAACAAGATTAGATGATAAACTGACCATATCTTAGATAACCTCTAGCCCTTTTAGTGCTTCCACCTCTAATGGATGCATATGACCATGTCTATCTCAACTAATTCTCCAATATCAACCTCCATGACCACAATGTGACATAGAACCTTGAATATGGGGACCATCATGAGGCTCCTCACACCAACACCATCTTTTCTCGATAGCCTTGGGGGTCTCTGCTACTGAAACTACCTTAGAGTCCACAACTACTACTACTAAAATGGGGAATGATCACTCATATGAAATCGACCTCCATGATAATCAAACATTAATCTTAGTGGTGGCCATGTCCCCTAAAATCATATAATAAAAATGGTAATCCCCTAGAAGGTGATCAAAAGCCACCTTCCTTCGAATACTAGGAAAGGATATACTATGGTTGATTCCCCACTTAGAAAAACCCAAACTACCTAAATATCAATGAACCATAGCCAAAATCTATTCTACTCAAGACACCCTACAATCCGCCCTATTGAGGATGACCTCCTAGACAAATAATCCTCTTGATAACATACAACTTCTTTTTTACCTCTAAGTACATATAAAGCATAAATGTGGTGACTGTATACCTAATTATTGGGCATAATGCCACCTCCAGAATCTATTCTTTGGACTTCTCATCTAGAAATACATAAGGTGAAATGTGTATGAGGTCCTTGAATATGATACCAATATCCTTTACACTTAAAATTACCTACCAAATTGATATAATCTCTTACCTCTTTTCTAACTTCATTATCAATGACGATAATTCCAATAAAAAATCCTTATGAATGTCTTCCCAAAACACATATTCCTCATTTCGGTCACCAAATTACAATGTATACCACTGATGTGTAGCTCCACACATATGAATAATTTCCAAAAAAGCCTAGAACTATACCTGATATTGAATCAAACTGAATGAGATCTTGATCTCCTCTAATCAGTTTTTTATCTACATATCAGAGATACTCCTCTCATACTTTCCCAAACTATTCCACTAAAAGGCTTAAAAATCCCTCTACCATTCATTATTGACCTCTATTGGGTCAATCCTCCAATGATCAACTGGAACATATTGATGTACCTATAATACCCGAACTACTCAGGGATGGAAACTATAATCTATTCTCGAAACAGAAGGAGATATCTTAAGCCTGATAGCATGGAATTTTATCCATATTATTTTAACTAATTCATTTTAATTTATAAAATCACCCATTTAATACCTGAACACAATTGATCATGATGCATGTACCTATCCTAGGTGTCTACCATGAAAATAGGTCCACCTCAATTGTTCATTAAATAAGATCAAATTCCTTGTATTGGATCATAGGGGCCCTAAAATCCCATGTCCTAGCTTGTCTCCCAAGCCTATGTTACTCACCGAGATCAACAAGCACCTTTTTCCTACCAACCCATGAAATCCTCATAGTTCATAACTCTAAATTCTATAATAACTCTCAAAAAACCAATGATACCAATTTTTTATGACCCCATACCTCCTGAGTTACCCCTCCTATCTGATAATTAAGGAAAAGAGATGATGGCCCCTAAGTCCCACCTATGATTATTCCTAGGTTGGCAACAAGCACCAACATTATAAAAATGTCACACATGGAAGGAATTACCCTTTATAATAATATAGGATTAGGATATAGGATATAAAACCACCAAAAAAAATATATCACATAATATAAAAGTAATCCAAAAACCATCTCATAGTGAATGAACAATGTTAACAAATATAAATAAAAGTATACAAGTGAAACCAAATGAAAATTCATACAGAAGTGACTTCACAAAAGCTCCAAAACCCAAGCTATTAATGTCTATCTTGATCCCCAAATTCTTCATGGACACCTAAAAAATATTATATATATAGGGTGATAATAACATGTATACTCAGTAGGATCAATCCCAAGGACTCTTATGAACATGTGAAAAAGCCTACTAATGTGCCAATGAACAAATAGTAGAACCAACACGCACCTAAATATGTCAACTAACCAACCCAAGAATCACTATGGGATGCTCACCAAATCACACATCCAATATACTAAAACAATATTAAAAACATAATGAAATGGTTCCACACAACCACTTCTACTCTGATTTGTTGTTCTCACACCCCAAAGTCAAACATCTTATTCTCTCATCCCTTCTATACAATAACATAACATATCCATCCATCTCTGATGTGGTTTGGGACACATATTTACCTACCCCACCCTCTTAAGGTTTATAATTATTTGCTAGAATCTATCATTATCAAATCAAGACCTCATCACATCACAACTTCATCATATAACTAACACAGTAGGGTATCATGAATGTGAATTACATTAACCTCATTCCTTCCTCCCACCATGAATACCCAACACCACATATCACATCCATATCACCACTGGGTAATCTCTAACACCAACCTGCATCATCACTAATTAATCTATAACACCAACCCATATAATCATTGCTAAAGGAATATTGGGGATGAGGGGGTTCCCAACCATATATATCACCACCATTCTAGATATTGTAGATAATAACCAAGACCCAAAACCATTGTGCATTGGTAAGGTTATCCAACTTGGGTAAGGATCCTAAAGAAATAACTTAAAATATATGATAGATATATATCACAAAATACCCAACCTATGGGTTCAAATCAGCTAAACTAGCATACTCCACATCACCACCATTTCACTGTACAACATTCTTCATGACTATTTCCACCACAAAATTCACCAAACCAAAAAACCATCACACATAGCCACAAAATTACACTTTCAATTATCAGTTACACCATTTTATAGACTTAATGAGTTTCCGTTAACTCCCCTTTAATACTTTATTTATTTCTCATTTATATAACCCATTAATTTATAATTTAGTTTATTTAATCCAATTATAACACATAAATTATAGTTCATTCTTATTCATTTACCAACCCATGTAATTTCATTTCAGCATTAAAATTTATTCCATGACTAACCTGGAAACTATCCCAACCAAACTATAGGACTACCCATGAATCTCACATTATCCTTTTCTACAACACTACATAATCCAATCCATATAATTTCCATAACCACCCATCTCAACCACTTCAAAACACAACCACCACAAAACTACCCAAATCACATCACATTCCAACCAACATTCACATCACTAACCCACACATTCCATAACCCAAACTATTAATACACCACACCTAGTAACATATATTCAGAGGTCACTTTATTACATTGGAACTATATACAAATTATCTCATCCCAAAGGACTGAATAAATTATTATTCTTGTAAAACTAGATACATACTCAATTCACATATTAAACTTGAAAACATAAAATACAACACAATATTTTCTTTGGGAACATCATTATTATATCTAGAATATCCTTGAATAACAATCATAGTAAACATCAAATGATCCTAGGAAAAATGGAAACAAAATAAAGGGGGGGATCATATGATCAGTAAGGGAATGTATAAAAATTAAGATATCATAGAATAAATAAGGCATAAATAATATGGTTGGAATAATGATGATCAAATAAGAAAATTCAAATAATCACATGATATTTAAACATATCCATTTATGACATAATTTTTTGAATAATCTCATGGACATAAATATTTTATTTAAAAATTATATAATTCATAATGCGGGACATATGAAACTTACCATCGAGGCCTCACGCCACAATATCTTACATAAATGGGCCAGTACTTGAAAAAACTTGCCAACCTATTTTTACTCATGAGGGTTATCAATGTATCAAGGGGATATGTAATTCGAAGCCCCACCTATCACTTCATAAGTTAAAGTAATTTATTATATGAATACATAATACAACATAATCAATATACTTTAACAATTAATAACTTTCTATATAGGAAGAACAAGAATATAAAATGTAAATAATTTCTCTATTCAAATTGATCATAAACCATAGAAATAAATATGGTGAATGATATAATTTTTTTATAGACACAATAAATCATATTATTCATCAAAATATTTTGACATATATGAAAATACTTTTAAAATATCTATATAATATTTCTTGAGGAAAATACCCTTTTAATTTTGAAATCCCTTATTATGAATCTAAATATTTAAAAAATAGCAGGGAAAGTAATTTTATTTGAAAATAACCATGGAAAAGTGTAATAGAAGCTTCAAAACATTGAGTGGTAATGATGGTGGGATATTTCATTCATGTTAAGTATGTTTAAATAAATATTCATTCCACATTTTTGAAAAAAATTCATAAGTACATCATTTGGTAAACGACAAGAAGATTTCATTGATTTTTTTTGTATAGAAAATTCAAAAAATGGTAAATATTAATTTAATCAATCAGATTATAATTATAAATACATTCTTGAACACATTTTTAAATAAAAAATGGACATGGAAGAAACAATTTCTTGACCAAAGAGTAAATAAAGTCTGTTTTTTCCAAAAATAATTTCTTAATCATTTTAAGTAAAATAGTCATAAAATTGGTACTATGAATTTAAAATTAAATTAATAAATATAAGATAAAAATATATATATTTTTTAATATATAAAGATCATATAATTCTACCAAAGGATACTTAAACATAAATAATCCTAAAAAATGATGAGATTGTGAAATAAACCATTATCTCAGGTTTGACTTGATTTGTAAGTAATTTTAATCTAATATATAATAAACATAATTTTTTTATAATTATATAACAAAAAAATATAATTATAATATCTTATAAGATTCACTTATAACATTTTAATACTAATTTATTAATAAATCATTAATAAAATCACCATTTCTGAGTGTTAAGTGCCTCAATTTTCATGTATGTTTCGGTTCAGTAGTTTCATTATTTTAGTATTTCACATGGTTACATGATATATAAAATTATAATAATGATATAAATATCATATAAATTCATTATATAAATATTTATAATCATAAATGAAATGAATATATAGAAAAATGAATTTCACTGTTCACAGAGATGGTAGGTCATACGTATGCATGAATGTTCTTTTAACTTTTTAAAGGATCAAAGAAAAGAATGTTAAATAATAATTAAAATTCAAACAATAATTATAAAATCATATATATCATATATATTCATTAAATACACCCTTATTACCATCTATGTAAAGTTTAAATGAAAAATGATTCACATTGCTTCATGGAGGTGCTAGTCCACAAGTGCATATGAGAGACGTTATCATCTTCCAAAGGATGAGAAGTTAATAATGAAGATATGATATTATAATTAAATATCATAATTATAAAATAAATATAATATATAAACATTAAACCCTTTATAATAACCATCCATGAAATATGGTGATAGAAAATGAATTATATCTCTATGTGGAGGCAATAGTCCACACGTACACATGAGTGATACTTTCACTTCACAGTTAATGAAAAAGAGGATGAATATTGGTTTTCACATAATAATAATACCATTTCATTATACTTATTATATTTAAAATATTATTTATGTTTAATACCATATATTTATACAATTTAGAAGAATAAATAATTTGAAAGAGGTCGGGTAGGATGATTACCTTTCCTTTGGTTTTCGTTCTTTAGATCCTTTCTTAAGGATCGTTGGAATGGTATTTTTGAAACATAAGAACCTATAAATAGTATATATGAAAGTTTATAATATAATTTTTTAGGGTTTGGTTGATCCATATGACTTAAAGTGGTTTAAATAAGAGAAAGGAAGGGTGTTCTTTTATAAGTGGGGAGGATGACACACTTGGAATGTCTTAAAACATCCAAATATATTACTGTCATACTCAAGAAAAATAATTAAAAATGGAAATATATTCAAATGTGGGATATTATTATGTTTAAATATATCTATAAATTGTATTTATACAATTTTAATTTGTAAAGATACCCATATCACTTGGTTTAACACCTCGATAAACTCGTTTTTTTTCATAACTACTATAAGATATTTTTACCATATTTACAATTAATTATAACAAAAAATTAAGTTGAGATTATTAAAAAAAATAAATTATTAATATTAAAAATATTTAATCTATTTTTTAAAATTCAATTCACATAAGTGGCATAATTTTATTGAAAATTAAACCTGTAAAATGTGACGAAAAGTGATTTTCCTGAAAAAATGTTTTCCTAAGTAATAAAAGTTTTATACAATAATGAAACATAAAATTGATTCAAATGACCTTAGTTTAATTATTAAATATTTAAATTAATTAATTTTAATTTTAAACATTTTTTTAAAAATTAACTTTTAATATTCTTGAAACAAAAACTACAGTTTTTAATAAAAATCAATATTTTCACTATTCATCAAAAAATCAAACTTTTAAGAAAATTATAAAAAAATAACTCTATGAAAATTTTGAAATGATTATGTAATGCCCTGACCTCAGAATCCCAGATTCAGTGCATTATTACATATCATTGGCATGATCACAAAATATCAAGTCTCGAAAGATCGTTTAGTTTAGTAGCATTGGAAGTACTAGATACATTCATAAGGTTTACATTATATCATAAAATGGAAAACTACAACAACATTGTTTCCATAGAAAACACTGAGATCCCATATAATGTCCCTAATGGTCAGTCATAATATACTTCTTCACATCCTAGAAAAAATAAAACATAGAAAGGGGTGAGCTCAGATGCTCGTTAAGGATAACAATATGGAGGAAACTTTCATAAATAAGCATAAACATTTAAGGAAATGCATAGAACTAAAACAAAAGCCTTTTAAACATTAACTTTATCAAAATATGGAAAATATAAAATCAAAATAATTCCATTTACCTACTCACATGGATATTCTACTAGTCGAATAATCACATGAAATATCAATAGCCACTTTCACAATGATTGAATGCATAATGTTGGACTTTAATTTCTGTGTGAAGGCCTCGTGCCAGGACCTAGGGGCTAACTATATCCAGAACCAAACCCAGAGAGCCTCTGTAACCAAACTCCATCTCAGAGAGCCTCTGTAACCGGACTCCAACCCAGAGAGCCTATGTGACTAGACTCCATCCTGGAGAGCCTCTGTAACCGGACTCCATCCCGGAGAGCCTCTATAACTGAACTCTATCCCGGAGATCCTCTGTAACCGGAATCCATCTCAGAGATCCTCTCTAACCGGACTCCATTTGGGAGGGTCTACTGTAACTAGACCCCAACCCAGAGGGCTTACTTTTACCAGTCCCCAACCCGGAACATACTAGTCCAATACATTCATTATAAGAAGCGGTTGAAATATAACATAAACATTCATTTTAAAACTAGCATAAGAAATGTCAATACATTATCCATAAAAAATGAATGGTACAAAATAACACATCCACAGTCAAAGATATCACAAAACCTTAAATACAATAAGGAAGTTTTATATCAAAGTAAATCAACTTCAAATAATCTTACAATCCATCAAAGGATGTTGACATAAATGAAATCAAAACATTTTTTGAGAAATATATCTTTCTATTTTAAAATAATTTAAGAGTAACATAATTATAAAGGAAAAATTTATTTTGAAAATATTCTTATAAGCTTGTAAGGGAATCTTCGACGATTTTATAATGGCAGAAAATAGCCGCACCTTCCATATAAGTTAAAAAAAGACATTCTTACCTTAACTTTGTCGAAAAGGTTAAAAAGGACATTTTTTAGGAAAATGACAGAAATATTCCCTTATAAAAATCTTATAAAAAGTAAAACAAGGGTATAAATGACTTTAAACCATAGTCTATAAAATAGTAATAATGTTTTGAAATACTTTTTTTAAGAAACATGGATGTGGATGATAAAGAGGTCCCAGTAGATAATTACATATAAACAACCTCGGATAATGAAGAGATTGTGAAATAAACCCTTACCTTGTAATTTTCCTTGGTCAAGGGTAGGTTAACTTCCTGAATAATGGTTAAATAATTATTATTAAATTATACATAAATCATATACATTAATATGATATCATATATGATATTTTTACATTTCTTTGTTAATAATATCTTAGTACTATCGTTGTTTCGGGTGTTAACGGATTCGTTTTCCTTTATATTATTTGTTATGTGAGTCATATTTGTTTTGTATGGGATGTATATTATTCATATACAGAATGATATCAAGTCTCTAAACATTATTTTTAACCATCTAATGAAAATTAGTCTTAAATGGATACGATGAGGAATGAATCTCATCGCATTCATGGAGACGGTAATCCGTACGTAAGCACGAGTGACAATATCATTATTTTGTTATTAAAATAATATATAATTGGATGGTATATCATTTATACAGAATACTTATCATGTTATATATATTATTTACATCAATTAAACATCATTATTATTCCCATCCAAATAATAATGTATTGAATAACAATTACACCACGACGTGGATATGGTAAGCCGTACGTACGCACGTATGGTGACATTTCATTCAAAGGATGGATAGAATAATGAATTTGGATGTACCATATTTATATTAACATAACAATATATAGAAGATAATGAAGTTATTATTTTATAATGAAAACAACAAAGGTAAAGGAAGTGGAAGAAGAAAAGAACATGAAAGAGGTGGTGTGATATTTACCTCTTCTTCAGGTTCTTTTGATTTGATCAAAAGGGCTCCTTAGGTTGGATTTATAACTAAAGTAAGGCCTCTAGGATGAAGGTTTGACAGTTGAGAGGGTATTTGGGCAGAGGTTGGCTGAGCCAAATTGCTTTGAAGGTGTGAATTAGAGAGATGGGGGAGTTCCCTTTTATAAGAGGGGTGAGGGGAACCATAGGAAAAGCTAGAAATATTATTTTATAATAAAATCATTTTCGGTTTCTAATGGCTCCGAAATAAATTATTTAAAGGATAAGTTTGGGAAGAGTCTAAAACCACACAAAAAATAGATTTTATATAGGTTTGGGTCACTATATTAACATTCTCTTTTAGATTTAACTCTTAGTTAAATAGTTTGACATTTACCATGTCTCTTTGTATTTTTATATTATATAGTTAATAAACTTAATATATACTTCCAAGTGTGCCCCAAATGGTTCATTATTGATACAACTATAATTATATAAGTATTTTGGCCAAACCATATTTTTTTAGGAATATAATATCAATTAATAATATAATATTTTTTTTAAAAACTCTTTTATGTAAATTTCGACATTATTTGGTATTTTGTTTTTTCTAAATTCATAACAGCATAATTGCTTCGAAACAATTTATATAACCAACCCTAATATGTCATATTAACCTATAAAATTAGTGTAATTCATAAAAAGTCTCAAATTACATTTATTTGGATATTTATAATATCAATCATTTTAATATTTCATTAATTAAGAAATTACTGCATCATCATTGTGTCATAAATAAATTAAATATTTTAATGTCTAAAAAATATAAATAAAATAACTTTATGTAGTAGTTTTTTATCTTTATAATGAATATTTATAGTTGAATTTATCTTATGCGTAACCCAATTTTAAAAATGTTATAGTTATTAAAAATTGATTTTAACTCTTTTAACTCTTCTTTAAATAAAATAATAATAAGTGTCTTAATCTAATCCAAGAGGACCAAAGAGGTTCATATTTTATTACTAAGTTTGTTTTTGGTCGAACTATTTCCAATAGAATTAGTACATGTGTTAGGGTAATAATAATATCATTTTTACCCTTAATTATCGTATTTACTTTTAACTCTGGTAAATAAAAGTAAAAAGTTTCTATTCACCAAAAATTATTTTTATCTTATTAAACCACATTTTACTCCTTAATATTAACTGTGTCTCTCAAATTTTCAAAATTCCACTCACAGAAGCAGTAAAATTATGTTTTATGTGAATTTGCAAATTCTCCTTAGAGGTGGGTAAAAGACGATAAAAAGTTCAATAAAATTTTTATATATTTAAAATTATTATAAATTAAATTCAATGAATTACATTGAAATTATATAGGTATTATGTATCTATTTTGACCAAAAATAAATTTAAATAAAATAAATAATTATTTAAATAAAAATTTAGTTTTAAACTATGATTCAGTGTTTTCACTATTCATCAAAAAATGAAAGTTTTCAGAAAAATACCAAAAATTCACCCTAGGCTAATTTTGATATTTTGAATCCAAAAATTAAGTCCATTTTGAAAGATAAAATTTATAAAATCTCAAAAAGTGGGTATTACTATTCATAACAGCTATTTTTCTTTTTGTGGTGTGTTAGAACTCGGAGGTGCGTACAACACATGCTATTTTATTATTCAAAGAGATGCGTATCATGGAAGCTTGGAGTGTTACATTCTCCCCTCCTTCAATAAGTTGTATCCTCACAATTTTAAATTGTATTTTGAAAATAAAAGGGTCAAAATATAAAATACCTTTGTGGAAAACCCACATCGAAAATATGGTTAATAAAATTTAGTTTTAATAAGAGGGAAAGGGAAATGAGAAAGTCACCACCAAATTAGGGGTTTGAATAGGAGAAAATTGGTAGAAATTATAGACACATAATTAGTGAAAAAACGTAAATATTTATAGGGAGTGATTGAGGCCATCAATCACAAAGAAGTGTAAAATTGAGGGTCTCAAATCCATCAATCTATGATGATTTAAAATATCATCAGTTCAATAAAATATAAGGTATTAGGAAAAAAAATTGGTTTTAATATCCCTTCCGAAATTTTAAGAATTAATTTATTCATAGAATAAGATATATATATATATATATATATGTATGTATACTTGACAAGTAGCGTTTCATTATTCAACTAATTTCTACCACAAACTCATCTTTCACTCCAAAATATAATAGAACCCAAAAAAACATTATATTTATCCTAATCATATAAGGTTCAAAATATTAAAACATACCATTTAATTGAAGAAAAATATTTTGTAATAATCAGGGACTTCCTGTTGGCTAGTGGTAGGTAATAAAGGCTTATCTCACTATGGTTGTTGGTTCGATTCCTACAACTTTGTCCGATACGACGAGTTATCGCCCGACCTGCAGGTTGTCCTTTTTCAAAAATAACCATAATAAATGTTTTAACCTTAAACAATACTATCGAAAATTCAACTTAATCCATTCTAACCTTTATAGTTATCCAAAATACCTCTGTCCAGACTCTTTGTAAAAGGTATCTAAATTCCAAAATCAATTGTAACATCAGATTCCCCAACCAAAGTAAAGTTTCTCTTATTATCACATACTAAAAATATGATTACCTTAGTCATATTACAACCTTAATGAAAACAATAAGTACTGCAGTACAATCCTTATATTTATCACATCATTCTTATAACCAGAATATAATCCTTGAGTCCAAAAACACAAATACATTAATTATTCCACTTCAATTGTAGTAATATCATAATAATGGCCTTGTTACCTTGGCCTTTTTTGAGGTAAGTTTCCTTTGTTCTTAGGGAATTCATTTTTATAATGCCCCATTTCTCTACAATTGTATCATTCAACATTAACAGCCTCTTTCTTCCCCTTGCAATCACGAGCTTGGTGACCTTTTTCACCATACTTGTAACAAAATCCCATTCCTTTTAGGCAAGTACCAAGGTGTTTCTTCCCACAATTATCAAATAATGGAAAATACTTCTTTCCTTTTATCTGTCCCTTGCTCCACAGTTCTCTTCTTCTCTTGCTTTACTTTATTGTCATAAGATGTAGAGAATTATTTTTCTATCTTGATAACACATGAGACAATATCTTCGTAATACAAGAAGGATTTTGAGACTAATGCTCGAAGGAGAAATGGTTTTAACCCATCAAAGAAATGATCAATCTTACTTCTTGGGTTACATATATAATCTGCAGCATGCCTTGATAACCTTGTAAAGTTAGCTTCATACTTTGCGACATTATCATCCTCCCTTTGCCTCAGACTCAGAAATTGACTTTCCATATCTGCTCGATGGTCAGGAGGAAAGTATTTTTCTAATAAAAGCTCTTTAAAATCCCTCCATTCCATATTTGATACTTAATCATTTTCCTTTGTGTTTTGAATCAATGACCACCATTGATCAACATCTCCAGTGAGGCGGTAAACTACCATGACAACGTTTTCCCTTTCGCTACTCCCTAAGGCATGGAATATTTTCTTTAATGAACTTATCCATTTCTCAACTACTAATGGAATTGTAATCCCATTGAATTTTGGTGGTTGTTTCCTCATAAAGTGATCTGACATTGATCCTCCATGTTGTGGATAAAGGTGCTCCATACGGGTAAGGTTATTATTCATAACCTGAGTGAGTTGTCCCAGTATATTGATAAGCTGATCAGCACCAGTTGTATCACCAACTCCACTATAATTATCTTGAGTTGGAGAAAAATACTTACATGGAGTGTGTGCATTGATATGGTTTCCATTCCTTCCACTAGGCTCCATTTCTAAACAATGACATAAACTAGATCAGTTTATGAATCGAAATACATAATTCCAAACTTGCCATAATCATAAAAAAGGGTTTCTTTGAAGAATTATATACTCATAAACCCTTCATAATGGTTTGTAAAAAATGATAATTATCCTAAGCATATCCCTGGGAGTGTCGTAACCAAGAGTACAACATGACCCATTGTCGTTCACCAGTTCCCGTTCGAGTCTAGATCAAAGTGGTGTTTTCAAGTTTTTCCCCTAGGTACATCTATTACAGAGCCACCTCTACCTGATCATATCCAGACAGGGATTTATTTCTTGGAAAACTCACAAAATCTCTACAATACCAAAATTCTAGTAATTTCTTCTATACTAATCCTCAAAGTCTATCTTAGGGCTATGTGCTCTAATAAGAGTTTATCTAAATCTAGCTTCCAAGATTTGTACTAAATTTCCTATGATACCAACTGTAACGCCCTGACCCTAGAAGCCCAGAGTCGGTGCATTATTATGTATCATTGGCATGATCACAAAAGATCAAGTCTCGAAAGATCATTTAGTTTAGTATCCTTGGAAGTACTAGATACATTCATAAGGTTTACATTAAATCATAAAATGGAAAACTACAACAACATTGTTTCCATAGACAACACTAAGATCCCATAGACTATCCCTATAGGTAATTTATAATATACTTATTCGCATCCTGGAAAAAATAAAACATAGAAAGGGGTGATCTCAGATACTCAGTAAGGATAATAATATAGTAGAAACTTTTATAAATAAGCATAAACATTTAAGGCAATGTATATAACTAAAACAAAAGCCTTTTAACCTTGAACTTAATCATAATATAGAAAAGATAAAATCAAAATAATTCCATTTACTTACTCACATAGATATTCTACTAGTCGAATAATCACATGCAATATCAATTTCCACTTTCACAATGATGGATTGCATAATGTCGGACTTTAATTTCTATGTTAAGGCCTCGTTCCAGGACCTAGGGGTTAAATTTAACAGGACCCAAACCCGGAGAGCCTATGTAACCAGACTCCATCCTGGAGATCTTCTGTAACTGGACTTCAACCTGGATAGCCTCTATAACCGGACTTCATCTCGGAGAGCCTCTACAACCAGAATCCATCCCAGAGAGCCTCTATAATCAGACTTGAACCTGGAGAGCCTCTGTAATCGGACTCCATCCCGGAGAGCCTCTGTAACCAAACTCCATCCCGGAGGGTCTTCTGTAACCGAACCCCAACCCAGAACATACTATTCCAATACATTCATCATAAGAAGTGGTTGAAATATAACATAAACATTCGTATTAAAACTAGCATACGAAACGTCAATACATTATCCATAAACCATGAATGGTATGAAATAACACATCCACATTCAAACATATCACAAAACCTTCAATACAATATGAAAGTTTTGTATCATAATAAATCAACTTCAACTAATCTTACAACCAGTCAAAGGATGTTGACATAGATGAAATCAAAACATTTTTTTTGCGAAATATCTCTTTCTATTTTGAAATTATTTAAGAGTCACATAATTATAAAGGAAAAATTTATTTTGAAAATATTATTATAAGATTGTAAAGGAATATTTGAATATTTTATAACAATGGAAAATAGCCGCACCCACCGTATAAGTTAAAAAAAAGAAATTCTTACCTTAATTTTGCCGAAAAGGTTAAAAAGGACCTTTTTTGGAAAATGACAGAAATATTCCTTTATAAACATCTTATAAAAATTCAAACAAGTGTATAAATTACTTTAACCCATAGTATATAAAATATTAATAATGTTTTGAAATAATTTTTTTAAGAAACATGGATGTGGATGATAAAGGGGTCCCAGTAGATAATTACGTATAAACAACCTAGGATAATGAAGAGATTGTAAAATAAACCCTTACCTTGTACTTTTTATTGGTCGAGGGTAGGTTAACTTCCTTTATAATGGTGAAATAATTTTTATTAAATTATACAAGAATCATATAAATTAATATGATATCATATATAATCTTTTAATATTGCTTTGTTAATAATATCTTAGTATTATCGTTGTTTCGGGTGTTAACGGATTCGTTTTACTTTATATTCTCTATTATGTGAGTCATATTTGTTATGTATGGGATGTATCTTATTAATATCCAGAATTATATCAAGTCTTTAAACATTATTTTTAATCATCTAATGAAAATTAGTCTTAAATGTATACGATGGGGAATGAATCTAATCGCGTTCGTGGAGACGGTAATCCGTACATACGCACGAGCGACAATATCATTCTTTTGTTATTAAAATAATATATATTTGGATGGTATATCATATATAAATAATATTTATCATGTTATATTTATTATTTACATCAATTAAACATCATTATTATACCCATCCAAATAATAATTTGTTGAATAACAATTACACTACAACGTGGAGACGGTAAGTCGTACGTACGCACGTATGGTGACATGTCATTCAAAGGATGGATAGAATAATGAATTTGGTTGTAAAATATTTATAATAACATAAAAATATATAGAATATACTGCAGTTATTATTTTATAATGGAAACAACAATGATAAATGAAGTGGACGAAGAAAGGAACTTGAAGGAGGTGGTGAGATATTTACCTCTTCTTCAGGTTCTTCATTTTGATTTGATCAAAAGGGATCCTTAGGTTGGCTTTCTGACTAAAGGAAGGCCTCTAGGATGAAGTTAGGATAGTTTGGAGGGTATTTGGGTAGAGGTTGGCTGATCCAAATAGATTTGAAGGTGTGGATTAGAGAGAAGGGGGAGTTCCCTTTTATAAGAGCAGTGAGGGGCACCTTAGGAAAAGCTAGAAATATTATTTTATAATAAAATCCTTTTCAATTTATAATGGATAAAAATTTATCATTTAAAGTATAAGGTGGGTATGGGTCAAAAACCACTCAACCAATTGGTTTTATATAGGTTTGGCTCACTATATTAACTTTATTTTTTAGATTTAACTCTTAATTAAATAGTTTGACATTTACCATGTCTCTTTGTATTTTTATATTATATGGTTAATAAACATACTATATACTTCCAAGAGCACCCCAAATGGTTCATTATTGATAAAAATATCATTATATAAGTCTTTTTTCTTAACCTTATAATTTTAGGAAAATAAATTCAATTAATAATATAATATTTGTTTTAAAAACTCTTTTATGTCAATTTTGACACTATTTGGTATTTTGTTTTTTCTAAATTCATAACAGCATAATTTCTTTGAAAAAAATTAAAATAACCAACCATAATATGTCATATTAACCTATAAAATTAGTGGAATTCATAAAAAGTCTCAAATTACATTTATTTGGATATTTATAATATCAATTATTTTAATAATTTATTAATTTTGTAATTACTGCATCATCATTGTGTCATAAATAAATTAAATTATTTAATGTCTAAAAAATATAAATAAAATATAATTATGTATAAAATCCTTTTATCTTTCTAATGAATATTTATAGTTGAATTTATATTATGCGTAACCCAATATTAAAAATGTTTTAGTTATTAAAATTTTATTTTAACTCTTTTAACTCTTCTTTAAATAAAATAATAATAAGTGTTTTAATCTAATCCAAGTAGACCAAAGTGGTTCATATTTTATTCCTAAGGTTGTTTTTGGTCTAACTATACTTATTAAATAGAAATAGTATATGTGTTAGGGTAATAATAATATCATTTTTCCCTTAATTACCTGATTTACTTTTAACCGTGGTAAATAAAAATAAAAAGATACTATTCAACAAAAAATATTTTTATCTTATTGAACCAAATTTTACTCCTTGATATTAACCGTGTCTCTTGGATTTTTGAAATTCTACTCACAGAAGCGGTAAAATTATGTTTTATGTGAATTTGCAAATTCTCCTAGGAGGTGGGTAAAAGATGGTAAAAAGTTCAATAAAATTATTATATATCTAAAATTATTATAAAATAACACCAATGAATTACATTGAACTTATATTGGTATTATGTAACTATTTTGACCTAAAATAAATTTAAATAAAATAAATAATTATTTAAATAAAAATTCAGTTTTAAACTATGATTTAGTGTTTTTCACTATTCATCAAAAAATGAAAGTTTTCAGAAAAATACCAAAACTTCACCCTAGGATAATTTCGTTATTTGGAATCCAAAAATGAAGTCCACTTTGAAAGTTAAAATTTATAAAATTTCAAAAAGTGGGTATTACTATTCATAATGGCTAGTTTGCTTTTTCTGGTGTGTTAGAACTCGGAGTTGCGTACAACACATGCTATTGTATTATTCAAAGAGAAGCATACCATAGAAGCTTGGGGTATTACAATTATTTCAAAAATAAAGTTACTTTTTTCAAATACAATTACTGAATTGGTAGAAATAAATTATTTAATTTTCTCACAAAAATAAATAATAACAATGTTTGAGGAAAAATGTATTTTTGAAGTATATAATGACTCTCCTAAAAATTAATTAATTTTAATTATATAAATCATTTAATTTTTTCATAGTGGTGTTAATCATATTGATACCACCAATTTAATGACGATTTTAGAATAGTCACATTTAAATAATAATATTTTTGAAGTATAATGTAATCGACTTAAATATCGTTGTTACGTGTTAAGAAAGCTGTTGAACACTTAAAATTTATTCAAATAGAAATATATGATAAAATATTTGGGTGTTACATTATACCCCATTATATGAATGTTTCCCTCAAAATTTCATCACATCAATAAAAACAATTTGTTGGCCCATAGATATTGTTGGTCACTACCTATGACTATAATGGTTTTAATTATCACAAATAATGTCATATATTAACATCTATCTTACCTCATGACGGATCCTAAATTATGTCAAAGAGTTATCTTGAATATCATATCATTTAAATCATATAACTATTTATACGTGTTTAAGTCTAAACAAGCTTATAACTGATTGTCTATGTGTAATTATGGGTATTAACACTCTCTAACTTTGTTGAACTGTGGGACATACATAACATCTAAAATTATCTAAGTATGAGAGAATGACACCGATAGACATATGACTCACCTAAAGAAATTGGAATCACTGGCAGATAGTTCAAACATGCATATGTTCTAAGTATGTGAAGCTGACACCGCTAGAAGGACTCACCGTTGAAAGGACTCACCATTGGAAGGAATCACTGTTGGAAGGACTCACCATTGCTTATAACTCACTGACACAGATGAGTCACCGTTGCATATGAATCACTGATGAAAATGACCTTCCATCAGTCAAAGTGACCTACCGTTACTGTAACGACCCAATCTTTTTGAGTAGTATATTAACTTACTCTTATTGATTTAATAAGATGTTAATGGTTAATGCAGAAAGAGGAGTTGATGGCTTCATCCAGTAGACTCAACCCTTACGAAGCCCACTTATCAGAGCTTGGGAAGGAGGTAGCATCTGTGGGCTTCGCTTTGGACCAAGCCCAAGCCGAGCTCCAGCGTGTCAAGCTTGAACGAAAACGCTTGCAGGAGAAGTTCAAGTTAGTGGAGATTGCTACTAGGGCAATGTTATCTGAGACTCCCTCAGATTCTCTCACCATAGCACACCTTACACTTAGGTCTTATGCCAGTGTTATAAGGGGCTATGTGATGAGACCCTAGTTTCCTTGTGTAATCCTTTCGGGTGAATAAATTGAGATTTCTTCCTTTAGTGATGTTTGCGAAATTTCAAATGTCCGGATAATTTTAGAATGTATTTTATTGATGAATTTTGAAAAAGGGATATTTTGAAATATTTATGTAAACCCTAAATAACTAATGATGTGTAATGATTTTCAAAAAATGGTCTTCTACAAAAGTGTTCAGTAAGGAATTTGGAGTCTAATAAGATCAACTTAATTTTTGATGAATAGTAAATTATGAATAGTGATTTTACGCTTAGGATTAGTAATGTGACCAAATGGATTAGTAACCCCACTTAAAGAAAGTTTTAATATAATTTAGACACCTAGATTAAGTAATGTGATTCAATAAAATGGGTAAATAACGGTTTCATAAATTATTAGTCAAGTATTATTTTTTTCAGATGAATAGTGTTTTTTAATTAAAAATAATTAGAAAATTATTTTTATAAAAAGGACTTTATTTTTGAACTCAGAGCATCGATATTATGTTAAGGTAATTTTTGGGGATTTTTCTGAAAAAAGTGATTTTTCGATGAATAGTGTTTTTATTTAAAAATTAAATTAAAAATATTTAGAAAATTATTTTTATAAAATGGATTTCATTTTTGAAATCAGAGCATTGATATTTGGTTAAGGTGAAATTTTGGGGTTATTCTGAGAAAGTTGAATTTTCAGTGAATAGTAAAAATACAGTTTTAGGGTTTCGGTATGTTTAATGACATCATAATGGTGTCATGATGATGTCATGAGATCTTTTGAGGGTTGGCCGGCCAAGGGTGACGAATTATTGTTTTGGGGGCCCCATGTGGCCTAACTCCATGATAAATGCCAAGGGAGAGCACATGGGTTTGAGAAAAGCACATGTGAGGTGTCCCTTGGCCATTAATGCTTTGTCCCCTCACTTTCCCTATAAATACCCACCCTTTCCTCCCTTAGTTTTCACTCCCAACTCTCCCCCAACGAAGTTATGGTCTTCTTACCTTCCAAAGAGTCCTCCCAAGGTGCCCCCAAGCCCTCAAGGTCCAATCCTTTGAGTTTCAAGAGTCACATTTTAAGGTAAGGGATCCGACCCCTCTCTTTCTTTTCAAGTAATCTCTTTTATGTCATTTCTTTTATACTCCATGTTCTTATGTTGGAGGATGTTCTTTTATATTCATCCTACTGCCTATTTCATGTTCATATGATGAGAGACCCCCCTTGCTCTCATCAATTCGTTTTAAGAATGTTTAAGTGACGCCGTTAGGCTGCCGAATTTTTAAGGGATTCTTTCACCCTTCTCATTTTTCAAGTTCGATTTTCATGTCAAGTCTTTCAAGTTCCTTTTTATTATGTTGGGGTATGATCTCTATATCTATCATACTGATCTATTATGATCATATGATGAGGGACCCTTTTTGATCTTGTCAAATCATTTTGTTTTGAAGTTAAGTGATGCCGTAAGGCTGCCGAATTTTCATAAGAGAAATCTAATCTTTTTTTCCTTCCATGTTTTTCATTTCAAATGGTATGTCCCTAAAATTTCATTACCATGTCCATATGTCCTTCTTATTCTTTCACCCTACTGTTTTATGGGTCATTTATGAGTGGGTGACCCATGTCCCCTCTCATTTCAATGTTTTCTAAAACCCCGAAACTTAGCCGTTATGCTGCAGAATTTTCCCCTCAAAATGCCTCTCTCTTTTCTCAAAAAATATTTTATGTTATAAAGTGAATACTCAAAGCTCTTATTTCTACAAGGGTATTCACATATATATCAAAATGTTCCATTTTAAATTCTGGGATTTACATACATGAGACCCGCTTTCCCTTTCCGTGGGTTTAAAGTGACGTAAAGATCATGTCTTTAAAGCAGTTTTTAAAACGTTATGATTATGAAATGAAACCCATTTATTTTATGCTATGTGTGTTATTTATGAAATGTTTGATGATGATATATGTGGCTCACATGATAATAAAGGCAAATTTAAGGGTGCTCCCTGATAGCGCTCCAATGCATTGGGTAATGATGTAACCACTAGAGATTACAATTTTCACGATACCTTGGTGAATAACCTTGGTAATTTTCAAATGACACCTTGGGGATGGACCTTGGTGATATGTTCATGATTTCCTATGTTAAATGATGTAGCCACATCTTCAAGTTATGAAAAATGTTATTTTTATTATGAAATGCCTCATGATTTCTTTCTCATGCCTTAAAGTTCTTTTCATGTCCTTATTGAAGTATCTCAAGTTCACATGTAAAATGTTCCTCTTGTTTCCCTTACTGGGCCTTCTGCTCACCCTTTCTTTTGATGTATGTCCCCAGGTTATGAGATGCAGTAATGAACCTAGAATGAACTTAAGGAGACGCCTTTCAAGTGTTTAAGAAGAATGTTTTATGTTTTTTTATGTATTATGATCCTTGTTTCCAAGACACTAAACCTTAACGATCCTCAGATTTGTGTAATGTAATGAAAGTTTTTGTTATAAAATGGCGGGATGCTATAGTTGGTATCATAGGATGGTTTAGTTATTTGTGGAAATTAGGATATAAAAACTTTAGGAAGAACCCTATAGAAAAGTTTAAATATAGGAAAACTTCCTGGTATTTTGGTAAGTATTGAGTAAGTGGTCTATCAAACAAATACATCCCTGTCTGGATACGAGCAGGTAGAGGCGGCTCTAACACAGATGTACATAGGGGTAAAACCCGAAAACACCGCTTTGAGCTAGACTCGAACAGGAACTGGTGCATGATAACGGGCCTTGCTGCACTCTTGGTTACGACACTCCCAGGGGATATGTTTGGTTAATCACAAGCTTTTTATGAATCATTATGAAGGAATTATAGAGAAGTATAATTGTCTAAGCACGAAGTCTTAGTTAAAAGATTCATAAATGAAATAAGTTTCTCACTAAGGTTTTATTCTTTTAGAAAATGGCGGGCAATAGGAGGAACCGTGCCGATGGTGACCGCAATGCACCATGTGCTGACGGCCCTCCGATGGAAGCCGGAATGGAAACATTCATGCGAATGATGAACCAACTGACTCAAGTTATGAGTAATAACTTGAATCAAGCTGAGAGGCCGACCTCACCACGAAGGGAACAACTTTCTGTTGAGTCCTTCATGCGTCAACGACCGCCAACATTCAGTGGATCTACTGACCCATTGGTTGCGGAACAATGGATAAGCTCCATTGAAAAGATCTTTTCTGTACTTCATTGTTCGGAACAAGAAAAAGTCACCCTTGCTGTTTACCGCCTAGAGGGAGAAGCTGATCAGTGGTGGTCACTGATCAAAAACACGAAGCCACGAGGAGAGATGGAAGCTATGGAGTGGGAAGAATTTCGGGGGATTTTCTTTAACAAGTATTTCCCTCGTTCCATGAGAACGAAAATGGAGAAAGAGTTTCTCGAGCTGAAGCAGAAGGAGAACAAATCTGTCGGAAGCTATGAGATGAACTTCACAAGGCTTTCCCGTTATACCTCAAGCTTTGTCATGGACCCTAATGGGAAGGTTGATAGATTTTTTGGTGGACTACGACCACATCTGCGGAAGAATCTAGCCAACAGGGACTACGATAGCTATGAAGAAATAGTTCGAAGTGCTATGAAAGTTGAACTAGAGTTTGGGGAGACACAGTGGTCTCACAAATCTAATGAGAAGAAGAGAACTCTAGAACCGAGCCTGGGAAGAAGTTTTGATCAGGAAAGAGGTGGAAAGCATATGCAACATGCCACATGCAATAAATGTGGGAAGAAGCATCCGGGGAACTGCTTGATCGGAAGTGGAAAGTGCTATAGGTGTGGAAAAGAAGGCCATATTTCTCGGAATTGTCGTGGTGATGTGAAGCCTCAACTTCCCAACACTAACGACAGAGGAAAGATGGTTCTGGCCCGACCCGAAGTCACATGCTTCAAGTGTGGACAACTTGGGCACTTTGCTAATCAATGTCCAAATCCGAGGGCGGTGGAGGGGAATCACCATCAACCTCAGCAGAGGCCAAGGGAGCAAGGTCGTGCTTTCGCTATCACAACAACTGAAGTTGAAGTTCCGAACGATGTGGTAGCAGGTACTCTTGTTGTCCTCTCAAAACTAGCAAGTGCTTTATTTGATTCTGGTTCTACGCATTCCTTTATTTCTTCCAAGTTTGCAAAGAATATAGAATCAATCCCCGAATTTCTTGAGGTAGAGTTGTCAGTCAAGACTCCAAGTGGGATTATCCATGCATCAACAGTGTTTAGAGACTCTAGTGTTTACTTTGGTGAGCACAATCTTATCGCAAATCTAGTAGTCATCCCCATGATGGAATTCGACGTTATACTAGGGATGGACTGGCTCTCAAAGTATAATGCTAAGATCAAATGCAGAAGTAAGGAAATCTCAGTAGTCTTGAATGAACGACCTACAGTTATCTTCCGAGGAGAGATATCCCGAACTGATCCCTATCTAGAAGCACCTCCTATAGCCTTCTTTATGGAGTTAATCAGTGATGATGAATAAGGGAAAGGGAGCATACAAATTGAAGATGTTCCGATTGTTCAGGAATACATGGATGTATTTCCTGAGGAGTTACCTGGACCTCCCCCAGAAAGAGAGGTAGAGTTCTCCATTGAACTCGTACCTGGGTCTCAACCGATATCAAAGACTCCGTATAGAATGGCAAATGTGGAGCTAGAAGAGTTAAAGAAACAACTCCAAGACTTGTTGAAGAAGGGGTTTATCCGACCGAGTGTGTCTCCTTGGGGAGCACCAGTTCTCTTTGTGAAGAAGAAGGATGGATCAATGCGGCTATGCATTGATTATAGAGAACTGAACGGGATTACAGTGAAGAACAGATACCCTCTTCCAAGAATTTATGATTTATTTGACCAACTTCGTGGGGCTCAATTCTTCTCTAAGATTGACCTTCGATCTGGTTATCATCAACTGAGGGTGAAGAAGGAAGATATTCCAAAGACTGCCTTCCGATCAAGATATGGGCATTATGAGTTTACTGTTATTCCCTTCGGCTTGACTAATTCTCCTGCTATTTTCATGGATTTGATGAATAGAGTCTTTAAGGACTACCTTGATAACTTTGTGGTAGTTTTTATTGATGATATTTTGATATATTCAAAAAGTCGTGAGGAGCATGAAAATCATCTGAGGGTTATTTTGAAAACTCTATGGAAGGAGAGGCTCTTTGGGAAGTTCAGCAAGTGTGAGTTTTGGTTACAACAAGTGGCTTTCTTGGGGCACATCGTAACCAATGAAGGAATCTCGGTTGACCCTACAAAGACAATGGTTGTGGAGGAGTGGCCTCAACCCACAACAGTAACTGAGATTCGTAGTTTCCTTGGTTTAGCGGGATATTATAGGAGGTTTGTGAAAAACTTTTCACGGCTTTCTAATCCACTAACCAAGTTGACTCGAAAAGGGGTTAAGTTCATCTGGACAAAGGAATGCGAGGAAAGTTTCCAAGAGCTGAAGAAGAGATTGGTTACTGCACCTGTATTAACACTACCCTCTATCGGAGAAGGATTCGTTGTTTTTAGCGATGCATCTCTGAAAGGGCTTGGGTGCGTCCTCATGCAAAATGACAAAGTAATTGCTTATGCATCTCGACAGTTGAAGATTCATGAGCAGAATTATACTACGCATGATCTAGAGCTGGCGGTAGTTGTTTTTGCTCTAAAGATATGGAGGCACTATCTTTATGGGGAGAAATGTGATATATACACTGACCACCAAAGTCTAAAGTATATTTTCACTCAGAAAGAATTGAATATGAGACAAAGGAGATGGTTGGAGCTTATTAAAGACTATGATTGTTCAATTCATTATCACCCTGGAAGAGCAAAAAAAGTTGCGGATGCGTTAAGCAGGAAAGATCCTGTTGTTCTGGCAACAATGAGGATCCTGGGAGATCCCTTGATTAAAGATCTAGTAAAACTGGACATGGGAATTATAAGGAAAGGGACATCATCAACCCTATTCCAAATGATTTCTCAACCTTCATTACTAGAGAAGATCAAGAAGGCTCAAAAAGAAGATCCTTTGCTGCAGGAGAAGTTCGAGGCTGTAAAGGATGGGAAGTTCCCTGATTTCAATATTGATCAAGAAGGTGTATTGAAATTTCGTACAAGACTATGTGTTCCATCTATTCCGGAGATAAAGAAAGAACTGATGGATGAAGCTCATAGCTCTACTTTCTCTATACATCCGAGAAGCACTAAGATGTATAGAGACCTTCGTGATCATTATTGGTGGGATAACATGAAGAGGTAGATTGCCGATTACACTACAAGGTGCCTGGTGTGTCAGCAAGTAAAGGCAGAAAGAAAACTTCCTAAGGGGGTATTACAACCGCTACCCATACCAGTATGGAAGTGGGATAATATCACCATGGACTTTGTAACTGGTCTCCCAAAAACATCCAAAGGAAACAATGCGATATGGGTTATTGTGGACCGTCTCACCAAGACAGCCCATTTTATCTCTATTCGGGAAGATTTCTCTCTGGATCAGCTTGCCAAGATATACGTGAAGGAAGTGGTAAGGCTGCATGGGGTACCACTATCCATCGTATCTGATCGTGACCCAAGATTCACATCAAAATTCTGGAGAAGTCTTCAGCATGCTCTGAATACTGAATTGAATTTTAGTACGGCCTATCATCCTCAAACTGATGGCCAATCTGAAAGGACTATTCAGACACTCGAAGACATGTTGAGATTATGCTCAATGGAATTTAAATGTGGATGGGATCAACACCTCCCATTAGTGGAGTTCTCCTATAACAATAGCTTCCATGCGAGTATTCAGATGGCACCCTATGAAGCTCTGTATGGAAAGCGGTGTAGAACTCCTACTTGTTGGGATGAAACTGGTGAGAGGAAGCTTCTTGGGCCTGATCTTGTGCAAGAAATGACAGAACAAGTTCATGCCATCCAACAACACATAAAAGCTGCTCAGAGTCGGCAGAAGAGCTATGCTGACAATCGACGAAGAGACTTGGAGTTTGGTGTTGGTGACAGAGTCTTCCTTCGAATTTCTCCATGGAAGAGAGTCATGCGGTTTGGGAAGAAAGGGAATCTCAGCCCTAGGTACATTGGCCCCTATGAAATCCTTGATCGCATAGGAGCAGTGGCCTATCGTCTAGCACTTCCACCGAACCTAGCTCAAGTTCATGATGTCTTCCATGTATCTCTCTTGAGGAAGTACATACCCGACCCTTCGCATGTACTGAACCCAGAGGTGGTACAACTTGAACATGACCTCTCTTATGAGGAGCAGCCAGTGGAGATCTTAGACCATAGAGACAAGGTTCTACGAAACAATACTACCCACCTTGTGAAAGTGTTGTGGAGGAATCATAAGTACGAAGAAGCGACTTGGGAGCCTGAGGAAACGATGAAGCAAAAGTACCCTCACCTTTTCGAAAAGGCCTCAAGTATAAATTTCGGGGACAAAATTTCTTAAGGGGGGAAGAATGTAACGACCCAATATTTTTGAGTAGTATATTAACTTACTCTTATTGATTTAATAAGATGTTAATGGTTAATGCAGAAAGAGGAGTTGATGGCTTCATCCAGTAGACTCAACCCTTACGAAGCCCACTTATCAGAGCTTGGGAAGGAGGTAGCATCTGTGGGCTTCGCTTTGGACCAAGCCCAAGCCGAGCTCCAGCGTGTCAAGCTTGAACGAAAACGCTTGCAGGAGAAGTTCAAGTTAGTGGAGATTGCTACTAGGGCAATGTTATCTGAGACTCCCTCAGATTCTCTCACCATAGCACACCTTACACTTAGGTCTTATGCCAGTGTTATAAGGGGCTATGTGATGAGACCCCAGTTTCCTTGTGTAATCCTTTCGGGTGAATAAATTGATATTTCTTCCTTTAGTGATGTTTGTGAAATTTCAAATGTCCGGATAATTTTAGAATGTATTTTATTGATGAATTTTGAAAAAGGGATATTTTGAAATATTTATGTAAACCCTAAATAACTAATGATGTGTAATGATTTTCAAAAAATGGTCTTCTACAAAAGTGTTCAGTAAGGAATTTGGAGTCTAATAAGATCAACTTAATTTTTGATGAATAGTAAATTATGAATAGTGATTTTATGCTTAGGATTAGTAATGTGACCAAATGGATTAGTAACCTCACTTAAAGAAAGTTTTAATATAATTTAGACACCTAGATTAAGTAATGTGATTCAATAAAATGGGTAAATAATGGTTTCATAAATTATTAGTCAAGTATTAGTTTTTTCGGATGAATAGTGTTTTTTAATTAAAAATTTAATTAAAAATAATTAGAAAATTATTTTTATAAAAAGGACTTTATTTTTGAACTCAGAGCATCGATATTATGTTAAGGTAATTTTTGGGGATTTTTCTGAAAAAAGCGAATTTTCGATGAATAGTGTTTTTATTTAAAAATTAAATTAAAAATATTTAGAAAATTATTTTTATGAAATGGATTTCATTTTTGAAATCAGAGCATTGATATTTTGTTAAGGTGAAATTTTGGGGTTATTCTGAGAAAGTTGAATTTTCAGTGAATAGTAAAAATACAGTTTTAGGGTTTCGGTATGTTTAATGACATCATAATGGTGTCATGATGATGTCATGAGATCTTTTGAGGGTTGGCCGGCCAAGGGTGATGAATTATTGTTTTGGGGGCCCCATGTGGCCTAACTCCATGATAAATGCCAAGGGAGAGCACATGGGTTTGAGAAAAGCACATGTGAGGTGTCCCTTGGCCATAATGCTTTGTCCCCTCACTTTCCCTATAAATACCCACCCTTTCCTCACTTAGTTTTCACTCCCAACTCTCCCCCAACGAAGTTCTGGTCTTCTTACCTTCCAAAGATTCCTCCTAAGGTGCCCCCAATCCCTCAAGGTCCAATCCTTTGAGTTTCAAGAGTCACATTTTAAGGTAAGGGATCCGACCCCTCTCTTTCTTTTCAAGTAATCTCTTTTATGTAATTTCTTTTATACTCCATGTTCTTATGTTGGAGGATGTTCTTTTATATTCATACTACTGCATATTTCATGTTCATATGATGAGAGACCCCCCTTGCTCTCATCAATTCGTTTTAAAAATGTTTAAGTGACACCGTTAGGCTGCCGAATTTTTAAGGGATTCTTTCACCCTTCTCATTTTTCAAGTTCGATTTTCATTTCAAGTCTTTCAAGTTCCTTTTTATTATGTTGGGGTATGATCTCTATATCTATCATACTGATCTCTTATGATCATATGATGAGGGACCCTTTTTGATCTTGTCAAATCATTTTCTTTTGAAGTTAAGTGACGCCGTAAGGCTGCCGAATTTTCATAAGAGAAATCTAATCTTTTTTTCCTTCCATGTTTTTCATTTCAAATGGTATGTCCCTAAAATTTCATTACCATGTCCATATGTCCTTCTTATTCTTTCACCCTACTGTTTTATGGGTCATTTATGAGTGGGTGACCCATGTCCCCTCTCATTTCAATGTTTTCTAAAACCCCGAAACTTAGCCGTTATGCTGCAGAATTTTCCCCTCAAAATGCCTCTCTCTTTTCTCAAAAATTATTTTATGTTATAAAGTGAATACTCAAAGCTCTTATTTCTACAAGGGTATTCACATATATATCAAAATTTTCCATTTTAAATTCTGGGATTTACATACATGAGACCCGCTTTCCCTTTCCGTGGGTTTAAAGTGACGTAAAGATCATGTCTTTAAAGCAGTTTTTAAAACGTTATGATTATGAAATGAAACCCATTTATTTTATGCTATGTGGGTTATTTATGAAATGTTTGATGATGATATATGTGGATCACATGATAATAAAGGCAAATTTAAGGGTTCACCCTGATAGCGCTCCAATGCATTGGGTAATGATGTAACCACTAGTGATTACAATTTTCACGATACCTTGATGAATAACCTTGGTAATTTTCAAATGACACCTTGGGGATGGACCTTGGTGATATGTTCATGATTTCCTATGTTAAATGATGTAGCCACATCTTCAAGTTATGAAAAATGTTATTTTTATTATGAAATGCCTCATGATTTCTTTCTCATGCCTTAAAGTTCTTTTCATGTCCTTATTGAAGTATCTCAAGTTCACATGTAAAATGTTCCTCTTGTTTCCCTTACTGGGCCTTCTGCTCACTTTTTCTTTTGATGTATGTCCCCAGGTTATGAGATGCAGTAATGAACCTAGAATTAACTTAAGGAGACGCCTTTCAAGTGTTTAAGAAGAATGTTTTATGTTTTTTTATGTATTATGATCCTTGTTTCCAAGACACTAAACCTTAACGATCCTCAGATTTGTGTAATGTAATGAATTTGTTTGTTATAAAATGGAGGGATTCTATAGTTACATGGTGCTACCGAGACAAGGACTCACCGTCAATTGAAATGAGTCACTGATAGATCAACTGTCTCCTCGATAGAAGGAAGGAAACACTGTTAAAAAAAGTCACCAATGTAATGAGTCACTGACATATGGGAAGATCAATAGAATGACATTCCGATGGGTTGAGTCATCGATATAGGGAGACACCGACATAAGGACACACTGACAGACAAGTCACTAATAGACTGTTTAAATTTGTATTTATTAATATTATTTCTAACGGTCATATTTGTGTCATTTAATGAACTGACATATTTTATAATCCTGTTTAGGACATTTAGTAGTCATTATGAGGTACGATGAACCTATTCACATGGAAAGAACATGCTCTTTTTCAGCCCTAAAAAACAAGAAGCATTTTTAAAATATAGAAGTGATAGAGAAGAGAAAAAAAGGTGTTGTTCATGCCTGTGTGTGAGAGAGATATAATGAAGAACATCTGAAACCACTGTGAACTCAAGAACAAAAAGAAGAACACTAAAGGAAATCTCAACAAAGTTAAACATCTAATTGAAAAACTACTTTATCATATCAAATAAGAAGAATAATATACATACAGAACCATACTTTTACCTAGAAGCTAGAATACAACACTCTATTTTTGTGTCAACATCTAGAAGAAAACTCAGACTTAATATCATCTATATCTGAAGAGTCAAGAGCTACATCTCAAGACAAAAAAAGACTTATAAATCCTTTCTCATATTTGTTTTCTTTGTTGTGTTCATTTTTTACATAATTTAGAGTAGTGTGTGTATTTTTCTACTAATCACACACTGTATCCTATATCAAACTGAAGAAAAAAAGATATCCTTCCAACCATACCTTCTTACACCTGTTTACCCCCATGGATAAGTGTGGAAGAGGTCCTTGTGTGACCTGGTAGTTTGTACCTATGAAGAATTGTGGAAGAGGTCTTTTGACCAGGACAACCTATGTGCTATTGTGAACACCCATCCTAGGTGTGGATAAAATTGTTTATTAATTTAAACTACTTGGTGGTAGGTTATCACCAAGTGGATAGGATTAAGTCTCTGCTTGAGATTGAACCTCTTGTTTTATTTCCACTATGTTTTTACCTTTTAGTTTTACTCTATTTTATCACATATTTCATAAAACTAAATTGAACTCTGATAGTTAGTCTTAGAAAGTGTTTATAATAGTATTGACTTATTAGATTAGTTTCAAAAGATGTATTAATTATCAAATTGATACAACTAAGAAATAATCAATATTTTGAGAAATTAATCAAACAATCAAACTCTTATAAATTCACTATTGGATAACTGGGAATTTACATTTTAATATTGGAGAAATTTCAAATTATAAATTTTAATATAAATTTTTATAGATACTCAATTCACTCCCCTCTTGAGTACTCTACTCCGACCAACATTTGGTATCAGATGTTTAGGAATTTTCAGTTTTCAACCATTATTAAAACCTTTCCACTTTTATTTTAGTTGTATTTCAAATATCTTAAAATTTATATTAATACTATATTTTTATCTCTTTCAAATCTTGTTCTAAAACTTTATTATGAATAATAGGTTGGTAGGTGCTGCTACCAACAGAGCTCCATTCTTTAATGGAACAAAGTATACACAATGTAAAATTAAAATGAAAATGATCCTAGAGTGTATGGGTTTTGAAATTTGGTCTTCAATTATAGATGAATATAAGATTCCTGCGACTTCTAGAACTACTTGCGATGACACAAATAAGAATGCTTATAAAAATGATTGCAAATCCATGAATACCTTTTATTATTCTTTAGGATATGAAGAATTTAATAGAATTTCTATATAAAAAACAGACCATGAAATTTGGGATACTTTTTTTTTCACATGAAGGAACTTCTATTGTTAAGTAAATGAGACTTAACACATATACTATTAAATATGATAATTTTATGATGAAGCCTAATGAGCCTATTTATGACATGTATCTCAATTTTAATGAAATTGTTGACAATATGATGTCTCGGGGAAGAGATGTTACTACCAAAGAAAAAATTATTAGGATTCTCAGATGCTTACCTGATAGATGAAGAGGAACTTCTATCTCCATTATATTATCATGTGACATCATAAAAATACCTTCCAAAGAACTCATTGGAAAACTTATGATGTATGAGGAAGAGTTTAAAGTCAACAAAGATGAAGAGGATGAACCTAATAGAAAATCTATAGACTTCAAGACTACTACCTATAAGAATAAGGAAAAAAGAGAAGGTGATAACCTCTATTGAAAGCCCCAATAATGATGAATCAACATTAGATAGGGATGAAGAGATGTCTTAGCTGGCTAGAAAATTCAACAAATTATATAGGACAAAGAAGTTTTTTGGGAAGCCCGATTATAAAGGAAGATATGATAATAAGGGAAACTGGAAATATGACTAGAAAAGAAATGAAAAATCAGAGGAGATTGTATACTAATGAAAGAGGAGAGGACAAGTCAAAGATGACTGCCCAAGATTAAAATACAAAATGAAGTTTGGAAACAAAGTCATGAAGTATAAGAAAGCTATAAAATCCACCTGGAGTGCCTCTGAGGATAGATCCAGTGAATCAGAATCATCTCAAGATGAAAATGATGACATGAAAAATATGTGTTTTATGACAAACACATCTGAGGTAACCTTATATTCTTCTGTACACAATTATTACTATTCTGAAAATGAAATTGATTCTGAAAATTTGACCAGTGATAATCTATTTGAATATTGTAACATGATGGAAGAGACATGTAATGAACTAAAAGATAAATATAAATCTGTAAAGAAACAACATGCTCTTATTGTACCTATTAAGTCTGAACTTACTACTGAAAAGGAAAATAATTCTTAGCTGATAAAAGAAAAAAATGAATTAAAAATGTCTAATGAGTAGTTGAAGAAAGATCTCGAAAAGTTACCAATGGGAAAAATAATATTACTCAAATTCTTGGTAAACAGATATCTCCTAAGTACCCTTTTGGTATTGGATATCATCCTCAATAGAGAAACCTTTCTAAAGCACATTTTGTAACTAAATCTAGAAAATCTGTTCTTATACCTAAAACTCAAAATTCTGCTGCTAGTTCCAGTTCAGAAAAATATTTTACTACCTCTAGTTTTTTTGGACCAAATAAAGTCTATTTTTGAAATATGTTATATAATTCTTATAGAAAACCCATAAGTAAAATGTGGGTACCTAAATCATTGATTACTAATGTCACTAGACCTAAACAAGTCTGGGTACCAAAATATATTTTTGTTTGATTATTTTGTTGGAAATATTTTTAAAGAGCTCCTATAAGAGTTAGTGGAATATGGATAGTGGATGTTCAAGACACATGATAGGAGATTATTCAAGCTTCAAGAACCTAATCAAGATTGATGGTGTATATGTCACATTTGGTAACAATTATAAAAGAAAAATAATTATCTTAGTCAAGATTGGTAACTCTAACTCAATTTTAATTTCTAAAGTACTTTTTTTTGAGGGATTGAAATATAAATTTATTAGTATTTCACAATTATGTGAGGATGCATTTAATTTTAAATTTGAAAATTATGCTTTCATATTTTTTAACTCTAAAAATGAATTAGTGTTCTTTACTTTTAGAAATGAAAATGTATATTCTATTAACTAAGATTATTTAGTTTCTAAAAATGTTTCTTGTTTAAGTACATTTTATAAAGAGTCTTGGATTTGGCATAAGAGATTAGGACTCTGTAATGAACACTCTCTTAGAAAGCTTACTGAAAAAGGAATAGTCAAGGATCTACCCAAGCTTGAGTTTCCAAATGATAAAGTCTGTAATACTTTTCAAAAAGGTAAACGACACAAGATATCTTTCAAATCAAAGAAAGAATTTTAAACTTTTCATCCTTTAGAGTTGGTTCACATGGACTTGTTTGGAGCCTCTTGAGTTTCTAATTTAAATGATAAGAACAACGTCTATATTCTTATAGATGACTATTCTAGGTATAATTGAACTTATTTCTTATCTAAAAAACGTGAATCATGTACTTACTTTACTAAGTATAATAAAATAGTGGAAAATTTAAGTGGACATAGAATAAAATCATTAAGAAGTGATCCTGGCTGTGAGTTTGAAAATTAATACTTTGAATCTTTTTTCTCACACAATGGATACAGTCATAACTTCTCTGCCCCTAAGACACCTCAACAAATTGAAGTTGTGGAAATAAGGAATAGAACCTTAAAAGAGATATCTAGAAAAATTCTTAATGAATATGACCTACCTATTTACTTTTGGGATGAGGCTATGAATATATCTTTCTATATAATTAATAGAGTCTTAATTAGAACTATCCTATAAAAGAATCCTTATGAGTTGTGGAAAAATATAAAACCCAGAGTTAGTTACTTCAAAGTTTTTTGTTATAAAGTCTATATCCTTAATACAAAGGAAAATCTTGAAAAATTCACATCCCAGAGTGATGGAGGAATCTTCCTAGGTTACTCAACCTCTAGTAAAGCCAATAGAGTCATTATTAAAGGAACTAATTGTGTGGAGGAATTTGTACATAGAAAATTTGATAAAAGAGATCCAAATAAACCTAAGAACTCTCTAGAAAACCTTGAAGATGATATTTCAAACCTAGACGTAAATTCAAAATCATCTAATCCTGTTGCCAAGCAATCTGTTAAATCAAACTAGAAATTATTCAGAATCTAAACATGATGAACCTGAACCTATAGATGAACCTAAAATTACTAGCCCCTAATTTTCTAGACCAACTAAAACTCTCAAGAAACATCCTTTAGATGGTGTTTTTGGAGACTTAGATAAAGGGACATAAACTAGATATTATCTTAGAAATCTAGTTAAACATCCAGCTTTCTTATCACAAATTGAACCTAAAAACATCAATGATGCAATTAAAGAAGAATTTTGGGTGATGTCTCTGCAATAAAAACTTAACCAATTTGAAATAAATAAAGTTTGGAAACTTTTTAATAGACCCAAAGACACCTTGAACATAGGTACTAAGTGGGTGTTTAGGAATAAAGTAGATGAATCAGGTAATATTGTTAGAAATAAATCTATATTGGTTGTACAAGGTTATAGTCAAGAAGAAGGCATTTACTATGAAGAAAAATTTTCACCTATTGCTAGACTTGAGGACATCAGAATCCTTCTTGCCTAGCTGTCCATATAAATTTTAAACTTTATCAAATGGATGTTAAAAGTAAATTCCTAAATAGGTATATAGTTGAGGATGTTTTTGTTGAACAACCCCCTAGTTTTACAAAACCGCATTTTCAAAATCATGTTTTAAAATAAAAAAATTCTTTATATGGTTTAAACTAATCTCCAAGAGCTTGAAATGATAGACTAAGTACTTTTCTCATTAAAAAAGGTTTTAAAAAAGTAATTTATAATCCTAATCTATTTATAAAATGAATTTATAAAGATGTTTTAGTAGTTCAAATTTATGTAGATGATATTATTTTTGAATCTTCAAGAAATTATTTATGTATTGATTTTTCTAAAATGAATCAAAGTGAATTTGAAATGAGTTTGATGGGTGAACTCAAATTCTTTCTTGGATTTCATATTTTTCAAAATAAATAAAGTATCATCTTAAATAAATGTAAATACACAAAAGATATTTTAAAAAGATTTATCTTTGATAGCATTAAATGTAGTGACACTCCAATGTGTACTACTTGTAAGTTGGATCTTGATGAAGATAATAAATCTTTTGATCAAACCAATTATCTAGGAATGATTTAAATTTTTCTATACTTGACTTCTAGTAGGCCAGATATAATGTACAGTGTGTGTATGTGTGCCTGTTTTCATGATAATCCCAAAGAATATCACTTAAATGTTGTTAAAATTATTTTAAAATACCTCAAACATACTATCAATTTTGTTTTTTTACCCTAAACGAAAATAATTTGATATAGTGAGCTATTCAGATGTTGATTTTGGTGGATTAAAGTTAGGTACAAAGAGAACCTCTGGGAAGTGTCACTTTTTTAGAAAGTCTTTGGTTTTATGGTGTAGTAAAAAACAAAATTATGTTGCAATATCTACTGCCGAAGCTGAATACATAGATGCTGGTAGCTATTGTGATCAAATTTTGTTGATGAAACACACTCTACTAGACTATAGATATCGATTTAGACATGTACCTATAAATTCTGGAAACATAAGTGATATTAAATTTTCTAAGAACCCAGTTTCTCATTCTGGAACAAAACATATTGATGTAATATTTCAATTTTTGAGAGATCATTATCAAAAGGGTGATATCACTTTAGAATTTATAAGCACTAAATATCATCTTGCTGACATATTCACTAATCCATTGAACACTATAAGAATGGATTACGCTAGACATGAGTTAGTTACGATCAATCAGTAAGACCTTGTGTTTCTATTCCTTTGATATTTGTAAGTGAAGTTATCATGCCAACACCATTGTCACACCGACATTGTTGTCACACCGACACCACTGTCACACCGACACCACTGTCACACCGACACCATTTCCATGCCAACACTATTGTCATGTCAACACCGTTGTGATATCGATAATTATTCCTTGTCATCCAGATACCATTAGTATTATTCAAAATATTTCATGCCAAAACTGATGACTCACTTTTTCTATGCATTTTATGTTTTTATCAAAAAGACATTGTTTCATTACTTTTGTTGAACTCAGTGCATTTTTTCACGATTGCATAATTTCAAAAGCCCTAAATGATATAAATTTGAATCGATCCACTCTACTTATTTACCACTACACTCTCTCTCGGCCACCGCTCTCTCTATTTACCCCCGACCTTTCACCTTTTGACCTGAAAAATTAACTGATTGGAATGGCGCATGTGAAGTGAGCTCTTAAAGATGGCGAGTCTCATGATTCTAAGAAATAGAAAGGTGAATCAATAAAATCTTCATGCTGACACCGTTGTGATATCGATAATGACTCCTTGTCATTCAGATACCATTAGTATTATTCAAAATATTTCATGTCGAAACTGATGACTCACTGTTTCTATACATTTTATGTTTTTTATCAAAACGACATTGTTTCATTACTTTTGTTGAACCCATATCATTTTTTCACGATTGAATAATTTCAAAATCCCTAAGTGATATAAATTTGAATTGATCCACTCTACTTATTTACCACTACACTCTCTCTCGACCGCCGCTCTCTCTATTTACCCCTGACCTTTCACCTTTTGACCTAAAAAATTAAATGATTGGAATGGCGCATGTGAAGTGAGATCTTAAAGATGGTGAGTCTCATGATTCTAATAAATAGAAAGGTGAATCAATAAAATCTTCAGCTCCTATAAATCCTGGTCTGGAAAACCATGTTGTAACCTTAGAGAAAGAATTAGTTGTGGAATCGCTCTTAGAGAGAAAGTCTTTATTGTTAAATGTTATGTAAGATCAAGGATGGCTCGACTGGTTCGTAAACAATGACATAGTCTTTTACCCAAAGTTGGTACATGAATATAGAACATTTTTTGGAAGGAAGTGATCTTTACTAGGTCAAGTCGATTGTAAAAGAGAAGAGAATCTCTTTCTCTTCAAGACATTGGGATGAATGTCTTAAGGTTACTCATGAAGGAATGTTTGATGATTATCATGTTACTTCTCCACCTGAAAGTGAATTATTTTTCTATAAGAAAGCTTCAAAATAGCTAACTAGAAATGAGGAACATTGTATAACCATTGCATCAAAGTTAAATGGTGAGTGCAGAATTTTATTTAAGTTTATTCCGCACCAAATTTGTCCCAGGAAAGGGGACTTTGCTTCTCTCAAGTATCTGGATGTATAATTGGATTATTTTATACATAAAGGATTTAAATGGAATCTATGAAGATATATGATGATGGACATAAATGAGATGATAAAACCTGATTGTAAGTCAAATTATATTTCTATTCTAGAATGATTTTAGCAATGCTAAAAGAGAAAGGCTATGTAAGTGAAGTTGATGATGTTGTAGTTACTGAATGTAGTGGAATGTGCTTAAGTTTTCAAATATATAAGAGAATGAAAATTAACTGGAACCCATGGACGAAGGAATGGGATGGTGATGAAGATTGACTATATGAGAAGTTAAATATTATAGATCATTCAATTAGACCAAGGGATCTAGTGGATCCTGGACTCGGTTCGGATGATCAAGTAATCTATTCTTCAGATGAGGATGAGGAGCCTTCTACTCCTGTCAGAGATGTGGGATCGCCAATTGATGATAGAAGTGACCAAAACACAACTAGACCAACAAAAAGAGTTTCTATTGGACCTCTAAGTCCACATTTGGACTTACCTTTTAATGAAACTATTCTGAAATATACTATAAGTGAAGAGACATAAGTCAAAGGAAGTGTAGAACATGTTAGTGATTTTATTGAAGAATAAGATGAAGAAGTGGAAGCTGAAAGTGGTTAAAGTGGGTCAGAATAAAGTAGAGGAGAAGGATATGAGAATTTCGATGATGAAAATGGAAGTGAAAAGATTAAAGATGGTGATAATGAAGGAATTACTTAAATTGTTAGTGATACTGAATCTAACCATCCTGATTGGAATATAGATGTTGTTAGTACAGAGATTGTTCAAGTTAATGATGTTGTATCTACTGAGGGTGTTGTTCAAGAAGAAAATATTGATCCAGTAGAACCAGTCTCTCAAACTGTATATAATAGAAAAAAACTCTATATAAGGAGAAGAAACCTAGAAAGGAAGCATTAAGTGAGGGGGAGAAAACTACAATGAAAGCTAATATTGAGGGGGAGCCTCAAGAAAAAGTAGATCAAGCTGATGAAGAGAATCGAATTAGAAGAGTAAGGATTGATACTCTTACTCTTATGGATTCTGATATAATGACTGAATGGGAAAGAAATCCTGGTTATGTGGCACTGGGATTAGATTATGAAGATTCAGATAATGAAGTCTATATACCTATTGTGAGGGAACCAGTGGATGAGACCTCCTCTAGTGACTATGTAACTAAGGTTGATTTTGAAAAATTCAAGCAAGAATAATGTTCCTCCATAAGACCCTCAGTACAATATCAGATGAGATATGAGATTGATGAAGCTAGGAGAGAGAACATTGATCTAAATGAAAATTTTAAAGCTATTTGGTCTATGGTTGAAGGTGTAAATAAAATTGGAACTTCTAGTTCTACTGCTGCCTCAACCGGTGTATCTTAAGTTGATGATACTTCAGTTTCCAAGATGGTGATTAAGGAAATTCAGCCAAATTTGATTACAATTGAAAAAACAATTGTGACAAGAAAAACCTATATTAGGAATGAAATGAATAATTTAACCACTAGAATCAATTCTTTAACCACTAATTTTCCAAGCTCTTGATTTTACAAGCTAAGAAAAGAAGTTAAGGAAATTTCCTCCTCTTCTCTTACTTCAATCTCTGATCCACCTATTCATCCTTCAAAATCTTTGGATATTTCTACTATCAGTCTAGTTTTGAAAGAAGGGTTTCTAGATTTAATTTCCTATGTTTCCAAGGTTGAGGAAAATTCAGATAAGGTGCATAACAATGTGAAGTATTATAAAAGGGGTGCTTCACAGACTCAGGAAGACCAGACCAAAATGATTAATGAGTTTTTCTCCAAACTCATTACAAAGCATCAAATTAAAAGTATGTTTAAGTATTTGGCCACCAATCTCAATCTTCCTCTAGTGAAAAAGGCTTTTAAGGATCATATTCAGATACTAAGAGAATTCACTCCCTTGTTGGACAGTTCATAGAAAATAAAGATGATTTTGAAAATTCAATGAAATATGGTGGATATATAATTAAATATTTCATCAAGATGTTAAAACCATATCTCCATGTACAAAGTGAATCCATTATTGTTCCTACTACTGCATCACTTGGCCATGCTGGTTCAGTGCCTTCTCAAGATCAGATGTCAGTTTCTCAGGACTTATTTCAGATAAGACCTCTCATTATAGAGCCTGTTTAACCTCTGATTCTTTCTCATCAAATACCTTCCCCAGATTCTATAGTTTCTGACAGAGTGCCTCCACCTCCTTTAAAATTCCATTCAGACTCTTATACTTCTTATCATACTTCTTCTGATAAATTATCCATTGATCATTTTTATAAGTGGAAGGAACCCCTTGACCTTACCAAGTAGAGTGGATTGATTCTTTTTTATAGGTCTAAGTCCTTGTGCTTTTTCTACTTTAGTGTACTTTTCCTATGATTCATATTTCAATGTTTCTCCTTTTCTTTTTTTGTTTTTTTACCATCCAATTTTTTCTAATCCCAAAATAGGGAGAGCTTTATTAATAATTATTAGGTGTTTATGCATTATTATCCCTGATACATTTCAATTCCCATAATAGGAGCTCATAATCATATTGTTTACTTTCATCATTATCTAATGGTAATTAGTAATTCCATGACTTGTGATCATAAAAAAGGGGGAGATTATTGGCCCATAGATATTGTTGGCCACAATCTCTAACTATAATGATTTTAATTATCACAAATAATTTAATCTATTAACATCTATCTTCACCTCATGATATATCCAAAATTATGTCAATGAATTATATTTAATATCATATCATTTAAAAAATATAACTATTTATGTGTGTTTAAGACTAAACAAGCTTATAACTGATTATCTATGTGTAATTTTGGGTATTAACACTCTTTGAGTTTACTGAACTGTGAGACAGACATACATCTAAAGTTATCTAAGTATGATTTACTAAAACAGATAGATAGATGACTCACCGATAGGAATATGACTCACTAAAAGATAGTTCAAACATGCATATGTTCTAAGTATGTGAAGCTAAAACCGTTGGAAGGACTCAATTTTGGATGGACTCACCATTTTATCGACTCAAAATTGGAAGGACTCACCATTGCATATGACTCACTGACTCAAAGAACTCACCGTTTCATATGATTCACCGATGAAGACGACCTACTATTAGCCCAAGTGACCTACCATTTCATGGTTCTACCGATGAAAGGAATCACCGTTAGTTGAAATGAGTCACATATAGATCAACTATATCACCTACAGAAGGAAGAACTCACTGTTGAAACAAGTCCATGATGTAATGAGTCACTGAAGTATGGAAAGAATGATATAATGACATAATAATGGGTTGATTCATCTATAGAAGGAGACACCGACAGACGAGTCAGCGATATACTGTTTAATTATACATTTATTAATATTATTTCTAATAGTCATATTTGTGACATTTAATGATACTGACATATTTTATAATCCTGTGTAGGAATTTTAGCAGATAGTACGAGGTATAGTGAACCTATGCACATGGAAAGAACATGATCTTTGTCGGCCCTCAAAAACAAGAATCATTTTTAAAAGAGATAAGAGATACATAAGATAAAAAAGGTGTTGTGCATACCTGTGTGTGAGAGAGATATAATGAAGAACATCCACAACCACTATGAACTCAAGAACAAAAAGAAGAAAACACAAGGAAATCTCAACCGAGATGAACATCGAATTGGAAAACTACTTCAGCATATCAAAAAGGAGAAGAATATACATACAGAACTATACTAGTACCTAGAATCCAGAATACAACACTCTGTTTTTGTTTCAACTTCTATATAAAGACTCAGACGTCATCTCATCTATATATGAAGAGTCAAGAGTTACATCTCAAGACACACAAAGACTTATACATCCTTTCTCATTTTTTTCTCTATTGTGTGTATTTTTACATACTTCTAAGTAGTGTGTGTATCTGTCTATTAAGAACACATTGTATCCTATATCAAACTGAAGTATATAATATATCCTTCCTATCATACCTTCTTACACCCATTTACTCCCACAAATAAGTGTGGAAGAGGTCCTTGTGTGACCTGGTAGTTTGTACCCATGCAAAACTATGGCATAGGTCTTGTGACATAGACATCCTGTTTACTACTGTGAACCCCGATCCAGGGTGTGGATCAAACTATTTATTTATTTAAACTACTTGGTGGAATGTGATCACCATGTAGATTTGATTAAGTCTATTGTTGAGACTAAACCTCTTGTTTTATTTTCTTCATGTTTTTACCTTTTAGTTTTACTCTGTTTTATCATATATTTCATAAAACTTAATTGAACTATGATAGTTAGTCTTAACAAGTGTTTATTACAGTATTGAATTATTAGATTAGTTTCAAAAGATGTATTAATTATCAAATTGATACAATTGTTAACTAATATATATTTTGAGAAATTAATCGAATGGTCAAGCTCTTATAAAATCACTAATGGATAACTAGGCATTTGCATTTTAATATTGGGAAAATTTTAAATTATACTTTTTAACAAATTTTTTTATAGATACTCTATTAACCCCCTATTTAGTACTCTACTCTGACCAACACAATTTAAGATACTTCTTCCTCATCACATCCTTAGGTTCCCACAAAACGTCCTTAAATTTTTGGTTTCACCAAAAAACTTTTACCATGTGAATTTTCTTATTTCATTGCACTTTCTCTATATGATCCAAAATATCCATCGGTTATTCCTCATAAGAGAGATATTAGTGTAGTGGTATGACCTATGAGTTCTATGCATATGAAAGATAGGGTATGTACTTCCTCTTGAGGGATACATGAAACATATCATGAACTTGAGAGAGATTTAGCGGAAGATCCAAGAGAAAACATACAATCCCGATATGATTAATAATTTTGAAGGTAAAGATATATATATTGCTTAGATTTTACTTATTTCAAAATATTATAAACTTCTCCCTAGGATTTATTTTTAAGAATACATTTCCACCAACTTTGAACTCTATATCTCACCAATGATTGTTAGCATAACTTTTCTATCGACTCAAAGTTTGAATTATGTTTGTTGAATAACTTTTATATTTTCTTCCATTTAATCAAATAGATAAAGTACTGAAAGTTTAATTTCTCCAACATTATTCTGTCAAATTATATTTATACACTTCCTTCTATAGAAGGATTCATAAGGATCCATATGACTCTTTGAGTGAAAGCTATTGGTGTAAGAAAATTTCACCAAAGGAAGGTGTTGATCCCAACCACATTATAAATCGATTAAGAAATAAATAAACATGTATTATAGAGTTTGAAAATTCCTATTAGATAGATCATCTATCTTAGGATGATAAAAATTGCTGAAACTCAACTCTCTATACAAATCCTACAAAATAATTTTCGATGATTTCAATGAAAACCTCATATTCCAATCAGATACAATTGAGATTGGTACTCCATGCAATCTTACCAATTCTTTAATTTATATATGAGTAAGTTTATCAATAGATAAATATACAGTAATGGTAATAAAATGTTCCAATTTCATAAGATGGTCGACTATAACTCATATAGAATTGTTCTATTTAGATGTTTTGGGGAGTCTGGTGATAAAATTCATGGTAATGTATTCCCATTTCTATTCTAATATGGGTAATGGATGTAAATTACCCTTATAATTTTGTCACTCTTCCTTAACGTTTTTATATACTAGGCATTAGGATACATACTTTTCAATATCCCTTTTCATGTTATCCCCTAGAAATACTATTTCATATCTATACACATTGTATTACATTCAGAATAAATCGATAATGAACTATGAGTTTCCTTGAACATATGATTATTTAAAATAGGTATTTAATTGGCACATACTCTGTTCCTAAACTATAATATTCTATCATGATCATGGTTTAACTCAATAAAATTCCTCAACATATTCTGTAATTCCACATATTCCTTATACACATTCAAAATACTATCATGGATGGATGGTTAAACATTCATATGAGAAAGATAATATCTATCCCATTTCATAATTATTTCAAGATACATATTATATAAATACATAAATATTGGATCTCTCTCAATATTCATCTTTGAAAAACTATTATAGTCTTTTTGACTTAGATCATTAGCTATTTTGTTCACATTCTCGGGGTGGTAATGTATTGAGCAGTTATAATGTTTGATCAACTCCAACCATCTTTTCTAAAACATATTCAGTGATTTAAATATAAATATATACTTTATAATTTTATTATTAGTATATATGCAAGGAGTAAACCTTAAACATTACATAATCTAGTGTTTTTGAACTATAATTCACATTTGAGGATCTTTTCAGTCTAGAGTTTTAGAGAAATAGAAAAAACTCTTAAAAAGTAAACTCATACATTACAAGTGGACACTTATACTCAATATCTATTTTTTTCAACAAAGAAAACATTATAAAATAAAACATGGATTCTTTCTATAAGATCACAATTCTCATATTGTCCTCATCCTTGTATATACTAATCCTTTAACCTTATGAAAAACATTTTAAAACTTAGGATGAGTATAAAAATATCTTTAAGGGTTATAAAAAGAAATAAAACCATTATACTAGTAAAAAACATGAAAACCCATTTATTTTTCATTAAGATAATGAAACAAAAAATTTTTACATGAACAAAACACATAATTTTTTCTCAAATAAAATCATTAAAACCAATAAGAAGAAATTAAAACTCCTTTAGGTGACTTAGATTATCATATAAATTAAACCATTTCAAAACCCTTTCAATTGGAATAAAAACAAAACTGAATTCCAATATTATTATTACCCAATTAATTGGAGATCTATAATGGGCATCACCCTTTATATAAGCTATATCGGGCTCACCTGTGAGCTATAATGGGGCTCATCCCTTCATATAAGCTGTAACGGGCTCACCCGTGATCTATAATGGGGATTAGCCCTTTGTATAGGATGTATCGATCTCATCCATGATCTATAATGGGGATCAACCATTCGTATAAGCTGTATCTAGATCATGTATTTTATGTAATTCTCAAGTACCATTTTTTCATAAAACACTTTCAACACAAAACTCTTTCAAAAAACTCTTCTAATCCCATATGAAAAACACTTTAATATAAAAAATAATATTTTATTTTAAGAACCCATTTTCAATACCAAAATAACCTAAATAAAACATATAGTTTTTCATTTAAAGAAACATAAAATATTACAATGTAAGATGAAAAAATAATATCCATAGTGGTAGAAAATTAATTTTCACCGTATATGATAAGAATAAAACATTCTTTTTGTTATTCATCAGAAAGTTCCATCTAAAAAAAATAAAAAAATTCCTTTTTGAAAACCAGTGAATGAAATTAAATTTATAAATAAAAATTACTTTATAATCATTTTTATATCCTTATAAATAAATATATAATATAATATCAACAATATTTTCATGTAGAAAAATATTTGATAATTAAATCTTTAACCATTCAAAGTGTTCAATACCACTTTTAACATTTAAATCATAATCACCATGAAAGAATAAATTTACCAAAACATTAAATAAAATTATTATAGATGAAATATTGATATGAAATGTCATAGTATCTATATATACACCTTATAATATATTAAATGTGCATAACATGAAGAAGTTCCTTAGTGAAAGCATATTGAGACAAAATCTCTTACCTTCAGTCAGACTCATCATGTACAATATTTATCTTCCTAAATTATAAAAATAAGTTAATTATTTACTTTATTTATATAATTTTTAATGTTTATTATTTCCTTTTATATCACTTATTATCATATTATAACAATTAATTAATTATTTAAGTTCACTTCCATCATTTGACGATATTCAGTACTTATGTCCAAAATGAATTTGGTATGATGTCTATAGTCAAAGTTTTCATTTGTCTATATTCTCCAAGATAATATCCATGTCATAATAATAACTTGTATACATTAATTATACTTTTAAATTCATCCATTAAATATGGATATGATAAATGAAAAAATATAATAATCATGGAGGTGGTATGCCATACGTTAGCATAAGTAACATTTCCATTTTTAAATGTTCATTATGGAAAGAAGGTAAATATTATTTTATATTTCTAGAATGATCATAATATCATTAATATAATATTAATAATTTAAATATACTTATATATATATATTATCCATGTGAAGTGGTGATTAAAAATGAATCACATCGCTTCATGGAGGTGATAATTCACACATACACATGAACATCGATGTCATTTTCATGTGCATGAAAAGTAAGAAAGTAATTGATATATTATTCAATTATAATGATAAATATGTAATTAATATATTATATAAATTTTAATTCCATAATTATAACCAGTCTTGAGATATGGTGATGAAAAACAAATTATATTAGTTCGTGGAGATAATAGTTCACACGTACGCACAAACGATTAATTATTTTCCCATTTAATGGAGGTGGAGATATATTTAAGTGATGATATTAATATAATAACATCTCAATATATTTAGGATATTAAATTTATTATCTCATCATGGTTTAAGGATATTTTAAAGAATATTAATAATAAAAAAATATAAACACTTAAATAAAAAAGTTACCCTTCCATCGAACTATCACATTTGATTAACACCTTAACACCTATAAGGAGGGCGTTCTGCATAAAATAATGACTCTAGAATGTGTGGAGGTATTATAATAAGGTTTTAGGCTGATGTTTCCATACCAAATTGTTTTTAAGTGTAATAAATAGAGATTAATGGGTTCTCTTTTATAGGAGAGGGGAGGGGAACTCTTGGAATTATAAAAATTAATAAATTAATATAAATTAATTTTCTATACCAAATGTCACCAAAATAAATTATTTAGAATATAGGATGATTTTGGGGAGAAATTAACACATAAAATTAAAATTATACGTGTTTTATAATTTTTTTAATCCTTATCCTTTTGTTTTAACCCTTATTAAATTTTTCGATGATATTATGCAATTTACACTTTGAGAGTAAATATAATTACAATAAAATGTAAAATGAAAAAAAATGAGTAATTAATGATTTTTTAGACTTAATCAAATAATTTGAATGAGTTTTATATATTTTTTTAATTTTATATCATTTAATAAAATGTTATTTATTTTAAAATCTCATAAATGTCAATTCTGACACTATTCACTAATTGACTTTTTAAAATTATCATAAAAACTTGATTCCTCCAAAAAAAACTACATTAAATCATCCCTAAAATTTCAAAGTCATCTAGAAAATTCATGGATGGCATAATATATTTCAAATTATATTTACTTTAATATCATTAATACCCTTAATTTGATTCTTCCATTAATAAATCAATTACTGCACCATCAATGCGTCATAATTTAATTATATTATATATTGTCTAAAAATTATAAATAAATTTTCATGATGTGTATAAACATTTTATCTTTCAAATGAGTATTTAAATTCAAATTTATCTTATATTTAACCCAATATTAAAAATGAATTACTTATTAAAAATATGAGTATGACATTTTGAACTTATCTTTAAATAAAATATAATAAATACTATATTCTTACCCTAGTGTCTTAAAAATGTTTTAATTTTTAATTAAGGTATATTTTAGTTCAAAACCAATCATCCAATAAAATTTTGACATGTTATAGAATGATTTAATAATATTATAATATTATTTTTTTCCTTTAATTACCTTATTAAACCTTAACCGTGATAAATAAAATACTAAAGTTACTATTCACCAAAAAATTAAGTTTAAAACATGTATTTACTTTTAAAAAAAATAAAATTCATAGATGTGGCTAAATTACGTTTAGCAATAATCCTGTAGATGTGGCGAGAATGTGAGTGAAAGAGATGTTCAAGATTTTAATAAGTTTTTTATATCTAATTTCAATATAAAAATTATTCTAATGTATTTAATTGGATTAATACATGTATTATTAATCTATTATGACTTAAAAAATCAGTTTAAAGTATAGAAATTATTTAAACAAAAAATTAGTTTTTAACTTCAATACATTATTTTTTACTATTCATCAAAAAATGAAACTTTTCATAAAAGTACCAAAAATAAAACCAAAATAAATTTTCATCTTAATGTTTTAAATAAAATATTTATTTTATTAAATATAACTTATAAAACTTTCAAAAAATATATTTAAAACAATCATGCCATCAAATGGTGGTAAAACCACATTTTTAGAAAAATACTACCTTTATCCATAAAATTTTATCTGTTCTTATATAATGTCTAGAAAACATATAAGATGAATTTTAAATATTATATTGAATTTATATTTCATTAATATAATCCAATAATAGTGATTTGATTATTTATAAACACAATTATTCAAATTTAAATGTTTTTTCATAAAAACACATTATATATATTCAATTGTTTTTTATTTTCATTTCTAATTAATTTGGTATCCAATAAATCATTATATAAATATGTGTAAACCACATTTTCATAATTCTATTGACACTGATCATTCTATCCATTCTAACAGCTAGGCGATAACTACCATATTAAATAATAATATTTAGTTGTTCATTTAAGCTTGATATGGTGCATCTTGTATGCTATAAAACATTATGTTTCCTTTTAAAACCTCGGGATGTTACAATATATATCACACCTCTCAACATATAGATAATTCCTATATATCTTTGATGAAAAAATTACATATTCTGACTCCAATTCAAGAGTCAAGTAATTTTTCTCATGGCTTTTTAGATGTTGAAAGTAATATGCTAGCAACATTAAATTATTCACGAGGATTTAACCTAGTACCTTATTTTATAAATTAATACATATCAAAAACCATTATATACTATATGTTAGTGTAAGAATAAGCCTAAGGACTTACTTTCTCTTCAGTTATTTGAAATTCTATTCAAATTCATCTATCCACAAGAACTTAACCCCTTCTAAGTCAACATTGTGAGTGGATTAGATAACCATGATAAATATATTAAAAAATTTCCATAGTATCCATCAAACATAAGAAAACTATAGATCTTAGTTACCATGGTTGGTTTAGGCCATTTCTCAATAAATGTTTTTCTTTAAAGGATCCAATGATATACCCTCACTTGAGATTGTATAACCCAATAATGAAACCTTATAAATATAAAATTGAAACAAGGTAAATTTATTATAAAAATTATCCTTACCTAGGGTCATATGTAACACCCTGAGATTTTATGAAATATAGTTTTTTAAATAAATTTAATTTCTTCGATAGCCTGCGTTACACACAACAACGAGTTTAGACGACCCACTATATATTATTAAAATATTATTATCACTTAGCCATTGGATTGGTGGGTACGGATAGATATATATAAATTATGAAAATTTATATTTTACACATTTATAAATGAATTTACTAGTTATCAATTAATTAGAGATGAAAATAAAAATCAATTGAAAAAAATAGTTTTCTTTTTGAAAAAAAACAATTTTTATGTTTGCAATGTATTTTTTACTAATAAATTAAATATATCACTATTATTGAATGATTTTAATTAAATTTATATAATATATATTCAATAAAATGTTTTAATATTCATCTAATATTTTTAATTATGTATAAGAAAATAATAAATCCAGTTTTATGTTTAAAAATTTTTTTTTTCTAAAAAGTGGTTTTCGTCACATTTTGTGGACTTACATTAAATTAGTTTTTACCATTTTCAGGAATTAAAATATATAAAATGAATTATATATTTATAATATGTATTTTAAAACTTTTTAAATAGGCCCCTTTTATTTTTGGTCAACATGAATAGTAACCCTAGTAAAATTTATCACCTTGGTAAAGGGTAAACCGAGTTAATCTAGGTTAAAAAAAGTGTTAAGTCTTAATGTTTCATCATAATTATTATTTTATGAATAAAATTATAATATTATCATCATAATATTTAAATTTATTAGTTTAATGGATACTTTTCCATGAAAATGACCAATATAATACTTAAATCAAGGAAAGTTACAAAATGTCACTCTCTTTGTATTTAATATCTCATATGTGTCCATATAGGGAAAAAGGAAAGTCATACAAAAAATAAAAGTGTCTATTTTAATATTAATGAAATTATTTTAATGATATAAATTTATTCTTAATTTTTATAATTATATAATGATCTTAATTGTTTATGTAACATCAATATAGTATTTATCCATTTAATAACAAAATTTAATAAATGATTTTAAAAATATTAAAAGTGATATAATTTCAATGATATAATATTTACAATATATTTTATATATCTATATGACATATTAGTGAAGAATTAAATCATTATATTCTAATTCCCTATTTGTCTTGATATATTTAAAGTTAAATTAAATGAATAGTGTTAAAAATGCAATTAATGATATTTTATAATAAATGATATTTTATTAAATGATATAAAATTAATAAAAATATTGTATTTATCCAAATTAATGGGATATTGTTTTAAACATAAAACATGGTCAAATTATGGTGTTATTTTTATTTTAACTCTTAAAGGGATGAAAACATCAATATTACAGTAATTTTCAAATGGGTTAATTAGGGGTTAAAACTAAAATATAAGGGTAAAAATGAGATACAAAATTTTTATAATTTTATTTTACGAGAGTATTTATAATCATAATCATATTATATTATAATATTACCAATTCATTGCCACTTTTATATCAAAATTAATTTATATCATTTTAATATATTAATAAATTCGAAGAGTTCTCCTTCCCTCAATTATAAAATAAAACCCCTCCATTATCTTCTTCACACCACTTTGAGCCTTATAGAATGATACAACTCTGAAAATTTCTCTTATAAACTTCCTTAGACTCAACTTATAGTTTTTATTAATACCAAAACACCCACCCAATTTCCCTTTTGAGGAGATCTCAAGGAGTCATTTCAAAAAAGAGTTAATCACCTTAATCGATCACCGTCTTTTAATTTTTTTTAACTCTTAAAAATATGTTATATTCTTCATAAATTAATAACATAAATATTTTAAATATAAATAAATTTAATTATTATTATTAAAACATAATTATACACTATATTTCCCATCAAATGGGATGTGAATGTATTGTTTGTGTGTGCGTACGACTTATTGTCTCCCCGTAGTGATACAATTCAATTTTCATCACCATATTTTATGGAAGGGTATTATAATGGGTTTAATATTTATATATGATATTTATGAAAAAATTATCACTATTTAATGATAATATCATGGATACATTTTTACTATGAAATCCTTTAGGAAATGATAACGTCGCTAATACATATGTGCAGACTGCCACCTCCATATTGCAATATGATTTGTTTTTCTTTATATTTTAATTTAATGATATTTAGGATGAATTTGAAAAATATTTATTATATATATGATATAAAAATTATCTTTTAATGGTTAATTATTATTAACCTTTCTTTCATTCCATCTGTTGAAAAATCTAAACAGCATCCATGCGTATGTACAACTTACTATCTCCATGAATGGTGTAATTCATTTTTATGTCCTTAATTTTTATGAATGAATAAAAATATATATTTATAATGAATATATATGATATTTTCACCATTATTAACATTTTGGGGATTATGGATCTATGATCAAATAATAAGGAACAAAACTAACAAACCAAAAATTACATGGAAAACGAAGCAATTATCATCTGGAATAGTGATTTTAATAAATAATTGTTAATAAATGAGTGATAAAAGGTTAGAATTAAATAATATATGGTTTTATATATATGTTTATTGTTCTGGAATAAAATTTAAAATAAACCAATATTTATTACATTAGTTTTTTGAAAACTAATGAAGAAATATGGGCCTAATGTAAGGGGTTTTATGTCACAATCTCAATGTTTATCAGGATTGATTATGATTAATTTATAATGATGAAATATTATGATAAAACTATCAACATACTCATTAATTTTATTATACTATAATAATTTATTTTAAAATACATGTTTTACTTTCACTTTACTCCCCTTTTTTACTTAAGAGACCGAAAATATATTTTTAAGGAAAATCGTCTCCATTGCTCTCTTCGATCGAAAAACCTTTTTATTCAATATTAATGTTTTCTAAAAATTTTTTAAAAATGTTTTTTACTATTTTATTATGACTTTTTAAATTCATTTTTACCCAAGATTTACTATTTTAAAAACAGTTTAAAGGAATATTCTTTTCATTTTCCAAATGAGGTACTTTGTGACTTTTCTGACAGATGTATAGAAGGAATATTTATTAAAATCATACAGTAAGAATGAAATTTACCCCCTTCACAACCAATAATTTTTTTAAATCTTTCTTTACAAGTTACCTTGGTTGTTTTCAATGAAAATTATTTCCAAAATATTTTGTAAATTTTTAGATTTTTAAGAAGTGATTTCAAAATGTTATGGTTATTTTGCTCAAGAATGTTTTAATGATAGTTTGATTCATCAACAAAAAAACATTAATGTTTCTTATTATCTACTAGGAATATGATCCAAGTATACCATACTTATTATTTTTATGGTTGTTTTATGTTTATAACGGTATGATGTTTATGAAACCCATTTATTCTCCATGGGTTATTCTATGATGAAATGTTTATAATACCCATTTCTTTTCATGGGTTCAGATATGATGAATGGATTGTGATCTTGCAGCAAAAATATGTATTATTTTATTATGTGATGGGTAGGACCTATATCACCATCCATTTAATTGGGTAATGATTGGTATCTCATGAGATAAAAAATAATATAATGGGGAGTTAACCCAATTCAATAAAGGATTTTTTTCACTATGCTAGTCTTAGGAGTGAACCTTGACTACTATGATGGTTTGGGGAGTAAAGCCATTAATATTTGATTATCATGGAAAATATCCTTTAATACTAAGTAAATTATTTTATATTCTTATGTTTATGTCACAATTACATGTCTTATGATTATATTAATCTCTCATTCCATATGTTATTTGATTCCTTTGTGAATCATATCTTATAATCTACAATGATTTATTCCATGACTCAACAATATGATAAATGATATGTAGTGTATGTATTTAAAATATTAATATCATGTTATCATACCTTTTTTCTCATGTTATTCTTATATTATCATTGGAATCTTCCTTGTTTACCCTTATTTAGCATCAAATCTCACCCTTTAATATGTTTCTTTTCTCAGGTTATGAAGAAAGGTTTTATGAATGATGTATCTAAGAAGGGTGATTTCTATACATATCTATATAAGAAATGATTTAGAACTATTATGAACTAGTTTTTTATGTTTCCATGTATCCAATGATACTATACCTAGAAAATTCTTTCATGGATCATTACGGTATGTGAAGAATATTCATCCACTTAGATATAATATCTATGTATGGAATTTTTTGGTCGCTAGAGATAGTATCTAAAAAAGGTTTTGGTTAATCTTTGGAAACTAGGATGAGAAAACGTTAGTGATAACCCTAGGAATAAGTCTAATTATATGATAAAATCCTAATGTTTTGCTAATGATCATGAATGACCTAGGTTGAGCCATATTTTTTTTATAGAAAAATGTGTCATGGTTCATAGATCCTATAAATCATTTTTTATTATTATGTGGTTTCCCAATTTGATTATTAATTCCCACACTTTGATTTGGGTTTTAGTCAATGGTTGGAACCCAAATGAATTATGTTAATGCTTAATGTGACGGACAATGAAGTGATTCTCTTCTAAAGAAACCAAATGTTATGGGATCTATAATAATATCTATAATTTCTATATTCACATATATTTCTTAATCTATGAATCACACTAAGATTCCAACCAAGTAATTGAGGGAATACAGATATGTTGAGTCCTCCACGAGGAAACACCCACCCTTTTTTAGTGGGTCAATTGATCCTCTAGTATCTGAATAATGGATCAATACCACTAAAAATATATTTTCTTCTCTTCTGTGTTAAGAACATGAGAAAGATATTCTGTCTATTTATCATTTATAAGGAAAAGTATATCAATGGTGGACTCTTATCAAGAACATGAAGTAACAAGAAGAAATTGAATCTATAGAGTGGTATGATTATTAAGAGCCTATTTTTCAATAATTATTTCCCTATATTATTCATATGAAAAAGGAGAAATAATTAATTGAGATGAAATAGAAGGATGGTGAATCTATTGGTACCAATAAGGAAAATTTTACAAGACTTTTGTGGTACACTTATGGTATTGTCATCCAACTTGAAAGTAAGGTTAATAAATTCTTTAGTGGTTTAAAAATTAGTCTCCTAAGGTAATTATCCATAAATAAATTCATTATCTATGAATAAATAGTCCGATGTTTAATCAAGGTGTAGATGGATATTGGAGTTTCTGATCAATCTCATGGTTTTGATAAGAAAATAAAAATGAATTAAATGGAAATTATAAAAACCACATAGAGAAGAAGATGAGATTTCCTTTATTCTCAAAATGTGGAAGGAAACATGGGGTAAATTTTCTTAAGAGAACTGGTAAATGTTTCAACTGTGGAAGAGAAGGTCACCAGGGAATTGAATGTTAATGAGATGGTAAGAAGCTATCTAATGATGTGAATACATAGAAATCACCACTAAATGCATCATCCACACTCTAGTGTTTTAAATTCAAGGAGTATGGGAATTATGATAAATAGTGTCTAAATCAAAATTTTAATTATGATGATCGATTTTAACAACCTCTTATTCTTAGATACAAAGTCAAATATCATGCGATCACTATATATAATCAGGGGTATGATAACAAAGTGGTTAAATGTACACTTAACATCCAATCTAGAAATGCTTTTATCTTATTTGCGTCTAGATCTACCCAATATGTTATCTATAAATACTTTTCTAAGGCTATCACTACACAAACCTAAAAAATGATGTTAAGTTAGTATTTAAAACCCATAATGGTATAATGATCACATCTAAATTCTATGATTCTTCTCTATTTTAAGTTTTTGGTAATGTGTTCCCTAAATTTAGTTTCATTCTTACTCTAGTTTAATTTGATGTTATTTTGGGAATGGATTGGATTTATTTACATAAATCCTATATCAATTTTCAAGGAAGGGAAGTAATGTTTGAGATTTTGAACCAACCTATGACCCTCTATTAGTATGATGAAAAAATGAACTTTTTATAGAGTTCATATCCCTTATAGGGATTATGATTTCTATTTAAAAGGGGAATTCATCTCAGTTGGTTAGGGAGAAACTCAAAATTTATTATATGCTTATTGTGTGGTAGTTTATTAATGTCTTTCTATGAAATTTTTTTTGTCTTCCATAGAATCATGAAATCAAGTTTTCAATAGAACCCATACATGGTGCTACAAATATTTCCAAGATTCCATATAGAATGGACCTAGTCAAGTTTCTATAATTGAAGAATAAATTCTAGTAGAATATTGAAAAGGGATTCATTTGGATGAGTGCACCACCGTAGGGTGCACTAGTTTTGTTTATTAATAATTAATATGGATAAATGCGACTCTGTATTGACTATCAAGAACATAAAAATATTACTATCAATAACAAGTATCCTCTACCTCATATTAGTGAATTTTTTGATCAACGGTGTGATTCTAAATACTTTTTGAATACCGATATTTATTTTTGATATCAACAATTTATGGTCAAGAAGGAGGAGACACCCAACACATCATTTCATACAAGGTATGGAAACTATGAATTTATAGTGATTGCATCTTTTTCTTACAAATTACCCTATTATATTCATGGATTTAGTGAATATTGTATTTAGAGAATGCCTTGATGAGTCAGTGGTAGTATTTATAGATGATATTCTTATACATTCAAAGATTAAGGAAGAGCATGAAGACTAAACAAGGAGTGTTCTAAGTACCTTGAGGAAGAAGTGGATTTATGAAAAATTTACCAAGTGTGAATTTTGGGTTTATAAAGTTTCATTCTTAGATCATATAATATAATTTTAGGGTATATATGTAGACCCTTGAAAAACAGAAGTTATTGAAAATTATACCAGATCCACCAATGTGATTGATATATGTATTTTTATTGGTTTTCCTTGATATTATCAGCGATTTATAGATAATGTTTCATAGATATAGAATCCAATCACCAAGCTAACTCATAAGGGTTCCAAGTTCCTTTGGAAGGATGAATGTGAGGAATGTTTTAAGGAACTAAATAGAAGGATTGTTAGTGTGATTACACTACCCTATAGTGGAGAAGTGTTTATAATCTATAGTGATGCATCAAAGAAGATATTGATATGTCTACTCATTAATATAGATATAGTTATAGCTTATGAATCATGATATTTAAAGATCCATGTGCAACATTACACAAATCATGATTTGGAGTTAGCTATGGTAGTTGTTTCAAAAAAGATACAGAAAAATTACATCTGTAGAGAATGGTGTGACATATATACTAATAAAAAAAATATAAAGTATATTTTATCTCAAAAATAGCTAAAAATGCACCAAATAATATGGTTAGAGATTACTAAAGATTATGAATTCTTAATACATAATAACCCTGATAAAGAAAACAAAGTAGTAGGTGCTCATAGTCAAAAAGGCCATGCTAGCTTATCTAAGATAAGGATAAAAAAATAGATGATATTTATGGACATGAAAAGGTTGGATATTGGAATCTTGATGGAAGGGGAAAAATATTTTCTTTCTCAAATGTTTTTCTAACAATTAATATAAGTGAATATTAAAGTGGCAGAGAAGGAAGATGTAGACTTGAAAAAGAAGGTGAAATATGTTCACGAGTTTAAACTTTATTGTGATAGAATAATAATGTTCTGGAACCATGTTTGCATCCCTTAGGTATCAAATTTTAAGTAGCTATCAAATAAAGCTCATAGTTTTTCATTATCCATTCATCCTAGAAGTATGAATATGTATACAGTTTTGAAAGAGTATTTTAGGAAGGATAATATGAAATGAGATTTTTTGAAGTATGTTTCTTGATGATTGGAATGTTAGAAACATAAGGATAAGAGACTTAATTATAAGAGTATGTTTAAACCATTACCCATACTATAATGGAAATGGGAAAATATCACCATGTATTTTTTCATTAGAATCCCCAAAACATCTTGAGGGTATAATGATATATGGGTTATATTAGATAAGATTACAATATCAACACACTTTATTTTCATTATATAATATTTCTATCTCGATCAAATTTCTATTTTATACATTAATAAAGTGGTAATATTTCATGGTGTACCACTATATATTATATCTGATCGGGATTTGAGATTTAACTCGTTATTTTGGAGAATTATTCAATAGGATCTGAATATAGAGTTAGGTTTCAGCATTTCATATCATCCTCAAAAAGATAGTCAGTATGAGTGGAAAATTAAAAATTTTGATGACATGTTGACAGCTTGATCTATGGATTTCAAAGTTGGTTGGTACCATCACCTTCCTTTCTATAAATTCATCACAACCACAACTTTCACTATAATATTCAGATGGGTATTTATGAATCCATCTATGGTAAGAAGTGTATAAATCCAATTTTCTAGAGTGATGTTGATGAAATAAAGCTATTGAGAACTAATTTAGTTAATAAATGGTATAGGAGGTCAGATCCCTTCAAAACTACATAATATTAGCTCATAGTTGAAAAAAGGTTATGTTGAAAATCATCAGAAAGATCTATATTTTGAAGTTGGTTACAAGGTAGTCCTATGAATATCACCATGGAGAGGGTGATGAGATTTGAAAATAAGGGAAATCTAATACCTATTTATATCATTCCTTTTGAAATTTCTGATTGTATCAGGATGATAGCTTATCAATTGGTGCTCCCATCAATTCTTCCTCAAGTTCATGATGTCTTCCATGTATCTCTCCTAAGTAAGTACATAAATGACCCTTCACATGTACTAAACTCAGAGGTCATACCACTGGAGAAAGTTACCTTCTATAAGGAACAATTGGTGTATATTCTATATCCCTGAGAGAAAGTGCTATGAAACTATACCACCCACCTTGTAAGAGATTTGTAGTGAAACCACCAATTTAAGGAAGTTATATGGGAGATAAAGGATATGATGAGGTAGAAGTATCCTTAGTTGTTTATATCACAGTAATAGAATTTCAAAGTAAAATTTATTTTAAGTGTTGGGGAGGGTAGAATGTAACACCTTGATATTTTAAGAAATATTTTCTTCTAATAAATTTAGTTTCTTAAATAGCTTGCATTACATGAAAAACAAGTTTAGAAAAAGCATGATATACAATTAAAATATTATTATCACCTAGAAATTGCATTGTAAAGTATGAACATAAAAAAATAAATTATGAAAATTTATGGTTTAGAAATGTATAAAATTAATTCAATAGTTACCAATTAATAATAAATTAAAATAAAAATTAATTGAAAATAAAAGATACATTTTTTGGAAAATTTCTTTTTATGTGCAGAATGAATTTTTATCCTAATAAATTAAATTGAACACTATTGATGAATTATTTTAATGAAATTTACATATTATATATTCAACAAAATGTTTTAACATTCATCTAATATTATTTTTATGTATAGGATAATAATTAATACAGTTTTATACCTAAAAATGAATTTTTCTAAAAAGAGGTTTTTATCACTGTTAGGCTTAGTAAAGTATAAAAATAATATGAGAAATCTCTTTTTAATTTTGGAAAAGAAAAAATAAAAGTGGGTGATATATTCATGGATTTAAAATTGGTAAAGTACCCAAAACCACAAAGCATCCCATCCATTTAGTATAAAAAACACTCTATATGGGACCACCACTCCTCAATGTGATCCCCCAAACGAAGAAAATTATTTACGAGGATAGGAGGTAATGTTACACCCTCTATTTTTCGCCATTTTGTAGGAAAAGGATGTGAAATGATACCCCCTCCCCCTCAATACAAAGTGATGCATCCACACCCCCCAAAAACTAACCTTTATCATTTGTTGGCATAGTAGGTGAAAGAACCCCCTCTACACACACACAAAATGATTTTTTGTTCCATTCTTGCATGAGGTGTCTATTTCAAAGACCTAAAAATTATTTTCATTTTCAAGGGGAAGAATTAATTCGACACCCTCTAAAAAAAATATTTTATTCACTTGAAGTGTGAGGTGTCATTTTCACTTCCACACAAATAATTTCTCGTTTTGAGGTGTGAGGTGATCGTCTTACCACCTTGCAAACAAAAAAATCATTTGTCGGTGATTGTTTCATAACTCAACTTCATGTTGCCAGATATACTATACAGACAATCAGCCATCCTAGGAAAATTGTTATCTACCATGCCTATAAATATCTAATCTTAAAAAAGGATTAAAATGAGGAAGAAAGATGTTAGGACAATAGAGAATACTAGAAAATATTTCTACAGGTAATTCACTTTCCACATACCATGAGGGAGACCTAAAGTGGGATACTTCATGAGAGGACCTACCTGGACACCTATAAATGGTACCCTTGCACCTGTAAAGGACACTCATCTAGAATTTTTCCCCTTCATGATCCCTCACCCTGTATAGAAAGGGGAAGTATGCATAATGATTTTTCCATAGGGTATTTTTCATTATTATCATTACTTCACTCTTTTTTCATAGCATTCAGCCCCATATTTTCCCCTTCATGAACTGTCCAAATTTATTCACATCACTCATTCCAAAATTGGAAATTCCTTCATTAAGACCTCCACCACAGCCCCCAGATTCCTTCGACCAAGGAATATGAACATTGGTGTGTTCCCCGTCCAGTCTTTCATTCCCCTGGTAACATAAGTCCCACATTTAACCTCCATGATAGTTGGGATAATCATAATGTTAATAGTCTTAAATTACTATGGTAATGATGATATCATCCTTAGGTATTGTGGAAGATGGATTCTTAGGTTGGACTACAACATCTATTTCATGAAATGTTAAAGTAATCTGATAACAAAACATGATTTCCATTCATTTCCTCTCCCTCACCCGCTATTCCACCTATCAAAAGGTAACCCACTAGGTATTCCCTTTTGGAGTAATCCCCTAGTATTTCTTACAAGACATCCCCCACCTTTCATACCCTCACCCTAATCTACCAATGGACAAAGGAGATCACATGGAATTCCATATCTTCCACTTCCTCACACTGATTATGACTCATGTGGGTATAAAGGTTAGCGGTGATCTTGTCATCCAAATTATCAAATATTTTTTATCCTCATACTAGGTGCACGCCCCAAACTATGTTACCATCCTCTCTAAGGGCCATACTTCCTGTAAGACAAGCCTTCAAAGGGATAGATTTCTAATAAAGGAACCAATTGGGAATACTCTATAGGTGTAAGCTCCAATCTTTTCGAACTATGTGAGATTTAATTCCGACCCAAACGTGATACATAGGAAGATTCCATGAGGTTCAAACCCAGCACCCCAAACTCCCCATAATCTTCTCTATTCCCAGTAGGGTTATATCCAACTAAAAGGTCTATATTCCTTCTTTGTCCCTTAATCAACACTATTATTGGTCTATATTCCCAGTATGGTCATATCCAACATGGGATCCAATATTCTTTCTAGGCCCCTAATGCAATTTTGGATTAATTCCCACGCCATACTTTTCTAGGAATATTCTTCCTATATTTCATTTACACATGATGTTAAACTATATTGCCTAATCCTTATCACATAACCTTAAAAGGTATTATGTGTACCATTAAGTGGAACTGAACAACATGGGTATAATTCCTCTCATGAACATAATTAGAAACCCCCTATCAGTGGCTTGATCCCAACATCAAAACAACTCTGATATCCCTATATGATGATAAATTCTAGAGTGCCTAACTATGTGGCTTAAAACTATTATCACAAAATAAAAAAATAAAACCAATATAGAGAAACTATGATACATATAGATGGTTACATCAATGGGGAAACACATATTCATATACATGGTTCCATTATGCATAACCTTAGATAAATAAATATGGTTTTCCATTAATTCATGTCTATAATTGATTGTTAATATATAGGGGTGACAAGTTCCATATTTGAAAATTTAAAAATGGGTTAATGAATATGTCTATAATCTTTAAGAGAGTCCCATAGTTATCAATAATTCACCCCAAAGGGGTGTGATGAGCCCAACCTCCCATCATCTTGACTAATGTGAGTTCTTAACCATCATTGGTTAAGTTACGCAATGACCACCTACCTTCTAAAACAAGTCCCATGATCCACCATGAATATGAGTGTCATTGGGTGTTTCATATTCCATGAATAAACCCTATTGGAAACTGCCTGAAAAGGGATGATGAAAAAACTAGTTAACCCAATGTGAACGATTGTGAATCCATACTCAACCCCCATAATCAATCACTAGACACTATTTATTTTTTGGGGGAAAAATTGTTGAACACAACATTAATCCTTTTATTAATCAAAAAAATGTGTCACCCACATGTAATTCACTTTCACACTTTCACAAAATGGAAGTGGACAAACATGGATCCTTTAAGAAATTAAATTGTGAAAATGTGTGTTTATTATTATTCTACACTGAAGGGGTTATTTTTTTATTTAATATATATACATACCCAATCTCTTTTGAAAAAAAATTCTATTTAATTTTAAATTGGTCCCATGAAACCAAAATTATGATTTGTATATCATACAAGTCGGGTTCTCATCTTGTCAGAGGATCCCATCACTTACCCAACATCTTCAATGTCAGGTTTCAAACACACTAGTTCAGGAGTACCATATCAATGGTACAATCCTAACCTTGGAGGCTTCATAAGAATCCATACAAGACATGAATCCCCTCCAACCTTCCACTCATTGATGTTTGGTGGCTAAAAATAGAAACCACCCATTGCCATCTCAAATAATTTTGAGAACCTTTCATCAGAACACTACAACATGTTATTTCATTACCTTAGGGAGGAAGATAATAAGGTCTCTAGAGGACTCATGTTAACACCACAATAGTTTCTATGAGGGGTCCTACCAATAAATTCCACTGTAAAAATATCTTGGTGAAAAGTCCTCAGAATTATGGGGATGTCACCCTATGGGATCCAACTCATCTCACTTAGACTTGAGTTCTAAGGACAACCCTATGAGGGAAGCAATGAGACAACCAAGAACATAACCATATTCATGTTACTAATATATAATCTCACTATGAATACATGGAATAAACCTATGAGAAATACCATATACCTACTCATGTACATCAAGCCTACCAAAATAGTTTGGCAGCAACTGGGGAAACCTACCGACACATCCCAACAATAAATAAGTGGAAGAACTTTATCCCTACCCCCTCACACGAGGATTTTTGGTATGTTCTGAAAGGAAATAGTGTATAAGAGTAGTAACACCTCCTAGATCTAGCCACAGAATGGGCATATATTTCCATTACAACTACAAAAATCATCCCTTATATCTTAGAATTTATGAAAGGAAATGCATTAATTTCTATTCATATTATATATTTCTTCCAGGATATAATGATTGCATCGGTAGTGACCAGGAGTCAGGAACAAAACCTAGAATTAACATTTGAGGTGGCCCTAAAGAGTGTGATTCTTCCATCAGATAGATCTATGAAACTAAAAATATGATGATGGGAAGTCAATTTCATCATCGATGACATCCTAGTTCATCAGAATGCACTCAATAAAAGAGGATTTGACCGAGTCCTCATGAAATTCATTAATAAAGAAGACACTATTTCCATTATTTGAGAAGTTTGTGTTGGTGTTTTTAGTGCCTACTAGTTAGGAACCATGATTTATAACCAAATTAGTAGGTTTTTATATTTCCATTTATATTTCCATCCTTTGATGACACATGATTACACCCATTTCACCAAAACAATTCATCTCTGTCATTTGCATGAAAATTTCATCCATCAAACCCTATATTTATTTCATAATTCCAAATACTCTTACTCATTCACCATATTGGGAATGGATGTTTTGGGACTATACCCTCATACATCCATGTAGTTTAAATATATCCTCATTTCCACTGACTTATACTCTAAATGGGTTGAAGCACTACCCAAAAAATAAGTCCTAACAAAAACTTTATCAGTTTCATGAAGTCCAACATAATCACCAGGTTTGATGTCCCTCATAAAATACTGACAGACAAAGAAACCAGCTTTTTTTCTTCCAAATTGAAAAGGTTTTACATGGAGTATAACATTGAATCCCACCATTCATCCCTCTATCATGCTGCAGAAAATGGATGGATAAAGGCCTCCAACAAAACACTATCGAACATACTCTAGATAATGATGGAAAAGGATAATAAATTATGGACCAAAAATCTTCTACATTCCTTGTGAGAATATCATACCAACACCTATATAGCCACACAGGTGACCCCATATTCAATGGTATATGGGATAGAAGTGTATTTTTCAAATAGTAGTCCAATTTCCTTCACTCCGTATTTCCATATGCAATCGATTTCATGCATATGAGAAGTACTAGAAGCCTTTGGAAAAATTTGAATGGATAGCTGAGAAGTGATTGGAAACCTTGTATCATTTAGTAGTTCACCAAATCTAAATAGATTAAGATTTCAATAAAGAGTTCCACCTTCCTTATTTCTGCAAGGGGAACTAGTTTGGGTCCTCAAGACCCCAATGATACCTGGTAAGAAACCTTCAAAGCTTAAACCAAAATGTGAAGGACCTATTTTCATCCATATGGTCTATTCTAATAGATTATATTCATTTATCTCCATGGATGGGGAGTATACTATGCCCCTATCAATGCAATATTTCTCAATATATATTTCATGTGATTAACAATAGATGGTTCTTGTCAAATGATATAAAAATATAGGAAACCATTCAACATTACCACACATTGTTAAAGTACATGGTAATGTCATTTTTTAAAGACCCTAAAATTCATGAATCATACTGTTATAGTAACAATACATTAAAGTTTATGATAATTTCTTCATCAGATGATGTTAAAATTCAGTGTTACCCTATACAACAAGTAAAGGATACCATAGAAAAAAAATCATTGGAAGCATCAAACAACGACCACAAGATGATTTACATATGAGATGAATTCAAAAATTCCTGGTAAAATATAATGTGTAAGATCTATATCCCTTTTTGTATCTCCTTTAGTGACACATTGGTCCTGGACATAAGAACCTAAAAAGAACATTGAACATTATCATTGTATGGAATTAAACTGTGTGGTTGAGTCCCCTTTCATTGGATATAAAACCAGGTGTTTCTTTGAACTCACCTTAAGGGACCTTTTATTCTAGTGTTATCCTTCTAGTCTACCATATTTCATTGAATTTCCAACATGCGATAAGGGAAACCCTCAACATTTCTTGTTTATAACCTTGAGCATAACTCATGTAGGCATAGAAATCTTGGTGAGGAACTCCTCTCTAGCAGGGTAACCTCACAGTCCAAAAATGACAATAATAAATGATATTTATTTAATTAAAAATGAATTTGTACAATGTGAAACCTCATAAACATTCATCTCATCAGTTTACCACATGTCCTTACTATGTGATGTTTAACTACATGGTCCACATCTGAATCATATGACACAAAACCGTGTGTTGTTATGGTCCTCACCTAAAAGGACCACCTTCCAAGTGTCGGTTTCTCAAAATAAATTGACCCTTGAACTACGTGTGGATTGATTCTCATTTAAGTGAGATACATAGTGACACACTGATTATATATCTTGGTCCATCTGTAATATGATAAAAATGCTTCCTCCATCATAAAACTACATGTGTATTGATTCCTTCTTTGATTAGATACACAATGATGCATGGATTCTTCATCCTAAACCCACTCTGAAAATATAAAAATACCCTCAATCTTCTATGTATGTTCCATATCTGCATGGTATAGTGAAACTCCAATTCTCATTTTATTCATGAACCCATATTAAAAAACTTTCCCTACATACAGACCAGACCTATGTGTGGAACTCAATTTCAACACTATATATGGTCTAATTCTGATACCAATGAGATAAATATATAAATTTAGGTTCCTCAACATAGAACCAACCACACAAAAATATTCCCTTTCCTTATGTAATAATTTAAATTTATGTGGGGAATTTCAATCTTTCTAGAACTACAAATGGATTATTCTCATCTCAATGAGACAAGTAGTAATATATGAATACTTCATTTAGGGATTATCCATGAACAAAAAACCAATTATATTATCTTAAATTTGATCCAGATATATACAACACATCCTCAATTCATTCAGAACCAACATTAGTAAAAATTCATTCACCATATTCCAAAAATTTTCCTTTTAAAAATCACCCTTCGTGTCTTTAGAAACTTAGATCCTTATAAGTTTACTTTTTTCTATCACTAATAAAAGAGTTCGAATTCGAAAGACACATTTGTTTTGACTATTCATAACATTAAAAGATATGAATCTACATAATTAGTTATTTAAATATGGCCCATAAACCAAAGGAATATTCATCCTTAGGAGGAAACCTTTTTATTTTTATATACCCTAACAAAATCGTAGTGGAAGCCTCTTTTTAAATTTGGTCCACAGTCCCCCCTTGTGTGTTTTTTCCATGTCACCCTTTTGATTACATGCACCCACAAATTCATAATTTATCACTTACTTTAATTCTTTACACTAATGTATAGGATATTTTGGAATACTTTTTTCCATTACCCCAAAACTTCATGGTTTGTGGGATGGTGTGTTCACTATAAGATAACAAGCCATGAAATGCCCATTGGAACCAACCAGAAAACAATAATTTTCTCACAATCCAAAAGTTCCTCTAATATTATCTTATTTCTCATACCGATCATGAATCACATGACCTTATAGGTTTTTAGTGATTATTATGATTTATATGATCAAAGTATTCTACAACAAAGGATGGTAAATCAACTGTCTATACCGTATAACCTAACACAATTCATAGTGGCTTCCTATGTGTAGTATTTCCTTACATACATGTCATATTTTCATAGGGAACATCTATTATATAACTATGTTTAGATTGATTATCATCTTAATGATATATTTAGTGATTCCTAGATACCTTATTATAATACAAAAAACCAAAACAAATATGTATCCCAATCCATTCAAGGAATTGAAACATGGGTTCCCCTAACTGGAAAAATCATGTTTTGAGAAAAATTCCTCCCTTCCTTCAAATAAAATTTACGTAAGAATATTACCACCCCTGGAAAATGCTGACTGAAATTCCTCCCATCATAATTCTTGGATACATCCCCTCTTTAGTAAACCTCACTCCATTATCTTGGAAAACTCAAATTTCCAAAAACCCTCCTTGTCTATTGGTGATAGAAACATCTAACTCTGAAGTAAAACTTATTTTTGACCATGCATAATATGTGATCTAAATATGGCCCATCAACCAGAGGCATATTCATTATTAAGAAAGAACTCTTTCATTTCTATATTCCTTGAAAACATTATAATGGATTCTACCTTTCAAAAATGGTCTATGTCTATTGCTTGTATACCTACCCCATTTTATCCTCTATAGATTTTTGAGCCCAAAGATTATGATTTATGATTCCTCTCCTGACATAAAAAATATTTTGAAGTACTCTAATCTAGAAATACTTTTCTAGGTTATTCATGGTCAAATCTATGTGAACTAAAACATTAGTTACATTAGTCAATCATCTAAGACCTTAAATTACCAATGAAATGATATGTAAAATTAATTAGGTTAAAATCCTACAAACGGAAACCTGAGAAAAAGTGAAGTCATGATGGCTAGGTTTGATTAACATCAGATTTGAATCTAAATTAGCGCAATGAAAAAAAATACTTGAAGTTTTTGGGGCCCATCGTGTGATCCTAGTAATAGTAAAATTATTCTCGATAGGTGCCTTGACCTTGAAAAAAATTGGAGCATGACAAAAATTTGTACATGAAATTTCTTTTCATGTATTCAAAAAGTCTAATACAAGATTATCCATCCTTTTAAATAAGCTATCTCTGGTGTTGCGGTGATGGTAATTATAATTATACTCATCCATGATCTTGGAAAAATAAAAAGAAACAGAGTACTTCAGTTGAAATGTTTGTAATTACAACTGATGTTATTACTCAATATTAAAATGATTCAGGATATCTTGACTTTACCCTTTTGAAACACTAAAATCTTATATGAAGTGATTATATGAAAATAAAAACAATGATTTTTAGAATAACTTAATATTAATTCATTGGAAAAATTTGGAAAGGGACAACATCCATAATTTAGAAACCTCTCTATAATATTAAATCTATTCTATTATGAGGCCTACTCATTGGATTCATAGAGCTAAATCATTACATGATTATATTCTTTTATTTCAAAACATTTTTTGGGAATTTTGCGACCTTTGTTTTAGTGTCAGCCTATAATTATTCTTCCTTATCAACGACATCTGGCCCAACTTTCTCTACCTATTGCACTAGTTATTTCTCCCTTTTGGATACTAGTAGAACATGATCCAGTTCTTTATTGAGACAATACAACTCTTGACAGTTCCATTATTCCAATAATAATTGTTTTTCATCTCATATTTGGTGTTGGGTGATTAATCAAGCTTGTTTTGAGGCCTCATCAAGTAGGATATTCTTTGTTTCTGTGAAATGGTCCATAGAATCTGAAGTGATGAGATGAGATTGAATCTTTCTTTCCCTCCCTTAGATGGTAACCAACTAATTCCCCTTGGTGTGTATAGCATAGTAGTCAAAACCCCCATAACCAATCTCAGAGAACATGTGATACAACCTGGTAAATGTTTATGGAAGGCTTGATAAGGCGGTTTGAGAAATCACTATCTATATATCCCTCCATAATATTTTCTTGGAAATGTGAAAATTGTCAAGGGTTTCTTAATCATCTTTAGAACCACCTTCATAAGGGAGGGCATACCATATAACTAGTTTTCTGAGAGAATTTACATCTTCAACATTTTTATAACATGTATGCACCACAACATTTGAAGTCCTGGAAGCCTCAAATGATTGTAAATGGTAAGAATCTAAAATTTCAGACACTTATTTTGAAACTCCTAAAATGAGAATTTAGAGCATTAAGTTATGTAAAAAAATGTGATTAAATAATCACAAAGGACTGAGAGAGTCACCTTAAACTATTGAATCACCAATCTTAGTGATCCTCATAACCTCAATGGAAGGAAAGATAGGTTTTTCATCTTCATTCTAAGGATTGATCTCAGTTAACACACCTAGGTTAAAAATTTATCACTATCATGATATTCATAATAAAGTTGAAAATAATATAAAAAGGAAGGAATAATTTGAAAAATTATAGAGTAACTAGCATCTTTCTAGGGATGTGTACACAACATGTGTATATTTAGCTAAATAGGTAATATTTAAAAGGTTAATCACAAACACTGAGCATGTAGGAATGTCAATCACTAAACTCAAAGCAACATTTGGGCTCTATCCCTCTTGGGATTGAGTATCTACTTCCCCCAAAATCAATCCTTCCATAGGAATGAGATTAGTGCACCCTAAAGATGTTCCAACCCACTAAATATCCTCTTATAATGGGTTATGGATTATATGATCTTGAGAAGCTGACACCCTTGGATTCAGAATCTTTGTACTGTCACCAGTTGGCCTCAGATCCTTATCTGATCTAAACCTCCCCAGAGTTGTATTTTCTCAAATTGATCGTACATCTTGACACATGGAACCTATTCCAACCCCTTCACAAGTTAACTCATTAACATGATGGTACATAAAACATGAAAATTAGGTGTGGGAGGTGCAATACTCACTTTCTATCCCTGATCAAATATGAATTTTCCAGATTCCTCACCTACCAATGCCTCATGTTTCCCATAAAGATAGTCTTGCATGGAACATATTAGGCGGAGGAGGGGATGTGAATGCAATTGTTGGGTCATAAATTATTTCCTGAATATGCACAAATTCCTTAGGAGAGCCTTATTCCATGACTATTTCATCTATAAGAGTATCCATCCCAACATAGGTTCCTATAATACCTCTATATTTTTGTTATTATTTTCTAATTAATTTAATATTTTTATATTTTACATTTCACGCAACACTGAATATAGATTTTTTATACGAAATAACTAAGTGTGGTTTGCATTATACACAACATGAATTCAAGATTGAACTACAAAAAACACTTAGATTATATTTTAGTACATGCAACACTATGTATTTATTTTATTACATAGAACTCTGATTTCCTTTGATAACTTGCGTTACATGCAAGTTTGAGTTTTACCAAACTAGAAGATGTTATTAATATTATTGTTAAAATATTATTATGGCTACCAAATTTTCATTGGAATGTAAGTTACAAATAATATTAACTAAATTGTGAAAATATGATTTACACTTGTATATAAAATTAATCCTTTTGTTATCAATTATAATAAGTTAACGTAAGAACTGTTTGAAAATAAAGAAATTATTTTTCTAAGAAAACTATTTTTATATGCACAAACACAATTTTATCTCAATAAATTAAAAAAATTTGATTTTTATTTCAATAAAATTTATATATTATATATTCAATCAATATTTTTGATACTCATCCAATAGATTTTATAGATATAAGATAAGAATAAATCCAATTTTATGAATAAAAAGAAATATTTTTCTAAAAGTAAAATTTATCACCTTTTACTATTGAACCCATTTTAAATATGATTTCTAATAAATTTATAATTTTTATTTGAAAAAATAAACTTAATTTTTGAAATAGGAGCATAAAAATTATATTAGGGTGAATATTTGGCATTTTTTATGAAGTTTAATTTTTTTATGAATAATGAATAATACTAAGTTCTAATTCCAAACTACCTTTTCATATAATAAACTAATAAGTTAAAATATTGGTTTCTTTCAAAGTTTTATCATATAAATTATGTAACAATTAATCCAAAGTAGTTCATTGGAATCAATATAACTTCTAAATTGGATATAAAAACTTACCAAAATTTTGAACATTTTTACTTAAAACCCTGTTTTATCATCCCATTTGCAGGATTAAATTTGAATTAATTTCAACCAATTGTGTGATGGTAATTTGGAAAAATGGATTCCATATTTGGAACCATAATAATATATAATTAAAAATAATTTCAACATTTTTTTGACAAAAATATTAGTGAAAGTAATTGAAATTGATTACAATGATTAAGAGGAAAAATATCTTAACAAGGGACTAAACCATACAATTAAGGCCCAAAAGGACCTTAAAACTTATCCAAAGCCATTAGATGTTAATATTTGGACCCTATACTCAATTATCTCAAATTATTTTATTTATTGGATCCACGTTTCATAGAAAAAATGTGGGTAGAATTCCCTATTCAAAAATTAACAAGAATTCCACTTATCTTCTATTATGAAAAGCCAATCATCCCTTCTAATTATTCACAAATCTCAAGCCATTTGGATCACCCATCCTCTGATAAATTAAGCTTCCAAAATACCTCCCTTAATCCTTAAAGCCTCAATTTGGGAATAAATCCAACCAATTAATTCTTTTGTTGCAAACCAAAAGGATTTACCCAAAGAATATGAGGATTTAACATGTACAAAGAAAGTCAATACTTAAAGTAAGGGTTTTCTCTTCTCACATTTATTTCTGTGAGAATAATACCTTATTCACCACTCATTTAAATTGTGTGGTATATATACTACCCATTAATATATTCTATGATTTATATACTATAATTTATGGGTATTTACATATCAATTTCATTATCTCTCTTTCATGGGGTTTATATTTTAAAAGTTACCAAATCAGAAAAGGAATTTTGTTTTAATTTACCTTACTCGAGACACATGCCATGTTATGCACCTATATTATTTTATGATGTTTATATAATTCCATTTTTCATGTTATATAATTAGCCTACTTATTTTCCTGATATTTTATGCTTCATTTAATTTCAATTTTTTACATGGGGGGTATAATTCAAATTTACTAAGTGGTAAGAGTTTATTAAAATAATCTCATTGTTTATCAAGATTGTTTCTGATTATTATTACATTGAATAAATCTTATGATCTATCTCTCAAGAAATCTCATGAATTTTATTCTTCTATTGTTATTCATGATATCTTAATGTATTGGTACCTTTTTTCCACACTTTGTTACATGAGATGATTAAGGAAGTTTTTTAAGAAGTCTTAATTTGCCTCTCTCTTCTGTCAAAAATCCGTGTTCTTCCAAAACCATATCTTATAAAAACGTTTTCAAGAATTATTCATAATTATTCAATTTATTTTCAAAGAAAATTTTTTTTAAAATGTTTTCAAGTTTTCTTTATAAGTTCTCAAAAAAATAAAATAAATGGTTTTCAAAAACTTTTCAAAGTTTATTTATATGTTTTCAAAGTATTTTCAAAGAAATGGTCTTCAAAAATTTTTAAGGATTTATTTATAATTTTTCAAATTATTTTCAAAGAAAACTTTTTCAAAATGTTTTCAATATTTATTTATAATTTTTCAAATTATTTTCCAAGAAAAGGGTTTTTAAAATGTTTTCAAGATTTTTTTATAAGTTTTCAAGGAAAATGGTCTTCAAAATGTTTTCAAGATTCTTTTATAAGTTTTCAAGGAAAACATTTTTTAAAATATTTTCAACCTCAATTTATAATTTTTCAAGAAAAATATTTTTAAAATGATTTTAAACTTTATTTTCTATATTTTAAGGTATTTTCAAAAATGTTTTTGGTTTTAAAAATTAATTTTTCAAATAATAAAGGTTATTTTCCTCAAGAAATTGTTTTAAAAGATATTTAAAAATTATTTTCCATATAAGATGACATCCAATGATGTTACTCATGCCTTTATAGAGATGATCCAAAGGTTCCATTAATATTCTATCTCTAAATGGTTTATTTTTTGATGGAATTATTTTATAAAACTTATTTCTCTTTCATAGGTTATATGTTCATGAAACCCATTCCTCTTTCACAAGTTATATGCTTATAAAATTTTTTTATGTTTAATGAGTTATCTGTTTATGAAACCCATTTCTATTTCATGGGTTATGTGTTTATTGAAATATATTTCTATTTTATGGACTATATATTTATGAAACACATTTTCTATTCATGGGTTATATATTTATGAAACTCATTTATCTTTCACGGGTATGTTTATGAAACCCATTTCTCCTTCATGGGTTATATAATTATGAAACCTATTTCTATTTTATATGATATATGTTTATGAAAACCATTTACATTTCTTGGGTTATATGTTTATGAACCCTTCTTGTTTACATGGGTTCTACTTTGATGAAATGATTATGAAACCTAGATCTTTTTCATAGGTTATGATATTATTATATATTTGTGATACCTATTTCATTTCATGGGTTATGATGTGATTGTTTTTTATCTTATTGAACATGTATATATGATTTAATTATGAGATCGATGGGACCTATATATCCCTCTAATGAATTGGGTAAATATTTATATCTCATGGGATAATGATGGGAAACAAGTCAATGAGCTTGATCTGAAATGTGAAACAGGTGCATCCTTATCAAAAATAGGAAATAGGTGTGTCATGATCCACTATGGGAATATGGGGTAACTTGATCCAATATGGGAAGATAGGGAAACCTAATCCTCTATGGGAATATGGGGAAACCTAGTCCCCTATAAGGAAAGGACTACAATTGGGGATGGTGGTGTGTCCCGCCTAGTAGGTGTAGTCCTCATAAAGCTCCCTGATATGTTTTTAGAAATGATCCTTGACTTATAGATAAATATATTACATGTTTATGTGTTTCCAAAAATTATATGTCTTATTCTTATGATATGATCACATGTTTCATGTTCTTGATTATTTTATAATCCATGTATCATGAACTACCAATCTTTATTCCATGTCTCATGTTTCCAATATTTGATATGTAGGGTATGATCTTCAAATGTTATGATCGTGTTTTTGTCCCCTTATGTTCATGATATTCTTACATATTTCCTTTATTTAACCTTATTGATAATTTGATCTCACTACTTTATTATATTTTCTTTACCCATGTTATAAAGAAATAGTTTAAGTAGGAGTAATAAATGGGAATATCTTTAAGGGGATTTTCAAGATAGTTTACAAAACTAGAAGAATGTTTCCAAGTTTACAAAGACACCAAAAAATTACAGTCCTCAGGAATGTACTTTTTTTATGTATTGAATATTCATCTAAATTGATGTAATATCCATGTATGTTAATCTTGGGTCATTATAGTTGGTATCAAAATAAAGGGTTACTCAACCTTTGAAAACTAGGATGAGAAAACTTTTGTGTGATCCATATAGATATTTATAAGGATATGTATAGATAAGTCTATAAGGATGAGTTAATGTTTAGGGTTTTTTCATAGGATTTTGGTAAAGGCTAGAGTGAGTGGTTTCCTAGAAATATATTTCTATATAGATATTATAAGTGGATGTGGCTCTATAACTGATGTAACTATGGGTAACAATTTTAAAAAGGTGTGTTGGGATGAACTTGAGCGTAACCTAGAACACAAAAATGGGCCATGCTGTACACCTGGTTTGACACTCCTGAGGGATATGCTTTGGGAATTCACAAAAAATTTTATGAAAAATAATGAAGGATTTAAATACAGGATGACTATGAATAACCTAGGATAAGCTTAAGGTTTCATATATTAAAGAAGTAGGTGTCATGATTTAGACAAACTATAAGTAATTGTTTTTATGATTATGGTGTTTTATGCTCTGATAAGTGATTCTCACATTATGATTAATAGTTTTACTTAATGGAAATAACTATATGGGAATGGATTAACATTGAATGTGATAGAAACTTTTCTGATGAGTAGTCAAATGGGATGATCACTAGAGTGAATTATGTTGTGATCGTGCCAAATCGATTTTCACAAAAAATGATTAACAACGCATAACCTAACCATCTCTTGGACTCACAAAATAATATAAGGAAGGTTATTTATGATAGTTCGGGTAATGGAGACCATGGAGGAAAGAAGATTAAATTTCCATTGTGTGAAGAATGTGTAAAGAATCACTGAAGTGAATTTCTTATAGGAAAAATAAGATGTTTAGACTATGGAAAATAAGGACACAAAAAAAGTATCTGCAAAGGAAAAATTAAGGTTTTGGATAAAAAAATGGATAGGAATATTTACCTACCTATTACATCATCAAAGGTTAAATTATTTATGGGTGGAATGAATGGTCATTATGAAAATCAATGTCCCAAAAGGAAATACCACAAAGAGAATCACAAAAGTGGTATGAGTAACAGTTATATTTATGATGATGATGAGACTATAGATAAAATGTGAAATTAAATAGTTATTAAGTAATAGGATTAGGTAACCTTGTCAACAGAACAAGGATGAATTAGAATAACCTAAGTGTTTAGGTATTTGTATTCAAGAATTATGAATTTGTAAAAATATAAGGATTATTCAGTTATGTTTTTCAGTAAGGATTTAAAAAATATGTTGAAAGGTTTAGATAGACTAGAAAAGTGATTTAATAGAAAGGTTATATTCATGGTAAACACATGATTATGGGAAAGATAATCCTTAATATGTTCCTTATGTAAAGATAATATTTTTTGGATAGAGATATGTTGGATACGAATAAGTAAATTGGACAGTATTGATTACCTTGAAACTAATTAAAGACTTGTTGAAAAGTGTTTTATTCTATCATTTATGAATCTTACAACATTTTTGGATTTAAAGATATATACAATACTATTTGGAATAAGGAAACATTCATGTTTTAAATGAGGATTTTTGGTAATTCAGGTCATTATTATGTTTCAAGAGAATACTAGATGATGGTATTCACTTGTTGGTATGCCATAGATAAGAGATACTATATGATGTATGTGGGATAAATTTTAAGATTATTTTGAGAAATTTAGTGACCTTATTTCTAGATTTTTGTACTTTCATAATTCATATGGATTATAAGGTTAACCCTTTATGTAATGGTTTATGTTAAAATTTGGATAAGGTTTTAGAGATTAAAGTTTTATATCACTATATGCAGATTTATGCATATTGTATAACTTGTGCTAACCTTTTGTTGTGATAAAAATAGATGGAATGACCTGTCATTCTATTCATGTATATAATTATCTATTAATGCTTTAGGAATAAAAAATTCACATTCGTTTACTAGAATGAGAGATTAAGTGGAAGTTGATCAAGGAACAAAAAAGTGTAAGGTTGTCCTGAAATCATGTAAGTATATATTTTCATAAAAATTATTCAACTTTAGGATAAATATCATGAAAACAAAAATGTTATCCTAGAACCTTTTTTCCAATGAATCAAATGTACCCTTAGATCGTGATGAATTTATGGATTTGTGATTTTTATCTTTATCCTAACCATGTTCTCTCTCACTCCTAATTAGATCTTAATAGTTATATTTCTCTTCCATGTCTATGTTTTCACTTCCCACCTATGTTCTTCTATGTGGAAACCTAGATATGTGTTATTATGGGTAACCATTACATTTCAAAATTTCCCTTTTTAAAGTAAGTTTTAGTATTTAATTTTATGATATGGGTTTCCAAGAAAGGAATGTTCAAGTATTATACCGTTGATAAACTAGACTAATTTCAAGTGAAAAATCATTTTAATGGGGGTAAAATGTAACACCCCCATATTTTTTATTTTCTTTAAAATTAATTTAATATTTTGATATTTTATATTTAATGAAACAGTGAATATAGATTTTGGTATATGAAAGTACTAAGTGTGGTTTATATTATATGAAACACTAATTAAATATTGTACTACATGCAACACTTAGATTATCTTGTGCTACACGCAACACTACATTAGCTTGTGTTACATGCAAGGTCATGTTTTACCAAACTATAAGATACTATTAATATTATTATTAAAATATTATTATATCTACCACCTAGTCATTGGAATATAATTTATAAATAATATTAACTTAATTGTTAAAATATTATTTACACTTATATATAAAATGAATCCTTTTGTTATCAATTAGTAGAAGTAAACATAATAAATATTTGAAAAAAAGGAAATTACTTTTATAAGAAAACTATTTTTCTTTGTACTTTCAAAATTTTATCTTAATAAAATTTTAAAAACCAATTTTGATTAATTTTTTAATAAACCTTATATATTTTATGTTCAATCAATATTTTTTATACTCATCCAATATATTTGATAGATATAAGATAATAATAAATCCAATTTTATGAATAAAAATATGTATTTTTCTCAAAGGTAATTTTACAACATTTTAATGGACAATCCATGTTAAATATAATTTTTTACACTATTAAAAATTTTATTTGAAAAAATAAACTTATTTTTTTAAATCATAACATAAAAATTTGATTAGGGTGAATTTTTCATAATATTCTATGAAGTTTCATTTTTTCATAACTAGTGAATAATACTGAATTTTAATTTAATGAATAATTTATTTATAAGGTTAAATTTTGTTTTTTATTGGTTTTAAATTTCAAATAGATGAATTATACATCAGTTAATCCAATTTAGTTCATTGGAATAAATTTAAATATGAAACTAGACATAAAAACTTACCAGGATTTTAAACAATTTTACTTTTAAAAACCGCTTTGTCTTCCTGTCCATGGGATTAAATTTGAATTAATTTCTACCACTTATTTGATTGGAATTTAGAAAAAATGTATTCCATATATAAAATAATAATAATATTAATCTAAAATAATTTCAAATTAGTTTTTAACAAAAATATTAGTAAATTTACTTAAAATTAATTAAAACTATTAAGAGGAAAATTAGTTTAACAAGGGACTAAACCTTACACTTAATGGCCAAATGACCTAGAAACCTGTCCAAAATACTTTGATGAGTAATATTTATACTCTATTCTCCATATGGTAAAATTTGGTTCATTATTGGAGCCACTTTTCATAGAAAAAATGTGGGTGGAATTCCCCTTTCAAAAATTTACAAGAATACCACTCTTCCTCCACTATAAAAAGGCACTCATCCCTCCCAATTATTCAAACATTTCAAGCCCTGTGGTTTTACAAAAATCTACTATAATAATCTCCCAAAATCCTTTACTCCATCTATTAAGGCTCCATGTGGGTATAAATCCAACCAAGTAATTCCTTTGGTGAAAACTAAAATGAGTTACCCAAAGAAGATGAGGGTTGAACATGTATGAAGAAAGTTAAGACTTAAGGTAAGGATTTTTCATCTCACTTTTATTTCAATGAGACTTATTCTTTATTAACCACTAATTTATTTTTTGTGGTGTATATACTCCCAATTAATGTATTATATGATTTATAAACATAAATTTATGATTTTTTTCCAAATCCATATGATGATCTCTATTTAATGGGTTTATGTTTCAAAAGTTACCAAATTAGTAAAGTAATTTTGTCTCAATTTATCTCCATTGAGACACATTCCCTATTATTCACCTATATTATTTTATGAGGTGTATATACTTCCATTTTAAATGTTATATCATGAACCTTCTTATTTTAGTTATATTTTAGTGTTCATGTAATTTAATTTTCTTGCATGGAAATTTTAATTAAATGTTTCCAAGTGGTATGAGTTTATTGAAACAATCTCATCATTAATCGGGAGGGTGTATAATTATGCCTCCATTGATGAAATATTATGATCTATCTCTCAAGAAATCTCATGAATTTTCTTATCATGTATTTATTCATGATATCTTTTTATATTGTATCTATTTTACACTCTTCGGTATATAAGATGATTAAGAAAGTTGTTTAAGAAGTCTGACCTTACATATCTCTTCGGTTGGAAGTCCGTGTTCTTTCAAAAAAAGTTTTATAAATAAAAATTAAAAAATTATTCATGATTTTCATTTTATTTTCCAATAAAAAAGTTTTTCAAAAAGTTTTCAATATTTCATTATAAGTTTAAAAGTATTTTCAAATAAATGGTTTTCAAAATGTTTTCAATATTTATTTATAAGTTTTAAAATTATTTTCAAATAATTGGTTTTCAAAACGTTTTCAAGATTTCATTATAAGTTTTAAATTTTTTTTCAAAGAAAAATGTTTTCAAATTTATTTTAAGCTTCTTTTAGAAGTTGTTAAGGAAAACATACTTCAAAATTTTTTCAATATTGTTTTATATGTTTTCAAGGAAAATGGTTTTAAAAATATTTTCAATATTATTTTATAATTTTTCAAGGAAAAAGGATTTCAAAAGGATTTCAAGCCTTATTTTTATGTTTTGAAATTATTTTCAAAGAAATGATTTTAGAAACTTTTTTGTTTTAAAAATGACTTTTTAAAATAAGAAAAGTTATTTTCCTTAAGAAATATTTGTAAAAGATATTTCAAACTTTTTTCTATCTAAGATGAAATCCATTGATGTTACTGATTCCTTTTTAGGAAATGATCCAACGGTTCTATACATATTTTTTCTTTGAATGGTTTATGTTTTGATGTCATGATATTTATGAAACCCATTTCCTTTTCATGGGTTACATGTTTATGAAACTCATTTCTCTTTCATCAGATATATTTTTATGAAACCCATTTCTATTTCATGGGTTATATATTTATGAAACCCATTTCTATTTCATGGGTTATATTTTTATGAAACCAATTTATATTTTTTGGGCATTATGATTATAAAACCCATTTATCTTTCTTAGGTTGTATTTTTATGAAACTATTTTCTCTTTAATGGGCTATATGTTTAGAAAACCCGTTTTTATTTCACAGGTTATATTTTTATGAAACTTATTTATCTTTCACTAGCTATATATTTATGAAACCAGCTTCCATTTGGGTCATATGTTTATGAAACCCTATTTTTTTCATTGGTTTATGATTTTATGAAATGATTATGACACCTATCTACTTTCCATAGGTTATGATATGATTTAATATTTATGATACCCATTTCATTTAATGGGTGATGATATGATTGTTTATGATCTTGTGGAAAATTTATTTTTTATTTCATTATGATATAAAAGGGACCTATATCTCCCTTAAATGTATTGGGTAAATATTTATATCTATTGAGATAATGAGGGGAAACAAGTCAATGGGCTTGATCTAAAATTGGATATTGGTTCATCTTAAAAAAATATTAGAAATAGTTGTGTCTTGATGCACTATGGAAAGATAGGGAAACTTGATACACTATGGGAAGATTGGGAAAAAGAACGCACTATGGGAAGATGGGGAAACCTGACCCCTTATAAGAAAAGGACCATGACAGGTGATAGTGGTGTTTCCCACCTAGTAGATATAGTTACCATGAAGTTACTTGATATTTGTTTTGAAACAAGTCTTGACTTATAGAGAAAGATAATACATGTTTATGTCTTTGTCAAAAATTCTTTGTCTTTTGTATATGGTATGTTCACATGGTTTGTGTTCTTTATTATCATATTATATGTGCCTCATTAACCACCAATCTCTATGCCATGTCTCATGTTTTTTTATCTTTTATATATTGGGTCTGATCTTCAAATGTTATGATCATGTTCTCTGTAAAGACCCGTAAACTTCAAGGGAAATTTTTTCTTAATTTTCTTTAGAATTTTACAAGAGCGCGGTTTCAGACGGCACCTGATTCCGAGGCCCGGAGTGCCCGGAATTAATTTCCGAAGTTTGGCTTGGGTACGTTCAGTGAACGAACGAGCGGAAATTCCTAACTTTTGTTCCGGTGCTCGGAATTGAAATCCGAGGGCACCGATGAACTCGCAGCGCCAATTTTCGCTTAAAGAGACCTTTTCGGGAGTTGCGTTTGTTGCGGGTTGAAAGTTAGTTTTAGGGGTTTTTAGTTTGAGTTAAATAAAATTTGTATAGAACAAATTTTATTATAACTTGTTAAAAAAAACCTACCAAAGGGGGTTGGAAGTGGGACCCACACCCACTTAACCTCCCTTGGGAGGATTAAGTGTGGTGGGGCCCACACGAACCCCTAAACCTTTCAAATTCTCCCAACTCCCTTAACGCCTCATTTAATGGCTTGAGTTACCTTTTTAATTATGGGAGTTAAACCTTTTGAATTTCAAACTTTTGAAATTCTATTGTGTTATGTGATAATAAAATAAGATGTTGTCTTATTTTATTTTGGGTTTTTGTTTGTCTACTTGAGAGGTGGAGAGTTCTTTCTTCTTCTTCAAACTCAACGAAGAACGCGAAGAACGTCGTTCTTCAACGAAGAACTTCTCCGCCGAAGAACACGGTCCATCCGCGACGCCGTATCCGCGACGCGACGTACTTCTTCCGCGTCATCTCTTCCGCGACGGTTTTCCGCGACGAACGCCATCGACAACGACTCTTCCTCCGACGTCAAAGGAATCGACACCGATATTCCACGACTACGTCAACGTGCGACTATCGAGGTAGGGGTTCTTGAGTTCGTTGTTTTCTTTATTATTTGACTTTCCTCAAGACTTGACGAAGAACGCTCAATTTCCGACGAAGAACACCGCTCCGCTCTTCTTCATCTTCCGTGTCAATGAAAGAGAACACCGCTTCCTCCTCGGACCTTCTTCGTCGGCATACGAAGATTCGCCAACGACGTAACTCTTCGGGCATATCTCTTCGTCAACGGATTGAAGAACGACGACCGCAACGCCCGACCACCACGACGTTGTCTTCCGCGGAACGTTCACAATCTTCGAACCTTATACCCGAGGTAGGGGTTGTCGATTTTCTTTTTGGATTCCTTATTTTATTCTTGATCGTGATTTTAGCAAGACTAACGTGTGGCTTGAATTATTTTAAGTTGCGTTATTATTTTAACGTGAGGGGGGCCGGACCGCACGAACACGGCCGAACCCCCCTCCATCGTTCTTGTTTATTCTTGCGGGTAGAAGCAAAGTGGCGTGGTGCCGTCGCACCACGCGGATTACCGTGCAATTATTTTACGCGGCGCCGCCGCGCCACGCTGAGGTAGAATCTTCAAGAACGCGACGCCGTCGCGCCGCGTTGAAAGGAATCAAGGCACGGCGAAAGGGGCGCGGTGCCGTCGCACCGCGCCGGATGACGAACAACACGACCGGTTCCGGGCCGCGGCGGGACGAGGAGACCGTGGCCGGTTCCGGGCCGCGGCGGAAGAGAAGACCGGCGGCCGGGCCGCCGGCGTCGGAAGCCAAAGAGGGGACCGGAATTTCCGGTCCCGTTGGAGAAAACCGGCCGGCCAGCTGGCCGGCCGGATGCCGTTAAAACCGGGGGAATTAACCCCCCGGCCACCTCATAAAAACCCCCCTCTTTATGAGGGGGGCGGTCCTTTGAAGGAGGGGGGCAGCCGGCCCCCTCGGTTCCGCACCAGCAGGCCCCCCACGTGGGGGGGGGGGGGTTTAAAAGAAACCGGCGCGACACAAAGGCCGCGCCGCCCCTCAAAACGCGGGGGTTTGTCACCCCGCGTGCAGCCACCTCGCGGCGCCAGGCCGCCGCCGCGCCGCCGCGCCGCCGCGCCGCCAGGCCGCCGCGCCGCCGCCGGCCGCCGTGCCGCCGCCGACCGCCGCCCCAGGGGGGGGGGGGGGGGGTCGGGCCGGGTCGGCCCGGACCCGGACCCCCCCGTTTCGAACCAGAATTGGTTTTTGGCCCATAACTTGAGCCTCGGACCTCCGAATGACGAACCGTCTGCGGCAACGCTATCCTTGGATCGAGACGGTCGTTTCGGTATATCGCACTCAAGGTTTTGGTTTACTTTGAGTTCGGCCGGGTTGGTTCGTTCAAGAAACCAACCGGGCCTTCGGAGCGGAAACGCTCATATCTTGAGCTACGAACGTCCGATTGACGCGCCGTCAGTCGCGTTGTGTTCCTCTTAGTGAGACGGATCTTTTGGCATACTCCGCCCGAGGTTTGGACGCAGGTGGAGTACGATCGGGTTGGTTTAGCCTTAAAAACCAACCGGGCCCCGGAGACGAAAATGCCAATAACTCTCAGACCGGGCGTCCGATCGACGCGCCGTCTGTTGCGTTGAGTTCCTGTTGACGATACGGAACTTTTGGATACATCAACTCTGGTCTTCATGACAGTTGATGTATCAGCCTCTCGGCTCATGGAGCGGACCCTCCGAACGAGCTTGCTATGTGCGGGAACCCTAGTGCTGGCTGCGACTGCTACGACTACTACTGCTACTATGACTGCGACGACGACAGTACAGAGATTCTGTGTGGATTCGACAACGACGACTTCAGCACTCAGCGATCCTACGTGGATCAGTGCTACAGGTCCTGTGTGGGCCCGATCCTGTGTGGGTCCTTGCGCTCAGCGGTTCTGTGTGAGCCAGCGCCTACAGGTCCTGTGTGGGCCCGATCCTGTGTGGGTCATTGCGGGGGTTAGTTACCTATCGATCCTTCGTGGGTCCGACGACTTAGATGGATCAGTGATCATCTTTATCGTCCTTGAAGAAGTATACCTGTGTGAGCTGAATCCTGTTGCTTTCCTGTGTGGATTGTGTTGTGCAATCCTGTGTGGATTATGTTTTGCTTTCCTATGTGGAATACGTATACTTTCCTGCGTGGACTGAGTTGTACTTGGGCTCGGAGGTTGGAGCGTATTTTAATTGATGACTTAGGTTTATGTATAGGCATATACCTAAGCAGTGTCGGTTGTTACTTTGTGATTGTACTTTTCTTCGTGGTTTATCCTTTGTGGATTTGAGAGACCTTCAGGGGTCTCGGGGTCCCTACTGAGTAGCTTATACTCACCCCTGCACGGGCTTCGCCCGCACTACGTTGTGTTGGTTGCAGACGACGGACAGCGTTGACCTTAGCTGAGGCCTACAGAGCGGGACGGTACCCGGAGGAGGACCACTGGGCGGGACATGCACGGAGCGGACGGCGGGACCCGTGGAGCAGAGGAGCTATCTGTACCCACCCTTCAGGTGGGATTTCCAGTGGACAGCTCGGTGTAGCGGCTTTTACTTTTCGTTTGCTGTTTTCCCTTTCGAGTTGTACTTTACTTTCAGTTTGGGTTTGTATTCTGGCCCATTTACCTTTCCGCACTTTCTGCTTGCTTACTCTGTGGTGTTTGTTTACTTTTCAAAGGCAATGCCTTCCCTTTTTACTGGGATTTACGCCTTGGTGCTAGTCGCCAGCCCCTGGCCTATGGAAGGCGGGCTTGGGGTAGTCACGGCACGGATCCCGAGGGCGGGTCGTGACAAATTGGTATCAAAGGAGTTCGGTTCTACCGCGAACTCTGATCTTTTCTATGTGTGAAGCAATAATGTTTAGCGTATTGAGTGTGGATATCAGTCTAGGGAGTCCAGTGTTGGTGCGGCGGCCGACGTATCCGTACACCAGGACCCTGACTTCTGATTTCCGACTTAATGCACGAAAACATTGATTGCGTGTGTGTTTCAAAGTTTTCTTTGTGATTACTTATATCATCTCACCAGGTATACTGTTCTGACCGTGGCGCACCTGTTTCCTTTTCAGGATGGCCCCACGACGGCAGCCAGCTAGGGTTCCGAGAGTCGAGCGAGACGACAGCCCACCGAGCGACGAGGCCTCGGTGTAGGGCCCTTTTCCAGTAGTGGCACCAGCGGTAGCTTTACCCGCCGATCCCCCGATGCTTCCAGCAGCAGCCGCTGACGATGCACGTCGCCTCAACGCACTGCATGAGTTTCAGCGCCAGCGACCGCCCAGGTTTCGCGGGGAGACGGATCCCCAGGCAGCAGAGGACTGGCTGGAGGCAGTGGTTCGAGTGTTTAGGCTAGTGAGGACACCAGCAGACCTCATGGTGATCCTCGCTGCGAGCCTACTACACGCAGCAGCAGGACGATGGTGGAGCTTGATGCTCCAGGTGCACGATGAGGCATCTCTACTTTGGACGGACTTTGAGAGCCTCTTCCGCTCGGAGTTCGTCCCAGCCACCCTTCGTGCGGTGCGTATCCAGGAGCTTCTACAGCTGCGGCAGGGCAGCATGACGGTCGCTCAGTACTCGGCGAGATTTACCGATCTCTCGCGCTACTCGACCGACATGGTACGGGACCCATTCTTCCGGGCCCGGACCTTCGAGCAGGGTTTGAGACACGAGATCAGGGCATCGCTGATCTCCCTCAGCATACTGACTCAGACAGGAGTACTGGAGCGGGCCCTTCTGATCGAGAGCTTCCTTGCTGAGTCTACACCAGCACAGCGACCCACCGCAGGGCGGCACGTGGCAGAGTCATCCGCAGCAGGCAGTCGACGGATGACTCAGGGGTCCAGACAGACCAGACCTTCGGGCAGACGATCTCAGGGCACTGGCTCAGCAGTGCGGGGCACACAGCGCGGAGCCAGTCTTCCGAGAGGCAGACAGTGCTACTCGTGCGGCGGGCAGGGCCACATGGCTCGTGACTGCCCGACCCGTCGTGCCGAGGAGCAGCAGACAGTTGATGGACCACCGAGGTAGAGGCAGAGGATCGACCGTGGCGGTCCGCAGGGAGGAGGCGGACGAGGCAGAGGAGCTGGACGAGCAGCTGGTGGTGGCCGACGCTTTGAGGCTCTACCACCACCACCACCAGCAGGTCCACCCCGACCACAGGGAGCTGGCGGGCAGCGACAGGCACAGCTCCAGGTAGCAGAGGCCTACGACCACGGCGCACCCGAGATGATTCGAGGTACTATCTGTGTCTATTCCACCCTTGCTGCAGTTCTTATAGACACAGGAGCGAGTCATTCTTTCATAGCCGCTGCCCTTGTTCGGAGCTCGGAGATTCCGACAGAGCCGTTGGCTCGATCCTTACGGCTAGAGACTCCTACGGGAGCAGACTCGACGATTACGCACTGGTGCCGGCAGTGTGAGATTACTCTAGGAGGCGAGAGCTTCGGCTGGGATCTTCTTGTAGCAGCGTTGAGGCCTTACGACGTCATCTTGGGCATGGATTGGCTATCTACGGTCCATGCACAGATTGACTGTTTTAGGCGCAAGGTGCGATGTGTACGCACCGACGGGAGCAGGTTCACCTTCACCGGCGAGAAGGGAGCCTTAGCAGCACAGGATGGACTTCCGCGGAGGAGAGGACAGCCCATCACTCATCAGTTGGCTAGCCTTATCCTTGGAGCAGTTGACGTGCGGAGTCCTGGTTTTCCTGCAGTGGTGGATCAGTTTGCGGACGTTTTTCCCGACGACGTTCCAGGGCTACCTCCTCGCAGAGAGGTAGACTTTTATATTGACTTGTACCCCGGAACAGCCCCGATATCCACTCCAGCATATCGGATGGCCCCTGCCGAGCTTCGAGAGCTACGGGTACAGTTGGAGGACTTGCAGGGCAAGGGGTTCATCCGACCCAGTGTTTCACCCTGGGCTTCACCGATATTGTTCGCCAAGAAGGCGGACGGGAGCTTGCGACTTTGTGTTGACTATCGTCGCCTGAACCAGGTGACAGTGAGGAACAAGTATCCGCTACCGAGGATTGATGACCTCTTTGATCAGTTCAAGGGAGCACGGTGGTTCTCGAAGATAGACCTCAGGTCAGGCTATCATCAGCTCAGAGTCAGAGACGAGGATGTGAAGAAGACGGCCTTCAGATGTCGGTATGGCCACTATGAGTTCTTGGTTATGCCTTTCGGTGTAACCAATGCCCCAGCAGTGTTCATGGCTCTCATGAACAGGATCTTTCAGCCATACCTCGATCGGTTTGTCGTAGTCTTCATCGACGACATTCTGATTTACTCTACGACAGAGGAGCACGCCTATCACTTGCGAGTTGTCCTTGACACACTCCGAGAGCACCAGATTTATGGTAATCTCTCGAAGTGCCAGTTCTGGATACGTGAGGTCCACTTTTTGGGACACGTTATCTCTGAGGCGGGAGTTGCAGTGGATTCCGCAAAGATTGAGGCTGTGTTAGCATGGGAGCCACCCAGGAGCGTGACTGAGGTTCGGAGTTTCTTGGGACTAGCTGGATACTATCGGAGATTCGTACCAGACTTCTCTAGAGTTGCAGCATCACTCACAGCTTTGACGAAGAAGGGGAAACCCTTCGTGTGGTCAGACAGATGTCAGCAGAGCTTCCAGGAGCTGAGACAGAGATTGACTAGCGCACCTATCTTGAGGTTGCCTGAGGAGGGAGTAGGGTACGTAGTCTACTGCGATGCATCAGGGACCGGACTCGGATGTGTTCTGATGCAGGAGCGGGCAGTGATCGCCTATGGATCACGTCAGTTGAGGCCGCATGAGCAGAACTACGCTACCCATGACCTGGAGTTAGCAGCAGTGGTCTTCGCTCTGAAGACATGGCGACACTATCTGATGGGCGAGCGCTTTACAGTCTTTTCCGACCATCAGAGTCTCAGGTATATCTTCTCGCAGAAGGACCTGAACCTGAGACAGCGGCGATGGCTCGAGTTCCTCCAGGACTATGACTTTGAGATAGTCTATACTCCTGGTAAGGGGAACGTAGTAGCCGATGCCCTCAACAGGAGGACGGGCATTCAGCTACTCGAGGAGGCGACGGAGCAGCTAGCCTCTTTGCAGATATCCTTCGTGGATAGAGATGGAACAACCTTTATTCAGTCTCTCATAGTCACTCCTCCACTACTGCAGCGAGTCAGGTAGGCACAGCATGGGGACGCTGACTGTGAGACACAGCGTGCACAGATATCCTCGGGACAGGCACGTGATGGTTTCTCCCTTGGAGCAGAGCACGACATCCTTTTCAGAGGACGTACCATGGTACCAGTCACTTTGCGAGAGGAAGTGCTGAGGGAGTTTCACACTTCTCCTTTAGCGGTACATCCTGGAGTGGCGAAGATGTACCAGGACCTCAGACGGCAGCATTGGTGGCCGGGTATGAAGAAGGCTGTAGCAGAGTTCGTTTCTCGATGCCTCACCTGTCAGCAGGTGAAGGCAGAGCATCAGGTACCAGCAGGCTTGGTACAGCCCTTGGAGGTTCCGGAGTGGAAGTGGGACGGCATATCTATGGACTTCGTGACTGGACTTCCACACACTTCCAGAGGTCACGACTCCATCTGGGTGATTGTTGACCGACTCACCAAGTCGGCACACTTCTTACCCATCAGAGAGCAGGGCTCAGTGGAGAGCTTGGGACGTCTCTACGTTCAGGAGATTGTGCGGTTCCACGGCGTGCCATCATCTATCGTTTCCGATCGAGATGCCCGCTTTACTTCCCGGCTTTGGAAGGGGTTACAGGAGGCGTTCGGTACGCAGCTACGTCTTAGCACAGCTTTTCACCCTCAGACGGATGGTCAGACGGAGAGGACCATTCAGACACTCGAGGACATGCTCCGTGCCTGTGTCCTCGACTTTGGTCGTAGCTGGGAGGACCACCTACCCTTGGTGGAGTTCTCATACAACAACATCTACCACTCCACCATCGGGATGGCACCGTACGAGGCGTTGTACGGTCGACCATGTAGATCTCCTTTGTGCTGGACAGACCCTGGGGAGTCAGCACTGGTGGGACCGGAGATGGTCCAGGCCACGACAGAGAAGGTCCAGGTCATCCAGGAGCGGATGAGGACAGCTCAGAGCCGGCAGAAGTCATACGCTGACAGGAGGCGGAGGCCACTGGAGTTCGAGGATGGCGACCACGTCTTCTTGCGGGTCTCACCTCGACGTGGTATTCGGAGATTTGGCCGAGGCGGCAAGTTATCTCCGCGCTTCATCGGACCTTTCCAGATTCTCAGCAGGATTGGCGAGGTGGCTTATCGCCTGGCTCTACCACCTCAGTTACACCGGGTGCACGACGTCTTCCACGTATCCCAGCTGAGGATATACGTGCACGACCCGACGCACATCATTGACCATGGGGAGCTTGACGTTGACGATGGGGCGACTTTTACAGAGGTCCCGGTGGAGATAGAGGATCGACAGGAGCGGGTCCTGCGTGGGCGATCGATTCCTCTTGTGCGCATCAGATGGCAGCACGGGAATCTCCAGGAGAGCACATGGGAGCGGGAGGCTCAGATGCGTGCTCAGTACCCTCTTTTGTTTTCCTAGTTTTTGATGTATCTTTACGGGGACGTAAAGCCCTGAGGTGGGAGTAATGTAAAGACCCGTAAAATTCAAGGGAAATTTTTTCTTAATTTTCTTTAGAATTTTACAAGAGCGCGGTTTCAGACGGCACCTGATTCCGAGGCCCGGAGTGCCCGGAATTAATTTCCGAAGTTTGGCTCGGGTACGTTCAGTGAACGAACGAGCGGGAATTCCTAACTTTTGTTCCGGTGCTCGGAATTGAAATCCGAGGGCACCGATGAACTCGCAGCACCGATTTTCGCTTAAAGAGACCTTTTCGGGAGTTGCGTTTGTTGCGGGTTGAAAGTTAGTTTTAGGGGTTTTTAGTTTGAGTTAAATAAAATTTGTATAGAACAAATTTTATTATAACTTGTTAAAAAAAAACCTACCAAAGGGGGTTGGAAGTGGGACCCACACCCACTTAACCTCCCTTGGGAGGATTAAGTGTGGTGGGGCCCACACGAACCCCTAAACCTTTCAAATTCTCCCAACTCCCTTAACGCCTCATTTATTGGCTTGAGTTACCTTTTTAATTATGAGAGTTAAACCTTTTGAATTTCAAACTTTTGAAATTCTATTGTGTTATGTGATAATAAAATAAGATGTTGTCTTATTTTATTTTGGGTTTTTGTTTGTCTACTTGAGAGGTGGAGAGTTCTTTCTTCTTCTTCAAACTCAACGAAGAACGCGAAGAACGTCGTTCTTCAATGAAGAACTTCTCCGCCGAATAACACGGTCCATCCGCGACGCCGTATCCGCGACGCGACATACTTCTTCCGCGTCATCTCTTCCGCGACGGTTTTCCGCGACGAACGCCATCGACAACGACTCTTCCTCCGACGTCAAAGGAATCGACACCGATATTCCACGACTACGTCAACGTGCGACTATCGAGGTAGGGGTTCTTGAGTTCATTGTTTTCTTTATTATTTGACTTTCCTCAAGACTTGACGAAGAACGCTCAATTTCCGACGAAGAACGCCGCTCCACTCTTCTTCATCTTCCGTGTCAACGAAAGAGAACACCGCTTCCTCCTCGGACCTTCTTCGTCGGCATACGAAGATTCGCCAACGACGTAACTCTTCGGGCATATCTCTTCGTCAACGGATTGACGAACGACGACCGCGACGCCCGACCACCGCGACGTTGTCTTCCGCGGAACGTTCACAATCTTCGAACCTTATACCCGAGGTAGGGGTTGTCGATTTTCTTTTTGGATTCCTTATTTTATTCTTGATCGTGATTTTAGCAAGACTAACGTGTGGCTTGAATTATTTTAAGTTGCGTTATTATTTTAACGTGAGGGGGGCCGGACCGCACGAACACGGCCGAACCCCCCTCCATCGTTCTTGTTTATTCTTGCGGGTAGAAGCAAAGTGGCGTGGTGCCGTCGCACCACGCGGATTACCGTGCAATTATTTTACGCGGCGCCGCCGCGCCACGCCGAGGTAGAATCTTCAAGAACGCGACGCCGTCGCGCCGCGTTGAAAGGAATCAAGGAACGGCGAAAGGGGCGCGGTGCCGTCGCACCGCGCCGGATGACGAACACCGCGGCCGGTTCCGGGCCGCGGCGGGACGAGGAGACCGCGGCCGGTTCCGGGCCGCGGCGGAAGAGAAGACCGGCGGCCGGGCCGCCGGCGTCGGAAGCCGAAGAGGGGACCGGAATTTCCGGTCCCGTTGGAGAAAACCGGCCGGCCAGCTGGCCGGCCGGATGCCGTTAAAACCGGGGGAATTAACCCCCGACCACCTCATAAAAACCCCCCTCTTTATGAGGGGGGCGGTCCTTTGAAGGAGGGGGGCAGCCGGCCCCCTCGGTTCCGCACCAGCAGGCCCCCCACGTGGGGGGGGGGGGGGTTTAAAAGAAACCGGCGCGACACAAAGGCCGCGCCGCCCCTCAAAACGTGGGGGTTTGTCACCCCGCGTGCAGCCACCTCGCGGCGCCAGGCCGCCGCGGCCCGCCGCGCCGCCGCGCCGCCGTGCCGCCAGGCCGCCGCGCCGCCGCCAGGCCGCCGCGCTGCCGCCGGCCGCCGTGCCGCCACCGACCACCGCCGCCGGCCGCCGCCGCCCCGGGGGGGGGGGGGGGGGGTCGGGCCGGGTCGGCCCGGACCCGGACCCCCCCCGTTTCGAACCAGAATTGGTTTTTGGCCCATAACTTGAGCCTCGGACCTCCGAATGACGAACCGTCTGCGGCAACACGATCCTTGGATCGAGACGGTCGTTTCGGTATATCGCACTCAAGGTTTCGGTTTACTTTGAGTTCGGCCGGGTTGGTTCGTTCACGAAACCAACCGGGCCTTCGGAGCGGAAACGCTCATATCTTGAGCTACGAACGTCCGATTGACGCGCCATCAGTCGCGTTGTGTTCCTCTTAGTGAGACGGATCTTTTGGCATACTCCGCCCGAGGTTTGGACGCAGGTGGAGTACGGTCGGGTTGGTTTAGCCTTAAAAACCAACCGGGCCCCGGAGACGAAAATGCCAATAACTCTCAGACCGGGCGTCCGATCGACGCGCCGTCTGTTGCGTTGAGTTCCTGTTGACGATACGGAACTTTTGGATACATCAACTCTGGTCTTCGTGACAGTTGATGTATCAGCCTCTCGGCTCGTGGAGCGGACCCTCCGAACGAGCTTGCTATGTGCGGGAACCCTAGTGTTGGCTGCGACTGCTACGACTACTACTGCTACTGTGACTGAGACGACGACAGTACAGAGATCCTGTGTGGATTCGACGACGACGACTTCAGCACTCAGCGATCCTACGTGGATCAGTGCTACAGGTCCTGTGTGGGCCCGATCCTGTGTGGGTCCTTGCGCTCAGCGGTTCTGTGTGAGCCAGCGCCTACAGGTCCTGTGTGGGCCCGATCCTGTGTGGGTCATTGCGGGGGTTAGTTACCTATCGATCCTTCGTGGGTCCGACGACTTAGATGGATCAGTGATCATCTTTATCGTCCTTGAAGAAGTATACCTGTGTGAGCTGGATCCTGTTGCTTTCCTGTGTGGATTGTGTTGTGCAATCCTGTGTGGATTATGTTTTGCTTTCCTATGTGGAATACGTATACTTTCCTGCGTGGACTGAGTTGTACTTGGGCTCGGAGGTTGGAGCGTATTTTAATTGATGACTTAGGTTTATGTATGGGCATATACCTAAGCAGTGTCGGTTGTTACTTCGTGATTGTACTTTTCTTCGTGGTTTATCCTTTGTGGATTTGAGAGACCTTCAGGGGTCTCGGGGTCCCTACTGAGTAGCTTATACTCACCCCTGCACGGGCTTCGCCCGCACTACGTTGTGTTGGTTGCAGACGACGGACAACGTTGACCTTAGCTGAGGCCTACAGAGCGGGACGGTACCCGGAGGAGGACCACTGGGCGGGACGTGCACGGAGCGGACGACGGGACCCGTGGAGCAGAGGAGCTATCTGTACCCACCCTTCAGGTGGGATTTTCAGTGGACAGCTCGGTGTAGCGGCTTTTACTTTTCAGTTGCTGTTTTCCCTTTCGAGTTGTACTTTACTTTCAGTTTGGGTTTGTATTCTGGCCCATTTACCTTTCCGCACTTTCAGTAGTACTCTGCTTTTGTTTAGTGTTTACTTTCTGCTTGCTTACTCTGTGGTGTTTGTTTACTTTTCAAAGGCAATGCCTTCCCTTTTTACTGGGATTTACGCCTTGGTGCTAGTCGCCAGCCCCTGGCCTATGGAAGGCGGGCTTGGGGTAGTCACGGCACGGATCCCGAGGGCGGGTCGTGACATTCTCGTATAATTATGTTCATGAAATTCATTGAAATTTCCTTTATCTACCCTTAATGAGAATTTTATCTCACCCCTTTATTATGTTTCCTTTACCTAGGTTATGAAGAAAGGTTTTAAGTATGAGTGCTAAAGTTTAAGATATTTAAGGGAGATGCTGAATATATTAAACCGAACTAGAAGAATGTGTTCTGAGTTTCCAAAGACACTAAACTATTATGACCCTCGATCTTTTACTTTTTTAGTGTACTGAATATTTATTTAAATTTATGTAATTTCCATGTATGTTAATACTAGGTTTCTATAGTTTCACCCTTGGTATATTCTGGATTAGGAATGTGTAATAACTCACCCATCATCTCCTATATGAATGTAGAGAGAATAAGGTTTAAGGATTATGGTAATAGTGAAAATAGAGTTGAACTCATGCTACCAATCTACTAGAATTAGTCATCTATCCCCCCTCCACCAACATTTTATGCACCTAATCACCAATTGATTGTACATTTGAGAAAATATATGGGAGTGTCTATCTCTTCAATATTACCAACAATATTCTCATAGTTGTCTATGAATTATAAATGCTCATATGCATTAATAATCCTTAATCCATGTAAATAAATATCCTCTACCATAATAATACCTATATATTCTTGGTAGACACATTATTTCTCTAAGTATCCCATTATTTTGAAGACTAGAGGAATTATTCTATGATGGGGATATATAATTGTGAGGGGGAAAACCTTGTAGATGGGATGAGATCATGTCTCTTCACATTCTTCCTCAGTATCTTAGATAACACTCCCCTTGGAGAAAGGAAATTCAGAGGATCCAATTTGTAGGAAGAAGACAAGTCCCCAAGTAGAGGTGAAATGAAATAATTTTCTTCATTAGTTTTTTAGGAGGCACTATTGCCCGAATGGACCGAAGCCCTTATTTTTATTGACTTTTGGATAACCCCTTTTCAAGGGATGAGGGGGAACCCTTACAAGGCCCATAGGCTTAGAGGTTACATAACCCGTAGTTCTTAATAAATATAATGACTATACATGGAACTGCTCCTCCATAGCTTATTCATCATGATATCAGCTCTCCACCTTCGCATGGCTTGTTCGACTAGGCTTCCCATGTAAGCACATGCTAGTCCCGATGGCAGTTACATACCCTCTCATTCTAAAAAATCTTCTTAGCTTCTGCTCTGGTGAATGTGCCTGCTCTAAATCCTCATTGGGGGTATTCTATTTGTAGAGTCTGTCTGATCAATTAAGCACAATTTTAGGTGGCCCAAAGGCCTTGAGGTGGCCCGAAGGCCTTGAGGTGGCCCAAAAGACTTACTGGAACGAAGGATTTTTGTGGTCCAAAGGCCTTAAATGACCTGAGTGTAACAGCCCGAGATTTTATGAAAAATATTCTTTTTTATTTCACTAATGTCTTGTGTTGTACGCTACACCAAAAGGAGCTTGCACAACACGCATCCTTGACTTGCCTTGCATTACACGCAATCACGACCTTCCTCGATAGCGTGTGTAATACGCAATACCGAGTTTCACTAAACAACGATATGCTATAAAAATATTATTAAAACTAGCCGTTATGAATAGTAATAACCACTTTTTGAAATCCAGTAAATCTTATTTTTCAAAATGAACTTTATTTTTGGATTCGGAGTATCGAATTTAGCCTAAGGTGAAATTTTGGTACTTTTCGGATAACTTTCATATTCTGATGAATAGTGAAAATTACTAAATTATAATTAAAAACAACTTTTTTAATCGAAATAATTAATAGTGATAAATAATTAATTTGAGTGGTTTTAAAGTATATTTAGAATATATTTTTACAATTTAATACAATGTTGGTCATTGGATGTAGTTTCACATTTAAACTAGACATAAACAAGTGTCAATCTTTTGATAGATATTGTTTCTTAAAAACACGCTATTTGTTTTAACAGCGGGATTTAATTATAAAATTAATTAATGCAACTTTTATGTTATGAATTTGGTAAAATAGACTTCATTTTTGAATTCGGAATATGAAATATAGCTTGGGATGAAATTTTGGCATTGTTCTGAAAAACATCAATTTTTGATGAATAGTGAAACTACTAAGTGGTAGGTTAAAAACTGAATTTTGCATAAAACTTAATTTTACCGCTTCTGTGAATAGAATTTCGAAAATCCGAGAGACACGGTTAATATCAAGGACTAAAATGTGGTTCAATGAGATGAAAATAATTTTTTGGTGAATAGTAACTTTTTACTTTTTTTACCACGGTTAATAGTAAATAAGGTAACTAAGGGTAAATATGATATTAATATTACCCTAACACATGTCCTAATTCTATTGGACAAGTGTAATTCGACCAAAAACAAACTTAGGAATAAAATATGACCATTTAGGCCCACTTGGATTAGATTAGGACATTTATTATTAATTTATTTAAAGAAGGGTTAAAATAGTTAAAATCAAAGTTTAATAAGTAAATCATTTTTAATATGGGGTTATACATAAAATAAATTCGACTATAAATATTCATTAGAAAGATAAAAAGATTTCCTACATGATGGTATTTTATTTGTAATTTTTAGACATCAAATAATATAATATATTTATGACACAAAAATGATGTAGTAATTATCTTATTAATGAAATATTGACATAATTGATAATATAAATACCAAAATAAATGTAATTTAAGACTTTTTATGAATTCCACTAATTTTCTATGTTACTATGATATATTAGTGTTGATTTAATCAACTTGGTTCGAACATATAATTCTGTTATGACTTTCAAAAAAATCATATATCAAATAGTGTCAAAATTGACACAAAATAGTTTTTAAATCAAATATTATATTATTAATTGTTATTTTATTCCTAAAAATCTAAGGTTCGGCCAAATGACTTAGATAAGGATATATGTGTTAATAATATACAATTTGGGGTTCCTTTGGCATGTTATAGTAAGTTTATTAACCATATAGTGAAAGAAAACAAAAAGACACGGTAAAAGTTAAATTATTTAACTTAGAGTTAAATCTAATTGATAAGGTTAAAATAATACCCTAAACTTGTCTAAATTCTATTGGTTGATAGGATTTCGACCCATCCCCACTTTATCTTCGAAATAAGACCCTTTGGAACCATTATAAACCGATTTTGACTTTAATATAAAATAATATTTTGAGATATTCCTAAGGTGCCCCTCTCCTCCCCTATAAAAGGACACCTCCTCCCCCTCCTCCTCACACCAATTTGAGCACTCAAGCTCGGCCAAACCCTGCCAATGTATCCTCTCCACTTCCCTAGAAACATCCTAGAGGTTCTGGTCTTCCTCAAAGACCAATTTTAGTGCCCTAAGAGGAGGTCTCAAAGAGGCACTTCAAAGAAGAGGTAATTACCGTTACCAATTCTTTCATCTTTATTTCTTCTTCCACTTCTTCTTCTTAGGTTGTTTCATTATGAAGTAATAACATCAGTATCACTCATATACTGATATGTTATTATAAGTATGAAACAACCCTATTTCACCATCTATCCATCCTACGGAAAAAGAAATCACCGCGCGTGCGTACGTACGGAATACCGTCTCCACGCCGTGGTGTAATCTATTTTCCACCACCACCTTACATGGATGGGTATAATGGTGTAAAGAATAACTATACATAGTTATTACAACATCATACTGATTCTGATATATTGTATAATACACTCCAATTCAATTCAATATTTATAGAAATGATATCATCGCTCGTGCGTACGTACGGAATACCGTCTCCACGACGCGATGAGATTCATTCTCCATGTTAACCATTTAAGAATGATTATAATGTATATATAAGAAATAATAATGAAATATATGACATTATAAAGCTACTGGATTTATGTATATATATACATATGTATGTCATCTACTTACTTCCATTTCAAGACAATAAGGAAAGGAAAACAGCGTTCATGCGTACGTACGGACTACCGTCTCCATGAACGGTGTTTTTCATTTTATTTATCTACCTATTATATATATATATATATACTGAATATATATGATATATAAATCATATTTTATATTCTGGAAGTAAGTAAATCATGATATAAGTAATAATGATGTCAAGAACAACAAGTCAAAACACCTACGATAAATGAAACGATTTTACCCAAAACGCTTCTTTAACATGGAATTTACAAAAGAACGGGTAATATAATGTCATAAGTGAACCATATATGATATCATAACAATGAATATGATTCTGTAATAAGTCAATAACATGATTTAAATCATTATACAGGAGGTTCGGACACTTACAAAGCAATTCGGACCTAAGGTAAGGGAAATATCACAATCTCATTTTTATCCGAGATTGTTTATTCGTAAGTATTTACTGGGGTGTATTTTATCATCCACATCCATGTTCCTTCAATATGTAATATTGTTTCCATCCACTTACAATAGTTTAAATCCAATTTTACTCTTCGGTGAGTTTTTAGTAAAGAATATGAAAGGAATCTTTTGTCGCTTTTTCATACGAGGTACTTTTTGACTTTTCCGACAAAAGTACGAAGAATGTTTTTTTAACTTAAACGGCATGAACAGATTTTTACGGTTTTATAAAGCCTTATTTTCATGAAGCTTCCTCCAAAAGATTTCATGACTATTTTTAATAAAATCTCTTTCTTTTAAAATTGCATGATGTTTTGTGAAAAGAAATTGATTTTGAAGAAGAAAGGATATTTTCCTCAAGAATTCATTTCAAGTGTTTTATCAAAATTATCTTCCATCTAAGATAATAAAGGGTTCTGTTTCTATCCATATTTTTACATTGATTTGACTATGTTGTGATGGAATTATGTTTATGAATTCCTTTATCTTATATGAATGGTTTTATGATGTCATGTTGTTTAAGAATCCCATTTTTATTACATGGGTTATGCAATGATGTATGATTTATGATTTTGTGGCACACATAAGAAAGGATTCATTAAGAGATGGGTGGGACCTATATCTCCCTCCAATGCATTGGGTAAAGATTTCATATCTCATGAGATAGACATGGCTGGAATGGTAGGTTATACCGGTTCAGTGAAACAGGACTGAAACGAGGATTACTCGATTCAGAAAGGGACTTTGTCCACTAAGATAGTCTTGGCAATGAGTCTTGACTAACAAGAAATGATTCTATATGATTATGTGTGTATGCCACAATGAGTAATGTTTTAAGTTATGATTTCATTTCACTAATATGATTTATCCCATGTTATGGAATTATGCTCTCTTTTGCAGGTTAAGATTTCCAAAAATGTTATGTTCTTATGAAAATTATGTGATTGATATTTCCTTTGTTTACCCTTACTGAGCATTTGAGCTCACCCTTTTATGTTTTCTTTTCCCCAGGATATAAAGAAAGGTTTTAGGTAAAAAAAAGGAAGATCTTTATGGGAGATGTTGAAGATCTTTCCCCACGATTAGAAGATTATACTCCGAGTTTCCAAAGACACTAAACTATTACGGTCCTTGTGTGTGTGTTTTTGTTATATACTAAGTATTCCGTAAAAGTAATGTAAAGTCTATGTACGTCAGGCTTCGGGTCTCTACACTGAGGCCCAAACCAGTGGCCCAAAAACCCAAATGGATGAATATTTCCAGCTGCTATAGTACCAAACAGTGCCTAATATAGTATTACTTTAGTACCCCTAGAAATTATGTCTCCACCCAATTTTGAACTCGGGTCTCTTGGATGCACTTTCCAAGTCCTCACCAACTGAGATGAAGCTCTTGTGCTCTTGGGAGGCACTATTGTTGTCTTCAATCTTTCTTCCATACAATCTTAATAACTCATGTAGCAATCCTAAAAATATGAATTGACTATAAAAAATGTGAGTGGAATCATCGAGGTCCTTGAAATAAGCTTCCACCAATTTAGGGTTCTCTATATAAGAAATGATTTTAGGCATAGATATTCCTCTATATCTAGTAAAAATGATTTCGTTCCCCTAGAGGAAGTTCCATATTAAATTAATAGGCAACAAAATTCTCCAAGTGTCCCAATCCCTCTAAGACATGGGATATGTATCCCTTTCTAGGATGAATACTTGGGGAAACGGTTCAAAATACTGTTATACATGCTTGAAACCAATGTTTCGAAGGTATAAACCTCAGATACTCAGCATATTATTTTATATTGTAGAGGTGATGGGTTTTCTTCATGAGACCCCCTTTCAAGGCCTAACTTTCTCAGTTGCATGACCATTGTCCTCTCCAAACTCAGGCACAGGAGGAACCTCAATAATGGTACCTAATTTTTCTCATTTACCATTTAGGTACTTGAAGAACTATGAATTAGCATTGGATTTCACAAGCCTTGGATTAGTGTTTGTGGGTAGGATTTTAATTCCAGATCCTCTCTCCTCCCTTGTGAACGTGGTCCAAATTTTATGGGAATCTATTAGATTCTTTTCCCTAAGATCACTATTAATTGACACTAGACACCTATTTTGGATGAAATGGAATTGACACCCAAATATACAGGGACAATACCCTTCACAAATTAGTTTTCTATCAATTATTACAACCATAACTCCTTCCTTCAATGAAATGAGGTACCCTCACCATGTATTATCTGCAGATGTTTTGTTTACTAGGGAAATAGTAGGATAATAGTAAGGGTCATATTAAAAATATTCATGATAGTTGATAATATTTATTACACCACTTGAATCAATTATCAATGAACTCACCCCACTTATAAACTATAATTAGGATCTAAATCGAGCATCCATAATTCACTGGTCATTGAAAAATTCATATCCACCCATGTGAGATGTTATCCATTTGGAGAGCAGTTGGAATGGGCCTAGGAGCCTCTGAGGGGGCTTCCCTACTAATCCATCCCAACCAATGATATATCTATGACAATATATAGACTACCTAGTTAATGCATCTCTCAATCACCAACTGGGATTCAATTATTTAACCCTAACATCATAGCTTGATTTGTGCACTTGTAGTATCAAACCACTTAATTATTTTCCATTAAATCTACTAATAAAAGTAATCAATCAACCCAAGGGGGATACTTTACAACCCCATTGACCAAAAAGATCTTCCTCAAGTGTTGAACAATAATCTCAAAAGTACCTCTAAGTGTTATGAGTCAGAAATTTACTCATTCACATCACATGGGTCTTGTGACCACTTGGTGTAGAAAAAAATTGAATCCAGTCAAAAAAAGGGAAGAATAACTTATGAAGAATCCCAAAATACAAAATATTTTTTACTATGTTAAGCAGGCCCCTCATAAGAGGAAGGGGTTTCTCTATATCATCACATATTGGGGATGGAGAAAGAATCTCATCATACATATCCCCCATGATTAATGCTCCCATAATCATGAGGATGTCCCAAAGGATGATACCCACTTCCATATGCACGAAATGGAAAATATTTATATTTAGGATCCACCATCTGAGTATATGAGTGATGATAAATTTGTTCTGATGAGAAAATGCATGTGACACCTAAATAACCTCGTACAGTCCTAAAACCTTCAACTTGGCCTTGAATTATTCATAGCTTCGGTGAACCCAAATGGATATCCCCAATCTAGACCAAATAAACCACCAAGATAAAGATACCATTTTGAAAACCATCCCATATTTTAATCATCCGTTGATTTTCTCATAATCAAGTGATAATAATGGGTATTTGATTCTGGTGCTCTTACCTCTTCCTCCACTAATAAATGGGTATAACTTGAAACAAAACCATAAAAAATGGTTCATGAATGTAAAACCCCTTCACCAAGATATTATACCAGGGTGAAATTATGTATCTTTTTATCCAATCCAAGGGTTGATTTTTTCAATGTGGTGTTGGGATGGGGATGTTAGACAATAGTACAAATCAATAATGGGGAATCATATCTGATATGGTATACTTTAAGAGTTGATCGCCCAAGAACTCTTCTAAGAACAGATGATATAAGACAACAACATATTTCTCACAATCATCAATGATTTAAGAAATGTATGTTATCCTCTTATCATCAATTTAATCAATTTGATAAGTGCCTATTTTATCCATATGGAAAAAATTCAGCAAAAATATATCATATTTATCAAAGTGAAAAATCATGAATAATATGTTGTATGAACCACCTAACATGCTACAAGAATTGTGTAACAACCGAAATTACTATGTGGAATTTAACACCACTATGTTGATATCATTATACCATAAAGAAAAGTAATTAGTTCATAGGGATACCATTTCATGAACAAAAGGCTTCATTATATATACAACACCATTCACAAAGGGAAATCACAATTCAATGAAGGATGGAAAGCTGTAAGGTCAGGATTATTCATGAATCATCAGTAGTTTACCAGGTGACAAATGAGTCACCCTAAAACCTTTTTATAGGAATGGTCCCTCCTCTAAGTCTAAAATAACACCACAAAGTATTCAACCATGTCAACTTCTTCCTAAAAATTGACTAATCTTTGTGCCGATTAGACACCATTTTGATGGGGTCATTTGTTGGGCCCGATAAAGTTTGAAAATAACATGAGAAATATATTTTTAATTTTAGAAAAGCTAATATCAAATTGGATAATATATTTATGAAGTTAAAATTTTCAAAGTTTCCAGAATCGCAAAGCATCTCTTCCCTTCCATATAGTGCAGATGCTATGTGGGATCGCCGTTCTGAAAGGCACACCTGTAAATAAAAAAAAATTATTTGTTGGGTGAGGAAGTAATTATACACCCCCATAAATATAATTTCTATTTTCAGGAAAAGTTAGTGAAATGAGGCCCCTTATAGAGTGAAGTTCTAAATACACACCCCTGTAAAATGATGTTATTTTTACGGGGGTAGGCCGTGAAATCATACCCCCACAAATTTTTTTCTTTATTCCATTGCTGCATGATGCATAATTTTTATATCCTTGGAAATATAAATTGTTTGTAGGATGAAATAGTAATTTGACACCCCCATAACAAATGATTTTATTTGTTTTTGGCATAAGGAATCCTTTTCACCACCCCACAAACGGCTTCTAATTTTGCGGTGTGAGGCGGTCTCCCTACCACCCAAAAAACAAAAAAATATATTTTATGGGTGAAAATTTTATTACAAAATCGCATGGAACCAGATATACTATGTGGAGAATCACCCATATTAGGAAAAAAATTATTTTCCATGCTTATAAATACCTAGTCACTGAAAAAAAAGAGGAAGACAAATGTATGGATAGTGGAGAAGACTAGAGAATACTTCTTCAAGTAATTCACTTACTATATACCATAAGGGAAACCCTTAAAAAAATCCTTCAAGATAGGAACTACTTAACCACCCATAAAGGGTACCCTTGTACCTATAAAGAAATATCACAATAAAGTAGTCCCTTTCACGATCCCACACCCCACATAGCAAAGGGAAGTATGTAGAATGTAGTATCCTTATGTTATTTTTCCCTTTTGATCTTGCTTCTTTATTTTCATGTAGTATTCAACCCAATATTGGCCCCTTCATAAAATATAAAAACTTTCTTCACATTCATTATACTAAAACCTAGGAATTCCTTCATTAAGACATCCACCATGACTATAAGATTCATTTGGAATGGGGAACAAAAACATATGCATGTCCCCCATATAGTATTGTATTCTCATGGTAATAAAAGTATCACATCACCCTCCCTATTAGGTAGGATACTTAGAATGTTCACAGTATTTCGTTCCTATGGTAAGGAGGATATCAACGTTAGTGATGTAGGAAGACGTCTTTATGATCTAGGATGTGACATATTTTGCCCAAAATGTGAAGAGTATCAAATGACAAGATACCCTTATTATATGTCACCTTGCCCTCACCCACTCTTCCACATGTCATAAGGGAAAACACTAGATAATCCCTAATAGATTAATCCCTAATACTTTCATATAGGCTATCCCCTACCTTTCATACCCTTACCCCAGTCCACTAGTGCACAAAAGAGATCACATAGATTGTGATATCTTCTACATCCTATTTTTTTTTCCAACACTTGACTCCCATGGTCTTATAGGTTAGTGGATATCATATCATTAGAAAAATAGAATCATATTTAGGTATCCTACTACTTGGAAGCCTCAAAATCATGTTATCATACTCTTAAAGGGCCATATTCCTTATGAGAAAAACCTTAAAAGGGCTATATTTCTGATGAATAAACCAATTGGGAATCATACCTAGGTTTAATCCCAAACCCATTCAAACTATGTGAAATTTGATCCCAATCAAAAACAAAATATATAGGAATCCTCCATAAGTTCCAAACCTAGTACCCCAAAATCACCATAATATTCTCTAGGATATATTCCATGAATTTTCAAATCCAACTCAGAGATTCATACTCCTTTCAGGACACTCTATAAACATCCTTATTGTTACATATTTGTCATGGGTTCATAAAAAACATGGGAGGCTATATTTATTATAGGCCCCTTGGTCTATTTTAGTGTAAACCTAAAACCATACTTGGTAGGAATCTCCCGCCTATATGTCCTTTCCTTGTGTCATTAAACCACATGGTCTGATCCTTATTTCATGAACTTAAAATTTATGTTCTATACCATTATGTTTCACCAAAATATATGGGTTCAGATTCCTCTCACAAGGATACATATAAATCCTTATAATGATCCCAATCCCATTATCGAAACAACTCCCTTCTCCTTGGATGATGATAAAATTCAAAGCGCCTAGTTATGTGGATTAAAACCTAAATGAAAAAATAAAAAATGTAAACAAGATGGAGAGCCTATAAAACATACAAATGGTTCAATCAATGGAGAAATTCATATACATAGAGATGGATCCATTTATAGAGAACCTCTAATACATATAGATTGTTTCCTATCAACACATGTATATAATTGATTGTTAATACATAGGGGTGACCAGTTTCATATTTCAAATTTAAAAAGGTATTCAAGAATATGTATTAAATCTATAAGAGAGTTCCATAGTGGGAAATAATTCCCCTCAAATGGGTTTGATGATCCTAACATCCCGTCCACTTGACCAATGTGATTTCATAATCCTCGTTGGTTATGGTCCCCAATTACCTCCTGCCTTTGGAAAGTTTTGGAAAGTAGGAAACGATCCATCATGGATATAAGATCCATTTGGTGTTTCTGGTTCCATGATTAAACCCCATTAAAAACCTCTTTTAAATGGATGATGAAACTAAAATGGTGAACATGACATGAATGATTTTTCAACCATTCTCAACCCCCATAACCAATCATATGGCCCAATTTTTTGTCGATAAATAGTCACCTTTTATAAACATAATTTAAAATTAATTTATACAATTTATGTTTATTGGATTAGAGAAAATAAATTACATATTTCAAATATACAGGTTCAAATTTAGTAAATAGGACCCTTTAATTTTTGGTTAATATGAATAGTAACCATGGTAAAATTTATCACCTCAGTAATGGCTAAATCAGGTTCATATAAATTAAAATTTAGGGGTAAGTCTATAATGTTTCATAATAATAATTATTGTATGATGGTAATTCAAACCTTATCACTATAATATAAAATTTATTAGTTTAATGAAAACATGTCCATTAAAATGACCTATATACTATTTAAATCAAAGAAAGTTAATTTTTTTTCTTTTTTTAATATCTCTTAAGTGTTCAAATAGGGAAAAAATAAAGTTATGAATGAATATAAGTTTCTATTTTGAGCTTAATGAAATTATTTTCTTGATTGAAATTTATTATTAATTTTTATAAATTATATAATGACTATAATTACTTATGTAAGATTGATGTAGTATTTCTCCATTTAATATAACAATATAATAAAATATTTTAATATTATTTAAAGTGATATATAAATCCCACTAATTTTAAATATCTATATAAAATATTAGGGTAGGTTGAAATAATTTATTTTAATCCTCCCTTGTTCATGCACTATTTTAAGTTAAATAAAATGAATAGTGTTAAAAATGAAATTAATGTTATTTTATAATAAATGATATTTAATTAAATAAAATAAAATAAATTAAATATAAATATTATAATTATAAAAAAATAATTTGATATGGTTTTAAACATAAAACATAGAATATTTATGGGTTTTTGTCATTTTATTGTAAAATTATTAACCCATTAATGGTAGAAAACATTAATATTATAGTAATTATCAAAAGTGTTCAAGGGGTTAAAACTAAAAGGTAAGGGTAAAAATTTTATACAAGATTGAAAAATTTTATTTTATGAGATTATTTAAACTCATTAACATATTTTATTTTAATATTATCTATTTGTATCCATTTTTACATCAAAATTAAATTATAATAAGTTAATATTTAAAGAAACACCAAGAGTTTCCCACCCCTTGATTATAAAAGGGAACCCCTCCTTTCTCTTTTTTATATCACTTTGAGCCTTCTATGTCAACAAAAATATACTAATTTATCTTATAAACTTCCATATATAAATTATATAGGTTTTTTTCTTCCTAAAAGACCAACCCTAAAACCTTTTACAGGAGATCTAAATGAGTCATTTCAAAAAAGATATAATCAGTTTAACTGGTCACTTTATTTTAAATTTTTATTTTAACTCAAATAAATATGTTATATTATTAATAAAATAATAAAGTAATTATCCTAAATATATTCAAATTCTATTATTATTATGAAAAAACCATTATAAAATATCTTTCCAATCAAATGAGATGTGAAAGTATCCCTCGTGCGTACGTACAACTTAACACCTCCACATAGCGAAACAACTCATTTTTTGTCACCATATTTTATAGAAGGATATTATGAAGGGTTAAAATTTTATATATTATATTTATGAAAAAAATTATTCTTATTTAATAATAATATCATATCTACCTTCTTACCATCCAATCCTTTGGGAAATGATAATGTCGCTCATGCGTACCTATGGACTACCCCCACCAAGAAGAGATGTGATTTCTTATTCATTTATATTTCACAAGGATGTAATTGATTATGAATTTACTGAATATATATGATATATATGATATAATAATGATCTATTAAATGTAAATTTAATATTTACCTTTCTTTTTTTTTCTATCTATTGAATAATGAAAACATTGTTCATGCGTACGTACGACTTATCATCTTTGTGAACAATGTAATTCATTTTTCTATTTCTAAATTTACTAGATATATATATACATATATAATTAATATATATGATATTTACACCATTTATATAATTCTATTGATCATGGAAATATTATCAGAGTATAAGGAAAAAAACTACCAAAACAAAACTTATATTAAAAACGAAGCAATTATTATCGAGAATAGTGATTTTAATAAAGAACTATTAATAAGAAGATGATAAAAGATCAAAAATAAATCATATATGGTTTTATATATATTATTATGGGTATGTAGTAAGATTTATAATAATACTATATATATTATATATAAGGTTTGAAAATGTACGAATGAAGTCAGACCTGAGGTAAGATGTTTTAGGTTACAATCTCATTGTTTATCAGGATTGTTTTCAATTATGTTTTAATGATAAAATATTTTGATAAGAATATAATGATAATCATTAATTTTATTCATCTATTATTATTTCTTTAAAATACATGTTTTTTTCATTTTCCTCACTTTTCTATTAAAGCGACCAAAGGTACTTTTTAAGGAAAATCTACTTCATTTCTCTCTTCGGTGGAAAACCCTTTTTATTCCATATCCATGCTTTATAAAAATGTTTTAAAAAAGGTTCTCAATATTATAATAATATTTTTTAAAATAATTTCTTCCAATTTATTAATTTTTAAAAAATTATTTTAAATGTATCTTCTTGATGTTATCCAGAAGTGGTACTTTAGGGATTCTCTGATAAAAGTGTGGAAGGAATGTTTTTAAGTTATATGACACTAATATAATTTACCATAGTCATGGAAAGTAATTTTTTTTAATATTTATTTACATTTTCCCATTTTTATTTTTTAATTAAAATGGTTTCCATAATATCAATTATTTTTTTTATTTTGAAGAAGTGATTTCAAAATGGAATGTTTATTTTCCTAAATAATATTTTAATTATATTTTGATTCATCCACAATAAAAACCTATAATATTACTTATGATTTCTGAGGAATATGATCCTATGATAACATCCTTATTCTTTCTATTATTGGTATATTATTATGATGGCATGATTTTTATGAAACTCATTTATTTTCTATGGGTAATGCTATGATGAAATATTTATGAGACCCATTTATTTTCATGGGTTACGATATAGTGAATGGTTTATGATATTTTTTAACACATATGTATGATTTTTATTATGTTATGGGTGGGACATATTTCTCCCTTTAATGAATTGGTTAAATATTGATAACTCATAGATGTAATATCTATATATTAAAAGGTTTTTTTCTATATATTCAACACAATTCTCAAATATTCTTCATGCTCTTCCTTTCTCTTTAAATATATAAGAATATAGTCTATTAAAACTACCAAAAAATGATCAAGGTAATATATAAAGACTATATTCATTAAATTTATAAAGGCATAGGGACCATTTATAAGTCTAAAAGGAATTATTATAAATTCATAATAACCATACCTTATATAGAATTATATCTTTGGTATATCCCCTTTATTAACCATTAGATAATGATATCAATATTGATGATTAATCTTGGGAAAATATAGATCTCTATATAACTGATCAGATAGATCACTGATATAGAGTAGGAGATACATGTTCTTAATACTAATCTTATTATGTTCCCAATAATGTATTCAAAGATGCATTGACCCATATTTCTTCTTAACAAAAATAATAGGTGTACCCCATGAAGAAGAACTAGGCTAAATGAATCCCTTATCTAGATTATCATAGAATTTCTTCTTTAATTACTAAAACTTAATCTTCTCCATTATTTATGGACAATTTGAAATAGGCATAACACTAGGTATTAATTTTATTGATAACCCAACTTCATGATTATGGTTAAGAGTAGGAAAGTCCTCATAAAATACATCAGAATATTCCAAAACAATAGAAAAATTTTCTATGTTGAGATTAACCCTAAGTATTTGAGATAAATAACCATCATAAATAGGTATATAAAACCTTATGATGGAATTAACTTCCAATAGGTTTTTGGTTTCATCCTGACAATGAAATATGATCATAGGTTGATTTATAATATTGAATGTAATAGATCCAATACATGCCCAAAATTACATGAAATTCAAGTAGAGGAATAATAATAATATTTATTAGAAGAAAATTAACGCAAAATTATATTATTGAGGAGTTATATATTTTAGATAGAATCAAAATACCATTAGAAGTTTTCATTGAAACTCAACATATAATATTTGAGGTGGTGATTCGATATGATTAGAATATTTTTTAGATATAAAATACCTGGTAGAACCTAAATAAAATCAATCTTAGAGTGGATGATAAGTGTAAATTTTACCACATTACTGGAAACTTCCACATTTGATATATAAATTACATAATCTTGGCCTTCTCCCTTTAGTTTCTTCTGTGGTAATCTCCCTATACATTTAGAGAATTGGTTGACATAGTGCCCCATATATTTATAGTTAAAGTGCTATATTTTTATGGTTTCTTAATTAACCATGAATTCAAGAGAGTGATAACCTTTTTCTACACACATTTTAAAAAATCCATTTACCTTTAAGAAAGTATTATGGTGTTTTCTTCCACAAATATCACATGTTGGAAAATACACTTTTCTATTCTTCCCCTAATCCATTTTTTCATTCATTACATTCTTCATTTACTTTACATAAAATCCATAAGACCCAGATAATTCTTTCCCTATATTGATAGAACACGATGTTATATCCTCTTATGATGAGAATTATTTGGAGACTAGTTCCCTTCTAGGGATCATATTTATCTCATCAATGAAATAGTGAATCCTACGAGTTGGATTACGTACATACTACACTGCATGCCTTTCCAATTTTATAAAATTATCTTTATACTTAGTAACGTTTTCCAATTCCTTTTTCCTTATACTCAAGAATTTTCACCCAAAATTTTCTCATTTTTCATGAGGATAATATTTTTCTCGGAAAATCACCATAAAATCTTACCACTCCATGTTTGAAATTTTCTCTACTTATTTTGTGTTTTGAGTCAATGAACACCATTTATCTGCATGCCCCATGATTTGATAAACTTCCATAAAAACTCTCTCCCTATCACTACCTCTCAAAGTGAGAAATATATTTTCTATGGAACTTATCAATTTCTATACCACAAATGGATTTTTGGTTCCATTTAATGATACAGGATACTATCAAATGAAACAGTATAACATTTTTACACTACATTGCAGATCAGTTGGTTGATTCATATGAAAATGGTTATTGGTCATAACCAGAGTTATATTCCCTAATATAGTTATATTTTTTTAGTTATAACTTTATATCCAGCTTCATTGTCTTTCCCAGGAAAGAAATCCCTATATAGATTACATGCATCAATATGGTTTATATTCCTTGTACAATTAACTATTTCTAAATAACAATATAAAATAGATCAGATCATAAATTTATGAATCATTATATATAACTTTGAAACTAGTAAAACCCATAAAATAAGTTAAAAATTTATGAAAAACTATTCTTAGAATCATAATCTTGGTTTCATTGGGGAAATTATAAAATCATAAAATTATTTTCAAATATGTGATAATGGTTTGTAATAGAAATGTAAATTTACACAATAATATACCCTTGGAGTGTCATATGAGGTGCGTAGTATAGTCTTACTCATTGTGCACCAGAATCATGGTCATGATATACCCAAACAACTATTTTAGAGGTTATTACCCATATATACATATTTTCTAAAACCAAATCCACTTTTAGTTTCCAAACATGGATGTATTTTCTATGAAAACCACAAATATCTAATTTAAAAAAACATTATGATATTATTATTTATATGAAATTATTCTTAGACTCTATCATAGTGTTATGTTATCTAATCTATGTTTTCATAAATCTAGTTCCTACAGTTTCCATTAACTTTATCTAATTCCAATTATAAATACCCCTACCCTAATAGAACAGAGTTAGTGGTTAATTTATTACATTATCACCATATAAAAACTATCACATCCCAAAGGAAAAAATAGTTTAGTACTCTTGGTAAACTAGATAAAAACTTGAATATCACATTACATTTGAAAACATAAAATACAACACATTATTTTATTTTAGAATTCCATTATTATCTTTAGCATATGATTTCATATCATTTATAGTAAATATTACAGGATCCTTGGATAAAGGGAATCTTTGGAAGGGGATGAGCTTGGATTCCCTGTAAGGGATTGCGTAAATAGGATACTATCATATAATAAATAAGGAATGAATAATATGGATGGAATAAATGATGTTAAAAAAATGGAATATAAATAATAACATGATCTTGAAACTTATCCAGTGATGAAATATATTTTTAATAATCTCATGAGCATAAATAATTGATTCCATAATGATGGAATTTGTGATTCAGGACATTTAAAACTTACTATCAAGGCCTAATTTTATAAAATATTACATAAATGGGTAAGGCCTTAGAAAAAAAATACCCAATCTATTTTACCTCATAAGATTTAATGATTCATTTATGGGATGTGTAATTCCAATACCACCAATAAATTAATAATTTTAATTCATTCATTATATAAATAAACAATAAAACTTAATCAATATGCCTAAAACATCAATAACTGTTATATTGGAAGAATTGGCATACATCATGTCAATACATTCCTCAGTCAAATTGATCATAAACCATGCAAAGTAATATATAGGATGTAATCATTATATTATATCCACACTAAATCAAAAGAATCATCAAAATATGTTGAAAAATATGAAAATATATTTAAAATATTATTGGGATATTCCTTGATAAAAATAACATTTTCATTATGAGAACACTTATTTGAAATCTAAAAATTTCAAAAATATTATGAAAAATAATTTTCCTTGGAAAGGACCACGGAAAATTTTAAATTAAAATTTAAAACATTGAATAATCATGATGGTGGGAAATTCATTTCATGACGAGTATGTTAAACACATGTTTTTTTACATTTTCAATAAAAAGGAAAAAAACCATGTTTGGAAAATGATAAGAAGATTACTTGGGAACTTTCTTACACAAAGTTAAACATGGGTAGAAATTAATTAAAAAATTCATAGTATAATAATACAAAATGTTTTGAAAAAAATTTTAAATAAAAAATGGACATGGATGAAAAACTTTTCTCACCAAAGTGAAAATCGTGTCTATTTTTATTAATAAAATTTCTAAATATTTTTAATTGAAAAAGGATGAAAATGGTACTATTAATTAAAAATTACATGAATTACCATATAAGAACAAAATATATTAGGTTTAACATATAAATATAATATAATTATCCCAATAGATACTTAAACATAAACAATCTTAAATAATGGAGAGATTGTGAAATAAATCCTTACCTTAGGTCCAACTACCTTTATAAGTGATTTAAAACTCCTATATAATAAATTTAAATTTAATAAAATAATATACTAGAACCATATATTTTTAATATCATATATGATACAATTATATTATTTCAAAATGTGTTTACTAATAATTATTTATTAAAATTGACATTTTTTTTGTATTAACTGTCTCATTTTTCATGTATGTTTACGTTCACTAGTTTCAGTCCTTTGGTATTTGACATGGTTCCAAAATATATAGAATTACCATCATGATATAAATATCATATGTATATATATTCAATATATATATAAATTTAGAATCATCCATAAAATGTAGATATAGAAAAATGAATTATCCCATTCATAGAGATTATAGGTTGTATGTACACATGAATGTTGTGTTCACTTTTCGATAGATGGAATGAAAGAACATTAATTAATAATTTGATTTTATATAATAATTTTTATATAATAAATATAATATATATAATATATATTAACTAAATATGTCATCACTACCATCCATGAAAAGAGGAAATGAAAAATGAATCTCATTACTTCATGGAGGTGGCAGTCTACACGTATGCATAAGCGACGTTATCATTTTCCAACGTATGGAAATATAATAAGTATGTAATGATATTATAATTATAAATTCATAATTATATCATAAATTTTATATATAAACATAAAAACTTTCATAATAATCATCCATGAAATATGGTGGTGGAAAATGAATTGTATTGCTATGTGGAGGCATCAATCCACACGTACGAATGAGCGATACTTTCATATCCCATTTCATGGAAAATAGGGTGAATAATGGTGTTTAAATAATAATAATAAAATTTCATTATATTTATGATAATGAATTTATTAAATTATTATTAACAACATATATTTATAGAATGTAAAAGAATAAATAATTTGAAAGAGGTTGAAGAGGATGATTACCTTTCCATCAATTAGCCTCATTAGATCCTTTATTAAGGACCTTTGGAATGGTATTTTAAGAATATCATAACATATAATTAGTGTATAGGTAATTTTATAAGATAATTTTATGGGTTTTTGTTAAGCTATATGCCTCAAAGTTGTGTTAATAAGAGAAAGGAATGGTTTCTTTTTGTAAGCGGGCAAGATGACACACTTGGAATTTCATAAAGATTAATATATAATAATAGAATACTCAAGGAAAATTATTCCAAATGGAAATAGGTACAAATTTGGTATATTATGAAGTATAAATATGGCCTTCTAATAGGATTTATATAGTTTTAATTGGTAAAAATACCCTTATCTCTTCGTTTAAACCCCAATAAATCCCTTTTGACCTTAACTATTATAATGGATTTTTACTATTTTTACTATTTTTAATATTCATTATAACCAAAAAATTAGTTAAACTTATTAACTCACTTAAATTATTATGGTTAAAAATATGGAATTAATTTTATAAAATTCAATTTATATAAGTCAAATAATTTAATTTAAAATTAAACCCTCAAAACGCGATGAAACACGGTTCTCCATGAAAAACATTTTACTAAGTAATAAATGTTTTATACAAAAAAACAAAATAAAATTGATTAAAATTAATTTAATTGGATTATAAATAATTTAAATTAATTAATAATATATTTAATCTATTTTAAAATAAAATTTAACTTTTTAAATTCTTGAAATAAAAAGTTAGTTTTTAATAAAAATCATTATTTTCACTATTAATTAAAAAATAAAAAATTTGGAAAATAATCAAAAACTCAGTATAAGATTATTTTTTCATGATTATTTAAAAAATTAATTTCATTTTTACAATTTTTTTTCTAAAAGTTGTATAAATTAATTATATTACTATCTCACAAAAATTAATAAAAATTATTTTTGGGGAAAATGTATTTTGAAGAATAAAATTAATATACTATAAATTAATAAATTTGAGTTACATAAACCCTTTATATTTTTTGTAATATGGTTAATATTATTAAAACCACCAATTTAATGACTACTTTATAAGTTCCACATTTAAATAATAATATATTTTCAATATAATGTAGATCTCTTAAAGATCGATGTCATGTATTAAGCAAGTTATTCAACAATTAAAATTTATTTAAAGTGAAATTTATCATAAAATCATAGGGTGTTACCCATCCAATCACTACCATCACTACACAACAAACCACATCACACAAGGCAACATGAAATAAAATCCACATATAGCATCACAAACCCGCTACCACAATTTATGTTAAAGGGATTACAATACTTTACTTTATTATTCAGCAAGGGTTTTCTCAAAAAAATCTATATTTCCCTGGGGAACCAATTTATTAGCCATATATATATTATTATCCTTTTATTTAAGGTGTGATGAAATAGTCATCCCAAAATGGGTCTCACATATATATCAATTACAACATATGAAAGGCTCTAATAGTCGTGATTTTTAGTAATGACAACAAGCATGTATAATCTCAATAATAATAATAATATAAAGGAGTAAAACATGTGATTTCTCCCCCATTCAAATAAATTTAGATTAATCCAAAATAATACATATATTAATAGGAATATTAATATCTAAATAATGGAAGGAAAAAGCATGAAATCCCAACACATGCACATAAGTAGGGAGAGAACAAGGATCCCCTACATGGAACAAAGAAGATTTACATGATTTTCTAAACTAAAATAGGGGATGCATGCATAGGATAGAATCACCATAGGATAAACTCAAACCAATTCCATCTAGGTTCTATGAATCGAAGGGAAAATGCTCTATAACCCTCTGTTATGAGATAATTCAAGTAATAATTAATGAATTAAAGATCTTTGTTTTATAATTACAGATACAATACCATCTAGATTTCAGATCGGAGGATAGACATTAATTAACCATTAATTCATATCTCATTAAATTCAAAACAGAAAGACCAATTAACAACCTTGATCATCATGGAAATTCAATGATACAATTATATTCTTTAAAAAATCATTAAATACCCTTAATTAAATTTGTAAAACCATATTCATGTTAAAAATTAATATTAATGACTTTTAGGGGTATTATAAGGAAAACATTAAATTTCAGAAATTTGGATAAGAATTAAGATGACCATATTAAAAAACATACTATCTGAACAAAAAAGTGACCACATGATGGAAACAAGTGACCATGCGAAGTGACCACAGGGACAACCAACCTACCACACAAGAAAATAATTGACCACACAAAGGAAATAAGTTATCTCACAAAATGAATGCTTGGACAACTAACATAATACACAAACAAAAAAATGACTAGATGATGGAAACAAGTAAATTTGGTTGGTTGTTAATGTGGTTTGTTGTTAATGTAGTTGGTTATCACAAAGGAAATAAGTGATCACACAAAATTAATTCTTGGAAAACTAACATAACACACAAAAAAACAAATGACTGAATGAAGGAAATAAGTAAATGTGCCAATAGACCACATTAACACTAACCTATCACACAAAGAAATAATTATCCCCAAGAAGGAAACAAGTGACCATGAAAACTAATATCCTGACCAACCAACCTACTGCATAAGAAAACAACTAATTTCTTGAAGGAAACATGTGACTATGAGAATAAAAAATCGAACAAACTAGATAGAAAATAATAAAAAATACCCTCTTGATTAATGTATGCACCATGTTTGTACAACATAAATTATTCCATATATCAAGGTTGTGGTATATCAATAATCTATTCCCTTTGAGCAACCATATGTGAGTATATGGTCCACTCATAGCCACTTCCTTTCTATGTTTCTTCCCCTACAACGTGGCCCATTATCCTTATCAGGCCTATAATACATGACCCATGGACTCATCGTGGGTATGTGCTCCTGCAAGACGTACACACAAGTTTTCCCATACCTCTACCACAATTTGGGGCCTCTATTGATAAGATCTTCTATATAGGTTTACCCTTGGGTCCCTGTATGTGTGGTTAAGGGATATCCTTTAGGGGATTTTATTTTTTATGAGGCTAATTCATATAATTAAAAAAATATAACTATAACAGGTAATTCCAAGCCTTATCTCATATATGTCAGGCCAACCGTTACTAAAATGCCTTCATCATGAAAATATAATTTCATGGTCTTATTAAATATATTTTTTTCTCCAAAACATCCCTATAAAAAAATATGATTATTTTTCTTCATGGACATAAATTAAATCATCTTCATGCAATTACCTTTATTTTTTAAGCAAAGTTTTTTTTATATTGTAGTAGAACATGTTTCATCAATGACACAAGTCTTTGGAACATAATATGATTTCAAAAATCATTAAATTTACAAGGATAATTATCCAAATGTTACATCCAATTCCATTCAATGAATTCATAACAATTATCTAGGTATCAACACTTCATCCACATATTAACTAACTAAAAACAAATGCAAAATGGGCTAAACCATATCCCCCTATTTATTTTGTTGTTAATATCCCTTCACATATTTAAAAGTCAATATATGTGATAAAAATTCTACCCCTTTTTGGAAATAAAATGAAAAGGGAAATTTGTGGGTCTTATCATCTCATATTTTTCAAAAAAAAAACATGATCTTCTCCCTTATATGAAAATATCTTGATCACTTATAATAGAGGGATGATCTCACATGGTTCTCTTATCAAGGAGACTTTAGTAAATAAACTCTACATATATGTGGGAAAAACTAGTGTAGAATACAGGAGATACACAACCAAGGTTTTCTAAGTTCCTATAAACAACCATGAATGTAAAATCATTAAAAAATATTCTCAATTATTTTATTAGGGTTTTCCAAAAAACATATTTATCAATAAAATGATAAATCCTACCAATAGTTCAACAAAAAAATTAAAGAGTTAAAGTAAAAATGATATAGCTACCCATTTGTCTATTCTTTACATCAATCAAGAACTCCCTATTAAGATATATTATAATAAAATAAAGAATAAAGGATGAAAGTGTGATTGAATACCTTCAACATTAATTTTGAATTTGTCCCAAGGTTTTCATATTCAATATCAATGTTCCCCCCCTTAAGGGACGCACACTTTTTTCCATTTTAGGGAAGTTAGTAGAATCAATGAAGTAAACTCTCATGATGTTTTCAAGAAGTTAAATCCATAAAAATCCCCTTAAATTCCCTACATTTTTAGTTTATAACACATAAAATAGTTGGTAATTATGAGGAACCTCTTGTTTATTTAAAAGAAACAATCAAGATGAGATGTTTTTCTCATATTTTCTTTATCATTATTTCCAATCTCATTATGGTGTGTTATTTATTTCTTTTTGATATGGTTCATGGATTGTGCACATATTTTTTTCCCATTAACTTATTCTTTTTTTGGAATATCTTTTTCCACCTCCTTCACTGTTAGAAAAACCTCCTCTAAAATTTGGTTTCTTTTCTACCAAAATTATTTATTTTAGTTCTCATATTTTTTTTATTAATACAACATTTTTGTTGATAATTTTCATTATCCAAAACATTGATCCTATTTTTCATCTTGATATGCCTTTTACAAGGATAATAAATATTTTGGAAATTTATAGGAGTGGTGTGTCTCTATATGGATTCATTACCCTTCCATGAATTCCTATAAGTGTAATTCTTTTCTATATGATCGAGGTAAGAAAAATTTTTACCAAAACATTCATACCTCATTTGGTCTCTCCTTGAATGAGTAGTTGAAACTAATATATTTCTTATAATATCTATAAGATTTATCTTTGAAAAATATACTCATGATGTAACCAAATATTCCAAAATAAAAATAATTTGATGTCTTCATGTTTTACGGTACTAGTATTCCAAATTACATATTTGGTTTGGTCTTTATTTATATATTTGTTAAGATATATTTTAGAGGAATATTCATTTTTTCTTTGGAGGTATTCATATTCTCTTCAAGATCTCTTATTTTCATATCATTCAATTTTAACTGAGAAACCATTACTTTCATATTTGAATCAATATTCATTCTTGATTGTATCCTATATTCATGTTGGGGTTTAATAGATTTGATGCTAACCTTGAAATCATTCTCCATGGTCATTTTTTACATTTCTTAGGAAAGATCTTAAATCATATCACATTATCCTTCAACTTGGTACCTATTTTATTTATGATTATATTTAAGGACACTTATTAAATTTTTAATATTTTTTTTCTAAAGAAAAGTACTTTTTATTGAATATTAAACTTCATGAATGATTCTCCCTTGGTATTATATCTCATTTCAAGAGTATTATTTGGAATAACAAATCTATCTTGTTTCCTCTTCATCACCAGAATCACAATTCTTTTTGAACTTCTTGTGAGAGTATTAAAGTGTACATTCTTTATCCACGTTAGGATTAGAATTAAAAATACACTTGGTTTAGATTTTACCTTAACTAGAGATCATACTTGTTGGATGGATTATTCTTTAAAATTGTTTACCTTTCTTCTTCACTTTACTCTTTTTCTAATTTCTTGAGATAGTGGTGATTATTTCATAGATATATTTCTCAAATTAAATCTTCAAAAACAAATTGGATAATTAGAGGTGACCTTCCCTCTAATACCAATTATAAATTCCCCGGTTGGAATGACCACTAAGAGGGAAGGGGTGAATCAATGATTTATTTTTATGAATTAATTTAACTTCAAATTAAACATATCAAACATGATAAGGTTATTGATACACTCAGTATTATATCTCAACATAAACTTGTGTGAAATACTAAAAATGGATAGAGAAGCACACATGATTTAAAAGGTTCATCAATGAATGGATTAATCCTTTCCATTTTGGATAGACACCATAAAGTGGATTATTAACTATCAAACAAGTGAATAAAATTTATTTAAAATCCAACCAAAAGTATTCTTCTCTAGCTCCAATAATGGGAATATATTTTCTTTTATCTCTAACCAAAACACTTCTTGCTCTGGCTCCAACCGAGAGACTACTTATACTTATTTATACAACCAAAATATTTCACCTACTCTCAATACTAACCAGAAGAATTTACCTTTATTATAGGATTGATACACTATAGGATGATTATTGATCTTATCCACAAGATTGTAGGATCTGACTTTCATTTTTTACAGCATCAATAACTTTAGCAATGCTTTCCTCAGGACTCCTTCATCATTTGGTGGAATGTGGATTATTCTCATTCTATGAATGCATGGGAACACAATTTGATTCTTCTTCAAAAGAATCCCATAGTCAAACTCTTTATATTTACGATATAAGAAGGTATCAGGATCTAAAAGGATATTTTAATTTTGTACTTTTCTTCATCACCTGGATGTAAATATTTATACAAAACAATTGTGCATGGGATATCAATGAATTACATTATTTAAATTCATCATTGAAGTCCTCATTTAAATTTATTTATAAATAAACACATTTATTACTCCTTAAAATATAAATACCCAAATGATGTGGGTATTATATTTTATTCTCAGTGTAAATACTCCAAATACCATGGTTTTTATTTTACTCATTATGAATACCCCATAGACCATGGGTATTTCATTTCATGAAAGCATATATAAAATACCCAAGTGAACTGTGGGTATTTTATTATTCATGGATACCATTAATAATACCTGAGGGGTTTGGTTATAACCTCCATATTCTCTCTGATTTTTTATTATCCATGGATCACTATGCGTGCATGCATTATACATGTGGAGTGCAACTCATCATTCACGTAAATGAATATTCATGCACCAAAAAAGAATTACTTAAAGGTTTCGGGTCTTCATTTTTCTCCATATGGAATCATCCATCCTGGCTCACCCTGCATGAATACACCTCATCATTTCACATGGATAAATACTATGCTCATCACTATAGATAACCAAATGTTCAGGTTCTTTAATTTTCTACACACATCATAATATAATTACATATTATCCTCCAATTAATTACCAAAGACTCGGAATACAAAGTTAATTCAGGTGGATTCTTCCCTTTTTAAAAACTCATGGCATAACTCATCATCATTAATTATTCACAAGGTATATTAAAATACAATACATCTCATCAAAATAACTGAAAGATTTGGGGTATTTGTTTCTTCACACGATAAGTAAATACTAGTGGATTCTTGGATGAGCATGGAACTCTTTATATCGCCATTCGATTATTATTCATGTAATTTGAATTTTCATGCATGACCATTTAGATCATACCTATGCAATAATCTCACCATTTACATAGTCTAGGTAGTCAACTTCATTAGGAGAAATCAACATTCTTGTTCCTTTTATTCATGCATGTACATGCCTGAATATCATGTGCAACAAATGATTTAGATTCACCTAGATCAGAAGAGTTCAATGTAGATATCTAAATCATGTACATGAAATTGAATTGATATTAGTGGATTAAAAATGGAAGATAAACCACAATGAAAACAACTGGGATTATTGGTGAAAGAAGAAAATACCCCATCATGAATGGATGATTCCGATCAAAGTGATTGGATGACAGAGTAAATTTCTTACTTTTTAATGGAAAATTAATTATTTATACGTTGTATTTTTCCCAAATTGAATATTCTTTATATCTGGATCATGGTATATCAATAATCCTTTTTCTTTAAGATTCTAAATTCAAGCACGAGGTCTGATCCCAACCACTTCCTTTCTGCACTACCGCCCCTATGGTGTGGCCCATTACTCTTAGTGGTCCTATAATACATGAAAAAATCACTCCTTATGGTTGTGAAATCCTAAGGGACTTAGATACAGGCCCATCCACACCTCTTCCACCTTATGTGGCCTCCTTTGGTAGCATCTCATATGGGGGTGACCATTGAGTCCCTAATGTATGGTTGTGGGCTAGCCCTTGGGGGTTTATTTTTTATATTATTCTAATTCATATACTTATAAATAATCTAATTATAACATGTAATTACATGACTTATATCATATATGAAAAACCAACCATTAATAAAATGCCTTTATCTTTCAAATATAATTGCATGGTCTTCCTAAACATATTTTTCTTTTTCAAAACATCACCATGTAAAATATATATGATTATATTTATATATGGCCTTCAATTAAATCATATTAATTAAAATGACTTTATTTCTCATGGAAATATTATTCTTAATATTGTAGTAAACAAATTTTCATCAATGACATAATTATTTGGAAATTAATATCACTTCAAAAATTATCATAGTTACAAGTATAATTTTCCAAGTCATTCAATTCTGTTAAATTAATTAATCATAATTATTTGGGCATAACCACTTCATTAACACATTAACATATTGAAAAAAATGAAATATGGGCTCAAAATTATAAATATAGAAAGGTAAATATCTAAAACACATGACATATAATTAATCAAATGAACATCAACAATACTATATTAGGATTAAATAATGATAAAAAATGTCACATAAATAATCACATGATAAAGAAACATAACCATGGATATTATAAATAATCGAATAATCACATGTAATATCAATAACTAATATCATAATGAGGGAATAAATAATTTTGGACACCATAACCATGTCATTAAGGTCTCATTCTAAGAAATATTATATAAATGGGTATGGTCTCAGCAAAAAACCTAAGATAGTTTGTCTCATGAGACCTATTGATGCATCAAGGGGCTGTAGTGGGCCCCTACCATCACTTACTAAGCCCAATTAATCCCTCATATGAAAGTGGTAAAACATAATCGATATAATAAATAATATTGGAAAAACAAGTAGTATATTAAATGTTAATTCTTTTCCCAATCAATAAACATAATCACGAAGTATCCGCAGTAGTATAGGGAATGGTATCAAAATAATACATCCTAGTTAAATGATCATAAAACATTAATAGAAATAATAAGGATGGTATCATTACATAATATTCCTAATGTATTATAAGTTAAAATGAGGTTTTTTTCATTGATGAATAGAAATACCATAAAAATAACATTAAAAACATTTTTAAGAAAAATAACCTAATAAAACTAAAAGTTCATAAAATATTTTGAAAATTTTTTTATATGAAAATATCATTGTAAACTTATTAAATAATATTTAAAACATTTATTGGTTATGGTAGAGTTAAATTCTATAAATGCTGTGTAAGTTAAAAAACAATCCTTTCATGTTTTTGATAAATGCCAAACAAGCCTTGTATGGAAAACGTCATGAGGATTCCATTTAGAACAATTTGTAAAAAAATTAAAACCATGGTAAAACTTTATTCAAAAAATCATTTAGAGAATATTAAAAAAAAATTGAAAACATTTTTATAAAACATGGATTTGGAATAAAAAGATATTTTGACCGAAGAGAGAAATAAAGTCAAATTTTCTTAAAAACATTTTCTCAATAACATTGAGTACCAAAGAGAGTAAAAATGGAAATATTAATTTAAAAGTTTATGAATAACTATAGTATAAGAATAATTATGAGTTTTTGTAGTTATATATCATAGTATTTCATCATTGAAAATTTATTCATAAATGATCCCAAAAAATGATGAGATTTTAAAATTAACCATTACAACTTTGGTAAATTTTTAATCGTATGCCCCATGAAATAAATAACATAAAATTAAACATTAAATACCATTAATAAAAAGGGATTCATTATATAAAATATCAAAAGATGCATTATATACACCAATCCAAAGGTATAAGTGGTGAATATGACATGTGTCTCACAAAGTAAATGTGAGATGAGAAACCCTTACCTCGGATATGATTTCCTTCATATGTGTTCATACCTAGTGTATAAAAAAATATTTATTATAAATATATTTTAAAAAAATAATAATTTATTTCATACCATATATTATTTACTTATATTTCTTTATGACCAATTTATTAACCATTCCTTGTTAAAATTACAATTTTATGTGATAATTTCTTCTATTTTAATGTATGCTTTTGTTCGGTAAATTCAGAACATTTATATTGATCATGGTTACTTCATATCAAGAACTACTACAGAACATGCCTTAAACTGTGCTGGCATTTAGCAGCACTAGCAAAATGTGCTGATAAATTCTATCTTTGTGAGTGCTAAAATAAACAATGATAAAGGGAGACCTTTATTAGTGTTTTTTAGCGCTTATAAAATGGAATATTTATCAATGCTTTATTTTAGCACTAATAAAAGTCCACAATAAAATAAAATAATTAAACAAATAAAAATTAACAAATTAAAAAATTCATTAGTTAAATAATTATTGTTAAAAATGAATAAAATGAATATATATTTATATATATAAATTATAAAAATTAATAAATAGTATATATTATGTATATAGATATGTAAAATGAATAAAATGAAATAAGCAAACAAATAAAAATTTAAAATGAGTTAATTAAGAAGAATATTAAACATTTGTTTAATTAAATAATTATTGATAGAAATGAATAAATTTAATATACATATATATAGATTATAAATATTAATAAATAGTATATATTAAACATAGATATATAAAATGAATAGATTTTAATAATTAAACAAAAAATATTTCAAATTTATTAATGAAACAATTATTAATAAAAATGAATAATTATAATATATATATATTAATTTTAAATAGTAATAAATAATATATATTAAATATAAATATATATATATAATGAATAAAATTTTAATTAAAATCATATCCATGGCTTATTCATTTTTAATGTTTTTTTTATTTTTCAATTTAACATATATCAAACTTCATGTGTTGCATTGATTTCACATACATATATATATATATATATATATGGAATTAATGAATTTTTATATACAAGCACCCACACATATATATTTACACAATATATAGAAACACATACACCTAATATTTATGTAATTTTTTTCTAATTTTAGAATATTTTAGAATTTTCATTATAAAATGATATATTATGTTTTTAATTGGTCAATTTTATTTATATATTTTTAATACTATTATAGTTAGAGTATTCATTTTTAATATATATTTTTTTATTTTTGAATTTGATCATTTTCTATTATTTATTTATATATATATTTATTTACTATGCTTTAGTATTTTCAATATATATATATATCCAATTTTTTAAAATAAGTTATATTTAATTAATAAAAAATATACATTTTTTCAATATTTTTAAGGTGTACTCATTTTTAATTATTCAATTTCACTCATTTTTAAAATACATGTATTTAAAATTATATATCATCTAATAATGTTAAAAATATATTTGTAAATAAATATTTATAAATAAATATATTTACAAATGTATATTTACTATATATATTTATTAATTTATTAATTTATAATTATTATAATAATAATAATTTTATAAATTAGTATTTATATAATTATTTTTAATTAATTACATATATTTAAATAATTATAAAATTATAAAAAACATATTTAAATTATTATAATCATAAATCCTTTATCAGTGCTAAAATTTAGTGATGATAAAAAGAATATTTATCAGTTCTTTTTTAGTTCTCATAAAGATAAATATTTATTAGCACTAAAAACCCACTATTAAAATATATCTTTATCAGCACTAAAATGCTAGCACTGATAAATATATTTTTTTATTAGCACTTTTCAGCGCTGAAAAATATTCCTTTTATCAGCGCTTATCATTTTAGCGTGGATAAAAGTGATCTTTATCAACGCTTTTATTAAAGTGATATTAAAAGTGTTTAGGATCTATTTAAAAGAACCCTAATTGTGACTTAGTCACTTAAGATTCTCAAGATCTCATAGAACTCCTCTGCTATCGATGGGACTCCTCTATATTTCCTCAAATGAATCAAAGATAAAATCTAATTCATTTCTTCTCTACTTTTCCACTATTGTTGTTTGATTTTTTTGGGTTATGTGTTTTGTGTTTTTGTGTTCTTCTTAACCATGAAAAACCCTACATCTCATCTCATCACTATTGAAATACATTGAGTGATTCTGGTGACTCTCGTGTAACATTGATACCCCAACATTCATTACTTCCACAATAAACCAATATATAATTTTCATGCACAGGTAGAAAACAACTGTATAGTGCCAAACGGATGCTCAAAGAGGATAAATATGTCCCTTCAAAGGTGCATGATATGATTCTATTAAATTCTAATCTTATGAAATATTTGTTTGATACAAAAAATGTCTCTCTATTTTATTACTTATCGTGTTTTGTATCATATGGGATTACATGTTGAAATGAAACCTCATGTGTTGAATCTTTTAACACCTCTTGTACAAAAAGAATTTCTAGCATTAAACTGTGAAACATGTTCAATAATTTTCATCGTGGATAAATTTTTCTAGGATTTCTCCATTCTTGAGATGGATATATTTGAACAAATTTTGGGAATGAATTGGTTAACATCCTTCAACATGTGAATAATTTGTTATAACCAGTAATTTAGTTTCAAATCTTTAGATGGTGTTGAAAATAACTTTTAAGGGTATTAGGATGTTAATGCTGACACAACAGGACAATTGGTATTGATTATTGTGACTATGGTGGATTAAAAAATATCCTAAATTGGAAGGTGAGGAATCCTTAAGCAAACAAAAGTGATGTCAAATATAGGTGGGTTAAGATTCCTTTTCAAGACCATTAGAATGGATATATTATAATTCCTATTCAATTGAGGATACTTTTTGAGTGATTCCATCGATATAGGTTCTTAGGAAACTTTAATCCTTATTTCCACTATGATGTGAAGCACTTCTATCAATGTGGTTAGTTGGGGAACCTCCAATAGTCCTTTTGAGATATTCCTTCTAGGTAGGGTCATTAGTTATGTTTGGTATATTATTTATGGTTGAGTAGTCTATGGATTATGCAATATAATGTTCTTCTATAGTGATGGGTACAATCCTAGTTTATTAAACTCTTTTCGATGGTCTTAGGACACATAAGATTCTTATTCTTTATTTATGAGCATTTATATTTCATCTGGGATTGATATTATAACTTATTCATAATGTTATGAACATCAATATTCTATATATATAAACATATGGAAAAAGAGTAATTTGTGTCAATTTTATTTATGTGTATCAGATCTCTCTATATGCCTTACTTATACCTACACAATGCCACCCTACTCTATTAACTCATTCCAGCTTCATACAAGACCACTGTGAACTGAATATGCATTCGTTGTTGTGAAAGAAGCATACAATACATAATAGTCATGATCAACATAAATTAATTTTCAAAAAAAGGACCACGAGTTTCACAAATAAGGTTTTGTAAATAAGGATTCATTTTGGTGAGATAGATATACAATACGATACACTCCACGCATAAAAGTCCACAATTTCATGCATCTTGCATGAATATTGTAACTATATTAGACAAAGATATAACACTTCAATACTACAATACAACCAACCTTTACTTTTTTATTCAGTTGATCATGAGATGCTTGATTTTCTTCTATCTCTTGATGATGGATTAGACTCCCTCTTTCAAACTAGCCTTCCTCCCATCATTGTAGTTTAAAAGTTCCTTGATGAGATACCTCCAGCTCAGATTGTATTCATTAATCTTTGTTAAAGCCACTTCCATGGCATTGAATACTATATCTCCCAACTCATTCTTCAACTCTTTCATCATTTCATCCTCCTCTTTTACTACTTCATATGAACACAAAAAATGAAACTGAAAAATTAATCAAAACATAATGAATGATTTTTTTTAGTTTCTTGATTTTCATTTTCTTATATGAATCACTTGGTTACTTTTGAAAACACTTCATCAAAAATTACTTTTATTTTGATTTCAACCACATTGGATCCTATTAGAACTCTATTTCTAAGCATACTTGGAAGAGAATACTACTACGATGAGTCATCTAATCTGACTCTTTAAGGTATTCCTCCCATAATGAGTTGAGCTTTCCAGCACTATTTTTGGATTTATCATAAGGATAACTTCTCATAGAAACTTATAGAAATTGATGGTTTTCAAGATCTCCCATCTACCTCACATAAATACCACCATAAGTTTGTGTCTCCTCTAAGACCTACTAAAAAAGAAACATTTTAGAGGAAGTGGAAAACAATAAATATTTGTGAGTGGAAGTAAATGAATGAAAGTGTAATTCATGTGGATCTGAATGCTCATTCATTTTTTTGTAATGTAATATGTTAGAAGCCGTAATAAAAATTTCATTTAAGTTATTTTTTAACCTTAGTGGAAACTCAAATTTCTTCTCTCAAATAGTTATTGCATGTTGTTTCTTGAGACTCATGCCACATCTCTTCTATGTTTCTTGAACTAATCTTAGTAGTAGTCATCCAAAATTATCATGGGGTGACTTTTGGTTAGATTAGTTCAAGAAACATAGGTGGATGTCCACAAAATATGGGAGATAAATATAAAAAAATGAAATAATAACTTTTTGGGAAGTAATTCATCAAGTAACTTTTAAACCACAATGATGGGAGGAAGGCTAGTTTGAAAGAGAGAGTTCAATCCATAATTAATAGATGTAAGACAATCAACATATGAGTACGGATTAAATAATGTTAGTGAAGGTTAGTTGTACTGTAGTATTGAATTATTATATCACTGTTCAAGACAATACCAATTTTCATGCAAGATGCATGCAGTTGTGGAATTTTACGCATGGAGTGAATTGTATTATTGTTATTCAAGACCAATTAAATGTTTGACTACTCATACAGAAAACATCTTCTGTACATGATAGTGTTACCAATACCGAGGAGGAATAGACTATTAATGATGAAACTGTAGAATTATTAGGGGATCAACAACATGTTGAAGAAAAAAAAACATTGCATCACAGTGCTAAATAAAATTATCAAGGAAAGAGTTCAGGGTATAAAATTTGAGGTTGGTTGGAATCGACATGGCCAACCTATTAACCCCAACAAGTCAATATTCATTAGTTATCTTGGGGTCACAACAAGGCTGAATGTTATGATTGATATTGATTCATGGTGTCGCGTCCAACCTGTAACAAAGAAAGTCCTTTGAAAATATATAATGATAATGTTCTAATATACTTTATATATTTTATTTAAAAATTATATAATGAAACGATGATTTAAGTTTCCATATTACTTATAGAATTTTTTTATTTTAGAATATTTCCCAAAGAAATTTGTCTTAATGGATACTGGAAAACCCCATAGAGGCTTCCAAACTCTTCTTATAGAGTTACATCTTAGGGTTGTTGATGGGAAAATAAATCCCTACACACTTCTTAGTTATGAACACATTATAAAGTAGAAAACATGGACTACTTTCATTAATCATTGGAATGATAAATCGTTTATGGTGAATTGCTGTCGATAATGCAATATTTGACATTATTTATTTTATCCAACTTGAATCAAAATTGTTAATTTATGAAACAAAAAAATAGTGTTGAAAATAAAGAACATGCATCAAAATCAACATACCCCTATCGAAAATCAAGGATGGGGTACGCTTTATTAGAGAAGAAATTGGTATGTATTTTAAATCAATAATAAAAGTTTAATTATGTGATATGAAACAAAATATGTTCCTTTGTTTATATGGAGATTGATGAATCAAAATCTAAACCAACCTCCATCTTACATCATGTGATATTGTAGAAGGCTTGTGTAAATAAAGAGGGTAAATTAGTTGATGAAAACTTAAAGAAAGTATGGGAAGAATGTTTATGTATGACATAATTATAATTTGTTATGATTTATAAAAATATTACATAAAAATATATATTATTTTTTCACATTTTTTATATGGTTTAGACACAAGAATCAGCAACACCCATACTAGAAGAAAAGCTACTTTCTGTAGCTTTGAAGAAGCTTGAACAATATGGTCATGATAGAGGACTAGGTTTTGGAGTCTCTCCTGGAACATATTTCAAGAAGATAAAATCACATGAAGATGCATATAATATGATGAGAAAATTATAGACACAAATAGACCCACTACAAGATATTATTTTACAGCCTGGTTTGGCAGACCAATATATAAGAAATGATCAAAGCGAACTAGCGGTGGAGAAAATATATTCACATGAACCAAATGATCCCACTAGTTTTGAGGCTAGTCATCCCCCCCCCCAACCACATACCAGACCCGAGTTAATAAATTTTTTCATTACTATTTCTCCTAAATGTGAATCAAAAAACTTCTAATAACTTGATATTACTAAAATTATTTAGGGTATAGTTGTATGTGATTTGTATTAGTCAATTCCCATGTATACCCATGTTTCGATGGGTATAGTGTATAGTATCCTTGGAGACCAGCTACACAATCAAGACCTATGATAAGATCCCATGAGAGTGGGGATTGAGGTAGCTTATGAGATGACTGCTAAGATTCTTGTTCCACTTGATGGTTTGAATATTACAATGATCGAAGCTTTTATTAGAGATTTCATAGAATGGTTATCTAATATTATAAAGATACATGTGGTACATCTTTAACAAATTTTTTGATATGAAAAATATGAAACATTTGATGATAAAAGGTCTGAAGTAAGGTATGATATTAAATAAGGATAAAGTGGTGGGGAAATGGAAGGTTTAATGAAGAAAATCTAGTAAATCAGCCAAGAAAACAAAATAACCTTATGAGAGTACCTACTCCCTGACAGTTAAATAGCAACATTTATTATCATTACAACTTAATGCAGAGGCCAAATTTAAAGATAAAACTATATCTTATATTTAATATGAAGAAGAAATATATGGATATTCCTTGACAGATGTAATTGGTCTCGAGAATCTAAATGGGATTATCAAGCACGAATGGTTAGGCATCTCAATTGTAAATGCATACATAAGGTATATTATCATAGAATGTTTTTCCAAATAGTTATCTAATATGTTTATTAATGTTAATAACTATTCATATTTTGTATAGATGTTTATATCACAACTATAAAAATGTAATATGATGCGAATCACGATTTATATTTATTAATCCCTATATTATTTCTATGTCATAAATTAATTTGAATGAGGAATAAATTAATAAGAAAAAAGTTCAGTTACTCGAACTATTTAATAAAAGAGCATCACACGATAGACTCTTTTATAATTACTAAAATGAAAAGGTAAAACTCTACAATATAATCACATAAAATATATTTTGAATTTTTTCATTACATAACTATTTTTGTTTTTTTGAGATGCACTGGATGTTGATAGCAGTCAATATAGACACCCTGAATATTTGTTTTTTGATCCAATGCAGGGATATACAACCAACCAACCACACGTGATGTGTATTTTGAATATTTATTACACTGCAATCAAACTTTTATAGATAAAATTCGAATTATATGTTCATTATGTGTTTTAATTCGAATTTTGTTATGATAGGGAGGTTTCTCAATACAATATAGATCATGGAATGAAGTTGGTTTATGAAGGGATAAAGCCGGTGGATTACAAAAAATGGAAACAAATTAAGGTATATATAGAAATATTTAACTATCAGAACAGTTCAAAATAATTTAATTATTTTAGTCAATATTTATACAGTTCCCGAAATAAGAAAATGACCCCTATTGTGGATATTATGTTTGAAAATTTATTAGATAAATCATAAAAAAACATGAAAATACTAGTATACCCCAACCATTAATTTTAAAAGGTAATTACAATTTCATTAAATAAATTTCATAATCATTCGTTTTTCTATATTTCCTCAGTACTATTAAGAAAAAAAAAACTTTGTTACTCAAAAGAAGAAATTAATTTGTTTAGAGATGAGTGGGTAGTGTACTTTTTTCATAATGTATGTTGACAACAAATTTAGGTGATTACCTACTATGGTTGTGATGTAGTATGAGTTATGACCTTCAAAAGATATTTGGGGTGTGAATCATTAGTGTCATAATTCTTATATATTATTTGTGATATCTTTCTCAAGGAGAATTATAATAAAGGAAATCTATTTTTTTAGAAGTGATGACTTGAAAAAAATAAAATTTTTGGGCAATCACGAAGGCAAAGGCGGAGGTGGAGGTGGAGGCAGAGGTGGAGGCGGAGGTGAAGGAGGAGGCAAGGACCGATGTGGAGGAGGAGGCAGAGGCAAAGACTAAGGTGGAGGATGAGGAAGAGGAGGATAAAAAGAATTGTCTTTCAAACAATAAAATTTTTGGGCAATGAAGTAGAATAAATATCATTCCATGATTGTGTTTTTGAACAATTGTTTAGAAGTGCACACAACACTTGTTACTTAAGATAAGAGCCATTGAATAAGTATTTCGGTTGACTTATTGAAATAATATTTTTCAATACTTGACTTGATAATTTGGGACATTGATTATTAATTCATTTGTGTTGTTTATGAATGAAACGCATGGCCAATTTTCACCTATTGACCAGTTAAGGTTCTGATGCTCTGCTAATGTGTATAGCAGCACTCGGGTCGAATCCTCGGTGATGATACTTTTTAAATAGTGTATTGTTTTTAGTTGATTGTATTTTGATTAGGGGGTTTTTTTGAAGAGATTAATTTAAATTATTGATTGATTTAACAATTTAATAAATATTGGTGCGAGTTCATTATTAGGTTATTAATCTTGTAAAATCATTGATCCTTGCTTTATATTTCATTATATTAACACCCACTTCATAAGATAACATTAATTGGAATTCCTAAGTGTTAAGGCTTTAATAAAAGCCTTAACTTAACTTAAGGTTCTAATCTCAATCAGATCTTGTTGATGGTGGTGTATTTATGGTTCCAATAATCCATGGAAACCACATGTTAAACAAAAAAAGTCCTTAATCCATGGCATGTTAAGTCCAACATACACAATGTCAATTCAAAGAATATTTATCGAGTAAAAGATATCAATCACTTAACATACCTAAATTATAACCCATCCTAGTGAGATATTTACTCAGACATTTGGGTGTTTAATAATCTGGTTATAATGATTAAGATTTTAATTTAAGAAGAGAAGAAAAACAAAGGGTTAATAAAAGAGTGGTGCGTCGAACACACACACACGAACAATGATGAGAATTTAAGATGGACTTTCAATTGAATGAGGAAGAAAAATAAGGGAAGGGGATTCAATTGTATTTAAACTATTTTAAGAAAATTAATATTAAACTACAGAATTTGGATGAGAATAATAGATATTGAAGAACAAACTTTCATTAAAACATAATTACAAAAAAAGACTTACAAGATTACAATAATGAAGAGAACAAAGGTAAAAGGAAAAAAAGAGAGTAGGAAAGGTATATCAAGTAAAAAATTGAGTATAGAAGGTTTTCCCAAGCCTTTGGAAAGGTTTTGATCATTCCAATTGATGTTATTCTCTTCTGAAATGCCAACCCCTTTTAAGGAGAGGAGGGGGATGCATTTATAGCCCTAGGAAGTGAACTGTTTGCATTCCCAATCTATACCTCAACTTTCATTGCCATGTTGGATATTCAGACAGCCGAGTATCGAGACATGATCTTATTAAATGTTGTAGATAAATTTATTCTCTGTCTAATCTGAAAATGTGGCAGTAATTGAAATTAAGGATCCAAAGTTATATCCGATTGATTAAACAGTTTTAATCTATCCATTTCAATCCAATCCTTTTGAATTCCAAAATGTGAAAGGGTTTTTGAATAGGAAGATTCTTTCAAAGCCGTATTATTTCTTCAAAAAAGTCATCCACCTATATCTCCTATTCCACAATGAAAAATATCTGCTTTATTTTATTATTACATCATGATATATTTCATTAATAGTGTCTGGATTTTAATTCTCGACCAGAATTGTGGGATAAAATTTAAGTCATTAGTTGGGCCCATTTTTCTTGTTGTTGGACCTTAAAAATTTTATCCAGGATTCCTTTAAAAAATATAGAACATATGAGAGAGTTTCATAAAATTTTGGCTTCAGGATTTAGACTAGTAACTCAATAATCATTGATGGTCTAGTTTCATCACATATTATTTGGTTCTTCTTGTGTGGTTCATATGATCCTTCAAATGGAAGAGTTGGACAATGTTTCCTTATAATGATATGTGATAAATTGAATAATGAATTATATAAAATAAGAACCACATAATTTTAATCATTAGGGTGAGAGTTATAAATAAAATAGTAAACTGACTATGTTGGACTACTTCTAAAAATGCTCAAAAATTATACTTAATATTAAAATATTATATTTTCACACACATTATGCACATTTCATATAAAATAAGTAAATGGAGTATATAATAAGTCATTAAAATATTAATAACATCAATGAATTATTCTCATGTCAAACCCACACATGATTCTACTTGTATGGCTCAAAGTGCATGTTTTTAGTTTAAAATGACATTTTATTAAAAAAACACAAGTGGGTGCTCAAAATAGAGATTTTTTTTATTTTTTTGATACTTTAGTAAAATTATATATTAGTAATTTTGGATGTTTAAGAATATTTATCACCTAAATTGAATTCATGTTGTGACCGGTATGACTCCAAGTGCATCTCTTTATTCCAAATTGACATTAATTTTAGTGAAAAAAACAACAGACAACTCAAATCTAAGAAAACAAATTCAAATTGTTTTGGTACTTTAGGAAAATGATCCATAATTAATTTGTGACATATAAGAATCATTTTCACCTCAATATGATGAACTGTGTGATCGGTATCACTCCAAGTGTCTGTTATCAGTTTAAAACTGACATTTTAATACAAAATATTTTCACTCAATGAAAATAGAGAAAACATGCCCATATTGTCTTGATAATTTGGAGAAAATATTATTAATTAATTTTTGACATGTATTAATTAGTCTCATGTCAAATCCATATACGATTCCAACTATATGGCTCAAAGTACATGTTTCTATTTTAAAATGACATTTAAGTAAAAAACACAATTGGCATACTCAAAATAGATGAAACAAATTCTGATTGTTTTGATACTTTACGAAAATGATACATGAGTTATTTGAGATGTTTAAAAGCTAACCTCGCCTCAATCTGATGCATGGTGTGACCAAGATGACTCCAAGTGAGTCTTTTTATTCATAATTGACATTAATTTTAGTGAAAAATACAACTGACATACTCAAAAGTAATTAAACACATTCATATTGTTTTGGTACTTTAGTAAAATGATACATAAGTCAATTTTGAAATTTAGGAAATAGATTCACCAAAATCCAACACACAGTGTGACTGATATTACTCCAAGTTCCCGTTATTAGTTTAAAATTGTTATTTTAATAGTAAAAGTGTCAATCATTGAAATCAGAACAAATGATCTTGGATTGTCTTTATAATATTTGGAAAATATTTTTAATTCATTTTTGACATTTATTAATTAGTTTCATGTCAAAATCACACAATATTCCACCTGTATGGCTTAATGTGCATGTTTATAGTTTAAAATGATATTTTAGTAAAAAACCACAAGTGGGGTACTCAAAATAGAGGAAAAATATTCTGATTGTTTTGATAATTTTGGACAATTATCCATGGGTCATTTGGGACTTGTAGGAATCATATAAACCTTAATACAACCCACAGTGTGACCAGAATTACTCCAAGTGCATCTTTTTATTCAAAATTGACATTAATTTTAGTGAAAAAAAATAATTAACATACTAAAAATTGAGTAAATGCATTTGGATTATTTTAGTACATTAGAAAAATGATACGTAAGTCATTTTTGACAATGAGGAATCATCTTCACCTCAATCCGACATATGGTGTGACCGGTATGACTCCAAGTATTCGTTATCATTTTAAAATTTTCATTTTAATAAAAAAAATCATTACTCGCTAAAAACCAAGAAAACACTCTCAGATTGTCTTGATAATTTAAGAAAACAATTACTAATTAATTTGTGATGTGTATGAATCATTCTCATTTCAAACCCACACACGATTCCACTTGTATGGCTCAAAGGGTGTGTTTTTAGTTTAAAATGAAATTTTAGTAAAAAAACACAAGTGTTATACTCAAAATAGAGGAAACACATTATGATTGTTTTGATACATTAGTAAAATGATCCATGATTCATTTGGGGCATGTAAAAATCATTTTAACCTCAATCAGACACATGGTGTGACTAATATGACTCCAAGTGCTTCTTTTTATTCAAAATTGACATTATTTTTTGCGAAAAAAATTAATATACTCAAAACTGAGAAAACATATCTGGATTGTTTTGTTACTTTAGGAAAACTATCTATAAGTCATTTGTAACATGTAAGAATCATCCACACCTCAATCTATTGAATGGTGTGACCAGTATGACTCCAAATACTCAAAAATAACATTAATTCTAATCAGAAAATCAATCCACATACTCAAAACCAATAAATTGCATTCGTATTATTTTGGTACTTTAGTAAAATGATCCATAATCCATTTGTGATGTGTATTAATCAGTCACACCTCAATTTAACTCATGGTGTGACTAGTATGACTCCAAATATACCTTTTTATTCAAAATTTACATTAATTTTAGTAAAAAAACAACTCAAATACTCTATAATAGTTTTTTAATTATATTTTTGTTGAAAATTTTATTTCATTTAAATGTAGAATTTATATATTATTTTTGTAAATTTTTGTTCTATTTCTAGTGATGCAGTGTCTTATTATGGCACACTACACCTATTTCTGGTGCTGTAGTGTGTTGTAATATGACACTACAATTTTCAGCTTTATCAGATCTACTAATGCACTAATAAAGATGGCCTTTACAGTGCTAAATAAAAGTGCTGATAAATTTTGTCTTTTATTAGTGATTTTATTTGCACTGATAAAGACACCCTTTATCAGCACATTTCTAGCGCTGATAAAATCCTAGTCCTTTTAACCGCACTGAGGTTGTCAGTGCTTTTCTAGCACTGATAAAGGCCTATTCTAGCATTGTTAAAGATGTGTTTTATAGAAATGAATAATGTTAAACATGATATAAATATCATATATATTCATTATAAATGTATTTATTATAATATATAAAAGTTAGAGATTTAAAATGGATTACACCATTCATGGACAGGGTAGGTCGTACATACACATGAACATTGTTTCCATTTTTCTTGACAAATGGAATGAAAGGAAAATAAATATTAAAAAACCATTATTTAATAATTATTATGTCATATATGGAATCCATATTAATCAAATACATCCTTATTACCATCCATGTAAAAATAAAATTAAAAACCCTTCACAACACTATATAGAGGTGGTATTCTGCATATATGCTTGAGAGACATTATTATTTTCCAATATATGGGATGGTAGGACATATAATGTGAACAATGAATCACATCACTTCATGAGGGGATATTCCACTGTACACACAAGCGACATTATCGTATCCAACACAAAATGGAAATTAAGAAGGTATATGAGATATCATAATTATAGAAGTATAGTAATATTATATATATCAAATAAATATGTTAAATACATCATTATAACCAACCTTTAAAGGTAGTTTTTTAAAACAAATTACATTGGTTTGTGAGCTGATAGTTTGTCGTAAACATGATCAACTATTTCATTTCACATTTGACAGAAGTAAAGATGGATATAGGTTATAAAATTAAAATCATCACATATTAATATGTATAGGATGTTGGGGTTATTATATTATCCTAGTTTAATATAATTTTAATGCGTTTTATGAAGAAATAAATTGAATACCTATGTTTAATAATTTTACATCTTTTTTGAGAGGCTCTTTAGGTTTATACCTAAATCCTTATTTGGAGGGACTTCTAATCAAACTAAGGCCTCCAGGATGTGGGGAGTGAATTATAAAAGATATTTGGGTATGTAATGTCGAAACCAAATGATTTTGGAAATGGGAATAGGAGAATAGAGGGGGTTGCCTTTTTTATATGGAGGATAGGATAAACGTGGAATTTTAGAAAATATAAAGTGATACCCATATTTTTCTTATCAAAGAAGCCTAAAAATTGTGTTATTATGGAATATTAGAGGTTATAAGGTCATAATATGTCTAAAAAAATTATGGTCAATGATATGTCATTTTAACCCTTATCTTCTTAGTTTAACCCCAAATAAAATTGTTTTCACTTTAAAGATGGTAATTAATTTTTAGAGTTTTCCCAATTCATTATAGTAAAAAATTAAGTTGACCTTATTATTTATTATAAATTATTATTATTAAAAATATAGAATCCATTTTTACAAATTAATTAAACTGAAGTGGAAGAATTCAATTTTAAATTAAACCCACAAACGCGATGAAAATATAGTTTTTAAGAAATGTATTTTTCTAGAAAAATATGATCTTATATTAACTATATGATTATAAATAATCATTATATAAATTGAAATATAAAAATTTATATATATAATCTATAAATTTCATTTAATTAATTCCTTATTAGGGATTATTTTGATTAATTAAAATGGGGAAACATAATGCACTTGAAATTAGTTTTAAGAAAAAAATGCATTTTTAAACAAAAAACATATAATAAAATATAGTATAGAAATAATATTAAAATGAAATTAATTGGATTAAATATAAATAAATAATATTTATTTTAATTCAAACTCCAACCCATAGTGCAAGAAATAATAATCATGGCGGGAAACCACATACTCATGAAAAATAATTTATATGATGTCTATATCATGACACATTCTTTCAATACAATACACCATAGGTTTAATCCTAGCTCATTCATGGTTTTTATCTATTGAAATCCTTCATAATTATTCATAATGAAAATTTTAATTAACTAAAGAATATCCCTTGAGAGTGTCAAACTAGGTTCATAGTAGAGCCCATTTTCATGTACCAGGTAACACTTAAGTCAATCCCAATGAATATTTTTTTGGATTGTTACCCTAGTTACATCTGTTCCATAACCACATCAACTTATAATATTTGTATAGGGTTGTATTTCTTGGAAAAACACATAACATCTACCTTACCAAAACTCTATAATGTTCTTATTTTCTTATCATCAATTTCTTTCATTGGGTTATGTTTCCTAATTTATGTTTTCCTAAATCTAGTTTCCATAGTTTCTACTAAACATCCTCTAATACCAAGTATAAATACCCCAAATCTAGTATCCTAGAGTCAATGGTTACTTTATTATATTTGAATAAGATACATGGAATCACATCCTAGAGGACCAAATAGTTTAGTAGTCTTGGTAAACTAGATACATACTTTAAGTTCACATATATTTGGAAATATAAAATACAAAAAATTATTTTCTTTGAGATCATATTTATTCCCTCTAGAAATTACCTACATATCAATCATAAAACCTTTCTTGGCATCCCAGGGAATGAAAAAAATAAGAAAGTGGTGAGGTCTAATGCTTAGTAAGGGTATGAATACAGTATAAGCTAACATGAATACATAAGAAATAATCAGTATGAAAAGATAAATAACTAAAAAATATTTCATTTTATCAATAACTTTAACATGAACAACAATATGACAAGAATAAATGATGGTCGAATAATTCTATATAAATAATCAAATGAGCTTGAAACTTAACCATAGATATTCTAACTAATCGAACAATCACATGGAACATCAATTAATAATATCAATATGAGGGAATTCATAATTCTTTACATCATAACTATATCATCAAGGCCTCATTCAAAGACATATTACATGAATGTGTAAGGCCTCGACCAAAAAACCCAAGCTACTTTGTCTTATGAGACCTATCAATTCATGGAGGGGCTATAATGGGCATCACTCATCACTTACTAATTTTGATGAATTACTTATATGAAATGGGAAAAACCTAATCATCATATATATTTTTATTGAAAAAACTAGTATATGAAATGTTAATACTTTCTCCAAATAAATAAATTTACTCATAAACCATTCAGAGTAATTTGAAAAATGGTGTAAAAATAGTACATCATAGTTAAATAATCATAAAAAATATAGATAAAAAACAAGTATGGTATAATTACAATATATTCCAAATTTATAATAATATAAAATGAATTTTTATATCATTGATGAATATAAATAACATAAAATTTCCATTAAAAACATTTTTAACCAAAATACCCTTTTTATTTTGAAAATCACTTTTTGAAAATAAAAGATCACATAAATTTAAAATAATTATATTTGAAAATAAAATTGAAAAATTTAAACTAGTCTTTAAAATATTCAGTGTTCATGATAGTTGGAAACTTAGAGAGCAACAGCGGAAAAAAATTATTCATAGAAGAGTAAAAGGGAAAAATTAAAGAAGAATAAGAACATGGGACACAGAGATTTATGTGGTTTGTAAAATGATCCCTATGTTCATGGAGAGGTAGAATTTCACTATATTTGGGAGAAAAAATTCTAGAGTTTTTTATATTTCTCACACAAAGATTACCTATCCCAAAATGGGTGATCTTTATAGAACTCTCATTAAACATAAAATGATAAGGGATAACATTATGAAGGTAAAAAAAATCTGATAGAGAAATTTCTTTCAAATCCTTCAAGAAATAAAAGCCTTATAAGGTTCTTAAAGAAGATGATGTTTCTAACTCTGAATCATATAATGAGCTATATAAAAATATTGATGATGTTTTATCCTTTTTTTTAAAATGTGATAATAGGTATATGTAAATATAAAGGGAAACTTCCCTTAAAATGTTTTAAATGTGGAGACATTGGGAACTTTGTAGATAATTTTCCTTAAAGAAATAAATAAGGGGATAGAGATGAAGAAGAAATAAGGAAAAAAAGATCGTGGAAGAAACAGGTTCATAAGGATAAATCTTTTTCTAAAGGGAGAGATAAAAAAATTATTCAAATACAAAAGAAGAAGTTTCTTATCTAAATATGATGAAGAATAATAAAGTAAAGATGAATTTGGAAAATATATTGAAAGTATTAGATAGTATACTTTTATTTAAACAATGAATAATGAAGAGTCCAGAAAAATTATATCTGAAGGAGAAGAAGAAGAAGAAACTCAATTATAATTTCATCTTACAGAATAATTGAAAGAGTGTCTGAGAAAGATTAGAAGGCAAGAGAAAGAAATCAGGAAACTGAAGAATTAAAACTCTTCAAAAAATAATTAAGAAGTTTTTCCTGATGAGAAAGTCAATATGATGAAAGATATTGATGATTTGAATAAATATATTGAGAAATAAAAAAATCATAATGATCATATGGAAGTAAAACTGAAGGAAAAATTAGTTGAGTTGGAACTTGTCCAAAAAAAACTTTCTAAAGATGAATAGAGAGGTACAAGTTTTAAAAACTCTATCTCTGAAGTTGGTGAAAGTTATCATAAGGATAAAAATGAGAATGATTAACAAAATTCACCTTAAAAGGATAAATAGAGAGTTTAAATTGTTCATGAAAATAAGAAATTTGGGAAAGTTATGTATGCTGGAAAAGTTAGCAAAGCTAAAAATCATAAGTTTCTAAAAAAACGTAGTCCAAAAATGCTTCTAAACATTATGAATACAGAAAATCTATTAAAAATTATGGATTTTATAAGTCTAAAAATAAAACTAAGCTAAAAAAAATGTTGTTGTTGAAAATAGAAAGCTTGGTGGTCAACAAAGTTCTGTTAAGAAGGTTATTGAGAAACATGCTCACAACACTGGTGAATCTAAAAGTTTCATAAGAAAATACTCTTTCTACAGATACTAATGGAATTTTGGTGGATTTGTACATATGAAAAATATGTTTTGGTTTAAATAATAACATTATTATTATTCTACAGGTTATGAAAGGAAATGTTTGATGGGGATTCAATCCTCTCAAAAAAATAAGTTTGAGAAAGAGGTTCAGAATAAACCTGATAATGTTGGTGTGGAAATTTAGAATAGGTTCTAAACATTAGAAACTATTTCAGAAATATGTGAACAACCAAAACATCTTGCTAGGGGTTGTCTTATTTTGTTACAGGAATAACAAAATTTTCTTAACAATTCTCAGAAGCTGTTGGTTAAGAAAGAAAAGGGAGATTAAAATGATCTTGTTTTTGAAACCTCTTTGAAAGCTATAAAAGGAGAATGACCTTGGATTCTTGATAGTGGGTGTTATTATCATGTGAAATTATACTTAAAGTTATTTAATAATGTGAAAGGATTAAAATTAAGAATGTTAAAATTTGGAAATGACAAATCTATAATTATTAAAGGTGCTGGATCAACCATTATTGGGAATGAGAAGATGAAATCAAAGAAATATTTATATGTTGATGGGCGGGAACACAACCGACTAAGTTTTTAACAACATTATAATGAGGGTAAAAAAGTTATCTTACAAAAATATGTATTTTTTCAAAAAGTGAGGATGATGTAAAGATAGATATAAGAGGCCAATATACAAAAGGTAACTTATTTCAAGTTGGGGAAATACAAAACTCTTGTTACTTGGGAATGGTACAAGAAAATCAGTTGTGGCGTAAAATTCTAGGAAAAATGTTTTAAAGAAACAAGAGAAATATATAAAAGGGAGATAGTGTCTATGACATTCTTGATATGTCAACAAGAAGAGATTGGTGTTGCACTATTTGTCATAAAGGAAAAATTATAAACTCAACTCATAAGATAATTGATATTTGTTCAAAACAACCACTGGAACGCATTATAATATTTGTGGGCCAATGAGAAAAAAATAAACTAATGGAGATAATTAATTCATCACTTTCATTGATTACTTTACTTACATTACTTATGATATGTATAAAAAACATAATTCAGATGATCTGATTTTTTTTAAAAGTTTCCAGAGGAAATATGACCAGGAATATGAGTATTCAGTGAAGATTAGAAACGATAATGGTGGTGAGCATACAAATGAATAATTTGAAAGTTATCTTGATAATCATGGAATCCATCATGATTTCAGTTCACCATACACTCCTCAACAAAATGGTGTTGCTGAAAGGAAGAATAGAAGTCTGGTTTAAATGGGGTGAGCTATGATACTTGAACATAGTCTCTCTCATTACAATTGGAGGCAAGACATGAGTACTTTTGTGTATATTCCAAACCTATTTTTCTACAAGAAACGTTTAGATATGACTCAATATGAATTTGTTTATGGAAACACTCCAAGTTTGAAACACTTAAAGAGTTTTTAGTAGTCTATGCATTATAAATAAGAAAGGTGGAAATATTGGAATGTTTTTTTAAAGAGGTGAAGATGGGATTTTTCTTGGCTATGATCAGGAAGGAAGAGGACATAAATGACTCAACAAAGAAATACAAATAATAGTTGATTATATTGATGTTAATGTTTTTAAAAATAATGAGGAAGATAAACATACTTATTCTAATAAGGAAATTGAGTAGGATAGGGAATATTTTGTTAATAGTTCTAATAAGGATGTAGAAGTTGTAATCCTACACAAGAAGAAGAATCAGACTCATCTATTTCAAGGGATGAGGAAGAAAATCAAATAACTCATCATAGGATGAGGAAGCTAGTATAGTCTTAGAACATTATTGGTGGTAAACATCAAAATATTCAATCAAGAATAACTTCAAAAAAAATTACACATACTTCTTTGTATTAAAAAGTTAAGCCTTAAGATGTGAATTCAGGTTTTGAACATCTAGAATGGGTTCATACTATGAATGAACAAATTTTTCAAATACAAAATAATGATACTTGAGAACTTCTACCCAGTATGGATAACAAAAATGTTATTGGTACAAAGTGGGGTTCCCATATTAAATTGAATAAAGATGGTGAAGTGATAAAAAATGAAAGATTATTATTCAAGGTTTACTCACAAATTGAAGGTATTGATTTTGATGAGTCTTTTTCTCTAGTTTTAAGGTTATAAATAATAAAAATATTTATTTCTATTACTGCACAACAAAGTTACACAATTTTTCAAATGGATGTGAAGTCTGCATTTCTGAATGGGGATCTTGATGAGGAATTTTACATTCAACAACCTTGTGGCTTTGGTGTTGTGAAATATGAAAGTTATGTGTGTAAGATGAAGAAAGCCTTGTATGGTAAAAAAAACTCTAATAGCATGGTATTATAAATTGGTTACTTTCTTGAGGAAAATGAATTTCAATAAAGGAAGAGTTGATAGAAATATTCATATCAAGGAAAGTTTGGAGTTTTCCCTCATCGTAATTGTTTATGTTGATGATAATATCTTTGTTTGTTTGAAATGTATATTCTATGAGAAATTAAATAATTTATTGGGTTAAAAATTAAAAAAAATAAGAAACACGTTTTTATTTCTTAAGAAAAAAATGTCAAGATATTCTTAAGAAGTTTGGAATGGAAAATTTGAAACCAGTTTCCACACCAATTTCTATGGGAACCAAGTTGAGTATAGATGGAGAAGGTAAGGGAGTTGACTCAACAGAGTTTTGAAAGCTGATCGGAAGTTTCTTATACTTGACTTTCTCAAGACCCAATATTGTTTATGTGGTTACCCTATGTGAAATATTTTAGAGTGATCCTAAATAATCATATTTAATTTCTTGAAAAAGAATTCTCAGATATATAAAAGGCAAAAAAAATCTTCATTATCAGGTATTATAACACAAAAATTATTGACTTGTTTGGGTATTCAAATACTGATTGGGGAGGAAATTTTGATGATAGAAGATCCAAATATGGAGGAGTTTCCTTTTTTGGGAAATGTTGTGTTATTTGGTATACAAAGAAACAAAATTCAGTAACTCTTAGCATGATTGAAGATGTGTATGTTGTTTCCACTAAAACTACTACCAAACTTATGTGGATGAAAACTTAGTTGGAAGACTTACTTGTTGAAGTAAATTGACCCTTGATCTAGGGATGAGATAATCAACGTACAATCAACATTATAAAGAATATGGAATAACATTTTCATTCAAAAAATATTGATATAAAGTACCACTTCATCAAATATCATGTATTTAAGAATGAATTAAAGTAGAAGTGTGTTACTACATCAGAATAATTAGTTAGCATATTCATAAAACCTTTACCAAAGGAACCTTTTTCTAAATTGAGGTTGAATATAGGTGTCTAACCTATTTATAATCAATGTTAAGGTTTGTGTTTTTCTACCATATCTCATCTTACCTTTGGATAGTGTTTTCAAGGTGGATAATTATTTCATAAATCTATCCTTGTGAAAGCATGCATAAAGAAGGAGTTGTGGGTATGATGTGAATCTATCATGTAAGTGTGTGAACTATTCTAACTATTTTTTGGAGTGGTTATGGGAAACAAAAAAAAAATTATTCTAGGGAAGTTAAAGAAGTTAAAACAAGGTAAGGAAGAAATTTGAGGAAGAAATATGATGAAGAAAGACGAGGAAGAAAATATGAGGAATAAATATGATGAAGAAAGATGGGGATGTTTTTCATGAGTCACTACTTTTGGACAACATGGTTTTACTGTCAATGATTCTTGTTTACTACAATGAGTTAGCTCACGTATTCTTAGAATTATTAATAAGTAATCCATATCTTGATGATAAAAAGTTCAATAATTTATGAATCCTGGTTAATAAATAACTACATAGGGGGATATTGTTGGGACCAAGTTGGTTGGAGAAGGTTTTTTGAAGTAAGAAGTTTTTTTAACAAATTGGTTGTCTTTTATTTTCAAAGAGGATAAATCAATTCAATTATTAAAAGTTAAAAAATCATTCTGAACATCATATTCAGGAAATCAGGCTCACAATGATTAAGAAATTTCATCGTATTTTAAAGTTGTTTTCTAGAAAGAAAATGTTTATCTAACTTATCTTAGGTCTGAAATGAAAGGAAAATCAATATGAGTTTATTCATTGTGAATCTGACGATGCTTTGATGTTTTGTAATCCACAAAAGTCATAAGTTATCTAAGAAACTTTTGATGAAGTCTTGATGAATGAAAGGGTAGAATAGGTGCTAACAATTGTATTGAGCATCAGATTGGTTCCAATTATATTCAAGACAATCATATTTAGGTTTAGATTGGAAAGAAGCTACTAGGAAGTTACAATAATTTCCTTAGTAAATCATAGGATTCTAAAGCTAATATTCAATGTTTTCAAAGTCATGAGGAAGTCAGGATACATGCAGGTGTTTGTGGAATAAGGTTTTCTTCGTCATAATGAGAGAAACCAAAGGTGTTGGTTTTCAATCAGACCAAAATCCAAAATATTTAAATCTTTAAAGAATGAATTTGATAAGTATCATAATTAAAAAATATAAATAAATTGAGTTATGAAAGATATTTGGTATCGTATTCAAAAAATAAGAAGTAGAAGTAGTTGAATAAGTTTGAAAGAATCTACTATCTACATCGTAATGAAAAAATATGAATGAGAGTTGGTTCTGAGAATCATATTGAGAAGACATATGTTTTCCTTCTTACATTTGGTGTAGAGAAATGTAATGAAGAAACTATTTTAAAACATATTCTTCTATCGTAATGATAAAATCATAATGGGAAGACAGTATTTTAGGTGGTTTAGATAAAAATAATTAAATATCTTCAATTCTGATTTTTCTTCAAGTGGGTCAATAAAATTTGAGTGACCAAATTCTTTTAAGGTAGTGAAGAAATAATATTCATCAATATAAATTATAATTTCAATCAGACTGAAATCCTTCAGTCCTAAATTTATAAGTGGATCGAGAAATTAGAATGACCATCGTAACGGAGAATCGTAATTGGAAAATTGGAATGAAAAATCAGAATCAATTTTTTTTAGAAATACTGAAGGGAGACAAATTCAAGATAAGATCCTAAATTCAAGGAAGGTTGATGATGTAAAATAAAGATATAGATTTTAATGGGAATTGAATGAGTAAAATAAAGATCTAAGATTAAATTAATATTGGAGATTTAGGAGTTTTGGTAAAGTGGGAAAACCTTTTCAGGATCTCTCTTAAACCATTATTACGAGCCTATAAATACGAGGAGAGTAATTCATGTATTTTTTTCTTAATTTATTCATAAAATAATAGAGAGAATATATGAATTTCTAGAAAATGAAGAAGTTTTCTATATTTTTATTTCTTAAAGAAGTTATCCAGACAGATAATGAAAAATAGGATGATCATATTAAACTGATTACCACATTATATTGGATAATCAAACCGGAAAAATAATTTTTAGATTTCCAAACTGAGTAATAAGAAGCTCAGATTTGTTTCAAGAGGTATTCTTACAATGTAACATTTTTTGTATTGAATAATCAGACTTGGGAATCAAACTAATAAATCTGAATGAGTGTCATTACAAAGTCCATGATGCTCTTACCAGCTTCTGGGTATTAAAGAGAAGAATTGTTTTGATAGATCATATTTGAGAAAGTTGATCAAGAAGAACTATAACATTTTTGTTACAAACCTTTTATTACAATATTTCATTATACTTAAAGCACATGCACTATTTTATTGAACATAGTGATACATGCGTGGAATGGTATATCCTATTCATTGTATTCTACACAAATGGATTGTTTTCTAGTGGATGTTGTGTTATTAGATTGTTTTCAAACCATACCAAGGATGTAGCTACTCTTGTTAAGTAGTAAACCTTATAAATTATTTGGTTGCAGTAGATGTGTGTTTGAATTGTTTTCGGAAGGTAATGAAATATTTAACAGGAGGCGAAGGCTATTTCATAAGTATGGAAGACAAAGAAAGAAAAAGATATCACTAATTCACCCTCTCTCCCTCTCTATGATACTTGGATTTTGGATGGGTAATCTTAGACATTAAAAAGTAATATTAGAGTAATTATTATATGATTTTATTTACTATTTTGAGACAGTATAAAGGGATAGGAAGGAATTGGGATTTGGTAATGAGATGAAATTGGGGATATCTAACCCACATACAGAAAAAAAATCCAAATTTCCTCAAATGAAATTGATGTTTTCAGGATTTTGATTATTACAGTTGATTTTATTCCACCATTGGCTAATTAAATTGAATTGTAATATTATTATTGATTCAATTATATGTTATATTTTTTTGAAAGATGATTATAATATGGTATTACATATCATTCATTATTTTAGGCACCTGTTAGAATTCACATGCTATTTATTATTCCATGCCATATAAGATGCATTTATCAATTACATACTATTGTGATAGGTGTTTTGATAGATATAAATACTCTATGATAGATAAATTATGCAGGGGATTGAGGAAACATGGTTAGTTCTTAGAGTGTTAGTTGTAAACTAAGTAGTGTTTTTCTAATTAGGCTATAGAAAACACCCTAAACAGCCAATTGTGTCATTTTTATTCATGGACCATGAGTCGTATAGAATGGAACATGTTGTTGGGTGAATTATGTGGATGTCATATTTTGATTCATAAGGAGTATGGGACCTTATGGATTAGAATTTGGTGAACTATTTGGTTTAACCATTTAAAATGAATTGGAATATAATGGAATTAAAATGAAATGAGAATAAAATGAAAACTGAAATTATTCATAGCATACTATTTGACCTAGACTCGACCTTAGTAGTGGCTATTTGGAAATATCTCTTTCTTGTATATAATATATATGATGCCCAGACCTAACTCAAGGATTAGAAATATGGTTGTTTTTCTTATATAGGAAGGCTTGTACCTATCTTATTGTAATATATGTTATTTTTAGTTATGAAATTTGATAATGTTATTATTTGAGGAGTGTGTTTGGAATTATAGATACATTCCACCATGATGACATCCAGTTGTTGGATGGGAAGGTGGCAACGACCATGCTTTAGAGGCGGTGGTCCACGGGCTACTGGTGGATCCTTCTTTAGTTCTAGATGCGACACCAGTAGTTATACCAGAAACAAGTGTTGAGGCATAGTTCCATGAAATTTTTATGTGATTCATACAGATCATTCAGGGAGTACCGCAACCTACCTCAACTATGGAAGAGTTGACGCGTGAGTTCTAGTAGCAGCATCCGACCATGTTTTTGGGGGATGGTGGACTATAGGCTACATGGTCATGGTTAGAGACCATGCTATTTATCTTTAAACACCTATATACACCTCCCAAGAATAGGGTGAATCTCTCCATGTATATGTTGCATGATTCCTCCAAGAGATGGTGGGATGTCATTACTCAGACAGATCATCATCTAGAGATTCCCTAGATAGATTTTAATACAACCTTATATGATTACTTTTATCCTGAGATGTTGAGGGACAATAAATCCTAAGAGTTCATTCACTTGGAGTAAGACACGTTATCATTTATGGATTATTCATCCAATTTTATAGAGATCCAATGCTTCACACCTATTCTAATGGGTGACAAGTTATTTAAAGATAAGTTAATTGAGGATGGTCTCATGTATGACATCCGATCGTAGGTGAATTTCTTTCAGATGGATACCATTTTTGGAATAGAAAATTAGACGCTTATCACAGAGGCTAACCTGAGAGAGGCTGGAGGTGTGAGCCAGGGAGGTTCGACACCTAGACCAGGAATCAATGCATGAGATACTCAGTCGAGTACTAATCTTGTGGAAATATAGGCAATCTACAATGATTTTTCATAACTTTTCCTCCAACAGCCAGTGAGAGAGGGTCTGTAGAGAGTCCGCATTTAGGAGTAGGGTCAACAGTTTCTTGTTAAGAAGGGATTTAGAGTATAGATGACTGATCAGTCCGAGGTAGTGTTCATGGTCATGGTAGTCAGACACTAGATTTAAAACGACTGTAGAGAATATCTGATTAGGGTATATAAGAACTGAAACCAAGGCATAAACTATAAAGACCGAGCCGTAAAACATATCCTAATCTTGAGTTTTATTCAATCAATTACATTCTTTCAAATTTAGTATCTTTTCAGGTTTATTGTTTTATATAATTAGGTCATAACTCATACATAACAAAAACATAAAATAAAATGTGGACATTTCTAATTAGTATCCATTTTTACCATAATATACATTTCTAAAATAAATAAAGATTTATTTCATTGAAAATATCCATTCCATTCAAATTGAATCCTTATTTTCCCTTATATATATCCTTAAGTCCTAGTTAAAACATTTAAAAATGTGGTATGAGCACAAAAATATCATTAAGGGATACAAAAAGAAGGAAAACCATTAGTCCTTTGAAAACATTAAAACCTATGAAACATTATCATAAAGTAATACTCTTCACCCTTAAGTGGTAGTAAATATTTTCTTTTGAAGATAATATCATTTCATACCTTTTTTGTAATCACAATATTACCATAAAACCCATAGAGATCATAGATAAAACATACAGTTATCTTGGGAGATCATTATACTTGTCACTTTTATAAATCGAATAACCTTGTGGTTGAATTCTATACATGTCACTCCTATAAATGTAATAGTCCTATGAAAAAATTCCATACCCAATTAATTAGAGGGTTATCATAGACCCACCCATTTCTGTTTTATCACAGAACCACTCATCATTAGTTTATCATGAAACCACCCATCATTGGTTTATAATGTAACCACCTTTCATAATGTCCAAGAACCATATAAATATAATAACACATAAAAACTTGAACTTCTCAATATGTAACTCATAAGATTTTATTTTCACTCACATTAAAACATTTAAAGTTATTGAAATCATCAATCTATTTTCAAAACCTATTTTCAATAACAAAATACATAGAAAAAGTGAACGAGTGGTTTCTTTTTCTTTTCTAAAAACATGAAGGCCTGTAGTGGAAGAAAAATATAAAAATAGACATCAAATTTTATTTATATTACTTTTATATCCATACAAATAAATATTTAAAATAATATTAAGAATATCGACATGGAGGAAAGGATTAAACATTTAATCATTCAAAGTATTCCATACCAATTTGAACATTTAAATCATAAGCCCCATAAAAGAATAAAATTTTAAAAAAAATTAAATAAATTCATAATAAATAAATTCATGATATGATATATCTATAGGGTCTTTATATACACCACATAAAAGAAGGTGGGTGTCTAACATCAAGATATGCCTCAATGAAAGGATATTGAGATAAAACCCATTACCTTGAGTCTTACATGTAATGTGTGTCTTTATCTTACTAAATAATAAACTTATGTTATTTATTTACTTACTTCATGGCATTTTTCAATTTTATCATTATTTTTATTTCACTTATTACAATGTTTTATAGAACTACTTAAACAATTAAGTCTACATCAGGTGTTTTGACCATATTTGGTTTATGTGTCAAAATAACTAAGGTATGTTGACTATAGTCAAGGTTTTAATTATATAAATATATTCATAATAATAATAATGAAATAATTATAATATTTAAACATCAATTATACTTTAAAAACCAACCTTTAAATATGGTTATAAATAATGAACCAACATTACAATCATGGTGACGGTAGGCCATACATACACATGAGTAACGTTCCCATTTTTTAATGATCATTATGAAAAGACAGTAAGTTAAATTTATCTTCCCAAACTGATAATTATATAATAAATACGATAATATTTAAACATATATACTTATATATAAAATTATTTTGATGTAAACGTAATCACATCACATTGAGCAGGTGGTAGTCCACACGCCCACAAATGACATTATCACTTTTTTAGTGTGTGAAAAGGTAATAAAGAAAATAATATATTATATTTATAGAAAGTTAATTACTTCATTAATATCATATATATTTCATTTATATCACATATTTTTATTAATATCATCCTTCAAACATTCCATTTAATGTGTGAATGTATCACATCTATATGAGGATGCGGTAGTCCACACATCTACAAACGATGTTATCATATTCCCACAAAATGGAAAGAAAAAAGATATGTGTAATATAATAATTCCATATGTATGAAGACATTATAAATATCATATATATCATATAAAAATTGTATTTCCATCATAATTCCCAACCATGATTGTTAGATTGGTGTAGTATGGTCCGTTCAAGATGATGATTAGGCTAAATGCTTTCGGCCTATACTACGCACCAGGTTGAAAATTCACAGGTATATCCCCATGGTGATCTTTTTGGGGGTTTTAGGGTAAATTCACCCCTATTATGGGGGTTCGGGGGCCGAAGTCTCGTGGCCCAAATTTTGGGGGTACTGTAGAAACTTTGACCAACTATAAGAGAGCTGATCGGACGACACCAACAAGGAACTATAACAGTGTAGACTTTTGGCATAGCTACTGTAGCAGTGAAGACTTTGGAGACAATGGTACTATATCTATAGAGACTCTAGCATTTTAGAAATATCATTACATGATTTTAAATATAATTGAACATGAAATTACAATCCAGGGATCGTATAGTCTAATGTATTTGGAATATTAGTTACATAATTTAACATCATGAAACCAAAATAAAAAAATCTATTATTTAATCTTTATATTGAGATCCTAAATACAGTTGGCCCTTATATCAGTATAGGATGACCTGGGGAATATATGAAAAAAGTATGATCTAAAAATCATAGTAAGGGAATAATCATAGGAATAAAACATAGTACATGAGTTAGAAGACATAATATGATGTTATTAAGGCATGAAACATAAATAAACATAAGGAATAATAATATATATAACATGGAAATATATAATCATGATATCATAGAAAATTTTCAACAATATATCACCTGAAATAAACATGATTCAAGGATAACAACCAAGACAATATAACATGGTGGACAAAGTCCCATAAAGGAATCATGTTCACTCATTGTCCCAACATGACATCTCATGAGACTAAAAATTATCTAATGCATTGGAGCATAATATAATTCCACACGCACCCATCACATAATATCATTCACATGTGCTATATAATTCTAGGTGCACCCTTCACATCATAACATTTACATTATCATTCATGCCACATAGAACATATATCATTCTGAACATAAAATAATCCATCGCAAGAAATAGGTTTAATTTCATAAAGAATACATTAATGAATAAACTTTAAGGTTCATAAAATAACTAGTTAATAACATAATTGGTATATTAATCATAAATTTTTAGTGAATAAGAAACAATCTCATGAAAAGTATAAATGTGTTTTTAGAAAGAATAGTTCTTTTGGAAAAATCTTTTCATTTGTCATAGAACGATATTGGTAACATGTATATCTGAGAAAATATAAGATAATGAATAATAAATTATATTTAAGGAAAATTAAAGGAATATACATACTTAAAATGGGGTGAAATAGGAAAAACCCAAATAAAGAGAGTTGGGTTCGATAATTCCCATTACCTTATGTCTGCAATGGTTCTGCACTTTATCTTAATGTCCTGGATAATAAAATTAAATACATTAATTAATTAATTTATTTATAACCTTTTATACATGTAATTAATTTATTATAATTTCATTATGTTCATATAATAACTTTTTTTATGAGTTATAGTGTTCAATTTCATTGTTTGAGAGTTCTCGTTGTCTTAGTTTTCATGATCAGTTCGCTTGTATAAGTGTATAGAAGTTCATGTAAAATGAAAATAGAAATAAAAAATTAAAGTTATAAGTTATTAATTAACATATATAAGGTTAAATGGTTATATAAGTCATTTGGTTATTTTTGGTGAGGATGAATCATTAGATAAATAGTCAATGATAATTGTTTTGGTTAATTTTGGTGATTTTCAATCACAACAAACTAATTACATTTTATCATTTAGTATTATGCATACATATTAGTTCCATATCATAAAATTGGTAAAAAAATAAATTTTAAAATCTATTTTAAACCATTAAAAATTGTTTTATTACCATCCTTGAAGTCGTTAAAAGAAAATGAAGGCGCATCATCCATGATGCCGATAAATTGACACATCACATGTGATTATTTCAATTTTAGAACAAAAGGAGAGGATAAGGGGTATTGATAATGTATTATTCCATTAATATAGTAAAATTACATTATATTATAGATACTTTAGTTATCATGAAACTTGGATAAGAGGAGGTTAGGAGAGAATAAGAAAATAAAATAAATTGAATAGAAATTTAAAGAAAATGAAAGAGAAATTTACCTCTTGAATTTCTCCTCCTTGAGAACCTCCTTTGGGAAAAGGTTTTGGTATTTTGATGAGACCAAGTGATATTTTACATGGGTGAGGGGATTGGTAAGATTATTGGGTAGAATCTATAAAATTCTCAAAACTTGGAAGGTGTGAGGTGAAGAGATGGTGAGGGTGGTATTTAGAGTTTTGGAGAGCGGTATTTTCTCATTGTTTTAATCATTGGTTTGTTATTTTTGACCTAGAAAAAAATTGTTTTTATTATTATGACTAAATATAGTAAATATTTCATGTGATTTTGAAATAAAATTTCTTAACATAATCTTACATAAAAAAATACTGAAAAAATTCATGTATTTTGAAATTATCAAAAATTATTATATTTTACTATTAACTAAATATAGTAAATACTCCAATTGTACCACCATTGAATTCAGTATATATGAGTGATCCAATATGTACATACTCAGGAGGGATACCTCAAATATATTGGAGACTTTAGACATGGTAGGTTGAAGTACTAGTCGATACGTCATGGCTCTAACACGATCAAGGATCTTGAAGGGTCTGATGTACCTTGGACTTAGCGTTCCTTTCTTCCCAAATCTCAAGATCCACTTCCATGTAGATATTTTAAGGAATACCAAGTATGTAGCCTTAAACTCTAGGTCCTATTAATGATTGTCTACATAGCCCTTTTGTTGACTTTGGGATACCTTAATGTGATGTTGAATGGTTTTCACCTTTTCCACCACTTATTTAACCATTTATGATCCTAGAATCTTACATACACCGACTTCATCCTAACACATTGGAGTTCTACATATTTTCTTATAGAGGGCTTCATATGGATCTATTTAGATGCTTGAGTGGAGATTATTGTTGTAAGAGAACTCAACTAAGTGGGAATGTTGGTCCCATCCTCCTTTTAAGACCATAAAATATTCTCTCAACATGTATTCCAATTTCTAAATATTCTGCTTAGATTGGCCATCAGTTAGAGGATGATAGGCCATAATGAAGTTCAACTCAGTGCTTAGAGAATTTTTGAGACTTTTCCAAAAATTTGAGTTGAATCTCGGATCTCAATCAGATACAATAGATAGTGGTACTCCATACAACCTTACCACTTATATGATGTATATCTATTCAAGTTGATCCAGTGATAATTCCTATAAAATTGTAATAAAGTGACTTGCCTTTGTAAAACAATCCACAGCAACCCATGTATCTTTGTTTCCTCTAGATATACTTGAAATTTTAGTGATAATGTCCATGGTAATGTTATCCACTTCCATGTTGGTACGGCTAGTGGTTGTATCATCAACTTAGAATTTTGTCTTACAACCTTCAATTGATGACATACCAGGAACTTTGATGTATATTCAGTGATATCCTTTTTCATTTTGTCCCACCAATAGTTCTTACAGAGATCACAATACATATTTGTGGCCCGTTGGTGAATATAGAAGGTTGAGATATGTGAATCATTCAGAATCTCTTTCTTTATCTCTAAATTGGATGGAACACATAGTTGTGACCCAAATCTCATGAATCCTTCCTCATCCATTTGGAACTCGAAGGATTTCCCATTTCTGATATATTACTCCTTTTTCTGAATTTCCACATCATTTCTTTTAGAATCCTTTATTATATCGATAAGGGATGGTTGACCAATCATTTGAGATACAATTGATGAAAATCATTCATTAATTATCTACATGTCTATCCTTTGAAAATATAAAAAGATTGGATCCTTCTCAATTCCCATAATTGATAAAGACATCAGATCCTTTTTACTTAGAGCATCTTCCACCATATTTTAATTAACATGATAGTAGTGGATTAAGTAGTCATAAACTTTGATGAGCTATAACCATCTTTTCTGGTTCATATTAATCTCCTTTTATGTGAATATATATCTAAGACTCTTGTGATCATTATATATCTCACACTTCTCCACATAGAGATAATTCTGCCAGATTTTCAATGCAAAGATCATAGTTGCAAACTTCAGATCATGCATGGGATAGTTTCTCTCAAGAATTTTCAACAGCCTTGATATGTAGGCTATCACTTTATCATTGTTCATTAGTACACATCTTGATACCTTCTTTGATGCATCTTTTTACACCACAAAGAGTTCTCCACATATCAGTAGTGTGAGTAATGGTACAGTGATAAGCCTCTTCTTCAACTCCTTGAGTTAGTCTTCACATTCACTAGTCCAAGAAAACTTTTATCCTTTCTGATTCACTTGGTTAGTGGGTATAGAAATCATTATAATTTCTTCACAAATCATCCGTAATACCTAGCTAGCCCAAGGAAACTATGGACCTCCATTATAGATGTTTTCATGGGACACTCTTCAATTTCATTTTTCTTGGAAGGGTCCACACATATTCATTTTCTGGTGATTACATACCCCAATAATGATACTTCCTTCATCTAAAACTCATATTTACTATACTTTCCAAAAAATTTATCCCTTCGCAAAGTCTTTAGAAAAGCTTTCAAACACTCCTCTTGTTCCTCCTTTCTCTTGGAGTATGTCATAATATCATCTATAAAGACTACCAAAATTTTGTTGAGGCAATCTCTAAAGACTCTATTAATCAAATCGATTAAAATTTCTAGAGAATTTGTGAGCTTGAAGGGAGTCACTATGAAATCATAGTGTCCATAACTTGTTTTAAAGGTAGTCTTGGGAATATTGTTCTTCCTCACCTTTAATTGGTCATATCCTAACTGAAGGTCCCCCTTAGAGAAATAACTATCCCCACATAGATGATTGAACAAGTCATTTATATGTGGTAGGGGATACGTTTTCTTTATCGTGATTTTATTGAGATCACTATAATAAATTTAGCGGCTCATTTATCCATCCTTATTCTTGAAAAATATGATTGGTGCACCCCATGGTGAAGCACTTGGATATATAAAATGCCTTTTTCAGATTCTCCTATAATTTCTTCTTCAATTCTTCTAAATCAACATTGGACATTATATAAGGTGTCTTCGATATAGGCACAGACCCAAGAATAAGTTCAATTGAGAACTCAACCTCTTGATCTGGAGGAATACCAGACAACTATTCAGAGAACACATTAGTGTATTCCCTCACAATGGGCATGTATTCAAGCATGATTCTCTTCTTTTCTCAATCATTTCAGCAAGATATGATTTCTCATAAGGTAAGAATATCCACACATGAGATGATGATTATGAATAATATTCATCCGCTTATTTAGACTTGTACATAATTGGAGTATGCTTCAAGATGTGAATCATGATCTATCTTTACTTATAGTTGATATTGGATTTATATAAAGATAGTCAATCTATGCCCAAAATAGCATCAAACTCTACTAAAGGGAGTATGATAATATTTTTTGGGATATTAAGTCCACAAACATTAACTGGGGAGGATTTATATACTTTGGATGTAATAATTTCCCCATTTACTGTTATCATAGATAACTCAACCTTTATATTTTGAGATGGTGTTTGAATAGTTCTACTAAATTTTCAAGATATGAAAGAATGTGTAGAACCATAATCAAATAGTACTTTCACTATACTTGAAAAAATAACCAATATACCTATTTCCACATTATTATCGAGCTCCACCTCTATAGTTGTGATATAATATTTCTTTATTTACTACATTGGAGGTTGTGGTTTTCGATTTCCTCCAACAACCCTTAGCTTAGGGAAATGCCTTTCATTATGTCCATGTTCCTTGTAGTTGAAACACTGCACTATAAGCTGAGTTTTGATCTGAACCTTCCTTTAAACTTCTAAATTAGAGTTATTCTTCATACCCCTTTCAACAGTTATTGTCCATATCCCCTTATATTCCACATATGAAGCATATTATTATTCTCTTTAAGCAGTTTTTAGGATGCTTATTCCCCCACATTTGAAACATGGGATGTTGGGTCTTCTTTCAATTATGGGTTTTATCTGTCGATCCACCCATATTAAACTCCATTTTCATACTTTTATCCCTAGGCCCACAAGACCATTGAGAGTATACGATCCCCATTTCAAACTTAAGGGAACAACAATCAATCTCTCCATAGATGTAAAAGTCCTGAATCACCAATAATTTTCATAGACACGACTTTAATCTGCTAAAGAAGTGATCCACTTTGCTTTTGGTGTTCATGAATATTGGTGGTGTATCATGAAAGTGTTGTAAAGTTTTCTTTATATTCCCCAATAGACTCATCATCCTTTTTATTTATCCTGAGGAACTCCCTTTCCATCCTAAAAAAGAAGGTTCAGGGAAAATATTTATTGAAAATATTTTCTTGAAATCCTCTCATTCCATGAAATAAATTTCCTCCTTGGACTTTGTGTTCTTGATCAGTGTCCACCACTGATCAGCTTCCCCATAAACATGATAAACTACCAGCACAAATTTCTCTTCTTTTAAGCACTGGATGATAGATAATATCTTTACAATGGAGTTAATCGATTTTTCTGGGAAGAGGGGATCAGAAGATCTACTAAACAAGGGAGGCCTTTTCTGTATAAAGGATTCAATGAAAAGTTAATCTTCCTTATGAGAAGGATGGAGTTCCACATGATTCAAGTTATTAATAATAACATTATCCAGTTGAACATCTACTATCATGATTTTTTGAGAACCCATTCCCATCATATTTGGAATTTCATTAGGGGAATATCAAATTTCCTATCACATTGATTGTTGGAACTTGTTCTTATATTTCCCTCCATTAACTAAGAAAAAATTGTAATTAGGGGGATTTAATAATTAGCTAATAAGAATGTAAAAAATAATCTTTAAACATAAAATGATAAGGTTTTAAAGGAATACTATATCCTAACTTGTGATTCCTAGGTTTCAATCTAGGTTATCCAAGATGTATTTCCTAACATATACTCTTATGGGAACTTTCCCCCTAATAATGGTTCGTAATGAGATCCTTAATTTACCAAAGTATATCCCTTTAAAGTGTCAAACAAGGTGTGAAGTAAGACCCATTTTCATTTACCAGGTTACCCCGAGTCAGGCTGAGGACACCTTGTTGGAATTGTTACGCCTAGGTACAACTATGTGAGAACCATGTCTAAATTTATTATCCAAACAGGTATGTAGTTTCTTGATAAACCACTTACTCTATACTTATAAAAACATAGGGATATTTTCTTATAATTGCCTTATCCCTAATGTTTTCACTATATTTTTCTAATCCTAATCCCAAAAATAACTAAACTTTTCCTCGCATACCATCTATAGTGACCCTAACCTTTTACAGATATCATTACATGATTTTAAACATAATTAACTATCAAATTACAAGTTAAGGATCGTAAAGTCTAATTTCTTTGGAATATTAGGTATATAATTAAAAAAAATAAAAAAATAAAATCATCTTTTATTGAATCTTAATAATGATCTCCTAACTCCATTTATCCCTTATATCAGTATATGATAACCTGGGGAATATATGAACAAAAGGGATGAGATAAAAATCCTAGTAGGGGAATAAGTATAGGAATAAAACATAGAACATAGGTTAAAGGAAATAGCCTGATGACATAAAGGCATGGAACATGAATAAACATAAAGAAGAATAACATGTATAACATTGGAACATATAATCATGACATCATAGGAATATGGGAATAATATATCACATGACATAAACATGATTCAAGGCTAACTTCCAAGACTATATCCCACAGTGGAAGAAGTCCCATAAACGAATTAGGTTGAATCCATTTCCTAACATGATGTCTCATTAGACTAAACATTACCCAATTAATTGGATCACAATATAAGTCTAGGTCCACCTGCCACATCATATCATTCATAGGTGCCATATAATTCTATTCACACCCATCATATCCTAATATTTACATTATCATGCATTCCACATAGAACGTATATCAATATTGAAAATAAAATAACACATGGAAAGAAATGATTTTAATTTTATAAATCATATATTCATGACTAACTTTGGGGTTTCCAAAATAAATAGGTAATAACATACTTGGTATATGAATTGTCAATTTTGAGTTAAGAAGAAACAATCTCATGAGAAGTAAAAGATTTTTTTTTAGAAATAAGATTTATTTTGGAAAAATATTTACATTTGTCATAAAACGATATTAGTAACATATATATCCTAGAAAAGAAAAGATAATGATAAATAAATTATATTTAAGTAACTTCATACTGAAAATGGAGTGAAAGAGGGAAAACCCAAAGAAAGAGATTTGGGTTTGAGAATTTCCCTTACCTTATGTCTGAAACAATTAGGCACTTTATTGTAATGTCCTGGATAATGAAATTAAATCCATTAATTAATTAATTCATAACCTTTTATAAATTTAATTTATTTAGTATAATTTTATTATGTTCATTTATGGAATTTTTTATGAGTTATAGTGTTCAATTTTATCGTTAGAGAGTGCTCGTTTTCTTAGTTTTCATGATCGGTTCGCTTGTATAAGAGTATGAAAGTTCTTGTAAAATAGAAATAGAAATATAGAATTAAAGTTATAACTTATTAATAAAAATATATAAGGCTAAATGGTTTTATAACTCATTTTTTTATTTTTTATGAGGATGAATCATTTGATAAATAGTTAATGATAATTGTTTAGGTAAATTTTGGTGGTTTTCGATCGCCACAAACTCGTCTCATTTTATCATTTAGTATTATGTATAAATATTAGTTTCAGAACATAAAATGGGTTATAACATAAATTCTAAATTCTGTTTTCAACCATTAAAAATGTTTTTATTACCATCCTTGAAGTTATTGAAGGAAAATGAAAGTGCATCATCCACGATGTCGATAAATTGACACATCATGGGCGATGATTTCATTTTTAGAACAAAAGGAGAGGAGAAGCGGTATTGGTGATGGATTATTACATTAACATAATAAAATTACATTATATTTATGATACCAGAGTTATCATGAAACTTGGATAATGGGAGGTGGGGAGAGAATAAGAAAAAAAATTAAAAAGAAATTTAAAGAAAATGAAAGATGATTTTACCCCCTGAATTTGTTCTCCTTGAGAGCCTCCTTACGTAAAAGGTTTTGGTATTTTGATGAGACTACAAGAAATTGGATGTGGGGGAGGGGATTGGAAAGATTATTAGAAATAATTTAGATAAGGCTCAAATCTGGGAAGGTGTGAGGTGAAGAGGTGGTGAGGGTGGTATTTATAGTGGGGGAGAGAGGTGTTTTCTCATTATTTTAATCATTAGTTTATTCTTTGGGCTCAAGATAAGAAATAATGTTGATTATTGTGACTTAATATATTAAATAGTGCATGTGAGTTATAAATAATGGTGCTTAAATAATCCTTATATCAACAATGACTCAAAAAAATCATGTATTTAGTATTTATTGAAAATTATCATATTTTACTATTCCCCAAAAATTCATGCATTTTTGAAAAATCCCAATAAATCAACCCAATAGTTTTTAGGTGTGTATAATTCAAAAATAAACTCCATTTTATGAAAATTATTTTCTAAATATGAGAAAATTAATTTTTAATTAAAATCATCATTTACTCAAAAAATACAAATTTTAAAATTATAACTGATTTTATTACACTTTAAAAAATTAAATAAGGTCTCCTAAAAGTATCTTAAAATCATAAGAAATATATATTAATTTATTAATACATTTTATTAAAATAATTTTTTAAATCATTATATTAATTATAAAATTGTAAATAAATATTTATAACTTACAAAAATACCATCACTTAATTAATAATTTTCAAAACATTTATTTAGTTATACTATGATATAATTATATAATACATTCATTTATAGGATGCCTTAATTTTATCTATACTTTCATAGGTGAAGTTACTATTCTATTGACTATCTTACTATTCATAAGGGTCACATTATTATTCCAAAGGCCAAGTTACTATTCCACTAGTAAAGGTTCCTTAAATTTTAGAAATACCTCTTATTTCATTCAATATTCATTTATAATTTTTGTATTGTGTTATTAATGTGGTTTTATGTGATTATAATATATGAAATAATTATAATAAGGGAATTTCCACTGATAAAAGTTTCAGTCGTAATAGTAGCTTCATGAACTTCCAGCCACCAACAACTATAGCAGCTTGGACTTGAGTGGCCACAACACTGTATCAATATGAACTTCTTTCCACCGTTAACTATTTTAGTACATAATTTATGTGTGGTTAGTGAAACATTACTTCATCTTATTTATTATCTCATTTTAGGTTAGGGTTTCTGTGTTAGAAACTCTAATATATCATTGTAATTGTGCTCTCGGATTTTATAGTGAAGTGATTATGCCTCTTCGCGGACATAGAGATTATTCCCGAACCATGTAAATCTCTATGTCCCAAGATCTTCTTCTCATTATTTTGTTTTTACCTTTTAATATTTCTATCAATCATCTATCTCCATGAATCATAGTGTTTCTATAATAATGAAAGTTGGTAAAGGAAAAAATGAACGACATCGTTTTCTGAGGCGGTTGTCTGTAGTACACACGAACTGTAAGTTCATTACCCATTTGATGGAAGTGTGTGTAGGTGTAGGTGATAACATTAGAATAACATCATCTCAGAATATTAAAGATAATTATGTTATTATATAATCATTTAATAAGAATAATTGAATGGGTTGAGATAGAAATAAAACATAAATTCACATTGAAGAACATTACCTATTTTTTGGGTAACTCCTCTTGGTTTTCACAAAATGGCTTCCTTAGTTAGATTTATTAACAAAGTGATAACTATAGGGTGAGTGGAAAGATTTTGGGATATTATTTTGGAAGATTTTGGATAATCCAAATGGATTTATAGGTGTGAATAAATGGGGGAGGGCGAGTTCCTTTTATAGTGTATGAGTGAAATTCTTGTAAATATAAAATAGTAAACACTATTGAGAGGTCTCACTTACATATTGTACCTCCAATAATTATTTCAATTTGATCCAAGTGGGGATATGGTTTAATAATTTCCAACCAATGGGTTTTGGAAAAGATTTTAGTTCATTCTGACTCTTAAGATTAATGTTTAACCACTAAGTAAACACATTTCTACCATAACCACTGTAATTAATTTTAATTGGTTTCACCAATATTTTTGGTCAAAACTAAGTTGAACAAATTAGAAATTATAAATTATTCTGGTTCCTAACACAGAATCCATTTTTATAAATTTAAATCACATAAGTGGGTTAAATTAATTTAAAATTAATCTCACATATGGGATGAAAAAGCGGGTTTTTAAAGTTAATATGTTCAAAAGTTTGCTAAGTTTTTATATCCAATTTAAATGTGAAAATAATAAAAATGACAAAAATTATATTAATAGATTTATAATTTAACTAATTATAATATAAAAATAATTTAAAACATAATTTAACTATATAAATAAATTAGATGAAAATTCATTTTTCAGTTAAAATTCTTTCTTTTCCATGATTCATAAAATATGAAACTTCTCAAAAAAACCAAAAAATAACCCAACGTAAGTTTTGATATTCTAATTTAAAAATTGAAGTTTATTTTTTCATATAAAGTTTATAAAATTGTAAAAAATTATATTTAAAACATGTGCACCATTAAAAGGTGGTAAAACTTCCATATTAAATAATAATATTAATAGTTTATTATTATTTCGTATTACTTAGTCTTGCATGCAATGCAATACTTTGAAGAAACTCATTGTTGAGTGTGGTGTTTGTTATTGGATAGAGCATCCATTTTATTTTAAAATTACTATATAATTCATAAATATTAATAAATATGAAAAATTATTATTCTATCATTACCTGGGTTGTTACTGAAACACAAGTAAATTTATATTTTGATGAAAGAACATGAAGACAACAAAATTACCACAATTTGTCTCCCATATAGAACTAAATTTAAATTCTTAAACCATAAATGATGAATTCTCATTCATAAAATAAATATATAGACACTAATTTCTTCGCATTCCCTTGAAAGTAATGTTTGATTCTTTGATCATTCAATAAGCAAGGATGATTATTTTTTCCAAACAATACAATGGCTTCATTGACCAACACTCTGGAGATAGTGAAAGGACCAGACCATCTATATTTGAGATTCTTAATAAATATTCTAATTCTTGAATCATAAATAAAAACTTTTTTTCCAGCATTGAAATCTATGTTATGTATGAAAGAATCATGAAGATATTTAGTCTTTTCCTTGTAAATCCTGGAATTTTCAAAGGACTCTATCATAATCTCAATGAGTTCACTCAACCCAAGAAATATCCTCTCACTAATAGTTTTAAAATCAAAATTAAGGGCCCTTAGTTCCTAAAATGATTTATATTTAAGTTCTACTAGCAAGTGAAAAGATTTCCTAAAAATAATTCTATATGAAGACATTCCTATGGGTTTTTTGAATGAAGTTATATAAGCCCATAAATCCACATCAAGCTTCAAAGACCTATATTTATTAGATCTATACAAACTATTTTCAAAAATTTTGTTTGAGTTCCCTATTTGAAATTTTTTTCTTGTCCACTAGACTTTGGATGTTAAGTAATTATAATTCTGTGAATACAACCATACTTCTCCATCAATGATTTGAAATTTTAATTTTTAAAATGAGTTCCATTTTTAGTTATAAATGATTTTGGAACCCAAAATATTGAAAAGATATTCTTTTTAATGAATTTGATCACACTATTACCATGATTATTTGGCAACAAAAATGCCTCAACACACTTCAAAACATAATATATAGTCACTAATATGTACTAATTCCCATAATAAGATTAAAATGGTCACATGAAATCTAAGCCCCAAACATTGAATATCTTGACCTCTAATATCCCCTTTTGAGGAAGCTCTTATTTCCTACTAACATTACCTAATCTTTAACACTTATGACTACCAAAAAAATAATCTAATATAATCCTTTAACAATGAATGATAATAAAATCTATCTTTTAAGACTTTTGGTGTTGTATTTTACCCTCCACGGTATCCACCCCAAGGAGATGAGTGATAACTTTCAAGAATTGACATCATCTATTCTTTGGGGACACACCTCTATATAATATAATCATAAAATCTTATAAATAAGATTGGGTCTTCCCAAAATTAATTATTAAGTTCAGTAATGATTTTTTTTGTTATAGGTAAAATATTTAGTAATGACTCTTGCACCGAAGAAATTCATAAAATCTGCATACTAAGTAGATCATTGGATAGAAACAACTAGTAATTTTTTCTTATGAAATATCGAGTTTATCTTCCTAGGATAATCACATTGGGTATTATATTGGTTTATAAAAATGATCATCCACCAAATTTTCATCACCTTCCTTGTCCTTAATTCAAAAATCAAATTCATGCAAAAAAAACTATCCATCTAATCAACCTGGGTTTTCCCCTTTTTTGAAATAAAGTATTTAAGGGCTAAATATTGTGTGAAAAATATGAATTTTGAACCTATTAGGTACTAAATAAACTTTTATAGAGAAAACACTACAACTAATAAGTCTTCCTTGATTGTAGTATAATTTTTTTGAGCATTATCTAGATACCAGATAACATAGCACATCACATGAAATAATTTTCTTTATCGTAAAACTGCTCCAATTGCCATATCAACATCATCCCATATAAGTTCAAATTGGGGTTTACAATCAAGTGTTGTGATGATGGGTGAAGAAAACAGTTTCCCCTTAAGAATGTTGAAAGATTCAAGACATTTATCATCAAACAAAAAATATGTACCTTTCTCTAATAGTGAGAAAAGAGGCCTATTGATTCTATAAAAATCTGTTATGAATATTTGATAAAAACTGGCATTGTCTAGAAAGATTCTAACACCTTTGATGTTCAAAAGCAGTGGAAACTTTTGAATGAACTCAATATTACCATTATAAACCTCAATGAATCTCCTAGAAACCTTGTTACCAAGAACAATTCCTTGAGTAACCATGAATTGTAATTTCTCCCAATTAAGAACAAGATCAATCTCTAGTCATATTTCTAAAACAATTTCCAGATTTACTAAAAAACTCTCAAAAGTGGTCCAAAAAATGGAAAATTCATCTATAAAAACATCAACGATCCTCTAAATCATATTTTAAAATATTTCAATCATGCATCTCTAAAAGGTAGTCGGTGAACCACATAATCCAAAGGGTATTCAATAGTAATAAAATTCCCAAAGGGGCATGTGAAAGTTGTTTTCTCCTAGTTTTTTGGGACTACAGGAACCTAGTTGTAACCAGAGTAGCCATCCATAAAATAGATAAATTAATTACCAGTTATTCACTCAAGAATTTGATATAGTAATGAAATTGGAAAATGATCCTTTCTAGTTGAATAATTTATCTTCCTATCATTCATACAAACATTCCTCTTGGTGGATTTTCTAACCTGAATTTGATCATTTTTTCTCATTAGTCACGGTAGTGAATTGTCCCTTATTGGGTAATAATTAGACTGAACTGACACAAGCACTATAATAAATGGGGTAAATAATTATTGTATTAAGTAGATTAATAACCTCCTCTCTAACAACAACTTTATCATTTCGATTTATCCTTATTTGACCCTTAACTCTAGGTTTATGATCAGGTTCCATAGGTATCTTATACATACATAATGAAAGACTAATCCCTTTAATATTTGAAATGGGTGTATGGATTTTTTTTTACTTTTTCAACAAGGATAACAACATTTTATCTTGTATTTTATCATGTTCAAAAGTAATAATGACTGGAAGTTAAGAGTTATCAATTAAATATGTATATTTCAGGTCTGATGGTAAAGGTTTGTGGTAAAGTTGTGGTGCCTCTTCACTAGATGGAAGACTATTTGGCCTATGATGTTTAATATAAGGCCCCAACCTTAAACCTTACTTAATATTGAATTAAATGAATAATTCACGTCGAGGATATTTTCAGGTTTAGAGTTTTAGAGAATTAGAACATAACTATTACATCTCAAAAGATTACAAAGTAGTCACTTCTACTAAGTTTCCATAATAAAAAAACTCTTAAAAAGAAACGTGTCTAGTTCCATGTTTTATATAGGATGACATTCCCTTGATCCCATCATTGACCTTATTCCACATTAAGTCCTGTGAAAACATTTTAAAAAAACTTGGGGTGAGCATAAAAAACTCAGTAAGGGATACAGAAAGAATGAAAACTGTTAGTTTTTCAAACATCAAATAAACCATATATACTCTATCAAAGTAATACCTTCACCTTCATGAAGTAGTAAAAACTCTTCACCGAATAAAGTATCATTACTTACCTTTTTGTAACCAAAGGTTTACCATAAAATCCATAAAAAGAACACATAACATATATAAAGGTAACTTGGGACATAAACATACTTAAGTGGAATAACCATACGGCCGACTTCCACACATATCACTTAATGGAATAGTCATACAGCCAATTTCCATACATACTTAATGGAATAGCCATACGGTCGACTTCCATACCCAATGCATTGGAGGTTATAACGTAACCACCCGTCCTGGTATTCACGGCACCACCCGTCATATGGTTTATAACGTAACCACCCGTTAAAATGTCCAAGTACCAATATAAAATCATAAAACATAAAACCAATATAAAGTAATGATAACATTTCCACATTTCAATCACAATATATCATAAATATATTGAAATAATAGAATCCTTTATCAAAACCATTTTCAATACCAAAATACATAAAAGATTATATGGTATTTGTTTTATTTTAAAAACATTACGGCTTGTTGAGGAAGCCAAAGACCAAATAATACTCGCGGCGGCGGAAAAAGTCGTTGTCACCGCGTACGTTAAAAAAAGATTCCTTTTTGTCATTTAGAAAAACGCTTCATAGAAAAAGATTCCTTTTGTATAAAAGTAAAATTCAAAGGTTTTTATACACCGTATAAAAGAAAGTTGTGTATAAAACGAAATATGCCTCAATGAAAGGAGATTGAGACGAAGTCCCTTACCTCAGGTCCGACTTGACTCTATCGTTATTTAACGTCCTGAATAATAAACTTGAGTTAATCTATAATTGCTTATGAACCTTTTTCAAGTTCATTATTCCTTTTATACCATGTTCTGAACATCATGTAATCATTTAAGTTAATAATGTTCATTTTGTCGGTATTTGGTTCTTAAGTCAAAAATAGACTTCTTACACTTACATGTTGTTAATTTGGTCAAAGGTTCGTTATATCCAGAATGATATTAATGATTTGGATAACATATATATCATATATATTCATCATATACATGTATTTATAATATTACATCACATTTAGAGGTAAGAAATGAAATGCACCGTTCAAGGAGACGGTAAGCCGTACGTACGCATGAACGCTACTTTCATTTCTTTGTCATATTAATGGAATTAAAACTAAATGAGAGGTATGTATATTTTAATTCCAGAATTATATTCATCATTTAGATATATCATTAATTATATATATCCATTATATACATGTACTTTTAATATTACATTACATTTGGGGATAAGAAATGAAATGCACCGTTCATGGAGACGGTAAGCTGTACGTACGCATGAACGCTAATTTCATTTCTATCTCATACTTTAATGGAAATAAATAATAATTATATATAGGTATATTATAATTCCAGTATAACATCATATATAATAACTTTAAATCCATCCTTTACACGTCCCATATATGGCATTAACGAATCACATCACTTTGAGGGGGCGGTAGTCCGCACTTCCTTAAATGAAGATATCGTGTTTACCCATAATGGAAACCATAAAGGTATGGAAAAAATGAAAAATACAGAAGCATAAATAAAAAATAAACATATTATATATCATATATAAAAATAGTGACATCATAATGGCCACCCTTGAAGGTGTTAAATGAGTATTGAACAATCATCGTTTCGGGAGGCAGAATTTTTCCATCCACGGAAACCGTATGTTCTTTAACCATTTGATGTAGTTGTGTGAGAGTGTAGCTCTAATAAATCTTATAACAACATCCTAGTATATTGAATATACTGGTGTTGTTACAAAAGAAGTAAATAAAAAGAGTTTAGAGGGTTGGAGAAGCAAAATAATACAAATGAACAAGAGAGAATGAATTACCTTTAAAAGTGTAACTCCTTTTGATTTGAGCCTAAAGGCTTCCATTGAAAGGATTATGCCCAAAGGGAATCCTCTAGGATGAGTAGAGGGATGTGGATAGAGTAAATGGGCAGGGGTTGGCCGAGCCAAAGGCTTGAGGAGTGTGTTAAATGAGGTAGAGGTGGGGGCCTTTTATAAGAGGAGAGGAGGGGCACTTTTGGAAAGTAAAGAAATATTACTTTATTTGAAAATGGGTTTCGGTTTAAAAAGGTCCCACATTGATATAATTCGTGTATAAGGTGATAAGGATTCTAAATCCACCCATCCAATAAGTTTTAGACATGTGTAGTTTATATATTTTACATTATCTTTCTATTTTATTTAAATCGTCAAATAATGATGTCATCGCTTCATCATTATTATGTCATAAATAATTTAATTTATTTAATGTCTAAAAATTATAAAAAAAATACTATGATGTAGGAAATAATTTTATCTTTCCAATGACTATTTATAATCAAAATGTGGACTTGTATAACCCCACTTAAAAATTATTTTAGTAAAACGATTTATGTTAGTGTCATTTTCACTTTAACATTAAATAAAAATATATTAATGTCATTTTCCAACTAAAGTGGCTCCATGGGGTCCCCAAGTTGGCCCATGGCTTGTCTTGGTCTGCCATGACTCACCCAATAGGTGTAGGACAAGTGTCATGGTGTTTTCACATTTTTATAATATCATTTTTACATTAAATTACACTAATTACCTCTAATCGCGATTAAGAACTTAATAAGTTACTATTCACCAAAAAATTATTATAATCTCATTGAACCACATTTTAATTCTTAATGACAACCATGTATGTCGGATTTTTGAAATTCAAAACACAATGATGACAAAATTTCATTTAAACGGAAAATTAGTCTTTATAAGTACCACTTAGTGGTTTCACTATTCATCAAAAATTGAAGTTTTTCAGAAAATTACCAAAAATTCACCTTAAGCTATATTTGATATTCCGAATTCAAAAATGAAGTCCATTTTACAAAATTCAAAACATATAAGTCAAATTAATTAATTTAATAATTAATTCCCGCTGTCAGAGCAAATAACGTGTTTTTATGGAACAATAAGTATCAAAAGATTGACACTAGTTTAAGTCCGATTTCAAAGTGAAATTAATTCCAACGACCACTATTGGATTTAATGGTAAAAATATTTTCTAATTTCACTTTAAAACCAATTCAAAAGATAATCTAATCATATAAATAAATTAGATTAAAAAGAGGTTTTGAATTAAAATACAACATTTTACACTATTCATTAAAAAAATGAACTTTATCAGAAAGGTACCAAAAATTTACACAAAGTAAATTTTGATGTCCCAATTCTAAAGAAGAGTTATATTTGGTCCAATAGAATTTATAAGATCGATCAAAACTATATTTAATGACGGTTCTCCGTCAAAAGGTGATAAGTGGACCTTTCGTGAAAATTAGGGTATAAATGCCTAAAATTGAACTCTTTCCGTATTTTAAGCCTTTATCTTTTATTGGGTAAATGTAAAAACATTTAAAAACATATATAATCATATTTTAGTTATTTCTATCCATTCCCGCCAGTACAACGGCTACTCATTAACTAACATTTAAAATAATATTATTTTATTACTTGTGTGCAACGTAAGTTTTCAAAGAAACTCATCGTTGTGTACCGAGTACGCTATCGAACGTAGAAACCCCTTTTAATTAAAATTAATATTTAATTCGTAAATATTAATAAATATGAAAATTCTTTATTCTTTATTTACCTGGGATGTTACATCCTTCCCCCTTTTGGGAATTGCGTCCTCGCAATTTTATTCATTTATCAAAATAAGTGGGGGTATTTATCCCTCATAGCATTTTCAGATTCCCATGTTGCCTCTTCAATAACATGGTTTTTCCACAAAACCTTTACCTGATGAATCACCTTATTCCGTAACACTTGCTCCCTGTGGTCAAGAATTTGGACCGGTTGTTCCTCATAAGATAGGTTCTCTTCCAACTGAACTACCTCTGGACTCAAAACATGAGATGGATCTGGCATATACTTTCTCAACATCAAAACGTGAAAAACATTGTGTACCTGAGATAAACTCGGAGGTAAATCCACTCGGTAAGCAGCTGATCCAACTTTCTCCAGAATTTCATATGGTCCAATGAACCTTGGACTCAGCTTTCCTTTCTTACCAAATCTCCTCACACTTTTCCATGGAGAAACCTTGAGAAAAACATGATCACCTACCACGAAAGATAGATCCTTCCTCCAGTTATCTGCATAACTATTATACCTGCTCTAAGCTGTTCTCATGTGCTTCTGAATCAACTGAACTTTTTCTGCCATCTCTTCTACCAATTCTGGTCCCATCAGCTTCCTTTCACCCACTTCATTCCAAAATGCTGGAGTTCGACACCACTTCCCATATAATGCCTCAAATGGTGACATCTTTATACTGGAATGAAAACTGTTATTATAAGAAAACTCAACCAAAGAAAGATGTTGGTCCCAACTTCCCTGATAATCCATAGAACAAGCTCGTAGCATATCCTCCATTTTCCGGATTGTTCGTTCTGACTGCCCATCTGATTGAGGATGAAAAGTTGTACTAAAATTTAATTCAGTACCCAACGACATCTGAAGGCCTTTCCAAAAGTTAGAAGTAAACCCTGGATCACGATCCGATACAATAGAGAGAGAAACTCCATGTAACCCGACTATCTCTTTAAGATTCAAACGGGAAAGTTGATCAAGAGAGAAAGTATCTCGTATAGCAAGGAAATGAGCAGATTTGGTCAAGTGATCAACAATAACCCAGATTGCATTATTACCTCGAGATGTCCTCGGTAATCCCACAACAAAGTCCATGGATATGTTTTCCCATTTCCACTCTGGCACTGGTAAAGGCTGAAGCATCCCTTTCGGTAACTGCCGCTCTGCTTTAACCTGTTGACATGTCAAACACTTCACAGTAAAATCAGTAATGCCTCTTTTCATTCCATCCCACCAGAAATACTCCCGCAGATCTCTGTATATCTTAGTACTGCCAAGATGAACTGAAGACGGGGAACTATGAGCCTCACATAACAACTCATTCTTCAACTGTGAATCACAAGGCACACATAACCTCTTCCCAAACCTCAAAACACAAACACAAACTTATCCAAGAACTCATGGAAAATTTTATTCATAAGGTCCATGAATACAGAAGGTGCATTGGTTAACCCAAAAGGCATAACTACAAATTCATAATGGCCATATCTAGTACGGAACACAGTCTTCGGAACGTCTGCTTCTTTTACTTTCAACTGATGGTACCCCGACCTCAAGTCAATCTTCGAAAAATATTGAGCTCCCTGGAGCTGATACCACTTCATTCGATGACCCAACATCTGCTGAAGTTGTTGCAAAGGATTTCACCACCCCTTTCTGCTTGTAGTCTGGCTGCATTCCCCCAGTTGAGTTCTTCGTTGGACACTCATTTGCATAATGACCCATCTCATTGCACTTATAACCTTTCACTAACTGTAAATCAAATTTGTTCTTACCTTCACCTTGATCCTTTTCAGTGCAATCACGAGCCTTATGTCCCATCTTACCACATTGGTAGCACTTTCCAGAATTCAGAAGACATTCCCCAGCATTCCTTTTGCCACATTTATCACAAACTGGAAACTTAGTTCTCTTACCATCAGACTTTTTTGAAGAATTCTTACCTTTCTCCTGCCACCTCGGTCACTTCTTCTGCTGGTTGTTATAGAACACTTGGTCATCGGAAAACTCCATTTCCACCTTCACCGCACATCGAACAAGTTTTTCATAACTTTTGAACTCACGAGAAGCTAAAGCCCTTCGATACTTTGGCTTTAACCCTGAGTAAAAACGGTTTATTTTACTATCAAGATCTCGTATGAAGTTTGGAGCATACCTTGCCAATCGAGTGAACTTTTCTTCATAAGCAGCCACTGAATCATCCTCCTGCCTCAATTCTAGGAACTTTTTTTCCATCCTAAGAGGAACCACCTTAGGAAAATATTTCTCAAGAAACATACCTTTTAATTCGTCCTAGTGAAGATCCTTAATATCATCACTATCCCTTATATTTTTCACCATCGACCACCACTGATCAGCTTCACCTCCAAAACGGTAAACAGCAAGACTAACCTTTTGATGTTCTGAACACCCCATGACATCGAAAATCTTCTCCAGTGCTTTAATCCACCCTTCAGCTTGCACAGGGTCAGATAATCCTCTGAATGATGGGGGATGTTGCCTCATGAAATGTTCCACCACTGACATGTTACTCTGCGGTTGATCTCGCTGATCTCGTGCATGGATACCACCACCATTTATAGCCTGAGTCAACTGTGCCATCACTGCAACAAACTATTCAGTTCCGATTCCGACCATCTCAGGTTGCTGATTTGGAAGGTTATCTTCCTCCTGATGTCGTCCCAACATAGCTGCTTTGTTTCCTCTGCGGAAAACCATTCTGAACACAGAAATATCTTAGGCGAAGCAACATGGTAATCCGTAAATGCTATATCATTTCAATCATATTATAATTTAACACTTTTCTAAATCCTAAAGTTGTCTAAACCGACCTTTGATACCAACTATAAGGCCCCAGCCTTAAACCTTACTTAATATTGAATTAAATGAATAATTCACGTCGAGGATCTTTTCAGGTTTAGAGTTTTAGAGAATTAGAACATAACTATTACATATCAAAAGATTACAAAGTAGTCACTTCTACTAAGTTTCCATAATAAAAAAAACTCTTAAAAAGAAACGTGTCTAGTTCCATGTTTTATATAGGATGACATTCCCTTGATCCCATCCTTGACCTTATTCCACATTAAGTCCTGTGGAAACATTTAAAAAAAACTTGGGGTGAGCATAAAAAACTCAGTAAGGGATACAGAAAGAATGAAAACTGTTAGTTTTTCAAACATAAAATAAACCATATATACTCTATCAAAGTAATACCTTCACCTTCATGAAGTAGTAAAAACTCTTCACTGAATAAAGTATCATTACTTAACTTTTTGTAACCAAAGGATTACCATAAAATCCATAAAAAGAACACATAACATATATAAAGGTAACTTGGGACATAAACATACTTAAGTGGAATAACCATATGGTCGACTTCCACACATATCACTTAATGGAATAGCCATACGGCCAATTTCCATACATACTTAATGGAATAGCCATACAGCCGACTTCCATACCCAATGAATTGGAGGTTATAATGTAACCACCCGTCCTGGTATTCACGGCACCACCCGTCATATGGTTTATAACGTAACCACCAGTTAAAATGTCCAAGTACCAATATAAAATCATAAAACATAAAACCAATATAAAGGAATGATAACATTTCCACATTTCAATCACAATATATCATAAATATATTGACATAATAGAATCCTTTATTAAAACCATTTTCAATACCAAAATACATAAAATAGTATATGGTATTTGTTTTATTTTAAAAACATTACGGCTTGTTGAGGAAGCCAAAGACCAAATAATACTCGCGGCGGCGGAAAAAGTCATTGTCACCGCGTACGTTAAAAAAAACATTCCTTTTTGTCGTTTAGTAAAACGATTCGTAGAAAAAGATTCCTTTTGTATAAAAGTAAAATTCAAAGGTGTTTATACACCGTATAAAAGAAAGTTGTGTATAAAACGAAATATGCCTCAATGAAAGGAGATTGAGACGAAGTCCCTTACCTCAGGTCCGACTTGACTCAATCATTCTTTAACGTCCTGAATAATAAACTTGAGTTAATCTCTACTTGATTATGAACCTTTTTCAAGTTCATTATTCCTTTTATACCATGTTATGAACATCATGTAATCATTTAAGTTAATAATGTTCATTTTGTCGGTATTTGGTTCTTAAGTCAAAAATAGACTTCTTACACTTACATGTTGTTAATTTGGTCAAAGGTTCATTATATCCAGAATGATATTAATGATTTGGATAACATATATATCATATATATTCATCATATACATGTATTTATAATATTACATCACATTTAGAGGTAAGAAATGAAATGCACCGTTCATGGAGACGGTAAGCCGTACGTACGCATGAACGCTACTTTCATTTCTTTGTCATATTAATGGAATTAAAACTAAATGAGAGGTATGTATATTTTAATTCCATAATTATATTCATCATTTAGATATATCATTAATTATATATATCCATTATATACATGTACTTTTAATATTACATTACATTTGGGGATAAGAAATGAAATGCACCGTTCATGGAGACGGTAAGCCGTACGTACGCATGAACGCTACTTTCATTTCTATCTCATACTTTAATGGAAAGAAATAATAATGATATAGAGGTATATTATACTTCCAGTATAACTCCATATATAATAACTTTAAATCCATCCTTTACACGTCCCACATATGGCATTAACGAATCACATCACTTTGAGGGGGCGGTAGTCCGCACTTCCTTAAATGAAGATATCGTGTTTACCCATAATGGAAACCATAAAGGTATGAAAAAAATGAAAAATACATAAGCTTAAAGAAAAAATAAACATATTATATATCATATATAAAAATAGTGACATCATAATGGCCACCCTTGAAGGTGTTAAATGAGTATTGAACAATCATCATTTCGGGAGGCAGAATTTCTCCATCCACGGAAACCGTATGTTCTTTAACCATTTGATGTAGTTGTGTGAGAGTGTAGCTCTAATAAATCTTATAAAAAAATCCTAGTATATTGAAGATACTGGTGTTGTTACAAAAGAAGTAAATAAAAAGAGTTTAGAGGGTTGGAGAAGCAAAATAATACAAATGAACAAGAGAGAATGAATTACCTTTAAAAGTGTAACTCCTTTTGATTTGAGCCTAAAGGCTTACTTTGAAAGGATTCTGCCCATAGGGAATCCTCTAGTATGAGGAGAGGTATGTGGAGAGAGTAAATGGGCAGGGTTTGGACGAGCCAAAGGCTTGAGGATTGTGTGAAATGAGGTAGAGTTGGGGGCCTTTTATAAGAGGAGAGGAGGGGCACTTTTGGAAAGTAAAGAAATATTACTTTATTTGAAAATGTGTTTCGGTTTTAAAAGGTCCCACATTGATATAATTCGTGGATAAGGTGATAAGGATTATAAATCAACCCATCCAATAAGTTTTGGACATGTGTAGTTCAGAGAGTTTACATTATCTTTCTATTTTATTTAAATCGTCAAATAATGATGTCATCGCTTCATCATTATTATGTCATAAATAATTTAATTTATTTAATGTCTAAAAATTATAAACAAAATACTATGATGTAGGAAATCTTTTTATATTTCCAATGACTATTTATAATCAAAATTTGGACTTGTATAACCCCACTTAAAAATTATTTTAGTAAAACAATTTATGTTAGTGTCATTTTCACTTTAACATTAAATAAAAATATATTAATGTCATTTTCCAACTAAAGTGGCTCCATGGGGTCCCCAAGTTGGCCCATGGCTTTTATTGGTCGGCCATGACTCACCCAATAGGTTTAGGACAAGTTTCATGGTGTTTTCACATTTTTATAATATCATTTTTACATTAAATTACGCTAATTACCTCTAATCGCGATTAAGAACTTAATAAGTTACTATTCACCAAAAAATTATTATAATCTCATTGAACCACATTTTACTTCTTAATGACAACCATGTATGTCGGATTTTTGAAATTCAAAACACAATGATGGAAAAATTTCATTTAAACGGAAAATCAGTCTTTATAAGTACCACTTAGTGGTTTCACTATTCATCAAAAATTGATGTTTTTCAGAAAATTACCAAAAATTCACCCTAAGCTATATTTGATATTCCGAATTCAAAAATGAAGCCCATTTTAAAAAATTCAAAACATATAAGTCAAATTAATTAATTTAATAATTAATTCCCGCTGTCAGAGCAAATAGCGTGTTTTTATGGAACAATAAGTATCAAAAGATTGACACTAGTTTAAGTCCGATTTCAAAGTGAAATTAATTCCAATGACCACTATTAGATTTAATGGTAAAAGTATTTTCTAATTTCACTTTAAAACCAATTCAAAAGATAATCTAATAATATAAATAAATTAGATTAAAAAGAGGTTTTGAATTAAAATACAACATTTTAAACTATTCATTAAAAAAAATAAACATTATCAGAAAGGTACCAAAAATTTACACAAAGTAAATTTTGATGTCCCGATTCTAAAGAAGAGTTATATTTGGTCCAATAGAATTTATAATATCGATCAAAACTATATTTAATGACGTTTCTCCGTCAAAAGGTGATAAGTGGACCTTTCGTGAAAATTAGGGTATAAATGCCTAAAATTGAACTCTTTCCGTATTTTAAGCCTTTATCTTTTATTGGGTAAATGTAAAAACATTTAAAAACATATATAATCATATTTTAGTTATTTCTATCCATTCCCGCCAGTACAACGGCTACTCATTAACTAACATTTAAAATAATATTATTTTATTACTTGTGTGCAACGTAAGTTTTCAAAGAAACTCGTCATTGCGTACCGAGTACGCTATCGAACGTAGAAACCCCTTTTAATTAAAATTAATATTTAATTCGTAAATATTAATAAATATGAAAATTCTTTATTCTTTATTTACCTGGGATGTTACATTTAATGTATTCAACATGTTTTTTAAAGAGAATTAAAATTTGACAAATTCTCAATTTCATGTTCAAAAATACACTTTTCTTCATTATTGTCTAAAGTGGACATCTCTTTTCACTCAATTTCTAGATTTAATTTTAAAACATTTTTCTTATAAAATTAATCAAATTTATGTAATATATCTCCCTCACATGCACCAAAATGTTCCTAAACATTATTTAATATAGGAAAATCAACCTTGAGCTCTCCAAAAAATTTCCTAAGATCTAGAACAAAAAAAATCAAATTCTTGAAAACTCTCTAAAGTTGGAACAACACTATTGAACAGATCTAGAATATTTCTCAAATTATCATTTTTAACACCTTAAAAATGTTGGGAATTTTTTTACATCATTCCCTTGAGTATCTTCAGCTACATATTATTTAAAGAATTCTTCTTGATGGTTTAATGAGCCCTTAATTTCTAAAATTTCAACTCTAGAAAAGTTCTCACCAAAGGTTTGTTCTTTAAAATTCTTAAACACATGAAACTCTTCCTCTTTCTCACCAAACATAAAAATCATAATACACTTTCAAAAATTTCTAAAATCTCCTCCAATGGATAATAAGGGCCTACCAAGAATGATAGGTACTTCTTGGTCACATTATATTTCCAGAATATGGAAGTTTGTAGGTAAGAATAGCTTACCAACTCCTACTAGAAGATCATTACCTTTTCCTTTGGGATGTGTAAAATATTGGTTAACCAATTGTAAGACCATAGTGGTAGGTTAAAATTATCCTAAACCCAACTATTGAAATAGTGAGAAAGGAAGTAGATTTATGCTTCCACCAAGGTGACAAAGACAGTTCAATTGACCACTATTACCCATGGTGTACACTACAACAAAACAATGTTTTAGTTGTGGGGTTTTCATAGAGATTTTTAAAACAAATCCAAAAAAACCACCGCTATTTTTTTTTATAAATTTTTTAAAATATATTCTGAACAAAATTTTTTTAATTTTTTCATGGTGGTTTTTTAAAAAACCCTCCGTAAAATTTAATAAAATTTAAAATATTTATTTATTTATTATTTATTATTTATAATCAAATATAGTTTATTATTTATAATTTTAAATATTTATAATGTTTCAATTAATTAATATTTATAATTATTATTTAATAATATTTTTAAAATGAAAACAAATCTTCAATAAGTAGAAGAACAAACTTCGACATCAATTGACCATTACTTCTGATCCAAGGGTCCATTTTAGCTCCACAACCAGTCAAAGAAAAGTTTATAAAATGAGAAAAAACCAAGTGATATTTAAATCATGTGATAATCAAAGGAAAAAATATATTACAAATTCAAAAGTTAAAAATCGAACTCGAACTTCAAACGACCATAACTATTAATCCAGGTGTCCTTTTTGGCTCTACCACATATCAAATTGAAAACTATGACGAGCTCTATGCCTCTTAGGTCTGGTACCAAATCTATAAGTATTGTAACCATTTTTATTCTGCTAGAAATACATAGAAGGCCTTCAAAACAGAGGTTTTAGTTGCACACACTGATTTCTTAAAATTCAAATGGTTATAACTTTTGATCCAGGTGTCCGTTCAGCCTATACCACATATCATATCGAAGCTCATTTCATGATATTCGATTTGAATGGTTGTGGCACTGAAAAAGGATTCTAAGATCATATTTTATGGTTATTTCAGTGTTTTTAGGGTTTTTAGGGGTTCTTAACGTTATATGATTTATTTATTTATTTAATGTTTATTTATTTAACAATTTTTTATTAATTTTTTATTAATTATTAATTAGTAAATTATTTATTTATTTATCTATTATCTATTACTTATTATTTATTATTAATTTATTTATTTAATATTTAATATTTATTTATTTATTATTTAGTTATTATGTACACATTAATTAATAATTATTTATTTATTTATTTATTATTATTTAATTATTATTAGTTTATTATTCATTTATTATTCATTTATTATTTATTTATTTATTTATTCGTTATTCATTATTTATTTATTAATTATTAATTATTAATTAAATATATTTTATTTATTTTTTAATTATTTATTAAATATTAAATATTGAATGTTAAATATTAGATTTTAATTATTAATTATTAATTATGAATTATAAATTATTAATAATCAATTATTAATCATTAGTTATTATTTATTTATTTTTTTATTTATGTATTTATTTATTTATTATTCACTATTTATTCTTTATTCTTTATTCTTTAATCTTTAAACTTTAAACTTTATTATTTATTACTTATTATTTATTAATTTATTTTTATTTACTAAATATTAATTTATTATTAGTTTATTATAAGTTTATTATTTATTTTTTTATTATTTATTAATTATTTATTTATTAAATATTAATTATTTATTAATTATTTATTAAATATTAAATATTGACTATTGAATATTAAATATTAAATATTAATTATTAATTAATAATTATTAATTAATAATTATTAATTTTATAATTATCAATTATTAATTATAAGTTATTATTAATTATTAATTAATTAATTAATTTTCTATTTATTTATCTATTTATTTATGTATTTATTTATTCTTTATTATTTATTCTTTATTATTGATTATTGAATATTGATTAATTTATTTTTATTTTACTAAATATTAATTTATTATTTTTTTATTAATTTTTTATTATTTATTTATTTACTATTTATTTATTTATTCAATATTCAATAAATATTAAATATTTATTAATTATTATTTATTTATTTATTAATAATTTATTAACAATTTATTAATTATTTATACATTTTTAAATATTAATTATTAATTATGAATTACTAATTCTAAATGATCAATTATTATTAATTATTAATTATTAATTATTAATTATTAATTATTAATTATTAATTATTGATTATTAATTATTAATTATTTACTATTTATTATTTATAATTTATTATTTATTATTTCTTTGTTATTTCATTATTTATCTATTATTTATTAATTTATTTTTAATTTGTTATTTATTTATTATTGGGACGAAGTTGGATGGAGAAGGAAGTTTGAAGAGTTAGCCTTTATAGAGTGTTGTATTTTGTTGTCAAAGAAGATAAATCAATTCTCTTTGTAAAAGGACCAAAAACGATGACGATGCTTTGTAGATTTGTATTTCAAAAATATCATAAGTTTGGAGAACTTGTGATGCTAGACTTATAAAGGATAGAGGGAGTAAAGAAGTGTTTTTGGAAAAGGAAAGAAAGTGTCGCGCAAGTCAAAAGTGGTGTGCAAGTGTGGTGCGCAAGTATATGTGGTGTGCAAGTCATATTTCAAGATCATCACATCAAAATTTGACAAATGAAATAAAATAGCGCGCAAGATAAAGATTGGAACACAAGTCAAAAAGTGATGCGCAAGTATAAGTGGCGCGCAAGTGTGGCACGCAAGTATAAGTGGCACACAAGTGTATGTTGCGCGCAAGTCATATTCCAACATCATCATATCAAAATATGAAAAATGAAATAAAGTGTCGTGCTAGTGATGGAAGGGCGCGCAAGTGATGGAGCAGCGCACAAGTGATGGAACATCACGCAAGTAGGAATGGCGCACAAGTGTATGTGGCATGCAAGTCACCAAAATGCCTATAAATAGACAACTAGCCTCCTTATTTTACTATGCTCAAAACTTAAGAGAAAATTTGAGCTTTGATCGCGTAAGTAGTAAAAAGTGGCAAGGCGCGCAAGTAGGGTGGCGCGGAAGTAGGGTGGCACGCAAGAAAAAGTGGCGCGCAAGTTTTCAGAGGCGCTCAAGCTGTGAGGTGTGTTCAAGAAGTGTGTTGTGTATAAGCCAAAGGTGGCATGCAAGTTTTGTGATGTGCACAATAGTGGTGCACAACTAGTTAGTGGTGCGCAAGCAGGTAGGCGCATAAGTAGGAAGGCGCGCAAGCTGAGTAGCGCGCAAGCAGGTGGGGCGCATGCTGAGTGGCACCCAAGAATGTGGCGCGCAAGCAGGGTGGCACCCAAGCAGGGTGGTGCGCAAGGAGGGAGACGCGCAATCAGGGAGTGTCACGCAAGCTGTTTGCACCAGGAGGTTCTTACCAGCTTCTCGGTAGGAAAGTGAAGAATTGTTTTGAAAGATTTCATTTTTGAAAGTTCATTAAGAAGCACCGAATCATTACATTACCCTATTTGTTCTAAGAGAGAGCACACTCACTATTGGATTATTTTCAAAGTGCTACACGAGTGTAAGGGTATATCCTACTCATAGTATTCCATATCAAAGGATTGTTTTCTAGTGGATTGTGTGGTACTGGATTGTTTCTGTACTATAACAAGGACATAGCTACTCTTGTTGAGTAGAGAACCTTGTAAATCTTGTGTTCCTCTGGTTGTGTGTGTTCAGCAGTTAAGAAACTCTTTAACAGGAGGCAAATGTTGTTTCAAAAAGCAGGAAACATACAAAGAAAAAGATATCACTGATTCACCACCTCCCCTCTCTCAGTGATACTTGGATCCTGACTGAGAACTTCATTTATCATATATTAAATTATTTTTTAATTAATTTATTATTTATACATTACTTATATATTATATGTTATATATTATGTATTATGTATTATCTGTTATATATCATATACTATATATTATCAATTATCTATTATATATTATTTATTATGTATTATATATTATATATTATATATTCTGCAATATATAATATATAATATATTATATATTTTGTATTATATATTTTTTATTATGTATTACGTCTTATATATTACATGTTATATTTTATATTTTATATATTATGTATTATATATTATATATTATTAATTCTTAATTATTAATTATTGATTATTGATTAATCATTATTGATTAATAATTATTGATTAATAATTATTTAGTGTGTATCTATTTGTTATGTATTACTTGTTTTTCTGATTAATATATATGTGTATAAGTACATTAAATTAGATTTATTGACCATCTGAAGAGCCTTCTAGAGTGGTAAAGTCTTTGGAGAATAAGCAATAGGTAAGGGGTTCAAATCTCACCCAATGCAGAATTTCTATATATGACATGAGCATGTGCATGGACATGAACTTATGCATGGAGATGAACATGAGAGTGGTAATAATAAATAAATAAATAAATAAAATATATAAAAATAAATAAATAAATTAATAAATAAATAAAATAATAAATAAAATAATAAATAAATAAATTATGAAAATATAAAAAAATTAAAAAAATTAAAAAATAAAATAAAAACGATTTAGTGAAGGTTTAAATAGCCACTAAAAACTGATGCTAAGTCGTTCGAAGACGGTTTTAAAAAACCGCCACTAATTATTTCCCAACACACGATTTAGAAGTGGCTTTCCAAAACCATTATAGAATGATTTAGCGGCGGTTTAAACAGCTACTAAATACAAATTTTGGCGTAGTGATAGGGAATGAAAAAACTTATTAGTGGCTTTCCAAAACTGTCGTAGAATGATTTAGCGGTAGTTTAAACCGCCGCAAAATACAAATTTTTGCGTAGTGATAGGGAATGGAAAAACATTTTTGATCTTTAAGATTTTGTGGAATTCTCTTTTGAAGAACATCACTACACTTATCAACGAGACTGTAAATAGAAAACTCTTCTAGTGTTTTCTTATTTGTAATAATTTTCTTAATATATTTACAATATGATGGAATTTTAATTAAATCTTGGATGAAAGATATATTCACATGGATATTATTGAAAATCCCAAGGAATTAAAAAAATTTGGTTTGTTATTTTTTTTGATCATTGAGGAAAAGGGATGGGTGGGGGAAAAATTCCTAAGAACAAAGGATATTTCCATAATTTATTAAGTAATATTTTCTTCCCCTTTAGTACTTTTCATTTTAGATCATTTTTCTTCAGGATTTTCATATAGAATAACTTGATTTACATGAGTTTCAATAGTTTTATCTAAATTTTCATATTTATTTTTACCCAAATTTTATTGTCCAGATTCTTTCAGATTTTCAGTTTGAACACTCTTAGGGTCATCTCTAAACACATATTGTGTTTTTTAAAACACTCTTAGTTACCACACCCATGGAACTCTCCCAAGGGTTTATCTTTGTTGCACTTGGAAACTTCTCTTTTTCCCTACCACCTAACTCCCTAGCCAATTGACTAAATTGAGTTTGATGATTGGTAATTTCAGTTTTATGTTTATCCTCTTGAGATTCCATCCAACTGATTATTTGATATATCTTATAAATAAATTATCTCTCAAAAATCCCTTGTAAAATAGAGGATTCAACCAATTTTTGGTTTCGAAATCAGGGTTTGGGTTATTGAGAGAATCCAAGTGGTTTTTTGTCTTATCATTCCTTGTTCTTTCCTTGAATGTTTTGGATGATTTTTATTACTAGGGTTATAGTTATTTGAAAATGGATCATCCCTATATTAAAATCTAGGACTATATCCTATATTATTTTCATATTTTTGTGTTTTATAGGAATGTCTAAATCAGGACAAAAGTTATTAGTGTGACTGAACATACCATATTGAGCATACTGCTCTCTAAGAGATTGATTTTGACTTTGACATCCCACTTGGTTTTCCATTTTGGTTCATTATATATTGATGTTGTTCTTTTATTTTAGTCAGCTGGGAGTTCATTTCCATACTAGATCTAGTGTTTTCCTCCTCTATTCACTCTTTTCCTGCTAGAATTTTTATTTTGAGAATTCAAAAAAATATTATTGAAAATTTATCATTACTCCCCATTAGTTTTATCATTATAATTTCCACCAGTAGATTGGTCAACTAAATTATATCCTCAATAAGACAATCCTTCATAGAAGGTATCCTTTAGGATATGATATGGGAGATTGTAATAAGGAAACTACCAAATAAGGCCCTTGAATCTATCCTAAGTCTCATGAAATGATTCTATATTCTCTTAAAAAAGCTTGTGATTCTTGTTTAATGGATTCCCTTAAGCCTTTGTGGATAAAATTTCATGACAAATGAATTTAAAACATGCTCCTAAATTTTGAAAATACTTTCATATATACCTAAGAACAAATTATTTTTATTTATATTAAGACCAATATAAATCCCCTTCATCTTAAGCTCATCCTGATTAATTCCTTGTAGAGGCAACTATTTCACAGTGTTATAAAAGACCCTAATTAAGGCTAATGAGTCTTCATTAGATAAACCATTAAATGTAGAAAACATTGACATATGTGATTTTTTTAAGATCATAATTCCAGGCCATAGGAGTCAATATAATGTAATGTAGATTAATAGACACTTGAGGGAGTTGAAACTCCATTATCCTAGGGTGTTCATTATCCCGAATAATGAGTTTAAGTTGAATATTTTGTTCATTATTTATGGAATCTCATCTCAAATTTTCCATTTAATTTTTTTATCTTTCCTTAGATATCTAAAACATTTTTCAATTTAAGTTTAAGTAACACCCCAAGCTTCCACATTACGTTTCCCTTTGAATAATGCAATATCTTGGATTGTACGCTACTTTGAGATTCTAACACACCGCGGCCAATCAAACTAGCCGTTATGAATAGTAATACCCAATTATTGAAATTTTATAAATTTTATCTTTTAAAATGGACTTCATTTTTAGATTAGGAGTATTGAAATTATCTTAGGGTGAATTTTTGTTATTTTTTAGAAAACATTCAATTTTTGATGAATAGTGAAAAATACTAAATTTTAATTAAAAACAACTTTTTTAATAAAAATAATTTATAGTAATAAATTATACCATTGAGTGTTTTTTAATTATAATTAGATTACATTTTTACCATTTAATCCAATATTTGTAATTGGACGTAATTTCACATTTAAACTGGACATAAGCAAGTGTCAATCTTTTGATAGTTTTTATTTCTTAAAAACACGCTTTTAGTTTTGACAACAGGAATTAATTTTAAATTAATTTCTGACACTTCTGTGTTTTGAATTTAGAAAAATGGTTTTCATATTTAGAATCAAGAGGTCAAAATTTTGTAAATAGGTAACTTTTATTTTCTGACATTTTGAATAATTACTTCGGAAAAAAATTTATTTTCCATGGTTAAAGGGTAAATCCGGTAAATAAGGGTAAACAAATAATATTATAAGAATATTAAATTACCCTAACACAGTTCCTAAACATATTTTCAGATACATGTCCGACCATGGACATCTTTGGGTCTATTTGGGGACCCCATGGAGTCACTTGTAAGTGATAATGACACTTTATATTAATTAAGTTAAAGTAAATACAAAAATGACATAAGCATATATCTTTTAGAAAACATTTTTTTACATAGCATTATATATGTTTTCTTTTAGAAAATAAATATTCATTAGAAATATAAAAATATTTCCTACATAATAGTATTTTATTTATAATTTTTGGACATTGAATAATTAAATTTATTTATGAGACAATGGTGATGCAGTAATAACCTTATTAATGAAATATTAAAATAATTGATATTTTAAATAGCCAAATAAATGTAATTTGAAACTTTTTATAAATTACAATAATTTTATAAGTTAATATGACATATTAGGGTTGGTTATATGAATTGTTTTTGAAGTAATAATGTTGTTATGAATTTATAAAAATCAAAATACCAAATAGTGTCAAAATTGACATAAAAGAGTTTTTAAAACAAATATTATATTATTAATTGATATTATATTCCTAAAAATATAAGGTTTGGAAAAAAGACTTTTATAATGATAGGTATATAATTAATAAACCACTTGGGGTTCTATTATAAGTATATAGTATGTTTATTAACCATATAATATAAAACTACAAAGAGACATGGTAAATGTCAAACTATTTAACTAAGAGTTAAATCTAAACGTTAAGGTTAATATAGTAAACCAAACCTGTCTAATACCTATTGGTTGAGTGGTTTTCGACCCATACCAACCTTATCCTATAAATAATTCATTTTAGAGCCATTAGAAACCGAAAATAAATTTATTATAAAATAATAGTTCTAGCTTTTCCTAAGGTGCCCCTCACCCCTCTTATAAAAAGGGCACTCCCCCTTCTCTCTAATTCACACCTTAAAAGCCATTTTTATCAGCCAAAATCTACCCAAATATCCTCTAAACTGTCCTAAATTCATCCTAGAGTCCTTCCTTTAGTCATAAATATAACCTAAGGAGCCCTTTTGGTCAAATCAAAAGGAAGAACCCGAAGAAGAGGTAAATATTTCATCACCTCTTTCAAGTTTCTTTCTTCTTCCACTACCTCTTTCTTTGTTGTTTCCATTATAAAATAATGACTCTAGTATATTCTATATACTATGATGTTATTATAAATATGGTACAACCATATTCATTATTCTATCAATCCTTTGAATGACATGTCACCATAGGTGCGTACGTATGGATTATCGTCTCCACATCGTGGTGTAATTGTTATTCAATACATTATTATTTGGATGGGTATAATAATGATGTGTAATTCATGTAAATAACAAAAATAACATGATAATGATTCTGTATATATGCTATACCATCCAATTATATAATATTTTAATATCAAAATATTGATATTTTCGCTTGTGCGTACGTATGGATTACCGTCTCCACGAACGCGATGAGATTCATTCCCCATCGTATCCATTCAAGACTAATTTTCGTTAGATGATTAAAAATAATGTTTAAAGACTTAATATAATTCTGGATATGAATAATATACATACCATTCATAACAAATATGACTCACATAACAAATAATATAACGTAAAACGAATCCGTTAACACCCGAAACTACGATAATACTAAGATATTATTAACAAAGCATTTTTAAAAGATCATATATGATATCATATTAATGTACATGATTACTTTATAATTTAATAACAATTATTTCACCATTATACAGGAGTTTAACTTACCCTTTACCAAGGAAAAGTATAAGGTAAGGTTTTATTTCACAATCTCTTCATTTTCTGAGGTTGTTTATACATAATTATCTATTGGGACCTATTTATCATCCACATCCATGTTTCCTAAAAATTTATTTCCAAAAATTATTAAAATTTTATATACTACGGGTTAAAATTAGTTATACCCTTTTTTACTTTTTATAAGATGTTTATAAAGGAATCTTTCCGTCATTTTCCAAATAAGGTCCTTTTTAACCTTTTCAACAAAATTAAGGTAAGAATGTATTTTTTTTAACTTATACGGAGGGTGTGGCTATTTTCCACCGTTATAAAATCATCGAAACATCCCTTAAAATCTGACAAGAATATTTTCAAAGTAAATGTTTTATTTTATAATTATATGACTTTTAAATGATTAAAAAAAAGTGATATTTCTCTCAAATAGTTTTGATTTCATCTATGTCAACATCATTTGAGGGATTTTAAGCTTATTTGAATTTGAATTATTATGATACAAAACTTACATATTGTATTGATGATTTTGTGATATTTTTGACTGTGGATGTGGTATTTTTATACAATTCATGGTTTATAGAGAAATTATTGACATTTTGTATTCTAGTTTTAATATGAATTTTTATATTATGTTTAAACCTGTTCATATAATGAATGCATTGGACTTAGTAAGTGACGGGTGGAGCCCGCTATAGCTCCTCAATGCATCAGTTGATCTAATGAGACAAACTAGTGTCTTGGCACAAGGCCTTGACAAAATCGTATTTGTAGTCTTGGCAGAAGTCCTTGACTATGTGGTTATGATAGTCTGGAATTAGGCATTCCATCATTATGAAAGTGGTTATTGATATTTCATGTGATTATTCGACTAGTAGAATATCCATGTGAATAAGTGAATGAAATCATTTCATTTTATTTTTGCCATATTATGTTGAAGTTCAAGTTTAAAAGGCTTTTATTTTAGTTATACATTGCCTTAAATGTTTATGCTTATTTATGAAAGTTTCCGCTGTATTGTTATCCTTACTGAGCATCTGAGATCACCCCTTTATATGTTTTATTTTTCCCAGGATGTGAAGAAGTATTTTATGACTGACCTATAGGGATAGTCTAAGGGGATGTGAGTGTGGAATGTGGAGACTATGTTGTTGTAGTTCTTCACTTTATGATGTAATGTAAGACTTATAAATGTATCTAGTGTTTCCAAGGCCACTAAACTAATAAGTCTTTCAAGACTTGATCTTTTTTTATCATGCCAATGTTATGTAATAATGCACCGACTCTGGGTAACTGGGATTATTGAATTATAGTTGGTATCAGAGGAAGTTTAGCACAAACCATGGAATCTAGATTTAGATAAACTCTCATTAGATCACATAGCCCTAAGATAGACTTTGAGGATTAGAATAGAAAAACTTCCTAAAATTTTGGTACTGTAGAGATTTTGTGAGTTTTCCAAGAAATACATCCCTGTCTGGATACGAGAAGGTCGAGGTGGCTCTGGCACAAATGTACCTAGGGGTAAAACCCAAAAACACCGCTTTGAGCTAGACACGAACAAGAACTGGTGCACGACAATGGGCCTTGCTGCACTCTTGGTTATGACACTCCCGGGGGATATTTTTAGGATAATTATCATTTTCTTTACAAACCATTATGATGGTTTTATGAGTATATACTTCCTCAAAGAAATCATTTTTATAATTATGGATTATATCTATAAACTGTTCAATTTATGTTAAGTATTTTACAAGTTTGGATTTATGTATTGTGATTCATAAACTAATCTAGTGTGTGACATTGTTTAGAAATGGTTCCTAGTGGAAGGAATGGAAACTGTATCAATGCACGTACTCCATGTAGGGATTTCCCTCCTGCTTAAGATAATTATAGTGGGGGTGGTGAAACAACTGGTGCTGATCAGCTTATCACTATACTAGGACAACTGTCTCAGGTTATGAATAATAACCTTACCTGTATGGAGCACCCTGCTCCACAATGTGGAGGATCAATGTTAGAACGCTTCATGAGGAAACAACCACCAAAATTCAATGGGAGTACAAATCCATTAGTAGTTGAGCAATGGATAAATTCCTTATAGAAAATATTCCATGCCTTGGGGAGTAGTGAAATGGAAATAGTTGTCATGGCAGTTTACCGCATCACTGGAGATGTTGATCAATGGTGGTCCTTGATTCAAAACACAAAGGAAGATGATGAAGTATAAAATATGGAATAGAGGGAGTTTAAAGAGATCTTCTTAGAAAAATACTTTCCTCATGACAATTGAGCAGATATGGAAAGGCAATTTTTGAGTCTGAGGCAAAAGGAGGATGAGAATGTCTCCAAGTATGAGAATAACTTTACAAGGTTAGAAAGGCATGCTTCAGATTATATACGTAACCCAAGAAGTAAGATTGGTCATTTCTTTGATGGGTTAAAACGGTTTCTCTGTTGAGCATTAGTCTCATAATCCTTCTCGTCATACGAAGATATTGTCTCATGTGCTATCAAGATAGAAAAAAAATTCTCTAAGTCTTATGACATTAAAGAAAAGCAAGAGAATAAGAGATCTACTGATCATTATGGAAATGAAAATAAGGGGAAGAAGGGAAAAGTTGAATATCCATCCTGTAGTAATTGTGGGAAGAAACACCCCGGTACTTTCCTGAAGGGAATGGGAGTCTCTTACAAGTGTGGTGAAAAAGGCCACCAAGCTCATGATTGCAAGGGGAAGAAATAAGCTACCGATGTTTTATGCTACAATTGTAGGGTGATGGGAAATTTGAAAATGAATGTCCTAAGCGTCAGGGAAACTTGCCTCAGAAAAGGCCAAGGGATCAAGGCCAAGCTTATGTGATCACTATTGCTGAGGTTGATGCTCCGAAGGACATGGTGGAAGGTAATTTAATGGTTTCCTCAAGTTTAGCCAATGATTTATTTGATTCTAGATCATCTCATTATTTCATACCTTCCCAGTTTGCTGAGAAGATTAGATATTTTCAATTTTATTTAACAAGGGATTTGTTAGTTAAAACTCCTAAAGGAAGTATCACCACAACAAACTTTTGTGAATCCTTTCCCATTAGAGTATATAAATGTTCTTTATCTGCTGATCTCATAATCATACCCATGATTGAATTTGATATAATCCTCGATATGGATTGGATTTTGGGCCATGATGCGAATATTTATTATAAGAAGAAGGAGGTTACGATTTCTGATGATGATGATAAAGAACACCTTATATTTAGAGCAGAATCATCATCACCTGATTCTTATCTAGATCCACCCCCAGTAGCTCAACTAAAATCAATTATTGGGGATGAATAGAATGAAATAACTGTGGGTGAAGAACGTAATGTTCAAATAGAGGATGTACCTATTTTGAAAGAATATGTTGATGTGTTTCCAGAAGATTTTCCTAGACATCCCCCAGAACGAGAAATTGAGTTTTCCATTGATTTAATTCCTGGATCAAGGCCCATATCTAAGACCCATTATAGAATGGCCACTATATAATTAGTGGAACTAAAGAAACAACTAGAGGAATTGAGTAATAAGGGATTTATTCACCCTAGTGTTTCTCCATGGGGAGACCCTGTTCTTTTTGTTAAGAAGAAATATGGATCTATGAGGTTATGTATCGACTACAGGGAGATCAATGCCATAACAATAAATAAAAAGTATCCTCTACCTTGCATTGATAATTTATTTGACCAACTGCATGGAGCTCAATACTTTTAAAAGATTGAACTTCGATCTGGATACCATCAGTTGTATGTGAAGAAGGAATACATTCCGAAGACAGTATTTCAAACTAGGTATGGGAATTACGATTTTACAGTAATGCCTTTTGGATTGACTAATGCACCCTTTGTCTTCATAGATACAATGAATATAGTTTTCAAAGAATATCTTGATGACTTTGTAGTAGTATTTATTAATGATATCTTGGTATACTAAAAAGATACGAAGATCATGAAAATCACTTGCGCATTATCCCGAAGACTCTTAGAAGACATGAATTATATGGGAAGTTTAGCAAGCGTGAATTCTCACTTAAAAAGATTTCTTTTCTTGGACATATTGTCTCTAAGGATGGAATCTCTATTGATCCTTCTAAGACAAGAGCAATCCAAGAATAGCCAGCACCGACGAGCATAACTAAGGTACACGGTTTTATTGGTTTAGCATGTTATTATTGACATTTCGTCCAGAATTTTTCCCGATTGTCTAACCCATTAATTAAGCTCACATGTAAAGGGGTTAATTTTTTTGGGAAAAAAGAGTGTGAAGAATGTTTTGAAGAACTGAAGAAAAGATTAGTCAATGATCCTATCTTGACTCTACCATCGGGGAATGATGGGATTATTATTTATAGTGATGCTTTAAAGAAAGGACTTGGTTGTGTCCTTATCCAGAATGATAGGGTTATTGCCCATGCACCATGACAGCTAAAAATTCAGGATCAAAACTATCCTACACATGATCTTAAGTTAGCTACTGTAATATTTTCATTGAAGATATGGAGACATTATCTCTATGGTGAAAAAATGTTAGATATATACTGATCACAAGAGTTTGAAGTATATTTTCTCACAGAAAGAACTCAACATGAGGAAAAGGCGATGGATTCAACTACTCAAGTATTATGATTGCACGATACACTACCACCCAGGGAAGGCCAATAAGGTGGGAAATGATTTGAGCAGAAAAGATCATGGAGTTTTAAACAAGATGAGAGTTCAAAGGGATCCTATTTTCATGGATCTAGTGAAGATGGATATGGGAATTACCATGGAAGGTGAAACATCAATACATTTTTAAATGGTTTCCAAACCATCTTTACTAGAAAGGGTAAAGAGTTCTTAGACCGATGATGAAGAGTTTTAAAAGAAGATTAAAGCTATGAATGATGGGAGATTGAGTGACTTTTTGTATAAAGATGGAATTTTGAAATTTGGGAAGAGACTCTGTGTTCCTGATATACCTGATCTAAAAAGGGAATTGTTGGATGGTGCTCATAGTTCCAATTTCTCTATACACCCTAGGAGCACCAAAATGTATAGATATTTGATGGAACATTTTTAGTGGGACAACATGAAGAGGGAGATTGCTGATTTTGTGTCAAGGTGTATAGTTTTTCAACAAGTGAAAGCTGGAAGACAACAACCTAGAAGAGTCATGCAACCTCTTCCCATACCTGAGTGGAAATGGGAATAATATCATGATGGACTTTGCCATGGGACTACCAAATACTCTTAGAAGGAATTGTGCAATATGGGTCATTTTTTAACGTCTTACCAAGTCAGCACAATTTCTTTCTATAAGGGAAGATTTACCACTTGAACGTCTAGCAAGACTATATATTAATGAAGTTATCATGCTTCATGGAGTACCCCTATCGATTGTTTCTGATCGTGATCCACATTTCACATCAAGATTCTAGAAAAGTCTTCAGAAATCCCTGGATGCTGAACTTCGTTTGAGCACTGCCTACTACCCTCAAATAGATGGACAATCAGAACATACTATTCAAACCTTATAAGGAATGTTGAGATCCTTCTCACTTGACTTTCAGGGTATGTGGGATCAATATTTACCTTTGGTAGAATTTTCATATAACAATAGCTTCCATTCAAGTATTCAGATGGCACCATATGAAGCGTTATATGGAAAGAGATGTCGCACACCAACCTGTTGGGATGATGTTGGTGAAATAAAACTTGTCGTCCCAGAACTTGTGGAGGAAACGATGGAAAAGGTGAAGGTTATCAAAACACACATCAAAGCAGCTCAAAGTAGGCAGAAGAGCTATTCTGATAACCGAATAAAGGTTTTGGAATTTCAGGTAGGAGATCATGTTTTCTTGAAGGTATCTCCATGGAAGGGTGTTATACATTTCGGTAAGAAGGGAATATCGAGTCCCAGGTACATTGGACCTTTTGAAATTCTAGAATGAATTGGGGTTGTAGCTTATCATTTGTCAATGCCGCCAAGTCTCTCCAAAGTTCATGATGTGTTCCACGTCTCACTATTGAGAAAATACATGCCTGACCAAACACATGTACTCACCTATGAGGAAATAGAACTGGAACCTGATCTGTCTTATTGCAAAGAGCCTGTCATGATTCTTGATACCAGAGAACAAGTGTTGAGAAACCGGACGACTCGCCTGGTAAAAGTTCTATGTAGAAACCATAAGATGGAAAAGGCGACATGGGAACCCAAGGAACTTATGATGAAGAACCACCTGAATATTTTTTTGCAGTAGTATTATAGAAATTTTTAGGATGAAATTATTTGAAGGAGGGTAGAATGTAACACCCCAAGCTTCCACAGTACGTTTTCCTATGAATAATGCAATAGCTTGCATTGTACGCTACTTCGAGATTCTAACACACCACGACCAATCAAACTAGCCGTTATGAATAGTAATATCCACTTTTTGAAATTTTATAAATTTTATCTTTCAAAATTGACTTCATTTTTTATATTAGGAGTATCAAAATTGTCTTAGGGTTAATTTTTTATATTTTTTAGAAAGCATTAAATTTTTTATGAATAGTGAAAAATACTAAATTTTAATTAAAGACAACTTTTTTAATAAAAATAATTTATAGTGATAAATTATACAATTGAGTGGTTTTTAAGTATAATGAGATTATATTTTTACCAGTTAATCCAATGTTTTTCATTGGACGTAATTCCACATTTAAACTGGACATAAGGAAATGTCAATCTTTTGATAGTTATTATTTCTTAAAAACACACTTTTTATTTTGCTGATGAGAATTAATTTTAAATTAATTTCAGCCACTTATGTGTTTTGAATTTAGAAAAATGGATTCCATATTTTTAATCAGGAGGTCCAAATTGTGTAAATAAGTAACTTTTATTTTTAGACATTTTGAATAATTACTTCGGTAAATATTTTTATTTACCATGGTTAAAGGGTAAATCCGGTAAATAAGGGTAAAAAATAATATCATAATAATATTAAATTACTATAAAACATGTCCTAACCCTGTTTTATGATACATTTCCGACCATTTAAATATTTGGGTCAATTTTGGGACCCCATGGAGCCACTTGTAAGTGATAATGACACTTTATATTAATTAAGTTAAAGTAAATACAAAAATGACATAAGCTTATATCTTTTATAAAAACAATTTTTACATAGGGTTATATATGTTATATTCTTGAATATAAATATTCATTATAAATATAAAACTATTTCCTACATAATAGTATTTTATTTATAATTTTTAGACATTGAATAATTAAATTTATTTATGACACAATGGTGATGCAGTAATTACCATATTAATGAAATATTAAAATAATTGATATTTTAAATACCAAAATAAATGTAATATGAGACTTTTTATGAATTAAACTAATTTCATAAGTTAATATGACATATTAGGGTTGGTTATATTATTGTTTTTGAATTAATAATGCTTTTATGAATTTAGAAAAAACAAAATACCAAATAGTGTCAAAATTGACATAAAAGTGTTTTTAAAACAAATATTATATTATTAACTGATATTCTATTCCTAAAAATATAAGGGTCGGCCGGAGGACTTATATAATGATAGGTGTATCATTAATTAACCACTAGGGGTTCTATTGGAAGTATATAGTAAGTTTATTAAGCATATAATATAAACATAAAAAGAGACATGGAAAATGTCAAACTATTTAAATAAGAGTTAAATCTAAACTTTAAGGTTAATATAGTGACACAAACCTGTCTAAAACCAATTAGTTGAGTGGTTTTACATCCCTCCACACCATATCCTTTAAATAATCCATTTTGGATCCATTAGAAACCGAAAATGATTTTATTATAAAATAATATTTCTATCTTTTCCTAAGGTTCCCCTCACCCTCTTATAAAAAGGGAACCCACCCCCCTTCTCTCTAATTCACACCTTAAAATCAATTTGGATCAGCCAAAATATGCCCAAATACCTTCTAAACTATCCTAAATTCATCCTAGAGGCCTTCATTTAGTCATAAATCTGAACTAAGTAGCCCTTTTTCTCAAATCAAAAGTAAGAACCTGAAGAAGAGCTAAATATTTCATCACAGCATTCAAGTTTCTTTCTTCTTCCACTACCTATTTCTTTGTTGTTTCCATTATAAAATTATAATTCCAGTGTCTTATATATACTGTGATGTTATTATGAATATGGTACAACCATATTCATTATTCTATCCATCCTTTTAATGACATGTAACCATACATGCGTACGTACTGATTACCGTCTCCACGTCGTGGTGTAATTGTTATTCAATACATTATTATTTGGATGGGTATAATAATGATGTGTAATTCATGTAAATAATAAATATAACATGATAATTATTCTGTATATATGATATACCATACAATTATATATTATTTTAATATTAAAAGAATGATATTGTCACTCGTGCGTACGTACGGATTACCGTCTCCACGAACACGATGAGATTCATTCCCCATCGTATTCATTCAAGACTAATTTTTGTTATATGATTAAAAATAATGTTTAAAGACTTGATATCATTCTGGATATGAATATGATACATACCATTCATAACAAATATGAATCACATAACAAATAATATAAAGGAAAATGAATTCGTTAACACCCGAAACGACGATAATACTAAGATATTATTAACAAAGAAATGTTAAAAGATCATATATGATATCATATTAATGTATATGATTCATGTATAATTTTATAACAATTATTTCACCATTATAAAGGAGGTTAACCTACCCTCTACCAAGGAAAAGTACAAGGTAAGGGTTTATTTCACAATCTCTTCATTATCTGAGGTTGTTTATACATAATTATCTACTGGGACCTCTTTATCATCTACATCCATGTTTCCTAAAAATGTATTTAAAAACATTCTTACTATTTTATAGACTATTGGTTAAAATATCTTATACCCATGTTTGAATTTTTTATAAGATGTTTATAAAGTAATCTTTCTGTCATTTTCCAAACAAGGTCCTTTTTAACCTTTTCAACAAAATTAAGGTAAGAATGTCTTTTTTTAACTTATATGGAAGGTGCGGCTATTTTCATAGTTATAAAATCATCGAAGCTTCCCTTACAAGATTATAATAATATATTAAAAGTAAATGTTTTATTTTATAGTTACGTGACTTTTAAATGATTAAAAAAAAGATATATTTCTCTCAAATAGTTTTGATTTCATCTATATCAACATCATTTGATGGATTTTAAGCTTATTTGAAGTTGATTTATTATGATACAAAAATTCCATATTGTATTAAAGGTTTTGTGATATGTTTGAATGTGGATGTGTTATTTCTATGCCATTCATGGTTTATAGAGAAAGTAGAGACATTTCATATGCTAGTTTTAATACGAATGTTTATGTTATGTTTATACCGGTTCATATGAGGAATGCATTGGACTTAGTAAGTGATGGGTGGAGCCTGCTATAGCTCCTCGATGCATCAGTAGGTCTCATGAGACAAACTAGTGTCTTGGAATAAGGCCTTGAAAAAATCTTATTTGTAGTCTCGGCACATGTCCTTGACTATGTGGTTATGATAGTATGGCATTATGCATTCCCTCATTATGAATGTGGTTATTGATATTGAATGTGATTATTCGACTTGTAGAATATCCATGTGAATAAGTAAATGGAATTATTTCATTTTATTTTTTCCATATTTTTATGAATTTCAAGTATAAAATGATTTTGTTTTAGTTATACATTGTCATAAATGTTTATGCTTATTTATGAAAGTTTCCAATATATTGTTATCCTTACTGAGCATTTGAGCTCACACCTTTCTATGTTTTATTTTTCTAAGGATGGGAAAAAGTATTTTATGACTGACCTGCAGGGATAGTATGAGGGGATATGAGTGTGTACTATGGAGACTATGTTGTTTTAGTTTTTCACTTTATGATGTAATGTAAGACTTATGAATGTATCTAGTGTTTTCAAGGCTACTAAACTAATCAGTATTTTGAGACTTGATCTTTTGTGATCATGCCAATGTTATATAATAATGCACCAACACTGGGTGACTGAGGTCTAGGCGTTACATTTTTTATGGTATATAACTCTTTAGTTTTATATCTTTTGTGATAACATTAAGAAGTAAAAAAGAAATTTTCAGCAGTAAAGAGGGAATCCGTTTTCTTTTGAACAAATTTTTGATTGATTGATTTTTTGTTTTTCTTTTAAGATTTTTTCCTTTTGGATATGTAAATCCATCCCTGGAAGTGGTGATGTTTTTTTTATAGCCTATAATTTGAAATATCAAAGATACATTTATAATTCTCCCAAGATATAACACATTTCCTAACCTTAAATTCGGTATCAAGGAAGCATTGTACTTATCCTAGTGATCTCTCAAAAATCTTTTTTTGTTTTTTTTATTTTAAAAGAAGATAATTAATGAAAGAAAACTGTATTAATAAAGGATAAATAAAACTGAGAACAATAGAAGTAGAGAAAGAGAAGAGAAAAAGTAATAATAATAGAAATAGGAAATTAATTGAGAACAAAACTAGTTCAATAAGAATAAGGTTAATTTCAACTATATGGTTTAAAATAATTTATTTGTTCATAGAAAATTTATTATAGTTCCCTTGAAATATTTATTAGGTTAATCTTCTTCACCAAGAGAGTAAACTATGGGGGGTTACTCTTACAAATTAACACTTACAAGATTCAACCAACCTCAAAAGGTTTTAGGTAATACCATTAGAATAAATCTTGATAACAAATTATGATGTTTGAATGAAATCACAAAAGGTGCGACAATATTTAAAAAATAATGATATGAGGAACTAAAATGAAACCAAAAAAATTTAACCTCTCCACTACCTATCACCATCCTAAAGGTTTATACTAAAAACACTCAAACTCACTTACTACATACTTGATGTATCGATACAAACACCTCTCTACTTGAATAGTGAACAATCATGCATGGAATGACTACATGTACACGAATGCTCTACTAATTGTGAAATGAATCACAAGTTCAGATAAAATTATCTCTGAATGTATTCTATGAAATAATGGTCATCACAAGATCAAAAAATCACACAAATGCCCTTTATATTCTCTTTTTATTTTCTAGGAGAGAAATAGAAAAAAATAGAGAAGAATAAAGTAGAAAACCATTCCTATAAATGAGTGTGTAGTCACATAACCTCACTTCATGTTCCTAATTTAACAAGAGTAAAGAAGATAATTACAATAAAAATGATATTAGGTCCCCAAGAAACTTTGATCTTTTCCTACAATACTGGTTCCTCAAGTTATACCTCCATGTTTGGAGGTAGTAGAACAAAAATGAAGATCCAAAATGTAAAAAAAAAATTATTTGCAAGATATGAAAATTATAATAAAGATAGAAAAATATGGAGTATGTAGATAGAGAGAAAAATTGTGTCTAGAATAGAATTAATGAAACCTAATTGAGAACTGAATCCTCAATTTTAAAAACAAGAAAAATAAAATATTAACAAACTGACAAATCATGTACATCACTCCCTGTGGAAACATTCATCACTAAAAAATATCTTCAATTGATGCAAGAAAAAATCCTCAAAAAATTTCAATGCTTGAATATGAAACTTTTTTGGTCCTTGTTTAATCCAGTTGTAGACCCTAAAATTTTCCCAAGTAGCTAACGGAATTTCACAACCTTAATAAGATATATTTTCACCTAATTCATATTTTAATTACAAGAATGTCCTTGTAATTTATGAAGCTTCTAATTTTCAAATAGTTAATTATTATTTCAAACATTATAACCATTAATTGTGGATTTATATCTACACAACCTAGGATTCATTTTTCATTATGCAGATAAAACCATTCTTGAAACAACATCTCGGGTTACAATGCCTCATGAGATCTCACCCAGCACCTCCAAACAAGCATTGAGCTTATCAAAATCATTATAATGATATCCTAATATGTATTCTTCCACATTTTCATAGTTGTATCATGAATTTCTACCAAAGTCCCCATATTCTTCAATTATAGCCTGTATAGGAAACACAAACAATAAACAATTCCTTACATTTCCCAAACAACTGTATAACCACAATATCTTCTCCCTCAGTGAACCCAAATGATCGAGTTGACATATCCTTCAACATTTGGATCTTAGATCCCAGAAGCTAGTATCGACTTCAAAAATATGTGGAAAAATCCTTAACTCAGTGGATTGTCTTCCAAACATGCCTGACCAAGCACCAAAACCAAACTTTATCAGTGTCTTCCCAAATCATCAAATGTTGACAACATTCTTGAAATCTAAAATCAGACTTCCAGATTTCTTTAAACCAAGCTCAGTTTTGACTGGTTCAAAAACAATCCTCATATTCACAATTTAACCCAAAATAATGAATTTGAACTGAAATCAATCATAGCCATCTTCAATCAATCAAGGTTAAACTCCTGGTATATATTCTTCATATTGGTTAGAATGACATTGGTGTTAGTTCTGGTTCGACATCTAGTTGGCATTGGTGATCATCTTATTCACTGGTGGAAGCTCAACCTTGTCCACCTAGGTCATTGAAATTGCTTATGTCTTAGCACCTTTGATGAGTATAGTGTCGGTTAGCCTCAACTCAGGTTGGATTCCCTAGATGTATCTTTAATATTTTTCATCCTCAATGAAGGAGAACCATATACTTATTCAAGGTGCTGCATAAAAACTCATATTCATCAAGCTTAACATCTTAGTATAATCCATCGCAGAGTACCAATTTTCATCCTTTATCTAATCTTAGGTTTGTTTCTTCTTTTGTGGATTTAGAACAATTTTTAAGTGCCTCGATGGTTTTGGAAAGCCCAGCTTATACTGTCTTCAGGATTCTAGTTTCGGTCAGACTCCCTTTCTTCATTCGGTTATATAAATAGGGTGTGTGGTATTCAACATTCCAATTAGATACGTTATTACTTCTTCAGAATCGGCCAGATAAGCTACTCAATAATTTGGATATATGGTAAGTTTGTAGTAATTGGCTTCATAACACCTTGAAAATTTGGATATGTGGGTAGCATGCTGCTACTGCAAATTGAACAAATGAAAAAACTAGATTAAAAATAATCGATAACAGAAATAGATGTGTGTATATATATACTAATTCCCAATACAACTAATTTTTAAATTAAAAAATAAAATATGATAAATTTAAGTTACTTAAAATAAATAAATAATTAATTAAAATCAAACGATGATATAATTAAAAAAAATAATTGAACTATAAATTAAAGTTACAAGTTATTAAATCAAAAATGTCATTAGATTATTAATTAAATTAAACTTCAATTATCTATTTAATTAATTAGAAAAATAAAATAAAAAATTAAAAAGTAAAGAAAAAAATTAAATAGAAACAATTATAATTAATATCTTAAAAGAAACATCAAAATTAAATAATAATAAGATAACTGAACAAAAATTATAATTTAAACATAATTTCATAAATTAAACATTGATTAATTTTAAAATTAAACAAAAAAATGAAAAACACTATAATTAACCAATAATAGACATAATTAATCATTATTTAAATAAATTACACATCAAAAGAAATGTGGAAAAACACTTGAAAAAAATCCACATAAAAAACTTTCAAACTCAAGATGTTGCACGTCCTCAAGAAACCGCTCAATCAAATTTAGTGGAAGATAAAAGATCTTAAAATGGATAAATTTAAATGCCACTAAGAATTTATTTTCAAAGTTATTTTATCTAATCGAATCTATAAATTAAACAAAATATAAATTCCCTCTCAAATTAAATTTCTTCATTAAAAAATAGATTATTGGTTAAAAAAGATTTAAATTGAAAATATTCAAGAGAATTTAACAAATAACAATTTTCAGCCAAATAAAAGTCCAAACTTCTATTTACCTTTAGGGGAATAGACTCACATAATTAAAAGAAATGATAATTAGACACTCTATTTTGATGAGAAAGTTTAATAATTAAAAATTAGTATAAATATCACATCCAACATCTTAAGAATAAATAATGAAAGAGAATGATTTTATGAGTTCAACCAAGAGTAGTATTTTCATTTCATAATTCAGTTAAATGCATATCTTATGAGTAAAATTCTAATTTACAGGTTCAATGTTAGTGATAATAGTATACAATTCTCCCAAAAGTTTACTAGGATCCATTTTATCCAATATAAAAAGAAAAAAGATTTTCCTAATTAAATTCATAAGGTAATAGAGATTAATATCCTCAAATTGGCTTCACAAATTTCAAATTTCAGAAAAATATTTATCCATTGAAATTTCTTAATTGATGCATAAAAATTCACAATTTTCAAAATGTTTAAGGGGTTTTAATGGGATCACATTAAATCAAAGTTTAGCATATTTAAATACCCCTCCCCTACACTTAAAACCCAAAATTGTAGCAAATGTTGAACTCCAAAGTGGGAGAAACAATTATAAAAGTGTAAATTCTAAAATATTTTGAAAATCACAAGTGAAATGAAAGTTTAAGGGTCACAAGTATGATCAAAATTCATTTTTTCCACACAAAAATCAATAATTGTATGTATAACAGATACCCACTAGTTACTACATTAATAACTTTATCTCATATTCATGGTTTTCAAAGTAGATGCATGTTAATATTTAAAGTTCAATAATGATTTTTAGCAAAGTTTTAATAATAATTCACACCAAATTTTCAATACTCACATACAATCAAAACAGAAGTATTTACCATTAGGTTTAACATGAGAAATTTATTATGAAAAAAAACTTAAATATCAAATTTTCAATGATTAAATACACCACTAAGAGTGAGCATCATATTTTAATTCAACATGAAAATGTATAAAATCAGAATTTAGAATTTAAACTATTTCTCCCCCAATTAGAGGCTTTATCACTTGAAGTTCAACAATATCAATCCCATTTTTTTTAAAAAAAAATTATCTTTGATTCCCCATTTTCATCTTTTATAAGTTGAAAATAACAAGAATTAAAATACATAATTTACAGTAAAACATAGAATAAAACAAAGGTGAAAGTTTTAGGAGTTTTGATTTAAGTTGATCCAACATGAAGATTCTCTTGGGAATTAAAAATCAGGGAATTTCTACCCCAAAAGGATGAAAAATTATTCTCATTACAACACTAAAAAAACAAACTTTAAAATGTTCATGGTTTAATATTCTTTGTACAACATAAAATATTTTCAAAAAAAATAGTTTTGTAGCATGCTTAACATTATTTCTAGTAATTACAATCACCCAATGACTAATAAAGGAGAAATAATGAAATTGGAAAGTACCACTCCCTACACTTGATTACTAACATGTAATAGAAAATTAAACTCTTTAAAATTTTAGGGTAGAAGGACACAACCCAAAAGTTTAGTTGGAGTGAAAGATTTTACCCAAGATAGGTTATCACACAGTGGAATGTTTTTTCATCTTATTTTCCTAAAAAATAAAAACTACAAACATTTATTAAAGGAAGAAAAAATCAAAAAAATAAAATAAAAACAATGTAATAAGAAAATTTTGGTTTTAATGCCCCAAGGGGTACTATATTTAGAATGTCCGCACCTGGACAACCTTTGATTCAACCCCAGTTAGACGGTGGATGTTCCTTATTTCTTAAGAATCACCACAATAGCTTCTTCCAAGTATAAGTGCCTTGAAACTTATATAGCTTGTGGAATACCCTATTTTCATCTTATTTTATTTCCCCTTCCTTATAATTGTAGCTTCCATGGAGTAATAGAAAGGGGAAAAATGTATGGATATGTCACCTCTTCTTTAACTTGAGGAGTGATGTGAAAAGAATGTAAAAATTCAATACTTGTGTGTGATTTCTCTTCTAGGGCATTCTCTCCTAACAATTCATTATTAGAAATCACATATGTATCAACATACACTTCTGAAATAGTGCATATCTCATTAACCACATCTTACTCTTCGAAAACTCCAAAACCTGGAGTGATAATTAGATGTGGTATTTTTTCATGTTTTTCAACAGGTGTATTATTAGCCTTCTCAAGATCCTCTAGGAAATTACAAAGTTCAAATAAATATTCATAACCTTATTAGGGATAATCGTCATCAAAATCAGATACATTATACTCAGGATAAATAAACAAAGCTTCTTCCATAAAGAAAACAACTCCCTATATTTGGTCAACTTGTTCTTCTTCATTGAATGGAGATGCACTTGGGAGTGTTTCTAAGTCAAGATTGATGTAGTAAAACTCCTTAATCCCATCATTAAAATAAATTACATCTTCTAAGGTGTCTTCCATAGAAAAAGATAAGGTATCTTGACTTGGTTCAACTAATAGAAAGGTAAAAAATCATTAGAAAAGTGAGTATAATTTAAATCATCACACTAAATATTTAAGATAAGTTGATCTTCCAGAAAATTTCCAAATTATTTTAATTCTTCTATACCGTTCTCTTTCCATCCCTCAAAACAAGTCCCAAAATGTATATTATGAAACTATAGCATATCTTTTAAGGGATTTTCAATCTCAGAAACTAGTAGTGTCATCTCTCTCTTTACTCTCTTAATTACTTTTGTTTTATAATTTTCATCATAGAGTATTCCTAAATTTTTTATTGGAGTGATACCTTAATATTTCAATCCACTTGATCTGAAGTGGAAGCTTAAAATATATGAATTTGTAGGACCCTGGGACACCCTGAGAGGGGAGGGGTGAATCAGGGTGTCAACTTTTTCTTCTTAAAGTTGTGGATCTTTTTCCCACATTGGTAGGAACTACTTAAACCTGTATGATGGATATGATCAGCAATGAAACATTCACATGCAGAGAGATGACACATCTATTTTTACTTGGTTCACCACTAAGGGATACGTCCAAGGAGAATACACTGACAGGTTGTCGGTCGTACCAAAATCCACTATGCTTCACTAGCTGTAGATTACAAATGTTCGGGTACAATAACTCGGTCCCAGGCTCACTGCCTTTACAAAAGTTTAGGGATAGCTCACTGCGTCCCTCGGGTCACTCCCGTTGACTCCTCCTGGCTCACTGTCATTGGTGAAGTCCCACTCAGTTTATAGACGTGAACGTCTCTTCAATAGATTTGCATTGAAGTATTTATCTCCTGTTCAGCATGAGACTTTGATTGCATCAGAGTCCTGAGTTGATGATCTTTTGTATTCAACCTTCTACTTTAGTGCAATAACTGAATGCACTATATATTCTTCTTCTCTTACTTTGATTATCAATACTAACACCTGAGAGTATTGATATATTCCCCTCTTTCTGTGCAAATCTGAGTTTAGTTGCACGAACCGTTCTTCTTCTCTTCACAAAGCACAAAGAGGATGTTAAAAATCAGTCATGTGTGTGCGGAACCACTTCTACTCATAAAACCAGATTGTTCATTGTTCTTCCATCTTTGTAAACGAATACATCATCTGTTACACTGAAGGTATAGAGCAACCTTTCAGATTTCGTGCAGCTCTAAAAAGACGGGCCTACTCCAATATCACCTGGAACTCTTTTCCATGTCCAGCGCGCAAGTCCCAATACGGTGCGCAAGTCTTCTACATGAAAGTCCAAACTGGCGCGCAAGTGTCACCAAAGCACCTTCGTGACTCTTCCTTTTCCAACTACAAACTTGCTCGACCCACTTCCTTTCTCTCTAAAACTGCCTTGGGCACGCTACCAACAACCGGCGCGCAACCTCTACTTGCGTGACCCAACAACCACTTGCGTGGCTCAATCACCTAAGCGACGAGAGCTCGAACAATCTATAAGTCTTGAACTCCGTAAGAAATGAGGAGGGGTGGTCCAGTATTTATAGGCAATTTGACCATCCTGCGTGACGGCGCGCAAGTCTCAGTGCGCAGGTCTTTTCCCCTGCTATTCACTTGTGCGACCAACTTCCAAACTTGCACGAACCTCTTTCCTTTGCCAAATTTCGATCTTCTGATCTGGAAAAACCATAGGTGCACAATTTATCAAGCTTCCAAGGCATTGGCACGCAAGTATCTTTCACGGCATGCAAGTCACCTACGCGACCTCACAAAAACTTGTGCGAACCTTATCCCTTTGCCATATTTTGATGATCTAATCTTGAAAAACATATGGCGTGCAAGTTTCCAAGCCTTCATGTACACGGTGCGCAAGTCCCTTTGCTAAAAACCACTTTCCTTTATTTGTCAATTTTCAGACCCAAAAATTTGGCAAACACTGGAAAATGGCGCCACCTTGTATCTGTTCTTTTGTACCGCCTCCATATCATCCATTACTTTTGTCGATGTTCCTTGAATAAAATATGGATCATTATCCACAGTCCTTGAACTCGACATGCCACCATGGAATATCCTTTGTCAAAAAACTTGTATGTCGATTGTTTGCTTTGTCAACAAGCACGGTCACCTCAGCAACACTTCTTGTTGGTGATCTGTATCCTTCAGCAACTCTTCTGCTTTTATCACAAACTCCACTATTGTGATATGTATTCTTTGAAGTCATAGCTTAGGCATCATCATCTTCTATGACAATGTGATGTGCATGGATATCTAATAATTCCAATCCCCTCACGGTCATCTTAGAATTCCAATCATTTGCACATTGTCTTCTTCATCAACCGTTATGATCGACTTCATGAAAACCATATGATTAAATTCGTCAAGAAGTCTCTTGCATGGTTCTCATGCACTCATGAGTAATTTCATGGTCTTCATCAAAAACCCATGGGTCTCATGCAATAATGAGGAATTGCCTGGACTTCATCAAAACCCATGGTTCTCGTGGTTCTCATGATGGTCTTCATCAAAACCCATGGTTCTCATGCAATAAGGAGGAATTTCATGGTCTTCGTCCAAAAACCCCATTCTTCGTTAATTATCCTCAGATGGATTACACCTCACATTATTTATTGTTGTAAACAATGTATCACCTTTGACACATGTTCTTTGAACTTATGATCAGTACAACAATCGTCTGAATTATCATTCCTCCTCTTCATCGGAGTACTTCTTGATCTCCTTCATTTTGATCTTCATTGACAATTATTGACAACAAATACAACCTTATACACAAAGTGGTTCCAACAGAATTAACATGTCAATAACTGCAATGTCTTATACAGAATATGCCTTGAAAATTTTCTCATATCTCAAATTTTAGAATCCTTCCAGTGCTTGTGTAAGCTCCTTCACTTAAGGATTTTCTAATAGTGGCAATGTTTCAAGAATATATTAGTGAATAACTATTAATATAAATATTTAAAATAAAATAGAAAAATCACTAAGTTGATCATGACTCCTTGACAATGGCACCAAAATTTGATATCTATGTCATTGACTAGCTCAAATTTAAAACCTAAAAAATACTATCAAGTATCGAGAAAGGTATTAAATCCTCAAGGAAGATAGGGATGGATATAGTCCAAGAAATGAAATCAAAAACTAAATAAAAAATGCACAATCATGAAAACAACAGTGATAAATATATTTTTTAGAGAAAGATGAATGGAAGGAGAAGATGATATTAAAAGATGATGTGAAAATAGTGGATGAAAATATATGAGTAGGAGATGAATGAGAATGAAATGAAAGAGAAATTTTGACTATTCGGTTAAGTTTTTCCTTTTTTGAGAATATTTAATTGAAATAAATGATTGAAACATATAGTTAAGATCTTGGTCTAGTAGATTGAACAACAACTAAATGATTTTACAGTTCTTTACTAAAAAAGTCATTAAATTTAAAAGAAAAGAGTGTGATTACTATAAGGTCCTAGCCATAAACATTACACAGTCTGTAAGAACCCGAGTTTTTATAACGGGTCAAAATCCCATCCCTGTTTAAATTTTTGACTTGTTTCTGAGGAAACTGGAGAATTTGGGAAGTTTTTGGAAGTTTTCAGACTACACGCTGTGTAACATAAGTACACTCCATGTATATGTTAAGCGAGTGACTGGCAGTGTGCTAACCGAGTACATGTCGTGTGATGACCTTGTAGAAAATTTCTTACTACACGACATGTAGTTTTTGACACACTATGTAACCATGACCGTGTGGTGGCCATACATGGCATGTAGGCCTGTTGGCCGGGTAGAACCAAGTACACACTGTTTTCCCCTTAGAAACATCGTGTATCCTAGCTGTGTATAAGGGATATACATGGCATGTGGGTAAGTCAGCAAGGAAGAGATGAGAAACCAAGTACACACCATGTACACCTAGGTACACGCCGTGTACTCATGTTGGCAGGTCTGGAAAGTTGTTCAGCAGAATTTCTATCGCCAAATGAACATTTAAATGATATACACGGCATGTATTAATGAATTACACACCTTGTACTTTCTTTTTTTGCATTAAAATGGGCAGTAGCCTCGTTTTGAGGCAAAAACACATATTTTGGTCAGGTTTCACGAGCCAAGCCATCCATACCTTGTTTCTTCTCCCAATTGTCTTTCTGAACTCCATTTCAAACACGGATTGATGCATTGGAACCCCCTCGTTAAGGCCTCGATTCCTCTTGAGCTTATTTGTTTGATTTCTGTTCTAGAACGAGTTATAAGAGTTTGAGAGGTTTTGAATCTTTTTTAGATTTACAGCATTTTAGACCGAATTGGTGGCTGTTACCAGAGGAGTAGCATCATACAAGTCTTGGGTAGGTGGTACATACCTCATTTTGTGTTTTCGTGGGTTTTTGGGGTGATGTGGCCTTTAGTGCGTTTTCGGGTATTTTGAGTGGGACCCATTTTATCTGCTGTTTCATATTGAATTTCTTGTTGGACCTATGGGATGCCTTTGGGTATTCCCTGTTAATAGTTTGCGTGAGTAGGGCTAGGTGAGGGGTCATTGCTCATCGGGGCATTTTGGCCGGGGAATGCCAAAATGGTTTTAATTGAAATATTAATGTGTTAAACTATTGAGTTTAATTTATTAATCCTGTTATAAGTTGTTAGAGGCATTCAAGACCTCTGTGCTGCTGTTCTATAGCTGTTGGGTTGGGGTAATGAAACTGTTTAAATTGTTTTTCGGTTATGAGTTCTGTTTGAATTATATATATATATATATATATATATTTAATTTCTGAATTTCACATGCTAAACCCTTTGGGTTGTGTTGGGCTTGGCCCGGTTACGTTTGAGTGATGCTGATCATAGGTTGGGCTTGGCCCGGGTTACTTTGGGTGGTTTTGACCATGGGATTGGGCATCATGGACGTCTGCTTGAGGTAGTACAACTATCGGGTTGGGCGTGGCCTGGGTTACTGGGATGTCGATGCCATCAGACTTGAGTGGCATGGTCACATGGACACGAGGTGTCAGATGTTTTGGTGGCTTAGATACTATTTTGGTGATTATCGCTCACCCGGGACGTTGAGTAGTGTATACATAGAGATACTCTATGATGAGGTGGTTATGACCACTCATGTGGGTAGAGGCCCCCATAGTTGCTGCTAGGTATTTTGGTTGGGGGTGCTTTTCGTAGAAAGCCACGTGGGGGGTGAGGAGCCTTCAGGGGATAGCATTGAGACAATCAGGTTAAGGGCTGAGGCTCACCATGATTTGAGGGAATACATTGCTGTTCCTCCGGGTTATTCTTGGGTGTGCCTTCGGGACGTTGGTACTTGAGACACGGGGTGTCAGAAGGCACATGATGCCTGGTTACTATTCTTGGGTGTGCCTTTGGGACGTCGGTACTTGAGACACGCAGTGTCAGGGGGCACATGTCACCAGGTTACTTGGTAGAGATTTCAGCGTTGGCTGAAGTAGGTGACACTTTATTATGGCTGCTGAGCACCAGAGGAGTTAGTGTTTATTTGTGCATTATACTGCTTACAGTATTCTTTACACTCGCATGACTTCTTAAACACTTATATTAGGTACGCACCATTGGGTGGTATCCTACTGAGATTTGTCTGACACCCTGCATGGGCCCTTCGGGACACGTGCAGACTTTATGGATTTACGTGCAGGAAAGAGGACATCTTCAGAAGCTGGGCTGCGTTAGTTGTTTCATGAAGATGGTATAGACCTTGAGGTCATACCCAGCTGGGGATACTTGGTTTTTTTTTCTTTCTTTATCGGCATGCTTACTTTATTATAAAGCAACTCTTGGTTAGCCATTGGCACCATTGTAAATTGATATGTATGAATTCCTATGAATGCATGTTGGTTGTTTACAGTAGTAGTTTCTAGCGATATTCAGCATGTTGTTCTGTTTACTTTTCGCTGCTATTGTTTATATTTATTGCTTCCACTCTGCGGGTCTGGTTTGAGTCTGCTGAGTCTTTCATTCCGCTACATCTTTATATTTATACTCGGACCAGTACCCTTATTATGATCATCTGAGAGGGTATAACCTCCCCACTATACCTAACATACCCTTGCTTCTTTTTGTAAGCCTTTGGCGTTCAGGGAGGTGTGCCTAAGGTAGTAACACCCGACCCGTTTAGCACTGTTTGAGTGGCTAGCCGGGTCCAAGACGTTACAAAGTGGTATCAGAGGAGTTCTTAATAGGGATTTAGTAGAATCATTTTACTGTATACTAATGAGTTTGAGGCTTCTCGTTTCGTTCTGCGAGTTTTACTATTTTGGTTATGGTAGACTAGAGATAGGTTGTTACTGGGACTGGGTTTCCATCTTCTTCTTGGGTGCATGCAGCCCCAGGTACGAGGGATGGACCTTGTTGCCACAGGTGGGAATTGCTGTTTGATTTTTCTCAGATTATGATTTATATGATTTCCACCTCAGTGGATCACTTTATGTGTGGTGTTATTTATTGTGATATGTGACCCTTGACTCGGTGCGGTAAGGGATAATTGGACCTTGGCCCAGTATGGAAAGGCTATTTTTCTTGGCTTTTGATAGGCACTTGTTAGGGTATTTCAATTTCATAACTGAATGTATGCCTTGTGAAGTGATAATACCATGTGAATATAATCAATTTCCGTGCTTATATTCTTTGAAATGTAAAAGGTGAAATTCCTGATATAATTGCTTGTTGTTGAAATGTGATGTGCCATGCTTTATATATCTGTATAATTGCATGTTGCCGGATATTTGGGTCTGGCTCTTAGGAGAGAAGGTAGGTACTATGGCTGAGGTAGTGTAACTATCAGGATTGGGCAACTCGGTCATCAATTTGAGGCAGTGTGAGTTGTCAGGACGGGAATGGCCCGAGGTTATTTTTGATACTTGGCTCTATTGGGGGCGGGTAAGGAGGCCATGAGGTCGAGATGCTGTGGGGTATGGGTTGTGGTGAGGGGAAGTAAGGGTAGTTGTTATGCACTGCCTTTTACTGCTTTCCTTATCTGTGTAGAATATATTGTTATATGTATATATGGGTTGTCTGACCATTTATGGTATTCAGTGGGTTACTTCTTCATGACTCGATGGAGCTTCAGACAGGAGATGATACAGTGCCACAAGATCAGGTTCAGAATTTGATACAGGCAGAGCACAAGCCATAGGTACAGGATCTGGTTCAGGATCCAGTGCAGGCAGGACAACAGCTGGATTTGGAAACGTTTGAACCATGGCTTGAAGAGCATCTCCATGCTAGCCTGGTACGTGTATTGTAGGGGATTGACAGAGGCGTGCAGGGTACAGAGCCTTCTATGGCGTATCTGACGCGGGAGTTCCAGTCGTAACACCCACCGCTTTTTCAGGGTGAGGGTGGTCCATAGGTGGCTGAGAACTGGATAGAGAGTATGTAGATGATTTTTGAGCATCTAGAGATGCCTCCAGGGCAGAGGGTCAAGCTGGGAATGTATATACTGAGAGGACCGACAAAGCATTGGTGGGACGTACATGTTCAGGCTCGTAGGCATGAGGGACTGGCATGGAAGGACTTCGAGGACAGGTTCTTTGAGAACTACTACTCGAAGACACTGAAGGAAGAGAGAGCTTGAGAGTTCTTGAGTCTTTAGTAGGGAGATATGCCCGTCATGGACTACACAGATACTTTCATAGAGTTGTCTCGCTTTTCACCTGGTATGGTAAGCGATGACACGGCTAGGGTAAGGCACTTCGAGGATGGCTTACGACATGCCATTCAGGTCCAGGTGAACATCGTCAGGCTGGGTTCCTTCTCTGAGGTGGTAAATCAGGCACTCATAGCCAAGGGAAACAAGAGAGAGAAGTATCTCTTGGGAAGGGCGATATCTTCAGGTGACGGTTTGGACAGCAGGAAGCGAGGACGAGATGAGTTCCAGTAGGGCAGTTAGGTTAGGGATTCAGCTAGACCACCTCGTGGTAGTTCTGTGGTGATTTGATTTCATTGTGGACAGTCGAGACATGTTCGGGCTCAGTGAGATAGGCCTCCGAAGGAGTGTCGGGCATGTGGATAGGATGAACATCTGGAGAGGTTTTGTAGGGAGAATTCTTAGATAGTCGGTAGGCAGGGACCATGACAGACTATAGCGTCTGGATTTGGTTCAGGTTCGGTACCCAGAGAGGGCAGTCGAGGTTAAGTTCTACGCGGAGGTCATGAAAAAGATGGTGGGACCCAGCTGAGGGGTCAGTGGATAGTGACTAGAGGAGCACCGTAGGGAGGTCAGGCATCAGGAAGCTGTATTTCAGGCCAGGTGCACGTCATGGAGCTGCCAGAGGCTGAGCAGGCTGGTGAGCCGATGACGGTTAGAGGTACACCGCGGTGTGGTCGTGATCTCCATGTTTCTTTTTTGACATGACCTATAGAGGCATGTATGTTTTTAGTGCACGTGGTGCACAAGTTCTATGTGGACTGACTAGATTCTATTCAGTGGGATTGGCACCATATCGGGTGCGTGATAAAGTATATATAAATATCTATGAGATTTGTGACATCGGGGCATCAAGGATGTGTGTTACATGAGGTTCTGTGGGCACCAGGGCATCGAGGATGTGGGTTACTTGAAGTGATAGGCACCAAGACCTTGTAGAGGGGGACACCGATGTGGTACAGAATACGTTGGGTGTTGGGAATGACACAAGAGTGCCAATGTGGTGCAAGGGTGATGATGCTTCACGAAAGGACTACGTATCCAGAAAACAGGTTAGTAAACCTTGGTTGCTTTGAGTTTTGTTGGGTTGAGACCGGGGTTGGTGATTCTTAAGGTGGGGAGCCCCTTGGGGAATTTAGTCAGAACCTTTGAGACTGGGGAAGTCCGGGTTACTTTGATAAGGGTGGTATGTACGGTGCCATATCCAGGTTTCGTTTGATATCTCAGGGATGAGCTATGTTAAGGTGGGGAGATTTTTAGATCCTGGGTTTTTAGAACAGGTCAAAATCCCAAACCTGTTTAAATTTTGGACTTGTTTCTGAGGAAATTAGAGAATTTGGGAAGTTTCTGGAAATTTCCAAACTACACGCCGTGTACCTTAAGTACCCTACATGTATATGTTAAGTGTGTGATCGGCCTTGTGCTCGTTGCGTACATGCCGTGTGATGACCGTGTATAAAATTTCTTACTACACAGCATGTAGTTTTTGACACGCCATGTACCATTGACCGTGTGGCGGCCATATATGGCATGTAGGCCTATTGGATGGGTACAACCAGGTACATGCCATGTTCCCCTTGGACGCGCCGTGTAGCCTAGCCGTGTATGAGGGATATACATGGTGTGTGGGTAAGTTGGCAAGGAAGAGTAGAGAAACCAATTACATGCAGTGTACCCATAGGTACACACCGTCTACTCATGTCGGCAGGTCTGGAAAGTAGGTCGGCAAAATTCCAGCTTCCAAATGAACAGTTAAATGATATACACAGTGTGCAGTCATGAAGTACACGCCGTGTACTTTCTTTTTTTGCGTTAAAACGGACAGTAGCCTCGTTTTGAGGCAGAAACACATATTTTGGCCAGGTTTCACGAACCAAGCCAGCCAGACCTCTTTTCTTCTCCTGATCGTTTGTCCGAACTCAATTTCAAACATAGATTGATGCATTGGAACCCCCTTGGTAAGGCCTCAATTCCTCTTGAGATGTTTTGTTTGATTTCTGTTCTAGAAAGAGTTATAAGGGTTTGAGCGGTTTTGAATCTTTTGTAGATTTACCGCGTTTTAGACCGACTCGGCGGCTGTTACCAGAGGAGTAGCATTGTTTAAGTCTTGGGTAGGTGGTTCATACCTCATTTTGTGTTTTCGTGGTTGTTTGGGGTGACGTGGCCTTCGACACGTTTTCGGGTATTTTGAGCGGGACCCTTTTCATCTGTTGTTTCATATTGAATTGCTTGTTGGACCTATGGGATGCATTTGGGTATGCCCTGTTACCAGTTTGCGTGAGCCGGGCCGGGTGAGGGGCCATTGCTCATTGGGTCATTTTGGCCAGGGAATGCCAAAATGGTTTTAATTGAAATATTAATGTGTTAAACTGTTGAGTTTAATTTATTAATCATGATATAATTTGTTAGAGGCATTCAAGACCTCGGTGATGTTGTTCGATAACCATTGGGCTGGGGAAATGCAACTGTTTAAATTGTTTTACCGTTATGAGTTCTCTTTGAATTATATATATATATATATATGAAATTGCTGAATTGCACATGCTGGACCCTTTGGGTTGTGTTGGGATTGGCCCAGTTACATTTGACTGATGCTGATCACAATTTGGGATTAACCCGGGTTACTTTGGGTGGTTTTGACTACGGGATTAGGTGTCATGGACGTCGGCTTGAGGCAGTACAACTATCAGGTTGGGCATGGCCTAGGTTACTAGGATGGCGATGCCACCAGAGTTGAGCGGCATGGTCGTAGGGACACGAGGTGTCAGATGTTTTTGTGGCTTAGGTACTATTTTGGTGATTACCGCTCACCCGAGACTTTGAGTAGTGTGCACATAGAGATAATCTGTGTTGAGGTGGTTTTGACCACCCGTGTGGGTAGAGGCCCTCGTAGTTGTGGTTAGGTATTTTGGTTGGGGGTTCTTGCCGTAGAAATCCACGTGGGAGGTGAGGAGCCTTCCGGGGATAGCATTGAGACTATCGGGTTGAGGGCTGGGGCTCGCCGTGATTTGAGGGAAGACATCGCTATTCCTCCGGTTTATTCTTGGGCATGCCTTTGGGACATCGGTACATGAGACACGAGGTGTCATGAGATACATGGTTCCGGGTTACTATTATTGGTCATGCCTTCTGGACATCAGTACTTGAGACACGCAATGTCAGGGGGCGCATGTCATCGGGTTACTTGGAAGATATTCCAGCATTGCCCGAAGTAGGTGACACTCCATGGTGGCTACTGAGCACCAGAGGAGTTAGTGTTTATTTTTTCATTGTACTGCTTACAATTTTCCTTACACTCACATGACTGCTTAAACACTTATATTAGGTACGCACCATTCGGTGGTATCCTATTGATATTTGTCTCACACCCTGCATGGGCCCCTCGGGACGCATACAGACTTTATGGATTTACATGCAGGAAAGAGGCCAGCTTTAGGAGTTAGGTTGCATTAGTTGTTTCATGGAGATGGTATGGACCTTGAGGTCATAGCTAGCTGGCGTTACTTGGTTTTGTTTTTCCTTTCTTTATCGGTATACTTACTTTATTATGAAGAAAATGTTGGTTATCCATTGGCGCTGTTATAAATTGATATGTATGACTTGATATGAATGCATGTTGGTTGTTTACAGTATCAGTTTCTTGTAATATTCAGCATGTTGTTCTATTAAATTTTTGCTACTATTGTTTATATTTATTGCTTCCGCTCTGCGGGTCTAGTTTGAGTCTGCTGAGTCTTTCATTCCGCTGCATCTTTATATTTATACTCAGACCAGTACCCTTATTATGATCCTCCAAGATGGTATAGGCTCCCCACTATACCTAACAGTCCCTCACTGATAGTCGGTAGCCTTTGGCGTTCGGGGGGAAGGGGGGTGTGCCTAAGGAAGTAACACCCGACCCGTTTGGCACTATTCGGGTGGCTGGCCGGGTCCGGGTGGTTACACAGTCTATTTAATTCAACTAGAAAAAACTTATTACATTCCCAAATATATTTCTGGTTTATATTTTTAGATAATTAGAACATAATTCATACAAATAAACCCACAATAATACAAAATGGTACTACTAAAACAATATCTATTTTTTCATAAAACAGAATTTTTTAATAAAACTTGTATTCCTCCTTGAAAAATTTTCACAATATTTATCTTGGCTTCTTATTTTCTTTTACCCATCCCTAAAGCCCTGTGAAAAACATTTTAAAACCCGATATTAGCAAAAAAATATCATTAAGGGACATAAAAAAGAAGTAAACAAACCATTAGTCCATGAATACTTATAACCATATGAAATCATTTTCACAAAGACATACTTCTCACCCATAAAGTATCATATGCTTTGTGAAAATAAGTGATTTTCATAAAACAGAGAAAAGATAAATAATGTAATAAAGGTAACTTGAGGCATTATTAACTTAATATTGTAACTCTCATATCTAAGATATTATTTTTAGTCGTCATGACTACCTTACAATGTAACCCTCACGCCAACCTTATGATGTAACCCTCATGACTACCTTATGGTGTAACCATCGTAGTTACACTTGAAGTAATCACACATTCGACCTCCAACATAAACATACCCAATGCATTAGATAGAGATATAAGTCAAACCATTCATTATAAACAATTCCCAATAACTAGAACATAATCATAAAACATGAATACTTGTATAATAAAAACAATCCTTTTGAATTTTTTAAAAATAGAAATTTAAAAGAGGATTTTTAAAGAAAATACCCTTACCTCAGGTTTGTGTTACTTCAATCATGTTCAAAAATTCTGTATAAAGCTTTAAAGAGTGTTATTAATTTATTATAGAACTATATTCACATATATAATACCTTATATTCCCTTTTAATAATATCTTTCCACCCATTTATTGATAATTGTTTTTCATTGTTTTTGGTGCGTTCTTTTTATAGTTTCCATGTTTGGTTGATTATGGATTTTCTTGTAGAATGGAAGAACAACTCCAATCGTTGACTAAAATGGTATTAAAATGTTTCTATAATCTTTAATGATACCATATATTATTTTTTTATATTAGGATGATTCATTAGATAAAACATTATTGATAATGAGTTAATTTATTTTTGTCATTTTTACTACCATCATGAACTTATATAATTTTATTTAATATCTTGATTATATATTGGTTACAGAGCATTATATAACTTATATTGTGTATAATAAAAACTTATTTAACAATAATAATGGTTTTATGACCATACTTGAAGGTGGTAAAATAAAATTAAAACACATCATCTACGATGATAGTAAATCAACACATCATGGACAATGTTTTCATTTTTTAGAATAAGAAGAGAAGAAGAGAGGTTTGATGGTAGATATTCCATTAAAACAATAACATTCCAGTATATGTAAGATACTGGAGTAATAATATCACTTTTATGAGTGGATCTGAGGAGAGAATAAGAAAATAAAATAAATTGAAAAGAAAAAAAAAGAAGATGAAAGAGGATTTTACCTCTTGAATTCTTCTCCTTGAGAAACTCTTTAAGGCCATTGGTTTTGAAATTTTTGTGAGACCAGTAGGTCTTGAAAATGGGGAAGAGGATTGTGAAGTAAATTGGGTTGAAATTAAACAATATACAAGTAATTGAGGTGTGATGAGAAGAGGTGGCGAGGAGTGGTATTTATAGTGGAGGAGAGGGGTGTTTTTTAATTATTTTATTCATTAGTTTATCATTTTCGCTCAAGAATATGAATAGTTATATCATTATCACTAAATAAATTAAAATAAATAATGGGATTTTGAGATTATTTTGATTTCATCAGTGATGACTCAATGAATAGTGTATTTATCTTATAATGAATATATACAACAAATTACCGTATTTTACTACTCACCAAAAAATCAACTATTTCATAAAAATCTAAAAAAATAAACTAAACCATTTTTTGATGTGTAGAATTTAAAAATGAACTCCACTTTATGAAATTAGAATTTTAAATATGATAAATTTAATTTTTAATTAAAATTATCATTAATTCCAAAAATACCAATTTTAAAATTATAAGTGATTTTATGACACTTTGAAACATTAAAAAAGGTCCCATAAAATTATCTTACAGTCATAAGAAAACAAAATAATTATTTATTAATATATTTTATGAAGATGAATTTTCTTTTAAATCATTATATTAATTATAAAATTATAAATAAAAATTTATGTGTCCTAAAAAAATACCAACACTTAAATTACCATTTTCTAAAAAATTAGTTATTTATTCCATGATATAAATACATCATATTTTTACTTATATGATACCTAAATTTTTATTTGTACTTTAATAGGTGAGGCTACTATTATATTAATATAGACTTCTTAATTTCTATAAATATCACTTATTTCATTATAAATTTATAATAAATTTAACTATTTAATTCCACAATGGAAAAAATATTTTATAAGTACCTAGGTTATTAAATTCTACCCACCTTCTATAAATTGCATCCTCACAATTTTTGTTTACTTATTAAAAAAGTGAGGATACTTTTCCCTTCATTTCATTTTTAGATTCTCATGTTGCTTCATCAACCATATGGTTTTTCCACAAACCTTAACATGGTTAATTACCTTATTCCACAATATGTTTTCTCTATGATCAAGAATATGAATAGTTTTTTCCTTATAAGAAAGGTTCTATTCCATCTGAACTACTTCTAGGATCAAAACATGAGATGAATTTGGCACATACTTTCTTAACATCAAAACATGAAAAAATTGTGCACCAGAGATAAACTTGAAGGAAAAGCTACTTGGTAAGAAACTAGTGAAACATTATCAAGGATTTCATAAGGTCTAATGAACCATGGAATTAGCTTTACTTTCTTACCAAAACCCAAAACACTTTCCTAGGGATAAATTTTAAGAAAAAAATGACCACCTACCTCAAAATAAAAGTCTTTCCTACTATTATCTGGATAGTTTTTTTGTTTTCTTTGAGTTTTCCTCATATTTTTTTGGATCATCATTACATTCATTGAAAATTCCTCTAATAATTATGGTCCCATCAAATTCCTTTCCCCATATTCTTCCCAAAATTCTTGAGTTTAACACCGTTTTCCATTTAATTCCTCAAAATGTGTCATCTTTATACTGGAATGAAAACTATTATTATAAGAAAACTCAACTAAATAATGATTTTGATCCCAACTTTCCTGGTAATCTATTAAAAAATCACGAAACATTTCTTCCAAAGTCTAAATTATACACTTAATTTATCCATCAGGTTAGGGATGGAAGTCTGTTCTGAAATTTAATTCAGGTCTCATTGACTTCTCAAGGTCTTTCCAAAAGTTATAAGGGAACCAGGGATCACGGTTAGATAAAAGGGGGAGAAAAAATCCATGTAACCTGACTATCACTTTGAGGTACAATTGAGAAAGATGGTCCAAAGACATAATATCTCTAATAGGAAATTGTTTTGCAGATTTATTCAATCGATCAACAACAACTCAAATCATATTGTAATCTCAAGAATTATTTGGTAGTCCCACCACGAAATCCATGGATATATTTTTTTATTTCCACTCTGGCACTCACAAAGGATGAATCATACCCTTTGATAGTTGTCTCTCTGTTTTAACTTATTGACAATTCAAAAATTTCATTGTAAAATCAGACATTCAATAACACTACTGAAGGTCTCTATACATCTTAGTACTACTAGGATGAACTGAAAATGAAGAACTGTGAGCTTCACTTAACAACTCTTTCTTAAACTGTGAATCAAAATACACACATAATCTCTTCTCAAATATCAAAATACAATTTTTATCAACATTAAATTTTGTCAACTTACCCTTTTCATCAATTTTACCATTTTATGTAACTCACCAACTTCCTTCTGAGCTTGGATAATTCTGACTGATAGATATAATTGCACTGAAACATGAAACTAAATAGAGGAATTTCCCGCACCAATAACTTCCAAACCAAAACTCATCAAATCATAAACCAGGGGGTTTTCTTCCCAAATTAACATGGTTAATGGTCAATGATGTTTTTGAATCAAGACATACACCACTTTGTTTTCTTTTCTAGGATGGTAATTTATCATGAAATCATAATCCTCTATCATTTAAAACCATCTTCTCTTCCTCATGTTCAATTACCTCTGAATGAATATATACTTTAGAATTTTATGGTCAGTATATATTTTACATTTGGATCCATATAAATGATGCCTCCAAATTTTCAAAGTGAAAACAAAAACTGCTAATTCAAAATCATGTATGGGATAATTTAATTCCTGACATTTTAGTTGTCTTGAAGCATAATCAATTACCAGAACATTTTGTATCAGAATGAAACCAATTCCCTTTAATGAAGCATCAATGTAGATGAAAACTCACAATTTCTAGAAGGAATGGTCAAAACTGAAGGATTCACTAATCTCTTCTTCAAATCCTAAAAACAATCATCACATTATTCTATCCAAATACATTTAACACATTTTCATGTTAACTTAGTTAGAAGGCTAGATAATCATGCAAAGTTTTTAACAAACCATCGATTATAACCGTCTAATTCAATAAAAATATGAATCTCTTTATCATTTTTAGGTCTTGTACAGTCATTAAACACTTTTTTTGGTGATAACTACTCTTATTCCATCCTTATTTACAATTTTCCTAAGAAAAGAAATTTTTTTCAACCAAAATTCACATTTTCTAAATTTCCCGTATAACTTATTTTTTTATGTGTTTATAGGAAAATCCTTAGATATTTTTCATGATCCTCATAACTCTTTAAATAAACCAAAATATCAAAAATAATAAACAATAAAAAACTTATCCAAATATTCAAGGAAGATTCAATTAATAAGGTCCATAAATAAAACATAAGAATTTTTCAAACCAAAGGGCGTAAAAATAAATTCATAATTACCATATCTAGTTCATAACACAATTTTTAGAATGTCACCCTCATTCACCTTCAGGTTATAGTACCTAGATCTCAAGTAAATCATGGACTAATACTGGTCTCCCTAGATCTGATCAAACAAGTCATCGATATGAGGGAGTGGATACTTATTCTTAATAAAAATGTTATTTAAAACTCAATAATAAATTCAAAGTCTCATGGAGCCAACTTTATTTTTAACGAATAAAATAGAAGCACCCCATGGTGAAGTGCTAGGATAAATTAAGCTTTTATCAAGCACCTCCTACAACTAATTTTTCAATTCAATATGTTCCACTTGAGCCATTTGATAAGGGTGTTTCAAAATTGGGTTAGAATCAGGGACTAGGTCAATAGTAAATTCAACTTTCTGATCATGTATAACACTAGAAAAATCACTAGAAAAAAAAATCCTGATATTCATTTACCACCAACACATCATTAATCTGAATAGTTACCTTATTTTCAACAATATGAGAAGATAAATTTTATTTCCATAATTTAAAAATTTCTTAGCTTACTGCTATGTTATCAATGTTATGGGTGCATTCCTGTATACAAACTAAAACTCTTTTTGAAAAACAACTTATTTAGCCGTACAATCAATCTTAGCATGACAAATAGAAAGAAAATCCATACCTAGAATAACATCAAACTCTACTAAGAGCAAAACAACAAGGTTTGCAGGTAATGACTTTTTGCAGACAAAAATAGGAAGATTCTTATAATTCTATTTTGATATTATATTCTCCCCTAGTGTGTTAACCATAAGCTCTGGTTTAATTTCTTGAGGTAAAATTTCTGACTTACTAGAAAATTTCTTAGAAATAAAGGAATGTGTAGACCCCGTATCAAACAAAAAATTAGAAAAATTTGAGTAAATAAATAAATTACATGATACCACTTCATTGGATGTCCCAAAATCTGATGATGTAGTCACAAAGGATCTAGCTTCACCAATATTCTTATAATCTGGTTACTTTCTATCATTTAGATCTTTCTTGGGGAAGGTATTTACATAATGCCCGATATCACCACATTTAAAGCACTTTAGAATTTTCTAATCAGAATTAATCATACCATCACCATGTTATTTTTCATTACAATCTCGATCCATATGTCTAAACTTACCACATTGAAAACACTTTCCTAGATCTTTTTAACGAACCCCAAGGGTGCTTTTTACCACACTTCCCACAAACTGGAAACTAGAATTTCTCACCTTCAAATTTATTTGATTTATTATTACCCATTTATTTCCATTTGTACCTTTTCTTCTACTTTTTTCCAAAGTACATATGATCATCTACAAACTCCATTTCTAAACTTTCAGCACATCAAACAAGTTTCTCATAACTTTTTAATTCATGAGAGGTGAATTCCCTTCGATATATTGGCTTCAATCTTAAGTAAAAATTATTGATTTTACTATCAAGATCTCAAATAAGGTTTGGATCATACCTTTCCAATTGGGTGAATTATACTTTATACACGACCACTTAATCTTCTCCCTTTTGTTTCAATTAAATGGTTTTTTACATCCTAAGTCGAACCACTGTAGGAAAATATTTTTCAAAGAAATGATTCATAATTTAATCCCATTCCAACTATAAGATCCCAAACATAAACATTACATATAATCCCACTTCAAATGTGGGTTATCATTTATGTATTTATATTTGTATTATTAATTATTAATTTTTATGGATTAACATTTATGCTTGTTAAAATATAATTATTTTAATGTTTAGTTTATTTTCGATTCACTAATAATTGTTTTAGGAAAACATTATATATATTATTTGGATAATATAGATGTAGTATTTTGTTATTATAGGTTATCTTAAACATGTATCAACTTCAAAATGATGTCAAATTAGAAAAAAATTATGGAATTATTGATAGAAACTCAGTGATACATGGTGATGGTGTGGATAATTCTTGTCAATCTAGTCAATATATTGATAAATATAGAAATAAAAATTATGATGTTCAAGTTGAAGAAAAAAAGATAAAAAAAGACCACATTGGATGTTTGGAGTTATTTTGAGAAAATGGGTGTAATTGATGAAAAACCTAGGGTTAAGTGTAAAGGATATGGATTAGTATTGGTGGGAGGTGGAAGGAAATATGTAATATCAATTCTGTCATGGTATATTTAAAAATGAAATGGAATAAGAGTATTAAAAGATCAGTATGTTCTTTCAATGATCTTGGAATATTAAAGAAAGTTACAAAATAAAATGTTTGATTCAAATATGTTTCTAGAAAATATATCAAATTATATTATAATACATGAACTCTCATTTAATTTTTTTGAATATGATGGCATTAGAGAAATCTTCAGTTATTTGAATCCAGAAGTGAAGTATTTCTATAAGTACTGCAAGTTCAGATGTGATGGAAGTATATGATGAACATAAAACAATGAATGGTATTTTTTCCAACATTGGTGGTAGGATATGTATTACTTCTGATTTGTGGAAAACTTTTACTATTGATGGGTATCTTTGTTTTATTACTCATTATGTTGATTTGGAGTGGTAGTTAAAAAGAAGAATTCTTTCTTTTATTGACATGCGACCTCCACATTCTGGTGCTGAATTGGAAAAAAAGTGAAGTAAATATTAGTTGATTGGGGTGTACAAAATAAAATTTTCTCTCTTACCCTTGACAACACATCTTCCAATGATATCATGCAACAAAAATTTTAAAGATCAATTGAATTTAGAAAATAATTTTCTTTTCATGGGTGAATTTTTTCATGTTTGATGTTGTGATCATGTTTTAAATCTTATTGTTCAAGAAGTTTTGAATGTTATTAATTCTACATGTCAAAAAATTCATTTATTATGTTAATGGTTTTGAGGGTAGAATGACTTGTTTTCAAGATTGTGCAAAAAGTGTTTCAGTTGATAGTGGTGTGATTTTGAGATTAGATGTTCCAACCAGGTGGAATTCTACTTATACAATGCTATAAAGTGCATAAAAGTATAATCTTTTTTTCAATAATTTTGATATTTATGATCCAAATTATAATAATTTTCCTTCAAAAGAAAAATGTGAATGTGGTGAGATGATTTTCAATTTTTTGAAGCTCTTTTATGATATGAATTTTTTTTTGATCCACATACCCTACATCAAATTTATACTTTGGTCAAGTTTGGAAAATTGAGCGGTTTTTATTTCATAATGTCAACAATGATGATGATGATGACATTAGAACAATGTCTGGAAATATGAAGAACAAATTTGATAAATATTGAAGTTATTATAGCATTCTACTTGCAATGATAGCTATGTTTGATCCTCAGATAAAGTTAACAATATTGGAATTTAGCTATCAAAGTATTAATTCATGTCATTATCAAGAAAATATCTCTATGGTGAAGTACAAGCTATATCATCTTTATAAAAAGTATGAAAAGGATTTACCTTATTTTTCATAAATAGAAACTAATCAATTGGGTTCATCTCCTTCTCCTCTTAATTCTTTAACAAAGGAAAATTCTGATGTAATTGACGTAAGTTTAATTTCTTATTATTTAAATCATTATTTATGTATTTCATTTAATTTTATTTTATTTAAATGTTTTTGTTTATATATATTTATTTAGATGTGGATTTATCTAAAAATAAATTTTTTTTCCCAAATAATGAAAAATCCCAATTGGATATTTATTTGGAGATTCTATTTGTAGTTATGTCAATTTATAGAAATCTAAATGTGCTCTATTGGTGGAAGGATGAAAGTAAAATATTTCCTATTTTATCACTCATGGAATGTGATTTTTTAAGAATTATCATTACCACAGTGGACTTAGAGTCCACCATTATCATTATAGGAAGGGTGTTGAATAAATATAAGAGTATTCTTCCACCAAAAAAATAAATCATTAATATGAACTAAAAGTTGGATTCATGGTATTGAACCTATTTGTAAGTTTATCATTGTCATCTTTTATAATCTTAAATATATAATAATGATATTAACATTGATTTTCTTGTAGGATTGGATGATGAAAGAGTGGAATTTTTCTTGGATTAAGATCCTAGTTATGAAATTATATATGTGGAAACAAAATTACCCCTTTAATTTTTTAAATGTATGCCTTCCAAAAAATTAATAATGACCCGTTACTTTTATTAATATATTTTCATAATATTTTTTATCAAAATAAAATTCATCAATAATTTTATTTTTTACTATATTTTTTATTTTATATTTGTTTAGATTTTTTTTTTTATTTTTTTTTATGTAGTATTTGGAGGAGGAATTAAAGGAGACAATCGTGCATGTAAAATTAGAGAAGAATGTGAAAGAGATAGGCCTCATTCTATATTTTTTGTGGAGTGTTGTACATTTTATATTTCTAAATTTAATTTTTAACATTTGGACTTATTATTCTAATCATGGACAATTTTATAATTAGGTAGAATTTTGAATATTCATTACAATCAATTTTTAAATCATTTTTTCATATTTTTAAGCCCTCATTATCAGTCTCATACTTTCCAACCATAAATCCACTAATTTTTCATTAGGATCCTATTAAAATGTAAACAATTATAAAAATAATAATGAATGTGGATTGCTCATGAGATTTCCCACATCCGCTGCGAGGTGGGGCTGGCCTGATAAATCCACCCGTTTATTATGCAGGCTTTTGTGGGTCAAGCCCACATAGGCTCAAGCCCTCACAAGCTCGGACCACCCCACCCCACCCCAATAATTTTAAATTTTTAATTCATACATATCAATACACAAGAATAAAAAATTGTACTACTAAAACAATATCCATTTTTTCATAAAACCAATGTTTAAATAAAACATGTATTCTTTCATGAAAAATCATCACAACATTCATCTTGACGTTTTCTTTTCATTACCCGTCCTTAAAACCCCGTGAAAAAACATTTTAAAACCTAGTATGAGCATAAAAACTTAGTAAGGGGCATAGAAGGAAGGAAAAAACCATTTATCCCTGAATAGTTTTAACCATATGAAATCATTTTCTCAAAGTCATACTTCTCACTCATAAAGTATCATATAATTTGTGAAAATAAGAAATTTCCATAAAATATAGAAAACATAAATAATAACATAAAGGTAACTTGAGGAATTAATTACTTAAGATTGTAACCCTTGTGGAAACCATATGATTTGTAACCCTCACGACTACCTTATAATGTTACACTCATGACTACCTGATGATGTAACCCTCACGACTACCTTATGGTGTAACCATCACAGAAACACATAGAGTAACCATATTGTCGACCTCCAACATAAACATAACCAATGTATTGGAGGTAGATATAGTTCAAACCATTCATCATAAACAATTCCCAAGAACCATAACATAATCATAAAACATGAATACTTACATCATAAAAAAATCTTTTTGATTTTTTTAAAAATAGAAATTTAAAATAGTATTTTTAAATAAATGTCTCTTACCTCAGGTTCGTCCTACTTTAAATGTGTTAAAACCTCATATATAAAGGTTTAAAGAGTTTTATTAATATATTATGAAATATATTCATATCTATAGTACCTTATATGATCTTTTAATAACATATTTCCACCTATTCATTGATAATGTTTTTTATTTTCATTGTTTTGGGTGCTTTATTGTCATGGTATTCATGGTTGGTTCATTATAAGTTTTCTTATAGAATGGAAGAAAAACTCTAGAGCTGGAATGAAATGGTATTAACATATTTCTATAATCTTAAATTCTATCACATATCATTTTTTATATGATGATGATTCATTAGATAAAATATTAATGAAAATGAGTTAATTTATTTTTGGCGGTTTTACTATCGTCACAAACTTATAACATTTTATTTAATATAATGATTATATATTGGTTCTAGAAAATTATATAAATTATAATGTGTAAAATAAAATCTTATTTAACCATAATAATGATTTTATGACCATATTTGAAGGTGGTAAAAGAAAATGAAAATTCATCGTCCATGATGATGGTAAATCGACGCATCACGCACAATGTTTTCATTTTTTAGAATAAGAAAAGAATAGAAGATATTTGATGATAGATATTACACTAACATAAAAAACATTATTGTATATGTAATATAATAGAGTTATAATGTCACTGGGATGAGCAGAGTTGAGGGGAGAATAAGAAAACAAAATAAATTGAAAAGAAAATTAATGAAAACGAAAGAGGATTTTACCTCGTGAATTATTCTCCTTGAGAACCTATTTAAGGCCCTTGGTTTTGACCTTTTGGTGAGACCAACAGGACTTGAACGTGGTGAAGTTTCTTGAGAAGGTAATTGGCTAGAAGTTAAACAAGATACAAGGTTTTTATTTATGAGGAGAAGAGGTGGTTCGGGGTGGTATTTATAGTGGATAAGAGGGGTGTTTTTTATTCATTAGTTTATCATTTTGGCTCAAGACTATGAATAATTATAGAATTATTACTAAATATATTAAAATAATGAAGGAGAGTTCTATATTATGGTGATTACATCAATGATGGCTCAAGGAATATTTTATTTAACTTACAATGTATATATACCATAAATTATTGTATTTTACTATTCACAAAAAATTCAACTAATTCTAAAAAATCCCAAAAAGTCACCCTAAACATATTTAGATGTATCAAATTCAAAAATGAACTCCATTTTATGAAAATAATTTTATAAATATGAGAGATTTAATTTTTATTTAAAATCATCATTTACTTGAAAAATATCAATTTTAAATTTATAACTAATTTTATGAAATTTTAAAAAATTAAATGAGGTCTCATAAAATTATCTTATAATAATATGATGAAAAAATAATAATTGATGAATATATTTTATGAAGATAATTTTTTTAAATCATTATAGTAATTATAAAATTGTAAATAAATATTTATGTGTCACAAAAAATACCAACACTTAAATTATCAATTTTAAAACATTTATTTACTTATTCCATGATATAAATACATCATATCTTAACTTATAATATCCAAAAAAATTATTTATAATTTCATAGGTGTGGTTAATATTCTATTATTATGGAATCCTCAAATATTTCATTATAAAATCATAATTAATTTAACTATTTAATTCCAGAATGAAATCACATTATTTTATAGGTACTTGGGTCATTAAAATTACAATTCTAAAATGATCGGAAAAACAAAGGTTGAAAAGAAGAACAGAAATAATCTAATTTCCCTACTCAATTTTTATCTAGAAAACATTTTGATAATTAAAAAAAGAAGTGTTTCATAATAATAATTTAAAAGAAGGAAGGAAGAAAAGATGACAAGACTTCCCATAATATTTAACTTTGGAATTAGCTCATGATTTTCCTTCCACCCTTTGCCCTAGCTACACTCCAGAAGTCTCCAACAATTATGCTTCTGTCTTGTAAATAAAATCCTATCAATCCTTTTTTTTATTTTTCTTCCAATTTACCTTTTAAATGAATTTCATAGACTTACTTTTTCACAACTAAATATAGAATTTATAATTTCTACTTTTGTCACAATTGGTTTAGTTTAGAAAAAATTATCTAACTAATGTTTACCCTTGGAAGAAGTTAGGTAAAATGAATTAATTCCCCAACACCTAATCCACATGTCAGCATCATCTTTATCATTAACATGATCAGAACCCAGACTACTAGTCCACCTCCTCCTTGATAATTCAAGCTTTAGAAACTAATAGATAGATTGTCTTCACATCAGACTAGATTCAACCCAGTGATGTTTTCTTCATTAGGACTTCCATAGCTACATTCCGCTAAAGACCTAATACAAAAAAATGAAGAAAAAAAACATTACATTGTAAGAAAATGAGGCATCACCATAAAAAACATCTCAACCTACATATGGATAAAATAGCCAATGAACAAAGATCTATGACCAATGACTCACTTCCAACAACAGAACTGATTCACCAAGATCGAGTTCTTCAATGCCACCTCCACATACAACTTAAATAGAAGATCAAATTTCATCTCTTTCATCGAGAAAAAATGAGGTAATTCCATCTTCAAACCTAGAATCCAAAACCCCTACTACAAAAAATAAAATTCAGATAATTGGATTTAGAACAATACACAAAACATCAAATCTGAACAAAATCTTGAATCAGATACTGACATTCATCTTCTCATCATTGAACAAAAACTTCAAATCAGATTCAAATGTAATAGGCTTGGAATGAATATTCCTCATCTTTGTTTATTTCCAAAAATTTATTACTAGTGAAGCTCTATTTCCATATAAAACTAGGGTTTTTATTTTTTATCTAAAAAAACCATACCTCAACAAATCAAGCCAATCAATTTTTTCAGGATCTTCAACCACTAAAAATACAAGGGAGACTTCAATGGAATCGACACCTATAATCATAATGAAACCACATCCCTTGATTTGTCGTCTTCATGTTGGTAAGCTTAGACATCATCACTCAGTTTGGATCACCTTCGATCTACCACTACATTTGGCCACTGTTCTTCTTTTATAGTTGTGTCCATCTTCATTTGGGGTTTCAGTTAAAATGGATACAACTCAGTATAATTTCCTTAAACCTCCACCAGAATTTGGTTTTCTTCATCCATTCAAATTTGGGTGTTCTTCCTCGATCTCAGTTGTCCATTTTGCAACATGTTTATTAGAGTTCGTCTTCTCATATTGGAATATTGGTATCTTTGATTCTATCAGAATAGGTTTTTATATTTGGATATGTGGGTGTCACTTCTGGATTTGGGTACGTGAGTATTCCAACATGTGAGTGCCTCTCCAAAAATGGCTATGTGAACCTGAAGCCAATCAGATACATGGATCCCTCTTCAAATTGGCAATGCGATCCATTTGGTAAATTGGCTACTAGAGTAGTGGAGGCAAATTGGATATGTGGATCCACCAAGTAAACTATTATGTAGCCATTGAGAAATTCCAAAACAAAATCCCCTACATTGAATACATTATAAAAATCACTAAATTAAAAAATTCATCAAATAAATTCATACAAAATACAAAATCATTTATTAAATAATTTAAAACATAATAAAGAATTTAAATAAATTATATATCATTGTTTTGTAAAAACAATAAAAGATTAAAAAATAAAATCTGTTTGATTGAAATAAAAATACTAAATAATTAATTAACTAAATAAATAAAAATATAAAATATAAAATATTTAAATTATACTATTATATTACTAATTTTTTGATTTAATTAATGAAAAAAATTAAAAGTTCAATATTAATTAATATATCAGTATTAAAAACAAAAGGTGATAGATTTTTAAAACACAGAATGAATAATTAAATAATAATCAAAGAAATAATAGAAAATAATTGAAAAATTCATAAATAAAACAAATATTTTTTTAATAATTTCATTATTTGACTTAATCAATAATAAATTAACAAAAAATAAATAAATTTCTATTTTAATGTCTATACAATCATTAAAAAAATTCTAACAATATAAGTGATGTGGTAAAAAAATTAATTAAAGGCCACATCATGCAGCATTAGTGATTTGACTGAATGATCAAGATAAGGTTTTTTTGCCTCTGAGTAGAGGAAGAGATATCTCAATATCAATTTACCAAGATGGTAGTACATTTATTAAATCCATAATCATGTTAAAATAAGGTAATTTCATCCATTATGGTCATTAAAAGATTAAATAATGAAAGTAATCATGGTGACATAAGCGACACATTTTTCTTTATGAGATATCATGAGGCAAAGAGATTATATTACACAATGTGTATTTGTAGGAGGTTTTTGTTTCTATGACTAAACCTTATCTCCTTAGGATCCATGATGTGTTGCTAGATACTACTCTTTTTCTATGAGTATGACTAATTGCTATTGAGATAGGGGCCTAGAGGGTTACACAAAAATAATATTCAAATACTTGTCCAGTTCTAATGAATTGAAGTTTAGGAAAAGGTGGGTCCCACCACGGGGCTTAGGTGATGTGGGAATTTAAATTATCACCAAGAACTAAATAAATTCAATATTATCCAAGTTTAGAATAATAATATTTGAATTTATTAACTCAATATTTTCACAAGTTATTAAGTAAATGCTGAAAATATTTTATGAACAAATATTATTATTCATGTTTTGTTAAATATTCATAGAAGAAATTAGTCGAGTTAAAGACTCATATTTTATCATGTAACATTATTTTAGATGTAACATTTAGGTTATAAAACATTTATATTATTAATAACACATTCACTAGATCATAAATACTATTTAGTTCTTATTTATAAGGTCAGTCCTTTTCAAGGGCCAAAGTGAAATAACCGAGAGTTTAACCTGCCTATATAAGTTGGTAGAAACTCAAATTCACTAAGAATATTCATCTCAAAAATTTTAGGGGTCCACTCTCCTCCCTCCTACTTCATAGAGAGAGTAAGTGAAGATATAAGCACCCTAATCCAAGTTCTTCCGAGATTGAAAGTGAAATTATACAACAATCATTGATATATTGAAGGCTTCATTGATTATCTATGCTAGCACTCATATATTATTGATCAACACATAATAAGGATTTTGGAGTATGTTTGTATTATATATAGGGTTCCAAATTCGGTTCCTTCAAGTATCGATCACCAACAACAAGTGTAACATGTATTCGATCAAAATCAAATAGGTTATGGTATCAATTTTGATTTTTAATGCTTGTTTAATTCACACGAGATCTTTGGGTTGATAATAGGTTGCATCCAAACTTGGTACGACATTATGATGTTGATTTTGGAATGATTTTTTTTAATTTAACCTACTTTTACACTTTTATATTGCACCTAGTAACAACTATTACCAAATAGATTTTAATGAATTTTTTTTACAGAAATGTTACAAGAATGAAAATGATGATGAACTTAGAAGAAGATTTAACTAGAAAACAAAATTTATATACCATTTTCCATATTTATAATTCTGTAAAACATTCCATTCCTAATTATAAAACAACTCTTGATCTTAATAGTGGATGAAAATACCTTCTTATCTAAAAATATATAGAAATAAAATTACTAAAACATAATAACAAATCTAGAACTCTAGTATCAATATACTCTGAAAAGTCTATTCATAAGTGTCAACTTTCTATATAGAATAATTTTCTCCATTTCCAACACAAATATCTACTTCAACTATTTTCAATTTCTACTTATCTCATAGTTTTTGTTTATTATAAAAAATGTGCGATGCACACCTGATATCCAATAACCATGAGTCATAGTTGGTGAAAGTGACCCCTATAACATTCATATTTAGATTCTCAAAATGATTCTCTTTGAGAAAACATCTTAATCTTATATAGAAATATTTTACAGGGCAAACCTATAAGATATCTCAATATGATTATCTTTATGTAATCTATAATCTTCCACAAAGGCATATATATGGGTGATAATCGTGTTTTATATCTTGTCACAAAGGATTTTAATGAAAGTAATCCCACTCAAAATGATTATACCATATATCATATCTATTTATTTTTCCAAGATTCATATTTCATCATAGCTTACCTCAGGTATTGAGGGTCTTAAGGGATTGTGCAGTCACCTTGAGAGGTGTGGGGGTGAATTAGGGGTGACCAACTTTTACCGATTATGTTCAACATAAATATCTTTCTTTCTTTAATTTGATCAAACAACTATAATCAGTTAGGATGTATCAATCTTTATAAATCGCCCTCACTATTTTACCTAATGTTATGTTGATAATGTAATTTAAATAACACATGAGGATTTTTTACAAGGTTCGACCTCAATGTGAGAACCTACTATTTCTCGTGTTGACTCCCTACAAGTAATGAATTATATAATAAAAATATTTTCATCAATTATAAGTGATGTGGGAAGTTTTTATTCATAAATCATAGTTTACATCCCAGACATTAAGTTTCAAAACATTAAAAGGTCCTATGAATTCATATTATATTTACCATACCAGTTTAAAAAGTTCCTTGAACTTGAACAAGTGTATATCTATAACTTTCTATTAGATTGGAGTACTTTCTTCTCGGCCATGTTCTGCTTATGGTTAATGTAATTTTGGAGCTCTCACTTATTCAAACCCTGGTGTTCCTATCATATCAAATTTCCAAGAAACCTTATGTTTGGTATTTTTAATTTTCTTCAACCAAACTAAATCTTTCTTGAAAGTACTTGGTTAGCAACTTCACCTCACAAATATTATCTCATCATCACCCCATTTCTATGAATGATCTGTACTCCTTTTATAGACTAAAATATCCCTAATAATTCTATTGATTCAAAATCACCAAACATCGAGATTTTCTCAATTTCAAATATTTTATTAAATTCCTTTGAGATACTCTTAAAATTTAGGAGTCAATAATCTTTATCATCTCTCAGCAAAATATGGGCATCAACATCTGCCTCAAATATCATCTAGAATAATAAATTATATTTCATGAATATTATAACATTGATCATATAACTCAGTTTCATCATAATTAATTTGACTTCTCATAAATGGAAAATCTCTCAGCATAATTTGGTGTACTTTCATATGAAAACTTTAAAAAAAAATATCATAAACATTTATTTTTTATTAATATTCTTCCTGACATTTCTTTTACCTTTTATTTACTCAAATTCACAATACTAGAATCCTCAAAATTCCTTATTCATGTGATGACAATTTTTATTAGATTATTACAAAAACCCCAACTAGTATGAAACTCATTTTTCTTCATCCAATATATTATTTGATGCTCAATAAATCACATCACATCTACTTTTTATATTCTTTGTGGTATTCTCACTCATTGGAAAGAAATAATACCACCACGATACATCCTAGAAAACTTTGCATGATTATTTTCTGAAACTTCTTCTGATGAATTTCATTACTCATACATCTTTATTTGAACTCCTCCTTCCAAAACATAACTCAAAATGTTGTCTCAACTTCCAAAAAGATAACTGTTTTTTCTTATGATACTTGAACAATTCTACTTATAGTATTTTTATTAAGAAAGATTCACATGATAATCTCTTAGTATATATGAATACATTCTTCTCTATAATATCATATCTTTCAAAATCATTGTATACATTGAAATTATTTTTTTGTATGATCAGAAACACATTCTCTATTATTCTGATAACCATTAAACTAATCTTCTTATGGTATGATAAATATATTGTATGTGATTTTTTCTTAATTATTGTTACACCTTCTTCCAATGCCTCCACTGATCATATTTACTTCTGATCACAATTGGAACTTTTGATTATCAAAGCTCATGTATCATACATTCCAGATACCTACATAGTTCATATGATCTTATTCTTCCTAAAACATATCTCATGAATGCACATGCTCTATTTATCATCTTCCTTTCATATGTCATTATTATGATAGAAGAATCATGCATGGTTTCATCACATCTAAATTATTATTTCCTCATATCATAGTAGTTACAGGCCCAGGTTCTTCCATAACTATATTTATTGAAGATTCTGAATGAATATCATATACCTTAAATGGTTCACAAAAACCATGGTTATTTATTCCTGTGAACTTGACGTATAAGTGAAACTTCTGGTGAGTCGACATATTCTTGTAACCCTCCATTCTTCTATATATGAAGATCTTCACCTTAAACAACTATAGATTTTATTCATATTAATATTCTTTTCATACATGAACTACTAATCTTCTAATGATGTCTCTCATCTATGTGTTTTACTTGGTGTCTGTTTTCGATGAATTCAAACCTAATCTGTTTCTTTTAGTATGTTCAAAAATCTCACTAAATCATATTCCTTCTAAATTTTGATCACAACACACACACACATTTATATTTACATGTCATTTTTATTTCTCATGATCATCTCAATTATGGGGTAGACGCTCCTTTCAATGTACTCTTGTAACCTCAGTTTTCAATTCAATGTAATTTAAAAAGTCTAATTCTAGTAAACTCAAATGTCTTCTCCTTATGGTGATATTAGAAAGTCTCATTCTGATGAAATTATAAGGTCTCCTTCTAGTTTATTTATAAAATCTCCTTCTAGTGAATATACAGTTTTCCTTCTGGTGAACTTAAAAAATAACCTTCTAAAAAAACTCATTCTATTGTAATCATAGAACTTATTATCCTTTAAAAAATATTTACAAAATTATTCCTGGTACAAAAACCCAAATTTCATTTCAGATCTTCAGTATAATGAGATCTATAACTTATTTTGGTGAACCAACTCAACAAGAATCACCTTGTACTTCTATAAAAGTGATGTTACTTCCATGAATTTTCAGATCAAACATCATCTAACTTTATCTTATGGATTTCTATATCCAAACAACTTAGTTTTAATTTTAACATATGTACAATTGTGCTTTCTCATTATTAAGCACAATTCATAAAAAAATAAATTGTGGTTCCATCAATTATTAGATGTTGTTATGACTGTATCCAAATAAAATTATTTCCAGTAATTTCTCCTCCATCCATTAGTAACATTTATTCAAGTTTCATTCATCTACTGATTTTCCTTCTAAAATTATTACTTTAAATGATTTTTCTTTCTTGAGTATGTACTTTTACTAATTGTACTTCCAGAAAACCTATAGGGAACCTCAACTTCATTAATCACTTTTATCACATTCATTGAATTTTATTTAATTTATTAATAACAAAAACAACACGTCCATCATCATCATCATCATCATCAGATGGTCACTTTAATCTACACCTCTGTTTTTTTGTTAATACTAACTTTTAAGCTAAATTAAATTTATTCTTCCCCCATTATTGAAAATAAATACATAATCTATTCTATAAGGGATATTCTTCAATATTTTTCCCATTACTAATCTAAATTTGAATCCCACTTATAGAAATATTAGGGTGTGGGAGAAACTTTCTTCACAAAATTTTTCTTCACCCATTTTCTTTTGATAGACTTAATGTATTGGTTGAATTCCTTGAGAGAATATAGAACCACTTTTCTTAAAGTAATGAGCTATAAATCAACCAACTCTAAATCTACATGAGTAGTTCCTGGTGTAAAAACAAGTGTGATTAACCTGGATATCAGATCCATCCATAATATTCACCAAGTGATACAAACATATAAATTCCCATTTTAGGGAAAATTTCAATAGATTTTCAATCAACTTATATCCAATAACTATATCAGAAAACGGATAAAAAACATTCAATAATAATATAATAAGTTTCCCCCTTTAAAAAACATTTTCACTTTGTTATCAAAAATTAGTTCTCACCTTTTCATTTAAACATAAGTTTTTTATATAAGAATAAGAGAGTATAGAAAACATACCTCAAGATGACGACAACTTCATTCCTATAAATTTCAGTATCTGAAACTCCATCATCATCCATAGATTTATCCTATGGGTTCTTCAATGTTTAATTTACTGTAACTTTAGAATCCAATTTCATAAACATTGTTTCTATAAAATTTGTCTCTTCATTTCAACTTAATAAGCATTTGGAATCACATACTTCCTTTTTAGAGGAAAACTCTCCCTGAATTGCATCACCTTCAATTACCCTTTTCATGAAACTTCATTATAACATATTAGGGAATAAAGTGGATCTTACTTTCTTCATCAATTAGAGAAACATGACTGAGAATATTTTCTCAACCCGAAAACTCCTTTCAAATCAACTTTATCTTTTTTCATAGAGTCGCACTTAACATTTCAGGTGACAAGGATTTACTCTAATTGATTTTCCTTTTAAAATTGTGGGGTATTTTTTTCTTAACATCATTTAACAAAGAACATGCAATTTTCATATTTTCTTTTTCTTCCAAATTTTTTCTTCCTCGAACTGATTTGGCCATACAATCATTCAAACCTTCAGAACATGTTCAACTTTATTCTTTTGTTTTTTAAAATTTGTAGTATATATATATTATAAATCTTTGTTATGGTTATTCACTAACTTTTACTATTCATGTAACCATGTCATGCATTTTTCAAGAGTGTGGTTGACCAAATTACACCTTTCACATAGAATTTTATCTTCTGATAATTTACTCTTCATTGGTAACTTCTGGTATACTATAAATTTTTCTTTAGAAGATTCATTCATTATTTCGAACCACTTATCTTTTCCATGGGTTTATTTCCATTGTTTTTCAAGATTTGTTTTCATTAACTTGAGTTTTCATGACCTACTTAGATCATTCAATAAAGTGGTCCTTTCATCCATATTAGAATCATATCCTCTTTATTGTGACTTATTCCTTTTCTTTAATATTGGGTGAAATCATCTATGTAACTTCATTTTCTATATACTCTAAGGGACACTTATCATTTACCATCCATTAACTTTTTTCGTCTTTGTTTCCTTCTTCCTTCGGATGTAACTGAGTTTTTCTTGGTATTTTTAAACCAACACCGATCATTATCATGGAAACTTCTTCCACAACTATTATGGGAATTTTCAAAACATTCAAATATATTTGATGTAGATAAATTTTTATTCTTCTATGAGGGTTGGGTGAACTTACCTGAATTTTTTTATATTTTATTTTTCTCCACAAAAATGTTGGTCTTATTCATTTTTTGAGAGCTGACAAACTATGCCTACAATCTATAGTTAGGTGTCTAAACATTCCGCAACACCAATAGTAGCCAAAAGTCTTCTCTTCTTTTTTTGAATGCAATTTTTCTTAGTGGAGGTATATTGATTAATTCTAGTATAAATAAATTTCTTTCAAACACCTTGTGTGGAACAATATATTCTTTTACTTATTAATTACACCTTTAGGAAAGTGTTCGGTTTCTCTTTAACTTTAATTACCCATCTTTTTCTAGAATATTAATTGTTTCCTACAGTAATCAAAGAATCAAAATTAGTACATACTGAATTTTCATATCTTGATTTTACCTTCTTCTTCTTCATATTATCATAAGGTGATACTTATGATGATTTCAAGCTTCCATTGTCGCTCGATAGAAACTTTTTAGAAGTAATACTCCTCTGTGAAATATTAATGGAATTGGTTCTTTTCTCAACTCCATGTAAATATTGAACTTGAGTTTCTTCCATGTTCCTTACCTTAATCTCCTACTCCAAAAAAATTAAACTAAAATAATTTTTATAATTTTCAAGAAACCAGAACTTCTCTTCACTCTATAATTACAAATTTATAACTTATCCTTCACACAACTTCATTTTTTATAATAGATATATTTCAAGTTATTTTATTCTTTCACCTTTAATCTTTAACTCATAATTCTTAACATATACTATTTCTTTACAAGTATTCTTTAGTGCATGGAATTCTTCTATAAAAATTTCTTTCATAATCGCATTGTCAAAAAAAACTCACTTATAATGATTTTTCTATGAGGTTGAAAATTTATTGATGATATAATACCTTTTGTTCCATGCCTTTAATTAGTTTACTGAGATTTTTACACTTACTTTTTTATTAACCAATGTTTCTTCCATTGCATCAGCTTCTTTCTCAAGTTGTGGTTTTTCTTCCTAAATCCCCTTGATAAATGAAAATAAATTTATGACAACCTAAATCGGAACTTACTTCATATGATACTTAATTTCATAGTAAAAATATTAAATAATTTCATCAGGTTCATACTTGAAAAACTTTATTTTAAAGGATCAAATCTATCATATTTTTCAACATAACCTTTGTGCACATTAACCTCCATGATTGGTTCATCCTCCTTCCACTAATCTCAATAGGATAACTTTATTAACTTTTTAACCACTTTTTTCTTCTAGTTTTTAGAGTTTTTTCTAATACTTCAATGTTTCTATAACTCGGAGTATCTTAATTTAACATTATCTCAAGAAAACTTCCTCATCTTTAAGATAAAATATTTCTCCAAATTCCAAAAATCTACACTTCATATAAATCAGTGAAAAAAATCGGTAACAACTTATAGATTCAAATAGGGGTAACCTACCCTATGATACCAATTGAGATTATCAAGGGATCATGAATTCTCACTAAGAGGGGGTGAATTAGGGGTGGATAACTTTTAACTATTAAGTTCAACTTAAATTTCTTCTTCTTTTAAGTTGATCGAACTTCTATCATTAGTTAGGATGTATAGATAATTATAAATAAAACATACCAATTTTCCCTAATATTATAAAGAAAATGTAAAGTAAGAAATACATAATTATTTTTTACAAGGTTTGACCTCAATGCGACAATCTACTCCTTATTGTGTTAAATCTCACAGAGTTATGAATTCTCCATTAACTTTTCATGCAAGCACTATCAATCTTCTAATGATATATCTCATCTCTGTGTTATAATTTTTTTCCTCTTTAAATGAATTCGAACTTAACCTGACACTTTAAGTAAGTTAAAAAATCTCACTATATTATTTTCCTTCTACCTTCTAGTCACAACACCCATATACATACATACATGTCATTTTTCTTTCTTCCAATCATTTCAATTTTAGTGTAGGCACTCCTTCTAATGTACTTTCGTAACCTCATTTTTCCTTCCATTGGACTTTATAAAAAATTATTTTGATAAAATCTAATGTATTCTCCTTATGATAATATTACAAAGTCTATTTCCAATGAAATTATAAGGTTTCCTTCTAGTGAAATTATAAAACCTTCTTCTAGTGAACATAAAATTGTCCTTCCAGTGAACTTCACAAATAACCTTATTATAAAAACTAATTTCATTGTAATCATAGAACTTATTCTACTTATGATAATATTTTCTTTCCTCTATCTATTACAAAAACTCAAATTTCCATTCATAGAATCAGTATAATGAGATATACAATTTTTTTTGGTTATCAATCTTAGCAAGAATAAGTTTTTTCTTCTGTCAAAGTGATATTACTTGAACAATTAAATCATGAATCATTTAAATTTATCTTATAGATTTATATAACTGAAAAAAAATTTAACTTAAAATGTGGATGGTTATGATTCCTAATTCTTCCATGAATGTCATAAATAAAATAAAGTGAAGTGACATAAATCATCAGATATTGTTATGAATACTTTTAGATATAATTATTTCCAATAATTCCTCCTCTATCCATAGAAAAAATTTATTCAACTTTCATTCATTCACATGTGTTCCTTATTCCAATGATTAAATCTGATGATTATTCCTTTCGACATATTTACATATAATGATTATACTTCCAAAACACATATAGAAAACTTAATCTTCACCAATATCCTTTATCATATTCATCGACTTTTCTTAATTTTATTAACAAGAAATACAACATGTTCATCATCATTATCGGATGGGATCTTCCAGTATCATGTAAATAATCCATATTATATATGGTAGACAACTATTGTTAATCATATCATATATGATTGTTGGATAGCTACTTGGATAAATACTTATCCTAATCTATCATACTGATTAACTTAACTTAATTCCTTGGTTACCCTAACTGTTAGGGTTTCTCAGCCAAGTGTAACCTAAAAAAAATTCCAAGAGCAAGGGACCAAATGATTAGGGTCACCTTGTAACTTTCTTTACTTACATAAGATGACCCATGAAAAACTAACATTTAGGGTCACCCACACTGAATGATCAAGGTCTTGACAAGTGTCACTTTGGAGGGAATCTCACACTTTTTATTAAAAGGGATTTATTTAAATAATACCACTATTTTAATATACATCATATGCATATTAAACCCATTAAATCTTCGGAAATCATTATTATATTATGTTTTATTACTTTATGTATGAATCTTTCTAAAGATTTAATTTTGGAATCTATATATAATCCACTAAATTAATTTTCTCTCACAGAATAGATGTGAAACTCTTTACACAACAAAAACATTTGTGTTAATCAAGAAAAATAGAAGCCAAACATATTCATACATATCCTAATATATATCATGCATAAGGTATATGTGATGAGTCTATGATTCCTTTGCATCCTTTATTTTTAAAATTGCAATACACTTTAAGAGAATATGATTTAACTTATAGTTTCTGTTTTAGTTGTTTTGGTTATGCATGATGTAAATATAGTAAATTTAATTCCAAAAATTTTAATGTTAATCTTATCTATATGTAAATATGGAGATATGAGTTTTCATCAAAATTCATTCATCGAATGTTTGGATATTGTAGAAGCATAAGGAGACTTAATTAAAAGGTGAAGAAGAAGATTTTTATGCTGTTGTAAATGATCCCAATGAATGAAAATCCAACCATTAATGGAATTTATACAACGTTTACTATATAATTTAGGATTAGAATAACACTACCTTGAGTATTGTAAAAAATGAGCTTCAATTTATCATTTTGAAGTTGTGAATTTTTTTTGTGAGTGTTTATGGTATTTGTAATCATTCTTAGAGATTATTTTTCTATGATTTCATAGAGTGAGGCTTTCATTATAAATCTCTTATCATTTTCCATTGTACCTATTATGGGTTTGATCCTTTTAAATTAAGGGATTTCATTAGGAAGAAAAATCCTATTGTGATCGTTGTGATCATAAGCTTCCAGGTTACAAAAGTGGGGTGCTGTTGTTCAGGTGTGATCAAAGGCTTATGGGTGTTGAAGACAGATATATAGTCTTAAGGGTTTACATTAGGGTATTTCATGAGGAAGATAGAGCTTGTTAAGGTTATTGTGATTATAAGCTTCTGGTATGTGGAAGAGGGTAGCTGTCAATCAAGTTTGATCAAGGGTTTCTTGGTGTGGAAGGAAAAAATACCTTCTAAAAGGTTAAAGTCAGGGGATTTCAGGGATAGAAAGACAAAAATATTGTCTGATGGGTTTATAATTAAGGACGTTTTAGTGTTTGGAATAGGGATTAATTTGATTGAGTTATCTATCCTCCATTCAATTTAGGTTAAAAGTGAGTTTTTGATAATAATATCCTTTTTGTACTTTTAATATTGCAATCCTTACTCCACACATTGTTTTTTTAAATTGTTTTTATTTAATTTCTGTTGTGCTATTGATTTTATAATCCAAAAATTGAGTTTTTGATAATAATATTCTCTTTTTTGATCAATTTTTTTGTTTATTTGTTTCTTGAGTTTTTATGTTGTTGGATTGTAATCCTCCATTCATTTTAAGATATCCTTTTTTGTTTAAATTTATGTTGTGTTTTTACATTTATATGTTTTTTCTATAATATTTTTTAGGTTGATCAGAATATTGTATCTTCTTTTGGTTTTATACTATAGGTGGAAAAAAGATTATAGTTAGTTTGTAAAACTATAATTCACCCCCCTCTTGTAGTTTACCTGCTGATATATATCTGGAATAACAATATGAGCTCTTCATTAAAGGCATTTATATATGATTTTCAATATCTACATGATTAATTATAGAGTGACAGATATCCAACCCCCATCTTTTTAGAATAAGTCATGAGCCTCCATTTCATTTAAAAGTCCAACCCTAAGTCCCTCTCCCCAGTGATACTTTACTCAAGATAGAATCCAATTCATACTAAATCTAAAATTTAATATACAAAAACTACATTTAACAAATATTTTCAATCTCATAATATAATAACTAAATGATTTTAAATTAGATGAAAACTAACTCTTATAATATCATACCTAGAATATAATATAAGGAACTATCTCATATAATAAATTTATCACATAAATTTACCATACAAAATATTCACATTTCATAAAAAATTTATAAACATGAAAATTTTAAAGAAATTAAAAAATAAATAAACTCTTAATTTATTTTCCAAAACAAGGGATAAAAATATGAAATTTTCATGTTTAATCTAGGAATGAAAAATCTCATTTTATAATTCCTGACACTTATATTTTATAAAACTTTTATAAAACATAAGTAAATTTATCAAAATATAACTTTTATTTAATAGGTACATCGTATTTTATAACTGATAATCCTAATATCATCCATAAAATATGACTAATATAGAAGAGAAACACAAAATAAAACAATCATATTCTATGATATAACTCCAATCATGCACTAAAATTCAAATATTTGAATACAACATGCTTTATAGAAAAGATCCTATTGTATTTTATGATAAAGCTAAAATCGTATTTATGATTTGATACTCTATTTTTTAGAAAAATGGGATTTAGTCATATTTTATGATATCATATCTTATATGATATGTCATAGCTCAAATCCATTAATTTTTTATATATCATACCTTATGATATATTCCATTCATACGCAATGACTGACCAAAATAGAAGAAATACAACATATCATATTTTATGATATGTCTTAAACAGTTTATGATAATTAATTATTTGAAAATCTGTATAATCACATATTGATCCCTTGAAGAACATAGCTCTGATACAACTAATGGGTTCAGGGAGATAATATAACAATCATTAGTAGTGGAAGAAACCCATGAAGCGGCCTAACATATCTTTAAAAAAGTTAACTTGCATGGAAATGAAGAACAAGATTGGTGTGGGCATACTTAAAACATGAATGCCTCCATCTTGACTCCTTGATTCTTGATAGAAATAAATAAGGTGAAAAAAGTATATTTCCACTGTAAATTATACACTGGCCTGATGATTCATGATTATATCATGTGGACCCTGAAGCACCAAATGGGTTCTATCACCTTCACCAAGCGATGAATGATGTTTTGAGAAGAAGATAGTTTTGACCATCTTACATGGAATTAATGGTCAACACCAATGAAGGGAACCATTTAATTATATAGGCCATCTCCAACACTCTTCATTGAATGCATAGCATTGGCCATATAGAGTGGGATCTCATGCACCCATACATTACTTCCTATTGGTTTATCCATTAAACTTTTTCTATAAATGTGCAAGTCATAAATGAATCAATATATATTGATTCTAAACTAAATAAACCATGTGGTAGGTGGTGGATAGATACATTCATAAGCATCCCAAGAAAATCCATATAGTATTCTAATAATATGATATGATATATCCAATATATGTCATTCTATGTATCCTTAAGACAAACGTTAATCATAAGATACAACATGCATCTCATTCATATTGTGTCTTATGATTCATGTTAATCATAAACCATGATATTCACTTCATGCATATCATATATTTTGACTTAATGGATATCATAAGCTATGATGTCCCTAGATTTAGTGCATAACCAACACTTGTGTGAATGGTTTGAGGTTTGGATGTTAAATGGTGTGGTAGATGATGTGGCTTTTTTGAAAGGGGTCTTTAATATGTGTTGGTTGTGTGATGATTTTTTATAACTTGTGTATTTATAGGATATGGGTAATGTTGTAATGAATTAATCCCTAACATCTGATGGTGGTGGACCTAGTAGGGGGCATGATGTATATTTAATATGTATCCATAGGATCTATGTATGTGTAATAGACTAAGTGGGAAAATAAGTGGATGGAGGGGGTCTGAATTTATGTTTGATATGTGATAGTGATGTGAAAATTATGACTAATTATTTAATAGTATTTTTTATATGTGATAGAGATGATTATATGGATGGTGATATGTCCAACCATGGTAAATATATGTTGTGTGGTAGTGATGGTGTGGATTGTTTAAGGGGGAGTCCCTGAGGGTGGATGCTCAATTATACAACGAGAGTCCCTAAGGGTGGAAAATTTTCCAACTGATGTGGGTTGTGGTGAGGATATTTCCTAAGGGTAGACACCTAGAGAACCAATAAGAGTCTTTATAGGTGGACTATATTTAGGCATGTACATGTGTTAGGTCTATTGGGTTTAGGCTAGAAAAAACCAACACATTTATTAATTAGACCTGACCTAACTGACCCTGGCCTTGCCCATTTATTAATCAGATATTGAAAAACGTGCAATAATTGAGGATTAAAAGGAAAAAAAAACCTTCCATGCCTTGATATATTATAATATTAAATAAATTTTATATAAAATAATATTTAAAAAATATAAAGATTAATTAATTTTATATATAATAACAAAAATAAATTTTATTTATATATAATAAATAAATGTTATTTTTAAAATTATTTAGGCCCCCACTTTAGTGTGGAGGTGGTTTAGGTTTGGGGGTGAGGGGCAGGTCACAGGGTCGAGTCCCCGGGTCTACATTGTTTATGTCTCTTGTGTCATGTGTGGCGAGGTCACTATAACCTTCCTATATATAAACATTATTATTAACATTATTTACATATAATAATATTTACTAAATATAAACATTAATACATTTAAAAAATAAAATTATAATATAACTTAATCGGGTTGGGAAGGTCGCTTATCAAGAAACTAATTAAAGCCCAAGGTTGACCCTATTATTAATTGAGATTTTAAATTTAGGATCATTTAATAATCAGGCCTAAAAATTTAGACACTAATAGGCCTTTTTATTGGGTTGGGATTATCAGGTCAGGCGGGTCCCCTGACCCATGTGCAGGTCTAACTACAACCCAACTAATGGATGTAGACGTGATAGTAGGTTCCCTATGTGAAGATAGCCACTTCAGGATAAAGATGATATAGTGAGTTTCCTATGAGTGGATGGATACTTATTGATGGTAGTGGTGGTATAACGAGATCCCTATATAGGTGGATAGCTACTTTGTAGTGGTTGTGAAATTGTGATGTCCCTTCGAGTGGACAACTATTTGAGGATATTATAGTGAGGTTCCTACAGGTGGAAATTTTTTTGGTTATGGATGTGGATTAGTGGTGGTTGTCAGATGACATATATGATGTAGTAAGAGAAGCAATATCTATGTGGTATGAAATATAAGTGGATGATAAGTGACGGTTATGTGGTATAAAATGGAAGTGGTTGATTAGTTGACTCTTGAGAGACATTTGATGATTGATTATTTGTTTATTTATTCTATACATGGATGCATTATCATGATTTATTCACATGGACACATGAGAGTTCTCGGTAAGAACTTACTGAGTACATTTATTTGATCATTTTTCTGTATATGAACTATTTTTTAAATTATCTTGAATATTTTATGGCGGTGTTGGGTGACCTTGGCTCTTGTCATGGGAGACTTTTTAGTAGAGGTGGATTATATTACACCTTGTTTGAGGTATAGAGTAGTTTATAGACCTTGTGGTTATTCTGCCTTATATTGTTTTTCATTGTATAATAGGACATGAAATGATATACATTATTCATGCATTGTGATTAGGGATACATTAAATTATTATATCTATATGGAGTTTTCATTTATAAAGGATAATTTCTTCTATATATGTGCAATGATATACTGTTGGATCCACTTTCTAACCTGTGAACTATTAAAGGATGGTTTCAAGAGGTCACACTCTATCTTGTTGCAAACTCAGGTGGAGTCTCGACAAGGGCGTCCTGTAACAAGGATTTTCATTCATCATTAAGTGAAATAGTTCTTTTATATACATGAATGAAATGTTTTATGGAATTGTGGATATAGTGAATGATTTATACATTATATATATGGATAATCTAGTTTATAATATTCAATATATAAAGATCAAGGTTTATTCTTACACCAATTATCTTTGGCATTGTCTCCATGGACATATAAATGAGAAATTTAGTCAAATAATTCATAAGGATAGATTGATGGAATCATTTGATAATGAATCTTTTGAAAATATGAATCTTTTTTAGAAGGAGAAATGACCAAATCACCTTTAATGGAAAATGTGATAAGCCTAGTAGGATATTAGATTTAATACATAGTGATATATGTAGACCAATCAATACTAAATCAAGTGATGGGTATGGGTGATTTATAACCTTTACTAATTTAAGTTCTCGAGTATTTTAAAATAGTAATTTGGGCCTGACCACCGGTCGACCTTGTGAATTTTGAAACTATAGGTTTCATGGGATGATGTTTTATTTAAATATATTGTTGAGATTATTTTTATAGTGTTATGTAGTTTTTGGATGTTTTGATTTATTTTATACTTCTTTTAAAGGATTTGGTGAATTTTGGTAATTTTGGAAATTTTGGAAACTTTTTAGTTTAAATTTGGGTTGGTAATTTTAAATATGGGACTATAGTTTGAGTTTTTTTGGGCATGAAACTCTAAAAATGTAGGTTTTGTGTGAATTATAAATTTTTTTGTGTATTTTTAAAGTTTTAGGTGTTTTAAATTAAGATGATTTTAATTTTTGAAGTGTTGGGTGTGTTTTCCGCTAAAGGAATTTAGTTTTTGTTTAAATTTGTTATGGGTGGTTCTAAAAAAAGAAGTATGATTTTGAGTTTTGGGTGTATTATGTAGATTAAAAGAGTAATGGGCATATTTTGGGTGGATTTGGATTCTTTTAATGTTATCTTTTAGTAAAAAAATTGGAAAAGTGTTTACCCTACAGAAAGTGTACCTTGTATATAAGGGTAAATAGCATAATGGTAAAGTGGAACTATTTTCTTAAAGAAAAAAGGAGTGGCATGAGGGTAATTTGTATAAGAATAATCTAAAATAGGGTAATTTGTTTAAGGGTATGCTGCATAAGGGTAGTTGTATAGGTTTATATGGGTAGTTACGTAAGGATCATGTGTAAGGGTAGATATATAAGGGTAGTTACATAATGGTAAAGGAGGTTTTCAAAAACTCAAAAAATTTTATTTTTTCATATTTAAAAAAACACCCAAAATAGTTGTTTATTCTAGAAAAAACATTATAAAAGCGATTTTTGGGTTCCTTTTCGACCAAAATTCAAGAAAAACATCCAGAAAGGCTCTCTCATTCCTCTATTCTTCTCTAAGTGATATCTTCTTTGTTTCTTGTCCGAATCTTGTGTCGTCTTAAGTAGGCGGGAGATAAGTGTGAGGTTAAAAATATTCATGTGACTAATGTTCATATTTATTTTAATTTCTTTTCCTCTTTATGAAAAAACCTAATTTTAGGTTGTTTGAAAAATTATGTTAAATCTCCCGATTAATGTTGAATTATTTGGAGAATTCTAACAAGAAGAGTCCTATAAACTCTAGATAAGTGGTCCCTAACTATTTTCTATTTTTACAAGCTTAATGTAATAAATTGGAATGGGTTACATCATGGGTGTGTGTTCAGGAATAGAACAACATGGGACTACCATTTTTCTAGAGAGATGTTAGGGGGTAGTCTCATGTGAAAAATGGTGTTTATAATCTGATATGGCATGATTTCCCAATGTTATGGGTTCAAATCATGACAGACTTGATGACTCGTGATGTAAAGTGATGTTTCTTGCATTGTGATAATTATTTTGGTTCCATGGGAACATGTTGGGTGTAACCTTACTAACTTTAGGTGATGTTGATCATTGATATGGGGTGATGAGGTCTCTAGTATGACATGAATGGTGTTGGCCATTATTGCAAGTGATGATGGATTTTTTTCGATGGTGTGACCTAGGATTGTTGGTGATTTCACTCATCATGATTTAGCTGATGGGGTCATTGTGGTTGTGTGAACATAGGATATGACCCATGATATGGTGTTGAGCACTCATTATGGGTGGATGCCTCCGTATATTAAGTGGCATAGAGGATGGTGTTGACCATTATTATGGAGGAGGTGATCACCATAGAATTCCACATATGGTGATACTTGAGGCCACCTATTTGGGGGGGGGGGGATGAGGATTTATATTTATACTGGGGATGATGGGATAGAATTATTGAAGGGAGAGTGACATCATGAATGTGGTTCATCAAGTTATTGAGTCTACAGTTGGAAAATGGATGCAGAAGTCCTTAGGAATTGATATATTATTTATGGATGTATGGATGGGGTGTTATGATTAACTTGATATGGTTATTACAGATATGGATAACGCACAAACTTAGTGTTAAGGGATTGATTAGAAGGTTGAGTGCACTTCTGGCATGATGGACTGTGGATGTCTCGTCGCACTCTGGCATTGGCTGAAGCAAGTAAAGCCCCACCATGGATTGATGAGCATGGGTGGATCCAATTATGTTATGAGTTGATGGTTTTTTTACTATATTTTTATATACACTGGTATATGTATGGATATTATATAGGTAAAAATTATACCCCCATTCTTATGTCATTAATAGGGATTAGAAGAATGTGCCCCTCCAATTTCAGGTTCAATAATGCCTAGATCCATTATGATGAATGCGAGAAGATTATTACAGATGAATGGTCACTAAACATGTCGGGTGACATCTTCCGGAGGCTCATCATAAAACTCAAGAAGACTAAATCTGCACATAGAGCACAAATCATGAAATGTTTATAAACCTTGACATTAAAATATCCAAGGCAGATATATATCATCTTGACTGTCAGGGTAGAAATTCTAGGAAATGCTCCCCTTCTAAAAAATAATTTAAAGGTGCACATCTATTAGACTCCCTTATAAAAGGTAGGGATAGCGTTCTCAAGTAACAACTAAGACTTCAATGGATCAAGGAAAGAGACAGGAATCCAAATTTTTTTCACCTTTTCCATAGGGAAAGGAAATCCATGCGGATCATCACCTCAATCAATATCAATGGAAATATCCTCAATTCATAGGGTTTGGTATCTTATTTCAGACTACTCTATAATGAGGACCCAGATCACCCTCCTGATCCCCCATTATATGATTTCATCACTTGCTCTATTAGTAGAATATTGAATTAATTTCTCATAGCCACTCCATCCAATGTGGAGATCAAAAGAGCCTTGTTTTCTCTTAATTTTGAAAGTACCATTGGACCAGATGGTTTTACCAATAAATTCTTTATTCATCTTTGGGATGTTTTTAAACAAGCGATGGTTCAATATGTAAAAGAAATTTTTATTCGGGGTCACCTTCAATTTAGACTTAATTTCTAGTTTATCTGCCTCATTACAAAGGTGGATCCTGCCATGAATGTTAAGGATTACCAACCCATTATTGTTGGAAACACTCTGCCCAAGATTTTTGCGAAGATCCTTATCATTAGGCTTAGGAACTGTGCCAATGGATTTATTTCACATAATAAATTTGGCTTCATTACTGGAAGGAAAATTTAGTACTATATTTTTACATCCTAAAAAGAAATCAATATTCTCAAAAATTCTTTAAAGAATGGGAAGTTCACTCTAAAGTTGGAAATTTACATAGACTTTGACACCCTACGAGGGAATTTCATTATAAAGTTCCTTCCAATTTATGGTCTCTCAAAAACATTCATCAAATTTATCCATTCCCTACTACAAAGTTGAAGACTTTATATTTTTCTCAATGGTTCCCCTAAATAATATTTCTCTTGTTCAAGGGGTGACAGGCAATGAGACCTTCTCTCTTCTCTTCTCTTTGGTATTGTCGAGGACTACCTTAGTAGATTCTTTCTTCAGGCCGTTTAAAGTCATGAACTTCATCCTATCAAGGATTCCATGAACCTCAAAAATCCCACACACTTGTTCTCTTTTGATGATATTCTACTCTTCATTGAGGCTAATGAAACTTTTATCCTTTCCATCAAAAATATTCTCTCTCCCTATGAGAAGGTATCTCGAAAAGTCATCCCATTAAGTAAATCTATGATCATTTTTGGTAAATGGTGCTCTAAAATTGGGAATAATTGCATCTTAAATTTAGTCTAAATTAGGAAATGGGTGTTTCCTTTTACATACTTGGGTATACCTTTGTTCTCTGTTATAGTTTGTGCCTCTAACATAGAAGAAATCACCAAATAGATCACCTCTCAAATCTCAAGCTGGAAAAGGAAATATTTATCTCAAGCAGGTAGAATATTTCTAGTTAACATGATTATTACATTCATGTTTGTTTACTCTTTTCAGTTTTACAAATGGACTAGGGAATTTTGTACTCACTTGGACACCCATATCATAAACTGTTTTTGGAAGGGAATCATCAATAAAAGGAAAACCATGATAGTTTCCTAGAGTAGGTGTGTAAAGCCTATTGATATAGATGTCTCTGGTATCAAAAAACTTTGAATGTTCAATAAATCAATTATGGCCAACTACACCTGGAATCTACTTACCTCCAGCCAACACTCTGATTTTTTATGGGCTAGATTTATTGATAGGATCCATAGGGGGAACCGTTTCTTTCTGACTTCATTTATTTGTTCTTCCACTAGGGATGAGTATGATGAAATCATGATGAATATCTAGTGTATTCCTTCTTAAACATTGAAACTGAATTTTTGCACCACCACTTGGCTATCCAATCCAGTTTTGGTGTCCTTCTAGCCTCCCACCAATTTTCTTTATCTCTCAATCTCTAATGATCTTCAAGGTTTTGAAAAGGTTAGAAAACATTTGTCTGCCGATATCAACTATATTATTATTTCATTTAACTTTTGGGTAGAGGATATGGAATTCTAGAGACCTTCCAAGCTTGGAATTCTCATCCAAGGTCACATTATAATTATTCTCATGAAGTTGATGAGGACCCAATGAAATATATTAAGCTCTTAATGTGGGAATTTATTCCTCCTTCCAGGTATCTCCTCATATGGAAACTCTGGATGAATCGACTGCCATTTTCTAAAAACTCAAAAAAAAATTGATTTTTCTAGATTTTTAAAAAAATGCACAAAATGATGATTTATGCTAGAAAACATTGTAAAAGGGATTTTACAGTTACTTTTTGACCATAAATCAAGAAAATTTTCTATAAAGGATCTCTCATTAATCTCTTTTTCACTAATTGATATTTCCTTCATTTCTTATCAGAATCTCATGTCATTTAAAGTAGAAGGGAGCAATAGGTAAGGCAAAATATCTGTATGCGACTAATGTTCAGATCTATTACAATTTATTTATATCTCAATGAAAAAACCTGATTACAGGGAATTTTTCATATTTCTTTAAATATTCTGATTAATTATTAACTAGTCAGAGATTTATAGCAAGTGGAGTCCTTCAAAAACAAGGTAGGTGGTCCCTAGCTATTTTTTATTTATAGATTTGTTATGTTTTATGTAATAAATAGGCATGGGATAGGTCAGGGGTTTTTGATCGAATGCAGAACTGTGTGGGTTTCCCATTTTTCTTGAGAAATATTGAGGTAGTATCACATGGAAAATGGTGGTTACAATAAATTATGACATGATTTCCCAATGTTATGGGTTCAGGTCATGACGGGGCTTGATGCCACATTATGTTAAGTGTTTTTTATTGAATTGTGATAATTATTTTGGTTTCATGGTAATGTTTTGGGTGTAATATGAGTAACCATGGTAGATATTGACATCGAGATGGGGGTATGAGGTCACCAGTATGAAGCAGATGGTGTTGACCATTGTCGTGAGTGGTGACGGAGGTTTGTTGATGGTGTATCCTGAGATTTTTAGTGATTTCACTCATTGTGGTTTAGTTGATGGGGTTATTGGGGTCGTGTGAACATAGAATAAGACTTGTGAGGTGGTGTTGACCACTTGTTGTGGGTGGAGGTATCCATAGATTAACAACATATGGTATGGTGTTGACCATCTATATGGAAGAGGTTCCCATCATATAAGGACACAAATGGTGGTAGTTGAAAACATTGGTTTATGTCTAGAGGATTGTAATTTATGTTGGGATCAATGGTCTGGGATTATGGAAGGACAAGTGACGTGGTGCCTTTATATTTGTTGGGATGTTGAGCCGGTGGTTGTAAAATGAATGTGGAAGTCCTTGGGACTTGTGATATAGTTTGTGGATGTACCGTTAGGGCATAATGGTTGACCTGATATGGTATTTTTGGATGTGGTTGATGTACAACACGAGTGTTATGAGTTTGATTGAAAGGTCAAGGGAAATTATAGTATGACATATTATGGATGTCTCGTTTCTCTCTGGAACTAGTCAAAGTAGGTAAAGTCCCACCATGTCTTGATGAGCATGAGTGTAACTGGTTATGTTATGAGTTGGTGGTTTTTTATTTCATTTTTTCGTGAAATAGTATATGTATGGATATTAGATAAGGACATCATTGGTGGTAACCTTCATGCTTACACCCTATACAAACCCTTCAAGATACGAGCATAATTTATGTTTTTGGGTATATGAAATGGAAAAGGTTTGATGTCTGGAACCTAATGGAAGCAGAATAATAGATGGGGAATGAGCTGATTTAGGATTTTGCAGATGTGTTGGGTGGTTTGTTAGTGTGGGGATGGTTATTCATTTTTACTATTTGGTACATGTTTGAATGTGATCAGCTCAATGGTGATCTTGATTATTTTTTATTACTCTCATACCATGGTAAATATTTATTAAAGTGATTGCATGTTTATTTTTTCATACTGTTTATGTTCTTTAAAATTGCTTTTGTTGGGCCCTAATGTGGTGTTTTCCTTCAAAAGGATCAAATTGTTCATTTTCATAGTGGGGGGATAGTTGAACTTATAAAGGTTCAAAATTTAAAAATAGAAATGGTTCTATGGATGGAAAGTGAGCCAATTCCATAAGTTTTTATAGAAACATAACTAGATCTAGATTCATGAGAACCTGAAATGTCTAGTGTAATTCATTTGAATCTTGAGAGATATTGATTTCGTGTGGAAAATGATGATAAATTAAGTTTTATAGAGGACTAACCTACTACCTACTGAGAGGGAAATGAGAGTTATGATTCTGAGAAATGGTTATAGTTCATGATATCTAATATGGACTTCATGTACACCAACCAAGTTTGGAACTCAGGGTATATGCCTAAAGGGGTGAGACCAATACGGTGCAAGTGGGTTTTATAAGAGAACTTGAATGTATGATATAATATCTATCTATAAATCTCTTTATGTGTAAAAGTGATTATAAATAAATTCTTGGTATTGACTATGAAGAGACCCTTTCATCAGTAATAATGATAAAATCCATTCACATATTACTTTTCATAGAAGATCATTATGATTATGAGATATATCAAATATATGCCAAAAATTATTTCCATAACATGAATTTAATCAAGGATGTAAACATAATACATCATGAAGGTATTTATGTTTCAAATGATGATGTTAATTTATGAAAGTTTCATTGGTCTTTTATGGATTGGCCCAAAATTCTTAGGGTTGAAACAACCAATTTAATGATACAATCAAAGAGTTTGGTTTCATCAAGAACATTGAACATTATTTTGTATATAAGTATGTTTGTAAGAGTGTAGTGATATTTCTAGTTTTTTACAAGGATGACATACTACTCATTGAAAATGACATCCCATCATTAAATTTTTTACAGGTAGGGTAAATAAAATACTTCTCAATAAAAGGCTTGAGTTAAGCATCCTACATACTAGGTATGAAGAACTATATAGAAAATGTTATAGAGGTTTAACATAAAGATCTCCAAGAAAGGGCCTTTATAAATATTGTACTGGAATGAGTCTTACATAGACTCAATGTCCTTATGAATAGTTAAAAAGAGGATACACAGATTAGATTCATTCTGCCTCTTTCATAGGATCTATCATGTATGTCATGTTGTGTAATTTTCCTGATATCTATTTACATTGATAAAAACTAGTATATACCAATTAACTCCTAATGAAAGTTGCTATATTATTATTAGAATTATCCTTAAGTACTTAAGAAGAACTAAGGATTTATTTTTTGTCTTTGAAGGTGATGAAGAGCTCATTATTAGGGGTTACACTGATTCTATCTTCCAAAACTAGCAAGGGTGGTATGAGATCCCAAACAATTTTCACGGTTTACCACAAAAATGTAGGTATCACTTGGAAGGGTTCCAAAAAACCAACCATAGAAGATTCATCAATATAGTTTACATCTTTACATCAAATGAATGTTTTTTGGATCAAGAAGTTCATCAATTGAAATGGGGTGGTTCCTAGAATTTTGGGGGCAATTGATCTTTACTGTGACAACAATAAAGTTATTATTTGGGATATGGAACCTTAGTATTACCAAAGGACTAAACAATAGGTTCAAAAATATCATATCATTCAAGAAATATTTGTGAGGGGTGTTTTAAAGATCTATTGGGTGGCTATATAGGAGAATATAGTGAACCCATTAACAAATCCATTTACATGGAACAAGAATGAGAATTGTGTAAAGTCCTTATATAGTCGATATACATGAGAGAGTAGATGAAATGGTTGTTGTCAATATAAATGTATCCTGGTTTTATAATAAAGGTGATTTCTATTTATCATTAATTTATGTGTGCTCAAAATATTACATAAATTGTGGGATGATAAAAATTCATCAATGTATGACCTTGAATTGTCCCTAATCGAAGACCATAATTGATTATTATGGGTTTTTATGATATGATGATATTTGTATGAGTATAATATCATAGATTATACAAAGTAGACTAATAAGATGAAACGTGGAGATTTATGATTGGGACTTTCCAACCAAAGTATATCACATGGAATGTCCTACGATCATTGATATACATAGGGGTGTGTGTGTTTTATATGAATCCTCATTATCTAGGTTTGTTTTTTATCATGTTTCAGTTGAATTTGAATAAAATGGGATGTGTTCTCTTGTATAAAAATTATGATATTTGGACCCCCGATTGAATTGGATAGTATAAATGAATGGTCATGCTTAGTTGAGTGATATATTATGTGTTCAACTATTTTTATGAATGGAATGTGATGTATTCATTCAACCTAGTTAGTCTATTTTAGATAACCACAAATGTATTGGGAGGCCCATACTGAACTAACATGTTTCATGTCTAGTGGTTGACACAATATCTTAAACAAAGGTCTTTTATGAGAATGAATATGATTGATTGATGTGGAATGTTACAATTCACACCTCAAAGATAGGTAGAGACCTTCATTTATATATAGATAAAAATAAATACATGTATAAGGAAAACAATGTGGGACTTGAAAATACACATAAACAGGTATAACAATCCCCTTAAATCTAGAACATGTATAACTTGGAAGAAGATTCTCACAAAAAAAGAAAGTAAAAAGACACCAATAAACAAGACCGCACACACTCCCCCTCAAGCTGGGTCAATGATGTTTTGGATACCCAGCTTGGTGCATAGAGAGTCTAGTCAAGCTCCTAACAATATTTTAATGAAGATGTCGGAAAGCGGATGAGTTATTTCAATGTAGCTAAAACTAATATGATTTTTTTCAAGGTGATGGTGAAGAAAGTGACAGTCAAACTCAATATGCTTCATGCGTTCATGGAAGATTGGATTAGAGGAAATATTCATGCTCACCTAATTATCACACCAAATATGAGTAGAATTTTGTGGTGGGAAACCAGTTTTATGAAGAATGTGATTAAGAAAAATAATTTCAGTAGTGACTATAGTCATAGAATGGTATTCAACACTAAATCTAAAGATGACAATGTTTTTCTTTCTTTACCGGAAGATTAAGTTACTAGACAGAAAAATAGTAAACTCAAAAGTAAAATTTTGAGTAGATAAGAAACTAAAATAGTCAGCATCACAGAAGTGGTCAATATTCAGATAATCATGATGTGAATACTTAATACCATGGGTATGATCTTTATTAATGTATCTGATAATAAAAAGGATAACATCACATTGGGATTTAGTTGTATGTTCTAAGAATTGGCTAACTTTTTTGACAGTGCATGAAGTATTTGAACAAGTCAGGATAAGATAATTGAGTTTTCCCACAAGATGATGATACCTATCTAGATGAGAATATGAGTTACTAGAATCATGGAGAGACCATTACTCTAGTTCAAGAGGAGTGTCAATATATGTTTCTTGAGACGTGTTAGTATACTTTAAGATATCCAATGCATATTTTTGTTGGGAAAGAAAGATCTCATTTGTAGAATGGGAGACATTAATGCCAAGAAAATATGTTAAAGGATCCAGGTCTTTTGAATTAAATTGTTGGTAAAGATAAGGCTTGAGATGGGCAATGTTAGGCAAGTCACTACTAGTAATAATGATATCGTCAATATATACATCCAACATTATGCGGGTAGAGGACATTTTTTTTAGAAAATAGTGTGGTCCTTCATACTCTAATATAGACCAAATATATTCATAATAGTGAAAAATCTGTCAAACTATGCATGGGGAGACTGCTTGAGCCCATAAATAGACTGACAAAGCTGACAAACATGGGAATCGACCCTTAATCCAAAAAATCCAAGAGGTTTTTGCTGATATACTTATTCTTCTTCCAGAAAATCATATAGAAATTCAATATTGACCTCAGGTTGATGAAGATTCCAATGATAAGTAGCTTAAAGAGATAAAGATAATTGAAAAAAAAGTCATTTTAGAAACTAGAGAGAATGTGTCAAAATAATAAACACCATATGTCTGAGAGAAGCCTTTTGTCACAAGATATGATTTAAGAAGATGAAGAGTATCATCTATATTTAGACATATTGTATACATCCATTTTTTATCAAGAACCCTTTTACCTACCGGAAGGGGGACCCGATCCAAGGTGTGATTGTTGTCCAATCATCCTACATTTCATGATGCCAACTAGATTGAGATTTAGCCTCAACAATCGTATGAAGAATTGATATCACCTCCAGAGTGGAGAAGAATTTGTAGGATGTTGTGTATATAAGATTATTTTGACAAGAGTGATCACCTTTACATAATGCAATAGAAAAATCACCAATGCTTGGAGAAAGAGCATCTAACGATGTCGGGAGATGGTGTCCTCAGTCTAGATGGGGAGGCATGTTGGATGGATGATGAGAGTAAACAAAGCCAAATTGATGATCATCAGATTGGGATAACAAAGGTAGATGTTGGTGGATGGTTAAAGGAAGAAAGTGATCAATAATGGTATCGGGGTGGGAAGAAAGGGGAGAGAATGGAGAGTTCCCAATAAAAGATACATCAGTAGAGATTATATAACACTGCAAGTCTGGAGAGAAACATTGATACCTGCACTGAGTGCGAGAGTAAACTATAGGAAGATGAAAAAAAGGACTTTTATTGAAAATTTAGATAAATGGGGGTGAGTGTAATGAACCTTACAAATACATTCAAACACATGAAGTGAAAGAGGGAGAGGAAATAGAGAAGAAAATAGAGACCAAAAAGGATTCTCACCCTAAAAGAGAGAAAAAATGAGATTTATAAGATAGGTAAAAGTAAGAATTTCATCCCCCAAAAAATTATGAGGCACCTGCATGTGAAATAAAAGGGCATGAGCAGTCTTTAAAATCTGACGATGTTTACTCTTAGCCACTCTATTATGTAGAGGTGTATAAGTTCATGATATTTGATGAAGTACATCATGATCCTTGAGAAATGGTTGAAGGGAAGAAGATAAATATACTCATTAATTGTCTGAGTGGAGACATTTAATAGGTGTGGATATATGAGTGTGAATTTCATGGTAAAAAGTTTAAAATGTATCAAACACATAAGAATGATCACGAAGTATATAAAGTCATGTCAAGTGAGTGAAATATCCAATAAAGGATAAATAATAATGGTACCCTAACTGACTTGAGACCGTGAAGGGACCCCATACATTGGAATGGGCTAAATCAAAAGGTTTAGATACACAAGTCACCAAACAAATAACATAATACACATGATGATGTTTTGTTAACTTATAGGACTCACAATGAAAATAAATGTGCAGATTGAAATTGGGATAAAATTTATGTAAGAAACAGGCAAGTGTATAGCCAAGGAGAAAATATAGATTTGTATCATGAGTATAGATTTTCAAACATGAAAGGGATTTAGGAGTGTCAAACATGTACACATCATCATGAAGATGATCTCTACTAAGCTCCTGAATCATCGAAAACTTATAAAAAACATAAAATGGTGATAAAATATCAACATGGTTCAAGTTATTTGTGAGCTTACTAATGGATATGTGATTACAAAGACTTATATGAACATGAGCCATGAAAGGTAGGTGAATACAAGGATTCAAGGGGAACATGCCAAATACTACAATAAGGATAGTGGATCCTTTAACAATAGTAATTACAATAATTTCAGAATATAGAAGATAAGTATTTAATATATACCCATATCACTGGTGAGATGATCAGAAGCATCAGAATCAAGAATCCAAGGATGCATGTAATATGTAGCGCAAGTAGTAGGGCCATCAGTCTGACCAACAAATTTTGAAGAGGATCTAGGTAGCGAAGCAACCCGATGAGAGTGTATAAGCTCGATCTCATCCATGGCGAGGTCCATGTTTTCATAGACATGTTCAAATGGATATACAAGTGTGTTTATTGAGATCATGTCATACCCCTTTGTAGCTTGAATAATAATTATGGTTTTGAAAAAGGTTGTTATTTTCTTATAGTTACGGGTTAGAGAATCATAATTGTTGTTGATGCTATAATGGATCATAGGTTCATAGGGTAAGCCATGGAATGAGGATTAATTTTATAACAAAGTGTTTGTCAAAAATTTTAAAAGGTTTGTATGATAATATTATCCAATAGAGTTTGGATGGATTCATAAAGAGTTGTGAATTTTAGTATAAAATCTGAGATACTTTAGTATTAGTGGGAGAATTTCAGATTTATGCACTAAAACATGAACCACATGGTGAGATCCACCACTCCATTGTTTGTTTTATATTGAGTTTCTTAATACTACATTGTGATGTTCATAATGAAAGGTATTGGGTATCAATAATTCAACTCTTCTATAATGATTATAATGTTGTTTAGACTTTATAAAATATCATGTGATGAGGTGAATATTGTTTTTTGATTGTTAAAAAATTTTAAAAATCACATTATATAAATAAGGAGTAATTGAAATAGTTACAATGGGAATGAAAAGTAACCTTTAGAAAATCCCATATCCTTATGTGTTTATTTCTTATTGGGTTTATATGTCTATAAATGGATTCAAAGAAACCTTTGGGTTTATTATTAAAGAGGGAGAAGTAACACACAAAGAAATATCATATGATTATTACTAAGCAAAAAAAAATTAGGGAAATTTACTCTTGAGGGATTATTTTTGGAATACGAGGGCTGAAAAATGGAGTGATACAATCCATGGGAAGTTTCATGATGATGTTTGATAATGGTTATCATAGTGCATGTGAGACCAATGGAGAAGGCATGGAAACTCTGGATTAAAATTTTTACTATAACTCTTATTTTATCTACTAAGTACAGCTCATGTAGACTTGGAGTGATAGAGAAAATTTTATATTACTACTTATAGTTACTAAAAATTGTGGAAATTATCAACATACTTTGGAGTCATGAGAAACCTAGGAATTTTCAATAAACTCAAATAGAGATAATGTTGAAATCTATGTTGATAAAAAATGTAAAATAGTGAAAATTAATCTAAAATGATCATGTATTTTTTCAATTGGTTATAATTAATAGAATATGAATATAATGAATGTTACAAGAAGTCCTAAGAGAATTAGTAAATGAATAAATAATTCACATCATCATATTTTTTAACATAATTAATGGAATATGTATATAATGAAGGTTACAAGAAGTTTGAAGAATTTTGATAAATGATTTAATGAAGAAAAAAAATAAAATCAACATATTTTTCAACATGTTGCTATTATATTGTTGATATTTTGAAGAATTTTGTTTGGTGACAATGAATATATCATACCGTGGTGAAAATACTACCTTGTGATAATGGAAATTAAAGAAAAAAAAGATGTGTGCAACATAATGGATAATTAAATGAGAGATTTAAGTCAAATGCAGAACATAACCTATTCACTTATAAGAACATTATTAAACAAATAACTAAGCATAAGTGAGATAAATAGTCAGGTCTATGCATACAACAATAAATACAAGTACATATAAGGACAATTACATTTCTCATTGTGAATCAAAAAATAAGTAAAGAAAACTATAGTAAATACATAGGCTTAGAGATTTGACCCCTCAACCTAGCCATCCCCCCAAACTCAAACCACCCCACCATCAATAGTGGGGAAAACAATACACATGAATACATTCATCATTAACTAACATAATAATTTTAAGGTGGTGTTGACCATCTATATGATGAAGATTCCCAATATATAAGGACACAGTTGGTGGCATGAGGCTCACTGTTTATGCTAGGACTGATGGGCCTGAATTATTGAAGGACAAGTGACATCGTGCCTCAGATTTTTCGGTCCATTGAGTTGGTGGTTGGAAAATTAATGTGTATGTCCTTGAGACTTGTGATATGGTTTGTGGACAAACCGTTGGAGAATCATGGTTGACCTGATACGATTATGATGGACATGGATAATGTAAAACATGACTTTTACAAGTTTGATTGGAAGGTCATGGGCACTTCTGGTATGACAGACTGTGGATGTCTCATTCTATTCTAGAACTATTCGAAGAAAGTAAAGTCCCACCATGGCTTAATGAGAATGGGTGAAACCAATTGTGTTATGAGTTGATGGTTTTTGTTTAATGCAGTTTTTCCTGCACTATTATATGTATTGATATTAGATAGGGACATTGCTGGTGGTTTCTTTCATACTTACAACCTGCATGGGCCCTTCCGGATGCGAGAAACATTTATGGTTTTGGGTATATGAAAGGGAATTGGATCGACATATGGAACCTAGTGGGGTTGGAATCATATATGGTTTATGAGTTGATGCGGGATTTTGTAGATGTGTTGAGTGGTTCCTTGGTGTTGGGTTGGTTGTTAATTTTTAATATTTTTTACATGTTTTCATGTGATCGGCTCACAAGTGATCTTGGTTAATTTGTACAACTCTCATGTCATGGTAGATATTTATTAAAGTGATTTTATGTTTATTTTGTATTATTTTTTTCATTATTTAAAATTACTACTATTGTGTTTGAGTTATTACTTTCACTGTGTTATTATTATCATTTTCATAAGAGGTTATAGTCTCTTCACTATCACCCAATAAGCTCTCATTACTAGTCTGTAGCCTTTAGCGTCTAAGATCACATAACGTGTCCACTGGTTCAGAAATTGGTGAATAGTCTGGGGAAATAGGGTGTTGTAAATAATGATGCCAGAAGTGGAGTACAAAATCAACTAGGAAAAAGTATTCAGAGTCTCCTATAAGATCATGATGATGAATACTTGAGCCAGTAATTTACTGATCATCTAAGATATTGTGAAATTGTTTCACAACACACTCCTCCAAGAACACCATAGTTAGATTTCAGATTTGATAAGAGGAGTCCTACCTTGTTGAACATGGTTTAATTGATGATGAGTTGATGTGACATTCCTATATGATTCTGTGGAAATTATTTAGAAACGACATCATTTATACTAAACCACATTCCATTTAAGGTCGTTATAAAGACATCATATGAGATATAGACTGGGAGGCATCCCAATTTTCTTTTTGTAAAGATTTGGGGTTGTAAAGCATATACGTGACATTTGTCTTCTAACATACTTGGACTAAAACCATATAAACATGTTTTGTTGAATTTACCAAAAACATAATGGGGTATAATTTTTATTATCCTTTTGGAAAAAAGTGGTTGCTCCCTAATGTAGATCTTTCCTTCAGAAGGATCACATTGTTCATGGTCCTAATGAGGGATAGTTGAACATAGAAAAGTTAAAAACTTAAAAACATAAAAATCAAAAATGGTTCCATAGATAAAAATTGAGTGAATTTCACAAGTGTTTACATAAACAAAACCAATTAAGTTACATAAGAACCAAGAAGGTCTAGTATAATTCATAAGAATCTTGAGAGATGGATTTCTTATGGAAAATTATGATAAATTAAGTTTCATATAGGGTTTACCTATTACTTACTGAGAGGCCATTGAGAGTTATGATTCTAAGAAATGGTTAGAGATCACGAGATCTAAGATGGACTTCATGTACACTAACCATGTTTGGAACTCAGTGGATATACCTAAAGGGGTAAGAGAAATAGGTTGTAAGTTGGTTTTATATAATATAACTAACATGGATGGTAGAATATCTATCTATAAATCTAATTATGTGTCAAATTGATTATACATAAAATCATGGTATTGACTATGAAGAGACTTATTCATCAGTAATAGTGATAAAATCCATTCAGATTTTACTTGTCATAAAAGCACGTTATGATTTTGAGATATATCAAATATTTGCCAAAATTGATTTCCTTAACATCAATTTAATCAAGGATGTGTACATAATACATCTTGATGGTTTTTAAGTGTTATATAATGTTTTTAATGAATGAAAGTTGCATTGGTCTATTTATGGATTGAAGAAAACTTATTTGGGTTGGAATGTCCAATTTAATTATACAATCAAAGAGTTTGGTTTCATCAAGAACATTGAAGATTATTTTTTATACAAGTGGGTTAGTAATAGTGTCGTTATATTTCTAGTTTTGTATGAGGATGAAACACTACTCATAAAAAATGGCATCCCGACATTAAATTTATTTAATGGTATGGTTGGGAAAATACTTCCCAATAAAAGGCATGGGTGAAGCATCCTACATACTAGGTTTTAATATCTATAGAGAATTTACTAGAGAGGTTTGTCATGAATAACTCTAAGAAAGTTTATTTATCAATATTGTATTGGCATGAGTCTTACAGAGACTCAATGTCCTTATGAATAGTTAAAAAGTAGAAATATGGACAAGATTCATTATATTCCTTTCATAGGATCTATCATGTATGTCATGTTGTGTACTTGTCCTGATAACTATTTCACATTGATCATAACTAATATATACCAATCCACTCTGGATTTAAGTTACTAAATCATTGTTAAAATTATCCTTAAGTACTTGAGAAGAATGGATGATTTATTATTTGTCTTTGAAGGTGATGAAGAGCTCATAATAAGGGGTTACACTGAGGTCAGCTTCCAAAACTGGCAAGGATGGTTTGATATATACATATATTTTCACATTTTACCGCAACAATGAATTTATCACTTGGAAGAGTTCCAAACAACAAACCACAACATATTCCACAATAGAGGTACAATACATTGTTGCATCAAATGAATGTTTTTTGGACCAATAATTTCATCAATTAAATTGTAGTGGTTCCTAGAATTTTGAGGGTAAATGAGATTTACTATGACAATAATGAATTTATTTTTCAAGATAAGGAACCACAGTCTTACCAAAGGACCAAACAGACGCTTAAAAAATATCTTCTCATTCAATAAATCATTGGGAGGGGTTATGTGAAGATATGTTGGGTGGTTATCGAGGAGAATATAGTGAATCCATTGAAAAATATATTTACATTGTAGAAGAATGAGAGTAATGTAAAGTCTTTAGATAGTAGATATACATGATAGAGTAGACATAATGGATATTTTCAATGTAAATCTATCATGGTTTTATAATAAATGTGGTCTCTATTTCTCATTAATTTATATGTTCTCTAAATGTTACATAAATTGTGGGGTGACAAAAGCTCATCAATTTATGGCTATAAATTTTCCCCAATCGATGATCATCATGTATTATTATAGGTTTTTATGATATGAGACTATTAGAATTAGTATAATATCATATATGTTACAGAAATAAGATGACAAGTGGGGATTTATGATTGGGAATAGCTGACCAAAGTATATCACATGGAATGTAATATTATCATTGATATACATAGGGATTTGTGTTTTATATGAATCCTCATTGTATGGGTGTTTTGTTGATCATGTATTCGATTGAATTTGACCAGAATGGGATGTGTGATCTTGTATAACAAGTATGATATTTGGACCCTCAATTAAATTGGACATAGGAAATGAATGTCCATGCTTAGTTTAGTGATATATGATGTGTTTAACTATTTTGATGAATGCAAAGTGATGTATTCATTAAACCTGCTTAGTCTATTTTGGAGAATGAATAATGTATTAGGTGGCCTATACTAGACTAACATATTTCATGTCTAGTGGTTTACTCAATGTCTTAAAGAAAGGGATTATATAAACTTGCATATAATAAATAGATGTAGAATGGTACAATTCCCACCTCAAATAGTGGTGGGGACCTTCATTTATAGATAGAAGAAAATAAATACATGTAGGAGGAAAATGATGTGGGACTCGAAAATACACTTAAACAGGTCTAATACTCCTTCTTAAACTAGAATAAGTATAACTTGGATGAAGGGTCCCACAAAAAATAAAGTAAGAAGACACAAAAAAACAATATCGTGCACACTCCCCCTCAATATGGGTAGATGATGCTATAGATTCATATCTTGGTGAAAAAAGAGTCCAGTTGAGCTTCCGATAAGCCTTTGAGGAAGATGTCGGCAAGCTGATGAGCTGTTGGAATGTAACTAAAACTGATATGTTTTTGCTCAAGGTGATGGTGAAGAAAATGACAGTCATTCTCAATATGATTTGTGCATTCATGGAATATTTGATTAGAATAAATATTCATGGATGCATGATTATCACACAAAATATGATTATAATTCAGTGACAAGAAACCAATTTCATGAAGAAGGTGGTGAAGACAAGGAATTTTAGTAGTGAATGTAGCCATCACACAGTATTCCAATTCAGCACTAGATCTGGAGATGAATTTTTTTTTCTTTATTCTCCAGGAGATTAAGTTACCCTCCAAGAAAAATAAAAAACCAGAAGTATAATTTTAGCTAAACTATAAACCAATTTAGTCAGCATCACATAAGACATCAATATTCAGATAATCGTGATCTAAATACCGAAGAACACAGGAAGGGTATTTCTTAATGTATCTAACAATGTGAAGGACAACATCCCTTTGGTATTTAGACATATATTCCACAAATTCACTAACCTTTCTAATAGTGCAGGCAATATCCGGACGAGTCATGGTAAGATAATTGAGTTTTCTTAGAAGACAATGATATTTATCTGGATAAGAATATAGGTTAATGGAATTATGGAGAGACTTTTCCCCGGGTTCAAGAGGAGTGTTAGCAGTGGTTTCTAGAGATAATCCAATATCCTACAAGATATACAATACATGTTTTTATTGGGAAATAAAGATGTTGGATGGATAATGGGATACTTAAATGCCAAGAAAATGTGTCAAAGGACCCAATCATTGGTATGGAACTATTAGTGAATATAATCCTTGAGATGAAAAATTTCATGTGATTCACTGCCAGTAATAATGATATCATCCACATATACAACCAAAAAGATATATCCATAGGTTGTTTTTTCATAGAAAATAGTGTGGTCCTTCATACTCTGAGATCGACCAAATGTAGTAATGACAGTGAAAAATCTATCAAACCATGGATGATGAGACTGGTTGATCCCATAAAGAGACCGAAAAAGCTGACATGCATGGGAACCAACCATTGAGGCAAGGAATCAAAAAGGTTATTTTAGTTATACTTCGTCGAGTAAACCATGTAGAAATTCATTCATTACATCAATTTGATGAAGAGGCTAAAAACGAGTAGTTTTAAGAGATATGGATAATAGAACATATACCATTTTAACAACTAGAGAGAATTTATCGAAATAATAAACTCCATATGTCATAGAAAATCCTTTTACAAAAATATGGGATTTAACGTGATGAAGAGTATCATCTACATTTAGACTGACTGTATAAATCCATTTGATGTCAACAACCTATTTACCTACCAGAAGGGAGACAAGATACCAGGTGTGACTGTCTTCCATGGCATGTAATTCATCATGCATTGCTTGAAGCCAAATAGGGTGAGATTTAATCTCTGCATCCGTATGAGGAACACATATCACATCTATAGTGGATAAGCCTTTATAGGAAGTTGTGTATATTGGATTATTCTGGAAATAACAAGTACCATTCCATAATGTAATAGATAGGTCATATATTCCTAGATAAAGAGTGTCTGATGAAGTCAGGGAGACTGTGTCCTCAGTCTAGATGGGGGTCATGTTCGATGGTTGGAGAGAGTAAACAGAGCTAAATCAATGATCATCAGTGTGGGATAACAGAGGTATAGATGTGTGTATGGTGAGAGGAAGATAGTCATTGATAGTGGTATATGGATGGGAATAGGGTGGAGAGAATTTATATTTCTCAATAAATGAGACATCAATATAGATGATATAACATCGAAAGTCTAGAGAGAAATAGTGGTACCCGTGTTGAGTGTGAGAGTAACCTAGGAAGATGAAAAATAAGGATTGTAGAGAAAATTTAGATAAATGGGAACGAGTGTCATGAACATAACAAAGACACTAAAACACATGAAGTGGAAGAGGGTGGGGAAGGAGAGATGGGAACAGAGCCCGAAAAGGATTCTCCCTTAAAGAAAAGAAGAAGGAAGACAATTTATAGGTTAGGTAGAAGTAAGAATAGAAACCCCCCAAAAACGAAGAGTCATCTGCATGTGAAATAATAAGGAACAAGAAGTCTATAAAATATGATGATATTTACGCTTGTTCACTCCATTCTGTAGAGGTGTATCAGAGATTTTTGATGAAGTATTTCGTGATCTATAAGGAAGAAGATAAATATTCTTGTTCATTATTCTAGCAGATACATTTAATGGGTATGGGGATCTGAGTGTGAATTTAATGGTAAAAAGTTTGGAAAGAATCTAACACCTTGTAATGGTCATGAAGTAGATAAAGTCATGTCATGTAAGAGAATTCATAAATAAAGGATACATAATAATGGTACCCTAATAGATTTGGGACCGTACAAGGACCCTCTACATTAGAATGGACTAAATCAAATGTTTTAGATGCACGCATCACCAAATGAGGAACATAAGAAACATGATGATGTTTTGAAAACATAAAAGTCTCACAATGAAAAAAATGGTGTGGACTGAAATGGGGATAAAGTTGATGTAAGACGGAGGCAGGTGGAAGATGAAGGATAAAATGTAGATTTAGAGCATGCATAGAGATTTTCGACCAGAAAAGGGATGTTGAAGTATCGAACATGTACACCCCATCGTGAAGATGACCTCTACCAATCTCCATGTTCATCAAATGATCCTGAAAAACAACATCCAATGGTTTAAAAATAGAAACATAGTTCAAGTCCTTTGTGAGATTACTGATGGAGATGAGATTAAAATAACTTTGAGGAACATGAGCCATAGATAGCAGGCGAATAAAAGGATTCAAGGAGCATGTGCCAAATCCCACAATAGGGATAACATATCTGTCAGAAAAAGTAATTATAGTGGTGCCAATATATGAACAGTAAGTAGTTAACATACCTGAATCACCAGTGAGATGATCAAAAGCACTAGAATCAATCATCCAAGAAGGGAAGAGATGAGTGATGCAAGAAATAGGTCCATCAGTCTAAAAAATAGATTTCTATGAGGATCAGGGTAGAGAAGCAACCTGATGAGAGTGTATAACCTTGATCTCATCCATGGAGAGGTCCAGGTTGTCACAGACATGTTCAAATGGATATAAAAGTGTTTTGATGGAGATCACATCAGAATCCTTTGCATCTTGCATAAAAATTATTATTTTAGAAAGGTCGAAATTTGCTTAAAATTATGGGTTTGAGAATCATAATTATTGTTAATGATACAATGGATCATAGGTTCATAGGGTATTCCATGGAATGAGGATTAATTTTAGTACAAACTGTTTTTCCAAAATATAAAAATCTTTGTATGATAATCTTATCCAAAGGAGTTTGGATGGATTCTTAAAGAGTTGTGATGTTTTTCATAAAATATGAAATAATTTAGTATTAGTGGGAGATTTTTGGATTTATGCACTAAAACATGAACCACATGGTGAGATCTATCACTCCATGGTTTGTGTTATATTGTGGTTCTTGATACTACGATGTGATGTTCATGACGAATGGTATTGGATATAGATTGGTAAACTCTTCTATAACGATTATCATGTTTTTTTTACTTTATAAAATATCATGTAATGAGGTGTAGATTGTTTACTGATTATCAAAAGAGTTTGACAATCACATTACATAAATGAGGAGTCATTGAAACAGTCACAATGGGAATGAAAAATAACATTTGGAAAATACCATATCTTTATGTGTTTATTGATTAATGTGGATATATGTATATAACATGGATAAAAAGAAACCTTTGGGTTTATTATCAAAGGGATAAATAACATGAAAAGAAATATCATATGATTATTGTTGAGAAAAAATACTCATATCAATATAGGGAAATCTACATTGAATGAGTATTTTGGCATAAAAGGCATGAAAAAATGGATCGATACAGTCCATGGGAAGTTTCATGAGGAGGTTTGATAAAGGCTAGTGTAATGGATTTGATACCCATGATGAAGGCATGGAATGTATAGCTTATAAATATTACTATATATCTTATTTTCTTCACTAAACACAACTCATGTATACTTGGAGTGATAGAAAATATTTTCTATTACTACTTGGATTTATTGAACAATGTGGGAATTTTCAAAACATTTTGGAGTCATGAGAAACCTAGGAATTGTCAATAAACATGAAGAGATAGAATGTTGAAACCTATGTTGATCAAAAAAGGAAAATGATGAAAACTGATCTAAAATGATCATGTTTGATGTCGATTAGTTTTAATGAATGGAATATGGACATAATGAAGGTTAGAAGAAGTCTAAAGAGGTTTTTTAAATGAATATGGAAATCACATCATCATGTTTTTCATCATGATGAATGGAATACGGATATACTAAAGGTTACAAGAAGTTTGAACAAGTTGGATAAATGATTTAACGAAGAAAAAAATCACATCATCATATTTGTCAACATGTTGCAATTATATTGCAGAGATTTTGAAGAATTTTGTTGGCTAATAATGAATACATCCTTCCATGGTGAAAATTTACTACCCTATGAAAATGAGAATTAAAGAAAAAATAAATATGTGCATAACACAATGGATATTTAGATAAGAGATTCAATTCTAATGTAGAATATAACCCTCTTCACTTATAAAAGACACTATCAATCAAATAAATAAGCACAGGTGAGATGCACAGTAAGGGCTTGGCATACAAAATCAAATACTAGTGCATAAGGTTGATTACATCTGCCACCGCATAACACAATGTATGTAAAGAAAACAACAGTAAAAACACAGGCTTGGGACTTGACCCCACGACCTACCAAGCAGTTTTCATTTACTAATTATAATTACATCTAATTATTACTAATAAAGAAATTATATTATCAATACTTATGAAAAAAATATATTAATATTTTTAAAATAAAAAAAATTATAAAATATTAAAATTATCAATATTCGCAATAGGCATTGCTCTATTCTTAACATGTTCAAATCTCAAATGGTCACCAATTGTCAGGTCATGCCCATTAAAAAGTTTGTGTCAGCCATGTCCAATGTAAACTTGATAATTATCCTTGCATAGTTGATCACCTCTCAAGTAGTGTTGCAATAGGACGACCAAAGTGATATCATTCTCATCTCTAAGAATCATCTCTCTCCCTTTACATAGATAATTCTTCCTTAAAAATTTGAGGGGACATCAGTATATTTCTCTTAAATTTTCACAGAAAAACGGTCTATGTAAAGGGTCATGTGAGATAATTCTTATAGATGAGAAGGGCTTGACTTGGGTTGTCCTATTGCAATGCTACTTGCAAGGTGATCAACCAAGCAAGGACAATTATTCCTAATTATGAATAATTGTTACTAATTATTACTAATTATTCCTAATTATTACTAATTATTCCTAATTATTACTAATTATTACTAATTATTCCTAATTATTACAAATTATTCCTAATTATTACTAATTATTCCTAATTATTCCTAAATATTACTAATTACTACTAATTATTTATATTTATTACTAATTATTCCTAATTATTCCTAATTATTACTAATTATTACTAATTATTACTAATTATTACTAATTGTTACTAATTATTCCTAATTATTCCTAATTATTACTAATTATTACTAATTATTTCTAATTATTTCTAATTATTGTTAATTATTCCTAATTATTTTTAATTATTACTAATTATTACTAATTATTACTAATTATTCCTAATTATTCATAATTATTCCTAATTATTCATAATTATTCCTAATTAATGCTAATTATTCCTAATTTATCCTAATTATTCCTAATTATTCCTAATTATTCCTAATTATTACTAATTATTCCTAATTATTACTAATTATTACTAATTATTACTAATTATTACTAATTATTCCTAATTATTCCTAATTATTCCTAATTATTACTAATTATTCCTAATTATTCCTAATTATTCTTAATTATTACTAATTATTCCTAATTATTACAAATTATTACTAATTATTACTAATCATTGCTAATTATTACTAATTATTGCTAATTATTGCTAATGATTGCTAATGATTACTAATGATTACTAATGATTACTAATTATTCCTAATTATTACTAATTATTCCTAATTATTCCTAATTATTCCTAATTATTCGTAATTATTCGTAATTATTCCTAATTATTCCAAATTATTCCTAATTATTCCTTATTATTCCTAATTACCCCTAATTATTCCTAATTACCCCTAATTACCCCTAATTAGAGCTAATTACCCCTAATTATAGCTAATTGCCCCTAATTATTGCTAATTACCCCTAATTATTGCTAATTACCCCTAATTATTGCTAATTACCCATAATTATCCCTAATTATATCTAATTATGACTAAATTCCGTTCATTATCTATAATAATCTCTAATTATTGCAAATTAACACTAATTATTTATAATTATCACTAACAATATCCATTTCTTACTAAAAACAAATGTAAATAAAAATTAATTTAAATCTAATTTAATTACAACTAATAAACAACAATTAAAATTAATATCAAAAAATAAAATACATATAAAAAATAAAATATAAATACCTTAAACTTTGATATTCTGAAGGTATTGGCGCCTTCCAATTGCTCTCGTATAAAAAAATTTAACTAAATGAAATTTTTTCCTCAAAACTGGAAAATACAGAGAGAAGGAGAGGAAGATTTGAGTGGTTTGGAAAAAAACTGGTGGGGGTATATATAGGTTAGATTAGTTGCGACGGGGTTATTTGCGACGGGAAACCCATCACAAATGTTGATATTTGCGAGGGGCCTCATAGCAAATACCCTCGCCCGCGTTAATTACTGTTGGCGGTTAAAAAGGGTATTTGCGACGGGTCCCGTTGCAAATACACACCTGCCGACATACTATTTGCGATGGGTGGATTTGCCCGTCGCAAATAGTATTTACTGTCGTCGGGCTTTTGTGACGGGGGGTGCGTCCTCGTCGCAAATACCCTTCCCATGTTTTGGAGCGCAAACCGCGCCAAACCTATTACGACGGGTCGCCTATTCCTGTCGCAATTAACCTACTATTTGAATCGGGAAGAGACTCTCGTCGCAAATACGTATTTCATCAGACCTTTTGTGACAGTATAAATTCCCATCGCAATTGGCCCGTCGCAAATACTCAATTTTTCCATAGTGCACCACCAACTATAGGGAAAGAAATACACGTGAATACAATCATCAGTAACTAACATAAAAAAGTTCACCTTATTTTTTACTCACACATATAGAGAGCGGTCTATGTAACATGGTTTCATCAAGGCTTCATCGCAGAGCACTCGGAGCGCCATAGATCTATATGTTCCAGAATTTGGTGCCTTGCTCTGCGTACACCTTGAGAGTCGCCTCAATTTTTGGCATCAAATACAACAAAAACACCAAATATAAGTAGAGAAAGGATTATGGTTTATTAATATGATCCCTATGATTTCTAGTAGATAAAATTTAAGTACCTTTAATGTTTTAAGGTTTCTGTGAATTCCCTCACATATAAACACAATGAGAACAATTTCCACAAGATATTGGTCACGACCCCCTCCCTCCAAAAATACCGCAATGAAGGGAGAGATATAATGACCCATGAGTCTCACCTTCAGTTGGCCCCAGGTGGGAGACTAGCACTGATTGTTAGAAAAACTCATATATATGGGAGGCATTACCCTCTATAATATAAATAGGATCAAGACATAAGATAGATCATCCACAAATAACTCCAAGACACAATATAAAAAAAAAGCCAAAAGTCAACCCACATGCATGTATAAATAGAAATGATACAAATTCAATAAAGTCTCCAAAGTAAATACCCAAATTAAAGCTAAAGTAGTGACATAATAGCTATTCAAAGGTATGATTTAGTAATACCTATAATGGTCCCTATAAACCTCTTGGAAACCTAAAAATAGTTTTGTATACGTAGGGTGATCATACAAGTATACTCAGTAGGAAAACCTCAATTCTCTCATACACATGTGAAAGGATCATATTAATGCACTTGTGAGAAAACAACAAAACCAAACAGAACCTGTCAAGGTTTACTAATAATCTCAGCTTTATCAATGCACACTTACAAAATAATGCAAACCAAGTAACATTGTATAATAATAATCACATCGATAAAGGTACTGTTGGGAAAAAATTTCCTCAAGGTATCATCGAAGCATTTTTGAGGTGATTGTGTTTGTTGACAAAGTGGACATCTGTGTTGTGATTGTTGACAAAGAAAACCATGACATAAAAATTTGTTGACAAAGGGGATTTCATGGTTTCATGTCGAGTTCAAGAGCTTTGGTTAATGATCAATGCTTGATTGAAAAACGTCAACAAAGGAATGGATGATCTGGAGGTAGTACAAAAAGAGAAGATACAAGGTGGCACCGTTTTCCAGTGTTTGCCAAATTTTTGGGCCTGAAAATCAACAAATGAAGAAAAGTGTTTTTGGAAAAGGGACCTGCGCTCCGAGGTCTTGAAGGAGAGAAAACTTGCGCACCATATGTTTTTCAAGATCAGGACATCAAAATATGGCAAAGGAAAAATGGTCGTGCAAGTTTTATGGTTAATCGCACAAGCGGTTTGCGTGGTAGAGACTTGCACGCCGAAACTTGTGCGTTGAGGGGAGACTTGCACACCATCATGCAGGATGTCCAAATGCCTATAAATACAGATCGACCCCTCCTCATTAGTAGCAGAGTTAAACACTTAGAAAAATCAGAGCTCCCGTCGCGAAGGTGTGGTGATCATGCAAGTGGTGTGTGGTCACACAAGTATAAGTTGCGCGCCAGGTGATAGTTGCGTGCCTAAGGTGGGTTGGGCAAGAAAGGAAGTGAGTCGCACAAATTTTGAGTTATAGAAGAAGGCATCACGCAAGTAGGTTGGTGACACTTGTGTGCCATTTTTTGAAGAAGCAAAAAAGTTTTTGGTTGCGCACCAATATTGGTTTGGGCGTAAAAAGGTGTGCGTCACACAAGTTTGGAGTTGCAGAATCTTGTGTTGTGCAATTGGTTGAGGAGGACTTGTGCGCCAGTTTTGACTTGCATGACGAGACTTGCGTGTCAGATTAGAGAAGGGCGCCAAGTATGGTTGATTCCCAGTAGTGATTCAGGGCTGCGTGGAATCTGGAAGATTTCTCAATACTTTCAGTGCAAAGTGAGATTCATCTATGGGTGAAAGTTGTACTTCAACAGAGCATCTACAAAAAATAGAGGATGCATTCATTAGTGATAATGAAGATACCTACAGGTCTATAAACTGTGAGTGGATCCTTTCCAGAGTAGTGAGAAAAGGAAGAGGAAGAAGGTGATCCTCTCCACCGACAGTAAGCCAGAGAGAGAGAAACATGGAGTGAACCTTGGCAAATCAGTGAGCTGACCCTAAACTTTGTAAAGGTAGTGAGCCTAGGAATATAAGTGATCTATACTGAACCTTGTAAATAGTAGTGCGCTTTTAGTGGATTTGGTACATCAGCACATTGCCGGTGTATGCTCCTTGGACGTATCCCAGTGAGGGTGAACCAAGTAAAAATTGTTGTGTCCTGTGCATACTTTACTTTCTGTTTATATTGTGCAATGGGAAAGAGAGAGAAGAGTGTTTTTTTAACAGAAAAACAAGATCAGAACGGGCGTTAATTTTAAATTAGTCATACCCTGATTCACCCCCCCCTCTCAGGGTATTCAGCCCTGTGGACCTAAAAATTGGTACCCCACACCATTTTCCCACTAGTATATCACTCTCACACCAAACGTACTATGTCATGGTGCTCCCATCTGTTTTTTATACCACGCCGCCCCACCTCACCCGCAAACACCTGGGTCTGCCACAGCATAAGCACAACCATAACACATCTCACCCAAAAAAACCTGTGCCACCACACAAGCACCATCATATCCAAAGTAGTAGCATATCATGAACATGTAGGACATCAAACTCGTGCCCTCCTCCTACCATGCACGACCCCCACCAGAATTCTCCCCACAGGAACGATCACGTCTCCCCCGAATACACACGGGACATCACATCTCATCTATAAAAACTTGGGCTATCACATATTTCCCAAAGAAACTAGGTCCATCACAACCCCCATCTAATGTACCAAAAAACCTCTAACCATCATAGTCTATGAAATACCTACCTCTCCTGGAAGAGAGTGAGAAAGAGAGGGTACCCAGTTATCCATACACCTCACTGGATGTTAGAAAAACACCCCCCGCATGACTATGTGGGTGTCAGAACATAGTGCTTGATGTGGGTGGAGTGCATATATAAATCACAAGAATGTACAATTATGTGTGTGTGTATATATATATAATATCAAACACTCAAACTCAACATATGGGTTCACAAGGAAAAAAACCAACTCACAAAATTGTCACTTTTACTACCACCTCTAAATGCATAACATCCCACAACAAGCCACAAACCCCATTTCACATTTCCAATCAATTTCATTTAATCAACCCATTCATTTTATTATTTAGAATCAACCACATTTAACCACACAACCCACCATTTGATTATCCATTAAACTTTTTCATTCCATTAACCAAACCATCCCAAGACATTTTAAACATTGTTGAACAATTATTTATTTATTCCATCACTACTCATGCATCTAGCACAAAGAAACCACCACCTCACCACCCAAAAATCACATCCCAAAAAACTACCTCCCTACCTCCCCAAAATCACAGTAAAAAAATCTCCCCACCTCCCCAAAAGCACTATCAAGCAAACTATCACCCCACCGCCCCAAAAGCATAGCCAAACAAACTATCATTCCCATATACCATAACCACACATCATCATCCCACAATCACAATAACACATCAGAACATGTCAAGATCATTCCAAAAATTTACAAAGGGTCTTTTATCACATTCCACTTTATTTTAGGGTCATTATCACATAAGCCAAAATCCTGGGGCAACCATTTCATTATCAAAATATAAGTGGTTAATCAATTTCCATTTTAGGTTGATATCACTATAATGAAAACCAAATCATAAATCACATCACATATATCCAGTGAAAAGAAACTCACTAACAACAATAATTTTCAATGGGGCATCAAGCCTGTACAACTCACAATTTCACAAAAAATATCAAAGATGTAAAAACGAGTTAATAAAACCTCACTTCCCCATTTCAATTCAATTATCCAATTCTTTACCTTTGATTAATACATAATAACCATAAATAATAGATAAAAAAAGTAAACCCCTCCCATATGATACACATTAATGAGAAACTAGGGAATCTCTACCTCAAAGAAGATTGCTGACTCACTACGCCCCCTAGGGCGAATAAGAACGCTCGAAAACCAAAACTACACCATAGGAACCATGGATAAACCTACACTAAAAACAAAGAACATTAAAAAAAACCCAAATCATACCCAAAACCATAAAAACATCGCCAAAATGAATCTCCAGGAGAAGAATGGAAGAAAAACCACCATGAAGGGAGAAGAAACTACCACAGATCATCCAAAAATTTCCAATGAACAACCATAGGGACCAATAGATCAAAGAGGGAGGAAGAGGGTTTGAATAACTCCCCAGGGTGCCTAAGGTTCTTCCAAAATGAGAGGAATAAGAAATCATGGTCGAATGAATAAAAATTCAGATGAAAAATAATTTTAAAACTGTATTGCATCAGGGGTTTACATGACGTGTAATACCCTTTCACATTGTGTAATCCTAGGGGTTTATTTTTGTCAAAAAATACCTCTCATTTTTATTATTTAACCCTGAAAATATACAAATCATGAACCAGTCCTGGAAAAGCCAATAAACCAACTTTTACATCTTTTATTACACTTACATGACATGTATTTCCTGTAGCATCTCTGCTGCACCTCCAACTCCCACAACAAATCTTGAAACCTCCCCTGAACACCTCCAACAACCAAAACCCGTAAAGTAGAAGACCGGGAGGGCAAAAAATGTTGCATTAGATACCTCTAAAATGATTCTCACCCTCGAGAATCCAAAACCAAGCCTAGAAGGAAAGTGTTCTAAATAATCATCCCATGAGATACCTCTCAAGGATCTCATTATACCTCTAACGCTACCACCAACTAAACACTCCAACCCAAATGGCCACAAAACACATTTCACAACCACAAGTCGCCTCCTCTCATACAAAAAGACTTCCACATCACCACTGCTCAACTATCTCAACCTCCATGCAACCCAAACCAAAAATTGATACAACCAACGAACTACACCGTCCCAAACACACGAATCAGAGAATTTTGTCTTCCATGTCAAGATAATATCCGTTCTGGAAGCACTAACTCACCCACGCAGATTTAATCACATCGTAGTTAAGGTGTCTCAATTAGGAATCTAGTCCTCAACTTTTTCATATGTCAGTACTTTATCACACATCACACCACATAAGTCACAAACCAAGGAAAAAAACACATCTCATAAAACCATGTTCAAACACCACATCACAATGAAGAATAGAGCAAAGTAAAATTCAAAAAAACTTTGGAATTGGGCATGAATTTGCATCTCTCACTCCCAAGTACTCTCTTCCAGGAAACCATGCCTCCACTACACATGAACTAAATAAATGGTCCATCCATGTAGTGTATTCTCTTGGCGATCTTGGATATTTACTGGTCATTCAAAAAGAGTCACATTATCCTCGATATCTAACTCTCCCTAGTAAATGACATGGGAGTCATCATGAAGATACCGATAAAGCTGAGAGATGTTAAAGACGTTGTGGATCCTCTCCAACTGCTGTGGAAATGACAATTGATACTCCAACATGCCCTAATACCTCAAAGGGACCAACAAACCTAGGAGAAAGATTAATCCCTCTACCAAACCTCTATTTACCTCGTCAAGGGGAAACCTTCCAAGAACATGTGATCCCCAGCCTTAAACTCCAAGGGCCTCCTCCTGCAATCGACATAAGTCTTCTATCGATCTTGTGATGCTTTCATCCTTTCATGAACAAGCTTAACCTTTTATTTTATGCTTTGAACCACATCAGGACCAAGAATATTCGTCTCCCAAACCTTTATCCAACACAATGGAGAATGACATAATCTTTCGTACAAAGCCCCAAATAGATCCATGCCAATGGAAGAGTAATAACTATTATTATAAGAAAACATTACTAAAGGAAGGTGTCATACCCAAGATCCCCCAAATTCCAAGATGCACACCCACAATATATCCTCCAATGTCTGGATAGTCTATTCAATTTTCCCATCTTTCTAAGGATTGAAAGTAGTGTTGAGGCATAAATGAGTTCCAAAAGCATGATACAATCCCCTCCAAACTCATGAGTTAAAATGTGTGTCTTGATTCGAGACAATGGACCTCATAACTCCATGAAACTACACCACATTATCCACATAACTCTTAGCCCCATCCACTATGCGTGGCTCTTTGATCGCTAAGAAGTGAGATGATTTCGTCTACCGATCCACGACCAACTAGATATCATCACAAACTTCCTGAGTTCTGTGTAACCCTATGAAAAAATCCATCAATATGTCATCTAATTTACACTAGAGAACATCCAAGGGCAGAAAAAACCACCAGGAACACGATTCACAGTCTTTAATTGCTGGGAAACCAAGCACGTTGCAACAAACTTTTTCCCTGTCTGTTTCACCCTGGTCCACCAAAACTACACTCTCAAGCCACAATACATCTTGGAAACTAATGGGTATACCTCCAAAGATGAGTTATGAAACTCATGAAGGACTTAATCATGCATTAAAATTAGAAAAATAACCTTCCATGAAAAAACCTTTGGTTTTGACCATCCCTCTAAAGCATCACCATGGCTACACAGCCCCGCATCACCTATGACTTTAAGTCCCTCCACTAAGACTCATCCACCTACTTCATCAGATAAGTTTTCATAATTATCTGAATCAAATGGCCTCTACCACTATCCACTCTTGAATCTAAGTCCACAGTTTCCAACTCTACAATTTCTCTTCAAGAATCCTCAGACATATGAACAACACTCTTCCACGACTTCCTACCCAAAGCGTCGACCACAACATCCCTCTTTCCTGAGGTGTAGGAGATCTCAAAATCATAATCCTGAAAAAACTCCATCCACATCCGTTATCTTATGTTTAGAGCATGTGGCGAAATGACATTCCTTAAACTCTTGTGATTTTTAAAGACCACAAAGCACTCCCTAATGAAGTAATGTCACCACAAATTCAACGCAAACGAAACTGCTGCTAGCTCTAGATCATGGGTGGAATAGTTATGCTCATGGGGACGTAACTTCCTAGACCCAGAATAGATAACAGCTCACTAGTACATTAGAACGCATCCAAATCCTATATGGGAAGAGTCACACAACACCGAAAACATGTCCCCTTCTTTAGCCAACAGGAGCACTGGATCACTAACCAACTTCCCCTTCAGGTAACCGAAAGTTGTCTAACACTGATCAATCCACACAAAATCTTGGTATTTCCTAGTCAAAGATATCAATGGGGCTGAAACTCAAGAGAAATCAGGTATAAACCTCAGATAATATCCTGTGAGACCAAAAAAACTATAAACCTCAGTCATGTTCTAGGGTACTGCATAAGAAAGAACTACTTCAACCTTCATTGGGTCTACTACCACACTCTTCAGAGACACCACATGCCAAATAAAATGCATGTCTCATATCCAAAACATACACTTGGACAAATTTCCATAGAGTTGGTGGTTTTGAATAAAATTCATGATAGTTTGGAGATGCTCTTCATGATCCTCCTCTGAATTCAAGTAGATCAAGATATCATCAAGGAATGTGATGATGAACTGATCTAGGAACACACAGAACATGGATTTCATAAGCCCCATGAACACGACTGGTGCGTTCCTAACATTTAATGGAATAACTACAAACTCAAAGTGCTCATACCTTCATATGAAGGAAGTGTTCAGGATATCTCTCTCCTTCACCCTTAGATGGTGACATTCCAACCACAAATCGATCTTAAAAAACCAAATAGACTCTCTCAGCTGGTCAAACAGATTATCTATCCATGAAATAGGGTAACAGTTTTTGACTGTCACCTGATTCAACCTATAGTAGTCTATGTACATCCTCATACTATCATCCTCCTTCCTTACGAACAACACTAGAACACCCCATGGTGACACACTAGGCTGGATAAAACACTTCTACATCAGATTATCTACCAGAACCCTCAAATCCCATAACTCATAATGTGTCATCCAATAAGAAGTCAAATAAATCATAAAATCATTGATCTGCAATTCTATCCTGATCTCAACATCACATCGGGGTGTAGCATCACAACCTCCTCAGGGAAAATATCTAGGAACTCCCCAAAGACCCTGGGAACCTCTACTATCTCAGTGTCCACTTAAAACCTTTCTCACCAAAAAACCCACTCGTTGGCCATCCACATTAGAAAAAATGACTCTCCTATAGAAGCAGATGAAAATAGTACATACGGAACAAAACTAGTCGAGGTCGAGGATAACATCGTATGGCTATATCTGTAATAAGAAAAGATCCCTACATGACTGATGCAGCCACATCATCGGTATACACCCCCGACACACATCAAAATAGCTAGTCTAACATCTGACTAGTGTAGTTAACACCAGAAGAACATGAAACCTCTCTACATCTATTCCGAGAGCATGATCTAGAGTGAATATAACAAATGAGTGCAAAACTCCTGAATCAAACAAGCCACAAACTAGAGTACTAAAAAACTGATCATACCTCGGATGATCTTTTGCCCCTCTAGAACTGTTTCCTCCACTATGTGAAACTAACCATGCCTAAATCATCTACCTCTCTACTGAAAACTGCCTCTATGGTCATGCTCAGGTCGTAGTCCCTACCATAGAAACCTTGAAAGTCTTGGTGCCTGAGACCTGCCACTAAAAACCCTACCCTTTCGAGGAACCCTGCTGGTTCCCCTATCATGGAAAACCTCATCGTGAGTGCATCTGATCGATCACCTTTTCCTTCTTCTAAACCTCCAGATAAATTGGTAATGTAAAAGGAGTTATTGTATACTATATAGAAGGGAGGAGTGCCTTATAACGTCACCACAACAGGGAGCGCTCTTCACTCTATTTGTGGAGAGAACTCTCTACACTCCTCTTCCCTTCCCTCTATGGTTTCTGAGCCCTTTCTCTGATTCATCCCATCGTTCTCGGTCTTGTCCTCAGATCCTGGCTTCTCCCCTTCGTCCTCGGCCTCGTCCTATCCTCCGGTGCTTGCCATGGTGGTATTTATCCGTGGATTTTCCTCTTCTAACAAAGGTACGTGCTGTGGATTCCCTCTGTCACCATACCCCGCTCTGGCCTCAAGTTTCTCCATGCCTCTCTTGGTCATAGTTGGGGTGGTGTTTATATCGAGGCTTTGGGATTTGCGGTGCGGTGGACAGTGGGTTTCTGATGATACTACCAGAGTCGGTCATTTTGTTCACTCCCTTTCAATCCCAGTCACCCAACTAGATCTGACCCAGGTTTACACTGCTCCTCTCTAGGTCAGAGTTAGAGTGATGGTTACATAGGGGTTTTGGTCCATACGGTAAGGCGGTCGTGATTTTTTCCTTTTAGGGTTCTTCCCGGCTTTCATCAGGGTTTCATCCCCAGTTCTATTTCTCCTTTCCTGTTGGTGGTATCTGTTCTCATCCACGGTTTTTCTTTTGGGTTTGGTCATTTGTAGAATAAATATGAGTCAATGGAGTTAGATGGTGCTATTGATGGGTTTCGGTGTTCCGTTGGGATGTTTGTTCCGTGACATTGGTGGCTGTTTGTCTGGATCTGTTGGTGATTTTTAGTTGTGGATTCTGTAATGGGTTTCATCATTCTGGTGGTGTTCAAGATGGTGATTCTTGAGATGTAGTGTTGTGTCCTCTCATCTCTGCTCTGGCTTCAATGTTATATCCTACTGTCTGAGTCGGTATGGTGCGATGGTTCAAAATGAGGCTTTGGGAGGTGTTGTTCAAGCGGCCAACGCCATTCCAGAGGGTGGTGGTCGTGCTTTATTCCTCTATTCGAGGTGCGTCTTCCTCAAAGACGATGGTGGTTCCATTTTCCAACGATGAATATGATGATTGGGGTGGGTTGTCGGATGATGACGGGCCAGCGATGATGTAAATTCTGTTCTCACTGGCGACCTACTCTGATTGGAGACGTGAGAAGGGTTCACGGCTCGATGCAGTTGTGCAATGCGAGGTGGACATGTGGCATGGGTTTTGTCAAGTTTGTTCTCAAAATTTGAATTCTGGGAAATTTTTTATTTTGAAATTTGAAATGTGCGTGGAATTTTGGGTACCGATTTTGTCTGTACGGTTATCAGTAACCCTTAAACCGACTTTTTAGGAAATGAAAAAAATGACTATGGAGGAGGAGGAGTGCCTTATCAAGACATATTGCATGAGGCTCCTCATCTAAAAAATGATCTTGGGAAAATGAAAAAGGTCATTGAACTTGATTCTCATCTCTCATACTGACATGATCCCCTGCTTAAGAGAAACAAGCTTCTGCCTCTTTACTGCCTTCGTGGTCAATGAAAGGAACTCTGCCTAGAACTTCTTCTAGAAGTCAACCAAAAAAACATTTTTGTCATTCCACACTTCAGATACAACTTTCACCACTAACACATACCTCTATACATATGATTGGCTACCAAAGGGACCCAGTACTCCCTTAGGGCTCAGATCAAACTGAAAGTGATCTCAAGCTCCTCCAGCTAGAACTCTGTCCCCCATCTATAACATTGTCTTATTACTTCCCCAAAGCTTGTTGCTAGAAAGCGTGCAATGTCCTTTTCCAATTATCATCCTCTTCAACCGAATCAACCCTACGGAAATCAGCTAGATTATCCTATTGAACCTAAACTACCTGAGAAAAACGTGAATGAAAAATGGGATCCATAACTGAAAAACAAACAAGGATTTATTAAGCCCGAGTAGCATGGAATTTCATTAAGATTCATTTTAACTCATTTAATTCATCTTGTTATTCATGTTAACTTTCAAAAAACAACCCAATTCAAACAAGAACACAAGTTATTATGATGCGTTCACCTTTCGTAGGTCTCTACCTTTCAAGCATGTCTATCTCACTTGACCGTTTAATAAGCCCAGAGTCCGTACATTGGATCATGAGGGGCCATAAGATCTTTGTGTCCTAGCCAGCCTTCCTGAACTATATCACACACTAAGTCCAAATGAAATTTTTGACATAACAACCCAAGAAACCCTCACTGTACCTAACTCAAAACTCCACCCTATCTCTCAACCATCACCTCTGATACCACTCGGTCACGACCCCCTCCCAAAAAAGATACCACAATGAAGGGAGAGAGATAATGACCCCTAAGTACCACCTACAGTAGGCCCTGGGTTGGAGACTTGCACTGAGGGTATGAAAATATCATATATTGGATACATTACCCTCTATAATATACTTAAAATCATGGGAGATAATATGGATCATCCAAAAATCACTCCAAGACATAATATAAAAATAAATCAAAACTCATCCCACATGCATGTATAAATAGAGATGATATATATACAATAATGATCTAGAGTAAATACTCAAAGTAAAGCTAACACAGCAAAAAATATGCCATCCAATGGTCCAAGCTAGTAACGCCTAGCACGGTCCATGTAATACTCTTGGAAAACCTAAAAATAGTTTTATATACATAGGGTAAGCATACAAGCATAGTCAGTAGGAAAAACTCAAGTCTCTTGTGAATATATGAAAGGAGCATACTAATGAACCTTTGAGAAAACAAAAGAACCAAAAAAACACCTATCAAGGTATACTAACCATCACAACCTCATCAAGGAATGCTCACCAAATAATGAAAACCATGTAATATATTATAATAAGAATCATGTTGATAAGGGTACCCGACACCTCTTTCCTACTAGTATTCCACTCTCACAACCAACATCGTATGTCCTGAAACTCATATCTCTCTTATATCACACTTTCCCACAAGCATGGTCACATCAAACCTTGCCCGCAAACACCTGGGTCTGCAACCCCACAAGCAGGGCCACAACACATCTCACCCGAAAACACATGGGCCACAACACAACCACCGCCATAACCAAAGTTATAGGGTATTATAAATATGTAGGACATCAACCTTGTGACCTACTCCTAACATGAAATACCCCTGCCAGAAGCCTCCCCACAAGCATAGTTACGTCTTGACCAAAAACACCTGGGTCGTCATATCTCACACGTATTGACTTGGGCTATCAAATCTAGCCTAAAGACTCTTGGATCATCACAACAACCATCTTATACACTAACATGACTCCATCCATCACATCTTTTGCCATACCTACCTCGCCTGGAAGAGAGAGAGAAAGAGTGGGTACCCGGCCATCCGTACTCTTTACCAGATTTTGGGAAATACCTCCCGCGTGACTATGCAGGTGTCGACACATAGTGCTCGACATGGGTGGAGTGTGTATATAAATTAAAAGAATGTACAAGTATATATATGTAATACCAAAAACTCAAGCGCAACCTATGGATTCAAAAACAAATGAATTAACCCACAATATTGTCACTTTTAGTGCCACCTCTAAATGCATAACATATCATAACAAGCCACAAACCCCATTTCACATTTCCAAACAATTTCATTTAATCACCTCATTTATTTCATTATTTAGAATCAACCACATTTAACCACACAACCCACCATTTAATTATCCATTAACTGTTTCTATTCCATTAACCAAACCAACCCAAGTCATTACAAACATTATTGAACAATTATTAATTTATTTCATCACTAATCAGGCATCTATCACAAAGCAACCACCACCTCTCCACCCCAAAAGCACATCCAAACAAACTATCTCCCGACCGCCCTATAAGCACGTCCAAACAAACTAGCTCCCCACTGTCCCAAAAGCACAACCAAATAAAGTATCACTCCACCGTACCAAAAGAACGACCAAACAAACAATCAACTTCACATGACCCAACCACACATCGTTGTCCCATAAGCAAGACCACACATAACAACACATCAAGATCATTTCAAAAATTTACAAAGGGGATTTTATTACATTTCACTTTATTTTAGGGGAATTATCACACGAGCCAAGATCCGGGGGAAAGCATTTCATTATCCAAATATAAGTGGTTAATAAATTTTTATTTTAGGATGATATCACAACAATCACAAACAAATTAGAAACCACAAAATATATATCCAGCTCAAAAAATATCCCAACGACCACACTTTTCATTGGGTCATAAAGATCGTACAAATCACAATATCACAAATAATATCAAAGCTGTAAAAGCATATGAATCAAACCCCATTTCCACTTTCAATTTAATTAACCAATTATTTATATTTGATTAAGTCAACACAACCATAACTTATAAATAAACAGAACTAAACCTATACCGCATGATACACAGTAAGGAGAAATGAGAGATTCCCCACCTTAAATAACCTTGTCAACTCACTGAGCACGACAGGATGAAGAAGAATGCTCACAAACCATAACCACACCACGAGAACCATAGATTAACCTACACTGCAACAAAATACCATCAAAATGAAACCCAACACACACACCAAACCATAACAACATTTCTGTAAGGAATCCTCAGGAGAAGAATGGAAGAAAAACCACCATGAATGGAGAAGAACCTACCACAGATCAACCACAGATTTCCAGTGAACAACCACCGGGACCAATGGATCAAAGAAGGAAGAAGAAGGTTTTAAGAACTCCTTGGGGGACCTAGGGTTCTCCAAAAATGAGAGGAAGAAGAATCCATGTCCGAATGAATGAAAATTCAGTCAGAAAATAATTATAAAAGTGCACTGGATCGAGGGTTAACACAACGTGTAATCCCCTTTCACATTGTGTAATCTTAGGGGTTCAGTTTCACAAAAAAAACACGTTTCCTTTTTATTATTTAACTTTGAATATCTACATTTCATGAAACAACCTTGGAAAAGTCGTGAAACCAAATTTCACATCGTGTAATACACTTACATGAGGTGTATTTCCTATAACACCTCTATTGCACCTCCAACTCCCATGAAAATTCCTAAAACCTCCCCCAAACACCTCCAACAACCAAAGCTAGAAAAGTAATAGACCGGAAGGGAACATACCATTAAAATATCACATAGGATGACACTGCAATTTTTCAACAAAAAAAGAGTATCCAATCAAGATAAAATCGCATGCACAACATCATGAATTATGCATATAGGTTTTAATAGATGCATTATGACATCTCACTTTCAGGACCTCACCATAAAGAAATAAAATTTATTACTGAGAGGGTAAATTGATAATATCTTTGTTAAGATGAAATTTGGTTTGATTTATGTCACCATAGATCTTTTGAACTATTAGTAAACACTATTATGGAAACTTTTGGCTTTGTTCCACTGTAATATAGATTTTTAGCATCAACATCAGAATAAATTCCTTCTCCAAATATGTTCTTGCAGAGATCCAAATGATATTTGTAGTATATAAAAAACAAGCGTGCATCGATCAAATATGAATGGTGGTCACAAAAAATCTGTTTCTACATATAAAGAAATATGGTTTCTATAGGGGTTAATATTTCCAAAAATGTTACTTCTTATAACAATAAGATGCTACCAAACCTATAAAGGTGTAGTTTCCAATAAATTTTCAACACATGCATAAATGCATAATAATGGAGATACACGTGGTAGGATATTAAAAGGTGGAAGTAGTGGAATACTTTGTTTCAATATTTGTGGAACGAATTCTATCAATTAAAGGTGCCACCTGGAAATATGGAAACTTCGTACACACATGAAATGACCACAACCGGGCAGAACGATCTTCATTTTGTACTAGTATTTTTCAATGATTCTTTATTATTTGAGTGAACATCAGACCATAAAATAAAATAGAATAAAATAAAGGATTTATGAAACTAGTCCTAGATAATTGAAATTTAGGCCAAAGGAGGGTATTATAGACAATGAAAGAAGACCTAGAAGTAACCAAATCAGAGGTGCATACCACCAAATCATGTCCATCCATCTGAGCCTAAACAAGTGGTGATCAGGACTACCATACTGAATCTAAAACATTCAAAAACATGTCACTAGCCTTGATAGTTTCATTGAAACAAGTTTTTCTATATCTAAACTAGTTTCAATATACTTTATAAAAGTTAAGATAAAATTTATTTTTTTACAAAACAATATGATAATTCCAAAAATCCTAAAAAATAACAAACACTGAAACACTAAAATAATAATTACATACTGCTGCAACTACAGAATCTTCTAGAAAATACAGGAAATCCAAGTCATTCTTGAGTTGGACAGGCACAAATAATCAAAAAAGAAACAAAGAAACTCTTCAAAGAAACCCAAAATCAAAATTTCAGTATGGTTTATAGAAAACCAAAAAACTACCCTACATATTTGAGAAAAACATGCATGGTTTCATGTTAAAGAACCTATGAGGATATTTCCCATGGAGGAGATTGAAGAAGCATTTTCAAATGGTGTAATTTTTCTTTACACCAATGGGTGAAGTTACCTCACAAAAGTTACTTTATCCACCATGTTGAGAATATAAAACACTTTGGTGAAGTTCAATATAAAATGGTTGAGAAAATACTTGTGGTCAAGTGGTGTGGTTTAGTGAATCTACTCCCTGAAACGACATCAGTAGATGAACCACACCATGGGGTTACAACATTCGTAAAGCTCCTATACAAAACTAGGAGAAGAGGCGTTCATGTCGTGGTCCAAAGGAGGCTTGGTAGAGTCACTATCCAAAACTGTTTGGATAGATCCGACATGTTTTGGAAAATGGTCGTGATTGAGGAATGCAATGCATGAGGTTCTATCTGAAACATGGAGAATAGAAGAAAAACAACCATAATGGAATGTGTTTTTCAAAATCCATGGATGAAACAGGATTGAGGAGAAAGCGCACCGTGGTAAGGAACCATCCCATGGATGACAAGGGATCGAGGATATTGAGGTATGTTGGGGAAGCGGAACAAAAACCAGCAGTGCAATCAATCCAACCCTCGAGGTATGTTGGGGAAGCGGAAGAAAAACCAATAGTGCAATCAATCCAAACAACCAAAAATTAAACAAGGACAAACCTGGAACTGTGATTTTGATACCACAGGAACCAAAATAAAATGGAAAGTGCTGAAAAAATAAATAGACATATGGATTTAACGTGCTTCGGTCCCTTAGGGGACATTCATGCACGACAAGAACACCAAACCCACACACAAATTTTATTCCTTTAAAAGAAATAAAAAACAATACATAAAAACAATAGAACCAGGAAGAAGTAATAGAACATGAAAGAAAACTGAACGAGCAGCTACGAACAAAGAAACCAGAACGCAACTCACAATGTCGGACAACGGGTTGTCTAGTGGTCTTGTTCTCTTCAATATGTGGTGGATTGGATAGCCTCCTGATTCTGGTTGTTCATCCACACACCAGTCCCTCTTCGATTTCTGAAATTTTCAATTGAGGCCGCACTTATTCTGTTGGGGAAGGGGGTTGTCTCCAATGCGCATTGTCCACCGAATGAGATCGAGGGAGATCGGTAGGCACGGATGAGCACCGATGAAGGGGATTTCACCAAGAACCAGGGAAAAATAATAGTGCTAGGGCTCATGGAGGAAGGTCGGAGCACCATGCTGAAGGATGAGCTAAGAAACCAAATCAATTCGATTCTCAGGAAATAACGAGGGTAGGGGTGATGAAACCCCATGCGTGTTATGGATTCCATAACCACTAGCCCAATCCAGGGCTTCCACCAAGCCAAAGTGTGAAACCGCAAAAACAAAGAGCAGTGGTTCAAACAGAAGGCTCAGAAAAATCGATGACCAACTTGCAATGCTGGATTTAATTAATCAATGGTGCAAAACGCACCAAATAGTATTATAGGATTTCCAGCAAAGCAAGAAAGAAATTTACCAGTGAGTATCTCAAAAAACCAACCCAATAAAAAAACACTGTCAAATATCCAGTGTGAAAAAAATTAAAAGGCAGGGAAACATATTAAACAATTTTAATATGAAAAAAAATTAAGAAATCATAATTCACAAATCTCCACCTTTTCAATTAAATTTTTGATGGTCTTGAACCTAACCTACGAATTGAATCGATCAATAAAGCTAGACAACCTAAGAAAAACAAAAAAGACTATAAACAGTGCTAGTCAAACTATTCACTTCTTATGTCCAAAATGTGTATCATTGTGATACACATTTTACCTCATCAATCCATCTAAGTTGATACTTAGACATGCTTAGAAATAAACCCTTTAAACATAAAAAAATGTATACCTGTAATTAACTGTCCTGGTTACTGAGATCACACTATCATTGAAGTCCTATACTGTAAACTAGTACCTACACACAATCAGCAAACACAGTAGTACCAATCCTCAAAGTATAAAAAAAATAAAAGGTATGAACATAAAATCACCAGTTTACATGCAAGTAGTATCAATAAAGAAAATAGATCACGAAAAAGATATCAAATAAACAATGAAAACATAGCACAAGAATCATAGAAAAAAAACACTCAATCCACCTAGATCTATGACAGAACCAGAAGCCTATGCACCTAAGGAGAAGACACTGCCTAGAACCGTGCAACAGGGAAAGACACCTCCTAACATCAACCACTATAAAACTCAAAAATATCTGGCCCTAAATCCAACTCGTAACCATGAGGAAACAAACCCAGCAAGAAAGGACATCCCACTACTGACCTTGGGAAAAACCATCCTAGTCTAGCCCACCCGTGACATCAAGCACCTTATTCCCAAGTACCCATAAAATATTGACAAAGAGATACCAACAGCACCCCCATCATGAAGTCTGGTGATCAGCCCGACACCTCCCATAATCTTCTTCTCTTAACCACTGCCCAACACTTTATTGTCCTCACACCAGGTTACTTCTCGAGAATCCCAACACACTTAGGACACAAATAAGGAAACAAAACCAGAGTTGGACCCACAACTATGCCCCCTACAACACACTAGACACACTATAGAACGACAACATCATCGAAACTAGTATCAACTACATTAGATTGAGCCCCATCACCCCTTGAACCATTCATTTCAGGGCAATCCCTTTTAAAGTGACATGGTTTCCCAGACTGAAAGCACTTCAGTGTCCTAAACTAACATGCACCTTTATTTTTACCCTTATAATTTCTCTTCCCTTGTCCTCTATCATTTGTTCTACCCATAGCATTGAGTCCCTCTCCCTGTGATCCTAACCCATTCTTAGTATGCAAATCATTTAAAAGAAGGGTGGATTTAACCTCTTCTAGGGTCTGCGAGTCCCTACCATACATCATAGTCTCTACCAAACAACTATAACTATTGTCAAGATAAGTTAAGAGAATCATTTCTTGATCCTCTTCATCGACTACTACATTTATATTGGAAAGATATATCATGATTTTATTAAACTCATCATGATGGGATTTGATAGAACTAACAAGTTTCATCTTAAAAGTAAACATGCGATGTTTTTTATAAAATCTATCAACTATTGAAGTAGTCATATACAAATTCTCTAATTTCAACCAAATTACGACAGTAGTGGACTCAAAAGAAACTTCTCTGGGGACCTTATCTCTAAGAGAAAGTAAAAGGGAGCTATAGGCTTTAACAAGCACATCAAGGGGTACATCTTGGTATTTTACAATAGTCTTTCTAGCTTGATTAACAGTCATAATGGGTTTCTTAGGACCACATAGGGCATCAATTAAGCTTTTTTGAATGGGCAAGGACCTAATTTTAATTCTACACAAATTGAAATCATTTTCTCCATCTAATTTCTCAATTTTGTATCGCATTATAGTCATATTTATCCAGATGAATGGATATCGAGTGGTTGGGGACAACGTTAGGCGTACGCCCCCAAGAACCGACTAATCTCACTAGGTAAACGTGTACTGTGAGATCTGACAATCAAAGGATTTCTATGAATACAATTGTTTCTATTAACAAATAGAAATTAATTTAAATAGGAAGAATTAAACAAAAATATAGATGCAAATAAAATGAATGTAACCCCAAATTAATAAACTGTACACAGACTACCATAAACTTCAACCATAATACAACAAGACAGATTGATATAACTATAAGTAGGGGCAGATAACTAGAAACAACAATTGTTACAGGGCTATAAACAGAACACAACAATGAAAAACAGTTCTAAAGAAACTAAAATCTTAAGGGAAATTAAGCAAATTATCGAAATCAAACAACATAGCATCCAGGAAGGCTCTAATACCACTTTTTGCAGGTTGAGAATCTCAGCACAATGGTTTGCCTGTGTGGCACCCCAACCCCCTCCAAGGATGGTGGGGTTCATCCATCCAGCTCTTCATATGATGTGAGGTTCACTGGTTTCATTCTTCCATGGACTCATCAGGAGAGTGGCCTCAACTCCCAACTGGTGGTGTCAAGACTGACATGCACTATCCTCCACTTTGTCAAGGCGACTCCCATCTCTTCGATAGGTACAAACTAGATGAACCACACCTTTGATGTTCTTGCTAGCATGGGACAACACCCCCATGATTGGGTTGTGACATTCTCGCACCACAATTCCATGCACACCCTCATGAATGTAGGATCACGACCTTCTGTGTGTCTGCAAAATGGCTTGCTTCCAACTAACCAGCTACCAAGAATGGCCAAGGGGATGCTCCTTCCTTGTCATTGGAAGCAATGGTCCACTCACTCTCTGGGTCGCAAACCACCGTGGTCCACCCTCTCTCCCAGGTTTGAAAACCACATCCATGAGTACCACCCTTCATAGTGGAGTCTCTGCCTCTGACATATCTCGATCGTGACCTTCTTGGTTCTGCCACCTTCACATGACACCCCGAGACTCCGCTCCCACCACCAAGGTCCGTTCGACAGCATTCCACAACAACACGAGGCACATTCCCTCTGATACCACTTGTTGTGGTATTTTGGGGCAGCGGAACAAAAAACCAGTGGTGAAATCTTTCCAAACAACCACAAATTAAACAAGGACTGACCTAGAACTATGATTTTGATACTGCTAGAACCAAAAAAATGGATAGTGCTGAAAAGTAAATAGACACATGGATTTAACATGCTTCGGTCTCTTAGGGGACCTACATGTTCGGAAAAAACACCACACCCACACACAACTTGTATTGATTTCAAAGAAATCAAAAATAGTACAACAAAACAATCGAACCAGGAAGAAGCAATAGAATAGGAAAGAAAACTGAATGAGATATTGTGAACAAAGAAACCAGAATGAAACTCACAATACTAGATAATAGGATATCTGATGGTCCTATTCTCTTAAATCTAAGGTGGATTGCATAGCCTCCTGATTCTGGTGGTTCATCCACACACCAGTCCGTCTTCATTTCCTAAAATCGCCAATCAAGGTCACACTTCTTCTGTCATGGAAGGGGGTTATCTCCACCACGTACCATCCACCGAATGAGATCGAGAGAGACGACAAGCCTAGATGATCACCGATGAGGGGGCTTGCACCAAGAACCAGGGAACAGTAGTAGCACTAGGGATCATGGAGGAAGGTCAGAGCACCATGCTGAAGGAAGAGCCAAGAAACCAGATCGATTCGATTCTTGGGAAATAACAAGGGCAGGGGTGATGAAACCCCCTGCACAAGATAGTTCCCATAACCGCTCACCCAATCTAGGGCTGCCACCGAGATAAATCATGAAATCAGAAAAACAAATATCAGTGGTTTGAATAGAATGTTTAGACAAATGGACGATAGACTTGTAGTGAAGGATTTAATTGATCAATGGTGAAAAACACAGCAAACAATATAACGGGATTTCCAAAAATTCAAGCAAGAAATTTACCAGTGGGTATCTCAAACAGCCATCCCAATAAAAAAACATGGTAAAATATCCAGCATGGAAAAAAAATAAAAAGGTTAGAAAACTTATTAAACAAATTTAATATGAAAAACAAGAATTAAGAAACCATAATTCACAAAGGAGAAAGCACAATGGGAGTGACTGAAACCCAATGTTATTGTTGAATTCTAAAGTTTTCATGGGTTTTCTACCTTTCATTGAAGATTTATCTGATATTTCAGCTCAATCGTTGAACCACTTACAAATTTCTAGAAAAAGGAGAAGCTTTACACAATGGTACAAGTCGTGAAGCATTGCGGGTAGTACTTTTTTTTGTGAGAAGTCATCTTCCACGCCTCCCATGAGGCTCTCAAATATATTAATTTCCATAAGAATATCAATAGGATGCATGTGCGATGGTTCACCTTCTCGTAGCAATTCAGTTTTTGTGGTTAAGAATACGAGTGGTCTAAAAAATAAAGTGGAAGACACATTAGGCATGAATTCTCATGCACTCATCATCATGTGGAATGAGGTAGTGGGATTGAAATATTTAAAATAACAATACCCGAAATATGTGGATTTCACTAATGAATGGGCATGTTACAAACATGGTGTGTCTATTGACCCTTTTATATTACAGGATGAATTACTTTTCTTCCAAGACCACTTATGCAGCCCACAAGGATCATTATGGGAGAGAATAGCCACAGAGCTTCACCGTAATAAGCACCTTAGAAAAAACAAAAAATAGTTTTTTGGTAGATAGGAAATTTTATAGGCCATAGTTGGAATAAGATGTTATTAAAGTGGTGAAAAGGAGTACGACCTGCTATGAGAACAAGGGGAATTCACAAAATACTAGCTTGTATATGCCACTACCGATTTCGGAGTCTCTATGTAAAATGTCTCAATTGATTTTGTCTTAGGGATACCCCAAACTCAATATTCCCATGAATTTTTCTTTCTTGTGGTAGACCGATTATTGAAGATGATGAAATTCATTCTTTGAAAAATTATTTTTTTGCTTCTTATATGCCCACTTTATTTTTTTGGGAAGTGGTGCGACGCCAAAGAATTCTGAAAACCATCACGTCTGACTGTGACACCCATTTTCTCAGACGCTTTTGGTGTACTCTATGAAAAATATTTAAGATGTATTTTAATTTTAGTATCTCCATCCATCCCTAGGCGGATGAAAAAACCAAAGTCATCAAGATCACTCACAAAACTCATATTTGTTTCTTATGTGGTGATTGTCCTAAACAATGGGATCTTATATTTTCCCCATCTAAGTTTGAAATCAACAATGTGGTGAATCAAAACATGAATAAAACTCGTTTTGATGAGGTGTAACAATGGCCATCAAAGCATACCCCTGATCTAATATTGTTACCCTAGCTTCCTGGATAAATTGTGAATGTCGACCATATGGTCTCTCACATCTACGACATTCAAGCTAAAGCGATTCATAATATTGAAAATTTGGAATACAAAGTATAAACTAGGGGATGATAATAAGCAAAGAGAGATTGTTTTCAAAGTGGTAGATCCCGTCATGGTTCACATCAGAAAGGAGTAGTTCCCAATAGGAACCTACAACAAGTTAAAACCAACAAATATTAGTTATTGCAAAGTTTAACAATGTCTCAATGATAATTTTTATGTGGTGTACCTTCTATAAGGTTGGTATATTTCTCCTAAATTTGATGTGGATAACTTGAAATTGTTAATTCAGATGATCCACTTTATCCTCTATCAGACTTGAGGTTCCAAGAGGGGGAGACTGATGCATAAACCAAAATCCAGTGTGCATTTGATATACCAAAGTATTATTTTTACTATAGGTATGTGGGTTTATTTGGGATTTCTTTGATATCTTGCTTCTTGGAATGTGGAAAAAATAATATCAGGTGTTTTTGATGTCATGTATAATAGACTGCTAATGATTTGTCTGTATTCTGTGACATTAACCGCATTTCCGCCACCATCCCATGAAAGTTTCATCCGAGAAGCCACCGAAGTTGTCATCTTCTTGAATTTATCCATTCAAAATCATCTTCAAACCCCCTTAGAATATTTAGATTGAGAAATGAATGTGTCATTATGTTCTTGTGTCACTTGTAAACCAAATAAATACGTCAATTCACCAATCATTAACATTTAAAATTCAATTTTCATGAATTTTGAGAATTGTTTGAATTGTGCATAATCTGATCAACCAAATATTATTTCATCAATATATATCAGTACCATCATACTTTTATTACTGTCTCTATTGACATATAGATTGTAATCAACTACACCATGCTGAAAACTGAGTTTCTTCAAAAATTGATCAAGTCTTGAATACGATGCTATCGGTGCTTGTTTCATCCAATATAGTGTCTTCCTCGGACAAATTTATTTTTCTCAACTTCATGAATTATAAAACCATCTGGTTGTTCAATATGAACTTCCTCTTCCATAACTCCATATAGAAACACTGACTTGATGTTCATCTAGAAAACATTGAACCATCATTGCACCACTATGGATAAGAATAATCTAATTGTCTCTAGCCTCAAAAAAGGTGAAAATGTTTCATTAACATCAATACCCTCTATATGTGAGTACCCTTTGTACACTAATCATTCTTTTTTTTGAATCACTTTTTCATATTCATCCATATTGTTATGAAAAAATCATTTTTTTCTCAATGAAATTTTTATCTGTTGGTCTTGAAAAATTATTTCATGTCTAATTCTTCTCAAAATGGTCAATCTCTTCATTTATATCATGGACCTAGTTTTCATCTCTAGAAGCTCCCTCAAAACATTTAGACTCTACATATGATAAAAATGATTTCTGTTGTAGTGTATCATCCTCTTTTTCTTCACTAGTATTTTCTCATCACTGATTAAGTTCTGTCTAATAATTTCAGCTCTTCTCTTCGATCCTTCTGCAGATACTAGTTTGTGATCATTATTTTCATTTTCTAAATATTCTTCTGAATCAATATATAGAACTGAAACATTCCCCGATCTTCTTATCTATTCATCACTATCCTCTTGAGATTGATCATGTATTTGCTAAATATTCTGCTCATTCTCTACTATAGTTACATCATTGATTTCAACTTCCATTGTCAACCACTTATTTAAGTATTTATATGCGTTGCTTCTCTTTGAGTAGCCAATAAATATCCCTTCATCTCCATAGGATTTGACCTTTCTGTGTTTCTCTTTATTGAGAATGAAACACTTACTTCTGAAGACTTGAAAGCAATTCAACATTAGCTTATTTCTATACCATAGCTCATATGGAGTCTTCTATTATTTTGGACATAATAACGATCTATTTGATGTGTAAACTGATATCATCACTGCTTCTTTCTAAAAAAAAATTTCTAGAAGGTCTTTCTCAATGAGAATTTTTCTATCCTTGTTATTGATAATATGATTTCTTCTCTCAACTATGCTATTTTGGTGTGGGGTTCTTACTGCTAAACTTGATGTTTTATCCCATGTTTCTCGAGATAATCCCCACTTGGATATTTGTGAACATTGTTCTATTATAGCTTTAATAAAATCATCATCACATAAAGATTCATCAGTGCTTTTAGGTTCTAATTAAGAAATAAATGAAATATTTTCTACTTCATTTCGAAAAGAAATTCTAGTCCGTATAGGTTGATTTACATCACCAATGATACTATCCCTGAGATTATTCTTAAGAAACAACTAATTTGGGTTTTTTAAAACCTATTCATCAACATAATGTAAAAAATAATATGTAGTAAATAATGCTGAAAAATTTCTTGAGTATCTTCCTTATTTGAATAATATTCTATCAAGGGATGATAATCAGTTTTTGAAACCACCTCGAAAGATGTAGGTTGGGGTTTTTTAAAAACAAAAGGATAAATTTCATAAAATTTAAAATGTAATATTTCTTCAATAGTATAGATTTTTTTTTAAACTCTATAAGCCTTATAAGTAGTGGAATAGCCTAAGAAAATTCCTTCATTGTATTTGTGTGTGAATTTATGTTAGTTATCTTTAGTATTCAAGATGAATACTTTGCATCCAAAAATTTTAAGTAAGAAACTTTAGGTTTTCAACCAATACATAACTCATAAGGTGTTTTATTAAGAAAATGTCTGATTAAAAATCGATTTACAGTATAAAAAGGAGTACTTATAACTTCAACCCAAAAATGTTTAGTAATATAATATTCACTCAACATGGTTCTTGTTATCTCTTGATGAATTCAATTTCTTCTTTCAACAACACCATTTTATTAAGGATTTCACAGAGTTGAGAAGTTATGATTAATTCCATTCTTACTACAAAAAATTTCAAAATATAAGTTTTCAAATTCTCCCCTATGATCAATATGAATAGTTATCAATGGAATTTTTTCTCATTTTTAATTTCAGCTGAAAAATATTTAAAATAAGAAAAGGATTCAGATTTATTTCCTAGAAAATAGACTCATATAAATCTACTGTAATCACTTACTAAAAAAATACATAGTATTTTCCTCCAATACTTCCAGTTTGTGTTGAACTGAAAAGATCCATATTCACTAGTTGTAATTCCTCAGATGTTGAAACTCTATTTATTAATTTAAATCTTGACATAGGTTTCTTTCCATATTGACAAGGATCAAAAACATTTGAAGAATCAAATCTAAGCCCCGGTAGATCCTTAAAAAGTCTTTTCTTTGAGAGTATGTGTAAGTTCCTAAGATTTCAATGTCCTAGTCTTCTATTCCATAACCAATATTGATCTTTTATTTCACTAAGGAAAGGTAGTTCTTGTCTTCTAAGGTCATCTAAGTTCAGTGTATAATCATTCTCATGCCTATGGGCAAAGAGAATAAACTCTTCCTTTGAATTGTGTACAATAAATTTATTATTACAAAAATTCACATGGTAACCTTAATCACATAATTGTATTATGCTTATAAGGTTTTTCTTAATACATTTAACAAATAAAACTTTTGAAATTAAAGCTTTTCCAAGAAGAAAAATGTTACTTATACCAACAATTTCTCCTAGAGCATTATCTCTAAAATTTACTTTTCCTTCTTTTGTCTTGATAATCTTTTCAATGAAGTTTTTGTTACTAGTAATGTGTCGGGACCATCTACTATCCTTGTACCATGTATTGTTGTTGGCACTTCCTTTATTCTCCTAAAAATAAATTAATTAGACTTTTAGAATCCAAAATTTCTTGGATCCAGAATTATTAGAAAGTAAAATCTTAGGTATCCACATTTTCTTATAAAAGTAAGATTTATGAAAACCAAAGTATTGAGTTTTATTTAAAGAATATTTTTTATCCCAATGTCCACCACATTGAAACTTAGTGAAAAAAAGATCACTTTGGGGGAACAAAATAATTGTGACTAAAAACTATTTTTAAATGATTATAACCAAATCAAGAACAATTCTTAAGAGGATGAAGTTGTGAATACATTTTATCAAATTCATTCCTTCCAGAAGTGAAAATGGATAAAATAATTAAGTAAAATATTTCATATTTTAGTCTAATGACTAAATTTTAATCCTCACAGTCATTAGTCTTATATTTTGAGTTAGCCTCTAAAACATTTTTCATATAAATAACATTTTCAAGATCCTTAGAAATTTTATCCTTATCAAAATTAACATCCTTATGGTTTTTATAAATATTATCAAAATCAAGAGTTTTTTTTGATCAAGATCTTTAGAAATAACTGATACATATTTTGTTAAAATATAAATCCTAGAAATTTTTTTCTCAAACTTCTTTTTTATCTTACAGTTTTCATTCTCAAGTAATTTATAATATCTAGAGACTTCTTCAAATTAAGGTAAGGTATTATATTTTGATGAGGAATATTCTTCATCCAAAGATTCATAAATTTATTTATCAGGTTAATTATAATTTGAATAAATGTTGGTTAGAGATTCAACATTGTGAACCTCAGCCATAATACAATGATTTTCAATAGGTAATCTGGATATAAGTCCAATATTATTTTGTATAGAAGATTCAATATGAAAAGATTCATCTGAAGAGTCACCACCACTATCACTCTCTGTTTCATTATCCTTTATGACTTTATTATCCATAGATTTGTAGTACTTCTTTTTTTTTCTTTTCATAATGATTATCCTCTCTATCTTTTCTCTTAATAAAAAGACAATCAGGTCTGATATGACCATCACTTTTGTATTCATAGCAAGTTACTTCTAAATCTCTCATGTCCTTTCTATCTTTATTTTTATATCTGTACTAAAAATATTTCTTTCCCACAATATTTTTCATCCTTCGATCAATATTGGATAGTTCATTCTCAGACCGATCACTATCACTCGATTCAAATACTACAATATATTTCTAAGCTTTATATCTAGTAACTCTTTCTAGAGTCTTGGATTTAGATGTAGTAGTGAAAGTAATTCTTCCATTACCATTTTTCTTCTTATTAATATCTACATATCTCTTCATTTTTGTTTCATGCTGAATAATATTTCCAAAAAACTCATCAAGAGTGATGTTGGATACTTTCCTATTCTCATCAATATATTTCCTTTTAGATTCACCCTCATTTATCATAATATCTATTATCTTGTCCATAATAATTTCATCATCAAGTCCTTTTTATCCCATAGATATAAGATTGTTGATGATAGTCTTAAATCGTTGTTGCACTTTGAAATCTAGTAATCCATAAGGAAATACAAATCCATGATATTCATCTCTTAACATAGCTCTTCTAGTTTCTATCACTTTTTAAGTTCCAAAGTGTGTAACTTCATGTTTCTTATAGATACTATTGGATTCTTCACAAGATGATATTTGGATATAGATATTCCTAGTCATGGAACATAAAAGAGTACTGTATACCTTGTAGTTTAGTTGATATTCTTGTTTTTCCTAATTTTTGAATGTTCTGATTTATTTGTCAGGAATCTTGTATTCACCAGTTAACATAACAAAGTTATCAACACTGGTCTGGATAATAAAATTCTTCATCCTATCTCTCCACTACTCATAATCATTACCATAAAAAATTGGTGGTGTGGTAGGATTTAAATTGTTTATAGAACCCACATTTTTTCCCACCGTTCTATAAGAAAATACAAAATGTCTTTTCCAAAAAACTTGTTAGTAGTAAAAGTTTATAAACAAAGAAAATATTTAAGGAAAACATGAACAAGTAAATTTAATAAAGAAAAGTTGAGCAAGAAAACTTATATTCAAGTATAAATATTTCAGATACCTCCTCTAATTCCAATTGTAGGATCGAAATGTAGATGTAGATTGCTCAATTAAAATAGGGAAGTGAATTGTAGTTTTAAATAATTTTGTTTTTATACTTAATAAAATCTTTGTTTAACAAAGTAAAAACCAGATGGATTCACAAACCCTATTTTCTCTTAACTAAGAAACTAATTTTATTAGGATATGATAAGATATATCTAATAAAGAAACTTTAAACAAGTTTACTTAGGGAAATATTCTACCTTATAGCTTATAGAATTTTATTATATCATAGTACACTAGTATAAGAAAGTATAGGAATGTTATACTTTCTTTATTTAACAAAAATGCAGCGGAATTAAAAACTTCTGAAAAAGACAAGTCACAAATTATAAGAAATCTTTTAACCCAAAGAGAGGGGTATCCAACAACCTCGGATAAAGGTCCCTTTATTTATACTTTCTAGAAAGTCTGTCATACCCACACCAGGGTAATCCTTCAATAAGAATATCAGAATTTTTATTGCTATCCATGAAATCCCTCAAACTTTAAATTCATTGGTACCTCTATCTTCCTATCACCGAAATCCCTCGATTGATCAGTAATAATCAGATTATCACTATGAAGGATAAACAATTTGGTCATAGGTTGAATAAGTTTTTCATAGCATTCACACAAGGTAGGTTTGAGCAGAGCTCTCACAACACAAATTATCTCTCTAGAATTTAGCACATCTAGCACTTATCAATGTGAAAATTCATGCCAAAATCTTCAAATGGATGGGGTATTTATTGGTAAAGGTTCCAACGGTCAGCTCTCTCCTCCAATGGTCATATTTTTCCTCAAATTTTGGAGGGACCTGTTCATGTTTCACTCAAACAATGGTTAGTTAAAAAAAGATTGTAAAATTTCATTTCATGTAAGAAAAATTGGGAAACATTACCATGTGTAAGAAAAAAAATATGTAAGGAAGTAGTTTTTAAGCTTAAAACATTAACTTTTTTAGAATCTGATAAAATAAAATGTTACTTTAAGGAAATGATGTAATTTTAAGAAAATAATTTAATTAGATTCTTAAGAAAGTTAGAATCAGAGTTTCTGAAAATATTGATAATCAGATTATGAAATAAAAAAGAATTAGAGTCTAAATTTTAATGAATTCAGAATTTGATTTCTGAAGAAATCAGAGTCTGATTTCAGAAGAAATTGGAGTCGGATTTCAAAAGAAATTCGATTATGATTTTAGGAGAAATTAGAGTCTAATTTCAGAAGAAATCAAAGTATGATTTGAGAATAAACTGGAGTCTAATTTTAGGAGAAATCAGAGTCTAATTTCAGAAGAAATCGAAGTCTTATTTTAGAAGAAATTGGTGTCTAATTTCAGAAGAAATAGGATTCACAATTCTATAGAAATCAGATTCTAAGAAACTATAAAATTCTAAGATACTTAAGTATCTTATTTTTTGTCTTAAAAAAATTGGTTAGTCTTGGTTTAGGAAACCACTAGATAATACAATGAAAACAATAGGCAAAGTCAAAAATATTTTTTGAGAAATTAAATTTTCCTTAAGAAAATATTTCATATTGAAAGATAATTTCCTTAAGAAATGTGTTTGTGGTTTTAAAAACATAAAGGAATGAAAAAGTCATAAGAGAACTTATTGACTCAACACCAACAAGGGATCTTATTTTTGTGTCTTGTTTTATAGGTGACGATTACACCAAATTTTCAAATTTTTTGATAATAAAGATGTCATATTTGGTATCATAGAGGGAATTTGGGTCTTGATTGGTTGATTTAGTCACTCCCTTCATATTGAATATGTATGGATGAATGATGTTTTGATCATTAGGTTATTTAATTTCTATGTATGCATGTTCAAAACTTCCTTCCATTATTCTTCCTCTCCTAGTAGGGAAGACGAAACATAGGTCACCTAAACTATGAGTTTACATGACTTTAACTTCCCTAATCCAATCATATTCTAGATTATATCTTGAAAAATGAATAATACTTAGATATTGGGCCACAACAGTTGATGAAAAGAGATGTAGTCCATGTGATCATTTAAACTAACTTCATTGGAACTCTTTATCTCTAGTGGTTTAACCATGTTATTTTTTATGGCGATGATAAAGAATCCTAGAACCTATTTCTTTTAAAAGGAATTAATTTTTCTCTTTTTATTTTTAATGTTTAGGATATTTGTTTCCTTATTTACCTCCTACAAAGTGTTCTATTTTTGTCATTGTTCTATAAGAGGATTAACCACATAATATTGATCATATTGGTGGTTAGAGTTGGCATCAATATTTGTTTGAGCATGGAAGTAGTAGTCTCCAATCTATTTAGTTTCTTCCCTTGTCCTAACAGCATTGTTCAAGACTTAGTTTGGAATTCCAAATTGAATCCTCAAGAAACCACACTATGGTTGAAATATCACAAAAAAAAGGTTAATTCAAAGGAATAAGTGGTTTTTTCAAATTACTATGAATATTTTCTATGAATATCCCTAAACAACTTCTCTTATGGAAGATGCATAGTTAGTGAATATCTTAAACCTTTCCACCTAGAGACAAAGTCCAAGACCCTCTCATTTTCATGTTTTTTACAATTCAAGGGGTCAAGGTTTATCATATTCCTTAGTATAGAGCTGAACTAGTAAAAGAACCATCATCAAAGATCTTCCCAATTAGAAATAGACCCAACTGATAGGTTGTTGTACCAGTTAGAGACCGGTCCTTCCAAGGTTTGTATAAAACACTTGATCTTTGTTTCATCCTATTTCAAAGGTTATGCCATCACGAGGATGCATCAAGATGTGAATTATGTGAGAAGATTCTCTAAATATTTTATACTTTTGAATATCAATAATGTGGGATTATAAGAGTTAGTTAGAGGAGGAGTCAATTCCACCAACTTAGGACATGGTTTCTTCTCCAGTTTCACTAGTTCATGTCACATATCCATGGATTAAATTCATTTTTAAAGGGATTTAATATAGTTAAATAGTTTTGATGAGACTATCTCCTAGGGTGATGCTCAATGGGAGGTAGTGGGTGGAACCCAATAGGGTTAGAAAACATGTACATGTTGTTGATATCTATTTTTTATTAGATTAGGATAGATTTACTATAATGGTGTAACTGTTTACCCTAGTGGAGGAAATTTTTGATAGTTTATGGACTTTAATGTTAAATAGATCGGTTTCCTAGGGATTGAGTTAGTTTTATGACTATAATTCACTCAAATTAGTCGAAAAAATTCCTCTTTTTTAGAGGGATTCACTGGAAGAGTGATATTAGCTTAGACTTGGGAGTTCCACTCAGTAGGTATATTGCCTCTAAGAAATTTAGTATTGATTCATCACATCCTTTTATAACTAAACTCCATATAATCAATCTTCTCCTCAATAGATAGACTTTCCGCTTCTTCAAATGGTGGGTGGGATATGGACCATGTTTTTAATGAATGCCTCATCATCATTTTCTTCTATGTTGGTGTCATACTCCATGTTATTTATGGGGATGGAATTAATAACAATCATTGATGTGAATCAAGCATCGGGAACCAAATCCTCATCTCTATCAGATTAGTAAGGGGATCCATCATACTCTAAATTTACTTCAATGAAAATATAATAATCCTCCTTGTCATCTATTTTCCTAGTTAATCACTTTGATTTTTGTCCTTTTGGAGGTTTCTAGCACTCTATTTATGATCCCCCAAAAGTAGTTTATGTTTGGTAATATATAGGAAGTACTCAACAGATTTCACTGAACATGATCTCAATGAAGGAGATAAATTGTGGGGTGAAAGAAATCATGAGGAGTATTTCTACAGAGGCTCTCTCAATATTTAAAAGATTGACTTCCTTAGAGGAGGGGGAGGTAATAATTCCACATCCCTATGGGAAGGGTTCATTTGGAGTTTACACTATCATGGACTTTATCCACTATGGATTTGATGGTTTCAAGGGCGTTGTAAAACCCAGATGTTTTTATGAAATATTTTATTTAAATAATTTTAATTCTGCAGTAGATTGCATTGCCTGCAATTGTAATTTTAAATGAACCATGAGATTACGTTATTATAAAATTACCATTGTATCCTAGCCATTAGGTTATCAGGAATGAGTATAACTAAGTTATAAAAATGCATTGTGAATTCATTGGGTATCAATTATTTATGAAAAATATAAATCAATTAGATATTTGTATTTTTGAGTGAATTACTATTGGTAATAAATTAATGAGATATATATGTTATATACTTAATAAAATAATTTTGAGATTCACCCAATAGATATTTTAGTCATAGGGTATGAATAAACCCTTTTTGATATATAAAAACCTATTTTTAAAGGGTAATTTTAAAACATTGAATGGTGAACCCCTTTTAAATTAAGATTTTGACACATTAATAATTTTTATAAAACAATATAAACATTTTATTTTTAATCAGGATATAAAAATTTACTTTGGATGAATTTTTGATATTTGTATGATAACTTTCAAGTTTTGATGAATAGTAAAAATACACTAAATTTTATGAAAAAAAACTTTAATCATGGAAATAATTAATGTAATTAAATTATATTATTGAATGGGTTTGAAGTATAAATAGAATATATTTTTGTTATTCAATATAAATTTTTTCATTATCATTAATTTTACATTGAATTAAGATGTAAAAACATATCAATCATTTTCAATGTTTTAACTTTTAAAAAATCTCATTCTCTCTTTTTGACAAGGGGATTCATTTTAAAATAATTTTTGAAATATCTTCATTTTGAATTTTTAAAAATGGATTCCATATTTGGAATCAGCATGCCCAAATTATGTAAATAGATTTATTTTATTTTTGGGCATTATGAATAGTAACTTCAATATTTTTTATTAATACGGTACAAGGGTAAATAGATTTACTTCATTTTTGGATTCAGAGTATCAAAATTATCTTAGGGTGAATTTTTGGTATTTTTCTGAAAACATTCAATTTTTGATGAATAGTGAAAAACATTGAGTTATAGTTTGAAACCAAATTTTTATTTAAATAATTATTTATTTTATTTAAATTTGTTTTTTAAGTTAAAATATATACATAATACCTATATAAGTTAAATTTAATTCATTGGATTTAGTTTATAATAATTTAAATATATAAAAATTATATTGAACTTTTTACCGTCTTTTATCCACCTCTTAGGAGCATTTGCAAATTTACATAAAACTTAATTTTACTGCTTTTGTGAGTTGAATTTAAAAAATTTGAGAGAAATGGTTGATATTAGTAAGTAAAATGTGGTTTAATAAGATGAAAATAATTTTTAGTGAATAGTAACTTTTTACTTTTATTTACCATAGTTAAAAGTAAATAGGGTAATTAAGGGTAAAAATGATATTATTATTACCATAACACATGTCTTAATTCTATTGGATAAGAATAATTCGATCAAAAACAACCTTAGGAATAAAATACGATCCTTTAGATCCACGTGGATTAGATTATGACATTTATTAATATTTTATTTAAAGAAGAGTTAAAAGAGTTAAATTAAATGTTTAATAAGTAAACCATTTTTAATATAGGGTTACACATAATATAAATTAGACTATAAATATTCATTAGAAATATAAAGATATTTCCTACATAATGGTATTTTATTTATAATATTTAGACATTAAATAATTTAATTTATTTATGACACAATGAGGATGCAGTAATTACCTAATTAATGAAATATTAAAATAATTTATATTATAAATATCCAAATAAATGTAATTTGAGACTTTTTATGAATTCCACTAATTTTCCTAGGTTATTATGACATTTTAGGGTTGGTTAGAGGAATTTTGTTCGAAGTAATAATGTTGTTATGAATTTAGAAAAAAATACCAAATAGTGTCAAAATTGACATAAAAGAGTTTTTAAAACAAATATTATATTTTTAATTGATATTCTATTCCTAAAAATATAAGGTTCAGCCAGAGGACTTAAATAATATTATATATGTCATTAATGAACCAGTTGATGTTCTCTTGGAAGTTTATTGTATGTTTATTAACAATATAATATAAAAATACAAAGAGACATTGTAAATGTCAAACAATATAACTAAGAGTTAAATCAAAATGATAAAGTTAATTAGTGACCAAAGCTTGTCTAAAACCTATTGGTTGAGATGTTTTAAACCCATACCCACCTTATACTTTAAATAATTCATTTTTGAGCCATTAGAAACTGAAAATGATTTTATTATAAAATAATATTTCAATCTTTTCCTATGGTGCCCCTGACCCCTCTTATAAAAGGGCACTTCCCCTTCTCTCAAATTCACACCTTCAAAGCCATTTGACTCAGACAAAACCTGACCAAATATCCTCCAAATTTTCCTCAATTCATCCTAGAGGCCTTCCTTTAATCATAAAGCCAACCTAAGGATCACTTTTGATCAAATAAAAAGGAAGACCCCGAAGAAGAGGTAAATATTTCATCAGCCTTTTCATGTTCTTTTCTTCTTCCACATCCTATTTATTTTTTGTTTCCATTCTAAAATAATCACGACAGTATCTTCTATATACTATTATGTTATTATAAATATGTTACAACCATATTCATTATTCTATCCATCCTTTGAATGACATGTCACCATAGGTACGTACGTACGGCTTACCATCTCCACGTCGTGGTGTAGTTGTTATTCAATACATTATTATTTGGATGGGTATAATAATGATTTATAATTGATGTAAATAATAAATATAACATTATAATTATTCTTTATATATGATATGCCATCCAATTATATATGATTTTAATATCAAAAGAATAATATTTTCGCTCGTGCGTACGTACAGATTACCGTCTCCCACGAACACGATGAGATTCATTCCCCATCGTATCCATTCAAGAATAATTTTAATTTTATTATTAAAAATAATGTTTACGAACTCAATATCATTCTGTATATGAATAAAATACATCGTATCCACAACAAACACGTCTTATGTAACAAGACATATAAAGTAATATGAATCAGTTAACACCCAAAATGACGATAATACTATAATATTATTAAAAAAGCAATATTAGAAGATCATATATGATATCATATTTATGTATATGGTTTTTGTATAATTTAATAACTATTATAAAGGAGGTTAACATACCCTTGACCAAGTAAAAGTACAAGTTAAGGGTTAATTTCACAATCTCTTTATTATCCGAGGTTGTTTTTACGTAAGTATCTATTGGGACCTCTTTATCATCCACATCCTTGTTTCTTAAAAAAGTTTTCCAAAACATTTTTACTATTTACTAGACTATGGGTTAAAGTCATTTATACCCTTTTTTGAATTTTTATAAAATGTTTGAACTAAATCTTTCCATCGTTTTCCAAACAAGGTACCTTATGACCTTTTCAACAAAATTAAGGTAAGAATGTTTTTTTAACTTATACGGCGGGTGCGGCTATTTTATGCCATTATAACATCATCAAAGCTTCCTTTACAAGATTATAAGAATATTTTAAAAATAAATGTTTGCTTAACCGATTTCAAAATATAAAGAGATATTTCTCTAAAAAAGGTTTTGATTACATCTATGTCAACATCCTTTGATGGATTTTAAGCTTAATTGAAGTTGATTTATTATGATACAAAAATTACATATTGTTTTGATGGTTTTGTGATATGTTTGACTGTGGATATTTTATTTTTACACCATTCATGGTTTATGGATAAGGTATTGAAATTTCGTTTTCTAGTTTTAATACGAATTTTTATGTTATGTTTAAACTTTTTCATATGAGGAATGCATTGGACTTAATAAGTGATGGGTGGAGCCAGCTAAAGCTCCTTGATGCATCTGTAGGTATCATGAGACAAACTAGTGTCTTGGAAAAAGGCCTTAAAAAATCTTATTTGTAGTCTTGGAACAAGGCCATGAAAAAATATTATTTTTAGTCTTGGAATAAGGCCTTGACTATGTGGTTATGAATTCTGGAATTATGCATTCCACCATTATGAAAGTGGCTATTTATATTGCATGTGATTATTCGACTAGTAGAATATCCATGTGAGTAAGTAAATGGTATTATTTTGATTTATATTTTCTATATTATGATGAAGTTTATGTTGCAAAGTATTTTGTTTAGTTTTATACATTTCCTTAAAATTTTATGCTTATTTATGAAAGTTTCTGCTATATTGTTATCCTTACTGATCATCTAAGATCACCCATTTCTATGTTTTATTTTTCCCAGGATGCAAAGAAGTATATTATGACTGACCTGCATCGATAGTCTATGGGATCTCAGTGTTGTATATGGAAACAATGTTGTTGTATATTTCCGTTTTATGATGTAATGTAAACCTTATGAATGTATCTAGTACTTCCAAGGCTACTAAACAAATCAGTCTTTCAAGACTTGATCTTCTGTGATCATGCTAATGATATGTAATAATGGACTAACTTTGGGTAACTGGGGTCAGGGGGTTACAATAAAATTACCCTAAAACTTATCTTAATATATTTGGATGAGTGTGTTTCAACCTAAATCGTATTTGGGTGGAAATGGTGCCTTTTATAATCCACTTGGAAGAGATTAGGTTATTTAATATATTTTATTTAAAGAAAAGTTAAATATGACTCACTCAAATTTTAATAACGGAACATTTTTTATATAAGGTTTACTATAGAATGTTTATATTATAAATAATAATTAAAAATAATTTTTTTTCCTTTATCATGGTAATTTATTTTTACTTTTTATGAAATAAATAATTACCTTAATAGCTTATACATTAATGATGCAAAAATTGTTTAACTGGTGAAAAATCAATAATATAGTTTTTATTAAAATAATAATACCCATTAAAAGATCCAAAAAATTGAAAACATTTATATTGGTCGAGTATATCACGACCATAATCATCCAAGAGTCTATTTATAGACCATATAGATCATTATAGAAGGGATTATGACACCTATATTATTTTATTTAAAGTGATGTCAAAGTTTTCACCTTCATAATTTAATAAGTAGAACCTTTTAAATATTTTATTTTCCAGAAGATATATTCGACTAAAAGTATTCTTATGAAATCTTGTAGATTTATCTTCATCATAGTATTTTATTTTTATTTTTTATTCAATAAATATGCATATTAAATAATTACACAAAACTATTGTAGTAATTATTTTATTAAGAGAAATATCATATAAATGTTATTAAAAATATTAAAGTAAACATAATTTGGGATAATTACCCTATATGATGATTTTTTTAGATTACTTTTAATTCGTAGGAATATAATCAAAATTTTGGTTTGAATTTATCTTATTATATTAATATTTTTAAAAATCAATGAATTGGATAGTGTCAAAATTGATACTATTGATTGTTTATCAAAATGATGTTTTATTAAATAATTAAAAAATCATTATTTTTTAAAAAATATTTAGTAATTATGATATAGTATAAAATGATAAAATTTATTTATTTATTGTATATTTTAAATCAAATAAGTAAATATTTCACCCTTTTAATATTGAATTATTTGTTACCTTAATTAGACATTAAATAGAATAACTAAGTGTTAATTCAAAAGATAAGATTTAAATTGATAGAAATACATGTCCAAAATCTATTGGTTTTTAATATTATAACCCTATATCATCTCATAATTGAATTTGGGATATTTTGGAGGTTTTTTGGGTAGGGTTTCATTTTATTATAAATTATTATTTATGGATCTTCCAAAAGTGCCCCTCACCTCAATTATAAAAGGGTACCTCCTCCCTCACTTATTCATTTCACTTTGAGATTTCAAGATCATCCATACTATACCATTATTCATTATCAACTTTCTTATTTACATTATATTGGTTCTTTTCGTCTTCAAAGACCAAATCTAGTGTTCTATGAAGAGATTTACATGAAGCACATCGAGGAAGAGGTAATTTCTTCTACCGATTCTTTAAAACTTATTTATTCGTATAATTAATCTTCATTAGTTGTTTCATTATAAAGTATTAATATATGTATAATTAATATGCTGAAATTTTATTATAATTATTAAACAACTTTATTCCTCCTTATATCCATCTTATGAAAAACAAAATCACCACACGTGCGTACGTACGGCTTACCGTCTCCATGCCGTGGTGTAATCGGTTTTTCACCTCCACCTTATATGGATGGGTATAATGATGGAAATAATAACTATATATTATTATAATAACATAATACTTATTTTGAAATATTATACACTATACACTTCAATACCATTCGATAATTATGAGAATGATATCGTTTCCCGTGCGTACGTATGACCTACCATCTCCGCGATGCGATGTGATTCATTATACATGATCTTTATTAAACCAAGCTTATATACCTGAATGGAATGAATAAATATGATATATATTATACTAATATAATTATTTAAATAATATAACTATAACCTAAGAAGTGGAACATGAACTTATCTGACAAAACTTGCATAAGAACACAAAGCAGTTAATATCCGAATAACGAGTGATGATGAAATGTTACTAACAAATAGATCATAATATGATAATATATGATATAATAGAAATTACTATGATTATGTAATATGTAAATAACATTATTTAAATCATTATATAGGATTTTTGGATACATATATAGGATATCAGACCTAAATTAAGGGATAATTTTGCAATCTCATTATTATTTGAGATTGTTTATACGTAAGTATTTACTGGGTTATATTTATCACCTGTATCCATGTTTCCCAAGTGTTTAAGATTATTTCTATTCAAATAAAATTATTTAAAGTTAATTTTAACCTTTGGTGGTGAATTTTTATTAAATGGTATGAAATGAATCTTTTGTCTTTATTCAATACAAGGTACTTTTTGACTTTTATAGAAAAAGTAAGAGGTGAATGTTTTTAACTTATATGGAATGATCATATTTTTACATCTTTATAATACCTTATTTACATGGATATTAATTTAAAAAATTTCCAGTTTATTTTCAATTATTTTTTTTTATTTTAAAATTTTAAGGTATTTTGAGAAAAGAAATTTTTTTTGAAGAAGAAAGGATATTTTCCCCAAGAATTAATTTCAAGTGTTTTATCAAAATTATTTTCCATATAAGATATTGTTCTTTAAATAGGGTTATGTTTATATCTCTATTATTAATATGTTTTGATTGTGTTAATGATGGAATGATATTTTTTATGGATTATGTAATGATGGAATGGTGTTTAAGAAATCCATTTTATTTAGTGGGTCATACTATGATGAATGATTTATGTTTTTGGGGAACATGTAAGAATGATTTAATTATGAGATGGGTGGGAACTATATCTCCCTCTAATTAATTGGGTAAAGATTTATATCTCATGATATAGACATGACTAGAATGTCAACTAAATCTGATTCAGTAATACAGGGCTAGAACGATAAGTAAACCTGGTTTAATAATGGATATTGTCTGCTATTATGGTCTTGGAAATTATCCTTGACTAATATGAAATGATTTTCTATACTTATTTGTATCACACAAAACATTATGTATTATGTTATGACTTTTGGGATTATGTCCATAAATTCTTATGAACTTTTATCCCATGACACGATATCACAATCTTTTATATGTAGGATAAAACTTTTAAATGTTATGTTCTTATGTATTATGATTTTTATGTGATTTATATTTACCTTGTTTACCCTTACTAAGTATTTGAGATCACCCTTTCATATGTTTATTTTCTCTAGGTCATTAAGAAGGGTATTAAGTAAGATATTTCGAAAAGGTGTCTAGTTATGAAGATATAAGTGGAAGACAATGTAGTTGTTTTATGAACCTATTTTTTATGTTTCACAGTTTCTAAAGACAGTATAATTATATGGTACTATCGTGGATTTATAATATATCATAATTAATATACTTTAATTTTGAAGTAATATCAATGTACATAAAGTATGGATCATTATAGGCATGAAGGTAGTAAAAATTCCAATAGCCCTATGGTTTGGGACTTCTCTCATACATCCAATAAAGAATCTACTTTCACAACCTTCTTGGACTTTAGGTATTCTATCCTAGCATGAGTTGGATGCAAAACCTTTTTGGGGTGAAATCTACTCACCATAGAGGGTTGTTCCGCGATTTTTTGTTTCTTTTTTCTTAAAAGGGATGTTTGATTAGCCTTTTTGGAAGTTTGATGAAAGAATATATGAATAGATCTCTCCCACCAAGTACAATTTCTGGGATTTAGGAATGATGAGACTTTTTTATAGACCAACTATCTTGTACAGAACCAGGGCTTGAGCCTTGTCAGAAAGCGATGACATTGCAAGTTATTTTCTCTGATGAACCATATTGGACAATAGGTGTGGTAACATATAGAGATTCTTATTTTCACAATCCTATGATATTAATGTAAGGTGGGATTACACTGAATATCTAGAAGATAAAAATTATATTACATTGTTATTCATTCTATAAACACACATGTTATTTTCTAGACTTAGGGTTCTAATCCACTGAAAGGGAAGTCTGGTCAACATGGTGAAAAATCAAAAAACATAACTTAAAATTATTAGATAATATAAATTATACTGATTAAAATATATAATCCATTTATCCAAATATCATTTATATAAGTGAGAAAAATTAAAAATTAAAATTAATCCTACAATTGCGATGAGAAAGCGGTTTCCAAAGAGAAATTATTCAAATTTTAAAAAGTTTTTATATCAAACTTCAATATAAAATTTATTACGATGACCTAAATTGGATTAATAGTTATATAATTGAACTAATTTTACCTTTAAAACTATATTAAAATAATTTATTAGTTTTTAAATGCTTTAAAATAAATGAAAATTTGTAATAAAAATCAGTATTTATCACTATTCATTGAAAAAATTATCTTTTCAAAAAATTATAAAAAAATCACCCTAAAATAATTTTAACTTCTAAATTTAAAAAATTAATTTTATTTTTTAAAATAAATTATCTAAAATTGGGGGGAAATATTTTTAAAATAAGTGAACCAAATGAGACAAAACTATTTTTTAGTTAAAAATACCATTTTTAAGCACAATTAGTATTTATTCATATCTATTGTCTAAAAAACACATAGTATGAATGATACATTTTTTATTGAGTAAATAATAAATAAATATAATTATAATAATTCACCAAAATTTATTTTTTAAATTTATTAAGGTAAAACACATTTGCGTGTATAAAAATAGTTTTTAGAAAAATATTTCCTTTATTTTTAAATAGATTTCATTTTCATTTATAATTAATTTGTCACTAAATAATTCAACTTATATAAAATTTTAAAAAACATATTTAATAATTTAGTTAATCCTATTCATACTCTCCATTCCAATGGCTAGGCGATAACATTCGTATTAAATAATAATATTTTAATAGTATGCCATATTTCGTCTAAACTCAGTGTTGTGTGTAATGAAAAATATAAAAATGATTAAATTTATTTGAAAAGAATATTTCATGAAATATTGGGGTGTTAAATTCTAACCCACTTAAATAAATTATGTTCTCACAATTTGAAGTTTTTCTTGATAAACAAGGTTTTAACATTTGAAAATCCCTTTGTGGGAAACCCATATAATAAAAAAAGGTTAATAAAACTTTCTCTTGAAAAGAGAGAAAGGGATGTGAGAAGGTAATATGGAATAACACATACTAGGTTTAAAAATAATAGAACATAGGTGGAAAGTGAATATTCTGTCATGGAATAAAATCTAAATGTCCAAATAATTGTCGAGAGTGAAATAGATTATTGATCAAAAGAAATTGAATGATCAATTGAAAATCAAAAAACACAAAACCATAAAACAAAAAAGTTTGAAAAATGTTATTTATGTCATCAGAAATAATGGTAATATGAAAAAAACTTTAATTCAAGTTAAATTTCCTAATGTTGGGAATTTTCATGAGAATATTTACTTACTTGATTTCATTATATTTCATAAGTGCAATCTCATCCATTGGTTATGCCTTGATTAATTTATACTTCATTTCTTACTCTAAGAGATGAATTTTTAATTTCTAAACAACTAATGGATAATAAGATCCATAAAATAATTATAATAAATTATTTATATATCTATTTATTATCAGAAACAAATTTTTTATCATGAGTTATGGATAAAAATTAATATGGTGAAATAATACATTAATATCTAAAACCTCATCCAAAGTTTAAATTAAACCATTCCATAAATGGTTAAACTTATCACTCTTCTAAAATTAAAAATTTATAAATAAGGTCACTAAATTTCCCAAAATCATCATAACATTAATCCCCCAAACAACATAAAGTATCTCTTAATTTCATATACCAAATATGTGAATATATTGATCATTTATTATCTTAAAACATGGTAATATATTGTTTTACCATAAAACATTAATGAAAACATACCTACTTTAAAAAATTAACTCTTTCCTCATTTCATAAATAAATTTCCCTATTATTTAATATTTTACATAAATCCAAAAAAAATTAAACTCCCTCAATGATAAAATAAAACACTTTGTCATCAAATCATTAATCGATTCAAAGGTAATCAATGTTGTCTAATTAACTTTATGTATATCAATCATGTCTTTATCCAAATGAAACAAAATTTTCTCAACATCAAGAATATATTAAGGGTTATCTTCCCTTTATAAAAATATCTCCTTACCATTAAATCCTTTTTTTCCATCAGTACCATTTAATATATTATTGTAACTCCTTAATTAAAAACTATTGTGTAACAATCCATTGATGTTTAATGATTCTAATGACCAAAATACCATCGATAAAAATATAATTGTTTGAATCCAAACACATAAACACATCATTCATTCCACTCATACACTATTAACCAGACTTCATCATCTTATTCCTTAACAATTATTTCAATTCATATGTCATTTGTAGTCTCTTAATTATCAGCAATATAACCATTACTTATACAACCATGATGATTATATTCATGATATTTTCATTTAGGACATCGATTTTTATAATGAACATACTTTCCACTTTTGAAACATTCAACTGTGGATGATATCTTAGTTAGACCATTATTATCATACATTGCATTAACTGAACTTTTCATTTTTTTCACTGCAATTACTTAATTTGTGTCCTTATTTTACACACTCAAAAAATCTTCTCGTTCCTTTGAGACATTCACTTGGGTGATTCCTCCCACATTATAGGAATATATAAAACAAAATATTCTTTCCTCCATGGTCTCAAACACCTGATCTCTTAAAAAACTTTATCCTTCTCTTATTTAATGAGTCTGAGAGTTTCCTAAGGTGAAATTTTTTAATCATATATCATGATAAATGATTAGGCATAATAAAAACATCATTATCCCTAGTTATTATCCCCTTTTTTTTTCTCATCAACAAATTTTATATCCCATTCAATGTTGATCCAATTCCTTCTGGTTCCCTGTGTTGACTAAAACCAAAAATAATATTGTAAAAAACAATAATTATAGTGGGAAACCACATAATCATAAAAAACACTTATATGGGCTCTAAAGCATGAAAAATTATTTTAAATCTATCAAACATTAGGTTTAACCTAATTTATTATTCAAATCTATCATGATAGTTCATAAAGAGTTTTTTAATTCCCAAAAAATATCCCCCAAGAGTTTCAAACCATGTTTTGAGCAAGGCCCTTTATCATGCACCAGGAGATGATCGAATCCAGTTCAATGTGCCATTTTTAGAGTTATGACCTCTAGTTACGTCTATGCCAGATCCACCTCCACTTGTAGTATCAAGACAAGGATGTAATTGCTTGGAAACGACATTCTCTATCCAGGAAATGTTCCCACACTTTGACTCATCCTTAAAATTATCCTTAGACATATCAATAGAAATATCCATAGACATATCCCTAGAAATATCCTTAGACATATCCTGAGAGATTTCACTAAATTTTCCACATGCTAGTTTCCAAAGTTTCACTAAACATTTCCTCTTATACCATCTTTAATGACCCATACATCTCATAAATAGATAATACATCTTTTTAGAAGAATATTCATTACATTACACAAACACACACACATGAGGATCATAAAGGTATAGTTCCTTTGGCGACTAGAAAAAAAATATTTTTATTTATTAAAAGATCTTCAACATCTCCTATAAAGATCTTCTGACATATTACTTGTGAATTCTTCGCTCGGGTTCCACTCAAAGGTGCCCCAAACCCAGTTGGCCACATAGCCTCAAGGGTGCCTCCCTGTATGCCAAAGGCTGCAGACTAGTAGTGAGGGACCAGGGTGTTTCTATGGGAAGACTATTCCCACATGTAAGATTGGACAAAAGTCGATACAGATATATTAAATATATGTATAAAAATAGTGGAATCATAAAAATGAATAAACAAAACTGGAAGGGGAATATAAGGATAAACAGTCATAAAAAATTATAAAATCAAAATATGATTAGAATAGCATAAAAAATATAATGATGTAATGTAATTTATCTAAAAAGTAGGAAATCATGTATATAAGGAAGCAATAAAATAGTACATTACATGCTATAAAAAAGAACAAAAATCCCAAAAACCATCTAAGAATCCCGAGCACTAGCCCTATCATATTCTACCAAGACCCTTTCTAAACATGCAAGCAAGTTAGGTGTCCAAATAGGGATTATTCACCTTATTAAAAACAAGATCATATAATCTTCTTATGTATAAATGACATCCTAGATAGAGTGTTAGATTAGTCTTAGTAGTCCACTACTAATTTCATTTAAACAAATCTAGTTTGTGAATATAAACTGAGCAGTGTATGGTTATATGTAAATATAAAGCAATGTCAAAATAATAACTCATATCTACTTCAGCCTCATCTAGTAATGTCTCTGAACATGAGATCATTCAATTATTTAATTTCATTTCATTTTATATGGACAAATCAGGTGGAAGTGTCAAAAACACAGAAATAAATCATAATAATAATAAAAGATGATCCAAGGTGTAACCATGGAATCCCTGACCTTAGGGGTCAGCCAACTCATAGAAGCATCACATGTAATCTAGATATAAAGGAGTATGAGTATAATCCAAGGGTAAACACCAAAGGAATTACATTTTAAATGATTCTAACCAAGTCCATAAAGCTCTTCCATAATAATCTCAGGCTCAGCATGACTGGACCGAGTGGGGTTAATCCATGGAGTCGTATGTTTGAAGACATCAATTTGGATCCAAGGAGTGAGTCCAAGGCATCATAATATCTGTAAATATAGTGAAGGTATCTTACTACATCATGTAAATTATCCTCTAATATAGAAGGACCATGATCCAAGGTGGTTATCTCCCTTGGAAACTAGCTCCTTAAATTGAAATGGCATGCTCAGAGTGATCAAGTAATTCCCACGGGAATCCAAGGCTAGCTCAAGTATGACCACTCCTAAAAAGAAAAAAATGTCCATTTACACTAGGAACCTTATATGAAATTCATTATTAAATTTATGCCATTTAAAAATCACACCAATAATTAATCATTCAGTTCATTCTATTACCTTTCATCAATATGACTATGTTAACCAAGGACATGAAACCATTTATTGCTTTAATTACTTAATCATTTATTAGGTTAATTCCTTTACTTTTCGTTATACATGACAAGGAGTTCTAAGGATATAAAACCACTATCAAATTCAATTACATAGTTATTTATTAGGTTTATACCATTCCCTTTCATTTATAATGAAAATGTGATTTGTGGTCATGCAACCAATTACAATTCAGTTTATAATTTACAAGGATAAGTGATAACTATAATAAAAATTTCCATTAAATAATGTAAGATTCATTCATTAATTAAAACAAATACCTTATCAAGGTAAATTCATATCACACCCGAACAATGGCGTAGATAGTCATAACAAATCCATTAAAGGTATAATAGAGAGCACACCCTACTTGGGGTGAATGGAATTGAGGTTCCTACCTCCAAAAACATGAATAATAAGAATATAAATGGAAATAGAACACAATTTTATCAATTAAAATAAAGGAATATGAATTTAATAGGAAACTCCTAGTGAAACCGGTGTGCACACAATGATGAAAATTTATAAATGATGATAATTTTAGGGAAAATTCATATACCACCTACCTTATACCTAAAATTCTCTCCTTGTCCTTTATATTCCCATAGACATTCCTGGATGGGAAGAAAATGGAATAAAAAATAAATTCCTTGAAAATATGTCATATGATCCTACATAAAAATAGCACTGTCAAGAGGAATAAAAATAATGAATTGAGCCTAAGGATTGAATCACTTACCAAGGGGAATCCACTGATATAATTATCTCTTGATCCTAAGATCAAATGACAAAGAAATAAATGAACCTATTTTGAAGAAAGGTTGAGAGATCAAACATGAAGAAGGAGGGAGAGTTCATTCCACTTGAATGATAAAATAGGAGGAGGGGATTAAACATATATTTCATTTAGGGAAAAAGGTAATTTTACCCAAATTATCATGGTCTCACGGTATGTCTATATAGTTGGACAAACCATGCACTAACTATGCGATAAACTATTCCTTAAGAAGAAACCCATATTGTTTGGTTCCATGGTTTGTGAAACCGTTCACCAACCATGCTATTTAGCTCTTATAAAAATTTCCTACATTTAATAGGAGTGTGCTTCCCTAGGCACACAGTTAGGGAAAACCATGTGGCCATTGCTTCCCACTGAAACTCCCCACATGGTTAGGAGAAACCGTGTGGGATGGGATGAATGATTTCTACTAATCAAATGGTATAGTTATTTCATCCACCATTTGGGGTTTCCACCACCAAACAAGCCTAGGAAACATTTGAAACTTCTATGACCTCAATATGCATCAATAATAGGTCCAAGATAAATATTTTGATATAAATTTAAAGAATCTTCACCTCATAGAGAAATTGACTTCTTACAGTCTTCCCCCCTTAAAGGAAACCATCCCTGAGTTACCCTTCCATGGGAAAAAACTTCATATTAGAATAAATACAACCCCTGAGCACATATGTCATCTTCTCTCTCCCAGATATCATCTTATACATGGTTGTTCTACTATAAAACCCATACTAAAGGGACAAACCAGCATCAGAGACCCTTCATGCTCTAATCAACAATCTGTATGGGATACTCCAAAAAATAAGTATCCACATATAATTAAACATCCTTAGGATAAAAAGTATGATATGGTTCAGCAAGATATGAGTGAATATGTGAAACATGGATGACATTGTGTATGACATGATACCTCTAAGGTAATAGCAACTGATAGGCTACTGGCCTGAATTTTTCTAAGATCTAGAATGGCTTGGAATAACGAGGAAACAACTTATGTTGACTCTATATCAATCTATGACCCAATTTGGGTGATACATGAAAGAAAACATGATTTTATAACCTCAAACACCAGAGGTCATCAATGGCGATTGACCTATGATTTCAATCTAGACTGAGCAGTGTACATACACTTCATGATTAACTACACCTACTCTGAATTCTTTTGCACAATATGAGGACCTGGTATCAATTCCTCTCCTACCTCTAACCAGCATATGGGTGAATTAAATGGTCTACCATATAAGTCCTCATAAAGATACATCTGAATCATATCCTGATAGATATTTTTGTAAGTGAACTCTATCAGAGGGATATGATTCTACCAAGTACCACTGAAATCAAGGATGCATTCTCATAGAATGTCCTCTATCACATGTATCATCCATTTCTAATGGTCATTGGTATAAGGGTGAAAGGAAGTGCTCAGAAGAACCTTTGTACCCATAAAATTTTATAACCCCTGCTAGAACCTTGATTTGAAATGAGAATCCCTATAAAAAATTATAGTAAAAGGGAACCTGTTTAGCTATATGATCTCATAGATATACAATATTCCCTGCTTATAAACGAATAAAGTCTCCAAGATAGGAAGGAAGTGGTCCACTTTAGTGATTTTATCCATGACTACCCAAACTATGTCACTACTTCAAGGAAACCTCAGTAATACAATGATAAAATCCATCAAAACATCTTTCCATTTCCATTATTGGACTGGTAATGACTATAAAAAACCATAAGGTAACTAGTTCCCTACCTTCAAATACTAACAGGTGGATCACCTAGTGATAAAACCTGTTATTTGACATTTCATCTCAGGTCACCAATACTGCTCACACATATCACGATACATATTGGAGATTCCCGGATGAATTACTAAATGAGAAGCATGGGACTCTCACATCAATTCCTCTCTCTTGTCAGTAGGAACCCATACACGCCCATGTATACGTAGGATTTTGTATCCAACAACAAATCAATCTGGAGGTGGGTACTCACCAAAAATACACTCCTGGGGAACCAAAGCCTTAGTATATAAAAACTATATGCTCTTCACCCTATCCAAAAGGGAAGAGGTAACTTCGAATTCTATAAGAAAAGGTTTCTCATGATTATCATGAAAATCTAGTTGAAACTCAGAGAATAGGGCCATTAATTTCCATTCATCATATCCTTCCTATATATCCTATGTTCGAGTCTTCTAACTCACTGTATCAGCTACTGCATTTCTCTTTACATGTGTATAAGAAATCTAAAAGTCTAAGAAATGAATATATTCAACCCATATTCTCTATCTATGATTTAAGTCACGTTGTATAAATATATATTTGAGGCTCTTTTGGTATGTATACACTACAAAACTCTCACCCATTAGATAGTGTCTAGAGTAACATAATTCATGGAAAACTACTGTTGTCTTGAAGTTGTGTGTTAGGTAGTTACACTCATGAGGTGTCAACTGGAAAGACCTATACCCAAGGACATTATCCTCCTATATCAACACTTCACCCAAAATGATGCCAAGTGCATCAAAAAACACTATATATCCTATAATGGGTTCTAGAAGAATTAGAATTTGAGTTTGAGTTAAGCCTTCCTTTTAGATCTTGAATGTATTTGTCACACACTTTTGACCACAAAAACTTCAAACCCTTCTTATTAAGACTAGTAAAAGGTGAAAAAAGGTATAATAAGTCCTGTATGAAATTTCTATAAAATCCATCCAACCCCAAGACACTCTTTATATCAAACATGTTATTGTAATGATCATAGAAAAACACAATACTCACCTTCTCTAGGTTAATGGATACTCATAATTATGAGATAATATGACCCAAGAAATGAAATCTTTTTTATCCAAAAGTGGCACCTTGAAATATTAGCATATAGATGATGCTCCCTCGGTGTATCTAAAATGATCTTAATATGTTGAGTGTGGTCGCTTTGAGTATAACAATACAACAAGATGTCATCCAAAAAAACCATGAAAAAGGAATCCAAATAAGGATGGAAAATACTATTCATCCAAGCCATGAAAATGGAATGCGTGTTCGTAAGACCAAAAAATATAACATGATACTCATATAGATATTACTGACTTCAAAAAGAAGTATATGGTATATCTGAAGGTCTAAATCACACATGATGATACCTTGATCTCATGTTGATCTTCGGAACACCCTATATCCTCAGTTCTATTCAGACAGATCATGTATTCAAGCCAATAGATACCAATTATTAATCGTAAGATGGTTTAACCATTGGTAATGCATGCATTGACTAAGGGTCTCATCCACCTTTTTGAAAAAAAATAGGTGAACCCCCATAAGAAGTGATGGTTCAGATAAAAACCTTTGATTATAAATCCTCCAACTATCTCTTGAGATCCTGGAGCTTAGTAGGTTTAATTATGTATGGAGGAATATATACTGGAGCTACTCCAAGTATGAGCCTAATCGGGAACTCTACCTCTCTCATGGGAGGTAATCTAGAAAAATATTTTGAAAAACCATCCCTGAAAGGATCTACAATGGGGGGAAAATTTGTCAGAAGTATTCCCAACTCCTCTATGAGGATAATATAAATCTAGGTGGTCACTTCACCTAGACCATGATTATATTGTCCATATCTACTGGCCTGGACATTCCAATCAACCTTTTGAAGATAACTACCACCCTTTAGTGATGTAAATGATACCATGTGGTGAGAGCAGTACACATAGGCATGATAGAGAACAAACTGGTTTATCTCTAGAATAAAATTAAAGTCCATCATCTTGAGGATATAAAGGTCCCATAAGAAGGGGTAACTTCCTAACTCAAGGGGGCAGTCCCAGCATTTCCATATGCCCTATGATCTTACACCCAACGATGCATCCAAGGTTATCACCACACATAAGTACTGAATTTACAACCCAAGACATTACATAATTCATAAATAGATAAATGAGTTTGAATCACCTATATCAAATAAATAAGATATGATTGTAGAGGCTACTAGAATAGTACCTCACATTGTAGATGTTTCTACACTCTGATCCCCAGTTACCGATTGTAAAGCATGAAACTATCCTGATCTACAACCATAAGCTACAACTAAACTACCCTGAGAAGGTCTTATTTTTAGAGTTGATAATCGGAATATTGGATACCATGACCACAAAATTCTCCTCGGCTAGTCTTGCTAGTACAACACCAACTCCCTGCTTTATGGGACATAACTGATCCCACCCCTAAAGGTAGAGCTGGTGAAGATCCTATTCCACATAAAGTAGGTGGAAAAGTCTAAGAGAATCCATGAAGATGGACTATAAGGCTACAAGAATGACACTCCAATGGGTCTCTATCACACTGGGGATTCATATTACCTTTCCGTACATGTTTATGGAATATAATAGATTTGGAAGAACAAATATTCTAGCCACCGATACTCTAATGAGAAATCTCAAGGCTATTCTTCCTACTACCAGTAGAACTATGACCCTTTCTTGGAAATAAACCTCTATACCTTGTATTATTGGCTTCTCTAAAGCTTCACTTAGTGATAAGAGATTCTTTTTGCAATCTTGGAAATGAAATATGGGTTAGATACATTCACCTACAAGCAGATTCCATACTTAATCCCATCTCCGAAGCGTCTTTCTCGTAATATCTCATCACCATATATAAGCGGTAAAATCATTTTAACTCGGTAAAACTTGTTGATTAGTACATGAAGAACCTAAAACCCTACTCTAGGTGCATAAAATCATTGGCTAGGTCAACCCTTAGCATCTGAGGGAAGAAGTAATCATAGAAGGATGTCTGGAAATTCACCCAGACCATGCCATAATGATAACCAGCCTGATTAATCACATACCAACAATGTTTGGAAGAATCATGAAACATATAGATGTAAATATTGATACTCCTAATTGGAGGCATCTCCAGATGATCAAATATAGAAATAATTTCTTCCATAGAAGACTTAGCAACCTGAGGACCACCATCCTTTGAAAATATGGGTTCTTGTTGGTGGTGATATAACTCACTAGTCAGATTAACCATAATAGGTGTAGGTTGTAAATTACCCTACATAGACTACATCAAATATAAGAAACTCTCTCAATGATTAAAGTCGGTGCCTATTTTGGGAATATCAGGTGGTGCCACAGGTGGAACTACTGGAGGGATTATTGGTGGATCAGGGCCCACCACCTCTAGAACGTGATAATTTCCACCCTCATAGAGCATGACTAGCTCTACAAAATCAAACCACACACCTTGGAATATATTCGAAGAAAATAAAAACACTAGTAGAATCAGATAAAAATAAAAAGGGGTCACTACCTAAGATTTACTACTCCAACTAGCCACTTAGAAGGTCAGGGTATTGGTAAGTGTTCAAATTTAACTTACAAGGGTTCCAATAGGTGAAATTTCAATTAAACCTTGTGTCTTAATTTACTAGAAACCATTTTATTTTATAATTAAATATTTAGATTTAAAGTTTGTATTTTCTTATATATATATATATATATCATGGTTTGATTAAATGGATCGTCATTCCCAGCTATTAAAATCCCATACACTTTATAATTTAAAGTGTCACCCATTTAATTTCGAATTATCTAACTTACATTAGATATTAAAATGTAATGGGTAATATGTCATGGGTCAACTAATTCTATTACCCATTTCAATTCACAAGGGCCCATACACCTCAAGATTTGAAACTGACAGTTATTCAATCATAGAAAAATCCCAACTCATGTAACCAGAGGTACATAGTTGACATGGGAAGAAACCAACTATTTAATATTCCACCATCAACCTATATATGAAAACACTATTTAGATTGATATTGACACTTTAAATAAACAATTACCTTACGTTAAAAAATATGTTATCAGCACAATCATATATTACAACCATGGATCACTCAACAATCATAGGAAACAAAAGTAATGAAAGTAGTAAAGTGAACTTATATGGCATGAAATATTCATGGAATGTGAATTCTAGGGGCCTATGATGATGAATGTAAAAATTATTCTAATTTTTTTAGGAAAAGGTAAATACCCATAAATCATATCAAGAATCTAAATCCATGTGCATAAACTAATGATGAAAATATATCAATTGTAAAAATAATAAATAGAAACAATTTCCCATTCCTAAGAAACTTGGTATTTACCCCAAACATGGGATAGCTACTCCCAAACTTGGATTATGACCATGTTCTAACATGTTTCTTATAGAACCCTGTGACACCCTGAGAGGGGAGGGGTGAATCAGAGTGTCGAATTTTTCTTTTAATGTGATGGATTTTGTTCCCACTTTGGAATAAACATGTTAAACTTGTGTGATGGATATGATCAGAAATCGAACATTCACATGCAAAGAGATGTCACACATCAATTTTATTTGGTTCACCAATAAGGGCTACAAACAAGGATCATATGCTGACAATGTTTCGGTTCTACCAAAATCCACTAATATTCACTAGTTGTGGATTACACAAGTTTAAACACAGTCACTCTATGCTAGGTACATTTCCTTTATAAGAATTCAGGGATAACATACTACGTCCCTCAGATCACTTCCATTGACTCACCCAAGCTCACTTCCTTGGGTGAATCCTCACTAAATTTATCAACTGGAAGGTCTATTCAATAGATTTTCATTTAATTCTTGGTATTTTTCCATCAATAGACTCTTCTTGCATTGATTTCCATAAATTATGCACTTGGAAGCACTGATCAAACAACTCAGATGTTCAAATATTAGTAGAAGCACACATTGTCCCTTGCGCGCAACACCTTCCCTTTGGCTCAAGATTTACGACTTGTCGTGAAATATGGATTTTGCACAACCCTTATTTTTCATGCACCACTTATCTTTCACACAACCACACCACAAGGTTCATTTGGTCTTTTTAGACTAAAGGAACACTTTTCATGCAAGATTTGATCTCTACGTCTCTTTCGTGTGCAAGACTTTCATGCATTAGAGGAACCCGATCATCATTGAAATTTTCTAAGTCTTCTATGGGGGTAGCTGCCTATTTATAGGCCTTGACGGTCATATGTACAAGTTTCCAATGCATCTTCACCGGTGCGTGTAAGATTCTTTCTGATCACACAAAACCCCTTTTGATGTTGCATTGGGTGCGTAAGATTCTTTCAATAATGTTGTCTTCTTGAACTGTATGATCCATTTCCTTGAAAATAGCTTGATCTTCCAATGAGGATTGATAAAAAACACAAACGATAAACCATTTATAGCAAATAAAATCATTGGTTCCAACAATATCCCCCTTTGTGTTTGTTGTCAATCTATAGAGAAATCTAATAGAGTACAAGCCGCAATAAAAACCTAATACACAAGAAACAAATCAACCAACACTCTAAGTCTACATGATCAATGCTCGGTGTATAAAACAAGAGGGGAATCTTGAATTGGGTTATCATGTTTTGGAATGCTTAAATATGTCCAAGGTATTCTCTCACTGTGTCATAGAATCATTACATGTCCTGTACGGTTTCCTCCTAACACTGAATTCTCATCGTGACACAGAAGCTTTACATGTCCTAAACTATTTCCTCGTAACACTGAATGCTCATGATTTTCTATTCTCTATTCTCCTATAACCAGAAAAAATTTCATCTTACACTTTTGTTCAATTAAACTTATTCCTTCTCCCCCATTAGAAATAAACCCAAAGACCAGTATTTGTAAATTATAGAGCTCAAAACACACTCCCCCTAGATCATATCTCCCCCATAAACCTGCATCACTTCGAAAAATAGAATAAAAACAATTAAAATAACTTAAGAGATGGGAACACCCATAACCTCCTCATGCACTGGGAGGTGGTTAAACACTTAGGTTCAAATGATGTTTCTCAAAAACAACAACCACCAGTGGCTTGGTCAAAATATCGGCCACTTACTCATCAGTTCCCACATGATCCAATTTAACCACACCCTTTTCAACATTTTCCTTAATGAAGTGATATATGATTTTAATATGTTCCATACAAGAATACTAAATATTTTTCTTTATAAGATCAATCGATCTCTTGTTATCATAGTGAATCACTATTGTCTATTTCACTTCATCACCAATATAGGTTAGTTGTTGATTCATCCACAGTATCTGTGTTCAAGCCTTTTTAGCTGAGATATACTATACTTTAGTAGTACTAAAAGAAGTACTTTCTTATTTCTTACTCAAAAATCCCACACATTTCTTACCAATAAAGAATGATCCACCACTTTTTTACTTTCTGTCAATAACATCTTTAGCCCATTCAGCATCATAAAATGTGGACAATTTTTTATATCTTCCTATAATAAAGTATAACCCATAATTGTGAGTACCTTGAATGTAAATCATGATTCTTTTTTATGTTTCTATATGTTCTTTTTTTGGATTACATTGAAAGTGGGACACTAAACATGTTACAAATACAATATTTGGTTGTGTCGCTGTCAAGTACATTAATATTCCAATGATCCTTCTATACATTGTGGGATCTATAGATGTCCCATACTCATTCTTTCTCAATTTAGTTCTAACCACAATCAGAGTCAACATTGGTTTGGAGTCATGAATATTGAATTTCTTCAGCAACTCTCTTGCATATTTTCCTGAGAGACAAACATGAAGTCTTTCCTCTAAAGCACTTGCATCCCTAATAAATTTGTGAGTTCACCAATCATGGACATTTAAATTTATGATTTCATGTGATTGGAAAATTTATCCACTAATCCCTTCTTGATTCCAGTAAAAATAATATCATCAATGTACACTAGTACCATGAACTAATATTTTTTAGAATTCTTTACATAGAGATTGTTATCCACTCCTCCTATTTTAAATTCATGTTTTTAGATAAGAATCCAGCTGAGAGTACCATTCCCATGGTGATCGTTTCAATCCATAGAGAGATTTCTTTAGTCCGCAGACCATCATTTAATCACTTTCAAGAAGAAACCCCACCGGTTGTTCTATATAAACTTTTTCTTTAATAACACCATTTAAGAAAGTGGGTTTGCATCCATTTGATACAATTTTTATCCTCTTTGAATTGTCATGGAAAGAAAAAGTCTGATTGACTCAAGTCTAGCCACATGAGATAATTCCTCTTCAACATCCACTCCTTCAATATATGAATATCCTTTACACACCAACCACGCCTTATTTTTTATCACATTACCAAGATTATTATATTTGTTCTTAAAAATACACTTCGTATCAATCACATTGTGACATTTGGGTATCTTGACTAGATCACATGTTTGGTTCTTGTCGATCTAGTCTAACTCTTCATTCATGGATTTAACCCATTATTCATCCTTTATAGCTTCTTAAAATGAGGATGGTTCCATAACTAAAAGGAATATATACTGTTCATTATTCCTCATTCTACTTGATTGTGTGGGTGTAGTCCAATCCCCAATGATATTGGATTGATCAATTTATGATTTTCGATTTCTCCTCTGAGGTTCATTAGAATTCTATCTAACCATGGATTTAATTTCCGATTCTTATTCAGAGTCAACATCATGATGTGAGACTTAAGAGTTTTGTATTCCTTCCTCCACTTCTGTATTTGGATCAATTCTATGTTAAAATTATTCCTCATCTTCTATCACATCAACATAAGAATTCCTTGATGCATTTGTGGGTTTATCTTCAATGATATTTACATCACTGCTTTCCATATTTTTTCCAATACACTTATTATGCGAGTTTTAGGATTTTCTATTAATTGAATATCCAAGGAATATTCATTCATCTACCGCATCACCATACTTTCCTTGATTTTATTATTTTTTAAGGATAAAAAATTTACTTTAAAAAATACAGAAATACTTTAAAGAGGGATTCCTTCCATGACACAACTCATATAATGTATTTGTTTCACCTATATAAAGCAATGTTTGATTTTGAATATACATTATAGCTTGAAAGGCCTCTTTCTTGTAATGTCGAGGGATTCGACTCTCAATTAGCATCGTTCTGGCCATATTGTTCACCTATTGATTTTTACGATCAAAAAATCCATTTTTATATGGGGTTTTCATAATAGCCACCTCATGGTGTATTCCATGCTTCTCTAGGTAATTTTTAAACTCAATGAATGTGTATTCCCCTCCATTTTCAAACAGCATAACTTTGATTGTCTGTCCAGTATCATTCTTGGTGATTCATCAATAATTTTTCATGAAATCAAGATCTTGTCGTTTCCTATGTATAACAATCACACAAAGAATTATACTATAATCATCAATGAAAATAACAATGTACCTTTATCCTTGCATTCCAGAAACATTTATCGGTCCAAAAACGTCTGTATGGATGAGATCAAGAATATTTGATGCCCTTTTCTTCTTTAGCTGATATAAACTATAGACCAACTTTCCTCATATGTAGGAATCACAAGAATGTTCCCGTTTACGCTTCAAATTTTGGATATCCATGAATATTTTCAACTTAGATAAATTTTACATGTCCTTTTGATTAATGTGCCCCAACCTCCGGTGACACAAGTCATTTTCTTCTTTAATAGTTAGGTAGAAAATATTCTCTTGGATATCAACCTGGTGTAATTTTCCATATATTATGCAACCTTTCATCAGAGAATTCCCTATATTCCCTTTAATAGTTCACCCATTTTGATTGAATGTCACTATAAGACATGAGTAATTGAGTTGACTCACACTGAGGAGACTATGACACAGACCATCCACATAAAGAACTTCAATTTTATTCTTCTCCCTATTAGCTAGCTCAGTATTTCCACTACATTTTATTTTCAATGAACCATCATTACTGAACCTTATTATTTTACCAAACTTTTTCTTATAATTCTTTAATAGGTTTTCATTTCCAATCATATTGGATCAGCACCCACTATCGATAATCCAAGTGCTTTTATTCTCTGCATCTTTGAAAGAAACTTATACAAGGTTGTATTTATCATTTTTCTTTTTTTCCTTCCATGAAATATTATATTGATTGTAGGATAGGGATACCGTTTTAGATATCTTTTCCTCATGCATGGGTTCTTCATATTCATACTCTTCTTCCAAATGAGAAAACCTGTTTATAATAGCAACGTCGTCTGGTTGGAAAATATTGACCTATCTCTAATTTTTGTATTAATTTCTCCTATCATTCCTTTGCCTTCAATACACATACTTATGGACAAAGTTAGAAAAATGAAAAAAATATCCATAAAAATAATTTATTCTATTAGAATTAGGATATGAATTTGTTCTCCTTTTTTAAAATTCTAGCTCTTCCCCATTAAAATAACTCCTTGACTATTTGCAATATGAAATTGTATGGACCAGATAGCCATAGAATTGACAATTCATAAGTGGAAATGACTTCTAATTTCGATTCCTCCTCATGTCTCCTTAGGGAAACAGTTTGGTTGTCTTTCATTTATGGATACCTGAGGATAGTTTTCAGTTATTCTTTCTGTTTGAATTGAGGGTTTATTTTTTATCACTTAAGCAAACTTTTCAACATATCTAACTTTATTCTTGCATTTATTCTGGACCACTTTATTTTTAGCATTTTATTTTTTTACATCACAACCCATTCCATAGTTTCCCATGCATGTGGGTCTTTGATCATTTAAAAATATTTTTAACTCCATCAGAACCATGTTTTTCTCTCTCCAATAGTTCATCATATGAGAACCTTCCAAACTATATTTTCTTATTTGTGTCTTTTTAAATTGATTCACTTTCAAGTTTAATCCTAAGAGTAAAAACGTTTTCTTCAAGACCCTCAACATTATTGACTTTTCTTCTAGTATGGAGGTGATTTCATTGATGACCTTTGCCTATTCTTTAATTATCATCTTCAGTTCCCCTACATCTTTTGTGATTTCAAGGGTTGTTGATTGGACTTTCACAAATTATTCCAATTTTTCAATATCAAATTTAAATTTGTCAATATATTCTGACAATTATTTCACAACTACTCTACATTTTTTCATATGTTATTTTTACTCTCAATCTTACTAAGGGAATCCTTAAGTTGTAAATTTAGATCAGTGACTGTATTTTCCTGAAATATAAAATGGATTATGATTTTATGGTTTATTTATAGTATAGGTAAGATCCTATGTCATCTCTCAAGGATCCTTGAAGGTTTTAGAGTATGCATTTTTTAAAAAAATTACTAAAAATGGGGTGATTTAGAAAATAGTTTAAAGAAAATAACTTAAATTAAAGATTTTAATAGTTGATAGATTAAGGCATTGTTTTAAGAATTATGATATAAATATATTATTTCAAGTTCACTACAAATATTTGATAGTTCATTGTTCTGAAATAATACACATGGTTTTGTTTAATTCTTTGGTTGAGGGTTGTAAAGATCTTGCTTCCCCTCTTGCCTCTTAAATCGTTGCACAATGTACCTACCCTTGACACAATAGTCATGTTATCAAGGATTGGACCTTAAGAATAGAACAAGGGCTACCAAATAATACTAAAATATTATTATTTCATGTGATAAAAAGTATTCTTGTGTTGTCTAATCGGAACAACCCAATATCCCCATTTGAAATCCCAACCCAATTAGTGTTGAGATAAAAAGTGTTTCACTTAATTATAAAAAACATGCATTCAAGGGAGAATAACATAAATATCAATCATAAGTGAAATATTTATCACACAAATTACACAAAACCATGAGATTAAAAAGTTTCATAACTCCCTACCAAGTATGTGTAGCTCCCTCTAAATGATCGTCCACCGTTTAGCTCACTATCGAGAAGATGGGAAGGCTCAGGTGGAATGTTTGCCTTCATACTTGATACCTCTATGAGGATAAGGGTCTTGAAAACTTCTATGATTAGGAGAGGAATACTTTTTAAATACAAATTGGCATCACTTCACTCCTTTGTCTAACTTTCAAATGAGGATCCCAAGGTTCCATTTTATAGGCAATGTGAAAGGTGGTTTTGGGCACACAGATTTCTTAAAACCACTTGGAAAATGGTTTCAGACCTCTATATAAACTTATATAGATTTGTAGAGAGATAAAAAGTTTTATCCCCACCTTATTATTACTACAACTAAAATTTTGGCTTCATTTGGACACCTAAATCTTGAGATATGGACAGATCACAACACACCACTTTTGACTTCATGCAAATTCGGTGTACTGGAAAAATTAGGTCAGTTGGGACAATATATGGAAAAATGAGGCTTGGGTTCCTTCAGATTAAATTTACCCCAATGTATTTTTTACTATCCGACAAAATTTGAGACCATTTGAATGCACGGTTCAGTAGCCGTATACGGTTGAGTCCACTGGTATGCAAGAATCCTCCACAGTTTGGCCCATTTTCTTGGAATTCGTCATGGGACCTCCAAATCACCTCCACCTTCAATGAAATTATCAAAATAAGTAACATTACCCTTTTTAAAAGTGATAAATATTAAATAGTTAAATAAAATATAAATTGAAATTTGATATTATATTTGTAATTCATGGTGCAAAATCAGTTTAAAATAGTGCTGTAAGGGTGAAAATGAAATAGTGAATCGCGATGTGATCCCCACACCTAAAATTTTTCACTCATTGGAAAAGTTTCATTCCCAAAAAATAAGCATGCAGATATTTCCAACATTATAAATATTTAACATTCAACTAAAATTTAATTCCTTATAGAAATGTGATCAAATAAAAAATCGCATCGAGGAGTTATTCTCGGTGATTAAGGAAAAAGACATCTCAAAAATTGTATCAGAATGAAATTCCAAGAGATACATGATACCAATTGAAGAAAATATTTCAAAAGTTAATCATTTCACTAATACTACACATGTGTGTGTGGCAACCATTTCATGCTATTCTTCCCACTTTTTATCGAGTAAATATAAGTTATTTTAAAAATTGTCTACTTACATGATCCATTCCACTGAACCTGCCCTATATCCTTTGCAATCAAATTCCAAGACCCACTCACTTAAGAATTTCTATAAATAACACCATAATATTCTATCCTAGATATCCACATATGTTTCACATTTCATCAGTCCCCTCATTTATTATTATTTTTCTTCAAAAGTTTCACTTGGAACAAATCTCACGCTCTTCTACCAACCCTTGTTTGATCTCCTGATGACACTAATTATAATAGTTATAAAAAGATGGTAAGTCTCAAAAAGTAGAATTCACCGTGAACATAACTTACAAAAGAAATAAATCAGAAAATAAAAATATATTCAAAGGTATAAGATTAAACAAAAAAATATTCATAAAATTTAAAAAACACTTATAAAAAACATGTACTAAAAACCAAAGTGCTCCCCGGAAATGGAACCAAAATTCGACCAAGATTTCATGACATGTCAAATTGATTATAATTTTAAGGTTTATTTATAGTATAGGGAATAACCTAGGTTGTCTCTCAAGGAGCGCTGATAGGTTTAGAGTATGCATTTTTAATAAAAAGTACTAAAAGGGGAATGATTTTGAAAAGAGTTTAAAGAAAATAAATTAACTTAAAGAGTTTAATAGTTGAATGATTAAAGTGGAGTTTTAAGAATTATGAGAGAAAGAGATCATTTCAAGTTCATTACACATCTTGGATAGTTCATTGTACTGATAGAATACACATTGTTTTGTTTAATTCCTTGGTTGAGGGTTGTTAAGATCTTGCGGAAGTTACCACTCATGATCAAAGTATCAATGAGAGGGGGAGGGGAGAATCAGTGATATCCTTTTTATTTTTATTTTTCCTTCTTTTTGAAACAACCTTCGCCTCATGTTAAAGATTTTCTTCCCTGATTAACACACGCAACCATAGGAACATAATATTTACAAGTTTCACTACTCAACAAGAGTAGCTACGTCCTTGGTATGGAACAGAAACAATCTAGTACAACACAATCCATTAAAAATAAATCCTTTGATGTGTAATACAATGAGTAGGATATGACCTTACACTCGTGTAGCACTTTTAAATCAATCCAATAGTTCATGTGCTACCTCTTATCACAAATAGGATAAAATAATGTTTCTATGATTCTTGAAAAACCTTCACAATTCAAATCTTTCAAAACAATTATTCTCTATCCTACCTAGAAGCTAGTAAGAACCTTCTGATGGAAAAAAATTGTGTGCCACTCCCTGATTGTGCGCCTCCCTAATTTTGCGCCACTTATCTTGTGTGTCACTCTACCTGCATGAATCCCTACTTGCGCACCTCTGCTTGTACACCGCCCTTCTTGCGCATCTTTTTACTTGCCCTCCAAAAACTACTTACGCAACACTATTGTGAAAAACTCAAAATTTGTGCACCAATTTAGGCTTATATAGGAAAAATATATTGCAAAAAACTCCCTACTTGTTCATGACTTATAACTTGTGCAGCACTTCTACTTGCATACCACTTTTGTGCATAACACACAACTTTCATGACACTTAAACTTGTGCGCCACTTTCTACCACTTGCACGATCAAAGATAAAATTTTATCTTAAGTGTTGAGTAAACATAAATGAGGATGTTATCCTTGAATTTATAGTAATTTTGTTGACCTTTCACGTTAGGCATGCAACTCATCTTGTGCGCCACTCCATCACTTGTGCGTCGATCCATCACTTTCGTGCCCCTTCACCATTTGTGCGCCACTACATGACTTACACACCAATTTCATTCCTTTGTAATATTTTGATGTAATGATGTTAAAATATAAATTGCACGCAAAATACACATGTGCTCCACTTATACTTCTGTGCCACTTTTTGACTTGCGCACCAATCTTTAACTTATGTGCCACTTTCTTTCCATTGTAATTTTTTGATGTGTTGATCTTGAAATATGACTTTCATGAAACATATACTTGTGTGTCACTTATACTTGTGTGACACAATTGTGCGCCACATATACTTGCATGCCACTTTCTTTCATTTTCCAAAAACTTATTTACTCCCCCTATCCTTTATAATCTTTTCATCACAAGTTCTTAAAACTTATGATATTTGTGAAATACATATAAGAAAAGAATCATCATAGTTACCATGGGAAGTATTGTAACTTCCCTATCTTCCATCAACCACAAAGTGATGTTATTTTCCTTTCTTCTAAAACTTCCTTGACAAAAAAAATACAATACTTGAAAAGGATATTATTAATAATTAGCTTGGTCCTAACAATATCCCCCTTTAGATTTTTTTGTCAACAAAGATTCATAAATCACTAAAATTTTTAATCTCAAGAAATTGATTACTTATCAATAATTCTAAGCCTACGTGAGCTAAATCATTGTAGGAAACAAGAATTATTGATAGAAAAACCATGTCGTCCAAAAATAATGACAATGAACCATCTAAAACATTCTTCTCCACCCTTATCTAAAACGTACTCATATTATTTTTCTTTTGAACCTTCTTCCACATCTTTAACTCTAAGTAGAAAAAATATTCCCTACAACCACTCTAGAAAACTGTTAGAATAGTTCACACACTTACATGCTGAATTCAAAGCTTAATCTCAACTCCCCTTTATGCATGAAACCATAATGATAGATTAATGAAACAATTATCCCCCTTGAAGACACCTTAGAAAGGTAATATGAGAGAGGGGACAGAAACACGTACCTCAACTGTGATGAGAAGGAGGTTGGACACCCATGTTCAACCTCAATTTAGCGAATGGTTTATTTGGTAATGGTTTTTTGAATATTTCATCAACTTGTTCCATTGTAGGGACATACTCCAGTTTTAATTCATTCTTCTCCACATACTCTTTGATAAAGTTGTACTTTATATCAATGTGTTTTTTATGAGAATTTTGTAATGGATTCCTTATAAGAGTGTTTTCACTTTGATTATCACATCCAAAGAGTAAGGGTAGCTTCACTTCAATAAGTAGATCTTTCAACTAAGTCTTTATCCACATAAGTTATGTAGAAGCTTGAGTGGCAGAAACATACTCGGCTTCGGCTGTTCTAATAGTTACTGAATTCTATTTCCTTGTATTCAATCTAACACAGATTTCCCCCAAAATGAAAGCTTCACCAGATGTGGATCTTCTATCATCAACATTTCTTGCCCAATCAGCATCTGAATACCCGAAAAAATCAATATTTTATGCACCATCATACTTGATTCCAAAATTTTTTGTGACATTGATATATCTAAGAATCCTCTTTCCATCAATTAAATTTGATTCTTTAGGATCACTCTAAAACCTTTCACATAAGGTAACAACATAGACAATGTTGGGTCTTGAGGCATTCAAATATAATAAACTTATAATCATCTTTCAAAACTCTTTCTGATTAACTACCTTGCCTTCTATATCTTTATACAACTTGGTTCCAACTGAAATTGGTATGGAAAATAGTTTCAAATCTTCCATTCCAAACTTTTTCAGAAGTTCCTTAGCATACTTCTCTTGAGAAAGAAAAATATGGTTCTTCTTCTGTAAGATTTGTAACCAAAGTTTTTATTTCATTTCTCCCAGCATGGAAATATCAAAAAACATATTCATCTCTTCAGAAAATCTTTCATAAGATCTTTCATTATTTCTAGCAAATATAATGTCATGAACATAAATAATTACAATGAAAAGAGACTCTTGACATTCCGTGATGTAAATATTGTTTTCAACTCTTCCTTTCGTAAAACTCATCTTCCTTAAGCAAGTATACAGTTTGGAATACCATGCCCTTGGAGCTTGATTTAGCCCATACAAGGCTTTATTCAGCTTACACACATAAATTTAATCTTTCCCAACAATATATCCACAATTTTGTTCAATGTAAACTTCTTCATCAAGATTTACATTAAGAAATGCGGACTTCACATCCATTTTAAAAATTTGTAACCTCATTGTGCAAAAATAACAAGAAATATTATGATTATTTCCAATATAGAAACTAGAGAAAAAGTCACATCAAAATAAACACCTTCAATTTTTGAGTAACCTTTTCAAATTAATCTTTCCTTGTTCCTTATCAGTTCTCCTTATTCATTCAGCATGTTCCGAAAAACCCATTTTGTACCAATAACATTTTTGTCATCCGGTTTGGGTACGAGTTCCCAAGTATCATTCTTTTCTATCTGATAAAGCACTTAATTCATATCCTGAATCCATTATGGATGCTCAAAAGCATCATTAACGTCATTTGGATCTACTTTTTAATACAAAGATGTATGTGAAACAGAATTTGTTGTTCTTCTTGATTGAACCCTCTGATGTTGATCACCAATAATATTATGAGCCCCCACTTTATTACATATCCTAGGATGAGATATTCAAATTTAATCCTCATCACTAGAAATTGTTGGGTCTTATTCTTATTCATGAGTAGGATTACCACAACTGGAATTATTACCAGAATCATTAACAAGACTTTCTTTATCTTGCACAAATTCTATATCAGCAAAAGTTTGGTTTTCTTTCTTAACATTTTCAACAAATTTTACATTAGCAAAATAAAAAATTCTTCCTGTTTCTTTTTCGAAACATATATATCCTATTCCTTTTGGAGTATAGCCAAGAAAAATTCCATCATATCCTCTTTGTTCAAACTTTCCAAGGATTCCACCCTTTTTCTTTATGGAGCATGGACTCCCAAAAATTCTTAAGTGTTTCAAAATTGGATTTTTTTTCGTAAAACATTTTATACAGAGTCATATCTGAATGTGGCCTATAGAAACCTTGGTTTTGAATATACACTAAAGTACTCATGGCTTACCTCCAATAATAATGAGAGAGACCATGTTCAAGTAGCATAGTTCACCCCATTTCAACCAGACTTCTATTATTCCTTTTAGCAACCCCATTTTATTGAGGTGTGTATGGTGAACTGAACTCATGCTGAATTCCATGTTTCTCGAGGTAACTTTTAAACTCTTCATTATTATACACTCAACCATTATCATTTCTCAACTTCTTCACTGAATACTCACATTCGTTCTCTTCTTTTCTCCTAAAACTCTTGAACATTTTCAGAGCATCTGACTTATGTCTCATGTACATAACACATTTAATGCGAGTAAAGTCATCAATGAAAGTAATGAAGTACGTATCTACATTTGTTGATTTCTTTCTCAATGGTCCACATATATCAAAATGTATAAGTTTCAAGGGTCATTTTGAACGAATTTCCACTCTCTTATGCATAGAGTTTTTAATCCTCCCTTTTTCACAAATAGTGAAACACCAATCTCTTCTTGATAAATCAGACTTATCTCAGACATTGTTTCGTGTTGATAATTTGTACATGTTTTCCTAACACATATGTCCCAACCTTTCATGCCATAACTTATTTTCATCCACTATTCCTATGTTACAAGAGTTTTGTACTTCACCAACTTGGAAAAAGTTCCATTTTGTACATTGGCCTCTTGTAACTACCTTTCCATCATTTTAATTTTCCACAACAAACCCATATTTCCTGAGGATAACTTTGTTTACCTCATCACAAAGTTTTGAAACACTAAATAGATTTTGTTTCATCCCATCAACATATAATGTTTTTTTGGATTTCATTTTTTTCCTGATGATGGCTGATCAAATACCTTTGATCCATAGGGATTAATCATTTCCTAATGTAACTATTACTTCTTTGAAGTCTTTCAAATTCTTCATAAACTTTAAGTATTATATCATATGAGAAGAACACCCACTATCAAGAATCCATGGATGTTCTTCTTTTGTAGCTTTCAAGGTGGTTTCAATAGCAAGAGATTTGTGTTCTTATTTTTCATTCTTCACCTCCAGCCTCTGATATTTGTTAAGAACCTTTTGTTGTGATGAAAACAAAACAAGACATCCCTTAGAAATATGTCCAAGTTTTTCACATCTTTCACAAATAGTTTCCAATGGTTGGAACCTATTTTTAACTTTCACACCAGCCTTCTCAGATTTCTTCTGAACTTCCTTCTCATTCTTTACTTTTTGAGAGGATTGAATCCCCCTAAAACCTTGTCTTCCATAACTTGTGGAATAGTAGTAATGTTGTTGATTAAACCAATACATATTTATAGTGTTTCTAAAACCACCAAAATACTAGAAATAACCTTAAAATGAATATTTCCCCCTAAAAATTTTATTCTGATCGGAGTTGTGCACATGCTTATCAAAAACCTTCTTAATAGAATTTTTTTTTACCATCAACCTTCCTATTTTCATTCATAACTTTCTTCTTCAAATTATACATCAGTTCAAACTTATCAGTACCAAAAGTAGTAGAAATGTTTATAGACTCAGTATTTTTATGTACTTTAGATTTTTTAGCATTGCTGGATTTGGCCACATACATATCCATTCCATATTTGTTCTTATCAGAACTAGTTCTATCTTTCCTCTCAACCATTGAAGGTAAATTTTGTGGATTATTCTTTGGTTCATTCTTATTAGAACATTCACCAACTTCTGATATAGATTTTTTGAAATTGATATTCATTTATTTAGATTTAGAATGTTTTTGTTGGACAGGTTCCAACTCTTCTTCTTTTGGATTCATCTTTACTTCAAGATGATCATTACGATTATTTACATTCTCAAGATAATTCTTAAGATCATCAATCTCCTTTTTCATCTTGATTTTCTCATCAGGAAAACCTTCTTGATTCTTTACTGTGGAATTTTCATTTATCAACTTCTTGTTTTCCTTCTCTAGCCTTATTATCTTCCTCAAACATTCTTTCAACTATTCTTTTAGATGATATTCATGTTGAGTTTCTTCTTCTTCAGAACAATTTATCTCGTAATCTTCATTATTCACTACTGCAATAAAGTTATTATCTCTAGCTTTCTTAGCAAATTATTTCAGAGATTTAGTTTTTAAATCTTCTTATTCTTCATCTTTAGATAAAAAGCTTCCTCTTTTTGATTTGAATAACTTTTTATCCTTTCCCTTTGAAAAATATTTATCTTTGTCATCTTGTTTCTTCCATAACCCTCTTGGCCTTCTTTTATCATCATCATTTTCTTTTGCTTTATTATTTTAAGGACAGTTAGCCACAAAGTGAGCAATGGCTCCACTCTTAAAATATTTCAAGGGAAGTTTCCCCTTGTATTTCCATGTATGTCTTTTCATATTCTTAGAAAACAAGGATAAAATTTCATCAAAATTTTTACATACCTCATCTTCAGAATCAGATTCACCAACATCATCTTCAATAAGAATCTTCATTGACTTCTCTCTCTTTGTGGAATTAGATGAAATTTATCTATCTTTTTTTTTATCTTCACAATCTTCTCCCTTCTCATTTCAAAAGTAATGAGAGTTCTATGAAAATAATATAGAGATAATGTTTTAGGGTCTCTATCTTCTAATGAAGACACTTTAGCATCAAACTTATTACGAAAAATTCTAAAGATCTTTTCAACAACTTTATAATCCTCCAACTATTCACCAAGACATCTAATTATTCTGACAATGTCATTTAACCTAGTAAATAAGTCCCAATAGATTCAAATTCTTTCATTTTCAAGTCATCATACTTTAACCTCCAGATTTGTAATTTTTCTTTCTTCACTTTTGTATTTCCTTCAAAGATGATCTTTAACTTATCTGAGATGCCTTTAGTTGTAGTGGAACCTTTCACTCTTAAAATCTAACTCTCAGAAAGATATGAGAGTAATTCATTTTTAACTCTTCCATCATTCTCAAAATTCTTCTTATCAGTAGGTGTAAGAGGAACCTTGTCATTAATTGGAGGAAATCCATTAGTTGTAGTTTCAAGAACTTCATACCCAAGATAAATAAGATAAGGTATCATTATATATTTCCAGATATGATAATTATTTCCATAAAATATTGGAATCCACTTACTTTTCACACAATTCAGATTCTCTATTAGATCTTTTCTTCAAAACATCAGCAAAGACCAAATGAACGCAACCTTCCTCTGATACCAATTGAATTTCCCAGTGAGGATCCAAGTATCACTAAGAGGGGGAGGTTTGAATCAGTGATATCATTTTTATTTTTATGTTTCCTTATTTTTTAAACAATATTCTCCTCCTATTAAATAGTTTCTTCCCTTCTGAACACACACAACCACAGGAAAAAAAGATTTACAAGGTTAACTACTCAACAAGAGTAGTTACGTCCTTTTTATGGTACAGAAACAATACATTACCACACAATCCACTAGAAAACAGTAATTTTATGTGGAATATAACTATTAGAATATTTCCTTACACTTGTGTGGTACTTTGAAAACAATCAAATAGTGGATGTGCTCCCTTTTAGCACAAATAAGGTAAAACAATTCTTCTGTGCTGCTTGATTAACTTTCACAAATCAAATCTTTCAAAACAATTATTCTCTTTCAAACCTAGAAGCTGGTAAGTACCTCCTAGTGAAAACAGATTGTGCACCACTCTCTGTTTGCACACCTCCCTACTTGCATGCCACTCAGCTTGCACGAAACTCTACTTGTGTGCCTCCCTGCTTGTGCGCCTCTCTGCTTGCACCCTACCCTGCTTGCGTGCCTTTTTACTTGCACGCCAAAAACTAATTTTGTGCCACTATTTTGTAAAACTCAAAAAAAATTCACCAATTCAGGATTATACACAAAACACTTCTTTCACACAACTCCCTACTTTCACACAACTTATAACTTGCGCTCCACTTCAACTTTCGTGCCACTTTTGTGCATAACATAAAACTTGCGCGACACTTCAACTTGTGCACCACATTCTACCACTTTCGTGATCATAGCTCAAATTTTATCTTAAGTGTTGAGAATACATAAATGAGGAGGGTATTTGTCTATTTATCGGCATTTTGGTGACCCTGTACATGAGGTATGAAACTCATCTTGCACGTCGGTCCATCACTTGCGCACCGCTCCATCACTTGTGTGCCACTTCATCACTTGTGCACCGCTTCATCACTTACGCACCACTTTCTTTACTTTGTCATATTTTTATGTGATGATGTTAAAATATGACTTGCGTGAAACAGACACTTGCAAGCCGCTTATACTTGCCCTCCACATTTTGAATTGCATGACAATCTTTAACTTGCATGCCACTTTAATTCCTTTGTTGTATTTTGATGTGTTGATCTTGAAATATGACTTTCACGCAACATATACATTCACACCAATTATACTTGTGTGCCACATTGGCGCACCAATTTCATTCCTTTCCCCAAAACACTTCTTTACTCCCCCTATCCTTCATAAGGCATGCATTACAAGTTCTACAAACATATAATATTTGTGAAATACAAATTAGCAAAGCATCATCATAGTTACCATGGGAAGTATTGTAACTTCCTTATCTTCCATCGACCACTTATAAAAAGTCAGTTTTTTTTCATTTATTTTCAAACTTCCTTGACAAAAAAAGACAAAACCTAAAAAGGATATTCTTCATAATCATCTTGGTCATAACACTTGCTTCCCCTCTTCCTATTAAATCTTTGCACAAAGTACCAACCCTTGACACAACAATCGTGTTGTCAAGGATTCGACCTCAAGAATAGAAAAAAGGCTTCAAAATAATACTTAAATATCATGATTTTGTGTGATAAAAAGTATTCTTGTGTTTTCCAATCGGAACAACCCAAGATCCCCACTTGAAATCTCAACCTAATCAGTGTTGAGATAAAATTTGTTTCACTTAATTATAACAAAAGAAATGAATTCAGAGGAGAAGAATATAGAGATTAATAATAAGTGAAATATTTAACACAAAAATTACACAAAACTATTAGAATAAAAAGTTTTGAAACTCCATCTCAAGTATGTGCAGCTCCCTTGAAATGATCGTCCACCATTTAGCACATCGTTGAGAGGAGGAGAAGGATCAGGTGGAACTTCAACATCATCCTTGATAAACCTATAAAAATAGGGGACTCCAAGACTTCTAGGATAAGGATATGACTCCTACAGAACTCCAAAATGGAAGAACATAATTCCTTGGACGAATATGTAAATGAGTATCCCAAGGTTCCATTTTATAGGTAAAGTGGAAGGTGGTTTTCAGCACGCAGATTTATTAAAACCACTTAGAAAATGATTTTTGACCTCAAAAAAGACTTATATAGCTTTGGATAAAATTAAAAAGTAGTATACCCACCTCATGAAAATATTAACTGAATGTTTTTCTTCATTTGGACACCTAAATCTTGAGATATGGACATATCACAACACACAACTTTTGACTTCGTGCAGATTCGGTGTGCTGGAAAGATCAGGTCAGTTGGGCCATGAGATGGCTGAATGAGGATTTGGTTAATTCATATGGAATGTAGCTCACTGAATTTTGGACCATCCCCAAAATTTCATCCCATTTGGATGCATGTCTCAGTAGTAGTTTGTGGTTGATTCCACTATTATGCATGGATCCTGTACAGTTTGTCCCGTTTTTCTTGGACTTCATCATGGGACCTCCAAATCACCTCTACATTCAATAAAATTACCGAAACAAGTAACAATTACTTTTTAAAAATTTATTATTATTAAATAATGAAATAAAAAATGATGTGAAATTCAATATTATATTTGGAATTCCTGGTGCAAAATCTGTTTAAAACAATAGTGTAATAGTGAAAATGAAACAGTGAATCGTGGTACGATCCCACCCCACACCTAAACATCTGCATTCTTTAGAAAGTAAAATTTCCATAAATTATGCATGTAGATATTTACAACTTAATAAATACTTAAAATTAAATGAAAATTTAATTCCTTATATAAATGTGATCAAAGAAAAAATCACACCGAGGAGTTATTCTCAGTGAGCATGGAAAAGGACGTTTCAAAAATTGTATTAGAATGAAATTCAAAGAGATGAATGATACCATTCGAATAAAATAATTCAAAATTTAATCATGTCACTAATTCTCCACATATATGTGTGACAACCATTTCAGGTTGTTTTTCCCACTTTTTATTGAGTAAATATAAGTTATTTTAAAAATTGTCTATTTACATGATCATTTCCACCGAACCAACCCTATATCATTTGCAATTAAAGTTCGAGACCCACTCACTTAAGCATTCATAGAAGTTAAACCATAATATCCTAACATAGATATCCCTATATGCTTCACATTTCATCACTCCCATCATTTTGTTTTTCAAAAGTTTCACTTGGAACAAATCTCACACTCTTCTCCCAACCCTTGTTTGATATTTTCACGACACTAATTGTAATAGTTATAACAAGATAAAAAGTTGAGGAATGTTGGTAAGTATCTTGAAGTAGAATTCATCATGAATATAACCCATACAAGAAATAAATCATAAAACAAAAATATATGCAAAGGTAGAATATTAAACAAATAAATATTCACAAAATTTATAAAAAACTTATAAAAAACACGCACTAAAAACCAAAGTTCTCCACAGCAATGGTGTCAAAATTTCATCATGTGGTCATGAAACATAAAATTGAATATGATTTTAAGGTTGATTTATAGTATAGTTAATACCCTAGTTAATCTCTCAAGGAGCTATAATAGGTTTAGAGTATGCATTTTTAATAAAAATTTCTAAAAAGTGGGTGATTTTGAAAACAATTTAAAGAAAATAACTTAACATAAAGAGTTAAATAGTTGATATAATAAGGTGGTTTTTTAAGAATTATTAGAGAAAGAAATAATTTAAATTTCACTATAGATTTTGGATAGTTCATTGTTCAGAATTAAAACACATGGTTTTGATTAATTCCTTGGTTGAGGGTTGTCAAGATCATGTTTCTCCTCTTACCTCTTAAATCGTTGAAAAAAGTACCAACCCTTGACACAACAGTCATGTTGTCAAGGATTGGACTTCAAGAATAGAACAATGGATACCAAATCATACTAAAATATCATTATTTCATGTGATAAAAAGCATTCTTGTGTTGTCTAATTGGAACAACCCAAGATCTCCATTTAAAATCTCAACCCAATCAGTGATGAGATAAAAAGTGTTTCACTTAATTATAACAAAATAAATGCAATTAGAGGAGAATAAAATAAATATTAATAATATGTGAAATATTTAACAGAAAAACTACACAAAACCATTTGAATAACAAGTTTCAGAACTCCATCCCAATTATGTGTATCGCCCTCGAAATGATTGTCCACCGTTTAGCTCGCCATTGAGAGGAGGAGAAGGCTCAGGTGGAACTTCACCTTCATCCTTGATACCCCTATGAGGATAGGGGCCTATAGAACTTATAATATGAGGATATTAATCCTTTGTAACTCCTAATTGGAAACAATTCACTCCTTATCTGAACTTTCAAATTAGAAGCCCAATGTTCCATTTTATAGGCAAAGTGGAAGGTGGTTTTGGGCACACAGATTTTTTAAAACCACTTGGAACATGGTTTTTGAAATCCATACATAATTATCTCACTTTGGAGAAAATTAAAAAGTTTTATACCGAAATTATTACTATCTCTACTGATATTTTGTCTTCATTTTGACACCTGTATCTTGAGATATGGACATATCATAGCACACCAGTTTTGACTTTGTGCTGATTCGGTGTATTGGATAGATCAGGTCAGTTGGGTCACCATATGGACGAATGTGTCTTGGGTTCATTCATATGAAATGTATCCCAATTAATTTTGTACCAGACGAAAAAATTCATCCAATTTTGATCCATGGTTAAGTATAAGTATGTGGTTGATTCCACCGGTATGCATGGATCCTGTCTAGTTTGGACCATATTTCTTAGAATTCGTCATGGGCCCTCCCAATCACCTCCACCTTCAATGGAATTACAAAAACAAGTAAAATTAAATTTTTTAAAAGATATAAATATTAAATAATTAAATAAAACATGAAGTGAAATTTGATAATATATTTTTAATTCATAATGCATAAACTATTTAAAACAGTGGTTTAAAGGTGAAAATGAAATAGTGAATCATGGTGCGATAAATCAACATCAGCATTCAACTGATGATATCTAGCTTTATATTTTGATGGTTCTGACTTATCAATGGTATCCATCATATATTCTTAGTTTCCATATTTGAACTCTGGTTCTTCATCCTCAAATAATTAATTATCATCATCTTCTTCTTCATAGAGAAAACTATTTTTCTATATTTTCTTTCCAGATCTTAAGTTTCCCTTTTGAGAAAACCTTTTCTGATTCTTCTGTGAGTTTCTAGATTCACCTTTATCATCATTGAAATTCCTTGATAAATAAGATGCAATGTTCCCAAATCTACCACAATGAAAACATTCCAAGGGAATCTTTCCTCTGATTATCACTTTTCCTATCTTGAATTTCTTGGAAAAGAATGAAATAAGTTTTCCTTCCTCATTATTTTCATCAAAATTATGTCCTAAAATTTATAGTTTGTCTATGGATTTAAATGGAATTTTATTACTCACATGTGTCATCACATCTTCTAGCTTTACTCTCATTTCATATACCACTTGACTGCTTAATAGATCATCTAGAGAATGTTTAGATAGTTTCCTTTCCCCAAGGGATGACACTTCTAGGTTGAATAGTGGTGGAAGTATTCTCAAAATTTTCTTCAAAAATGAGTGCCTTTGATTTCTCCAAAAAGACCTCAAATTTCTCCTACTACTTTAGTAATTCGATTGAAGAAGGAATCTGTATTTCTATCAAGATTCATCTTCATATCATCAAACCTATTATGTCGAACTTGTAGTTAGGCCTCCTTAACTTTATTACCTCCTTTATATATATTCTCTAATTTTTTATACATATAATTTGATTAAGTAAAACTCATCACCTTTAGATAGATCTAATTAGAAAGTGATACAGTGAGATCATTTTATGATTTAGCATCTGCATTAAGAATTTTTCAATATTTATTAGTCGTAGATAGCCCTGTTGAATTTATGATTTGTATTCCTTGCACTATAAAAAATGACTTCTATTCATTGAGATATTATATGAGATATCGTCCTATTATACCATATCTAAATGTTGAATCCATCAAATAGGGGTACTCCCATAACATATAACAAATTCTCCATGAAGGAAAAGTTGACAGATTTAACACCAGCAACCTGCCTCTGATACCACTTGTAGGACCCCAGGACACCCTGAGAGGGGAGGGGTGAATCAGGGTGATCCATTTTTCTCTTAATGTTATTGATCTTGTTCTCATATTAGAAGAAACTTGTTAAACATTTTCTGTGGATATGCCCAGCAATCAAACATTCACATGCAAAGAGACGACACATAGAAATTTTACTTGGTTCACCACTAATGGATACATCAAAGGAGTATATGCTGATAGTGTTCCAGTCATACCAAAATACACTAATATTAACTTATTTGGGAGTGAACAAGTTTAAACATAGTCACTCTATTCTAGGCACACTACCTTTGTAAGAATTCAAGGATAACATACTACCTCCCTCAAAGCACTTCTGTTGACTTCCCCTATCTCACTACGTTGGGTGAAGTCTCCCTCGGTTTATTGACTTAAATTTATATTTAGTAGATTTACATTGATGTCTTTGTCTCTATCCGTCACGAGACTCTTCTTTCATTGATAACCAGAATTGATGTACTTGTAAGCACTGATCAAACAACCGAGATGTTCAAAGCTTAGTAGAAGCACACACTGACACTTGCGCACAACACCTTCCCTTGCGCGTAAGATTTGGGATTTTTAGTGTAACCTTTATTTTTCTCATAATCACACCACATGTTTCACTTGGTACTTTTAGTCTAAATTAAAACTTTGTGTGCATGATTTTATCTCTACTTCTCTTTTGCGTGAAAGTCTTCACACAGCAGAGGAACCCAATCTTTGTTGAAAAGTTCTAAGTATTCCATGCGGGTATCTGCCTATTTATAGGCCTCGATGACCCTATTAAAAACTTTCTAACACATCTTATTTGGTGCACATAAGATTATTTCCAAGTGTGAAAACCCATTTTGACATCACATTTGGCAAGTAATATTCTTTAGCACAACCTCATATTTCGTGCACATTTAAATCTTGTGTGCACATTTTTCCTTTTCCAAAATTTGATACAATGATCCCAAAAATAGGCCTTGTATGAAATTTTCCAAAACCCCTTCAATCTTTCACATAATTCCATTTTCTAAAAACAATTTTCTCCATTTTCCAAATTTTGGACCCAAAAATTTGGTAAACACTGGGAAACTGAACCACCTTTAATATTGTTGTCTTCTTGAACTATACAATCCCTTTCCTTGAAAAATTACTAATCTTCCAATTAGGATTAAAAATAATAAAAAACTATACACCATTTACAAAAAAGAACAGCCTTGGTTTCAATATTCCTAATCTCCTGTCTTTATTCCCAAATAATAAGACAAAAGAAAAGAAAAATCCTATGATATCACTTTGTGATGTCCTAACTCAGGTCCCATTCAATGGTTCCTCAAAAATGGTTAGTCATATGACCTCAACTGTGCCTCCCCATATTCTAGAGGGTGATGACTAGCATTGAGGTCCTTGGGTGTGACTATGGAGATACTATGCCCTCATGTAAGTGTTGTAAATTTGGATTCCCTATACCCAACTTTATCAGTAATTTTGATTTCCATATCATGGATATGGATAATTATGCATGATGTTTAATTACCATTTTAGTGTAGAAATTTCTACATCCACTATTAATGGTAATGTATATAGATTAATTTTTATATCAAATGGTTATATCAGATATCATGATATAATGAGAACCTTGATATGGTATGAAATTAATCTTAAATATATATCTTTAGGACTAGATACATTATACTGACATGAAATAGTTGATGTATGACTATCAGGCGCTAGGGGATCATAAGCATTGATACTTATTCTCATGAATTCACACTTGGTGATCTCTAGTAGGTGAGATCATGAGGAAAGAATTTCCAATAGGAACACAACATGTTTCAGGTGTCATTGGTATTTCCTATCTATGGACATGTGTATTGGTCTCCTGGATTGAGATTATTATCAATGTGTTCCATTTTATCACTTACTTTTAGTCAAGGAAAAAACCATGATAATGAAATCATTGTGAGGTACCTTATTTTGGGTGCGTCATTGGTGGTATGGAATTGGTTTAATGATCAAGATAGAATTTTTGGATTCCGATTTGAGGAAGTAATATATATCAAGTATGGTTTATCAGGATGGTAGTACCTTCATAAATACTTAGAGAATGCAGTCAGGGGTAAATCTATATAGATAGATCAAAAAATAATAAAGTAATAAAGGATGATGATATAAGCGTGAACCCTACTTCATGACATATCTAAAGACAATGAGATTATATTACACAGTACATGTTCGTAGGCTGGTTGTAATTGATATAAATCTTCCTTATCACTTTAGGGGACTTGATGGGTTTTTAGACTCTGCTCTTGTTCTATGAATACAATTCAAAACTATCAATATAAGGGCCTAGAGTGTCATACACAATAGTTTATTAAAAAATATTTTATATTCAGGTGAATAAGTAAATAGGGCATAGTGGTCCCCATGACGGGGTCCAAGGGTTGTCCAAGTTTTAATGATCATAGAAGAGTAAATAAATACACTATTATTCAAGTACATAATAATTGGGTTAAATTTATTTATTAAAATTATTCACGAGATATTTATTAAATTCAAGAAAATATTATATGAATGAATATTATTTTAATATTATAGGTTCATTTAATATTAGGTTGTAATTACAAGTCAAGTTAAATTCCTCAGGTTTATTATTTAATATATATTATAGTTTTTTGATAAAACATAAATAACATTGATGATGTAATTTAGTATGGAATAATTATTAATTTCTTTCCTATTTAGTGGGAATTTTATTTCTGGGGTCGGGGAACCCTTTCTGAGTATTTTCTCAACCCACTATTTAACCAGGAGAGAGGAGCTCATTTGTTGTGTTGTTAATTCCAATGGAATGATAACCCCTCTCAACTACCACCTTCTAGAGAGTGAAATATTCTCTTTGAGAGTAAATCCAAGCACACCTTCAATGGATCAAAGGAAACATATCATGTTGATTGTTGCGATTCTAAAGGATTCATCGGAGCTCTGCGGTAGCACATAAAATTCGATGAATGGTGAATGAATAGATTCTTGAAGAATGTGTGAATGATCTAAAGGGGTTAGAATTTGAATAATTTGATAAATGGTAATCAAAAATAGATATAGTCATGCACACTTCATTTTGGAACAAGTTACACATTCTATTTATTTTTTATACTCTGTTTAATTCACGCAAGATCTTCGGGACTATACCAGGGCTCGAATTGTGGGAAATGATATGTTTTTTCATACCGATGATGAAAAATTTTAAATCCTCATCTCACCAGAGTCTACTATGCGCTCTCATACCAAAAATTGGCATTGGAGAGAGAATGTGAATTTTCTAGGCTATGAAAATTAAATTAGCCTTAAATTTAAGTAGAGGGTTTGAAACTAGTCCAAACGGATCCAACTACGATTCGATTTGAGTTCATATGGGAAAGTTACGACCATTCGAAAAAATTTTATGGATCAATATCATTAATTTTACATGTATTAAATTTATAAATACTCAATATAAGTTTTTGTTTTTTTGCTTCAGTGATTCCGGCAAATGCCAAAAATCTGGCCAAGGTAAGGCCAATTTTCGATCACCAAAAATATTACCAGTTGATAGAATTATAAAATGAAATAATTGAATAATTTTAATTATTATAATTTTTAGTCAACAAGACCAATTTATTAGGAATTTGGAATTCATTTAATAAAACAAAAATATGTCTACTCATCAACGAATGAACAGTTGGAACAATGTGACTAATAAAAACATACGGGGTATTGTGGGTGGTGTCTGCCGAGGGAAATGAGAAAGTGAGAACATAAAAAAAGTTAATACCTTTTTTTCAACACTAGAGGATTTCGTTTAAAAATTAAAACAAATCTTATTTTAAAGATTTTTCCTTAGTGGGTGTCCCCTCCTGTCACCCCCTCGGTCTGGCAGCAACCACTTGAGCAGGTACCGTATCCTCCCCTTCCACTTCTATGGGACTCTGCCTCCTCCTTGGTGCCACTGGCCACACCCGTCTCTACCCCTCCAAACACCACACATCCCCTCCAACTGCACCAAGTCTCATGCAACTATGGCTCTACGACTGCCTCGCCTTTTCCACTGCGCCCCACTATCCTCTGAGCTCCGTATGACCTCCTATGTCACGTGACACCATCATTAGACCACACCAAATCTCACAGCTAGAGCCCTCTCTGCCGTGAGCTCAGACATACAATCACCTATTGATGCTTCACACAAATTAGGTGGAGATGGGTGGTGTGACACCACCCTAGCCAAATTAGGCCACGACGTGGCTGTTATACACCCTAATCATGAGTTACCCTACGAACCACCCTATCCAGCCCAAATCTACTCAAATTAGGCCCCAATCGGGTTCTTCCCACTCGGTACAACCCTACACAGTCTTGGGCAGATCTTCACAACCCGAAATAGGTCAATTAAGGTTTGCCTAGCCCAAAACACCCCTTCCTTCATTGTAATTTGAAAACAACCAGGTGTTCAGGGTGCTCGGTCATCCATAGTTGAGGGTATCTCCTACTACAAAGGAGTTCTTCTGGAAATGTTGGGTTGAATTTACTAAAGTTGGGAGAAAATAAGTAGTCATTTCTAGATTACTGAAACATTAGAGGCAAATGTTGAGTAAATCATTTTATGATTTTAGAAGTTGAGAATTTACTCAACCGATCAAGGAGTTGTGAGTTAATGTGATTTGCTAGTCAAACACCTACCTTTAAATATCTGAGTAGTGTTGTAGCCTTATCTTGTAGTATATGAGGGGAAGTTCAATGATCCTAACCTCTAGAATACTCAAGAGACACAGTATTCTAATTCTAGTGTAGAGGGTTCCTATAATTCGGTAAAATAGTGGAATACATTTAATTAGTAATCAATAATGTCTAAATCGATAATCAAGATAAAAGTATAATATGGTAGTTTTATTTTTGTAGAAAGAATGGAAAGAAAAACTAAATGAAACACTACAATAATATTGGAAAATGTAAATGTCCAAATCATCATGAATTTCAAAGTGTAGTACAGGCGTTTTCGCATAATACTATGATATAGGAAATTCAAGCTGTTGGTATCCACAATACATGTTAATCTACATCAGGTAGTGAGGGAGTAAAAATGCTTATGGGAGACTCATGTGTGAGTTATATGATGGTTCTTTCATAATTTTTTCATCAATGTCTGATGTAAGTTGCTGATAAAACTTCAGTAGATGGATGACTTTACATGTTGTCTCATCTCCGAAGAGCTTATAAAGATAAAGTGAAGTGATATATCAATTGGTGATGATTACATTGGTTATGTGTAAATATTGAAGGAGGATCATGATCATTAAATACATCCCATTATAATATCCTTTTCAACCATATTCTCCAGTTTCATTTAAGATTACTGAAATGAACAGTTTGGAGAAAAACGCTTCATTACCTTTTAGGTAGGTTTACCAAGTTAAAACGAATTTAAAGAAATATTAATCTTTAATTATTATGGTGGACAAGTAGAAATAAAAGATGAAAAATCCAATAGAAAGAGTGAAACCAAAAGAAAAATTCCTAATTTCCATCAAACTATAGTGGATGGTTATTAAACATGAGGATATTTTCTTTTCATATCATGAAAAATGGAATTTGAAATACAATAAAATGAATATAAGAAGCAAGTATTTTCTTCTTCTTTAGTAATATTAATCAATATGAAATGTAATGGTTTGGTTATAATTTTTGGGTATTGAATAAAATATGCCTATTGCAAATGTGTATTTGAATATATTAACCAAGTAAGTATAGATTCATTACAATAAGTAAGGTGTATTCTCTAAATAGTTGATAAAGGGTGGTTCCTAAGTCAATGGTGAGAAGTACACAAATTGTAATTTCAATGAAAATGATTCTAGTAGAACTTATATTGAGTATAACAAAAAAAATTCTAATGTTTCCTTTAGAAACAAGGATAAATTATTCCAAGTTTAGGAATAAATGTTGTTTTTCATGTCACATACTCAACCAATAGTTCTGTGATACTTGAATAATAAGAAATACCAAATTAATATAAAATGTACGGCTAATATACTCAATTGTGGAATGACAATTCTTTGTCAAGTAAAAACTAAAAATATATTTCAAGGATATACTCAGTGTGGTTTTAAACTCAATGGATATAAACGCCTAAGGTAATATTGATGCATATACTTATTTATTTTGGAAAAATAAACATTTAGAAATAATTGTATGCCACAAATCTTTCAGAGTTAGTTCAGTTAGAGACTGTGAACTATTCCAAGTGTAATCCAGTGGAAAATATAATTCATAAGATTAATTTAAGTGTTATTAAGGAATGTGAAAGTGAATTATTAAATATTCATGGTCCTAAGATATGAGTTTCTTCAGGCAGGCATGTCGAAGAATATCTTGAAAAAACATTTATCGATCAATATAATACAACATGGAGTAATTCCTAAATGTACATTACCTTATCCACATCATATATATAAAGCTAATAAGGAGGATAGATGATGAATATTACATGTTAACATTGATTAATAAGATGTAAATTGGATTAATTCCTAAACGCACATTTAATTATATACATCAGAATCATGGTGTATGGAGTATCAATGCTTCAACTTATATTAATTGCAAAAAAATCCATTATTTTTAAGACATTAATCGAAACTAAATACATCATCCCATAACCATATACCAACTATCTTGAAAAATTAATATCATATGAGTTATAGTATAATAGAAATCCATTATTTCATAATAACATGTGTTTAAATTCAATGAGTTTTTTAATTATATAAAAAACATGCACCAAGAAAAAAACAATGTTTGTCTAAAAGTAATTATCCTAAAAAGATCATAAGATATTACAGAAATCCCTATGATCGAAAAGTGATAGTCATAGTAATTGACTATATTTCAATAAAAGGATTCACATAAATATTTTAGATAATCGGAGAAAATTTGACTTGGGTTTAGTCAATGCTAGAGATAAAAAAATAGTTGACATAGGAACACATTCTACAAGAGGTGTTGAAGGGGAATGTTTCAGAGACACATACTACTTTGGAAGGTTAAAGCCATAGTAATGTTTTTATATTCACAACCGACAGTGATACACTATTCATTAAGAATTATAATTCCTACAAGTATGTATTATATGGAAATTAGATAAGATTGAAAAAATAAATTAAAATTCAATAATGGACTCCATGTATCAAAGTACAGGGGGAATATTATTTTGAATAATGTGGTGGGTATTCAAGTAATACTATACATGGATGGTACAAGTGATGTACAAATTAGTATTGATTGGTAATACCAAGTCGATGTGACTAAATCATTTAGAATTTTACTTGTCATAGTTATTTTCTATGATTATTTTATTGAGAATTTGATATCAAGACCACCAATAATGGATAGTGTCTATATGAAACTACTAGAAAGGTATGGTGATATCATGGAATATCAATAGAGGTTTTATGTTACTAAAATATAGTTTAGGATTGAAGTAATCAACAAGAAAATATAACATTTTTTTGGAATTCATATTTTCCATGTGTCTACCAGTGGTTAGTAGGATCATTATATTTTTCCAAGTATAATATGTTTGGTAACATATGGGAAAAATTATTGTTCTTACAATTAGTTTAGACCAGGATGAAAGTAATTCCATAAAGATTGACTTAAATTAGCAACCTAAGTTATAGGGAACATGATCTATTGAGGTATATCTAAAGGTTTCTTAGACTTAGTCAATCATACATATACTAACAAGGTATTGGAAATACCAGTTGAAACAATTAGAGAGAGAATTATTACCAATGTCACATTGAATAAATCTCTCCAAGATGATATGCATGGGAATAATAAGAGATTAACGCGGTGAGTTGAATTACATAACCTTTTTAGATGGATCAATCGTGTATTCCATGATTTGTATAATGAATGATATTACCAACATAAATTTTATGGTAGGAAAATATCAGTTATAGTTTAGAGAACTACAAGGGAAGCAGTCATAACTATCAATTTGTACTTGGGAAAGTACAAAAGATAGGTATCTATTAAGTGGAGTGGAAAGAATACTAGTTTTCAAGGGTCACAGACTAGTCTTCCTTGTATCAATGTGATCTAATATCACATGTAGGATTAGTGAATGATCAATAAAAGATCATTCAATCTAGTGGTATCCATAACTACAAATACTGAGTATGTTGTATCTTCTAATGACACTAAGAAGCAGTTATTAAATGCAAAAATTTGTTCCAATTCTTGGAATTGCACCAAGTTAGAAAAGTTTTATCATTATGATAATTTTATTACTATTAGTGGGCAAGATTCCAAGTATTGATAGTGGAAAAAAGGTATATACTTGGAGATGTTATCTATTGAGGAGTTTTACTCAAGGAGGTGAGGTCGCACATAGCAGAATAGCCACACAATGGAGATGTGGAAGACACAGTAGCTAAATACATGACTCAACAAAAACATGATCCTAATCATGTATGAGATAACAAGGTTAGTTATCATGTTGGCTCTAGTGAAAGTGAGAGTGTTTTAAAAGTGGGTTCCCTAGACCCAACTTTATCAGTACTTTTGATTACCATATCATGGATATAGTGAGTTATAAAAGATGTTTACTTACCATTTTAGTGTATAAATTTCTACGTCCACTGTTTAATGATAATTAATATAGATTAATTGTATTATCAAAAGGTTATAGTAGATCTCATACTATAATGAGAACCTATGGATACCATGACATTAATCTTAAATATATGTATTATAGTCTAGATTCATTATACTGGCTAGACATAGTTGATGTGTGGATATCAGGTGATGGGGGCTCATAAGCATCGGGACTTATTCACATGAAGTTCAAACTTGGTGATCTCTAGTGGGTGAGATCATGGGGACAAACCATACAATAAGAACACCACATGTTTCAGGTTTCATTGGTAGTTACTATCTAAGAACATGTGTATTGGTCTCCTGGATTGAGATCATTATCAATGTGTGTCATTTGATAGCATAATTTTATGTATGGGGAAACCCAAGGTAATTAAATCATGGAGAGGTATCTTGTGTTGGGTGTGTCATTGGTGGTATTAAATGGGTTGAATAATCATGATAGAATTTGTTACTTTTGATTTGAGGAAGAAATATATCTTAGACCGGGTTGATTAGGATGATAGTAACTTCATAAATCATTGGCAGAGGTAGTCGAAGGTAAATCTATACAGATAGATCAATAAATAATAAACCAAGAAAGGATGATGGCACAAGTGTGCATATTGCTTTATGAGATATCTAAATTCAAAGAGATTATATTACATTATATGTATTCATAGGTTGGTTGACATTGTTATGACTATTCCTTATCTCTCTAGGGGCCTTGATGGTTTGTTGACTCTGCTCATGGTTTGTGAATATTATTCATTGTTATCAAGATAAGGGATTAGAGGGTCATGCATAATAGCATATTCAAGAATCATCCCTATTCTTTTAAATTGGTAAATAGGAAATGGTGGCCCCCACCATGGTGTCTGAGGGATGTCCAAGTTTTAATGATCACCAAATAATAAATAAATTCATTGTTATTCAAGTGAAAAATAATTGGGTTGAATTTATTTATTAAAAGTATTCTCGAGGTATTTAGTGAATACATGAAAATATTATATGATCGAATATTATTTTAATATTAAAGGTTTGTTTAATATTAGGCGGGAATTATGAGTCAAGTTAAATGACACATTTTTATCACATAATATATTTAATATATATTAAAATTATGTAATAAAATATAAATAATATTTATGATGTAGTTTAGTTTGTCATAATTATTTATATATTTATTCTGTAATGGGTGCTTTATTTCTAAGGTCCGGGGAACCCTTTCCGGATATTTTCTCAACCTGGTATTTAAGCATGAGATAGGAGCTCATTTTGTGTGTTATTTATTACAACAGAATGAGAACCTATCTCTATTATCACCTTATAGAGAGAGAAATTCTCTTGCTGAGTGTTGATCCAAGCACGCCTTCGATGGATTGAAGTCAAGAGATTGTGGAAATCATTGTGAAACTTAAGGATTCATCAAATATTTATGCAAGAACTCAAAATTCAATAAACGGATAGAATGTGAATTATTTAAGTGTTTTTGGATAATCTAGAGGTGTTCGAATTTAGATCCTTCAAAAAATGGTCATTGGAAACAAGATTCAGTCATGCACACTTCATTTTGGGATGAGGTACATGTTTTATTTATTTTTTTGTGCTCTATTTAATTCACATGAGATCCCAGAGACCATGATGGTTCTTGGATAACTGGAAATGATAAGTTTAATCCCCCTAGTGTTGAGAATTATTATATCCCTATCCCAATATATTCTACTATGCACCCTTATAATAATAGTTAGAGTGGAGAACAACATATATAGATATATAAAACAGTTGGATAAAGTGGAAGATAGCGGTAAATATCCATCAATAATAATCAAATCAAAAGATAAACATCACCATTTAAAAAAGATAATGATGTAATTTCATGTCTTTACAAAGTATGAAAATAGGTATACTATGTAGCATGTAAACAGTATGACACATGCTATACAAAATAACAAAAAGACCAAAAACTATCCAAGCATCTCGAGCAATAGCATAATCATCTGCTACCAAAATAATTATTAATCAAGCAATAAAGTTAGGTCTCCAAATAGATATGCTTCCCCTTATAAAGAATTGTGATCATATAATATTCCTGGGTACCCAAAAAAACCCACATAGGGTGTGAGATAAATTACAGTAGGCCACCACCAATAGAGTCTATTCAAATCCAGTTTGTGAATATAATCTGAAAAGTGTACTGGTATATGTAAATGTAAATCAATGACAAAAAAATAACTCATACCTTCTTCAACCTCGGATGGTAATATACCTGAACATGAGGTAATTTAATTATTTCATTTAAGTTTAGTTTATGTAGATAAATCAGGTGAAAGTGTTAATAACACTGAAATAAATCATAATAATAATAAAAGAGGATCCATGGTGTAACCAAGACATCCTTGACCTTAGGGGTCAAGAAAATCATATAATTATCACATGTAGTCTGAATATAAAGGGGTTTGAGAGTAATCTAAGGGGAAAAAATGAAGTAATTCCATTTTAAATGATTTTAACTTAGTCCATGGAGCTCATCCATAGTAATCTCGGGCTAAACATGACTGGGCCCAGTGAGGTGAATCCATGGTGTTGCATGTCCAAAGACATCAAGTTGGGTCAAAGGAGTGTATACAAGGCATCCTAATATCCAAATAAAATATTGATGTGATCCAAAAGTATCATGTAAGGAATCCTCTAATAGATAAGAACAATATTCTCAGGCGTGTATCTCCCTTGGAAATCAGCTCCTTGAATTGTAATGGCATCCTTTGAGTGTTGAAGATATTCCCCCGGGAATACAAGGCTTGATCAAGTCTAACCACTCCTAAAACGGTAAAATGATCAATATACACAAAGAAAATTATATAGAATTCATTATTAAATTTAGTACATGTAATACTCATGAAAATAATTAATCGTTTTGTTCATTCTGTTACCTTTATTCAACATGACAAGGTTAATCAAGGACATGAAACCATTTATAACTTTAATTACTTAATAATTTAAAAGGTTCATTCCTTTACCTTTATTTATACATGACAAGGCATGCTAAGGATATGAAATAACTATCAAATTCAATTATATAGTCACTTATTAGGTTCACACCGTTCTCTTTCATTTTCTATGATAATGTGATTTAAGTTCATGCAACCAATTAAAATTCAATTTATAATTTACTAGGCTGGGTGATAAATATAAACATACTTTCCATTAAACAATGTAATATTTATAAATTAATTAAAACACTTACCTTATCGAGTTCAAGTCACGGAACACCTGAACAGTGGTGTAAATAGTCATAACAAAGTCACTAAAGAAATAATAGAGAGTACACCCTACTTTAGGTGAATTTAATTGAGTTTCTTGACTCCAATGAAATGAAAAAAAAATCATATAAAGGGCTTTAGAACATGAGTTCAATGATTATGATAATGGAAGATTAATTTAATAGGCAATGCTTGGTGAAACCAGCATGTGCACAATGGTGGAAAATTATAAATGATGAGACTTTTAGGGAAAAGTCATCGACCACCTACCTTATTTTTTAGTACTCTCCTCATCTAGTATCGACCCTTAGTTTGTTCTATATTGGATAAAAATAGAATAATGGATCAATGCCCTAAAAATAAGGCATATAAGACTGCATCAAAATAACTTCATTGATAGAAAGGTGAAGAAAGAACCGAGCCTAAGGATTTAAGAAATTTATAAGATGAATCTAATGAGATGATCGACTGTTGATTTCAATCTTGGATGGTGAAGCAATAAATAAACCTAGTTTAAAGGAAGGCTATGAGCTAAAATGTGAAGAATAAGGGTGAGTTATTTCTACAAAAATTATAAAATAAGAGGATGGTATTAAACATATATTTCATTAAATAAAAAATTGTATTTTTTCCTAATTTTTTTAGGTTCATGATTTGGATGAATGGTTGGACAAACCGTGGACCAACCATGCACTAGACTATGCATTAAGAGGGAACTTGCATAGTTGGGATGCAAAATTTGAGAAACCATGCACCAACCATGTTATTTAGCTCTACTAAAAATTGCTTACATATGGCATGGTTGTGTGGTCCTGGGAACACGGTTAGTGAAAATGATGTGGCCATTATTTCCCACTCAAACATACTACATGGTTAGGAGAAACCATATGGTATCGGCCACATAGTTTCTGCTGACCATGTCGCCCAATTCGTTCTTCCATTGGTTGGGGTTCTAAGATCTGAAAAAGCATGAAACTTTTGTAACCTCGTTAGGAATCCATAATAGTTCTAAGATAAATAATTTGAACAAAATTTAAAGGATACTCACCTCATATAAAAACTGATTTCTTATAATACTATTCTTAAACATACCCTACTTAAAACATTTCTTCAAAACTTGAGAAAAGTAAACATAAAAAGAAGGATCTTAAATGCTCAGTAAGGGTAAAAAAGGGAGATACTTGAGAATAACATCCGCATAATGGTGTGATAACAAGATCATAAAATCTTAAAACTATGTTCTACATATCCAAGATCATAATATTGAGTCATGGAATGAATATTACTAGTTCATAATACATGAATTATAATGGGATCAAAGAAAATAAACCATGAGAGTATAAAATTTGGATAAGACATATGTTTTTGACATACACATAATTATAGAAAATAATTTCCTTAGTAGTCAAGTCTCATTTCTAAAACTATCGTAGTGGAGAGAGTTTACTCCCTAATCTATTGTAGTATTCAAGGTTCACTCACAATACTATCATAGTGGATAGAGTCCCTTACTAAACTGGGTTCACTCCCTATTTCATTTCTTTTTATCTCTTAATATACCAATGTTTATCCAATGCATTGGAGGGAGATATAGTTCATACACATAACATAATGAAAATCATACATATGTGTTCCATGAGATTATAAAACATTCATAATATCAGAACCCATGAAATTAAATGGGTTTCATAAAAATTCCATCATAATATAACCTATGGAAAATAAATAGGCTTCATAATAATTTCATCATTTCATAGAAGCATAACCCCTTAAATAAAGTGGGTTTCATAAGATTTTCATCATGTTATAACCTGTGAAAGAGAAACAGGTTTCATAATCATATTGTCATCATAAACATAAACCATCATCAGAAATGATAAGAAGGGTATAATTTGATCATATCCCAAATAAAGCATAAATAACATCAAAGTATATCATCTTAGATGAAAAATGATTTTGAAAAATAACTCGGAACATTTATTGAGGAAAATAACATTTCTTTGAAAATCATTTTTTAAAACATAAAACACTTTCAAAATCATTTTCTTTGAAAGTAACCATGGAACTTATAATGGAATATTTAAAGATCATATAAAAATTTTCTTGAGGAAAATATCATTTACACTTTCAATTTTTTTTAAATAATAAAAAAAATTTAAGATACTTTTCTTAAAAAATAAATTTGACAATTTATAAAGGAATCTTCAAAAAAATAACGGTTACGATGGTGGGAAATTTTTCCCATGTCGTACACATCAAAACAAAGTTTCTTTTCACTTTTTTAGTAAAATAAAGAAAAACATTATTTGAAAAAAATACATGAAGATTAATTTAAAAACATTTTATAAAAATTCAAAAATAAGTAAAAATTAAATTAATAAATCGTTTGATTTATGTTAAGTTTTTTTTTTGAATTTTTTTAGAAAACATAGTTTTGGATAAAAAAGGGGTTTTCGATCGAAGAGAGAAATAAAGATGATTTTACTTACAAATATTCTTTTGAAATGTTGAGTACATAAAGAGGAGAAAATAAATGGAAAATTCTTATTCTCAATAAATAATCAAAGGAAAAAAAGTCATGAATTTTTGGAGATATAGTTTATCATATTTCATCCTTAAAAGCATAAACATAAACAATACTTTTAAACTATGATATTGTATTGTAAAACCCTGACCACTTTGGTAACTTTGAATCGTTAGCCCCATGAAAGAGGGATCATAAAATGGATATATAAATACCAAAAAACATTAGGTGAATCATATTAAGTTAAATTCATGGGAATTATATACACCACATAAAATAAAAAGGTGGTGAATATGGAAAGTGTCTCATAGAAGTAAAAAGTGAAAAAAACTCCTTACCTTTTTAGTAATATTTTAAATCATAAACCCCAATAAATAATAAGATCCAATGGAACTTTAAATATAATTTAAATAAGTAGATTCATGATATAACATTTCAAAGGGGAAATATATATGCCACATAAAATAAATGAGTGGTGAATTTTCATATGTCTCTTAGAAATAAAAGAGAGACTAAAAATATCTTACCTTAAGTATCGACTTCATTTGTACATGTTCGAACCACCCATATAATAAATAAAAATTTATTATAAATATATTATAGAACCATAATAATTTGAATCATACCATGTATGATTTAATTATGACATTTTTTACCTTTTTATCAATACTTAATTTTTAGAATCATGTTTCAGGTAATAACTACTTTGTTTTTCGTGTATGTTTTGATTTGTTATTTTCAGTACTACTAAGTTGATAATGATTTCATCATATAAATAATTTAATAATATACTTAATTTTAACCATGATTTAAATATCATATATATTCATTATATTTGTATTTATAGTTATCCATAAAATTTATTGAGATAAAATGAAATACAACATTCATAGAGACGGTGGGCAGTATGTATGCATGAAAGTTGTTTCCATTTTACTGATAAAAATAAATAAAGAAATTTAAGTAATATATTAAAATTATAAAACCATTTTTATTTAATATTTATCACATATTTTAATTAAAATCATCCTTATTACTATCCATGTAAAGTGTGAATGAATCGCATTGGTTCACGAGGTGGTAGTCTGTTGTACACACAAATGATGTTATCGTATTCCCACAAAATGGAAAGTAAGAAGACATGTGTGACATCATGATTAAAAAAAATATCATAAATATCAAATATAAATAATAAATCTATCATTATATCCATTTTTGAGAGGTGTTTTATGGAAAATGAATAACATTGGATCGCGAGATGGTAGTCCACCATACACACGAGTGATGATTTTATAACACATTTGATGGAAGAGGATAAGTATTTAGGTTATGAAATTAACATAATAAAATATTATTGTATTGGGTAAAATGAGGATATAATATCATAATTGTTTAATAATAATTTAAAGAGGTTGAGGAAGAATTAAAATAAAATACTCAATTATAGATGTTACCTCTTCTTCAGAACACGTTGTTTGGTTATCACCAAAAGACTTCTTAGGTTCACTTTCTGACCAAAATAAGACTTCTAGGATGAGTTGAGGTAATTAGAAAAATATTTTGATAGGTCATGGATGAACCAAATTGTTTTTTAAGTGTGAAGAGAAGTGGATAAGGGGTGACCTTTTATAAGTGAGGTGAACGACACACTAGTAATTGTTTGAAAGAAAAATGTGTACCCACATTTTTCACATGCCACAAGTCTTTTAAATAGACCTTTATAAAGCCTAACGAATTATAGGGTCGAATTATTTCCAAACAATTGGTATTGTACATGTTTATACATCATTTTACCTTTTATATTTTTAGTTTAACCCCTTAGTAATCTCATTTTCACCTTAACTACGGTAAATAATTTTTACTCTTTTTACTATTAATTATGGTAAAAAATTTAGTTAAACATATTATATAATATATATTATTTTTATTCTGAATATGGAATCCATTTTTTCATATTAAATTCATATAATTGGAATATTTTAATTTAAAATTAATCTTGCAGTCATGATGACAAAGAGGTTTTCCAAAGACAAAATGTTCAAAAGTTTAAAAAGTTTTTATATAAAAATTCAATATGAAATTTATTACATTGAACTAAATTGGATTAATAGAAATATAATTGAATTAATATTACTTTTTAATCCATATTAAAACAATTTTAAATTTTTTGAACGCTTTAAAATAAATGAAAATTCCTAATAAAAACTAGTGTTTTTTCCCTATTAATCAAAAAAATTATCTTTTTAGAAAATAATAAAAAATTAACCCTAAGATAATTTTTACTTGTATATTTCAAAAATAAATTTAATTTTTTCAAATAAATTATCTAAAATTTGATTTTTTAAAGAAAATAAGTGTGTGAAATGCGATAGAACTATCTTTTAGAAAAATTACAGTCTTAAACCATAAAATTTGATTTATTCTTATCACTTGTCTATAAAAAACATAAAATTAATTTGAGATATTTTATTTAATATATAATATTTACATTTAATTAAAATAATTCATCAAAAGTGATTTTTTAATTTATTAAGGTAAAACACATTTGTGTGTATAAAAATTAGTTTTTTAAAAAAAATATTTTCTTTATTTTCAAATACTTTTTATTTTCATTTTTAATTAATTGGACATAAAATAATTCATTTTATATACATATGTAAACCATATATTTAATCTTATCCATAATCATTATTCTAATATATAGAAAATAAATATCATATTAAATAACAAAATTTTAATAGTATGACATGTTTCGTCTAAACTCGGTGGTGCGTACAACGAAAAATATTGAACATATTAAATTTATTTAATGAAATATATTTCACAATATTTTACGGTGTTATAGTAAATATCTATTGGGTGACTATATATGAGAATATAGAGAATCCATTGACAAAATAATTTATATGTCGGAAGCATGAGAGTCATATAAAGTCTTTAGATATTAGATATACATGAGAGTAGATGTAATGGTTGTCGTCAATGTTACAATGTGGGAAACATAGGCTATACCCACAGTTTTCAACCATTGGTATAGGTTGGAAAACCATTGGAATATCCTATACCAATGGTTTTTCTAACTGTTGGGTGTTATGGTGTGGGTATAGGCTTATATCAGTAGTTATTCATCAACCATTGGTATAAGAGACTGGAAATTAAACTATACCAACGGTTTGTTGATAAACATTGGAATAGATATTTACCAATGGTTCGAAACAATTGGTATATATCGATCCTTAAAACTATACCAAAAGTTTATAAACTGTTGGTATAGAGTTCTACCAATGGTTTTCTAATAAATGTTGGTATACTTATAGTTTTTCAAACATACATGAACGGTTTATAAACCATTGGTATAGTTTTATACAAACAGTTTGATAATATCCATTGGTATACATACAGTTTGTCCAAACTATACCAACGGTTTATAAACCGTTGGTATAAAGTACTCCACAATTCTAGACAACAGCCTCCACTCTGTAATTACAGTACAAACACCTACAGACAATATAATGTACATAATTCAAAAAAACACTAATTCAAAAAATATACATAATACCACACTAGAAAGAAAAATAACTGAAAATACCCTTAAAACATCTACAAAAACTCTATAGAATAATGATGAATAAAACACCTGAAAAATAAACTAATACAACACTTGAAAAACACCACACTAGAAAAAACACTACACTAAAAATATAGACAATATAAAATACAATGATAGGAAAAAACCAAGATGAAAAGAACAAAATGCCACTTGAATACACCTGAAAATACACTATAATACAATTTACATAATTTTAAAAAAAAACTAATGCATGAATTCAGATGTTGAGAATTCATTCATATCTAATTATTCATGCTATAATTATAAAAAAACACCACACTGGAAAGCACAACATTCCACTTGAGCTCAAATTTTATACCTATCCATGGAAATTACAACATTATCAACACATATAAATTCTAAATTTCAATTACAATATACATTTTTTCATATTCGATTATTCACTTGTGGGACATATATTCATTTGTTCAAAAATGTCATCTTTTGGTTATAATCATACAGGAATGGAAAAATAATAAAACTCGACATAAATGTAAATAGAATATTCTAAACTCAATGGAAATAATATAATATTCCTCTATAGTCACCATCCCAACACCTAAAATGCACCTCAAAACCACCTATCCCAGCACCTGGAGGGGATGATATCCACCAAAACAAGAATGGTATCCACACCAAAGTAAACACTATGAAAAAAAGAACATTGGATATATTGAGAAATGGAAATAAATACTTATTGGGTTTGTATTATTTATTGATGAGTTTAGTATTTACCACACTTGAATGATTTTTTATAATAGGTTCTTGATGATAGGTACTGATTTTTATAGACTTATTTAAAAGAATTGTTGTGATGAAATTGAGTAGATTGATTTCTTAAATAGAGATTGATAAATCCATCCATGTATTTACGGATGAATATTTAAAAGAGATGATATTATAGATAAAACCATCAAAAACATTATTTTGGTTAAAGTAAACTAAAATATAAGTTTAAAATAACTTATATAAAGTTTTTCAATGATTTATAATAAATATTATGTGAACAGGTAGTGTATGTTCATGAAAATACTCAACTTTGAGTATATAAGTTATAAGTGTTCTTGAGAATTGTGTTGAAGAGATTTATAAGATCTAGAAAAATTAAAAATGTGGTTTAAAATGTTTTTGAATATTTTTTATTGGGGGTATCTCCTATGGTGTAATGATATTCTGACTAAGATCAACTTCTTGGTCTGGCACATTTTAAATCATGTTGTGCCAACCGATGATGTGATCAAACAAAAAGGAGTTCACTTTGCCTCAAAGTTCCAATGTAATCAACATTTAAAAGATGATAATATCAAGTATATTTTCTATGGGGAGTATGATAAAGTGGTGTGGAGTGGTTTGGTTTGGCTCATTGGCCATGGAAGGATACATAGTAAGGTATTTCATTTTCTTTACAATTTCTTCCATGGGGAGGGGAGAAATAGACAAAAGAGGAAGAAGAGGGTTGTGTTTTTGGCATCAAGATGCTGGAGTATCTAGAGAACTAGAGAAAATGGAATTGTGAAAGGTATTACATGATCATGTATATCTTTTCATATTTTCACCAGATTCTATGTGGGGGGCCTTGGCTCCCTATTGAAACACCGAGATTTATCCCCTCCTCAAGGAAGCTTATGTCTAGCAGTTGGATTCCCCCCCCCCAAGGTGATATTTTCCATTTATATAAATATTTGTGAACAAATGTTATATAGAGGTAATCTAGTAATTTAAAGGTGAAATTTTTGAGATATTAGAGGTCTAACATGAGGATCATTCAAGGTGACATTCTTTATTCTATGGATATTTCATTGGATAAACTATTTTGAAGAAAACATCCACTTAAAACAGGTGAAATCCAAGGGTGAAACAACTTTAATTTCTAATGATATTATGTATATAATTAAATAATAGTATAAAATAATAGTTATTGATAAGTAAGATTTTATGTTTATTGTTGTATATGTACTCCATGCATTGAAGGATCTATAAAAAATTGATTTAAAATGTCAAGGATGCATAGCTATATGTGACTAAAAAATAAAGAAAGTTATTTATAGTTCACTGCAAGAGGATAACATGATACATGATAAACCAGTTCATAAGCCTTATAGTAACTGATAAGAGACATTGAAGTCAGTTGATGTAGAGAAATATTCTATTTATATAATGTTCATGGAGTTTGAAGATATGTTAAAAAATATGGAATCCACTTAAAGTAGACCTTCCTAAATAACTAAGAAGAGATGCACTGCCACTCTAGTTTTAAAGATGATTTTCCCTCAAAAGGGACCCATTTTGGTGGTAAAGGATGTTTTGGATCATATGGATAAGTATCCACATCATTATCAAGGAATAGATATACCATAACCATATAGATTATGGTGGTGGTAAATATGTTTCAATTGTATGTAAAGAATTAAATGAAAAAATTACATAAATATGGAGGTAAAGTATTTTTGGTAAAACTGTTAATTCATCAGAGTTGGATTTGAGAATATTTATAAATAATAATTACCAAAAATAAACTTAGAAGACTGGTGAAACAAACAAACCTAAAATGAAAAATGATAACATCTCCATAGGGTATAGAAACCATAGTGAGGTAAGTGAATAATTTGAGTGAAAATACAAAGTGATTATAGAGACATTTTTTATAATATATAAACACTGTATAAATTAATTCACCATAAAAAATGTGGTTTGTTGAACTTTCTTACCTATTGTTTTCAAATTAAAATTTCATCATACCCTAAGTGATAAAGAACTACCTACAATGCAATTCACCTCAGCACCACAACACTTGCAATGCACCTCAAAACTACCTACAATCAGAACATAATTCACTACCTGTAAAATAGAACAACCAGAAATGCAATGTACCTACAATAAAAACATCAATACATAATTCACCCGCAATCACAACTACTAGTAATCAAAATAGAACATTGTAAATAATGAAAATAACTACCCCCTAAAATCAAAACACCAATAGAACATCCTTAACCTATAACTAAAGAAACAAAGAATCCTCAAAAAAAAAACTTTAATGCAACCAATTAGTTGTGATGGCCTCGTACCCTCACCATCAGGAAAAATAAAAAAAATCTAGAACCAAAATATTACTTCATATAAATACAATAATAATATATCATTAAATCCAATGATTTTTTACCCACATTTGTGCCCAAGCATTATCCTTGACTTCTTTTATAATGTGTCTCCATGAGATCGGTTTGAAGGGAATGATGTTAGAGTATTAAGAAAGCATCTCCAAAAAATTCTGACATTGTAACCCAATTTTTTCCATAATTTTTTTCTTCATTGTAGTCTATCATCAACTGCGTGTGGTGGTTCCACACCACATGCATACGTGTATTCCCACTCCAACTATTAGTAGAACTAGATGTTATAAAAGAAAAAATATATTATATTAATACACATTCTAATGAAAATAAAGTATGGTAAAACTTTTATTAGGGTTCTATAAATATACCTGCAATATTCTAATTAATGGGAACTATTAGATCTATAGGCATGGTAGGAACATCACCCAATACAGATGGAGTGAGTACCAATGTATTCTCCGTTGGCTCAGACTATGTCAGATCAAGATTCAAAGAAGAAAGAATATAGAATATTGAAGAGAAGGAAGTAGAAGTAAAATAATATAGCATGTATGGCTGGCCAAATGCATGATATGAAGGACGAGTGGGAATTATCATTGGATACGATAAATAAGGGTGAGGATTCTCAGATGTAAATTCTAGTGAAAACATGGGCAGCCTAAATATCCCATGTGTCCCTAATGACACTGTGGGATCAGAATGTGTGGTAAATGGTGCATCAGTGGGCGGTAAAATGACCAATTGGGTATGCCAACTAGAGAACCTAGCTCTAGTTCCACCCCCCCTCATATGACCGACCTGAATACTGGGACCGCTAGGCTGCTTGTCAAATAACTGTAACTTAAGTGGTGGATCCTGCAGAAAATTTTAAAACAAAATCAATTACATGACATTATATGTTATTGATATATATATATATATATTTGAAATAAAATAATAATAACAGACACTAATAGAGGAACACACATCTCATTCATTCAACGATTGTTGTCTGTCATCCTTTTTTTCACATCTCCTCAATAGGTTTCATTTCCTAAATTTGAAAACAAATATGGAATTAATTATAAATGGATATATAATGTGTAACCCAAACAACAAAAAATATGAGGCGTGACTTAATTAAGGAATACCACTTGTCAAACCAAATACAATAAACATAGTGATATAACAAAAAAAATTAAATTTAGTGGGAATAATATCAAAACAGAAGACATGTGTAACACCCCGAGCTTTCACGATATGCCTCTCTTTCAATAATGCAATAGCTTGCATTTTACGCAAGTTCGAGTTCTAACACACCGCGACTAATAAAAACAGCCATTATGAATAGTAATACCCACTTTTTGAAATTATATATATTTTATATTTCAAAATGGACTTCATTTTTGGATTCGTAATCTCGAAATTAGCCTATGTTGAATTTTTTGTAATTTTCTGAGAACTTCCAAATTTTTATGAATAGTGAAAAATACTTAATTTTTTTTTAATAAAAGTATTTTATAGTGATAAATTATACTATTGAGTGATTTTAAATTATAATTATAATATATTTTTCCTATTTTATCCAATGGTGATCATTAGAATTAATTTCACTTTGAATTTGGACATAAACAATGGTCAATCTTTTGATATATATTGTTTCTTAAAAACACGCTATTTGTTGTGACAAAGGGAATTAATTATAAAATTAATTAATGAAACTTATATGTTTGGAATTTTGTAAAATATACATCATTTTTGGATTCGGAATATCAATTATAGCTTAGGATGAAATTTTGGCATTGTTCTGAAAAACCTCAATTTTTGATGAATAGTGAAACCACTAAGTGGTAGTTAAAAAACTGATTTTTCGTTTAAATGTAACATTACCACTTCTGTGATTTGATTTTAAAAAATCTGACATACATGGTTGTCATTAATAAGTAAAATGTGGTTCATTGGGATTAAAATAATTATTTGGTGAATAGTAACTTTTAAGTTTAATTAATCGCGATTAAAGGTAATTAGTGAAATTTATGGTAAAAATAGTATTATAAAAATATGAAATGACCTTTACACTTGTTCAAACACTATTGGATGTGTCATGGCCGACCAATAAAATCCATGGGTCAACTTGGGGACCCCATGGAGCCACTTTGGTAGGAAAAGGACATAAATAACTTTTTATTTAATGTTAAAATAAAAAGGTCACAAACAAGAGTTGTTTTACTAAAACAATTTTTAAATGGGGTTATAAAAGTCATATTTTTGACTATAAATATTAATTGGAAATCTAAAAAGATTTCCTACATCATAATAATTTTTATATAATTTTTAGACATTAAATAAATAAAATTATTTATGACACCATGATGATGCAGCGATTACTTCATTAATTAACGATTTAAATAAATTGAAAAGATAATGTAAAATCCAAGTCTTACACTTGTCCAAAGCCTATTGGATGGGTAGATTTTGAAACCTTATCACCTTATCCTGGAAATATAGAAGTGTGGGACCTTTGGAATCCAAAAAGCATTGTATAATAAAGTAATATTTCATTACTTTCCAAGAGTGCCCCTCCTCTCCTCTTATAAAAGGCCCCCACCACTACCACCTTAGTAACACCATCCAAGCCATTTGGCTCGGCCAACCTCTACCCAAATACTCTCCCAACATCCTTCCCTTACTCCTAGAAGCCTCACTTTGTGCATAATTCTTCCCAAGGAAGCCTTTGGCTCAAATCAAAAGAGTTACACAATTTTAAGGTAATGTCTTCTCTTATGTTATTTTGTTTTATTTTTCTTATCCAAACCCCTAAACTCTTTTTATTCCATTCTTTTGTAACAACACCAGTATAATCAATATACTAGGATGTTGTTATAATGATTATTCTAGCTACACTTACACTCACCTACATCTAATGGTTAAAGAACATATGGTTTCTGTGGATGGTGAATTTCTGCCTCACGAAACGATGATTATTCAACACTCATAAAACACCTTCAAAGGTGGACATTAAGATGTTACTATATTTATAAATGATATATAATATGTTTATGTTTTACATAAGGTTCTGTATTTTTCATTTATGGAATACCTTTATTGTTTCCATTATGGATAAACGCGATATTTTCATTTTAGGAAGTGCGGACTACCGCCCCCTCAAAGTGATTTGAATCGTTAATGCCATATGTGGGATGTATAAAGGATGGAGTAAATGGTATCATACATTATATTATACTGTAATTATATTATACCTTTATAACATTATAATTTCATTTCATTAAATACAAAATAGAAATGAAAGTAGCGTTCATGCGTATGTACGGCTTACCGTCTCCATGAACGGTGCATTTCATTTCTTACCTATAAATGTTATGTAACATTATAAATGAATGTATATACTGGATATATATGATGTATATGATATATACATCATGAATATAATTATGAATATAATGGATATTTTACCACATGAACAAAGTGTAATTATAAGAAGTTTATTTTTGACCCAAGTACCTAAGATTGAAAAAATGACCATTATTAACTTAAATAATTACATAATGTTCATGACATGGTAATAAGTGATATAAAAGGAATAATGAACTTTAAAAAGGTTCTTAAGAAGGTATAGATTAACTCTAGTTTATTATTCAGGAGATGAAAGAACGGTCGAGGGAATTCGGACACGAGGTAAGGGAACTTCTTAACCCAATTTTTATTCTTTGGGTTAATCTCCTACTTTCAAATTAAGTCATGATATTATTATGTCCTATCTTGTATTTGTACTTTTTTTATGTGTACTTATAATTAATACACATAATAGATCTATTTTATTTTAAAAATGATCTTTTTAAGGACTTCATCTCAATCTCCTTTCATTGAGGCATATTTGGTTTTATACACAACTTTCTTTTATACGGTGTATAAACCCCTTTGACTTTTACGTTTATTCAAAAGGAATCTTTTTTATACGAAGCATTTTACTAAATGACAAAAAGGGAATTTTTTTCTTTCCGTACATATGCGGCGACAACGACTTCTCCGCCGTCGTGACCATTATTTGAGTTTCGACTTCCTCTACAAGCCATCACTTTTTTTTAATGAAAAATAAATACAATGTTTTAACTTTCATTTATTTTGGTATTGAAAATGGTTTTGAAAGTGTTTTTATTATATCAATGTGTTGTATTGATATCTTGTGATTGAAATGTGGAAATGTTATGTTTCCTTTATGCATGTTTTATGTGATACGATTATGTTATGGTTTATGATGTGTTTAAACCTGTTCATATGAGGAATGTATTGTACTTAATAAGTGACGGGTGGAGCCCGCTATAGCTCCTTGATGCATCGGTAGGTCTCATGAGACAAACTAGTGTCTTGGCACGAGGCCTTGACAAAATCTTATTTGTGGTCTTGGCACGAGGCCTTGGATACGTGGTTATGATAGTCTGGCATTATGCATTCCATCAATATGAAAGTGGTTATTGATATTGCATGTGATTATTCAACCAGTAGAAAATCCATGTGAATAAGTAAATGGCATTATTTCATTTTACTTTTTCCATATTATGCTGAAGTTCAAGTTTAAAAAGGCTTTTGTTTTAGTTATACATTGCCTTAAATGTTAATGTTTATTTTCGAAAGCTTCCGCAATATTGTTATCCTTACTGAGCATCTGAGCTCACCCCTTTCAATGTTTTAATATTTTCCAGGATGTGAAGAAGTATTTTATGAATGACCTGCAGGGATAGTCAGAAAGGGATATGAGTGTGGACTATGAAGACCATGTTATTGTAGTTTGTTTACTTTTTGATGTAATGAAATACTTATGAATGTATCTAGTGTTTCCAAGGCTACTAAACTAATCGGTCTTTTGAGACTTGATATTTTGTGATCATGCCAATGTTACGAAGTAATGCACCGACTCTGGGTAGCTGGGGTCGGGGCGTTACAGTTGGTATCAGAGGCAGTTTAGTACTAACCTTGGAAGATGGATTTAGATAAACTCTGATTAGAGCACATAGCCCAAAGATAGACTTTGAGGATTAGTATAGAATAACTTCTTAGAATTTTGGTATTGTAGAGATGTTGTGTGTTTTCCGAGCAATACATCCCTATCTGGATAGGAGCAGGTAGAGGCGGCTCTGGCACAGATTTACCTAGGGATAAAACCCAAAAACACCTCTTTGAGCTAGACTCGAACCGGAACTCGTGCACGACAACGGGCCTTGCTGCACTCTTGGTTACGACACTCCCGGGGGATATGTTTAGGATAATTCACATTTTCCTTACAAACCACTATGAAGGGTTATGAGTATATACTTCCTAAATCAAAACATTTTTATGATTAAGGATTATATCCATAAATAGTTCAATTTATTTTAAGTGTTTGCAAGTTTGTTATTATGTATTTCGATTCATAAACTAACCTAGTTTATGGAATTGTATAGAAATGGCGCCCAGTAGAAGGAATGTGAACTCCATCAATACGTATGATCCAAAGAGTAAGAAGGATCATATCTTTCATGGTATTAATCCAACATTTAGAAGGGAAATAGTCTCCCATGTGTTATCAAAATATGAAAAAATAGTATCATGTGTTAATAAGATAAGTAGAGAATTCTCTGGGTCTTATGGATTTGAAGGGATGAAATAGAAGAAAAAGGATGGAAGAGAGAATGATGGATAAAGGGACGATGGAAAAGAAGAATTTTCCAATATGTGATAACTGTGGGAAGAAAAACCTTGGAGTTTGCCTGAATGGAATGGGAGTTTGTTATAAGTGTGGAGAAAAAGGACACCAAGTGCGTGACTGCAAGGGTAAGAAAAAGGTTTCAAATGTAAAATGCTTCATCTGCAAGGAGTGGGGACACTATGCAAACCAATGTTCAAATAATCAGAGTATGCCCAAAATGATGTTATTGGATAATAATCAAGTTATGATACTACCACAGATGAGGAGGAGTGATTAGAGTTCTTATGTTGTTATTAAATAATTTTTTCATTTGAGTGTTGTATCAATGATGCACTGGTTATAATAATTATGGAGTATATAAGGATTATACTACAGTACTATTTCATCAAGGACTTGAGATTGTGTGGAACCAAGAAAAGTGACTCCACAGCAGGTTAAATTTTTGGAAAATATATGGTTGAGAGAAAGATAAACCATAATATGGTTCTGATACAGAGATAGTGATTTTGGAATAATACATGTTTGATTTGGATAAATTATGTTGGATATTCTTAACATCCTTGAAACTGATTAATGATTTGTATACTTTTTTGGATAGAAGGAGTATATCTAGTTTTCTATAAGGAATAAGGGATCATGAAGGTAATCAATAAGGATTTATGGTAATTCAGTATGTTGCAGTGTTTTAAAAGAATACACGATGAAGGTGTTCACATGTTGTTACGCAGAAAAAAAGGAGTTTCATTATATTTACCTTCCTCATAAAATTTGGACTGTGAGTTGGACATAAGTATTTTGGATAACTATAAAGGATACTATTGTTAAGGTTATTTTTGGATATTTATAAAAATGACAACATATAGACCAAGTGGCAACCCATCGCGTCGGACAAAGCTGTGGGAATCGAACCCACAACCATAGTGCGATTGGGATTAATCGCCTACCACTGGACTACGTGAAGTCCCTGGTTATTACAAAATATTTTTTCTAATCTAAATGGTATGTGTTAATATTTTGAACCTTGTACGAGTAGGATAAATATAATATTTTTGATTTCTAGTATATTATTGAGTGAAAGATGAGGTTGTGGTAGAAATTAGTTGAAAGTTGAAACTCTACTTGTCAAGCATAAATATATATATACCTATCTCTTATTCTATGAATAAATTAATTCTTAAACTTTATTAAAGGGATATTAAAATGTGTTATCCTAGTACCTTATGTCTTGTTGAACTGATAATATTTTAAATCAACATAGATTGAAGGCTTTGAGGCCCTCAATTTTACACTTGTTTGTGATTGATGACCTCAATCACTCCCTACAAATATTTACGTTTTTCCTCCAATTATATGTCTCTAATTTCCACCAATGTTCTCCTTATTGAGATCATAATTTGGTGGTGACTTTTTGATTTCCTATTCCCTCTTATTAAGGACAAATTTTATTAACCTTATTTCCGATGTGGGTTTTCCACAAAGGTATTTTCTATTTTCAACCTTTTATTTTCAAAGAAAAATTTCAAATTGCGAGGACGCAATTTATTGAAGTAGGGGAGAATGTAACACCCCGAGCTTTCACGATACGCCTCTCTTTCAATAATGTAATAGCTTGCATTTTACGCAAGTTCGAGTTCTAACACACCGTGACTAATCAAAATAGCCATTATGAATAGTAATACCCACTTTTTGAAATTATATATATTTTATATTTCAAAATGGACTTCATTTTTGGATTTGGAATGTCGAAATTAGCCTATGTTGAATTTTTTGTAATTTTCGTAGAACTTCCAAATTTTTATGAATAGTGAAAAATACTTAAAAACAACTTTTTTAATCAAAGTATTTTATAGTGATAAATTATACTATTGAGTGATTTTAAATTATAATTATAATATATTTTTACTATTTTATCCAATGGTGATCATTAGAATTAATTTCACTTTGAATTTTGACATAAACAATGGTCAATCTTTTGATATATATTGTTTCTTAAAAACACGATATTTGTTGTGATAGCGGGATTTAATTATAAAATTAATTAATGCAACTTATATGTTTGGAATTTTGTAAAATAGACATCATTTTTGGATTCAGAATATCAATTATAGCTTAGGGTGAAATTTTGGCATTGTTCTGAAAAACTTCAATTTTTGATGAATAGTGAAACCACTAAGTGGTAGTTAAAAAACTGATTTGTCGTTTAAATGAAACATTACCACTTCTATGATTTGATTTTCAAAAATCTGACATACATGGTTTTCATTATGAAGTAAAATTTGGTTCATTGGGATTAAAATAATTTTTTGGTGAATAGTAACTTTTAAGTTTAATTAATCACGATTAAAGGTAATTAGTGAAATTTATGGTAAAAATAGTATTATAAAAATATGGAATGACTTTTATACTTGTCCAACCACTATTGGATCTGTCATGGCCGACCAAGACAATCCATGGGTCAACTTGGGGACCCCATGGAGCCACTTTGGTAGGAAAAAGACATAAATAACTTTTTATTTAATGTTAAAATAAAAAGGTCACAAACAAGAGTTGTTTTACTAAAACAATTTTTAAATTGGGTTATACAAGTCATATTTTTTACTATAAATATTAATTAGAAATATAAAAAGATTTTATACATCATCATAATTTTTTTATAATTTTTAGACATTAAATAAATTAAATTATTTATGACACCATGATGATGCAGCGATTACCTCATTAATTAACGATTTAAATAAAATGAAAAGATAATGTAAAATCCTAGTCTTACACTTGTCAAAATCCTATTGGATGGGTATATTTCGAACCCTTATCACCTTAGCCTCGAATTATAGAAGTTTGGGACCTTTGGAATCCGAAAAGCATTGTATAATAAAGTAATATTTCATTACTTTCCAAGAGTGCCCCTCCTCTCCTCTTATAAAAGGCCCCCACCACTACCACCTTATTCACACCTTCCAAGCCATTTGGCTCAGAAAACCTCTACCCAAATACTCTCCCAACTTCCCTCCCTTATTCCTAGAAGCATAACTTTGGTCATAATTCTTCCCAAGGAAGCCTTTGGCTCAAATCAAAAGAGTTACCCAATTTTAAGGTAATGTCTTCTCTTATGTTATTTTGTTTTATTTTGCTTATCCAAACCCCTAAACTCTTTTTATTCCTGTCTTTTGTAACAACACCAGTATACTCAATATACTAGGATGTTGTTATAATGAGTATTCGAGCTACACTTACACACACCTACATCTAATGGTTAAAGAACATACGGTTTTTGTGGATGACGAATTTCTACCTCACGAAATGATGATTGTTCAACACTCATAAAACACCTTCAAAGGTGGCCATTAAGATGTCACTCTATTTATAAATGATATATAATATGTTTATGTTTTACTTAGGGTTCTGTATTTTTCATTTATGTCATACCTTTATTGTTTCCATTATGGGTAAACGCGATATTTTCATTTTAGGAAGTGCGGACTACCGCCCCCTCAAAGTGATTTGAATCGTTAATGCCATATGTGGGATGTATAAAGGATGGAGTAAATGGTATTATACATTATGTTATTCTGGAATTATATTATACCTTTATATCATTATAATTTCATTTCATTAAATACGAAATAGAAATGAAAGTAGCGTTCATGCGTACGTACGGCTTACCGTCTCCATGAACGGTGCATTTCATTTCTTACCTCTAAATGTTATGTAACATTATAAATTAATGTATATACTGGATATATATGATGTATATGATATATAAATCATGAATATAATTATTAATATAATGGATATTTTACCACATGAACAAAGTGTAATTATAAGAAGTTTATTTTTGACCCAAGTACCTAAGATCGACAAAATGACCGTTATTAACTTAAATAATTACATAATTTTCATGACATGGTAATAAGTGATATAAAAGGAATAATGAAATTTAAAAAGGTTCTTAAGAAGGTAGAGATTAACTCTAGTTTATTATTCAGGAGATCAAAGAACGGTCGAGTGAATTCGGACACGAGGTAAGGGAACTTCTTAACCCAATTTCTATTATTTGGGTTAATCTCTTACTTTCAAATTAATTCATGATATTATTATGTCCTATCTTTTATTTGTACTTTATTTATGTGTACTTATAGTGAATACACATAATAGATCTATTTTATTTTAAAAATAATCTTTTTAAGTACTTCTTCTCAATCTCCTTTCATTGAGGCATATTTGGTTTTATACACAACTTTCTTTTATACGGTGTATAAACCCCTTTGACTTTTACGTTTATTCAAAAGGAATCTTTTTTATACGAAGCGTTTTACTAAAAGACAAAAAGGGAATGTTTTTCTTTCCGTACATATGCGGCGACAACGACTTCTCCGCCGCCGTGACCATTATTTGAGTTTCGGCTTCCTCTACAAGCCATCACTTTTTTTAATGAAAAATAAATACAAAGTTTTAACTTTCTTTTATTTTGGTATTGAAAATGGTTTTGAAAGCATTTTTATTATATCAATGTGTTGTATTGATATCTTGTGATTGAAATGTGGAAATGTTATGTTTCCTTTATGCATGTTTTATGTGATACGATTATGTAATGGTTTATGATATGTTTAAACCTGTTCATATGAGGAATGAATTGGACTTAATAAGTTACGGGTGGAGCCCGCTATAGCTCCTCGATGCATCGGTAGGTCTCATGAGACAAACTAGTGTCTTGGCACGAGGCCTTGACAAAATCTTATTTGTGGTCTTGGCACGAGGCCTTGGCTACGTGGTTATTATAGTCTGACATTATGCATTCCATCATTATGAAAGTGGTTATTGATATTGCATGTGATTATTCGAAAAGTAGAATATCCATGTGAATAAGTAAATGGCATTATTTAATTTTACTTTTTCCATATTATGCTGAAGTTCAAGTTTAAAAAGGCTTTTGTTTTAGTTATACATTTCCTTAAATGTTAATGTTTATTTTCGAAAGCTTCCGCAATATTGTTATCCTTACTGAACATATGAGCTCACCCCTTTCAATGTTTTAATATTTTCCAGGATGTGAAGAAGTATTTTATGAATGACCTGCAGGGATAGTCAGAAAGGGATATGAGTGTGGACTATGAAGACCATGTTATTGTAGTTTGTTTACTTTTTGATGTAATGAAAGACTTATGAATGTATCTAGTGTTTCCAAGGCTACTAAACTAATCGGTCTTTAGAGACTTGATATTTTTTTATCATGCCAATGTTACGAAGTAATGCACCGACTCTGGGTAGATGGGGTCAGGGCGTTACAACATGTCATAGAATAAACAATATGTTCAAATTCACATGTTTAGAATATGTATGATATAGTTAAAATTTTATGGTATGGATAATTACAAGGAATTCTAAGTGGTGTAGAGGGATTCCAGGCTTGATGTATGTATTCTAAGTATACAACATCAGGGGAATGGGTATCCTAAAGAGTTGATCAGTTTTGGTTGAATAAATTACTAGGATGATAAATCATGCATCATAGATATGTTTATCTTATTATTATGCTTATAATTATATTGATTATACTTTCACCATTACCTATATTATGTTTATTACTGATAAACTATAATCCTTTTAAAATTTTATATTTATAAATGATTAATAATTCACTTTTTAATATGTTTATATTCACTATGACAAACTATTAAAAAAATTATGATTATTTAACCCAAGACACTATGGAATAGGAACAATGTCTGTCTATGGTTATTGACACAATTTCTAAGATTGGTCACTTTTCTCACATATATTATTAGTGATAGTCTATTCACCATAGGATAGGAACCAATCACAAATTATAATGATTGGAGTGGAAATAATCCATTATCCACTACCTTGAGGATTTATGATAACCCATTTAGAATTACCTTATTTTAAACTTGATGATATCCTGTTCACCATAACAACTATCATTGTTTATATCCTTTTCACCTTAGGTGATATCCTATTCACCTAAATAATTATTATAATGGTGAAATACTATTCAACCACACACCTATTACTATTTTATATAATATATTCTTTATAGGTGATTTTCTATTCTACTTATTTAGATATAATCACTGATTTCTTGTTCACTATGGGTGATAAATCATTTATTGGGTGTTGTTTATTTTATTCATACAACATTCACCACTTGTGATAACTCAATCACCATGTTTTAATTATATATTTGACACATCATTGACCCTATTTATCATGTATTTGAACTATAATTATCCATGTTTTAATATCTAGTGATAAATCATTCAACCAAGTGTATACATGTGATATCTATGAATTAAATTTGATTTATTTCCTTTATATAGATATATACTAGTTTTTATTAGCATAATTATTAGTTATATCCTATTGAGTTTTATACTCACACCTGGAACATACACACCCATTGATGAGCACGTTGATGTAAAGTATTTATGTTACGGTAAATACCCTAGTGTAGACAAGAATGTTTTTGGAGCTTGGTAGGTGTTTATAATGTTCCCTTACACTTGTTTGTTTTGAATTTTTATAGAACTAAGTTCCCAAGGAAATAATTGTTTGGAATACCCTAAATATAATATCCACAAGTTCCCTTTATAATGGATGAATCATAGATACAAATATATGTATATCACCAAACAAATTGAGAAGATATGTTGAGTTTGAGTTAATTGGTAAAGGCACACCACAATTCATAAGTTACCTTCGGAAAAGTAATCTTTTGGAAGCTGATATATGAAACCAATTAATAATAAGGTTGGAGATGGGATATAAATAACATTACTAATAACCTAAAGTATAATAGATGAATTTTTATTTGTAAGGTGGATTAGTAATAATCAAAGTGAATACGTTTTTAAAATTTATAAAGTGATTCAAAATGAAGAATCATGTTTTGGAAGGTGAGACTTGAAGAAAAGGAATCATGAGAAAGGAATTTGTAGAAGATATTAGTGATGATGATTGTTTTGACTTATGTGAAAGTAAATAAGTATCGTATTATTTAAACTAGTAATGACTATTTTAAATGATGTTGAATTCTAAAAGTGGATTCTTAAGAAGTATTGAAAAGGTTGATATTAATGGGTATATAAGAAGATTGTGGATATATTTTATTTCCTAATAATTATCCTAGAATATATCATAGTTGTTTAGGATTAACTCATAAGATCTAAAGTTTGTGTCAGAGGTACTCAATGTTTTTGGAATCTCAACCGAAATATGTGAAAGTATAATTTATTGAGTTAGAGAATTAATTATGATGATGCTGATCTATTCTTCATAAAATAAAAATGATGATTCTTATGTTGTGATTCAGTCCAAAATTTGAGAAAGTGATAATGATATAAGTCCAAAAATTAAATGATAACTTTTTAAGGTCAATATTAATCTTTAGAAAGAAATACAGAAAGAATATTGAGTATTGAATAAGAATAATTTCTTGATTCATAAAGAATGATATTCAAAAGATAGAAATTCTATTATTTTTTATTGTCTTATCAAAATGGAAGTTTCATAATCAAAACCATCTATAATGGGAGGATACTGGATTCTAATAATTTATTGATGAAACTAAGAGGGATTTAAATGCATCTTCCAAAATTTCATAGAGTCAAGGTGGAAGAATTTTTTTTCTGAAAATTTAGTGAGCAATACTAATGATATATAAAAATAAACACCAGGGACAAAGACAATACTAATGTATTATCCCATGTAAGTTTAAATATTTTATGCTTGAACAATCCACCAGGGCCAAATATAATAAGATACTATAAGGTGAACCCGAGATATAATGAAATCAAAGTAAGAAGTGGATCAAAGAAATAATCAGGGTTTGAGAAAGTCGACAAAAACAATGATTTGATTAAGTGACACAATGAAATTTTGGATAGTGTTAACTAATGTATTATGGATGTACATCATACAAGGGATTCCATTCGAGAATACTCATGCCTCTAGTGGATTCCATAAAATTTTAAATCAAGCCAGAAGTAATCAAAATGATTTCTAACTCTGTTTGTTTTTCCAGACTACCTCATGACGATAAAAAGAATCATTTAAAAAAATTTATTTTACCAAATAAAACTGAAACAATTAAATATTAAAAATTTAAATTATGGTCAATCTAGATATAAAATATTTGTAGATAATATTAAATCAGTTTGAATAGTACCAACCTTAGCAACCCAAATAGAGCTAAATCAAAATAACTAAGAAAACAAATGGATGATTCTATATATTTCCCACCAAAAATTCAGGTTCACAATCAACTATGAAAAATAATCTATTGGATTCCTCATTAGTAATAAATAAATCAGAGCCAATGGAAGTATGGATAGTTTCAATTCCATTATCACAATCATCAAAAAAAAGTCTCGGAATTACTTCAATAATGAAACCTAATTTAGGTTGAAGATGATCTTAGACATAAAAAACATGTTTCTCCCTTGATGATAATACATATGGTTCATAGAAAGAAAGAGTTAATGTTATGTTAATAAATTTAAATCCACAATAATTAATAAATGTGCCCTGCCTTGTCATCAAATCAAACTACTGACATTTCATCATAGTGACTCGATCATGACAATATTATTATTTTTTCACCAACTCTATATTAAGCTAGATTTTAATATCAAGGTCTACTATTTGATGCACTAGCATAATAGTCTATTTTGGAAGTTAACATAACACGATCATGTTGTGTTCTCATGTTATTTTCTTTTTTAGTGATAGTAAATCTATACCCATTGATCATATTTGATTTATAGTCACAATCCACGATATTAGGACCAAAAACCAAAGCTCTTATTTCCTCAGAGATAGAGTCAGAAAACAAACACAATACCTAAAATATAAAGAAATATTCAACTTAATTAAATATTGAATTTATTAATTTATAATAGTTATATTTCTACCTTTAATTTCAACCAAGGAAAAAAACTATTTTCTATGTAAACTCTCTCTCCTTCTCAAAGATAAAGAATGATTATTTCTATTTGTCATTTATTTATGTTCCCTATAAATAAAAATAGAAATATTTTAACAAATATGTAAAATTATATGAGATGAGATAAGATATACAATTTTAATTAACTTACTTGATGTAGTCATCGAACCAATCATAGTTGAACAAAACTGTGTTATGTTCTATCTCTCACTCTTCTAGGATTAATGTGGCCAATGTATGTAATTCGATAATTCCACCTATTTGAGGAAGTTCTAGAAAAATAGGTTCAATTTTTTCATACTATTCTTCATTTCACATTGGTCTATTCATTCTCGTAGTAAGATCCGACAAATACATTGAGAAAAAAATCCATACATTCTTTAGCCAAGTAACCAATCATGATAGAACCTTCGAGATGATTCTTGTTCCATACAAAAGAATTCTATGTGTACATATTTATTTCAGTTTGAGACATCCAATGAAAAGAAACAGGTCTTATGATAAGTATTTCTGTTAGAAGATGGATAGTCAGATGCAACATGCATGTGAAAAATAATGGAGGGAATATTTTCCCTAACTCACACAAAATTAATGGTTTCTCTGCCAAAAAAAATTCAAGAAAGACTTGGAAAACTTATTATCACAAATATATATAATTAAATGGAACAATTGAATAACTAACACTCTTACATTATTGGACAAAAGATGGCAGATTTCTATTAGAATCAACTCATATAGAAGGATGTGATAATCAAGAGTCTTCAAAGATTTCAGCTTCAACTCTCTTCTATTGACTCGTTTTGATATATTTCATGAATAGCCATCAGGAACATTAGTAGTCGCTATTAATTCTTCAAATTTATTTTTTTCTATAGGATTCATCACAAAAGAAACACATAGAATATTCCATTTATTTTTACTGATACACACATGATGAAATTCTGGTCTGATGACCCAATCCACCAAGTCACACCAAGATCATAAATCATCTTTTTCTGTTCCCTTGACATTTAAAAGAATAGAAAGAAACATTTCAAAAATATTCTTTTCTATGTGCATTATGTCTAAGTAATGACATAAAAAATTGATTGACTAATAAGGAAACTCAAAGAAGATAATTCTCTTCTTCCAATTGTAACATATTTTTGTGGAAACATTTTTCCCCTTTCTAGATCTCATTTGACCCTTCCTAAATGAAAAAATTTAAATCTTTCAATTCATTAAGCACATCATTTCTAGACATACACTGAGGTGGATCGTCAGTCTCTATGGTATTTCTATATCTTTGATGATTATTTCTATATGGATGGTCCATTGGAAAGAATCTTCGATGTCCCATAAAAATGAAACTGTGATGATATTTCAAACTTATGGATCATGTATTCATCATACACATTGGACAAGATAGATTTTCCTTTGTGCTCCATCCAGAAATCATTGCATAAGTAGTAAAATCATTTATCATTCACATAATCATAACACACATGAAATATTTCTTTCAGACATGCATCGTATGTGCACACACCCAAATCCCAAAGAAGTTTCAACTCTTTTATTAAAGGATTCATGTATACGTCTATATCATTGTTGGGATCCTAAGGGCCATATATGAGTGTACTTATGAAAGTGAAAGGTTTTTTCATACACCACCATGGGGGAAGGTTATAAATGTGTATGAAAACTAACCATGTGTTGTGTGAAGTAAGCATCTTCCCAGATAGATTAAAACCATCACATAAAAGACCCAGCCTCACATTACTCACTTTAGATACAAAATCAAGATATCGAGCATCAAATATCTACCATGAAAATCCATTTGTAAGGTGAAAAAACTCATCATTATTCTTCTTTCTCTCGATGTCATTCCATCTCATTTTTTATTGATATTTCATCAGACATGAAAATATTATAGAGTCTAGGGATTAATAGAAAGTACTACATTACATTCTATGGCACGCGGGATGGTGTTCCACCCGCTTTTGGACTCCATCGAGATGTGTCATATTTTATACAATCCTTTCATTCCGTAGTTTCATCCCTAAATAAGCTATAATATTTTGGGAAAGAATGATTTTTTTTAAAAAAAATCATGGTACTCAACTAACTTCCATGTCGTATAATTGTTTAAGGAAATATCTATACCATCTGGAAGTAAGTCCTTAAAAAATTTTAAGAATGTAATCGATGGAAGTATTAGAAACCCCATACATGGTTTTCCCATGAAAAAAATTGGATTAAAAATTCTAGCTTTTTCAATTTACCGCATTGTCGATATACTAGATTTATGGAAGCATCGTTCAATTTTTTCACCCTATCAACATCATAATTTTCATTAGATGCATCATGTGTTCTCTTATCAAAGTATTAATGGGTTTAAATCCTTTCCTACTCGTGATGATGAATAAATAGAAACCGGTTATGTAACAAATTCTCCAATTTATTCCTCTCATTTGGATCATCAATATTTTGAGATTCTTTTTTCTATCCATTGTTATACCATACATATTAGTTTGTTTGAAAACCATATTTGGTTATATGGTAGCTCACTTCTTCATGGATCAACCAAGGTATTCCAACACAATTATAAAATGGTTAGTGTATGTGACCACTATCTGAAACATTTTCAAATGAAAAATCTAAAAATATCTCCAAATTATTTTGAAAATCGCTTGAGATCTGATCAGTTTCATACGTCCAACTTCTATCAATTTTGAAAAAAAATTATAAGCCATTTTGTGAAATCAATTCAACATGATAGAAGTTTAATCGAATATATATTTAAATAAATGAGAATTTTTCACTTTATATGAAACTATAACTGACAGAATACTCTACATGAGAATCATAATATAAAAGACAAAAAAATACTATATATATAACAAAATACTATAAATATAAAACCATGACATTGAATTCAATTATAAATATAATACCATGATTTTGGTTTGGTTTGGTTATTTTATTTGGATTGGTTCAGTGCATTCCTATTAGGTTTTTATTAAATATTCTTTAACTTAGCTCATTTTTTATCATTATTATAGAATTTTTTTAGTTGAGTTCAATTTAGTTCACATATTTTTATTTTAGTTTAGTTTGATGATGTTTAGTTTTATTGAGGTCTACTCAAGTCTAATTGGGTCAAATCAATTCATTTCAATTCAATTTAGTTGGTTTGGTCAAGTTGGTTCAGTTATGATACAAATAAGATTTTTAAGTTCGATTGGGTTTCAGTGTGTAAAGGTTTGATAGGTTTAGTTAATTTATTTTCAAGACTAATTAGGTAAGTTTGAAAAAATTTAGTTTGCTTAGGTTTTGATCAATTCATTTCAATTTAGTTTATTTAGTGGCTCATCATAAAGGAATAAATTGGGAGATTATTTGAAACATAGTGGATGTTTTGGAAAATCATTGTATAAAGACCATATTGGTGGATGATGTCCTTATATCCTAGTTATGAAACATCCCCTATTAGCACTATATTTTCTCTCAATTATTTCACAATAAACCCCAAAATGTAATAACATGTATAAAAAATAATATTATCATGATTTATCAAGTATTATATATATAAACAAATTAAATATTTATTAAAATAATAATATAGAATATATATATCAATAAATACATTATCAATCATTACTGCATCACTCCAAAACATATTCCACTAACTACTACCACCATATTATGATGACTCATGTCATACACTATGCTTATAACCTTTCGCCATTATTTTTTATTTGTGATCCATGTTTATTTGGGTTTGTGCCTCCTAGTTTGAAAATGAAAGGTTGTAAAGAGTTTCCACTCTATTTCAAAAGTGAAGTTTCTATAGTTGATATTTATATATTTGGGATTAGAATTTTAATAGTTGATTTAAGATCATTAGAATCCAAAATACTTTAAAAACCTCAGGTTCTTTGTTATTTATTATCCTGTAGACATTATTCACACATCAAATGCACTTATTGTTTAATGAAGATAGAATTTCCGAACACCAAATTGTTGTACCTCTCAAGGTGATATAATAACCAATTTGAGGAATGTAACCCTCTATGAGTTCTAATTTCAATTATAGGCATCCCCAATGAATTTACATAATTATGGAACACAACTAGAACAAATACTCAATTTCTTATCACCACCAAATATATTTTTATTAAAAGAAACTTTTATGGAGAAAGTGTGGAAAACCATACAGTACAACCCATCCATTAGACACTATAACACACAAAAAAATTATTAAAGACCTGCAGGAAACCACTTGACTTCACTTCCTTAAATAATTTCTAGGAAAGAGTTGTTACCTTTTTTCTGGGATCATCCCTGATAATATCCTCGAAATGAGAAGCCAACTTACTCCACACTCGCAATAACTCCTCCAAAACTATTTTCTTATTTTTGAAACCTCTAACTATAATTATGTGTTGTTTTCCAATCCACTCGATTTTCTCCTTGTTCATGTCTACTTGAATCAATATTTCTTGTATCCTTTCTGCAATCATAGCAGAAGCACATATGTGTACCTCCTTCTCTACCATTTCTTCCTCAGATTGTAACAACAACTTCCATGGCTCTTCCCTAATCACATCCTCTCCTTCCAGCTCTCCATACATCCCCCACCCCCACCTTAGAAGTTGAAACTGGTTCCCTCTTATGGAAATTTACTCCCTCTACACCAACCATACAAGTTCTGGCCTCACATCGTGGACCAGGGGTTACCGCCGGTGTCACCTCCTCTGTATGCAGTTTTAGCTCCTCTTGTTGATCTCCTTCCTTCGAGGGTTCATTTTCTTGATTTTGATATTCGAACACCATAGATTTCTATCCTTCCACTCCCTCCACTGGCTGGATCTCGAGTTCCTTGCGTATCCACCCTTTTTTGGCCGATCGAGTCTCCATCGGTCTTGGAAGGTAGGAGTAGTCTTTGCGCCCCTTCGGATTAAGATTCCTAGAAACAATGCTGCAACCCAGGTCCCTATTCTCCTTGTTACCTTTCTTCCTTCTTTGGCTATATAGGTATTTTATCACTCCCCCCAAGCCATTATCATAAAAAACTGCTCATCACCCTAAAACTCTACCTCATATGGACCCTTAGAATTGCCCTTAGACTCTCCCTCATTGCTCAAGCTTCCAAATTGGTTTCTAAGGTCAATGCAGGACAAAGTTCCCCTTGAGTTAGTGTCCTTATTGGTATCCAGTGTCCTGCGTACCCCATGTGAAGATTTCTCCAGATCATGGCCTACCTTTGACTTTCTCTCACCAAGAGATACCCAAATAGAGTTCCTGTTATTTCCAGTACACACCGCTATTGCATACGTGCATGGAGCCACTACCCCATAAGATGAACCAAAAGCACAAGTAGCTCTAACAAACTCCCTCAGAGACTGAGTAGGTGCATTGAGAGTGTTCAGAATTGCATCATCTACTCCAATGGAATAGGTTTCACCTTCCTTACTGCTAGAAGGGATAGCCAGATCACTCCGCAACCTTTTGAATACTTCCACAACACTAGGCCCTGGAGGGGAGGCCATAGCAGGTTTATGTATCATGTCACCACCCAATCACATGATATCCTCCATCTCAATATTCCCCTGAATAGAACCAGCAGACCCTACACCATTTTCAACAGCAAGAGAAAGGCCCTGGACACATTCCTTCTAGACCTCCAGAACAACTCCCTGTTGCCTCGCCCTTTGCCTACAGATCTCCAGATTATGTCCCAACATCTTACAGAAAGAACAATATTCACCCCTGGATTCAAAGATTATAGAATTCTTGTATCTGAATTCTTCTCCCACAACAATCCAGAAAAATTCAATAGGTTCATTCATGACATACACTTTGATACAAACCCTCTGGGAAATCGGGTGGCTCACTGTGCGGACTCGACTATTAGTACATAGGAAACGCCCAACCAAATTTCCAAGAAACTGAAGGATTGATGAATTTTGAAAAGTATGTGTGGGTTCTGAGAATCTTACCCAAATCTCCATCTTGGAAGGGTCTTGTTTCATGTGAAAGTCATATGACCATTTCAAAAGGAAGAAACGAGAGGTAACACATGAGTGAGGCATGCTCGACCACAGGTGAATCAGATCGTCCTCAGAGGCGAAGCGGGTCATAATATTTCTGGAGTTGAGAAGAAAAACTGTGACTTGCTCTTGTAAACCCCCTGATTCAAAAATATAGTGGTCGAATAAGTCCCCTGATGCCTGTCATTTCTTGAACTACACTGTCAAGGTCAGGTCCAGTAGGGAGGACGCCTCTGTAAATTCTAGGGATCAACTGCTTATCACACTAACTCGCTTTCCCTATACGACCATCATGCCAAGAATAAAAATGAAGATATGTTTAGAGAAAATTTAAGGGACCATCCATTATAGAAAATATATATAAAAACCTCACATTATAATGGGATGAATCTCCTTTGATATCCTTGAATAATAAGATAATATTAAAACCCACAAACATTTGGGATTTCTAATGATAAAAAAAAGATGACATGAAAAAACTATAACAAAATGGACACCCAAGGTAAGAATTACAACTAGGAGACTCAATATGTAGATTTATTAACAAAAAAAGATCAAGGGAGGTTTAAAAAGAAGAATAAGGTTAGAAGGATACTTGTGTGACTCCAATATTTGATAGGACTAAAAAGAGTATAGGAGGATGAGGTATTTCTGTAAACAAAATTCGTTCTTTCAATTTATTTTTTTAAACAATTTTCATCAGGATACCATATACATAATACTCCTCCACTAGGTAACTAATGGTCTACTTGGTATAACCCCTACATTTGACCCATCATTTAATTCCTAATGACTCAATGACTAGTTTATTTTTCACTGTATCCGTGACATGGATCTGATATTTTCCTATACTTCAAAATTAATTTTGAGATAACTAAAATATTTTAAAAAAACTTCCAAATAAATCATCAAGCACCAAAATTCATGATCAAAACAAAAAGCAAAACCAACCATGTCTTTTAATAAATTCTAATGAAATAGGAAAAATAAACCATGTTGAAACATATAACTTAGTTATAACTTAGTGATTTTAAGTGAAAGAACAAAACATTACTTGAATCAAGGATGGATTACTGGTTGGGAATAAGGGTTCATAGGTTGGTAAGAAGAGGGGAGCTCTCGTTTAGGAAAAATCAAAACACAAAACAAAAAACGAACTTGTATTTAAATCAATCCAAATGAAAAATGGAAAATTAAATCCCGGAAGAACATAAAACTCAGTTAGAACATACTGATTTGAAGTGAAAGAACAAAAAATTACATTTTGGGAATAATGGTTCGCATGATGGGAATAAGGGGATCTATACTTTAGGGTAGAATGAGGGTGGATCGATTATAGAGTGTCCACTGTGTATTTAGGGAATTCAATCTCAACAGTTTTAAAAAACCATTAGGATAGATGGTATATTCTAAAGGTTTTTTTAAACAGTTGGGATACCTGGATCTAATAGACCATATCCCAATAGTTTTGTGAAACCATTGGGAATGTTTTCTCTAAAGATCCCTATGCCATTGGTTTGATGAAACCATTGGGATAAGGTCATTGGTATAAGTTGGATTTCTAGTAGTGTAAATTTATCATGGTTTTATAATAAAGGTGTTCTCAATTTATCATTAATTCTTGTGTGCTTTGAATATTATATAAATTGTAGGTTGATAAAAACTCATCAATGTATGAATTTGAATTGTCCCTAATCAATGAACATCGTAGAGTATTATGGGTTTTGATGATATTATAATATTATCATGAGTAGAATTTAAAATATGATATAGAGTAGACTACTAAGATGGAAAGGGGATATTTATGATCAGGACTAGAAAACCAAATTATATCACATGGAATGTCATACGATCATTGATATACTTAGGGGGTGTTTTATATGTATCCTCATCTTCTAGGAGTGCTAATGATCATGTAGTCAGTTGAATTTGAGAAAAATGGGATGCGTACTCTTGTATAACAAGTATGATATTTACTCCCCTAATTGAAATAGACAATGGAAATGAATGGTCATGTTTAGTTGAGTTATATATGATGCATTAAACTATTTTAATTAATGGAATGTGATTTATTCATTCCACTTGGTTGGTCAATTTCAGATAATCAAGAACACATTAGGTGGTCCATACTAGACCAACATGTTTCATGTCTAGTGGATGACTCGATGTCTTAAAAAATGTCTTATATAAGCTTGCATAATATTTATAGAGACACATATTATGGAATACATGTTCAAATGGATATATAAGTGTGTTCATTGAGATCATGTCAAACCCCCTTATATCTTGAATAAAAATGATGTTTTTCAAGTGGTCGCTCTTTTATTACAATTATGGGTTAAGAAATCATAATTGTATATGATGCTAAAATGGATCATAAGATCATAGGCTAATCCATGGAATGAGGATTAATTTTAGTAAAAATTGATTGTCTAAAATTTAAAAAGGTTTATACAATAATCTAATATAATATAGTATGGATGGATTCATAAAAAGTTATGATGTTTTGTATAAAATATGAGAGGCTTTAGTATAAGGGGTAGATTATTTTATTTATGTGCTAAAGCATGAACTATGTGGTGAGATTCACCACTCTATGGTTTGTGTTATATTGTGGTTATTGATAATATGATTTGATGTTCATTATGATTGGTATTATATATTTATTGCTAAACTATTCTATAATGATTATCATGTTGTGTCAACTTTGTAAAATATCATGTGATGAGGTGTAGACTGTTTATTGATTTTCAAAAGAATTTAACAATCACATTACATAAATGTGGATTCATTGAAATATACACAATGGGAATGAAAATTAACCTTTGGAAAATCCCATATCCCTATGTGTTTATTTCTTAATGTGGATATTTTTCTATAACATAGATAAAAAGAAACCTTTAGTTTTATTTTCAGAGGGAGAAATAACTGGAAAAAAAATAGCATATGATGATTGCTGAGAATTTGTTTTACTCATACAATATTGAGGGAGTATTTTTAAATAAAAGGCATAAACAATGGATCAATAAAATTCTTGGGAAGTTTCATGATGGATTTTGATAGACTAAGGTTAGCATAGTGGATTTTTGACCAATGGCGAAGGCATGGAAAATCTAACTTACAAATTTTAACATAACTCTTATTTTCTTCACTAAAAAAAGTTCATGTAGACTTGGAGTGATAGAAAATATTTTATATTACTACTTGGAGTTATTGAAAATTGTGGAAATTGTAACATATTTTGGAGTCATGAGAAACTTAGGAATTTTCAATAAAATCAAAGAGAGATAATGTTGAAACATATGTTGATCAAAAAATTAAAATGATGAAAAGTAATCTAAAATTATCATTTTTATTCTTAATTGGTTTTAATAAATGGAATATGTATAAAATAAAGGTTAAAATAAGTCCTAATAGGTTTATTAAATGAATACATAAATCACATTATCTTATATGTCAACATGATGAATATAATATGTCTATAATGAAGGTTACAAGATGTTTGATAAATGATTTAATGAAGACAAAAATCACATCATCGTATTTGTCAACATGTTTTTGTGATATTATAGATGGTTTGAAGAATTTTTTTGGGTGACAATGAATATATCATGCCATGGTGAAAATTTACTACCCAGTGACAATGAAAATTAAAGAGAAAAAAAGATGTGCACAACACAATGGATATTTAAATAAGAGATTCAAATCAAATTTTGAACATAACCCTATCCACCTATAATTTTTTTTAAGCAAATAACTAAGAATAAGTGAGATACACAGTCAGATCAAGGAATACAACAACAAATTCACATGCATATAAGGTCGATCACATCTATAACCATGGAACACAACGTAAGTAAATAAAACTGTAGTAAACACATAGGCTCAAGGACTTAACCCTGTGACCTACCCTCACCCCGCCAAACCCAAAACACCCCACCACCACCAATAGGGAAACAAATACACATGAATACATTCAGTATTAACTAACATAAAAAAGTTAACATTATTTTTTGACTCACTTATAGAGAGATGTCTATGTGAAATGGATTCATCAAAGCTTTATCATAGAGCACTCAGAGATCCAGAGAACTATGTGTTCCAGGATTCGTTTCCTTGCTTTGAGTACACCTTCAGAGTCGCTAAATTTTTCCAAATCACCTATAATAAAAACACCAAATAGTATCCTAAAATGAATTTTGATTTATTAAGATGATACATATGATTTCTATTGGATAAATTTTTCATACCTTCAATTTTTAAAGGTTCCTACGAACACCCTCTCATATCAATTACATGACCACAATTTCCACAAGATATCACATAGGATGGAACATTAATTTTTTAACAAAAAAATGAGTACACAAACAAGATAAAATCCTATGAAAAACATCATGACTTATGCATATAGGTTTTAATAGATTCATTATGACATCTCACTTGTTTAATATGCCTTGGCATGATTTTTGTGGCAATGAAATGAATTAATACCTTTTTATAATTTGTTTCACTTGCCTTTTTTGTTTACTCTTACATGGCTGCATGGAATCTTACTTGTGAATTTTCCCTTTTCTGGTTTTATCCTATTTTATATACCATTTTTTGTTTCTAAGAACCCTGCTCGTTGTTTTCCTTATGATATCTCATGGAATTTTTATGTATCGTCGATTGTGTGTGATCTGATTGTCTATATTGGCTCCTGGTGTGTTTCTTTGATTAGGTTCAATATGATGAAACATCATCCCACCTATCCTATTATGCCACTTGGATCATGTGCTCTCTTGGATGTGGTTATCCAAACCATCTTGGTGATATGAGCCATCCACATGGTTTATATCTCGTGCCTTCACCTGACCTGCCTGACATTTTCCTCTGGAACTCATTCATTGTTCTCCCAAGTTGTTATTCTCGATGAATTATAGGGTTTTATCTCAGGTTCCTTAGAAAAACCTCGACGAGAGTGATTATAATCCAACTCCATGAAGAAAAATTACAAACCTTCCAGAAGACTTCAGCCACCCGAACCCCCCTCTACCATTTTACGTTCCACGTCCTGCAACCGGAGTACTTCTCCAGTGGAGAATCAGTGGGTATTATCTCGGTTTTGGGTATTCGGATGACTACGCCTCAAGCGTTAATAGTTTTGATAATATTTTCATTGTAAAAAAGATCTAGATTGTAGTTCTTGGATCTATAGTGACTTATCTTTTCTTTGTCATGTATACTATTGTATCCATCTTGTGTGTGTGAATGAGTCTATCCAAGAGTGGATGGGGCAGACTCTATGTGGCAGGGTTGACCAATACCCCTTAGTTCAGCAAGGTCGGCCTCCTCAAATAGTTGTTGTGGTCCTTTTATTTCTACATTCGAGTCTGTAATATGTGATTGTCTTATTCCTTGATTTCTTAATAAATTGGTTTCCTTAGTGGTGTTCTCGTCATTTACATAGGTCCCCTTGGGGCCGAATCACGTTACCTATGTTGTCCTCTTTATATTATTGCATCAGTTGTTTATCTTATCCCAATATCTTGACTGAGTTTACCATTCTTGATCCATTTTTATAATATCTAATCTTTCAATTAAAACTTACCAATTGTTCATCATTATACAAAACAGTGGATCTTGGCTTATCTAGGGTTTAAGTAGTTAACCCCAAAAAGTGGAATCAGAGCCTACTGTTTCATTTCTTTGGGTTTGACTAAGTTTCATATTTATAAGTTTAATGGTGAGAATGATTTTAATATTTGTATAATTAAGATGAAATCCTTCTTAGATCATGATGAATTTATTGATGCCCTTGCTGGATCTAGGAAGAAAATCACCACCACTGCACCTGATGGGCAGGCTCCCACATCTTTTGTAGATGTCCCTAAGGAGACCCTTATGAAAGACCATAGTTTAATCCTTTTATCTTTAGGAGAAAAATTCTTAAGATAAGTTTCATATGAGTCCTCTACCACTCGTATATGGTCCAAATTGGAATACTTTTATATGAAAAAATCACTTGTTGGAAGGATATGTAAGAAAATGAGATTATATACATTCAAAATGTGACCTAAAATTGCAGTTGGAATACACATTGATAAATTTAAGAAAATCTTATTAGACCTAGACAACATTGGCATTAAATTGGATGATGAAAACCAAACCATTATATTGTTAACATAATTATATGATTCATTTAACTCTGTTAAAGACTCTATTATGTATGGAAAAGAAACATTAACTCTTGAAGAAGTAAAATATTATTTTAACTATAAATACCTTCAAATAAAGGGTAGTTTGAAAACTGAGGTTGAGGGTTTAAATTTTAGGAACATAGGTGAAACTAGAGGCCTAAGTGAATCAAGGGGTAGGAGAAAATATAGGGGTAAGTCCAAGAAATATAGAAGAACGTCTAAATGCAAGGTAATCAAAGGTTTTCAATGTAAAAAACCTGGACATATCAAGTGGAACTGTCATAATAGGAAGAGTGACTATAAAGATAGTAATAATGACCATTTCTTATTAGTCAAACAAAAAATTGACACTACTGATGTGTTAAATGTCACTGACATAGCCGTCTTAGATGAATGGATCCTAGATTCAGGATGCTCATTTAACATGTAACCTAGGAAGGAGTTCCTTACTATGTTAAGGGAATCCAAGTATGATGAGGTTTTTCAAGGGAATAATAGGAGCTTCCACGTTATGGGAATATGATCAATTTCGCTTGAGCTTCATGATGGGTCTGTCAAGTATCTTGAAGAAGTTAGGTGGGTACCCAAATTGAAAATAAACCTTATATACCTAAGAATAATTTACCAGAAAGGGTATTACATTAAGTCTAGATCTGGTAGCCTTGGAGTATCCCAAGGATCCCTCATAGTTATGAAAGAAACCCTTCTCAATGGCATGTATGTGTTAGATGGAAGGGTGTATAGAAATCAGTTGAATGCCTCTTCTTGTTCAGAAATTGATTCCACTACATTATGGCATATGAGACTAGGGCATGTTATTGCCAAGGGTCTTAGTGAGCGTAAGAAATAGGGACTTCTAAGTAACATTACTCCTAGAAGTCTTCCCTTTTGTGAAGATTGTGTATATGGGAAGTCCATGAGAGTCAGTTTCAGTAGGTCTTTGTATAAGGCTAAAGAACCTTCTGAATGTGTACATTCTGATCTCTGGGGTCCTTCTAGGGTCACCTCCCATGGTGGAGGCTTATACTTTGTGAATTTTATCATAATTATGCATTTTTTTAGTTGTTTTTTTAGATGGATCATTTCATATCTTTGGTCTCTACTCAGATCATATTAAATAAATGGGATCACAATGTGATCCATGTGAAGAAAGTAATATAAGATGCTGCCAAACCTATAATGGTGTAGTTTCCAATAAATTTACAACACATGTATAAATTCATAATAATGGAGATGATCATAGTATAATAAGAAAAAGTATGATATAACGACATATTTTTGTTAATATTGGTGGGAAAATACTATCATTTAAAGGTGCCACCTGGAAATATGAAATATCTATAGACACATAAAACCACTAAAACTAGTCAGAACGATCTTCACATGTACTAGTAATTTTCAAATATTCTTGATTATATGATTGAACATCAGCTCCAAAGCTTCCCAGGAAGTATTCTTTTACATAAGTAGTATATGAGTCCTGCATAATAGATAGCCATTACAATCAGTTAAAAACCATGTATTTACAATCACTGTTCATATAAAAAATTCCATCAGAAACAATTTCTACACATTATGATTTCCTGATGATTTACTTAAATAACTGAACTGATCCCAAGTATGGAAAAACCAAGAAAGACTACAAACTAAGAAATTAAATTTCATATTCGATCATCAAATGAAATAAAAAAATAAAGGATTTAAGTAGCCAACCCAGGTAGTTGAAATTGATGCCAAAGGGGGTATTATAGTTAAATAAAGAAGATCTAAAAGTAACCAAATAATAGGTGAATACCAAAAAATCATGTACATCCTTATTAGCATGAACAAGTAGTGAAAATAGCTTTTTAGGATTACCATAATAAATCAGCAACATTTATTAATACATCAATAGCCTTGACAGTTGCAATGAAACAAGTTTTTCCATAACTAAACCAGTTTTAATATAGTTTATAAAAGTTAAGATAGAATATAAATTTTTACAAAACAAGATGATAATACAAAAAATCCTAAAAACAATAAAAAATGCTACAAAATAAAAATAATAACTCCCTACTGTGGAAACTACATCATCTTCTAGAAAGAACGGGAAATCCACATCATTCTTGAGATGGACAGGCACAAATAATCACAATAGAAACAAGTAAACTGATCAATGAAACCCAAAAGAAAAATTTCATTGTGATGTATAAAAAACCAAAAAACTACGCTACATATTTGAAAAAAAACATGCATGGTTTCATGTGGTTTTACGTTGAAGAACCTATGAGAAGATTTTCCTTGGGGGAAATTGAAGAAAAATTTTCAAATGGTATAAATGTTCTTTACACCAAGGGATAGAGTTCCCACACAAACATTACTTTATCTACCATGGTGAAAATAGATCATGCCGTGGTGAAGTTCAATAGAAAATAGATGAGAAAACTGTTGTGGATGATTGTTGTGGTTTGGTGAAGTTATTGCCGAAAACAACTTCAGCAGGTGAACCACATCTTGTGGCTACATCATTAGTGAAGCTCCTATAGAAAGGAGGTTTTGGTAGAGTCAATATCCAAAACATATTGAATATATACAACATGCTATGAAATATAGTCATGATTAAGTAATTAAATGCATGAATATGTATCTAAAATAGGGGGAATAGAAGAAACACAACCATAGCACGTGATGTTTAAAATAATGTGTTTAAAAAAAATCCATGGATGAAATGTGACCGAGGAGGAATCACACTGTCGTAATGAACGGTCCTATGGATGACAAGGGATCTTGGAGAAAGAAAACTAGGAGTGATTCAAACCCAATTTTATTTGTCAATTCTGAAGTTTCCATGGGCTTGCTACCTTTTATCAAATATTTATCTGAGATTTTAGGTCAATTCTTGTGCTTCTTATAAATTTCTTGAAAAAGCGAAAATTCATTGGGAGAATTTTTTTAAGTAGGTTTTTTAAAATAAAATATTTTTAAAGAAAGTAATATTTCAAAACTATCGCTTTTAGGTTTTGGGTAAAAGACGAAAACCCCATTGCTGCCTTTTTTCTTAAACTCAAAAATTAATATTTTTTGTATTTTAATTTTTTTATTTTTATATTGTTTTGTTTATATATATATATAAACAAAACATTTCACCATAATTTATCTAATATTTAATATCCAGCTATAATAGCATTACAACTGTCTAGATTCTAAGAGAAGCCCTCACCAAGGGCTTCCTTTTATAAGAGGGCTTACCCTAAAAATCATTTTGTATTTCCAATATGGGATTCTGGTTCTCCCTTTCCTGTGCAGAATATTCTGCATTTTTGATGTGTGATTCTATTTCAAGTACATGCCTTTAAAATCCTATAAAATATAAACTATAAGACCAACAAAAATGAAACTTAATACAAGGATTAAACATATAACAAATAGTTGAAAATAAAAAAAATTTGTAAAAACTGTTGATGGAAGATAATTTATATACTTTCAAATAAACCTACATGAAACTTAAAAATGTTTCAAGTACCTGAAATTAAAAACCTATAAAATGTAAACTATAAGGAAAACATAAATGAAACTTAAAACATGGTTTAAAAATATAAAAAATAGTTGAAAATAAACTGAATTTCATAAAAAAAATTATGAAAAATAATTTATACATGCTTTAAAAACCACATACTTGAAACTTAAAAATGTTTCAAGTATGTGCCTTTGAAAGGATATAAAATATAAACTATAAGACCAATATAAATGAAACTTAAAACATGGATTAAACATATAATAAATTATTTAATTAATTAATTAGTATTAATAATTTATTATATAATTATTATTTACATAATAGTTAATTAGTTAATTAGTAATATAATTATAAATTATAATTATTCATTATAATTATTAATTAGTAATTATTATATATTATTATATAATAATTAATTAGTTAGTTAGTAATATAATTATTAATTATATAATAGTTAATTAGTTATTTTTTTAGAAAGATATAGTCGAGGTCCTTTTTAGAATTAGTTAATTAGTAATATAATTATAAATTATAATTATTCATTATAATTATTAATTATTATTTATGAAAAATTATTAAATAATAATTAATTGGTTAATTGGAAATATAATTATTAATTATATAATATTTAATTAGTTAATTAGTAGTATAATTATTCGTTATATATATAAATTAGTAATTATTAAAAATTAATATATAATAATTAATTAGTTAATTAGTAATATAATTATTCTTTATAATTATTCATTATAATTATTCATTATAATTATTCATTATAATTATTCATTATAATCATTCATTATAATTATTAATTATTAATTATTAATTATTAACTATTTATTAGTTAATTGGTAATATAATTATTAATTATATTACTATTATTTGTATAATAATTATTTAGTTAATTTTTAATTATTAATAATTAACTAGTAAATTAGTAATATAATTCTTAATTATTAATATAATTATTAATTATTTAATAATTAATTAGTTACTTAGTAATATAATTATTAATTATATAATAATTAATTAATTAACTAGTGATATAATTATTAATTATATAATTAGTAATTAGTTAATAAGTAGTTATTAATCATTAATTATATAATAATTAATTAGCTGATTAGTAATATAATTATTAATTATATAATAGTTAATTAGTTAATGTTTTGAGAAAGATGTAGTCGAGAACTTTTTTATAATTAGTTAATTAGTAATATAATTATAAATTATAATTATTCATTGTAACTATTAATTATTATTTATTAAAAATTATTATATAATAATTAATTAGTTAATTAGTAATATAATTATTAATTATATAATAGTTAATTAGTTAATTAGTAATATAATTATAAATTGTAAATTTTCATTATAATTTTTAAATTTAATTATTATAAATCATTATATAATAATTAATTAGTTAATTATTATATAATTAATTACTAAAAATTACTAATTAACTAATTAATTATTATATAATTAATTATTAATAATACTAATTTATTAATTAAATAATTTATTATATGTTTAATCCATGTTTTAAGTTTCATTTATATTGGTCTTATAGTTTATATTTTATAGGATTTCAAAGGCACGTACTTGAAACATTTTTAAGTTTCAAGTAGGTGGTTTTGAAAGCTTATAAATTAATTTTCATGAACATTTTTTATGAAATTATTTTTATTTTAAACTATTTTCTATATATTTAATCGATTTTTTATGTTTCATTTATGTTGGACTTGTAGTTTATCTTGTATAGACTTTCAAAGTCACGTACTTGAAACGTTGTTAAGTTTCAAGTATGTGTCTTTGAAAACTTATAAATTATTTTCCATCAACATTTTTTATGAAATTATTTTTAATTTCAACAATTTTTTATATTTTTAATACATTTTTATGTTTCATTTATGTTGGTCTTATAGTTTATATTTGATATGCTTTCAAAGTCACACACTTGAAACATTTTTATGTTTGAAGTAGGTATCTTTCAATCCTTATAAATTATTTTTTGTCATCATTTTTTATGAAATTAATTTAATTTTAAACTATTTATTATATGTTTAATCCATTTTTAAAGTTTCATTTATATTAGTCGAATAGTTTATATTTTATTGTCTTTCAAAGTCACACATTTGAAACAGAATCCCACATCAGAAATGTAGAATGTTCTACATAGGAATGGAAGAACCAGAATCCCATACCAGATGTACATAATGATTTCTAGGGTAAGATCTCTTATAAAAGGGAGTCATGGGTGAGAGCTTTTGTCAAAATCTAGACCGCAATAATGGTAGTACTGTTGTATTTTAAATAGAAGATAAATTCTTTTGATTTTTTTTTATTTTTGTTTTGTGTTGTTTATATATATAAACAAAAAACATTAAAAAAATTGAAAAACAATATTTTTTTGGGTTTAGTAGAAAGGTGGCATTGGCGATGCCGCCTTTGAGGTGTATTTTTAAGAATATTTTTAACCCAACTATTTAAAAAAAACATATTAAAAAAACTTCATTAGGGCAGCATAGCTAAAGAGAGTTTTTCCTCCATTAACGAGAAGATTTACGCAATGGTACAAGTCATGAAGCCTTGAGAGTTGTACTTTTTCCAGTGAGAATCTATCCTCCATGGCACCCATGAGGCTCTCAAATACATGCATTCCAAGAATAATTTCAATAGGATGCATGTGTGATGGGTCACCTTCCCGCATCAATTCAATTTTTGCGGTTAAGCATAAGAGTGGTCATAAAAATCAAGTGGAAGACACATTAGGAATGTGTGCTCATACACTCATCATCCTTTGGAATGAGTTAGTGGGATTCAAATGTTTAAAAGACCAATACCCTTAAGATTTTGATTTCACCGAGGAATGGGCATGTTGCCAACAAGGTATGTCTATTTTCCCTTTTATTTTGAAGGATGAATTACATTTTTTTCCAAGACCTCTTATGCATCCCACAAGGATCATTAGGGTAGAGCATAGCCAGGAAGCTTCACCATAATGGGTATTTAGGAAAAGAAAAACCATTTCATTGGTAGAGAGGTAAATCTATTGGTCATAACTAGAACAAGATGTTTCTAAAGTGATGAAAATGTGTATAACCTACTAGGGGAACAAGGGGTATGCAAAAAAATATTGGCTCGTATATGCCACTACCCATTTTGTAGTCTCCATGGAAAATTTCTCAATTTATTTTTTTCTTAGAGATACCCTGTACTCAATGGTCCCATGACTCTATCTTTCTTGTGGTAGATTGATTCTCAAAGATAACACAATTCATTCTTTGCAAAAATGAAATTTATGCTTCTTATATTCCAACATTATTCTTTTAGGAAGTGGTGTGCCCCCAAATCATTTAGAAAACCATCATGTCTGACTATGACACCCATTTTTCTGCCACTTTTAGTTTACTCCATGGAGAATATTTTATAAAGATTTGAATTTTAGCCGCTCCTTCCATCCCCAGGAGGATAGAAAAACCAAATTCATCAAGTACACTCACAAAACTCTTATTTGTTTCTTTTGTGGTGATTTTCATAATCAATGGGATCTCATCTTCACCCCAACTGTGTTTTCAATAAAAAACATGGTAAATCAAACCACGAGGAAAACTCCTTTCAAAGTGGCATACCGACAAGCATCAATGCATACCCTTGATCTAATCTTGTTACCCAAGACTCTTGGATATAGTGTGACTACCGAGCATATGGTATCTTAAATCTACTACATTCAAGATAAATCGATTCATAATAGTGAAAAATATGAATAAAAAGTAGAAATAAGAGGCTGGAAAGAAGCACAGACAGACTGTTTTCAAAGTGGGAGATCTCATCATGGTTCACATCTGAAAGGAAGGATTCCCAATGGGAACCTACAACAAGTTGAAACAAAAAAATATTGGTTCTTTAATAGTTCTAAAATGTCTCAATTATAATGATTATGTTGTGGACTTTATATAATTTTGGGATATTTCACCTACATTTAATATTACTAACTTGAAATTATTACTTCAGATGAGCTGATTTATCCTCTATCAGACTCGAGGTTCCTAGAGGTGGAGACCGACGTAGCGCCTTAACAACCAGCCAGCACATACTTGCCTAGAACACCACATGGGATCTCTTTTATTCTCCTATTTTATTATTATTTTTCTTCTAGCTTTGAATATTTTATATACAAATTAATCTTTTATTTTTTAAGGGTTTATGACTTTAAATTGGGTGTTATTTGTTGATTGTAATCAACTATTTTCGGATTAATATAATTCCCCCGAGAGTGTTCTACTGTTTATTTATGTTCTATATGAGATTCTTGTATAAGGGCTTACTTCATCTTCTGTCACTACATTACAAAATAATTCATATAACTATATGGAAACCTCGCCATAACTGCACGTGTATTACAAATTCCACAGGCTAATGACCGCCTTCTCCTTAAACATATTTTCACATCCAAATCATCTTGTATGTACTTAAATCACTACATAATCATCCTAAAACATATCTAGGATGTGAAACAACTCTTATAACTCAAAATAAACCATACATTACTATTTATGAGATCAATACAAAAAATAAATTTCCATACTGCATAAAATATCTCATGAACATCTCAGAGCATTTCCTCCTTTCATACCTCCACAAAACATGTCTAAGAGCATAATTATATAGTTTATGATAGAGAATATAGAAGACTGACTACTATATATATCAAATAATAGGAGAAGGAAATATAGGTGGGAGAAAGAAGATGGTTGGAGAAGAAAACTCACGAGAGCATAGCTCTGTTGCTCCTCGCTCAAGCCTTATGGTTAAAATTCTAAGCCTATGGCCAAACTACAACCCTCAAAAATAGTTTATTACTACCTTACCCTTAATCACCCCTAGATTATATAATCAATCCCCAACCCCATACATGGCCAGATAATCTTCTTCTCCTAATAGAATAACAACATCCCCTCCCTTTGCTTACACGTGGACCCAAAAGGCCCCCCGAGACAAAATCTTACCTCTATGCCACTATTACCCCCACTCTCTTATATTAGGGTCTCTATCAATCGCACCACCCTGAAATTTAGTCTTTTCATCAAGACTATAAAAAAGTGTTTAGTCTACGGGGGAGAACCAAGTGACCTACTAGATAATCATCTGTACTTTATCATTATAGGAAGAACTTATCAGCACTATGGATTGAAGACTATGGTGCTGATGACTTTTATAATTTACCCTTGCCACATATGTACACCAAGAGATTTCCCAAATTCCTTTTACTCCATCATGGATAAACTTTGGATAAATTTAGGTGGAATAAGACTTCTACCTCCCTTCGTTTTTCTTGTAAAAATTGTATGGTCCCATCTTGTCATCTGCATGGTCTAGAATTTTGCCTAGAATTGGGTTGTTGGTTCATGTAGTTGAACCCAACTGTATATCACCACCTATATAACAAGTTGTGTATTTTCCTAGAAATAGGACTCTACTCAAGGGAGACATTCCACTGGGAGTTCCTCCTCTTATACCTCCATAGTTCTAAATATCGCAGAATACACCTCAGGCAGCATGAGCATCTGATCAAGTTCCTTTTGTAGCAATGGTTTCTTTTAAATGGTTGGATTCACCATGAATTACAAAGGTTATTAATGTACTTCATTATATGATCATCATTACCCTTGTTTATGAACAAATTATACTACACACCGTGTTGTCGCATTGTAACCAAGTCACATGATTTACTATTGTAAAAGATAGATAACCCCTCCACACGAGTGACCAAACCCAAGTATCACCCCTACCGCACTTCAGTCATCATCTGCAGGAGCGAAGGTCGCACCTAATTGTGATGATATATCTTCACAAAGTGAGCAAAATTGATCTATGGTTGGTGTTGTTCAACCCAATCGAGCAACCAAGTTGTGCGAGTTGTTTAGAACTAAACTTGCACTTGCAGTTCATTGAAGAGAATGACGTTGATCTATAGTAGGTGTTAATCCACCTCATTGAGAATCATAATCATCATTTTGTTTTCATATTTTTTTCTTTTCCTCTTTTTTTTCCTCCCCAAAAGAAAATTTGGGTTCTCTCCTCCCAAGGAAGGGAATTTTGGTAGTGTGAACCTTCTTTGAGATAGAACCAGTGTGATGTGTCATTGTAGAGAGTGAGAAAAAGTGTGTCACGTCAGAAGGAAATTTAGGCATGTTATTCTTCTCTAAAGAAGTTTTAAGGTGCATACCTTTTGTAGAATCATCAGGATTCACATTGATAAATTGTTTTGTAGATGAAGAAAAAACATAACAAAATAAGAAGAATAAGATAATGAACATAGACACAAATATTTACATGGTTCAGAAATAATCCCTACTTCAATAGAGAGGCAAGAATCAATTCACTAAAATCAGGATTAGAATTATAGGGTGGTTTTAGAGTTTTAAACAAACTAAAACCCTAGATTTAATGAGCTAACAAATAAGATGAAGAATTGTGTCACCAATCACACAATAATTTCACTTTACTACAATGAATGGTGGATCGAATTTTTCACTACTACAGTGATGAATCCACCCAAGTCCAATCTGTTATATTCATCGATGGATGGAAGTTTACAGAGCTATAATGATATGTCACATGACGTTATAAAAATTATGTGTGGATACAGTTCTCTATCGAGGTCATCATCCAGTTCTGCTACAATTGGTCAGAGATGCTACAATTACCCAAAATTTGGTTCGGGGGCCTTTGACCCTTGAAGAAGGGGAATGTTACTTCCTGAAACCCCCAACGAGATCACCATATAGCTCGATCCACATGAGTTAGAGTACGGTGTGCAATATGGGCCGCTAGCATTCGGCCCAACATCATCAAAATAGATCATGCTACACCAATTCAATAGTTCCACCTTTTAATTCAAGACGATTGGGCATGCCTCCTCTGAGCGAAGAAACATCAGTGTAATAATGATGAAGGGGAAAGCAGTTGTGTATGTTGTGGTAGAATTTGAGATCTACGGAATATAGTTCAGAAGTAAGTGTATCCACTAGTCTTGGTGAAGCTGACAAAAGAAGGTGAGGAAGAAAGGTAGACGGTCATGACCTCCTTCATTACACCCCGTCTGTTGAAAATGATACTGATAGTGCACCCTCACCTGAGGAAGGTACATGTAGTTGTGTGTGTTTTGGAAGAATAAAATTGGTGGTGGTCATTTCCTCTAAAATCAAGGTGGTTGGGCACGTCTCTTTCGAACAACAAGATGGGGCCAACCGTAGGGAGTGAGGAAGACGACAAGTCAGATCATATGATAGAGAACAAAGAAGACCGAAAACCTTGTATATTGAATAATAGGACTATAAAATACAAAAAGGGGGAATAATATTGTTGGATAAGATACTTATAGAGAGAACTATTTCTCCTCACGCAAGCCATGCTACTTAATTCCAATCCTATGGCCAAATTGGGTAAACAACCCTGATACAATGGTTCCTTCCTCCTTCCCCTTACTCACCGCATCCCCATACATAGATCTGGAATCTTCTCTCCTTAATATAATAACAACATACTCTCCTTTTTCTTACATGTAGACCCAAATAGTCCCGCTTAAAAAACTCCCTTACCTTTATAAAACCTTTACCCCTACTCGATTGTGTCCATGTCTATCACTTTATAACTTCATAACATAGGTTTCTTCCATGGTGTTGGAGTTGGTTCCGTATAACCAACATTTTTATACTTTATGATAACCTCTATTCATGGTTTTTAATATCAATAAACTTATTATCATATCATGGTTTTTCTTATATGTAACATAGTATGTGATAACTTTCCAAGTGTAGTGATCTCACTAAAAGGTCACAGTAGTTCCCCGCTATGATGAGAACACATGAGTGCTATGAAACTATTCTTAAATATATGTTCTATATCCGGATGGTATCATTTGATGGAAAAATGATATAGGATATTAGGGGTGGAGACTCAAAGGACATCGAGACACCTTTTTATGTTGTATGCCCTTAGTAATATCTAGTAGGGTATTTTGAGAAAGAGACCCACCAGTAGGAAAACCAAATTTATATGTGTCATTGGATGTTCCTATCTATGAGTGCATGTATTATTCCTTAGAATTTAATATTATTATTAATTATTATTATGAGTCACGTGCTTTGATGTATTGATTAAAACCATGATGATAGATGTTCGCGGTGAGGTAGGATATGTTGAGTACATCACGATTAATATTTCATTAATGAATAATGCAAAAAGGATTTTCCACTTTTGTTTTTTTTAAAAGTTGATATCTGAGTCCCTTTGATGGAAATGATGTAACCTAAATAAATCCTTTTCCATGTTGTTCTATAGACAAGTTCAATTTCTACGAAGTCAAATAAAGAGAAATCAAGCACATAGGATGATGGTACCAATATACAACCTACTTTATTCGAGATATCATGATTTAGGGATTATATTACACAGTAATCATTCGTATGAGGTATCATGTTTTTGCGTCATTTGGTGTTTTGGTGTGTTTCTAGACACTAACCTTGGACTTTAGACTGCTTCACCTAATTCCATTGAGAAAGAGGCCCAGAGGGTCACACACTAAGTGTATCTAGAATATCAGTTAAATAATATATTATTATTAATTATTTAACAAGTTTAATAAATATTATTATCAAATGTGTTTTAATAATTATTCATGTATGCTTGATCACATATAAATATTTATTTTTTATTTAGTGAATATAATGTTTATATATATTTGGGAGAATAATGCAGTGATATGTATTTTATAAATAAATAGTCATTATTCAAGGCCCGATAAATATTATGGAGGAATGACGAACTGAGTTTTATGGTTCGGGGAGAAATAAAAAATAAAAAATATTATTTTATTAAATAATAATTAATTTAATTTACAAGTTACATGAATGTTGAGAAATAATAATATTATTATTATTATTTGACATGGGGTTTCATAGGGATTAAATAAATAATAAAGGGCACTTGTGAAATTATTTTATTTTTACCCTAGCGATATATAAACCCAATTATATTATTTTCTTAATAAGCCAATACATTTTGTTTGGTTGTGCACAATGGTTTTGTAGAATTCTCCCAGGCCCTATAGAGATCATTTCTCTATGAACACTCCTAATAATAGAGAGCTACCTCCCACTCTCAAGTCAAGAGAGACCCAGGTGAACGCTTTGGAAGTGATTCTTGAGGTGATCAAAAGCGGATGATGAAAGCAATAAGATCGGTCGTGGTAGTACACATAGATTCCTTTGATGATGTTAAGAGATTTTTGGAAAACCTTTGGATCACTACTATATGGAATCTATTTTGATTCCTAAAACGCAATGATGGAACAATATAGATCTGTTATCAGATCCATCAATGAAGAAAGAATTCCAACAATATAATTATTTAATTAAATAAATTTATTATGAATAATATGTGATGATCCTCTCTCTGGTTACGACATTATATCCATTGTCTATATTCTTTGATTCAATTCTGTAGATCATGATGCTTATCATTATGTAAATCTCAGATTGATCATCAATCATGGAAAAAATAAAAGTTGGTCACTGCCCATCGCATGCTTCCATTGCGCCCAGAACGTACAAGTGGTATCATAGCGGTCACATAATTATTTATAATTATTTAAATATATTTTATTAATTTATGCATTTGAAATTTAGTTTTTCAATTCTATTTTAATTGTTCTTTTAATTTGAATTGCGATATCTGATTCTTCCTCTTTTTCTCGTAGATCTTTTTGAGATGATTAATTTTATGAATAAAACAAAAATAGAGGAAATCATATGGAGGTGATGAGGTTTATGGTTGGACAACACAGGAGTACACACCATGTAACTGGAATTACATGTTGTGTACTTGTGTTCAATGAACCGGGAGTTAATTTTTATATCAATCAAACTGTGTGCATTGATTACACGTAGTGTAGTTAATTCTAACACCACATGTTGACGAGGCCATCCAGGCACACAGTAAGCTATATTACACGTCATTTAGCCCATGTACATGGCATGGAGTTCCTTTGAGTCACAGATGATCAGTGTATTACCATACACAGCCTACCTAATTGGTGATCATGTAACATAGAGTTAACACAACATGCAGTTGTTTATACCCACCGTGTACTCTATTTTTTCTAAGGCACAGTTTACACGTCAAGTCCCTAGGAATGTGCCTCAGATACACAGTGAGAGATGTATACACAGTGTTACTCACCTGTACACACCATGTACTTATACCAAATTACATAGATTTAAAATTTATTTATTATACTATGTAAGCCTTATCGATATCTTCTTTCATGTGGTCATTAAGTTGATAGGACACACCATGTGATAAGTTATATATATATATATATAAATCTCTAATTAATATCTACATGATGTTCAGATCTTCATATCATGTATGAGTTGTATTATAGTTTTTACTCTACATGCATTAAAGCATAACACGTGACCAAAAAATCATGTAATTCATGTAATAATTAAGCTGATAGTACACGTCGTGACAGTATGTGATAAATCATGTATTCCATATGTCCCAAGAGTAAATATTATATGATTATAATACATGTTTGGTAGAATAATATGGGTATTCATCTCATTTCCTCTAAGGTACGTCTATGCACATAATTAATTTTAAATAAATTTATTTAATTTGTTTAAAATTATAATGTATGGGAACCTCAACGAAATTCATATGAGAATTAAGATAAATTAATTGATTAATTAAAGATGATAATTAATTTATTCGATCATGGTTTATCATAAATAAGAGTGATTAATAATTGAATTCTAGTTTTCTTAATTTTTTAATTCGTTGCATGCATGTGGATGATCATGAGCATAGACCAGACCTTTGTATGAGATGATTTGATTTAATTTATTATTAAATTATATTGTTGTCCTGCATTCCTTCTCTCCTATTTATTATAGAGTCTGTGAGCACATGGTTTCTTTTTTATGTAAACCCTATTCACTCTCCTAAATGTGAGAAAATCATATGTAATGGATGGGGATCCCAAGCTAGTGGAGGCAGTTTAAGTTTGGAGCTAAGGATAAACCAATCCAAGAGAGATACATTGGTGGAAAAGTGGAAAGATGTAACATGAACCCTAATTAGTTTAGGGTGTTTTTCCCCTAGCTCAGTGGTTAGCTTATCAACCTCTAGATAAAATAAAAATTAGTAAATATGCATGATCATACTGCTTTTTTATTTTATTTCTATCAAGATTCATGGTTGTTTCATTATGGATATTTTTTCACGATCACATGATTTAATGATATTAATGATCATGCAGGATAGAACTAAAATAAATTACCTTATGCGTAAATATTATCTTAGACATGGTTAATCACTCAAGTATATCCACTTAATATTAAGAATCATGTAATAAAGATAATTGTAATAAACCAGATCTTCTTTTCAGGTATGGATCTTTTTTTCCGGTGTTTTTAAGAAAAAGAGGAGTTTTTGGAAATTTTATAAGTACACACCATGTACTTGGGAGTACAAATCGTGTACTTGGGAGTACATTTCATGTACTAGGTTTCAGTGGGTAGCCGTGTGTTGGTTGTGTAACAGCTGAGACATGGTCGTGTGCGGTGAATTGAAGATTGCCTAAAGCGGGGGCCGATTGAGGCATGTACACGATCTGTACATTAAATTAACATGCCATGTACTTTTTCTTTTATTTGATTAAATAGATCGGGGTCGTGTCTAATCACCATATTCATCTTCTTCTCACCTTGGTTCATCTAGGAGTGATTGAGAGCGAAGAATCTTCTCCGAGCCACCATATCTCTATCCAAGGTCTGATTCGAACTCCAGTGGTTGTGTTGGAATCCCACCGATGAGTCCTTCCTTCTTCTTGAATCTCTCCTCTTGATTTATTCACTCTCTCAAGTTATTCAAGGTTGAAATTTTTTGATTTTTTTGCATATTGATGATGTTCTAGGACGATTCAAGGGTCTAATTTCAAGAGTGATCATCGTACAACGTCAATATTGGTGGTTTGTTTCCATTCATTGGTTGTCTTTGAGTTTATTATGCTAAAGTTCTAAATACCCGTGTTTCGAGTATTTTCGGTTAAGGAAATTGAACCCTATTTTATCTACCTTAGATTGATTGTTGTATTAAGGTTTTTTGATGTAATATTTTGTGTAATTTCATGTTTTTGAAACACTTCATGGTTGATTTTCCTTATTTTAATGTTTAGGGTCATTTGGTCTAGGTTGCCTATGGGGCAGACCTTATTTTCCTTGCCTTTCTTGATAAGTGGAAACTGATTTTCTTTTATTTCTTGTTAAATGCTTTTGTTATCCATTATAATTGTTTAGTCATGTAGTAGTTGAGATTACTTTGATCTACTTGATATCATTTATGCATGATTTAATTACATAGGGCTGTGAGAACCTGATGTAGTTAGACCAAAGGGGGAATTGATGTTGAGTGCTTCCTCAGAGTGTCTATAGTTTAATTTACAAGAAAATAGGGGGGATTGACTGTGAGTTCTCCCTCGGAGTGTCTATAGTTTACTTTACAATACCACATGGTGGATTGACGATGAGTGTTCCCTCATAGTGTCTACAATTTACTTTATGAGACCATATAGGGAATTTACATTGAGTGATTCCCTAGAGAGTCTTGAATTATTCTAGAAAGACCATATGGGGAATTGATGGCGAGTGCTTCTTCATAGTGTCTTTGACTTTTGATTGCATTACATGGCTAGAGGGTTTAGACTGTGTGAGCTACCTAGAGGGTTAATGTAAATATTTAATGTTCGTGATGTGTTTACCATGAAAAAGCACAATATTGGATTCGATCTTGTTAGGTAGTCTTCTAAGATACCTGTTTGTGATACTTGATAAATGATGAACATTAAATGTCAGTGATTGTAATGGGAAACTAAAGGATTGATTACTTTTGTGTACTCCTAGTTTCTTTGCTGCATTTCTATTATTACCTACTATATATACTCACTGACTATTAGGCACAAATATTGTGGTGGTTTCCTATTGGGATTTGTATCACACCCTATTTGGGTCTTTCTTTTTAACCCAAACAAATTATATGGTTGTATGTATAGATAAGGGAAAGCACCCTTCGTCATCATGTACTTGATTATTATAGAGATGGAGATCATGGGACCAAGATGAGGCTTGTGATACTGCTGGAGTTTATTTTTTTTCTTTCGTACTTTGGTTTAGTACTGTATTTCCATAATTTCGAATTGTTTGATTGTTTTCCTAGACATATTTGACGTGCATAATTTATATATATTCTCCAGTTGTTTATTTACTTTCATTCTTCTGATGTTTACTAGTTTTATGGTATAAGGGATTCCACTACTGTATATTATTTGTTATTCTATTGTGAATACTCTTCCAATGAGGGTATCATTTCTCCACTATCACACCCAAGGCCCACACTTCTAGTCGACATCCTCTGGGATTCAAGGAAATGTGCTTGAGTCCATGTGACCAACCGGGTACGAGGAACCTTTGGTCGAAACCTAGAACCAAGACGTTACAAAGTTGCATCAAAGATAGGTTTTTCTTTTCTTATTTTTTTTACTATTTGGAGCATATAGGCAGAGATAGGAAGGAATAGGTATTTTTTAATAAGTTTTTCCTAGGATTATCTGACCCGTGTACAGGGAAAATCCAATCTACCTTGAATATTGAAATTTTTTGGTTTTGAAATTGTTGCAGTTGATTTGATTTCACCATTGGGTGATTCACATGTATTGTGTTGTTATCATTGATGTTATTGAGGTTCTATTTTTATTGAAACCTGATGAGATGAGGTTATTCCATCTCATGCATCATATAGGCACATGATAGGTATCACATGTCATGAATTTTTATCATGCCATTTAGGGTGAATTACTGATTGCATACTGTCGTGATAGATGTTTTTCTAGATATGCATGATGTTGTGATAGATTCATGATAGAATACCTGAAATTTTGATAGGGATTTCGAATATGCAAATTTTCAGTTGAATGGATGCTAGTCTTAGGTCCCTGAGGTATTATGGGCCCTCTTGGATCAGAATTTGGTGGATCATATTGAACTTTAACATAATGTTTTATGATATGACATGAATATGATGCAAATATTTGACTTGTAGGGAGTATGGGACCCCACAAATCATAATTTGGCACTTTAATGCTTGTTTTAGTGTTTTTATGGGGTTATGGAGTAGTTTCTCAGGCTTACTATCCCGAAAAATCCAGAATACATGGCTTGTAATGGTAAAGACATGCCATGTATCCTTCTGTTTAGGAAGAAAATGTTTTTATTAAGTACATGTTGTGTAATCTATGTACACACTGTGTAGTCCTTATCCATGTGACTGACTGTGTGAGCAGAGACACAGGGTTGGGAAATGTTGGGTGACACATGTCGTGTACCTGGAGTACATGCCATGTAGTAAGAGTCATGTATCCAGCTGTGTAACCAACGACATGGTTGGATAAAACTTAGGTTCTACACACCGTGTCCTGTCATTACACACCAAGTATAGTCGATCATGTCACTGACCATGTGACTAACGACAAAGGTGGTTATAACTTGATGGGGGTACACGCCATGTCTAGGGTGAACACTCCATGTAGTGTTACGGAGGAGGGAACAGTGTGTTTAGCCATGTAGATGAGCTCGGGTAGGGGGAAATGATTCAAGTACACACTGTGTCTCAAGGAGAACATGCCATGTGTATAGGTGTTACACGACCAGGTTTGGCAGAGGTACATGCCATGTTAAAAGCCTAAGGGGGCACATTGTGTAGGGGTTATAAATATTGTGTAGCCCTATTTGTAAAACTTTATTATTTTATTCCCTTTCTCCTTGCACTTCTAAGTTTCAATCCTTAATAATCTTTAATTTAGGTGTGCACTTGACCTTGCAGAGTCATGCCACTGAGACTTCCTCTATTTGTATGCTAGATACAGGTAAACAATCAGACACCTCAACTGGTCAATCAGGGACTACCATCCGATCCTCCCATCATACCCATCTTGGCACCAACAGTTATACCGTACATAGGTGCTGATGCACAGTTCCGGAAAGGCTTCATGAGGATAATGAAGACCTTCTAGGTACCACCACATCCTGCCCCGTTTATGGTAGAGTTGATGCGGGTTTTTCAGCAGCAGAATACTCTCACCTTCTCAGAGGATAGAGGACCTCCGGTTGCAGAGTCATGGTTGGAATCCATGTTGTCTATCTTCGAGCATCTTAATATGCATTCAGATAGGAGGGTAAATATCCTTACGTACATTCTACATGACTACGCTAAGAGATTATGGGATGTGATATCACAGGCAGGACGCTAGTGAGTTATGGCTTGAGATGTGTTCCAACGAACCTTCTATGACTACTTTTACCCAATGACCTTGAGGTCCAACAGTGCCAGAGAGTTCATGAGTTTGGAGCTGGGTACTCTCTCAGTCATGGAGTATTCTTATTGCTTCACAGAGCTTCAACACTTCACACCCATTTTGGGGGTGATGAGTTATTTCTATCAAGGAATTTTGAGGATGTTCTCAGGCATGAATTCGATACCAGGTGAATATCTTCAGGTTGACTTCCATATCTTCTATAGTCAACCAGGAGCTGATCAGCTAGCACAACCTGAGGGATTCTGAAGCTGTGGGCTAGGGAGGTTCAGAATCCAGAGTTGTTACTCTCCCAACCGATAGTAGGAAGTGTCGCAGGGAGTCTACTCATGGAGATCCGAGTAGGCGAGATTTTCCTTTAGGTATCCAGGTGGTGTGCTATTAGTGCGGGAATGACGAACATAAGAAACCTCATTGCTCGAGAGACCTAGTTGAGTGCCAATCCTACGGAAAGATGGGACATCTTCAATGTTTCTGCAATACCCTCCTTCTAGCAGATAGTGAGGGATGATCTATTTTTAATCCTTATACCGGAATAGGACCCCCAATTCCACATCAAACTCAGGGCTGGAGTTCTTCAGTCCATTCAGGATGAGGTGGTGGTCGTGGCAGTAGTGGTTAGACACAGGGTTTTCAACAACTACAGGGTGGATCAACTCAAGGATATTAGATAGCTTCACAGGGCCACAACATAGGTCATGCTTTTTCACTGTAGCAAATTCACCAGGAGCAGGATCCCAGACCCTCTATGGCCAGAGGTACGATTTTGGTGGCCTTAGTTTTATCTTATACTCTTTTCAATATAAGAGCTTATCATAACTTTATATATATGCCTGTTGTGGATATCTTTTGGATCTATATCATTACTTCTACTGATATCACGAAGTTGGACACTTAATTGGGGATTAGAACGGCTAGTGTACATTAGTGAAAGGAGTTCTCTCTTGAGGTTGTTGGGTTTCACTTCTTATGGGACCTCTATGGCTTGGAGATGATGGGCTATGAAGCCATTCTTGAAATGGACTGGTTAGTTTTCTTCTAGGCTATTGTTGATTTCTATTGTTGTAGGGTGAGTTTTACGTCACCATAGGGAGGTTTTTTTCTACATAAGGGAGAATGGGATGTCCAGGATAGAAGATCTAGACCTGAGCATCACAGGTTGAGAGGTGTTACAACTCAGATTTCTAGTCTTGATCTTGATGACCAGTGGACTTCCCATAAATATTTTACACCAGTGGTTGATCATTTTCTGGATGTTTTTCTAGAATAATTTTCACATTTTCCTCTGGAGCGAGAGGTAGACTTTTCTATGGGGATTATGCTAGGGGAAACCCCAGTGTCCATCCCTCTTATAAGATGGCTACACTAGAGTTATAGGATCTCAAGAAGAAGTTAGAGGAGTTACAGGTAAATGGTTTCATCTAACCCAGTACTTCTCTTTGGGGTTCGCCTGTCCAGTTTTTGAAGAAGTGGATGGTACCCTCAAACTTTTCATGGATTATCGGAAGTTTAACTAGTTGATGGTCAAGAACAGATATCCCTTGGTGAGGATTAATGATCTCTTTGATCATATTTGATGACCCTTGGTGTTCTTGAATAATTAATTGAGATCCGGTTATCATTAGTTGCATGTTAGACCATTAGATATACCCCTTACATCCTTTTAGAGTAGTCATGGTATATACAAGTATATGGTTATGCCGTTAGGTCTCACGAACACGCTGACAGTTTTCATGGCACTAATGAACCAAGTGTTTCATCCCTACTTGGATTCTTTTGTGGTAGTCTTCATGGACGACATCTTGGTGTACTATCAAACTCTAAATGACCATGCCACCCATCTTGAGATCATTTTGAGTACACTGAGGGATAATCAATTGTATGCTAAGCTCTCAAAATTCCACTTTCAGATGGACCAAATTCACTTGTTGGGTCATGTTATCTTAGATACAAGAGTTTCGATAGACCTAGAGAAAGTGAGAGCAGTAGTTTTCTAGGAGAAGCTGAAGAATGTATTTGAGGTTCGGATTTTTTTTTTGGGTCTGGTTGGGTACTACAAGAGTTTTATAAAGTACTTTTGATTCTTAGAAGCATCACTGATGGGCCTGACTAAGAAGGGTGGGATGTAAATGAGGTTAGATTCTTGTGAGTCAGCCTTTTAGGAGCTGAAAGGGAGGTTAACATCAGCACCGATACTAGTTCTTCCAAAGACGAGCAAGATTTTTACTGTTTATTATGATACATCAGGTATTGGGTTGGGTGCAGTGCTTATGTAGGGGGAAGAATTTGTCATGTGTGGGTCTCGAAAGTTGATGCCACATGAGAGGAAATACCCAATGAATGATCCTGAGTTGGATGAAATTGTACATGCTTTACGCTATTGGAGACATTACCTTCTGGGAGATCATTTTGTAGTGTTCACTAACCACAAAAGTCTCAAAAATATCTTTACACAGTGTGATCTAAATTTGAGAAAGCAAAGGTGGGTTGATTACCTTAAGTCCTTTGACTTCGATCTTACCTACATACTTGGGAAAGGCAACAAAGTGGCTGATGCATTGAGCAAGAGGACTCAGATACAGGAAGTTTAGAAGGCTGACAATGAGTGGTAGCTTATGGATCTATTCTCTAAGATGCATTTGTAGGTGCACAATAGAAAAGGGTAGATGTTTTTTTCTTATGTAGTTGTTACCTCTACTATTCTGAATCGAGTTCGAATGAGGCAGCTATCAGATTCTGAAGGCCTAGTCATACAGGAGAGTGTGTCAGGAGAGGACCCTACTCTTGGGTGGACAATTGTAAGAACCCGGAGCTTCGGTTTCAGGTATGGATCTCTTTTACGGGATTTTTAAGGAAAAATGGAGAATCTGGAAATTTTCAGAGTACATGATGTGTACTTTATGAGTACACGCCGTGTACTCCTCGGCCACTCGAAGTTGTGTGTTGGCCGAGACCGGGCCATACACACGGTTTGTAGGGGTGACGTGGACGCTGATTTTGGCAGAGTACGGAAAAACCCACTACACGTGTGTACTTTAAGAGTACATGTCGTGTACTTTTTTATTTCATTAATCGACCCGGGGTCGCACCTAATGAAGGAAAACATCTTCTTCTCCACCTAATTCCGTCAAGAACATCCGAGGAGGCCATTTCTTCTCTGAGCCACCGATCCATCACTGGTTGTCCGAATCAAACTCCGTCGGTTGCTGAAGAATCGCAGCGGTGAGTTCTTGGATCTCCTTTAGCCTTGTTTCCTAATTCTTCCTCTCGTGTAAGTTATCTGAGGTTGAACGTTTTAGACTTTTTTGAAGATCTACTCCATTCTAGGCCGATTCACGGGCAGAGGTTCAAGTATATCGATCTCTAAGGATCGAGGTAGGAGGTTTTTTTCCTACTGTTTAAATGCTTTTGAAGTATGGTAGCTATTATCCAAGTAGTTTTTTTAACTTACTTAGGGTTGCTAACAATTGATTATGCATGATTGACTGCTCAGGGCTGTGAGAACCTGGTGCGGGAGATCAAAGAGGGAATATACGATTAAGTGATTCCCTAGAGGGTCTGTTGGTTTTAGTTTCGTATGCAGGACCTATGGGAATATGAATTTTTTCTCCCCAAGAGTGTTCTTAGTTACCTACGCATCAAGACCACAGGAGGAATTAGACGTAAGTGCTTCCTCAGAGAGTCTATAGCTATCGTTGCAAGACCATAGGGGAATTGATGTGAGAGATTCCCAGAGTGTCTGTGCCTTGTTTGATTACTGGACTATAGGGGTCTGCTAGTTTAAGCCACCCAGAGAGTCAGTGTGAATTTTGATGGTTGGTTGTGACGAGTCCACCAAGCCAAAGAACAAGCTTGGTTTTTGTACTACTGTTGTTTAGGTAGTCTTTTTTTAGATACCTGCTGTGTTACTTGCTTATCATGGAATAGAAAACTTTGCTGGTTTTCCCTAGTTGTGTAATTAAATTAATATGAATGGTAATTATAGAATTTTTTACTGCATTTATTTACCTTTACTTTTGCTATATCACTCACTGACAGTAGGGCACAAATCTTGTGGTAGTCGCCTACTGGGATTATTCTCACACCCTGTTTGGGTCCTGCTTTTCGGCCCAAACAGATTATATGGTTGAAAGTATAGGTAGGGATTGTGGCCCTTCTACCTCGGGTGTTTGATTTCCTGTCGGATCTGGAGAGCATGGGACCGGGCCTTGGCCCGCGATGCTGCTGGAGTTGCTGTTTACATTTATTACTTTGGTTTCAGTTGTATTTCAGCACGTTGTTTTACTTACTGCTTTCCATAGATACACGTACCATTATGCATCATTATTATATCAGATATTGATTTGACTTTCAGTTCAGTTGTTGCATGCTATTTACTACTTCCGCTATTGTTTATGCTTATCCTTCTGCTACATACATTACCAAATGAGGACATAGTTTCCCCACTGACTCACCAAGGCCCTCGCTACTAGTCGGAAGCCTCTGGCATTCGGGGAAATGCGCTTGAGGTCATGTGGCGAACCGGGTACGGGGCACCAGTTATGTGGCTCTGGACTCGGGTCGTTACAACGTGGTATCAGAGGAGTTTTCTTCTTTTCTATTGCTTACTGTTTTTGCGACAATAGCTAGGGATAGGATGAAATGGGTAGTTAGTACTTAACTTTGCCCGGGAGTAATTAACCTGTGTACATGGAAAAGCTATATTACCTCATAATTGTAATTTTCAGTTTTTGCAAGTGTTGCAGTTTATTATACTTCACCATTGGGTGATGCACATGTTTTTTGTTGTTACAGTTTATGTGATTATGGTTCTATTTGGTTGCAACCCGATGAGATGAGGGTATGTCATCTCATGCATCATATAGGCACTGGGTAGGAAATCACTTGCCATTCATTTTACCATGCCATCTAGGGTGCATTAGAATTGCATGCTGTTGTGATAGATGTCATGATAGATTATGCTTACTGTTGTGGTAGTTTCTGTGATAGAAATACTTGTTGCACTGATAGATTATTAATTATTTTACAGCCTTCTTAGCATGGGCTCCAAGCTCTGGTCTTGGAGGTGTTATGGGCCCTTGAGGATCGGAATTTGGTGGATCATTGTTTGTTATGTTGTTTACTTTTTTTATGAATTATTATGATGCCAAGAATTGATTTGTGGGGAGTATAGGCCCCCACAGATCAAAATTTGGCACATAGCTGGTTGTTTTTCAGTGTTTCTGGCGTTCGGAGCAGTTTCAAAGCTACTTCCCAGAAAAACCCAGAATACACAGCGTTTACTTAATTCATACATGCCGCATAGTTTTCAAACTATGTTAATGACTGTGTAAACAAAAACACGGGGTGTCGGAGAGTCTTCGAGGACACGCTGTGTACCTTAGGTACACGCCGTGTGGTAGTCAACCGTGTACCCAGCCGTGTCACTAACAACATGGGTCGGTGTGATCTATCCTTATACACGCCGTGTTTGTTCGGAACACGCCGTGTAGGGGTCAGCTGTGTAGCCAGCCGTGTAACCACTACACGGGGTGCCGAGCCTGTCTAGTACACGACGTGTGTTATAAGAACACACCGTGTAGTTTTCTCCTAGGTACCCGACCGTGTCACGAACAACACGGGTCAGTGTGATCTATACTTATACACGCCGTGTAAGGGGTTAGCCGTGTGGTCGGTCATGTAACCGCTACATGGGCCACCGAATCCGGGCTTATACATGCCGTGTACTTAGTGCACATGCCGTGTAGTTTAGAATTAGGAGGACCGTGTAAGTTAGCCGTGCAAAGAGACTCGGGTAGGGGAGTGGAGTTCAAGTACACGCCGTGTTTTGGGACAACACTCTGTATAGTCTAGAACATTACACGACCAGTGGTGGCATAATTACACGCCCATGTAAATTGATTTAACAAACACACCGTGTAGTTTAAATACATGCCATGTAGTTCAGTTTTTCAATTTTAAGTGTTTCTCTCTCCTATTCCAATTCTTTACACTTGTGTTTTCTATCCTTGTTGATCCTAAATTGGAGGTGTGCTTTTGATCTTTCAGGGTTATGGCACCAAGACATCCTCCCGTTGCATGTCAGGAACCAGGCGGTGACTGTACGCCTGATACGTCAGACCAGGGACTACCAGTAGTTCCGCCGATTCTTCCAGATATGGCACCTGCAGTGATTCCAGACCCTGGTGAGGATGCTCAGTTCAGAAAGGGTTTCATGAGGTTCATGCAGACCTTCCAAGGAGCTCAGCATCCTGCCCTATCTATGGCAGAGCTGACGCGAGTCTTCCAGCAGCAGCATCCTCCCACTTTCACAGGGGATGGAGGACCTCAGGTTGTAGAGTCATGGCTAGAAACCATGCTTTCCATCTTCGAGCATCTAGAGACACCCCTAGACAGAAGGGTGAAGCTCGCAACTTACATGCTGCGAGATTCTGCCAGGAGATGGTGGGATGTAGTCTGATAGGCAGGGTGCTCGCGGACTATGGCTTGGGACGAATTCTAGCATACGTTCTATGACTAATTATATCCAACAACACTGAGGGCTGACAGGGCCAGGGATTTCATGAAACTGCAGTAGATTACTCTTTTAGTTATGGATTATTCCTCTCGTTTCACTGAGTTACGGAATTTTTCTCCCATTCTGGGAAATGGCGTGTTGTTTTTGGCAAGGCAGTTTGAGGAAGGCCTCAAACCAGAGATCAGATCGTAGGTGAACGTTTTATAGTTGACTTCAATTACTCTGATAGTAAACCAGGCGCTGATCACTGAACGAAATCTGAGGGAGACTGGAGCTGTTGACTAGGTCAGTTCAGCATCCAAGGCTGAGTCATTTCATACTGACAACAGGAAGCGCCGCCGAGAGTCTACTTGAGGTGACTCGAGGAAGCGAGGTATATATTCTGGTAGATGAGATCTTCCTTCTGGAAACCAGGTGGTGTGCTATCAGTGTAGAAAGAGCAGGAATAAGAAGCCTCAGTGCCCGAGAGATCCAGTGGAGTGCTGAGCTTGGGCAAGATGGGTCACCTGCAGTGTTTTTGCAGGGTTCTTCTTCTAGCGGCTAGTGAAGGAGGATATGTTTCTACCCCTTGTTCAGGAGCGGGATTACCAGTTTCGTAGTAGATTGGCGGATGGAGTTCTTCAGGTCATTCAGGCCATGATAGAGGTCGCGAATGCGATGGTCAAGCTCAAGGGTGATAACCTTAGGGATATCAGGCTACTACACAGGGTCGCGGTACTAGCCAGATGTTTGCAGTAGAGAAGATTCATCGGGAGCAGGATCCTGGACCTTCGACAGTTCGAGGTATGATCCTATTAGCCTTAGTTTTATCTTCTTCACTTTTGGATAACAGAGCTACTCATAGCTTTATTTTTGTGCACACTGTGGAGAGCCTTAGACTCACTATCCTTACTTCTGAGGTTACCTTGGCACTAGACACTCCTTTTGGACATAGATCTTCTAATGTGCGTCAGTGCAAGGAGTTCCCCCTTGAGGTTGGTGGGTGTCACTTCGTGTGGGATCTTTATGTCCTCGAGATGATAGGTTATGATGTCATTCTTGGAATGGACTGGCTAGTTCCTTTTCAGGCCTTTGTCGACTGTTATCACCGCAGGGTGATTTTCACGTCACCAGAGGGCGGGTCTTTTCTTCACAAGGGTGAATGGGATGTCCAGGAAAGTAGGGCTGGACCAGAGCATCATGGGTTGGGCAATGTTATAGCCCAAATTGCTAGTTTATATCTAGATGATCAGGGGACCTCTTAGATGGATTTTCCTCTAGTGGATGATCGCTTTCTAGATGTCTTTCTAGAAGACTGTTCAGGTTTGCCTTCGGAGCGTGAGGTAGACTTCTCGATTGAGCTTATGCCTAGAGCCGCACGGGTATCCATACCTCCTTATAGGATGGCTACACCTGAGTTTCAAGAGCTCAAGAAGCAGTTAGAGGAGTTGCAGGCTAAGGGTTTCATCCGACCCAGTACTTCCCCTTGGGGTTCACCTATGTTGTTTGCGAAGAAGGCGGATGGTACCATACGGATTTGCATGGATTATCGGAAGTTGAACCAGTTGATGGTCAATAACTAATATCCCTTTCCGAGGATTGATGATCTTTTGATCATCTTCGAAGAGCCTGGGTGTTCTCAAAGATCGACTTGAGATTCGGCTATCATCATCTATGCGTTAGGCCTTCAGATGTACCTCTGACAGCCTTCAGGAGCAGGTATGGCCTCTACGAGTATATGGTTATGCCATTTGGCCTTACGAACGCACCAGCAGTTTTCATGGCATTGATTAACCGAGTGTTCCATCCTTACTCGGATTCCTTCATCTTGGTCTTCGTGGACGATATCTTGGTGTACTCTCACACTCGACACGACCATGCAACCCATCTTGAGATCATTTTGAGTACACTAAGGGAGCATCGGATTTATGCTAAACTCTCAAAGTACCACTTTTAGATGGATGAGATTCACTTCTTGGGCCATGTCATCTCAGAGACAGGAGTATCAGTAGACCCAGAGAAGGTGAGAGCAGTAGTCACCTGGGAGCAGCCAAAGAATGTCTTTGAGGTACGGAGCTTCTTTGGATGGATAGTTAATACAGGTTGTTTATATAGGACTTCTCACACCTAGCATCACCGTTGACGGGCTTTACTAAGAAGGGAGTGAAGTTTGTTTGGTCAGAAGCCTGTGACTCAGCCTTCTAGGAGCTGAAGGGGAGATTGACTTCAGCACTAATTCTAGTTCTTCCAGAGCCGGGAAATACGTATATAGTTTTCTATGATGCATCTGGCATCGGTCTTGGAGCAGTTCTTATGCAGGAAGATCGTGTTGTTGTGTACGGATCTTTCCAGTTGAGGCCACATGAGAAGAACTATCCTATGCATGACTTGGAGTTGGTTGCTGTTGTTCCTACTTTGCGTTGTTGGAGGCACTATCTCATGGGAGAACATTTCATGCTATATAATGACCACAAGAGACTCAAGTATATCCTTACATAGCATGACTTGAATCTGAGACAATGGAGTTTGGTCGAGTACCTACAGTCTTTTGACTTCGAGCTTGCTTATACACCTGGGAAAGGCAATGCTGTGGAAGATGCACGGAGCAGGAGGACTCAGTTGCAGACAGTTCTGGAGTCTAGCAGTGAGTGGAAGCTCATGGCTCTGTTCTCTGAGATGCATTTGGAGGTGCATGAAAGACAGGGTCAGACAGTTCTTTCTTCTGTAGCTGTTACCTCTACCCTTTTTGATCGAGTTTGAATGAGGCAGCTATCAGACCCTGAAGGCTTAGTCCTATAGAAGGGTTTGTCAGATGGATACCATACTTCGGGGTGGACAATGGGTGATGACGAGGTGCTACATTTTCATGGACGTGTATGGGTTTCAGCAGACATATGTGAGGAGCTGATGCGGGAGTTTCATGCTTCTGCTTGGGCAGTCCATCCTAGTGTCACTAAAATGTATCTAGACTTGCACCGTCAGTATTGGTGGCCAGGTATGAAGAAGGATGTGGCTGGTTTTATTATGCAGTGTTCCACCTGTCAGTAGGTGAAGGTAGAGCATCAGTGACTATCAGGTCTTTTGAAGCAGTTATCCATTCCTAAGTGGAAATGGAATGATGTCGCGATGGACTTCGTGACAGGTTTACCGAGATCACCTCGAGGAAATGATGTGGTTTGGGTTGTAGTGGACAGGCTCACGAAGTTTGCACACTTCTTTCCAATCAAGGAGACCTTTAGTGTTGATGAGCTGGGACAGTTGTACATCTGATAGATTGTACGTCTGTATGGAGTTTCACACTCCATTGTTTCAGACAGGGATGCGCGTTTTACTTCACACTTCTCTTAGGGGCTACAGAGGGCGTTGGGTACACAGGTACTTTTGAGTACAACATACCATCCCCATACTGATGGCCAGTCCGAGCATACGATCCAGGTGATTAAGGATATGCTCCGAGCTTACATTATAGACATTGGCAGTTCTTGGGAGAAGCATATTCCTCTGGTGGAATTCACCTACAACAACAGTTTTCAGGTGATTATTCAGATGTCACCTTACGAGGCTTTGTACGGTAGGCCATGTCGATCACCTTTATGCTGGATAGAGGCAGGAGATGCAGCTTTACTTGGACCTCGTCTTGTTCAGGAGACCTCAAAATAGATAGAGTTGATTTCAGAAGAGGATGGAGACAGCACAGTCTCGACAGAAGTCTTATGCTGATCAGCGAAGATGACCTCTGGAGTTCGAGGTCAGAGATCAGGTTTTCCTGCGTGGCGCACCGAGGTTGGGACACAAGAGGATTCGGAGATAGGGTAAGCTCTCAGAGAGATATTTTGGGCCGTTTGAGGTTATGGAGAGAGTCGGGATAGCTGCTTACAGGTTTCAGTTACCTCAGAGATACCAGGTTATGCACGACGTCTTTCATGCTTCTCAGCTTTGACGGTATTTCTCAGACCCGTCTCATGTTTTTCAACCCGAGGAGGTTGAGTTGGATCTGGATGCATCTTTCGAGGATCATCCTATCAGTATTTTTGATCATAGTGAAAAATTACTCCATGGCCGGTTTGTTCCTCTGGTACGGGTGCTATGGTATCACGACCGTATACAGGACGAGACTTGGGAGAGGGAGGATGATATGCGATCAAAGTGGCCAGAGTTGTTCGAGGTTTCTTTATCTATTCCTTGCTAGGGAAATTCAGGGATGAATTTCTTTAAAGGGGAAGTCTGTAAGAACCTGGATCTTCGGTTTCAGGTACGGATCTCTTTTACGGACTTTTTAAGGGAAAATGGAGAATCTTGAAATTTTTAGAGTACACGCCGTGTACTTTATGAGTACACACCATGTACTCCTCGGCCACTCGAATCCGTGTGTTGGCCGAGACCGGGCCATACACACGGTGTGTAGGGGTGATGTGGAGGCCGATTTTGGCGGAGTACAGAAAAACCCACTACACGTCGTGTACTTTAAGAGTACACGCTGTGTACTTTTTTTATTTCATTAATCGACCCGGGGTCACATCTAATGATGGAAAACATCTTCTTCTCTGCCTAATTCCGTCCAAAACGTCTGAGGAGTCAGTTTCTTCTCCGAGCCACTGATTCATCACCGGTTGTCCGAATCAAACTCCGTCAGTTGCAGAAGAATCGCAGCGGTGAGTTCTTGGTTCTTCTTTAGCCTCGTTTCCTGATTCTTCCTCTTGTGTATGTTATCTGAGGTTGAATGTTTTAGAAATTTTTGCAGACCTACTCCATTCTAGGATGATTCACGGGCCAAGGTTCAAGTATATCGATCTCTAAGGATCGAGGTAGGTGGTTTGTGGCCTGGTGTTTAAATGCTTTTGAAGAATGGTTTCTATTATCCAAGTAGTTGTTTAACTTACATAGGGCTGCTAACAATCGATTACACATGAATAACTACTCAGGGCTGTGAGAACCTGGTGCAGGAGATCAAAGAGGGAATAGATGATTAAGTGCTTCCCTAGAGGTTCTGTTGGTTTTAGTTTCGTACGTAGGACCTATGGTAATAGGACTTTGTGCTTCCCAAGAGTGTTATTAGTTACCGACGCATCGAGTCCACAGGAGGAATTAAACATAAGTGCTTCCTCATAGAGTCTGTAGCTATTGTTGCATGACCATAGGGGAATTGACGTGAGAGCTTCCCAGAGTGTATGTTCCTTGTTTGATTACTGGACTATAGGGGTCTGCTAGTTTAATCCACCCAGAGAGTCAGTGTGAATTTTTATGGTTGGTTGTGACGATTCCACCAAGCCAAAGAACAAGCTTGGGTTTTGTACTGCTTGTGTTTAGGTAGTCATTTTTTAGATATATGCTATGTTACTTGCTTATCATGGAATAGAAAACTTTGCTGGTTTTCCCTGGTTGTGTAATTAAATGAATGTGAATGGTAATTGGTAGAATTTTTTACTGCATTAATTTACCTTTACTTTTTCTATATCACTCACAGACAGTAGGGCACAAATCTTGTGGTGGTTGCCTACTAAGATTATTCTCACACCCTGTTTGGGTCCTGCTTTTCAGCCTAAACAGATTACATGGTGGCAGGTATAGGTAGGGATTGTGTCCCTTCTATCTCAGGTACTTGATTTCTAGTCGGAGCTGGAGAGCATGGGACCAGGCCTTGGTCCGCGATGCTACTGGAGTTGGTGTTTACATTTAGTACTTTGGTTTCAGTTGTATTTCAACACGTTGTTTTGCTTACTGCTTTCCATAGATACATGTACCATTCTGCATCATTATTATATCAGATATTGCTTTGACTTTCAGTTCAGTTGTTGCATGCTATTTACTGCTTCCACTATTGTTTATGCTTATCCTTCCGCTGCATACATTACCAAATGAGGGCATAGTTTCCCCACTAACTCACCAAGGCCCTCGCTGCTAGTCGGCAGCCTCTGGCATTCGGGGAAATGCTCTTGAGGTCATGTGGCGAACCGAGTACGGGGCACCAGTTATGTGGCTCCGGACTCGGGTCGTTACAACAATAGGCGAGGATGAGGTCTTGAGTTTTCATGGGCATGTATGGGTGTCATTAGATATACAGGAGGAGCTGTTGCAAGATTTTCATTCCTTAGTTTGGGAAGTTCATGTTGGTGTCACCAAGATGTATCGAGATCTTCACTATCAGTATTAGTGTCTAGGTATGAAGAGGGATGGTGCTGGTTTTGTTATGATTTTTCCACCAGTCAGCAAGTGAAGGAGGAGCATCAGCATACAACAAGGCTTTTATAACAGTTAACCATTCTCGAGTGGAAGTGGAATGATGTCATGATGGATTTTTTGATATGGTTACTGAGATCGCCTCAAGGGAATGACTCAGTTTGGGTTGTTATCGACAAGCTTTCAAAGGTTTCACACTTCCTACAAATCAAGAATACCTTCAGTGTTGATGATCTTAAGAAGTTGTACATCCAAGAGATTTTACATTTTCATGAGGTTCTATGCTCTCTAGTTTCATACATAGATTCCCATTTTACTTCTCATTTCTGGAATTGGCTATAGAGGGCATTGGGTACACAAGTACTTATGAGTATAACTTACCATCCCTAGATAGATGGCCAGTCTAAGAACACGATTCAAGTTATGTATGAAATGCTTCAAGCATGTTTCCTAGATTTTGGAGGTTCTTGGAAGAAGCACCTACCTCAAGTGGAGTTTGACTACAATAATAGCTTTTAGGAAACTATTTAGATATCACCTTATGAGGATTTGTATGGTAGGTTGTGTCGGTCACCTCTATGTTGGATGGAGGTTAGAGAGGCATCTATGCTGGGACCTCGTCTTGTCTAGGATACCACTGAGCAGGTGGCAATGATTCAAAAGAGGATGTCTACTGCACATTCTTGGAAGAAATATTATGCTGATCGATGGAGATGACCTCTGGAGTTAGAGGTAGGATATCAGGTTTTCTTACATGTCACACTGAAGTTGGTACACAATAGGATTAGGAGATAGGGAAATATTTCACCGAGATATGTCGGGTCATTATAGGTTTTGGAGAGAGTCGGGCCGGTTTCATATCGATTGCAGATACCTCAGAGGTATCGAGATTTGCACGACGTCTTCTATGATTCTCAGCTACGAAATTACTTCTCAGACTCGTCTCATGTTTTACAACCTGAGGAGTTTGATTTGGATGTGGATGCATCATTTGAGTAGCATCTTATTTGGATTGTTAATCGAAGCATGAAGGTTCTCTGTGGTCAGTCTATTCCTTTGGTATGGTTGATGTGGCAATACGGCTGAGTGTTGGATGAGACTTGGGAGAGGGAGACCGACGTGAGATTTCAGTGGCCGAAGTTGTTTTAAGATTCTTCTTCGCCATCTTGTTAGGGAAATTTAGGGAAAAATTTATTTTAATGGGGGGGAGTTTATAAGAACTCATATCTTCTTTTCATCTATAGATCTTTTTTTCAGGTGTTTTTTTATAAAAAGGGAGTTTTTGGAAATTTAATAAGCACACGCCCTGTACTTAGGAGTACACACCGTATAACAGGTTGTCGCGGGTCGCCATGTGCTAGTCATGTAACGGCCAAGACATGGATGTGTGGGTGACCTAAATACCTCCTAATGTGGTAGCTAGTTGAGGCATGTACATAGAGTGTACAATAAATGAACATGTTTTGTACTTTTTCTTTTATTTGATTAAACGGAACTGGGTCCCCTATAATCATCAAATTCATCTTCTTTAGGCCTTGGTTCATTCAGGAGTGATAGGTAGTGATGAATATTCTCTGAGCCATCGTTTCTCTGTCCAAGTTCTGATTTGAACACTGGTGGGTGATTTGCAATCCCATTGGTGAGTCCTTCCTTCTTCTTGAATCTCTCCTCCTGATTTCTTCTTTCTCTCAAGTTATTCAAGGTTGAAAATTTTTGACGTTTTTATAGATCTATGACATTCTAAGTTGATTAAAGGGTCAACATTCAAGAGTAATCATCATACAACATTGAGGTATGTGTTTTGTTTCTTTTCATTAGTTGTATTTGAGTTTTATATACTAAAGTGACGATTACCCTTGTTTTGGGTATTTCTGGTTAAGGAAATTGAATCCTATTTTATATGACTTATATTGATTGTTGGATTAATGGTTTTTGATGTGATATTATGTGGAATTTAATTCTTGAGGAACACCCCATGGGTTCTTTTACATTTTTGAATGTTTAGGTCTATTTGGTCCAAGTTGCCTATAAGGAAAACCTTATTTTTGTTGCCTTGCTTGATAGGGTGGAACTAATTGTCTTTTATTTCTTTTGAAATGTTTCTGATATGCAGTGGAATTGTTTATCCATGTTGTATTTGGGATTAAATTGGGTTGCTTGATATTGTTTACACAAGATTGAATTACACAGGGTTGTGAGAACCTGGTATAGTTAGACCACATGGGGAATTGACATTGAGTGCTTCCCGAGAGTGTCTATATTTTACTTTATGAGACCACATGGGGGATTGATGGTGAGTTCTCCCTCAGAGTTTCTATAATTTACTTTATGAGACCAAAGGTGGGATTGACGGTGAGTTCTCCCTCAGAGTGTCTACAGTTTAATTTACAAGAACACATAGGGAATTAACGTTGAGTACTTCTCTAGAGAGTCTGTAGTTATTATGGAAAGACCAAAGGGGGAATTGAAGATGAGTGCTTCCTCTGAGTGTCTTTGCCTTTTTTCATTACTTGGATATAGGGGTTAGACTGTGTGAGCTAATCATAGGGTTAATGTAAATATTGAATGTTTGTGATGTATCTACCAAGACAAAGCACAAGGTTGGATTCATTCATGTTAGGTAGTCTTCTGAGATACCTGTTTGTGATACTTGATAAAATGATTAATGTTAAATTCTAATTAATGTAAATGGAAACATTATGATTGGTTACTTTTTTATACTCCTAGTTTCTTTGATGCATTTCTATTATTACTTACTATATATACTCACTAACAGTTAGGCATAGATATCACGGTGGTTGCCTACTAGGATTTGTCTCACACCATTTTTGGGTCATGATTTTGGACCCAAACAGATTATATGGTTGTAGGTATAGATAAGGGAAAGCACCCTTCGTCATCATGTACTTGATGTTTATGGACCTGGAGAGAAAGGGACCAAGCTGAGGCTTGTGATGTTACTAAAGTTTATTTTTTTTTCTTTCGTAATTTGGTTTAGAACTGTATTTCTAGCATTGTGACTTGTTTGGATGTTTTTATAGACATATGTGACATGTATCATTTATATATTTTCTCCAGTTGTTTATTTACTTTCAGTCTTCCTTTGTTTACTTGTTGTATGGTATTATTTCTTCTAGTACTATTTATTATTTGTTATTCTAATGTGCATACTCTACCAATGAGGGAATAGTTTCCCCACTACCACACCTAAGGCCCTCGCTGCTAGTCGGTAGCCTCTAGTGTTCAAGGAAATTCTCTTGAGGCTATGTGACCCACCAGGTATGGTGCACCTTTGGGCGGCACCCAGAACCGGGATGTTACAATAATAATTTGAAATTTACACATAAAAAGATAAAATCCTTCAATTATATATATTAAGTTGGTATAGACTTCCACTACTTTAGTTAAAATCAAACCATAGTTCAAAGTACATGACCAATCAAAGTTCGGGTGCTTTCAATTATTAGGGAATTGCAACTTGAAGTTTTGGGTTTAGTTTACTTAGTTTACATCAAGGGTTTAATGAAAAAGCAAGACTTGATGAAAATGTGAGGAAAAAGTTGAGGAAATATAATTTAAGGATTTCAGGATTGGGGAGTCCACTCAGTGGATCAAGGAACTGTGAGTTAATGCATTTGGCATTTTGAATCCCTACCTGAAACCATTTATGTTTTTTGACCAACCAAATTTTGGGTAACGAGAAGGGGAATATATATCTTTTACACTAGGATGTCCAAGAAACAATATATTCTGAAGACAATAGTGAATGCTATTGGGTTTTGATAAAAAAAATTGGGAGACTAATGAATATAATATTTATTTATTTGTCTAAATTTTTTCATATAAATTACTAAAAATTTGCTAATATTTTTGTGTAAAAAACAATAAAATGAATTCAAACATATACTTATGATCTATACTTGAGAAGGATAAAATTCTCATCAACAAAAATTTCCAAGAGTGGAAAAGGCACTTACACATTATCCTTTGCCATGAAAGTAAATTGTATGTGCTGGAAGAATGTTTTCCTGATGAGCCTCGTAATGTGGTAAGTGATTAAGAGTTGAAACTCTATGAGAAAAATTTGAAAAATTCCACTAATGTTCAATGTTTAATACTATCATACATGTACAATGAGTTTTTGAATCAACATGAGGAAAAGGATTTGTATAGAATGATATCTCACCTTTAGGATCTCTATCAAGAGAAGGTGAGACAAGAGAGGTAAAAGATCTCTGATTCTTTTTTCATAACTAATCTTAGATAGTATGCACCATATGGGCCTCATGTAGTCAAGATTATTGGATACATTGAATGCTTAAACATCTTAGGGATTAAATTATTATATTATTTGCATACATATATCATACTTTAATTACTACCCAAGACCTTCTCCGTCTTTATTGTTAATTACAACATGAGAAATAATGAGAAGAGTTATTTGAAACTTCTTACTTTGATTCTCAAAGTGGATAAGGACATGGGGTGTGATAAACACAACATCCTTATGGTTAATAAGAAAAGTAAGAACAAGGAAAAGAGGAACAATACCAATTTACAATCTAAATATACCGAGCACTATCCTTCCAAGAAGAGGAAGATGCAAAGGCCAGTCAAGTAAAAGGAGAAAGTATGTTTTGCATGTGGCAAGTCAGGCCAATGGAAGAGGAACTTCACCCATAAGCTAGGGGAAGCTAAATGTGAATTTCTTATCAAGTTTAATCTTTCAATATCTACACATTGGGTATTAGATATAACTCTTGGGGCTCACATTTGTATCCAAATGCAAGAACCAAGTAAATTTAGAAAAATTGCTATAGGAGAGGTGGATCTAAGAGCTGCAGATGTAGCGAGGATGGATGACCTATACATTGATTACTACCACCTTTCATTTACTACAAGAATGATTTTGGTTTTATAATATTGTTATTATGTACCTATGGTTACCAAGAACATAATTTTTGTATCAGGCCAAGATACAGATGGGATTATTTTCAAGTTTGGAAATAAAAGTTGTTTCTTTTATAAAGACAACATATATTATGGTATTACACATTTAAATAATGGTATTTATTTATTAAATTACAAAAAAAATATTGGAAATTGATAATGAATCATTTTCACAAGACTCATATAACACCCAACTTTGGAAACACTATCTTGGTCATGTAAACAATAAGCATTTGAAAAAGCTCTATCAAGATGAAAATTTAGACTCCTATGATCTAACACCACTTTAAAGATGTCATGATTATTTACATGGAAAAATAACCAAACCAAAATTTCATGGATAGGGTGAAAGGGCCATGGAGATTCTAGGATTGTTAAACATTAATGTGTGTGGACCATTTTTAGTAGATGTTAGAGGTGGGTATTCTTACTTCATAATTTTTACTGATGACTTGAGTAAATATGGGTATATATACTTTATGAGGTATAATTATGAGTCCTTTGATAAATTAAAGGAATTAAATAATGAAGTAGAAAATTAGCTTAGAAATAATATCAGTAAGCTTCAATTGGATTGATGTGGTGAATATATTAGCTAAGAGTTCATCGACTCTCTACAGGAGTTTGGGATTCTATTGCAACTCACTCAACACTATACACCAGAGTGGAATGGTTTTAGTGAAATGATGAACCATACCTTGTTATACATGGTAATTTTGATGATGAGTCATGAATATCTTCCATTATGCCTTTGGGTATATGCATTAAAATTTTTTGCACACATTAAACGAATTACCAACTAAAGCGGAAAATGGAATTCCCTTTGAGATATGGAGTGGAAAGAAAACCATTTTTTTCGCACACACATGTATGGGGTTGTGGGGAATTTTTTAAGGTCTTATGAATAAAAAAATATCATCCCATGGAACAAAGTGTATCTTTTTATGATATCCCAAGGAAACAAAGATATACTACCTATACATCCCCTCAGACAAGAAAGTGACTATTGGAAGACATGTCACCTTCCTTGAGAGGGAAACATCATTAAAAAGTATCGTGGTATAAAGATTGACTTCGATGAATTTATTGCTCAAGATATAAAAAATTTTGTACATGAATAGATTATGCAGGTCCTCATGGAAGAAGTAGTTCATGGACCATAAGTATTGCTATGAGTGTATGAGATGTAAGAGAACCAAAGAGATAAGATTTTATAGTCACCAAAGATGATGACTCATTATTGGTTTGCAATGATGAACCTTTATCCTACAAGGAGGTAGTATAGAGCTCAGAAGATGCAAGATGACAAGAATCTATGAATTCTAAAATGGATTCCATGTATCAAAACCAAGTTTGGATTCTGTTTGATGCACCAGTTGATTTAAATCCTATTGGATGAAAAGGGTTATTCAAGAGGAAACTAGAAATGGAACGTAATGTAAATAACTATAAATAAAGCCTAGTTTATAAAGGGTTTAAACATCATTAAGGAATTGACTATGATGAATCCTTTTTATTAATTTCCATGTTTAAATCCAATATAATTCTTCTTTCTATAGTATCTTACCATGACTATGAGATTTGGAATATGGATGTAAAAACTTCATTCTTTAATGGGAACATTCAAGAAGATGTATATATGACATAACAGGTAGGGTTTTTTATTCTATGTGAATCTAGAAGGATTTACAAGTTCCATATATCCATTTATGGATTTAAGAAAGCATCCATGTCATGGGACATTCGAATTGATGAATCCATAAAATAATTTGGTTTCATTAAGAAAGAATGTGAGTCATGTTTTTACAATAGGTTTAGTGGGAATGCGGTTGTTATCCTAGTAGTATATTTTGATGACATGTTACTAATTGGAAATGACATACCAGTCTTACTGTTAGTTATGTATTAGTTAAACAAGTGTTTCTTCATGAAGGACGTAGGTGAAGCGGCCTATATTATAGGGGTAAATGTCATTCATGATATATTCAAGATGATTCTTGGACTAAGTCAAAATACATATATTGAATAGATACTAGATAAATTTATTATGAAACAATCCAATGGGGGATTGGTTCTAGGGTCACATGGTTTACATATTTCTATGAAATTGTGTCCTCGGACACAACAAGAGAAAGAGAGAATGAGAAAGATAACACACACTTCAGTGAAAGGATAAATCATGTATTCCATGTTATGTACTAGACATGATGTTTCTTATGCATTAAGCATGGTAGTAAGATATCAAGTTGATCCAAGATAACAACATTGGACTACTGTTAAGGATATCCTTAAGTATCTATGAAGAACTAAGGATATGTTACTATTGTATGGATTAGATGAGGAGATGGTCATCATGGGTTATATTGATGATAGTTTTGGATAGGTCAGAATGATCTGAAGTCACAATCAGGATATATTTTCTGTCTCAACAGAGTAGCTGCGAGCTTGAAGAGTTCAAAAAATCCATTTGTTTCTGATTATACAATGAAGTTTGAGTATATTGAGGATTCTGATGCATCCAAGGATTCTTTTGGGATTTAGAAATTTATCTTGGTGTTTTATGTTGTACCTAGGAGTAAATACCCTATCACATTGTATTGTGATAATACTACAACGGTGAATCTGGCAAAAGATCTAAGGTCACACCAACGAACAAATAACATAATCTATAAGTATCACCTCTAAATGGATTTTCATCAAAGGGGTGAATTTATAGTAAGTACAGTTCCCATGAAAGATAACATGGAAGACCTAATGACTAAAGTCATATCTTAGTAAAAGCATGAGTATCATGTGAGAGCTAGAAGACTGAAGGTCATTAGTAGTTGGATCTAGTGAAAGTGGGAGTTTGTTGGAGTTGTTTCCCTAGAACCAACTTATGTGTACTTTATGATAACATTTATTCATGGTTTTTAATATTAATAAACATTTTATCACATCATGATTATTCTTATATATAACATAGTATGTGATAATGTCCCAAGAGTAGTTGTTTCGCTAAAAGATCATAGCAGTTCCACGCTATGATGAGAACCCAGAAGTGCTATGAAAATATTATTAAATATATTTTCTATTTTAGAATGATATCATTTGATAGACACAAATGATATAGGCTATCAGGGGTAGAGACTCATAGGAATTTAAGTCACATTCTCATGGTGTACTCCCTTGGTAATGTCCATTAAGATATTATGAGAACGAGACCCACCGGTAGGAAATCAAAATTTATATGTGTCGTTGTATGTTCCTATATGCAAGCATGTGTATTTTTGTCTTATACATTAAGATTATTATTAACGAGTATAATGAGTTGCTTAATTTTAGGTATTGATGAAAACCATGATGAAAGATGTTCATGGCGAAGTAGGATATGTTGGGTGCATCATGATTAATATTGCATTAATGAATAATGTGAAAAGGGATTTTTTTCTTTCTATTCTTTAATGGTAGTTGATATCCTAGGCCTTTTGATGGAAATGATATAGCCTAAATAAATCCACGACCACGGTGTTCTATAGTCAAGTTAATATTTTAGGAAGTCAAATAAAGATACATCGATCACATAGGTTGATGACATCAGCATGCAGCCTATTTTATTTAAGATATCATGATAAAGAGATTATATTACACAGTAAGCTTTAACATAAGGTATCATGTTGTTGTGGCATTAAAGTTTTTCTCTATGGGTGACTTAGGGTGTTACTAGATGCTAACTTGGGACTCTAGGCCGGTTTTCCTAATTCCATTGAGAAAGTGGCCTAGTGGTCCACACACTAAGTTTATCCATAATCACAGTTGAATAATATATTATTATTTATTTTTTTACAAGTTAAATAGATATTATTCCGAGATGTGGTTTAATAATTATTCATGTATGGTTGATCACTTATAAAAATTTATTTTATATTTATTAAATATAATACTTTATATATTTATTGATGAATAATGTAGTGATATTTATTTACTAAAAAGATAGTCATTATTCAAGGCCCTATAAATATTATAGAGGAATGATAGACCAAGTTTAATGGTCTGGTGAGAAATAAAAAATATTGAATATTATTTGATTAAATAATATTTAATTTAATTCTAAAGTTATATGCAAGTCAACAAATAATAGTATTATTATTATTTGATATGGAGTTTTGTAGAGATTAAATAAATCATAAAGGGCACTTTTTCAATTATTTTGTTTTAACCCTAGTGATATATAAACCCAATTATATTATTTTCTCAATCATTCAATTCATGTTGTTTGGATGTGCACAATGGATTTGGATAATTATCTCAATCCCTAGAGAGATGGGTTCTCCAAGAATGCTCCCAAGAATGGAGAACAGTCTTCCTCCACCTCCCACTCTCAAGTCAAGAGAGATCTAGAAGAATGCTTTGGAAGAAGGTGATCAAAGGCCTATGACACAAGTGATAGGATCTGCTATGCAAGCACCTAGAGATTCCTACGGTAAAGTTCAAAAAAATTTGGAATACATGTGGATCACCACTAGAGGGAATCTATTTTTATTCTTACAAAATAATAACATAACAACATAGATATGTTGTCATATATATAATCGAAGAATGAATTCTAACATGGTAATTCTTTAATTAATTAAATTGATTAGAAATAATATGCGATGATCCTCTATCTAGTTGAAATGTTATATCCATTGTCTATATTCATTGATTCAATTCCATAGATCATGATGTTTATCATTGTGTAAATCTCATATGGATCATCAATCATAGAGAAAAACAAAGTTGGGAACCGCCCATCACACGCTTCTACTGCGCCCAGAACCTACACATGGAACATATGACTTAAAACATATGTCACCACAAACATAAATACTTAATTAAACATGTTAATGCATAAAAAACATTCTTTCCACAACACACACAAAATTTCTACATGTTCACAGAACATATATAATCAACACATAAAATGTTATTTTTCTCATAACTCCAACACACTAATGACCTATTCTGATGCTCTATGAACAACAAATCCAATTCAACCCACTGTATGGGTTAAAAAGTAATGAATAAATATAATTTTAATTTCATTTTATATATAATAACTATGAAAATAAAATCTTAAAAATAATATCTTTGGCTATGTTCAAACAATATAATAATTTGTTGATATTTTCATGAAAGGAGCTCCATAGACTTGTGTGAAATTTTTTATGAAACAAAATGAATGTGATATATATATATATATAACCTAGATTGATATAAAGTGTTATGATAATTAAGTATTGGTTTGGGATTGATCCCATAACCCATTATCATTTATGTAACCTAAATCACGTGTTTATAAATAAAAATACCAACCTCACGTTGAAGGTATAACTTTATAGTTGTCATTCATTAAAAATATCCTTTTATATTTGATTTTTTTATAGTTTTGGTTACCAAAAGTTTATTTAAATTAAATTTTTCCTGCATGTATTAATCATTCTTTCAACATTAGAGACATAAAAAATAAATATCTATAAAAAATTATCAGCATCGATGCACATGTTCATACATATAGTTTATTTTAAATGTTAAGTCCACTAGGTCAAATACCCTGAAGGGGGGGGGGGGGGTAAATTAGGGTATAATAGATTAAAACAACAACCCCTTTGGATATTTTTTCATTTTAAAAAAAAATACACACCTCCCTTTCTCCTATAGAAATATATGAATAAAAATGAAATCATCCACATGACACAATAATTTTTACTTGGTTCCCCCTCACTAGGCTATGTACAAGTAGTATACAATGTTGATGTGTTTATGTACCAAATCCACTAAATATAAATACCAATTACAAGGTTTATTATAGATCTTTTATGACTAGTATCACTACCTTTACAATGTTTAGGGTCTACTCACTACATTCCCAAGGGTCACTCCCTATGTCTCTTCCTCCGAATCGTTGCAGGTGGGAAGGATCACCATCTTCCTCTTCCATTGCCCACTGATCTTTGAAGGGATCCACTCACAGTTTGTAGACTTGTAGGTATATTCATTTTCATGAAAGAATGCATCCTCAATTATAGAAAGATACTCTTTTGAAGTCCCTTTTTTACCCATAGATGAAATCCACTTTTCCACGTACTGTTAGGTTAGTGGAAATTGCTTTCACAAACTGTTCTAGAGCTTTTGAATGCTTTTTTGAGTCATTCACAGACCACCTTTCCTATTACACATACTACATAGAAGTTATTATATGTGGATAAACTCCTTCGTAAACTACCTCAAATTATACATACCACTTATCCTTCGCAGACTTCTTCTCCCGTGATATGCCTCTACTTGCGCTATCACGTACTGCCTCCGCTTACTAGTTCTGTGAACTATTCTACTTCTTCAAGTGAGTTCTTCCTCTGTGGACCACCTTCCTTCCATAAAAACTTCATTCTTTATGGGTTATAGTTCCTCGTAGAAATCTTTCTCCATAATTTCTTCAGCGTGAACTACTTCACCCCTCATAGAATTCTCCCTCACGAACTTCCTTCAGACTTCACCAAATTCCTGGAGCAAAGATGTTTTCTTATTAAGATCTCGCTATATAATGATGGTATTAGAGAATCTTATATAGGAAAATAGATCTGAAAAATACTCTAATCTGAGATTACCCAAATCTTCAATGTGGTACCACCTTCACCGCATACCACTTCTCCCACGAACTGCTCTTCCCTACACAATCTATGTACTGTCGTTCTTCCTTCATTATAACCCAAATCACCATCACATTTTCATGAACTATTCCCTTCATAGATTCTCAAATCACCACCTCGTTTCTACGAATGAAAATACATCCCGCATACAATAGGCCTTATGTATACCACATGACTTCACCGCAAACTATTTTCTCCCTGTGAACTATTTCCATATGCGATCTTCGACTCGTTATTTGTGGTTCCCTTCAAGGATTCCCTTCGACGTTCCTTGTACCACCATATGCATTCCAAAAACTAGGCTTCATGGTATGTGTACTGTTTTACCCTATACGTAAATCATCCTTTTCAAAAAAACAAACTCTTGATTTTGAGGCCCAAAAATTTAGCAAACACTGGGAAACTATTCCACCTTAAAAACCATCTTTCGGAAAACACCAACCATGATAATTCATGATTATCTGGATTTGCAAAAAACACAATCACACCCAAAACATACTGAGGGGACACCTTGAGGGATTTTTACCCAACAATAAAAAATATGGTTATATAAATTTTTTACTATTACCAAAATGTGTTCCATTTTTTGTTTTCATATTGAACATAATACATTAAAATATAATAATGAAAACATTAGAATGAAAACAAAAACATGAAGACTAATAAAAAATATTCATTCTATATTTTCACCCATTCCCTCACCATAAAAAGGCTCTTGACCAGATTTCTTCTACTTCTAATCAATAAAAGGATACTTGTTATGATATAATTGAGAAGAGATAAGTTCAATCCAAAGTGGAAATGATAGAGGAAAATGAAAAATTAGTTGGTTAGTAGGAGGATTTTCATTTATCCATGGAATCCATTCACTATAGAATTGATTTTAACTCTCCTTATGAACAATGAAATCATGATTTAATTTATACAATTTTAAAATATAATATTATAATTATTATGATAATAGATAATAATTATTTTAACTATTATAATTAATTAAAAACTAAAACATTTTAATTAATTTTAATGGTAAAAAACTTAATAGTGAAACTTTTTAAAAAATTATATTTATTTGTAATTATAGTTATAATCTTAGTTATAATTATTTATATAGTTTATATTAATTAAACATCAAATTATATTTAAATTTTAATAATATGTTTATGTCTATATTGAATTATATTAAAATTATAATTAAATTTAATTATTATAGTAACCAAATTTCCCATCCTCCACCACCCCATTATATTGTTAATTTCATTTGTTCCGAATTATAGTGCATTTAAAGTTATATTTAGTCTTATATTTAATGTTAATAATTATAATTATATAATTATTATTATTTTACCAACAATTTTAATTAAATTATTTATACAAATATGATTTTCATGAAAAAATATAATCATTGTTAAAATGGAGGAGAGTGGACTCAATACCTAATATGTCTCTTAAAAGAGGATTTAGTGTATATTTATAATAAATAATATGGATAAAAATAAACTTAATAACCAATGTGGGGCTCACATCCTCTAACATCACCATCAAACTAACTATATTGGATATATAAGAAAACAGAAATAAAAATCCTCTAACACTTCCCCTCGAGATAGATATACACATCTTGATTACAGAAAAATATGAAAAAAAATAATGTGTGATCTCAACTCCTCAAGATAAAAATAATTCTTCTGAATAAAAAAAAATATGACAAACAAAGAACAACCCCATCATGTGAGCGGGAATTGATGGAAATGGAATGAAATGACAAAAAGGTATGGATCAAGACACAATAAGAATAGTTAGGTTAGGAGTACACTTGTCCTATTCAGACATCTGATAGGAGTAGCCAGATTACATCAATGGGAAGAGGAGAGGGATAGACATAGACAAATATTTCTAGGAAACCTATGTAAGGCTGAGATAGATGAAGTCCCATGTAGTGGTCACACTAGATTTTTCCCACATGAGGCGGATGTAGAGTTACGCATGGAGGAGCCCCACCTTGGTGATGTGTCCTGACTGAATGAGCATGCTACCTAGGTGGAAGTATAGTCTATTCACGTAGGAGTAGGGGCTAAGTAAAAACACTGCCATGAACTGACATATCGTGCCTTAGGTTGCCCGGATCTGGAACAAATATCAGGGAAGGATTCAAACATAAGGAGGCATGACATGCAAGTAGAGGGGTGTAACATGGAAGGGGGCATGTGGTAGTGGTTGGAGATAGGGAAAGGAAGGGATGTGCATGCGCGGTAGAGGAGTCGTGACTAGGGAATGTAATGATAGGTGGGTTTCATTGAGCTAGGTGGGGGCGACAGACAATTGAGGGTTATCACAGATACTTGGAAGGCAGTGAGAATAAGGGTATAACTATGGAGGGAATGTGAAAATTGACATCACGATAGGGGAGGGATGCACAAATAATAGAAGAGGGTGACGGGAGGGGTGTGAGATAGGGAGAGACCAATGGTTCTGATAGGGGATAGACAATTGTGACGGTGGCCAAGGGCCGGGGGCCGTCTCCCCCAATGGGGGGAAGTCCCTAGAAAAACCTAAACAAAGATAGGATATATAGGAGAGAGGTTTTGGGTTAGATTTCCTTTCATACCATGTCAAAATAGAGGAGAGAGGACCCAATTCCTAAATATGACTCCTAAGAGAGACCTTTATGTTTATTTATAATGAATAATAATAATGTAAATATGCTTAATATTTGATGTGGGACTCACATCATGTAACAATTATAATTAATTTTCTTAAAATTATTTTAACATTAACTATTTTTTTAAATAATTTTAATTTATTATTTATCTATCACTGCTAATTTCCATGAGGCCTTAGTTTTTTATTTTATTTCTTGTTAATCTTTTCTCTAATTGGGTTGATTGGGGACTCTTACATAACTTAAAATCACAATGAAACAAAATCATTACATAGCCCATAGCCCAATGGTATAGGTCATTACATGACCTGAAGGCCCAAGCCCAAGACCCCACACTAAAGTATACCATTTTCCCAATATTTTTTATCCATCACTCTATATTTTAATCCCAACTTCACATCCATGGTTAGTTATCACTTTCTTCCTTTGTCTGGGTTTTATAATTGGTGCATGCTAGTCGCTCCATGATGGAACCTCCACGTCCAACTGATCATTAGATCCTGTATTTTCCCGTATGCTTCTCCACTGCTTAGGAATGCTCTAGAACAAAGTCTTTGTCCACTATTTGAGGGCCCAAAGGCCCAGATGACCCAAAATCCCTTGGATCGAAGGTCTATGGGGGGCCGGAGGCCTTGTGACTTAAAGACCTATAGTGGATCAGAGGCCATGTTGGCCGAAGGCTCAAATTTGTGTCTCATAGGCGCAGTTAGAGATAATATTGGATATTTATTTATTTATCGCATATGTAATAAATTAATTAATAATTATATATTAATTATAATATATATACATATAAAATAATTAATTAGATTATATTTATAATAATTTTTCTAACAACCCCATCCTCAATTAGTAAGCAAGGGGAATTCATATCCCATAAATTTGAGGTTAAATTATCATTGAATGAAAATATTTGAGATTCTATAGTGACCACATGATAATAAATGTAAAAAAATTATTTTAGCGGGCTTCCACTTTGAATCTCATTCAAACAGGCCTCTCAAGTTAATCTTTGGGTCACTTTTAAGCCATCCTTCAGGCCATTAAGGGTCCCTGTGTCATGCTCAAAAGGACCCAATCTTAAGAAGGTATTGTTTGGGTCTCCATGTAAATCTATCATATGTTAAGGTCTTCTATTCAACCATAAATTAAATTTCTATGTCACGACCCGTCCTCGGGGCCCGTGCCGTGACTACCCCAAGCCCGCCTTCCATAGGCCAAGGGCTGGCGACTAGCACCAAGGTGTAAATCCCTGTAAAGGGAAGGCATTGCCTTTGTAAAGTAAACAACAAACACCACAGAGTAAGTAGGTAGAAGAAGTAAATACTAAGTAAAAACTGGTACAATAGTAAGAGCAGAAAAGTAAAGGGGGCCGGAAATACAAGCCCAACTGTAAAGTACAACTGAAAGGGGAAAAACAGCAACTAAAAGAAAAGCCGCAGCGTCGAGCCGTCCTCTAGAAGTCCCACCTGAAGGGTGGGTACAGATAGTCTCCACAGCTCCTCGGTCCCACCGTCCGCTCCGAGTACACCCCGCCCAGTGGTCCACCTCCAGGTACCGTCCTGCTCCGTAAACCTCGACCACGATCAGCGCTGTCCGTCGTCTGCAACCAACACAATGTAGTGCGGGCATAGCCTGTGCAGGGGTGAGTATAAGCTACTCAGTAGGGACCCTGAGACCCCTGAAGGTCTCCCAAAATCCACAAAGGATAAACCACAAAGGAAAGATACAATCATGAAGTAACATCCGACACTGCTTAGGTATATGCCCATACATATACCTAAGTCATCAATTCTTGATCGGCTCCAACATCCGAGTCCAAACACAACCCAGCCCACATAGGAAAGAAAACGTAAATCCACACAGGATAGCACAACACAATCCACAAAGGAGAGCAAAACGTAATCCACACAGGATATCACAACACAATCCACAAAGGAGAGTAAAACAGGATTCAACTCACATAGGTATACTTCTTCGAATGATGATAGAGATGATAACTGATCCATCTAAGTCATCGGACCCACAAAGGATCGATAGGTAATAACCCCCGAAATGACCTACACAGGATCGAGAGGTAACTAACCCCCGCAAAGACCCACACAGGATCGGACCCACACAGGATCTGTAGGCACTGGCCCACACAGGACAGCTGAGCGCTGACCCACACAGGATCGGAGCCACACAAGATCTGTAGCACTGACCTACAAAGGATCACTGAGTGTTGTAGTCGTCGCCATCGAATCCACTGAGGATCTCTATACAATCTTCGTCGAATCCACTGAGGATCTCTGTACTATCGTCGTTGTCGCAATAGCAGTTGCAGCCAGCTCTAGGGTTCCCGCACACAGCAAGCTCGTTCGGGAAGGTCCGCTCCACGAGCCGAGAGGCTAATACATCAACTAACACATAGTCCAGAGTTGATGTATCCAAAAGTTCTGTATCGTCAACAGGAACTCAACGTCGTAGATGGCGTGTCAATCGGACGCCCGGTCTGGAAGTTATTGGCTTTTTCGTCCCAGGGGCCCGGTTGGTTTTTGAGTCAAAACCAACCCGACCATACTCCACCTGCATCCAAATCTCGGGCGGAGTGAGCCAAAAGATCCGTCTCACTTAGAGGAATCCACCAAAGTCGACGGCACATCAATCGGACGTCCGGAGCTCAAGTTATGAGTGTTTCCGCTCCGAGGTCCCGGTTGGTTTCGTGTATGAACCAACCCGGCCGAACCCAAAGTATTCCGAAACCTTGAGTGTAATATACCGAAACGACCGTCTCGATTCAAGGATCGTGTTTCTGCTAACGGCGCATCGATCAGAGGTCCTTAGAACAATATATTGGTAAAAGACGGAAAACGGTCCGAAAATGGGGGGTCTAGGCCCGGACCGACCCGGCCAGACCCCCCCCCCCCCCCCCCCGGGTCGACCCAACCCGGGTCCGACCCGGCTGGATCCGTCCCAGCCCGGCCGGCCGGCTCGGCTCGGCTCGGTCGAGCGGCCGAACGAGGGGAAGCCACGTCGGGGGCGCGCTGCTCCCGCGTGAAGAGGAGTTGCGACCCCGTGTGGGGCCGCACTTGGTCAGCGGACGCGGCAGAGCCACGTCCCGTGTCTCGCCGGACCCGCGCAGTCGCGGGTCTGGTCGGCCGCCGCCGCGCCGGCGACCCGCGCCGCCGGTGGATTCCGCGGGCCACCGGAGTTGCTTCGGTGGTCCAAATCCATTTATGTCTGCACCGTAGCTCATCCCGGGTCCCGTTCTTCACTGCGGAATCAGCAAATCGTCCCTGCGGCACGTTTTGTCATCACCCACCAAATCCGCACATCAACGAAGAACTATGGAGGGTTGTCAGGCCGTGTTTGTTTGGCCCGCACCCTCCGTGTTAGGTGATAACAATCGGGAAATAATAATCAACACATAAAAAACATAACAAGATACAACTTTAATAAATTAAAATTGCACTTTGATCCGTGTTCTTTGTTTTAGAAGGAAACAACCACGGGAATAAAAATTATTCTTATATAAAACCCCTACCTCATCAAGTCGTCGTACGTGCATTCTTCACGGAATTGATCATCGCGGAAGAAGAGGATCATCGCATCGCGGAAGGGCGTCACGTCGTCGCGGTATATGGCGTCGCGTCGACGAACTCCGAGGTGTAAAGAAAACACATGGATTTAATTTACACGAATTAAATCCATGTCAAGAATAGAATCCACAAAGGAATTTAAAAGATTCGTAAACTCCTACCTCAAACGGATGTTCGAAGATTTGACGCGGAAGAAGGAACGTCGCAGAAGAACGTCGCGGGAGGAGAGTCGTCGGCGTCACGTCATCGATCTCCGGGGGGTTTGGCATTCTTCGTCGCCCTTCGTCGGAGGTCGGCGTTCTTTGCGTTCTTCGCGTTCATTGCATTCTTCGTGAAGGAGGATGAAGATCTTAAAGTTTCTGTCAAATCCTCTCAACGAACAACACTCAAGAAGAAAAGCGTTGGTCTTATTTTATTAATATGCCAACATGTAAGAAACGAACGAAATTAATTCATAGAATTAATTTTAACGAACAAACTGCCCAATTAAATTGGGCGTTAAGAATTTAAGAAAACGCGTCGGTTGACTTTCATAAAAACAGGTTTTCGCGGGTGCGTTACTTAGGGGAAAGAAACAGTGGGGATCGTGTGGGCCCCACCTCACAAATATCCTACCAAGAGGGTAGGATATTTTGGGTTCCGCCCTATCCGATTCAACTCAGCTTAAGCAGCTTAAAGTGGTCTTTAAGCGTCATTAAGTGAAATAAAATAAAATTGTTGTACAACTTTATTTTATTTCTTAACTTAAACCCCAAAAATTAAAAACCACACCCGAGAAAATTCAACTCTAGAAAAGGCATTTATAAGAAATTACCGGTGCTGTGATTCCATCGGTTCCCTCAGAATTCGATTCCGAGCACCTGTTCAAAAGTTAGAAATCCCCGCTCGTTCGTTCACTGAACGTACCTGAGCCAAACTTCGGAAAATGATTCCGGGCACACCGGTCCTCGGAATCAGGTGCCGTCAGAAACTACGTTCTTGTAAAATTCCAAAGAAAATTAAGAAAAAAAAATTCCTTGAAATTTATAGGTCTTTATATTACTCCCACCTCAGGGATTTACGTCCCCGTAAAGATACATCATAAACTAGGGAAACAAATGTGGGTACTGAGCACGCATCTGAGCCTCCTGCTCCCAAGTGCTCTCCTGGAGGTTCCAGTGCTGCCATTTGATACGCACTAGAGGAATCGATCGTCCACGTAGGACCCGCTCCTGTCGATCCTCGATCTCCACTGGGACCTCTGCAAAAGTTGCCACATCATCTACGTTCAACTCCCCATAGTCAATGATATGCGTCGGGTCGTGCACATATCTCCTCAGCTGAGACACGTGGAAGACGTCGTGCACCCGATGCAACTGAGGTGGTAGAGCCAGGCGATAAGACACCTCGCTGATCCTGCTGAGGACCTGGAATGGTCCGATGAAGCGTGGAGACAACTTTCCACCTCGGCCAAATCTCCGTAATCCACGTCGAGGTGAGACACGCAAGAAGATGTGGTCACCATCCTCGAACTCTAGTGGCCTCCGCCTACTATCATGATAAGACTTCTTCCGGCTCTGAGCTGTCCTCATCCGCTCCTGGATGACCTGGACCTTCTCTTTCGTGGCCCAAACCATCTCTGGTCCCACGAGTGCTGACTCCCCAGGGTCTATCCAGCACAAAGGAGATCTGTAAGGTCTAGCGTACAACACCTCGTATGGTGGCATCCCGATGGTGGAGTGGTAGCTGTTGTTGTACGCAAACTCTACCAAGGGTAGGTGGTCCTCCCAACTGCGACCAAAGTCGAGGACACATGCGTGGAGCATGTCCTCGAGAGTCTGAATGGTCCTCTTCGTCTGACCATCTGTCTGAGGGTGAAAGGCGGTGCTCATATGTAGCTGCGTCCCGAACACCTCCTGCAACCCCTTCCAAAGCCGAGAAGTAAATCGAGCATCTCGATCAGAGACGATAGATGATGGCACTTCGTGAAGCCGTACAATCTACTGAACGTAGAGACGCCCCAAGCTCTCTACTGAGCCCTGCTCTCGGATGGGTAAGAAGGGTGCCGACTTAGTAAGTCGATCAACAATCACCCAAATGGAGTCGTGACCTCTGGAAGTGTGTGGAAGTCCAGTCACGAAGTCCATAGATATGCCGTCCCACTTCAACTCTAGAACCTCCAAGGGCTGTACCAAGCCTGCTGGTACCTGATGCTCTGCCTTCACCTGCTGGAAGGTGAGGCATCGAGAAACAAACTCTGCCATAGCCTTCTTCATGCCCAGCCACCAGTGCTATCGTCTGAGGTCCTGGTACATCTTCGCCACTCCAGGATGTACTACCAAAGGATAAGTGTGAAACTCTCCCAGAACCTCCTCTCGTAAATCTACTGGTACTAAGGTATTTCCTCTGAAAAGGATGTCGTGCTCTGCTCTAAGGGAGAAACCATCAGGTGCCTATTCTGAGGATATTTGTGCACGTTGTGTCTCACAGTCAGCATCCCCACGCTGTGCCTCTCTGACCTGCTGTAGTAGTGGAGGAGAGACTGTGATAGACTGAAGGAAGGTTTCTCCATCTCTATCCACGAAGGATATCTGCAAGGCAGCTAGCTGCTCTGTCGTCTCCTCAAGTAGCTGAATGCCCGTCCTCCTGCTGAGAGCATCGGCTACTACGTTCCCCTTCCCAGGAGTATAGACTATCTCAAAGTCATAGTCCTGGAGGAACTCGAGCCATATCCACTGTCTCAAGTTTAGATCCTTCTGTAAGAAGATGTACCTGAGACTCTGGTGGTCAGAAAAGACTGTAAAGCTCTCTCCCATCAGATAGTATCTCCATGTCTTCAGAGTGATGACCACTACTGCTAACTCCAGGTCATGGGTAGCGTAGTTCTGCTCATGCAGCCTCAACTGACATGATCCATAGGCAATCACTTCCCGCTCCTGCATCAGGACACATCCGATTCCGGTCCCTGATGCATCGCAGTAGACTACGTATCCTACTCCCTCCTTAGGCAACCTCAAGATAGGTGCGTTGGTCAATCTCTATCTCAGATCCTGGAAGATCTGCTGACATCTGTCTGACCACACAAAGGGTTTCCCATTCTTCGTCAAAGCTAAGAGTGGCGCCACAACTCTGGAGAAGTCCGGCACAAATCTCTGATAGTATCCAGCTAGTCCCAAGAAACTCTGTACCTCCATCACGATCCTAGGTGGATCCCAAGCTAGCACTACCTCGATCTTCACGGGATCCACCATAAATCTCGCCTTAGAAATGACGTGCCCCAATAAATGGACCTCACGTAACCAGAACTGGCACTTCGAGAGCTTTCCATAAAGCTGGTGCTCTCGGAGTGTGTCTAGAAAAACCCGCAAGTGGTAGGCATGCTCCTCCTCAGTCGTCGAGTATACCAAAATGTCGTTGATGAAGACCACGACAAATCGATCGAGGTATGGCTGAAAGATCCTGTTCATGAGGCTCATGAACACTACTGGAGCATTGGTTACGCTGGATGACATAACCAAGAACTCGTAGTGTCCATACCGACACCTGAAGGTCGTCTTCTGCACGTCCTCATCTCAAACTCTGAGCTGATGATAGCCTGACCTGAGGTCTATCTTCGAGAACCACCATGATCCCTTGAGCTGATCGAAGAGGTCATCAATCCTCGGTAGAGGATACTTGTTCCTCACGGTCACCTGGTTCATGCGACGATAGTCGACACACAGTCGCAAGCTCCCGTCCGCATTCTTGGTGAACAATATCGGGGAAACTCAGGGTGAAACACTGGTTCGGAAGAATCCCTTGCCCTGCAAGTCCTCCAACTGTACCCGTAGCTCTCAAAGCTCAGTGAGGGCCATCCGATACACTGGAGTCGATATCGGGGCTATCCCGGGGTACAGGTCAATATAAAAGTCTACCTCTCTGCGAGGAGGTAGTCCTGGAACGTCGTCGGGAAAGACTTCCACATACTGATCCAACAGTGCAGGAAAACTAGGACTTCGCACATCAACTGCTCCTAGGATGAGTCTAGCCAACTTGTGTGTGATGGGCTGTCCTCTCCTCTGCGGAAGTCCATCCTGTGCTGCAAAGGCTCCCTTCTCACTGGTGAAGGTGAACCTGCTCCCGTCGGTGTGTACACATCGCACCTTGTGCCTAATATAGTCAATATGAGCATGGACTGTAGATAACGAATCCATGCCCAAGATGACATCGAAAGGCCTCGACGCCGCTACCAGAAGATCCCAGCCGAAGCTCTTGCCTCCTAGAGTAAGCTCACACTGCTGGCACCAGTGCGTAATCATCGAGTCTGCTCCCGTAGGGGTCTCTAGCCGTAAGGATCGAGCCAACGGCTCTGTCGGAATCTTCGAGCTCCGAACAAGGGCAGTGGCTATGAAAGAGTGACTCGCTCCTGTGTCTATAAGAACTATAGAAAGGGTGGAATAGACACAGATAGTACCTCAAATCATCTCGGGCGCGCCGTGGTCATAGGCCTCCGCTGCCTGGAGTTGTGCCTATCTCTGCTCGCAAGCTCCTAGTGGTTGGGGTGGCCCTCCTGGTGGTGGTGGTGGTAGAGCCTCAAAGCGTCGCCCACCACCTGCTGCTCGGCCAGCTCCTCTGCCTCGTCCGCCTCCTCCCTGTGGACCGCCATGGTCGACCCTCTACCTCTGCCTCGGTGGCCCCTCCACCATCTGCTAATCGTCTACATGGCGGTCCGGGCAGTCACGAGCCATGTGGCCCTGCCCGCCACAAGCATAGCACTGTCTGCCTCTCGAAAGACTGGCTCCACGCTGTGTGCCCCGCACTGCTGAGCCAGTGTCCTGAGGTCGTCTGTATGAGGGTATGGTCTTCCTGGACCCCTGAGTCATCCGTCAACTGCCTGTCGTAGAAGACTCTGCTACGTGTCGCCCCGCGGTAGGTCTCGCTGCTGAAGAAGACTCAGCAAGAAATCTCTCGATCAAAAGGGCTCGCTCCAGTACTCCTGCCTGAGTCGGAATGGTAAGGGAGATCAGTGATGCCCTGATCTCATGTCTCAATCCCTGCTCAAAGGTCCGGGCCCAGAAGAATGGGTCTCGTACCATGTCGGTTGAGTAGCGAGAAAGATCGGTAAATCTCACTGAGTACTGGGCGACCGTCAAGCTGCCCTGCCGCAGCTGAAGAAGCTCCTGGATGCGCACCGCACGGAGGGTGGCTTAGACGAACTCTGAGCGGAAGAGGCTCTCAAAGTCCGACAAAAGGAGAGATGCCTCATCGTGCACCTGGTGTATCAAGATCCACCATCGGCCCACTGCTGCGTACAGTAAGCTCGCTGTGAGGATCACCATGAGGTCTGCTGGTGTCCTCACTAGCCTGAAAACTCATACAACTGCCTCCAGCCAGTCCTCAGCTGTCTGGGGGTCCGTATCCCCATGGAACCTAGGCGGTATCTAGCGCTGGAACTCGTGCAGAGCTCCAAGGCGACGTGCATCGTCAGCGGTTGGGGCTGGAAGCATCGATGGCTCGGCGGGTAGAGGTACCGCCAGTGCCTCTGCTGTCAAAGGGCCCTGTACCGAGTCCTCGTCGCTCGGTGGGATGTCGTCACGTACAAATCTCGGAACCCTAGCTGGATGCCATCGTGGGGCCATCCTGAAAAGGAAACAGGTGCGCCACGGTCAGAACAATATACCTGGTGAGCTGATACAACGTAATCAAAATAAAACTTGAAACACACATACAATCAATGTTTTTGTGCATTAAGTCGGAAATCAGAAGTCAGGGTCCTGGTGTACGGATACGTCGTCCGCCACACCAACACTGGTCTCCCTGGACTGATAACCACACTCAATACGCTTAACACTATTGCTTCATATAGAAGAAAGATCAGAGTCTGTGGTAGAACCGAACTGCTCTGATACCAATTTGTCATGAACCGTCCTCGGGGCCCGTGCCGTGACTACCCCAAGCCCACCTTCCATAGGCCAGGGGCTGGCGACTAGCACCAAGGCGTAAATCCCGGTAAAGGAAAGGCATTGCCTTTGTAAAGTAAACAACAAACACCATAGAGTAAGGAGGTAGAAGAAGTAAATACTAAGTAAATCTGGTACAATAGTAAGAGCGGAAAAGTAAATGGGGCCGGAAATACAAGCCCAACTGTAAAGTACAACTGAAAGGGAAAAAACAGCAACTGAAAGAAAAGCCACAGCGTCGAGCCGTCCTCTGGAAGTCCCACCTGAAGGGTGGGTACAGATAGTCTCCACAACTCCTCGGTCCCGCCGTCTGCTCCGAGTACACCCCGCCCAGTGGTCCACCTCCAGGTACCGTCCTGCTCCGCAAACCTCGACCACGATCAGCGTTGACCGTCGTCTGCAACCAACACAATGTAGTGCGGGCATAGCCCGTGCAGGGGTGAGTATAAGCTACTCAGTAGGGACCTCGAGACCCCCGAAGGTCTCCCTAAATCCACAAAGTATAAAACACAAAGGAAAGATACAATCACAAAGTAACATCCGACACTGCTTTGGTATATGCCCATACATATACCTAAGTCATCAATTCCCAATCGGCTCCAACATCCAAGCCCAAGCACAACCCAGTCCACATAGGAAAGCAAACGTAAATCCACACAGGATAGCACAACACAATCCACAAATGAGGCCAAAATGTAATCCACACAGGATATCACAACACAATCCACAAAGGAGAGTAAAACAGGATTCAGCTCACACAGGTATACTTCTTCGAATGACGATAGAGATGATCACTGATCCATCTATGTCGTCGGACCCACAAAGGATCGATAGGTACTAACCCCCACAATGACCCACACAGGATCGATAGGTAACTAACCCCCGCAAAGACCCACACAGGATTGGACCCACACAGGATCTATAGGCGCTGGCCCACACAGGACCGCTGAGCGCTGACCCACACAGGATCGGACCCACACAGGATCTGTAGCACTGACCCGCAAAGGATCGCTGAGTGCTGTAGTCATCGCCGTCGAATCCACTGAGGATATTTGTACAGTCGTCGTCGAATCCACTGAGGATCTCTGTACTGTCGTCGTCGTCGCAGTAGCAGTCGCAGCCATCTCTAGGGTTCCCACACACAGCAAGCTCATTAGGGAGGGTCCGCTCCACGAGCCAAGAGGATGATACATCAACTGACACATAGTCCAGAGTTGATGTATCCAAAAGTTCCGTATCGTCAACAGGAACTCAACGTCGTAGACGGCGCGTCAATCGGACGGCTGGTCTGGAAGTTATTGGCTTTTTCGTCCCAGGGGCCCGGTTGGTTTTTAAGTCAAAACCAACCCGACCGTATTCCACCTGCATCCAAACCTCAGACGGAGTGAGCCAAAAGATCTGTCTCACTTAGAGAAATACACCAAAGTTGATGGCACGTCAATCAGATGTCCGGAGCTCAAGATATGAGCGTTTCCGCTACGAGGGCCCGGTTGGTTTCGTGTACGAACCAACCCGGCCGAACCCAAAGTATTCCGAAACCTTGAGTGTAATATACCGAAACGACCGTCTTGATTCAAGGATCGCGTTTCCGCTAACAGCGCATCGATCGGAGGTCTGTAGCCCATGATAAGGGCAAAAGACCGAAAACGGTCTGAAAACGGGGGGTATGGGCCCGGACTGACCCGGCCCGACCCCCCTGGGTTGGCCCGAACCGGGTCCGACCCGGCTGGATCCGGCCCGGCCCAGCCGGCGCGGCCCGGCCCGGCCGGCCGGCTCGGCTCGGCTCGGCCGGGCGGCCGAGTGAGGGGAAGCCACGGCGGGGGCGCGCTGCCCCCGCGTGAAGAGGAGCCGCGGCCCCATGTGGGGCCGCACTTGGTTAGCGGACGCGGTAGAGCCGCATCCCGTGTCTCGCCGGACCCGCGCGGTCGCGGGTCTGGTCGGCCGCCGCCGGCGCCGCCGCACCGGCGACCCGCACCGCCGGTGGATTCCGCGGGCCACCAGAGTTGCTACGGTGGTCCAAATCCATTTCCGTCTGCGCCGTAGCTCATCCCGGGTCCCGTTCTTCACTGTAGAATCAGAAAATCCTCTCTGCGGCATGTTTTGTCGTCGCCCGCCAAATCCGCACATCAATGAAGAACTTTGTAGGGTTGCCGGGCTGTGTTTGTTTGGCCCGTACCCTCCGTGTTAGGTGATAAAAATCGAGAAATAATAATCAACACAACAAAAACATAACAAGATACAATTTTAATAAATTAAAATTGCACTTTGATCCGGGTTCTTTGTTTTAGAAGGAAACAACCACGGGAATAAAAATTATTGTCATATAAAACCCCTACCTCGTCAAGTCGTCGCACTTGCGTTCTTCGTAGAATTGATCGTCGTGGAAGAAGAGGATCGTCGCATTGCGGAAGGGCATCACGTCGTCGCGGTATACGGCGTCGCGTCGACGAACTCTGAGGTGTAAAGAAAACACACAAATTTAATTTACACGAATTAAATCCATGTCAAGTATAGAATCCACAAAGGAATTTAAATGATTCGTAAACTCCTACCTCAAACGGATGTTCGAAGATTTGACACGAAAGAAGGAAAGTCGTAGAAGAACGCCGCGGGAGGAGAGTCGTCAGCGTCACGTCGTCGATCTCCGGGGGGTTTGGCGTTCTTCGTCGTCCTTCGTCGGAAGCTGGTGTTCTTCGCGTTCTTCACGTTCTTCGTGAAGGAGGATGGAGATCTTAAAGTTTCGGTCAAATCCTCTCAACGAACAACACTCAAGAATAAAAGCACTGGTATTATTTTATTAATATTCCAACATGTAAGAAACGAACGAAATTAATTCATAGAATTAATTTTAACGAACAAACCGCCCAATTAAAAGGGGCGTTAAGAATTTAAGAAAACTCGTCGGTTGACATTCATAAAAACGGGTTTTCGCGGGTGCATTACTTAGGGGAAAATAAACGGTGGGGCTCATACGGGCCCCACCTCACAAATATCCTACCAAGAGGGTAGGATATTTCGGGTTCCGCCCTATCCGCTTCAACTCAGCTTAAGTAGCTTAAAGTGTTCATTAAGCGGCTTTAAATGAAATAAAATAAAATTTTCGTACACCTTTATTTTATTTCTTAACTTATACCCCAAAAATTAAAAACCACACCCGAGCAAATGCAACTCTGGAAAAGGTGTTTCTTAGAAAATACCAGCGCTGCGATTCCATCGGTGCCTTCGGAATTTGATTCCGAGCACCAGTTCAAAAGTTATAAAACCCCGCTCGTTCGTTCACTAAACGTACCCGAGCCAAACTTTGGAAAATGATTCTGGGCACACCGGGCCTCGGAATCAGGTGCTTTCAGAAACTGCGTTCTTGTAAAATTCCAAAAAAAATAAGAAAAATAAATTTCATTGAAATGTATGGGTCTTCACATTCTAGTCTTATCATCAAGTAAATCTGATCCAAGAAAGCATGGTTCGGACCTCTGAGACAACCCTCAAATGTTAGCGTCTCAGGGTCATGCTCAAATGTAAGGTCTTAGGATCGTGCACTAATGTAAGGTTTTTAGACCAACCTCGTATGTAAGTTATATTCAAATAATTATAATAATAAGATGATGGAAATTCCAACACACCAAACATGAAATAAAATCTGAATTTCTTTCCATTACCCAATTTGTTTCTGCTTCCACTTATGCTTCCAATTATGCTTCCATTAAATAAACTTTAATGCACAAAATAAGGAATAAATGTTTTGAAAGTGTAATTATAATTAAAAAAATAACTTCCATGTGTTATCATCTAAGAAACCATGTACACTATTACCAAGCTCAATTTAAATATCAAAACTAGTCAAATTTTTCCAGACCACTACAACAAAAAACAACAAAGAAGTCTTAAACCTAATTAAATGGAGTCATATAAATAGATCAAACATTAGAAATTATCTCTATTGAAGGCCATGTTTTAATTTAAAGAACTTATAACGGGATCATCTAAAATAATTTTTTAAGAGTCCTTTTAGATTTACCTCTACCTCTACCTCTACCTCTATTAAAAACCGTATTTTTATTGAAAACATTTAAAACAAGATCATCATGAATGATTTGTTTGAGATTAATTTTAGGTACACTTATAATTCTTCTAATAATTTAATTTTTAATTATGTTTACCCTATTAACATGTGAATCTCTATGACTTCTTCTAACATGTTAAAACCTTCTTAATATAATCTAATTCATATTCTCATCAATCAGAGTTTCTCCAATTTTCTCCCAAACATATTAATTTATGATCTTATTCATCATAGTATATCCACATGTATATCTTAATATTTTCATTTCTGCTACCCTTATTTTTTGTTCAAGGTATCCTGTCAAAGTCCAACACTCACTACAATATAGAATGGTTGGTCTAATAACCATCCTAAAAAATATTATCTTCAATTTTAAAGGAATTTTCTCCACTTTACCTATCCATTTTAATAATATTAATACACATCTATGTTAATATCTCCATCACATTATAAAAATGGGCCTAAATATAAAAAATGATCAAATTTTAATTTTAATTTTAAGTTTTTTCACAGCTTGTTCTGTAAGTTGTAGGTTAGGTATCATGTTCCAATTCAATTCCAAAAAATTCCAAAAATATCATAGATATAAAACACTAATCATAAAAAGAATAGAACATAATCTAAACTACACCAAATGAAATATTTAATATTGCATCATTCAAAATAATTATTTGTTCAATCATCTGGCTAATTTATTGAAGCATAGCTTTACAATAAGCACCAAATGACTCCCCAATTTGCTTCAAAATAATATGGAAATAAGATGCAACATAAAAGAATAATTGGGAAATTTAACATTTTATAAATAGTAAAAAAATAAAAATGGATAAAAGTGGCTTGATGAAGAAGGTATGTGAACAAATAAATAATATTATAGATTAACTTTTGGATGCATAAAAATATTACTTTACTTATTTATTAGTTTCAGGGAAATTATAGACAAATTGATCAATAGGAGAACTTCCAAGACTTCTACATTTCCAATGAGGAAATTTCAGATGGAACCATGCATTGATATCCCCATCATAAGACATACCAAACACAAACCATAGATTTTCAACTTTATCATTGAGCTTTGAAAACATGGATTTCTTCTAGAAGATGATTTGTAAAGCGGATAAATAACATTAGAATGGCTCATGTGAGAAGCTCTTTGAATATGAGAAAACATTATCAACCAATGAAAAAATACTTAAACATTAATACGAGTTCTAATACAATGATAATGGGATTAAATTAAATTAGTCACAAAAAATATTATAAAATGATTCATGTAATGCAGGTAAAAAAATACATATCTATTATTATTTTTCTTTGTAAGGAACATGGTTGTAAAAGAAGCACAAAATTAATTAACCTTATTTTTTAACCACACTAAAATGATGGGTTGAAATAAATAATACTATAATTTACATTTAAATTAGTTATTACATAAAATAAAGTTTTATAATTTTTTTATTTTTCAATCATCAACATCCATATCAAATATAGTATCCATGAAATTCTATGTAATTGTCCTACATCCCTTTATATTTTAAACATTTTTAAGTCAAAATAGTTAAAAAATAAAACATTTTTTTAAAAGAAGTATTTTAGAGTAAAGAATACAATTCTTCATTATTATGGGAAATAAAATAATAAATTGAAAATAATTGTGTGTGGTGTAAAGAAACATCATAAATTCTTACCTGATAAAAGTCATAAAAAGAAGCCAAACCTAAAAGTGCCTATTTTGAAGAAAGTTATTTCAGATTTTATATTGTAAGGATTTTAAAGGGGGGACTCTTTCTATAATATCGATGCCTGAGAGAACCCACTATTGTACCAAATTTGTTTTACAAAACCTGTAAGGAATTAAATAAAAAAATTAATGGCTAAATTAATACAATAATGACTATTAAATTAAATTCAAAACTCCTTTTCTAAATAGGAATTAAAAACACATCCCATTGATATTGATTTTTCTTGGTCCTTCAGCCTAATCCCTCAAATTCTACCATGGGGATGAGGGTGCAGGGATAGTTCCTGATCTCTTTGTCAGTGGTTTTTCTTATTTTAGTTTTCTATATAAATTCTAGTGCTCAGGTATTAATTTTTCTGTTTTTTATGGTTGTTTATCCATTCATTTTTTAACAATAATAATAAACTTGAAAGGGTATCCGATGAATAATCCTTCCCCTAATTTAAAAACTTATATTTTTTACAAATAATAGGGGAATGAATACTTTAGAATGAAGAGTGATAGTTAACCCAGTCACTATATAGTTTTTTGGTAGACCAACCTACAAAATCATGTAAAATTTCAAATTTCAAATCAGTTGATGTGTGGCTCTTCTAAACCATGAGATTGGGTAGAATATTTCTTGAAAAGTAAGCTATTTTATACCTATTTCTTGGATATTATAGAAAATGATGAACTTATGTACAATGATATAGTAATTGGGTATCCCATTGCATAGATATTTTCCACCTACCATTAAAAATATAGGTCAATCGGGAACCTGGAGGTATTCAAGGTATTCATAGTAGCACTGCTAGAACTGAATACAATCCTAAAATATAATGGGTGTGATCTTAGATTGGAATAATATGAATCCTTTGAGATAAATTATGATAAAAATAAAATTTCACGTTATATTTGAATAAATCATGTTATGTGCAAGGCCCACCATGACCAAAACATCTATTCACTAGAATTGACCATACTTTTGAATATTCTTTATATGTAACTATATAGAACCTTATATCGATGTAAATGAGTGCTAATCACAGACCTTGAGTGTTATCTAGAAACAAATCAAGATCCCTATAGATATAAGGTTTACTCATATCAATAATAGTCCCTCCTACGAACACATATTGTGTAATATAATCTTTTGGTCACATGTTATCTCATAATGTGGGATGCATCACTTGTGTCATCATCCTAACTTTTTTTATTTACTATTTTAATGATCATACTAGAAAATATTACATTCTTCTATCATGGTAATGAATTTAATAATGGTATTACCTTATTGGAATATTGGATGTGAGATATGTCTTCCTCTACTCAGAAGGGAAAAATCATATATTGATCATTCAATCAATGTCATATTACATACATTGCACCCAACACAAGCTACCTTATTACAAACATAAATGTAATAGTTTTCACCTTCCATCAAAGTACATGATCAAATTATCTCTACTATAAATAAGGCCTTAAATAGTGCTAAAATAGGCCTTTGTTAGTGATAAACAAATGATAATAGTCAAAGTGAGATTAAAATACCTAGACTTTTATCAATACTTCTTTAAGAACTGATAAAATATTCATTTATCTATGCTATTTATAGTACTGATAAAGGGGCATAATGTTGCAGTGTATTGTTAAAATTATAGCACACTAAAATAAAAAAAACATAAAATATAGGAGAAAATATAGAATTCAACTAAAATTAAATTTACAATACAAATACAAGAAAAACATACTATATTATAGAGATTTTAAACATTGGTTTGTACAATTACATGAGTAAGTTAAAATTATTAAAAATATTAAAAAACATCAATGTTCCTTTGTCTTTGACCCCTAATCCCTGATCATGCTATTAGTTTCTAAACAAACCACCTCATATTGAGCAAAATAATTCACCTATATTAGAAAACAATTCTTATGTTAGTAATACTATAAAGAAATAAATTAAATACATAGTTTCAATTTTAAACTAAAAACATATACTTTGAGACATACTAGACATACCATGTATCATATTTATTTGCATTTGATTCTTACACATCAAACCATTTATTGTCGTTCTCAAAAATAGGTGCACTTGATTTGTCTCTCATTTTTTGTGATAAAAAACTTACTACAGATGAAAGTCAATTCAAGAGGCCTTTCATTTTTGAGAAAAATCCCTCAATTGTCACACCATTTCTTGTTCATCTTCAAGAATTATCTCCATAAAAGTTAACTAAATAAATATAAGATAAAAATGATCAGGAAATTAATTAATTAATATAAGATAAAATGAAGAGAAACCAATATGAGATCGTTTTCTCGATTTTGGTAATGTGATATTCATTTTTAGATACAATTCCACCTATATATTGAAAACATGCACTCTAAGTCATATCGACAACATTGTGTGTTTTATTGATGCGCCGTAAATTTTTATATATCATAAATTAATTATGCAACATTTTCTAACATTTTGAAAACAATCTGAGCTTGTTTTCTTTGTTTAGGATAATAATGTGTGTTTTAAACTTAAATGGAACCTTAATATTGAAAACACACAATCGTTTTTCATATTGATGTGTGGTCAATTCCTACATTTCACAAATGAATTATAGACCATTTTCCTAAATTTTTAAAACAATTTTTACTTGTTTTCTCAGTTTTGGCTATTTGAAGTGTGTTTTAAACTAAAATGACACTTTTATATTGAAAAAATGAACTTCGAGTCATATCAACCACATTGTGTATCATATTAATACACAATAAATTCTTAAACTTTAAAAATGAAATATGGATCATTGTTCTAAATTTTGTAAACAATTTAAGATTATTTTATTAGTTTTGGATATTTAATGTGTGTTTTAAACTAAATTGACACTTTTGTATTGAAAATAAGAACTTAGAGTCATATTGAGTGCATCGTGTGTCAAATTTTTGTGAAATCAATTCATATACATGAAAAATGAATTATGGATAATTTTCCTAATGTTTGAAAACAATATGATCTTGTTTTCTTTATTTTGGCTATTTTATGCATGTTTTAAACTAAAGTGGCACTTTTTTAGTGAAAACATTCACTTTGAGTCATATCAACCACATCATATGTTGGATTTATTTGAGTTCAATTCCTACATCTAAAAAATGAATTATTAATCATTTTTCTAAATTTTGAAAACAATTTGAGCTTGTTTTATCAGTTTGGGTGTCATGACATACGTTTTAAACTAAAATTACACCATTCTATTGAAAACATGAACTTTGAGTCATATTGGTAACATCATGTGTCAGATTGATGTGTGGTAAATTAATACACATCAAAAATGAATTATAGAACATTTTCTTAAATTTTGAAAAACATTCGAGCTCATTTGATCAAATTTGGCTATTCGATGCATGTTTTAAACTAAAACAACGCTTTTGTATTGAAAACACACAATTAGAGTCATAACAACCACATAGGGTGTCAGATTGATGTGTGGTATGACACCCTAATATTATATGGTATGTATATTCTTAAATAAATATGATTTATTTTATATCTTACATTGCATGCTGTTCTGAGCTTAAACGAACTATGATATACTATTAAATATTAACATGACCATTGGAATAGTAATGTGACCGTTAGGAATAGTAAACTAGTCATTAGAATTATAACCTCACCTATAATATTATAAATAAAATTCAAATATCTCATTAATTAAAATATGATATATTTATATCGTAGAATAAGTAAATAAATGTTTTAAAAATGATAAATTAAGTGTTGGTACTTTTGTGAAACATAAATATTAATTTACAATTGATATAATAATATAAAATAAAATTTATTTTCATTAAGTAGATTAATAAATTAATATTTCATTGTATTATAATTATAATAGTATTTTATGAGACCATAATTAAATTTTCAAAGTGTCTTAAAATCGGTTATAATACTAAAATAAGTATTTTTTGAATAAATGATGATTTTAATTAGAAATTAAATTTCTCTTATTTATAATATCATTTTCATAAAATGGAGTCCATTTTATAAATATACACATTAAATAATGGTTAGGGTGAATTATTGGTATTTTTTTGAAATAGTTTATTTTTTTGTTGAATAGTGAAATACTGTAATTTACGGTATTTAAAATTTTAATCCAAATACATGAATTTTTGACTTAGATAGGATTTATGAATCCATTAGTTAGAAATCACATTATATATTTACTATATTTATTAATGGGAATCAAAACTATTTCTAGTCTTGATCCAAAATAATAAACAAATGAATAAAATAATAAAAAAACTCCTCTCCTCCCACAACAAACACCACCCCTTACCCTCACAACTTCCAAGCCTTAAAGTTTGTCTAAATTCTAGCCAAATACATCACCAAGCCTCTTACCCACGTCCAAGTCCTTTATTTGTTACAAAAATACCAAAACCATGTGTCTTACAGAGGTTCCTAAGGAGACGCTATTCAAGAGGTAAAATTCACCTACTCTCTAATTTAATTTCTTTTCTTTTCATATCCTGTCCTCATCTATATTATCTAATGTTTAATAGTAATTCCAATATGATATATATATATATATATATTAAAAAATTTATTTTGTTAATGGAATATTTATCATCAAATCTCTTCTCCTATCCTTTTAATTCTAAAAATGAAAACATCGTCTGTGAGGTGTCGATTCACCGCCTTCATGGACGATGAGATTTTGTTTTTCATTACCACCATAAAGGTTGGTCATAAAACCATTTTAATAGTTTAAAAAAGATTATAATATTTTTATTAAAGCTTATTTAATGTTATGGAACCAGTATATAAACATAATATTACATAAAGTGAAACTAGTTCTTGATGGTCTTAAAAACCACAAAAATAAACTAATCATTTTTGTTAACGTTTTATCTAATGAATCATAATTATGTGAAAAAAAAATATTATATGAGACCATTTAAAGTCCTAGAATTTTATTAATACCATTTGATTCAACTTTTATATAATTATTCGAATTTTACAATAACTTCCATAATTATACACTTATGAACTGATCATGAAACCATGAAATGAATGCTCCCAAAACAACAAAATTAAACATTATAACTCATCTAAATGGACATAAATGAAATTAATAAAATTAAAATAAAAATATATATGCTGAATAGGCTATGAATTAAGTAATTAATGAATCTATTTTTTTATATATTACATTAGGTACAAGTGCAAAATGCTTTCGGACATAAGGTAAGGATTTTCTCATCTCACTTTTACTTATGTGATATATATTCCTTATTCAACACCCATTTCCTATGTGTAGTTTACATACTTACCATTAATATATCATATCCTGAATATATTTATCTTTATGTTATTAAATGTTTCATTTTATGTTTATTAATTGTACATGTAATATGATTTGACTGATTACAAAGTGGTAAGGGATTTCTTAACTCAATTTGCATTCATTGGGTTAAACATATATTTCATTGACTATGTCAGGATTAGGTTATGTGTAAAATTAATTTTGATTATATTATGTTGTATTTCCACTTGTTTTATATGGATTTATAGTGAATACACATAATACATTCATTGTATTAATTATAGGATCCTTGTATGGGACTTCGTCTCAATTTTCTTTCATCGAGGCATATTTTTATGTTATGAACCTATTTCTGTTTCCATGCTGTATATGGTGACCATTTTATTTATGATCATCATTAATTGAATATTTCATTAAATATACATATTTCCTATATCATGGATATGATCACTACCTAAGTTGTATAACAATTTTTCATATGGTTTTTACTTTGAAAGTTATTTGACTAACTGGGAAAATATTATTAAATTTGTATATTTTACTCAATAGAGATATTTATTGATAATTCATATTGATCATGAATTAAATTGATCATTTCTATATCTAAGGAATTATTTGAAGATGCAGACATGGGTCAGGCCTGGTTATATATATCCCTTCAATGCATCGGTAGTCTCATGAGGTGACAAATTTGGCCAAATTAAATGGGTTTTACCCATAATGATTAAACCATATTATGAAAGGTCTTGATGGTAATGGTACCATGATGCCTGAGATCATGAAATCCAAATTATTAAACATTTCCTTTATTAATATGTTTCCAAGGGTGTGTGTGATTGAGGAAAAAGCACACTAGAAAGGACATGTGTTGGCCTATGGAGACTATCATTAGTTGGATGACCCGTTCGGGCACGTGGGTGGGCCCCAGGGTGGGGACCATGTGTCTGTGGGGCTACTAGATTTTATTCATTATTATCTATGTAATTTTCACGATGATATTATCTGTGGATTCAAATATTTCACAAGTTATTGATCAAATGGAATTTATTTCTATTCATTTACATTCTCATAATGATTATGCCTTATCCTCTCATGATTGAAAAGGTGTTGATTAAATGGCATGTATTCCAGTTATATATACCTTGAATTATTGATTATGTTTCATTTTTTATTGATTCATGAAAGATTCCATTGTATTTAACACTTACCGAGAATCTAACCTCACCCTTTTATTTTTTCTCATTTCCCTGAGTTATGAAGTTAAAATGATTTAATGAGTTCAAGGATGAAATTAATTTCCTTTTTTATGTTTTATATTTTCTTAATAATGTATTAAGGGTACCATTTATTTATCTAGTTCTTCAAAACTAATAAATTGATCGGTCCTTTGGGATTTCAATCTTATATCTATGCCAATGTAATAAAGTAAGTCTCTAGCTCTGGGCTACTGGGGTTTGGGTCTTCATAGTTAGTATTTGAGAAATTTTAGTAGAAACCGTGTGAACTATATTTTAAAATAAAAATAACCAACTTGAGATCTAGGATAATTAATTATAGTATATAAATACATTTACCATTAAAATTGTTTTTATTTTGTGGCAAAATTATCAAGATGATTATGGGCTAACTCAGTGTGTTCCATTATTAAGTGATGATTCATAATAGAAGGAAAGGAAGAAATGCCCGAAAACAATGTAAGGATTTCCCCACTGATCAAGTCAACATAATTAGTGTTGGGGTTGAGCCGATCATGACCATATTAGGAAAACTTACTGAAGTTATGAAGAATAACCATAGTACACCTATGTTGTATCATTTCATGTGGTAGAATCCCCCATATTTTAGGGGGACTACTAATCTAGTGGTAACTGGGAAATGAATAAAGTCCCTTGAAATGATATTTCTAGAATTGAGATGTTATGAAAGGGAAAATGTATTACTTGAGGTATATATTACCTCAAGGTTGATACTGATTAATGGTGGTTGTTGATACAGAATACTACTGAGTATGATGAAATAGAAGGCATGAAATAGAGAACTTTTAAAGAAACATTATTTGAAAAATATTTTTATCATGAGTAATTAATTGAAATAAAGAGAAAATTCCTTAGCTTAAAGAAAAAGGAAGAATAGAGTATTGAAGAGTATGAGGTTACCTTTATAGGATTATCAATTTATGCTACATATTATATACATGATTCAGAAAACAATATTGATCATTTATTTCAAGGTCTTAATCCATGTTTCCGAAGGGCACTGGCTTCTCAAACATTTTCATCATATAATGAAATAGTACTATGTTCTATAAAAACAAAGAAGAAATTTTCCAGATCTTATATATTTAAAGGAATTCAAGAGAAGAAGAGGTTGGGTGAAAACCATGAGAAAATTAAAGCACCAAAGAAGAACATGGGAATGAAGCATTTTCAATCTTCTGAAAATTGTGGGAAGAAGCATCTAGGAAAATATATGAAGTTAACACGAGTGTGTTACAAGTGAGTAGACAATGTTCATTTGTCTCATGAGTGAAAGGGGAAAAAATAAATATATTTAGTGCTTAAACTACAAAGAAATGAGGCATTATTCAAACCAATGTCCCAAGCATCAAGGGAATCTACCAGAGAAGAGGACAAGGGGAGATAAACAAGCTTATGAAATCATTACAGATGATGTAGAAGTACCTAATGATGTGGTGAAAGGTATTGTTTTATTTTTTTTAATTTTTTTTAATTTTTTAATTTTTTTTTAATTTTTTTAATTTAATTTTTTTTCCTCACTCACACACACTCTAAAAAAATTCTTAATTAAGAAAATGTTTAATAATTTGTATGTCATGATCTCATGCATTATGTTACTTTTACCATCAAGACATTTCATAATACGGTTTAATCATTATCAGTAAAACCCATTTAATTTGGCCAACTTTGTCATCTAATGAGACTACCGATGCATTGAAGGGATATCTATAATCAAGCCCAACCCATGTATTCATGTCCAAATAATTCCTCAAATATATAAATGATCGATTTAATTCATTATCAATATGCCTTATCAACAAATATATGTATTGAGTAAAATATACAAATTTAACATTGTTTCCCCAGTTAGTGAAATAACATTCAAATTAAACACCATACAAAAAATTGGTATACAACTTAAGTAGTGATAATATCCATGATATAAGAAATATGGAAATTTAATGAAATCTTCGATTAATGATGATCATAAATAAATTGGTCACTATATATAGGATGGAAACAAAAATAGGTGCATAACATAAAAAATTTGCCTCGATAAAAGAAAATTGAGACGAAGTCCCATAAAAAGATTATATAATAAATAAAATTAATGTATTATGTATATTCACTATAAATCCATATAAAACAAGTGAAAATACAACATAATATAATTAGAAGTCATTTTACACATAACTGTATCCTAACATAATCGATTAAATATAAGTTTAACCCAATGAATGAAAATTGAGTTAATAAATCCCTTACCACTTTGTAATTAGTAAAATCGTATTCCATATAAAATTAATGATCATAAAATAAAACATTTAATACCATGAAGATAAATATATTCAGGATATGATATATTAATAGTAATTATGTATGCCACACACAAGAAATGAGGGTTGAATAAGGAATGTATCTCACATAAGTAAAAGTGAGATGATAAAATCCTTACCTTATGTCCGAAAGCATTTTTCACTTATACTTAATGTCATATATAAAAAAATTAGATTCAATAATTACATGATAGATGTTTTAGGCAGTCCCCATTAGGGCATATAAATGTGCTTTATTTGTTGACCTTATCACCATACCTATGTTTTATGTTTATATAATCCCTAACATAGTCTTAATTTTAAAATATGATGAGAAAATTTAATGTAAGAGTAAGGAAATTAAAATTTATGAAGGATATATAGAATTCATTATCTTTTGACCAAAAAACTCATCATTTGATTATTATCTATATCCACTCACAGTAACTCTATTGAGTGAAATTCTTATGGAGGAATAGAAAAAACATCTAGGGATGAAGAAGGTTATCTAAAAATTAATGATGTACCTATTTTACAGAAATACATTAATGTATTTAATATGGAGCTTCTGAGCATTGGTCTTTCATAAGCGATCAATGTTAATGTGCATGGTCTTAATGGTTTCCCATGCTTCCTTGAAGCTTTCCTTGATGGTGAGTATGGAGATCATATCTGGTGGGACAGCGTGAAGGATGACCTCCATCTCCATCTGATCTCCCCGTAGTTCAAAACCTCTGGTGTCGAAAGTGTCCCTGAGTCCGTGTTCTTGGTGCATAACCTTCATCATCATGGACTAATAGTTGTAGTTTATCTTCATGAGGATCAGATATGTTGTTGATCCCCCGAATTCTTTCACCACCCCATGTACCACTAGAGGGTCACTACCTCCCTTAATGAGGAATCTAGGATTTGATGATGATGTCTAGGGGAGTCAGGGCAATGAGGGATCAGAGTGCGCCATCATGGATCAAGTAAACTTCATTTTGATTCCAAATGTTGAAAATTCCTGACTAATTAACTCTAAACACATACAAAAGTCTTGGAAGGAGGAAGTAAAAATGATAGAAAATAGGATATGTTTTGTGAACCACCTAGTGGGATGCTTTTCTAGATGGGTTTTTGTTTCTTTATCTACACACAAAAAATAGAGGTGTGTTTAAAATGTAATTAAAACCATACAGGATCCTTAATGAGGTCAAATCCCATTAATCCATAAAGAAAAACATAGTTTTTTAAGAAATAACATTGGTGTGGAAATAATGGTGGGATTAATCACCATTATTGAAATTAGTCAACAATAGCCATGAGATTGGGTATAATATTTCTTGAAAAGTCATCTTGTATGTCCATATTGCTTAGATATTGTGTAAAATCATGGAATTAAATATGATAATGTGGTTATTAGATATCCATTTCATGGAGATTTTCCACCTATCTTTAATAATATTGTTCTATCAAGAACCTAGAGGTGGTCTAGGTATTCATAGTAGTGCCACTATAACTAAATACAATCCTGGAATATAATGGGTGTGATATTAGATATGAATAATATGAACTATTTGAGATAAAATATGAAGAAAATAAAAATTCATGTAATATTTAAATCAATCATGTTTTTTATGAGGATATTTGAGTGAGTTCATAAAATTGAAAGGGGTAGTAGAAACAAACACAGTATGAATTATCCTATAAAATAGATCCATTTACAGAGAGTAAAAGTTCTAATTAAGATTAAAGGGATATGGAATACAATGTTCTCTTGTTCAACTATTTAATAATTAAATATAAACAACACATATCCAAGTTGGATTCATGGAAAATAAATGCAAACATTAATACTGCTTCCATATCCTTGAAATCTGGAGCCGCATTACAGTCAGAATATAAGCTTCTCATAGTAAATAAACTTGATTATTTCAAAATAGTGACCTAATATAACCCTAAAAGGGTAACAATATGTCAATAATAATGCGATATAAGATGATATAGGGGTACATGGGAAGAAAAATGATCAATAGTGTTGTTGAACTGGAGCTCCCTAATGATTAAAAAATTGGAGGTAGTTGTCCTATGGTGAATCATTCATGAAATCACCATGGAAGTTTTGGATGAGATGAAAAAAAAATGATTTCATGACTCTCATGATAACCTTGTTCATGATCACCTCCATAATATTTCCTACCCATATTTGATTGCCTACAACATCAATGAGATCAGTAGTTGAATTTTTCTCCTTTTATAAAACCAATATGAACCTTCTAAATATGACTGAACAGAGAGTAAAAGATCAAAACCCATGATGTTGCTTCAATTCCCTTAAGGTTATTTCTGATCTCTATCATCATTCGGATGAAAGAGATATTCATTTTTGTTTCCCTTTTTTTGATTTTTTCCTTGCCCTGGACCTTTAGGTGCTTTTTTCTATCATTGACATGGACTCCTGGTGACCCGCATTAACACAAACTCTTGGTGACCCAATTTAATGAAAGCGAGCTATATCAATGAATTAAGACCCATAAGTAGACAAGTTTAGTCACATACTCTCCTATAAACATGATTCATGTAATATAATCTATTTGTATCATGATATCTCAAAATATAGGATGCATCACTTGTGTTGTCATCCTGACTTGTTTTATTTATTCTTTTAATGAAAATACTAGAAAAAAATTTTCTTATTATATTATGGTCATTGATTTAGTAAATGTATGACTATCCTAGACAAATAGGCCTAATATATCTCTTCCTCTACTCAAAAAATAATTTCTTGGTCATTAAATCAATGTCATACCACCTATGACGCACTTAACACAAGCTATCTCACCCCAAACATAAATGTCATGGTTTTTTCCTACATCAAACAACACAATAAAATGATACACATTGATAATGGACTCGATTCAAGAGACCAATACACATGATTATGTATAGTAACATATAATGACACCTAAAATATGTGGTATTTCTATTGGCAGGATAGGCCTCATGTTTCCCTCTACTCAAGACCACCAAACTTGAACTTTATGAGAAGAAGTATCAATACTTATGAACCCCCGAAACCTGATAGTGAGATATCATATGTGTATCATCAGTATGATTCATATAAAATATATGAAATATGTTTAAGATTGTTTTCATGATATCTATAAGTTATCATTATAACCAAGAACTGTTATAATAATTTGATACAATAATTAATCCATGGAAATTACCATGTAAATATCATATGAAAAAGTAACAATAATAGTATGGTAAGATAACTTCATTTATAGATCTTTATATACATGATATGGTAATTGAAATGTACTTATTAAGTTGGGTCAAGGGAACCCACTTTAATAATAATGATGTCCTAGTAAACTATTCAATTCGAGAATAGATTACCCTCCCTGAATGCATTCATCTAACTAATATATATGCATGATCATGTCTGGATGTAATCATATCTTCATGATATACTTTAAAGTAGTGACCATAGGGTTATGACATCTTTGAAATAGGAGAAAAGGAAGTAGGATACCAATAAGTATCTCTATAAGGGAATGACTAGTGATGTATCTGGGTATCTGGATCAACCCCACTTGCAATCCCGTTGAAAACTCATAATCAAAGATCCATTACATTATGAGGTAGTGTTGAGATGGTCTAGATAATGATAATGGATTGATTCCTTGGTTGAGGATTAGTAGTTTTACAATAATCTCAAATCAAATGGTCGTGTAACATTTTGAGACCCATAGGGGATCTGGAGGACACCTCTTTAGATTATCAATATCTTGAGGCCATCCATTTTTGGTGGAGGTGGACCTTATATAAAGAATTTGTGGGTATTTGGACTATCGATCAGGGTGGCATTTGTATCCCTCAGCCTAGAATCTTTAAGGCACTCTAGTATTTTACTTCATGACTAATCTCGAAGAGGTTGACAAGTATCTATAGGAGTAGGATATATTAGTACATGCGATAAAAAATAATATTCCTATTATGATAAGGGTATAGGATACGGTGGATCAAGGATCCTCTAATGGGGTAATCAATGAATCTATTTATGAGGAATGGGATTATCTCCCCAACACTAAAGATATAGGGATATAATTTTTTGATGAAATTATATTTAGATTTATAAAAAACCAATTCTGATACATAATTTCTTTTCTCGTTGCAAAGGGTAGTGACAATGTAGTCTTCCATAAAGTCTCTCAAGTGAACTATGGGTGGAAACCCAGAGGGAAGTTCAACAAGTTCACTCACTCCGGAGGAAATAGATTTATATTCTAGACATAAAATTATTTTGGAGGTAGAAGGGTAGTATAAGGACCCTGACCTTAAATATTACATAATATTGAGTTTTAAGTCAATAATTCATTATCTTTTCAGGTTTAGAGTTTTATATAATTAGTTCATAACCCATGAATAATGAAAACCATAAATTAAAAAATAGACACTTCTGATTAGTATCTATTTTCCCATAACATAAAACATTTAAAATAAATCATTATTTATTTTCATGAAAAATATTCACGACATTTAACTTCACATAGTTATTTCCTTTACCCATCCTTAAACCCTATTAAATTTTTTAAAAAATATGGGATGAGCACAAAAATCCTAGTAAGGGACATAAACAAAAAGGAATATATTATTCCAGTGAAAAACATGAAAACCCTTGAAAAATATTTTCATAAAAACACACCTTTCCCCCTAGAAACAATATCATTTTTTCTTTAAATTAATTATCATTATCTTTCCTTTTGAAATAAAATTATTTACATGAAAATGCATCAGTAAACATGGAAACATCATGTAGGTTCCTTAAGACATCCTCTCATAGAACCCTTACTGACCCTTAAAAATTGTAATAACCACACAAAAAACTTATAATATAATTATCCATAGAATATAATCATTACACAATGCATTGGAGCACTATCTGGGAACACCCATCATATAAACTATAACAGCATCACCCGAGTCAATCTGGGTTCACCCATCATATAAGCTATAACGGGCTCACTCGTGAGCTATAATGGGGCTTAACTCTTTACAAAAAAAGTCCAAGGACCATATAATGAAGTTTTTTTTCACTTTTTCATCATAAAATATTTTAAACTCTTTTAAAATCATATGTAAATAACTTTTGAATATTAGAATACCCATTTATTTTAAAAATCTATTTTCAATACCAAAATACATAAGAAAATGGAATGAGGTTATTTCATTAAATAAAACCTAAATCTTATAAATTAATTCAATATTTAAATAATTTTTATGGTGGAGGAAAAGTCATTTTCCTTGTATACATTAAAATAGAGCATTCCTTTTATCATTTGTAAAGAAAGTCACACATTACATACAAAGATTCCCTTTATTTTTAAAACTTTGAAATAAAGAAAAATATTACATTTATAAAACTCCCACAACCAAAATAAAAACATTTTAAAAACATAGACATGGAAGAAAATAGGTTTATAAGGAAAACATTAAAAGTAAATTTTTTTAAAGAAAACTCCCTATTACTTTGGAAATATTTTAATCATAAGCTTCATGAAAGATTAACATTAAATGAAACATTAAATAACATGATAATAGTAAAATTCATGATATAATATGAAAAGGATCTACATATACACCTCATAAAAGAATATATTTCATAATTTCAAAATATTCCTTAATGAAAGGAAATTGATATGAAGTCCCTTATATTGATTTTATTTGTCATGTTTTGTTATTTATCTTTCTGAATAATAAAATTATATTAATTACTTAATTTCTTAATAAAAATTTTCATGTTCATTATTCCTTTTGTTTCCCTTATTACCATTTCCTATATAATTACTTAATCAATTAGTTTTACATGGGATGTTTTGATGATATTTCTCTTATGTGTCAAGATGATTTTGGTAGGTTGACTATTGGTCTCTGAGATCATTATTTCAATATGTAAAAAATAATAATAATGAATTATTTATTATATTTATGAAAAAATTATACTTTTAAAACCCATAATGATATTTGGTTATGAAAAATTTACTATGTTTTGATCATGGAGACGGTAGGTTATAGGTACTCATGAGTAACATTTCCCTTTTCTAATGATCATTATAGAAAGGAAGTAAGTAATATTTTATATTTATAGAATGATTATAATATCATATATAACATATTATTTCATTAAATACACACACACACACACACACACATATATATATATATATATATATATCATCCATGTGATTTAGTGATGGAAAAAGAGTTACATCGCTTCGTGGAGGCGGTAGTCCACATGTTTTCATGAACAATGTTGTCATTTTTAGTGTATGAAATGAAATGATATATTATATTTTGAAAATGAAAAATAGGTATTTAATATCATAATTATTTCATTTATATCTCAATTATTAATTAACTTTATCCTTATTACCTTCCATGTAAATCATTAGGGAAAAATGAATCACATCTCTTCGTGAGGTAGTAGTCTGTCATACACATGAGTGACATTATCGTATCCACCAACGAATGGAAATTAAGAAGGTATGTGTGATATAATAACTCTATAAAGTATGAATATGTTAATAATATAATATATATACCTTAAATACATCATTATAACAGTTTGTGAGAGGTGATGATAGAAATCGAATGACATCAGTTCATGAAAGGGTAGTTTGTTGTACACACAGATAATGATTTTGTATCCCATTTAATGGAAGAGGAGATTAATTTTGTTTATTATATTAACATAATAAATTCTAATTATATGGTATATACTGGTATTCTTATATAATAATAATTTAAAAATATTTTAAGGAGGTGTATAAATAAATAAAATAAATACTCTCGGTAAAGCACACTGCCTTCTCTTTAGACAACCTCTTTAGGTAACCACCAAAAGAATTATTAGGATGGAAAATAAAGGATATAGGTTTTGGAAAGGAAATTTATTAAGGTATTTTAATATTTATTTTACAATACAAAGGGCATCGAAGGTGTGACTATGAGGGGATAAGGGAGGCTTTTTATAAGTGAGGCGAGTGACACACCTATAATTTTTGAAAAGAAAAAAGTATACCCACATTTTTCACATGAAAAAGGCTATAAATAGGACTATTATCAAGAATTATACATGATAAAGTTTAAATATGTTTATATAATAGATTTAATACAACCTATAGGTTATTTTAACCCTTATCTTTTTATATTAATCTCAGGGTAAATCCATTTTTATCTTGAATGCAATAATTAATTTTTACTGTTTTTACTATTTATTATAGTGAAACATTAAGTTGACCTTATTAGATAATATAAATTGTTATTATTAAAAATATTTAATAAATTTCACCATATTAAATTTAATATAATTGGATTTTTTCATTTTAAAATTAAACCTATAGACGTGATGAAAAAGTGGGTTTTCAGGAAGTGTGTTTTTTAAGAAAAAGATGATTTTATGTTAACTATGTGATTAATAATAATCATTATATGAATATAGATTATTATTTATTGATATATAATCAATAAATTTAACTTAAAACAATATTTATTAGATATCATTTTAATTAATTAAAATGGGGAAACATTATGCACTTTAAAACTCTTTTCAGAAAAATCCCATTTTGAAACCCAAAAACAAACTTATTCTAAAGTACAATATAACGTTGATTAAAATGTAATTAAGTGGATTAAATACAGCTAAATAATATTTATGTTTCTTGAAATCATATTACTAACATAATGGTACTTTTAAATTACTTAATTTATTGTAAATAAGATTTTTACAAAAAAATCAATATTTTTTACTATTCACTTAAAAACCAATATTTTCCAAAAAATCCCAACATTCTGTCCAAAATAAATTTTTATATGATGATTTAAATTTTTTTTTATTTTTTCAAATTAAAATTTTACAACTTAGAGAATAAACTTCTAAATAAAAACTTATAATAAAGGATTCTAATTAAAACTATTTCTTTTTTTATTTAAAAATTACTTAATATTTTTATTATAAATATAACTATCTAATTCATATTAATAAAAATGTAAATGATTTATTCTATCATTACCTTGGTTGTTTTATTTTTCCTCCCTTTTTTAAATTCTATCCTCATAATTTTATTCACTTATTAAACAAGTGTGGATATCTTTCTCTAATAGTATTTTTAGATTCCCATGTTTCCACTTCAACTATATGAGTTTTCCATAGAAACTAAACCCCGTGAATCACCATATTCTAAAAATATTTCTCTCGATGATCAGAAATATTAATTGGCTTTTACTCATAATAAATATTCTCTTCCAATTAAACTACTTTAGATCTCAAAACATGAGATGAATCTGGTTCATATTTTCTTAACATTGAGACATGAAAAATATTGTGTGCCTTGGATAAACTCAGGGGAAAATACACTCGTTAGGGAACTTATCCAACTTTTCAGGTATTTCATAGAGTCCAATGAATCAAATACTTAGCTTCCCTTTTTTTACCAAATTTCATGTCACTTTTCCATTGAGATAGTTTAAGAAAAATAGGATCACCAACCTCGAAAGAATGATCTTTCCTCCGGTTATCCGCATAACTTTTCTGCCTACTCTGAGCCATCCTAATATGTTACTGAATCTACTGCATATTCTTATCCATTTACTCTACTAACTCTGGTACGATAAAAATTATTCCTCCTAATTAATCCCAAAAATATTGTGGCTAATACCGCTTTTCATATAATTCATCATCCATGTGATTTAGCTATGAAAAAAGAGTCATATCACTTCTTGGAGGCGGTAGTCCACATGTATGCATGAACAATGTTATCATTTTCAGTGTAAGAAATGAAATAATATATTATCTTTTTAAAATGATAAATATGTATTTAATATCATAATTATTTCATTTATATCTCTTATATTCATTAACTTTATCCTTATTACCTTCCATTTAAATCAGTAGTGAAAAATGAATCACATCACTTGGCGAGGCAGTAGTCTGTCGTACACATGAGCGACATTATAGTATTTACCATAGATTGGAAATTAAAAAGGTATATGTGATATAATAACTCTATAAAGTATGAATATGTTAATAATATCATATATATACTTTAAATACATAATTATAACATTTTTGAAAGGCGATGATAGAAATCGAATGATATCAGTTCGTGAGAAGGTAGTTTATTGTACACATAGATAATGATTTTGTATCCCATTTTATAGAAGAGGAGAGGAATTTGGGTTATTAAATTAACATAATAAAATCTCATTATACAGTATATACTGGTATTATTATATAATAATAATAATATAATATTTTATGGAGGTGGATGAAGAAATAAAATAAATACTCTCGGTAAAGTACAATGCATTTTCTTCGGACAACCTCTTTAGGTAAGCTCCAAAATTCTTATTATGATAAAAAATAATGGATTTAGGTCATGGATGGGAGATTTATTAAGGTATTTAATAGGTTTTTGACAATTAAAATGGAATTTATGGTGTGACTAGGAGAGGATATGGGTTAATTTTTATAAGATAGGCGAGAGAAACACGTGTAATTTTTTAAAAGAAAAAGGTATGCACATATTTTTCACGTAAAAAAAGGCTCTAAAATGGACCATTATCAATAATTATACATTATAAAGTTTAAATATTTATATCTAATAGATTATATATAATTTTTAAGTTATTTGAACCCTTATTGTTTTAGTTTAATCTCATGGTAAATCCATTTTTATCTTAACTACAATAATTAATTTTTTCTTTTTTCACTATTTATTGTAGTCAAATATTGAGTTAAACTTATTATATAATCTAAATTATTATTATTAAAAATATTTAATTCATTTTACCAAACTCAATATAATATAATTGGCTTTTTTTATTTTAAAATTAAACCTACAGACACGATGAAAAAGTAGGTTTTCAGGAATTTTGTTTTTTAAGAAAAAGATGATTTTATATTAACTATGTGATTAATAATAATAATTATATGAATATAAATTAATATTTATTGATATATAATCTATAAAATTAATTTAAAACATTATTTATTATGGACAATTATAATTTATTAAAATGGGGAACCATTATGCACTTTAAAACTCTTTTAAGAAAAATCCCATTGTTAAACCCAAAAATAAACTTATACAAAAATACAATATAAGTTGATTAAAAAGTAATTAAGTGGATTAAATATAATTAAATTATACTTATGTTACTTGAAATAATATTAAAAACATAATTGTACTTATAAATTACTTAATTTATTGAAAATAAAGTTTCTAGAAAAAAATCAGTATTTTTTACTATTCACTTAAAAACCAATATTTTCCAAAACAAATCACAAAAAATTGTCCAAAATAAATTTTTATATGTTTATTTAAAAAATTATGTACATTTTTTCAAATTCATATTCATATAACTTAGAAAATATGTTTTTAAATAAAACCATATATTAAAAGAGTAATTAAAACTATTTTCTTTTTGATTTAAAAATTACTTAATATTTTTATAATGAATATAACTATCTAATTCATAATAATAAAAATGTAAATGATTTATTCTATCATTACCTGGGTTGTTTAAATCTTACTATATTTTTTAAATTTTATCCTCATAATTTTTTTCACTTATTAAAAAAGTGGGGATATCTTTCTCTAATAGAATCTTTAGATTCCCATGTTGCCACTTCAACTGTATGAGTTTTCTATAAAACCTTAACCTATTGAATCACCTTATTCTACAAAAATTTCTCTCTATGATTAATAATATGAATTGTTTATTAATATTAATAAATAATATCTTCCAACTAAAATACTTTAGGTATCAAAACATTAGATTAATCTAGTTCATATTGTCCTGACATGGAGACAAGAAAAATGTTGTGTACCTAGGATAAACTTACGGGAAAGTCCACTCATTAGGAAACTGATCCAAATTTTCTAGTATTTCATTGATTCCAATGAATCAAATAATTTACTTACTTTTTTTTACCAAAGTACATGACAGTTTTCCATTGACATACTTTTAGAAAAATAGGATCACCTACCTCGAAAGAATGATTTTTCCTCCAGTTATCCACATAAAATTTCTGCCTACTCTGAGCCATCCTCATATGTTGCCAAATCAACTACATCCTCTCATCCATTTAATATAATAACTATATTCCAATGAAAATTATTCCTCCTACTTAATCCCAAAAAGTTGGTGTCTGAGACCACTTTACATATAATACATGATCCATGTGATTTAGCAATGAAAAAAGTGTTGCATCGCTTCGTGGAGGCGGTAGTCCACATGTATGCATGAACGATGTTATCATTTTCAATATATGAAATAAAATGATATATTATATTTTTACAATGATATATATGTATTTAATATCATACTTATTTCATTTATATCTCATATATTCATTAACATTATCCTTATTACCTTCCATGTAAATCATTAGTGAAAAATGAATCACATCGCTTCGTGAGGTAGTTGTATGTTTTATACATGAGTGACATTATTTTATCCACCACAGAATGGAAATTAAGAAGGTATGTATGATATAATAACTTTATAAAGTATGAATAAGTTAATAATATCATATATATGATTTAAATACATCATTATAATAGTTCGTGAGGGGAGATGATAGAAATCGAATGACATCAGTTCGCGAGACTGTAGTTTACTGTACATACAAATAATGATTTTGTATCCTATTTTATAGAATAGGAGATGGATTTTGGTTATTATGTTAGCATAATAAAATATTATTATATTTTATATACTGTAATTATTATATAATAATAATTGAATAATATTTTAAGGAGTTGGATGAAGAAATAAAATAAATACTCTCAGTAAATCACAATGCCTTTTCTTCAGACAACCTCTTTAGGTAAGCACCAAAAGCCTTATTAGGATGAAAAATAAGGGATATTGGTCTTGGATAGGAAATTTAGTAAGTTATTTAAATAGGTATTTGAGAATCCAAAGGGCATTGAAGGTGTGACTAGTAGAGGATATCGGTGGATTTTTATAATTGAGGTGAGTGATACACTTGTAATTTTTGAAAAAAGGTATACCCACATTTTTCACATGAAAAAGGCTATAAAATAGACCATTATCAAGAATTATACATGATAAGGTTAAAATGTGTCTATATAATAGATTTTATACAAGTTTTAGTTTATTTTAACCCTTGTATTTTTTGTTTAATCTCATGGTAAATCAATTTTTATCTTAACTGCAGTAATTAATTTTTAATGTTTTCACTATTTATTATAGTCAAAAATTAAGTTTACCTTATTAGATAATATTAATTATTATTACTAAAAATATTTAATCCATTTTAAAAAATTAAATTTAATATAATTGTCTTTTTGATTTTAAAATTAAACCAACAGACAGGTTAAAAAAGTGGGTTTTCTGAAAGTGTGTTTTTTAAGAAAAAGATGTTTTTATATTAACAATGTGATTAATAATATTCATTATATGAATATAAATTAATATTTGTTGATATGTAATATATAAATTTCATTTAAAACTTTCTTTATTAGGGATAATTTTATTTAATTAAAATTGGGAAACATTATGCACTTTAAAACTCTTTTCAGGAAAATCCCATTTTTAATCCCAAAACCAAACTTATAATAAAATACAATATAAGTTTGATTAAAAATTAATTAATTGGATTAGATATAATTAAATAATACGTATGTTACTTTAAAACATATTAAAAACATAATGGTACTTTTAAATTAGTTAATCTATTGAGAAGATTTTTTTTACAAAAATCAGTATTTTTTACTATTCACTAAAAAATAAATATTTTCTAAAAAATCACAAACTTTTATCCAAAATAAATTTTTATTTGTTGATTTAAAAAAATATTTTCATTTTTTCAAATTAAAATTTTATAACTTAGAAAATAAACTTCTAAATAAAACCATATAATAAAATAGTTTAATTAAAAGTATTTTCTTTTTTGATTTAAAAATTACTTAATATTTTTATAATGAATATAACTATCTAATTCATATTAATAAAAATGTAAATGATTTATTCTATCATTACCTGGTTTGTTTCATTCTTTCTCCCTTTTGTAAATTTCATCCTCACAATTTTATTCACTTATTAAACAATTGGGAATATCTTTCTCTAATACCATTTTCAGATTCCCATGTTGCCACTTCTACTGTATGAGTTTTCCATAAAAAAATAACATGGGGAATCACCTTATTCTACAAAAATTTCTCTATATGATCAAGAATATGAATTGGTTATAACTAATAATAAATATTCTCTTCCAAATAAACTACTTTAGGTCTCAAAACATGAGATGAATCAGGTTCAGATTTTATTAATATAGAGACATTAAAAATGTTGTGTACCTGGGATAAAATCAGGGGAAAATCCACTCGTTAGGCTACTGATCCAACTTTTCTAGTATTTAATAGAGTCCAATGAATCAAATACATATCTTCCTTTTTTTTACCAAAGTTCATGAAACTTTTCCATTGATATACTTTAACAAAAATAGGATCACCTACGTCGAAAGAATGATCTTTCCTCCGGTTATCCGCATAACCTTTTTGCCTACTCTGAGCCATCCTCATAGGTTGTTGAATCAACTACATCTTCTAATAAATTTACTCTACTACCTCTGATCCCATAAACATTATTCCTCCTATATCATACCATAAAGATTTTTTCTAAGACCTGTTTCCATATAATGCCTCATCTGTGTGATTTAGCGAGGAAAAACACTACCAAAAAACTGGGATTCGATAGTGCCACCCTTTATCAGTGCTAAAAAAAGCGCTGATAAAGGCCCCCATTTATCAGCGCTTTTTTTAGCACTCTTAAAGGGGACCCCTTTATCAGTGCTTTTTTTAGTAGCTCTAATAAAGGGGGCCTTTATCAATGATTTTTCCTAGCGCTGATAAATTTTCTGTTTCAAAAAAAATCATGAAAAAAATATTGTTATATGAGTATATTTATATTGATATAAATATAATATATATTTTTTAAATATGTTTTAGATAAGTATAAATAGACTATTAAATTTAATATATAATAAATTTAGTGAAAACGGATTTAAAATATTTTAAAAAATATTATTAATTAATAATTTTTTATTTATCATCGATTAATAATCATTTAATAATTATAGGAAGACACAAAAAAATAAAAAAATAATAATAATAGATCTATAATAAGTTGAAAATGTAACTCAAACTTCAAATGACCATAACTTTTGATCCGGGTGTCTGTTTAAGCTCTACAACATATCAAATCGAAGACAACGACAAGCTATACATGCGAAACATAGAACCTAGGCTTTGGTAACATTTTTTTAGGCTCAACAATTCCCATAAGGCCTCCAAAACTATGTTTTTAGTCGGGATACCATGATTTTTTAACATTCAAACAAGTATAACTTCTGATACGGATGTCTGTTAGGCTTGTACCACACATCATATCGAATATTGTTTCATTTTATTCGATTTGACTATTTTTGGAGTTGAAATTGGCTTCTAGATTAGAAGTTATGATCATTTTAACATTCTATGGCTTTTCAAATACACATATATATGTATTTATTCGTAAATATATGTGTCTATGTGTGTGTGTGTTTGTGTGTGTGTGTGTGTTGTATATATGTATGTATGTATTTATTTATTTATTTATAAACACAAATGAAAAACATATTTTATAAATGTATTTAAAACTAATCTTGTAGATATATATTAATATAAAAATAAAAATACAGAATAAAAAATTATAAGTAAATATATATATATAAATAAACATATATATATATATTAATATATGAATGAATATATATATATATATAATAATATGTGAATAAATATATATGAATTAATATAACTAAATATATTTATATTAATATGAATCTATATTAATATACGAATAAATATATATATTAATATATGAATAAATATATATGTATTAATATAACTAAATATATTTATATTAATATGAATCTATATTAATATATGAATAAATATAACTATATATATATATATATTTAAATAAATAGATATATCATTAAATAGAGAAAAAGATTAAATGCCTTAGTGGTTAAGGTGCAGGTGTGCAAGGGGGAGGTCGCGGGTTCGAGTTCGGGTGGAAGCGAGGCGGTGCCCATGTGTGGGGGATGCGTGGGAATGGTAGCACGTAGGAGAGGGAGAGTGTGAGGTGGGGGGTCCACCTAGCGTTGATAAAGGTGGGGTCTAGCGATGTTAAAATCTCCCCCCCCCCTGCATTATATAATTCTTTTTTTTTACTTTTATCACCTCTAAAAAAAGTGTTGATAAAAGGTTCCTTCATCAGTGCTTTTCTGAGCGCGGATAAAAGGGACCCCCACCCCCCTTATCTTTGCCTCAATTAATAGTGTTTTATTAGCTCTATTAATGCACTTTTCTAGCACTGATTAAGGCCATATTTGTAGTAGTTAAAGGAGTCACATCGCTTCATGGAGGCAGCAATCCACTTGTATTCCTGAATGATGTTATCATTTTTAGTGTAATAAATGAAATGATATATGATCTTTTTAAAATAATAAATATTTATTTAATATCATAATAATTTCATTTATATATTATATATTCATTAAATTTATCCTTATTACCTTCCATATAAATCATTAGAGAAAAATGAATCACATCGCTTCGCATGGCAGTAGTATGTCGTACACATTAGCGACATTATCGTATCCACCATATAATGGAAATTATGATGGTATGTGTGATATAATAACTCTATAAAGTATTAATATCTTAATAATATAATATATATACTTTCAATAAATCATTATAATAGTCTGTGAGAGGCGATGATAGAAATTGAATGACATCAGTTCGTGAGAGGGTAGTTTTCTGTACACACAGATAATGATTTTGTATCCCATTTGATGTAAGAGGATATGGATTTTAGTTATTTTATTAATATAATAAGTTCACATTATAAGGTATATAGTGTTATTATTATATTATAATAATTGAATAATATTTTAAGGAGGTGGATGAAGAAATAAAATAAATACTCTCAGTAAAGCACAATGCCTTTTCTTCGGACAACCTCTTTATGTAAGCACCAAAAGCCTTATTAGGATAAAAAATAAGGGATATAGGTCATGTATAGGAAATTTAGTAAGGTATTTTAATAGGTATTTGAAAATACAATGGTCATTGAAGGTGTTACTTGGATAGGATAGGGGTGTCTTTTTATAAGTGAGGTGAATGACACACTTGAAAGTTTTGAAAAGAAAAAGGTATACCCACAGTTTTCACATGAAAAATGCTCTAAAATATACCCTTATCAAGAACTATACATGATCAGGTTGAAATATGTCTATATAATAGATTTTATAGAAGTTTTATTTTATTTTATCCCTTATCTATTCAGTTTAATCTCATGGTAAATCCATTTTTATCTTAACTATAATAATTAAGTTTTACTATTTTCCCTGTTTATTATAGTCTAAAATTAATTTGAACTCATAAGATAATATAAATTATTATTATTAAAAATATTTAATACATTTTACCAAGTTAAATTTAATATAATTGGATTTTTTTATTCTAAAATTAAATCTACAGACACGATGAAAAAGTTGGTTTTCAGGAAGTGTGTTTTTTAAGAAAAAGATGATTTTATATTAACTATGTGATTAATACTAATCATTATTTGAATATAAATTAATATTTTTTGATATATAATTTATAAATTTCATTTAATAATTTCTTTATTAGGGATCATTTTAATTAATTAAAATGGTGAAACATTATTCACTTTAAAACTCTTTTCTGAAAAATACCATTTTTAAACCCAAAAACAAACTTATACTAAATTACAATATGAAGTTAATTAAAAATTAATTAATTGGATTAAATATAATTAAATAATACTTATTTTACTTAAAATAATATTCAAAACATAATGGTACTTTTAAATTACTTAATTTATTGAAAATATTGTTTTTACAAAAAACTGTATTTTTTACTATTAAAGTAAAAAACAATATTTTCCAAAAAAATAAAAACATTTTTTCCAAAATAAATTCATATATATTGATTTGAAAAATTGTGTTCATTTTTTCAAATTAAAATTCTATAACTTCGAAAATAAACTTTTAAATAAAACCTTATAATAAAAGAGTTTAATTAAAACTATTTCCTTTTTGATTTAAAAAATACTTAATGTTTTTATATTGAATATAACTATCTAATTCATATTAATAAAAATGTAAATGATTTATTCTATCATTACCCAGGTTGTTTCATTCTTCCTCCCTTTTGGAAATTTCATCCTCACAATTTTATTCACTTCGTAATCAAGTGGGGATATCTTTCTCTAATAGCATTTTTAGATTCCCATGTTTCCACTTCAACTATATGATTTTTTCATAAAAACTTAACCTGGTGGATCACCTTATTCTACAAACATTTCTCTCTATGATCAAGAATATGAATTTTTTATTACTCATAAGAAATATTCTCTTCCAAATACTCTAATTTAGGTCTCGAAACATGAGATGAATCTAGTTCATATTTTCTTGACATCGAGACATGAAAAATATCGTGTACCTGGGATAAACTCAGGGGAAAATCCTCTCATTATGAAACTGATCCAACTTTTCTATTATTCAATAGAGTCCAATGAATCAAATACATATATTCATTTTTTGACCAAACTGCATGACACTTTTCCATTGAGATACTTTAAGAAAAATAAGATCACCTACCTCAAAAGAATGATCTTTCCTCCGATTATCTACATAACTTTTCTGCCTACTCCAAGCCATCCTCATATGTTTCCAAATAAACTGAATCTTCTCATCCATTTACTCTACTAACTCTTGTCCCATCAACATTATTCCTCCTACTTCATCCAAAGAATATTTTTTCTGATACCTCTTTCCATATAATGCCTCAAATGGTGTCATATGTATACTAGAATGAAAAATATGGTTAAAAGAAAACTTAACCAAAGAAAGATGTTTATCCATTGAATAAGAATAAAGTATTTCTTTAATTTTTTGAATCATATACTCATACAGGCCATCAGTTTGTGGATAAAAATTTATTCTAAAATTTAATTTAGTATCCAAATATTTTTAAATTCCTTTCCAAAAATTAGATGTGAACCTGAGATCATGGTCTGATACAATGAAAAGAGAAAATCCATGTAACATGACTATATTCATTAGATACATTCAAGAAATATTATCCAAATAAATTGTATCTCATATGGGAATTAAATACATAGATTTATATAATTGATCAATAATAACCCAAATCACATTGTTACCATGAGAAGTCTTTGTTAATCCCACCGTGAAATCTATCTATGTATTTTCTCATTTCCAATCCATCACTAACAAAGTTTGAAGCATTCCCTTCCTTAATTATCAATATAATTTAACCCGATGATAAGTCAAAAACGTCATGGTAATGTTAGTAATAACTCTTTTTATTCCATCACACTAGTAATACTCCCAAAGGTCTCTCTATATCGTAGTGTTTCCCATATAAACAAATAACTGAAAACTATAAGCTTTACTCAATAGAAATTTCTTAAACTACTAATCAAAAGGTAAACATAGTCTTTTCCAAATTTAAATACACCTTCTTCACCAATATTAAAATAAATAAACTTACCCTTTTAAATGGATTCTACATTTTCCTACAAATCATGATCCCCCGTCCAAGATTTCTTAATTATTTATGAAAAATAAAATTACATTGAAACCTGAAAAAAAAATAGTATGTCCCTATATCCACAACTAAAAGGCCAAAAAAATTTAAATCATTAACCAAAAGTTCATTTTACAAATACAACATGGTTATAGTAGCATTATTTTTCTAACTCAAAGCATTATCAGCTTTGTTTTATTTTCCAGGATGTTAATGAATTGTGCAATCATAATCCTTGATCATATTCATCCATCTTCTTTATCTCATGTTCAATTATTTCTGAGTGAATATATACTTAAACCTTTTCTGATAAATATATATTTTACTCTTTACACCATTTAGATAATGAATAAAATTGTTTAAAGTAAATACCAAAAAAACTAATTCAAAATCATGCGTAGGTTAATTTAACTCACAAGGTTTCAAATAACATAAAGTATATAAAATTACATGATTATTCTGCATTAAGACATAACCAATTCTATTCAATATAGAATCCCTATAGATGATGAATTCACCATTTCTGTAAGGTAGATTCAAAACTATAGCATTCACCAATATTCTCTTTAGTTTCTAAAAAAATCATCACGTTACTTTATCTAGATTAATTTAACACCTTTTCAAGTTACTGTTGTGATTGAGATAAACAACTGAGAGAAGTATTTAACAAATCACCAGTAGTAACCCACTAATCCAAGAAAACTAAAAATCTCGGTGATATTTTTGGGTATTTCCCATTATTCAATAAATTTTTATTTATTGGGGTCAATAGTTATTCCATATTTAGATAAAATGTGTCAATGGAAAGATTTTTTTTACAACCAAAATTCACACTTACTAAATTTCCCTTACATTTACTTTTCTCTTTAGGTTTTCAAAATAAAAATTATGTGTCTTTTATACTCCTATTTAATTTTAGAACATACCAAAATTTCATCATGAAACACAACCATAAACTTGTCTAATAACTCATAAAAACTTTATTCATAAGGCCTATAAATACAATAAGTGCAGTGGATAACCCAAATGGAATAACTAAAAACTAATAATCCCTATTCGAAAACATAGTGTTCAAACTTTCACCTCCTTTACCTATAGCTGATGGTACCTGGACCTCAAATCAACCTTAGAAAAATATTGTGCTCCCTATAGCTAATCCACCAAATCATAAATATGAGGCAAGGGATACTTTTTCCGAACAATGATGTTATTCAAATCTCCATAATCAATGCAATGTCTCATTAAACCATCTTTTTTTAACAAAAAAATATCATAATCCCATGGTGAAGTGTTAGGTTGAATGAAACATTTATCTATAAAATCATTCAATTTCTTTTTCAATTCTTAATGTTATACTTGAGTCATTCGATAAGGGGGTTTTGAAATAGGATTGGCATAAAAACCAAGTAAATAGTAATCTGAACCACCTAATCAGAAATAACACTATGAAAATCATTAAGAAATAAATACATGTATTCATTCACTACTAGAACTTCACTAATTTGAACATTTCCTTTATTTTCAACAATATAAGCTAGGTTAATTTCACTACCATATCTAATCAATTTCTCATATTCTTGGAAAGTTATAAAAGGTATGAAATCATTGAACATAACTTTTTTAGCTCTATAATATATCTTATCATGATAAATTAAAATTCAATCTGTACGAAGAATCATATCAAACTCTACTATGGAATGTTCAACAAGATTTTTAGGAAGGACCATCCCACTAATAATAATAAGAATATTCCTATAAATATTGGTTTCTTTAATATTTCCACCCGTAATTTTCACCAAAAGTTTTATCTTCTTTTCATTTGGTGATATTCCCATTTTATTTGAAATTTTTTTAGAAATTAAATAATGTGAAGATCCAGAGTCAAATAGAGAATTAGAATAGTTCAAATGCTAAAATAAAAAACCAGACATCACTTCATTTGATGTCCCAACATCAAACATATTAGTAGTAAAATATTTTTCCACACCCTTTTTCTTTTGATCTTGATGATTTATAGCTTGAGTTACTAACTTTGGGATCACAATAGTATAATGACCCAAATCATTACAACTAAAACATCTCACCATTAGATGATTATCTTGTACCCCATTCTTGGATTCTTAAATTCTCAAGTGTTTTTAATTGTTTTATATTTTTTTATAATTTTATTTGTTAAATGATACTTAATGTTTATGTTATTTTTACTTTTAATTTTTTTTGGTTAAGGAAAAACGACCATCCTTAGTGTGCTACCCAGCTAGACCTCAACTACAAAGGGGACCCATTGGGTCAGTCCTATGGGAAGGCCCACCAAATTCATTCCATAAGGTGTCTTGTAAGATTGATTTTCATAGTGCAAACAAAATTAGTTTGGGCCAATGTATAATTCCCAAAAATTATGCCCATAGGCCCATGGGTTGGGTATAGGTTTCCCGCTAGGCTGTAGGGTTGTGTGGGAAATGTGTAAACCGGTGTTAATCCCTATTATCAAAATTAAACTAAGGATCAGCATGGGATAGTTGATATACTACATAGTCTCCATATATTTGAACTGATGTGGGACATAGATTATGTATTCATTGTTTATATGAGTTTAAACTTAGATACACTCTCCATTTTCAGATCATTTTGTTTTAATCTGTTTGATTTGTTTTGATGTCCTGTGTTATAATCTAAACCCCCAGATTATTGTTTTTCTAATTTTCCCTATCTTCTTCCTCGACTGTCTGATCATTCTCTTGTATACTAGTGTTCTTCAGCATGCCGATTTATTTGACCTAGTTTGATTATATATTTAAATCTTCTTCATGCCCTCACACTACTCATTTCTTTTAGGGTTCCCATACTTAGTATCGACATATTCTTATCACATATTTTTTTTTTGAGTTTCTAAAGTAATATATTCATATTCTTCTTCTTTAGGATGCTTCTCTAGTTGAAAGTTTAGCTTTCTAGTTTCTTGACGGTGACACCATTGAACACTAATGGTGAGTTAGCGAGTCATCGATGGACTTCTCCAATGGTGAGTCATGAGTCACCACCAGTTTTCAATGTTGAGACATTTTACTCACCATTGGTCTTCAAGGGTGTGATAGTTTCTCTCCACCAGTTGTTTATTCTTTCTTATATAGAGTCTTGGAAGAATTTTATTCATTATCCAATAATAGATCTTACTTATTTGATCAGTTTTAGTAGCTTTTTATTTGTTTTTTTATATTTAGTAGTTTTTATTCTATACAACAAAATCTTCCTTTTTCATTCTATTTTAAGTTGCTACTAGTTATTTTTCAGTAGATGTTTTATTTGTTCTTTAAGATTTTTTAATTTAATTTTTAGTATATTATCTATCTATTTATCATTCCTTTATTTGGAAATGTTTTCCAATGATCCACCATTGGATACTTGCAATAGCATGTCATGAGTTACCATTGGAAATCTAAGATGGTGATTCATGAGTCACCATTATAAATCTACAATGGTGATTCATGATTCATAATTAGACTTCAAATGGTAGAAAACTTTTATCACTTCTCTTAAATCCATTGGTTTCTTAGTGTCTTGGAATAGGTTTTATTTTGGTTGGATATCACTATTTTTTCTTTTAAGTTCAATAGTTGAATCTGATATCTTTTTAAGTGGTATCTAATTAAGTCATCGCTCCCTATTTTTCAAATATATATCATGATACACCACTCTCTGTTTTCAATAGTGAGTTATGAGTCACCGCTCTTTGTTTTCAGTGGAAGTAAAAAATCCACAATTATTTAAATTTCTTGTTTCTGAAATTTTTATTTATTATTTGAATTTATTTTTTAAAAATATTATTTTGTTAAATGTTTTATTATTTCATGTTTAAATATAATTGTAGTGTGTAAAAATAATTGTAACATTATTTTATTAACATTTATTCATATATATTAAAGTTCATTCCTTGCTCTCTTTTTTCTACAGTTTTTTTGTATTTATAATCTATAGGATTGTATTTTTATTTCAATTATTTTATAATTTTGAATTGTTTAAAATTATTATACTTAACATATTGATTGTTTTATTTTAATATTTCATGAATAAATATAAATCCCAAATATATTTTATTTTATTCAATGAGGCTTTAACAATCAAAGGAAACAACCATATGATTTCATTATTATGCACTGATAAGTGTCGTGCAGATATTGGTTATTGACCCGCCCCTAGAGATATTTTTGTTAATGATCCTAGAGATATCTTTAATTAACAAAAACATATACCTATATAGATAATTTGATATATTATGAAGTGACACATATTCAACATTCCACTGCTCTAAAAATTTGTTCACAAACTTTTGCAACTTCTTTATTCTGGTTGTGATCATAGAAGCGATTCATCTTTCACATTTGTTTATTCTAAGTAATCAATGATCATTGGGATTCAAAATCTTAAAAATTTATTATATTCTTCATTATTTACATATATTTTTTTTATTTGTGTAATATTTGTCTTTATGTTTGTATTTATTCAATCCATTTTATGTTTTTTCCATCGAAAGCAAGTCTTTAATTCATTTGGTTATTCAACCACCTAAAAGGAAGTAAGTGTTGTGACATCAAATAAAAATTCAAGTAAACAAAAAAGGTTAAGTATCATGTATAAAGACTAGGTTATACCTTTGGTTTTTTTAAAATTTATGGTCTGTAATCAATTTTCTCACACCTTTGAAATTTAGGTTCCTAGTGGGAACTAATCTCCTATATGAGTAGACGAGGTTTAGTAGTGGACTAGGATCGTTTGTGATTTGAACCTCTATAAATATTGTATTATTAAATTTTTATTTATAATTCAACTTATATTTTAACATTAAACTCACTATAGATTAATATTTTATATACTAGGATTGTTTTTATATTTAAACTTTTAAAACAACTATTCACCCCCTCTGGTTATATTTTCAATCACTAAATATCCAATAATTGGTATCAGAGGAGGTCTCTGATAGGTTAGTCTTTGTTTTTTTAATCTAATACAAACCAATTGGTATCAAAGGCGGTCTATGATAGGTTAGTCTTTCCACTATTTTTTTAACTCTGTACTAACCTGGTATCCTATACTTACAGTATAATAAAAAAAGAAATGTTTTCTTTTATGATGGTAGGTGTCAAGGACAATGATGGCTGGATACCACAAAACCCCCATTCTTTGATTAGAGTGAATATGACTAATGGAAATAAAAAATGGAATCCTACTTAAGAAAAGTGAGTGTGAATCACTAGACTATCATGGCTAAGACATATGAGCTACCCAAAGGTGATCCTAAGACACATGTAGGAAATAAAATGGTAAAATATGTTTTGAATTGTAAAGTAAAAGGTATTTTATATTTTGTTATAAATAGAAGTTTCTATATCAATGTTTAGTCTTGTAAGATATCCCATGTGATATAGAGGAAACTAAAAGTGACTCGTTGTAGTACTGACAAGATGAAGAGAACCCACCTAGGAATGCTCTAGGTAGAATATCAGGACTTCAATATGGGCAATGAAGAATCTATAAACCAAATGTTCCATTATTTCACTAGTATAATCAATGGTATGAGTGATATTCAAAAATTCTTAGACATCAATACTCAAGTTTAAAGAGTACTGAGAGCTCTTCCAAAAATATGGTAAGAAAAAAAATTCCATCAATGAGAGTAAGAATTTTAAAGATTATAATTTAGATGAACTAACAGGCTCCCTGATGTAGTATGAGTTAGAGTTGAAGAATATTCTTGATGAGGATTCTATAAAGAGTAACAGTATTTCATTTAAATATAATTTAATGAATACCTATAATGACTTTGATTATGAGTTATAGGAAAGTGAAAATGAAATGGATCACTTTAGAAAGAAAATTTTAAAATTTTAGAAAAGCAATGGTGGAAAGGGATTGTTTGGAAGGAAGGATAAAAAGGATTACAAGAAAGTTTATTCAAGTAAAAATATTGATGTTTTAGATCTAGCTCATTATGAATGAAAAAAATAAAGGTCACATTAGACCTGATTGTCCCAAAATCAAGCATTCAAATAAGTGAAAAGAAAAAAGGAAGAAAGAAAAAAAATCTATATTTGGAGGATGGGACTACTTAGATAGTTCCAACTCAAGAAGTGACATTGGAAGTAAAAAGTAAACAGGTAACTTTTCCCTAATGAGTATAAATTATGAGGTAAATGATTCAATTTTTACCCAATTGAAAACTCCTACAAATTTTGATCATAATGCTCTATCTAAAAATAAAGAAGATACTGATTATGATTCTAATTATGATTATGAATCTAATAATTATAGAGTTAAAAAAATTATTAAAGAAAATAAATAACTGAGGAATGGTAGATTCCAAATGATTGAAAAATATAGAGAATTTAAATCTAAAAATAAAACGTTAGTAAAAGAAAATGAAAATCTGGGAAGGAAATGTGAATATATGAATATCATTGTTTTCCATAATGAAGAATATAAAAGTAATTGTGATTAAAATATTTTGAAACTATATTATGAAAATATAAGACTTAAAGACTTTCTGTATGTAAATGATAAATACCATTATATAAGAATTAATTTATTTTTGGATTATTTAACTAAAGTAGAAAGTGAGTGTTATAAATTAAAGTAAGAAAATAAAAAAATTAATAATAACAACTTATGGATCCAATGAAAAGATTTATAGAGATGTCGAAACCATTAAAAAGGATAACATGGTTTTAAAAAATGAAGTTTATAATCTTAAAGAGGATTTATATATTTTTATAAAAGATCAAGAACAATATGATAAAATGACGTTAATGGTAAAACCAAATAGTAACAAGAAAGGTTATTGTTATAACAATTTTACACCTAACTTGAATAAGAATACTTTTGTTAGAAGTTCAAAAGGAAGCATTTCTACAGTAACATGATTTTTAATGTAGATTAAAAGGGAATAATACCAATTAATTATCAATGATATTCACTCAATATTTTGGTCATATTTGAACAATTTTATCTTATAATTTGTATTCATATTCACCTAGAAACAAATGTTTGAAATCTATTTGAGTGTTCAAAAACCTTCTGTGAATTCTGCTGAATTTATGATAGCATGGGTACCAAAAGGATGTTACTCAAATCCCATTGGACCGAAGCTAATAACTATTCCCATATAAGTATTATTTTTATTAACCAATATGCATGTTATCTTCTATAATATAATTTTATATACTGACACAAAATATATCAAATATCTTTTTAATAATCATTTTATTTCTAATTCAAGGTAATGTGCGTTAATTTCTATCTATTTTTTCTTTAGGTAGTAAAATTGGTGTAGTTTACTTAGTTAAAATTTATGTTTTAAATATGCTGACTATATGTTTACGTTTCTATAAATATTTTTAATATAATTGACTTATATATCTTTAAATATGCATGAATTTACAGGGATTTTCCCCTTGTTTGCTGCTATTTAAGTATTAAATAAGTTTTTAAACTATTAGTTTATGATAAATTTAAATTACTTATTTGTTTGAAATAAATTTTCAACAACTATTCTAGGAAATTACTTTACACTCTTCTAAATATCATATATTCTTTATAATTTAGTTTTCCATATTTCTTAGTTGAAATCTATATCTAATTATGATTTTTTTAATAATAAATTTATTATAAAATTGATTTAATTATGTATAGGTGAATTTAGTCTTAGTGCATAAATTAAGATAAATTCCTTGGAAAAAATATTTTATTTAAATATTTATTATAATTTTTTAAATCGATGTTATTTCTTTAAATTGTTACAAATAATTTTGAAAATAAAATTTGCTTTGCTGATATGTTTTGAATCTAATATTTTTATGGTTAAACTCAAGATTATTTTGTTTTTAAAACCCTTAAAGAAAAGAAAATTGATCATTTCTTTTGTAAGCATATTGTGTTATCTATCTACTCATGGAAATAAATTTTATTTTTTCATTGGATATCACGTTTTTTTAATATGCTAATGTATGATCTTAACATACAAGAAATTTTACATTTTTTGTTTTCTAAATGTTCTGTTTTTATAACACTATTCGCTCTCATTAAATTCTTATAAGATCATAATTCTTGCATTTTCTTTGTTAAAATCTCACTCTATTTTATATTTAATATATAATAATACTTTAACTTAATGTTTACTCTTGTGACAATATTCGAATTTTTTACTTTTATAATTGTTAGATTTTTTAAAAAGGGAGTTTTTTATATAATAATTTTTAAATGTACTTTTTGAAAAATTTTAAAAAGTGGGAGATTTTTTTGTTAAAAATTTAATAAATGTTATTTTTTGAAATTTATAAAAGGGGAAGGTTGTTAATATTTGAAATTTATTTTAAATAATTTAACAATTTTATTTGTTTTGATAAATTACTCTTAATCAACATTTTATTAAATTCAATTATTAATTTCTCATGTTTATTAAATTCTCAAGTGTATTTAATTTTTTGATAATTTTTTATTTCAAGTTATAAAAATAATTAGGAAATTGATTTTATTATTTTATTTTTTAAAAGATACTTAATGTTTGTCTTATTTTTATCCTTAAGTTTTTTTGTTAAGGAATTTTTTTTGTCCATCCTTAGTGAGCGACCTGGCTAGCCCCCAACCACATAGGGAACCTATTGGATAAACCTCATGGGAAGGCCTCCCGAAGGTAGCCCACAAGGAGGATCGTAATATCAGTTTGAATATTGTATGCCAAATGTGTGCAAGTCCGTATATAAGGACCGCAGATCATGCCTGTAGGCATATGGGTTTGGCATTAGTCACCCGCTGAGCCATAGGCCCGTTTGTGCAATGTGTAAGCTGATGTAAATCCCTAGTATCCAACTCGAATCAAAGATCATCATGAGATGATTAATATACCACTCACTCCCCATATCATTGAATCGATGTGGGAAACAAATTATGTATTCATTATTCATCCGAGTTAAAACTCGGATACACTCTCTATCGTCAGATCAGTTCATTTCAAGACGTTCAACCTTTTTTAATGTCCCATGTTATAATTTGAACTCCTACACTTATTATTTTCGAATTTTTCCTATCTTCTACCTCAGTATCCTTCTCATTATCTAGAAAACTTGTGTTCTCTAGTACGACATTTCATTCAACCCAACTTACTTACATATTTTAATCTTATTCAAGCTCTCCCACTACTCATTTCTTATAGGGTTGATGTACCTGGTCTCAAAATCTTCTTCTAACATACTCTTTTGAGTTTCTACAGTAAGATATTCATCTTATTCTTCTTTGGGATTCTTCTCTGGTATGAAGTTCTCCTTTGTTGGTTGCTTGATAATGACCCCATTAGACACCAATGGTGAGTCAATGAGTCACCAATAAATTTATCTAATGATGAGTCATGAGACATCATTGGAACCTAATGGTCAGTAATTTTACTCAATCGTGGTCTTTAATGATGAGATAGTTTCTCTCCCCCCAGTTGTTTCTTCTTTACTATACAGAGTCTTGGGAGAAGGTCATTCAAGATCCAATAGGATATCCTCCTTCTTAGATTGGGTACAATAGTTTTTTTTCTTATCTTCAGTAGTTTTCATTTTGAGCAATAACAACTTCCCTTTTATTTCAATTTTTTTACCATTTATTTTTCAGTTGATGTTTTGTTTCATTTTTAAGATATTTACATTTAATTTTAAGTAGATTATCTAAAGGTTTCTCATCTTGTGGTTTGAAATTTTTTTCCAGTGAGCCACCATTGGAATCTTCCAATGGAATTTCATGATTCACTACTGGATAGCTACAATGCTGAGTCTTGAGTCACCACTGGACATCTATAATGGTGAGTCATGATTCACGATTGTATATCTACAAGGGTTAGTCATGATTCACTATTGTACTTTTAATGGTATCAAAGTTTTCATTGCTTATCTTAATTACTTTTATTGATCATTGTCTTGGAATAATATTTTTTTAGTTGTCTATCATTATTTTTTTAAGTGCAACAGTTGAATATGATTTGTTTTTCAGTGATAGAAAATTGAGTCAATAGTCTATATTTTTTAGTGGTAGTTCATGAGTTGATCTGTTTTTTAGAGATAAAGAATTGAGTCATCACTCTCTATTTTTAGCGGTAGTTCATGAGTCACCAATCTATTTTTTTAGTGGTGAGTCACAAGTCATCATTCTCTATTTTTTGTAGAAGAAACAATAATCCATCATTAGTTAAATTTTTTATTTCTAAAATTTTTATTACTTATTTCAATTGATGTTTTCAAAATATTTATTTTATTAAAAAATTTATTATTTTATGTTGAAATATAATTATAGAGTTTGTAAATATAATTGTAACACTATTTATGATCATTTATTCATGTATATTAAAGTTCTTGTCATGCCCTGTTTTTTCTACAGTTTTTTCTATCTGTATAATCTACAAGATTATATTTTGATTTCAATTATTTTATAATTTTTAATTATTAACAATTCTTATACATAACATATTGATTGTCTTATTTTAATATTTTATGAAGAAATATAAATCCCAATTGTATTATATGATATTCATAAAGGATTTAACAAACAAAGGATACAATCATAATATTTAATTATTATGCACTAACAAGTGTTGTGTAGATATTGGACACAGACCCGCTCTTATTAATATATATAATGATCTTGGAGATATATTCAAGAATAAAAACATATACCTATCATTTAATAGATAATAAAGTGACACATATTCAACATTTTACTGCTCTCAAAAAAATTTCATCAACTTATGCAACTTTTTCATTCTACATGTGATCAAAAACTAAATTTATCATTGAATTTTGTTCATTCCAAGTGATCAGTGATCATCGAGTTTTTATATCTTTGAGATTTCTAATCTTATGCTAATTTACTTGTATTTTTTTATTCATGTAATACTTATATTTATGTTTTTATTTCTTGAGTCTGATTTATGATTTTTCTATCAGAAGAAAGTCTTGCATTCGTCTGGTTACTTCACTGCCTAAAAGGAAGTCAAGGTTGTGTATCCCGTTCAAAATTTAGGTAGATAGACAAGGTTAAGTCTCCTGTATCTAGACTAGGTTGTGCCAATAGAATTTCTAAAAATAAATTTCTATAAAAATTTCTCTCACCTTTAAAATTGAGGTTCTTAGTGGGTACTAATATACTTGAAGAATATAGGAGTTTGAGGAGTGGAATATGATATTTTGTGATCTGAACCACTATAAATATTGTGTTCTTTCTTTTTTATTTCCACTTAAACTCATATCTAAGAACTGAACTCACTACAAATTAATATTTAATATACTCTAATTGTTTTTGTCTTTAAATGTTTAAAACTACTATTCACCCCCCTCTAGTTAAATTTTCTATCACTAAAATCCAACAAGAATAATAGGAATCAAAAATTTAAATACCATGATAATAGATAAATTTATGATATAAAATGTCAAATTGTATGTATATAAACCTTATAAAAGAATATAGGTTCATAGCATCATAATATGCCTCAATAAAATGAAATTGAGATGAAGCCCCTTACCTTGAGTTTGATTCATCAAATTTGTTATTTATCTTCCTAAATAATAAACTTATATTAATTATTTAATTTCTTAAAATATTTTTCAAATTTATTATTCCTTTTATTTCACTTATTACCTTGTCATATACAATTACCTAATCAATTAATTTATATTGGATGTTTTGACAATATTTGCCTTATGTGTTATAATGACTTCGGTGGGTTGACTATTAGTCTAATAGGTTATTAATTAAACATATCTAGAATAATAATCAAGAAATATTTATTATATTTATACATGAAGTATAATTTTAAAACTAATCATGAAATATGGCTATGAAAAATAAACTATGTTATGATCATAGATATGGTAGGTCTTACGTACGCATGGGTAATGTTTCCATTTTGCAACAATCATTATGGAAAGGAGGTTAGTAATATTTTATCTTTCCAAAATAATAATAATATCATATATAACATGTTATTTATTTAAATATAAATATATAAATACATACATATATATATACATCATCCATATGATTAAGTGATGAAAAAAAGATCCACATCGCTTCGTGGAAGAGGTAGTCCACACGTACACATGAACAATGTTATCATTTTTAAATGTAAGAAATAAAATGATATATTATATTTTTATAATAATTAATGTGTTATCAATATCATAATTTCATCATTTATATGACATATATTAGTTAAATTTGTCCCTGTTATCTTCCATGTAAAGTGTTAGTGAAAAATAAATCACATCGCTTTGTGAGGGAGTAGTCCTCCGTACACAAGAGCGACACCATCATATCCCCCAAAAAATAGAAGGTAAGAAGTTATTTGTGATATAATAACAAAAAAATTATAAATATGTTACAAATATCATATATATACTTTAAATATATCATTATAACAAGCTTTGAGAGGCAATGATGGAACACAAATGACATCAGTTCGTGAGGCGGTGGTCCATCGTGTACACGAATGATGATTTTGTATCCCATTTGATGGAATATGTGATGGATTATGGTTATGAAATCAAAATAAGAAAATTTATGCATGTGGTATAAACTTTTGTTATTATATAATAAAAATTGAAAAATATTTTAAGGTTGGGAAGAAGAAATAATATTATGATGCTCAGTAAAATACAATACCTCTTCTTCACACGACCTTCATAGGTAAACACCAAAAGCCTCCTCAAGATGGATTTATGATCAAACTAAAAGATATAGGTTATAGGCAGGTATTTTAGGAAGTTATTTGGTTAGATATTATCTGATAAAATGGAGTTTAATGTGTGAATAGGGGAGGAGTGGGGGTGGACTTTTATAAGTGAGGTGAGTGCCACACTTGTAATTTTTGAAACGAAAAAGGGGTAACCATGTTTTCACATGCCAAAAGGATAAAAAATGGGACATTATTGATCCTTAGACATTATAAAGTCTATATATGGAAATAAAATATATTTTAGACAAATTTTTAGGTAATTTTAACCCTTATATTATTAGTTTAACCCCGGATAAATCCATTTTTACCTTAACTGTAGTAATTAATTTTTTATGTTTTTAGAATTCATTATGGTAAAATATTAAGTTGACCTTATTAGATAATATAAATTATGATGAATTTAAATATTTAATCAAGTTTTAATAAATTTAATTCACATAATTGGAAATTTTTAATTTAAAATTAAACCTGCATACGCGATGAGAAAGCAGGTTTTCAGGAACTGTATTTTTCATGAAAAAGATGCTTTTATATTAACTCCATGATTAACGAAATTAATATTATGAGTATAAATTAATATTTATTTATATATAATATATAAATCATTTTTAAAATATTCCTCATTATGTATTATTTTAATTAATTAAAATGGTGAAAAATTATTCTCTTTAAAACTCTTTTCAGAAAAATCCGATTTTTAAATCCAAAACGAACTTATAATAAAATAAAATATAAATTTTATTATAAAGTAATTAAGTGGATTAAATAGAACCAATAAATAATTATTTTCATTGAAATAATATTTAAAATATAATTTTACTTTTAAATTACTTAGTTTATTGAAATAAAATGATTTTTTTACAAAAATCAGTATTTTTTATTATTCACTAAAAAACCAATATTTTTCAAAAAATCCAAAAATTTCAACCTATGTAAATTTTGATATTCCAATTTCAAAAATTATATTAATTTTTTAAAATTAAACTTCTATAACTTGTAAATTAATCTTTTAAGTAAAATTTTATAATAAAATAGTTTAATTAAAACTATTTCCTTTTCGAATTAAAAATTACGTAATATTTTTATAATGAATATAAATATCTATTTAATATTAATAAACATGAAAATATTTTATTCTGTAATTAACTAGGTTGTTATAGTTATGAACCACTCCACTTTTCAGTTATAGAACTAGTTGACTCGAAGGTGGATCAAGATATACTTTTGTAGCTGATCAATCGCCGACAAAGCACTGAAATGTTAAAGACACAGATTATTACCCTTAGAAATGGACATTTTTAAGTCAAACCGTTATATCATCATCTAAATGATGATACAACACTCCTTTGGTTGTCGAATCTCACATTTCTAAGAGGGGTCCTTATGAGTCACACCCAGAAGATGAGTAAAGAGAATATCTAGATGTAGTCCTATATTCTAAGAAGGAAAAAGATACATCACCAGTGGATGGGAAATTGATGACAGTCATCCTGATCATTTTTTATAATAAAGGGGAATATGGATCAATTATAACTATTAATCACAATTACTACATTTGGTAAAACCCCGATTGATTTATATCTCATGAAAGGACTTATTACACCTGAAAAAGTTTCAACCATGGTGGTGGATATTTTATTAGCGATAAAAATATGTTTATATTTGGATGAGTTCAATGAATTCAATAGTGAACTAAATAGATGTGAGTATTCCTTTCTTATTCTTTCTTGATTATCTTTCTACATTACATGTTTATTTGGATTCAATGCTTAGGAAACTTTTTCTACAAGAAATATCACCAAATTGATCTACTGACTGAAGATGAGAACCATCAAGCTTATTCAGGAATTTTAATCAATAACCCAAGAGTTTGTATGAGTAGACCCATTTTACCCACCATAAATAGATCACATATGTCCTATAAAACCTTAAACATTTTTGGATATCTCCACCCCCCAAATTGATGCGGAAACCATCATGGTTTGGGGTTAGAATCCACTGGTTCATTAGGCCATGACAAGAGGTGATGATGTTCTTGTGGTGCCTGATGAAATGAAAACGATGATGAATAGAGTCTCTGTCATAATAGATGAAGAATAATATATCGTAGGAGATTCCCCATTTTCATTACTAGAGGAAGCATCAACAGTTAAAGAAGATGGTTCTTAGGGAGGAGTGGGTCAGTATCCACAATGAATTCTATTGACTTAGGAGATCACTAGTTGATTCATATACTCTAAATTCCATTATTAATAACACCATTATTGATGGAGGGATGATTTAGAAAGATTTTATTCTTAGTACTTCAGTTGAAAAAGAGCACAGTGATCGAGGTTATTTTGGTTCCAACATGCTCAGGGGGTGATTGAAATATTATCTCTTTGAGTAAACTGGTCCTAAAATATATTTTATTCTTTGGGAGTGACTCCAAATTAGACCAAGAGTCTATTAATTTTTGACGCACTTCATAGCATCATGTGTGGAATGAAATCTTGAAGTCGATTTATAAAACTCACATGGAAGGTTTATGAATGATTTTATATAGGCCTCAACACATTTTTGTGAGCCTAAGATACAGTGGGTTTAATTACTGAACCATTAATGTTGTCATAAAGGAAATAATCCATGAATGAGAGAATAAAAAATTCACTATTTCACCTCTCTTGGGAAGAATTAATGGCCCATTCCACCATTATTAAAGTTTCAGTGATTTAATAATGATTTCACTATGTAGAGACAATGTTGGAGAAATAATATTTAGTTGATGAAGAGGAAACTCTAGTAATCCATCTCTATCAAGAACTGAGTGCAGCAAAAAGAAGGTCGGTAGAACACCAAACACTGCTTGAAGATGAAAAGTGTAAAAACATGGATGCTACTACCAGAGTAGATAGATTATGCCCTGCTAAGGAAGATGAATCCATGGAACTATTTATTAATATTTATAATTTATATATAGTATAATCAATTTATTCATTTCTATCAATAATTATTTAATTAATAAAATTTGTAATATTTTCTTTAATAGACTCACTTTTTGTTTTTTGTTTTTTTAATTATTTCATTTTATTTTTCAGACATTTATGAGTGTTAAAAATATCACGCTGATAAAGGGTACCCTTTATCAGCACTAAAAATAATGCACTGGTAAATGTTCCCTATCATTGCTAAAAAATGCTTTGATAATGGGTTAAATTTATCCGTGCTGATAAAGATTCCATTTATCAGCAATTTTTTCTAGCATTAATAAATATTGGCACTGTTAAACACCTGTTTTGTAGTAGTGACATACCCAAGGGGTGGTTCAATCATTATCCAAAAATGGTACAGGGATTATGAAATTAAAATCACCTTAATAGGTGGTTTGGGTTGAGGTCATTGGCCTCTAACCATATAAAGGGACTAAGGGACAATGAGGTTGTGGTCTAAACAATTCAATTTAAAATATTTCTTGTTTTTTGAGAAACACATGGAAATATCAGTGTGTGGAACAATGGAATTAATTTATAAATTACTAAACTTTAAGGGAAAGGAAACTATACCACCTACCTCATGCTTCAGATGATCTAATAGTTCAATATTAAGCTTTGATTCAAGCTGAAACAGTAGAAATCAGAAGATTAGATGAATGCCCTAAAAATAGGGTGAAATAGCTTGTACTGATATAGCATTATGTATGATGAAATAATTGAATAAAGGAAGGAAGAGGAGTTTTATACTTACCAATACACTTCCAACATGATAAATAGTGTCTGATTCCAACACTAAAAGAGGTAGATACCTCCAAGACTAAAGGAGAGGATTAAGGAGATCTCACATGTGTTGGGGAGGTGTTGTGCATGAATAGGAAAGAAAAAGGGAGGAAATACCTTTAAAGAAGGTAGAGGAAAATAATCATTTTCCCATTTTTTAAAAGCCGCACAATTTGGCTGTTCGGTTTGGAAAACCTTGGGCCAACCATGCGATGCTACTATCCAAGGGATGGCCAACTTGCATGGTTTGGCCACACAGTTTGAAAATTTGTGTGCCTCACCATGCATAGCTACTGGTTAGGTGGCACTAATGGTGTGGGATAGGAACACAATTTGGGAAAATCATGCACTTCTCATGTGGGCAACCCTATGCACACCTACAACAAGATGCATGGCCTCTTGGGAACCTCACACTTTTTAAATAAACTATGCTCCTCAAGAAAGGGGGTTTCAAGGTTGACCTATACGATTAAACTAACTATGCTTCAACCATGTGGCTCATATTGCCACTCCAAAAATCAGATATTTTAGAGACCAAAACTTCTAAAACTCAATTGAACTCCCATGAAACCTCCCAAGACATAAGCCTCATCAAAAAACAACACCTTTAAGTGTTCTATTTCTTGAATTCATGATCTGAATCTCAACATAAAATTTGGATCATCCACTAAATGAGTAAAGTTCTAAAACATATGGAATTTTTAACCTTGACCAAAATACGGGTCATTATAGACTCCAACCTATAGATGTTTCCCTTACTTTTGTAATTAATAATAAAAAATTTCTAGATCGAATATTTTTCAATTCCCCAACTTCTATATAATCTCAACTATCAATTCATGATTATATGTGAAACTCAAAAAGAGGTAATGTAATGTCAATTGAATACATTTGAACCTTATATGGGAAAGGTTTAGGAAAATCATAACTTTAGAGCACTTGATCCAATGATGGAATGTATGAATAAATCCGTCATCTATTAAACATTTTCTCTTAAATAGATATAGGAAAGTCAGATATGTGACACATATATCATCATTGTATGTTGGGTAAAGTCTATGAGACAAATGATTAAAAAATTTCATTTCCTCATAAACATTTTTTTATCAAGGATATTGATGGGTGAGATATGTGGTGAAATTATCATCACCATAATCCAAGAATAGTCCATTCTAATATGATAGATTTTAATGAATTAGTATAATTAAAATCATGGAAGGGAGTTATGAATGAGTATTTTGATGCTATAAAAGAGATTAATTACCCAAAAATTACACCTTCATGAATTTCTAACAACTCATATAATCCAATATATTTATAAGTAATAGAAGAGTGATCTAACTTTTTCTTAGGTCGATAAACCTATAGATCATATCTTGACTTTTGTCAGGGATGAATGGTGGTCCCTATAAGCTTTATGTTTTTTATTTTAGACCTAACTTTTGCCTAATCTCTGGATGGGGAGAGGCTTAACAAGCAAGAAATTGGATTTTTACCAGGTCACCCTTTGTGGTTTTTCAACTTGAAAAGTTTTGTGCCCCTTTTATTATCAAATGTTAAAAAAATTTCTAGGAAATACAAGTTTCATATCTAAATAGTGGAGAATCAACTTTTACCTAGGTCTCCCTTTATAAGTTTTCAACCAAGTGAGTTCTGTGTCTCCCCCCTTTGGTTTTTTAAGGTAGTGCTTGTCGAACCAATGTGGCTGGTATTTAAGGTCATACAATATTGACTAAATGTTGCTAGGTTTTATGGTTGTACAACCTTGATTGAAATATAAGGCGGTCTACATTGTAAGGGAAAGGTAAACTAGTCCTAAATCGATGAAGTCACAATGCTAGTATAAACAATCTCATGGATAGGTGCATGTGGCTTAACATTATAGTGATTGGACCAATAAAGATAATGTTTAATTTTAGATAGTTTTGATTGGAAAATTGGTTGCACATTTGGTGGTTAGTGTGGAATTGACTAGACATAAATGAGCTCTAAAACCAATACAAGCAACCTTGGGTAAAAAAATGGTGCATGCAGTTTAAGGCCATAGTGCTCAAACCAATATGGGGGGTATGACAACCCAAATGGTTCTCAAGATCTATAATTTCTCTAATAAATTTGAAAAAGGAATGAAAACTATGTAAATCATAACATGAGTAATTTGAGTTAAGAAGTGATGAAATGGAATAAACATGTTGAGGATGACCACTGGCCAAATTCGAATGATCAGTTCCATAGTAGTATTGTCAAGGGAACATGGGGTTAGAGGATATTCCCTTTAGGATGAAAAAATTAATCTAGTTGGTAGGCTAAATATGCATTGCAAATATCATTACCAATCCAAGGTGTCCTTTTGGGAATTAGATACAATCATTACTAATAGGTATGAAAGGTTTATAGTAATTCAAATACTTAAGGTATGAAGTGTGATATATGGGAATAGGGTATTAAAAAAATATTGGAACATTATAATCTAAAATTAACCATGATATGGATGTTATGATATGTATTAGGGGAGTATAAGTGGGTGGTGTTATGGTTGGGTCCAAAATATACAGTTCATATGTCACTAAATATCTTGAAATAAAATGGATCAATCCATACATAGTTCTCATCAATGATATTTCATCCCAATATAGAGTTTAATATATAAATATATGACATGAATTTTGAATACTATACGCAGGGAGAGGTTTTAAGTTTTTGAAATCTGTGGTATATCCCATGATAGGTAATTTGGATGTCAGTACATGTCCTACAATAATAGGAATCAAGTCGCAGAAAGTTCTAGAGAAAGCATCTCTACACATATCTAGATCTAATGCAAGATAGAAATAGACAATATATATATATATATAGGTTCTTGGGTGATAAAAGAGAGGATGTAACCTAACATGAATTGGAACAGGTCTTATCACTAGAGAATAATCAAGCATAGAATCTATATCTAGGATTGGGATGATCGATCCAAGAATTACTAGCATGGATCTCATGGAAATTTCAATGATATGAAACTTCTCTCATAAAAAAAATAACTCAAATCATAATTTTTAGAGTTTTGATTGGGCTTGTCCTATGGAAACTCCTAGTGAAACTACCTCTTTTTCATTCTCAAAAAAAATTAAATTTATAAGGAATACTTATACTATCCAATGTAATTTCTTTCCTTTTTTATAATTAGATTTCATAATGTGGCCACTTTTATTTATACCCACTAATTTAATAGCTATATTATGACAATTAAATTTAATAATTTTCTTTTAAAGTATCATAGTTTCATTTTAGTTTATTTTTTCGTTAAAAATAATATATTCAACATAATATTTATTTGTAAAGGGAAATTAATACTATACTTTTGGGGTGTTGCACTCCCCCTAAATAAATTGAATCCTAAGAATTTTAATTATTAATCACTAATGAAAATATCTATGGGTGTCTATATGATATAAAATACCCAAGATATAATTTTTAATAAGATATCAAATTCACTATCATGGTTAAATACTAAAACCAAAATAGTTATGATAATATTTAATAAAATCAATGTAAAATATCATATGAATATAAAAACTCAATCCTAATATGTCTTCTCCTTTGATACCGTCATTTAAATCTATGTTACTTTCGATTCAACTACGATATAATTAGATTAACATATAACTCCTTCAATTTAACCTAGGTTTTCCATTTTCATATTTTTTATGTCCTATGACCTAACTAGGTATATATTACATCATCAAATTACACTTAAATCCTTCATAATGTTTTATAAAGAGTGTGTGAATCAACCAAAGAATATCCAGTGAGAATGTAAAACTTGGTGTGTAATTAGTCCCACTTATTGTACACTGATTGAATATTGAGCCAATACTCAACGAACTTTTTTCCAAGTTATTACACATAAGTGCATCCGTTTCTGAGTTTTCATCTACTTGTTTGTATCTAGACATGGATGTTATTTATAGGAATCTACACACTCTATACTTTACCAAAAATTTAGGTTTTTTTCATACATTTATGATTTTCATTTAAGAGTTTAACTAATTTTATTCTTTCATAATCCCCCAAAATAACTAAACTAATCGCCAAAATTAATTAAACTATGTTTTGATACCAACTGAGATGCCTCACACCTGTGCTCCTGAGCTCGATGATGAAAACATATTCTTTAAATACTATCTTTGGTACTAAGTGAGATTACTCACGATAAACTTATATATATTTTAAATTAATTAAAAATTACATATCAAAATAATTTCACAATCATAAGAATTGAAGGTTTAGTTTATTTAGAGATTAGCTACAAAAAAATCTTATTGTTAACATTTCTCCATAATCGCACATGTCAAGATCCTCTTATAGATATCTCCTAGGTTATACTCATCTTCATAACCTGGTGAATGGAAAACATAAGAAAGGGGTGTGCTCAAATTATAAGTATAGGAAAAACATATCAATGAGTAACGAAGGGCTAGATCATAAGAATTTAAGAAACATGAGCATGAGAGAGATATATGATTAAAAGAAAACCTAAATCAATAAGGGATGTCCATATAATAGGGCCTATAATATCAAATAATCAAATATATAATATGACATAAGAGTGAAGAATCATGAGATAATAATCATGTTCCATGACCACAACAAATGAATATACCATAGAAATGTGGTAATAAGCATAGTCATATAAAATTATAACATTGTGAACAAAACCATTCATAATTATGACTACACATAGCGTCTTTAAGCATAACTAACCATAATTACACTCAAACACGGTCTTTATGAGCATAACAAGCAATAATTATACTCATTCATAGTCTTTGTGAGTATATATAATCACAATTACACTCACACACTATCTTTATAAGTATAACTATATGAAATTACACTCACGCATAATCTTTGTGAGCATAGATAACCACAATTACACTCATGCATAGTCTTATTGAGCATAAATTACCACAATTGCACTCACTCATAGTCCTTATGATCGTAAACAACCACAATTACACTCACACACAATCTTTGTGAGCATAATTACCTAGAATTTCATTCACACAAAATCTTAGTTAGCATAACTATTCCCAATTAAACACACACAAAGTCTTTTTTAGCATAGCTAACCACAACTAGACTCACACACAGTCTCTTTGATTATAGATAACCTAAATTATAATTGTGTACAGTGTTATTGATAATAACTAACCACAATTGAAATCATGAATATTTTATTTTTGAGCTTAACTATCCACAATTAAACTCATGCATAAAGTCATTATCTCCTGAGATATGAATCCTTAACCAATACATTTAAGGGATTTAATAGACTCTCCCAATCCCATAATGATAAATGATACACATTTGTTCCATACAAAATCAATCATATATCATACCATGAAGAAGATGTGGAAATAAGATGGGTTTCAAAAAATTTCAAATGGTATCACATAAAGAGTAAATTGATAATTTGATGAAATGATACCAAAATTATCATGATCCAACCTCCTCGGGCTATGACACTTGTCATCTAACCCCATGGATCATTTGTAATACCTTGTTTTCCTTCCCAGTGCACTAGGGGCTATTACCCACCTTAGTCCCTTTTTAAACTAATGGCTATCCCCATGGGCTAATACATGTTCTTTTAGTGTGATTCATCCTCACTCATACACTCCCTAGGAAACTTCCCAAGAGGTCACCCAACTTAACACTAGTCCAAGCCAAGCACACTTAACTATGGAATTTTAACCAGGTAGGCTCCTAAAATGAAAGTGCACCTTGTTAACATGGTTGGTAACATTTTGTCTATAAAGTCTCAATTTTATGGTTTTATTACACTCTCCACCCATTTAAAGCACAACTTCCTCATTGTAGACCTCACACCTCAAACCTAGGCAGTGCCACTGCACTTCTGGTCATGTATTGGCTTTGATACCATTCTTAATGACCAGACCCCCTTGGGCCATGAACCTGATCATCTAACCCCATGGATCTTCTATAATACCTTGGATATATTCCAAGAACACCATAGGCTATTACCCACTAGGTTTACTATCAAACTAAGGATTTTCCCCATAGGCCAACTCATGTTCTTTTAGTGTACTTTTTCCTCACTCACACACAGCCTGAGGAACTTCCCAAGTGGTCACCCATACTAAAACTACTTTAGGAAAAACATGGTTAACTGTAGAGTTCTAATAAAGTCAACTCCAGAAAATAAAGGTTCACCTTATTGACATGGGTAATAACATTTAGTCTATCAAGTCCCACTTTTCTAGGGGTGTTACAAAAATTTAATCACCCAAAAGGGGTTATTTCATAACGGAATTTATAAGTTACTTAATGAATCATAAATTGAAAGGAGATATATCTTTTAATGATAAAGAGGGAAATGGATTCCAAGTCATAAAAAAATATTTCATAAAACATTTTTAACATTGCCATAAAAATACGAAGTTACAAGTCTCTTTAAAAAATACTTTCCTAGAAGGTGAAATGAAAACATTTTTAAAACACCAATTAAAAGAAATCCCAATAATGGAGACTTGAAAATACATAATGGTTTTTCAAATAAAATATATATTAGAAGATAAAATATTTTATCATGAAAAGAAAGAAAACACTTTAGTATTTTAAAATAGATTTATTGAAACTCACATAGTTTAAAAGTGTAATAAAGATTCCTTTTGAAAGGAGGTAAATAAAAATGTGAATATCACTATAAATAATACACATTTGGATTGGAAAATGAGAAAATAGTACATTGGAGGGAAGAAATAACTTAGAAATGGAAGAGAAAGAGTTTATTGGAGAGGATAATTATTATTCTTAACAACGTTATAATTTTATAAGAAGAAAATTCATCAAAAAATTATCTTAGAATTAAAATTTCCATTTTCACTAGAGATAAAGGGAAAGTATTATATAATCATATCTTAGGGTGGAAGAAACCAGTAATAGAAGAAATAATCTCAAGAAGAATAATTATAACTTAAATAAAATATATTTGAGTTTATACAAACCTTTACAACATTAGTATTTTTGAATCAAAATCCCATGGAAGTTAGAACTTGATATGGATTTGAAAATACATTGAATTTCATGAAATTATCATAGAGACATCCATAGGGTAGTATACACACCAAATAATTTAAAACAAGTGGTGAATATTTCATGGGTCTCAAAGAAGGAATAGTGAGATGAGAAAACCCTATATACATCATAATTCATGAATTAAGAAACATTTTAAAATGGGTTTATGTGAGAGAAATATAAATCCCCATAAAAATAGTAAATATGAAATAATAAAATTATAGGGAAGAATGTACCTATCTTATAATAATAGAGTTCAAGAAGAAATGATATTACTCAATGAAATGATATTGAGTTAAGAAACACCCTTACCTTTAATCTTGACTTCAATTAAAGTGATTTAACTATCTGGTTTGTGGAAGTTTTTATTTAGGTTTCACTGGAAATAGTTTTCTTGATGGATATTATTAGATGGGAAATTTTTTTCCTACTATAGTGTTTCATAGATTTTTGGGTAGAAATTTTATCACCAAGAAGAACTTCCATTAGACAGACTCAAAGGGTTTTTATAGTGATACTTTAATGATCTTATCATATGAATCTATCACAAGTTACCCTTTTGTGGGTATTTGTGACTCACTAATACCCTTACATAGGAAATGATTATTACATATTGACTAAATATTGGCAGATTCAATGAGTTTGAATACATTGTATTAGTAGTTGCTCTTGTCAATGGATAGTCAACCATGAAAGTCAGAGATCAATGAAACTTTTTGACCAGAAAAAGACCGCTATAGAGAGGTGTGGTGTCTCAAATCTAAATTCAAGAACTTTTATGACAATATTATAAAAAATGTGTGTTTTTAAATTTATTTTCCATTTTCTTATCAGAAGTGAGTGTGAGATTATAATTGTTTGTATCTCCTAAAATGAAAAAGTTTTATATCATTATCCTATGGATGTAAGACTTTGTCCAAACCAAATTAAATATTTTCTTTCCATTTATTTTGGATATTTTTTATATGAATTAAAATTGTGGAGTTTTTTTGTGGTTATTAGGTTTTATCATTCTAGTTATTGTGAATATAAACTTGAGAGGTGAAGGTTATTGGAAAAAATATCTATCTGTTAATTTTTTGAATCTCATCCATTGAATAAGATACAGTGATAGTAAAAATTCTCTATTTGGTTAACATTGTATCTCTAAGTCCATCTATTAGATATAATGAAAAATGGTTGCTTCCCCATGGGTTCTTCCACCACCAACAAGTGGTTTCAAAGGGGGATCATATATTGGTATGATAATTTCTTTTCTCTCAAAAAATTCAGGTGGAATTTCTCCCCATAAGTTATTTTTTTAGTTGGTTTACTGTTATTTGAAGAATGAATTATGAGGAAGGAAATTTTCATATTGATAAGTTTAGTGGAACAAACTTTTCCTTTTGGAGAATAAAAATAGAATATCTTTTGATACAAAAAGAACTTTGATGATCCTTTTTCTGACTATTATCTTGAGACAATAGATGAAGAGTAATGGGGGTAGTTGGATAAGAAGGATTTTTCCTTAATCAGGATGTCACTTGCATAGAATATTTCTTTCAAAATTAGAGAGAATATAACTATTATAATGGTTACGAAAGTGTTGGCTAAAATTTATGAGAATCCAACATATCTTAACAAAGTCTTCATGTTTTAAAGATTGTTCAACTTGATTATTTCAGATAAAAGGACTACTTATGATCATGTGAATGAATTTAATATGATCTAAGGGAAGATAAATTTTTTGATGGTTACATTTAGAGAATATTTTTGGGATTTGATTCTTCTTTAATCAATTCTAGAGAGCTGGGATTCCATTGAGATTGTGGTGAGAAACTCCAATGGGAAGATAGATCTTATGTTCAATGGAATCCAAAACTTGATATTGAATGAGGAGTTGAGGAAAAATGAAGTATAGAATTCATTTAAAAATTCCCTCGATGATATTAGATGGGGATGGTCAGTTCATCAGATAGACTATCAGAAAAATAAATCTTCAAACAATAAGTACCAATGAAGAAATAAAATTAAATCGACAGGTTCAGGTCCTACATGTTCGATTTGTGGGAAAAGGATACATATCAAGAAAGATTAATGGAATAAAACAATGGGATTTACTTCTAGATGAATAAATTCAGTTAGTATAATGGACAGAGGGTCCAAATTGATATCGAGTATGATCATTTGATAATATTCATAGGTTATTAACTAAGAACAATATTCTCATTCAACTGGTGAGCATGGATCATGTTTGATTATGTACTATGAATCTTGGGAAGAGTACATCTAGCAGATGGTGAATCTATGGATATATTTTGGAAAGGTGATGTGAACATTCAAATGAAAAGTGGAATTATCTTGAAATTGAAAGATATTAGATACATTCCAGGTCTCTAGAATAATATTATATTAGAGGGAAAACTTGATGATGTGTTTTTTAGAATGATTTTTTTCGAATGGAGTTTTGAAGATCAATAAAGGTTCTATCGTAATTTCTCATGGGGTAAAAAATGGTACCTTGTATCTTAATAGATGTAGTGATGAAGTTGAAATAATCAGAAAAAATTCATCAGATGGTCCAGAAAAGTGGCACTACAGGTTTGGCCACCTCAGTGTGAAAAATATTAAAGTTATAGTGGCAAATAGAATGCTTAAACTTGGTCACATAGACCTTGAAATATTTGAGAGTTTTATGTTTTGAAAACAAGAGATTTTCCTTCAAATTGGATGGAAGAAATCCAAGGAGTCAAAAGTTATAAATTGTTTATTTTGATTTATGGGGACCAACCCCTATTTTCGCATATGGAGGATCACTATATTTTGTGAAATAAAGTTGACATGTATTTGGAAAGATAATAGTGAGGTATACATCAGACACAACTTTCATAACTTATATAAAAATAAGGGAATCAATCACAATAAGACTATCCAGGGGACTCCACAACAAAATGGAATAATTAATAGAATAAATAATGTTGGATCGAAATAAAAAATGGAGATACTGATTGTAGTATCTAATGATGCTCAATATACAAGAGGGGGGTAAATTTTACTCTATAAAAATATCTTTGTAACTTTAAAAGATGGTTATGTTTAACAAGGTTAAACAAGATAATTCACAAAACCTCTAGTTCTATACACTTTCTAGATTTTGGAAATATGATTCCGAGAAAGTGATTCCAAAAAGATGGTTCCAGAAGATGAAACTCAAAGAAAGTTTACAAAGATAAAGATTATACATTAAAGCGTATAGAATCTTACTAAATCTGAGTACAAGTATAAGTAAGTATAAGATATTTATACTTTACTTAACAATAAAAAATGCAGCGGAAAACTTGTAACAAAAAAAGTAACAAGTATTAAATATTTTATCCCAAAGAGAAGGGTATCCAACAACCTTGGATAAAGGTCCCTTGATTTATACTTTCAAGAAAGTATGTCTTACCCACACCAGGGTAAGCCCTTGATATGAAGATTGGAGTGTGTCTTGTTATCCCCGCAAGCCCTCAACTTCAAGGTAGTTGGAATCTCTGTCTTCCTCAGTAAGGAAGCCCTCAACTTCAAGGTAGTCAGTACCTCTGTCTTCCTATCCCCAGAAGTCCTTGAATGTAATCAGAAACATTTGGAGTCGCACGAAGAAAATCGGAACAAGTTGTTCAGTATGCACTAAGTATGAGAGTCTCTCTCTAGAAATCACTTCAACAACATATAATCTCTATAGTCATAGAACAGTATCGAGCTCTTTCAAATGACCTCTTATTTATAGGCACAGCTCCAACGGTCGACTCCCTCCTCCAACGGTCATATTTTTCCTTGAATTTCAGAAGGACCTATACATGTGTTAGTCAAACAGCAGTTAGTTTGTAACTGAATGCACGACATCATTTTATAAAAAAACAAGTGTAATCAAAAATATGGTTACATAACCAAAATAAAATATTCATAATGTAAGAAAATAAAAGATCAGATTCTAACCAAAAACACATTCGGTGTCTATAATACAAGGATATTCGGATTCTGTTTTCTAATTAATTCAGAACCTGAACTCTATAGAATTTCGAATTCTGAATTTCAAGGAAATTTGAAATCTGGATTCACAAGAATTCGGAACCTAAACTTACAATGTTTGGAGTCAGAGTTCATGATAATTCAGAGTCAGAACTTACAAAGTTTGGAGTCAGAATTCATGAGAATTCAGAGTCTGAACTTACAAAGTTCAGAGTCTGAATTCATTAGGATTCGGAGTCAGAACTCATAAGAGTTCAGAGTCTGAATTAAGAGAACCTGGAGTCAGAACTCATAAGATTTTGGATAGGATTCAAAGTCAGATCTCATAGGATTTTGGAGTCTGAATTCAGAGAACTCAGATTCAGAACTCATAAGAGTTCAGATTGGATTCAGAGTCAGAACTCATAAGAGTTCGGCGTCTGAATTCAGAATTCTCTTCTTCTAATTATTATATGATTCTGAGGTTTTAGATATGAAACTGAATTTTACACTTAGACAAGATAATGAACAATGAAAAACATGGTAAGGATAAATTTCCTTGGAGAAGGAAACTTTTTTTTATAGAAGTAAAACATAGGGTAAAATGAAATTTTCCTTGAGATAAAGTGTTTGTGATTTTCAAAACAATAAGGAATGGTAAATTCATAAGGAAACCTTATTGACTTAACAATCTCCCCAAACATGAAGGAATGGAAAAGTCATAAGGAAAACCTTATTGACTCAAAAAATCATACACTGATAGAGAAAGATCAAAGTATGAGGCTTTATTCAGGATTGTCTTATGGAATTTGGTAAGAATCCTTTAATACAACATCTTAATTTGTGAATAGAAGTATGGATTCAGTTGTGGGATAAGAACTTCTTGAGGAACATTGGTTCGGTAAGAGACTAAAGTTCAACCATATAAATATCTTTGGAAGTGTCACATATATTCATATTGATGAAAAAGATAGATACAAGTAGGAGATGAAATCCAAAGTGTATTTCTTTATCAGGTATGGTGATTAGAACTTTGGTTATATCCTATGGGATGATGAAAAGAAACAATCTATCTGAATTAGAGATGTTTTTTTCGATGAATATTTTTTTGGAAATAACAAAATATGTATGATAAAGAAGTTGAGGGTAGTTCAACTATCTAAGTTCAGGGTAATAGGATAGATGTTATCAGATAAACATCATATTTGAAAAGTTCAGGTGAAACATCATAGGATGACACTCTGATAGCTAGGGTACCAGATAGAGGAAAATCAGATAAAAAATTGGTATATGGTGAAGGTTTGAATATATAAGTACCAGATAAAGAATTTTTAGACAATCCTTTTTGAGAAATAAGGCTACCAGATAGTGATGTTTATACAAATGAATCTGAGGTTATGTTGAAGAGATACACCTGTATTAGAAAACTTATTCAGAGGTTTGGGGCTAATATAGACTTCTTAATTCTAATGGAAATATGGGAAACAAATAGTTTTAAGGAATAAACAACTCTTAGTGACTCTAAATAGTGGGAGTCATCCATGTAAGAGGAAATGAGTTCCTTAAACCTCAACAATACTTGGGAATTGAATGATCTACTAAAAAGAAATAGGGACCTAGAAAACAAATGGTTTTTTCATTTGAAAGAGAAAACTAAAGAAATTAATAGATTCAAAAAAGGTTAGTATTGAAAGGTTTTTAGAAAAATGAAGGAATTGAATTTTATAAAATTTTCTCACCAATGGTAAAACACACAACTATTTGGATAGTGCTCATAATTATTGTATATGATAATCTATACTTTGAGAAGATGGTTGTAGACACTAATTTTCTTCATGGTGATTTAGAGTAATTTATATACATGGTTTGGACTGAGGGTTATCAAGTTAATAAAAATAATTATTTGGTTTGTAAGTTGAAATGAAGTGTTTGTGGCTTGAATCAAGCTCCAAGATAGTGAAATAGTATGTTAAAAACTTCCATGTTGGAAGAAAGTTTTAGTTGATGTGAATCTGATCACTAGTGTTACAAAAATCAATGGGAATATGGAACACATCTCATAATGTTGTTATGTGTGAATGATATATTGATTGTTTGTCTAAAGTTACAAAAAATTGAGAAACTGAAGAGGAAGTTGTTAATAAGATTTGAGATGAAGAATACTGGTAAATCAAAGAAAATATTATAGATGAGAATTGAGAGGGATAAGAAAACCATCTCATTGGTTTTATCCTGGAAGGAATAAATTTTTAAATTCATCAAAATATTCAGAATGAATACTTGTAAGCATGTCCCAACCCCCTCTCTGAACACTACAAACTTTGTAAAACTCAGACACCACAAAAGGGTTGAAAAGTTCATGAAATGGATAAGATTCCTTATTCTTCACCTATATGAAGTTTAATGTATGAAATTTTTTGTACTCGACCAGATATTTCTTTTGTAATGAGTGTTTTTATCCATTTCATGTCAAATCCTGGAAGTAAACATTAGGAATATTTGAAATAGATAATATGATACTTAAAAGGGTTGTAGAATGAAACTTTATTATTTAGGGATGATGATTAGTTGAAAGGTTTTATAGATGCATATTTTACTATAGACATGGATTCATTAAAAGTACTATAGGTTTTGGTTTTTTGTTGCTTTTGGTGTAATAACCATTATTTTTATGTGTCGATTGGAACCAATAGTTACTTTATCTACAATATAAGTAGAGTACATTGTTTCTACTAAAGAAGGGAAAGAACAAATATGGTTGATGTGCTTGCTGAATGAAATTAGAAAGGGATCCTAAAGGGGAATGTTTTTCTATGACATTCTGTTTTCATTTAATCTTTCTTACAACCTAGTGTTTCATAAAATAATGAAACAAATTAACATGAAATATCATTTCATACAATGACTTCTAGAGGATAAAGTGTTGGATATTTATAATATCACTAGGAAGAAAAATCATGTGGATATGTTTACTAAAGTTACTAAGGAAACATTGTACCTTAGTAGGACTTGGATGGTCAGACATAATGAGGGACACTTCTTACATCTAATAGAGGAAGAGTTTAGTTAAATTAAAGAATAAGTTGGATAAAATCGTGAATAAATTTATAAGTGTGAGATTTTTGGGTTTTTGGATGTTTTTATTCATTTTTCATCAGAAACAGTCTCCTAGATAGAGATTATCACACACAGATTAGACCAGATGTGTGTGTTTCCTATTGTGGTGTTTCAGAGCATTTTAGGAAGAAAGTTTGTCACCAGATATAACTTCCATTAGATATAGTCAATGGATTTTTAAAGTTATATCTCGATGATCATACATAGATCATCATACAAATCTATCACAAGATTAAGTTCATGGGTTACCCTTGCATGGGTTTTGGGAACTCACTAATACCCTTACACAGGTGCTGATTGTTGCATGTTGACTAGTTGTTGGCAGTTTCAATGGGTGTTGCTATAGTGTATCAGTAGTTTCTCTTGTCAATGGAAGTTTGACCAATAATTTCAGAGATTAGTGAAACTTTTTTATAGGACAAAAACTCTATAAAGCGGTGTGGTGACCCAACTATGAATACAACTATCAGCCTAAAAAAATTATGAATAGTGTTTGTTTCTAACTTAATTGTCTGAGACCCATTTTTTAAGAGGAAGTGAGTGTGAGATTGTATTTTCATGTATCTCTTGAAATGAAATATGTTTATAGTATTCTACGATGGATGTAGGACTTTTTCAAAACCACATTAAATCTTATTTGTCTATTTCTTTTGGTTGTTTTTTTGTGTGAAGTAAAATTGTGGGGTTTTTTGTGATTATTAGGTTGGCTCATCCTAGTTCCAGTGAACAGAAACTCAGAAGGTGGAGGATATTGAGTTAGCTCTCTATTCAATATTTTTCTGAAGCTCCTCTATTGTATAGTGTAAAGATATTGAATAGACATCATTGTCTTGTGAACATTGTCTCACCAAGTCCATCCATTGGATAGAACATGTGGAGGCTGCTTCTCAATGGGTTATTCCACTACCAATGTTAACATTGTAGAATATTTTCATTTCTTCTCATAAACCTTATTTATTTAGAAGGGGTTTGGAAAAAATATTGGGACCAAAATCTCAAGAACGCATGGGAGGCTTATTTGGGAAGTAAATTTGGTATAATATAATGGATAATTATAATTTTTTATGTACCTTTTAAGGGGTGGTTAGAGTATCATTTTGTAAGAGAAAGTGGTGTCACTTTTTTAAACATTCAAAACTATATATTAAAATCATTTAATTTTCAAAGGTAGGTGCCTCCTAAAGTTAAAATAATGGAAAGGGGGTGGGTCATGGTTGAGACACCTCTCATCCACACATATAAGGGATAATTTTTTGATATATTTATGCATTTTCCCCTTAATTTAACACTTTACCATAATTTTATTTTATCATGGTAATTGTTTTTTAACCTCGAAAACTTATTTTTATTACCAAAAATAAAATTATCCTTATTAATTAATTTGGATATGATAATTCTAAATATGAAAACCATTTTATAAAATTAAATTTTTAAAATTGATAAAAAATAATTTTAACATAATAAATGTATAATGCATAAAAACTATTTTTAGAAAGAATATTACTCTAGTTTCAAAATTTCAATTATATGTTTATAAATTAAACTTAATATTTTAAATGTATAATTTTAATTATTAAATAAGAAATTTAATTGGAAAATGTTTTGATAAATTTTTATGCCATACTTATAAACTAATAATTTTATAAAAGTCACGGTATTTGTAAAAACACTATTTACTACTATTCACCTAAAATCAATCTTTTTGAAAAAAAATCCCAAACAAATCATCCTAATCTAATATTATTATTTTTAATACAAAAAATTAAGGTCATTTTATCAAATTTAAATTTTAAAATTTATGTATTTGAATTTTTAATGGAAACACAAAATATGATGAAAACTTTTTTTATGGGAAAATGTTGATTTCAAATATTAACTATTCTTATTATTATTTTCTATCAAATTATAATTAAGTTAGTTTTAATATATTATTTATATAAACAATATATTTTATTAATATTTACTCAAAATATAACTATTTTCTTGAAATAAAAATTCATAACGCATAAAAATCCATTTAAAAAACGACATTTTTAAGCATAAAATGATCTTATTAGTTGTTCAGATATACTAATTGCATTTTATCAATTCATTAGTATAAAAAATGTACTTTATTTTTATTTAAAATTTCAAATGTAAAATGTATAAAATATGTGTGATATATATAAATAACTTATTACATTAATAATCACATGTTTATATCATCCTAACGTTTTCTTACAAAAACCCTCAAGATATCCACTCAAGACCTAATGATAAGATAATATCTGGTGGTAGTCATAGGTGGTGGATAAACTAGAATACATCTCATGGAAATTTTAATTATATGGAAATTATCTTGCAATTGATTTTTCTCAAACTGTAATTGTTGGAGTTCAATTTGGGATTGGTCTGGGGAAAACCCTAGTGACACTGCCTTCTTTACAAGCATGGAAAAATGAGATTTATAAATAAGACTTTTATTACTCGGTTTCATTTCTTTCATTTTTTCTAAATATATTTCAAAAGGTGATTACTTATATTTATACCTATTAATTTAACTATTGTATTATAGAGGACAAGCTTAATAATTTTATTTTATAAAATATCATTTTTGTTTTAGTTCAATGTTGTGTGTTAAATTAGTTATAAATCATACTATTTATTTAAAGGGGAATTAATACTAAAATTATGAGTTGTAACATTCTCCCCCTTAAATAAATTACAACCTTGCAATTTTAATCATTACTCACTGATGAAAATATCTAAGGGTGTCTATAACATATATAAGACTCAAGATATAATTTCAATAAGATATCAACTTCACCATAATGGGTAGGACTATAAACTCATATTTTTCCTCATAATAGGCACATATTGAAACTAGAAACCATTTGTTCCAAATATGCCTCTATTGTTTTATATAAGTATTATGAGTTTTTAAATACATACCTTTCACAGATTCATTTTCATGCCGATATTTCCAAATACTAAAACCAAAATGGTTTTGATAATATCTAATAAAATCAGAGTAAAATATCATGTGAATGTGAAAAATTAATCCTAATATGTCTTCTTCTTTAAAACCTTCATTTCAACCTAGTATACTTTCGTTTTAACTATGATATAATTGGACCAACATATAGCCCCTTCAGTTTAACCCAGGTTGTCTATGATCATATTCCTATTAGATACCTTAACCTAACTAATTATATATTACATCATCAACTTCTATTTAAATCCTTAATAATGGTTTGTAAATATCATGTGAATCAACCAAAGAATATCCCCCATTAATGTCAACCCAATTGTACAGTGAGTCCCACTTGTCATGTACCAAGTGAAGATCAAGTTAATACTCAACCAACCTTTTTTAGAGTTATTACCCCTAGGTGCATATGTTCTAGTGCTTTCATCCACTTTTTAATATCAATACATTAATGTTACTACAAGGAATCCATGCACTAGTCCCCCAAAATAATAAAACTCTTCTTTGATACCAACCAAGATGCCCCAGACACACACTCTCAAACCCGGTGCTAAAAAAATATTTACATACTATCTTCGATACCAAGTGAGATGAATCTAGTTAAACTTACATATATTTCACTTTAATTAAACATTAAATCTCATAATAATTTCAAAATATAAATAATTGATGGTTTAGTGACTTTGGAGATTAGCTATATAAAAATATTATTGTGAATATTTCTCCATAATCTCAACCTACAAGATCTTCTTCTAGAAAACTCCTAGGTTATAATAATATCCATAACTAGGGGAATGGAAAAAAATAAAAGGATGATATTAAATACTATGTAATGGTAAAACATATAAAAGAGTTAAAAAGGGTTGTATTATAAGAGTTTAAGAAACATGAGCATAAGAAAAATATTTTTTTAAAATAAAACATGAGTTAATAAGTTATGTTCATATAATAAAAGGATATGTAATGCTAAATGATCAAACATATACCATGCAATAAGAGTAAAAAATAATGAGACAATAATCATGTTCCATGGGAATAACAAATGTGTATAATATATAATTGTGGAAATAAGCATAAATATAGGAAATAGTGACATTGTGAACATATTCATTCATAATTATGACCAGAAATAGTCATTGTGTGCATATATAACAACACTTACACTCACACATATTCTTTGTGAGCATAAATAACCACAATTACACTCATGAACAGTCTTTATGAGCATAGTTAACCACAATTACACTCATGCATAGTCTTTTTGTGCATAAATATCTATAATTACGCTCACACATAGTCTTTATAAGCATAACTAACCCTAATTACACTCACTCGTAGTCTTTGTGAGAATAGATAACTGCAATTACACTCATGCATAATCTTTGTGAGCATAGATAACCACAATTATACTCACACATAGTCTTTGTTAGCATATATATCTGAAATTTCACTCATGCATAGTCTTTGTTATCATAACTAACCATAATTATGCCAACATAAAATATTTGTAAGTATGGATAACTATAATTACACACACACACACAGTATTTGTGATCATAGGTAACTACAATTACACTCACACACTGTCATTATGATCATATCTATCCATAATTTCACTCACACATAAATTAATTATCTCATGATATAAGAATCCTTAACCAATGTATATGAGGTCTTTAACAAGACCAACCTATCACATAATAACAATCCATGCACATGTGTGGAATAAAAAAGTAATCATATGTTATATCATGAAGGACCCATGGAAATAATATTGTATTCATAACATTTTAATTAACATTACATAAAGTGGACATTGATAATTTGATCAAATAATACCGAAATTAAATCACCCAATAAGGGCATTTTATAAGGTAATTTTTGGGGAATTTTATGAATAATAAATCTAAATAAGATAGAACTTTTAGAGATAGATATTTTATATATAAATAGGAAAATAGAATAAAAATAATTAAAATATATTTTATAGAACATTTTTAACATTACCATAAAAGACCAAGTAATGAGTCTATTTAAAAAATAATTTTCTAGATAGAAACATGAAAACATTTTTAAAACACCATTTTCAAATAAATCCCAATAATTAATCCTTGAAAAATACATAAAGTTTTTATAAAGGTAAAATGGTGTTAAATATAAAAATATTCAATCATGAAAAGTAAAAACACTTTAGTATTTTAAAAAATATTTATTGAAACCCACAACTTTTAAAATAGAAATGAAGATTCCATTTGAAAAGAGGTAAATAAAATTATGAATATCACAAAAAATAATACATATTTGAATTTTTAAAAAATAAATTAGAATAATGGTGGGAAGAGAAAACATGGAAATGGAAGATAAATTGATTATTGGAGAGGATGAGAATTATTCTTAACAATATTATGCTTTTATGAGAAGGAAATTCATTAAGAAATAATCTTGGAATTAAAAGTGTCATTTTACTCAAATATAAATTCAATGTATTGTATAATCAAATATTTGGGTGGATGAAACTAATAATAGAATAAATAAGTTCAAGAAGAAGTATTATAACTCAAATAAAGGAGATTTTAGTTAAAAAATCCCTTACAACATGGCTATTTATAAAATTTAACTCCCATGAAAGGTAGAACTTGAGATGAATTTATAAATCCCTTAAATTTCATGAAAGTGTCATAAAAAATCCATAGGGAATTATATACACCACACAATATAAAAATATTAGTGAACATGAGATGTTTATTAAATAAAGAAAAGTGAGATGAGAAACCCTTACACACATCATAAATCATAAAGTAAGAAACATGGGGTTTTTATGATATAAATGAAAATATCTTGAAAAAAGATGAAATACAACATAATACAACAATAGGGACGAATGTACCCATATTATAATAGTAAATTTCAATAAGAAACATTATAACTCAAAAATAGGATATTTAATTAATAAACACATTTACCTTTACTCTTGACTTCCGTGAAAGTGATTTAACCTCATAGAAGAATTTGATTTCTTATTAGAAACCTTATCAATTTAGAAGAGATTTGGACAATATCTAAAGACTAGAATCTCAAGAAAGTGTTATAGATTTATTTGATAAGGAAATGATACATATTTTATGGGAGAATTTAAATTTTTTTATATCACTTTTAAGGGGTGGTAGGAGGCTCCTTTCATAAGTTAGAGGGGTGACACTTTTTTGAAAATACTCATAACATTATATTAAATCCATATAATTTTCAAATGAAGGTGCCTCCTAAAGTGAAAACTAATAGAAAGGGGTGATTATTGGTCAAGATACCTCTCATACACACAAATAAGGGATAAGTTTTTTAGATAGTAAGCATTTAACCCTCAATTTAACTCTTTACCATAATTTACATTAACCATGGTAACTATCTTTTAACGTCAGTAACTTATTTTTATGACCAAAAATGAAATTAAACTTATTAAAAAAAATTATATGATAATTCCAAATATTAAATTCATTTTATAATATTAAATTTCTGAAAGTGATAAAAATTTATTTTAAAATAATAAATGTATAATGCATAAAAAGTGTTTTTAGAAAAAATATTACTTAGGTTAAAAAATTTCAATTATAGGTTTCGAAATTAAACATAACATTTTAATTTTAAAATTTTAATTTTCAAATAAATATTTTATTATAAAAAATGTTTTTATATATTTTTAAGTCATTCTTATAACCTAATGATGTCATAAAATCCATGATATTTGTAAAAAAAGGTGTTTTGTACTATCTCCTAAAAACAATATTTTTAGAAAAATCCCAAAATTCATCCTAAGATAATATTTTTATACTAAATCCAATAATTAAGTGTATTTTTTAAAATTAAAATTGTAAAATTTATGGACTTAACTTTTAAATTTAAACAAAAAACATAATGAAAAATATTTTATAGAAAAAATGATTTTTCAAATATTAAATATTTTTATTCTTATTTCCTATAAAATTATAATTAAATTAATTTTATTCTATTATTCATATAAATAATAAATTTTAACATCATTTACTCGTAATATACTTATTTTCTTGAAATAAAAATTCATAGTGCATGAAAGTCCGTTTTTAGAAAAAATATATTTTTATGCATAAAATGATATTATTAATTATTTAGCTATACTAATTGGATTCTATAAATGTATTAGTATTAAATTGAGATTTATTTTTATTTAAAAGTTGAAATTTGAAATGCATAAAATACATGTGATATGTATAAATAACTTGTTACATTAATAATCACATGTTTATATCATCCTAAATTCTACTTACATAACCCCTCTAGATTTATGCGTAAGACCTAAGGATAAGATAATATAGAGTGGTAGTCTTGGGTGGAAGTTCATCTAGCATTGATCACATGTAAATTTCAATGTGATGGAGATTTTATCACAAATGATTTTTTTGAAACCATAATTATTGGTGTTCCTCTTGTTCTTGGTCTAGGGAAAACCCTAGTAATGCTACCTCCTTTCTAAGCTTTGAAAAATGATCTTTATAATGAATAATTACACAACCAAATGAAATTTATTTCCATTGTTTCAACATATATTTCATAATATGGTTACTTCTATTTATAACCACTAATTTATTGTTTATATTATAACAGTAAAATTTAATAATTTTATTTTAAAGTATCACAATTTTATTTTAGTTTAGTGTTTCATGTGAAACAAGATGTTAAAACTAGTGTTTATTTAAAGGGTAATTAATACTAAACTTTTGGGGTGTTATATATTATGCCCTCAAACCTCACATATAATAAAGCTAGGGAATCAACTATTCCGTCGTGATTGCATAGTCATCATTTATTTTCTTGATCACCAACTCTAAATTTCCCTTAAAGTTTAATCGTGCAACAATTATTTGTAGGGCCAATTCCAAGCCTGCAATGAGGGTCTGATATTCTACATAATTATTTGTGAAACCTTCTAAAAATAGAAAGGACTGAGATAGAACCACTTTTGTTGGAGAGAATAATATAATCCCCAAGCCGAACCTGATGAGCTTTGTATTTTCCATCCCTTTACTTATTAGGCTTATAGAGGCACCGAAAAAGTAAATTTTCCATGATTGGGAGGTTTCATGGATAGAGAATACTTTTCTATCAAGGAGTTTCATGTCCAATAAAAACTTATATGGAATATGGTGCGTCTTGAGGAAATATCTCAATTATTGTCCTTTAATCCCCTTTTGAGACAAAACTGAATATAAAACAATAAAAAATGACGACCAACCACACTAAACACCTAAGTATACTTGGATAAAAAGGATATATTTAAGTGGATCAATGTGAGAGATGATCTGGATCTCTTGGTGTTTCAAATATTGTCTTAAAATTTTCACTACAAAAATCAATGCAAGGAAGTATTCTCTATATCCGAATATTGAGTCTCAATATAAAATATTGTCCTAATAAGATAATAGAGACTACTCTCTTTTATAAAATAATTATTATGAGAATTTAGGGTGAAATTAATTGATTCAAAGTTTCCACATAGAATATGGGAGTCTTTCCTTTTACATGAAGCATCAAGACTGGTGGGTGCAGAAGGTACTACTTGAGACAGTATAAGGATTTCTGAAAATCTTCATCCTTGAGATAGGTGACTCCTTTATTCATTAACTTTTTAAAGGTAAGAAAATTCCTTGAGTGATTAGTTATAATAACCTAATGTAGGTGATAATTTACCAAAACCCTCTCAATTCCTTGAGGTTTTAGATAGGAATTTCAAGTATCACCTTGGTCTTTTCAGGGTAAAATTCAATTTTACCCAAAAATTACATTTTAGGGGGTTCATCTTCAATATTTTAGGTCATAATTTGTTGAATAATACCTCAATATCATAAATATAATCATAGAATTTTTTATATTTAACCACTAGATAATCCACATAGAATTCTATACTCTTCCCCAAAAAGGATTTAAAAATATGGGGAATGACACGTTGGTATGTAGTGAGAGTGTTTGTCAAAAAAAGGGCATCAATTGGTAATAGTATACCCCTTGGGGTTTTATAAGTGCAGTTCCCTCATTATATTTTGGGGTTATTCAGATTTGATTATAATGAAAATACTTTTCCATGAAGGATAGGGATTGAAAATCCATTGTTTCATTGATCAATAGTTCAGTGATCAGGACTGGGAAATCATCCTTTGAGAAATGAGGGTTGATATCCCTAAAATCAATACTAACCCTTATTTTCTTTTTTTTTCATTAACAAGGACACTATTAAAGAACCACTTTTGGTATTGTAATTCCAAGATAAAATTGGTTTTGATCATCTTACAAACTTTGTATTCCACTTTGACAACATGGGTTAGATGTATTCTCCTCCTTGCCTATTTATAATCATGGTGGTCATCTTACAGACCCAAATGATGGTTAGAAACCTCAATATACAACCTCATAATTTCCATTTAGTTCCATGAAAATATATATCAATGTTGTTTAATTCAAGATATGTATTTCACCTATTCTTCAGGAGTCATGGTGGTATTGATCAACATGGTCTATGGATCCTCCTTCATCTTAATATTCACTTGTCCAAGTTCATAAATGATAGTTGAGACACCTTCCTCAAACACTGAAGGTGAATATTTTATTTCTTCCTCCTCCTATTCACCACCATTTGGGGAAGAAGATTTATTAACACCATGAGATCTATTATATGATATGGGGGAATAATTACTTCCAATGGGATCACAACCTTCTTCCAAATGGTTGGGTTCTTCTGATGTAGGTGACAAAATGAGAATGGAATCAAATGTGCCTCGACCTCATGATTTTATTATTTTATTCACGTCTAATCAGTTGAAAAATCCTTGGCAATGTAATCTGAATACCAATAAGTCCTACACTCAAGTAAAGATACTCAGAGGCAAGATTGATATGCATGACTACATAATGGTTTTCTAAAATATTGTATGATGTTGCTTAACTAAAGAACTTTTTTTGACCATTATATAATAGAAAAGTGACCAGAGGTTTTAGTTTGTTGGGAAATTTTTTCACAACCCCCACCCCTCTATCAGTACCCCCTAGGCTAGTAGCGAAGAGAATAATGGTTACCTCCAAAACCTACCTCCAATAGGACATAGGTCAGTGACTAGTAATAAGGGTATATAGTCCATACAAGTGGGAGTCATTACCCACTATGAAAATTTAAGTAATAAGATACAAGATTAGTTTCACCAATAAACACTATTCATAAATAAATAATCAATTCCTAAACATGTGATAATGATATACAAACTAAAACAATAGAAAAATACTAAAATAAACTAGCCTAGGTAGAAACCACAAACTCTAGCAAATCCTGAACAACTCTGCGATCTAGTAACGCCCATAACTAACCATATATTATGGGCCTAAAATAGTTTATATATATGTTGGATGAGAATAACATGTATAATCAGTAGGATCCTCCCTGAAACCTCATGTTAAATTGTGAAAGTATCATACAAATTCCCAATGAATAAATAATAAAACCAAATAGTTACTTAAAAAATCAAAACAACATATCATCCTCATCATAGATCACTCATCATGTAATTCATACAAGTGAGAATATCCATATAAAATCATATATGTATAAATGAAGGTACCCTATTTCCACCCCACTACTATTTTTTCGCTCTCACAACCCAATGAATCATGTCATATGATCATCCCTTCTATAAGAGATTCTTCCCCAAACCAGGAAATCATATCAAAACCATCTCACATCCCATGAAACTCATCACATCCTCATCACCATCTCATATCATAACCAAGTAGAATATTGGAATCCACGAAAACTCATGTTTCATGAATTATACCTCAAACTAATACAACCAATGCATGTATACTCATAGGAAGTTATAGTCACCATGATTGAACGCAAGTGTGTGCTATAACATCAAGTCATCACAGTCAATGCATAAATTTATAGTAAGAAAGAGCTATCATAGTTCATCTGATTATATACACTATACCTTATGTCATTAAAACCCATATATGTCTACACATGATTCAATAATCAAAGGGAGAGTGGGGGAGAAGTTAACCACATGTTCCCTTGTTATCCTAAATATTGTAAAAAACAACCCCCCCCCCCCAATATTTGGGTGTTGGTTTCCCTCAGGACTCAGGTAGTTAAGCATGCAGAATCAGAAAATATAAAAAATATACTACACATAACGACACTAAGTAGAACTACCTACAATTAGACTCAAACTGAAGCTACCATCCCACAAGACACATAGCTTCCATCACTAAGGTCTAGGAAACAAGATCTCATACATGTACAAAAACAATAATATTCATTCATTATTAACCATCTTCACTAAGTAATTTATCCATTTTTATTCATTAAATGTTAAACCCGTTTCCATTATCATTTAATCAAACCATTTAATTATAACCCAACATGTTTTTATAATCATTATTCAATTTATAGATTCAATTTCATGCTGTTAGGGAATTAATTTTATCCTTTCCATGGTTTTTATTAATATATAAACATTCATCATTATTTTAATAAATAATAATCAAACCCATAACTTTATTTATTATTATACTTATCATTCCAAAATTTTGAGTACTCATGGACTCATCCTAAGATACAAAATACAAAGTTTCACTTACAGTGCATAGAATTGAATCGCATTAAGAAATTAGAAACCATAAAAAGATATCTAGAACCCATATATTTAAATGAAAACACTAATAAAATAATTAATGAGATATCTTAGCTCTAAACTAATTTAAATTTCCTTGATGTCATCCCTTACACCATTGTTCACATCACATTCCATCCAACCATCGTAAACATCAACCACCAATAAAAACCCAATAAAACCATCCCAATGTTTACCCAAAATTCCAATAATATTAGGTTATTAAAAAACCACATCAAGGCTTTACCATTCTAGAGTAAGAATATAATTCAAAAAAATTATTTTCATTATGACATGCTTATCAGGAAACTAAGTCCATAACACCATGGCATTCAAGATTATCAAAAACAAGAATGGGCTCACTCACCCCCAATCAATTATCTTTAGCAAAAAAATATTTAATTACCATATTTAATTAATTGGTTACATATGAATAGGTTTAATAATAAAATCTATTATTATCAATAGCTATCCATAGCTAGAAATTCAATCATAAATATCTTTCAAGTATAAATTCCATATTTCATAAATTTCTAGGAAGAATGGTAATAAATTTATATTCCTCTTTAATTAATCATAAAATCATCCCAAGTTTATATTTTTTTATCAATTTCCATCATATTAACCATGATAAATAACAATAACAACCACAAAAATATATCACACTATATAGAAAATCAGGAGGTAACATTAACATAGAATAAATTATATGTGATCACAAAGACCTAATTTACCAATTCCATTCTTCATTTATTTCTCATATTTTTATATTTATTAGGTTGATCTCATTATTTCCCAAAAATATTAAGTATGGTATGTTCACACTTTCACATAATAAAAAATAATAAATGAACCACCTACCTCGATTAGAAGTTTAATGTTCTCTGAGAAATAATGGGAAAATAAGGATAAACCACTAAATTCAAGGGAAACATCACCAAATACTAATCACATAAACCCATTATTAAGGTATAATTGAACCTCATCTAAAAACATAGAAATTTTACCCAAATGAACCACTGACAGGAAAGAAGAACCAAGAGAACAAGGATGAGATGATAAGAGAGAGATTACCTTAATATGAGACTTTTATATGATGATCCAAGGTGTTTTAAGTCTTAAATATCCAGTTGTAGAGTAGTGATAGGGATATGGTTTGATAAAAGAAGAAAAAATACAAACCAAGGAAGCTGGGGTACCCTATTTAAGTAAAGGAAGCTTGAAGTTCTCAACCACGGTGTATTGAATCATAATACACCCATGGTATACTCGTTCAAAGGGGAGATCTGGGTTCCCTACATTTGAATTGGCCACATCCCCCAAATATCATGTGTTTGGAAAACCATTTTTAAAATCCTTTACCACTACAACACCCTTCTCGACAGTATGGTGTATATAATTACAAATGCCTAGTAAGCCACCATGGCCTCTACTATGGTGTATGGAAGATGCTCCAACTGTTTTGAATCACCACATCAAAGACCACAACATAGATAAACCAATCTAATATTTCCCCTTCTCTCATGCACAAATCGACTCACTCAATATTCCTCAACCTCACACACCAAAATTCCCAGTGATACAATGTGGTGGTCTCCCTATTTTACATATGGATCACTCAAAATACACTATTTTCAACAAAACAGGAGTGGTGGTCTCCCTGTTTCCAATAGAGATATCCCCTTGGGCCTTAAGTTACCCCTTACCCCCACTATGTCATGGACTCCTTCCCCATTTCCTATAGGGTAAACACCTCAAGAAAAACACCTTTCAAAATATCCTACAAATCCAATTTTCTCATTTTGGTGCTCCAAGAACCACACAACCAACTCAAAATTCCCAAGTTCTTAACACACCCTATTAAAAATAGCCTACCCTTTCTACTAACCATTACATGAATACCCTAATGTGGAGTCCCTCGTACAAGTTTAGAATCATGCAAGGACACTGAAATGAGATTGGATTGACTTTATGTGAGAGGTGAAAAATAAACTTAACCTTACATGAGATCCAAACTACCCTAATTTGAACTAGGTTACCTTCACACAAGATAGGATGTACCCTAACACAAACCAAATCTACCCTCATGTAGCAGATCAAAACCAGACACAAACTTACATAGTAAGGCTGTGTGTAACTATAGATGAGTTTACCTTTGCGTAGGTATGGGTTCCTATGTAAGGTTAAATAAAAATTAAAATAATTAAAATTTTCAATTAAAGAAACTCCTCTATTGCCTCCGAAACACCTATGAATGTCCTCTCAACACCTTCAAGCCTTTAGGAAACATAAAGGGGTAGAAATCTAGACCCTTACACCAGATACCTCTCAAACAATTCCCATCCTCAAAAAATCAAACAGAAACCTGAGAGGAAAGAAAAAAGGGGTTTGAAAAACCACCCATTGTAATGCCTCTCAAGGATCTCTCTTGAATAAGAAAAAAAACCAACAAAACATGAGGCAAAATTTCATTAACATGAAACATCTTCTATATCATAAAATAAGAAAGTTCTTCAAAGAATTAAAACAAGGATAAAACACCCAATAACTTAGGATATTTAGCTTGAATATATGATTCCCACTACCAAGTTCTCTCCTACACACCATTGTGTCACCACAGGACATGAACCAAAGGAATATCATGTTTTCACAACACCTTCTCCCAGAAATCCTAAATCTTAATAGGTAATTACTCAAAGGACACGTATTCTTCAACTTAAATATCTACACAATCAATAATGTGAAAATAATCTTAAAGATAACAAATAAACTATGACACATAGAATATATCATTAATCTAACTCATCTATGGGGGAAGTGATAATCGATATACAATAGCTCCAACATGACCCAACACCTTAGAAGGTCCAACAAATGGGGGGGATCTTACTCCAATGGTTGAGCCTTAATTACCCATGATGTGGGTATACCTTCAAGAACACATGATATCTAACATCAAAATGTAGAGGCCTCCTCATATGATCATAAAAATTATTTTGATGATCCTGTACTAACTTTATTCACTTTTGGATCACCTATACATTCTCTTTCATTATTTTCACAAATTATGGTCTAAGAATCACTCACTCACCAACCTAATTCTAATAGAATGGTGATTAATAAGTTAACCATACAATGTTTTAAATGGAGCCTTTCCAATGGTGGAGTGATAACTGTTATTGTAAAAAAAACTCCACCATTGGTAGGTGTCTCACCCACAAACCTCAAAAATTCATAATGTAGATGCACAACAAGTAATCTATTATATATATATAGTACACTTTGTCTTTCCATACACCCTTGGATTAAAAGAAGTTCTCATGTATAACTATGGTAAAAAAATCATGCTAAAGACCTCTCCAAACCCTGGAGTTGAAGTAGGGATCTTGATTTGAAATGATCACCTTCAGAACCCCATGAAGCCTCAATACCTCCTCCAGATACTTCCTCGATAAAACCTTCACTGATATTGACTCATTAATGACTAAGAAGTGAGTTGAGTTTATAAAATAGTCTAAGATCAACCATAACCTCTCTAAGTTCAAGGAAAACTGGTCTCGAAGTCCAATAATGTATCTTACCACTTCCACTAGGGAATATCAAGTGGCTGAAGAAACCCACCAAGAACACAGTGCTCAGCCTTCACCCTCTAGAAAACCAAACAAGGAGAGAAAATCTTTATTATTGTTCTCTTTATGATAGACCACCAAAAATAAACTCAAGGCATGATAAATAATTGTCACAGAAGGATATACCACTAAAAGTTAACCATGGATCTTACATAGAACCAGATCATGAATCACCAAAGGAATAAAGAGCTTTCCCAGAAACAACATCTGATGCTAACTATCTTCTGACCATACATTAAGAGAAACACCGAAAACTCAATATCATGATATCTCTACCTTATAATTCCATAGTTGGGACTTCTCCACCTATTACACCTATGATGATTGCATTTTCTTCTAATAAATACACCATCTACCATATATCACTTGCATATAAATGTGTATCATAACCAACTTTTCCATCACCCTCCAAGAGTCTCCAAACTCTCACAAAAGACCACCAAATGACTTACTACTCAAGTAATCATCAAAAAAATTTATTTTACCTAGTTTAAAGTAATTCTAAAAGTCATAATACTACAAGAATTTCATCCATCACTACTACCATAAATTCAAGTCATGTTGGGAAAATTCATACTCCAAGATCTTATGATTTTTTAAGACCAAAACGAATTAAATGATGAGGCAATTTTGCCAAAACTTTTTAGAGGAAAAACTACAAAAAAATATAAATATCATGAGTGGTATAATTACATTCATGATGTCATAATTTTTGAAAACCATAAGAGATAACCACCCTATATTGTATAAGAACAAGAAACAAGCCAAAAATGCAGAGCCTAACAATAAAGTTTGAACAAAATTCCCTCTTTTGATAAATAAAAAACTGAAGAACTAACTGGTTTATCCTTAAAATACTCAAAAGAAACCCGGCACTGTTCATTCCACAGAATTCCCAATATTTTAGTCAAAGTAGTAATATGAGTTTCAATCCAAGAGAAGTTGGGTACAAACCTCTTTTGGTATCCAGTAAGACCAAGGAAACTCCAAACCTCCATAACATTATTGGGGGATACCTAACAAATAACCATCTAAGTCTTCAAAGGATCAACAACTAATCCACATTGATACAAAACATGTCCCAAGTAATAGACCTCACGGGCCTGAGACTAAAATTTCAACAACTTTATAAACATCTTCTTGTAATGAAGAACTCTCAAAACAACCCATAGATGCTCTGTGACACATCTTTAGACAAACAAACAAGGATTTATTTGATAAAAACTACCAATAACCAATCCAAATACTCTAAAAACACTGCTTTTTGTCAGTCACATGAACATTATTAGAGTGTTTCTAACACCAAATGACATCACAAAAAACTTATAATTCCCATAACAACACCTGGTAGTAGTATTCATAATATAGTCATCCTTCACCTAAATTTGATGATATCTTGACTACAAATTGATCTTTGAGAACCAACTAACTCCCTTTAACTAATTGAATAAATCATTAATATACAGTTAAAGATAGAGGTTCTTCATTTTCACTTGATTCAAATGGTGATAATTGATACACAAATGAAAATATCAGTATACCTTCTTTAAAAACAGAACTAGATTACCTAAGGTGACTTACTAGGTCGAATGAATCCTCTATACAGAATATTAACAACCTAAATCTATATCTCCCACACATCATTAGTGTTAAAACTTTATGGAGACATTAATATAGGAGTTATGACTGACTGTAATTATATCCCAAAATAGATCTCTCATTGAGGGGTCACATATCAACATATTATGAAAAGAAATCTGGATGCTCCTAAACAACTCTAGGAAACTCAACTAGTTAATCCTATTTAGAATTTAGTATCAACCCATCCATAAAGAAATATAAGGACTCATCATACCTCCAACCCATCTAAAGATCTCGTTCACTAATAAACGTAGCTTTATACTCATAAATGTTTTAGAATATTAGGCACATATTGAATTAGTATATAATTTTATTCACCAAATACAACCAATTCACATTAAGTGTTATGTAGTATGACTGTATCTGCAAATATAGAAATCATTTCAATGAGTGATGCTACCCTGGAACCAACTCAAAATCTATATAAACATCATACATACAAGCTCAACTTGTAAATAGTTTAGTCAATTCCAAGGAAACTATAAGTATCTCCATCTCAAGTCACAAAGCATGGACTATAGAGAAAATCTAATAAAGGAGTATGTGGCTCCCAAACCAAAAAATACATACAACAAAGTAGAAAATCAGTACATAGTACCTCGAATGATATCTATATTTCTTGATACTATTAACTTTAAGGCATGCATCTGACCACATCCATCTCTAAGAGCTCTCTGATCTTGAAGTATACCACCTACACAGTCACAATTTTCTCACAATACACAAGTAATAAGTGCATCACATGGTTTTCCTAAGCCTTCCCCATCCTATATCTATAGATCATATCTCATAGATCCCAATTTTTGTTGTTTCATTGGTGTATACTACTACAATGACTGATCTTGAAGAGCATCTCCAGCTCTATGATGACTATTGAGGAAGTTTGAACACTCTCACTTATGATGGTACTAACCTCTTCATTCATAAAAAATAGTTCCCAACCAACAAGTAGGGGTCTAAGAACTAGAAACCCTAGTGAAATAGGATATAGAAGGATAGAACTGACTCCCCACTATTTGAAACTTCTTACAACCATGAAACTTAGAACTTCTATCCACAAATCTTCTCTACGAAGAATCTTGATGAATCCCCTCCTGAGACGATATTCCCTTGGATAAAATCTTCTCAATGAACTCTTCCCTATCCAACACCTCAAGATATGTATTCAAAATAAACATGGTAACCTGACATTGAATATTGTGGTGAAAATCATCCTAGAAATGATCTACTCTAGCCTCATCATTGGGAAGAATGTTTAAGGCATAATAAAAGAGTTTATTATATCAGATATTGAACTTATATACACATGAACTCCCTTGAAAAAGGGTAAGAATATCCTACTTACAAGACACTTCTACAGTCAAGTAAAGAAACTCATCTTGGAACTAATATCATAAATTATCCTATAAAATATCCAACTCCTCATGATCCCTAAGGAATAAGAACTACCATAGCCAATCTTCCATGAAAAACATTGTCAAAACCAATGAAACACAATTCTCCTTCCTATCATGAATCAAACTGAAGGAAATCTTCACCTCCTCTAATCAAGACTCATTCTCCTGATCTGAAATGAGGATCTTATACTTCTATAGACCGTGGTGCTAAAAATCTTGGGGTGTCCTTTTCTAAGTGTCTTCATTATCAACCACTACTTCACAGTGATCTGTTGGTGCTTCCTATTGAACATCTTCATCACGATCTTGATGAGGACGTTCTTTTGGCATCATTCTTGTAAAATAACAAATGTAAGGGACACCTTAATACAAGAATATGGAGTATTTTAAGTTTAATTAATTAATTAAATTTCAACCAAATTATCATTGTCTAACCCATTTAAAGGCATGTACAAACAATACTAAGGCATAATCCTTAACTAAGACTCTACCCTGTGAGCAACATCACTTTTCTTATAACGTTTATTAAACTTGAAGGTCCTTGTATTAGATCATAGGGGGACCTAAAAACCTATGTCTTATCTGTTCTTCCCTATTTAAGTCACATGTTAAGTCTATTTGATATTATTTACCTACCAACTCATACATCCTCACTAGTTACCATTTATAAATGTCATCTTATCTCTCAACTATAATCTCTAATACTGCTCTTTCATGCCCCCCCCCCCACCTCACTAGTACCCCTCCTGATCTAGTTGTAAATAGAGAGATTATGACCCCCCAGATCCCACCTCTAATAGGCCACGAGTTTGGGAATAACACCTGGGGTATATAATCTATACAAGTATAAGAAATTACCCTCTTTGCGATAATAAGAGACAAGATGAGATCTTCTAATAAACATCATGCATAAATAAAGAAACAATCCAAAAATAATAGTTAATGTCATATAAACTGAAACAACTAAAAAGTACCAAAAGAAACAATCCTAGGAAGCAGCTAAAACTCCAAAAACTCTAGAACAACTCTGTGAGCTAGTAAAACCCATCTCGATCACCAACCATATCCTACAGACCTAAATATATATATATATATATATACAAATTGGGTGATCATAACATGTATACATAGTAGGATAATTCTTGGAACCTCTTGTGAAAAATGTGAAAGCAACACACTAAATTCCAAGGAACAAATAATAAAACTAACTCATTACCTAAATAAGTAAAACTACATTTCATCCTCGCCATGGTTCACTCACTGAGTAATACATTCAAGTAATCATATCCATATCAATTTATATATATAAATAAAGGTACCCGACTTCCACTTTTCCACTTATTTTTCAATCTCACGCCCAATGGTTCGAGTCTTATTCTCATCCCTTACAAAATTAATCATACTCCAAACTACCAAATAATATCATAATTATCTTATATCCCATGTATCAAATCACATCATCATTATCATCTTATCTCATAACTAAGTAAAAGTATATAAGCCACTACATCCCATGTATCATGAATTATACCTCAATCCACAAAAATCCATGCTTGTGTACCAAAGGGAAGTTTTATCCACTGTGACTAGATACAAGTATTTTATATAACCTAAAGTCATTACAACCTATACATAAATGTATTTCAACAGAGAGTCATCACAGCCCGTGTGAGTCCATACCCTATACCTTAATACATAATTCCCTATATATGTTCATACATGATACTAAAACCGAAGGGAGAGTGGGGGAGAGGGAGAAGTCAGTCATCTATTCCCATACTATCTCAAATGTTGGAGATAACAACACCCCCCCCGAAACATTTGGGTGTCGAATTACATATCGAATCAGGTGGTGAATTGTATGAAATTAAAAAAACATAAAAAATATTTCACACACAACCACACTAATGGAAACTATGTCATGACCTGTCCTAGTGGGGCCCATGTCGCGACTACCCCAATCCCACCTCCAATAGGCCATGGTTTGGCAACTAGTGACGAGTAGGAATATCTCACAAATGGGAGATATTTTCCTAAGTACATGTATACACACACACAGATCTATGCCCACAAAGATAAAAAATACATAACACCAACCACCATTCATGCATACACTAATAACCAACCACATAGTAAAATAGGAAATTAAAGTATAGGAAGGTAAACTAGGCTAGAATACAAGACCACCAAAAGAAATACTACTACAAAGTCCAACCTTCAAACAAGGGTACTGAAGCTGCTGTATAAAGCTGTTGGAAACACCTCATCCCATATGATCTCAAAAGGCACCGTCCAGTCCTAGTCTTGGTCCTGCTCTACCTAGGACTCCATCAAAGCATTGGTCATCTGCACAAGACATGACATGTGTGGGAAAAGACCATGCAGGTGTGAGTAAAAAAATACTCAGTAGGACACCCCGAAACCACAAAGGAAAAACCATAAAAGAATGCATAGTCATCTCTATATAGGTATACTCCCAAACATATACAAAGAAACGTCCAGATATACTCATTAATGGTCATAACGAAAGAGAGGATGAGTCATATACAATCATAATCCACAGGATTCTGCTCGAGGAATGCTTGTTCTAGGAAAACTCACTCCTTGAGCCTTGATATCATCAGGGAATCTTATAAGAGGTCCTGATAATTTGGGCCCCGCCCAAACACAATATTCTAGTCAAAGATAATGATATACATATAGTGTATTATCCTTCGATAAAATCGTGAACCTAATCTATATTAACTCACAACATAGGGGATTTTGTTTTCAGAGAATACCATGAACCTTACCGATGCAGATCGTAACGTAGGGGATTATCCTCAGAGAATACCGCAAACCCTATCGATACGGTGCACTAGATGGAGGATTAACACCCTACGCTTATAGGTCATGTCATTACCTAAGAAACTCCATCAAGGTTGATATAGTATCACCCCATTCTCAAAGAGGATGCCATAAATCTATACATGACTCTATGCTTTCGAGGGGATTACTGCCCAGTGATGTGGATGCAATGCCATACCTAACCCTTGAGGAAAGAACAAAGGGGAAGCTTCACACCTACATTTTTCCTCACTAAAAACCCATGAATCCATCTCAAAATTAATGCATCGTTGTGAGGGTCCCAACACCAAAAATAGATCATCAAACAGACTTACAGTTTAAATGTTATGGATATTTTAGTAAAAAGATCTGGTTGGGTCTGGGTTCAGGCCGACACGGTCAAACTGACCCAACCTGACTCGAGGTCCATCGGCCAATATGCTGGGTTTGACATAGCCCATCAGGCTTAACCTGACCCTCAGGGCCTGGCCCAGTCCACCATCTCCAGCATGGACCTCTGCATGCGGGTCGGTTCACCAGCACAAAACGAGGCCTGGCTGGCCATGCACTGGGTCTACACAGTTGGTATGTGGTTCACACAACCGGTCCATGTGACCCACTCGCACCCACATCTTAGCTGCAGCTCCTCTATCTGACGCAAATTGGGGATCCGCATCCCTCCACTGCCATGGCCTCCTGCCGCAACCTGTCACCACCGCCCGCGGCTGATGCCACTGTGGGCTCCCCCATCAGACGCGGCTCTGGAGAGCCGCCTCACTCCATTATGGCCTCCTATTGTGGTTGTCTACCACCAAAATGGGCTCCCGCAATCCTTCATCGAGCTGGAGGCCTCATCACGTCGTTCTCTACCTAGAAAGGCTGGAGCTTCCACCTCTGACCATCAACTCTAGCTACCATCGTAGTCCCAGATCCTACTCCAGACCATTGTGCCCATGAAGAACGAGAAGGTATTTTGGGAAAGAGGGGGGCATAAGAAAAGAACACACAAATGTGGATGGATCTATGCCTTATTCATGTCGGTCTTGATTTGTCTATCTTATAATTGAAAATGGGGAAAAGATAAAAAATTCTAAACATGGATAAATTCTAATCATGGTTAAACCCTGATTCAAACCCGCAACATAAATCCAAACCCAGCACTACGCACAATCCATGAATCAATCCATTATTCAATTATTTTACATTCATGATAGGGAAAATAATAGATAATGGGGAATGAAACCAAATAAAATCACACACCCTACTTGGGAATGGATCATTCACTGCCATGGATTCATTGTCATTGAAGATCTGTTGAAGAATAATCTCGATCTGCGTCTCTTCTCCTGATGTGCCAACATTTGTCATTGAGGGAGCCTCCCCTCTTTGACTTAAGAAAACATGAGGGTTATGGTAATAACCCTGGATCCCAGACAAATGTTTTTTTTTTAATAAATATCTTTATTGCATCAAAAAAAATATTTAAAATATTTTAATGACGATTACGTCCAAAATCTAACTTTTTTGTCTGGCCCACACCTGAAAATGTTAGGCCCCACCTAAGGTAAAGTTTCTATTCCGAATGCAATAGTGCCCTCAAATTTTTGATTTGGGAACCTGTTTAGAAGATATTAAGGTTCAAAGTTATCTACCCAAGAACTTTTAATTAAAAATATAACTTTATTCAAAGGTTTATTTCGGGCACACCAGGCCCCGAAATCTCATGTCATCTTGGTTCTTGGTCTTAGTATTTTTCTAATTAATTTATTAAAATAAATTGGATAAAAATATGATTAATTACATTCTTCCCACCTTAGCACTTTACATCCTCGAGTGCCAAAACAAGGGCTACTTAACAAAAAGATTAGGGTGCTAATAACACATCTGGGCCTCCTGCTCCTAGGTGATATCCTGAAGGTTTCTGTTCTACCACTGAACATGTACTAGAAGGATAGACCACCCATGAAGGGTCCTCTCCTATCAATCCTTGATCTCCACCAGGTACTCCACAAATGTCACCCCATCGTCAATGTCTAGTTCACCCCAGTCGATAACATGTGATGGGTCATGTACATATCTCCTCAGCTAAGATACATGAAAGATGTCATGAACCCACTCTAAATACAGAGGTAGAGACAAGTGGTTCACCACCTATCCCACTCTATGCAGTATCAGAAAAGGTCCGATGAACCCTGGAGATAACTTGTCACCCTGACCAAATCTCCATATCCCATGTCGAGGAGAAACCTGAAGGAACACAAGGTCTCCCTACTAGAACTATAGGAGACTCCATTGCCTATTAGAATAGGAATTATGACAGCTTTGTGTAGTCTTCAACTTTTTCAGATGACCTGTACCATCTTTGTAGTGGCTTACACCAACTCTGGCCCCATGATCATGAACACTCTAGGGCCAGTCCAAAAAAGTGGCAACCTGCCAGGTCACCCATACAAGGTATCGAATGGGGCTATAATGATGGTGGATTGGTGGTTGTTTTTGTACATAAACACCACTATGGGTAGGTAATCTTCGTAACTATGTCCAAAATCAGGGATGCAAGCACTTATCATGTCCTCCAGTACATGAATGGTTCTCTCCGTCTAAACATCTTTCTGTGGGTGGAAAGTTGTGCTCATGCGCAGCTAAGTCTCAAATACCTCCTACAATCCATTCCACAATCAAGAATTAAATTGTGTTTCATGATCTGATACTATCATATATGGGACTCCATAGAGTCAAAATATCTCTTGTACATAGAGGCTCCCCAAGCTCTCTACAGAAACCTACTCTCGGATAGGTAGGAAGTAGGTCAAATTGGTGAGTCGGTCAACAATCACCCATATGGTATCGCATCCCCTAGGAATTCTTGGTAAACCTATCACAAAGTCCATAGATATCCCATCTGACTTCCACTCTGGCACCTCGAGTGGATGAATCAATCCTGTTGGAACCTGGTGCTCTTCCTTTACTTTCGGATAAGTGAGGCATTGAGAAACGAACTTCGACACTTCCTTATTCATCCCTGGTAAGAAAAACTGATGTCATAGGTCCCGATACATCTTTTCCATACCTAAATATACCTCTAAAGGGGATTTATGGAACTCCCTCAACACCTCCTCCCGTAACACCACTAGTACAACTATGCGTCCTCTGAAAAGGATGTTGTGCTCCAAAATTTTTGAATATCCATCAGGGGAATGCCGCATGAACATCTGAGCAGGTGTAGTCTTATAGTTGGTATCTCCAAGTTGTGACTCCCTAAATCACTATAAGATTGGAGGCATAACTACCATCAAATAGAGATAAGCTAATCCAACTCCATCCACAAAGGATATCTGAAGTGAGGCCAACTGCTCTGAGGCCTTGTTCAGAAGCTGTGAACTTGATCTCCAGCTGAGAGTATTTTCCACCATGTTCCCCTTTCCAGGAGTATATAATATCTCAAAGTCATGGTCCTATAGGAACTCTAGACAATGCCTCTATCTCAAGTTCAGATCCTTCTGAGTGAAGATATACTTAATACTTTTGTGGTATGAGTAGATGATAAATTACTCTCCCATAAGGTAGTGTCGCCACATATTCAATGCAAAGACTAACACCGCCAACTACAAATCATAGGTCATGTAGTTATGCTCATGTCATATCAAATGCCATGAACCATAAGTAATCACCACTTTCCCCTGCATCAGGACACATCTAAGTCCAATCCATGATGTGTTATAGAACACCATGTACTTGACACCATCCTATGGCAATCTCAGGATGGGAGCGCTTGTCAAACTCTGCCTCAGCTACAGAAATCACCCCTATAACTTCTCCATCCACACAAAAGGTTTCCCTTTTTATTTCAAGGCTTTCATGGATGCTACTAATCTGGAAAAGTTGGGTAAAAACCTCTTATATTACCCAGCCAAACCAAGGAAACTCTGCACCTTGGTAATGTTCTAGGGTGGCTCCCAAGCAAGCACCGCCTCTATCTTTACTGGATCTACTGCAACTCCAGGCTCTGAAATAACGTGTCCTAGAAAGTGAACCTATCATATCTATAATTGACACTTCAAGAGATTCCCATAGATCTAGTGATCTTAGAGTAAGTCTAGAACCATCCTCAAGTTTATCACGTGATCCTCCTCAGATGCTGAGTACACCAAGATGTCATCAATAAAGACCACTACAAAACGGTCAAGGTAAGGTTGGAAGATCCTGTTCATGAGTCCCATGAACACTACAGAGGTGTTTTTCATGCCAAAAAGCATCACTAAATACTTTTAGTGGTTATAGTGACATCTAAAATCCATCTTTGGAATGTTCTCATCCTACACCCAAAGCTGGTGATAGCATGGTCTGAGGTCTACCTTCGAGAACCATCTCGCTCCCTTTAGCTGATCGAAGAGGTCATCAATCCTTGGTAGTGGATAATTATTCTTCACGGTCACCTATTTTAGGTGGATTAATTCCACACATAGCCTCAAACTCTCGTCTGCCTTCCTGTAAAACAAAATCGAGGCCCCCCAATGTGAAACACTGGGCCTCACGAAGCCCTTCCTCTACAAGTCCTTCATATTTACCCTAAACTCACAAATCTCTGCGAGAGCCATCTTATATGTAGGTGTATATATTGGTTCCATATTGGGGTATAGATCAATGCAATATTAAACCTCTCTACGAGTAGGTAATACTAGAACATCCTTGGGGAAGACATCCTCATATTCGTCCACCACTGCAGGAAACTAGGGAATTTGTCCTCAAATTTTTCCACCACTATAGGAAACTAGGGAATCCTCTCCTCCATCACACCAAGGGTGAGTCTAGAAAACTGGTGAGTGATCAGATGCTCCCTCCTCTGAGAGAGTCAATACTACACTACTTACATTTTATTTTCACTGGTAAAATAATACCTAGTCTCATCTCCATGAACACACCATACTATACACCTAAAATAGTCAATCTGAGCATGGACTACGGATAACCAGTCCATACCCATAATGACGTCGTATGCCCTCAAACCCACTACTAAGATATCCTAGCTAAATCTCTCACCTTCAAGAGTAAGCTCACACTACCAGTACCAGTGTGTAATTTTCGAATCCCCTCCTGTAGGAGTCTCTAAACATAAGGATCTATCCAACGGCTCTACCTGAATATTTGAGATTTGAACAAGGTTTTTATAAAGGAATGAGTGATTGACACCTATGTCTATAAGAACTACAAATTGGGTGGAAAATAAAAATAGTGTACCTCTAATAATCTCTAGAGCACCAGGGTCGTAAGCATACATCACCTGAAGTTGGCCCCACCCCTATCTACTGGATCCCAGAGCCCATGGTGGACCCCCTGGGGGTGGTGGTGGTAGTACCTCAAACCTCCTCCCATCTCCTGCTACTCTACCTTATCCTTTACCACATCTTATACCCTACAGACCACCCTGATCAAACCTCTGCCTCTACCTCGATGGTCCCTCAACCGTCCACTGATCGTCTATACGGCGTGTTAGGAAATCATGAGCTATGTGTCCCTGACCGCCGCACATATAACATAATTTTTCCTTCACCTGTCCTACTCTGCCCTAGGAGCCTCATACCACCAATCCCATATCTTACAGTTGTCTCATGAAGGGCCTATCCCACTTGGGCCCCTACTTCTGTTATCGGCTACCCACCACCGAAGACTCAGCTACCTGGTGGTTGCTGGTATCTCCCACTACAAGTGTCTGCTCCACTAGAAAGATCTCTATGAGAAAAGATCGCTCCAATACCCCTACCTGAGTTGGTATGTTGAGATATACTAGGGATACTCTGATCTCCCAATGTAGTCCCTAATCAAAATCATGATCCCTAAAGAACGGGTCTCGCACTATATCTATGGAGTATTGAGAAAGCTCGGTAAACCTAATCAATTACTCCGCTATTATCTAGCCTTAATACTATAGATGTATGAGCTTGTATATGTGTACCGAGTGAAAAGTTGCTGGAAAGAACTCCTCCCTGAAGAGGAACTCAAATTCAACCCAAGATAGAGTTGTCTTGTTATGTTTCTGTATCACTAAGCTCCACCATCACCCCATTGAACCCTAAAGAAGACTTACGACTAGGACTACCATCTGATCAGCAGATGTCCTCACAAGGAGAAAGACATGTGTAACCACCTATAGCCAATCCTCAACTACCTATGGGTCTGTCTCACCCTAGAATATGGGAGATCAATTTCTCTAGAACTCATGAAATGCACTCAACCTTCATTCATCCTATACCGGTAGCACTAGAAATAACTGCTACTCGACAGGTGTCACTATAGTAGGAAAACCACCCAGAGGTTCCATTTCTGGAATAGACCCCTATACTGACACCTCATCGCAAGGCGGATCCTTCTGGTGATCACACATCAGAATCCTGGCTAGGTTTTCTATATGGAGTCACCCTAAAATAGATCAAGATGAACCATGGTAAATAGATCATATATGGAGAGATGGCTCAAGAAGGATATGGAAAAAAACCATTCCTATATGATGAATGTACCATTCATTTCCCTGCAACCAATTTTTTTCATGTACCAAGTCAGAAAGCAGGTGTCCAGAGTCCTGGTGTATGGATACGTTGGCCACCGCACCAACACTGAATTACCTGGCCTGAAATCTGAACTTGAAACACTTAACACTATTTCCCAAACCAATATAATAGGCTCCTGGTCCCGATGTGGAATCCACCACTCTGATTCCACTCTTTCATGACCCGTCCCAGTGGGGTCCATGCCACAACCACCCCAATCCCACCTCCAATAGGACAGGGGATGGAAACTAGCACTGAGTAGGAATATCTCACAAATGGGAGGCATTTTCCTAAATACATGTACGCATGCACACATCTCTACACCCACAAAGCTAAAACTAGATAACACAAACCACCATGAATTCATACACTAATAATCAACAACAGATTACAACATTAAATTAAAGTACATGTAGTTAAACTAGGACAGAATAAAATACCATTAAAACAAAGACAACTACAAAGTACGACCTACAAACAAGGGTACTAAATCTGTTGTAGAAAGCTACCAGAAACACCTCGGCCCATCAGATCTCACAAGGCACCGTCTGGTCCTGGTCCTGGTCCAACTCTTCCTAGGAATATGTCAAAGCATTGGTCATCTTCACAATACATGACACGTGTGGTAAAATCCCATATAGGGGTGAGTAAAACAATATTCAGTAGGACACCCTAAAACCATAAAGGAAAAACCACAAAATAATTCACAATCAGCTCTACATAGGTATACACCCATACATATACCAAGAAACATCCAGATATAATCATTACTAGCCATAAACAAAGAGAGGATAAGCCACATCTAATCATCATCCACAGAATTTCACTTGAGGCTTGCTTGTTTTGGTAGAACTCACTCCTCAAGCATTGATGTCATCAGGTACTCTTACAAGAGGTCACGTTAATTTAGGCCCCAGACAAAGAGAAGATGTTGGTCAAAGATCATGCTATACATATAGGGGATTCTCCTCAAAGAATACCATAAAACCATTCTGTATTAACTTGCAAAATTGGGTATTCTTCTCGGATAATACCTTGAACCCTACCATTTCATCTCCTAACATAGGGGATTCTTCTTATAGAATACCACAAACCCAATCGATACAGCCCACTAGATGGAGGATTAATGACTTGTGCTCGAAGGTCACATCAATTCCCAAGAAACTCCATTAGGGGTGATAGATTGTCACTCTAGTTCCAAGTAGGATGCCACAACTCTATACAGGACTCTATCCCCTCAAGGGGAATGCTTCCCAGTGATGTGGATGCAATGTCGTACCGAACCCTCAAGGAAAGAACCAAGGGGAAGATTTAAACCTATGTTGGTCCTAACTAAAAACCCATGAATCCATCTCAAAAGTACAATCTTGTTGTGAGGGTCCCAACGCCAACAACAAATCATCAAACAAACTTACGGTTTTAAATTTATGGGTCTTTTAGTAAAAATGAGCTGGGTGGGTCTGGGTCCGGTCCGACCCACCAGGCCCGGCCTATTCTAGTGACCTAGCCCGATCCGCCATCTCTAGCCTGGACCACTACATGCAGGATAGTTCAAAAGCACCAGACACGGTCTGGCTGGCTGCACCCCAAGTCAACGCAGTCGGTCCGCATGACTAACTTGTACTCACGGCTTAGCCGTAGGTCCTCTGTTCGACACGGATCAGGGAACCGCTTCCCTATGCCATTGTGGCCTCTTATTCAGGCTTATCACCACCACCCATGGATGATGCCATCACCTGTGATCGATACCGCCATGGGCTCCCCTATCCGACATGGCTTCGGTGAGTCTCGTCCCTCCAACGTGGTCGTCTTCCGCCGCCACGAGCTCCCGCCACCGACCGTCGATTTGACAACCTCATCTTTCCGCACTCCTCCGAGAAAGGCCAGAGATTCCACCTCCAACCACCACCTCTTACTTCCACCACCACACATCGCCACATTCCCAGATCTCACTCAAGATCATTGCGCCCATGAAGAATGAGAAGGGATTTTGGGAAAGAGGGGGCGTAACACAAGAACGCATAAATGTGGATGAATCTGGGCCTTGTTCGTGTCAGCCTTGATCCATCCACATTATAATTGAATATGGGGAAAACATCAAAAATTCTAAACATGTATCAATTATAATGATGGTTAAACCCCGATTCAAACCCACAATATAAATCCCAACTCCGCACTATGAACAATCTATGAATCAATCCATTTGTCTATTGATTCACGTTCTTCAGAGGGAAAATAATAAAGAATGGGGAATGGAACCAAATAAAATCACATGACTGACTTGGGATTGGATCGTTCGCTACTGTGGATTTGTTGTCATTAATGATCCGTTGAAGAACGATCTTGATCCGAATCTATGATCCTGATTCATCGGTGTTTGTCATCAAGGGAGCCTCTCCTCTTTTATCAGGAAAAATATAGGGTTATGGTAATAACCCTAGATCCCTAACTAATATTTTTTTTAAAAGAAAGATATTTGTTTCATCTAAAATATTTTTAGTTAAAATATTTTAATGACGGTTACGTCCAAAATCTAACTTTTTTGTTCGGTCCGCACCAAATGATTTTAAGCCTCGTCGAAGGTAAATTCACTATTATGGACGCAACGGTGCCCTCAGAGTTTTGATATGAATACCCATTTGGAAGATATTAAGGTTACAAGTTATCATCCTGAGTGCTTTTAATTAAAAACAGAACATTATTCAAAGGTTTATTTTAGGCACACTGGGCCCCAGAATCTTGTGTCGTCTTAGCACTTGGTCTCAGTATTTTCCCTATTAATTTATTAAAATAAATTGGAGAAAAATCTAAGTCATTACCAAATATATAACCTTAGAGTCAAACTACATCTATCATACCACAATACACCCAACTTCCACCCTTAAGGTATGGGAAATAAGATCTCATATATACACACAATCATTAAGATTCATTAATCATTAACAATCTTCAACTAGTAATTTAGCCATTATTATTTATTTATTGTTAAACCCATTACTATTTTGATTTAATCAATCCATTTAATTACAAGCTAACATGATTCTATAATCATTATTAAATTTATAGATTCCATTTCATACTCTTAGCAAATTAATTTTAATTATTCCAAGGTTTTCATTAAAGTATAAACATTTATTATTACTATCATCAATAACACCAAATCCCATTAGTTCATTTACTAATCCACTTTTCATTCCAAAATTTTGGGGACTCTAGGAATCATTATTTGCTACCAAATATAAAGTTTCACTTGCTATGAATAAAGCTAAAATATGTTAAGAATATTGAAACCATAACAATAATATCCAATAACCATCCAATTAAAATAAAATAACAAGTATATAATAAATGATCTATCCTAGATATAAACTCATTTTAACCACCCCAGTTCCATCCCTGACACCATTTCATACATCACATTCAATCCTAGAACCATTGAAAACAAACCACCACTAATACCCAAATAAAAACATTCCATTATTATATAAAAATTACAACCATACTAGGTTATCAACATATCACATCAAATATATACCATCCCAAGATAAACATATAATGCAACAAAATTATTTTCATCATGACATGATCAAGAGGAAACTAAGACCACTACACCAAGGTATCCAAGACTTTCACAAACAATAATTGACTTGATTATCACCAATTATCTTTAGTAAACAACCATTTAATTACCATCTTTAATTGACTTATTCCTTATGCATTGGTTCAACAAAACAATTAACTATAAAAAACTATGCATTTCCATAAATTCAATCATAAATATTCTTCAATAATAACTTCAATATTTGATCTATTTCAAGGTAGAACAATAATAAATTGGAATTACTCTTTCATTAATCATATCATCATTTTATATTTACATTTCTTATCAATTTCCAATATATTAACCATCCAAAACAAAAAACAACCACAAAACATAGATAACACATAATCTAGAAAATCAAGTGGAAACATCAACATAGTGTAAATCACATATGATAATAAAAACTCAATTCCAAGATTTAATTCTTCCTTTCCTTCCTATATTATTATCTTCATTAGGTTGATCCCACTATTACACAAATAAAATAAATTATGACTTTTTCACACTTTCACATTACAAAAGAGAAGTAATGAATCTCCTACTTTAATTAGAAGTTTAACATTATATGAGAAAGAATGGATGAATATGGATCAACCACCATATTTAAGGGAAACACCACCAAACCATAAGAATAAAAAATTATCTTCAAGACATGATCAAACCTCATCTTGAAATAGAGAGCTTTCACCCAAAAGAACCTCTATAAGTAAAGAAGAACCAGTAGAATGTAGAGAGGAGGAGAAGAGAGAGTGAGTACCATGATCCAAGACTTATATCCCAATGATCTATTGTGTTTATACTCTCAAGGATGTGGTCGAAGAGTGGTGAGGGGGAATAACTAAGGTTCAAGAGATGAAATAATAATAAAAACCAAAGAAGTTAAGAAACCATATTTATAGAGAGTAATACAAAAGTCCTCCATCATAGTGTAGTGAGTCACGCTACACCCAAGGTATATTTAATCAATTTAGAGACCCACTTTCCCTACATTTGAATCAACCACATCCCCCAAATATAGATCATTTTGAAATCCATTTTTAAAATCTTTTTCCACTACAATTACCCGCTCAATGGTGTGTTATAGAGTTCTTTAGATGATCGATAAGAAAAAAATAGAGCCCTGGAGGATTCAGGATCATATTGATATTACTATTGAGCTTATTGGAGTGCCTACCTCTGGGTTTTGGCTACATGTATTGCTTCAATGGAAATGATGCGTGATCATCAGGGTCTACCACGATTTCATCTCCCTAAACCTCTATATCCTCTTCCTTAACTATTTATGAGGAAATTAAGTTATTAATTAGTGAATTGGTTGGTCAAGTGGGTGATTTTAAAAAATTCATATTATTAATTCTCATCAGATAAAGGTACTTTTTTGTGAGATGGTTCCCATCCTCCCAATGATGGGGGTAAGAAATCCTAAAAATTCTAGACCATCTTGGGTACCAACAAGGGATATTATTTTATCTGACTTGTTTTGTAGGTGGTGATTACACAAACTCTTGGAATGTTTTGATAATTAAGATATCATGTTTTGTATCATAGAGGTAATTGGGGTCATGATTGGTTGATTTAGTCACACCCTGTATATTGAATATGTATGGATGAATTATTTTTTTTCATTTGGTAATTGAATTTTTGTGTATGCATGTTCATACCTTCTTACCATTATTTTTACTCTCCTAGTGGTGTAGAAAAAACATAGGTTACCTACACTAAGATTTTCCTAACTTTACCTACCTTAAGTCAATCATATTCTAGAGTATATCCTTTAAGATGAATCATTCTTGGATATTGGCTCATAATAGTTGAATAAAGGGGAATTATTCTAGGTGATCATTCAAACCATATTCAGTGGGACTCTTGATCTCTAGTGGTTTAACCATGTTATTTTCTAGGGTGTTGATGAAGAATCCTTTAACTTGTTCCTTTTATAAGGAATAAAATTTTCCCTTTTGATCTTCAAATTTTAAGATATTTTTTCCCTTATTTCCCTCCTGAAGAGGATTATTTTGTAGTCATTTTTTTATAATAAGAGGTGTTGATTAATATTTATTAGGCTTGGTGGTTGGAGTTTGAATCAATGTTGGTATGAGTATGGGAGTATCATTATCCACCCTATCAGGTTTCTTACCATTTACTAACAGCATTGGTAAAGATTTAGTTTGTAATGCCAAATGGAATCCTCTATAAACCACACTATAGTTAAAATATCTCAAAAACCACAAGGTCACTTAAAGGTAATGAGCAGTGGTTTCAACATTCTTTGAAGATTTTCTATGCATATTCCCAACAACTTCTCTTGTGGAAGCTGTATATTTAGTGAATAGGTTAAACCTTTCCACCTAGTAACAAAGTACAAGAACCTCTCAATTTCATGTTGTCTTCAATTAAATAGGTAATGGTTTGTCATCTTCCTTAGCATGGAGCTGAACTGCTAAAGGAACCACCATCGAAGATCTTCCCAATTCAAAATGGAACCAGCTGGTAAGTTGTTGTACCATTCAGACTCTGGTCCTTCTAGGTTTTGTATGAACATCTGATATTTGATTTTTCTAGTTTCAATGGTGATCCCATCATGAGTCGGCATCAAGATACAAATTATGTGAGATGCTTCTCTAAATATATTTTAATGTTGAATATCAAGAATGTGGTATTCCCATAGTTATCTAGAGAAGGATTCAAGTCCACCCACTTGGGAAATGGTTTCTTCTCTAGTTTAACTAGTGCATGTTGCATATCCATGGCTTATATTTAAGTTGAAATGGAGTCAATAGAGTTAAAGATTTTTGGTGGTACTATCTCCTTAGGCGATGCTTGATGGGAGGTAGTGCGTGGAACCTAATAAGGGTGGGACACTTGTTCCTGTTGTTGATATCTAGATTGTGTTAGCCTAGGATAATGGACTTGAAATGGTGTCAGTTTTTACCCTAATGGAGGGAATTATTGATATTTTGTTCCCTTTAAGGTAAAATAAACTGGTTTTCTAGGCCCTAGGTTAGCCAGATGACTAGAATTCGCTCTCATTAGTCGAATAGTTTCCTCTTGTTGAGAGAGATTCACCGGAAGAGTGATATTATCCTTGACTTGGGAGTTTCACTCAGTAATTATATTTTCTCTAAGAAATTTATCATTAATTCATCACATACCTTTACAACTAAACTTCATATGAACAATATTCTCCTCAACGGAGAGACTTTCAACTTCTTCGAGTGGTGGGGGGATATGAACCATGTTTTAAATGAATGCATCCTCTTTATTTTATTCTATTTTGGTTTCATAATCCATGTTATTTGTGGGGATGACATCAATAACATTCATTGATGTGAATTGTGTAATGAGAACCAAATCCTCATCCATGTCAAAGTAGTAGGGGATCCATCATCCTCTAAATATCCTTTAAGGAACATATCATAATTTTCCTTTTTATCAATTTTCATGGTTAATAACTTTTATTTTTGGCATTTGGTAGGTTTATACCACTCTCTTTGATGATCCCCCAAAAGTGATTCATGGGAAGTAATCTAGAGAGAGTGCTCAATAGCTTTCATTGAACACGCTCTCAATAAAGAATACGAATTGAGAAGTGAATGAAACCATGAGAAAACTTTCTATGGAGTCTCTCCCAATATTGAAAATATTTACTTCTTTAGAGGAGGGAGAGTTAATAATTCTCCATCCTTATGGGAAGGGTTGATTTGTCTTTTCCACTATCTTGGACTTTCCCTACTATGGATTCAATGGTTTCAGGGTCGTGGTGGTAGTAAAAATTCCCCTAGCCATGTGGGTTGGGAATGCTCTCATACATCCACTGAGTAGGATACTTCCACTAAATTCTTGGACTTTCATGCTTCTATCCTAGCATGAGTTGGATGCAATACCTTTTTAGGGTGATATCTTTTCACCATCAAGGGTTGTTTCGCGATTTCATGTATCTTCTCTCTTAAATGGGAAGTTTTATTGACCTTTTTGGAAGTTTGATGAAGGAAATTATCAATGGATCTCTCACACCAAGTAGAGTTTCTTGGATTTAGGAATGATGAGACTTTTTTGAATGGACCAACTAGAATATGCAGAACTATGGCTTGAGAGTTGTTTGAAAGCGATGGCATTGCAAGTTGTTTTCTCCGAAGAACCATATTAGCCAATAAGTGTGGTAACATATAAAGCTTCATATTTTTAGTATCCTAAAATATTCATGTTAGGTTGTATTTCACTAACTATCTGTAATATAACCTTTATATTACTAAGGTAGTAATTCTGGAGACACTCATGATGTTTCCTATACTTAGGGTTCCGGTCCACTGAAATGGCGGTTAAGTCAACATGGTGACAAATCTAAAAAACTATTTTGACCTTATTAGATAGTATAAATTATGATGATAGAAATATAGAGTCCATTTTTTCAAATTTTATTCATATAAGTGTCAAATTTTAATTTATAATTAATCCAACAAACGTGATAAGAAAGCGGTTTTCCAAAGAGAAAATGTTCAAAAGTTTAAAAAGTTTTTATATCAAAATTCAATATGAAATTGATTATAATGACTTAAATTGTATTAATAGATATATAATTGAACTAATTTTACCTTTAAAACCATATTAAAGTGATTTTTTTGTGTTTAAATGCTTTAAAAGAAATGAATTTTTTTAATAAAAACTGGTATTTTTCACTATTCATCTAAAAAATTATCTTTTCAGAAAATTCTCATAAATTCAACCTAAAATGATTTTGAAATCTAAATTTAAGAAACAATTTTTTTTTAATAAATTATCTAAAATTGGAAGAAAAATATTTCTAAAATAAGTGCAAAAAATGCGACAAAACAGCTTTTTAGAAAGAAAAAAAAATAAAGTTTTTAAGCATAAAATTGGATTTATTCTTATATATTGTATATAAAACACATAAAATGAATGTTAATCCTTTTTTTGAAAATTTAATTTATAAATTTAACTAAAATTATTCACCAAAAGTTATTTTTTAAATTTATTAAGGTAAAACATAATTATATGTGTAAAAATAGTTTTTCAGAAAATGATTTCCATTATTTTAAAATAGTTTTATTATTGTTTCTAATTAATTGATCACAAAAGAATTAATTTTATATAAAATTGTAAATAATATGTTTTCATAATTTATTTAATCCTATTCATACTCTCTATTCCAATGCATAGGTGAGAACTATCATATTAAATAATAATATTTTAATAGTATGTCACATTTCATCTAAACTCTATGTTGCGTGTCATGAAAGATATTGAAATGATTAAATTTATTTGAAAGAAATCATTTTATTAAATCTCAGGGTGTTACATTATACCACCATTAAATAAATTATGTTCTCAAAATTTGAAGTTGTTCTCAGTAAATAAGGGTTTAACATTTGAAAATCCCTTTGGGAGAAACCCACATTTTAAAAAGGGTTGATAAAACCTTCTCTTCAAAAGATAGAAAGGGATGTACGAAGTTCATTTAGAATAACCCACAATATGTTTCCAAATAGGATAAAATAGGTGAGAAGTGAATATTTGTACATGGAATAAAACCATAATGTCTAAATAATGATGGAGTGTTACAGAGATCATTGATCATAAGAAAGTGAATGATCATGTGAAAATCAACAACCACAAAACCATAAACCAAAATTGTGTAAAAAAGGTCATTGATGTCATCAGAAATAATGGTAATTCGAAAAAAATTACTTCAATATCATTTTCTTAAAGTATGGTAATTTTCATGAGAAGATATATGTAAAGACCCTGACCCCAATAGCCTAGAGCTAGTTCCTTACTTAATTACATTGGTATAATAAACAAGGAAGTCGCATCTTGAAGGATCGAATAGTTTAGTAGTTTTGGAAAACCAGATACATACATAGGTTTTACATTACAACTTTAAAGGAAAAAACAACATATCATCTCCATTGGAAACATCCATAAACTCTTAGATTATCCCTATAAGTCATTCATAATATACATCTTCACATCCTGGGAAAAAATAATACATAAGAAAGGGGTGAGCTCAGATGGTCAGTAAGGGTAAACAATATAGTAGAAACTATAAAAAATAAACATAAACAATAAGGAATAGTTAATAACTAGAAAGACATGACATTGAAACATAATCTTGAGTATAATATGGTAGGAATAAAAGATGAATAAATAATTCTATATAAATAATCACATAAGAATGGAACATAACCATGGATATTATACTATCAATTACTAATATCATAATGAGGGAATGAATATTTACAAACATCATAAACTTACCATCAAGGCCTCAGAAAGGAATTCTATATAAATGGGTAAGGCCTCATCCAAAACTCAGTCTAGTTTGTCTCATGAGACCAACCAATGCATCAAGGGGCTATAGCGGGCCTCACCCATCACTTAATAAGTACAATGCATTCCTAATATGTCTAATAATAAATTTAAAAATATATTTTAAATAAAGTTTTCCCATAACACTTGGAAATATCTGAATCATAATTGTAGATGCAAATACTCTAGTAAAATCATTGATAAATTCTTGAGAGAAATATCCTTTTACTTGAAAAAGAAGATTTCTTTTGGAAAATATTTTGTATTTATAATAAAATCATATAGTAAACATGAATATCTTAGAAAATAAAACGGGATGACACTAAAATTATTTTTGAGTTATAAATTATGTTCAACTGAAGTGAAAACATGTGAACAAAGTTTTTAAGAAACTTTAGAAATGGGAGAATTTAGTGTGGTTAAAAAGAAAATATAAAAGAGTCTTTAAAATGCAAAAAGTCATAATTATTTGTATAAAACCATGAATGAACTATGATAGTTTTTCATTAAAAAAATTGGTTTTATAAAAATAATGGTTTCTTAAAACAGATTATGTAAGGTACTTGAATATGGGTAAGAAATTGGGAAGTTTCATTTAATTGGGCTTGCTTATCTGGAGGAATTGAAAAGGGAACCTTATAAAACATGTATTTTCCCATAAATGAAAGATGAAGTGATATGGATAAATGGGTTTAGAGAATATAAAAATAATTAATAATAATTATATAAAAAATAAATAATAATTACATCAGGGTAGAGAGAGAATTTGTAACCCGCCTGAAAAATGGAGGTTTGGGGAGAATCCCTTACCACTTTGAAAATAGTCAAACCGCATACCCCATAAAATTAATAATCATAAAATGAACATTTAATAGCATGAATGTAAATATATAAATTATATTATACAAAAAATGTTAATATAAATACACCACACACAATAAATAATGTTGAATAAGGCATATCTCACAGAAATAAAGGTGAGATGAGAAAACCCTTACCTTATGTTGGAATGTGTTCTGCACTTCATATTAATGTCTTGGATAATTAGATTAAATTAATTAATTCATTCATTAATAACATTTTATACATTTTTTTGATTTATTATAATTTTATTAACTTCATTTATGTTTTTTTTGATGAGTTATAAAATACAATTTTATCGTTCGGGAGCATTTGTTTCCTTGGTTTTCATGATTGGTTCACTTTTATACAGGTATGAAAGATCATGTGAAATGGGAATAGTTATCCAGAATTTAAATTATATGTTATTAAGGAAATTACATAATATTAAATGGTTATATATTTCAATAATTTATATGGTATGAGGATGAATCATTGTATTAAATATTATTGATAACTAGTTGGATTATTTTGGAGTTTTTTCGATCATCACGCACTAGTTTTGTGTTATGAATTAATATTATGTATATATACTAGTTCTAGAACATTAAATAAGTTTAATTACACATATTAAAGTCTTTTCTAACCATAAAAAATGTTTTATGACTATCCTTTAAGACATAATTTAAAAACAAAAACACATCATCTGTGAAGGCGGTAAATCAGCACATCACGAATGATGTTTTCATTTTTAGAATAAAGAGGGGAAGAGGAAAGAATTAATGAAGGATATAACATTATAATAATAAAATTATATTATATATAAGATACTAGAGTTATCATGAATTTTTTTACAAATTAGGTAAGTAAAGGATACGAAAAGAAAATAAATTGGAAAGAAAATAAAGAAAAACGAAAGAGGATTTTACCTCTTGGATTTATTCTCCATGAGATCCTCTTTAAGGGGATTGGGTTTGGTCCTTTGGTCAGACCAAAGGTTATTGGGAATCGTTAAGATACTTTAGGAGAGTATTGGGCATTAATTTCATAAAATTCAAGTATTAAGAGGTGTGAGAAGAAGAGGTGGTGAGGGGTGGTATTTATAGTGGAGGAGAGGGGTGTTTTTTGAATATTTTATTCATTTGTTTATTATTTTTTCTAAAGACTATGAATAGTTTGATAGTTATTACTAAATATATTAAAATAATTAATGTTAGTTCTATAATATTGTTAGTACATCACAAATGACTCAAGGAATAATGTATTTAACTTATAATGTATTTATACCGTAAATTGTTATATTTTATTATTCACCAAAAAATCAAGAATTTTAAAAAAATACCAAAAATTCACTTTAACAATTTTTTAACATGTAGAATTAAAACATTAACTCCATTTTATGAAAATAATTTTCAAAATATGAGCAATTTAATTTTTAATTAAAATCATCATTTACTTGGAAAATACTAATATTAAAATTATAGCTGATGTTATAACACTTTCAAAAATTAGTTAAGGTCTCATAAAATTATATTATAATCATAAGAAAACAAAATATTAATTTTTTAATAAATTTTAATAAAAAAATTTTTCTATTAAATCATTATATTAATTATAAAATTAAAAATAAAAATTTATGTTTTTTAAAAATATCAACACTTAATTAAAAATTTCTAAAACATTCATTTACTTATACTATGATATAATTATATCATATTACTGTTTATATGAAACATAATTTTTATTTATAATTTCATAGGTGTTGTTACTATTCAAATCATAAATATACTATTTATATAATGAAAATGCCAGTTTTATAATAATTAGAATTTTTCACTTATTCACTAGAAAATAAATATTTTCAAAAAAATAACAAAATTTCACCCTAAGAAAATTTTGACATTATAATTTTAAAAATTATGTTTATTTTGTTTAAAATAATTTTTAAAATTATAAAAATTTATTTTGAAAACAAGTGTCATTAAAAGGAGGTAAAACTGCCTTTAGAAAAATATAGCCTTTTAATACGTAGATTTGGATTCATTCTTATCTTATGCTAATAAAATAATTTTAATGAATGTAAAAACATTTGATTAAATATATAATATATAAATTTCATTAATACTATTAATTCTCTATAATTTAACTGATATGTTATAACAATCATTTTAAAATAATGATATTTTATTGTATATCATTATTCGTTTAAGCTTGGTGTTGTTTGAAGCCTATGTTGTCGAATGAATTAAATTCAAAATTATACATATCATAAAATCTTGGGATGTTACATTCTCACCCACTTCAATAAATCTCTTCCTCAAAATTTTAAATTATACAATGAATAATCAAAAGTTGATACTTCAAAATTACTTTGTGGGAAACCCACATAGGAAGTAGGTTTAATAAAATATTATCTTAATAAGAGGGAAAGGGACATTTAGAGGTTACCAAAAAACTAGGTATTCCAATAGGATAACATTAGTGTTTAGTGAATGTATTAACATTGAAGAATAATATAACCATCATGTTCTAATGGAGAGTGACATAAAACCTTGTCATTAGAAATTTAACCATCACAAAGCCATAAATTTGTGATCGGTTAAATAACCTTTTATTTCTAAGAAATAAAATTTAATAGATGATGTTTTTGTTCCAAAATCATTTTCCTAGATTTGAGGGATTCCTTTAAAATTAATATAATAACCTGATAAAATTAACTTACTTGATTAATTTCCATTTCATAATAATAATATCATCCTTTGGTTGTGCTTTGATATATTTTCACTTCATCCCTTAGACCTAGAAATGAATGTTCATGATGATTGTTTCACTCCTAAATAACTTTTAACTAATCATATTGACCTTAAGTCATTCCTTTTACCTTTAAATTTTTACTAAAACTAAGAATGTAAGAATATGTTATTAATATAAAATAATTCTAAATTTTAACTTGATCTATTCTACAATTAGTTAATCTTAAGACTCATCTAAAACATGTATGTCCACATTCAATGACAAAAAATTTACAAGTAAGGCCACTAAATCAAATAAATATAAGATTATAAATATAATTTATCTCTTAATCCTACATTCCAAACATATGAATACCTTAATCTCTTTTAAACCTTTATGAAACATGCATGCTTTGAAGAGTAAAATCTTAAGTTGTCCTTAAATCCAAACATGTAATAATTCCAATATAACATAAACCATCTAATCACTAACAACCTCTATGGTAACTAATACTATCCCATAAAAATCTATTTAATATTATCTCAAAATAAATCACATGTTTAGGGGAATATTTTCCAATTCATGTGTTTTTAATAAGGTTAAATTACAATAGAATCACTTCTCTAGATTACTGGTGTTATTCATCAAATGCTTCAAATTCCTTAAAGAATAAGTATTTTAGTACAATACTTATATATTTAATTATTCTTATAACCAAATAATTATTGATAAAATACTTAAATGACACAATTATTGAATCCAAAAACAATAATATTAATAATTGATTTTCATTTATGGTAGTATCATAATCTTGAACATGATCCATTGTCCTCTTTTTGTGTATATTCATTTGATGCTTAACGCATTGATTTGCATAGTGTCCCATCTCCTTGCAGTTAAACAATTGAACATTGTAAAGTCTTTATTTAACTTACAATAATGATCATTGTGGCCTTTTTCTCCACACTTAAATCAAACTCATTTTCCTCTTAATCGTATACCAAGGTGTTTCCTTCAAAAATTATCACATGTGGGAAAATACTTTATTACCTTCTTCCCTTTATCTATATTTTTTTCAACTTCACTCTTCTTATCTTACTTCCCTTTGAAGTCATAAGACTTGGATTATTATTTATCTATCTTTTTAGGACATGATATTATTTCCTCATATGATTAGAATATTTGGGAGACTACTTCCCTTTTAAATACTAGCTTAAAATCATTGAAGAAATGACCAATCTTACACTTTGGATTTTGTGAATTAATTTGGTTCACATTCCTTCTGGTAGGTTCTATTTCTAAACAGTGGAATATACTAGATTAGGTAATAAAATTATGAAATATAATGTATAATCCTAAAACTAGTGAAATAATTAACATAAATTGAAAAAATACTCATAGCTAATCTCATAAGAAAAATATAGTTTCTTTGGGGAAATATTTACTATTAAATCCTTCATAAGGGTTTAAAAATAAAATTTGAATTATCCTAAGTATATATCCTAGGAGCGTCAAACTAAGTGTGTAGTAAGATATTTTGTTATATACCAAGTTATGTCAAGTCAGGCCTGACACACCTTGTCAGGGTTGTTACCCATAAGTACATATATGCCAAAACCATGTCCACTTGTAGTATCTAGATATGTATGTTTTTCTAGGAAAATCCACATAATATATACCTTACCAAAATTCTAGTATACTCTTCTACGCTTACCCTCAATGTATATCTTAGTGTTATGTTCCCTAATCAATTTTTTCTAAATCTAGTTCCCAAGGTTTCTACTAAATGTCATTTGATACCAACTATAAACACCCCAACCCTAGTAGCCCGAATCCAATTCCTTACTAAATTACATTGGTATAATAAACAAGGAAGTCACATCACAAAGGACTGAATAGTATAGTAGATTTGGAAAAAATAGATACATACATAAGTTTTACATTACAAATTTAAAGGAAAACCAAAATAGAAACTCCATTGGAAACATCCATAAACTCCTATATTATCCCTAAAAGTCATTCATACTATACATCTTCACATCCTGGGGAAAAATAAAACATAATAAAGGGGTGATCACAGATGCTCGATCAGGGTAAACAATAAAGAGGAAGATATAAAAAATAAGATATATTGAATAACTAAAAATACATTTCATTAAAATATAATCTTGTGCATAATATAGTAGGAATAAAATCTGAATAAATAATTCCATATAAATAATCACATGAGAATGAAACTTAAACATGGATATTCTACTAGGTAGATAATCACATGGGATATCAATTACTAATATCATAACTATGTAATGCATAATGCCATACATAATAAACATACAATCAATGCGTTGACCAATAAGTCTACATAAATGCGTAAGGCCTGGGATAAAACTCGGTCTAGTTTGTCTTGTGAGACCTACCAATGCATCGAGGGGCTATAGCAGGCCCCACCTGTCACTTACTAAGTCCAATAAATTTCTCATATGTCAAATAATAAATTTAAAAAGATATATTTCAATCAGATTTCCCCATACAAATTTAAAATATTTTAATCATAATCATATATTAAAATACTCTAATTAAATAATTGATAAATTCTTGTTAGAAATATCCATTTACTTTGAAAAGAAGAGTTATTTTGGAAAATATTTTGTATTTTTCATAAAATCAGATGGTAAACAGTATCCAAGAAATGAAAATGTAAGAAAAATGAAATTATTTTTTAGGTATAAATGATGTTCAACTGAAGTTAAAACATGTAAAAATAGTTTTTAATAAACTTTAGAAATGGTCCACTTCCGTACGGTTTAAGGGAAAATATAAAAGAGAATTTAAAATGAAAAAAATCATAATTTTTTGTGTAAAAATAGGAATGAAAAAATATATTTTTTTCTTGAAAAAAAATTTATTTTATAAAAATAATGGTGTATTAAATAATATTAAGGAAGGTACTTGAAAATGGGTAAGAAATTGAGAAGTTATCTTTAATCAGGTTTTCTTATCGGGTGAAATTGAAAAGGGAACCTTGTAAAACACGAATTTCCCCATCAAAGAAAGATGAAAAGATATGTATGCATGAGTTTGGAAAATATACACATTATTTATAAGAATTATATAAAAGGAAATAATAATTACATTGGGGTATAGATATAGAAGGAATAACCTGAATGAAAAATGGATGTTCAGGGAGAATCCCTTACCACTTTGCAAATAGTCAAATTGTATACCCCATAAAATAAATAGTCATAAAATGAATATTTAATACCATGAAAATAAAATGATTCATGATATTTTATATTAAAGTGTAGTATAAATACACCACACACAATAAATAGTGGTGAATAAGGCATATCTCATAGAAATAAAGGTGAGATGAGAAAACCCTTACCTTATGTTTGAATGTGTTCTGCACTTTATCTTAATGTCTCAGATAATCATAATAAATCCATTAATTAATTAATTTATAATCTTTTTATACATTTATTTTATTTATTATAATTTTATTGAGTTCATTTATGTGCTTTTTTCTAAGTTATAAAATACAATTTTATCGTTCAGAAGCGTTCGTTTCCTTGGTTTCCATGATTGGTTCACTTTTATACATGTATGAAAGATCATGTAAAATGGTAATAGTTATCTATAATTGAAATTATATGTTATTAATAAAATTATATAATATTAAATGGTTATATATTTTATTTGGTTATATGATATGAGGATGAATTATTAGATAAAAAGTTATTGATAACCGTTTGGATTATTTTTCCATTTTTCGATCATCATGCACTTGTTTTGTGTTATGAATTAATATTATGTATATATACTGGTTATATAATATTAAATAAGTTTTATTAAACATATTAACATCTATTTTAAGAATAAAAATGTTTTTGTGACCAGACTTGATTGTGGAATTGTAAAATGAAAACACGTCATCCATGAAGATGGTAAATCGCTACCTCGGAGACGATGTTCTCATTTTTAGAATAAAGAGGGGAAGAGAAAAGAATTTATGGAGGATATACCATTGTCATAATAAAATTACAGTATATATAATATACTGGAGTTATCATGAATTTTTGGACAAAAGAGGTAAGTGAAGGATAAGAAAAGGAATGAAATTGAAAAGAAAATAAAGGAAAATAAAAAAGGATTTCACCTCTTGAATTTCTTTTCCTTGAGATCCTATTTAAGGGGCTTGGGTTTGGTCTTTTTGTGAGACCAAAGGATCCATGAAATGGGGAAGATACTTGGAGAGAGGATCGGTCAGGAATTGGACAAGCTTCAAGGCTTAATATGTGTGAGAAGAAGAGGTGGTGAGGGGAGGTATTTATAGTGGAGGAAAGGGGTATTTTTTGAATATTTTATTCATTTGTTTCTTGTTTTTGCTAAATACTATGAATAGCTTTAGAATTATCACTAAATATATTAAAATAATTAATGTGGGTTCAATATTATGTTGATTACATTAGTAATGAACAAGGAATAGTGTATTTAACTTATAATGTATTTATACCGTAAATTACCGTATTTTATTATTCACCAAAAAATAAATTATTTTAGAAAAATACCAAAAATTCACACCAAACATTTTTAAACATGTAGAATTAAAAAATGAACTCCATTTTATAAAAAAAAAATCTAAATATGAGAAATTTAATTATTAATTAAAATCATCATTTACTTGGAAAATACCAATTTTAAAATTATAATGCATTTTATAACACTTTGAAAAATTAATTAAGGTCTAATAAAATTATATTATAATTATAAGACAAAAAATATATATTTTTGAATAAATTTTATAAAAATAAATTTTATTTTTAATCATTATATTAAATATTTAATTGAAAATAAACATTTATGTTTTATAAAAATATCAACATTTAATTAATAATTTCTAAAACATTTATTTACTTATCTATGATATAATTATATAATATTACCATTTATAAGATGCCTAAATTTTATTTATACTTTTATATGTGATTTTACTATTCAAATCGTAAATATACTATTAATATAATGAAAACAAGAGTTTTATAAAAATCGTAATTTTTCACTTAATCACTAAAAAATAAATATTTTCAGAAAAATACCAAAATTTCACCCTAAGATAATTTTTTCATTATGATTTCAATAATTAAGTTTATTTTGTTCAAAATAAGTTTTAAAAGTATTAAAATTTAGTTTTAAAACAAGTGTGTCATTAAAAGGCAGTAAAACTATCTTTAGAAAAATATAGACTTTTAATGCATAAAATTGGATTCATTCTTATCTTATACCAAAAAATCATTTGGATGAATATAAAAACATTTTATTAAATATATAATATATAAATTTAATTAATACTATTCATTCCCTCCAATTTAATGGCTAGGTTATAACAGTCATTTTAAAATAATGATATTTAATTATGTCACATTTTTCGTTTAAGATTAGTGTTATGTAAAACCTATTATTTCAAAGAAATTAAATTCAAAAAGATACATATCATAAAATCTTGGGGTGTTAAAATATACTTACTTGGTTCCACTCCATTTCATACACACAATCTTATCCTTTGGTCGTTCTGTGATTAATTTCCACTTTATCTCTTACTCTAAGAGATGAATTTTTCATTTCTGAATCACTAAAGGATAATAAGATCCATAAAAGAATGATAAGTCATTCTTTCTATCTCTAGCTATTATAAAAAAACAAAATGGTTAGCATAGGTTATGCATAAAAATTCATATGGTGAAATAATACATTAATCTTTAAAACCTCATCTAAAGTTCAAATTAAACCATTCCATAAATGGTTAATCGTGTGACTCTTCTAAAATTCAAAATTTATAAAGAAGGTAACTAAATTTACCAAAATAACCTTTATGTTAATCCCCCAAACAACAGTAATTAGATCTTAATACCACATACTAAATATGTGACTACATTGATCATATATTCTCTTGAAATGTGGTAATATCTTTAGTTACCATAAAACATTAATGAAAATATCCATACTTTAAAAAATTAACTCTTTACACATTCCTTAAATAAAATCATAAAATATTTAATATATTCCATAAATCTGAAAATGTTGTAAACTCTATCAATGATAAAATAAAACACTTTTTCATAAAATCAATAATCAGTTCAAAGGTAATCAATACTATCGAATTTACTTTATCCATATCAATCATTTATTTATCCAAACTAAACACAATTTACTCATCATAAAAATTATATTAAGGGTTATATTACCTTAATCAAAATATCACCTTTCCATTAAATAAATTTTCTAGACCATCAATACCATTTAACATATTCTTGCAACTCCTTAATTAAAAACTAATGTGGAACAATACATTGATATTTCATGATTATAATAACCAAAATACCACCAATAAAATATAATTATTTGAATCCTAATATATAAACACGTCAATTATTTCACTTTCTTCATACACCATTAACTAGGATTAATCGTCTTCTTCCTTAACACTTCTTTCCATTCATATTTCATTTGTAGTCTCTTAATTGTCAGCAATATAACCATTACTCATACAATCTTTATGATTATATTTATGAGTTTTCCCTTTATAACATTGATTTGCATAATGCCCATACTTTCCACTTTTGAAACATTCAAACATCAATGATATCTTAGGGATACCATTATTCTCATCCATTGAATTAACTGAACTTTTCATTATTCCTCTACAATTAATTTCTTTGTGTCCTTTTCATACTCAAAAAATATTCTCGTTCCTCTAAGAAATTCACTTGGGTACTTATTCCCACTTTCTATAAATATAGGAACCAAAATCTTCTTTACTTCATAGTCTCCACCACCTAAACTCTCAAAAAACATTATCCTTTTTTTCTTTAATGAGTCTAAGAGTTGTTTAAGGTGTAAGTTGTTAATCATATTTCATGATAACTGATTAGGAATAATAAAAATATCATTCACTCTATTTATCATCCCATTTAGTTACACATAAACACAATTTTAATCCCATTAAACATTGATCTAGTTTCTTATTGTTCCCTCCATTGACTAAAACCAAAAAGCATGGTTTAATAAATAATAATTATAGTGGGAAACCACATAATCATGAAAAATAACTTATATGAGGTCTACATCATTATACATTATTTTTAATCTTTGACACCTTAAGTTTATCCTAAGTCATTTTTCAAATCCTTCATGATGGTTCATAAGGAGTCTGTTAATTCCCAAAGAATGTCCCCTAAGAGTGTCAAACCAAGTGTACATCAAGACCCGTTATTATGTAGTAGGTGACGATAAATTCCACATCAATGTTCCCTTTTAAAAGTTATTTCCCCTAGTTACCTCTGTACTAGAGCCACATCCACTTGTAGTATTAAGTCAAAGATGTAATTTCTTGACAATCACTCTCTCTATCTAGGAAATTTTCTATACTTTTACTCATCCTTAGACTTATCCTTAGACATATCCCAAGAAACATCTTTATAAATATCCCTAGACATATCCTTAAACATATCCCTAGATATTTCACTATAGTTTTCTCATCCTGGTTTCCAAAGGTTCACTAAAACTTTCCTATGATACCAACTGTAACGACTCATACATCTCTTACATATATATTACATCTTTTTAGATGAATATTCATTACATTACACAAACGCACACCTGAGGATCCTAAAGTTATAGTGTTTTTGGATAATAGACACAGAATATTTTTTTTTCTTGAAAGATCTTCCCACATAGTACTTGTGACGTCTTGACTCGGGTACTACTCAAAGGTACCCTGAACATGGTTGGCCACATGACCTCAAGCATGCCTCCCCATATGCCAAAGGCTTCCAACTAGAAATGTGGGCCTAGGGTGTGTCTTTGGGAAGATTATTCTCTCAGGTCAGGGTGGATAAAAGTAGATATAGATATATAAAATATATGTATAACAATAGCGTAAGAATAATAATGAATCAAAAAAACTAGAAGCATAAGATAAGGATAAACATCAATCAACAATAATGAACTCATAAGCTGGGTATAATAGTATACAAAATATAATGATTTCATTTCATGTCTCTATAAAGTAGGAAAATAGATATACAAGGAAATATGAAAACAGTATAGTACATGCTAAAAAAATAACAAAAAGACCAAAAACTATCTAAGCATCAAGAGAATTGGCTCAATCATAAGCTACTAAGATCATTCCTAAGAAGGAAAGAAATTCAGGTATCCAAAGTGGGATTATTCCTCTTATCAAAACCTATAATCATATAATCTACCTGGGTAAAAATAGAAGCCTGGATAGGGTGTGAGATGAATCTTAAAAGGCCACCACTAATGACATCTATACAAATCCATTTTTTGAATATAAACTGAGCAGTGTGCAAGTATATGTAATTGTAAATCAATTCCAAAATAATAACTCATACATGATTTACCCTTATATGGTAATTTATCTGAACATGAGATTTTTTAATTATTTCATTTAAGGTTATTTTATATAGATAAATCAGGTGGAATTGTCAACAACACTGAAATAAATCATAATAATAATGAAAGAGGATCCAAGGTGTAACCAAGTAATCCTATACCTCAGGGGTCATATAAATCATAAAAGTATCACATATAGTCTAGATATAAATTGGTTTTATTTTAGTCCAAGTAGAAACACCCAAGGCATTAAACTGTAAATGATTCTAATTGATTCCATGGAGTTGTATATAGTAATCTTATGTTAATCATGACTGGGCCCAAAACAATGAATTCATGGTGTCACATGTTTGAAGACATTGATTTGGATCTAAGGATTGTTTCCAAGGCATCCTAATATCCAAAAAGATAGTGGAGGGATCCTATGACATTATATCATTCATCCACTAATAGAAAATGACCATGTACCAAGGTGGGTATCTCCCTTGAAAACTGGCTTCTTAATTCTGAATGGTGTCCTTTGAGTGCTCAAGGAATTCCCTTAGGAATCCAAGGTTTCCTCAAGTTTGTCCACTCCTAAAAAGTCAAAAAGTTTCATTTTCCCTAGAAACGTTATACAAAATTAATAATTCAATTTAGTCCATGTAATACTCATGGAAATAATTAATCATTTGGTTCATTTTGTTGCCTTTCATCAATGTGATAAGGTTAATCATGGTCATGTAACCATCTATCACTTTAATTACTCAATCATTTATTAGGTTCATTCCTTTACCTTTAATTATACATGAAAAGGCATTATAATGATATGAAACCACTATAAAATTAAATTACATAGTCATTTATTAGGTTCATACCATTCCATTTCATTTAGCATGACAAGTTGATTTAAGGTCATGAAACCAATTACAATTCAATTTATAATTTACTAGGTTAGGTGATAGCTATAAGAATACTTTCCATTAAACAATGTAAGACTCAATAATTAATTAAAACAATTAACTTATCAAGGTTAATTCATAACACACCTGAACGGTGGGGAAGATAGTCATAATAAAGAAAATAAAGGCATAATAGAGAGAACACCCTACCTAAGGTGAATATCGTTGAGGTTCCTACCTCTAATGATATGAATAATGATCCTAGAAAGGGCTCTAGAACATGAGTTCAATGATTATAATAAAAAAAGATGAATTAAATAGGAAACTCCTAGTGAAACCAGCATGCGCACAATGATGAAAATTTATAAATGATGATACTTTTAGGGAAAATTCATAGACCACTTACCTTATGCTATAGAAATCTCCTCATCCAGTATATGCCCTTGGCGTGTCCTAAATTGGAAGAATAGATCAATGCCCTAAAAATAGGGCATATGATACTACATAAAAATAGCATCATTAAGAGGAAGACAAATGACAAACTAAGTCTAAGGATTGAGGAACTTACCAAGGGGAATCTAATGAGATGATCGTATCTTGATTTTGAGAATGGATGGTGAAGCAATTGATGGACATAGGTTGAAGGAAGGTTGGGAGGTCCAACATGAAGAAGGGTCAGTTATTTCTACTGGAATGATGATGAGGGGATTAAACATATATGTCATTAAGGTCAAAATGGTAATTGTCCCCAATTTTTTGGGGTCGCAAAGTATGGCTGCATGGTTAGAAAACCATGCATCAAACTCTGCCTTAAGAAGGAACCAACATGTTTTGGCCACACGGTTTGAGAAACTTTGCACCAACCGTGTTATGAAGGCCTACTAGAAATTGTAGACATTTTGCATGGGAGTTCTACCCTAGTCACACAGTTTGGGAAAAATATATGGCCACTTCTACCCACTAAAACTCCCCAAATAGTTAGGATAAACCATGTGGGATGGGGCACATGGTTCCTACTAATTGTGTAGCCCAGTTCTTTCTTCAATCGTCAAGGGTTTGGACCTCTGAACAAGCCCTGAACACCCTAGAAATTTTTTTGAACTCATTAGGAATCCATAATATGTACAAGATTAAGAATTTAAATGAAATTTAAAGGATCTATACCTCATATAAAAATTGAGTTTTTACAATACTCTCCCCCCTTAAAGAAATTCGTCCCCAAGTTACCCTTCCAAGGGAGGAAAAACTTCATCTGAGAACAACTTCGTTCACTAAGCATGTACTTTGGCTTCCCGCTCCCAGGACTCATCCTGTACATGGTTGTTCTACTATATCACCCATACTAAAGGGATAAATCAGCCTCATGGAGCCTTCATGCTTTGGTCAATGATGCATATGGGATACTCCTCAAAAGAAGCATCGACATCTAGTTCAACATCCTAAGGATAAAAAGTATGAGATGGTTCGACATGATCTCAATGAAGCTGTGAAACATAGAAGACCTTGTGCATGGAATGGTACCTCTGAGGTAATAGAAACCTATAGGCTACTATCCTGACTCTGTCCAAGATCTAAAACAACCCTAAAAAATGTGGAGACAACTTCCCTTGCCTCTATATCTATCTATTCCCCAATCTGGGTGATACACGCAAGAAAACACGATCCTGAGCTAAAACTCCAGAGGTAATCAACGATGATCGACATGTGATTTATATATAGAGAGAGAGGTATAAACACGCTTTCTGATTCATTATACCTCCACCAAAGTCTCCTTCATGAGATGAGGATATACTAGCACTACCTATCCTACCTCTAACCAACACAGGGGTGAATGGCATGACTTTCCATATAAAGCATCATACGGATCCATCTAAACTGTATCCTGGTAGATATTGTTGTAGGAGAACTCAATGATAGGGATATGATTCTCCCAGGTACCACATAAATCAATGAAACATGCTTAGAGCATGTCCTCTAACACTTTTATCATCTATTCTTATTGTCCATTGGTATGAGGATGAAATGTTGTTCTCAGAAGCACCTGTGTACTCATGTCCTTCTATAAACCTTTCCAGAACCATGATGTGAAATGAGTGTCCCTATCTAAAATGATAGTACAAGGGACCTCATGTAGCCATATGATCTCATGAATATATATTATTCCCAACTTATCAACTAATGAAGTCTCCCCTATATGAATAAAGTAGGACACTTTTGTGAGTTGATCCATGAATACCCAAAATGTGTCTCTACATCGAGATGACCTTAATAAGACAAAAATAAAATATATCACAAAATCTTCCCATTACTATTCTGGGACTAGTAATGTCTGTTAGAATCCAGTAGGTCACTGGTTCTCTACCTTCATATACTAGTAGGTGGAACACCTAGTGATAAAACCTACCATCTAGAGTTTCATCTGAATCCACCAATACTGGGGATGCATATCATGATACATCTCAGAGATTCTTGGATGAACTTCCAACTAAAAATCATGGGAATCACACATAAATCCTTCTCTTTTATCTATAGGAACCCATATACACCCATTTATATGTAGGATATCATCTCTATAAATAGACCAATCTCAAGGTGGGTCCTCGCTAGAAATACTCTCCTAGAGAACCAACCCCTTAGGATATGAAAATGGCCTTCACTTAACACTATCCATGAAGGAATAGGTAACTGCTAATTTTGTAAGAGAATTTTGTTTGTGACTCTCATGAAACTCTAAATTCAGCTCAGAAAAGAGGTCCATCAATTTCAATTCATCATTGTATTCCAGTATGGCCTATGCCTGAGTCTTCCAACTCAGTGTATCAGCTACTGCATTTTCCTTTATAGATTTATAATCAAGATCAAAGTCAAATGAATTAATATATTCAACCCATATTCTCTATATTAGATTTATGAAATGTTGTGTAAATATATATATTTAAGGCTCTTGTGGTCAATATACACCACAAAATTCTCACCTATTAGATAGTGTCTCTAGAAACATAAGTCATAGACAACTGTTGCTAGCTCGAGGTCATGCATCAGGTAGTTATGATCATGAGGTCTCAACTAGAAAGACCTGTACACAATGACTTTATCCTCCTACATCAGTATTTCACCCAACACGATGCCTGATATATCACAAACCACTATATAGCCTTTGACAAACTCTGACAGAATCAGAATTGGTGTTGAGTTAAGCCTTCCTTTCAGCTCCTAAAAGGATTTCTCACACACTGCAGACCACAAGAAATTCACACCCTTCCTAGTAAGACTAGTAAGGGGTAAAACAAAGCATGATAAGTCCTATATGAAATTTCTATAAAATCCAGACATCCCCGAGGTACTCCATATATCAAACACGTTCTTGGGCTGCTCCCAAGAAAGAACAACACTCTCCTTCTCTGGGTCAATAGATACTCTTGATTCTTAGATAATATGAACCAAGAAATGAACTTTTTAAATCCATAAGTGGCAAATAGAAAACTTGATATATAGATGATTCTCCCTAAAGTGAGGTAATCCAAAAAATCCTTAGGAAAAATAGCCCTAAAAATATCTACAATGGGAGGAAAATCCGTCAGATGTATTCCTTGATCCTCTATGAGGAGAATAGAAATTTGGGTGGTCACTTCACCTAGACCAAGATTATTTAGTCCATATATACTGGACTGAACATTCCACTCACCCTTGTGAAGATAACTACTACCCTCTAGTGATGTAAATGATACCCTACATAAATAGTAGTCTACATAGTCATAATATGGAACTAACTACTTCATCCCAATAATGAAATTGAATCACATCATCTTGATGATGAAGTGGTCCCATAAGAAGGGGTAACTACCTACCTCAAGCGGATAGTTCTTGCATTGGCATATGCTCTATGACCGTACACCCAACGGTGTGTCCAGGTTCATCACCCGAAAAAAGTACTGAATTTCCAGCCTGAGACTTTCCACAGCTGATAAATAGATAAAGGAGTGAAAATAACCTATATCTAATAAAGAAGATATGATTGTACAGGATTATAGAATAGTACCTCATACTGTCGACAGTCCTACACTCTAATCCTTAGGTATCAGATTTAAAGCATGAAACTTGACTGATCCATATCCCTAAGCTACAACTATACTACTCAAAGTAGGTCGGCTTTGCTAGAATTGATAATAAAAATATTGGATACCATGACCAAAACCTCCTCCTCGACATATCATTTCAATGATACTCCAACTCCATTCTTGAAGTGGCATAACTGATCCTTCCCCTAAAGGTGGAGTTGGTGCGGATCCTCTTCCACTTAAAATAGGTGGAATGGACTGAAGGAATCTTTAAAGATGAACCATATGACTATAAGCATGAAACTCTAGTAGGTATGTATATGTATCACATCGAGGCTTCATATTCTCTTTCCATCCACACTGATGGAGTAAAACAAGCTACCAGCATGGATATTCTGGATGCCACTACTCTGATGAGAAAACTCAAGGCTACGATTCATGCTATCAGAAGAACTACTATCATGTCTCAGCACTAAACCTCCATTCTCAGTACTATCGGTTTCTCTTAGGTTGAACCCAGTGGTAAGAACCTAATTTACGATCTTATAAAAGTTAGATAAGTGAAATACATTCGCCTGTGAGCGGATTTCATACTTAAGACCATCCTCAAAGTGTCTTGCTCGTGATATCTCATCACCAGATAAAAGAGGTATAGAGCATTGTAACTCAGTAAAACATGTTGATTAGTCCATGAAGGACATATAACCCTACTCTAGGTGCATAAACTCCTTAGCTCAGTCAGCTAAGGGAAGAAGTAATCATATAAAAAAGTATGGAAATCTACCTAGACCATGCCCTGATGGAGACCAGCCTGAGTAATCACATCCCAACAATATTTGGCATAATCACAAATAATATAGGTGGAAATATTGATCCTCCTCTTTGGATTCATCTCTAGATTCTCAAAGATAGAAATAATTTCCTCCAGACAAGACTTAGTAGCCTGAGGACCACCATCTACTGAAAATATGGGATACTACTGCTACTATAACTCATGAGTCGGATCATCCATAATAGGTGCAGGTCATAGAGAACCCTTCATAGAATACATCATACATAGGAAACTCTCTTTAATATGATATTCATTTCCTAGTTTGGGAATAATAGGCAGTTCCTCAGGTGGAACTATTATAGGGATCATTGGTGGATTAGGACCCACCACCTCTAGAGTATGATTGTCACCACCCTCCTGATACATGAGTAGAGGACATCATGGTGGAATAGCTCTAAAAATTCCTAGAACATGCCTCATAAAATATTGAAATCAGATAGAAACACTAGCTAAATCAGATCAAAAGTAAAAGGGGTCACTACCTAAGGTATACTACCCCAACTACCTGCTTAGAAGGCCAGGGTATTGGTAAATGTTCAAATTTAACTTATAGAGGTTCTAATAGGTGAAGGGTCAATTACACCTTTCCTATTCATTGAATAGAAACCATTTAATTTTATAATTAAATATTTACAATTAAATTTTGTGTTTTCTTATATACATATATCAAGCTTTGATTAAATGGATCGTCATTCTTAGCTAAAAAAGGCCCATAGACTTTATAACTGAAAGTGACACACATTTAATTTCTAATTAGCAATCTCACATTCGGTCTCAAAATGTAATAGGTAATATATAATGGATCAACTTGGTTAATTCTCCATTACAATTCACAAGGGCCCATACACCTCATAAATTAAAATTGGCAGTCACTCAATTGTAGCCAAAGCCTAGTTCATGTAACCATAGGTACATAGATGACATGGGTAGAAACTAGTTATTTAAGATGGCACTGTCAACCTATACATGAAAACACTATTTATATTTATGTTGAAGCACTAAATAACCAATTAGCTTACCCTGTAGAAGATGTTAGCATCACAGGCATATATAACAACCATGGCTCACTCAATAATCATAGGCAACACAAGTAATACAGTCATTAAAATTCACCTATATGGCATGGAATATGCATGGCATGTGAATTATAGGTGCGTATGATGATGCATGTAACAATTCTCCTTATCATATTAAGACAAGGTAAATGCCCATAAATCATTTCAAGAACCACAATCCATGTACATCACCCAATGGTGAAAATATATCAATGGTAATAAGAAAAATATAGAGCAACAATTTCCCTTTCCCAAGAAACTTGGTGTTTACCCCAAACATGGGTTAGCTACTCCCAAGTATGGATTATGAGCAAGTTCTAACATATTCCTAATCTCCTATCTATATTCCCAAATAATTATACAAAATAAAATAAAATTCCTCTAATACCACGTTGTGACATCCCAACCCAGGTTTCATTCAAAGGTGCCTTGAACTCGGTTGTCCATATAGCCTCAAGTTCCACTCCTCATATGCCAGAGGCTGCCGAATAGTAGTGAAGACCTAGGGTGTGTCTATGGGGAGAGTATTCCTTTATGTTATCTTTTTATAATTAGGTGCCCCAGGCCCAACTTTATTAGTAATTTTTATTACCATATCATAGATATAGTGAGTTATGCATGATTTTTACTTACCATTTTAGTGTAGACATTTCTGTGTCCACTATTTAATGGTAATGTCCATAGATTAATTATCATATCAAAAGGTTATAGCATATATTAGTATATAATTAGAAACTCAAGATACTATGACATAAATCTTAAATATATGTCCTATAGTCTAGATATATCATATTAATTATACAAAGTTGATGTATGACTATTAGGTTATGGGGTCTCATAAGCATTTAGACTTCTTCTCATTAATTTCACACTTGGTGATCTATGGTAGGTGAGATCATTGGTAGTTCCTATCTACAGACATGTTTATCAGTCTCCTGACTTGATATTATTATCAATGTGTTCTATTTGATCATGTACTTTTATGAAAGGAAAAAAACATGACAATAAAATCATGGAAAGGTAGGTTGGGTTGGGTGTTTCATTGGTGGTATGGCACTAGTTGAATGATGAATATATAATTTCTCTCTTATAGGTTAAGGAAGTAATATAGCTAAGGCCTAGTTGATCAGGATGGTAATACCTTCATAAATCCTTGTACAAGGTATTTCGAGGTAAATTTTTCCAGATAGATCAAAAAATAGTAAATAAATTATGATGACACAAGCATGTGTCCTAGTTTATGAGATATCAAAAGACAAAGATATTATATTACACAGTACATGTTCATAGATTGGTTGTCATTACTATGACTATTTATTATCTCTTTTGGGGCCTTGATGGGTTTCTATACTCTTATCTTGGTATGTGAATATAATTCATTGTTATCAATATAAAGGCCTAGAGGTTCACACACAATAGTGTATTCAAGAATCTTCCCTATTCTGTTGAATAAGTAGATACGACATAGTGGGCCCCTCTATGGGTTCTTAGGGTTGTCCAAGTCTTAATGATCACAGAAGAATAAATAAATTCATTATTATTCAAGTATTGAATAATTGAGTTGGATTTATTTATTAAAAGTATTTGTGAGGTATTTAGTGAATATAGGAAAATATTATACAAAAAATATTATTTTAATATTCTAAGTTCGTTTAATATTAAGTGGGAATTATGAGTCGAGTTAAATGACTTTATCATGTAATATATTTAATATATATTATAGTTATGTGATAAATATAAATAATATTTACTATGTAGTTTAGTTCATCATAATTATTTATTTGTTACTTATTTAGTGGTCATTTTATTTTTGGGGGTCATGGAACCCTTTTTGGGTATTTTCTCAACCAATTATTTAAGAAGGAGAGAGGATCTCATTTTTTGTGTTGTTCATTCCAATGGAATGAGATCCTCTATCTCTCTTCCCACCTTATAGAGATACAAAGCCTCCCTCTGATCACCATTCTAATCATGCCTTCAATGGATCAAAGGAAGCAGATCATGGTGATCATCATGATGTTGAAGGATTCATCAGAACTCCATGCTAGCACCCAGAATTCGGTGAATGGAGAATCCATAGATTCTTGAAGTGTGTTTGGATTATCTAGAGGGGTTCAGATTTGAATCCTTCAAGCAATGGTTTTCAGTGATAATCTGTAGTCTTGTGCACTATTTTACGGAATGAGGCATGCATTGTATTTATTTTTTTGTGATCTTTTTAATTCACATGAGATCCTTTGTACTATACTAGGGCTCGGATCACTAGATAAAACATGTTATATCATCCTGATGATGAAAATTTTTAAATCCCCAGCCCCTCAGCTTTCGTTGCACACCTCAGTACCAAAAATTGGTATCATAGGGAGCGTGTGAATTTTCTAAGCCAAGAAAATTAAATTAGACTTAAATTTAAGTAGAGGTTTTTAAATCAGTCCCAACGGATCCAACCACGATCAGATATGAGGTCAGATGTCCAAGTTATGTCCATTCAATAAAATTTTTATGGTTCAAAATCGGTCGTTTTACGAGTATTAAAATTATGAATAATCAATATGAGTTTGTGTTTTTTCTTCATCATTTTTGACAAACCAAGAAAATATGGCCAAGATCTAGCCAGTTTTCGATCACCAAAAATAATACTAGTTGATAGAATTATAAAATTAAATAATTAAATAATTTTAATTATTATATTTTTTAGTCAACAAGACTAATTTATTAGGAATTTTAAAAGCATGACATTAAACAAAAATAGGGATGTGTTTCAGCAGATCAACGATTGGAGCGGCGTGACTAATAAAAACCTACTGGGTATGATGGGTGGTGTCTTCCAAGTGAAATGATAAATGGAGAATAAAAAATTTTCATACCTTTTTTTGTTTTTCAAGACTGGTGGGTTAGGTTCTAATTTAAAAAAAGGGAAGAAAATATTCTTTTGACAATTTTTTCATGGAGGGTGTCCCCTCTTGTATCCCTCCTCGGTCTGGTGATGACCACCCAAGCCAGTGCCCCGTCCCCCCCCCCCTTCTACTACTTCAGGTTACCACCTCCTCATTGTCATTTTCAGCTACACCCCCCTCAACCCCATTGGACGCTGCACCTCCCAACTAGTTGCGCCAAGAACCATGCCACCATGGCTCCACCGTCTCCTTTCCTTTTCCCACAGCGCCTACTATCCTCTAAGATTCATCCATCCTACTATGTCACATGATGTCGCCACCAGACCACACTGAATCCCACTATTGGATCCCTTCCGACCATGATCTTAGTTTTCTATCCACCTTACAACACCATGCACAAATTAGATGGAGATGGGTGGTGTGACACCACCCTCGCCAGATTCAGTTGTCACATAGCTGTCGGCCACCCAAAGAATGAGGCACCCCAAAACCTCCCAACCCTACCCGAATATGCTTAGATCAGACCCTAACTTGGTTCTTCCCACTTAGTATGGGCCTGTATGGGTTTGGGAAGATCTGACCAACCTGATATGGGTCAAAGAAGGTCTGAATATCCTAGAAAAACCCTTATGTCATTTGAATTTGAACACAACCATGTGTTTGAGGTGCTCAGTTAGCCATATTTGAGGGTGTATCCAACTACTGGGGAGTTCTTATGAGAATAATGGGTTAACTTAACTAAAGTTTTCATCAAATGATTATTCCTATATATCTTTCTACAACTTCATAGGAAAACATTGAGTAAATCATTTTATGATTTTAGAAGTTGGGAATTACTCAAAAGATCAAAGAGTCACAATTTAATGTGGTTGTCCAGTCAAACGTATTCCTTGAGCACTACAAGTAGTGTCGTAGCCATATCTTGTAGACTATGAAGGGAAGTTCAAGGATCCTTGCCACTAGAACACTCATGTGATAGATTATTTTGATTCTAGTATAGAGGGTTCCTAGAATTTTATAATATAGTATGGGATATTTAATTATAAATCAATATTGTATAAATCGATAATCAAGATAAAAGTATAATCTTCTAGTTTTTTATAGAAAAAATTTCAAGAAATACCATAAGAAATAATGTGATAATATTGGAAAATTTAAATTTCCAAACTATCATGAATTTCAATGTGTAGTATAAGCACTTTCACACAATACTATGATATAGTAAATTAAATGTTCAGGTATCCCTAATACCTATTAATCCACCTCAGGAAGTGAGGGGATAAAAATTGTTATTGGAGAATCATGTGTGAAGCATATGGTAGTTATGTCATAATGTTTTCATCAACGTCTGATGTGAGTTGTGGATATAACATTGGGACATGGATGACTTTACATGTTGTCTCGTCTCGAAAGAGCTTATAAGGAGAAAGTGAAGTGAGATTTGAATTGGTGATAATTACATTGGTTATGTGTAAATATGAAAGGCTTATCATGATCTTTAAATATATCCCATTCTAATATCATTTTCACCCATATTCCCCAGTTTTGTTTAAGATTACAAGAATGAAAATTTTGGATAAAAACACTTTGTTACCTTCTAGGTAAGGTTCACCAAGTTAAAAAAACTTAAAGAAATAATAATATTTAATTCTTATGGTTAACAAGTTGGAAGACAAGACAAAAAGTCCAATGGAAAGAGAAATTCCAAAGAAACCTTCACAATTTCCTTCAAAAAAATAGAGGTTGGTTATTAAACAAGAGGTTATTTTCTCCACATATCATGAAAGAAAATGGAATTTTAAATGTAATAAACTAAAAAGAAGAAGCAAGTATTCACTTCTTAAATTATATTCATCAATATAAAATGTAATGTTTCTATTTTACTTTTTGGGTATTTAATACAATATTCCTATCACATATTTGTATTTCAATACAATAACGAAGTGAGTATAAAAATATTACAAGAATTAAGGTGTATTCTCTAAGTGACTATGAAAGGGTGGTTCCTAAGTCAGCAGTGAGAAGTACACATCTTTTAATTGCTAATAAAATGATTCTAGTAGAACTTATATTGAGTATAACAAAAACATTTATCTCACATGTCCTTTGGAAATAAGGATTTATTATTCAATTTTAAGGAATGAATGTTTTGTGTGGTGTCACATACTCAACCAATAGTTCAGTGAAACTTGAATCATAGGCAATACCTATTGAATAAAAAATGTAAGACTTATGTAAACAGTTGTGGAAAGATAATTATTTTTCGAGTAAAAAATAAAAATGGATTTCAAGGATATACCCAGTATTGATTTAAAATCAGTGAATCTAATCACCTAAGGTAATATCGATGTATATACTTATTTAGTTTGGACAAAGAAACCTTTAAAAATAAAGTTATTCCATAAATATTTTGAAGTTAGTTCAGATAGGGATTATGAACTATTCCAAGTGTAATCTATTGGTAAATATACTTCATAAAATTCCTGTAAGTGTTATTAAGGAATGTGAAAGTGAATTATGAAATATTCATGGTCATAATATATGATTTACTTTGGTATGGCATGTCAAATAATATCTTGAACAAGCATTTATCGATCAATATAATGCTACATGGAGTAATTCCTAAATGCACATTACCTTATCCACATCATATATATGAGGTTATAAGGAGGATTGATGTTGTTTCTTACATGTTAACATTGATTATTAAAATGTTTTGTGTAGTAATTCCTAAACACACATTTCCTTATATACATTAGAGTCATGATGTAAGGAGTATCAATGTTTCAACTTATATTCATTGAAAATACTTCCATTATTTTTCAAGACATGCATCACAAATAATGATGTTATACCATAACCATATGCCAACTATCATGAAAAATTGATATCATATGAGTCGTAGTATGGTGGAAATTCATTATGTCATAAGAACATGTGTTTAGATGTAAAGAGTTTGTTAAGTATATAAACAAACTTGCATCAAGCAAAACACAATGTGCATCTAAAAGTAATTATCCTGAAAAATTCATAGGATATTACAAAAATCCTTATGATAGAAAAGAGATAGTCAAAGTAATTGACTATATTTCTATAAAAGTTTGAACATAACTATTTGAGATAATGATAGAAAAATTAACTTGGATGTATTAAATTATAGAGATGCACAAATAGTTGACATATGAACACATTTCACAAGAGGTGTGGAAGATGAATGTTCCAAAGACACATATGACATAGGAAGGTTAAAACCATAGTGATGTTTTTATATTCACTGTGGATGGTGATACATTGTTCATTAAGAATAATAATTCCTATAAGTAAGTAGTATAAGGAATTTATCTAATATTGAAAAGATCAATTAAAATTCAATAATGGATTCCATGTATAAAAGTATAAGTGGCAGATTATTTTGAATACTGCAGTGGGTATTCAAGTCATACTGTACATGGATGGTACAAGTGAGGTATCGATAAGTCTCAATTGGTAATACCAACTTTATGAGCCTAAATCCATTATAATTTTACTTATCATAGATATTTTCTACAATCATTTTATTGAGCATTGAATGACAAGACCACCGATCATGGAAGGTGTCTATATGAAGCAACTAGAAATGGATGGTGACATCATGGAATTCCAATAAGGGGTGGATGTTATTGAAATATATTTTAGGATTAAAGTAAGCAACAAGATCAAGTAACATTCATTTGGAATGAATATTTTCCATGTGTCTTATAGAGATTAGTAGGAGTGTCATATGTTTCCATGTATAATATGTTTGTTAACATATAGAAAACAAAAATTAGTCTTATAGTTAGTTAATACCGGGATGAAAGTAATTCTCCAAATATTGACTTAATGTATCAACCTAAGTTCTGGAGAACATGATCTACTGAGGTAAATCTAATGGTTTCTTAGACCTAGTCAATCATATATATACTAAAAAGGTATTGAAAAATACAAGTTGAAACAATTCAAGAGATAATTGTTACCAATGTCGCATGGGATAAATCTCTCCATGAAATCATAAATGGGCATAATAGGAGATTAATGTGGTGAGTTTAATTCCATACACTTTTGTGATGGATCATTCATGGATTCCTTGATATGTACAAGTAATGATATTGCCAACATAAACTTTATGTTAGTAAAATATGAGTTATATCTAGGAGAATTGCAAGGGAAGCAGTTAGAACAATCTGTTTGTACTTGAGAAAGTACAAAAGATATGTACCTGATAAGTGAAGTAGAAAGAATACAATTTTTAAAGGGAAAAAGACTAGACTTCCTTAGATCAAGGTGTTATAATATCATAGTTATGCATAATTAATGAGAAATACAAAATCATTCAATAAAATGGTATCCATACCTATAAATCCTGAGTACGTTGTAGCTTTTGAGGTAGCTAAGAAGCAGTTATTAGATACAATGATTTGTTCCAGTTCTTGGAATCACACCTAGTAAATAAATTTTCATCATTATGATAATTCTATTAATTTTACTATCCAAGATGTCAAGTTTTTATAGTGGAAAAAAGTGATACAATTGGAGATGTTATCTCTTGAGGAGTTTTACTCAAGGAGGTGAGGTTTCACATAGTAGAATAGCCAAGAAAAAGAGGTATGGAAGACCCAAAATCTAATGTTGTGAATTAGTAGAAACATGATATTAATTATGTGAGAGATAATAAGGTTAGTTAGTAAGTTGGATATAGTGAAAGTTGTATTGTTTTAAAAGTGGGTTCCCTATACCCAACGTTATTAATACTTTTGATTACCATATCATGGATATGGTGAGTTATGCATGATATTTACTTACCATTTTAGTGTAGAAATTTATATTTCCAATATTTAATCATAATATCCATAGATTAATTTTCATATAAAAAGGTTGTATAATATTATAGGCTATAATGAGAACCTCGAGATACTATGACATTAATCTTAAATATATGTCTTATGGTCTAGATACATCATACTGACTAGAAATTGTTGATGTCTGACTATCGGGTATTGGGGGCTCATAAGCATTGAAATTTCTTCACATTAAATTCACACTTAGTGATCTCTAATAGGTGATATCATGAGTAAAAACTTTCCAATAGGAACACCACATGTTTCAGGTTTCATTAGTAGTTCTTATCTACAAACATGTGTATTGTTTTCCTAATGTGTGATCATTATCACTGTGTGTCATTTGATCGTGTACTTTGAAGAAAGGAAAAAACCATGATAATGAAATTGTGGTGAGGTATCTTGTGTGGGGTGTGTCATTAGTGGTATGAAATTGGTTGAATGATCAAGATATAATTTTTCATTTCTGAGTTGAGGAAGCATTATATCTCAGGTCTGGTTGATCGAGATGGAAGTAACATTATAAATACTTGGACAAGGTAGTTTAAGATAAATACATCTATATAGATCAATAAATAATAAAGCAAGAAAGTAGGATGACACAAGTGTACATCCTTATTTATGAGATATCTAAATACAAAGAAATTATAATACACATTACGTGTTCGTAGGTTGGTTGTCGTTTCTATGACTATTACTTATCTCTTTAGGGGCCTCTATGGGTTTCTAGACTCCACTATTGGTCTGTGAATATTATTCATTGCTATCAATATAATGTCTGAGAGGGTCACACATGATAACATATTCAATAATATTCTCTATTCTAGTAAATAGCTAAATAAGACATGGTGGGCCCCACGAGGGGGTTCGAGGGTTGTATAAGTTTTAGCAATCACTGAAGAATAAATAAATTCATTATTATTCAAGTACATAATACTTGCATTGAATTTATTTATTAAAATTATTCATGAGTTATTTAGTGAATATGGGAAAATATTATATGAATTCATATTATTTTAATATTCCATGTTCATTTAATATTAAGTGGGAATTATGAGTTGAGTTAAATGACTCGGTTTTATCACTTAATATATTTAATACATATTATAGGTATGTGATAAAATATAAATAATATTTATATTGTTGTTTAGTTCATCATAATTATTTAGTGGGTGTTTTATTTCTAGGGGTTGGGGAACCCTTTGTGGGTATTTTCTCAACCCGCTATTTAAGAAAGAGAGAGGATATCATTAGGCGTGTTGTTCACTCCAACAGAATGAGTGAATCTCTCTCTCCCTCTTCCCACCTTCTATTGAGAGAGAGTCGCTCTCCGAGTGCTGATTCAATCATTCCTTCGATGGAATGAAGGCAATGGATTGTGGCAATCATCGTGACACCGAAGGATTCGTCAGAGCTCTGCACTAGAACCTAGAATTTGATGAATGAAGAGTGCATGAATTATTGAATCATGATTGGATGATCTAGAGGGTTCATTATTTGTATCCTTTGAGAAATGGTCACCGTTGAAAAGCTTCAGTCATGTTAGCGTCATTTAGGAATGAGGTACACATTCTATTTATGTGTTTGTGCTCTGTTTAATTCATGAAAGATCCTCAGGATCGTATCAGGGCTCAGATCACAAGATATAATAAGTTTTTTCCTCTTAGAGATGAAATATTTTAAACCCCCATCCCATCATCTTTCGCTACGTACCCTGGTAACAGCAGTCAATGTGGAGCACTGTGGATATAGATATATAAAATAGATGGATAACAATAGCATAAGCATAATGATGAATAAAGAAATTAGCAGTGGAATATAAGGATAAACATCCATCAATAGTAATCAACTCAAAAGTTGAACATCACAGTATATAAAGATGATGATGTAATTTCATGCCTCTACAAAGTAGGAAAACAGGTATACAAGTCCGTAAAAAATAGTACAGTACATGTTATGCAAAAGAACAAAAAGACCAAAAACTATCTAAGCATCCTAAGCATTGGATTGAGCATCTTCTACCAAACTCCTTTTTAAGAAAGCAAGCAGGTCAGGTGTCCAAAGTAGTATGCGTACTCTTATCAACACATGTGATCATATAATCTGCCCAGGTACCAGTGGTGGCCTATATATGGTGTGAGATAAATCTTAGTAAGCCACCACCAATAGCATCTATAAAATCTAGTATGTGAATATAAACTGTGTAGTCTACTGTATATGTAAATGTAAAGCAATTCCAAAATAATAACTCATACCTTCTTCATCCTCAGCTAGTAATGTATCTAAACATGATATCATTTAATTATTTTATTTAAGTTCAGTTTATATAGATAAATCAGATTGATGTGTCAAAAACATTTAAATAAATCATAATAATAATGAAAGAGGATCCATGGTGTAACCAAATCATCCTTAACCATAGGGGTTGAACAAATCATATAAGTAACACATGTGGTCTGGCTATAAAGGGTTATGAGTGTAATCCAAGGGGTTACAACCAAGACATTCCATTGTAAATGATTCTAACTAAGTCCTTGGATCTTGTCCCTAGTAATAACAATTTAAGAATGAATGGGCCCAACGGGGTGATTCCATGGTGTTGTGTGTCTAAAAACATCAATATGGATCAATGGAGTGTATCAAAGGCATCCTAATATCCAGAAATATAGTGAATGGATCCTATGAAAACATTTAGGGAATCTTCTAATAGAAAAGTACCATGTTCCAAGGTGTTTATCTCTCTTGGCAATTGGATCCTTGAATTGGAATAGTGTCCTCTGAGTGATTGTGACATTCCCTCAGGAATACAAGGATGAATCAAGTCTTACCACTCCTAAAAAGATAAAAAGTTACATATACACTAGGCACCTTATATAGAATTCATTATTCAATTTAGGCCATGTAATACTCATGCCAATAATTAATCATTTGGTTCATTCTGTTACCTTTCATCAATGTGACAAGGTTAATCAAAGATATGAAACCATTTATCACTTTAATTAATTATTTATTTATTAGGTTTATTCCTTTACCTTTCATTATACATGACAAGTTTTGTTAAGTATATGAAACCACTATCAAATTCAATTACATTGTCATTTATTAGGTTCATAACATTCTCTTTCATTTAGCATGATAAGGTGATTTAAGGTCATGTAACCAATTTCAATTCAATTTATAATTTACTAGGCATGGTGATAAATATAAACATAATTTCAATTAAAAAATGTAAGATTCATTAATTAATTAAAACACTTACCTTTTCAAGGTCAAGTCATAGCACACCCAAACGGTGGTGCAGATAGTCATAACAAAGACACTAAAGGTGTAATAGAGATAACACCCTACTTGGGGTGAATGGAATTGAGGTTCTTACCTCCAAAAGCATGAATAAAAAGCATAAAAAGGGCTCTAGAACATGAGTTCAACAATTATAATAAAGACATATGAATTTAATAGGCAGCACCCGGTGAAACCAATGTGTGCACAATGAAAACAATTTATAAATGATGATACTTTTAGGGAAAATTCATATTTCACCTATATTATGCCTGTAGCACTATCCTAATCTTGTATCGAGCCTTATTTTGTCTTGGATCAGAAGAAAATGGAAGAATGAATCAATGCCCTGAAAATAGGGAATATGAGGTTGTATCAAAATAGAATAATCAAGAGGAATAAAAATGAAGAAATGATCATAAGTATTGAATCACTTAATAAGTGGAATATAATGAGATGAAAAAATATTTATTTCAATCTCAAACGATAAAGCAATTGATGAACCTAGGTTGAGGGAAGGTTGAGTGCTCAAACGTGAAGAAGGAGGGTGAGTCTTTTTCACTGGAATGAGAAACTATGAGTAGGGGTTAAAAATATATGGCATTAAGGGAAAATGGTAATATTTACAAATTTTTTTGGTCACATAGTTTGGCCGAACGGTTGGACAAACCATTTTCCAACCATGTCCTAGGGTCTACCTTAAGAGGAAACCCACACAGTTTGAGAAATTGTGCACCAACCATGCTATTTAGCTCTGCTAAAAATGAAAAACATCTGGAATAGGTGTACAGCATTGGGAATATGGTTAGGGAAAACCATGTGGCCACTGTTATCCACTGAAACACCCTAAACAGTTTGTAGAAATCATGCGGTATTGGCCACATGGTTTCTAATAATCATGTGACCTAGTTATTTTTTCCACCATCTGGGGTTCTGAGCTTTGAACAAGCCCAAAACTTTAGTGACCACATTAGTAATCCATAATAGTTCTAAGATAAATAATTTGACAAAAATTTAAAGGATTTGTAACTTGTATAATAACTGGTTTCTTATAGTACTCTTCTTATACATACCCTACTTAAAACCTTTCTTCATAACTTGAGAAAAGGAAACATAATAAAGGGTGAGATCAGATGCTCATTAGGGGTAAACAAGGGAGATATATAAGAACAACATGAGAATAAGGGTATGAGAACTTGATCGTAACATTTGAAAACCATATCATTCATATCAAAGATCATAGTCCTGAGTCATGGAATGAAGATTGGCAGTTCATAAAACATGAATCATAATGGGATTAAGAGCATCATCCATGAGAGCATAACATTGGCATATTACATAGATTTGTGGCATACACATAATCATATAAAATCATTTACCTAGTAGTAAAGTCTCATTTTCAAAACTATCATAGTGGAATGGGTTCACTCCCCAAAACATCATAGTATTCAAGGTTTACTCCCAAGACTATCATATTATTCATTTCCCCTTACTTAACTGGGTTCACTCTCCATTTCAATCCTGTTTATCACATAAGATATCAATATTTATCCAATGCATTGGAGGGAGATATAGTTCAAACCCGAAACAAAATGAAAATCATACGTATGTGATTCAAGAGATCATAAAACTTTCATCATATCAGAATCCATGAAATGAAATGGGTTTCATAAAAATTTCATCATAATATAACCTATGGAAATGAAATAGGTTTCATAATCATTTCATCATTTAATCAAAGAATAACTCATTGAAAAATAAGTGGGTTTAAAAATAATTTTATCATGGTATAACCCGTGAAAGAAAAACAGGTTTCATAAACATCTTATCATCATAAATATAAACCATCCATAAAAACACTACTGGAAATATAGCCTTTATCAGTGCTAGAAAATGGAATTAACAGTGCTAGAAAAGTGCTGTTAATTGAGGAGAATATAAAGGGGGTCCCTTTTATCAGCGCTCAGAAAAGAACTGATAAAGGCCCCTTTTATCAGTGCTAAAACACAGCACTGATAAAAACGTCCTTTATCACTGCTTTTTTAGCGCTGATAAAAGCCCCCTTTATCAACACTTTTTTTAAGCACTGATAAATTTTTTAAAAAAATTAAATAAATTTAAAAATAATATATAATGTGGGGGATCCGTTAATAGTGCTTGACCACCCCTATCAGTGTTAGGTGGAGGCCCCTCCCTCTCACTGAACACTACACTTTCCCGTGAAACCCCCTCCCACTTGCCCGCGTGCCCCTTTATTCCACCAGAACTCGAACCTGAAACCTCCCCCCTTGTGCATCTTCACCTTTACTACTAATCCATTTAGTTTTTTTCTCAATTTAACGATATATCTATTTATTTAAATATATATATGGTTATATTTATTCATATATTAATATAGACTCATATTAATATAAATATATTTAGTTATATTAATACATATATATTTATGCATATATTAATATATTTATTTATTTATTAATATATTAATATATATTTATATATATTTAGTTATAATTTTTTATCCATATATTTATTTTTATATTATATAATATTTATAAGATTAGTTTTAAATACATTTATAAAATATGTTTTTTATATGTGTTTATAAATAAATAAATACATACATATATACAACACACACACACACACATAGAAACACACACACACACACATATATTTACTAATAAATACAAATATATGTGTATCTAAAAATCCATAGAATGTTAAAACGACCATAACTTCTAATCCAAATGGTCATTTAAAATCCACAACCAGTCAAATCGAAGAAAATGAAACAATATTCGATATGATATATGGTAAATTCCCAGGGGACATCCAGATCAGAAGTTATAGTTGTCTGAATGTTAAAATATTGGGGTATCCTGACAGAAAAATCAGTTTTGGAGGCCCTATGAACCTTTTTTGGACTCGAAAAATGTAACAAAAGATTCCATTCAATCACTAGCATGTATAGCTCATAGTGGGATTCGATTTGATATGTTGTAGAGCTCAAATGGACACCCTTATCAAAAGTTATAGCCGTTTGAAGTTTGAGTTACATTTTCAACTTATTTTAGATCTTTTATTTATTGTTTTATTTTTTTTGTCTTAAAATTGTTATTAAATGATTATTAGTCGATGATAATTAGAAAATTATTAATCAATAATATTTTTTAAAATTTTTAAAGCCATTTTCACTAAATTTATTATATATTAAATGTAATAGTCTATTTATACTTATCTAAAACATATTTAAAAAATATATATTATATTTATATCAATATAAATATACTTATATATCAATATATTAATTTTCATGATTTTTTTTTGAAATATACACTTTATCAGAGCTAGGAAAAAGCATTGATAAAGCCCCCCCCTATCAATGCTACTAAAAAATGCTGATAAAGGGTTCCCCTTTAATAATGCTAAAAAAAGCACGGATAAAGGGGGTTACTTTATCAACGCTAAAAAAAAGCACTAATAAAGGGTCACTTTTAACAGCAATTTAGATGGAAGATGATTTTTAAATATCACTTGAAACATTTATTGAGGAAAATAACCTTTCTTTGAAATTTTCTTTTTAAAACATAAAACATTTTCAAAATCTTTTTCTTTAAAAATAACCATGGAACTTATAAAGGAATCTTTAAAGATTATTTAAAACATTTCCTGTGGAAAATATCATTTCCACTTTCAAAAATAATTTTTAAAACATGAAACATTTTGAAAATACATTTATTTGAAAATAACATTGAAAATTTATAAAGATTCAAATAAAATAATGGTTATGATGGTGGTAAATTATGTTCATGTTGTATACATTAAAAAAAAGTTTATTTTCACCTTTTCGGTAAAAGTCAGACAAGCATTGTTTAGAAAACGACATGAAGATTCCTTTCAAAACATTTTTTAAAAAATAAAAAATGGGTAAAAATTTATTTAATAAATCATTTGAATTATGTTAAAAATATTTTTGAAAATATTTTTAGAAAACATGGTTTTGGATGAAAAGGGGGATTTCGACCAAAGAGAGAAATAAAGATGCTTTTTCTTAAAAACATTCTTTTGAACTTTTGAGTATATAAAGAGAAGAAAATAAATGAAAAATTGTATTGTAAATAAATAATCATATGATAATAAAATCCATGAGTTTATTGAGACATAATTTATAACATTTCACTACTTGAAGCATAAATATAAACAATTCTGATAAATGATGAGATTCTATTATAAAACTCTTACCACTTTTATAACTTTGAATTGTAAGCCCCATGAAAGATATATAATCAAATTTATATTTAAATCCAAATAATTTTTAGGTGAATCAACAAAAAATACATTCATGGGTTGTATATATACCACATAAAATAAATAGGTGGTGAATATGGAAAGTGTCTCACATAAGTAAAAAGTGAGACGAAAATCTCTTACCTTTTTAGTAATATTTTGAATCGTAAACCCCAATAAATAAATCATCAAATGAAACATTAAATATCATAAAAATAATTATATTCATGATATAACATGTCAAAGGGGAAATATATACACCACATAAAATAAACAAGTGGTGAATTTTCATATATCTCCCAGAAATAAAAGAGAGACTAAAAATATCTTACCTTAAGTATTGACTTCCTTCATACACATTTTAACCTCTTTTATAATAAAAATAATTTTATTATACATATATTATACAACCATACTCATATTTATAATACCATATATGATTTATTTATGACATTTTATTACTTTTTTATCAACAATTCCTTATTAAAATCATGTTTCAGGTATTAAATGCTTTGTTTTCCGTGTATGTTTCGATTTGTTATTTTTTGTCCTCTTACTTTTATAATGATTACATAATCTCCATAATATTAATCAAGATATAAATATATTATATATTCATTATCTATGTATTTATAGTTATCCATAAAAGTTATATATAGAAAATGAAATACACCATTCATAGAGGCGATAGGTCGTACGTACGCATGGATGTTATTTCCATTTTCATGATGGAAAGAATGAAACAAATGTAAATAGTAACTTAACATTCCAAAATAATTTTTATGTTATATAGATCATATATTTTCATTAAATCTATCCTTATTACCTTCCATGTAAAGCGTAGATGAATCGCATCGCTTCGCGGGGTGGTAGTCCATCGTACACATGAGCGACGTTATATTATTCCCACAAAATAGAAAGTAAGAATACATATGTGATATCATGATTTCATAAGCATAATAATATCATAAATATCATATATAAATAACAAAATATATCATTATATCCAGTCATGAGATGTGTTTATGGAAAATGAATATCATCGGTTCGCGAGGCGATAGTCCGTCGTACACATGAATGATGATTCCATAACCCATTTGATGGAAGACGAGAAGGATTTAGGTTATGAAATTAACATAATAAAATATTATTATATTTAATATAATTATTTTATCATATAATAATGGTTTAATAATAATTTAATTGGGTGAAGGAAGAAATAAAATAAAATGCTTGATTATGGATGTAACATCTTCTTTGGACAACATCGTTTGGTTTGCACCAAAAAAATTAATAGGTTGAATTTATGACCAAAATAAGGATTCTAGGATGATATTAGAAAAGTTAGGAAGTCATTTGGATGGTTCTTTGATGAACCTAAGTGTTTTAGAAGTGTGAAGAGGAGAGGATAAGGGGTGACCTTTTATGAGAGAGGTGAGTGACACACTAGTAATTTTTAAAAATAAAAATGTGTACCCACATTTTTCACATGCTAAAAGTCTCATAAATGGACCTTTATAGATCCTTAGACATGATAGGATCTAACTATGGTCATCCAATGGGTGTTGGGAATGTTTTTAGGTCATTTTACCCCTTATCTTTTTAGTTTACCTCTTGATAAACTCATTTTCACCTTAATTATGCTAAACAATTTTTACTCTTTTTACTATTTATTATGGTCAAAAATTAAGTTGACCTTATTAGATAATATAAATTATTTTGGTTCTTATCACACCCCGACCTATTTGATTATTTATTTTATTTTTTTCTTGGTTTTGAATAAGTTTTGGTTGAGGTTTAGGTTGAGTTTCGGACAAATTTTTTGAGATTATATTAAAAAGTGTGTGTTTTGGGTTTAACGTCATTGGGAGCATGGGCGAAGCATGATTTGGAAACCATATGGATTCGCCTAGAAAATAGTGCCACTTGTTTGTCTTTGAAAAATTAAAATGAGTAATAAAAATAGAATATTCAATAATAATTACAATATTCACATTATAATAATTGTGTGTATTTATTAGTATAGTTATTATGAGTACATTTTGTAATTTAAGTGAATGTTAATTATTGTTTCATTTAGAATTTTTATTGTTATTTTTAAAGTTATTATGATTATTTATAATCTTATCATTGTTATTAGAAATAATATAACTATTATGAATATGAACTTCTATTATTATTATTAAGATATTATTCTAATTATTATTATTTTGTTAACCTCTTAATTAGTTTTTACGGTGTTTTTAAGGGGAAAAATGAAATCCCTAGTTGGAAACCCCCCTCCCCTCTTCATGTGGTGTAGACCCAACCCCCACCCCTGGTGTTATCTCTTCATCCTAGCCATCTCCCTCCCTTATAGAAGCCCCAGCGTCGCCCCCTCTCCCTACTAGTGACATGTCCGTCTAGCGCGCCTCCCCTCTACCAGAGGCGCAGCCCCCCCCCCCCCCCCCGCCCGACCCACCTTTGGTTGCGTGGCCCTCTCCCAGTCAGCGCGCATATCACTGTCACTTCCACTACCGGTCGCGGCCCCCCTCTCTAGTCCCGTTGCAAGTTGTCCTTCTTTCAGCCACCCCAGACGACACCACTTCCTCTTCCGACTAGCACCCTTGTCGTCTGGTCCTACTCTGACCATCACCTCTAATATCCCCTTATCCATTTATTTTTTCCTTTTTTGTGATGGTGTTTTTGATTGTTTAGGGGTTATTTTTGATAGTTTAGAATATTTCTTCATAGGTTATGGGTTTTGGAACCCTTGTGGAGCAATCTCGATTGTGTGTTATTATCGCATCATGAATTCGAGGTAGGATTTCCATGCACTTGTCCTTTTTAATTTAAGAATCATCATTTTTATGATTTTTTCACCTCCTATAATTAATATGTGATGATGTTCAAGCATTGATTTAGTCATTTGGTGTGAAAATGTTTCTTAAAGCCTTGGTTTGTGATAATTTCCTTTGTTTTGTTAAATCATGCACACCAAATGTATGTCCACAATGCCCAATTGGCCCTTGTGATTGTTTGGTAATATTAAAAGCATGGTTTTTCTTTGTTAAGAATTTTTTTGGGTGTGAAGTGATGTACTTGGAGTTTCTTGAAAGGTTTTCAAATGTTTTTAAGCTAAAAGAAGTGTGAGGTGGCCTTTAAAATTGGTTTTTCATGTGATGTTGAATTGTAGCATGGTTGGCATTTCATAAAATATGGTTTTGATATGGAAGTGGAACAAAAATGTATTATAAATGGGTTTTATAAATGATTTTATGTGGAAATGGTGTTTTGTCACCTCTTTTGAAATTTATATTGCGTTATTAATAAAGGTTGGTTTTATGGTACGTTTAAGGGCTTGTTTGGCCACTTTGGAAAATGATGAAAAGTGTTTGTCATAAAACCTCAGTTGGATGTTCCTCATGCCTTGTTGACATGAAATGGTTGGGATTTCCTAGGTATGGAATCCCCAGGTTTCATTATATGGGTCCTTGGTTGGAATCCTTGTTAATCTATTGAATTTAAGGCATGAGAGTAGTCTTTTGGGAGACTCAGGGTGATACATGTTGTGATTATTATTACAAATGTAGGTTGGTATTTGATGCTCGAATACATATGATGGATCACCCCCTTTGACATAGGAACCTGACATATTGAGAGAATTTTCTGAGATGAGTGCTGCACCGGTAGGTTATAGTACTGACTAGTGGCCCATATTATTCAGATATACTGGGTTCATTGCTATGGGATTTTCCCTCACCATGTCCTGAGAAAGGGTGGATTAGCATATAGAGCATTATATTTCATCATATGTGGCATGCTACTATAGATGGGGTCGTTGGTATTGGTCTCGTCGAGATTATTATTGATCTCCCATGTTCACCTATGTCTAGTGGCTTTTAGTTGTTTGAACTATGGTTGAGATACTTGTATACCTATTTACAATGCACTTGTTATATATCTTCCTTGGTAATCTTGTGTGATGTTTTTCATGGAAAGTAATGTTTTGGTTTCCTAACTCCTATGAAAATGTTTTTCAAAAGAAAATGTGTCTCAAACTCTTTAGTGTAAGTTTTAAATGTAATCATCACTTCCCCCCTTGAAATAGCATGGTAACAATTAAGGATAGAATCTGGTTTTGCAAATGATTAAGGGAAATGGATTGTACTTTGATTTTAAGTAAAAAAATGTAGAAATGCATACTTTAATATATTGTATTTTGAAATTAGAATTGATGTTTCTTTAATTTTAAAGGTAGCGCATTGGGGAATAGAATATCAGGTCAGCCTGCTAAGTTTTAATACGCACGCCTATAGTTCTTTTCTATTTTTAGTCCTTGTGTAGGTTCCAACTTGGGTGTGTTCACCTTAGGAGAAATTTTATCATTGAGTTGGAGAGTGACCCACAGGTGTCACAAAGAGATAGTGGTTTTCTTGTTCAGTTAGTATTGTTTTGTTTTTCAGATACTTTCTTTTTAGTTTCCTATTAAAATGATATTCAGTTCAGTCTTATTTATATTTTTGAGATGTATGGGATTTCTTTATACTATTTAGTTTATTTATTGTTTATTGGGATAAATCATTCCCTTGTTGTACTCTATTGATGCCTTGGAGATTTTCTCCAGCCCAGGAGGATCGAGAATGCCTCTCGGGTCTTGCCACAGATCGGCTCGGGTGATCGGTTCAGGGTCGACCCAGGTTGGTTCGTGACAAAATGGTATCATAGCAGGCTGGATCTTAGTGATCCTTGCTTTTCAAAGTTCCATTTTCTATTTCGGGATGTTAAGGTAGATGGAGCAAGATTTTAGGAACTTGAGGGATAGGTTCGAGAAGAGTGTCGCAAACTCTTGCTCATTCTGATCCTCGGGTTTCCATGGTAAGTCTAGTTTAATTAGTTTTTTTGTATTTAGGGAATTTTTTGTGATTGGGATACAATAAAGTGAGTTGAGTTAATAGTTCTCATGAGCTCGCATATCCTGGTAAGCCATGTAGAGCTAGGTCATGGTCTTAGAAAGATATATGTTTCAGTGATGTGTTTGGAATATGGACTCCAACCATATAACCAAGTCACCCACCACCACTAGTTCCCTTATTGAGTTGTTTTCGGTCTCCTCTGAATTCTAATAAGTGTTTGAATCAGATAAATTGGTTCTGGAAAATGGTTTTTTAAAATGGAATGTTTGATTTATGAATTGTTTTAAATAAAATGGGATGGGTTTTAGACCAAATGAATTTTGACTTGGTGGTTAGTGTGCCTTTGGAAGGTACATGATTTTTGATATGGGATTACTGATTTGTTTTTAGAAAATGAAGTTGTTTTGTTTTAGCCATCGATGTTTTCATGGGTGCTCACATGTATGGTTTTATATGGAAATGGGGATGGATGCCTAGTATGGCATGGTGGATGGGTGCATAGGGTGGCATGGAAATATGCATGTGAGTGAGGCTCGATGAAACACCATTAGTGAGGGTGAGAATCCACCAAGTTTGTTCTTGAAATAAAAATGTTTTAAAAAAGGAGATTTTGTTGTTAATAATGGTTTGCTTTCTTGTGTTTAAAGTTGGTTTCTCATGTTGTGTTTGATCTTGAGGATTTTTAGTGTTTAGTTAACTATGATTTGATTCTTGAATTTTTCTTGTCCAGTGGTTGTTCCCATGGAACTTCAATGGGCGATCATAGTGTGGTTGACAAACCAAAGGATTTTATGCTTGAGTTCTGGAATCTAGATCCGCCTATATTTTATGGTCAAGCAAACCCTTTCATAGTAGAGGAGTGGATGTGAAAGATCTAAAGTAACTTTAACCTCGTTGAGTTTCCAAATTCATTGAAGGTCAAGTTTTCAACATTCATGCTTGAAGGATCACCGTGGATTTGGTGGAAGTTAATGTCTTAGAACAAGCCCCATCTAGAGCTTACTTGGGAGTTTTTGAAGGCTTTGTTCATTTTTCAATGTTTCTCTGAGAAAGAAAGGGTGAGAAAGGGGATAAATATGTGTTGTCTGTAGTAGGGTGATGGATCAATGTTGGAGTATATCCAGTGCTTTTTAGATCTAGTCCCTTATGATTCAGGATATGCCATAGATGAACCCATGAAGGCTCTACATTTGAATGTGGGTCTTCATCCTGATCTGCAGTCGAAGGTGTTAGAATCCAACCTAACTTCATTTGTCAATGTGGTGAGACAATATTTTCTTGTCGAAGCCAGGATGGCGATAGCGCTCTAAGTAGTCCTGCATCCTTCAATTCCTAAGAGTAGAGGTGAGGATTTTGGCAAGGAGATAAGGAATTGATCAAAATTTTATAGAGAAATTTGTAGAATCAAAAGGCATCGAGATATTTCATCAACCTCTTTAGAGTGATAGATCCTCACGTGTTATCATTTTGGAAATTCGGGTCACAAAAATTCATCGTGTAAAAATGCCCTGAATCCCTTCTAGGATTGTGGATGCTTGGGTCACTTGCGATGATTCTGTCAGGACGCTGCTAGAAAGAGACATGGAGGAAATTATCAGAAGTGATGTGTTGCTAGATTTTTGTTTAAGGTTTCTTGTGTAAGTTTCCTTCCAGTGTAAGGGATCTCTTATCGTGGCAGTTTTACTGATGGTGTTTTGGGTTTTGAAATATATAGGAATGTCATGGGATTTTTTATGAACTCATATTTTCAATACCAGTGTGGTTTTAATTTCAAAATTATGTCCTTTAATTTTTATAATCAAAAGATATATGTTTCTTATTGGGATTATCAAAATCTGGTTGCGAGGGAGGAGATGCTTTATCCATCATACCTCCATCCAAAAGGCCTTGGAGTGAAGTTGGTGTATAGTCAGGAACCCTGGGGGTTTAATAAGTTTGGTTAAGTTTGTTCCTCTACCGTTGCAGTGAGACAGTTATAGTGTTTCTATTGTGGTTTCTCCCTCATTAGAAATTTCATATTGTCACAAAGAGTGTGGTGGACTTACCCCACATGCAGCATCTATGGTTATAATGTTTTGGATACAGGTTTCCGGTCAATTTCCTTGTGTGGGTTGCCCATGTGATGAGGGTATTTGGTCTATGTGGGAGGTTTCAGTTCAGATCTTGTCTCCTCTATACGGAAGTGGTTGGTTTAAGTGTTTATATTGTGTTCCTTTATCTTGGGAAAGGCCCTAATTGGGGTTCAAGTTGAATTTTCATTTAGTCATTTTTAGTTTAGTTCTTAATAGAGGGGAGACCCACCGCAGGTCTCATTGAGTTTTCTCTTGAGACATCATATGCTAGTTGAATTCTAATAGTGGGGAGTCCATTTAGGCCTCCCCTCTGCTGGTGAATTATTTCAGGAAATGAGGTTAAGTTCCCTTGGTGGTCGGTAAAATGTCCTTGGATTGAGAGGTTGGATCATGTTGTTGTGGAATCTTTAGGTGTTGATAAATCGGTTGGAAAGTGTTGTGGCTTTTTGGGGGTGAAAAACGTTATGGTGGGGAGAATTGTCACACCCCTATCTATGTGATTCTTTTATTTTAATATTTTCTTGGTTTTGAATAATTTTTTGTTGAAGTTCGTGTTGAGTCCCAGACGAAATTTTTGAGTTTATGTTAAGAAGTGCGTGTTTTGGTTTTGACGTCATTGGGCACACGGATGAAGCGCGATTTGGAAACCATGCAGCTTTGCCCAGACAACATTGCAACCTGTTTGTCTTCAAAAACTTAAAATGAGTAATAAAATTATAATATTTAATAATAATTACAATATTAACATTATATTTATTATGTTTATTTATTAGTATATTTATTATGAGTAAATTTTGTAATTTAAGAGAAAGTTAATTATTGAGTAATTTAGAATTATTATTATTATTATCAATGTTATTATGATTATATAGAATATTATAATTGTTATTATAAATAATATAACTATTATGAATTGTAACTATTATTATTATTTTTAAGATGTGATTATTATTATTATTAAGAAACTTTTAAGATATTATTCTTATTATAATTATTGTGTTAACCTTTTAATTAGTTTTTTATGGTGTTTTTTTAAGGGGAAAAAAATGAAAACCCTAGTTGGCTACCCCCTCCTCTCTTCGCGCGGAATGGACCCCACCCATGTTTTTTTTTAAATTTTTTCAAAAAAATATTTTTTAAAATACGACCAGGGTAAAAAAATTATTGTTTTACTTCCCAAAGGCGGCACCTAGTGTGCCGCCTTTGGGGTTTTTTCCGCCCAGGGAAAGGTGGAACATGGTGTGCTGCCTTTGCACAAAAATAAACCTCAAAGGTGGCACACCAGGTGCCACCTTTGCATAAATATTTTTTTTTTTAAATATTTTTTTTTTATTTTTTTGTTTTGTTTTGTTTTATATATATATATAACAAAACTTTTCAGCAGAATTTTTCTTCTATTTAATATCCAGCGGTTCTGCCATTATAGCAGTCTAGATTCTGACTGATACCCTCACCCAGGACTCCCTTTTATATGGGGGTTTGCCCTGAAAACCATACTGCATTTCTGATATGGGATTCTGGTTCTCCTTTTTCTGCACAGTACATTCTGCGTTTCCGATGTGTGATTCTGTTTCAAGTATGCGACTTTGAAAGATTATAAAACATAAACAATAAGACTAATATAAATGAAAGTTTAAACACTAATTAACCATATAAGAAATAGTTGAAAACAAAAAAAAATCCTAAAAAATGTTGATACAAATTAATTTATAATCTTTCAAAACCACGTACTTGAAATTTAAACATATTTCAAGTACATGACTTTGAATGATTATAAAAGATAAACTATAAGACCAATATAAATGAATCTTTAAACATTGATTAAACATATAAGAAATAGTTGAAAACAAGAATAATTTCATAAAAAATTTTGACCAAAAACAATTTATAAGCTTTCAAAACGATCAACTTGAAACCTAAAAATGTTTCAAGATCCCGACTTTGAAAGACTATAAAACATAAACTATAAGACCAATAAAAATGAAACTTTAAACATTGATTAAACATATAAGAAATAGTTGAAAAAAGCAAAAAAATTGTAAAAAATATCCATGAAAAATAATTTATAAGCTTTCAAAACCTCCTACTTGAAACATAAATTGTTTCAAGTACGCGAATTTCAAAGAATATAAAACATAAAATATATGAGTAATATAATTGAAACATAAAACATTGATCAAACATATAATAAATAGTTAATAATTAATTAGTTAATTAGTAATATAATTATTAATTATATAATAGTTAATTAGTAATATAATTATTATAAACTATTTTTCATCAATTATAATTATTAATTATTACTTATTAATTATTAATTTTTACATATTAATTATTACTTATACAATAATTATTTAGTTAATTATTAATAAAACTTTTAATTAGTTAATAAGTAATATAATTATTAATTATATAATAGTTAATTAGTTAATTAGTAATATAATAATTAAATATGTCATAATTAATTAGTTAATTAGTAATATTATTATTAATTATATAATAATTAATTAGTAATAGAATTATTACATATATAATAATTATTTAGTTAATTAGTAATATAATTAATAATTATAAGTAATTAATTAGTAATTATTAATTATTAATTATTAATTAGTTAATTAGTAATATAAATATTCATTATAATTATTCATTATAATTATTAATTAGTAATTAATAATTATTAATAAGTAATTATTAATTATAAATTAGTTAATTAGTAATATAAATATTAATTATAATTATTCATCATATTATTAATTATTAATTGTTAATTATTAATTATTACTCAATAATTATTACTTATATAATAATTATTTAGTTAATTATTAATATAACTATTAATTATATAATAATTAATTAGTTAATTAATAATATAATTATAGTATTTCAAAGTCACGTACTGGAAACATTTTTAAGTTTCAAGTAGACGGTTTTGAAAGCTTATAAATTATTTTTCATCAACATTTTTTATTAAATTCTTTTTTTTTCAACTATTTCTTATATGTTTAATGAATATTTAAAGTTTCATTTATATTGGTCTTATAGTTTATGTTTTATAGTATTTCAAAGTCGCGTACTTGAAACATTTTTATGTTTCAAGTATGCGGTTTTGAAAGATTATAGATTAATTTTCATCAATATTTTTTAGGAACTTCTTTTGGTTTTCAACTACTCCCTATATTTTTAATCAATGTTTAATATTTCATTTATGTTGGACTTATATTTTATGTTTTATAGTCTTTCAAATTCGCATACTTGAAACATTTTTAAGTTTCAAGTAGACGGTTTTGAAAGATTATAAATTAATTTTTGTGGAAATTTTTTAGGAAGTTTTTGTTGTTTTCAACTATTTATTATATGTTTAATCAATGTTTGAAGTTTCATTTTTTATTGGTCTTATAGTTTATGTTTTATAGTCTTTCAAAGTCGGGAACTTGAAACATTTTTAGGTTTCAAGTTTTGGTTTTGAAAGCTTATAAATTGTTTTTGGTCAACATTTTTTATGAAATTATTTTTGTTTTCAACTATTTCTTATATGTCTGATCAATGTTTAAAGTTTCATTTATATTGGTCTTATAGTTTATCTTTTATTAGCTTTCAAAGTCACGTACTTGAAATATGTTTAAGTTTCAAGTAGGTGGTTTTGAAAGTTTATAAATTAATTTGTATCAACATTTTTTATGAAATTATTTTTGTTTTCAACTATTTCTTATATTTTTAATCAGTGTTTAATGTTTCATTTATATTGGTCTTATAGTTTATGTTTTATAGTCTTTCAAAGTTTCATACTTGAAACAGAATCACACATCGGAAACACAGAATGTACTGTGTAGGAAAAGGAGAACCAGAATCCCACATCAGAAATGCAGTATGGTTTTCAGGGCAAACCCCCTTATAAAATGGAGTCCTGGGTGAGGGTATCAGTCAGAATCTAGACTGCTGTAATGGAAGAACCGCTGGATATTAAATAGCAAAAAAATTCTGCTGAAAAGTTTTGTTATATATATATATATATATAACAAAACAAAACAAAAAAAATTAAAAAAAATTAAAAAAAATATTTATGCAAAGGCGGCACCTGGTGTGCCTCCTTTGTGGTATCTTTTTGGGCAAAGGCGGCACACCATGTTCCACCTTTCCCTGGACACAAAAACCCCCAAAGGCGGCACACCAGGTGCCGCCTTTGGGATGTAAAAAAAATATTTTTAACCTGGTCGTATTTTTAAAATTATTTTTTTGAAAAAATGTAAAAAAAAACTCACCCCACCCTCACCCCTGGTGCACTCTCTTCATCCTGGCCAGCTCCTTCCTTTACAGCAGCCCCGGCACTGCCCCCTCCCCCTGTCGGCGACCTATCAAGCCAGTGCGCATCCCCTCTGCCAGCAGCACAGCCCCCCAGCCGACCCACCTCTGGCCGCGCGGCCCTCTCCTGGCTGTTTTTCATAACAGTAGCATCACCCCTACCGGTTTCGGCCCCACTCTCTGATCCCATCACGGGCTAGCCCTCCTCCAACTGCCCCAACCGGCGTCGCTTCCTCTTCTGACCATCACCATTGCCATATGGTCCTACTCTGACCAGTACCTCCCTCGCACCTCCGATGTCCCCTTCTCTATTTATTTTTTCCCTTGATTGCGATGGGTTTTTTGATTTTTTTTTTAGGGGTTATTTTTGATAGTTTAGGGTCATTATTCATAGGTTATGGGTTTTTAAACCCTCATGGTGCAATCTCGATCATGTGTTGTCGTCGTGGCATGAATTCGAGGTAGGATTCTCATGAACTTGTCCTTTTTAATTTAATAATCATCAATTTTATGTTTTTCTCACCTTCTATAATTAATATGTGATGATGTTCAAGCCTCGTTTTAGTCTTTTAGTGTGAAAATGTTTCTTAAAGCCTTGTTTTGTGATAATTGTATTTGTTTCATTCAATAGCGCAAGACAAATGTTTGTCCACAATGCCTGATTGTCCCTTGTGATTTTTTGGTAATATTAAAATCTATGTTTTTCTTTGTTAATAATTTTGTGGCATGTGAAATGATGTACTTGGGGTTTCTTTAAAGGGTTTCAAATATTTTTATGCCAAAAGAAGAGAGATTTTGGCCTTTAAAATTGGTTTGTCATGTGGCGTTGAATTGTAGCCCTGTTGATATTTCAAAAAATATAGTTTCGGTTCTAAAGTGGAACAAAAATGTCTTATAAAGGGGATTTATAAATTATTTTATGTGGAAATGGTGTGTTGTCACCTCTTTTGAAAGTTGGATTGCATTATTAAAAAAGGTTGGTTTTATGGTATGTTTAAGGCCCCGTTTGGCCACTTTGGAAAATGATGAAAAGTGTTTGTCATAAAACCCCAGTTGGATATTCCTCGTGCCTTGTGGACATGGAATGGTTGGGATTTACTTAGTATGGAATCCCTAGGTTTCATTATATGGGTTCCTTGGTTGGGAACCCTTGGTAATATATTGACTTTAAGGCATGAGAGTAATCCTTGGGGAGACTCTGGGTGAGACCTGATGTGATTTTTATTACAAATATAGGTTTTGATTTGATACTCGGTGATATCTAAGGGCTCACCCGCTTTAATACTCGCGACATAAGAACTTAGAATATTGAGAGAATTTTCTGAGACAAGTGCCGCACTGGTAGGTTATGGTACTGACTAGTGACCCATAGTAGATGAATATATTGAGTTTATTACTATGGGATTTTCCCTTATCCTATCCTAAGAAAGAGTGGCTGAGTGTATAGAGTGTTGGATTTCATCATATGTGGAATGCTTCTGTAGATGGGGTCATAGGTATTAGTGTCGTCTAGATTATTCTTGATCTCCCGGTTTCGCCTATGTCTAGTGGCTTTTAGCTGTTTGAACTATTATTGAGATACTTGTATACCTATTTACATTTCCCTTGCTACATGACTTCCCTGGTACTCTTGTGTGGTGTTTTTCATGGAAAGTGATCTTTTTGTTTCCTAACTCCTATGAAGATGTTTTTCAAAAGAAAATGTGTTTCAAACTCTTTAGTGCCGGTTTTAAATGAAATCCTCACTTCCCCCTTGAAATAGCATGGAAACACTTAAGGATATAATTTGGTTTTGAAAATGATTAAGGGACATACGAACGGTGGTAGCTGTGAGGTTCCCATTGAGCCGTAAAAGTGGTTTTTTATTGAAAATAAAAAAAAAAGAGATTGGTGGAGAAAAAATGATTAAGGGAAATGGGTTATACTTTGATTTTAAATAAAAAAATGTAGAAATTCATACATTAATATATTGTTGTTCAAACTTATACTTTATGTTTCTTTAATTTTAACAATAGTGCATTGGGGAATAGAATATTGGATCAACCTACTGATTTTTAGTACTCACACCTATAGTTATTTTATGTTTTTAGTCCTTGTGTAGTTTCTATCTTGGGTGTGTTCTCCTTGGGTGATGTTTGATCATTAAGTTGGAGAGTGACCTGCAGGGTCACATGGAGATAGTGGTTGTCCCGTTCGGTTAATATAGTTGTGTCTTTCATATGTTTTCTTTTTAGTTTCCGGTTTAACTCTGAATGGCCCTAAGGCCTTATTTTTTTATTTTTTTATAGATAATCCCCCTTTTAAGGGTTAAAGGAGAACTTGTACATGACCCGTAGGCCCAAGGCACAAGGCCCGACATGACCCGTAATACATGACCCGAAGGGCTAGAGGCATACCATGCCCATACATGACCCGTAGGCCTAGCCCACTAGAACTGCCCCTCCCCATCTTCTGCATCATTTATCACCCTTATCTCCCCACCTACATTGTTGATCGGCTAGCATTACCCCATACAAAGTTGCACGGTTCCTAGTCCTGATGGCGGTTTCCATACCCTCTCATTCTTCCAATTCGTTTAGCTCTGCTTCTAGTGACTACTATTGTTGCTCTAATCCTCTTCTGGGGCCTGCTATGAGTGAAAAAGGCCACTTCATGGTCTTTAATGGCTCGAAGGCCCTGTGGCCCGAAGGCCTTTGATGGCCCGAATTCCCTTAAGACCCGTAGGCCCAAACCGGTGGCCTGAAGGTTCAAATCGGTTGAATAGTTCTGGCTGCTACAGTACCGAATAGTACTTGCTATAGTAATACTATAGTACCTGCTACAGTAACCTAGAAATTAGCCTCCAGCCGATTTTGAACTTGGGTCTCTTGGATGCCAAGCAGGATCCCTTACCACTCGAGTACGGTCTCGTTGGCTTCCTGTTTAAATGATATTCAGTTTAGTCTTATTTATATTTTTGAGCTGCATGCTCTTTCTTTATACTGTTTAGTTTCTTTATTGTTTATTGGGTTAAATTGTTCCCTTACTGTACTTTATTGATTCCTCAGTGCTTGTCGCCTGCCCGAGAAGATCATGAACGCCTCTCGGGTCTTGTCGTAGATTGGCTCAGGGGACTGTTTTAGGATCAACCCGAGTTTTTTCGTGAAAATTCTAAATATGAAATCCATTTTTCCAAATTCCATTCACATAAGTGGAAATTTTTTATTTAAAATCAATTTTGTGGTCATGACGAGAAAGTGGTTTTCCAAAGACAAAATGTTCAAAAGTTTAAAAAGTTTTTATATCTAAATTAAATATGAAATTAATTAAAATGACTTAAATTGGATTAATAGATATATTATTGAATTAATGTTACATTTAAAACCATATTAAAACAATTTTGGATGGTTTTAAATTCTTTAAAAGAAATGACAATTCTTAATAAAAACAACTATTTTTCACTATTTATCAAAAAAATAATCTTTTTAGAAAATTCTCAAAAATTAACCCTAAGATAATTTTGACATGGATATTTAAAAAATGAAGTTTATTTTTTCAAATAAATTATCTAAAAGTGAAAAAAAATTAAAATAAGTGTGTGAAATGCAATAAAACTTCCTTTTAAAAAAATACGATTTTAAGCATAAAATTGGATTTATTCTTATCACTTGCCTCAAAAACACATAAGATGGATGTTAAGTATTTTATTGAATATATAATATATAAATTTAATTAAAATCATTCACCAAAAGTGATTTTTTTTAATTTATTAAGGTAAAATTCATTTGTGTGCATAAAAACGGTATTTCATAAAAAGAATTCCTTTATTTTCAAATAGTTTTTATTTTCATTTTTAATTAATTGGTCACCAAAGAATTCATTTTATATACATGTGTAAACCATATATTTAATCTTATTGATACTTAACATTCCAATGGATAGGTGATAAATATCATATTAAATAATAATATTTTTATAGTATGACATGTTTCGTCTAAACTCAGTGTTGCGTGTAATGAAAAATATCGAAAAGATTAAATTTATTTGAAAAAATATTACACAAAATCTCTAGGTGTTACAATAAAGATCTATTGGGTGACTATAGAGTATAATATAGCTAATCCATTGACAAAACCATTTACATGGAAGAAGCATAAGAATCGTGTAAAGTCTTTAGATATTAGATATACATGAGATAGTAAATGTAATGGTTGTCAATGTAAATGTATCATGATTTTATAATAAAGGTGATCTCCATTTATCATTAATTCATGTGTACTCCGAATATTACATAAATTGTGGGATGATAAAAACTCATCAATGTATGACTTTGAATTGTCCCTAATTGATGACCATGATGGAGTATTATGGTTTTTGAATATATGATAATATTAGCATGAGTAGAATCTCAAATATGATACAGATTAGACTAATAAGATGAAAAGTGGGGATTTATGATCAAGAATAGCCAACCAAAGTATATCACATGGAATGTCATGTGATCATTTATATACTTAGGGGTGTGTCTTTTATATGAATCCTCATTGTCTCGGTGTGTTGATGGTCATGTAGTTGGTTGAATTTGACCAAAATGGGATGTGCGCACTTGTATAAGAAGTATGATTTTTCGTCCCTCGATTGAATTAGATAATGGATATGAATGTTCATGTTTAGTTGAGTGATATATGATGTTTTCAACTATTTTAATGAATGGAATGTGATGTATTCATTCAACCTGGTTGGTCAATTTTGGAGAATCAATAACATATTAGGTGGCTTATACTAGACTAACATGTTTAATGTCTAGTGGTTGACTCGATGTCTTAAACAAAGGGCTTATATAAGCATGAATATGATTTATAGAGATACATATTGTGGCAGACATGTTCAAATGGATATATAAGTGTGTTTATTGGGATCACGTCAGACCTATTTGTAGCTTGAATAACATTGATTTTTTGCAAAAGGTCGCTATTTTCTTACAATTATGGGTTAGAGAATTGTAATTTTTTTTTATGCAACAATAGCTCCTAGGGTCAAAGGGTAATCCATGGAATGAGGATTAATTTTAGTACAAAGTGTTTGTCCAAATTTTAAAAAGGTTTATGCAATAATCTTATCTAAAGGAGTTTGGATGGATTCATAGAGTTGTGAAGTTTTGCATAAAATCTGAGAGGCTTTAGTATAAGTGGGGATTATTGGATTTATGCACTAAAGCATAAACAATGTAGTGATATCTGTCACTCCATGGTTTGTGTTATATTGTGGTTCTTGATACTACATTCATGATGAATGGTATTTGATATCGATCGATCAACTCTTCTATAATGATTATTATGTTGTTTTGACTTTATAAAATATCATGTGATGGGGTGTATATTGTTTATTGATTGTCAAAAGAATTTAACAATCACATTACATAAATGACTCATTAAAATAGTCACAATGGGAATGTGAAGTAACCTTTGGAAAATCCCATATCCCTATGTATTTATCGCTTAATGTGGATATTTGTCTATAACATGGATGCAAAGAAACATTTGGGTTTATTATCAAAGAGGGAGAAATAACAGGCAAAGAAATAGCATAAGATGATTGCTGAGCAAAAAAAAATAATCATATCAATATAAGGAAATCTAATCTTGAGGGAGTATTTTGGAAAAAAAGGCATGAAAAATGGGGCGATACAGTCCATGAGAAGTTTCATGATGAAGTTTGATAGAGTAAGGTTAGCATAGTGGATTTGAGACCAATGGTGAAGGTGTAGAAACTCGGTTTTGTGGCCGTGTCAGACTTTTGAATATTTCTACGAAGAATTTCAGAGTTAGGTGCGAAGACGACATGCGATTCCGAGACCCGGTGTGCCCGAAATAAATTTTATAAAAAAAATTAAGTATTCTTATACTATGCACGTGGCATTGGTGTGATATCTCCTAAACGGTAGCTTAGAACGGGAATCTGAGGGCACGGTTGTGTCTGTAACGTGCCTTTTACCCTAGGTGAGGTGTAAACTTTGCTGGCGCGGGCCTGCGGTGAGAAATGCCACCAGGGGCGTTTCCGTAATTAAATGGAGAAGTTAGTGTGCGAGCGTCGGCTCAAATAACTTTTGAATGGAGTCTCGGATTGAAAATCTGAGCCCGCCGTTGTGTTCATAACGCCGTGTTTACCCTAGGGGCGACCTTACCTTTGTCTGCTACGGGCGCAAGGTCGTCGGCGAGTCAGGAGCCGGGAAATAAGGGGATTTATTTAATAAAAGTAAATAATAAAACCACCTTATCCCCTTCTACCCCCACCCTGTACGTGCAGCGCAGGAGGCCACTGCCCCTTCCTTCGTTCTTCATCGCTCGATCTGCCGAATCGAGCAAACGAGGCGCCGAAGAGCTCAGATATGGACAGCGAGCGTTCCTGGATCGTGCAGCGGCAGTTGCGGAGCGTGCGAAGCGTCGGCGTTCCGCCAACCGGTAGGCGATTTGAGTTTTAATCCCTGATCCCATTTCTGCTGCATTCTTTTTCTTCAAATCGAACCCATAGCAGTGTAGTAGAGGTCCTGAGGGTCACGCAGTTGCTTTCGGATCAAAAAACGGACCACCGGAGAGCTCCCGGCGGTCCACGGACGTTTTCCGGCGAAGGGGGCCGATTCCGGTAGGTTTCCGGCGAGCGGCGGCGCTTCGGAGAGGTGGTGACGCTCCGGTAGGGTGGTGTGGCGACTCCGGCATGGTGGTTCGGCGAGGTGGCGTGGTGGCTCCAGCAGGGCTAGCGGTGGAGGGCCGGCGAGCCAGGCTTTTACGGAAACCACTGTATCTCGCAAACCAAAAGTCCGTTTCGCATGCTGTCTGCAGCAACACGACCCTTGGATTGAGGCGGACCTTTTTGGGATATGGTCGGTAATTTTTTTGTGCTGGTTCCATGTCTCGGGGTCATGAAACGTCGGAGAATATTAATATTTTAATTATTATCTGACTTGACCGGCCGTAACTTTTGCCCGGAGTGTCTGACTGACATGTCGTCAGTGGCATTGTAATCCTGATGGTATGACGGATGTTTTGAGATAGATTTTGGGTGTTGGGACCGAGATCGGTGTGCGGGCCCCACGAGGCCGGGTTTTGACGTTTGCGGAGAAATGCAGCTTTCGCACCAGGAGTCCGATTTTGGCGGATGAGTAGTCGATCCTGTCTGTTTTTCCGAGAGGATCGCAATGGTGCAAACCAACCAATGTGTTTCGGGATCGAGGCGTGGGCCCCACCCCGGATGGCCTTCGGTGAATAATACCTTTTTCACCGGGAGTCCATTTCGGATGAGCGAGTAGTCGATTCTGCTTTTTTTTCGAGGGGATCGTCGTGGTATGGTCCGCTCGATGGGTTTCGGGATCGTTGTGTGGGCCCCACACTGGCTAGCTACGGTGAATAGTGTTTTTTCATCGGTAGTCCGTTTCGGGCGAGTAAGCAGCCTATCCTGCGTGTTTTTCCACGTAGATCGCGATGATGGCCTCGATATTGGCCTTGGAGGTGCGCAGTGTGGCATTGTTGTGGGTCGCTCGGGTTAGCGACGTTTTGGACCAACAATGGTTGAGGGTACTCTCTTGGTTCATTCCCATGAGGGTTCATCTTGCATCACAACCTTCATATAGGTTTGTGATACTCTCGATGGTATGTTTAAAATGTTAGAGTTGTGGCATCCCTCTTGTGGGCCCGGAGTGGGATCCTCTATCATCTTTTCCCTAGATCGGGTTCTTGGTATCGATGTGACCTCTTATTCACGGGCGGCGATCCCTTATCTAGCAGGTTAACCCCGTAGGGTTTGTGGCATCATTGGGAATATGATCCCCTACACAGTGGGCCGTGCTCAGTAGGGTTGTGGTATTGTCAGGTATATGATCCCCTACTCAGGATCAGGTAATAGTAGGGTTGCGGTATCGTTGGTTATGTGATCCCCTACTCAGCACGTGGTTTCGGTAGGGTTGTGGCATCGTCGGTTCGATCCCCTACATCGCGAGTTATACCAGATAGGGTTCCGGTATCATCGTGACCACCTTTATATGGGCGATGATCCTCAATCTGAGTGAAGTGTTTTTGTCCAGCGCCAGATCGGGTTTTGGTATCCCCCAGTGGATCCTGGGAGTGATCCTATATTTGTTGGACCTATGAATTCCAGATCGGGTTGTGGTATCCCCTAGAGGATCCTGGGAGTGATCCCCTATCTGTGAGATCTTCGTATACTATAGTGGGTTTTGGTATCCCCTAGCGGACCCTAGGAGTGATCCCCTATCCGAGGAGTTTGGTGGTTATATTTTTTCAGTGAGTTATCCTCAGTGATGCTATCCGACGAGCGTGATCTCTCGGGTGAGCGTCTGAGAGGTTTGAGAGAAACCTGATGGAGTGTATCTCTTGGATCAGTGTCATCTGGGATGACAGTGATCATGTGGTGTACTCTTCAGGTTGTGGACAGTTGCTGGTGATGAGGTTGGTACCTCTTGTGGCTTGGTGCGTGAGCTGGGTATATCTGGATTGTTCAAGGTGCATGTATGGGCATACACCTAAGCTGAGATAACTAGTTGTGTTTATCCAAGGATGGTCATGAGATGGAGTTTCTCTCTCATCTGGGTTCCCTCCGGCTGGGATGAGCAGACGGTTTCTTTTCAGTTGCTCTCTTTTGTTTTGGGGTTTTGGGGTGCCTACTGAGTATGTTTATACTCACCCCTGCACGGGCTTTGCCCGCACATGTTTGTGTCTTGTGCAGACCGCAGGTCTTTCGATGGAGTCCCAGGAGGACCCGGAGTAGGTGGAGCTGAGTGAGCGAGACTGACCGGGGTGTTTGCTGGTGCGGTGCCGAGGGAGCTTTCTGGTGGTGTTTGTGGCAGCATCCCCCTTCTTCTGAGCAGGGTGGACGCGCTTGTAGTTTTCTTTTGGTGGGCCCTGTTTTTACCTTTTGTACTTTTTCTATTGCACTCTGGTTTGGGATAGTTTGTATGCATGAATTTACTTTTCTATTTTCTATATCTCTACACTATTGCATGGAGGTGTTTGTGGGTGCGTGTGTATAGGTACCTTAGGCTAAGGCTTCCCTGAGATTGTTATGCCTTCAGCGCTTGTCACCATCCCCTGGCCTATGGAGGCGGGCTTGGGGTAGTCGCGACTTGGGCCCTGTTGGGATAGGTCGTGACAGAGTGGTATCAGAGGCAGGTTCCACCTTTGGGATCTCAGAGCGTAGTTGGTCTAGTTGTGAGTTTGGTTTGGGTTGCATATCGGTAGTGTTAGGAATTTTCGAGTACGGATTTCAGGCTAGGGACTCCAGTTTTGGTACAGAGGCTGACGTATCCATACACCAGGACTCTGATAACCTGCCTTTCGACTCAGGACATTCATACATTGGTCGCAGGGAGATAATGGTACATGCATCATATAGGACTGGGTTTTGGGTTTTCCTTTTCCTTCTTGAGTCAGCTCTCTAGATATACTCTTTGACTGTGGTGCGTCTTGAATGTATTTTAGGATGCCTCCATGACGACAGCCAGTGAGGGTTCCACAGCAGGATTGTGCTGATGACCCACCCCGTGTAGAGGCTGTGGATCAGGGCGCAGGTTCTAAGGTTGCACCTCCAGGTGGTCTGCCAGTTGAGCCACCACCTGTCGAGCAGCTGGTTGTGCCGGCAGTGCAGGATGAGGTTGCGCGCAGGTTGAGTACGCTGCACGAGTTCCAAAGGCAGCGACCTCTAAGGTTCCGGGGTGATCCAGACCCCCAGGCAGCTGATGACTGGCTCGAGGCAGTCACCCGGGTTTTCCGCCTAGTGAGGACACCTCTAGACCAAATGGTGGTCCTAGCGGCGAGCCTTATGCATGGTTCAGTCGGGCGATGGTGGAGTTTGGTGACGCAGTCCCACGACGAGGAGATGCTCACATGGACTGAGTTTGAGTGGCTCTTCAGTGAAGAGTTATATCCGGTGACGCTGAGGTCAGTGCAGATTCAGGTGCTTCTGCAGCTTCGGCGGGAGAGCATGTCTGTGTCCGAGTACTCAGTGTGGTTTACGGACCTGTCACGCTACTCCCTGGATATGGTTCGAGACCCGTTCTTCAGGGCTCGGACCTTCGAGCAGGGCTTACGCAGGGACATCTGAGCAGGTGTGGTTTCCTTGTGCCTACCCTCCTATGCTGGAGTGTTGGAGCGATCTTTGGTGGTGGAGAGCTTTCTGGATGAGCAAATCCCGCCTGTTAGTGTTCGGCACTCGAGGGATGAGACTTTGTCAGTCGGATCGGCTTCTGGTAGCCGACGACAGACTCAGGGGTCTGGACATGGCCAACGTTTCAGGAGGTGTCCCCATGATGGAGGATCTGAGGCTTAGGGCTCACAGGGCTCGTAGTCCAGTTTTGGTCAGTCGCAGGAGAGGCGGTGTTATGCTTGTGACGGTCGGGGACATCTTGCTAGAGATTGTCCGACCTATCATGCTGCTGAGAGGGAGCTGGTCGATGGACCGCCTTGGCAGAGGCAGCGTCTCGAGCAAGGAGGTTCGCAGGGTGGCGAACGTGGCGACGGAGCGGGTGCAGCAGGAGGAGGTGGTAGGCGGTATCAGTTTCCACCACCCCCACCCCCAGGTGGTCCATGCCAAGCTCAGGGAGCTGGTGGCTGAGGGCGAGGACAGCTGCATGCCCTAGAGGCTGTTGACCCAGAGGCACCGTGAATGGATAGAGGTACACCTTGTGTCCTTTCTACTTATTGCAGTAGTTTGTTAGACACAGTTTCGCGGTACTCTTTCCTTTCTGTTGTTTTCTCGAGTTTTGTTCATGGCGTTGGTAAGACCCTGTGTGAGTGTTTTTCGGCATGCTTCGAATGCGTGAGGAAGAGGGATCCTTCCCCCACCAAGACGCATTTTTGTGACGTGATTAAAATCATGCAGGTGAGTCAGTGATACCCAAAGTGTATAGTATCGAGGTGTGGTGGATGAGTCCCTCTGACTTATGTGTTTGGGCATGGGCGTTTTTGGTCAAAATCGCTGGTGTGCGAGACCCAGTTGAGAGCTCAGTCGCTTTCCTTGTGCTTAGGGATTTTTGGGGATGAAATGTTCTAGGGGGGATGTAGCAACTCGGGTTTTTGTCCCTATCAGACTTTGGAATATTTCTACGAAGAATTATAGAGTTAGGTGCGAAGACGGCGTGCGATTCCGAGACCCGGTGTGCCCGGAATTAATTTTATAAGAAATATAAAGTATTTTTATACTATGCACGTGTCAGGGGTGTGATATCTCCTAAAAGGTAACTCAGAACGGGAATCTGAGGGCACGGTTGGTCCGGAACGTGCCGTTTACCCTAGGCGAGGTGTAAACTTTGCTGGCGCGGGCCTGCGGTGAGAAATGCCACCAGGGGCGTTTCCGTAATTAAATGGAGAAGTTAGTGTGCGAGTGTCAGCTCAAATAATTTTTGAACAGAGTCTCGGATCGTAAATCTGAGTCTGTCGTTGCGTTCAGAATGTCGCATTTACCCTAGGGGAAACCTTACCTCTGTCTGCTTCGAGCGCGGGGTCGACGGCGAGTCAGGAGCCGGGAAATAAGGGGATTTATTTAATAAAATTAAATAATAAAACTCCCTTATCCCCTTCTCCCCCCACCCCGTACGTGCAGCGCAGGAGGCCACCGCCCCTTCCTCCTTTCTTCATCACTTGATCCGCCGAATCGAGAAAACGAGGCGCCGAAGAGCTCAGATATGGACGACGAGCGTTCCTGGATCGTGCAGCGGCAGTTGCAGAGCGTGCGAAGCGTCGGCGTTCCGCCAACAGGTAGGCGGTTTGAGTTTTAATCCCGGATCCCATTTCTGCTGAATTTTTTTCCTTCAAATCGAACCCGTAGTAGTGTAGTAGAGGTCCCGAGGGTCGCGCAGTTGCTTCCGGATTGAAAAACGGACCATCGGGGAGCTCCCGGCGGTCCGTGAAAGTTTTCAGGCAAAGGGGGCCGATTCCAGCAGGTTTCCGACGAGCGGCGGCGCTCCGGCGCGGTGATCCGGTGAGGTGTCGCGGTGGCTCCGGTAGGGCCAGTGGTGGAGGGCCAGCAATCCAGGCTTTTACGAAAACCACTGTATCTCGCAAACCAGAAGTCCGTTTCGCGTGCCGTCTGCGGCAACACGACCATTGGATCGAGGGAGACCTTTTTCGGATAAGTTCGAGAATTTTTTCGGGCTAGGTCCATGGCCCAGAGTGTCCGATTGACATGCCATTAGTGGAATTGTGATCCTGATGGTATGATGGACGTTTTGAGATAGATTTCGGATGTTGGGACCGAGATCGGGGTGCGGGCCCCACGAGGTCGGGTTTTGACGTTTGCGGAGAAACGCAACTTTCGCACCAGGAGTCCGATTTTGGTGGATGATTAGTAGATCCTGTGTGTTTTTCCTAGAGGATCACAATGGTGTAAACCTCTCAATGTGTTTCGGGATCGAGGTGTGGGCCCCACCCGGGCTGGCCTTCGGTGAATAGTACCTTTTTCACCGGGTGTCTGTTTCGGACGATCGAGTAGTCGATTCCGCTTGTTTTTTCGAGGGGATCATCATGGTATGGTCCACTCGATGGTTTTCAGGATCGTTGTGTGGGCTTCGCACGGGCTAGCTACAGTGAATAGTGTTTTTCCACCGGTAGTCTGTTTCGGGCGAGTAAGCAGCCTATCCTGTGTGTTTTTCCGCGCAGATCGTGATGGTGGCCTTGGTATTGGCCTTAGAGGTGCGCAGTGTGGCGTTGTTGTGGGTATCTTAGGTTAGCGACATTTTGGACCAGCAGTGGTTCAGGGTACTCCCTTGGTTTGTTCCCACGAGGGTTCGTGTGGTATCACAACCTTCGTATAGGTTTGTGATCCTCTCGATGAGATGTTTAAACTGTTAGAGTTGTGGCATCCCTCCGGTGGGTTCGGAGTGGGATCCTCTAGCATATTTTCCCTAGATCGGGTTCTTGGTAACACTGTGACTGCTTATTCACGAGTGGCGATCCCCTATCTAGCAGGTTAACCCCGTAGGGTTTGTGGCATCATCAATAATATGATCCCCTACGCAGTGGGTCGTGCTCAGTAGGGTTGTGGTATCGTCAGGTATATGATCCCATGCTCAGCATCAGGTTATAGTAGGGTTGTGGTATCGTTGGTTATGCGATCCCCTACTCAGCGTGTGGTTTCGGTAAGGTTGTTGCATCGTCGGTTCGATCCCCTACATCACGAGTTATACCAGATAGGGTTCCGGTATCGTCGTCACCACCTTTATATGGGTGATGATCCTCTATCTGATTGAAGTGTTTTTTTGAGCGCCAGAGTGGGTTTTGGTATCCCCCAACGGATCCTGGGAGTGATCCCCTATCTGTTAGACCTATGAATGCCAGATCGGGTTGTGGTATCCCCCAGCGGATCCTTGGAGTGATCCCCTATCTGTGAGATCTTCGTATACTAGATTGGGTTTTGGTATCCCCTAGCAGACCCTAGGAGTGATCCCCTATCCAAGGAGTTTGGTGTTTATGTTGTTTCGGTGAGTTATCCTCAGTGATGCTATCCGACGAGCGTGATCTCTCGGGTGAGCGTCTGAGAGGTTTGAGAGAAACCCGATGGAGTGTATCTCTCGGATCAGTGTCATCTGGGATGACAGTGATCATGTGGTGTACTCTTTGGGTTGTGGATAGTTGCTGGTGATGAGGTCGGTACCTCTTGTGGCTTGGTGCGTGAGCTGGGTATATCTGGATTGTTCAAGGTGTATGTATGGGCATACACCTAAGCTGAGCTGACTAGTTGTGTTTAGCCGAGGATGGTCATGATATGGAGTTTCTCTCTCGTTTGGGTTCCCTCTGGCTGGGATGAGCGGACTGTTGTCTTTCAGTTTCTCTCTTTTGTTTTGGGTTTTTGGCGTGCCTACTGAGTATGTTTATACTCACCCCTACACGGGCTTTTCCCGCACATGTTTGTGTCTTGTGCAGACCACAGGCCTTTCGACAGAGTCCCAGGAGGACCCGGAGTAGGCGGAGCTGAGTGAGCGAGACTGACCGGGGTGTTTACCAGTGCGGTGCCGAGGGAGCTTTCCAGTGTTGTTTGTGGTAGTGTCCCCCTTCTTCTGAGCAGGTTGGACGCGCTTGTATTTTTCTTTTGGTGGGCCCTGTTTTTCCCTTTTGTACTTTTTTTATTGCAATTTGGTTTGGGATAGTTTGTATGCATGCATTTACTTTTCCGTTTTCTATATCTTTGCACTGTTGCATGGGGGTGTTTGTGGGTGCATGTGCATAGGTACCTTAGGATAAGGCCTCCCTGAGATTTTTACGCCTTTGGCGCTTTTTTCCTGCCCCTGGCCTATGGAGGCGGGCTTGGGGTAGTCGTGACTTGGGCTCTGTTGGGACGGGTCGTGACAGAAGGCATGGAAAGTCTGGCTTACAAATTTTACTATAACTCTTATTTTCTCCACTAAGCATAGTTTGTGTAGACTTGAAGTGATATAAAATATTTTCTATTATTACTTGGAGTTATTGAAAATTGTGGAAATAGTCAACATATTTTGGAGTCATGAGAAACTTAGGAATTATCAATAAACTCGAAGAGAGAGAATGTTGAAACCTATGTTGACCAAAGAATAAAAATGATGAAAAGTAATCTAAAATGATTGTTTTTGTTGTCAATTGGTTTTACTGAATGGAATATGACTATAATGAATGTTACAAGAAGTTATAAGAGGTTTAGTAAACGAAGACAGAAATAACATCATCATATTTGTCAACATGATGAATGGAATATGGCTATAATGAAGGTTACAAGAAGTTTGAAGACGTTTGATAGATGATTTAATGAAAGGAAAAAATCACATCATCATATTTGTCAATATGTTTCAGTTATATTGAGGAGAGTTTGAAGAATTTTTGACAATGAATATATCATGCCGTGGTGAAAATTTACTACCCTATGACAATGGAAATAAAAGAAAAATTAAAGATGTGCACAACACAATGGATATTTGAATTGGAGATTCAATTGAATGCCGAACATAACCCTCTCCTCTTATGAAAAACATTGTCAAGAAAATAACTAAGCATAAGTGAGATACACAATCAGGGCTAGGCATATTCCTATTTCTGCAGCTATTGGTTTGCATTTTTATCTGATATGGAAAGCACCATCTATTGATGAATGGTTATACAATGATGGTCCTTATGAGGTGATTGTTCTACACTTCTTACTTGGTGTATATTTTTACATGGATCATGAGTGGGAAATTAGCTTTCGTATGGGCATGCGTCCTTGGATTGTTGTTGGATATTTTGCTCCACTGGAAAATGCTATTTCCATTTTTTTATCTATCCGATTGGTCAAGGAATTTTTTTTGATGGTATGTCTTTAAGCATCTCTGGTAACAACAAACACACGTGCATATAAGGTCAATTACATCTGTCACTTCACAACACAACGTAAATAAATAAAACTGTAGTAAACACACAGGTTTGGGGACTTAACCCCGTGTCCTACTCCTCTCAAACCCAAACCACCGCACCACCAACTGTGGGGAAGAAAATACACGTGCATACAATCACCATTAACTATGTAACATGGATTCATCAAGGATTATTCATAGAGCACTCAGAGAGCCAAATAACTATGTGTTCCAGGATTTGTTGCCTTGCTTTGTGTACGCCTTCAGAGTCGATGCAATTTTTGGCGTCACCTACAATGAAAACACAAAATAGCAGCACAGAATGGATTTTGATTTAGTAAGATGATCCCTGTGATTTATAGGGGATAAAAGTTCAGTACCTTCAATGTTTAAAGGTGACTGCAGAACTCCATAAGCAGAATTTCTACAAGATATCACATAGGATGGCGCTGTAATTTTTCAACAAAACGAGTACCCAAACAAGATAAAATCCCATGCATAGCATCATGACTTTTGCATATAGATTATAACATATGAATTATGACATCTTACTTGTTGGATGTCACCATAAAAAAATAAATGTTATTACAGGGAGAGTAAATGGGTAGTCACTTTGCTCGGATAAAATTTGTTTCGATGCACGTCGCCATTGATCTTGTGAACCATTAGCAAACACTATTCTGGGTGACTATAGGGTATAATATAGCTAATCAATTGACAAAAATACGATTTTTAAGCATAAAATTGGATTTATTATTATCACTTTCCTAGAAAACACATAAGATGGATGTTAAGTATTTTATTGAATATATAATATATAAATTTAATTAAAATCATTCACCAAAAGTTATTTTTTTAATTTATTAAGGTAAAATGCATTTTTGTGCATACAAACGGTATTTCATAAAAAGAATTCCTTTATTTTCAAATAGTTTTTATTTTCATCTTTAATTAATTGGTCACAAAAGAATTCATTTTATATACATGTGTAAACCATATATTTAATCTTATTGATACTTATCATTCCAATGGATAGGTGATAACTATCATATTAAACAATAATATTTTAATAGTATGACATGTTTTGTCTAAACTCAGTGTTGCGTGTAATGAAAAATATCGAAAAGATTAAATTTATTTGAAAAAATATTACACAAAATCTCTAGGAGTTACAATAAAGATCTATTGGGTGACTATAGAGTATAATATAGCTAATCCATTGACAAAACCATTTACATGGAAGAAGCATAAGAATCGTGTAAAGTATTTAGATATTAGATATAAATGAGATAGTAAATGTAATGGTTTTCAATGTAAATGTATCATGGTTTTATAATAAAGGTGATCTCCATTTATCATTAATTCATGTGTACTCCGAATATTACATAAATTGTGGGATGATAAAAACTCATCAATGTATGACTTTGAATTGTCCCTAATTGATGACCATGATGGAGTATTATGGGTTTTGAATATATGATAATATTAGCATGAGTAGAATCTCAAATATGATACAGAGTAGACTAATAAGATGAAAAGTGGGGATTTATGATCGGGAATAGCCAACCAAAGTATATCACATGGAATGTCATTTGATAATATATATACTTAGGGGTGTGTCTTTTATATGAATCCTCATTGTCTCGGTGTGTTGATGGTCATGTAGTTGGTTGAATTTGACCAAAATGGGATGTGCGCACTTGTATAAGAAGTATGATTTTTCGTCCCTCGATTGAATTAGATAATGGATATGAATGTTCATGTTTAGTTGAGTGATATATTATTTTTTCAACTATTTTAATGAATGGAGTGTGATGTATTCATTCAACCTGGTTGGTCAATTTTGGAGAATCAATAACATATTAGGTGGCTTATACTAGAATAACATGTTTAATGTCTAGTGGTTGACTCGATGTCTTAAACAAAGGGCTTATATAAGCATGCATATGATTTATATAGATACATCTTGTGGCATACATGTTCAAATGGATATATAAGTGTGTTTATTGGGATCACGTCACACCTCTTTGTAGCTTGAATAACATTGATTTTTTGCAAAAGGTCTCTATTTTCTTACAATTATGGGTTAGAGAATTGTAATTTTTTTTGATGAAATAATAGCTCATAGGGTCAAAGGGTAAGCCATGGAATGATGATTAATTTTAGTACAAAGTGTTTGTCCAAATTTTAAAAAGGTTTATACAATAATCTTATCTAAAAGAGTTTGGATGGATTCATAGAGTTGTGAAGTTTTGCATAAAATCTGAGAGGCTTTAGTATAAGTGGGGATTATTGGATTTATGCACTAAAGCATAAACCATGTAGTGATATCCGTCACTCCATGGTTTGTGTTATATTGTGGTTCTTGATACTACATTCATGATGAATGGTATTTGATATTGATCGATCAACTCTTATATAATGATTATTATGTTGTTTTGACTTTATAAAATATCATGTGATGGGGTGTAGATTGTTTATTGATTGTCAAAAGAATTTAACAATCACATTACATAAATGACTCATTAAAATAGTCACAATGGGAATGTGAAGTAACCTTTGGAAAATCCCATATCCCTATGTATTTATCGCTTAATGTGGCTATTTGTCTATAACATGGATGCAAAGCAACCTTTGGGTTTATTATCAAAGAGGGAGAAATAACAGGCAAAGAAATAGCATAAGATGATTGCTGAGAAAAAAATAATAATCATATCAATATAAGGAAATCTAATCTTGAGGGAGTATTTTGGAAAAAAAGGCATGAAAAAATGGGGTGATACAGTCCATGGGAAGTTTCATGATGAAGTTTGATAGAGTAAGGTTAGCATAGTGGATTTGAGACCAATGGTGAAGGTGTAGCGACTCGGGTTTGTGGCCCTGTCAGACTTTTGAATATTTCTACGAAGAATTTCAGATCTGGCGTGAAGACGACATGCGATTCCGAGACCCGGTGTGCCCGGAATAAATTTTATAAAAAAAATTAAGTATTCTTATACTATGAATGTGGAGGGGGTGTGATATCTCCTAAAAGGTAGCTTAGAACGGGAATCTGAGGGCACGGTTGTGTCCGTAACGTGCCTTTTACCCTAGGTGAGGTGTAAACTTTGATGGCGCGGGCCTACGGTGAGAAACGCCACCAGGGGCGTTTTCGTAATTAAATGGAGAAGTTAGTGTGCAAGTGTCAGCTCAAATAACTTTTGAACGGAGTCTCGGATCACAAATATGAGCCCACCGTTGTGTTCATAATGTCGTGTTTACCCTAGAGGCGACCTTACCTTTGTCTGCTTCGGGCGCAGGGTCGTCGGCGAGTCAGTAGCCAGGAAATAAGGGGATTTATTTAATAAAATTAAATAATAAAACCCCCTTATCCCCTTCTACCCCCACCCTTTACGTGAAACGCAAGAGGCCACCGCCCCTTCCTTCATTCTTCATCGCTCGATCTACCGAATCGAGCAAACAAGACACCGAAGAGCTCAGATATGGACAACAAGCGTTCCTGGATCGTGCAGCGGCAGTTGCGGAGCGTGCGAAGCGTCGGCATTCCGCCAACAGGTAGGTGATTTGAGTTTTAATCCCTGATCCCATTTTTTCTGAATTCTTTTTCTTCAAATCAAACCCATAGCAGTGTAGTAGAGGTCCCAAGGGTCACGCAGTTTCTTCCGGATCGAAAAACGGACCACCGGGGAGCTCCCGGCGGTCCGCGGAAGTTTTCCGGCGAAGGGGGGCGATTCCGGCAGGTTTCTAGCGAGCGGCGGCGCTCCGGCGAGGCGGCGACGCTCCGGCAGGGTGGTGCGGCGACTCCGGCACGGTGGTTCGGTGAGGTGGCGTGGTGGCTCCAGCAGGGCCAGCGGTGGAGGGCCGGCGAGCCGGGCTTTTACGGAAACCATTGTATCTCGCAAACCAAAAGTCTGTTTCGCGTGCCGTCTGCGGAAACACGACCCTTGGATTGAGGCGGACCTTTTTGGGATATGTTTGGTAATTTTTTCGGGCTGGGTCCATGGCCCGGGGTCATGAAACGTCGGAGAATATTAATATTTTAACTATTATCTGACTTGACCGGTCGTAACTTTTGCCCGGAGTGTCCGATTGACATGTCGTCAGTGGCATTGTGATCCTGATGGTACGACGGACGTTTTGAGATAGATTTCGAATGTTGGGACCGAGATCGGTGTGCAGGCCCCACAGGTCGGGTTTTGACGTTTGCGGAGAAACGCAGCTTTTGCACCAGGAGTCCGATTTTGGCGGATGAGTAGTCGATCCTGTCTGTTTTTCCGAGAGGATCGCAATGGTGCGAACTGCCCAATGTGTTTCGGGATCGAGGCATGGGCCCCACCCGGGCTAGCCTTCGGTGAATAATACCTTATTCACCGGGTGTCCGTTTCGGATGAGCAAGTAGTCGATTCCGCTTTTTTTCAAGGGGATCATCGTGGTATGGTCCGCTCGATGGGTTTCGGGATCGTTGTGTGGGCCCCACACGGGCTAGCTACGGTGAATAGTGTTTTTTCACCGGTAGTCCATTTCGGGCGAGTAAGCAGTCTATCCTGCGTTTTTTTCCATGTAGATCGTGATGGTGGCCTCGATATTGGCCTTGGAGGTGCGCAGTGTGGCGTTGTTGAGGGTCGCTCGGGTTAGTGATGTTTTGGACCAGCAGTGGTTGAGGGTACTCTCTTGGTTCATTCCCTTGAGGGTTCGTCTTGCATCACAACCTTCGTATAGGTTTGTGATCCTCTCTATGGGATGTTTAAACTGTTAGAGTTGTGGCATCCCTCCGGTGGGCCCGGAGTGGGATCCTCCAGCATCTTTTCCCTAGATCGGGTTCTTGGTATCGATGTGACCTCTTATTCACGGGCGGCGATCCCTTATCTAGCAGGTTAACCCCATAGGGCTTGTGGAATCATTGGGAATATGATCCCCTACACAGTGGGCCATGCTCAGTAGGGTTGTGGTATTGTCAGGTATACGATCCCCTGCTCAGCATCAGGTTATAGTAGGGTTGCGGTATCGTTGGTTATGTGATCCCCTACTCAGCGCGTGGTTTCGGTAGGGTTGTGGCATCGTCGGTTAGATCCCCTACATCGCGAGTTATACCAGATAGGGTTTTGGTATCGTCGTGACCACCTTTATATGGTCGATGATCCTCTATCTGAGTGAAGTGTTTTTGTCGAGCGCCAGATCGGGTTGTGGTATCCCCCAGCAGATCCTGGGAGTGATCCCCTATTTGTTAGAACTATGAATGCCAGATCGGGTTGTGGTGTCCCCCAGAAGATCCTGGGAGTGATCCCCTATCTGTGAGATCTTCGTATACTAGAGTGGGTTTTGGTATCCCCTAGAGGACCCTAGGAGTGATCCCTTATCCAAGGAGTTTGGGGGTTATGTTGTTTCGGTGAGTTATCCTCAGTGATGCTATCCGACGAGCGTGATCTCTTGGGTGAGCGTCTAAGAGGTTTGAGAGAAACCCGATGGAGTGTATCTCTCGGATCAGTGTCATTTGGGATGACAGTGATCGTGTGGTGTACTCTTCGGGTTGTGGACAGTTTCTGGTGATGAGGTCGGTACCTCTTGTGGCTTGGTGTGTGAGCTGGGTATATATGGATTGTTCAAGGTGTATGTATGGGCATACACCTGAGCTGAACTGACTAGTTGTGTTTAGCCGAGGATGGTCACGAGATGGAGTTTCTCTCTCCTTTGGGTTCCCTCTGGCTGGGATGAGCGGACTGTTGCCTTTCAGTTGCTCTCTTTTTTTTGGGTTTTTGGGTTGCCTACTCAGTATGTTTATACTCACCCCTACACGGGCTTTTCCCACACATGTTTGTGTCTTGTGCAGACCACAGGCCTTTCAACGGAGTCCCAGGAGGACCCGGAGTAGGTGGAGCTGAGTGAGTGAGACTGACCGGGGTGTTTACTGTTGCGGTGCCGAGGGATCTTTCCGGTGGTGTTTGTGGTAGCGCCCCCTTATTCTGAGCAGGTTGGATGAGCTTGTAGTTTTCTTTTGGTGGGCCCTGTTTTTCCCTTTTGTACTTTTTTTGTTGCACTTTGGTTTGGGATAGTTTGTATGCATGAATTTACTTTTCCGTTTTCTATATCTATGCACTGTTGCATGGGGGTGTTTTTGGGTGCGTGTGTACAGGTACCTTAGGCTAAGGGTTCCCCGAGATTTTTATGCCTTTGGCACTTGTAGCCTGCCCCTGGCCTATGGAGGTGGGCTTGGGGTAGTCTCGACTTGGGCTCTGTTGGGACGAGTCGTGACAGAAGGCATGGAAAGTCTGGCTTACAAATTTTACTATAACTCTTATTTTCTCCACTAAGCATAGTTTGTGTAGACTTGAAGTGATATAAAATATTTGCTATTATTGCTTGGAGTTATTGAAAATTGTGGAAATAGTCAACATATTTTGGAGTCATGAGAAACTTGGGAATTGTCAATAAACTCGAAGAGAAATAATGTTGAAACCTATGTTGACCAAAGAATAAAAATGATGAAAAGTAATCTAAAATGATTGTTTTTGTTGTCAATTGGTTTTACTGAATGGAATATGACTTTAATGAAGGTTACAAGAAGTTATAAGAGGTTTAGTAAACGAATACAGAAATAACATCATCATATTGGTCAACATGATGAATGGAATATGGCTATAATGAAGGTTACAAGAAGTTTGAAGAAGTTTGATAGATGATTTAATGAATGGAAAAAATCACATCATCATATTTGTCAATATGTTGTAGTTATATTGAGGAGAGTTTGAAGAATTTTTGACAATGAATATATCATGCCGTGGTGAAAATTTACTACCATATGACAATGGAAATTAAAGAAAAAATAAACATGTGCACAACACAATGGATATTTGAATTGGAGATTCAAGTGAATATCGAACATAACCCTCTCCTCTTATGAAAAACATTGTCAAGAAAATAACTAAGCATAAGTGAGATACACAATCAGGGCTAGGCATATTCCTATTTCTGCAGTTATTGGTTTGCATTTTTATCTGATATGGAAAGCACCATCTATTGATGAATGGTTATAAAATTATGGTCCTTATGAGGTGATTGTTCTAAACTTATTACTTGGTGTATCTTTTTACATGGATCATGAGTGGGAAATTAGCTTCCGTATGGGCATGCTTCCTTAGATTGTTGTTGGATATTTTGCTCCACTAGAAAATACTATTTCCATTTTTTTATCTATCCAATTGGCCAAGGAATTTTTTTGATGGTATGTCTTTAAGCATCTATGGTAAAAACAAACACACGTGCATATAAGGTCGATTACATCTGTCACCGTGCAACACAACATAAATAAAGAAAACTGTAGTAAACACACAGGTTTGGGGACTTAACCCCGTGTCCTACTCCTCTCAAACCCAAACCACCCCACCACCAACTGTGGGGAGGAAAATACATGTGCATACAGTCACCATTAACTATGTAACATGGATTCATCAAGGATTATTCACAGAGCACTCAGAGAGCCAAAGAACTATGTGTTCCAGGATTTGTTGCCTTGCTTTGTGTACGCCTTCAGAGTCGATGCAATTTTTGGCGTCACCTACAACGAAAACACAAAATAGCAGCACAGAATGGATTTTGATTTAGTAAGATGATCCCTGTGATTTATAGGGGATAAAAGTTCAGTACCTTCAATGTTTAAAGGTGACTGCGAAACTCCATGAGAAGAATTTCTACAAGATATCACATAGGTTGGCGCTGTAATTTTTCAACAAAACGAGTACCCAAACAAGATAAAATCCCATGCATAACATCATGAATTTTGAATATAGATTATAACATATGAATTATGACATCTTACTTTCTGGATGTTACCATAAAAAAATAAATGTTATTACAGGGAGAGTAAATGGATAGTCACTTTGCTCGGATAAAATTTGTTTCGATGCACGTCGCCATTGATCTTGTGAACCATTAGCAAACACTATTCTAGAACCTTGAAAATTTGTGCCACCATAATATATATTTTTAGCGTCAAAATTAGGATAAATTCCCTATAGAAAGACATTCTTGTAGAGATCCAAATGATATATGTACCATATGACAAACAAATGTGCACCAATCAGATAGGAAGGGTAGTCGCAGGAAAAATATTTCTACATATGAAGAAATCTTGTATCTAAGGGGGGGTTTTATTTCCAGAAATGTTACTTATTGTAACAATCATGAAGAAATTTATGATACTTCTGAATCTTTTGAGTTGTTTTGTCAGATAGGTCACTCAATATCTTTGGTCTCTACTCAAATCGGATTAAATAAATTGGATCATAGTATCAAGCATGGACAAAAAGTAACATAAGATGCTGCTAAACCTATAACGGCATAGTTTCCAATAAATTTGTAATGCATGAATAAACGCATAATAATGGAGATACGCATAGTATATTTAGAAAGGGTGGGATGCAGTGACATACTTCGTGTCAATCTTTGTGGAGTGAATGATATCATTTAAAGGTGCCACCTGGAAATATGCAAACTCCGTACACACTTGAAACCACCACAACCGGTCAGAACGATCTTCACTTGTACTAGTATTTTTCAAATATACTTGATTATATGATTGAACATCAACTCCAAAGATTCCCAGGAAGTATTCTTTTACATAAGAATCATATGAGTCCTGCATAATAAATAGCCATTAAAATATGTTGAAAACCTTGTATTAACAATCACTGTTCATATGAAAAATTCCATCAGAAACAATGTGTTGGGGATAATTATACTAACCCTAATGAAGCCAAGATCCACTGGTTTATTAATCGGAGAATGAATAAAGAAGTTTATTATTAACAGAATAGATGATCCTCAATAAATCTGGAGGAAGGATCTCAGTCGAGATTCAGGATGAACGAAGTCATGCAAGATAATAACAAACAACAGATATAATGTGCTTTGGACCCAAGGGGACCTACGTGCACGATGAGAACACCACCTAGGGAAACTATTTTATTAAGAAATCAAGAAAGGGTACAGGCACACAATACAGACTCAAATTCAAAAGTAAAGGACCAGAGAAACTATCCGAGTAGGCCGGGCTTGCTGAACTAGGTGGCAGTGATCAAGCCTGTCACGTAGAGTCAGCCCCGTCCACTCCTGGATGGACTCACGCACACACGCAAGAAGGATACAGTAGCATACATATCAAAGAAAGAATAACCCGCGACAGAGCCAAGATCTTCAAACCAGATCTTGGATATGGTGGAAAAGAATGTAAAACGGTTACCCCCTTGAAGTGTAGCCGTCAAAGAACCCAGGTACCGGTACGATCACCACTGAATCTCCACCGGAAGAGATATCCGGGTATAGGAGGTGGCTCGTGCTGCGGCAGTGGGGAGTGCGGGTGCCGGGCGGCTCCTGGTCAGTTCATCCTTCGTCTTCGCAGAGTCGAAGCAGATCCAAGCTCGTTGAGAGCTCTCTCGGAACCAGACTGAATCCTCAACAACTGAAACCCCCTCCTTCTCGCACACAGAGAAAGAGAAGCAATCAATGCACAACAGAAGACAGCAAGCAGCGTAGCGGATCAGCGGTATGGATGCCATGTGGACGGAAGAGATCATCGGGACGGTTCGCATAACCGAGGCGAGCCAACGCATGGAGTACGTCGCACCGACCGATTGGAGAGGCATATCACAAAGCAGATCAAGGCCAGCCAGAAGAAACACAACGGGTGCAAATCCTATCCGTCAGATGATCGGTAATCAATGGCCACAGCAGGTCCACGCTAATAATAAGGAAAACAATGAACCGGGTACAAACACAGTGAACCGGGAAACAAGTTCAGACCGAAATCGGGCAAACAGAACCCCATGCAACAATGCCATGCAAAAACAACAAATCTGCAGAAATGAAAACATAATGTTAAAACAGAACAAATGAATTAATTTCATTGCAACAGATTGCATGCATACATGTTCAACAAATCTCCACCTTGCAATAAAATACAATTCAAGAATTCAAGGATGATGTTCTCGCAAACTACATTATAGAATAGTGACTAAATTCATAAGCCTAATACAATACATGAATTTAGATAACAGAACAGCCTTAGTCAAACTATCGGTCGGGTTATCACTAGTGGGTATCTTTGTGACACTCACTTTCCCTGATTCTATAATATCCCTAACAAAATGTAACCTAATGTCTATGTGCTTCGATCTACCATGGAATACATAATTTTTAGACAGATGAAAAGCAGACTGGCTATCACAGTGAACTACTATACTATCAGCAGATAATGACAACTCAGAAAGCAAACCTCTAAGCCAAATGGATTCCTTAATTTATTCTGTTAATGCAATGTACTCTTCCTCAGTAGTAGAAAGTGCAACCACTAACTGCATGTTGCATTTCCAGGACACCGGTCCTCTATATGCAAGAAAAACAAATCCAGTGATAGACTTTCGAGTGTCAATATTAGCAGCTGTTGATGCTCCTTTCATCACATAATCTAAAGATTGGAAAAGGGGAATATATGAGCACAAAGTGATTCAACCTTTGAAGAAAACATCAAAAATTTACAAAGGAATGAACAAGGAAAACTTTGCCCATAGGCCACGTAAGTTCCTTCATGGTCGCGCAAGTGGACTTGCGCGGCTCACTTGGCGCGCAAGTGACTTGCGCGACCTAAGTGATAACCACCCGGTAACCGCTCGGGGTCTTTTTCTGCCTATAAATAGACCCTGTGGGCCCCCCATTTGGGAGGATATTTTTCCAGAAACTCGGATTGAAGCTCCCGACGCCCAAGTCTCTTCTCAAAGCTTCTGAAACACTTCTAAGGTAATTTCTTACCTAGAACGGAAGATCTAAAGAGAAGGAGGAAGGCCTAAGTGTTGAAACTCATCAACACTTGCGTGCCTGAGTGGTCATCCCTTAAGGGAAGTGGTCACACTTGCGCTCCGCCTTATTACTTAGATAGAACTTGCACGTCCTTTTTCTGGAAGAACCTCAAGAGGATTCTAAAGGGTTTAAGAAAGAGTCACTCAAGTTTTTTTAATGCTGGTTGAAAATCGCGCAAGTACCCCACATGTCGCGCAGGTATACCTGCGCGACCAATACTTGCACGCCGCCGCAATACTTGCGCGCCTTTCAAGACTTGCACGCCCCTGCCTTTTTTGGGTGCCCATATTGCCCATTTTACCCCTCTTAAGCCATTTCACCTTTCCTATTCAAGATTCAGTCTTCAAAATACTCTTCAAAGCCATTTATGGCATGATTTCTTGATGTGACTTCCTTATTTGAAAGGAATTCTGTGGAATATCTCTCAAAACATAGTGATTTATACATCTTTATGTCACCAAAGATTGAGAGTTCATTCATTCAACCTCATCCTTTAAGATGAGAGAATCCTTATCCTAGGTCTCCTTTTCAGGAATAATCCCCAGTTATAAAGTCCTTTAATCTGGGCATCCTTTTCAGGAGTAAGCCCCAAACCTTAATTCTTTAATCTTGGGCCTCCTTTTCAGGAGTAAGCCCCAATCATAAATCCTTTAACCTGGGCTTCCTTTTTAGGAATAAGCCCCAGTCATAAATCCTCCAAACTTGGGCCTCTTTTTCAGGAGTAAGTCCCAAGTCCCCTAACCTGGGTCTCCTTTTCAGGAATAAGACCCAGTCATAATCATGGGCCTCCTTTTCAGGAATAAGTCCCAGTCATAAATTTTGGGCTTCCTTTTTAGGAGTAATCCCCAAGTCCCCTAACCTGGGCCTCCTTTTCAGGAATAAGTCCCAGTCATAAATTTTGGGCTTCCTTTTCAAGAGTAAGCCCCAAGACCCTTAATTTCTCTTAACCAGTCCTAAATTACGTTTGATATGGGATTCCTTCTCAGGAGTAAAACCCAATTATCAATCCTGTCCTAATTTGGGTTTCCTTTTTAGGAATAAGTCCCAAGTTAGAGTATTCAAAATCTCCGTGAAGCACATATACCTTTATGGACACTGTTCCTGGATTTTCTCCCTAAAGTAAATCATAACCTTCATTTATCTGGGCAGTCATACATACATAAGCCCCAAATCATTTCTTATGATTACATCTTTCATGGCCCAATTGTCTATCTTATTACCGATACCTCTTGTTTCTCACACCGAGCATGACTCACGTGAGCTTAGAGGGTAAAAGTAATTATGACATCCTTCTTTGAGCCACTAATCAAAAATATCATACTCTATTTCTCGAACTATGTGGGTTATGATTCCTTTCCCAAAACAAAGGATACGTAGGTAGCCCATCTGCGGGTTTTATCCCAACTTTGAAATAATCCATGTCCTTCTGAATGACGATAAACTTCAAGTGCCCCACTGAGTGGCTTTAAAACCAGCCTGGTCACCATAATGACCAAGAGACTTTTATATAAATGTTTTGAAGGGTACCATTGACCAAGAATATCTAAATAGATACATATGATTATATATTGATGAAGAACTTCGAATACATATAAATGATTCTCTAAATTTCTTACATATTTAATCATTGATTGTTAAAACTAAAGGGAAGATCATTTTATACTTGGTAATGTAATAAGGATTCACGAACATAACTTAAATCTATAAAGAGAGTCTCGGAGTAGACAATAATTCCCCTCAAAAAGGTGTGATGAGTCTGACCTCCCATCCTCTCGACCAATGAAAATTCCTAAGCCTCATTAGTCCACAAACTAATGAGCGCCTACCTTTGGAAAGTAGGTCCAAATGGATGTGGAATCATTGGATGTTTCCGGTTCTATGAACAAACCCGATAGAAACCGATCGGAACGTTTGAATCTCCCATCCAGGAGGTCATCCCCGAATTCCATGTGAAACAAAAATGGTGAACCCGACGTGAATCCTTAACCAAGTTAAAGTGGTGTTTTACCTATTTGTTAAAGCCCCTATTTAAAAGTCAGTAAGAGGGCTAACAAAAACAATCATTGACATATGTACTCATCCAAAGGATGAAGTGGCTGAATTTTATCTTGATTACGTCTGTTATATCAAACAGGGACTCTTTTCCAAGATCTTCTGTATTTCCATAATGGCTTCTCTCAAATTCACACTTCTGAATACTGCTGCTACAAATACCAATACTGCTATTCCTACTGGATCGTCATCCGCTCTGAGGATGACATCACCTACTCAGCGTCTTCAACGCTGGGTATCAAATGCGCTGGTTAAGGAGTACCGTCAACATGGTACCATCCCAACTCTGGAGACTGCCCGACAGGCACTCCAAGTCAACAACTCACACAGGTCGTCTGGACAACGACGACCAGTGATTAAGAGGCAGGCGGTGCTGACTACTGTCTCCAACCGTTTCGGGTCGTTATCCCCAGAACGCAATTTCCATTCGCTCCCTTACTCTAAGGAAGTGAATGAGCAGGTCCCTCAGGGCCTTAATTCAAAAAAACAAGAGTCCTTCCCGAGGGCTCCCATCAACAATCGCCGCCAGACTCGTGCGGTAGTGCGCCCTCAACATGATGAGGGTACCGACTCTAGGCGTTCGGCTCAGGTTCTTCGAACCCGAGCAGGCAAGACGAACCGCCAGAGACAGAATCTGGTTAACAATGGGCAGGTTTTCATCCCTGCCATCTCCGGAGAAGTTCACCAACCTAACTTGGTGGAAAACAACGAATAGGCACACACACGTGTCCGTTTTAATTCCGCTATCCAGCAGACTCGTCTGGCAGCATCACGCCAATCCCGCTAGGCAATTCCGGCAGAGTACTATAGGCAGGAACATACAGCTGCTTATGCATCATCAGTTAGCCAGCAGGCTCGTCTGACTACATATGATGGATCTCGTCAACCGCGTTTGGCAAAGTGTAATCAGCAGGCATATACACCTGCTAATACTAATCAAGCCTACCAACAGTCTCTCTTGGTAGCGCACGGAGAAGTCAGTCAGAAAGCCCCGACGACAAACAGGAGGCAGACTCAACTCTCTGCCCCCACACTTGAGTACTGTCAGGATTCACTGATAGGAAAAGGAGGACAGGAGCAGGCACATACACCTACTCCAAGCCCTGAATGGACGTATATCCCTCTTCCGGCAGCTAAAGTCACCAAGCATATTTTTTCAATGGTGAAAGAGCAGAAGCAAATTCCTGCTCATATTCTGGATGATTTCCAGGATATCATAACAACTTCAGCATCATCTCAGGGAAAGACACATAAATCTATCCCTAGCAGTGGAGTGACACATCAACGATTCACTCCGGAATAGACACACACATCTGTTCCAGTCCAAGAGGGTTATGGGGCATACTCCCCCATATCATACGGACAACCAAGTCAGGCACATACACCTGATTTGAGTGGAGATCGTCAACCTAACCTGACCATCTTTCCTGATCAGGCACATACACCTGCTCAGAGTAACCAATTTCGTCAAAAAGTGGTTTCCAAAGCGAGTAAGAAGGCATCTAAGAAAAAGATCCACCCAGCACAGTCAGGAGATCAAAGGCCAATCTGTAACAAGGCCTTGCTCGATGCTGGAGTTCTTGAAGCCCTCAGACATTTATCTGTTGGAATTCAAGATTCTACTCCCTCATTTCCCAATAATGGGAACATTAATTCCAAAAGTCTTCAACATACACTTCCTCATGAAGGCTTGCTTCATGAAAATTCGGTCAATCTTGAAGTTTCATCTTCAGATGAGATCCATAGGAACCCTCTGTGTGGTCAGAAGACCAAGGATCAAGAGATCTCATCTTTTACTGTAACCCATTATGGTGGTCCTCCCCATGATGATGAACTTCTCTGCGAAAGTCCTCTCCGCAGTAGTGATTCACATTACCTGGAAAATACTCCAGTGGACAATGTAGTGCCGAGAAAGCCCTCTTATCATGAGGCACTTGCAAATGCGAAACCAGTCATGTCTGATGCTTTATCGCTAACAAGTGAAATACTTTCTCAATCAGAAGATAGCCCAGGGTGTAGGTCATTCTCCGAACCACCCCTAAGTCATGCATCTTCTAGTTTGATCAATGATATCTCTACCAATCTTGTTGAATCCGATGAAGAAATAAGGAAACACTAACTCTGGTCAAAACAGATATAAGAATCTTCATTTAATGATAAAGAGGAAATGCTGAACATGAGAAAAAAAATTGGCGAAAGGTGAGTTACCAGTCATGTTTTGGCCTTTGGCTGACTCCCAGTATGACATTCCAAAGATGTTGACGGATGATGGAATCCATGATATTCGTCTCAACATATGGAAAACTCTTTGTCAATTGAAGAAGAAGGTATTATCTTATGATGAATATGAACATCATCTTAAGATAATAGAAGGGCTACAACGTCAGATTGATTTGGCATCTCTATCAGTCTCTCGGTATCCGAAGGCTGAAAAGCAGCAGAGAACCCTTCAACGTTCATGCCTTGGCGCAGTAAGAAAATTGCGTCAGTTAATTGTCAATGCTCCATCTGGTGTTCATATCAAAGGATGGGATGTTCATAGAGCACTACATTTCACAGTGCTTTCCAATCATCAAAGCCCGCCGAAAATGGTCTCATGCAATTTTATTGCCCATGGCCGGCCACAGTCAATGGGATTTGTTTGTAATCAAAAGCTTGCTCAAGAACAGGCTTGAACTAGTTCCTATCAAAGTCAAGCATATAGGGAACAAGTTGTGGAATTTCTCCTACATCAAGCAGGCGAGAATATTGCACAAGCCTCTCGTATGGAGCAAACACATCGTCAAATGACAGAAATTTCGGAAATCATCCAACGGTCTGTTGAACCAGGTGATAAAAGTGGATACAGGTTAATGCATCCAGCTAATTTCTGAACTAAGGTTCACAAGATCAAGAGAGATTTTAAGAAGATCTTAGACATAGCATGTCAAGAGACACCCCAACTTGTCAGACTGGGGACTTCTTTAACCCAACCCTCAGATTCAACAAATGGGATTCGAGGAGTTGAGCGGAAACAACAGGAACATCCCCAGTTCACAAGACTGGGGACTCTTTCAAATCATCAATCCCCTCCTCAGAGAATGTCGGTCTTTTCTCGATTGGGGAAGAAGCCACAAGAGGAATGAAGATCCAAATTATCAGGAGATTCCCTCCAAGTTATAGCTCGTCAAGAAGTTACTAAAAGATTGAATCAACAAAAGGCAATGTCTCATCAAAGACATGAAAGAAGACAATATCACATAAATGTTGATAGAAGGAATGTGATGCATTATGCATCAATCAATGTCATCAATTCCGTTGTTGCTAATCCACCAGAGGAGGTTCACTCAGGGGACTCAGATGAAAAGCGTCCTGCTCAAGAAAATGTACGCACCGATACAAATGAAGAAGGTGTGCGTACACGAAGTCAAAGAATTACTCAGAACCTAGGTAATCCACTTCCCTCTCTCCAAAAGGTATCCAACAAAGGGAAGGGAAAGAATCAGGTTACATATCCTTCCTCTGGAGAAGGTCAATCGCTCTCGTTAGAGAAAAGGTTTGCACAACAAGAGGAAGAAATGAAAGAATTAAGAAGGTTGAATGCAGAACTACTTCAGAGTAGTCTTCTTCTTAAGAATGCTGAAGTCTGACAGCCGAAGGAATTTGTTGTAACTACTGAGATGGATCAGGAATATCCTCCTTTATCAGTACACCCTCAGAGGTCTAATCCTACGGGTCAAACGCAACAACGGTTGGCAGTGCTACCATCAGTTGCAGCACCAATCACCACGTCTGTCCAAGCTCCATTCATTGCACCTACCCAAAACCAAGTTCAACCGGATATTTCTCAAAAGTTGATAACTAATATTGAGTCATTAACAGCTCGGTTAGAAACTATGGAAGGGAAATGGGCACAAGTTCAACCTGAAAAGAAAGTTTACCCTGAATGGGTAGATTCAATTTCTCCTCCATCCAGTTTTGGAAACCCTGTTTTCCCTACATTCAATGGATCAGGCGACCCTGAACAACATTTGACACATTACGTGTCTTGTTGTGATCCTATTATGGGAACTCCAGAACAACAAGAAGCAGTGAAACTCAGATTCTTCGTGCGAACCTTTCAAGGACCAGCTTTTGTCTGGTATACAAGCTTGCAATCCCGGTCAATCATCAGATGGGAGGATCTTCGTCAAAAATTCCTTCTTCAGTTCAGCTCAACTTTGCCAAAAACGACAGTTTTCGATCTTACAAACTGCAAGCAAAGGTAGAATGAAAGAGTCTCTAATTTCATTGCTCACTAGAAGGGATTAACATATTCCCTGAGTTTAGCACTTCCTCAGGAGGAACTGTTGCCAATCTGTGTGGCAAATTTGCGTGAAAAATTACGCACGCCATGGATCCCTGTGAAATACACAGGAGGGTTTCGAGATCTTACTTCAATCGCTCAATAGATTGAAGATTCCCTTATACAGGCTAAGGCTAAATCTCGTGTAATTCCATCAGCTCCAGGAAGGAGAATGGGTAAAGCAGAAACTGCTACAGTTATGCTTAAACAATCATCTGTACCTATTTCTACTTCAAAACCTTCATCTTCTTGAAGGGCTCTACCTCCTGAACGCCAACAACAAAGGCCGTTTCGTCCAATTGATCAAAAATATCAACGATGAAAACAATTTGAGGATTTGAAGAGTAAAACATACTCTTTCCAAAATGAGCAGGTTCCTGGTTACTTCATTTCAGCTCTGGAAAATAATTTGGTTCAATTACCAGTGCCCAAGAGGCCAAACAAGGAAGGAGATGAAGACCATCCCAATTATTGTCCCTTTCATCAAATGTTAGGGCATCCCATCGAGGATTGTTTTGTCTTTAAAGACCTCCTGCAAAAGATGGTCGACTTGGGACAAGTCAAGTTGAAAGGTTCTTTGACTCAGGTAGCATGTGTCACTGCTACAGTTCCAGAGGAAGAAGGTGAATGGCAAGAAGTCAAAAGCAGAAATGCACAGAAGTATGATGATTGGATGGTCAGAAAGACAATCAATCGGACTCATTCCATTTTGCGAACACAATTAAAGAAACCAATTGTGTCTTCTACCATGAATATTGCGGTAAAACCCTCTTCATCAGAGGGAAAATCCTCAAAGAAACGGCTTGATTCAAAGAAGAAAAAAGAATCAGAAGAAGATGAGTATGTGTCAAAGCCTAAATTGTCTTTGACTCTGGAAGACTTTATGCCATCTACTTCAAAGCCATGGGAACCGCCCCATCAAACGGCACAGCCTAAACAAGCTAATCAGGCAGAGTCTTTATCAGATGAAGAGTTAATCTTCGGTTCTGTTAATATGATTCAATTAACAGATCCATATTCCAGTCTTGATGAGCCTGAATTCCCTGTGTCAAATAAGGGAATCTGAGGAAGTTCTAGAGGTTCAGGATACAGGGTAAGACATGGATCTTTCCGAAGCCACTACTCCAATTCTACCCCTGCTAGCACTGTGTATGCAGCAGAAAATCGTGGTAGAGCCCTTCAGCGAGCTCACAAAGAACAAGCAAGTTCTTCTGCCAATGGCCAACTCAGTTTTGGCACAGTTATTTTGGAAGACCGATTAAAGCTTCCATCTTCTTTATCTCAGCAAGTAAATGGATCTAATCAGTCTAATCTTCCAAAACCAAGGATGTTGCCAACTTCTATCCCAATACAAGATGCATCAGCTTCCAAAGCATTTGCTTCCAAGGTACCTGCTAAACTGCATATTTCTGTTGGGAAACGCAGACCTTTAGATCAAAAGTATGATATATTGAAACACTTGGCCCAAGTACCAGCCAAGTTATCAATTTTGGATGCTTTGAATATGTCAAAAGATCTTCGGGAAGCATTCATCGAAGCTTTGTCAAGTCCCTATGAGTTTGAAGCTGAAATTGCTGCAGCTGAAGTCTATCACATAGAGAATAATCCTACAGAATGCCACGCAGTGATATCTTTTACTGATAGAGATGAAGATGATTTTGTGCATGGGCACATAAAACCTCTATACTTATCTGGAAAAGTCAATGATGTAGATATCTGAAGAGCTTTCATTGACAATGGTTCAGGAGTCAACCTCATGCCCATTCGTACACTTCATCGATTGGGCCTCACGGAATCTGATTTATCTCCTTCTACCATGATGTTACAAGGATATGATAAAAATGAACAAGAACCACTGGGAGATGTTACACTCATAACTCAGTTTGGAGATCTTGTATCCAATTCGGATTTCATGATTGTTGATCAAGACTCAGCTTTCAATGTCTTGCTTGGAAGACCCTGGCTACATCAGCATGTAGCTATCCCTTCATCATACCATCAATGTCTCAAATACTGTTTCAATGGTCAAGTTGGAACATTGTATGGTGATAAGGCCCCATTCAATACATGTGAGTCTCAATACATTGAGGCGGAATTTTATCACATGAAGGGAAGAAGGAAATCTACAATAAAGGAAATTACCAAAGTTAATGCCCCATATGGTTTGGAAAAGATTCCAATAAATCCATTTACACATGTGAGTACAGATTATGTGTTACCTATCAGTCAAATTGACAAAATAGACCCAAATCAAAATACTCTTATGGAAAGATCCATAATGTCAATTACGGCAATCGAGCCAGACAGCATGGGAGAAATTGGTAACCTACCAAACAGTGATGAAAGCATAAGTGGTGACGTTTTCATTTCATCAGCTGAAGTCCAACAAGTCTATACTTCGCCAATTAGTCCAGAAGAAGTTATAGCAACATTAGAGGTGAATAATGATGTCGATTCTCAATCCATCATCTCCTCTTTATTTCCCAAAGAAGACCCTTTATTAGGGTCAGAAATGGAAGCTTCTTCTTCAAAATGTGAAAATTTTGACATCTCTTATGATCATGAGAATTTCGTTTTGTCATCTACTATGCAAGTAGAAACGGAAGAAATGGGATGTGATGAAGAGGAAGAGGAAGATATTAGAGATTCTCCACCAGCATTTGAAGAGCGTATCTCTACCACTGTGGATGAACTCAGAGAAGTAAATCTAGGTACAGAGAAAAATCCACGCCCCACTTTAATTAGTACGGCCATGACCCTTGAAGAGAAAGAGATTTATATTTCTTTTCTAAAGAAAAATAAAGATATTTTTTCTTGGAACTATACAGAAATGCCTGGGCTTGATCCTGATGTTGCTACTCATCATTTGGGTTTACCAAAAGAACATCGAGGATTTAAACAAGCCGCGAGAAGAACACACCCAACTTATGCTTCCAAAATTGAAGCTGAAGTGGATAAGATGATCAAAGCTAACTTCGTCAGAGAAGTTCAGTATCCCAAGTGGTTGGCTAATATTGTCCCTGTAAAGAAGAAGAACGGACAAATTAGGGTTTTCATCGATTTTAGAGATCTTAATCGGTATTGTCCTAAAGATGATTTCCCAGTTCCGATTACAGAACTCTTAATTGATGCAACTGCTGGCTATGAAGTACTTTCCTTCATGGATGGATATTCCAGATATAATCAGATCCGAATGGCCCCAGAAGATTAGGAATCTACGGCCTTCAGAGCCCCTCAAGGTGTGTTTTGTTACCGGGTGATGCCCTTTGGTTTAAAGAATTCAGGTGCAACATATCAACGCGCCATGCATCGTATCTTCAAACCTTTCTTAGGGAAGTTTGTTGAGTGCTATGTGGATGATTTGGTGGTTAAATCCAAACAACCTTCTAATCACTTGGATGATTTAAAAGTTATATTCCACAAGCTTCGACAACATAATTTGAAGATGAACCCCTTAAAATGTGCTTTTGGGGTAACCTCAGGAAAATTCCTCGGCTTTGTTGTACGCCATCGTGGTATTGAAGACGATCCTGAGACGACCAAATCAATCCTTGGTATGTCACCTCCTCAGAATTTGAAATAATTAAGAGGACTTCAAGGACACTTAGCCTATATTCGGTGTTTCATCGCCAATTTGGCAGGCAAAAGTTTACCCTTTACCAAATTGTTGAAGAAAGGAGTCACTTACCAGTGGACTAAAGAATGTCAAGAAGCGTTTGATGTTCTCAAGAAATACCTCTTGAGTCCACCAGTACTCATGCAACCTGTTGAAGTTAGACCACTTATCCTCTATGTGACAGCTCTAGAGTGATCACTGGGTGCCTTTCTCGCTCAAAAGAATGATGCTGGGAATGAAAACAGCCTCTACTATCTTAGTAGAACTATGCTTGAAGCAGAAACCCGGTATTCAAGTATTGAGAAGTGATGCCTGGCATTAATCTTTCTAGTTCAGAAACTGAGACACTACCTGCAACATCACGAGGTCCAATTGGTATCCCACAATAATCCGCTCAAATTCATCCTTAGTCGTCCAATGCTTACAAGACGTCTAGCAAGGTGGGTAGTTATTTTGCAGCAGTTCGACATTCAGTATGTGTCTCAAAAGGCGATAAAGGTCCAAGCTCTGACTAATTTTCTGGCTGAACATCCTTCAGTGGAAGACACGTCTTCAGATATTGAACTCCCTGATGAGGAAGTTTTCTCTATTCAAGAGAATCCTCAAATATGGGAAATGTATTTTGATGGTGCTTCTAGAAGTACAACAGGGAAGAAAATGGAAAATCCTAAATTCAACAAAGTTGGTTTAGGAATTGTGATCATTTCTCCAGATAAGGTAGTGTTACCTTATTCCTTTTTATTGTGGGAAGGTGGTACCAATAATGAAGCCTAATACCAAGCTCTCATTACAGTCTTGGAGTTAGCGCTCCAAGCATAAGTGAATCACTTAAAGGTGAAAGGTGATTCAGACCTGGTAATAAAACAAGTCAATGGAGATTATGCCATCAGAAAAGAAGAATTAATCCCTTTGTATGATTACATCAGAGAGTTAATGGCGGAATTCCCTTCAGAACCGACATTTTCTTATGTCCCAAGATCACAAAATGCTCAAGCTGATGCACTGGATAATATAGCCACAGCTCTAGCAGATCCAAATCGGGACGAGACAACCATCAGTATTGCCCACCGTCGTGCAATTTCACCTTATGTTCAAGCTATAACAGAGGAAATTAATGAAATTAGTCCCATTCCTGAACTATATGGTCATACTACAGGATGGATGTCACCTATCAGGGAATACCTTCAAAATGGAACACTTCCACCTGATAGAGCCAAGAAAGAACAAATCTGGCGACGTGTGGTCAATTTTTCTCTTTATGATAGCCCAAATCACTTAGAGAAAATTCTCTACAAACGTGGTTTTGATGGAGTTCTCTTCAAATGTATTGATGGTGAAGAGACAATGGTTGTCATAAAAGAAGTGCATGCAGGAGTCTGTGGTGCCCACCAGTCTGGACATAGACTGTCTGATCAAATTCAAAGGCTTGGATACTTTTGGCCTTCAATGATACAAGATTGTGTTAATTTCACAAAGAAGTTTCATTCATGCCAAGTATATGCCAACTCCATTCATCAACCTCCAGAGTTGCTTCATACAGCTAAATACTCGTGGCCATTTTCCACATGGGGAATGGATGTGGTGGGACCTTACCCTTCAGCTACGGCCAAGCAGTTTAAGTACATTATTACTGCTACTGATTTCTTTTCCAAATGGGCAGAGGCAGTACCTCTCAAAGAAGTTAGTTCTAAATGCATTGTTAGCTTCATCAAGTCTAACATCATTACTAGATTTGGTGTCCCTCATACCATATTGACGAACAACGGCACCAACTTCTGTTCTTCTGAGGTGAAGAAATTGTATCAAGAATACAACATTAAATCCAACCATTCATCTCGGTATCATGCAGAGGACAATGGCCAAATAGAATCCTTTAACAAGACTCTTTCAAATATACTGCAAAAGATGGTGGATAAAGATAAGAGATCATGGCCTGATAAACTCTTTCATGCTTTATGGGCTTATCAAACTACCATCCGCAATGCAACGCGGTCAACTCCATATTCGTTGATATATGGAACGGAAGCAGTCTTGCCAATTAAAGTTCAATTGCCCTCACTCAGAGTAGCCATTTGTGATCAGTTATCTACAGATGAGCAATCCCAAAAGCTATTGAATGAATTGGAACAGTTAGATGAGAAAAGACTGTGCACTTTGCACCACATGGAAATCTATCAGAATCGAATAGCACGAGATTTTAACAAAAAAGTTCGTCTTCGTTCATTCATTCAGGGAGAATTGGTATTGGTTCTCAGAACACCAATGATACCAGGAAAGAAGCCTCCCAAGCTTGAACCAAAATGGGAAGGACCTTATTCAATACATAAGGTCTACTCCAATGGAGCTTATTCATTAATCTCAATGGATGGAGAACTCATCACGACTCCAACCAATGCCAGATTTCTGAAGAAATATTTTGTATAAACACAAAATATGGTCCCCAGAACCAAGATTCTTACAATTGGTTCATACAGCAATGGTCCAGTATGACCTTAAACTACAACTACGTCCAACATGACGTTAAACTGTAGGAAAGTCCCTTTTTCGTTCAACATGACGTTAAACTGTAGGAAAGTCCTTTTTTCGTCCAACATGACGTTAAAATGTAGAAAAGAAGATGTCCCCGCAACATGACACTAAATTGTGCAGCACCAGTTCGTCCTTGCTATATGACGTTAAACTATACATCAATGGTCCAGTATGACCTTAAACTGCAACTTCGTCCCACACGACATTAAACTGTGAAAAATTTCCCTAAAAAAAAGTCATGTATGACTTTAAACTACAACATGGTCCAGTATGACATTAAACTGCACCATCCATGGTCCATGCATATGAACCTAAAATATTTGAAAGTCCATTACGTCCGGAAAGACGTTAAACTACAAAATCATCAAAGGTCCTGTATGGCCTTAAAACAACACCACCGTCCAGCAAGACATTAAACTGCACCATCCACGGTCCATTTATATGACCTTAAACTATTTTCCCTTTTTTTCCAACATGACACTAAACTGTAGAAAAAATCCCCAATGCGTCCAACATGACGTAAACGGTGTGTTATTTTGTCCTTACTGCATGACATTAAACTGTGCAGTCCCCCTTTTTTGTCCAACATGATGTTAAACTGTATTTTCCTCGTCGTCCTAACTACATGACGCTAAACTGTACAGAAATTCCTTGATATGTCCTACATGACATTAAACTGTATTTTGTCCCTGCTACATGACACTAAACTGTGCAGCACCAATAGTCCTAACTACAAGACTTTAAACTGCATAGTCCCTTTATATGTCCTGCATGACATTAAACTATGCATCGTTAAGGTTGTTGTTACCTCTTGTTTCTCACACCGAGTATGACTCACGTGAGCTTAGAGAAAACCTCAACCGTAACACTCTCTTTGGGCCGCTAACCATGTATAAGTCCCAACAACATTTTTTTAGGTCGTTGTCCCCAAGAACAACTTGATCATTAATTCATTCTTTAATTGAACTACACGGACTTTGATCCTTTCCCTCCAAGCTGGGTATGTAGGCAACCTCCCAGGGTTCAATCCCAAAAACAATCTCTTCACATCGGTTTACCACCATCTCATATGATGTTGATTCGTGAAACCGCCCCTAGAATCAATATCTTTACATTGATTCACTTTCGTCCTTGTTATATGACGTTAAACTATGCAACACTTTTGTCCGGTACGATAATAAACTACAATACTCTTTGATTTCCTCATTTGAGAGAGAACTATTATTGACATTGATTTTTCAATCATGTTTCATTTCAAAAGACTACGTGCATACATGGTAATGCCTAAACTTTTTATCTCAGGTTAAACCATCATTGCACTAAAGTCCCCTTTCACCCTTCACATGTACGAACCAAATTTGTACAAAGGGTAGTTCTAGACCTACGTGGGCTTGATTCCCATCCTTATGGGATACGTAGGAATGTTCGAGTATCCCTCGAATCCAGCCCCAAGTATTTTGGGCCTAACCCCAAATTTCACTTTCAGTCCCTTGGCTGAAAAGTCCTCATGAAAACACACACTGTGTATTCATTATTATGGTCCGAACTCTATGACCCTAAACTAAGATCTCTCATATTTTCGTCTTGCACGACGTTAAACTGCATTTCAAGAACTACGTATGGCTTGATTCTCATTCTTATGAGATACGTAGTGAAGTCCAAAATTTCAATTCATGACCCATCCACAACATGATTATGGTTATCATTGACCTATGTATCTCTATATACATTGGACGATACCCATCTTTATGTGTTATAATCCTAAACCTTAAATATTTTCAGATCTTCATAACCCTTTTCATAACTTTTAGTCACAAAAATGTCAAACTTCTGAGAATTCTTTTGTCTGACTATGCAGCACGTGCCCATAGGTGGCCTTGCATAAACAGTCCACATAATAAACTTGTTATCCAAAAGATACTATTTTATTTAACTATGCAGCCAATGCCCTTAGGTGGCCCTATATAATTCAACCCCCTAACAGGTTTGTTAAATGATGGTAACTTCATTCTTGGGAAGAATGCCTCTTTTGTCCTTATTTGTCTTAAACGACGGTATGTAGGGATCTGCAAGAAAATAGTCATCCTTAACATATTTGTCTCATATCCTTTTTTATGATCTGAAAGTATTCAAGTCTATGGTTTATTCTTCTTCCCTACGTTTGGGTCAGACCTTCGTAGGAGTGATGTTCATCAAGTTCTTCGATAATCTTGTCTGGAAATATCTTCTCCATATTCAAGTACCTCTTTCCATACAACAAACTCTATACTTTGGAAGATTTGAATCTCCATAAACTTTCACTGGCTTTTAGCACTAGGAAAGTAACTTTCTGAGAGTTCTTTTTGCCTGACTATGCAGCACGTGCCCATAGGCGGCCTTGCATAAACAGTCCACATAACAGACTTGTCAGCCAAAAAAATGCTATTTTATTTAACTATGCAGCCAATGCCCTTAGGTGGCCCTGCATAATTCAACCCCCTAACAGGTTTTGTTAAATAATAGTAACTTCATTCTTGGAAACTACTTATTCTAATGCCTTTTATCTCTTTTTCATATCATTCCTCAGATTCAAATATTCTTAAGCCATAGTTTACATTTTTTCTCCCTCATACTTGAGTATGGTAATATGTTTTCAGATAAATTGTCAAGGAATTGAATCAATTTTAATCCATTATGGTCAAAGCTATTTCGACCTTGAACATTATCCCCTTTATGTCTGGCATCCATGACTTTAAACTGCCCACAGAAGACAAAGGAACTCCGAATAAAAGTCAAGTTCCAGCTCACTAAATATACATTTTTGTATGATTTAGGTAATATTGAGCAATTAAAAGATTCAAAGTTTGTAGGGTTATTTTTAATAATCCTAGTAAAAATCAAACTATGCTTACTAGTCCCATTGGCTTAAGTAAATTTGAAGCAGGTAATGAAAGAATGCAGGTACAAATGATTGAAGATGAAAGTGTTTTTCATTGATACACAGGAGATAGAAGGACATCCACAGACTGGAGTCTCTTCTCTTTTTCAAGAATTACAAGAGGCTTTCAACATAACACTTCATTTTATTTACGGCATCCTGAGCTTCATCAGCAACCACCTGGAATTCATTCATTCAACTGGATACAATAAAAGATGCAGTGATACTAGCTCTTCTCGGAACAATTGTAAAAGGATGTTCTTGAGTGCGGTTTGATAAAATTTTCTGCTGATCAAACAGTGACTCTGTTTCTATCCAAGAGACTTGGAAGATGGATACATGGATTTGAGAATGGAGCATTGGAAGTAAAGAGCCATTTGGAGAGAGTACTCTTTTCAGATATTGCTCTAATTCCATGTTTGTCTTCTCTCCACCAACCGGTAGTGGAAAACATTTCAGCCCATGGGTTTTCCATTTTCATATCTGCAAGGAAATGACATAGAGGAAGAACTTGAAAGTTCACACCATTGTTGTTGCTCTTAATGCACAGCATAACCGAAATAGAGGAGTAGCAGTGCAGCTGCATCTCAGGTGTATAATTGTTTGCATTCGGAACATTGACTCCTTGCAGATGACCATAACCACACAGAGGCAGATGGATGCTCTGTGGAAAATTAGGATGATATTTCTTCAAGTACTCAGCCAAATCTGGGAGAGTGTTGTTGCAGATATCATAGTAATCATGGCCAATGATGTTCATCATGTCATCAATCCGCTTGCTAGCCAGTTCATCAGCCGTTCCAATTCCCTTGGGAACCACTGAATCTGCACAAAAGATGAATAAACTAACTCTTAAATGGGTTTATTTTTCATAAAATTTGTGAAGAAATTTTGAAAAAAATGGAAAAGGCATTAAGGCGCGCAAGTATAAACATGGCGCGAAAGTATTCGTGTGTCGCGCTAGTTTTTGACGCGCAAGTGTAAACCGCGCAAGTAAAAATACCTTTACAATTGCGCGACATCAAGGAAACCATTGGAAAATAGAGCAACTTGCGCGGATAAGATAACCTGCACGACGAGAGCTCGAGAAGTTTGAAGTCCAGGAATCCAGATGCTTTGTACGGAGGTGAAGCCATGTATTTATAGGCCAGGAAGCCTATCTGCGCGCCATATACAGTGCGCTCAAAGACTGTGCGACGCCACTTATGCTCCGCCCTCTGTGCCCTGAGGACTTGCGCGCCCCCTTTTCCTTTGGATGTATTCGATTTCCTCAGAGTCAAATCATCTATTTCTCTCCGGATCCAACTCGGAGGGGGGACTTTTGTTGACGCTCCTTTCATCACAGAATCTAAAGATCTGAAAAGGGGAATATATGAGCACAAAGTGATTCAACCTTTGAAGAAAAAATCAAAAATTGACAAAGGAATGAACAAGGAAAACATTGCCCATAGGCTGCACAAGTTCCTTCATGGTCGCGCAAGTGGACTTGCGCGACTCACTTGGCGCGCAAGTGACTTGCGCGACCTAAGTGATAACCGCCCGGTAACCGCTTGGGGTCTTTTTCTACCTATAAATAGACCCTGTGGGCCCCCCATTTGCTAGGATCTTTTTACAGAAACTCGAATTGAAGCTCCCGACGCCCAAGTCTCTTCTCAAAGATTCTGGAACACTTCTAACGTAATTTCTTACCTAGAACAGAAGATCTAAAGAGAAGGAGGAAGGCCTAAGTGTTGAAACTCATCAACACTTGCGCGCCTGAGTGGTCAGCCCTTAAGGAAAGTGGTCACACTTGCACTCCGCCTTATTCCTTCGATAGAACTTGCGCGTCCTTTTCTGGAAGAACCTCAAGAGGATTCTAAAGGGTTTAAGAAAGATTCGCTCAAGTTTTTTTAATGCTGGTTGAAAATCACGCAAGTACCCCACATGTCGCGCAGGTATACCTGCACGACCAATACTTGCGCATCACCGCAAGACTTTCATGACTTTCAAGACTTGTGTGCCCCTGCCTTTTTTGGGTGCCCATATTGTCCATTTTACCCCTCTTAATCCATTTCACCTTTCCTATTCAAGATTCAGTCTTCAAGATACTCTTCAAAGCCATTTATGGCATGATTTCTTGATGTGACTTCCTTATTTGAAAGGAATTCTGTGGAATATCTCTCAAAACATAGTGATTTATACATCTTTATGTCACCAAAGATTGAGAGTTAATTCATTCAACATCATCCTTTAAGATGAGAGAATCCTTAACCTGGGTCTCCTTTTCAGGAATAATCCCCAGTTATAAATTCCTTTAATCTGGGCATCCTTTTCAGGAGCAAGCCCCAAACCTTAATTCTTTATTCTTGGTCCTCCTTTTCAGTAGTAAGTCCCAATCATAAATCCTTTAACCTGGGCTTCCTTTTTAGGAATAAGACCCAGTCATAAATCCACCAAACTTGGGCCTCCTTTTCAGGAGTAAGTCCCAAGTCCCCTTACCTGAGTCTCCTTTTCAGGAATAAGACCCAGTCAAAATCATGGGCCTCCTTTTCAGGAATAAATCCCAGTCATAAATTTTGGGCTTCCTTTTTAGGAGTAAGCCCCAAGTCCCCTAACCTGGGCCTCCTTTTTAGGAATAAGTCCCAGTCATAAATTTTGGGCTTCCTTTTCAGGAGTAATCCCCAAGTCCCTTAATTTCTCTTAACTTGTCCTAAATTACATTTGATATGGGATTCCTTCTCAGGAGTAAAACCCAATTATCAATCCTCTCCTAATTTGGGTTTCCTTTTCAGGAATAAGTCCCAAGTTAGAGTATTCAAAATCTCCGTGAAGCACATATACCTTTATGGACCCTGTTCCAGGATTTTCTCCCTAAAGTAAATCCTAACCTTCATTTATCTGGGCAGTCATACATACATAAGCCTCAAATCATTTCTTATGATTACATCTTTCATGGCCCAATTTTCTATCTTATTACCAGTACCTCTTGTTTCTCACACCGAGCATGACTCACATGAACTTAGAGGGTAAAAGTAATTATGACATCCTTCTTTGAGCCATTAATCATAAATATCATACTCTATTTCTCAAACTACGTGGGTTCTGATTCCTTTCCCAAAACAAAGGATACGTAGGTAGCCCATCTGCGGGTTCGATCCCAACATTGAAATAATCCATGTCCTTCTGAATGACGATAAACTTCAAGTGCCCCACTGAGTGGCTTTAAAACCAGCCTGGTCACCATAATGACCAAGAGACTTTTATATAAATGTTTTGAAGGGTACCATTGACCAAGAATCTCTAAATAGATACAGATGATTCTCTATTGATGAAGAACCTCGAATACATATAAAAGATTCTCTAAATTTCTTACATATTTAATCATTGCTTGTTAAAACTAAAGGTAAGATCATTTTATACTTGGTAATGTAATAAGGATTCACGAACATAACTTAAATCTATAAAGAGAGTCCCGGAGTAGACAATAATTCCCCTTAAAAAGGTGTGATGAGTCCGACCTCCCATCCTCTCGACCAATGCAAATTCCTAAGCCTCATTAGTCCACAAACTAATGAGCGCCTACCTTTAGAAAGTAGGTCCAAATGGATGTGGAATCATTGGATGTTTCTGGTTCTACGAAAAAACCCTATAGAAACCGATCGGAACGTTTGAATCTCCCATCCAGGAGGTCATCCCCGAATTTCGTGTGAAACAGCAGCATAGTCAGAATCAACAAAACCAACAATGTCATCATTAAAATTAGTATTCAGGACATATCGAATGCACAATTTATCAGACATGGAAACATACCTTAATAACCATTTTAAATCATGCCAATGTTCCTTACCAGGTTTTCCCATAAACCTACTCAAAGTACAAACAGCAAAGGCTAAATCTAGCTTGGAACAGACCATGCCATACATAAGACTCCCCACAATATTTTCATATGGAATTTTATTCATAAAGGCAGTCTCATCTTCATTATTAGGTGATTGATTCAAGGACAACTTAAGGTGTTGACCTATGGGAATTTTAATAGGTTTAACATTCTCAAACAGATATCTTTTTAATACCTTCCTAATATAAGCATACTGGGATAAGTACAAGGTTCTAGCCTTCCTATCCCGAATTATATCCATACCAAGAATTTGATTTGCATGGCCTAAGTCTTTCATTTAAAAGGCACAGTTCAACTGGTGCTTAACAACATTTATAATCCTCATGTTTTTGCAGATTAACAACATGTCATCAACGTATAATAAAAGATAAACATGCTCATGTTTAATAGTCTTGAAGTATACACATGCATCAAATCTGTTTCTAGAAAACTGATTTTCAATCATAAAGGAATCAAACCTTTTATACCATTGTCTCGAAGATTGCTTAAGTCCATACAAGGACTTCTGTAAAAGACAAACATGATTAGGTTTGAATAAATTTGAAAATCCTTCAGGATGTGTCATATAAATAATCTCATCCAGGTTACCATGTAAAAAAGAAGTTTTAACATCGAGTTGTTCAATATGCATATCAAATTTGGCAGCAAATGCAAGCAGGATTCGAATGGATGAATACTTAACAACAAGGGAGAATATTTCACTATAATCAATTCCTTCACGCTGTAGAAAACCTTTTGCTACCATACAGGCTTTAAATTTGATTTTATTTTCTCTTACATTGTTCTCCTTTTTCTTATAGATCCATCTACAACCTATAACTTTCTGGTTATTGGGTCGAGGAACAACAACCCAAGTGTTGTTCTTAAGAAGGGAATTCATCTCCTCTTGCATCGCTCTCAGCCAACTCTTGGATTCTTTGGACTTAATGGCTTGCTTATAAGTTTGGGGCTCATCATTGGACAGATCCTGAGCTACATTAAAAGCATAGGCAGCAATGTCTGCCTGGTTGAAATGAGCTGGGGTCTAATAACCCTTCTCTCTCTGTCTCGGGTAAGCTGATAGCTGCTCAGGTCATCCGATTATGGGGCCTCAGGTTCTGATTCCGAACTGGAATCTGATTCAGGTTGGGATTGGGTGACCATGGGAGAAGTATCAGTACTAGACTGTGGCTGGTCACTGGATCTTAAAGGGACTTTAACACCTAGAGGAGTTATGTACCATGAGGGTTCAGTATCTTATTCAGAGGGTCCAGCAGGTTCAAGATCCTTATCTTTGGACATGCCAGGTTCATGGAAAACAACATTGCGGCTGATGATGCATTTCTGGTAACCAGGTTTATCTACCCATAAATGATACCCTTTAACACCTTCTGGATATCCCACGAATATACACTTAACAGCCCTAGGAGCAAGCTTATCATTCCGTGAATGTGCATAAGCTATGGATCCAAAAATCCTAAGGTGACTAAGATTCAGGGGAATGCCCTTCCAGAGTTATTCTGGTGTCTTAAAGGAGTTGGCAGAAGATGGGCAACAATTTATGAGATACACTGCTGTGGAAGAAGCCTCAGCCCAAAAGGACCTGGGGAGTTTTGAGTGGGACAACATACACCTCATGTAACACCCCAAGCTTCTACGGTACGTTTCCCTTTGAATAATGCGATAGCGTGTGTTGTACGCAACCTCGAGTTCTAACACACACCACAACTAATTAAACTAGCCGTTGTGAATAGTAATACCTAATTTTTGAAATTATATATATTTTATATTTGAAAATGGACTTCATTTTTGGACTCGGAATATCGAATTTAGCCTAAGGTGAAATTTTGGTACTTTTCGGATAACTTTCATATTTTGATGAATAGTGAAAATTACTAAATTTTAATTAAAAACAAATTTTTTAATCAAAATAATTAATAGTGATAAATTATGAATTTTAGTAGTTTTAAAGTATATTTAGAATATATTTTTACCATTTAATATAATGTTGGTCATTGGACATAATTTTACAATTAAACCGAACATAAACAAGTGTCAATCTTTTGATAGTTATTATCTCTTAAAAACACGCTTTTTGTTTTGACAGCGGGAATTAATTTTAAATTAATTTCTGCCACTTCTGTGTTTTGAATTTAGGAAAATGGATTCCATATTTTGAATCAGGATGTTCAAATTGTGTAAATAGGTAACTTTTATTTTTAGACATTTTGAATAGTTACTGCGGTAAATATTTTATTTACTATGGTTAAAGGGTAAATCCGGTAAATAAGGGTTAAAAAATAATATTATAATAATACAAAATTACCCTAAAACGTGTCCTAACCTTATTGGTGGACACATACCCGACCATGGGCATCCTTGGGTCAATTTGGGGACCCCTTGGAGCCACTTGTATGTGGTAGGGACACATTATATTAATAAAGTTAAAATAAAAATAAAAATGGCATAAGCTTACATCTTTTATAAGAACAATTTTTACATAGGGTTATACATGTTGGATTTTCGATTATAAATATTCATTAGAAAGCTAAAAATATTTCCTACATAATGATGTTTTATTTATAATTTTTATACATTAAATAATTTATTTTATTTATGACACAATGATGATGCAGTAATTACTAAAATAGTAAAAAATTAACATAATTGATATTATAAATACCCAAATAAATATAATATGAAACTTTTAATGAATTAAACTAATTTTATAGGATAATATGATATATTAGGATTGATTTAATTGACTTTTTTCTAAGTAATCAATCTGTTAAGAGTTTCACAAAAATCAACTATTGAATAGTGTCAAAATTGACATAAAAGAGTTCTTAAAAAAAATATTATATTATTAATTGATATTAAATTCCTAAAAATCTAAGGTTCGGCCAAGAGACTTATATTATGATAGGTTAATCATTAATGGACCACTTGGGGGTATCTTGGATGTATATAGTAAGTTTATTAACCATATTATATAAAAATACAAAGAGACATTGTAAAAGTGAAACTAATTAACTTAGAGTTAATACTTAAAGATAAGGTTAATATAAGTACCCAAACCTGTCTAAATTCTATTGGTTGAGTGGTTTTAGACCTATCCCCACCTTAACCTTTGAATAATCAACTTTGGAGCCATTATAAACCGAATATGAATTTATTATAAATTAATATTTCTAGCTTTTCCAAAGGTGCCCCTCACCCCTCTTATAAAAGGGCACCCCTCCTTCTCATTTCTTCACACCTTCAAAGCCTTTTGGTTCGGCCAAACTCTGCCCAAATACTCTCCCAACATCCCTCACTACAACCTAGAGGCCTTAGTTTGATCAGAAAGCCAACCTAAGGAGCCCTTTTGATCAAATCAAAAGGAAGAACCCGAAGAAGAGGTAATGATTTCACCACCCTTTTCTAAGTTCATTTCTTCTTCCACTTCTTCTTCCTTTGTTCTTACCATTCTAAAATAATAACTCCAGTATCTTACATATACTGTGATGTTATTATAAGTATGGTACAACCATATTCAGTATTCTATCCACCCTTTGAATAACATGTCATCATACGTGCGTACGTACGGCTTACCGTCTCCACGTCGTGGTGTAATTGTTATTCAATATAATATTATTTGGATGGGTATAATAATGATGTGTAACTCATGTAAATAATAAATATAACATGTTAATGATTCTGTATATATGATATACCATTCATTTATATATTATTTTAATATCAAAAGAATGATATTGTCGCTCGTGCGTACGTACGGACTACCGTCTCCACGAACGCGATGAGATTCATTCTCCATCGTATCCATTCAAGTATAATTATCATTTTATGATTTAAAAATGATGTTTAAGGACTTGATATCATTATGGATATGAATAAGATACAACAAACATGGCTTATGTAACAAAACATATAAAAGAAAATGAGTAAGTTAACACCCGAAACGATGATAATTCTAAGATATTATTAATAAATCAATGTTAAAAGATCATATATGATGTCATATTAATATATATGATTCTTGTATAATTTAATAACAACTATTTCACCATTATACAGGAGGTTAACCTACTCCAACCAAGGAAAAGTACAAGGTAAGGGTTATTTCACAATCTCTTCATTATCCGAGGTTGTTTATATGTAATAATCTACTGGGATCTCTTTATCATCCACATCCATGTTTCTTCAAAATGTATTTCAAAACATTTTTACTATTTACAAGAATATGGGTTAAAGTCATTTATACCCTTGTTTGACTTTTTATAAGAGGTTTATAAAGGAATCTTTCCGTCGTTTTCAAAACAAGGTCCTTTTTAACCTTTTCGACAGAATTGAGGTAAGAATGTTTTTTTTAACTTATACGGCGGGTGCGGTTATTTTACGCCGTTATAAAATCTTCAAAGCTTTCCTTACAAGCTTATAAGAATATTTTCAAAGAAAATGTTTTATTTTATATGGATCTTAAATTATTTCAAAATAAAAGGAGATATTTCTTTAAAAAGAATTTTGATTTCATCTATGTCAACATCCTTTGATGGATTTTAAGATTATTTGAAGTTGATTTATTATGATACAAAACTTCTATATTGTATTGAAGGTTTTGTGATATGTTTGACTGTGGATGTGCTATTTTTATACCATTCATAGTTTATTGTGAAAGTATTGACATTTCGTATGCTAGTTTTAATACGAATGTTTATGTTATGTTTAAACATTTTCATATGGGAATGCATTGGACTTAATAAGTGACGGGTGGAGCCCGCTATAGCTCCTCGATGCATCGGTAGGTCTCATGAGACAAACTAGTGTCTTGGCACAAGGCCTTGACAAAATCTTATTTGTAGTCTTGGCACGAGGCCTTGGCTATGTGGTTATGATAGTCTGGCATTATGCATTCCAACATTATGAAAGTGGTTATTGATATTGCATGTGATTATTCGATTAGTAGAATATCCATGTGAACAAGTAAATGGCATTATTTCATTTTACTTTTGCCATACTATGTTGAAGTTCAATTTTAAAAGGCTTTTGTTTTAGTAATTCATTGCCTTAAATGTTTATGCTTATTTTGAATGTTCCGCTATATTGTTATCCTTACTGGGCATTTGAGCTCACCCCTTTTCTATGTTTTATTTTTCCCAGGTAGTGAAGAAGTAATTTATGAATGACTTGCAGGGATATTATGAGGGGTTAATAGTGTGGATATGAAGACTTTGTTGTTGTAGTAGTTTTTCACTTTGAAATGTAATGTAAAACTTTATGATTATATCTAGTGTTTCCAAGGCTACTAAACCAATAGGTCTTTCGAGATTTGATCTTTCTTGTGATCATGCCAAGATAATTATAGTGGGGCTGGTGATGCAACTGGTGCTGATCAGCTAATCACCATACTGGGACAACTTACTCAGGTTATGAATAATAACCTTACCCGTATCGAGCACCCTGATCCGCAGCGTGGAGGATCAATGTTAGATCGATTCATGAGGCAAAAACCACCAAATTTCAACGGGAATACAAATCCCTTAGTAGCTGAGCAATGGATATTTTCCCTAGAGAAAATATTTCAGGCTTTGGGGAGCAGTGAAAGGGAAAAAGTTACCATGGCAGTTTACCGCCTCACTGGAGATGCTGATCAATGGTGGTCATTGATTCAAAACATGAAGGAAGATGATGAAGTATCAAACATGGAATGGAGGGAGTTCAAAGATCTGTTTTTAGAAAAATACTTTCCTCGCGACCATCGAGCAGATATGGAAAGGCAATTTCTGAGTCTGAGACAAAAGGAGGATGATAATGTCACAAAGTATGAGGCTAACTTTACAAGGTTAGCGAGGTATGCTGGAGATTATATTCGCAACCCAAGAAGTAAGATTGATCGTTTCTTTGATGGGTTAAAACCATTTCTCCGTCGAGCATTAGTCTCACAATCCTTTTCATCGTACGAAGACATTGTCTCATGTGCTATCAAGACCGAAAAGGAATTCTCTAAGTCTTATGACTTTAAAGCAAAGAAAGAGAAGAAGAGACCTGCTGATCAATCTGGGAATGGAAATAAGGGGAAGAAAGGAAAGGTTGAATATCCATCATGTGTTAAATGTGGGAAGAAACACCCTGGTACTTGCTTGAAGGGAATGGGAGTCTGTTACAAGTGTGGTGAAAAAGGCCACCAAGCTCATGATTGCAAGGGGAAGAAGGAAGCTACCAACGTTCAGTGCTACAATTGCAGGGAGATGGGGCATTATGCAAATGCATGCCCTAAGCGTCAGGAGAACTTACCTCAGAAAAGGCCAAGGGATCAAGGCCAGGCTTATGCTATCACTACTGCAGAGGTAAAAGCTCCAAAAGACGTGGTGGCAGGTAATTTAATGGTTTCCTCAAGTTTAGCAAATGCATTATTTGATTCTGGATCATCGCATTGTTTCATATCTTCCCAGTTTGCTAAGAAAATTAGATATTTCCAATTTGATTTAATAAGGGAGTTGTCAGTTAAAACTCCTAAGGGAAGTATCGTTGCAACAAAGTTTTGTGAATCAGTCCCCATTAGAGCACATAAATTTTCTTTATCTGCTGATTTCATCGTCATACCTATGATTGAGTTTGATATAATCCTCGGTATGGACTGGCTTTCAGACTATGATGCGAAGATATATTGTAAGAAGAAAGAGGTTACGATTCTTGATGATAATGATAAGGAGCACCTTATTTTTAGAGCAGAATCGTCACCACCTAATTCTTATTTAGATCCACCCCCAGTAGTTCAACTTAATTCAATTATCGGGGAGGAAGAGAATGAAATAACTGTCGGTGAGGAAAGGAATGTTCAAATAGAGGATGTACCTATTGTGAAAGAATTTTTAGATGTATTTCCGGAAGATTTACCTGGACATCCTCCAGAACGAGAAGTTGAGTTTTCTATTGATTTGATTCCTGGATCAAGGCCTATATCGAAGACCCCTTATAGAATGGCCACTGTAGAGCTAGTCGAACTAAAGAAACAACTAGAGGAATTGAGTAATAAGGGATTTATTCGCCCTAGTGTTTCTCCATGGGGAGCCCCTGTTCTTTTTGTTAAAAAGAAAGATGGATCTATGAGGTTATGTATCGACTACAGGGAGATCAATGCTATAACAATAAAGAACAAGTATCCCCTACCTCGTATTGATGATTTATTTGACCAACTGCATGGAGCTCAATACTTTTCAAAGATTGACCTTCGATCTGGATACCATCAGTTGTGTGTGAAGAAGGAAGACATTCCGAAAACAGCATTTCGAACCAGGTATGGGCATTACGAGTTTACTGTAATGCCGTTTGGATTGACTAATGCACCATCTGTATTCATGGATCTGATGAATAGAGTTTTCAAGGAGTATCTCGATGAATTTGTGGTAGTATTTATTGATGATATATTGGTATACTCCAAAACCTACAAAGATCATGAAAATCACTTGCGCATTATCTTGAAGACTCTGAGGAGGCATGAATTATATGGAAAGTTTAGCAAGTGTGAATTCTGGCTTCAGGAGATTTCTTTTCTTGGCCATATTGTCTCTAAAGATGGAATCTATGTTGATCCTTCTAAGACCAAGGCAATCCAAGAATGGCCAGCACCTACGAGTATAACTGAGGTACGTAGTTTTATTGGTTTGGAAGGTTATTATCGACGTTTCGTCCAGAATTTTGCCCGATTGGCTAACCCATTAACGAAGCTCACACGTAAAGGGGTTAAATTTGTTTGGAAAAAAGAGTGTGAAGAATGTTTTGAAGAACTGAAGAGAAGATTAGTCAATGCTCCTATATTGACTCTACCATCGGGGAATGATGGGTTCGTTATTTATAGTGATGCATCAAAGAAAGGACTTGGCTGTGTCCTTATGCAGAATGATAGAGTTATTGCCTATGCATCACGACAGTTGAAAATTCATGAACAAAACTATCCTACTCATGATCTCGAGTTAGCAGCAGTGATCTTTGCTTTGAAAATATGGAGGCACTACCTCTATGGTGAAAACTGTGAGATTTATACTGATCACAAGAGTTTGAAGTATATTTTCTCACAAAAAGAACTCAACATGAGGCAAAGGAGATGGCTTGAATTACTCAAGGATTATGATTGCACGATACACTACCACCCAGGGAAGGCAAACAAGGTGGCAGATGCTTTGAGTAGAAAAGACCATGGAGTTTTGAACAATATGAGAATTGAAAGGGATCCAATTTTCATGGAGCTAGTGAAGATGGACATGAGAATAACCAGGGAAGGTGAAACATCAATGCTTTTTCAAATGGTTGCCAAACCATCTTTACTAGAAAGGATTAAGAGTTCTCAGACTGATGATGAAGAATTCCAAAAGAAGATTAAAGCTGTGAATGATGGGAGATTGAGAGACTTTGCGTATGAAGGTGGAATTTTGAAATTCGGGAAGAGACTTTGTGTTCCCAATATACCTGATCTAAAAAGGGAATTGTTGGATGACGCTCATAGTTCCAATTTCTCTATACACCCTGGGAGCACCAAAATGTATAGGGATTTGAAGGAACATTTTTGGTGGGACAACATGAAGAGGGAGATTGCTGATTTTGTGTCAAGGTGTATGGTTTGTCAACAAGTGAAAGCTGGAAGGCAACAGCCTGGAGGAGTCATGCAACCTCTTCCCATACCGGAGTGGAAATGGGACAATGTTACGATGGACTTTGTCATGGGGCTACCAAAGACTCCTAGAAGGAATGATGCAATATGGGTGATTGTTGATCGTCTTACCAAGTCAGCACATTTTCTTGCTATAAGAGAAGATCTACCCCTGGAACGTCTAGCAAGACTATATATTAATGAAGTTGTGAGACTTCATGGAGTACCCCTATCGATTGTTTCTGATCGTGACCCCCGTTTTACTTCAAGATTTTGGAAAAGTCTTCAGAAATCCCTGGATACTGAACTTCATTTGAGCACTGCTTACCACCCTCAGACAGATGGACAATCAGAACGGACTATTCAAACCTTAGAAGACATGTTGAGATCTTGCTCACTTGACTTTCAGGGTATGTGGGATCAATATTTACCTCTGGTAGAATTTTCCTATAACAATAGCTTCCATTCGAGTATTCAGATGGCACCATATGAAGCGTTATACGGAAAGAGATGTCGTACACCAACCTGTTGGGATGACGTCGGTGAAAGAAAACTTGTAGGTCCAGAACTGGTGGAGGAAACGATGGAAAAGGTAAAGGTAATCCAAAATCACATCAAAGCAGCTCAAAGTAGGCAGAAGAGCTATGCCGATAATCGAAGGAAGGATTTGGAATTTCAAGTCGGTGATCATGTTTTCCTGAAGGTATCTCCGTGGAAGGGAGTCATACGTTTTGGTAAGAAAGGCAAATTGAGTCCCAGGTACATCGGACCTTTCGAAATTCTAGAACGAATTGGGGCTGTAGCTTACCGATTGGCAATGCCGCCAAGTCTCTCCAAAGTTCACGATGTGTTCCACGTATCTCTGTTGAGAAAATACATGCCTGACCCAACGCATGTACTCACCTATGAGGAATTAGAACTGGAACCCGATCTGTCTTATTGTGAAGAGCCCGTCAGGATTCTTGATGCAAGAGAACAAGTACTGAGAAACCGGACGACGCGTCTGGTAAAAGTTTTGTGGAGGAATCATAAGATGGAAGAGGCAACGTGGGAACCCGAGGAACTTATGATGAAGAACCACCCGAGTCTTTTTATGCAGTAATACCCTAGAAATTGCGAGGACGCAATTATTTGAAGGAGGGGAGAATGTAACACCCCAAGCTTCTACGGTACGTTTCCCTTTGAATAATGCGATAGCGTGTGTTGTACGCAACCTCGAGTTCTAACACACACCACAACTAATTAAACTAGCCGTTGTGAATAGTAATACCTAATTTTTGAAATTATATATATTTTATATTTGAAAATGGACTTCATTTTTGGACTCGGAATATCGAATTTAGCCTAAGGTGAAATTTTGGTACTTTTCGGATAACTTTCATATTTTGATGAATAGTGAAAATTACTAAATTTTAATTAAAAACAACTTTTTTAATCAAAATAATTAATAGTGATAAATTATGAATTTTAGTAGTTTTAAAGTATATTTAGAATATATTTTTACCATTTAATATAATGTTGGTCATTGGACATAATTTTACAATTAAACCGAACATAAACAAGTATCAATCTTTTGATAGTTATTATCTCTTAAAAACACGCTTTTTGTTTTGACAGCGGGAATTAATTTTAAATTAATTTCTGCCACTTCTGTGTTTTGAATTTAGGAAAATGGATTCCATATTTGGAATCAGGATGTTCAAATTGTGTAAATAGGTAACTTTTATTTTTAGACATTTTGAATAGTTACTGCGGTAAATATTTTATTTACCATGGTTAAAGGGTAAATCCGGTAAATAAGGGTTAAAAAATAATATTATAATAATACAAAATTACCCTAAAACGTGTCCTAACCTTATTGGTGGACACATACCCGACCATGGGCATCCTTGGGTCAATTTGGGGACCCCTTGGAGCCACTTGTATGTGGTAGAGACACATTATATTAATAAAGTTAAAATAAAAATAAAAATGGCATAAGCTTACATCTTTTATAAGAACAATTTTTACATAGGGTTATACATGTTGGATTTTCGATTATAAATATTCATTAGAAAGCTAAAAAGATTTCCTACATAATGATGTTTTATTTATAATTTTTATACATTAAATAATTTATTTTATTTATGACACAATGATGATGCAGTAATTACTAAAATAGTAAAAAATTAACATAATTGATATTATAAATACCCAAATAAATATAATATGAAACTTTTAATGAATTAAACTAATTTTCTAGGATAATATGATATATTAGGATTGATTTAATTGACTTTGTTCGAAGTAATCAATCTGTTAAGAGTTTCACAAAAATCAACTATTGAATAGTGTCAAAATTGACATAAAAGAGTTCTTAAAACAAATATTATATTATTAATTGATATTAAATTCCTAAAAATCTAAGGTTCGGCCAAGAGACTTATATTATGATAGGTTAATCATTAATGGACCACTTGGGGGTCTCTTGGATGTATATAGTAAGTTTATTAACCATATTATATAAAAATACAAAGAGACATTGTAAAAGTGAAACTAATTAACTTAGAGTTAATACTTAAAGATAAGGTTAATATAAGTACCCAAACCTGTCTAAATTCTATTGGTTGAGTGGTTTTCGACCTATCCCCACCTTAACCTTTGAATAATCAACTTTGGAGCCATTAGAAACCGAATATGAATTTATTATAAATTAATATTTCTAGCTTTTCCAAAGGTGCCCCTCACCCCTCTTATAAAAGGGCACCCCTCCTTCTCATTTCTTCACACCTTCAAAGCCTTTTGGTTCGGCCAAACTCTGCCCAAATACTCTCCCAACATCCCTCACTACAACCTAGAGGCCTTAGTTTGATCAGAAAGCCAACCTAAGGAGCCCTTTTGATCAAATCAAAAGGAAGAACCCGAAGAAGAGGTAATGATTTCACCACCCTTTTCTAAGTTCATTTCTTCTTCCACTTCTTCTTCCTTTGTTCTTACCATTCTAAAATAATAACTCCAGTATCTTACATATACTGTGATGTTATTATAAGTATGGTACAACCATATTCAGTATTCTATCCACCCTTTGAATAACATGTCACCATACGTGCGTACGTACGGCTTACCGTCTCCACGTCGTGGTGTAATTGTTATTCAATATAATATTATTTGGATGGGTATAATAATGATGTGTAACTCATGTAAATAATAAATATAACATGTTAATGATTCTGTATATATGATATACCATTCATTTATATATTATTTTAATATCAAAAGAATGATATTGTCGCTCATGCGTACGTACGGACTACCGTCTCCACGAACGCGATGAGATTCATTCTCCATCGTATCCATTCAAGTATAATTATCATTTTATGATTTAAAAATGATGTTTAAGGACTTGATATCATTATGGATATGAATAAGATACAACAAACATGGCTTATGTAACAAAACATATAAAAGAAAATGAGTAAGTTAACACCCGAAACGATGATAATTCTAAGATATTATTAATAAATCAATGTTAAAAGATCATATATGATGTCATATTAATATATATGATTCTTGTATAATTTAATAACAACTATTTCACCATTATACAGGAGGTTAACCTACCCCAACCAAGGAAAAGTACAAGGTAAGGGTTATTTCACAATCTCTTCATTATCCGAGGTTGTTTATATGTAATAATCTACTGGGATCTCTTTATCATCCACATCCATGTTTCTTCAAAATGTATTTCAAAACATTTTTACTATTTACAAGAATATGGGTTAAAGTCATTTATACCCTTGTTTGACTTTTTATAAGAGGTTTATAAAGGAATCTTTCCGTCATTTTCAAAACAAGGTCCTTTTTAACCTTTTCGACAGAATTGAGGTAAGAATGTTTTTTTTAACTTATACGGCGGGTGCGGTTATTTTACGCCATTATAAAATCTTCAAAGCTTTCCTTACAAGCTTATAAGAATATTTTCAAAGAAAATGTTTTATTTTATATGGATCTTAAATTATTTCAAAATAAAAGGAGATATTTCTTTAAAAAGAATTTTGATTTCATCTATGTCAACATCCTTTGATGGATTTTAAGATTATTTGAAGTTGATTTATTATGATACAAAACTTCTATATTGTATTGAAGGTTTTGTGATATGTTTGACTGTGGATGTGCTATTTTTATACCATTCATAGTTTATTGTGAAAGTATTGACATTTCGTATGCTAGTTTTAATACGAATGTTTATGTTATGTTTAAACCTTTTCATATGGGAATGCATTGGACTTAATAAGTGACGGGTGGAGCCCGCTATAGCTCCTCGATGCATCGGTAGGTCTCATGAGACAAACTAGTGTCTTGGCACAAGGCCTTGACAAAATCTTATTTGTAGTCTTGGCACGAGGCCTTGGCTATGTGGTTATGATAGTCTGGCATTATGCATTCCAACATTATGAAAGTGGTTATTGATATTGCATGTGATTATTCGATTAGTAGAATATCCATGTGAACAAGTAAATGGCATTATTTCATTTTACTTTTGCCATACTATGTTGAAGTTCAATTTTAAAAGGCTTTTGTTTTAGTAATTCATTGCCTTAAATGTTTATGCTTATTTTGAATGTTCCGCTATATTGTTATCCTTACTGGGCATTTGAGCTCACCCCTTTTCTATGTTTTATTTTTCCCAGGTAGTGAAGAAGTAATTTATGAATGACTTGCAGGGATATTATGAGGGGTTAATAGTGTGGATATGAAGACTTTGTTGTTGTAGTAGTTTTTCACTTTGAAATGTAATGTAAAACTTTATGATTATATCTAGTGTTTCCAAGGCTACTAAACCAATCGGTCTTTCGAGATTTGATCTTTCTTGTGATCATGCCAATGTTATGTAATTAATGCACCGACTCTGGGTAGCTGGGGTCGGGGCGTTACACCTCACCCTCTCAAGGATAGTCCTATTCATTCTCTCTGCTAACCCATTCTGTTGTGGAGTATCTACTACGGTTCGGTATCTTTTAATTCCTTCTGATTCAGAATATTCAATAAACTCATTAGATAGATATTCTAAACCATTATCGGTCCTAAGGGCTTTAAGTTTCTTGTTACTTTCACTCTCTACAGAATATTTCCATTTCTTAAAAGTCTGAAAGGTATTAGACTTGTGTTTAAGTATATAAATCCATACTCTCCTGGAGAAATCATTAATGAAGGTAACAAAGTATAAGCCTCCACCATGGGAGGTAACTCTAGAAGGACCCCATAAATCAGAAAGCACACATTCGAGAGGCTCTTTAGCCTTATACAAAGACCTGCTGAAACTTACCCTCCTAGATTTCCCATACACACAGTCTTCACAAAAGGGAAGACTGTTCGAAGTAATATTGCTTAACAGACCCTGTTTTTGGAGTTCACTAAGACCCTTGGCACTAACATGCCCTAGTATCCTATTCCACAAAGTAGTGGAATCCAATCCTGAGCCATAAGAGGCATTCAAATGATCTCTATGAACCTTACCATCTAACACATACAGGCCATTGTGAAGGGTTCCTTTCATTACTATGAGGGATCCTCGAGCTATTCTAAGGCTTTCAGATCCAGACTTGAAGATGTACCCTCTTTGGTCAAGTATTCCTAGGAATATTAGGTTTCTTTTCAGTTCGGGTATCCACCTAACTTCCTCTAGAGACCTGACAGACCCATCATGAAGCTCAAGAGATATTGAGCTTATTCCCATAATGTGGCAGCTCTTGTTATTCCCTAGAAAAACCTCACCGGACTTGACTTCCCTTAACTCAGTAAAGAACTCCTTCCTAGGACACATGTGGAATGAGCATCCTGAATCTAGAATCCACTCATTTGTAATGGAAGTATCAGAGACATTCAATACATCATCAATGTCAAAGTCTTGTTCAACTAACAAGGAATGGTCATTATTACTTTCTTTATAGTCACCCTTCCTATTAGGGCAGTTCCTTTTAATGTGCCCGGGTTGTTTACATTGGAAACACTTGATTACCTTACCTTTAGACTTGCTCCTATGTTTCTTAAACCGACCCCTATCTTTTCTTTTACCCCTTAAATCACTTCGGCCTCTTGACTCACTTTTGTCCCTAACATTTAAACCCTCATGCTCAGTTTTTACAATGCCCTTTGTTTACAAATCTTTAGAGATCAAGGCAGATTTAACTTCCTCTAAAGTCAATGTGTCTTTTCCATACATCATAGAGTCTTTAACAGAGTTAAATGAATCATCTAATGATGTTAACAATATGATGGTTTGGTCCTCATCATCCAGCTTAATATCAATTTTGGCCAGGTCTAATAATATTTTATTGAATTCATCAATGTGTATCCTGACTGCAGTTCCAGGGCGCATTTTAAATGTATACAATCTCATTTTCTTATATAGTCTACCAACAAGGGATTTTTTCATATAAAGGGATTACAATTTAGACCAAATACCAGCGGCAGAGGACTCATATGTGACTTCTCTTAAGACCTTGTCTCCTAAAGACAAGAGGATTAAACTACGGGCTTTTCTCAAGGTTTCCTCGGGGACATCTACAAATGAAGTGGAAGCCTGCCCATCAGGGGCAGTAGTGGTGATTTTATTCCTAGTGCCAGCAAGGGCATCGATAAGGTCGTTGTGATCTAACAAGGCTGTCATCTTAATTCTCCAGAGATTAAAATCATTTTCTCCATCGAACTTATCAATATCAAAATTCATTGAACCCATAATAATAAAACAGAAGGCTCTGATACCACTTGCTGGGGCTAATTATCTAACCCTAATGAAGCCAAGATCCACTGGTTTATTAATCAGAGAACTAATAAAGAAGTTTATTATTAACAGAATAGATGATCCTTGATAAATGTGGAGGAAGGATCTCAGTCGAGATTCAAGATGAATGATGTTGTGCAAGATAATAACGAACAAAAGATATAACGTGCTTCGGTCCCAAGGGGACCTAAGTGCACGGCGAGAACACCACCTAGGGAAACTATTTTATTAAGAAAGAAAGAAAGGGTACAGGCACACAATACAGACTCAAATGAAAAAGTAAAGGACCAGAGAAAATATCTGAGTAGGCCGGGCTTGCTGAACTAGGTGGCAGTGATGAAGCCTATCACGTAGAGTCAGCCCCGTCCACTCCTGGACAGACTCACACACACACACGCAAGAAGGATACAGTAGCATACATATCAAAGAATGAATAAACCACGACAGAGCCAAGATCTTCAAACCAGATCTTGGATACGGTGGAAAAGAATGTAAAACTGTTACCCCTTGAAGCGTAGCCGTCAAAGAACCCAAGTACCGGGACGATCACCACTGAATCTCCACCGGAAGAGATATCCGGGTACAGGAGGTGGCTCGTGCTGCGGCAGTGGGGAGTGCAGGTGTCGGGTGGCTCCTGGTCAGTTCGTTCTTCGTCTTCACAGAGTCGAAGCAGATCCAAGCTCGTTGAGAGCTCTCTCGAAACCAGACTGAATCCTCAACAACTGAAACCCCCTCCTTCTCGTACACAGATAAAGAGAAGCAATCAATGCACAACAGAAGACAGCAGGTGGTGCAGCGGATCAGCGGGATGGATGTCGTGTGGACGACAGAGATCATCGAGACGGTTCGCATAACCGAGGCGAGCCGGCACATAGAGTACGTGGCACCGACCGATTGGAGAGGCATATCGCAAAGCGGATCAAGGCCAGCCAGAAGAAACACAACGAGCGCAAATCCTAGCCATTAGATGATCGGAAATCAATGGCCACAGCAGATCCACGCTAATAATAAGGAAAACAAAGAACCGGGTACAAACACAGTGAACTAGGAAACAAGTTCGGACCGAAATCGGGCAAACAGAACCCCATGCAACAATGCCATGAAAAAACAACAAATCTGCAGAAATGAAAACATAATGTATAAAAAGAAAAAATGAATTAATTTCATTTCAACAGAATGCATGCATACATGTTCAACAAATATCTACCTTGCAATCAAATACAATTCAAGAATTCAAGGATGATGTTCTCGCAACCTACATTATAGAATAGAGACTAAATTCATAAGCCTAAGACAATGCATGAATTTAGATAATGGAACAGCCTTAGTAAAACTATCGGCCGAGTTATCACCAGTGGGTATCTTTTTGACACTCACTTTCCCTGATTCTATAATATCCCTAACAAAATGTAACCTAATGTCTATGTGCTTCGATCTACCATGGCATACATAATTTTTAGATAGATGCAAAGCAGACTGGCTATCACAGTGAACTACTATACTATCAGAAGATAATGAAAACTCATAGAGAGGATTCTTGGTTCCTTAAATCTAAGAACCGATCAAGAGATCATGTCCATGAGCTATAGACATTTGCAATTTCTGACAACATTGAGGCATCTAGCTTGTCCATTGGTTGCTGATGCGCAGTGGGTCCAAGCAATTAATTTATTTTCTCAATGGTCTGATGGCACCATGATGGATTTATACATTGATGTTGCTTCTATACAACAACAACGTCCAATTGAATGAAGACATAGAATTACAAGAGTTGTTGAAGACAGTCCACCCCATGAAATTGAGCTTATTCCAAATGATGCAGTAGAAGAGGAAAACCTAGATGATCTCCTGGATATACATGTCAATCCAACTTTCGATGAGGTGTTTCATAATGATGGATCAGATGGTGACAACAATGCTGATGAGGAGGGACCAACGGAAGATAGGTAGGATGTTTTGAGAAATGAATTAGTTGTACATCAACCTTGACCTACAATAAATCATCCACTACTCTTTTCGTCTTGGTCAGAAGCAATGACATGCGTGCCAGCATTCGACAATACTGTTCTCACACCGGCAACTGAGTTCCCTGGAGTTGTACCAGATAGGTTTAGTGAGGTGGACAAAACCTTATATAATGGAAGGATTTTTCCTAGTAAGGATTCCTTAAAATCATGCTAAAGAGATTTCATATTGAGAGACACTTCAACTATATAGTTCACGAATCATGTCATAGTAAATATGTTATACAGTGTGATAAGTATGGGTATGATTGTAGATTTCACTTGGGGGCGATTCCGGACATTACATTTGGAGGTTGGAGAATGTCGAGGATTAAGGTGGCCCATACTTGTGTTCATCCAAGCCTCACACAATATCATACCTCATTGGATGTAAAATTTGTGTCATCTATTATTGTTGAGATGATTCGGACATGTCAAGATGTTCCAATAGCCCTTGTTCAAGAGAGGATTCAACATACATTCGGTTATAAGATTTCCTATAATAAGGCATGGGTGGAAAAACAGAAGGCAATTGTGAAGGTCTATGGTGATTGGGATGACTCATATCAGGTGTTGCCACAATTTCTAGCCATACTGAGGAATCATAACCAAGTTGTCTTCTATCTAGATATAAACGAACATGTGTCTCATGATAACCGACTTGATCCATCTCATGTTCAATTTCATCGGTTGTTCTGGGAATTCCTTCCCTGTATCTCCGCATTTTGTTTCTGCAAATATTTTATTTATATTGATGGAACATTTCTGTATGGAAAATACAAGGGTGTATTGTTGATTGCGGTAACCCAAGATGGAAACCGTTCAGCTCTTCCACTTGCCTTTTCCATTGTAGAGAAAGAAAACTATGAATCGTGGAGTTGGTTTCTGGCATGTATCAGCAACCATTTCACCAACATTAGGGGTGTTTGTTTGATATTTGATCACCATCGATCAATTAATGAGGCAATCAATGCAGATCCTGATACAAGGAAATACCCAAATGCACATCATCGGTTCTGCATTAGACACATTGCTAGAAATGTGCATAAAAAATTCCACAATGAACCGATGAAGAAGGCAATCATGAGGCTTGGTACGCATTCTATTCGTTCTATTTTACTATTTCAATATAAAGATAAAATCAATTTATGTGAAATATCATCTATGATTTTTTTCATATGAGTCAGAGCAATGGCGGTTTGAAGAACGTTTTGAACAAATATGTCAGGCTAATCAAGAAGTTTATGATTATATGTTGCGGATTCCAAAAGAGAAATGGACAATTGCATATGATGGGGGGAAGAGGTATGGACACATGACAACAAATATTGTTGATTGCATCAATGGTATCTTCAAAGGGCTTCATAAGATACATATAACTTCCTTAGTTTAGGTGACATTATATCGATGCGTGAAGTACTTTGTGGATAGACAAAAACTAGCATCAGACGGAATACAACAGGGGCTAAGATATGGAAGACACTTTCAAAGAGAGATTCAAAAGAATATTGAAGAAGCTTCTGGTTATCACATCTGTCTCTTTTGAATAGAAGACTCCCAATTTGAAGTTCAAGAGCATTCAAACCCCATCACAAATCGCATCGGTGAAAAAATGGTGGTATTACGGGAAACAAGGCAATGTCAATGTGGAAACTTCCAGGCCTTACGATTTCCATGTACACATGCCATCGCAGCATGTGCCTCTGTGAACATCTCATGGGAAGCATATGTTGATCTAGTTTACCGGATGGATACCATTGCTAACTTTTATGCTTCACCATGGACACCTATTGGAGGGTATCGTTATTTCCCAATGCTCAAAGGCCAGCCGATAGTGATACCTGACGTGAATCGATTACATCCTCATGGGAGACCGAAGGTGAGTTGAATGTGTAATGAGATGGACTGGCCTCAAGAACAAGGACAGTGTTTTTGAAGCACGATATGTCATAAAGAAGGTCATAACCAGAAATGATGTCCTAACGTTGTTGGGTCAAGTTCACAGTCTCATCCATAATGATGTATTGTATTCATTGTGACATTCTCATACTATAAATTAAATGTTGTTATCTCTTTTTTTCCTCAGTTTTATAAACCCCAAACATCTTAGATAAAATTTCATAATAATATTCTTGCTTTCAAGAAATAACTTTAAATCTGAGATAATAGAATTTATTTCATAAATCCAAAACCAGAACACTTAACCCACATTGTAAAGTAAAATTTATTAACCCATAAACATGTTTCATAAATGTTAATATTAAAATTTTTAAACCTAAACCCTCAAACCTAAACCCCAACCTAAATATGTAGGATATTTTAGTAAACTATTCTATAATGAAATTATAGTATCATAATGATTAGAACAAGTTATTAAATACATACAGTTAGATAAATTCCAAAAACATCATTACTAATTGACATGGTTCATCTTAATCCAATCCATAATGTTATATTTACATTTTACACTTACGACTCATTTCATTTGTTTATATACCACTCCTTGTTTTAGTCTGCCCTCTTTGAACTCTGCTCTTTCCTCCTGTCCCTTCTAGCCAAGCCAGGTCGGCCTGGTGCGAGGGTTCCTAGTGTGGTTTTGAGATGGTGTTGTTCGAGCTGTGGTAGGTGTTTTATGAGGTTTTCTTCGATGCTGGATTGTTTGATCGCATATATGATGGAGGTTTTCGTGGAGCATTTTCAGTATGTTCTTGGTTCGGTATAGAGTTTCTGTCGTGCTTTTCTAGGAATTCACTGGCATTGGGGTCGGGATTATAATGATGATGACAGCTGTGGTGGGTGTGCTGCTCGAGGTTGGCTCACAGGCCATGATGTGATTGCGTTTGCTGTTTTTAATTTTTTTGAATTTGAATGTGTCTTCAGGGTACTGTGATACTTGCCACCTAGTATGGCAGTTGTGTCTTTGGTATGATGTATGTGTTTGTGGTCCGATGGATGTTGTGAGGTTCCCACTCACCCATAAAAGTGAATTTTATCCAGAAAATGAAAAAAAGAGATTTGTCCCCCACTCAGCAGTCTACCCATATTTTACAGGTCGTGTTAGAGGGTCATCCAGATAGATTGGTGAAGGTGCGTCGAGTGCACCATTTTCATCACATGGAGCCTCCACATGCCATTAGACCATACTTTCATCGTGCTGGATTCTATGGCCTTTCTGTATACGATTTCAACATTCCACCTTCCTGGGGGAGAGATGACCATCACCCTCAAGGATGTCGCAGTGCTTCTTGGTCTGCCTATCCAAGGGAGACCTGTTATTGGATTCACTCGTGCAGCTTGGCCAAACCTTGCTCAGTACTTGTTAGGCGTTGATATTTTGTCAGACCGTAGGGCTACAGATGCATTGTCTATATTTATGCCTTGGTTGGAGTCACATATTCCACATTTACAGGATGATGACGATGAGCAGACCGTCATACATTATGCCCGTGCATATATCTTATGGCTCATTGGTGGGACCATGTGTACTGATCACTCGGAGATGCATGTGCATATGATGTATCTACCCCTACTAGAGGACTTTGATCGGGCTGGGACGTACATTTGGGGATCATCCTTCTTGTCATACACATACAGATCATTATGCAGGCTATCCCACAGGGACCGTATAGGTCTCAGAGGATGTATCATCCTTATTCAGATGTGGGCATGGGAGTGCATCCCAGTATTCCGCCCTGACCTTGCTGGTCCTCCGGCTGAGATGGAGGTGTTGCCTAACGCTCTGCATGGACGCTGGTATGAAAAGTTATTTCTATTGGTTTTTTATTCTACTATGAGTTATTGACTATAATTTCTCATTATTTTTCACTATAGTTAATGTATTTTATAGGTGGTGTCCGCGACACATTTTGATGTGATTCTGAGACAGCATTTGGGTGTATATCTGCTATAGTTGGACTGTCTCTTACCTGATCATGTATGTATATAAAATCTATCATTGTATAATATATTTAATAATAGCATCAATTTTGGTTTTTATTTGGGTGTTTTTTTGACAAAATAACTTGTCATTTTAGATTTCATGGCTTTCATAGTGGAGTATTATGGACTAGTTGCCAGCATACTGCACTGTTGGGATTGAGGATTCTATTGTTGTATTACCCCTCATTCACTTCCATATTATTGAGTGGCAGCATACTGACAGAGTCATGCGCCAATTTTTCCGTACTCAACCGATTCCATTACCATCGAGAAAAACAGACCAGCTTCATGGGATGAAGCTGATAGGGAGGCAGGATGATGACTGGTCCCAAGTACATGCCATTTTTATCGACTGCTAGCACAGACATGTAGAGCTTCGTATTCAGGGTGTTCCTACGAATCAATTCTCTCTTTTAGAGCAGGTTTACTGAGCGCCATGGTATAGAATGAAGTCTATATTGTATCTTACCCAAGCTGGCATAGAGATGCAGAGGATGGTAAGTCAATAAATTTACATTAGTTTGTTTATTGAATTATTTTCTAATTCCATTTGAATCTATTTACAGGGAAGTCGCACAGAGCAGCTTGTTCATATGAGTGATGAAGAGGAGGAGGGGGTCTTTAGTCAGATAGTCATCCATGCTACAATAATAGAGGTGATGACATCTTTTTGTGTGCTTTCTGGGAGTATCTTCGCCCATCCGGCTCGGAGAGAGGAGGTTCCTTCCCCAGATGAACATCCTGTAGCTTCTTCTAGTGGTGAGGAGCCATGACCATGATGATGTAGACAGCGTTGTGCTGCACGTGAGGCCTCACCTGTTCCACAGGCAGAGGTTGTCCCTCTAGTAGTCCAAGATCAGCTGATTCAGGATATGCCTTAGGTGGCATGGGATCCGTCTTTCATAACAGGATATTCGCAGTTCTCTCCATCTTGGGTTCTAGATCCTTCATAGTCTTGGATTCCAGATCCATCACCGTCTTGGGGTATATCTCCATTGTAGGCTTGGTTCCCCACTGTGATGGAGGCAGGTCCTTCTACCACCCTAGTGTGAGAAGGATCTGGTAGTCAGTATGAGATGTAGTTTATATCTCCTCCCACTGACATACAGATGGAGGATGTGTTAGTGGACATTACAGTGCTCGAATATCATTCTTCTTTAGGTCATCAGACTTCACTGCGCACTCGACGTGGACATCCTATTCACAGACCACCATGTGGGATGGAATCTCCTCGCCATAGACATAGGCATTGATTTTACATTATTTTTTACATGTTTTATGTATACTGAAATCAAAATACTATTATTACTTGTTGGTCAGAGTAGAATCTCAAGAGGGGGTGAATTGAGTTCCAATTTAAGCAATGTTTAAAATATCAATCATATCGGTCTTATAGTTTATATTATATAGGCTAGAGAAGTCACGTACTTGAAACATTTTGAACTTTCAAGTAGGTGTATTTTAAAGGTTATAAATAAATTTTCACCAAGATTTTTTAAGAACTTATCTTTATTTTGGACTACTTGTTATATGTTTAAGAAATGTTTAAAATTTCATTCATATATGTCTTATATTTTATATTATATAGGCCAACAAATTCATGTACTTGAAACATTTTTAAGTTTCAAGTAGGTGGATATGATAGGTTATAAATAAATTTTCACCAAGATTTTTTAATAAATTATTTTTATTTTCGACTACTAGTTATATGTTTAAGTAATGTTTAAAATTTCATTCATATTGGTCTTATAGTTTATATTATATAGGCCAGTGAAGTCACGTACTTGAAACATTTTTAAGTTTCAAGTTGGTGTATTTGAAAGGTTAAAAATAAATTTTCACCAATATTTTTTAAGAACTTATTTTTATTTTGGACTACTAGTTATATGTTTAATCAATGTTTAAAATGTCATTCATATCGGTCTTATAGTTTATATTATATAGGCTAGCGAAGTCGCGTACTTGAAACATTTTTAAGTTTCAAGTAGGTGGATTTGAAAAGTTATAAATAAATTTTCACCAAGATTTTTTAAGAACTTATTTTTATTTTGGACTACTTTTTATATGTTTAAGCAATGTTTAAAATTTCATTCATATATTTCTTATATTTTATATTATATAGGCCAACAAAGTCACGTACTTTAAACATTTTTAAGTTTCAAGTAGGTGGATATGATAGGTTATAAATAAATCTTCACCAATATTTTTTAAGAAATTATTTTTATTTTGGAATACTATTTATATGTTTAAGAAATGTTTAAAATTTCATTCATATCGGTCTTATAGTTTATATTATATAAGACAGAAAAGTCATGTACTTGAATAAATGATAAATTATGTTGAAACAATAATTTTTATTTATATATATTTATATAACCATATGAACATAATAATAAAATTTTAAAATTTTAAATATATAAAAAATATAAATAAAAAAATATTGTTTTAGGGAAAAGGTGTATCGCCGATGTCGCCTTTGTGTTTTTGTGCAAAGGCTGCATTGGAGATGCTGCCTTTGTGGTGTAATTTTAAAAAAAAATAACCTATACTATTTTTTCAGAATTTTTTTTAAAAGGATGCATATTAAAAAAAGCTCACATACTTCTGGTTCGGTACACCACACGGCTGAGCCACTACAACTAGAGGATGTGATGCCACTAAGAGGCGAAGCGACTTCCATGGATGATGAGGAGGCCTGAGGCGCATACATTGCCACAGGCGGAACAACGACGTTGGGACAAAATCCAGAGTCACGCATAGCCTCCAGTGCACATGAGGTAAGTAGCCCTGTCCACTATCGAAAAAACTAAGGGCGAGTCATGGTTCTTGAGATAGCTAGCTCCTCCCGGGTAGCTAGTTCAACCTGAACACAGCACAAAGGTGTTTCCATTTTCTCTATCAAACATGCTGTCAGAAGTTCATTTGGAAGTGTTTGGCATGATGGTTGTGCAAGAGCGTGACGCAACGACTTCTTCCGAACTAGCATCGACGTTGGAATTTTGGCCTGCCTGTGGAGTGTATCATCAGGTGGCTGGGGGACTGCACCATCGGGAGGTGAGTGCACTATAGAGATATGAGCTAGACTTAGGCATGCCTCATTTAGAAATTGAGAGCAAGGGGAAGCTGGAAGTAGTGGTGTCAACAACAGCTCTTAGTGCTGTGGAGGTGTTGAAATGTGTCTTGGGGGTGACCGCCCATTTGCTTCACCACACACCAGACTTTCCACCCACAAAGCAGCATAAGACCCTCCCTAAACCCCCTTTGGATGCAACAAAAATAATTATGGTGGGGAACACAGGTGTTGAACCTGGTTTATTGTAAAGGGTATTTCTGTGTCTCATATCTAATTAATCCATCTTGTAATCCCTTTTATCCATTTATAAAATAACTTCTTTGTCTTTCCTTAAGATGAGAGGAATTCACATCCTCATGGTATCAGAGGGAAAAAATCCCAATAATTTTTTTTCCTCTGCCTCCACTGGCCACTGACACAGCCGGAGGCCTTGTCACCTTGACACGGCCCTGGCCGGTCGCAGTTCTCCTCTTGGCGTGTCACCACTCACCCATGGCCGCTACCACGGGCCCCCACTACCAGTCACTGACATGCTAGCAGGATACTATGTCGACCACTGGGTCCATTCTAATGGTCTATTCTTCACACCTCTTTCACCTACGGCCTCCATAGGGTGTTGCATTCCCTGTGAATGCCTCAAATTCGCCTTTCTGCCTCTTTCAAAAATTGATCTTGAAGAATGCACAAGTGGAGGGGCTTGTTCCTTGTTCGTGTTGTCCCATGCCCTCCATGTTATATTTTTAAAATAGGGGGAGGTTCAAGGATTACAGTTCTATGAACAACGATTCAATCCCAAAATGAAAACCCAAGAAACATCACCCTCCCAGAAGGACTGACGATCCATAAATCAACCTGTTTGTAGGTGGATCTACGTTCATAGTTTAAAAATGATGAATAGGGAAAACATAAACTAAAAAAACAAGCTCAAATTGACGTTCGTTGTTAGAGTGCTCTTCCCTTGAGGATTCAAGTTTTTTTGGCATTCGTCACTTCCCAATCCCTTTCTTCGTAAGGCGTCGATGTCGCTAGAAATCCTGCAAGTGTTAATCATTCGTAGTTGGAGGGAATCCTTGGCGTAGGATCGTCAGAGAATTTCCACAGTTTAATCCCCAACTCCCCAAAGCATCAGCTTATTAAAATAAAACACGTCGCATCATTTCTGTTACACTGCGACGTTGCTTCATTACGTTGCTTCATTTATGAAATAGTGTAGCGGTTACGCTTGCACAAAAGAAAGCCATAAAGGGTTTCCTTTAATGTGCCTCGTCACCGCACCATATTTTCATCATCCACCACTCAACGATGAGAAAAGAAATAAAATAACTTTTTTAAGTTATTTTATTATTTTCCAAAAAGCCCAAAAATTAACTTTTCCATCCGACCTCTGCCAGTCGAAGTTAAGTCCTTTCTAGGAAAATCTTGACATTTCGAGTTCAATGGTGCCCTCATATTTTTTATCCGAGTATCGTTTTAAAAGTTTGAAAAACTTTTCCACACGTTTACTTAAATGAACTTAAAAAAAGTTCAAAATTCCGTTTCGGGCTCTCCAGACCTCGAAATCACGTGTCATCAAAGCGTGTGGTCTCAAAATAATTCCATATAATTTAAAAAATATTAAATGGAAATTCTAGGAAATTACATGTTTCTTTAGTTGTGTCCATGTAACCAAGTCATGTATCAAAGTACACGGACATGGATTGGGTACACGGACATGGCCAAGGTGCACGAACAGGGACCCCGAGTAGCTTGGACATGCTATGTAGACTCTCTACACATTTTGTAGTGCTACATGGTTAATGAGCCGTATACCTACAGGGACACGACTAAGCGATGGAGTGGGACCACATGCTGTGTGGGTCCCCCTCACATGTCATGTACCCCTTGTTTCCTTTTGAGGAAACTTCAAACTATCATATCTCTTTTGTTTGGACTGAGATTTTGGTCTGTGAGTATTCTATCTTAAGTGTTTTTCTACATAGAACACGATGGTTTCCTCCATTGTGTATTTTGAGATATGATGTGAGATGTTACGGGTGTGGAAATTATTTAGGTGATGCTTAACGGTGACAATGATCAGGTAGGATCACCAGAGGCTCTAGAGTGACACCCTCCAGTTGGGCTCAGCATGATTCCTCTACCTATCATTTTGAGGGGAACCATCTAGCCAAGCTAGGCATGGTTCCTCGATTTAACACCCCAATATTTTACAGTATGTATCTTTTTAAATTTAATCTCTTTGATATCTTACATTTCACGTAACACCAGGCTTAAATGAACCATGATATACTATTAAATATTATTATTTTAACACTAGATGTTAAGTTTACGGTTGTGAATATGATTAACTAAATTATGAAAATATAGTTTACACATGTTTATAAAATGAATTTATTGATTACCAATTAATTGTAAATGAAAATAAAAAACCAATTGAATATAAAGGATGTGTTTTTATTGAAAAACTATTTTTATGCCCACAATGAAATTTTATCATAATAAATTAAATTAATAACTATTAGTGAAATATATTAATAAAATATATATATATTATAAATTAAAATAAATATTTTTAAATTCATCCAATAAGTTTGATAGGCTTAAGATAAGAATGAAACAAATTTTAATCATAAATGGTTATATTTTTTTTAAAGGTATTTTTACCGCCTTTTAATGGAGAACCTATTTTAAATCCATTTTTTGACACTTTTATATATTATATTTTTTAAAATAAACTTATTATTTTAAGGAGAAATATAAAAATTTATTTTGGATGAATTTTCTGTATTTTTCTGATAAGTTTCATGTTTTGATTAATAGTGGTAAAATATTGCATTTTAATTGAAAACAACTTTTTCATCTAAATAATTTATAGTATTAAATTATATTTTTAATTTGGTTTAAAGTATAATTAGATTAATTTTATATCATTTAATACAATTTAGGTTATTATAATCAATTTTACAATGAATGTGAATATAAAAATATTACAATCTTTTGTACATCTTCACTTTAATAACTCGTTTTCTCATTCCATCAATAGAATTAATTTTAAATTAATTACTGAAAATTTTGTGTTTTTAATTTTGAAAAATAGATTACATAATTTGAATCAGTGGTTACAAATTATGTAAATATGTTTCTTTTTTATTTGGGCATATGAATAGTAAATTTATTAATATTTTAATTATCAAGGTTAAGAGTAAATGAGGTAATTATGGTAAAAATATTATTATAGAGACTATAAAATTATGCTAACATTTTTAATAATTTTATTAGATGAGTTTTTTTTACCAAAATCATAATTGGGGTGAAATTATAATATTTGGAAGCCACTTGGATGAGAGTATGACATTTATAATGTTATATTCAAAGAAAAGTCAATTTTGTCATACTTTTGTTTTTAACAAGTGAGATACTTTTAATATGGGGTTATATAAGGGATATATTAGACTATAAATATTATCTTGAAATCTAAAATGTTTATATTTATAATGATAATTTATTTTTAATTTTTAGATAATAAATAATTAAATTAAATGCTTGCACAATGATGATGTAGTAATTGTTTAATTAAATGAAATATCAAATAAATTATATTAAAAATAATAAAATAAATATAATTTCAGATTATTAATATCATCCATGAATTTTTTAAGTGATTTGGACATGTTATTAGTGTTTTAGAAGTATTGGTTCAAATTTATCTTCTTGTTATGGTATTTTTAGAAAGTCAAGTAATGAATAGTATCAAAATTAACATTATTGATATTTTAAAATAAATAATATTTTAGTAAAAGATATAAAATTTATAAAAATATAAATTTCATCCAAATGATTGGTATAAATATTAAAATTTCATCAAAGACTCACTTATTGGTCGTTTGACATTTTATAGTAATTACATTAACCCTCAAAGTGTAAATTACATGATATCACATTACGAATTAAAAGGGTTAACTAGGTATTAAAGACAAAATAAAAGGGTAATAATGTGACCTAAAATTGTCTAAAAATTATTGATTGAGATTATTTCAACACATTCTCATATTATATTCAAAATAAATCACTTTTTAGGCATTTTTAAATGGAAATTATTTTATATTAATTTAATATTTCAGGAGTTTCTAAAAGTGACGGTCACCTCAATTATAGAATGACACTTCCTCCCTCGCTTCCTCACACCACATTGTGCATTATATCTCAACACAATACTACCAATTTATCCTCATAACATCCTTATCCAAGTTTTGGAGGTCATGGTCTTCCTAAAATACCAACCCCAGATCCCTTGAGAAGAGATCTAAAGGGAGTCCACTGAAGAAGAGGTAATCATTTTTACCAACACATCCAAGTTTATTTCCTCTTATAATTCCTCTTAATGAGTTTCCATGGTAATTTAATAACTATAGTATCATATATATTATGAGATGTTATTATGATTATGGTACAACCATATTCCATTATTTATCCATCCTATGAAAAATGAAAACACTACGTACGGTTTACTGTCTCCACATTATGGTGTAATCTATTTTTCATCACCACTTTACTTGGATGAGTATAATGATGAAAATAATAGATATATATGATAATTATGACATGATATTTATTTTTTAAAAATTAATATACCATACTTCCTTACTCTTTCACTATTAAGAGAATGATATTTTTGCTCGTGCGTACATATGGCCTACCATCTCCACGACACGATGTGATTTATTTCCCATATTAACCATTCAAGAATGATAATGAAAATGTATTTAATGTTTAAATATGATATTTAAAACATTAATATCATTATGAATATATTGGATTTATATCCTATGAAAAATAACTGAGATATTTAGGACAAAACATGTGTAACACCCCAAGATTTTTAAGAGATAGATTTTTTTTTAATTTCTTTGATGTCTTATGTTGTACATTACACCAAGATAAGCTTGCGCTATACACAATACCGACTTAGCTTGGGGTATATACAATAATATGTTTGGCTTGTGTTGCACAAAATTTCAAGTTATTTTGATAGAAATAATTTTACTCAAGACTGAGTTTAAGTGAACAACTAAATATTATTATGTTACCTTATATCCTAGTCATTATAACGGTGGTTATGAACAAAATTAATTTTCTTCTAAAAAACTATTTAAATGTAAATAAGTGAGTTTATAAAATAATAAAATCACTCTTTATGAATTTTATTAATGTAATTCATATGTAATATATTAAATATAATTTTTAAAATTCATATTATATGATTTTTAGACATGATATAAGAATGAATTCCATTTTTCGGATATAAGAACGAATTCAATTTGTCGGATAAAAGAAGTATTTTTCAAAAAATGCAGATTGGTCATCTTTTGATGGTGCACCCATTTTAAATCTCGTTTTTGACACTTATATATTATATTTAACAAAATAAACTTCTCATTTGAAAGTGGGATATAAAAATTTACTTTGGATGATTTTTTTATATTTTCCTCATAACTTTTAAGTTTTGATGAATAGTAAAATATACTAAATTTTAATTGAAAATAACTTTTTTCATCAAAATAATTTATGTGGATAAATTATATTATTGAATGTTTTTAAACTAAAATTAGAATATATTTTTATCAGTTAATATAATGTTGGTCATTGGAATTAATTTTACCATGAATTTTGATGTAAAAATATTTTAATCTTTTCTAATGTTTTAACTTTTAAAAACTCGTTTTTCATTCCAACAACAAGATTAATTTTAATTTAATTACTAAAATTTATGTTTTTAAAATTTTGAAAAATGGATTCCATATTTGGATCAGGGGGTCCAAATTATATTAATAGGTTACTTTTATTTTTTTTGGATATTATGAATAGTAACTACAATAATTTTTATTTAACACAGTTAAAGGTAAATAGGGTAATTTAGGTAACAAATTAAAATGATAAGGATAATACAATTACCCCAACACCTTCCAAAATACTACTGGATAATTAAACATCGACCACTAACACCTAAGGATTGGAATTGACTCATTTAATGAACTTTTTTCCATGAAAATGTTATAAATATTTTCAAAATAAAAGAAAGTGAGAAAATGCCACCCTCTTATTTCTTATAAGTATAATAATTTTAATATAGTGATAAACATAATAAAAATTAGATAATAAAGAGTATCAAAAACTATAATGAAATTATATACATCATGTTAATTTATTTATAATTTTTAGAGATTAAATAATTACCTTAAAGGCTTATAAAATGATGATACATAAATTATTTAATTGATGAAAAATCAATAAAATAATTTTAATTAAAATGATAATAACCATTAAAAGACCAGAAAACTTGACTAAATCTTATTTTCAGATTATATATCGATCATAATTGTCCAAGGGTTGAATTATTTACCATTTAGAGTCATATGGAAATGATTATGACACTTATATTATTTTATTCAAAGTGATGTTAAAGTTATCACATTCATGTTTTAATAAATATATCATTTATAGTGGTTGATTTTAAAAAATATATATTCTAATATAAGTAATTATTATTATGAAATATAGAGAATTTATCTTTATCATAGTATTTTATTTTTAATTTTTACCCAATAAATAAGTATATTAAATAATTACACAAAACTGATGTAGTAATTATTTTATTAATGGAAATGTCAAATTAATGTTATTAAAAATAATAAAATAAATATAATTTCGGATAATTAATATATCCAAAAAAAATTATATATGACCTTGACCCCTTATATATATAATAAAATATTTTTTTCGAGGTTAACATCTTATCTTGATATTTTTTAAAATCCATTTAATGAATAGTATCAAGATTGACACTATTGATGTTTTTTCAAAATAATGTTTTATTAAATTATTTGAAAATCATAAAAAATTAAAAATTTATAATAATTATGATATGGTCTAAAATTTTATAAATTATTTATTTATTTCACCCTTTTAATATTGAAATATTTGTTACCCTAGTTAAAATGAAATAGGATAACTAAGTGTTCGATTAAAATGATAAGGTTTAAATGGACATAAAAACCTATTTATATTTATTGGTTGATGATATTAAAACCTTATCTCATATAATCTTCAAAATTAGGACTTTTCAGAGGTTTTTTAATGTTATTTTATTTTATTATAAATCAATATGTTTGGAGATTCCAAATATGCCCTTCACCTTAATTATAAAAGGGAACCTCTTTCCTTGCCTTTTCACTTAACTTTGAACCATAAATATTGGACATCCACTAACCATTTACTTTATTAAATTCCCTAGTTAAATTATATAGGTTATTTTCTTCTTCAAATACCAACTCTAGTGCTTTAAGAGGAGATTTATAGGGAGCACGTTGAAGAAGAGGTAATCTCTTCTACTGATTCTTTCAAACTTGTTTCTTCTGCTACTTCCTCTTCATGATTTGTTTCATTGTAAATTAATAACTCCAGTATCAATTATATACTGATATGATATTATTATTATTAAACAATCATATTTCATCTTCTATCCATCCTATAAAAAACGAAATCACCACGTGTGTGTACGTATGGCTTACCATCTCCACACTGTAGTGTAATATGTTTTTCACCACCACCTTACTTGGATGGGTATACTAATGTAAATAATAACTATATATTAGTTTTATAACATTATGTTTATTATTAGATATTATAAACCATCCAATTCAATACCATTCAATAATTATGGGAATGATATCGTCGCTTGTGAGTATGTACGGCCTATCATCTCCACGATGCGATGTGATTCATTCTATATGATATTTATTAAATCATGATTATATAAATGAATGGAATGAATAAATATGATATATATTATAATAATATCAATTTGTAAATGATATAATAATAACCTAAAAATAGGAATAAGTACTTATTTGACAAAACATGCATAAGAAAATAAAGAAGTTAACACCCGATGTACGAGTAATAATGTTACTAACAAACAGATGATAATATGATCATATATGATATCATAAAAATAACTATGATTCTGAAATAAGTAAATGAAATTATTTAAATTATTATACTTGAAGTTTAGATACATACAAAAGAAATCAAACCTATGTTAAGGGTTAATTTCGCAATCTCATTATTATTCAAGATTGTTTATACGTAAGTAATTATTGGAGTATATTTATCATCCATGTCCATATTTCCTAATTATGTATTCTAAAATATTCTTTCTATTATTATAAAAAATTTTAGAATAAATTTTACCCAATGGTGAATTTTTATTAAACGGTATGAAAGGAATATTTTGTCGTTTTTGATACAAGGTTCTTTTGGACTTTTCCAGCAAAAGTAAGAGGAGAATGATTTTTAACTTATATGGTATGAACTGATTTTTATGTTTTCATAACACTTTATTTCCATGAAGCTTACTTTACACGATTTCAAGTTTATTTTCAAATAAATTATTTTCTTTTAAAATTATGCGACATTTTGAGAAAGAAAATGTTTTAGAAGAAGAAAAGATATTTTTCTCAAGAATTAATTTCAAGTGTTATATCGAAATTAAGTTCCATATAAGATTTAATTATTTAATAAAGTTATGTTTCAAGTATAATATCCTTATTGTTCCTATGGTTTTATTGTGTTTATGATGGAATTCTATTTATTAAATCCATTTGTTTTATATGGATTATGTTATGGTGTATAAAGAAACCCATTTTATTCCTTGGGTTGTGATGAATGATTTATGTTATTATGGAAGACATAATAATAATTTCATTATGAGATGGGTGAGACCTATATATCCCTTCAATTCATTGGGTAAATATTTATATCTCATGAGATATAAAGGGCTAGAATGAGAAATGATCTCAGTTCAGTAATACAGGGCTGAAATGAGGAGTGAGCTCAGTTCAATAATGGACTTTGTCTGCTATATTGGTCTTGGAAATTATCCTTGAATAAAATGAAATTATTTTATATTCTTATGTGTATGCCACAAAATTTCATTTATTATGTTATGACTTTTGGGATTACATTCATTGATTATTATAAACTTTTATGATTTATTCCATGACATGATATCATGATCTTTCATATGCAGGATAAGATTTTAAAATGTTATATTCTTATGTATTATGATCATGATACATTTGATATCTCCCTTTTTTATCCTTACTGAGTATCTGAGCTCACCCTTTCTTATGTTTCTTTTCACCAGGACGTGAAGAAGGGTTTTAAGTAAGACATGTCAAAAATGGGTCTAATTATGAAGGAATAAGTGGGATGTCTTATGAACCAATTTTTTATGTTTCCAAGTTTCTAAAGACACTAAACCTATATGGTCATGTCATGGTTTGGTTATAATTTGTAATTAATATTCTTAAATTTTGAAGTAATATATATTTTTGTCAATCATGGGTCATTATAACATGCATAGGAAAATGAAGTAGTTAAAACCCAAAACAAAGGTAATAATGAAATATTATTAACAAAATGATATAATAAGATCATATATGAAATCATAAATATGTATATGGTTATAATATAATTTAATAACATGCTTTAAACCATTATATAGGAGGTTAAAACACATTCGACTAAAGGAGGCATAAGATAAGGGACTTCGTTTCAATCTCATTTCATTGAGGCATAGTTTGATATTATACACCGACCTTCTTTTACGAGGTATATATACATCCCCTTTGACTTATCATGTAATTAATTAATTTATTATCATGGTATTTAATTCTTTTTTAAATTTTATTCTTTCATTGGGCTTATGATTTAAATATTCAAAGTGATATGACACATCTTGAATGTTTAAATATTTAATTATCATATATTTTTCTCCATGTCTATGTTTTCTAAAAATGTTTTCAAAAAATGTTTTTACTATTCTCTAAATTTTTTTAATTCATTTTTAACACTTTTTTGACTTTTTAAAAATTATTTAAAATGTATATTTTTTCGTTATCTAAACAAGGTCTTTTGACTCTTTTTCGACCAAAAATACAGGAGTGTTTTTTTAACTTATACGACATGAGAAGACTTTTCGCTATCATGACACCTTAATGTTTTGAAACTTCCTTTACATGTTTATAAGGTTATTTTAAATTAAATATTTTTCTTTTAAAATTAGGCGTCCTTTTAAATAAATTATTTCAAAATAAAAATGAGGTATTTTTCTCAAGAAAGTTTTAATGATTTTATTAGTGTATTTTCATCTATTTCAACATATTTTGTTGGATATTATGCTTTATTGAGTTTGATATATTATTATACCATCTACCATATTTTATTGAAGGTTTTATGATCATTTTGAACTTGGATGTGCTATTTTGATACTATTCATGGTTTATGGTTGCAGTATTCACATTTAGTATGCTAGTTTTTTAATATGAATGTTTATATTGTTTATGTTTCACCCTTTTCATATAAGGAATGAATTGGACTTAGTAAGTGATGGTAGATACCCACTATATCCCTTGATGCATTAGTGGGTCTCATGAGACAAACTAGTTTGGGTATTGGCTGAGTCCTTACCCGTTTATGTATGGTGTCTTGGTCAAAGCCTTGGTGGTATGTTTATGATGTCCGACATTATCCATTCCCTCATTATAAGATTAATTATTTATATTATATGTGATTATTCAACCAGTATAATATCCATGTGATTATTTATATGGAATTATATGATTTTCAATTATTATTTTCATATTATGGTCAATATTATGTTTAAATTTCTTGTGTTTCATTTATACACATTTCCTTAATGCTTATGCTTATTAATCATAATATATTCTATTATATACTTAACCTTACTGATAATCTGAGATCACCTATTTATTATGTTTTATTTTTCCTAGGATTACAAGATGTATATTATGATTGATATGTAGTGTTAATTTAGTAGAATATTGGTGCTCTCAAAGGATTGACTATGTTTTATTTTATAGTTTAAATTTCAATTTATGTTTCAAGTATGTAATCTGGTTTCCAAAATTTCTAAAATGGATGGTTATTTGGGATTCGAGTCTTGTATCTATTCCAATGTAATAAATTAAGGCACCAGCTTCAGGTTACTGGGGTTGAGGTCATTACACTCGATGACTTAGAGTGGTAACCTCCTATGGAGATAGATCATAGGTCCTTAACCTTTTGAGTGGAACCTTCTAAACAGGATGGGCAGGGGTCCTCGATGACCTAGAGTGGTACCCTTCTATGGAGATAGGGCATGGTTCTTCGACCTTTAGAGTTTCACCCTCCAGCTGGGTTGGGTATGGGTCCTTAATGAATTTGAGTGGAACACTCCTACAAAAATAGTGCATGGGTCCTGGACCTTTTGAGTGGCACCACCCAGCCACTCTAGGCATGAGTCCTCAATGACATAGAGACTCCAACTAGGTTGGGCATGGGTCCTTGACCATTATAGTAGCACTCTCCTATGGTACCAAGGTATGAGTCCTATACCTAGAGATTACATCCCCTTGAATGTGTGGCACAGTGGTGAGGAGTGGATTGACTTGGATGTTTTATAATGGGAAGACACTTGAGATGTTGGGCATCATTGATGGACTTTTGGAACCAATGGAGACTCATTTCCTATGCTAGGTTGTGAGATGTAGATCCCATTCTCTCTCGTTCTTTTGTTTGAGAATATACATATTTTTATGTCTATTTAGTCTCTTTCTTTGGGTTGATCTATTTACTATCTATTCCTATCGTGTCTCTTTATTCTCCCCCTTTGACATTCAAGGCATCCTACTCCCCTGTATGGTATTTTTCCGCATGTGTTGTGTCTTATGTAGACGATGAATAGGTCGATGATAACTACAGAGGATCTTAGGGATACTTGGTGCATTAGGATGTGTATGGTGCTCGGAGCTTAGAGATCAATAGCTGAAATTTCTTGGCACTTTTACTTTATAATTTTTTTAGGTTGTGACATATTATGGATGGGAATGTATTTTGTCCCTTTACTTTTTAGTTTTCATTATTGTACTCTTGTACACCCTAGATATGTTTCATGTTTGGTTTATATTCTAGTTGTAACATATTTTATTATTATTCATCTATTTTTATACATTGATATGGTCAGGTATGTGTGTATAGGTACATTAGGAAAAGGCCTCATATTTCATATATGTCTTTTGGCACTTGTTTCCACCCCTAGCCTATGGAGGCGGTCTTAGGGTAGTTGTGGCTCGAGCCCCGGTTAGGGTCGGGTTGTGAAAAATTGATATCAGAGTGGTTCATTACTTGGGAAGATGTTTGGTAAAGTCCCCTTATGAGGATTTGGTTAGGATTTAGGGAAATAGTGTTAATGTGTCTCGAGTGCAACTCTTAGGCCATGGAACCCACTGATGGTTTGAGTAGCCAATGTATCCATTTAACAGGACCTTGACTACCAAATTCTCAACTCGGTATACCGGGACATTGGTTATAGGTATCAATCGTACATGCCTCATATATAATTGAGTCATTGACTATCCTTCTTGAGTTATATTCATATACAAATATATGCTCATCTGACCTTGGTATGTCTTGATTAAATTTTCAGGATACCTCTGTGATGATAGCCAGGCAGGTTACAAGTACTAGATCGTGACAATTATCCAATGAGTGATGAGGCCTCTGTTTAGGTTTCATCCAATGAGATCCTAACTCTAAGTGGATAGGTAGAAAAAACACCACCTATAGAGCAATAGATCATCCCAGTAGAGCTGGCTGAGGATGCGAGCAGGCTTAACGAAATCTGCGAGTCCCAACGCCAAAGGCCACAGAGGTTCTATGGTGAGTCATATCCCCAGGTAGTGTAGGATTGGCTAAATTCAGTGGTCTAAGTTTTTAGGCTCATATAAATGCTAACATATTAGGTGATTATGTTGGTATCAAGACTTTTATATGGAGCATCTAGGCGCGGATGGAGTCTTTTTACCCAGATGCATGATGATTCGACACTCTTGTGGCCCAACTTCTAGCATTTATTTCATGAGGAGTAGTACCCCTCTTGTTTGCACTCATTTTAGATTCAGAATCTTATGGAGATGCATAAGAGAGGGATGAAAGTGTCTAATTATGCAATGAGGTTCACAGACCTTACATGGTACTTCCTTGACATAATCTGAAAATGACTATTTCCGAGCACAAAAATTTTAACAGAGACCCTTCTAGGAGATTTGTGTCAGCGTGGTACCCTTGTGCATTCCCAACTATGTTTGGGTGTTGGAGAAGACACTAGTGACATAGAGATTCCCGTCAGAGGGACACCTTACATATGGAGCTGACACTTGGTATCATAGATCCGATTTATCTACATAAACTAGTAGATGTTAGTTGATAGGATCTCAGCGTAAGAGACCTTCCCCGGATTAGGCTCGAGCATGTGGTCAGGGGTCACCCAGGTGAGAGCAGGGTGTTCCCCAAGGAGGTGGATCTGTAAATGGAGAAGATGGAGCTCTAGGAGGAGGATATTTGGGTGGTGTATGATTCTATGAGATCCTTCCACCACCACCACTAGGCAGCCCACATTAGGCTTAAGGAGCTAGCAGTAAGAGTCGTGAACAGCTGCAAGCTATGGAGGCTTATGACCCCGTGACACATGAGATGATTAGAGGTACGATATATGTATTTTCCACTCTTTATACAGTATTAGTAAACATGGGTTATATTAATTACTTCATCTCTATACTTCTAATGTGAGATCCAGATATCCCAGTTGAGGTGCTAGCCCAACAACTTTGTCTTGAGGTTCCCACAGGGATTTCTTCTTATGAAACTTTTATCTATTGATAGTGTGAGCTATTTTTTGGTAGATAGAGGTTTATGTGGAACATTTTTGTCATTATAATGGAACCCTATGACATCATTTTGGATATGGTTTGGTTGTCCATGGTCTGATCCCAGATCGACTATCACTACAAACAAGTAAGATGCCTTCGCACTAAGGGGATGAGATTCCCCTTTACGAGTGAGGGAGATCTCATGGTAGGGAAAGTGGGGGTTGCTTGCATGATGTTTCATCCCATAACCTATTATTTGGTGATTATATCACTTGGTGTATCATAATTTCCAGGCATTTGGATTCCTTCAGTTGTGGATGATTTTATATATTTCTTTCCTGAGGATGTTCTGAGACTACCTCCAGGGTGGGAGATCAATTTTTGTATCGACTGGTATCCAAGGACCACTCCAATATCTTCTAAAATATATCAAATGGCCCTTACTAATCATTAAGAGTCACGGTTATAGTTGGAGGACCTTCGAGAGAAAGGTTTTATTGGGCCTAGTGTGTCCCCCTAGGTAGCACTAATGTTGTTCGTGAAAAAAACGGATGGGAGCTTGTGGATTTTCATTTATTATCATCACCTAAACTAGGTCACAATAAAGAAAAAGAATCCCTTTTTGAGGATTGATGACCTCTTTGACTAGTTTCAAGACACAAGATTGTTCTCAAAGATTGATCTCAGGTCTAGCTGTCACTAGTTGAGTGTTTGTAAGAATGATATTCTGAAGATAGCATTCCGATATTGCTATAAAAATTATGAGTTTCTGGTGATTCCATTTGTTGTAACTAATTCCCCAACCATGTTTATAACTTTGATAAACTAGTTCTTATATACATACTTATACTAATTTGTGGTTGACTTCATTGATGAAATATCCATCTACTCTGCGTTAGAGGAAGAGCATGCAGAGAACTTAAGGATGGTCCTAGATTTGATTCAGGAGCACCAAATTTATAGTAAGATCTCAAAGTGACAGTTCTAGATTCATGAGGTTGACTTATTATAGAATGTTATTTATGAGCATGGTTTAGTCATGGAAATAGAAAATATCAATGCAGTTCTTTCTTGTGAGCCACCTAAGAGCGTGTTAGAGGTGTAGAGTTTTCTTGGCTTGGTGGGGTACTAATAGAGGTTTGTGGAAGAATTATCTAGGATTGTAGACCCTTTGACCACCCTAATGTAGAAAGGGTAGCCTTTTACCTGGTCTGAGTAGTTCCAGATGGTATTCAAGGAGTTGAGGCTGAGGCTGATGAGTGATCTTGTGTTGAGAATACCGGAGGAGGGAATGAAGTATGTAGTGTATTGAGATGCCACATGATTTGGGCTCAACTGTGTGTTGATGTAATGGCAGACAATTATCGCATACAGGTCAAGGTAGTTGAGACCCCCATGATAATAACTATGAGACTCACATCCTAGATCCAAAATTGGTAATCTTTGCTCTAAGAGTTTGGAGGCACTATCTTCTAAGAGAGTGCTTTGAGGTTTACCCATACCATTAAATTCGTAGGCACGTCATCACACATAGAGACTTGAACCAGAGAAAATGGAAATAATTAGAGTTATTGAAATACTATGGCTTCAATATAGTCTATAATTCGGGGAAGTTCAACATGGTAGTAGATTCCCTTAGTAGAAAGTTTCATGCTCGCTTGGTGCAGGAGGCTTTTAAGGAGTTGTCTTCCTTATAATTGACCCTGGTGGAGTAGGTGGGTGAAAATTTTCTTCAGTTGATGGTGTTGAATCTCTCATTTCTCAAGTGTGTGAGGGAGTCCCGGTTGGAATACATTGACTATAAGTTCTTGCGTGATCAAATATCTATAGTGGATTCACCATATGGATATTCTAAAGGAGGGGATCACGTCATCCTTTTCCAGGAAAAGACGATGGTCCTATTCACAATATGGGATGAGGTGAAGTGAGAGTTCCACACATCACCTTTGACTATACATCCTAGTGTTGGGAAGATTTAAAGAGACATCAAATAGTAGTTTTGGTGGTTTGGAATGATACAAAGTGTGGCAAAGTTTGTCTCATGGTGCCTAACCTGTCAGCTTGTGTGAAGGCTGAGAACCATGTTTCGATAGGTTTGTTGTAGCCCATTGAGATCCTGAAGTGTAAGTGGGATGACATATCCATGAAATTTCCCATGGACAATTAAGGTACATGATGCCATCTGAGTGATAGTTGACTAAATCATGACGTAGACACACTTCTTTACTATTATGAAGCAAAGTTTGGTAGAGAGTTGGGAGAAGATGTACATATGGGAAATTATTCTCCTCCAGGGGTTCCCTCAAAGATTATCTCTGATCACGATGCGCAGTTCACATCATGATTATGGAGAGGTCTGTAGGAGACATTCAGGACCCAGATGAGGATGAGTACAACCTTTAACCCCCAGACAAATGGGTAGACCAATCATAATATCTAGGTGTTGGAGGATATACTGAGGGCTTGTATGTTAGACTTCGACCGAAGATGGAAGGATCACTTTCTTTTGGTAGAGTTTGCGTATAGTAATAGATACCAATCTACTATCGACATGACACTTTTTTAGGCCCTATACGGGAGACCCTATAGGTCAACCTTGTGCTAGAAATAGATCAACATGACATCTCTTGTGGGTCCATAGTTAGTGCAGGTGATGATAGAGAAGGTCCAAGTCATCCGTGAGTGAGTGAGGACGGACCATAGCAGACATAAATTTTACATAGAACGACATCATAGGCTCTTGGAGTTCAAGCAAGGAGACCATGTTTTCTTGAGAGTCTTCCGAAGATGAGAATTTTGTAGATTCGGTCAGGGAGGTAAGCTATTCCCGAGGTTCATCGGGTCGTTCGAGATCTTGCAATGGATTGATGAGGTTACTTACCGCCTCACCCTACCCCTACAGTTGGAGTGGGTGCATGACGTCTTCCACATGTTGTAGCTGAGGAGATACATGCATGACTCTATACATGTTATCGACTAGAGAGATATGGACATTGAGGATGGATCCACCTTTGTAGAGCACTCAGTGGAAATCTAGGATCAATAGGAGATGAAACTGTGTGGGTGGAACATCCCTTTGGTTCACATGTTGTGGCAACATGAAAATGTGCATGAGAACTCCTAGAAGTAGGAGATCCAGACATGGTCTTAGCATCCCGATATTTTTGTATAATTTTTATTTTTTGGGGTAAGAATAAAATGATGTTGAGACCCAGTTTTTTCCTATTAAGGATATGAAATATTTCCACATATATTTTTGCAGCTAGGTGTTGAGACAATGTGTGATTTCGAGTCCTGGTGTGCCCGAAATTAATTTTATAAAAGTATTAAATATATTTCATATTATGTGTGCATAGTTTCTTAAAGAAAATGAGATAAATCTTAAAAAAATAAAATCATAAATCTGATACCACAGTTGAGTTTGTAACACGATGTTTACCTTAGGTGTGACTTAAAACTGGTTGGCACGAGGCGTTCAGATATGGCAACCATTGGAAGGGGTGTTTTAATAGAAAAAAATAATTAAATTTATTTATTTATTTAAAAAACTTAAACCTATTTCCATCTATAATTATTCTTCTATGAAGATTTTTCTAGGGTTATCTACATAAACCCAGGGAGAATCCAAGGCATTCTTTTCTTCCTTCTGTTGATGAATCGCATTCGATGATGACGGATCTCTGTATTAGAGTAGATAGAAGTACAAAAAATGCAATGAATACTATTAATCATTGGTAAACATTTTCTTTTAAGAAAAACAATCCAATATCTAGGTATGACTCAACAATTCATGGTTTACACCCTTTTGATTAAATTAATTGAGAAAAATCATTCCTTCTATGATCTGTGCCAATTGCTGAATATTACATGTGCCTGAATATTGAAATTAATTTGGTTATGAAATTGTTTTCTAACCCTGGATCTCTTGATTTTATTCATTGGAAAATAACGCTTGACCAATGATTATTAAACCTTTATTTTTTGTGACTTTCTCCCACAAATTCGTTGTGTTCTTCACTAATCAACCTACGAGGTATCATTTCGACATTGCCGGGTGGGATCGAGCTCAATCGGACCCCTAGATTCATGATAGATTCATGTGAAAGATACGAATCAAAAAATTAAGGATAGTTTCAGTTAGATTACGGGTTGTGTGTGATCTTTTTGATGATCGACATCCAAATCATCAATGGAAGAAGAGCTCGATGCATGCGCGGTGCGAGGTGGTTCTTACAAAGCTACAAGAATTGGTTTTTCAGCCATCATATGGATGAAATCTACTGACCGAAGATAGATCCCCCAATTTCAGCTAAATATGAGGCAAAATCTAAAGGCAGAACAACTAGATTTGTACACCTGAGCATAGATATGAGATTCTATGAAAAAGTCAACTACACACTATGTAGTTCGATGAACACATGACATGTAGCCCATATGCTATAGCTGCTAGGGTTTCGAGGATTTAAAATTATCACATACCATGTGGGAGGCTCAATATATCATGACCTAAGCCTAATCAAGGCTCGATCTACAACTACCCCAAGCCCGCCTCCATAGGCTAGGGGGTGGTGATAAGTGTTGAAATACATATCCTAAATGGGTGGCCTTTGTCTAATGTGCCCATATGCACACACCCAACTATCTCGATGCAGAAGTGTGGAGGAATACTAATAAAAATATGAAACAGCAATAATATAAACTAATCATGCAAAACCTCTAGGGTGTACAAGAGTATGATAATACACACCTAAACAGAAGATGTCCAAACTTGAAAAAAAATGGATAGTAAAAGTGATAATAGAGCCTAACTCATGATCTCTAAGATCCGACCACCATACACGTCCCAATGCATCAAGTATCCCTAAGATCCTCTATATTCATCTTTGACCTATCCATTATCTACATAAGACAAGACAGGCACAGGAAAAATCCACATAGGGGTGAGTATATACATACCTAGTAGGATAACCCAAAATATGAAGGGGAGTAGGAAGAGGCATGATAGAAATAGATGGTAAACATCTCAACCAAAATTAAGAGAGTAAAGACACACACACACACACACACATGCTCAAACTAAATAATCCCAATAAGAGATAAGGGTGTTTACATCTCACAACCCAGCCTAGGAAAATATTCTCCACTAGTTCCAAAAGTCCATCAACGATGCCTAACATCTCACACGTATTCCCAAAATAAAACATCCAATTCAATCCAATCCTCACCATTATTCCACATAGTATAGGGTCCATAATCTCTAGGTAGAGGACCCATGCCCTAGTACCATAGGAGTGTTCCACTCTGATGGTCGAGCACCCATGCCCATCCCAGCTGGAGGGTGTCACTCTAAGTCATAAAGGACTCATGCCTAGCTCGGCTGGTGGGTTCCTCTCAAAAGGTCTAATACCCATGCCTTGTCTCCATAGAAGGGTGCCACTCTAGGTTACCAAGAACTCATGACCTACCCAGTTGGAGGGTTCAACTCTAGTTCATCGAGGACCCATACCAAGCCCGACTAGAGGTTTCCACTCATAAGGTCAAAGACCCATGATTTGTCTCTATAGGAGGGTGAAAATCTAGGTCATCAAGGACTCATTATTATCTTATATAGAGGTTTCCACTTGGAAGGATAGGTAGAGGACCCATGCCCATCTCATTTAGAGGGTGCCACTCTAGAGCCTCTTGTGATCCTGCCTAATCGCTACTATCATCAACCATAGCCTAAATAAGAACCATACTCAGAACATCTTACATTTTATCTCAAAATCAACAATGGATCATAGCATCATGTTCTATGTGGGAAAACACTCAGTATAGGCTACTCGAAATCCAAGATCTAATTCCAAACAAAGGAGATACGAGAGTTTAAAGTTTCCTCAAAAGGATACAAGGGGTACACGATGTGTGAGGGGACACACACGACGTGTAGTCTCACTCCATTTCCTAGCCATGTCCCTGGAGGTACATTTCTCACCAACTATGTAGCACTACACAACATGTAGGGAGTATACATGTTGTGTCCAAGACACTCAGGGTCCCTACCCATACACCTTGGTCGTGTCTATGTACCAAAACTGTGTCCATCTACTTTGGTACATGGCATGTCAATTCACATGGGGTGCCACCCATGTCTCTGGATATGTCCATGTACTCAACACGTGGTGTGTGCATGACCATGAACATGACCATGTACTCGGAACATGGCAAGTTCTTGGCCTTATTTAGGACCATGTACTCAGCACATGGTGTATGTCTGGCTGCGTCCATGCTTGGGTACTCCTACAGTACATGCTCAGCCACCAACACAAAGTCACCCAGTGTGTGGGCTTCCCACACAGCATGTGGAAAAACCATACCCTTGTTTTGGATGTTGTGGCGGCACAGGAATGTGCATGAGAGCTCCTAGGAGCGAGAGAGATAGATGCAAGCTCAGTATCCTGAACTTTTTGTATATTTTTTATTTTTGGAGATGAAAATATTAAAGGAGGAAATGATGTAGAGACTTGATTTTTTCCTTTTAAGACTTTGAAATATTTCTAAATATATTTTTGGATCTTGGAACTGAGACGAAGTGCAATTCTAAGCCCTGGTGTGCCTAAAATTAGATTTATAAAATCTTTAAATATATTTTATATTACACGCACACAATTTCTTAAATAAAATTAGATAACTCTTAAAAATAAGCTCAGACCAGAAATCTAAGACCATGGTTGAATCTAAAACATGATTTTTACCCTAGGCATGACCTAAAACTAGTCATCACGAGGCGTTCGGATATGGAAACCATTGGTGGGTGTGTTTTAATAGAAATAAATAATTAAATATATTTATTTAATTAAAATAATTAAACCTATTTATATCAATAAGTAAATTTCTATGATTATTTTCATAGGGTTAACTGTATAAATCCTATGAGAATCCATAGCATTATTTTCTTCCTTTAGTTGGTGAATCACATCCGGTGATGAAGAATCTCTAGATCGGAGCAGATCAAAGCACAGGGAACACAATGAATCCTCTCAATCATTGGAAAGAATATTCTTCGACAACAAATGATCCAATATCTAGGTATGATTTTTCAATTCATGGTTTAGTCTTTTTTGATTAAATTGATTGAGAAAAATCAATCCTTCAATGATCTAGGCCAATTTTTGAACATTGTATGCACCCGAATATTGAAATTAATTTGGTTGTCCGGTTTGTTTATAACCCCGAATCTATTGATTATATTTGTTATCCAAGAATGTTTGACTAATGATTGTTAATCCTTTTTTGTGACTTTATCCCACAAATTATTTGTGTTATTTATGGATCGGCCTATGGGGTATTGGTTTGACTTTTCTGGGTGAGACTGATCTCAATCAGACCCTTGAATTCATGAAATATTTTCATGTAAGAGATGGATTGAAAAATACGGGATGAATTTAGTTAGATTACGAGTTGTGGGTGATCATTTTGAAAATCAACATACAAATCATCAATGATAGAAGAACCCGATGCACTCATGATGCAATATGGTTCGTGTGAAGCTATAGGAATTGGGTTTTCAGCCTCTAGATGGATAGAATCTGTCGACCAAAGATAGATCCACCAATTTCCTATAAAGATGTTTCCAAATATGATAGCAGAACAACCAGATCTAGATCACTAAGTGTAAATCTATAATTCTGTAAAAAGTTTGACTACACACTATGTAGTTTAATGAATGCATGACACGTAGCCCCTATGCTATGAAAAATAGGGTTTCACGTATTTATAAGTATCACACGTCGTGTGGGAGGTCCACACACCATGTGACCTTGTGCTGGCAGCCCGATGTGCAATCCAGGAGTACATTGGCATGAGCACGGCCCAACACATTCCATGTGTAGAGTACATAAACATGACCAGAGACACAGGTGGAACCCTGTGTGAAGTGACACATCATGTACCAAAGTACACAGACACAACTTGGGTGCATGGACACAACTAAGGTGCATAGGAAGGGACCCCAAGTGGCTTGGACATGTCAAGTTGACTCCCAACATGTTGTGTAGTACTATATGGTTGGATAGCCTTATACTTCTAGGGACAATACCAAATGATGGAGTGGGACTACATGTTGAGTGGGTCCCCTCACACACCATGTACCCCCTGTTTTTTTAGGAAACTTCAAACTCTTGTATCTCCTTCATTTTGACTCATATTTTGGCCCTCGAGTAGCCTATCTTGAGTTTTTTTATATGTAGAACATGATGGTTCCCTATATTGTATATTTTTATATATGATATGAGATGTTCCAGGAATGAATCTAATTTAGGAGACACTCAATTAAGGTATTGATCATGATGGATCAACAGACTGCAAAGACATGGCATGGGTCCTCGATCTTCCGAGTGGAACCCTCCATACTGTCTTAGCATGGGTACTCAATGACCTAGGGTGGAACCCTCCTATGGAGACAGGGTATGGTTCCTCAACCTTCCGATTAATACCCTCTATCTAGATTGAGAATAGGTCCTCTATGACTTAGAGTGGCATCCTCATACAGAGACAGGGCATGGGTCCTTGACCTTTCAAGTGGAACCCTCTAGTTGGGATGGGCATGGTTCCTCGATGACCTAGAGTGGAACCCTCTTATGCAGATAGGGCATGGTTTCTCAACCTTTTGATTGGACCCTTCTAGTCAGGTTGGGCATGGGTCCTTGATGAATTAGAGTGGAACCCTACTGTTTGGTTGGGCGTGGGTCCTCAACCATCAGAGTGATGCCCTCCAATGGTACCAAGGCATGGGTCCACTACCAAGTGATTGTTCCCCCTTGACTGCATGGTACAATGGAAAGGAGTGACCTGACTTGGATATTTTCTACTAGTAAGACACATGATATGTTGGGTATTGTTGATAGACTTCTGGAACTAATGGAGACTCTTTTCCTGTTATGGGCTGTTAGATGAAGATTTTATTCTCTCTCATCTGGGTTTCTTTGGTTTGAGCATATATATTTCTATGTTTGTTTACTCTCTTGCTTTGGGTTGAGCTGTTTACTATATATTCCCATCGTGTCTCTTTCTGATTCCCCTTCATCTTTCGGGGTGTCCTACTTGGTATTTATATACTCACCCATGTATGGGATTTTTCCCACATGTTTCATGTCTTATGTAAGTGAAAAACATGTTAGTTGTGACAATAAAGAAGCTTAGGGATACTTGTTGCATTGGAATGCATATGGTGGTCAGAGCTTGGAGATCAGAAGTTGGGCTCTCTCATCACTTTTACTTTTCAGTTTCTTCAAGTTGGTATATCTTCTGGTTGGATGTGTATTTTTCCCCTTTACTTTTCAATTTTCACTTTCGTACTTATATACACCCTAGAGGTTTTTCATGCTTGGTTTATATTATAGTTGTTTCACTTTCCTTTTGGTGCTTTTCACTACCCCCCTAGCCTACGGATAGGACATGACCATGGTGCATGGGTAGGGACCCCAAGTGGCTTGGACAAGCCGTGTAGACTCCCTACACATCATGTAGTGCTACATGGTTGATGATTCATGTATCTCCCATGATGTGGACATATTATGAAGTGGGACCACATTTCACATGGATCCCCTCACACATTGTGTACCCCTTGTTTCCTTTTGAGGAAACCTCAAACTCTCATGTCTTCTTTATTTGAACTTGAATTTTGGTATGAAAGTATAGCCTATCCTAAGTTTTTTTATGCATAAAGTGTGATGTTTGACTAATGATTGTTAATCCTTTTTTCTTAATTTATCCCACAAATTATTTGTGTTATTTATGGATCGGCCTATGGGGTATCGGTTTGACTTTTCTGGGTGAGACTGATCTCAATCAGACCCTTAAATTCATGAAAGATTTTCATGCAAGATATGGATTGAAAAATACGAGATGAATTCAGTTATATTACGAGTTGTGGGTGATCATTTTGAAAATCAACATACAAATCATCAATGATAGAAGAACCCGATGCACGCATGATGCAATATGAAAGTATACCCATCAGTTTTTTTTTTGTCATCAGGGCTGGGCATGGGTCCTTGATGACCTAATGTGGAACCCTCCTATGGAGACTAGTAATGAAAAATGGGAGGGCTGGGGCGGGCCAATCCCGTGTGGATTTGAGCCCACATGGGTTTGTCTGAAAAAACCCACATATAATGCGAACAAAAAATTTCAAACCCGCCCCACCCCGCATAACCCCATGGGTTGCCCAAAGGTTTCCTGCATTAAAAAATACTATTTATAATCATCTAAATATTTTATTTTTTCTCATTCTGAGTGGTAGTTGTGGGGAGAAGCATGGAATGAAAATAGCTAGAGTTGTAAGGGATGTAATAGAAAATATTTCTATGAGTTAATGGTTGCATGAATCGATCTTTATTTCGTGATGAACTATTCTGATACAAAGTAGGTGAGTGATCAGTGAGGTGTGATGAATGATAATGTTGGTCATGTGGTGATGTGAATGGTTGGACCTGTGAATGAATGATGAATTTCTGGACAACAACCAGTTTCAAAGGAGCCTATTGGGGTTCCCATGAGGTCCTATCATATATTCTTAATAAAAAAATAAAATTAAATAATAACAAACATAAATCAACCCAACAAATATTACAATTATAATAACTCTTTTAGAATTGAAACCATGTGAAAGAGAGATGAATTCCATTTTTCGAGAGGTGAGATGACACACCATGTGAATATGGTGAATAATTACAATATAAATATTATAATAACATATTAAAATAATAAACATAAACCTATATAAAATTCACATGTGAATGAATGGTGAATTATTATGATAATTTCGGTGATGAAATCATATTTCATGGTTTAATCATGGTTTTTTATTAAAAAACTAAAATATTAAAGAAGAAAATATTATAAAAAAATATTTTTAAAATTAAGCGTGCGGGTAATCCCACACCCGCACGGGTTCAACTCGTCTTGGCCCACACTCGCACGGGCTCAACCTGCATTGGCCAACGCTCTAAATGATCAAATTTTTTAGGCCCGGCCCACCCCATACCCATGAATCTTGTGGGCCGCATGCCCATTTCTCGTCACTAACGGAGACAGAGCATGGGACCTTGACCTTCCAAGTGGAACCCTCCAGTTGTGCTGGGCATGGGTCCTTGATGTCCTAGAGTGGAACCCTCCTATGAATACATGACATGGGTCCTCAACCTTCTAAGTTTAACCCTCCATTCAGGCTAGGAATCGGTCCTTGATTAATTAGAGTGGAACCCTCCTTTAGAGACAGGTCATGGTTCCTCAACCTTTAAGTGGAACCCTCCAACCAGGCTAGGCACGAGTCCTCTATGACTTAGAGTGACACCATCTAGCTAGGCTAGGCATGGGTCCTTGACCATCAGAGTGACACCCTCCTATGGTACCATGGCATAGGTCCTCTACCTAGAGATTGTGGCCTCTTGACTATGCATAACAATGGTGAGGAGTAGCTTGACTTGGGTGTTTTCTGTTAGGTATACATGTGAGATACTAGGCATCGTTGATGGAATTCTTGAACTGATGGAGTCTCTTTTTCTGGGCTAGGTAGAAAAAAATTCACATAGCATGTGGGCCTCCCACATGATGTGTGATACTTATAAATCTGTGAAACCCTAGCCTCCATAGCATAGGGACTATATTCCATGTGTTCATTGAACTACATAATGTGTAGTCGACTTTTTCATAGAATCTCATATCTGCACTCAAGAATCCAAATATGGTTGTTTCACCATCATATCCAGACTCGTCTTCTCCCAAAATTGGTAGATCTATCACTGGTCGAAATATTTCAGCCATGCAATGTCCAAAAAACCAATTCCTGTAGTTTTACACAAACCACCTTGCACCACACACATAATGGGTTATTCTACCACTGATGATTTGGATGTCGATCATCAAAAAATCACCCATAACCCCCAATTTAACCAAAATCATCCCTAATTTTTTGATCTTTCTCTTACATGTGAATCCATTTTGAATCCAAGGATATGGTCTGTCTCGGTCCCACCCGACAATGTCAAACCAATACCATCTAGGTCGATCGATTAAAAACACAAAGAATTTATGGGAGAAAGGCATAAAAACAAAGATTTAAGAATCATTGGAAAATATTTATTGACAAATGAATACAATAAAGATATCTAGGGTCAGAAAAAAATTGCATAACCAAATTAATTTCAATACATGAGCACATGAAATATTCAAAAATTGGTGCAGATTAGAGAAGGAATGATTCTGCTCAATCAATTTAATCAAAAAGGGCGTAAACTATGAATCGATGAGTCCTACCTAGAGATTGAATCATTTTTCATTGAATAACGTTATCACCAATGATTGAGAGGATTCATTGGGTTCGATATGCTTTGATCTGCTCTAATCCATAGATTCTTCATCATCGGTTGTGATTTTCAAACGGAAGGAGGAGAAGAACACTCTTGATTCTCCTTGGGTTTATACAGCTATCCTTGGGAAAATATCCATAGCATCATACTTATAGATAGAAATAGGTTTAGTTGTTTTAATTAAATAAGTAAATTTAATTATTTATTTCTATTAAAACATGCCCGCCAATGGTCTTCATATCCGAACGCCATGCGCCGACTAGTTTTAGGTCTTGCCTAGGTTAAACATCACATTCTGAACTCAACTGTGGTCTCATGTTTATGATTTGAGATTCCATTTTAGATTTATCTCATTTTTTAAGATATTATGCATGATCATAATAAAATATATTTAATAATTTCATAAAATTAATTTCAGGCACACTAGGCCTCGAAACCACACACTGTCTCAATGCCTAGTTTCAAAAAATATATTTAGAAATATTTTAAGGTCTTATAAGGAAAAAATGGGTATCTATAGATATCTCATAATGAATGATAACACACTTGTGTCTTCATCCCAACTTTCTTTATTTATTCTTTTAAAGACCATACCAGACAAAATTACCTTCTTCTATCATGGTCATGAATTTAATAAAGGTATTATCATTCTGGTTAACTGGGCCTATAAGAACCTATTTTTTCACTCATGTATGAATACTTTTAATTTTGGTCTAAAATATTTACTTTGGACCTAATATGGATTCCTAATGAGTTAGAAAAAGTATAAGGGATTTTTGGGGAAATTTTGGAGCCCGGGACCCATCTTTTTGGGGAAATAGGACATGTCTAATGGTTAGCGCACACTTGGTGCCTGGTTTGGCTAACCATGCAGATGGAAATTTCCAGAAATAACCATATAGAATATTTTTTGCATGGCTGTGCAGCCTAACAATGCAAGTTCCCCTTCTTCCCAGGTAAACGTGCAGACAAATCATGCACATGATAATTTTCTGGGTAATTTTATAAATTTTCCCTTAATGATCTATTAACCCTCCTTCTTCCTCCTAATACGAGTTCTCATGGGAATAACCTATTTCTATCTCAAATTAAAGCATTTTGAAGACATAAGGTTGGAATCAATAGATATCCTTCATCCTAGATATGATCGAGCTTTTGTTCATCATGTTGATGTGCAATTGTAAGTACTCGAGTCTACTTATGCCTTTCTCCTTCTCTTTTTCTCTCGACCTAGTTATCGTGGTGTGATCATTTTTCCTCTTTTCTTAGATCTACATAGATCTGAGCAAAATCAGGGGTTGATACCAAAGGAGGAGAGTCATACAAGCCTAAGGTGGGTAGTTTATAACTCATCCCTCAAGTTCATTGATTTTATAATTGACGTGTGGGGCCCACCGATTTTATTGGGTGTCGTTTATAGAATTTATATGCCATGATTATAATCATTAGAACTATATGGATACACTCTTTACATATGTTTGATTAATTGTTGTTGGTTACACCCATAACTCTATCCATCCCATGTAGGATGTTATGCCATAATTGGGTTTTTAGTATTTGACATGTTTAAGCCACCATTTGGGTGTGAATTTTCTTGACCCTTATAAGGAAAATCTTTTCTATATTAAATGGATTGATTTATATTTTGAATTACATAATGGAATGTACCATGTATGCTCACTACTTGACCTGACTAAGGTAAGTGCTTCAATTGATAATTAAATGTGAAATGGAAATTGGAAAGTATACCAAGTATATGACTTGACCAGGTTAATTGTGAATGATTAATAGGTTGCATGTATGTAGCACCCCTTAACACATTAATGGAAGGTAGCAGAATGAACCTTAATTATGGAATATGCATTGAATATAATTAATAAAGGTTTCATGCTACTTGGACTTATCACACTAATGAAAGAAAAGGCTTGAACCAAATGGACTTAATGATTAATTGTGAATTGATTAAAAGGTTGCATGCTACTTGACCTTATCACATTAATGAAAGTAATGGATTGAAACAAATGAAATATTACATGACTTCATATCAAATAGGAGTGTTCTGACTCGAGCTCACCTTGGATTCTAATCGGAGAATTCCATGAGCACTCGGGAACCCCATTCTGATTTAAGGATATGACTTGCATAGGTTGAGACCCACCTAGATCTCGATCATTGTCTATTCCTTGGATGTTTGGTATGAAACTATAGGATCCCTTCAATATCATTATAATATTCCTTGGATATAGTCCTTGGATCCAACATTGACAAGTATGTGCCATGGTTAAATCCCATCAGGCCTAGTCACTGCTTATCCCTGTTTTACCTTGGAAGAACTCCTTAGACTCGATAGGCACCTCATTGTGGAATTCTTTGGACTATGCTCCTTATATTACACTCGTATCCCATGATAGGCTACAATTATTACTAATTTGAAGACCCTTTAGGTCTACATCTCCTTGGTTATTATGTTGGGACTTCACTATTAAATATCATTATAGGTTGCCTTGTTCTAACTTGAAACCTGCACAATAATTAACATGTGATATGTTATAAACTGGTAATAGTCAAATAAGGAATTGGTTACATGTTCAGTCACCAACCAAGGGTTAAAGTAGGTACTTGGGTATTTAGTTACATTGTGATGATTTTCTTTATATATGAATGATTTCACACTATTACATTACCATTACATGGTCCAGATGTTATAGGCACCATTGGTGGTTCCCCACTGAGATTTATCTCACACCCTCTCCAAGAACTATTTGGTACCCAGAGTAGATTACATGGTTGCAACTATTGATAAAGGGAAGAATATTCCTTTAAACACTTGATTGATTTCTATTTAGTATGGAGCTTGATAGCAGATGGTCGATTCAGAGCTCAGGATGGTTGGGACTATATTTTGATTTCCTTTTTACTTTTTTGGAACATGTTATACCTGTTGTCTTGTATCCATGTTTTCTAGTTTTATAGTGACATGACATTTCATCAGTTATTGAATGATATTCTAGTTGTTTTAGTTATTGTTACAGTTGTCTCTATTTTCCACTGTGCCTTCCATTTATTTATATTACTTCCACTATATACCTCATTTTATATTACCCATGCACTTTGGTAATTATGGCATAATCTCCCCACAGACACACCCTAGGCCCTTGCTGTTTGTCAACAGCCTCTGGTGTTTAGGGAGATGAACTTGAGGCCATGTGTCCCACCAGGATTCACTACCACAAAACAGGGCAAGGGAAGCACTGCCCTTTATCAGTGCTAAACAGAAAGCACTGATAACGGGGTATGGATTTATCAGCACTATATAAAATCACTGATAAATATTACATTTATCAGCACTAAAAAAATTCTGATAAATGAATGTTTTATCAGCGCTAAAATAAAAGTGCTGATAAAACATTCCTTTATCAGCACTTTTAATGAGCGCTGATAAAGGTTCTGTCGGTTTTTATTTAATAACCCTAACAGGCCATCCTCGCTTGCACGCGGTCAATCTCTCGCAGAAGCTGAACCAGGCCCCTCCGTTGCGCGACCTCATCCTTCTCGTCCTCCTCCTTACTCCTCCTTCCTCCTCCTCGTCCTCCTCGTCCTCCTCCTTCTCCACCGCCGCCGCCACTCCACCCCCGCTCCCGCTACCGCGACTGCATCTGCCTCTGCCGCCTCCACCCTCATTGCTGCGATCGTCTCTGCCTCTGCCGTCGCCGCTGCCTCCACCCTTGCTACCACGACCGCTGCCGCCTCGTCCTCCTCCTCCTCATGCTCTCAAGGTGGGAGGTGAGTTCCATTCATGGTATTCCCTTGGTATATTATTTATATATTGTGTGTGTGAGGACCAAATAGTGAATATAGATGTGAGATAGGAATGATACCATATCTTGAGCCTAATTCCAGTAAGGATTTCCATAATAGATAGTGTGGTCTTAATTTGATTATGATTATTTCTAGGGATGTGATTCATAATTAGTGATGAGTGTCGAAATAAGAGATGTTATTGATATTTAGCAACACAAGTGGGTTTTTTGTGAATGATGTGGAATTGGATACCCTATAGGTTCCATAAGGATATCTTGACTCTAAGATGAAGTATATGGTAATTGTTTAGTTATGATGGTTCACATGTGTGAGACGTCTACAAGGTTATGTGTGATGACTTCTTTGGATAACCAACCCTTGTTTTCATTTTTTTATTTTGAGTTACCATGGGCGGTAAGTTCTACCCCTTCGAGTTGAATATTTATTTATGAGATACAAAGGAAATAGTTTTTAATCTTATGGTTATATGGATTCCCAAAGATTATCCTAATGGAAATTAAGATGGATCCATATTAATATTCATCACATTGCATAATCTCATAGTTATATTATTAGACAAAGATGAACCCATAATACAAAACATATCACCTACTATGTCTGTCACATATACAAATAAATAAATTAGAAAAAAAACATGCTACAAAGAATAAAGGAACCATTAAATACATACATTGGTTAACTTGTTTTAGAAATTGTTTATCTTCATCCATGCCTTGTACTTGCACCCATGAATTTGAAGGTGAGTATGCATACACGATAGTTGACCTTCTTAGAGAAGAGTTTCTGGAAGATTATAAGAGACATGATGCAATGAAGATCATTAGAGTGTTGGAGAAAATGTGGTTACTACAAACAATGTGGCAATCATCTTGTGCAATGCGGCCTAAGTTACAACTTGTAGGTATTGTAACTTAGGCCATGTTGCATAAGCCGATTTCCACAATGATTAGAAATATCTTCATTGCTTCATGTCTCTTATACTCTTCCAGAAACTTTTCTCTAAGAAGGTCAACTATCGTGTAAGCATACTCACCTTCAAATTCATGGGTGCAAGTACAAGGCATGGATGAAGATAAAAAATTTCTAAAACAAATTGACCTATGTAAGTATTTAATGGTACCTTTATGATTTGTAGCATGTTTTTTTCTAATTTATTTATTTGTATATGTGACAGACATACTAGGTGATATGTTTTGTATTATGGGTTTATCAGGAGTCTGTATGATTTCCTATTTCCACATTTCATTTTAAATATCATGTTATAATTATATATTTACTGTACCCTAATGGCTCAAATAGTCAGGCATATTGTAGATGTTTCTAGAATGCTGTAGGATTCTTTTTCCCCAATGGTAGTACATTTTAAGGATGTTTTCACTGATGAGGTATAAAATTTACTTCTTAATAAAGAGATAAACTTTATAATCTAGTTAGTTTTGGGAGAAAATTCAGTTTCTATCACAATTTCTAAAATAACACCAAAAGAGCATCAGTTGTTTGAATTACAATTTGATTATATAGAATATAATGGTTTCATATGGAATAATACTTTACCATGGGGTTTTATAGTTCTCTAAAATAGATGGTTGATTGGTATTTATTATTTTGTTGGACTATTGGAGATTGAACCTGATGAGAGTCATGAATATGTATCCTCATCCATGCATTGATAGTCACATTGATCATCTATGAGGTTCTATGATCTTCTCCAAGATAGATTTGACATTAGGATACCATTAGATGAGTTGGACATCGATGGACCTACCATGGACTACTTTTAGGAGTAGTTATGGCCTGTATGATTTTTTAGCAATGATTTTTGGTTTATCTAATGCATTGGTTGTATTAAGGGACTTGATGAATATGATATTTCATCATTTTTTGGATCAGTTTTTAGTAGTTTTTTTCAATTAAATATTAGTGTACTCCTAACCCATAGTTGATCTTGACCAACATCTTATCATCACCTTGAGTACATTGAGATAGCATTATATTTATTATTGTTTTCTTTTTTTACTCATTGGTTTCCTCTTGTTCGCTTGTCATGTATTTTCTAAGGCATCATTTAGTCTTTGTAAGACTAACTTGGAATAAATTTGATATATGTCAGATTAAATCAGGTATCTTATACATACACGATGTTCACCCTACTGGACACACCATGTATATGGATTTCACATGTGTTTAAAGGCATTTGTACCATGATTTGTTTTATAAAACCCAAACAATGCTACCTAATTAATTAAAACATAATATTAGGAAAGTTCTCGAGATCGAACCCATAAAGAAGATGAATACGAATAAAGAATGGATGAATGCCAATCGGTTGAAAAAAGAGTATGAATATGGCGTGAAAGAGTTTATCAAGTTTCCAGAAGATCATGCATGTGACCCTTCTCAAATCCTTTGTCCGTGTTTACGCAGTTGTTATTCAAGACAAATTAGTCGAGAGGAGTTGGAAGAACACCTAATCTGTCACAGAATAGATCGAAGTTATACATGTTGGAATAAACACGGGGAAAAAACCAATGTTGGTAGTGACTCAGAGAACACGACATTTTATACATCATCTGATATGATTAGAAGCGTGAACAGTGAAGACGATCGTATGGAGGGTGTGATTACAGATGTGAACGATGATGAAGATCGTATTGAGTAAATGACAAGGATAGTTGAAGATGAACTTTGTGATTGCCCAAAATTGTTTGAGAAGTTAAAGTGTTGTGCAAAAACGTCATTGTATGCTGGTTGCACTAAATATACAGCATTGTCAGGCGTATTGAAGCTGTATAATTTGAAAGCAGGAAACGGGTGGAGTGATGCCAGTTTTACGGAACTACTTGCTCTCCTGAATGACATGCTCCAAGAAGATAATGAACTCCCAATCCGAACATATGATTCCAAACTAATGCTACAATCGATGGGTATGATCTCTGAAAGAATACTTGCTTGCCCGAATGACTGTATATTGTTTCGCAAGGACCACAAATCACTTAAAGAATGCCCAAAGTGTGGTGCTTCCCGATACAAGAAAGATGATTCTAGTCCTACAAAAGTTGTATGGTACTTTCCAATCATTCCTAGGTTTAGACGCCTATATGGAAGTGAGGAGACTACAAGACAATTTACATGGAATGCAGATACAATAATTAAAGATGGGAAACTACGCCACCCTGCAGACTCTCCTCGGTAGAAGAGAATTGATCACAAGTATCCTGAATTTGGGAACGAGCCGAGAAACCTTCATCTGGCGTTATCTACAGATGGGGTGAATCCTTTTGGTTTTCAAAGCAGCAGTCACAATACATGGCCGATTATGTTGGTAAATTATAATTTACCACTGTGGTTATGCATGAAATGAAAATACATCATGTTATCTATGCTTATATCAGAACCAAAACAACCGGGTAATTATATTGATGTTTATTTGGACCCATTGATCGAGGATTTGAAAATATTGTGGGATTCAGGTGTTACGATGTATGATGATTACAAAAATGAACAGTTCACTTTGAAATCCATGTTGTACGGAATGATAAATGACTTTCCTACTTATGGAAATTTGTCAGGATAGAGCATTAAAGGAAATCAAGGGTGTCCCGTTTACGAACAAGGTACACAGTCAATTAGGTTGAAAAATTCATCGAAAACCGTTTTTCTAGGACATCACAGATTTCTACCCCGACGACATAAGTACCGATCTTGGACGACATCATTCGACGGAAGTTTAGAGGAACGTACAACACCGTCTCCACTAACAGGTGATCAATTGTTTGAGAAAGTGAAATATTTGGACACTAGTTTTGGTAAACTGTTTTCGAAAAACCTTACGAAAACTAGTTGGAAAAAGAGATCAGTTTTTTTGAATTACCATACTAGAATTGTCTGTATGTTAGACATTTTCTTGATGTTATGCATTTTGAAAAAAAATGTATGCGATAGTGTCATCAGCACGTTGCTAAATGCACCCGGAAAAACAAAGGATGGAATTAAGGATAGATTGGACATGGTTGAGATGGGAATACGAGAAGATTTGGCACCAGTGAAGGGTGAAAAATGAACATTTCTTCCTCCTGCTGCTTACACTCTTTCCAGGCAGGAGAGATATCAGTTTTTCAACTTCTTGAATGACGTAAAGGTTCCAGAGGGGTATTCATCAAATATCAAGAACATCGTGTCAATAGGAGATTTAAAATTAAAGGGTCTGAAATCACATGACTACCATGTTTTGATGCAAGATCTAATTCCTATAGCTTTATGTTACATTTTTTCCAAGAATGTCTGCAATACATTAACGAAGCTCTGTTTCTTCTTCAAAGCTATATGCAGCAAAGTTATAGACCCAGTGAAATTGCCAACTATAGAAAGAGAAATTACCGTCATATTATGTGAATTGGAAATGTTCTTCCCACCGACATTTTTTGATATGATGGTTCATTTGATGGTTCATTTGGTGAGAGAGATTCAACTATGTGGTCCTATACATTATAGATGGATGTACCCCATTGAACGGTATATGAAGATTTTGAAAGGGTATGTCAAAAACCGAAGTCGGCCAGAGGGTTGTATTGTGGAGCAATATATTATTGAGGAAGCTGTTGAATTTTGTACCGAATACCTGTCTGGTGTGGAAATCGTCGGCCTACCGAAATTTCGTCACACTGAGTGGCTTGAGGGTGAAGGAATTTCTAGAAGAGAGGTTGTCACAATCAATAATACAGATCGGGAGCAGTCCCACCATTATGTTTTGCATAACAGTTTCGACATTAACCCATATGTTCAAACCCACAAATAAATTCTTAGGCGTTTGAATCCTTCTGGGCTGAAAAATGGATATCAGATACACATAATTGACAGTTTATAGGATGGTTTCAAGACCATATTTTTAAGCAGTTAGATGAAAATCCAGACTCAATTTCAGAACGACTTCAATGGCTGGCCGGAGGAGCAAGTGTGTACGTATTATCTTACAATGCTTATACAGTTAACAGTTATACATTCTATACTAATGAACATGATGAAGACAGTACCATGAAGAATAGTGGGGTTACACTTGTGGTTGAGGTGATGCATGTTTCCGGTGCTAAGGAAGAAAATCCAATTTATGCAAATATGTCATACTTTGGCATCATCAAATGAATATGGGAGTTGGATTATACGAAATTCAAAGTGCCGATTTTTCAATGCAAGTGGGTTGATAATAGGACTGCTGTTAAAATAGATAAATTAGGATTCATGAAAGTTGATTTTAGTAAGGAAGGGGAGAAATATGAACCATTTATAATGGCATCACAGGCAGTATAAGTATTTTATGTTCCAGACCCCGCAAACCGAAATTGGTCAATTGTTCTGTTATCGACCAAAACAATTGAAGGGTCAGATGAAAGTTCAACGGAGGTTGACCCTTTTATAGGGACTTCACAATCATTTCACAACGGTCAAAATGTAGACGGAATTTTGTATGTCAGAGGAGACCACAATGAATGAATTTAAATAGTCGATAGAGGAGTCAAATCACTTCAGCCTTTAAAGAAAAAAAAGAGAGTACAATAATCAGGTTATTTGTTTATTGTAACATACATTGTGTTACGTTATGTTATTATCTGTTCACTGCTGTTTTTATGTAATCTAAATTAAATATTAAACCACTTCTGCAGATAATGACTTCTGCACCTGCTGATGCGCCCAATCCCGAGGCACAAAAGGTCTCTCAACCAGGAATTGGTGGTCCCACTACAGAGAAACAATAGGTTTCTCAACCAAATGCTGGTTGTACCAGTGTAGAGCAACAACAGGTTTCTCAACCTGTTTTTATTGCTCCCAGTGCTGAGGTATAACAGGTTTCTCAACCTGTTGCTATTATCCCCATTGCCGATACTAGCGCTCTGGGGGAAGATATTGATGCTACTTTTGAGGAAATGGTAGGAAATGAAACCCTGAAAGTGCAAAAAAAACAAGAGCATCGTAGTTTGACAGTGTTGGCCAAAATCCTTAAGGTAAAAGCAAAAGGCATCAAATTTGAAGTGGGATTGAATAAGTGAGGCCAACATGTTAACCCCAACAAATCCATCTTTAGTAGCTACATTGGAATCTTCACTTGGAAACACATGCCGATTGATGTATAGTCGTGACACCATGTTGTCACCGAGATGAAGACACTAATGTGGGAAGAGATTACGGTAACATTATGATATCATTTTTTTAATTTATTAAAATAAAATAAAATACCAAAACATTGACTTAATCTTCATCATCCATTGCAGAGTGCATTTATAGTAGATATCTCGCACAAGGAATATGTATTAAGAGTTTCAGGAAGGATTCATAGAGGTTTCTACACAATTTTAACGAAATATCATCTTAAAGATGCATAAGGGAAAATCAAGTCACACCCACCTCCTCTTTATGCACACTTGATATCCCAAGGAGCGTGGGATGCGTTTAGCAACTGTCGTGGGGAGAATAATTTTCAGGTACATTGTGTGGGGTAATACGTTGTTTGACATTTGCTTGTATTCATCACTCTGATTGACAGTTTTTTATTTATGAAGCAGTTACTGAGTGCTGAAAATAAAAAAAATGCAACAGAACCAGCGTACCCTTACCGTAAATCAAGGATGGGGTACGCTGAACTTGAGAAAAAATTGGTACGCCTTTTAAATCTACCCTACTACTAGTATGTGACATAAAACAACACCATAACCATGTTTCTCTGTTTATATGCAGATTGATGAATCGAAATCGAAAGCCATATCCATCCCACGCCATGTGATATAGAAGGAGGCTTGTGTAAATAAAGAGGGGACATTGATAGATGAAAACACACAAAAAGTGTGGGAAACATGTGTAAGTATGACATAATATAAATTTGAGTTGCTTTAAATCGCTATTAAATTACAATAACTACTTGTTTTTCTATATTTTCTATCTGAAATAGTCACAAGAATCAACAACAACCGCACCAGATACATGCATACTTTCAGTAGCCTTGAAGCATCCAGAAAATCATGGCCGCGTCAGAGGTGCAGGTTTTGGGGTGACACCCCGAACATATTTTCAAAAATAAAAACAAGTGGAGGATCAAAATGAAAAAATGGAAAATTTGAAAGAACAATTATCTATTTTTCAAGAAGAATTACAATACCAGAGAGAGATGATAGCAAAATTGATGGGGGAGAGGCAAAGAGAATAAACAACTCAACAACCCGTGCGTGACGATCTCGCCCCACCCCCCACCAGCTTTGAGGCGAGCCATTCCCCTAAAAAACCTGACTTAGATGAGGTAATCAATGTTTTAATAATTGTTTCTATGAAATGTGATTTACATAGACACTGATACCTTTCTTGTACTAATATTCCATAGGGTGAAAATGAATGTGATTTATATTTATCAACTCCCACCTATCACCTTGTAGCGAGGGCTACGGTGTTCAATACACAAAATGGCATGCTACACAACAGACAACTTCCAAAAGATCATCTTAGAGTGTCAATTAACATAGCTAATGAGCCGAGTGTCGAGCTACCTGTTCCAAATGACGATGAAGACATTCATACGGTTGAACAAGCTGTTGGAACATTCATCGCATGGCTGACAGTTCTTGTAAAAAAACATGTCGACAAAAAGGTATTCATTTCTTATTTATTTTTCAAGCTGGACCTTTAAAATTTAATGAAAAAAGGTCTGAACCGATGACTGTTATTACAGAATGACAAAGACTGTGGGGTGAAACGAAATATCAACTCAAAACTATCTTAAGGATCAACCAACCGATTGAAACGGTCGACTGAGAGCACCTTAACCCCACCCATTCTATATCCACAGTTAATATCATTGCAGGCTCATGTGGATACAAAGTTGAAAGACGACCGTACTCACATATTTTCTTTCGAAAAAGATATGTATGGAGAGGAGATATCATATTTCATTAGTGCTGAAAATTTAAATAAACTCCCCAAGTATGAATGGCTAGGTGCCTCAGTTGTAAATGTAAACATGAGGTAAGTTTTCATGATTTGATTTTACAAAAGCTGATATACTCTGATAATTTTGACTAAATACATTTTATATTTGTCGCAGACGTATATATGAAAAACAATTGAAGGGATTTCCCCATGAACAAAAATTTGGACTCGTTAGTCCTCACACCACATCTTCAAAAGAGGAAATAGATTTTGTTAAAGAGGCTGCAATAATGTCATCCCTGCTCAAATCGTTTGAAAACAAAATTACAGATGACAGACACTTTTTAATACCAACGATGCAGGGGTAAAACTCTACAATTTAATCATATCAACTATATTTTCATTTCTTTCTTTACTTATTCCTTTTTGTATTTTTAAGGAGCATTGGATGCTAATTGCAGTCAATTTGGATACTCCAAAGATTTATTTTCTGGATTCAATGCATGGATATCCAAAAAACCGACCACGCATGATAGCGTTTGTTAATTTGTAATACACTAGATCCAACATTTTAAAACTAAACATCTAGTTATATAATTTATGTTATCTTTTAATGAGGATTCTGTTATGATAGGGCGGTGAATCAATATCGTCTAATGCATGGAATGAATCCAAGGCATAAGGATGAGCACGCCTACAAGATCTACAACTAGAAAAGTATCCGGGTATATATAATAACATTTCACTATCCAAACACATATCAAAAAAAATTACTTATTGTTGTCGATGTTTTTGTAGTGTCCAAAACAAACAAATGGAAAGGACTGTGGTTATTATGTTTGTAAATTTATGAAAGAGATTGTATATCATCAACAAACTAGCATCTCTGATGAGGTATTTTCAAAAATAATTACGAGTTCATTTAAAATATTTATTAATCCTTTGTGTATTTATATTTTTTCAGTACTACCATGACTGTCGCAAAAACTCATATTCAGAAGATGATATACATGTGTTTAGAAACGAATGGGCAACATACCTGATGGAAAATTGTACACAAATAGAATGATGGTGAATTCCTACCACTTATGTTATCTATATATGATCATTGATTATCCTCCAACCTTCTTTGGTGAATTGAGAATGCTCCGATGTATTGAAACCTTAATTTATTACTCAATGTTTTCTATCCCCAGATTCATATTATTGATCTTTGAACAAATCAATATTGAATTAAGGCATGATGGTGTGCAGTGCGTATGGGGTGAACGACGAAACCACTGAGGATCAACAAAATCCATTTTCTGTATCTCGTTTGTTTGAACTTGTATTTGAGCACATGTGTTGTTGTTTTACTTGCACAATTATTTCTAGGTAGATGCATGAGATAATCAGTATCGTTGAGGGATTTTTTGGAACCAAAATATGTGTCCCAGGATAATTAAAGTAAGGGAAAGGCTGGTTGAGATGAAATCCAAGCTCAAACGACCAGTACATCATCAAAAGAATCAACCCTGTGATGCACCGTCATGTAGAATCTGGTCCTTGTGATGTTTTGAGGTGTTTATGGAAGGTATGGTGATACAAACCGCTACTCATTGTAACAAAAGAAGCTCTGAATTGTTTAGAAACAGATCTTCCAATTACAAATAGAGAAGCAGAAAAATAGAGGAGAAGCAGAAAAACAGAGGAGAAGTACAACGGGAATCCCTATTCCCCCAGGGAATACCCACCCAAGCCCCTGCTGAGCTAACTGAAAGAGAGAAAAAATCTACACTTGTTAGAAGTGGCCCCTCCTTTTATTAACAAAAATATTCCCCTCCTCTAACCGCCCCTCCCTGCTAAATTCCTATAGTACCCTTGTGTGCCTCCTCCCCTAACTGCTCCAGCTCAGCTTCCTGTGTCCAACTTCCGCCTCCTCTAACCGCCTGCCTAGCCTCTTGTGGGCCACTTGCACCTGCTGCCCTGGGTTTCCCTCGCCTGGAGTAGACTATCCAGTTGGTCGGATGGTCCAGGCCTTTATCACTGCTAGCCCCTAAAGATTCAGGCTTGTCCTAAAGACTGAACGTAGGGAATTGGTTTTGGAGGGTGAATTTTTCTTCCCAAGTGGCCTCTTCAGGTGGTTTTCCTTCCCACTGGATTAAGAATTGAGGGAGCCGAAAGCCATCCTGCAACAGCGTCTGGGTAGACAGAATGCGGTCTAGATGAGGCCAATGCACGGGGTCCCCGAGAAGGTCGGGAGGAAACTGCACCTACACAGGATGGTTTCCCACTGCTAGTTTCAACTGTGAGACATGAAAGATGGGGTGTATGAGGGCTGTAGTTGGTAAATAGAGTTGGTAGGTGACGGGGCCGATTTTTTTGGTAATGGAGAAAGGCCCGTAGTAAAGGGGTGCCAATTTTTGATTGATCCGATGTCACACGGACTGCTGTTTATGTGGTCAGAGTTTGAGGTAAACTGCATCACCTACTTTGAAAGCCACGGAATGACGATGAGGATCATCCTGGCACCTCATGAGGTCCTGGGAGCAAAGTAACTGCCTGTGTAGTTGATTCAAGGCTTCCTAGTGGTCTAGAAGCTCTGTAGTGACATTAGCAACTTTGAAATCAGATGGGAGGAAACTGAGGAGGGATGGGGGCTTGCGGCCACACACCACCTCGAACGGTGTTGTGTTAATAGCACTATGACACGTGGTATTGTAACCAATTTCATCCCACGAAATCCAGTAACTCCAAGTTTTGGGCTGATCTCCCGCAAAACAACGAAGGTGTGATTCCAAGCACCGGTTAACCACCTCTGTTTGGTCATCCGTTTGAGGATGGTAGGTGGAACTAAATTTGAGAGTAGTTCCTTGGAGGCAAAATCATGACCCTCTATCCTTGGGTCAGACTTCATTGGGCGTTTTGATCCATCTATCAGGCAAACATTCCAGGTGCTCCCTCCTAGAGATGTACCTACCTGATCCACCTTTATAAGTGTTTTGATCCACCCAGGTCTTACATCTCTGTAAGACATTAAATCACGACCCTTTATCCTTATAGGATGTTAAACTCATGGAATACCACAAGTTAAACATGGGTTTCCATTAATATATTCAATATTAATGTTTAATCAATCCTTATTAAGGTATTGTGGAGGTGTGGTTTTATGTTTTACAGCAGATTTCGGAAGATTCCACGCTTTATGTAGGTGATTCCATGCTTTTACATTATATGATGATTTTATTATCTTGTATTTTCTTGCTAAGTGTACTATATGAAATGTTTGTGTGGTTAAAAATGTGTTATCAAAGGAATTTGGGGTGTGTATAGACTTGATAGTTATTTTTAAAATTAATGCAGTTGTATTTCTTGTGGATTTTCATGCTTAAGTCCTTTAAATGTGTTTGAAGAAATGAGAAAGTTGTGTGATGGGTGTTTTCAAATGGATTTAATTTGTTTGTTAATTTTAAAGAGGGTTTTCTTATGAGATGTAGAGATTCTATATATGTGTATTTACATTGAATGAAATTACATGATAATGTGTTGATATATATGATGTGTATCATGTAAATTGAGCACAATTTCCATACAAGGTATTTTCTTTATGATGTGCAGGGGACAGGGTGAGAGGGCAGGGGTGGTTTTCTGGGGGAGGGGGAAGGGGTAGGAGGTGTGCTGGGTTCTTTTTAAATATGTAGGGGGTGGGTAGGGGGGTGTGCAATGGGCAGGGGGGAAGTGAAGTGGGTAGGGGTGTGCTGGGGAAGGGGGTAGGGGGTGTTCAGGGAGCAGAGAGTGTGCAGGGGTAGGGGGTGTGCTCGGGGGTGGGTAGTGTGTAGGGGGTGTGTTGGGTTCTTTTGAAATATGTAGGGGGTGGGCAGGGGTGTGTGAAATGGGCAGGGGGAAGTGCAGTGGGAAGGGTGTGCTGGGGAAGGGGGCAGGGGGTGTTCAGGGGGCAGGGAGTGTGCAGGGGTAGGGGGTGTGCTCGGGGGTGGGCAGTGTGTAGGGGTTGTGCTGGGGAAGGGGGCAGGGGTGCTTCTTTTTTATGGAATGGGGGGACATAATATTTATTTTATGTTTTATGCCTCACTAGTATAATTGGTTATTTTATGTTTTGTACCTCACTAGTATAATTCCATTTAGCAAACCCATTCTTTATTTCATTATTGTATTACTAACATAATATTTGTTTTATTATGTAGGTGAAATATTTTTCCTCAGTTTGAATGCTTTGTTTGGAAACTGCCGCCATGGACGACAATTTTTTAGAGCGGATGGATGCAAAAAGGATGGAACATCATTGTTTTTTAACTGTTTGTTGGATAAATGTAATTGTAACCAAATTAAACATTTTTTGAAATGTATATAGAAGTGTGTTGTTTTGTATTCATGATTTCAAGTAAATGTATGTATCATTTTTTGTTCTTCTATGCTTTGTGTGTGGGTGTTGTGTGTGTTGTGTACAGGTTTTGTTTGGACTATGTGCAGGTGTTGTAATGTGTGCAGGTGCTGGGCAGGTTCTGTGCAGGTTCTGGTTTTGGATAGGATTTTTGGCCTTTATCAGTGCTAGTTAAGCGCTGATAAATAGATAATATATCAGCGCTATTTTGAGCGCTGATAAAGGTAGTTTTTATTAGCGCTCACAATAGCGCTAATATATTATACATTTATCAGCGCTATTTTGAGCACTGATAAAGGGGACCCCCCTTTATCTTCGGTGAGATTAACAGCGCTTTTTTAAAGCTGTTAATGGCCGTTTTTAGCACTATTATAATCCATATTTTTATTAGTGCTTGTGTCACTCATTGAGTGACATCCATGTTTGAGACATCACAAACTGGTATTAAAGGTGGTTTATTTTCTTACTTTACTATTTGGAGACAATAATAGAAAGATTAGGAATGCTTGGGACTTTTTCATAATTCATTCTTAGGCGTTATGAACCCAGGTTTGGGGTAAAAGACAAGTTACCCAAAATATAATTGTTGTTATACTTTTGCCTATTAAATTTGATATTATTTCACTGTTGTGTGGCACACATGTTGTGTGGTGTTGTTGTTTATTACTCTATTTGATGATTTTATTTCATCCTTAGACCAATGATATGAGGGCAAGAAGCATTGTTACATGCATCATTATAGGCACCTAGATTTCACATGTCATGCATATTACCATGACATATAGGTGCATTTCACTTCTTTGAATTTCTTGATATGCTTGTGATTGTTGAGTGATGTTTTGATAGTTAGATTATGCTTGTATTACTCTTGGCTACAATTTAGTGATTCCCTATCTCAATTCATGAGGTGTATGAGACCTCATGGGTTGGGATGAGTAATTTATCGAGTTGAGTCATTATGCCATAAATAAATGGGTGTCATTTCTAGTGATAAGTGTATGGGAGCTGATTCACCAGAAATGGATATCCATTATAAAGAGAATCATGACATCTAAAATGAATCATGTTTATGAAAGGTAAAGGAGTGAACCTGGTAATTAAATGTAAAATTAAATGAAACTTATACTTGAGAACTTACCGATACTTGGACATCTAAGAAGGTAGTTGGGGTAGTATGCCTTGGGTAGTGAGTTTTCTTACATTCATCTTCTACTAGTGATGATATATTTCTTGTTAAGCTTGTTCTGAGACATGTGATTGGAATTTGTAGACCAATGTTTCCACGAAATCTTCATATTGTATGTCAGGAGGGTGAAAATGACCATGTTCCAGACATGGTGGGCCTTGAGACACCAGTCTTACCTCTAGGAGTGCCACCTGAGGCACCTCCTATTGTACCAAATCCAGGAATTTATGCCCAAGTTTGTGATAGTTTCTTGCATCTAATGAAGTCCATGCATGGTGCTCCACAGCTTGCACCTATGATGGATGATCTGGATCATGAGTTTCAGTAGCAGTATCCTTGTACCTTTTCAAGGGATGGAAGTCCATAGGCTGTTGAGTCTTAGATAGAATCAACCCTATCTATATTTGAGAATATGGAGATTCCCTTAGAGTGGAGGGTCAATCTTGACACATACATGCTTCGGGATTTGGCCAAGAATTTGTGGGATGTGACTTCTTAGGCTGGTCATCATCAGGGCATGTTATGGGTTGATTTCTAGACTTCCTTCTATGATCAATTCTTTCCTTAGATGCTAAGAGCTTATAGATCTAGAGAGTTCATGCATCATGAGTAGGGTTCAGTGTCAGTTATGTAATATTTATCATGTTTCAAAGAGTTTCAGTTTTTTTCACCGCTTCTAGATGGTGATGAGATTTTGTGTGCTACATGCTTTGAGAACGGGCTTCAATACGCCATCCATACACAGGTGAATGTCTTTCGCCTACCTACTTTTTCTGAGATAGTCAATCAAGCTCTTATCACTGAGAAAAACCTAAGGGATGATAATAGTACCAGGTATAGAGTATTAGTGTCGTGGTAGGCTAGTAGTTATTACAGTGGTAGGAAATGTTCCCTCGAGGTTTCTCATTAGGGAAGTGACAACCATAGTGCCTGTTTTGATAGATCTAAAGTGTTTCATCAGTGTGGATGATAGGGGAATTCAAATCCTCGGTGTAATAGAGACCCACTGTAGTGTTGGGCATGCGACCGTATGGGGCATCTCCATCATTTCTGTAGGACCTTTCCACCTTCCTTGAGTGGAAAAGGATCCTCACTAGCTCCACCTTCAAGAGAGATTTATTTTACACCACATCAGGCGGGGAGTTAGAATAGCACCGGAAGGTCTGGCCGAGGAGGAGGTCGTGGCCATGGTAGCCACACCCCTAATCACCAGCAGCACCAACAGATCAATTATGATCATGGTAGTTCATTTGTTGCACAGGGTCATGGATCATGCTATTTGAATGCACTACAGCTGATACCTAAGGATCCGGTTGCGGGACCATCTATAGTATGAGGTACTATTCTAGTATCCTCTAGTATAGTATCTTCTTTATTTAATACAGGTGCTTCGAACTCTTTTATCTCTGTATCTATCGTGGAAAGTCTTAGACTAGAGATACAGTATTACTATGGTGTAATGACCCTAGATACACCGCTAGGGGTACGAACATAAGGTATATGCTAGTGTAGGGACTGTCCCCTTGAGGTAGGAAGTTACCCTTTCTTATGGAACCTATATGTTCTCGAGATGACGGGATTCGATGTCATGATCGGGTTGGATTGGTTGGTTCAATATCATGATTTTTTAGATTGTTATCACCATAGGGTATCTTTTACATCACCAGAGGGAAATAGTTACCTACATAAGGGTGAGTGGGATGTCTAGGATGATAGAGCGAAACCAGAGCATCATGGGATAAGTAGAGTGACTGCCCAAATTGAAAATATCTTCATGGAGGATCAGGGTTTACTTAAGAGAGATTTCCCTTAAGTGGTGGATTATTTCAGGGATGTCTTTCCTGATGATTTTTATGGATTACCTCCTGAGAGAGAGGTAGAGTTTAAAATAAAGCTTATTCTAGGAGCAACTCTAGTGTCCATTCCTCCGTATAGTATGGCACCAACAGAGCTTCAAGAGCTCAAGTGATAGTTAGGGAATTTAGAGGAAAAATGATTTATACGGACCAATACATCCTCTTGGGTTTTGACTGTTCTTTTTTCCAAGAAAGTGGATGGAAACTTACGTCTATGCTTGGATTATAGAAGGTTGAACCAGCTTATGGTCAAGATCCGATATCCATTACCTCGAATAGATGATCTCTTTGACCAGCTCCAAGTAGCAAAATTCCTATCTAAGATCGACCTGAGATCAGGTTATCATCAGGTACGAGTCAGGTCATCATACCTACCTCATAAATCTTTCTATAGTAGGTATGGTATGTATGAGTACCTTGTTATGTTTTTATGTCTTACAAACACTCCCATAATTTTTATGGCTATTATGAATAGGGTTTTCCACCCCTATTTGGACTCTTTTATCATGGTCTTTGTGGATGAAATCTTGGTGTATTCTCATAGTTGTAGAGACTATTCCAAATATCTTAAGATCATTCTGAGTACATTGAGAGAGCATTAACTTTATGCCAAACATGTTAAGTTACACTTCTAGATTGAAAAATTTCACTTCTTGGGTCATATAATATCAGAATCAGGAGTATCTGTTGACCCAAAAAAGGTTATCATTGTAGTTTCTTCAGAGAATCCCAAGAAGGTGTTTTAAATACGAAGTTTTTTGGGGCTGGCTGGATATTATAGGAATTCCATAGAAGACTTTTACCTCCTTTATTTACCTCTTATTGGTCTTAAAAATAAGGTTGTTAAGTTTATATGGTTAGAATTATGTTAGAAATCCTTTCAAGAGCTGAAGGGGAGGATTGTATCGACACCTATTTTGACACCTTAAGATGCAGGCATAGGTTATACCTCTTCTTTGATACATCAGGCATCGATCTAGGGGAAGTGATTATGCAGGAGGACAAATTATTTATATATGGATCTCGGCAGTTGAGGCATCACGAGAGAAATTACCCGATGCATGACCTTGAGCTAGAAGTAGTTGTCCATGCCTTACATTGCTGGATACATTATCTATTAGGTGAGAGATTTTTCATGAAAACAGAACAAAATAGCCTCAAATATATCTTTTCTCTGCATGAATTGAACCCCATACAGAGGAGATAGGTCGAATATTTACAATTATTTGATTTTTAGCTTTCATATATGCCTGGGAGGGGAAATGTAGTTACAGATGCGCTGATTCAAAAAACTCAAACATAGGTCGTATGGGAAGCCAGTGATGAATGGAAGTTAATGGCCCTCTTTTCTGAGCTACATTTAGATTTTCATGATAGTAATGAGCAATATTACCACTCATCCTTGATAGTTACATGTACCCTCCTTTAGAAGGTCAAGAGTAGACAATTTTTAGATCCCAAAGGCTTGGTTCTCTGTGATAGTATATCAGTACATAACTCACCTCTAGATTAGTTTGTGGACAGAGACGATTTCTTACATCTATGTGGATGTATATAGGTTCCTACATATATGAGAGAGAATTTGATGCATGAGTCTCATGCTTCTCAGTGGGTAGTTCATCTAGGAATCTCTAATATGTATCGAGATATGCGGTGTTAGTATTGGTGTCCTAGGATGAAATGTCAGATAGCAGGTTTTATCACTAGGTGTTCCACCTGTCAGCAGGTGAAGACAGAGCACTAGAGGCCTATAGGCTTGTTACTACCTATTCCAGCCTCATAATGGAAATGAGAAGATGTTTTTATGGATTTCGTAGTCTTTTTACCAAGGTCGTTGAGGGGTAGTGATTCTATTTGGGTAGTCATTGACTGACTAATGAAATCATCCCACTTCATTCCTATTAGGGATACTTTCTCAGTTGATGATATGGGGAAACTGTATGTTCGTGAGATCATATGACTGCATGGGGTCCCTCATACTATCATTTCAGACAGGGATGATTATTTCACTTCACAGTTCTAGAAGGGTTTTCAAAATTAAATGGGAACACAGGTTCTTTTAAGAACATCTTTTCACCTTCAGATCGATGGATAATAAGAATGAAAAATACAGGTTCTAGAGTATATACTCTAAGCATGTGTCCTTGATTTCATTAGTTCTTGGTAAAATCATATTTCTCTTGTCGATTTTTCCTATAATAACAGCTTTCATGCGACAATTCAGATGGATCTTTTTGAGGCCTTATATGGTAGGTCATGCTTTTCACCCCTATGCTGGATAGAGGTAGGTGAGGCAGCCCTACTAGGTCCTCATCTCATTCAAGAGACTTTAGAGCAGGTTCAACTGATCAGAAAGTGTATGAATACTACACATTTTAAACAAAAATCTTATGTCAATCGTCATCAATGACCACTATATTTCGAGCTCGAGGATTGTGTTTTCCTTTGGGTATCGCCCGGGCTAGGGTATAGATGGTTACATAAGAAAGGTAAATTATTGTCTCATTATATAAGGCCTTTAGAAATTATGGAGATATTTGGGATGGTATCATATCGTTTGCTAATACGTTAGAGGTACCATGCCATGCATGACATCTTCCATGTTTCACAACTTCACTCGTATCATGCCAATCTGTCTCATACATTTGATCCTGAAGAAGTTGAGTTAGATGTTGATGCTAACTTTGAGAAGTATCCAGTACACATCATTGATTGGAGTATGAAGGATCTCTGAGGCCGGTATGTCCCTCTAGTATGGGTGCTATGGTAGCACGGCCGAGTACAGAATGATACTTGGGAGAGGGAAGCTGACGTACATTCCCAATGGCCATATTTTTTCTCATAAATTGTTTCTCCACCCTTGTATTATGAACTTGGGGATGAGTTCTTTTAAGGGGGAAGACTGTAAGAACCTCATTTCTCACTCAGTTATTGATCCTTTAAATTTCGATCTAAAATATTTACTTTGGACCTAATATGAATTCCTAATGAGTTATAAAAGGTCTTGGGGTTGTATAGGGAAAGTTTGTAGCCTGAAACCTATCTTTTTTGGTAAATAGGACATGTCGTGAGGTTAGTGCATGATTGGAACATTGTTTGCCTAACCGTGTGTATGGAAATTTTCAAACAGAACTATATATCATGGTTTTCATATAGCTGTGCAGCCTAACCATGAAAGTTCCCCTTCTACCTAAGTAACCATGCATAGTTTTCGCATAGTTTGTAAAATCGCGTAGACAAACCATGTACAAGCTAATTTTTGGGTTAATTTTAAAAAAATTCCCATAATGATCTACTAACCCTTCTTATTCCTTATAATATGAGTTCTTACAGGATTAACCTATTTCTCTCTAAAATTGGGTCTTTTTGAAGACCTACGGTAGGAATCAAGAAATCTCCTTCGTCCGAGATCCAATCGAGCTTTATTTGTCATGTTGGATGCACAACGATAAGTACTCAATTATGTTTAAGCCTTTCTCCTTCTCTTGTTCTCTCAAACTAGTTATCAAGGTGTGAGTGTTTTTCCACTTTTATTATATCTACTCTGATCCGATCCAAATCAAGGGTTGGTACCGAATTAGGAGAGTCATACAAGCCTAAGGTGGGTGGTCTATAATGCATCCCTCAAGTTTGTTGATTTTTGAATTGTCATGTGGGGCCCACTTATTTCATCGAGTGTAGTTTATAGAATTTATATTCCATTATTATAATCATTAGAACCATATGGATATGAAATTTCTATATATGTGATTAATTGTTGGTGGTTATTCCCATAACTCCATCCATCCCATGTAGGATGTTATTCCATAATTCGGGTTTTAGTATTTGACATGTTTGATCCACCATTTGGGTATGACTTTGTTTAACCCTTCTAAGGGTAATATTTTCTATATTAAATGGGTTGATTTATATTGTGAATTGTATAATGTAAAGTACCATGTATTCTCACCACTTGACCCGCCTAAGGTAAGTGATTCAATTGATAATTAAATGTGAAATGGAAATTGGCAAGTATACCAAGTATATGACTTGACCAGATTAATTGTGAATGATTAATAGGTTGAAATTTTTTATCACCCCTTACCACATTAATGGAAGGTAGAGGAATGAACCTTAATTATGGAATATGATTTTAATGGAATTAATAAAGGTTTGATGCTACTTGGCCTTATCCCGCTAATGAAAGGAAAGGCTTGGACTAAATGGACTTAATGATTAATTATGACTTGATTAAAATGTTGCATGATACTTGACTATATCATACTAATGATAGGAAAGGCTTGAACCAAATGAAACACTACATGAATTTATATCAAATAGGAGTGTCCTGACTCAATCTCGCCTTGGATTCTGATCGAAGAATGTCATGAGCACTCGGGGAAACCCATTTTGATTCAAGGATATGTCTTGCATAGGTTGAGACCCACCTAGGTCCCAATCCTTGTCTATTCCTTGGATTCCTAGAATGACACTATAGGATCCCTTCAATGTCATTACAATATTCCTTGGATACACTCCTTGGATCCAGAATTGACAAGTAGGTTCCATGGTTAAATCCCATTGAGCCTAGTCTCTACTTAGCCCCGTTTTACCTTGGAAGAACTCCTTGGACTCAATAAGTGCCTCATTGTGGAATGAATTGTATTACACTCTTACCCCATGCCAAGATACAATTATTACTGAGTTAGTAACCCTTTAGGTCTGCGTCACCTTGGTTGTTACCTTGGGTCTTCACTATTAAATATCATTACAGGTTTCCTTATTATAACTTGGAACCTTAACTATACTTAACATGTGATATGTTATAAAATGGTAACAATCAAATAATTAATTTTTTACATGTTCAAACACCAACTGAGGGCTAAAGCAGGTACTTGGGTATTTAGTTACATTGTGTTGCTTTACTTTATATATGCATGCTTTCACACTGTTACATTTACATTACACAGGCCATATGTTATAGACACCATTGGTGGTGGCCCACTTAGATTTATCTCACACCCTCTCCATGTGTCGTTTAGTATTTCAAGTATATTACATGGTTATAGGTGTTGAAAAAGGGAATCATACGGCTACAAACACTTGATTTCTTATTGTTTAGTATGGATATTGATAGCAGATTATCGAGCAAGAGCTTGGGATTCATGGGATAATATTTTTATTTTCTTTATAATTTTGTGGAATATTTTATGCATGTTGTCTTGTATCCATGTTTTCTAGTGAAATGACATATCATCAGTTGTTGAATGCTATTCCATTTGTTTCATTTATTTTTACTAATGTCTCTATTTTCTCTCATGGCTTATATTTACTTATATTTTTTCCTATATTTACCCCTATTTATATTCACCTGCTTCACCACACTTTGGTAATGAGGGAATAGTCTCCTCACGAACACACCCTGGCCCCTCGCTTCTAGTCGACAACCTCAAGCTTTTGGGGATATACGCTTGAGGCCATGTGTCCCATTGGGCTCGGGGCACCCATTGAGTGGCATCCATGTTCAGGATGTCACATGGCCCTATATATCTCTTCCTCTACTCAGATTTGAAAAATCATGTCTTGATCATTTAATCAATTTCATACCACCTATGATGCACCTGACATAAGCTACCTCACCACAAATATAAATTTCATAGTTTTCATCTTGCATCAAAGTACACAATCAAATTATATACATTGATAATGACCTCAAGTTGAGACACCAATACAAATGCACATAGATAGGAACATACAATGTCATCTAAAACATGTGGTGTTTCTATTGGCAGGATAGACCTCTTGATCAGCTCTACTCAAGATCACAAAGTATGAATTTCATGAGAAGAAGTCTCAATGATTATGATCCTCTAACACCTAATAGTAAGACATCATATGTGTCTCGTTAGTATGATTTATCTAAACTATATGACTTATGTTTAAAATTACTATAATTGTATCTATAAGTTCTCATTATAATCGAGAAATTCTATAATATTTTTATATGATAATTTATCCAAGGATATTATCATGTAAATAGTGTACGAAAAATTAACAACACTATTATGGTAAGATAACATCATGCATAGCTCTCCGAATACATGATATGATAATTGAAAATTACTTCTTAAGTTGAGTCTAGGGAACCCATTTTAACAACAATGATGGTCTAGTAAACTACTCGGATCGAAATTAGATTTCCCTTCCCAGATGCATTCATCGAACTAATGCCTGGTTATGCTCATTTCTGGATGTCATCATATATTTGTGAGATACTTGAAAGAAATGGCCCTAGGGTTATATCATATTTATCTCTGGATAAAGGGAAGCAGGATACTAAGAATTCTCACTATAAGGGAATGACCAGTGATGCACCTGGGCATTTGGATCAACCACTCTCACAATCCACTTGGTAAATTAGAATTTAACGGACATTACATCATGAGGCAGAGCTTGAGATGGTCTAGACAATGAAAGTGGAGTGATTCCCTGATTGAGGATGATAAGTTTGACAAGTTTCTCAAATTGAATGGGCTTGAAACCTCTTGGAGACCCAGAGAGGATCTAGCTGAAACCCCTTCAGATTATCTATATCTTGAGGCTATCCATTTTTGGTGGAGATGGACCATTTCCAAATAAATTATGGGTGTATAAACTATCATTCAAGGTTGTATCTATATCCCTAAATATGAAAACTTGAAGGCACCATATGATTTTGAACTCAATACTAATCCCGATGTGGCTGAAAAGTATCTATGGGAGATGAAGATACTGGTACATACAAAAAATGATAAAATTGTCATTACAATATGGGTATAGAATATTGTGGATCAAGACACCGCTGAGGGGGTTATCAATCAATATATTGATAAGGAGTGGGATCATATACCTAACTGTGAAGATGTATGGAAATAATTATTTGGAGAAATAATCTTCAGTTTTTTTTAAACCAATTCTAATACACGATTCGATTTCTCATTCTAAAGGGTAGTGATAATGTAGACATCTGTAAAGTCTCTCAAGTGCATTGTGGGTGGTACCCCAGAGGGAAGTGCAAGAGGGTCACCCACTCCAGGGTAAGGGGAGTTATCTCTTATCCATAAAATGATGTTGGGTGTAGAGGGTTGGGTCCTAATCTACCTTTTGATTTTAGAACCGGCTCGCTCAAAGGTGGACTTAAATAGACCTCAATAACTAATCAACCACGGACGAAACACTCAAATATTGGTCACACACATTCTTACCATTTTAAGAGGTTGGTTTTCAAGTCTCGCCCTTATCACCTCATCCAGATGTTGATATTTCACTCCTTTGGTTGCATAATCTCTCTTTTCCAAGAGGGATCCTTATGATCTGAGCCCATAAGATGACCAATATAAGATCCCGACCTTTAGAGGAGGTCATCCTTGTTTAAATTTTTGTTTAACTCTCTTATTTTGGTTAATATAATGATTTCTGAGTATAGAAGAGGATTTGGGGGTGTATCATGGGTTCGAGACATGAAATAGGTAGAAAAGTGTCCATCTAGTGCAAGTTTTAATTTTGGAACACAATTAGTTTAACTGTGTTCCATAACTGTGTGGGGGTGTGGTGCCTCGGACAGAACCAAGGGTATATACCTTGCATGGTTTGACAACCATGTGGGCCTCCTCAAACAACCATACAACCTAGATCTCCCTTAGAAAGAGGTAAGTGCATGGGCGCAACATTGTTTGTCAAGTCGTACGGGTGCCCTCAGGAGATCGTGTGTTCTATCCACCTCTTAGACAAAGGGATCTGCACAGTTAGCACATGGTTTTTCCAACCATGTGACTCTTAAAATTGGAAAAAATTATCATTTTTTACCTCTCAGTATTTAAGGGTTCTAACACATTTTTTCACTCATTTCATCCTCCATCATTCTAGGTGAAGAACCCTTCCCTCCCAAGCTCTCCAAGGACAAATATCCTTTAACTATTGGATATTTTTAGTGTATTTAGGTGTGAATAAAATATTTGGGTGAGTCTAACACTTCTCTTCCCTCTATTTTCTAGGAAAGGCCTTGTGTAGTTTTTATTCTCCTTCTGAATCCCTAAAACCATACTTTTATAGTATATTTTAAGTTTGGGCTTTGAAGGTTTTTTGGGTTAGAATCAAGGGTTAAGTTTAAGTGAGTGTTCATCTATTAAATTAAGTTAGGTGGTCTACAAGTTATATAGCATAGTCTTGATGTTTAATATATGTGCATGTGGTGGTGACTTTGTTCCGTTGTACTGCACAATTTAAACCCTTTGTGAGAAATGATAAAATGGGGGTGTAAATGGTGTACTAAAACCCTCAAAATCTCTGTTGGATTCATTAAGGTTGGTTATACAGGACGTATGGTCACCCATGGGGTGAACCACTCCCTTAAATAAGATAATTGAATTGTTAAATGTGATGAATGGTTAAAAAGGATTGAAATTGTGGTTAAATGACTTGAAAGGGTGATAAATGGTTGTAATGGTGATTTAAGGGTGAAATGGGCTAACTATGGGAAATGTGAATATGTTGAATGTAATGAACTTTGGAGTGGTGATAAATGAAATGGTGCACATGTAATGTATTTACTTGTTAAAAGGTTAATAATAAAAACCTATGAAATTGTAAACTAATGGTTGGTGGGATGACGGATTGATGCTCCACTCCCATGGGTGGTCTATACTGATGTTCCAAGTGCCCCTGTGCATAGTGGTTTTCAGAGAAAGGATTTATGTTCCTAACTCTAAGGGTATGGACATGGAATTCGATATCGAAGTTGGGATAGTCAGACTTGGTGTTCCAAATCCTGGTTGGATTCATGGACTAAGGATCCATGTCTACCAACTTCTGACCCTTTGGCACATGGTTTAGATGACCGACACATGCCGAATAAGGTTTGATGAAAATGGTTAAATCATGAAACTAATAATAAAAGTGATTGATTTAAATAATGCTAGATAATGGGAATGGTTTTATTTTTTTTCATTATTATTTGTACTTCCGCATACACTATATTAGACTAGATATTTTATAGACACCATTGGTGGTTTCCTATTGAGTTGTACTCACACCATTCTCGGGCCACCATTGGGTACCCGAGCAGACTTCGTGGTTATAGGTCAGACCAAGGGAAAAGGCCCTATGCTAGAGGGATGATTTGGGGCTTAGGGATGTGCATGGATGAGGGAACTAGACTTGGTGTCTGGACCTGTTTTGTGGATTCTTCAGCATGTCCTTATTTTTATTTTTTCTTTACATTTGGAATTGATGGAATAACATGGCATATTTACTATTTGGTCATGGGCTTATACCCAGTTCTAGAAAAAAGTTTTGGATTCTTAATTATTGTTTTCATTGTTTCTGTTATTTTATTATTTTATCAGTTGTGGATTACTCTAATAAATAGGGTATAGTCTCCCCCACATGTTTCATTAGACCCTCGCTGCTAGTCAACAACCTCTAGCATACAGGGAGGCATGCTTGAGGTCATGTGGTGAACAATCATAGGGCACCAGATTAGTGGATCACAGGTTGGGATGTTACAAAGTGATATTAGAGGGGGGGTTTTCTATTATTTATTTTATTTGGGGAAGGAATACAAGAGTCTAGTAGGTTTCGAGCCTTGGAAATGAGATCATGAATGGGAGTATCTAACCTATGTATAGGGTAAAACCCGAGTACCCAAGGTTTTATTATTTTTCTTGATGTTTTCCATTATAGTTGGATGTTATTTCACATTGGGTGATGCACTTGATGTGTGATGTTATTATTTTATGAGATTTTATTTGTGTCCTAACATGGAATGAGGTCTGTATATTCATGAATCATTTTAGGCACTTAAAGATACACATGTCATGCATCATGTTAGGAACACATAGAAAAAAATTCATTATGGTCGAGTATGGTAATTGAAAATTAATCTTGATTCTATAGTGATTTAAAGAAAATTTTCCTCATCAAGATGTTATAATTGTATAAAGGATTGAAATATAGTTTTAGAATGGTAAAAATAGCATCTAATGAAAATTGGAATTTGGGAGTTGGTTTACCTTGTGTTAGATATGGCCTAGGTTAGGAATGGTTGAGAGTTGTGATGGGGTTATGACCATATTTTTTGGGATAGTTGTGCGGAGTGGGTTGTTTATGTCTAGTTGTGATCCTTTATTTGTGTAATTTTGAGAATATTATGTTAGGATTTTTGAGATGTGTGTTTGGAATTGTAGAGAGATTCCACCATGGATATGTCAGCTAGCTAGGAAATAAGAGGATATCACCAAGATTGCTTCTCCATTATTGGTAACGAACCCCCATTGATTCTGGGTAATAGGTGGGAAGAGAAATTCCATGAGAAGTTTTCTCATTTCATATAGTTTATAGAGTGATAATCAGGGTGGTCTACACCAAGTATATTTTAATTGATAAGAGGATAGGGTGGTCATGAGGTAGAAAAGTTTTTTATTTAGTCTATCCAGACAATTCTGGATCACTTAAAGACCCCACTTGAGAAGAGAGTTAAGATGAAAACTTATAAGTTACGAGGACCAGAGAATTTTTGGTGGGATATACATGCTCAATATGAGAAGATGAGGGGCATGGAATAAAAGGACTTCAAGGAGAATTTCTGAGAACACTTTTACCGTGAGACCTTGAGGTAGATGAAATTAGAATAGTTTATGTGATTGACTCAGGGAAGTATGACAGTGATGAATTATGCTATCCAGTTTATAGACTTTTAGTGTTTCACTCTAAAATTGATAGGATATGAGGTGTATATACATAGGAATTTTTAGAATCATATTATATGTGTGATCAAGTCCCAAGTAAATATCCTTTTCTTGAAGAGGTTTGTTGAGGTGGTAGATCAGGCTATCATTTATGAATGGAACTTGAATAAAACTTTTGGTGGCATATAGATCATTTTAGTTGGGAAATATAGTGGTATGAATTTCAATAATAAGAAGTGCCATTATGATAATTTCCACCAGAGTAGTGGCAGAAAAAGTATCCAAGGATGAGGAATTTCCTCTCAGGGAGGTAGCTCAGCCATCTGCTATCAATGTGGCAAACCGAACCATATGTGAGGTCTGTTTCCTTGACCACCAGTGGAATGTCAAGAATTAAATTGGATGGGTCATATTTAGAGGTTTTGCATTAAACCACAAAAATTGGGTAGTGGTGGAGGATCTATGCTAGTATAGAGTGATGATAGGGGGTTAACTACTACTTATCAGTCAAGTAGACAGAGTTCTACTAGCTATATTGGTCAGGGTGGGGGACATGGTACTTAAAGATAAGATAATCCATATCATCAAGGTATTACAACAATTGAAACTCAGACTGGAGCCCAAGGTAGAGGGATAGATTAACTTTATGCACTTCAGTCTACACCTGGTTGCAGTGAGTGTAACACCCTGATATTTTATGAGAAGTATTTTCTTTATGCATTATTTTATATGCAAAGTAATATTTCACTGCACACAACACTGACTTGGCTTGCATTACATGCAATCGCGGCCTTCCTCGATAACGTGTGTAGTACGCAATACTGGGATTCACTAAACAACGATATATTATTATGGACTAGCCGTTATGAATAGTATTAACTAAATTTTTAATTTTATAACATTATTATTCATCTTAAACATTTTCTAGAACATGTTAAGAGAACAAAATAAATTTTTCGGGTAAAATAAGTATTTTTCAAAAAATGCAGTTTTGCCGCCTTTTGATGGCGCACCCACATTAAATCTAGTTTTTGACATGTTTATAAGTTCAATTTGACAAAATAAAATTCTTATTTGTAATCAGGATATAAAAATTTACTTTGGATAAATTTTTGATATTTTTCTGAAAACTTTCATATTTTGATGAATAGTAAAAATATGCTAATTTTTAATTAAAAACAACTTTTTCATTGAGATAATTTATATGGTTAAATTATAATATTGAATGGTTTTAAAGTATAAATAGAATATATTTTTACCATTTAATATAGTATATGTCATTATCATTAATTTTACATTGAATTCATAGGTAAAAGCATTTCAATCTTTGGCAATGTTTTAACTTCTAAAACCCGTTTTCTTAACAACGGGATTAATTTTAAATTAATTAATGAAACTTATGTGTTTTGAATTTTGAAAAATGGATTCCATATTTGGAATTATTGGATCCAAATTATGTTAATAGGCTACTTTTTATTTTTGGGCATTATGAATAGTAACTACGGTAAATTTTATTTACCATAGTTAAAGGTAAATCGGGTAATTAAGGGTAAATATAAGATTATAAAATTACCCTAACACCTTACAAAATCCTATTAGATGACTAAAAGTCGACCCATATCACCAAAAGGTTGGATTAGATTCATTTAATGGACTTCTTTCGATGAAAATAATTTAATTATTATTAAAACCAAAGAAAGTGACAACATGTCACTTTCTTAAATCTTATAAGTATAATAATTTTAATTTAGTGATAAACTTAATGAAACTTAGAACCTTAATAGTCTCAAGAAATCTAATACAATTATCTACATCATAGGAATTTATTTAGAATTTTTAGGGATTAAATAATTATCATTAATTATGACACAATAATGATGTTAAAATTATTTTATTAATTAAAATATCAAATAAATGGTTTTAAAAATATTAAAATAAATATTATATGAACTATTTAATGTTATCCACTAATTTTCTAGATAAATATTACATTTTATGATTCTATTAAAGCTTTTATTTCGAACATATCTTCTGTATATATTATATTTAAATTCAAATAAATGAATAGTGTCAAAATTGACACTATTGTTATTTTATAAAAATAACATATTATAAAATTGTTTAAAAATCACAAAAATATTTAAAAATTATAAATTAAAATTTATATGGTCTAAAATGTCATAAAGTTTCAAATTATGGAAAATTCACAACACATATGTAATTATTTATAATAATTTAAAATTTAGAATATTATTACCACAAATAAAATTAAATTGATAAATAAGGATAAATCAAGTTGATAATGTTTAAAATAAATTAATAACATGTCTAAATTTTATTGGTTGATGATATTAAAACCCTATATCATATAATATTCAGATATGAGTCATTTTTGAAGTTTTCAAGTGGGATTGGGATTTAATATAAACTAATATTTCTTATATTTCCAAAGGTGCCCCTCTCCTCCCTTATAAAAGGGCACCTCCTCCCTCTCCTCCTCACACCAATTTGAGACTTCAAGATCGGCCAACCCCTGCCCATTTCACTTCCCCAATTCCCTAGAAACATCCTAGAGATCCTGTTCTTCTTCAAAGACCAATTTTATTTCCCTAAGATGAGGTCTCAAAAAGGCGCTTCAAAGAAGAGGTAATGTCCGTTACCAATTCTTTCAACATTATTTCTTCTTATACTTCTTCTTCTTTAGTTGTTTCATTATGAAGTAATAAAATCAGTATCACTCATATACTGATATGTTATTATAAGAATGAAACAACCATATTTCACCATCTATCCATCCTACGGAAAATGAAATCACCGCGCGTGCGTATGTACGAAATACCATCTCCACGCCGTGGTGTAATCTATTTTCCACCACCAACTTACTTGGATGGGTATAATGGTGTAAATAATGACTATATATGATTATTGTAAAGTTATATTGATTCTGAAATAGTATACATACACTCCAATACAATTCCACAATCATGGGAACGATATCATCGCTCGTGCGTACGTACGGAATACCGTCTCCACGATGTGATGCGACTCGTTCTACATGATCTTCATTGCATAATGATTATATAAATGAATTGAATGAATAAATATGATATATATTACACTAATACCATTCTTTAAATGAGGTTTCTATAACCTAAAAAGAGTAATAAGAATTTATTCGACAAAACACACATACGAACATAAAGCAATAAACACCCGAATAACATGTAGCAATGAAATATTACTAATAAGAAGCTAAGAATATGACCATATATGATATCATAAAAATAATTATGATTCTGGAATAAGTCAATTACATTATTTGAATCATTATACAGGAGGTTCGTACACTTACGAAGCAAATCGGACCTAAGTTAAGGGAAAATCTCACAATCTCATTTTTTATCCGAGATTGTTTATACTTCAGAATTTACTAGGGAATATTTATCATCCACATACATGTTTCCTCAATATGTAATATTATTTACATCCACCTACAATTGTTTAAATCCAATTTTACCCTTCAATGATTTTTTTGTAAAATATATGAAAGGAATCTTTTGTCGTTTTTCATACGAGGTACTTTTTGACTTTTCCGACATAAGTACGAGAAGAATGTTTTTTTAACTTATACGACATGAATGGATTTTTAAAACATTATTTCCAAGAATCTTCCTTTAAAAGTTTTCAAGTTTATTTTTAATCAACTTCTTTTAGTTTAAAATTGTATGACATGTTAAGAAAGAAAAAATGTTTTTGAAGTAGAAAGGATATTTTCCTCAAGAATGGAGTTCAAGTGTTTTATCAAAATTATTTTCCATCTAAGATAATATAGGGTTATGTTTATATCCCTATTATTAAATTGATTTGATTATGTTGTGATGGAATTATTTTTATGAATTCCTTTATCTTATATGAATTGTTTTATGATGTCACGATGTTTAAGAATCCCATTTTTATTACATGGGTTATGAAATGATGTATGGTTTTTTTGATTTTGTGGCACACATAAGAATGGTATAATTATGAGATGGGTGGGACCTATATCTCCCTCCAATTAATTGGGTAAATATTTATATCTCATGAGATAGACATGGCTAGAACGGCAGGTTAAAGCAGTTTAGTGAAACAGGACTGAAACGAGGAGTGAACTCGGTTCAGAAATGGGCTTTTTCCGCTAAGATAGTCTTGGAAATGAGTCTTGACTACTAAGAAATGATTTTATATGATTATGTGTGTATGACACAAAGCTTCATGTTTTAAGTTATGATTATTGGAATTACATTTCACTTCTATGATTTATCCCATGTTATGATCTCTTTTGCAGGATAATATTTTCAAAATGTTATGTTCTTATGAATATGATATGTTTGATATTTCTTTTTTTACCCTTGATGAGAATTTGAGATCACCCTTTTGTATGTTTTCTTTTCCCCAGGTCAAGAATAGGGATATTAAGTAGGATATGCCAAAAAGGGACTCTAGATATAATGAAATAAATGGGAGACAACGTAGATGATTTATGAACCAGTTGTTTATGTTTCCCAGTTTCTAAAGATACTATACCTATATGGTCCTTTTATGGTTTTGTTATTTGTTGAAATAAGTGTAATTCAATTTTGAAGTACTAACAATGTATGTAAATTATGGGTCACTATAGTTGGTATCAGAGGAAAGGTATAGTCAACCTTTGGAAACTAGGATGTGAAAGCCTTAGTAAAAAAACCCTAAGGATAAGTCTAAGCATATAACACAATATTAGTGTTTTAGAAATGGCCATGAACAACCTATGATAAGACCTTAAGTGTGAAATTTTATTCTTGATTATGTGGTTTTCCTATTATAATTAGTGTTGCTCACACTATTCTTCTTGGTTTTAGTGAATGGAAGGAACCCGAAGGAACCGTGTTAATGCGGAATGTGACGGGCAATGCAATGATTGTCCCCCTGAGCAACCAAACATTATGGGAGCTGGAATAAAAAATCTTATAGCCATGCTCACACAACTTTCTCAAGATATGAATCATGCAGGACTTCCAAACGAGCAAAGGAAGGAGCAACATTCTGTTGAATCCTTCATGAGGCAGCGTCCACCTTCATTCAATGGGTCTTTTGATCCATCAGTGGCTGAACAATGGATCAGTACCACTGAAAAGATATTTTTAGTTCTTCAATATTCTGAACATGATAAATTCATCTTAGCAGTATATCATTTGGAAGGTGATGTTGATCAATGGTGGAATCTTATTAAGAATATGAGGCAAAGGGATGAAATTGAGTCCATGGAATGGGATGTGTTCAAGAACTTATTTTTCAATAATTATTTTCCTCGTATTCTTCAATCAAAGATGGAGAAGGAGTTTCTTGAATTGAATAAAAAGGATGATGAATCTGTTGGTACCTACGAAGCAAATTTTACAAGAATTGCAAGGTACGATTCTGGAATTATTATCCAACCTGAGAGTAAGATCGATCGATTCTTTAGTGGATTAAAACAAAGTCTTCGAAGGGCGTTAGCCATAAGGGACTTCAATAGCTATGAGGAAATTGTTCAATGTTCTCTCAAGGTTGAGATGGATATTGGTGTAACCCATCAGTCACATGGGTTTGATAAGAAGAGGAAAATGGAATTCAAAGAAAAATCTAAAGACCACACTGAAAAGAAGATGAGTTTTCCCTTATGGTCAAAGTGTGGAAAGAAACATGGAGGAAATTGTCTTAAGGGGGAAATCAAATGTTATAAGTGTGGAAAAGAAGGTCATCGGGAAATTGAATGTCGAAATAATGGGAAGAAGATGTCTAATGATGCAAACAAAGAAAGGGATACACAGAATGAACCTACTACACTTCAATGTTTCAAGTTCAAGGAGATGGGTCATTATGCCAATCAATGCCCAAATCCAAGGGTTGATGATGATGATCGACGTCAAAATACTCTTAAGGCCAAAGAAAAAGGAAAGTCACATGCAATTACTATCGTAGATGTGGAGTATGACAACGAAGTGGTGAGAGGTACACTTACTATCCACTATAAAGTAGCAAATGTTTTATTTGATTCTAGATCCACCCACTCTTTTATTTCTGAAGAATTTTCTAAGGGTATCGTCGTATTACCCCAACAATTAGATGTTGATTTAGATGTGACAACTCCTAATGGCACAACGGTTGCATCAAAAGTTTACAATTCTTCTCCGATTAAAGTTTGTGGGAAAGTGCTTCCTGCAAATCTTGTGATCCTTCCTATAGTGGAATTTGATGTGATTCTTGGCATGGATTGGATTTCTTTATATGGAGCTCATATCAATTGACAAATAAGGGAAGTCACATTTCATATTCCAGATCAATCTATGATCGTCTATCGAAGCAAGGATGAACATAACCTTCCAGTGGAAATTTCTTCCATCTTATGGGTCTTGATTCCACTAAATGAAGGTTATTTATCTCAAATGGTTGGAGAGAAACTCACGATTAAGAATACACCCATTGTACAGGAGTTTGATGATATCTTTCCGGAGGAATTTCCAGGTCTTGCACCAAATCGTGAAGTTGAGTTTTTAATAGAACTCATACCGGATGCTATTCCCATTTCAAATACACCTTATAGAATGGCCTCAATGGAGTTGCAGGAATTGAAGAAGCAACTCCAAGAGAATCTTGATAAAGGATTCATATGCCCTAGTGCATCACCTTGGGGAGAACCTGTTCTGTTTGTTAAGAAGAAATATGGACCAATGAGACTCTGAATTGATTATCGAGAACTTAACAAGATCACTATCAAGAACAAATATCCTCTCCCATGCATTGATGACCTATTTGACCAACTACGTGGAGCTCAGTACTTTTCCAAGATTGATCTTCGTTCTGGGTATCATCAATTAAGGTTCAAAAGAGAGGATATACCAAAGACGTCTTTTCGTACAAGGTATGGACACTATGAATTTATAGTGATGCCATTTGGTCTTACTAATGCCCCTGTTATCTTCATGGATCTGAGGAATAGAGTCTTTAGAGACTATCTTGATCAGTTTGTGGTAGTCTTTATAGATGATATTCTTATCTATTCAAAGAGAAAGGAAGAACACAAAGATCACTTGAGAATTGTATTGAAGACCCTGCAAAAGGAGAAGCTTTATGAAAAATTTACCAAGTGTGAATTTTGGCTTCAAAAAGTTGCATTTTTGGGTCACATAATCTCAAAAGAGGGGATATATGTGGATCCAGCAAAAATAGAGGTTACTGAAAGATGGTCGATACCAACAATAGTAACTGAGATCCGAAGTTTTCTTGGTTTGGCTGGATATTACCGACATTTTGTGAAATATTTTTCAAGGTTATCTAACCCACTCACCAAGTTGACTCATAAAGGAGTTAAGTTTGCTTGGACGGAGGAATGTGAAGAGAATTTCAAAGAGCTAAAAAGAAGGTTATCCAGTGCACCTCTGCTCACACTACCTTGCAGTAGAGAAAGGTTTGTGATCTACATTGATGCATCCAAGAAGGGTTGGGGTGTATTCTCATGCAAAACGATATGGTGATAGCTTATGCCTCATGACAGTTGAAAATCCATGAGCAAAATTACCCAACTCATGATTTTGAGTTAGCAGTGGTAATATTTGCATTAAATATTTGGAGTCATTACCTTTATGGTGAAAGGTGTGATATTTATACTGATCATAAAGGTCTAAAGTATATTTTCACACAAAAGGAGCTGAATATGCGTCAAAGAATGTGGTTGGAGAATATTAAGGATTACGACTGCTCAATTCATTACCACCCTGGGAAAGCAAACAAGGTAGAAGATGCATTAAGTCGACAAGACCATGCTAGCTTATCCATGATGAGGATCACAAAAGATCCAATATTTATGGATTTACAAAAGATGGATCTTGGAATTATAATGGAAGGGGAGAAATCTTATCTTTCTCAAATGAATGTTCAATCATCTATACACGTGAAGATTAAAGAGGCATAGAAATAAGATGTCGAGTTACAAAAGAAGGTGAGAAATGTTCCTGAATTCAACCTTGATTGTGATGGGATAATAAAGTTCAGGAATCAGGTTTTTGTTCCTCCCATCACAAAATTAAAGAAGGAGCTACTGGACGAGACTCATAGTTCTTTATTTTCAATTCATCCTAGAAGTACAAAGATGTATAGGGACCGGAAAGAGTACTTCTGGTGGGATGGTATGAAAAGAGATGTTGTTGAATATGTCTCTTGATGCTTGGTTTGTCAGAAAGTTAAAGCTGAGAGACAAAAGTCTAAGGGGATGTTACAACCATTAACCATACCCAAATGGAAATGGTAAAACATCACTATGGACTTTTTCACTGGACTTCCTAAAATATCCAAAGGCAATAATGCTATATGGGTTATAGTTGATCATCTTACGAAGTCGGCACACTTCATTGTTATTAGAGAAGATTTTTCTCTTGATCAGCTTGCCAGGATATATGTAAAGGAAGTGGTAAGATTTCATGGAGTACCACTTTCCATTATATCTGATCGGGATCCGAGGTTTACCTCGAAATTCTAGTGAAGTCTTCAGCATGCTCTAGATACAGAGTTGAGTTTCAGCACTGCTTACCATCCTCAGACAGACGGTCAGTCTGAGAGGACAATTCAAACTCTAGAAGACATGTTGAGAGCTTTCTCTATGGATCTCAAAGGAGGTTGGGATCAACACCTATCTTTGGTGGAATTTTCTTATAATAATAGCTTTCACTCCTGTATTCAGATGGCTCCTTATGAAGCTCTCTATAGAAAGAAATGCAGAACTCCAACTTGCTGGGATGAAGTTGGGGAAAGAAAGCTATTAGGACCTGATCTTGTTGATGAGATGGAAGAAAAGGTCATATCTATTCAACAAAACATAAGATCATCTCAGAGTCGACAGAAAATTTATGCTGACAACCGAAGAAAATAACTAGAGTTTGAAGTGGGTGATAAAGTGTTATTACGAATATCTCCCTGGAAGAGGGTCATGAGATTTGGAAAGAAGGGAAAGTTGAGCCCTAGATATATTGGTCCTTTAGAAATAATGGATCGTGTTGGGAAGGTAGATTACCGATTGGCGCTTCCACTGAATCTCTCTCAATTTCACGATGTGTTCCATGTATCTCTTTTGAGAAAGTACATACCCGGTCCTTCACATGTACTCAACTCAGAAGTTGTACTGCTGGAGCAAGATCTTTCTTATGAAGAACAGCCGATAGAGATTCTGGATCATAGCGAAAAAGTCCTACGGAACAAGACCACTCGCTTGGTGAAAATTTTATGGAGGAACCACCAATTAGAAGAAGCTACATGGGAACTTGAGGATATGATGAGGGAGAGGTATTCTCATCTGTTTGTTACGAAGTGATGAATTTTGAGGGTGAAATTCATTTTAAGGGGGGTAGAATGTAACACCCTGATATTTTATAAGAAGTATATTTTTTTATGCATTATGTTATATGCAAATGAATCTTTCACTTCACACAACACTGACTTGGCTTGCATTACACGCAATCACGACCTTCCTCGATAGCGTGTGTAGTACGCAATACCAGGTTTCACTAAACAATGATATATTATTATGGACTAGCCTTTATGAATATTATTAACTAAATTTTGAATTTTATAACATTATTATTCATCTTACACATTTTCTAGAACATGGTAAGAGAACAAAATAATTTTTTCGGGTAAAATAAGTATTTTTCGAAAAATGCAGTTTTGCCGCCTTTTGATGGCGCACCCACATTAAATCTAGTTTTTGACATGTTTAAAAGTTCAATTTGAAAAAATAAAATTCTTCTTTGTAATTAGGATATAAAAATTTACTTTGCATAAATTTTTGATATTTTTCTGATAACTTTCATATTTTGATGAATAGTAAAAATACGCTAATTTTTAATTAAAAACAACTTTTTTCATTGGGATAATTTATATGGTTAAATTATAATATTGAATGGTTTTAAAGTATAAATAGAATATATTTTAACCATTTAATATAATATATGTCATTAGCATTAATTTCACATTGAATTCATAGGAAAAAACATTTCAATCTTTGGCAATGTTTTAACTTCTAAAACCCATTTTCTTAACAACAGGATTAATTTTAAATTAATTACTGCAACTTATGTGTTTTGAATTTTGAAAAACGGATTCCATATTTGGAATCATTGGGTCCAAATTATGTTAATATTCTACTTTTTTATTTTTGGGCATTATGAATAGTAACTACGGTAAATTTTATTTACCATAGTTAAAGGTAAATCGGGTAATTAAGGGTAAATATAAGATTATAAAATTACCCTAACACCTGCCAAAATCATATTGGATGACTAAATGTCGCCTCATATAACCTAAAGGTCGGATTAGATTCATTTAATGGACTTTTTTCCAGGAAAATAATTTAATTATTATTAAAACCAAAGAAAGTGACAACATGTCACTTTTTTAAATCTTATAAGTATAATAATTTTAATTTATTGATAAACTAAATGAAACTTCGAACATAAATAGTCTCCAGAAATATAATAGAATTATCTACATCATAGGAATTTATTTATAATTTTTAGGGATTAAATATTTATCATTAATTATGACACAATAGTGGTGTTGAAATTATTTTATTAATTAAAATATCAAATAAATGGTTTTAAAAATATTAAAATAAATATTATATGAACTATTTAATGTGATCCACTAATTTTATAGATACATATGACATTTTATGAATCTATTAAAGCTTTTAGTTTGAACATATCATCTGTATATATTTTATTTAAATTCAAATAAATGAATAGTGTCAAAATTGACACTATTGTTATTTTATAAAAATAACATATTATAAAATTGTTTAAAAATCACAAAAATATTTAAAAATTATAAATTAAAATTTATATGGTCTGAAATGTCATAAAGTGTCAAATTATGGAAAATTCACAACACATATGTAATTATTTATAATAATTTAAAATTTAGAATATTATTACCACAAATAAAATTAAAATGATAAATAAGGATAAATCAAGTTGATAATGTTTAAAATAAATTCCTAACATGTATAAATTTTATTGGTTGATGATATTACAACCCTATATCATCTAATCTTTAAATATGTGTCATTTTGGAAGTTTTTAAGTGGGGTTAGGATTTAATATAAACTAATATTTCTTATATTTCCAAAGGTGCCCCTCTCCTCCCTTATAAAAGGGCACCTCCTCCCTCTCCTACTCACGCCAATTTGAGCCTTAAATCTCATCCAACCCCTACCCATTTCACTTCCCCACTTCCCTAGAAACATCCTAGAGATCTTTTTCTTCTTCAAAGACCAATTTTAGTTCCCTAAGAGGAGGTCTCAAAGAGGTGCTTCAAAGAAGAGGTAATGTCTGTTACCAATTCTTTCAACTTTATTTCTTCTTCTACTTCTTATTCTTTAGTTTTTTCATTATGAAGTAATAACATAAGTATCACTCATATACTGATATGTTATTATAATTATGAAACAACCCTATTTCACCATCTATCTATCCTACGGAAAATAAAATCACCGCGTGTGCGTACGTACGGAATACCGTCTCCACGCCGTGGTGTAATCTATTTTCCACCACCACCTTACTTGGATGGGTATAATGGTGTAAATAATGACTATATATGATTATTTTAAAGTTATATTGATTCTGAAATAGTATACATACACTCCAATACAATTCCATAATCATGGGAACGATATCATCGCTCATGCGTACGTACGGAATACCGTCTCCACGATGTGATGCGACTCGTTCTACATGATCTTCATTGCATAATGATTATATAAATGAATTTAATGAATAAATATGATATATATTACACTAATACCATTCTGTAAATGAGGTGTCTATAACCTAAAAAGAGTAATAAGAATTTATTCGACAAAACACACATACGAACATAAAGCAATAAACACCTGAATAACAAGTAGCAATGAAATATTACTAATAATAAGATAAGAATATGACCATATATGATATCATAAAAATATGTATGATTCTGGAATAAGTAAATTACATTATTTAAATCATTATAAAGGAGGTTCAGACACTTACGAAGCAAATCGGACCTAAGATAAGGGAAAATCTCACAATCTCATTTTTTATTCGAGATTGTTTATACTTCAGAATTTACTGGGGAATATTTATCATCCACATCCATGTTTCCTCAATATGTAATATTACTTCCATCCACCTACAATTGTTTAAAACCAATTTTACCCTTCGGTTAGTTTTTAGTAAAATATATGAAAGGAATCTTTTGTCGTTTTTCGTATGGGGTACTTTTTTACTTTTCCGACATAAGTACAAGAATAGTGTTTTTTTTAACTTATACGGCATGAATAGATTTTTAAAACATTATTTCCAAGAATCTTCCTTTACAAGTTTTCAAGTTTATTTTTAATCAACTTATTTTAGTTTAAAATTGTATGACATGTTAAGAAAGGAAAAATGTTTTTGAATTAGAAAGGATATTTTCCTCAAGAATGGAGTTCAAGTGTTTTATCAAAATTATTTTCCATCTAAGATAATATAGGGTTCTGTTTCTATCCCTATTATTACATTGATTTGATTATGTTGTGATGGAATTATTTTTATGAATTCCTTTATCTTATATGAATTGTTTTATGATGTCACGATGTTTAAGAATCCCATTTTTATTACATGGGTTATGCAATGATGTATGTTTTTTTTTATTTTGTGGCACACATAAGAATGGTATCATTATGAGATGGGTGGGACCTATATCTCCCTCCAATTCATTGGGTAAATATTTATATCTCATGAGATAGACATGGATGGAACGTCAAGTTAAACCAGTTCAGTGAAACAGGACTAAAATGAGGAGTGAACTCAGTTTAGAAATGGACTTTGCCACTAAGATAGTCTTGGCAATGAGTCTTGACTACTAAGAAATTATTTTCTATTATTATGTGTGTATTTCAAAAAGCTTAATGTTTTAAGTTATTATTATTGGAATTAAATATCACTTCTATGATTTATCCCATGTTATGATCTCTTTTGTAGGATAATATTTTCAAAATGTTATATTCTTATGAATATGATATGTTTGATATTTCTTTTGTTTACCCTTACTGAAAATTTGAGCTCACCCTTTTGTATATTTTCTTTTCCCCAGTTCAGGAATAAGGATATTAAGTAGGATATGCCAAAAAGGGACTCTAGATATGATGAAATAAATGGGAGACAACGTAGATGATTTATGAACTAGTTGTTTATGTTTCCTAGTTTCTAAAGACACTATACCTATATGGTCCTTTCATGGTTTTGTTATATGTTGAAATAAGTGTACTTCAATTTTGAAGCACTAACAATGTATGTAAAGTATGGGTCGTTATAGTGAGGTTGGACCATCGACTGTTCGAGGTATGATTCTTATAGCTTCAATTCTTACTAGTTCTTTTTTTACATAACAACCTATTATTATTTTATATCTTCTTGGTTTTTGAATTTTTTAGGTATAGTAGTAGAATATATGTGTGGGGTTATTTTTATTTACACACCATTAGGAGTTAGAGTATAAAGTATCTGGAAATGTAAGGAGTGTTCCCTCATGGTTGGTGTGTACCATTTCCTTTGGGACTTGTTTGTTCTTGAGATGTCAGGTTTTGAACTGATATTGGGGATAAATTGGTTAGTGTTGTATTGAGCCCATATTGATTGTTACCATTGAAGGTTAATGTTCACATCTCTTGAGGGTGATACTTATTTTCACCATGGGGAATAGGATGTCTAGGCAGGCCTTATAAGACCAGATCATCAATGGTTATGTGAGATCATATCCCAAGTAGCATGTCACATGCTTGATGATGGGGGAGTAGAGCATGATGTATTTACTCCTGTGTTGGATCAATTTCAAGAAATGTTTTCTAAGGACTTATCAGGGCTTCCATATGAGAGATAGATTGATTTTATGATTTATTTGATTCTTGGTGCTGATCTAGTCTCTATTATTTCCTATAGGATGGAACCGGTACAACATCAGGAACTTAACACTAAGTTGGAGGAATTAGATAATAAGGGATTTATCCATCCAAGTACATCACCTTGGGGTTCTCCATTTTTTTTTAAAGAAGGTTGATGGGACACTATGATTGTGTGTTGATTATTAGAAGTTGAACCAGATGATGATTAAGAATGAGTATCCCATTTTGTGTATTGATGATCTTTTTGAACAACCAAGGGGTGCTTGTTTGTTCTCCAAGATTTATTTGATGTCAGGGTATCATTATCTAAGGGTGAGACCTTATGATATACCATGGACTACTTTCATAAGTTGGTATGGACTATATGAGTTCAATATAATGTCATTTGGATTGAAAAACACCCCTGTTATTTTTATGGCCTCAATGAACCAAATATTCCACCCATACTTGGATCAATTTTTGGTTGTTTTCATTGATGAAATCTTATTGTACTCCTAGACTCATGACGATCATGTCAAACATCTTGACGTAATCCTGAGTAAACTGAGTGAGCATAGGATATATTCCATGCTACCTAATTGTCAATTCTAGATCTACAAGGTACATTTCTTAGTTCACATCATCCTCGAAGAACGTTTGTCAGTAGACCTAGAGAAAGTGAAAGTAGTTGTATCTTAGGAACATCCCAATACTTTTTTTATATTCAAATCTTTTTAGGTTTGGTGGGATATTACCAAGAGTTCATCAATGACTTTTCTTGTTTGAAATCACCATTTCCAGGCTTGACCAAGAAGGCTATAAGGTTCGAGTGGTCTAAAGCATATGAGAATGTTTTTAGGGGCTAAAGAAATGATTCAACACTTCACCAATTTTGATTCTACCTAAGCCAGATGAGGAGTATACCTTATTTTGTGATGTGTTCAGAATAGGACTTGGATCAGTGTTGGTGTAGGGAAATCAAGTCGTGGATTATGGGTCCTGGTTGTTGAGACCACATGAACGAAATTACCCTACGCATGATCTCGAGTTGCTCGTGATGGTTTATCAATACTAGAAAATGGGGCTATCCCCATGCATCTATACGCATGGTTTAGAGAAACCATGGGTATAAACATCCTGGATAAATTTATACCCATGGTTTTAAAAAACCATTAGTATAGGTTGAGCTATACCAACAGTTTTTCAAAAACTATGGGTATAAATTTTTGATATATAAGCCTCTCCTGCCCATTCTCTCATCCCCTAATCATCGACAATCCCTAGCTCTACTCCCCTCATACAAGCCTCATCCACCCCCTCCTCTAAGGTAGCATTTCCCCAACCATCCAACTCTTCTTCCTCCATTTCTAGACTTTTTTGTTGCGATCTTTGAGAGGTAAGATTTCCTTCCCTCATCTTCTTTCTTCTCCCCTCACCTGAGTGATAGAAAGTTTTCTTCTCAAGAGTTATCCCCTAATTCAAGGATTTTTTTATTCTGATCTTCTTTTACATCAGATTAGTGAGTTCTGAATACTTCTTATCTTCTACTAGTAGTTTTTTTCATTTTATCTATGCATGTGATTCTACTGGATCATATTAGAATCAATTCTATCATCATGTTTTAAATCTATAGTCTAACAGAGATCAAATATAGTCTATTAAATTCATATAAGTAATATTTTAATTATAATTTATTTATTTTGAAAACTATCCTATGGATTCTTATGAATTTAACTTAAATTTGAGATTGTTTTGGTGGAATATTTTAGGGATTTAGATATTTTTGGTGTTTGGAATAATATTTAAGATATTTATAAGGTTTAATGTTAGTTTTTATTATCCTTGAGTTATGATATTTAATTATTGAATTTTAATTTTTTATATCATGAACCATAGTTAAATTATTTATTGTATTGTTTTTACCCAAAAAAATAAATAATTGTACAATAATGTACATGATTATTCTATTATAAGTAAATATGGAATATTGTTTTATCTTTGAAGGTTGGTTATTCAGGAATTCACTATTGTATATATAGTACTTTTCAAGAATGTTTCTTAGAATTCATTATTATGATTTATATATGAATGAATGATATAATATTCTTTCAAATAAATAAATATTTAGATTTCAAATTTTTAATAATTTTAAAACCTTTATCATGTAAAAATATTTATAGAAGACTTTGGTAAATATTGTGAAATAATTATATAAGTTATAATGGAAATCTTGTTGGATCATATTCATTTTATAAAACATGGTTTCCATTGATAAATTTTTATATAATAATTGTCGAGTATAACTTAGTTCTTTATTAAGAATGATTTCCTAGTTCCTTTATCATGTATTGAGTAGTTAGCCATTTGTTTCCACTAAATGTTAAATGAATTAAAAATCAACTAACCACACTTTAACTTAATTAAGAGGTTTTATCAGTGGTGAAATAATTGATGGGTTTTATAAAGTGGGATGGAATGGATTTTTTAGTCTTGATGGATCTTCCCCAAATTAAATACTTCTTAAATTGAAATAGAATATCCTATAAAATCTATTTTCCTTATGTTTGAATAATATAATTAATTTTAACCTTAAATAATATCATTTTATGACTAAATTTTTTCCTCAATTATGTTTTCAAATGAGAATACCTCTTTGGATAAGAAATACACATTTTTCTACTAGTATTTCATATTTTTTATTTATTCCAACGCATGCACCTTGTTTAGATTTATGTGAGTATGCCTTTTTTCCTTATAATATACCTTGTTATTTGTATGTATGGATAGTAGTATTATATAATGGTTGATTTCATCATGTATTATATTCATTTTGGTTTCCTATTATTGTTCTTTAATTTCCTCTACAATATACTTTTAATTTGTCTTTGAATTTGGATATTATTATAGTATTATATTCAGTGTAGTAGACATTTTCATGTTTATTTCACTATTATTAAGAAAATAAAAGGGGATATGTTTTTGTGATATATCCCCTAATATGGTATCATAGCCAATGATGAATAGGTTTTGAAAAAAGGGATTGGTATTTGGATACGCTGACTCTGTATAGGATATGATCACGGTGCTCTAACTTTTCCCAATTTCCCATTTCCCAATATAATGGTCTTAAAGGTGTATTAAATCCCTATACACTTTCCCATTTCATATATTATACAACGTCTGGATTCCATCTCCTTTATTAAATTTTGAATACATTTTTGTTATTTTAAAAATCTCAGTTTCTATGATATTAGGATTAGATGATTATTTATATTTATATCAATTATGGTATAATTTCCATGATATTATTATACCATGTTTTTATGGTTTTGATTTTGGGTGACATGTTGTTTTTATTATTGATTAAATGTTTTCCATTGTAAAGACAAGTGTATTTAATTGGATTAATTTCATATTTAAAACATAAGAGTTTTAAAAAAATTGTTTCATAAAGACATATGTATTTAATTGGATTTTGTAATATTTATTCCTCATTCCATGCATTATACTTTGTTTGGTTCATTATTTGTAGTCATTTCTTATAGAATATGTTGTTTCTCTTATTCTTTTTTTTTCTAGCTACTAGCATGCTTTGATGACTTTCATATTAAAATTGGTTGTAATAAATTTTTTAATTATGGTTTATATTATTGATTTGAATATAATTTTTTCCCCTATAATAGAATGGATAAAAATTGTTTGTATCATACCGATTAGATTTCAACCGAGTTTCAATAGAATTTAGATATTTTTTTAGATTTTTTCATTTAACAATTCTTAAAATGGAGCTCATATATAGTGTTCATGTTATAATTTTATTATAATACCATGGTTAATTTGGGAAGAAGTTAACTACCATATTAAAAAATATATTTCAAACAAACTTTTATTTTTAGTATCATAATGGAGAGATAAGAAAATAATCTATTGTTTATGAATTTAAATTGCGAAGAGGTATAGAGAATTTGATATTTGATCAATTTCTATTTGCATATCACCGTGAGATAGATAGTACTCCAATGAAAGAAGACAATGATATCAATACAAATGAGGGAATGAATGAAGATGATAATGTTGAGAGAGTGAAAAATTAATGTATGATTCCAGAACTCCTTTATATCAGGAATGTACTAAAATGACAATGTTGTAATTTTTAATGTAGTTATATCATGGAAAAACTGTGTATGAAATTTCTAATATCGCCATTTATTATATTATTACCTTTTTGAAGGACTTACTTCTTGATGGTGTAGATATTCCCTCAAATCATTATAACATATGGAAGTTAATTAAGCAACTCATATTTTCTACTAATAAAATTCATGCTTGTCTGAAATATTTTAGTTTATTTTGGTATAAAAAAAATAAATTAATAATTTTAAAGAATGTGGCATATCTCGATGGAAGGAAAAATCATATGGAACACCACCTTGTGTTCTTCAGAAAGTCATGTGGCACTTTCCAGTGATTCTCAGGCATCAAAATCTATTCATGTCTACAAAAATCTCAACCAATATGTGATTTTATGATGTTGAGAGAATTATAGATAATGAAAAGTTGGTTCATTCTGAATATGGATTATCATGGTGGTAATTTGATGCAAAACATTCTAATTTTATAGCTAAGATGCATAATGTTAGGTTAGGTCTATCCTATGATGTTTTTCATGAAGCTTGGGATAGATTTAGGGACCTGCTTAGGCAGTGTCCTCATCATCAACTCCCATCTCATCTCCTCATGGTACTTTCTATGAAGGGGTGTCCTCCTCTAGAAATAATCTAGTTGACGAAGTTGCTGGGGGTAATTACAATGATAAAAATGATGAAGAACTTAGACAGATCTTTAATAATCTTGCACTGAATTCACAACACAAAAATTCAAGAATAAAAAGAGTCAATAGAAATGTTAATTTAAACACTGGTTCAATGAATAAAAATCAAGCTCAACTGGCTGAAATCACCAACCAACTTCAATCTTTAATGAACCAAAATTCTAAAAAAACCATTAATAAACTTGGATGTCAAAATACCAACCAAATTTTAAGGGAACAGTGTGTCCAGTATGGTATGTTTGTGCATACTGAAAATTTTTGTCCTAACTTTGATATGTCATCCCAACAACAAGAAAATTCAAACTTTGTTAACTATGGTCCTAGAATGCCTCCTAAAGAATATCCTTTTTCAAAAAATTATAACAAAGGCAATAGTAACCATCCAAATCTTCCCTAGAAAGATCAAGGATTAATTAAATAATCCACTACCCCTAATTACTCTAATCAACCAAGACCACTTTCAAAATCAACAGAGGGGTGAGTCTTCAAATACACAAGGAAACAATGATAGTCACATGTATTATAAGCTTGATATAATATTGAATCAACTAACCAAGCAGCAAAATCAATATGAGTCTGATAAAATGAAAACTGATGTTAGAATGAAAAACATGGAAATACAGTTAGGCCAACTTGCTAGAGATTTTTCATCTAGGGAAAAAGGTAGACTTCAAAGTACCACTGAACTTAACCCTAGAGAGAATTCCATGGATGTTGTCACTAGAAGTGGACTTAATACTCAAACTGTTGCTGAAAAAGAAATTTAAAATTCTCAAAGTAAAATTCTACTTCAATCTGGAAATAAAAATCTTCTTTTCACACATGCTGAAAATTTACAGAAAAGTCTTGAAAATGATCTAAATTTGAATTTTTCACCTGAAATTCAAGCTAAAACTTCTTCTAAAAATAAAAAAAATAAAGGTAAAGAAAAATTTGTGGAAGAGGTGAGGGATATGCCTACTATCTTGAGAAAAAATTCCCCACCCATCCCTTTCCTTGAGAAGCTGAAACCTCAAAGTAACACCAGGGCTGAACTTATTCAGTTCCTTGGTCTCATTTCTAAACTTCAACTAAACATCCCATTTATCCAAGCCTTAATTCAAATTCCATCATATCTAAAATCCTTGAAGAAAATTATTTCTAACAAAAAAACTCTGGAATAATTTTCTACTTACAGCCTCACTGAAGAGTGAAGTGTTGTACTTCAAAAGAAAATCCCACCTAAATTGAAATACCCTGGTAGTTTTTTCATCCCTTGTACTCTAGGAAATTCTGGTCAGCTCAACTGTCTATACGATCTAGGTGCTAGCATTAATCTGCTCCCATACTCACTATTTCGACAGTTGAGGCTGGGTGATCTTCAACCCACCACGGTCATTCTCCAGTTGGATGATAGATCTTTCACTCAGCCTATAGGAAGGGTAGATTATTTACTAGTTGGGGTAGGGAAACTGTTTTTGCCTATTTACTTTCTAGTTTTGGATATGGAGTGTGATCAAGAGGTACCCATCATCTTGGGTAGGACCTTCTTAGCCACAGGAGATGCTGTTATTGATGTGTCAAAGGGTCAGTTGATATTCAAAATTGGTGAACAAGAAGAAGAGTTAAATATTTTTAAAAATATTAAAGAACCAACTTATTCTGAAAACTTCTCAAAAATTGAGTAACTTGAAGCTGAAGGTTCTTATAAAAATCAACTTGAATACATTGAAAAATTTGAAAATCAATCCTCTACTGAAGAAAACATTTGTGAAGCTGGAAATCCTGTTGAATCTGTGTTAGACGTTGAAACTTTTGTTGTAACAATCAATCTGTAAAATCTTTTAGATCTGGACAATTGTCCAGTTTCTACTGAAGGATCCTCTGTTTTTGAACTTAGGAGCTTTCTGAGTGAATTTGAGGGTGTTTTTGTTAACACCAACCCTGCTGATCACTTTTATGATACTGAGGGAGAACTTATAAGCCAATTAGATGATTCTACTTTGATTAACATGTTGAATTTTGATATGGAAAGTCTGGATAGCATACTACCCACCTTGGACTGTAGGACTGTTATCTCTGAATCTGAGCATGGAATTAAAAATCTTTTATCTTTTAATACTCCTTAAAATAGGTATGTTGAAGATCTTGGACATCTCAGGAATAAGAGTCTTCCTTAGAGTGTAGAACCACCCACTCTTGAACTGAAGCCCATCCCTGATCATCTTAAATATTCATTTCTGGGTGAGAAATCTACTTTGCATGTAATAATTTCTATTGAACTGAATGAAAACCAAGAGGAAAGATTGTTGAATACTTTGAAAAAGTTTAAATCTACCACAGGCTGGACAATAGATGATATCAAGGGTATTAGTCCCTCATTATGTATGCAAAAGATACCTATGGAACCTGGTCATAATCCTAGGGTAAAGTGTCAAAGAAGATTAAATACAAACATGAAAGAAGTCGTGAGAGAGGAAGTGATCAAACTGCTAGACACTGGAATGATTTATCCCATTTCTGATAGTGATTGGGTCAGCCCTATCCAGGTTGTCCCCAATAAGGGAGGTTTCACTGTTGTTAAAAATGAAAAGAATGAATAATTCCAAGTTAGGAAAGCCACAAAATGGAGAGTCTGTATTGATTATTGGGAGCTTAATACAGCCACTAGGAAGGACCATTTTTTAATTCCCTTCTTAGATCAAATGCTTGAGAGGCTTGTTGGAAATGAATTTTTCTGTTTTCTGGATGGGTATTCTGGTTACAACCAGATACCTATTGCTCTAGAGGATCCGAAAAATACCACTTTCACATGCCCCTTTGGAACATTTTCTTACCGGTGGATGCCCTTCGGGTTGTGTGGAGCTCCATCCACCTTTCAAAGGTGTATGATGGCTATCTTTTCGGATATGATTGAGAGAATTATTGAGGGTTTCATGGACGAATTTTCTATTGTGGTGATTACTTTGGAAACTTGTTTAGTAAATCTTGAGCTAGTGTTAGATAGATGTATTGAAACCAACCTTGTTCTTAATTGGGAAAAATGCCAATTCATGGTTATAGAAGGTATTGTTCTTGGTCATAAGGTGTATAAGAGAGTTTTAGAAGTTTATACTGCTAAGATTGATGTTATTCATAAACTGCCACCTCCTGTAAATGTCAAAGGGGTTAGAAGTTTCCTAGGGAATTCTGGTTTCTACTGGAGATTCATAAAAATATTTTTCAAAAATGACTAAGCCCTTGTGTTCTTTGCTGTTCAAGGATGCACCTTTCAATTTTGATGAAAACTGTTTGAAATCATTTAATTTGCTTAAATAGAAACTCACTACATCACCCATCATTATTGCTCCTAACTAGAAGTTTCCTTTTGAACTTATGTGTGATTCTAGTGATATGGTTTTAGGTGTTTTCCTTGGACATAGGAGGGATAGGAAGTTACATGTGGTGTATTATGCTAGTAGACTGCTAGATGAAGCCCAAAAGAATTATACCACAACTGAAAAAGAATTATTAGTTGTTGTGTTTTCTCTAGAGAAGTTTAGACAATACTTGTTAGGTTCCAAAGTCATCATTTTCATTGATAATTCATCTTTAAAATACTTATTTTCTAAGAACTAAACTAAACCCAGGCTGATTAGATGGATTTTTTTATTACAAGAATTTGATTTAGAAATCAGGGATAAAGAAGGAACAGAGAATTTAGTTGCTGACCACCTTTCTAGGATTCCTTTTACCCATTCTGAAGATCCTAGGGAGATTAACTCTTTCTTTCCTGATGAGAAGCTGCTTACTATGTCAATATGGCAATCTTCTTGGTTTGCAGATTTTTCCAACTACCTGGCAGCAGGTGTTTTTCCCAAAAATCTATCCAATAACCAAAGAAATAAATTCATTTCTAAGCTTAAATATTTTCTTTGGGATGATCCCTTGCTTTTTAGGAGATGTGCTGACGGTATTCTTAGGATATGTATACCTGAAGAAGATATGATTCCTATTTTAGAAATTTGTCATTCTTCACCTTAGAGAGGTCACCATGGCGGTGAAAGGACTGCTCAAAAAGTCTTACAATCTGTTTTTTATTGGCCTGATCTTTTTAAGGATGCTAGGAGCTTGGTGGTTAGCTATGATAGGTGTCAAAGGTTAGGAAATGTTAGAAGAAAGCAGTAGTTACCCCAAAAGGGTATTTTTGAGGTAAAGATCTTTGATGTTTGGGGATTAGATTTCATGGGTCCATTTCCATCACCTCATGGGAATGAGTATATTCTTGTTATTATAGATTATGTTTCAAAATGGGTTGAGGCAGTGGCACTTCCAAAAATCAAGAAAACAGTGTAATAAAATTTGTGAAGAAAAACATTTTTACAAGATTTGGAGTCCCAAAATACTTTATTACTGATAATGGAACACATTTCAATAATTAAAAGTTCAAAGTTTTGATGGAGAAATATGGCTGTGTTCATAAAACTGGAACTCTTTATCATCCACAGTCCAGTGGACAAGTGGAAATTTCAAACAGAGAGTTAAAGCAAATACTTGAAAAAACTGTTTCAAATTCAAGGAAGGACTGGTCACTCAAACTGGATAAAGCTTTATGGACTTATAGAAATGATTTTAAGAATCCGATAGGTATGTCTCCTTATAGGTTTTTGGTTGGGAAATCTTGTCACTTACCTGTGGAGTTACAACATAAGTCTTATTGGGAAGTTAAGGCTCTGAACTTTGATTTTAAGAGTGTTGGTGAGAGGAGGTTACTTGAGCTGAGTGAACTTAATGAGATTAGGAGAGAGAGTTATGATAATTCAAGAATTTATAAATAGAGGTATAAAATATTTCATGATTCTATCATTCGAAGAGAGGAATTCAAACCTTGACAGAAGGTCCTTCTTTTTAATTCTAGACTCAAACTCTTTCCTGGGAAGCTGAAGTCCAAGTGGTCTGAACCTTTTACTATAGTGATAGTTCTGAATAATGAAGCTATTGAAATTATAGGTGAAGAAAACAAACCCATGTTATTTAATGGGAAGATACTAAAACTTTATTTTGATGGATAGCTAAAGGGATTGGATGCCTTCAATGTTCTTGAAAAATGTTCTTGAATGAAGTCTTGCTGGGGACTATAAACCTAGCACTGCATGGGAGGAAACCCATGGTTTTTTTTTAATAAATAGAAAATTGTAATTAAATAAATTCTAACTGAAGACTTTAAATCCAGTGCTTCATGGGAGTCAACCCATGTTCTTTATTTTGTGCTTACTTTTATTTATGTTCTTGTTTTACTTTGAATAACGTGAAGCATGTGCTGCTTCCTGTATGCACTATCCATAATGGTTATTTTTTTGTGGTTTTTATGATATGTGTTTTTAGGATGCTGCTGCTGTGTAATAATGGAGTTGAATTCCCATGATCATCTCTGGAAAAGAACTTAGTCAGGGAAGTACTTCAACTTTTTGCATCTATTTCAGCTCCTGTTTATGCTAATAAAATTCTGCTTCTTGTGTTGCTACTGAACTAAAAATTATGCTTGTTTAAAACTGGAATTAATTGTTTAAATCTCATTCACTACATGAAATTAAGTGCGGGGGGTACATATTTGCTGCTACAAATTAATGTTTGTATTTTTTAATGAACCTGCTGTAAATTTAACCTTTGTGGAAAACAATCTTTTTGAACTTCATTGTGACCTTTATACATGTCATATATCTACTTAATTAAAAATCTATTTTGAACATTAATTGATTAATTATTCTTCTCCACATTTAGAAGTCAACTTTGGGGACAAAGTTGGATTTGAAGTGTTGGGGAGGGGGTCAATTCTTGACAATACTAAACTGTGCTTTAATGTAAGCCCATCAATTCCCACTGCAATTTTAAATTTTTTGTAAAACATGGTTAAATTTTTTTCAAAAAAAATGCATAATTTTAGGCTTTACATTGTATTCAAATGGGTATTTCCTTAGGAAAAGTATCTTGCCGGTAGTTGAGATCTGCTTTGAATATGAAATAAATGATTATGGATGATATCTGAGTGATCTTGTTTAGTGGTTTCATGGAAATCTGGTTTAGGACTACTTTTGAGATTTATTTGGGTAACCTTTTAGTGGAATTATGATCATACCTTTGGAATTGGAAATTTTATTCTAATTCTAGGGGCCTCATTTCATCTTTTAATTATTTAAATTAATCATCTTAATGATCTAATGTAAATGGTTTTCATAGAAATCTTTTAAAATTGGAGTATTTTGGGCATCTGGGATCCCACAGTGAATCTCTGAGACCCTAGATGCTGGGTGCGTTTCTGTTAACTATGAGCCCTCTGTTCACTTTGAATAAGTGAATTGCACAGTGATTAGCACAATGAAACATGTCTTGGGAAAAATAAAATAAAGTGTTTAGGGTCAAAAATGAGCTCATTAAGGTGAGGGGAATGATGAACGCCAGATGAATACGGGATCAATTGGTTTTTATGGAAATCATTTAGGTTGTATCATTGAGGTGATTCTCAAAAAAATTAATTATTTTTGGAACCTAGGTGAAAAAGTCAAAGTACGAAGTTCCTTGGTTAAGATCTTAATTCCATTGATATTTTATATCATGTCACTCTTGGACTCTGGACTTGAGCCTAAATTGAAGTTAGTCATTAAGCAGTACCAAATATGAGGCATGACACTTTTATTTCTTGTTGATTCTTTACTCTCTTGACTACCTTTGAGTATTTGTTATAAGCAATATTCATATGAGCAATTTATTTTCTAAGAGCCTATTGACATGTTTTGTCCTTTGTCTCTAAGTTTTGGACATGTTACATCCTGATCAATTTAATAAAAACATCTTTCTATTTTCAAAGATAATAAAACATGGGATTGTTTGAGGACAAACAATGTTTAAGTGTGGGTAAATTTGATGCGGCCTTAAAAACGCATGTTTTTTCACATCTTTTTAATTAATTTTTATTAATTTAACTACATATTTTAATACTTTTTAATAAATAATGGATATTTTTTATTTTTATTATTAAATTTAATAATTAATCAATTTTTCATAATTAATAGTGTGACAACTGGATGGGTAATCCATTGATATCCTTACTGCCTCCTAATAACACTCCTGAAGATACCAGACATACTATTAAAGATGTTATGCAGCTTCATAGGCATGATCTCCCTAACAACATTTCTTAGAACATTGAGAATTACACTTTCTCTAATTCTGGAGACTTCCTTGTTTAGGAACCTGCTCCTAATGGCATCCTTGACTCGAAAAACTTCTACATGCACAATTTCTCTGGAAATGAACCTAATTATCAATGGGTGAGAACCTTCAATAAGACTTGGATCATACCCTATAGGTTCACCCTTATTTGGCACATTGCTCACAATAGATTTCCCACTGAAACTCACCTTCAAGACTTTGGCATTCAACTATGCTCTAAATGTCATTTGTATAATCAGCACAGGGAGGATTCTGATCATCTCTTTTTGTCTTGTTCTACGGCCTCGGCTTTATGGAACTACATTTTTGAGTTATTTAATTGCTCATGGTCCTTATCTGAGATGATTTGTTTGTTTTTGAAGAAATAAACTAAACACGAAGCCTCTCAGCAAGTTAAAAACATTTTCCTTGCGGCAGTGGCGGAACTCCTGCATGAAATCTGGTACGTAAGAAATGATCTTATCCATAATAATCACTCATTCAGTCTCAATGCAGGAAAAGCTCGAATTATCATTGTGATACATGAATCTACCTCAATTCAAAAATACTACTGCAACAATTATATTGGAGACTTCAAGATACCCAGACGTATCTGTGTCCCGGGTATTTTCCTGAAGACCAGGAACCCCTTTGAAGTTTTCTGGCAACCTTCGATGCCGGGTTGGATTAAAGTGAATGTCGACGGTGCCTCAAAAGGCAATCCTGGACCTGCCAGCTATGGGTCCATTTTTAGAGATTTTGTTGACCAGTGTCAGGGTTTCTTTTACAGTGGGTGTGGGATTGCATCATCCCTTGAAGCGGAGATGCTAGGAGTCATCCATGCTGTTGATTTTGCACTGCAAAGAGGATGGAAAAAACTTTGTATTGAAACTGATTCTACCACCATTGTTCAAGACATTTGGAATAGAGTCATTCATCTCGCCTGGCCGCTCACTACACTTTGGATGAATTGCCTGAATTCGTTACAGGAAATTGACTACATTTCCACACATGTCTTCCGTGAAGTGAATGTTGTTGCTGATGCCCTTGCCAACAAAGGTGTTCACCAGAGCATTACTTGGCTAGATGCGCTGCCAGCTGATTTATTTCAACTCTTTGAAAGAGATTGTAATAATATCTCATCCTTTTGACTCATGTAAACTTTCGCTTCTTTAATTAATAAATGGTTCTTTGGTCCTTGACCGAGGCATTACCAAAAAAAGTGTATTTTAAGCCTTAAAATAATTAATTTATTTCTTACTTTAATTTTATATACTAATAACTATTTATTTAGATTGTTGTTTTTGTCTGGATAGTTAATAATTTAACAATAATTATCTAGTTAATTAATTCTACTTTTGCACTTAGGTAATGAAGTCTTAATCTAACATTGCTTGTTTTAATTATTAATTAATTTTAAGTAACATAATATTTTAGTATTCTTTTAACAATTCATTAATCATAATTTAAGATTATAAACTTATTTTAGTTTTATTAAGTCTCTTTAGATTATATTTCATAAATTAACATAATGGTTTAATAATATAATAATTATCTTTATACCTTAAATTAATTTAATTTGATATAGTAACTACTTTAAAAAATTTAAACTTGTCTTATAAATGTTTAATTTTATGTTAAATTTTAATATGTTAGTTGCTTTTTAATTTTATTTTTAGTATAGTAATAATTTAAGTTATGTAAATAGAAGTTGATAATAATTTAATTTAAGTTTAATAGGTTTCATAAATTTATTAAAGTTTATGTTGTATTTATATTTTCAACTGTCTTAATTAATAATTAGTTTTAATTTTGTATTTTGTTCAGTCTTTATTTAAGTTCTAATTTATTTCCCTCTGTTTATTTTGTAGTATTACGGTGGCACCGGTTTGACTCACAGTCTCACCGTGACACCCCTTTCACAGATGCACCGTGACTCCCTCACCTGTCTCACCGTTTTCAGCAACAAGTCTCACACTGGTTTAATCCACTGTAATCCCTTATTACTTCCTCACTGTGACCCCTTTTCACGGTGCCACCATCAATACCGCTCCACTATATCACCGTTTTCACTTCTAATTTTTTGGTCATCATGTCCCTTGAAGCAGTGGCACCGTGACCTTTTCCATTGTTTCATTTTTCACAATCTCTTCACGGCGTGACCTTTCTCCCACCGCACTTCCTCAACCACCATATCTTTCACCACACCAAACCGATTCTTAAAGGGGGAAAAGTGACTCCCGTGTGACATACAATGCCGCAAGATCTCCTCCGTGTCACTGGGAACATCCGATGATGAACATGTCATTTCCTCGAACTCTCCTCAGGCAAGGCACAAAGAAGGAAGTTATGGTAACGCGGTGGATTTGATCGACGAGAACGGGTAGTTGAGAAAGGAAAACATTGAGCTTCGCCATGAATTATTGAAAATCAAGAACCTCTATATCAACATATATTCTCTAATGTCAAACTATGTCGATTACCAACCGGTAGCCAGTTTTCTGTCGACAATACCACCGGCAATACCATTGGATCTATTGCCAAAGAAGAGGTGTTTGGATCATCTGTGTGGCGGTCATGTGGATGGGAGGAAAGCGATGGAGGAGGAGGAGACCTCGGCTCTGTTGTTCGGCATCCCGATTAGCCAGAAGTGGGCGAGGGAAGGACGCAGTGTTGCGGCCCCGCAGAAGGAGGCTGATTCCAGGAGTTGAGTTGTGTCGCTGCAGAATTGAGAAACAGCCACCCGAGACCTGTTCGCCGCTGGAGGGATTGTTGTGTGGGAAGAGAAGGGAGTCACAGACCTAGAGAAAGAACAAAGAAAAGATAATGCCTCAAAAATATAAATAAATTAATAAGTACACTTCAATTGAAACTTAATTTAAAACAATAATAGTTATAATAATAACATAACCTAAATACTAAATAATTCTAGTTATGAATAATTAATAAATATAAAATAATAAAACAGAATTAAAAATGAAACTTAAATATAACTAAATTATCAATTACTTCTAAATTAAATTAAAATAAAAAAAATTCTCTTTTTGATGTTACTTTTTAAATATTTAAAATTATATAACACTATGTTTACTAATATAATTATTACTATTAATAATTTAAATTAGAATAAACTTTCTAATTAATATAAGTTAGTAAATAATTTAATTTATTTATAATAACAAACTTTTAAATTAATGTTAATAACTCTAATTAATAAAAAAAATAACTATATAAATACTTCTTTTAAGACTTTTAATAATCTAATATTTTTAAATATTTAATTATTTCTTTCTCATTTGTAATCATTCTATTTGTTTCCTTGTGCAGGTTCATACAGGAAGTGAGTTCCCATCTAGATTCACTTAACTGACATAGCGGGAGTTAGTTATGTGAGGAAAAATAGTATGACGTGTCTGTTACGAAAAAAACACACGTGTGCAGTGCGCATTTAAGACACAGACTATGTCGGTTGAAGATGTTGGGTGATATGCAGTGGATGAAGGAAGATATAATAACAGAGTTTCAATCAGTGATGAGAGGACTCTCATTCAATCGGATGCACACACTCTGATTCAACTAAGACACTAGACTTGGAGCAGAGCCAGAACTTTGGAGGCGAAACCTGGAGCAACTCTTGGAGAACTTCTCTCTAGAGACCCGAGGGCCAAGAGAAGCAATTCATGCGAGCAGAGGGAGTTTTCTTCTTCTATTATCTATCAATTCTCTTCCACTCTAATTGAATGTATTTAGTTTATTAATTAGATATGATGATAGGCTAAATACTTCTAGTTCGGGTATGTATTGAAGTTCTACTGGTTACATTTAATTCTCAATTCACTTAAACATTTAAATGAATTCAGTAATGATCAGCGAGATCAATATTGAGTTCATATAATTGCATGTATCACTAGGTCGTAATCATAAAATTTCACTATCAGTTGGTTATATTGATTATGGAACACTTTTCAAAAGATAATAGATTCAAATTACTCCAAGACTTACAGTGAGTTTGTCTTGCTGTTAATTTTTCAAACTGTTCTCAGTTGATTTTCTCTCGAGTGGTGAACTCTAGAATAGATTGACTAGTGTGACTTAAGCCCTGGAGAGGGAGGTAAGACATAAAATTTTAAGTAGTAATCTGCAATAACTATTAGGTGAATATAAATACCTTTAAAACCAGTAAAATGGAGATTACTCTCCAAGAGTTTAAATAGATTGTTCATTTTATCAGTATTTTCAACCTCTATTATTCTTTGTTTTACAACAGTCTCTAGATTCAATATAGTTTTTAAACATGTTTTCGATATTCTGTCACTTAATTTCTTGTAGAAATATATTAAAATTAAAAAAATAGAAAAATCACTCCACTATTGACAATAGTGGGGTTTATCAAGTTTTTTTTTTGAGGAGTGGCCAATTTACCTTACCTGTGGGTTCGACCCTGCTTGCCACATATAATGTAGTTAGTAGGAATATAAATATTAAACTTTGACCAGATTTAACTATGGTTCAGGTCATACGTCTATTTTCAACCTTTAATAAGAGAGTTGAAGCAGCTTTGGGATATGGTTGTGCACACATTTGATGCTTCTTCAAAAAATATATTTCAGATGTGTGTTGACTTTTTATAAACTATAAATGATTTCCCTACTTATGAAATGATGTATGGTTGGAGTATGAAGGGAAAATTATCATTTACTATTTGTATGAAGACTACACAATCGAGAAGACTTAAATATAGTCATAGTTTTAGTTTCATAAGACATCGATGATTCCTTTCAATGGATCATCAATATAGGAAGAATCGCTGAAGGTTTGATAATACTATTGACATAGAATAGGCACCATAGTGTATTCCAAGAAATAATGTACTTAATGAATTGAAATATTTTAGTCTTTCATTAGGGAAAGGTCATATGAAATTGAAAAAGAGGAAGAAGATTGACACTAAATCCAATTTCAATCATAAAAATAAAAGTATCATTTTTGAGTTTCCATATTGTTCTACCAATTTGTTACATCATTTTTTATATGTAATTCACATTGAAAAAAATATATGTGAAATGTTGCTTTCAATTATTCTAAATATCAATGTGAAGACCAAATATGACTTACGATCTTGCTGAGAATTTTTGGATTGGGGTATTCAACCAGAATTGCATTGTATAAACCCTCACTTTTCAAAAATTAACATTTCATTACATATGAAGAATACTTAAAAATTATACAAACAGATTCCCAAATACCGTAGTTGGTATAGTTCTTTTGGAAACATGGAAACATAAAACTAGTACATATGCGAGCTACATTATCTCCCACTAGGTTATTCATGACTAGCACCCTTATTGGACACATCAAACATAATACATATTTTCATAACCTTGGGAAGGAAACATAAATAGGGGTGATCTCAAATGATCAGTAATGGTAAAAAAGAGAGAAATGTAAGTATAAACATGATCATGATGGTATGAGAACATGATCATGAAAATAAAATATCATACCCTGCATATCAAAGATCATATACACGAATCATGGCATAAATCTTGGTAGTTCATAAGACATGAATCAAAATAAAGTAAAGGATATAAGCCATGAAATAATAACACGAGATAAAGACATGGAATTTTGGAAACACACAATTATATACTGATTTACATAGTATCCAAGCCATCAATTCCAAAACCATCTTAGTGGAAAAATCCCTTTACTGAACCGGGTGAACCCCCGTTCCAGCCCTGTATTACTGAACTGAGTAAACCCTCATTCTGGACCTGTATTACTTAACCGAGTAAACCCTCATTCCAACCTTGTATTACTGAACTGACTAAACCCTTGTTTCATCTCAATCTATCTCATGAGATATAAATCTTTACCTAATTCATTGGATGGAGATATAGGTCTCACCCATCACATAATGAAATCATACATACATGTGCCACAAGATCATATATAAAAATATCATAACTCATGAAACTAAATGGGTATAATAAACATGTAAACATATCGTAACCTGTAGAAATAAACTTCATGATCATTTCATCATAAATATAACCCATTAAAAGAAGTGGGTTTCAAAAGAATATAACCTGTGAAAGAGAAACAAGATTCATAAACATCATTCCATCAAAACATAATCCATTCAGATAAATAATGTGAATGGAAACATTGAATAATTTCCCCATAAAGGCATGACCAACAATAATGGATGTTATCTTAGATGGTAAATAATTTTTAAAGGTCTTTTAAAAACATTTCTTGAGGAAAATATCCTTTCTTCTTTGAAAATTGATTTTTATAACATAAAACCTTTTGAAAAATATTTTATTTGAAAATAGCTTTGAAAAATTATAAAAAAAGATTTAAAAACAATAAAAAAAATTCAAAATCATTTTTACTAGAAAATTATCTTCAAGTATCTTTTGAAAACATTTTTTAAAACATTTTTTGAAAACATGGTTTTTGAATACAATAGATTTCCGACTGAAGAGAGAGATGGTCATATTTCAATAAAATCATTATCTTAAGTACCAAAGAGTGGAAAAATGGTGATAACAAATGATTATATCTTGAATAAACATATTATAAGAAAAATCATGAATAATATTGATATATTTCATCAAATGAATCATAAACATAAACAATCTTGAAAAATGATAAGATTGTCTCAATAAACTTTTATAACTTGGTTACTTGGAATCATACTCTCTATGTAAGAAAAGGAAATTAAATGAAGATTAATATGTAATTAAAAGAATTATATTCATCATATAAAATTTTTAATTTATGTATATACACCTCAAAAAATATTTTAGGTGCATAACAAAACATGAGTCTCAAAGAAGGCTAATTGAGACAAAACTGTTTTACCAATTTGATAACTTTTGAAAGTTAAACCCCATGAAAGAAAGATCATATAATGTATATGTGAATAAAGATAAATTTAGGTATAATATACATATTATTCAATCATGGTCAGTACATACACCACACAAAAGGAAAGAGTGGTGATTATAACTTGAATCTCACAGAAATTAAAAGTGAGATGAAATTACCCTTACCTTGTGTCTTGACTCTCTCTGTACTCATACAAGATTCATGTATAATAAATATAAGTTTATTATACATTTTTTATAGAATAATATTCTTAAAAATAATACCATATATGGTTTTATTATGAAATTATATTACCCACTTTTTAATGATCCTATGTTAATGTTTCACTTTGGGTAATCATTCGCTTTGTTCTTCACATGTGTCTTAATTTGTTATAGCATTGGTCCTTATACTTATATAATGATTAAATAATTTAGAAAATGATATAAATATAATTTATATATATTATATTTATATTATAATAATTTATTTCATAATGAAGTATGAAATAGAATACACCGTTCATGGAGACGGTAAGTCGTTCATACCCATGAACGTTGTTTCTATTTTTATTGTCGTATTGAAAGAAAGTATGTAAAAGACATATGTATATATATGTATTTATATATATATAATTATTCAAGTTGCATTAATATATCATATATATCATATAAGTTCATTAAACCCATCCTTAATACATTCCATGTGGTGTGTGAATGAATCACATCACTTTGAGGGGGAAGTAGTCCACACTTCCTCAAACGAGATTATCGTATTAACATCAAATGGAAGGTAAAAATATGTGCATTAAAAAATAATAAATAATATTAAATACATAATAAATATAATATAATACATATATAAATATATTTTCCATCATAATGGCCACCATGATTGGTGGTAAAGGAGAAATGAACAATCATCGTTTTGTGAGGTAGTAGTTCACCGTAAACAGAAACAGTATGTTCAATATGCATTAGATGGAGTTGTGTGTAATTGTAGGTAATACCCCTTTAATAAAAACATCCTAGTATATGTAGGATAATTTTTTTGTCACACAATAATGGAATAAAGAGATTTTAGGGTGGATAAGTAAAATAAAGGTAATGAGCTTGAAAGAAGACGTTGCCTCTAAATCAGGTAACTCCTTTTGGTTTGTGCCAAAACATTTCCTTGAGAGGGTTTCTACCCAAATAGAGGATTAAAAGTCAAAAAGGGGTTGTTTTTAGGATACTTTGGAATATATTTAATGAACTTAAAAGGTTTTATAGGTATGATTAACGGGTATATGTGGTGGTCATTTATAGGGAAGGAAAAGGACTCACATGGAATTTTTAGAAACATATTAGGTGTGCACATGGTCTTCCCTAAAAAGTCTTACCAAACCAAATAAATCAATAATGGAAGTTGTAAGTACAAAATATGGATATAAAATGGGTTTTGGGAAAGTTTATAGGTCATTTGGGCCCTTAATTTTAATGGTTAGTCCCTAATTAAGCTTAATTTGGCTTTAATTGTTGTCATTAATTTTAATAACTTTTACCAATCCTTTTGGTCAAAAATTAACATGGTCTCTTTAGAATCTAAATATTAGTCTGAATAAAATGGTGTATTTCAGATTTTTTAAATTCCAATCATAGAAGAGGAAAAATTAATATTAGTGTTAATCTCACAAATGGGACGAACTAACGAAGTTTTAAAGTAGGAAAAAGTTCAAACGTTTGTTAAGATTTTATATTCAGTATCAAAAGTGGAATTGATTATAATGAATTTCATTGTATTATATATAATTTGACCTTAAAACATATTTATAATATCCTTTATCATTAATAATTAATTATAAAAAAATGCATTTTTAACTAAAAAGAAGTATGTTTCACTATTCATCAAAAAATAAAGTTTGTCAGAAAAATCCCAAAAATTCACCCTAAGATAATTTCAAAATTATATATTAAAAAATGAAGTATATTTTATCAAATTAAATTTATAAATGTTTCTATAATTACTTTCGTTATTATAATCATTTTATTCAAGAAAAATATGCTTTAAAACATAAAAAGGACTTTACCAAAAATTATATATTTATTTATATAAAAAAATTATAAAAAATATTTTAAAAGTAGTTATTACTAAGTTTAACCACTAGGTTATAATTATCTTATTTAAATAATTAAAACAATAAAAGGAGATATTTTATAGAAACTCGGTGTTGCGTGTATCGTACGCATACTCAGTGTTGTGTGCATCGTATGCCAAGTCGGTGTTGCATGGAATGTATGCCAAGTCAGTTCTGTGTGAAAGGAATATTTGAATTAGTTCATTACAAGATATAATTGAAAATTTAAATTTATTAAAAAAACAAGTCCATAAAAACTCAGGGTGTTACATTCTACCCCCCTTAAAACGAATTTCACCCTCAAAATTCGTCACTCAGGTAAAAACAAGTAAGGATACTTCTGCTTCATCATATCCTCAAGTTACCATGTAGTTTCTTATAACTAGTGATTTCTTCACAAAACTTTGACCTAAAGAGTGGTCTTGTTTTGTAGAACTTTATTTGATCAGTCCATAATTTCAATAGGTTACTCCTCATAAGAAAGATCCTACTCCAGCAGTATGACCTCTGAGTTCAATACATGTGAAGGGTCAGGTGTGTACTTCCTTAGGAGCGATACATGAATTTAAAGGAAGTTTCAAGAGATAGGATATTGTCCTAATATGATCAATAATTTCAAAGGGGCTGATATACCTAGGGCTTAGTTTCCCCTTCTTCCGGAATCTCATAACTTTCTTCTAGGATGAGATTCATAAAAACACCTTTTCACCAACTTTAATTTTCAGATCATGCTGATGGTTATCAGCATAACATTTATTCTGTCTTTGAGCTGCCTTAATATGATACTGAATGGTTCTAACCTTCTCAACCATTTCTTTAGGAATCTCAGGACCTAATATATTTCTTTATCTATTGGGAAAAAATCCCTCAAGTCATCATTGAAGCATTTTTGAGGTGATTGTGTTTGTTGACAAAGTGGACAACTGTGTTGTAATTGTTGACAAAGAAAACCATGACGTACAAATTTGTTGACAAAGGGGATTTCATGGTGGAATGTTGAGTTCAAGAGTTGTGGTCAACGATTCATTTTTGATTCAAGAACGTCGATAAAGGAATGAATGATCTGGAGGTGGCATAAAAAGAACAAATACAAGGTGGCGCCGTTTTCCAGTGTTTGCCAAATTTTTGGGCCTAAAAATCGACAAATGAAGAAAAGTGGTTTTTGGAAAAGGGACTTGCGCGTCGTGTACATGAAGGCTTGGAAACTTTCACGCCATATGTTTTTCATGATCATATCATCAAACTATTGCAAAGTGATAAGTGTCGCGCAAGTATTGGTGGTGTCGCGCAGATGACTTGCGCGCCGTGAAGAGACTTGCGCGCTGATGCCTTGGAAGCTTGAGAACTTGTGTGCCAGTGGTTTTTCAAGATCAGAAGATCAAAATATTGCAAAGTAAAGAGGTTCGTGCAAGTTTGTAATTAGATCCCATAAGTGACTTGCAGGAGAAGAGACCTGTGCGTCGAGACTTGCGCGCCTAAGGGAGACCTGCGCACAGTCATGCAGGGTGGTCAAATTGACTATAAATACGGGACCACCCCACCTCATTCTTCACCAGAGTTCAACACTTTGAAGATTCAGAGCTCCCATCACGCAGGTGAGGAATTCGTGCAAGTGGTGGTGTGTCTCCCAAGTGGGACTTGCACGCCAGAGTAGGAAGTTGCACGCCAAGGGTGAGTTGCACGCCTGAGGTGGTTTAGGCGAGGAAGGAAGTGAGTTGCACAGGTTTTGAGTTGAAGAAGCTTGAATCGCACAAGTATTTTAGGAAGACTTGCACGCCAGTTGTGACTTTCACGCCGATACTTGCGTGTTGAGATTGACTTGCGCGCCAAGTAAGGTTTATTTCCAGCAGTGATTTTCGGGCTACGTGGAAGCTGGAAGTTTTCACGATACCTTCGGTGTAAAGAGATATTCATCTACGAGTGAAAGTTGTACTTCAACAGAGCATCTACATACAGAGGAAGATGCATTCTTTCATGCAAATAAAGAGACCTGTAGGTCTATAAACTGTGAGTGGATCCTTTCCAGAGCAGTGAGCAAAGGAAGAGCAAGAAGGTGATCCTCTCCACCGGTAGTGAGCCAGAGAGAGAGAAACAGGGAGTGACCCTTGGGAAAGTAGTCAGCTGACCCTAAATCTTGTAAAGCCAGTGATCCTGGGATAGAGTGACTGTACCCGAACCTTGTATCCACAGCTAGCGAAGTTTAGTGGAATTTGGTACGACCGGAAACTTGTCAGTGTATTCTCCTTGGACGTAGCCCAGTGAGGGTGAACAAAGTAAAAATTGTTGTGTCCTATGCATGATTTAATTTATGTTTACATTGTGTAATAGGAAATAGAAAGAAGAGTATTTTTCTTAACAGTGAAACAATATCAGAATGGGCGTTAATTTTAAAATTAGTCATACCCTGATTCACCCCCCCCCCTCTCAGCGTATTTAGCCTTGTGGAACTAACAATTGGTATCAGAGGTAAAGGTTGATAGTAGTTCTTCTCTCAATGGAGGTCACTAATCATAAAGGTATTCCGATCTTCGATTGAAACAATTTTCAGCTATGGAAGAATTGGATGCAACACTACTTCTGATCTTTGGGAATGGATGTATTCACAGCAGCAATGCATGGCATAACAGCTGATATTATTATAAGTTGAACGTAGAGAGTTGGATGCAGATGCCAAAGCAATTAATGCCTTAGGGGAACCCTATCCAATCTTATCTATACAAAGGTGATGTCATGAAAAACATCATGTGTCATGTGGGAAAAGCTATTGAATATATATGAAGGAGATACAAAGGTCAGAGATTCAACGCTGCAAGTGTTGTGGAATAAGTATGAAGATCTGAAGATGAACCCGAATGAGTTTGTTTATGCATTCTTTGATAGGGTAAATATTGTTGTGAAAGATATGCTAGGTCTTGGTGAATTCATTTAAGACATAAATATCACAAATTGCATCTTGAGGAAGCTTACACCTCGGTTCAATCTGAAAGTTTTTGTTATAGAAGATAAATATCCCAAAGATCTGACACTGTACAACTTGCACAGTACCTTGGTTGAATATGAGATGAGGAATTATGACAATAAGGTTGTGGAAAAGGTAAAATCCAAAGAGATGGCATTTAAGGCCATGAAAAAGCTCACCATTGAATATTCTCAAGAAGAAGAAGAGACAAATGAGGTTATGTGTTTCCTTTCCACAAATCTTCAAAGAGGAAAAGGAAAGTTCAAAGGGAAACTTCCACTCGCTTGCTTTAAATGTGGAAAAGTTGGTCATATTGCTGCAAGATGCCACAAGAAGTTTCAAGAATAAAATGATGAAGATGAAGTTGAAATTCCCAAGAAGAAGTCTTCAGTATTTGTGAAAGGGAAGAAACAATTCAAGAGAAATTTCTTCAAGAAGAAGAATCTTATTTCACACGAATTTGAAAGTTCAGATGAGTCTAAGGATGAGTAGGTTGAGGAGATATAAAATTGCAGAGATCGTGGGGTAAATTCCTTGGTGGTGATTGTTGGTAGTTCTCAAAAAAAGGAAGAAGATGACACTGAAGAAGAAGAAGAAATTGAAGGGAGAGTTGATATGGAATCCGAATTGGAAGCATCTCTTTAGGAGATAGACGTTTGGAGAGCCAAAATGAAGAATTCCAATAAAGTGGTTTGTGATGCCAAACTCTATATGCAACAACAGGATGAAGAAAATTCTGAGCTGTTAGAAGAAATTGAAAAACTAAAATTCTCAACACTAGAGAGCTTAGAAAAGAGTATTGAGCATAAGCTTAAAATTGAGGAACAAAAGAAAGAAATTGATTGTTTGACTAACACAGGAAAAGAGAAGGTCAGACGTATCAAAGAGCTTGAAGAAGAAGTGGTCAGTCTGCAACGAAAAATGAAGGATCAAGAAAAACTCTTGACCCCCAATGTGATATTAGAAAATCAGTCCATTCAAAAGACAGAGAAGATGAAAGAGGAGGCTCGTAGTTCAGCAGGAGTGAAGTAGTAAGAAAGCTCAAATGCTAAGGTTGATTCAGGGCTTGATAAGAAACAAAAATCAGTGGTAGTTGATGTCAGACCGCAAGCACCCGTCCCAAAATTGAAGGTTGATTTGGGCACAAAACAGAATCAGAATATTCAGAGATCCCAAAGGGAAAATCATAGTGCTGAAGTAACATGAAGGAATGCACCCTATATCAGGTATTATTTTTGTGGGAAGATGGGACATTCATAGTATGTGTGTTCCATATCCAAGAGATATCGAAGGGAACAAGAATAGAGGTGGCATCCAAACAGAGAACAGTTTTCCAGAACATATTTCGAAGGACACTGTTTTTGGTGTGGAGGATTTGGACACATGGCTAGGTATTGTACTTCGACCATACAGAGAAATGAGCTAAAAAAGAATAAAAACATTCGCAAGAAGCAGATCAATAAACCCACAGGTGAGTTAAAAATGCATAGATTTGTGGATTTTCAAGATGAAGTCGGTCCATCATACTCTGAGAAAGAACAGAAGTCTCAATCTATGCCGAGTGGGAAGGAAAAAGTTTGGACCAAGAAGAAGAAAGAAGAAAATGTAGTAGTTGTGGAAATTTCCCTTAAAGCTTCAGATCGTTCAAGAATATGGATCCTTGACAGTGGTTACACATCCCATATGACAGTGAACAAGGATCTAATTACAGACATAAAATATGACAAAGAAGGAGTTTTCAAGTTTGGTAATGATGAAGGGCTGAAGATTGTTGGTTCTGGAAAGGCCAAATTTGGGGTAAAAGAAATAAGATGTGCTGATGTCTTGGTAGTAGCGGGGCTTAGTCATAACTTACTCGGTGTTAGTCAATTATGTGACTCTGGGAACTCTATTTAATTTACCAAGAAGATGTGTGTTGTGAAATAAAAATATGGAGCAGTTGTTCTACAAGGAAAAAGGAAAAAGGGAAATCTTTACCTTGTAAGTGGGGAAAAATATTTGTCCCTTTTATCTAGAGATGAAGAAAACCAGTTGTGGCATAAGCGACATGGTCACCTATGTCAACCATCCATGGAAGATCTGGTAAAATGTGATGCTGCTAGAGACCTTCCCAAACTATCACGTGATCGTAATCATACATGCGATGCTTGTCAATAAGGGAATATCATCAAAAATACATATAGACCAAAGGAATAGAAATCAACCAGAGTGCTTGAATTGGTGCATGATGATGTATGTGGACCTATCTCACCATGATCCATAAATGGTAAAAGGTACTATGTTCTTTTCATTGATGATTATAGCAGAATGGCTTGGGTATTTTTCATTACCCATAAGACAGAGGTGTTCAGTTGTATCAAGCAGTATTAGAGGGAATCAGAAAGGATGCTTGGGCAGAAAATTCTGAAGTTTCGTACTAATAACGGTACGGAATTCACAAACAGTCAAGTCTAAGACTATCTCAAGAAACACGGAATAAGGCATCAAGTTTCATTAGTGATAACTCCCCAACAGAATGGAGTGGTTGAAAGTAGAAATCGGATCATCAACAACATGGCCAGAACAATGCTTATTCATAAAGACCTACTAGAAAAATTTTGGAAGGAAGCAGTTTTGACATCGGTCTATGTTTCGAACAGGTCTCTATTGTGTCCGAAACAAGGGAAGACTCTGTATGAACTGTGTTATGGAAATAATCCAACATTGAAATACTTTAGAATCTTTGGAAGTAAGTGTTTCATTCTCAATAAAGAAAATCATAGGAAGTTTGAGGCACGAGGAGATGAGGGGATATTCCTTGGCTACTCAGGGAAAAGAAAATCATATAAATGCTTCAACAATAGGCTGAGAACAATTGTTGAGAGAAATGATGTCACTATAGTCAAAAATGAATAGAATACTCAACGAACTAGTGAATAGTTTCTGGATGAAAGTGAAGATGAGGTAAGCGACACAGGGGGAGTAGAAGTGGTAGAGGCTGACTCAAAAGAAGATACTGATGATGAACAAGAAAGTTTCAAGTCTATGTCTGCAAGAAATCCAAAGAGTCGAGATGAAATTGATAGGCAGAATATCATTGGTGATCAGACAGCTCCAGTTCAGACTCGAAGAATGAAGTCATTACAGCAAACATCATTTTTATCTCAGGTGGAGCCGAAATGTTTTTCCAATGTAGCTGAAGATGAAAACTGGGTTCAGGATATGAATGAAGAGAGCTTGATCAAATCGGGAAGAACCAGACATGGGAGATTGTTTCGAGGCCAGAAGACAAGAATGTCATCGGGACTAAATGGGTCTATATCAACAAGATGAATTAATATGGAACTGTGATTCGAAACAAAGCACGACTAGTGTGCAAGGGATACTCCCAGATAGAGGGAATAGATGTAGATGAGACATTTTCACCGGTTGCAAGGCTGGAGACAATCATATTATTTTTTTCCATAGCAGTGCAAATAAAGTTCAAAGTGTTCTAGATGGATGTCAAATCTGCATTTCTAAATGGGGTTTTGGAAGAAGAGGTGTACATTGAGCAGCCAGATGGTTTTCTTATTCGTGAGGATGAGAACAAAGTTTGTAGTCTGAAGAAGGCATTGTATGGGCTGAAACAAGCACCAAGAGCATGGTACTCATGGATTTATCAGTACTTGAAGAAGCTTGGTTTCCAGCGTGGTGGAGTTGATTACAATCTTTATTTCAGCAACGACAGTAATCAAAGGATTATGGTGTTGGTTTATGTTGACGACATAATATTTGGCGAATCAGATGAAGATCATTGCAGAAAGTTATCTGAATTCATGAAAAATGAGTTTGAAATGTCAATGATTGGAGAGCTAACATTTTTTCTTGGTTTACAGGTGACACAAGGAAGTAATGGAACTTTCATTTATCAATCCAAATACACCAAGGAGGTTCTAAGAAGGTTTGGAATGGATAATTACAAGGAGATGAATAATCTGGTTGCTACCCAGATGAAATTATCAAAAGATGCAGATGTAAAGGCAATTAATATCACAGAATACAGGCAAATTATTGGAAGTTTGCTATATTTGACCACAACAAGTCCTGACATTGTTTTTGCCACATGCCAATCAGCGATATATCAGAGTGATCCCAAGGAAATCCACATGCTTGAAGTAAAAATAATACTTCGGTATATCAAGGGCACAGTGGACTTCAGCTTGACATATACTGACAAATCTCAGACAGAGTTATTGGGATATACTGATGCAGACTGGGCCGGTTCAGCGGATGATAGAAAATCAACATCAGGTGGTACATTCTATCTTGGTGGATTGTGTATTTCTTGGCTTAGCAAGAAGAAAGATTGCATTTCATTGAGCACTGCGGAAGCTGAGTATATTGCGGCCACTCAAGCATGCACACAGTTATTATGGATGAAGCAGTAGCTTGAAGATATGGGATTTGAAGTGAAGTCTCCGATCAGAATCTAGTGTGATAACTTAAGTGCTAAAATCTCAGCAAAAATCTCATTCATCACTCAAGGACAAAGCATATTGAGATAAATTATCATTTTATCAAGGATAAGGTTGAGCAGGGAATCATGAAGTTGGAGTATGTTCCTACAGAGATACAGGTTGCAGACATTCTAACGAAGGCCTTACCCAAGGAAGCTTTTGAGAGGCATCGACTGGCTCTGGGAGTTCAGTCGACTCTCCGCACTTGAAATAGTGTGGATGTGGAATCACACCCCCCCCCCCTCTCCCTGAGGTATGATGTGTTTTCCCTAATGTGCTTATATGTGTTCTCTACTCTATTACAGACTTTAAAGGACTAACCTTTGGGTTCGTTGATAAAGGGGGAGAAAATAGTGATTGTTTAAGGGGGAGAAAGTGTGGCTATTTAAGAAATATTGACAGATAAGGGGAGAAGCTGACAGGTGGAGCAGCCAGATAGGGGGAGTTGAAGCTAGTTAAACGTGTTTATCTAGAGCTTAGCTTGGACAACACAGGAAATAGGGCTAAAGAGGTGTTGAAGCTGTGAGAAGAAAGGGGGAGCGTATAAAATTTGACAATGCTGGAAGTGATCGATCAAAGAATAGATATCACGACAGCTGATGATCGTGATAAAAGCAAAATAGAGATGTTGGAATGTGGTAAGAAGATTTCCAAAAATTGGTATCAGTTTGGTGTCAATAGTGGATGTCAGAGATGAAGTGATTCATTGATGAACTTTTCATTTACTCTTGTTTCTCACACCGAGCATTACTCATGTGGGCTTAGAATATGTGTTGAGTAAATCCTTGATCGCTATCAGAATCGCAAAAGGAGAATGGTGGCTGAAGAATCAACGATGTATCCTTTTATGGAAGAGTTGTCAACAAACCCAAAGGGGGAGATTGTTGGGAAAAAAATCCCTCAAGACATCATTGAAGCATTTTTGAGGTGATTGTGTTTGTTGAAAAACTGGACAACTGTGCTGTGATTGTTGACAAAGAAAACCATGACATACAAATTTGTTGACAAAGGGGATTTCATGGTGGACTGTCGAGTTCAAGAGCTATGGTCAACAATCCATGTTTGATTCAAGAACGTCGATAACAGAATGAATGATCTAGAGGCGGCATAAAAAGAAAAAATACAAGGTGGCGGCGTTTTCCAGTGTTTTCCAAATTTTTGGGCCTAAAAATCGACAAATGAAGAAAAGTGGTTTTTGGCAAAGGGACTTGCGCGCCGTGTACATAAAGGCTTGTAAACTTATGCGCCATATGTTTTTCATGATCATATCATTAAAATATGGCAAAGGGATAAGTGTCACGCAAGTATTGGTGGTGTCACACAGATGACTTGCGTGCCGTGAAGAGACTTGCATGTTGATGCCTTAGAAGCTTGAGAACTTTTGTGCCTGTGGTTTTTCAAGATCAGAAGATCAAAATATTTCAAAGTAAATAGGTTTTCGCAAGTTTGGAATTAGGTCGTGCAAGTGACTTGGAGGATAAGAGACCTGTGTGCCGAGACTTGCGCACCGAAGGGAGACCTGTGTGCAGTCGCGCAGGGTGGTCAAATTGCCTAAAAATACTGGACCACCCCTCCTCATTCTTCACCAGAGTTCAACATTTTGAAGATTCAGATCTCCCGTCATGCAGGTGTGGAAGTCACGCAAGTGGTGGTGTATCTCACAAGGGGGACTTGCATGCTAGAGTAGGAAGTTGCGCGCCAAGGGTGAGTTGCGCGCCTGAGGTGGTTTAGGCGAGGAAGGAAGTGAGTCGCACAGGTTTTGAGTTGAAGAAGCTTGAGTCACGCAAGTAGTTGAGGAAGACTTGTGCACTAGTTGTGACTTGCACGCCGATACTTGCGCGGCGAGATTGACTTGCGCGCCAAGTAAGTTTTATTTCCAATAGTGATTTTCGAGCTGCGTGGTAGCTGGAAGTTTGCCTGATACCTTTGGTGCAAAGAGATATTCATCTACGGGTGAAAGTTGTACTTCAACAGAGCATCTACATATAGAGGAAGATGCATTCTTTCATGAAAATGAAGATACCTAGAGTTATATAAACTTTGAGTGGATCCTTTCCAGAGCAGTGAGCAAAGGAAGAGGAAGAAGGTGATCCTCTCCACTGGCAGTGAGCCAGAGAGAGAAATAGGGAGTGACCCTTGGGAAAGCAGTGAGCTGACCCTAAATCTTGTAAAGGCAGGGATCCTGGGACAGAGTGACTGTACCCAAACCTTGTATCCACAGCTAGTGAAGTTTAGTGGAATTTGGTACGACCTGCAACTTTTCGGTGTATGCTCCTTGGATGTAGCCTAGTGAGGGTGAACCAAGTAAAAATCGTTGTGTCCTATGCATGCTTTAATTTCTATTTACAATGTGCAACAGGAAAGAGAGAGAAGAGTGTTTTTCTTAATAGCGAAACAAGATCAGAATGGGCATTAATTTTAAAATTAGTCATACCCTGATTCACCCCCCCCCCCTCTCAGGGTATTCAGCCTTGAAGACCTAACATTCTCCAACCTCATCCCAGTACATTGGAGCTCTAAATTTCTTCCCATATAAGGATTCATAAGGTTCTATATGAATTATTTAGTGAAATCTATTGTTGTAAGAAAACTCAACTAGAGGAAGGTGTTGATTCCAATCACCTTTGAAATCCAGAGAACAAGATCTCAACATATCCTCTAGGGTTTGAATTGTTCTTTCTGATTGACCATCTGTTTGAGGATGATAAGCAGTGATGAAACTCAATTATGTATCAAGTGATTTCTAAATATTTCACCAGAACATGGAGGTAGACCTCATATCCCGATCTGATAAAATATAATGTGGTACTTCATGAAACCTTACAACTTCCTTAATATATATTTTGGAAAGCTGATCAAGAGATAAATCTTATCTAATAGCAATAAAGTGTGATGACTTAGTAAGATAATCAACTACCACCCATATAACATTAAACCCTTTAGAGGTTTCAGGTAGTCCAACAACAAAATCCATAGTGATGTTCTCCCATTTCCATTTTGGTATGGGTAATGGATGCAACATCCCTTTAGACTTTTGTCTTTAAGCCTTAAATTGTTGTTATACCAAACACTGAGATACAAACTTCGCAATATCTCTATTTATGCCATCCCACCAGAAGTATTCCTTGAAGTCCCTATACATCTTCATATTTCCAGGATGAATATAGAAAGAAGAACTATGAGATTCCTCTAACAGATCCTTCTTAAAATATGGTATTGAAGGAACACATACACATTTCCTGAGCCTTATCATTCCATCCTGATCAAGGTTAAACTCAGTAACATTACTAACCTTCTTTTGCAGCTCTTCATCTTCCTTCTACACCTCCTTAATCTTCACTTTGATAGAAGGCTGAACATTCATTTGAGAAAGATAATATTTTTCCCCTTCCTTCAGGATTTCTAGATCCATCATTTTCAAATCCATAAATACTAGATCTTTTGTGATCCTCGTCATGGATAAGCTAGCATGATCTTTTTAACTCAAAGCACCGACCAACTTGTTCTCTTTCCTAAGGTGGTAATGTATTGAGCAGTCACAATCCTTTATCAACTCTAACCATCTTCTATGGTGCATGTTCAAATACTTCTATGTGAATATATATTTTATACTTCTATTATTGGTATATATATCACACTTTTCACCATAAAGATAATTCCTCCATATTTTTAATGCAAAGATTATTGCCACTAACTCTAAATCATGGGTTGGGTAATTTTTTTCATGAGTCTTTAACTATCAGGAGGCATAGGATATAACCATGATATTTTGCATAATAAAACATCCAAATCCCTTTTTGAATTCATCACTATAGATTACAAACCCTTCTCCACTATAGGGTAAAATAAGCACAGGTTCACAGACCAAACTTCTCTTTAGTTCCTTGAAATTTTCCTCACATTCATCTATCCAGATGAACTTCAAACCCTTCTGTGTTAACTTGGTCAGGGGATTAGATAGTTGTGAGAAATTCTCTACAAACTCTCGATAATATCTAGATAAACCAAGAAAGCTTCAGATCTCAATCACCATGGTTGGTATAGGCCAGCTTTCAATGGCCTCCATCATTGATGGATCTACTACTATACCATCTATTGATATTATGTGACCCAAAAATGAAACATTTTTCAACCAAAATTCACAATTTGTAAATTTTTCATACATATTATCCTTCCTTAGGGTATTCAGTACAATTCTCAAGTGATCTTCATGCTCTTCCTTGCTCATTTAATAGATAAGAATATCATTTATAAATACTACCACAAACTGGTCAAGGTAATCTCTAAAGTCTCTATTCATTAAATCCATGAAGATAGCAGGGGCATTAGTGAGACCAAAAGGAATCACTATATATTCATAGTGACCATACCTTTTATGGAATACCGCCTTAGGTGTATCCTCCTTCTTAACCCTCAATTGATGATATCCAAAACAAAGGTCAATCTTGAAAAGGTATTAAGCTCCTTGTAGTTGATCAAAAAAGTCATTAATATAGGGAAGAGGAAGCTTTTTTCTTTATTATGATATTGTTCAACTCCCAATAATCAATCGAAAGTCGCATTTATCCATATTTATTCTTCCAAAAAAGAACTGGTGTACCCCAAGGTAACACACTTGGCTGAATGAATCCTTTATCAAGGTTTTATTGGAGTTACTTCTTTAATTACTACAACTCAATCGGGTCTATTCTATAATGAGTCTTTGAAATTGGTGTGGAAGTAGGTATAAGTTCTATTGATAACTCAAATTCACATTTTGGTGGAAGACTAGGCAACTCTTTTGGAAAGTTATACACAAAATCCCAAAAAAAAATCATATCATCGATGTCAATCTTCTTCCCAACCATTTGAGATAAGCAACCCTTTTGAATGTGAATTGAGACCCATACACTGGATGTAATATCCACAGGAAGTTCAGACTTATCATCACATTGATGGATGATCATAGGAGGGTTTGAAATATTGAACTTAACTTCCCTTCCTTAATAATTGATGTGGGGTTTATGTATATAAATCCAATCCATGCCTAAGATGACATCAAATTTGACCATAAGAAGAATGATCAAATTTGCTGGAAGCATATTCCCAGAAACTTCAACCGGAGAGGAATCATAAACTTAAGATGCAATCATCATACCATTAGGGGTTTGCACTGCTAATTCCACATCTAATTATTCAGGTGGAATCTTAACACCCTTATAAAATTATTTAGATATGAAAGAGTGGGTAGATCCAGAATCAAATATGACATTATCAATTCTAGAGTGGATGGTAAGTGTACCTTTCATCACATCATTATCACACCCCTCATCAGATATAGCGATTTCATGATATTTCCCCATTTCTATTGGCTTAATAGTTTACTGACATTGATCATCATCACCAACCCTTGGTTTTGGGAAATTTTTAGCAAAATTCCCATTCTTCCTACACTTGTATCACTGAATAGCGGGAGGTTCATTCTGTGTGGATTTTTCTCCATTATCATTTTGAGAAAACTTCTTCCCATCACCTATACAATCAATTTCCCGATATCCATCCCTTACACACTTAAAACATTCATTAGACCCCCTAAGTAAATTTCTTTCATGATTCCTCCCACACTTAGAGCATAAAAGGAAAATTCATCTTCTTTTCCCCATGGTTCTTAGAGTTTCCTTTGAACTCCATATTCCTCTTCTTATCAAATCCATGAGATTGATATGTGACTCCAACCTCCATTTAAACCTTGATTGCACAACACACAATCTCTTCATAGCTACTAAAGTCTCTTGTGTCAAATGACCTTCTGAGACTTTTCTTTAAACCACCAAAGAACCTATCAATTTTATTTTCAAGTTGGATGATAACTCATGAAGCTTACCTCACAAGTCTCATTAAATTATCCTCATAGGTACCAATAGACTCATCATCCCTTGGATTGAACTCAAGTAACTCTTTATCCATCTTGTTATGAAGAATTCAAGAAAATTACTCATTGAAAAATATGTTCTTGAACTCATCCAAAACCATGGATTCAATCTCATCATGCTGCCTTGTATTCTTAATTAGAGACCACTGCTGATATTCTTTTCCTTATAAGTGATAAATAACCATAATGACTTTCTCATATCCCAAACACTGAATAACAGAGAACATCTTTTTAGTGGTACTAATACATTGTTCAGCAACAAGTGGATTAGGAGACCCTCCGAAAAAAGGTGGACATTACCTCATGAAAGACTAAACATAATTTTGTTCCCTCCTTTTATCATTTTGAATTACACCATGATTCATAGCCTGAGAGAGCTGTGTAAGCATAACAATGAGGTTTTTCATTCTAGCTCCCATAGCATTCGGTTTCTCAGAAGAAAAATTGTTGCATTGTCCATTACAATTTCCATTAACGTGGTTCCTTCAGGTTCCAACCATTGACTAAAACCAAAAGCAGGGAGTAAGAAATAGTTATCATAATGAGGAACTATATAATAATGAAAAAACACTTATAGGATTTCTAACTTATGACATGTTCCTTAATCTATGACACCTTTGGTTTATCCTATGTTATTCATAGTCAACCTAGAGACCACCGCTGATCTACTTTTCCTTCTAAGTGATAAATAGCCATAATGACTTTCACATGCCCCAAACACTGAATAACAGAGAATATATTTTCAGTGGTACTAATCCATTATTCAGAAACAAGTGGATTAGGAGACCCTCTGAAAAAAGGTGGACATTACCTCATGAAAGACTCAACATAATTTTGTTCCCTACTTTTATCATTTGGAAGTCCACCATGATTCATAGCCTGTGAAAGCTATGTAATCATAACAATGAGGTTTTTCATTAAAGCTCCCATAGCATTTGGTTTCTCAAGAGAAAAATTGTTTCATTTTCCATTAAAATTTCCATTAACGTGGTTCCTTCAGGTTCCAACCATTGACTAAAACCAAAAGCATGGAGTAAGAAATAGTTATCATAACGAGGAGCTATATAATCATGAAAAAGCACTTGTAGGATGTATAAATTATGACATGTTCCTTAATCTATGACACCATTGGTTTATCCTATGTTATTCATAGTCAACTTAGGTTTAAATCCTTTATAATGGTTCATGAATAGTTTGTGAATTCCCAAAGCACACCCCCTAGGAGTTCCAAAACAGGTATGAAACAAGGCATGTTATCGTGTACCAAATTACCCCGAGTCAAGCCCGAAACATCTTTTCGGAGATGTTCCCCCTAGGCACATCTATTCCAAAGCCATATCCACTTGTAGTATCTAGACATGTACGTATTTCTTATAAACCACTCACTCTATCCTTCACCAAAATTCCAATACATTTTCCTATACTTTTACTTATACTTAGACTTATTATTAGACATTTCCTTAGGGTTCTCACTAAGGTTTTCTCATCCTAGTTTCCAAAGGTTAACTATACCTTTGCTCGGATACCAACTGTAGTGACCTTCACTTTTAAAACATTAACATTTCATTACATTTTTGGAATACTTAAACATTATACAAATTGGTTCCTAAATACCATAATTGGTATAGTGCCTTTGAAAACATGGAAACATAAAACTAGTATATATGTGAGCTAAATTATCTCCCTCTAGGTTCTTCGCAACTAGCACCCTTCTTAGACACATCAAACATGATACATATCTCCATAAACTAGGGAAGGAAATATAAAAATGGGTGAGATAAAATTCTCATTAAGGGTAAACAAGGGATACTTTTAAGAATAAACATGAGCATAAGGGTATGAGAACATGATCATGAAAATAAAAGATCATACCTTTCATATCAAAGATCATATACATGAATCATGGAATAAAGCTTGGCAGTTCATAAGACATGAATCAAAATCAAGTAAAGGACATAAGACATGAAAGAATAAAACAAGCTCAAGACATGGAATTGTGGGAAAAATAATCATATACTAATTTCCATAGTATCCAAGGCATTAATTCCAAGACCATATTATTGTACAAAGTCCTTTACTAAACCGGGTGAACACCCATTCCAACCTTGTATTACTGAATCAAGTAAACCCTCGTTCCATCCCTATATTACTGAACCAAGTAAACCCTCATTCCATACCTATATTAAATAACCAATTAAACCCTCATTCCATACCTATATATCTAATGAGATATAAATCTTTACCCAATGCATTGGAGGGAGATATAGGTCTCACCCGTCACTTAATGAAATCATACATACATGTGCCACAAGATCATAAATAAACATATAATAACCCATGAAATTAGATGGGTATCATAAACATATAAAGATATCATAACATGTGGAAAGATACATGTTTCGCAATAATTTCATCATAAACATAACCCAAGAAAAGAAGTGGGTTTCAAAAGTATATAACCTGTGAAAGAGAAATGAGCTTCATAAACACCATGCTATCAAAACATAATCAATTCAGAGAAATAATATGAATGGAAAAATTGAATAATTTTCCCATTAAGGCATGATAAACAACAATGGATGTTATATTATATGGTAAATAATTTTGAAATGTCTTTTAAAAACATTTCTTGAAGAAAATATCCTTTCTTCTGTGAAAAATGATTTTTATAACATAAAACCTTTTTAAGACCTTTTTCTTTGAAAATAGATTTTAAAACTTATAAAGGAAGCTTTTAAAACAATAAAATAATTTTAAAATAATTTTTCCTTGAAAATGATCTTCAAGTACCTTTTGAAAACATTTTTTGAAAACATTTTTTGAAAACATGGTTTTTGAATACAATAGATTTCTGACCGAAGAGACAGATGGTCAGATTTCAATAAAATCATTATATTAAGTACCAAAGAGTGAAAAAATAATACTAAAAATGAGTATATCTTGAATAAATATGGTATAAGTAAACTCATGAATAATCTTGAGATATTTCATCAAATTAATCATAAACATAAAAAATCTCAAAAAATGATAAGATTGTCTCAATAAACTCTTAATACTTGGTTACTTGGAATAATTCTCTCTATGTAAGAAAAATAAATTAAATGAATCTTAATATGTAATTAAAATAATTATATTCATGATATAATATGTGAAATGGATTTATATACACCTCAAAAAATATTTTAGGTGGATAAATAAACATGAGTCTCAAAGAAGGCAAATTGAGACAAAACTGTTTTACAGATTTGGTAACTTTTGAAAGTTAAACCCCATGAAAGAAGGATCCTAGAATGGATATGAGAATAACCATAAATTTAGGTATAATATAAATATAATTCATTAATCTTTAATACATACACCACAAAAAATTAAAGAGTGGTGATCATGACATGAATCTCACCGAAATTAAAAGTGAGATGAAATTCCCATTACCTTGTGTCTTGACTCTCTCTATACTCGTACAATATTCCTATATAATAAATATAATTTTATTATAAATATTTTACATAATCATATTATTATAAAAAATACCATATATTTTTTTATTATGACCTTATATTACCCTCTTGGTAATGATCCTATGTTAAAGTTTCACTTCGGGTAATCATCCGCTTTGTTCTTCACATGTGTCTTAATTTGTTATAGCGTTGGTACTTATACTTATATCATAATTCTATAATGTATAATATGATATAAATATAAGGTATATACATTATATTTATATTATAATAATTTATTTCATAATGAATTATGAAATTGAATACATCGTTCATGGAGACGGTAAGCTATTTGTACGCATGGACGTTGTTTCCATTTTTATTATCATATTGAAAGAAAGCATGTAAATGAAATATGTGTGTGTGTGTGTGTGTCTATATCATTATTCAAGTGAATTAATATATCATATATATAATATAAGTTCATTAAACCCATCCTTAATACATTCCATGTGGTGTGTGAATGAGTCACATCGTTTTGAGGGGGTGGTAGTCTACACTTCCTCCAACGAAATTATCGTATTAACACCAAATGGAAGGTAAAAAGATGTGTGTTAAAAAAATAATATAGAAGATTAAAGACATAATAAATATAATATATTATATATATAAATATAGTTTCTATCATAAATGCCACCATGATTGGTGGTAAAGGAGAAATGAACAATTATCATTTCTGGAGGCAGTAGTTTGTCGTACATAGAAACAGTATGTTCAACATCTATTAGATGGAGGTGTGTATAAGTCTAGGTTATAACATTTTAATATAAACATAATAATATATTTATGATAATATTTTTTTCACACAATAATGGAATAAAGAGATTGGAGGGGGTGGATTAGGAAAATAAAGGAAAGAACCTTGAAAGAAGACATTACCTCTAAATCAGGTAATGCCTTTTGGTTTGTGCCAAAAGGTTTCCTTGAGAGTTTTTTGCCCAACGGTAAGCTTAGAAGTCTAAGTGGGGTTATTTTTAGGATACTTGGGAAGATCTTGTACTAACTTAAAAGTTTTTAGAGGTTTGAGGAATGGGTAGAGGTGGTTTCCTTTTATAGGGAAGGAAAAGGACTTACATAGAATTTTTTGAAACAAATTAGGTGTGCACATGGTCTTACCAAAAAAAGTATTAAAAAACAAAAATAAATAAATAATTTAAGGTTAATGGACTAAATATAGACATAAAATGAGTTTTTTACAAGTGTCTAGGTCATTTGGGCCTTTAATTGTAAGGTTTAGTCTCTAATTAAGCTTAATTTGGCCTTAATTGATGTGATTAATTTTAATCATAGTCACTAATCATTTTAGTCAAAAATTAACATGGTCTCATTAGAATCTAAATATTAGACTAAATACAATGTTTTATTTCATATTTTTTAAATTTCAATCACAAAAGAGGCAAAATTAAGATTAGTGCTAATCCCACAGATGGGATGAAATAATGGGGTTTTAATGTAAGAAAAATTTCAAACGTTTGTTAAGATGTTATATTCAGTATCAAAGAGTAATTGATTCTAATGAATTTAATTGTTTTATTAGATGTAATATTAATATAATGTGACCTTAAAACATATTTATAATATCATTTAGCATTAATAATTAATTAGACAAAAAGGCAGTTTTTAACTAAAAAGCAGTATTTTTCACTATTCATCAAAAGTGAAGCTTGATAGAAAAATCAAAAAAAAATTATCCTAATATAATTTCTACATTATGAATTCAAAAATAAATTTTATTTTATCAAATTCAATTTCTAAATTTTTCTAAAATTGCTTTCATTATTATAATCAGTTTATTTGAGAAACGATGTTTTTAAACATAAAAATGACTTTATCAAAAATCATATGTTTTATTTATATAAAACAATTATAAAGAATATTTGAAAAATATTTATTACTATTCATATTACTAAGTTTAACAGATAGGTTATAATTATCTTATTTAAATAATTAAAACAATAAAAAGAGATATTTCATAGAAACTCATTGTTGCGTGTATCGTACGCCAACTTAATGTTGCGTGCATCATACGCCAAGTCGGTGTTTCAAGGAATGTATGCCAAGTAAGTTATGTGTGAAATGGATCTTTGACTTATTTCATTGCAATATGTAATTTAAATTTTGAATTTATTCTAAAAAAGGTCTGTAAAAACTCAGGGTGTTACATGCATCATGTGTGTATCGGTGAAAACAGATGGAAAGTTCCTTGTGCTTCTTATGTGATGACACCATTAGAGAAAAATAAATTTATGTAAGTATTGGAGAATATCAAAGTTCTTGATGGATATTCTATCAATATATCTAAATAAGTCAACAAAAGTGATTTGAAACTAAAATCCCTAAATATTCATGATTATCACATCCTTCTTCATTAATTGATTCTAATAGAAATCTAGAATTTACTATCCAATAATGTAAGTGTGACAGTGATTATATTGTGAAATTTTTTAAAATAACTTTGTGCTAAAATTTTATCCAAGTATTTCCTAATAAAAATGCAGCAAGATGTGCCATTAATTTTGTGTGAGTTGGAAAAAAATTCCTCCATTATTTTTCACTTGCATACAGCACTTAACAGTTCATCTTCAAATTGAAACACTTATTGGGTGGCCCATTTATTTTTGGAGGATGTATCCTTTTGAAAGAAATATGTTCAAAATAAATTCTATACCTGAAACAATAATCATCCTGAAGGTTCTATTATTAGAGGTTATCTGGATTAAGAATGTATGGATTTTTGTTCAATGTATTTTTCTGATGTGAGAAAAAGACATAACTAGCTAATGAAAAATAAATATGAGTAGTATGGGTAAATTGAGCCCTCATTTCCTTATCTTCCCCAAACAAGAGGAATTCCTAAGACATATACATTGGCTACATTGATCCTTGAAGAACGGGATATGGAACATCGCAAAATTTTGTTTAATTATGGTTTGTTTTATGGGTATATCAAGTAAGTAATTTGAATATTTATATGTTATCTCATACTAGGTAATTTCAAATATACCTTAAAATTTTATTATCATTTTATATAGGTAACATAAAAAATTATAAGTATAGTTCATCGATCTTTTCCTTTGAGAAGAAGAAAGAATTTTTGTAGTAAATAGTTTCCTTATTGGTTTAAATCAAAGGTATGACCATTACATTAATTAACATAAAATATAGATATTAATTTAATTTTATTATTTATATATATTTAAGGTATTGATTTTACGTATTGAATCTGTCTCTTAAGAATTAAGAGTGTTAGATTTTGGTCCCAATTCTTTGGTTTGTGAATACAAATCTTTAATAATCAATGGGTATAAATTTGTTACAACTGATTGAGAGGTGAAAATAAGAACACAAAATGATGAAACTATGTTAAATGAAACAACAGACTATTATTCCATAGAATCAGATATTATTCCTTGATATGAAAATGTTTCCTATTATGGACTTGTTGAGAAAATATTATTATTGTATTACTACTCTCATGGTCGAGTCATTATGATGAAATGTAAATGTTTTGATTCAATGATGTGACATGGTACATTTATTGATGATTTTGGATTCAGATTTATTGACATGACTCGATTCCTAACTATCAATGAACCATATATTTTGGCATCAATGAAAAAACAATTATTTTATGTGAAAGATCATCTAATTCCTAGTTACAATGTCATTATTGAAGTAATCCCAAGAAATATTTTTCATGATGGTGGGGATAAAATGGACACCACTGATTCCCTCATTGGTGTTGAGAAAAATATTTTATTTGATTACTCAAATTGTCCCATTGTAAGAATTAATTTTGAACCTGAAGTGGTGGTGGGTAATATATAGAAGCAAACATTTATGTTCACAGTTCATTCATTTTACCTTGACATGGGTTTCTCAGGTTGTAACTACTGTAATTACTTTAATTTAGTGACAGTTTGAAATGATATATTTGTTTTAGTGTTTTTTGTTTTTATTTCATTTAATTAGATTTATTTCAATTTAGAAAACCATGTTTGAAATGAGTTTTTAAAAAATGTATAACTTGGTTTTAAATTATAGTTGTTAAAACATGTTACGACATTGCTTATGACTTCTTTGACTTCTAAGTTGTAAGTAGAATTTTTAAAAAATGTTTCTAAAAAATGGACATTTCATTCTTAGGAATATTATGAAAGATACTGAAGAATTTTGAAGGAAGCAATTATTTTATAATGATCAACGAATACAGGAGCTCGGGTTTCATCCTTTGGTTCCCTTAGGGAGTATAATAATTATAATATTTTTATTTTGCATTAAATTTAATGTCATGTTCTTATTCTTTATAAAAAAAATTGGACATTCATCTTGGCCATAGTCAACTTCTCTTCAACCTACTAGTACGGTTCAGAGCAGGGGTTCTCCTAGAGCTACACAAAGCACCCATCATACTCGTTCACACCCTGACCCACCAGCGGATACCCCATCCACCACACCTTTCCATCCTCCACTTGATCCTCCAGGGATGTTCCCACCCATCCCTCCACCATCATGCCATTTATCCTCTTCTTCTCATACCATGTCTACGCCGACTTTGGGGATGTTCCCACCTTTACCATATCCATATCATATGATGTATCTCTAACCCTTATATACTTATCCTTCCATGTATATACTACCTCCATTTCCTACTATACATCCAAGATCTAATGATTCTATTCCTTTAGCTTTCACTCCAGTGCATGTAGATCACCCATTGCATATATCGAAATAAGAACATCCTTCAGAGGATACTGATTTAAGACACCACACAGATCCATCAGATCCTAATGAGCATCTTACATTAGGTTTTTTTATTATAAGTGTTTCAAATTATATCAAATCATTTTTTCTATTGAACTGTAACTTAATTTTTCTTTTTTATTTTATCATATTCAGTGGAATCTTCTAATAGGCGATGTGGGCACACCCATATGCATGAATCCTGGAATCTTCAAACACAAATAATGGTGGATTATAATGAAGATAATCAAATGATAGGTAAAAATTCTAGGCAGTGTAGAAGTTTTATGGGAACTTTAGCCAAGTACAATGATATCATTCTAGTGTAACTAGTCTTATTGAAGCATATCGGTAATAAAATCAAGGGAAAATCATGGGTGGAGACATGGGTAAGAAAATTTGTTAAATTGATATCTATATTATTATTGTATTTATATAAATCAACACATTCATTGTAGTGTTGGTTTAACTTTATCGATGGTGAAGCTGCTAAGGTTGCATAGATGATAGATCTTGGGGAGTTCTGGTGATCATATAAGCACAGGTTATATTTTGGTTGGAATATTAGTTTTGGTTCTGATTTAGAGGGTGTACCAATATTCCTTGATTTTTTAAAAACACAACATCAAGAAATGGTTGCATATTAAAAGAGTAATGAGTTTAAGTTATTCCTAATATTTATTAGTTTTCATTGAAAATTTAATTGTTATTAATTTTATTTAATTTTCATTTTTTAGGATGTATGGAAAAAACAAAAATAACAAAGATGTTGTGACATATTTTCACACTTTGGAGCATACTACAATGCCCAAGATTGATAGGCTCTAGGTACTTTAATATGAATATAAATAATATATACATTTATATTTTTACTTAAGTATAATGGATTTTGGATATTTGAGTATTTTTCTAAATTCCTAAATAACCAAAATGAAAAAATTGCCAATTCACCAATTGTCCATAATGTAAAAATGGAAAAATAGAAAAAATACCAAAATGAATTAATGGTTGAATGGATGAATGGTCAAATGGACAAATGGAAGAATGGACGAATGGATGAATGATCAGAATAGCCTAATGTACTAATAGACAAATGGATAAATGGATGTTCGAATGGACAAATGGTAATTCGACCATTTAACCATTCGACCATTCAGCCATTCGTCTATTCAGCCATTTGGCCATTTGACCATTCATCCATTCAGCCCTTCGGCCTTTCGACCATTCATCCATTTGGCTAAATTGATAATTGGGAATGTTTCTATTTTACCAATTGTCCAAATTACTAAACATCCTAACCAAATAAATGAACTTAATGACCAAATGATCAAAATTACCAAGTGATCGAATAACCAAATAATGTAACACAAATAGAATTGGACTGAAATAGATATATAAGAAAAATCTATATCATACCCATTTTTATCATGCTAATTAGTATGTATTGATTATTTTAGGATAGTAGTATTAAATTTATAATTAAATTTATATTTATATGCTTCTTTATTTTATGGATTTCTTAAATAGTTAAAATTTTAATTCATGCTTGGTTTATCAATTTTATATTATTCGATAATGAACAATTATAGTAATCAATTACATTTGCAGTAAGTAAAATTGTACATTGAAGGCTATGTGCCTCAAGTAAAATTACTTTTCTCGAGTAGGAAGAAAAACGATGGATGTGTGATAAATTAACATACATAAAGAAATATTTTAAGTCTTTTATTGATATTTCAAATTTTGATATACAATTCATAATTAAATATCTTTTTTATATTTTCAATAGTGTTCCCTGGAGGTCCTCAATGATAAATAAGATGAAAAATTCAGGCCAAATGATCATTTAAGACAAGTATTAAGTGAGGAGAACCAGGGGAGATTCTGATGTAGAACTAGAAAAAACAGTGTCCCCACTAGGCATTGGAACTCATCGGGTGCCTCTCAAACCTCTCACACCCTCGAGATGTAAAATGCATGTACAGAAGCATCTGGGGCCAAAAAATAGCTATAAAAGAGCATGATGAGGTAAATTGGTCATCGAACACTTCCTTGAATTTATGTCAGTTATATTTCCATCACTTCCATCAGAGGCTGATGCTACTTTTAATTCATGTATGGAATCAATGATCTCTTTATATGATTCCCTGATTTATGTCAATGAGAGTCCTAGTGGTGCTCGAGATGATGGTATTGGTGGTGGTGTTGGCGGCGGTGGTGGTGATGATGATGACGACGAAAATAATGATGATGATGTTGGAAGTTCTCAAGGTTCTGACGCTGGTGATTATTATGATGGCACAGGTGGTGATGGGGGGGATATTTATCCCATCCAAAAAGATTTTAGGTAAAGACACATGTGTGGATGACTAAAATTAATTAATGATGTGGATTTTATATGTATGCTATAATATTTTAAATGGTTTGATAACTATTTATAACTTGATGGTTGAATTCTAAATATATAATAAGTATATTTAATTAAATGTGTACCATGGTTTGTAATTTATTTGCAAGTTCTATGAGATGTGTTTCTGCTGCCCAATGGGGGTAGGTATCTATACCCACAGTTCACAAAACCGTGGGTATACATGAAATATAGACACCCCTCTATACCCACGGTTTTAGGAACCATGGGTATAAACATATTCCCATGGTTTTAAGTGAACCGTGGGTATTAAAAAAATACTCATTGGATGTACCCATAGTTTCTATAGAAACCATGGGTATAGCTCTATCCTGATGGCTTGAGCACCCATGGTTCATATAACCATGGGTATAGCCTATACCCATGGTTTTTTGGGCTATACCCATGATTCTAAACTATGTGTATAGGGTAAAATTATAGTAGTGTATGCCTTGAAGTGTTGGTGACATTACCTATTGGAAAAAAATTATTGCATATACCGACCATAAAAGTATAAAGTACATATTTTCTCAGTGAGACTTAAATCTCCAAAAATGAAGATGGGTTGTTTACATGCAGTCATTTGACTTTGAGCTAGCTATTCCTAGAAAAATAAATAGTGTTGTTGATGCTTTGAGCAGGAATCCACAGAATCATTTTGTCCAAGTGTCCAGCTCTAAGTAAAAAAATGATGGATTTGTTTGCAAAGATGCATATAGAGGACCAAGAGGGACAGGGACACATGACTCTTATCTTCTTATCTGTTGGGTACATACTCCTAAGTTGGATCAAGGAGAGGTGGTATGAGGATCCAAAGTGTTTAGCCTTGAGGGAAATCCTTGAAGGTGGGGAGTCACCTTCCAACTAGACTATTTATGATGATGTGATCATTTATGTTTATGGCTATGTTGTTGTGCCTACGTGTATCTGAGAGGAGATGATGTTTGAGTTCTATTCCTCAAAGTGGGTGGTAAATTATGGTGTAACCAAAAATTTATCATGATCTTCATAGATAGTATTGGTGTCTAGGGATAAAGAAATATGTTTTAGGTTTCATTATGCAGTGCAACACCTGTCAGTAGGTGAAGTCCAAACATTAACACCCAAGTGGTTTGCTAAAGACATTTCCCACTCCATAATGGAAGTGGGAAAATGTTACTATGAAATATATTTTAGTTATTTCAAGGACCCCTCAGAATAATGAAATGATATGGGTTATGGTAGACTGGTTGGAAAAATTGGTCCATTTCTTTCCAATTTGAGAAACTTTCATAGTTGATTATTTGGGAAACTTATATGTTTTGGAAATAGTTCATTTTCATGTGGTGATATAAAATATAGTTTTGAATTGTGATTTTAATTTTACTTAATAAATTTGAAAAGGATTGTAGAAAGATCTTGGTACTCAGGTGTTTCTGAGTATAGATTCCCACCCATAGATAGACAAGAAATCATAGCGTACTATCTAGGTGGTAGAGGAAATTCTGAGAACATGCATCGTTGATTTTGGTGTAGATTTGGAAAATAACTTGGTTCTTATTAAGTTCACCTAAGAAAACAAATTTTAGGTAAATATTTAGATGGAACCATATGAGGTTCTCTATAGAAGTCTATATAGATCACTGCTATATTGGATGGAAGCTGGTGAGTCAGAGTTGTCGGGATTGATTCTCATAAAAGAGATGTCGGAGTAGCTTAATTTGATTTGGAAATGTATGTATATGTCTCAGAGTAGGAATAATTCATATGATTATTGAAATCATCAACCTATTGAGTTTTTAGTGGGTGATTGTGTGTTCCTTCAGGTGTCACCAAGATTGGGGCACCATCGAATTTAGAAATAAGGTAAGCTAGGACCGAAGAACATGGGGCCATTTGAGATTTTGGAGAGGATCAGACCAGTGGCATACCAATTATCTCTTCCATAGTGGTATGGGAGTATGTATGATATTTTCCATGTGTCGCACCTTTGGCAGTATCACCCCAACCCTTCTCATGTGATTTATGTTGATGATGTTGAGATTGAGGTTGATACATTCTTTGAGGAGCATATCTTTTTTATTATGGATCACAGTGAGAAAGTTTTATAGGGTAATACCGTACCATTGGTATGGTTATTGTGGTAGAATGAAAGTGCTCAGGAATAAAATTATGATAGAGAGGTAGATATCTAGGCCCAGTGGCCTTAATTTTTTACCTTAGAGTTTCAGTGATACTTGGGAGTGCATCTCGAGGATGATCTATTATAAGGTGGAGAGTTTATAAGATCCTAAAATTTCAAGAAGGTATGTACTTGTTTAAATTTTGGTTTAACTCCCCTTTTTTGGTTAATAAAATGATTTCTGAGTATAGGAGAGGCTTTTGGGGTGTCCTAGGGGTTTAAGATGTGAAAGAGGGAGAGAAATAGACATTTAGGTTGGGATGCATGGTTGGCGCATGATTAGTTTTACCATGCAGGGTGTGGTGCCTCGGAAATAACTGAGGGAATAACCCTCACACTATTTGACAATCATGTGGGCCTCTATGAACAACGATACAGCCTGATTATCCCTTATATAGAGATTGGCACACGGGCACTACATAGTTTTTCAAACCATGTGGGTGACCTCAGGAGACCATGTGACCTAGCCCCTATTAGACTGAGGGAGTTGCATGATTGGCGCATAGTTTGGCTAACTATATGTCCAACCTCTTAAAAGTGGGTAAAATTAATATTTCTTCCTCTCAGGATTTAAGGGTTATAACTATATTTTATTTCATCCTCCAATATCCTAGGTGTTGAACCCTTACCTTACAATCTCTCTAAGGATGAATCTCCTTCAATTCTTGGTAGTTTGGCGTGTTGTTAGGTGTGAATCAAAGATCTGAGCGAGTCTAACACTCCACTTCCCTCTATTTTTTAGGAAAGTCCTTGTGTAGTTATTATTTTCATAATAAATCCCTACTAACTTAATTTTCCATTAGATTCTAAGTTTGGGATTTAAAGGTTTTTTGAGTTTGAATCAAGGTTTAAGGTTAATAAAGCGTTCATCTATGAAATTTAGGTGGGTGGTCAAACATTTATATCCTATAGTCTTGATGTTTAATTTATGTGTATATGGTGGGGCCTTTGTTCCATTTTTCTTTACAATTTAAACCCTTTGTGAGAAATGATAAAATGGGGGTGTAAATGGCATGTTGAACCCCTTATGATCCCTGTTTGATTCATTGAGGTTGGTTATACTATACATATGGTCACCCATGGGGTGAACCACTTCATTGAATAAGAGAATTGAATTGTTAAATGTGATGAATGGTTTAAAGGGCTTTGCCATGTAGTTAAATGAATTGAAAGGGGTGATAAATGGTTGTAATGGTGATTTATGGGTGAAATGGCCTAATTATGGGAAACATGAATATGTTGAATGTAATGAACTATGGAGTAATGATAAAAGAAATAGTGTACATGTGATGTCTTTACTTGTAAAAAAGGTTAATAATGATGAAGCTTTGAAATTGTGAATTAATGGTTGGTGGAATGATGGATTGATGCTCTATTCCCATGGGCGGGCCAGACTGATGCTCCAGGGCCCCTATTCATAGTAGTTTTTTTTAGAAAGGATCGATGATCATGATTCTAAGGGCATGGACATGGAATTCCATATCGAGGTTGGGATGTTCAGAAATGGAGTTCTGAATACTAGTTGGATTCATAGACTAAGGCTCTATGTTTTCCAAACTATGACCCTTTGACACATGGTTCAGATGACCGACACAATCCAAAGTAGGTTTGATGAAAATGGGTAATTCATGAAACTAATAATAAAAGTGATTGATTTAAATAATTTTAAATGATGTAACCTGGTTTATTTTTTTCATTATTATATATATCTCTGCATACAATTTATTATACTAGATATTTTTTAGACACCATTAGTTGTGGCCTACTGAGTTGTACTCATATGCTACTCGGGTCGCCATTAGGTACCCGAGTAGACTTTATGGTTGTAGGTCAGGTTATGGTCAAAGGCCCTATACTAGAAGGATGATTTGGGGCTTAGGGATATTCATATATAAGGGGGCTAGACTTAGTGTCAGAACCTATTTTGGGGATTCTTCAGTGTGTCCTTATTTTGATTTTTCCTTTACATTTATCACTATATGACATGACATGGCATATTTACTATTTTTTTGTGGGTTTGTACCCAATTATGGGGATTTTTTTGGGATGGTTGATTATTATTTTCATTTTTTCCATTATTTATTATTTTACCCATTGTGGATTAATCTAATAAATAAGGTATAGTCTCCCCTTGTGTTTTATTAGACCTTCACTGCTAGCCGATAGCCTCTAGCATGTAGGGAGGTGTGTCTGAGGTCATGTGGTGAACCAAAATGGGGCGCCATATTAGTGTAACCTGGGTCGGGACATTACAACCAAAGAGAATATCAAGATGAAATCCTATCTTCTATAGAGGAAAGTGATGTATCACTAGTGGATGGGACATTGACAACGGTTTTCCCAATTGTTTTTTCTAGTGAAGAGATAGATGGATAAGGTATAATAATTAAATAAACTTACAACATTTTTTATAACCCTGATTGATTTATATCTCATTACAGAGCTCATTACACTTAATGAATTTGTAATCATGGTGGAGGATATTCTAACTGAAATAGAAATATTCTCATGTTTGGCTGAGTTTAGTGTCTTTAATAGGGAAATAAATGGATGTAATTATGCCTTTCTAATGATTTTTTGATTATATTTCTTCATTATATGCTGATTTGGATTCCAAGATTATACAACTTTATTTGCAGAAAATATCACCAAATTAATCCATTGATGGGAGATTAGAATCATCTGGCCTCTTCAAGTACATCGTTCAATGACCCAAGAGTTAGAAAGAGTAGACTTATTAAACCCACATAAAACAGACTAAAAAGTTCCTATTAAAGTGTTTCCACATTGGGATATATCTACCCCAAAAATCAATGAGGGAACCATCATGGGTGGGAGTTAGGATCCACTGGTCAATCAGGACATGATAGGAGGCAATGATTTTTATGTGGTGCCTAATGATATGAAAATGATGATGAAAAAAGTCCCTATCCTAGAAGATGAAGAATCAGCCACTGGATAAGATTCCTTGGTTTCACTGCTAGATAAGGAAACAACAATTAAAGATGTTAGAATTTTGGTGGTACTGGGTAAGTATATAGAATTTTTCCTATTGAATTAGATACTCATTGGTTGATTTATATACTCTATATGTCATTTTTAGTAACACCATCATCAGTGGAGGGATGATTTAGAGAGATATTAATCTTAACACTTCAGCTGAAAAAGTACACCAGGATTGAGGCTATTTTGGTTCCAATGATCTTAGGGGGTGATGGAAATATTATTCCTTTTATTGAACTGGTCCCAAAATTTATTTTAGTCTCTGGGATTGACTTTGATTTGGAATAAGATTCCATCAATTTTTGACACACTTCATAACATCATGTGTGGAATTAAATATTGAAGTTGATCTAAAAAACTCCCATGGAGGGTCTACAGGAGAAATTACATAGGCTTCGCCACATGTTAATGATCCTAAGATATAGTGGATTAGACTACTAGATCATTCATGATGTTGAAAATGATATCATCCATGAATGAGAGAATAAGAAAATTTAATAATTAAACCTTTATTGGGAAAAATTAATGGCCCCTTCCACCAATATCAGAGTTACAGTGCTTTAATAAATATGTTATTATGTAGAGAGAATGCTGGAACAATAATGTTTAGTGGATTAAGTGGCATCTCTAGTAAGCCATTCCCGTCATGAAATGAGTGTAGTGGAAAGAATACTGGCAGAAAAACAAACACTACTTGAAGATACCAAGAGTATAAATGAAGATGATACTTCCAGATCAGAGAGATTATTCCCTATTAAGGAAGTTGAAGTTACGGATATGACCTAACTTTAATGAAAAATCGATTAATCTAGGTGATCTATTGATAAAATCTAGGCATTAGGAGAGTGTAACTTGTAATGATCCACTATCCATAGCTCTTTTATAGAAAGGTAAAGAGAATTTAACCTACATATGTTCCCCATATTTTTGTTTAATGAATAACAATTTTTTTGACTTGAATCATTTTCAATTTCCCAAATTTTTTATTTCTCAACTATCAATTCATGATAATCTATGAAATTCACAAAGAGTGATATCATAATAATTGAATCCATTTGAACATTATACAGGAAATATTTAGGAAAATAATACATTACAAACACTTGAAACAATGATGGAATGTATGAATCAATCTATTGTCTCTTAAAATTTTGATCTCATATAGATATAGGTGAGTCGGATATACGACACATATACCATCACCATAAGTCAGGGGAAGTTTTCAAGATAAAATATTTCAAAATTTGACTTCCTCCTAAAAAATTTCTATTACAAGGATATAGGTGGGCCAGATACATGGCACAATTACCATCACCATAATCCAAGAATAGTCTAATTGGATATGAGAGAGTTGAATGGATCAACATAATGAAAATCATAAATGGGAGTTGTGAATGAGAATTTCAATGCTTTAAAATGGATCAAGTGCCTTGACATTATACCTTCATGAATTTATTACAAATCATCTAAACCAATATATATATATATATATATATGAGTAACAGAAGAGTGCTCTAAATTTTTCTTAGGTTTATAGACCTAACAAGCGTAGCTTGACTTTTTTCAGGGTTTAATGGTGGTCCCTACAAGATTTATGTTTTTCTTATTTTATCCCTAACTGTTTCCTAATATATGGATGGGGAGAGGATTAATGAATAGGAACTTATATTTTTTTCATGTTTCCCTTTGTGATTTTTCAACCTCGTAAGTTTTGTACCTCTTCTGTTTTCAAATGATCAAAAAATTTCTTAGGTTATACGAGTTTCATGTCTAAAGAGAGAAGAATCAGCTTTTACCTAGAATTACCTTTGTAGGATTTAAACCTAGGAAGTTCTATGTCTATATCCCTTCGCAGTTTAAGGTAGTGCAAGTCGAACCAATGAAGATGATATTTATGATCATACAATTTTGACCAAATGTTTCTAGGGTTTAAGGTCATACAACCTTGACCAAAATACGAGGTGGTCTACATAGTAAGGGAAAGGTAAACCAAACATGAATTTATGAAGTATCAATGATAATATATAAAATATCATGGATGAGTGCATGTGGTTTAACATCATAGTTCTCAAACTAACGATGCGAATGTTTAAGGTTGTGAAACATTAATTGAAAAAGTGGTTGCATATTTGGTGGTAAGGTTTTAACTTGACATAAATGAGGTCCAACGCTGATAAAAGCAACCTTGTGTAAAAAATGGTGCATATAGATTATGGTCATAGTTCTCAAACCAATATGAGGAGGGGTATGATAGCCCAAATGGAGATTAAGAGCTAGAAGTTATCTAACACCTTCGAAAGAGGAATAAAAATGATGTAAATTATAACTTTAGAAGTTTGATTCAGGAAGTGGTGAAATGGAATAAGAATATTGACGATGACACTAACCAAATTCAAATTATGGTTTCCATAGTAGACTATCAAGGACACATGGGGTAAGAGGATATTCTTCTTAGGTTGAATAAATGCCTCTAGTTAACTGGATGGATATGCAGTGAAAATATCATTACCAAGACAAAGTTTTATTTTGGGAATCAGATACACTCATTACTAATTGGAATGAAAGTTTTACGGTGATTTAAACACTTAAGGTGCTAAGTGTGATATATGGGAAGAGGGAATTCAAAAAAATGATTGGAATACTCTAACCTAAAACTAACCAACATTCAGATATTATGAGATGTTGAAGGGGAGTATAAGTGAGTGATTTTATGGTTGGGTACAAAATATACAGTTCATATATCACTATGTATCCTAAAATAACATGAATCAGGCCACACATAGTTCTCATCAAAGATATTTCATACTAGAATAGATTTTAATATAGATTGATCTGACAAGAATTGAGAATATTGTACACTATGAAATGGGTTTGAAGTTTATGGAATCTATGGTGGATCCCAAGATAGGTAATTTGGACATCACTAAATATCTTAAAATAATAGGAATCAATCCATAAAAATTTATAGATAAAGTATTTATGTATATATCTGGATCATATGTAAGAGAGAAAGTGATATATATAGGTTCCTGGGTGATAAAAGAGAGGATAAAACTTGACATGAAGTGGAAAAGGTCTTATCACTAGGCTATAATTGAGTATGGAATCTATGGCTAGGATTGGGATGATAGATCCAAAATTAATATCATGGATATCATGGAAATTCCAATGACTTGAAACTTCTCTCACAAACAATTTCACTCAAATTGTTATTATTGGAGTTTGGATTGAGTTTCATCTGTGAAAAACCCTAGTGATGCTACCTCCTTTTCATGCTCATAAAAATGAGATTTATTAGAAATGATTATACTAAATTATTCCATTTATTTCCTTTTTTATATATATAGATTTCATAATGTGGTTACTTCTATTTATACCCACTAATTTCACAACTATATTATAATAGTAAAATTTAATTATGTATCAGAGTAAAATTTAATTATGTATCAGAGTTTTGTTTTAGTTTGGTTTTTCATGTGAAATAAAGTATTCAACATAATATTTATTTAAAGGTAAATTAATACTAAAATTTTGGGGCATTGAACTCCCCTATAAATGAATTTCATCATCCCAATTTTAATTATTACTCACTAATGAAAATAGATATGGGTATCTATAAGATAGAAAAGACTTGAGATATAATTTCTAATAAGATATCAACCCCACTATTATGGGTAAGACTATAAAATCATCTTTTTTCTCATAATAGGAACATATTTAGATTCTCAATCATTTGTTCCAAATATGCTTCCATATTTTTCTATAAGTCTTATGAGTTTCTAAAGGATTAATTTTCACAACTTCATTTTAATGATCTTGTTTACAAATACTAAAACCAAAATGGTTATGATAATATACAATAAAATCATAACAAAAGATCACAGGAATATGAAAACTCATTCCTAATATTTCTTCTCCCTGCACACCTTCATTTTAATCTATGATACTTTCAGTTAAACTATGATATAATTGGATCAACCTATAAATCCTTTAATTTAACCAAGGTTTTCCATGGTTATATTCCTATTAGGTCCTATTACCAAACTAGTTATATATTACATCAATAAATTCCATTTAAATCCTTCATAATGGTTCATAAAGGGCATATGAATCAATCAAATCATATCCCCCAAGAGTGTTAAACTAGGTGTGTAGTTAGACCCACTTTTTGTACACTGTGTGAAGATCAAGTTAATACTTAACCAACCTTTTATGGGTTATTACCCTTGGGTTCATCTGTGTCAGATCCTAAATCTACTTGTTTGTATCTAGGTGTGAATGTTATTTATAGGAAGAAACACACTGTATGCTTTACCAAAATTTTAGGTTGTTTTCCTACATTTAGGATTTTCTCTTAGGGTTTTCATAAATTTTTTCCAGTACTAATCCCCAAAAAATAACTAAACTATGTTTTGATACCAACTGAGATTCTACAGACCCACACTCCCAATTTCAGTGCTAAAAACACATTCTTTAAAAACTAGCTTGAGTACCAAGTGATATCACTCAAGATAAGCTAACATATATTTCACATTAATTAAACATTACAACTCATAATAATTTCAAAATCCTAAGAATCAAAGGTTTAGTAACTTTGGAGATTGACTACAAAAAAAATATTTTTGCGAACATTTATCTATAATCGTACCCAACTAGATCCCCTTTCAGACACCTCCTAGGTTATACTCATTTTCATAACCTGGGGAATGGAAAATATAAGGAAGGAGTGAGATCAAATGATCAGTAAGGGAAAAACATATCAAAGATTCACAAAGTGATAGATCATAAGAATTTAAGATACATGGCCATGGGATAAATATCTGATTAAATTTAAACATGAATCAATAAGAGATGTCCATATAATAGGATATGTGATGTCAAATGATAAAAAATATAATATGACATAAGAGTGCAGAATCAGGAGAAAATAATCACATTCCATGATCATAATAAATGCATATACCATAAAAATGTGGTGATAAGCATTAGTATAGGAAACCATAACATTGTGAACAGAATCATTCATGATTATGACCACACACAATCTTTGTAAGGATAAATAACCACACTTAAACTCACACACAATATTTATGAGTATAACAAACTACAATTACACTCATACATAGTATTTATGAGCATGGATAGCCATAATTACACTCACACATAGTCTTTGTGAGAATAACTATATGAAATTACACTCTCACACAATCTTTGTGAGCATATCTAACCACAATTACACTCATGCATAGTCTTTATGACATAACTAACTACAATTTCACTCACACATGGTCTTTGTGAGCATAGATAGCCACAATTACACTCATGTGAAATATTTGTGAGCATAGTTAACCACAACTACACTCATGCACGGTCTTTATAAGTGTAAATATTCACAATTGAACTCACACAAAATATTTGTTAGCATATGTAACCACAATTACACTCATACGCAATCTTTATGAGCATAGATAACTGCAATTACACTCATGCACAGTCTTTATGAGCATAACTAACTACAATTACACTCATACACAGTATTTATGAGAATAGTTATCCACAATTACACTCATGAAAAAATTCATTATCTCATAAGATATGAATCCTTAACCAATACATTTGATGGATTTAATGGACTCACCCCATCCCATAGTGATAATTCATACATAATTTTTCCATAAAAAACAATCATATTTCATACCATGAAGAACCCGTGGAAAGAAGATGGGTTTCATAACATTTAAAATGGTATCACATAAATAGGACATCAATAATTCAATGAAATGATACCAAAATTTTCATGACTAGACTTTCTTAGGTCATGAACCTGGTCATCTAACCCCATGGTCTTTTGTAATACCTTGGTTGCCTTCCCAGCACACTAGGGGCTAATACCCACCAAGGTCACTTTTTTAAACTAGTGGTTATCCCCAAAGGCTAATACATGTTATTTCAGTGTAATATGTTCTCACTCACACACACCCTGGGAAACCTCACAATAGGCTACCCATCTTAACACTACTCTAGGACAAGCACACTTAATTGTGGTGTTTTAATCAGGTAGAATCCAAAAATTAAAGGTACAACTTATTAACATGGTTAGTAACATTTGGTCTATTAGTTATCACTTTTTAGGGTTGTTAAACTCTCCACCCATTTTAATTACAACACCCTCATTGTGAACCTCACACCTCAAACCTAAGAAGTTACATTGCACTTCTGATCGGGTATTCGCTCTGATACCATTTGTCATGACCTAACCTCCTTGGGGAATGAACCCGATATTTTAACCCCATGGGTCTTTTATAATAGCTTGGTTGTATTCCTATCACACTAGAGGATATTTACCACTAAGTTCACTTATCAAACTAATGATTGTCCTCATAGTTTAATGCATTTTCTTTTATTGTGCTTTATCCTCACTCACACACACCCTGAGAAAATTCCCAATATGTAACCCATTCTAAATATACTTTAGGAAAAACTTGCTTAGTGGTGGAAGTCTAATAATTTTATCCCTTTAAAAGAAAGTTTCACCTTGTATACATGGCTAGTAACATTTAGTCTATCGAGTCTCAAATCTATAGGGGTGTTGCAAAAATTAAATCACCCAAAATGGGGTATTTTATAAGGTCATTTATAAGTTATTTCATGAATTATAAATCCAAATGAGATAGATATTTTAGAGATAAATAGGAAAATGGAATCCAAATCATAAAGAGAGATTTCATAAAACATTTTTAACATTACCATAAAAAAAGAAAAAGTTATGAGTCTCTTTTAAAAATAATTTTCTAGAAGGTAACATGAAAAAAAAATTAAAACACCACTAAAAGAAACCCCAACAATGGAGCCTTGAAAAAGAAATAATTTTTTTCCAAATAAAATGTGGAGTAGAAGATAAAATATTTCATCATGAAAAGAAAAACACTTTAGTATTTTAAAATATATTTATTAAAACTCACATCATTTAAAAGAGTAATAAAGATTCATTTTGAAAAGAGGTAAATAAAAATATGAAGATCACCAGAAATAATACATATTTGTATTGGAAAATAAGAAAAAAAAATTGGGAATAAATAACATAGAAATGGAATAGAAATATCTTATTGGATAGGATAATAATTATTCTTAACAACATTATACTTTTATGAGAAGGAAATTAATTAATGAAGAATCATGGAATTAAAAGTACCATTTTAACTAGAGAGAAAGGGAAAGTATTATATAATCAAATTTGAGGGTGGAATAAACTAATAATCTCAAGAATAAGTATTATAACTAAAATAAATGAGATTTTATTTAACAACATCCATTACAACATTGGTATTTATTGAATCAAAGTCCCATGGAAGGTAGAACTTGAGATGGATTTATAAATCCCTTTAATTTCATAAAAGTATCATAAATACATCCATAGGGAAGTATATACACCAAAAAATGTAAAATAAGTGGTGAATATAACATGTGTCTTAAAGAAAGAAATGTGAGATGAGAAACCCTTACAGGAATCATAATTCATGAAGTAAGAAACATTTGAAAAGGGGTTTATGTGAGAGAAATTTAAATCCCCGTAAAACAAATTGGAAATATGAAATAATAAAATTATAGGGAAAATATACCTATCTAATAATAACATGTTTCAAGAAGAAACATTATAACTCAATGAAAGGATACTGAGTTAAAAAATAACCTTACATTTAATCTCAACTTCCATGAAATTGATTTAACTATTTGGTTTGGGGAAATTTTTCTTCAGGTTTTATCAGATATAGTTTTCCATATGAAGATGATCAGACATAGATCAAACTAGATGAATTTTTTTCCTACTATGGTGTTTTAGAGAAATTAGGGTAGACAGTTTTTCATTGGATAGAAATTCCATCAGATAGAGTCAAAGGGTTTTTGCAGTGATAATTTGATGGTCAGATGAAGATCATCGAATGAAGAACTCATAAGTTGAATTTTATGGGTTACCCTTATGTGGGTATTAAGAACTCATTGTTACAATTACACAGGTACTGACTGTTGCATATTGATTGAATATTGTCATTTTTAATGGGTTTTACTACAGTGTATCATCAGTTTCTCTTATCAATGAAAGGATGACCATGAATTTTGGAGATCAGTAAAACTTTTTGAGAAAACAAAGTTCTTTATAAATAGGTATGGTGGCCTAGATCTGAATGAAAGTTTCATGCTAACAATTTTATTCTGAATTAAATTCACAAGACCCATTTATGGAGAGGCAGTGAGTGTGAGATTGTAATCTCTTTTATCTCTTGAAATGAAATATGTTTTTAGTGTTCTCCCATAGATATAGGAATTTTTTTCAAACCATATTAAATCTTGTTTTCCCATTTATTTAGGCTATTTTTTGCATGAAGTATAATCATGGAGCTTTTTTTGTGGTGATTATGTTATATGATATTAGTCCAATGCACATAAACTCAAGAGATGGAGGTTGTCAGACAAACTCTCTATCCATTAATTTTGTGAATCTTTTCTGCTATGCAGGTTGAAGTGATTGGATGGACATCTATTTATGGTGAATATTGTATCACCAAGTCTATCCATTGGACATGATAGATAGAAGATACTTCTCAAGTGGTTCTTACACTCCCAACAAGTGGCATCAAAGGTTGATGATCTGTTGGTACGATGGTTGGTTCTTTTTCACTCACAATATTTAGGTGAGATTTATCCACTTAAGTTGTTTGATTTTAGTTGGTTTACTATTATCATAAGAATGGATTTAGATGAAGTAAAATTCCATATTGATAAGTTAGATGGAACATAATTTTCCTTTTTGAAAATGTAGCTGGAATATATTTTGATACAAAATGATCTTGATGGTCCTTTATCCATAAATTTTTTTGAAACAATAGATGAAGCAGAATAGGTGTGGTTGGATAGGAAGGATTTGGCCTTAATCAGGATGTCAGTTGCATAGAATTTTTCTTTCAACATTATAGATAATACAACTGCTTCCAAGCCTATGAAAAAATTGAATGAAATGTATGAGAATCCAACAACAATTAACAAAGTGTTCATGTTGCAAATATTGTTCAACTTAAGGTTGTCATGTGGAAGGCTTGATTATGATCATGAGAATGACTTCAATATGATCTAAGGGAAGATATAATATATGAAGGTTACATTCAGATATGATGTTTGGGATTTGGTTCTTTTTTCCTGACTTCCAGAGAGTTGGGATTCCATGGTGATTATGGTGAGAAAATCCAATGGGAAGGCAGATCTTGTATTTGATGACATTTAAAAATCATCTTGAATGCTGAGTTAAGGTAGAATAAAGTTTAGACTCATTATGAAAATGATCTCAATTCTATTGGATCAGTATATTTATTTCATCAGATATACCTTCAGAAGAATAAATATTTAAAGGATAAGTCCTAATGAAGAAGTTAAAGTAAATTGACAAGTTCAGGTCCTATATGTCGACTTTGTGGGAAAAGGGGACATATCAAGAAATATTTTAGGAATCCGAAAAAGGATTATACTTCCAGATGAAAATATCTTTCAGTACAATGGATAGAAGGTCTAACTTGATATTTAGTATTCTCATTCTCAAATATTCATGGGTTATTGACTTAGGGGAATTTTTTCATTCAACTGGTGATCATGGGTACATGGTTGATTATGTACTAGGATTCTTGGGAAGAGTATATCTAGAGGATGGAGAATCTTTGGATATATTTTGGAAATTTGATTTAAATATTCGAATGAAAAGTATAAGTATCTTGAAATTGAAATATGTTAGTTACATTCCAACTCTCTGGAATAATCTCATATCAGTGGGATAGCTTGATGATGCAGATTTCAGAATGAATTTTTTGAATAGAGTTTGTGAGATCAGTAAAGGTTCCATGGTTATTTTTTTGAAGTAAAAAATGGTACCTTGTATCTTACCAAATGGATTAATGAAGTTTCAAATATCATAATGACTTTACCAGACATTCTAGAAAAGTGGCCATGTAGTTTTGATCACCTCAGTGAGAAAAATATTAAATTTCTAGCAGTGAAGGGTATACTCAAAATTGATCACATAGACGTTGTAATATGTGAGGGTCATATATTAGGGAAAAATAGAGTTTTCTTCAACTTGGATAGAATAAATACAATGAGTCTAAATTTATAACGTGTTCATTCCAATATTTAGAGACCAATCTATGTTTTCTTTTCTAGAGGATCACTGTATTTTGTGACCTTTATTGATGATTCTACTCTAAATTTCTGGGTTTATTCACTAAATAATAAATCTGATGTGTTTTAGGAATTTATTTAGCATAAATCTATGTCCAAGAAAGAGTGTGAAAGAAATTTTAAATTTCCTTGATAGATAATGGTGGGGAATACACTAGACACAACTTTCATAACTTCTATAACAATAAGGTCACCAGGCATGATATAACTATTCTGGGGACTCCACAACAAAATGGAATAGCTAAGATAATGAATTTGAAATTGATAGAGAAATATCATAGTATGAGGCTTCATTAAATAATTTCCAATAGAATTTGGGCAGAAGCCTTGAATACAACTACTTGGTGAAAAAGAGTCCAACTTCAGCTATGGGATAGGAACTTCCTAAGAAATTTGTTTCAGTAAGAGACCAGAGTTCAACCATCAAAAGATCTTTGGAAGTGTTACATATGTTCATATCGATGCAAAAGATAGAGATACATCTAAGTTAGAATCCAAATTTTGTTTTCTTCTCGAGTATAGTGATGATAAATTTGGTTATTATTTTTGGAACAATGAAAAGAAACAAGTCATTCAAATACAATATGTTGTTTTCAATAAAAGAATTATGGGGAGAGATTGAAAAATAAATGAGAAGGAAGTTGAGGGTAGTTTAACTATCGAATATTAGGGTGATTAGACATAGTTTATCTAGTCAAGAAAGTTTAGGAAAAACATCAGAGGATGACACTCTGATAGTCAGGGTACCAGACAGATGTAGATCAGACAGACTGTTGGTAGATGGTGAAAATTTGGAATGAAAAGTACCAAAAAGAGAACAACCAAAAAAAATTTACTGGATAGAAGGATTCTAAATGGTGAGTTTTGGATAGATGAACTTGAAGTTATATTGAGGAGATCCACTAATATCAAGAAACCTATTTACAGGTTTGGGGATGATATGAACTTCTTACTTCTAATGAATGTAGGGTAACTAGATAGTTCGAAGGAAGAATATTTTTATTAGAAACTCTAAATAGTGGGAGTCATCCATTTTTGAAGAAATGAGTTCCTTAAATCTCAATAATACATAGGAGTTGGCTGAGCTACCAGAAGGAAAGTGGGCTCTGGAAAAAAATTGTTGTTTCATTTGAAAGAGAAAGCTAATGGAAGTAAGTGATACAAATTAAGGTTGGCGGTGAAAGGTTTTTAACAGAAAGAAGGAATCAAATTTTCTAAAATTTTATCACCATTGGTAAAATAAACAACTATTCAAACAGTTCTCATCATTTTTAATGACCTGAACTTTTATAAATGAATTTCCCTTTTTAAATGAGTAAATTCCTTATTAATAAATAAAGTTATAGAAACCACATGCACTAATTTGGTTATTTTTTACCATTATATGGGTTGTTAAATTTAAAAATCTATTAATCATCATAACCATTGATAATATATTCATTGAATAGTGATCATATTAGTAGTATATATAAAAGGATATGATAAATTCCAATTGACACAAATGAAATAAGTGATGGAATCGACCAGTAGGATCATACCCTAAGAAACCCATTTATCAGATATTTATAAGGAGATAAAATCACTGAGCTTTAACCTTAACTAATCCCAATCTGAGATTCAACAACTAAATCATGAACAAAACTGGTTATGGGAGAAGTTCAAGCTCATTGAGATCACAACCCAGACCATTTTCACCAAACCACCCTAATAAAATATCATCATCGCACACCTTACCCTTAGGGAGTTCACAAGTGTAATAAAGGTTTATGTATCAAGACCCTAAAAGTATGAATTTTTACATTTCCATTTAAAATAATAATAATTATTTTTTATTACTTTTTATTATCACTTTTTAAATGATTAAATAATTTGTTTGATAAAAATTGGATTCTGATATGATGAAACACGAAGTGTATTTTTTGGAAATATAATTTTCAATTAAGAAAATATTTTTAATGAATTTAGGAATTTTTGAATTAAATAATATTCATTAAATATAAATAATAATATAATTTTACAAAGTAAAATTTGATTTTTTAAAGGGTCGAAAAATTATTATTGTCAAAAATTAGTATTTTTCAATAAATGGGTATTTTGATTTAAATGTGTAAATTCTTATATTTAAAGAATTATTTTGATAAAATAAATATTATTTTTGAAACCATCATGTTGAAATTATCCAATAATGTATTTTTTATAATTTTCTAAGATAATCGAATTTTCAGGTAAAAATTAAATACAGTATAAATATATTGTATGTATTATGACATCATAATGACCCAAAAGTGATGTAATGTAGGCCATAAAAGGTATACACAACCAAATATATATTTAAAATTTAAAATAATTTGTTTCTGATGTTATTTTTTTTAATTTTATAAATCCTTAATGAATCCTACAGAATATATATAATTTTTAAGGTTTTAAAATCAAATCTTTATAAACAGGACTCACTTCCACATCACCAAGGGTATTATTTTAATAGAATCAATTATTAAACATGTAAAATAATTAAAACCACTTCCTTTTTTTAGAAACCATGGGTAAAAACCACGATATGTTTTGTGATTTTGATTATTTTATCATATAGAGTCCAAAACCTTAGTTTGGAAATTAATAAAGAACTCTCCTCTATTTTGCAATATAAACCCACCCAACCTCCTATTTATCTTCACTCAAAACTCTTATAGAATGAAATTAATATACCCTTACCTCTCTATATCCCTCCCAAGTTTCCCCAAAACTCTAAATAATCTCCTCCCAAGCTTTTAGAAGCACCCTCTCAAGGTAAGGGATCCTCTCCTCCTCTTTATTCAAGCACCTCCTTTATGTTATGTCTTTTTTCCATTTTTTCATGTTGGGATATATTCTCACACATCTCTCTTACTTCCATTATGATTTCAAAGTTATGATAGACCCCTTTATCTCTCATTAATCCCTCTCATGAAACATTATGTACCCCCGTTATGCTGTCGAAATTATTCTATGATTTTTTCAAGCTGAAATTTTTTATTGTGAATACCCATTGTCATTTCCACTCAAGGGTATTCACCTATATGTACCTATCCTTCATTGATTGGGGAATTCCATGTATATAAAACATACAATTTTATCCTTATGTTTAATGATATATGTGGTACACATAATCATGTATATATTATGATGGGTGAACCTAAATAGCACTCAAATTCATTGAGTAATGTTTTATTCTCATGAGACATCATGTATGGGATTAGGGAGTAAACCTAATCCATCACGGGACTCTGTCCACCATGTGATATTGTCCAGAAAATAAACCTTGACTTATGTTTATAACATGATTTATGTTATCGTCATATTCTCATAATGCCAAAGTGGAGTGGTTTTCATTATTTTACATGTTTAATAACTCATCACATTAAAATAATACCCTTGGTGTTGTGTAAGTGATACATGTTTATAAAGAATTTATTTTAAAACCTTAAAATATAATATATATTTTGAAGGATTCATTAAGGATATATAAAATTAATCAAATAACTTCAAAACATATTATTTTAAATTTTAAATATATATTTGGTAATAGATACTATTTATGTAATATATTATATCACTTTTGTGTCATTACTATGTCATAAACATGTCGTATATTCATACCATATTTAATTTTTACCTGAAAATTTGATTGTCTTAGAAAATTATGAAAAAATAACCATTGGATAATTTTTATGTACTGATTTAAAAAATAATATTTATTTCATCAAAATAATTATTTAAATATGAGAATTTACACTTTCTAATTAAAATACCCATTTATTGAAAAATAATGATTTTTTTGACAATAACAGTTTTCTGACCCTTATAACAATCACATTTTACTTTATAAAATTATATTATAATTTATATTTAATAAATATTATTTAATAATAATATTTTATGAAAATATCATTTATTTCAAAAATTCTTAAATTTATAAAAAAATATTGTCTTGATTGAAATTATATATTTACCAAAAATACACTTTGTGTTTCATCATATCATAATCTAATTTTTATCAAACTAATTTTTTAATTATTTAAAAAGTAATAATAAAAATAAATATATATAATCATTATTTTATAAAAATATATAAATATAAAAAATCATACTTTTATGTTCTAGATACCTAACCCCTTTTCACACCAATGGATGCCCTTAGGGTAAAGTGTGCGATGGTGAGATTTTCTTGGGGTGGTTCGACATACATGGTTTGATCCATGATCTATATGAACTTGAAATTCTCCCTTAAATGGTTTCATTTTTTCTTTAATTATTTAATCATGGATTAGGCTTGGTCAAGGGAAAATCTCAGTGATGTTATGTTCCTCGAAAGCTCTGATAAATGGGCTTCATAGGGTACAATCCTACTAGTTGAGGTTATTTATTCTTTCATTTGTGTCAATTGGAATTTATCATAACCCTTTATATATACTACTAATATTTCCATTGTTCAATTACTATATTATCAATTGTTATGATGCTTAACAATATTTTAAATTTTACAGCTCATATAACAGTTCAAAATAACCAAATTAGTGCATGTATTTTCTATAACTTCATTTCTTAATATGTTATTTACTCATTTAAAAAGGGAAATTAATTTATAAAATTTTGAGTCATTACATTCTTCCCCCCTTAATAAATTTAACCCTAAAAATTTTCATTTCATATACTAAAATAGAAGGGAGTAATTCTATTTTATCACCTCTTCTGATTCCCACAACACTTCCTCAAACTTGTGGTTATGTTATAACACTTTGACCAAGTGATTTGTCTTATTCCATAGAACATTGTCTCTGAAATCTAAGATATTCTTTGTATGGTCCCCGTATGAAATATAATTTTACAAAGGTACCACCTCTAGATTCATTACATGTGTGGGGTCTGGTATGTACTTTCTCAAGAGGGAGCATGGAACACATCAAGTACTTAAGATAGGTTAGGTGGGAGTACTAGTCAATAGACCATTTCTCCAATGCAATCAAGGATCTAAAAGAGATTGATGTATCTAGGAATAATATTCCCCTTCTTCTCAAACCTCATGAATTTATTCCACGAAGATATATGAAGGAACACTTTATCTTTGACCTCAAACTTCAGGTTTCATTGATGATTATCTGCATATATTTTATATCATTTTTTTATTTAATATGACTTTGAATAGTTTGAACCTTATCTCTCGTCTATTGGATAAGATCAAGTCTCATCATCTTATGGTCTCAAACTTTATCCCAGCATGTCATGGTATGAAACCTCTTCCCATATGTAGCCTTATAAGGTTCCATTTGAATACTGGAATGGAAACCATTGTTATATGATATCTCCACTAGGGGAAGGTGTTCGTCCCAACATCCTTATAAATACATTTAATGTGATCTCAACATATCCTCTATAGTTGAATGGTTCTTTCAAACTGACCATCATTCTGATGGTGATAAGTAATGTTTAAGGTCATTTATGTATCCAACACTTATTGAAAACTTCTCCAAAACCTCAAGGTAAATCATAGATCTCGATTAGATACAATAAAGAGTGGAACTACATGAAGTATTACAACTTCCCTTATGCATATCTTGTCAAGTTGTTCAAGAGATAAATATTTGCTGATAGCAATGAAATGTGCCAACTTTGTAAGGTGGTTGACAACCACCCAGATGGCGTTATTGCCTTTAGTCATCCTTGGGAGTCCTACAAAAAAAATCCATGGTTATGTTTTCCCATTTCCATACTGGTATGTGAAATGATTGCATCATACCCTTAAACTTATTTCATTCTACCTTGAATTTTTGGCATATCAAACATCAAGATATAAAATCCTCAATCTCCCTCTTCATATTATACCACTAGAAGTTTTTATTCAAATATCTATACATATTAGTGTTTCCTGGATTAATAGATAATGACGTGCTATGAAAAGCATATATAATTTCCCTCTTTAGTTATTGTTTTAATGGGACACATATCCAGGTTCCAAACCTTATAACTCCATTTTCAGCAAAGTTGAACGCTAAAATATTCACTACCATATTTTGTAGTAAATCATCATCCTTCTAAACCTCCTTGATACTCTCAATAATATATGGTTGGGAAGTTCTTTGAGTATGTAAAGATGAATATCCTATTATTATTACAATTTCTATCCTTTTAATGTCTAAGAATATTGGTCCATTTCAATCCTCATCATGGATAGAGTTTTGGGATCCTTTCTACTCCGAGCATTTTCCACTTTGTTTTCTTTCCCAAGATGGTAATGGATTGAATAATCATAATCCTTGATTATCTCTAACCACCTTTGTTATCACATATTAAGATCCTTTTTTGGTAATATATACTTGAGGCTTTTATGATCTTTATATTTGTCACACTTCTCCCCATAGAGATAATTCCACCAAATATTTAATATAAAAATCACCATAGTCAATTATAGATCATGATTTAGGTAGATCTACTCATGGATCTTTAATTGAAGGGAGACATAGGATATCACTTTTTTATCTTGCATGAGTACATCCCTTTTGGATGCATCATTGTAGAACACAAATACTTCCCCACTAGTAGGAAATGTGATCACACAAGCAATTATTAGCCTCTTCTTCATCTCTTTAAATATTTCTTCACATTTTTTAGATCTAGAAAAACATGAATCCCTTCTATGTAAAATTAGTTAGTGGGATTTATAATCATGAGAAGTTTCTCAAAAATCAATAATAGTACCCAGAAAATCCAAGGAAGCTATGTATTTCCATCATAGATGATGGTCTTAGCCATCCTTCAATTGCCTCTATTTTTTATGGATCCATAGATATTCCTTTATTGGTGATAACATTCCATAATAAAGTTACTTTCACAAAAAAACTCACATTTAATGTATTTTTTGTATAAACTTTGCTTTCACAAAGACTTCGGTACATAATTCAAATTCTCCTCATGTTCTTCCTTTCTTTTGGAGTAGATAAGAGTATCATCTATAAAGACTAGCACAAATTTGTCAAGGAAATCCTTAAAGAATCTATTCATAAAGTCCATGAAGATTGATGGAGAATTAGTGAGTCCAAATGGAATCACTATGAACTAATAGTCATTGTAACTTTTATGAAAATAAATCTTTGGGATATTCACCTTTTTCACCTTTACTTGATAGTATCCAGACCGAAGATCCAACTTAGAGAAATAATAGACTCCATATAGCTGATCGAAAATGTCTTCAATTTATGGAAGAGGATAATTGATATTCATCAAGATATTATTGAGCTCATGATAACCAATATAGAGGTTCATTGACCCATCCTTCTTCTAAATGAAGAGGACCGGTGCACCCCATGGTGAAACACTTGGGCGTATGAACCCTTTATCCAGATTCTTGTGGAGTTTCTTCTTTAGCTCCTCGAGTTCAAAAATATCTATTCTATACGGATTCTTAGATATTGGTAAATCTATATGTATAACATTAATTAAAAATTAAACCTCTTGACTGGTAGAAATACCAAAAAAATCTTTAGTAAACACATCAGTGAATTCCCTTACAATGGGCATGTCATCAATGATTATTTTTCCTTAGAATCAATCATTTGAGCTAGATATTCTTACTCTTAGGGCAATAATTTCCATGCTTAAGATGATGATACAAAGTGAGATTCATCCTCCACCTTGAAATTTTATAGAATCATAGAATAATTCATGATATAAAGGGTGATTTACTTCCTTAGCAATTTATGTTGGCTCTATATAAGGAAAGCTAATCTATACCTAGAATTCCATCAAATTCCACTAAAGGGATCCACATAAGGTTCGTTGGGAAGTTAAGCCTGCAAATTTTTATAGGGTAGGGGTTATATAATTGGGATGAAATAATTTATCCATTTTCCTTTTTCACTAATAACTCTACTTCCATGATTTTTAGTGGTGTTTTAATAGTTTTATTAAACTTTCATGATATGAAAGAATTCATAAAACCATAGAAGATAAGATTACCTTTCACTATTTTATTATGGTTATAATCATTTACATCATTCAAAATTAACTTAGGGGTGATAATTTTCAAACTATTAAACTTATAAAAGGGAAAGGATGAACATTTAAGGGATAACTCATAAATGTAAATATTCTTTAACCTATGAATTTCTAGGTTTCAATCCAAGTTATCCATGATTTATTTCCTAGAATAAAATATTATGGGAATTTTTTGTTCCCTAAATAATAGTTTGTAAGGATATTGTGAATTTAATAAATCATATACCTAAATAGTTTCAAACTAAGTGTTTATAAACCCATTATCATGAACTAGGTGGTGATAGAGTTTAATTCAATGCACCCTTTTCAGGGTTATTACCCCTCGGAACCTATATGCCAGATCCACATCCACTTACAGTACCCAGTCTTGGATGTGCTTTATTAGAATCCACTTAATCCATACTTTACCAAAATTTAGGGATTTTTTCTTATGTTTAGTTTTATACCTAAGGATTTCACTATATTTTTCTAATCCTAATCCAAAAAATAACTAGATATTCCTCTGATGCCAACTATGACAACCCATATTTTATTTCACCTTAATTCATTAATTATTACATAAAGGTACACATATTATAATCCAAGAAGATTTTTAAGCATAATTTATTTTAGAAATTAGGTACATAGCACATAAATATAAAACATGGATACAACAACATTATTGAAAACTTCCTTAACATGCTCTTAAAATTCCATTTTTCTTCTAATATTTCATGGTATAACCTGGGGATGTATATAGGAAAGGGGTGATCTATAAAGCCGATTAAGGGAATAAACAAAGAACAGAATGAGTTAAAGTAGTAAATGTGATCCAAGAGTCATATAAAGGTGACATAAGATGTGTGAGAACCATCTTCTTGAACAACGAGGCATGATATAACATGATAACATAAAGGCAACATGGGAATGTGGTGACAACATAAATCATGTCATAAACATACGTCAAGGATAATTATCAATACAAAATCACATGGTTTAAAGAGTCCCGTAATGGATTATTTTTACTCCATAATCCTATAAATGATGTCTCGTGAGACTAAAACATTACCCAATGCATGAGTGCTATCTGGACGCACCCATCATAATATGTACATTCTCATGTGTGGTATACAGAACATTCAAAATAAGGACATATTTCATCACATTTAATCTCATGATAAAGGAGTTTGGGTTACATACATGGAATTCATAAATCAATAAAGGATAGGTACAAATAGGTGAATACCCTTGAGTGGAAATTATAATGGGTATGCACAATATAAAAGTTTGGAATGAAAAATCACAAAATAATTTCAGCAACATAATGGGGGTATATAATGAATCATGTAAGGGATTAATGATAGAGAAAGGGGTATCGCATCACTTTTAAATAATAATGTAATTAATATGGATGTGTGATAACATATCACAATATAAAAAATGGAAAAAAGGCATAACATAAAGGAGGTTATTGAATAAAGAGGAGAAGGAGAGGATCCCTTATCTTGAGTGGGTGATTTTAACAGTTTGGGAGAAGCTTCTTGAGAGCTTGGGGGACCCTAGGAGGGATCTAGAGAGGGAAGGGTAGAGTAATTTCATTCTACAAGAGTTTTTAGTGAAAATAAATTGGATTTTGGGTGGGTTTATATAGAAAAAGTTAGGAGAGTTCTTTATTAATTTTCAAACTAAGGTTTTGGACTCTATATGATAAAGTAATCAAAACCAGAAACCATACCATGATTTTTGTCCATGGTTCTTTCCAAAGTGGAGTGGCTTTAATTATTTTACATGTTTAAGAATATATATCATTAAAATAATACCCTTGATGATGTGAAAGTGATTTATGTTTATAAATAATTGATTTTAAAACCTTAAAATATAATATAGATTTTGGATGATTCATTAAGACTTTATAAAATTAATCAAATAACCTAAAAAACATATTATTTTAAAGGTGAAATATATATATTTGGTTTTGGATACCTTTTATGAAATATATTACATCACTTTTGGGTCATTATGATATCATAATACATACCATATATTTTTACCACATTTAATTTTTACATGAAAATTCGACTGTCTTAGAAAATTATAAAAAAATCATGGTCTGGTAATTTTGATGTTCTGATTTCAAAAATAATATTTATCATGTCAAAATAATTCTTTAAATATGATAATTTATACTTTTAAATCAAAATACCCATTTATTGAAAAATACATATTTTTTTGACAATAATAGTTTTCTGACCCTTATAACAATCACATTTTGACTTCATAAAATTATCTTATCATTTATATTTAAGAAATATTATTTAATAATAGCATTTTATTAAAATATAATTTATTTCAAACATTAATAAATTTATTAAAAATATTTTCTTGATTAAAACTATATATTTCCCAAATATAAACTTGGTGTTTCATCATATCAGAATCTAATTTTTATCAAGCTCATTATTTAATCATTAAAAAAATAATAAGTAATAAATATAATCATTACTTTATAAAAAATAGAAATATAAAAAAATCATACTTTTAGGATCTAGACACATAATTGTTTATTACACCAGTGAATGTCCTAAGTGTATGGTGTGTGATGGTGAGATTTTCTTGGGGTGGTTCGGCATACATGGTTTGGGTCATGATCTGGTTGACTTAGAACTTCTCCCATAAACGGTTTTTTCCATGCTTTAGTTGTTAAATATCATCTTGATCTTGGTAAAGGGAAAATCTTGGTGATGTTATCTCCTTCAGAAGCTCTGATAAATGGGCTAAGATGAGATTCAATAACTAAACCATGAATAAAACCATTTACGGGAGAAGTTCAAGCTCATCGAGATCAAGACCCAAACCATGTACACCAAACCACCCTAAGAAAATATCACCATTGCACACCTTACCCTTAGGGAATTCTTTGGTGTAATAAAGGGTTATGTATCTAGACACTACTAGAAAACAAGCTTTTAACAACACTGACCTTTATCAATGCAAGCAAAAAACACTGATAAAGGTGCACTTTATCAGTGATAAAAAAACTATTGATAAAAGGCACCTTTTATCAGTGCTAAACAAAAGCTTTGATAAAAGGCACCCTTTATCAAAAAAAACTAGCACTGAAAAAGGGTACCCTTTATCAGTGCTTTATTTTTAGCGCTGATAAGGGTCCCGAATAAAATGATAACTACAAAAATAAAAAAAATAAGTAAATTAAAATATATATATAAATTTTATTAATTAAGTAATTATTGATAAATATGAATAAATTTAATATATATACACATATATAAATTATAAATACTAATAAATAGTATATATAAAATATATAGATATGTAAAATGAATAAAATTAAATAATTAAATAAATAAAAATTAAAAATATGAGTAAATTAAGAAGAATAATAAACATTTTATTAATTAAATAATTATTGATAAAAATGAATAAATTTAATATGCATATATATAGATTATAAATATTAATAAATATTATATATTAAATATAGATATATAAAATGAATAAATTATAATAATTAAACAAAAAAATGAAAAAATTGTAATAATTAAACAAAAAAATAAAAAATGAATAAATTGTAATAATTAAACAAAAAATTTAAAAATGAATAAATTACAAAAATTATTAAAAAAATTATTAATGAAAAAATTATTAATAAAAATTAATATGTTTAATATATATATATTATAGATAGTAATAAATAATATATATTAAATATAAATATATAAAATGAATAAAAATTAATTATTAAGAACATATTAATGATATTTCATTTTTAATGGTTTTTATACATAATTATTCATTAATACATTTTATATAGAAATATATTCATATATATTTATATATATATATATATATATAAATTTATATAATATTTCCTAAAATTTTATTTTTATAATATAAAATATTAATGATTTATATTAAATAAGTCATATATTTATTGACAAATGGTTTATAATTAAGAATTAATATTAATTAAAAATACCAATCAATTGTATCGAGTAATGGACATAATTGAATGTTATTTTATTTTTCAATTTAACATATATCAGACATGTGTTACATTGATTTCACACATATATGTAATTAATGCATTTTTATATACAATGTACCCACACAAATATCTACATAATTAATGAAATCTTATATAGAAACTCATACACCTAATATGTATTTAATTTATTCAAATTTTAGTATTCATTTTAGAATTTATTATAACATGATACATTTAATATATTATGTCTTTAATTGGTAAATTTTATTTATTTATTCTTAATACTATTACGGTTATGTATTAATAAATTTTTAGTATTTTTTATTTTTATTTTTTTGGGAATTTAATTGTTTTCTATTATTTATTTATTCATATTTATTTAATATGTTTTAATATTTTCAATATTTATTCATTTTAAATACATATCCATATTTTTTAATAATTTATATTTAAATAATAAAACTTATCCATTTTTTCAATATTTTTAAAGTATACTCATTCTTAATTATTCAATTTCACTCATTATTAACTTGCATGCATTTAAGATTATATATTCATTAATAATGTTAAAAATATATTTGTAAATATTTATAAATAAATATATTTATAAATTTATGTATTTATAATTATAAATAAATAAATATTATTTTTTAAAAAGTATTAATATAATTATAAATAAATAATTATATATATTTAAATAATTATAAAATTATAATACATTTATTTAAATAATGAATATATTTACTATATTTATATTTATATTTATATTTATTTATTAAATATATATATATATATATATATAATTATATAAATATATATAATGATATAAATATATAAATATTATTTTTTTTAAAGTATTTATTTAATTATAAATAAGTAATTATATATTTAAATAATGAATATATATTTATATTTATATTTATATATTTTTATTAAATATATATATATAATTATATAAATATATATAATGGTATAAATATATATAATGGTATAAATATATTTATAATTATAAATAAATAATTACAAATATATTTATAATTTTTTTAAAAGGTAGGGACAACACCCCTTTATTAAAAGACATAAAAACATAGAAAGAAAAAATATGGGTACATACTTGACAATACTTCCCTCATCAAAGAAAAATATTCAAAGACCAAGCTTTTCTCTGATCCAAACCCTTATCCTTCGCTCCTCATCATGTATTGCATTCCAATTAATGATATTGTGCCTCCAACTACGAGCTCTTGGATGCTAGCCTCTCCTATAAGTTTTTTCCTACTGTAGGAGACCATCTAGAATGAATTTTTAATTCGGGGTTTCTATGATTTTGGGTTTTTATTGACCCTTTAAGGGATTTTCTTGCTTCCATGTGGCGTATTAAGACTTCTACACACCGATTTCATCCATTATGGTAGGTGGCTATATTCATTTTCCTTTAAATGTGGAACCATAAATGCTTGAATCTTTTAAATTTATATTTTTATCTGAAGTACATTCTATTATAATTATCCATGATGAGGTTATGGATTTGTAAGTGTTTTTATTAAATTTTACTTAACATCATAAGATTTTTTCTTAAGTTTAAATGTTTTGAACTTCCTTCCATGGAAATAATGCACAAAGTGTTTGTTAAAATGACACCCATGATTTTTATTTAATAAATCAAAAATGTATTTCATGTAATGATTTCTTATGAATTATAATGAATTACCATTATGTTTTGATCAAGGTTTTCTATGAATTAGACTGTGTTTGGCTATTTTTCAAGATACTTTTTACATTATCAAAGAACATGGAAGTATTGTTTCCATTCATTGTTTTAAATATTTTGTATGGGTTTTAAATGGAAAGTTTGATGTCCTTTATCATATTTTCAAAGGAAGTAAGCTATGTTTGATATTTTTTCCCAATTAGATTAATATTTTGTGTTATATACACCCTTAAAGTTAATAACCTTATAGATTTATAAGTGAAAAGTTGTTTATTATTGTAATATGGATTGATTATGGGTCATTGATATCATTATATTGTTTATGTTATTATAAAGGGGGTTATTCATTGAAGGGTGTTCGAAGGTGTGAGTAATTTTATGTTTGTTGAACTATTTTAATAATTATTTTTATTATATTGAGATGTGTTATATTGTATTGTTTTCATCCACTTACATGTCATGAGAAACCTTGGGTAGCTTGGTGAAATATCAAGGGATGAGTATTTCAATAGTGTACGATCACACTTTGTCTAGTGCCAACAACCATTGTACCACATAGTGCCTGTGCAATATCCAAATTGGGATGGCGTGTCGTGGCATGCATTATGTTTCACTATGGTGTAGTGTGGCATTGTGTGCTCCATTATGTCATGTTAATTTTTTTATTTTTTTATTTATTTTAAAACTACTTTAACCATCCAACCCAAACCTTATTAAAATAATTTATTAAAACACTTTGTTTCAAGAAAATCGACACCCCTCCTCCCCCTATTTCATATGACACATTAATTGGTTGCCACAACCGAGCACAACCAGCAACCCATCCACCTTCTCAATACCCCTCTCATGATAGAATTACGATGATTTTTTATTTTAATGACTTAAGGTTATTTGTTTATTTAATTTTAGTTACATTTTTTATACTAGGTTTTCCTTCTTAGTTCTATTTATTTAAAAACAAATCCAAAAGGTATTTTTAAATGTTTTTTTAATAAATAAGGACTGGGTCAAGGAAAATTATTTCCAAGTGATTCTTTTAATTTAAATGGAAAAAATAAATAGTTTAATAAAGGTTTATAAAATCTTGTTTAAAATATTATTCATTTTTAAAGATCAATGTTAAGAAAATATCATGGTTAGATTTTATTAATAGAATAAAAATATATTCTCCATATGTATTTTATACTATATTTCTTGGTAATTGATAAATGGTATCCTTAATTTATAACAAGGATGGTTTTGAAATAATATTTTCACCCATATGAGGTTATGATCTCAAGGTATAAAATGGAATACTAATGTAAGAACCCAACTCTTTCTTATGGTACAAAATCCTTTTATTTCCATCAATTTTTAGTTTAAATGCTTGTTTATGGCCTAATGTGAATTCCCATTGAGTCTGTGGAGGTAACAGGGGTGTCTGGGGCTGGTTCGGAGCTTGAAACTGAACTTTTGGGGTGAAAAAGGATTGATGCATAGTTAGTAGAAATCATGTAGTACAGGCCACATAGTTACTTCTAATCATGTGAGGATGGACAGTAGAGTCCTACAGACCGAAAAATTAAGAAAACTATGAGATTTGAGGTGCACAACCATGAGAGCATGTCTGTAGTTTTTGAAAGTGGGTTGAGACATGGTTTGTGCATGGTTATTCAAACCGTGTGAGTTTCCCTTTCCTACAGCAAAGGGTTCATGGTTGGCACACGGTTTGGCTAACCATGCAGACAAACCGTGCGACTCTATATTTTGGGTGAATTTATGAAATTTCCATCATTTAATTCTTATTTCAAACCTAATTTTCGTCTTCTTCTCACATTGGAAAAGAATGGTTCTTTAAAGCTCCCTTTGAAAACTAAACTAGGAATCAAGATAACTTCTTCATCCGAGATCAGAATCAAGAACAATTTGTCTTATAGGATCTATCTCAGTAAGATATATATTCATTTTGTGTTGTTCCTTGTTCTTCTTAGTATCAGATTCACTATTTAGGTATGCCCTAATTTCAGATTCTTTGTCTTTTATTCATTTTTCTCCCAATTTGAGTTGAACCAGGAGAAGAAACTAGAAGAGATATCCTCTATAAACCTATGGTAGGTGGTCTTGTGATTTTCTTTCAAATTAAAAGTGTTTATATATGTTGTTGTAAAGCATGCTCAATTCTTGGATCAGTGCCATTGAAATGGATTTTAAATCCTTATTTAAAATGAATAGGTTAGACCTATATAATTAATGAGACCATTGATAGTTGATTAAAGGTCATGAATCTTGAATTGGAACCACCCATTGGGTGTATTGTTAATTAATTGGACCACCATGGGTGGATTGAACTTGAATTAACTTTTTGGCGTGCCTTTTACTAGGGGTGTCCAGACCCGACCCGACCTGATGGACCCAACCCGACCCGACCGGGTTGGGTCAGGTTGGGTTGAGTTTAAAATTTTATATTCACGGGTCAGGTTGGGTCATCTTGATCCATGTTTGGGTTGGTTCAGGTCACGGGTTGGGAAAAAATGACCTAACCTGACCTGATAGACCCGACATCTTCACTCTTGTGTGGGTCACCCTGTCAAGCCCTCATCTCCTGGTTTGGTTTCTCATGGTAAGCAAGCAAACCCCATTTTCCCTTACCACTATAGAGTCCATTCATGTGCCCCACTCTCATTTCCTCTTCATTTGACACCATGATCCCCACCCTCTTCACCTCGCCACGATTCCCACCCCATGTCATCTCGCCCGGGATCCCTCTCCACCCCCGTCTCGTCACCTCACCACGATAGCCACCTCCTATCACCTCGTCGCAATATCCATCCCTCTTTGCCTTTATAGTGATCCCTAGCCCCTTAACCTCTCCGTGATCTCCACTTCATCCCATGTCTCCTTGCTGATTATTCCCATCCCTCGTCACCTTGTCGCGATCTCCATCCCTCATCACCTCGCCAGCGATCCCCCCCCCCTCCCTATCATCAAGCCGGTGATCCCCACCCCTCGTAGACTCACTGTGATCTCCATCCCCCAGGTCGTCTCTCCAGTGATCCCCACCCCATGTCACCTCGCTCGAGATCCCCACCCCCATCACCTCACCATGATACCCACCCTTTTTGCCTCATCGATGATCCTCGCCCCATGTCTCCTCTCTGAGATCTACATCTCCCATCACCTCTCCTGTCATGATCCCAACCCTTTTTTCCTCTCTAACAATCCCCACCCCCAACGCCCCTCTACGATCTCCAACCGCTATCACCTCTCCACTAATCCCCACCCACATAACCTCTCTTTCGATCCCCACCCTCCTCCTATATCTGAATCAAGTAACAACAAATGTAAAACCACTTTTTAGCTAGCAGCAATGATTGAATATTTGTCGGTGTTGCTTGCTGGTGGTAGTATCTTGGAATACCAAGCTTGTGGGAGGGGGGAGAAGTACCGTGTTGGGATTACCGAGAGCTGGTTTGATTCGGTTTATGAAGCAATGTCAGATGATTTTTTTTCAGTAACCCAATCAGGTTGACCTGACCCAACCCAATCTGAGATGGGTTGGGTTAGGTTAGGTCCATGCTAAAAATCATCCCTGACCTGACCCAACCCAACCCGAGCTTTTTTTATTGGGTCGATTCCAAAAAAAACCTCAACTCGACCCAACCCAACCCATAGACACCCCTAACTTTTACTTCTTTCCATGGGATGTTTAATAATTAATTTTCAATTTTAATTTGAATTGGGCTAAATTGATAAAAAAGGGAATGGAATCCATGTCCCTAAATACTTTCCATGTAATTACTTGATTAAGCATGAGTTACCTTTTTATAGAGAAATTACCACACAGGTAATTAAGAGGAAATATTTCTAAGCTTATCCATGCTTTGAGAGACCTTCTAAGGTGGGTTTGAATTGAATTAAATATGGTGATAACCCTTGATATAACTAATTGATATTAAATTAATGTTTGATAAATTCCTTGGGTGAAACATGGGTTCATATACGAACACCATGGACAGACTCAATTGGATTCTAACTGTTAAACACTCGAGTGATACTTAGACTCCTTAGTGGACTACCAAAGACAGACTCATGGGGGATGACTATTATGCACTTGAGTGATACTTATACTCCTTATGGATTTCCAAGGATGGGATTAGGGGAAAGTTGATCATATATGTCATGGGAAAAACTTGGGCTCCATTAGTGGACTGCTAAGGATAGACTCGAATGGTAGTGATGTTATACCACAACCACAACGATACTAGGATTCCCATGAAGAATGCCTAGGATGGGCTTGTAAGGTGCTTGGTTCATGTTACACTTAGAGAGATGCTTGGATTCCAAATAAAGAATTCCAATGATGGGATTAGGTTCCTAATTGATTAATGAATGAAATGATTTATAAGATGTGTCTGCCAAGGCAAAGCACAATCTTGGATTTGGTCAGTTCCTTACACCTTATAAATGGTATAGTTAGGCATATTTAGTTCACTTGTTATTATAGGGGACATTGGACCATGGTCCAGGTCTTAAGACTTACATTTTAAATTGAACTGATTAATTAAATGAATTTGGTTATGAATTGACATAGGACTGACTATTTATTCAGAGACTTACCGGATAAGGCCAAAGAAGGAAGCAGAGGACAAGTTTCCATGGGAAATCAGACCCTTATGGGTTTTTTACTTTCTGTACTTCCATTACATATTCTTTTACTACCTACACACCATTGTTATTATATATTCACTGACTATATGACACTTGACCTTTGGGTGGTTTCCTACTGGGATTGTATCACACACCATGTTCGGGCCTCCAGTGGGTACCCAAATAGAGTACATAATTAGAGGTATGGATAAGGGAAAGCTCTCTACTATATATTCTTGATTACTTATTGGGATCTTGGGATCATGTGACCGAGATGAGGCTCGTGATGTTAACTGGATACTTTTTTTATCTTTTTTTTACTTTTATTACATGTATCATAAACCTTCCATGTATACCTATTTTGGATGTTTTGTAGATACATGAAATTCATCATCATCATTTGTATATGAGATAGTTTATTGGTATTGTTTATTATATCTATTCATGTTGTTCATCTGTTATCTGATTGTTATACTACTTTTGTTATGTATCTAATATAGTATTTTTTTTGTGCGACACTCTGGTGATGAGGGTATAGTCTCCTCACTGACACACCTATGCCCTTAATGATAGTTGTCAACCTCTAGAATTTGGTGAGATGCACTTGAGTCCATGTATCCAACTGGGCTTGAGGAACCCTTTAGTTGAATCTGGGTCTGGTACATTACAAATTGGTATCAGAACAATTATTTTCTGGTTTGATTAACTATTTTGAGATAGTGGAAAAGGATAGGAAGGAATTGGGATTTGATAATGAGTTGTGCCTGGGCGTAGCTAACCCACGTACAAGAAAATTTTAAATTGCCTCAAATGAAATTACTATTTTATGAATTTTGATTATTACAGTTGATTTGTTTCCACCATTGGGTGATGCACTTGAATTGTGATATTATTATTGATTCGATTGGGGGTTCTATTTTGTTGCAACCCGATGAGGTGATGGTATTCCATCTCATGCATCATTTTAGTAACCTGTTGTAATTCACATGTCATTCATTATTTCGTTCCATATAGGATGAATTTCTCAATTGCATGTTGTTGTGATAGGTGCTATGAAAAATATACATGCTATATGATAAATAATTTATATAGTGGATTGAGGAAACATGGTTTTTACTTAAAGTTCCTATTGTAACCTAATAAGTGTTTTCCTGATTTGGATACAGTAGACACCCTAAGTAACCAATTGTGGCACATTGAGTTATGGACCATGAGTCACATGGAATGGAATTTTTTATGGTGTGGATTAGTTGGATGCCATATTTTGGTTCATAAGAAGTATGGGCCCTTATGGATCTGGATTTTGTGAACCATTTGGTTCAACCATTTAAAATAAATTGTGATATAATGGAATTGAAATGAAATGAGAATAAAATAAAAACTTAAATTATTTATAGCAGAGGAATTGATCCAGACCCGACCTTAGTAGTGGGTAGTAGGTAGTATCTCTTACTTGAATATAATCTGTATGATGCCCAGACTAGATTCAAGGAGAAGGTAGAGGGGTGTGCTTCTTATATAGGAAGGCTTGCACCTATCCTATTTTAATATATATTCTTTTTAGCTACAGAATTTGATAATATTCTTATATAAGGTGTGTGTTTGGAATTGTAGAGACATTACACCATTAAGATCTCCAGTTGTATTTTATGAAGGTGGTGATGACCATGCTCTGAAGGTAGTGGGTCATGGGATACTGGTGGATCCTCTTTTAGTTCCAATTGTAGCACCAGTAATTATACCAGATACAGGTTTTGAGGTGTAGTTCTGTGAAATATTTATGTGATTCATGAAGACTATTTAAGGAGCACCATGACCAGCCTAGATTATGGAAGAGTTGGCATGGGAGTTCTAGCAGTAGCATCCACCCACATTTTGGGGGATGTCAGACCATAGGTTATGGATTCATAGTTATAAAATATTCTTTCTATCTTCGATCACCTAGAGATACCTCCTAATAGGAGGGTAAATCTCACTACATATGTGTTGTGTGATTCCAACAAGAGATTTTGGGATGTCATTACTCAGATGGATCATCATCAGGAGATGTCCGATAGATATTTTCATATTTCATTCTATGATTAATTTTATCCCAATACATTGAGGGCCAATAGAGTATGAGAGTTCATGCACTTGGAGCAAGGCGTGTTATCAATTATGGATTATTCAGCTCGTTTTATAGAGATCCAGTGCTTCACACCTATTCTTATTGGTGATGAGTTATATAATTCTAGGAGATTCAAGAATGGTCTTAGGTATGAAATATGATTATAGGTGAACGTATTTTAGCTGACTACCATTTTTGTAACAGTGAATTAGGTGCTTATCACAAAGTGTAACTTGAGAGAGGCTAGGGGTGAAAGATAAGGAGGTTCGATACCTAGATATGGTACTACATAGACTAGTAGTAGGAATCATCATCTAGAGCTTCCACACATTGACATTAGGAGTTATAGCTCATACTCAGGTAACCAGGTGAGGTTGCACCAGTGTGGTAGATCGGGACATATGATGCATCAGTGCATGAGTGACCCAGTTGAGTGTTGATCTTGTGGCAAGATGAATCATATATAGTGATTTTTTAGATCTTTTCCTCTAGAATATAGTGAGAGAGGGTCTACACTGACTCCATGTTCAAGACTAGTGTCAGTATCTTATCATTAGGTAGGGATTTGGAGTATAGGAGACCACTCAGGTCATGGTAGTGGTTGTGGCCATGGTAGTCAGACCCCATATTTTCAGTGACAGTAGAGCAGATCTACTTAGGGTAGTTAGGATGTATCACAGGTCTGCATATTAGGAAATATATAAGCAATGCAACCTACACATGAGAGAGGTAGATTTCTCTATTGATCTAGTGTAAGGATCTTCACCAGTATCAATTCCTTCTTAAAGGATGGATACTACTGAGATGCAAGAGCTCAAGAGGCAGCTAGAGGATTTATAGGAAAAGGGTTTTATCTAACTCGGTACTTATTTGTGGGGTTATCCGGTCCTTTTTTGAAAATGTGGACGGTTCCCTTAGGATATGTGTGGATTAATGGAAATTGAACTAGCTTACAATTAAGAATTGATATCCTCTACCATGGATATATGATATCTTAAACCACCTCTGAGGGTCTTGGGTGTTCTTTAATATTTATTTGAGATCGATTTATCATCATGTGTGTGTTATACCATCATCATACATAGCTCACATAGATTTTCATAGCAGGTATAATCTATATGAGTATTTGTCTATGTCGTTCAGTCTCACGAACAGGCTAATAGTTTTCATGGAACTGATGAACCAAGATTCCCATCTTTATCTGGACTTTTTTTTATGTTATTCATGAATAAAATCTTGGTGTATTATCACACTCGACACTACCATGAAAAACATCTTGATATCATCTTGAATATACTGAGAGAGCATCAGTTATATGTTAAGCTCGTGAAGTGACACTTATGGATGGATCATATTCACTTCCTAGGCCAAATTATCTCAAATATAGGAGCATCAGTTGACCCAGAGAAGGTGATAGTTATAGTTTCCTAGGATATTCCCAAGAAAATATTTGAGATATGAAGTTTCTTGGGGATTTTTGGATATTATAGACATTTCATACAAGACTTCTTTCACTTAGAAATGCTGCTCACAATATTGAATAAGAAGTGTGTGGAGTTTTTATGGTTAGACACCTATGAGATAGACTTTTAAGATTTAAAATGGGTGTCGAATTCAGCACCGATACTAATTTTTTAGATCCAGATAGAAGTTACACTATTTATTGAGATACATCAGGAATCAAGTAGGGAGCAGTTCTTATATAGGGGGATAGGGTCATGGAGTATGAATCTTGGAAGTTGAGGCAACATAAGAGGAATTACCTAACACATGATATTGATTTAGCTACATTTTTTCATGCATTATATTATTGGAGACATTACTTACTTGGATATCATTTTGTGGTGTACATGGAAAAAAATCCTCAAGTATATATTTACATATTTTGATATGAATCTAAGGTAGCGAAGGTGGGTTGGATACCTATAGTATTTCAAATTCAAGATTACTTATACTCTTGGGAAGGGAAATGCAGTGGATGATGCACTAAGTAGGAGGAATCAAATACAGGAAATTCACATACCAGTAGAAAGTGGTATCTTATAGCTTTGTTCTATGAGATACACTTAGAGGTGCGGGATAGTTAGGGGAAAACTTTTCTATCATCCTTAACTATTACCTCTACACTTATATATATAGTGGTAATGATGAATCTATCAAATTATGAGGGCCTAGTCCTATAGGATAGTGTGGAATGTGAGGACCCTCCTCTTAGTTAGATCATAGGTGAGGATGAAATTCTATGATTACATGGTCGCGTATGGGTTTCAACAGACATGTGTGAGGAGATGATGTGAGAATTTCATGATTTATCTTGGGCAGTGTATCCTAGAATTAATAAGATGTAATGGGATTTACATCAACAATACTAGTGACCAGTATGAAGAGGGATGTATCTGGTTTTGTCATGAGATGTTTTACCTATCATTAGGTGAAGGCATAACACCAACGACCAGACAAACTTTTACAACAGCTACCCATTCCTGAGTGAAAATGGAATGATGTTGTAATGGAATTTGTGATAGGCTTATTGAGCTCACCTCAAGGTAATGATTCTATTTGGGTTATTTTTTACAGGCTCACAAAGGTTTCCCATTTCAAACCTATGAAGGAGACCTTTTTAGTAGATGATCTTTGGAGGTTTTATATCCATGAGATAGTAGGAATTCACAGGGTCCCCCATACTATCATTTTAGATACAGATTTCCAATTTACTTCATGGTTTTGTAAAGGTTTATAGAGGTAATTAGGTACACATGTGATTTGGAGAACAACATAACACCCCAATACTTATGTCCAGTCAGAGTGCATGATACAGGTGCTTTAGGACATGTTGCGGGAATTCATCCTTGATTTTGGGGGCTCTTGGGAGAGGCAAAAACCCCTGGTTGAATTTGACTATAATAATAGCTTTTAGGATACTATTAAAATGGATCTTTATGAGGAATTTTATGGTAGGACATGTCAATCACCACTATGTTGGTTAGATATAGGAGAGGAAACTATGCTTGGACCTCATCTTGTTCAAGAGAATACAGAGTAGGTTCAGTTGATTCAGAAGTGGATGGATACTATACAACCTCGCTAAAAATCATATGTTGATCAACATAGATTAAATTTAGAGTTATAGGTTGGGGATTAGGTATTTTTATGCATCTCACCAAGTTTTGTACATAAGATGATCTAGAGATAGGGTAAACTTTCATTGAGATATGTCGGGCAATTTGAGGTCTTGGAGAAAGTCGGGCTGATAGCCTATCGGTTGTAGTTACCTTAGAGGTATCGGGCCATGCATGAAATCTTCCACATATCTCAGCTGTGTTTCTATCATTTAGACTTGTATCATGATTTTCATCCTGAGGAGTTTGAGTTACAGGTTGATGCATCCTTTAAGGAGAATCCCATATCTATTTTGGATCATAGCACAAAGGTTCTTTAAGGCCAGTTAGTTCCTCTAGTATGGGTGCTATGGCAGCACGACCATGTGTAGGATGAGACCTAGGAACAAGAGACCAATATATGAGCACAGTGTTTGAAGTTATTCTATGGTGATTGACCACCCTTGAGAGGTAAATTTGGGAATGAATTTCTTTAAGGGGGGAGTTTGTAAGAACCCGACTCTTTCTTGAGGTAAATAATTCTTTTCTTTCCATCAATTTTTAATTTAAATGAATTTTTATGGCTTAATGTGAATGTTGTTTGAGGATATGGAGGTAACAGGGGTGTCAAGGGTTGTTTTAGAGCATAGAACCTAGATTTTTGGGTAAAAAAGTCCTAGTGCATGATTAGTAGAAACTATATAGGGCAGATCGCAGGGTTACTTCTAATCATGCAAGGCTAGACAATAGATTCCTATAAGCTGTACGGTTAGGAAAACTATGTGATTTGAGGTGTATGATTGTGCAAGAATGTATTAAGTTTTTGGAAATGGTATGAGACATGGTTTTTGCACAGTTATTCAAACTGTGTGAGAAAACTATGTGAGTTTCCCCTTCCTATAGAAAAGGGCGCATGGTTGGTGCACGGTTTGGCTAATTATGCGGCCAATCTATGTGGCCCTATATTTTGGGTGAATTTAAAAAATTTCCATAATTTAATACTTATTTTAAACCTAATTTTTCTATTCTTATCACATTGGATAGCCTTAGGTCTTGAGATCTACCTTTGATTACTAAACAAGAAATCGAGAGAATATCTTTGTCTGATCTTGGAATCAAGAACCATTTGTCTCATCAGATCTGTCTCGGTAAGAACTTTATTCATTTTTTTTCATTCCTTATTTTTCTTGGTATAAGATGCGCTATTTAGGTGCAAGCTATTATACCCTATTTTTAGGTTCTTGTTCATTATTCATTTTCTCACGATTTGAGTTGAACCAGGAGATGACACTGGACTAGCTATCCTATACGAACCTATGATAGGTGGTCTTGTTCTTTTCCTTCAAAGTTGAAGTGTTAATATATGCCTTTATGTTGTGTGCCCAATTCTCAGAGCAACTTCCTTGAAATGTATTTTAAATACTTATTTAAAATTAATAGGTGAGACCTATGTAATTAATGATACCATTGATAGTTGGTTAAAGGTCATGAACCTTGAATTAGAACTAACCCTTGGGTGTGTTTTTAATTAATTAGACCACCATGGGTGGCATGAACTTGAATTTACCTTTTGATGTGCCTTTTACCCCTTTCCATGGTATGTTTAATAATGAATTATTAATTTGAATTTGAATTGGAACTAAATTGATAAAGATAATGGAATGTAAGACATGTCCCTAGACTCTTTCCATGTAATTACTTGATTAATCACGAGTTACCTTTTTATAAGGAAATAACCATGTGAGTAATTAAGAGGAAAGCCTTCTAAGCTTAGCCATGCCTTGAGACACCTTCTGAGGTAATTTTTAATTGAATTTTATATAGTGAAGACCCTTTATATAACTAAAAATATTGAATGTGTGTTTGATAAAATCCTTAGGTGACACATGGGTTCATATAAAAATGCCATGGATGGAATCAATTGGATTATGAATGTTATACGCTCGAGTGATACTTGGAATCCTTAGTGAACTTCCAAGGAAGGACTCGTGGGGGTGAATATTATATACTTGAGTGATACTTAGACTCCTTATGGATTTCTAAGGATAGACTCAGAGGGAAGTTGATCATATATACCATGGGTGTCACTTGGGATCCCTTAGCAGACTGCCAAGGATGGACTCAAATGGAAGTGGTGTTATAACATACCTAGAGTGATACTAGGATTCCCATTATGAATTACTAGAATGGACATTTAAGGTGCTTGGTTCATGCTACACCTAGAGCGATACCTAGATTCCAAATAAGGAATGATAAGGATGGGTTAAGGTTCTTGATTAATTAATGAATGAAATGATTTATATGATGCATCTGTCAAGACAAAGAATAATATTAGATTCATTTAGTTCCTAACACCTTATATATAGCCTGATAAGGCATATTTTTATCACTTATTATTATAGGGGATGCTGGGCCATGGGCTGGGTCTTGAGAATTACATATTAAATATAATTGATTAATTAAATGAATATGGTTATGAATTGACACGGGAATGAATGTTTATTCAAAGACTTGCCATCTAAGGCTGAAGTAGGTAGTAGAGGACGGGTGTCCATGGAAACCCAAACCTTTATGGTTTGTTTACTTTCAACACTTCTTTTATATATTTTACTAACGTCTAAAAACTATTATTATTATATATTCACTGACTAGATGGCACAGGACATTTGGGTGGTTTCCTACCAGGATTGTATCTCACACCCAGTTCGGTCTGCTGGTGAGAACCCAAATAGAATATATGATTGTAGATTTGGATAAGGGTAAGCTCCCTACTACAGATTCTTGATTGATACTTAGGAGTAGGGGAGAAAAGGACCGAGTTGAGGCTCGTGATGCTATCCTGATACTTTTTGGTATTTATTTACTTTTATTACATGTATCATCTACCTTCCATGTATACCTATTTTGGATATTTTTTAGATACATGGCATGTACTATCATCATTTGTATATGAGATCATTTACTGGTATTCTTTATTATATTTATTCCTATTGTTCATCTATTGTGTAGTTGTTATACTGCTTCTGATATATATTTGATATAGTGTTTCCATTGTGCCACACTCTGGTGATGAGGGAATAATATCCCCACTCACACACCTAGTCCCTTTTTACTAGTTAGTAGCCTCATATATTTGGAGAGATATGCTTAAGGCCATGTGGCCAACTGGGCTTAGGGAACCTTTCAGTTGCATCTAGGTCTGAGACGTTAAAAATTAACTAAGTATATTCATACCATTTAAAATCATGATTTAAAACTAAATTCAAGTTTACTAAAATTACTAAAGATATCATAACATAAATATATACCAAATAGTAATTTCCTTTCTTAAACAAAGGTCCAAGACATGTGAATATTAAGGTTACTTTATCAAAATAAAGCAAAGTAACATACCCCAAACATATGACAAATATATTCCTTTATGGTTATTAAAATTATTTAGAGCTTATATAATTTTTAATCATGAACTTATATAAATGAAAGTATGTAAATAATTAAAGAACATAAGTCCAAACATTAATTTCATAGAATAAACAATTTTAAAACAAGTAAACAAGTATAACGGACTTTACACAATAATCCAACCATAAATATATAATGTAAACAACACGCGTGATGTGTTTTCCATATCACCACACCCAATATCATGAAAAACATTATTTGGTCCTCCTATAGCTAAATTTCCACTGAAAATGATCATTTTCACCCATCAAAGTGTTGTCTCATTGCTCTATCATGATAAACAACCAAAATCATCCCATGATCTTCTAAACACCCACAAAAACTTATAAACTCAAAACTAGGTGTAAATTCATGGTTGTTTCATTGAAATAAAAACCAAATGCACTATATTTCTCTCACCCTAGGTACTAGATCAACTCCAATTTTACTCACACATAGATAAATTCAAATCAAACCTAAGCCTGATATCACACACAGACTTCATCTAACACCTCATGATCTTTTGTAAAATAGTTTACAATGTCGTGAATATTTGTAAAACCTTATTTTGAGTCTTGAATAAATTGTATGGAATGTGAAATATTGGATTTGTGGCTTCTTTTGTGATATTTTATGAAAATGGTTTTTGATAAATGAATAGTCCCTTGATTGAATTTTAAAATAAGCTCATGGGAAACTTGATATTTAGGCAGGCAATTTAGAACAAACGTGTTAGGATTTAAATTGTTAATTTACTATTATCTTCTGAAAAAAAATTTATTCATGTCAGCTTTATAAAATGTTTATAAAATTTTTAATAATCATGCTTTTCTTTAGACATTTTGATGTCCTAATTAGCATTTTTATGGTCATGCCTATTTTAAATTTCAGTTTTAAAAAATGAAACTTGGTTTTAAATGTTAAAGTGAGTTTTGAAATGAAAAAAAAAATGAGGTTTTACCTTAAAATGAATTTGGTGTTTTGAAACTCATGAAGTAATTTCAAAGTGAACCTATAAAGTTTTAAGCATTTCAAAGTGTACATATTTCCATAGAAATGGTTTTAAACTTTTAATTTATTGTTAATGGTTTCTGAATATGATTTTAAAATTTTTCACTTGATACTAATAGTTTTTATAGAAAATAGGGTTCATATCCCATTAAGTGTTTTGAAAAAAATGGTTAATTTTAATGTGGAATTAAAAAAAATGGATTTCAAAAAGGGTTTTAAAATTTAAAAAAGTATCCTTTTTAATTTTCAAAGTGTTTTTGAGAAGATATTTGAAATTATAAATTAAGACGTGGTAATTTAAAAGGTATTAAGGAGAAAATTTTCATCCTTATCAACTTTATCTCTTGAACAATTATTATTGTATTTTGTTGTCTGAGACTCATCCCCCATCTATTATATGTTTCTTGAACTACTTTGAGTAGTATTCATCCAAAATTATCATCGATACTCAGTATGGGATGACTATTGCTCAGAGTAGTTTAAGAAACATAGGTGAATGTCTAGAAGAGATGGGGGATGAGTCTTAATAAACAAAATGTAATAATATCTATTTGGGATATTAAGTTTATGAGGATGAAAGTTTTTTATAACTTTCACCTTTGGATGAAATTAGAGGATGAAACCTACCATAGTGGAGTAATTATTTTCTTAAATTAAATTACCTATTTACTTCAAATCGTACTAAAATTATTTGAAACAATCAAATGTTGGGTTACCTTTATTATAATTATCAATAACTTTCACCTTTAATAATTAATATCTTGTGTGTATTTATTTATTTATTTTAAAAAAGAATATTTTATGAACCTAATAGGATGGATATGAATCGAAAATGGATGTACACTAATCATTTAACAAAATAGTATGAAGGTGGAGTTAAACAGTTCATCAAGTTTGCAATAAAGCATGCATACGACCCTTCTCAAATCCTTTTTATGTGTTTATGTTGTTTCTATTCAATAAAAATTAGTTTAGAAGAGTTGGGAGAAAATTTGGTTTGTCATGAATTGATCAAATTTATAAATATTGGACTAAACATGGGGAAAAATGAACATACACACTGATTGGGATGATACTGTGGTTTATGGATCATTTGATATGAATACCAGTGTAAATGATGATAGATATTGTATGGAAGAAATGAAAATGTAAATTTAAGATGACCTTCATGATTGTTCAAAAAAAATTGAGAAGTTAAATAGTTGTGATTAGATACCATTTTATAACACTAATATAAAATAAAAAACATTTTTAGATGTATTAAATTTATATAATTTGAAATATGGTAGTAGATAGAGTGACACTAGCTTTACAAAACTACTTGGTCTCCTGAATGATATTCTACTAGAAGAAAATAAACTTCCATGTCTAAAATATGATGTTAAATGAATTTTACATTCAATGAGAATGATCTCTAAAAAAATACATGCTTTTAAAAATGATTTCATATTGTTTTTCATGGAACATGAATCACTCATAAAATGTCCTAAGTGTGGCGCAGATTGATACAAGAAAAATGAATCAAGTACTTAAAAATTTGTATGGTACATTCCTATAATTCCATGGTTTAGAACTATGATACAATTGATATTTCATGTGGATAAAATAATTAAATATGGGAACCTACATCATCCATAAGATTCTCCTCAGTGGAAGAAAATTGATCATGAGTATCCTGAATTTAGAAATGAGCTGAGAAAATTTCATCTTGCATTATATACATATGGAATAAATCCTTTTGGTGTGTAGAGTAGTACTCACAATACATGGCCTATCATGTTGGTAAATTATAACTTTCCACCATAGCTATGCATGAATCACAAATACATTATGTTGTCTCTTTTTATATTTAAACCAAAGTAGGCTAATAATGATATTGTTGTCTATTTGGATCCATTGATTAAAGATCTAAAATTTATATGGGATATAGGTGTTACAATGTATGATTCTCATAGAAGTGAATAATTCAATTTGAGGGCATGTTGTATGGGATAATAAATTAATTTACTACTTATATAAATTTGGTAGGCTATATAATTAAAGGAATGTTAGGGTGTCCCATTTGGAAATCTATTCATTCATCTAGGCCTTTGGGCCATCGGTTTGGTCCTCGGGTACTGTAAGGCTTTTGGGCCACCCAAAGCCTTCGGGCTAGTTATTTCTCAAGTCCTTCAGGCCACCTTAAGGCCTTAGGGCCACCCCAAGGCCTTCGAGCCTCACGAATGCAGATGTACCAGTCAGACTACATGGGAGAAGGCTTCAGATAAGGATTCAGGGCAGGCGCATTCACCAGAGAAGAGCTAACCGGAATTGGAAGAATGAGAGGGTACGGCTTTGCCATCGATGTTGGGCTTGTGCAGCTATCTATAAGACATCTAGCTAACCATCCCTGCAAAGGTGGAGTGTTGATATCATGACATATGTTGGAGAGGAGCAGTTCCAAGTTGTCTTGTCTGGGTGATTCCCTCTAAGACCTACGATTCATGTAATTTTCTCTAAGCCTTCGGGCCTTGTAAGGGTTCCACCTCACCCCTTGAAAGGTGGATTATCAAAATAATAAAAAATGAAGGCTATCTGGCTATTCCGACTGATAAAATATTCGATAAAGTACAAGATATTGAAACTATTTTCAGTAAACCATTTTTGAAAAACCTTAAGAAAATAGGTTAGAAGAAGTGATTAATTTTCTTTGAATTATTTTATTAGAATTGTTTGTATGTTATACATTTTCTTGATTTCATGCATGTAAAAAATGTATTTAACAGTTTTATTGTCATGTTACTAAATATTCCTAGAAAAATGAAATATGACATCAAGGATAGCTTTCGAATGATTGACATTATGATAAGGGAAGAGTTGTAACCAGTGAAGGGTAAAGGGTAGAATTTTCTTTCTCCAGTAGCTTACACTCTATCCAGATAGGAAAAATTGAAATTTTTATTTTCCTTAATAATGTAGAAGTTATAGATGGGTATTCATCAAATATCAATAATTTCATGTCAATAAATAATTAGAATTTATAGGGACTAAAATCACATGTTTGTCATGTTTTGATGCAAGATTTCATGCTTTCTATTTCATTCTAAATAAAAATATACAATATAAATTAACTAGACTCTACTTATTTTTCAAAGAAATATGTAGTAAATTTATAGACCCAGTTAAGTTCCAGGTCATGAATAAAGAGGTTTCAGTCATATTATGTGAATTAGATATCTTATTCCAACCATAATTCTTTGATATAATAGTCCACCTAATATTTCACTTGATTAGAGAAGTTCAACTATGTGGTAATGTTCATTAAAAATGGATGCACCATGTTAAACTATATATAAATATTTTGAAAGGGTATATCAAGAATCAAAGTCATCCAAAAGGTTTTATTGAAAAATATATATTGTTGAAGAAGATTTTGAATTCTGTACTGATTGCCTATCATATATTGATAGCATCATTCTCCCAAAGTATCATCACAGTAGACTCCTTATGGGTAAAGGTATTTCTGGAAGAGATGTTGTTACAATTACCATCACAGAGTGGGAATAAGTGCACTTTTACATTTTACATAATATTGAAGATGTTGATCCATATGTTGAATCCCACAAAGTGATTCTTAGATATTTGAATCCATCAAGGGATGAAGGATATACACATAATCAATAGTTTATATGATGGTTCTGAGATCAAATTTATAAGGAGTTATTTGAAAATCTAAATTCAATTACCGAACAACTTCAATGGATATCCAGGGTACCAAATTAAAATGTTATATATTACACTAGATTTGTAATCAATGGTTATATGTTATATAAAAAATAACATGATGAATATAGTATGATGAAAAATAGTGGAGTTACTCTTCTGGAAAAAGTGATATACATATCTAGTTCCAAGTATAGAAATCAAATTTATATGAATATGTCATATTTCAAAATTATCAAATAGATATATGAGTTGGATTATACAACATTTAAAGTGACAATTTTTCATTGAAAATGGGTTGATAATAGGAGTGCAGTGAAATTTTATGAAATGGGATTCGTGATAGTGAATTTCAGTGTGGAAGGGGAAAAATATGACCTATTAAAAATGACATCACAGATAGTGTAAGTATTTTATGTCTCAGATCCAAAAAACAAGATTTGGTCAATTGTCCTAATGGTGACTAAAATAATTATAGGGTCATATGAAAATTCAATTGAGGATGGACCTTTTATTGGGAGATCATAATTATTTCATGTCGATCCCAATGTATATAATGTCTTGTATATTAAAATTGACTACAAATAGGGGATTTGGATTCTGGATATAGGATCCATATCCCTTCAAACATTAAAAAAAGAAAGAGAGTTTAATGATAAGGTTAAAGTGTTTTAGTATACTATGATTTAACTCATAATATTATCTAATATATACTATATTAACATAATATAAATTAAATTTTTTACTACACATGCATACAAATAATGTCTTCTACACATGATGATGTTACCAATCCCGGGAAAGAACATAGTGTTTATGCTGAAACTGCAGAATTATCAGGGGACCAAAAGAATGTTGATGAAAAAAACAATAATGAAACAACATCATAGTGTTGAATAAAATTATCAAAGTAAGAAGTAAGGGTATCCCTTTATCATCACTTTTCTATCGATGATAAAAGCCTAGGGATTTTAATCTCCCTCTAGTATTCAGTGCTTTTCTAACGCCGATAAAGGCCAATTTTAGCGTTGTTAAAGGCTTATTTTGTAGTAGTGAAACCCTAAAAGTTAGGATTTCTATATTTATATTTTTTATAAATTTATTTATTTATTTAATACTTTTTATTATTACTTTTTAAAAGATTAAATAATGAGTTTGATAAAAATTAGATTCTGATACGATGAAACACGAAGTGTATTTTTGGGAAATATATAGTTTCAATCAAGAAAATATTTTTAACGAATTTAAGAATTTTTTAAATAAATTATATTTTAATAAAATAATATTTATCAAATATAAATGATAATATAATTTTATGAATTCAAATATAATTTTTATAAGGGCCAAAAAAACTGTTATTGTTAAAAAAATAAATATTTTTCAATAAATGGGTGTTTTGAGTTAAAAGTATAAATTATAATATTTAAAGAATTTTTTTGATAAAATAAATATTATTTTTGAAACCATCACATTTAAATTGTCCAACAATTATTTTTTCATAATTTTACGAGACAGACAAATTTTCAGGTAAAAACTAAATACGGTATAAATATATAATATGTATTATAGCATCATAATGTATCAAAAGTGATGTAATATATTCCATAAAAGGAATAAAAAACCAAATATATATTTAACCTTTAAAATTATGTGTTTTTTAGGTAATTTTATTAATTTTATAAAGCCTTAGTGAATCCTCCAAAATCTATATTAGATTTTAAGGTTTTAAAATAAGTTATTTATAAATATGATACACTTCCACATCACCAATGGTATTATTTTAATGATATCAGTTATTAAACATGTAAAATAATTAAAACCACTCCACTTTATCAGAAAAAATTAAAAAAAAACCCATGGTATGGTTTATGGTTTTTATTACTTTATCATATAAAGTCTAAAACTTAAGTTTTGAAATTAATAAAGAATTGTCCTCTCTTTTTCTATATAAACCCACCCAACATCCCATTTTTCTTCACTAATAACTCTTATATAATGAAATTATTTTTCCCGTACCTCTCTAGATCCCTCCCAATGTTCCCCAAAGCTCTCAAGAAGCTCCTTCTAAGCTTTGAGAAGCACCCTCTCAAGGTAATGGATCCTCTACTTCTCCTCTTTATTCAATCACTTCCTTTATGCTATGACTTTTTTTCATTTTTGATGTTGGGATATATTATCACACTTCCATATTACTTGACTTATGATTTAAAAGTGACTATATACCCATTTAACTCTCATTAATATTTTCCATGAATCATTATGTACCCCTGTTATGCTGCTAAAATTATCCTATAGTTTTTTCCATGCCAAACTTTTGTATTGTGAATAACCATCACCATTTCTACTCAAAAGTAACAAAATAGATGTAAATATAATTAATTTATTAGGTAATTTAATTTATATAACTCACACTCCTTGATCAAGGGATTAAATTTTATTAAATATTTCGTTATGTTGAATGATCAATGTGGCACACATGAGCGCGTACATATTATGATGGGTGTGCCCAGACAACACCCTAATGCATTGGGTAATGTTTTAGTCTCATGATAATTCATGTATTAGATTAAGTATTAAACCTAATACATTATGGGACTCTGTTCACCATGGGATGTTTTCTTAGAAATTAGCCTTGACTTATGTTTATGACATGATTTATGTTGTCGTTGCATTCCCATGTTGCCTTTATGCTATCATGTTATATCATGAATCATTGTTCAAGATTATGATTCTAAACCCTCTTATGTTACCTTTATATACCTATTTTATCACTTTTATTACTTTAACTTATTTTATTCTTTGTTTATTACCTTTTAGATCTTTATATCTCACCAATTTCTTATATACGTCCCAAGGTTATCATGTGCAGTTTTAGAAGAACGATGGAATTTTAGGATCATGTTAAGGAAGATTTCAATAATGTTTTTACATCCATATTTCAATTTTATGTTCTATGTTCCTAATTTACCAAATACTTGAGGCTTCATGATATTTTATAATTTTAATATGTGTACCTTTATGTAATAATTCATGAATTAAGGTGAAATAAAATATGGGTATTCTTTGCATTATTGTGTTTGATGATATATACTTGGAGTAGATTGATGTAAAAACATATTTTCTTCATGGTGATTTAGAGGAATAAATTTATATAATTCATCTTAAGTGTTATTAATTTCATCATAAGAAGTATCTGGTTTATAAGTTGAAATGAATTCTTTATGTCTTGAAGCAAGCACCAAGATGGTAGAATAGGAAGTTCAAAAATTTCAAGTTTGGATAAATTTTTATCCAATGTGAATATAATAACTATTATTATAAAAAGAATTAGGAAGATGGAACATATCACATACTATTGTTGTATGTGGATGATATGTCGATTTTTGGCCTGGAGTTCCAATGAATTTAGGAATTGAAGAGAAATCTATTATGAAGATTTAAGATGAAGAATCTTCGTAAAGCTAAGAAAATATTTTGGATGAGAATTAAGAGGGATAGGAAAGCTAAATCATTAATTTTATCCTAGAAAGAAGTAATTAAGAAATTCATTAAAAGTTTCAGAATGACTACTTGTAAACCTGTCTCAACCTCCCTCATGAGACACTTTAAACTTTTTAAAAATCAGGAACCATAAATGGATGGATATGTTCATGAAATGGATAAGGTTTATTATGATTTAGCTATAGGAATCTTGATGTATGAAATGGTTTGAACTCAACTAAATATTGATTTTGTAGTGGGATTTGTTAGTCATTTCATGTAAAATACTGGAAGGAAACATTAGGAAACTAGGAAATGGATATTATGATACTTAAAAGGGCTAGAGGAGATAACTTTATTTTTTGGGGATAATGATCAGTTGAACGGTTTTGTAGTTGCTGATTTTTCTAGTGATGTGGTTTCACAAAAAAGTACTACAAGTTTTGTTTTTTAATTTTGGTAGAACAATTGTTAATTGGGTGTCTCAGTAGAAACCAATGTTTACTTTATCTATAATAAAACTAGAGTTTGTTTATAATACTGAAGTAGGGAAATAATTGGTATGGTTTATACACTTTTTAAATGAACTCAAAAAGGGATCAAACAGAGGAATGTTATTCCATGATAGTTAGAGTGACATTCATCTTGCTCGCAACCCAGCATTTCATGCAAGGATGAAACACATTGACTTGATAATATCATTTGATATGAAGTTTTCTAGAGGATAAAATGTTGTATCTTAATAATATTTCTAGGAATAAAAATCTTATAGATATGTTTACAAGAGTAATAGTTCAAGAAAGACTGAGACAACATTGTGACTTAGTAGGACTTGGCTAATCGGACAGAATGGGGGAGACTACATACATTAGATAGTTGAAGAGTTCAGGTGAATAAAAGAAGAAGTTGGCTGAAATCCTGAATCAATTTACAAGTGGGATAATGTTGGGTTTGTTGAATTTTTTCTTCAAGTTTCATCAGAAATAGTTTTTCATACAGATATGATCAGAAGCGGATCAAACTACACATATATTTTTTACTTTGATGTTTTAGAACGTTTTGGGTAGAGAAAGTTTTTCACCAAATATAAATTCCATTAGATAGAGTCAAAGGGTTTCTGTAATGAGACTTCTATGACCAAAAATAGATCATCATATGAAGCTCACACAAGTTGAATTTCATCAGTTACCCTTATATGGGTATTGGGAACTGATACCCTTATAAAGGTACTGGTTGTTTCATGTTGATTGGCTATTGGTGGTTTCAATGGGTGTTACTATAGTGTATCAATAGTTTCTCCTGTCAATTGAAGGTTGGCTATGAAATTCGAAGATCATTGAAACTTTTTGAATAGACAAAGAAATCTATAAAGAGGTGTGGTTGACCAGCTATGAATGCAACTTCCATGTCAAAAATAATATGAAGAGTGTGTGTTTTTGAAGTAATTTTCTGAGACCCGTTTTTGGATAGTAAGTGACTATGAAATTGTAATCACCTATATCTCCTGAAGTGAAAGATTTTTGTAGTGTTCTCCCATAGATGTAGGACTTTTTCTAAACCATGTTAAATCTTGTTTTTTCATTTCTTTTGGCTGTTTGTTGTGTGCAGTAAAATCATGGAATTTTTTTTCTTGGTGATTAAGTTGGATCATCCTATTTCCAGTGCACATAAACTTGGGAGGTGGAGGTTATCAGATAAACTCTCTATCTGATAATTTTGTTAATCTCTTCTACTACACAAGATGAATTGATTGAGTGGATGTATATATACAGTGAAGATTGTCTCTCCAAGTCCTTCAATTGGACATAATTGGCATAGGTTTCTTCTTAAGGGGTTCTTCCACTCCCAACATTAGCATTATAGAATAATTTGATCTCTTCTTGGAAACCTTCAGAAGGGGTTTAGTCAATCTCTAGGGACCAAAACCTCAATAATGTAGGAGAGGATTATTTAGGAACGAAATGAGGCATAGTATAAGGGTGAATTCTAATTTTTTATGTTTATTTGATAGGGTGGTGGGAGGATCCTTTTATAAGTGAGAGTGGTGGAACTTTTGAAAATATTCTTAACTTTATATTAAAGGTGTGTCATTTTCAAAGGAAGGTACCTCCTAAAGTGGGGAAATAATGGAAAGGGAGTGAGTCATGGTTTACTTACCCCTCATCCACATAAATAAGAGATAATTTTTGAGATATTTAGGAATTTTTCACTTAATTTAATACTTTATAATAATTTACTTTTATCATGGTAACCATTTTTTTAACCTTAATAACTTATTTTTATGAAAAAAATAAAATTATCCATTTTACCGAATTTGGATATATTGATTCTAAATATGAAAACCATTTTATAAAATAAAATTTCAAAAATTTATACAATTTAATTTCAAAATAAAAAATGTATAATGCATAAAAACTATTTTTATAAAAAAATATTACTTAGGTTTGAAAATTTCAATTATATATTTCTAAATTAAACTTAATATTTTAAATGTATAATTTTACTTATTAAATAAATCAATGATTTGGAAAAAATAATAAATTTTTAATTCGTAATTATAAAATAAAATTTCATAAAGTTCATGGTATTTGTAAAAATGCTATTTTGTTTTATTCACAAAAAAAAATCTATATTTTTGGAAAAATACCAAAAATTCATCCTAAGTTAATATTGTTATGTTGAATCCAAAACTAAAGATAATTTTATAAAATTAAAATTTTAAAATTTAATTATTTAAATTTTAAATTTAAATAAAAAATATATTGAAAACTATTTTTAGATAAAAAAATGTATTTTTCAAATATTAACTTATTAGAATGGTGTAGCCTAATCCGCTTGGATGAAATTGGGCTGAATACTAGCGGCCCAGACTTCACACCAGATTAAAACTCTCAAAACTTGATAGGGAACTATAATAATGAAAACTTTGGCATACTTATTGTATCATCTCGGACTTTAGAGACTTTGGTATTGTAACTCCATGGACTTCTAGCCACCAGTCACTATAACACAGTGGACTTACTATGTGGTTGGTGCCATAGTTGAATCATCTTCTTTATTAAATCAATTGAGCTAAGGTTTACCTGTGTGTTTGAAACTCTAGAAATATCCTTGTGATTTTTCCATGATCATAGTGAAATTTATACCTCTCCATAGATATAGAGATCATTTCCCAAACCACAAAAATTGTGGCATCATGTGATCTTATTCTTATTCTTTAGTTATTTCTTTTCTTCATTTATGAGCCATTCTATCACTGCATCTCCTGATGTTTCTACAACATAGCTATTCTTATTCTTATTCCCTATTAAATTCTAATTAAATTAGTTTTAATATATTATTCATATCAACAATATATTTTATCAACATTTACTCATAATATATATAGTTTCTTGAAATAAAATTGTATAGTGCATAAAAATCCAATTTTAGTAAAACTGCATTTTTAAGCATAAAATGATATTATTAGTTGTTCAGATATACTAATTGGATTTTATCAATGCATTAGTATTAAAAATGAACTTTATTTTTATTTAAAAGATGAAATGTAAAATGTATAAAATATATGTGATATATATAAATAACTCATTACATTAATAATCACATGTTTATTTCATCCTAACTTCTACTTACACAACCCCTCAAGATCTCCACTCAAGACCTAAGGATAAGATAAGATTCAGTGGTAGTTGAAATTGGTAGTTCAACTAGCATAGATCTCATGTAAATTTCAATGAGTTGGAAATTCTCTTACAAATGATTTCACTCAAACCATAATTTTTGGAGTTCAACTTGGGCTTAGTCTAAGGAAAACCATAGTGATAATACCTCATTTATAAGCTCAACAAGTGAGCTTTATAAGGAATACTTTTATTACCTGATGTCATTTATTTCTTTTTTTCTATATAGATTTCACAATCTGGTTAGTTTTATTTATAAATTCTAATTTAATTATTGTATTTAATAAAAAAAATTAATTATTTTATTTTAACGTATCACAATTTTGTTTTTGTTTGGTGTTGTGTCAAAAATAAGTTATTTGATATAGTATTTATTTAAAGGGTAATTAATACTAAAATTCCAAGGTGTTATTTCTCCACCATAATATAATTTCATCCTCACAATTTTAATCATTACTCGCTAATAAAAATTGTTAAGGGTATATATAAGATATACAAGACTCAAGATATAATTTCTAATGATATATTAACCTCACTGTCATGGGTAAGACTATAAAATCATATTTTTCCTCGTAATAGGCACATATTGAAATTATTAACCATTTGTTCCAAATATTCATCCATAGTTTTCTATAAGTATTATGAGTTTTTAAATACATACCTTTGATATCTTCATTTTCATGGTCCTATTTCCAAATACTAAAACAAAAATGGTGATGATAATATCTAATAAAATCAGAGTAAATATCATGTGAGCAGAAAACTCAATCCTAATATGTCTTCTCCTTTAACGCCTTCATTTCAACTTATGATACTTTCAGTTTAACTATGATATAATTGGACCAACCTATAAATCCTTCATTTTAACCTTGGCTTTTCATGATCATATTCCTATTAGATTCCATGACCTATATAACATACCAGGATTTTTAAACATGGATATTACATCTTTTTAGATGAATATTCATTACATTATGAAAGCACATTCCTAAGTATTGTAATTTTTTTGTGACTTTGGAAACTTGGAACACATTCTTTTAATTTTGTGAAAGATCTTTAACATATCCCATAAATATATTCCCCTTTATTATTCATACTTAAAACCTTTCTTTATAACATGAGGAATGGAAACATAATAAAGGGTGAGCTCAGATTCTCAGTAAATTTAAATATGGAAGATATGTAAGCATAAAATTATCATAAGGGTATGAAAACATGATCATGATATTTGAAGATCATACCCTACATATCAAAGATCATATACATGAGTCATGGCATAAAGATTAGCAGATCATAAGTCATGAATCATAAGAAAATCAAAGTACATGAACCATGAGAGTATAACAATGGCATAAGACATTGAAATTGTGGCATATACATAAGTTTATAATATCTTATGTCAATTATACCCAAAAATATATTCATAGTATGTTAGGCTTGGGTTAGTCACCTGTGTTCCTACTTCGAGCTTGGGTTGTCCTCTAGTATACCTTCTAGTTTAGTGTTTAGGATGACCTTTTGTGTACCCTCTTATTGCAGGCTTAGGATGACCACCCATATACCCTTTTATTGTGGGCTTAGGATTTTCTACTGTGTACTATTTTTTTGGGCATAGGATGACCTCCATTGTACCCTTTTGTTGTGATCTTAAGATGACCTCCCCTGTACCCATTTGTTGCGAGCTTAGGATGACATCCTGTGTACCCTTTTATTACGGGCTTAGGATGACCTCATGTGTAACCTTTGAGGTCTTAGAACATTTATCATTACCTAATGAATTAGAGGGAGATATAGGTCTCACCCATCACATAATTAAATCACACATATATGTGATACAATATTTTAAATCATCCATCACGTCATAAATCATGAAAATAAATGGTTTTCATAAATATTTCATCATATAATATCTCATTGAAAAGTAACAGGATTCATATAAATCATTACATAAAAATATAAACCATTCAATGAAAAAATAATAATGATATACTTGGATCATATACCCAGTAAGGCATGAGTAAGACCAACAAATGTCATCTTAGATGGAAAATAATTCAGAAAGATATTTTTAAAAAATTTCTTGAGAAAAATATCCTTTCCTTTTTGGAAAATTATTTTTAAATCACAAAACATTTATCAAACCATTTTCATTGAAAATAACATTTAAAAATTATAAATAAATATTTGAAATCATTTTAAACATCTTTGAAATCCATTTTCCTGAAAATTTTCTAAAATGTCATTTAAAACACTTTTAAAACTTTTTTAGAAAATATTGTTTTGAAGGAACATAGATTTTATACCAAAGAGAGAATAACATTACATGAAGACTAAAATATCATGAAAAAATTATATTCATGATACAATATATCAAAGGTCGTTATATACACCTCATAAAATAATAGAGGTGCATAACATAAAATGGATATGTAAATACTAATAAATTTAAGGATAATAATTATAGATTAAATTAATGTATGTTATATAAACCACATAAAATAAATGAGTGGTGAATATGACAGAAGTCACGGAGAAATAAAAATGATACTAGAAATCCCCTTACCTTAAGTCTTAACTTCCTAGGTATACGTTCAAAAATATTGTATAATAAATATAATTTTATTATAAATATTCCAAAAAATATATATATTCATGTATATAATATCATATATACTTTACTTATTACTTTATATTACTCTCTTATTAATAATCCCATGTTAAAGTTATGTTTCGGGTAATAACTGCTTTGTTTTTCATTCATGTTTTGACTTGTTATCTTTTTTACTCTTACATAGATCATGATTTAATAATATTAAGAATTATAACCATGATATAAATATCATATATATTTAGTATATATGTATTCATGGTGATTCATAAAATTTATATATAGAAAATAAAATACACCGTTCATGAAGACGGTAGATTGTACGTACGTATGAATGATGTTTTCATTTTCTTTTCATATTAAAAGAAATAAAATTATGTGATATATTATTATTAAATAATAGTTTTTATGTTATATATATCATATATATTCACCATACATTTGAAATAAATATGAGAAATTATTCACATAGCATCATGGAGATGGTAAGCCATACGTACGCATGAGTGATTTTATCATTTCTCAAAAGATTAGGTGGTAAAGTGGTAGATAAGATATTATAATTAAAAAAGTATAATTATTTCATAAATATAATATATAAACATTAAACCTATAATAATTACCAATCATAAAATATGGTGAAGGAAAATGAATTGTATCACTATGTGGAGACGGTAAGTCATACGTACGCATGAGCAATACTTTCTTTTCTTGTTTGATGGGAAAGGGGATGCATAGTGGTGTGTTCATAATAATAAAAAAAATTCAGAATATTTAGGATTCTGAAGTTATTATTTTACGATAGATATCATATATTTAGAGGGTATATAGAAGATTATAGAAAGAGAGTGATCGGTTAGAGCGATTACCTCTTCTTCAAAATGGCTCATTTAGATCTCCTCTAAAGAAATCTAGAGTTGGTCTTTTGGAAAGACCATAACCTCAAAAATATAGATAGGTAATTTTAGAAGATAATTCGGAATATTTTGGTTGATATTTAATGATAAAAGTATTGAAATGATATGAGGGAGGAGGTTTTCTTTTATAATGAAGGTGAGGGTCACTTTTAGAAATTCACAAAACTATTAAATTAAAATAAATTAAATCTCAATAAAAATACCTCTAAATGGAAATTTATTCAAAAATAATGTGTGAGAGGGTGGTAATACTGTAAAAATATATATTAGAGAAGTTTTTTTGTAATTTTAAACCTTATCTTTTTTTATTAACCATTAGTTATCCTATTTTAATTTTAACTAAGGTAACAACATTTTCAATATTAAAAGGTGGATATTTTTACTTATAAGGTATCAATTAAAACTTAAATGGTCAATTTATGATTTTTTTACTATAATTTATCCACTTTTTCATTATTTATGATTTTTATGATTTTTAACTAATTTAATAAAATATTATTTTCATAAAATATTATTTTCATAAAATATTATTTTCATAAAATACCATTAGTGTTAATTTTGACACTATTCATTACATTGACTTTAAGAAAATCAAACCAGTAAGCTAACTTCGAACCAATTCACTTAATACACCCCTAACATGTCATATTAACCTAGTAAATTAATGTATCACATTAATTAAGTTAAATTTTATTTAACTTAATATTTCTAATAGAACTTAATTGGGTTTTCATTAATTGAATAATTACCACATCATCATTGTGTAATTATTTATGAAAATTATTTATTCACTAAATTTTAAAAATAAAATATAATGATGTATATAAAACTTTTATATTTAATAATAATATATATAGTTGAGCATATCTTCTATTTTACCCCATATTAAAAATATTGTACTTATTAAAAGTATGAGTGTGAAATTTTGTCACTCTCTTTGATTTTAATAATATTCAAGTCATTTTCATGGGAAAATGTCCATTAAAGTATTCAATTTAGAAACTTATGTGTTAAAATTAAAATTAAATTCATCCAATAAAATTTGTTCAAGTGTTAGGGTCATTTTATAATCCTTATCACTTTATTTTTAACCTAAATTAATTACCATGTTAAGGGATCCTTACCACCTGAGGTCAACATTGAGTCCCCGGTGGATGATGTGACTTGGAAGCAACCTAAGCAATGGAGGAGAGGCCGACATCCGCAGGGAAGGGGTGGTGGTCGGCGCCCCCAATGATGACCCTCTCCTTTTTTCTAATTGTTTTTTATTGTTGTAGTAGTGTTCGATCACTGACATTTTTTTTGCTGTCTCCATCTTGTATGCTTGATTTTATTTTCTTTAATAAATTTTGGGATCATGGGTTCACCCATGATGTACCTTTCTGGTAAATTAATTACCATGGTAACAAGAATTACCAATATTACTATTCATATTGTCCAAAAATAAAAGGGGTATATTTAATAAATTTATACCTTATGATTCTAAATATGGAATCCATTTTTAAAAATTCAAAACATATAAATAGATAGGATTAATTTAAAATTAATCCTGTAAATGGAGTGAGAAAATGGGTTTTTTAAGTTAAAATGTTCAAAAGAATGAAATGTTTTTATATCCAAATTCAATGTGAAATTGATTCTAATGAACTAAATTGAATTAAATGATAAAAAATTTATCTAATTATACTTTAAAACCAATTAAAAATATAATTTAACACTATAAATTATTTATATGAAAAATCTATTTTTAATTTAAAATGCAATATTTTTTACTATTCATCATAACATGAAACTTCTCAAAAAAATATCAAAAGTTCACCCAAAGTAAATATTGATATTAAAATTTCAAAAAATAAGTTTATTTTTTCAAATATAATATATAAAAGTGTCAAAAACTAGATTTTTAATAAGTGCATCATCAAAAGGTGGCAAAACTACCTTTTTAGAAAAATACTTCTTTTATGCGTAAAATTGGATTTGTTCTTATATCATATCTAGAAAATCCATAAGATGAATGTTAAAAATTAGATTAAATATATTATATATATATTATTAATACAATAAAACAATATTTATTTGTTTGTTTATTGGTATAAAACACACTTGTGCAAATTTAAATAGTTTTTTAGAAAAATATTTCCTTTTATTTTAGAAATGCTTTTACATTAATTTATAACTAATTGGTAAAAAATTATATATAAATGTGTAAACCATAATTATATAATTCAGTTAATATTTTTCATACCCTCCATTCTAAGTTCTAGGTTATAATTTTCATATTTAAATAATTACAATAATAAAAATATGTTTCGTAGGAACTCAGTATTGCGTGTAATGTAAGATAATAAAATGTTATGTGTAACAAAAGACATAAAATTATTTAAAAAATATATATCTCAAAAAAATATTGCGGTGCTACCTTCTACCCCCCTTAAAAATAATTTCACCCTTGAATTTCATCTTGATTATCATAGGTTTAATACTTGAAAGTTTCTTTCATAGAAACCCACATCATAAAAATGAATACTAAAACTTGCTATTAAAAAGGGAAATTTGGATACTTAACGGTTACCCAAAGTAACTCATAACTATATTTCCACATAGGTTAACATAGGTGGAAAGTGAGAATATGGACATGGAAGAGAAATCTAACTATCAAGTTCTAATGGAGAGTGATAGAGAACACGGTCAAGATAAATTTAACAATCATAAATCCATAAATATGTGATGATCTAAGAGACCATTTGATTCATCAAAAAAGAAGGTAATAGGATAATATTTTTGATATCAAGACCCTTTCCCTAGAGTTGAATAATTTTCATGATAATAAATACTTACTTGATTTCATTACATTTCATAAGCATGTCTCTTCCTTTCATTGTGCCTTGATTAATTTCCACTTCATCTCTTATTCCAAGAAATAAAGGTGTATTTTTCATTCCTAAATAATTAGTAGATCATGAGATCCATATAATGATAGGTTATTTAATCTACATTAACATTACAACAAAATGGTTAACAGAAGTTATCCAGTATGCATAAATCCTCACATGGTGAGATAATACTTTAACCTCTAAAACCTCATCGGAAGCTTAACATAAATTGTTCCATAAATATTTAACCTTATAACCCTTCTAAAAGTTGAAAGTCCAAAACTTTAGAAATAAGGTCACTTAATTTCTAAAAAACACATCATCATTGATCCCCCATATATCATAAAGTAGATCTTGCTTTTCATATACCAGACATGTGAATACCTTCATCATGTATTCTGTAAAACCATATTGAATACACACATGCTTCTTCATTCCTTATATAAGATCTTTTCTTATAAAAAAACATTTTCATCGGAATATTGGGTTCATACTTGTACTAATAAAATATGTTTCATTATTCCAAAATCCAATTAGATCATCATGTGAAATTTTACTAACATGTCAACAATAAGATTTTCATAGGGTTCATTCATACAAAATAAAACATGAAATTCCCAAATAAAGAGAGAAGGATAAGTATTCCCTAATTATCATGGTTCACTTTATACATTTTGATAGCATGATATTTTCCATTTTCATTTTTATTTGGAGGTTTTTATGGCTTATCTTCCATATTAGTCCTTGGATTGGGAACTTATTTGCATAATTCCTGAACTCCTTGAAATTGAAACACTGAATTGTGGGAGGTGTATTTTGTGGATCTTTCTCATTATTCACATCATTAGCTAACTTATTCCCATCACCTTGTAATTTAGCTGCTCAATGAACTTCCTTTCCACACTTATAACACCCTATTTTCCCTTTCAGGCATTCACCTAAGTTCTTATTCCCACATTTCTGGCATAAAGAACCCTGAAATTTCTTTCCACCATTTAATTTTTCATGAGACTTGATCTTCCTTTTCTGATAAAAACTATAGGTTTTGTGGGAATATTCAATTTCTATTTCTACCTTCATTTCACATTGAATGACTTATTCATATCTACCAAAGTCTCTTATTTCCAAGGCCTTTTAGAGACTTGGTTTCAGGCCACCAAATAATCGATCAATTTTTCTTTCAGGGGTGATGATTTACCTAGAAGTATACTATGAAAGTCTTGTAAAATTATCTTCATATTTACCAATAGATTCATCATGATTTTTCTTAATATCAAGGAATTAATTCTCCATATTTTTTTGTAGAATATGAGGGAAGTACTTACTGAAAATTATCCCCTTAAACTCTTCCCATTCTATAGATTCAATTTCTTCTTATTCCCTTGTGTTATTAATAAGATTCCACCACTGATTAGATTCAAATTTCAAATGATAAATATCCAAAATTATTTTTTCATGTTCTAAAAAGTGAAGGAATAAAAATATCTTTTTAGTGGTACCAATCCATTATTTAGTAAAAAGTGGTTCAAAAGACCCACTGGAAGAAGGTGAGCATTGCCTCATGAAGGACTCAAAAAAACTTATTCCCTCCTTTTCTCATTTGGAATTCCATCATGATTCATAGTTTGTGTGAGTATAGTGATGAGATTTTTCATCCCAACTTCCATAACATTTTCTTTCTCAAGAGGACAATAATTGCATTGACCATCCCATTCAGCATTAACGTGGTTCCTTTGGGTTCCATCCATTGACTAAAACCAAAAATAATAGTGTGATAAACACTAGTCATACTGGAAAAACCACATAATCAAGGTGAATTTCCTTAAATCTATAACATCATAGGTTTAATATTATGATATTCATGATCATTATGAAAACTATGTGATTGTAACATATACTTAGACTTATCCTTAGGGATAATACTAATTTTTTCTCATCCAAGTTTCCAAAGGTTGACTAAACCTTTCCTTTGATACCAACTATAAAGACCCAGGATTTTTAAACATGGTTATTACATATTTTTAAATGAATACTCAGTACATTATGAAAACACATGCCTGAGGACCATAATAGTTTAGTGACTTTAGAAACTTAGAAAACATTCTTCTAATTTTGTGAAATATCTTCAACATCTCCCATAAAGATATTCTACTTTAGTACTCCTACTTAAAACCTTTCTTTATAACATGGGGAATAGAAACATAAGAAAGGGTGAGATCATATACTCAATAAGGGTAAACATGGAATATATGTAATCATAAGATGGGAATATGGGTATGAAAACATGATCATAACATTTGAATATCATACCCTTCATTTCAAATATCATATAAATGATTCATGACATAAATATTGGCAGATCATAAGTCATGAGTCATAATAAAATCAAAGTACATGATCCACGAGAGTATAACAATGGCATAAGACATGGAAATTGTGGTATAAAAATATGTTTATAATATCTTATGTCAATGATACCCACAAAGATATTCATACTATGTTGGGCTTGGTCTAGTCACCTTTTTACCAACTTTGGGCTTGGGATAGCCTCCTGTGTACCTTCTAGTTTTGGGATTAGGATGACCTCCTATATACCCTCTTGTTGCGGGATTAAGATGACCTCCCATGTACCCTTTTGTTGTGGGCTTAGTGATAACCTCCCATATAACCTTTTTTTGTGGGATTATGATGACCTCCTTTGTACCCTTTTTTTGCAGGCTTAGGATGACCTCCCATGTACCCCTTTGTTGCGGTCTTAGGATGACCTCCCATATACCCTTTTATTGTAGGCTTAGGATAACCTATCATGTTCACTTTGATCTCATAGAACATTTATCATTACTAAATGAATTTTAGGTAGATATATTTCCCACATTTTACATAATGAAATCATATATATATATATATGTGCCATAGGATTTTAAACCGTTCATCACATTAGAAATCATGAAAAGAAATGGTTTTTATAAACATTTCATCATAGAATATCACATTAAAGAGTAATGGGATTCATCTAAACAATTCCATAAAAAAATAAAATATTCAATGAAAAAATAAGAATGGTATGCTTGGATCATATTCCCATTAATTCATGAGTAACACCAACGGATGGCATCTTAGATGGAAAATAATTTGGAAATATATTTTTAAAACATTTCTTGAGGAAAATATCCTTTCCTTTTTGAAAAATTATTTTTAAATCATAAAACATTTATCAAACCATTTTTATTAGAAATAACATTTAAAACTTATAAAGTAATCTTTGAAACCATTTTAAACATCTTTTAAATTCATTTTATTGAAAATTCTTAAAATATCATTTAAAACACTTTTAAAACATTTTTAGAAAACATTATTTTAAAGGAACACAAATTTCCAACTGAAAAGAGAATAACATTACATGAATCATAAAATATCATGAAAATAATTATATTCATGATAAAACATTTCAAATGGTAGTATATATACCTTAAAAATAATATATGTTCATAACATAACATGTGTCTCAAAGAAGGCAAATTGAGACAAAATTACATTACCGATTTAGTAAATTTTGAACCGTAAACCCCATGAAAGAGAGATCATAAAATGAATATGTAAATACACATAAATTTAAATATAATTATCATATATTACATTAATTTTCATTTTATACGCCATGCAAAATAAATGAGTCATGAATATGTCATAAGTTTAGAAGAAATAAAAATGAGACTAGAAATCTTCTTACCTTAAGTCTTGACTTCCTTCATATACATTCAAAACTCCTGTATAATAAATATAATTTTATTATAAATCTTAAAAAACTATATTCATATATATAGTACTATATATTATTTACTTATGAATTTATATTACTTTCTTATTAACAATCTCTTGTTAAAGTTATGTTTCAGGTAATAACCACTTTGTTTTTTGTTCATCCTTGGACTCGTTATCCTTGGTCCACTTACATAGATCGTGATTTCATGATATTCATAATTATAAAAATAATATAAATATCATATATATATATATGTATTCATTATATATTTATTCATTTTGATTCATAAAATTTAGAGATAAAAAATAAAATACATCGTTCATTGAGATGGTAGGTCGTACGTATGTATGAACGTTGTTTTCATTTTCTTATCATATTAAAAGAAATAAAAGTATATGATATATTATCATTAAAAAATAATTTTTATGTTATATATATCATATATATTCATTATATTAATCCTTATTACCATCCATGTGAAATATATATGATAAATGAATCACATAGCATTATGGAGATGGTAAGCCATAAGTATGCACGAGCGACATTATCATTTCCCAAAAGATTAGGTGGTAAAATGGTAGATATGATATTATCATTCCAAAAGTATAATTATATCATAAATATCATATATAAACATTAAAACCATCATAATTACCACTCATAAAATATGGTTATGGAAAATGAATTACATCACTACGTGGAGATGGTAAGCCATACGTACTCACAAGTGATACTTTCTTTTCTTGTTCGATGAGAAAGGGGTTGTATAATGGTGTGTTCATAATCATAATAAAATTTCAGAATATTTAGGATTATGAAATTATTATTTTATGATATATATAATAGATTTATAGTAGGTATATAAGAGTAGAAAAAGAGAGTGATTGGTTAGAGCAATTACCTCTTCTTCAAAATGGCTCATTTAGATCTCCTCTAAAGGTCTCTAGATTTAGTCTTTTGGGAAGACAAAAACCTATAAAATGTAGATAGAGAAGTGGATATGATAATTTTTCAGATTTTGGTCAATATAGAAGGCTCAAATTGGTGAAATGAGATGAGGGTGGAGGTGTCCTTTCATAATGAAGGTCAGGGGCACTTTTGGAAATTATCAAAACTATTAAAACTAGAATGGTCTAGAAAGATTCTAACACCTTTAACATTCAAAAGAGGGGGAAGATTTTGAATGACCTCAATCTTAAAATTATCGGCCTCTATGCCTCTCCTAGAAACCTTGTGACCAAGAACAATTCCTTCGGTAACCATGAATTGGCATTTCTCCCAATTAAAAACAAGATTAGTCTCTAGGAATATTTCTAAAACAAGTTCCAGATTTATTAAACAACTCTCAAAAGTGATCCCAAAAATGGATAATTCATCCATAAAAACCTAAATGATCCTCTAAATCATATCTGAAAATATTTCCATCATGCATCTCTAAAAGGTAGTCAGTGCACCACATAATCCAAAGGGAAATCAACAGTAAGAAAATGTCAAAAGGGGGAATGTGAAAGTGGTTTTATCTTGGTCTTATGGGAATATAGGAATCTAGTTATAACTATAATATACATTCATAAAATTGATGAATTTATTACTAGGTAACCTCTCAATCATTTGATCTAGGAATGGCACTGGAAAATGATCCTTTCTAGTTGAAAAATTCCTCTTTCTATAATTGATACAAACTCTCCACTTGGTGGATTTTCTAACTTGAATTTGATAATTTTTCTCATTGGTATCAATAGTGATTCCTCCCTTATTAGGTACTACTTAAACCAAACTAACTCAAGTACTATCAAAAATAGGGTATATAATTTCATCATTAAGTATCTTGATAACCACCTCTCTCACAACCACTTTTATGTTCGTATTTAGCCTTCTTTGACCCTTAACTATAGGTTTATGATTAGGTTTTATAGGTATACTATGCATAAAAAATGAAGGAATAATCCCTTTGATATCTTAAATGATCTAGATTATGGCATTTTTTTACTTTTTAAACATGGATAACAACTTTTTCTCTTGGATTTTATCATGTTCAGTAGAAATAATGATTGGAAGTGAAGAGTTCTCACTTAAATATGAATATTTCAGGTGTGATGGTAAATTTTTAAGCTCAAGTTGTGGTACCTCTTCACTAGATAGAAGAATATTGGTCCTAGGAGGTTTAAGTTATTCATCATATTACTTAAAGTGAGTGTAAAATTTTGAAAAATTCTCAATTTCATGTTCAAAAATACACTTTTCTTCACTGTTGTCCAAAATGGATAGCTCTTTGCACTCAATTTCCAGATTTGATTTTAAAATATTTTTCTTAGAAAATTAATCAAAGTGATGGAATAGCTCCCCTCAAATGCATCAAAATGTCCCTCAAATTTGTTTAAGGTAAGAAAATCAACCTCGAGCTCTCATAGAAATTTCCTAAGCTCTAAAACAAAAAAAATCATCTTCTTGATAGCTCTCCAAATCTGGAACATCACTATTTTATAAATCTAGAAGATTTATCATATTCTCATTTTTAACACCTTCAAAATTTTGGGAATTTTTTTATCATCATCCACTTCAGTATATTCATCAATAGTTTATTTAATAAATTATTCTTGATGTTTTAATGAGACCTCAACTTCTAACATTTCAACTCTAGAAAATTTCTCACCAAAGGTTGGCTCTTTCACATTCTTAAACACATGAAACTCTTTTTGTTCACCAAACATAAAAACCAAACTATCATTTCCCAAATTGATAAATTATCCTCTAATGTTTAAGAAGGGCCTACCCAGAATGATAGGTACTTCTTGGTCACATTCCATTTCTAGAACAAGGAATTTGGAAGGTAATAATAGCTTACCAAATCCTACTAGTAGGTCATTGGATTTTCCTATAGGATGTATAAAAGATTGGTCATGCAATTATAAGACCACAATGGTAGGTTAAAATTCTCATAAACCCAAATATTTAAATAGTGATAAAGGAAATAGATTTATGCTTTCACCATGGTCACAAAGACAGTTCAATTGACCACTATCCTTAAGGTGTAGGGAATGAAAAAACTCCATAGATCTTTAAGATTTTCTGGAATTCTATTTTGAAGAATAACACTACACTCTTCAGTGAGGCTGTAAGTAGCGAACTATTCCAGTGTTTCCTTATTTGGAACAATTTTCTTAAGATATTTCAAATATTATGGATTCTGAATTAAAACTTGGATGAAAGGTATATTCACATGGTTCTTATTAAAAATCCAAAGGAATTGAAGCAATTCAAGTTTGTTATTTTTAGATTTCAATATTTTAGGAAAAGAGATGGATGGGGGGAAATTCTAAAGAACGGAAGGCATTTCCTCAATTTCTTAAATAATTTTTTCTTTACCTTTATAATTTTTCATTTTAGATTCTTTTTATTCAAGATTTTTATATGAAACAACTTGATTTACTTAAGTTTCAATAGTGCTATCCAAATTTCCATATTTATTGTTACCTAGATTTTTTTGTTTGTATTTTTTAATATTTTTATTTTGAACACTCCTAAGGTCATATCTAACCACATCTTGAGTTTTTAAACCACTCCTAATTACCACACCCATGAAACTCTCCCTAGGGTTCATTTCAATTATACTTGGAAACTTTCCTTTTTTACTTACCACTTAACTCTCTAGCCAATTGACTGAATTGAGTTTGAAGGTTGGTATTTTTAGTTTTATGTTTCTCCTATTGAGATTCCATCCTACTCATCATTTGATATATCTTAGAAATAAATTATCTCTCAAAAATACCTTGGAAATTAGAAGATTCATCCATTTTTTGGTTTTGAAATTGTGGTTTGGGATAATAAGAGAAATTAGGTGGTTGTTGTATTATCTTTCCTTGTTCTTTCCATGAAAGGTTTAGTTGATTTCTATAACTATAATTATAGTTTTTTTAAAATGTATCATCCCTATATGAAAATCTAGGACCGTATCCTACATAATTTTCATCTTTTTTTTTGTTTTTATAGGCAATTCAAAATTAGGACAAAAGTTCTTAGTGTGACTAAACATCCAATATTGAGAAAACTACTCTCTAAGAAATTTATTTTGACTTTGACATCCCACTTGTTTTACACTTAGTTTTTCATTTTGGTTCATTATAGATTGAATTTTTTCTTTTATTTTAGTCAAATGAGAGTTCATTTACATACTAGAGGTAGTGTTTTTTCTTCCTCTACTCACTCTTTTCCCCCTAGAATTTTTTTTGTTGAGAATTCAAACAAATATTGTTGAAAATATATATCAACTCCCCATCAGTTTTATCATTATAATTTCCACCAGTAGATTGGTCAACTAAATTATATCCTAAGGAAGAAAATCATTCATAAAAGTTATCCTTGAGGAGATGAGATGGGAATTGGTACTAAGGACACTCCCTAAGGAGTTCCCTGAATCTATCCCAAGTCTCATGAAAGGCTTCTTCATCCTCCTACTAAAAGTATCTGATTTTTGTTCTATGATCTCCCTTAAGTCTTTATGGATATAATTTCATGACCAACAAATTAAAAATTTACTCCCAACTTTCAAAAATATTTTCATATATACCTAATAAAAAATTATTTACATTTCCCTTAATATAAAAGAGAAACACCCTCATCCTAATCTCATCCTCGTTAAGACCTTACAGAGGCAACTATTGCACAGTGTTATAAAAGATCCTAATTAAGGATAACGAGTCTTCATTAGATAAACCATTAAATGCTGGAAAAGTAACATATATGATTGTTTAAAATCATAATTTTTTGCCCTGAGTGTCAATATAATGGAATATGGATTAATATACACCTGAAGTAGTTTAAAATATCTTATCCTAGGTTGTTTATTTTTCTAAATAATGAGTTCAATTTGAATATTTTGTTCATTATTTCTGGAAGATCACTCTCAAATTTTCAATTTCAATTATTTTATCTTTCCTTAGAGCTCTAAAACGTTTTTCAATTTCAGGTTTTTATGGTCTCTAACTCTTGATAAGTAGATCGTATGTGTATACATGAAGAAATAAAAATAAATTTCCTATAGTAAAGCGAGGTTCGGTTTTCTTTTGAACAAATTTTTGATTGATTGGTTTTTTGTTTTACTTTTAAGATTTTTTTCCCTTTGGACATGAAAAGACCTCCCCAGAAATAGTGCCAATTTTTGATAGCCTGTCATTTAAAATATCAAACATAAATTTATAATTCTCCCAAGTTATAAAACATTGAATAACCTTAGGTTCGGTATCAAGGAAGTAGTGTGTTTATCCTAGTGATCTCCCAAAAATATTTTTGTATTTTTTTTATTTTAAAAGCATAAAAAGAATTTTGGAAAACTGTAATGATGAAGGATAAATAAAAGTGATAATAATAGAAGTAGATAAATCAAAGAGAAATATGAAAAAGAAGAGAATAAGGAAATTTAGTGAGAACAAAACTAGTTTTAGAAGAAAATGGGGAATTTCAACTGTATGGTTTAAAATAATTTCTCCATTTACAGAAAATTTATTATAGTGCCCCTATAGAATTTATTAGGTTAATCTACTTCACCAAGAGAGTAAATTATGGAGGGATGAATCTTACAGCTCTTCACTTACAAGATTCAACCAACCTCAAAAGTTTTGAGGTAATACCATTAGAATAAATCTCTCAAAAAGATTATGATCTTTGAATGAAATCGCAAAAGGTGCAACAATATTTAAAAAATAATGACATAGAGAAGTAAAATGAAACCAAACAACTTCGACCTCTCCACTACCTATCACTGACCTAAATTTTTATATAAAAAACACTCAACCTCACTCAATGAGTGCTCAATGTAGTGGTACGAACACCTCTCTCCTTGAACAGTGAACAATAATGTATGGAATGACTTCATGTGCATGAATGCTCTCTTAATTATGAAATGAATCACAAGTTCAAATCACATTCTCAAAGAATGTATTCTATGAAAAAGTGATCATCACAAGATCAATAAATCACATAAAATCTCTTTAGATTCTCTATTGATTGTCTAGGAGGAAAATAGAAAAAAATAATAGAGAAGAAGAAAGCAGAAAAATGTTCCTACAAATGAGTGTGTGGTCGCATCACTTCACTTCATGTTTGTAATTTACCAATAATGAAGAAGATAGTGATGATAAAAATGATATTCAATATCCAATAAACTTTTATTTTTTCCTATTAGAACAGTTCTGAAAATTATCCCTCCATGTTTGGAGGTAGTAAAACAAAAACAGAGATCTAAAACGTAAGGAACAATTTTTATTTACAAATTGAGAAAATTACAATAGAGGGAGAAAATGAGATAGAAGAGAGATAGAGAAAAATCATGTCCAGAATAGAATTAAGTTCACCTAATCAATAACTGAATCCTAAAATTTAAAGACATGCAAAATAAAATATTAACAAACTAACAAATCAGGTAGAGAACTCCATGTGGAAACTTTCACTGTTGGCAATGCTCTTTAAGCGGTGCAAGAAAAACTCCTCCAAAAAAACACTTCCTAAATATGGACATTTTTTTGGATTTGTTCAATATAGTGGATGACTCCAAAATTTTCCAAAGTAGCTAACAAAATTTCACCACCTCAATAAAATATATTCTCACTAAATTCATATTTTAATTCCAACAATTCCCCTATAATTTATGATGCCTCTACTTTTTTAGATAGGTGATTATTTTTTGCAGACTAGCTAATCATTACATGTCAATTTCTATCTTCAAAAGCCCAGGTGACAGGCCCAGAGGGCTTTGTTAATTCCCTACGGGTCTATGAAAAATAAAAATTTATAAAAATCAAACTATGCTACTTAATTAATTAAAATAAGTATAGCAGCATGTCGATATCGATCCAAAGAGACGGTGAAATTAGTTTTATTAGATTTTAAAAAGATTTAATTCTATTAATTTGTAGAAAGATGTGAGAAAATATTGGTTTGATTGATTTTGAGAAAGAAAAATGAAAACAAAGCAGATTGATTGATTTGTTTGAAAACAATTTTGAAAAGCACACCAGGGTTTTGTAATTTCAGGGTTTAAGTGTAATTGAATTTTAGAAAATAGATTGATTGATTCATGATTGGTGTCAGAGTCAATATGAGGAAGATCCAATGGTCATGGTATCTCCTCCTCAATGCGGCAATACATTATTTCCCTTGGTTCGGTAATTTAGGGTTTCACCGAATCAAGTTTGTCTCGATACCATATTTAAACCTGATTTCCCCTAAAGTTGACAATGGTCATGCCTTCTTTAGGGTTGTTAGTTGTGAAATATTAAATAATAAGCACATAACTTGACACAAATTATAATTTAAACATAATTGAAAAAATTAAACATTGAGTAATTTAACAATTAAACAACCAAAAGAAAAAAACACTATAATTAACCAATAATAGACACAATTAATCATTAAATACACAAATTATACATCAAAAAAGATGTGGTAAAACACATGAAAAAAGGTCCACATAAAATTCTCTCACACTTAAAATGTTGCATGTCCTCAATAAACCACTCAATCACATTCAGTGGAAGATAAAAGATCTCAAAATAGAGAAATTGAAATGTCACTAAGAATTGATTTTCATAGTGATTTTCCCTAATGGACTCTCTCAAGTAGAAAAATATGAATTTCCTCTCAAATTAAATTTATTGAGTAAAAAAATTGATTATTGTTTTAAAAAAATGATTTAAATTGAAAATATTCAAGAGAATTTAACAAATGACAATTTTCATCTAAATGAAACTCCAGACTTCTCTTTACCTCCAGGAGAACAGGCTCACATAATTAAAAGACATAATAATTAGACACGCTATTTGGATGAGCAAATTTAATAATTAAAATCAGTATAAATAACATATCCAGCTTCTTAAGAATAAAGAATCAAAGAGAATGAAATAATGAGTTCAACCTGGATTAGGGTTTTCATTTCATAATTCATTTAGATGCATGTCTTATGAGTAAATTCTAATAAATAAGTTCAAAGTCAATGATAATTGTATAACATTCTCCCAAAAATTTTACCGAGATCCATTTTTTCCAAGAGATAAAGAAAAATGATTTACCCAATTAAATTCATAAGTTAATAGATATTAATCTCTTCAAAGCGGCTTCACAACTTTCAAATTTGAGAAAAAAATTCAGCTAGTGAAAAATCCTAACTAATTGAAAGCGCGGTCGATTGTCGCCTATCGACCGGTCAAGGTTCTGGTGCTCTGCTAATGTGTATAGAAGCACTCTGGTCGAATCCTCAGCGATGATACCTTTTAATAGTCAGTTGTTTTTAGTTAATTATATTCTGATTTGGGGGTTTGTTTGCAGAGCTTATGAAATAATTTATGGATGGTGTTTGATTTAACAATTTGACAAAGATTGGGGTGAGTTCATTGTTGGGGATTTAAGCTTATGATATCATTGAGCTTTTCTTTATATTGCATTAAATTAATACCTACTTCACAAGATGATTTTGATTGGAATTATCAAGTGTTAAGGCTTTAATCCAAGTCGTAACTTAACTTAGGGTTCTAATAATAATCATTATTTGTTTATAGTAATATATTTGTGGTTGAAATAATCCATGGAATCCACATATTAAACAAAACATGTCATTAATCCATGACATATAAAGTTCAACATACGCAATATTAACTCAAAGAATACTGTTTCCCTCGGAATTCGGGGATGACCTCCTGGATGGGAGATTCAAACGTTCCGATCGGTTTCTAACAGGTTTGTTCGTATAATCAGAAACATCCAATGATTCCACATCCACTTGGACCTACTTTCCAAAGGTAGGCGCTCATTAGTTTGTGGACTGATGAGGCTTAGGAATTTGCATTGGTCGAGAGGATGGGAGGTCGGACTCATCACACCTTTTTTAGGGGAATTATTGTCTATTCCGGGACTCTCTTTATAGATTTAAGTTATGTTCGTGAATCCTTATTACATTACCAAGTATAAAATGAGCTTTCCTTCAGTTTTGACAATCAATGATTAAATATGTAAGAAATTTAGAGAATCTTTTATATGTATTCGAGGTTCTTCATCAATAGAGAATCATATGTATCAATTTAGAGATTCTTGGTCAACGGTATCCTTAAAAACATTTATATAAAAGTCTCTTAGTCGTTATGATGACCATGCTGGTTTTAAAGCCACTCAGTGGGGCACTTGAAGTTTATTGTCATTCAGAAGGACATGGATTATTTCAAAGTTGGGATCGAACCCGTAGATGGGCTACCTACGTATCCTTTGTTTTGGAAAAGGAATCAGAACCCATGTAGTTCAAGTAAGGGAGTATGATGTTTATGATTGATGGCTCAAAGAAGGATGTCATAATTACTTTTACCCTCTAAGTTCACGTGATTCATGCTCGGTGTGAGAAACAAGAGGTATCGGTAATAGAATAGACAATTGGGCCATGAAAGATGTAATCATAAGAAATGGTTTGGGGCTTATGTATGTATGACTGCCCAGATAAATGAAGATTAGGATTTACTTTAGGGAGAAAATCCAAGAACAGGGTCCATAAAGGTATATGTGCTTCATGGAGATTTGAATACTCTAACTTGGGACTTATTCCTGAAAAGGAAACCTAGATTATGAGAGGATTGATGATTGGGTTTTACTCCTGAGAAGGAATCCCAAATCAAAGGTAAATTAGGACTGGTTAAAGAGAAATTAAGGGACTTGGGACTTACTCCTGAAAAGGAAGCCCAAATTTATGACTGGGGATTATTCCTAACAAGGAATCCCAGGTTAGGGGACTTGGGGCTTACTCCTGAAAAGGAAGCCCAAAATTATGACTGGGACTTATTCCTGAAAAGGAGGTCCAGGTTAAAGGATTATGACTGGGACTTACTCCTGAAAAGGAGGCCCAGGTTAAGAGATTATGACTGGGACTTACTCCTAAAAAAGAGGCTCAGGTTAAGGATTAAGGTTTGGGGCTTACTCCTGAGGAGGATTCCCATATTTGGAAACTTTTAGGAATTTGGGTCTTACTCCTGAGGAAGATGCCCAGGTTAAAGGACTTATAACTGGGGATTATTCCTGAAAAGGAGACCCAGGTTAAGGATTCTCTCATCTTAAAGGATGAGGTTGAATGAATGAACTCTCAATCTTTAGTGACATAAAGATGTATAAATCACTATGTTTTGAGAGATATTCCACAGAATTCCTTTCAGATAAGGAAGTCAAATCAAGAAATCATGCCATAAATGACTTTGAAGAGTGTCTTGAAGACTGAATCTTGAATAGGAAAGGTGTAATGGCTTAAGAGGGATAAAATGGGTAAGATGGGCACCCAAAAAGGCAGGGGCGCGCAAGTCTGGGCAGTCGCGCAGGTACTGCGTGGGTGCGCAAGTATTGGTCGCGCAGGTATACCTGCGCGACATGTGTAGGGTACTTGCGCGATGTTCAACCAGCATTGAAATACTTGAGCGACTCTTCATTAAGGCCTTTAGAATCCTCTTGAGGTTCTTCCAGAAAAGGGACGCGTAAGTTCTATCGAAGGAGTAAGGCGGTGCGCAAGTGTGGTCACTTCCCTTAAGGGCTAGCCACTCAGGCGCGCAAGTGTTGATGAGTTTCAACACTTAGGCCTTCCTCCCTCTCTTTAGATCTTCCGTTCTAGGTAAGAAATTACCTTAGAAGTGTTCCGGAATCTTTGAGAAGAGACTTGGGTGTCGGGAGCTTAAATCCGAGTTTCTGGAAAAAATCCTCCTCGAATGGGGGCCCACAGGGTCTATTTATAGGCAGGAGAAGACCCCGGGCGGTTATCTTTTAGGTCGCGCAAGTCACTTGCACGACCATAGTGCGTCGCGCAAGTCCACTTGCGCGACTATGAGGGAACTTGCGCGACCTATAGGCAAAGTTCTCCTTGTTCATCCCTTTTTTGATTTTTGATGTTTTCTTCAAAGGTTGAATCACTTTAATCTCAGATATTCCCCTTTTCCAATCTTTAGATTCTGTGACGAAAGGAGCGTCAACAAATACTCATCAAGCAAAAGCTCTCAATCACTTAATATCTCCAAATTATAACTCACCCCAATAATAGATTTAGTCATACATTTGGCTGTTTAATAATCTAGTTATAATTTTATGATGATGAATTAATAATTGAAGAAAAAAGAAAGGGATAAGAAAAGAGTTTTGCGCCGAACACACACACACGAACAATGATGAGAATTAAAAATGAACTTTAGATTGAATGAGAAAGCGAAATAAGGGAAGGGGATTCAACTGTATTTAAACTATTTTAAGAACATTAATATTAAACTATAGAAGGTGGATGAGAATAATAGATATTGAAGAAGAAACTTTCATTGAAACAGAATTACAAAGAAAGGACTTACAAGATTACAATAATGAAGAACACAAAAGTAAAAGAAAACAAAGAGAAGAGGAAGGGTATCTCAAGTGAAAAATTGAGTATGGCAGGTCCTACCAAGCCCTTGGAAAGGATTTGGTTGTGCCAATATGTGCTCCTCTCTTCTGAAATGTCAACTCCTTGCAAGGAGAGGAGAGTGATGTATTTATAGCCCAATGTTGTGGGCTGTTTTCATTCCAAAACTACCCCTCCACTTGCATCGCCACTTTGATAAATTAGAAAGTAGAATCTCGAGATAATATCTTCTTACAAGTTGTAGATAAATATCTCATCTATCTACTCTGAAAATTTGGTGGCCATTGGACTTAAGGAACCAAAGTTATGGTCGGTTGATTAAACAAAGTTAATCTGTCCATTTCAATCCAAACTTTTTGAATTCCAAAATGTGAATGGGTTTTTCAATAGTAAGATGCCTTCAAATCCGAATGATTTCTTAAACAAAGTCGGCCACCTATATATCCTATTTCACACTACAAAATATCAGCTTGATTTGATGATTACATCATGAGATATGTCATGAATAGTGTCCGGATTTTAATTCCCAGACAGAATGGTGGGTTGGACTTCAAAACATCATTTGGGCCCCTTATTTTGGGAGTTGGGCCCTGAAATTTTTATCCATGACTCCTTGCATTTTTATCCGAATGTTTGAGGAGAATTAATGAATTTTAACCTCTGTATTGAGCCCAGTAATTCAATCTTCATGATTGGTCCAGTTTCTTCACAGATTATGTGGGCCTTCTTGTGTGGTCCATATGACCATTCAAATGGCAGAATTGTCCAATGATTCCTTCTAATGATATGTGGGAAATTGAATAAGGAAACCTAAAAAATAAGAATCACACAATTTGGATCAGTAGAGTGAGAGTTATAAATAAAATAGTAAACCGACTCAATTGAACTACTTCTAAAAATGCTCAAAAATTATACTTAGTATTAAAACATTAATATTTCACACAAATTATGCACATTTCATATAAAATCAGTAAAGGGGGTATATAATAAATCATGAAAATATTAATATCATTGATGCATAAAAACTCACAATTTTGAAAAAATTTAAGGGTTTTTTATGGGATCACATTGAATTACATTTTAGCGCATTTAAATAACTCTCTCTTACACTGAAAACTCAACATTGTCCCCTATGTTTAGCTCTAAAGTGGGAGAAACAATTTTAAAAGTGTAAATTCCAAAAGATTTTGAAAATCAGCAGTGAAATGAAAGTTCAAGGGTCACATGTATGATCAAAAATCATTTTACCACACAAAAAAGCAATCACTGCATGTATAAGAGATACCCACTGGTTACTGCATTAACAAATTCAGTTCATATTCATGGTTTTCAAAGTAGATACATGTTAACATTTAAAGTTTAACAATGATTTTCAGCAAAGTGTTAAAATAAGAATGCACAACAAATTTTCAACACACATATGTAGTCAAAATAGTAGTTACAAGGAGATTTAACATGAGAAATTAATCACAAAAAAGAACTTAAATATCAAATTTTCAATGATTAAATACACCACCAATAGTGAGCATTATATTTTTATTCAACATGAAAATGAGAAGAATCAAAATTCAAAATTTGAACAATTGCTCCTCCAGTTAGAAGCTTTATCACTTGAAGTTCAATAATGTCACTCTTTTTCTTCGCAAAAAAGTCCCTCTGATTTCCCATTTCAAGCTCCTACAACTTGAAAAGAACAAGCATTAAAATCCATAATTTAGAGTACAACACAGAATAAAACCAGATTGAAAGTTCAAGGAGTTTGATTTAAATTGCTCCAACATGCAGCTTCTCTTGGAAATTAAAAATAATGGAATTTCTGCTCCAACACGATGAAAATTATTCTCACTACAACACTAACAAAACATACTTTAAAATGTACATGCCTTAATTTTTTTATGTACAACATAAAAGATTTTCAGAAAAATTAGTTTTGTAGCATGTTTGACATTTATTTTAGCAATTACAATCACCCAAAAACTAATACCAGAGTAGCAATGAAATTGGAAAATACCCCTCCCCCACACTTGATTTATAACATGTAATAGAAAATTAAACTCTTTAAAAGTTTAGGGTGGGAGGACACAACGTGGAAGCTCAGTTGGAGTGAAAGATGTTACCCAAGATAGGTTGTCACGTAGTGGAATGTTCTTTCGTCATATTTTTTTCTACAAAATAAAAACTACAAACATTTATTAAAGAAAGAAAAAATAAAACAAAAAATTCAAAACAATGTAACAAGAAAATCTTGATTTTAACGCCCCAAAGGGTACTGTATTTAGACTATCAACAGCTGGACAACCTTTGGTTCAACCCCGGGCAGACAATGGATGTGCCCTCTTGATTAAGAACCACCACAAATGATTCTTCCTGGAATCAGTGCCTTATAACTTATACATCTTGTGGAATGCCCCATTTTCAGCTTCCTTTATTTCCCCTTAGAATTATAGCTTCCATAGAGTAATAGAAAGAGGAACAAAATGTAGGGGTATGTCCCCTCTTCTTCAACTTGAGGAGTGATGTGAAAAGAAAGTAATTGGATGTGATTTTTCTTCTAGTTCAATCTCCCCTAACAATTCATTATTGAAAATTGCATATGTATCAACATCCACTTCTGAACAGGTGCATATCTCATAAACCAACTCTTGCTCTTCAACAACTCCGAAACTTGGAGTGACAATTGGATGTGGGAGTTCATGTTCCTCAATAGGTATATTATTAGTCTTCTCAAGATCCTCTAGGAAATTATGAAATTCAAACAACTCTTCAGAACCTAAGCAAGGAGAAGCATTATCAAAATCAGCTTCATTATACTCAAAATCAAATAAAAACAAAACTTCTTCCATAAAGCGAACAACTCCCCAAATTTGGTCAACTTGTTCTTCTTCATTGAAAGGCGATGCTCTTGGGAGTGTTTCCAAGTCAGGAGTGAGGTATTCAACCTCCTCCAGCCTGTCCTCAAAATGAAGCACCTGATTTGAGGTGTCTTCCATGGAAAAAGATAAGGCATCTTGAGCTGGTTCAGCCTATAGAAAGGTGGAAAATCGTTAGAAAAGTGAGTATAATTTAAACCATCACATTGAATATTAAAGATAAGTTGATCTTCCAGAAAATGTACAACTTATTTTAATTCTGATCGACCCTTCTCTTTCCATCCCTCACAACTTGTCCCAAAATGTAGATCTTGAAACTCTAGATTAGCTTCCAAGGGCTTGTCAAGCTCAAAAACTGGAAGTGTCGGCTCTCTCTTTACTCTCTTAATTCCTTTATTTTTTTTTTACTAATTTTCTTCAGAGTCTTCTTCAATTCATTGTTGGAGCGATGCCTTAATCTTCCGGTCCTCTTGATCTGAATTGGAAGCTTCAAATATATGCATTAACATCTCAACAACTGCAATGTCCTACACAGAATGTGCCTTGAAATTTTTCCCATGTCACCGATTTTGGAATTCTTCTAGTGCTTGTGTAAACTCCTGCACCTCAGGGTTTTCTAACAATGGAAATGTTTCAAGAATTTATTAGTCCATCACTGTTAATAGAAATATTTAAAAGAAAAGTGAAAAATCACTAAGATGAGCGTGCCTCCCTGACAATGACACCAAAATTTGATATCTAAGTCATTGACTAGCTCAAATTTAAAACCTAAAAATACTATCAAGAAGTGAGAAAGGTATTGAATTCTTAGGGAAGGTAGTGGTGGATGTAGTCCAAGAAAGAAAATAAAAAACTAAAACAACAATGACTAATATATTTTTTAAAGAAGCAAGGATGAATGGAAGAAGATAGATATGAAAAGATGATGTGAAAATGGTAGATGACACAGGATGAATAGGTGATGAATGGGAATGAAATGCAAGAGAAAATTTGATTATCCGGTTAAGTATTTCATTGTTTGTGAAAAATTAATTGAAATCGATGATTGAAACATATAGTTAAAATCTCGGTGGAGCAGATTAACCAACAACCAGATGATTTTACAGTTCGTCACTAACAAAACTCATTCAATTTTAAAAGAAAATAAAGCGATTGCAATTTTAAAATGATCGTAGAAACAAAGGTTGAAAAGATGAACCGAAACAGTCTAATTTTCTTGCTCAATTTTTATCCAGAAAACATTTTGATAATTAACAAAATAAGAGTTTCAGAATAAGAATTTAAAAGATGAAGGAAGAATAGGAAGATGAAAATACTTCCCATCATCTTTAACTCTGGAATTAACTCCTGCTCTGCCTACTTCCTCTAACTGATGTTTACCCTTGCAAGAAGTTAGCTAAAATCATTTAATTCCCTAACACCTAATCCGCATGTCAGCGTCATCATTGACCATTAACATGATCAACCCCCAGACCACTCGGCCACCACCTCCTTGACAATTCAAGCTTCAGTAGCTAACAGACGGGCTGTCTTCACATCAGACTGGATTCAACCCGGCGATGTTGTCTTCATCAGGACTTCCATAGCTGCATTCCGCTGAAGACCAGATGCACACAAAAATGAAGCAAAACAACCGTAGCATTCAGAGAAAATGAGGCCTCTCCATCAACATCTCAACCTACACAGGGAGAAAACACCCTACGAACAAAGATCCATGATCAATGAATCATTTCCAACAACAAAACTGATTCACAAAGACCGGGTTCTTCAACATCAGCTCCAAGTCCAACTTCAATCGAAGATCAAATTTCATATTTGTCATAAAGAACAATGAGGTAATTCCATATTCAAACTTGGAATTCAAACTCCCTAGTACAAAAAATTAAACTTCAGATAATCGGCTTCAGAACAACGGCTAATTTGGTGTACAGGGTTTTTTTTTTAATGGGTTAAAGGGTTTAATAATTAGTTAAATGGGTCTCTTGAGCGCCACTTCAAGTGGCGCTCAAGAGAGTTGAAACCGGAGCGCCACTTGAAGTGGCGCTCCACCAATTTGGCGGAAACTTCTTCCAGCGCCACTAGTGGCGCTGAAAGAAGCTGGAGAAACCGTGCAGCGCCACTTGAAGTGGCGCTGCTGGCTTCTTCCACATCAATTCGGCGCCACTTCAAGTGGCGCCGAAACACCCTCCAATCCTATAAATAGGACCCTCGCCCCACCCACATTCCTCACTTCCTACCCCTTCCTCTCTCTCTCTCTCTCAAACTTCTCTCTAAAAATATTTTTTGTTGCTCTGCGTTCTTCGGTTGCTCTGTCTGCGTAGGCTTGCTTCTTCGGTTGCTCTGCCTGTGTACCTACGTCGTCACAAATTTGAGGTAAATCTTTCTTTAAATTTATTTAATATTTTGATTTAATAATTTAGTTGTTTAATTTATAGAATAAGTATATAATATTTGTATTTTATAAATAGTATGGTTTTTTTAAATGTAATTAGATAATGAAATGATTAGTTAGTTAATTAATTAATCATAATTAGTTGATTAATCAATGATAATTAAGTTATTAATTAATCATAATTAGGTAATTAATTAATTGTAATTAGGTTATTAATTAATCATTATTAGCTAATTAATTAATCATAATTAGCTAATTAATTAATCATAATTACTTAATTAATGAATCATAATTAGTTAATTAATTCATTATAATTAGGTTATTAATTAATGGTAATTAGGTAATAAATAATCATAATTAGTTAATTAAATCATCATAATTAGTTAATTAATGAATCATAATTAGTTAATTAATGAATCATAATTAGTTAATTAATGAATCATAATTAGTTAATTAATGAATCATAATTAGTTAATTAATGAATCATAATTAGTTAATTAATGAATCATAATTAGTTAATTAATGAATCATAATTAGTTAATTAATGAATCATAATTAGTTAATTAATGAATCATAATTAGTTAATTAATGATTCATAATTAGTTAATTAATGATTCATAATTAGTTAATTAAGTAATCATAATTAGGTAATTAATTAATCATAATTAGATTATTAATCCTAATTAGGTAATTAATTAATCCTAATTAGGTAATTAATTAATCATAATTAGGTAATTAATTAATCATAATTAGGTTATTAATTAATCCTAATTAGGTAATTAATTAATCCTAATTAGGTAAGTAATTAATCATAATTAGATAATTAATTAATCATAATTAGGTACTTAATTAATCATAATTATGTAATTAATTAATCATAATTAGTTAATTACTTAATCATAATTAGGTAATTTGTTAATCATAATTAGGTAATTAGTTAATCATAATTAGGTTATTAATTAATCAATATTAGCTACTTAATTAATCATAATTAGCTACTTACTTAATCATAATTAGCTACTTATTTAATTATAATTAGGTACTTAATTAATCATAATTAGCTACTTAATTAATCATAATTAGGTACTTAATTAATCATAATTAGTTAATTAATTAATCATAATTAGGTAAATAGTTAATCATAATTAGGTAAATAGTTAATCATAATTAGGTAATTAGTTAATCATAATTAGGTAATTAGTTAATCATAATTAGCTACTTAATTAATCATAATTAGCTACTTAATTAATCATAATTAGCTACTTATTTAATCATAATTAGCTACTTATTTAATCATAATTAGCTACTTAATTAATCATAATTAGGTACTTAATTAATCATAATTAGGTACTTAATTAATCATAATTATGTAATTAATTAATCATAATTATGTAATTAATTAATCATAATTAGTTAATTAGTTAATCATAATTAGGTAATTAGTTAATCATAATTAGCTACTTATTTAATCATAATTAGCTACTTATTTAATCATAATTAGCTACTTATTTAATCATAATTAGCTACTTATTTAATCATAATTAGGTACTTAATTAATCATAATTATGTAATTAATTAATCATAATTAGTTAATTAGTTAATCATAATTAGGTAATTAGTTAATCATAATTAGGTAATTAGTTAATCATAATTAGGTAATTAGTTAACCATAATTAGGTAATTAGTTAACCATAATTAGGTAATTAGTTAACCATAATTAGGTAATTAGTTAATCATAATTAGGTAATTAGTTAATCATAATTAGGTAATTAGTTAATGATAATTAGTTAATTAATTAATGATAATTAGTTAATTAATTAATGATATTAGTTAATTATTTAATCATAATTAGGTAATTAGTTAACCATAATTAGGTAATTAGATAACCATAATTAGGTAATTAGTTAATCTTAATTGTGTATTTACTTAATTATAATTAGTTAATTAATTAATCATAATTAGGTTATTAGCGAAGTAGTTATATTATTCAGCGAATTAGTTATATTAATTAGCGAAGTAGTTATATTAATTAGCGAAGTAGTTATATTAATTAGCCAAGTAGTAGTAAATTGCTTATGGAATATACCTTTGCATTACATTCTAGGTATGATAATGAATTTAGTTTCCAATCTACCTTGACCTCGGTTTGTAATTGAAGTTATGAACTTGAATTTAGTAGTTCAATATATTTTTTGCATATTAAGTGTTAGAGTTATCATGAAATGATTGCTCTCTTGAGTAAAGTATCCCCGGGTAGAGGGGCTTTGGGTCGGACCACCTACTTTCCTGGAGGCTTGCCTTGTCTAGGAAAGTGAATGGGGTTGGCTATCTGTCGCTCCGGGCTTACTCATGTGGAGACTTTCAATTTCATATAACTCTATGCTTTTTACATGACGTGTTCGTGTACCTCATGCATATAATGCATGTGGATATGTATAAATATATTTGACTTCTATTTTTGGGTAAGTAACACAAACTTGTGGGTTTTGTAAATAGTTACACATCAATATGGTTTGAACATATTGATTTGGTGGAGGGATTAGGATTCCAACCTAAATTACTAGAAGCATGCATACATAAATTGATTCTTTAATCAGATTTAATTAATAACAGTGGTTTCTTTTAGATAAAAAAGATGGTCGCCGCTTATATTTATTGCAACGGTCAAATAATTGAAACAGAACAAGGATGTAGTTATAGTATACATCCAGAAGCTGTTGCGATGCTTGGAGGATGTACTACTTTGGAAGCTGTGCAAAGGAAAATTCATCGGAGGTTAAAACTGGCGAGGAATCAAGTGATAGAGTCCATCACATTCAGACATCTCCAATTTATAAATAGGTTTTGGCATGTTCCCTATCCGGTAAATGATGATGATGATTGGGAATATATACTTTCATTGGTTAAGTATATACCTGAGAATCAAATGATGGAGTTGTATGTCACTATAGCTACAATGGAGGTTCCATCACCATTGGAAGTTGACCCATCTCAAAGTCATGAGACTATGTCATATGCTCCTTCACATCAGGACGTTCCATCAGCATCGGTAGTTGTTCCATCATTTCCATCAGCCACAGTTTCAATGGATAGTCCTCCACATACTTTAGATGCATTGGTTGATGAATTTGAGGATGATGACAATTTTGAACAAGATGAAGAGGAAGTTGAAGAAGAAGAAGAGCATGCGGAAGATCAGTCTGTACCAACTCATGTGAGGTTCAACCAACCATTGAACCATCCTCCACTATTGGATTCATGGTCGACTGAAGGCATGAATCGCTTGCCGGAATTTGATTATTCAGTTATTACTCCCAGTTCAGAATTTCCAGGAATCATTGGTGGCACAAATCGAGTGTCAGATAACGGTGTTCTGTATATTATCAGAGAGTTTGAGAGCAAAGAAGCAATGAAAAATGTGATAAAACAATATCACATTGTAAGACATTACTCATATGTTGTAGAAGAGTCAAAGAGATCTTACTATTTGATCTGTTGTGACAAATATGAATCGAACTGTCAAATGCGTCTACGAGCTATTATTGATAACACTTTTCACAGCTGGCGCATCACTAGATTTACTCCACACACTTGTGTGAACCCAAGCTTGGCACAGGAACACTCTTCATTAGATGTTGAGTTTGTTTCAACTATTATTGTTGAAATGATTAGAGCATGTCAAGACATCCCTGTGGTTCTGGTCATTGAGCGAATCAAACAGCTTTTTGGGTATCAAATATCTTACTGGAAGGCATGGCCAGCACGACAAAAAGCTATTGTGAAAGTGTATGGTGATTGGGATGACTCATATCGAGTTTTACCACAACTGTTGGAGCTTCTACGCCACAATAATCAAATAGTCTATCGGTTACATACTGTTGAATATGTTAACCAACAGAACCAACTTGACCGCTCAATGGTTGTGTTTGATAGATTATTTTGGACATTTTTACCATGTGTGGCGGCTTTTAGACATTGCAAGCAGTTCATACAAATTGATGGTACATTTCTGTATGGAAAGTATACAGGAACTTTATTGATTGCCGCCACACAAGATGGAAATCGAGCCCCTCTACCTATAGCATTTTCAATTGTGGAGAAAGAGAACTTCTCATCATGGAGCTGGTTTCTGGCATGTCTCCGAGAGTTTGTTACGGATGCAGAAGGGATTTGTCTTATTTCTGATCGCCATCGTGCAATCAAGGAGGTGATACAGTCTGAGGGTCTTTTGTGGAGACCACCCTATGCCCATCATCGATACTGTATTCGACACATTGCCAGCAATTTGGGAAAGAAGTTCAAGAATGAATCGATGAAAAAGGCAATCTTAAAAATTGGTATGAATATCCTTTTCTGTTAAAATGTTTTTGTCATAGTTATTTTCATAACTGTTCAGATGACTGCTTGTATGATAGCATATGAGCCTCAACAACAAAGTATGGAGGAGCGTCTTCAAGATATCCACAGAGTGAATCCAGAAGTGTATGATTACATGATGCAAATTCCAAAGCAGAAATGGTCGTTGGCATATGATGATGGGAGGAGATATGGTCATATGATGACCAACATCGTAGAATGTATAAATGGAGTTTTCAAGGGAGTTAGAAAACTTCCTATCACAGGTAAATACGAATATTTTAATATATGTTACTCAGAAGAGCTACTATTATAATATAATATTTGTATGATGTCGTAAATCTAAATTTCAGGGTTGGTACAAGAGACATTCTATCGTAGTGTAAAGTACTTTCTGGAACGAGGAAAGCAAGCTGAAGAGGGCTTGAACAGAGGAATGCGCTATGGACACCATTTCCAACGTGAGCTAGATACAGTTCTTCAGGAGGCCGAAACTTACCGTGTAACTGCATTTAATCGTCCAGAGCAAAGATTTGAGGTCGCTGAGCCTGGTGATGTTGTGGCATGTAGTAATGGTCGTGTGCGAGTTGTTTTATTGGAGAAGCGTTACTGTGATTGTGGCAACTTTCAGGCACTGAGATATCCATGCAGCTATGTGATTGCTGCATGTGCTTACGTACACATATCTTGGGAGCAGTTCGTTGATCTGGCTTATCGACTCGAGAGCATCAACTCCTGCTACAGTACTCCGTGGATGCCAATCGGGGAATATCAGAATTTCCGGCTGCCTGATGACACACTGACGCTTCTACCGAACAACAATAGACTTCGACCTAAAGGGAGGCCAAAGTCGACTCGTATTCGGAATGAGATGGATTGGCCTAGTGAACATCCAGCTGGACGGCGGTGCAGCATATGCCGCCAGGAAGGTCATACGAAGACACGTTGCCCTAGACACATAGGGAAATCATCTAATGGTTAAAATGAATCACGTACTCTATCAGTTACTGTAAAACTTTGTACATGTAATTATTTTTATCATTTCACCATTTTTAATCATATTTGTTGTACTTGTAAATAGGGTAATTTTTGGAAAATGTACCACGATTTCACGTGACATTTTTTGTCGAACGATCAACATTACATGAGTAGCTTTAAACAAACAACATCAACTCAAAAAAAGGAATGTACCTGTATAAGAAACCAAAACCATTTGAACTATTAAATGAAAATGTCATCAGTTTTTTATAATGAAAGATGAACTTACAGTGACTACAAAACAAAAACGAGGAAACTCTAAACTTCTTCACCCCAACACCCCAACACGGGAGACAACAACTAACCCAATGTGTTTATGCTTCTTTCAAAATTATATGATAAATTACATATCTTACATGATAAAAGTCATAACTTACATGAAATTAATGTTTTATTGTTTGCACATTCAGATGGAGCAGCCACTTTTATCTTGCCAGGAGACGCACGTGTCGCGCGATGTGTTGGCGCGACGACCTGTTAGACATCTTCATGTTCGGAGAGCGCACCGTTTCCATCATGAGGCACCGCCGGCAGCTATTTGTCCATACCTTAGACGTGCAGGCTTTTATGGAGTCGCTATGTGTGACTTCAAGACCATCGACCATCATTTGATAGCTGCGTTGGTTGAGAGATGGCGGCCAGAGACACACACACTTCATCTCCCAGAGGGGGAGATGACTATTACATTAGAGGACGTCGCCTACATGCTGGGGTTACCTATCAATGGAGATGCAGTTACGGGGGCCAGTACTGGCGATTGGGTTGCAGTCATACAGAGGCTGCTAGGCATTGACGTCATCGGCGCACGGGGTGTCCTCCAGGGTTCGCGCTTGCGAATGAGGTGGCTCGATCAGCATTTCGACGTCATTCCAGATGATGCAGACGAGGAGATGCTTCTTCAGCACACACGTGCATACATTTTGCGGCTGCTCGGAGGCATGTTGTGCGTCGACTACTCCACCGCTTTGGTACACATGATGTACCTCCCATTACTTGAGGATCTGGATCAAACTGCTACATACAGTTGGGGATCCGCTGTATTAGCACATCTATACAGATCTCTCTGCACCAGTTGTCAGGCCGATTCACATCAGATTGCAGGTTTCATGGTGTTAGTACAGATGTGGGCCTGGGAGTGTTTTCCACGCATCGCTCCTCGAGTTGTCGCACCGCTTGCACCGGAGCTACTTCAGGACTGTCCTCGGGGACGATGGTATGTCTACGTCATTACTTTCGGTTATTTAGTACTTTTGTTATTGTTTTTTATAAACTTACTGTAGGTTACTCTTTTTTCACCAGGTGGAGTCAGTCTCAGAAGTTTGCACATACTCCGAGACATAGTGTGCACAGCTTCAGACAGATATTCGATGCTATAGTGTCGGCTGATGTAAGTTAAACAGTACTTTTTTGTAGGAAAATTTGTTTTGTTATCACTATTTTAAGTTATTTCAATATAATCTCAGTAAAATTATCATGTTACTATATGACTTATTTTTTGAGTTTACATTTCAGGTTTCATGGACTCCTTATACAGGTTATGTCTACGCATCACTTCCACTATACTGCACATCTTTGGCTGGAGATCGTGCTGCAGTGGTGCCACTCATTCACTTCCACATCGTTGAGTGGCACCAGCCAGACCGGGTCATGCGCCAGTTCGGTTTTATACAGCATATCCCCTTGGCACCACGACAGTCTACCGAGTTACATTCGATTGTGCTTATAGGTAGACAGACGACAGACTGACGGCGACATCATGCATCTTATATCCAGCTTTGGGACAGGCGTGCCCGATTCAGTATCTTTCCACAGGGATATATCACATCACACTCTCATTTATCTGATCAGGGGGATTATGCACACTGGTATCGACGTCACACCATCATGCACCTTACACGTCAGAGGATTGGCATTCAGCGATTGGTATGTTTACTAAGATTTATTAATTTTGTTTAACTCATTTTTGATATTAATTTGATTGTTATTTCATTTGCAGACAGACGCCATTGGTCAGCTTGCACATTCCACACAGCCTCAGGAGCATGCATATATTCTACGGGAGGTAGTTCATCGGGATGTGGTGGCTCTATTGGATCATCTCCGGTTGATACGTGACAGTTTTTTTGATGAGGAGCCACAGATATATCATGATCCATATCTTCAAGCAGAAGCACCTGAGGATGACGATGTCCCTGCTATGCCTGCCGAGGAGGATGCACCACCACCGTCGCCGCCAGCTGGACGACAGAGACGAGCACATCCAGAGGGGCAGAGGCGACGACATCGACATCCGAGAGCGGCTCCTGCAGATGTCATCGCACCACAGAGAGACGATCCCGCCCAGCCGACTGATGATTTTGCACAGCAGGGAGACGCTTATATACCGCATATGGCGTCTCCGCAGACTACTATGGACTTCGATCTGGGTGCAGTCACACAGATTATGGCGGCCCCCTCTCCTCCCGACGAGACCTTCTTCAGTACCCCATTTCTACCATTTATAGGAGCTTCAGAGCCATATGTCACCCCATATGATTTTGGGGCATCCTCACATGATTTTGGTCAGTCCTCTACACAGCATCATGGGGAGGCACCAGAAGCACCGGAAGAGGAGAAACTTGCAGAGAGGACACTGGAGCGACACGGACGTCGGACGCGGAGAGGACGCGACATTCAGACACCGCGTTGTGGTACCGGGGGGCATCGTCGTTGATGTTTTTGGATGTAATGTTGTATATATTAAAAAACTTATTCACTATGATAAGTAACTGTTGTTTAAGTCGAATAACAAGAAAATCAAAAATATATTAAATACAAACTTATTTCAATTAACTATTAAATTATAAAGTACAGGTACAATATAAACAAAATTTGTCATAGCGACTTAACCATTAATAATTAATAATTATAATGACAAATAATAATTAATAATTATATTACTAACTAATTAATTATTGTATATCAAATAATAATGTTTTATAGACGTTCAAAGTCACATAGTTGAAACATTTTTAAGTTTCAACTAGGTGGTTTTGAAAGCCTATAAAATATTTTCTGTCGACATTTTTTACTTATTTTTTTTATTTTCATCTATTTAGTATATGTTTAATCCATGTTTTAAGTTTCATTCATACTGGTCATATGGATTATGTTTTATAGACGTTCAAAGTCACATAGTTGAAACATTTTTAAGTTTCAACTAGGTGGTTTTGAAAGCCTATAAAATATTTTCTGTTGACATTTTTTACTTATTTTTTTTATTTTCATCTATTTAGTATATGTTTAATCCATGTTTTAAGTTTCATTCATACTGGTCATATGGATTATGTTTTATAGATGTTCAAAGTCACATAGTTGAAACATTTTTAAGTTTCAACTAGGTGGTTTTGAAAGCCTATAAAATATTTTCTGTCGACATTTTTTATGTTTTTTTCCCATCTATTTATATATTTTTAATCAATGTTTTAAGTTTCATTCATATTGGTCATATAGATTATCTTTTATAGCGTTCAAAGTCACATAGTGGAAACATTTTTAAGTTACAACTAGGTGGTTTTGAAAGCCTATCAAATATTTTCTATCGACATTTTTTACGTAATTTTTTTATTTTCATCTATTTAGTATATTTTTAAAACATGTTTTAAGTTTCATTCATATTGGTCATTTAGATTATATTTTATAGGCTTTCAAAGTCACATACTTGAAACATTTTTAAGTTTCAAGTAGGTGGTATTGAAAGACTATATGGTTAACAATATTTCAATTTTTTTTATAAATAATTACTTATAACTACGTAAATATATATATGTACAAATATATAATTATAAATATACAAGTATAACTATAATTACAATATAATTCTAATTATAATTATAAATATAATTCTCCACACACACATACTTACACATATATATATATATTTATATATGAATATTAAATATATTTATAAATAAATTTTAAATATATATGTAACAATATTTTCATAATTATATATTTTAAATATATTCATATTCATATAATTATAAATATTTATATATAAAGATTAGTTTATAATTATATAATTACAAATATATTTTTTATTTAAAAAATATATATAAATAGATTTATATTTATAAATATTTATTTTTAATTATATATATACGTAATTATATTTATACACACACATATAATTATATATATACATAAATATAATTTCATTATTATATAATTATAAATATAATAATAATTAATTTATCATTTTTAAATACATATTTATAAGATTATTTTTCAAATTTTATTTATTTATTTTGAAATTATTTATTAAAAAGAGATGAGGTTGAAAAAAAATTAAAACAACAAAAAAGGAAAACAAAACCATAAAAAAAAAAGGTGACAAAGCGCTACCCGAATTGTTGAGCGCCACTTGAAGTGGCGCTCAACAAACCCATAATCCTAAATATATTAAACCTAGACCCATTTAAAAAAAAAAAAAAAAAAACACCCTCCCAACCAAATTTGCGTCAGAACAACACACCAAACTTCAAACGTGACCGAAATCTTGAATCAGAGATCGACATTCATCTTCTCAGCTTCGAACGACAACTTCAATTCAGGTTCAACTGGAACAGGCGTGGAATGAATATTCCTCATCTTTGGTGATTGCCCAAAATTGATTACCAGTGCAGCTCTGTTTCCATTTACGAACTAGGGTTTGTCTTTTTTAGCCAGAAACATCCATGCCTCAACAGATCGAGCCAATAAATGTTGTCGGGATCTTCAACCACTACAAAGACATGGGAGACTTCAATGGCATCGGCACCTTGACTCATGACGAAACAACATCCCTTGATTCATCGTCTCCCTGTTGGCGAGCTCAGACATCATCACTCAGTTTGAATCATGTTCGGTCCAGCACTCCATTCAGCCACTGTTCTTCTTCAATGGTGGTGCTCGTCTTCATTAGGGTTTTCAATTCGAATGGCTACAGCTTAGCGTCGTCTCCTTCAACCTCCACCGGAACCTGGTTTTCTTCAACCATTCGAATTTGGGTGTTCTTCCTCAATCTCAGTTGTCGGCTCGCATCAGGTTCATCAGAGTTCGCCTTCTCCGATTGGAATATCGGTTTCTTCGATTCCGCCGGAAGAGGTTTCTGCATTTGGATATGTGGGCATCACTTCTCGATTTGGGTACGTGAGTACTCCAATATGCGGGTGCCCCTCCAAAAATGGCTATGTGAACCTGAATCCAATCGGATACATGGATGGGATTTTTCCAATTCCCTGAAATAATGGAGCATTCAGTTTAGAATGTTGACACCTCGACTTTTTTCCACTCATTGCAATCTGGTAATGGATTGAAACGAGGGGTATTTTGGTCTTGGATTAAAACACATTTTGGCGGATTCTCCCACTCTCCAGTCAACAAAATCTCCTCTCACCAATTTATAATATTATATTATATATTAAACGAATAATAAACTATGTGATATGTTTTAAAACCGGATGTATATTTAAATGAAATTATATTTATCTTATATAAAAAAAATATTACACTTTACTAAAAAATGTCCAAATAACATGTGTTCAATTTTTTGATTAATCGAGTAAAATGAATATATTTTAGTTAATATTTTTAAGTGTGTACGTATTTTTAAAACATTTTAAATATTAATGAGTTGATTTTATTTTAAAACCAATTATATTTGTAATTGAAATATATATTTTTTGGTTTAAAAAAATTGTATAACATCTTTTAAAAAGAATTAAAAATAAATATGTGATAAAAATAGACTTTTTAATCATTTAGGAGAAAATTAATAGATTTTCTTTGATATCTTTAAAGTCGGAGTTTTTTTTAATGCAAGAAAGAATATTGAGTTTATTGTATTGTAAATATAATTATTATTGTAAATCAAATGAAATATTTGTGTAAATAAGGTTTATGCCATTTAAAAAAGATGAAATAATTTTTCTTTAAAAAAATAGTTTTTTTTACAAAACTTCATTATAAAGTTTCTAGTTGAATCATTAAAATTTTTATGAAGACTTTCTTTGAGTTATATGTTTGATTTTTTTAATGAAAGTTTTCATTGAAGATTAATGTAAGTTTCTAATTCACACTGAAATGTTTCAGAGGAAGTTTCATAGGAATTTTCGGTTCAAGTTCCACTGAAACTTTCTCTTAATAGATTTATAATTGTTATTAGTATAGATGTTGAATAAAATATATTTCATATATTATATATAATTGCATTTAATATAAATATGTTTATTAAAATTTAATTTTTATTAATATATTCTATAGTTTTATAAATATATACTTTTGTTGTATTATGGAACGTCCATTGAAACTTCATTTGAAAATTCCACTGGAACATCCACTGGAATCTCCACTGGAACCTCCACTCGTCCACTGGAACCTCCACTAAAACTTCCGCTAGAACTTCCACTTGAATCTGGAACCTCCACTGGAACATCCACTGGAACCTCCACTGGAACCTCCACTAGAACGTCTACTGGAACCTCCACTGAAACCTCTACGAGAACCTCCACTGAAACTTCATCTTAATAGATTTATAATTGTTATTAGCATAAATATTGAATAAAATATATTACACTGGAACCTCCACTGAAACCTCCACTGAAACCTACACTGAAACTTCCACTGGAACTTTCACTGGAACCTGGAACCTTTATTGGAATCTCCATTGGAACCTCTACTGGAACCTCTATTGGAATGTCCACTAGAACCTCCACTGAAACTTGTATGGGAACCTCCACTGGAACTTCCTCTTAATGGATTTATAATTGTTATTAGTACAAATGTTGAATAAAATAAAATATATATATTATATATAACTGCATTTAATATAAATATATTTATTAAAATTTAATTTTTATTAATATATTCTATAGTTTTACAAATATATACTTTTGTTGTATTGTGGAACATCCATTGAAACTTCATTTGAAAATTCTACTGGAACCTCCATTGGAACGTCTACTGGAACCTCAACTGGAACTTACACTGGAACCTCCATTGGAACTTCTACTAAAACTTCCATTGGAACGCCCACTACAATCTCCACTGGAACCAAGAATCTCCACTAGAACCTCCACTAAAACCTCCACTTGAACCTCCACTGGAACGTCCACTGGAACTCGGAACCTCCACTGGAACCTCCACTGGAACATTCCCTGAAAGCTCCACTGGAACATCCACTAGAAGTTCTACTGGAACCTGAAACCTCCACTTGAACCTCCACGAGAACCTTCATTGGAACCTCCACTGAAATTGGAACCTCCACTGAAACTTCCACTGGAACCTCCGCTGGAACTTCCACTGGAACCTTCACTGAAACTTCCTAAATATGTACATTTTATTTACATTTTTATTCATGTATTGTATATATTTTTAAATGGTAAATTATATTAATTTTATAAAATTTATGTAAAAAATATAATACACATTATATGTAATTTCATTTAATATAAATACATTCATTAAAATTTAATTTACATTTTTGCCTTTTGTTTTTTGTTTTTTATTTTTTGTTTTTTATAATGGGAATTCTTCATTGACATTTTTCCCTTTAAATAAAAATGTGATTTTTTCTTAAAATTGGTATTTTTTATTTTTAGTTCCACTATAAAGTATATTATTTTTACGCCTTTAAAAATTTATAGCATAAAAATGTTTATACATTTATAAAATAATGAGTTTCTCTTTATTTGAGAAAATTTTATTATTTTCAAACAATATTTTTAGAAAACTTTTTAATGTAGTAATTTTATGTTATATTTCTCTAAGTGCATATTTTTAATTTCTTTTCTAAAAAATATTTTTTAAACTTGCAAAGATTAATAGTTGTTTACAACATTATTTAAGAAATAAAAAATTAAAATGTTTTAAAAAAATAGTAATTTATAGGAAATTTATGTTTTTCATTATTATTGTTTTTTTAAATTGATATGTTTTAATTAGTAATTTATATCACAGTTTTTTGTATATATGTTTTGTTTTTGATATATTTATGTTTTGAATAACGTTTTTTATGTTTTTTTATCAGCGTTTTTTATATGTTTTTTTATGTTTTTTTTTTGTAATTTATAGCGTTTTTTATAGCATTTAAAATAACATTTTATTATTCTGTATTTTTATTTTTTGAAATGTTTTTTTATACATTTTAGATATGTTTTTTAATGGGTTACATTTTTTTAATGTATTATAGGTGTATGGCATTGATAAAAGTGGAGGGTAGAAATGGGTTTTTGTAAAAATTCTGACAATCTGTTTTTTTTACTTTACACTTGGACAACTGTCATTTTTTTTAAACACGCGTCAACATCTAAGGTGTACTAGATTTTTCAGTAAACCCCGTAACAGGAGACGATGTTAGTCCTACATGGATACCTCTTCAAATTGGCTATGTGATCAATTTGGCAATGAGCAGTGGAGGCAATTGGATATGTGGCTCCACCAAGAAAACTCTTATGTTGTGAGAAATTCTAGAACAAAATTCCCTGCATCCAAAACATTATAAAAAATCACTGAATTAAAAAATTCATCAAATAAATTAATACAAAATCAAAAATTATTTGTTAAATAATTAAAAACATAACAAATCATTTTAATAAATTATTTCTCATTATTTTGTAAAAACAATAAAATATTAAAAAATAAAATATGTTTGCTTAAAATAAAAAAACTAAATAATTAATTAACTGAATAAAGAAAAATAAAAATTATAAAATATTTAAATTATAATTTTATATTACTAATTGTTTAATTTAATTAAAGAAAATAAATTAAATATTAAATATTAATTAATTAAAATATTAATATTAAAAACAAAAGGTGATATATATTTAAAACACTGAATGCAGAATTAAATAATAATCAAAGAGATAATAAAAGAAAATAGTTGAAAAATTCATAAATAAAACAAATATTTTTATTAATGATTTCATTAGTTAACTAAATCAACAATAAATTAATCAAAAAGTAATAAATAACCTTTTTAATGTCAATATAAGCATTAAAAACACGTTCTAACAACATAAGTGATGTGGGAAAAAACATCAATTAAAGGCCACATTAAGATTGGGTTTATTGATTTCGAGTAGAGGAAGATATATCTCAAACTCGTTTGAACAAGATGGTAGTACATTTATTAAATCTATAATCATGGTAAAAGAAGGTAATTTCATCTGTTATGATCATTAAAATATTAAATAATGAATGTAAGCATGGTGACATAAGTGACACATTCTAATTTATAGGATATCACGAGACAAAGAGATTATATTACACAATGTGTGTTCATAGGAGGTTTTTGCTGCTATGACTAAACCTTATCTCCTTAGGGGTCATGATGTGTTGCTAGATACCGCTATTGTTCTATGAATACGACTCATTACTATTGAGACATGGGCCTAGAGAGACACAAAAAGAATATTCAAATGCTTGGCCAATTCTAATGAATTGGAGTTTAGGACATGGTGGGACCCACCATGGGGTTTGGGTGATGTTCGAGTTTAAATGATCACCAAGAAATAAATAAATTCAATATTATCCAAGTTTAGAATAATAAGGGTTGAATTTATTAACTCAATCTTTTCACACAAGTTATTAAGTAAATGCATGGGAAAATATTTAATGAAAAAAATATTATTATTCAAGGTGTGTTAAATATTCATGAGAGAAATGAGCCAAGTTAAAGACTCATATTTTATCATGTAACGTTATTTTAGATGTTGCAATTTGGTTATAAAATATTTATGTCATTAGCAACACGTTCACTAGGTCATAAATACTATTTAGTGCTTATTTATAAGGTTAATCATTTTTTAGGGCCAAAGTGAAATAATTGAGAGTTTAACCTACCTATATAAGTTGGGAGAAACACAAATTCACGGAGAAAATTCATCCCATACATTTGAGAGATCCTCTCTCCTCCCTCTTACTTCCTAGAGAGAGGAAGTGAAGATCTAAGCACCCTGATCCAACTTCTTCTTGGATTGAAAGAACAGTGCTACATAAATCATTGATATATTGAAGGCTTCATGGATTCTCTACGCTAGCACTCATAAATTGATGATCAACACATAATAAGGCTTTTGGAGTGTGAATGGATGATCTAGAGGGTTATAATTTCGGTTCCTTCAAGTATCAATCACCAACGATAAGTGGAACACGTGTTTGATCAAAATCGAATAGGGTATGGTATCAAATTTGATTTTCAATGCTTATTTAACTCACATGAGATCATTGAGTTGATAATCGGGTGTAGCCACACTTGATATGACATTCTGATGTCAATTGTGACATGGATATTTTTAATTTACCCTACTTTTACACTTCTACTGTGCACCAAGTACCAACTATTACCAAATGGATTTTAATGGAAAATATTGATGGAAATGTTCCAAGAATGATAATGGTGATGAACTTATAAATATCGCTAAGTAGAAAACAAGATTTATATAACATTTACCATATTCCTAATTCCATAAAACATTTCATTCATGTATATAGAACAACTCTTGATCTTAATAGTGAATGAAAATCTCTTCTTATCTAAAAGATATATAAATCAAATTGTTGTTTATAACAATAACATAATAACAGATCTATAATTCTAGTATAAATATACTTGTAAAAGTCAAATCATAAGCGCCAAATTCCTATATAGAATATTTTTCTCCATTTCCAACACAATGTTCTACTTCACCTATTTTCAATTTCCTCTTATCTCAGAGTGATTGTTTATTAGCAAAAATGGGTGATGCACACCTGATATCCAATAACCATGAGTCATAGTTGGTGAAATTGACCTCTATAATATTCATATTTAGATGCTCAAAATGCTTCTCTTTGAGAATACATCCTAATCTTAGACATTGGCCCAAAAAAATTATAGGGAATACCTATAAGAGATCTCAATATGATTATCAAAATGTAATCCATAATCTACAACAAAGACATGTATATGGATGAGTATCATGTTTTATATCTTATCATAAAGGACTTTTAATGAATGTAATCCCACTAAAAATGATGATCTCATACATCATATCCATTTAGTAATCCAAGATTCATATTTCATCATAACTTACATCGGGTATTGAGAGTCTTAGGGGATCGTTCACTCACCCTGAGAGGGGCGGGGGTGAATTAGGGGTGACCAACATTTACCGATTAAGTTTAACTTAAATTTCTTTCTTCCTTTAATTTGATCGAACCATTGTCATCAGTTGTGATGTATGTATATTTATAAATCACCCTCACTAATTTTACCTAATGTTATGCATATAATGTAAAGTGAACAACAAACATGAATTTGTTACAAGGTTTGGCCTCAATGTGAGAACCTACTCTTTTTCATGCCGACTCCCTCCAAGTGATGAATTCTATACTAATAATATTTTCATCAATTATAAGTGGTGTGGGAAGTTTTTATCCTTAACCCATGGTGTGCATATCATATACTATGTCTCCCAACATTACAAAGTCACATGACTTCATATTATATTGACTCCTATCAGTTTACAAAGTTCCCCAAACTTAAAAAATTCTACAACTGTAACTTCTTCTTCCACTGGAGTACTTTATTGTCAACCATGTTCTACTTATGGTTAATGTAACTTTGGAGCTATCACTTCTTCAAAACCTGATGTTCCTATCTTCTCAACTTTCATAAAAACCTAATGTTTTGGTCTTTTCAATTTTCTTCCACCCAACTAAATCTTTCTTGAAAGTACTTGATCAGTATCTTCCCCTCACAAATATTATCTCATCATCAGTCCATTTCTTTGAATGATATAGAATCCTTTTATAGATTCAAATATCCTTAATAAGTTCATTGATTCAAAATCATCGAACATCAAGATTTTATCACTTTCAAATACTTTGTTTAATGCCTTTGAGATACTCTTAAAATTTAGGAGTCAATAATCTTGATCATCTCTCAGCAAAATATAGGAATCAATATCTGCCTCAAAGATCATCTAGAATCAAAAATTATATTTCATGAATATTATAACATTGATCATCTAACTCATCATCATCATAATTAATTTGACTTCACATAAATGGAAAATCCCTCAGCATTTTCTGGTGTAGTCATATATGTAAACTTCAACAAAATATATCATAAAAAATTATTTTGCATTAAGATTATTCTAGAATTTTCTTTTACCTTTTCTTTACTCAAATTCATAATACTTGAATGCTCAAAATCCCTTATCATTTTGTGATAATTTTTATTAGATGATTACAAAAACACCATTTTGCATGGAAACTCATTTTTATCCATCCAATATATTCTTTGACGCTCAATAAATCACATCAAATATACTTTTGATATTCTTTATGGTATTCTCACTCATTGACATGAAATTATACAACCATGTTACATCTTAAAAAACTTTTCATTATTATTTCATGAAACTTCTTCAGATGCATTTCATTTCTCATACATCTTCTTTTGAACTCCTTCCAGAACATAAATCAAAATTCTATTTGAACTTCCAAAAAGATAATTTCTCCTTTTTATGAAACTTGAATGATCATGCTTCTAGTTTTTTTATTAACAGAGCTTCACATGATAATCTCTTGGTATATATACATACATCCTTATCTATAATCTCATCTCTTTCAAACTCACTGTATATGTCAAGATTATTTTTTTGTATGATCAGAAACAAATTATTTGTTATTTTGATAATCACTCAACTAATCTTCTTATGGTATACTAAATATATTGTACATTATTTATCCTTATTTGTTGTTAAACCTTCTTCCAATGCCTCCACTGATCATATTTACTTCCGATCATAATAGAACCTTCTTATTATCGAAGATCATGTCTCATACATTCCAGATACCTGTATATATATGATATTATTCTTCCTAAAATATATCTCATGAAATTCACATGATATATTTCTCATCTTATATTCGTAAGTCATTATTATGATAGAAGCATCATGTATGGTTTTATCTCATCTAAATTGTGTTTTCCTCATATCATAGTAGTTACCATCCCAAGCTCTTCCATAACTGTCTTTATTGATGTTTCATCCGTATAAATATCATTTACCTTCAAAGGTTTACAAAACCATGGTTATTTATTCCGTTGAACTTAATGTATAAGTTCCACTTCTGGTGAGTCGCCATATTATGGTAACCCTCCATTCTTATACATCTAAATATATTCACCTAAAACATCTATAGATTCTATTCACATTAATATACTTTGCATGCATAAAATACTAATCTTATGTAGATTTATCTCATCTCTATGTTGTACTTGGTGTCCGTTTTTTGCGAATTCAACCCCAACCTGTTGCTTTTATTAAGTTCAAAAATCTCACTACATAATTTTTCTTCTAAATTCTGATCGAAACACCCATATATATATATATATATATATATATTCACACACATATTCACATGTCATTTTTCTTTCTTTTTTTTAACTTAATTGTGGTGTAGGTGCTCCTTTCAGTGTACTCTTGTAACCTAAATTTTCCTTTAAGTGGACTTTATAAGGTCTACTTATAGTAAAATAAAATGTATTATCCTTATGGTAATATTAAAAAGTATCCTTATAATAAACTTATAAGGTATCCTTCTGCTGTAAATATAAAATCTTCTTCTAGTAAACATAAAGTTGTACTTCTAGTGAACTTAAAAAATAACTGTAGAATGATAAAAGGAGAGAGACTCGAATCCCCAAGGTTATATCTAAAGGATTCCTAGAGGTTATTTTATAATGAATAATAAATACCACCATAAGTTTGATGTGGGATATAGACTCCAACACCCCCCCTCAAACTAGGTGTACCTAGCTTGAACACATAAAAAAAAACTAAAGAAATCAATAGAATGCAAACACTCCCCCTCAAGATGGACATACCCAGCTTGATTACAAAACAAGACGAAATAAAAATAAACAAGTGACGATCGTAGATCCCCCTCAATATCGCAGCTCCCCCTTAGGATAATGGATGAAAGAAGATGTCATGGGCACAATAGAGGAACCACCCAGACCGGACTGGTTGACGAAGCGCCAGGAATGCCACACTAGTGGGGTCGGTCGATGATACGTCGGGAAAGACACACTAGCACTGGGAAGGCTATACCTGCGGGACTGGTGATGGGATTCGGTGACTTCACAAAGTCATTGTGGGATCTGGCAGTGCCAAAGGGCCCAGATCAAAGGTGGTTAGGGTGATGCGCCACGGTGGAGGAAGCGTGAGGGAATGTCGGCGGACAGGGGAGGTAGCGCTCCAGATCTAGAAGGAGCATGCAAAAATGGTTCCACTAGGAAAGGGAAGAGGCTATCGGGAGAGCAGCGCATGAGGAGGGGGTTGTCATGCACATTGAGGGATCTCTCACGGGAGGGAACAATGGAGATGCCAGCACAGAAGAGTCCAAGTCTGCCTGGAGAGGAGGCGTCTGGATGGGGGTGGCCGTCTAGGGTCATCCTGCAGGAGGCGGACGCGCACAGGGAGGGAGGGGTCACCTGGAGTCTGTCGCACGTACAGGGAGGCAGTGCAGTGGAGGTCTGTTGTGTGGGAGCAACGCAGGAGGTTCATCACGCGGGATCGGTGCTAGAGGTCTGACGTGCAGGAGTGGCGTAGGAGGGCTGTTGTATGGAAGTGGTGTAGGGATTAGGCGGAGCCGTCGCACATGAGGGGTCTATTAGGAGTGAAGGATTTGTCGATACTGGAGGACCTCTTATCGCGAGAGGGAGGCGGAGACAAGAACCCGTAGCAGGAAGAAGGAGGTAGGGCTGGGAGACACCATCGGGAGTCCGCACAGGGTTGAGCCAATGCGGCGTAGGGAGGGTTCCACTGGTTGGGAGCCGTTTGGGAGAGATGCCAGCTGGTTAGGAAATGCGTCATGCAGGAGAGGCCTCACACGAGAGGGTGATGAGAGGACTTGAGGTTCTTTTATAATGAATAATAAAGACCACACCATACCACAAGTATGATGTGGGATAAAGACTCCAACAATAACCTTCTGATAAAAACTCATTCTATTGTAATCACAAAACTCCTTCTCTTTTAAATAATATTTAAAAACCTAATTCTGGTACAAAAAACTCAAATTTCATTTTGGAGATTCATTATAATGAGATCTACAGCTTATTTTGGTGAACTAACTCAGTAAGAATCACATTGTGCTTCAATCAAAGTGATGTTACTTCTTTGAATGATCAGATCAAACATCATCTGAATTTACCTTCTGAATTTCTATATCCAGTCAAATTATTTTTAATTTAAAATGTGTATGATTGTGCATCCTCGTTATTCAGCACAAGTCATAATTAAAATAAAGTGTGGTTCCATCAATTGTCAGATATTATTATGTATGTTTTTGAATATAATTATTTTCAATAATTTCTCCTCCATCCATTAGTAATATTTATTCAAGTTCCCTTCATCTACTGATTTTCCTTCTCAAATGATTACTTAAGATGATTTTTCCTTCCTGAGTATATACTTTCAGTGATTGTACTTCCATAACACCTATAGAAAACCTAAACTTCATTAATCTCTTTTAGCACATTCATTGACTTTTATTTAATTTATTAACAACAAAGACAACATGTTCATCATCATCATCAGATGGGAACTTCAATTCACCCCTCTAGATTTTTCGTTAATATTGAATTTTAATCTAAAGTAAATGTGTTATGTCCCCCTTATTGATAAAAATACAAAATCTATCTTGTGAGGGGTATTATTCATTGTTTTTCCCTTAATGATTGAAATTTGTATCCCACTTATTGACATCTTGGGGTGTCCAAGAAATTTTCTTCACACGATTTCTTCTTATTACCTTTTCTTTTGATAGACTTAATGTCTATATTGAATTCCTTGAGAGAAGGATGGAATCAATTTTCTTAATGTAATGAGCTATAAATCAACCAATTATAAGTCTACATGATTATTGCTATGTGTAAACCAAAATAGTGATTAACTTAGACATCAGATCCATCCATAATATTTACCAAATGATACGAACTTAGAAATTCCACTTTCAGGGGTAATTTCAATAGATTTTCATTCAACTTATTTCCAATAACCATCTCAACGAATGGATCAAAAACATTAGATCATAATATAATAATTTTATCCTCCTTTACAAAACATTTTCACTTAATTATCAAAAATTAATTCTCCCCTTTGCATTTAACTTATGTTTTTTATATGAGAATATGAGAGTATAGAAAACACACCTCAAGATGATAGCAACTTCCCTTCTATGGATTTTTAGTATCTGAAACTCTATCATCATCCATAGATTTATCCTATGGATACTTCAATTTTCACTTTACTATAACTTTATAATCTAGTTTCCTAAACTTTGTTTGTTGAGAATCCGTCTCTTCATTTCAACTTCTATATGATTTTGGAATAACCATCTTCCTTTTTAGAGGAATACTCCCACTTAATTACATCACCTTAAATTCCCCTTTTCATTGAAATTCATTACATCTTATTAAGGAATAAGGTGGATCTTACTTTCTTCATCAGTTAGAGCAATAGGACTGAGAAGATTTTCTAAACCTAGAAATTATTTTCAAATCAACTTTATTTTTCTTCGTGGATTACCACTTAACATTACATGAATTAATATTCATAGGTGGAATGGATTTATTCTCATTTATTTTACTTTTAAAATTGTGTGGTGGGTTTTCTTAACATCAGTTAGAAAGAAACATGCACATGTCTTATTTTCTTATGCTTCTAACTTATTTTCTTCCTCAAAATGATTTGTTCATACAATCATACAAACCTTCGGAACATGTTCAAATTTATTCTTATGTTGTTTGAATTTTGTAGTATATATATATTTTAAATATTTTCTATGGTTCTTCACCAACTTATACTATTTGAGTAACCATGTCATTAAATTTTCATGAGTGTGTTCATCCAACTTACACCTTCCACATAGATTCTTATCTTCTGATAAGTTACTCTTTGTAGGTAACTTTTGGTGTACCTCAACTTTTTATTCAGAAGAGTCATTCATTATTTAAAACCACTTACCTTTTCCATGGGCTGATTTCCATTGTTTTTCATGCTTGTTTACTTTAACCTGAATATGCATGACCTACTTAGATCTTCCCATAAAGTGGGCCTTTCTTCCATAGTATAAACATCTCCTCTTCATTTTGAATTCTTCCTTTTCTTTCATCTTGGGTGAAATCATCTTTGTAACTTCATTTTCTTTATACTTCAAGGGAGAGTTCTCATTTATCTTCCATTCACTTTTTTTAGATTTTGTGTTCTTATTACTTTGGATATAACTGAGTTTTTCTTAATAGTTTTAAACCAACACCCATCATTATCATGGAAACTTCTTCCATGACTGTTATGGAATTTTTCAAAACATTCAAATCTATTTGATATAGATAGATTTTTCTTCTTCTATGAGGGTTGGGTGAACTTAGCTGAATTTTCTTTATCTTTTATTTTTCTCCCACCAAATGTAGGCCTTATCCATTTTTTGACAGCTAAAAAACTATGTCAATAATCTATGGTCAGATGTCTTAACATTCCACAGAACCATCAGTTGCCAAAAAAATCTTCTATTCTTCCTTTGAATGCGATTTTTATTAGTGTAGATATCTTCATTTCTTATAGTATAAATAACTTTCTTTAAAAAACTTTATGGGGAACAACATATTCCTTTACTTATTTCTTCCACTTTTAGGAAAGTGATTGGTTTCTCTTCAACTTTAATTGCCCATATTTTTCTGGAATAAGAACTATTTCCTATAATATTCAAAGAATTAGAATTAGTACATACAAAATTTTCACATCATGAGTTTACCTTCTTCTCCATATTATTATAAGGTAATACTTTTGATGCTTTTAAGATTCTCCTATCGCTCAATGGAGTATTTTTATAAGTAATACTCCCCTATGAAATCTTAATGGAAATGGTTATATTCTCAAATCCATGTGGATATTGAACTTGAGTGTCTTCCATGTTCATTAACTTAATCTCCAACTCAATACACTTTAAACTTAAATTGTTTTTATGATTTTTAAGAAATTGGAACTTCTCTTCAGACTCTAATTTCAACTTTATATATTATCCTTCACACAACTTCCTTTCTTCTAATAGAGATCTTTCAAGTTATTTTATTCTTTTATCTTTAATATTTAACTGATAATTCTTAACATATACTCTTTTCTTTACAAGTTTTCTTCGGTGCATGGAATTCTTCCCTAAAGACCTCATTTACAACTGCATTCTCAAAAAAATCCTTTGCAATGATTTTTATACTAGATTTAAATTTTCTTGAGAATATAATACATTTTCTTCCATGCCTTCATTGAGTTTACTAATATTTTTACACTTACTTGTTTTATTAACCAATGCTTCCACCATTGTATCAGTTTCTTTCTCAAGCTGTGATTTTTCTTCATAAATCCCCTTGATAAATGCAAATATATTTATGGAAGCCTCAATTGGAACTTACTTCATATGATCTTTAATTTCATAGTAAAAATATTCAATACTTTCAATGGGTTCATACTCACCATATCTTGAAAAACTTTCTTTTAAAGGATTAACTCTAGCATATTTTTCAATTTAACTTTCATGCAAATTAACCTCCGATAGTGGTTCATCCTCCTTATACTGATCTCAAGATGATAACTTTCTTAATTTATGAACCTCCTTTTTCTTCTAGTATTTTAGATTTTTGGATAATAATTCAATTTTTCCATAACCCAGAGTATCTTCCTTTAACATTAGCATAGGAATATCTTACTTATCTTTAAGAGAAAATATTTCTCCAACTTCCAAAAACTTTCACTTCATATAAATCGGTGAAAAAATTGGGAAATAGGGCTAACCTAACCTATGATACCAATTTATAGTCTTAGGTGATCATGAATTCATGCTAAGAGGGGGGTGAATTAAGGGTGGATAACTTTTACCGATTAAGTTCAACTTAAATTTATTTCTTCTTTTAAGTGATCGAACCTCTATCATTAGTTAGGATGTATAGATATTTATAAATTATCCTTATCACTTTCCCTAATATTATAAATACAATGTAAAGTAAGAAATACATAGGTATTTTTTACAAGTTTTGACCTCAATGATAGAATCTACTCCTTGTTGTGTCGACTCTAATCGAGTTATGAATTCTCTATTAACTTTGAATTCATGCACTACCAATCTTATGATGATACAACTCATCTATGTGTTGTAATTTTTTTCCTCTTATAATGAATTCGGGCTTAACCATCCACTTTCAATAAGTTCAAAAATCTCACTATATTGTTTTCCCTCTACCTTTCGATCACAACACCCATATATGTACATACATGTCATTTCTCTTTCTTCAAATCATCTCAATTGTAGTGAAGGTGCTCATTCTAATTTACTTTTGTAACCTCATTTTTTCTTCCACTGGACTTTATAAAAACTTATTTTGATAAAATAAAATGTCTTCTACTTCTAATAATATTCAAAAGTTTCTTTTTAGTGAAATTATAATGTCTCCTTTTGGTTAAATTATAAAATCTCTTTTTAGTGAACATAAAATTGTCTTTTCAGTGAACTTTACAAATAACCTTATGAAAAAAACTCATGTCATTTCAATTATAGAATTTCTTCTCCTTCTAATAATATTTTTATTCCTCCATCTAGTATAAAAATTCAAATTTCCTTTCAGAGATTTAGTATAATGAGATCTATAACTTATTTTGGCTAATAAACTCAGTAAGAATATTTTTTTCTTCTGTCAAAGTGATATTACTTGAAAAATTAGATCGTTCATCATTTAACTTTATCTTCTAGATTTCCATATATGGAAAACTTATTTTTTAATTTAAAATTTGGATGTATATGATTCCTCATTCTTCATCACAAGTTATAAATAAAATAAAGTGTAGTACCATCAATCATCAGATGTTTTTATGACTACTTTCGAATATAATTATTTCCAATAATTTCTCCTCTATCCATTGACAACATTTATTCCACTTTCCTTCATTCACCTATGTTCCTTTTTCCAATGATTACTTCTGACGATTCTTCCTTTCCAAGTATTTACTTTCGATGATTTTACTTCCAAAAAAACTATAGAAAAATTAAACTTCATTAATCTCCTTCAAAATATTCCTTGACTTTTCTTTAATTTATTAATAAAGAAGAAAACATGTTCATTGTCATTATTGGATAGAAACTTTAGGCATCACATAAATAATCCATGACTGTAAATTGTAGAAAAATGTTTTTAATCATATTATATATGATTATTGGATAGCTGATTGGATAAATATTTATCCTAATCCATCATATGGATTCACTCAAATCCATTCCTCTAGTACCCCAACTGTAAGGTTTCTCAGCCAAGTGTATCCCAAAGAAAACTCCAAGAACAAGAAACCCAATGATTAGGGTCACCTTGTAACTTGGTTTCCTTACAAAAAATAATCCATGGGAACCTAACATTTAGGGTCACCCATAGTGAATGATGAAGGTATTAACAAGTGTCACTTTGGAAGGAATCTAACACTTTGTATTAAAAGGGTTCTCTTTTAAATATATCACTAGTTTAATATACATCATATGCATATTAAACTCATTTCATATCATGTAATACTTATTATCTCATGTTTTATTCCTTTATGTATGCATCTTTCTAATGATTTAGTTTTGGAATCCATATTTCATCCATTAAATTAATGTATTCGCAAAAAATTAATGTGAAACTCTTTACACAACACACAAATTTGTGTTACTCACCCAAAAATAGAAGCTAAACAGATTCATACATATCCAAATGTGTCTCATGCATAAGGTATATGTGTTGAGTCTATGATTCCTTTGCATCTTTTATTTTTAAAATCACAACACACTTCATTTGATTTAACTTATAGTTTTTGTTTTAGTTTTTTTGGTTATATAAGATGTAATATGGTAACTTTACTTCCAAATATTTTAAGGTTGAGCTTATCTATATTTAAATATAGAGATATGAGTTTTTATTATAATTAATTCATCGGATTTTTGAGCATTGTAGAAGCATACAGAGACTTAATTAGAAGATGATGAAGAATCTTTTGATGTTGTTTCAAATGATCCCAAAGAATACAAAATCTAACCATTGAAGGATTTCATATAAACTGGAGTAAAACCTTGAGGATTATAAGAACACTACCTTGATCATTGGAAAGAATTAGCTTCAATCGATCATTTTGAAGTTGTGAAACAGTTTACTATTGTGAATGTTTACAATCTTTGTAATAATTCTTCCTAAGTATTTTTCTAAGAGTTCATCTTGTGAAGCTTTCATTGTAAATATCTTATCATTTTCCATTGTAACTATTGTGTATATTATCCTTCGAAATAATGGGATTTCATTAGGAAGGAAAATCTTTTTTCGATCATTATGATCGTAAGATTTTGGGTTACAAAAGTGGGGTGCTACTGATCAAGTGTGATTGAGGGATTATTGGTCTTAAAGACAGATATATAGTCTAACAGGTTTATATTCGAGGGATTTTATGAGGAAGAAAGAGTTTTTTATAGTCATTTTGATTGTAAGCTTTCAGTTTGTTGAAGTGGGCAGCTATCGATCAGGTGTGATCAAGGGCTTCCAGGTGTGGGAGACAAAGATACCTTCTGATAGGTTAAAGTCAAGGGATTTTAGGGATAAGAAGATAGAAATATCGTCTGACAGGTTTACAATTAAGTACATTCTAGTGTTTAGAATGGGGATACCTTGGATCAGGTTATTGATCCTCTAATTAATTTAGGTTAAAAGTAAGTTTTTTTGTAATAATATCCTTTTTGGAATTTTAATATTGTAATCCTTACTTCACACATTTGTTTTAAAAAAAAAATTGATTTAATTTCTGTTGTGCTATTTATTTTTTCATAAGTTGTTAAAATGCCAATAGTTTAAATTTATGTTGTGTTTTTAAATTTAGACATTTTTACTCTAATATTTTTTGGGTTGATCAAAAGATCATGTCTTCTTGTGGTTTTATACTAGAGGTGTCAAAAAAACTATAGTTAGTATGTTAAACTATAATTCACCCCCCCCCCTCTCTTGTAGTTTACTTACTGGTATATATCTAGGATAAAAATATGAACTCTTCAATAAAGGCATGGATTTATGTATTATTTTCAATATATATATGAGTAATTCCATAGAAACAGATAGGCAACCCCCACCTTTTTAGAACAAATCATGAGCCTCTAGACCATTGCAAATTCCGACCCCAAGTCCATCTCGCCGATGATACTTTACTCAAAAGATAATCCAATTCATAATAACTCTAAAACTTAATATAAAAAACTATATTTAAAAACTATTTTCAAGCTCATAATCTAATAAAAAACCGAGTTTAAAGTAGATGAAAACTAAATCTTATGATATCATAAATAGTATGTAATACAGGCCACAATCTCCTAGAATAAATTTATCACATAAATTTAGTATAAAAAATATTCACATTTCATAAAAAACTTTATAAACATGAATATTTTAAAGAAATTAAAAAATAAATAAACTATTTATTTATTTTCTAAAACATGGGATACAAATATGAACTTTTCATGTTTAATCTAGGCATGAAAAATCTCATTTTATAATGTCTGAAACTTATAATTTATAAACCATAAGTAAATTTATCAAAATATAAAATTTTTAAAAGTTTTTAGGTATATAATATTTTATTATTTATAATCCTATTATCATCCATAAAATATAACTGATATAAAATAGAAACACCACATGAAACAATCATATTCTATGATATAACTCCAATCATACACTACGATTGAAATTGTTAAATACAACGGGCTTTATAGTAAATATCCTATTGTATTTTATGATAAAGATGATGTCGTATTTACGCTTTGATACTATATTTTTTAGAAAAATGGGATTGATTCATATTTTATGATATCATATATTATATGATGTGGTGTAGATCAAATCCTTTAATTTCCAATATATCATACATTATGATATATTCCATTCTTACGCTATGACTAACCAAAAAATAAGAAATATAACGTATCATATTTTATGATGTATCAAACACTTTACGATAATTAATTATTTGAAAATTTAGTAGAATCACATGTTGATCCCTTGAAGAACATAGCTCTAATACCACTAATGGGTTTAGGGAGATAATCTAATGATCATTGGCAGTGGAAGAAACCCATGAAGTAGCCTAACACATCTTTAAAAAAAATCAACATTCATGGAAAAGAAGAACAAAATTGGAATGGGAATACCTAAAACATGAATGCCTCCATCTTGACTCCTCGATGCTTGATAGAAATCACTAAGTTGACAAAATTATCTCACCACCATAAATTATACATTGGCCTAAAGATCCATGATTTGTATCATGAGGACCCTGAAGCACCAAATGGGTTCTATCACCTTCACCAAGTGATGAATAGTGTTTCGAGAAGAAGAAAGTTTCGACCATCTTATATAGAATGAGTGGTCAAAACCAATGAAGGGAACCCTTTCCTTATATCGGCCATCTCCAATGTTTTTCATTGAATGTGTATAATTTTCCATATCGAGTGGCATCTCATGCACCCATACATTAATTCATATCGGTTTATCCATTCAAATCCTTCTACAAATATTCAAGTCATAAATTAATCAATCTTCATTGATTCTAAACTGAAGGAACCATGTGTGAGGTGGTGTTCAAATTCATGCATGAGCATCCCATGAAAATCCATATAGTATTCCAATCATATGTTATGATATAGCCAATATATGACATTCTATGGGTCCTTAATAAAAAATTTAATCGTAAGATACAACATGAATCTCATGCATACTATGTCTTACGATTCATGTCAATCATAAACCATGATATGCACTTCATTTATATCACACCTTATGACTCAAGGGACATTTTAAGATATGATGTCCCAAGATTTAGTGTATAAATAACACTTGTGTGAATTTTTTGAGGTGTGGATATTAAATGGTGTGGTAGATTAAGTGGATTAGTTGAAATGGGTCTTTAATATGTGTTGGTTGTGTGATGAGTTTGTATAACTTGAGTATTTCTAGGATATGGGGAATTTTGTAATGAATTACTCCCTATCATCTAATGGTGGTGGGACTAGGTGGGGCATGATGCATGTTTATGATGTATCCTTGGGATTTTTGTATGTGTGATGGCCAAAGTGGGAAAATAGATGGATAGTGGGGGTCTGAATTTATGTCTGATATGTGATAGTGATGTGGAAATTATGACTAATTATGTAATAGTATTTTTGTGATATGTGATAGAGATGATGATAAGAATGATGATATGGCTAGACATGGTGAATATATGATGTGTGGTAGTGATGACATGGATTGGTGAAGGGGGATTCCCTGAGGGTGGCCACTCAATAATACAATGAGATTCCCTAAGGGAGGAAAAATGCCCAACTGATGAGGGTTGTAGTGAGGATAGTCCTTAAGGGTAGACACTCGAAGAACCAATAAGAGTCCTTACAAGTGGAGTGTGGTTAGGCCTATGTACGAGTTAGGTTTGTTGGGTTTAGGATGGAAAAAAACTGACTCATTTATTAATCAGAACTGACCAGACTGACTCTGGCCCTGCCCGTTTATTAATTGAACCTTAAAGAAAATGTTTAATAATCAAGGGTTGAAAGAAAAAAAGCCCATCAGGCCTTGATATATTATTAAATTAAATATATTTTAGATATAATAATATTTAATAAATATAAAAATTAATAAATTTTATATATAATAATAAATATAAATGTTATTTATATATAATAAATAAATGTTATTTTTAACATTATTTAGACCCCACTTTAGTGTGGGGGGGTTTGGGTTTGGGGGTGAGGGGTAGGTCGTGGGGTCGAGTCCCCGGGTCTGCATTTTTTACTTCTCTTAAGTCATGTGTGGTGGGGTCACTATAACCTTCTTATATATAAATGTTATTATTAACATTATTTACATATAATAATATTTAATAAATATAAACATTAATACATTTAAAAAATATATAATTATAATATAGATTAATTGGGTCAGGTGGGTCGCTTATCAGGCCACTAATTAAAGCATGATATCGACCCTATTATTAATTGAGATTTTAAATTTAGGATCGTTTAATAATCAGGATTAAAAAAATTAGGCCCTAATAGGCCTTTTTATCAGGTTGGGTGGGTCCCCTGACCAATGTGTAGGTCTAACTGCGACCTTACCAAATGATATACATGTGATAACAAGTACCTTGTGTAATGATAGCCACTTGGTGATCAAGATGCTATAATGAGTTTCATATGAGTGGATGGATACTTTGTCACATCCATAACTTATTTTAAAGGTAAATTCAATTTAATTTCCATTCTTTCTTTGTTGTGGGGGTTTTCCATGCATTTTTGGAGGAAATGGTGAGTTTTCATGATTTAAGCCAAACCGTGAACCCATTTCCAGATTTAAAAACCAATTTTGTTTCTTTTATAACTCTTTCATTTTTCAACTTTTTATACCCATTCTACTTCTAACATGGTCTCCCTTGACCTATTAACACCACCATATAAATTTGGATCCTTTAGGAATCCATAATCATGGTGGATTTGGGTTTTTATTTAAATAATTAGTCAAGCCTGTAAGCTCATTTCCAGTTTTAAAAAAATTGTTTATTTAATATCTTATTCAATTTTTATGTTTTTTTGGTGATTAAAACTATCACCTAAGCCCATTTACCCTAGGATTTTCCCCATTCTCTTTTCCACCTATTTGGAGCTCATATTCATCACGAATTATCACAAAATGGGAAACCCGAGTATCTAGGTGGGCGGATGTGTACTAGTACACTAGTGATCTGGAGCGGTTTTATCCCCGTTTCACTGAGAAAATTGGACAATGAAAACACTAAAAAAAATATATTGATGATTATTGGGGACCACTAGGTTATGGGTATGTTCCCTACTAGTGTTTCGTGCACGAGAACAGATTTTTTTATGGTTACTTTACACCGAGGTGCAAGGTACATGGTGCTCGAGACTAACTAGTGCCTAGGGGTGTTCCTGAGATTAGTGCTTGTTGAACCTTTTGTATTTATTGTTGGATTATAGTGGTTTTTTATGTAAAATTAATTATCTTACATGTTTTATTTAAATGTTACCACTCTTGTAAAATTACCTTTGAAAATTTTTTACCTTAAAAAGTTTCATTCTTAAAAATTATTGCCACCACTTCTTGTTTATCTAAACTGGCATGCTTTTTATCTTGCATTGATTACTATATGGAATAATTCGGGTGGTATCCAATTGGGCTTAGTCTCACACCCTACTTGAACCCCTTGGATGTAAGTAGACTTGTTCATGTTTGACGCAGGTAAAGGCAAGGCCTTGGGTGATGGCGGTTCGGGTTGCTAGTTTCTTCCCTTAGTGTGGTGTTGTGGAGACGTCTTGTGGGTGATGACCCATTATCATGTGGAGTTCTTGGGGATGTTTTGATGCTACTTTATTGTGTCTTTGGACCTCTTGTATCATGTTTGAACATATTTATTCAGTTACTAGTTTTAATTAAGGCTTTTTTGGTGTGAATTTTTCAGATTCAGTTTATTGTTTGTTTATGGTTGTTAAATAATTCTAAACTTCATTCCCAAACCATAATTCATGATACCTGGGCACTTGTTCCAGCCTGTGGGGATATAATACACCCTTAGGGACTTGTAACGGGCCGGGTTGGGTGCTGATTTTGATGGAGACCAGATTCAGTTCGTGACATACTTATTGATGGTGGTAGTATAGCGAGCTCCCTACAGATGGATAGCTACTTTGTAGTGGTGGTACGATAGTGAGGTACCTTCGGGTGGAAAACTATTCGAGGATATTATAGTAAGGTTCCTATAGGTGTAAAATTGTTTTGTTATGGATGTGTATTAGTGGTGGTTGTGAGATGACGTATATGATGCAGTAAGAGAAGCGATAGCTATGTGGTATGAAATAGAAGTGGTTGAGAAGTGATGGTTATGTGGTATAAAATGGAAGTGGTTGATCAGTTGACTCTTCATAGATGTTTATTGATTGATTGTTTTTTTATTTATTCCATACATATATGCATTATCATACTTCATTCACATGGACGCATGATAGTTCTAGGGAATAACTTGCTGAGTATATTTATATGGTCACTTTTGCTTTATATAATCTATTTTTTAAATTATCTTGATAAAGTTTATAGTGGTGACGGTAGACCTTTTCTATGGTCATGGGAGACTTGTTAGTAGAGGTGGATTGTATTATACCTTGTTTTAGGTATAGAGAATTTTATAAACCTTGTGGTTGTTCTACCTTTTATGATTTAGCATTGTATGACAGGATATGAATTGATATACATTATTCATGCATTATGTTTAGGGATACATTAAATTATTATAGTGATATGTAGTTTTCATTTGTAAAGGATAATGCATTCTATATATGCGCAATGATATACCATTGGTGCCACTCGCCAACCCATGAATTATTGAAGGTGGGTTTCAAGAGGTTACACTCTAACTCGTTCCCAAATCAGGTAGAGTCCCAACAAGGGTTACTACTGCAAATATGGCATTTATCAATGCTATAAAATTCCATTTACAGTGCTAAAAAAGCGTTGTTAATCTCAGCGAAGATAAAGGGGGGTCCCTTTTATCAGCGCTCAAAAAATCACTGATAAAGGCCCCTTTTATCAGTGCTAAAAACAAGCGCTGATAAAGGCCCCTTTTATCAGCACTAAAAACAAGCGCTAATAAAAGTTAAAAACATTAAAAAAATCTGCAAATCAAGCAGGGTGGTTTTAACAGCGCTTGACCCCCCCCCTTAACAGCGCCCTGACCCCCCAACCCAGCCAGTATGCCCTAACCCCCCCCCCCCATTTAACAGTGCCTGCACGCACCCTTTAACAGTGCTAGCTATTATTCCACCCACGTGCGTGACCTGCCTCCCCCTGGATTCAAACTCGGGACCTATTATCTGTGCACCTAAGCCTTTACCACTCCACCATATTTCTTTGCTCTTCATTTATTAATATACCTATTTATTTATATATATACATTTATTTATATTAATATATATATATATATATATATTTAGTTATATTAGTGTATATATATATCCATATATTAATATATATATAGTTATATTTATATATTAATATATTTATTTGCATATTAATAAATATTTGTAAAATCGGTTTTAAATACATTTATAAAATATGCTTTTGTGTGTGTTTGTAAATAAATAAATACATATATACAACACACACACACACACACACATATTATATGTGTATCTGTAAGTATAATTATACATATTTATATATATTTACAAATATTATATATTAATATGTATATACATATATTTTGAATATATTGATAATATATATCAGTTTGTCGATAAAAACGCACACAAACATATATATATATATATATATATATACATGTACACATTATATAGGTATATAAATATTCATATATTTGTATTTTAAATAAAATGGATATTAGTTTTTTATTTAGATAAGGCTTATATATTGAGAAATATATTTTATATGTAAATATGTTTAATTATTTATTTATAAAATTAATTTTTTATGTGTGAATATATAAAAAATATGTATATATTGTTGTATATTTGATTATAAATAACAGTAAATTATGAAAAACGTTAAAAATCCCTGAAAACCTAAAAAAGGTAAAAATAGAGAAACACTCAAAACTCGTAAATACAGTCAGAAAGTAAAATAAACCCTAAACTTCGGGTAACGATGAAAACTTCTTATTCGAGAGTCTTTTCCAGCTCCGTGACTAGTCAAATCGAAGATCATCAAACCATATTTGACATGATAGGTGGTGGAGGCTGAACGGACAGGCAGATCATAACTTCTGCTTCGGGTGTTCGTTTTGCATCTACCACATATCAAATCGATCTAAAACATATTTAAAACATATATATTATATCTATATAAATATAAATATACTTATATATCAATATATTATTTTTTATGAAATATAATTTTTTTGAAACATACACTTTATCAGCGCTAGAAAAAAACCACTGATAAAGCCCCACTTTATCAGTGCTACTAAAAAAAGCACTGATAAAGGGGGCCCCTTTAACAACGCTGATAAAGGGGGTGTCTTTATCAGTGCTAAAAAAAGGACTGATAAAGGGTCACTTTTACCAGCACTGCGTTGTTAAAGAGTGGCGCTGCGAAAACCCAATTTTGTGGTAGTGGGTGGGCTGTAATAAGGATTTTCATTCATGATTGATAACAAGAGTTCTTCTATATGCATGAATGAAATTTTCTATGACATTGCGGATATGTTGACTGATTTATACATTCTATATATGGATAATCTAGTTTATAATATTCAAGATAAGAAGATCAAGGTTGATTCTTACACCAATTATCTTTTCTATTGCCACCTTGGACATATAAATGAGAAATGGAGTCAAATACTTTATAAGGATCGATTTATGGAATCATTTGATGATGAATCTTTTGATAAATTTGAATATTTTTTATTAGTAAAATTACCAAATCATATTTTAATGGAAAATGTGATATTCCTAGTAGAATATTATATTTAATACATAGTGATATATGTGGACCAATCAATACTAAATCAAGTGATGGGTATAGGTACTTTGTAACCTTTACTAATGTAAGGTCTTGAGTATTTTAAAATAGTAATTTGATTCAGACCTCGGGTCAACCTTGTGAATTTTGACACTTTAGAGGTTTCAAGTGATGAATTTTTATTTAAATCTGTTGTTGAGATTATTTTTATAATGTTATGTAGTTTTTGGATGTTTTTAATGATTTTATACTCCTTTTAATGGTTTCGATGAATTATTGGAATTTATAAAATTCTGTAAATTTTTTAGTTTAAATTTGGTTTGGTTATTTAAAATGCTGGCCTGCATTTTGAGTTTTTTTAGGTGTGAAACTCTAAAAATTTAGAGTTTGGGTGAATTATAAATGATTTTTGTGTATTTTTAAAGTTTCAAGTGTTTTAAATTAATAATATTGTAATTTTTTAAGTGTTGGGTATGTTTGTTACTAAAGGAATTTAGTTTTTTTTAATTTGTTATGGGTGTTTTTTTAAAACAAGTCTACGATTTTGAGTGTTGGGAGTATTCTATATTTTAAAAGAGTCATGGGAATATTTTGGATGATTTTGGGTGGATTTGGAGTTTTTTGAATTTTAGATTTTTTTTGATAATTTGGAAAAGTGTATACCCTACAGAAAGTATACCTTGTATGTATGGTTAATTAGCGTAAAGGTAAAATAGAACTATTTTCTTAAGAAAAAATGGAGTGGCGTGAGGGTAATTTGTGTAATCACAATCTGCTATAGGGTAATTTGTTGAAGGGTAAGATACATAAGGGTAGTTGAATAAGGTTTATACATAAGGGTAGTTACATAAGGGTCATGCTTAAGGATAGTTACAAAGGGTAGTTATGTAATGGTAAAGGAGTTTTTCAAAAGGGAGAATGACATCTACGGACCAAAGGGGGACCCTAATTCTAGTAAAGGACCAAAACTTGGGGAAAAACTAACGGAGGACCTCCGCCGATATCAAAAGGACTGAAATGCCCTTATTTTTTTTCTCTCTGCAGATCCACACACATTGATCCCACACTCGTGCCACGCATCTCCCCACTACGCTCGTCCCTCTCAGTATCTTCCTGCCATGCATCTTACCTCTCATCCGCGCACTGATCCCATGCACTTATCCCACCACATATCTCCCCCTTGCACTCGTCCCTCTCAGCATCTTCCCGCCACACATCTTCCCTCTCAGCCGCACACCAATCTGACGCACTGCTCCCACCATGCATCTCCCCACTGCGCTCGTCCAACCGATACATCTTCCCCTTGCTATTTTCCAGTCGGCACATCTTCCCTCTGCGCTCGTCCAACATCGGATGAGTTTCTGCCAGTTATCTCCTCCCTGCCTCTTCTCCTAGGCTCATCCAGCCGCTGACTCATCTCCTCAGCTTAGCTCGCCTATGCCTCCTCTCCATCGATTTGTATCTTGCCCTTCTCCTAGAACCTAGTGTATCTGAAACCACATTTTCTGTAAGTTGTATGTTGCCTATATTTTTGTAGATTTATGTTTCTAATTGATGTAAATATGAAATGAGAATGATTTTTAATATCTTATATTCATTAATGTTATAGGTTGATTGATACAATATGATGTCAAGTTTTTTGAAAAAAGAAATTTTTTGTTATTTTCATTTTGATGGAGCACTTGTTGGTGATTCACATGAAAAAATGCATTATCAAGGTGGAAGATCTATGGGTAGAGTGCTAATAGAAGGAATGAAATTTGATGAAATATCAAGTTTGGCATCGTCAATTATGAAGTGTGATATGTCATCATTAGATTTAAAATACACGTTACAGTTTGACAATGGGACTTTTTTAAACCTTATAGATGATGAAGGAGTTGAGAAATTGTTTAGATTCAATGACAGTTTTGCTAATATCAACATTATTTTGAGGTTGGATGAAAGGTTGTAGTTGACAGTGGATGTAGCTCAAAGGTAATGACATGTCAAAATTCTTTATATCAATATATTGTTCTCCTGTTATGTATTTACATTTTATATTTATTTTTTAGTGTTGAAGTAGTTAGTGGGAATTCAAAACAAAGTTTATCAACGGATGGTGATTTACAAATGCTACCTTGTGCAATTAGTAGTGTTCCATGTTCAATCCCAGAGTTAAATGCTTTAAAGTGGAATGAATTATTGGTGGATGTTGGCCATATTTTTCCTTCATCAAAAGCATTGAGGGAGACATTTTTCAAGTATAGCATTGCACCTAGGTTTGACTATGAATATATCAGGAATAGTCCTCAAAAGATTATTACCAAATGAAAAGTTGAGAGTTGCATGTGGAAGTTAACAGCATATGGCTTTGGGATCTAGACTCCATTTATTTGTGTGAAAACATTTCAAAATGCTCATAAGCACTCAAACCAAGATAGACTCATAATTTCTCACAAATCAAGGGCATCATTAATGTAATCTATCATTTCTGATGAGGTGAAGTGAAATGTGGAAAAATATTCTAATGAAATTAAAGCTAACTTGTACAGAGACTATGGTATATCACTTACATACCTTCAAGCATTAAGAGCCAAGGAGAAAGCAGTTGGTAGAATATATGGGGTTCCAGAGCAGTCATATATGTTAATCCCTTGGATATGCAAAAGACTAATGGAAGTTGATCCGTAAACAATAGCGAAGTGGGTATCTTAAAAAAATGGTAGATTTGAAAGATTATTCATTGCATATGGGTGCTGTATAAATGGTTTCTTATTAGGTGGTTGACCTGTGTTTTTTGTGGATGGGTGTCACCTCAGTGGTCCTTACAAAGGTACCTTATTGGCAGCATCTTCATATATTGTAGATTACAACCTTTTTCCATTGGAATATTCAATTTTTGGGGGTGAAACATATGATGATTAGACATGGTTTTTAAATAACATAAAAGAGATTATAGGTTTTACTCAACTGGTTATTGTATCTGATCGACACAATGTAATTACAAGTGTAGTTAGAACAGTTTTTTGTGGAGATAGACATGCATATTGTTACCGTCATGTGAAAGAAAATTTCATCTCTGAAGTTACAAAATTATGTAGGGGAATGGGAAGATGAACTAAGGAAAGGGAATTGAAATTATTGGATGCCATTGCTTATGTAAAGACCTGTAAAATTCAAGGAAAATTTTTTCTTAATTTTCTTTGGAATTTTACAAGAACGCAGTTTATGACGGCACTTGATTCTGAGGCCCGGTGTGCCCAGAATTTCTATCCGAAGTTTAGCTCGGGTATGTTCAGTGAACGAATGAGCAGGAAATCCTAACTTTTGAACCGGTGCTCGGAATCGAATTCCAAGGACACCGAAGGATTCGCAGTACCGGTAATTGCTCAGGAACACCTATTCCAGAGTTGCGTTTTCACGAGAGAGGTTGATAAAAATTGTGGAAGTTAAAATAAAAATTAAACTATAATTTTTTATTTTCTCTAAGTGGATTTAAGCTTTGGGTGGAAGTTGGGTAACTACCCAACTTCCCAAGGGAGCTTATGAGGGTGGTGGGGCCCACACGAACCCCACCCCTTCACATTCCTTAACTCCCTCAACTCACATTTAAATTTGATAACCTAAGTATTAATAAATTATGTTATTAATGAAGTGAGTTTAATGTGAGAGTTTGAATTTTAAACTAATGTCAAGTTAATAAATTAAGTGTGGGCTTAATTTATTTTGGGTTAGATTCTTGTTGTGGAGTGTTTGGGAGAAAAGGCTAGGAACTTGAGGAACTTCTTCATCTTCGATGAAGAATGCGAAGAACACATCGATCTCCGACGAAGAACACTGAGTCCTCGGAGACCGACTATGCGACGCCGTATACCGCGACGCCGACGACGTCTTCTTTCACGACGTCTCTTTCCGCGACGGTTCTTCCGCGACAAATTTCTCGTTCGATGAACCTCCGTTCAAGCTATGCTCGAGGTAGGGGTTTATGTGATATCTTTTTGTGATTTTACTCCCATTATTTATCCACGTATAATTTGACCGCATGCTTTCGATTAACGAGAGGAGTCTGGACCGCACAAACACAACTGAACCCCTCCCTTTTTATTTTTCTTGTTGTTGCAGTTCGAAAAAAAGTGTCGCGGTGCCGTCGTACCGCGTGGGAACGAACGACATGGACGCGCGATGCCGTCGCACCGCATTTTTAAATTTGGAAGCAAGTTGCGGTGCCATCGCGCCGCGCCGGAAAACCGCAAAAGCATCGCGGCCGGAGTGGGGCCGCGGCGGAGGGGTGTGGCACCGTCGCGCCGCACCGAACGAAAGAAGGTCGCGGCCGGTACCGGGCCACGGCGGAGCGTGGGAACCGGCGGCCGGAAATGGGCCGCCGGCGTCGGAGCAGGACCGGCGGCCGGAAACGGGCCACCAGCGTCGGAGCAGGGTGGGGACCAGCTGTCGCTGGTCCCGTGGCGGCAGAAACCGGCCGACTGCATCGGGCCGGCCGGACAGAGGAAAAGTCGGGGGTTTAAACCCCCGACCAACCAAATGAGTGGCCCCCATTAAGGGGGGCTGCGGTTACAAATCGCGGGGGGCCGCACCCCCCCCCCCCACTAACCGAACGGCTCATCCGTTCGGCCGAGCCAGCTGGCGCCGCGCGCCAGCGCGCTGGGCCGCCGAGCCGGTTGCCCATATCTTGGACTACGGACCTCCGATCGACGCACCATCAGTGGTGATGCTATCCTTGGATCGAGACGGTCGTTTCGACATATTACACTCAAGGTTTCGGAGAACTTTGGGTTCGGTCGGTTTGGTTCGTACACGAAACCAACAGGGCCCTTGGAGCGGAAATGCTTATAACTTGAGCTCCGGACGTCCGATTGACGTTCCGTCGACTTGGTTGGATTCCTCTAAGTGAGACGAATCTTTTGGCTTTCTCTGCCCGAGGTTTGGATGAAAGTGGAGTACGGTCGGGTTGGTTTTGACTTAAAAACCAACCGGGCCCCTGGGACGAAAAAGCCAATAACTCTTAGACCGGGCGTCCGATTGACGCGCTGTCTGTGGCGTTGAGTTCTTGTTGACGATACGGAACTTTTGGATACATCAACTCTGGAATTTGTGCCAGTTGATGTATCAGCCTCTCGGCTCGTGGAGCGGACCCTCCCGAACGAGCTTGCTGTGTGCGGGAACCCTAGAGCTGGCTGCGACTGTGACTACGACGACGACGACGACTGTACAGAGATCCTCAGTGTATTCAACGGTGACGACTACAGCACTCAGTGATCCTACGTGGATCAGTGCTACAGATCCTGTGTGGGTCCGATCCTGTGTGGGTCAGCGCTCAGCAGTTCTGTGTGAGCCAGCGCCTACAGATCCTGTGTGGGTCCGATCCTGTGTGGGTCACTACGGGGGTTAGTTACCTATCGATCATGTGTGGGTCAGACCCTTCCTAGGTCATTGTGGGGGTCAGTACCTATCGATCCTTTGTGGGTCTGACAACTTATATGAATCAGTGGTTATATCTGATCATCTCTATCGTCATACGAAGAAGTATACCTGTGTGAGATGAAACCTGTTTTGCTTTCTTTTGTGGATTGTGTTGTTCTATCCTGTGTGGATTACGTTTTTCTTTCCTGTGTGGAATATATTTTTCTTTCCTGTGTGGACTGGGTTGTACTTGGGCTCAGAGGTTGGAGCGTACTGGAATTGATGACTTAGGTATATGTATGGGCATATACCTAAGCAGTGTCGGATGTTACTTCATGATTGTATTTTTCCTTTGTGGTTTATCCTTTGTGGATTCTGGGAGACCTTTGGGGGTCTTGGGGTCCCTACTGAGTAGCTTATACTCACCCCTGCACCAGATATGCCCGCACTACGTTGTGTTGGTTGCAGACGACGGACATCGCTGATCGTGGTTGAGGCTTGCGAAGCAGGTCGGTACCCGGAGGTGGACCACTGGACGGGACATACTCGGAGTAGACGGTGCGACCCAAGGAGCTATGGAGGCTATCTGTACTCACCCTACAGGTGGGATTTCCAGTGTAAGGATCGACACTGTGTCTTTACTTTAAGTTGTTGTTTTCCCTTTCCAGTTGTACTTTACTTTTAGTTTGGGTTTGTATTTTGGCCCTTCTTACTTTTCCGCACTTTCTGTTGTACTCAGTTTTTACTTAGTGTTTACTTCTTCTGCTTTCTTGCTATGTGGGGTTTGTTTACTTTACAAGGGCAATTACTTCCCTTTATACCGGAAATTACGCCTTGGTGCTAGTCGCCAGCCCCTGGCCTATGGAAGGCGGGCTTGGGCTAGTCACGACACAGGCCCCGAGGACGGGTCGTGACAAATTGGTATCAAAGGAGTTTGGTTCTACCGCAGAACTCAGGTCTCTGATCTTTTCCTATGTGAAGCAATAGTGTTAAGCGTATTGGGTGTGGTTATCAGTCCAGGGAGTCCAGTGTTGGTGCAGATGCCGACGTATCCGTACACCAGGACCCTGACTTCTGATTTCCGACTTAATGCACGAAAACATTAATTGCATGTGTGTTTCAAGTTTTCTTTGTGATTACTTAATATCAGCTCACCAGGTATACTGTTTGACCGTGGCGCACCTGTTTCTTTTCAGGATGGCACCACAATGGCAGCCAGCTAGGGTTCTGAGAGTTGTGTGTGACGACAGCCCACCGAGCGACGAGGCCTCGGTACAGGGCCCTTTGACAGAAGAGGCACCGGTGGTACCTCTACCCACCGATCCACTGATGCTACTAGCCCTAGCCGCTGACGATGCACGTCACCTTAGCGCACTGCATGAGTTTCAGCGCCAGCGACCACTGAGGTTCCGCGGGGAGATGGACCCCCAGGCAGCCGAGGACTGGCTGGAGGCAGTTGTACGGGTTTTTAGGTTAGTGAGGACACCAGCGGACCTCGTGGTGATCCTCGCAGCGAGCCTACTGCACGCGGAAGCAGGCAGATGGTGGAGGCTCCAGGTGCACGACGAGGTATCTCTCCTTTGGACGGACTTTGAGAGCCTCTTCTGCTCAGAGTTCATCCCAGCCACCCTCTGTGCGGTGTGTATCCAGGAGCTTCTACAGCTGCGACAGGGCAGCTTGACAATCGCCCAGTACTCAGCGAGATTTACCGATCTCTCGCGCTACTCGACAGAAATGGTACGAGACCCATTCTTCCAGCCCCAGACCTTCGAGCAGGGATTGAGGCAGGAGATCAGGGCATCGCTGATCTCCCTCAGTATTCCGACTCAGGCAGGGGTACTGGAGCGAGCCCTTCTGATCGAGAGCTTTCTAGCTGAGCCTACTTCAGCAGTGAGACCCACCGCTGGGCGACATGTGGCAGAGTCTTCTGCAGCAGGCAGTCGACGGATGACTCATGGGTCCAGGCAGACCAAACCCTCAGGAAGACGACCTCAGGACACTGGCTCAGCAGTGCGGGGCACTCAGCGTGGAGCCAGTCTTTCGAGAGGCAGACAGTGCTACGCATGCGGCGGGCAGGGCCACATGGCTCGTGACTGCCCGACCCGCCGTGCAGAGGAGCAGCAGACGGTTGAGGGACCACCCAGGTAGAGGTAGAGGGTCGACCGTGGCGGTCCGCAGGGAGCAGTCGGACGAGGCAGAGGAGCTGGCCGAGCAGCAGGTGGTGGGCGACGCTTTGAGGCTTTACCACCACAACCACTAGGAGGTCCACCCCGACCACCGGGAGCTAGCGGGCAGAGATAGACACAGCTCCAGGAAGCGGAGGCCTACGACCACGACACGCCCGAGATGATTCGAGGTACTATCTGTGTCTATTCCACCCTTTTTGCAGTTCTTATAGACACATGAGTGAGTCATTCTTTCATAGCCACTGCCCTTGTTCGGAGCTCGGAGATTCCAACAGAGCTGTTGGCTCGATCCTTACGGCTAGAGACTCCTACGGGAGCAGAATCGACGATTACGCACTGGTGCCGGCAGTGTGAGCTTACTTTAGGAGGCGAGATCTTCGGCTGGGATCTTCTTTTAGCAGCGTCGAGGCCTTACGACATCATCTTGGGCATGGATTGGTTATCTACGGTTCATGCTCAGATCGACTGTATTAGGAGCAAGGTGCGATGTGTACGCACCGACGGGAGCAGGTTCACCTTCATCGGCGAGAAGGGAGCCTTAGCAGCACAGGATGGACTCACGCAGAGGAGAGGACAACCCATCACTCATCAGTTGGCTAGCCTCATCCTAGGAGTAGTTGACGTGCGGAGTCCTATTTTTCCTACAGTGGTGGATCAGTTTGCGGACGTTTTCCCCAACGACGTTCCAGGACTACCTCCTCACAGAGAGGTAGACTTTTATATTAACCTATACCTGGGGACAGCCCCGATATCCACCCCAGCATATTGGATGACCCCCGCTGAGCTTCGAGAGCTACGAGTACAGTTGGAGGACTTTCTGGGCAAGGGATTCATCTGACCCAGTGTTTCACCCTGGGCTTCCCCGATTTTGTTCGCCAAGAAGGCGGACAGGAGCTTGCGACTTTGTGTCGACTATCATCGCCTGAACCAGGTGACCGTGAGGAACAAGTATCCACTACCGAGGATTGACGACCTCTTCGATCAGCTCAAGTTAGCACGGTGGTTCTTGAAGATAGACCACAGGTCAGGCTATCATCAGCTCAGAGTTCGGGACGAGGATGTGTAGAAGATGGCCTTCAGATGTCGGTATGGCCACTATGAGTTCTTGGTTATGCCATTCGGTTTAACCAATGCTCCAACAGTGTTCATGGCCCTCATGAACAGGATCTTTCAGCCATACCTCGATCGATTTGTCGTGGTATTTATCGACGACATTTTGATTTACTCGACGATTGAGGAGGAGCACGCCTACCACTTGCGGGTTGTACTAGACACACTCCGAGAGCACCAGCTTTATGGAAATCTCTCAAAGTGTCAGTTCTGGATACGCGAGGTCCAATTCTTGGGACACGTCATCTCTGAGGCGGGAGTTGCAGTGGATCCCGCGAAGATCGAGGCAGTACTAGCTTGGGAGCCACCCTGGAGCGTGACGGAGGTGCGGAGTTTCTTAGGACTAGCTGGATACTATCGGAGATTCATGCCAGACTTTTCCAGAGTTGTAGCACCACTCTCAGCTTTGACGAAGAAGGGAAAACCCTTTGTATGGTCAGACAGATGTCAGCAGAGCTTCCAGGAGCTGAGACAGAGATTGACCAACACACCTATCTTGAGGTTGCCTGAGGAGGGAGTAGGATACGTAGTCTACTACGATGCATCAGGGACCAGACTCGGATGTGTCCTGATGTAGGAGCGGGCAATGATCGCCTATGGATCACGTCAGTTGAGGCCGCATGAGCAGAACTACACTACCCATGACCTGGAGTTAGCAGCAGTGGTCTTCGCTCTGAAGACATGGCGACACTACCTGATGGGCGAGCGCTTTACAGTCTTTTCTGACCATCAGAGTCTCAGGTACATCTTCTCTCAGAAGGACCTGAACCTGAGACAGTAGCGATGGCTTGAGTTCCTCCAAGACTATGACTTTGAGATAGTCTATACTCCTGAGAAGGGGAACATGGTAGCTGATTCTCTTAGCAGGAGGACGGGCATTCAGCTACTAGAGGAGGCGTCAGAGCAGCTAGCCGCTTTGCAGATATCCTTCGTGGATAGAGATGGAGCGGCCTTCCTTCAGTCTCTCACAATCACCCCTCCACTACTGCAGCGGGTCAGAGAGGCACAGCGTGGGGACGCTGACTGTGAGACGCGGCGTGCGCAGATATCCTCAAGACAAGCACCAGATGGTTTCTCCTTTGGAGCAGAGCACGATGTCCTTTTCAGAGGACATACCTTGGTACCAGTTGCTTTACGGGAGGAGGTTCTGAGAGAGTTTCACACTTTACCTTTGGCAGTACATCCTGGAGTGGCGAAGATGTACTAGGATCTCAGACGACAGCAGTGGTGGCCAGGCATGAAGAAGGTTGTGGCAGATTTCGTTTCTCTATTCCTCACCTGCCAGCAGGTGAAGGTAGAGCATCAGGTACCAGCAGGCTTGGTACAGCCCTTAGAGGTCCCAGAGTGGAAGTGGGATGGCATATCTATGGACTTTGTGACTGGACTTCCACGCACTTCCAGAGGTCACGACTCCATTTGGGTGATTGTCGACCGACTCACCAAGTCGACACACTTCTTACCCATCAGAGAGCAGGGCTCAGTGGAGAGCTTGGGAAGTCTCTACATTCAGGAGATTGTGCGACTTCATGGTGTGCCATTATCTATCATCTCCGATCGAGATGCTCGCTTTACTTCCCGGCTTTGGAAGGGATTGCAGGAGGCGTTCGGGACGCAGCTATGTTTGAGCACCACCTTTAACCCTCAGACGGATGGTCAGATGGAGAGGACCATTCAGACTCTCGAGGACATGCTCCGTGCATGTGTCCTCGACTTTGGTCGTAGCTGGGAGGACCACCTACCCTTGGTGGAGTTCGCGTACAACAATAGATACCACTCCACCATCGGGATGGCACCATACGAGGCGTTGTACGACCGACCTTGCAGATCACCGCTGTGCTGGACAGACCCAGGGGAGTCAGCACTTGTGGGACCAGAGATGGTCCAGTCCATGACAGAGAAGGTCCAGGTCATCTAGGAGTGGATGAGGACAGCTCAGAGCCGGCATAAGTCTTATGCGGACAGGAGGCGGAGGCCACTTGAGTTCGAGGATGGCGACCACGTCTTCTTGCGGGTCTCACCTCGACGTGGATTACGGAGATTTGGCTGGGGCGGAAAGTTGTCTCCACGCTTTATCGGACCATTCCAGGTCCTCAGCAGGATTGGCGAGGTGGCTTATCACCTGGCTCTACCACCTCAGTTGCACCGAGTGCACGACGTCTTCCATGTGTCTCAGCTGAGGAGATACGTGCACGACCCGATGCATATCATTGACCATGGGGAGCTGGACATTGATGATGGGGCGACTTTTACGGAGGTCCCAGTGGAGATCGAGGATCAACAGGAGCGGGTCCTAAGTGGATGGTAGATTCCTATAGTGCGCATCATATGGCAGCATGAGAATCTCTAGGAGAGCACTTGGGAGCGGGAGGCTCAGATGCGTGCTCAGTACCCACATTTGTTTCCCTAGTTTTCAATGTATCTTTACGGGGACGTAAAGCCCTGAGGTGGGAGTAATGTAAAGACCCATAAAATTCAAGGAAGTTTTTTTCTTAATTTTCTTTGGAATTTTACAAGAACGCAGTTTCTGACGGCACTTGATTCTGAGGCCCGGTGTGCCCGGAATTTCTATCTGAAGTTTTGCTCGGGTACGTTCAGTGAACGAACGAGCAGGAAATCCTAACTTTTGAACCGGTGTTCGGAATCGAATTCCGAGGGCACTGAAGGATTCACAGCACCGATAATTGCTTAGGAACACCTATTCTGGAGTTGCGTTTTCACGAGAGAGGTTGATAAAAATTGTGGAAGTTAAAATAAAAATTAAACTACAATTTTTTATTTTCTCTAAGTGGATTTAAGCTTTGGGTGGAAGTTGGGTAACTACCCAACTTCCCAAGGGAGGTTATGAGGGTGGTGGGGCCCACACGAACCCCACCCCTTCACATTCCTTAACTCCCTCAACTCACATTTAAATTTGATAACCTAAGTATTAATAACTTATGTTATTAATGAAGTTAGTTTAATGTGAGAGTTTGAATTTTAAACTAATGTCGAGTTAATAAATTAAGTGTGGGCTTAATTTATTTTGGGTTAGATTATTGTTGTGGAGCTTTTGGGAGAAAAGGATAGGAACTTGAGGAACTTCTTCGTCTTCGACGAAGAACGCGAAGAACGCATCAATCTCTGACGAAGAACGCCAAGTCCTCGGAGACCGACTACGCGACATCGTATACCGCGACGCCGACGACGTCTTCTTTCACGACGTCTCTTTCCGCGGCGGTTCTTCCGCGACGAATTTCTCGTTCGACGAACCTCCGTTCAAGCTACGCTTGAGGTAGGGGTTTATGTGATATCTTTTCATGATTTTACTCCCATTATTTATCCACGTATAATTGGACCGCATGCTTTCAATTAACGAGAGGAGGCCGGACCGCACAAACACGGCCGAACCCCTCCCTTTTTATTTTTCTTGTTGTTGCGGTTTGAAGAAAAGTGACGCGGTGCCGTCGCACCGCGTGGGAACGAACGTCATGGACGCGTGATTCCGTCGCGCCATGTTTTTAAATTTGGAATACAGTCGCGGCACTGTCACGCCGCGCCGGAAAATCGCAAAAGCACCGTGGCCGGAGCGGGGCCGCGGTGGAGGGGTGTGGCGTCGTCGCGCCACACCGGACGAAAGAAGGCCGCGGCCGGTACCGGGCTGCGGCGGAGCGTGGGAACCAGCAGCCGGAAATGGGCCACCGGCATCGGAGCAGGACCGGTGGCCGGAAATGGGCCGCCGGCGTCGGAGCATGGAGGGGACCGGCCACGCCGGGCCGGCCGGACAGAGGAAAAGTCGGGGGTTCAAACCCCCGACCGGCTAAATAAGCGTCCCCCATTAAGGGAGGTCACGGTTACAAATCGCGGGGGGCAGTGCCCCCCCCCCGGTCGAGCCAGCTAGCGCCGCGCTAGTCGGGCCGACCCAGGGGGTCTCGGGCCGGGTCGGTCCGGGCCCGAAACCCCCGTTTTCGGACTCTCTTCGGTCTTTTGCCCATATCTTGGGCTACTGACCTCCAATCGATGCACTGTAAGCGGCGATGTGATCCTTGGATCAAGACGATCCTTTAGATATATTACACTCAAGGTTTCGAAGAAATTTGGGTTCGGCCGGGTTGGTTCGTACATGAAACCAACCGGGCCCTCGGAGCGGAAACACTTATAACTTGAGCTCTGGACGTCCGATTGACGTGCTGTTGACTTGGTTGGATTCCTTTAAGTGAGACAGATCTTTTGGCTTTCTCTTCCTGAGGTTTGGATGTAGGTGGAATATGGTCGGGTTGGTTTTGACTTAAAAACCAACTGGGCCCCTGGGACGAAAAAGACAATAACTCTCAGACCGGGCATCCGATTGACGCGCCGTCTGTGGCGTTGAGTTCCTGTTGACGATACGGAACTTTTGGATAGATCAACTCTGGAATTTGTGTCAGTTGATGTATCAACCTCTCGGCTCGTGGAGCGGACCCTCCCGAACGAGCTTGCTGTGTGCGGGAACCCTAGAGCTGGCTGCGACTGCGACTACGACGACGACGACGACTGTACAGAGATCTTCAGTGGATTTGACGACGACGACTACATCACTCAGTGATCCTATGTGGATCAGTGCTACAGATCCTATGTGGGTCTGATCCTGTGTGGGTCAGCGCTCAGCGGTTCTATGTGAGCCAGCGCCTACAGATCCTATGTGGGTCTGATCCTGTGTGGGTCATTGCGGGGGTTAGTTACCTATCGATCCTGTGTGGGTCAGACCCTTCCTGGGTCATTGCGGGGGTTAGTACCTATCGATCCTTTGTGGGTCCGACGACTTAGATGAATCAGTGGTTATATCTGATCATCTCTATCGTCATACGAAGAAGTATACCTGTGTGAGATGAAACCTGTTTTGCTTTCTTTTGTGGATTGTGTTGTGCTATCCTGTGTGGATTACGTTTTGCTTTCCTGTGTGGAATACGTTTTTCTTTCCTGTGTGGACTGGGTTGTACTTGGGCTCGGAGGTTGGAGCGTACTAGAATTGATGACTTAGGTATATGTATGGGCATATACCTAAGCAGTGTCAGATGTTACTTCGTGATTGTATCTTTCCTTTGTGGTTTATCCTTTGTGGATTTTGGGAGACCTTCGGGGGTCTCAGGGTCCCTACTGAGTAGCTTATACTCACCCCTGTATGGGCTATGCCCACACTACATTGTGTTGGTTGTAGACGACGGACATCGCTTATCGTGGTTGAGGCTTGCGGAGCAGGTCGGTACCCGGAGGTGGACCACTGGGCGGGACGTACTCGGAGTAGACGGCGGTACCCGAGGAGCTATGGAGGCTATCTGTACTCACCCTACAGGTGGGACTTCTAGTGGACGGCTCGACGCTGCGACTTTACTTTAAGTTGTTGTTTTCCCTTTCCAGTTGTACTTTACTTTTAGTTTGGGTTTGTATTTTGGCCCTTCTTACTTTTCCGCAATTTCTGTTGTACTCAGTTTTTACTTAGTGTTTACTTCTTCTGCTTGCTTGCTCTGTGGTGTTTATTTACTTTAAAAGGGCAATGCCTTCCCTTTATACCGGAAATTACGCCTTGGTGCTAGTCGCCAGCCCCTGGCCTATGGAAGGCGGGCTTGGGGTAGTCACGGCACGGGCCCCGAGGACGGGTCGTGACAGCTTATTCTTGGTTGGATTGTGATTTCAATGTTGCTATGAATAATTTGACAAACTTTTGTCTAGAATTGTCAAGATGGGTTGAAAAGGATGGCGATGTTGATAGGTGGGCAATGTTGCGATTTCCACACCGTCGATGGGATCATATTACAATGAATTTAGCTAAATCATTCAATGCATGGATTTTAAAGGAGAGGAGACAAAATATTTGTGTGTTGATTAATGAACATCGTGAGAAATTGAGTAAGAAATTTTTTACAATCAAGGAAGAGATAAAAAGGTGGAGAAATGGAGTTAGTCCCAATGTTGAGAGAAAATTGAATATGAACGTGTTAAGGGCTGAAACTTTGATAGTAGAACAGTATGGACATAATTTTTTCTTAGTTCAGACTGGTAATGTGGATATCACTGTACAATTAGGCAGTCGGGAATGCACTTGTCAAGCATGGAAAATGAGTGGGATCCCTTGTGCTCATGCATGCACAGCAATAAGAAAATTACATGGTAACCTGTACAGATATATAGAAGATTTTTATCTTCTCAACACCCAAAAGAAGCTTTATCTTGGAGTTATGCATCTGGTTGAGACCAATGATATGCCACATTTGAATGCATTGACATATAAGGATTATATGGATGAAACTTTTTTGCAAGAACCGAAGACTTCTCGTCCTCCTGGAAGACCATCTCATAATCATATTGAGTCTCAATTTCAAAATAAGAAGTTGTATCATTGTTCTCGTTGTAAAGAAGTTGGTCACACATGAAAAAGGTGTAGAAATCCCAATCCAAATTGATGTGACAACTTTGAAAGGGTGGTGATTTTAGTGTACATTGGCTTATATGTTTCTAAACAAGGGCATGTTAGTGTATACAAGGATGTATATGTGAAAAGAAATGAAATCTGTTTATTTTGTGGAGGTATGGTGTTTAAATCACATGATTTCTTTATAATTTTTGTTTTGTGTTACTTACAATGAAGTTGTGGTGTGAATAAATGCTGGTGTTTTCAATTTAATTTATGGATTCCGGTAGATGCTTGATGTTATAACATATAAACCATGTGAAAATGTTAAAATGGCATAAATAACAGATTTTAACACTACCCTTCCAAGTTTTAACAAGGAGCCTCCGGATTTTGACAAACCTGCTGTAGGATTTTTTTTCTATTTTTCATGAAGAGTCAAATAACAGTTCATAAATGTTACATAATGGGATGTTTATATTGTAACTCCTATTTTACAGCTGAATGCGTTGACTTATAGCAATGACATGGATGGAACTTATTTTCTTTCATCGAAGAGTTGTCTCCATCATCATGACACACGAAAAAGTTGTGGAAATACCAATCCAAGTTTGCGTGTGCTAGCTTATATATTGCTAAACAAGGACATGTTAGTGCAGACAAGGATGTATATGTGAAAAGAAATGAAATCTAATTATTTTGTGTAGTTATGGTGTTTAACTCACATGATTTCATTGTAATTTTCGTTTTGTGTTACTTACAATGAAGTTTTGGTGTGAATAAATGCTAGTGTTTGCAATTTAATTGATGGATTATGATAGATTCTTGACGTTCTAACATATAAACCATGTGAACATGTTAAAATGGCATAAATTATAGATTTTAACACTGCCCTTCCAGGTTTTAACAGGGAGCCTCCATATTTTGACAGACCTGCTGCAGGATTTTTTTTTCTGTTTTTCATGAAGAGTCAAATAACAGTTCATAGATATTACATAATGGGATGTTTAGATTGTAACTTCTATTTTACAGTTGAATGAATTGACTTATAGCAATGACATGGATGAAACTTATTTTCTTCCACTGAAGAGTTGTCTCCATTATCGTAAAGAAGTTGGTGACACATGAAAAAGTTGCGAAAATCCCAATCCAAGTTTGAGTGCGTTGGATTATATATTGCTAAACAAGGGCATGTTTGTGAGGACAAGGATGTATATGTGAAAAGAAATGAAATATGTTTATTTTGTGAATTTATTGTGTTTAACTCACATGATTTCTTTGTAATTTTGGTTTTGTGTTACTTACAATGAAGTTGTGGTGTGAATAAATGCTGGTGTTTTCAATTTAATTGATGGATTCCGGTAGATGCTTGACGTTATAACATATAAACCATGTGAACATGTTAAAATGGCATAAATTATAGATTTTATCACTGCCCTTCCAGGTTTTAATAGGGAGCCTCCAGATTTTGACAGACCTGCTGCAGGATTTTTTTCTGTTTTTCATGAAGAGTCAAATAACAGTTCATAAATGTTACATAATGGGCTGTTTAGATTGTAACTCCTATTTTATAGTTGAATGCATTGAATTATAACAATCAAATGTATGAAACTTATTTGCTTCCACCGAAGAGTTTTCTCCATCATTGTAAAGAAGTTGTTGACACACGAAAAAGTTGTGGAAATCCCAATCCAAGTTTGTGTGCGCTAGCTTATATGTTGCTAAACAAGGGCATGTTAGTGCAGACAAGGATGTATATGTGAAAAGAAATGAAATCTGTTTATTTTGTGGAGTTATGGTGTTTAACTCACATGATTTATTTGTAATTTTGGTTTTGTGTTACTTACAATGAAGTTGTGGTGTGAATAAATGCTGGTGTTTGCAATTTAATTGATGGGTTTTGGTAGATGCTTGAAGTTCTAACATATAAACCATGTGAACATGTTAAAATGTCATAAATTACAGATTTTAACACTGCCCTTCCAGGTATTAACAGGGAGCCTCCAGATTTTGACAGACCTGTTGCAGGATTTTTTTTCTGTTTTTCATGAAGAGTCAAATAACAGTTCATAAATGTTACATAATGGGCTGTTTAGATTGTAACTCCTATTTTACAGTTGAATGCGTTGACTTATAGCAATGACATGGATGAAACTTATTTTCTTCCACTGAAGAGTTGTCTCCAACATCGTAAAGAAGTTGGTGACACATGAAAAAGTTATGGAAATCCCAATCCAAGTTTGCGTGCACTGGATTATATGTTGTTAAATAAGGGCATGTTAGTGCAGACAAGGATGTATATGTGAAAAGAAATGAAATCTGTTTATTTTGTGGAGTTATGGTGTTTAACTCACATGATTTCTTTGTAATTTTGGTTTTGTATTACTTACAATGAAGTTGTGGTGTGAATAAATGCTGGTGTTTGTAATTTAATTGATGGATTCTAGTAGATGCTTGATGTTCTAACATATAAACCATTTGAACATGTTAAAATGGCATAAATTACAGATTTTAACACTTCCCTTCTAGGTTTAAATAGGGAGCCTCCAGATTTTGATAGACCTGCTGTAGGATTTTTTTTCTATTTTTTGGGAAGAGTCAAATAACAGTTCATAAATGTTACATAATCGACTGTTCATTATTGTAAAGAAATTGGTGACACTCTACATTCAGTATGCCATTGGTTCAACAAACAAATGCAAAGTGACAATCAAATTGAGTAAGCCATTGATTCAAAAAATGTTTTGTCACAATAGAACTAAACACCCACCAACTTCAACCAAACTCCAACTACTCACTAACAGTTTACTTTTCAACCATTTTCCCCACAAATTTTGTGTTTAAATAGACAACTCCTCCAAAAACTTTGCTCTCCTTTCATTGCAGCCATGGTTTTCCAACCACTATAGTAAATCAACTCTTTTCCTTTCAAGCTGAATCTACAAACATATCATGCAAAAATTTCTATATATTAGAGACAAAGAAAAATATATAAAGAGTTGTAAAATAATTACATCAGTATAGTCTTTCATCTTCTTCATGGTGTCCCATTCTTGTAGTTATATGATCAAGTGAATTCCATAATCATTACTGAAAAAACACACACACCTTTTAGATAACAAAACTAGATTTGGAAAATAAAGTAGTGAGTAATTTAATCTACCAATTAGATTGCATCTGAACAGATTCATACACAATGTCAAATTTGAATGGGGAAGAATAGTCCCATCATGAAAGATGTCACAACATGGTAGCAAGAAAATCACCCTATATGAAAGTCAAAAGATATAATAAATTAGTACTTTATAAATCAGTAAGTATGTTTGGTAACCAAAAATAAAATGATGACAAAGGCCATTATAAGTACCAGCAATGTAGACAGTTTTATCTATTGTTTATCGGTGGAAGAAGTGCCAAGTGAGTCCAGAACATGAAATTTCTTTGTCTTTAAGTCAGCACAATAGAAAAACTAGTGAAAATTCATCAATGTGGGGAAAAACAGAAGTCGACAGTGTGCTATGTTGTGTCCAATAACATTAGGCATGACATGCATCAGAACATCAGCGACTTTCCACTCTTCCTAACATGACATAATCTTATCCTACAACAATAGATTGTCACAAAATATAAAACATAATACAAAAGCCTCCTTTTAAGGTACGTGCTGCCTTTTACAGGTTGTTGTACATAGGAAGACCATTTTTTTCAGTCTTTTATTGCAGTGACCTCCTAAGAGCCGTCCCAGTAGATGGGTCTCCCAAAGTTGGTTCGAACACAACTTTATCCTCTTCCTTTTTTGCTTCCTCGTCACCATCCACTACTCCCCCCTCTTCATCACTTTCGTCATCTGCCTCCAATAGAGTTTCCTCCTCTTCATCTTGCCCCACCTCCTCGGGTTCATCTATCTCCTCCTCTTCCTCTTCGACATCCTCTGTATGCTCCTTAGACTCTCCGTCAGCCTCTTTTTCTTCATCTAGAACATAATCAAATGTATCCCCTTTAGCAGTAGAGCCCGCAGCTAACAAATTTCCTTGAACTCAAAGGAGATCATGCAGGTGCTCATTGACACCTTTCATATATCCATTGTACAAAACCTTGATATCCTATAATAGAAAATGGGGACATAAATTTTAGTAACAGATAACAGAAAGGAACAAATCAAAGTATTTAACAACAATCTAACAGAAATCAACACAGACCTTCCACAATTTAACACTCATCCTCCAATTATTGACATTAACCATTCATACCCGAACTGGTATTCAACAAACCTAATGTGTGTCCCTCTTACAAACCCAAGGTTTTTCATTATAGTTTACAAATCCAAAGCAAGTCAATTAGTGTCCTATGATCATATCACCATCTTTTCATACAAGAATTAAATAAAATCATTTATTTAAACAGACATCACAACAACCATGAACCCTTCATGAAAATAACCACTTAATGTATCCATAAACATCATTCCATAAAACCATTCAAAAATAACATAAACCTTGATAAATGATAATAAATCATTTGATCAAAAGGACAACTATGACTTCCAATGGACCATTTCAATGTTGGCACCTCTAAAATCCCACATTGTGCCACTCTAATTTCAGGGTTTTGACACTAAAATTACACATCTAAACACATGGTCATTTCCAAAGAGGATTTCAAGGAATTTAACACCGAAACAACTATAATTTAACAAGCAGCATCCAGGTTTTAACATTGGCCATCCCCATGCTTTCTTTAGGAGTGGGAGAATCAAAGAGGAAGTATTTTAATTTAACACACCCCATACTAACAGTAAAATAAAGATGTTTGACACTCTAATTCCCTATTTTATCATTGAAAAGAAACCAAATAAATACAGATCGGCATCAAAAAGGAACAATTCACAGGATTTAACATCAATCTAACATTATTTAACACAAGCCTTCTAGAATTTATCTCTCAGCCTCTGGTTTTTGACACTAACCATTTCTAAATGACAACTATGACTTCCAATGGACCATTTCAATGTTGGCACCTCTAAAATCCCACATTGTGCCACTCTAATTTTAGGGTTTTGACACTAAAATTACACAACTAAACACATGGTCATTTTCAAAGAGGATTCCAAGGCATTTAACACTGAACCAACCAGAATTTAACAAGCAACATCCAGGTTTTAACATCGGCCATCCCCGTGATTTCTTTAGCAGTGGGAGAATCAAAGAGGAAGGCTTCTAATTTAACACACCCCATACTAATAGTAAAATAAAGATGTTTGACACTCTAATTCCCTATTTTATCATTGAAAAGAAACCAAACAAATACAGATCGACATCAAAAAGAAACAATTCACAGTATTTAACATCAATCTAACATTATTTAACATAGGCCTTCCAGAATTTACCTCTCAGCCTCCGGTTTTTGACACTAACCATTTCTAAATGACAACTATGACTTCCAATAGACCATTTCAATGTTGGAACCTCTAAAATCCCACATTGTGCCACTCTAATTTCAGGGTTTTGACACTAAAATTACACATCTAAACACATGGTCATTTCCAAAGAGGATTTCAAGGTATTTAACACTGAACCAACCATAATTTAACAAGCAGCATCCAGGTTTTAACATCGGCCATCCCCATGATTTATTTAGCAGTGGGAGAATCAAAGAGGAAGGATTTTAATTTAACACACCCCATACTAACAGTAAAATACAGATGTTTGACACTCTAATTCCCTGTTTTATCATTGAAAAGCAACCAAATAAATACAGATCGACATCAAAAAGGAACAATTCATAGTATTTAACATCAATCTAACATTATTTAACACAGGACTTCCAGAATTTAACTCCCAGCCTCTGGTTTTTGACACTAACCATTTCTAAATGAAAACTATGACTTCCAATGGACCATTTCAATGTAGGCACCTCTAAAATACCACATTATGCCACTCTAATTTTAGGGTTTTAACACTAAAATTACACATCTAAACACATGATCATTTCTAAAGAGGATTTCAAAACATTTAGCACTGAACCAACCAGAATTTAACAAGCAACATCCAGGTTTTAACATCGGCCATCCCCATTCTTTCTTTAGCAGTGGGAGAATCAAAGAGGAAGGCTTTTAATTTAACACACCCCATACTAACAGTAAAATGCAGATGTTTGACACTCTAATTCCCTATTTTATCATTGAAAAGAAACCAAACAAATACAGATCGACATCAAAAAGAAACAATTCATAGTATTTAACATCAATCTAACATTATTTAACACAAGCCTTCCATAATTGAACTCTCAGCCTCTGGTTTTTGACACTATCCATTTCTAAATGACAACTATTACTTTTAATGGACCATTTCAATGTTGGAACCTCTAAAATTCCACATTGTGGCACTCTAATTTCAGGGTTTTTAATGTAAAATTACACATCTAAACACATGGTTATTTCTAAAGGGGATTTCAAAGAATTTAACACTGAACCAACTAGAATTTAACAAGCAACATCCAGGTTTTAACATCATCCATCCCCATGCTTTCTTTACCAGTGGGAGAATCAAAGAGGAAGGCTTTTAATTTAACACACCCCATACTAATAGTAAAATGTAGATGTTTGACACTCTAATTCCCTGTTTTATCCTTGAAAAGCAACCAAATAAATACAGATTGACATAAAAAAGGAACAATTCACAGTATTTAACATCAATCTAATATTATTTAACACAATCCTTCAAAAAGGAACAATTCACAGTATTTATAGCAAGCTTTGACAAATATAAAGATGAGATTTTTACCAGATGGGTGAAAAAAGACTGCTCAGGCAGCCTGCTCCCTAATGAAGTAGGAGCTGCATATAAGATACCTCTTTTTCTTGTTTTTTCCAACTTCAACCACCTTTGAAGTTTATATTCATCCCAAAATTCCAAAACACTTTGGCTACCTAAATTACGAACTTCTCCAATTAGGAAGTGGATGAAGAAAAACAGCTACAATGTAGTGTCAACATGTTAATATTAATAAAATAAATTTATTAACTAATAAATAAAATCCAAACATTGTTAAACATTTTTAAAACATACTAATAAGATAACCAAGCAACCTCCAACATGCTTCTTTGGTTGGCCTTTTTCTATAGACTTCTTATATATGTTTACCACTCAAACCAACTCCATCAAAACAAATTGAGACCAATCCCATTCTCCAACATTTTTTTGACACCCACACAACATCCTAATATTTCTTTCATTAACAAATAAACTAGAGCTAGGATTTAACATTGTGCCCAATGTAAACAACATAAATGACGTCAGAAAGTCCTTTCCCACCAAGCCTTCCAAAACCATCTCCTTCAATTTTGTTAACTTTTTCCCCATATAACACCTCTTCATTTATTTATATTCATCTGTGTCACTTTCAAGACAGACAAATTTTCTGCCCGAAGGAATTCCTAACATATAATTCACATCGGCCATAGTAATCATCATTTCCTTCCCTTTAATTGCTACAGTACATGTAGGAGGATCAAAGGCATCTACAATATTCTCACACAATTCTCTCAGAAAGTGTTGAAATTAAAATTCCAACAATGTACCAAATCCCATTTCTTTGACCATTTTTTTGCCTCTCATGTATAATAATGAAATCAACAACATCTTTAAATAAGCTTGGAGAACATCTACAATTTATAATAGTTTGGGGTCTTACTTTTTGACCCCATGCAGGATCCCTTTCATCATTTTCCATCATATTATACTTATTCTTTTTCTTCTTTGAAAGCTTAGACCAAGCATCTATTATGATAGAATTGGCATCCCTAGCATTTTTATACACCCCTTAATTTTTCTTAAAAAATTATTGCCTGCACATCACAAAATAAAATAAAATTCTATCACAACCTAAACATAACATGGTTTTATAGAACAAATAAAAACATACCAAAAATAAAATCATACCTAAACTTTGTAAATCTAGATGATCCCTTCCTCTCCATTACAATCATTAGAACTTGAACCAAGGAACAAAACTATAAAACAATTATCAAACATGTATAGAATAAGCATAATGATATGGTAGGAGGAAAACACTGACAGTAAGACATCAATATGTCACAAAATATTCACTGGCAGGAGATACCAGGAGGAGGCAACACCAGCTAGGGTTTTCCCGACAGCAGGGGTTGGCCCGGGACTGGAGATTAATGGCACCACAATGGAGGTTCACAGCAGGGGAGACACAGAGTGGAGGGAGACCACACGAGAGTGTGGGTGATGGCGAGACTACCGCGCAGGAGGAGGCGACGACAGGGTACTATTTTCAAGAGGAAGACGACACCGCAAGAGAGAAGGACGATGCCACGATAGTGAAAGCTAGGGCTTATGCATGGGAGTGGACAGCAATGGAAACATGACCGTCGGAGGAGCCAATGGTGAACTAGGTTTTTCTTGAGAACAACACGACAAGGAGGGAGAGGGTGACGGAGCGCGACTCAGAGCGACGGGATGGGCGGGAGCAGTGCGCGTGGATATGAGGAGAGAAAAGAAATAAGGGCATTTCAGTCTTTTTTATATCAGAAGAGGTCCTCCTTTAGTTTTTCTCCAATTTTTGGTCCTTTACGAGAATTAGGGTCCCCCTTTGGTCCATAAATGTCATTCTCCCTTTTCAAAAACTCAGGAAATGTGATTTTTCCATATTTACCCAAAAAACATCCAAAATGATTGTTTATGCTGGAAAAACATCTAGAAAGGCTCTTTTATTCATCTCTTCTTCTCTAAGTGACATCTTCTTTATTTCTTGTCAGAATCTTGTTCCATTTAAAGTAGGTGGGAGATAAGGTTAAGGTTAATAGTTCATATGTGACTAATGTTTAGATTTATTTCAATTTCTTTGTCTACTTCTAAAAAATCCTAATTTTAGGTTTTTTGATAGATTATGTTAAATATTTTGATTAATGCTGAACTACGCAGATATTTATAACAAGTGGAGTCCTATAAACTCTAGTTAAGTAATCCCTAATTATTTCCTATTTTTACATGCTTCATGAAATAAATAGGCATGGGTTACATCATGGATGTGTGATCGGGAACATAACTGCATGGGGTTACCATTGTTCTAGAGAGATGTTACGGGGTAGTCTCGCATGGAAAATGGTGGTTATAATCTAGTATGGCATGATCTACAAATGTTAAGGGTTCATCCCATGACGGGCTTGATGCCTCATGATGTAAAGTGGTGTTTCTTGCATTGTGATAATTTTTGTGGTTCCATGGGAACATGTTGGGTGTAACTTGAGTAACTTTGGGTGATGTTGATCATCGAGATGGGGTGATGAGGTCTCTGGTATGGTGTGGATGGCCTTGTCCATTTTTTCAAGTGATGATGGAGGTTTGTTGATGGTGTGACCTGGGATTTTCAATGATGTCACTCATCATGGTTTAGCTGATGGGGTCATTGGGGATGTGTGCGTATAGGATAAGACCCATGAGGTGGTGTTCAGAACTCATTGTGGGTGGAGGCCTCCATAGATTAAGTGGTATAGGGGATGGTGTAGACCATCGGTGTGGAGGAGGTACTCACCATAGAAGGACACATATTGTGGTAGTTGAGGACACCAGTTGGGAGAGAGGGTGATTGAGGATTTCTATTTATACTGGGGTTGATGGGCTAGGATTATGTAAGAGTGAGTGATGTCATGCCTTTAGTTCATCAAGTTATTGAGTCGATAGTTGGAAAACGAATGCGAAAGTCCTTGGGACTTGTGATATGGTTTATGGGTGCATTACTGGGGCGTCATGATTGACTTGATATGGTTATTACAGATATGGATGATGTACAACCTAATTGTTAAGGGTTTTATTGGAAGGCCTAGGGAACTTCTGATACGATGGACTATGGATGTCTCGTTCCACTCTGGCATTGGATGAAGCAAGTAAAGGCCCACTGTGGATTGATGAGCACAGGTGGATCCAATTATTCTATGAGTTGATGGTTGTTGTTTACTACATTATTACATACACCGGTATATGTATGGATATTAGAAATCATACCCTAATTATTCTTTCTTTGAAAGGGGTTGGAAGAATATTCCACTCCAATTTCAGGTTCAATAATGCCTGAATCTTTATGATGAATACGGGAGGATTGTTACTGAAGAATGGTCACCAAACATGTTGGGTGACATCTTCCAGAAACACATCATAAAACTCAAGAAGACTAAATATGCACATAAAGATTAAAACAAGTCAAGATTAGAAATCTTGACATTGATATCTCCAATGCAGAGATATACATTCTTGACTTCCAGGGTAGAAATTCTAGGAAAGACTCCCCTTATGAGGAATAAATTCAAGATGCACATCTATTGGACTCCCTTATCAAAAGTAAGGACAACATTCTCAAGGAACAACTGAGACTTCAATGGATCAAGGAAAGAGACATGAATTTTAAATTTTTCTACCTTGTCCATAGGGAAAGGAAAGCCAAGAGGGCCATCACCTCAATCAGTATCAATGGAAATATCTTCAATTCAAAAGAGGCTATCGGTGAGGGTTTGGTCTCTTATTTCATACTGCTCTTTAATGAAGACCTTAATCACCCTCCTGACCCCCCATATGATGTCATTACTTTCTCTGTTAGTATCATGTAGAATGCCTTTCTCATAGACACTCAATCTGATGAGGAGATCAAATAAGCCTTGTTTTCTCTTAATTTGGATAGTACCACTAGACCAAATGGTTTTACCAATACATTTTTTATTCATCTCTGGGATGTTCTTCAACTAGAGGTGGTTCAAGCTGTAAAAGAATTTTTTATTCAGGTTTAACTTCCATCTAGACTTAATTATCAGTTTATCGATCTCATTCCAAAGGTGGATCATTCTATGAATATTAAGGATTATCGACCCATTGTTGTTGGCAACACTCTACCCAATATTATTGGGAAGATCTTTGCCATTCATCTTGGGCACATTACTAGTGGATTTTTTCACACAATCAATTTGGATTCATTCCTAATAAGAAAATTTAGGAATTCCTTTTTACAGCCACAGAAGGCATAAATATTCTCCATAATCACTCTAATAATGGGAATTTCTCTATCAAGTTGAACATTTCCAAATAATTTGACACCTTGCGATGGAGTTTCATTATAAAGGTACTTCAAATTTATTGTTTCTCAAACAAATTAATCTACTTTATCCATTCCCTACTACAAGGATTAAGAATTTCTATTTTTCTGAATGGTTCCCCTAAATTATATTTCTCTTATTCAAGGGGTGTTAGGAAAGGAGACCCTGTCTCTGCTCTTCTCTTCGGTATTATTGAGAAATACCTTAGTATATGATTTCTTCAGGCTGTTGAAAGGCATGAACTTCATCCTACCAAGGTTCCCAAAAACATCAGCATTCCCACACACTTATTCTATACTGATGATATTCTAATCTTCGGTGAGGCTGATGAAACTTCTCTTATTTCCATAAAAAATATTATCTCTCACTATGATAAGGTCTCTATAAAATTCATCTCATAAATCAAACCTATGATCATTTTTGGTAAAGGGTGCCATGAAATTAGGAAGAATCATGTCTTAAATTTCTTCCAAATTAGGCAAGGGGTGTTTCCTTTTACATACTTGGGTATACCTTTATTCTCTGGTAAAGTTTTTTTCTCTTAATTATAAGGCATCACCAACAGGATCACCTCTCAACTCTCAAGCTGGAAAGAAAAATCTTTGTCTCAAGTGGGTAGAAACTATCTTTTTAACATGATTATTACTTCCAAGTTTGTTTACTCTTTTTAGGTTTACAAATGGACTAGGGAATTTCTTACTCACCTAGACACCCAGATTAGAAACTTTGTTTGGAAGGGAAGCATCCATGAAAGGAAAATAGTTATAGTTTCCTGGAGTAGGTGATTGAATCTTATTGATATGGGAGGCTCTGGTATCAAAAATATCTAAATGTTTAATAAATCTCTTATTGACAACTACACCTGGTATATTCTTACCTCCAGCCAACCCTCCTATGATTTTTTATGGGCCGTATTTATTGAAAAACTCCATAAGGAAAACCTTTTCTTTATGACTTCCTCTATTTGGCCTTCCATTAGGGATGAGTATGATGAAATCAGGATGAATATCCAATGGATTCATTCTAGAACATCAAAACTGAATTTCTAGACCACCACTTGGATATCCAATACAATTATGGAGTCCTACCAGACTCCCACCAATTTTTTTTTCTATAAATTTCTAATTCTCTTCAAGGTTTTTAATAGGTTATACAACTTCTTCCTACCGACATCAACTATCTTATTGCTGCATTTAACTTTTAGGTAGAGCATATGGCCTTCTGGAGACCTTCCAAGCTTGCATTCTTAGTCCAAGGCTGCATTATTGTTATTCTTGTAAAGATGACGAGGACCCATAAAAATGTCTTAAACACTTTAGTTGCACATTTATTACTCCATTTAGGAAACTCCTCATGTGGTAAATGTTGATGAATAATCCAACTGAAGAAAATATTCAACTTGCATGCTGGAAAGATCCCTCCTACTACTCTATATGCATGAGAAGTGGGGAGTCCCTCCTACACATGTTCCCCGAGTGACCCCTTTCTTACAATCTATAGAGGCATGGTGAGCATATTTTCAAATTCAATATGCTTTTTTACAACACTCTAACTCATTTTATGGAATATATTTCCTCTATATCCAATATTTACCAAGTCAAGAACCTCTTGTGCTCATACACTTTCTATTTTTCATCATGTATAGATGGATAGAAATTCCATCAAATTTGATGGGATCATGCCTCAAATAAAATCTATCCTTTCTGGAATAATGGATGATATACATATGGCTTCTAAAATCCAAAATGGTAGCATGCACAACACCATGGAAGATTTCATTGCCATCAAAATGCTGGGTGTCAAGGGTGTTCCTCAGAAGCCAATTCAGCCCAAGTTTTTCAGGTGGATTCCTCCCCTACACTCATGGATAAAAAACAATGTGGATGGTGTGGATTAAGGTGCACCTGGCTTGGATGGATATGGGGATATTTTTATAACTTATAGGGGTTTCATTAAAGGGTGATTTCAATAGTTTATTGAGACTTATATTGTCTTTGAGTCTGAGCTTTGGGTAGACATTTTCACCATTAGCTATGCTAGATGCTTTCAATGGGACAACTTATAGATTGAAAGTGATTCAACCCTAGTTGTCAATCTGGTTATAATTTAATCATCAATGGTCCCTTGTAATCTTTTTAGTGAATGGATGGAATTATTATCATACCTAGAAAGGATTAATTACCAAATTACTCACATTTATAGATAGGCCAATATAGTGGCTGATGTGTTATCAAAGCATGAAATGGAGGATTTCATTTCCTTCTGGTCTTTCTCTATTAATGATAACCTCTCACCCCTATACTTTTCTAATGTTAATGGATATTTTTACACCATAATTTGAAATCTCCTTTTAGTGGAGTTGGGAGTTCATATGGTGCATGAGATGATGCAAGATTTTTTAAATGGGTCGGGTGGTTCCTCAGTGTCGAGCGGGTTGTTCATTTTAACTATTTAGTACATGTATACATTTGATCAACCCAATACAATCTTGATTATTTTATATGACTCTCACATAATGGTAAATATTTATTAAAGTACTTGTATGTTTAAAATTGTTTCGATTGTGTTTGATTTATTACTTCCACTGTGTTTTTCTTAATATTATTATTATCATTATTATCATCTGAGGGTATAATCTCTCTACTATCACCCAATAGACCATAAATGTTATTCAAAATCCATTGAAATATGAGGAATCACACCTAAGGCCACGTAGAGAAACTATCGGTCTTGGCACTAGTGAGTGGTCCGGGGCAATAAAGCATTACAAAGTGGTATCAGAACTTGGGTATTACAAGGTAGCACCTGAGCATGTTGGTTATAAAGTGGTAACAATGTTTGGTTGTTTCCAAGTGTTGTTAAAACTGGGTTATTATGAGTGGTTGTTATTTGGGGGTGTGGTAGACAAAGAGTCTAGGAATGTATTGAAACTTGGTAAAAATGTCGTGTTGTGTGTTTAGTTGGAATTCGTATGAGTTGAATTCCAAGTTATAAGGGGAAATGATTTTTTTTAGTTTTTTATGGTTACAATTGAGTTATTTAATTTGATTAAATTGGTTTTTGGTGTTATTGATTTATGTTCCATACTCTGTCCCAAGAGGCATGAAGTGGTACTCATGCATCATCTTTAGCACATGGGATTTACATGACATATGTGTGTTGATTGTGATTATTGTTTGGAACCTAAAAATAAAAGGAAGAGTTTGGTTGTTTAAAGTGTAAGAAATAGGCTAAATAGTGATTTATTGCATAGCCTCTTAGTGGCATTCTACTCAGCTAACCCAATAAAGGGTTAGTGGTTCCCAAAATGGAAAAAGGGATCAGTTGTTTAAAGTGTCAGCAACAACCTATACGATGTTTTCTCATATAGATTCTTGGTGGCATTCTACTCATCCATCTCAGGTATATGGTATATGGTATGAAAATGTATGTGGATCCCGTATGTGTGTGATGGATGTGGAGCCTAACCCTAATATGGGTAGGTGGGGGTCGTAAGGCTGGATGATACATGACTTGGGTGCGGTAGGTAAGTGTAAGGGATAGTGGGTTACACTTCCTATTACAACTTTCCTTATTTTTGAAAGATATACTATTATATCTGTATTGATCATGAGTTTAGTGTGATGGTGTTGAGGTCAGTGGATCATCTAGAGAGGCTTGAGGAGTTGAGTAGTGGATGGATGAGTAGATCAGGGTGAGTTTATTATAAGATATCTAGGGCATGGATCAGGGATCTCAAGGAGTCGAGATGAGTATAGTATACTTGACATGTGATTTCATGCACTTGGTGTAGGGAGAGAATTTAGTCATGGATTATTTCGTGAGTTTTATAGACTTTTTATGGTTTAATATGATAGTAGTGGAAGATGATATCACGTTTTGTAAACTATTATACTATCATGGTATAGGTAAAAATTTCAGGTTGACATCTTTCTCAGAGACGGTGAACTGAGCAGTGATAGAATAGTGGAATTTGGTGAATGGGACCATACCGGGAAAGATAGTCGGGTCGGTAAAGATAGTTAGTGGAGCTCTAGGTATCCAGAAGAGGGGTTATGAGGAGACCCATCATAACAGTTGGAGAAAAGGTGTGATGATTCCACTGTAGAGTGGATCATCAGTGAAATGTTTTTGGTATGGGTAGGTGGGACATGTTCGAGCTCAGTGCGATAGGCCATCGAAGGAGATTCGGGCATGTGTCCAGGTGGGGCATCTAGAGTGGTTTTGTCAAAGGACCTTGCAGACAATTGGGAGTCATGGTCTGGATCATACTTAGGGATCTAAGGTAGGATTGAGAGCAGGATTGGTAGCTGGTATTTGGGATTTATCTGCATGTATGGTATATGGAAGTGGGAGAGATACCCAGTAGTGGGGATAATAGTCAATGAGGATTATAGCTGCATAGGGAGGATAAGCATCATGCAGTCGGGCTTTGGACTAGCTACATGTGGTTGAGTAGACATATTCATAGCAGGCCAAAGATCCAACAATAGTCATAGGTACAATGTGAGCGTGTGACGATGGTTTTTTGTTTTGTGACTCATACTAGTGCATGAGGTTCATATGTGATAAATGGGTTAACCAAGTACTGGTTAACATGTGAGCATCATATACAAATCATGGTAAATGTGGGATGTGTTGGCATCCAGATAAAAGTGGGAATCGAGTACGATGTAGGGTTTATGAGGGAATCAGGTGTGATGCGGTATTTATGTGGTAATCGAGTGTAATGTGAGATTTATGTGGGCATTGGGTGCGATACAAGATCTATGTGGGCATCAGTTTTGATGTAGGATTTTATGGTCATTGTGTATGATGCAGATGTGAAATGGGAAATAGATATAATTTGGGATGGTGATGTGTGATGGTTGGAACATGTGTGATTTTGGATGATGGATTGGTTCAATATCATCATTTTATTGAGAAATTGGTTTGGGAAGTGATCGGGTAGGTGATTCCTATGTTGGGGAGTTCCCATGGAAGGAATCGATGTGTTTGATTTGGGTAATCGGGGTAGTCCAAATATTTGAGGAAGAGATGGATGTGTTTGGTGTCGTCTCAGTGTTTTGAGAATGCGTAGAGAAGGATACTTAGTTGAATGGAAATATTTGGTTGGTAAGTGGTTGTGATAGCTCAGGGATGAGCTATCATATGCCAGGGAGGTTGTAAGGTCTCAGGTATTTTAAAATAGTAATTTGGGTTGGCCTTGGTTTGATCGTGTCGGGGGGGCTAAAATTTTATTTAAATAGTTTTTGAACTTATTTTTATAATGTTCTATAGTTTTTGATGTTTTTAATTGATTTTAGGCTTCTTTTAAAGGTTTTGGTGAATTTTATAAATTTTGGAAAATTTTAATTTCAAGTCTGTTTTGGTGATTTTAAATGTAAGCCTATGGTTTGAGTGTTTTTGGGTGTAAAAATATGAAAAATTAGAGGTTAGGTGAATTGTAAATGATCTTGGTGTATTTTTAAAGTTTCAAGTGTTTTAAATTAAGAAGTATAAAATTTTTGAAGTGTTGGGTGTGTTTGTTGCTAAAATAATTTAGTTTTTGTTTAAATCTGTTACAGGTGGGTTTTTTTTAAAAAATCAAAAAAAAAATAAATGTTGGATGTATTCTGTAGCTTAACGGAGTCATGGGTGTGTTCTGGGTGATTTTGGGTGGATTTAGTGTTTTTTTAATTTTAGCTTTATTTAAAAAAAATGGCAATGTGTTTACCCTACAACAGGTATGCCCTGTGTTGCGTAAGGGCAACCAGCGTAAAGATAAACTGGAACTATTTATATAAAGGTGAAATGGAGTAGTGTAAGGGTAATCTGCATAAGTGTAATCTATCACAAGGTAATTTACTGAAGGGTGGGCCATGCAAAGGTAGTTATGTGAGGGTCATGTGTAAGGGTAATTATGTAAGGGTCATACCAAAGGGTAGTTACATAAGGGTAAAAGTTTTCCAAAAACTAAAAAAAATATTTTTCCAAATTTTTCAAAAAATGCCCAAAATGATAATTTATGCTGGAAAACATTGTAAAAGGTATTTTAAAGTTCCTTTTTTACCAGAAATCAAGGAAAATGTCTAGGGAGGCTCTCTCATTCCTCTCTTCTTCACAAAGTGATATCTCCTTCATTTCTTTTCAGAATCTCGTGTCATCTGAAGCAGGAGGGAGCTATAGGTAAGGCTAACTATCTATATGTGACTAATGTTCATATTTCTTGCAATTTCTTTGTCTCTCACTGAAAATTCCTGATTTCAGGGCATTTTTCATATTTTTGTAAATCTTTTGATTAAAGTTGAAATAGTCATAGATTTCTAACAAGTGGAGTCCTTCAAACTCCAGGTAGGTGGTCCCTAGCTATTTCCTATTTGTACGTGTGTTATATGTCATGTAATATATAGGCATGGGTTAGGTCATGGGTGTGTGACTGAGAAAATAATTATGTGGGCTTCCCATTGTTCTTGAGAGATGTCAGGTGGTTTCTTGCATTGTGATAATTATTTTGGTTTCATGGGAATGTGTTGGGTGTAACATGAGTAACTATGGGTGATGTTGATCATCGGGATGGGGTGATGAGGTCACTTGTATAATGAAGATGGTGTTGAACATTCTCACGAGTGGCGACGAAGGTTTATTGATGGTGTGGCCTGAGATTATTGGTGATGAAACTCATTTTGGTTTGGTCGATGGGGTTTTTGGGGTCATGTGCACATAGAATAAGACTTGTAAGGAGGTGTTGACCACTTTTTGTGGGTTGAGGCATCCATAGATTAACAACATAGGGGGTGGTGTTGACCATATTTATGGAGGAGATTCCCATTGTAGAAGGCCACAACTTTTGGTAGTTGAGACCACTAGTTGGTGGCTTGGGGCTCACCATTTATGTTGGGACTGATGGGTGGGGATTATGGAAGGACAAGTGATGTTGTTCCTTGGATTCATAGGGCTGTTGATTTGGTGGTTGGAAAATGAATGCATTCCTTGGGATCTATGATATGGTTTATGGACATACCATTGGGGCAGCATGGTTGACCTGATATGGTTATGCTGGATATGGATGATGTACAATCCAAGTGTTATGAGTTTGATTGGAAGGTCGAGGGAAATTCTAGTATGATGGACTGTGGATGTTTTGTTCCACTCTGGAACAAGTCGAAGTAGGTAAAGACCCACCATGGCTTGATGATCATGGGTGAAACCGGTTGTGTTGTGAGCTGGTGGTTGTTGTTTATTGCATTTTTTCATGCATTGGTATATGTATGGATATTAGCTAGGGATACCGTTGGTGGTCGCCTTCATAATTACACCCTACATGGGCCCTTTCGGATGCAAGCAGAATTTATGGTTTTGGGTATAAGAAAGGGAAAAGGTTCAAAGTCTGGAACCTAGTGGAGTTGGAATCACAGATGGCCCGTGAGCTGATGCTGTATTTTGCAGATGTGTCTGGTGGTTCCTCGGTGTTGGTTTGGTTGTTCATTTTGACTATTTGGTATATGTTAGAATGTGACCGAATCATGGGTGATCTTGATTAGTTTTTACGACTCTCATGCCATGGTAAATATTAATTAAATTGATTGTATGTTTATTTTGGTTTATTGTTGTCATTCTTTAAAATTTCTTTTACATTGTTTGATTTATCTCTTTCACTGTGTTATTATTATTATTATCATCATCAGAGGGTATATTCTTCTCACTATCACCCAATAGGCTCTCGTTTCTAGTTGGCAGCCTTTGGCACCTAAGGTCATGTAGCGTGACCATTGGTTTGGGAACTGGTGAGTGGTTTAGGGAGACAGGGAGTTGCAACTAATGATTTCAAAATTAGAGTACAAAATTAACTATAAAAAAGTATTAGGATTCTCCAATAAGATCATGATGATGAATACTTCATCCAGGAAATTACTGATCATCTAAGAGATTGTGAAATTGTTAAACAACTCACTCCTCTTGGAACACCACTGTTAAATTTCATATCTGATAGGAGGAATCCTACCATTTTGAACATGGTTCGATTGATGATGAGTTATAGTGACATTATTATATCATTTTGTGGATATTCTTTATAAAAAACATCATTCATACTAAACTACATTCCATTTAAAGTCATCATAAAGACATCATATGTGATATAGACTGGGAGGCATCCTAATTTTCCCTTTATAAGGATTTGGGGTTGTGAAGCATACATGTGACGTTTTTCTTCTAACAGAATTGGCCTAAATCCATAGAAATGTCTTTTGTTGGTTATCCCAAAAACACAAGAGGGTATAATTTTTATTCTCCTTTTGAACAAAAAGTGGTTGTGCCCTAACGTGGAGTTTCCCTTCAAAAGGATCACATTTTTCATGGTCATAGTGTGGGGATAGTTGAACTTTGAAAAGTTCAAAACTTAAAAAAAATGGTTCCATTGATGGAAAGTGATCAAATTCCACAAGTGTTTATAGAAACATAACTGAATCAAGTTACATAAGAACCTAGAAGGTATAGTATAATTCATTAGAATCATGAGAGATATGGATTTCTTGTGGAAAATGATGATAAAGTACATTTCATAGAGGATTAAACTACTACCTACTGAGAGTCCATTGAGAGTTGTGATTCTGAGAAACGGTTAGTGGTCATGAGATCTAAGATGGACTTCATGTAAACTAACCAAGTTTGGAACTCATTGGATACGCCTGAAGGGGTGAGACCAATAGGGTTCAAGTGGGTTTTTTATAAGATAACTGATATGGATGGTAGAATATATATCTATAAATATCATTATGTGTCAAAGTGATTATAAATAAATTCATGGTATTGACTATGAAGATACCTTTTCATCAGTAGTAATGATAAAATCCATTCAGATATCACTTGTCATATAAGCTCATTAAGATTATTAGATATATCAAATATATTCCAAAAATGATTTCCTTAACATGAATTTAATCAAGGATGTGTACATAATACATCTTGAAGTTTTTTAAGTGTCAAATGATAATGTTAATGTATGAAAGTTTCAATGGTCTATTTATGGATTGACGCAAACTTCTTAGGGTTGGAACATCCAATTTAATGATACAATCAAAGAGTTTGGTGTCATCAAGATCGTTGAAGATTATTTGGTATACAAGTGGGTTTGTAAGAGTGTAGTGATATTTCTAGTTTTGTATGAGGATGACATACTACTCATCTAAAATGACATCCCAACATTACATTTTTTAAAGGCAAGGTTGGTAAAATACTTCTCAATGAAAGGCATGGGTGAAGCATCCAACATACTGGGTATGAAGATCTATAGAGAAAGTGTTAGAGAGGTTTAGCATGAAGAACTCCAAACAAGGGTATTTATCAATATTGTACTACCACGAGTCTTATATAGACTCAATGTCCTTATGAATAGTTAAAAAGGGGAAACATGGATAAGATTCATTATGCGTCTTTCATAGGATCTATCATGTATGTCATGTTGTGTATTTTGCTTGATATCTCTTTTACATTGATCATAAATAGTAGATATCAATCCTCTCTTAATGAAAGTTACTAGATCATTGTTAAAATTATCCATAAGTACTTAAGAAGAACTAAGGATTTAATTTTTTTCTTTGAAGGTGATGAAGAGCTCACTGTAAGGGGTTACACTGATGCTAGCTTCCAAAACTGTAAAGGATGGTATGAGATCTCAAACAATTTTCATGTTTTACCACAATAATGTAGTTATCACTTGGAAGGGTTCCAAACAACCAACCACGGCATATTCAACAATAGAGGTAGAGTACAGCGTTGCATCAAATGCAAGTTGTTTGGATCAAGAAGTTCATCAATTAACTTGGAGTGATTCCTAGAATTTTTAGGGCAATTGAGCTTTACTGTGACAATAATGAAGTTATTGTTTAGGTCAAGGAACCTCGGTCTTATCGAAGTACCAAATACAAGCTTCAAAAATAACATCTCATTCAATAAATCTTTGGGAGGGGTGATGTAAAGATCTGTTGGCTGGCTATAGAGGAGAATGTAGTGAATCCATTAAAAAATCCATTTACATGGCAGAATCATGAGTCGTGTAAAGTCTTTCGATAGTATATATACATGAGAGAGTAGATTTAATGGTTGTTTTCAATATAAATGTATCATGGTTTTATAATAAAGGTGATCTTTATTTGTCATTAATTCATGTGTGCTCTGAATATTACATAAATTGTGGGATGATAAAAATTCATCAATGCATGAATTTGAATTGTCCCTAATCGAAGACCATCATCGAGTATTATGGGTTTTGATGATATGATAATATTAACATGAGTAGAATCTCATATATGATACAGAGTATACTAATAAGATGACAAGTGGAGATTTATGATCAGGACTTTCCAACCAAAGTTTATCACATGGAATGTCATACGATCATTAATATACATAAGGGTGTGTGTTTTATATGAATCCTCATTGTTTGGGTGTGTTTTTTATCATGTATTCAGTTGAATTTGACTAAAATGGGATGTGTGCTCTTGTATAACAAGTATGATATTTGGACCCTTGATTGAATTTGATGGTAGAAATGAATGGTCATGCTTAGTTGAGTGGTATATGATGTGTACTATTTTGATTAATGGAATTCAAACTAGTTAGTCTATTTTGGAGAATCAAGAATGTATTAGGTGGCTTATACTAGACTAACATGTTCCATGTCTATTGGTTGACTCGATGTCTTAAAAAAGGGATTATATAAGCATGCATATGATTGATAGATGTAGAATGGTACAATTCCTACCTCAAAGAGAGATGGAGACCTTCATTTATAAATAGAGGAAAATAAATACATGTAGGAAGAAAACGACATGGGACTCAAAAATACACTTAAACGGGTCTAACACTCCCCCTCAAAGCTAGAATAAGTATAGCTTGGAAGAAGAGTCTCACAAAAAAGAAAGTCAGAAGACAACAAAAAACAAGACCGCACACACTCCCCCTCAAACTGGGCCACTGATGCTGTGGATGCCTAGCTTGGTGCATAGAGAGTCCAGTCGAGATCCCGACAAGCCTTCAATGTAGATGTCAGCAAGCTGATGAGCTATTGGAATGCAACTAAAACTGATATGTTTTTGCTCGAGGTAATGGTGAAGAAAGTGATAGTCAACCTCAATATGCTTCATGCATTCATGGAAGACTGGATTAGAATAAATCTTCATGGTCGCCTGATTACCAAATTTGAGCATAAGTCTTTGGCAGGAAACCAATTTCATAAAGTGACAAAGCTAAATAATTTTAGTAGTGACCGTGGCCATCACATGGTATTTAGATTCAACACTAGATCTGGAGATGACAGTTTGTTTCTTGCTTCATTGAGAGATTAAGTTACCATTCAGAAAAACCGCAAACCCATAAGTAGAAATAGATAAGCAACCGGCATAATTGACATCACAAAAGGCCTCAATATTCAGATAATCATGATGTGAATAACGAAGACCACATGCAGAGTCTTTCTTAATGTATTTGACAATGTGAAAGACAACATCCCATTAGGATTTCGTTGGATGTTCCATGAATTGGATAACCTTATTGACAGTACATGCAATATCCAGATGAGTCATGGTAAGATAATTGAGTTTTCTCACAAGATGATGATACCTATCTGGATGAGAATATGAGTCAGTGGCATCATGGAAGAGACCGTTTCCCTGGTTTGAGAGGAGTGTCAATGATAGTTTCCTAAGACGAGTCAGTATCCTGCAAGATATCCAATGTATATTTTCATTGGGAAAGAAAGATGCTGGTTGGATAACAGGAGACTTCAATGCTAAGAAAATATGTCAAAGGATCTAGGTCTTTGGTATGAAACTATTGGTGAAGATAAGCCTTGATATGGTCAATGTTATGCAAGTCGCTACCAGTAATAATGATATCATCAACATACAAAACCAACAGGATGTAGTGAGAGGACATTATTTTGATAGAAAATAGTGTGGTCCTTCATACTCTGAGATAGACCAAATGTAGTGATGACAGTACAAAATCTTCCAAACTATGCATGAGGAGACTGCTTGAACCCATAAAGAGACTAATGAAACCGATAGACATGGGAACCGGCCCCTGAGGCGAGGTAGTTAGGAGGTTGTTGAAGATATACTTCTTCTTCAAGAAAATCATGTGGAAATACATTTTTGAAATCAAGTTGATGAAGAGGCCGATGATGAGAAGCCGCAAGAGATATGGATAATTGAACAAAGGCCATTTTAACAACTTGAGAGAATGTGTCGAAATAATCAACATCATGTGTCTGAGCGAAGCCTTTTGTCACGAGATGGGCTTTAAGGTGATGAAGAGTATCATCTGTATTTAGACAGACTGTATAAATCCATTTGTTGTCAACAACCTATTTACCTACCGAAAGGGCGACCAGATCCCAGGTGTGATTGTTGTCCAAAGCCTGTAATTCATCCTATATTGCTTGAAGCCAACCAGGATGAGATTTAGTCTCGAGAACCGTACGAGGAACAAATATCATCTCCATAGCGGAGAATCCTTTGTAGGATGTTGTGCATATAAGATAATTCTAACAAGAGAGAGTACATTTCCATAATGCAATAGGCAAGTCATCTATGCCCAAAGCAAGAGTGTCTGACGAAGCTGGGGAGATGGTGTCCTCGGTCTAGATGGGGGGCGCGTTCGATGGTTGGTGAGAGTAAACGGAGCCAAAGCGTCGATCATCAGAGTGGGATAACGGAGGCGGAGGTGGGTGGATGGTGAGAGGAAGACAATCATCGATATTGGTATCGGGGTGGGAAGAGGGTAGAGAGAATAGAGAGTTCCCAATAAAGAAGACATCAGTAGAGATGATGTAACACCGCAAGTCTGGAGAGAAACAACGGTGCCCACACTGAGTGCGAGAGTAACCTATGAAGATGCAACAGAGGACTTTTGGGGAAAATTTAGATAAATGGGGATGAGTGTCACGAACATAACAAAGACACTCAAATATACGAAGTGAAAGAGGGCGAGGAAGGAGAGAGGGGAACATAGCCCAAAATGGATTCTCCCCCTAAAGAAGAGAAAAAGAAAGGCGATTTATAAGATAGGTAGCAGAAAGAATAACATCCCTCCAAAAACAAAGAGGCATTTGCATGTGAAATAAGAGAGCATGACCAGTCTCCAAAATATGATGATGTTTACGCTCAGCCACTCCATTCTGCGGAGATGTATCGGGACAGGATGTTTGATGAATGACATCATGATTCTTGAGAAATTGCTTAAGGGAAGAAGATAAATATTCTCGTTCACTGTCCGAGCGGAGACATTTAATAGGCGTGCAGAACTGAGTGTGAATTTTATGGTAAAAAGTCTGAAAAGTATCAAACACCTCATAACGATCACGAAGTAGATAAAGTCATGTCATGTGAGAGAAATCATCAATAAAAGATACATAATAACGGTACCCTAACTGACTTGGGACCGCGCAGAGACCCCATACATTGGAATGGACTAAATAAAAAAGGTTAGATGCACGCATCACCAAACGAGGAACATAAGACACGCGATGATGTTTTGCAAACTTACAGGACTCACAATGAAAAGAAATGTGTGGACTGAAATGAGGACAAAGCTGATGTAAGACGAGGGCAGGTGAATGACCAAGGCGAAAATGTAGATATGGAGCACGATCAGAGATTGTCGAACAATCAAGGGAAGTCGGAGTATCGAACATATACACCTCATTGCGAAGATCACCTCTACCAAGCTCCTGATTCGTCTAACATTCATGAAAAATAACACCAGATAGTGTAAAAATAGCAACACAGTTCAAGTCATTTGTCAGCTTACTGATGGAGAGGAGATTAAAAGGATTTCGATGAACATGAGCCAAGGAAGGCAGATGAATACAAGGATTCAAGGAGCACATGTCAAATCCCACAATAGGGATAGTGGATCCGTCAGGAACAATAATTGCAATGGTGCCAGTATATGGACGATAAGTAGTTAACATACTGCATCATCGGTGAGGTGATTGGAAGCACTAGAATCAAGCATCCAAGCAGGTGGACAATGAGTAACGCAAGCAGTAAGGTCATCAGTTTGAGCAACAGATGCCGAAGAGGATCCAGGTAGCGAAGCGACTAGATGAGAGTGTATAAGCTCGATCTTATCCATGGAAAGGTGCACATTGTCACAGACATGTTCAAATGGATATACAAGTGTGTTGATTGAGATCACATCAGACCCCTTTGTTGCTTGAATAATAATGATGCTTTGCAAGAGGTCGCTCTTTGCTTACAATTACAGGTTAGAGAATCATAATTGTTGTTGATGCTACAATGGCTCATAGGGTCACAAGGTAAGCCATGGAATGAGGATTAATTTTAGTACAAAGTGTTTGTCCAAAATTTAAAAAGGTTTGTATGATAATCTTATCCAAAGGAGTTTGGATGGATTCATAAAGAGTTGTGAAGTTTTGCATAAAATCTGAGAAACTTTAGTATAAGTGGGAGATTGTGGGATTTATGCACTAAAACATGAACCATGGTGAGATCCGCCACTCCATGGTTTGTGTTATATTGTGGTTCTTGATACAACGATGTGATGTTCATGATGAATGGCATTAGATATCGATCGTTCAACTCTTCTATAATGATTATCATGTTGTTTCGGCTTTATAAAATATCATGTGATGAGGTGTAGATTGTTTATTGATTGTCAAAAGAGAAAAGATGAATTTTAAGAGAGAATGAGAGAACTGGATGTATTTTAAGCAGCGTGGACAACATAAAAACAGTGGAGAATATAGGAGAAATTTTTATTGGTTATTTAATTGATTTGTTTTTTACGAAAATGCTAAAATTGTTTTTTTAATATTCATGGAAGTCGTGAAACCTTTTGTCAATAGTAATAGTGTTCGATTGGATGAATTCAAATATCTTTTAATCTTTAAATTCATTAAGTCGAAGAAAAAGTTGAATAAATTTTTATTGATTGTCAAAAGAGTTTAACAATCACATTACATAAATGAAGTCATTGAAATATTTACAATGGTAATGCAAAGTGACCTTTGGAAAATCCCATATCCCTAGTGTTTATTGCTCAATGTGGCTATATGTCTATAACATGGATGCAAAGCAAACTTTGGGTTTATTATCTAAGGGAGAGAAATAACAGGCAAAGAAATATCATACGATTATTGTTGAGCAAAAAAAATTTACTCATATCAATGCAGGGAAATCTACTCTTGAGGGAGTATTTTGGCATAAAAGGCATGAAAAAATGGAACGATACAATCCATGGGAAGTTGCATGATGATGTTTGATAAAGGTTAGCATAGTGAATTTGAGACCAATGGTGAAGGCATTGAAAGTCTGGCTTACAAATTTTACTATAACTCTTATTTTCTCCACTAAACACAGCCCATATAGATTTGGAGTGATATAAAAGATTTTCTATTACTACTTGGAGTTACTGAAAATTGTGGAAATTGTCAACATATTTTGGAGTCATTAAAAACCTAGGAATTGTCAATAAACTCGGAGAGAATGTTGAAACCTATTGATCGAAAAAAGAAAATGATTAAAAGTAATGTAAAATGATCGTGTTTGCTGTCAATTGGTTTTAATGAAGGGAATATGACTATAATGAAGGTTACAAGTCCAAAGAGGTTTAGTAAATGAAGACGTAAATCACATCATCATATTTGTCAACATAATGAATGGAATATGGCTATAATGAAGGTTACAAGAAGTTCAAAGAAGTTTGATAAATGATTTAACGAAGACAAAAAAAAAACACATCAACGTATTTGTCAACATGTTGCAGTTATACTGCGGAGATTAAGAAAAAATTTGTTGGGTGACGATGAATATATCATGCAGTGGTGAAAATTTACTACCCTGTGACAATGGAAATTAAAGAAAAAACAAAGATGTGCACAACACAATGGATATTTAAATAATAGATTCAAGACGAATGCAGAACATAACCCTCTCCACTTACAAAAAACACTGTCAAGCAAATAACTAAGCATAAGTGAGATACACAACAACAAATACAAGTGCAGATAAGATCGATTACATCCGTCACCGCAGAACACAACGCAAGTAAAGAAAACTGCAGTAAATACGCATGCTAAAGTCTTGACCCCACAACCTACCCCTCACCCCCCAAACCCAAACCACCCTTGGGCAACAAATACAGGTGCATACAGTCAGCATTAACTAACATAAACAAGTTCACCTTATTTTTGACTCACACATATAGAGAGAGGGCTATGTGACATGACTTCATCAAGGCTTCATCGCAGAGCACTGGGAGAGCCAGAGATCTATTTGTTCCAGGATTTGTTGCCTTGCACTGCGTACACATTCAGAGTGGCTGCAATTTTTGGCGTCACCTACAACAAAAACACCAAATAGCAGCAGAGAAAGGATTTTGGTTTATTAAGATGATCCCTGTGATTTCTAGCAGATAAAAAAGTACCTTCAATGTTTAAAGGTGCCTGCGGACACCCTCGCATATAAACTCCATGAGCACAATTTCCACAAGATATCACATAGGATGGCACTGCAACTTTTTTAACAAAAAAATGAGTACCCAAACAAGATAAAATCCCATGCATAACATCATGACTTATGCATATAGGTTTTAACAGATGCATTATGACATCTCACTTGCTGGACCTCGCCATAAAAAAATAAAAGTTATTACTGGGGGAGTAAATGGATACTCACTTTGCTCGGATGAATTTTGTTTTGATGCATGTCGCCACGGATCCTGTGAACCGTTAGTAAACACTATTCTGGAACCTTGCAGCTTTGTGCCACCATAATATAGATTTGTAGCATCAACATCAGGATAAATGCCCTCTCCAAAGACGTTCTTGCAGAGATCCAAATGATATCTGTAGCATATGACAAACAAGTGTGCACCAATCCGATATGAAGGGTGGTTGCAGAAAACGTATTTTTACATGTGAAGAAATCTTATATCTAAGGGGGTTCTTATATCCACAAATGTTACTTCTTGTAACAATCATGAAGAACTTTATGATACTTCTGTATCTTTTGAGTTGTTTTGTCAGATGGGTCACTCAATATCTTTGGTCTCTACCAAGATCGGATTAAATAAATGGGATCACAGCATGAAGCATGGGCAAAAGATGCTGCCAAACCTATAACGGTGTAGTTTCCAATAAATTTGTAACGCATGCATAAACGCATAATAATGGAGATACGCATAGTAGAATAAGAAAAGGTGGGATGCAGTGACATACTTTGTGTCAATCTTTGTGGAGCGAATGCTATCATTTAAAGGTGCCACCTGGAAATATGCAAACTCCGTACACACTTGAAACCACCACAACCGGTCAGAACGATCTTCACCTGTACTAGTATTTTTCAAATATTCTTGATTATATGATTGAACATCAGCTCCAAAGCTTCCCAGAAAGTATTCTTTTACATAAGCAGCATATGAGTCCTGCATAAAAGATAGCCATTACGACCAGTTGAAAACCATGTATTAACAATCACTGTTCATATGAAAAATGCCATCAGAAACAATGTCTACACATTATGCTTGGCTGATGATTTCCTTAGATAACTGAACTGATCCCAAGTATGGACAAACCAAGAAAGACTACGAACTAAGGATTTAAATCGCATAGTCGATCATCAAATGAAACAGAAAAAAATAAAGGATTCATGCAGCCAACCCCAGGTAGTTGAACTTAAGGCCAAAGGGAGTATTACAGTCAAAGAAAGAAGAGCGAACAGTAACCAAATAAGAGGTGCATACCACCAAATCACGTCCATCCTTCTTAGCCTGAACAAGTGGTGAACATAGCCTGTCAGGATTACCGTACTGAATCTGCAACATTCACTAACACGTCACTACCCTTGACAGTTGCATTGAAACAAGTTTTTCCATATCTAACCCAGTTTCAATATACTTTATAAAAGTTAAGATAAAATTGAAATTTTTACAAAACAAGATGATAATGCAAAAAAGCCTAAAACAAATAATAACAAACAATGCAACACTAAAAATAATAACTGCTTACTGCTACAACTGCGGCATCTGCCAGAAAATACAGGAAATCCACGTCATTCTTCAGCTGGACAGACACAAATAATCACAGCAGCAGAAACAAAGAAACTCGTCAAAGAAACCCAAAAGAAAAATTTCAGTGTGATGCACAGAAGACCAAAAAACTACCCTACATATTTGACAAAAACATGCATGGTTGCATGTGGTTTCATGTTGAAGAACCTATGAGGAGATTTCCCTTGGGGGATGTTGATGGTGAATTGCCTTACCTCAATGTGAGACAGAGACATTCTTTTATAGATGAGTAAAAATAATTACAAAGAGGGAAAGACCGATGTGGGACTCGAAAACACTCATTATACTTAAATGGGGTCCAACACTCCCCCTCAAGCTGGACATGCCCAACTTGGATTGAGTCCCACAAAGAAGAAAAACGACATGAACACAGACCATCTCATACTCCCCCTCAAGCTGGGCCATGGATGCTGTGAATACCTAGCTTGGTAGTGAGAGTCAAAACGAGCTCTGGGGAGACCTTTGGTGAAGATGTCGGCAAGCTGATCTGCCGTCGGAATATGGCCAAAGCTGATATGGTTCTGCTCCAGATGGTGGCGAACAAGCAATCAAGAACGACCGACACTAGACACTCGCTTCGCCGCGCTAGCACCCAGAGAACGAGTGGTGTCTATCAGAGGCCATCAGAACACGTGTGGATCACCGCTAGAAGGATTCTAGTTTGGATCCTTGCAAGCGCAACAAGATAATCCGGAGGGGTCATTCCGAACAATCAACATCATCAACGAAGAAAATACCGAAGATCTAGGTATTATTTTCTTTATGAAATTAATTAAATTAATTATAAATATGATGTGCAAGATCCTCTCTAAAGGTTCTGGGCCTCCTCCTTCTTTATCTAAATCTTTGATTCTATTCCGTGGAAACTGACGTTCATCGTCGTATTGATCCTGGAATAATCATTGATCATGGTAAAAATTAAATTTGGGTGTCGGCCCAACCGCGCTTCCGCTGCGCCCGGAACCTTCACATGGTGGGATGGAGTCGTTATAAGTAGGAGAGGTGTGGGAGTAGCGGAGGGAATTCTGTTGGAAGGATTCGGTCATTAGCTTGGGACGTCAGCTGTTGCTTGGGTGGGAGCTCCTCAGGGGGTCTCTCGAGTCTTCTTCCCCCTTTCTTATTCTTCTTCCCACATCTGTAATTCTGTTATTGGTTATACTCATTCTAAATACAAGGTCATCTGTCTATTATCAATTACGAGTACGAGCCTTATCATTCACGTCGTGGTCCTAAGGAGGCATGGTGGAGTCACTGTCCAAAACGGGTTGGATGGATCCCACATGATATGGAAGCTGGTGGTGATTGTGGAATGCAATGCATGACTTTCTATTTGAAATAGGGAGAATAGAAGAAACACAACCATAACACGAAACATTTTGAGGAATATATTTTGCAAAATTCATGGATGAAATGGGATCAAGGAGAAAGCACATTGTGGTAATGAACGGTCCCATGGATGAAAAGGGATCGAGGATAAAGAACACCGAGAGTGAATCAAACCCAAGGTTATTGGTGAATTACGAAGTTTTCATGGGCTTGCTACCTTTTATCGAAGATTTATCTGAGATTTCAGCTTAATCGTTGCAACGCTTACAAATTGCTTGAAAAGGGAAACTTCTATTGGGGAGGCGTAACTGAGGAGAGCTTTGCCACCATTAAGGAGAAGCTTTCCAACACTCCTATTTTGGTGTTGATTGACTACAACAAGGGTTAAAGTAGAAAACGAGCGTGATGGGTCACCTTCCCACTCAGTAGGATGCACGCGTGATGGGTCACCTTCCCACAACAATTCACTTTTTACGGTTAAGCATAAGAGTGGTTGGAAAAATCAAGTGGCAGATGCATTAGGCATGAGTGCTCATACACTCACATCATGCGGAATGAGGTAGTGGGATTCGAATATTTAAAAGATGAATACCCGAAAGACGTGGATTTTTCCGATGAATAGGCAAATTGCCAACAAGGTACCTTTATTAGCCCTTTTATATTGCAGGATGAATTACTTTTCTTCCAAAACCGCTTATGCATCCCGCAAGGATCAGTACGGGAGAGCATAGCTACAGAGCTTCACTGCAATGGGCACACTTCAGGAAAAACAAAACCATTTTGTTGGTGAAGAGGCAATTATTTTTGCCACAATTGAAACAAGATGTTGCTAAAGTGGCCAAAAGGTTTATGACCTTCTATAACAAGGGGAATGCACTAAATACTAGCTTGTATATGCCACTACCCATTTCAGAGTCTCCTCGGTGCGATACACGCTCCAGCCCGCAGAGTCACTGAGAAAACCGGGCTAAGACAACTCACTTCGGAACACGGGTCATCCTCTATGACAGGCACGGAATCCTGCATCGAACCTTCATAGAGAAGACCAAGCGTACGATCTCAATCTCTACTGTCACCCACAATGACGGGATTAGGATCATGCATCGATCCCTCATAGGAAAGACAAAGAGAACGCCACCAGCCCCTACTGGTCTAACTAAAAACCCACCAAGTCATCTCAAAAGGACCGCCTCGTTGCAAAGGTCCCAACGTCGTAGACGGTTCGTCAAACGAACTTACAGTTTGAAAGTTACGAGCATTTTAGTGAAAAGGGGCCGATTAGGTCCGGGTCCGGGTCCGGCCTGACCCGATCGGAGCGACCCGACCCGACTCAGCACGAAGGCCAGGCCCCTTGGGTCGTTGGACCGCGACCCGATGGGCCGCGCGGTCCAACCTGGCGGCCCGGTTTTCCCTAGCCCGACCCGCCAGCGCGGGCTAATTTGTCAACCGAGCACGGCGGCTGTCGCGCCCCTCCCTCCTGGCGGACGCGGTCGAGCGACCGCGTAGCCCCGGTCCACGTGGCCACCTCGCACCCGCGGCAGAGCCGCGTCCCGCCGGTGCCGCAGCCTCCTGTCGCGGTGTGTCGCCGATGCCCGTGGTCGGCCAGTGGCCGCCTGCTGCCGGGTGGCCGCGCCGCTACACGCCACCGTCGCCCCGTTGCTCTGATTGTTGATCTGAAGTCTGTTCTGCGATCATCGGGTCGCCACCTTCACTGGTGTGGGCTCGGATCCATGTCGCGATCCATCCCGGTGCAAAGCCGTTCGAGCGGCGATATCTTCTGCACCGCTTCGATCCATCTGACACCGTCGTCGTCACACCTCCGTCGCGTCGTGCCGATTCCAGATTTGCGATTTTGGATCGTTGCGTCAAAGATCGAGTCTGCAACGATCGATCGATCGCGCAAGGTGTCGAGTCGCGGGCCAAACGAAGAACGCCCGCGACGAATGTTGAACGGGGGGAAAGAAAAGAATGAATCAACAAATAGGAACGGAGCTCGGTCGATGTTCGTGCCGATCGTGGTTGGTTGTTGTTAGTAGGACAATCGAATTTCAACAACAATTCCAAGGTCATTCTCCCATAACCCTGTAAAGGTAAAATTCTCATCCCGCAAGAACGAGCGATCCGTGGGTCAACCTGTTCGTGGGTTGATCCGCGTTCGTCGTTAATTCCAAGAACGGGGGAAAGAATGAATTGAAATAACACACCCTACCTAGAGTTTGGATCGTTCGGTGTCGAGGTTCGATCGGCGTTGACGATCCGTTGACGATCGTCGTTGACGATCCGTTGAGGGTCGTCACGATCCGTCGTCTCGTCGATCCTCGATCCTTGTCTCGTCGATCCTCGATCCTTGTCTCGTCGTCGTCCGTCGTTTACCAACGAGAGGAAGTCACTGAGGCTCCTCTCCAACGCTCACAGGAAAATTCTCCAGGATCAATAATTCTCATCCTGAATCCTCGCTAACGGTTTAAAGGAAGACGCGTATCAACGTTAACGCGTTTCATCGTTACCGCGTTGCAATGTCGCTAAGTCATTGCGTCGCAGCCCTGCTGTGTCGTTGCGTAACGTCAAAGAACGATTCCATTTAAAATATTTTTATTAAAATATTTTAAAGACGGTTGCGTCCAAAAACCAACTTTCACAGCCGGCCCACGTCGGCCGATGTGAGGGTTTGCCCAAGGAAAACACCCCATTACAAACTCAACGGTAGTCTCGGATTTCCAATCCGAGTTACCGTTTATGAGTTATTAGGATTTTAAAATAAAATAATTTTATTTAAGGTTACGTCCTTTCCGGGTTTTTCCACAGAAGACCTGCGCCGACTAAAATTAAGTCGCGTCTAAGATAAAGTCACTGCTCTAAGATCAACAGTGCCCTCAGATTTCTGATCCGAGCAACCGTTTAAAAGTTATTTCACTTTTTCAGAAAAGTCGCGCGTTCGTGCAATTAAAAACTTAACATTTTTCGACAGATTGTTTTAGGTACACCGAGTCTCGGAATCGAATGTCGTCTCAGCGCCTGGTCTCGTAATTTTCCCAAGAAATTTCTAAAAATAGAATCGTTAAAATCTGAGTCATTACAAGGTGCGTCGAGAAAGGGGGGCACGACTGTGCAAAAGGTCGTTGCGCGAAGAAGAAGGTCAACCGTCGGCGTTGTGCGGGCGGCGACGAGAGATCTCCGACGGGAGAAGGGACTGGCCTCCATGGGCGAGGTCGGCTGTGACGTCTGTGAGGAGGGGACGACGAGTGGAGGTCGGCGAGGAACCGGATCGGCACAGCGGAGGCAACCAACGCAAGGGAGGCTCGCGCAGGGAGGGTAGTCGCATTGGAGGTGCGAACGTGCACGAGACGGCAGGGAAGACCATCGCGCAAGAGGACGGCTCGGAAGGAACTGTCGAGCAGAAGGGGCGATGGCCAAGGGCATGGGGCCTCCGCCCCCCAGCGAAGAAATACCGAGGCGAAGAGGGGATATACGGGAGGGAGGGGTTTCGGGTTAAACCTCCTCTGATACCATGTTGAAATGGAGGAGCAATAAACCCAAACCCAAGATGCCTCTCTAAGGGGGGTCTTGGTATTTAATTATAATGAATAATAAAGATGGCATGATACCTAAGTTCGATGTGGGACTCACATCAACTTAACCTCTAACAGTTTCAATTTGCTCTATTGAAGACCGTATTTTCATCGAACCGAATTAAAACAAAATTGTAGAATGGGAAAACCCCCTTAACTTCAAGGTGAAGCGGAGACATTCTTTTATAGATTGAGAAAGAAGAATACAAATAGTAGTATTCCGATGTGAGACTCGGAAATACCCAAAATAATAAAAGTGGGTTTAACACTCTCTCTCAAGCTAGACATACCCAGCTTGGACAACGAGTCCCACAAAAAAAAAAGATGACATCATAGAAGACCAGACACCCCCTCAAGCTGGGCTGCAAGTGCTGTGGATGCCCAGTTTGGAACTGAGCAAGGCTAAGCGAGCCCCTAGGAGGCCTTTGGTGAAGATGTCAACAAGCTGGTCCCCCGTCGGGATGTGGCTAAAGCTGACATGATTGTGCTCCAGGTGGTAGCGAAGAAAGTGGCAGTCCACCTCAATATGCTTCGTGCGTTCATGGAAATGGGATTCGAAGCAATCTTGGTGGTTTCCTGATTGTCACACCAGATGTGAACAGATGTCTCCTGAGGAAAGCCAAGCTCCTGAAGGAGTTGTCAAAACCAAATGATCTCCGTAGTGACGGTGGTCATGGCACGGTACTCAGACTCCGTGCTGGATCGAGAGACGACAGTCTGTTTCTTGCTGCGCCAAGAGATGAGGTTGTCTGCCAAGAATACGGCAAACCCAGAAGTAGATCTCCGAGTAGCAAGACAACCAACATAATCAACATCACAGAAGGCCTCAATATGCAGATGAGGATGCTAGGAGTAGTGAAGACCACGGGCAGGATCTCGTTTGATGTATTTGGCGATGCGGAGGACAACGTCCCAATGAGAGGTGGTCGAATGCTCCATAAATTGACTCACTTTGCCAACAACGCAGACAATGTCGGGACAAGTCATGGTGAGATAATTGAGTTTGTCAACCAGTTGACGGTACCGCTCTGGATGTGGAAACAGTTTCGAGGAGGCATAAAGAGATCGTTCCCCAGGCTCCAGAGGAGTGACTACAGTAGTGGTCTGTGTCAGCCCAGCATCCTGCAGAATATCCAACGCATACTACCGTTGGCAGAGGGAGATGGTGTCTGAAGAATAGGATACCTCGATGCCTAGGAAGTATGTGAGAGGACCGAGATTCTTAGTGTGGAAGTGCTGGTGAAGATTCCCCTTGAGGTGGGTGATACCCGCAGAGTCGTAGTCGGTGATGATGATATCATCCACATAAACGACCAATAGGATGCAGCCAGCGGAGGTCATCCTGTAGAACACAGTGTGGTCCTTCATGCTGCGAGAGAGCCCAAAGTCAGTAAAGACAGTGCTAAAGCGGCCGAACCAAGCACGGGGAGACTGCTTGAGGCCGAAAAGAGAGCGGCAGAGTCGACAGACTTGAGACTCGGCGCTAGAGGCACAAAATCCGGGGGGCTGCTGCAGATAAACCTCTTCCTCAAGGAATCCATGTAGGAAGGAATTTTTGACATCCAGTTGATGAAGAGGCCAATGATGATGGGCGGCCAGAGAGATGAACAATCGAACGAAAGCCATCTTGGCAGCTGGTGAGAAGGTATCAAAGTAGTCAATACCGTAAGTTTGCACGAAGCCCTAGGCCACAAGGCGGGCTTTGAGGCGATGAAGAGTGTCATCGGGATTCAGCCTGATTGTGTAAATCCATTTGCTGCCTACCGCCTGTTTGTCTGCTGGAAGGGGGACAAGATCCCAAGTATGGTTTTCTTCCAGAGCCTGCAATTCATCTCGCATTGTTGCTAGCCACCCGGGGTGAGATTTGGCATCACCAATTCTGCGAGGAATAGAAACTGTCTCCAAAGCGGATAGACCCCTGTATGAAGATACAAATAGAGGAGTACTCTGACAGGAGGGAGTACCTTTCCGTAGTACAATGGGCAAGTCGTCTGGCGGCGGGGCAGGGGTATCGGACAAAGCGGGGACGACGGTGTCATTGGCCGAGATGGGGGATACAGTTGGTGGACGACGGGAGTAGACCTGACCAAAATGGGTGTCAACAGGGGAACACCGGTGGAGGGTGGATGATGAGAGGAAGACAATCATCTATAGAGGAGTCAGGATGAGGAGAGGGAAGAGAGAACGGAGAGCTCTCAACAAATGCGACGTCGGCTGAGATGACATACCTCCGTAGGTCCGGTGAGAAGCAGCGATATCCGCGCTGAGTGTGGGAGTAGCCAAGAAAAATGCACCAGAGGGATTTGGGAGAGAGTTTAGAGAGGTCAGGATGTGTGTCGTGAACGTAACAGAGGCATCCAAACACGTGAAGTGGAAGGAAGTGGAGAGGGAGAGAGGAGAACAAAGCCCGAAAAAGAGTCTCCCCCTGAAAGATAGAGGAAGGAAGACGGTTTATAAGGTAGGTGGCGGTGAGAATCGCATCTCACAAAAAATGCAGAGGCACCTGTCGGTGGAAGAGGAAGGCACGAGGAGTCTCCAGAATATGTCTGTGTTTCCGCTTGGCCACTCCATTCTGCTGGGGTGCATCAGGACAGGAGGTCTGATGAATGATGCATTTTGTCTAGAGAAACTGCCGAAAGGGAGTGGAGATATACTCACGCCCATTATCCGAACGGAGACATTTTACAGAGATAGAAAATTGGTTTTGAATTTCATTGTAAAAGGTTTGGAATGTGGAAAACACTTTGGAGCGTTCTCGAAGGAGGTAAAGTCAAGTCGTGCGCGAAAAATCATCAATGAAAGATATATAATATTTATACCGCAAATGACTCGAAATGGTACATGGACCCCACACGTCTGAATGAACCAGATCAAAAGGTTTTGAGGCCCTTGTATCCACTCGAGGAATGTATATAGTGCGATGATGTTTCGCAAATGTACACGACTCACAATGAAAAGAATTATGCTGACTAAAGTCCGAAAAAAGCTGATGAATGGTGGAGGCGGGTGGGTGTCCCAACCGGGAATGAAGATCCAATGCTCGAGCAGAGGCAGACGTGCAAGCGATGGGTGCCTTTCCATCGAACATGTAGACCCCGTCCCAAAGATGGCCTCTATCAAGTTCTCGATTCGTAGTTCGCTCCTGAAATACAACACCAAAGGAGGTAAATATGGCAGCACAGTTATAATCCTTTGTCAGCTTATTGATGGAAAGAAGATTAAATGGACTGCGGGACACATGTGCCACAGAGGGTAGGTGAATCGATGGAGTCAGGGAGCATGCGCCGAAGCCCGCAATGGGGATAGTGGAGCCATCGGCGACGGTGATGGCTGATGAACCGGTATAAGGGCAGTAGGAGGTCAACATACCAGCATCACCGGTGAGGTGGTCGGAGGCACCTGAGTCGAGCATCCAGGCAAGGGAGCGACGACCGACCAAGGCAGCGGAACTAACAGAATGGGCTAGAGAAGCCGAAGACGGACCGGGTCCAGCGGGGTCCCGAGGAGCATGAGTCAACCGGATGTCGGACATAGACAGGTCCAGAGATAGTGGAAGAGTGGCGACTGCCGAGGAAGCCTCCTGGACCACTGTCTGTCCCTGCCGCAGGCGCTGAGATGAACATCCATGCAGAACCCAACATCGTTCGATCAGGTGGCCAAGCTTGCCACAATGTTGACAGAGGGGACGTGGACGGCCTTCCACACGGCCACGTCCACGAGGGCCCAAGCAGCGTCCACCGCCATGATCGACGAGATTTGAGTGGTCGATAATGGAGGCGGGAGGGGGAAGAGCCCGTTGGGCCTTGCTCAACTAATGATAAACCTGTGGGATCTCCAGCGTCGAAGGGCTGGCGAGCAGCTCAGTAGTCGTGGTGGCAAACTCCGGAGCGAGGCCACTGAGAAGATTGAAGATGTAGAGTTGATCCCTCTGGGTCTGAGCCTCTGCCGGTGTCCGGAGAACGGGCCACAACTCCTGCAATTCATCACGAAACCCTTTCCATTCCATGAAATATACTGTGAAGGACTGGTCCTGCTGTCGAATATGGGACAAACGTTGGAGGATATCGGAAACCCAAACCAGGTTGTTGGTCTCGGAATACATGATGTTCAAGGACTCCCAGAGTTCCTTGACTGTATTCGTCGTGCGAGTGACATCCTTAACCGATCGATCCATTGAATTGACCAGCATAACGAAGATCTTGCTATCAGCAAGCTTCCACGAACGGTATTTGGGGTCAGTCGAAGTAGGGGGAGGATCCTCAAGGTGATAATCAAGGTTCATCCCGGTCAGGGACATCACCAGAGTCTTCCGCCAGATGGAGAAATTTGTGGAGCCCAACCGATCATCGACGAGGCGGGTGGAGGCGGTGATCATCTGAGGCGGAGGGGAGGAGTCTGCCATGGAGGCGTCGGGTAGCGATCGAAGACGCAGTTGTGGGCAGCGCCGGAATCAACGGGGGGTCGGTGTTGTGGAATCGTTGGGAGTCACAACGACAGAAACGAGAAAATGAAAGAAAGAAAAAAGCAACAAAGGACACAGCGATTTATGTGGTTCGGGAAAAATCCCTACGTCCACAAGAGAGGCAGAATTTCACTATATCGGAAGCACAAAATACAGAGGGTTTTTCGGTAGTAACCCTAGCTCGAAAACGGGCTATAAAACATGGAGAAGACGATCACTGTTTGTAAAGTAAGTCCGCGTCGCTACAGTGAACGACGACCAGCTTTGTCAAAAGCGCTACAGTGGCTGTCGGCTGGAAGTCAAAAGTGTTACAGTCCAGTTGACCCCGAAATCCGCACCGCTACAGTGTCTGTCGGTGTCGGTCGGTCAGCTCCGCTACAGTTGCGGGCCACAAGCATTCGGCCCAATCGGATCGGCCTACACCAATCCAATAGTCGGCGCGCCGGGAAGCTGTGAATGGCCCTGTGCAGCGGAGGTGACGGGCATAGAGGGAGCCATTGGAGGCACCGCTACAGTTGCGGGCCACAAGCATTCGGCCCAATCGGATCGGCCTACACCAATCCAACAGTCGGCGCGCCGGGAAGCTGTGAATGGCCCTGTGCAGCAGAGGTGACGGGCATAGAGGGAGCCATTGGAGGCGAGTCGGCTAGAGCGCCGGGAGGGAGGGCGGCCGGGAGAAGATGGCAAGTGCGCCTCAAGGATAGGCCGGCGGGTTTTGATGCGCGCAGAGGGAGGACATTGCAACGGGAGCCGGGAGGTGTGGGGGGGGGGGGGGGGGGGCGGGAAGGGCGGCGGGTGGGAGCCGCTGGAGGCGTCGCGCTTAGAGGAGGAGGGCCGCTGGGAGGATCTGAGAGGGTGCTTCGTCAGGAGGGACCCGCGCCGTCGGGAGGGAGGAGTGCAACCACTGGGCGGGACTTCGTCAGGAGGGACGAGGTCGGCGGGCTACGTCGCGACGGAGCAGGGCCACTGGGAGGCTGGGATGAGGTGTGCGGAGCAGGGCTGCAGGGAGGCGGGGCCGGACGGCGTAGGGAGGCGGGGCCGGACGACGTAGGGAGGCGGGGCCGGACGACGCAGGGAGGCGAGGTCGGGAAGCGCAGGGAGGCTGGGGTCGCCGGGCGAGAGCGCTGCTGGGTGAGGGCCGCTGAGTTGCCGCCGGGATAGGAGGGGGGGTGGCCGCGTAGGGCAGACCCAGGAGGGAGGGGGGGCCACGTAGGGCAGAGCCAGGAGGGAGGGAGGGGGTGGCTGCGTAGGGCAGACCCAGGAGGGAGGGGTGCCACTTAGGGCAGAGTCGGGAGGAAAAAAAATATCTAGAGGGAGGGCTCGGGAATAGGTTCCCTCTGATACCATGTAGAATGGGAAAATCCCCTTACCTTCAAGGTGAGGCGAAGACCTTCTTTTATAGATTGAGAATAAGGAATACAAATAGGAGTATTCCGATGTGGGACTCGGAAATACCCAAAATAATAAAAGAGGATTTAACAAAAATCATCTTAAATAATTTATTTAATAGTCCTTTTAGGTCTACCTCTACCACTATTGAAGACCATATTTTCATTTAAACCATTTAAAACAATATCATCTTGAATGATTTGTTTGAGAGTCTTTTTAGGTATACCTCTATTTCTTTTAATAATTAAATTTGTCATTAAGCTTACCCTATTAATATGTGCATCTTTGGGCCTTCTTCTAACATGTCCAAATCATCTTAATCTAGTTTCAGTCATCTGATCATCAATCAGAGTCATTCTAATTTTCTCTCGAACACATTCATTTTTAATCTTATACATCATAGTATATCCACATGTTCATCTTAACATTTTCGTTTTTGCTACCCTTATTTTTTGTTCAAGGTGTCCCGTCAAAGACCAATACTCACTACCATATAGAATAGTTTGTCTAACAATCATCCTATAAAATTTAATCTTAAATTTCAAAGGAATTTCCTCCATTTTATCTATCCGGTTTGAATCCTATAAGACGCATATGTGTTAATATCTCCATCACATTGCAGAAATGAACCTAAATATCAAAAAAGAACAACTTTTGAAAATTTTGTCAAATTTTTGTCACAACTCATCTTGTAAGTTGTAAGTTGTAAGTTGGGTCTTGTGGCCCAATTCAATTCCAAACAGTTCAAAAGTATCACACACAGAAAACACTAATCATAAAAATAACAGAACACAACCTCAACTGCACCAAATAACATTTTTAATGCTCCAGCATTTACAAGAACTTTGTGTTCAATCATCTGATTAATTTCTTGAAGCGCAGCTTTACAATCAGCGCCAGCTGACTCCCCAATCTGTTTCAAAATCGGATGGAAATAAGATACGGCATAAAAGAACAAGAGGGAAATTTAAAGTTTTATAAACAGTTAACAGAACAAAAAAATGGGTAAGGCATGATAAGGAAGGTATGAGAACAAATAAACAATATTAGAATTAAATTTTGGATGCATAATAAAATTACTTTACCTGTTGGTCAAATTGAGTGAAGTTATAGACAGCCTGAACAGGAGCAGAACTTGCAAGACTTCCGCATGTCAAATGAGGAAATTTCAGATGGAACCATGCACTAAGATCCCCAGCATAAGATGTACCAAACACAAACCATGGATTTTCAACCTTGGCATTGAGCTTCACAAACATGGATTTCTAAAAGACGATTTGTAAAGCAGATAAAAAACATTAGAATGGCTCATGTAAGAGCCTCTTTGAATGTGAGAAAATATGATCAACCCATGAGCAAAGCCTTAACCATCCATACTAGATCTACTACAATGCTAAGGAGATTACATTAAACCTGTCACCAAAAATATTATAAAATGGGCCGTGAACTACAAGTAAAAAAATACAGATCTATTATTATTTATCATTGTAAGGCACAAACCTGGTAATGAAGCACAAAATTAATTAACCTTATTTGCTAACCACACTAAAATGATGGGCTGCAATAAATAATACTATCATTTACATTTAAATTAGTGATTAGGTAAAATAAAGGTTTATAATTATTTTATTTTTCAATCTTAAACATCCATCTCAAATATACTAGCAATGCAATTCTATGTAATTGATCAATATCCCTTCAGATTTTAAACATTTTTAAGTCAAAATAGTAAAAAAGATGACAGTTTTTTAAAATAATTTTAAAATAATTTTTTCAACAAGAATACTTTTCTTCATTATTATGAGAAAAATAAAATAAAATAGGGGAAAATTATGTGTAGCGTAAAGAAACCTCGTACGTCTTTACCTGATAAAAGTCACGGAAAGCGGCCAAATCAAAAAGTGCCTGTTTTGAAGAAAGGTATTTCAGATTCTCTGTCTTATGTGATTTAAAAGGGGAACTCTTGCCATAATATCGATGCTCGAGAGAAACCACTGCTGCATCAAATTTCTTTGCCAAAACCTGCAAGACATTGAATAAAAAAAATTCTTTTAAATAGCTACATCAATGCAACAACGGCTATTAAATTAAATTTAAAACTCCTTTGCTAAGTAGGCTTCAAAAACACATCCCATTGTTATTGATTTTTGGGCTGAGGGTGCGGGGACAGAGCCCCCATGGAACTGCTGCATCAAATTTCTTTGCCAAAACCTGCAAGACATTGAATAAAAAAAATTCTTTTAAATAGCTACATCAATGCAACAACGGCTATTAAATTAAATTTAAAACTCCTTTGCTAAGTAGGCTTCAAAAACACATCCCATTGTTATTGATTTTTGGGCTGAGGGTGCGGGGACAGAGCCCCCATGGTATAAACCTGTTCGGTTGGGCTGGGGTTTTGTTTTTCTTCAAATAAATATGTTATGTTCTAGCCGTGTGTGGCATCTTGTAATCTCCGGTCGCATAGTGAAATTCAGGTCCTCCTGTGTCTGTGGTTTTTCCTTATTTGGGTCTTCCATATAAATTCTAGTGCTCTTGTGTTAATTTTTCTGCTGTTCGTGATTGTTCATCCATTCATTTTGCAACAACAATAAACACGAAAGGGTATCCGATGGATAATCCTTCCTCTGCTTTGAAAACTTATATTTTTTACGCACAACTTGGGAAGGAATACAATAATTCTATTTAAAATGAAGAGTTCTAGTTAACCCAGTCACTCCCCAGTTCCTGGTAGACCCGCCTACACAAGCTTGTAAAATTTCAAATGTAAAATCAGGTGATGTGCGGCTCTACAGAACCACGAGCATGGGTAGAATACTTCTTGAAAAGTCAGCTCGTCTGTCCCTATTGCTTGGATATTGCAGAAAATGATGGACTTACGTACGCTGATATAGTCATTGGTTATCCCATAGCGTGGAGATTCGCCACCTATCATTAAAAATATTGGTCCATCAGGAACCTGGAAGTGGTCCAGGTATTCATAGTAGCGCTGCTGGAAATGACGATGATCCTGGAATATAATGGGTGCGATTTTAGATCGGAATAATATGAATCCTTTGAGATAAAATATGAAGAAAATAAAAGTTCACGTTATATTTGAATCAATCCAAGTTATGCGCGAGGATATTTGAGCGGGTGCGCAAAATTGAGAGGGGTGGTAGAAACGAACACAATATGCATTAGCCTATCAAATCGATCCATTTCCTGAGAGTACAAGTTCCAATTGAGATTGAGGGAACAGAGAATTCAATGGCCTCTTGTTCAACTGTTTAAGAATTAAATATCAACAGCACCTAGCCAAGTTGGATTCATGGCAAATAAATGTAAAACATTAAGACTGCTTCCGTATCCCCGAATTCTGAAGCTGCGTGACAGTCAAAATAAAAGCTTCTCAATGTAAATAAACCCAATCGTTCCCGGACAGTGCCCTGCTAGAATGCTAATAAGGGGGGGAACGGTACGTCAATACTTAATGCAATATAAGATGAGAGGGGTACGTAGGGAGAAAAATGATCGAGAGTCTGATTGAACCAGAGCTCCTTCTGTGTCAAATAATTGGAGGCAGCAGTCGTGAGGTGAATTGTTCGAGACGTAACCACGGCAGTGATGGATGAGACGAGCAACAATGATGTGACGACTGTCGCGAGAACCTTGTGCATGATCTCCACCATCATATTTCCTGCCCGGAGGGTGAAAGCTCAAAACCCACGGCGCTGCTTCGCTTCCCTTCGATTGCCTTCCGATCTCGGTCGTCGTTCGGACGAAAGCGAGCTTCATTTTTTTGCTCTTTGGCGATTTGGTCTCCGCCCAAGACCTTTAGGTGTTTTTTTTGCTTTCGTTGACGTTGACTCCCGGCGAAACAGGGCAGGCACCGGCACCGGCACCGGCACCGGCACCGGCACCTTCCACCGGCCAACCGCCCCCTCCCCAAGGCCGACCGCGCTGTGTTTTTTTATTTTTAGCTCAAAAACATATCCGATCATCCAATATTTGTGCTGGGATGGTAACAACGTCCTCTGCTTAGAATGAGAGCAAACTTAATTTTAATTTTAACTTAATGAAATACACAGTCATCTTAATACTGAGTTTTTTTTTTTACGTTTTTTTAATTTTTTTTTTACAGAAAATTATTAGAGCAAATTTTTTCTTTCAAAATACGCCGCAAAAGCGGCATCCGCGATGCCGCATTTGCATTTCGGGTGAAAGCCGGCATCGCGGCTGCCGCCTTTTCACTGCGGCTGAAAGGCGGCACCCGCAATGCCGCCTTTCCCCAAACACAAAAAAAAAAAAATTGATTTTTTTTATGTTATGTTTTGTTTTGTTTATATATTTATTTTTATATATAATTCATAAAAAATGTTCAGGAGGATGTAGTCTTTCACCTAACAAAAAAAATTATTATTTTTAAAAAATTTGTTTTGTTTTGTTTATATTTTTATTTATATATATAATTCATAAAAATTGTAAAAAATGTCATTTTTGAAAATTTTGTTTTTATTTTTTGTTTTGTTTTGTTTATATATTTATTTATATATATAATTCACAAAAATTATTCATGAAAAATAATTTATAAGCTTTCAAAACCGTCTATTTGAAAGTTGAAAATGTTTCAAGTACGTAACTTTGAAAGACTATAAAATATAAATCATAAGACCAATATAAACGAAACTTTAAACATTCATTAAACATATAATAGATTATTGAAAACAAAAAACATTTCATTAAAAATGTGCATGAAAAATAATTTATAAGCTTTCAAAACCGCCTACTTGAAAGTTAAAAATGTTTCAAGTACGTGACTTTGAAAGACTATAAAATATAAACCATAAGACCAATATAAATGAAACTTTAAACATTCATTAAACATATAAACAATTGTTGAAAACAAAAATTATTTCATAAAAAATGTTCATGAAAAATAATTTATAACCTTTCAAAACCGCCTACATGAAACTTAAAAATGTTCCAAATACATGACTTTGAAAGACTATAAAATATAGACCATAAGACCAATATAAACGAAACTTTAAACATTGATTAAACATATAAGCAATTGTTGAAAACAAAAATCATTTCATAAAAAATGTTCATGAAAAACATTTTATAAGTTTTCAAAATCGCCTACCTGAAACTTAAAAATGTTTCAAGTACGTGACTTTGAAAGACTATAAAATATAAACCATACGACCAATATAAACAAAACTTTAAACATTGATTAAACATATAAGAAATTGTTGAAAACAAAAATCATTTCAGAAAAAATGTTTATGAAAAATAATTTATAAGATTTCAAAACTGCCTACACGAAACTTAAAAATGTTTCAAGTATGTGACATTGAAATACTATAAAATATAAAACATAAGACCAATATAAATAAAACTTTAAACATTCATTAAACATATAGGAGTCAACCACGCATCAATGGGATGCACGGTGTCACTAGTATCACATACCCCAACTCTGCGATGGGTCTGGACCCCAAGGTTGCGATGACTCTGGACCCAAAGGCTGCAATCCATATGGACCCCACGATGGAGAAAACTGAGGATATCCCGTCAAAAAAGATGGATCCCATGACATTTGAGGCACATCCTGCATCGGCTCAGACTGGACTACAGTGGGTTGACCTCTACCTGTGAAACTGGTGAGGCCTAACGTGCAGGACGACGCTGTCTACGTCGCCGTGGTCGTGGCTCCTCAGCACCAACAAATGCTGCAGGATCTTCCTCTGCGGTAGGAACCTGCTGTCTCCGTGTTGGACGCTCGAAGATGCTCTCGACAAACACATGGACAGATGACCTCAGCTCCAACACTTGAGCATGAACGACTTCCCGACTAAAGACTTTATCCTTAGCCTCATCACTCATATGAATAAGACCGTATGTGTGACTCTCCTGTAAATAGATTAAAAATGAATTAGAAAATAACTCAATAAACATAATAATATAATTTAATTGAGTTACAATCATATGCATCTCTCTGCTGGTTCGGGTAAGATACAATATAGACTTCAATCTATATCATGACTCATACTCGTGTTGTGCTGAAAGAGTGAACTGCATCGTAGGAACTCCCTAGATACGAAACTCTGCACGTCTGCGCCAACAGTCGAGAAATTCAGCATGTACTTGACGCCAGAAGTCATCCAGCCCCCCTGTCAGCTTCATCCCATGAAGCTGATCTGTCTGTCTCGACGGTAATGGAATCTGCTAAGTCAAGAGAAACTGACGCATGACTCTGTCAGGCTGGTGCCACTCAACAATATGAAAGTGAATGAGTGACACTACAACTGTAACATCGTCAAGACCAACCGAGTAGTATGGAGGCAACTGGTCTATAACAGACCAGTATGGAACCCATGAAATCTGAAATAACATATTACCCTTATTAGAAAAACTCTTAACTAAAAAATGATGATATTATTAATTTTGTTAAATAGTTATAGATTGTATATACATACCTGATGGGGTAAGAGAAAGTCCAACTCGAGCCGATATACGACCAAATCGTGTCTCGGAACCACATTGAAATTGTGTCATTGACACCACCTATAAAATACAACATCGATAGTGATAAATAATAAGAAATTAAAGTCAATAACTTGTAGTAGCATCAGAAACTGATAGAAATGAGTGATCATACCAGCGTCCACGCAGAGCGTAATGCAACACCACCATCTCGACCGGCGGACCAGCAAGATCAGGGCAGAATGCGGAGATGTGTTCCCATGCCCACATCTGAATAAGGATGACGCATCCCTTGAGACATGTGCGCCGTCTGTCGGATATCCTGCATAATGATCTGTATGTGTATACCAAGCAAGCAGATCCCCAACTGTACGTCCATGCCCGATCAAAGTCCTCTAGTAAGGGTAGATACATCATGTGCACATGCATCCCTGAATGATCCGTACACATGGTCCCTCCAATAAGTCGTAATATATATGCACGTGCATAACGCATCACTGTCTGCTCGTCAGCATCATCAGCTAAAAGTGGAATCTGTGACTCTAGCCAAGGCATGGATATCGATGCTTCATCAGTAGCACTACGATCGGACAAAATGTCAATGCCTAACAAACGTTGAGCACGGTCGGGCCAAGATACCCGAGTGGATCCAATAACGAGTCTCCCCTGGATAGGAAGACCAAGAAGCACAACCACATCCTGGAGGGTGATGGTCATCTCTCCCTCAGGTAGGTGGAATGTGTGTGTCTCTGGTCTCCACCTCTCCACGTGTGCAGCTAGCAGGTGATGGTCTACAAATTTAAAATATGATACCGCAATACCATAGAAGCTAGCACGATGCAAGTATGGTATAATGGCAGGAGGAGGCTCCGTGTGATGAAAATGGTGCACTCGACGCACCCTGAAAAATCGATATGGACTACCCTCTATCACAACCTGTGAACAATGGGTAGCTTGCTGACTGAGTAGTATGGTGCCATTCATCTACATATAAACAAATGATTATTCACAATGTTTTATGAAGTTTTTTACCAAAAGAAAGGGGCATGTCTTCATGTTTTTCAAAGCATATTACTAAAATTTATTAAGATATGCTTCTACCTAGAATTGGGTGTTTTGTAAGATATGGTTTTATATATTTATATATATATATATATATAAATCATTTGTCTGTGTTATATAGATGTTTATTAGAAAAGGATGTGATTTATAATTTATATATGATTGTCCACATGATTGTATGTTTGATGATTATTTTCTCAATCACATAATGTTTTGAAAACCGATGTAAAGGGAAGATGTTTTTGGGTTTACGGTTCATCTTTTCGATTTTAGGATTTAGAGATTAGGGTTTCACATTTTGCCTTTTGGATCTAGGCTTTTGGATTTTTTTAACGTTTTATGGTTTAGGTTAATGATTTGAGAAGTTTTAGGATTATGGTTTAGAATGTTAGGATTAAGTTATACAAAAGATGTTTTTGGGTTTACTGTTATGATTTTCAGTTTTGAGGGTTAGAAAACTGAGGTAAAAGGAAGAAATAACAACATAAAATTTACAATATGAGAATCTCCCAATAACAACAATACATCATTGTGGATTAGAGTGTGAACTCGACTCAACAATGTTAGGGCATTGTTTCCAATTATGACCTTCTTGATGACATATGGTGCATCTCAAACTCTGTCTTTGTTCTTGAGGTCAGTCCATCTCATTTCGCATCCTGCTGGCCTTCGGTCTCCAACGGGGACACAAACGATTCATATCAGGTACCACTATCGGCTGACCTTTGGGTATTGGGAAATAACGAAACTCGCCAATAGGTGTCCATGGGGCAGCATAACAGTTAGCAATGGTTTTCATCCGGTACACTGGATCAACATATGCTTCCCATGATATCTTAACAGAGGCACATACTGCGATGGCGTGTGAGCATGAAAATCGTAAGGCTTGAAATTTTCCACATTGACATTGACTCATTTCTAGTAATACCACCATTTTTTACCAATGCTATTTGTGATGGGGTTCGACTTCTCTTGAACTTCAAATCGAGAGTCTTCTCGTCGAAATAGGCAGACTTGATAACCAAAAACTTCTTCAATATTCTTTTCAATCTCTCTTTGAAAATGTCTTCCGTACGTTAGCCCCTGATGTATTCCATCCGATGCTAGTTTTTGTCTATCAACAAAGTACTTCATGAAATGATATAATGTATCCTAAACTAGGGCAGCTATAGGTATCTTGCGAAGCCCTTTGAAGACACCATTGATGCACTCTATAATATTGGTGGTCATGTGTCTGTACCTCTTCCCCCCATCATATGTCAATGTCCATTTTTCTTTTATAATTCACATCATATAATAGTAAACTTCTTCATTAACCTGACAGATTTGTTCGAAACGTTCTTCAAACCGTCGTTGATCTGACTCATATGCTACACAGAATAGATGATATTTCACATATTTTGAATTTATCTTTACGTTGATATACAAAAAAATAACAAATACAATGTGTACCAAGTCTGGTGATTGCCTTCTTCATCGGTTCGTTGTGGAATTTTTTATGCAAGTAGCTAGCAATGTGTCTAATGCAGAACCAATGATGTGCATTTGGGTAACTCCATGTATCAAGATCCGCATTGATTGCCTTATTAATTTCCCGATGCCGATCAAATATCAAACAAACACCCCGAATGTTGGGGAAATGGTTGTTGATACATGCCAAAAACCAACTCCATGATTCATAGTTTTCTTTCTCTACAATGGCAAAGGCAAGCGGAAGAGGTGAACAATTTCCATCTTGGATTGCTGTAATCAACAATACACCCTTGTATTTTCCGTATATAAATGTTCCCTCAATCTGAATAAAGTGTTTGCTAAAACGAAATGCAGAGATACATGGGAGGAATTCCGAAAACAATCGATGAAATTGAAAACAAGATGGATCAAGTCTATTATCATGAGACACATATTCGTTTATATCAAGATGGAATACAACTTGGTTATGATGACTCATTATAGCTAGCAATTGCAGCAATACTCGATATGAGTTATCCCAATCACCATAGATCTTCATAATTGCCTTCTGTTTCGCCATCCATACCTTATTATATGAAATCTTATAACCCAATGTCTGTTGTATCCTCTCTTGCACAAGGGATATCGAAACATCTTGACATGTCCTAATCATCTCAACAACAATGGAGGAAACAAATTCTACATCCAATGAAGTATGATCTTGTGTCAGGCTTGGCTGAACGCAAGTATGAGCTGCCTCAATCCTCGAGATTCTCTAACCTCCAAATGCAATGTCTGGAATTTCCCTCAATCGAAATATACAATCATCCCCATACTTCTCACACTATATGACATATTTTCTACGGCCTGATTCACAAACTACATAGTTACAATGCCTCTCAATGTGAAATATCTTTAGCGTACTTTTTAATGCATCTTTACTTGGAAAATTCCTTCTAACATATAAAGTTTTGTCCATCTCACTAAACCTATCTCGTATAACTCCGGGAAACTCAGTTTCCAGTGTGAGAACATGATCTTCAAATTCAGGCACACGTGTCATTGCTTCTGACCAAGATGCAAAGAGCGGTGGATGATTTATTGTAGGTCGAGCCTGCTGTACAACTAATGCATTTCTCGAAACTTCCATTGTTCCTTCCTCATCAGCACTATTATCACCATCTGTTTCGTTATTATGAAACTCCTCATCGGATGTCGGGTTAATGTGTATATCTGGGAGATCAAGTAGTTTGTCCTCTTCTGCATCATTTATAATAGTCTCAACTTCATGGGGAAGACTATCTTCAATGAATCTTACAAGTCTACGTCTTTGTACAATTGGATGTTGTTGTTGTACAGTAGAAACATCAACATATAACTCCATCATGGTACCATCTAACCATTGAGAAAACAAATTAATTGTTTGGATCCATTGCGCATCATCAACCAATGGACAAGCTAGATGCCACAATGTTGACGGGAACTGCAAATGTCTATAACTCATTGACTTGATCTTTTGATCGGGTCCTAGATTTAATGAGCCATGAATTTTGTCTTGAAGGTCACTTAGGGTTACACAATCAGTTGTATTAACTACTATTATTGGTTGTGTACTGTAAGAAGCTCCTTGCTCAGTTTGAATAACCTCCCCATAGCAGTACACATAGGCAAACATTACGCTCTACGTAAAAAAAGTTTTCTGATCAAGATTTTGATAATGTAAGTGACATTCAGAATGATGGTTACCAATATAATAACTATTACTTCTAAACTATAAAATCTTTATGATACTTAAATTTTAAAAGATCTTATATCCTAAACTAGGATATTTCTTAGTACACTTTTTAATTAGTTAAACATTCTCCAATCATTAGTTATTCCTTCATAAATTATTAATTAGTTACTCAATAACACAGTAGAGTTAAAATATAAATAACATAGAGTTAAAAAATAAATAACACCATTTTCGAGCTTCTGGCCTTTATTACAGTGAATTGGATATCAAAATTTCAGAAAACCTATGCGACAATGGGTTTTCTAAAATTTTGATATCTAATTCACTACAATAAAAGGACAGAAGCTCGAAACATGTTGTTATTTAATTTTTAACTCTATGTTATTTATATTTTAACTCCATGTTATTTATATTTTAACTCCATGTTATTTATTTTTTCACTTTCACTCCATGTTATTTTTTAACTCCATGTTGATTTTTAACTCCATGTTTTTTTTAACTCCATGTTCTTTAATATCATTTGAACTGTAGTTTTATTTTTAACTCTATGTTATTCATTAATTAATTTCTAATTAATCATTCCTAATAATAACTATCAACATCATTACTAAATTATCAATTTATCATTTCTTTTCCTAGATATTTTAGTAGTTTATAAAGAAATATGCATATCTTAAGCATATCCCCCGGGAGTGTCAAACCAGAATGCAGTAAGGCCCATTGTCGTGCACCAGTTCCCGTTCGATTCTAGCTCAAATTGGTGTTTTTGGGTTTTACCCCTAGGTACATCTGTGCCAGAGCCACATTCACTTGATTGTATATAGACAAGGATTTGATTGCTTAGATAACATAATCTTTATGATACCGAAATTTCATTAAAAGAATCCTAAATTAATTTATACTAATGATAATTATAATTAATAAATATATATAACTAATTAAACAATCTAATAAAAAAAATTAAAACTAACTAAACTACTAAATAATTAAAATATTTAACTATAAATAATTCAACTAAATAAAAAACATTAAATTTAAAAAAATATTTAACTAAAAACAATTCAACAAAATAAAAAACATTAAATTAAAAACCATACCTCTAAAAGCTTTCCAAAAATTTCAAACTGCAAACTTCACCGCAAAAGAGAGAAAATGAGAGGTAAATGGGTGTTTGGAAGTGAGGAGAAGGGGACAGGAGTGCTTCCCTTTTATAGGGCGTGGAGGCAAAGGCGACACCCGCGGTGCCGCCTTTCGTATGACATCATCTAGAAAGGTGGCACCGCGGGTGCCGCCTTCGCCACATCAGCGATCCGCACCGGCAGTGCAAAGGCGACATCCACGATGCCGCCTTTGAGGCACATTTAAAAAAAAATAAACCTAGACGTTTTTAAAAAAATAATTTTTTTAAAATGTATTAAAAAAACTCTCCTAATACTATTTGTTGGTATCGTGTGTGTGGCAATCGTTTAAAAGTAGGGGAAATTAAAATTTAATGCTGCAAACGAATTGCAAAAGAGCTAAAAATAAAATTGAAACCAAGAATTTCTGTGATTTAATTAAGCATGCAAAAATAAAATTGAAATTGCACCTTGTTTGATTTTGATCAAACATGTGTTCCACTCATCACGCAACGATTGTTGCTTCAAGTAACCGAAGCTGAGATCATTTAGATCATCCGAACCTGTTTCATAAGCTTGCTCAAACATCATTATTTGAAATTTGGGTGCTAGCACGGAGAATCTAAGAGGGTTTCGACATCGACATGATCGCGGAAATATTTTACCTTCGATCTAAGGGGTTCTTGGACTGAGGTTCCCCAAATCTCTCACCTTACTAGAATTTGGAAGAGAATAGAGTGAGCCTTCAGATTCATGGGAATGAATGGTTCCTCAAATTTGGGTGTCTCTCGGATTAAATTAATAGATTAAGACTTATTGAAATTGCACTTTGGCCCCAGATAAGTCTAACCTTATAAATAAGTCGTAAATGATACTAATGACCTAGTAACCAAGTCATAAAAGTCATAAATATGTTATCACTAAATTTTAATGTCAAGATAATGATAGGTGATAAAATTGAAGTCATTTACTTTACTCGCTTCTCCCATAAAATATTTAATGAATCTTGAATAAATATTCATTCGTAAAATATTTTTCTTTTGCATTCACTTAATAACTTTTATATACACGAAGTCGATAAATTCAACATTTATTATTCTAAACCCTAATAATATTGAATTTATTTATTTCTTACAATCGTTCAGACTTGGACATTACCCGACCCCCACCGCGAGGCCCACCATGTCCTAAACTCCAGTTCACTATAATTAACCAAACTTTTGAATATGCTTTGTGTGTGATTATCTATGAAATTATCTTGATAGCAGCGAGTGCTACTCACAAACTATGAGTGGTATCTAGCAACACATAAAGATCCCTAAGGAGATAAGGTTTTATCATATAAGCGACAACTTCTCCTACAAATACACGTTGTGTAATATTTTTTTTTTGCCCCATGATGTTGCCCCGACCCAGCTCTAATCGGGGCTCGAGCCACAACTACCCCAAGCCCACCTCCATGGGTCAGGGAGTGATGACAAGTGCTGAAAGACATATCCTAAATGTGAGGTCTTTACTTAATGTACATGTATGCACATGCTCAACCATCTCAATGCAGAAGTGCCGATGAATAATAATAAAAAGATGCAACAGCTAGAACACAAACCAAACATGCAAAACCTCTAGGGTGTATGAGAGTACAACAGTGAAAACTAGAAAGTAAAGGAGAAAAATACACGTCCAACCAAATTATGTCTCAACCTAACAAAACTGGAAAGTAAAAGTACCGAGAGAGCCCAACTCCCGATCTCTAAGTTTTGACCACCGTACGCGACCCAATGAGTCCTCCACCTATCCTTCTAAGTGGCATCCTCCAGTTGGGCTGGGAATGAGTCCTCTACCTATCCTTCTGAATGGTACCCTATAGCTAAGATGGACATGAGTCCTCGATGAACTAGAATGACACCCTCCCACAGAGACAAAGCATGGTTTCTCAACCTTCCAAGTGGCGCCCTCCAGCCGGGCTGGGCATGGGTCCTTAATGACCTAGAGTGGCACCCTCCTATGAAGACAAAGCACGAGTCCTCAAACTTTTTAATGACACCCTACAACTGAGCTGTGCATGAGTCCTCAATGAATTAGAGTGTCACCCTCCTACAGAAACAGAGCATGGGTCCTTGACCTTCCGAGTGACACCCTCCAGCCGGGCTGGGCATGTGTCCTTGATGACTTAGAGTGGGACCCTCCAGCTGAGCTTGGCATGGGTCATCGACCATCAGAATAGCACCCTCATGTGGTACCAGGGCATGAGTCCTCTACCACTACTACAAATAACACTTTTATCAACTATAGAAATGGCCTTTAATAGCACTAAAAAAGATATGTTAATCTCAGCGAAGATAAAAGGAGTCTCTTTTATCAGCGCTCAAAAAAGCGCTAGTAAAAGTAAAAAAAATTAAAAAATTAAAAAAATTAAAAATTGGAGACCCCTCTTTTCACAGAGCCTGACACCCCCTTTCAACAGCACTCATAAGCCCCGCACCTGCGCCCACTACTGCCTACCTGCCTTTAACAATGCTAGCCCCCCTTCACCTGCACGTGTGCCCCGACCTCTCCCTGGATTCAAACTCAAGACCTCTTTCCTGTGTGCCTGGACACTTTACCACTCCTCCATGTTACTTTGTTCTCCATTTAATGATATATATATATATATATATAGTTATATTTATTCATAAAACCCAGTGCCCTAAAAAAATCATGGAGTTTTGACCAATCAGTTTGTGCAATGTTGTGTACAAAATATTTTCCAAGATCTTGGTGGCTAGGCTTAGGGATTGTCTCCCTGCGGTCGGGGTGGACCTCCTGGTGGTGGTGGTGGCAACACCTCGAAGTGTCTCCCACCATCGGCTACTCGGCCAGCTCCTCTACCTCGTCCGCCTGTACCCTGCGGACCACCGTGGCCGAATCTCTGTCTGGGAGGTCCCTCTACCGCCTGCTGCTCATCTGTAAGACGAGTCGGGCAGTCTCGAGCCATGTGACCTCGCCCACTGCATGCGTAGCAATGTTTTCCCCTCGCATAGCTGGCTCTCCTTCGGGTGCCCCACACAACCGAATCTTCATCCTGTGACTGCCCATCTGATGGTCTGGCCTGCTTGGACCTCTGCGTCACCTGTCTACTGCCAGCTGCAGAAGACCCTGCTACGGGCCGTCCTGCGGAGGGTCCTGTCACTGGAGCTTGCTCGGCGAGAAAACTCTCTACTAGAAGGGCCCTCTCCAACACCTCTGCCTGTGTCGGAATGTTGAGGGAGATCATCGAAGCCCTGATCTCGTTCCTCAATCCCTGCTCGAAGGTCTGGGCCCGGAAGAAGGGGTCTCGTACCATGTCGGTCGAGTAGCGCGAGAGATCAATAAATCTCGCTGAGTACTGGGCCACTGTCAAGCTGCCCTGCCGCAGCTGAAGAAGCTACTGTATGCATACCGCACGGAGGGTGGCTGGGACGAACTCGGAGCGGAAGATGCTCTCAAAGTCCGTCCAGAGGAGATATGTCTCGTCGTGCACCTGGAGCATCAAGCTCCACCATCTGCCTGCTGTCGCGTGCAGGAGGCTCGCTGCGAGGATCACCATGAGGTCTGCTGGTGTCCTCACTAGCCTGAAAACTCGCACCACTGCCTCCAGCCAGTCCTCGACTGCCTGGGGGTCCGTCTCCCCGCGGAACCTGGGCGATCGCTGACGCTGGAACTCGTGCAGCGCGCTAAGGCGACGTGCATCGTCAGCGGCTAGGGCTGGTAGCATCGGTGGCTTGGCGGGTAAAGGTACCGCCGGTGCCTCTGCTGACAAGGAGCCCTGCACTGAGGCCTCGTCGCTCGGTGGGCTGTCATCACGCTCCACTCTCGAAACCCTAGCTGGCTGCCATCGTGGGGCCATCCTGAAAGAAGCAGGTGCGCCACGGTCAGAACAGTATACCTGGTGAGCTGACACAAGTAATCACAAAGAAAACTTGAACACACATGCAATCAATGTTTTCGTGCATTAAGTCGGAAATCAGAAGTCAGGGTCCTGGTGTATGGATACATCGGCCGCCGCACCAACACTGGACTCCCTGGACTGATAACCACACCCAATACGCTAAAAACCATTGCTTCACAAAAGAAGAAAGATCAGAGTCTCCAGTAGAACCGACCACCTCTGATACCAATTTGTCACGACCCGTCCTCGGGGCCCGTGCCCTGACTACCCCAAGGCCTCCTTCCATAGGTCAGGGGCTGGCGACTAGCACCAAGGCGTAAATCCCAACAAAATGGAAGGCATTGCCTTAGAAAAGTAAACAAGCACCACAGAGTAAGTAAGCGGAAAAGTAAACACTAAGTAAAACTGTAACAAGCTGTGCTGAAAGTAAAAAGGGGTCGGAAATACAAGCCCAACTGTAAAGTACAACTGAAAGGGGAAAACAACAACTGTAAAGAAAAGCCGCAGCGTCGAGCCGTCCTCTGAAGGTCCCACCTGAAGGGTGGGTACATATAGCCTCCACAGCTCCTCGGTCCAGCCGTCCGCTCCGAGTACGTCCCGCCCAGTGGTCCACCTCCAGGTACCGTCCTGCTCCGCACGCCTCCACCACGATTAGTGTTGTCCATCGTCTGCAACCAACACCACGAAGTGCGGGCATAGCCCGTGCAGGGGTGAGTATAAGCTACTCAGTAGGGACCCCGAGACCCCCGAAGGTCTCCTGAAACCCACGAAGGATAATCCATAAAGGAAAGATACAATCACGAAGTAACATCTGACACGACTTAGGTATATGCCCATACATATACCTAAGTCATCAATTCCTGTTCGGCTCCAGCGTCCGAGCCCAAGCACAACCCAGTCCACACAGGAAAGAAAAACGTATACCCACACAGGATAGCACAACACAATCCACAAAGGAGAGTAAACTGTAAATCCACACAAGATAGCTCAACACAATCCACAAAGGAGAGTAAACAGAAGATTCAGCTCACACAGGTATACATCATCGAAAAGGGTGAAAGAGTTGATCAGACATAGATACTGAATCATCTAAGCTGGGACCCACTAGGATACAAGACCAGCCATCCTCATCGTTTCATTTATGCTGGGACCCACATAGGATACAAGACCAGCACAGAGTCATCTAAGCCGGGACCCACATAGGATACAAGACCAGCACTCTTCATTGATTCATCTATACTGGGACCCACATAGGATACACGACCAGTATTGAATCATCTAAGCTGGGACCCACATAGGATACAAGACCAGCACAGCTAGGACCCACATAGGATACAAGACCAGCTGTCTTCATTGATTCAACTATACTGGGACCCACATAGGATACAAGACCAGTATTGAATCATCTAAGCTGGGACCCACATAGGATACAAGACCAGCACAGCTAGGACCCACATAGGATACAAGACCAGCTGCCTTCATTGATTCAACTATACTGGGACCCACATAGGATACAAGACCAGTATTGAATCATCTAAGCTGGGACCCACATAGGATACAAGACCAACACAGCTAGGACCCACATAGGATACAAGACCAGCCGTCTTCATCGTCGCAGTCCACTGAGGATCTCTGCACCGTCGTCGTCGCAGTCCACTAAGGATCTCTGCACAGTCGTCGCCGCAGTCCACTGAGGATCTCTGCACGGTCGTCATCGCAGTCCACTGAGGATCTCTGCACGGTCGTCGTCGCAGTCCACTGAGGATCTCTGCACGGTCGTCGTCGCAGTCCACTGAGGATCTCTGCACGGTCGTCGTCGCAGTCCACTCAGGATCTCTGCACGGTCATCGCTGTCGAAGTAGCAGTCGCAGCCAGCACTAGGGTTCCCGCACACAGCAAGCTCGTTCGGGAGGGTCCGCTCCACGAGCTGAGAGGCCGATACATCAACTGTCACAAAGTCCGAAGTTGATGTATCCAAAAGTTCCGTACCGACAACAGGAACTCAACGTCGCAGACGACGCGTCATTCGGACGCCTGGTCTAAGAGTTATTGGCATTTTCGTCTCAGGGGCCCGGTTGGTTTTTAAGGCAAAACCAACCCGACCGTACTCCACCTGCATCCGAATCTCGTGCGGAGTATGCCAAAAGATCCGTCTCACTTAGAGGAATCCACCAAAACTGACGACACGTCAATCGGACGTCCGTAGCTCAAGATATGAGCGTTTCTGCTCCGGGGGCCCGGTTGGTTTCGTGTACGAACCAACCCGGCCGAACTCAAAGTATTCCGAAACCTTGAGTGCGATATACCGAAACGACCATCTCGATCCAAGGGTCGCGTTGCCGTAGATGGCTCGTCAAACGGAGGCCTGTAGCTCAAGTTATAGGCATTTGACCGAAAGCGGTCTGAAAAACGGGGGGGTCCGGGTCCGGGCCGACCCGGCCCGACCCCCCCTAGTCGGACCGAACCGGGTCGACCCGGCCCGGCCAGGGCCGGTCCGGCTCGGCTAGGCCGAGCGGCCGACGCGGGGGGGAGCCGCCGCCCCGCGTGACACCCCTGCGGCACCCGCGGGGTGTCGGCCAGACAGCCGGACGTGCCGCGTGACAACCTCGCGGCACCAGCGGTGTGTCGCCCTGGACACCTGGGCGGGCCGCGTGACAACCCCGCGGCACCCGCGGGGTGCCGCCCTGGACACCCAGGGGGTGTCGCGTGACAACCCCGCGGCACCCGCGGGGTGCCGCCCTGGACACCCGGGGGCGCCGCGTGACAACCCCGCGGTACCCGCGGGGTGCCGCCCTGGACACCCAGGGGGTGTCGCGTGACAACCCCGCGACACCCGCGGGGTGCCGCCCTGGACACCCGGGGGGTGTCGCGTGACAACCCCGCGGCACCCGCGGGGGTACCGCCCTGGACACTCGGGGGGTGTCGCGTGACAACCCTGCGGCACCCGCGGGGTGCCGCCCTGGACACCCGGGGGGTGTCACGTGACAACCCCGCTGCACCCGTGGGGTGCCGCACTGGACACCCGGGCGCGCCGGACCCGCGCTACCGCGGGTCCGCGGGCACCGCCGCCGGCTTCCGCGGGCCGCCGGAGTCGCTCCGGTGGCCCGTTTCCCTTCCCGTCTGCGCCGTTGTTCCTCCCGGGTTCCGTTCTTCACTGCGGGATCATCAAACATCCGTTGTGGCACATTCCGTCGTCGCCCGCCAAATCCGCAAAACACGAAGAACGACGGAGGGTTGCCGGGCCGTGTTCGTTTGACCCGCACCCTCCGCGTTAGATAAAAACAACGGGAGAAATTGTTCAACTCATGAACCGACAATTTTAATAAAATAAAATTGTTCATTTGAAACCGGTTCTTTAATTTTTAAAGAACGTTCACGGGAATATAAAGAGGGGTATTCCAAAATTATAAAATCCCTACCTCGTTGACCGTCGCGCGTGAGCGTTCTTCGCGGAATTTCTCGTCGCGGAAGGTGGAGATCGTCGCGTCGTCGCGGAAGGGCGTCGCGTCATCGCGGAACACGGCGTTGAGTCGGCAAACTCAACGCACCATGAAACAGCAGATTTAATTTAATTAATTAAATCTGTGTTTTGGTAAAGAACCACGAAGGAGATAAAAAGGAAGGTCTGAGACTCTTACCTCAAGCAGTCGATCGAAGATCCTTCGCAGAGGAAGAGACGTCGCAGAAGAACGTTGTCGGCGTCGCGGATCACGACGTCGCGTCGTCGATTTTTGGGTTCAGCGTTCTTTGCATTCTTCACGAAGGAGGAAGAAGATACAAGGATTCTATCTCAACGAGTAATCCTCCAAAAGATTTGGGTTGGTCTTATTTTATTATTATGCCAACACACGAAAACGGGTAAGTAACGACCCATCAATTCGTTGAATTAATTCAACGAAAGAAACAGCTCATTTAATTTACGAAATAAACCGCCCAATTAAATGGTCTGTTAAGAATTTAAGAAACGCGTCAGTTGACTTTCATAATGACAGGTTTTCGCGGGTGCGTTACTTAGCGGTAAGAAACGGCGGGGCTCGTGTGGGCCCCACCTCACAAATATCCTACAAAGGGGGTAGGATATTTCTGGATAGCATCCTATCCGGATCAACTCAGTTTAAGCCGTCTTTAAGTGGCTTCAAGTGGCTTCCAAGTGGCTTAAGTGAAATAAAATAAAGTTGTCGTAAAATTATTTTATTTCTTAACTTTAAGCCCGAAAATTAAAAACCACACCCGAGCAAACGCAACTCCGGAAGAGGCGTTTATAGGCGAATACCGGCGCTGCGATTTCATCGGTGCCCTCAGAATTCGATTCCGGGCACTGGTTCAATAGTTAGAAAAACTCACTCGTCCGTTCACTGAACGTACCCGATCCAAACTTCGGAAATTGATTCCGGGCACACCGGGCCTCGGAATTAGGTGCCGTCAGAAACTGCGTTCTTGTAAAATTCCAAAGAAGATTAAGAAAAAAATTTACTTGAAATTTAAGGGTCTTTACATGAGTTCTCATATGATGAAAATTGAATCTACTCAAGCTCTTGAATTTGCATCTTCTTTTGAATTCCAGCTTGATCCAAATCCATGTTGCATTTATTTATAGCCCAATATGCCCAATGCTCGAATTACATTGGGAGATGAAATGGTTTCCCAAAAACAATTCAAAATGAGGACATATTGATGTGTGTCTTATATACTATCCTATAATTCCACAACACATCATCCAAGCACATGCTCCAATCCTTCCTATTTGGCTGCACGATTTTCTCTAAAATTTGTTTCAACTCATGATTTGAAACCTCAGTCTGGACATTTTTTTGAGGGTAGTATGGTGTTGATGTTTTGTGTTTCACCCCATAATTTTGAAGGAGGGATGCCAAATTTCAATTGCAGAAGTGTGTCCCTTGATCATTGATGATGGCCTTTGGTACTCCAAACCTACAAAAAATATGTTTCTTGAAAAACTCCACTACAACATTAGAATCATCATTATTGGTAGCCTTAGACTCCACCCATTTACTCACATAATCAACCACAACCAAAATATACAAATACCAAATAAACCAAAAAAAGGACCCATAAAATTGATGCCCCATACATAAAAAATCTCACAAAATAATATGGGTTGTTGGGGAATCTTGTGTCTCTTATAAATGTTCCCAGTGTGTTGGAAACATGAGAAAAACTTACAAAACATATGAGAATCATAGAATAATCTAATACAATATAATCCAGAGTCTAAGACTTTCCTAGCTATTTTGGGGTCCAAAGTGTCTACCACAAGAAAGTGTACAACAAAAATATAAAATAGATTCAAACACCGGACTAGGAACATGCCTCCTAATAACTTGGTCACTAAACATGCACCATAGGTAGGGATCATCCCACACATAAAATATAGTCTCACTCTTTAAATTTTTTACTTGATATTTCTTTAAATTTGAAGGAATTTCAGAGGAAACAAGGTAGTTAACTAAATCAACACACCAAGGATACATACCTGAGATGGAATAAAGATGCTCATCAGGGAAAGTGTCCTAAAGTGGTACCTAGTCCAAGGTTTCATCCTCTAATGTGCGAGTAAGCATACTCATGTGGTCTACCACCAAGTTCTCTGACCCATTCTTTTCCTTTATCTTAATATAAAATTCCTAAAAAAGTAGAATCCATCAGATAAGTCTAGGCTTTGCGTCTGGCTTCTTCAAGAAGTACCTTAGAGTTTCATGGTCAGAAAAAACAACTACTTTAGAGCCCAATAAATATGAATGGAATTTATATAAAGAAAATATGATAGTAAGAAACTCATTTTTTGTAGATGTGTAGTTTTATTGGGCTGAGTATAATGTCCTTGAGACATAAGCAATCACATGTGAACACCCCTCCACCCTCTATGATAAGATTTCTCCAACTGTGAAGTTTGAATCATTACAAATTAGCTCAAATGGAATGTCCCATCGTGGAGGATGTATGATCAGGGGAGTGGTCAGACACTATTTTAGCTCATAAAAGGAAGTCCTGAAAGAATCATCAAACATAAAATCAGAATCCTTTTTAAGTAATCGTGACATAGGAAGAGAAATCTTACTAAAATATTTGATGAAGTGCTGATAAAATTCTAAATTCCCTAGGATAGATCTAACAACATGCACACATGAAGAATAAGGTAAGGATGAAATAATATCTACCTTAGATCTATCAACCTCTATCCCATGTTTGGACACTATATTACCTAAGACGATCCCATGAACTACCATGAAATGAAACTTTTCAAAGTTTAAACTAGATTCTTCTCAATACAATGATTCAAAACCTTTCCCAAAATAGAGATACAATCATCAAATGAAAACCCATACACTGTAAAATCATCCATAAATACTGCTACACAGGTCGCAATAAAATTATAAAAAATACTCACCATGAATCTCTAGAAGGTACTTGGGGCATTGCATAGTCTAAATAGAATCCTTAATTAGGAAAATGTACTGAATGAACAAGTGAATGCCGTCTTCTCCTAATCCTTTGGAGCTATAGAAACCTAAAAATATCCATAAAATCCATCAAAGAAACAATAGTGTGTTTTCCTAGCTAGTATCTCAAGCATTTGGTCAATAAATGGGAGTGGTAAATAGTACTTTCAAGTGGATTGATTTAGTTTCCTATAATCAAAAACACACACACCAACTATTTTGCACCCTCATTGGAACTAACTCCTCTTTATCATTTTTAACAACAGTAACGCCACTTTTCTTAGGCACAACCTGAATAGGACTTACCCACTATGAAACTAAAATGGTATAAATTATACTTCCCTTGAGAAATTTTTCAACCTATTTTTTAACAACTTCTAGAAGGGTTGGATTAAGTCTCCTTTTTGGCTGCCTAACTAGTTTAGCCCCATCCTCCAGAAGAATCCTCTGCATGGAAATGGAAGGGATAATACCTGATATTCCAGCCAAGGTCCACCCAATTGTCCCGTTGTTATCCCTCAAAAGATTCAAAAGTTTTTCTTCATATTCAAAGGGAATATTTTTAGCAATAATAAAAAGTAATATCTCACCACTCAATAAGTATGAGTATTTTAAATTTGGTGGAAATGTCTTGAGTTCTAATGTAGGGGGGTGATGTATGAATTGAGAAATTGAAGAAACTAAAATATGTGCCCAATAAACATCAGTATCAGAATATACATCATAAAAATTAGAGAATAAATCATCAAATCCATTCGTATACCCAACATCCATGTCATAATCAGAGTTTACATGATCAAAATCAGAATATAAATCCATTTCAAAATCAAATCTAAGAGAGGTTTGTGCATTATAAATCGATGTGGAAGTGCTATTACATATCAAACTAGAACCAATGCTCATAATCTCTCTAAACACAAGATAATAAAAATCCATAGGGGTTTTACTTGTTAGTTCAAAATATGAGATAAAAAAGAAGAATGGTCTTTTGAGGGGTACTTCGTGGATTCCATAACATTAAATATCACAACTTCATCTCCAAACTCCATGTAAAGTGTACCCTCATGAACATTTATGATAGTTTATGTAGTTTTGAGGAAGTTCCTACTTAAGATAATCGGAGAATGATAACTTACCTGATCATCCTCCATGTTAAGCACATAGAAATCTACCGGAAAGATCACGTATCTTACCCGAACAAGTACATCCTCAAGGACTCTGGCTGGATATGTTGTAGATATATTCACTAACTACACCACTACTCTTGTCATATTCAAATCAACAACCATTAATAAAGAGAATATAGAGCGAGACATCACATTTATGAAAGCACCTAAATCACATAAAGCATTAGAAAAGTGTAACTACCCTATGGTGCATGGTATGGTGGATGTCCTTGGATCCTTGCACTTTGTTGGCATTGCCAGAGTTGGTGTAATGAGTGTTGATGCATTCCTTTCAATATTGATCCTATCATTTCCCTTGAGCCCTCTTCGATTGGTACAAAGTTATTTTAAAGATTTGGCATACCTTGGTATTTGGTTAATGGATTCAAGTAGAGGTATGTTGATCTCAACACACTTGAATGTGTAAAAAACCCCTTTTTGCATCACTTATTCTGTCATATTCTTGGTTTGTACAACTTTTTTTTGGAGATGGAAGGGGTTTGGGAGGAATATCATCAATCTTTTTCTTACTTTTTTTCTATCTACTTGGGTTTCTCATCAATTGTTCTTGAATTGGTATTATCTAAAGTTGAGGTGAATCCTGGTGGAACGATAGGTGTAGATGTATCGGTTTTTTTCTTCCCACTTCTCAATGTAATGGCATTGACATTTCCCTTGGAATTTGGAGTAGATTGGGAAGGAATATTTCTAGAGTTCTTACTTACCAGTTCATGGAGGGCAGTGGAAATATGGACCATTTGATTCTTCAACTCCCTCATCTATGAACTTTGACTCTTTAGCTCATTATATTGATTAATAACAATTTGTTTCAAAATATCATCAGTTTTAGAATCTACCTTTGGTTGAGAATTCCCTTTTTATTGACTTTTTGCTGCCTGTGCTTCAAATCTTCTTTGGGGTTGTTGGAAACCCTGTTGGTAAGGTGGAGGATGTTGGAAGTTTTGTTGTTTTCCAGATCCATACCTCATGTCCAATTGATACTTCCACCCTTGGTTGTATGTCGGAGCAAAGGAATCATACTTCTTCTCGGGATGTGTTTGTTGTTGCTGCTGATATGGACTCTCAGGGAATACTACTGCATAATCCTCTGTCTCTTGTAATTGGGGGAAACAATCAGTTGGGTGGTCTATTTCAGTGCAAATGACACAAGGCCTTATAGGAGAGGGTTGGGATGTCGTTTGGGCCAAAGAAATATGTATCACAATATTAGTCAACTATTCTAACTTGGTATCAATTAAATGAATTTCAATAGAAGATGGACTTACCTGGTGTACTTATCTAAGGTGTGGTGTACCTCAATCACCAAATTGTTGGAAATTTTATGCCATCTTGTCAATCAATGCATGTGTAGCTACTAGTGTTTTGTCCACCAATGATCCTCTAGCCACAAAATCCACCATTATCCTCTCCATAGGCATGAGTACTTCATAGAAGTATTGGATGAGGAGTTTCTCACTAAATTAGTGATGTGAACAACTTGCACACAACTTCTTGAATCTCTCCTAGTACTCATACATTGACTCCCCATGTGCTTGTTTGATCCCAGAGATCTCCTTATGAATGGAAGTTGTCATTAATACTGGAAAAAATATTTGCAATAAAAGACTTTTCAAATCATTTCAACATGTAACATCTTTAGGTTGTAAATAATACATATAATCCTTTGTAGCTCCATCAAGTGAAAATGGGAATGTTCTTAGTTTTATTTGATCTTCAGAGAAATTTCTTGGTTTTAGGGTTGATTAAAACACATTAAATTCTTTTAAATTTTTGTTTATATCCTCACTAGATAATCCATGAAACTTTGGAATAAGGTGAATTAACCCATATTTGAATTCAAAGTTTGATTCAAGATTTTGGTATGCAATACAATTTGGTTGATAGTCAATATCTGGTGCAGTCAATTCTTGAATGGTTCTATTAAGTTTATTATTATAATTTTCAACCATTGGTTCTTTTTTTATGTTGGATTTAGAAGTTTTTCCAATTTTAATATTCTTAGAGTGTAGTAATTCCCTAGTTGGGTAAATGTCGACACTTCTCGTATACCGAGATTGTTTGATTCAAGTCCTAAGACTACGTTCAATCTCGGGGTCTAGATCAAAGAGATCCTTAGGATGAGATTATGTCATAAATCATATAAATTGAAAAAATTAGAGCATAATATAAGGAGAATAAGTTTCAATTGATGGTCTAATAGAGAAGAAAAGATAGATTAATAAGAAAGAGAGAGAGAAAAACAAATAAAAATTGAGAAATTGGAAAGAAGAAGGAAGAATGAAGATAAAAAAAGGTTAAAATAAAAGTAAAAAAATACCTCTAATTATTTGAATAAAATGCTTACCTCCCTAGTAATTGCACCAATTTGAAAGTTGATATTATGGGTTCTTTCAAATGATATCCATTTTCGGTTATTTAGATGCAGTAGAGTGGATGACCAATGTTATCTCTCAAAGGAGGAATCAATTTTAACAACATATTAAAGGTATTTTAAAAATAAAATAAAAGTGAATAAATGAAATACTTAAAAGGATGTGGGTTTTTTTATCATTTATAAGACTATAAGAATTATTTTAGAAGATGATTTTATATATTTTTTTGTTCTTTTTGTCTTTAGAAAATTCAACGAGAAGATGTTTTTTTTAGAAAAATATTTTAAAGGAGTAATTGATCTAAATATAATTATTAATTAAATTATTAATCATTATCATTTAAATTAATATACACTTAATTATGATCCCCTAATTTTTTAACCCTAAAACCCTATGAGATTTAACTTAACCACAAAGATGAAATGAATTTAACCCTAGGCCATCTTCGGAACATGCAATCGTAGAATCCTACTTTGATTGTCGTTCTAAGGATAGATTATGGTCAGTGGTGAATTATGAAAAATATCCAATTTAAAAATAATTATTAATTGAGTTTAGAGATTATATTTGAACTCTATAAATTGATCTCATGTGGTTTTTATTACCGATTAGATTGCGCTCTCACAATTCACACAATACTTGATCTCACCTGTTTTGTGTTAACTGTTAAATTTCTTGATTAGTTTCATTTAAATTAAAAACTAAATTAATAGATCATATTAAGTGCATTATAGTATCTCATTGATTCAAAATAAATTAATGAATAAGGTTAGAGGTAGATCGATTACTAAAAATAACTACTCTTCCATGGGCGGTATAGTCATCGTAGAAATGTTTTGCATGTGCAAAGGTTTAGAAAGGGTATAACCTAATATCATTACTAATCTTGATTCCAGCCCAAATAGTATGAGTAAATAAGAATATAATTGAAAAAAAAGAAAAAAATATAATAAATAAAGGAGTAACAAAGAAGTTTATTATGAAAACACAAACATTACAACTTGAGAAAGAGAAGAAGGCTTCGATGATCCTTACTTCAAGAGATCTACCTATGAGTTTAAAGAGTTCCATAAACTCCAAGGTGATGAGAGGACTCCTCTATAAATATAAATTGGCAGTACTTCACTCCTTGTTATAACTTCCCAATGGGGTGCCCAAGATTCCAATTTATATCCAAAATGGGAGGTGATTTTGGGCACCCAGATTTTGATATACCACTTGGCTATCAGTTTTGGGTTGGTAAATGGACTTATATCGACTTGTACAAAAGAAAAATATTGTATGAAATAATCTTTAATTTTTTGATGTAAAATTTGGTGGCTAATATACAATTACAACACGAGATATGGTGGAAATATAGAACCAAATCTTTGACTTCATAAAGATTCTGTACCTTGGACATATTGGTTTAGATGACCCCCTTAATGGATGAATTGGGATTTGGTTTTTTGATATGAGTTGTATCCCATTAAGTTATGGAGCGGAACACAAAATTTCAGCCCATTTAGAGGTACATATTTTGTGAAATGTGCAAAATAGTGGACATATGTCCTTGGGCTTCCATGCAGTTTGACCCATTTTCCTTCTGGATCATCTATGACCCTCCAAATCACCTCCTCCTACAACTAAATAATCAAAATAAGAATAATTTCCCTTTTTAATAGGGTTTAACATTTAATAATTGAATCAAAATAGATATTAAATTTGAGATAATATTTGTAATTTTAAATAAAAAACAAGTTTAAAACAATGATTTATGGGTGAAATATTGTTTTCCACTCCCCATTGGCAGAAACCATGGGAAAAAACCATGGCCTGGTTTGTGGTTTAGTTTAGTTTAATGAGAGGTGTACCAAACCTAAATAATAAAAAAGTCCATCTCCTTTCCTACATAAACCCACCTAATATCCCACTTCCTCTTCACTAAAAGAATTTGAAGTTTGTCCAAAATATTACCTCCTCTCTCTAGAATCCTCCCAAGGTGCCCTCAATCCTCCCAAGGTCCCGACCTTCAAGCTTTCAAAGTTACTCTTCAAGTTAAGGGATCCTTTCACCCACCTCTTTTAGGTCATGACTTCCTTTATGTTATGTCTTCTAGTTTCCATTTTATTATATCGGGGTTGTGTTATTATATATCATTATTACTCTCCATTTAATGTCCAAATTATGAGAGACCCTTTCTTCTCTCATCAATTTATTTTATGAATTGTTAAGTGACTCCGTTAGGCTGCCAAATTTTTGTAAAATAAATCACATATTCTCTCTTCTTCAAGTTTCATTTTTTTATGGTATTTCCTTCAAATAAACATAAAATGATCTAATTCCTTTTTATTATGTACCCCTACTGTATAATGAGTTATTTATGAGTGGGTGACCCTTGCCCTCTCTCTTTTTATTATTTTCTAAAACTAAGTTATATAGCCGTTATGCTGTAGAAATTTCATCACAAATTTCTCTCTCTTTCTCTCAAGATATTCTCTTGTTTTATTTATGTGAATACCCAGACCTATTTAGTTTATATGGGGGTTCATAAATACAAAAAAATGATATATTTTATTCTGTAGTTGACATACATATAACCCTCACTCCCTTTCCATGGGTTATAAATGACATAATGATCTTATTTTTAAGTACTTTTTAAAACATCATGATTTTGAAATGAAACCCATTTATTTTATTCTCTATGGGTTATTCATGAAATGTTTGATTATGATCTATGTGTCTTACATGAAATTAAATACATATTAAGGGTGCACCCTGATAGCACTCCAATGCATTGGGTAAAGAATTTATCTCTAGAGATGACAAGTTCTACGATACCTTGGTGAATAGCCTTGGTAAATATTTATGACACCTCAGGGTTGAACCTTGGTGATATGTTCATGAATGTATAAATGAAATGTTGTAGCCACATATTCAAGTTATGTTTCAAGTAATTTTCATTATGATATGACTATACTTCCATTGCTCATGTCTTTATGTTTTTATCAAGTTCTTATTGATATCACAAGTAAAAGGATTCCCTTTCTTTCCTTACTGGGCCTTCTGCTCACCCTTTCCTTTGATGTATATCTCCAGGTTATAGGATTCAGTAATTGAAATTAGGATGAACCTATAAAAAATCCTTACAAGTGGATTAGAAGAATGTTTTATGTTGCTTTCATGTCTTATGTTAATGATTTCCAAGACACTAGACTTTAATGATCCTCTATTTGTAAAATGTAATGAAAAGTTATGTAATAAAAAGGCGGGATCCAACAGTTGGTATCAAAGGATAGTTTAGTTATTTATGGAAATTAGGCTATGAAAACTTTTGGAAGAACCCTATATAAAATTTTAAATATAAGAAAAATTCCTGGTATTTTGGTGAATAATGAGTAAGTGATTTATCAAACAAATACATCCCTATCTGGATATGAGTAGGTAGAGGCGGCTCTGGCACAAATGTACATGGGGGTAAAACCCGAAAACACATCTTTGAGCTAGAATCAAATGGGAACTAGTGCATGAAAATGGGCCTTGCTGCACTCTTGGTTACGACACTCCCAGGGGATATGTTTGGTTAATCATAAGATTTTTATGAATCATTATGAAGAAATTATAGAGAAATGTAATTGTTTAAGAATGATGTTTTAAGACATAAAATCCTTGATAGTTAAAAGATTTGTAAATGAAATAAGTTTCTCACTAAGGTTTTATTTTTTTAGAAAATGGCGGGCAATAGGAGAAACTGTGCAAATGGTGACCACAATGGACCATGCACTGACTACCCTCCAATGGAAGCCGGAATGGAAACATTCATGTGAATGATGAACCAAATAACTCAAGTTATGGGAAATAACTTGAATCAAGCTGAGTGACCAATATCACCACGAAGGGAACAACTTTCTATTGAATCCTTTATGCTTCAATGACCACCAATGTTCAGTGGATCAACCAACCCATTGATTTCTAAACAGTGGATCAAATCTATCGAGAAGATCTTTTCTGTGCTCTGCTGTTCTGAAAAAGAGAAGGCTACCCTAGAAATCTATCGCTTAGAAGGAGGAGCTGATCAGTGGTGGAAAATGATTAAAAAAACAAGTCCAAGAGTGAAAGTTGAAGTTATGGAGTAGGAAGAGTTTAGAAGGATATTCTTTAACAAGTATTTCCCTCGATCGATGAGAAAAAGAATGGAGAAGAAGTTTCTCAAGATCAAGAAGAAGGAGAATGAATCTGTGGGAAGCTACGAGATGAACTTCACAAGGCTTTCACATTACACCTCTAGATTTATCATGGATCCAAATGGAAAGGTTGATAGATTCTTCAGCAGACTGAGACCTCATCTACTGAATAATCTAGCCAACCAAGACTATGATAGCTATGAGAATATCGTGCAGAGTGAGATGAAAGTTGAGCTAGAGTTTGGTGAGATGTAGTGGTATCATAAATAAAATGACATGAAGAGATCAATGGAGCCCATATTAGGTAGGACCTTTGATCAAGTAAGAGGAGGAAAGCAAGTGAAACTTCCCATGTGTAATAAATGTGGGAAGAATCATTCGGGGAACTGCCTGATCTAAAGCGGGAAATTCTACAAGTGTGGAAGAGATGGCCATATTGCAAGGAATTGTAATAGTGAGGCGAAACCTCAAATTCCAAATAATAACAACAAGGGAAATATGGTGTAGGTCCTACCTAATGTCCAGTGCTTTAAGTGTGGACAACATGGTCGCTTTGCCAATCACTATCCAAATTTGAGGGCAGTGGAGGGGAACCACCATCAGCCTCAACAATGGCCAAGGGAGCATGGTCATGATTTTCTATCATGACAAATGAAGTTGAAGCTCCGAATTATGTGGTAGCAGGTACTCTTGTTGTTCTTTCAAAGCTATCAAGTACTTTGTTTGATTCTGGTTCTACGTATTCCTTTATTTCCTCCAAGTTTGCAAAGAATTTAGAATCAACCCCCGATTTTATAAAAGTAGAGTTATCAGTCAAGAGTGGGATTATCAAAGCATCATCAATGTTTAGAAACTCTAGTATTTATTTTGGTGATCACAATATTATCGTAAATCTAGTAGTCATTCCCATGTTGGAATTTGACATTATACTAGGGATGGACTGACTCTCAAAGTATAATGCTAAGATCAAATGAAAAATTAAGGAAATATAAGTAGTCTTGACTGTAAAACCTATAGTTATCTTCCAAGGAGAGATATCTCGACCTAATATTTGTCTAGAAGAACCCCCGATATCCTTATTTATGGAGTTGATCAGTGAAGAAAAAGAAGGAGGTGAGAGTTTAAGGATAGAAAATGTCCCCATCATCCAGGAATATGTTGATGTATTTCCTGAGGAGTTACCCAGACCTCCCCCAGAAAGAGAGGTAGAGTTCTCCATTGAGCTCATACCTGGATCTCATAAGATATCAAAGACCCCATATAGGATGACAAATGTGGAGTTGGAGGAATTAAAGAAACAACTCCAAGATCTTTTGGAGAAGGGGTTTATCTGACCGAGTGTGTCTCCTTGGGGAGCACCAGTTCTCTTTGTGAAGAAGAATGATGGATCGATGCGGCTATGCATTGATTATAGGGAACTGAATAGGAATACAATAAAGAACAAATACCCACTTCCAAGAATAGATGACTTATTTGACCAACTTCGTGGGGCTCAATTATTCTCTAAGATTGATCTTTGTTCTTGTTATCATCAATTGAGGGTGAAGAAAGAAGATATTCCAAAAACTACCTTCCGATCAAGATATGGGCATTATGAGTTTGTTATTATTCCCTTCAGACTGACTAATGCACCTTCAATTTTTATGGATTTGATGAATAGAGTATTTAAGGACTACCTTGATAACTTTTTGGTAGTTTTTATTGATGATATTATGATATATTCCAAAAGTCGCGAGGAGCATGAAGATCATCTAAGGGTTATTTTTCAAACTCTATGAAAGGATATGATTTTTTTAAAGTTCAGAAAATGTGATTTCTGGTTACAACAAGTTGCTTTATTGGGGCACATTGTTACCAATGAAGGAATCATAGTTGACCATGCAAAGACAAAAGTTGTAGAGGAGTGGCCTCAACCTATAATAATAACTGAGATTTATAGTTTCCTTGGTTTAGCCGGATATTATAGGAGGTTTTTGAAAAAAATTTCATGACTTTCTAATCTATTAATCAAGTCAACTCGAAAAGGGGTCAAGTTCGTCTGGAAAAAGGAGTGTGAGGAAAGTTTCCAAGAGCTGAAGAAGAGATTAGTTACTGCACCCGTGTTAACTCTACCGTCAAGTGGAGAAGGATTTGTTATTTTTAGCGATGCATCTCTGAAAGGGATTGGGTGCATCCTCATGAAAAATGAAAAAGTCATTGCTTATGCATCTCGACAGTTGAAGACTCATGAGTAGAACTATCCTATGCATGATTTGGAGCTAGCTGTAGTCGTTTTTTCTCTGAAGATATGGAGGCACTATCTTTATGGTGATAAATGTGATATATACATAGACCATCAAAGTTTAAAGTATATTTTCACACAAAAGGAATTGAACATGAGACAAAGGAGATGGTTGTAACTTCTTAAAGACTATGATTGTTCAATTCATTATCATCCCGTAAGAGCAAAAAAATTTACTGATGCATTAAGCAGGAAAGACCTAGTTGTTCTTTCCACGATGAGGATTCAAAAAGATCCTTTGATCAATGACCTAGTAAATTTGGACATGGGAATTATAAGGGAAGGGAAATCATCAAACATAACCCAAATGATTTCTCAACCATCATTACTAGAGAAGATTAAGAAGTCTCAGAAAGAAGATCCTTTGTTATAGAAGAAGTTTGAGGCTGTGAAGGATGGGAAGTTTCCCGAGTTCAATATTGATCAAGAAGGTGTACTGAAATTTCATACAATACTATGTGTTCCATATATTCTGGAAATAAATAATGAGCTGATGGATGAATCTCATAGCTCTACTTTCTCTATACATACTGGGAGCACAAAAATGTATAAGGACCTTTGTGATCATTATTGGTGGGATAATATGAAAAGGGAGATTGCTGATTACACTTCAAGGTGCCTGATATGTCAGCAAGTGAAGGCAGAGCAACAACTTCCTAAAGGGGTATTGCAACCACTACCCATACTAGAATGGAAGTGGGACAATATCACTATGGACTTCATCACTATCCTCCCAAGAACATCCAAAGTAAACAATGCTATATGGGTTGTTGTGGACCATCTAACCAAGACTGCCCATTTTATCTCCACTCGGGAAGACTTCTCTCTTGATCAACTTGCCAGGATTTATGTGAAGGAAGTGGTAAGGCTGTATGGAGTTCCCCTTTCTATCGTATTTGATCGTGATCCAAGGTTCACATAAAAATTCTCGAGAAGTCTTCAACATGATCTAAGCACTAAATTGAATTTCAGTATGAACTATCACCCCCAAACCGATGGCCAATCTAAAAGAACTATTAAAATGCTCAAGGACATGCTGAGAACATGCTCAATGGAATTTAAAGGGGGATGGGATCAACATCTCCCTTTAGTTGAGTTCTCTTACAACAACTACTTCCAATCGGGCATTCAAATGGCACCCTATGAAGCTCTATATGGTAAGCGATGTAGAACTCCTACTTGTTGGGATGAAGCTATTGTGAGAAATCTTCTTGGTCCCGATCTTATACAAGAGATGACAGAAAAAGTCCACGCCATCCAACAACACATTAAGGCTGCTCAAAGTCGGAAAAGGATCTATGCCAAAAACTGTAGAAGGGACTTGGAGTTTGATGTTGGGGACAAAGTCTTTCTTCAGATTTCACCTTGGAAGAGAGTCATGAGGTTTGGGAAGAAAGGGAAGCTCAGCCCTAAGTACATTGGCCCTTATGAAATCCTTGATCGCATGGGATCAGTGGCCTATCGGCTTTCACTTCCTCAAAATCTTGCACAATTTCATGATGTTTTCCACGTATCCCTCTTAAGGAAGTACATACCTGACCTTTCACATGTACTAAACCTAGAAGTGGTACAACTGGAACATGACCTCTCTTATGAGGAGCAGTTGGTGGAGATCTTGGATCGTAGAGACAAGGTTCTACGCAACAAGACTACCAACCTTGTTAAGGTGTTGTGGAGGAACCACAAATGTGAAGAAGCCACGTGGGAATCGGAGGAGTGTATGAGGCAGAAGTACCAACACCTTTTATCTTTTTAGGTTATGAGTTAAAATTTCAGGGATGAAATTTCTTAAGGGGGGAAGATTGTAACGACCCAAACTTTTGTTAATGAAAATCCATCTTGATCTAATTAAATATGTGAAATGGTTATACAACATATGCACTTCTTTTGTTTTATGTTTTTGGATTTTAAAATACCATTAAGAATTGTGACCGTTTCTATTATAGCCTTTGAATAGTGATCACACGATTAATATAAATACAGGGCTTTAACAAAATCTTTTTACTCAGACAAAGGAAGCGATGACCTCATCCAATAGACTTGCCCCGTATAAAGCCCATTTATTAGAGCTTAGAAAGGAGGTTGAATCTTTGGTATTCTCTCTTTACCAAGCCCAATCCAAGCTTGAATATGTTATGCTTGAGCAGAACCGCCTATGGGAGAAGTGGAAGTTGATAGAGATTACCACTCGAGCGATGTTATCCGAGCCACCCCAAGAGTCTATCACTATCGCACACCTTACCCTAAGGTCTTATGTGGGTGTTTTAAGGGGTTATGTAACAAGACCCTAGTACTATGATTATGTACATTATTTTTTTGTATATAATAATGAATGTACTTTTATTTTATTATTGTTACTTTGTAAATAGTTTTTAAAGCACAAATAGTATTTTAGTTAAATATTCAACTAAGAAATCTATTTTGATGAATTAATGGATTTTTGAATTAAATAATATTTTAATAAATTATTATTATTATTATTATTAAATTAATTTTTATTAAATATAAATGATCATATAATTTTATGAATGCAATTGTAATTTTTATTAAGGTTTGAAATCCATTTTTGTCAAAACCCATGAATTTTTGATAAATGTCGGTTTTTATTTTAAAAGTTAAAATTAAAATATTTATTAAAATATTTATATAAAATGAATATTATTTCTGTAATCGTGATGTTGAAATTATCCAATGGTGATTTTTTCATAATTTTCTGAGACAGTCAAATTTTTGGGTAGAAATTAAATACCGTATAAATATATAATGTGTTTTATGACATCATAAGGACCCAATAGTGATGTAATAAAATACTATAAACTGTATGTTTGGAAAATATATGTTTTACCATTAAAATAATGTGATTTTTGGTTTGTTTGATTTATTTTACAAAGCTTTAGTGGACCCTCCAAGACTTATATAACATTTTGTCTTTTTAAATTGTTTTTCTTGAGAGTGTGACTCACCTCCACATAATCAACCCTATTATTTTAAGAATTTCGGCCATTGAACTTATAAAATATTTTTTTCCACTCCCCTTTTATAGAAACCATGGGCAAAAACCATATTCTGTTTTATAGTTTTGTTTAGTTTAATGTGAGGTGTCCAAAACCTAAATAATAAACAATTCCCTCTCTTTTCCTATATAAACCCACCCAAGCTCACACTTACTCTTCACTAAAATCCTTTTAAGTTCATAAAAACTCTTCCCTCCTTTCTCTAGAATCCTCCCAAGGTGCCCTAAAGCCTTCCAAGGTCCCGACCTTCAAGCTTTCAAAGTTACTCTTCAAGGTAAGGGATCCTTTCACCCACCTCTTTTAAGTCATGACTTCCTTTATGTTATGTCTTATAGTTTCCATTTTATTATATGGGGGTATGTTATTCTATATCATTAATACTATAAATTTCATTTCCAAATTATTATAGACCCTTTATTATCTCATCAATTTATTTTCTGAATTGTTAAGTGACGCCGTTAGGATGCCGAATTTTTGCAAAAGAAATCACATATTCTCTCTTCCTTCAAGTTTCATTTTCTTATGGTATTTCCTTAAAATAACCATACAATGATCTTATTCCTTTGTATTATTTACCCCTACTGTATAATTATTTATTTATGAGTGGGTTACCCTTATCCCCTCTCTTTTTATTATTTTCAAAAACCAAGTTATATAGCCGTTATGCTGTAGAAATTTCGTCTCAAATTTCTCTCTCTTTCTCTCAAGAAATTATATTGTTTTATTTATGTGAATACCCAAACCTATTTATTTTATATGAGTGTTCATAAATACAAAAAAAATGATATATTTGATTCTATATTTGACATACATATAACCCTCACTCCCTTTCCATGGGTTATAAATGACATAATGATCTTATTTTTAAGTACTTTTTAAAACGTTGTGATTTTGAAATTAAACCCATTTATTTTATTCTTTATGGGTTATTCATGAAATGTTTTATTATGATCTATGTGGATCACATGAAAGTAAAGAAATATTAAGGGTTCTCCCTGATAGCACACCAATGCATTGGGTAAAGAATTTATCTCTAGAGATGACAAGTTCCACGATACCTTGGTGAATAACCTTGGTAAATTTTTATGACACATCAGGGTTAAAACTTGGTGATATGTTCATTAATGTATAAATTAAATGTTGTAGCCACATATTCAAGTTATGTTTCAAGTTATTTTCATTATGATATTCCTATACTTCCATTGCTCATGTCTTTATATTTTTATCAAGTTCTTATTGATATCACAAGTAAACTGATTCTATTGCTTTCCTTACTGGGACTTCTACTCACCCTTTCCTTTGATGTATGTCTCCATATTATAAGATTCAGTAATTTTACTTAGTATAAACCTATTATGAAGCCTTAAAATTGGATTATAAGAATGTTTTATGTTTCTTTCATGTCTTATGTTCCTGATTTCCAAGACACTATACTTTAAAGATCCTCTATTTGTAAAATGTAATGAAAAGTTATGTAATAAAAAGGCAGGATCCAACACAATCCATCAGGACAAGCATGATTGGAAATATTTAATCACTACTTTTTAGTTTAGAATATAGGGCACCTCATATGATGTGTTTTATTATAAAATCATTACATTGTTTCTCAAACAATCCATTTAAGCATAAACATGCTTTGAATACTAATTTCATAACCCAAATCACTTTAAAGAATCATTTAATAAAAACTAAAAACATGGAAACTCAATTATATATAATTAAACATGGAACTTAGGATGTTCCATTAGCATTTTTACCAATGCCTACAAGGGGTAATTCCATTTTAAGTCTAAGCTGAATGCTTAGGATGATATCCAAACATAATCACATTTATCTAAAAAGGGAAAATTCTACTTGGCACGCCCAAGGGGTGTCCATAAATATGTCCAACCACCTCTCATCAACTAAAAAAGGCTTAATATCTATGTATTAAGGTGTGAGGATCTATTTAATATAAAGGAACCAATTATAAGGTGATGCTCAGAAAAGGTTGGCACGCAGCACACTGAAACTATTAAGAAATGATGGAAATTTTGAGGAAAAATCAATATACCACCTACCTCATACTTAGGATGATCTACTCGTCCAATATCAAGCTCTGATTTGGTTTGTTTTGGAAGAAATCCAAGAAATGGACATCTGCCCTGAAAATAGGTAAAATGAGCTTGCACCTTGATAATTTTTTTGGGAGAATATTAAACAAAGAATTATTACAAAGAAATTGAGAGATTACCAATGTAGATCTATAGAGACCAAAAATTCTCAAATCAGATGAGGAAGGGAGGAGAAAACATGAATCCTAGGTTAGGCTTGGGAGACAATCATAATCCCAAGGAGAGGAGGAGCCTGCTGGAGGAATGGGAGAAAGAAAAGGGGGATTTTTGTTTTTAAGTCATTAAAGGAAGAAAGGTAATTTCACTGTAAAAATTAGGCCACACATTTTGGCCACACAGTTTGGCCAAACCATGTGCTAACTGTGCAACACACTTTTCCTAAGAAACCCACCTCACATGGTTGTGCTGCACGATTTGTCTAATCATTTGCCAACTATGTGATGAATAGTTCTTAGGTACTTCCTAAGTGGAACTAACTGTGTAGGATAGGTTCATGTTTTGGGAAAACTGTGCACAACCCATGCACGACACTTCCACTCCTTTGATATAGGTCGTACTATTTGATACTGAGGGCCACACAATTTTAGATAAATCGTGCACCTCTTTCAATGCACCCAAACTTGTGAATTATGGGGGTCTGGAGCTCCCAAAACTCAACGAGACACTTGGGGAGCCTCTCAGGCCTTTACCCAAGTCTAGAAACAACAAATTGAAGTGTTCAAACTCTTGTAATTACCTTTCGAAGATCGATTAAAATAACAACCCATCCAGTAAATGCCCAAAGTTTAAATTCATTTTTATTTTCATCCAGTTATAAAACATAGGTTGTTACATATATGGGTGAGAGATATCTCATGGTAGGGTGAGTGGGGGTTGTGAGTAAGAGGCTGCATCCCATCACCCATCAGTTGGTGATTATATCCCTTGGTGTATTAGAATCTTTCGACATCTAGATTCCTTTAATTGTGGAGGATTTTATATATGTCTTCCCTATGGATGTTTTGGGGATTCCTTTGAGGTGGGATATGGAGTTTATATCAATTTTCATCCCAGTACTTCTCTGATTTATTATGCAGTAAATCGTATGGACCCTACTAATATTTAGGAGTTACAGTTTCAGTTAGTGGACCTTCGAGAGAATGGTTTTATTAGGACTAGTGTGTCCCCATGGGTAGCTCTGGTGTTGTTCATGAAAGAGGTGGATGAGAGATTATATATTTTCATTGATTATAATCACTTGAACCAGGTCATGATAAATAAAAATTACCCCTTGATGAGGATTGATAGATTCTTTGAATAGTTCTAAGAAATGAGATGTCTCTTGGAGATCAATCTCAGGTCCGACTACCACTAGTTGAGGGTTTGCAAGAATGATATTCTGAAGTTGGCATTTTGATGTCACTATAGACATGTTGAGTTCCTGGTGATGCCCTTTGGTGTGATGAATTCCCATTCCATGTTTATTACTTTGATAAACTAGGTATTCTAGCCATACTTGGACCAGTTTTTGGTTGTCTTCATTGATGACATACTCATCTACTCTACGTTAGAGGAGGAGAATGCAGAGCACTTGAGGATGGTCTTAGATTACTAACTTTATACTAAGATCTCAATGTGACAGTTCTGGATTCATGAGGTTCATTTCTTGGAGAATGCCATTTTTGAGCATAGTTTAGCCATGGACCTAGAAAAGATCGATACAGTGCTTTCTTAGGATCCACCCAAGAGCGTGTTAGAGGTGTAGAGTTTTCTCAGCTTAGTGGGGTACTACCAGAGGTTTTTGGTAGAATTATCTAGGATTATATCCCCTTTTAATGGCCTGATGTGTAAAGGGTAGCCTTTTATCTGGTCTGAGCAGTGCCATAGGGTCTTCGAGGAGTTAAGGCTAATGCTAAAGAGTGCTCTTTTTTTGAGATTACTGGAGGAGGGTGTGGAGTATACAGTGTATTGAGATGAATCAGGATCTAGTCTTAGCTACATGTTGATGCAGTAATAAGTAGTTATCCCATAAAGGTTGAGGTAGTTGAGAAACCATGAGCAGAACTATACAACTCATGACCTAGTGCTGAAAGCAGTAGTCTTTGCATTGAGAGTGTGGAGGTACTATCTTTTGGGAGAGCACTTTGTGGTTTACTCAGACCATTATAGTCTTAAGTATGTCTTCACGTAGAGATAATTGAACTTGACACATCGAAACTAGTTGGAGTTCCTATCAATATATGAATTTGAGATAGTCTATACTCTGAGGAAGTCCAATGTGGTATCATATTCCCTTAGCAGGAATTCCTAGGCTTTCTTGGTGCTAGAGGCTTTTGAGCAGTTGGCTTCCTTGTAGATAACCTTGGTGGAGTAGGATGGTGAAACTTTTCCTTAGTAGATGGTGTTGACTTACTTGATTCTTGAGTGTGTGAGGGAGTACCAATTAGGAGACATCAAATATGAGGTCTTGTGTGACCAAATGTCTATAGAGGATTCACTAGATGGATATTCTGAAGGATGGAATCATGTCATCATTTTTCAAGGACAAATGATGGTCCCAGTCATGATGCAGGAGGAGGTGATGTGAGAGTTTCAGACCTCACCTATGGTTGTACATCCCAGTACATGGAATATGTATAGAGACCTTCAGTAGTAGTTTTTTTGGTTTAGCATGAGACGAAGCATGGAAGAGTTTGTTTTACAATGCCTCACCTATCAGCAGGTGAAGGGTGACCACCAGGTTACAACAGGTTTGTTGTAGCCCATTGAGATCCTCAAGTGGAAGTAGAACGACATATCCATATAATTTGTGATAGGACTCCCATAGATAGTAAAGGTCCACGACATCATCTTAATGACACTTGATCAATTCATGAAGTCTGCACACTTCCTTTCTATCAAGTTTAGAGTTTAGTGTAGAGTTTAGGGAAGATGTATGTACGAGAAATTATTTGCCTTTATGGGGTGACCTTGACGATTATATTAAATCATTATGCACTATTAACATCACAATTATGGAGAGGTCTGTAGGAGACATTTGGGACCTAGATAAGGATGAGTACAACCTTTAAGCCCCATATAGATAGGCAGACTGAGCGCACTATCCAGGTATTGGAGGAGATTCTAGGGGATTTTATGTTAAAATTCAGATAGAGCTAGGAGGATCAATTGCCTTTGGTAGAATTTTCGTACAATAATAGCTACAAATCTATTATCATTATGGAATCTTATAAGGCCCTGTATAGAAGACCCTTAAGGTCACCCTTGTGTTGGAAAGAGATCCTAAGGATGTCTCATATGGGTCCAGAGTTGGTGCAAGTGATGACGAAGAAGGTCGAGGGCATCCATGAGTGGATAAGGATAGCCCAGAGTAGTCATAAATCTTATGCAAATCCACATTGTAGGCCCTTGGAGTTAGATAAGGGAGACCACATTTTCTTGAGAGTCACCCCATGATGAGGATTTCGATGATTCAGTTGGGGAGGCAAACTATCCCTGAGGTTCATCAGGCTATTCGAGATCTTGCAGATGGTTGAGAAGTTTGCTCACTACCCCACCCTACCCCCATAGTTGGATTGAGTGCACGATATCTTCCATGTGTCCTAACTGAGGAGATAAATGCATGTCTATACACATGTTATCAACTGGGGTGAGTTGAATATCAAGGATAGAGCCACCTTTGTGGAGTACCTAGTGGTAATCAAGGATTTACATGAGTGGACACTACATGGGCATACCATCCCCTTGGTTCATGTGTTGTGGTAGCACGAGAATGTGTAGGAGATCTCCTGGGAGCAGGAGAACTAGATGCGAGCTTATTATCCCAAAATATTTGTTTAATTTTTTGTTTTGGGGATAAAAATATTGAGGGAGAGAATGGTGTTGAGACCCAATTTCTTCCTTTTAAGACTTTGAAATATTTCTATATATATTTTTGAAGCTAGGTGTTGAGATGATATGTGATTTCAAGGCCCATTGTGCCTAAAATTAATTTTATAAAAATATTAAATATATTTTATATTGTGCATGCGTAGTTTCTTAAAGAAAATGGGATAAATATGAAAAAAACTTGAATAAGAAATCTAAAACCACAACTAAGTCTAGAACACGATGTTTACCCTAGATGTGTCTTAAAACTAGTCGGCGTAGGGCGTTCAGATATGGAGACTTTTGGAGGGGCTGTTTTAATAGAAATAAATAATTAAATTTATTTAATTAAAACACTTAATCTTATTTCCATCATTAAGTATTCTTCCATGATGGTTTGTCTAGGGTTATCCATATAAGCCCTGAGAGAATCCATAGAATTATTTTCCTCCTTTCATTGGAGAATCACATTCGATGACGATGAATATATAGATCGGAGAAGATCGAAGCACAACAAACACAATGAATCCTACCAATTGTCAGTGAACATGTTATTCAATGAAAAATGATCCAATCTCTAAGTAGGACTCATTAATTCATGGTTTATTCCCTTTTTGATTAAATTAATTAAGAAAAATCATTCCTTTTATGATCTGGCTAATTGATGAATGTTGCATGTGCCCGCATATTGAAATTAATTTGTTCATGCAATTATTTTCTAAACTTTTATCTCCTGATTGTATTCGTTGTCCAATAACACTTGGACAATGATTATTAAAACTTTTTTTGTGCCTTTCTCTCACAAATTCTTCGTGTTCTTCACTGATCGGCCTATGGGGTGTCAGTTCAACATTGTCGGGTGGGAGCGAGCACGATCAAACCCTCAGATTCATGATAGATTCATATGAAAGATACATATTAAAAAATAAGGGATGGTTTCAGTTAGATTTCAGGCTATGGGTGACCGTTTTGATGATCTATATCCAAATCATCAATGACGGAAGAACCTGATGCGTGCGCGGTGCGATGTGGTTAGTGAAAAGCTATGAGAATTGGTTTTTCTGCCACCAGATGGATGGAATCCAAAAAACAAAGATAGATCCACCAATTTTGGGTGAATACGAGGCCGAATATGAAGATATAACAACTAGATCTGGATGCCTAAGAATATATATGAGATTCTATGAAAACATTTACTACACGCTGTGTAGTTCAATGAACACACAACATGCATCCCCTATAATGTGATGACTAGGGTTTTGAAAATTTATAAGTATCACATGCCATTTGGGAGGCCCAATCTATCATGAATTGACCCTAATTAAGTCCTGAGCTGTAACTACCCCAAGACCACCTCCATAGGCCAGGGGTGCTGACAAGCACCAAAAGACATATCCTAAATGGGAGGCCTTCGTCAAATGTACATGTATTCACACACCCGACCATCTCAATGTATAAATGTAGAGGAATAATAATAAAAATATTAAACAACTAAAATATAAACCAAGCATGAAAAAACTCTAGGTTGTACAAGATAATGATAGTGAAAACTAAAAAGTAAAGTGGAAAAATAAATTTCCAACAAGAAGATGTCCCAACCTGAAAAAATTGGAAAGTAAAAGTGCCGAGAGAACCCATCTCCTGATCTCCAAGTTCTGACAACCATATGATTCCCAATTCCCAAAGTATCCCTAAGATCCTCTATAGTCACCACCAACCAATCTGTCATCTTCATAAGACATGACACGTGCAGGAAAATCCCATACATGGGTGAGTATATACATACCCAACATGACACCCTGAAAGCTAAAGGGGGGCCAAGAAGATACATGTTAAGAATAGATAGTAAACATCTCAACCCAAAGTAAGAGAGTAAATAGACACACATACACACATGAATATATATATATATATATATATTCTCAAACTAAGGAATCCCAAATGAGAGAGAAGAGGATTTACATCTCACAACCCAGTCTAGGAAAAGAGTCACCATCAGTTTCAGAAGCCCATTAACAATGCCCAAAATCTTATGCATCTACCCAATAGAAAACATCTAAGTCAAGACACTCATAAACACTATGCTGAAAAATCAAGGGGCCACAATCTCTAGGTAGATGAACCATGCCTTGGTACCACATGAGGGTGCCACTTTGATGGTCGTGGAACCATGCCCAGCCCAGTTGGAGGGTGCCACTTAATTCATTAAGGACCAATGCCCAACCCGGCTGGAGGGTACCACTCAGAAGGTCTTGGAACCATGCCCTGTATCTAAAGGAGGGTGCCACTCTAGTTCATCGAGGACCCATGCCTATCCTAGTTGGAGGGCGCCACTCGGAAGGTTGAGGACCCATGCCTTGTCTCCGTAAGAGGGTGCCACTCTAGGTTATTGAGAACCCATGCCCAGCTCGACTAAAGTATTCCATTCAGAAGGTCGAAGACCCATGCCCTATATTTGCAGGAGGGTGCCACTATAGGTCATTAAGGACCCATGCCTATAATGGCTAGAGGATTCCACTTAGAAGGATAGGTAGAGGACCCATTCCCAACCTAGTTAGAGGGTGGCACTCTAGAGCCTCTTGTGATCCTGCCTGACCACTTCCATCATCAAGCATCACCTAAATAAGTTCCATGCTCATAACATCTCACATCGTATCTCAAAATCCACAATGGATCACACCATCACATATTAAATGAAAAAAAACCAAGGATAGGCTACGCATAGAAAAAAATCTGAGTCTAAACAGAGGAGATATGAGAGTTTGAAGTTTCCTCAAAAGGAAACAAGGGGGTAAAAAATGTGTGAGGGGACCCACACAACATGTGGTCCTACTCCATCACCTAGTCATGTCCCTATAGGTACATAACTCTCCAACCATGTATCACTACATGACATGTAGGGAGTCTACACGGTGTGTCCAAGCCACTCGGGGTCCCTGCCCATGCACCTTGGCCATGTCTATGTACCAAAACCATGTTTGTGTACTTTGGTATATGGCATGTTGCTTCACACGGGTGGGGGGGGGGGGTGTCTCTAGCCGTTCCCATGTACTCGGTACATGAAGTGTGCCTGGTCATTCCCATGCTCATGTACTTGGCACATGGTGTCTGTCTAGCCATACCCATGCCTGTGTACTCCCAGAGTACACAGCGAGCCACCAACACATATTCACCTGGCATGTGGGCCTCCCACACAACATGTGGATAGACCACCCCCTTGGTTCATCTGTTGCGATAGCATAGGAATGTTCAAGAGAGCTCCTGGGAGTGGTAGAGCCAGATGCAGGCTCAATATCTTGAGCTTTTTGTATATTTTTTGGGATGAAAATATTGAAGGAAAGAATGATTTAGAGACAATATTTTTCCTTTTAATACTTTTAAATATTTCTACAAATATTTTCAAAGCTAGACACTGAGATGACATGCGATTATGAGGCCCGATGTTCTAGAAATTAGTTTTATAAAAGTATTAAATATATTTTATATTATGCATGCACAATTTCTTAAATAAAATGATATAACTCTTAAATGGAAGATCGAATCATAAATCTGAGACTACAGTTATGTTTGGATCATGATGTTTACCCTAGGTTCGACCTAAAACTACTTGGAATGAGGCGTTTGGATATGGTGACCATTGGAGGGTGTGTTTTAATAGAAATAAATAATTATATATATTTATTTAATTAAAAAACATAAACCTAGTTTTATTTATAAGTATGATACTATGATAATTTTCATAGGGTTAGCTTCATAAACCCTAGCAGAATCCAGATAATTATCCTCCTTCTGTTGGTGAATCACATCCAATAACGATGAATCCCAGGATTGGAGCAGGTAGAAGAATAGAGAACACAATTAATCCTCTCAATCATTGGTGAGAATGTTTTTTGATGACAAACGATCCAATCTACAGGTAGGATTTTTCAATTCATCGTTTACTCTATTTTTGATTAAATTGATTGAGCAGAACCATTCCTTCTATGATCTGCACCAATTTTTGAATGTTTCATGTGCCCAAGTATTGAAATTAATTTGGTTATGAAATTTTTTTCTAACCCTGGATATGCCGATTGTATTCATTGGACCATAACTCTTGACCAATGATTATTAAACATTTTTTGTTTATAACTTTCTCCCACAAATGATATATGTTTTTTGTTGATCGGCCTATGAGGTATTCATTCGACATTGTCGAGTGAGACTAAGCCTGATTGAACACCTGAATTCATGACAAATTCATGTTCAAGAGATGGATCGATAAATAAGGGATGATTTAAATTATATTGTGGGTTGTGGGTGATAATTTTAATGATAAAATGTCATGAACCAACCCAGTTCTACCTCGAACCAAACACTGAGGTGATCTGAGACAATGCCCGAGATGCGTTCCTAATCCTCCTGGGCTGGCAACTAGTGTTGGGAATCAACAGAGTAACCAAAGGGAACAATTTCTCTCAATATAAATAAATAAACTAAATAATAGAAACAAAATAGAGCATCCCAATATACATATAAATATCAAAACTAAACATCATTTAAAAATCTTAAAATAAAACAAAACTATACCACAAAACCCAAACTGGAATTGATGACTACAACGTCTCCATGTTACCCCAAGGGTCACTCATCAATACCAAAACCAAACATCACTCATAGAAATCAAGAGCAAGCTGAAACTTATACCAAAGGATAAAACAAGAAATAACTATAGGTGTGAGTATTAAAACTCATTAGGCATTCCCAAACAATATATTCCCAATGCACTTCCTTTAAATAATGAAACATCAAATTCAAGTTTGATATTAAATATATAAAAATAATATTTTTTCACACATTTTCCCCTTTAAATCCAAACATAGTCCATTTCCATTTTTACCATTTAAAACCACACTCTTTTCTAAGGACGAACCATATACGTTTTAAAAGGAAAATTTAACATTCCATTTATAATAGAGAAAGACTATGAAAGATTTCCAAAACCTTTTTTCCATAAACACTTGAAAATATTTTATCATTCTTGGAATAAATTCACACCGCTCAAGAATTAAGCACAAAAATCAAACAATAAGGTCAATGGTAAAATATAACATAATATAATCTAACCAAAAGTGCATAACAATCATTCTCCATAGACAACTAAGTGCCAATAGACATGGGTGAACCTAAGATCTCATGACTAATTCCAAATATACTAATACATGTTAACTCATCTCTGAAATCATGACTCACTCGATGACATAAATAATTCCCTCACACACTCATCCATCCCCTATATAGCACAGTCCAAGGGGCACTATACCATTGCAACAATAAAAAAATATATCCCCCCATTATGGGCCACTAGCCAGTGCATAATCTAAGCTAGTTCAACAATAATTCTTAGAAAATTTGCTCACTATGCCAGGTTCCCATATCAAGAAGTAAAGAGGGTGAGTCAACCAATGGAAACTGAGCATCAAATAATATGCATGCATATATAATAATAATTCACACAACAAGCATCACCCAAGTCACTCAAAGGACTAATATATTGCTTTACAGCTCATAAATATCAAAGGAGTCCACTCCGAGGATCTCCCATTCCACACAAAATAAATGGGTCATAAGAAGTCCACAACGAGGATGTCCCACCCATTCAACATAAACAAGGAAAAAAGATTATCCAAGGATATTTTTTCTCAATATTTCTTTTCATTAATTTCACAAAAGTGCCAAACGGGCCACACATCATCATCACATGTCATAAATTTTCAAAAACCAAGTAAACACTTCCTTTAAATCCAAAAGCACTTGGAAACTCTTTCAATAAACTCAACTAATCATTTCATGTGCCAAAATATCATTTACAAAGCCAAACCATAATTTAAATACCATAAATTTCTTGCAAAATCCAACTGGGAATTTCATCAAACACTTGGTGTGAATAACATATAAAAATAATTCCATTTATCAAAAAATAAAGAAGAAATCACCACTTTGCACACCAAAAATTTATTCCAAATATCACACATCACTATTTAATATTCAAGGGAGGTTCAAAAAGAAAGAAACAAATGATTATTAAATTAAAAAGGAAATTACAAAGGGAAACCTACCTCAAATCACATTTCCTTCGACAATGCACACCTGAAATCACCCTACAAAGGTCCAAAGAAGGAATAACAAGCACAATGAACCTTAAACAACCCCCCACATAAATAAAGGGGAACATGAGACCTATATCCATATGACCAAGGGATGAGAAGATCTCAGGAGAAAATGGAAGGAGGAAGGAAGAGGAAGATAAGAGAGGAGTTTTCCTTCAGAAATAATCCTTAAAACTTGGAGAAATCCACAGATCTACACCAAGGGAGGAAGGAGGAGGCTTAAATAACCATAGAGATCCTTCCCTAGGGATATAAAAAATAGGTAGAGGAAGAAATGGGTAGATTGGGGTTAAAATCCTGAGACTGAAAAAAGTCATTTTACATTTTTAATGACATGGGTGGCTCTCATTGTTTGGCCGAACGGTTTGGTAAATTGTGCGCTAATCATACGGAATGATTTTTCCATGATATAGTGGATTCTTGCATGATTTAAGGATGGTTTGACTAACTGTGTAGTGAACGTGAACCCTCAACTAGAAGCACACCAAAGTTCATATGATTTCCTAGGCTAGGCCGCACAGTTTCCTCTAACAGCGCACCAACTGTGTGCCAAGAGAAAAACACCCAGAAACTGAAAATTCAAAACTGTCAAAGCTGGAAATTGATCAAAAAACCCAAGGCTAAAAGATAAACTGAATCAGAGGTCAAATATAGAAATTTAGGCATGAAAATTATCCCCACCATTAAAAATTTCCACCCTAAGAAAGTCACAACATCTTCGAGTTGATCAATCAAATACTGGATTCTATAACAATGCGACCCACTCTCCTAAACCGCGAACATCTCAACCACCTCCAACTGAAACCCATGACTCTTTCCTGAAAAAAGTCATGGAAATCAAACCATTTTATGAAAAATGATAGGAACACTCAAGTTACAACCTCCACAACCATGATTCAAACAAAAATGTTAGGCACACTCCAAATAGCCCAAAGTTTACCCAAACCTAAAGGAACTTAAAATTAGATAACTTCAAAAAGAAACCAATACAAATTCCCAATAGGGGGAATCCTGAATGGACTCACCACCATTAGAGAACAAATAAAATTGATCAAATATAGAAGGAACCTCGATGAGACCCGTGGTGGATCTCCCCACCATTAAGAACTAACTAACTTAAAGGAACCAACACATATCAAAAAGAAAAGGCCAAAAAACAGGTATCTTTCCCTATAGAATGAAAAAACCCCAACATAAGGGGAAATAATTTGGAAAGGGAAACTCCAACCTAATAAATAGGCTAAAACCAAAACAAAATCAGAAAATATAACCTAAAAGGAATAACCAAACAAAATTTCACGTCCAAAAAGGTGCCACCACTGGAATTAAAGATAATGAGACAACCACACCTCCTTATGATCAAGGAGGAACTTTTCAACCCACAAGGATAATAACAAAGAATAAGGCCTCTATGACATTGTACACCAAATAAGACCTTTCAAGACTAAAAATCCATAACAGATAGGTTTAAACTATCCCCATCTGACACTGAAGACAAAATCCAAACCAAGGTCCCCCATACCCCAAGGATTTTTGACTATGCACGAGCTTCAATTTGGGGCCAATGGATGGATACCTAATGTTTGAAGCATATCCTACTTCATATTCAAAAGGAAATAGTTCTTGATTGGAATTCCTTTTCTTGGGTGACATGAGCAGTCACACAACATCCCAGACAAAACCAACAAAACACGAGGTTCCACGAGACTCACTTAGCTTAGAACGGAAAAATTAATAAGTTATTAAAGAGAAACACACATCAATTGGAACAAAATTTATCAGGATATTCCCCAAACCCCCTTAAATTACAAAAAAATAAGATAACACCACCAGATACAACCACAACGATATAAAGGGACTTTAAACCGAGCCCAAACAACGCTATACTCCAGCGAATTGGCTCCACGTCACTTCCTGGAAACACCCTGAAAAAATCATTGCAAGTGACCTAGGCCCCCACAAGCATGGAAGATTCAAAAAAAATAGTTTCTTATGGCCTGTCTTGCTGCACTGATGACACACCAGGATCCCATGCCCAGAAGAAGATGACAAAAGATCCAAAGGCCTTTTAATCCCACGATTGGAACCAACAACTTCAGGATGCTTCCTCACTTCATTAGTGAAAATCCCCTTAACACTTATAGGGACCAAAGGAGGGAATAATACCTCAAGCACACCTACTAACACAACTTCAACATGAAAAGTTTTCCTCACCATATCAGCAAAAGAGGTTAAATTGAACTATGAATCCTTCGACTGAAGATCAGGACGAAGGCCAAACTCAAAATTTCAAGCCTTTAAGGAATCATATGCAACATACTTAGGAAGGTAAGGAACAATATCAATGAAATGATGGAATCAATTCAACACTATTCCTTCACCCTACTATAAACATTACCTATCCATTACCTTTCTCACCTTCACTAACTTGGGGAAATATTGATGGATGAATGAAACTTTGAAGAACTTCCATGAGAGATATTACCAATGATTGTTTCAAGAGATCAAATTACACAACCTCTAGGTCTTTTCTTCGATCATTAAGGTAGAAAAATTCACCTTTAATGACTTAGGAAACTCAATAAAACTAATGTTTTTCTCAATATTCTGCATCCACTCTTCTACTTCGAGAGGATCCGCTTGACTATAAAGAGAGGTGGATTCTATTGGAACCAAGGATATTATTTTTTGGAAATGGATTTTGGTTTGTGATTATTTTCAATACACACTAGTTTTATCAAGGATTTTGAAAGAAAAGTGATCTTATATTATAGGATGACAATAGTGTTGAAGGTGGTGTCGGTTTCCAGTGTTTTCTAAATTTTTGGGCTCAACATATGGAATAAGAGGCTAACATCCCGAAAGGTTGTTTTCTGGAATCAATATTTCATAAAAATGGTAAAGGCATAGGCTTAATGAATACTATGTTTCATGAAGTGGATCTTGGTGAATGTGTGATGATTTGACAATGTTCTTTGTGATTATGAGAAGTGGAGCATCGTGAGTGCGCAATGGTTTGACAAAGATCTTCATGAAAACAAAAAAATCTAAATGGAGATTCACAAATAAAAGATCTCTATGAAGATGTTTTTGAAAGATATAAAAAATCTGGTATAGGTGGTGGAGCATCACGAATGGTCAATCCTATAAATATGAGGCTACCCACACTTTGTTCCACACAAAAATAGTTGGATAAAAGTCAGAGTCACTCTGATTTCATGAAGGTTGGGGAGCTTTGTGAATATAGTTTTCTATGTGAGCTTGAGCATTGTGAAAAGACTAGTTAAGTCTTGATTGTTGTTGATGCTTTTTAGTAATGGGTGCTTCATGATGATTGGGTATTCTGTGGTGACACAACGAGGTCCGTGAAGATAGTTTGCTTAGCGAAGCTGGTGGGCTTTGTTAAGGAGCTTTACGAATGATAGTTTTGAACATTTTGTTTTTAGTGAATAGCAATTTCAAAGTGTATCAACTTAGGCCTATGGTAAAAGAAAAATATTTTTAAATTTAGGGACAAATATTTTAATTCCAATCTATTGAAGTGGCATTTAATTCGATAAACTGAGTACAACTTCACCTAAGGTAGTGAGCTAGGGGCATTCGATGAAAGTATTCCGAGGGATGCAATGTGTTATACCTAAAATATTGTAAAGGTAGTGTTCCTATAATATAATGACTATGTATGAAATTATATATTCTAAAACTAGTAAATATTAATGGATTTAAGTATGACTGGAACACTATGGGTGTATGCTCCTTGGACTAGCCCTTAGTAGTGAACAAAGTAAAATTGTTGTGTTGTCTCTTTGCATGTGATTATTTGTTTTACTCACATTACCATCTGACAGGTTTAATAGGTTCCTACTAATATGGGAGTAATATCCATCACTTTATAAGAAAAAGTTGACACCTTGATTCACCCCTCTCCTCTGAGGGTGTTCTGGGGTCCTTCAAGTTGTATTCGAGCACACAAGTTACTGGAGTTAAAATTTTCCTCTGTTATTATCATGGAGAATTCAGTAAATGTCAAAGGAGTTCCTCTCTTTTATGGAAGAAAATTCCATATTTTAAAAAATATGATGATATCTCATCCAATATATCTTTAAATGGAGGTTTTTTTCCATTGCACAAGGGATACATGTCACTAACACAACATGGATGTCTATGAATGAAAAAGATAGGAAATTAGTTTATGTGAATGCCAAATCACAGAACTCCCTTATTGTAGATTTATCTGATCAAATCTACCTAAATTTGATTAGTTTCACTTCAACCGGGTCTATGTGGGAAAAACTATAAAATATATATGAATGTGACAACAAAGTGAAAGAGGTGAAACTCTATTTTTTTCACAATAGGTTTGATGATTTGAAAATGAATCTAGATGAAAATTAATACACCTTCTTTAATTGAATTATTTAAATTATTGGAGCTATACGAGGACTTGGTGAAGAAATCAAAGACATTGTCATTATAAAGAAAATCTTGAGAAGGTTTCCACCCTTATACAATCCAAAAGTGTTATCCCTTGAAGAAAGGAATTTATCTAAACTTTATTTGTATTATTTGTTGAGCAGTCTGGTGGCTTATGAAATGAGGGTTAAACTAGAAGATGCAACGACTCAAGAAAGCAAGGAAATGACATTCAAATCCATGAAGAAACTTGATATTTTAGGAGATAGGGTTTATAAATTGAATGATGAATATGAAATTATTTCTCTATTTTCTAATAAATTCAAGATAGGAAAACAGATATTTGAAGGAAAGATACTTATAGATAATTTTAATTGTGGTAGAGTTGGGCACATTGCCTCTCAGTGCTCAAGGAAGTTTGATGATGAATAAAGTGAATCTGGAAACATACAATAACCTCAGAAAAGGTTTTCCCAAAAGAGAGACTTCAAATTTGGAAATAAATTAAAGAGAAATAGTTTTTTCTATAAATAATAAGATGGTTATAATGAATTTTTTGAGGAAGAAGAATTAGATTTTAAATCTAGAACCCAAGCATCCATGATGGCTATAGTTGAAAAGTTAGAACCATCAGAAGATAAAGTTAGAGATAATCAGTTGATTTTTGATGTTGATATCAAGTTGAAACTTGAGGATTCTCTTGGTAAGATTAATAATTAAAGAAACAGAAACAAAAAGTGTAGAGAAGTTCTGGAAGAATCATCAGAATATATTGATCATCTTGAAGCTGAAATTGATTGACTAGAAGAAGTAGTAAAATAACATTTATAAACTTTAGAAAGATCAGAAGATATATTAGAACTCAAGATCGGAATTGGAGAATAGGAAAAGGTCATCAATGACCTTTCATCCAGACTAGATTATAATTCCAAGACGATTGAGGTGCTTGAATAAGATTTTGTTACTCTAATGAGTAAACAAGAAATTGAATAAATTCAAATGGAAAAAAGAAGAAAACACAGTTTGGAATATTTTCATATTCTGAGCTATTAGAGAAATCTAATCATGGTTATGAAGGAGTATAGAAGTATTTGGATGATCTAAGATTCATATTTTGGGAAAAAGTGTAATTAATTGTGATTCTGAAACATCAAAGGCTGGAAATAAGATGAGCCAAAACAAATGGAAGCTAGAAGTTGGACATATCACAAAGTCACCTGAAGTCCAAACAAAGAAACCCTCATATCAAACTGAAAAGAGAACTAAAATTTTCCACTAGAATCCAAAAATGATCACCAGTCAAATTATTTTCCTAAGTATGGGTACATGGGGAAGAATATAAGGGAGATGACATTTCCTCTTATTAAATGTCAATTATGTGGCTATCTGGGCCATACCATGTCATACCGTGAAGAGGCAATGAGCTATTTTAATGGGGAAGATCTATGAAGTCAACAAAAGAGAAAAAATTCATATCCTATATCTTATATAAGAAATATCTTTTATGGATATTTTTTTCACTACTCTAACTATGGTTATAAATCTATTGATTGTAGGCATAGGAAAGGTGAGAGTATTACCTATAGAACTTAGAGAAAATTCAATACCCATCAACAAGACAAAGTTTCTCTTGCGAACAATTATTCTCTTCTAGAATAAAATTATGAGTATAAAGAACCAATGAACATGGAAAATATATTGATAATACCATCATTATCCTCCACTCAATCAAATATTTCATGGAAGGAAAAGAAGAAAATCGAGAAATCCAACCTTGTAAAATAGCCCTCAAAGCTATGAAGAGCAGTAGTACCTAGATTATTAATAGAAGATGCTCATCCCATATGAATGGGAATGAAAATTTATTAAAAAAATTTAAGAAAAGAGTTGATGGAACTATAATGTTTAAAAATGATAGTGCTTTAAAGATCAAAGGTAGTGGAAGTTCGGAAATGGAAAATGACGAGCTAAAGAAAATTAAAGTTCTCTTTGTGGATGGTTTGTGTCACAAGTGTGAGTCAACTCTATGACTTGGGAACTATAGTGACATTCAATAAAAATGGGTGTACAATAAAACGAAATACAGAGAATTATCTCATGAAAGGATGCATAATAGATGGAAACTTATACTAGGTGGACAATAAAGAAAATATTTGTTACTTAACTTTTGAAGAAGAAAACAAAACGTGGCACTAGATATTGGGTCACATTAATCAACAAGACATGTAAAATATATCTAAATTTAATGTAGTCATGGATATCCCCAATCTAAATCATGAAAAGGAGAAGACTTGTGATGATTGCATATAAGGAAAGTTGGTCTGTAGTTCATATCACCCAAGGAAGAAAAGGGTATCAAATCTTATTAATCTCATCCCCATAAATGTATGTGGTCTGATAAATGTTTCTAGGATATATGGATAAAGTAATTTTTTTCTTTTCCTTGATTATTATCTTATAATGGATTGTGTGATGGTTATACATAAGAAATAACAAGTGCTTTATTGCATGAAAAGTTTTCCTCAAATAACTGAGAATGATACTGGTTGCACAATAAAAGTTATATGATCTAAAAATAGAGGGGAATACACATCCATTGAATTTAAAAATTACATGTAAAAACATGGAAAAGGCATGAGGTGGCTGCAGTGAGATCCCCAAAGAAAAATGGAGTTGTTGAATGTAGAAATCGACAGGCAATCAATATTGCCAGAACGATGCTGATTGAGAGTCATATCTCTCGCCATTATTAGAAAGAGGTTGTTCAAGTAGTAGTGTACACTCAAAACCAAATAGGGATTTATATGAAATAAACCAAGATTCCATATGAGTTATTTCATGGAAATAAGCCCTCATTGAAGTATTTTCATGTTTTTGAAAGTAAATGTTTCATCTGAAACAAAGAAGAAAATCAAGGCAAGTATGGTGATGCAGTAGATAAGGGAATATTCCTTAGATATTCAATGAAGATAATATCCTAATTTTCTGTAATAATAATATTGGAATAATTTTGGAAAGAAGTGATGTCAATATCATTGAAGATAAGACCAAAAATACCTCGAGGAGTTTTTATGATGATATGATAGAAGATGAAGAAGACAGTGGACATGGAACAAATTCAAATGCAGAAGTAGAGAAAGGTGTGAAAAACATTCAAGGGTCACAAAAAATGATGATTCATAAGGAGAATCAAAAGAGGAAACCATGACTGAAGAAAATTCATCTAAACCTAAAAGGATAAATAAAAGAGCAGAAATTGATCAATCCAACATCATTGGGGATTGGAAAGCTCCCACACATACAAGGATAATGTGGAGTGAAACACATTCTGCCTTTATAGAAATTTTTGAACCAATCTCATTTCAAGAAGTAGTGAAGGATGAATCATGGGTTGAAGCCATGAATGAAGAATTATACCAGATTAACAAGAACCAAACATGGTATTTGGTTAAGAGACCCAAAAATCACAATGGAATTGGAATGAAGTGGATCTTTAAAAAAAATCAATAAGAATGGATATGTGATAATAAACAAGGCACAATTAGTCTATAAAGTCCATGCACATATTGAAGGCATTTATGTTGAAGAAATGTTTGATCGAGTAGTGTGACTGGAGTCGATCAAGATTTTCCTTACAATGTCAATTCAAAGAGAATACACAATTTTTTAGATGGATGTCAAAAAAAAAATTATTAAATGGTGATCTTGAAGGATAAGTCTACATTGAACAACCAATGGGTTTTATAATTGGTAATTATGAAATGAAGGTTTGTAGATTGAAAAAGGAACTCTATGATTGTGTATGTGGATGATATTATATTTAGAATAAGTAGGTAGGGATTAGTGGAATAATTTTTTAATCACATGAAATAATAATTTGAAATGTCTATGATTGGTGAACTCACATACTTATTGGGGATATAGGTGATTTAGAATAAGTATTACACTTTCATTTATTAGGAAAATCATGCAAGAGATTTTCTCAAGAAATTCAATATACATGACTCCAAATCAATGTCGAATCAGATTGAAGTTGGGACAAAACTTAGAAAACATGAGGATTGGACTTCTGTGGATCCCACCATGTATAGGAGAATCATTGGAAGATTATTATAATTAACTAAAACACAACCAAATATTGTCTTTGAAACATGATTAGTATCCCAATTTCAAAGTAATCTGAAGGAAGAACATATAGAGGAAATTACAAGAATCCTGAGGTACATTCAAGGTACTCATAATTATGGATTATACTTTTCTATAGGAATATATAATGAACTATCGGTATTTTTGGATACTGACTGGGCTAGATTTGTGGTGGACAGAAATTCCAAAAGTGGTGGAGTATTCTTTATTGGAAAGAAACATGTGGGATGGTTGAGTAAGAAATAGGAAATCACTTCTCTTAAGACTATTAAAGTAGAGTATATGTCTGCTACAAAGACTTGACCTTAGCTATTGTAAATGAAGAAACAACTGACTGATATTGGTGATGAGGTGAAACAACCAATGCGAAGGTGGAGAGATGATTTCACAATGAAGATACTGGGGAGGAGTAGTTTCAAGTAGTTAGTCTGGGTTGTATTTAATGTTTGAATCCTACGGGCAATGAATTCCTCTAAGGAATATGGGCCATGTAATACTTATGCCTATGGGCCTTGTAAGGGTTCCACCTCACCCCTTGAAAGGTGGATTATAAAAAATCAATAAAAAATGAAGGCCTTTGGGCCATTGGAGGAGGAGGTGAAATAACCAATGGTGATTCACTGTGATAATGAGAGTTTAATTGATCTTACAAAGAATCATGTTTAGAATTCTCATATAAAACATATTAAAATTAGATATCACTTCATCAAGGAAAAATTTGAATAAATCATGATTAAAATGGATCATGTTGGAACTAATGACCAAGTGGATGACATTCTAACCAGGCCATTGAAAACATACGTGTTCAATAAACATCATTTGAACCTTGGTGTTCAGCCACCTCCTAGTGCATGAGGAGGTTACGGTTATTCCTCTCTCCCTAGTTGTGTTAACTATTATAATTTGATTGTGGAAGTGATGTGGGTTTATGAGGGATATACGATCTTGGGGGAGTGTGTTTTTGATCCCTATAAGTACAAATATAGGATATTTGGGTTTATTTTCAAAGGGAGATAATGGAGAAACTCAATTTTATAAAGGGGAGAATGAGAAATTCAAATCTTGACACAATGAGAATTCAGTGTTATGAGGAAATAATCAGAGCTTAACTTGGACATATTTAAGCATTCCAAAACATGAGAACACAAATAATTATTCCCCTCTTGTGTTATACATTGATCATTTTTCACGTAGACTTAGAGTATTGGATGATTTGTTTATTACGTATCAGATTTTTATAGCGGTTGATGCTTCATTGAATTTATCTACAGATTTCCAAAAAACCCAAAGTGGGAGATTTTTGGAACCAATGTTGTTCTTTGATGGAAATGGATTCTGGTTTGTGATTGTTTTCAATCCAAACTAGGTTGATCAAGGAGTTTTCAAGATAAGTGATCTTATAGTATAGGCTGACAATAGTGTTGAAGGTGGCATCGTTTCCCAGTGTTTTCCAATTTTTGGGGCTCAAAATCCAAAGGAAGTGGCTAGAATTGTGAAAGGTTGTTTTCCAGAATCAATATTTCATAAAAATAGTAGAGGCATGGGCTTTGTGAAGATTAAGTTTCACAAATTGGATCTTGGTGAGTGTTCAATGAGTTGATAGTGTTCTCCATGATTGTGAGATGTGGAGCATCACGAGTGTGCGAGTGCATGATGGTTTGATGGAGATCTTCATAATAATGAAAAATATAAATAGAGCTTCATGAAGAGAGGATCTTTGAGAAGATGTTTTTGAAAGATCCAAAAAATCTGGTAAAGGTGGTGGTGCATTGCGAATGGCTGAGCCTATAAATATGAGGCTACCCTCACTTTTTTTCACACGAAAATAATTGGAGAAAAGTTGGAGTCACTATGATTTCACAAAGGTTGGGGAGATTCATGAATCTAGTTTTCTATGAGAGCTTGAGCATAGAGAAAAGACTAGTTATGTCTTGAATGATTCTAATGATTTTAAGTAATGGGTGCTTCACGATGACACAATGAGCTCTATGAAGACAGTTTACTTCACAAAGGTAGTGAGCTTCGCGAAGGATCTTCATGAACGATAGTTTTAAACATCTAGTTTTTAGTGAATAGTACTTTCAAAGTGCATCAACTAAGGTCTAAGATGCAAGTAGAGTCTGTTGGTCACGTATTGTATCAAAAATACTCTATAAATATTAATGATTTTGATGCTTACAAATACCCTTGTTTGTTTTACTAATGATTTTATTTTGAGTGTATTTCAAGAAATTTACATTATTTTTAAATTCTTATCTTGAAATAATATTCAACTATTTATTTGCAAGAAATATTCGTTAAAGTGTTTGGAATTCTCTTAGGCATATTCTAGAAACACTGTTCATCATTTGTCATTTACGAAAAATACTATTCATTCAATACATTGAAGAATGTAATGTATGGAACAAACCTTATGTTTATGTTGAAAGATTACCACTTATGGTTAATCAACCTTACGTTTAAAGAAATGTATGGTTAAGGAATATTACATTTGGATAAGAACCTTACATTTTCCAGAAAGAAAAAGTATGGTTAAAGAACCCTAGGTAAGTATGGAACTTTACAAATGTATGGATCCTCAACCTTACTTTTATGATCAAAATTACGATGTCAACCTTACGTTTGGAAAATTAGATGAATTGATAATCAATGTTACGTTTAGAGATCTATGATGATGTGGATAAATGTATGGATCATCAAACCTATGTAATGAAGTTGAACCCTATGTTTTTTATTTTTGTCATTTTTTGAAGTAACCTTACGTTTGACTTTTTCAACATTGGAAATTTGAATTTACGTCTTTATCAGAGCGTTTTCTAACAATCTTTGCGGAATGTCAGGGAAATTTAAAACTCAATTTCGATTGATTCAAAACACATTTTAAATGATTTAAAGATACATTTACAGTAGATATTTTCTCTCCTATTCTTAAGAGAAGCTACGATTACTCTGAGCTGTATTATTTGATTTTGAATTCACTCGATTTATTAGGAATATTTTGCAGATCTGAAATATTTCTACGAGATATATTGTTATATATATATTTTTGTGTCAGATATTTATATACGATGATCTGGATATTTCTTGGCTGTATATATAATTATTATTCTTCAATGTTTCTTATAAAAAAAAGAAAAAATTGATTCACTGCTATAGAGATCAAGCATCTCAATACAAGGACTACATTTTGGAGATATACATGTCCAAATTAGGAATCACGATGCTCTATTTTTTGTTAATGTTATTAAAATCAAATATCTCTTGTGCAACCTAGTCTCTTCAGATATATTTCAATATTATTATTCTTATGAATACAAGATTCATCTTTCATCAGTTGCGTGCTGATGAAATTGCGAGATACATCTGTTTGTTACCAAACTACACCTTATCTATCTTGAGTTTTGACTGATCGTATTCAATCATGGTGGAGTGTCAGATTCTCACACTAAGATATGGTTTTATCGGTTCCCTATAAAAGAACCAGAAGGCTCTGTTTTGTAAGCCCTTGTTTGTAAGGGTGACAAATCTCTACACTCAGTTGTGGATCAACCTTATGATATGAGGACCTTACTAGAGAAATTCACTAAGCCCGTAGAGAGGTTGATTGGTGGAGTGGACTAGGGGGCCTTTGTGCCCCGAACCACTATTAATTTTTATGCCTTGTTCTCTGTTCATTATCCGCTGTATATATATTCTCATACAGAAATGCCACCAGCTCTATCTAATGTTGATGTGAATCGACATAATTGTGAAAGTTTTAAAAGAACACAATTCACCCACCCTCTTGTGTTATCACTATAGATATTCTGACCTAACATTTGGTATCGGTGGAAGTGATTTTCAACAGAGCTATAACAAACTAAAGGCATAAGATATGTATTAGTGATGGTAATGTAGAATCTCAAGGAAGGAATATCAATGGTTCATGATCTATATTTAAATGGTGAGAATTATGGATGCTAGAAGTCAGGAATGATAATATACTTAAAAAATCTTGGATTTAGAGTGTACTCATGGATTGTTACTCCTTACACAATTCCTAAAAAACCTGAAACTTGTTCTACTACTACAGAGGATGAGTATGATATGAATTTGAAAGCAATGAATGCCATTATTTGTGGTCTTTGACCAGACAAATTCAACTATGTATTGCAATTCCCAACAACCTATGAGACATGGTAGACAATTGCAGTAGCCTATAAAGGTACTGATAATGTTAGACAAATGAGATATGCTATAGTGAAATTAAAGTTTGATACTTTCTGAATGTATGATGGATAGATCATCACACAGATGAATGGAAGGATGACAGAAATTGTTAATAATATAACATATTTAGGTGAGCCTATCAGTCAACCTGATCAAGCTTTGAAAGTTCTAATATTTCTACCAGCAATGTGGAATGGAATTTCTACTGCAATCCGCCAATTATCACCTATCAAGAATCTGACAATGAGAGAATTGATTGGAACCTTAATGATGTATGAGTTTGAAATGTAAGATGAAGTTGAAGACCACAAGTTCCTAGTAAAAAAAGATAACACTACTTTAAAATTTGTATCCCAAAAGCAGAACAGAAAACTGAAACAAGAAGAAAGAAATTCAGACTCATCTAACTCAGAAGTTGAGCTGGCTCAAATAGCTATAAAATTTAATAAATTTTATAGGAAGAAGAAAGGATTCATAAGAACCTTAAAAATGATGAGAAAGACTCAAGGGAAGTAAGAAGTTATGAGTTCAAAAAATTGGGTCATATAAGACCTGATTGTCCTCAATTTAATTGAGAAAAGAGAAAGATGGAAAAAAATATCATAAGAATGTTGACTATGAGAAAAAGGATAAAAGAGATATGAAAGCCACTTAGAGTGTTTTTGAAGACTCCAGTAGCCCATAAATCTATGATTCAGAGAAGTATGAATCAAATTTTAAAGAAAATATGTGATTTATGGATGAAGAAGAGAAGGTACAATCCTACTATTCATCTGATTATGATTTTAGTTACTCAAATGATAAAATGAATGCCTACTGTACTATGCTAGAAGAAAGATATGACTCTCTATTAAAGAAACAAAAATATTTAAAAAATATTAATAATTCTATTTTAGGATAAAGGGATACTTTACTTAAAAAACATCTAGAATTAATTGAGAAATTTAGTTCATTTACTACAAACTGTACTAACCATGAAAATAAGATTAAAAAACTACAGGATGAAGTAGAAACTTATAAAAGTGTTGCTCTTATATTTACAAAAGAAGAAAATGTTCTAAATTAAATTCTTGGTAAAAATGTAATTAAAAAGGAAAGATTTGGTATAGGTAGTAAGGGTGAAAAACCCAAACTGTACAAAAACTATTTTGTTCCTGGTTCTAATAGAAAAATCATGTCTACTGTTAAATGTTTTTATTGTGGTACTAATGGACATTATGTTAATGACTGGTATTTAAGAAAACCTCAATTATGTGGTGTTAAACATGTTCATTATTCAAAAACTTTATCTAATTTTAATTATAACTGTGTTTATCAAAATAGATATATTTGGATTCCTAAGTCTTTGATATCTAACACTGCTGGACCCAAAAAGATATGGGTACCAAAACAAATATTTGTTTAATTTAACCTTGTTGGTACCAATCCAAAGAAGAGGAAAATATATATGGTATATGGACATTGGTTATTCAATACATATGAGTGGAAATTAATCAAATTTATGTACTATGAATAAAATAGATGGAGGTCTAGTCACCTTCAGTGACAATGCCAAAGGAAATATTATTAGACTTGGAACAGTTGGAGATCCAGATACTATCTCAATTAATAAAGTACTCTATGTACAAGGATTGAAGCACAATATGATAAGTTTCTCTCATTTTTTTTGATGATGGATACTATGTTTATTTTTCTAATAATTACTGTTATGTTTTTAAAAATAATTTACTTAAATTTAGAGCACCCAGAACAGATAATGTCTACACATTAGATTTAAATTCTTTGTGTAAACAGTAATTGAACTGTTTAACAGCTAATGTAAATGAGTCATGGATTTTTCATAGAATAATTGGTCATTGTAATATTTTTTATTTACATAATTTATCTAAGAAATAATTAGTTTTATATTTACCTAGTCTCAAATTTGATAGTGATAGATTATGTGATGCAAGCCAGATTGGCAAGCAATACAAATCCTTCTTCAAATATGTTAACAAAATTGCTACTTCAAAGCCCCTAGAAATTATTCATATGGATTTTTTAGACCATCTAGAATAACATGTTTGGATGATAAATTATATTTATATGTTTTAGTTTATGATTATTCTAGATTTACTTGGGTATATTTTCTAAAACTAAAAAATGAAGCTTTTTCTGTTTTTGAAAGTTTTTATAAAAGAGTTGAAAATGAAAAGGGTTTTAAGATAATTTCATTAAGAAGAAATCATGGTGGAGTATTTAATAATCAATAATTTAATTATTTTTTCTCAAATATGGGTATTAAACACACCTTTTCTGCACCAAGAACACCTCAACAAAATATAATTTCTAAAAGAAGAAACAAACTATTCAAAAAATGGCTAGAACAATGCAAAATGAATACAGTCTTCTAACCTAATTTTGGGAAGAAGATGTAAGTAAAACATGCTATATTATAAATTGAGTTTTAATTCAACCTATTTTCAAAAATACTCCTTATGAAATTTGGAATAACAGAAATCCCGAGCTAAAGTAATTTAAGGTTTTTGGATGCAATGTATATATCTTGAACACCAAGGATAATATTGTAAAGTTCAATCCAGAAGTTGATGAAGGAATATTATTAGGATATTCTGCAACTTCTAAAGCTTATAGTGTATTTAATAAAAATTCAAGGATTGTTGAAGAATTAGTTCATGTGAAGTTTGATAAAACTGGTCCTTTTAATAAAGAGAAAGGTCAAACAAATGAAACTGGTGATTCTTCTAACAACATGAGACTTGATAACTTGAGAAATAATTTTGAAAATATAAATAAAATTAAGTCCAGTTAAGAAGAACATGATACTGATGAACCTAAAAGTGATCTTCTTAGAAATTCTAGAATCCTGAAGAATCACCCTTTAAATATGGTTACAGTAGATCTAGACATAGGAATAACAACTAGAAGAAGTGTAGGAAACCTAGTGGAATTTTATGCTTTTTTATCTCAGCTAGAGCGTAAGTCTTTTTAAGAAGACTTAGAAGATGAAAGTTGGTTGTTAGAAATGAAAGAAGATCTAAATCAATTTAAAAGAAACAAAGTATGGAAATTAGTGGAGAGACCATCGAATTATCTAGTTATAGGAACTAAATGGGTTTTTAGGAATAAACAAGATGAACAAGGTATTATAACTAAAAACAAATCTAGGAAAGTAGCTAAAGGGTATAATCAAGAAGAAGGTATAGATTATGATGAAACCTTTTCTCCCATAGCTAGACTATAAGAAATTGGAATTATTTTAGCATATTCATATAATATGAATTTTAATTATATTGCATGGATGTAAAATATGATTTTTTAAATGGATATTTAATGGAGGAAGTTTATGTTGAACGACCTCTTGGTTTTGAAAATTCTCAAAAACTAGATTTTGTTTTTAAACTTACTAAAGCTCTCTATGGTCTTAAACAAGCACCTAGATCTTGGTATGAAATATTAAGTTCATTTATTTTAAAAAATGGTTTTACTGTTGGTTTGGTAGACCCGATCCTCTTTAAGAAAAAAATTTGTTTTAATTTATTATTAGTTCAGATCTATATTGATGATGTTATTTTTGGATTAATAAATAAAAATATTTGAAATGATTTTTCATAATTTATGCAAAAAGAATTTGAAATGAGCATGATGGGAGAATTAAATTTCTTTTTAGGACTTCAAATTTATCAAAAAGATTTTGGAAATGTATTAAATCAAAGAAAATACATTACTGATTTATTGAAAAAGTTTGGTCTTGAGAACAACAAGACATATTCAACTCTCATGTGTACTAATATTAAACTTAACTTGGATGAAGTTGGAAAACCAGTGGACAACAAGTTATATAGAGTTATGATTGGAATTTTACTATATATTACTACTAGAAGACCTGATATTATGTTTTCAGTATGCCTTTGTATTAGATTTCAATAAAATCCAAAATAATCCCATCTTTCTGCTGTAAAAAAGATTTTTAGATATTTAAAAGGAACGCTTGTTCAATCTATTCTTTATCCAAAAACTTATGATTTTAATTTATTATCATATTCAGATACAGATTTTGAAGGATGTAGATTAGATAGAAACATTACTTTAGGAACCTGTCACTTTTTAGTAAAATCATTAGTGTCCTGCTCAAGTAAGAAGCAACATTCTATTGCACTATCAACAGCTGAATCTGAGTATGTATCTGCAGGTAGTTGTTTTGCACAAGTGTTGTGGATGAAAAACACTCTAATAGACTTTGGACTTAATTTTACTAATAAACCTATTTTATTTTACTATAAAATTTCTATAAAACTTTTAAAAAATCCAATAAGTAATTTTAGAACTAATCATATTGATATTAGACATCATTTTCAAAGAGATCATGTTCTTAAAAAGGATATATCTTTAGAATTTATTAATACTAAATATCAATTAGCTGATATTTTTACTAAACCTCTTCCCACTACTTGTTTTGATTTTATTAAGGGGGAGTTAGGTTTATTTAATTTTTTATTAAATATTTATTTTATTTTATCTATTTATTTTTAATTTATTCCTAATTTATTTCTGTAAATTTTATTTATTTTCATTATTTTTATCTTACAGGATTTTGGTTAATACATGTTATCTTAAATTTATTTAAACAATGCAATTATTAAATTTTTTTGTCATAATTACTCTATGACACATGAAATGAGGACATATGCCATTTGTCAGAAACCATTCATTTTCCAAAACCCTCATCTTCCAAATCCTGTTTACCCAAAACAAAAAACCCCCTGCTTCGTCAAAACCTTAATCTTCGTTCATCCTTCCAAAACCTAGAATCTAAAAACCTAAGATTTTTAGATCTTCAATAATGACAAAAACCAAGAGAATTGAAGAAGGATAAGCATGTGAAACGAAATGTAAAATAATTTTAGGCAGAAAAATTCTTCTAGGAAAGGTGATTGATCTCGAATGGTTATACCAGATGAACCTGCTCCTGAAACAACCACTAACTTTTCAAGGTCTCGAGACAAATTTTAATGAAAACAACTCAGAATTTCTATATGATTGAGAACTGAATTCTTTTTATAAGAGTGTGTAGTTTATATTTGGAGATACAGAGGACATGTTTTTTTTCTAGTATCAAAGATAAATATTTCTCTATTTCTTCTACTGAGGTTGTGAATATTTTTAACTGTCCACATGAAAGAGTTTTCCATTTTGACCTTAAGTCGATTGGAGATAAGGACTATTCTTCCAAAGAAATTATTCCTTTTATTTTCAATTAAATACACATCAGAAAGATGTTTTTAAGGATTTATAACCTGACCATAAGATTCAGGTGAAATTTATTCAGATAGTGCCAAGGATGGATGAGATGGAGAAAATACTTTATCCAGACATATATATCATGTTTTGTTTTCTGAGTGACATCAAATTAAATTTCCCAAGGTATTTATTTAGATATCTTCATTACTATTGTTCACCATATGAGAGAATGAATTGTTATCCATATGGATGGATAATTTCAAGGATTTTGTTTAATAAATATATGATCAGACTGGTTGAAGCAAGAGTAAAATGTCATCATAGTAATGTGTTGAATGATATAACTTTAAGAAAACTTAGATTTTTCTAGAGAACTATGAAAGGAAAATTTGTACCTATTGGATATGAGGAAGAATAGAACTCAAGATATTTTTCTCAGGGGGAGCAAACTGGTGTTCAAAAGGAGAGAGTAGTTGAATCTCGAAGAGATGCAGTTTCACTACCATCCAAAAGAAGGCTTAGATTTAACACTCAAGAAGAAGAATATGAAGAACAAAGTCAAGAAGGACTTGTTATGAAACCTAAAAAAAGAGATTCTCCTCAAGTTGAAGAGAAAATGTTTGCTTCTGGAGAAGCAACATGCTCAGTTCATTTGGAAGAAACAGTTATTGAAGAGTAAGTTTAGGTGGAGAGTCAAGATAGAGAGCTTGCGATTGTATCTCTGGAGAATGAATCGATAGTACAGAGCATTCTAGTGGAAATAGTTCAAGAACAAAATATTTAATTTGAAAATGTTCAATCAGATTTTTTTAGTGAAGAAGTTACTGAACAAGGAGATGTTTAAGTTGGACAGATTTTACAAGAATTAGTTATAGAAATTCAACCTTTAATGGTAGATCAGACTGTGGGACAGTTAGATTTTATTTCTGGTGGGCAGACTGAAGTTTTGGATAATCAATCATTTTCTTATGAAGAATCTGTAGTGAAAATTTTGGCATATCCCTTTCCTAATTAAAATGAAAATTACGATATGAATGAATATGAGGGGACATCTGATTCATTATCTCATCAAGTTGAAGAATTTGTGATGAAATTCAATAAGTCTCAAGAGGATAATGCCAATCTGTGGCAATAACTGAAAATTGCAAAGAAAAATCTTCTGGATATTAATGATAATACTGTTTCTATAAGGGATTTTGATGCCTTCAAAAGTGATATGTTAAATGAGATTGGGAAGATTAGATCTGAATCTATGTCAAAAATAGATTTTGCAGAATTAAAATGGTACTTGGGCAGTCAGTTTGAATCTGTGAAAGGTTCAGTGAATCGAGACAGTACATATACTCCTACCCCTACAACAAGTCCATATTTAATCATAATATTTTAGTCCATTACATATGTTATGGAAGATATGAATATTCAACTTCAGGATCTTCAATGCAATAGTTCTCCTCTATCAATTTTTTTGGACAATCAAAAATTTCTTGTGGATCAGTTAACTCAAGGATAACCAAGCATTAGATTGATGTTGAGAATTTTTTTAGATAAGTTGGAGCTATTCATGAAGCAAGAAGAAATCATTCATGAGTTTCTGAAATTCAACATTGTGGATAATCTATTTTTCAATAATTATTCCAGGCAGTTGAAAATTTAGCTCAGAGATAGTTTGATGAAAAATCTGAGATTGCAGATGGATGATCCAAAGGACATGTTTGAAGCCATAAAATATTCTCATCCAGCTAATCCTTATCCTTATTTTTTCTTTCCTACCTTTAACCATGGAAATGACAGTTTTTTTTGTTTCTCAGTAATAAACTCTATTGTATTCATGTCTTTATTAATCAATGATTTTGTCTGCTATCTTTGTGTTATATTTTGTAATTTTCTTTTGTATTTTTCTTATGAAATCCAAAATCCATTTCTCTTTATTCATTATAGTTACTTATATATTTCACTTATCATGCTGTTTAATATTAAATGTGTTTTAATATGTTTCTATACTTTCTTTTTGATATAACAAAGGGGGAGAAATTTAGATAAACACAAAATTTCTTTTATTTGATAAATTCAAATATTTCTTCTTTATTAAAATAATTCATGATTTTATTTAGGAAAAATTATATGACACAACATTTTATTTAGATAAATACATACATTTCTGTGAAAACTATCTTTGGGGGAGAAATTCAAATATTTCTTCTTTATCGAAATAATTATGTCAAATCAAAATTATTTTATTTTAATGTTTAAAAAATTCTAAATTATTTTTTCTAAGATTATAATTATTATTTATGAGTTTTTTGATCATAAAAAAGGGGGAGTTTGTTGGGCATGTATTTTCTCAACAATACTCTATAAATATTAATGATTTTGATGCTCACAAATACCCTTATTTGTTTTACTAATTATTTTATTTTGAGTGTATTTCATGAAATTTACATTCTTTATAAATTTTTATCTTAAAATAATATTCAACTATTTATTTGTGAGAAATATTCATTAAAGTGTTTGGAACACTCTTAATCGTATTCTGGAAACACTGTTCACTGTTTTTCATTTACTGAAAATACTATTCATTCAATACATCAAATAATGTAGCGTATGGAAAAAAACCTTATGTTTATGTTGAAAGATCAGAGCGTATGTTTAATTAACCTTAAATTTGAAGAAACTTATGGTTAAGGAATAATATGTTTGGATAAGAACCTTACGTTTTTCAGAAAGAATAAGTATGGTTAAAGAACCCTACATAAGTATGGAACTTTACAGATGTATGGATCATCAACCTTACTTTTATGATCAACCTTACATTGTCAACCTTAAGTTTGAAAAAGTGTATGAATGGATAATCAATGTTATATTTAGAGATCTATGCTGACGTAGATAAACGTATGGATCATCAACCCTACGTTATGAAGTTGAACCCTACATTTGTTATTTTTTCATTTTGTGAAGGAACCATACGTTTAACTTTTTCAACTTTGAAAATTTTAATTTACGTCTTTATCAGATCATTTTGAAACAGTATTTGCGGAATGTTAGGGAAATTTAAAACTCAATTTCGATTGATTCAAATCTCATTTGAAATGATTTAAATATACATTTATAGAAGATATTTTCTATCCTATTCTTAAGGTAAGTTATGATTACTCTGATCTACATTATTTGATTTTGAATTTACTTGATTTATCAGGCATATTTTGAGGATATGAAATATTTATACAAGATATATTATTATATATATATCTTTCTTCATTAGATATTTACATACAGTGATCTGGAGATTAATTGGTTGTATATATAATTCTTATTCTTCAAGATTTCTTGTAAAAAAAAACAAAAAATTGATTCACTGCTATAATGATCAAGCATCTTAGATACAAGGACTAAATTTTGGAGATATACAGGTTCAAATCAATAATCATGATGCTCTATTTTCATTATTATTCTTAAAATCAAAGATCTCTTGTGAAACATGATCTCTTCAGATATATTTCAAGATTATTATTCTTTGAAGACAAGATTCATATTTTATTAGTTGTGTGCTGCTGCAACTATGAACTACATCTATTTTTCACCAAACTACATCTTATCTATCTTGATTTTCGACTCCTCGTATTTAGTCGTGGTGGAGTGTAAGATTCTCACACTAAGCTGTGGTTTTATCGGTTCCCTATTAAATAACCAGAAGGCTTTATTTTGTAAGCCTTTGTTTGTAAGTGTGACAACTATCTGCACTCAGTTGTGGATCGGTCTTATGATACGAGGACCATACTAGTGAAATTAACCAAGCCCCTAGAGAGGGTTATTGGTGGAGTAAACTAGGGCACCTTCATGCCTAGAACCACTATAAATTATTGTGCCTTATTCTTTGTTCATTATCCACTACATCTATATTCTTATACAGAAACACCGCCATCTCTATCTACTATTGATGTGAATCGACAGAATTGTGAAAATTTTAAAAGAATACAATTCACCCCCTCTTGTGTTATCACTATAGCTATTCCTACCTAACAGATTCTCGTGCAAGTCAGGGACAAAGACTTTATAATTCCAATCTACTTAAGTGACCTTCAAGTCTATAAACTGATTAAGACTTCACCCAAGGTAGTGAGCTAGGGGGAGTCGATGAAAATGTTCTAAGGGGTGTAGTATGCTATCCCTAAAATATTGTAAATGCAATGTGTCTGGAATAGAGTGACTATTTATGAACTTATATATTCAACAACTAGTGAATATTAGTGGATTTAGGTACTACTGACACACTGTCAGTGCATGCTCCTTAGACTAGCCCTTAGTGGCGAACCAAGTTAAATTGTTGTGTTATTTCTTTGCATATGATTGTTTGTTTTTTGCACATTACCATCAGATAGGTTTAATAGGTTCTTACTAATGTGGGAATAATATCCATCATTTTAGAAGAAAAATTTGACACCCTAATTTACACCTCCCCTCTCAGGGTGTTCTAGGGTCCTTTAGATTAAAATTTCGAAACTCAAGAAAGAAATCCTTAGGTTGATCAACTGGAAAGCATGCTAATAGGGAATAAACCATAGCTACACCATAAACATCCATCGAATCCTTATGGGGGTGTACACTAGGAAATAATAAATCCAAGGGATCAATTAAAACCAACTCATTAATAAGAGTTCTCAAACTCAAAACACCGTATAAAAAATACTTCCAAATCCTAAGAAGAATCACCACATAACCACTGGTTTTCAAAACATCACAACTTTCCTCTTAAAAACACATTTGAAATAACACAAACTTGATGGATTTTAGACATACCAATGGTATTCCTTAGATTCTCACTCAAAAGAACATTTACGTTTCACCTTGGGCACCCATAAACTCATGCCAATCAGGGCACTCATCTGCCCACTTATCTACACATATCATGCATGTGAGCACCCATGAAAATACCAAAGGTCAAAACAAAACATTCCCATTTTCCAAAATAAAAATTCCACCCAAATTTTTACACTTTCAATCCATTTTCCATTTCAAATTTCACTAATAATTTCAAATTACCACTAACCATTCAATAAAAATCCATTTCAAACTCCACAATTGAAACCATTTCAAAATATAAATCTCGTGATTCCCATTAAAAATAATTTCAACAGCTCAAAAAATCTCATTCCATCAAAAATAATTTGATTACAACTCATTCCTTATCATTTAAAATAAACTTCCAAACCCTCTTTAAAACAAATTTCTATTTTCCAAACAAAAAATTTCATTAAACTCTAGATTTTGATTATAAAAATCCATTTTCTAGAATCTTCCTTAAAATCAATTCTGAAAATCCATTTTTTATTTTTCCAAGAACCCAACCATTACCACTAAAATAACATCTTAATAATTTTAGAACAATATTTTTGAAAACAATTTTCATTATCAAGGAAGACCCAAAAAAATCATAAGAGGGAACTAGTGTCGATAGGTGACTTGGCTATATGATTAGTGGCCATATTCCAATCACACCACCATCATAAACAGTCTTCTAGGACCATGTTCCTAGCTCCACATGGATTTCCAAGACCTATAAGCTCACAGAGACCATTAAACCAACTCCTTTTTCATATCCCAAGCACAAAAAAAAAACAAAATATCCAAAGAAACTAAATAAAACCTAACTTCTCATGGAAAATCAAGGCTCGATCCATGAATTTTTAGCCAAAAAATCCCTCAGACTTGAACCCCAATCTCTGATAGTACTACTTCATCTAACTTGACATACCAAATAACATAGAGCATTCTGAAAGCTAGGTATTATACAGAAACAGCCTCCTCTAATACCATTTTGTCAAAAACCAACCTGGGCCAACCTTGATCTTGACACCCAAGGCAATCCACGATAAGGTCCGATAAACGTTCCTGATCCTCTTGGGCTGACAACTAGTGTTGAGAATCAATAGAGCAACCAAATGAAATGATTTCTAACAATATAAATAAATAAACTGAACATTGGAAACAAAACAGATAATACCAATATATATATATATATATAAATAAAATCTGAACATCATTTACAAAGCTTAAAATATAAAAAAACTATACCACAAAACCCAAACTAGAACTAAAAACCACAATGTCTCCATGTGACCCCGAGGGTCACTCTCCGATACCAAAACCAACTATCACCCATGGAGATCAAAACTAAGCTAGAACCTACACCAAAGGCTAAAATAATAAAGAACTACATGTGTGAGTATTAAAACTTTGTAGGCATGGCCAAACAATCTATTCCTAATGCACTTCCTTTCAATAAAGTAACATCAATTTCAAGTTTGAAATACAGTATATAAAAACAATATTTTTTCAAATTTTTTCTACTTTAAAACCAAACATGGTCCATTTACCTTTTTACCATTTAAAACCACACTCTTTTTCAAGTAGGAACCATATGAATTTTAAAAGTAAAAGTTAATATTTTATTTATAAGAGAGAAAGAGAGTAAAACATTTCCAAAACATTTTTTTCCATAAACACTTGAAAACATTTTATCATTATTGGAATAAAGCCACACTACTCAAGAAATAATCACAAAAATCATACAACAAGGTAAATGGTAAAATATCATATAAGAGAATCTAACGAACTGTGCATCACAAGCATTCTCCATAGACAACTAAGTTCCAATAGACATGGGTGAACCTATGAGCTCATGAATAATCCATAACATACTAATACACATTGAATCATCCCAGAAAGCATGCCTCACTTGATTAAATAAACAATTTCCTCACATGATAGACCACCCCCTACATGGTATATACCGAGGGAAACTATCACATAGAAACAATGACAAAATATATCCCCATGCTATGGACAATTTGCCAGTGAATAATCTAAGCTAGTGCAGTAATTGTTCTTAGAAAATACGCTCACTATGACAAGTTCCCATGTAAATATGTAAAGAGGATGATCCAACTGATGCCAACCAATCATCAAATCTTATGCACACGTATATAATAATAATTCACACAATAAGAATCAATCTACTTGCTCTAAGGACTAATTTCTTTCCTTGCAACTCATAGATATTAAAGGAGTCCACACCAAGGATCTACCATTATGCACAAAATAAATGTGTCATTAGGAGTCAAAAGAAATTAATTCCCACCCATTCAACATAAAAAAGTCAAGAATATTATCCAAGGAGATTTTTCTTAATATAAATTTTCATCAATTTCACAAAAGTTCCAAACGGGGCACACATCATCATCACATTCCATACAATTTTCAAAATCCAAGTACATGCTTCCTTTAAATACCAAACCACTTTGAAAATATTTCAAGAAACCCAATTCATCATTTCATATGCCAAAATATCATTTAAAAAGAAAAACCATGCTTTAAATATCATAAATTTCATACAAAATTCAACCGGGAATTTCATCGGACACTTGGTGTGCATAACATAACAAAACAATTCCATTTATCTCAAAACAAAGAAAAAATCACCAATTTGCACACCAAAAAATTGTTTTAAATATCACAAATCACTATTTAATATTCAAGGGTGGTGAAAAAAAGAAACAAGTGATTCTTAAATTAAAAGGGCAAGTGCAAAGGGAAACCTACCTCAAATCACATGCACTTTGACAACACACACCCAAAACCACCTCGCAAAGGTCTTAATAAGGAAGAAAAATTACAAGGAACCTTAAACACACATAACCCCCAACATAAATTAAGGATAACATGATCCATATATCCAAATGACCAAGGGCGAAGAGGATATCAAGACAAAATGGAAGGAGAAGGTAGTGGAAGAGAAGAGAAAATATTACCTTGAGAAATCGCCCTTAAAACTTGGAGAAATCAATAGATATACACCAAGGGAGGAAGAATGTGGCTTGAAGAACCATGTAGATATTTCCCTAGGGATTTACAAACTAGGTATAGGAAGAAATTAATTGATTGGGGTTAAAAATCCCAAGAGGGAAAAAGAGTCATTTCACATTTTTAATGTCCTGGGTAGCTCGTACGGTTTGGTAAACCATGCACCAATCGTGCGGAATGGTTCTACTATGAGACAATGGATTCCTTCATGATTTAATAATGGTTTGACTAACCATGTGTGGACCATGCACCCTCAACCATAAGTGCACCAAAGCTCACATAGTTTCTCGGGATAGGCCACATGGTTTCCTCTAACCGTGCGCCAAGAGAAAAAACCCTAAAATTCAAAATTCAAAATCGCCACACCCAGAACTTGATCAAAAATACCAAGGTCAAAAGATAAATCAGATCATAGGTCAAAGATAAAAATCTAATTGTAAAAAATGACATACAGATCATCAATGGCGGAAGAACTCGATGCGCGTACGGTGCGAGTTGGTTCATACAAAGCTATGTGAATTGGTTTTTTGGCCTCCAAATGGCCAAAACCCACCAACTAGAGATAGATCCACCAATTTTAGGAAATGAAATAGTAAGATATGAAGACAGAACAACTGGATCTAGATTCCTAATCATAGATTTGAAATTCTTTAAAAAAGTTGACTACACACCATGTAGTTCGATGAACACACAGTGTGTAGCCCCTATACTATAATGGCTAGGGTTTTGTGGATTTATAAGTATCACACACTATGTAGGAGGCCCACACACTATGTGACCTTATGATAGCGGCCTGAAATGTACTTCAGGTGTACACAGGCATGGGCATGTCCAGATTTCAATTTGTTTCAACTCATGATTTGAAACCTCATCCTGGCCATTTGTTTGGGGGTAGTATGGTGTTGATGTTTTGTGTTTCAATCCATAATTCTGAAGAAGGGAAGACAAATTTCAATTGAAAAAGTGTGTCCCTTGTTCATTGATGATGTCCTTTGGTACTCCAAACCTATAAAAAATATGTGTCTTGAAAAATTACACTACAACATGAGAATCATCATTCCTGGTGTCCTTTGCCTCTACCCATTTACTCATATAATCAACCGCAACCAAAATATACAAAAAACCAAATGAACTAGGAAAAAGACCCATAAAATTTATGACCCATACATAAAAAATCTCACAGAATAATATGGGTTATTGGGGCATCTTATGTATCCTATAAATGTTCCCAGTGTGTTGGAAATGTGAGAAAAACTTATAAAATACATGAGCATCATGGAATAAGATAATCCAACATAATCTAGATTCTAAGACTTTCCTAGCTATTTTTTGGGGTCCAAAGTGTCCACCATAAGAAAGTGTATGAAAAAAATATAAAACAGATTGAAACTCATGATCTAGAACACGCATCCTAATAACTTAGTCACTACATATGCACCATAGGTAGGGATCATCCCACACATAAAATCTAGACTCACTCTTTAACTTTTTTACTTGATATTTCTTTAAATTTGAAGCAATTTTAGAGGAAACAAGGTAGTTAACTAAATAATCATACCAAGGATACATACCTGAGATGGAATAAATATTCTCATTGGGGAAAGTGTCCTGAAGTGGTACCTAGTCCAAGGTTTCAGCCTCTAATGTGTGAGTAAGAATACTAACGTGGTTTTCCACCAAGTTCTTTGACCCCTTCTTGTCCTCTATCTCAATATCAAATTCCTGAAGAAGCGACATCCATTAAATAAGTCTAGGATGTGCATATGGCTTCTTCAAGAAGTACCTCAGAGTTGCATGGTCCAAAAAAACAACTACTTTAGAGACCAATAAATATGAACGGAATTTATCTAAAGAAAATATGAGGGTAAGAAATTTTTTCTCTCTGTATGTGTAGTTTGATTGGGCTGAGTCCAATTTCCTTGATACATAATCAATCACATGTGAACACCCCTCCACCCTCTATGATAAGATTTCTCCAACTATGAAGTTTGAATCATCACACATTAGCTCAAATGGAATGTCCCATCATGGAGGATGTATGATCAGTGGAGTGGTCAGACACTATTTTAGCTCGTCAAAGGAAGTCCTACAAGAATCATCAAACAAAAAATCATAATCCTTTTGAAGTAATCATGAAATAGGAAGATAAATCTTACTAAAATCTTTGATGAAGTGCTGATAAAATCCTGCATGCCCTAGGATAGATCTAACATCATACACACATGAAGGATAGGGTAAGAATGAAATAATACCTACCTTAGATCTATCAACCTCTATCCCATGTTTGGACACTATATTTCCTAAGATGATCCCATTCTCTACCATGAAATGACACTTTTCAAAGTTTAAACCAGATTCTTCTCAATACAATGATTCAAAACCTTTCCCAAACTAGAGATATAATCATCAAATGAAGACCCATAAACTATAAAATCATCCATAAATACCTCTATGTAGGTCTCAATAAAATCTGAAAAAATACTCACCATGCATCTCTAGAAGGTACCTGGGGCATTGCATGGAATCCTTCAGTAGGATAATATACTGAATGGACAAGTGAATGTTGTCTTCTCCTAATCCTTCAGAGCTATATGAACCTAAAAATATCCATAAAATCCACCCAAGAAACAATATTGTGTTTTCTTAGCTAGTATCTCAAGCATTTGATCAATAAATGGGAGGGGAAATAGTAATTGAGAGTGGATTGATTTAGTTTCCAATAATCAATACACACACACCAACTATTTTGCACCCTCATTGGAACTAACTCCTCTTTATCATTTTTAACAACAGTAAAACCACTTTTCTTAGGCACAAACTGAATAGGACTTACCCACTGTGAATCTAAAATGGGATAAATTATACTTGCCTCGAGCAAATTTTCAACCACTTTTTAACAAATTCTAGAAGGGTTGGATTGAGTCTCCTTTGTGTCTGCCTAATTGGTTTTTCCCCATCCTCTAGAAGAATCCTATGCACGGAAATGGAAGAGCTAATACCTGATATGCCAGCTAAGGTCCACCCAATTTCCCTGATGTTCTCTCTCAAAATATTCAAATGTTTTTCTTCATGTTCAAAAGGAATATTGTTAGCAATTATAACAATTAATATCTCACCACTCAATAAGTATGAGTATTTAAGATTTGGTGGCAATGTCTTGAATTCCAATGTAGGAGGGTGATGTATAGATGGAGAAATTGAAGGAACTAAAATATGTGCACAATGAAAATCAGTATCAGAATATACATCATCAAAATTAGAGAATAAAGCATCAAATCCATGAGTATAGCCAATAAACATGTCATAATTATAGTTTATATGATCAAAATCAGAATATGAATTCATTTCAAAATCAAATATAAGGGAGGTTTGTGCATTATAAACCGATGTGGAAGTGCTATTACACATCAAAACAGAACCAATGATCATAATCTCCTTAAATATAGGATAATAAAAATCCATAGGGTTTTTACTTGGTGGTTCAAAATAGGAGATAAAAAAATCAGAATGGTCCTATGAGGGGTACTTCATGGAGTCTATAACATTAAATATCAAAACTTCATCTCCAAACTCCATGTAATGTGTACCCTCATGAACATTTATGATAGTTTATGCAGTTTTGAGGAAGGGAATACCTAAGATAACAGGATCATGAGAACTTACCTGATCATCCTCCATGTCAATCACATAGAAATCTACTATAAAGATCATGTATCTTACCCGAACAAGTAGATCCTCAAGGAATTTGGCTGGATATTCTATAGATCTATTCACTAACATCACCACTACTCTCATCAGCTTCAACTCACCAATAAGTAATGAAGATAATATGGAGAGAGACATCACATTTATAGAAGCACCTAAATCACATAAAGAATCAAAAATGTGTAACTCCCCTATGGTGCATGGTATGGTGAATTTCCTCGAATCCTTGCACTTTGTTGGCATTACTAGAGTTGGTGTAATGAGTGCCAATGCATTACTTCCAAGATTGATCCTATCATTTCTCTTAATCCCTCTTTTATTGGTACAAAGTTATTTTAAAAATTTGGCATACCTTGGTATTTGGTTAATAGCTTCAAGTATAGGGATGTTGATCTCAACATGCATGAATGTGTCTAAAACCTCTTTTTACATTGCTTCTTTATCCATATTCTTAGTTTGTACAACTTTTTTTGTAAATGGAATGGGTTTGGGAGGAATATCATCAATATTTTTATTACCTTTGTCTATCTCCTTAGGTTTCTCATCAATTGTTCTTGAATGGGGATTCTCCGGAGTTGAGGTGAATCCCAGTGGAACGATAAGTGCAGATGTATCAGTTGTTTTCTTCCCACTTCTCAATGTGATGGCACTGACATTTCCCTTGGGATTTGGAGTAGGTTGGGAAGGAAGATTTCTAGAGTTCTTACTTACCAGTTCATGGAGGGAAGTGGAAATATGGCCCATTTGATTCTTTAACTCCCTCATCTATGAACCTTGACTCTTTATCTCATTATATTGATTAAGAACAATTTGTTTCAAAAGATCATTAGTATTAGAATCTACCTTTGCTTAAGAATTCCCTTTTTTTTACTTGTTTATGCTTGTGCTTCAAATCTCCTTTGGGGTTTTTGGAAACCCTACTAGTAAGGAGGAGGTTACTGGAAGTTTTGTTTAAAATTGGGCCTTTGTTGTTGTCCATAGACATAACTCATGTCCAATTGATCCTTCCACCCTTGGTTGTATGTCGGAGAAAAGGAATCATGCTTCTTCTGGGGATGTGGTTGTTGTTGTTGCCGATATGGTCTCTCAAAGAATACTACTGCGTAATCCTCCGTCTCTTGTAATTGGGGGAAATAATCAGTTAGGTGGCCTATTTCAGTGTAAATGACACAAGGCCTTTTAGGAGAGGGTTAGGATGTCTTTTGTGCCAAATAAATATGCCTCTCCATAGTATTCAATTGTTCTAACTTAGTATCAATTAAATGACTTTAAAGAGAAGATAAACTTACTTGGTGTACTCCTCTAACATGTGGTGTACCTCAATCACCAAATTGTTGGGAATTTTATGCCATCTTGTCAATCAATGCACATACTACTACTAGTGTTTTTTACACCAATGCTCCTCTAGTTGAGAAATCCTCCATGATCCTCTCCATAGGTGTGAGTCCTTCATATAAGTATTGGATGGGGAGTTTCTCACTAATTTTGTGATGTGGATAGCTTGCACACAACTTCTTGAATCTCTCCCAGTACTCATACATTGACTCCCCATGTGCTTTCTTGATCCCATAGATCTCCTTTGGATGGAAGTTTTCCTTGATTTTGGAAACAATATTTTTAATAAAAGATGTTTTAAATCATTTCAACATGTTACATCTTCAGGTTGTAAATAATACATTTAATCCTTTGTAGCTTCATCAAGTGAAAATGGGAATTCTCTTAGTTTTATTTGATCTTCATAGACATTTCTTGGTTTTAGGGTTGAGTAAACCAAATTAAATTCGTTTAAATGTTTGTTTGGATCCTCACTAGATAATCCATGAAACTTTTAAAGAAGGTGAATCAACCCATATTTCAATTCAAAGTACGATTCAAGATTTTGGTATACAATACAATTTGGTTTATAGTTAATATCCAGTGCAACCAATTCTCGAATGGTTCTATTAAGTTTATTATTATTTTCATCCATTGGTTCTTTTTTTATGTTAGATTTATAAGTGATTCCAATTTCAACGTTGTTAGAGTGTAGGAATTCCCCAGTTGGGTAAATGTTGACACTTCATGTAGACCGAGATTGTCTTATTCAAGTCCTAAGGCTACATTCAATCTCAGGGTCAAGATCAAATAGATCCTTGGGATGAGATCATGTAATAAATCATAAAAATTGTGAAAATTAGACCATAATATCATGAGGATAAGTTTCAATTGATGTTCTAATAGATAATAAAAGAGAGAGGAATAAAAAAGACAGAGAGAAAACAAATATAAATTGAGAAAAGGGAAATAACAAGGAAGAATGAATATAAAACGAAAGGATAAAATAAAAGTAAACAAATAACTCTAATTATTTGAATAAAATACTTGCATCCCTGGTAATGGAACCAATTTTAAATGTGATATTATGGGATCTTTCAAATGATGTTTATTTTTTGGTTATTTAGGTGAAGTAGAGTGGCTGACCAAGGTCATCTCTCAAAGGAGGAAGTAATTTTAAAAACATAATAAATGTATTTTAAAAATTAAATAAAAGAGAATAAACACACTACCTAAAAGTATGCGTTTTTTATCATTTATAAGACTATAATAATTATGTTAGAAGATGATTTTATATTTTTTTGTTCTTTTTTTCTTTGAGAAAATGCAACGAGAATATTTTTTTAAGAAAAATATTTTAAAGGCGTAATCGATATAACTATACTTATTCATTCACTTTTTATCATTTAAATTAATATCATCTTAATTATGATCCCTTAATTTTTAACCCTCAAACCCTCTAGGAGTTAACTTAACCACAAAGATGAAATGAATTTAACCCTAGTATAGCTTCGGAACATGCAATTGTAGCACCCTACTTTGATTTTCATTCTAAGGATAGATTATGTTCAGTGGGGAATTATGGAAAATATCCAATTTGGAAATAAGTATTAATTGAGTTTAGAGATTATATTTTAACTCTATAAATTGATCTTTTGTGGTTTTTATTACCGATTAAGATCACGCTCTCATAATTCACACAATACTCGATCTCACGTGTTTTGTGTTAATTGTTCAATTTATTGATTAGTTTAATTTAAATTAAAAAATAAATTAATAGACCTTATTAAGTTAATTAAAGTAGCTCATTTATTCAAAATAAATGAATGAATAAGGTTATATGTATATCAATTACTAAAAAGAACTACTCTTCCATGGGCGGTGTAGTCATCGTAGAAACGTTTTGCATGTGAAAAGGTTTAGAAAGGGTATAAACCAATATCATTTCTACTCTTTATTACAGCCCAAATAGTATGATTAAATAAGAATATAATTTAACAAAATAGAATAAAATATAAGAAATAAAATAGGAACAAATAATTTTATTATGAAAACACAAACATTACAACATGGGAAAGAGAGGAAAGCTTCAATGAAGGGATCCTTTATTCAAGAGCTCCACCTATGAGTATAGAGAGTTAAATAACCTCAAAGGTGATGAGAGGAATTATATATAACTCTAAATTGGTAGTAATTAACTCCTTGGTCTAACTTCCAAATGGGGTTCCCAAGATTCCAATTTATATCCAAAATAGGAAGTGATTTTGGGCACCCCGATTTCAAGATACCACTTGAGTATCAATTTTGGGTTTGTAAATGACCTTATATCGACTTGGAAAAAAGAAAAAAGTTGTATGAAAGAATATTGAATGTATAAATGTAAAATTTTGTGGCTAATATACAATTACAACATGAGATATTGCCGAAATACAAAACCAAATTGTTGACTTCATGCAAATTATGTCCCTTGGACATATTAGTTCATATGGACCCTTTGATGGATGAATTGGGATTTAGTTTTTTGAGTTGAGTTGTATCCCATTATATTATGTAGAGTCACACAAAATTTCATCCCATTTGGAGGTATGAATTTTGTAAAATGTGCAAAATAGTGGACATATGTCCTTGGGATTCCATGCAGTTTGACCCATTTTCCTTATAGATCATCTCTGACCCTCCAAATCACCTCCTCCTACAACGAAATCATCAAAACTAGAATAATTACCCTTTTTAAAATTGATTAAAATTTAATAATTGAATCAAATTGGATATGAAATTTGAGATAATATTTGTAATTTTAAATACAAAACAAGTTTAAAACAGTGATGTAAGGGTGAAATAAAGCAGTGAATCATGATGCGATCACCAACCAGGAAGCTTCTCTGCTATCACTACACCAGTAAGAGCTTCTATACTACCAAATAAGGAGATTATATACTCTATGATACTCATACCAGTTGAGTGGCCTAGTTAAGAGACTAGTGACCCAAGTGTAGGGGATGTGGAGTATCTTGGTCCATTTCGAGAGCGTCACAGGTCCAACAGTAAGGAGGTGATAGTGGGGAGACTATACCCTCATGATCAGAGTAGTGTAAAGATATATTAGATAATAAATAATAGAGAATAGTGGAAGCAGTAATAAATGAAATACAAAGTAGTAGAAGAATAATACAAACTAAAAATAAAAGATTCCCAATGCCAATATACTATAATGCATGCATGTCCAGATGATGATATACATAAAGTAAACAATAAACATACAACCAGAAACAATATACAATATAGTACATAAATAAAGAAAAAAAAAACGAAAACTCCAAGAGTGAATTCGATGAGAATCTCAAGCTCCAGCATGGTCCTGTGCTCCTAACTCCTAGGTACATGCTAAACAACACAAACAATCAACCATAGTCATGAAAACATAAGGTCTACTCGGGTACCCTAGTGAAATGGAGGCCCGAGTAGGGTGTGAGATATAAATCATAGTAGGTTACCACCCATGGTGTCTAAAACTAAATCCAATTTGAAAAAATATAAATTAATGTTGTGTGCAGGTAATATGAATAAATAAAAAATATTGAAATAAACAACAATCGGCCTACTCAGGTTCCTACAGGACACTTGTTGACTCTACCTGCTTTGGATCATTACTGAATAAGTGTCTAAACTGAAACCATAGGTATATAGTAACAATACATACATAGTATAGTGATATATTACATCCACCTATATGAACCAAGTACGTGCAGATGTAAGTCGCTATATGACTAGAATACTAGGTGCTAGTTGGACTAACCGTAACCCAGTCATCCATAACCAGTTTAAATGAGCTTATAATATCAAGCAATATGTTACATGTCCAAAATCCTAATATAGCATGAGACTTCATGAATGAAACTCAGTATGGTGAGTGAGACATTATGTCAACACTCTAAATAGGGAGCGTGGTGCTTCAGCCTAACGTTCTACATAGTATTAATGGCGTGAGACGTCATGAACCCAACACTCAATGTAAGGGAGCATGATTTTCTACCATGATCAATAGATCTCTTAACATCATTCCACATCCAATTCAAGGCATAATTATATACAAATAATAAACAATAACAAGATACACGAGGTATTACCTATCATACTCTACATTTAACAAGCCTATTTATAATGAAGGGCATTCCATTTTAATAATAATTTGAATTAAGAATGTACTTAAGCATGAAATGATCGATGTGGCCTAGCCACCCTTTAAAATTCATTTAAAATATTCAATTCATCCAAGGAAGCCAAACCATCATGAATGTGCCATTACATTTATATCAAACAACTCACTTAAAGGAATAAAGCCACCATGAATAAACTATTCAACAAAAAACATTCCATTTAATCTACTCAAGCATGGAAATTTGTTTTATAAGGTTTAAGGAGAAGACACTTAGGAGGTATCATGGTCAATTGGAAATTTACCTACTTGGAAAATCCCATCTATTAAGCAAGATATTCAATTTAAGGCGTGAGGATCAATTTAAGCACATTTATCCAAAAAGGGGAAATTCTACTTGGTACACCCAAGGGGTGTACATAAATATGTCCAACCACCTCTCATCAACTAAAAAAAGGTTTAATAGGTATGTATTAAGGTGTGAGGATCAATTTAATATGAAGGAACCTACTATAAGGTGATTCTCAGAAAAAGGCCGGCATGCGACACACTGAAACTTTTCAAAAATGACCAAAAATTTTAGGAAAAATCCATAGACCACCTACCACATACTTAGGATGATCTACTTGTCCAATATCAAGCTCTGATTCAGTCTAGTTTAGAAGAAATAAAAGAAATAGACATCCACCCTGAAAATAGAGAAAATGAGCTTGCACCTTGATAAATTTTTCAGGAGAATATTAAACAAATAATGATTACAAAGGAATTAAGAGCTTACCAATGTATATCCATAGAGACTGACAATTCTCAAATCAGATGACTAAGGGAGGAGAAAACATGAATCCTAGGTAAGGCTTGGGAGACACCCATGATGCCAAGGATAAGAGGTGCCCACTGGAGGAATGGGAGAAATAAAAGGGGGATTTTTTTAAGTCATTAAAGGAAGAAAGTTAATTTCACTGTAAAAATTATGCCACACGGTTTGGACACATAGTTTGGACAAACTGTGTGCTAACTATGCAACAACCTTTTCCTAAGAAACCCACCTCACATGGTTGTGCCATATGATTTTCCTAATGGTTTTCCAACTGTGTGATGAATAGTTCTTAGGTACTTCCTAAGTGGCACTAACCATGTAGGATAGGTTCATGGTTTGGGAAAACTGTGCACAAAACATGCATGACACTTACACTCCTTTGATATAGGTTGCACGATTTGCTACCAAGGGCCACACACTTTTAGAAAAATCATGCACCTCTTTCAATGCACCCAAACTTGTGATTTCTGAGCTCTGGTGCTCCTGAAACTCGATGAGACACCTAGGGAACCTCTGAGGCCTTTACCCAAGTCTAAAAACAACACATTGAAGTGTCAAAACTCTTGTAATTATGTTCCAAAGCTCAGTTAAAATAGAAACCCATCCAGTAAATTTCAAAAGTTCAAATTCATTTTTATTTTCATCCAGTTATAAAACATAGGTTGTCACATATATGGGTGAGATATATCTCATGGTAGGGTGAGTGGGGGTTGTGATTAAGTTACTGCATCCCATCACCCATTAGTTGGTGAGTATAGCCCTTGGTGTATTAGAATATTCCAGCATCTAGATTCCTTCAGTTATAGAGGATTTTATATATGTCTTCCCTAAGGATGTTTTGGGGCTTCTTTTGAGGTGGGATGTGGAGATTTATAACAATATTTATCCCAGTACTACTCTGATTTCTTCTGCAGCAAATCGTATGGAACCTACCGATCTTTAGGAGCTACAGTTGCAGTTAGAGGACCTTTGAGAGAAAGGTTTTATCAGGACCAGTGTGTCCCCCTGGGTAAATCTGGTGTTGTTTGTGAAAGATGTGGATGATAGATTATAGATTTTCATTGATTATAATCACCTAAACCAGGTCATGATAAAGAACAAGTACCCCTTGATGAGGATTGATAGAATCTTTGACCAATTCTAAGAAATGAGATGGCTCTTGAAGATCGATATTAGGTCTGGATACCACCAATTGAGGATTTTCAAGACTGATATTCTAAATCTTTCATTTTTATGTCACTACAGACACGATGAGTTCCTGTTTATTCCCTTTGGTGTGATGAATTCCTCTTCCATGTTTACACCTTTGACAAACTAGGTATTCTAGACATACTTAGACTAGTTTTTGGTTGTCTTAATTGATGACATACTCATCTACTCTGAGTTAGAGGAGGAGAATGTGGATCACTCGAGAAAGGTATTAAATTTTTTTTAGGGGCACCAAATTTATACTAAGATCTCAAAGTGACAATTCTGGATTCATGAGGTTCACTTTTTGGGGAATGTCCTTTCTGAGCATGGTTTAGTCATGGACCTAGAAAATATTGATGTAGTGTTTTCTTAGGATCCACCAAAGAGCATGTCAGAGGTGTAGAGTTTTCTTGGCTTAGTGGGGTACTACCAGAGGTTTTTGGTAGAATTATCTAGGATTATAGCCACTTTGACTGCCTTGATGTGGAAAGGGTAGCCTTTTACCTGGTCTAAGTAGTTCCATAGGGTCTTTGAGGAGTTAAGGATAAGGCTAAAGAGTGCTATTTTTTTGAGATTACCAGAGGAGGGTGTAGAGTATATCTTATATTGAGATTCTACAAGATCTAGGATTAGCTACATGTTGATTTAGTAGCAAGTAGTTATCCCATACAGGTTGAGGTAGTTGATAACCCATGAGAAGAACTTCACAACTCATGAACTAGTGCCAGAAGTAGTTGTCTTTTCTTTGAGAGTGTGGAGGAACTATCTTCTAGGGGAGAACTCCATGGTTTACTCAGACCATTAAAATCTTAGGTATGTCTTCACGTAGTGAGACTTGAACCCGAAACATCAAAACTAGTTGGAGTTCATAATAGTCTATGAATTTGAGATAGTCTATACTCCAAGGAAGGACAATGTGGTAGCATATTCTTTAGCAGGAAGTCCCAGGCTTTCTTGGTGCTAGAGGCTTCTGAGTAGTTGGCTTCCTTGCAGCTGATCTTAGTAGAGTAGGATGGTGTAAATTTTCCTTAGTTGATGGTGTTGACTCACTAACTTCTTTAGTGTGTGAGGGAGTCCCAATTGAGAGACATCAACTGTGAGGTCTTGTGTGACCAGATGTCTATAGAGGATTCACTAGATGGATATTCTGAAGGAGGGAACCACGTCATCATTTTCCAAGGATAGATGATGGTCCCAGTCGCGATGTAGGAGGAGGTGATGTGAGAGTTTCACACCTCACCTTTGGTTTCACATCTCGGTATAGGGAAGATTAATAGAGACCTTTAGTAGAAGTTTTGGTGGTTTGGCATGAGACAGAGCATGGTAGAGTTTGTATCACAATGCCTCACCTATCAGCAGGTGAAGGATGACCACCAAGTTACAACAGGTTTATTTTATTCCATTGAGATCCCCAAGTGGAAGTGGGACAACATATCCATATAATTTGTGATGGGACTCCCAAAGACAATGAAGGGCCATGACATGATCTGAATTAGACTTGATCAATTCATGAAGTCTGCACACTTCCTTGCTATCAAGGAGTAGAGTTCAGTGCAGAGTTTAGGGAAGATGTATGTACGAGAAATTATTCACCTTTATGGGGTGAACTTGATGATTATCTCCAATCATGATGCGATATTAACATCATAATTATGGAGAGGTCTATAGGAGACATTTGGGACCCATATGAGGATGAGTACAACCTTTCACCCCCAGATAGATAGGCAAACTGAGTTCACTATCCAGGTATTGGAGGATATTTTGGGGGCTTGTGTGTTAAACTTCAGATAGATCTGGGAGGATCACTTGTCTTTGGTATAATTTTCATACAATAATAGATACAACTCTATTATCATTATGTAATATTTTAAGGCCCTGTATGGGAGACCCTTAAGGTCACCCTTGTGTTGGAAAAAGATCGGCAGGATGTCTCATGTGGGTTTAGAGTTGGTGCAGGTGATGATAGAGAAGGTCCAGGGCATCTGTGAGTGGATAAGAACATCCTAGAGTAGACATAAATCTTATGCAGATCCACATCGTAGTCCCTTGGAGTTAGAGAAGGGAGACCACATTTTCCTGAGAGTCACCCCATGATGAAGATTGTGAAGATTTGGTTGGGGAGGCAAACTATCCCTAAGGTTCATCAAGCTATTCGAGATCTTGCAGAGGGTTGACATGTTTTCTCACTACCCCACCCTACCCCCATAGTTGGATAGAGTGCACAACATCTTCCATGTGTTGTAGATGAGGAGATACATGCATGCCCATACACACATTATCGACTAGGGTGAGTTTAATATCAAGGATAGATCCACCTTTGTGAATTACCTAGTGGCAATCGAGGATTAAAAGGAGAGGACACTGCATGGTCAGACCATCCCCTTTGTTCATGTGTTATGGTAGCATGAGAATCTGTAGGAGATCTTCTGAGAGCGGGAGAGCTAGATGCGATCTCAGTATCCCAAAATTTTTGTTTAATTTTTCTTTTTGTGGATGAAAATCTTGAGGGAGAGAGTGATGTTGAGACTCAACTTTTTCCTTGTAAGACTTTAACATATTTATATATATATTTTTAGAGTTAGGCCCTGAGACGTCATTCGATTTCGAGGCCCATTGATCCCGAAATTAATTTTATAAAAATATTTAAAATATTTTATATTGTACGTGCATAGTTTCTTAAAGAAAATGGGATAAATATTAATAAATATTGAATAAGAAATCTAAAACCATAATTGAGTCTAGAAAATGATGTTTACCCTAGGTGTGACTTAAAACTAGTCGGCACAGGGCATTCAGATATGGAGACTGTTGGTAGGGGTGTTTTAATAGAAATAAATAATTAAATTTATTTAATTAAAACACTTAATCTTATTTCCATCTATAAGTATGCTTCCATGATGAATTTTCTAGGGTTATCCATATAAACCCTGGGATAATCCATAAAATTTTTTTCCTCCTTCCATTGGAAAATCACATCCGATGATGATGAATATATAGATCAGAGAAGGTCGAAGCACAACAAACGCAATGAATCCTCTCAATTGTTGATGAACATGTTATTAAATGAAAAATTATCCAATACCCAAGTAGGACTCGTTAATTTATTATTTATTCCTTTTTTTTATTAAATTGATTAAGAAAAATCATTACTTTTATGATCAGTGCTAATTGATGAATGTTGCATGTGCTTGCGTATTGAAATTAATTTGTTCATGCAATTTTTTTCTAACCTTGTATCTCTTGATTGTATTCATTGTAAAATGATTATTAAACCTTTATTTTTTGTGATTTTCTCCCACAAATTCTTCATGTTCTTCACCGATCGGACTATGGGGTATCAGTTCGACATTGTTGGGTGGGAGCGAGCCCGATCAGACCCTCAGATTCGTGATATATTCACATTAAAGAGACATATCAAAAAATAAGGGATATTTTCAGTTAGATTGTAGGTTTTGGGTAACCATTTGATGATCTACATCCAAATCATCAATGGAGGAAGAATTCGATGCGTGCACGGTGTGATGTGGTTCGTGAAAAGCTATGAGAATTGGTTTTTCGGCCATCAGATGGATGTAATCCACCAAAATGAGATAGATCCACCAATTTTGGGTGAATACGAGGCCGAATCTAAAGGCAAAACAACCATATCTGGATGCCCAAGAAAAAATATGAGATTCTATGAAAACGTTGACTACATGCTGTGTAGTTCAATGAATACACAACATGTAGCCCCTATACTGTGATGAATAGGGTTTTGAGAATTTATAAGTATCACATGCCATGTGGGAGGCCCAATCTATCATGAATCAACCATAATTGGGGCTTGAACTATAACTACCCCAAGACCATCTCCATAGGTCAAGGGCGATGAAAAGCACCAAAAGACATATCCTAAATGGGAGGCCTTCATCAAATGTACCTGTATGCACACACACGACCATCTCAATGTAGAAGTGTAGAGGAATAATAATAAAAACATTCAATAACTAGAATATAAATCAAGTATGAAAAAACTCTAGGGTGCACAATATTATGATAGTGAAAACTAAAAAGTAAAGTGAAAAAATAAATTTCCAACAAGAAGATCTCCCAACCTGAAAAAATTGGAAAGTAAAAGTGCTGAGAGAGCCCATCTCCTGATCTCTAAGCTTCGACAACCATACACGACCCAATTCAACAATATCCCTAAGCTCCTCTATAGTCACCACCAACCTATCTGTCATCTTCATAAGACATAATGCGTGCCGGAAAATCCCATACAGGGGTGAGTATATACATACCCAATAGGACACCCTAAAAGCTAAAGGGGGGCTAGGAAGAGACATGTTAGGAATAGATAGTAAACATCTCAATCCAAAGTAAGAGAGTAATCAAACACACACACACACACAAATATATATATGATCAAACTAAGGAATCCCAAATGAGAGAGAAGAGGATCTACATCTCACAGCCCAGTCTAGGAAAAGAGTCACCATCAGTTTCAGAAGTCCATCAAGGATGCCCAATATATTATACATCTACCCAATAGAAAACATATAAGTCTAGCCACTCATCAACACTATGATGAACAATCAAGGGGACACAATCTCTAGGTAGATGAACCATGCCCTGGTACCACATGAGGGTGACACTTTGATGGTTGTGGAACCATGCCTAGCCCGGGTGGTGGGTGCCACTCTAATTCATTAAGGACCCATACCCAACCCGACTGTAGGGTACCACTCAAAAGGTCGAGGAACCATGACCTGCCTTTGTAGGATGGTACCACTCTAGTTCATCAAGGACCCATGCCTATACTAGTTGGAGGGTTCCACTCAGAAGGTTGAGGACCCATGCCCTATCTCCACAAGAGGGTTCCAATCTTGGTCCTTGAGGACCCATGCCTAGACTGGATGGAGTATTCCATTCAGAATGTCGAAGACCCATACCCTATCTATTTAGGAGGGTGCCACTATAGGTCATAAAGGACCCATGACTATCCCAGCTAAAGGGTTCCACTCAAAAGGATGGGTAGAGGACCCATGCCCAACCTAGTTGGAGGGTACCACTCTAGATCCTCTTGTGATCCTTCCTGACCACTGCCATCATCATGCATGACCTAAATAAGTTCCATACTTAGAAAATATCACATCTTATCTCAAAATCCACCATAGATCACACCATCACATTTTAAATGAAATAACACTTAGGATAGGCCACACATAGGAAAAAATCTGAGTCTAAACAAAGGATATATGAGAGTTTGAAGTTTCCTCAAAAGGAAACAAGGGGGTACACATTGTGTGAGGAGACCCACACAGTGTGTGGTCTCGTTACATCACCTGGTCGTGTCCCTAGAGGTACATAACTCACCAACCATATATCACTACATGGTGTGTAGGGAGTCTACACGGTGTATCCAAGCCACTCGGGGTCCCTTCCCATGTACCTTGGCCATGTATATATACCAAAACCATGTTTGTGTACTTTGGTATATGGCATGTCTCTTCACACATGGGGGGGGGGGGGTGTCGAGACATTACCATGTACTCGGTACATGAAGTGTTCCTGGTTGTTCCCATTCTCATGTACTTGGCACATGGCCTGTTTCAAGCCATTCCCATGCCTGTGTACTCCCAGAGTACACACCGAGCCACCAACATGTAGTCACCTAGTGTGTGGGACTCCCACACAACATGTGGATAGACCATCTACTTGGTTCATGTGTTGTGGTAGCATAAGAATGTGCAAGAGAGCTCCTAGGAGTGGTAGATCTAGATGCAGGCTCAATATCCTAAGATTTTTGTATATTTTTTATTTTTGGGGATGAAAATATTAAAGGACAGAGTGATATAGAGACCCAATTATTGACTTTAAATACTTTTAAACATTTATACAAATATTTTCAAAGCTATTCACTAAGATGACATGCGATTCTAAGGCCCGGTGTGTGAGAAATTGGTTTTATAAAATTATTAAATATATTTTATATTATGCATGCATAGTTTATTAAATAAAATGAGATAACTCTTAAATGGAAGATCGAATTAGAAATCTGAGACCATATTTATGTTTGGAACATGATGTTTACCCTATCTGCGACCTAAAACTAGTCGGCATGGGGCGTTCATATATGGAGACCATTGGAGGGTGTGTTTTAATAGAAATAAATAATTATATTTATTTATTTAATTAAAAAACATTAAACTATTTCTATTTAAAAGTATTATACTATGAAAATTTTCACAGGGTTTGCTTTATAAACCCTAGGATAATCCAGATAATTCTCCTCCTCCTTCCGTTGGTGAATCACATCCAACGATGATGAATCTATGGATTGGAGTAGGTCAAATCACAACGAACGCAATGAATCCTCTCAATCATTGGTGAGAATATTCTTTGATGAAAAATGATACAATCTCTGGGTAGGATTTTTAAATTCATGGTTTACTCTCTTTTTGATTAAATTGAATGAGCAAAATCATCCCTTCTTTGATCTTCACTAATTGCTAAATGTTTCATGTGCCCAAGTATTGAAATTAATTTGGTTATGTAAATTTTTTCTAACCCTAGAATTCCTGATTGTATTCATCAGAAAATAATTCTTGACCAATGATTGGTACAACTTTTTTGTTTTTTCCTTTCTCCCACAAATTCTATGTGTTTTTTGTCGATCGGCATACGGGGTATTCGTTCAGCATTGTTAGGCGAGACTAAGCCTGATCGGACCCTTGGATTCATGACATATTCATGTGCAAGAGATGGTTTGACTAATAAGGGATGATTTAGATTAGATTGTGGGTTGTGGGTGATAATTATGATGATAAATGTCATGAACCAACCTAATTTTACCTTGAACCAGACACCGAGGTGATCCAAGAGAAGGCCCGAGAGGCATTCCTGATCCTCCCTGGCTGGGAACTAGTGTCAGGCATCAACAGAGTAACCAAAGGGAAAAATTTCTCCCAATATAAATAAATAAACTAAACAATAGAAAAAAATGGAGCATCCCAATATACATATAAAAATAAAAACTAAACATCATTTAAAAATCTTAAAATAAAACAAAACTATACCACAAAACCCAAACTGGAACTGATGACCATAACGTCTCTATGTTACCCCAAGGGTCACTCTTCAATACCAAAACCAACCATCACCCATGGAAATCAAGAGTGATATGAAACTTATACCAAAGGCTAAAACAAGAAATAACTATAGGTGTGAGTATTAAAACTCATTAGGCATGCCCAAACGATCTATTCCCAATGCACTTCCTTTAAATAATGAAACATCAAATTCAAGTTTGAAATAAAATATATAAAAATAATATTTTCCACACATTTTCCACTTTAAATCCAAAAATGGTTCATTACCATTTTTACCATTTAAAACCACACTCTTTTGTAAATATGAACCATATGCATTTTAAAAGGAAAATGTAACATTCCATTTATAAGAGAGAAAGACTCTAAAATATTTCAGAAACATTTTTTTCCATAAACAGTTGAATTTTTTTATTATTCTTGGAATAAATCCACACTGCTCGAGAATTAAGCACAAAAATAAAACAATAAGATCAATGGTAAAATATAAAATAATATAATATAACCAATAGTGCATCACAATCATTCGTCATAGACAACTAAGTTCCAATAGTCATGGGTGAACCTAGGAGATCATTAATAATTAAAAACATACTAATTCATGTTGACTCATCTCAGAAAGCATGCCTCACTCGATGGAATCAATAATTCCCACACATGCTTGGCCATCCCCTATATGGTACAGTTTGAGGGGCACTATCCCATTGCAAAAATAAAAAAACATATCCCCCTATTATGGGCCACTAGCTAGTGCATAATATAAGTTAGTTCAACAATAATTCTCAAAAAATTTTCTCACTATGCCAGGTTCCCATATAATGATGTAAAGAGGGTGAGTCAGCTAATGAAAACTGATCATCAAATCATATGCATGCATATAAAATAATAATTCACACAACAAGCATCACTTGAGTCACTGACTGATATATTTCCTTACAACTCATAGATCTTAAAGGAGTCCACATCGAGGATCTCCCATTCCTCACAAAATAAATGGGTCACAAGGAGTACACAATGAGGATGTCCCAACCATTCAACATAAACAAGATAAGAAGATTATCCAATGGGATTTTCCAAATATTCATTTTCATTAATTTCACTAAAGTTCCAAATGAGCCACACATCATCATCATATGCCATACCATTTTCAAAAACCAAATAAACACTTTCTTTAAATCTAAAACCACTTGGAAACTCTTTCAAGAAACTCAATTAATCATTTAATGTGCCACAATACCATTTTCAAAGCTAAACCATGCTTTAAATACCATAAATTTATTTCAAAATCCAACTGGGCATTTCATCGAACACTTTGTGTGCATAACATATCCAAATAATTCCATTTATCAAGAAATAAAGAAGAAATCACCACTTTGAACACAAAAAAATTATTCCAAATATCACACATAACTATTTAATATTCAAGGGAGGTTCAAAAATAAATAAACCAATGATTATTTAATTAAAAAGGAAATTATAAAGGGAAACCTACCTCAAATCACATGTCCTTTGACAATGCACACCTGAAACCATCCTGCAAAGGTCTAAAGAAGGAAGAAAAACCACAATGAACCTTAAACAACCCCCCCACCCACATAAATAAAGGGAAACATGAGCCCTATATCCACATGACCAAGGGATAAGAAGATCTCAGGTGAAAATGGAAGGAGGAAGGAAGTGGAAGATAAGAGAGGAGTTTTCCTTGAGAAATCGTCCTTAAAACTTGGATAAATCCATAGATCTACACCAAGGAAGGATGGAGGAGGATTGAAGAACCATATAGAGACTTACCTAGGGATATAAAAACTAGGTAGAGGAAGAAATGGGTAGATAGGGGTTAAAAATCCTGATATTGAAAAAGATTCATTTTACATTTTGAATGACTTGGGTAGCTCTCATGGTTTGGCCGAACGGTTTGGTAAATTGTATGCTAACCGTACAGAATGGTTTTTCCTTGATACAGTGGATTCCTGGAGGATTTTAGCATGGTATGACTAACCATGTATAGTCTGTGAATCCTCAACAATAAGTACACCAAAGCTCGTATGATTTGTTGGGCTAGGACACATGGTTTCCTCTTACCACGCACCAATCGTGTGCCAAGAGAAAAACACCCAGAAACTCAAGATTAAAAACTTTCATAGCTGAAAATTGATCAAAAAACCCAAGTCTAAAGGATAAACTGAATCAGAGGTCAATGATAGAAATTTGGGCATCAAAATTCTCTCAACCATTAAAAATTTCAACCCCAAAAAGTCACAATATCTTTGAGTTGATCAATAAAAGACTAAGTATTCCATAATCACATGACCCACCCTCCTAAACCATGAACATCTCAACCACCTCAAACTGAAAACCATGACTATTTTCTGAAAAAAGTCAAGGAACTCAAACCATTTCCTGAAAAATGACAAGAACACTCAAGTTATAACCTCCACAACCATTATTCTAACAAAACCATTAGGCACACTCCAAAAAATCCCAACATTTACCCAAACCAAAAGGAACTTAAAATTAGATAACTTAAAAAAGAAACCAATATGGATTACCAATAGGGGGAGTCCAAAATGGACTCACCATCATTAGAGAAAAATTAAAACTACTCAAATCTAGATGAAACCTCGATGAGACCCATGGTGGTTCTCCCCACTATTAAGAACCAACTTACTTAAATGAAACAAAACATACCAAAGAGAAAAGGTCTACAAACCAGTAGCTTTCCCCATGGAATGAAAAACCCCCAAAATAAGGGGAAATAATTCGGAAAGGGAAACTCTAACCTAATAAATAGGGTAAAACCAAAATCAACTCACAAAATCTAACCTAAAAGGAATAAACAAACATAATTTCACATAAAAAAAGGAACCACCACTAGAATTAAAGAAAAATAGACAACCACATCTCCTTATGATCAAGGAGGAAATTTTCAACCCACAAGGACTATAAAAAATAATAAGTCTTCTATGCCATTTTCCACCAAATACAACCTTTCAAGACTAAGATTCCATAACAGAGAGGTTTAAACTATCCCCATCCAACACTGGAGACGAAAGCCAAACCAAAGTCCCCCACACCCTAATGATTTTTGACTATGCATGAGCTTCACTTTGGAGCCTATGGATAGATAACTAATGTTTTAAGCATATCCTTCTTCATAGTCAAAAGATAATAGCCCTTGATTGGAATTCATTTTCTTGGGTGACACGAGCGGTCACACAACATCCCAGGAAAAACCAACAAAACACGAGGTTCCATGAGACTTAATTCGCTTATAACAGAAAAACTAATAAATTCTTAAATATAAACACATATCAATTGGAACAAAATTTATTAGAATATTGTCAACACCCCCTTACATTACAAAAAAAAAGATAACACCACCAGGAACAACCACCACAATAGAAAGGGACTTTAAACCGAGCCCAAATAGCACCATACTCCTGCGAACTGGCTTCACATCACTTCCTGGAAACACCCTGAAAAAATTATTACAAGTGACCTAGGAACCTACAAGTATGGAAGATTCAAACACAATAGTTTCTTATGGCCTATCTTACTGCACTGATGACACACCAAGATCCCTTGCCCAGAAGAAGCTGACGAAAGATCCAAAGGCCTTTTAATCCCACGACTAGAACCAATAGCTTTGGGATGCTTCCTCACTTCCTTACTGGAAATACCATTACCACTTCTAGGTACTGAAGGAGGGAATAATACCTCAAGAATGCCTACTAAAATAACTTCAACACAAAAAATTTTCCTCACCACATCAGAAAAATAGGTTAGATTGAACTATGACACCTTCGACTGGAGATCAGGTCAAAGCCCAAACTAAAAATGTCAAGCCTTTAAGGAATCATATGCAACATACTTCAGAAGGTAAGGAACAAGATCCATGAAATTATTCAACCACTCCAACAATATTCCTTCACCCTACTATAAACACCAAATCTCCATTACCTTTCTCAACTTCACTACCTCATGGAAATATTTATGGATGAATGAAACTTAGAAGAACTACCATGAGAGATATTACCAATGATTGTTTCGATATACCAGCTTTAACCACTTCTAGTTCTGTCCTTCAAGCATTAAGGTAGAAAACTTCACCTTCAATGACTTAGGAAACTCAAGGAAACTAAAGTTTTTCTCAATCTTCCGCATCTACTCTTCTGCTTCGAGAGGATCCGCTTCACCATAAAAGAGAGGTAGATTATATTGGAACCAAGGATATTATTTACTAGAAATGGAGTTTGTTTTGTGATTATTATAAATCCACACCAGGTTTATCAAGGATTTTTTAATACAAGTGATCTTATAGTATATTCTGACAATAGTGTTGAATGTGGTGTCATTTCTTGGTGTTTTCTAAATTTTTGGGCTCAAAATCCAAAGTAAGAGGATAACATCATGAAAGGTTATTTTTTTGAATCAATATATAATAAAAATGGTAAAGGAATGGGATTCATGAAGAATATGTTTCATGAAGTGGATCTTGGTGAATGTGCGATGAGTTGATAGTTTTCTCTGTGATTACGAGAAGTAGAGCATCACCAGTGCGTGATGGTTTGACAGAGATCCTCATGACAACAAAAATCTAAATGAAGCTTCAAAAATGGAGGATCTCTATGAAGATGTTTTTGAAAGATCTAAAAAATATGTTACAGGTGGTGGAGAATCATGAATGGTCAAGCCTATAAATATTAGGCTACCCCCACTTTGTTTCACATGAAAATAGTTGCATAAAAGTTAGAGTCGCTCTGATTTCATGAAGGTTGTGGAGATTTTTGAATTTAGTTTTCTATGTGAGCTTGAGCATTGTGAAAAGACTAGTTAAGTCTTTATTTATGCCAATTATTTTGAGTAATGGGTTCTTCATGATGATTGGGTATTCTGTGATGACATAGTGATCTTCGTGAAGATAGTTTTCTTCGCGAAGCAAGTGAGATTTGTGAAGGAGCTTTGCGAACAACAATTTTGAACATATGGTTTTTAGTGAATAGTGATTTAAAAGTGCATCAACTCAGGTCTATGGTGAAAGAAAAGTATTTTGAAATTCAGGGAAAAATATTTTAATTCCAATCTATTGAAGTGACCTTCAAGTTGATAAACTAAGTACAACTTCACCCAAGGTAGTGAGCTTGGGGGAGTCGATGAAAGTGTTCTGAGGGATGTAATATGTTATACCTAAAATATTTTAAAGGAAGTGTTCCTTGAATAGAGTGACTATGTATGAACTTATGTATTCTAAAACTAGTAAATATTAGTTTATTTAGGTATGACTGGAACACTGTGGGTGTATGCTCCTTGGACTATCCCTTAGTGGCGAACAAAGTAAAATTGTTGTTTTTTTCTTTGAATGTGATTGTTTGTTTTCTTCACATTACCATCAGATATGTTTAACAGGTTCCTACCAACATGAGAATAAGATCCATCACTCTAGAAGAAAAAGTTTACACCTTGATTCACCCATCTCCTCTTAGGGTGTTCTGGGGTCCTTCAAGTTGTGTTCGAGTACACAGGTTGCTAGAGTTAAATTTTTCCTCTGTTATTGTCATGGAGAATTAAGTAATTATCAGATGAGTCCCTCTCTTTTAGGGAAGAAAATTACATATTTGGAAAATAGGATGATATATCATCTATGATCTCTTAAAATGGAGGTTCTTTTTTCCATTTCACAAGGGATACATGTCACTAACACAACATGGATGTCAATGACTAAAAGAGATAGGAAATTGCTTGATAAGGTTTCCAAATCATAGAATAACCTTACTACAGATCTATCTGATCAAATATACCTAAATTTGATGAGTTTCACTACAACCAAGTCTATGTGGGAAAAAATATAAAATATATACGAAGGTGAAAACAAAGTGAAATAGGTGAAACTCTAATTTTTTCAAAATATGTTTGATGATTTGAAAATGCATCCTAATGAAAATGAAGATACCTTCTTTAATTTAATTATTTAAATTATTGGAGCTATACGAGGACTTGGTGATGAAATCGAAGACATTGGAATTATAAAGAAAATCTTGAGAAATTTTTCACCCTTGTACATTCCAAAAGTATTATCCCTTGAGGAAAGGGATCTATCTAAACTTTATTTGGATTATCTGTTGAGAAGTCTGGTGGCTTATAAAATGAGGGTCAAACTAAAAGATGCAATAACTTGAGAAATCAAGGAAATGACATTCAAATCCATGAAAAAACTTGAGATTTCTGGAGATAGTGTTGATAAAGGTAATGAAGAAGATGAACTTATTTATCTCTTTTCTAAGAAATTCAATATAGAAAAAGGGAGATTTAAAGGAATGATACTTATAGCCTATTTTCATCGTGGTAGAGTTGGGAACATTGCCTCTCGGTGCTCAAGGAAGTTTGATGATGAATAAAGTGAAGCTAGAAACATAAAATAGCCTTATAAAAGGTTTTCCTAAAAGGGTGACTTTAAATTTAGAAAGAAATTACAGAGAAAGATTTTTTTTCTATAAATAGTAAGATGATGATTTTGAATTTTTTGAGGAAGAAAAATGAGAGTTTAAATCTAGAACCGAAGCATCCATGATGTCTATAGTTAAAAATTCAAAACTATCAGAAGATAAATCTAGAGATAATTAGTTAATTTTTGATGCTGATCTCAAATTGAAACTTGAGGATTCTCTAGGTAAGATTAAGAATCGATGAAACAGAAACAAAAAGTGTAGAGAAGTTATGGAAGAATCATCAGAATATATTTATCATCTTGAAGCTAAAATTGATTGACTAGAAGAGGTAGTAAAAGAACATTTAGTAACTTTTTAAAGCTCATAAGATGTAGTAGAACTCAAGATCATAATTGAAGAATAGGAAAAGGTCATCAATGGCCTTGCATCTAGAATGGAGGATAATTCCAAGACTATTGAGGTGATTGAATAATATTTTGTTACTCTAATGAGTAAACAAGAAATTGAATGAATTCAAATGGAAAAAATATGAAAATACAGTTGGGAAGATTCTCATATGCTGATCTGTTAGAGAAATCTAAGCATAATTATGAAGGAGCATAGAAGAATTTGAATGATCTAAGATCCAAATTTTGGGAAAAGGTGTAATTAATTATGATGCTGAAACATCAAAGGCTGGAAATAAGATGAGCCAAAATAAAGGGAATCTGGAAGTTGGACATATCACAAAGTCACCAGAAGTCCAAACAAAGAAACCCTCATATCAAAATAAAAAGAGAAATAAAATTTTCCACAAGCATCAAAAAATGGACACCAGTTAAATTATTTTCCTAAGGATGGGTACATGGGGAGAAATAGAAGTGAGATGACATTTACTCTTATAAAATGACAATTCTATGGCTATCTGGGCCATACCATGTCATACCATGAAGAGGCAATGAACTATTTGAATGGGGAAGATCTATGAATTCAACCAAGGAGAAAAAATTCATATTATATATCTTATAGAAGAAATATCTTTTATGGATATTATTTTCACTACTCTAAATATGGTTATAAATCTATTGATTACAGGCATAGGAAAGGTGAGAGTATTACCTATAGAACTCAGAGAAAATTAAATACCCATTGACTAGACATAGTTTCTCTTGAAAATAAGTATTCTCATCTAGAATAAAAATATGAGTATGAAGAACCAATGCACATTGAAAATATATTGAAAATACCATCATTATCCTCCAATCAATCAAATATTTCATGGAAGTAAAAGAAGAAAATTAAGAAATCCATCCTTGTAAAAATAGCCCCCAAAGACATGAGGAGAAGTAGTACCTGGATTCTTGATAGCGGATGCTCATCCCATATGAAGGGGAATGAAAATTTATTAAAAAAATTTAAGAAAAGATTTTATGGAACTTTAAGGTTTAAAAATGATTGTCCTTTAAAGATCAAAGGCATTGGAAGTACAAAACTGGAAAACAATGAGCTAAAGAAAATTGAAGTTCTCTTTGTGGATGGTTTATGTCAAAATCTCCTAAGTGTGAGTAAACTCCGTGACTTTGGAATTGTAGTGAAATTCAATAAAAAGGGGTGTATAGTAAAATGAAAGATAGTGAATTATCTCATGAAATGATGTTGAATAGATGAAAACTTATACCAGGTGGACAATAAAGAGAATATTTGTTACTTAACTGTTAAAGAAGAAAACAACACGTGGTACTAGATATTGGGTCAAATTAATCAACAAGACTTGTAAAAGATATATAAATTTAATATAGTCATGGATATACCCAATCTAAAGCATGAAAAGGAGAAGACTTGTGATGCTTGCATATAAGGAAAGTTGGTTTGTAGTTCATATCACCCAAAGAAGAAAAGGGCATCAAATCTTCTTAATCTCATCCACACAGATGTATTTGGTCTGATAAATGTTGTTGGGATATATAGATAAAGGTAGTTTGTTATTTTCCTTGATTATTATAGTAGAATGGATTGTGTGATGGTTATACATAGGAAACAAAAAGTGTTTTATTGCATGAAAAGTTTTCATTGAATAACTGAGAATGATACTGGTTGAACAATAAAAGTTATATGATCTAACAATGGAGGGGAATAAACATCCATTGAATTTAAAAATTACATGAAAAACATGGAAAAGTCATGAGGTGGCTATAGTGAGCTCCCCAAAGCAAAATGGAGTTGTTGAATGTAGAAATCAACAAGTAAACAATATGGCCAGAATGATGCGGATTGAGAGTCATATCTCTCGCAATTATTGGAAAGAGGATGTTCAAGTAGCAGTGTACACTCAAAACCAAATAGGGATTTATATGAAATAAACCAAGACACCATATGAGTTATTTCATGGAAGGAATCCCTCACTGAAGTATTTTTGTGTTTTCAAAAGTAAATGTTTCATCTGAAACAAAGAATAAAATCAAGGAAAGTATGATGATGCAGTAGATGAGGGAATATTCCTTGAATATTAAATGAAGAGAATATCCTACAAATGTTTTAGTAATCATATTGGAAGAATTTTGGAAAGCAGTGACGTCAATATCATTGAATCTAAGACCACAAATACCTTAAGGAGTTCTTATGCTGATATGATAGAAGATGAAGAATATAGTGGACATGGAAAAAAATTCAAATGTAGAAGTAGAGTAAGGTGTGAAAAAATATTTAGGGGTCATAAAAAATGATGATTCATATGGAGAATCAAAAGAGGAAACCATGGTTGAAAAAACTTCATCTAAACCTCAAAGGAGAAATTGAAGAGAAAAAATTTATCAATCCAACATCGTTGGGGATTGGATAGCTCCCACACATATAAGGAGAATGAGGAGTGAAACACATTATTCCTTCATGGAAAATTTTGAAACAACCACATTTCAAGAAGAATTCAAGGATGAATCATGGGTTAAATCCATGAATGAAGAATTGGAACATATTAACAAGAACCAAACATGGGATCTGGTTAAGAGACCCAAAAATCACAATGTGATTTTAATGAATTGGATCTTTAAAAAAACCAATAATAATGGAAATGTGATAAGAAACAAGGCACACTTAGTCTATAAAGGCCATGCACATATTTAAGTCATTTATGTTAAAGAAATGTTTGATCCAGTAGTGTGATTGGAGTTGATCAAGATTTTATTTGCAATGGAAATTCAAATAGAATACAAAGTTTTTATATGGATGTCAAAAAAAAAAAATTATTAAACGGTGTTCTTGAAGGATAAGTCTACATTGAACAACCATGGGGTTTTATAATTGGTAATTATGAAATAAAGGTTTGTAGATTGAAAAAGGCACTCTATAGTCTGAATCGGGCACCATGAGAATGATATTATTGTTTGGATTCTTATATGAAGAAGATATAATTTTAAAAGGAGGCTTTGAACATAATCTCTATGTGAATAATTAAAAGGAAGATCAATTTATGGTGCTTGTGTATGTGGATGATATTATATTTAGAAGAAGTAGGCAGGGATCAATGGAATAATTTTCTAATCACATGAAATAAGAATTTTATATGTCTAGGATTGGTGAACTCACATACTTATTGGGGCTATAGGTGATTCATAAGAAGTATTACACTTTCATTTATTATGAAAAGTATGCAAGAGAGTTTCTCAAGAAATTCAATATACATGACTCCAAACCAATGTCGAATCAGATTGCAGTTGGGAAAAACCTTAGAAAACATGAGGATGCGACTTCTGTGGATCCCACCATGTATAATAGAATAATTAGAATCTTATTATACTTAACTATAATACAACCAGATATTGTCTTTGCAACATTCTTAGTAGCCCACTTTAAAAGTAATATGAAGGAAGAACATATAGAGGTAGTTAAATGAATCATGAGGTACATTCAAGGTACTCATAATTATGGATTATACTTTGATGTATGAAGATATAACGAACTATCAATATTTTTGGATATTGAATGGGCTATATTTGTAGTGGATAGAAAGACCAAAAGTGGTGGAGCATTATTTATTGGCAAGAAACATGTGGGATGGTTGAGTAAAAAATAGGAAATCACTTATCTTAGTACTGATAAAGCAGAGTATATGTCTACTACAAAGACTTTCTCTTAAATATTGTAAATGAAGCAAAAATTGACTGATATTGGTGATGAGGTGAAACAACCAATGGTGATTCAATGTGATAATGAGAGTTCAATCGATCTTACGAAGAATCCTGTTCAACATTCTCATACAAAACATATTAAAATCAGATATCACTTCATCAAGGAAAAATTTGAATAAAGCGTGATTAAAATGGATCATGTTGGAACTGATGACCAAGTGGATGACATTATAACCAATCCATTGACAAAAAATGTGTTCAATAAACATCATTTGAACCTTGGTGTTCAGCCACCTCCCAGTGCGTGAGGAGGTTATGGTTATTCCCCTCTCGCCAATTGTGTTAACAATTATAATTTGATTGTGGAAGTGATGTAGATTTATAAGGGATATACGATCTAAGGGGAGTGTGTTTTTGATCCCTATAATTACAAATATAGAATCACTGGGTTTATTTTCAAAGGGGGATAGTGGAGAAATTCAACGTTACAAAGGGGGAGAATGAGAAAGTCAAAGCTTGACATGATGGGAATTCAATGTTATGAGGAAACAATCAGAACCTAACTTGGACATATTTAAGCATTCCAAAACATGAGAACCCAAAAAATTCTTCAAATATTGTGTTTTACATTGAGATTTTTTCACGTAGACTTAGATTATTAGAAGAGTTGTTTCTTATGTATCAGGTTTTGATAGTGGTTGGTGCTTTATTGAATTTATCTGCAGATTGACAACAAACCCAAAGTGAGAGATTGTTGGAACCAATGCTATTTTTTGATGTAAATAGATTCTAATTTGTGGTTGTTATCAATCTACACTATGTTGATCAAGTATTTTTCAAGATAAGTGATCTTATAGTATATGCTAACAGCAATGTTGAAGGTGAAATCATTTCCCAGTGTTTTCCAATTTTTTGGGCTCAAAATCCAAAGGAAGAGGCTAGCATTGTGAATGGTTATTTTCTGGAATCAACATTTCATAAAAATAGTAAAGGCATGGGCTATGTGAAGATTATGTTTCACAAATTGGATCTTGGAGAATGCTCGATGAATTGATAGTGTTCTCCGAAATTATGTGAAGTGGAGCATCGTGAGTGCGTAATGGTTTTATGGAGATCTTCACAATAATGACAAATATAAATGGAGGTTCATGTACAAAGGAGCTATGAGAAGATGTTTTTGAAAGATAAAAAAAATCTGGTAAAGGTGGTGGTGCATCGCAAACAGATGAGCCTATAAATATGAGGCTACCCCCCCTTTTTTTCACATGAAGAAATTGGAGAAAATTCATAGTCGCTCTAGTTTCGTGAAGGTTAGGGAGCTTCATGAATCTAGTTTTCTATGCGAGCTTGAGCATAGCGAAAAGACTAGTTAAGTCTTGAATGATTCCAATGATTTTAAGTAATGGTTGCTTCACGATGACTATGTATTCCATGATGACACAGTGAGCTCTACGAAGATAGTTTACTTCACAAAGGTAGTGAGCTTCATAAAGGAGCTTCACGAACGACAGTTTTAGACATCTAGTTTTAGTGAATAGTGATTTCAAAGTGCATAAACTCAGGTCTACAATGAACGTAGAGTTTGTTGGGCAAGTATTTTCTCAACAATAATCTATAAATATTAATGATTTTGATGCTCAAAAATACCCTTATTTGTTTTTCTAATGATTTTATTTTGAGTGTATTTCAGCAAATTTACATTCTTTATAAATTCTTATCTTGAATCAATATTCAACTATTTATTTGTGAGAAATATTTGTTAAAGTGTTCGGAACGCTCTTAAGCATATTCTAGAAATGTTGTTCACTATTTGTCGTTTACTGAAAATACTATTCATTCAATACATCGAAGAATGTAATGTATGGAACAAAACTTACGTTTATGTTGAAAGATTAGTGCGTATGGTTAATCAAACTTACATTTGAAGAAATGTATGGTAAAGGAACATTACGTTTGGATAAGAACCTTATGTTTTCTAGAGATAAAAAGTATGGTTAAATAACCCTACGTAAGTATGGAACTTTACAAACATATGGATCATCAACCTTACTTTATGATCAGCCTTACGTTTGGAAAAGTGGATGAATGGATAATCAATGTTACATTCAGAGATCTATACTGATGTGGATAAATGTATGGATCATCAACCCTATGTTATGAAGTTGAACCCTATATTTTTTATTTTTTCGTTTTCTGAAGGAACCTTACTTTTGACTTTTTCAACGTCTGAAATTTGAATTTATGTCTTTATCAGAGCATTTTGCAACAGTCTTTACAGAATGTCAGGGAAATTTAAAATTCAATTTTGATTGATTCAAATCTCATTTTAAATGATTTAAATATCTTTTTTATAGTAGAGATTTTCTATCCTATTATTAAGGGAAGTTTTGATTACTCTAAGCTGTATTCTTTGATTTTGACTTCACTCGATTTTTCGGGCATCTTTTGCAGTTCTGAAATATTTATATGAGATATATTGTTATATATATATATAGCTTTCTGAATTGGATATTTATATACGATGATATGTAGATTTCTTGGTTGTATATATTATTCTTATTATTCAAGATTTCTTGTAAGAAAAAAGAAAAAATTGATTCACTACTACAAAGATCAAGCATCTTAGATACAAGGACTACATTTTGGAGATATACATGTTCAAATCAGGAATCATGATGCTCTGTTTTTTTATTGTTCTTAAAATCAAATATCTCTTGTGCAACCTGATCTCTTTAGATATATTTCAAGATTATTATTCTTCTAAAGACAAGATTAATCTTTTATTAGTTTCATGCTACTGCAACTGTGATCTACATCTATTTGTTACCAAACTACATCTCATCTATATTGAGTTTTGACTTCTCGTATTCAGTCATGGTGGAGTGTTAGATTATCACACTAAGTTGTGGTTTTATTAGTTCCCTATAAAACAACTAGAAGGACCTGTTTTATAAGCCTTTGTTTGTAAGGGTGATAACTTCCTGCACTTAGTTGTGGATCGATATTATGATACGAGGACCTTAATATTAAAATTCACCAAGCCCGCAGGGAGTGTTATTAATGGAGTGGACTAGGGGACCTTTGTTCCTTGAACCACTATAAATTATTGTGCCTTGTTCTTTGTCCACTATCCGCTGCATATATATTCTCATACAGAAACACCGCCAGCTCTATCTATTATTGATGTGAATCAACAGAATTGTGAAACTTTTAAAAGAACACAATTCACCCCCCTCTTGTGTTATCACTATATCTATTCTAACATAATAGTTGGTATTAGAGGAAGTGCTTTTCAATAGAGTTATAACAAGCTAAAGGCATAAGATATGTCTTAGTGATGGAAATGGAGAATCTCAAGGAAGGAACGTCAATGGTTCGTGATCCATATTTCAATGGTGATAATTATGGATGCTGGAAGTAACGAATGATAATCTACATAAAAAATCTTGGATTTAGAGTATACTCAAATATTTTTACTCACAAAATTCCTGAAAAACCTGAAACTTCGTCTACTACTACAGAGGATAAGTATGATATGAATTAGAAAGAAATGAATGCCATTATTTTTGGTATTGGACCAGATGAATTCAACCATGTATCACAATTCCCAACATCCTATGAAATGTGGTAGACAATTGCAGTAGCCTATGAAGGTACAAACAATGTTAGACAAATGAGATATTCTACAATGAAATTAAATTTTGATACGTTCAAAATGTATGATGGAGAGAGAACCACACAGATGAATGGAAGGATAACAGAAATTATTAATAATATAACATATTTAGGTGAGCCTCTTAGTTAACCTGATCAAGCTTTGAAAGTTCTAAGAGTTCTACTAGCAAAGTGGAATGGAATTTATGCTGCAATCCGCCAATCAACACTTGTGAAGAATCTGACAATGAGACAATTGATTAGAACCTTAATGATGTATGAGGCTAAAATGGAATATGAAGTTGAAGAAGAAAAATTCCTATTAAAAAGGATAACACTTCTTTAAAAGTTGTATCCTGAAATCAGAATAGAAAACTGAAACAAGAAGAAAGAAATTCAGACTCATCTGACTCATAAGTTGAGCTGACTCAAATAGCTAGAAAATTTAGTAAATTTTATAGGAAGAAGAAAGGATTCAGAAGAACATTAATAAATGATGAGAAAGACTCAAGGGAAGTAAGATGTTATGAGTGAAAAAAATTGGGTCATATAAGACCTGATTGTCCTCAATTGAAATGAGAAAAGAGAAAGATAGAAAAAAAATATCAGAAGAATACTGATTATGAGAAAAAGGATAAAAGAGCTATGAAAGACACTTGGAGTGTTTTTGAAGACTCCAAAATCCCATCAATCTCTGATTCAGAGAAGTAAGAATCGAATCTGAAAGATAATATATGCTTTATGGATGAAGAAGAGAAGGTACAATCCTACTATTAATTTGATTTTGATTCTAGTTACTCAAATGATAAAATGAATTCCTAATGTACTATTCTTGAAGAAAGATATGACTCTCTATTAAAGAAACACAAATATTTAAAAAATATTAATAATTATATTTTAGGGGAAAGGGATACTTTACTTAAACAACATCAATAATTAATTGAGAAATTTAGTTCATCTACTACAAACTGTACTAGCCATGAAAATAAGATTAAAAAACTACAGGATGAAGTAAAAACATATAAAAGTGCTGCTCTTATATTTACAAATGGAGAAAATGTTCTAAATGAAATTATTAGTAAAAATTTAATTAAAAAGGAAATATTTGGTATAGGCAGAAAGGGTGAAAAACCCAAACTGTAAGAAAACTATTTTATTTCTGGTTCTAATAGGAAAATAATTTCTACTATTAAATGTTTTTATTGTGGTACTAATGGATATTATGATAATAACTACTATTTTAGAAAACCTCAAATATGGGGTTTCAAACATGTTTATTATTCAAAAACTTTATCTAATTTTAATTATAATAGTGTTGATCAAAATAGATCTATTTGGATTTCTAAGTCTTTGATAGCTAACACTGCTAGACCCAAAAAGATATGAGTACCAAAACAAATCTTTGTTTAATTTTACCTTGTAGGTAATAGGCCCAAGAAGAGGAAAATATATATGGTATATGGGCAATGGTTGTTCAAGACATATGTATAAGGACCCGACCTTATTACATACATAATATTGAATTTAGTCAAGAAAAAACTTCCTTTAACATTGAGGATCTTTTCAAGTTTAGAGCTTTAGAGAATTGGGACATAATACATTCATAACACCACACATTGTTATAGAGTGGATACCATAAAAACAGTTTCCATTTTTTTTTCAAAATATAACACATTAAAACTTCAAACATGATTCCTTGACAATTATTCAACATTTAAAATGGCTTCCTTATTTGTCTTACACATCCATTAACCTGTGAAAATCATTTAAAAACTTGGGATGAGCACAAAAATATTAGTAAGGGATATAAAAAAACATTAGTCCAAGAATACTTGTAACATATGAAATCACTTTCAAAAGAAATTATTGTCACCCATATATACTTACTTTGCAAAACATGAGATTACCAAAAGATTCCAAAAATCATAAGAACATAAATATAACCATAAAGGTATATTGTGACATTACTTACATAATAATGTAACCCTCATGGCTACCTTATAATTTGTAACCCTCATGACTACCTTACAATTTGTGTAACCATCACAGTTACACATGGAGTAACCATACGGCCAACCTTCAACTTACACATACCCAATGCATTGGATGGAGATATAGGTCACAATTTTAATCATAAACAATGCCCAAGAACCAGAACATAATCATACAACATGAATAATAGCATAAAAACATTGCTTTTGAATTTTGTAAAATAGAATTTTAATAGAGAATTTTTAAAAGAAAAGCCCCTTACATAATTCATGTAATTAAAGAAAGACTTAATAGAGTGGATGTAATATGTATATACACTCTAAATACACATAATTAAACATAATAAAAATAAAACCCATCACTCAAACAATTTTAATACAACATAAATAATGAAGTAGAAGGTTAACCCAAAGAATGGAAATCGGGTTAAGAATTCCCTTACCTCATGATTTATTACTTAAAACTTGTTTAATCTTCCTATATAATGGTTAAAATAGTGTTATTAGTATTCTAAAAAAACATGTTCATGTTTATAACATCTTATATGATCATTTAATAACCTCATTTTACCATTTAATTGTTAGTATTTTGTTCCTTGCACTGTTTTGGGTGAGTTCTTTACAGGATTTTCATGATTGGTTCATGATGGATGTTCTTATCAATTGGAAGTGAAACTACATAAATGGAATATATTAGTATTTAAATATTTATAGTACCATAAATTATACCATTTATCATTTTTAATTCCTACATTAGTATGATTCATAAGTTAAAACATTAATGATGTTCGTTTAGATCATTTTAGTGGTTCTTTGATAATAATGACCTCATTTGTTTTATAAATTTAAACCATGTGTACAAAAAAATTCCAGAACCATGTATGAGACATAATACATATATTATAACCTGGTTCAACCATAAAAATGGTTTCATGACCATACTTTAAAGAGTTAATGAATATTGAAATCACATCATCCACGATGTTGGTAATTCGACACATCACAGACAATGTTTTTTATTCTTTGAATAAGTGGGAGAGGAGAAGAAGAATGATGATGAATTTTACATGAACATGTGAACATCCAGAATATGCATGATTTTTTTTAGTTTTAATGCCTCTTGGGTAAGAGGAGGTGAGGAAAAAATAAGAAAATAAAGGAATCTTGAAATAAAAGAAAACTTGATAAATTTCTCACGAAAGTTTGGCAGCCTCACGACGTCTCTTAAAATCTCATAAAAATAGTTTGATGAGAGAAAGAGGATATCTCATCACTATTATATAATATAGACAGTAAGGGGGATATGGAATGAAATATCCCAACATAATCCAAAGGGAAAGGAATAGAATAACATAAAATGAAAGAAAATAAAGAAAATAAAGGAGGATGTTTACCTCTTGATCTCTTCTCCTTGAGATCCTTCTTAAGGGATTTGGTTTTGATCTTTTGGTGAGACCAGAAGATCTAGGACATGGGGAAGAACCTTGGTAGGAGTATTGGAAAGAACTTAGGCATGGATAAAGGCTTGCGAGGTGTGGTAATAAGAGGGAAGTGAGGGTGGTATTTATAGTGGAGGAGAGGGGGTATTTTTTTTAATCATTATTATAATATTTTGCCCAAAATTATGAATAGTCTTAGTTAATGTGACCTAAAATAGTAATAATGGAATCTGAGTTCAAACCAAGTGTCTTTACCTCACTTATGATGTCCTAAATAGTGTATTTTTCTGATAATTTGATTATACGATATTTTATCGTATTTCACTATTCATCGAAAAATCAAGAATTTCATAAAAATCCCAAAAATACACCCTAACCATTTTTGAATGTGTAGATTTCAAAAATAAAGTCCATTTTTTTAAAATTATTTTCTAAATATCATTAATTTAATTTTTAAATAAAATCATACTTAATTAAAAAATTAACAATTCTAAGTCTATAACTATTCTTATAACACAATGAAAAATTAACCAAGATGTTATTATCTTAAATACTTAAGAAAATAAAATAATAATAAAATTTACTATTCATTGGGGTCATATTACTATTCATATGGGTATGTTACTATTCACAAAAAAAAAACAAGTTGGTTTCATTAGACTCCAAATAACTTACTAAACACAATTTTAGATTATAGTTTCTTGAAATTCAAAACATAGAAGTGGAAAAATTATGTTTAAAGGCTAGTTATAAATATCTACTTAAAACAAAGTTCCATGCATTTCTATTTATTTTTAAAAAAACTTGGGGTGTTACATTATCCCCACCTTCTGGAAATTTTATCCTCGCAAGTTTATTTACTTACTAAACAACTAAGGGTACTTTTCCCTCATAGAATTTTTAGACTCCCATGTTGCTTCTTTAACCATGTGGTTTCTACACAAAACCTTTACCTGGTGGATTAACCTATTTCACAATACATGTTCCCTTCGATCAAGAATCTTAACTGGTTAATCTTCATAAGAAAGGTTCTCTTCCAGCTGAACTGCTTCTGGTCTTAAGACATGTGATGAATCTGGTACATACTTTCTCAATATCAAAACATGACAAACATTGTGTAGATAAGAAAAACTTGGAGTCTGAGCTACTCGGTATGCAACTGGTCCAACTTTTTCCAAGATTTTAAAAGGACCGATGAATCACGAACTTAGCTATCCTTTCTTACCAAAACACATTACACTTTTCCAAGGAGAGATTTTAAGAAAAACATGGTCACCAACCTTGAAAGAGAAGTCTTTCCTTCTATTATCTGCATAATGTTTCTTCTTGCTCTGAGTTTTCCTCATGTGCTTCTGGATTATCTTCACTTTCTTAACCACTTATTCTACTAATTCTGGCCCCTTAAACTTTCTTTCACCAACTTCATCCCAAAACGCTGGAGTCCGACACTACTTCCCATACAAAGCCTCAAAAGATGCCATCTGAATACTAGAATGAAAACTATTATTATAAGAAAACTCAACTAAAGAAAGATGTTGATCCCAAATTCCCTGATAGTACATTAAATAAGCTCGTAGCATATCCTCCAAAGTCTGAATTGTTCGTTATGATTGCCCATCTGATTGAGGATGAAAAGCTGTACTGAAATTTAATTTTGTGCCCAATGACTTTTGAAGTCCCTTACAAAATTTAGAAGTGAACCTGGGATAACGTTCAGATACAAGAAAAGAGGAACTCCATGTAGCCTGAAAATCTCTTTGAGGTAAAGTCGAGAAAGCTGATCTAAATACATTGTATCTCGAATAGAAGGAAAATGTGCAGATTTTGTCAGCTGATCAACAATAACCCAAATCGCATTGTTACCTAGAGAATTCCATGGAAGTCCCACCAAAAATTACATGGATATATTCTCCCATTTCCACTTTGGCACTGGAAAAGGCTGAAGCACCCCCTTCAGTAACTACCACTATGCTTTAACCTGTTGACATGTTAAGCATTTCACAATAAAATCAGCAATATCTCTTTTCATTACATCCCACCAATAATACTCCCGAAGGTCTTTGTACATCTTAGTACTGCCAGGATGAACTGAAAATGAAGAACTATGAGCTTCACATAACAAATATTTCTTCAACTGAGAATCACTAGGCACACACAACCTTTTTCCAAATCTTAAAACACAATCTTTTCAAGGTTAAATTCTAGAAACTTACCCATTTTAACCAATTCTACCTTTTTCTATAGCTCATGGTCTTCCTTTTGTGCTCACTTAATTCTATCTGACAATGATGACTGCACTAAAACCTCAAAAAAATAGAGGTATTTCCTGAACCAACAACTTCTAAGCCAAAATTCATCAAATCATTAATCAAGGGATCTTGTTCCAAACATAACATGGTTAATGATGCACGATGTTTCTGACTCAAGGCATCCACCACTTTGTTTGCTTTTCCAGGATGGTAATTGATCGTGCAATCATAATCTTTTATCAGTTCAAGCCATATTATCTACCTCATGTTTAATTCCTTCTGAGTGAATATATACTTTAGACTTTTATGGTCAGTATATATTTGATATTTGGTTCTATATAAATGATTCCTCCAAATCTTCAAAGAAAAAACCACAACTTAGAATTCCAAATCATGTGTAGGATACTTTAACTCATGAGGTTTTACTTGTCTTGAAGCATAATAAATTACCTAATCATTTTTCATCAATACGTATCCAAGTCCCTTCAAAGAAGCATCACTATAGATAACAAACTCACCATTTCGTGAAGGAAAGGCCAAAACTGAAGCATTCACTAATCTCTTCTTCAGTTCCTGAAAACAAACATCACATTCTTCTATCCAAACAAATTTAACCCCTTCCCGTGTTAACATAGTTATTAGGCTAGATAATCAAGAAACGTTCTTAACAAAATGTCCGTAATAACCTACTAATCCAAGAAAACTATGAATCTATGCAACATTTGTGGGTCTTGGCCATTCATCAACCACTTTTGTTTTGGAAGGATCAACTGTTATTTCATCCTTATTTACAATGTTCCCAAGAAACGAAATCTATTTCAACCAAAAATCACACTTTCTGAATTTTCCATACAGTTTCTTTTCTTTTAAGTTTTGTAAAACAACCCTTAGATGTTTTTTACGATCCTCGTTATTTTTATAAAATACCAGAATTTCATCAATAAACACAACCAAAAACTTATTTAAGAACTCATGAAATACTCTATTCATAAGATTCATGAATACAACAGGTGCATTAGTTAATCCAAATGACATAACAAAAAATTCATAATGCCCATATCTAGTACGAAAGACTGTTTTAGAGATGTCATCCTCCTTCACCTTTAGCTGATGGTATCCAGATCTCAAGTCAATCTTGGAAAAGTATTGAGCTCCCTAGAGATGATCAAACAATTCATCGATATGAGGCAAATGATACTTGTTTTTAATAATTATGTTATTCAATGATCTTTAATCAATGCGAAGTCTCGTGGAACCATATTTATTTTTAACAAATAAAATAGAAACACCCCATGGTGATGTGCTAGGATGAATGAAGCCTTTGTTAAGAAAATCCTATAACTGATTTTTCAATTCAAGAAGTTCTATTTGAGCCATATGATATGGGGGTTTTGGAATTGGCTTAGCATTAGGAACTAAGTCAATTGTGAATTTGAATTCTCAATCAGGTATGACACTGGGTAACTCATCAATAAAAACATCATGGTATTCATTTACCACTAACACATCATTAATCTGAACAGTTCTATTGTTTTCAATAATATGAGCAAGATAACTTTCATTTCCATATTTTAATAGTTTCTAAGATTCCTGATATGTTATCAATTATATGGGATTTTTTTATATACAAACTGAAACTATTTTTTAAAAACAACTTCTTTAGCTCTACAGTCAATCTTAGCATGATGAAAAAAATCCAATCCATTCCCATAATCACATCAAACTTGAATAAGGGAAAAAACAAGGTTTGCAGGTAATGTCTTTCCACAGACCCCAATAGAAATATTTTTATAATTCTTCCTTGCTATAATATTTCCCCCTAGTGTTTTAACAATAAGTTCTGGTCTCATTTATTGAGGTGATATTTCCAATTTACCCAAAAATTTCTCAGAGATGAAGGAATGTGTAGACACTGTATCAAAAACAACTTTAGCAAAAACTGAGTGAACAAAAAAAGTACCTGATAAAACATCATTGGATAGACAGACATCTGTTGACATACTCACAAAGGATCTCACTACACCTTTCTATTCATAGTCTGGCTTCTTTGCATCATTTGGATCTCTCTTTAGGCATATATTTTCATAATAAACCATCTCACCACATTTAAAACACTTTATAGTTTGCTTATTAGGATTAGTCTTTGGATCATTTTCATTAAAATCTTGGGCCATATGTCCAAACTTACCACATTTAAAACACTTCCCTGTTTTTCTAAGACATTTCCCAAGGTGCTTCTTGCCACACTTTTCACAAACTGGAAACTGGATTTTCTTATTATCAGATTTCTTTGGTTGATTCTTACCCATCACTTTCCATCTGGACCTCTTCTTCTCCTTGTTTCCAAAATGCACATGATCATCAGAAAACTCCATCTCTACCCTCTCAACACATCATACAAGTTTTTCATAACTTTTTAATTCATGGTAGGCCAACGCTCTTCGATACCTTGGATTTAGTCTTGAGTAAAAGTGGTTGATTTTTCTATCAAGATCCAGAATAAGACTGGGAGCATACCTCTCCAGTCGAGTGAAGTTAGCTTCATACACCACCACTGAATCTTCCTCATTATATTTCAATTCAAGGAATTTCTTCCCTATCCTAAGTCTCACCACCTTAGGAAAATATTTTTCAAGGAAAATACATTTAAATTCATCCCACTCTAAGGCATCAAAATCCTCTATATCCATAATATTCTTTACCATTGACCACCACTGATCAGCTTCACCTTCAAAACGATAAATGGAAAGACATATCTTTTGTTTGTATGAATATCCCATAACATTTAATATCTTTTCAAGAGCTTTAATCCATCCTTCAGCCGCAACTCGGTCAGAAGATCCATTGAAAGCAGGAGGGTATTGTCTCATAAAATGTTCCACTATTGTCATGCTCCATTTTGGTACCTCTATTTGTTCTCTTGAATGGATTCCACAACCATTTATTTATTGCGTTAGCTAATCCATTACTGTCACAAACTGTTCGGTTCTAATCCCTACCATTCTGGGCTGTAGATTTAGTAGGATGTCATTCCATCAGTGCCTCTCCTCTTTAAATTCCCTGTTTCTTCTATGGAAAACCATTCTGAATAAACATACCTTAGATGAAGCAACATGGTAATCTTTAAATGCTATAACATTTAAAATTAATTATAGAGTGAAAATCATTTATGGTATTCTATTAACATCGTCCTAACCCCTAAAGTTATCTAAACCATCCTCTGATACCAACTATAAGGACCTGACCATACTACATATATAATCATGAATTTAGTCAATAAAATACTTCCTTTAACATTGAGGATCTTTTAAAGTTTATATCTTTATAGAATTGGTACATAATACATTCATAACATTACACATTGTTATAGAGTGGATACCATAAAAACAGTTTCCATTTTTTCCAAAATATAAAACATTAAAACTTAAAACATGATTCCTTTAAAATTATTAAACATTTAACATGGATTCCTTCTTTGTCTTACACATCCATTAACCTATGAAAATCATTTAAAAACTTGGAATGATCACAAAAATCTTAGTAAGGTATATAAAAAAAACATTAGTCCAAGAATACTTGTAACATATGAAATCACTTTTAAAAGACATGCTTGTCACCCATATATAATTACTTTGTAAAACATGATATTTACACAATATTACCACAAAAATAAGAACATAAATATAACCATAAAGTTATATTGGGGCATTACTTACATAATATTGTAACCCTCATGGCTACCTTACAATTTATGTAACCATCGCAGTTACACATGGAGTAACCATATGACCGACCTCTAAATTACACATACCCAATGCATTTTAGGGAGATATAGGTCCCAAACTTCATCATAAACAATTCCAAAGAACCAGAAAATAATCATACAACATGAATAATAGCATAACAACATTGCTTTTGAATTTTGTAAAACAGAATTTTAATAGAGTATTTTTAAAAGAAAATCCACTTACATAATTCATGTAATTGAAGCAAGACTTAATAGAGTAGATGGAATATGTATATACACTTTAAATACAAATAATTAAACATAATATAAACAAAACCCATCACTCAAATAATTTTAATATAATATAAATAATGAAGTAGAGGGTTAACCCAAAGAATGAAAATCGGGTTAAGAATTCCCTTACCTCAGGCTTGTCTTACTTCAAACTTGTTTAAAATTCCTGTATAATGGTTAAAAGAGTTTTATTAGTATTTTAAAGAAAAATTTTAATTTTTATAACATCTTATATGATCATTTAGTAACCTCATTTCACCCATTAATTTTTAGTATTTTGTTCCTTGCACTATTTCAGGTGAGTTCGTTACACGATATTCATGATTGGTTCATGATGGATGTTCTTGTTGATTGGAAGTGAAAATATAGAATTGGAATGGAGTATTATTTAAATATTTCCAGTATCATAAATTATACCATTTATCATTTTGAATTCTTACATGAGGATGTTTCATACATTAAAACATTAATGATGTTCGTTTAGATCATTTTAGTGGTTCTTTGATAATAACGACCTCATTTGTTTTATAAATTAAAACCACATGTAAAAAAGAATTCCAGAACCATGTATAAGATATAATACATATATTATAACCTAGTTCAACCATAAAAATTTTTTCATGACCAGAATTTAAATATTTAATGAAAATTGAAATCACATTGTCCATGATGTTGGTAATTTGACACATCACAGACAATGTTTTTTATTCATTGAATGAGTGGGAGAGGAGAAGAATAATGATGATGAATTTTCCATGAACATGAGAACATCTAGAATATACATGATTTATGTAGTTTTCATGCCTCTTGGGTAAGAAGAGGTGAGGAAATAAGAATAAAATAAAGGAGTCTTGAAATAAAAGAAAACTTGAGAAATATCTCACGAAAATTCAGTAGCCTCACGACGTCTCTTAAAATTTCAGAAAAATAGTTTGATGAGAGAAAGAGGATATCTCATTAATATTACATAATATGAAAATTAAGGGGGATATTGAATGAAATATCCCAACATAATCCAAATGTAAAGGAAGAGAATAACATAAAATGAATGAAAAGAAAGAAAATAAAAAAAGATGTTTAGCTCTTGATCTCTTCTCCTTAAGATCCTTCTTAAGGGATTTGGTTTTGGTATTTTGGTGAGACCAGTAGCTCTAGGACGTGGTAAAGAGCCTTGGGAGGAGTATTGGGCAGATCTTAGGCATGGCTTAAGACTTGAGAGGTGTGGTAAGAAGAGGGGAGTGAGGGTGGTATTTATAGTGGAGGAGAGGGGGTATTTTTCATTATTTTAATCATTATTATAATATTTTCCCAAGATTATGAATAGTCTTAGTTCACATGACCTCAAATAGTAATAATGGCATGTGAGTTCAAACCAAGTGGCCATATGTCACAAACCAACTCGGGTCAACCTTGAACCGGTCACCCGAGTCAGTCCGCGGCATGGCCCGAAGGGCGTTCTTGAACCCCACGGGCTGGAAACTAGTGCAAAGCATCAAAACAAGTAGTTGGGAACAATTTAGCCTAGAAAATAGAAAAAAGATAAATATAAATTAACTGACCAACTAGTTAAACACTAATAGCAGGAAAAAAAATAATAAAATAAAAAAAGTAACCAACTAGACATACCTCCAAGTGACCCCATGGGTCATCACCAAACATAAATCCAAGCTCAAACTATCCAAAACTAAAACCTGAGATAGAAGATATAAAGTAGGCGTGAGCACCAAGATACTTAGTAGGAAAGCCAAAGTACAACAATGCCCTAATCCACTATCTTTAATAAGAAATCCAAATCATGCTAGTTTGAAAATAAGGCATAATAAAATAATGTTTTTCTCTCTTTCCAAATTAAAATAATAAGCTTTCATTTCCAAGGAAAAAATTTCTCTTCCCTTTTCAAAATAGGTTTTGATCATGCGTTAACATTTCAAAATTTAAGGAGACCAATTTAGATTTTAAAAAAAATATGGTTTTCACAAAAGAGGGAACAAGAATGAAACAACTGAATTTAAAATCGTATCACAAGAACCATGGGAAGTCCCTAAACAGATAGTGTTAGTTGGGGACCTAGGATCTTCATGTCTCGGTGAAACATGGATTATAAGGCCACAACCCTCATAAAACATGGCTTAGAAGTCCACGACCCTCTGAAAACGTGGCTTAGAAAACCAAGACCCTCGGAAAACGTGGCTTAGAATACCACGACCCTCAGTCACTCATATGTTTAGTTAGTGTTTCAATCGTCAAACCTGCAGTGAAACATGGTCAAGTCACCTCTAGACCACAATCCCACAAGTCTTATTTCCCCCCACCTAGATACCCAGGATTCCCATTGTGCTCTCTTTCAAGTGGTGGTGAGTTTTTATCAAGAAAACATATATGTACACAACCCTTTCTTAATCCAAAACTCATTTAACCTCTCATCACTATTCTCCCTCCATAAACGCATCCCCCTTTTTATGTCATAAAATGTCGCATAAGCCTCTTCATTAGGTATATATCACAAATGACACATTTAACATACACATCATGTTTCTAAAATAATGGGGCATGCCTTAAGAGGGTTTTTTAACTTTCACTATTAATTTTCAAGGTGCTAAACAGGCCTCATTACTCCATAGGAATGATTTTTGATTTAAAAAACATGTTCACCCAAAACTTATTTTGGAGATCATTTTGTAAATTCTTTGGAAAACATGTCATTTCACATTTACAACAAAATCGTCCAAAAGACCACACGTCTTTGGAAATACCTACTTTATGTTTGAAACATTAAAGAAATCACTTTTCAAGAACCAGAACCATTTACATACATATATATATATATATATATATTGCATATGTATTTCATGTAGAAGAAGAAGATGCACTTTTAATAAAACACTAAGAAATTATGGAAATTCTAATTAAAGATGAGGGCATAGGGGACCTACCTCAAACATGTTATTATTCATCGACAACCACTCGAACCGACACTTGGCGCATACACTCACATGAATTTATACACACACATATATATACACCACTAGCTGCATTGCACATATTCCCTACGCCATGAGGGAATATGTTCAAAGAGGGAATATATATATATATATGCCTTACCCTATGCATGTACATGTAGGATACCTCGACACCCGCATCCCAAAACTATCGTAGCGAGGTCCAGCATACTACACATATCATTTAATAAATTAGAAGAACAATTTATGAAACACATAAAAATTAGCACCACAAAATTTACACAAAAGAAACACACCCAAATTATATCAAAACGTAACTTTAAAAACAATTGTACATCATAACCATACCAAAACATGACTTGCCCTATTTAAGCAATTTAAATGAACCATTTAAAAATTTTGTAAAGCAATTTCAAGAGGCATCGCAAGGCTTTGTACACAAAAAACCCACTCACATTCCACTTTTGAGCCCAAAAGCATACTATGACCATTTCAAATCATAATTTGCATCACTTTCATAATTTAATATATCAGTTAGAAACTTGATAAAACAATTCCATAAAACTCCACAAGGATATACACCAAAAACACACTAAAAATCCACTTTTTAAACCAAGCACACACCGAAAACTTCCCAAAGTATCATTCGCATCACACTCACAAATAAATAAATCATTTCAATAAATAAAAAAATATTTCTAAAATGCACAATAAGGATTTACCCTAAAAACATACTCCATTTCCTCTCTTTAAAATAATGCACCTCAAAACATTTTCCAAACATGGTTTGCACCTTTTACACAAATAAAAAAACCATTAAAACAACTTATAAAACAAATTCAATAACACCCCAAGTGCTTCTAAACCCAATGAGCACCCGAAACCTCTAGAAAAAACAACTGCATATCAAATCCTTATCAAAATACAACTTCAATCCTACACATAATTTAATAAACTACAAGCATGGTTTATAAAATCATAAGTAGTGACGTGACTAAGTTTTCCACATACAATAAACACTGTTTCACATAAAATCACCACTTTAAAACCAAATATACCTCAATTCCTTTCACAAATAATTTTCACACCACCAAAGATAATCATAGAACATGAAAAAACACTCAAGCAAGCATACCAATTCATCAATTAAAGGATAATCATGAAATCACCTGTCTCACGTGTCGAAAATGCCAACACATTGTGTGAAACTTCAATCGCACACCAAACACACCACAAGAGAACCCTAAGAATTCATTATTCAACCAAAAATAACAAGATTAAACCTTAGCATAAACTCCATACCCACTGGAAAAACTAAAATCCCAAAAGTAAGAACCAAAACACTAGTGAAAGGAGAAGATAAGATTATCGAGAGGGGAATCGTCCATGGAAGAAGGCTGCACCAGTCGAGCAGGGGTGCGACAGGTCCGGTTCGAGGCGAACGGATGGCACCAGTGTGGTTTACGCTAGCCGGAGGAGGTTGGACGGTCAGGAAGAGGGAGGGTTTTTGGGGTGGCATAAGTAGGGTCTTGGCTGGGGGGGGGGTTGTGCCGTGCGGGTTTGAGGGGGGAAGCCGGGAGAGGAGGTCACGGAGAGGGGAGCTCGGAGAGGAGGGCACCATGGATAAGGGAGCTCAATTGGAAGGAGAGCAGGGAGGTCGGCACACTGCAGGTCCGAGAAGGGGGGGGGGGGGGGGTGAGCCGCGCGATAGGAAGGGGAAGGGGGGTGTTCGACTAGGGTTTATTTTTATTTTTTATTTTTTTTCAATCTAATTAAATTGATTTAAAAAAATAAAAATAAAAATAAAAATAATAATAATAATAATAATAATAATAATAATAATAATAATAATAATAAAAGATAATAATTATACTGATAATAATAGTAATAATAACCCAAAATGTTATAAAATAAAATAAAATACAACATGTCAGGTCGGGGAGTGGCAATTCTCCCCACCATGACACTTTCCCCCCCTAAAAGTCCCAAAAGACTCGGCTATTCAAAGCTCGAAACAAGGACACAACGATTCTCATAATGAAACCCCTTCCACTTGAGGATCAAACACTCACTTACCACCCAAGACCTGAAACCTCGAGACTCGGACTACCAGGAAAAAGAACCAATGATACAGGACTCACATTTCCAAACACAACCACAACCTGTAACACCCTGATCCCTAACTTAGAAATCACTAGAGTCCGCTCAATATTTCCAATGAGTATTTTCCATACGACCCATTGGGCTAAAAATATACATTGATCGGGGTCGGGTGGAGCAGAGGCAAAGAGTTTCCCCGACAAGAACACCTTGAAGATTAAGTTCTCTGCAAATTTATCCCATGTTGGTCTCCCCACCATATTAGGACTCTAGTCGAAAACTGACTTCCCCAGATCGAAACAAAGAAGAAAACCAATCAAGACCACTGATGATGGTGTGACCCCTCAACATTCTTAGTCGCACCCGACCAGCTTGAGGGAAGACAATGGAGAGACCCATAGTGGGTCTCCCCACCATATTAGAAACTGAGTAGTACAAAAGCACCTGCATGAGAGCTCTCAATTTAGTTTCAACAGTGCAGATTGAATTCCTCATCATGGACCGAACGACATGGCGTGACTTCCTACACAGTAGAGGGGGAGGGGGGGGGGTCCAAACAAGAGGAACCCAAAACGAATGTTGAATCCGGAATCACCACTTCCCTAGGACACGAGCATCCACAATATGCAACACACAAAGCCCAAAAATTCTTAAGGGGAAGAGTAGCCATTAGAGAGTTCAAACCCCACAAGACACAACCAAGAAAACTTAGTGAAAGAGGCCACCAAGACCACCAAAACAATCCCCCTCCTAAACAGAAAACCACATGATGTAAAAAATTAATTGGTCTCTCCCCTAATATTAACGGCAACAGGTTAGAAGTGTATACCTCGCACTTGGAAACCACCCAACTGCGTGAAAAGCCTCAATCTGAGACCTATGGATGGATCTTTGATGTATTAAAGAATCTGATGCACTGTAGTCAAGAACTAAAAACCTACAACTAAGAATTCATCTTCTAGAAAGACCGCTTACAGACTTCATTCCCCAGGTGACCCAAACAGCCACACTATTGACAAGCCTTCAGAAGATTGTGACGAACAACTTTGAGTGCCCAAATTGACCACATTGGAATCAAACGATTGTGTGGTATTAGGAATGAGATACAAGAACTGATGAAATAACTATGCCCAGAACATGTTTCTCCAGTTCACTCTCTACACTAGATAGGGAACCCTTCACGAGCACCTTGAAAACAAGATTTTCATTTGTCCCAATCTATGACCCCAACTTGCAAGGAGAAGGTAGCAATCACCCTTCTCTAGCTCAAACATGACTTTTCAAATAAAACTAGGACAACTTACCCTTCACAACATCTGGAGTTCCTAAATACCGGATGAAGCACTCAACTTCCTCATGTTTCACCATAACCTCCATCGAACCTCGGACACCACAGAGAAAACAAGCAACGAGGAAAAGAAAATAACCCCACCACTCCACTAGGAGTCTAGGTAAAACTAACGACTGGAAATGACCCCTCAGGGACCTCTGGACATTTCTGGGTGACATAATTTAAACAAGAAGCACAAAACCAACCTGAAGCACATAACAAAACAAGCCTCCACATTTAACCATAAATCATTCACTCAAACTCAAAACATCATTTCAACCTTGAAACACCAGCTCGAAAACAAGCATCAAGCCCATAGAATAATACAATACAAAACCAAACCATAAACCCACTTGCACAAATATCCATTTTCAAAACCTTCCCATTTCAAACCATTTGAATGCTAAAACCCCCTTTTTAAAACCCAATTTACTTTTTTTAAATTTCTTAAACAAAATTAGTCCCAGCACATCACTAATCAAAACATGCCTTTGAAAAAAAACAAGCCTTGAAAACTGAGCACCCACCATTGGTATTCCATGAAACCTCATGTGTGAACATTCTTGTGCCAACTCGAGCACCAATCCATGCATACCAAAAACCATCAAAATACAATTACATTCATACATACACGTGGGAATCCATAGAAATACCAAAGGTTAAATAGATCATTTCCAAATTCCTTTTTTTCCAAGAGACATTAGTTTCATACTTCACAAAAATTTCAAAAGCCCCAATTTTTTTTCCAAATACACTTTTGATTTATGCTTTAAAAAATATTTAAAGGATCCCAAAATAGTTCCCAAAAGAACATCCATTTTCAAAACAACTCATTGCATTTTTAAACAAACCAATATTTTCATTTTGGAAATCCAATTTCAAAGGAAAAATCAGAAATTTTTTCACCCTAAGAGAAACACCCCAAAACCAAATAAAACTCACACCAAGAACATTCTAGAACAACCAATTCACTCAAAAAATCATGATTATAAATTCTCAAATAAACAACTGCAACACACAGTTTGGTCACACGGTTTGGCTGATCGTGCACCAACCATGTGAGCACATAGGGAGTCATCAAAGGCGATTGCATGGTCTGCGCATGGCATGCCAGACTGTGCACATCATCCATTTGCCCCTCCAGAATGACCAACAAATCTCAAAACTAACCAGAAGCATGAAAACAAGACTAAGGTTCCTGAAACAAATCGAGAGCTAGACGCAGACTTTGAGGCAAGACCATCCTGGACCACCCTGGCAATTCAAGGGTCATTCCGAATAGGTGGTGATCAGGAACCAACCCGCAATTAACCACTTCGATTCCAACAATCCTAACTCCAAACTATCATACATCCCCAAAGGACATGGGATAAACCTGGATCTGATACCATTCTTTCATGAACCAACCTAGGTCGACCTTGAACTGGTAACCCGAGTTAGTCCGCGGCATGGCCCAAAGGGCGTTCCCGATCCCCACGGGCTGGAAACTAGTGCCGAGCATCAAAACAAGCAGTTGGGAATGATTTATCCAAAAAAATAGAAGACATATAAATATAAATTAACTGAACAAATGGGTAAACACTAACAGCGGAAAAAAATTAATAAAATAAAACAAAAGTAACCAACTATATATACCTCCAAGTGACCCCATGGGTCATCACCAAACATAAATCCAAGCTTGAACGATCCAAAACTAAAACCAGAGACTAAATAGATAAAGCAGGCATGAGCACCAAGACGCTCAGTAGGAAATCCAAAGTACAACAATGCCCTAAGCCACTATCTTTAATAAGAAATCCAAATCATGATAGTTTGAAAATAAGGCATAATAAAATAATGTTTTTTTCTCTTATGAAATTCAAATAACAAGCTTACATTTCCAAGGAAAGCATTTCTATTCCATTTTCAAAATAGGTTTTGAGCATGCGTTAACATTTCAAAATTTAAGGAGACCAATTTAGATTAAAAAAAAATATGGTTTTCACAAAATAGGGAACAAGCATGAAACAATTGAATTGAAAATCATATCACAAGCACCATGGGAAGTCCCTAAGCAGCTAGTGTTAGTTGGGGACCTAGGATCTTCATGTCTCGGTAAAACATGGCTAAGAATTCCACGACCCTCAGAAAACATGGCTTAGAAGGTCAGGAAAATTAGAAAAGGTGGATTAGAAAACCATGACCCTCGGAAAACGTGGCTTAGAAGACCACAACCCTCAGTCATTAACATGTTTAGTTAGTGTTGTAATCGTCAAACCTACAATGAAACTGGGTCAAGTCACCTCCGGACCACTAGCCCACAAGTCCTAGTTTCCCCCACCTAGATACCCAGGTTTCCCATTGTGCTCTGTTTCAATTGGTGGTGAGTTTTTATCAAGCAAACATATATGTACACAAAACTTTCTTTATCCAAAACTCATTCAACCTCTCACCACTGTTCTCCCTCCTTAAACACATCACCCTTTTTATGTCATAAAACATCACATAAGCCTCTTCATTAGGTACATATCACAAATCAAACATTTAACATACACATCATGATTCTAAAATAATGGGGCATGCCTTAAGATGGGTTTTTCACTTTCACTATTCATTTACAAGGTGCCAAACGAGCCTCATTACTCCACAAGAATGATTTTTGCTTTAGAAAACATGTTCACCCAAAACTCATTTTGGAGAACATTTTGGAACTTCTTTGGAAAACGTGTCATTTCACCTTTACAACAAAATTGGACAAAATACCACACGTCTTTGGAAATACCTACTTTATGTTCGAAACATTAAATAAATCACTTTTTAAGTACCAGAACCATTTACATATATATATATATATATTGCATATGTATTTCATGCAGAAGAAGAAGATGCACTTTTAATAAAACACTAATAAATTATGGAAATTCTAATTAAAGATCATGGCATAGAGGACCTACCTCAAACATGTCATTATTCGTCGACGACCACTCGAACCGACACTTGGCGCATACACGCACATGCATTTAAACATATATATATATACACCCCTAGCTGCATTGCACATATTCCTCACGCCATGAGGGAATATGTTCAAAGAGGGCATATATATATTCCTTACCCTATGCATGTACATGTAGGATACCTTGACACCTGTGTCCCAAAACTATCGGAGTGAGGTCCAGCGCACTACACATATCATTTAATAAATTAATAGAACAATTTATTCAACACTTCAAAATTAACACCACAAAATTTACAAAAAAGAAACCCACCCAAATTATATCAAAACTTAACTTTAAAACCAATTTTACATCATAACCATACCAAAACATGACTTTCCCCCTTTAAGCAATTTAAATAAACCATTTAAAAATTTTGTAAAGCAATTTCAAGAGGCATCGCAAGGCTTTGTACACAAAAACCCACTCACATTCCACTTTTGAGGCCAAAAGCACACTACGACCATTTGAAATCAAAATTATCATAAATTTCATAATTTAATATATCATTTAGAAACTTGATAAAACAAGTCTATAAAACTCCACAAGGTTATAAACCAAAAACACACTAAAAATCCACTTTTTAAACCAAGCACACACTGAAACCTTCCCAAAGTATCATTCGCATCACACTCAAAAATAAATAAATAATTTCAATAAATAATAAAACATTTCTAAAATGCATAACAAGGCTTTACACTAAAAAAATACTCCATTTCCTCTCTTTAAAATAACGCACCTCAAAACATTTTCCAAACATGGTTTTCACCTTTTTCACAAATAAAAACACCATTAAAACAACTTATAAAACAACCTCAATAACACCCCAAGTGCTTCTAAACCCCAAGAGAACCCAAAACCTCTAAAAAAACAACTGCATATCAAAGCCTTATCAAAATACAACTTCAATCCTACACATAATTTATTAAACTACATGAATGGTTTATAAAATCATAAGCAGTGACATGACTAAGTTTTCCACATATAACAAACACTGTTTCACATAAAATCTCCACTTTAAAACCAAATCCACCTCAATTACTTTCAAAAATCATTTTCGCACCACCCAAGATAATCATAGAACATTCCAAAACACTCAAGAAAGCATACCAATTCATCAATTAAAGGATAAGCATGAAATCACCTTTCTCACATGTCGAAAACTCCAACACACTGTGTAAAACTTCAATAGCACACCGAACACAACACAAGTGAACCCTAAGAAGTCATGATTCAACAAAAAACGACAAGATTAAACCCTAGCATAACTCCATACCCAGTGAAAACCTAAAATCCCAAAAGTAAGAACCAAAATACTAGTGAAAGGAGAAGATGAGCTTACCGGGAGGGGGATCTTCCATGGAAGAAGGCTACGCTGGTCGAGTAGAGGTGTGATAGGTCCGGTGCGATGTGGACGAATGGAATCGGTGCGGTTCACGCCAGTCAGAGGAGGCCGGACGATCGGGAAGAGGGAGGGCTTGCAGGGCGGCACGAGTAGGGTCTCAGACGAAGGGGGGGTGGGGGGTGGGGGGGTTATGCTGTTCCGGTTTGAGGGGGGAAGCTGGGATAGGAGGTTATGGAGAGGGGAGCTCGGAGAGGAGGCCGCCGTGGACAAGGGAGCTCATCCAGAAGGAGAGAAGGGCGGGTCGGCATGCTGCAGGTCTGAGAAGGGGGGGGGGGGGGGCGTGAGCAGCGTGATAGGAAGGGGAAGGGGGGTATTCGACTGGGGTTTATTTCAGTCTAATTCAATTGATTTAAACAAATAATAATAATAATAATAATAATAAAAGATAATAATTATACTGATAATAATAGTAATAATAACCCAAAATGTTATAAAATAAAATAAAATATAGCGCATCAGGTCGGGGAGTGACACCTTACATCACTTATGATGTCATAAATAGTGTATTTCTTTGATAATTTGATTATACAGTATTTTATCATATTTCACTATTCATAAAAAAATCAAGAATTTCAGAAGAATCCCAAAAATTTACCCTAACCATTTTTAAATGTGCAGAATTCAAAAATGAAGTCCATTTTTTTAAAATGATTTTTAAATATTATTAATTTAATTTTTAAATAAAATCATAATTAATTCAAAAATCAACAATTCTAATTCTATAACTACTCCTATAACACAATGAAAAATCAACCAAGATGTTATTATCATAAAGCCTTAAGAAAATAAAATAATAATAAAATTCTCTATTCATTAGGGTCATATTACTTTTCATATTACCATTCATAAGGGTATGTTAATATTCACAAAAAAAAACAAGTTGGTTTCATCAGACTCCAAATAACTTACTGAATACAATTGTAGATGACAGTTTCTTGAAATTCAAAACATAGAAGTGGAAGATTTATGTTTAAAGTCTAGTTGTAAATATCTACTTAAAACAAAGTTCCATGCAGTTATATTTATTTTTAGAAAAACTTGGGGTGTTATAATATGAGTGGAAATTCATCAAATTTTTGTACTCTGACTAAAATAGATGGAGGCTTAGTCAACTTCAGTAACAATGCCAAATGAGAAATTATTGGACTTGGAACAGTTGGAGGTATAGATACTATCTCAATTAATAAAGTACTCTATGTACAATGATTGAATCACAATATGATAAGTATCTCTCAATTCTTGTGATGATAGATACTATATTGATTTTTCTAATAATTACTATTCTCTTCTTAGAAATAATTTACTTAAATTTAGAGCACCCATAATAGATAATGTCCACACTTTGGAATTAAATTATTTGTGTAAATAGAAAGTGAACTATTTAACTTCTAATGTAAATGAGTCATGGATTTGGCATAAAAGAATTGGTCATTGTAATATTTTTTCTTTACATAAGCTATCTAAGAAACAATTAGTTTTAGATTTACCTAGTCTCAAATTTGATAGTGATAGATTATGTGATGCATGCCAGATTGGAAGGCAACAAAAATCTTTCATCAAATCTATTAACAAAATTTCTACTTTAAATCCCATAGAACTTATTCATATGGATTTGTTTGGACCATCAAGAATAACAAATTTGACTGGTAAATTATATGTATATGTTTTATTTGATGATTATTCTAGATTTATTTTGGTATATTTTCTAAAAATAAAAAAATGAATCTTTTTCTGTTTTTGAAAGTTTTTATAAAAGAGTTGAAAATGAAAAAGGTTTTAAGATAATTTCATTAAGAAGTGATCATGGTGGAAAATTTGAGAATCAAGAATTTAATTATTTTTGCTCAAATATGGGTATTAAACACACCTTTTCTGCACCAAGAACACCTTAATAAAATGGAATTGTTGAAAGAAGAAACGTAACTATTCAAGAAATTGATAGAACAATGCTAAATGAATACAGTCTTCCAACCTACTTTTGGGAAGAAGATGTAAGTACAACATTCTATATTATAAGTTGAGTTTTAATTCGACCTATTTTAAAAAACACTCCTTATGAACTTTGGAATAACATAAAGCCTAAGGTAAAGTACTTTAAGGTTTTCTGATGTAAGTTATATATCTTGAACACCAAGGATAATCTTGGAAAGTTTGATCCAAAAGATGATGAAGGAATATTGTTAAGATATTCTACAACTTCTGAAGATTATAGAGTATTTAATAAAAATTCAAGGACTATTGAAGAATTAATTCATGTTAATTTTGATTAAACTGATACTTTTAACAAAGAGAATGTTCAAACAGATGAAACTAATGATTCTTATAACAACATGAGACTTGATAACTTGAAAAATGATTTTGAAAATATAAATAAAATTCAGTCCAGTTCAGAAGAACATGATACTAATGAACCTAATAGTTCTCTACCTAGAGATTTTAGAATCTTGAAGAATCACCCTTTAGAGACGGTTATAGGAGATCTAAACATAGGAATAAAAACCAGAAGAAGTGTAGGAAACATAGTCGAATTTTATTCTTTTCTATCTCAGATAGAGCCTAAGTATTTTGAAGAAGCCTTAAAATATGAATGTTGGTTGTTAGCAATGCAAGAATGGCTAAATTAGTTTAAAAGAAACAAAGTATGTAAATTTGTGTAAATACCATCGAATTATCCAGTTATAGGAACTAAATGGGTCTTTAAGAATAAACAAGATGATCAAGGTATTATAACTAGAAACAAATCTAGGCTAGTAGCTAAAGGGTATAATTAAGAATAAGGTATATATTATGATAAAACCTTTGCTTCTGTAGCTAGACTAGAAGCAATTAGATTTTTTAGACTATGCATCTCATATGAATTTTAAATTATATCAGATGGATGTAAAATCTACTTTTTTAAATGGATATTTAATGGAGGAAGTTTATGTTGAACAACCTCCTAGTTTTGAAAATTCTCAAAAACAATATTTTTTTTAAACTTACTAAATCTATCTATGGCATTAAACAAGCACCCAGATCTTGGTATGAATGATTATGTTCATTTCTTTTAAAAAATGGTTATAATATTGGTTTGGCAGACCCGACCCTCATTAAGAAAACGTTTTTTTATTTTATTATTAGTTTAAATATATGTTGATGATGTTATTTTTGGATCAATAAATAAAAATATTTGCAATGATTTTTCAGAATTTATGCAAAAAGAATTCGAAATGAGTATGATAAGAGAATTAAATTTCTTTTTAGGACTTCAAATTTATCAAAAAGATTTTAGAAATGTATTGAATCAAAGTAAATACATTACTGATTTATTGAAAAAGTTTGGTCTTGAGAACAATAATACATATTCAACTCCCATGTGTATTGATTTTAAACTTGACTTGGATGAAGCTGAAAAACTAGTGGATAAAAAGTTATATAGAGTTATGATTGGAATTTTACTATATCTTACTTCTATAAGACTTGATATTATGTTTTTAGTATGTCTTTGTGCTAGATTTCAATCAAGTCCAAAAGAATCCCATATTACTGCTGTAAAAAGGATTTTTAGATATTTAAAAGGAACAATTGTTCAATCTCTTCTTTATCCAAAGACTTTTGATTTTAATTTATTATCATATTCAGGTGAAGATTTTAGAGGATGTAGATTAGATAGAAAAAGTACTTCAGGAACCTGTCACTTTTTAGGATAATTATTAGTGTCATAGTCAAGTGAGAAGCAACACTCGGCTGCACTATCAACAGCCGAAGCAGAGTATGTATCTACAGGCAGTTGTTGTGCACAAGTACCGTGGATTAAAACACTCTAATAGAATTTGGACTTAATTTTACCAATACACCTATTTTATGTGATAATACAAGTGCTAAAAACATTTCAAAAAAATCTAATAAGTCATTCTATAACTAAGCATATTGATATTAAAAATCATTTTCTAAGAGATCATGTTCTTAAAAAGGATATATCTTTAGAATTTTTTAATACTAAATTTCAATTGGCTAATATTTTTACTAAAACTATTCTCAGTTCTTGTTTTGATTTTATTAATGGGGAGTTAGTTTTATTTAATTTTTAATTAAATATTTATTTTATTTTATTTATTTTTGTTTAATTTATGACAAATTTATTTCTATAAATTTTATTTACTTTTATTATTTTTTATTACAGGATTTTAGTTAATACATGTTATCTTAAATTTATTTACACCACGTAATTATTAAATTTTTTCATAATTACTCTGCGACACGGGAAACGAGGATAATTGTCATTTTTCAGAAACCGTTCATTTTCCAAACCCCTCATCTTCCAAATCCTATTTAACAAAAAAACCCACTTCGTCAAAATCCCAATCTTCATTCATCCTTCCAAACCCTAGAATCTGAAAACCCTAGATTTTCATATCTTCAAGAATGATGAAAACCAAGAGATTTGAAGAAGGAGAAGCAATTGAACCGAAATGTCAAAGAATTTTAGGAAGAAAAATTCTTCAGGAAAAGATTATTGTTCTGGAATGGTTATACCATATGAACCTTATCCTAAAATGAGCATTAGATTTTCAAGATCTCGAGATAGATTTTAATAAAAATAACTCCAAATTTATATATATGGTAGAACTGAATTCTTTTTATAAGAGTGTGAATTTTATTTTCGGAGATACATAGGGCCTGATTTTTGCTAGTATCGAAGATAGGGATTTCTCTATTTCTTCTACTGAGGTTGTAAAGATTTTAAACTATCCACATGAAGGAGTTCTCTATTTTGACCTTAAGTTGATTAGAGATAAGAACCATTCTTCTAAAGACATTATGTATTTTCTGTTCAACTCAACAAACATCAAAAAGATGTTTTTTAAGGATTTAAAACCTGACTATAAGATTCTTGTGAAATTTATTCAGACTGGAATAGCGTTAAGGATGGATGAGATGGAGGAAATACTTTACCCAGAAATGTATATCATGTTTCTTTTTCTGAGTGATATCAAATTAAATTTCCCAAGGTATTTATTTAGATATATTCATTACTATTGTTCACCAGATGTGAGAATGAATTTTAATCCATATGGATGGATAATTTAAAGGATTTTGTTTAAGATAGATATGATTAGACTGGTTGAGGCCAGAGTAAAATGTCATCGTAGTAATGTGTTGAATGTTGGAACTGTAAGAAAACTTGTATTTTTCTAGAGCATTGTGAAAGGAAAAATTTTACGTGTTGAAGATGAGGAAGAACAATGATCAGGAGCTTTTTCTCAGAGGGATAAAGCTGATGTTTTTTTAAAAGGGTAGTGCCATGGAAAAAATACCATAACACAAATTTTATTAAAACAAATAAGAGATTACATTAGTCTAAAGTACAGAATCATATTACAATCCTTCTCATGAAGAGGTAGCAAATCATAAGGGATATCATCATGCCAGGTAATATCTTGATTTACTCCCTTATTAGCAAGTCCATAAGCAACCGTATTAGCTTCATGATAAATATGATTTATAATGTAGTTGATGTCATGAAGTGAGTGGGTTAAATCCATCCAACGAGTAATAATCAACCACACAAGGTGTGTCACATCGTTCCAAATTACTTACACAATGGTGGTCGAATCACATTCAATCCAGATATTATTCTAACCATGGCTCTTTGAAAAAGAAACAGCTTGTATAATTCCCATTATTTTGGCCTCCAGAGAAGAGGCAATGTCATATGAACCAACAAAACATCCAAGGATCTGGTCTTGATGATTCCTGAAGATAGCGCCACAACCCGCAGGACCTAGTTTTCCTTTGGAGGCACCATCCATATTAACTTTAATCCAACCAGGAAAGGGAGCATGCCAAAACACTTCAAAGGTGCGGCATAGTTGAAAATTTTTTCCATTAATCTGAAGATGTCACAGAATTGTGAAGTCATTCATAGTGTTATTGCAATGACCCTTTTGTATCGAAGCTACTTCACAAATGGAAATAATGATCCACATCAAACCTAAATTATGATTGAGTGAGTAGTTGTTATGAATACTAACATTTCTATCATAGCGGATCACATGATGAAGCTCAACAACTGCATCAAGGAAGAGGTTCTTAATTTGTTGAGAATTTTCCATTTCAGCACATCTTTTTAGTTGAGTGTTGGCAGAGTGAATAATCAACCATATGAAGTTAAAGATGTTAAAAATATAGTTCCAAAGTGTAGAAGTAAAAGCACATGAAAGGAAGAGATTATTAGAATCTTCTCCGTGTCGATTGCAGTGTCTACATTTAGAGAAAAGTTGAATACCAAATGATTGAAGGCATCTGTCTGTAGGAATTCTGTTGTGAGCAAGGCGCCAAATAAGAGTGAATCTTGAGGGTTTTATCCAGGGTTTGTCAAAAAGATTTATCCAACCAAAATCACTTGCAGAGTTTCAAAAAAAATGATTATTTTTTTTAAATTAAGCATACCTTTGTGTATAGGTTCCCAAATTAAAAAGTCATTAGTGTTTTAAAAATGGTGGTTATTTATGATATGCATAATGGCTTCAAGTAGATGATCATTTTGAGAATTTATCATATCTCTAATTGAGTAGCTTGTGATCATAGGTATTGGCTTAGGATAAATCATAGAAATTAAGGTGGTGCCAGTCCAGTTATCTAAATAGAAATTAATGGAGGAATCCATGGTAACCATCCATATGGAATTGTTCATAATGATAGAAAAATATTGTTTAATAGATGGCTAGATAGAGGAGATGAGAAAATTAAAATTTTTTCCTTGATTTTTCCAAGGAATATCTTTTTGAGAAAATCAAAAGAATATTAATTATTGTAAAGAAGGTTCCAGGTGAGTCTGGCTTGAAGTGCCTCATTAAAGTACTGAATATTTTTCATACCAATCCCACCCTTTTCAATAGGTTTGTAATAGGTCGACCAGGGGATGGTCACAAGCTTTTTTTCCAATGTGCTACCAGTACAAATGAAATTTTTGATAGAGGTATTCATTCTTTTTATAAGTTCAATGGGTCATTTATAAACCATCATGGAGTAGACCATTTTATAAACCATAGTGTATTTTACAAGACATATTCTGCATAACACATATAGGGATTTACCTTTCTAAGAAGATAGTTGGAAAAAAACTTGGTCTACTATTGTAGAAAAATGAGAGGACTTGGGTCTACCCCAAAAACTGGGAACACCAAGATAAGTAAAAGGAAAATAACCTTCTTTAATTCTTAAGTCATTAATAATATTACATTTCCTACAGGGAGGAAAGTTTTTCCCAAAGAAGATGGAAGATTTATTCTAACTAATGGATTGACCAGAAACCTCTTCATAATAAGAGAGAATTTTTGAGGTTTCCAATATTTCTTTTATCACCCTGTAAAAAAAGGATAATATCATCAGCATAAAGGAGATGGGTGAGAGAATTAACATTCCTAGAAACATGAATAATCTTGAGTTTGGTATGATCCACAAGACGAGTGAGGAGGTGACTAAGGAAATCTTTTTCAATAGAGATAATAATGGAAAATAAGGGCTCACCTTGCTTTACACCTTTGGTTCATTTAAAATATCCCTTGGGAGAGCTATTGACCAATATGGAAATAGAGGTCGATTTGAAAAGGGTTCGGACTATATTGATAAAAGAATCACTAAAGCCAAAGCCTTGAAGAACCTTTAAGATGAAGCTCCAGTCCATGGTATCAAAATATTTTTTAATGTCAAGTTTGATGGTAATATTACCCCCTAAATTAAATTTGTTTAGAGTATTAACACATTTAGAGGCAAGACAAATATAGTCCTATATAGATCCACCCTTAATAAACCAAAATTGGTTTCAAGATACAATTTTTTTTTGTGATAGTTGAAAGTATATTAGCAATGATTTTGTGATGATTTTATAAAGGGTGTTAATGAGAGAAATGAGTATAAATAGGTGGATCTCAGAAGCATTGTACACTTTAGGAATTATAAAAAGAAATTGAGAATTAAGACCATGAGGGAGGAAACCATTGGAGAAAAAATATTTGACAAGTTTACAAAAATCCAAATGGAAAACATCCCAATAATGTTGAAAGAAACCATTATTAAAACCATCAATACCCGAAGCACTATCAGTATTCAAACTAAAGACAATGTCTTTAGTTCCATGATAAAGAGATATGCTTAGAAAGAAAGTGTTATCCTCACAATTAACCACTTTCAAAATAACCTCAGGTAGTAGGTCTTTGTTATTATCAAGACAATTAAATATGTATTCAAAGTATGAGACAATATGACTGGAAATATCATCCTAATTATCTAAGATATTGTCCCCATATTTTAAAATAGATAGCGTTATGAAGGATTTCATGACTCTATGAAGGGAGTTATAGAACATAGTGTTTCTGTCACCATTAGATAACCATTTAATTTTAAAAGTTTTCTTCCTCATGTTTTCCTTAAAGGTGAGAATAGAGTTTAGTTTAACCAACATGTTGATTTCTTGAGTCGGATAGGTGTTAAAATCAAAGCTAGTGTTATTATTTTGAAGTTTCTTAAGCTCATACTCTAGAAGAAAAATATCATTGTTAATTTTTTTGGTTGTAGAACTACACCAACTTTTGAGAATCTGTTTGAGGTGTTTTAACTTAACAGAACAAGAAAAAGCATCATTGCAGTAGGACATAGAAGACCAAAAACTTTTGATGATATCAGTGCATTCTTCATTATAAAACCATACATTGTTAAACCGAAAAGGTAATGAGGGTTTCATATTTTTTATAGAGACATTTACTAGAATGGGATGGTGGTCTGAGTGAAACTTTTTGAGGGTGATACTGGAGATGGTATCCCATTTATCTAAAGCAGGGAAATTTGTTAAAGATCTTGCCAACTTGGAGGCAACCACCCTATTATAATTCCTTCTATACCAAGTATATTTGGCACCAATAAGACTAATTTCTACAAGGTTTTTGTCTTCAATGGAAGTTTTAAATTCACTTGTGGAAATAAAATCATGAGATGGGCCAAGTTTCTCACTGGAGTTAAGAATAGCATTAAAGTCCCCAATCAAAAACCAAGGAGTATTGATATTGGTACCTAAATAGGTAAGGTCATTCCAAAGGTTCCTCCTATCTTGATATCTATTATTAGCATAAGAAAAGGAGTAGAAGGAATGAGTTCCAACAATTATGAAGTCACAAGTATAGACTTGCTTGAAAACATTGTAAACATTTACATTTTGAATAGATGAGCATGAAAAAACCTATAGTGATTCAACATTAGAAGAATTTTTGGTTAAACCTAAAAAAGAATAAGCATGTTGACATAAATGGGAGTATTTAGTTGAAAAATTAGTTTTGGTCTCAATAATATCAAAAAAATTGGCAATGAGTGTTAATAATTATTTTTAAAATAATAGATGTGTTAGAGTTAGAAATACCCTAACAATTCCGGAAAATTATCTTCATTTAAACCTAGTTTTGGAGCTAGAGATCCCCCTTTTTTTGTTTCCTAAAACCTTCTTCCTAGAAGATCTTCTGAGCTTTTTGACATTTCTTGGGCTGGGTTTCTGCATAGTTTTAGGAGAATCTGAGGGGATGTTTAATAATACTTAGAATTATTCTTGAGAGAGTCATGAAAAGAGGTAATCATAGGTGAATCTACAGAATTCCTAATATTAATATCAGTACGATCCATATCTTGAGAAGTAAGTAGATTTTCAGTTTGCACAAAAATAGAATTACTGTCAATAGTTTTATAACCACCTACCAAATGACTGATAAGCATAGGAGAAAGAGTACCTGATTCTATTGAATCCATAGGTGCTATATCACCCATTATTGTGTTTGAAAGTGAGACCAATTGACTGTTCGGAGTAGAAAATGGTGACTCCTTCTGGATAACCAGTTTAGTATTTAAAGAGGAAACATTTGAAACTATAGCGCATTGTGTGTTCCTCATATCATCAGTAATCTATAGTTTTCCATTATCAGATCTAGGTTTTAAAATACAATGCTTACCTGAAGTGACCAATTCATTGGTTTTACAGTCCTATGCAGCCTTTTTGCTGCATACAGGTTCCTGTACAACTGAGGTAGTGTTGGAATTTTCAAAATCATGGTATGCAGGGGGAAATTCAGTGTAAGTAGTACTGTCAATATGTAAATTTTGTTCCTCATTAAGTGTGGGAATTGAAATAAAAAGTCTGTGGTTTTCATTAGCCTATTTATTACTTCTATAATCCTGATTAAACAAGACAATATCAACATTTTTAGAACTAAGTGAAGTAGGGGTAGGGCTGTTGCATACTGGCTGGGTAGTACTATCAATAAATATATTCTATTCTTCACCTTGTGATAATTTTAGGGAGTCACCATTAGAGTTATTCATATCCTTAGTGTGTGACACTGGAGGATTCGATGCACACTCTAGCACTTTATGAGGAGTCCATGAAGGGTCAAAATCCTTCACCTGTACAGTAGGAGAATTAAGGTTTGAGTCTAAGTTTGTAGCTTCAGGATTTGTTTGAGTTTGATTAAGAACATCCATAAAAATTGCATTTCCAAGGAAAACATTTATCTTCCCTTTTCAAAATAGGTTTTGAGAATGCGCTAACATTTCAAAATTTAAGGAGACCAATTTAGATTTAAAAAAAATATGGTTTTCACAAATGAGGGAACAAGCATGAAACAACTGAATTGAAAATCATATCACAAGCACCATGGGAAGTCCCTAAGCATATAGTGTTAGTTGGGGACCTAGGATTATTGTGTCTCGGTGAAACGTGTCTTAGAAGGCCACGAACCTCAGAAAACATGGCTTAGAAGGCCATGAACCTCAGAAAATGTGTCTTAGAAAACCATGACCCTAGGAAAATGTGGCTTAGAAGACCACGAACCTCAGTCATTAATATGTTTAGTTAGTGTTGCAATCGTCAAACCTTTAGTGAAACTGGGTCAAGTCACCTCTGGACCACTAGCCGACAAGTCCTAGTTTCCCCCACCTAGATACCCAGGTTTCCCATTGTGCTTTGTTTCAATTGGTGGTGAGTTTTTATCAAGCAAACATATATGTACACAACACTTTCTTTATCCAAAAATCATTCAACCTCTCACAATTGTTCTCCCTCCTTAAACACATCCCCCTTTTTATGTCATAAAACATCGCATAAGCCTCTTCATTAGTTACATACCACAAATCACACATTTAACATACACATCATGTTTCTAAAATAATGGGGCATGCCTTAAGAGGGGTTTTTCACTTTCAAAATTCATTTTGAAGGTTCCAAACGGACCTCATTACTCCACAGGAATGATTTTTGCTTTAGAAAACATGTTCACCCAAAACTCATTTTGGAGATCATTTTGGATCTTCTTTGGAAAACGTGTCATTTCACCTTTACAACAAAATTGGCCAAAAGACCACACTTCTTTGGAAATACCTACTTTATGTTCGAAACATTAAAGAAATCAATTTTTAATAACCAGAACCATTTACATATATATATATATATTGCACATGTATTTCATGTAGAAGAAGAAGGTGCACTTTTAATAAAACACTAATCAATTATGGAAATTCTAATTAAAGATCAGGGCATAGGGGACCTACCTCAAACATGTCATTATTCCTCGACGACCACTCGAACTGAAACTTGGCGCATACACACACATGCATTTATACATATATATATATACACCCCTAGCTGCATTACACATATTCCTCACTCCATGAGGGAATATGTTCAAAGAGGGAATATATATATATATATGCCTTACCCTATGCATGTACATGTAGGATACCTCGACAGTCGTGTCCCAAAACTATCGTAGTGAGGTCCAGAGCACTACACATATCATTTAATAAATTAATAGAACAATTTATGCAACACTTCAAAATTAGCACCACAAAATTTACACAAAAGAAATGCACCCAAATTATATCAAAACGTAACTTTAAAACCAATTATACATCATAACCATACCAAAACACAACTTTCCCCATTTAAGAAATTTAAATGAACCATTTAAAAGTTTTGTAAAGCAATTTCAAGAGGCATCCCAAGGCTTTGTACACAAAAAACCAACTCACATTACACTTTTGAGTCCAAAAGCACACTACGACCATTTCAAATCATAATCTGCATAACTTTCATAATTTAATATATCATTTAGAAACTTGATAAAACAATTCCATAAAACTCCACAAGGCTATACACCAAAAGCACACTAAAAATACAATTTTTAAACCAAGCGCACACCAAAACCTTCCCAAAGTATCATTCGCATCACACTCACAAATAAATAAATCATTTCAATAAATAATAAAACATTTCTAAAATGCACAACAAGGCTTTAACCTAAAGACATTCTCCATTTCCTCTCTTTAAAATAATGCATCTCAAAAAATTTTCCAAACATGGTTTGCACCTTTTACAAAAATAAAAACACCATTAAAACAACTTATAAAACAACTTCAATAACACCCCCAAGTGATTCTAAACCCAAAGAGCACCCAACCCATCTAAAAAAACAACTGCATATCAAATACTTATCAAAATACAACTTCAGTCCTACACATAATTTATTAAACTACATGAATGGTTTATAAAATCATAAGCAGTGATGTGACTGAGTTTTCCACATACAACAAACACTGTTTCACATAAAATCGCAACTTTAAAACCAAATCCACCTTAATTCCTTTCAAAAATTATTTTCTCACCACCCAAGATAATCATAGAACATGCCAAAATACTCAAGAAAGCATACCAATTCATCAATTAAATGATAAGCATGAAATCACCTGTCTCGCGTGTTGAAAACTCCAATACACTATGCGAAACTTCAATCGCACACCAAACACACCACAAGCGAACCCTAAGAAGTCATGATTCAACCAAAAATGACAAGATTAATCCGTAGCATGAACTCCATACCCACTGAAAACCTAAAATACCAAAAGTAAGAACCAAAACACTAGTGAAAGGAGAAGATGAGCTTACCGGTAGGGGAATCGTCCATGGAAGAAGGCTACGCCGGTCGAGCAGGGGTGCGATAGGTATGGTGCGAGGTGGACGGATGGCACCAGTGCAGTTCACACTGGATGGAGGAGGCTGGATGGTCGGGAAGAGGGAGGGTTTACGGGGCGGCGCGAGCAGGGTCTCGGCCAGGGGGGGGGGGGGGTGTTGTACTTTGCGGGTTAGAGGGGGGAAGCCGGGATAGGAGGTCATGGAGAGGGGAGCTCGGAGAGGAGGCCGCCGTGGATAAGGGAGCTCAGCTGGAAGGAGAGCAGGGGGGTCGGCGCACTGCAGGTCTGAGAAGGGGGGGGGGGGTGTAAGCCGTGCGATAGGAAGGGGAAGGGGGTGTTCGACTAGGGTTTATTTATTTTCTCAATATAATTCAATTGATTTAAACAAATAATAATAATAATAATAGTAATAGTAAAAGATAATAATTATACTGATAATAATAGTAATAATAACCCAAAATGTTATAAAATAAAGTAAAATACATCACTTCAGGTCGGGGAGTGACACCTTACATCACTTATGATGTCATAAATAGTGTATTTTTTGATAATTTGATTATACAGTATTTTATCGTATTTCACTATTTATAAAAAAATCAAGAATTTCAAAAGAATCCCAAAAATTCACCCTAACTATTTTTCAACATGTAGAATTCAAAAATGAAGTCCATTTATGGAAATAATTTTCTAAATATTATTAATTTAATTTTTAAATAAAAGCATACTTAATTCAAAAATCAACAATTCTAATTCTATAACTACTCTTATAACACAATGAAAAATTAACAAAGATGTTATTATCTTAAATCCTTGATAAAATAAAATAATAATAAAATTTACTATTCATTAGGGTCATATTACTATTCATATTACCATTCTTAAGGGTATGTTACTATTCACAAAAAAAACAAGTTGGTTTCATCAGACCCCAAATAACTTACTAAACACAATTGTAGATGACTATTTCTTGAAATTCAAAACATACAAGTGGAAAATTCATGTTTAAAGGATAGTTATAAATATCTACTTAAAACAAAGTTCCATGCAGTTTTATTTATTTTTAGAAAAACTTAGGGTGTTACAATATGAGTGGAAATTCAACAAATTTTTGTACTCTGACTAAAATATATGGAGGATTAGTTACCTTCAGTAACAATGCCAAAGGAAAAATTGTTGGACTTGGAATAGTTGGAGGTATAAATACCATCTCAATTAATAAATTACTCTATGTACAATGATTGAATCACAATATGATAAGTATCTCTCAACTCTGTGATGATAGATACTATGTTGATTTTTCTATTAATTATTTTTCTCTTGTTAGAAATAATTTACTTAGATTTAGATCACCCAGAATAGATAATGTACACACTTTGGATTTAAATTATTTGTGTAAATAGAAAGTGAACTATTAAACTTCTAATGTAAATGAGTCAGGGATTTGGCATAAAATACATGGTCATTTTAATATTTTTTCTTTATATAAGTTATCTAAGAAACAATTAGTTTTAGATTTACCTTGTCTCAAATTTGATAATGATAGATTATGTGATGCATTCCAGATTGGAAGGCAACAAAAATCTTCCATCAAATCTATTAATAAAATTTCTACTTCAAATCACCTAAAACTTATTCATATGGATTTGTTTGGACCATCTAGAATAACAAATTTGGTTGGTAAATTATATGTATATGTTTTATTTGACGATTATTCTAGATTTATTTGGGTATATTTTCTAAAAATAAAAAAATGAAGCTTTTTCTGTTTTTGAAAGTTTTTATAAAAGAGTTGAAAATGAAAAAGGTTTTAAGATAATTTCATTAAGAAGGGGTCATGGTGGAAAATTTGAGAATCAAGAATTTAATTCTTTTTTCTCAAATATGGGTATTAAACACACCTTTTCTGCACCAAGAACACCTCAATAAAATGGAATTGCTGAAAAAATAAACATAACTATTCAAGAAATGGATAGAACAATGCTAAATGAATACAGTCTTCCAACATAATTTTGGGAAGAAGTTGTAAGTACAACATGCTATATTATAAGTTGAGTTTTAATTTGACCTATTTTAAAAAACACTCCTTATGAACTTTGGAATAAAATAAAGCCTAAGGTAAAGTACTTTAAGGTTTTTTGATGCAAGTTATATATCTTGAACACCAAGGATAATCTTGGAAAGTTTGATCCAAAAGATGATGAAGGAATATTATTAAGATATTATACAACTTCTAAAGATTATTGAGTATTTAATAAAAATTCAAGGACTATTTAAGAATCAATTAATGTGAATTTTGATGAAACTAATACTTTTAATAAAGAGAAAGTTCAAATAGATGAAACTGATGATTCTTCTAACAACATGAGACTTGATAACTTGAAAAATGATTTGGAAAATATAAATAAAATTTAGTCCAGTTCAGAAGAACATGATACTGATGAACCTAAAAGTGTTCTACCTAGAGATTCTAGACTCTTGAAGAATCACCCTTTAGAGACGGTTATAGGAGATCTAAACATAGGTATAAAAACCATAAGAAGTGTAGGAAACCTAGTCGATTTTTATTCTTTTCTATCTCAGATAGAGCCTAAGTCTTTTGAAGAAGCCTTAAAAGATGAAAGTTGGTTGTTAGCAATGCAAGAAAATCTAAATTAGTTTAAAAGAAACAAAGTATGGAAATTTGTGGAAAGACCCTCAAATTATCCAGTTATAGGAACTAAATGGGTCTTTAAGAATAAACTAGATGATCAAGGTATTATAACTAGAAACAAAGATAGGCTAGTAGCTAAAGGGTATAATCAAGAAGAAGGTATAGATTATGATGAAACCTTTGCTTCCATAGCTAGACTAGAAGCAATTAGATTTTTTAGAGTATGCATCTCATATGAATTTTAAATTATATCAGATGGATGTAAAATCTAATTTTTTTTAAATGGATATTTAATGGAGGAAGTTTATGTTGAAAAACCTCCTAGTTTTGAAAATTATCAAAAACCAGATTTTGTTTTTAAACTTACTAAAGCTCTCTATGGCATTAAACAAGCACCCAGATCTTGGTATGAAAGATTAAGTTCATTTATTTTAAAAAATGGTTTTACTATTGGTTTGGAAGACCCAACCCTCATTAAGAAAACATTTTTTTCTAATTTATTGTTAGTTCAAATCTAGGTTGATGATGTTATTTTTGGATCAATAAATAAAAATCTTTGCAATGATTTTTTAGAATTTATGCAAAAAGAATTTGAAATGAGTATGATGGGAGAATTAAATTTATTTTTAGGATTTAAAATTTATCAAAAAGATTTTGGAAATGTATTGAATCAAAGTAAATACATTACTGATTTATTGAAAAACTTTGGACTTGAGAACAGTAAGACATATTCAACTCCCATGTGTATTAATATTAAACTTGACTTGGATGAAGTTGGAAAACCAGTGGATAACAAGTTATATAGAGTTATGATTGGAAGTTTACTATATCTTACTTCTATAAGACCTGATATTATTTTTTTAGTATGTCTTTGTGCTAGATTTCAATCAAGTCCAAAATAATCCCATCTTACTGCTGTAAAAAGGATTTTTAGATATTTAAAAGGAACAATTGTTCAATCTCTTATTTATCCAAAAACTTTTGATTTTAATTTATTATCATATTCAGGTGAAGATTTTGGAGGATATATATTAGATAGAAAAAGTACTTCAGGAACCTGTCACTTTTTAGGAAAATTATTAGTGTCATTGTCAAGTGAGAAGCAACACTCGGTTGCACTATCAACAGTCGAAGCAGAGTATATATCTGCAGACAATTGTTGTGCACAAGTGATGTGGATGAAAAACACTCTAATGGACTTTGGACTTAATTTTAACAATACACATATTTTATGTGATAATACAAGTGCTGAAAACATTTCAAAAAAATCTAATAAGTCATTCTAGAACTAAGCATATTGATATTAAAAATCAATTTCTAAGAGATCATGTTATTAAAAAGAAGATATCTTTAGAATTTGTTAATAATAAATTTCAATTAGCTAATATTTTTACTAAACCTATTCCAACTTCTTGTTTTGATTTTATTAAGGGGGAGTTAGGTTTATTTAATTTTTAATTAAATATTTATTTTATTTATTTTCATTTTGTTTAATTTATGCCAAATTTATTTCTATAAATTTTATTTACTTTTATTATTTTTTATTACAGAATTTTAGTTAATACATGTTATCTTAAATTTATTTACACCACGTAATTGTTAAATTTTTGTCATAATTACTCTGCAACACGGGAAACGAGGACATATGTCATTTTTCAGAAACCATTCATTTTCCAAACCCCTCGTCTTCCAAATCCCATTTAACAAAAAAACCTGCTTCATCAAAACCTCAATATTCATTCATCCTTCCAAACCCTAGAATATGAAAACCTTAGATTTTTAGATCTTTAAGAATGATGAAAACCAAGAGATTTGAAGAAGGAGAAGCAATTGAATCGAAATGTCAATGAATCTTAGAAAGAAAAATTCTTCAGGGAAAGATATTGTTCTGGAATTGTTATACCAGATAAACCTTCTCCTAAAATGAGCACTAGATTTTCAAGCTCTCATGATAGCTTCTAATGACAATAAATCAGAATTTATATATGAGGTAGAACTGAATTATTTTTATAAGAGTGTGCAGTTTATTTTCGGAGATACAGAGGGCATGATTTTTGCTAGTATCAAAGATAGAGATTTGTCTATTTCTTCTACTGAGGTTGAAAAGATTTTGAACTGTCCACATGAATGAGTTCTCTATTTTGACCTTAAGTTGATTAGAGATAAGAACCATTATTACAAAGACATTATGTATTTTCTATTCAACTCAACACAAATCAAAAAGATGTTTTTTAAGAATTTAGAACCTGACCATAAGATTCTTGTGAAATTTATTCAGACTGGAATAGCACCAAGGATGGATGAGATGGAGAAAATACTTTACCCAGAAATGTATATCATGTTTCTTTTTTTGAGTGATATCAAATTAAATTTTCAAAGGTATTTATTTAGATATCTTCATTAGTATTTTTCACCAGATGTGAGAATAAATTTTAATCCATATGGATGGATAATTTCAAGTATTTTGTTTAAGAAAGATATGATCAGACTGGTTGAGGTAAGAGTAAAATGTCATAATAGTAATGTGTTGAATGTTGTAACTTTAAGAAAACTTGCATTTTTCAAGAACATTGTGAAAGGAAAAATTTTACCTGTTGAAGATGAGGAAGAACAGATCTCAAGAGCTTTTTCTCAAGGGGAGAAAGCTGGTGTTTTTTTAAGGGGGTGGTGCCATGGAAAAAATACCATAGCACAAATTTTATTAAAACAAAGAAGAGATTACATGAGTCTAAATTACATAATAATATTACAATACTTATCATGAAGAGGTAGAAAATCAGAAGGGAGATCATCATGCCAGGTAATATCTTGATTTACTCCCTTATTAGTAAGTCCATCAGCAACTGTATTAGCTTCACGATAAATATGATTTATAATGTAGTTGATGTCGTGGAGTGAGTGGGTGAAATCCATCCAATGAGTAGTAATCGACCACACAAGGTGTGTCATGCCGTTCCAAATTACTTGCACAATGGTTGTCGAATCACATTAAATCCAGAGATTGTTCTAACCATGGCTCTTTGAAAAATCAACAACAAGTATCATGACCATTATTTCAGCCTCCAAAGAAGAGGCAATGCTGCATGAACCAAGAAAACATCCAAGGATCTTGTCATGATGATTCCTAAAGATAGCGCCACAACTCGGAGGACCTAGGTTGCCTTTAGAGGAACCATACATATTAACTTTAATCCAAACAGGAAAGGGAGCATGCCAAAACAATTCATAGGTGGGGTTAGTTGACAAAATTTTCCATTAATCTGAAGATGTCACAGAATTGTTAAGTCATTCATAGTGTTATTGCAATGACCCTTTTGCATCGAAGCTGCTTCAAGAATGGAAATAATGATCCACATCTAACCTGAATTATTATTTAGTGATTAGTTTTTATGAATAATAACATTTCTATCATACCAAATCACACGATGAAGGTCAGCAACCGCATCAAGGAAGAGGTTCTTAATTTGCTGAGAATTTTCCATTTCAGCACATCTTTTTAGTTGAGTGTTGACAGAGTGAAGAATCAACCATATGAAGTTAAAGATGTAAAAAATATAGTTCCAAAGAGTATAAGCAGTATAATAGGAAAGGAAGAGATGATTAACATCTTCTTTGTGTTGATTTCAGCGTCTACATTTAGAGAAAAGTTGAATACCAAACAATTGAAGGCATCTGTATGTAGGAATTTTTTTGTGAGCATGGCACCAAATCAGAGTGAATCTTGAGGGTTTTATCCAGGGTTTGTCAAAAAGATTTATCCAACCAAAATTAATTTCATAGTTGCAAAAAAATTGATTATAATTTTCTTTTGAATTAAGCATACCATTGTGTGTCGGTTCCCAAATTAAAAATTCATTAGTGTTTGAAAAATGGTGGTTATTGATGATATGCATAATGGCTTCATGTAGATGATCATTTTGAGAATTTATCATATATCTAATTGAGTAGCTTGTGCTCTTAGAGATTTTCTCAGGATAAATCATAGAAATTAAGGGGGTGCCAGTCCAGTTATCTAACTAGAAATTAATGGAGGAATCCATGGTAATCATCCATATGGAATTATTCATAATGCTAGAAAAAGATTTTTTAATATATGGCTAGATAGAGGAGATGAGAAAATTAAAATTTTTTCCTTGATTTTTCCAAGGAATATCTTTTTGAGAAAAGAAACAGAATATGAATTATTATAAATAAGGTTCTAGGTGAGTCTAGCTTGAAGTGCCTCATTAAAGTACTGAATATTTTTCATACCAATCCCACCCATTTCAATAGGTTTTTAATAGGTCAATAGGGGATGGTCACAATATTTTTTTCCAATGTGATATCAGTCCAAATGAAATTTTTGATAGAGGTATTCATTATTTTTATAAGTTCAATGGGCCATTTATAAACCATCATGGATTAGACCATTTTATAAACCATATTGAATTTGACAAGACATATTCTGCATACCATCGAGAGGGATTTACCTTTCCAAGAAGATAGTTGGCTAAAAACTTGGTCTACCATTGTATAAAAATGAGAGGACTTGGATCTACCCCAAAAAATGGGAACACCAAGATAAGTAAAAGAAAAATAACCTTCTTTAATTCTTAAGTCATTAATAGTATTACATTTCCTATAGGGAGGAAAGTTTTTCCCAAAGAATATGTAAGATTTATTCCAACTAATGGCTTAACCAGAAACCTCTTCATTATAAGAGAGAGAATTTTTGAGGTTTCCAATATTTCTTTTATCACCCTGTAAAAAAAGGATAATATCATCAATATAAAAGAGATGGGTGAGAGCATTCAAATTCCTAGAAACTTGAATAAGCTTGAGTTTGGTCTGATTCACAAGACGAGTGAGGAGGTGACTAAGGTAATCTTTTGCAATGGAGAAAAGAATGGAAAATAAGGTGTCACATTTCTTTACACCTTTGGTGCATTTAAAATAGACCTTGGGAGATCCATTGACCAATATGTAAATAGTGGTCGATTTGAAAAGGGTTCGGACTATAGTGATAAAAGAATCACTAAAGCCATAGCCTTGAAGAACCTTGAAGATGAAGCTCCAGTCCGTGGTATCAAAAGATTTTTTAATGTCAAGTTTGATAGTAATATTACCCCATCTATTAACTTTGTTTAGAGTATTAAAACATTCAGAGGCAAGGAAAATATAGTCTTACATAGATCTACCCTTAATAAAACCTAATTGGTTTCAGGATATAATTTTTTCTGTGATAGTTGAAAGTATATTACCAATGATTTTGGTGATGATTTTATAAAGGGTGTTAATGAGAGCAATGAGTATAAATAGGTGGATCTTAGAAGCATTGTACACTTTACGAATTAAACAAATAAATTGAGCATTAAGACCATGGGGGAGGACACTATTGGAGAAAAAATATTTGACAAGTTTACAAACATCCAAATGGATAACGTCCCAATAATGTTGAAATAAAACATTATTAAAACCATCAGGACCCAGATCACTATCATGATTCAAACTATAGATAGTGTCTTTAATTTCATGATCAAGAGGTATGCTTAGAAAGAAAGTGTTATCCTCACAATTAACCACTTTCAGAAGGACCTCAGGTAGGAGGTCTTTGTTATTATCAAGACTATTAAAGATGGATTCAAAGTACGAGACAATATGACTGGAAATATCATCCTAATTATCTAAGAGATTATCCCCATATTTTAAAATAGATAGCGGTATGAAGGATTGCATGACTCTATGAAGCGAGTTATAGAACTTAGTGTTTCTATCACCATTAGATAACCATTTAACTTTAAAAGTTTTCTTCCTCATGTTCTATTTAAAGATGAGAAAAGAGTTTATTTTAACCAACATGTTGATTTCTTGAGTCGGATAGGTGTTGAAATCAGAGCTAGTGTTATTATTTAGAAGTTTCTTAAGCTCATCCTCTAGAAGAAAAATATCATTTTTAATTTTTTTGGCTTTATAACTACACCATCTTTTGAGAATCTTTTTGAGGTGTTTTAACTTAACAGAATAAGCAAAAGCATCATTGCATTGGGACATAGAAGACCAAAAACTTTTGATGATATCAGTGCATTCTTCATTATAAAACTATACATTGTTAAACCAGAAAGGTAACGAGGGTTTAATATTTTTTATAGAGACATTGAATATCATGGGATGGTGGTTTGAGTGCAACTTTTTGAGGGTGATACTAGAGATGGTGTCCCATTTATCTAAAGCAGGGACATTTGTTAAAGATCTTTCCAACTTGGAGGCAACCACCCTATTATAATGCCTTCTATAGCAAGTATATTTGGAACCAATAAGATTAATTTCTACAAGGTTGTTGTCTTCAATGGAAGTTTTAAATTATCTTGTGGAAATAACATCATGAGACGGTCCAAGTTTCTCACTAGAGTTAAGAATAGCATTAAAGTCCCCAATCAAAAACCAAGGAGTATTGATATTGGTACCTAAATAGGTAAGGTCATTCCAAAGGTGCCTCCTATCTTGATATCTATTCTTAGCATAAACAAAGGAGTAGAAGGAATGAGTTCCATCAATTATGAAGTTACAAGTAAAGACTTGCTCAAAAACATTGAAAACATTGAAATTTTGAATAGATGAGCATGAGAAAACCTATAGTGATTCAACATTAGAAGAAGTTTTGGTTGGACCTAAAAAAGAATAAAAATGCTGACAGAAATGGGAGTATTTAGTTGAAACATTAGTTTTGGGCACAACAATAGAAAAAAAAATTGGGCAATGAGTGTTAATCATTCTTTTTAAAATAATAGATGTGTTAGAGTTAGAAATACCCTAACAATTCCAGAAAATTATCTTCATTTAAACCTATTTTTAGAGCTAGAGATCCCCCATTTTTTTGTTTCCTAAAACCTTCTACCTAGAAGATCTTCTAAGCTTTTTGGAATTACTTGGGATAGGTTTCTGCATAGTTTTAGAAGAATCTGATTGGATGTTTAATAATAATTAGAATTATTCTTGGGAGATTAATGCAAAGAGGTAATCATAGGTGAATCTATAGATTTCCTAATATTAATATCAGTATGATCCATATCTTGAGTAGTAAGTAGATTTTCAGTTTTCACAAAAATAGAATTACTATAAATAGTTTTAGAACCACCTACCGAATTACTGATAAGCATAGGAGAAAGAGTACCTGATTCTATTGAAGCCATAGGTACTGTATCACCCATTATTATGTTTGAAAGTGAGACCAATTGACTGTTCAGAGTAGACAATGGTGACTCCTTCTGGATAACCAGTTCTGTATTTAAAGTGGGAATATTTGAAACTATAGTGCATTGTGTGTTCCTCACATCATCAGTAATCTATAGTTTTCCATTATCAGATCTAGGTTTTAAAATACAATGCTTACCTGAAGCAACCAATTCATTGGTTTTACAGTCCTGTGCAACCTTTTTGCTGCATACAGGTTCCTGTACAACCGAGGTAGTGTTGGCATTTTCAAAATCATGGTATGCAGGGGGGCATTCGGTGTAAGTAGTATTGTCAATATGTAAATTCTGTTCCTAACTAAGTGTGGGCATTGAAATAGAAAAAATGTGGTTTTCATCAGCCTATTTATTACTTCCAAAATCCTGAATAAACAAGACAATATCAACATTTTCAGAACTAAGTGAAGTAGGGGTAGGGCTGTTGTATACTGGCTGGTTATTACTGTCAACAGATATATTCTATTCTACACCCTGTGAGAATTTTAGGGAGTCACCATTCGAGTTATTCATATACTTTGTGTGTGACACTGGAGGATGCGATGCACACACTAGCACTTTATGAGGAGTCCATGAAGGGTCAAAATCCTTCACCAGTTTGGTAGGAGAATTAAGGTTTGAGTCCAAGTTTGTAGATTCAGGATTTGTTTGAGTTTGATTAAGAACTTCCATAAAAATTGTTTCAATTTCATTAGAGATACATTGGTCATCAGTCTCATTTTCCTATTCTTCCACTAAATCAGCCCACGATTTTTTTTCACTTCGTCAAGGCTGATTTGTGAAGTTTTGATCCCTTCAGAGCCTTGAAAAAAGATATCCTCCAAGATTTAGCATTCAATGTCTGAATCAAGTCAAGATCTGCAAGGGTTTTTTCTTCTTTCATGAGAGTAGTAGTGGAGACGAAAGAGCGCTCCCATTTTGGATTGAAGGAGGCCATGATACAAATGATTTAGCGAGGAGAGATCCTAACTTCTTCTATATTATACAACTTCATGATTGAGGTTCGAGGGTTTGCCAAGATGTTCTGAGAGATGCTACACATCATTGTCATCAATGGGTTCCAAGTAGGGGGAGAAATCTGGTGTTTGAAAGGAGGGAGTAGCTGAATCTCCAACAGATATAGTTTCCCAAACATCCAAAAGAAGTCTTAGATTTAACACTGAAGAAGAAGAAGAGGAAGAAAAAAGTCAAGAAGGACTTTTTATGAAACCTAGAAAAAGAGATACTCCTCAAGTTGAAGAGAAAATGTTGGCTTCTAGAGAAGCAACATGCTCAGATCATTTGGAAGAAATAGTTATTGAAGAGGAAGTTCAAGTTGAGAGTGAAGCTAGAGAGATTTCAATTTTATATCCAGAGAATGAACCAATAGTATAGAGCATTCCAGTAGAAATAGTTCAAGAACAGAATATTCAATCTGAAAATGTTTAATCAAAGTTTGTTAGCGGAGAAGTTACTGAACAAGGAGATGTTCAAGAAGGGAAGCATTTACAAGAATTAGTTATATAAATTCCACATTTAATGTTAGATCAAAATGTGGAACATTCAGATCGTATTTTTGGTGGACAGACTGAAGTTTTGGATAATTAGTCATTTTATTTTAAATAATATGTAATGAAAATAGTGGCAGATCCCTTGCCTACTGAAAATGAAAATCAGGATATGAATGCAAATGAGGGGATATTTGATTCATTATCTCATCATGTTGAAGAAGTTATAATGAAATTAAATAATTCTTAAGAGGAGAATGCCAATCTACAATCGGAAATGGAAATTGTAAAGAAAAATATTCAAGAGATTAATGAGAATACTATTTCTAGAAGGGATTTTGATGCCTTCAAAAGAGACATTTTAAATGAGATTGGGAAGATCAGATCTGAAGCTATTTCAAAAAAATATTTTTAAGAATTAAAATGGTACTTGGGCAGTCAATTTGAATATGTGAAAGGTTCAGTGAATTAGGCCAGTGCATCTCCTCCTACCCCTGCAACAAGTCCAGATTCAATCAAAAGATTTTAGGCCATTACATCCATTATGGAAGATATGAATATTTGACTTCAGGACCTTCAATGCAATAGTGCTCCTCTATCAGTTTTATTGTACAATCAAAAATTTCTTGTGGATTAGTTAACTCAAGGAGAACTAAGCATTATATTGATGTTGAGCATGTTTTTAGAGAAGTTGGAGCTATTCATAAAGCAAGAGGAAATTATTCCCGAGTTTCTAAAAGTAAACATTGTGGAGAATCTGTATATCAATAATGATGCCAGGTAGTTGAAAATTCAGTTTGGAGATAGTTTGGTGAAAAAGATGAGATTGCAGATGGCTAATCTGAAGGACATGTTTGAATCCATACAGAATTATCATCCAGCCAATCCTTATCCTTCATTTTCTTTCCTAACTTTACCCATGGTGATGGCAGCTTTTTTGTTTCTTGGTCATAAACTCTATTGTATTCATTTCTTTATTAATCAATCAGTTTTTCTTCCATCTATGTGTTGTATTTTTTATTTTCTTTTGTATTTTTTTTATGAAATCCAAAATCCATTTCTCTTTATTCATTATAGTTACTTATATCTTTCACTTGTCATTATGTTCAATATTAAATGTGTTTTAATCTATTTCTATACTTTCTTTTTGACATCACAAAAGGGGGAGAAATTTAGATAAACACAACATTTATTTTTTTTGAGAAATTAAAATATTTCTTCTTTATTGAAAGAATTCATAATTTTATTTGGGAGAAATTAAATGACACAAAATTTTATTTATAGAAATTCAAACATTTCTTTGAAACCTATCTTTGGGGGATAAATTAAAATATTTATTATTTATCGAAATAATTCTATCAAATCAAAATTATTTTCTTTTAATGTTTACAAAATTATATATTATTTTTTTCTAAGATTATAATTTTAATTTATGGGTTTTGTGATCATCAAAAAGGGGGAGATTGTTGGGCATGTATTGTCTGAAAAATACTCTATAAATATTAATGATTTTGATGCTCACAAATACTAGTATTTGTTTTACAAATGATTTTATTTTGAGTGTATTTCAGTAAATTTAAATTATTTATAAATTCTTATCTTGAAATAATATTCAACTATTTTTTGTGAGAAATATTCGTTAAAGTGTTCGGAATGCTCTTAAGAGTATGTTGGAAATATTGTTCATCATTTTTCGTTTACTGAAAATACTATTCATTCAGTACATATAAGAATGTAATGTATGGAACAAACCTTATGTTTATGTTGAAAGATCAGCACATATGGTTAATCAACCTTACGTTTGAAGAAAAATATTGTTAAGGAACATTACATTTGGATAAGAACCTTATGTTTTCTAGAAAGAAAAAGTATGGTTAAAGAACCCTACGTAAGTATGGAACTATACAAACGTATGGATCATCAACCTTAATTTTATGATCAACCTTACATTGTCAACCTTACATTTGGAAAAGTGGATGAATGGATAATCAATGTTACGTTCAAATATCTATGCTGACATGGATAAATATATAGATCATCAACCCTAGGTTATGAAGTTGAACCTTAGGTTTGTTATTTTGTCATTTTGTGAAGGAACCTTACGTTTGACTTTTTCAACGTTAGAAATTTGAATTTACATCTTTATCAGATAATTTTGCAATAGTATTAGTGGAATGCCAATTCAATTTAAAACTCAATTTCAATTTATTCAAATCTCATTTTAAATGATTTAAAGATCCATTTACAATAGATATTTTCTCTCTTATTCTTAAGGGAAGTTACGATTACTCTGAGCTGTATTCATTGATTTTGAATTCACTCGATTTATGAGGTGTCTTTTGCGGATTTAAAATATTGATACAAGATATATATATATATATATATTTATTTATTTATACATCAGATATTTATATATGATGATCTGGATATTTCTTGGCTGTATATATAATTCTTATTCTTCAAGATTTCTTGTAAAAAAAAGAAAAAATTGATTCACTGCTACAACGATCAATAATATCAGATACAAGGACTATATTTTGGAGATATAAATGTTCAAATCAGGAACTACAATGCTCTGTTTTTGTTTCTATTCTTAAAATAAAATATCTCTTATGCAACCTGATCTCTTCAGATATATTTCAAGATTATTATTATTCTGAAGACAAGATTCACCTTTTATTAGTTGCGTACTGATGCAACTGCGAGCTACATCTGTTTGTTACCAAACTACATCTTATCTTTCTTGAGTTTTGACTACTCATATTCAGTCATAGTGGAGTGTCATCTTCTCACACTAAGCTTTGGTTTTATTAGTTCCCTATAAAAGAACCAGAAGGCTCTATTTTGTAAGCCTTTGTTTGTAAGGGTGACAACTGCCTACACTCAATTGTGGATTGGTCTTATGATACGAGGACCTTAATAGTGAAATTCACCAAGCCCATAGAGAGGATGATCAGTGGAGTGGAATAGGGGACCTTTGTGCCCTAAACCACTATAAATTGCTATGCCTTGTTCTCTGTTCATTACCTGCTGCAAATATATTCTCATATAGAAATGCCGCCAACTCTATCTACTGTTGATGTGAATCAATAGAATTATGAAACTTTTAAAAGAATATGATTCAACCCCCCTATTGTGTTATCACTATAGTTATTCTAACCTAATAGAGTCTCATGCAAGTTAGGAACAAAGACTTTAATTCTAAACTACTTAAGTGACCTTCAAGTCTATAAACAGAGTAATATTTCACCCACATCAGTGAGCTAGGGGGAGTCGATGGAAGTGTTCTGAGGGATGCATTATGCTATCCCTAAAATCTTATAAAGGAAATGTGTCTAGAATAGAGTGACTATTTATGAACTTATATATTCAAAAAATAGTGAAATTTAGTGGATTTAGGTATGACCGACACACTGTCAGTGCATGCTCTATGGACTATCCCTTAGTGGCGAACCAAGAAAAATTGTTGTGTTTTCTCTTTTCATGTGATTTTTTGTTTTCTTCACATTACTATCAGATAGGTTTAATAGGTTCCTACCAATGTGGGAACAATATCCATAATTTTAGAAGAAAAAGTTGACACCCTAATTCACCCATCCCATCTCAGGGTGTTTTGGGGTCCTTTAGATTTAACTTTTGAAACTCAAGAAGGAAATCCTTAGGTTGATCAAATGGAAAGCTTTCTAAGAGGGAATCACCCCTAGCTACACCATGAACATCCATCGAATACTTATGGGGGTGTACACTAGGAAATAATAAATCCAAGAGATCAATCAAAACAAACTCATCCATAAGGGGTTTCAAACACAAAACACCATATAAAAAATACTTCCAAATCATAAGATGAATCACCACATAACCACTGGTTTTCAAAACATCACAAATTTCCTCATAAAACACCTTTGAAATAACATTGACTTGATGCATTTCATACTTACCAATGATATTCCTTAGAGTCGCACTCACATGAACATTTACGTTACACCCTGGGCAGCTATAAACTCATGCCAATTTGAGCACTCATTCTCCCACTAATCCACACATATCAACATGTGAGAACCCATGAAAATACCAAATTTCAAAACAAAACATTCCCGTTTTCCAAAACAAACATTCCACCCAAATTTTCATACTTTTAATCCACTTTACATTTCTAATTTCACAAATCATTTCAAATGACCACTAACTATTCAATAAAACCCCTTTTTCAAACTCCACACTTCAAATCATTTCAAAATATAAATCTCATGATTCCCATTCAAAATATTTTAAACAGATCAAAAAATCTCATTCTATCAAAAATAATTTGATTACAACTCATTCCTTCTTATTTAAAATAAACTTCCAAACCCTCTTTAAAACAAATTTCTATTTTCCAAAAAAAATTACAACAAACTATATATTTTGATTATAAAAATCCATTTTTCTAAAATCTTCCTTAAAATTAATTATGAAATCCATTTTCCATTTTTCCAAGAACCCAACCATTACCAATACAATACCATCTTGATAATTCCAGAACAAGAGTTTTGAAAACAATTTTTATAATCAAGGAAGACCCAAAAAAATCATAAGAGGGAACTAGTGTCGTTGGGTGACTTGGCCATATGATTGGTGGCCATATTCCAATAACACCACCATTATAGAGAGTCTTCTAGGTCCATTTTATCAACTCCACATGGATTTATAGGACCTGTGAGCTCACTGAGACCATTGGGCCAACTCCATTTTCATATCCTAAGCACCAAAAAACCAAAATATCCAAAGAAACCAAAATAAAACCTGACTTCTCATGGAAAATCAAGGCTCAGTCTAGGGAGTTTTAGCCAAACACTCACTTAGACTTTAACCCGAATCTCTGATAGTCCTACTCTATCTACCTTAACATCCCAAATAACATATATCATTCTAAAATCTGGGTCTTATATAGAACCATCCTCCTCTGATACCATTTTGTCATAAACAAACCTGGGTCAACCCCAATATGGACACCCAAGGCAATCCATGACAATGTCCGATAGACGTTCCCAATCCTCTCAGGCTGACAACTAGTGCTGAGTATCAATAGAGCAACCAAACAGAATGATTTATACCAATATAAATAAATAAACGGAATAATGAAAAAAAGACAGATAAGACCAATATATATATAAATATAAAAACTGAACATCATTTATAAAGCTTAAAATATAAAAAAACTATACCACAAAACCCAAACTAGAACTAAAAACCACAGTGTCTCCATGTGACCCTGAGGGTCACTCTCTGATACCAAAACCAACTATCACCCATGGAGATCAAGACTAAGCTAGAATATGCACCAAAGTCTAAAATAAGAAAGAACTACAGGTGTGAGTATTAAAACTTATTAGGCATGGAAAATCTTTTCCTAATGCACTTCCTTTAAATAAATAAACATCAACGTCAAGTTTGAAGTACAGTATATAAAAATAATATTTTTTTTACATTTTTTCTAATTTAAAACCAAACATGATCCATTTACCTTTTTACCATTTAAAACCGCACTCTTTTACAAGGAAGAACCATATGCATTTTAAAAGGAAAAGTTAACATTCCATTTATAAGAGAGAAAGAGTGTAAAACATTTCTAAAACCCTTTTTCCATAAACACTTGATTTTTTTATCATTCTTGGAATAAAGCCACACTGCTCAAGAAGTAAGCAAAAAAAATTATGCAACAAGGGAAATGGTAAAATATCACACAAGAGAATCTAATGAACAGTGCATCACAATCATTCACCACAGACAACTAAGTTCCAATAGACATGGGTGGACCTAAGAGCATGTGAATAATCCAGAACATATTAATACATGCTAAATCATCCTAGAAAGCATGCCTCACTCTATGAAATCAATAATTCCCTAGCATGATCGACCACCCCCTACATGGTATAGACCAAGGGGAACTGTCACATAGAAACAATAACAAAATATATCCCCATTATATGGACAACTAGTCAGTGTATAATCTAATCTAGTGCAATAATCATTCTCAGAAAATACGCTCACTATGCCAAGTTCCCATGTCAAGATGTAAAGTGGGCGAGTTAACCAATTAAAACCAAGCATCAAATCACATGGACACATATATAATAATAATTCACACAATAGGAATCACTTGACTCACTCTAAGGACTAATTTCTTGCCTTACACCTCATAGATATCAAAGGATTCCACACCGAGGATCTCCCATTCTACACAAAATAAATGGGAAATTAGGATTCCACAGCAAGTAATTCCCACCCATTCAACATAAAAAAGGTAAGAATATTATCCAAGTAGATTTTTCTTAATATCCATTTTCATCAATTTCATAAAAGTTCCAAACGAGGCACACATCATCATCACATGCCATACCATTTTTAAAATCCAAGTACATGCTTCCCTTAAATCCAAAACCACTTTGAAAATATTTCAAGAAACCCAATTCATCATTTCATATGACAAAATATCATTTAAAAATCCAAACCATTTTTTAAATATCACAAATTTCATGCAAAATCCAACAGGGCATTTCATCGAACACTTGGTGTGCATAACATAACAAAACAATACCATTTATCAAAAAATAAAGAAAAAATCACCACTTTGCACAAAAAAATAATTGTTTAAAATATCATAAATAACTATTTAATATTCAAGGGTGGTTAAAAAGAAATTAACCAATGATTCTTAAATTAAAAGGGATAGTGCAAAGAGAAACCTATCTCAAATCACATGCGCTTTGACAACAAACACCTGAAACCACCTCGTAAAGGTCCGAATAAGGAAGAAAAACAACAAGAAACCTTAAACACACATAAAACCCAACATAAATTAATGGGAACATGATAATTAGATCTAAATGACCAAGGGAGGAGAGGATCTCAAGACAAAATGGAAGGAGTAAGGAAGAGGAAGAGAAGAGAAAAGATTACCTTGAGAAATAGCCCTTAAAACTTAGAGAAATCCGTAGATATACACCAAGGGAGGAAGTAGGAGTCTTGAAGAACCATGTACTTCCCTAGGTATTTATAAACCAGGTATAAGAAGAAATGAATAGATTAGGGTTAAAAATCCCAAGAAGGAAAAATAGTCATTTCACTTTTTTAGTAACCTGGGTAGCTCGTACGGTTTGGTAAACCATGCACCAACCATGCGAAATCGTTCTTCCATGAGAAAATGGATTCCTTTATACTTTAAGCATGGTTTAACTAACCATGTGTGGCCCATGCACCCCCAACTAGATGTTCACCAAATCTTGCACAATTTCCTGGGCTAGGCTGTATGGTTTCCTCTAACCGCGAGCCAGCCGTGTTCCAAGAGAAAAAACCCCAAAACTCAAAATTCAAAATAACCACACCCAGAAATTGATCAAAAAACCAAATGTAAAAAGATAAACTAGATCACAGGTCAAATATAAAAATCCAATTTCAACAATTTAAATAAAAATCATCAACGAAGAAAGAACTCGATGAGTGTAAGGTGTGAGTTGGTTCGTGCGAAGCTATGTCAATTGGTTTTTTGGCCTCCAGATGGCCGAAATACACTGACTAGAGATAGATCCACCAATTTCAAGAAAAGAAACAATTAGATATGACGGTAGAAAAACTTAATATAGATTCCTGAGTAGATATTTAAAATTATTCAAAAATGTTTACTACACACCATGTAGTTCTATGAACACACGATGTGTATCCCCTATGCTGTAGTGACCAACATTTTGTGGATTTATAAGTATCACACACCATGTAGGAGGCCCAAACACTATGTGACCTTATGATAGCAACCCAACATGTACTTCAGGTGTACACAAGAAAAATCATGGACATATTTCAATTTGTTTCAACTCATGATTTGAAACCTCATCCTCACCATTTGTTTGGGGGTAGTATAGTGTTGATGTTTTGTGTTTCACCCCATACTTCCGAAGGAGGGAATAAAAATTTCAATTTCAGAAGTGTGTCCCTTGGTCATTGATGATGGAATTTTCTACTCCAAACCTAAAAAAAATATGTGTCTTGAAAAATTCTACTAAAACATGAGAATCATCATTCCTGGTGGCCTTAGCCTCCACCCATTTACTCACATAATCAACTGCAACAAAAATATACAAAAAAAAATGAACTAGGAAAAGGACCAATAAAATTGATGCCCAATACATAAAAAATATCACAAAATAATATGGGTTTTTGGGGTATCTTGTGTCTCCAATAAATGTTTCCAGTGTGTTGGCAACATGAGAAAAACTTAAAAAACACATGAACATCATGGAATAAGATAAGCCAATATAATACAGAGTCTAAGACTTTCCTAGCTATTTATTGGGGTCCAAAGTGTCCACAAAAAGAAAGAATATGAAAAAAATATAAAACAAATTCAAACTCATGATCAGAAACACACCTCCTAATAACTTTGGTCACTACACTTGCACTATCGGTAGGGATCATCCCACACATAAAATCTAGAATCAATAATTAACTTTTGTAATTGATATTTCTTTAAATTTGATGGAATTTCATAGGCAAAAAGGTAGTTAACTAAATCATCATACCAAGGATACATACCTTATATGGAATAAAGATTCTCATCGGGGAAAGTGTCCCGACATGGTACCTAGTCCAAGATGTCATCCTCTAATGTGCGAGTAAGCATAATTATGTGGTATACCACCAAGTTCTCTGACCCCTTCTTTCCTTTATCTCAATATCAAATTCTTGAAGAAGCATAATCCATCAGATAAGTCTAGGATCTTCATTTGGATTCTTCAAAAAGTACCTTAGATTTTCATGGTCAGAAAAAACAACTACTTTAAAGCCCAATAAATATGAACGGAATTTATCTAAAGAAAATATGACAGTAGGAAACTAATTTTCCATAGATTTGTAGTTTGATTGGGATGATTACAATGTCCTATAGACATAGACAATCACATTTGAACACCCCTCCACCCTCTGTAATAAGATTTCTCAAACTACTAAGTTTGAAGCATCACACATTAGCTCAAATGGAATGTCCCATCCCAGGGACTGTAAGATTGGTGGAGTGTTCAAACGCTATTTTAGCTCATCAAATGAAGTCCTGAAAGAATCATCAAGCACAAACTCAGAATCATTTTGAAGTAATCGTGACATAGGAAGAGAAATCTTACTAAAATCTTTGATGAAGTGCTGATAAAATCTTGAATGCCCTAGGATATATCTTACAACATGCACACATTAAGGATATGATAAGGATGAAATAATAACTACCTTATATCTATCAACCTCTATCCCATGTTTGGAAAATATATTCCCTAAGACAATCCCATTCTCTACCATGAAATGACACTTTTCAAAGTTTAAACCAGATTCTTCTCAATACAATGATTCAAAACCTTTCCCAAACTAGAGATAAAATCATCAAATGAAGACCCATATACTATAAAATCATCCATAAATTCATCTACACATGTCTCAATAAAATCAGAAAAAATACTCATCATGCATCTTTGGAAGGTACCTAGGGCATTTAATAGTCTAAATTGCATCCTTCGGTAGGAAAATGTACCAAACAGAAAAGTGAATGTCATCTTATCCTATTACTTTGGAGCTATATGAACCTAAAAATATCCAAAAAATCCATCCAAGAAACAATAGTGTGTTTCTGATCTAGTATCTCAAGCATTTTATCAATAAATGGGAGGGGGAAATAGTACTTTCGAGTGGATTGATTTATTTTCCTATAATAAATACACACACACCAAATGTTTTGCACCCTCATTGGAACTAACCCCTCTTTATCATTTTTAACAACAGTAACACCACTTTTTGTAGGCACAACCTGAATAGGACTTACCCACTATGAATCTGAAATGGGATAAATTATACTTTCCTCGGGAAAATTTTCATTATATTTTTTAACTTATAGAAGGGTTAGATTGAGTCTCCTTTGTGGCTGCCTAACTAGTTTAGCCTCATCCTCCAGAAGAATCCTATACATGGAAATGCAAGGGCTAATACCTAATATTCCAGCCAAGGTCCACCCAATTCTCTTGATGTTCTCCCTCAAAAGATTTAAAAGTTTTTCTTCATGTTCAAAAGGAATATTGTTAGCAATTATAACAAGTAATATCTCACCACTAAATAAGTATGAGTATTTGAGATTTTGTGGAAATTTATTGAGTTCCAATGTAGGGGGTGAATATGGATGGAGAAATTTAAGGAACTAAAATATGTTCACAATGAACATCAATATAAGAATATATATCATCAAAATCAGAGAATAACACATTGAATCCATCAGTATACTCAACAAACATGTCATAATTATATTTCACACGATCAAAATCAGAATATGAATCCATTTCAAAATCAAATCTAAGAGAGGTTTATGCATTATAAACCAATGTGGATGTATTATTACACATCAAACTAGAACCTGTGCTCATAACATCTCTAGACATAGGATAATAAGAATCCATAGGGTTTTTACTTGGTGGTTCAAAATAGGAGATAAAAAAAGCAGAATGGTCATATGAGGGGTACTTCATGGATTCCATAACATTAAATATCACAACTTCATATCCAAACTCCATGTAAAGTGTAACCTCATAAACATTTATGATAATTTATGCAGTTTGAGGAAGGTCCTACCTAAGACAATGGGATCATGAGAACTTACCTGATCATCCCCCATGTTAATCACATCGAAATCTTCTGGAAAGATCATGTCTCTTACCTAAACAAGTACATCCTCAAGGACTCTGGCTAGATATGTTGTAGATCTATTTGCAAACTGCACCACTACTCTCGTCATCTTCAACTCACCAACTAGTAATGAAGATAATATAGAGTGATACATCACATTTATGGAAGCAACTAAATCACATAAAGCATTAGAAAAGTGTAACTCCCCTATGGTGTATGGTATGGTGAATGCCCTCGAATCCTTGAACTTTGTTAGCATTGCTAGAGTTGGTGTAATGAGTGATGATGCATTCCTTACAAGATTGATCCTCTCATTTACCTTAAGCCATCTTCAATTGGTACAAAGTTATTTTAAAAATTTGGCATACCTTGGTAATTGGTTAATGGATTCAAGTAGAGGGATGTTGATCTCAACAGGCTTGAATGTGACCAAAACCTCTTTTTACATCACTTCTTCATCCATATTCTTAGTTTGTACAACTTTTTTTTGGAAATATAATGGGTTTTGGAGGAATATCATCAATATTTTTCTTACCTTTGTCTATCTCCTTGGCTTTCTCATCAATTGTTCTTGAATGGGGCTTCTACAGAGTTTAGGTGAATCCTAGTGGAACGATAGGTGAAAATGTATCAGTTGTTTTCTTCCCACTTCTGAATGTGATGGAACTGAAATTTCCCTTGGGATTTGGAGTAGGTTGGGAAGGAATATTTCTAGATTTCTTACTTACCAGTTCATGGAGGGTAGTGTCAATATGACCCATTTGATTCTTCAACTCCCTCACCTATGAACCTTGACTCTTTAGCTCATTATATTTATTAAGAAAAATTTGTTTCAAAAGATCATCAGTATTAGAATCTACCTTTGGTTGAGAATTCCCTTGTTGTTAACTTGTTGATTCTTATGCTTCAAATCTCCTTTGGGGTTGTTAGAAACCCTACTAGTAAGGTGTAGGCTGTTGGAAGTTTTGTTGAAAAGGGGGCCTTTGTTGTTATCTAGATCCATACCTCATGTCCAATTGATCCTTCCACCCTTAGTTTTATGTTGGAGAAAATGAATCATACTTCTTCTAGTGATGTGGTTGTTGCTTCTACTGATATAGTCTCTTAGGGAATACTACTGCACAATACTTCTCTTTCAATTGGGGCTAACAATCTGTTGGGTGGCCTGTTTCATTGCAAATGGCATAAGGCCTTATAGGAGAGGGTTGGGATGTCTTTTGTGCCAAAGCAATATGTCTCACCATATTATTCAACTATTATAACTTGGTATCAATTAAATGACTTTCAAGAGAAGATGAAATTACCTAGTGTACTCTTCTAACATGTGGTGTACCTCAATCACCAAATTGTTGGGAATTTTATGCCATCTTGTCAATCAATGAACATGCAGCTACTAGTGTTTTTCCAAAAATTCTCCTCCAACCACGACGTCCACTATGCTCCTCTACATAGGTGTGAGTCCTTCATAGAAGTATTAGATAAGGAGTTTTTCACTAATTTGGTAATACAGATAGCTTTTACAGCACTTCTTGAATCTCTCCCAGTACTCATACATTGACTCCCCATGTGCTCGCTTGATCTCGGAGATCTCCTTATGAATAGAAGTTGTCCTTGATTTTGGAAAAAAATATTTGCAATAAAATATGTTTCAAATCATTTCAACATGTTATGTCTTCACATTGTAAATAATACATCTAATCCTTTGTAGCTCTATCCAGTGAAAATGGGAATGATCTTAGTTTTATTTGATCTTCATAGACATTTCTTGGTTTTAGGGTTGATTAAACCAATTTAAATTCTATTAAATGTTTTTTGGAACCTCAAAATATAATCCATGAAACTTCAGAAGAAGGTGAATTAACCCATATTTCAATTCAAAGTCCGATTCAATATTTTGGTATGCAATACAATTTAGTTGATAGTTAATATCTAGTGAAACCAATTCTTGAATGACTATATTAAGTTTATTAATATTATTTTCATCCCTTAGTTATTGTTTTATGTTGGATTTATATTTTTTTCCAATTTAAATGTTCTTAGAGTGTAGGAATTCCCCAGTTGGGTAAATTTTGATAGTTCCAATTGATTGAGATTGTCTGATTCGAGTCCTAAGGCTACGTTCAATCTTGGGGTCTAGATGAAAGAGATACATGAGATGGAGTCTTGTCATAAATAATATAAATTGAGAAAATTAGACCATAATATAATGAGAATAATTTTAAATTGATGGTCTAATAGAGAATAAAAGAGATAGGAAGAAGAAAGAGAGAGAGAGAAAAACAAATAAAAATTGATAAAGGGGAAAGAAGAAGGGAGAATGAAGATAAAACAAAAGGATAAAACAAAAGTAAACAAATACCTATAATTATTTGAATAAAATAATTGATTCCATAGTAATGGAACCGATTTTAATGGTTATATTATGGTTTCTTTAAAATGTTTTTTATTTTTGGGTTATTTAGGTGTAGTAGAGTGGCTGACCAAGGCCATCTCTCAAAGAAGAAAGTAATTTTAAAAACATATTAAAGGTATTTTAAAAATAAAATAAAATAGAATAAACACACTACTTAAAAGGATGGGGGTGGTTTATCATTTATAAGAATATAGGAATTATGTTATAAGATGATTTTATATTTTTTTTTGTTCTTTTTGTCTTTGAGAAAATGTAACGAGAAGATGTTTTTTTAGAATAATATTTTAAAGGTGTAATCAATCTAACTATACTTATTCCTTCACTTATTAATAATTATAATTTAAATTAATATACAATTAATTATAATCCCTTAATTTGATAACCCTCAAACCCTACAGGAGTTAACTTAACCACAAAGATGAAATGAATTTAACCCTAGGCTAGCTTCGGAACATGCAATCGTAGGACCCTACTTTGATTGTTGCTCTAAGGCTAGATTATGGTCAGTGGTGAATTATGGAAAATATCCAATTTGTAAATAAGTATTAATTGAGTTTATAGGTTATATTTTAACTCTATAAATTGATCTCGTTTGGTTTGTATTACCGATTAAGATCACGCTCACGCAATTCACACAATACTCGATCTCGCGTGTTTTGTGTTAATTGTTAAATTTCTTGATTAGTTTCATTTAAATTAGAAACTAAATTAATAGATCATATTAAGTGAATTAGAATAGATCATTTATTCAAAATAAATGAATGAATAAGGTCAGAGGTATATTGATTACTAAAAAGAACTACTCTTCCATGGGTGGTGTAGTCATCGTAGAAACGTTTTGCATGTGAAATGGTTTAGAAAGGGTATAACCCAATATTATTTATAATATTTATTCCAAACCCAATAATATGATTAAATAAGAATATAATTGAACAAAATAGAAGAAAATATAATAAATAAAAGAGGAAAAAAGATGTTTATTATGAAAACACAAACATTACAACATGAGAAATAGAGGAAGGCTTTGATGAAGGGATCCTTGCTTCAAGAGATACACCTGTGATTATAGAGATTTAAATAACCTAAAAGATGATGAAAAGACTCCTATATAACTCTAAATTTTCAGTACTTCACTCCTTGGTCTAACTTCCAAATGGGGTGCCCAAGATTCCAATTTATAGCCAAAATAAGAAGTTATTTTGGGAACCCAGATTTCAAGATACCACTTGAGTATTAGTTTTGGGTTGTTAAATGGCCTTATATCGACCTAGAAAAAAGAAAAAAGTTTTATGAAAGAATATTGAATGTCTCCATGTAAAAGTTTATGGCTAATATACGATTACAGCATGAGATATGGCTGAAATACAGAACCAAATATTTGACTTCATGTAGATTTTTTCCCTTGAACATATTGGTTCATATGAAAACCTTAATGGATGAATTGGGATTTGGATTTTTGAGATGAGTTGTATCCCATTAAGTTATTGAGAGGCCCACAAAATTTCATCCCATTTAGAGGTAATTATTTTTTGAAATGTAAAAAATAGTGGACATATGTCCTTGGGCTTCCATGCAGTTTGAACCATTTTCCTTCTAGATCATCTCCGACCCTCCAAATCACCTCCTACTACAACAAAATCATCAAAAAAAGAATAATTTAACTTTTTAATAGTGATTAAAATTTAATAATTGAATCAAATTGGATATTCAATTTGAGATAATATGTGTAATTTTAAATACAAAGCATGTTTAAAACAGTGGTGTAAGGGTAAAATAAAGCAGCGAATCATGATTTGATCACCAACTAGGGAGCTTCTCTACTATCACTACACCAGTAAGATATTTTATACTACTAACCAGGGAGATTCTCTACACTACAATACTTAGTAAGAAGTCCCAGGATTTCTTGGTGGTAGAGGCTTCTGAGCAGTTGGATTCCTTACAACTGACCTTGGTGGAGTAGGATGGTGAAACTTTTCCTTAGTTTATGGTGTTGACTCCCTCACTTCTTGAGTGTGTGAGGGAGTCCCAATTGGGAGACATCAACTGTGAGGTATTGTGTGACCAAATGTCGACATAGGATTCACTAGATGGATATTCATATGGAGGTAATCACGTCATCATTTTCTAGGGGCATATGATGGTCCTAGTCATGATACAGGAGGAGGTGATGTGAGAGTTTCACACCTCACCTTTGATTATACAACCTAGTACAAGGAAGATGTATAGAGAACTTTAGTAGTAGTTTTGGTGGTTTGGCATGAGATGGAGCATGGAATAGTTGTATCACAATGCCTCACCTATCAGTAGGTGAAGGCTGACCACCAGGTTACAACAAGTTTTTGGTAGTCCATTGAGATCCCAAAGTGGAAGTGGGATGACATATCCATATAATTTTTTATAGAACTCCCATATACAACGAAGGTCCATGAAATCATCTGAATGAAACTTGATCAATTCATGAAGTCTTCACACTTCTTTGCTATCAAGGAGTAGACTTTAGTGCAGAGTTTAGGGAAAATTTATGTACAAGAAATTATTCTCCTTTATGGGGTGAAATTGAGGATTATATACAATCATGATGTGCAGTTAACATCACAATTATAGAGAGGTATGAAGGAGACATTTGGTACCCATATGAGGATGAGTACAACCTTTCACCCCCAGATAGATAGGCAAACTTAGCATATTATCTAGGTATTGGAGGATATGTTGGGGTCTTGTGTGTTAGACTTCATATAGAGCTAGGAGGATCACTTTACTTTGGTAGAATTTTTGAATAATAATAGATAAGACTCTATTATCATTATGGAATCTTTTAAGGCCTTGTACGGTAGACCCTTAAGGTTACCCTTGTGTTGGACAGAGATTGGTAGGATGTCTCATGTGGGTCTAGAGTTGGTGTAGGTGACGATGGAGAAGGTCCAGGGCATCCGTGAATGGATAAGGACAACCTAATGAAGACATAAATCTTATGTAGACCCACATCGTAGGCTCTTGGAGTTAGAGAAGGGAGACCAAATTTTCTTGAGATTCACCCCATTATGAGGAATGAAAATATTCAGTTGGTGAGGAAAACTATCCCTAAGGTTCATCATGTTATTCAAGATCTTGCAAAGGGTTGACAAGGTTTCTCACTACCCCACCCTACCACTACAGTTGGATTGAGTGCACGACATATTCCATGTGTTTTATATGATGATATACATGCATTTTAATACACACATTATCGATTGGGATGAGTTGAATATTAAGGATAGATCCACCTTTATAGCATGAGAATGTGTATGTGATATCTTGGGAGCAAGATAGCTAGATGCGAGCTCATTATCCCAAATTTTTTGTTTAATTTTTCTTTTTTGGGATGAAAATCTTGAGGTATAGAATTATGTTGAGACCTAATTTTTTCCTAGTAAGACTTTAAAATATTTATATATATATTTTCAGATCTAGGCGCTGAGACGACATGCGATTTTGAGGCCTGTTGTTCCTGAAATTAATTTTATAAAAATATTAAAAATATTATATATTGTGCGTGCATTGTTTCTTAAATAAAATGGGATAAATATTAAAAAAAACTTGAATCAGAAATCTAAAACCACGACTGATTCTAGAACATGATGTTTACCATAGGTGCAACTTAAAAGTGGTTGGCGTAGGGTGTTCAAATATGGCGACTGTTGGTGGGGGTGTTTTAATAGAAATAAATAATTAAATTTATTTAATTAAAACACTTAATATTATTTACATATATAAGTGTGATTCCATGATGATTTTTCAAGGGTTATCCATATAAACCTTTGGAGAAACCATATCATTATTTTACTCCTTCTATTGGTGAATCACATCCGATGACAATGAATATATGGATCAGAGAATATCTAAGCACAAAGAATGCAATAAATCCTCTCAATTTTTTATGAACATGTTATTCAATAAAAAATGATCCAATATCCAAGTAGGACTCATTAATTCATATTTTACTCCCTTTTTGATTAAATTTGTTTTGAAAAATCATTCCTTTTATGATATACTCTAATTGATGAATGTTGCATGTGCCCGCGTACTGAAATTAATTTGTTCATGCAATTGTTTTCTAACCTTGTATCTCATGATTGTATTCGTTGTCCAATAACTCTTGGCCAATGATTATTAAAGCTTTGTTTTTTGTGCCTTTCTCCCATAAATTCTTTGTGTTCTTCGCTGATCGGCCTATGGGGTATCGATTCTACATTTTCGGGTGGGAGAAAGCCCAATCAGACCCTCAGATTCGTGATATATTCACATGAAAGAGACATATAAAAAAATAAGGGATGGTTTCAATTAGATTTCAGGGTTTGGGTGACCATTTTGATGATCTACATCCAAATCATCAATGGAGGAAGAACCTGATGCATGCACGGTGCGATGTGGTTCGTAAAAGGCTATTAGAATTGGTTTTTCGGCCACCGAATGGATGGAATCCACCAAACAAAGACAGATCCACCAATTTTGGGTGAATATGAGGCCAAATATGAAGGCAAAACAAATAGATCTGGATGCCCAAGAGAAAATATGAGATTCTATGAAAACGTTGAATACAGGTCGTGTAGTTCAATGAACACACAAAATGTAGCCCCTATACTCTGATGACTAGGGTTTTGTGAATTTATAAGTATCACATGCCATGTGGTGGCCCAATCTATCATGAATTGACCCTAATTTGGGCTTGATCTATAACTACCCCAAGCCCATATTCATAGGCTAGGGGTGGTGATAAGCACCAAAAGACATATCCTAAATTGGAGGCCTTTTTCAAATGTACCTGTATTCACACACCCAACCATCTCAATGTAGAAGTGTAGAGGAATAATTATAAAAATATGAAGCAAATAGAATATAAACAAAGCATGAAAAACCTCTTGGGTGTACAAGAGTATGACAGTGAAAACTGAAAAGTAAAGGGGGAAAATACATTTCCAACAAGAAGATGTCCCAACCTGAAAAAATTGGAAAGTAAAAGTGCCGAGAGATCCCATCTCTTAATCTCCAAGCTCCAAAAACTATATGTGTCCCAATTCACCAAGTATCCCTAAGATCCTCTATAGTCACCACCAACCTATCTCTCATATTCATAAGATATGTCATGTTTAGGAAAATCCCATACAAGGGTGAGTATATACATACCTAATAGGACACCCTAAAAGCTAAAGGGGTGCCAGGAAGAGACATGTTAGGTATAGATAGTAAACATCTCAACCAAAATTAAGAGAGTAAATAAACACACACACACTCACAAATATATATATATATATATATATATATATATATATATTCTCAAACTAAGGAATCCCAAATGAGAGAGAAGAGGATCTACATCTCCCAGCCCAGTCTAGGAAAAGATTCGCCATCAGTTTCAGAAGTCCATCAAAGATGCCCAAAATATTATGCATCTACCCAATAGAAAACATATAAGTCAAGACACTCATCCAAACTATGCTACAAAATCGAGGTGCCATAATATCTAGGTAGATGAAACATGCCCTGGTACCACATGAGGGTGCCAATCTGATGGTCGTGGAACCATGCCCAACCCAACTGGAGGGTTCCACTCTAATTCATCAAGGAACCACGCCCAACTTGGATGGATGGTACCACTCAGAAGGTCAAGGAACCATGCCCAGTCTTTGTAGGAGGGTTCCACTCTAGTTTATTGAGTACCCATTCCTATCCCGGTTGGAGGGTGCCACTCGGAAGGTTGAGGACCCATGCCCTGTCTCTATAGGAGGGTTCCACTCTAGGTCATTGAGGACCCATGCCCAGCCTAGCTGAAGTATTCCATTGAGAATCTCGAAGACCCATGCCCTGTATTTATAAGAGGGTGAAACTCTAGGTCATCATGAACCCATGCTTGGACTGGATAGAGGGTTCTAATCAGAAGGATAGGTAGAGGACCCATGCCCAACCCAGTTGTAGGGTGCCACTCTATAGCCTCTTCTGATCCTGCCTGACCACTTTCATCATCAAGCATCACCTAAATAAGTTCCATGCTCAGAACATATAACATCGTATCTAAAAATACACAACGGATCACACCATCACATTTTAAATTAAAAAACACTCAGGATAGGCTACACGTAGAAAAAAATCTGAGTCTAAACAAAGAAGATATGGGAGTTTGAATTTTCCTTAATAGGAAACAAGGGGTTAAATAATGTGTGAGGGGACCCACACAATATGTGGTCCCACTCCATCACCTGGTCATGTCATTAGAGGTACATAACTCACAAAACATGTATCACTACATGGCATGTAGGGATTCTACACGGTGTGTCCATGCCACTCGGGGTCCCTGCCCATGCACCTTGGCAATGTCTGTATACCAAAACCATGTCTATGTACATTGGTATATGGAATAGAGCTTCAAACGGGGGGGGGGGGGGTCTATAGACATTCCCATGTACTTGGTACATGAAGTGTGCGTGGTCATTCCCATGCTCATGTACTTGGAACATGGCATGTGTCTAGCCATTCCCATGCCTGTGTACTCCCAGAGTACACATCGAGCCACCAACACATAGTCACCTGGCGTGTGGGCCTCCCACACAACATGTGGATAGACCATCCCCTTGGTTTGTGTGTTGTGGTAGCATATGAATGTTCAAGAGAGCTCCTGGGAGTGGTAGAGCCAGATGCAGGCTCAATATCCTGAGCTTTTTGTATATTTTTTTTTCTTTTTAGGGATGAAAATATTGAAGTACGAAATGATGCAGAGACCCATTTTTCCTTTTAAGACTTTTAAATATTTCTACAAATATTTTCAGAGCTAGGCACTGAGATGACATGAGATTATGAGGCCCGGTGTTCCAGAAATTAGTTTTATAAAATTATTAAATATATTTTATATTATGTGTGCACAGTTTCTTAAATAAAATGAGATAACTCTTAAATGGAAGATCAAATCAGAAATATAAGACCAAAATTATGTTTGGAACATGATGTTTACACTAGGTGCGACCTAAAACTAGTCATCATGGGGTGTTCAGATATGTCGACCATTAGAGGGTGTGTTTTAGTAGAAATAAATAATTAGATTTATTTATTTAATTAAAAATCATAAACCTATGTCTATTTATAAGTATGATACTGTGAAAATTTTCATAGGGTTATCTTTATAAACCCTAAGAGAATCCAGAGAATTATCCTTCTTCTTCTGTTGGTGAATCACATCCAACGACGATGAATCTCTGGATTAGAGTAGGTCAAAGCATAGCGAACACAGTGAATCCTATAAATAGTTGGTGAGAATTTTATTCAATGAAAAACCATCCAATCTCCAAGTAGGATTTTTCAATTCATGGTTTACTCTCTTTTTTATTAAATTGATTGAGTAGAATCATTCCTTTTATGATCTGCACCAATTGCGAAATGTTTCTTGTGCCCATGTATTGAAATTAATTTGGTTATGCAATTTTTCTCTAACCCTAAATATCCCTATCGTATTCATTAGACAAGAATTATTGACCAATTATTGTTAAACCTTTTTTGTTTGTGCCTTTATCCCACAAATTTTATGTTTTTTTGTCGATTGGACTACGTGGTATTCATTTGACATTGTGGGGTGAGACTAAGCCTGATTGGACCCCTGAATTTATGATAGATTCACGTGTAAGAGATGGATCGAAAAAATAAGGGATGATTTTGATTATATTAAAGATTTTGGGTGATCATTTTTATGATAAATGTCTTGAACGAACCCAATTCGACCCCAAACTAGACACCAAGGTGATCCGAGACAACCCCCGAGAGGCGTTCCTAATCCTCTCGGGTTTGCAACTAGTGTCAAGCATCAACAGAGTAACCAAAGGAAGCAATTTATCCCAATATAAATAAACAAACTAAAAAATAGAAAAAAATAGAGCATCTCGATATATATATAAATATCAAAACTACACATCATTTAAAAATCTTAAAACAAAACAAAATTATTCCACAAATCCCAAACTGGAACTGATGACCACAAGGTCTCCATGTTCCCCCAAGGGTCACTCTTCAATACCAAAACCAACCATCACCCATGGCAATCAAGATCAAGCCGAAACCTATACCAAAGGATAAAACAAGAAATAACTCTAGGTGTGAGTATTAAAAATCATTAGGCATGCCCAAAAAATATATTCCTAATGCACTTCCTTTAAATAATGAAACATAAAATTCAAGTTTGAAATAAAATATATAAAAATAATATTTTCCACACATTTTCCCCTTTAAATCCAAACACGGTCCATTTCAATTTTTACCATTTAAAACCACACTCTTTTCTAAGGATGGACCATATTCATTTTAAAAGGAAAATGTAACATTCCATTTATAAGAGAGAAAGACTGTAAAACATTTCCAAAACCTTTTTTTCCATAAACACTTGATTTTTTTTATTCTTGAAATAAATCCACCCTGCTCGATAATTAAGCACAAAAATAAAAAAATAAGGTCAATGGTAAAATATAACATAATATAATCTAACTAATAGTGCATCACAATCATTATCCATATAAAAATAAGTACCAATAGACATGGGTGAACCTAGGAGCTCATGAATAATTCAAAACATACTAATACATGTTGAATCATCTCATAAAGCATGCCTTACTCGATGACATCAATAATTAACTCACATGCTCAGCCATACTCTATATGGTACAGTCTGCGGGGCACTATCCCATTACAATAATAAAAAAATATATCCCCCTATTATGGGCCACAAGCCAATGCATAATCTAAGCTAGTTCAACAATTATTCTCAGAAAATCTTCTCACTATGCTAGCTTCCCATATCAAGATGTAAAGAGGGTGATTAAACCAATTAAAACTGAGCATCAAATCATATTAATTCATATATAATAATAATTCACATAACAAGAATCACCCAAGTCACTCAAAGGACTAATAAATTTCTTTACAACTCATAGATGTCAAAGGAGTCCACACTAAGGATCTCCCATTCTGCACAAAATAAACGGGTCACAAGGAGTCCACAATGATGATTTCCCACCCATTCAACATAAAAAAGGAAAGAATATTATCTAAGGATATTTTTCCCAATATTCATTTTCATTAATTTTACAAAAGTGAAAAAAAGGCCACACATCATTATCACATGCCACACCATTTTCAAAAACCAAGTAAACACTTCATTTAAATCCAAAACCAATTGGAAACTCTTTCAAGAAACTCAATTCATCATTTCATGTGCCACAACATCTTTTAAAAATACAAACCATGCTTTAAATACTATAGATTTCTTGAAAAATCCAACTGGTTATTACATCAAACACTTGGTGTGCATAAAATATCAAAATAATTCCATTTATCAAAAAACAAAGAAGAAATCACCACTTTGCACACCAAAAAATTATTCCAAATATCAAACATCACAATTTAATATTCAAGGGAGGTTTAAAGAGAAATAAATCAATGATTCTTAAATTAAAAAGGAAATTAAAAAGGGAAACCAACCTAAAATCACATGTCCTTTGACAACACACACCCGAAACCACCCTACAAAGGTCCAAATAAGGAAGAACAACCACAATGAAGCTTAAAAAAATAAAACCCCACACATAAATAATGGGTAACATGAGCTCCATATCCACATGACCAAGGGATAATAAGATATTAGGAGAAAATGTAAGGAGTAAGGAAGAGTAAGATAAGAGAGAAGTTTGCCTTAAGAAATCATCCTTAAAACGTAGAGAAATCCATAGATCTACACCAAGGGAGGAAGGAGGGGGCTTGAAGAACCATAGAGAGCCTTCCCTAGGGATATATGAACTAGGTAGAGGAAGAAATGGGTATATTGGGGTTAACAATCCTAATATTGAAAAAGAGTCATTTTACATTTTTAATGACTTGGGTAGCTCTCATGGTTTGGCCGAATGATTTGGTAAATTGTGTGCTAACCATACAGAATGGTTTTTCCATGATATAATGGATTTCTGCATGCTTTAAATATGGTTTGAATAATTATGTATAGGATGTGAACCCTCAATTAGAATCACACCAAATCTCATATGATTTCCAGGGCTAGGTCGTGCGGTTTCCTCTAACCACGCACCAACCATACACCAAGAGAAAAACACCCAGAAAATCAAAATTCAAAACTGTCATAGCTGGAAATTAATCCAAAAAACCAAGGCTAAAAGATAAACTGAATCAGAGGTCAGAGATAGAAATTCGAGGATGACAATTCTCCCCACCATTAAAAATTTCCACCCCAAAAAAGTCACAACATCTTCGAGTGGATCAATCAAAGACTAAGGATTCCATAACCATGCGACCCAACCTCCTAAATAGTGGACATCTCAACCAACTCCAACTGAAACCCATGCCTATTGGCTGAAAAAAGTTAAATAACTCAAACCATTTCTTGAAAAATGACGGTAACAGTCATGTCACAACCTTCATAACCATGATTCAAACGAAACCATTAGGCACACTCTAAAAAGCCCAAAGTTTACCCAAACCAAAAGGAACATAAAATTAGATAACTTCAAAAATAAATCAATAAGAATTACCAATAGGGGGAGTCTCGAATAGACTCACCACCATTATAGAACAACTAGAACTGCTCAAATCCAGAAGAAGCCTCAATGAGACCAGTAGTGGGTCTCCCCACTATTAAGAACTATCTAACTTAAAGGAACCAATACATACCAAAAAGAAAACGCCTAAAAACTACATCTTTTCCCATGGATTGAAAAACCCCCAACATAAGGGTAAAGAATTTGGAAAGGGAAAATCCACCATAAGAAATAGGCAAAAACCAAAACCAACTCAAAAAATCTAACCTAAAAGGAATAAACAAATAGAATTTCAGGTCCAAAAAGGAACCCCCACTAGAATTAAAGAAAATGAGACAACCACGCCTACTTATGATTATGGAGAAACTGTTCAAACCATAAGGATCCTAAAAAATAATAAGGCCTATATTCCATTATCCACCAAATAAGACCTTTCAAGACTAAGAATCCATAACTGAGAGGTTTAAACTATCCCCATCCAACGTTGGAGACGAAATCCAAACCAAGGTCCCCCATAACCCAAGGATTTTTTACTATGATCAAGCTTCACTTTGGGTCCTATGGATGGATACCTAAATTTTAAATCATCTCCTACTTCATTGTAAAAATCTAATAGTCTTTGATTGGAATTACTTTTATTGGGTGACACGAGTAGTCGCACTACATCCCATGAAAAACCAACAAAACACAAGGTTCCACAAGACCCACTTTGCTTAGAATGAAAAAGTTAATAAGTTATTAAAGAGAAACACACATCAATTGGAAAAAAATTTATCAGGAGATTCCCAACACCCCCTTACATTACAAAAAAAGAGAACACCACCAGGAACAACTGCCACAATAGAAAGGGAATTTAAATCGAGCCCAAAAAACACCATACACCTGCAAATTGGCTTCAAATCACTTCCTAGAAACACCTTGAAATTTTTTTTGCAAGTTAAATAGGCATCAAAAAGCATGTAAGATTAAAAAAAATAGTTTCTTATGGAATGCCTTTCTGTAATGATGACACGCCAGGATCCCATGCCCAGAAGAAGTTGACAAAAGATCCAAAGGCCTTTTAATCTCGTGACTCGAAACAATAACTTCGGGATTCTTCCTCACTTCCTTACTGAAAATAATATGAACACTTATAGGGACTTAAGAAGGGAAGAATACCTCAAGAATTCCTACTAACACAACTTCAACATGAAAATTTTCCCTCACCACATCAGCAAAATAGGTTAGATTGAACTATGACACCTTTGACTGAAGATCAAGATGAAGCCCAAACTAAAAATGTATATCCTTTAAGAAATAATCTGAAACATACTTCAAAAGTTAAGGAACAATATCCATGAAATGATGGAATCACTCCAACACAATTACTTCACCCTACTATAAACATCACATCTTTATTACCTTTCTCACCTTCACTACCTTGGGGAAATATTGATGGATGAATGAAATTTTGAAGAACTCCCATGAGAGATATTCCCAATAATTGCTTCAAGATACTGACTTCCACCACTTCTAGGTCTGTCCTTCAAGCATTAAGGTATAAACATTCACCTTCAATGACTTATAAAACTCATGGAAACTAAATTTTTTCTCAATATTCTTCATCCACTCTTCTTCTTTGAGAGGATCCACTTGACCATAAAAGAGAGGTGGATTATATTGGAACCAAGGATATTATTTACTAGAAATGGAGTATGGTTTGTGATTATTGTAAATCCACACTAGTTTTATCAAATATTTTTCAAGATAAGTGATCTTATAATATAGGATGACAATAGTGTTGAAGGTGGTGTCGTTTCCTGGTGTTTTCTAAATTTTTGGGCTCAAAATACAGAGTAAGAGGCTAACATTGCAAAAGGCTATTTTCTAGAATCAATATTTCATAAAAATGGTAAAGGCATGAGATTTGCGAAGACTATGTTTCATGAAGTGGAGCTTGGTGAATGTTCGATGAGTTAACAATGTTCTCTGTGATTAAGAGATGTGGAGCATCACGAGTTCATGATGGTTTGACAAAGATCTTCATGAAAACAAAAAATCTAAACGATGCTTCAAAAATGGAGGATCTCTATGAAGATGTTTTTGAATGATCTAAAAAATCTGGTATAGGTGGTGGAGCATCAAGAATGGTCAAGCCTTTAAATATGAGGCTGCCTCCACTTTGTTTCACACGAAAATAGTTGGATAAAAGTTAGATTTTCTCTAATTTTATAAAGGTTGGGGAGATTTGTGAATATAGTTTTCTATGTGAGCTTGAGCAATGGGAAAAGACTAGTTAAATCTTTATTGATGCTGATGATTTTGAGTAATGGGTGATTCCTGATGATTGGGTATTCTATGATGACACAATGAGCTCTGTGAAGATAGTTTGCCTCGCTAAGCTAGTGAGCTTTATGAAGGATCTTTACGAACAATGGTTTTAAACATCTAGTTTTTAGTGAATAGTGATTTCAAAGTGTATCAACTTAGGTATATGGTGACTGAAAATTATTTTGAAATTCAGGGACAAATATTTTAATTTCAATCTATTGAAGCGACCTTCAAGTCAATAAACTGAGTACAACTTCACCCAAGGTAGTGAGCTAGGGGGAGTTGATGAAAGTGTTCCAAGGTATGTAATGTGTTATACCTAAAATATTATAATGGTAGTGTTCCTAGAATAGAGTGACTATGTATGAACTTATGTATTCCAAAACTAGTAAATATTAATGGATTTAGGTACGGCTGGAAAACTGTGGGTGTATGATCCTTGGACTGGCTCTTAGTGGTGAACGAAGTAAAATTGTTGTGTTTTATCTTTGCATGTGATTATTTGTTTTCTTCACATTACCATCAAATGGGTTTAACAGGTTCCTACCAATATGGAAATAATATACATCACTTTAGAAGAAAAAGTTTACACCTTGATTTACCCCTCTCCTCTTAGGGTGTTCTAGGGCCCTTCAATTTGTATTCAACCACATAGGTTACTGGAGTTAAATTTTTCCTCTGTTAATGTCATGGAGAATTCAGTAAATGTCAGAGGAGTCCCTATATTTTATAGAAGAAAATTACATATTTGAAAAAATAGGATGATATCTCATCTAATATCTCTTGTAATAGAGTTTCTTTTTTATATTTCTCAAGGGATACATGTCACTAACCCAACATGGCTATCTATGACTGAAAGAGATAGGAAATTTCTTGATGCAGATGCCAAATCATAGAATTATCTTACTATAGCTCTATCTAATCAAATTTACCTAAATTTGATGAGTTTCACTTCGACCAAGTATATGTGGGAAAAACTATAAAATATATATGAAGGTGACAACAAAGTGAAAGAGGTGAAACTCCATGTTTTTCACAATAGTTTTGATGATTTGAAAATGAATCCTGATGAAAATAAAGATACCTTATTTAATTTAATTATTTAAATTATTGGAGCTATACGAGGACTTTGTGAAGAAATCAAAGACATTGGAATTATAAAGAAAATCTTGATAAGGTTTCCACCCTTGTACAATCCAAAATTGTTATCCCTTAAGGAAAGATATCTATCTAAACTTTAGTGGGATTATTTATTGAGTAGTATGGTGGGTTATGAAATTATGGTCAACATAGAAGTTGTAACAACTTGAGAAAGCACGAAAATGACATTAAAATCCATGAAAAAACTTGAGATTTCAGGAGATAGTGTTGATAAAGGTAATGAGGAAGATGAAATTCATTATCTCTTTTCCAAGAAATTCAAGATAGGAAAAGTGAGATATGAAGGAAATATACTTATAGCCTATTTTCATTGTGGTATAGTTGGGAACATTTCCTCTCAGTGATCAAGGAAGTTTGATAATGAAGAAAGTGAATCTAGAAACATACAATAGCCTCAGAAAAGGTTTTCCCAAAAGGGAGACTTAAACTTTAGAAAGAAATTACAAAGAAGGAGTTTTTTTATAGAGAATAATATGATGATAATGATTTTTTGAGGAATAAGAATGAGAGTTTAAATTGAGAACCCAATCATCTATGATGGATATAGATGAAAAGTCATAACCATCAGAAGATAAATCTAGAGATAATCATTTGATTTTTGACTTTGATCTCAAGTTTCAACTTGAGGATTCTCTAGGTAAGCTTAAGAATAAAAGAAATAGAAACAAAATGTGTAGAGAAGTTTTGGAAGAATCATCAAAAATATGTTGATCATCTTGAAGTTGAAATTGATTGACTAGAAGAAGTAGTAAAAAAACATTTAGATACTTTTGAAATCTCAAAAGATGTAGTAGAACTCAAGATCAGAATTGAAGAATAGGAAAAGGTCATCAATGACCTTGCATCTAGACTGGAGGAGAATTCCAAGGCTATTGAGGTTCTTGAATAATATTTTGCTACTCTAATGAGTAAACAAGAAATTGAATAAATTCAAATGGAAAAATGAAGAAAATACAGTCTAGAATATTCTCATATGTTGAGATGTTAGAGAAATATAAGCATGGTTCTGAAGTAATAGAGAAGGATTTTAATGATATAATATCCACATGTTGGGAAAAAGTGTAATTAATTATGATGTTGAAACATAAAATACTAGAAATAAGATGATCCAAAACAAAGGGAAGCTAGAAGTTAGACATATCACAAAGTTACCTGAAGTCCAAAGAAAGAAACCCTCATATCAAACTAAAAAGAGAACTAAAATTTTACACAAGCATCAAAAAATGGTCACCGGTCAAATTATTTTCCTAAGTATGGGTAAATGAGTAGGAATATAAGTGAGACAACATTTCCTCTTATTAAATGATAATTATATGGCTATTTGGGATATACCATGTCATACCGTGAAGAGGCAATGAGCTATTTGAATGGGGATGACCTATGAAGTCAACAAAGGAGAAAAAAATTATTATACTATATCTTATAGAAGAAATATCTTTTATGGATATTATTTTAACTACTCTAACTATGGTTATAAACTTATTGATTTCAAGCATAGGAAAGGTGAGAGTATTACCTATAGAACTCAGAGAAAATTCAATACCCATCAACCAGATAGAGTTTCTCTTGAAGATAGGTATTATCCTATAGAATAAAACTATGAGTATGAAGAACCAATGAACATGGAAAATATATTAAAAATACCATCATTATCCTCCACTCAATCAAATATTTCATAGAAGTAAAGTAAGAAAATTGAGAAATCCAACCTTGTAAAAACATCCCTCAAAGCTATGAAGAGCAGTAGTACCTAGATTCTTGATTGCGTATGATCATCCAATATGAAGGGGAATGAAAATTTATTAAAAAAAAATTAAGAAAAGAGTTGATGGAACTGTAAGGTTTAAAAATGACAGTGCTTTAAAGATCAAAGGAATAGGAAGTACAGAACTGGAAATTGATGAGCTAAAAAAAATTGAAGTTATCTTTTTGGATTTTTTGTGTCATAATATCCTAAGTGTTAGTCAACTCTGTGACTTGAGAATTATAGTTACATTAAAACAAAAGGTGTGTATAATAAAATGAAAGAAAGAGAATTATCTCAGGAAAGGATGCAGAATAGATGGAAACTTATACCAGGTGGACAATAAATAGAATATTTGTTACTTAACTGTTGAAGAAGAAAACAACATGTGGCACAAGATATTTTGTCATATTAATAAAAAAGACATGTAAAAGATATCTAAATTTAATATAGTCATATATATCCCTAATCTAAATAATGAAAAGTAGAATATTTGTGATGCTTTCATATGAGAAAAGTTGGTCTGTAGTTCATATCATCCAAAGAAGAAAAGGGCATAAAATCTTCTTAATCTCATCCACACAGATGTATGTGGTCTGATAAATGTTACTGGGATATATAGATAAAGTTATTTCATTCTTTTTCTTGATTATTATACTATAATGTCTTGTGTGATGGTTATGTATAAGAAATAACAAGTGCTTTATTGCATGAAAAGTTTTCATCGAATAGCTAAGAATGATACTGGTTGCACAATCAAAGTTCTATGATCTGACAATGGAGGGGAATACACATCCATTGAATTTAAAAGTTACATGTAAAAACATGGAAAAGGCATGAGGTTGCTGTAGTGAGGGCCCTAAATCAAAATGGAGTTGTTGAGTGTAGAAATTGACATGTAAACAATATGGCCAGAACGATGCTGATTGAGAGTCATATCTCTCACCATTATCGGAAAGAGGCTGTTTAAGTAGTAGTGTACACTCAAAAATAAATAGGGATTTATATGAAAGAAACCAAGAAACAATATGATTTATTTCATAGAAGGAAGACCTCACTGAAGTACTTTCATGTTTTTGAAAGTAAATGTTTCATCTGAAACAAAGAAGGAAATCAAGGAAGGTATGGTGATGTAGAATATGAGGGAATATTCCTTGGATATTAAATGAAGAGAATATACTACAGATGTTTCAATAATCATCTTGGAAGAATTGTGGAAATTAGTGATGTCAATATCATTGAAGGTAAGACCACAAATACCTTGAGGATTTCTTATTATGATATGATAAAAGATGAAGAAGACAGTGGACATGGAACAAATTAAAATGCAGAAGTAGAGGAAGGTGTGAAAAACATTCATGGGCCACAAAAAAATGATGATTCATAAGGAGACTCAAAAGATGAAACCATGGATGAAGAGAGTTCATCTTAACCTCAAAGGAGAAATAGAAGAGCAGAAATTGATCAATCCAATATCATTTTGGATTGGATAGATCCCACACATACATGGATAATAAGGAGTGAAACAAATTCTGCCTTCATGGAAATTTTTAAACCAACCTCATTTCAAGAAGCAGTGAAGGATGAATCATGGGTTAAATCCATGAATTAAGAATTGAACTAGATTTACAAGAACCAAACATGGGATTTGGTTAAGAGACCCAAAAATCACAATGTGATTAGAATGAAGCAGATCTTTAAAAAAAATTCAATAAGAATGTATATGTGATAAGAAACAAGGCACACTTAGTATATAAAGGCCATGAACATATTGAAGGCATTTATGTTGAAGAAACGTTTGATCCAATAGTGTGACTGGAATTGATCACGGGTTTCCTTGCAATAGAAATTCAATGAGAATACAAATTTTTTCAAATGGAAGTCAAAAAAAATTATTAAATGGTGTTATTGAAGGATAAGTCTACATTAGACATCCAATGGGTTTTATAATTGGTAATTATGAAATGAAGGTTTGTAGATTGAAAAAGGAACTCTATGGTCTGAAGCAGGCACCATGAGCATGATATTCTCATCTGGATTCTTATCTGAAGAAGCTAGAATTTAAAAAGGAGGCATTGACCATAATCTCCATGTGAATAATTCAAAGGAAGGTCAATTTATGGTGCTTATGTATGTGGATCATATTATATTTGGAAGAAGCAGGTAGGGATCAGTGAAATAATTTTATAATCACATTAAATCAGAATAGGAAATGTCTATGATTGGTGAACTCACATACTTAATAGGGCTACTGGTGATTCAAAATAATTATTAAACTTTAATTTCTTAGGAAACGTATGCAAGGGAGTTTCTCAAGAAATTCAATATACATGACTCCAAACCAATGTCAACTCAGATTTCAGTTGGGTCAAAACTTGGAAAACATGAGGATGAGACTTCTGTTGATCCCACCATGTATAGGAGAATCATTGGAAGCTTATTATACTTAAATGAAACACATCTAGATATTGTATTTGCAAGATGATTATCAGCCTGATTTCAAAGTAATCTGAAGGAAGAACATATAGAGGCAATTAAAATAATCATGAGGTACATTCAAGGTACTCATAATTATAGATTATACTTTGTTGTAGGAAGATATAAAGAACTATCGATATTTTTGGATATTTACTGGGCTATATTTGTGGTGGATAGAAATTACAAAAGTGGTGGAGCATTCTTTATTGGAAAGAAACATGTGGGATAGTTTAGTAAGAAATAGGAAATCACTTCTCTTAGTACTGCTAAAGTAGAGTACATGTCTGCTACAAAGACTTTCACTTAACTATTGTAAATGAAGAAAACATTTACTGATATTGGTGATGAGGTGAAACAACAAATGGAGATTCACTGTGATATTGAGAGTTTAATTGATATTACAAAGAATCTTGTTCAATATCCTCATATGAAACATTCTAAAATTAGATATCACTTTATCAAGGAAAAAGTTGAATAAAGTGTGATTAAAATGGATCATGTTGGAACTGATGACCAAGTGGATTATATTCTAACCAATCCATTGACAAAAAATGTATTCGATAAACATCATTTGAATCTTGGTGTCCAGCCACCTCCCCTTTCATGAGGAGGTTACGATTATTCCCCTTTCCCCAATTGTGTTAACTGTTATAGTCTGATTGTGGAAGTGATGCAGGTTTATGAGGGATACACGATCTAGGGGGAGTGTATTTTTGATCCCTATAAGTACAAATATAAGATCTTTGGGTTTATTTTTAAAGGGGGATAATGGATAAATTCAATGTTACAAAGGGGGGAATGAGAAAGTCAAAGCTTGACATGATGAGAATTCAGTGTTATGAGGAAACAATCAGAGCTTAACTTGGACATCTTTAAGCATTCCAAAACATGAGAACCAAAATCATGATTCCCCTCTTATGTTATACATTGAGCATTTTTCATGTGGATTTAGAGTATTAGAAGAGTTTTTTATTTTGTATATGGTTTTAATAGCGGTTGGTGATTCATTGAATTTATCTGCAGATTGCTAAGAAACCCAAAGTGAGAGTTTTTTGGAACCAATGCTGTTCTTTGATAGAAATGGATTCTGGTTTGTGCTTGTTGTCAATCCACACTAGGTTGATCAAGGAGTTTTCAAGATAAGTGATCTTACAGTATAGGCTGACAATAGTGTTGAAGGTGGCATTGTTTCCCAGTGTTTTCCAATTTTTTGGGCTCAAAATCCAAAGGAAGAGGCTAGCATCATGAAAGGTTGTTTTCTGGAGTCAATATTTCATAAAAATATTAAAGGCATGGGATTTTTGAATATTAGGTTTCACAAAATGGATCATGGAGAATTTTTGATGAGTTGATAGTGTTATCCTCGATTATGAGAAGTGGTTCATCGTGAGTGTGCGAGTGCACAATGGTTTTATGGAGATCTTCACAATAATGACAATATAATTGGAGTGTCATGAACAGAGGAGCTCTGAGAATATGTTTCTGAAAGATCCAAAAAATCTGGTAAAGGCGATGGTGCATCACAAATGGACGATCTTATAAATATGAGGCTACCCCCATTTTTTTTCACACAAAAATAATTGGAGAAAAGTCAAAGTTGCTATAGTTTCGTGGATGTTGGGGAGCTTCATGAATCTAGTTTTCTACGTGAGCTTGAGCATAGTGAAAATACTAGTTAAGTATTGAATGCTTCCAATGATTTCAAGTAATGGGTGATTCATGATGACTGTGTATTCCACGATTACACAACGAGCTCTGTGAAGATATTTTACTTCGAAAAGGTAGTGCACTTCACAAAGGAGCTTCACAAACGATAGTTTTAAACATTTAGTTTTTAGTGAATAGTTCTTTCAAAGTGCATCAAATCAGGTCTATGATGAAAGTAGAGTCTGTTGGGCATGTATTGTCTCAACGATACTCTATAAATATTAAGGATTTTTATTCTCACAAATACCCTTATTTTTTTATTAATGATTTTATTTTGAGTGTATTTCAGGAAATTTACATTCTTTATAAATTCTTATCTTGAAATAATATTCAACTATTTATTTGCTAGAAATATTCATTTAAGTGTTCAGAATGCTCTTAAGCATATTCTAGAAACATTGTTCACTGTTTTGTTGTTTACAGAAAATACTATTCATTCAATACATCGAAGAATATAACGTATGGAACAAACCTTACATTTTCTAGAAAGAAAAAGTATTGTTAAAGAACCCTACATAAGTATATAACTTTACAAACATATGGATCATCAACCTTACTTTTATGATCAACCTTCCATTGTCAACCTATGTTTGGGAAAGTAGATGAATGGATAATCAATGATACATTTAGAGATCTATGTTGACATGGATAAATGTATGGATCATTAACCCTACATCTTGAAGTTGAACCCTATGTTTATAATTTTGTCATTTTTTAAAAGAACCTTACGTTTGACTTTTTCAACGTCAAAAATTTGAATTTACGTCTTTATCGGAGCATTTTACAATAGTCTTTATAGAATGTTAGGGAAATTTTAAACTCAATTTTGATTGATTCAAAGCTCATTTTAAATGATTTAAAGAGCCATTTACAACAAAAATTTTCTCTCCTATTCTTAAGGGAAGTTATGATTACTCTAAGCTATATTCTTTGATTTTAAATTCACTCGATTTATCAGGGATCTTTTGTAAATATGAAATATTGCTATGAGATATATTATTATATATATATCTTTATTAATTGGATATTTATATATGAAGATATGGATATTTCTTGGCTATATATATAATTCTTATTCTTTAATATTTCTGGTAAAAAAAGAAAAATTGATTCACTACTACAACGATCAAGAATCTCAGATACAAGAACTACTTTTTGGAGATATATATGTTCAAATTAAGAATCAAAATGCTCTATTTTTTTGTGTTATTAAAATCAAATATCTATTGTGAAGCCTAATCTATTCAGAAATATTTCAAGATTATTATTCTTCTAAAGACAAGATTCATATTTTACCAGTTACGTGCTTCTACAACTACGAGCTACATCTATTTGTTACCAAACTTCATATTATCTATCTTGAGGTTTGACTACTCGTATTCAATTGTGGTGGAGTTTTAGCTTCTCTCACTAAGCTATGGTTTTATCGGTTCCTTGTAAAAGAACCAGAAGGATTTTTTTTGTAAGCCTTTTCTTGTAAGGGTGAAAACTGCATGTACTTAGTTGTGGATCAGTCTTTTGATAGGAGGACCTTACTAGTGAAATTCACCAAGCCCACAGAGAGGGTGATTGGTGGAGTGGACTAGGGGACCTTCATTCCCCAAACCACTAAAAATTTCTATTCCCTATTCTCTGTTCATTATCCGCTGCATATATATTCTCATACAGAAACACCTTCAGCACTATCTACTGTTGATGTGAATCGACAAAATTGTGAAACTTTTAAAAGAACACAATTCACCCCCTCTTGTGTTATCACTATATCTATTATGACCTAATAGAGTCTCGTGAAAGTTAGGGATAGAGACTTTAATTCCAATATCCTTAAGTGACCTTCAATTTTATAAACTGAGTAAGAATTCAACCAAAGCAGTGAGCTAGGGGGAGTTGATAGAAGTTTTTTGAGGGATGTAGTATGCTATCCCTAAAATATTGTAAAGGAAATATTTCTAGAATAGAGTGACTATTTATAAACTTATATATTCAATAACTAGTGAATATTAGTGGATTTAGGTACTACCGACACACTATCAGTGCATGCCCCTTGGACTATCCCTTAGTGGCGAACCAAGTAAAATTATTGTGTTGTCTCTTTGTATGTGATTTTGTTTTTCTGCACATTACCATCAGATAGTTTTAATAGGTTCCTACCAATGTATGGAACAATATCCATAATTTTAGATGAAAAATTTTACATGCTAATTCACCTCTCCCCTCTCAGGGTGTTACAGGGTCCTTTAGATTCAACTTTTGAAACTCAAGAAGGAAATCCTTAAGTTGATCAACTGGAAATCATGCTAATAGGGAATCACCCATAGCTACACCATGAACATCCATTGAATCCTTATGGGGGTGTACACTAGGAAATAATAAATCTAATAGATCAATCAAAACCAACTCATCAAGAAGAGTTCTCAAACTCAAAACACTATATAAATAATACTTCCAAATCATAAGAAGAAGAACCACATAACCACTAGTTTTCAAAACATCACAACTTTACTCTTAAAAACACCTTTGAAATAATATAGACTTGATGGATTTTAGACTTACCAATGGTATTCCTTAGAGTCTCACTCACATGAACATTTACATTCCACCCTAGGAACCCATCAACTCATGCCAATCTAGGTATTCATCCTCCCACTTATCCACATATATCATGCATGTGAGCACCCATAAAAATACCAAAGGTCAAAAAAACATTCCTATTTTCCAAAAAAAAATTCCACCCAAATTTTCACACTTTTAATCCACTTTCCATTTCAAATTTCACAAATCATTTCAAATGACCACTAACCATTCAACAAAAATCTATTTTTAAACTCCACACTTCAAAACATTTCAAAATATTAATCTCGTGATTCCCATTTGAAATATTTTCAACAGCTCCACAAATCCCATTCCATCAAAAATAATTTTATTACAACTCATTCCTTCTCATTTAAAATAAACTTCCAAACCCTATTTAAAAAAATTTCTATTTTCCAAACAATTGTTTTTATTAAAATCAAGATTCTGGTCATAAAAATTCTTTTTTCTAGAATCTTCCTTAAAATTATTTCTGAAAATCCATTTTCCATTTTTCCAAGAACCCAACCATTACCACTAAAATACCATCTTGATAATTCTAGAACAAGTATTTTGAAAATAATTTTCATAATCAAGGAAGACCCAAAAAATCATAAAAGATAACAAGTGTCGATGGGTGACTCGGCCTTAGGATTGGAGGCCATATTCCAATCACACCACCATCATAGAGTCTTTTAGGACCATGTTCCCAGCTCCACATGGATTTCCAGGCCCTGTGAGCTCACTAAGACCATTGGACCAACTCCCTTTTCATATCCCAAGCACAAAAAAAACCAAAATATCCAAAGAAACCAAATAAAACCTAACTTCTCATGGAAAATCAAGGCTCATTCTAGGAAGTTTTAGCCAAACACTCCCTCAGATTTCAACCCCAATCTCTGATAGTCCTACTTTATCTACCTTGACATCCCAAATAACATAGATCATTTTGAAAGCTAGGTCTTATACATAAATAGCCTCCTATGATACCATTTTGGCACAAACCAGCTTGGGTCAACCCCGATCTGGAAACCCAAGGCAATCCACGACAAGGTCCGATAGAAATTCCTGATCCTCTCAGGCAGACAACTAGTGCCGAGAATCAATAGAGCAACCAAAGGGAATGATTTATACCAATATAAATAAATAAACTGAACATTGGAAACAAAATAGATAAGACATATATATATATAAATATAAAAACAGAACATCATTTACAAAGCTTAAAATATAAAAAAACTATACCACAAAACCCAATCTAAAACTAAAAACCACAATGTCTCCATGTGACCCCGAGGGTCACTCTCTAATTCGAAAACCAACTATCACCCATGGAGATCAAGACTAAGCTAGAACCTACACCAAAGGATAAAATAAGAAAAAATTGCAGGTGTGATTATTAAAACTTAGTAGGCATGAAAAAATAATCTATTTCCAATGCACTTACTTTAAATAAAGAAACATCAACTTTAAGTTTGAAATAAAATATATAAAAATAATATTTTTTCACATTTTTTCTACTTTAAAACAAAAAATAGTACATTTCACTTTTTACCATTTAAAACAACACTCTTTTCTAAGGAGGAACCATATTCATTTTAAAATGAAAATTTAACATTCCATTTATAAGAGAGAAAGAGTGAAAACATTTCCAAAACCTTTTTTTCCATAAACACTTGAAAACATTTTATCATTCTTGGAATAAATTCACACGGGTCAAGAAGTAAGCAAAAAAATAATACAATAAGGGAAATGGTAAAATATCACACAATAGAATCTAATGAACAATGCATCACAATCATTCACCACAGTCAAATAAGTTCCAATAGACATGGGTGAACCTCAGAGCTCATGAATAATCCATAACATACTAATACATGCTGAATCATCCCAGAAAACATGCATCACTTGATTAAATTAATAATTTCCTCACATGATTGACCATCCACTACATGGTATAGGCTGAGGGGAACTATCACATAGCAATAATAAAAAAATATATCCCCATTCTATGGACAACCAACCAGTGCATAATCTAAGCTAGTGTAGTAATCGTTCTCAGAAAATATGCTCACTATGTCAAGTTCCCATGTCTATATGTAAAGAGGGTGAGTCAACTGATTCCAACCAAGCATCAAATCATATACACACACATATAATAATAATTCACACAAAAGGCATCACCTGACTCACTCTAAGGACTAATTTCTTACCTTACAACTCATAGATATCAAAGGAGTCCACACCGAGGATCTCCCATTACGTAAAAAATAAATGGGTCATTAGGAGTCCACATCAAGGAATTCCTACCCATTAAATATAAAAAATGAAAGATGATTATCCAAGGATATTTTTCTTAATATCAATTTTCATCAATTTCACAAAAGTTCCAAATGGGGAACACATCATCATTACATGCCATACCATTTTCAAAATCCAATTACACGCTTCCTTTAAATCCAAAACCACTTTGAAAATATTTAAACAAACCCAATTCATAATTTTATATGCGAAAATATCATTTAAAAATCCATACCATGCTTTAAATATCATAAATTTCATGAAAAATCCAACCGGGCATTTCATCGAACACTTGGTGTGCATAACATAACAAAACAGTGCCATTTATCACAAAAAAAGAAACAATAACCACTTTGAACACCAAAAAATTGTTTCAAATATCAAAAATTACTATTTAATATTCATGGGTGGTTAAGAAAGAAATAAACCAATGATTATTAAATTAAAAGGGCAAGTCCAAAGGGAAACCTACCTCAAATCACATGCGCTTTGACAACACACACCTGAAACTACCTTGCAATGGTCCGAATAAGGAAGAACAACCACAAGTAACCTTAAACACACATAAAACCCAACATAAATTAAGGGGAACATGATCCATAGATCCAAATGACCAAGGGATAAGAGGATCTCAAGACAAAATGGAAGGAGGAAGGCAGAGGAAGAGAAGATAAAAGATTACCTTGAGATTTTTCCCTTAAAACATGGAGAAATTCATATATATACACCAAGGGAGGATGGAGGAGGCTTGAAGAACAATGTAGATCCTTCCCTAGGGCTGTAAAAAGTAGTTATAGGAATAAATAAATAGATTGGGGTTAAAAATCCTGAGAGGGAAAAAGAGTCATTTCACATTTTTAATGACCCGGGTCGCTCGCACGGTTTGGTAAACCATGCGCCAACCATGTGGAATGGTTCTTCCATGATACAATTGATTAATTCATGATTTAATCATGGTTTGACTTACCATGTGTGGCCCATGCACCCTTAACCAAAAGTGAACCAAAGCTTGCACAGTTTCTTGGGCTATTCCGCATGGTTTCCTCTAACCACGCACCAACCGTTCGCCAAGAGAAAAAACCCCAAAACTCAAAAACCAAAATCGACACTCATAGAACTTGATAAAAAAACCAAGTTAAAGAGATAAACCAGATCATAGGTCAAATATAAAAATCCAATTGCAAAAAATGACATAAAAATCATCAACGATAGAAGAAATCGATGCGCGTACGGTGCGAGTTGATTTGTGAGAAGCTATGTGAATTGGTTTTTTGGTGTCCAGATGGATGAAGTCCACCTACTAGAGATAGATCCATTGATTTCAAGAAAAGACATAGCCAGATATGAAGGCAGAAAAACTGGATCTAGATTCCTGAGCATAGATTTGAAATTCTTCAAAAAAGTTGACTACACACCGTGCAGTTCGATGAACACACGGTGTGTAGCCCCTATGCTATGGTGGATAGGGTTTCATGGATTTATAAGTATCACACACCATGTAGGAGGCCCACACACTATGTGACCTTATGATAGTGGCCTGACATGTACTTCAGGTGTACATAGGTAGGAGCATGGCCAGGCATATGCCATGTGCCGAGTACACAGGCATGACCAGACACAAGTTGACATCCTATGTGATGCGACCCACCATGTACCAAAGTAGAAGGACATGACTAAGGTGCACAGTCAGGGACCCAAAGTTTCTTGTACATGCTGAGTAGATTCTCTACATGCAGTGAAATGATACACAGTTGTAGAGATGTATACCTCCAAGGAAACATCTAGGTTATGGAGTGGGACCACATGATGTGTAGGTTCCCTCACACACTATATACCCATTTTTTATAGGAAAATTAAAATACTCACATATCCTTCATTTGGACTCCAATTTTGGACTATGAGAAGCCTATATTGAGTTTTTTTGATGTAGAATGTGATTTTTCTCTCCACATTGTCCTTTGAGATATGATGTGAGATTTTCTATGCATAGATCTTATTTAGGTGATGCTCGATGAAAAAAGTGACCAGGAAGGATCACCAGAGGCCCTAGATTGTAACTCTCCTATAGATACATGACATGGGTCCTAAAACTTTCGATTGGAACCCTCTAGATGGGTTGGGAATGGGCCCTTGATGACTTATAGTGGAACCCTTTTATGGAGACAGGGCATGGGTCCTCAACCTTCCGAGTGGTACCCTCCAGCCGGGATGGACATGGGTCCTCAATGACTTTGAGTGACAACCTCCTATGGAGATATGACATGGTTACTAAACCTTTTGAGTGGAACCCTCCAGCTAGGATAGGCATGGATCCCCAATGACCTAGAGTGGAACCCTTATACAAAGACAGGGCATGGGTCCTCAAACTTTCGAGTGGAACCCTCCAACCGATTTGGGGATGGGTTCTTAATGAATTAGATTGGCACCCTTTAGTTTGGATTGGCATGGGTCCTTAACCATCAGAGTGAAACCCTCCTATGGTATCAGGGCATGGATCCTCTACTAAGATATTATGGCCCTTCAACTGCATGGCATAGTGGTTAGGAGTGTCTTGAGTTGGATTTGTTTTTGATGGGAAGATGTGTGAGATGTTAGGCATTATTGATGGACTTCTATAACTGATGGCGACTCTTTTCCCAGGATGCATTGTGAGATGGATATCCCCTTCTCTCTCATTTTAGTTTCTTTGGTTTGAGAATATATATATATATATATATATATATATATATATCTATGTCTATTTAGTATCTTGCTTTGGGTTGAGTTGTTTACTATCTATTCCCATAATATATCTTTTTTCTTCCCCTTTAGCTTTTGAGGAATCCTACTGGGTATGTATATACTCACCCTACATAAGATTTTCCCACATGCGTTGTGTCTTATGTAGATAATGGATATGTTGGCAGTGACTATAGAGGAGTTTAGGGATACTTGGTGAATTTCACCTTGTATGTTGGTTGAAGTTTGGAGATCAAAAGTTGGGCTCTCTTGACACTTTTACTTTCCAGTTTTTTCAGGTTGGGACATATTTTGGTTGGACATGTATTTTTCCTTTTTTACTTTTCAATTTTCACTGTCGTACTCTTGTACACACTATATGTTTTTCATGCTTGGTTTATATTCTAGTTGTTTTTTATTATTATTACTCTACACTTATGCCTTGATATGGTCAAGTGTGTGTATATAGTTACATTAGAAAAATTCTTCTAATTTAGGATATGCCTTTCAACGCTTGTCTCCACCCTTAGCCTATGGAAAGGACACAACCAAGGTGCACGGGCAGGGACCCCAAGTGGCTTGGACATGCCATTTAAACTCACTAAATTCCATGTAGTGCTACACGGTTAGAGTGTTTTTTACCTCTAAGAACAAGGATAGATGATGGAGCGAGACCACACACCATGTGGGTCCCCTAACATGTCATGTACCCCTTGTTTTCTTTTGAGGAAACTTTAAACTCTCATATCTTCTTTATTTGAACTTGAATTTTGACCTAAAAGTATCCTAACCTGAGTTTTTTATGAATAAAATGTGATGGTTCCATCTATTGTGGATTTTTAGATATAATATAGGATGTTTTAGGCATGGTGATTATTTAGTCAATGCTCAATGACAACAGTGATTAGGTGAGATCACTAGAGGCTCTAAAGTGGCACCTTCCAGTTGGGATAGATATGAGTCCTCTACCTATCCTTTGAAGTATCATCCTTCAGTCAATATAGGAATTTGTCCTCAATTAATTATAGTGGAACCCTCCTACAAAGATAGGTGATGGGTCCTCGACATTCTGAGTGGCACTCTCCATTTAGGCCGGGCATGGATCCTTGATGACCTAGAGTGGCAACCTTCCACAGGGATATGGCATGGGTTATTGACCTTCTGAGTGGAACCCTCCATATGAGATAGGAATGGGTCCTTGATGACGTAGAGTGGAACCCTCCCATAGAGACATGTCATGGGTCCTTGACCTTTTTATTGGAACCCTCCAACCAGGTTGGGCATGGGTCGTCAATGACTTAGAGTGGAACCCTCCAGCTTGGATGGGCATAGGTCCTCGACCATCAGAGTGACAACCTAATATGGTAGTAAGGAATGGGTCCTATACCTAGAGATTGTTCCCCCTTGACTATGTGTAATAGTGGTGAGGAGTGTCTTGAATTGGATATTTTTTTATAGGCATACGCGTGATATGAAAGGCATCATTGATGGACTTCTAGAACTGATGGATACTCTTTTCTTGGGCTAGGAAGCATAAAGGTCACATGATATGTGGGACTCCCACACATCATGTGATACTTATAAATCTTCAAAACCCTATCCCTCATAGCATAGGGGATACATGTAATGTGTTCATCAAACTACACAACATGCAGTTGACTTTTTTCACAGAATATCAGATCCATGCTTGGACGTCCAGATCTGGTTGTTCTACCTTAAGATATTGCCTCTTCTTCACCGGAAATTGGTGGATCTATCTATGTTAATAAGATTATAGCCATCCAGTAACTAGAGAACTAATTCCCATAGCTCCTCATGAACCATTTTACACTACGCGTGCATCAGGTTCTTCCACCATTTATGATTTGGATGCCGATCATTAAAACGATCACCAACAACTCTCAATATAACTGAAATCATCCCTAATTTTTTGATCCGTATCTTTCACATGAATCCCTCATGAATTTGAGGGTCCGATTGGGCTCAATCCCACCAAAAAATGTCGAACCGATACCTTGTAGGCCGTTCAGTGAAGAACACAAAGAATTTTTGGGAGAAAGGAACAAACAACAAAGATTTAACAATCAATTGAAAAATTTATTAACCGAAAAACAAAATCAGGAGATCTAAGGTTAGAAAGCAATGGCATAACCAAATTAATCTCAATACAAGGGTGCATAAAATGTTCAACAATTGGCATAGATCACAGAAGGAATGATTTTTCTCAATTAGTTTGATAAAAAAGGGTGTAAACCACAAATTGATGAGTCCTACCTAGAGATTAGATCATTTTTCATTGAAGAACATGCTCACCAAAAATTGAGAGGATTCATTGCATTCGCTGCGCTTCAATCTACTATAATCCAAATATTCTTTGTCATCAGATGTGATTTTCCAACAAAAGGAGGAGAAGAACTCTCAAGATTCTCCCTAGGTTTATATGGCTAAACCTGGGAAAATATCAATAGTAGTGTACTTATATATGGAAATAGGTTTAATTGTTTTAATTAAGTAAATAAATTTAATTATTTATTTCTTTTAAAACACACTCACCAACGGTATCCATATCCAAACACCCCACAATGACTAGGTTTAGGTCACACCTAGGGTAAAAATCTTATTCCAAACTCAACTGTGGTGTCAAATTTCTGATCTAAGATTCCATTTAAGATTTATCCCATTTTATTTACTAAACTATGCATGATAAGTATAAAATATATTTAATAATTTTATAAAATTAATTTCAGGCACACCAAGACTCAGAATCGCATACCCTCTCAATTCCTAGCTTCAAAAATATATTTATAAATATTTCAAAGTATTATATGGAAAAAATGTGTCTTGATAGCCCTATAGGGTGTCGTTAATTCCCTACGATACTATGAATTTTTTCTTATAAAACCCAAACTATGATACTCAATTAATTAAAATGTGGTATAAGGAAAGTTTAGGACTGAACTCGTAGAGACAATGTGAATGTTTTATATTAACTAAGGAAATTGAAATTGAAATTTTTTGATTTGTCTAGAAAGAGATATAAATAGCTAGATTGATAGGGTTGAAATTCAATATGGGAGACATTCTAGGTTTAGTGATTTTGGGTTTGTGTACTAGGGATTAAATTGATATGGGTTTATTTAGGTTTAGTGTTAGAATTGGGGCTGTAAGGATTCTTAGTCTTGGTATCCCTGCTCTAATCTTATGATTTCACCTTTGGAATGGTCATCTACTTGGTTCAATAATAGAAATAGGTGAGCCAAAACCATATTTAAACACAACTAACCTAGATTGCATAATGGCCATCTGTAGAGTAGGTTGATAATTTGTGAAATTAAATAAACAACCTCAAAAACCAAGCAATGGTCATGAATATATGGAAAGAGAATGAATTGGAATTGATAATTAGTTTTCAACAATCTAAAACAAGAATATAAAATAGAAAATAATCCCTATTCATCACATCCCCCTATAATCACATCACCCGATATTAAGAAAACTTCTCACTCATGATGAGAGAGAGTGACATAGATACCTGAGGAAGAACGATGGTGAAGAGGGGATCCGAATCATTACTCCATTTTCTGTTGGTTTCTCACTTTCTTCTGTTGGTCCCAAAGTATGTTGGAAGGGTGGATAAAGGGATCCTTTTATAGGAAAATATTTTATCATTTCTTAAAGTTCCATTTTTATTTTTCATGCATCTCCATAATCATGAAGTTAAATAGAGATTCATGTCATGTAATCCCTCACATTTTCCTCTGCATCTTCTGAATCTGTGAAAATATTGCATGAATCTTATTTTCCAACTTTGACTATAGTCATGTCATGAAAGCCAACTCATGATGTGTAATTGTACTTCAAATCATGTAACCTTATCAAGACTTATCCAGTAGTGTATTCCTCCCCAATGAATTCATAACGTGTAATGAGATTACATGTCATGTAATCTTTTTTCTCCATTTTCCAGCTCTGCTTTATCTCCAAAAAACCGATGTTGTTCCTCTTCGCTTCACTCACAACATGAAGTGTCTTTTAGATAATATTTCTTCCCTTTTCATTCCTTTTTAATTAATTAGTTATTTCACATAAAAAATCATAAAAAAATTAAATACATTCCAAATTTGTCAAGATTATTCATTTAAAAACAAAAATCAACACATTAAAATACTCAAAAATGTATGCATGAAATACAGTTATCATGTCTCTATAGAAATCTCATAATGAAGGATACATAACTTGTGTAATCATCCTAACTTGATTTATTTATTCATTTAATTACCATACTATAAAAACTTTCCTTCTTATATCATGGTCATGAATTTAATTAAGGTATCACCATTTTGGTTAACATGGCCTGATATATCTCTTCTACTACTTAGAAGTGAAAAATCATGTCTTAATCATTCAATCAATTTCATACCACCTATAATGCACCTGACACAAGATACCTCACCAAAAACATAAATTTCATAGTGTTCATCTTTAATTAAAGTACACGATCAAATTATACACATTAATAATGGCCTCAAGTTGAGAGACCAATACAAATTCTCATAGATAGGGACATACAATGATACCTAAAACATGTGGTGTTCCTATTGGGAGGAAAAACCTCCCAATCCACTCTACTTAAGATCTCCAAGTATGAACTTCATGAAAAGAATTCTCAATGATTATGATCCCACAAAACCTAATAATAAGACATCATATGTGTTTCTTCAGTATGATGTATCTAAACTATATGACATATGTTTAACATTACCATCATAGTATCTATAAGTTTTCATTATAACTGGGAGCTGCTATAATCTTTTGATATGACAAGTAATCCAAGGACATTACCATGAAAATAGTGTACAAAAAAGTAAAAACACTATTATGGTAAGATAATATCATGTATATCGATCTAAATAGATGATATGGTAATTGAAAAGTAATTATTAAGTTGAGTCTAGGGAACCCATTTTAATAATAATTATGTCCCAGTAAACTACTCAGATTGAGATTGTATTTCCTTTCCAAAATGCATTCATCAGAATAATTCCTAGTTACAATCATGTCTAGACGTCATCATATCCTCATGATATTCTTTCAAGAAATGAACCTACGGTTACAACATCTTTATCCCTATATAAAGGGAAACATGATACTAAAAAGTCTCTCTAGGAGGGCATGACTAAAGATACACCTGGGCATCTGGATCAACCCCGCTTGCAAGCCCCAAGATAAATCATAATTGAAGATCCATCATATAATGAGGAAGACCATGAGATGGTCTATCTAAAAATAGTGGAGTGATTCCCTGATTGAGGATGAGAAGTCTAAAAATCATCTCAAATTGAATGGGATTGAAACCTCCCTGAGATCCATTGAGGATTTGGATGACACCCCTTCATATTATATATATCTTGAGGCCATCCATTTTTTGTGGAAATGGACTATATCCAAATAATTTGTGGGTTTATGGACTATCGTTCAAGGTGGAATTTATATCCCTCAACTTGAAAATTGAAGGCACCATATGATTTTTAATTCAAGACTAATCTTGATGTGAATGACAAATATCTCTCAGAGATCGAGATATTAGTACATGAAACAAATGATAAGATTCTCATTACAATATGGGTATAGGATATAGTGGATCAATATGCTGATGAGGGGGTAATAAATCAATTTATTGACGTCAAGTGATATCATCTCCATAACCTTGAAGATGTTTGGAAATAATTCTTTGAATAAATTATCTTCAATTTTTTAAAACCAATTCTAATGCACAATTATATTTCTCATTATAAAGGGTAGTGATGATGAATACATCCTTAAAGTATCCTAAGTGCATCGTGGGTGGTACCCCAGAGTAACGTGTAGAGAAGAAGGAGAGTTATCTCCTAGCCATAAAATGATATTGGGGGTAGAGTGGTGGTCCCGACTCTACTTTGGGATTTTAGAACCAACTCACTCAAAGGTAGATCCAAATAGACCTCTGTAGATAATCAGTCACCAATGGAGCACTCAAATATTGGTCACACACATTATTACCATTTGAATAGGTCAGTTTTCAAGTCTCACCCTTATCAACTCATTCAGATGCTAATACGTCACTCATTTGGTTAAAGAATCTCTCTTTTCCAGGAGGGATCCTTATGAGCTAAGCCCAAAAGATGAACAATGTAAGATCTTGAACTTTCAAGGAGGTACATCCTTGTTTAAATTTTGTTTTAAATTATTTTTTTTAATAAAATTATTTCTGAGTAGAGGAGAGGCTTTGGGTGTGTCTCAGGGGTTTAGGACACGAAAGAGGTAGAAAATTAGTCGTTTAGTGCAAGTTATAGGGTTGGTGTAAGGTTATTTTAACCACGTGACTTAACCATGTGAGGGTGTGGTTCCTCGAATAGTACTGAGGGAATGTCCCTTGGATGGTTTGACAACTGTGTAGGCCTCATTAGAAAACCATGTAACCTAGATATCCCTTAGAAAGAGGCTGGTACATGGGCATGACACGATTTTTCAAACTGTGTGGGTGACCTCAAGAGGCTGTGAGATCTAGACCCCTATTGGACAAAGGGATCCACGCAGTTAGCACATGGTTTTTCCAGCCGCGTGACTCTTAAAAGTGGTTAAAATCACTATTTTCCCTCCTAGTATTTATGGTTTCAAAATTGTTTCCCCCCTCATTTCATCCTCCATAAACCTAGGTGATGAACTCTTCCCTCCCAAGCTCTCCAAGGATGAATCTCCTTAAACTCTTGGCTATTTGGAGTGTCATTGGGTGAAAATCAAAGATCTGGGTGAGTCTAACACTCCTATTCCCTCTATTTACTTGGAGAGTCCTTGTGTTTTCAAAGCCCTAAAACCTTACATTTACAACAGATTCTATGTTGGGTCTTTGAATCTTTTTTGAGTTATAATCAAGTGTTAAGGTTAAGTGAGTGTTCATCTATGAAATTGAGGTAGGTAGTCTACAAGTTATATCCCATAGTCTTGATGTTTAATTTATGTGTATGTTGTTGTGACTTTGTGCCATTGTACTATGAAATTTAAACCCTTTGTGAGAAATGATAAAATGGGGGTGTAAATAGTGTATTGAACCCCTTAAAAAATCCCCTTTGGATTCATTGAGGTTGCTTATAATAAACGTATGGTCACCCATAGGGTGAACCAATCCCTTAAATAATAGAATTGAATTGTTAAATGAGATGAATGATTAAAAAAGGATTGGACTTGTGACTAAATGACTTGAAAGTGGTGATAAATTGTCGTAATGATGCTTTAAGGGTAAAATTCCCTAACTATGGGAAGTTTAAATATGTTGAATGTAATGAACTATGGAATGGTGATAAATGAAATTGTGAACATGTGATGTCTTTACTTGTTAAAAAGGTTAATAATGATGAAACTTTGAAATTTTGAAGTAATGGTTGGTGGGATGATGGAATGATGCTCCACTCGTGTGAGTGGTCCAGAATGATGTTCTAAGTACCCCTATGCATAGTAGTTTTTAGATAAATGACTGATTCTCCTAACTCTAAGGGCATAAACATGGAATTCCATATCAATATTGGGATAGTTGAACTCAACATTCTATATCCCGATTGGATTCATGGACTGAGGATCCATGTCTACCAACCTGTGACCCTTTGACACATGGTTCAAACAGCTAGGACGGGCCAAAGTAGGTTCAATGAAAATGGATAAACGATGAAACAAAATAATAAAAGTGTTGATTTAAATAATGTTAAATGATAGAAACTAGTTTATTTTGTTGTTTTCATTATTATATCTACTTCAGCATACACAATATTAGACTGGATATTTTATAGACACCATTGATAGTGTCCTAATGAGTTGTACTCACACCCTACTCAAGCCGCAATTAAGTACCTGAGTAGACTTCATGGTTGTAGGTTAGAACAAGGTAAAAATCCCTATGCTAGAGGGATTATTTTTTGATTAGGGGTGTAAATGGATGAGGGACCTAGACTTGGTGTTGGGATCCATTTTGGGGATTCTTCAACATGTCCTTATTTTGGTTTTTTCCTTTATATTTGTCATTTTATGACATAACATGGCATATTTACTGTTTGGTTGTGGGTTTGTAACCATTTCTGGGAAAATGTTTTGGGAAGCTTGATTATTGTTTGCATTTTTTATATTATTTTCTAATTTTATTGGTTGTGGATTACTCTGATAAAGAGGGTATAATATCCCCACATGTTTTATTAGACCCTCGTTGCTAGTTGGAATCCTATGGTATATGGGTAGGCACACTTGAAGTCATGTAGAGAACCAACATGGAGAACCATATTAGTGGATCCTAGGTTGGGATGTTACAAATTGTTATTAGATGGGTTTTTTTCTATTATTTATTTTATTTAGGGAAGGTAGACAAGAGGACAAGGATTCCACCTGAGAGATAAATTTGGTGAGATCATATCCCAAGTAGCATGTCATATGCTTAATGATGGGGGAGTAGAGCATGATGTCTTTCATCTTGTGGTGGATTGGTTTCAGGAAGTGTTTCCTAAGGACTTCTTAGGGCTGCTATCTGAGAGAGATGTTGTGTTTATTATTGAGTTGATTATTGGTTTTGATCCAGTTTCTATTCTGCCCTATAGGATGGCACCAGTAGAGCTTCGGGAACTTAAAAATCAGTTAGAGGAATTGGATAATAAAGGATTTATCCATCCAAGTACATCACCTTGGGTTTCTTCAGTTTTGTTTACAGATAAGGATGATAGGACACTGTGATTGTGTGTTAATTACTAGAAGTTGAACCAAATGATGATTAAGAACTGATATCCCCTTTTGTGTATTGAATATATTTTTGAACAAATGAGGGGTTCTTATGTGTTCTCTAAGATTAATTTGAGGCTAGGGTATCATCAGCTGAGGGTGAGACCGTATGATATACCATGGACTACTTTAAGGAGTAGGTATGGCCTTTATGAGTTCACTATAATGTAGTTTGGATTCACAAACACTCATATTGTTTTTATGGCCTTAATGAACCAAATCTTCCACCCTTAGTTGGTTCAGTTTTTGGTTGTTTTCATTGATGACATCTTGGTGTACTCCCAGACTCATGATGATCATGTCAAACATCTTGCCATAATCCTAAGTACACTCAGAGGGTATAAGATATATTTCACGCTACCTAAGTGTCAATTATTGATCGACAAGGTACATTTATTAGGTCACATAATCTCCGAGGAAGGTTTGTCTATGGACCCCGAGAAAGTACAAGTAGTTTTATATTAGGAGAATCCTAATAATGTTTTTTATATTCAAAGTTTTTTAGGTTTGGTGGGATATTACCGAGAGTTCATCAATGACTTTTCTTGTCTGAAAACACCATTTCTAGGATTTACCAATAAGGGTATATGGTTTTAGTGGTCTAAAGCATGTGATAATTATTTTAAGGGGATGAAGAAATGCTTGACCACTTCATCAATTTCGATCCTACCTGAGCTGGGTGAGAAGTATACCTTGTTTTTTGATGCATCCAGAATCGGACTTGGAGTAGTGTTGATGTAGGGAAATCGAGTCATGATGTATGGGTCCTAATAGTTGTGACAACATGAATGAAATTACCCTATGAAATATCTCGAGTTGGTTATAGTAGTTTATCACTACTATAAAATGGGTCTATCCCCATGCATATATACCCACGTTTTAGAGAAAACATGGGTATACACATCATAGATATAGCTATAACCATGTTTTTAAAAAACCATTTTTATAGGTTGAGCTATACCAATGGTTTTTTAAAACCTATGGGTATAAATCCTTGACATATCAGGATCTCCCTCACATCCTCATCTACGATACTTATCTCCCCTCTCCTCCCGTGAGCCTCATCCTCCCCCTTCACTCCTTAGGTGACATTTCCCCCACCGACCAGCTCTTCTTCCTCCATTTATATCATTTTGTTGTTGTGATATTTGAGAGGTAAGATTTCCTTACCACCTCTTCTTTATTCTATCCTCACCTGAGTGACAGACGGTTTTATTCTCCAGCATTCTCTCTTAATTAAAGTATTTTTTTGATTCTGATCTCCTTTGACATCAGATTAATTAGTTCTAAATCCTTCTTATCTTCTACTAGCCATTATTTTAAATTTTATCTATGCATGTGATTCTACTAGATCATGTTGGAATCAATTATATCATCATGTTTTTTAATTTATATTCTAATATAGATCAAATATAGTCTATTAAATTACTATAAGTACTATTTTAATTATAATTTCTTTATTTTGAAATTTATCCTAGGGATTCTTATGAATTTAACTTAAATTTGAGACTCTTTTGGTGTAATATTTTAGAGATTTAGATATTTTTAGTGTTTGGAATCATATTTAAGTTAACAACAAGATTTAATGTTGGTTTTTATTATCCTTGAGTTATGTGATTTAATTATTAAAATTTAATTTTTATATCATGAACCATAGTTAAACTATTTATTGGATTGTTTTAACCTAAAAAGTAATAATTGTATGATTATGTACATGAATTCTATTATAAGTAAATATGTAATATTTCTTTATCTATAAAGGTTGGTTCTTCAGGAAATCACTATTGTATTTATAGTACCTTTTAAGCATATTTCCTTTATCTAGGGATTCACTATTGTATTTATCGTACCTTTTATGTTGTGTTTGGTATTCACTATTGTATTTATCGTCCCTTTCAAATGTTTAATAATTTTAAACCATTTATTATGTAAAAATATTTATAGAAGCCTTTGTTAAATGTCATGATATAATTATATAAGTTAGAATGTAAAGCTTTTTGGATCATATTCATTTTATGAAACATATTTTCCATTGATAAATTTTCACATAATAATTGTTGAGTATAACTTAGTTCTTTTTTAAGAATGTTTTCTTAGTTCATTTATCATGTATTTAGTAGTTAGCAATTTATTTTCACTACACCTTAAATGAATTAAAAATCATCTAACCACACTTTACCTCAATTAAGAGGTTTCATCTATGGTGAAGTAATGGACACGTTTCATAAAGTGGGATGGAATGGATTAATTATTTATTCTTGATGGATCTTCCCTAAATTAAATACTTCATAAATTGAAATGGAACATCATGTAAAATCTATTTTCCATGTTTTTGAATAATATAAATAATTTTAACCTTAAATAAAATACTTTCATGACTAAATATTATCTTCAATTATGTTTTCAAATGAGAAGACCTCTCTGAATAAGAAATACTCATTTTTATACTAGTATTCCATAGTTTTTACTTATTACAATATAGGAACCTTGTTTGGATTTCTATGAGTATGCCTTGTTTTCCTTATGATATTCCTTGTTATTTGTTTGGATAGATAGTAGTATTCTATAATGGTCACTTGTATCATGAATTGTATTCAATTTTTTTTCCTATTAGATGTGTTTAGAAATGAATGGGCAACGTACCTGATGGAAGAATGCAAATAAATAGGAAAATGAAGGTTAATTCCTACTACTTATGTTATCTTTATATGATCAATGATATCTCCCTTGTTTACACTTATTGAGAATCTATGATCACTCTTTCTTATGTTTCATATCCTTAGATTATGAAAAATGGTTTTAGAAATGATTTGAGTTTCTAGTAAAGAATAACTTAATGAGAGACTCTTATGAACTACTGACATAAATAAAACCAAGAAAACACATTATAATTGTTTTGATACTTTAGGAAAACTATCCATGAGTCATTTGTGACATGTATGAATCAACTGCACATCAATCTGATGCACGGTGTGACCGGTATAGCTAATAGTCTCTAATATTAGTTTCAAATTGACATTAACTTTAGAAAAAAACACAAGTGACATATAGAAAACCAATAAAACACATTCATATTGTTTTGATACTTTAAGAAAACGATCCACAAGTCATTTTTGACGTTTACGAATCGAACGCACCTCAATCCAACGCACGGTGTGACCAGTATGGATAAAAGTGTTTGATATCAGTTTCAAATTGACATAAACTTTAGAAAACAACACAAGTGACATAAGGCAAACCAAGAAAATTCATTTGTATTGTTTTGATACTTTAGGAAAATGATCCATGAGTCATTTTTGAGGCGTACAAATTGACCGCACCTCAATCCGACGCACGGTGTGACCGATATGGCTAAAAGTTTATTATATCAGTTTGAAATTGACATAAACTTTAGAAAACAACACTACTGACACATAGAAAACCAAGAAAAAATGTTTGGATTGTTTTGATACTTTAGGAAAACGATCCATGAGTCATTTGTGATGTTTAAAAATTGATCGCTCCTCAATCCGATGCACAGTGTGATCAGTATGGCTAAAAGTGTCTGATATCAGTTTGAAATAGACATTAACTTTAGAAAACACCACAAGTGACATACAAAATACTGAGAAAACACATTAGGATTATTTTGATACTTTAGGAAAACGATCCATGAGTCATTTTTGAGGTGTAAAAATTGACCACACCTCAATCCGATGCACGGTGTGACCAGTATGGCTAAAAGTGTCTGATATCAGCTTCAAATTGACATTAACTTTAGAAAACAACACAAGTGACATACGGAAAACCAAGAAAATGCATTCATATTGCTTTTATACTTTAGGAAAATGATCCATGAGTCATTTGAGATGTGTACGAATCGACCTCACCTCAATCCGACACACGATGTGACTGGTATGGCTAAAAGTGCCTGATATCAGTTTCAAATTGACATAACTTTAGAAAACAACAAAAGTGACATACAAAAAACTAAGAAAACGCATTCATATTGTTTTAATAATTTAGGAAAATGATCCATGAGTCATTTGTGAGGTTTATGAATTGACTTCACCTCAATCTGATGCACGGTGTAACCGATATGGCTAAAAGAGTCTAATATCAGTTTGAAATTGACATTAACTTTAGAAAACAACACTAATGACAAACTGGAAACCAATCAAACATGTTCATATTATTTTTATACATTATTAAAACTATCCATGAGTCATTTTTGACATGTACGAATTGACCCCACATTAATCCGATTCACGGTGTGACCGATATGGCTAAAAGTGTCTGATATCAGTTTGAAATTGACATTAACTTTAGAAAACACATGTGACATATGGAATACCAAGAAAACACATTTTTATTGTTTTGATACTTTATTAAAACAATACATGGGTCATTTTTGAGGTGTATGAATCGACCACACCTCAATATGACGCACAGTGTGACATGTATGGATAAAAGTGTCTGATATTAGTTTGAAATTGACATAAACTTTAGAAAACGACACTACTGACATATGGAAAACTGAACAAATGCATTCGGATTGTTTCGATACTTTAGAAAAATTATCCATGAGTCATTTTTGATGTGTAAGAATTGACTTCACCTCAATCCGACACACGGTGTGACTGGTATGGATAAAAGTGTCTGATATCAGTTTAAAATTGACATTAACTTTAGAAAACAAAACAAGTGACATAATGAATACCAAGAAAACATATTTGGATTGTTTTGATACTTTAGTAAAATGATCCATGAGTCATTTTTGAGGTGTACGAATTGACCGAACCTCAATCTGATGCACGGTGTGATCGATATGGCTAATAGTGTCTGATATCAGTTTCAATTTGACATTAACTTTAGAAAACAACACAAGTGACATATGGAAAACCATGAAAATGCATTCGGATTATTTTGATACTTTAGTAAAACGACCCATGAGTCATTTGTGATGTGTAAGAATTGACCGAACATCAATCCGACGCACGGTGTGACCGGTATGGCTAAAAGTGTCTGATATCTGTTTGAAATTGACATTAACTTTAGAAAAGAACACAAGTGACATACGAAATACTGAGAAAATGCGTTCGGATTGTTCTAATACTTTAGGACAATGATCCATGAGTAATTTTTGAGGTGTATGAATTGACCGCAGCTCAATATAACACACAGTGTGAACGGTATCGATAAAAGTGTCTGATATCAGTTTCAAATTGAAATTAACTTTAGAAAACAACACAAGTGACATACGGAAAACCGAGCAAACACATTTAGATTGTTTTGATGCTTTATTAAAATGATCTATGAGTAATTTATGATGTGTAAGAATCAGCCAAACCTCAATACGATGCACGGTGTGACCCGTATGGCTAAAATTGCCTGATATCAGTTTCAAATTGAGATAAACTTTAGAAAACAACATAAGTGACATACGGAAAACCAATCAAACGCATTCAGATTATTTCGATACTTTAGGACAAAAATCCATTAGTCATTTTTGAGGTGTATTAATTGAATACACCTCAATCCGATGCATGGTGTGACTGATATGGCTAAAAGTGTTTGATATCAGTTTCAAATTGACATTAACTTTAGAAAACAACACAAGTGACATACGAAATACTGAGAAAACCCATTTGTATTGTTTTGATACTTTATTACAATGATCCATGAGTCATTTTGGATGTGAACTAATTAACCCCACCTCAATCCGATGCACAGTGTGACCGGTATGGATAAACATGTTTGATATCAGTTTCAAATTGACATAAACTTTAGAAAACAACACAAGTGACATACAGAAAAATGAGAAAACGCATTTGGATTATTTTGATACCTTAATACAATGATCCATGTGTCATTTTTGACGTGTACGAATTTACCGTACCTTAATATGATGCACGGTGTGACTGGTATGGTTAAAATAGTCTGATATCAGTTTGAAATTTACATTAACTTTAGAAAACAACACAACTGACATACGGAATACTAAGAAAACGCATTCGGATTGTTTTTATACTTTAGTAAAATGATCCATGAGTCATTTTTGAGGTGTTAGAATTTACCTCACCTCAATCCAACACACGTTGTGGCCAGTATGGCTAAAAGTGTCCGATATCAGTTTCAAATTGACTTTAACTTTAGAAAACAACACAAGTGGCATATGTAAAACTGAGAAAACTCATTCATATTGTTTTGATACTTTAAGAAAAATATCCAAGAGTCATTTGTGATGTGTATGAATCGATCACACCTCAATCCGATATAGGGTGTTACTGGTATGGATAAAAGTGTCTGATATTAGTTTCAAATTGACATAAACTTTAGAAAACAACACAAGTGACATACAACAAACCGAGAAAACGCATTCAGATTGTTTTCATACTTTAGGAAAATGATCAATGAGTCATTTGTGATGTGTAAAAATCAACTTCACCTCAATCTGATGTACAGTGTGACCGGTAAATCTTTTCATTAGATAAAGAATCAATATTTATTAAATGAGATAAATCGTCCAAAAACATATTGATTTTACATTATTCCTTTTCATTGTTATTAGAATGAAAACATTTGAGTTTATAATTTTCATATTTTAGTTTAAAATTTACATATTAATATATTCTTTCATATTAATGTTTTAAGTTATTTCATTATTGCATTACTAACATAATATTTGTTTTCTTATATAGGTGGATTTTTTCCTTGAGTTCGGATGCTTTGTTCGACAAAAAATACTGTGGATGAAATTTTTTGAGAGAGGATCATGGATATCAAAGGATGAAACATTAATTTTTATAACTATTGTTGGATAATTGTAATTGTAACCATGTAAAACATTGTTTGAAATTTATATATCAGTGTTTTTTTGTATTCATGATGTTATGTAAATGTATATAGAATTGTTTGTAAAAATATTGTGTGCGAGTGCTATTTTGTGCAGGTGTGCAGGTGATATTTTGTGCAGGTGTGCTGGTTTGTGTAGGTGTGTAGGTGTGCAGGTGCTGGTTGTGCAGGTGTAGGGGAAGGTGCCTTTATCAGCGCTTTTTTGAGCGCTGATAAAGGACACCTTTAACAGCTCTAAAAGAGTGCTGATAAAGGGACCTATTATCAGCGCTCACATTAGCACTAATAAATATGTCCTTTACCAGTGCTAGAAAAGTGCTGTTAATGCCGGCGTAGATAGGGGGGGTCCCCTTTATTAGGGATCTAAAATGCGCTGATAATGGTGACCTTTATCAGTTCTAAAAAAATCACTAATAAAGTGGGTACTTTATTGGTGTTTTTTTAGGGCTGATAATGGTCTACTTTATCAGCGCTTTTGGGATTGATGATAAAGGGGACCCCCTTTATCTACGCCAGCATTAACAATGATTTTCTAGAACTGTTAATGTCGGTTTTTAGCACTGATAAAATGCCAAGTTGTAGTAGTGCTTGATAATGTAGGTTTTAGAATGAATTTTTTGAATGGATTTTATAAGATCGGTAAAGGTTCCATGGTGATTTTTTAAGTAAAAAATGGTACCTTGTATATTACCGAATGGAGTGATGAAGTTGCAACTATCAAAATAACTTCACAGAATAGTACGAAAAAGTGACCCTCCAAGTTTGATCACCTTAATGAGAAAATTATTAAATTTATAGCAGTGAAGTGTATACTCAAACTTGATCACATAAACCTTATAAGATGTGAGGGTTTTATGTTAGGAAAAAATTGAGTTTACTTAAACTTGGATGGAATAAATACAAGGAGTCAAAATATATAACTTATTCATTCTAATGTTTAGGGATGAGTACATGTTCACTTGTATAGAGGATCATTGTATTTTGTGACCTTCATTGATGATTCTACTCTCAAGGTCTGGGTTTATTAACTAAATAATAAATCTGATGTGTTTTAGGAATTTATTTAGTGGGAATCTATGGACAAGAAAGAGTGTGAAATAATGTTGAAATGTCTCTAGAAAAACAATGGTGTGGAATACACTGGACACAAATTCCATAACTTATATAATAATAATGGAATCAAGCATGATATATTTTTTCTAGGGACTCCATAAAAAATGGAATAGATAAGTGAATAAATTAGACATTTATAGAGAAATCTCAGAGTATGAGGCTTCATTTAGTAATGTCCAATGGAATTTGGGTAGAATCCTTGAATACAACAGCTTACTTAGTGAACAAAAGTCCAAATTTAGCTATGGGATAGGAACTTCATAATAAATTTATTTTTGTTAAGAGATCATATGTAAACCATCTCAAGATATTTTTAAGTTTCATATATGTTCATATCGATGAAAAATATAGAGATAATTTAGTGGTGAAATCCAAAGCGTATTTTCCTTTAGGGTATGGTGATGAGAAATTTGGTTATTGTTTGTGGGATGATAAAAAGAAACAAGTCATATGAATCCAAGATGTTGTTTTAAATGAATAAATTCTATAGAAAGATTGAAATCTAGCGAATAATGATTTTTAGGGTCATTTATCTATCAAAGTTCACAATGATCAGATAGAGTTTACCGAACAAACATTCAGTCTAGAAAGTCTAGGAGAAACATATGAGGATGACACTCTGATATTTAGGGTACCAGACAGAGATAGATCAAACAGACCATTGGTAGATGGTGAAATTTTGGACCAAAAAGTACTAGATATAGAATGATTAGATAAACCTTTACTAGATAGAAGGATACCAGACAGTGAGGTTCATACAGATGAACATGAAGTTATGTTGATGAGATATACTAGTATCAGGAAACCTGTTCAGAGGTTTGGTGATGATATGAACTTCTTACTTCTAATGAATGTAGGGTAACTAGATAATCTGAAGGAAGTATCTTCTTCTAAAGACTCTAAATAATGGGAGTCATCCATGTTTGAATAATTCAGTTCTTTAAATCTCAATAATACTTGGGAGTTAGCTGAGCTACCGAATAGAAATTGGCTCTAGATAAAAAATTGGTATTTCATTTAAAAGAGAAAAATAATGGAAGTAAGATATACAAATCAAGGTCGGTGGAGAAAGGTTTTCAATAAAATTAAGGGATTTAACTTTATAAAATTTTCTCAGCATTGGTAAAATAAACTATTTAGACAGTGCTCATTATTTGTAATGAACTGAATATTTATAAATTAATTTCCCTTTTTAAATGAGTAAATTCCCTTTTAAGAAATGAATTAATATAAAACACATGCACCAATTTGGTTATTTTGGACCATTATATGGGTTGTTAAATTTAAAAATATGTTAATCATCAAAACCATTTATAATATAGACATTGAACAATGATTGTATTAGTAGTATATATAAAGGTTTATAATAAACTCTAATTGACCCTGATGGAAGAATTGATGGTATCAACCAATATGATTATACCCTACGAAGCTCATTTATTAGATATTTAGAGGGAGATAACATCACTGGAATTTTTCTCTTGACTAATCCCAAGCTGAGATTCAACAACTAAATCATTAAAAAACAATTTTATAGGAGAAGTTCAATCCCATTGAGATCACAACCCAAACCATGTTCACCGAACAACCCCAAGAAAATCTCACCATCGCACACCTTACCCTTAGGGTGTTCACTGGTACAATAAAAGGTTATGTATCTAGACCCTAAAAGTATGAATTTTTATATTTTCATTTTTAAAAAAAATAAAGATTATATTTATTCCTTTTTATTATTACTTTTTAAATGATCAAATAATGAGTTTGATAAAAATTAGATTATAATGTGATGAAACACAAAGTGTATTTTTGGGAAATATAATTTTGAATCAAGAAAATATTTTTAAGGAATTTATAATTTTTTTAAATAAATGATATTTTAATAAAATATTATTATTAAATAATATTTATTAAATATAAATGATAATATAATTTTATGAAGTCAAATTTGATTATTATAATGGTCAAAAACTATTATTGTCAAAAAAATAGTATTTTTCAATAAATGGGAATTTTGATTTAAAAGTTTAAATTCTAATATTTAAAGAATTATTCTGATCAAATAAATATTATTTTTGAAAGCAGCATGTTGAAATTATCCAAAAAAGTTTTTCATAATTTTCCAAGACAATCGGATTTTTGTGTAAAAATTTAATACTGTATAAATATACAATATGTATTATGACATCATAATGACCAAAATGTGATGTGATATATTCCATATAAGTAATAAACAACTAAATATATATTTCCCCTTTAAAATAATGCATTTTTTAGCTTATTTCATTAATTTTATAAATCCTTAATCAATCCTCCAAAATCTATATTATATTTTAATATTTTAAAATCAATTATTTACAGAAACAACTCACTTCCATATCACCAAGGGTATTATTTTAATAGGATTAGTTATTAAACATGTAAAATAATTAAAACCACTCCACTTTGGTAGAAACCATGGGTAAAAACCATGGGATGGTTTGTGGTTTTGATTACTTTGTCATATAGAGTCCAAAACCTTGGTTTAGAAATTTATAAAGAATTCTCCTCTATTTTTCTTTATAAACTCACTCAACCTCCCATTTCTCTTCCCTAAAAACTATTAGAGAATTACATTACTCTACCATTACCTCTCTATATCCCTCCCAAGCTTTTAGAAGCACCCTCTCAAGGTAAGGGGTCCTCTCCTCCTCTTTATTCAAGAAACTCCTTTATGCTATGCCTTTTTTTCATTTGTTCATGTTGGGATATGTTCCCACGCATCTCTATTACTACCCTTATGATTTCAAAGTTATGATATACCCCTTTCTCTCTCATTAATCCCTCCCAAAAATCATTATGCACCCCCTTTATGCTGTTGAAATTATTCTGTGATTTTTCTATGCCAAAATTTTGTATTGTGAATACCCAACATCATTTAAACTCAAGGGTTTTCACCTAAATGTACCTACACTTAATTTATTTGGTAATTACATGTATATAGCACACACACTTTGATTGTGGGATTAAATGTGATAAAATATGTCCTTATGTTGAATGATATATGTGGCACACATGAGCATGTACATATTATTATGGGCGAACCTAGATAACACTCAAATGCATTGAGTAAAGTTTTAGCCTCATGAGACATCATGTATGGTATCAAGGAGAAAACCTAATCTATTACAGTACTATATCCACCATGTGATGTTGTATTGGAAATAAAACTTGACTTATGTTTATGAAATGATTTATATTATCGCCACATTCCCATGCTATTAAAGTGGATTGGTTTTCATTATTTTACTTGTTCAATAACTGATCAAAATAAAATAATACCTTTGGTGATGTGTAAGTGAGTCATATTTATAAATAATTGATTTTAAAATTTTAAAATATAATATAGATTTTGAAGGATTCATTAAGGATTTATAAAATTAATCAAATAACCTTAAAACACATTATTTTAAAGGTGATATATATATTCGCTAATGGATACCATTTATGGAATATATTAGATCACTTTTGGGTCATTATGATGTCTTAATACATATCGTATATTTATACCATATTTATTTTTTACCTAAAAATTTGACTATCTCAGAAAATTATGAAAAAATCACCATTGGATAATTTTGATGTGATGATTTAAAAAATAATATTTATTTCAACAAAATAATTTTTTAAATATGATAATTTACACTTTTTAATTAAAATACCAATTTATTGAAAAATATCAGTATTTTTACTATAACAGTTTTCTAACGCTTATAACAATCACATTTGACTTTATAAAATTATATAATAATTTATATTTAATAAATATTATTTAATAATAATATTTTTTAAAAATATAATTTTTTTCAAAAATTCTTAAATTCATTAAAAATATTTTCTTAATTGAAACTATATAATTACCAAAAATAAACTTTGTGTTTCATCATATCAGAATCTAATTTTTATAAAACTCATTATTTAATCATTTAAAAAGTAATAATAAAAATAAATATATATAATCATTATTTTTATAAAAAAATATAAATATAAAAATTAATACTTTTCAGTTCTAGATAAACAACCCTTTATTACACCAGTAAATGCCCTAAGGGTAAGGTGTGTGATGGTGATATTTTCTTGGGGTGGTTTGACATTCATGGTTCGAGACATGATCTTGATGAGATTGAAATTATCTTGTAAATGGTTTCATTTGTTCTTTATTTTTTGAATCTTAGCTTAGGCTTGATCAAGGGAAAATCCCAATGATTTTATCTCCCTAAAAATCTCTGATAAGTGGGCTTCATAGGGTACGATCCTACGGGTCAAGGCCATTGCTTCTTTCATCTATGTTAATTAGAATTTATCATAACCCTTTATATATACTACTAATATGAAAATTTTTAAATGACTATATTATCAATGGTTATGATGATTAATAGAATTTTAAATTTGACAGCCCATATAACAGTAAAAAATAATGAAAGTAGTGCATGTGTTTTCTATAACTTCATCTCTTAATATGTTATTTACACATTTAAAAACATAAATTAATTTATAAAATTTTACATCATTACATTATTACCCCATTCAGAAATTTCACCCTAAAAATTTTCATTTCATATACTAAAATAGATGGGAGTACTTATATTTCATCACCTCTTCTAGTTTCCACAACCCTTCCTCAAACTTGTGGTTACGCCATAGTAATTTTACTAGATGAGTTTTCTTATTTCGTAGAACCTTGTCTCTATAATCTAAGATATTTGCTGAATGGTCCTCATATGAAACATCATTCTTCGAAGGTACCACCTCTGGATTTAGTACATGTGTGGGGTCTAGTATGTACTTCCTTAAGAGGGAATATGAAACACATCATGTACTTGATATAGGTTAGGTGGGAGTACTAGTCGATAGACCATTTCTCTAATGCAACCATGGATCTTAAAGGGACTGATGTATCTAGGACTAATTACCCTTTTTCCAAAACCTCATGAATTTCTTCCATGATGATATATAAAGGAACAATTTATCTCTAACCTAAAAATATAGGTTTCATCAACAATTGTCTACATATATTTTATATTTACTCTGTGTGTATTTCCTATGATGTTGAATTGTTTGAACCTTCTCTCTCATATATTAGATAATATCTAGTCCCATCAGCTCATGCTCTCCAACTTTATCCCAGCATTTCAGAGTATGACACCTCTTCCAATACGCATCCTTATGAGGTTCCATTTGAATGCTAGAATGTAAACTATTATTATATAAGAATTCCACTAGGGGAAGATGTTGGTCCCAACATCCTTGGAAATACATTAAATGTGATATCAGTATATCCTCTAGAGTTTGAATTGTTCTTTCAAACCGACCATCATTCTAAGGGTGATAAACAAAATTAAAGCTCATTTTTGTATCCAAAACTTGTTGAAAACTTCTCCAAAACCTCAAGTTAAACCTCAAGTATTAATTAGATACAACAGAGAGTGGAACTGCATATAGTCTCACTACTTCTTTTATGTATATCAAGAGATAAATCTTCCTTGATACTAATGAAATGTGCCGAATTTTTAAGGTGGTTGACTACAACCTGGATAGCGTTATTTCCTTTAGGGTTCCTCGAGAGTCCTACGACAAAATACATGGTTATATTTTCCCATTTTTATATTGTTATGGGAAATGGTTGCATTATACCTTTAGACTTCTGTCGTTGCACCTTGACTTGTTGGCATATCAATCATTAAGATATAAAATCCTCAATACCCCTTCTTATGTTATCCCAGTAGAAGTTTTTCTTCAAATATCTATACATCTTAGTGCTTACTATATTAATAGAGAAGTATGTGCTATGAAAATCAGCATGAAATTCCCTCTTTAGTTCTTGTTTTTATGGGACACATATCCAAGTTCCAAACCTTACAACTCTATCTTCAGCAAATTTGAACTCCATAATATTCACTACCTTATTCTAAAATAAATCATTATCCTTCTAATCCTCCTTGATAATCTCAAGAATAGATATTTGGGTAGTTATTTGAGTAAGATAAGATGAATATCCTCTTATTATTAACTTTTCCGTCATTTTTCATGTCAAAGAAGATTGGATCCATTGAAATACTCAACATGGATAGAGTTATGGGATCCATTATACTCAGATCATTTTCCACATTGTTTTATTTCCCAAGATGGTAATATATTGAACTATCATAATCCTTGATCTAATCTAACCACCTTCATTAGTACATATTAATATCCTTTTCTGTAATTATATACTTGAGGATTTTATGATTCATATATTTGTCACACTTCTATCCATAGAGATAATGTCACCAAATCATTAATGTGAAAATCACCATAGTCAATTATAGATTATGAGTTGGGTAGCTCTAATCATGGATCTTTAGTTGTTATTATACATAGGATATCACTTTTTTATCTTGAATTAGTACACAACCCAATCCCTTTTTGGATGCATCATTATAGATCACAAATCCTTCCCCACTGGTGGGTAATGTGAGCACACGAGCAGTGATTAGCCTCTTTTTAATCTCTTTAATTATTTCTTCACATTGTTCAATTTGAAAAACCTTGAATCCCTTCCATGTAATATTAGTTAGGGGTATTTATAATCATGATAAGTTTCTCAAAAATCAATTATAGTACCCAAAAAATCCAAGGAAACTATGGATTTCCATAAAAAATATTGGCCTTATCCATCCTTCAATTTCCTCTATTTTTATAGATCCACAGATATGACTTTATTGGTGAAACATACCATAATAAATTTAATTTCACAAAAAAAAACTCTCATTTAATGTAATTTTCATATAAATTTTCCTTTCAAAAAGTCTTCAGTGCAGAATTCAAATTATCCTCACATTCTTTCTTTCTTTTGGAGTAGATAAGAATATCATCTATAAGGACTATAAAAAATTTATCAAGGTAGTCCCTAAAGACTCTATTCATCAAGTCCATGAATATTTCTAGATCATTAGTGAGTCCAAATGGAATCACTATGAACTCATAGTTCCCATACCTTTTATGAAAATAAATCTTGCGATATCCACCTTCCTCACCTTAATTGATAGTATCCCAACCAAAGATCCACATTAGAGAAATACTGGACTCTAAATAGATAATTGAACAAGTCATCAATTAATGGTATATGATAATTTTTCTTTATCATGATATCATTGAGATAATGATAATCAATATGGAGGTTCATTGACCCATCCTTATTTTTGATAAATAGGACCGATGCACCCCATGATGAATCATTTGGTTGTATGAACCCTTCATTCAAATTCTGTTATAGTTGCTTCTTCAGCATGTTGAGTTCAACAAAATACATTCTATACAGAGCCTTGGATATTAGTAAAGCTCTAGGTATAATCTCATTTTAAAATTCAACCTCTCTTCTAGGAGGAAGACCAAAAAATTATTCAGTAAACACATCAATGAATTCCCTTACAATGGTCATGTCATCAAGGATGATTTTTCTATAGAATCAATCATTTGAACTAGATATTATTACTTGTAGGGAAATAATATCCATGATTAACATGATGATACTAAATGATATTCATGATCCTCCATGAAATACTATAGAATAAACAGAAAATTCAAGATATGAAGGGTGATTTACTTTTATCAGCAATTTATGTTTCCTCTATATAAGGAAATCTAATTTGAGCCCACAATTCATTCAAATACCACTAAAGGAAGAATCACAAGGTTTTATGGGAAGTTCATCACACAAATTTTGACAGGGGAGGGGTTATATACTTGGGATGAAATAATTTATCCATTCTCATTTTTCACCGATAACTCTACTTCCATGATTTTTGTTGGTGTTTTAATAGTTCTACTAAACTTGTGTGATATGAAATAATTCATAGAACCATAGAATATAAGCTTACCTTTCACTATTTGATCTTGGTTCTAAAAATTTACATCATCCAAAATTGACTTAGGTATGATAATTTTCAATCTATTGATCATATAAAGGGAAGACTATGAACATTTAAAGGATAAATCATAAATTAAATATATTCTTTAACCTATGAATTTATAGGTTTCAATCTAAGTTATCCATGATCTATTTCCTAGCATAAAATCTTATGGGATTTTTTTTGTTCCATAAATAATATTTCATAAGGATATTGTTAATTTACCAAATAATATCCCTCAAGATTTTCAAACTAGGTGTTAATATAGGCTCATTTTCATGCACTAGGTGGTGATCTAGTCTAACTTAATGAACTCTTTTCAAGGTTATTACCCCTAGGTACTTCTATGCCAGAGCCAGATCCACTTGCAGTATCTAGATAAGGATGTATTTTCTTATAAAACTCTTAGTCCATACCAAAATTTAGGAATTTTTTCATATTTTTAGTCTTATCCATATAAATTTCACTAGAGTTTTATAATCTTAATCCCAAAAATAACTAGACATTCCTCTGATACCAACTATGAAAACCCATATTTTATTTCACGTTAATTCATAAATTATTACATAAAGGTAAAAATATTACAATCCCAGAAGATTTTAAAGCCTAGTTTATTTGGGAAATTAGGCACATGACATATAAAAATGAAACATGGTTACAATGAAATTATTGAAAACTTCCTTAACATGCTCCTAAAATTCCATTGTTCTTTTAAAACTGCAGGGGATAACCTGAGGGCGTACATAGGAAATGGGTGAGCTATAAAGATTAGTAAGGGAACAAAAATAATAATAGATGAGGTATATCAGTACATGTGATCCAAGAGTTATATAAAGGTTTCATAAGAGGGGTGAGAATCATAATCTGGAACAATGAGGCATGATATAACATGATAGAATAGAGGAAACATGGGAATGTGGTGACAATATAAATCATGTCATAAACATAAGTCAAGGATAAATATCAAGACAACATCATTTGGTGGAAACAGTACCGTAATGGATTAGTTTTACCCCCTAATCCCATAAATGATGTATCATGAGACTAAAACATTAACCAATGCATTGGAGTGCTATTTGAGTGTACCCATCATAATATGTACATGCTCTTGTGTGGAACATAGATCATTGAATATAAATACATATTTCATCAAATTTAATTCCATGATCAAGGAGTGTGGGTTACATACATGTAATTACTCAATTAATTAATGATATTTACATGTAGGTGAATACCATTGAGTGGAAATTATGATGGGTATACACAATACAAAAGTTTGGCATGGAAAAATCACAAAATAATTTCAGTAGCATAACAGGGGTACATAATGAATCATATAGGGGATTAATGAGAGAGAAAGGGGTATATAATAAATTTTAAATAATAATGTAATTAGTAGTGATGTGTGAGAAAAATCTTAACACGAAAAAATGGAAAACAAAAGGCATAATATAAAGGAGGTGCTTGAATAAAGAGGAGAAGAAGAGGATCCCTTATCTTGAGTGGGTGCTTCTAAAAGATTTGGAGGATCTTATTGAGAGCTTGGGAAACCTTGGGAGGGATATAGAGAAGGAAGGGTAGATTAGTTTCTTGCTCCAAGAGTTTTTAGTGAAAATAAATTGGTATTTTGGTGGGGGTTATATAGAAAAAAGTGCGGAGAGTTCTTTATTATTTTCCAAACTAAGGTTTTGGACTCTATATGATAAAGTAATAAAAATCACAAACCATAACATGATTTTTGTCCATTGATCTTCCCAAATTGAAGTGGTTTTTATTATTTTACATGTTTAATAGTTTATCTCGTTAAAATAATACCCTTGGTGATGTGAAAGTGAGTCATGTTTATAAATAATTGATTTTAAAATCTTAAAATATAATATAGATTTCGGAGGATTCATTAAGTATTTATAAAATTAATAAAATAACCTAAAAAAACATTATTTTAAATGTAAAATATATATTTGGTTGTGAATACCTTTTATGGAATATATCACATCACTTTTGGGTCATTAAGATGTCACAATACATACAATATATTTATATCGCATTTAATTTTTACATGGAAATTTGATTGTCTCAGAAAATTATGAAAAAATCATGGTTGGATAATTTTTATGTTTTGATTTAAGAAATGATATTTATTATGTCAAAAATAATTCCTTAAATATGATAATTTTCACTTTTAAATCAAAATATCCATTTATTGAAAAATATTGATTTTTTTGACAATAACAGTTTTATGACCTTGATAACAATCATATTTTGAATTCAAAAAATTATTTAATCATTTATATTTAATAAATATTATTTAATAATAATATTTTATTAAAATATAATTTATTTCAAATATTCTTAAATTCATTAAAAATAGCGTCTTGATTAAAACTATATATTTTCCAAAAAGACACTTTGTGTTTCATCATACCAGAATCTAACTTTTATCAAACTCATTATTTAATCATGAAAAAAATAATAAAAAAAGTAATAAATATAATCATTATTTTATAAAAAATTAGAAATATAAAAATTCATACTTTTAGGATCTAAATACCCAACCCTTTATAATACCAACAAACATCCCAAGGATAAGGTGTGCGATGGTGATATTTTCTTGTGGGTGGTTCAACATACATGGTTTGGATCATGATCTAGATGAGTTTTAACTTCTCCTGTAAATGGTTTCATTCATGCTTTAGTTATCGAATCTCAGCTTGGTCTTGGTAAAGGGAAAAGCTTGGTGATTTCATCCCCTTAAAAAGCTATGATAAATGGGCTAAGTCGAGATTCAACAACTAAATCAGGAATAAAACCATTTACAGAAGAAGTTCAAGCTTATCGAGATCAAGACCTAATCCATGTACGTCAAACCACCCTAAGAAAATATCACCACCACAAACCTTACCCTCAGGGTGTTCCCTCATGTAATAAAGGGTTATATATCTAGACACTACTACGAAACAGAATTTTAATAGCACCAACCTTTATCAATGCTAAAAAAACACTGATAAAGGGTACCGTTTATCTGTACTAAACAAAAGCTCTGATAAAAGGTACCCTTTATCAATGATTTTTTAGCATTGATAAAGTGTAACCTTTATGAGAATTTCTCCTTAGCACTGAGAAAGGGAACCCTTTATCAGCACTTTATTTTTAGAACTGATAAAGGTCATGAGTAAAATGAAATAATAAAAAATTAAAAAATTAAAAATGAGTAAATATTTTTTTTAAATTTTATTAAATAATTATTGATAAAAATGAATAAATTTAATATATATATATATATATACATATATATAAATTATAAATACTAATAAATATAATGTATTAAATATATAGATATGTAAAATGAATAAAATAAAATAATTAAAGAAATAAAAATTAAAAATGAGTAAATTTAGAAAAATATTAAATATTTTATTAATTAAATATTTATTGATAAAAATGAATTAATTTAATATACATATATAAAGATTTTAAATATTAATAAAGATTATATATTAAATATAGGTATATAAAATGAATAAATTGTAATAATTAAAAAAAATTAAAAATTAAAAATTTTAATAATTAAAAAAAATAAAAAAATGAATAAATTGTAATAATTAAACACAAAAATTAAAAATGAATAAATTAAAAAAAATTTAAAAATTTATTAATGAAATAATTATTAATAAAAATTAATAAGTTTAATATATAAATATAAATATATATATATATATTATAAATAGTAATAAATAATACATATTAAATATAAATATAGAAAACGAATAAAAGATAATAATTTAAAACATATTAATGACTTATTCCTTTTTAATGGTTTTTATAGATAATTATTTATTAATACATTTAATATAGAAATATATTCATATATATATATATATATATCTATTATATATGAATGTATATAATATTTACTAAAATATGATTTATATAATACAAAATATTTATGCTTTACATTAAATAATTCATATATTTAGTGAAGAATGATTTATAATTAAAAATTAATATTAATTAAAAATAACGATCAATTGTATCGAGTAATGGACATAAATGAATGTAATTTGTTTTTTCAATTTAACATATATCATACATGTGTTACATTGATTTCACACATATATGTAACCGATGCATTTTTATATACAACGCACACATACAAATATTTACATAATTAATGAAATCTTATATAGAAACAGATACACCTAATATTCATTTAATTTATTCAAATTTTAGTATTCATTTTATAATTTCATTATAACATGATACATTTAATATATTATGTCTTTAATCAGTAAATTTTATTTATTTATTCTTAATATTATTACAGTTAGGTATTAATTAATTTTTAATATTTTTAATATTTTTTATTTTTTATTTTTTTGATAATTTAAAAATTTTATATCATTTATTTATTTATATTTATTTACTACATTTTAATATTTTCAATATGTATTCATCTTAAATAAATATTCAGTTTTTTAATAATTTATATTTAACTAATAAAACTTATCCATTTTTTCGAATTTTTTAAAGTGTACCCATTTTTAATTATTCAATTTCACTCATTTTTAACTTGCATGCATTTAAGATTATATATTCATTAATAATCTTAAAAATATATTTGTAAATATTTATAAATATATATATTTACAATAAATATATATATATTTTTTAAAAGTATTTATGTAATTATAAATAAATAATTTTATATATTTAAATAATTATAAAATTATAATAATTTTATTAAATAAGGAATATATTTTCTATATTTATATATATATGTTAAATATATATATATAATTATATAAATATATATAATGATATAAGTATATAAATATATAAATATTATTTTTTTAAAAAGTATTGATATAATTATAGACAAATAAATATATATTTAAAGAATGAATATATTTATTATATTTATATTTATATTTATATATGTTTGTTAAATATATATATAAATATATTAATATATAAATATATATAATTATATAAATATATTTACAAATATATTTATATTTTTTTTAAAAGGCAGGGACAACGCCCCTTTATTAAACGACATAAAAACATGGAAAGAAAAATATGGGGTCAGACATGAAAATACTACCCTCATCAAAGAAAAAAAATTAGAGACCAAGCTTTTAGCTGATTCTAACCCCTATCCTTCACTCCTCATCATGTATTACACTCCAATTAATTCTACTACACCCCCAACTGCAACCTCTTGGATGCCGACCTCTCCTCTAAGTTTTTTCCTACTGTAGGATATTTTATAGAATGAATTTCTAATTGGGGGTTTCTATGATTTTGGGTTTTATTAATCTTTTAAGGTATTTTCTTACTTACTTGTATCATATTAAGACTTCCACACACCAATTTCATCCATTCTAGTAGGTAGCTCCATTCACTTTCCTTCAAACATGGAACCATGAATGCTTGAATATTTTAAATCCATGTTTTTATCTGAAGTAAATTATATTATAATTATTTGTGATAGAGTTATGGATTTACAAGTGTTTTTCTTAAAATTTCATTAACATCAAAGGATTTTTTCATAAGTTTAAATATTTTGAACTTCCTTCCATGGAAATAACACACAAAGTGTTTGTTAAAATTCCACCCATGTTTTTTACTAAACAAATAGAAATGGATTTCATGTAATGATTTCTTATGAATTATAATGAATTACCATTATGTTTTGATCAAGGATTTATATGAATTAGACCATTTTTTATATTTTTCAAGATACTTTTTGCGTTATCAAAGAACATGAAGGTATTGTTTCTTTTCATTGTTTTAAAAGTTTTGGATGGGTTTTAAATAGAATGTTTGATGTCTTTTATCATATTTTCAAAATTAGTAAGCTATGTTTGATATGTTTTCCCAATTAGATTAATATTTTGTGCTATATACACCCTTTAAGTTAAGCCCCCTATATATTCATAAGTGAAAAGTTTATTATTGTAATATGGATTGATCATGTGTCATCGATATCATTATATTTTTTATGTTATTATGAAGGGGGGTTTTTCATTAATGGATGTTTGAAGGTGCAAGTAAGTTTATGTTTGTTGAGCTATTTTAATAATTATTTTTATTGTATTGAGATGAGTTATATTTTATTATTCACCTATTCTTATATGTCATGAGAAACCATGGTTAGCTTGGTGAAAGATCTAGGTATTAGTATTACACTAGTGTATAATCACACATTGGCTCGCGCTGCTACTATTGCACCACATAACACCTCTGTAATAGCCAAATCGGGATAGAGTGCCATGGTGTGCACTATTTTGTGGCATGGAACAATGTGGTGTTGTGTGTGCCATTGTGCCATATTAATTTTTTTTTTGTTTTTTGTATTTTTTAAGCCTATTTTAACCAGCCATCCCAAACCTTATTAAAATACTTTATTTAAACACTTTTTTAAGGTAATAGATATCCTTACTCCACTTATTTTGTGTGACACATCGATCAGGTGGCACAATCTACTATAATTAGAAACCATTCAACCTTATCGAAACCCCTATCATAATTGAATTATGATGTTTTTTTATTTGAAGAACTTAAGGTTATTTATTAATTTCATTTTAGTTACATTTTGTTATACTTGGTTTTCCTTATAAGTCACATTTCTTTAAAAACAAATCCAAAAGGGATTTTTAAATGTGTGTTTTTAATAAATAAGGACTGGGCCAAGGAAAATTATTTCCAAGTGATTCTTTTCCATTTAAAAGGAAAAAAGAAATAGTTTAATAAAGGTTTCTAAATTCTTGTTTAAAATATTATTCATTTTTAAAAATTGATGTCAGGAAAAGCTCATGGTTAGATTTTTTTAAAAGAATAAAAACATATTCTCTATATGTATTTCAAACAAGATTTCTTGGTAATTGATAAATGGTATCCTTAGTTTATGACCAGGATGGTTTTCTAACAATATTTTCACCCATTTGAGGTTATCATCTCGTGGTATAAAAGAGAATACTAATATAAGAACCCAATTCTTTCTTGAGGTATGAAATCCTTTTATTTCTATCAATTTTCAGTTTAAATTCTTGTTTATGGCTTAATGTGAATTCCCTTTGAGTTCATGGAGGTAACGGGGGTTTCCAGGTTTGGTTCAGAGCTTGGAAACCAACTTTTGGGGTGAAAAAGATCTAGCGCAAGATTAGTATAAACTATGCGGGGCATGCCACATAGTTACTTATAATCATGTGAGGCTGGAAAGTGGATTCCTACAGGCCATACAATTAGGAAAACCATGCGATTTGAGTCACATGACCATGCAATCATGTCTGCTGTTTTTGACAGTGGGATGAGACATAGTTTGTGCATGGTTAGTCAAACTGTGTGAACAAACTGTGTGATTTTCCCCTTTCTACAACAAAGGGCGCATGTTTGGTGCATGATTTGGCCAACCATGTAGAAAAACCATATGAACCTATATTTTGGGTGAATTTATGGATTTTACCTCATTTAATGATTATTTAAAACCTAATTTTCCTCTTATTCCCATATTGGATAACATTGGGTCTTGAGATATCCCTTTGACAACTAAACTAGGAATTGAGAGATCTTCTTTGTCTGAGCTTGGAATCAAGAACTGTTTGTCTCATCGGATCTATCTCAGTAGGATATATATTCCTTTTGTGCATTTCCTTGTTCTTCTTGGTATCATATATGATATTTAGGTGCCAGATCTTATGCCCTATTTTCAGGTTCTTTATATGTTATTTGTTTTTATCCTGATTTGAGTCGAATCAAGAGATGATGTTGGATGAGATATCCTCTATAAACCTATGGTAGGTGGTCTCATGCTTTTCCTTCAATTTAAAACTATTTATATATTCCATTGTACCATGCATCCAATTCTTAGAGCAACACCCTTGAAATGGATTTTAAATACTTTTTTAAAATGAACATATGAGACCAATGTAATTTATGATTCCATTGATAGTTGATTAAAGGTCATGAACCTTGAATTGTAACCACCCCTTGGGTGCATTGTTAATTAATTGGACCACCATGGGTGGATTGAACTTGAATTACCTTTTTTGTGTGCCTTTTACCCCTTTCCATGGGATGTTTAATAATGAATTGTCAATTGTAATTTGAATTAGAACTAAATTGATAAAGAAAAGGGAATATAATCCATATACCTAGGCTCTTTCCATTTAATTGCTTTATTAATCATGAATTAACTTTTTATAAATAAATAAACATGTGAGTAATTAAGAGGCAAGACTTATAATATTATCAATGCCGTGAGCCACATTCCGAGGTGAGTTTGAATTGAATTGAATATGGTTATGATCCTTGATCTAACTAAATTATATTGAATGCATGTTTGATAAATGCCTTGGGTGACACATGGGTTCATATACAAATTCCATGGACAAACTCAGTTGGATTCTGATTGTTATATTCCATAGTGATACTTGGACTCCTTAGTAGACTGCCAATGAAAAATCATGGGGGCTATCTATTATACACCCGAGTGATACTTGGAATCCTTATGAATTTCCAAGGACATGCTCAGAGGGAAGTTGATCATATATTCCATGGGTGACACTGGAGATCCATTAGTGGACTTCCAAGGAGGGACTCAAATGTAAGTGATGTTATAAGACACCCAGAGTGATACTAGGATTCCCAGGATGGATTCTTAGGATGGGATTATAAGTTGATTGTTTCATGCTACACTTGTATTGATACATAGATTCAAAATAAAGAATTCCAAGGATGGGATCGAGTTCCCAATTTACTAATGAATGAAATGATTTATATGAAGTTTCTTCCAAGAAAAAGCACAATATTGGATTTGTTCAGTGCCCTACACCTTCTAGATGGACTGGTTAAGCATCTTTTGATCACTTATTATTATGGGGGTTGTTGGCCCTCAAACCAAGTTTGAGACTTCCATATTAAATAGAACTGATTAATTAAATGAACATGGTTATGAATTGACATGGGACTGACTCTTTTTTTAGATAAGTATTCGCTAAGACTAATGTAGGTAGCATATGATGAGTTTCCATGGTAAATTAGACCTTTATGGGTTATTTACTTTAAGTAATTCCTTTATATATTATATTATTACCTACACGTTTTTATTATTATATATTTACCATCTGGATGGAACTTGACCTTTGGGTGGTTGCCTATTGGGATTGTATCTCACACCCTATTTAGGCTGCCAGTGGGTACCCGAACAGAGTATATAATTGTAGGTATGTCTAAGGGAAATTGCCCTAGTACATATTTTTTATTTCTATTTAGGATCTAGGGAGAAAAAGACCAAACTGAGGCTCAAGATGCCAGCTAGATACTTTTTGGTCTTTTTGAAATTTTATTACATGTATCATACACCTTACAAGTATACATGTTTTGGATATTTTGTAGATACATGACATGTATCATCATCATTTGTATATGAGATCCTTTATTGGTATTGTTTATTATATCTATTCATACTGTTCATCTATTTTATGATTGTTATACTTGTTCTGCCATGTATTTGATATAGTATTCCTACTATGCTATACACTGGTAATGAGGGTATAGTCTCCCCATTGACACACCTATTCTATTGTTGCTAGAAGAAAACCTCTGGTATTTGGGGAGATACACTTGAGGTTATGTTTCCAACTGAGCTCAGGGCACCTTTCAGTGGTATCTGGGTCTGAGATGTTACGAAGTGGTATTAGAGAAATTATTTTTTTGGTTTGATTTAATATTTTGAGAAAGTACAAAGGGATATAAAGGAATTGGGATTTGGTAATGAGTTGTGCTTGGATGTATCTAACCCATGTATAGGAATAATTATAATTGCCTCAAATTAGATTTCTATTTTCTAGATTTTGATTATTATAGTTGATTTGATTCCACCATTGGGTGATGCACTTGAATTTTGATATTATTATTGATTCCATTATGGGTTTTATTTTGTTTCAACTCGATGAGATGATGGTATTCCATCTCATGAATCATTTTAGGAACCTTTTATAATTCACATTCCATTCATTATGCCATTCCACATAGGATGTATTGCTTGATTTAATTCTATTGTGATAGGTTATATAACAGATATACCCATTGTGTGATAGATAATTTGTGCAGGGGATTGAGGAAACATGGTTGGTAATTAGAGTAACTTCCATAACCTAAGTAGTGTTTTTTGGGTTAGGCTGCAACAGAAACCCCAAGTATCCAATTATGGCATGTTGATTCATGGACCTTGAGTCACATAGACTGGAACGTGTTAGGGTGTGAATTATGTGGATTCTATATTTTGGTTCCTAAAGAGTATGGGCCCTTATGGATCATAATTTGGTGAACCATTTGGTTCAACCATTTAAAATTAATTTTGATATAATTAAATTGAAATTAAATGAGAATAAAATGAAAACTGAAATTATTCATAGTAGAGGACTTGTCCAAGACCCAACCTTAGTAGTGGGAGGTATGCAGTATATATTACTTTTGTATAATCTATAATATGCCTTGAATTGACTCAAGGAGTAGGCAGAGGGGTGTGTTTCTTATATAGGAAGGATTGTACCTACCTATTGTAATATTTGTGCCTTTTAGCTACAAACTTTGATGATGTTATTATCCGAGGTGTGTGTTTGGAATTATAGAGACATTCCACCATGAAAACATCTATTCATACACTAGAAAGGTGGTGACGACCATGCTATGGAGGCAGTAGACCATGGGTTACTAGTGGATCCTCCTTTAGTGCCAGTTGTGGCACCAGTAGTTGTACTAGAAATAGTTGTTGAGGCACATTTCCATGAAATATTTATGTGATTCATGTATACCATTAAAGGAGCACCATGACCTACCTCAACCATGGAAGAATTTTCGGGTGAGTTCCACCAGTAGCATCCTCCCATGTTTTTAGGGGATGAAGGACCACATGATATGTAGTTATAGCAAGAGGCGATTCTATCTATCTTTGAGCACCTAAAGACTCCTCCTGAGAGGAGGGTAAATCTCGCTATGTATATGATGAATGATTCCTCCAAGAGATGGTGGGATCTTATTAGTTAGATGGATCATCATCGAGATATTTTATGGAGATATTTTCATACAACATTCTGTGATTACTTCTATTCTGAGATGTTGAGGACCAATATAGATCAAGAGTTCATGCATTTGGAGAAGGGAACATTATCAATTATGGATTATTTAGCCAATTTTATAGAGATCCAGTAATTCTCACCTATTCTGATGGGTGATGAGTTATGTAAAGCCAGGAGATTCGAGGATTGTGTCAGGTATGACATTCAATTGTAGGTGAATGTATTTCAGCTGACTATAGTTTTTAGAATAGTGAATTAGGTGCTTATCATAAAGTGTAACATGAGATAGGTTAGGGGTGTGATCCAGTTTGGTTCAGTTTTTAGATCTGGTACTGCATCGACTGATAGTACGCAACGTCATCTGGAGCTTCCACACAATGATATTTATAACTAGAGATCATACTCAGGTAGCTAGGTGAGGTGCCACTAGTGTAGTAGACCGATGTATATGAGACATCAGTGCATGAGAGACCCATTTGAGTGCTAATCTTGTGGAAATATGGGCCATCAATGATTCTTTTGTGGAGCTTTTCCACTAGCAGCTAGTGAGAGAGGGTCTACACCAACTCAATTTTAGGAGTAGGGTCAGGAGCTTCTCATCTGGAAGGGAGTTGTAGTATAGCTATATGCTTACGTTCATGGTAGTCAAACCCCAGATTTGTAGTGATAGTAGAGTGAATCTTCTTAGGTTAGTTAGGCTATATCATAGGGCCACAGATCATGCTAGATATACACAATGCAACCTACACCTGAGTAACAAAATCTTGGACCTTCTACTATGAGAGGTACTATTATAGTAGCCTCTACTTTAGAATATGATCTTTTTTATATAGATGATTCTCATAGATTTATATCTATGCCTATTTTGGAGAACCTTAGGACCAGTGTTTAGTGTTTTGATGGCATTATGATTCTTGATACTACATTGGGGATTAGAACGGAGGATGTACATTAGTGTAGGGAGCACCCCCTTGAGACTAGTGGGTGTCACTTTGTATGAGACTTATTTTTTACTTAAGATGAAATCTTTTGACATCATTTTTGAGATGGAATGGTTGGTTCTGTTTCATGATTTTTTTGATTAATATCACTATAGGGTGACCCTCACATGACCATAGGGTGGAGAGTTTATTCACAAGGGTGAATGGGATGTCCAAACAAGTTGAGATGAACCCGAGCATCATGGGATGGGTAGAATGATATACCAAATTGAGAATTTATATCTGAATGAACAGGTAACACTTCAGTAATATTTCTATCCATTGGTTGATCATTTTAGGGACATTTTTCTGGATGAATTTTCATGATTACCTCCATTGAGATAGGTAGAATTCTCTTTCAAACTAGTGCCAGGAGATACACTAGTATCCATTCCTCCTTACAGGATGACTATTACTAAGATGCAAGAACTTAAGAGTTAACTCAAGGATTTATAAGAAAATGGGTTTATCTGACTTAGTACTTCTCTATGGGGTTTTCCGATCCTTTTTGAGAAAAAGGTGTATGGTTCCCTTAGGTTATGTGTGTATTAATACAAATTTGACCAGCTTAAAGTTAAGAACTAGTATCCTCTACCATGGATAGATGATCACTTCGACCATCTCTGAGGATATCAAGTATTATCGAAGATTGATTTGAGATCAAGTTATAATCAGTTTCATGTTAGACCATCATATACACCTTTCATAGATTTTAATAGTAGGTATGGTCTATATGAGTATTTAGTTATGCCATTCAGTCTCAAAAATGCACTAACAATTTTCATGGCACTAATTAATTGTGTTTTCTATCTTTATATGGACTCGTTTGTTGTGGTATTTGTGGATGAAATCTTAGCGTATTCTCACCATTGACATGACCATGAAAAAAATATCAAGATCATATTGAATACACTGAGAGAGAATCAGTTATATTCTAAGCTCACAAAGTTCCACTTATGGATGGATTAGATTCACTTACTGGGTCATATTATCTCATAAATATGAGTATTAGTTAACCCATAGAATGCGAGAGATATAGTTTCCTAGGATATTCCCAATAACATATTTGAGATACAATGTTTCTTGGGGATAGATGGATATTATAGATGTTTCACATAGGACTTATCACACTTAGAAGTGCTGCTCACATGCTTAACTAAGAAGGGTGTGAATTTTTTATGGTCAAATACCTATGAGACAACCTTTCAGGAGTTTAAAGAGAGGTTAAATTTAGTGCTGATACTAATTATTATAGATCTAGGTAGGATTTACACTTTTTACTATGATGCATGAGGTATTGGGATAGGCGATGTTCTTATGCAGGGGGATAGAGTCATGGAGTATGGGTCTTAGCAGTTGAGGCCACATGAGAGGAATTACCCAACACATGATCTTGAGTTAGCTACAGTTGTTCATGAATTACACTTTTATATACATTACTTACTTGGAGATCATTTTGTGGTGTAAACAGACCCCAAAAGTCTTAAGTATATATTTACATAGTGTGATTTGAATCTGAGGTAGTGAAGGTGGGTTGAATACCTATAGTATTTCAAATTTGAGCTTGCCTACATGCCTAGGAAGGGAAATGTAGTGGTTGATGCACTGAGTTAGAGGAATTAGATACAGGAAGTTCATTAGGCTAGTAGTGAGTGAATGCTTATGGATTTGTTATCTAAGATACAATTGGAGGTGTAGGAAAATCAGGGGAAAAATTTTCTATCATCCTTAGCTATTACCTCTACCCCTTTGGATAGAGTGAGAATGAGGCAGTTATCTGATTATAAGGGCCTAGTCCTATGGGAGAGTGTGGAAAGTGATGACCCTCCTCCTAGTTAGACCATAAACAATGATGAAATTTTTTGAGTACATAGTTGCGTATGGGATTCAACAGACATGCGTGAGGAGATAATGCAAGACATTCACGCTTCTACTAGGGAAGTTCATCCTAGAATCACCAATATATATCTAGATTTAAATCGCCCATACTGGTGGCTGGGTATGAAGAGAGATGTAGCTGGTTTTGTCATGTGATGTTCCACCTATCATCAAGTGAAGGTGGAACACCAGCGACCAACCAAACTTTTACAAAAACTACCCATTACCGAGTAGAAATGGAACAATTTTGTGATGGAATTTGTGACAGGTTTACTGAGGTAACCTTAAGGTAATGATGTTTTTTGGGTTGTTGGTAGGATCACAAAGGTTTCTCATTTACTAGCTATCAAGGATACCTTTTTAATAGATTAGTTTGGGAGGTTGTATTTCTATTAGATAGTATGACTTCAAGGGGTCCCCCATACTATTATTTAAGATAGGGATTTCTGATTTAATTCATGGTTATAGAAAATTTTATAAGGGGAATTAGGTACACAGGTGCTTCTAAACATAGAATACCACCCCCAGACCAATGGATAGTCAGAGCGCATGATACAGGTGATTGAGGACATGCTGTGAGTATGTGTCTTTGATTTTGGGGGTGTTTGGGAGAGACACATAACCTTGCTATATTTTACTAAAATAATATATTTCAATATACTATTCAGATAAATCCTTATGAGGATTTGTATGTTAGGAAATTCCGATCATCCTTGTGTTGGTTAGCGGTAGGAGAGACAAATATGCATGGACCTCATCTTGTTTAGGAGACCATAGAACAAGTTCAGTTGATTCAGAAGTGGATGGATCCTATATAGTATCAATAGAAATCATATGCTAGTCACCAAAGATGACCGATAGAGTTCAAGGTCGAGGATCAAGTCTTTTTATATGTCTCACCAAGGATGGGAAATAGGAGGATTAAGATATAGGGTAAACTTATACCATGATATGTCAGGACGTTTGAGGTTCTAGAGAGAGTCAGGTCAATAACCTATCTATTTTAGTTAACCTCAGAGGTACCAAGCCATGCATGAAATCTTCCATGTATCTCAAATGTGATACTATCATTCATAATTGTCTCATGATTTTTATCATGAGGAGTTTGAGTTACAAGTAGATGTGTCCTTTGAGAATCATGCCATATATATTGTGGATCATAGCATAAAGGTTATCTGAGGCCACTCACTACCTCTGGTACAGGTGCTATGGTAGCACAGATATGTGCAGGATGAGACCTGGGATTAGAAGACAAATTCACGAGCAAAGTGTCTTGAGTTATTCTATGGAGATTCTTGACCACCCTTGAGAGGGAAATTCGGGGATGAATTTCTTTAATGGGGAAGTTTGTAAGAACTCAGTTATTTATTGAGGTATATAATCCTTTCTTTTCTATCAACTTTCAGTTTAAATACTTTTTATAGCCTAATGTGAATTACCTTTGAGGTAATACAGGTAACGGGGGAGTCCAGGGTTGGTTCAGAGCCCAAAACCCAACTTTTTGGGTGAAAATGTCCTAGTTCATGGTTAATATAAACCGTATGGGGCATTCTACATGGTTACTCTTAACTGTGAGAGGCTAGAAAGTGGAGTCCTTTAGGCCACACAGTTAGAAAAACCATGAAATTTGAGGCACACTACCATGTGATCATGTTTTTATTTTTTGAAAGTGGGATTTTATATGGTTTTTGTATGGTTAGTCAAACTGTGTGAGAAAACTGTGCGAGTTTCCCCTTCCTACAACAAAGGGTGCATGGTTGGTGTATGGTTTGGCTAATTGTGAGACCAAAAAATGAAACCCTATATTTTGGGTGAATTTACAAAATTTACCTCATTTAATGCTTATTTCAAACCCAATTTTACTCTTCTCATCAATTTGGACATTCTTGGGTCTTGAGGGATACCTTTAAAGACTAAACTAGGAATCAAGAGAACTTCTTCGCCCAAGCTTGGAGTCAAGAACTATTTGTCTCATAAAATCCATATTGAAAATATATCCATTAATTTTATGACATTCCTCATTATTTTTGGTATCAGATGTGTGAAAGGCTCTATCGTGGGTGCTTTCAAATGATATGTGATTGTTGAGTACTTAGGTGCAATAGAGTGGCTGACCAAGGTCATCTCTCAAAGGAGGAAGTAAATTTAACCACATATTAAAAGTATTTTGAAAATAAAAATAAAAATAAATAAGAACACTAATTAAAAGGATGAGTTTTTTATTATTTATAAATCTAGAATAATTTTTCTTAAAGAAGATTTTATTTTTTTTGTTTTTATTTTTGAAATGAAGTTCGATTAAAATGACACAACAAGAAGATGTTTTTTTAAATATTTAAAAGGTGTAATCGATATAACTCTAACTATTCACTCCATTATTTATCATTATCATTTAAATTAACATACAATTAATTATAATCCTCTAATTTGTTAACCCTATAACCCTACAGGAGTTAACTTAACCACAAAGATGAAATTACTTAAACCCTAGTCTAGCTTCAGAACAAGCAATCATAGCACCCTACTTTGATTGATGTTATAAATCCTGATTATTTTCAGTGGTTAATTAGAGAACATATACACTCTAGAAATGAGGATTAATTGATTTTAGAGATTGAATTTGAACTCTACAAATTTATCCCTTATGGTCTTGTATTACCGATTATAATCGCACTTTCACAATTTAAAAAAATTTAAACCTCGCGTGTTTTTGTGTCAATTGATCAATTGATTGCTTAGTTTCATTTAAATTGAAAAATAAATTAATATATCATATTAATTAAATTAAATTATATCATTTATTAAAAATAAATGAATGAATATGGTAAGATGTAGATCGATTACTAAAAAGAACTACTCTTTCATGGGTGGCGTAGTCATTGTAGAAAATTTTTTAATGTGCAAAGGTTTAGAGAGGGTAGAACCCAATATAGTTTCTAATCTTGATTATAGAACAATTAGGAAGATTAAGAGAAGAATAAATTTGAACAAAACAGAATTAAATAGTTGAAATAAAATAATAATAAGGAAGTTTATTACGCAAATGAAAACATTACAACCTGAAGAAGAAGAAGAAGGCTTTGATGAGGGGATCCTTGCTTCAAGAGCTACCCCAATTAACATGGTTAGATAATTTGAGTTAAACCAAATATTATATTACATAAATCTCCTAATGCACGTTACAACCCATCCAAATGAGAAAAACACCAATTTATAGAGTGGTGGGGAGGCTGGGTTCAAAGTGGTTTCAAGTGTGAATGGGGAATCTCGGCCAAATATTTTAAGCCAAAATTCACCACTCATTTAACCACCAAAAAGCGTGAATAATCTGTCCTAACAGAATAATGGTTTGTTATAAAATGAGTTCTAGACCTCCTCTCAAAATTGGAGCCTAATCCAAGGATGTATGAATAGGTTATGGCCCAAATATATAACCCATATCCAATCTAGCATGTCTAGCCCAACTTTGACTTCATAGCCCATTTTCACCAACCAAATGCATGATTTAGCTCAAATGTCCTAAATTAAAGTTGTATCCCATTAAGTCAGGAACATAGTTATGAAATTTTAAGTTCAAATAATACATATCAAAATATTTATGTCTGAAATTATAAAGTGAATTTTGAAGGGTAAAACTTAAATTTTCATCAAATTTTCAAATGAATGATCTAATCCCCAATATTTTATAAATGAACACATTTAACACATTTTGAGGAAATTATATCATTTATTATCAATAAAATACAAAATAAAAATGTGTTTCATCAACTCCCCCACACTTACCCTTTTCCACTCCTGGAAAAAACCTCATATCATGTATTCGAAAAAAATTGTGACAAGATATGCATATTCAAATTTCTCAATCTACAGTGAAAATATAAGAAAAGTAAGAATCCCATAAAGAGTCAATATCAATAAATTTTAAATTTATTGTCTTATAAATTGTGTCAAAAAAAATCCAGGGAGATTCATAGCACTAATCATAGAAAAACAATTCATGGGTCTTCTATGCCACTAAATCTCCTCGTGTGTGTGTGCCAACCATTCCAAGCTCATAAATACACCCATTATTCAGTATATTTAGGTCAAGTAAAACAATTATTCTTACCTGTTTTAATTCACTGAACATGTTCTTCATTCCTTTGCAATCGAAATTCAAGACCCACTCACTTAAGCATTACCGAAAGTCAAACCTTAAGCTCTTGACCTAGATATCCTCATATGTTGTACATTTCATCACTCCCCTAATTTATTTATTTATTTTTTGTTTATTTTTTTAAGTTTCACTTAGAAAAAATCTTACACTCAACTCTCAACCCATGTTTTATCTCCTCACGACACTAATTGTAATATTTATAACAAGATCAATGGTCGATGAAGAGTGTTTTTTGACCTGTCCAAGACACAACCCATATTTTTTTGAGGGAATACAACAGTCAGATAATAGGTACACCTGCATAGGTCAATTCCACATAGTAATGAAACCCATCAGAAGAGAAATGAATATATGGATCAACCAATGAATTTTTTACTGAACTTGACTATACCTTTAATTCAGTAAAAAAATTTCACAAGTCATGGTTGAGTGAAAATTTGTGTGGAGAAATCAATGACACAATTTACCATGAACAAATATCAAAAATAATGATGTCAAAATATAAAAGGTTTTATAATGACACAACCATTCATATCATCAACGACTTCAATTTTTATAGAAATCGACCCTTGATGATGAAATATTACTCATTCTTATAATTCTAACAATGAATTTTGAAAACATGCATTTTCCATATGTTCGACATGAGAATATTACATGATATATATATATATATATATATATATATATATATATTGTTTTGTTTTTGTTTTTGTTTTTGAAAATTTTAACCAAAAACATAATAGAAAATACACACAAAACACAAAAATGAAAAACCTAAATATCTACCCCAAAATGTTATCACCTCCCCCACACTTTAAATATTGAATTGTACTCAATTTGAACCTATGAGATGATATATACACATGAAATGTATAATTTTAAATAGGAAAAATAATATAAAAGTGGAAGGGTTAGGAACATCCTGATATGCTCAAGTGATGATGGGGTTATGTTGTGTGATGAAATCCACTGCATCCGTTGAAAGTACCTTAATGTAATTCTTCAAATGTTTCTCATTTACTGTAAAAATCCTTCCAGTTTCCTCTTGTGAGATCTCCACTGAACCATAAGGAAAAACATTAGATACAATATAAGGGCCTAACCATCTGGAATGCAACTTACCAGGCATTAGCTTCAGTCATGAACTGTAGAGAAGGAGTTTCTCTCCAATATGAAACTTCCTTTTTTGGATAATTTTTTCATGAGATTCTTTTGATATTTCTTTGTAGATAATTTAGTTATCATATTAATACAATAGAATCTCCTCAAGCTCTTAAATTTGCAACTTCCGTTGAATTCCATCTTAGGCCAAATCCATGTTGTATTTCTTTATAGCCTAATAAGCCTGATTCTCAACCTCCACAGGTAGATGAAACGCTTTCCCAAAAACAATCTAAAATGGGGACATACTGATGGGGGTCTTTTATGTTGTCCTATAAGCCCAAAATGCATCATCTAATCACCTACTCCAATCCTTCCTATTTGGCTTCACGATTTTCTCCAAAATATGTTTCAACTCCCTATTTGAAACCTCAGACTGAACATTTTTTTAAAGGTGATATGGTGTTGATATTTTGTGTGTCACCCTATACTTTTGAAAGAGGGAAGCCTAATTCCAATTGCAGAAGTGTGTCCCTTGGTCACTGATGATGGCCTTTGGTATTCCAAACCAACAAAAAATCTATTTCTTGACAAAGTGCACCACAACATGAGAATCACCAATCCTGGTGGCCTTATCCCCCAACCATTTACTCACATAATCAACAACAACCAAAATATAAAAAAACCCAAATTAAATAGAAAATGGACCCACAAAATCAATTCCCCATACATAAAAAATCTCATAGAATAGTATGGGTTGTTGGGGTATCTCATATATCCTAGAAATGTTCCCAGTGTATTAGAAATGGGAGAATGACTTACAAAACACATGGGCATCATGTAATAAACTAGGCCAATATAATCGAGAGTCTTAAGAAATTCCTAGCTATCCGTTGGGGTTCAAAGTGTCCACCACAATCAAGTGTATTACAAAATTGTAGAACAGACTCAACTCATGATTAGGAACACACCTCCTAATAACATGATCACTACACATGCACCAGAGGTATGGGTCATCCCACACATAAAACCTAGACTCACTATTTAATTTTTGGACTTGATATTTCTTTAAATTTGTAGGAATTTCAGAAGACACAAGTTAATTAACTAAATCAGCATACCAAGGATGTGTAACTAATATAGAATAAAGATGTTCATCAGGGAAAGTATCCTGAAGTGGTACCTGGTCCGTGGTGTCATCCTCTAGTACGTGAATAAGCCTACTCATGTGGTCTACCACTAGGTTTTCTGACCCCTTATTTTCCTTTATCTCAATATCAAATTCCCAAAGAAGGAGAATCCATCGGATAAGCCTGAGCTTTGCATATAGCTTCTTTAAGAGGTACCTTAGAGCTACATGGTCAGAAAAAAACAACTACTTTAGAGACCAATAAATATGAAAAAAATTTATCTAAAGAAAATATGATATAAAGAAACTCATTTTCTGTGGTTGTGTATTTTTATCGGGTCAAATAGAATTTCCTCAAAGCATAGGCTGTCACTTTTGAACATCCCTCCGCCCTCTGAGATAAGATAGCTCAAACCATGAAGTTGGAGGCATCACACATAATCTCAAAAGGAATCTCCCACCATGGAGGTTATATGATGGGTGGAGTGGTCAAATGATGTTTTAGCCCATCAAAGGAATTCCTTCAATAAAAATCAAACACAAAATCAGAATCCTTTTGAAGTAATCGTGACATAGGAAGAGAAATCTTACTAAAATCCTTGACAAAGCACCGATAAAATCCTGCATGTCCTAGAAAAGATCTAACATCATGCACAAATGAAGGATATAATAGGGATGGAATAATATCTACGTTAGATCTATCAACCTCTATCCCATGTTTTGACACCACATGCCCTAAGAAAATCCCATGCTTTACTATGAAATGACACTTTTTAAAGTTAAAGACTAGATTTTTCTCAATACAACGATTCAAAAACTTTCCCAAACTATTTATACATTCATCAAATGAGGATCCACACACTGTAAAATCATCCATAAATACCTCCATGCATGTCTTAATAAAATCTGAAAAAATACTCACCATGCATCTCTGAAAGGTACCTGGGGAATTGCAAAGTCCAAATGGCATTATCTGGTAGGAACATGTGCCGAATAGAAAAGTGAATGTTGTCTTCTCTTGATCCTACAGAGCAACAAGAACCTGAAAATATCCAAAAAATGCATCCAAGAAACAATAATGTGTCTTCCCAGTTAGTCTCTCAAGCATCTGATCAATAAATGGGAGGGGGAAATGGTCTTTGCGAGTGGACTGATTTAGTATCCTATAATCAATACACACATTCCAACTATTTTTCACCCTCATTGGAACTAACTTCTATTTATCTTTTTTAACAACAGTAACACCACTTTTATTAGGCCCAACATGAATAGGACTCACCCACTGAGAATCTAAAATGGGATAGATTATTCCTGCCTCGAGCAATTTTTCAACTTCTTTTTTAAAAAATTATAAAAGAGTTGGATTCAGTCTTCATTGTGGATACCTAACTAGTTTAGTCCCAACCCCAAAAATAATCCTATGCATGCAAATAGAGGGGATAATACCTGATATGTCATCCAAGGTCCACCAGATTTCCTTAATGTTCTCCCTCAAAAGATTCAAAAGTTTTTCTTCATGTTCAAAATGATTATTATTAGGAATTATAATAGGTAATTTCTCGCCACTTAACAAGTATGAGTATTTTAGATTTGGTGGCAATGGCTTGAGTTCCATTGTAGGGGGGGTGATATATAGATGGAGAAATTGAAGGAGTTGAAATATGTTCACAATGAACATCAGTATCAGAATATACATCATCAAAATCATAGAATAAAGAATCAAATCCATCAACATACTCAACAACCATGTCATAATCAGAGTTCACATGATCAAAATCGGAATATGAATCCATTTCAAAATCAAATCTAAGAGAGTTTTGTGAATTATAAATAGGTGTGGAAGTACTCTTAGAAATCAAACTAGAACCAATACTCATAATCTCCCTAATCATAGGACAATAAAAATCCATGTGGTTTTTACTTGGTGGTTCAAAATGGGAGATAACAAAATCAGAATGGTCCTATGAGTGGTACTTCATGGAGTCCATAACATTAAATATCATAACTTCATCCAAAAACTCCATGGAAAGTGTACCTTGATTAAAATTTATGATAGTTTTTTTTTTCAGTTTTGAGGAAGGGAATACCTAAGATAATATGATCATGAGAACTTACCTAATAATCATCCATGTTAAGAATATAGAAATCTGCTAGGAATATCATGTCTCTTACCCGAACAAGTACATCCTCAGGGACTCCCGCTGGATATTATAGAGCTCTATTCACCAACTTCACCACTACTCTCGTTATTTTCAACTCACCAACCTATAAAGAAGAGAATATAGAGTGAGTCATTACATTTATGGAATCCCCTAAATCAAAAATAGCATCATAAAAGTGCAACTACCCTATGGTTCATGGGATGGTGGATGTCCCTAGATTCTTTCACTTTGTTGGAATTGTTAGAGTTGGAGTAATGAGTGCTGAAAAATTCCTTCCAAGATTGATACTCTCATTTACCTTGAGCCGTCTTCGATTGGTACAAATTTATTTTAAGAATTTTTCATACCTTGGGATTTTATTGATGGCTTTAAGTAGAGGGATGTTGATCTCCACATGCTTGAATGTGTCCAAAACTTAATTTTTCATCGCCTCTTCAACAATATTCTTGGTTTTTACAACTCTGTTTGGAAATGGAAGGGTTTTAAGAGGAACATCATCAATATTTTTCTTACCTTTATTTTTCTATTTGGATTTCTTATCAGTTTTTATGGAATGTGGATTCTCCAGAGTTGAGGTGAATCCCGATGGAACAATAGGTGTAGATGTACCAGTTTTTTCTTCCCACTTGTCAATGTGATGACACTGACATTCCCCTTGGGATTTAGAGTAGGTTGGGAAGGAATATTTATGGAGTTATTATTTACCATTTCATGGAGGAAAGTAGTAATCTATCTCATTTGTGTCTTCAACTCCCTCAACTCTGAACCGTGACTCTTCAACACATTCTGTTGATTAAGAACTATTTGTTTCAAAAGGTCATTAGTGTTAGAATCTACCTTGGTTTGGGGATTTCCTTATTGTTGAATTGTTAATTATTGAGCTTTAAATCACCTTTGGGGTTGTTGGAAACCCTATTGGTAAGGTGGAGGCTGATGGAAGTTTTGTTGAAAGGGGGACTTTGTTGTTGTCCAACGGCATAACTCATGTCTGATTGATCCTTCCACCCTTGGTTGTGTGATGGTGTAAAAGAATCAAACTTTTTTGGGGATGTGACAGTTGTTGTTGCTGATATGGTCTCCTAGGGAATATCGCCACACAATCCTACGACTCTTGTAACTGGGGGAAACAATTAGTTGGGTGGTCTGTTTAAGTGAAAATGCCACATGGCCTCATAATAGTGGGTTGGGATGTTTTTTGATCCAAATCAATTTTCCTCACCATAGTGGTCAATTCTTCCAAATTGGTATCAATAAAATGAATCTCAAGAGAATAAGGACTTACCTGATGTACTCCCCTGACAAGTGGTGTACCTCGATCACCAAATTATTGGGAGTTTTAGGCCATCTTGTCAATTAATTCACATTCATCTACTGGTGTCATGTCCACCAATGCTCCACTAGCTGAAAAATCCACCATGAACCTTTCCATAGGTGTGAGTACTTCATAGAAGTATTGGATAAGGAGTTTCTCACTGATTTGGTGATGTGGGAAGCTTGTACACAACTTCTTGAATTGCTCCCAGTACTCATACATTGAATCCCCTTGTGCTTGCTTGATCCCAGAGATCTCCTTATGAATAGAAGTGGTCCTTGATGCTAGAAAAAATCTTTGTAAGAAAAGACATTTCAAATCTTTCCAACATGTTACATATTCAGGTTGTAAATAATACATCCAATCCTTTGCATCTTCTCAAGTGAAAATGGGAATGCTATTAGTTTTATTTGATCTTCAGAGAAATTTCTTGGATTTAGGTTTGAGAAAACCACATTAAATTATTTAAGGTGTTTTTTTGGATCCTCAATGGACAATCCATGAAATTTTAGAAGAAGGTAAATTAATCCAGATTTCAGTTTAAAGTCTGATTCAAGATTTGGGTGTTCAGTGCAATTTGGTTGATAATTAATGTCTGGTGCAGTCAATTATTGAATGGTTCTATTAAGTTCATTTTTATTGTTTTCAGCCATTGTTTCTTTTTTTTATTTTGGACTTAAAAGTGTTTCCAATTTCAATGTTCTTGGAGTGGAGGAATTCTCCTACTGTTTGAATGCTGAAACTTCCCATAGACTGAGAATTTCTAATTCGATCTTGAAGGCTACGTTCAATCTGAGGGTTAAGATCTAAAATATCCTAGGGATTAGTTCATTTAATAAATCAAATAAAAATGAAAATAAGGAAAGTGAACCATAGTAAAATAAAAATGAGAAGTTTTAGTTGATGGTCCAAAAAGAAGAAGAATAGAGTAAAATAAAAAGAAATAAATTCAGATTGGGTAAAGAAGGAATAAATAAGAGAAGAAGAGAATAAAATGTAAAATAAAATAAATACCACTAATTGGTTGAAATAATTACTTTCCTCCCCAGAAATGGATCCAATTTGAAACGCACTATCATGGGAACTTTAAAATGATATGTGATTGTTGGGTACTTAGGTGCAGTAGAGTGGCTGACCAAGGTCGCCTCTCAAAATAGGAAGTAAATGTAACGACATATTAAAGGTGATTTAAAAAGGAAATAATAAAACTAATTAAAATTATGGTGTTTTTTTATCATTTATAAATCTATAAGAAGTTTTCTTGAAGGAGATTATTTTTTATTTTGTTTTTATTTTTTAAATGAAGTTTGATTAAAATTACACAACAAGAAGATGTTTTTTTAGAAAACATTTAGAAGGAATAATCGATCTAACTCTACCTATTCACTCAATTATTTATCATTATCATTTAAATTTACATAAAATTAAATATAATCCTTTAATTTGTTAACCCTATCACCCTAAGAGAGTTAACTTAACCAAAAAGATGAAATTACTTAAACCCTAGGCTAGCTTTGGAACATGCAATCGTAGCACCCTGATTTGATTGATGTTCTAAATCTAGATTATGGTCAGTGGTTAATTAGAGAACGTATTCACTATATAAATGAGGATTAATTGATTTTAGGGATTATATTTTGACTCTAAAAATTTATCCCTTATGGTCTTGTATTACTGATTACGATCGCAATCTCACAATTTACAAAAATTTAGACCTCGCGTGTTTTTGTGTCAATTGATCAATTAATTTTTTAGTTTCATTTAATTTGAAAACTCAATTAATATATCTTATTAAGTGAATTATAGTAGATCATTGATTCAAAATAAATTAATTAATATGGTAATAGGTTGATCGATTACTAAAAAGAACTACTCTTCCATGGGCGACGTAATCATCGTAGAAACATTTTTCATGTTCAAAGGTTTAGAGAGGGTTGAACCCAATATAATTTATACTATTGATTCAAGCCCAATTAGAAATATTAAGAGAATAATAAATTTGAACAAAAAATAAGAAAATATAAAAAATAAAATAATAATGAGGAAGTTTATTACGCATATTAAAACATTACAACATGAAGAAGAAGAAGAATAAGGCTTCGATGAGGGGATCCTTGATTCAAGAGCTACCCATCTTACAATATTTGGAAAATTTGAGTGAAAAAATCTCATCTACCTTAAATCTCCTAATTCACATCCCAACCCCTAAAAATGATAAAAACACCAATTTATAGAGTGGTGGGGAGGCTATGTTCAAATTGGTTTCAAGTGTGAAGTGGGAATCTCAGCCAAATATTTTAAGCCAACTTGCACCTCCCATTTGACCACCAAAATGTGTGAATCGGCAATCCTTACAGAAGGATTATTTGTGATAAAATGATTCCTCGAGTACCTATATACATTTGGGCCTAATCCAAGGACATATACATAAGTTATGTCCCAAATACAGAACTGATATCTAATCTGGAGAGTCCAGACCAACTTTGACTTCATGACCCATTTTCACCAACCAAATGCATAATTTAGCTCCAATGTCCTAAATTAAAGTTTTATCCCATTATGTAAGGAACATATTTAAAAAAATTTAAGTTCAAATAATACATATCAAAATATTTATGTCTGAAATTCTACAGTGAATTTTAAAGGGTAAAACTGGAATTTTCATCAAATTTTCAAATGAATGATCTAATCTCAAATATTTCATAAATGAACACATTTAACACAATGTGAGGAAATTATATCATTTATTATCAATACAATATTCAATAAATTTTTTTATCAATGTGATATTTTGGTACAAGCTCTTATGCCCTATTTTCAGGTTCTTATCTATTCTTTATTTTTTTCCTGACCTGAGTCAAATCAAGAGATGATAATGGATTAGATATCCTCTAAAAACTTACGATATGTAGTCCCATGATTTCCCTTAAAATTAAAAGTGTTTATATATGTCGTTGTGTCATGCACCCAATTCTTGAAGTGATTCCCTTGAAATGGATTTTAAATCCTTATTTAAAATTAATCGGTGATACCTATGCAATTAATGAGACCATTGATAGTTGATTAAAGATCATGAACCTTGAATTGGAACCACTCCTTAGGTTCATTAATAATTAATTGGACCACCATTGGTATATTAAACTTTAATTACCGTTTTGGTGTGTCGTTTACCCTTTACCATCAGATGTTTAATAATGAATTTTCAATTGTAATTTTAATTGGAACTAAATTGATAATGAAAATGAAATAGAATCCATATCCCTAGAATATTTCCATGTAATTAATAAATTAAGCATGATTTAACTTTTTATGAAGAAATTTCCATGCGAGTAATTAAGAGGCAAGCCTTCTAATCTTATCCATGCCTTGATCCACCTTCTGAGGTGAGTTTTAATTGAATTAAATATGGTGATGACCCTTGATATAACTAAATAATATCGAATGAATGTTTGATAAATGCCTTGGGTGAAACATGGGTTCATATACAAACACCATGTATTGACTCAATTGGATTATAACTATTATAAACTCAAGTGATACTTGGAATCCTTAGTGGATTTCTAAGGAAGGACTCATAAGGGCTGAATATTATATGCTTGATTGATACTTGGACTCCTTATGGATTTCCAAAGATGGAATTAGAGGTAAGTTGATCATATATTCCACGAGTGACACTTGGACACCCTTAGTAGACTTCCAAGGATAGAATCGAATGGTAATGGTGTTATAATACACACAGAGCGATACTAGGATTCCCATGAGGAATGCCTAGGATACGCTTGTAAGGTGTTTGGTTCATGCTACACCTGGAGCAATACCTAGATTCCAAATTAGGAATTCTAAGGATGGTCTTGGGTTCCTAATCTATTAATGAATGAAATTATTTATATGATGTGTCTTCTAAGACAAAGCATAAGATTGGATTTAGTCAGTGGCTTAAACCTTATAGATGGTCTGGCTAGTCATCTTTAGATCACTTATTATTATGGGGGACACTGGGCCATACGACAAGTCTCGATACTTACATATTAAATGGAACTGATTAATTAAATGAATATTGTTATGAATTTACAAATTAATGAATGTTTATTTAGGGACATACCTGCTAAGGTCGAAGTAGGTAGTAGGGGAAGAGTGTCCATGGGAACCTGAACCTTTATAGGTTGTTTACATCCAACACTTCATTTACATATTCTACTACTATCTTCACATTGTAATTATTATATATTCACTAACTAGACAACACTTGACCTTTGGTTGGTTTCCTATAGGGATTTTATCTAAGACCCTATTCAGGCCACCGGTGTGTACTTGAATAGACTATTATTTTAGGTATGAATAAGGGAAAGATCATTACTAACGATTCTTGGTTGCTTCTTAGGATTATGGGATAAGAGGACTGAGATGAAGCTCATGATTCTTGTTGGATACTTTTTAGTCTTTTTTTACTTTTATTACATGTATTGTACACCAACCATGTATAACTTTTTTGGCTGTTTTATATAGACATGACAAGTATCATCATCATTTTTATATGAGATCCTTTACTGGTATTGTTTATTATATTTATTCCCACTATTCATCTATTTTATAGTTTTTATACTAATTTTTCTATGTATTTAATATAGTATTTATATTGTGACACTCTATGGTGATGAGGACATAGTATCCCCATTGACACACCTAGTCCCTCACTGCTAGTCAGTAGCCTCTGGTGTTTGGGGGGATGTACTTGGGGCCATGTGGCCAATCCAGCTCAGGTCACATTTTAGTGGCATTCAGGTTTGATATGTTACAACTTAACTAAGTATATTCATAGCATTTAAACTCATGATTTAAAACTAAATTAATGTTTACTAAAATTAATCAAGCTATCATAACATAAATATATACCAAATAGTAATTTCCTTTCTTGAAAAAAGGTTTAAGGTATGTGAATATTTAGGATACTTTATCAAAATAAATTGAGGCAACTTAACCCAAACATACAATAGCTACATTCCTTTATGGATATTAGAACAATTTGAAGCTTATAGAATTTCTATGCATGAAATTATATAAATTAATGAATGTAAATAATTAAAGAACACAATTCTAAACATTAATTTCATAGAATAAATAATTTTTAAACAAGTAAACATGTTTAACATACTTTACACAATAATCCAACCATAAATATATAATATAAAAAACACGTGCATTGTGGTTTTCATATCACCACACCCAATCTTATGAAAAAAATTATTTGGTCCTCCTATGAATAATTTTTCACTAAAAATGCTCAATTTCACCTGTCAAAGTGTTATCTCATTGGTCTGTCATGATTCCTAAACAACCAAAATCATCCCATGATCTTCTAAACACCCAAAAAACTTACCAAATGAAAACTTGGTGTAACTTCATGGTTGGTTCCTTGAAAAAAACCAAATACACTATCATTCTATCACCCTGGGTACTAGATCACCTCTAATTTGACTTACACACATATAATTTCAAATCAAACCTAATCTTGATCTCACACATGGACTTCGTCTAACACCTCATGAAATTTTAGAAAATAGTTTTCAATGTCATGAATATTTGTAAAACCTTCTTGATGTTAATTATTGAATAAAATGTATAGGATGTGAAAGCTTAGATTTGTGGCTTCTTATGTGATATTTGATGAAACTTATTTTTGATAATCCCATTGGAACCTCAGTATTTAGGTGAGAAATACATGAAAATAATGTTAATATTTACATTTTTAATTTACTACTATCTTCTGAAAAATGTTTTATTCATGTCATATTAATAAAATGTTTATGAAAATTTTAATAATCATGATTTGATTTAGATTGGGTAGTGTACTACTTAGCATTTTTTTGGTCATGCCTTTTTTATATTTCATTTTTGAAAATGGAAACTTGGTTTTAAATGTTAATGTGGGTTTTGAAATTAAAAAAATGAGGTTTTCCAATAAAATTAACTAAAATGGATTCGGTGATTGGAAACTCATGAAGTGATTTCAAAGTGAACATAAAAAGTTTCAAACATTTGAAAGTATGCATATTTCCATTTAAATGGTTTAAAACTTTTAATTTATTTTTAATGGTCTTTGAATATTATTTTAAAAAATTTCACTTTATTCTAACGGTTTTTATAAAAAAGGGGGTTCATATCCCATTAAGTGTTTTGAACAAAATGGTTGATTTTCATGTGGAATTAAAAAAACGGATTCAAAGTTAGGTTTTAAAAATTAAAAAAGTATCCTTTTTAATTTTGAAAGTAGTTTTGAGATGATATTTGAGATTTTAAATTGATATTTGGTAATTTAAAAGGTCTTAAGGAGAAAATTATCATCCTTGTTAGCTTCATCTCTCAAACAGTTATTATTACATTTTGTTTCCTGAGACTCATCCACAATCTCTTCTATGTTTCTTGAACTACTTTGAGTAGTATTCATAAAAAATGATCACCAATACCTGGTATGGGATGGCTAATACTCATAGTAGTACAAGAAACATAGTTGAATGTCTAATAGATATGGGGGACGAGTCTCAAGAAATAAAATTCAATAATAACTGTTAGGGACAATATGGGCCTATATACCCTGAGAGGGGGGGTGAATCAGGGTATGGATATTCTTTTTCAACGTTCTTCCTACCCCACTGGATCTTGACCTATTTATTATAAGGGTCACTTTGTTTTCTCTTGTGTGTAAATTATGATCACTTATTTACTTCTTTATCTAATGATGATGCTTTGAATGCAATGTAGGGAAGAAAGCAGGCAGACACATAGATTTTTACTTGGTTCACCCTCACTAGGCTACGTCCAAGGAGTATACGTCGACAGGTTGCCAGTCGTACCAAATTCCACTAATCTTCACTAGCTGTGGATTACAAGGTTCGGGCTAGATCACTTCTATGCCCAGGCTCACTGCCTTTACAATGTTTAGGGTTAACTCACTGCTTTCCCAAGGTTCACTCCCTGTTTCTCTCTCTCTGGATCACTGCCGGTGGAGAGGATCACCTTCTTCCTCTTCCTAAGCTCACTGCTCTTGGAAGGAATCCACTCACAGTTTATAGACCTGTAGGCCTCTTCATTTGCATGAATGAATGCATCTTCTCTTGTATGTAGATGATTTGTTGAAGTACAACTTTCACCCGTAGATGAATATCTCTTTGCACTGAAGGTATCGGGCAAACTTCCAGCTTCCACACAGTCCGAAAAACACTGCAGGAACAAACCTTACTTTGCGCGCAAGTCAACCTCGGCGCGCAAGTATAGGCGCGCAAGTCACAACGGGCGCGCAAGTCCTCCTCTGACACTTGCGCGACACAAGCTTCCTCAACTCCAAACTTGAGCGACTCTTTTCCTTTTACGCCAAAACCACTATTGGCGTGAAACTGCAAACCGACGCGCAACTTCTAACACCGGCGCACAACTTCAACCACTGGCGCGCAAGTCCCACCTGCGCGACCACACACACCACTTGCGCGACCACCACACCTTCACGATGGGAGCTCTGAGTTGAACTCCGGTGTGGAATGAGGAGGGGGTGGTCCAGTATTTATAGGCAATCTGACCACCCTGTGCAACGGCGCGCAAGTCACCTGTGCGACCCAGTTTCGGCGCGCAAGTCTTCTGCCCTTTTGGACACTTGCGCGACCAACTCCCAAACTTGCACGAACCTACTTCCTTTGCCATATTTTGATCTTCTGATCTTGAAAAACATATGGCGCGCAAGTTTTCAATTCTCCAAGTCCTCAGCATGCAAGTACCTTTTCCAAAAACACTTTTCTTCATTTGCCGATTTTCAGGCCCAAAAATTTGGCAAACACTGGAAAACGGCGCCACCTTGTATCTGTTCTTTTGTACCGCCTCCAGATCACCTATTCCTTTTATCGATGTTCTTGAAACAAACATGGATCATTGAACTCAGATCTTGAACTCGACATTCCATCATGAAATCCTCTTTGTCAACAAATTTTTATGTCATAGTTATGCTTTGTCAACAATCACCACGCAGATGTCCACTTTGTCAACAAACACAATCACCTCAAAAATGCTTCAATGATACCTTGAGGGATTTTTGCCCAACAATAACTATTTAGGAGATGAAGTTGATGAGGATGAAAGTTGCCTATAACTTTCACCAAAGGATGAATTAATAGGATAAAACCTACCATAGTGGATTAATTCTTTTCTTGAATTCAATTACCCATTTTCTTCAAGGCATATTGAAATTATTTGAAATAATCAAATGTTAGGTTCCCCTTATTAGAATTATCAATAACTTTCACCATTGATAATGAATACCTTATGTGTGTTTATTTATTTATTGTAAAAAATGAATATTTTATGAACCTAATAAGATGGATATGAATAAAAAATGGATGAACACTAATTTTCTAACAAAAGAGTATGAAGGTAGAGTTAAATAGCTCATCAAGTTTTCAATAGAGCATGAATACAACCATTCTAAAATAATTTTTCTATGTTTACATTGTTGTTATTATAGAAAAAATAGTATGGAAGAGTTTGAAGAACATTTTATTTGTCACAGAATAGATTAGACTATAAATGTTGGACTAAACATGGGGAAAAACTGAACTTGCACACTAATTGGCATGATAATGTGGTTTATGGGTTATTTGATATGAATACCAGTGTAAATGATGATATATATCACATGAAAGAAATGATAATGGAAATTGAAGATGATCTTTGTAATTATTCAAAATTGTTTGAGAAGTTAAATAGTTGTGGTAAGTGACCATTGTATAATGGTTGTACTAAATACACAACACTATCAGCTATATTGAAGTTATATAATTTGAAATATGGAAGTGGATGGAGTGATTCCAGCTTTATAGAACTACTTGGTCTTCTAAATGATATGATATTATTTTTCCTCTTAGGTGGTGCATTTATGGGTTTGAGGAAAATGCAAAGAATAGTCCGACGGGTGCCGATCATTCTTCTATTATTATATAGAATTTATCGTCTCCATCTTTGTTTTGACCCGATCCGTGTCATTATACTTTAGGGGAATTGGATTGACCCCACGAGGACTAGGCAATTTATCCCTTATGCATTATTAAGGAAGTGCCACCATAAAATGGTCCCAACGAGTGATTGTATGGGGTTATGTATTTGAACAATCAGTACTCTTAGGATATAACTTCCTCAAATGGTCTCCAAAAAATTTATTTTTGGAGATAGAAACACCCAACGAACCTGGTATCGATGATTCATGGACCTTATTTCTAAAGGCAGGTGCTCATTGGATGACAGTTTGGATAATGAAACTTAAGGATTCCATTGGTCGAGAGGATGGGAGTTCGGACTCATCACACCTTTTTGGGGGGAATTATTGCATATTACAGTACTCTCTTATATATTTAAGTCACGTTCATATGTTTTTGAATCCTTAGTTAATTCCTGAAGAGTGTATCCATAGGCTACCCCTGGTTTGTAGGATCATCATGGATATACATGGATTTGACGCTACGGAGGTAATATTGTCCTAATCCATGAGATAAGGAACTCTAGAGTTTATTGTCATCTAGGAGGGATGAAAGGTGGTTTTATGTTGGGATAGGTCTCGTAATATAGGCTTCTTATGTATACTTGGGAGAGGAATTAGATCCCACATAGTTCAGTTAGCTTAGGGCTTAGACCTGGGAGGAGGCCCATTTTTTGGGGGCATAATTGGGTGAACACTTTCAGAAGGGAACCCTTTTGAGATCAGGCCTTCAAGAAGACTTCCTATGTATCCTAATTTGAATAGGAATCACAGTTCTCATAGTTCAAGTTGGTTAGGGGATTATGCATGGAATATTTCCATTTTAAGGGATATAATTGGGTGGACCCTTTCATAAGGGAACCCTTTTGATCTCGGGCCTTCATGAAGGTATCCAATGTATCCTAATTTGAATAGGATTCAGAGTTCTCGTAGTTCAAGATGGGTTGATTTTGTGGATGATGAAATCATCACAAATCTCTAATCCTATGTGATTCAAGCTTAGTGTGAGAAACAAGAGGATGTGAGAGATTCAACAAACCACACACCTTCTCTCCCACTGATGGGAGAGGTCAGGCCTATGGCGGAAGAAGCTGAGGTGACAGCGGGTGAGGGCGCGAATCAATGAACCATTCAATGTGGGATGACATTAGAGGTCATGTATCTTGGTTCTTGAAAGGTTAGGGACTTACCTTAGTGGGAGTTCCCTAGAATGTGCTTTGGGAAAGGGGAGGAATGTCACCTCTCGTAAAAAAGAGAAGCGAGCATGATTCCTTTGACTGATCACCATTCCTCATTGAATGGAAAAGAAAGTGATCACCCTTAATTCCTAGAATGGGGTGGTTCATATTAGAATCTCAAGGTTGGACTCCAAGTTAACATGGTAATGTAGACTTACATACATCCCGTGAGTCCTCACCCTTATGGGGTAGCCTTTGTGAATCCACTTACCGTGGGTATGTAGAATCAAAGGGGTATGCTGATGTGCTTGGTGATCTAATCATACATGTTTGGTGGCTTTGGAGGAGGCATTGGACTGATGTTTGTGGATTGGTTAGTGGAGGAGATATGGAGTATTGGATGGTAATGGAGGGGGGAGATTGGATCCTGAGGGAAGGAAACCCGAAGACGCCCCATCCTGCGTACTGTTTTCTCATGCAGGATGGGGGGGAGCTCCACATACCATAGTGGTATGCGAGTAGAGAGTTCATACATGCACCGAAGAAGTATGTGGGCATGGGTATGAACCACCACGAACAAACGTGGTACGTTGTCCTGGATGTGGTCCACCACGTCTCTTTGGGTTCCATTCACGTACTGATTCAGTACGCAGTGTGGTGTTCAATCTGCATAACAATACACTATGCGGAGTGCCATGTTGAAGGAGGGTCTTGGAACCTGTGGTTCTTGGAGAGTTCATCTGTGAGGAATTTATGGTTCAAAATGACACCAATTAAGTTCTCAGTTTTCCTATCATTATTAAGTTTCTTCTTTTTATGGTTTGTGTCTGGTTATACCTATAAAAAACATGGTTTGTGATTTTTACTATGTCAATGATTTGAGACTGAAGTTGTAATCCTCTCCAAATTCTTTCTTCCAATATCTAGGGTCTCCTCCATGCTTTCTTCATCTGTCCCCTTCTAAATTCCTCCTATGCTTATTTTATAGTGCATTGGGGAAATCATATATTTGGGCATGCATCACCATTTTCATAAGCCCATAAATATGTCTCTCAACTTGTGGAAGACTCGATCAACCGGGGTTTACATAGGCTGTGGTTTGCAAGTCATGGTTCTAGAACCCTTCCAATTGGATTCATTAATAAACCACTGAGTTCATGAGATGGTATGCAGATAGAATTTATGCACTTTATTCCACTAACGACACGGTTCACAGCTTCCTAGGTTCACTAGTCATCGCCCTACGAGCCAGCGCCTCACGGGTCCTTCTATGTACTGGTGGTTTGTGATTTATGCGCTCCGTGAACTCTTCCTGGTGATGGTACAAGGGTCACTTAAAACTCTTGAAATTTTTTATTTCTTTAAGTTTCATCCTATTTTTTCTATACAATTTTCATTCATTTTCCTTGCTGGTCCAATAGGAATGTTTGATTCCTTCTAGAAAGTTCTTGTGGGAGTAATTACTTCCCTTTTTGATGTTTTTAGGACCCTACAAATTCCCCCCATTAGAATGGGGTCCATTCGGAATGAATAGAAAGCTATTCCAATGTAGAAGCAGTCCTGAACTGAAGTGGTTTGCGGTAGAATAGATAGGTCTGGTAGGAGGAGACCACACCTATTTATAGGGGCTTGGGTCATTTTTCTTTTACCATTTCTCTTGGAGAAAATCTCTCTCGACCTCCCTTGTATTTCTCTATATCTTCATACTGATTCCTTTGCAAAAACCTTATTCTTGAACCACGTTGTAGGTTCTGCGAACCAAACTCTTCACAATTGATTCTTCCCATGAACTAAATTTTGGGTTTTGTGAACTGCATTGTGGAATTTAAAACTAAAGTCCAGACTTTCATGTAGGAGAATGCTATGTGATTTGCGTGATCTACATACCAAACTTAAATCGGAGAAATGAACTTTAAGACTTAATAAACCGAACTTAAAATCTTAATCAGTAACTTTGAATATCAGCATGGCATGGCCTTGGTTTGCAGTTACTTCTTTCCATAGACCTTGCTGTTTGCTGGACACACTCCATGGGCCAGCGCCTCATAAGGCTTTCGCATAACATGACTATACACGATATATAGTTTCCACATACCACTGCAGTATTTAGAAAATGGATTCTGTATACCGTTCAGTATGTGAGAAATGGGTTCTGCATACTATTTTTGGGAATAGTACTCATAGCCCCATGCATACCCTCTTTTAATCCCCTTGGAAATATTTATGGCCTTTATCTGATAATTTTCTCATTGGATTGAATTTTTGAGGGATTTTGGATCTTTTTGTGCAGGATTCAATGGCTCTTCCACAGACCTTGATGAAATCAACCAAGATGAGGGAAGCCATGGTTCAGGATACTGAGGACCACCTTCGATCCTACATTGTTCATTGGGACAGATTCTTAAAAGATCTCCTTTCACCATAGCTTCTATCTTACCCATTATCTGTGTAGTTACAACTTTACGGATTTGGTCTTCCTGATGATATTTCTTTTCCATTGGCTGACCCTAATACTCCTTTCATTATTCTGGAAGCACCCCCAGGTCATGATCGAGTAAATATTTCCCTAACAGGAGAAATCATAGCTACTTCGATTTAGGATAATGTATTCATATTAGATGGCTCAACATGGACTAAGGGAAATCAAAGGTATCACAACATTACCTTGAGAATGTTCACCCATGAATGTTCATCCATTATCAACCTTTCCTAAGAAAACCCTAATGGTGGGTGGAGCCCCAAATGGGACCAGTAGGACAGAGGATGATTCTCCAATGAATGGTCCTAGGCATTCTGGGTACACCAAACATATTTAGGGTCCCCTAATTAGTTGGAGGCAGTGAAATTATACCAGGCATCCTGGGTCTCCCAGTTCGCAGCTTTCTCTCTAGGTGAAATCCATCCTGATCTCTTAATCTGTTTGTGTTAAAGCACAAACACTTTCCATTTGTTGTATGGGGAGGTGGGAATTAGCTTATGAGACATCCACCAGCTCAGAGAACTCCCAATCCATGGAAATATGTATGATGAATTTCTTCCAGTAGCTGCTACTTGGGAAGATATTGACCATATGCCCCCATTGACAAGTAACCTACTGGTCATGGAAGAGGGATTACTTGATCACCCCCTCCAGGATCGCTCACTTATCCCATTTTAGGATTGGATAGGGTAATTTCTAAAGGTGAATGGGCCTGAGTCAAGAGCCTTCCATAATCGAACTCATCCAACTCGTTAGTGTCGACAAATTATATGGTCATATTGTGCCACCCTTGAAGCAGGATGGTATACTACTTTGGGATATGGGGTCTGACCGAACATGTCACTCTAACTTAGATTAGCAGGTTTCTTTACCATTTTTTTTGAGCATATGGATCTTCCCATCTTGTGACATATATACTAGGGCCAGGGCTTGCACTAATATGATGGCAGCTACACTGGAGGAGGGTCAACTAGTTAATCTAGCCATTCCTACACTTTTCTGACTTTATGAGTTGCTCGAGAAGATACAAGAATTTAAACCTACAAATCATCTCAGTGGACCATTTAAATTTATGTATGGTTGGATAGTATAACACTTCCCTTGCTATGAATATCAACACACTATGAGGGTTCTTTGCTCTGACTTTCAACCCGCCCTTCTTAATATTGTCATCGTTCTTCCTATGACTTTAAGCATTAGCGATGCGGTCGGGCTGCTAAATGATACTTCTTGCTTCTCATTTGTGCCATACCATACCACTCATGGGTCACTAAGGGGTGAAAAAAGGTGGTTTTTCAGAGGAGAGATCATACATTATCGCGCTTCAATATGGGATGTTCACTGCTCGTATAGATCGAGTGGCCATTTGCGAGCCATACCTTACTTAACAGTTTACCAGGAAATTTGGATTCCTTCAACAAACTGTGCTTCTTCCTGCTATTCAGTTGAGGGGATAATCTCACCCCATAATTCTTCGCTAGTTATGGCTTATAACGATACAAGAAGGTGCCACTATGGAGGTCATCATCCCTAATACAATGGGATCCAATTTTCTATCACTGGAATATACCCAACTGTGGGTGGACTGTTACCCTAATGGGGTGCTGAGAAGACCAATTCGACAGGTCCAAAAGCCATTAATCATCCCTCACTCCATCTTGACCTCGATGGTCATACCATCTAGACCTCTCTTGATGGTGACTATAATGGCTATGCTATCTATTCCTATCCCTATGGTGACCATGATGGATATTCCATCTATTCCTGTACCCGTGGTAACCATGATGTCTATGCCATCTATTCTTATCCCTGTGGTGAGAATACACTAGATCTTTCTTCAAATTCATTTGGAAGGGGCTCCCTCTATATGGCCTATCTCAGCAGGGAGTGATTCAGACTACTCCCCTACTGTGGATACCACCCATGACCATAATGAGTATGGCCTCAGCATAACATCACTAGATACCCCAGAAGTTGCGTCTAGTCCTCTGAGTTCAGTTCCAGAGGTCGAACCATCTGAGGGTAGAGAGAGCCCCCCCTACTTGGGTAACCTATCTTAGGTCCCTTCCCACTCCCATAATGACGCTTCCTACCTATAGATCCATTGTGGAGGGGGAGTACCAAGGCCCTAGTACTATAAGAAGGCATTGAGTTGTGTGAAAATATGTGTGGCATTGGTTTTTCTCCCTTGTCGTAGAAACCCCTATGGGTAATTTCACTGATGGAACAGAAAAAATTCAGTGATTATTTTCTGAATTGGGTTTAGGTGGCTTTGATTACCAGCATGTTCACATTCTTAGTTTCCAGATTGTCATAGCCTAGGAAGACCTCACTCTTTTGAGGATAAACTTGTCAGGTTCAATTCTTCCCATCATTAGGTAATGAACTTCTAAGATGTTTCGGAGGAACTCGATCACCTAATAGTTGAGGAAGTGAATGCTCATGATTTGGTGATCACCCAAAAGGAGGAGCTATGAGAATGTGAGGATTGTGTGGAAAGGTTGAAGTCTCAACTGACCTCTTAGAGTAACAATTATGAAGTTGTACAGAAGAAATGGCGGGACCATAAAGCTGTTATAGAATGCATGTGCCTGATGGTCAAAGATAAAGCAGATGAGAGAGCTTCTTTTGAGAAAACTCTTGATGACCCACATCATTAACTTCCCATTTTTCTGGAAAGGGTGAGTCGATCCTTACTATAAATTTCCCAAATAATGATGTACTCACTTTCTTTTGATAGTATGGAGAGAATCTAAAATGGGGATGTTTCTCCATTTTTTATTGAACTTAATGGAACAAATTTTCCTTCAAATACTTTTTCTTTTTCTTTTCTTGTAATTTCAATTAATCACAATTGACCATATAAGAATTATTTCGATTAGGTATTAATTTTAAACCATGATTCGAAAATAGTAAATTGAATTAATCGAATCAGGCTCTAATTTTTTCCTGAGCTGCGGGTCTCTATAAGTGTAGTTCGACTATTACTGGGTTTTTATGGAAAACCTCATGAATTTTTGTGTCTTTTTAATTATTACCTTAATTTTTTTCTAATCCTATTCGATACGGGATTAGTTGGTATAACTTGAATTTTTACTAGGCTTACCTTTGTGGGTTTTTAAACAAACAATTTTTATGTATCTTTTGATTATTTGATATCTCAACATTTATTTAAACCATACACAATATAGGTTTAATGAGCTAGTACTCGACTTTTATCCATGGGTTCCCTTTGTGGGTTTTCACTCTAGCGAGTATTGTATCTTTTTTGCTAGCGGTTTCTAGTCTTTGCAATCAGAATTATTACTGATGTTTTAGGTCAAATATCTTTGACCAAAATTAGCAGGGCAGGGGCCCCAATTTGGGATTCATCAGCCTAGAATGTCCTAATAATCTCATACATCAATGATGGATTTTTCTTGACCCTGAATTTCTACGTTTTTGATGTATATGAGGCTTGGGATCCATTTTAGGCATATGGAGGTAGGAGATATCTCTCCTAGGGAAAAATTTTCCTTTTTTTGATGGCCATTTTTTAGGCAACATATTTAGAGACACCGGGGCATGATGTGCATAGTCAAACAAAGGTATTTTCAGGACACTGGCCTTCCCTTTCTGATGGCCTGGGAGATTAATAAAACTTTGTATTTTTCCTGAGGATGGGGACCATAGTGGGTGACCTATTTGAGGGATAATTTCTGAATGTATTAGGGGAATTTGTGTCAGCTTTGAATGGGAACCGCTTCCACACAAACTTCACTTGTATAGGGGAGAGCCGGTGAATGGTACAATTTAATGTCGTACAACCCAGACACTTGACACCTATTATGGGAGATCATTTTACTCAAAATAAGGGTGAGTAATTGATTCATAAAATCAATTAGAAATGATTTTCATGTATGGGAATTTGGAAAGGTAAATACATATAAGTCATAATCCATGGGGTTTCCAAATTCGGGGATTGAGATGGAATATAAATTTCATGAGGGTATATAGAAATTGGAAAGGACTCTCCTAGGGAAAAATTTTCCTTTGACTGATTGCCATTTTGTAGGTGACATATGCAAAGCCATCGGGGCCTGATGTGCATAGTCAAACAAAGGTTTCTACGGGACACCGGCCTTCTATCCCTAATATCCATGAAGGATTATGAAGATTGGGACTTTTCTGAACCCAACACATGACTTATGAAAAGGGGTGTGCCTAAACATGAAAGGGGGGATTTCTTTGGTTAAAATTTATCAGGAAACCCAAAAATAGGTGGGTGTACTTGTTTTTTTCTTACGCGGATCAACTTCACGCATATGGATGTGGTATCTTTATTTTGTAGAATCCTAAAGATAGACCATAGGTGAATCGGGCCAATATTTTTTGATATATCCAGGACATGGGTAGGAAAGATAATGTAAAACATGACTTCAAGGGTTCTTGAATCATGAATGATTTCATGAGGCTTGGGAGCTGTTAGGATTAATAAGGTAGTAGAGGATTCTCTTGAGGATGAATTTACCTTTGATTAATGTCTATTTTGTAGGTGACATATGTAGAGCCATTGGGGCATGATTTGCATAGTCAAACAAAGGTGTCCACAGGACATGAGACTTCCATCTCCGATGGCCATGTAAGATTATAGAGATTCAATATTACTTAAAGCATAGAGTTTTATGTATGGAAGGAGTGTATAAAAATACATTAGAAGTGTTCAGGCTATGATTCACTCATAGGATCAGGTAATCCCCAACATAGATCTGACTCATATACAGGGTGATTCATTTGTCCCATCTTTGGGGTACCCTATAGTTTAATGTCGTACAACTAGGACCTGGGGTTCCTTATGGGGAAGGGAACCATAACATACCATTTAGGGTCGTGCTTCTAGGACCAAACTCCCAGACTAATTTTTCATGATGTCATGGTGGATCCCCTACTGAGACCCCTGAGCTAATGTGAGCTATGCTTAGTGTGATAATTAAGGGATTACAAGGATTCCAAATCACCACTTAATAATATCATAATCCATGTCAGGGAGCATTTTATACTTAGACCAATGATACATAGTTTAACATCATGCAACAAGAATGAATCCCATACAGTTTATCATCATGTGGGGTGGATATAGGGTAATCCCAATGTGAGAGAAGGGAAATATGATTACCATTAATCAGCCTTATAAAGGGGACTTGTATAGGTATTATCCACTTTGATTCAATTCATGCACAAAAAATGGGACATTTCAATACCTTCTATGGTTGAGTCCAGATCGTAGACTTCAGGTCCACCACACATCTTTTCAGGGGGAATCCAAGTTATGAAGGATTACCAATGAACATTACATGTAGAGGTTTTTCCTTATATGGGAAGGGAAGGTATTTTTCTTGAGGTGGACGAGCCAAGATAAGAATATAAGAATTACCATTGTGTGGTTCAATTTAATTTCCTGTAACCAGGACACTTAGGGCCTTGCAGTTTAGTGTCATGCGATAAGGATGTTGGCAACACATTTTACTATCATGTAGGGGAGAAAACTTGTCACAGAGACGATAAATAGCTTTGAGTTAATCCTGGTCAGGATATTCTAGAATTATTTAAACATGAGTGATGATAGAAGGTGTAAACTATAGTCTCAGGGGGGGGGGTAGTTAGATTAGGAGGAATGGAATGGGTATTGGAAGCCATTTGGTGTACGGAGCTAGGAAAGGAATCCTGAGGTATAATTATCCTTTGATTGATGGCTATTTTTAGGAAACATATGTAGAGCCACCAGGGCATGATGTGCATAGTCAAACAAAGGTGTCTGCAGGACACTGTCCTTCCATTTCTGATGGCCATGTATGTTTATGGAGATCTAAGATTTCCTGAGGTAAGGAGTTTGAAAAATGGGAAAGATGTGTTTGGGAATGTAAGAAATATTCAGACCATGATCAACAATGAATTAATAAAGATTATACATAGATATGAATCTTATGCAGGTTAAGGCATGATCTTTTGACCCCTTCCGAGCATCGGAATTCAGACTTGGAAATTGCATCATCTCTTTGAATTTTCTATGCATGAGATTGGGGCATGTTTGAGATCCCGTAACACTAAGAATCGGGCTTCACATGACTCTTGAGGAACCTTTCAGTTTAATGTCATGAGGTTAGGACCTTTTATGGATTCTCATGTGCAAGTTCAACCTGTACATAGAGGAAGGGGAATTTTTTTTTAGGTGTCTGGACCAAGATAGAGGATTCGGGGGTCACTACATATCCTATAAGCACCGAAATCAAGACATATGTAGTTATACACATTACCTGTAGATATCTGATCCACATGTAGGGAAATGAGAGGGTATTTTTCTTTAATTGGTGGCTAGACTTAGATGTTTTAATCTGAGCGTCACTACATATACTGCAAGGACTGGAATCAAGCCATACATAGTTCTAAATGTTCCCTATACTGATCTAACTCAGATGTAGGAGTATGGGAATTTAGATTTTTTTTGATATAGGTGTTGGGTCTATCGTATTCCTCTATGGTTTGTTTACATATGGGAATCCTTTCCATTGATCCTAAGCTCACATGAGTTGTACTCGATGTGAGAAACAAGGAGTGACAAGGATTTCCCAAATAGTATGGGATGATAGAGGATATAATAGGGGAATTTTATTTCATATAATGGTTGGGCCAAGGTCAAGGGTCAAGGTGTTGCTACTTATCCCACTGATGAATTAGAATTAATCCATACGAAGTTCTTTGGAAACCGTGCAGTTTAACGTCTTGTGATAAGGACGAACTCCATACAGTTTAATGTCATGTGGTTAGGATAATTTTGACCCTGCAGTTTAGAGTTGTGTGATTAGGATGATTTATGTTATGCGGTATAACACATTGCAACTAGGATGCTATGTTGTGTAGTTTAGAGTCATGCATCTAGGACATAAATGTTCCCTATAGAGGTCTGGTCCACATGAAGGGAAATGAAAGGGTATTTTTCTTTAATTAGTGGATGGACCCGGTTGTTTTAATCTGGGCATCAATATGTATCCTGAAAATGTAGGAATAAATCCATACATAGTTCTAAATGTTCCCTATACCGATCTGACTCGGACATAAGAGTAGGGGAATTTTGGTTGCATCTTCTATGAGTGTCAGGTCTATCATATTTCTCTATGGTTTGTTTATGTAAGGGAATCCATGTCGTCGATCCTAAGCACATGTGAGTTGTACTTGATGTGAGAAATAAGGAAGGACAAGGATTTCCCTCATAGTATGGGATGATAGAGGATGTAATAGGGGCATTTTGTTTCATATGATGGTTGGGCCAAGGTCGAGGGTCAAGGCGTTGCTATGTATCCCACTAATGAATAAGAATCAAGCCATATGTAGTTCTTTTTAAATCGTACAGTTTAACATCTTGCAGTAAGGACAGACTCCATATAGTTTAATATTGCATGGTTAGGACAATTTTGACCCCGCAGTTTAGAGTTATGAAATTAAGATGATTTATGCTATGCGGTTTAACATCTTATAGCTAGGATGCTATGATGTGCAGTTTAGAGTCAAACAATGAGGACATAAATGTTCTCTACAGAGTTCTAGTCCACATGTAGGGAAATAAGAGGGAATTTTTATTTAATTGGTGACTGGACCTAGATGTTTTAATCTGGGCATCACTACATATCATGTAAGGTTAGGAATCAAGCCATACATAGTTCTAAATGTTCCCAGTGCCGATCTAACTCAGACGCAGGAGTAGGGGAATTTTGGTTTCATCCACTATGGGTGTTGGATCTATCGTATTCCACTTTAGTTTTTTACGTAATGGAATCCCTTCCACCAATCCTAAGATCACGTGAGTTGTACTTGATGTGAGAAACAAGGAGCGACAAGGATTTCCCTCGTAGTATTGGGTGATATAGGATATAATAGAGGAATTTTGTTTCATATGTTGGTTGGGCCAAGGTCAAGGGTCAAGGGATCGCTATGTATCCCACTGACAAATGAGAATCAAGCCATATATAGTTCTTTGGAAACCATGTAGTTTAAAGTCTTACAGTAAGGATATACTCCATATAGTTTAATATCATGTGGTAAGGACTATTTTGACCCTACAGTTTAGTGTCGTGTGATTGGGACAATTTATGAAATGCAATTTAACATATTACAGATAGGATGCTTTGTTGTGCAGTTTAGAGTCATGTAACGAGGACATAAATGTACCCTATAGAGGTATGTTCCACATGTAGGGAAATGAGAGTGAATTTTTATTTAATTGGTGGATAAACCCATATGTTTTAATCTAGGCATCACTACATATCTTTCAAGGGAACAAATCAAGACATACGTAGTTCTAAATGTTCCATGTACCAATCTAAATCTAATGAAGGAGTAGGGGGATTTTGGTTTCATCTGCTATGCATGTTGGGTCTATCGTATTTCTATATGGTCTGTTTACATAAGGTAATCATGTTCACCGATCTTAAGATCATGTGAGTTTTACTCGATGTGAGAAACAAGGAGTGACAAGGATTTCCCTCATAGTATGGGATGATAGAGGATATAACAGGGGAATTTTGATTCATATGATGGTTGGGCAAAGGTTGAGGGTTAAGGCGTCACTACATATCCCACCGATGAATGAGAATCAAGCAATACATAGTTCTTTGGAAACCATTTAGTTTAACATCTTACTATAAGGACAGACTCCATACAGTTTAATGTCACGTGGTTAAGACAATTTTGACACTTTAGTTTAGCATCGTGAAATTAGAATGATTTATTCTATGTGGTTTAATGTCTTGAAACTTGAATTCTATGGTGTGTAGTTTAGAGTCATGCAGTGAGGACATAAAAGTTTCCATTATGCGAAGTACTTCTTTAGAAACATTACAGTAGTGGAAGCTATGATGAGCTATCCATCCATTAATATCAAAGAATATGCTCCATTAGAGTAGAATTTATGTATGAAATATGGTCCCTCCCATTTTGGATCACGTTTTTCGGGTTTCTTCCTAAGTATCATTGGTGTTCTAAGGACCAACACCATCTCTCCTTCGAGGAAAGACTGGAGGCGAACATTTATATTGAATGCTCGTGCAATCTGATTTTCATAGACTTAAAAATGGTGAAAAGTGTGGAACCTTTTCTCATCCAGATGCTCCAACTCATCAAACCATTTCTAGGATTGCTTATCCATGTATAGTTGATCACAAACGGTAATGCAGAGTGTTGAAAATTGATATTTGATGGGAAAAACCACCTCTATCCCATATACTAATGAATACAGGGTTTCTTGGGTTGTATTGTGGGTCATGGTCTCATAATCCCATAGAGAATGAAGGATATTGTCTGACCACAATTTCTTATCCTTTTTCACCATCCTCTACAGTATATTGGATATAGTCTTTTTGAAAGCCTCTATCTTCCCATTGGCTGCAGCATGGTAGCGGGATGAATAGTTGGCTTTGACTCCATACTCATGGTATAACTTTCCCAACTCAACAGGGTGTAAATTGGTGCCATTTTTTTGTCAGTATTGTATGAGGGACAGAAAATCTGGTAATGATGTTGTCTTTCACAAAGCTAAAAATTCTTTTTTCCTCAAACTCTTTAAGGGGTACTACTTTGGCCCATTTGGAGAAGAAGTCAGTTTTTTTGAGAATGCACATGAATTGTATGGATATGGAGGGAGGATATAACCCCACAACATCCATCCCCTATATAGAAAATGGGCAGAAGTACTTATCTCTATAAAGTATCTCCAGTTGTTGGTGAATAAAATTGGAATGCACTTAGAAAGAATGACACTTCTTGGTGAATGTGGCATAATTATATATCATAGTGAGACAATAGTATCCAAGCCTTAGAATTTGATGGGAGAGCTTGGTTACTGATTGGTGTGATCCAAAATCTATAGTGTACACTTCTGTCATGATGACAACAATCTCTTCTCCATTGATGCACCTGTGAAGGAACCTGTCAAGGCCTCATTTGTAGAGAACCTTTTCTTGGCTTGCATTATTGTACAAGAAAAAATTGACTACCCGTCTCTAGATCTATTCTCTTCCATCCCTATCTGGTGGGAGTTTCCCCCTCTAGAAGTAATTTTCAATGGGATTCATCAAGATGGTGATGTTACCATAAGGATCAGAAACATGGCTAATCTCTTCGATTTTCTCTTTGTTGTTCTAAATTAATGGAAAGACCATCTAACAGTGGGAAATACTAATAACTGTTTCATCCTGGTCTGGATCATCTAGGATTGTAGTTGTATTTTACAATTCAACGTCTTGAGGATTTTGTGACTAGGGGACACAAGTCAGCATTGGTTCTGATGGTAATTCTACCATCAGATCTCAAACATTGTTCATTAAGGGGGCCAATACCTCTTTCTTAATGGAATAGTCACCATTGACCTTCTTGATGACCAGATCTGAATCACATTTTATCCTTAGGCATTCGGATCGCGCATGAAGCACTAGCTCTAGGCCTACAATGAGGGCACGATATTCTACTTCATTATTTGTGAACCCTTTTGATAGAAGGAAGGAGTAAGGCAAGATGACATTTTCTAAGGATATGAGTATGACACCCATCCCTACTTTGTTGAGCTTGGTATGATCCAAACTTTTCCCCATCAGGCTTCTGGAAGCATCGTCAAAGTAAATTTCCCCTACCTAGGGGACTTCTGGGATGGAGAATACTTCTTCATCAAAAAGTTTAGTATCCAATGGGATCATTTTGTCTGAAGGGTGCTCCACCAAGAAGTTTTCTAACGCTTGTCCTTTTACGGATCTATGGGGAATCTACCGTATGTCAAACTATTATAGGATGACTTCCCACCATGATAGGAATCCAGTTAGAATAGTTCTACTGAGGATATACTTGAGAGGGTTGTAGTGGGAGACCAAATTGACCTCATGGTGCTCCAGGTAATTCCTTAATTTCTGAACTACAAAGATTAGGGATAAGTAGTTCTTTTTAATTCTTGAATATCGAGTTGCAGCATCGATCATTTTTAGATGAGGTAATAGAGATTTTTATCACTACAGATATTATTCTTCTGCATGAGGAAAGTTCCTAATGACCATTTTAAGGTGGTTACATACAAAATGAGTGGCCTCCCCTCAACTGGTGGCACCAGGACTGGTGGGATTATGAGATATATTTTGATATTGTCGAAAGCTTCTTGAAAATCATTATCCCACTCATATGTAACCCCTTTCTTCATTAACCTAGTGAAAGGTAAACATTTACCTACAAGGTTGGCTATGAAGCACCAGATGTAGTCCAGGTGCCCCTGGAGACCCCTCAACTTAGTGAGGTCGCAAGGTGGAGACATACCAAGGATGGAATTTATCTTCTCAGGCTCAACTTTGATGTTACGATGGAGTACGACGAAGCTGGTGAATTTCCCAAAGGTAACACCAAAATCACAATTTAAGGTATTAGTATTTAAATTGTGATGTTATAGTTTTTTGAAGACAGTTTCAAGATCTATTAGGTGGTTCGAGCACTTTCGTGATTTAACCAACAGATCGTCAATGTATCTCTCAAAAAATTTTCCCAAGAAGGGATTAAAAATGTGATGCATGGTGCACTGATATGTAGTGCTTGCATTTTTCAAACCAAAGGGAATTACCTTATAGAAGAACAATCCTTAGGGGACCCTAAAAGTAGTGTATTCTTCATCTTCTTGGGCCATTCAGATCTAGTTTTATCTAGAATAGCCATCCATGAAAGACAGGGTCCCATATCTGGCGGTTACATCGATCAATAATTATGTGATCGGGACTGGGAAATCATCTTTCAGGCAGTGCCGATTGAGGTCCTTGAAGTCAATGAAGACTCTTATATGTATATTCTTCTTTTTTACAGGGACTATGTTTTCTAGCTAGATTAGATATTGGACATCCCAGATAAAGTTATATTTGATTAGTTTGTAAACTTCAGCCTCTATTTTGGTAGCATGTGTCAGGTGGGTCTTTCTGCAGCCTGCTTATAGCCATGATGGTTTTTCAAAAGACCAAGATGATGAGTGGCAACCATAGAATTGAGGACTAGAATTTTTGTGTAATTATAGAAAAACACATCTCAATTCTTCTTTATGAAGGAGGTATATGCCTCTTACTCTTAGAAGGGTATAACCACACTAATTAGTGTGGGTCACTGGTCGTCTTCGGTGTCCCGGTTTATCTCCCTCAGTTCATCAATTGTGGTGGAGACAACTTCAAATGAAAGAGGGGCATCTTTGAGGTATTATTCTTCATCTTATTCATTATCTTCTTCCTATTCTAATGGATAGATTATTCTCGATATGAACTCTATGGTGTTGGGAGAGAAATCATAGCTCCGATTTATAGAAACTGAAATAGATCCTTCTGCCTCGAATGACTGTGGGGAATTCCCTAAAGAGGGTGGGATTTCCTTGCTTTCTTTTAGTGATATGACATCATCTTATGCCTTAGTAAGTACAAAGGGAACTGTCTGGGGTCCTGAGGATGGGATGTGATAATTTTCTTTTCTAATACTTCCCTATCATCATAGGGGCTAGCTTGTTTTTTAGTGTCTTTGGACTTGGCGACCATAAAAAAAATCATGAAGACGGTTGATTCTGTATCTAAGCTTGAAGTTATTCACTCAACCTAGTTGATAGGTAATGCATAATTTTCCCCTTGTTTTTTAAAGGGATCGATGGAATCTATTTCCAATCCATTTGGGGTAGTGATCCAATCAACGTCATCATCCAAATACAACTTCTTTTTCAGTTCATGTAACCCTACATCGATGTAATGTGACTCACAAGATTCAAATGGGGATTTATCAGCATGCAATGTCCAGTTTTTCCAATTAGTGAAATATTTGATGAACTGATGGAATGATGAGGGAATTGCAGCATGTAGATGTAGCTAGGGCCTCCCCAATAGTACATTTAAGGCCATACTTTATCACACTACCAGGAACTTGGAATTATAATTGAGGTTTATAAGACATGTTTTAATCTTGATTTGTCCCAACAACTTCTACTCGCTTTTGTCATATCCCAGCAGAGTTGTGGTGCAGGGTGTCAGAATTTCCTCATCGTAGCCCAACCAACGAAGTGTTCTTAGTGGGATGTGGTCGAATCAAGGTCCATTTTCGATAAAAATTCCCTGAACATCAATGTCATTTATCTTTCCAAACACATACAAGGGTTTGATGTACCCTTGCTTGATGGAGTCTTCAACCTGATTTATGAAGGAGATGACATCGTGGAATTCTTCAGGATTGGTCTCTGTCTAATAGAATTCAGCCACTGCTGCTTTGACCTCAAATTCCTAGGGACTTAGTAAGCCTTCAATGAGTGCCTCCCTAAGGTATGCAGACAGACTCAAGGAATCCAAGATCGATAGATTTTCTGGTACTGAGGCTGGCTGTTTCAAAATATCATATTTCTTCTCTAAGTTCGGCACTTACTGACTTGGGGATTCTCTTTCGTGGATGCTTTAGGGGCTTGAACTATGGTTGTAGATTGTCTAACCACTAAGGCAGGAGCTGATGGTGCTGTTGTGCTTTCCGGGTTTGGCTAAATTGGTCTTCCTTGGGTGATTTGACATTTTTTCTTCCTCTGACAGATACTCTAAGATGATTTGGCTCAGATTTCTTCTAGTGGGGGCATAAAAACACTTCAGTTTCTGTTTTGTCTGATGGAGGGTTCTTCTATGAGTTTCCACAACATTAATGGTTTGAGTTAAGGCGTGGCTAGGAATTTGACTCCTACCACAATCATGCCTTCCAGGAAACCCTCACCCTTTGCGGTCTCTTCCTATGGCTCTTTGGTTAGATGTAGGGAATTCAGGTTTGTGGCCATAGTCTCCATTAGATAATAGGTCCATCAACTGAATAACATTAATGGAGTTGAAGATCATTTCTTGATTTGACATCGATTATGTGTGAATTTCTTCTTCTGATGGTTCTGTTTGGCGAGGTGGTTATAGTTGTCTCATTTGGAAGGGCGGTGTTTGTTGTCTCAAGTTTTCTGGCATAAATTCAGAAAGTTTTAAGACCATATTTGTATTTGGTGTAGGCACATCTTTTTTCCCCTAATTTCTACCCTTTTGAACCCCAGAGGGTTGTGGAGCTGAGGATGATGGCTGTGTTGCATCAGGAGCCATTGGGGGCATAGATGGTTTCTTCAAAGTCACCTGGAGGATTTCAGGAGCTCGGTTGACTATTTTATGAGTCATCCAACTGTCAAATTTTTTATCCTTTTTGTTGGTGACTGTTTTCCATTCTCCTTCATCTATTGGGTCTAAGGTGGAAACATACACCACTTGTGCTAGCGGCGGACCCAACTTTACATGTCCATAATCCACCATCTTTTTTAGGAGATCATTGAAGATGGAAAATTACTAGAAGATGTGTCCTAGTATCTGGTGATAAGGATAATAATTTTGATGGTCGTCGAGTGATCGCACCGCGATTCACTGTTTCATTTTCACCCTTACACCACTATGCTAAACTTGTTTTATATTGAAAATTATAAAAATAACAAAATATTTCATTCCCTGTTTGAGTCATTTATTTTGTCTTTATCACTATTGAAAAGTTAAATGTTACTTGTTTTGATGATTCTATAGCAGGAGGAGGTGATTTGGAGGCCATAGAGATGATCTAGAAGGAAAATGGGCCAAAATTGCATGGGTCCCACAAACCCTACGCACTATTGGGTAGATTATGAAAACTCTGTGCATCCAAATTGGCTGAGATTTTTTTCCTAGTCCAAAATTCAATTATCTACAACTCTAATGAATACAAAAAAGCCCCATTCAGCAAATAAGGGGACCAAAGGAAGTGATCTGTCCAGGACACCATATCTGCACAGAGTCAAAAGTTGTGTGTTGTGTGCTATCCATATCTTGAGTTTTACGTGTCCAAAGGGATCCAAAATTTCGGTGGAGATATAAAAGACGCGGCGAAACAACTTTATAGTTTTTTCAAAAGCTATTGAAGATTTTTTAGAGGCTGAAAACAATGTGAAAAGTGGTTTTACACAATTTATTTTCCCAAAACCACTTCCCATTTTTCCTATAAAAGAGCACCATAGGTACCTCATTTGGGGAGTTCGAACCAGGATCCAAGATCTGCAATTTTGGAGTCTAAGAGAAGTATATTCATCATTATAGAAGTTCTAGAGGCCCCTATCATCATAGGTAGATCAAGGATGAAGAAGGAGTTCCACCCGAGCCTCCTCCTCCTCTTGATGGTGATCTAAATGGTGGACAATCATTTCAAGGGAGCTACACAAAATTGGGAGGGAGTTCTAGCACATGTTCTTATACTAGTTTTGTATAATTTGTGTGTTTAATATTTCACTTATTCTATATCTTGACATGCTTCCCCCATGATTAAATTTCATTTGATATAATTAAGTGGAACACTTTTTATTTCAACACCTATTCAGTTGAGATTTCAAGTCAGAATCTTGGGTTATTTCGATTGGACAACACAATAATCCCATTTATCTCACACATAACTAAGATTTAAGTATTATTTAGTATACCTTTTATTCTATGTTTGATAACCAAATATTGTCAATATGACTATTGTGTCAAGGGGTGGTTCTTTAAGCATCATTTGAAGAGTCAAGAGGGGAGTCAAGGTCTTGACAACCTTCAACCAAAGAATTAAACAAAACCATGTTAAATTTTCAGAACAATTAACTATCCAAGATGTGTAGTGAACTTGAAATGATATTCTTATCTCATAATTATTAATACAACACCTTTATTTATCAACTATTTAACTCTTTAAATAACTAATTTACTTAAATATGTTTTCGAAACCACCCCCCTGTTTTAGTAATTCTTATTAAAAATAAATACTAAAAACCTATCAACTCTCCTTGAGAGATGACCTAGGGTCTTCCCTAGACTATAAATAAATCTTAAAATCATAATAAATTTCCCGTGTCATGACAACATGGTCAAATGTTGGCACCATTGTCGAAGATTTATTTGGTTTTAGTGCATGTTTTTGATAATTTTCTTCGTAAATTTTGCGAATGTTTTTTTTTGTTTTATCTTATACCTTTACATTTATTTTTGTGTTCTAATTTATCTCTTGTTTAGGTTCTTTGTATGATGTGTTCTACTTTGAGAGACTTAAAACCTTTTAAACCTAAACCGGAGAGGATCCTACATCAGCGACCCCAAGACACACAAGAGGAACCTTTGAAGGAGGATGCACAAAACATCAACACTCATCTTGATCCTTCTTCTTCTTCTTTGGAAACCCACATTAAAACTGAAATTAATGTGAATAAAATGAATGAAAATAATAGAAAACTAAAATAACTAACCTCTCCTGATGTTGATATCCAACCCACCTATATTCAATTACAAGTTGAGGCACACAATTTTGAACTAAAATCTAGTTTTTTTGAAAAAGCATATAGCATTAATGACAAAGATCAGCAGAAGTACATGCACGAAGCCATGAAGGAAAATTGTCCAGGTAGAGCTGGTTAGTGTCGAATGGGCCTGAGGATGCTAGCTGATGGGCCACATTGTTCCCTTCCCTTTTGGTGAATTAGAAGGTGTACAATGAGAAACATTGGCTGAGTGAGAGAATTCTCTTGACAATGGCGCCAAACGACTGGAGTCTGCCGTCGTTGTGATTGATAGCATCAATAACAGAAATACAGTCAGAATCAATGATGATGTTGCCCCATCCACATTCAATAGCGAGCATCATACCAGCAAAGATGGTCTTGGATTCAGTGACACCTAGTTCCCAGAATGTCTGATGTGGTTCATACTTAGTAGCAAGGATTTTCCCCAGATGATTTCGGGCAAGAAGGCCGAGGGAAACAAGCCCTACTTTTGGAAGCAACGCGTCCACATTGATCTTGAGAATCCCTTCCATTGGGGGATTCCAGGGAGTAGGAGGAGAGGGGGAGACACTTGGTATAGAACATCCATTGTGTCCTTCCTAAACTTTAATCCAAGAGGTAGCACGATCAATCCAGAATTTGGGGGGTCTGTGGGTATGATGAAAAATAGCATCGTTGCACCGGACCCAAATAATCCAGGCCGGAGTGCAGAGTGAACCAACATCAGCCGGGGAGAGAGAGGAGTACCAATGCATCAGAAGATCAGGAAGGTCAGAGGCCAATGCCAGCGAAGCAGAAGAAGCCGAGCCCCATAGATTCTAGATTTTCTTAGCTCCCAGGCAGCAAATGATAGCATGACAAGGGGTTTCAGGAATGTTCGGGTAGAAAGGGAAAAAGGAGATGTTGGCCATATGTTGAAGAACGAGAAGGCTCATTGTTAGGAGAGTACCCATACAAACCTTCCACTAGAAATGTCAAATTTTTGGGGGGACGTTGAGCGACCAGATCAATTTCCAATGACCCTTATCCCTGCCAACTGGGTGGATTCCAAGAGCAAGTCTGTAGCTGGATCTCACTGTGTAAACAACCGAAATGTCATTATTCCAAAAGCAATGGTCAGGGCCTGTGTCTGGTATCTAGGGGATGCTGAGGATAATTCTTTTATCTCTTTCGTTAAACCATTAGAGGATCTTATCCAAACACCACCCTTATCCCCGGTCGGAAAGGAGGCAGCTGACAATGGCATCTTCCAGACCTGGTTGGGTGGGGGATATAGCCCATAAACCATCCTTATCAACAAGCCAGGGATCAGAACAAATTTTGATAGATGAACCATTTCCAATCTTCCAACTCAATCCTTTATCCAGGATCATTTCCCCCCCTAAATGCTTCTCTAGAGGAAGTTGGGATGAGGACCAAGAGAGGAAGCATGAAAGTCCGTGTGGGGAAAATACTTAGCTCGTAGAACTCGCACACAAAGAGATGAAGGGTGGTCGATAAGGCGCCATCCTTGCTTTTCCAAAAGTGCGTCATTGAAGATAGGAAGATTTCGAAACCCCATCCCACCCTCTGATTTGGGTTTGCAGAGTTTCTCCCAGGCCATACAATGGGGTCGATTCCTTCCATCGTGCTTCCACCACCAGAAATTGGTAGTACGTGTGTGTATCTGATCGGTGATGGCCACTGGGATCTTAAAAAGGGACATAAAGTAGTTGGGGACATATTGGATGACGAATTTTATGAGAGTCTCTTTGCTAGATTTCAAAATTATTTTAGGGGTTCAGCCTTGTATTTTAGCCTCAATCCTGTCCACGATGGATGTGAAGATTTCTTTTTTAGACTGGCCAATCACCGTGGGAAGACCGAGATATTTCTAATGTTTAACAACCATATGGATGCCAGCTGAAGTGAAAAGTTCATCCCTCTTAGACAGAGGCACCCCTACGCTGAAGAAAATTTCAGATTTACCATGATTGATTATTTAGCCAGATGCCCTCTCATACTGGCGGATCGCCTGGCAGATCACCCGGCATTCATTAATTGTTGCTCTAGAAAAAAGGAGGCAGTCATCAGCGAAGAAGAGATGTGACACTGGAGGGATAACTCGACAAACTTTTTCCCCATGAATAGACTTAGAAGAAACAGCCCTGGAAATAAGATTAGAAAACACTTCAACCCCTAGGATGAAGAGAAAGGGGGATAGAGGGTCTCCCTGGCAAAGTCCTCAAGAAGGGGTGAAATATTTGGTAAACTCCCCATTGACCTTGATTTTAAACGAGATAGTCGAGACACAGTTCATGACCATATCTGTCCATTTAGCGCAAAAACCCATTTTCTGCATAACGGCTCTAAGGAAGTGCCATTCAACTCTATCGTAGGGCTTGGACATATCCAATTTCCAGGCCATGGTTCCTCTCTTCATCTTGGAGCATGATTTCATAGAGTGGAACACTTCATGGGCCAAAATCATATTATCAGTGATCAGTCTCTTGGCCACGAAGGTGCTCTGATTTTCGGAGATAATATCTGGTAGCCAAGGTCACAACCGATTGACAAGGATCTTTGAGAAGATCTTGTAAGAGACATTACAGAGGCTGATAGGTCGAAAGTCAGGGATCACCATAGGTTTCTTGATTTTGGGGATGAGAACGAGGATAGTTTCATTGATGGACACAATGCTGGTGCTTCCAGCCCATATATTTTTAATCATATTGCAGATGTCAGGACAGATTATGTGCCAGTATTGCTTAAAAAATAGGGCGTGGAACCAATCTGGTCCCGAAACCTTGGTGGGATGAAGATGTTTCAATTCCAAGAATATCTCGTCATCTTTCACATCTTTGGAGAGCTTTTTATTGATCTCTTCAGTGATCATAGGTATGATACATTCTTCAACCTCAGTAGACATGAATGGGGTTCCTGCAGAGAAGATGTTCTGGTAAAATCTATTCAAGGTCTCATGGATACCATTGGTGTTAGAAACTTTGCTTCTATCGGGCTGTGATAAGCAGGTAATGGAGTTTTTTCGATGCTTGGCTGAAGCTTTCTGATGAAAATACTAGGTGTTAGTGTCCCCTTCTTTGATATGGTTGTCCCGCACGCGCTTAGCCCAGAAACTTTCCTTGATACATAAGGTTGTGTCCCGCTCTCTTTGTATGGTGCCAATCTTATAGAGATTGCAATTGGATGGGGGTTGTTTGAGGAGAAAGTTTAGTCTCTTTTAAAGGGCGACGTAGTGCCGGTCAGGGTGTCAGAATTTCTTATTGCTCCACAACCTCAGGTCAGATGCTACCTGTTGGAGGTTGAGGCAAACATCCTCATGAGTACATTTCCAGCTTGATAGGATCACCTCTTCACATTCCTGATCTTTTGACCAGAATATATCAAATCTGAAGGGTCTGATAAAAGGTCTAGTACGTTTTCCATAGATACAGTCAATGAGGATTGGGCAGTGGTATGAGCAGCTTAGGGCCATGTGTTTGATATAAAACATGCTGAACATATTAATCTAATCAGAAGTGCCCAGAAATCTGTCAAGACGCTCAACGATACGGGTACCTTCTGAGTTGCCACAGAACCAAGTATATGGATTTCCTGAGTACCCAAGATCAACCAGGTTCGCCCTGGAAACTGCATCCTTGAAGCATGGCATCGAAACTGAAGTTCGGATGGTTCCACCCCTATTTTCCTTATGGAACATAATCTCATTGAAGTCTCTGACGAACAAAATAGGGCTCAGTAAGTTAACTCGTATCTTTCATAGAAGATCCATGACTTAACCTTGTCACTATGGGATGTCCAGCCATAGAAACCCACAAAAGTCCAGGGTGGGTGAAGGTCCGTATGAATAGTCGCTGCCACATGGTGTGGGGAGAAGGACAAAATTTTGACATCAACATTGTCCTTCCAAAGGAGATAGAGTCCCTTGGAATGGCCTTGTCTAGGCACCGGGAAACAGCCTTGGAAGCCGCACTTCATAGAAATACCATTGGTTTCCTTGCATTCCAGTACGGTTTCAGACAGAAAAACCATATCGGGGTGACTTTGAGCGCAATTGTGCTGAAGCATGCGAACCGTTTGGGGGTTTTCAAGCCCACGACAGTTCCAACATAAGACAATAATTGCTCTAGGTGGGGATGGGACTCTCCCGCCACTGCCTTTGGTATCTCTGAACTTACTTTTACATCTGTCGTTTTCCATCTTTTAGTGAGGTTCCTTCTTAATTGACATGTTTCATTTTGTCTCTTCCTCACCCTGAGTTTTGGGTCTTCTGTGTGCCCATCACTCTCACCTCATTGCCTTCTTTTCCATGCTCAATGGGTGATTGGACACATTAGTGAAGGTCCCGACATTCCATGTTCCTTCATCGTAAGAGTGCTAGTTGTGATCAAAGGTGGGTCAGGGTCCGGATCTGGTGGTTCGACGTGCATCAGCATCGGCTTTGAGCAATATGACGGGGAATTTTGTTGCATCAGCACCAACATTGCCGATATTGGAGAATTGTCCCTCATGGGTTTTGGTTGAACTCCAGCTTCTCTCTGAGTGCCAGCTTCTCCCTGAGTGGGAGGGTCATCATTTGGGGAATTCATTGGTCAAGGCATTAAGGCTTTTTTCAGGTACGGGGTTTGTCGGACTAGAATGTTCCAAAGTGAGATGGTCACGGTCTTTTTGTTTTTCCGTCTCCGGGTTGAAAGCATGTTTATTTGTTTTGTCATGGAGCCAGGGGCTATACTGAAGGATAGCGTTACCCACATCACTCTTATGTTTAGTGGTGAACGTTCTTTCCAGATGGCCAAGGCAACCACAGTGAAAGCAGAAGATTGGGAGTTTCTCAAACTTGAATTATATCCAAGTGTTGGTATCTTCAATCTTTAAGAACATTCCCCTCATAAGTGGCTCTGACACATCAATCTCCACCTTAATTCGAACATTGGGGCCCCATTGTATTGGGTCTGAACTATCCCATTCAAGAAAGTTCCCAAAACTGTCCCCAATTCCCCTCATTGACCATTCCAATCTTGCATGGAAGGGGATTCCTTTAATTTGTATCCAGAAGGGGGAATGCGTTAAAATTAATCACTGGATATCCCCCCTTTTAAATCTTCCATGAGAAGGAGTTGATTATCTAAGGACCACGGTCTGCTATGCAAGATTTTATCTCTATTTCTCTCTTTAAAGAACTCAAAGATGAAGCGGTTTATCCCTACTTCCCAAATAGCCACTCCTGACTCAAGTTTCTAGATATTCTATAGGGTGTTCTTGAGCGCCCCCTAATTAACCAATATGTTTTCCACAAACTTCCCCACCACGAGCAGAGACAAGCACTTTTCTAGGAATGTGTCTTCGTTTTGTTGTGCCTCAATTGTTGCCTTTTCTTTGTCCGTCAGGGCCAACCTCTTCCATTGATTGACCAACTCCTCATCCATGATGCACAAAAGATTTCAAAGACACCAGTGGGCCGATGTCTTAGTAGCCCCATGCCCTCACTTGGGTAAAATCCCGGTGCCACGAAGGGATCCCTAAGCCGTATGCCCCAAGGCAGCCTCTATCCACAAATCACACCCTTGGCCAGGCTTCACGACCAACATAGTCAAATGTGTCTCTTAGTTGGCCACATCCAAGAACCTCTCACTACAACACACCCCAATCTTCATGGGGCAAGACCCCTGACGGACCTTCGGCCTTCACATCACAACACGTGCTTCGCTGCGACACATTTCACACCAGGACCACATCACGCCACTTCGCAGCTGAGCTTCGCAGCAACAACAAGGGGATGATCTTATACCCACCGGTCCCCACCTTCAACACTATGTCTGACCTGCCAAATGGATCAAACCCCCACAACTTGATCAGCACAACAGCCACTTCACGAGCATACACATCACGGACAAACAACGTGGATGAAACTCACGAGAGGCACTTCGCAAGGCAGACCGCACCGCGACATCCGCTTCGCGGTCTCTCAGTGCATTGAATTGTCACGGAAGGAGCTTCGCGATTCTAGACCAGTTCGTGACGGAGACTTCACGAATCAAGGAGAACAAATCCGACAGTAGAACAATGCTCAATTCACAACAGTAGGGAGAGAATCAAAGGGTGAAGAACTCCGCAGACTCAGTTTGCTGTAGAAGGAGATTCACGAGCTAGAATCCCTTCGCGGCGGACACTTTGCGAATCAGGGAGAAAGAAAACCTACAACAGTGCATAATCCACTCCACGACAGCGGGAAGAAGAGAAATAGAGGGAAAAAAATGAATCCTCGAATTCAATATTTCCTCGAGACTTTGGGCACAAGGATCTGACTCCGAAAGGGGACTTGTAGAAGGGACAGGGTTCCACAAGAAGATGGTGAAGTCAGGAGATGAGGACTCACAGATCTAGAGTGATGGTGATGAAAGAGAATGGGGAGATGGAGACATATTCCCTCACACAAAACTGGTGCCGGCATGGGGGGTGACGACAGAAGGATCTTCAGGGCCCCGAGGGAGGCCTGATCCAATTCTTGAGTCAAAGAAGAGAAGATGAGGGAGAACCAGTTTCTTCCAGAGCACAGACAATGAGAACCGGGAGCCGGAAAGGGAGAAGGGAGGCAGAACGTGAGATCCCGCAGCGACGAGATGGGGAGAGACAAAGGAAGGAGGAGAGAACCAGAGACATCGGAGCTGGGAAGGAGCGAACAACACAGATCTAGGGCGGGGTACGCGAAGGGAGACGGCGCTGCCGGAACCTGAGAGGACAAAGAAACTAAAACCCTAGGAATTTCTAGGAGGGAGCTCTCACGCAGGAGAGACTCTGAAATTAACTAAAATCTAGTTTAATTCATCTATTACCAAGATTCCATGGACTTCCTAGAGAGGATCCACACAATCATTTAAAATAATTTCACACTGTGTGTTCTACATTAAAACCTTCAAATGTGGATGAAGAATAAGTAAAGTTAATGGAATTACATTTTTTATTATAAGACACAAAAAAATATTGGTTATATTATGTTAGTTCCCCAATAAGAGGCTAGGCAGACATGAATCACCTTTTTCTTGAAAAATATTTCCCAGCCACTGAAACTACAACAATAAAGAAAGAAATTTGTGGGATAAGACAATATCAATGGGAAACATTTCATGAATATTGGTAATGCTTTAAAAGGTTATGTTCAAGTTTCCCACACCCCCCAAATAAGTGATCAACTTTTAATTCAATATTTTTATGAAGGTTTAATCCATATTGATCAAAATATGATCGATGCTACTGCAGGTGGTGCGCTAGTTGATAATACCCCAATTGCTGGAAGGAACCTGATTGAGAACATGGTTCAAAACACACAACCATTTGGTTCAAGGTCCAATGTCCTGATTTGAGGTGTCTATGAGGTGCAAAGTACTAAATTCGAGAAGAAGGTGGACACAAAGTTCGAAGTGGTAAGTACCCTTCTTCGACAACTTGCTATTTCTTAAGGGAAATCCCAATCTCCTCCTCCCACCCATTATGGTATATGTTATTCTGACACCCACTACTCTGACCAATGTCCTCAATTGAGGGAAGAATCTGAGAGCTGTGAGGAAATATTTCCAGGCTGTACCTATAAAAAACCCTTTAGAAAAGAACCTTACTATCCATGCAACTCTGGGTGGAAGGAGAACCAAGCCTATAGGCAAGGGGGTATTCAAACCAACCTTAACAACAATAGACCAATCAGGGTAGAGAGTCATCCACCACCACCACTTAGAAATCCTCAACCACCACAAAGGACTTTCCAATAAAACCCTCAAAAACCTGAGCCTAGCCTAGAATATATGATGAAAAAAATGGCTTCCAACAATATCCAATTTCAACAAACCACTCAGGAAGGTATACAAGACCTCAAAACCTAATTAGGCCAACTAGCTAACTCAGTGGGTGAAATTCAAAGTCACGGATCAGGTAAAATTCCCTCTCAACCAGTAGTTAACCCTAGGAATAAAGGAAATGTCAGTTCCACAACCCTTAGGAGTAGAAAAAAAACTAGAAAGTAAAATGAATCCTCCATTAGAGTCATCCCATCCCGAGGAAACCTCCATCCCAACCATTAAAACTGTTCCAAATGTTGAAGAACCTTGTCCTGAGAGAAGCCTTTCCAAAGGAAAGAGTGTGTATATTGATGAGTCACATAGCCCAACCATTCCTCTTCCATTTCCTCAAAGGGCCACCCAAACAAGAAAACAAAATGAAACTAAACTTGATAAAGAAATATTGGAAATTTTCAAGAAAGTACAGGTTAACATCCCATTGATTAATTTTGTGAAGAAAATTACATGGTAAACCAAGTTTCTAAAGGAGTTGTGTACACACCGAAGGCGACTTCGAGGTGATAGGAAAGTGATCTTGGGGAGGAATGTTTCATCATTGATAGAGCCATGACTTCCCACTAAGTGCAATGATCTGGAAACATTATCAATTCCATGCACCATAGGGGAGTATTCTCTTTCTAATGATATGCTTGATTTAGGTGCTTCTATAAATGTGATGTCTCACTTTATTTACTCTACATTGCAGGCCGGGGAACTAAATACCACTAGAATTATTGTTCAACTGGCTAACTGGAGTATCACACACCCCTCTGGTGTGTTAGAGGATGTTCTTGTGAGGGTCCAAAATTTAATTTTTCCTGTTGACTTTATGTGCTTAAAATGGAGAATGATAGGATGAATGGATGTGTCCCAATTATATTGGGGAGACCCTTCTTGAAAACCACCAAAACCATAATTAATATCCACAATGGTACATTATCTATGGAATTTTGTGGTGACATATTCCATTTCAACATCCTTGATTCCATGAAGTACCCATCAGAAGAACATTCCTCTCTCTCTTCTAATTCAATTGATGTACTCCCTACCCCTGAAAAACAACTTTTCTTTCCCCTAATCCACTTTATGAGTTTTCTTCATTGATTGAAATTATAGTAAATGAGTCATGAAATGATTGTTGTAGTGGATTAGAAAAATGTCCTGCATGTTTATTAATTGATGATTTATTGAACACTGAGGATCCACTGATCATCGATGATACTGCTAAGCTTGTAAAAGATCATTGATCTATTAAGGATGATACCATTGTGGAGTTAGAAGAGACCAGTGAACTCTCACTTTCACACAAACATCCATCAATCTAGAATCCACCTGAATTGGATCTGAAATAATTTCCTCAAGATTTAAAATATTCATATCTTGAGAATGGAAACAAGTTTCCCATCATCATTGCTAGTTCACTCCCTCCTAAGCATGAATTGTGACTGCTTGAACTTTTGAGGGAGTACAAAAAATATTTGGGATGGACATTTTCTAACATTCTTGGTATAAGCCCATAAATTTGTACACATCATATTTTATTAAATGATGAGGCTAAACCAGTGAGGAAACCACAACATCGACTGAACCCCAACCTCCTAGAAGTTTTGAAAAATGACGTAACAAAATTATTGGATACTGGAATCATTTACCCCATCTCTGACAGCCAATAGGCCTGTCTTGTTCAAGTAGTTCTTAAAAATACTGGCCTTACAATAATAGAAAATGAAAACAATGAATTGGTTCCAACTCGTGTGCAGAATAGTTGGCATGTCGGTATAGACTATCGTTGACTAAACCAACACACTAGGAATGACCATTTCCCTTTGTCATTCATTGACCAAATGCTAGAGAGGCTAGCGAGTAAGTCCCACTATTGTTTCCTTGATGGGTATTCTGGATACTTTCAGATCCATATTTCCCCTGAGGATCAGGAAAAGACAACCTTCACTTGCCCCTTTGGCACATTTGACTATAGAAGGATGCCATTTGGTCTGTGCAATGCTCCGGGTACTTTTCCAATGATGAATGGTTAGTATTTTTTCAGATTACCGGGATAATTACATGGAATTATTCATGGATAATTTCACTGTTTATGGATCTTATTTTGATGAATGTTTGAGTAGTCTTGGTTCAGTACTATGTTGCTGAATTGAAAAGAATCTTTTATTAAATTATGAGAAATTACATTTCATGGTGTGACAAAGTATAGTTTTGGGACATTTCATTTCTGGGGATGGTATCCAAGTAGAAAAATCAAAAGTGGATGTCATATCTTCCCTACCATTCCCAAAAAATGCATGAGATGTGTGATATTTTCTAGGTCATACTAGATTTTACTGTTGTTTCATTTGTGACTTTAGTAAAATTTTAGTCCCCCTCTCCCGATTACTCAAAAAAGAAAAAGAATTTTTTTTATAAAGAATGTGAGGAAACTTTTACTAAGTTAAAATGGAGTTTCATATCACCCCCAATAATCCAACCACCTCGGTGGGATTTACCATTTGAGCTCATATGTGATGCCTCTAACTATGCAGTTGGGGAAATCTTGTCACAAAGGGTAGACCGAGCTCCACATGTCATATCCTATGCCTCACATACATTGGACCCTACCCAAGAAAACTACACCACAAATGAAAATAGTTTCTTTCCATTGTGTTTTCCTTAGATAAATTCTGGTCGTATATTTTAGGGTCCAAAGTCATTGTGTTCTCAAACCATGCAGCCCTCCGGTATCTCCTTAAGAAACCGGAAGCCAAGCCACATCTCATTCTCTAGATACTCCTACTTTAGGAATTTAATCTATAAATTATAGATAAAAAAGGAGTAGAGAATGTGGTGGCTGACCATATCAGTAGGATCCTCCCATCATCAGAAATTGACTCATCCCCCTATATTTCCATTAATGACATTTTTCCTGATGAGCAATTGTACCAAGTGCAAGATGTTATTCTTTGGTATGATGAAATTGTAAATTATTTGGTAGCATCTTTCATTCCTACTGATTTCAATAAAAACCAATCCATTCATCTAAAACATGAGTCTCGTTGGTACATTTTGGATGAACCCTACTTCTGGTGCACATGTAGTGATCAAGTCCTTAGGCGTTGTGTTCCTGATAGCGAGTTTCAGTATATCCTTAGATTCTATCACACTCTTGCTTGTAGGGGCCAATTTGGTCGCCAATGGACTACTAGAAAGGTCCTTGATTCTGATCCCTTTTGGACAACACTTTTTCAGGATGCCCATGATTTTTGAAAATCTTGTCCTCGCTGTCAAAGAATGGGGAATGTATCTAAAAGAAAAAAAATTCCACAACAACTATTGCTCTTTCATGACATTTTTGATGTTTGGGGCATTGAATTTATGGGTCCATTTCCCAATTCTTTTTTCAACTTGTACATTCTTCTGCAGGTCGATTATGTGTCAAAATGGGTAGAGGCTCGAGCCACATGGATTGATGATTCCAAAACAGTTGTGGAATTTTTGAGAACTTAGATCTTTTGTAGGTTTGTATTACCTAGGTTCATCATTAGTGACCAGAGTTCTCATTTCTGCAACTGAACAATGTAATCAACTTTGTGTCGGTATGGGTTCAATCATAGAGTGTCTACTGCATATCACCCATAGAACAATGGTCAAGCCGAGGTGTGAAATAGATAGGTAAAACTGATTCTTGAAAAAACTATTCAACCCAATAGAAAATATTGGAGTCTTCAACTTTATGATTCATTATGGGCCTACCGTACTACTTTTAAAATGCCCATTGTAATGTCACCCTATCATATTTTGTTTGGAAAGAGTTTTCACATACCTATTGAGATTTAGAATCATCCCTACTAGGACATAAAACAATAAAATTCTAATCTTTATGGTGCAAGTTCTCAAAGGAAGTTATAGATTCAGGAGTTGGAGGAAATGAGAAGAGATGCATATGAAAACTATAGAATTTATAAGGAGCGAACCAAGGCTGCACACGACTATCTTACATTTCATCATTAGTTCTACATTGGGTATAAGGTCCTCCTTTATAATTAAAAGCTTAAGTTTCATCCAGGTAAGATTCATTCGTGCTGGTTTGGCCTATACACTATTATTAATGTATCTCCATTTGGTGTTGTTTAGGTTCAAAATGAAGAAACCAAGTAAACCTTCACTATCAATGGGCAACAGTTGAAGCACTTCCAAGAATCCCTTCTAGAGTTCTTGATGGAGGAACTCCATGTTAAAGAAGCAATATACTAGTGAAAGACACCAGGTTTTATCCTTCTAACATTCTCAAATATTACAGTGAGTGCACTGCACATTCTAGGTGTGGGGGGATGGGTACATTCCTGGGTTAGTTAGGAATTTTCAACGTCTTTTTTTTTATTTCACCTATTTTTTCACCTTCTTTATAGTATTTTCACTTTTCCCCATCTTTCTAGATTCATTAGGATTTCTTTTGTCTTTCTCCTTTCTTCTCTTTTTTGCCTTCTTTATGGTATTTTCATTTTTCCCCATAAAAAATTTCAACGTTTCATGATTTGGTGACCATAAGGGGGGGGGGGGGGAATGTAAAATTACCATAACAAAGGAGAAAAAGAATAATTGAATGAATTTAACATCAAGGAGTGATTTCAGTAAATTAGTTTTATGTTAATGATATAAATAGTTGTATCACTATGAAAAAATTGGGATTATTGATGCCCCTTGTGTGAGTAGTTTTTTGGGAAAACTGTGTCACTAATATCTCCACACATTTTTTCAATAAACCACAACGTGTAAATATTTATTACTTATTATAAGGTAAATATATGTTAGGTTAATATTTTTCATCTTTAAATTATATTTCTATACGTTCGTTCCTTATCCGATCTGTTTCATTACTGTACCAGATTGACCTATGTGTCTATACCTAATGTCATATTATTGTATGCCCTCAAAAAAAAAGGGTTGTTTCTTGGGAAGGTCAAAAACCAATCCTCCTCAACCTTTGATCTTGTTATAACTATTGCAATTAATGTCATGAGGATATCAAACAAGGGTTGAGAGATGAGTGTGATATTTGTTCCAAATGAAACTTCTAAAAAAACAAAAAAATGAAGGGAGTGATGAAATGTGAAACATATGAGGATATCTAGGTTAGGAGATTATGGTTTGACTTCTGAGATTGCTTAAGTGAGTGGGTCTTGAAATATGATTTTAAAGGATGTAGGACAGGTTCAGTGAAAAAATCATTTAAAGCTAAATAATGTTAAAATAACCTATATTTATTGGATAGAAAGTGGTAAGAATAGCATGAAATGGTTTTCAAACACACACATGGAGAGTTAGTGGAATGGTTGACTCTTTAATTCCTTGCCCATTTTGGTGTCATGAATCTCTTTGAATTTCATTGTGATATGATATATGAGACATCCTTTTCCATTTTCACTACGAATAACTCCTTGGTTTGGTTCATGCATTGATCACATTAATTTAATGAATTAAAATTTACTCAAATGTTAAATCTTCATGATGTTGGGAATATATATATGCATCATTTTATTTGGATATATTATTTTTCCCAGGAGTGTAAATGTTTAGGTTTGGGGGTGTGATCGCACTACGATTCACTGTTTCATTTTCACGCTTACCCCAATATGCTAAACTTGTTTTATATTGAAAATTATAAAAATAAAAACAAATTGCATTCCATGTTTGAATCATTTATTTTGTTTTTATCACTGTTTAAAAGTTCAATGTAACTTTTTTTTATGATTAAATTATAGGAGGAAGTGATTTGGAGGCCCTAGAGATGATCTAGAAGGAAAATGGGCTAGAACTGCATGGGTCCCATGAACACATGTCCACTGTTGGGTAGATTATGAAAACTCCATGCATCCAAATGGTCAATGATTTTGTGGTCTGGTCTAAAATTAAATTATATAAAAATCTTATGAATAAAACCAATCCCCATTTGGCCATTAAGGGTCCCAACCGGAGTGATCTGTCCATAAAACCAAATCTACACAGAGACAAAAGTTTTGTACTGTGTACTTTCCATATCTAGAGTTGTATGTGTCCAAAGGGAGCCAAACTTTCGGTGGAGATATCCAAGACGGGGGGAAACATTATATTTTTTTCAAAATCAATGTAAGACTATATAGAGGCCTAAAAAAATGTGACAAGTGGTTTTACACAATCTGTGTGCCCAAAAAAACTTCCCATCTTTGCTATAAAAGAGAACCATGGGTACCTCATTTGGGGAGTTCTAACCAGGAGCCAAGCTCTAACATTTTGGATTCCTAGAGAAGTCTCTTCATAATACTTGAAGTTATGGAGGCTCATATCCTCATAGGGGGATCAAGGATGAAGAAGGGGTTCCATCCAAGCCTCCTCCTCCTCTTGATGGCGAGCTAAACAGTGGACAATCATTTTGAGGGAGCTACACAAACATGAGAGGGAGTTACAACACATGTTCTTATACTAGTTTTGTATAATTTTTGTGTTGAATATTTCACTTATTTTGTATCTTGATATGATTTCCCCTTTATTACATTTAATTTGATATAATTAAGTGGAAATTTTTTTATTTCAACACTGATTGGGTTGAGATTTCAAGTGGGAATATTGGGTTATTCCGATTGGACAACACAATAATCCTATTTATCTCACACATACATAATATTTAAGTATTCTTTGGTAGACCTTTTATTCTATGTTTGATAACCAAATATTGGCAACACTATTATTGTGTCAAGGGGTGGTTCTTGAAGTATCATTTGAAGAGGCAAGGGGGGAGTCAAGATCTTGACAAGCTTCAACCAAAGAATTAAACAAAACCATGTTAAATTTTCAGAACAATTAACTATCCAAGAGGTGTAATGAACTTGAAATGATATTATTCTCTCATAATTATTAATACACCACCTTTATTTATCAACTATTTAACTCTTTAATTAAGTAATTTACTTAAATCTATTTTCAAAACCACCCCCTCTTTTAGTAATTATTTTAAAAAATACATACTCAAAACCTATCAACACTCCTTGAGAGATTACCTAGGGTCTTCCCTAGAATATAAATCAATCTTAAAATCATAATCAATTTGATGTTTCATGAAAGCATGATCATTGAGACCCACTTCATTGGATTTCTTTGGATCTGGTAGTTGGAGCAAGTTGCAATTCATGGCGACTATGAAGTAGCCACAAACTTGGTCATATTGGAATGAGTAGACTTTATTTTTTTCTTTCCTCGAAATGATTTATTTTATCACCCCTTCACTCATATTTCTGATATGGGGGTGTCTGTTGGAATCGAGGGGGTCCTTCACAGTTTTGTGGAGGCCTTGCAACTGGAGATAGTGTTGGGGGTATCTTAAGCATGAAATAAGACACTTCAGCTTTTCCTATTATTTTTCCTTGTGCTGATAGGGCCACCCAGGACTTGAGATTGTTGTGCTTCATGGAGTCTTCTAACCTTTGGTCAATGGCGGAGAATTATCAGAACCCAATTTTGTACTTCACTAGGATGATATTTTTTCTCAATTCATCGTAGATATTATCGATTCACATAGAGAGCATTTCATCCTGGGAGAGTGGCTATTTTAGGGAGTAAGTCAAGCCTTTCCATCTAACGATGAAGTATGAAACTCTTTATTTCTCTCACTGCTTGTAGTTCATAAGATCATTGACTATTGTCTTAGGAAATTTCAAACTGAACTGGAAGAGAAACTATAGTCAGAGGTCCTCCCAGCTTGTGATTGAGTTAGCTACATGCTAGTATACCACATGAAGTCTAAAACCTATAGGGTTCGCATGAAACACCAAAGTTTTACTACTTATTTTTGCTCTATGGTTCCCATCATGGGGTCATAGTAATAGGAATAGTGCATTAGATGTTATTCTGGGTCTCCTTAACCATTGAACACTAGGAGTACGAGGTTCCTGAAGTTTGGAGGCTACGGAACATTTCTCACCCAATCCGGGTAGGGTTTTTCGCCTAGTTTTATGGGAGAAGAACTCCCTTCCATTTCTTCTAGTCAAGCTGTTAGTTGATCAATGGTATTCAAGATCCCTTGATGAATATCCTGTCAGACTTGAGCTTGGGAGATTATAGTAGGTGGAAAATATGGACGTGCCGACACTATTGGTATTTGTGGCAGATATGGGGGTACCCTTTGTGAGTTCACTTGAATGCATTTTGGATGCTTTCTCAGTGGAGGGAAGTCTTAATGTCCTTTTGGGGTTAGATTCTAGTAGGTTTATGGTCCCTGTGCTAGATTGAATGGGAATCTGAACTTAACTTCATTTACTAGGATGAGTACCTATGGAACTGGAACCTCTTCTGGGAGCACCTCTTAACGTTCTGCTTAAGGAATGCATCTGGAAAGATAGATTCTGCGATATAGCTCAGCATTGATTCGCCTGAGCTCTTTCATTTATTCGTCTTGCTTAGAGAATCTTTACCTAGTGTGAGGGAAACATTCTCAAGGGTAGGAGGAGGTAGGTCATAGATGACCTGAAATTTATTCTTCTTCTTTTTAGGGATTCGTGTTGGAGGTAATGGTGGATTAACAGAGGGGGTACCCAAATTTAGGACAACTCTCTAGTTCCAGGTATGCACACCAATAGGCTCGGTGTGGGATGCCACTGGGAGGGAACCATTTTCTCTTGTGTATTCTCCATTTGTATCTTTTCTTGTGAGATCATTGGGGTTGACATTTACCTTGTTCATTGATGCATATCAGATTGTGATGGTGTACCCAGTGTCGAATGGTAGGAGGGATTTTTTAATCCTTTATTGGAATTTCTCCATCAATTCTATGGTATTATTTGGTTTTCTTGGGGAAAATTGAATCGAAGGGATCCCTGATCTGACCACTCAATTTTCCTTTATCTCAGAGGGTATGAACCACTAGATGGGGTTGAATGGGTAACCTCTATGCTCATTGTTATTCTCATATGGGAGAAGACAGACGTCCACTGTGTGGGAACTTGAGTTCAAAATTCCCCCAATCCTATGGGATGGGGTTTCTTCCATTATTCTAAGGTTTCAATACAGCCTAGATTTGATGGTATTGAGTTAAAAATTCCCCCAGTCTTATGAGATGGGGATATTCCCGTATTACGGTGGTATCCCTCTCTATGCCCACCTTTTTGATTTCACGTACTACTGTGCGGGTGTGGGCCAAGTATAGTGATGTATCCATACCTGATTTATTTGATTTTGAGGACATGATCACTGCTTGCTGTTTGAATTCCCTTAGGCAGGAAGGCTGTTGGATGTTCTCGATTTCCTAGCATATAAGATTTTTGATGGCTTGATCTCATCTGGAATAACACTTTTGAAACTTACTCTGGGACAGTTTTTGTTTAGTATTCCATCTTTCTTGAGCATGGATTTCATTTGATTGCTGCCTTTGGGTAATGAAATTGTAAGATATCATTTACAATGAAGTCTGCTAGATGGGAATTAGGGTAAAGTGTAGAGATCTATGTTCTCCCCATCATCAAATATGAACTCCAGACGGGGCATTGCCGATGAGTCAACGTAACTTTTGCAGTGCTTAGAGGCTATCCAGTTTGAGGTTTTCCCTTAACCTTTATGTTCATGGATTCCATGCAAACTGGATTGATTCCAGGTTGATTAGATGGAGAAGCTCTCATAATATGTTGACTTGGTCTGCATACCCTTCATATGTCAAGAACTTTTCATTTATCTGGTGAAGAGTCATCTAGATATTGAGTTGAATGTTATGCATACATTCCTTAGAAAAATCCCTTGGTATGTCAAAGTGAGAAGTGGTCATGGGCCAATACATCATTGGTATATTATCCTTAGATAGTTATCTTCTCACGAGCAACATATCCTGTTGTTTTTCTTTTGGGGACTCCTCTACTAGATATGCCGAACTTGACTACTTCATAATAGTTTCATTCCAAGAAGCCAAACTGGTAGGAGTCTCTTTGATATGTGAGTATCATGGGAGTGGATCAAAATATGAGCATGAACCTATACTGTACTCTAGTTGATAATGGATATCACTCATCGTAGATAGATTTTTTACATGTTTGAATCCATCTTTATGAGTGCCTTAGCGTAGGAGGGATTTCTCACATTTGTCCCGATAAGGGGAGGACCTTCTTGCCGGTGTGAATTTTGATTGCGGGGAGGACCTTTGCAATCAGTGTTATAATGGTGAAGGATACCATTGAAACTTGATGCCCGACTGTGGGGAATTTCCTTATGTAGTATTCCTTGGGGAGGACCTTCGGGCGGGCTATAATGAGGAGAGGACCTTCTCAATGAATGTTATGATGGCGAGGACTACTATCGCAACTTGATATCTGGCTGCAGGGAGAATTTTTACAGTATACATTCTGGGGTGGGCCTTCCAGAGGTACTGGAATGAGGGGGGGACCTTCTCATTACTTGATGTTTCTATGGAGAGGGCCTTCAAAAAATCTACTATTACGGGGATGACCTTCTCAATGGATGTCATCATGGTGAGGACTACCATCATGACTCAAAGTCCGACTATAATAAGAAGTATATCTATATTGTATGCCCTGGGGAGGACCATCATGGTGGATGATAAAAAGGGAAGGAACTTCTTGGTACCTGATATTCAGGTCAAGGGGAGGGCTAACCTAACACACATCAAGAGATATAATTTCATGATCGATCATTCCTGTCCCAAGGAGTAAGCCCCTATGGGTTCTCTAGGGAGGATCTTCAAAGTTTCTAGTAGCAACGTTGTGGGAAGGGCCTTCTCAACTATTACCGTCACTTCCATAATTCAGTAATGGACTGATATGGTCTTGAGCCTTTATTAATATATGCTCTAGGGAATCAAAAAATCCAGCTTCCAGCAGAGCATGATCATATATTTGATCTTTATTTTCAAGATACCTTTAGTGCATTTCACTTTTGGGTGCTCTCTTGGAGGTAACTGGTGTCGTCTTATGTTGGTAATGACCTTCATATACAAGTCCCTATTTTTTTGGTTCCCTTGATGCCATTGGGATATGTAGATGAACATCTTGAGTTTTGGATGTGATATATGCCTGCCCTGAAGTGGCCACCACATTGGAATGACATCCCACAGTTGGAACAAATATTTTTTCTCGATTTGGTTGTCTGTGTATCGTGGGATATTGTCATCGACCCTCCTGGATAGGAGAAGGGATTCATAACTTCTATGCAGTGACTAACCCATTTTTCAAGTATGTTATTTTATTTGAGGAAACCGGGTCATGAGCCTAGTTCCTCACCTTTTTTCCGATGCAATGATATATTGGAATGTTTGGAGGATATGGTATGGAATCGATGTATGATCTTACACCATTTCTAAAATGTTCTAAGATACAACATTGGATAGAACGGGTATGAAGGACCATTTCAATGTCAGAGTAAGAGTTTGGGCCTACTCTGATCCTCTGTAGGTTTCTAGTAGATACTCGTAGTACTTCTATTCTAGGATAGAGGAACGAGTCTGCTACCAATTGTCTTCTCTGGTTTCCATCACATTTGATGGTTGGGATTCATATTCATGGGCAATAATTTTCTTGTTTTCTGCTATATTTATATCATGATATTTTTATGCATCTGTAGGAATTTGACTCTACTCATATTTACTTTCTGTCTTATTTGGATGGCAGGCATGATACATATCAGCATTTATCTATGCCTTCCTGTAGCTGGTTGTCATCCTATTTAGATGATGGGCTTCTTGTGCATCAACATATGTTTGCATATGCATGTAATGTTTTTCTCTATCTACATGGTGGGACTGGTGAGAACTGGTAAGAACATGCACATGCTCGTATTGTTCCACCCTATTTTTGTGATGGTCTTGAGTGGAGAAGGAGGAGTTGTATGTATTCCCTTTGAATGTCATCAAGTTTGTATATTGGAGTTCCTAATTAAGAATCAGGGTGATGGAATGTTCTTGGTTTTATGTTTTCTGACCTCGGTGGGCAGCCCTAGGGGCTCATGTCCTTTGAAATTTAGTAGATTCCCTTAGCATAATATCCACTTTAGAATGAAGATACTTAGTCACCTGGTGTTGGCTGCGACACTCTCTAGCAGGGATCTATGAGTAGTACCCCTGTGTAGTTGGGATGAAGTCATCATCATTTACTTAATATTCCTCCCTAAGATAAGGGAGGTAATTGTTGTCATGCTCTGGGGACATGCTCCTGAAATGATTCAATACAACCATAGGGGCCACCTAGTTCTGGGGTTCCAATCGCGACTGAGGAGGTGGCTGGGCAGATTTTGTAGATTAGAGGGCTTGTATTGAGGACTCCACTAAAGGGAGAGTACCATTTTAGTGGTACTCTTTGATTAGTGTGTTGGATACCAAGCATTGAAGACACTGGGTTGGAAAGGGGGTACTTCTCTTCATTAGGGCATTGACTGACTGCGGGATCGTTGAGGTGCATGTTTGCATTGGTTTTCGGGATGTAATTTGGATTGAAGGTTGCTCTACATGAACTTTCAATATATATATATATATATGACATATACAGACAAAAAAATCCCATCAATGTAGCATGTCTTGAACATATGCATATTTCACGATTCAGTTTGGCCCCTATCCCTTTTTTAGTGAGGCAAAGGGGCTTGGTTGGGGTAGAACTAACACCTTTTTTGAGGATTCATGTTGGGTTCACCATTTTTTTCGACTTTGAGGTAGTGCATTTATAGGTTAGGGGGAAATTCAAATAATGGTCTGACGGGTGATGAGAATTCATCCATTATTATAGAGACTTTCCTGTCGCCATATTTGTTTCAATCCAATCCGTGTCATTATCCTTTAGGGGGAATTAGATTGGACCCACAAGGATTGTGAAGTTTATCCATTTCCCATTATGAACTAGTTTCCACAGTCAAATGGTCCCATTGGGTGATTTCATGGGGTTAAGTATTTGTGAAATCTTTCCTCTTAGGATATAACTTCTCAGATGGTATCTAGTGGGTTTATGTGTGGAGCCAGAAACCCCCAACAACCCTAGAATCCATGATTCATAGACCTTATTTCCAAATGAAGGATCTCATTGGATGAATATTTGGCCAACAACATTTAAGGACTCTATTGGTTGAGAGGATGGGAGGTTAGGCTCATCACACCCTTTTTGGGGGGAATTATTTCCTATTCCAGGACTCTCTTATAGATTTAAGTTATGTTCATATGTTTGGGAATCCTTGGTTCATTCATGAAGAGTGTATCCATGGGATACCTCTGGTTTGCAGGATCATCAGGGATGTACATGGCTTTGATGATATGGAGGTAATGTTGTCATAAGCCATGAAATAAGGCGCTCTAGAGTTTATCATCATCTAGGAGGGATGGAAGGTGGTTTGATGTTGGGATTAGGCCCATAATATGGGCATCATACATATACTCAGGAGAGGAATTAGAGACCACATAGTTTGGTTATCTTGGGGCTTAGAACTGGGAGGAGGCCCATTTATTAGGGGCATAATTGGGTGAACCCTTTTTGAAGGGCACCCTTTTGATCTCGAGCCTTCAATAAGGCATCCTACATATCCTGATTTGAACAAGAATCAGAGTTCTTATATTTCAAGTGTTTTATGGGCTTACGCATGGAAGCTACCCATTTGAGGGGACATGATTGTGTGAACCATTTAAGAAGGGAACCCTTTTGAGCTCAGGACTTCAAGCAGGCGTCCTACATATCCCAATTTGAATAGGAATTAGAGTTCTTGTAGTTCAAGAAGGGTTGATTATGTGGATGTTGTAATAATCACAAATCTCTAAGCCCAAGTGAGTCATGACTGGTGTGAGAAACCAGAGGGTGTGAGAGATTCAACAAACCACACACCTTCTCTCCCACTGATGGGAGAGGTCAGGCCTATGACAGAAGAATCTGAGGTGACGGTGGGAGAGGGCATGGAGCAATGAATCCTTCAATGTGGGATAACATTGGAGTTCATGAATCTCAACTATTATAAGGTTAGGGAATTACCTCAGTGGGAGTGACCCAGAATGCGCTCTAGGAATGGGGAGGAATGTCACCTCTATTCCAAAGGATAAGTGAGCATTATTCTATTGACTGATCACTATTCCCCATTGAATGGAAAAGAAAGTGATCACCCTTAATCCCTAGAATGGGGAGGTTCAGGTTAGCATCCCAAGGTTGGTCTCCAGTTTACCATGGTAATGTATACTTATAGACATCTTAGGAGTCCAAAATGTTATGGGGACATCCTTCATGACTCCGCTTACCATGGGTATGGGCTCACTAATGTGCTCAGTAATCTGATCATACAGGTCTAGTGGATTTGGAATAGGCTTTTGCCTGATGTCGATGGACTGGTTAGTGGAGGAGCTATGGAGGACTGAATGGTAATGGAGGGACGAGATTGGATCCGTAGGGAAGGACACCCAAAGATACCCCATTCTTTGTACTATTTTCTCATGCGAGATTGGGGTAGCTCCGCATACCATAGTGATATGAAAGTAGAGAGGTCGTTCATGCACCAAAGTAGTACGCATGCATGATTATGGACCACCATGTACCAAAGTGATACATGGTTCTGGATGTGGTCTTCCACGCTGCTTTGGGTTCCATCCGCGTACTGATGCAGTACATGACATGGGGTTCGATATGCATAGCAATACACTATGCGGAGTGTTGTGTTGAAGGAGGGTCCTATAACCTGTGGTTCATAGGGAGTTCATCCATGAGGAATTTATGGTTTGCGATGACACCAATTAGGTTCTTGGTTTTCCCATTATTATTAAGTTCCTTCTTTTTATGGTTTGCGGCCAGTTATACCTGGGGAAAACATGGTTCGTGGGTTGTACTCCATCGATGATTCGAAACTGAAGTCAGAATCCTATCCAAATTCTTTCTTCTAATCTATAGGGTATCCTACATGATTTCTTCATCTACCCCTTCTCAATTCCTCCTATGATTATTTTATAGATCATTAGAGAAATCATATCTATGGGCATGCTGCACCATTTGTGAAATCACATGAATATGTATCTCAACTCATGGAAGACTTGGTCAATCAGGGTTTACAGAGGCTGCAGTTCAAGAGTCATGGTTCCTAGAACCCTTACAAATTTCTTTGTCTGTGAACCACCAAGTTCTTAGGATGGTATTCATATGGACTTAATGCTCTTGATTCTACTAACAATTTAGTTCTTTGCTTCTTGGTTTTTCTAACCATTACCCCGTGGGCCAACACCTCATGGGTCCTTCCACGTACTGGTTTTTTGTGATCCATGCACTCCGTGAACCCTTCCGAGTGATGGTACGCGGGTCACTTAAAACTCTTGAAAGTTCAATTTCTTCAAGTTTTTCTCCATGTTTTCTATTAAATTTGAATCTGTTTTCCTTGTTAGTTCTGTAGGAATGTTGGATTCCTTCTGCAAAGTGATTTTGGTAATACTTCCCTTTGCGAAGTTTTCAGGACCCTATAGATACTAGAAGAAAATAAACTTCCATGTCAAACATATAATAATAAATGAATTATACATTCAATGGGAATGATCTCTAAATAAATACATGCTTGTCCAAATGATTTCATATTGTTTTTCATGGACCATCAATCACTCATAAAAGTCCCTAAGTATGGCATGGATCGATAGAAGAAAAATGAATCAAGTCCTTGAAAAGATGTATGATAGTTTCCTATAATTCCATGGTTTAGAAGATTATATGAATGTAAATAAACCATGAGGCAATTGATATGGAATACATATACAAGAATTAAATATGGGAACTAACATCATCCAACATATTCTTATTAGTTGAAGAAAATTTATTACGAGTATCCTAAATTTAGAAATGAGATGATAAAATTTCATCTTGCATTATCTACGGATGGAATAAATCATTTTTGTGTACATATTAGTACTCATAGTACATGTCCTATCATGTTGGTAAACAATATCTTTACACCATGGTTATTCATGAATCAGAAATACATTATGATTTATCTACTTATATCTAGACCAAAGCAACCCGATAATTATATTTATGTATATTTGGCTCCATTGATCAAATATTTGAAATTCATATGGGATATAGGTGTGACAATGTATAATGATCATAAAAGTGAAGAATTCACATTGAGTTCCATGTTGTATGAGATGATAAATGACTTTCCTGGTTATGGAAGTATTTCAGGATATACCATTAAATAAATGTTGTGGTGTCCCATTTGTGAAGAATGAAAAAACTCAATTCAGTTGAAACATTCCTCAAATAATTCATTTTTATGACATCCGAAAATTTACCTTGATGACATAAATACTGATACAAGACAACAAAAATCAATGGGAATACTAAACAAGGTACAACACTATCTTCTCTAATGGGTGATCAATTATTTGATAAAGTAAAATATATTGAACTATTTTCAGTAAACCATTTTTCAAAAAACCTTAAAAAATTTGGTTGGAATAAGTGATAAATTTTTGTTTAATTATCATATTGGAATTGTTTGTACTTCATGGATTTTTTTGATTTTAGTAATGTAAAAAAGTATTTATTTGACAGTGTTATTAGAATGTTAATAAATGTTCCTGAAAAAATATAAGATGACATCAAGGCTAGGTTGAACATGATTGGAATCAGGATAAGAGAATATTTGGCATGAGTGAAGGGAAAAGGGAAGTCTTTTCTTCCTCCAATATCTTACACTCTATCCAGATAGGAAAAAAATTCAATTTTCCATTTTCCTTAATTGTGTAAAATTTCTAGAGGGGTATTCATCAAATATCAAGAATGTCATGTAAATGAATAATTTGAAGTTATAGGGGAATAAAATCACTTGTCTATCATTTTTTGATGAACGATTTGATTCCCATTTCTTTATGTTTCATTCTACCTAAAAATATATGACCTACATTTACCAAACTCTACCATTTCAAATCCAAATGTAGTAATGTTAGAGACCTGGAGAAGTGTCAAATCATGAGTAAGAAGGTAATAGTCATATTTTGTGAATTAGATATGTTCTTACCATCATCATTATTTGATATAGTAGTCCACATGATGGTTTACTTGGTTAGAGTGGTTCATCTATGCGGTCCTATCTATTACAGATGGATGTGCCTCATTGAATGATATATTAATATTTTTAAAGGGTATATCGACAATCAAAGTCATCCAAAAGGTTGTAATGCATAACGATATATTTTTAAAGAATATTTTGAATTATATACTAATTAAATATCATATGTTGACAACATCAGTCTCCCAAAGTATCATCATAGTGGACACCTTATAGGTGAAGGGATTTCTGGAAGAGATGTTGTTACAATTACCATCACAGAGCAGGAACAAGTGCACCTTTACATTTTACATAATAGTGAAGATGTTGATCTACACATTGAAGAAAAAAAGTGATTCTTAGAGATTTGAATCCATCAAGGGCCAAAGGAGATACAGATAATCAACAGTTTATAGGATGGTTTCGAGATCAAGTTTATAAGGAGTTATCTAAAAATATGAATTCAATTTTTGAATGACTTCTATGGCTAGCCATGGGACAAAATTAAAACCTTATATCTTACAATAGTTTTGAAATAAATTATTAAATGTTATATAAAAAATAACATGATAACTACAGTATGATTCAAAATAGTAGAGTTATACTTGTGAAGGAAGCAATGCACATATCTAGTTCCAAGGATTGAAATCAAATTTATATGAATTTTTAATATTTTAGTATTATCGAACCAATATTTGAGTTGGATTATATAACATTTCGAGTGCCAATTTTCCATTTAAAATGGTTTGGAAATAAGAGTGCAATTAAATTATATGAAATGGGCTTTGTAAAGTTAAATTTCAGTGTGGAAGGGGAAAACGACGAGTTGTTCATAATGGAATCACCAATAATGCACGTATTTTATTTTTCAGATCTAGAAAAAAAGAATTGTTCATTTGTCTTGCTGGTGACTAAAACAAATATAAGGTTAAATGAAAATTCAATTGAGGATGACCTTTTCATTTTGAGATCACAATTAGTTCATATTAGTCCCAATGTATAAAATTCCTTGTACATTAGAGGGGACCACAAAGAGGGTATTTGGATTCTTGATAGAGGAACCATATCCATTCAACATTAAAAAAATAAAGAGAGCTCAATGAGAAGGTTAAAGTGTTTTTTAGTATACTATGATTTTACTCATAATATTATAATTTCTATACTATATTAAAATATTCTAAATTAAATGTTTAACTACTCATATAGACAAACAATTTCTTCTTCACATGATGATGTTAACAATCCTGGGTAAGAACATGCTGTTGATGCTGAAATTAGAAAATTATTAGGGGACCAAAAGCATATTGATGAAAAAAACAAGAACAACAAAAAATCATAGTGTTGAATAAAACTATCAAGGTTATAAGTAAGGGTATCCCTTTATCAGTTCTTTTCTATCACTGATAAAATCCCATGACTTTTAATCACACCCCGATAGTTTTCACTTTTCTAACACCGATAAAGGCCAATTTTAGCTTTGTTAAAGACCTGTTTTGTAGAACTGATACCCTAAAAGTAAGAATTTATATATTTATATTTTTTATAAAGTTGTTTTTTATTTATTCCTTATTATTATTATTTTTTAAAATACTAAATAATTAGTTTTATAAAAATTAGATTCTGATATAATGAACCAAAAACTATATTTTTGGGAAATATATGGTTTCAATCAAGAAGATATTTTTAAGGAATTTAATATTTGTTAAAATATAAAATATTTTAATAAAATATTATTATTAAATAATATTGATCAAATATAAATGATAATATAATTTTATGAAGTCAAATATGATTGTTATAAGGGCCAAAAAACTATTATTGTTAAAAACCCAATATTTTTCAATAAATGTGTATTTTTATTTAAAAGTATAAATTATCATATTTAAATATTTATTTTGGTAAAACAAATATTATTTTTTAAATTAGTACATCGAAATTATCAAACAATTTGTTTTCATAATTTTTAGAGGCATACGAATTTTTGGGTAAAAACTAAATACAGTATAAATATATGGTATGCATTATGATATCATAATGTACCAAAATTGAAGTAATATATGTTGTAAAAGGTATAAACTACCCAATATATATTTACCCTTTAAAATTATGTGTTTCGAGGTTATTTTATTAATTTTATAAATCCTTAATGAATCCTTCAAATCAATATTAGATTTTATGGTTTTAAAAATAATTCTTTTTAAACATGACTCACTTCCACATCACCAAGGGTATTATTTTAATGATATATATTCTTAAACATGTAAAATAATTATATCCACTCCACTTTATGAGGAACCATGAGAAAAAACCATGGTATGGTTTATGGTTTTGATTACTTTATCATATAGAGTCCAAAACATAAGTTTGAAAATTAATTAATAACTCTCCTCTCTTTTTCTATATAAACCCACTCAACCTTCCATTTATCTAAACTAAAAAATTTTATAGAGTAAAATTACTATGAACTTTAATCTTTAGATCCCTCCCAAGGTTCCCCCCATTTCTTAAGAATCCCCTCTTAAGATTTTAGAAGCACCCTCTCAAGGTAACAGATCCTCTCCTCCTCATTATTCAAGCACTTCGTTTATGTTATAACTTTTGTTTTTCATGTTTTGATGTTGGGGTATATTATCACACATCCCTATTACTTAACTTATGATTTAAAAGTGAATATAGACCCATTTATCTCTCATTAGTCCCTTTTATGAATCATTATGTACCCCCTTTATGCTTCTGAAATTATCTTATGGTTTCTCCATGCCAAATTTTTGTATTGTGAATACCCATCACCATTTCCACTCAAAGGTATTAAACTAGATGTAAATATCCTTCATTGACTGGGGACTTCTGATGCACCTGCATGCATCTTTGGGTTTATATGGGCTACATTCAGATTATATTATTGTATCCCAAACATTACTTACTACTCAGGTGTAGTATAGTAGAAGTGTAGTTCGATCCCACTAGGAGGAAGTTGGTTCTTTTGGAGGATCACTCATTTAGACCCTTTTTTGTAGGAGTCCTTTTGAATTGATTTGGATTTTTGTAGTTTTTAAAAAATATATGGTTGAAAGTGACTTTAAATAATTAAGGATGGGCCAGGATCAATTTTGAGTATCTATAGAAAGGATGACCTTAATTATAATCATGGTAGGGTCCTAAGACTTAGGCTGTGAAGAAAACAAAGGTTTCTAGTTAACTTTGGTCAAGTCACCTAGTTCTACCTAGAAAGTGACTATTCCATTATCGAGAGATAGTAACAGCCTGAGTGCATTAAGTTTAACTTCTAGGGTAGAAAGTTTCTTCGGCTAGTGGTCATAGTCTAGTCTACTTTAATCAAGATAGGGTCTTCCATTTGAATATCCCATGATCTGGGATGTTCAGATGAATTAGATAGACTTTTGTTTTTTATCCTGAATACTAATCCATTAGGGTTTCCAAAAATTATAAGTAAATATTTATTATGAACGAAGACACATATAATCTTGATCCTTACCCCTGAGATTTTTAGTTACTTATGGTGGGTTGGGATATAAATAAATAAATAAATAAAATCATGCTTGAAATTATTTTTGAATTTAAATGATTCATAATCATGCAGGGGTTCAGAAATGGAAATGAGCATGGAATCATAAATCTCAAATTAAAAATTATTACTTGTAATGAATGATGAAAGTAATTCAACATACGTCGACAGATAATGATGGAAAACGATGCGACGTAAATTAGAAGGTGATGAAGAAAAAATGATCCCTAACTCTTGAATTGAAATAAAATATGAAACATAAATAAATTTTGAGTTTGAGAGAGGGAAAGGATGAATGAAATCGAAGGGGATGGAAAACAGAGAGAAATCCCATCCTAGAATTTTGTAAATTGCTCTGCCAAGGTGTTGTATTTATTGGAAAATTTGGTCATGATGGGTAATAGAGTTACACATCATGTTCTATTTTTTCGTGTATATCTCCATGGTTTTTGGATCTCCCACATGCCTTGTATGTATCTAGCCCGATTTATGAGGTTTGATTACCTACACGTCGTATACAGAGGACTCACGATGTGTACTGATTTTCAACAATTCCTCTAATGCGTATTTCTCGTTTAACCGCTTTGACTGATGTCACGTCGTGTACTAAAACTTCACGATGTGTAATGGATACTTCTCTACTAAATTCTCATATTGGTTCATGACTTGTCTCATGACTTGTCACATGCTATGAAATCCCATTACATGGCATGTAATGTCGAGTCACGACATGTAATAGGTGAATTCTACACTTTTTCTGCATTTCTTCCTTTAAATCTTGTGAGGCCTCATTCTTGAAAAACTAAGGATATACCAAGAACATTATCGAATAAATCAATGAAAATCCATAAGTAAATAATATAAAAAATTATATATGAATTTGGATTATCAAATCCCCCCACACCTGAACAATTGCTTGTACTCAAGCAAAAAAGGTCTCAATAATGATTTCAAAAAGAGACAATCAATTTTTAAAATAGGAAATGTTCATTATGTTTGGTAAAATAAAACTAAGTGTAAGAGAAAAAGTTAATCTCAAAAATAATTCTTGATGATAAAATCATTCATGCCTCATAGATCAGTTCTTTAAAAAAATTCTATTCTTTTAATTACAATATTTTAACATTTCCTTAAATTCTATACCCATTTGTTATTTACCTCATAATTAATTTTATCTCATCACTCAGGGTAAAATGAAATTGGATTTATTCTCATAACCTGAGTACATGTTCCTAATGTTCTATCATCTCCACTTTGTAAGGACAAGTAAAAAAATAACCATGAGGGCATCAACAGTAAGGTTCTGATGAATCTGAAGTTGTGGGTTGGTGGGTAAAAAGCTAAAATCAAGCTCAAATAGAGGATAATATATATATCACAATGCATTAATGTCAAGATAAGTGTAATACAATGCCTCCTTCCAGCTAATCAAGTCCACACTCTAGCAGCTCCGGTTGGATCCATATATATAAAGTAAGTATACAATGAGTATTCTATTCCTGTCCTTTTTTATTTTATATTTATATTTTTTGAAATTCATGTCCAGGCCTGATCTCACAACCAATCTATAACCCAATATGATCCTTCAAGGGGTTCATCGATATGAAAATAATGATTTTTGATCTTCCTAGTTCACAAACTATGTTTGTTTTTCATTTCTTTAGTATTTTTAAAAGGAAAAGAAATAAAAATGAAATGTGAAAAAGTATATATGGATCACAACCAAATAGTCTAATGAGAACACCATACATATCTATAAATAGAATCCTCTTGTGCAATCTAAATAACTCCCCCACACTTGTTCAATAGTAATTCATGCATTATACAAGGAGCAGAGTAGGGTTGAAAAATTGACATTGAATATATTCATCCTATAAGGTCATTCATGGAAACTATGGGCTAAATGAATGAAATATGTTAGGTGGGTATCAGGAAAAATAGATAACATATAGTGCCTCAACCATTTTAAATTTGAACTTGTTTAGTCATAGCCTCAATAAGATCTCAATGCAAGTTCTGACAGCTTGACATGCCTTAATTATCACTCAAGAAATATGCTCATAAAATAATATGTAATTGTAGATTTTGAGTCCTCTAGGGTAATAAGAATAAAATAGAAATTAACAATTATAATGTGTAGAAAACTAAGTATTGGGTTAATTAATCATAATTTCAAAAATGTTAAATTTGAATTAAATTTCTAAACATACCAATCATTCTAAATTTTTTAAACAGAGATAAAACATAGATTCAAAGAATTATTAACTTAAATTTTTATTATATTTACATGGTCATAATGTTTTTTAGGTTTAAATCATGATTAATTATTTTAAAAAATGTCTCTTAGATAGGTGATAACGCGTAATAATTCAAGTGTATCATTAATTAAAATCGTGATAAACACCCCCACACTTAGATAGGGATAATATCCACACTTACATGAAATTATTGTGGGAGTGTTATGGAAAGTAAAGATCAAAAAAATTGAAATGGAGTTGAACAATTATAAAAATGTGGGAATCGAGAGCTCCTTGGATAGTGTCATGCCATGAGGGAATCTGTATCTTAGTATGATAATTCTAGTTCACTTTCAAAATGGGTTAGATAAAATTCCTACACTAGATAAAACATTAGTCCATAGGTGCAAACATTGTAATAGTATAATAATAGGCAGGTTCATATGATAACAAGTAGAGGTAACCAGTCCTTATTTAATTTTGTGAAATTTTTACAATGCAGTTCAATCAGAGACTCAAATAAAAATGAAATGAATCAACTATGATGACTCCATTTATACAAAAGATCATCTATGGGTTAGCTCTCATAAAATGTTAACAGGACATCATCATCGAGATAGATGAACCGAAATATTACAGTGGGGCCATCATCTTAGTTACTCCTTTTCCAATTACATCAATTGGTTTTCGTGTCTACTAGGTATCAAAGTCTCTTGGAAATATTTATGAATTTAGGTGCCGCAACATGAGTGTGAACGAGATGAGTCTGGAAAGGGATCAAAACTCTAGGTTGATGGTTATGTACATGGATCTCAAAGGAAAGGTTCTGAAGTTGATGTGTGATGTCTATGACGTGATGGAGTACCCATTTTTCCAAAATAGATGGTGGTACTGGACCATCGAGAACTGCAAAAATCTCAGAAGAGCTAGACATTTCTATATAAAAAAAATAAATAAATGACAATCAAGCTAAAAAGGAATGTGAAAATCAATCCCCGTTAATATAAATATATATATCAAAAATTAGTACAAAAAAAGATCATAAAAAAATGATAAAACAAAAAATTGCCATCCCTATAAAAAAATAGTCTACAACCCCAAAAATTAAACAAGAATGACACTTTAACTGTCAGGGCCAAAGATATCCTCTAGTGTCAGGCCACTATCAGATGGTGAGACAAGTTGTCTAGTGGGGTTAGTATCTGTGGAATTATTGGGAGAAGGTGGAGTAGCATTGACAACAGTAGATGGTGGGGTTATGGATCTAGGTAAATGAGCAGGGGTGGGTGGTGGAGAGGTCCTGATCCATAATGATATTGTGTGTCTAGCAGCTGTATCCACAAAAGGTACCTCTGAGGTGGAGTTAGTGGTCACCCCCTTACCCCTTTAGTCCTGCTCCTATAAGTACTCTCACTGGGAAGTGGGGTCAGTAAGGTTTGGAGGCAAGTTAGGGTGGACAACATGGGGTGGGGGAATGGTGGTAGATGAGGGGACGACTGGGGTGGGTGGTGGTGGTGTGCTGAACTCTGAAGGTTCTATGAAGGTGAGATAGAGGTGAGTGGAAATATGGTGAAAGTTCACCAGAATACACTACCGGGTGGCCCAGATCTCTATCAGGGTGGGGTGAGAGGGTGTAGGAATGGGAGATGGGGTGGAGCCAAAGGTGGGAGGGGAATGGGTGGTATAGGTGTATAGGTGGAGTGTGGCTCAACAGGTGGATCTGCTACTACTGGTGATGGTGGATCCTGCGGTGCTGCCACCTGAACACCTGGTGCCAAAAAGTACAAATCATCCACCTTCACCAATATCCCCATTTTGTGCATCATAACAAATTCAATGAGATCGAAAGATCTGAGGGAGTTTAGGGGAAGTTATATCTCGAAGACTCCAAGGTTCTTGGCCAAATGAGTGATGAAGGAGATGGCCATCAAAGTACCGCACTTCCTATGGGCAAGTTCTTGTAATAATGGAAAAACTGGGCATCCATTATGATGGATGGGCCACCCATGTCCGTTTTAAGGATAAACATGTCCATCTGGAATACACTCCCATGAGACTCATCCCAGGAGAACCATCCATGCGTCATGGATCTATGCAGGATATTCCATTCTGGGCCCCACAACTAATTGGATTTCATGATTCGTGGGTCATGGTGCAACTATGGATTGCATGTAATCATCTTCCACAATAGTGGAGAATATTCCCGAGGTGGTTGCAGCTAAAGCATAGGATAAATGTTGGAAGTGATAAAATCCTTGGTGTAAATAGAACACCCAAGACCAAACTCTACAAAGGAAAGCTCCTCTGGCTGTCCATCGAGACAGAACCTAAGGCTATCAATGACTATCTATAAAGTTGATAAAAACTCTAGAAACAACTCTCAAAAGGTATCCATGTAAACTTCAATAATTCTATCAATGTACAACATCTCTAGAAGTTTAAAGATAGTTTCATTGATTTTTTTCCTAGCCAGGATGCGCATATCCAAAGTATTGTTTGTATACATTGGATTTTCATGTAACTAGAGAAGATTGAACCAATGATTTGGGTTGGTAAAACATATAATTGTGTAAAGGTAGATGTAATTTTCACTAGAAGTGAAGGTGAATGTTGATGCATAATAGGTAGAAGGTGGTGCAAAAGGTGTAGGAGTTAAGGTGGAAGTGGTCCTATAGTGATGCTTGTCTAGTGGTTGTTCTACAGAGGCAGAGGGTAAAAATGAGGAGGATTTTTGGGTCTCTTTAGTTCAATCCATAAAGGCAGAGGGGATTCATTTGTGGTGTTGGGGGGGGGGGGTGGATGGGTGAGAGAGGAGAGGTTAAGGAGGAGTGTGTGCAAGTTTGAGGGTGAAGATAGAAGAGATAATTTGTATTTTAGGGTGTTGGCTGATAGAGGGGAGGGTGCATTTTTGGGTGGAAGAGAGAAGGAAAGTGAGATGAGCGGTCGGGGGTTCGTGGGGTGTGGTTTGGAGAAGAGAGAAGGGATGAAGGTGAGGGGTCGGGTTTTCTAAGGGTGCGGGTCATGAACCTAGGGTTCACCACCTGCATATTTTTAAATAAATCCGACATAGTACACAATGTGTAATGATGGTTCACATGGTGTACTTGTAAATAAAAAGAAATTTTTGGGTGCAAAGTGTACATGTCATGAACCACTAGTACACGATGTGTACTGAATTGTTTTTTCTCAAATTTTTTTTCTTTCCTTACATTCATCTCCTGGACTACCCAAAATTCTTCTAATAAGATTCTAATATAACCTATTCTAATATGTCCTACACTTGGTTTCCTCCTAGTGAACACTTTTAATTCAATATCTTGACTCCATTGAAGCTTAAGTGAATTTAAGGATGATGAAACAACCTTCCCAGAAGGGTTCTTGAAAAATCATTAGTCTTTGACCATTCACTTCAAATGGTGGTCCATATTCTCTCTAGATTTTTATGGTTCCATATGGAAAGAATTGAGTGACGTTGAGTGAACCTGACCATCAAAAATTTATCTTACCTGATAATAGTTTAAATCTTAAGTTAAACAATAGGACTTTATCCCCAGGTAAAAGGGTATGCCTTGAAATACACTTGTTGTTACATGTATATGTATTTTCCTTATAAATTCTTAAATTATCATATGCATCTCTTTTTATGTCTTCCAAAGTGGTCAATTGTAGTATCCTAGCTTCTCAACCTTTCTCAGAATCGAAATTCAATTTCTTGATCACCCAAAATGAATGATGCTCTAGCTCAAATGGGAGATGACATGGTTTCCCTTAAACCATTCTAAATAGTGTGGTGCCTATGGTTTTCTTGTAGGTAGTTCGGTATGCCTATAGTGCATCATCCAGTTTGAGGCTCTAATCACTTCGGTTGGTATTCACAGTCTTTTCCAAAATTTTCTTTACCTACCTGTTTGGCAGTTTGACTCACCCACTTGTTTGTGGGTGGTAAGGAGTTTCTATATTATATCTTATGTCATAACTCTCTATAATTCTTCTCATATCACGGTTTATGAATTTTTTTCCTATATTACTAATGAGAAAACATAGAAATACAAATTTTTCAAACACATTATTCCTTATAAAGTTCATGAAAACCGTCAATGTTCCATGCACAATATCTTCAACTTCAACCCATTTTGAGATGTATTCAACGCCAACCAAAATGTAGGTTTTTCCATGTGATTTAGAAAATATTACCATGAATTAGATGTTGTATACATTGAATATTTCAACTTCCATAATGTGATTTTGTGGCATCTCATGCCTTTTTCTAATGCTTATGGTCCGATGGAATCTGTTAAATCTTAGGAAGAATTCACTTGTGTCTTGGTGTAGTGTGGGCCAAAAAAATTAACTTAGTAGAATTTTAGCTACCGTATGATGAGTTCTATGATTTCCTCTAGTTAGTGATGTGTGAAACATCTCAATCACATTGTTGGTTTCTTCTTTAGGGATGTAACATCTTAATATCCCATCATCACAACGCTTGAACAATAGTGGATCATCCCAATAGTAATGCTTGGAATCTGATAAAAATATCTTTTGTTATTGGTAAGAAAGGTATTGATGTTGGAATCCTATGGAAAGATAATTGGAAATATCTAAGAACAACGGTTGAGACTTGATACTAAACAAGGTTTCATCTAGAAAATACACTTCAATGTCAGCCTCTTCATCTTCCTTGACGATGGGTAGAGGAAGTCTGGAGAGATGATCTACAATCACATTATCTATCCCTTTTGTGTCCTTGATAATGAGGTTAACTTACTTTAGTAGAAGTATCTAATGTATCATCCTTGGGTTGGCATCCTTATTGCTCATCAAGTATCTAAGGGATATGTGATCAGTATGTACAATCACTTTGGATAAAACCGGATATGAACAAAATTTCTCAAAGGAATATACAATGGCTAAGAGTTCTTTCTCTATAGTTGTTTAGTTGACTTGAGAGCTTCACTTATCATATGGATTTCATAATAAATAGGATAGAAGATGTTTCCAATGACTTTTACTAATATAACACCAACAACAAGGTCACTGACATCACAAATTAATTGAAATTCTTTGTCCTAGTTTGGTGAAATGATGACTAGTGATCATATCAAACACTTATTAATTGTATTTAAAGCATTCTTATAGTCCTTAGTGAATTTGAAAGAAATATATTTTGACAATATATGTGTCAATGGATGGGACACTTTACTAAAGTCCTTCACGAATCATTTGTAAAATCCAGCATGGCCCAAAAAACATTGGATACCCTTGATGGTTGAGGGTTTTGGTAGATCTTTGATGACTTTGATTTTAGCTGGATCAACTTCAACACCTTCCTTGTAAAGTTTATGGCCAATGAATATTACTCCTTGAACCAGGAAATGGAATTTTTCTAAATTCTGGACCAATCATTTTTCTTCACAATTTTGAAGAACTAATTTCAGATTGCTTAAATAGACTTCAAATGATCTCCCATAGACCGAGAAATCATCCAAGAAGATGTCTAGGATCTATTCAGCCATATTATAGAAGATGTGAGTCATGCATATATGGAATTTTTCTGGAGCATTTCACTTTCAAAATGACATTCTTCTATAAGAAAAGGTACCAAATGGGCATGTGAATGTGGTCTTTGGGTAATCAGTGGGGTAAACTACAATTTGGTTGTATCATAAATATTTATCTAGGAAATAGTAGAATTCATGTCCCATCAATATTTATAGAATCTAATCCATGAATGGTAAGGGAAAATGATCCTTTATGGTAGCTGAATTTAGGAATCTTTAATCCATTTATACTCTTCATCCAGTGATGGTGCATGTTTAAATCAACTCATTTTCATTTGTTCTTTCTAATGTGAGTGCTCATTTCTTAGGCACAACTTGGAGGGGGCTCAACCATTCACTATATGATATAAGGAAAATTATTCCTACATCCAATAGATTTAGCACTTCCTTTTTGATGTCTTACTTCATTTGTGGTGTGATTTTCCTTTGAGGTTGTCATTTCATCTTTGCATCTTATTTGAGTAGGATTATGTGAGTGCATTTTGTAGGATTGATCCCTTTGATGTCTGCCACTCCCCAAGAAAATTATTGATTGTGTGTCTTCAAAACATCAACAAATTTCTCTTCTTGTGATTGAGACTGTTCAAAGTTGATAATTATTAGAAAAGAGGATAACATTCCTAAGTATGATTACTTCAATGCATTGGTTTGGGGTTTTAATTCCACCTAGGGAGGATGAATGATGGATGGAATTAAAGGTGGAAAGGTGTCTATTATGAGAGGTTCAATGAATATCAATTCCTCAAAATCGTACTCTTCTTCTTTTTCTGAGAGCAACTATTTAATTTCTTCTTCAATGGACATGTACTCATGTCCTTTTTGTGAGAGATATATATTGTTTCAAACCCTAGCATCGTTTGATTGGTGGGAAGCTTTAACTAGGTTGAACACCACCTACTCTTCTCCAACATTGAATATCATAATTCCTTGGTTCAAATCAATTAAGACCTTTCCTATGGCTATAAATGGCCTTCCAAGAATGATAGGGACATCACCTTCTTCTTCCATGTCCAAGACTAGGAAGTCTACTGGAAAGATAAATTTTCTGACCTTAACCAAAACATCTTTGACAATTCCCCTAGGGTACTTCACTAATCGGTCAGCTATCTATAGTGATACTCTAGTTGTTTTGGGTTCTTAGAGTCCTAGATTGTGTAAAACACTCATAGGAATTAAATTGATGTTGGATCCAAGATCACATAGGGCTCTTACAAACTTGTATTCCCCTATAGCATATGGAATTGAAAAAATTCTTGGATCTCTCATTTTTGGGGGATTTTTATATTTCACAATAGTAGATAATTCCTTATTTAAAGAGATGAACCCAATATCTTCTTTTTTTCCTTTTTTTGGATACTATATACTTGATATTTTTTTATAAACTAGATCAAGGGAAATGGATTCTACAAATGGTATGTTGATGTGTGGTTTCTTTAACATCTACAAAAATATCTTGTATTGTTCCTCCTATCTACCTTGTCTTTCTCTCTCCAGAAAGGGAAGAGGTGGATTATATGGAGGCTCGAAAACATAAACAGGTTCCTTTTTCTAGTCATAAGTTTGGTTCTTCTTAGATGGTACTTCTTCTTGAGGTGTGGTGGGTGTAGTTGTATCATCTTCTCCTTCTTGTTTTGGTTGCTTCTTAGGATCCTCATATTGCATTTCATCACGTCCTATTGGTTTTTTAAATTCCAAACCTTTCCTGCTTCTTAGTACTACTACCTTGGATTCCCCCCCTTGGGCATGTCTCAGTGTTACTAGGTAAATTACCTAGTAGTTTGTCAAATATGGTTTTTGAGATTTGACCTATTTGAATCTCAACTTTCCTTAAATCTTATCTTTGGTTTTTCATTTATATCTCTTGATTTTTCATTGTTTGATCTGATTTTTGGACAAAAGTAGCCAGGAGGTTTTCCAGGTTACTTAGAGGAGGGGGAGGTGGTTTATGAGGTCTTGACTGAGTGGGTTGGAATTGCTTTTGAGGTATTTATTAAAATATGTGTTGAATTTTTTAATGAGGTATTGACAATGAGTTCATCGGTGGATACCCTGGTGGTCCTTGATTTTAGAATTGTGGTTGAACACTTTATTGTTAGAAATATCCTTAACTGCCTTTCGGTTGCTGCTAAGTAGGACCTTACTGGTAATATTGTTACTACTATTTAAATAGATGGTTTTGTACATTGTAACTAACATAATTAAAATCCAATTATTCTTCAAATATTGCCTTAAAACCTTGTTAAAGATGAGGGCCACTGCACATCTCTCAAGATTGAATTTTCATTAATGGATCAGGAGGGGGTTGTGTTGTTGGCATCTAGAATGACTCAAGCTTCTTTGTGAGCACCTCTACTTGCACTACTAATCTGGTGTTTTCATCAATTTGGTGGATACCACGCTGTGGTGGTCCACAATCACTTTTCCATAGGATGGAATTGTGAGAAAATTCATTGAAAATTGCTCATTCGACTTCGGGGGTTTTAAAAATCGATCCTCCATCAGTAGAAGCATCGACGACAATTCGTGTGGCTAGATGGAGTCCTTGTTAAAACATCTACAATTGAATCCATGTATCTAGTCCATGATGAGGAAACTTCCACATGAGCTCCATAAATCGGTCCCATGCTTACCATACTAATTCTCCATCTATTGAGCAAAGTTTTTGATTTCATTCCAGAGTTTTGAGGTTCGGATTGGTGGAAAATATTTGTCCAAAAACGTTTTTTCAAGATCATATAATGTTTTTATTGACTCAGGAGATTTATTTTTGAGCAATCTTTTAGCACTATCTCTTAGTGAGAATGGGAAGATGCGTAGTCTAATGGCATCTGAAGAGACTCTTTGGTTGTAAAATGTGTTGCAGACTTCTAGGAAGATAGCAATGTGATCATTTGGGTCTTTGCTCTGGAGACCATGAAATTGTCCCATATTCTGGATCATGTGAATGAGTTCATGCTTAATCTTGAATGTGTGGGATTGAATGTGGGGATGTACAATTCTTGGGGTTGCACCATGGAATGATGTCAATACAGAATCCAATATGGCATTTTCTTGATGAATCAGTAATTCCCTTGGAATTACTTGATGAGGATTTGGTGGGTTGGGTCCCATTTGGTGCCTAGCTATTACAGACCAAAAATGTGTAAAAAGATACATTTCGATCTCAGGATCGAAGGAAAAAGGTTTGTTTGACTCAAGGTTCCTTAAACAAGTCAAGAGACCTTGGTACATGCACTATATTGTGGAAAATGGGGATGTAAGGGTGTCTTGAAAGAAAATAAATAGGATGAGAGAGAGGTAATCCTAGGTCTAGTTCCAGAGGATTATAAAACACACAACATTGCTCCCTGAAAACGGTGCCAGAATTTGACACACCTGCACGCATAATTGGGTTCGTATAGGCTATGGTTAGATTAGATTATTATGTACCAAACATTACTTACTAATCAGGAATATTATAGTAGAGGTGCAGGGTCAATCCCATGTGGAGTAATCTGGTTCTTTTAGAGGATCATTGGATTGAGATCCTTTTTGTAAGATTCCTTCTGAATTGATTTAGTGTTTGGGATTTTTACTAAATATATGGTTGAAATCAATGTAAAATAATTAAGGTGGTGTGAGGGTCAATTTTGAGAATCAGGAGAAATAGTTAACTTAATTATAATATTAGTAGGGTCCTAAGACTTAGGCTGTGAGGCAAACAGTGGTCACTAGTTAACTTTGGTCAAGTCACCTAGTTCTACACAGGAAGTGAGATGATCAGGAGATATTAATATCCTAATTTCATTAATTTTAACTTCTATAGAAGAAATTTTCTTAGGCTAGTGTTCGTAGACCAGTCTACTTTAATCAGGACATGGTCTTATATTTGAATATCCCATGATCAGGTATGTTCGCATGAATTGGATATACTTTTTTTGTTTATATTAATTAATAATCCATTATGTTTTCCAAAAATTAGAATTAAATATTGATAATGAATTGAAAAAACATCTACTCTTGATCCCTACAACTGAGAGGTTTAGATACTCATGGTGGGTTGGGATGTAAATAAATAAATAAAATCATGATTGACATGCTTTTTGAATTTAAATTATTCCTAATCATGAAGGGTTTAGGAAATGGAAACAAGCCAACATTTATAAATGTTGACTTAAAAATACTTACTTGTAATGAAAAATGAAAGGAATTTGACATGCATCAATAGATGATGATGGAAAATGATGATAAAGAATTTAAAAGGTGATGAAGAAAACATGATCCACATCTCTTCAATTGAAATAAAATATAAAACACAAAGAAATTTTGAGTTTGAGAGAGGTAAACGATGAAGTAACTTGAAGGGGATAGAAAATAGAGAGAAATCCCATCCTAGAATGTTGTAAAATGATCTATCAAGGTGTTGTATTTATAGGAAAATTTAGTCACATTGTGTAATAGAGTTACACGTCATGTATCATTTTTTAGTGTAGATCTCCATGGTTTTTGGATCTTCTATGTGGCTCGTGTGTATCTGGACCTATTTATGAGGTTTTACTACCTACACTTACTGTATGGAGGACTAATGATGTGTACTGATCCTCAGTAATTCCTATGTCCTGGATTTCTTATTCCACCACTTCGACAGATGTCACATTGTGTATTGAGACTTCAGGACGTGTAATGGATACTTCCTCTACTGACTTCACGTCTTGGTTAATGGTTTAGCTCACAACTTGTCACATTAGGTGAACTCCCATTACATGATGTGTAATGTTGAGTCATGACGTTTAATAGGCGAATTATGCATTTTTCTTCATTTCTTCCTTTAAATCATGTAAAGCCCCATTCCTGTAAAACTAAGCATATACCAAGCACATTATTGAATATATCAATGAAAATGAATAAGTAATTTATGCAAAAAGTATATATGAATTCAGATTTTCAACTTCCTTGTATGTAACTCACACTCCTTGATCATGGGATTAAATGTGATGAAATATGTCATTGTGTTTAATGACCTACATGGAACACATGAGCATGTACGTATTATGATGGGTGTGCCCGGACAATGCCCTAATGTATTGGGTAATGTTGTAGTATCATGAGGCATCATGTATGGGATTAAGGAGTAATCCTAATCCATTATGGGACTATTTCCACCATGTGATGTTTTCTTTGAAATTATCCTTAACTTATGTTTATGACATGATTAATATTTTCACCACATTCCCATGTTGCCTTTATATTATCATGTTATATCTTGCCTCATTGTTTAAGATTATGATTCTAACCCCTATTATGTTACCTTTATATACCTCTTGGATCAAATTTATTACTTTACCTTATGTTATTCCATTCTTATTACCTTACTGAGCTTTATAGCTCACCCATTTCCAATATACATCCTTAGGATATCCCATGTAGTTTTAGAAGAATGATGAAAGTTTAGAAGCATGTTAAGTAAGTTTTCAATGATTTTGTTGCATCCATATTTCACGTTGATGTGTTATGTACCTAATTTCCCAAATACACTAGGTTTCATGATCTTATGGGATTGTAATATGTGTACCTTTATGTAATAATTCATCAATTAAAGTGAAATAAAATATGGGTTTTCTTTGTATTGTTGTTTTCGATGATCTATACTTGTAGTAGATGTATGAAAAAATAGATTTTCTTCATGGTGATTTATAGGAATAGGTTTATATAGTTCATACCAAGGGTTATTAAGTTAATCATAAGAAGGATTTTTTTTGTAAGTTGAAATGAAGTATTTATTTCTTGAATCAATATCCAAGATAGTGGAATAGGATGTTTGACAATTTCATGTTTGGAGAATGTTTTGTCCGATTAGATGAAGAATATTGGGCAATCTAAGAAAATATTGGGGATGATAATTTATAGGGATAGGAAAGATGAATCATTGATTTTATCCTAGAATGAATTCATTAAGAAATTCATAAAAAGATTCGAAATTACTACTTGTAAACCTATCTAAACCCCCCTCACTGGACACTTTAGACTTTATAAAAATCACGAACCATCAATGGATGGATATGTTCATGAAATGGATAAGGTTCCTTATGATTTAGTTGTAGGAATGTTGATGTCTAAAATGGTTTTAAATCAACCAAATATTTATTTTTCAGTATAATTCTTTAGTAATGTCCTATAAAATCCTAGAAAGAAACATTGGGAAACTATGAAATGGATATTACGATACTTAAAAGGGTCAAAGGATACAAATTTATGTTTTGGGTATAATGATCAGTTGAAAGGTTTTATAATTGATGATTTTTCTAGTGACATGGATTTATTAAAAAGTACTACATGTTTTTTTTAATTTTGGTGGAACAATTGTTAATTGGATGTCTTGGTTGAAACCAATGTTTAATTTATATATAATATAAGGAGAGTAAATTTCTACTACTTAAGTAGGGAAAGAACCGATATGGTTTATATGATTTTTAAATGAACTTGGAAAGGAATCATATAGAGGAATGTTATTCCATGACTGTCAGAGTGCCATTCATCTTGCTTAAAACCCAGTGTTTCATGCAAGGATGAAACACATTGACCTGTAATATCATTTGATATGAAGTTTTCTAGAGGATCAATTATTGTATTTTCATAATATTTCTAGGAATAAAAATCATGTAGATATGTTTAAAAAAGTTATAGTTCAAGAAATAATGATACAACATTTTTCTTCAGTAGGACTTGGATGATCAGACAGAATGGGGGACACTACATGTATCAAATAGATAAAGAGTTAGGTCAATGAAAGAAGAAGTTGGATAAAATCCTGGAGAAATTTACAAGTGGGATAATATTGTATTTGTTGAATTTTTTCTTCAAGTTTCATTAGACACATTTTTTCATATGGATATGATTATAAGTAGATTAGACTATACATATTTTTTCCCTACTGTGGTGTTTTAGAGCATTTTGGCTCGAAAGTTTGTCACCAAATAGAATTTCCATCAGAAAGAGATAAAGGGATTTTTCAATGAGACTTTTAGGATCATATGGAGATCATCATATGAAGATCACACAATTTTAAGTTCACAGGTTACCCTTATGTTGATATTGGGAACTAACTAATATCATTATTAAGGTACTGGTTGGTGTATGTTGAGCGACTATTGGCAGTTTCAATGGGTGTTACTACAGTGTATCAGTAGTTTCTCTTACCAATTTAAGGTTGACCATGAAAGTTAGAGTTCGGTGAAACTTATTTATAATAAAAAGACCTCTATAAAGAGGTGTGGTGGACCAACTATGAATGGAAATGCCATGATGAAAATCATATGATCAGTTTGTGTTTCTGACATAATTGTTTAAGACCCATTTTGGAATAGGAAGTGAGTATGAGATTGTAATCACTTATATCTATTGAAATGAAATATTTTTTTAGTGTTATCCCATGGATGTGGTACTTTCTATAAACCATGTTAAATATATTTTTTCCAATTATTTTGGTTATTTTTTTTGTGAATTACAATCATGGTTGTTTTTGTGTGGTGATTAGGTTGGATCATCCTATTTCCATTTCACATAAACTCAATAGGTTGAGGTTATCAGATAAACTCTCTATCTGACAATTTCATGAAGCTCTTCTGCTGCACATGATGAAGTGATTGAATGGATGTATCTATCTAGTGAACTTTGTCTTGCCAAGTCTTTCCATTGGACATAATGGACATAGGTTTCTTTTCAAGGGGTTCTTCCACTCCCAACATTAACATTATAGAATAATTTTATTTCTTCTAGAAAACTTTCTTGATTAAAAAGGGTTTTAGGCAATCTGTGGGAGGATCCTTTTATGAGTGAGAGTGGTGTCACTTTTCAAATTATTCTTAACTTTATATTAAAGGCCCATCATTTTCGAATAAAGGAGCCTCCTAAAGTGGAAATTATTTGAAAAGGGGTGAGTCATGGTTGATCTACCCCTCATATACAAAAATAATGGATAAGGTTTAAGATATTTATCCATTTCCCTTTTAATTTAACACTTTTTCATAATTTACTTTTATCATGGTAATTGTTTTTTAACATTGACTACTTATTTTTATGACAAAAATAAAATAAAATTATCCTTATTAAATAATTTTAATATGCTAATTCTAAATTTGAAAACCATTTTATAAAATAAAATTTCAAAACGTGATATAATTTAATTTTAAAATAATAAATTTATAATGTATAAAAACTGTTTTTATAAAAAAATATTACTTAGGTTATCAAAATGTCAATTATAGGTTTATAAATTAAACATAATATTTTAAATGTATAATTTTACTTATTAAATACATAGATGATTTGGGAATTTTTTTTCATAAATGTTTAAGTCATAATTATAGAATAATGATGTCCTAAATTCACGGTATTTGTAAAAATGTTATTCTGTACTATTAAAAAAATAAATATTTTGGGAAAAATTCAAAAAATTCACCCTAAACTAACATTGTTATGTAGAATCCAAAAAATAAAATTCATTTTATCAAATTCAAAATTCAAAATTTAAGGATTTAAATTTTAAACCTAAATAGAAAATATATTAAAAACTATTTTTAGAGGGAAAATGTATTTTTCAAATATTAATTTGTTGGAATAGTGTTGTCTAATCTGTTTGGATGAAGTTGGGATGAATACTAATGGCCAATATTACACACCAGATCACAACTATCACAACTAGATAGGGAACTGTAGTAGTGAAAACTTTGGCATAGTTATTATAACATATCGAAATTTGGAGATTGCAGTATTGTAGCTCCATGGGGTTCTAGCAATTGGTCACTATAACATAGTGGAATTACTGTGTGGTTGGTGCCATAGTTGAATTGTCTTCCTTATTATCTCATTTGAGATAAGGTTTCATTATGTGTCTAAAACTCTAGAAATCTCCTTGTGATTTTTCCCTTGATCATAGTGAAATTTATTCCTCTCCATGGATATTGAGATCATTTCCCTAACCACATAAATCATGGTGTCATTTGATCTTATTCTTGTTCATTAGTTATTTATTTTCTTCATCTGTGAACCATTCTATCACTAAGGCTCCTAGAGTTTCTACAATATATCTATTATTTTTCTTATTCCCTATTAAATTATAATTAAATTAGTGTTAATATATTATTCATATAAATAATATATTTTATTAACATTTACTCATAATATACTTAGTTTCTTGAAATAAAAATGCATAGTGCATAAAAATACAATTTTTAGAAAAAAATAAAATTTTAAGCATAAAATGATCTTATTAGTTGTTTAGATAAACTAATTAGATTTTATAAATGCATTAGTATTAAAAATTAACTTTATGTTTATTTAAAAGTTGAAATGTAAAATGTATAAAATAAATGTGATATATATAAATAAATTATTACATTAATAATAAAATATTCATATCATTCTAACTTCTAATTACACAACTCCTCATGATCTCATATTAATAGCAAATGATAAGATAATCTTTAGTGGTAGTTTTGGGTGACGGTCAACTAGCATGGATCTCATGAAAATTTCAATGAATTATAACTTCTATCACAAATGATTTCACTCAAAACATAATTGTTGGATTTAAACTTGGTCATGGTATAAGGGAAGCCCTTGTGATTCTACCTACGTTCTAAGCTCCGAGAAATGATATTTATAAGGAATAATTTTATTAACTAATGTCATTTATTTAAATTTTTTCTATATATATATATATTTCACAATGTGGTTAGTTCTATTTATAACTACTAATTTAAATACTGCAATTTAAAAAAAATTAATAATTTTTTTAAGTATCACAATTTAATTTTTGGTTGGTGTTGTGTGTGAAACAAGTTATTCAACATAGTATTTTTAAAGGGGAATTAATACTAAAATCCCAAGGTGTTGTTTAACCCCATTAAATAAATTTCAACATCAAAATTTTAATCATTTCTCACTAATGAAAATTGTTAAGGATATATATAATATTGAAAAGACTCAATATATAATTTATAATGAGATATCAACCTCACTATCATGGGTAATACTATAAAATCATCTTTTTCCTCATAATGGGAATGTATTGAAATTCTCAACCATTTGTTCCAAATATGCATCCTTAGTTGTCTATAAGTCTTATGAGTTTATAAAGACATACCTTTCACAACTTCATTTTCATGACCCTATTTCTTAATACTAAAACCAAAAGTGTTATGATAATATTTAAAAAAATCATAGTAAATATCACGTGAATATGAAAAATCAATCCTAGTATGTCTTCTGCTTTGACACATTCATTTAAAACTATGATACATAGTTTAACTATGATATAAATTGACCAACATATAACTCCTTCAGTTTAACCTAGCTTTTCCATGATCATATTCCTATTAGATTATGTGGCCTATATAATAACCTAGGCCTTTCAAACATGGATATTATATCATTTTATATCACTATTCATTACATTATGAAAAAACATGCCTGAGGATCATAATAGTTTAGTGCCTTTAGAAACATGGAACACATTCTTCTAAATTTGTGAAAGATCTTCAACATATTCCATAAAGATATTTCTCTTTATTACTCCTACTTAAAACCTTTATTTATAACCTGAGGAATGTAAACATAAGAAAGGGTGATCTCAAATGCTCAGTAAGGATAAACAATGAAGATACATAATCATAACATGAGCATAATGGTATGAAAACATGATCATGACATTTGAAGATCATACCCTATATATCAAAGATCATATACATGAGTCATGGCATAAATATTTGAAGATCATAAGTCATGAATCATAAGAAAATCAAAGTACACAATACATGAGAGTATAATAATGGCATAAGAAATGGAAATTTTAGAATACATATAAGTTTATAATATCTTTTATCAATGATACCCATAAAGATATTCATAGAATGTTAGGATTGGTCTAGTCACCCATGTACCTAATTCGGGTTTGGGATGGCCTCCCATGTACCTTTTAGTGTTGGGCTTAGGATGACCTCATGTGTACCCTCTTGTTGAGGTCTTAGGATGACCTCCCATGTACCATTTTGTCACAGTCTTATGATTAACTATTTTGTACCCTCTTTTTTAGTGGGCGTAGGATGAGAACTTGTGTACTCTTTTATTGCTGGCTTAGGATGACCTCCTGTGTACCCTTTTATTGTGGGATTTGGATGAACTCTCATGTAAACTTTGAGCTCATAAAACATTCATCATTACTAAATTGATTATAGGGATATATAGATACCACCCATAACATAATGAAATAATAAACATATGTTCCATAATATTTTAAATTGTTCATCAATTCAGAAATCATGAAAAGAAATGGTTTTAATAAAAATATAATCATAGCATATCTCATTGAAAAGTTACACGATTCATATAAATCATTCAATAAAAACATAAACCATTCAATGAAAAAATAATAATGGTATCCTTTGATAAAATCCCCAATAGGGAATGAGTAACAACAACGGATGTCATCTTAGATGGAAAATAATTTGAAAATATCTTTTTAAAAAATTTCTTGAGGAAAATATTCTTTCCTTTTTGAAAACTTATTTTTTAAATCATAAAAAATTTATCAAACCATTTTTGTTTAAAATAACCTTGAAAATTTATAAATGAATCTTTGAAACCATTTTTAAAATTTCTGAAATCAATTTTCTTGAAAATTATTAAAATATTATTTAAAACACTTTTAAAACATTTTTAGAAAACATTGTTTTAAAGATACACATATTTCCGAACAAAGAGAGAATAAAATTACATGAAGCTTAAAATATCATGAAATGAATTATATTCATGATACAAAATTTCAAAGGCAAGTACATATACCTTGTAAAATAATATAGGTGGATAAAATAACATGTGTCTCAAAGAAGGCAAATTGAGACAAAATTACCTTATAGATTTTGTAAATTTTGAACCATAAACCCTATGAAATAGAGATCATAACATGGTTATTTAAATAACCATAAATTTAAGGATAAGGATAATATATTACATTAATGAATAGTATATAAACAACACAAAATAAATTAGTGGTAAATATGACATAAGTCTTGAAGAAATAAAAATGAGACTATAAATCCCCTTACCTAAGTCTTGACTTCATTCGTATACGTTCAAAACTCATGTATAATAAATATAATTTTATTATAAATATTAAAAATAACTATATTCATATATATAATACCATATATTATTTACTTATGACTTTATATGACTCTCTTATTAACAATCTCATGTTAAAGTCATGTTTCGAGTAGTAACCGCTTTGTTTTTCATTTATATTTTGAGTTGTTATCCTTGGCCCTCTTACATATATCATGATTTCATAATATAAAAAATGATAAACATGATATAAATATCACACATATATATATACAGTATATATTTATTCATGGTGATTCATAAAATTTATTTATATAAAATAAAATACATCATTCCTGGAGATGGTAGGCCGTACATACGCATGAACTCTGTTTTTATTTTATTGTAATATTAAAATAAATAAAATTATATGATATATTATCATTAAAAAATAATTTTTATGTTATATATTATATATATTCATTAAATTTATCCTTATTACCATCCATGTTAAATATATATGATAAATGAATCACATAGCATCATGGAGATGGTAAGCCATACGTATGCACAAGCGACGTTATCATTTCCCAAAATATTAGGTGGTAAAAAGGTAGGCATGATATTAACATTCTAAAATAATAATTATATAATAAATATTATATATAAACATTAAAACCATTATAACCCCCACTCATAAAATATGTTTATGGAAAATGAATTGTATCACTATGTGGAGACGGTAAGTCGTACGTACACACGAGTGATACTTTATTTTATTGTTAAATGGGAAAGGATATGAATAACAATGTTTTAATAATCATAATAACATTTCAACCTATTTATTATTATGAAGTTATTATTTTATGATATATATTATATATTTATAGGGGGTATAAAAAGTTGAAAAATCGAGTGATCGGTCAGAGCGATTACTTCTTCTTCAAAACAGCTCATTTAGATATCCTATAAAAGACTCTAGAGTTGGTCTTTTGGGAAGAAAAGAACATGTAGAATGTTTATATTTATGTTTAAAAGATATTTTTATAGTTTTTTTTGATCTTGAAGTCTCAAACTGGTGAAACTAGATGATGAATGATGTGTCCTTTTATAATGAAGGTGAGGGGCACTTTTGGAAATTCTCAAAAAGATTAAATTAAAATAAAGTAATTCTCAATATAAATACCTAAAACTGGAAATTTATTCAAAGATAATGTGGGAAAGGGTAGTAATACCCCCAGAAAATATATTTTAGGCAAGTTTTTTAGTAATTTTAAACCTTATATTTTTCATTAACCCTTAGTTAACATATTTTAATTTTAACTACTATAACAACATTTTCAATGTCAAAAGGTGGATATCTTTAATTATAGGGTGTAAATTAAACATTAAATGGTAAATTTATGATATTTAGACCATAATTTATCCCTTTCATACTTATTTAGTATTTTTATGATTTTTCACTAACTTAATAAAATATTATTTTCATACAATATCATTATTGCCAATATTAATACTAATCATTACATTGGCTTTAAGAAAATCAATACAGCAATATAACATATAACAAAAATAACTTAATACATCCCTAAAATGTCACATTAACCTATTAAATTTGTGTATCACCTTAATTAAGTCATATTATATTTTTGTTTTATTTTTTTAATACCACTTAATTAGGTTTTTCATTTATTGAATAATTAATGCATCATCAATGTGTAATTATTTATGAAAATTATTTCTTCAATTATATTTTAAAATAAAATACCATGATGTATATAAAGATTAAATCTTTCAAAATAATATATATAGTTGAGAATATATTCTATTTTACCCCATATTAAAAATATTATACTTATTAAAAGTAAGTGTGTGACATTTTGTCATTCCCTTTGATTTTAATAATATTCAACTAATTTTTATGGAAAAGTATCCATTAAATTATTATATTTCATAAATTATGTGTTAAATGTCTAATTTAATTCATACAAAAAAAATTGTCAAGTTTTAGGGTCATTTTATAATCCTTGTCACTTTATTTTTAACCTAAATTACATGATTTTACCCTTTACTGTGGTAACAAGAATTACCATTATTACTATTCATATGTACAATAATAAAAGGGACATATTTAATAAATGTGGAACTTGTGATTAAAAATATGGATTTAATTTTTCAAAATTAAAAACATAAAAATGGTTAAAAATAATTTAAAATTAATCCCATAAATGGGGTGAGAATATGAGTTTTTAAAGCTAAAACGTTCAAAAGATTAAAATGTTTTTATATCCAAATTCAATGTAAAATTGATTATAATGAAATAAATTGGATTAAATGATAAAAAAATTATCTAATTTTAATTTAAAACTAATTAAAAATATAATTTATCACTGTAATTGTTTTATAAAAAATATATTTTAAATTAAAATATAATATTTTTTACTATTCATCAAAACTCAAAACTTCTCATAAAAATATAAAATGTCCACAAAAGTATATTTTGATATCCCAATTTTAAAATAGAATTTTATTTTTTCAAATAGAATCTATAAAAGTGTCAAAAACTATATTTTTAACAAGTGCGCCATAAAAAAGGTGGAAAAACTACGTTTTTACAAAAATACTTCTTTTATGTGTAAAATTAGTTTTGTTCTTATATTATGTCTAGAAAACACATAAGCTGAATGTTATAAATTATATTGAATATATTATATATATAATTAATTAATATAATATAATAATAATATTTTTATTTATTGGTATAAAACACACTTGTATGCATTTAAAAAGTTTTTTATGAAAAACATTTCCTTTTATTTTTAAAAAGGGTTTTACATTCATTTATAATTAACTGGTTAAAGAAATATATATACATGTGTAAACCAAAATTTTATAATTCAGTTAATCCTGTTCATACCTGCCATTCTAATGGTTAGGTTATATTTTTCTTGATTAAATAATTACAATAATAAAAATATGTTTCAAAGGAACTCTATGTTGCGTGTAACGCAAGCAAAGTCAGTGTTACATGTAACACAAGACATCAAATTATTAAAAAACTATCTCATAAAAATATCAGGGTATTACATTATACACCCTTATAATTAAATTTTTACTTGAAATTCTTCTGGGTTATCAGAGGTTTAATAATTAAAAGTTTCTTTCATAGAAACCCACATCATAAAAATGAATACTAAAACTTATTATTAAAAAGGGAAAGTTGGAAACTTAATGGTTACCCAAAGTAACTAATAACTATATTTTCATATATGAGAACATAGTTGGAAAGTGAAAACATGAAAATGGAAGAGAAATATAACTATCAAGTTTTGATAGAGAGTGATAGAGAACATGGTCAGGAAAAAGTTAAAAATCACAAAGTCATAAATCTACAATGATATAAAATACCATTTGATTAATCAGAAAATAAGGTACTAGGATAATTTTTTTTGTTTCAATATACTTTCCCTAGAGTTGAATAATTTTTAGGAGAATAAATACTTACTTCATTTCATTACATTTCATAAGTTTATCTCATTATTTCATTATGGCTTGATCAATTTACACTTCATCTCTTATTCCAAGAATTGAAGGTGAATTTTCATTCCTGGAGAATTAATAGATCATGATATCCATATAATTATAGGTTATTCCATATGTCTTAACATTACAACAAAAAGTTTAACATGATTTATTCAATATTCATAAATCCTCATATGGTGAGATAATGCTTTAACCTCTAAAACCTCATTCAAAGCTTAACATAAATTGTTCTATAAATTCTTAAACTTATAACCCTTCTGAAGGTTCAAAGTCCAAAATTTTAGAAATAAAATCACTAAATCTCTCAAAAATATCTTAGCATTGATCCCCTATATATCATTAAGTAGCTCTTGTTTGTCACATACCAGACATGTGAATAACTTTATCATGTATTTTGTAAAACTATACTAAATACACACATTCTTATTCATTCATTATATAATATATTTTCTTATAAAAAAAATTTCATGGGATGATTGGGTTCATCCTTGTACCAATAAAATATGTTATTCTGTTATTCTATAATCCAAGTAGATAATCACATGAAATTTCAATAATGAATGAACAATTAGATTTTCATAGGGTTCATTCACAAAAAATCAAACATGAAATTCCCAAATAATGAGAGAATGATAAGTATTCCATAATTGTCATGGTTCACTTCATCCATTATGATATCATAACATTTTCCTTTTTTCCTTATAGTTTTTGTGTCTTATCTTCTACATTAGTCCTCGAAATGGTGAACTTATTAGCATAATGCCCAAACTCTTTTTAATTGAAACAATGAATTGTGAGAGGTTTATTTTGTGGAGTTTTCACATTATTCACATCATTATCTACCTTGTTCCCACCACTTATTCTTTTATACACTCTATGACCTTCCTTTACACACTTGTAACACCATCTTGTCCCTTTTAGTCATTCACGTGAGTGCTTCTCCCCACATTTGGGGCATATAGATACCTAAATTTTTTTTCCACCATTTATGTTTTCATGATACTTGATCTTCCTTTTCTTATAAAAACCAAAGGAATGATTGGAATATCCAATTTTCATTTCTACCTTCAGTGCATATCAAATAAATTCTTCATAGATACTAAAGTCTCATATAGCTAGTGCCTTTCAAAGACTTAGTTTCAAGCCACCAAATAATCAATTGATTTTGATTTCAGGGATGATGATTAACCTAGAAGAAAACATTATAAGTATTATAAAATTAGCTTCATAGATACCAATAGATTCATCATCCTTTTTCTTAAGCTCAAGTAATTCCTTCTCCATCTTTGTTTGTATAATATGAGGTAATTACCTATGGAAAATTACCCCCTTCAACTTTTATCATTCCACAGATTCAACTTCTTCTTGTTCCCTCGTGTTCTTAATAAGAGTCAACCACAAATCATCTTCACCTTACAGATGATAAATATCCAAAATGACTTTTCCATGTTCTAAACACTAAAGAATGGAAAATATATATTTAGTGGTACCAATCCATTATTCAGTAGAACGTGGGTCAGAATTCCCACTAATAGAAGGTGGACGTAGCCTCATGAAGGACTCAATATAAAGTTGTTCCATCCTTTTCTTGTTTAAAAGTCTAGCATGATTCATACCTTGTGTGAGTATAGTGATAAGATTTTTCATCCCAACTCCCATAACATTTTCTTGATCAGGAGGAAAATCGTTGAATTTCCCATCTCATTCAGCATTAACATGGTTCCTTCAGGTTCCATCTATTGACTAAAACAAAAAATAATAGTGTGATAAACATAAATCATATCATGAAAACCTCATAATAAAGGTAAATTACCTTCAATATAGGAAATATTTCTTTTAATCCTAGGTTATTCATGATCGTTATAAAAATTATAGGACTTCAACCTATATTATAATTATCCTTAGTGATTATACTAAGGTTTTATCATACTAGTTTCCAAATATTGACTAAACCTTTTCTCTAATACCAACTATAAAAACCTAGTATTTTCAAACATGGATACAAAATCTTTTTTGATAAATATTCATTACATTATGAAAACACATGACTGAGGGCCATAATAGTTTAGTGCCTTTGGAAGCTTGGAACACATTCTTCTAATTTGGTGAAATATCTTCAACATATCCCATAAATATATTCCCATACTCCTACTTAAAACCTTTCTTTATATCCTGAGGATTGAAAACATAAGAAAGGGTGAGCACATATGATCAGTAAGGTTAAAAATGGAAGATACTGAATCATAACATGAGCATAACAGTATGAAAACATGAGCATAACATTTGAAAATAATACCCTCCATTTCAAATATCATATACATGATTCATGTCATCAACATTGGTGGATCATAAGTCATGAATCATAAGAATATCAAAGTACACAAGCCATGAGAGTATAAAAATGGAATAAGATATGGAAATTTTGGAATACACATAAGTTTATAATATCTTATGTTAATGATACCCACAAATATATTAATAGTATTTTAGGCTTGGTATAGTCACTAATGTACTTACTTTGGTCTTGGGATGTCTCTCATGTACCTTCTAGTTTTAGGATTAGGATAACCTCTTATGTACCCTCTTATTACGGGCTTAAGATGACCTATTGTGTACCCTTTTGTTGTGGCCTTAGTATGACCTCTTGTGTACCCTTTTTAGGCTTAGTATGACCTCATGTGTACCCTTTTATTGTGGTCTTAGGATGACATCTCATGTACCCTTTTGTTGTGGGCTTAGGATAACCTCCTGTGTACCCTTTTGTTGCGAGATTAGGATGACCCGTTGTGTACCCTTTGAGATCATAGAACATTTATCATTACGTAATGAATTAGATGGAGATATAGGTCCCAAAAATTAGATAATAAAATAATACATATATATGACATAATATTTTAAATCGTTTATCATATTAGAAATCATGAAAAGAAATGGATTTCATAAACATTTCATAATAGAATATCTCATTGAAAAATAATGGAATTTATATAAATCATTCCATAAAAACATAAACTATTTAGTGAAAAAAATAATAATTTTATCCTTGGATCATATCCTCAGTAAGGCATGAGTAATACCAATGGATTTAATCTTAGTTGGAAGATAATTTGGAAATATCTTTTTAAAACATTTCTTGAGCAAAATATTATTTCCTTTTTGAAAAATTATATTTAAATCATAAAAAATTTATCAAACTGTTATAATTTAAAGTAACCTTTAAAACCTATAAACTAAGCTTTTAAACCATTTTAAACATCTTTGAAATCCCTTTTCTTGGAAATTCTTAAAAAATCATTTCAAAAACTTTTAAAACATTTTCAGAAAACATTTTTTTAAAGGGACAAAAAATTTCGAATGAAGAGATAATAACATTAAATGAAGCTTAAAATATCAATAAAACAATTATATTAATGATAAAATATGTTATAGGTTGGTATATACCCCTCATAAAATAATATAGGTGCATAACATAACATGTGTCTCAAAGAAGGAAAATTGAGATAAAATTACCTTACCGATTTGGTAACTTTTGAACCGCAAACCCCTTGAAATAGATAAGATAAAATGGATATGTAAATACCCATAAATTTAAGTATAAGGATCATATATTACTTTAATTTTTAGTATATACACCATAAAAAAGGAGTGATGAATAGGGCCTAAGTCTCAAAGAAATAAAAATTATCCTAGAAATCTCCTTACCTTTAGTCTTGACTTCCTTCGTATATGTCAAAAAAGCCTATATTATAAATATGAGTTTATTATACATATACCACAGAAATATATTCATATATATAATACCATATATTATTTACTTAAGAATTTATATTACTCTCTTATTAACAATCCCGTGTCGAAGTTATGTTTCTAGTAATAACCACTTTGTTTTTTGTCCATGTTTTTGACTTCTTATCCTTGGTCCTATTACATAGAACATGATTTGATAATCCCCATAATGATAACCAAGATATATATATCATATATACATACATATATATATACATACATATATATATATATTTATAATATAATTATTCATGGTGATTCATAAAAGTTAGAGAAAGAAAATAAAATACATTATTCATGGAGACGGTAGGCCGTATGTACGCCTAAACGATATTTTAATTTTCTTTTCATATTAAAAGAAATAAAACTGTATGATATATAATCATTAAAGGATATTTTTTAAGTTATATATATCATATATATTCATTAAATCCATCCTTATTACTATCCATCTAAAATATAGACGAGAAATGAATCACATAGCATCGTGGAGATGGTAAGTCATACGTACGCACGAGCGAGGTTATCATTTACGAAAAATTATGTGGTAAAAAGGTAGATATGATATTATCATTAAAAAATTATAATTATTTCAAAAAATATAATATATAAACATTAACCCCATTATAATCATCTCTCATAAAAGATAGTGATGGAAAATGAATTACATCGCTATGTGGAGACGATAAGCCTTACATACGCACGAGCGATACTTTCTTTTCTTGTTCTTTGGGAAAGGGGATGCATAGTGGTGTGTTCATAATCATAATAAAATTTCAGAATATTTAGTATGATCTGGTTATTATTTTATGATATATTATAGGAGGTATATAAGAGTAGAAAAAGTGAGTGTTCGGTTAGAGTGATTACCTCTTCTTTGAAATGGATCATTTAGATCTCCTCTAGTGGATGCTTGAGTTGGTCTTTTGGGAAGAATGAAACATCTATAATGTGTATAGGGAATTTTATAATATGATTGTTTAGATTTTGGTCGAGATATAAGGATCAATTTAGTGAAATGAGATGAGGGAGGAGGTGTCCTTTTATAATGAAGGTGAGGGGCACTTTTGGAAATTCTCAAAAAGATTAAATTAAAATAAATTTAATATCTTTAAAAATACCTAAAATGGAAATTTATTCAAAGATAATGTGGGAGAGGGTGGTAATACCATCAAATAATAGATTTTATACAAGTATTTTTTGTAGTTTTAAACCTTATCTTTTTTATTAACCCTTAGTTAATTATTTTTATTTTTTACTACGGTAACAACATTTTCAATTTTAAAAGGTGGATATGTTTACTTATATGGTGTAAAAACTAAACCTTAAATGGTCAATTTATGATATTTTAAACTATTATTTATCTTATTTTTCCTTATTTAGTATTTTTATGATTTTTAACTAATTTAATAAAATATTAATTTCAAAAATTATCATTAGTGTCAATTTTGACACTATTCATTACATTGACTTTAAGAAAATCAAACCAGGAAGATAACTTCAAACCAATTCACTCAATACACACCTAACATGTCATATTCACCTATAAAATTCGTGGATCATATTAATTAAGTAAAATTATATTTATTTTAATATTTTTAATACCACTTCATTGGGTTTTTCATTAATTGAATAATTACTACATCATCATTGTGTAATTATTTATGAAATTTATTTATTCACTAAAATTTAAAAATAAAATAAAATGAGGGATATAAATTTTTTATATTTCATAATAATATATATAGTCATTATATCTTCAATTTAATCCCATTTTAAAAATATTATACTTATTAAAAGCAAGAGTGTGACATTTTGTTACTCCCTTTGATTTTAATAATATTCAAGCCATTTTCATGAAAAAGTGAGAATTAAATTATTCAATTTTTACCCTTATGTATTAAAGGTCAAATTAAATTCATAAAATAAAATTTTTACAAGTGTTAGGGTCATTTTATAATCCTTATTGCTTTATTTTTAACCTAAATTACTTGATTTTACCATTTACCGTGATAACAAAAATTACCAATGTTACTATTCATAATTTCCAAAAATAAAATGGAAATATTTAATAATTTCTTAACTTATGATTAAAAATATGGAATAAATTTTTCAAAATTTGAAACATAGAAATGGCTAAAATTAATTTAAAATTAATCTCATAAACAAGGTGAGAAAATTGATTTTTAATGTTAAAACGTTCAAAAGATTGAAATGTTATTACCTCCAAATTATATGTGAAATTTATTCCAATAAAATAAATTGGATTAAATGATTAAAATATTATCTAATTTTACTTTAAAACCAATTAAAAATATAATTTAAGACTATAAATTATTTATAAGAAAAATCTCTTTCCAATGAAAATGCAATATTTGTTTACTATTTATCAAAACTTGAAACTTCTCAAAAAAGTATCAAAAGTTTTCTGAAAGTAAATATTGATACCTATATTTAAAAAAATAAGTTTATTTTTTTAAATATAATCTACATAAGTTTCAAAAAATATATTTTTTACAAGTGCTCCATCAAAAGACGACAAAAATATCTTTAAAAAGAATACTTCGTTTATGCATAAAATTATATTTTTTTATATCATGTCTAGAAAAAACATCATATGAATGTTAAAAGTTATACTGAATATTATATATATATATATATATTTCATTAATATAATACAATATGAGTTATTTTTTTATTTATTGGTATAAAATACTCTTGTGCACATTTAAATAGTTTTTAGAAAAACATTTCCTTTTATTTTAAAAAGGGTTTTAAATTAATTTATAATTAATTGGTAAAAAAATTATATATACATGTGTAAACCATAATTTTATAATTCAATTAATCCTATTCATACTCACCATTCTAATGTCTAGGTTATATTTTTTTAAAAATAATTAAAATAATAAAAATACGCGTCATTGAGACTCAGTGTTGCATGTAACGCAAGCTAAGCTGGGATTATGTGTAATGAAAGACATAAAATTAGTATTTTTTAAAATATATCTCATAAAAATCTCTAGGTTCCATATTACATTCCCTTTAAAATGAAAATTTCCCTCAAAATTCATCTGGGTTATCATAGGTTTAAAACTTGAAATTTTATTTCATAGAAACTGACATCGTAAAAATGAGTACTAAAACTTGTTGTTAAAATGGGAAATTTGGAAACTTAATGGTTACTAAAAGTAACTCATAACTGGATTTTAACACAGGGGAATATAATTGGAAAGTTAATACATGGACATGGAATATAAATCTAACTATCAAGTTCATATGGAGAGTGGTAGAGAACATGTTCTGGAGAAAGTTAATGATCACAAAGCCATAAATCTATGATGATTTAAGGGACCATTTGATTAATTGGAAAATAAGGTACTAGGATATTATTTTTGGTTTCAATATCCATTCCTTAGAGTTGAATAATTTTTCATGAGAAGAAATACTTACTTGATTTCATTATATTTAATGAGAATGTTTCATCCTTTTATTATGCCTTAATCAATTTCTAATTAATCTTTTATTCCAAGAAATGAAGGTGATTTTCTCATTCCTGAAGAATTATTAGATTATGATATCTCTATAATGATAGGAAATTCCATCTATATTAAAATTAAAACAAAAAGTTTAACATAGGTTATCTAATATTCACAAATCCTCATATGGTGAGATAATAATTTAACCTCTAAAACCTCATATGAAGCTTAACATAAATTTTTCCATAAATGCCTAACCTTATAACCCTTCTGAAAATTGGAAGTCCAAAAATTTAAAAATAAGGTCACCAAATTTCTCAAAAATAGATTAGAATTCATTCCCCATATATCATAAAGTATCTCTTGTTTTTCATATACGAGACATGTAAATGACTTCATCATGTATTCTGTAAAACCGTATTGAATACACACATGATTCTTCATTCCTTATATAAGTTATTTTATTATAAAAAAACATTTTCATGGGAAGATTGGGTTCAACCTTTTACAAATAAAATATTTTATTTCATTATTCTGAAATATAATTATATAATAACATAAAATTTCACTAATGGATGAACTGTAAGATCTTCATAGGGTTCATTCATACAAAATCAAACATGAAATTACCAACTAAGGAGAGAAGGATTATTATTAACTAATTATCATGGTTTACTTCATCCCTTATGAGATAATAATCATTTCATTTATCCTTTTTCCTCAAAGGTTTTTTTGGCTTATCTTCCACATTAGTCCTTAGATCAGGGCACTTATCAGTATAATTCCCAAACTCCATGAAATAGAAACACTGAATTGTGGGAGTTTTATTTTGTTTATATTACTCATTATTTACACATTAGATACCTTATTACCATAATTTTAGCATTAATCAGGTCGTCGACCTTACTTTCCCCATTTATAACACCCTCTTATCCCGTTCAAGAATTCACCTATGTGTTTTTACCACATTTCTGGCATACAGATACTTGACATTTCTTTCCACCATTTAAGTTTTCACGAGACTTGATCATCCTTTTCTTATTAAAACTAGGGAAATAATGGGAATATAAAATTTCCATTTCTATCTTCAGTTTACATCGAACGACTTCTTCATATCTCTTAAAGTCTCTAATAGATAAGGCCTTTCAGAGACATGGTTTCAGTCCACCAAAGAATCGATCGATTTTTATTTTAGGGATGATGATTAACCCAAATGTGTACCTTGAAAGTTTTGTAAAATTAACTTCATAGGTACCAATAGATTCATCAACCTTTTACTCAATCTCAATGAATTCCTTCTCCATATTTGTTTGTAGAATATTAGGGAAGTAATTATTCAAAAATATCCTCTTAATCACTTCCCATTTCATAGATTCAATTTATTCCTATTCCCTCATGTTTTTAATAAGAATCCACCACTGATAAGCTTCACCTTACAAATGATAAATAGCCAAAATGACTTATTCACGTTCCAAACACTAAAGGATGTAAAATATATTTTCAATGGTACCAATCCATTGATAAAAAACAAGTGGTTTAGAATACACCCTACAAGAAGGTGGGCATTGCCTCATAAAGGACTCAATATAAATTTGTTCCCTCCTTTTATCATTTGGAAGTCTAACATGATTCATAGCTTGTGTGAGTATATAGATAATATTTTTCATCCAAAATCCCATAACATTTTCTTACACAGGACAATCCTTGAATTTCCCTTCACATTCAGCATTTACATGGTTCCTTCAGGTTCCTTCCATTGAATAAAACAAAAAATAACAGTGTGAGAAACACTAATCATACTAGGAAAACCTCATATTCAAGGTAAATTACCTTCAATATATGACATTTTAGGTTTAATACTAGGATATTCATGATCATTATGAAAAATATTGTATTGTAATATATACTTAGACTTATCCTTAGGGAACATACTAAGGTTTTATCATCCTAGTTCACAAATGTTGACTAAACCTTTCCTCTAATACCATCTACAATGACCTAGGATTTATCAAACATGGATATTACATCTTTCTATATGAATATTTATTACATTAAAAAAATTCACAAGGAAAGAAATAGTTTACTGAATTTGGAAACATGGAACACATTCTTCTAATTTGGTAAAATATCTTCAACACCTCCCATAAAGATTCCACCATTTATTACTCCTACTTAAAACATTTATTTATAACCAGAGGAATGGAAACATAAGAAAGAGTGAGATTAGATTCTTATTAAGGGTAAACATGGAATATATGTTAGAATAAAATGAACATAAGGGTATAAAAACTTTATCATTAAATTTTATAATCATACCCTAAATATCAAAGATCATATACAAGAGCCGTGGTATAAAGATTGGAAGATCATATGTAATGAACCATAAGAAAATCAAAGTACACGATCCATGAGAGTATAATAATGGAATAAGACATAGAAATTATGGAATACACATATGTTTATAATTTATTCTATCAATGATACCCATAAGTATATTCATATTATGTTAGGCTTTGTCTAGTCACCTGTGTACCTACTTCAGGCTTGGGATGAACTTTTATGTACCTTTTACTTTTGGGCTTATTATGACCTCCTGTGTACCCTATTATTGTGGGATTATGATGAACTCCAATGTACCCTTTTGTATTGGGATTATGATGACCTCCGGTGTACCATTTTATTGCGAGCTTAGGATGACCACCTGTGTGACCTTTTGTTGGGGGCTTAGGATGAGCTCCCTTGTACCCTTTTGTTGCAGGCTTAGGATGACCTCCCATGTACCCTTTGATATAATAGAATATTTATCATTACCCAATGAATTGGATGGATATATAGATCCAAACCATCACATAATTAAATCATACATATATTTTCCATAATATTTTAAATTGTTCATCACATCAGAAATCATGAAAAGAAATAGTTTTTTAATCATTTAATCACCAAATATATCATTCAAAAGTAACAAGATTCATATAATCATTCCATAAAAAAATTAACCATTCACTAAAAAAATGTTATCCTTGGATCATATCCACAGTATGTCATGACTAACACCAGTTGATTTCATCTTAGATGGAATATAATTTGGAACGAAATTTTTGAAACATTTCTTGTAGAAAATATCCTTTCCTTTTTGAAAAATGATTTTTAAATCATAAAATTTTTTATCAAACATTTTTCATTGAAAATAAACTTTAAAAATTATAAATGAAACTTTGAAACCAGTTTAAACATATTTTAAACCCATTTTCTTGAAAATTCTTAAATGATCGTTTAAATACATTTAAAATATTTTTATAAAACACTATTATGAAGGAACACATATTTCCGATCGAAGAGAGAATAACATTAAATGAAGAATAAAATATCATGAAAATAATTATATTAATGATAAAAAATTTCAAAGGGTAATATATACTACCCATTAAAGAATATAGGTGCATAACATAACAAGTGTCTCAAAGAAGGCAAATTGAGACAAAATTACCTTACCGATTTGATAACTTTTGAACTGTAAACCCCATGAAAGATAGATTATAAAATGGATATGTAAATAAACACAAATTTACGGATAAGTATCATAGATTATATTATTGGTCATTATATACACCATAAAAAAGAAATGAGTGGGGAATATGGAATAAGTTTAGAAGAAATAAAAATGAGACTAGAAATCCCCTTACCTTAAGTCTTGACTTCCTTCGTATACATTAAAAACTCATGTATAATAAATATAATTTTATTATAAATATACCATAGAAATATATTCATATATATAATAGCATATATTATTTAATTAATAATTTATATTACTATATTATTAACAATCCAATGTTAAAGTTATGTTTCGGTTAATAACCATTTTGTTTTTCATTCATGTTTTGAATTTTTATCCATGGTCCTCTTACACAAATAATGATTTAATAATATAATGAATGATAAAAATGATAAAAATATCATATATATATATATATTTAGTATATATGTATTCATGGTGATTAATAAAAGTTAGAGATAGGGAATAAAATACACCATTCATAGAGATGGTAGGTCGTACGTATGCATAAACACTGTTTTCATTTTCTTGTCATATTAAAATAAATAAAATTATAAGATATATTAGCATTAAATAATCATATTTATGTTATATATATCATATATATTCATTTAATTTATACTCATTACCATCCATGTGATATATATATATATATATATGAGAAACAGATCACATAGCATTATGGAGATGGTAAGCCATACGTTTGCACAAGTGACGTTATCATTTACCAAAATATTGGGTGGTAAAAAAGTATATATGATATTATAATTAAATAATTATAATTATGTCATAAATATCATATAAAATCATTAAACCCATTATAATTTCCACACATAAAATTCGGTCATGGAAAATGAATTGTATCACTACGTGGAGATGGTAATTCATATGTACACAAACACGATACTTTATTTTCTTGTTCGATGGGAAAAGGGTTTCATATTGGTGTGTTAATAATCATAATAAAATTTAGAATATTAAGGATGATAAATTTATTATTTTAGGATATATATAAGAGATTTATAAGAGGTATGAAAGAGTAGGAAAATAGAGGGATTGGTTATAGTGATTACCTCTTCTTAGAAACACATCATTTACATCTCCTCTAAAGGACTCTAGAGTTGGTTTTTTTGGAAGAAAATAACATCTCTATTATGTATAGGTAAGTGAAGAAGATAATTTGGTAGAATTTGGTTGAGAGAGAAATCTCAAAGTGGTGAAATGAGACGAGCGATGAGGTGTCCTTTTATAATGAAGGTGATGGGAACTTTAGAAAATTCTCAAAAAAACATAAATTAAAATAAATTAAATATTAATCCAAATACATCCAAATAGAAATTTATAAGAAGAAAATTTGGAAAAAGGTAGTAATAACATAAAACAATCAATTTTAGACAATATTGTTTTAATTTTAAGCCTTATATTTTTATTGACCTCTAGTTAACCTATTTTAATTTTAACTATGGTAACAACATTTTCAATATTAAAAGGTGGATATTGTTTACTTATAAGGTGTAAATTAAACATTAAATGGTAAATTTATGTTATTTTAGACCACAATTTATCCATTTTTACTTATTTTTTATTTTAATTATTTTTAACTAATTTAATAAAATATTATTTTCATAAAATATCATTATTGTCAATTTTGAGAAAATTCATTACATTGACTTTAAGAAAATAAAAAAAAGCAAGATAAATTCAAACCAATTCACTTAATAAACCCCTAAAATTTTATATTAACCTATAAAATTAGTGGATCACCTTAATTAAGTCAAATTATATTTATTTTAATATTTTTAATACCACTTAATTGGGTTTTTCATTAATTGAATAATCACCGCATCATCATTGTGTAATTATTTATGAAACTTATTTCTCTACTAAAATTTAAAAATAAAATACCAAAAAATATTTAAAACTTTTATATTTAATAATAATATATATATTCAATCATATCTTCTATTTTAACCCATATTATGATTATTATACTTATTAAAAGTAAGAGTGTGACATTGTGTCAGTCCATTTGATTTTAGTAATATTCAATTCATTTTCATGGAAATGTGTCCATTAAATTATTAAATTTTTTCACTTATGGTTTAAAGGTAGAATTAAATTCTTCCAATAAAATTTGGCCAAGTGGTAGGGTCATTCTATAATACTTATCACTTTATTTTTAATCTAAATGACATGATTTTACCATTTACCATGGTAATAAATATTAACAATGTTACTATTCATATTATCAAAAAATAAAAGGAACCTATTTAATAGATTTTTACCATATGATTAAAAATATTGAATCCAGTTTTATGAATTAAAAACATATAAATTTCAAAAATTAATTTAAAATTAATCTCTTAAACGGGGTTGCAAAATGTGTTTTTAAAGTTTAAACGCTTAAAAGTTTGAAATGATTTTATATCCAAAATAAATGTGAAATTGATTCCAATAAAATAAATTGAATTAAATTATAAAAAATTTATCTAATTTTACTCTAAAATAATTAATAATATAATTTAATATGATAAGTATTTAGACAAAAAAAACCATCTTCAATTAAAATGCAATATTTTTACTATTCATCAAAAGATGAAACTTCTCAAAAAAATATTTAAAGTTCACCAAAAGTAAATATTCATATCCATATTTAAAAAAATAGATTTATTTTGTCCAATATAATCTATAAAAATGGAAAAAACTATATTTTTAACAAATGTGCCATCAAAAGGCGGTGAAACAACCTTTTTAGAAAAATACTTCTTTTATGCGTAAAATTGGATTTGTTCTTATATCATGTCTAGAAAACACATAAGATGGATATTAAAATTATATTTAATATATTATATATATTTCATAAATAAAATCCAACAATATTTATTTGTTTATTTATTGGTATAAAACACACTTGTTCACGTTTAAATAGTTTTTCAGAAAAAAAATTTCTTTTATTTTAAAAAAGGGTTTTATATTCATTTATTATTAATTGGTCAAATAATTATATATATATATATATGTGTAGAAAATAATCTTATAATTAAATTAATCATTTTTATACCCACCATTCTAATGGATTGATTATAATTATCTTGTTTAAATAATTACAATAATAAAAATATATTTCGTAGGAACTCAGTGTTGCATGCAATGAAAGCTAATCCAATGTTACATGTAAGACAATACATCAAATAATTTTAAAAAAACCCATCTCATAAAAAAATCAGGGTGTTAAAACCCAACTAGATAAATATATTACATCATTAAATTCTATTCAAATCCTTCATAATGGTTTTTAAAGAGAATGTTAATCAACCAAAGCATATCAGTGAGGAGTGTCAAATCAGGTGTATATTTAGTCCCACATTTTATGCACTGGGTGAAGATCAAGTCAATACTCAAAAAATAATCTTCAAAGTTATTACACCTATGTTCATGTGTGCCAGAACATGTATCCACTTGTTTATATTCAGACGTGAATGTTATTGACATGAATCCACACACTTGATACTTTTCCAAATTTTTTGGATTTTTCCACATTTTGTATTTTCTTTAGGGGTTTTCACTAATTTTCTCTAGTCGTAGTCGCCCAAAAAAACTAAACTCTTCATTGATACCAACCAAGACACCCCATACACACACTCTTAGACCAAATGATAAAAACACATTCTTTACATATTGTCTTAGATACCAAGTTCTATAACTCTAGATAAACTTACATATATTTCACATTAATTAAACATTACATATCACAATAATTTTTCAATCATAGTAATTTATGGTTTAGTGTTTTTGGATAATATATACTTAAAAATATGAATGTGAAAATTTATCCACAATATTGCCCTACTAGATCCTCTTATAGAAATTTCTTAGTTTATACTTATCTCTATAACCAAGGGAATGGAAAACATAATAAAGGGATGAGATCAAACACTCTGTAAGGGAAAAAATATAAAAGAGAGACAAAGGGTTGGATCATAAGCATTTAAAAAACACAATCATGAAAAAAATATCCAATTAAAATAAAACATGAATCAATAAGTGATTTCCATATAATAAAAGGATATGTAATGTTAAATGATAAAACATATACCATGTCATAAGAGCATAAAATCGTGAGACTATATTCACATTCCATAAGAAAAACAAAGGCATATAACATATAAATGTGGCAATAAGTATAAATATAGAAAATCATTACATTGTGAATATATTCATTCATAATAATGACCAAACATAGTCTCTGTATGTATATATCACCACACTTACACTTATATATAGTCTTTTTGAGCATATATAACTAGAATTACACTCATCCATAATCTTTGTGAGCATAGATAATCACAATTAAACTCACACATAGTCTTTGTGAAAAAGGATATATACAATTACACTCACACATAGTCCCTGTGAGCAAAACTAACCATAATTAAACCCATGCACAATCTTTATGATCATAGATCACCACAATTATACTCTCATAAAATCGTTTTGATTATATATAGATATAATTACACTCACAAAAAATCTTTTTGAGTATAGATATCCTCAATTTCACTCATGTGTAATTTATATTAGAATAGATAACCACAATTACATTCACAAAAAAAAATTAAGCATCGATGACTATAATTACACTCACACACAGTACTTGTGAGCATAGATAACCACAATTAAACTCATAAAAAGTATTTGTGAGCAAAGTTATCCACAACTACACTCACACAAAAATTTATATCTCATGAGATATGAATATTTAATAATGTATTTGAGGACTTTAACAGACCAAAACCATCTCATAATTATAATACATACACATTTGTTCCATAAAAAATAATAATATGTCATATCATAAAGGACCCATGGAAAGAAGACAGATTTCATAACATTTAAAATGGAATAACATAGAAAGGACATCGAGAATTCAATTAAATTATTCCAAAATTAAATCCCCCAAAAGGGATATTTTAAAAAGAAAATTTAGGGGCTATTTAATGAATAATAAATCCAGATAATAAATATTTTTGGAGATATATCTTATAGAGATATAGTAAAATAGAAATAAAATCATAAAAAAATATTTCATAGATCATTTTTAACATTACCATAAAAAGATGAAGTTAAGAGACTTTTTCAAAAAATAATTTTCTAGACGATGACATGAAAAAAATTTTAAGACAACACTTTAAAATAAATCCTACTAATTAATCCTTGATAAAGGCATACATTTTTTCCATAGTAAAACTGGTGTGGAATATAGAAGATTCAATCATGAAAATAAAAAACACTCTAGTATTTTAAAATATCTTTATTGAAACCCACACCACTTAAACGGGTAATACAAATTATATTTGAATAGAGGTAAATATAGTTATCAATATCACATAAAATAATACATATTTTAATTTTGAAATAATAAAGGATAACATTTGTGGGAAGTAATAACATGGAAATGGAAGATAAAGAGCTTATCAAAGAAGATGATAATTACTCTTAATAACATAATACTTTTATGAGAAGGAAATTCATTAAGGAAGAATCTTGGAATTAAAAGCATAATTTTTATTTTAGAGAAAGGAAGAGTGTTTTATAATCAAATATTAAGGTGTAAGAAACCAATAATAGAATAAATGAGTTTAATAAGAAGAATTATAACTAAAATAAAAGATATTTTTGTTAACAAAATCCCTTACAACATTACTATTTCTTGATTCAAAATTATAAGAAAGGTATAACATGAAATGAAACTGTAAATCCCTTGAATTTCATGAAAGTATCATAAAAATTCATAGAGAAGTATATAAACCATGTAATATAAAAGGAATGGTGAACATGACATGTGTCTCAAATAAATAAAAGTGATATGATAAACCCTTATAAACATTATAATTCATGTAGTAAGAAACATTTTAAAAGGGGATTATGTTATATAAATGAAAATACCTTGAAAACAAAGAGGTGATACAACATAATACAACCATAGGGAAGAATGTTACCATCTTATAATAATGGAGTTCAATATGAAACATTATAACTCAAAAAGGATATTGAGTTAAGATCCACCCTTAACTTAAGTCTTGATTTCCACGAAATCACTTTAACCTCATAGAATAATTTGACTTCTTCTTGGAAATATATTTGATTTAGAATTCGGTGTATTCTTGTAAACCTTCTTGATTTAGAAGAGGTTTGGGAAAACTTCTAGGGACCATAATATCAAGAGTGTGGGAGAGGATTATTTGGGAAGAAAATGAGTCATAGTATAGGGTAAAATTTGAATTTTGTGTATATATTTAAAGGGTAAGTGGAAGACTCCTTGTATAAGTGAGAGGGGTCACACTTTTGTAAATATTAATAACTTTACATTAAAGGAATGTCATTTTCAATGAAAGGTTCCTCCTAAATTGGAAAATAATATAAAGGGGTTGAGTCTTGACTAAGCCACCTCATCTACACAAATAAGGGATAAGGTTTTGAGATATTTAGGCATTTCCCCCTTAACTCTTTACTATAATATAATTTTACCATGGTAACCATTTTTTAACCTCGGTAAATTATTTTTATGACCAAAAAATGAAATTAACCTTATTACCTAATTTGAACATTTCTTTTCCAATGATTAAAATCATTTTATAATATTAAGTTTCTAAAATTTATAAAAATTAATTTTAAAATAATAAATGTATAATTCATAGAAACAGTTTTTAGAAAAATAGTACTTAGGTTCCAAAATGTCAATTATAGGTTTATAAATTAAACTTAATATTTTAAATGTATAATTTTAGTTATTAAACACATATTTTTTTAGGTATAATTTTTTCATAAATTTTTAAGTCATGCTTATAACCTAATGATGTCATAAAAGGCATGATATTTGTAAAAATGGCGTTTTGTATTGTTCACCTAAAATCAATATTTTCAGAAAAATCCCATAATTCATCCTTGGATAATATTTTTTATTCTGAATCCAAAAATAAAGTCTATTTTTTCAAATTAAAATTAATAAACTTAGGGTTTTAACTTTAAAATAGAAACAAAAAATATAATGAAAACTATTTTTATAGGAAAAATGACTGTTTCAAATGTTAACTATTCTTATTATTATTTGTTATCAAATTATATTTAAATTAAAGTTAATATATTAGTTATATCAACAATAAATTTTATCATCATTTTTAATAATATAGTTAGTTTCTTAAAATAAAAATACACAACACATAAAAATACAATTTTAGAAAAAAAATATTATAAGAAAAAAATGATCTTATTAGTTATTTAAATATATTAATTGGATTTTATCAATGTATTTGTATTAAAAAGGAATATTATTTTTATATTAAATTTTAAATTTGAAATGTATAAAATACATGTGATATATATAAATAACTTATTACATTAATAATCACATGTTTATATCATCCTAAATTGTACTTACATAACCCCTATAGATTTGTGTGTAAGACCTAAGGATAATATATGCTTTAGTGGAAGTTGTGGGTGGCAGTTCAGCTAGCATGGATATCATGGAAATTCCAATGAGTCGGAACTTTTATTGAAAATTATTTTTATCAAAGCATAATTATTAGAGTTCAACTTGAACATGCTCTATAGGAAACCCTAGTAATGAGAAATCCTTTCCAATATCAGATAAATGAGATTAATAAGGAATAATTACACTACTCAATGTAATTTATTTCCTTTCTTCCAACATAGATTTCTTAATTTTGTTAATTATATTTATAATCTATAATTTAGTTATTATATTATAATGGTCAAATTTAATAATTTTATTGTAAAGTATGACAATTTTATTTTAGTTGGTGTTATATGTGAAACCAGATGTTAAACATTGTATTTATTTATAGGGAAATTAATACTAAAATATAAGGGTGTTACAAATTCATCCATCAACCCTTGCACATAATAAAGTAAGGGAATCAAATATTCCTTCTTTATGGAATATACATTGTTAATTTTTATTGATCAACAACTCTGAATCAACCTTAATATTTACTTGGGTCACTAGTATTTGTAGGGACAATTCCAAGTTTGTAATGAGGGCATGATATTCTGCCTCATTGTCAGTGTACCCTTTTGACAATAGGAAGGAGTAAGATATAACTTCTTTTTTGGAGAGATTAATACAGTCCCCAATAAGAACTTTAAAATATTTGGATTTTCCATCCTTTTAATTATTGGGATTCTAGATTCACCATCAAAGTACATTTCCCATCAAGGAGTTCCATGTCCAATAACAACTTCTTCAGGATAGGGTGCACCGTGAAGAAATTTCCTAATTCATGTTATTTAATTACCTTTTGAGACACAAAATGAATATTAAAATATTAAAAATGACTTCCCACTGTGATATACACCTAGTTAGTATCATATGACTAAGGATGTATTTGAATGGATCAACACGAGAGATGAGGTGGTTCCTATAGTGATGCAAATAGTGTCTGCACGTTTTCACTAAAAAAATCAATGCAAGGAAGTATTCTCATTATTTAAATATCGAGTCTCAACATCAAATATTTTTATATTGATATAATAGTTACTATTCTCATTTATCACATCTTTATGGGTTCAATTGATTGCTTAAAAGTATCCACATAGAAGATGGGAGTCTTTCTTTCTATAGGTAGCATCAAGACTGGTGGGTGAATAAGGTACTATTTGAGACCATATAAGGATTTATGAAAATATTTAACCCAGTGATAGGTGAATCTTTTCTTCATCAAATTCATAAATGGAAGAAACTTACTAGCAAGATTAGTTATAAATAACATAATATAGGTGATAAGTCCCTAGAGTCCTCTCATTTCCTTTAGGTTTTGAGGAGGCATATCATGTATCACCTTGGTTATTTTGAGGTCAAATTTGATGTCATGATAACATAACCTGAATGCAAGGAATTTCCCTGATGTTAACCGAAATCACATTTTAGGGAGTTTATCTTCAAACTCTGTTATTTTAATTTGTTGAATATTATCTTAAGATCGGAAAGATGATCACTACATTGTTCAGATTTAACCACAAGATCATCCATGTATAATTCTACAATCTTCCCTCAAAGGACTTGAAAATATGGGTGTGACACATTGGTATATAATTCTAGTGTTTATAAAGACAAAGGGTGTCACTTGGAAATGTTATACCCCATGAGGTTCTCTAAGAGTAGTGGCCTCATTAGCTTCGAGGGATATTCAGATGTGGTTACGACCAAAATAATTATCTATAAAGGATAGGTCCTGAAAATCCATTTTTTCATCAATCAATAGTTCAGTGATCAGGACTAGGAAATAATCCTTTGATAAATGATGGTTGAGATCCCTAAAATCAATATAGACCCTAATTTTCTTCTTCTTTTTATTAATGGGGATATTGTTGGTTATCCAAATTGGGTGTTTTAATTATTATATGAATTTGGTTTCGATTAGCTTATGAAATTTTTCTTCCACTTTGACAACATGGGTTATATGCATTCTCATTACTGACTTTTATAGCCATAATGGTCATCTTGTATTTCCATATGATGGGTATCCACCTTTGGATCCAACCGAAACATTTCTGTGTAGTTCCATGAAAATACATCTTAGTGTTTTTTAAGGAAAGAGATATATTTATCCTATTATTTAGGAGTGATGGTGGTAATAATCAATGTGGGTCATAGAAATTCCTTCATCCTAAGATTCACTTGCTCAATATCATCAATAATTTCTAAGACACTATCCTCAAACATTGGAGGATAATCTATGATTTCTTCCTCCTAGTTACCACTTTCAGTGAAAGAAGATGTATTAGCACAATGAGTTCTAGGAGATAATATAGGGGAATTATTAATTCCACTGATATCACATACTTATTCCAAAAGGATGAGCTCTTCTGATATAGTTGATATAATGAGAATATAAATGAATGTGCCTATAAATCATGATTTTATTCTAGGATTCATTTATAGTGGATTCAAAAGCCTGGGATATGTCATTCGAATACCAATCAATCCTACACTCAAGTAAACATTCTCAGAGGAAAGATTGATACACATGGACTACATAATGGTTTTCTCTAATATTGATGGATGTTTCTCAATGAAAGCTCTTTTTTGACCATTATATGAGAGAAAAGTGATTGGAGGGTTTAGTTCATTATAAAATATTTTTACACCCCCCCATATTAGTACCCTCTTGGGATGGTAGTGAAGATAATGATGATAAACCTCAAATCCTACCTCCAATAGGACACGAGTTGGCCACTAGCACCGAGGTTATATAGTCTATACAAATGGGAGGCATTTCCATCTTTATGAAAAATTTAAAAAAAAATAGAGAATATAAGTTTCACCAATCAAAACCATGAATAAATAAATAAGAAATCCAAAAATATGAGGTAATGTTATACAAACCAAAAAAATAGAAAAGTACAGAAATAAACAATCCCAGGAAACAACCACACACTCTAGAAACACCTGAACAACTTTAAAATCTAGTAATTCCCATCACCAAACAACACCATTGGGCTTGAAAAATAATTTATATATATGCAGGGTGAGTATAACCTATATACTCATTAGGATACTCTCTAAAACCACTTGTGTAAAATGTTAAAGCAGCATAAAAAATCCCAATGAATAAACAATAAAACCAACTCGTTACCTAGAAATGTAAAACTACATCTCATCCTCACCATGGATTTCTCACCATTTAATGAATATAAGTAAGCATATATATATAATCATATATATAAATGAAGTTACCCCACTTCCACTTCCCCAATGGTTTGTCGCTCTCAAACCCCAATGTCTCATGTCACGTGCTCATCCCTCCTATAAGTCATCCTATCATAAACCAAAAAATCATATCATAACCATCCCAAATCCCATGAATCTCATCACATACCCATAATCATCTCATATCATAACTAGGTAAAAGTATATAATCCACCATAGCCCATGTTTCATCCATTATACCTCAAGCCACTACAACCTATCCATGTATACCCATGGGAAAACATAATCACCATGACCAAATACCAGTATGCTCTATAACCTCAAGTCATTATAGCCCATGAATGAATTTATATTAACCAAGATCTATTATAGTTCACGTGAGTCTATAACCTATACCTTAATCCATCATAGAATATATATTACCACACACGACACTACAACATAAGGGAGAGCATGTGAGAGGGAGAAGTTAACCATCTGTTACCTATATATATGGATATTAGAGAAAACTCTCCAAAAACATTTGGGTGTTGGTTTCCCTATTGAATCTAGTAGTGAAGTTTATGAAATCATAAAAAAAATAAAGAATATATTGCACATAACCACACTAATGAAAACTACCTATACTCAGACTCAAACATAAGCTATCATCCCATAAGACACGTGGCTACCACTGCGAAGGTATAAGAAACAAGATCCCCTACATAATAAGAATTAATATTATTTCATCATTAACTATATTCACTTAGTAATTTATCCATTACTATTCAATCTTTGTTAAACCCATTAACATTATGGTTTAATCAAACCATTTAATTACAATCCAACAAACTTCCATAATAATTATTCAATTTCTAGATTCAATCTCATGATCTTCAAGAATTCATTTTAACCATTCTATGGTTTTTATTAATGTATAAACATTTATCATTACTGTTATTAATAATAATCAATTACATGAGTTTATTTATTAATCCACTTATCATTCCAAATATCTGGGTACTCTAGGAATCTTCTTAATTCAACACATCCAAAGTTTCACTTGTATTGAATAAAGTCAAACCGCATCAAGAAATTGGAAACCATAACAAGGATATATAGAAATAATCCATTTAAAAGAAAACAAAAATCATATAAGCCATGGGAAATCCCATATCCCAACTCATTTTAACTCCTCCAATGTCATCCCTAATACCGTTGTGCACATCACATTTTATCCTGCCATCATTGAAAGCAACCACCCCTAGAACCCCGAGAAAACAAACCCATTTTACACCCAAAATTACAACCACACTAGGTTATAAAAAAATCACATCAAGGATTTACCATCAAAGAGTAATCATATAATTCAAAAAAAAAATTCATCATGATACACTCACAAGGAAACTAAGTCCATAACACCAAGGTATTCAAGACTTTAATAAAAAATAATGGCCTCACTCAACCCCAATTTATTATCTTTAGTAGACAACTATTTAATTACCATATTGAATTAAATGGTTCCTTATTCATAGTTTCAACAACAACAACAACTAACCATAATCAACAACCATACATATCTAGAAATTCAATCATAAAAATTATTCAAGTATAACTTCTATATTTCATCGATTTCAAGGAATAAAATAATAAATTTATATTCCTATTTCATTAATCATAATATCATCTTAGATTTACATTGTTTATAAATTTATATAACACTATATAAGATAAATAATAACAATAGTCACAAAAAATAGTTATCTCACTATCTAGAAAATCAAGAGGCAACATAAACATAGCATAAATCAAGTGTGACCACAAAGACCCAATTTCCAAATTTCATTATTCCTTTATTTCCTATATTATTATCTTTATTAGGTCTACATAATTGTCAACCAAATAAGATAATGTATGATAATTTCACAATTTCACATAAAAAATAGAATAAATGAATCCTCCACCTCTATTAGAAGTTCAATGTTCTCTGAGCAAGAATGGATGAACAAGAATCGACCACCAAATTTGAAGGAAACACAATTTGAGCCTAAGCACATCAAACCATCATTAAGCTATGATTAAACCTAGTATTAAAATAGAGTAATTTTACCCAAATTAACCTTCAAAAGGAAAGAAAAATCATGATAATGAGGAGAAGATGAGGAGGAGAGAGATAGTGAGAGTACCTTAATATGAGACCTTTATATAATTTTCCACGGTGTTTTGACTCTCAAGGATGTATCTAGAGAGTGGTGAGATGACTAGGGGTCAGATAGGGTTTGAGATAAGAAGAAAAAATAAAAAATAAGTAAACTGAGACACCCTATTTATAGAGAGGAATATCGAGGGCCTCCATTATGGTGTAGTGAATCATACTACGCCTATGGCGCATTCAGCAAAGGGGAGATCTGATTTTTCCACATTTGAATCAACCACACCCCCTAAATATCATGTGTTTTTAATTTTTTTTTAAAATATTTGATCTCCACCACAATCAATTCTACGATGTGGTTTAGATCATTTATAATTCCTAGAAATCCACTATGGACTTTAATACAGTGCAAGGAAGAAGCTCTAACCATTTTGACCCATCACATCAAATACCACAACATAGTAAGACCCAACTCATCATTTTCCCTTACCTCATGAATAAATCAGTGCACTTAACCTTCCTCAACCTTTCATGCCACCATGACTAGTGCTACGATGTGGTAGTATTCTTGTTTTACATAGGGATTACTCGATATCCACAATGCCCAACAAAACGGGTGTGATGGTATCCCCTTTTCTAATATAGAGAACCCCCAAGGAACTAAGTGACCCCACACTCTCCACTATATCATGGACTCCTTCCCCATTTCCAATAGGGAAAACATCTCAAGCAAAAAATCTTCCCAAATATCTTATCAAACCACTTTCCTCATCATGGTGCACCAAACACCACATAACCAACTCAAAATTACCAAGGGATTAACACACACTAAACAAATCAGCCTACCATCACTATTGGTCCTAATGAAAAGACCCAGATGCGAAGACTATCATGTCATTCTGTAATCTTCCAAAGACCATGATGTAAGATCAGATTACATTTATGCAAGTGGTTAAAAATCAGGTCTACTTTTATATGATATCCAGACTACCCTAACATGAACCAGGTTACATTTATGTAAGCTTGGATGTACCCTAACACAAACTAAATCTAACCTCATGAAATAGATCAAAACCAAACCCCCCCTTATACAATAAGGTTTGGCATAAGGTTAGATGAGTTTGCCTTTGAGCAAGGAGGGGGTCCTATGTAAGGGTAAAAAAAATTAAATTAATTATTTTTTCAATTAAATAAACTTCTGTCCAACTTCAAAAACACCTCTAAAATTCCTCTCAACACCTCCAAACCTCAAGAAAACACAAAGATAGGGATATCAAAATTTATACCCTTACACTAGATACCTATCAAATAATTATCATCCTAAAAAATTAAAAAAAATCCCCAAGAGGAAAGAAAAAGGGGTCTAAAAACCACCCAGTGAGATTCCTCTCTAGGATCTTGCTAGAATAAGAACACAACCAACAAAACACGAGGCAAAAGTTCATAAACATGAAATATCATCCATCTCATAAAACAATCAAGGTCTTATAAAGTATATCAACTTGGATCAAACACCCAATAACTCGGGATATTGATCTCACATCTTCGAATACTACTTCCAAGTACTCTCCTATACACCATTATGTCAACATAAGACAAGAACTAAGTGAATTACATGTTTGTGCAACACCTTCTCCCAAAAACCCAAAATATTAACTAGATTATCCTTAAAGGTCACATATTCTTTAAATTATAGCTCTACCAAATATATAATATGGGAATAATCATAAAGATAATGGAGAAACTGTCACACATAGAATACATCTAAAATATGAATCATCTGTGGGGGAAGTCATAATTGATAGGCAACTGCTAAAACATGAACTAATACCTCAAAAGGTCCAATAAATGGGGTAAAACTTACTCCCATGGATGAAACTTCACTACCCAAGATAAGGGTATACCTTAAAGAAAACATGATCTCTAACATAAAACTCTATAAGCCTTCTCATGTGATAAGAAAAGGACTTATGATGTTCTCTCACCGACTTCATTTACTCACAGATCATCCATACTTTCTCTATCGTGCTTTTCACAAATTATGGTCCAAGAATTACTCACTCCTCAATCCCATTCTAACAAAACAAAGATCAATAATTATACCATAAAATTCTTCAAATGGAGCCAAACCATTAGTGGAGTGGTAAATATTATTATAACAAAACTCCAACAAGGGTTGGTTCATCACTCACAAACCTAAAAAATTCATAATATACATGCACAACATGTATTATATAGTCTATATAGTGAACTCTATTTGCCTATATTTCTATGGATGAAATTTTTTGATTGTGTATAATAATTATCCAAAATCATGTTGAATACCTCTCCAAACCCTAGGGTGAAATGGGGATCATGATAAAAAATAATCATCTTCAGAACCCCATGAACCCTCACTACCTCCTATACCTACTATCTTGACAAAAAAATACACTTTTCTAGATTTATTAATCACTAAAAAGTGGGTTAACTTCATAAAATGGTCCAAAATCACCCATATGGAAACAAAACCACCCTAAGCTCAAGTAAATCTGGTCATGGAGTCCAATAAGATATTCTACCACTTCCATTAGGGAATATAAAGTGGTTGATGAAACCCATCATGAACATAGAGATTAAACTTGACCCTCTATAAAAACAAACATAGAGAGACAAACTCTATAACTAATCTATTCATATTGAACCATCAAAAATGAACTTGGAATTCATGATAAATCATCGTCACAATAGGATGTACTACCAAAAATGAACTATGGAACTTTTGGAGAACCACATCATGCATCACCAAAGGAAAAAGAGCCTTCTCCCAAACAACATCTAATACTGACTATCTTCATACCACCCCTTATGAGTATCACCACAAACTCGATCTTGTAAGACCTCCACCATATAATCCTCTATCTAGGAGTTCTAAACCTAATACATTGAGGATGAAAACACCATATTCTAATAAAGACACCCTCCACCATCTAATTCTCTCATATAAAGGTGAATCATAAACAAATCTTCTATAACCCTCCAAGAGTCTACATACTCTCATACAACACCACCACATGACTTACTACTCAAGGAATTAGCCACATCATTTCCTTTCCCCAGTGTATAGTAAATCTAAAATCCATAATCCTTTAAGAATTATATCCATAAACACTATTTCAAATTCAAATCATGTTAATAAAATACATTCCTCAGGATCTGGTGAAATTTAAAGACCAAAAAGCATTCATTGAATAGCTAATGTGTCCATAAATTTAGATAAAAAACAGCCACAAAATGCTCAAGATCATGAGTGGTATAGTTACATTCATGAGGTCATAACTGTTGAGACCCATAAGAGATAACCTTCATCTGCTTTATTAAAACACAACACAAGCCAATATGTAGAGTATCAAAATAAACCTTGAATGTAATGACCTATTCTAGGAAATAAATATCCAGATCAATGACCAATTTCTCCTTCAAATGATCAAAAGAAACCTATCACTATTCATTTTAAATGACTGCCTAATCCTTCCTAGTTAAACCATTAATATGAGTTAAAATCCAAGAAAATTCAATAAAAACCCACTTGTAGTAACTAGTATGACCAAGGAGACTCCAAACCTCTACAAAATTCTCAAGGTATACCCAAGAAACAAACACCTAAGTCTTCAAAGGATCCATGAGTAGTCCATTTTGTGACAAAACATGTCCTAAGTAACATACCTCACAAGCCTAGGACTAACATTTTGACAGTTTCACGACCAGCCACTGGTGATGAAGAACTCACAAAACGACCAATATATGATCTGCATTCTCCTCTTCAAACACCAAAAACACAAGGATTCCATCAATAAACTCCAGAAATAACCGATCTAGAAACTCTTAGAACAATACATTCATCACTCCCATGAATAGGATCAAATCATTTGTGACACAAAATATCATTACAATAAACTCGTAAGGCCCATAATGACATCTAGAAACATTCTTTAAAATATCCCCATCCTTTACCTTTATCTGACGATATTCTGGTTGTGTTTCTATCTTTGAGAACCAGTTAAATCCATTTAACCAATCAAATAAATCATCAATCTATGGGAAAGGATACCAGATATTCATTTTCACCTGATTCAAATAGCAATAATTGATACAAAAATGCATAATTACATATGTATTCTTATGAAATAGAATTTTAACACCCAAGGTGATTCACTAGGTTGAATTAATCCTCTATAAAAAAGATCAATAATCAGAATATGAAACTCTCATAACTCAAAATGGTTCAACCTATATAGAGTCACCAATATACGAGTGATGACCAACTGTAACTATATCCTAAACTCAATCTATCATTGAGGGGGTTACATTTCATCCTCTTCGAAAAATACATATGGGTACTTCTAGAAAACTTTGGGAAACACAAACGTTCCTCTACAAAAATTTGTATCATATTTTCCATCGAGGAAGATAAGTACTCAACACACCTCCAACCCATTTGAAGCTCTCACTCACCAACAAAGACAACCTGTTTCCCATAAACATTGTAGAATATTAAGCACCTCTTGAAGAAATCCAAAATAGTATACCCCGAATACAACCAATCCATTCTAGGGATAATGATTTATGACTATATCCTTAAACATAGAAACTATTTCCATGAGTGATTCTACCATGGAAACAACTCAAAGTCTCTATAAACATCATATATTCTAGCTCGACCTCTAACTGGCGTAGTCAATTCCAAGGACATAGGAAGTCTCTACAACTCAAGTCACAAAGAATAGACTATAGGGAAGGTGAAATGAAGAAGTATATAGCCCTTGAATCAAACAAGACATACACCTAAGTAAAAAACATGTAGTTAATACCTCACATGATATCTAGATTGCTCAAAATTGGTAACTCTAAGGAATGCATCAGACTGTGTCTAGCTTCATGAAATCTCTAACATTGATGGATACCACCACAAAAGTCACACTTTTCTCAATATACTTAATGAATAATGGAATCACAAGGTTTTCCTCAACCGTCCCCATCCTCTATCTTTTGATCAAAGCTTGCAGACCCCTACTGGTACTACTACCTTGGTGGATACTATTTCAATGACTGAGCTTGGAAAGAGTCTCCAACTTTATAATGACTATTGAGGAAGTTTAGATACTCTCACTTCTGATGTACATGACCTACACATGCACAAAAAAACCACACCCGACCCACAGGCAGGGTTCTGAGAACTATCAAACCTATTAAAATAGGATGAAGAAGGTTAGAACTGACTCCCTACTTTCTAAAACGTCATTTAACCAAGAAATTGATAACTTATGGCCATAGCTATACTCTATGGAGAATCTTCATTACTCCCCTCCTAAAACGACCCAATCCTGTATAATATCCTCTCAATGACCTCCTCCATCTCCAACACCTCAAGATATATGTTAAAAATAAATGGGGTAACCTAATGCTAAATATCTGGATGCAAACCTACCTATACATTCCCCGCTTTAGCCTCCTCATTGGGTAGAATATTTTAGGCATAATAAAAAAGGTTCTTATATTAAATACCAAACTTCCATACGCTATAAATCCCCTAAAAAGAGTATGAAACTCCTATAGATAAACCTTCTTTATGGTCAAATAATGATAATTTTCTTGGAACTGATCTCAGAACTTCACCCACAAAATAGCTAACTCCTCACGATCCTTGAGGAATAAGAACCAATATTGACGATATTCCATGAAAAACATTGTCACAACCATGGAAACACAATTATACTTTTGATAATGAATCAAACTGAAGCAAATCTTCACCACCTCCAACCAAGCCTCATTCTCCTAATCTAAAATGGGGCTTTTAGACTTCTTAAAACCCTAGCACTGAAATTCTTGGGCTTTCCTTCTTCAAGATATTCATCATCAACCACCACTTCATAGTAATCTACTAGAACATCCTACTGAACATATTCATCACTAACCTATTGAGAATGTTAACCTATATTCATTTCTATAAAAAATGTTAGGGACTACTCAAACATGGAATATGGATTATTTTAAGGTCAATTAATTAATTCAATTTCAACCTAATTATAATTGTATTCCAAATTCAAACATAGGAACTAAAAATATTGATGAATGATCTTTACTTAGGTCTCTAACTCACAAGAAACATCACTTCACTTAGCATGTTCAGTAAACTTGAAGGTCCATGCATTGATTATAGGGGGACCCAAAAACCCATGTCCTATATGATCTCTATTAATTAAATCATGCGTTAAGTCCAGCTGATACTAGTTCCCTATAATCCCATGAATCCTCACTATTTTTTATCTCCAAAGATCATCTTATCTCTCAACCATAATCTTTGATACCACTCTATCAAGACCCCCCACTGTTAGTACCACTCCTATACCAACAATGAAGAGAGAGATGATGAATCCTAAAGCTTACCTCTAATAGGCCATGAGTTAGCAATTAACACTAAGGGTATATAGTCTATACAAGTGAGAGGCATTACCCTCTTTATGAGAATAAGATACAAGATTAAATACACTAATAAAATTCATGAATGAATAAATAAGTGATCAGAAAATATAAGGTAATGTCTTAAAAACAAATAAAACATAAAATTACCAAAATAAATAATCATTGGTAGCATCCAAAAACTCTAGGAACTCACAAAAAACTATGTGGGCTAGTAATGCCCAGATCGATCACCAACCAACTCAAGTAGACCAAAAAAATTATATATACTTAGGGTGAGAATAACATGTATAATCAGTAAGATAATCCTTGGAATCACTCATGAAAAATGTTAAAGTTTCATACTAAATCTTAGTGAATCAATAATAAAACTAAATCATTACCTAAATAGGTAAAACTACATTTCATTATCACCATGGATCACTCACTAAGTAATACATAAAAGTAATCATATCCATATCAAATCATATAAGTATAAATGAAGGTACCCCACTTTCAATTCCCCATTTTTTGTCACTGTCATGCCCTAATGGCTCACATCCTATTCTCATACCTTCCAAAAGTAATGCTCCTCCAAACATTCAAATAATATTATAATTATCCCGTATCCCATGAATCACATCACATATTAATTATCATCTCATACCATAACCAATAAAAATTCCAAAAACCACTACAACCGATTTATTATTCATTATACCTCAATCCACTACAATCCATGAATGTATACCCATGGGAAGTTGTATCCACTGTGACCAGATACAAGTATGTGCTATAAACTCATGTCATTATAGCCTGCATATAAATGTATAATTACCAAGATTCATCAGAACTCATGTGATTTAATTCCCTGTACTATAACCAATCATAGCCTATATATTCCCACACATGATACTATAATCAAAGGGAGAGTAGGGTAGAGGGATAAGTAGGTCAACTATTCCCTCACTATCTCAGATGTTCGAGAAAACACCCCCCAAAACATTCGGGTGTTAGATGCACTACCGACTTAGGTGGTGAAGTGTATTAAATTAGAAAATATACAAAATATGTCACACACAACCACACTAAGGGAAACTATAAAACCTTAGACTCAAAGTGTATCTATCATCTCACGAGACACCCAATTGGCATTACTAATGTCTAGGAAACAAGATATCTAATCAAGAATACTATATAGATTCAATGGAAGCGATTCCTGGTCATCGAGGTCCACCATGATTTCATCTCCCCATACATATATATCCTATTCCCTAAATATTTATGGGGAACTTAAGTTATTCATTAGTGAAGTGGTCAGTAAGTGGATGACATTGATATAGCCATATTATTACTCCTCATCACATAAAGGTTATGTTTGGAGAAATGTCACCCACCCTCCCAATGATGGGGCTAAAATAATCTTGAAGAGTCTGTACCATATTGGGTACCATAAAGGGATCTTATTTTTGTTCCTTATTTTTTATGTGATAATTATACCAAATCTTGGAAGGTTTGGATGATGAATATATAAAATTTGGTATCACAAAGGGAATTTGGGTCATGATTGGTTGATTAATCACACCCTAATTAATGTATGTGTTTGGATGAATGATTGTTTGGTCATTCGATCATCAAATTTTGATGTATTTATATTCATAACTTCCTACCATTATTCTTCCATCCTAGTGGGGAAATAGAAACATAGGTCACCTACATTGGGATTTTACCCAACTTTACCTACCTTGAGTCAATCATATTTTAGAGTATATCCGTGAAGATGAAGTATTGTTGGATATTGGGCCACAATATTTGGAAAAGGAGGAAGTATTATAGGTAATCATTCAAACCAAATTTACTAGTACTATTGATATATTTTGGTTTAACCAAGTTATTTTCTAGGAATGTAATGAAGAATCCTGAAACTTGTTCCTATCAAAAGGAATAAACTTTTCTCTTTTGATCTTAAAAGTTTAGGATATTTTTATACTTTCCCCCTGAAGAGGGTTTTGTTTTTATCATTGTTATATAAGAGGATGAACCACATAATATTGATTGTTATTGGGGGTTGGAGATGGCATCAATGTTAATTTGAGCATGGAAGTATCATTCGATTCTATATCAGGTTTTATCCCTTATGCTGATGATGTTGGTCAATACTTGGTTTGGAATGCCAAATGGAATCATCTAGTTGTTGTGCAATAGTTTAAAACTCATGGAAACCATTAGGGTACTTATAGGTAATGAACCATGTTTACAAATTTCTGTAAATATTTTCTATGCATATCCTAGATAGTTTCTATTATGGAAGTTGCATATTTAATAAATAGGTTAAAAATTTCCACCTGATGATGAAGTATGAGACCCTCTCATTTTAATTAAATTTTGAATTCAAGAGGTTATGTACCATCATCTCCCTTATCACAGAGTTGAACTAGTAAAGGAACCACCATCAAATATGTTCCCTATTTGAAACAGACCTCGTTGGTAGGTTATTGTACCAGTTGGGAACTATTCCTTATAGGGTTTATATGAAACACTTGAGATTTATTGACACTTATTTATATGATGATTCCATTATATGGCCACATAAATATTCAAAGTACATGATATTATTCTTTAAATATATTTTACGTTTTATATCAATAATGTGGGATTCCTAAAGTTGGATAGAGGAGGATTCAATTCCACCTACTCAGGAAATGGTTTTTTCTCCAATTTCACTAGTGTATGTATATCATTTATTACTTCCATACAAGTTTCAAGGGAGTCAATAGAGTTAAATATTTTAGGTGGTACTATCACCTAGGATGATTATTAAGGGGAGGAATTGGGCTAAACCTGACATGGTTGACACACATGTTCCTGTTGTTGATATCTATATTACATGAGCATGGGATATCTTACTTGAAATGGAAGTAGTTTCTACCCTAGGGGAGGGAATTATTGATATTATATGGTATTTGAGGTTAAATAGACTGGTTTTATAGTTCTAGGGTTATCCAAATGACTATACTTCACTCTTATTAGTCGAATAGTTCCCTCTTCTTGAAAGGGATTCACTAGAGGAGAAATATTAGCCTTGACATTAGAGTTGCACTCAGAAGGTATATTACCTCTAAATGTTTTCATTGATTCATCTAACGTTTTACAACTTAACTTTATATTAGTAGTATTCACCTCAATGGGGATATATTAATATTCTTTTATTGGTGGGTGGGATATGGACCATGTTTCAAATGAATTCATCTTCATCATTTTCTTCTTTTTTGGTTTCATACTCCATATTATCTATGGGGAAGACATCAACAACATTTACTGAAGTGAATTGTGTTGTGGGAACCAAATCCTTATCTATGTTGGAGTTATAAGGGGATTCATCATCATTTAAATATCCTTTGAGGAAAATATCATAATTCTCTTTATCATCTATTTTATTGTCTAATCACTTTGATTTTTATCCATTGGGAGGTTTCTACCACTCTATTAAATGATCCTCAAAAAGTGGTTATGGAAGGTAATCTAGAGGAATTCCCTAACAACTTTCACTAAATGTGCTCCCAGTGAAAGAGATGAATCATGGAGTGAATGAAACCATGATGGTGTTTTTTATAGAGTCACTCCCAATTTTTAAAATTCATACTTCCTTATAGGAGGTGGATGTAATAATACCACATCCATATATTAAAGGGTTGATTCGGCTCATACACTATCACAACCTTTCCCCACTGTAGATTCAATGGTTTTAGGGGCGTGACAGTAATAAAAATTCCTCTATCCCTATGGGTTGGGACTGATCTTGTACTACCACTAAGGAAGCTACTACCACTACCTTATTGTCCTTTTGAGCTTCTATCTTAGCATTATCTATATTAAAAACATTTTTAGGGTGATAGTTTCTCTTTGTCAAGGGTTATTCCACAATTTCATGTTTCATTTTTCTCAAATGGGATGATTGTTTGACCATTTTGGAGGCCTAATGTAGGAACTTTTCAATGGATATTACCCAATGAGTATATTGTTTCTTGAATTTAGGAATAAAAAGACTTTTTTTTGGATAAACTAACTATCATATGTTGGACTATAGCTTAATTCTAGAATAAAATTGATGACATTGCAAGTTTTTCCCTTGAAAAACCTTTTTGGACAATAAGTATTGTAACATACAAAGCATTTTATTTTCCCGATCATCTGATATGAATGTTAGGTGGGTGTCATTAACTATATAGAAGTGAAATTTTATATTGTTGATGTGGCCATTTTGGGGAAACTCATGTTTTTTTCAAGAATTTGGGTTTTGGTCCATTGAAATGACAGCTAGTTCAACATGGTAACAAATCTCATTTATAAATTTAACATAGTTTACATACTCCCTGTATGATAGTTATATGGCCTTGAGATGATGGATATTATCCCACAAGTTACAAAAAAAGTAGGGTATGCATTACTCTTTTAATGCCTTAAGAATTTCATATTAAGGAGTGTCTATGGATTTTATTCTTAACCAATTCTTACCACTTTCCATAGAATTTAGTTCATCTTCTGGGAGCAGTTTCTTAACCTTATCTGACTATAAAGGTCATTTATCCATTGGGTTTTCAAGATCAAGAAAATTTATAATTTTCTTAATAGTATCAAAGGATACACAATTTGGGGGAGGCATGAAAGGTGATCAGCACCTCATTCTACCTTTTGATGGGATGAGATGTTATTGATGGATGAAAAGGTTCCTGATATATCTAGCCTCAGTTTCTTAAGTGCCTCTAAATATGAGGGAAACCTATGAGTAGCTTCGATATGGAGAAGACATCTAACACCCCAAGCTTCCACGATACGTTTCCCTTAGAATAATGTAATAGCTTGTGTTGTACACAACTTCGAGTTCAAACACACCACAACCAATCAAACTAGCCGTTATGAATAGTAATACCCAATTTTGGAAATTTTATAAATTTTATCTTTTAAATGGACTTCATTTTTTATTTGGAATATCGAAATTAGATTAGGGATAAGTTTTGGTATTTTTTGAAACCTTTCAATTTTTGATGAATAGTGAAAAAACACCACGTTATTAGTTAAAACTGACTTTTTATTTAAATAATTAGTTATTCTATTTTAATTTATTTTAGGTCAAAATAGATACATAATACCTATATATTTTCAACTTAATTCATTGGAGTCATTTTATAATAAGTTTAGATATATAAAATTTTATTGAACGTTTTACCGTCTTTTACCCACCTCTTAGGAGCATTTGCAAATTTTTATAGAACTTAATTTTATCACTTATGTGATTTGAATTTCAAAAATCCAAGAGACATGGTTTACATCAGTAAGTAAAATTTGGTTCAATAAGATGAAAATAATTTTTGGTCAATAGTAACTTTTGACTTTTATTTACCACGGTTAAAAGTAAATAGGGTAATTAAGGGTAAAAATGATATCATAATTACCCTAACACATGTCATAATTCTATTGGATAAGTATAATTAGACCAAAAACAACCTTAGTAATAAAATATTATCCCCTTTGGTCCACTTGGATTAGATTAGGACATTTATTATTATTTTATTTAAAGAAAAGTTGAAAGAGTTAAATTCAAAGTTTAATAACTAAAGCATTTTTAATATAGGGTTATACATAAGATAAATTTTACTATAAATATTAATTAGAAATATAAAAAAATTTCCTACATAATGGTATTTTATTTATAATTTTTAGACAATAAAAAATTTAATTTATTTATGACATAATGATGATGCAGTAATTACCTTATTAATGAAATATTTAAATAATTGATATTATAAATATCCAAAAAAATGTAATTTGAGACCTTTGATGAATTAAAATAATTTTATAGGTTAATATGACATGATAGGGTTGGTAAAATAAATTTTATTCGAAGTGATAATGTTTTTATATCTTTCAAAAAAATAAAATACTAAATAGTGTCAAAATTGACATAATTGAGTTTTTAAAACTAATATTATATTATTAATTGATATAATATTAATAAAAATATAAGGTTCATCAAAAGGACATAGATAAGGTTATATATATTAATAATTAACCACATGGGGTTCTCTTGGCATGTTATAGTAATTTTATTAACCATATAATATAAAAGTTCAAAGAGACATGGTAAATGTCAAACTATTTAACCAAGAGTTAAATCTAAAAGATAAGGTTAATATGATGACCTAAATCTATCAAAAACCTATTTTTTGAGAGGTTTTCGACCCATACCCACCTTATACTTTAAATAATCCATTTTTTATCCATTATAAACATAAAATGATTTTATTATAAAATAATATTTCAAGCTTTTCCAAAAGTGACCATCACCTCTCTTATAAAAGCGAACTTACCCTTCTCTTAATTTCACACCTCCAAAGCCATTTGGCTCAGCATTACCCTACCCAAATATCCTCCCAACTTTCCTCCATTCATCATATAGGCCTTCATTTTGTCAGAAATCCAACCTAAGGATCCAATTTGATCAAATAAAAAGGAAGAACTTGAATAAGAGGTAAATATTTCATCACCTCTTTCAAGTTCTTTTTTTCTACAACTTACTCTTTCTTTGTTGTTTCCATTATAAAATAATAAATCCTATATATTCTATATAATATGAGGTTATTATAAAAATTAAACAATCATATTCATTATTCTTTCCATCTTATAAATGAAAAAGTCACCATATGTGCGTACGTACAGATTACCGTCTCCATGTCGTGGTGTAGTTTGTTATTCAAACACTTCATTATTTGGATGGGAATAATAATGAGTATAACTATTTTAAATAATAAATATAACATATTAATTATTCTTTATATATTATATAATATCCATTTATATACTATTTCACCATCTAAATAATGATATTGTCGCTTGTGAGTACGTACGGATTATTGTCTCCACGAACGCGATGAGATGTCTTTCCCTATCACATCCATTCAAGAATAATTTTCATTTGATGATTAAAAATAATTTTTGATGACTTAATATTATTATGAATATGAATAAGATACATCCTATCCATGACAAACATTACTTAAGTTACAAAGCATATAAAGGAAAATGAATCAGTAACACTCGAAACGATAATACTACTAAAATATCATTAACAAAGAAATATTAGAAGATCATATATGATATCATATTAATGTATATGATTCTTTTATAATTTAATAACAATTATTTAAACACTATACAGGAGGTTAAACTACCCTCAACCAAATAAAATTACAAGGTAAGGGTTAATTTCACAATCTCTTTATTATCCGAGGTTGTTTGTAAATGAGTATCTACTAGGACCTCTTTATCATACACATCCATGTTTTCATAAAAATGTATTTCAAAACATTTTTAATATTTACTAGACTATGGTTTAAATTCATTTATACCCTTATTTGACCTTATATGTTTTTAAAGTAATCTTTCCGTCATTTTCCAAACAAGGTACTTTATAACCTCTTTGACAAAATTATGGTAAGAATGTATTTTTTTTAAATTATACGGATGGTGCGGCTATTTTCTTCCATTATAACATTGTTGAATATTCTATTAAAAGATTATAAGAATATTTTAAAAATAAATGTTTTATTTTATAGTTATGTGACTCTTAAATTATTTCAAAATAGAAAGAGATATTTCTCTCAAATAGTTTTTATTTCATCTATGTCAACATCCTTTGATAAATTTTACACTTGTTTGAAGTTGATTTGCTATGATAAAAATCTCCCATATTTTATTTAAGGATTTGTGATATGTTTGACTATGAATGTGTTATTTTTATTCCATTCATGGTTTATGGTTAAAGTATTGACATTTCGTATGCTAGTTTTAATATGAATATGTTATATTTCAACCTTTTAATATGAGGAATGTATTGGACTTAGTAAGTGACGGGTGGATCCTTCTATAGCTCCTAGATACATTGGTAGGTCTCATGATACAATTAGACATGGAATTGGATGAGGGCTTTCCAAATTTGATATATGGTTTTGGCCAAGACCTAAATCATTTTTAGACATCTTGGATGAGGCCTTGACAAGATGTTTCAGAATGTCCAACATTATACATTCCGTAATTATGAAATTATTATTGATGGTTAATGTAGTTATTATACTAATAGAATACCAATGAATATGTTTTATTATGGAATTATTTACTCTTCTCATATTCCTACCATAAAGTGTTCATGTTTATTATTTTTAAAGGCATGTGTTTTCAATTATTCACCATGCCTAATGTTTATGTTATCTTCCACTGTATTGCTTACCCTAACTGACTGTTTGAGCTCACCCCTTTCTTATGTTTCATTTTACCAAGATATTAAGAAGTTATTTATGAGTGAATTGTAGGCATAACCTAGGAGGATTGGATGTTTCTATTATAATAAATTAGTGTTTTATTTTCTTTTCAAGTTATAATGTTGAACTTATGTATGTGTCTTGTTTCCAATAATACTAAACTGATTGGTCTTTCGAGATTTTATCCGTTGTGATCATGAAAATGATATGTAATAAAGCACCGAATCTGGGTAACTAGGGTTGGGGCATTATATTTGGTATCATAAAAAGTTTAGTAAAAACCTTGGAAACAAGATTTAGAAAAAATATGATTAGAGAACAGTACCCTAAGATAGACTTTGAGGATTAGTATAGAAGAACTTCCTAGAATTTTGGTACTATAGAGATTTTGTGATTTTTTCAAGCAATAAATCTGTATCTAGATACGAGCAGGTAGAGGTAGATTTGGAATAGATTTACCTAGGGGTAAAACCTGAAAACACCACTTTGAGCTAGACTCGAATGGGAACTGGTGCACGACAACAGGCCTTGCTACACTCTTGGTTATGAAACTCCCAGGGTATATGATTATGATAATTCTCATTTTCTTTACAAACCATTATGAAGGGTTTATGAGTATATACTTCCTCAGTGAAAACATTTTTATGATTATATATTATATCCATAAACTATTCAATTTATGATAACTATTTTACAAGTTTTGAATTATGTATTGTGATTCATAAACTAATCTAGTGTATGCCATTGTTTGGAAATGGTGCCTAGTGGAATGAATGGGAACCGTATCAATGCACATAATCCATTTAGGGATTTCCCTCCTTCTCAAGGTAATTATAGTGGTACTGGTGATGCAACTGGCACTGATCATCTTATCAACATAGTGGGACAACTCACCCAGGTTATGAATAATAACCTTACCCGTATGGAGCACCCCGATCCACAACGTGGAGGATCAATGTAAGTCCACTTCATGAGGCAACTACTGCCAACATTAAATGGGTCTACAAACCCATTTGTAGCAGACCAATGGATAAGTTCCTTAGAGAAAATATTTCATGCTTTAGATAGTAGCGAAAGGGAAAAAATTGTCATGGCAGTTTATCGCTTCACGGGAGATGCAGATCAATGGTGGTCATTAATTCAAAACACAATGGAGGATTAATAAGTATAAAGTATGGAATGGAGAGAGATTAAAGAGATTTTCTTAGAAAAATACTTTCCTCATGACCATTGAGCGGATATGGAAATACAATTTCTGAGTCTGAGGCAAAAGGAGGATAAGAATGTCACAAATTATGAAGATAACTTTACTAGGTTAGCAAGGCTTGTTGTAGATTATATACATAACCCAAGAAGTAAGATTGATCATTTCATTGATGGGTTAAAACCATTTCTCCATCAAGCATTATTTTCAGAATCCTTCTCATCATATGAAAATATTTTCTAATGTTCTATCAAGACAGAAAATAAATTCTCTAAGTCTTACGACTTTAAATCAAAGAAAGAGAAGAAGAGATCTACTGAACACTCTGGTAATGGAAATAAGGAAACATGGAAGAAGGGAAGAGTTGAATTTTGACCCTGTGATAATTGTGTAAGGAAGCACCCTGGTTCCTGTCTAAAAGGAAAAGGAGTATGCTACAAATGTGGACAGAAATGTTATCTTGTTGGTGATTGTAAGGGGAAGAAAGAAGCTATCAATGTTTAATTATATAATTGCAGGTATATGGGACATTATGAAAATGAATGTCCTAAGCACCAAGGGAACTTACCTCCAAAAATGCCAAGGGGTCAAGACCAAGCATATGCGATCAATACTACTAAGGTTGAATCTCCAAAAGATGTGGTGGCAGGTAATTTAATGGTTTCTTTAAGTTTAGCCAATGCTTTACTTGAATCTATATCATCACATTGCTTCATATATTCCCAGTTTTCTAAGAAAATTAGATATTTTCAAATTTACTTAACAAGGGAGTTGTCAGTCAAAACACCTAAGGGAAGTATCATCACAACAAAGTTATGTGAATTAGTTCCCATTAGGGAATATAAATGTTCTTCATCTACTGATTTCATCATCATACCCATGACTGAATTTGATATAATCCTTGATATGGATTGGATTTCAGACCATGATGCGAAAATTTATTGTAAGAAGGATGTTACAATTCTTGATAATGATAAGGAGTACCTTATCTTTAGAGTAGAAACGTCACCACCTGATTCTTATCTAGATACACCCCCAGTAGCTCTACTAAATTCAATTATTGGGGAAGAATAGAATGAATTAAGTATGGGTGAGGAAAGTAATGTTCAAATAGAGGATGTACCTATTGTACAATAATATGTTGATGTTTTTCTAGAGGATTTACCTGGACATACTCCAGAATGAGAAATTGAGTTTTCCATTGACTCAATTCCTAGTTCAAGGCCCATATAAAAGACCCCTTATAGAATGACCACTATGGAATTAGTGGAATTAAAGAAACAACTAGAGTAATTGAGTAACAAGGGATTTATTCTCCCTAGTGTTTCTCTATGGGGATCCCCTGACCTTTTTGTTAAAAAGAAAGACAGATCTATGAGGTTGTGCATTGACTACAGGGAGATCAATGCTATAACAATAAAGAACAAGTATCCCATACCTCACATTGATGATTTATTTGAACAACTTCATGGAGATCTATATTTTTCAAAGATTGACCATCGATCTAGATATCATCAGTTGTGTATGAAGAAGGAATACATTCCAAAAAACAATACTTCAAACCAGGTACGGGCATTACGAGCTTACAATAATTCCTTTTGGATTGACTAATACAACCTCTGTTTTCATGGATCTAAGTAATATAGTTTTAAAGGAATATATTGATGACTTTGTAGTGTTATTTATTGATGATATCTTTATATAATCCAAAATCTAAAAAGATCATGAAAATCAATTGCGAATTATCGTAAGGACTCTTAGAAGAAATTAATTATATGGGAAATTTATCAAGGGTGAATTCTAGCTTCAATATATTTCTTTTCTTAACAATATTGTCTCTAAGGATGGAATATATATTGATCCTTCAATGACCAAGGAAATCCAGGAATGGCCAGCACCGACGAGTATAACTGAGGTATGTAGTTTTATTGGTTTAGCAGGTTATTATCGACGTTTTGTCCAAAATTTTGCCCGATTGGCTAACCCATTAACAAAGACCACACGTAAAAGGGTTAAATTTGTTTGGACAAAAGAGTGTGAAGAATATTTTTAAGAACTGAAGAGAATATTAGTTAATGCTATTATCTTGACTCTACCATCGGGGAATGATGAGTTTGCTATTTATAGTGATGCTTCAAAGAAAGGACTTGGTTCTGTCCTTATGCATAATGATAGAGTTATAGAATATGCGTCACAACAGCTAAAATATCATGAGAAAAACTTTCCAACTCTTGATCTTGGGTTAGCAGTAGTAATCTTTGCTTTGAAAATGTGGAGACAGTATCTATATGGTGAAAAAATGTGATATTTATTCTGATCACAAGAGTTTGAAGTATATTTTCTCACAAAAAGAACTCAACATGAGGCAAAGGGGATGGCCTGAACTACTCAAGGATTATGATTGAACTATACACTACCACCCAGGGAAGGCAAATAAGGTGGAATATGCTTTGAGTAGAAAGGATCATGGAGTTTTGAACATATGATAGTTGAAAAGGATCCTATATACATGGATTAGTAAATATGGATATAGAAATAACCATGGAAGGTGAAACATCAATGATTTTTCAAATGGTTGCCAAACCATTTTTACTAGAAAGGACAAAAAGTTCTCAGACTGATGATGAGGAATTTCAAAAGAAGATTAAATCTGTGAATGATGGTAGATTGATAATCTTCATATATGAAGATGGAATTTTGAAATTTGGGAAGAGACTTTGTGTTCCTAACATACCTGATCTAAAAATGAAATTTTTGGATGATGCTCATAGCTCCAATTTCTCTATACACCCTAGGAGCACCAAGATGTAAAGATATTTGAGGGAACATTTTTGGTGGGACAACATGAAGAGGGAGATTACTGATTTTGTGTCAAGATGTATGGTTTGTCAACAAGTGAAATCTGGAAGGCAACATCCTATAGGAGTCCTGAAACATCTTCCCATACCTAAGTGGAAAGGGGATAATATTACGATGGAATTTTTCATGGGGCTACCAAAGACTCCTAGAAGGAATGATGAAATATGGTTCATTGTTGATCGTCTTACCAAGTCAACACATTTTCTTTCTATTAGATAAGATTTACCACTTGAAAGTTTAGCAAGAATGTATATTAATGAAGTTGTAAGACTTCATGGAGTACCCCTATCAATTGTTTCTGATTGTGATCCACGTTTTACATCAAGATTCTAGAAATGTCTTTAGAAATCCCTGGATACTGAACTTCATTTGGGCACTGCCTACCACCCTAAAACTGGTGGATAATTAGAATAAACTATTCAAACCTTAGAATATATTTTGAGATCTTGCTCACTTGACTTTCAGGGTATGTGGGATCAATATTTACTTATGGTAGAATTTTAATATAACAATATCTTCCATTCAAGTATTCAGATGGCACCATATGAAGTGTTATATGGAAAGAGATGTTGCACCCCAACTTGTTGGGATGATGTTGGTGAAAGAAAACTCATAGGCTTGGAACTTGTTGAGGAAACAATGGAAAAGGTGAAGGTTATCCAAACCCACATCAATACAACTCAAAGTAGGAAAAAGATCCATGTCGATAATAGAAGGAAGGATTTGGAATTTCAGGTAGGAGATCATGTTTTCTTGAAGGTATCTCCAAGGAAGGTTAAATTGAGTCCGAGGTACATCAGAAATTTTGAAATTCTAGAACGAATTGGGGTTGTAGAATACCATTTGGCAATGCCGCTAAGTCTCTCCAAAGTTCACGATGTGTTCCACGTATCACTATTGATAAAATACATAATTGACCCAACGTATGTACTCACCTATGAGGAATTAGAACCGAAACCTGATCTATCATAATGTAAAGAGCCTGTCAAGATTCTTGATACAAGAGAACAAGTGTTGATAAACTGGATGACTCGTCTGGTAAAAGTTCTATGGAGAAACCATAAGATAAAAGAGGCAACGTGGAAACCCAAGGAACTTATGATGAAGAACCACCAGAATATTTCTATGTAGTAATATTCTAGAAATTTCGAGGAAAAATTATTTTAATGATGGGATAATGTAACACCCCAAGCTTTCACAATATGTTTCCCTTTGAATAATACAATAGCTTGTGTCGTACACAACTACGAGTTAAAACACACCACAACCAATCAAACTAGCCATTATGAATATTAATGCCCACTTTTTGAAATTTTATAAATTTTATCTTTCAAAATGGATTTCATTTTTGGATTCAGAATAGAGAAATTATCTTAGGGCGAATTTTTGGTATTTTTATGAAAACTTTCAATTTTTGATGAATAATGAAAAAATGCTGCATTATTGTTTAAAACCGATTTCTTATTTAAATAATTAGTTATTTTCTTTTAATTTATTTTAGTTAAAAATAGATACATAATACCTATATATGTTCAACATAATTCATTGGAGTCATTTTATAATAATTTTAGATATAAAAAATTTTATGAAACTTTTTACCGTCTTTCCTAGGAGCATTTTCAAATTTGTATAAAACTTAATTTAAATAGGGTAATTAAGGGTAAAAATGATATAATAATTAGCCTAAAACATGTCCTAATTCAGTTGTATAAGTATAATTCGACCGAAAACAACCTTAGGAATAAAATATGATCCCCTTTGGTCCACTTGGATTATATTAGGACATTTATTATTATTTTATTTAAAGAAGAATTAAAAGAGTTAAATTCAACATTTAATAACTAAACTATTTTTAACATAGACTTATACATAATATAAATTCAAATATAAATATTAATTAGAAATATATAGAAATTTCCTAGATAATGGTATTTTATTTATAATTTTTATACATTAAATAATTTAATTTATTTATAACACAACGATGATGCAGTAATTACCTTATTAATGAAGGATCAAAATAATTGATATCATAAATATCCAAATAAATGTAATTTAAGACCTTTTATGATTTAAAATAATTTTATAGGATAATATGAAAAGTTAGGGTTGGTTAAATTAATTGTATTCGAAGTGATAAAGTTTTTATGGCTTTCAAAAAAATCAAATACTAAATAGTGTTAAAATTGACATAATTGAGTTTTTAAAACAAATATTATATTATTAATTGATATAATATTCAAAAAAATATAAGGTTCAGAAAAATTACCTAGATAAGGTTATATATATTAATAATGAACCATATAGGGTTCTTTTGGCTTATTATAGTTTGTTTATTGACCATATAATATAAAAATACAAAGAGACATGGTAAATATCAAACTATTTAACTAAGAGTTAAATCTAAACTATAAGGTTAATATGATGAACTAAACCTATCTAAAAACTATTTTTTGAGAGGTTTTAGACCCATCCCCACCTTATACTTTAAATAATTCATTTTTGAAACATTAAAAACCGAAAATTAGCTTATTATAAAAAAATATTTCAAGCTTTTCCTAAAGTGACCCTCACCTCTCTTATAAAAGAACACTTATCCTTATCTTAATTTCACACCTCCAATGCCTTTTCGATCATCCAGACACTGACCAAATATCCTCCCAACTTTCCTCCCTTCATCCTAGAGGCCTTACTTGGGTCAGAAAGCCAACCTAAGAATCCCTTTTGATCAAATCAAAAGAGAGAACACAAAGAAGAGGTAAATATTTCATCACCTATTTCAGGTTCTTTTCTTCTTCCACTTCCTCTTTCTTTGTTGTTTACATTATAAAATAATAACTCCAGTATATTCTATATAAATTTATGTTATTATAAAAATGGTACAACCATATTCATTATTCTATCCATCCTATAAATGACAAAGTCACCATACGTGCGTACGTATGGATTACCGTCTCCAAGTCATGGTGTAGTTTGTTATTCAAACACTTCATTATTTAGATGGGTATAATAATGAGTATAAGTATTTTTAATAATAAATATAACATTTTAATGATTCTTTATATATGATATAAAATCCAATTATATACAATTTCACCATCAAAATAATGATATTGTCGCTCGTGCGTACGTACGGATTACCGTCTCCACGAACACGATGAGATGTCATTCCCCATCGTATCCATTCAAGACTAATTTTCATTTGATAATTAAAAATAATGTTTAAAAAATTAATATAATTATGAATATGAATAAGATACATCCTATCCATGACAAACATTACTTACGTAACAAATCATATAAAGGAAAACGAATAAGTTAACACCGGAAACGATAATACTACTAAAATATCATTAACAATACAATATTAGAAGATCATATATAATATCATATTAATTTATATTGTTCTTGTATAATTTAATAAAAATTATTTCACCATTATACTGGAGGTTAACCTACCCTCGACCAAGGAAAATTACAACATAAGGGTTAATTTCACAATCTCTTTATTATCCAAGGTTGTTTGTACATGAGTTTCTACTGAGACCTTTTTATCATCCACATCTTTGTTTTCTTAAAAAAGTATTTCAAAACATTTTTACTATTTACTAGACAATGGTTTAAAGTCATTTATACCCTTATTTGACCATATATGTTTTGAAATGAATCTTTTCGTCGTTTTCCAAACAAGTTACTTTATAACCTCTTCAAAAAGATTAAGGTAAAAATGTCTTTTTTTAACTTATATAGTGGGTGCAGATATTTTCCACCGTTATAACATCGTAGAAGCTTCCCTTACAAGATTATAATAATATTTCCAAAATAAATGTGTTCATTTATAATTATGTGACTCTTAAATGATTTCAAAATAGAAAGAGATATTTTTCTATAATAGTTTAGATTAAATCTATGTCAACATCCTTTGATAAATTTTAAACTTGTTTGAAGTTGATTTATTTTGATACAAATCTTTCATATTGTATTTAAATTTTTTTTATGTTTCACAATGAATGTGTTATTTTTATGCCATTCATGGTTTATGGTTAACTTATTGAAATTTGTAATGCTAGTTTTAATATGAATGTTTATGTTATATTTAGACCTTTTTATATGAGGAATGTATTGGACATAATAAGTGACATGTGGAGCCCACTATAGCTCCTCGATGCATCAATAGGTCTCATGATATAATTAGATGTGGAATTGACTGAGGCCTTTCCCAAATTGATATATGGTTTTGGCCGAGGCGTGAATCATTTTTAGACGTCTTGGTCGAGGCCTTGACAAGATGTTTCAGAATGTCTGACATTATACATTCCCTCATTATGAAAATATTATTGATGTTTAATGTGGTTATTTGACTAGTAGAATACCCATGACTATGTTTTATTATGGAATTATTTACTCATCTCATATTTCTTCCATAAAGTGTTCAAGTTTATTATTTGTAAATACATGTGTTTTCAATTATTCACCATGCCTAATGTTTATATAATATTTCATTGTATTGCTTACCCTTACTGAGTATCTGAGCTCACCCCTTTATTATGTTTCATTTTCCTAGGATATGATGAAGTTAGTTATGAGTGGCCTGTATGCATAATCTATGAGGCATGGATATTTCTAATGTAATAAATTAGTTTTGTATTTTCTTTTCAAGTTTTAATGTTGAACTTATGTATGTATCTTGTTTCTAATAATACTAAATTGATCAGTCTTTCTAGATTTGATCCCTTGTAATCATGCCAATTCTATGTAATAAAGCATCGACTTTAGGTAACTAGGGTCGGGGCATTACAAGACCATCATGTTGAGAAGACAATTCATCATAAAGAGGACCTTCTCAATGATCATCATGGAGAGGAAATACATTATGGATTAATGTTTTATTATAGGAAGGACCTCAACAACATATACTACGAGTAGGACATCCAGGGCTATTAGCATGGTTTCAATAGGCAGGGCCTCCATGGTTACCTGTTTATTAATGTCCTCCATGGAGTAGAACTTTATATTGTTTGTCTTCTTCATTATATTGAGGAATTGTACGACATAAACCCTGGGAAAGTCCTCCAGAGTTTTTATTTTGTCTTACACATGAAGGAATTCCATAGATACCGATTACCGATGAGTTTGAAAATGGAGGAACACTTTTTCGGTCAATATTCATGTTGTAGGGAGGACCTCTACAAGTGACATCATGGGGACCTCTTTGAATGATCTTTATATTTTCATGGAGAGTATTTCCATGAAAAGTGTTATGGGGATAAACCCTAGATATATCTAGTTTTATTTAATAATGAGGTAGACCTTCATGGATATTGATATTCTATCTAGAGTTTTATATGGTGTTGTAGGGAGGACCTTCACATCCATAGTTTCCTTCTCATGTTGATGAAGAACTAGTATACCCTTAGGCCACTATCAAAATATACTGAAGTGACTTAATGACATTAGTGTCTAGTGGGGAGGAGACCTTATATGGGATTCTAGATTGACCTTGATGATCCCTCCTTCAAGATATTCCTAACCGGGAGATAGAGGTCAAAACCTCAATCATAATCGGGGTCACACAGTGTGAAAGGAAACATTCATGAGTGAGAGCCATCTTAAGTGGCTCCTCTATTACCAATAGGATATACCAATGGAATTCATGGGTATGATCAAGAACAAGGATATTCTATTTCTCCTAATATTCAATAAGAATTTTCACCAAGCATGATCTCCTCCTAGGTGTCTTGTTTTGAAAAAATAGGGTTAAGATCTTCAAGGTGATATACTTAAGATATACCTAGAGGATGGGGTATTATGTAACTAGAGAATATGGTTACTGGAGAGAGGCCCCCTAGATAGTTCTCAAATAGAAATGGGGACACAATTTATGTCCTCTCCCACATACCTAAGGTAAGGAAGATAAGCCTTGTTGTGCCCTAAAGATATACTCCTAAAGTAGTTGAAGGTGGTAAAAGGTGTCCCTTTATTGATATGACAACCCATGAGGTTCCATATCCTACCATATTTTACAATAAGCATCCATGGTCGTGATGGATCCATTGAATTGATAATTCTATATCAAATGGTTTTACTGACTAGAATTAGAGGTGTTAGGTTAGTGACAACTTATTTCTAGGGTCTTAGACAATGGATTTCATTGTAGCTGAGGCATTTTTCTTGTGAATCAAATAGTAGTGCACAAAAACTTAAGGTGCCTTACGGTTTCCACCAGCCTATCTAGGGAGCTTGATGTGCGAAAATTTTCTCAATGATGCCATTTGTATATGTCATGAGATCCCTAATTGGAAAATAACCACAAATAAGTAACATGTTAGTATAACTTCATAACAAACATGAATGGTCAATTAATCTCTTTCATGAGAAAAGGATTTCATATTGGGTTCACCATTTTTTCTCCATATTCTATGAGATTATATTATTTTGTATCTATGTAGACCTACTTTTAAAAGTTTGGTCACTACTAGGACAAACTGAAGAAACTTTATATTGTGCGTTGGTTGAGAGGATATCATATTATATCATCCCTTACGGGGTATTATTTCCTAGTATAGGACTCTCTTATATATTTAATATGTGTTTATGAAACCCTTCCCAGTAACAATACTGGTTATCTTGGTCATGTGAGTGGTCTATTAACACCATACATTGATGTGAACATATGTATATAAAATAGGATCTGCATCTATCTTATGATATTTGGTGGTACTATGGTTCGAAGCCACACAACTGGGAACTATGGAATTTTTCTCCATCCAAGAAGGTGGTAGGTGGTTTGGAGTTGAGATCAGACCTATGAGGGGGTATTCCTACATATACTTATAAATGAAATTAGAAACCACATAATGTGGTTCCACTTAACAAGACACGTCGTACCTTTTAAGTTCATGTGGTAAGGACTATTATAATGATTTTAAGGTTGTGTAGTCAGGTCCAATGATGTGACTTTTAAGGTCATGTGAATAAAACTATGATGTCTTTTAGTTTAAGGTCATATGACTAGAATCTATTCTAAGTAGTTTAACAACGTGAAAAAATAACTATATGCTATGGAATTTAAATTCATGCGACTAATACTAATAGGTAAAAGGAACTTAACCATGATTTATATGGGACTTATATAGGAGCATACTTTTTGGTTCAATAAGAAGATGACTCATGTGAAGGTAGTTTAGAGGCTTACACTGATTTGGAGGCCCATTATATATATGTCTCATCAATTGAATGAAAATAAGCTAGCCGAGTGCTTGGAAGTTATGGAAATAAATTCAAAGAATGTTATATGAGTATCCTAAACCAAGGGAGGTTTCTCTGATTAGTTAATGATAATGACCCTTGTTATCATGGGAATACATGATTGTTAAAACTTTGAGGGTCCTATTCTTTAGAGAGAAAAACTCAGGGAGGCTCTCTCATGGGATGATTGATCCCTATTATCAAATGAATACATGATTAAAGGGAAGAATTCTAGTGTCCATAACATAGTCATGTATTTTAGAAGCCTATTGAGGGGGTTTAGGTGAATGAAACCAAATAGCAAGTTGATTTGGGCTAAAGAGTGTTGACAAGGTCTTTTTGGAAATTGATTTAGCCCAATTTAAAGAATTAAATTAATGAGGTTCTTAGGTGGTATCCATACTAGATAGATATTAAGAACTAGTCAAGTTAATCTTTATTATGGGTCCTGGGTAAAGTGGAACCCTAGTATGGTAGGATTGGGATAGCTTGGGTGTGTGGCACCCTATTATGGGACCTGGGAGAATGGCACCCTAGTGTTGTAGGATAGGGTGAATGGAACCCTAATATGAGAGGATTGGGAGGGATTGGGTGTGTGTAACCCTAGTATGGGACCTGGGAGATGTGGTTCCATAATAAGGGAATCATGGGTGAAGGGATACTTAGTATGGGAGGTTTGGGAGAATATCTCCTTAGAATGGGAGGATTGGATTGTCTTGAGTGGGTGATTCCCTAGTATGGAACTTGGGAGAAGTGTTGGCTCGATATGGGAGGCTTGAGAGAATGATGCCCTAGTACGGGACCTACAAAAAGTGTCACCCTATAATGGGAGTTGTGTGTGAATAGATCAATAGTATGGGAGTCCTAGGCGAATGGTCCCCTAGTATAGATGGCTTGGGAAAATGTCTCCCTAGTATAGTATGTATGGGATGGATTGGGTGCATAACACCCTAATACGATTCCTTATGATGGATTTAGTCACTCCAAATCTGAAGGACCGTAGGGTATGTGGTATTTCATGAAAGTTTGGTGTTAAAATATTAAAACATCATAGTTACCCCCGTATTCCCATTATTTTCTTTAGATTTTGACTTAGGGATTCACTTGGAGGAGAAGGGGAGACATGGGAATGTGTAGAAGTGGTATGGATTGTGTAGATATATCTTCCTTTTTTCTAAGGGAGGTATGAGGTCCTTTTAAAAGAAAAATAATGGTAGGGTATAGATCCAAGGGGATAACCACTTCTCATGACTTATTAAGGTGAGTGACTCGTGTAAGAGGACATGGGCACGAAAGACAGACACATGAGGGCTTTGTGTAGGGAGAGTTAGGCATGGAAATGGATGCATAAAGAGATTAATGTATGGAGAATTGGGTGTTTAATTTAGGTTCATGATAGGGTCTTATGCATGAGGAAGTAAAGTGTGTAGAATCCTAGTGCATGATAAAGAGATCCACACATAGGGGACCAAGTCACGAGGGAGAAGGGAATGCAGAAGGAACCATGGTTCCATATGATTCTATTTTTACCAAAGATTTTCTTCATTCAGTTGAGTTTCGAACCTAATTTTTTTTAGCACCAATAAGGATTAAAATTTATTTTCCAAATATCACGTAAGTGATATTTATAGTTTCAAATATAATTAAGTTTTGACAATAATTAAATCATGGGAATGAATTTTAACTCTTACTAATCGATTTTCATGGGAAGTTGATGGATAAAATCATAGAAGATTTTAGGATATGTTGAACAAGATTTATGGGAGTTTAAAATAGAATGGTTTTAATATTGATTTTATTTTTCATTTCTTTAGGAATTATAAGTAGAAGAGTTAAGGGAATTGGTGATCTATATTTTTAATATCAATATTTCTGAATTTGAAGAACCATGAACTTGAAGTTCATTATGTTATTGTGGTGAATAAATAAACACCCATGTTGTATTGGTGTTGATTCAAAATTATTCATGATAATTATTTGGTATATTAGTCAAATTGTTTTTATCATACTCAACATAATGAAAGAAGAGGTTGTCTCTTTTTGAAGTAGTGAGCAATCCTATAATCTATAAAGGATTTGGAGTTTCCCATAGGGAATAGTTCAGTAGTTCTACCCATACTATACCTATGGTAGTGTGTTGATGAGGTCTTGATTTTGAGCCTCTTTTTAGGAAATGTTTTTCCTTTATACCCCACCATGAACCTACTATAATATAACAGCTTTGGATTTCCCTTGTCAAAATATTATAATAAAAAAATTAGTGAGATACTAAATAATTAGTACATGAGCACCCTACTGTGTATATTATCCTTGGATAACCCATTTGGGTGAACAAAGAAAACATGACATGCTATTTTTGTTTTCTATTTTACTTTCCCTGGTTCATGTTGTGCATGAGAATTTTGTGTGATAAGTTATTTGTAATGTGTTTTTTCTAAAAGTGAAAAAAATATTTTTCTTAAAAAATATGTTTTTGAGAAACCTTGATTACCCCGATTCACCGCTCTCTTAGGATATCCAAATGGATCTTTGTAACTAACAAGTTGTATTAGAGACAAAATGTTGAATATTGATTAATCTATCATAGGATTAAGTTTCATACATGTAAAAAAAATTTTATTATAAAAATATTATGATTTTTTATGAGATGATTTTTCAAATTTAGAGAAACATGATGAAATAGAATATTATATCACTTGAACTTGATGTTCATGATATTGTGATCTATAGTATTCAAATCAATGATCCAAGATAAATAGAATCGATTGAATCTAATAAGATAATGTATAATGTTGATGTTAATTCACATAAATATTTATCTAGAGTATTTAATGTTGGGATTCCATGTAAACCACATATCATAAAGAGTAACATTTTTTCTAGTACACAACAATGCCCTATTTTGAACATGAACAACCATTTAAACTGCTTCCTTCCAAAATATCACAGGTATGTTTTTTACTATTAACATAGTTATTTCCATGTTATTAATTGTTTTATACCATATTTTATCTAAGCCATTTTGTTATGGTGTTATCATAGTGGATACTTGATGGATAATGTCATGTTTTTTGAAGTATCACTCTATCACATGGTTTATATATACACTATTATTATCATATCTAATCTTCTTTATTTTTCTCTCATACTAATTTCTAGCAACCTTTTATAAAATCTTAATGAAATCCAAAATTTATTTTTTTTGTGATATATTTACATAATGTATACTAGATTACTATTATCATCAATAAACAATACATTATCTTTTATACTTTTTTATTTTTTGATTCATTAGTCCACACACATCATTATGAACTATCTATATCATTTCATTGGACTTTATTCCTTTTGACTTGTATGTTTTTAATATGTTTTTTCCTTCCAAGAAGGAATCAAAAACATATTCCTTATCTCTATTAAATTATGGAACTCCAATCTCAACCTTAATTTTTACTTAAATTATCTTAATTTTAGGATAGATATTTTCAAGTTTATGATTTCATAAATAATTTTCATTTTCATTTTCACTAAATTATTATTTTTCCTTGTAAATAACTTGACACAAGTTTTTATAGAATACATCTCTTTTTATCATTGTATATTCATATACTTATATGATAGTGCATCCATTTGTATTGAATATCGCCACATAAACTGAGTCCCACAACTAACTCACACTGAGAAAATTATGTCTTATCCCTTTAACAAATTACACGTAAATATTTTTCATTTCTTTTCAACTAAAATTTTTATTTCAGTAACCCTATATTTTGAGAGAAATGTAATTTGAAACCTTATTATACCATCACCACCTCCCTTCACCTACTTTAGAAAACATTTTCTATCCTTAATAAATGATGAGAATCGATTTCCAACTAGAATGATGCACTCACTGTCACATGGTTTGAGTGAAACATCAACTAACTTTACTTTGTTATGTCTCTTATTTTCATTCGATGAAATTTGACCTATACAAGAACTTAATGGATAATTAATTAGAGGTTTTTCTTCAGCTATATAACTTCCTTCTCCCAGAATTGAAAATAAATTTTGGGTCTGAATTTTTCTTTGGTTTTACTTTCATGCTGTTTCTTTTCTACTAAAATCTTCTATTGATATTCCTGCCATACATCATTCTTAAACACTCAAGTACTCTATGTCCAAAATTTGTAAATTAGAAATAATATTTTAAAAAAAAAAATCCCGTAACAGTATTTTAGCTAATATTATATATGGATTAAGTCCATCCTTGAGTGACTTCATGTTTTTGGATCATACCATAATAGTCCATAGTGTGTCCAATAATACCATAACAAAAGAACCTTCTAACATTAACAGTTTTTTGAATATTTATTCTAGAAGTAGTAAATACATTTGAACTTCCTATTGGAATAATAGTTACCTATTTTAAACTATTTCCACTTCCCATGTATTGACCTCATATTTAAAACTGAATTTTTATTAAATATGTTATCTCTACATACTCAAATACTCATCCAGCTTTCTTGTAGCCTCATTGAGTTTTTATTTACCTTTTTAGAAGTAAAACACCCAAATTTAAGTGTTTTTAAAATTGGTGGTATTTCAACTTATCTTATAGTTTCTTCTAAATTTTACCAACTTTTATTCTAGTTTTTATTTTCTACTAACTTTATTCTTTGATGAATAAGTCAGTTAATTTATTTATTTGACATGTTCTTCAATTTTGATTTTAAAATAAACTGTATTATTATATTTACAAGTATTCTTAGCTTTTATTTTTTTTCCAAATCTTAAATTTTGATTTCCTCTTTTTCCCCCTTTATGCATTCTTTAAATTCTATAACAATTTAAGTGGAATTATTATCACGTCCTATTTGAATATCAATTTATTCAAGAGTTACTACTAATTTATCTTGAAGGTAACCAACACCCTTATGTGAATATTAAGTTTCATCACTCTCAATAGTAGTTTTATAGGATCCAATAATAGCAACTAGAGAATCATCTCCATAGTCCCTAAAATCCTAAATTCTAATTTATTTTTTATTCAGAATATTCATCTTATTTTGAAATGAAGTCCCTTATATGAATTATTATTCCACCATTATTTTAAAATAGTTTATTTTGAGGTAGTTGGTTATTATAATTTTTTAGTTTTCTTGGGTGCCACTTTGTCTTTCTTATCATCTTCATAGTTTAATGGGAATTTGGAAGTAATATGTTCAATCTTTCTACACTTGAAACATGTAAAGGGAAGTTTCTATTTGAGCTTCTCTTTTCCCCATTTCAACTTGTTAGAAAATAAATCCATCACTTCATCAATCTCTTTAACAAAATTTTATTTAATGAATAGTTTCATTATGGACTTGAAAGCCACTCGTCTAGTTGATTTCTTTAGATTTAACACATCAATCTTCACCCTTATAACATGAGCCACTAGGATGTTTTGAATATCCGCTATGTCACTTTTCTCAAGTCCCCCTTTTATCAATGATATAAACATTGGCATTAAAATATGCAGTTCAAACCGAATATGTCTTCTCTAAGCCATTCTATGACACTAAAAATGTCAATTATGTGGTTGGAAAACTCATACAACAATTCCATTGAATAAATTCTCAAACATTCAGTTTGGTTTATCAAGGCACTATAGCTCCTTATCTAAATCCCCTTGTGACTTCTTCTCATCCTCGAAATATTCAAAATTCTATATTTTTCTCTCACAATGTTGTTTGTCATTTTGTGAGGAATCTTCTTCAAGGTATAGTTACAAGTATTTTTAGATCATGCTATGTTGATCACCAAACTATTGCATGTGTTCAAAGATAATTTTAAAATTTCCATTGAGAACCCACTATAAATTACTTTGTTTAATGCATCACAATGTTCATTAACTACATATCATAACATAATCACATTTTCCTAAGGAAACCATGATCCCATGATCACTAAAAATATCCATCTTTAGTTTCATGTATCATAATCAAAATATTACCCATAATAACCTTCAAATAAGATAATTTAACAATATCACATGATATAAAAATATATAAATGGGTTTCCCATGATGGAAATATTTCAATACCCATATAAAATATAAAAACATTTCTCTACTTAAACATAGTCATGGTCATCTTGAATGAGCTGAATAGTTAGTCATGCTTTGTTTTTTTCACTACTAGTTTCTCAGTCACTTAAAATATACTACATAGTCTCTTATTCTCAAAAATATTAAATTTCATAGATACTTAAAAAAATAATGAATTCTAAGTGACATTTCTCTACAAGAAACCAATAGAACATTGATTATAGAACATGAAAACCTTCTCATGAATTGATGCAGTGACTTAGAAACCAGGAAACACATCCTGGTCCATCACCCCACATGAGAAATATTTTAATCTCTTGTTTAATTATTATTTTCTCCTCCATCTTAGTAAATTTTATGGAAAAATTTCCCTTTTATTATTTTAATAGTTTAAGACTTTAAACAAAGGTTAACCCTCAATTGTAATGAATTTTTTCCTGATTGATAAAATCCCTTAGAGAGTATTTTCACATTTATTTTTACTATACTTGAGTTCCTCACATAAGGGATCAAATCATCCTATTGAACTACATCATCTAGTATTAGAGTGATTTAATTCTTTTTTATCCATTCCATTATTCTCCTTATCTCTAGTGACCCCCCCTCTTACTTAGATCTAACAATAACTTCCTACTTCTGGAATAAAATACTCTTGACTACATTGGATGGACCAACCTATATTTCAAGGGAGATATCTACCACTATAGAAAGAATAAATATTATAATAGGAAGAAGAAACTTAACAGGGATTGTGGATGGACTAGGCATAATCAATAGTGTGGGGGCAGAATGTGGGTGATGCGCGACGAAAAAATGGTCAAGGAGGAACTGGTCATGACTTCATTTGGACTTAAAGAAGAAAAGAAGGTGGAGTAGTCAATGGTGAGGGCAGAAATTCTGGTCACCCCTTCCACATATAAGGTGGATAATAGAAACTACCAGGGGCCTAATAATATAATAGGGGAAAGTGACATGATAGAGCCTCCAATTTTCCCCTCAAGAGGAAGAATAATCCCATCTGAAATCAAGTTTTGGCTTGGGGAATTCCATGCAGTTCAACTACCTTAGTATGAAATTCCTGGGCATATTATGGGGGAGAAAGGATATGAATAAGAATAAAAGCTACCAGATCTCCTATTCTATATGGATTACCCATAGGATCAGTATACAATACACATAACAGGTGTGAAGGATATTTTATAATAATGGGAAATTTTTTCTTATTGAATCCTTAGGAATGAATAGGCATGTTTTTATTGTGGATCGAGCTAGCACTAACGATAGTTCAGCCCTAAATTACATCACATAGGATATGAATTAATTTTTTGGCACACCAATCACTGTGGAGGAGGTGGATAATACATCTCACACAACCCTTAATGTAATGTGGATCTAGTCTTAGCTATTGGAAACCCTTTACTAATTATAAAGTGGATCTTCCCAACTACTCAAACTCATCCAATGTTAATATTTTGTGGCTTCCCAAACCTTGATTGGTTTGATGTTGGAAACATTTAAAAAGATAAACCAATTGATTTATAGGTATTAGATTCATCGACTAAACATATTTCATATCCACTATCAGTGGAGTCTCATGATATGTTGAGGATATATTCATCTTCCTATCATGTTTCCCAACTTGAGGATTACGTGGATTTTCTAGGGGTTAAAATTGATAGGATTGTGAGGGACAATGAATATGGGTGGGTATGGCTTTAATACTAGAGAGTCGTGAATGGGAATCTACCTTGACAACTGGGGGTGAGTTTGTTAGGGGTGGGGGACAGATGGGTGAAGAAATGGGGGTTTTTTAGATATATAGATAGAAATGGGTTTTTTGGTGGAGGGTCTTAGAAAATTAGATATTTAAATGTAGGTGGGAGATGTTTGAGGATGATAATTCAGTTTGGCTATTCGATTGAGGCTTGAGTGAGGGATTTGTGTGCCTCTCAAGGTGAGCTACATCTCCATTCTTATCTTCCTCCTCTTACCTCTTTTATTTCTAGTTCTAGTTTCCTTTAATACAAATAATAAGGTGACAGTGTCTTATAAAATAAGTTAAGTCATGTGATGAGGGAATACAAATGAAGGAATGAGAAGATTTGTGATAAATATCCAAGAAAGTGGAGATTCCAACCTTTTCTAGAGAAGATCCCCAGACTTGGATTACTAGATTTTCAACTAATTTTTCAATAAACTAGACTAGGGAAAATATTAAGGTACTGATTTAACAATTATATATGGAAGGAAAGGTATAATACTATATTATATTATTGAAATTTATTAATCTTGGACCGACCAGGAAGAAACTCAAATAAGAACTTCTAGGGAGGTATGGAAGTGTAGAAGAGGAGGGTCCATTGATATACTTGGAGGGACTTGGGAGTAATAAGTTAATATAAATATATATAATTTTCTTAATGAACGACCTTATAGATACCAGATTTCTCTAAGAGAGAGTTAGAAATGAGTTATTGCTAAATGGTGTTATCATAAATCCTCAGAAAATGAGTAAGATCTTCTTCTCCAGTGGACATTAAATAAGTTGGAGTACATATACTATAAATTGTTTCCCAATAGTAGAAGGAAATTAAAGGGATAAGAAATGAGGTTTCATACCAAGGTATAGGGGAGTTAGAAATTTTTCTACAGAAGAATACAAGAAAAGGAAGAAAAAGTGTTTATGTTATACCTATGGATAGAATGTCAATCCTGGACATAGATATATAGAAAAAGGTTTCAAATTGATGGTATGGAAGTGTTTATAACATTGAAATGTAGTATAGGTGAAACTAGAAACTAAAAGAGAGATGGAAGGATTGGTTAGGTAAACATTGGAGAAGGAAATGAAGGGAACAACTTGATATACTTTAGATAATCCATAGGTGAAATTCTTTAATCCAATTATTATAAAGGGAAGTATTGAGGAAGTACCAATATTGAATTTAGTAGAAATTATAGAAATTTATAATTTAATCTCTAAACAGTTGCTTATGTACCATAAGGATAGTGTTATTGAAACAAAACTCTTCATCATTATATTAGGAGATAGACACTTGGTTGTATTAATGGGAATCTATAAATTATTGAAGGTAAACTTAGAAAAGGAAAAATTTGAAGTAGAGTCTTAAATTTTTGTCATGATAGTTCTAGATTTAGTGTTGGGGATTTCATGGATTAAGAATATGGGTTATATTACTACACATTGGAAGAATATGACATTGGATTTTGATAATAAAGGAGAGAATATTACTTTGTAGGGAGTGCAATAGCTATATATTTCACTTGTATCATTAAAATAATTCATTGGAAGGGGAAATATATGGGTGCATGGATTATAATGGGTGATAATTGAGGGATATGAAATGGAGGATTCCAAATTAAGTGAGCAGTATAAGGACCAAGTGTATGAAGTTTTATGGAAGAACATAATATTTTTTATAGAATCTAGAGACTAACCACATAGAGGGTGGATGATCATTCCATAAAAGATAAATAAGGGGAAGAACCTATGAATATTATTCCTTGTAAACATGATTATCATATAAAAACAATATAAAAATTCACATCTAATAGTTATTGGATCAAAGATATATTAGGCGCAATAAAAGACTATATTCTGGTCATATACTCTTATTAAAGAATAAATATTGAGGATGGATGGTGTACATATATTATAGACCATTGAATAAGTTAATAGTGCCTAACAAATATCGTATTCTAGTGATAGAATAACCTATTCATGAATTATATAGAGTAGAATTATTTATGAAGATATACTTGAAGCCCAACTTTCACCAAGTGTGAATGAAGAATATATTGATAAAACAAATTTTATAAAAATGAAAATTGAATAATAAAAACCATTCCTCTAAGTGAATTCTTGCTAAGTTTATTTATAGATGAAGATTTGATATTCAATCCTTAGATAAATAGAGATTTGAAATTTAAAAAATTCAAAGACCTTAATACCTAGTAAAACCCCCATATCCAAAATATCTAATATTCAAATTAGTTTAATACTCCCCCAAAATTTGGATCATAAATATTTATCATTCCTAGATTATCATATAAAAAATTCACTCATGTTTCAGTTAGGTGAGGAAAAAAACTCACCCTCTGTATGAAGGGATCTCTCATCAAACTCCAAGGGTGTATCAATAGGTTCAACATGGGGCAATCCTATCACATGAATAAAATCTAAAACATACTTCCATTGTGATAATAAAATCAATTTCATGCATCAAGAAACCTCAATTCTCAAAAAATACTTTAAAGATCCAAAATCCTCCATCTAGAGGTTATGATGATGTAAAGACTTGAGTTGACCAATTCTCATGAAATCGCTACCTATAATTACAATATCATCAACATAAAAAAAATGCTTCCAGTAGTGGAAAACTAATGAAAAACTGAGGGATCTCTTATACTCAAAGAGCCCAAAATTAATCACAATTATACAAAACTAGAAAAACCATGAATATGTGGATTTTTTAACCACATCTAAATATCAGTGAATGTGGAACACTTTCAAAGACTCCTCCTTATTTACAAACCTTATAGGTTTCTCTATATAGACTTTATCATCCAAAAATATATGAAATAATGAATTTATAACATAAATCTAGTGAATAGGGGAATGATGAGAATCTGTATGAGAAATTAATAGGCAAACTGAGGCCATTTTAGTGATCTAAGAGAAGGTATTAAAATAATAAATCTCATAAGTATGAGTATACTCCTTGGATATGTGTAAATATTTGAGGTGATTTAGAGAGAAATCAACATTAACATGAGTAGTATAAATCCATTTTTGATTAATATTATACATACCTAGTGTAAAAATAACGAGATCCCATGTATGATTGGCTTACAGGTCATGTATATTATCAAAAAGGGTTTGCAACCACCCCAAATGGGCTTTGGTCTCAGCGAGATTCTAAGTTATTATAGTCATTGAAAAAGAGAGAATAAAAGTTTTAGTCTGTGCATATAATCCAAGATAATTGTCAGTATTTATAGGATACTATTAGAAAGTAGAAGTACCTTTCTATAGGGAAATTGGGAGATCCTCAATGGTGGATAGTGGGTCTAATGAAAAAGAAGGTACCAAGGTGTTAGTTAGAATTATAGGAGAGGTTTCAAGATGGAGGAAAGTATATACCTTACCAAAGTGAGAATTTTGAGTCTTGTGAAGAGGTTTAGAGGTAGGTGTGATGGTTGTTACACTACTAAATTGAAGAAAACTAGCCACAAGAGGAGGTGATGGTGGAGAATAGGTGAAAAAACTTAAGGTGAGTGAAATACAACCCTGGGGATCAAAAGTAAAGGTTATTTATGGAGTTGAAGGATAAGTAAAGGGAGATAACTTGAAAAAGGTAACAGGAGAAATCAAAAAATATCATTCCAAATTCAGAGATTAATAATGATATCCATATTGGGTATGATCATAGAGAATAAATATACATCCAAGAGAATCAACATAAAACTTGGTTTAGGTGGGACAAATATCACAAACATAGCATAAAAAAACAAATACCTAAGTGGTAATGAATTAGACGGGTATGATGGATAAATGACATGATATGGAGTCTCCCAAATAGATCTAATGATGTAATATGGTTAATATGATATTTTTATATTATAATAGAATCCTCCCAAAAGGTTGTGGGAACTTTCATATGAAAAGGAAGGGCCCATACAATATCTAATAAATGTCAATTTTTGTACATAGAAACACCATTTTTAAGAAGTGTATCAGTCTATATTTTTTTAAGAAAAATCCTAGGGTTATTTAAAAATTTTAAAAAGGATCTAGATAGGTATTCATGACCACTGTTAAAACATAAACATTATATAGAGATAGAGAAATATTTTTTAATTTCATATTAAAAAGGATCAAAACATAGGAAAAAATCAACTAAAATTTTCAATAGAAAGATCCATTACATCCATATGAAACCATCAATAAATGAAACATATTATCGATAGCCCATTTTACTATTAATTTTGTTAAATTATATTGCATCAAATTGACATAACCCAAATGAACTCAATACATGATTCTATGATAGGGGAACATAAATGAACTAATGATGTTTGGAAAGATAGAAAAACTCACAATTGATATATGAAAGTGGTATTAAATCTGAATAATGCTATTTTAGAACTAAAATGAGTGGATAACCATGTAAAAAATTAATCCCATGTTCCTAGGTAAAAAGTTACAGATAATAAAGATAAGGTGATGAGTCTAGTATATATACTGCTATATACAACAAGCCTCTACCATGTACTTAATTCATCGATAACTCTTAAAAAAGAACATCTATCAGTGAGAATATACCAAAGTAGTATAAATCATGATCAATTTTATTTATAGACAAAAAAATTAAGTGGTTTCATAGAACATAATATATATAGTAACATGTAATCTTAAGTGTGATATCATAAGTGCCAAAATTAGAGATGGGTATAGAGTACCCATTAACCATAGTGATAGTGACACCATATGAGATTGAAATGTATAAATCAAAAATACATATTGATTCTAAGATAAATAGGTATAATTCTATTTATTCTGAGCTACACATTTACTAAAAGAGGCAAGTGCAACATGGCAAGATTGAAAAAGGTGATATTTCTCATCGGATAAATCCATTGTATGATGATGGGAAGAATGAGGGGATATAGAATCATTTATTATATATTAAATAAGAAAAGAGAGGTTAGGGGTAGATGATGATCATAATGAACATGGATCTACTATAAAGTATCAATAATGTAACTATAATGGAAATAATGAGTACACTAAGGCTGAGGATAACCGTAACCCCATTGTCTAATCTACCACTATGAATGTCAGCTCATCCACCACTATGAAAAGGAAGGAAAAATGATCTAAAAAATCCCTATAAGTAGAAGAGTTTGGATGAATTTCATAAATGAGATGACTATGCACTAGGGATGGATAAAGAACACTAGGACTAAAAAGAATCTCAGTTACAGTAGTGGAAAATTATATATTCAACTCTTATATAAAAGAAACAAAAAAATTGTTCTCATTGAGTTTGTATCTCATAAATAGTCTGATAGATTTTCCATAAGTCAAAAATATTATTCATAATCATTTACAATTAGTTATAATATGGTGGGATTAAGTGGAACCTCTACAGAAGAGAGAATAAATAGTAGAAGATATCAGAAACATAAGATAAATTATTAGTCTTAGTAAACATAATAAGTAAGGAGTCCTAAATCTCCTTAGTAGTGGTCACATTATTAAAAGAATTATTGAAAGACTTATCTATGGAATTGAGAAGGATTGAAAAGATCTTTTTATCTTGTTTCTCTCATTCTCCAAATTCAAACACCTTAGGTTTCATAGGATAATTCACAAAATGATAATAATAGCTCATACCTTAAGTAAATAACCACCATATTCCTCTACATAGTGAGGTTATTAAAATCGAGGTGTTCATCCACACAATGCATAGAATTTGTGATCATATTGGGTAGAGGTGTAGCATTATGTTTAGGAATAAGAGAGGAAGCAGTGTCCAGGTAAGAAAAAGAAGAGTGATGAATCTTTTATAAAATAGAGTCCATCCTTTTAAAAATACTAATGAGAGGTCATGAAGAAGGAAAAAATAAAAATGTTCTCTCATAGGGTCTGTAATAAGTATAATTACTATATCCATGTGGGGAAACACATAGACCTGGTGAAGGAGAAGGAGACTAGGGCACAAACATGTCTAGGGAAGGATCCTAGGTCACACCTATATGAGATGCCCTATCTCATCTAAGAGGGAGGCACCTTTCATTACTAGAAGAGGAAGTCAACTTGTATGGGAGAGGTGGTATGTTCTGCATCTCTTATGAGATAAGTGATTCTAGTGAATGATGGGATGGGTGATTTTGGTTAGGGAGGAGGTGTCCTACACATTTAAGTGAGGCATAATAGACCAAATTTCCTAGGAGAGTGGAGACACTAGAGAAATATGGGAGGGGGCTGTCAGGAGGGGTTAAATTTTTTTTGTCATTCTAATACAAGGTAAAAATTGAAATCCAAAAACCATTCCTCCAATTGAGGTTTCGATAGGTTCATTTGTAGATGAATATATAAGATAAAATCTCAATACAAAGAAAGATTTGAAATTTTAAAAATATAAAGAGCTACACACCCGAAAAAACCCCCATATCCAAAAAATATAATATTCAAAATACTCTAAAAAAACTCATTAGGGGAATTGTGAATATCTTATAATTTCGTTTTGTTTAATCAATGCACCAACAACTTTCTGAGCTATAATGAATCAAATTTTCAAGATGATTTAGAGGAAATTTGTATTGGTTTTATTTAATGATTTTTTTATAAAAGTTTGGAATGAACACTTGGAATATTTATGAAGGGTAAATAAAAATGGGGGATAATGAATTATTTTTGAACAAAAAAAAGTAATATTTTGGGAGGAAGTCAATGGAAATTTGATTCATATTATTTCATCCGAAGGGTTATCTTTGGATCCCAAGAAACTGGATGTAGTAAATAAGTAAATGAATCTAATGAATGAAAAATAATTAAGGTGGCTTTTCATACATATAGGATATTACCAAAAGTTCATTAAAGATTATGATAAAATTTATAAACCCTAAATAGTGTTGCTAATGAAAGAGGGATTCAAGTGGACTTCATAGACTCAAGATACCCTTGAGAAACTGAAAAACATCATGATTACTACACCTATGATACATATGACATACTTATCAAAATGGTTTATGGCTAAGTATGATGCTTCAAGATCATGTTCAATAGTAGTGTTGATGCAATGGGGAAAATACGAAGCTTATTTCATTAAATCATTATCTGATTCTAATTTTTCTAAGTCAGTTTATGAAAATGAGTTAATATAACAAGTATCATCAATATGAAATTAGAAACAATACATGATGAGGAAATAATTTGAGGTTTGTATGGATAATAAAGTCCTCTAACATATTCTTAATCAAAGTGTACTATCTGTGGACCAACAATGATGGCATACAGAGCTTTTGGGATATGATTTTGAATTAGTATATAAGCATGGAAAATTGAGTAAAGAAAAGATTCATTTTCAAGTGAAACTAGGGAAGGTGAGTTAATGAATATGGTAATTTTAGATTCAAGTTGGGTGGAAATTTAATAGGTGAAAGAAAATAATATTCAAGTTGATGGCTTAATATAAATAAAAGAATCTCTTTATCATGATTGTACCTCAAAACCTGGACATTCTAATTGGAATGTCCTAATTCTTAAAAAGGCTTGATTTACCTAATAATTTAGTTTTGATTAATAAGATACTGAAATATTATCACTCTTCTCAGATAATGGGACACATGGGGTACTTAAATACATACTAAAATATAGAAATTATAGTTTAATGGGTGGGTATGATATAGGTAATACAAAAGATTTTCAGGGAATGTGAGGTGTGCCAAAGAAATAAATACAAATCTTTAAGTCTAACTGGATTACTATAGACATTATCTATCCTAGAATCAATATGGGAAGATCTTTATATGGAATTTGGGTTAGAAATGAAAAAATAACAGGGATTTGATATGGTGTTTTTAGTGGTGGATCAAACATGATCATTCCATGCCACACAAATTTCCATATTCAAACAATTTTGTCACTAAAGTGTTTATAAAGGAGGTCATAAAGTTACATGGCATGAAAATTTCTATAGTCAATGATACAGATCCTGTGATTACTAGCATATTTTTAGTGGAAAATCTTTAAACTAAAGGGGAAAACATAAAAAATGAGCTCTTATCATCTGAAAAATGATGGCCAAACTAAGGTGATAAATAGGTGTTTGGAGGAATATTTGTGATGTTTCACTTCGAATCCCACAAAAAATTGGTTGATTTTGTTGTATTTGAACGAATTAAGTTATAATAATTCCCACCATAACTCTACCATGGAAACCATTTGAAATTATCTATGGATGTTAACAATATATTATTCACTACACCAAGGGGAAGTTATAGTTGAGGATATGGAAAATGATTTAGTAAAAAGAGATGAAGCGTTATGGTAGATCTGAGTAAATCTATAGAGGGATCAATAATTAATGAATAAGTATACAAACAATCAAAGAAGGGAGGTGACCTTAAAGTAAGGGGAAATTTTATTGGTTAAGTTGAGAAATAATAAATCAGGGGTTAAAATTATGTCCCCCCAAGCACTCTTTGCCCGTGAATTTTGAGTTAGAGGAGACCTAGTTTCCAAAGATAAATAGTCACTAGGAAATACCGACAAAATTTTAAATTGTATATTGATAAATGGTATGATAGGATGGATCATAACTTAACTTGTATTATTACCTATTCTAGTACTCTCTTATATATTTAAGACGTTTTCATGAAATCCTTCCCAGTGACAATATGGGTTACCTCTGTGCAGAGTTGGGATTAGGAACATGAAACAAAAATCCTAAATATCCCCATGAAGATAATTATAGCCACAGAGTTTGGTTCCACTTATCAGGACACATCTTACCTGTTAAGGTCATGTGACAAGGATTATTGTGATACCTTTTAAGATCACATAGCTATGAACAAGTGAAGTTCCTTTTTAAGGTCGTGCATTCAGGACCATGTGAAGTGCCTTTTAAGGTCATGTGTCAATGACATATTCCACGAAGTTAAACATCATGATAAATATACTATATTTAATGTCACAACCCGCCTCTACTTGGAAACTCTTCTAGGCTTGCATTGAATATGAGAGTGACCCCCAAAGCCTACCTCTAATAGGCCCCATATTAGAGACTAGCGCCGAGGGTATATCACAAAAATATGGGAGGAATTTCCCTCAATAATCTCATGAAAATATAGAAATACCACTAACCAATCACCATGTGAGGTAAATAAACCAAATTACCATACAAGAAAACCCACAATTCATGAATATAAAATTGATATAAACATCTCTAAAATAAAATATCACCAAAAAAATTTATAGAAGAAACCACAGAAATTCTAATCTTTGAGATTGTAATGTTCAAAATGATCACCAAATTCCTCCTAGAAACCTAGAATATGTATATATAAGTGTGAATAGAACATGTCTAATTAGTAGGATCATACCCAAGATCTCTCATGAAAATGTAAAAAGAGCATACTAATGCTTCAGTGAACAAAAAACTGAACTAACTAACAATCATATCGGTTATTTAGTTTCCCCTATCCTCACTAAGTCTCTCTCACCCAATAATTCATTCAAGATTAGTATATTAATATCTTAATAATATAGATAAATTTTACCCATAACCACATTCTCATTGGTTTGTTGTTATCACCCAATGAGAAGACATCCTTTACTCTCATCCTATCCATATCCACCAATAACTACACCAACCGTATATCATGTATCGTGGAACCAACCACATATAACATCGTATGCCACTAACCACATATCTCATATCACATAACTAGGGTAGTAGGGTATCATGAATTCATAGGAAATCAACATCATGCTATCCTCTTACCTTGCATGACCCCACCACATATATCATCAACCACCACCAATATCACCAAAATATATTACTGAAGGGTTAGAAGGGTTAATCATCCATCCATATCCTCCCCATCCTAGATGTTATGGAAAACACCACCATGGCCTATGGTTATTAGTCATGTTATCTGACTTAGGTGGGGTGTGTGAGTAAAACAAAAGAAAATACAAGTATATCATAGCTTCACATAAAGCCCACACCTATGTGTTATCACTAGAAACACTGCCAAAACCACCATCAGAATACAAATGATATCACTACACTAAGAACCACTGCTAATATAGAAAAACCATCCCACAATCATCACACAAAGGGCCACAACTCGAGTTCCATTTTCTATTATTAATTTAGCAATTCATCTAACAAGATTTATCTACTAAATTATTAATTTAAATTCACACAAATTAATTCTTTATTCATTACCATATTATTATATATGCCAACATTATTCCATTTCTACCAATCCACTACCAAGAGACTACCACATAAATTCATTGCATCACAACCAAGGCCACCAAGTCACAAACAACCAAGGTCACCAAGTGGCACACATCATGTCAAGCATAGAACATGCATATTCAATGCAATCTCTTCATTCACTAGATTTATGTATTTAACCATTTAAAGGGTATTTTCAAATCAATACAATGATATAAGAAATAATTCCATAACATGTATATATTATGAAATGAAAAAAATAATATCAAGTATATCCGGTAACAACATGTGTGTCACACCATTCACTCTCAATTTCATTAATCTAGATTATTTTCTTCATTATAGAAATTCATACCATTAACCCAAAAAAAATAAAAATCATGATAATTTCATAGATGCACATAAAAGGCAGAGAGAACTAGAATCCCCTAACTCAAAATAATATTTCTGATCCACAACACAAATCCAATTCAAGAGAGGATGAATCATGGGGTTAAAACCTCACAAGGGATCCTCAAATCAATTTGAAATGAAATAATGCCTTATCAAAATCATATCCTAATAAACCCCAAAATCCAATAAACACAACCACTATGAAACCTCTATATAAACAAGGAATAACTTAAAGGGAAATAGAAAATAAACTCACCTAGAATCTCCAATATCGAATATTTGGAGCAAATGATCAACGTCAAGGGACCAGTGGTTGAAAGAGCACAAAAATTACCCCACTGGATGTCCAAAAACCGAGATAATAGTAACTTCATGTTGTGGATAATTATTTCATGTCAGGAATTTTTCAAAGCATGAACCTCCTAAAAACCCATAATAAACATTCATGTTTTGAAAAATAACTCACACTATGAAATAATCCTAGATAGAAATTACAGAAACTAGGTCTTCCAAGATGTAAAGATCCACCAAGATGTGAATCTTAATTCACATGGTGAACCAGTGATTCATGTTGTGAATCAAAACCTATAGTTTCATATTCAACTCCAGATCATTCTCTTCCTCCATTAAACTCATCCGAAGGATTCCAACACCAAAAACCCACAAATTAATGGTCCAAAAGGGTATGGGTCATTACATTAAATACCTTTAAAATAATTTACATCCTTTAGAATCAAAACCAGTCATAAAAGGAACCAAAAACCACCAGAAACCACCAAACACTCCCTTAGGAGATACCTCTCAAACAAGGATAAAACTATATCTCAAAACATAACAAAAAGATGTTCAATAACCATCACAATGGTATAACATCAATACAAACAAAATGTTAGGGAAAAAATAAATAAGTAAAAAATTTAGGGTACTGGGAGCGCATATGTGAATTCATCTCCTAAGTACTCCTCTTTCATAATATCATGCCTTTGCCAAGGGGATAACACACTCTCACAAAACCTTCTCCTAATTGGCCTAAATCTTAATAGTTTATTCTAAGAACATTGCATCATCCTCGATATAAAACTCCCCACAGTCAATGAAATGGGATTCATCATGAAGATACTGGTGAAGTCGAGACATGTGGAAGACAACATGTTTTTTTTCAACAATAGTGGTAGGGACAACCAATAAGACACCTTAGCAACATGCAGTTACACATCAAAGGGTCCAATAAACCAGGGTGATAGATTTATCCGCTAACCAAACCTTCACTACTCATGTTGAGGGGAAAAATTCAAGAAAACATGGTATCCAACCTTAAAATCTAAATTCCTCATTTTGCAATCATCATAAGACTTATGGAGGTTTGTGTCACCTTCATATTCTCTCAAACCACCAAAATATTCTTTTTCATACTCAAAACCACATAAACACCAAGAACAATTTCCTTTCTAATCCTAATCTAGCACAACAGGGATCTAAATAGCCTCCCACATAATGCATCAAATGGGTGAATACTGATGGATGAGTGATAGATATTATTATAAGAAAACTCAAACAATGTTGGGTATCATATCCATGATTGACCAAAATCCAAGACGCATTCACATAGTATATACAACATCATTTTCATAGTCTTCTTCACCTGCCTATCTATTTGGGAGTAGAAATAAGTGCTAAGACACAACTGAGGGACTAAGGTGTGATACATTCCCCTCCAACCTCATAAAGTAAACTGAGGGTCTGATTTGAAATAATGGTCCTCAGAGCTCTATAAAGCCTCATCAAGTCCTCTATGTACCATCTCTTTAGAACATTCATGGTACTCAATTTCCAAATCAAAATAAAGTGATTTGACTTTTTTAGTTAATCAACAATCACCCAGATAACATCATATCCCACCCTAATATTGGGGTAAACTGGTGATGAAATCCATAAAGATATAATGTCACTTACACTCAGGGATATCCAAAGGATTCAAAAAATCACCTAGGACATTATATTTTTCCTTCACCTATTGGAAGACTAGATACCATGCCATGAACACTACCACTGATCGCTTTATTCCTGGCCACCAAAAATTCCTCCTCAATCGATGATATATATTAGATGCATCTGGGTGTACTGATAGAGTTTAAATATGAATATAAATATAGACATCATCATGAATCACTAATATAATTAACATCATTCCCTAGAAAATGGCCCAATGAGGGTCATCCTCTGACCATTCCTCTGGGGCATCACCATGAATGATATTTGATCACGCATCACTTCCACTTAAGAGTCTCCTCAACAAGACTCCCCCACATTCTATAGCAAATAAGGATCTACTATCATTTAGAATAAGTATCATCTACTATCAACTGGCTCTTCTATGAGATAAAAAGCCTCTAACTCCTCCATCACCCTCAAAACATCCTTAGATTCTTGAACAACTCCCCGTGAAATTCTACTCAGTGTGTCTACCCTAACCTTTCCCTTTATTAGTGTATTGGATATCTTAAAGTTGTAGTCTTGGATAAACTTTATTCACCCCTATTTTCATATATTCAAGTCACATTGAGAAAATATCACCCTAGGATTTTGTGATATGTGAATACTACAAAGCATTCCCAGATGAGGTAATGTATCCACAACTTCGGGGTAAAAACCCAATGCTGCCAATTCTAGATCATGGGTGGCATATTTAAGCTCATGGGGGAATAAATTCCTAGATCCATATATGATCACTTCCCACTAGTACATCTATGATGTCTTTGGAATCATTTATAGACATGTGACTGGTCTGATTGGCCACATGGCCTCAAGCATGCCTCTTGGTTTTCTAAAGGCTGTCAACTAGTTGTGAGGGTATTTGATGATATAGTGGGGATAATATACCATATTTGTTAGATATCAACAAAGTAATGTAATAAAATAATAAGAAGTATAATAATATATAACAATACGGTAGAAGAATAAGTAAATCATCCAATTATAAAAGGCTGACTAACATAAAAAATTAGGTCATATCTAATATCATATATAAAAGATATGATCATTTCATAGTGATATATAAAAATGGAAAAGTATGTGGGTAATAAAGAAATATGAATATAGAAAATTCTAAACAAAAGTGAACAAAAAGACCCAAGATTCCACCAAAAGCATCACCAGGATAAGTACGATCATTTTCTCCCATACTCTATCCTAGCACAAGAGTTAATCATCCAGAGCAGGATACTTCCCCTTGTCCCTACATGAGTCTCTGAAGTTTGTATGTGTACCAATCATTTTCCCAAATAGGGTGTGAGATATAATTAGTTAGTCACCACTAATGGTGTCTATTAAAAATACAGTCAGTGAAAATAAGCTTTAATAGTGTGCAGGTATAACAAAAGCAGCATTACAAATGATAAAGTGTTACAACCAAATCTATAAGTACATGATGGGAAAAATAGTCTATAAATGATGAATAATTTTATAAAAGAGAAATTAATTAGTGGAGGCATATTCCGGGTCTATCAAGTATCATACCTATGAGGGTTAGGACCCATTTCCATTGACCAAGGAATCCTCTTCTATCTCATGGATCTCATCCATAGAAATCTTGGTATAATGTAGACCTACATGAGCTTGGAATCCAAGGCCATTGAACAAGGAGTTCTGTTTCAGTCTACAGATATCATCCATATAAAACTCAATAAATACTTCGGTGGATCCCAAGTATAATTTTAAATGTGGTCCAAGAAATCTGAATCAAATTTAATAATATAAGGAATCTAATAAAAATGTATCGTCAGTGACATACCATGATGTTGGTGTCATACTGAAGTATCTATTATTGCACAATTTATATAATAGTTTAAGGGCCATGTTAGTGTCCCTTCCCTTTATAAATTTAATTCATCAAAATAAATTCATTTATCAATTCACTCACAATTAATAAAATGAGGTTCCATGTTAGTTTTCATGCCTTGTTTAACAATTTGATTCATCACATTAAATTTATTTATCAATTCACTCACAAGTGATAAAAATAGGGGCCATGTTAGTGTCCATTCCATTTTACAAACCATTTAAATTAAATTCATAATCGAAGAGGTATCCATATCATTTAATAATTCCCAATAAATCCATTTCATCATCCCTTTCATTTATAAATGACAAGGTTCCATAAGAGGTATTTAACATTTAATGTTTTGTTTTAATTCATAAATGGATTCCACTCATGGGTGGAAAACTCAAAACACTCAAAGGGGTGGCATAGGTATAGGAATTCAAAAAAAATCCCACCTCAATGGGTGATTTAGGTTGAGTTCAACAACCTCTAACTATGTCAAAAGGGAAATAGAACATCAAAACATGTTTTAAAACATTTAATTTAAGGTGTTAAAAAAATTTAGAAGAAACACATGAAGATTCCAATGTGAAACACTATGGAATGATCTATAAACATCAATAATTTACGTTAAAAGGTATAGACCACCTACCTTATTTTAGTAGAAGACTCTTCCTCCATTGTCGACCCCTAACTCAGGCTCTAATGGAAGAAATAGGAGAAATAGACAAATATCCTAAAAAGAGGGCATATAAGCTTTCATGGATTTAGCATTACATATGGTGAGATAATCAAGAAAAGAAAGAATAGGATTGAAAATATTATCGATACAAATCTAACCTGATGAATGGTAAGATTATCATATGCCGGATGGAGAAGGTATCTTAAATCCTAGGTTGGATGCCAAATGAGAGCACCAATATGAGGGAGAGGTTGTTGTGAATGGAGAGGGGATGAAATGAGGGATGAGACTTTAAATAAGGAAAATGAAAAATAGTCATTTCAATCTATTTTAAAGGGAACATGCTTCACCAAAATGTAAGACAAACGTGCATGATCACCATCCCTAAGGCATCCCCCTTCACATGATTAGGTGCACAATTAAGAAATTGTTCACTAACCGTGTGTTTTAGATCTTCAAAAAACCTATACCGTTTCACATGGCCATGAATCCTCCCTCACATTTTTTTTTCAAATATTCCTCATCACTAAATGGGTGGAATGATTGATCTACATGGTTACTACTAATCATGATACAACTGTGTGAATTTTAATATTTCTCCAAAAACCAGAGCTCTATGCTCTGAAAAATCCCCAGATTCTCCGAAGACCTTCCTTAAACCTTTAGTCAATTATATTAGAAAAAAATAAGAGATTTAAATAGTAATTTTAAGGATTATTACCTCACCAAAAATATGGTATCTTACAACATCAATATGCATCCCAAACCCAAGTGAGAAGCATCATAGAACACCTCAAACATCATGCCCTCCTCATGAAACCAATTAATTTGGGTGATAATCAACTATAATTCAGGTAGTTAAATTATTTCTTCAACTAATCAGTCTAAATTAAAGCCTGGCCCTTCCTGATCAAAGATATTAATGGGGATTTAATCTAAGATAAGTAAAACACAATCCTCCAATAATAACCCACAAGACCAAAAAATATATGGACCTATACCACATTCTTGGGTGATTCCCAAGAAAAAACTACCTCATCATTTACTAGAACCACTATTCTTCCTTGATTTGATACTATATTTCCATGTAAATAAACCTCCTACTTTCAAAAAATACACTTTTTCAATTTATTATACATCTGATGGTGTTGAAGGTTCTGTAAAATGATCCTTAGGTGATCAACTTACTCCTCTATTGACCTCAAGTATATGAAAATGTTGCTAATGAACATAACTACAAACTGATCTAAGAACTTATGAAACAAGGGTTTCATGAGTCCCATGAACACAAGTGGTGCAATTATAACTCCAAATGACATATTCACAAATTATAAGTGCCCATACTAGTGTTGTAAAGTAGTATTCAGAATATATACCTCCTTTAGAAATTATTGATGATATACATAATAAAAACTAAACTTATAAAACTAGATAGATCCCCTCAACTGGTCAAAGAGATCATTAATTCTAGGAATAGGATAAGGATTATTTATTTTTACCTAATTTATCATCTAGTAGTCTATGAACAACCTAAAACTACCATACGATTTTATGATGAACAAAATAGAGATCCCTATAATGACATAGTAGAAATAATATAGACTTTATGCATTGGATCATAAATCTAGATCCTCAACTCCCACAACTCTGATGTTTTTATCTGATAGGGATCCATCAAAATCAACATACCACCTGACTGAAACTCTATTACAAACTCAACATTATGTCGAGTGGATAGTTTCACAACCTCTTCAGGGAAACCATCTAGAAACTCCACAAAAACTCAGGGGACTTACACTTCTTAAACATTCAATTAATCTATAAATGACTCAAACATCAATGAAATATGGGTATCTTCTCACCTACCACCATCTAGAAACCTTTATCATTGAAAGACACCACACACCATCCTACCATATCAAAAAAATAAACTCACCTCTATAAATAATCAACCACCACAAAAACTGAATACAACTAATCCATGAAAATAATAGCATAACACAATTGTATCAATAATATAAATAAATCTCCCAATGACTAATATTAGACCATAACCATTCTTCATCCTTAGCACACATCAAAGAATATAGCAAGGCCTTTGACTGGCATGGATCTAGGGTCATGGAAAGCCTCTCCACATTCAATCCCAAATGACCAGAACAATAAGGGTGAAACAAAGGAGTGTAAAGCTCCATAATAAAAAATAGAAACTTGGGTATATGATAAAGTGATAATTCCTTGAAAAAACTCTAGCCCCTTTGGCATTGATGCCTCTATCATAGTAATATGTCCTTGTACTCATCCTACTTACTATTGATGGCTGCCATATCCACACTTTGGATTGGGTCCCTGATGGATAGGAACATATTGAGTCTATCCTCTACTAAGTCTATATTCTCCTGATGGATCATAAGCCTGATAAATATATACTGGTGAGACCTAATGCTAAAAATGGATTGAGGTAAATTATTTTCTATTTGAAGGGGCCCTGACCACCCAAACCATACCTAATATTTAGGGTTGAAGGACACTACCATTGATAATGACCAAGACCTATGCAACTAAATCACATAATGGATCAAATTCTGGTAGATGAATAGGAAATACAATCCCTTGATAAAAGGGATGATGATTATTGAGGTCATCTCCCTATTAATGAGAATCTCAACTGTCCTAACATCCATGGACCTCCATATAACACCATACTCTATAGATGTTCCTACTGACCCTCAACTAAGGATGTTCTATCCCACTCACACACCCTCCAATGATCAACTGGGTCATTTTTTAGAACCTCCCCAACTCAGACCACAAATGGGTGGTGACCAACTAGCATATCCACAATGAGAGGAGAGAAATCTAAGTATGGTAGAAATGTATTTGTTTAGATTCATTTAATTAATTAATTTCTTTATTCTTAGAACCAAAAAATTGAAAATACAAATCTATAAAGTATGATACATGTACCTCTCCTAGGTACCTAACCTGTAAGAAGTGTCAATTTCATAGTACATTCTATGAGATTAAGGAACCAGTATCAGATTAAAGGGGGCCTAAAATATTGTGTCCTAGTTAGTCCCCCTTTCTGTTGTCACATACAAAGTTCTACCAAAATTTTTTCCTTGAAAACTCATGCATTCCTCACTAGTTCCTAACTCTAAACTCCACCATATCTATTAACCAACTTTGATACCACTCTATTGTGATCAGTACCCTCTAGGAACCCCTCCTGGACCTACAACAAAGATGAGAATAACTCTCAAATTCCACCTCAAATTGGCCTTGAGTTGAAGACTACCACTGAGGGTATATCACACAAATATGGGTGGTGTTACCCACAATAATCCTAGGAAAATATAGAAATACCAATAACCAATCACCGTGAAAGGTAAATAAACCAAGATCTCATAAAAGAAAACCCATAATGCAAGAGTATAAAATAGATACAAACATATAAAAAATAAAACAACACCAAAATAATCCTATTTCATCAACTACAATTACTCCAATATCCAAGATAGTACTATCCAATTGGATCAATAGAGTCCTCCTAGAAACACGGAGGATCTATATATATAGAGGTGATCATAACATGTATACTCAGTAGGATCACACTTATGGTCTCTCATGAAAATTTGAAAAGAGAATATTAATTACCTGCTAAATAAATAGCAGAACTAATCAGAACCTATATAGGTTAACTAGTCCCCCATATCCACTAAGGCTCTATAACCCAATAAATCATCCAATAGTAGTATAGTAATATTATAAAAATATAGATAAAGTCACCCACAATCACTTCCCCACTATTTTTCTACTCTCACCCAACGATAAGACAACCTTTCCTCCAATCCCTTCCATATCCACCAATAATGACACCAATTGTATATCATATCTTTTGGAACCAACTACATATCTCATATCACATAACCAAAGTAGTAGGATATCATAAATTGGTAGTACATCAACCTCATTACCTCCTCATACATGTATGACCCCCCATCACATATCTCATTATCCACCATCAATATCACCAAAATTTACTAGTGAAGGGAGAATGGGGGAGAGGGGTAGTCATCCATCCCCATCCTCCCCATCATAGATGTTAAGTAAAACAACTACCAGGGTCTTTTGGTGTTAATTAAGTTATTCAAATCAGGTGGGGTGTATAAAGAAAACACAATAAAATCTAAGTATATAATAGTCTCACACAATCCCACACCTATGGGTTCACACTAGCAACACCGCCAAAACAAATATTAGGAAACCATTGATATAATGCCACTAAGAGATACATATAGTGTAGAATAATCATAACACAATCATCACACAAAGGGATATAACTCAGGTTCCATTTTCCAATTTCAATTTAACCATTAAACCACCATTCTTTATCCACTTAACTATTAATTTAAATTCACACCAATAAATTCCTTATATATTTCCAAATTATTATATATGACAATATTATTCCATTTCTACTTAACCACTAAAAATAAACCACTATGTTAAGCCACAACAACATAACCAAGGAAACTTAGCTGAAAGCAACCAAGGACACTAAGATGAACACATCATGTCCAACATAGAACATGCATATTCAAATTAGTGTTTTAAATTACTAGATTTAATTATTTAACCATTTAAAGGGTATTCTCAAAAAATTCCAAAACTATAAGGAATAAGTCCATAAAAGTATAGAACATGAAATAAAAATAATAATATCGAGGAAAATTGGTAACCACATGTTTGTTACACCATTACATTTTAATTTCATTAACTTGGATTATTATATTCATTGTTAAAATTCATACCATTCACCTAATAGAATGAAAAAGAATTATAATCTCAAATAATCACATAAAAGGGGGATATAGCTCGAATATACTACCTGAAAAGGATCTTTTTGATCTATTGCACAAATCCAAAGCAAGAGAGTATGAAATGTGGGTCCATAACCATATAAGAGATCCTCAAATTAATATGAAACATGAAAATGTCTTATAAAAATCACATCCTTATAAACCCCCAAATCCAATCAACACATCCAATATGAAAACTCTGAATAAACAAGGTCAAACTCAGTGGGAAAGAGAAAACATACTCACTTAGAATCAATGATATTGGATCTCCAAAGTTGTAGGGTCCTTCCCCAAGTGAAACGTGATAGTTCCCCGATGTTGTTGACCAAAATACCTTAAGCATGCCTCCTTGAATTCCAAAGGATGTTGACTATCAGTGAGGGCCTTGGGTGAGTCTGTGGGGATATTATGCCCTAATTAATTTGAGTAGAGTGTAATAATATAAATTTAAGAAACAACATAAGAAGATATATAGAAATAAAAAACAAAAGAATATCATGAAAGATAAATAAATAAAGTGTAGGATATGAATAAATATATTAAAGAATTTTATGATGATATCATGACATGTGGATATACAAAAATGATTAGGCTGGGGAAATGGATCCAAGCATATACAACATACTGAAAAAAAGTACAAAATAAAAAAACTATTATATCTAGAATCTCAAGAATATGATTGATTCTCTGCTCCCAAATCCATCCTAGAAAACTAAATCAAGCATTGAAAGGTGGATTCTTCACTTTATCAGTACTTGAAATCATAATGTCTACTTTGGTACCAAAGGTTCCCGAGCAAGGTTGAGATACAAATTTATGTAGGCCAAAAACCATAGTGTCTAGGCCTTTCCATTTCATGAAATAATAATTAAGTAGTGTGACTTAACAATTTAAATGAAAACAAAATTAAATAATTAATTACATTAAACCAGGTTCCACATGGACACCCTCCCAATCTACTTGTTTCAGCCTAATCTAGTGATTCTGAACCAAAGAGACCTACAATGGTAAAGTGGGATGTATAATGTTCTAGGTAATGGATTATCCCCAAGATTGTGATTGGGATTCAAGGACACATCCCTATATTTTATAAAATAATTGACCAAATTCTCATTTGAAAAAATTTATTTACCTTTGAAAACATTTTGATCACTTCTTTATAAAAACATGTCGAGACACCGTGATCTTGTCAATTGAAATCTAAAGAAGATTTACAAGTATCACTCAAATGGATTGGTAAAATTTCAATGCTAAGGATTCCATACAAGGTTACCCAAGTATGAATTCCCAAGTTTCACTCTAGCATGGAATGAAAATAGCATGAAATGACCTCTGAGTTCATACCTAGTATTGCATGTAAGGGACCAAGTCTCTCTCGTGGTATGGTATAACTAATCATGCCATTAATACTATCCAAGGGGTATCCCCTAGGGAACTAGTGTCACTTTTTAAGAGGAAAAATATATAATTCATGACAATCCTATCTCAGTCATAGCTGATGTCTCCCTCGATGTATTTACAAGGCATTTACAAAATCTAACAATGGCACGAGAGTCCATCCAAGGGGTCCTTAAGTCAAAAACCATTGGTTCATAATTGGAACTAAGTAAATAGTAACTAAAAAAGTAATGAATATATATATCATTTCTAATAAGAGTCCATTTCATTTAAATTCATGTTATTAGTTCATACATGGCACATTGGTGAAGCATTTCATTGGGCATAATACATTTAAGCCACAAGGAACATGACATAATCATTTGTCCAATTCACCTTAAGTCAACCCATTTGTAAGTGGAATGGGGGAAAGCATAGTCACTAGGTTCATCAAACTTAGCAATTTAATAAATATCTAAAGGTATTTAATATAAAGTAATACCCATTTGGAATTCTCAACAAGCTATGGAAAAATAGAAAATTAAGCCACATAGTTATATAAAACCCAATTGTATGACCAAACTCAAGGCGATCGATCATTGAGGTGATTCACTACTAGGTAGGATCACAATACATGTGTGAAACCAATTGGAATAATTAAACTAGTATTTTAGGGGCATCATCAGAATGACCCAGTGAGAAGCACAATGACACAAATTATAAAACACAAATAAATGATAGAAAAAGGCATGGACCACTAACATTAGCCTCATAGAGATTCCCTCATCCATTATCAATGCTTGATTTGAGCTAGTTTGGAAGAAATTGACAAAAACCTTCAAATTCCCTAAAAATGGGACAAATGATCTTTCACCCAAATAAAAAAATATATGTGATGAAGAACTCATAATTGATTGGAGATTATTCGAGATCGTACCTCTAGTTTTCCATATGATCTGATGGCAATTGAATTAGAACTCATATAAAGGAGTTGTATCAAAACATATCTTGGAGGATAAAATGGGTTTTCAATGGGAGGAGAATCAAGTTGCTAGTGAAATAAATGAGGTGTAAGGAGAGTATTTTTTAAATTCATTTAAGATGGGGGAAAGGTAATTTTACCTTTGTTTACACAATGCACAATTTTTCCACTTAGTTTGGCCAAACCATGCACAAAACATGCACTATTCACTACTACTAAGGGAATATCACACAGTTTGCCACATGATTTGAATAACCACGTGAAAAGAATAAAAAACCACACCATCAATGATTTCATATGGATTTAACGGTAATGCTCTCTAGGTCACATGGTTGTAGACAAACTATGTGGCCTAGTCTACTTCTTGTTTTCTGAGGATCCAGCTTCGAATGAGCCTCAAACACCCCCCAAAACCTTCAAGAAACTTTTAGGAATCAAAATTAGGTCCATTTAATTGAATAGTAAAAAAATTAATGGTATTTACCTTTAAAAAAATCTGGGACGTTACAACCTCCCCTCCTTAAAACTACTCATCCTCGAGTTTCCCTTCCAAGGATAGTAGAACGTCATTTGAGAAGAGTTTCGGCCACTGAGCACATACATCAGCCTCCCACTCCTAGCTCTCATTATGTATGCATCTTTACTTCCACAACACCAAAACTAGAGTAATTTAACTTCCTTTAATAATGATCATGCTATGATCAAAAATATGTATTATATTCTCCTTGAAAGATGCATCCACTTCCACCTTAATATCCTTGGGGTCAAACAAATGTGACGAGTCTACTATTGAAGTTGAGATACTTGGAATAAGTCATTCAGAACATAATACCTATGATGTAATAACAAATGATAGGCTATCAGCACAACTCTCTCCACTATCCCAAAAGGCCCGATATATCGAGGTGATAACTTTCCCTGTCTCTGAATTCATCTATGACCTAATCTAGGTAATAAACGTCGAAATACCTGATGCCCCACCTTGAACTCCAATGTTTTGCAGTAATGATTGGTTTAGGACTTCTTCCTAAACTGAGTTGTATCCATATTCTTCTGAATCAACTGGACTTGTTATGAAGTCTCATGCACAAGACGAGGACCCAGTAAATATGCCTCACCTTCCTCTAGATAGTATAGAGGTGAATGATATGGTCTACCATATATATCCTCATACAGATCCATTTGAATAATTTTCTAAAAGTTATTATTGTAGAAAAATTTGATCATAGGAATATGCTTCTACCATGAAGCTCCAAAATCAAGGATACAGGCCTGTAGCATATCCTATTACACTAGAATCATCCACTTGATCTGCCCATTTGTGTGAGGTTGATATGAAATACTCAAAAGCACCTATGAACTCTGTGCCTTCTATAACCCTTTCCAAAACCATGAAGTAAACCAAGAATCTATATCTAAAATAATAGAATGGGGAACACCATGAAGTTATACTATCTCCCGGATATAAAACCTTCATAACTCATCAATAGAGAAGGTCTCCCAGATCAGTAGGAAGTACGTGACCTTGGTCATTATATCTACGATAACCTATACCGAATCACTAAATCAAGGGGATCTTGGAAAGCTTATCATAAAATCCATGGTGACATCATATCATTTCCACTCTAGATTGGAGAGAGGTTGTAGAAGTCTGGAAGGTTGCTGATGCTCTATCTTCACCTGCTAATAAGTGAATCACTGAGTAATCAACCCTATTGTCTACCTATTCATACCTAGCAACCAGAATTGATGGAGGATACCTCTATACATCTTGGTAATCCAAGAATAAACTACCCTTACAAAGGAATGTGATTCCCTCATTATCTATTCTCGTATATCTGAAGGTACCCATGCACGACCATAGAATAGTAGGATCTCACTCACACCCACAACCCAATTAGGAGGTGGGTTCTCTCTTGTGACACTCTTCCTTAGAATGAGGCCCACTGAATCTGATAACTACCTCATCCAAACCCATTCAAGAATAGATGATGTCACTAATAAAGCTTCTAGAACTGGATTCCCATGATATTCTATAACCTCTAAATGCATCTTAGAGAACAAATTCATAAATTTACACTCACTGGTTTCCTCCTTGACAGATTTCATTTGAGTAATCCGGCTCAAGGCAACTACATTACCATTTCTCGGTGTGTAATCCATATCAAAGTCAATTGACTGGAGGTTTCCACCCACTTGAACTGCCTTATATTCAAGCCTCACTGTGTGGAGATGTATTTAATACTTTTATGGTATATATAAATGATGAACCACTCACTTAAAAAGTAGAAAATCTGATAGCATAGAGCATGAACTATAGATGCATTCTTGAGGTTATGCATACGATATTTCCACTCAATAGGTCTTAGTTGGTGGGATCCATATGCCACGACTCGATCACCTTATATAAGAACTATACCTAGAACAACACCTAAAGCATCACAATAAACTATATAAATTTTTACTATATAGGGAAGAATCAGGTTCAGTGCTGATGTGAGTCTCCGCTTTAGCTCCTAAAAGTCTATCTCACAAACTTCAGTCTAATCAATCTTCACACCCTTATTGGTCAATCCCATAAGCAATGATTTTAGGAATGGTAATTCTTGGATGAAATGCTTGTAATATCCATCCATCCCTAAGAAGTTACGTATATCTAATACGTTCCTAGGCTACTCCCAAGAAACCACAGTGCTCACCTTTTTTGGGTCAACTGATATGCTCGCCTCAGATATGATATAACCTAATAAGTGAACCTTACTAATCCAAAATATTCATTTACGGAGCTTTGTATATAGATGGTTCTCTATTTGTACACTCTTTAAGATATCAAGATGATTGGAATGGTCATTTTTGGTGAACTAGTACACTAAGATATCATCTATGAAGAGTACCATAAAGGAATCAAGGAATGGGTGGAAAATATAATCCATCAATTACATGAATATTTTTAGTGTGTTCATCAAACTTAAAATCATAACCAAATAATTTTATATGTTTTTCCTACTCTAGAAAGTTGTATGTGGAAAATATGATGGCCTTACTCAAACCTGATGGTAGATTGAACTCAAATAAATCTTGGTGAAAATAGTTTCTCCTATGAGATGATCGAAGAGGTCCCCAATACGAGGAAGGGGATACCTATTTTTCATTGTAATCTGATTTAGTCGGAAGTAATCCATGCAAAATTGAAGGGTACCACCATCTTCTTAATGAAAAGGACCGGTAAACCCCATGGTGATGTGCTGGGCCAGATGAAACTTTTAGCCTCTAAATCTTCAAGGTGCTTACTGAGTCCCTAGAGCTCTATAGGTGTCATCCTATATGGAGGAATGGACACTAGTGTCGCACCTGGAATGAGATCAATTGTGAACTCAACTTCCCTCTCATGAGGTAATCCACAAAAATTGTTAGGGAAGACATCTCAGAAAAAATACACATCAGGAGGGAATTCTAAAAGTTGTATCCCCTAATCACTCATAATGAGATAGGATATCTAGGTTGTTATACCACCCAACCCAGTACACTTGAGTCAAAATTGATCTTCTTAAAGATCCCATTATACATTATGGATATACGTGTTTCCCTCGGGTGAAGTGAATGACACTCGGAAGTGATAACAATCTATCTAGGCTCGATAAGGAACAAGATAGTCCATTCTGAGAATGATGTTGAAGCCATACATCTTGAGGATTAAGAAAATCCATATAAAATGATACCCATCTATCTTAAGGGGGGACTCATTTTACTGGCATATAACCTTATCCTGAACTCCCAAAGGCGTGTTGAGGGTCATAACACCACTGGATTATTTTATTACTAATCCCAAACTTACCATGGCTGTAGAAAATAGAAATTAATGTGATCAACCTATATCAAATAATGCATATACTAGTGTAGAGGATTCCAAAATAGTACCTCTAAATATAGATGGCCTCAAACTCTGCACCTTTGGAATAGGCTGAACAACAAAGATATGTCTTAAACTGTGTCTCTGAGACACTACATATGTAACCTGAGAAGACCCACTCAATTGATGATGGAACTTTGAAGCATGATTACCTCAAATGTGACCACCTTCTTAGCCTAAACAGCTTGTAGAAGACCATATTACTACCTAACGGGTTGTTAGTAACCCTACACTTAAGGGTGGTGCTGGAACAAAACCCCGTTCAATTGGTACTAGAGGAAATAACTATCATAAACACTAGAGGTGACCCATCCCAATGCAAGACCAAAGCTTAATAGATTTCCTCATATACTTGGTATTTTTGTGACCTAACCTTCCACACTGATGACATACTATATTATTGTCAATGTGTACCACATGGATAATTCTAGGACCATGTGTAACATCAAATAATCACTTCCTGCCACTAGATAAGACACTGCTCTTCTTGGAAGCTGAACTTCCCTACTTCACATCGCATGATTCCCTCAGGTTCCACTTAGTGTTAAGGGTCTGGTTCACAATCTCTGAAATGGTGGCCATAAAAAATAAATTCACCTGTGATCGGATATCATAAGCAAGACAATCCTCGACGTTCCCCATAGTATTCAGTTCATCTCCGATCAAGTTTAGTGATAAATGCTATAATTCAGTGAATCAATCTGAATATTCTATCACGTACATGTTACCTTGATCAAGGTGTATGAATTCATAAACATAGTCTATTATAAGAGTATGAGGGAAGAAGTAGTAGAATAAGGTTATCTGGAAGTCTAGCCAGACCATACCCTGATGTTGACCATCTTGATTCAGAACATCCCATAAATTCTTAGAGGAATCATGTAGCATATAGGTCATGAGCTTGACCCTCCTCTATAGAGGTGTCTCAATGTGCTCAAATATTAAAACCATAGCCTCTGACTAGGATTCTACTGCCTAAGGTCCACCATCCCATGAGAAGGTGGGTGGATGATACTGCTGGAACTCGTGGGTTGACTCTTCCATAGAAGGGGCAGGTTGAGGTGCTCCCAGAACTGTATGTATAAAGATAAAGAAGTTTCCATGAAACTGGGCATCGAAACCCAGTGGGAGATCCACATGAGGTATCATGGGTGGATCAAGGCCCACCAACTCTGGAGTATTCTCATCACCACTCACCTAGAATAAAACATGAGGTCATCATGGTGGAATAGATCTACAATGCTATGTGCGTGCCTCAAACAAAAATTATAATAGATAAGGAAAGTTATAAATAAGGATAGGTACAATGCCTACCTACAAACATGATTCAACCCTTAGCCTACTCTAAGATATAGGTCCGGGTGATAAGAATGAGTCACTAAAGGAGTATAGTATACATGGCCTACATCACACTACTAGGGTCAAGTTAGGCTATGGTCTCTCATTTCAAAATAAGGGTTTATTTCATTTAAAGGTTTCATTAATTTGAATTATTTTGGATTCATCCTTGTCTAATTATTTATTATCATTATGATCCAGTTAATTATGTCACCAATTCAAATTCATAAGTGACCATACACCTTATAAATTGAAATTGGCTAGTCAAGTAGTTTTATCCTGGCCTTTAAACCATACAAAATGTGTAATAGGTTATGGGTCATGTTTTAATTGGATGATATACCTTTGACACTAACTAATAAAAATAACTAATTATGGTATTATTGTTCAATTGAACCAATTATTCCATTATAGAGAATAATATCAAAATAAAAGGAATAAATAACAAGTCACATACAACAATCACAAGAAATATAGGCAATGCATGCAGAAATGTAAATATGGAATACCATAATGCATGAAATTTTATTCTTATGGTGCCTAGTATGATGCAAGTTTCTAATACACCCTCATATCATTGGTATAAAGTTGAACAACCCATTCTAATAATATCAATATAAATAATAAATAATAAATAAGTGAGTCACCCAAAGATGAAATCTTGTGAAATGATAATGAGTGAAAGAAATAACAACATTTACCCAACCTAGGAAATTCGGGTTTCCACTGTACGTGGGGTAGCTACTCCCAGGAACACGATCACTAACAAATTTCATTATCCTAGTATCTTTTATAAAACCAAATAGTAAGACAAAATTAAATAAAGTCTTTGATTCCACTTCGTATAATCCCACCCTGAGTGCCACATGATAGTGCCCTGAGGCGGTTGGCCAAAAGACCTCAAGAATGCCTCCCTGAATTCCATAGGCTGCTGACTAGAAATTAGGTCTTTATGTGAATTCATGGGGATAATATGACCTCATTTATCATATTAGATCACTGAAGTATAAATGTAAGAAATAGTAGTAGAAGAAATATAATAATAGAAACCAAAATCGTAATCATGTAGGATAAAAAATAACGTGTGAAAGCTGAATAAATAAACATAAGAATATGATAATGATAATATGAGATGTGGAAATAAAAAATGATCAAGCATGGGAAGGGATATAAGAATATACAACATGCTGGAAGACATTAAAAAATCCAAAAACAACTATAGATATCATCTTGAGCATAGGATCAGTCCTCTTCTGCCAACTCCATCCCAGAAAGGTAAATCAATCATTGGAATCTAATTGCTTCACTTTAATAGTACTTGAAATCATAAAGTCTTCTCGGGTACCAAAGGATCCCAAGTAGTGTGTGAGATACAAATCTTAGCAGTCTATCATCCAAGGTGTTTAGGCCTTTCCATTTCATAAAATAATAAATAATTAGTGTTCCTTAACAATATAAATGAAAACAGAATTAGATAATTAATTACATTTGACTGAGTTCCACTTGGACACCCTCCCAATCTACCTGCATCATCCTTAGTCGATGATTCTAAACTGAAGGGACCCACACCGGTAATGTGAGATGTATAAGGTGATAGGTAACATAATATACCCATGATTTTTCTTGGGATTAAATGACACATCCCTATGTTTTCTAAACTAACTGGCCAAATTCTCATTTGAAAACATTTATTTACCTTTGAAAACACATTGATCATTTATTTATAAAACATGTTGAGACACCTTGATATCGTCCATGGAAATCTGGAGAGACTTTCCAAGTATCGTTCGAAGGGATCAGTAAAATTCCAATTTCAAAAATTCCATCCAAGGTGACCCAAGTATGATGTCCCATGTGTCACTCTAGAATAGATTGAAAATAGAATGAACTAACCTCTGAGTTCATACCTAGTATCACACATAAGGGACCAAGTATCTATTATGGCATGGTACAACCAATCGGGCTATCAAGACCATCTAAGGGGTATACCCTAGAGAAATAGTGTCACTCATCTGGATGAAAAATAGATAATTCATAGTGAGTTTATCTCAGGAATAAAAAATTTCTCCTTGGGTGTATTAACAAGGAATTTACAAAATCTAACAATATAATGAGAGCCTTTTCAAGGGGTCCTTAAGTCAGAAACCCTTGGTCAACCATCAACACTAATTAAACAGTAACTAAAAAAGAAATTAATATATATATCATGTCTAATAAGAGTATATTTCATTGTAAATTCATTCCATTAGTTTGTACATGGTACATTGGTCAAGAATGTCTTTGAGCATAATGTATTTAAGCCACAAGGCATACGTTATATTCATTTGTCCAATTCACCTTAATTACACCAATTTTTATGTGTAACGGGGGAAATTCTAGTCACTAGGTTCACCACCCTTATCAATTTAATACATATCTCATGGTATTTAATATAAAGAAAGACCAATTGGGAATGCTCAATAAGAGAAGGCAAAATAGTCAATTAATCTATATAGTTATAACACACCGAATTGGATATCCAAACTCAAGGTGATTGACCACATAGGTGATTCATCGCTAAGTAGGATCATGACACACATTCAAAACCACATAGAATAATTAAATAATCATTTTGGGGGATTATCAGATTTTCCTGGTGAGTGGCACAACAATACAAATTATGAAATGCAACGAACCTATGAAAAAGGCTTGGACCACCTACCTTATCCTCATAGATCTCCCCTCATCTAGTATAAATGTTTTATCTGAGCTAGGTTGGAAGAAATCAATGAAACTATCAAATTACCAAAAAATGGGGAAAATTACCTTTCACCCAAATAGAACAATGGATGGGATGAAGAACATGAAATAGATTGGAGTGAATTCAAGATAATAGATCAAGCTTTCTATAGGATCTAATAGTGATTGAATCAGAGCTTGAATGAAGGATTTGTATAAAATCCTAACCTAGAGGAGAAACAGGGTTTTCAATAGGAGGAGTAGCAAGCTACTAGATACAAAAAATATAAGGAATGATAGGATTGTTTAAATTCATTTAATAGGGTGAAAAAGGTAATTTCACCCATTTTTTACACAACACACAGTTTGGCCGAACTATGCACCAATTAGGCACCATTCGGTGCTACTAAGGTAAAATCACATGGTTTACCACATGGTTTGATTAATCATGCATAAAACATGCAAAACAATGAAAACACCAAATATTAAGGATTTCATATGGTTTTCACAACCTTACACCTTGGATCGTATGGTTGTATAAAATATGTGTGGCCCTGTTCACTTCTTGTATTCTGAGGCTCTAACTTCAAACAAGCCCTGAACACCCCCAAAACCTTTCTAAACCTTTTAAGAATCAAAATTAGGGACATTTGATGGAATAAGAACTAACAAGTAATATTTTATACCTTTATAAAAAAATTTAGGATGTTACAAAATCCAAGTATCAAAGATAAGGGACCAGGGGCTGAAAGAGCTCTAAAATATCCCCAATGGTTGTCCAAAAAATGAGAGAATTAAAGGAGGAATGATAGAGATTAGGGGAAGTCTATAATTTATAGACAACCTAAAAATATCCCTATTCACAACATAACATTTTGTTTCACACCATTAATCAATCCAAGTTATCATCCATTGAATAAAGAAATCAATACAAAAAACTCATAATAATTTCACTTTGTTAATAAATATTTCATGTCATGAATTATTCAATGCCTGAAACTCCTAACAAATCTATAAAAAAATTAACTCCATGAATAAAAATTCACACTTTGAACTAATTATAGATAAAAAAATTCAAAAACTAGGTATCCTAATCTATGAACATTCACCAAGCCACAAAAAATCATTCATGTCATGAACTGGTGATTTATGAAATGAATCACTACATGTAGTTATAGATTCAAATCCATCTCCTCATATTACTTCCTTAAAATCAACCCATGGCTACCGACTCCCCAAAATCAAAAAATATCAAGATTAAATGGTCTGATCCATTACATGTTTTGTAGTTTTAAGTCATGCATTTAGGACTATCAGGTGAAAGGTGTCCACAAATGGTTGGTGTGGAACTTACACCTAAGCATCCCTTTTTGGTTCATCTTGTCTTTTGGTAATTTGAAATGATAGGTTATGATTGGGGATTACACCTTGTAGGAGTCCCAAGATATTCATGGATCATTGATGGGAGCATAAGGATGAGATCATTAATATGAACATGGTTGGAACTTACACCTAGTAGGAGGCTCATATATAGATGTAAAAACCTTTTCTCTTTGTAACTATAGAGGGAAGGAAGACTAGAATCATGGGGGATATGGATGAGTGGGGTTGGTTTGGGACTTATAAAGGATCATAAGACCCTATACGGATCCCTAGCTCTCTTTCCTGTAAATTGGATGCAATGAAGCTTATGGGACATCCATGATGGGCATCCTAAGTATATAAAGTCACTTCCAATTTCCTAAAATTATAGACTGTCATTATCAAGGGAATACATGATTTATTGCAAATTTTTCAAAGGAATGTTGTACAATAATGCACAAATACTACTTGGGGATGTGGTGAAAGGTACACCGCGAGGTGTGTGACTCTCAAAACTAAGGCACATCTGATGATATAATTATATATATAAAGTTTTAAAAAATATTTTGAATTTAAAAACAATAATTTTAATAAAAATAATACAAATTAAAGTACATGATAATAATTTTTAACCAAATTATAATCTAGTAATCAATCCTTGGTAACCTAATCATCAATATTATGGGAAGTTTTGTCATTAATGAAAGTCAGGGAGAAGGGGGCATGTTGTGCTGATGAATTTAATGGAGGGTTGAGTGGTGAAACATTTAATAATAATAATAATAATGATTATTATTATTATTATTATTAAATGTTCTAAAAATAAAAAAATATATATAACTCCTTGAAAAAAATTCACCATCCCCACTTTCAACTAAGGAGCCTCTACCCCACTTTCTGTCAGAAAATATTTGTTATTATTAATCGTATAACATTATTATTTCACTAATTTTTATTTTGACTAAGGATTCACACCCCCAGTTTATATCATAATAAGACCTAATTGTTTTAGGGTTCACACCACATTAGCACCTTGAACCTTAGTCCCTACATGAATGGTGCACGAGGCACGTGCCTTTTTCATGTCTTAGTGAGGTTGTCATGCCTCTTTACAGGTGAGCTCACTATTCCTCCCTAATAAAGAGGATCTCAAGGTGTGCCTTACATCACCTCTTGACAAACAATTTTCCACAATGCACCTTTGAAAAAACTGATTGATTATATCCTAAAAGTCCTATATGTTATAAAGGAAAACTAGGAAAGGGTACTCATCGGATGATCAATCCTCCTTATAAAAATAATATGTGATTAGATGGGATTAATCTGGTGTGTATAACCCTGTCATGTCTTTTAGGAGGAATACGAAGCTAGGTAATCATATAGGTGACCTGAAAAAATGGGATACCTAGATGAGTGACATGAGAAATGGGTTCCCTTGTAGGAGAAAAAAGTTACATCTTGTGACAATCATGAATAAACTTATGATACATTTTCATCTTTTGAGTAGTTTTTTCAGATGATGCACTATGTACCTTTGGTATCTACCTAGATCAGATTAAATAAATGGGACCACAATATGAAACTTGGGAAAAAATTAATAGAATTTTATAATAATTAAAAAATAATAGGATACAGAGAATAAATGATGAAAAGTAAAGGAAGTTAACTCTCTGTGGGAACCCCCTTAGATATATAGTCATATCCTTCTCAATCAATTGGAGTTGAAAGCCAAACAATAACATATGTCACCCCCCAAAAAGAATCCCTCTCCTTATTTAATATTGTAAACAACCCCAAAAACACTATATAGTAAAATAAATCACTTCCCCTACCAGTTTATTAATTCTCCCTACCCACCCCCATGCAGGAGCACAATAGGTTCCCTACAAAGAAACTCCCCCATCATCCAACCTTTATGAAACAAAACAACGACTCAACACCCTTATATGACCATAGTATTAGAACCCCTTCATAGGATATCCCTATCTCAAAAAACTTATGCAGAAGATATAGTTTTACTATTTATAGAGATGTAGAACCTCATTCCAATCAATTGTTCTTATCCTGAAAAAGTAGCGAACATATCTTATCTGTATTACTGTATCAATTCAATGTAATTAACTAACACATCATTATACTTTACAGTTGAGTTATAAAAAGTTAAATCTAACCCAGTTTCAAAATACTTTATAAATGTTAAGATAAAACTAAAATTTGTAAAAAAACAAGATCATAATGCAAAAAACCCAAAATAAACATTGAAATACTAAAATTGATAACTGCTTACTACTACAATTGTGATATCTTCCAGAAAATATATAAAATCCACATAATTATTGATTTGGATAGGGAAAATTGATCATAATAAAAGTGAATAAATTTTTCAAAGAAAACCAAAAGAAAAATTTCAGTAATGTGATGTATAAAAAACCAGAAAAACTACCTTATATATTTGACAATAACATGCATGGTTGCATATGGTTTCATGTTGAAGAACTTATTAGGATATTTACCTTGTGGGATGTTAAAGAAACATTTTGAAATGGTATAATTGTCCTTTAAACCAAGGGTTGGACTTCCCTTATAAACATTACTTTATCCACCATGGAGAGAATAGACCACTCTATGATGAAGTTCAAGAGAAAGTAGTTGAGAAATCACTCATGGATGAGTGATGATGATTGGTGAAGCTACTACATGAAATGGAATTAGTAAGTGAATTACACCATATGGTTTCCACATTTGTGAATATTCTATCCAAAACTAAGAGAAGTGGAATTCATTTCATTGTCCAAAGGAGGCTTGGTGGAGTTACTATTTAAAAACATTGGAAAGATTGAATACATTTTGGAAGATGTTCATGATTGAGGAATAAAATGTATGAGGTTCTATTTCAAACATGGAAAATAGAATAAAAAAAATCTTAATGTGGGATTTTTGGAGGAATTAATTTTGAAAAATCAATGAATTAAATTGGATTAATTAGAAATCACACTGAGAGTTGATCAACCCAAGGTTGTTGGTGAATTATGAAGTTCCCATGGGCTTGGTACCTTTTATTAAATATTTGTATGATATTTCAGAAAAATATTTACACCACATGCAGATTGATTGATAAAGTAAAATTTCCATTAGTGTGGCACAACTAAGCATATATTTTCCAATATTATGGAGATTATTTCCACCAATCTTATTATGGTGTTTCATAACTTCAACAAGTAGTTCAAGTTGGAAATAGGTGCATCAATTTTTGGAATTGGTCTTATCTCAATATGTATGATCAATTTCATTTATTAGTAAGAAGCTTAGAACCCCACATAGAAATTAGACCATGTACATGATTAGTCTATAAATGGTGGTACAAGTCATGAATCATTAAGAGAGGTACCTTTTCTAGTGAGAATTAACCCTCCATACCACCATGAGTGTCTCAAATATATGCATTCACAGAAGAATCTCAGTGGGATGCATGTGTGATTGATCAAATCCCCAAAAAAAAATTAATTTTTTTGGTTAATCATAAGAGTGGTAGAAAATATCAAGTAGTAAACACATTAATTAGGTGTTCTCATACACTCATCATCATGTGGAATAATGTAGTGGTATTTGAATATTTAAAAGGGAAATACCTGGATGATGCGAATTTCATCAATGAAAGGGAATTTTGATAAAAATGTACTTATATTGGACCTTTTATATTACAAGATGAATTAATTTTCCTCCAAGAATACTTATGTATCCAATAAGGATTGGTACAGGAGAGCATAAATATAGAGCTTCACCGTAATGGGCATTTCAGGAAAAACAAAACCATTTCCTTGGTAGAGATTTGATTATTTTAACATCATTTAAACCAATATGTTTCTAAAGTGGGTAAAATGTATATGATCTACTAGAAAAAATTGAAATACACATAATAATGGCTTGTATATGCCATTACCAATTTCAGAGACTCTCTAGAAGACACCTGCATTGATTTTGTATTGGGATTACCTCATACTTATTGTCCCCAGGACTCCATATGTCTTGTAGCATACTGATTCTCATAGACAAAATAATTATTTTTTTGAAAAATGATAGTTCATGGTTTTTATATGGCCATGTAGTTCTATCAGGAAGTGGTACTACTCTGAGGAAATTTGAAAACCATCATGTCTGACCACAACACCCTTTTTTCTTAGCCACTTATAGTGTACTCATTGGATAATGTTTTAGAAAAATTTAAATTTTGTAAACTCTACCATCCCTTGTTTGATTGTAAAACAAAAGTCATCAATCACGCTATTAGCTTTCTTATTTATTTCTTAAGTGGTGATTGTCCCAATTAATGGGATTTCATCCTCTCCCCGACTAAATTTGCATTAAATGTCTTGGTAAATAAAAATATAGGGAGAAATTATTTCAAAGTGGTGTACCAATGACTATTAAAGCATACCCTTGATCAAATCCTATTATAAAAGCTTCCTAGATATATCGTGGGTTTTGAGCCTATAGACCCTCACATAAACATAATTCAAGCTAAATTGATTTGTAATATTGAAATATTTTAATAAAATGTATAAATTAGAGGCAGTAAAGATGTGGAGATAGACTATTTTAAAAGTGGGAGATCTCTTCATGGTTTACATCCAAAAGGAACGATTCCCAATTGGAATCCTGTAATAAATTGAAACCAAAGAATATTGGTCCGTGAAAAGTTCCAAAACATCTCAATGATAATGATTACATGGTGGACCTTCTATAAGGTAGGAATATTTCTCCTACATTAAATGTGGTTGACTTGAAATTATTACTCCATATGAATCAATTTATCCTCTATTAGACTCAAGGTTGTGTCTTTACTAAGCAGGGAGGACCAAGAAAATGCTATAGAAATCAGCCAACATGTACGGGCCTAGAACCCCACATGAGTGATATTTTATTCACCCGATTAATTATTATTTTTTCCTCTAACTGTAGATTTTTTAAGGAGAAATTAGTCTTTTATTTTTTAAGGGTCTATCCCTTTAAATGGGTTATTAGTTGTTTTTTTGTAATAAAATTTTTCTTAATTAATAAAATATTCAAATATTATTCTATAATTTATTTTTTTCCCACCTGATCTTTTCATGAAATAGCTCAATTCATCCATTTGATCCACCACTACTACAAAACGTGCAATATACAGTGTTATCTTTATCAGCACTAGAAAAAAGCACTAGTAAAGGAGGCCTTTATCAGTGATAAAAAAAGCATTGATAAGGGGTACTTTTTCAGTGCTAAACAAACACTGATAAAAGGTACCCTTTATGAATGATTTTTTAGTGCCGATAAAAGGATACCTTTATCAACGTTCCTTTAGTGCTGATAAATGAATCCTTTATCAGTGATTTATTTTTAGCATTGATAAAGGGTAACCTTTATCAATATATTTTTTAGCATTAATAAAGGTCTCAATAGCACATGGTTGTCCTAAATCAGAATCTTGTGGGTTAGGCTGCTCATTTATAAATGATTCTTCCACATCAAACTGTCAGAAGCCTATTGCAGGGATGGGCTCCTGCATACACTTTCAACACACTTCCATATGGGCCGCTTAATAGGCCTGCTTAGCTTGAGGCCAACCCTATGCTTCCCTCAACCCTTGGACCACCCCTATACACAATCTACTCCCACACGACCTGGACCACCTACCCGATGGCCCTATACAAGGCCTGGACCACCCATTTTTTAACAAGTAAAAAATTCAAGTATTAAAAATATTATTTTTTTGAAATAATTAAAAAAATAAAAAAATAAATTTAATAAATTTAAAAAATATTAAAAAAATATTTATTAAATATTTATTAATAAATTTAACATATACATATTAAAAATATTAATAAATAGTATATATTAAATATAGATATATAAAATAAATAAATTGACATAATTAAATAAATAAAAATTGAAAATGAGTAAATTAAAAAAAAAATATTCAAAATTTATTAATTAAATAATAATTAATAAAAATGAATAAATTTAATATCCATATATATAAATTATAAATATTAGTAAATATTGGATCAGGAGTAGCTTAAGAGCCTCACTCTATAACCTTCAATGGATTTTATGGATTTCTTCCCATGGAATCTCATTCTGATCCTTAGCTTGCTGAAAGATTTCCAGAACATGGGTGTTTTGATTCGTAAAATAATTCATCTGCTGGGATAGATGTTCGAAGAATTGTTCATGGTGACCTTCCTTCAGATGCTTCACACCTCGACAGCTCAGGCAATAATTCATCCTCTCTCTATAAGGATTTAGCTGCTGGTGTGATTCATAGGAAAGGCCATGTATCCCATGTCAAAGATGACTTTGATGAAATCTTGGAGCGCCTAAAAATCAGTAAATACTCTATTATCGCACGTATCATTTTTCTAAATTCTTCTAAGTTGTGGAAGTTGAGTGATTTTGTCTCACAACTTTTAGATGTGTGGGGTTATGATAACTGGAAATGTGTTTCTATGGGTCAAGGTTTTTTTCATATCCTCTTCCCCATGGCAGATCTAGAAATGAGGGCATGGGGTTTCAGCACATCTCTCTCAAGCCTTGTATTATGTATATATGTGAATGCGATCGTAATTTTAATCCAATGGAAGTTAACAACTCCTTTGTTCAATTTTGTCTTAATGTTTTTGGTTTAAATTGGATTTTGTGGAATCCAAAGATCCTATATGATATTACTCTAGTAATTAGATTGCAGATTAAAATCGAAAAAGAAGAAGAATTTGTCAAATTTGGGAACTATGCCCTTTTTTGGTGGAGGTAGATTTAAGTTCTACACTGGTTTGATAAAGTTTTTTTCTCTACTGAATCTAATGATTTTTTTATGGATATTGAATATGAAAAAGATCCATTGATTTTTATGGATTTTAAAATGATTGTTCATGAATTATCAAAATACAAGAGATCACTGGTATGTGATTTTTGTTTTTCGCATGGATATAAGGAATGATCGTTATTTAAGAAGTCTCAAAAAGTGAATTCCTCTAATCATGATAATATTATGAAAGAAGAAAATGGGAAGAACCAAAGTGATAGTTCATCAAATGGGTTTGGACATGATTTATAGATGGAGTGACTGGCTGGAGTTAATTTATAGCCTGCATATTCAACACAGGTTGGTTCTACCGAAATGGAAAGGGAGGCTAATTTTTGTATATACAAGATTTTTCAACCTCATTCAACTGGTGTATTTGATGGGATGATAGACTCTCCTGATTGTAGCCACTCATCTACTTACAAGAAGGTTACTGCTTTGGTTTCTTCCAACATTGCTGAGGATGCTGTGAAGCTAGTTGGTGACAATTTAAGTCACGGTGCTTCCACATCTCTGTCTAAGATATCTTGGGCTAAAATCATAGGAGAGGGGAAGGAGAAAGGATGTAAATATCCTATTGATGTTGCTGATAATGAATTAACTGATATTAAAATTAGTATCCAAAAGGATGTGGATGAGGAATTCTTTTAGGAACAATATTTATCTACCTCCAAAGGGAAGGGTAAATCGAAGCCAGTGGTGGCCTCCCCCCAAACAACTAAGAAGTCTTTAACTGGTTATGCAGCTGTGTGTGACACTCCATTTTTTATGACAAAGAATAAATCTTAATCCAAGATCTTAATGGATGATGAATGTTTTCAAATGGTCCCATTTCAAAAACCCAAACAGGCTATTAATATGGGACAACCTTTAACTCATGTTGCTTTAAGTGGTATGTCTTTGGTAACCTTGGTGTGTCACCTTCAAATGGATCCTCCATCAGGTACTACTAATTGCAGACAAGTGGGGTCTCTGCTCAAATGAAATTTTCATGTGATCCTACACCCTCCCTAGAGTACAGGGGGAACCAAGTAATATACAAGAAGAGGGTAAAATGCACATGATAGGGGATAAAAGGCTTTTCAATTTTCCCAAATTAGACCCTGACCATAATTTTTTAGTAACTAGATGTTATCCTACTTTAGAAGAGGGTTCTTTGGAACTTAATGATCCGATCACACAAAAATATTTAGGTGAATCACTTATACCTACACATAACCCGTATGGAGTGTTGGCATCTAATGATTTGCTGGAAAATGGTGATCATCTTATTGATCAGATCCCCATAATGAAAGACTCTTATGACAACTTACCTATGAAGGTGGATGCCAAATCAAATGTTGAGAGGTTGAACTCAAAGAGCACTAACATTGAAGGCCTCTTGCAACAAGCAAAAATTTGGAGGAGAGGAAGGTATCCCCGAGGTGGTGGATGTGGGCGTGGGAATAGATGAGTTGATTAGAATATCTTATGAGATGAGGGACACATGATTAATAACAAAATTAGGTCTTTGACTTTTCATGGATGAAGGAAATCTTACCTTGTTTGATCCTATATTCCGATCTCTATGTTTTCCTATTTTTAACAAAGGGGCCTTATCCCTACCTTTTCAAAAAAAATTATAAATATTAATAAATACTATATTGTAAATATAGATATCTAAAATCAAAAAATTTTAACAATTAAACAAAAAAATTAAAAGTGAATAAATTGTATTAAACAAAAAATATAAAAATGAATAAATTACAAAATTATTAAAAAAATTATTAATGAGATGTTTATTAATAAAAATGAATAAATATAATATATATATACAATTATAATAAATAGTAATAAATAATATATATTAAATATAAATATAAAAAATGAATAAATTGTAATAATTAAAAACATATTAATTTCTTCTTCATTTTTAATGGTTTTTATACAAAAATTATTCATTAATACATTTAATATAGAAATATATTCATATATATATTTCTATATATATATATATATATCAATATATATAATATTTCTTAAAATATTTTTTATATAAAAAAAATATTTATGCTTACATTAAATAAGTCATATATTTATAGAATAATGATTTATAATAAAAAAATTAATATTAATTAAAAATATTGACTAATTGTATCGTGTAATGGACATTAATTGAATGTCGTTTGATTTTTCAATTTAACATATATCAAAAGTGTGTTATATTGATTTTATACATATGTATATATAATTAATGTATTTATATATACAATGTACACACACAAATATGTATGTAATTAATGAAATCTTCTATAGAAACTCATAAAATGAATATTTATGTAATTTATTCAAATTTTAATATTCATTTTAGAATTTCATTTAGTAACATGATACATTTAATGTATTATATTTTTAATTGGTAATTTTTTTTTTAATATTTTCATAGTTAGGTATTATTTATTCATTTTTAATATTTTTTATTTTTTATTTTTTTAGAATTTAATAATTTTCTAATATTTATTTATATATATTTATTTACTTTGTTTTATTATTTTCAATATGTATTCATCTGAATTTCAATATATATCCATATTTTTAATAATTTTTATTGAATTAATAAAACGTATCCATTTTTTTAATATTTTTAAAGTGTGCACTTTTTTAATTATTCAATTTCATTCAATTTTAACTTGCATGAATTTAAGATTATATATTCATTAATAATGTTAAAAATACATTTTTAAATTAATATTTATAAATAAATATATTTATAAATGTATATTTACTATATTTATAAAATTATATATTTATAATTATAAATAAGTAAATATTATTTTTTAAAAGTATTTATATAATTATAAATAATTAATTATATATTGAAATAATTATAAAATTATAATAAATATATTTAAAGAATGAATATATTTATGATATTTATATTTATATATATTTATTAAATATATATAATGATATAAATATTTTAATATTATTTTTAAAAAGTATTTATATAATTATAAATAAATAATTATATATTTAAATAATAATAAAATTATAATAAATATATTTAAATAATTAATATATTTACTATATTTATATTTATATTTATATGTATTTATTAAATATATATAATTATATGAATATATATTGATATAAATATATTTATAATTATAAATAGATAGTTATAAATATATTTACAAAATATATTTATTAATAAATATATTATAAATGTATATTTTATTTATTTATGAAATTATATATTTATATTTATAAATTAATAAATATAATTTTTTTAAAAACTAATTTATATAATTATAAATAAATAATTATATATTTAAATAATTTTAAAATTATAAAAAATTATATTTAAATAATGAATTTATTTAATATATCTATTAAATATATATAATTTTATAATACATTTATAATCATATTCAAATATTTACAAGTATATTTACAAATATATTTATTTATAATTATAATTATAAATCCTTTATCAACGTTAATGATTTAGCGTAGATAAAGATACCTTTTATCAGCATTTATTATTTTAGTGTTGATAAAAGGTATCTTTATCAATGCTTTGTTAGAAGCACTGATAAAAACTTCCAGTATCTATTTAAAAGAACCCTAATAGAACCGAAATCTGTCATGCCTCTCAAGCTCTTGTGAAATTCCACTGCTGTCGTTGCTCCCCCTCAACTTTCACTTGAACGAATCAAGCCTCGAATCTAAGGTATGTTATTTTTTTCTCCACTCTCATTGCTTTCTTGTTTTGGTTCTGCGGTGTGTGTTAATGCGGTGTCTTCTTATCTTAGTGCTATTATGGATTCCAAGTTTAGGGTACCTAGTCCTTCTCATTCTTCTCTTATTTATTTCACAAGCCCGAATGATCAAAACCTCACCCTTTGAGTTCAACAATCCCCTTGCAATTGGTTGCGTTCCTTCTATAGGAATTTTAGTCCAACAATTGGTTTCTTCCTCTTCTTTTTTCTATCCCTATGTAGCAAGTTATGTCATGAGATTTACCTTATGGAACATGTTCCTTGCTATATGTAATGAGTATCATTCCACTTAGTAGAATGTAAAATCTCTCCATGCTTAAGGTTTTGTGTGAGTTTTAAAAAAACCAGAACATTTCTTTGCCAAAAATATTATAATTACAATTTTGATCATTTTTACTAGAGATGTAAAATTGATATTATGGTTATTATGTTAGGTATTAATGAAAAATATAAATGGATTTTTTTAGTTTATTTAATCCATTTAATTTTAAAAACTCGTAGGTGAATCTGATATTTTCCTATGATAGTGGATGATCAATTTATTGTTTTGTTCTTATGATTTTATATAAATGATAACTTTTTTTAAAATTGATGATTATTTGGTTCTTGAAAATGTTTATATTCATTGATGAAAATAGTTTTTTTGAATATTTTTTTAGACATCAAAACTGATTTTCTAGATTTCTTTTAATGTTAAAGTCTATCAGAGATTCTAAAAATGTTATTTGTGAAAATCATTCAATGGTTTATTTTATTTTGATAAATAAATTTCATTATAAATGAATGATATTGTGATTTATTTTAAAAAAGGATTTAAATTTAAAATGATAAAATGTTTTGGTATGATTTTATAAACTAAATGAATAATGGATGTGTTGGTCATGAAATTATTTAATATAATATTTTTTGGTTTTTGAAGACTAATTTGAAAAATTATTTCAAAATTATGTATTGGTAAATAATCTTAAACTGAGTCCATTAGATTCCTTATTTAGAATGAGGGGAAAATTCCCCACCCAAATGTTGGTATATTTTATGTTTATATGGAGGATCTAAAACTCTAACTCTCCCATGAGGTTGGTAGATAATATATTTATATTGTGGTTTTAGAATAGATTTTCAATTTGGATTATAATATATTTTATATAGGACTTTATTCATTTGAAAATGTGATATTAATTATAGTTTTACTTATATTTCCAATGGAAATTACTGTGAATATGGTTATGGAATGAAAGGATTCTCACCAAGTAGCCAACTCTTCCATATTCCGTTTCCAATATATGACAATTACTCTTTATGGCTATATAAAATATACATCTTAGACAACTTTTAGTGTGGAGATTTCTCATTATGGCTTGTGAGCTTCCCATGAAACATTTATAGATTCATCTTGAATCTTAACATAGTTGCAGCAACTCAATCCACTTTTTATTTTCATTTAGGTTGAAAAACAAATATTTTATGATATTTAAAAAATTGAATATCATCTTGGTAATCATCTATATGTAATGTTCATTTTGATCACAAATATTGAATTTCAAATATCCTCATTTGAAATTCATAATATACAGAATATTGATCTCCTCATATTCTATCTCATTTCATATTCATAAAATCATTCTAGTAGGAAAGATTAAAAAAGATTCATGTTGTTTTGGACCTGAAATAATGGATTTGGAATAATCATAATCATTTCCCTTCGTAAGTTTTTAATATTGTATAATCTCTTTATATTTGGTAGAATTTTCCAATTATTCTATGTTCTTATGATTACATAGCACAAGGAATGATACTTATATACTAAAGATTGATGATTATGTAGTAAATAATTCATTCTTATAAAGGAATTAATTCTTACACAAATGATGAATGATCCTTTCACAGGTTGATGTATACATGGATTATTCTTAAATAACCTCAGTAATTCATACATATAAAAAAATCACCCTTACATGGGTCTGGTTCATGTTTAAAAAGATAAATAATGATTTTTATGTAGATTGAATCTATGCTTATGCAGATTAATTATGGGAATTATCAAAATAATTCAAAACCCATTTTATCTCATTTCAATGCCTTTTTCATCATATAAAATACTCAAGATAAGGTATTTCAACATACTTCACTATATCCAATCATTCCATCCTTAATGGACCTTCATCTAGGATATATTGATATATTATTTTAGTACCTAATCTTCTAAGTATCTCAAGAAAAGTTTCCTTACAACTTGAGATAAATTCTCCCAATCTTTAAATTTTTTTAAAACATTTCAAATACAGCTTATACAAGCTATCTAGAAAAGTTAAACATCCATATCATCTTCCAACATCTTTTTACAATTGTAGATAGTTCTCCAACCTTCAACACTTTTCTTTAGCATATAAACTATCTCATCATTCATCTAATGTGAAGGGATGCTCACCAAGAAACCAACTCTTCCACATTCATTTTCCAATATAGTACAACTACTCCATTCCATGTCCAATTATAGCCAACATCATATTAATTATTATTTAAAACACATTGACTTTCCTTTACATTTACAACCAATTCAAAACAAATATAACTTTAACCCATATACACATCACTGATCAATTTAACTTATTATGTTTAAAATTCCCAATACTTAAAAAAAAGTTCTTGGAAAAAATAAAATATTTTTAATATTAAATAATTTTAACCACCTCCTATAAAATTTAACTATTCATATTCAAATGATTTAATAAATTTTGTTTTCCAACATATTTATTAGTGATTATGAGATTAATATTTGTCTGTAAGTGATTCAGATGGGTAAGAAATCCACTTTATTAACATTGTTAATAAGATGTTTTATAATTATACAAGAAATAAGGATTTGAAGTATTGTTTTGAATGTCGAAACTGCAATGGTTTTATTAGCATGAGTGTGTTTAATATCATCCAGTTGAGCCTTATCATGGTCACACCAATCAAGGATCCCCTTGTTGGGATCAGATAGCTGCTGTTGCTTTTTTCAGATTTTGGAAAAAAACTAAGAAATTTTGTCTAGTGCTTTGCTAGATCCTAGCCCAATAACATTTAAATTTACAGAGATAAATTTCATCCTCATCAGCTTCATCTCCCAAATAGTTATTATTACATTTTGTTTCTTGAGACTCATCCCTCATCTCTTTTGGACATTCACCAATGTTGCTTGAACTACTCTATGTAATAGACATTCCATACTGAGTACTGGTGATCATTATAGATGAATTCAGAAGATAACACCTACCACCATTGGAGTAATTCTTTTCTTAAATTCAATTACCCATTTCCTTCAAATAATGCTGAAATTATTTAAAACAATCAAATTCTAGGTTTCCGTATTAGAATTAACTATAACTTTCAACTTTTACTATGAATATATTACGTGTATTTATTTATTTATTTTAAAAAATTAATATTTTATGAACGTAATAGAAATGATATTAATCAAAAATGTATTTATGCTAATTTTATGAAGAAAGAGTATGAATATGGAGTTGAAGAGTACATTAAGTTTGCAATAGAGAATGCATACGACCCTTCTCAAATCCATTGTCCGTGTTTATGTTATTATTATTGAAGAAAAACTAGTCTATAAGAGATGGAAGAACATTTGATTTGTCACTAAATAGACTACAGTTATAAATGTTAGACTAAACATGATGGAAAATGAACATGAAAACTGATTGGGATGATACTATAATTTACAGATCATTTGACATGAATACCAATATAAATAAAGAAGGAGATTGTATAGAGGAAATGATAATGGGATTTGAAGATGAACTTCGTGATTTTCTAAAGTTTTTTGAGAAGTTAAATAGTTGTGATAAGAGACCATTGTATATCTGTTGTGCTAAATGCACAACATTGTCTGCTATATTCAAGTTATATAATTTGAAATCTAGAAGTGGATGGAGCGACACCAGCTCTATAGAACTACTTGGTATCCTAAATGATATGATATAAGAAGAAAATGAACTTACTTGTAAAACATGTGATGATAAATGAATGATATTTTCAATGGGAATGATATTTAAAAAAACATACTTTTCCTAATGATTTAATATTGTTTTTAAAAGACCATGAATCACTCATTAAATTTTCTAAGTTTGGTACAAATAGATATAAGAAAGATGAATCAAGAACTTCAAATTTTGTATGGTACTTCCCTATCATTAAATGGTTTAGAAGACTATATAGATTGTAGGAAACCATGATACAATTGAAATGTCATGCAGATACAATAATTAAATATGTGGAACTATGTATTCCAGTAGACTCTCATCAGTGGAAGAAAATTGATTATGAGTATCCAAAATTTGCAATTGAGCCAATAAAAATCTATATTGCATTATCTACAAGTGGAATAAATCCTTTTGTTGTATAGATTAGTACTCACATTACGGGGACATTCATGTTGGTAAATTATAACTTGCCTCCACAGTTATGCATGAAGCGCAAATACATTATGTTGTCTCTACTTATATCTGGACCGAAAAAATCCAGTAATGATATTGATGTCTATTTAGATCCACTGATCAAGGATCTGAATTTGATATAGGATACACGTGTTATAATGTATGATGCACATAGAAGTGAAGAATTCACATGGTGGGACATGTTTTACAGTACCATAAATGAATTTCTCACTTATGAATTTTTTTTAATCTATAGAATTAACGGAATGTGGTGGGTCTCATTTGTGAAGAATGAACACACATAGTTTAGTTGAAACATTCCTCAAAGACTATATTTTTAGAAAATCAGGAATTATTACCTCAATGACATAAATATTGATCCTAGATGATAGAATTTGATGGGAATATTAAACAAGGTACAACACCATCTATACTAATAGGTGATCAATAGTTCGATAAAGTAAAAGATATTGGCTCTCTTTTCAGTAAAAAAATTTGAAAATCCTTACAAAATCATGTTGGAAAAAGTTATCTTTTTTCTTTGAGTTACCATATTGGAATTTTTGTACATCATGAATTTTCTTGTTGTCATGAATATAGAAAAAAATGTATTTGATAATGTAATTTAAATGTTACTAAATTTTCCTAGAAAAATAAAATATGGAATACAGGCTAGCTTGGACATGATTGAAATGGGGATAAAGGAAGAGTTGGAACTAGTAAAGGTTAAAGGGAAAACTTTTCTTCCTCCAACATCTTACACTCTATCCAGATAATAAATTTTTTAATTTTTCATTTTTATAAATGGTGTAAAAGTTCCATAGGGGTATTCATAAAATATCAAGAATGTCATTTAAATTACTAATTTGAAGTTACTAGGACTAAAATCACATGACTGTCATGTCATGATGAAAGATTTTATTCCCATCACTTTACATTTCATTCTACCTAAAAATGTATGAAATAAATTAATCAGAATTCATTTCTTTTTCAAATCCATGTGCAGTAAAGTTATAGAACTAGTGAAGTTTTCAATCATGAATAAGGAGGTCGAAGTCATATTATGTGAATTAGATATGTTATTCCCACTGTCATTCTTTGATATAATGCTCCACCTAATGGTTAACTTGGTTAGAGATGTTCAACTATGTGGTCTGACCATTATAGATGGATGTGCCCCATTAAGCGGTATATGAATATTTTGAAAGGGTATGTTAAGAATTGAATTTGGCTGGAAGGTTTTATTATAGAATGCAATATTTTTGAAGAAGCTATTGAATTATGTACCAATTACCTATCAGATGTTGATAGCATATGTCACCCAAATTCTCATCATAGTGTATTCCTTAAGGGAAAAGGGAGTTTATAAAGAGATATTGTTAAAATTACCATTATAGAGTAGGAGAAAGTGTACATTTACATTTTACATAATAGTGGATATTTTGATCCATACGTTGAATCACAAAATTAATTCTTATAGATTTGAATCCATAAATGGATTAAGGATGGATATCAAATACAAATAATCAATAATTTATTGGATGGTTAAAAGATCATATTTATAAGGATTTATCTGAAAATATGAATTCAATTGTTGAACGACTTCGATGGTTAGTCATAGGAACAAATTAAAATGTTATATCCTACACTGGTTTTGTAGTCAATGGATAAAAGTTTTATACAGAAGAACATGATGACTATAGTATGATGGAAAAGTGGAGTAATAATTATGAAGGAACCATTTCATATATGTGGTTCCAAATATAGAAATCCAATTTATGATAATATGTCATATTTTGGAATTATCAAACAAATATATGAGTCGTATTATACAACATTTCAAGTGTAAGTTTTCCATCAAAAATGGGTTGATAATAGAAGTGCAGTGAAAGTTGATGAAATTGGATTTTTGAAGGAGAATTTTAGTGTGGAAGGGAAAAAGGATGATCCATTCATAATGGAATCATATGAAGTGAAATTATTTTTGTATCTCATATCTAGAAAAAAATAATTGTTTAATTATACTAATAGAAACTAAAACAACATTTTGGTAATATGAAAATCTAATCAAGGATGTCCCTTTCATTAGGAGATCACAATTAGTTAATGGAAAACCTAATGTGGACAATGTCTTATAAATTAGAGGGGACCATAAAGAGGGGATTTGGATTCTTGATAGAGGATCCAAATCCCTTCAACCTTTAAAAAACTTAATATAGTTCAATGATAATTTTAAATTGTTTATAAATATAATATTATTTTCCTCATAATATGTGTTCTCTACTATATCAACATAATATAAATTAAAAGTTTAACTAATCATGTAGAAAATGTCTTCGACACATGATGAACCAATCCTAGGGAATAACAGGTGGTTGATGCTGAAACTATATAATTATTAGGGGATCAATAACATATTGGTGAAAAAAACAATAACTATGTATCATCATAGTATTGACTATAATTATCATGGAAATAAGTAAAGGCATACAATTTTAGGTTGGATAGAACCAATGAGACCAACCTATTGACCCTAAAAATTCGATGTTTGTTAGTTATGTTGGTGTCACAATGATGATGAATGTGATGATTGTTAAAGATTCATGGTACCATGCCCAACCTTTAATGAAGGAAACCCTTTGGGAAGATATAAATACAATGTTATGATAACCTTTATTAATTTTATCAAAAAATATATATAATAAAACATTGATTTAATTTTCATTATTCACTTCAAAGTTTATTTATTTTAGATAATTTTCCTAATAAATATATATTAATGGCCACTATAAAATATCATATAGGCTTCCAGAGTCTTCTTACCAAGTTTCATTTGAGGGATGCTGAGGGGAAAGTAAATCCCCACTCACCCGTTACTTATGCACACATTATAAAACAAGAAACATGGAATGATTTCATCAGTCTTTATGATGATAAATAATTTCATGTGAATTTTAGTCAATAATATATTATTTTAAATTATTTATTTAATCCAATTTTATTCAAAATTGTCAATTTATGAAATAAAAAATGAGTATAGAAAATAAAGAACATTCATCAAAACCGATGTACCCCTATCATAAAGAAATTATGGGGGGTACAATTCACTATAGAATTAATTAGTATGTATTTTAAATTAATAATAAATGTTTTATGTGATATGAAACAATATATGTTACTTTTTTCATATGCAGATTGATGAATCAAAATCTGAATCCACTTCTATCCCACATCATGTCTTATGGAAGGAGGCTCCCCTAAATAAGGAGGGTAAACTAGTTGATTAAAACACAAAAGTATTATGGGGAAAATTTGTAAGTGTGGAACAATATTAATTCATTATTATTTATAGAAATATTACTAAAAAATATCTATTTATGTTCATATGTTTTTATATGGTTTAGATAGAAGTATCAGAAATGACCGTACCAGAATAAAAACTACTTTCAGTAGCTTTGAAGTAGCCAAAACAATATGGTCATGTTATAGTAGGTTTTGGAGTGTTTCCTTGAATATATTTTGAGAAGAAAAAATCACAAGAAGATATATATCTGATAATTAAATGATTACAGACACAAATAGATGCTTTGCAAGATATTATTGTCTGGTCTGGTTTGGCAGACCAATGTATGAGAAAGGATCAAAGTGAATTAGTAATGTAACAAATATCCACACATGAACAACCAAATGATCCCACAAGATTTGAGGCTAGTCATTCCCATAAACCGCTTAAATTACCCAAGGTAATCAATTTTATTATTTCTATTTATCCTAAATGTGAATCAAACAATTTATGGTAAATTTATATTACTAAAATTATGTAGGGTGAGGTTGTATGTTACTTTTATCTATCAACACCCACACACAGCCTTATTATGAGGGGTATGGTGTATAATATTCTTGGAGATAAGATACATAATAAATAAATCCCAAAAGATTGCATCAGAGTAGGGATTGAGTTAGCTTAAGATCCAACCATTGAGTTTCATGTTCCACTTGATGATCTAAATATTACAATAGTCAATGGTGCTAAGCATGGATGTATAATATTATAAATTTACATGAGGTATTTTTTTAACAAATTTATTTATATATAATACCTATAATAGTTGACATAAAAGGTATGAAGTTAGTTTTGGTATTATATATTGATAAATTGGTGGGGAAATGGAAGGTTGGATCAAGACTATCTATTGAATCGACCAAGAAATCAAAAGGACCTTATAAGTGTATATTCTCCCCATCATTTATACTTCAAAATTTATTATCATTACAAATTCATGTAGAGACGACATTTAAAGATAGAAATATCTCTGACATTCCATATGAAGAAGAAATATTTGTAAGTTTCATTAAATGCACAGTTGTTCTTGAGAGTATAATTGAGATTCTCAAGTTTGAATGTCTAGGAGTCTTAATTGTGAATACATACATAAGGTAAATTTTCATAATATTTCTATCCAAAAAATGATATAATATATTCATTAAAGTTATTAAATATTCATCTTTTATATAGTATTTTATATTTCTACTACATAAAGGGAAAAAAATTCGAATAATGACTTGGATTCATTAATCCCTATATCATTCTATGGAAGAAACTAAATTGGAAATGAAAGAAATTAATATGGGAAAAGATCAGATAAATAAGTAATTTGAGAAGAAAATAACATATGAAATAATCTTTTTTATGCCTAAAATGTAGGGGTAAAACTCTACAATCTAATCATATAAAATGTAATTTTTTTTATTTTTTTTTTTATTTTTTTAGTAATCATTGGATTCTGATTGAAATCAATCGGGATGCCCCAAATATTTATTTTTTGGATCCAATGAATGGATATCCATAAAAAACCACAAATGATGTGTATTTTGAATTTTTAATGCACCACAATCTGCATTTTATAGATAAAATATGAATTATAAGTTTCAGAATGTGTTTTAAAAAGAATTTTATTATGATAGGGTGGTCACTAAATATATGATAAATCATGGTATGAAGTCAGTGACTGAATATAAGAAGCATATGGATTACTTAAAATGGAAACAGATTAAGGTATATATATAATTATTTTAATATCAAAACATATTTAAAAAAATTTACTTATTTTGGTCAGTGTTTCTGTAGTGTCTGAAGTAAGATAACAACAATGATTGTGGATATTATCTTTTCAAGTTTATGAGAGATATCATAAACCATGGAAATACCAGCATCCCTGAATATGTAATTTCCAAAGTTAATTAAAATTTCATTAAAAAAATTTCTTAATCGTTTTTTGTATATATTTACTCAATACTACCAAATATTTCAACAACCTTCATACTCAAAATAATAAGTAAATTAGTTTAGAGATGAGTGGACAACATACATGGTGTCAGAATTTATTCTGACATAAAATTTAAGTGATTTCCTACTATTTTTGTGATCTAGTTAGGCTATGACATTAGAAATATATTTGGGGTGTGAAGCATTAGTATCAAAATGATTATATATTATTTTTTATTTGTTTCTCAAGGATAAGTATAATGGAGGAAATAAATTTGTTTAGAAACGAATGGGAAGAATACAAGGTGTCAGAATGTATATAGGCATCATGAAGAGGTGACTTCCTACAACTTATTTAGTTAATTTTCTCATCATTTTATCTACTTATTTTAATTACATTACTTACCATTTTTATATGATATTTATTTTGTTAAATTTATACATTAGTTCAAAAAACATTTCACGTGTTCAAAAAAAGAAAAAAAGCTCAGATTGTTTTCAAAATTTAAGGAAATGGTCTATAAGTCATTTGTGACATGTAAGAATTGATCACATGTTAATAGGAAACTTGATGTGGTCAGTATGACTCAAAGTACTTGTTTTTAATAAAAAAGTGTCATTTAAGTTTAAAACATACATGAAATAGTAAAAACCAATAAAATGAGTTTAGATTATTTTTAAACTTTAAGAAAATGATCCATAATTAATTTTTCATGCATAGGAATTGACCTCACATCAATCTAACACCCAATGTGGTTGTTGTGACTCAAAGTATGTGTTTTCAATATAAAAATGTAATTTTAGTTTAAATAAATATCTAATAGTTAAAACTAAGAAAATGAGATCATATTGTTTTCTCACTTTAGGAAAATAATCTATGATTGATTTTCACATGTAAGAATTGACCATATATTAATATGATATATGATGTGGTCTATATGACCCAAATTACATGTGTTCAATAGAAATACACCATTTTTGTTTAAAATGAGTGTCAAAATAGCCAAAAATGAGAAAATGAGATCATATTAATTTCAAACTTAGGAAAAAAATCCATAATTAATTTTTCATATGTAGGAACTGACTTCTCATCAATATGATTCATAGTGTGACTGGTATTACACAAATTGTGTGGTTTGAGTTTAAAATTGACATTTTTGTAAAAAAGATTGACATGATAAAAACTGAGAAAATGAATTTTGATTGTTTTGATACTTTAGAAAAATGATCCCTCCGTCATTTTTGACATCTAGGAATCGACCATCCCTAAATCTAATACACAGTTTACCCAGTATGAGTCAAATTGTGTGGTTTCAGTTTCAAATTGACATTTTATTAATTTATTATTTCATATTTATGTTTAATTTATTTCTTTATACTATTATAAATATAATAATTTTTTTCTTATACATTTGTATTATTTTTTCATGTTGGGGTAGTTTTCTCAATGCAATTCGTGCTCATGAGAGATTGAGCTTTAAGGATTCAACTGAGATAATGACAATAAGTAAATGGATCAAGAATGTATAACATAATAGTACTAAAATATACTTAAGGTATTCTTTTTATTGATTTTTTTATAATCCCCCTTTCAAGGGATGAGGTAGAATCCTTACAAGTCCTTTAGTCTTAGATATTACATGACCTATAGGTATTAGAGGAAATATCCAGACTATAACTACTTTTAACTTCTCCTCCCCAACTTCTATATCGTGATGTTATCTCTCCACCTTCGCATGGTTATTCTTCTAGGCTTCCCGTGTAGGCATAGGCTGGTCCCGATGGCAATGTCATACCCTTTATTTCTTCCAAATCTATTAGATTCTCCTCTAGTGAATATGCCTGCTCTAAATCCTCATTTGGAGTCTGCTCCTTGTAGAGTCTGGCTGGTCCATTAAGCACAATATTTGGTGTCTTGAAAGCCTTTAGGTGTCCTGAAGGCCTTGAGGTAGCCTGAAGGCCTTGAAGGCCCGAGGACCAAACTGGTGGCCCAAAATCCCAAATGGGTAAATAGTTCCTTACTGCTACAGTACTGCTACAATACCCCAGAAGTTATCTCTCTTCTTGGATTTGAACTTGGGTCTCTTGAATGCACTTGTTGAGTCCTCACCAACTGGGCTGAGGCTCTTGTGCGGTTAATAATGTATACAAACATCATAAAAAGGTGAATTGCTACTATTATTTAGATAATTTTTTCAAAATTTTATCTACTATTTTTAAGTTAATCTCATTATCATTTTTATATAATATTTTTTTTGTTTTTTACATAGATATTTATATATTTTTCTTTCAAGTATCTGCAACAAGCCCAAAAAAGAGAGAACTTGTTTCTTTTGGATGGGGCATTTCAAGAAGCATGTGGTTTCCTCTTCCATCCAAATAGAACATATTTTCTCTCTTTTTAGCTTAATGACCTAATGTACAATTGGAAAATTAAACTAATGGCCATTAGGCTGTTGGGACAATTGGAATTCCTTATGACTAAGAAATAAAGTATTTATATTTAATGATTATAAATTGCTCATAAATACATAATTTTAATTACTCATATTAGGGGACTTATTTTGATATTATTGAAACCACATTGAAAGATTTTCTATTATTGATTTTTTCCAGGATTAAATATTATTAACTATATGAAATTTATATTATCTAAATTGTATTTATAAAAAATTTAAATATAAAGTATTTATATTTAATAAAAATATCATATATGAAGGAAATTCCATTTAATTAATAATATGAAGGAGTTTATACTATTAAATGAATATAAATTATTCATATTTAATATTATGGAATTCTCATAATGAGTATATAAAATTATGAAGTGTTTATGATTAACTTTTATTTATGAATTTTTCATCAATGTTTATCACATGTTTAAATTTATGAATTATTCATTCGTTTAAAAGTTATTCCATTTTATTATTAATAATGATTATAAAATGATTATATTTTGAATATGTGTATTATAATCAATTTAATTTAAAGCTAGTGGTATTGGGCATCGAATTTTGTATGCCTCGAGGAAAATTATTTTACTCGAGTATGAAAAAAAGATAGAAGTACAGTAAATGCACAAAAAAGAAAAAAAGATTATAATTTATTTATTTATATTTTAAATATATATATGAAATTCACAATTAAATATCTTTTTTATATTTTCAACAGGCTACCATGGAGTCCCTTGATGATAAAGAAGATGAAAACTTCAAACTAAATGATCATTTGAGTCAGGTATTAGGTGAGGAGCACTAGGGGGAGTTTGATGTTGACTCGGGGAAAACATAATTCCCACTAGGTATTAGTCATCATCAAGCTCCTCTCAAACCTATCAGACCGCTAAGTCACAAATCACTCATGTGGAAGCAACTGATGCTAAAAAATAGATTTAGAGGAGCATGAAAGAAGTAAATTGGTCACTGAAAACTTCCTGATAGCTATGTCAACTATAAGTCAATCACTTACATAATAGGATGATGCTATTCTTGATTCATATATAAAATCAATGCGCTCTTTAAATGATGCCCTGAGTGAGGCCAATGAGGGTCCTAGTGGTGGTCTAGTTGATGTTTGTGGAGATGATGATGATGATGATGATGATGATGTTGTTGTTGGTGATAAGGATATTTCTAATGGTGATGAGGATGAGGATGTTGTCGATGGGGGAGATATTGATCCCCTCTATTTTGACTTAGCAATAAAGATACATGAAGATGTTGTTTAATGACTTGAATTGATTGGTTGTATGGATGCATATGTATGTTATAGTACTATAAATGGTTTGAAATTTATTAGAAGAAGTTGGTTGAATGCTAAATATATAATATTTTTATTGAATTGAATGTGTACTATGTTTTTATTTTATTTACAGGTTTTTTTTGGGGGGGGGGGGTTGAAGAGATCCTGTTGCTGCCAAATGGATACAGCTACCTATACCCACAGTTTAGAGAGTTATGGGTATATTTTTTCTACTGGGAAAAGATATACCCATAGTTTAGAGAACTAAGGGTACAAATATATAGCCACATTTTTTGTTTAAATCGTGGGTATGAAAAAATTTCTAATGCTATACCCACAGTTTCTATAGAAACTGTGGGTATAGTTCTATACGGATGACTCCATCATCCAAGGTTTTGAAAATCATGGGTATAAGATATACCCCCAGTTTTTAGGGGCTATACACATGCTTCTAAACTGTGGGTATAAGGTGTTTTTCTAGTAGTGTCCCCCTTACTCACCTCCTCCTCCGACCATACCTCGTGAGAGATCATAAGAAATCCTACTCAACTAATTCACCTCATCCTCCTGGTGTCGTGCATCCGATCTGGCGGTATATAGTTATTTCTTTTTTTTTTATCATGTTCTTTCTTATTATATTACCCATTCATTAATGTTATGGTACTGATGATAACACCACCATCACTCAAAACCTATTTCTTTTTCTTCTGCCAGTTGTGTGCCATAGTAGATTCTTGTGAGTGGGTCATGGGTGGGAGTATTTTGTAGACAACAGTTATCCATTCATGGAAGGTGGTGTAACATGTGGTTCTAATCCTCCAGTCACCACTATAATTCAAAGTCAGATGAGGTCTACTCTAACTACACATGAAATTACAGAAATTGGATAGGGGAGTAGTAGGAAACCAGTTTAAGAAACTGAGGTTAAGTGGTCTCTTAAAAAGGTAACAATTCTTAAAGCTCATACTACTAGTTATAGAGTTTCTCAATCTTAGGATCATTTTTATAATAAAAAATAAAGTGTTGTTTTTAATTATTATGGTAAAGATTAAGCTTGCACATATGGATAGAATGGAACTAGTAATTTGAATGTGGAATTTGACAAAGTGCAATAAAAATCCTCATAAAATATTGAGAAAAGTCAAACCACTATTGGTATTAAAAAGAAGTATTAAGATGAGGATGATGCGACTTTTAAAATTTAAGTAGCTCATTTTAACCAAGAAGTGTATTGAAAAGATCTTTCTAAAATGACAATCATTTATGATTTATCATTTAAATATGTTGAGAATCAAGTTTTTAGATAATTTATTGAAAATTTTCAACCTTAATTTCAAGTTCCATCCCGAATAACCTTCTCTAGAGATTTCTTGTAGTTATATTTTATCGAGAAAGAAAAATTAAAGTCTATGTTTGATATGTTTTCTTATATGATATATCTTACCACCAAAACATGGACTTCAATATATGTGTGACTGTACATTGTATTAATGATAATTGGATCTTAAATTAAAAATAACCAGGTTTTGTCTTGCTGCGAATCATAAAGGTGAAATAATTGGTTGAGTATTAGAAAAATCATTGAAACAAAGAGGTATTCAAAGGATTAATACTGTTACTGTGGACAATGTTCGTTCTAATAATATAGTTATCAGTTATTTGGCGAGGAGGGTTAATGATTGGAATGGTTCTATCCTTAAAGGATAGTATATTCATATGAGATGTTGTTCACATATTTTAAACCTTATTTTTGGTGATGGGATAAAGTAAATGTCAACATCAATTTCTAGAATCAGAGTTTCCTGTAATTTTTTGAGAATTTCACCTTCTAGATTGGATCTTTTCAGGAGAATTTCTGAGGAGTTAAATATTCTTAGTAAATATGACATAATTTTTTATGTTCCTACTAGGTGGAATTCTTGTTACTTTATGTTGGATGTTTCTTAAAAGTATGATAAAGTATTTATTCTCTTTGATGAGGATTCATGTTTTAGGAGTGCTCTTGTCTATGAAGGTGGGGATACTAAAAGATATGATTGGGAGAATGATAATTTGTTTTTAAAGTTTTTAAAAATATTTTATGATAGCACTATTGAATTTTCTAGTTCTATGCATGTGACATGTCACACTTTCTTTCATATTCTTTGTGACATATATAGAAAAATCAAGAAATGGATGAAGAGTAATGATATTAACATGAGTGAAATGGATATTAAAATGAAGATGAAGTTGGATAAGTATTAGGATTTTGGTTTCAGTTTAAATTATCTCTTACTTGTGGCAGTTTTTCTTGATCCCTTATATAAATTAGAATATGTTCAGGACAGTTTTGAAATGATGTTTGATAATGAAGACAAGAATGAGTTGATCAGTAAATTAAAAGAGGTTATGAATAATCTCATTGAATTTTATAAATGTAAATATCTCATCCATGTTGATCAATTTGATTCATGTTCTCATCAAGATTCTCATATTCATGATTCTAGAGGATGATGACAAATTGAAATATGCATATAGATTAATGAAAAGAAAAAGATAATTGACAAAAAAAGGAATCAATTAGAAATATATCCAAAAATTTATGATTGTGAGGATGATTTTGATGGATTTTATATTTTAATATGGTGTAAAGTAAAGGAAAGAAAGTATCATGTTCTATCATGCATTTCCAAATATTTTCTAGCAATTAATTTAACTATAGTATCTTTAGAGTCCGTATTTATTACAGGAGGATGAGTACTTGGTCCCTTTCATAGTTGTTTGAATCCCAATATTTTTGAGGCATTAATTTTCTCCCAAAATTGGTTTATAAAGTCTAAACCTGTTAATATTCAAAATAAACTAGAATAAACTGAATTGATTGAATCAGGTACCATTAAAAATATTATGATTTTTTATCATTTGAAATTTATCAGTTATAAACCTCTATTTGAAAACAAAAAATATTGTCTTATTATTTCTTCTGTTGTTTTTTAATATATTATATCATCCACAATTCATGATCAAATTTTCACTGTCTAAAATAGGAGAAGTAGGGATAATGGAGAGCTCTTCATTGAGGCATAAATTATTTATTGTTTTAAAAATTCTTTACATAGATTTTTTTTTCTATTATACATACATATGAAGATCAAGAAGTACGTGACTAGAGTAGTTCAACACTCTTCTATTTTCCTTGTATGTTACGATATATTTGATGAAATTTTACATGTGTCCAATAATCCTATTTTTACTTAAAATACAATAACATCTTTTAATGTACTCGATGTGTTGAATCAATCATGTAAAACATTTTTCCTGTAGGATATTTCATAATACTATGATTGATGGTATTAGAGTGTGATACAACTTCATTGTCCCATTAAGATAACTCATTCGATTACCATCTTTCATAATATCTAATCACCTTAGATTTTCAAAGTATGAACACCACTTTTTCAAATAATATAGTTCTTATGTTCATGAATCCATGAAAAAAATTCATGTTTATTTTACTCTTTGTATATATTTTTTGGATCATTATTTGTGAAATTAGACTAATTGAAACTTTTTTACATTATTAAAGGTGTACTTGTTTGGTTTTCTCATGAAACCTGAGAACCTACAAGAATGATTTTTTACTTTAGAAGTTTAACACCACTCTTCTCTTCTATTTTATACCAATACAGTTTCCACTTTTAAGTGGTGAGTAAAAATTCAAGTGTTTTACATCCTTATTCATCATTATTTGATCCAAAACGTTTCATTATATTTAAACTAATCATTCAAACACTTGACACCCTCCTGGTTTCACACTTATGTGTATTACATGATATCTAAATGGAAACTATCCTTAAATCAAGTGTATCACAATTACTTATTTATAATTTCTTTTAGTATGTTATCATTGTGTGGAAGGAAAAAAAGCCACATATGGTGTCAATTAATCTCCATGATTATTTGATTAATTGCATATATTAGATACATAACTCCTCATTTGTTAGTATGTTATACCAAATAAGTTGATGTATTTAATCCAGTTTTGTTCCCAAAGCTATAAACATTGTCTTAATATGAAGTGAAATCAGTATTAGAGTTGTCTGTGTGATTTAATAGAATGCTAGTAAATTCATAAATAGGGCCACTGTAGAGAACCAAAGCTTGAAGTACATAGACATTAATTTACTTTTACAGAATACTTAATACATAAAAAAAAACACACAAGGACTATAATAGTTTAGTGTCTTTGGAAACTCGGAACATAATCTTCTAATCGTGGTGAAAGATCTTCATCATCTCCCATAAAGATCTTTCCATTTTGTTTTCTTACCTAAAACCTTTCTTTATATCCTAGGGAAAAGAAAACATAAAAAGGGTGATATCAAATGCTTAGTAAGGGTAAGCATGGAAAAAATAAAATAAACCATACACATTTGAACTTCAAAACATGAACATAATGTTTAAACATCAAATTCTTGAGCAATGACAAAAAACATGGCAGTACGTAAGGTATAGATCCAAAAGAAACATTAATCATGAAAAAATATCATGGGAATAAAAAATTTAATTTTGGAAACCATTAAGCACATGTTATGATTTCCATATTAGCCAGGGAATTGCTACCATGACCATCTTAGTGGACAAAGTCCCTTTCTGAATCGAGTTCACTCCTCGTTCCATTCCTATATTACTGAACCGGTTTAACTTTCCATTCCTGCCATGTCTATCTCATGAGATATAAATCTTTACCCAATGCATTGGAGGGAGATATAGGTCCCACCCATTTCATAATGAAATCATTCTTACTTGTGCCACAACATAAGCATAAATCATTCATCATAGCCCAAAGAATAAAAATGGGGTTCATAAACATCATCCCATCATAACATAATCCATATAAAACAAATGGATATCATTTCATCATAAGAAAAGCGAAACCATGTAAGTCATAGAGATATTATACATGAAACATACACATATGAAATAATGTCATCTTAGATGGAAAATGGTTTTGATAAAACACTTGAAAAGAATTTTTGAGGAAAATATCCTTTCTTCTTAAAAATCATTTTCTTTTCACAAAATGCTGGGAAATATTAAAAGAAAAGTATTTTGTTGAAAATAGTCATAAACTTTTGTAGAGGAAATTTCATTGAAATAATTTTTTAAGAAGTAGTAGAAATCCATTCATGCTGTATGAGTTAAAAATAACATTCTTCTCGTACTTTTGTCGGAAAAGTAAAAAAGTTCCTCATCTGGTGAAAAAAAGAAAGATTCCTTACACACCATGTAGTAAAAGTAAAAAATGAGTAAGAATGACTTTAAACATACATGAAACCATTTTTAGAAAACAGGGACATGGATGAAAAATATAACCCCACTAAATACTTACGAATAAACAATCTCGAATAAAAATGAGATTGGAAAAGTTATTCCTTACCTTATGTCCGATATGCTTCGTATGTATCCAAACCTCCTGTATAATTATTAAAATAATGTTATTGACTTATTAAAGAACCATATTATTTGTTATTATATCATATATGGTTCAATTAGGTATTTATATTACCCGTTCATTTGTCAATTCCATGTTAAAGTAGTGTTTTGGGTAAAATTGTTTCATTTATCGTACGTGTTTGGAATTGTTGTTCTTGATATTATTATTACTTATATCATGATTTACTTACTTCCAGAATGTAAAAAATGATTTATATATCATATATATTCAGTATATATATATATATATATATATATAATATATAGATAAATGAAATGAAACACACCATTCAAGGAGACGGTAGGCCATATGTATGCATGAATGATGTTTTCCTTTCATTATTAACTTGAATAGAAGTAAGTAGATAACATATATATATATAAATAAATCTAGTAGCTTCATTATGTCATATATTTAATTATTATTCATTATATATACTTTATAATCATTCTTGAATGGTTAACATGGAGAATGAATCTCATCGTGTCGTGGAGACGGTAGTCCGTACGTACGCACGAGCAATGATATCATTCCCATGATCGTGGAATTGTATTGAAGTGTATGTATAATATTTCAGAATCAATATCAATTTACAATAATCATATATATTTATTTATTTACACCATTATACCCATCCAAGTAAGGTGGTGGTTGAAAACAGATTACACCACGGCGTGGAGGCAGTATTCTGTACCTACGCACGTGCGGTGATTTTGTTTTTTTGTAGGATGGATAGAAGGTGAAATAAGTTTGTTTAATATTTATAATAACATATCAGTATATAAGTAATACTGATGTTGTTACTTTATAATGATACAACTAAATAAGAAGAAGTAGAATAAGAAATAAACTTTAGATAATCGGAAGAAGAGATTACCTCTCCTTCGACGCACCTCCTTTAAGCATTCTCTTAAAGAATTAGAGTTGGTATTTTGAGAATAAAAGAACCTCCATAATGTTTCTAGGGAAGTGGATAAGAGAAATGGGCAGGGGTGGCTGAGATTCAAGGCTCAAAAGGGTGTGAAGTGAAGAGGGAATGGGTGCCCTTTTTATAAGGGAGGAGAGGGGCACCTTTGGAAAACTTAAAATATTATTTTATAATAAAGTCATATTTAGTTTTTAATAGCTCTAAATTTATTTATTTCAAAGATAATGTGGGTATGGGTCGAAAACCTCCCAACCAATAGATTTTAGATAGGTTTGGGTCATTATATTAACCTTATCTTTTAGTTTTAACTCTTAGTTAATTAGATTTACATTTACCATGTCACTTTGTATTTTTATATTATATAGTTAATAAATATACCATATACATCCAAGAAACCCCCAAGTGGTACATTAATGATACACCTGTCATGATATAAGTATCTTGGCTGAAAATTAGATTTTTAGGAATATAATATCAATTAATAATATAATATTTGTTTTAAAAACTATTTTATGTCAATTTTGACATTATTGGTAATTGATTTTTGTGAAAGTCATAAAAACATGATTATTTCGAAAAAAAGTTAATTAAATCAATACTAACATGTCATATTAACCAAGAAAATTAGTGTAATTCATGAAAAGTCTCAAATTACATTTATTTGGGTATTTATAACATCCATTATGTTAATATTTCATTAATAAAATAATTACCGCATCATCATTATGTCATAAATAAATAAAATACCATTATATATGAAATCTTTTTAGCTTTATAATGAATATTTATAGTCGAATTTATCTTATGTATAACCCTATATTAAAAATTATTTAGTTATTAAACTTTGATTTTAACTATTTTAACCCTTCTTTAAATAAATTAATAATATATGTCCTAATCTAATCCAAGTAGACCTAAATTGTCATATTTTATTCCTAAGGTTGTTTTTTGTCGAATTACACTTATATAATAGAATTAGGACATGTTTTAGGGTAATAATAATATCATTTTTACCCTTAATTACCCTATATACTTTCAACTGTGGTAAATAAAAGTAAAAAGTTACTATTCACAAAAAATTATTTTCATCTCATTGAACAACATTTTAGTCCTTGATATTAACCATGTCTCTGGAATTTTCAAAATTCCACTCACAGAAGTGGTAAAATTAAGTTTTATGTGAATTTCCAAATTCTCCTTGGAGGTGAGTCAAAGACAGTGAAAAGTTCAATAAAATTTTTATATATCTAAAATTATTATAAAAGGAATCAAATGAATTACATTGAACTTATATAGGTATTATGTTTCAATTTTTACCTAAAATATATTTAAATAAAATAAATAATTATTTAAATAAAATTTCAGTTTTTAAATAGCAACCTAGTGTTTTCACTATTCATCAAAAATTGAATGTTTTCAGAAAAATACCAAAAATTTACCCTAGGCTAATTTTGATATTATGAATCAAAAAATAAAGTCCATTTTGAAAGATAAAATTTATAAAATTCCAAAAAGTTGGTATTACTATTCATAATGGCTAGTTTATAAAAAAATTTAATAGCATATCTTTGTTTAGTAAAACTTGGTATTACGTACAACACATGCTATCATGGAAGGTCGCGATTGCATGTAATGTAAGCCAAGTCAAGGTTACGTGTAGTGCAATACTCCTTTGTTGTTGTGTATAACATAATCCAACCATATTTCATTTAAAAATTTAATATATATATATATATATATACTCAATGTTTCATAGAATAACTACTATCAAACGAACTTGAAATTCTTTGTAACATGATCCAAGAATAGTGTTGCATATAATGCAAGCTAATACAGTCTTGCGTATAGCGCAAGATAATCTTGGTGTAGTGTACAACAGAAGATATGAAATAAATTAAAAAGAATAAATCTCATAAAATCTCGGGGTGTTACATTCTTCCCCCCTTAAAATGAATTTCGCCCTCGAAATTCGTTGGGGTTCTAAATGGTTTATTACTTGAGAGTTTGTTTCATCATAAAAAGGAATACTAAAACTTAATTTTAAAAAAAATTAACGTTAGAAACAAAACGGATACCCAAAGTAACTCATCACTTGGGTTCCCACATAAGAGATCATAGGTGAAAATATGGATATGGAAGAGAAATCTAACCGCCAAGTTCTGATGTAGAGTGGTAGAGAACATGGCTATGAATAATCCAACAGTCACAAAGACATAAAATTATGATGATCTAAGGTACCATTTGATTCATCTAATATGAGAGCACTAGGACAACATTTTTGGTTTTCAAGATCATTTCCATAAAGTTTAATATTTTTTGAATTAAAAGAAATACTTACTTGATTTTCATACAATCTCAACGTTGTTCGTGCCTTGTACAATTTCCACTTCATCTCTTAAATAAATGAAGTTGAATTTGTCATTATTGAAGTGTTAGCAGATCATGCGATAGAATGATAGGTCATTCCATCTGTCTCAAACATAGGGTTAGCAAAAGTTATATACATAAGTCCATCATTGGTGAGATTAATCTAATATAGTTCCAAAATGGACTTATACTTCATCTAACATCCTGCTTAACAAAATAAAACAAGTTTCTACTAACCAGGGACTTTTTGTAGGCCAGTGGTAGGTTATAAAGGCTTGTCGCACTTCGGTTGTGTGTTCGATTCTCACAGCCTTGTCTGATGCGACTGGTTGTCGCCCATCCTACAGGTTATCCTTTTTCTAAAACAATACTATTATAACAAGAAGTTACAGCCTTAAACAATACTATCTGATGTCCAACATAATTAATTCTAATCTTTTGGGTTATCCTAAATACATCTATCTAATCTCATAGTATACAGAAAATGATTACTTGAAATGTCACATAATAAGCACGCGAATACCAACATTTATCCCCCATATATCTTAAGATATATCTTGTTGGTCACATTCCAAACATGTGAATACCTTAATCATGTATTCTTTTGAAACACGAATTAACATAGAACCTTAGTGAAAACATGAGTGTTGTCAAAAGGTAACTATTTCCACATACCAAAATCCCAAAAATTCTATATACTCAATCCATGATATCACTTAGTCCTTATATCAATCATGAGATCATTAATACTATCAAACAATTTATTTTCTCTTTATCCCTTCATTATGCGCATATCATCGGCTTTCCAAAATATTTGAACCACTTTTCATGGTTACCAATACCATATTCTTATAGAAAACCACAATGGGCCAATACAAAGATATTTCAATATACTATGAAAGTACCTCAACAACATTATTATTGAATTCTAATACTTAAGAACTTCAATCCATCCTCTTCGATGATTGGCTTGGAGTAGGTCCTTCCTTGATTTAGAAGTAACTTAATAGGTCAAGGAATTGAGTTGGGTAATTCCCATGTTCTCCGTAGATAAGACATCGGACTCCATAACAGTCTGTCACTCTGTGACCCTTTTTTCTACATAGATAACATCTTCCCTCACATTTGAGGTATTCCTCAAGGTTATTCTTCCGTTCTTTAAAAATATCAATCTTCCTTTATCTATGCTCCTCACCTTGAGAACATGCATAAAATTCCATCTTCCTCTTATTTTATGACTTAAGAATACAACTAATGTTTACCTTGTTAATCATATATCGAGATGACTGATTCGGAATAATCACAATATCTTCCTCTCCAGGCGTTACATAATTTTGTTTATCGTAGTAACCAATTTTTCCATTGGAATCAATGTTAACTGAATCCCTTCTCATTCCCTCCATTGAAAAAGACCAGAAACCATAGTGTAAGAAATAGTTAAAATAACGAGGAACCACATAATCATAAAAAGTCACTTATGGGATGTCTAACTTATCAAAAATTATTTAATCCATGACACCTTAGGGTCACCCTAGGTTATTCATGATTGTCAACATAATTCTAGTACTCTATCCTATACGTGTACTTAACCATAGGTAAATCCCTAGACATGCCATAGAAATATCTCTAGGGATCTCACTAAAGTTTTCTCATCCTATTTTCCAAAGGTTAACTAAACCTTTCCTTTGATACTAACTATAACGACCTGAAATTTTGAATAAATCTTGTTTCCTAATTTTATGTGTTATTTTATTTTATTTTTATACTCAACAAAAATGTTTCATTTGATAACATGAGTATAATTAAAATGATACCGTTGAGTTTTGATTGTTATATAACCATTGGTCAATATGACCGCTGGAAACTAAACGTTTTGATTATTGTCTCTAAATACAAGTAATCTTGGTTAATTATTATATAAAGAATATTCGATAGCCTTACCCAGTAGTCTTGGACCGATCGAATCCCATCTAATAGAACTTGGGAAGGAGGTAGCACCACTGGGCTTTTCTCTAGACCAAAACCAAGCCGAACTTCATCGTGTGAAGCTAGAACGAAATCTCCTTCATGAGAAGTTCAAATTGATATAAATTACTACTCATGCGATGTTGGTAGAGCCTCCATCGGATTCTCGCACCTTAGCACACCTTACACTTAGGTCCTATGCTGGTGTGATAAGGTTCTATGTAAGAAGACTGTAACTACCTTGTGTAATCATTTGTTTTAAATACAAATTAGGATTTCTTCTTATGATGATGTTTATGACTTTTCAAATGTCCGAATAAATATAGTATGCATATTTTTGGTAAATTTTAGAGAAAGGATATTTCAAAAAAATGTTTATGTAAAGCTTAAATAATTAAAAATGTGTAATGATTTTCAAAAAATGATCTTCTACAATTATGTTCAGTATGAAATTTAGAGACTAATAAGATCAACTTAATTTTTGATGAATAGTAAATTATGAATAGTGATTTTATTCTAAGGATTAGTGATGTGACCAAATGGATTAGTAATCTCACTTAAATAAAATATTAATATAATCTAGGCACCTTGATTAAGTAATGTGATTCAATAAAATGGTTAAATAACGGTTTCATAAATTATTATTCAAGTATTAGTTTTTTCGAGTGAATAGTGTTTTTTAATTTAAAATTAAATTAAAAATATTTAGAAAATTATTTTTATAAAATGGATTTCATTTTTGAACTCAGAGCATCGATATTATGTTAAGGTAATTTTTGGGGATTTTTCTGAAAAAAATGAATTTTCGGTGAATAGTGTATTTACTTAAAAAATAAATTAGAATTATTTAGAAAATTATTTTTATAAAATGGAGTTAATTTTTGAAATCAGATCATTGATATTTGGTTAAGGTGAAATTTTGGGTTTTTTCTGAGAAAGTTGAATTTTCAGTGAATAGTAAAAATACAGTTTTAGGGTTTCGGTATGTTTAATGACATCATAACTGTGTCATGATGATGTCATAAGATATTTTATGGGTTGTCCGACAAAAGGGGATGAATTATTGTATGGGGGCCCTATGTGGCCTAACTCCATCGGAAATACCATGGGAGAGCCCATGCTTTTGAGAAAACCACTTGTGAGGTGTCCCTTGGCCATTAATGCCTTGTCCCCTCACTTTCCATATAAATAACAAGCCATAATCTCATCCATTTTGACTCCCCACTCCCCCCCAACGAATTTATGGTCTCCTTACCTCCCAAGGAGTCCTCCCAAGGTACCCCCAAGCCCTCAAGGTCCCAACCTTTGAGTTTTAAGAGTTACGTTTTAAGGTAAGGGATCCTACCTCTCTCTTTCTTTTCAAGTAATCTCTTTTATGTCATTTATTTTATGCTTCATGATATTATGTTGGAGGATGTTCTTTTATATTAATATTAATTCCCTTTTCAATTTAATATTATGAGATACCCCCTCTTGCTCTCATCATTTCATTTTAAGAATTTTAAAGTGGCGTCGTTAGGCTGCCGAATTTTTAAGGGATTCTTTCACTCTTCTCGTTTTCAAGTTCTATTTTCATGTCAAGTGTTTCAAGTTCCTTTTTATTATTTTGGGGTATGATATCTATTTTTATCATACTGATATTTTATGATCATATGATGAGATAACCCATTTTATCTCTTCAATTCAGTATTTTGAAGTTTTAAGTAGCACCGTTAGGCTGCCGAATTTTTAAGTGGTTCTTCACCTTTCTTCTTTTTCAAAGTTCTAATTCCATGTCAAGTCTTGAAAGTTTCTTTTTATTATGCTGGGGTATGATATCTATAACTATCATACTGATATTTTATGTTCATATGATTAGAGACCCTATTTGATCTCATCAATTCATTTTTGGTTGAAGTTTATGTGACGCCGTTAGGCTGTCGAATTTTCATAAGAGAAATATTATTTTTGTCTTCCTTTCATGTTCTTCATTTTATATGGTATATTTTTAAATTTCATTACCATGTTTCTAAGTCCCTTATATTCTGTCCCTATACTGTTTTATGGGTCGTTTATGAATTTTTGACCCATGTCCCTTCTCTTTTCAATGTTTTCTAAAACCCTGTAACGTGGCCGTTATACTGTAGAATTTTCGTCTCAAAATACCTCTCTCTTTTTCTCAAAATTATTTTATGTTATTATGTGAATTCTCAAAGCTCTTATTTCTACAGGGGTATTCACATATATATCAAAATTTTCTATTTTAAATTTTGGGATTTACATACATGAGACCTGCTTTTACTTTTTGTGGGTTTAAAGTGACATAAAGATCAAGTCTTTAAAGCAGTTTTTAAAATGTTATGATTATGAAATAAAACCCATTTATTTTATGCTATATGGGTTATTTATGAAATGATTGATGATGATATATGTGGCTCACATGATAATAAAGGAAAATTTAAGGGTACGCTCTGATAGCGCTCCAATTCATTGGGTAAAGACTTAATCTCTAGAGATGACCTTTGAGACTGATACCTTGGTGAATAACCTTGGTAATTTTTAATGACACCTTGGGGATGGACCTTGGTGAAACAAAATGATTTTCAATATTAAATGTTGTATCCACATCTTCAAGTTATGAAAAATGTAATTTTTATTATGATATATCTCATGATTTCTTTCTCATGCCTTAAATTTCTTTTCATGACCTTATTGAAGTATCTCAAATTCACATGTAAAATGTTTCTCTTGTTTCCCTTACTGGGCCTTCTGCTCACCCTTTCTTTTGATGTATGTTCCCAGGTTGTGAGATGCAGTAATGAACCTAGGATGAACATGAGGAGAATCCTTTCAAGTGTTTAAGAAGAATGTTTTATGTTTTCATGTTTTAAGTTCGTGGTTCCAAGACACTAAACCTTAAATATCCTCAGTTTTGTAAAATGTAATGAAAGTTTATATGATAAAAAGGAGGGATACTATACCAACTATAGAGACGCAAAGCTTGACGTACATAGAAATTAATTTACTTTTGTAGAATACTTAATACAGAACAAAAACAAACAAAAAAGGACCGTAATAGTTTAGTGTCTTTGGAAACTCGGAACATAATCTTCTAATCGTGGTGAAAGATCTTCAACATCTCCCATAAAGATCTTCCCCTTTTATTTTCTAACCTAAAACCTTTCTTTATATCCTGGGAAAAATAAAACATAAAAAGGGTGAGCTCAAATGCTCATTAAGGGTAAGCATGGAAAAAATAAACAAACCATACACATTTGAACTTCAAAACATGAAAATAATGTTTAAACATAAAATTCTTGAGCAATGAAATAAAACATGGCAGTACGTAAGGAATAGATCATAAAGAAACATTAATCCTGATAAAATAGCATGGGAATAAAACATGTAATTGTGGAAACCATTAATCACATGTTATGAATTTCGTAGTAGCCAAGGCAATGCTGCCAAGACCATCTTAGTGGACAAAGTCCCTTTCTAAATTGATTTCACTCCTCGTTCTAGTCCTATATTACTGAACCGGTTTAACTTTCCATTCCAGCCATGTCTATCTCATGAGATATAAATCTTTACCCAATTCATTGGAGGGAGATATAGGTCCCACCCATCTCATAATGTAATCATTCTTACTTGTGCCACAACATAGGCATAAATCATTCATCATAACCCAAAGAATAAAAATGGGGTTCATAAACATCATCCCGTCATAACATAATCCATATAAAATAAATGGATATCATTTCATCATAAGAAATATGAAACCATTTAAATCATAGAGATATTATACTTGAAACATACACATATGAAATAATTTCATCTTAGATAGAAAATGGTTTTGATAAAACACTTGAAAAGAATTCCTGAGGAAAATATCCTTTCTTCTTAAAAATCATTTTCTTTTCAACAAATTCCATGAAATCTTAAAAGAAAAGTATTTTGTTGAAAATAGTCATAACATTTTGTAGAGGAAAATTCATTGAAATAAGTCTTTATGAAACTGTAAAAATCCGTTCACACCGTATAAGTTAAAAATAACATTCTTCTCATACTTTTGTCAGAAAAGTCAAAAAGTACCTTGTATGGTGAAAAAAATAAAGATTCCTTACACACCATATTGTAAAAGTAAAAAATGAGTAAGAATGACTTTAAAAATACATGAAACCATTTTTACAAAATAGGGACATGGATGAAAAATATAACCCCAGTAAATACTTATGAATAAACAATCTCGGATAAAAACGAGATTGGAAAAGTTATCCCTTACCTTATGTATGATATGCTTCGTATGTATCTGAAACTCCTGTATAATGATTTAAATACTATCATTTAATTATTAAAGAATCATATTCCTTGTTATTATATCATATATGGTTCACTTAGGTATTTATATTACCCGTTCATTTGTCAATTCCATGTTAAAGTAGTGTTTTTGGTAAAATTGTTTCATTTGTCGTACATGTTTAGACTTGTGGTTCTTGATATTATTATTACTTATATCATGATTTACTTACTTCCAGAATGTAAAACATGATTTAAATATCATATATATTCAGTATATATATATAATATAGATAAATTAAATGAAACACACTGTTCATGGAGACAGTAGACCATACGTATGCATGAACAATGTTTTCCTTTATTTATTAACTTAAATGGAAGTAAGTAGATGACATATATATATACATATATATACATAAATCTAGTAGCTTAATTATGTCATATATTTCATTATTATTCATTATATATACTTTATAATCATTCTTGAATGGTTAACATGGAGAATGAATCTCATCTCGTCATGGAGATGGTAGTCCATACGTACACACGAGCGATGATATCATTCCCATGATTGTGGAATTGTATTGAAGTGTATGCATAATATTTCAGAATCAATATCACTTTAAAATAATCATATATAGTTATTTATTTACACCATTATACCCATCCAAGTAAGGTGGTGGTCAAAAACAAATTACACCACGGCGTGGAGATGATATTTCGTACGTACACACGCGCGGTGATTTCGTTTTCCATAGGATGGATAGAAGATAAAATCAGGTTGTTTAATATTTATAATAAAATATCAGTATTGTAACACCCCGAGATTTTATGAAAAATATTCTTTTTAATTTCACTAATGTCTTGTGTTGTACAATACACCAAAAGGAGCTTTCACAACATGCATCCTTGACTTTCCTTGCATTACACGCAATCGCGACCTTCCTCGATAGCGTGTGTAGTATGTAATACTGAGTTTCACTAAACAACGATATGCTATTAAAATATTATTAAAACTAGCCGTTAAGAATAGTAATAACCACCTTTTAAAATTTTAGAAATTTTAGCTCTCAAAATGGACTTCATTTTTGGATTCGGAGTATCGAATTTAGCCTAAGGTGAAATTTTGGTACTTTTCGGATAACTTTCATTTTATGATGAATAGTGAAAATTACTAAATTTTAATTAAAAACAACTTTTTTAATCGAAATAATTAATAGTGATAAATTATTAATTTGAGTGGTTTTAAAGTATATTTAGAATATATATTTACAATTCAATACAATGTTGGTCATTGGATGTAATTTCACATTTACACCAGACATAAACAAGTGTTAATCTTTTGATAGTTATTATCTCTTAAAAACACACTATTTGTTGTGACAATGGAAATTAATTATAAAATTAATTAATGCAACTTATATGTTGGGAATTTTGTAAAATAGAAAGCATTTTTGAATTCGGAATATCAATTATAGCTTAGGGTGAAATTTTGGCATTTTTCTGAAAAACTTCAATTTTTGATGAATAGTGAAACTACTAAGTGGTAGTTAAAAAAATTAATTTTTTCATAAATCTTAATTTTACCACTTCTGTGAATGGAATTTCAAAAATTTGAGAGACACGGTTGATGTCAGTAAGTAAAATGTGGTTCAATGAGATGAAAATAATTTTTGGTGAATAGTAACTTTTTACTTTTATTTACCACAATTAAAAGTAAATAGGGTACTTAAGTGTAAAAATGATATTAATATTACCCTAACACATGTCCTAATCCTATTGGACAAGTGTATCTCGACCAAAAACAACCTTAAGTGTAAAATATTATCATTTAGGCCCACTTAGATTAGATTAGGACATTTATTATTATTTAATTAAAAGAAGAGCTAAAAGAGTTAAAATCAAAGTTTATTTACTAAAACATTTTTAAAATAGGGTTATACATAATATAATTTCGACTATAAATATTAATTAGAAAGATAAAAAGATTTACTACATAATGGTATTTTATTTGTAATTTTTATACTTTAAATAATTTAATTTAGTTATGACACAACAATGATGCAGTAATTACCTTTTTAAGCAAATATTAACATAATTGATGTTATAAATGCCCAAATAAATGTAATTTGAAACTTTTTATGACTTAAAATAATTTTATAGGTTAATATGACATGTTATTGGGGATTTAAGTAACTTGGTTCGAACTTATCATTCTGTTAGAAATTTCATAAAAATCATGTACCAAATAGTGTCAAAATTGACATAAATTAGTTTTTAAAACAAATATTTTATTATTAATTGTTATTTAATTCCTAAAAATCTACGGTTTGGCCAAATGACTTAGATAAGGATATATATATTAATAATAAACAACTTGGGGTTATTTTGTCTTGATATAGTAAGTTTATTAACCATATAGTGTAAGAAAACAAAAAGACACGGTAAGAGTTAAATTATTTAACTTAGAGTTAAATATAATTGATAAGGGTAAAATAATAACCTAAACTTGTCTAAATCATATTGGATGAGAGGATTTCGAACCATACCAACTTTAACTTCCAAATAAGACCATTTGGAACCATTATAAACCGAATTTTACCTTAATATAAAATAATATTTTGAGATTTTCCTAAGATGCCCCTCTCCTCCCTTATAAAAGGGCACCTCCTTCCTCTCTTCCTCACACAACTTTGAGCCGTCAAGATTGGCTAACCCCTGCCAAATTCTCCTCTCCACTTCCCTAGAAACATCCTAGAGGTTCTGTTCTTCCTCAAAGACTAATTTTAGTGCCCTAAAAGAAGGTCCCAAAGAAGCACTTCATAGAAGAGGTAATGTCCATTACCGATTCTTTCATCTTTATTTCTTCTTCCACTTCTTCTTCTTTAGTTGTTTCATTATGAAGTAATAACATCAGTATCACTAATATACTGATATGTTATTATAAGTATGAAACAACCCTATTTCACCATCTATCCATCCTACGGAAAAAGAAATCACCACGTGTGCGTACGTACGGAATACCGTCTCCACGCCGTGGTGTAATCTATTTTCCGCCACCACCTTAATTGGATGGGTATAATGGTGTAATGAGTAACTATATATGATTATTATAAAGTTATATTGATACTGAAATAGTATATATACACTTCAACACAATTCCATGACCATGGGAAAGATATCATCGCTCGTGCGTACGTACGGACTACCGTCTCCACGACGCGAAGAGATTCATTCTCAATGATTAACCATTAATGAATGATTATAAAGAATATATAATAAGTACTAATGAAATATATGACATAATAATGATACTGGATTTATGTATATTTATATGTATGTCATCTACTTAATTCCATTCAATTCAATAAGGAAACGAAAACAGCGTTCATGCGTACGTACGGACTACCGTCTCTATGAACGGTGTATTTCTTTCCATTTACTGATTTAATATATATATTTATATTATGAATATATATATATATAAATCATGTTTTATATTCTAAAATTAAGTAATCATGATCTATGTAATCATATGAATAATTACAAGTCAAAACACGGACGACAAATGAAACAATTTTACCCAAAACGCTCTTTAACATGGAATTTACAAAAGAACGGGTAATATAAAGTCATAAGTGAACCATATATGATATCATAACAATGAATATTATTATGTAATAAATAAATGACATTATTTTAATCATTATACAGGAGGTTCAGACACTTACAAAGCAAATCGGACCTAAGGTAAGGGAAAATATCACAATCACATTTTTTTTCCGAGATTGTTTATACTTTGGTATTTACTGGGGTGTATTTTATCATCCACATCCATGTTTACTCAATATGTAATATTATTTCCATCCACCTACAATTTTTTAAATACAATTTTACCCTTTGGTGATTTTATAGTAAAAGATATGAAAGGAATCTTTTGTCGTTTTTCGTACGAGGTACTTTTTGACTTTTCCGACAAAAGTACGAAGAATGTTTTTTTAACTTATACGACACGAATGGATTTTTAAAACATTATTTCCAAGAAGCTTCCTTTACAAGTTTTAAAGTTTATTTTTAATAAAATTCTTTTAGTTTATAATTGTACGAAATTTTTAGAAAGGAAAAGTTTTTTTGAAGCATAAAGGATATTTTCCTCAAGAATGAAGTTCAAGAGTTTTATTAAAATTATTTTCCATATAAGATAATATAGGGTTCTGTTTTTATCTCTATTATTACATGGATTTGATTATGTTGTGATGGAAATATTTTTATGAATTCATTTATCTTATATGAACTGTTTTATGATGTCACGATGTTTAAGATTCCCATTTTTATTACATGGGTTATGCTATGATGTATGGTTTATGATTTTGTGGCACACATAAGAATGGTATCATTATGAGATTGGTGGGACCTATATCTACCTCCAATTCATTGGGTAAAGACTTTATATCTCATGAGATAGACATGGCTGGAATGGTAGGTTATACCGGTTCAGTGAAACAGGACTGGAACGAGGGTGACTCGGTTCAGAAAGGGACTTTGTCCACTAAGATAGTCTTGGCAATGAGTTTTGACTAACAAGAAATGATTCTATATGATTATGTGTGAATGCCACAAAGTTTCATGTTTTAAGTTATGATTATTGTGATTACATTTCACTGCCATGATTTGTCCCATGTTATGAAATTATGATCTCTTTTGCAGGTTAAGATTTCCAAAAGTTATGTGCTTGTGTATACGATGTGATTGATATTTCTTTTGTTTACCCTTACTGAGCATTTGAGCTCACACTTTTATGTTTTCTTTTCCCCAGGATATAAAGAAAGGTTTTAGGTAAAAAAAGGGGAGATCTTTATGGGAGATATTGGAGATCTTTCACCATGATTAGAAGATTACGTTCCGAGTTTCCAAAGACACTAAACTATTATGATCCTTGTGTGTGTGTTTTTTTGTTATGTACTAAGTATTCCGCAAAAGTAATGTAATGTTCATGTACGTCAAGCTTCGGGTCTCTACAGTTGGTATCAGAGGAAAGGTTTAGTCAAACTTTGGAAACTAGGATGCGAAAACGTTAGTGAGATCCCTAGAGATATTTCTAAGGTATGTCTAGGGATGTCCCTAAGGTTAAGTATATGTATAGGTTATAGTACTAGAATTATGCTAACGATCATAGAATTAAACCTAAGATGTTAGATATTGAAGGTACTCTCCCTTTATTATGTTGTTTTCCCTAGCATGATTTTTGCCTCTCACACTATTATTTTTGGGTTTTAGAAAATGGCTGGAAACCAGATGATTCACGATAATGGAGGATATGATGGACAATGGAATGATATTCTTCATGAGAAACCAAATGAAATGGGATTTGGAAGTCCAAACATCATTATTATGCCGAATCAGCAATCTCATAATATGATCAATAAAGTAAAATTTGGTAAGTTTCTTGACTCAGCTAATAAGAGAAAGATGGAGTTTCATGATGATCATAGAGGAAAGAGAGTTCAATTTCCCCTATGTAAATCATGTGGGAAGAGGCATCAAGGAGAATGTTTCAAAGGAACTGGAAGATGATTTGGGTGTGGAAAAGAAGGACACAAAGCAAGTAAGTGTAAAGGAAAAGGTTCAGTTAACACCATGGATGAGGATAATGGTATTGCTACGATATCAACAATGGTTAAATGTTTTAAATGTGGAATGTACGGGCATTATACAAACCAATTCTCTAAGGGAAAGTCTCATGAAGAGAATCAGTATGGTCGTATGGGTAGTATTTATGTTGATGATGATGAAGAGACTACAAATGATATGTGAAATGAAATAATTGTTGAATCTCGGTCAATGGTTTAAGAATGTAGTGGAATGATGACATGTTTATCATGTGTAATGCTGTATAAGTAATCTCATGGTACTATGGAATAAAGAGACATCTACGTATTGTTACACTGTTGTCTTTCCTTGAGTTTTGAAAGTGTATGATTAGTAGTACCAGTATCCATGAAAGGATATTCAGATATTTTTGGAATATAGATGATATGCGCATAATGAAGGTATAAGACGATAATGAGATGTTTGATTGTATTCATGAGCTCATGATTGATATAAGGACAAAGTGATATAATGGTTTGAGTATAAATAATTTTGAGGATTTTGGTTTGTGGAAAGTGTTAACTTTTAACTACATTCATGTTTTCACTAAGGTTCAATGGGTATTCATTCTTCAAGAGAATGCATGATTAAGGCCTTTGAATGTTTGGAATGTGACCAACAAGACATATCTTATGAAATCTGAGGATCAACGATGGTATTAAATCTCTGGTAATCATTTTCACTATATTATGAGAGTGGACTACAATATTATGGATAAGCCTAAATATTGGAATGGATTATGTTGGACATAAGTTAGTATTGTTTAAGGATAGAAGATTTTCGATATTATTGATGGGATGTTATAGTAATGTAGTTTTAGAAAAAGGACAACCTGCAGGACGGGCGAGAGCCCATCGTGTCAGACAAGTATGTGGGAATCGAACCCACAACCGAAGTGCGACTAGCCTTTATCGCTTACCACTGGCCTACAGGAAGTCCCTGTTTAGTAGAAACTAGTTTTATTATATTAAGCAGTATGATATATGAAGTATAAAGTCCATTTTAGGAACCATATATGATTAATCTCACTATAGATCGACTTATGTATATAACTTTTGCTAACCTTTTGTTTGAGACAGATGGAATGACCCGTCATTCTATCACATGATCTGCTAACACTTCACGAATAACAAATTCAACATCATTTATTTAAGATATGAAGTAGAAATTGTTCAAGGCACGAACAACAGTGAGATTGTACCAAAATAAAGTAAGTATTTATTCTAATTCAAATTCTTCAACTTTAGGGAAACGATCTTAAAAACCAAAAATGTTGTCCTAGTGATCTTATATCTGATTAATCAGATGGTACCTTAGATCATCACAAATTTATGGATTTGTGATTGTTGGATTTTCCATAGCCATGTTCTCTACCACTCTTCATCAGAACATGATGGTTAGATTTTTCTTCCATATCCATATTTTCACCTATGTGGAAACCCAGTGATTAGTTTATTTGGGTAACCGTTACATTTCATACTTTCATTTTTAAAGATTGGTTTTGGTATTCCTTTTTACGATGTGGGTTTCTATTAAAGAAACTTTCGAATAGTAAACCATTTATAACCCCAACAAATTTCGAGGGCGAAATTCATTTTAAGGGGGGTAGAATGTAACACCCCAAGATTTTATGAAAAATATTCTTTTTAATTTCACTAATGTCTTGTGTTGTACACTACACCAAAAGGAGCTTGCACAACATGCATCCTTGACTTTCCTTGCATTACACGTAATCGCAACTTTCCTCGATAGCGTGTGTAGTATGTAATACTGAGTTTCACTAAACAACGATATGATATTAAAATATTATTAAAACTAGCCGTTAAGAATAGTAATAACCACCTTTTAAAATTTTAGAAATTTTATCTCTCAAAATGGACTTCATTTTTGGATTTAGAGTATCGAATTTAGCCTAAGGTGAAATTTTGGTATTTTTCGGATAACTTTCATTTTCTGATGAATAGTGAAAATTACTAAATTTTAATTAAAAACAACTTTTTTAATCGAAATAATTAATAGTGATAAATTATTAATTTGAGAGGTTTTAAAGTACATTTAGAATATATTTTTACAATTCAATACAATATTGGTCATTGGATGTAATTTCACATTTACACCAGACATAAACAAGTGTTAATCTTTTGATAGTTATTATCTCTTGAAAACATGCTATTTGTTGTGACAGCGGAAATTAATTATAAAATTAATTAATGCAACTTATATGTTGGGAATTTTGTAAAATAGAAACCATTTTTGAATTTGGAATATCAATTATAGCTTAGGGTGAAATTTTGGAATTTTTCTGAAAAACTTCAATTTTTGATGAATAGTGAAACTACTAAGTGGTAGTTAAAAAAATTAATTTTTTCATAAATCTTAATTTTACCGCTTCTGTGAATGGAATTTCAAAAATCCAAGAGACACGGTTGATTTCAGTAAGTAAAATGTGGTTCAATGAGATGAAAATAATTTTGGGTGAATAGTAACTTTTTACTTTTATTTACCACGATTAAAAGTAAATAGGGTAATTAAGTGTAAAAATGATATTAATATTACCCTAACACATGTCCTAATCCTATTGGACAAGTGTATCTCGACCAAAAACAACATTAAGTGTACAATATTATCATTTAGGCCCACTTGGATTAGATTAGGACATTAATTATTATTTAATTAAAAGAAGAGTTAAAAGAGTTAAAATCAAAGTTTATTTACTAAAACATTTTTAATATAGGGTTATACATAATATAATTTAGACTATAAATATTCATTAGAAATCTAAAAAGATTTCCTACATAATGGTATTTTATTTGTAATTTTTATACTTTAAATATTTAATTTATTTATGACACAACGATGATGCAGTAATTACCTTTTTAAGAAAATATTAACATAATTGATGTTATAAATGCCCAAATAAATGTAATTTGAAACTTTTTATGACTTACACTAATTTTATAGGTTAATATGACATGGTATTGTTGATTTAAGTAACTTGGTTCGAACTTATCATTCTCTTAGAAATTTCATAAAAATCATGTACCAAATAGTGTCAAAATTGACATAAATTAGTTTTTAAAACAAATATTTTATTATTAATTGTTATTTAATTCCTAAAAATCTAAGGTTTGGCCAAATGACTTAGATAAGGATATATATATTAATAATAAACAACTTGGGGTTCTTTTGGCTTGATATAGTAAGTTTATTAACCATATAGTGTAAGAAAACAAAAAGACACTGTAAGAGATAAATTATTTAACTTAGAGTTAAATCTAATTGATAAGGGTAAACTAATAACCTAAACTTGTCTAAATCCTATTGGATGAGCATATTTCGACCCATACCCACTTTAAATTCGAAATAAGACCATTTGGAACCATTATAAACCGAATTTGACCTTAATATAAAATAATATTTTGAGATTTTCCTAAGATGCCCCTCTCCTCCCTTATAAAAGGGAACCTCCTCCCTCTCTTCCTCACACAACTTTGAGCCTTCAAGATCGGCCAACCCTTGCCAAATTCTCCTCTCCACTTCCCTAGAAACATCTTATAGGTTCGGTTCTTCCTCAAAGACCAATTTTAGTGCCCTAAAAGAAGGTCTCAAAGAAGCACTTCAAAGAAGAGGTAATGTCCGTTACCGATTCTTTCATCTTTATTTCTTCTTCCACTTCTTATTCTTTAGTTGTTTCATTATGAAGTAATAAAATCAGTATCACTAATATAATGATATGTTATTATAAGTATGAAACAAACCTATTTAACCATCTATCCATCCTACGGAAAAAGAAATCACCTCGCGTGCGTACGTACGAAATACCGTCTCCACGCCGTGGTGTAATCTATTTTCCGCCACCACCTCAATTGGATGGGTATAATGGTGTAATTTGTTACTATATATGATTATTATAAAGTTATATTTATACTAAAATAGTATACATACACTTAAACACAATTCGACGACCATGGGAACGATATCATCGCTCGTGCGTACGTACGGACTACCGTCTCCACGACGCGATGAGATTCATTCTCAATGATTAACCATTCATGAATGATTATAAAGTATATATAATAAGTAATAATGAAATATATGACATAATAATGATACTGGATTTATGTATATTTATATGTATGTCATCTACTTAATTCCATTCAATTCAATAAGGAAACGAAAACAGCGTTCATGCGTACGTACGGACTACCGTCTCCATGAACGGTGTATTTCTTTCCATTTACTGATTTAATATATATATTTATATGATAAATATATATATATATATATATATATATCATGTTTTATATTCTGGAATTAAGTAATCATGATCTAAGTAATCATATGAATAATTACAAGTCAAAACACGGACGACAAATGAAACAATTTTACCCAAAACGCTCTTTAACATGGAATTTAAAAAAGAACGGGTAATATAAAGTCATAAGTGAACCATATATGATATCATAACAATTAATATGATTCTGTAATAAATCAATGACATTATTTAAATCATTATACAGGAGGTTCGGACACTTACGAAGCAAATCAGACCTAAGGTAAGGGAAAATATCACAATCTCATTTTTTATCCGAGATTGTTTATACTTTTGTATTTACTGGGGTGTATTTTATCATCCACATCCATTTTTACTCAATATGTAATATTATTTCCATCCACATACAATTTTTTAAATACAATTTTACCCTTTGGTGATTTTGTAGTAAAAGATATGAAAGGAATCTTTTGTCGTTTTTCATACGAGGTACTTTTTGACTTTTCCGACAAAAGTACGAAGAATGTTTTTTTAACTTATACGACACGAATGGATTTTTAAAAAATTATTTCCAAGAAGATTCCTTTACAGGTTTTCAAGTTTATTTTTAATCAACTTCTTTTAGTTCATAATTTTACGAAATTTTTAGAAAGGAAAATTGTTTTTTAAGCATAAAGGATATTTTCCTCAAGAATGAAGTTCATGAGTTTTATCAAAATTATTTTCCATATAAGATAATATAGGGTTATGTTTTTATCTCTATTATTACATGGATTTGATTATGTTGTGATGGAAATATTTTTATGAATTCCTTTGTCTTATATGAATTGTTTTTTGATGTCACGATGTTTAAGATTCCCATTTTTATTACATGAGTTATGCTATGATGTATGGTTCATGATTTTGTGGCACACATAAGAATGGTATCATTATGAGATGGGTGGGACCTATATCTCACTCCAATGCATTGGGTAAATATTTTATATCTCATGAGATAGACATGGCTGGAACGGTAGGTTATACCGGTTCAGTGAAACAGGACTGGAACGAGGGTGACTCGGTTCAGAAAGGGACTTTGTCCACTAAGATAGTCTTGGCAATGAGTCTTGACTAACAAGAAATGATTCTCTATGATTATGTGTGTATGACACAAAGTTTCATGTTTTAAGTTATGATTATTGTGATTACATTTCACTGCCATGGTTTATCCCATGTTATGAAATTATGATCTCTTTTGAAGGTTAAGATTTCCAAAAGTTATGTGCTTGTGTATACGATGTGATTGATATTTCTTTTTTTTACCCTTACTGAGCATTTGAGCTCACCCTTTTATGTTTTATTTTACCCAGGATATAAAAAAAGGTTTTAGGTAAAAAAAGGGAGATCTTTATGGGATATATTGGAGATCTTTCACCACGATTAGAAGATTACGTTCCGAGTTTCCAAAGACACTAAACTATTACGATCCTTGTGTGTGTGTTTTTTTGTTATATACTAAGTATTCCACAAAAGTAATGTAATGTTCATGTACGTCATGATTCGGGTCTCTAAAAGTATATAAGTAATACTAATGTTATTACTTTATAATGAGACAACTAAATAAGAATAAGTAGAAGAAGAAAGAAACTTGAGAGAATCAGAAGAAGAGATTACCTCTTCTTCGACGCACCTCCTTTAAGCCAACTCTAAAGGAAGTAGAGTTGATATTTTGAGAAGACCTGAACCTCCGGAATGTTGCTAGGGAAGTGGAGAAGAGAAATGGGCAAGTTTTGGCCGAGATTAAAGGCTCAAAAGGCTGTGAAGTGAAGAGGGAAGGGGTTCCCTTTTTATAAGGGAGGAGAGGGTCACCTTTGGAAAACTTAAAATATTATTTCATAATAAAGGCATATTCGGTTTTTAATAGTTCAAAATTGATTTATTTCAATGATAAGGTGATTATGGGTCTAAAACCTCTCAACCAATAGATTTTAGATAGGTTTGGGTCATTATATTAACCTTATCTTTTAGTTTTAACTCTTAGTTAATTAGATTGACATTTACCCTGTCACTTTGTATTTTTATATTATATAGTTAATAAACTTACCATATACATCCAAGTGACCCCCAAGTGGTCTATTTATGATACACCTATCATTATATAAGTATCGTGGCCAAACATTAGATTTTTATTAATATAATAAAAATTAATAATATAATATTTGTTTTAAAAATTATTTTATGTCAATTTTGACATTATTTGGTAATTGATTTTTGTGAAAGTCATAACAGAATGATTAGTAAAATAAAAGTTAATTAAATCAATAATAACATGTCATATTAACCTAGAAAATTAGTTGAATTCATAAAAAGTATCAAATTACATTTATTTGGGTATTTATAACATCAATTATGTTAATATTTGATTACTAAAACAATTACTACATCATCATTGTGTCATAAATAAATTAAATTATTTAATGTATAAAAATTATAAATAAAATACCATTATGTATGAAATCATTTTAGATTTTTAATGAATATTTATAGTCAAATTTATCTTATGTATAACCCTATATTAAAAATGATTTAATTATTAAACTTTGATTTTAACTATTTTAACCCTTATTTAAATAAATTAATAATAAATGTCCTAATCAAATCCAAGTGGACCTAAAAGGTCATATTTTACTCCTAAGGTTATTTTTGGTCAAATTAAACTTATCCAATAGAATTAGTACATGTGTTAGGGTAATAATAATATCATTTTTAACTTTAATTACCCTATTTACTTTTAACCGTGGTAAATAAAAGTAAAAAAGTTACTATTCATCAAAAATTATTTTCATCTCATTGAACCACATTTTATTCCTTGATATTAACCGCGTCTCTCGGATTTTCGAAATTCCACTCACAGAAGCGGTAAAATTAAGTTTTATGTGAAGTTACAAATTCTCCTAGGAGGTGGGTAAAAGACTGTGAAAAGTTCAATAAAATTTTTATATATATAAAATTATTATAAAATGAATCCAATGAATTACATTGAACTTATATAGGTATTATGTATCAATATTTACATAAAATAAATTTAAATAAAATAAATAATTATTTAAATAAAATTTTAGTTTTTAAATAGTAACCTAGTGTTTTCACTATTCATCAAAAATTGAAAATTTTCAGAAAAATACCAAAAATTCACCCTAGGCTAATTTTGATATTCCAAATCCAAAAATGAAGTCCATTTTCGAAGATAAAATTTATAAAATTTCAAAAAGTGTGTATTACTATTCATAATAGCTTGTTTATATAAAATTTTAATTCATATCTTTGTTTAGTGAAACTCGATATTAAGTACAACACACGCTATTGTGGAAGGTCACGATTGCGTGTAATGTAAGCCAACTCAGGGTTGCGTGTAGTGCAAGACTCCTTTGTTGTTGCGTATAACATAATCCAACCATATTTCATTTATACATTGAATATATATATATATACACTCAATGTTGCGTAGAATAACTACTATCAAACGAACTTGAAATTGTGTGTAACACGATCCAAGAATAGTGTTGCGTATACTGCAAGCTAATACGATCTTGCATATAGCGCAAGATAATCTTTGTGTAGCGTACAATAGAAGATATGAAAGAAATTAAAAAGAATAAATCTCATAAAATCTCAGGGTGTTACAGCCACTTCACATTCATGAGATTGGTTGACGTAATTATGATGGTAATCTACCCCAAGACCTCTTTCTGTCAAATATACTTCACCTAGAATGTGATAGATATGACGTGTATGGTGCCTTAGTCACAACCACCATCTAGTATATACTGTAGAATTTGAATCTCCAATTATATTCTCAACATTCACATTTTTAAGGTAATGATACTATATTTGTTTTACATCAGTAACCTCTTATTCATCATTAGTATGATAAATGTGAGTATTAACAGTATATAAGTAATTTTGCACTTGTTTATCCATGAGTTCATAAGATATCCGCTCATTATCTTCATCATATTCTCCAAGAACTACATTATTTGGACCATTATTATTGATGTTACATCCAATTACCATTATATTATAACAATAATTCATTTTATGATTATTCTAGTCTCTCAACCTGTAGCCTTTTTAATTAGCAACGTATACCAAAAAGACACATTCCATTTCATTCTCCTAAAACTTCACTTAATTTCAGTCCTTAATTTTCATCAAACATATACTAAAAAAACACTAAAATAGCTTATAGTTGATTTATTTTTGAACAATATCTCATAAGATGTTATGTAGTAATTAGACCATAGATACATCTTGTTTTGAATCTCCACATCTATTATTAATCCTTCACCCAAAAAAACATTAACTTATTAAAATAAGAAAGCAATGTTCTTCCCATTTCAAAATTACTTTTATTCATTATTTTAGCAACACCATTTTATTAAGGAGTGTATAGATTGTTTTATTGATGGTTTATTACTTATTTATAATGATAAGATTAAAACTCATTCATAGAAAACAACCTTGAATTAATTTTTATCAATATTCTAATATAAACCATTGACTATATATCATATTTCTTTATAAAAATTCAACACAACTACATAATATATCACTTATGAAGATTAAAACAAAATTAGACATTCTTGATAAATCATAAATAAATTTGATGAAGTATATGTGACCTATATAGAATTGTGATCTTCAACGTTATCTAAGATCATGACATCCCTAGTAACATGTGATGAGTAACCACTATTAAGGATCGATTTTTTCCCATTGAAAGTATTAAGTGTTAATTTAACAAGAAATGATTTTTTGTTTCTATTTTTAGTTTTCCTATTTTCAATAACTTTTTTATTTTTTTTTCTCAAAGAATGGATGTCCATTCCTTAAGATAATAACCTATTTAGTCACATATTGCATAAATCTCCTTCAAAGAAAAATATTTTTATTTGGATGGATAAGTAATATAAATTTATAATCTTTATATTCTTCTTCACTGAATTTCACCACCTTTAGATTGCATACCCCCCCCCCCCCCTCTATGATTTCTTCCTTATATGACTCTATGTAGGAGTACTATTCTACCTAAAAATATAGTATTTATGACCTAAAACTCAATAGAAACAATAGTGGACTCCAAAAATAGTTATTCAATGAATATGTTGAGTCAATAAAATATTTCAATTATTTTTTATTTCTATATTTAGTGATACATTTTCTTTGGATTTTGGGGAAACTTTCCTTTTTATGATTTCCTTAGAATCCTTTATAGAAGGAGTAACATTGTCCTTGTTTTTCTCAACTTAATTCTTCCAAGATTTTCTTTTATGACCTACACTATTAGACATAATATATTTAATGTTATTTTATGTTATATCTTTATGTTTAACCCGAGTTTATGTATAACATTTCACAACATGTTGTGATTTCTCAAAAATTATTTCACACAATTTTATCATAATAAATAATCTCTCATTTTTATTAGGGTTTTATTTTTTTGAAAAAATATTAATGGAGTCATTTTTAACTCTACTACCATTATATCAATATTTTTCTTAGACACTTACAACATTATTTATAGACTATGATTGTTTTTTAAAACTATGTTATATTTATTAGTTCATGGTTTTAGATTGATAATTCTAGGGGAAAAGAACATGGACATGGAACTCACAAAAATTATTTTCCACTTCAAAACCTTATGACTACATGGTATAATCTAGGTTGAAAGTGTTTTAAATTGAATATGGATTTCTTGTTCTTTAATTATAAACCTAAAAACTTATCTATGTTATAATTTTTTATTCAATTAGAATTGAAGGGTGGGTGTGTTATAATAATTTGGTAAGAGTTCATGCATTTTATACCACTTATAATATTTCATTGTTTACATCTGAGTCATTTCCAATTGTGAGTATGAAGTGGGGGTTTATCTTTTTTAACTACACTGATTACTTAAAGGTGTTAATACAAATCTATTGGAAATATGGGATCAAATTTCTAAATGTTGTTGATTATGTTGGTTGTATGACGTTCCCCAGAATTATTATACACTTTACCAATTTTATTCCCCTTCTTTGTTGTGTTTAGAATTGTATTCCACAGTTTATTTGTTTAGTTATTTAATATGTTTAAGATTTATAGTCAGATCAGATTTATAAAGTCATGGAATTCCATCTAATTTACATTTTTTTGTTGTTTCATTTCCATTGTTTTTGTGTTGTTATATTTTTTTTTGATTTCTCTACATCGCTACATTTTGATGCATTTTGGATGCCACTGTTTGTTATTAGAAGCCACTGTCTGTTTGTTGGGGGGATGCTGCTGGGGATTGGGGGGCTGCTTCTGGGGGGTTGGGGCTACCGCAGGGGGCTGGGGGGTGCTGTATGGGGATGGGTGTTGCCGTAGGGGGCTGGGGGGGGGGGGGTTGCTCGGGGTTGGGGGGGGATGGTGTTGGGGGTGGGGGGATTTTGGGGGCTTACATAGGGTCTGGGGGGAGTTTTTCTGTGGGGTTGTGGGGGAGGGGTGGGGGTTGGGGGATGAGGCTGCTGGGGGATGGGGGCTGGGTTCGGGTATGGGTCCAAGCCCTGGTCCATTGGGTTGGGTTAGGTTTTACATATATAACCCAACTAAACTGACCCAACCCCTAGCGAGTCAAGTTGGGTTGGGTCATTTGGGCATGCATCGGTTAAACCGACCCCAACAGGTTGGGTTGGTTTAGGTCAGCTACTCATGGAGTATGTGACCTGATCCAATTTTTTTATTGGGTCCAGCCCCGAAACGCCCTCAACCCAACCCGACCTGACCCATGAACACTCCTACAGTTGAGGGACAACATGAAATTCAACCCAAAATAGAAAATAAGGTGATTTTATGACTAAATAATAATTCAGAACAAACTTGTAAAAAATATAATATTAAATTAGGTGATCTGTGTAGGTTGGGTAGAATATTTCTTGAAAAGTTATCCATTATATCCCTATTTTTTGGATATTGTGGGAAATTGGGATACATTTATTTAGACATTATATGTCCCATTTAATAGAGATTTACCACATACCATTAAAAATAATGGTCCATCATGAACCTGGATGTAGTCTAGGTATTCATAGTAGCACTTCTGGAATTGACGGTGATCCTGGAACAATGGGTGTAGTATTAGATCGAAATAATATGAATCCAATGGCCTCTATTTCAACTGTTTAAGAATTAAATATTAACAATTCCTAGATGATTTGGATTCATAGCAGATAAATGCAAACATTAAAGATTGATTCTAAGTACAAATAAACCTGATCATTTACGGACAATGCCCAACTACAATAATAAAAGGGGGGGGTAATAATATACCAATACTAATGCAAGATAAGATGATAGAGGGATACGTATGAAGAGAAATGTTAGAGAGTATTATTGAACAATAGATATTTGATTGTTAAATAATTGGAGGCAGTAGACATACGGGGGATCGTTTGAGGTGTAATCTCGAGTGGATAATACGAATGTCGCAAGAACATTGTGCATGATCTCCACCATTATATTCCCTACACAGAATCAATCCCATACCAGATCAATGAGCTCACACTTCTATAGATTTTTTTATATTCATCACAACCCATTATTAATGTTAAAAAACATTAACAAATGGGGTCTTTTGTCAGCGATAACAAAAAGTGCTGATAAATGTAACATTTTTTAGTACCAAAAGAAGCGATAATAAAGTGTGACCCTTTATTAGTGATTCTTTTAACAGTGATGAATAGCACCATGAATACTTTCATTTATCTATACATATTTGTATTTTTTAAAATATGATTTATATAACAATATATGTGTGTGTATATAATATATAAATATGACTTATATAAATTTATTATAATAGAAAAAATATTATAAATCTTATTTTTAAAATATTATATATAAAAATTATCAAATATATATTAATCAATGTTTTTTTAATAATTTAAATATATAAAGTAATTAAAAATGTATATATAAACATAATATTTTAATATTTTATTCAAAAAATTATATAAATATATAAATGAATATATATTTATTTAAATATATTTATCTTGAATTTATATATTTATATTCATATTAAATAAGTTAAAATATACACATATATTTGTATGTATGTGTATACATCTGTATGTATGTGGATGTATGTGTACATCTGTATGTGTGTGTATGTATGTGTATGTATGTGTATATATACGTTTGTATGTGTTGTATGTATATATATGTGTTGTGCGTGTGTTTATGTGTATGTATACAGATGTAGGTTTGTGTATGTGTATGTTTATATGTATATGTATGTATGTGATTTTATGCATTTGAACGTGTTGTATGTGTATATATGTGTTTTGTGTGTGTGTATTTATGTGTATTCAGATGTATGTTTGTGTATGTGTATGTTAATATATATTTGTGTGTGTGTGTGTGCATGTATGTGTATGTGTATTTATGTTGATGTGTGTATGTGTATGTGTATGTGTATGTGTATGTGTATGTGTATGTGTATGTGTATGTGTATGTGTATGTGTATGTGTATGTGTATGTGTATGTGTATGTGTATGAGTATGTGTATGTGTATGTGTATGTGTATGTGTATGTGTATGTGTATGTGTATGTGTATGTGTATGTGTATGTGTATGTGTATGTGTATGTGTATGTGTATGTGTATGTGTATGTGTATGTGTATGTGTATGTGTATGTGTATGTGTATGTGTATGTGTATGTGCATGTGTATGTGTATGTGTATGTGTATGTGTATGTGTATGTGTATGTGTATGTGTATGCATGTGTCTGTGTGTGTGTGTGTGTATGTATATGTGTATATATGTATGAATGTGTATGTTTAAACTGTATGTGCATGTTTATGTAGTATGTGTATGTATGAATATGTATGCACATGTTTGTGTATGTATGTGTACATACATGTATATAATTGTATGTATGTATGTGTATGCATGTGTGTACATGCATAAGCATGTATGTGTATGTTTGTGTATGGGTATGTATGTGTTTGTGTTTGTGTATGTCTATGCGTATGTATGTGTGTATGTGTATGCATGTTTGTGTATATGTATATGAATATATCATTATATAACAAGAAAAGCCGTTTGTTTTTTCAATATGACATATCACATTATAGCATATGTACACACACACACACATATATGTACACACAATCACATAAAAAGTATTTTGGGTTTTCAATTGTAATTAATGTAATTTTATATAGAAACATATATATATATATATATACATTTAACATTTTTTTGTAATTTTTTCAATTTTTAATATTCATCTATTCATTTTTAATTCTTTATAATTAATATTTATTATATGTTTGTAATTTTAATAATTAATATTTATTTTAATACCTTTTTGAATTTAAATATTTATATAATTATTATTTATTCATTTTTAATTGGTAATTTATTGTGAATCTCCTGTATTTAAATAAATTTTTTAATTTTTATTCATTTTTATTTTAATATTTATTCATTTTTAATATTTTGTAGCTAGTATAATGAATATTTGTTACTTTTTAATATTTTTTATAGTTTATTTAATTTCAATTATTAAATTTTATTCACTTTTAACATTTATTCGTTTAATATTATTTATTAATTTTTAATGTTTCCATAATTTATTTAATTAAAATTATTAAATCATTTTTTAGAATTTTTTTATTTATCCATCTTTAGTAATTAAATTTTATTCCTTTTTAATATTTATTAATTTATTGTTACTTATTTATTTTTAATACTTATTTAATTTTAATATCTTTGAATTTCTTCATTTTTAATATTTTGTTCATCTAATATTTCTATAATTTATTCCCTTTTAATATTTATGTATACATTTTTATTTATTAATATTTAATTTTTTTAATATGTTTTTAATTTACATAATTAAGATTTATTAATTTTATTTCAGTATTTTTATTTAAATCTTTGTATAATTACCATCTATTTATTTTTAATTAGGAATTTATTTTATTTTATTTTAATTTAAATCTGATTTTTAATATTTATTCATTTTTATTTTAATGTTTTTTTATTAATATTATTTTTGTAATATATATAATATATACACTTTTAATATTTTTATGACTTACATAATTGTATTATTCATTCGTTTATCATAATATTTAAACATTTATCATAATATTATCACATTTATTAATACATTTAATATAAAAATATTGTTTATCTATGTAAGAACTCAGAACTTCTTTTCAAGTATGTTCTTCTTTTTTCATGAGTTTTTTAGAAAAGATGAGTTTTTGGAAATTTTTGAAGTACACGCCGTGTACTTTATGAGTACACTCCGTGTACTCAGTTACCGTGGGTAGCCATGTGTTGGCCGTGTAGCAGCCTTGCACATGGCCGTGTGGGGTGACCTGGAGGCCGCCTAAAGTGGAGTACGAAAAAGTCATATACACGCCATATGCTTCCAAAGTACATGCCGTGTATTTTCTTTTTTTTTCAATAAAAGCACTGGGGTCATGTCTGACGGACAGAACCGTCTCCTTCTCAACCTAGTTCTTCTGAGAGCATCGAGCAGCCGTGGATCTTCGACGATCCCCCGAGCGAGCGTCCGTCCTCCGAATCAAACTCCGTCGGTTGCGTTGGAATCGCATCGGTGAGTTTTCTCTTCTCCTAGAGCTCCATCCCTTGATTTATCCTTTTTTGTGAGTTATCATGGGTTGAAATTTTTATATGTTTTCATAGATCTACACTATTCTAAGGTGATTAAAGCCTCTATGTTCAAGTATATTGATTTCCCAACACCAAGGTAGGTGGTTTGTGCCTTTCTGTAGAAAGACATTGAGTTTTATGTGCAAATTTTACCAATACTAATGAACATGGTTTTGTGCATTTACCATTTTTCCCTATTGTTTTTTCTTCTTTGCTTGTATGCTTGAGTAGAGGTTATTGATTGTGAATAGGGTGTTTTGATGTGCTTTAGATGTTTTTCCCATGCATGTTATGCCTGTTTGACCTTTGGGTCTAGATTCCATGTTAGGCTGCTATTCACTTTCCCATTCCTAATATTGTAGGATGGTGTGACTGTTGTTTTGATATGCTAATATGCTGTAGAATTGTATCCAAGTAGTTCTTGAGGTTTAATTTGGCCGTTACGCAATGCTATACTTGTTGTTTTTTACATAGGGTCGTGAGAACCTAGTATAGTAGACCATAGGGAGAATGGACGTAAGGGCTTCTCCAGAGTGTCTTTTATAATATTACGATGCGAGACCACATGGGGAATTGATTTTGAGCGCTTCCTCAAAGAGTATGTAGTTCCTCAACGTGGGCCATAGGGGGAATGAGATGTTGAGTGCTTCCCCAGAGCACCTTTAGTACTGATATGAGACTATAGGGGGAATTGACGTTGAGTGCTTCCTCAGAGAGTCTATACTTTAGCTGAACCAGAGGGGTGAGACTATGTGGGCTTCCCAGAGGGTTTCTTGTATCTATTAGGTAGGACTAGAGGGGATAGGCTGTGAGTACTTCCCAGAGGGTTACCTGTTTGCGATTACATGTTTTTATTAGTTGTTGCTTGATATCTGAAACCGTGGATTGTTAAAGTTGAGTACTTCCTTGTTTACTGCTTTCTGCACTTTTACCTGCCAAATATTCACTGACTGTTAGGCATAGATCTTATGGTGTTTTCCTACTAGGATTTATCTCACACCCTATTTGGGCCATGCTTTTGGGCCCAAACAGATTATATTGTTGCTGGTATAGATAAGGGAAAGAACTGTTCTACTTTAGGTACTTGATTATTGTGGAGTTGGAGAGCATGGGACCAAGCTATGGCTTGCGATGCTGAGGAGTTTATATGATTTATTTTCACTTTGGTTTAGCACTATTGTATTCCATCATTGTGACTTTTTTTGCTATTTTCCTAGACATATGTATCATGAATCATTTTATATATGTTCTCCAGTTGTTTATCATCTCATTCTTCCGCTGTTTACTGTTGTTGGATATTAACTACTTCTACTATTGTATATTTGTTTCTCTTCCCCTGGGTTACTCTGCCAATGATGGCATAGTTTCCACACTATCACACCCAAATCTCTCACTACTAGTCGGCAGCCTTTGGCGTTAGGGGAAATGCGCTTGAGGCCATGTGACCAACCGGGTATGGGGTGCCTCTGGGTGGCTTCCGGAACTGAGACATTACAAAGTGGTATCAAAGGAATTATTTTCTATTGACTTGCTGTTTGGAGCCTTTAGCCAGGGATAAGACAGAATAGGTACTTGTTAAAAAGTTGTGCCAGGGAGTAGCTAACCCGTGTACAGGGAAAAGCCAATCTACCTCATTTTTTGTGATTTTTCTAGTTTGAAATTTTACAATTGATTTAATTTCACTGTTGAGTGATTCTCATATATTGTGCTATTACCATTAATGTTATTGAGGTTATATTTTTGTCACAACCCAATGAGATGAGGGTATTCCATCTCATCCATCATATAGACACTTTCTAGAAATCACATGTCATGTATTCTTTCCATGCCATCTGGGATGCATTAGCGATTGTATGTTGTTGTGATAGATGTCATATAGAATATACATGCTGTTGTGATAGATGAATTGATAAAAATACCTATTGTTTGATAGGGTATTGTTTTTGTAAGGTTTTTCCTGAATGAACGCCAAACTTTGGTTCTTGAGGTGTTATGGGAACTCATGGACCAGAATTTAGCAGATCATTGACTTGTTTACCTTGTTTGTAACTTATATAAGATGCCATGATTTGATTCGTGGGGAGTATGGGCCCTCATAGCTCAAAATTTGGCACCTTCAAGGTTCGTTGCAGTGTTTTTCTTGGTTCCAGATAAGTTTCTGAGGCTTAATATCTAGAAAAACCCAGAATACTCGCCATGTAATTTTAACTACACTCCATGTGTTCTTCTGTTCGGGAAGAAACTGTTTTTCATAAGTGCACACTGTGAACTTTATATACACACTGTGTAGTCTCTAACCGTGTCACAGGCCATGTGGGCAGAGACATGGGATGGGGAATTTTTTACAGGAACACGCCGTGTACGAGTTGAACATGCCATATAGTGTAATGCTAGGAACCCGACCATGTAGCTAACAACACGGGTCAGTGGAGTCTCTTCTTAGACACACCGTGTCCACCTTAAACACGCCGTGTAGTCTGACCCATGTACCTGGCCATGTCACTAAAAACATGAGTCGGTGTTATCCTTTCACATACACATGGTGTCCGACTTGAACACGCCGTGTAGTGTGAGCCATGTGTCAGGCTGTATCACTAACAACACGGGCTAGGTGAGGCTTGTCTAGTACACGCCGTGTCTACAGAGAACATGCTTTGTAGTCTTGTATTGGGAGAGCGGTGTGGTTTAGACATGTAGAAGGACTCGAGAAGGGGGAGAGGATTCAAGTACACGCCATGTGTGAGGACAACACACCGTGTGTATGGGTTGTTACACGACCAGTTGTGGCAGGATTACATGACCATATAAATGACTTAAGGGAACATGCTGTGTAGTAATTTTACACACCGTGTATTCATATTTTGGTAAAATTTATTGCTTTCCTTCTCCTGTTTCCTTCTTATACTTATAGTTTTCAGTCCTTGATAATGTTAATCTAAGTTGTGCGTTTGAAATTTCATAGTCATTCCACCGAGACGTCCTCCGTTTTTCTGCCAGTTATAGGGTAGTGATCAGATGCCGGATGTGGCTAATTAGGGACTTCCTACAGATCTTACTGTAGTGCCAGTCTTGGAAATAGTATTTATACCTAATAATGGTTCTGATTCACAATTCAAGGAAGGATTTATGAGGATAAGGCAGACCTTTCAAGGGGCACTAGCTCCTGCCCCATCGATGTTAGAATTGATGCAGGTTTTTCAGCAGCAACACCCTCCCACCTTCAAAGGGGAAAGAGGACCTCAGGCTGTAGAGTCATGGCTGGAAGCCATGCTGACAATCTTTTACCATTTGGAGAGAGGAGGGTCAAGTTCGCTACTTACATGCTACGAGATTCCTCCAAGAGAAGGTGGGATGTGATCTCAGAGGCGGGGCATTAGCAGGTTATGGCTTGGGAGGAGTTCTAGCACATCTTTTATGACTACTTCTATCTGGAGAACCTAAGGGCCAACCTAGCCTGGTATTTTACGATTATAGAGTAGGGAACTCTTTATATTATGGATTATTCCTCACGCTTCACTGAGCTTCAGTGCATTATACCTTTCCTAGGGGGAGATGGGTTGTTCCTAGCGAGGAAGTTTGAGGATGGTCTCAAACATGACATTCGTTCCCAGGTGAACATCTTCAGGTTGACTTCCATCACTTCTATTGTCAACCATGCATAGATCTCAGAGTGCAATCTGAGGGATTCTAGAGTTATGAGCCATGGAGACTCAACATCTGGAGTTAGAATCCCTCCTACTGACAGTAGGATGCACCACAGGGAGTCTTTACGTGGTTATATGAGGAGGTGAGAGACATCTTCTGGTATCCAGGTAGTATGCTACCAGTGCGGGAAGAGTGGGAATATGAGGCCTCAGGGCTAGAGAGACCTAGTGGAGTGTCAGTCTTGCAGAAAGATGGGTCACCTTCAGTGCTTATGTTAGATATTTTCACCAGCAGCTGGTGATAGGGGTTCTTCTATGACTCTGCGTTCTGGAGTAGCACCACCAGTTTCTTACTAGTCTGGGAACTGGAGTTCTTTTGGCCATTCAAGTCGAGGTGCGGGTCATGGTCATGGTGGTAAGTCGCTAGTCTTTCAGTGACAACAGAGTGTATCAGCTCAGAGTGGTCAGGTAGGGTCACAGGGTCATGGAGCAGGCCAGACCATTATAGTGGAGCAAACCCAACCTGAGTAGGATCCCAGACCTCATACAGTTCGTGGTATGATCCTAGTTGCCTCATTTTTATCTTTATCTCTTTTTGATTCAGGGGCTTCCCATAGCTTTATATTTGTTTTTGTTGTGGAGAGCCATGTGCTCTTTATCTTTTCCTCTACCAATATCTTGACGTTAGACACTCCGTTGGGGACTAGGATGACTATTGTACGTCAATGCAAGGAGTGCCCTATAGAGGTTGGTGGGTGTCACTTCTTGTGGGATCTCTATATTCTAGAGATGATATGCTATGATGTCATTCTCAAAATGGACTGGCTAGTTCCTTTCCAGGAAGTTGTCGACTGTTATCACCATAGGGTGAGTTTCATATCACCATTGCGCAGATTGTTTCTTCATAAGGTCAAATGGTATGTTCAGGTGAGTAGAGCGAGTCTAGAGAATCATGGGTAAGGAGGAGTTACAACCCAGATTACTAGTCTATATCTGGATGATCAGTGGACTTCACAGTTATACTTCCCTCTAGCTGTGGATCGTTTCAGGGAAATCTTTCCAGAGGACTTTTTAGGTTTTCCTTCGGAGTGAGAGGTGTAATTTTCTATTGATATTGTTCCAGGAGTGGCACCAGTGTCCATTCCTCCATATAGAATGGCTACACCAGAGTTACAGGAGATTAAGAAGCAGTTGGAGGAGTTGTGGGAAAAGGGTTTCATCTGACCCATTACTTCTTCTTGGTGATCTCCTATCCTGTTTTCGAAGAAGGAAGATGGTACTATCAGGCTTTGTGTGGATTATCGGAAGTTGAACCAGTTGATGGTCAAGAACTGATATCTCTTTCTCCAGATTGGTGATCTTTTTTATCATCTTCAAGGAGATCGAGTGTTCTCTAAGATTGATTTGATGTATGGTTACCATAAGTTTCATGTTAGACCATATGATATACCTCTTATATCCTTCTGGAGTAGGTATTGTCAATACGAATAAATGGTTATTCCATTTAGTCTCACGAACATGCCTGCAGTTTTCATTGATCTGATGAACCGACTGTTCCATCCTTACTTGGATTATTTCATGGTTGTTTTTGTGGATGATATCTTGGTTTACTCTCACACTCAACATGACCATACCACCCATCATGATATTGTTTTGAGTACACTGAGGGAGAATCAGTTATATTCTGAGCTCTCAAAATGCCACTTTTGGATGGCTCAAATTCAATTCTTGGGTCATGTTATCTCAGAGATAGGAGTATCAATAGAGCCAGAGAAAGTGAGAGAAATAGTTTCCTGGGAGAAGATTAAGAACATCTTTGAGGTGCGGAGTTTTCTAGGGCTAGCTAGATACTATAGTCGCTTCATATTGGACTTTTCACGCTTAGTAGCACTACTGATGGGTATGACTAAGAAGGGTGGAAAGTTCTTATGGTCAGATCCTTGTGAGTCAACCTTTCAAGAGCTTAAAGGGAGGTTGACTTCAACACCATTACTAGTCTTTCTAGAGCTGGGAAAGAGATATACTGTATACTTTGATGCTTCAGGTATCGGGTTAGGAGTTATGCTTATGCAGGGAGAATGAGTCGTTGCATATGGGTCTCGGTAGTTGAGGCCACATGAGAGTAATTACCCGAAACCCGACCTCGATTTTGCTGTAGTTGTTCATGCCTTACACTGTTGGAGACATTATCTTTTGGGTGAGCATTTTTTGGTTTTCACCAACCACAAAAGTCTCAAGTACATCTTTACTCAGCGTGATCTGAATTTGAGACAGTAGAGGTGGGCTGAGTACCTACAATCCTTTGACTTTGATCTTTCCTATACACCGGGGAAGGAAAACTCAATGACTGATCCGTTGAGCATGAGAACTCATATACAGGTAGTTTAAGACTCCAATAGTGAGTGGTAGCTTATGGATATGTTCTATAAGATTCATTTGGAGGTGCACGACAGACAGGGGCAGAATTTCCTTTCTTCTGTAGTTGTTACCTCTAACCTTCTTGATAATGTACGAATGAGGCAGCTATTAGATTCAGAAGGCCTAGTCCAAAAGGAAAGAGTGTTTGGAGAGGACACTTTTCCTGGATGGACCCTATGCGAGGATGAGATATTGAATTTCAAGGGGAACGTATGAGTGTCAGTAGATATATGTGAGGAGTTGATGCGGGAATTCCATTCCTCAATTTGGGAAGTTCATCCTGGTGTCACCAAAATGTATCGTGATCTAAACTTTCATTATTGGTGGTCAGGTAAATACGGATGTTGCAAGTTTTTTCATGAGGTGTTCCACTTGTTAGAAGGTGAAGGTGGAGCATCAACGACCAGCAGGGCTTCTACAGCTGTTACCAATTCTCGAGTGGAAGTGGAACGACGTCACGATGGATTTCATGACAGGGTTACCGAGCTCACCTCGTGGGAATGATGCAGTATGGGTTGTCATTGACAGACTTACTAAGGTCTATCACTTCTTTCTGATCAAGGAGACATTCAGTGTTGATGACCTGGGATGATTTTACATCTGTGAGATTGTATGTCTTCATGGAGTTCCACACTCCATTATCTCAGACAGGGATACACGTTTAAATTCTCAAGGCTGGAAGAGGCTACATAAAGATTTGGGTACACAGGTGATTTTGAGTACATCCTACAAACCTCAGACAGATGGCCAGTCTGAGTGTACGATTCAGGCGCTTGAGGACATGCTCCGAGCATGCACCCTAGATTTTTCAGGTTCTTGGGAGAAGTATATACCTCTTGTGGAGTTTTCCTACAATAAGAGTTTTCAAGTAACTATTCAGATTGAACCTTATGAGGCCTTGTACAGTAGGCCATACCGATCACCCTTATTTTGGCTGAAGGCAGGAGAAGAAGCTATGCTGGGTCCTCATCTTGATTAGGAGACCACAGAGCAGATAGAGTTGATTCAGAAGAGAATGGCTACTGCACAGTCTCGTCAGAAGTCTTATCCTAGTCAGTGGAGATGAACTCTAGAGTTCAAGGTCAGGGATCAGGTTTTTCTTTGTGTCACACCAAAGTTGGGACACAAGAGGATTAAGAGATAGGGTAATATTTTTCTGAGGTATGTCGGGCCGTTTGAGGTGTAGGAGAGAGTTGGACCAGTGGCCTATCAGTTTCAGTTACCTCAAAGGTACCAGGATATGCATGAAGTTTTCCATATTTCTTAGCTTAGATGTTACATTTCAGACCTATCTCATGTTTTCCAACCCATGGATGTTGAGTTTAAAGTGGATGCATCCTTCGAGGAGCATCCTATCCAGATTGTTGATCAAAGTACGAAGTTTCTTCATGGCCGGTCTATTCCTCTGGTATGGGTGCTATGGCAACACGGGTGAGTGCATGATGAGACTTGGGAGAGTGAGGCTGATGTATGATCGTAGTGGCTAGAGCAGTTCGAGGTTTCTACTTCTACACCACACTAGGGAAATTCGGGGATGAATGCTTTTAAGGGGGGAAGTTTGTAAGAACCCAGACCTTTTTTTAGGTATGTTTTTCTTTTTTAGGAGTTTTTGAGAAAATAGGAGTTTCTTGAAATTTTTAAAGTACATGTCATGTACTTTATGAGTAAAATCCATGTACTCAGTTATCATGGGTATCCGTGTGATGGACTTGAAGATGCCTTACAAACGGTCATGAGGGGTGACCTGTAGGTCGCCTAAAGCGAAGTAAAAAAAAGGAACGTACAAGCTGTGTATTTTATTTTTTTTCATTAAATGCACCAAGGTTGAGTTTGATGGATAGAACCGTCTCCTTATCAACCTAGTTCGTCTTAGATCTCTTGAGCAGTTATGGATCTTCGACGATCCCCTGATCTAGTGTTTGTCCTCCGAATCGAACTCTGTTGGTTGCATTGGAATCACATCGGTGAGTTCTCTCTTCTCCTAGAGCTCCATCTCTTGATTTCTCCTCTTTCGTGAGTTATCGTGGGTTGAAAGTTTTATATGTTTTCATAGATCTATGATGTTCTAAGGTGATTCAATCCTCTAGGTTCAAGTATATTGATCTCCCAATGCCAAGGTAGGTGGTTAGTTCCTTTCTGTAGAACGTCTTTGAGTTTTATGTGCACATTTTACCAATACCCATGAATAGGGTATTTCACATTTAATGTTTTTACCTATTGCTTTCCTGCTTTGCATGTATGCTTGAGTAGAGGTTATAAATTGTGAATAGGGTGTTTTTATGTGCTCTGGATGTGTTTCCCATGCATGTTATGCCTGTTTTGACCTTTGGTTCTAGTTTTCCTGTTAGGCGGTCATTTATTTTCCTAGGCCTAGTATTGTAGGGTGGTGTGACTGTTGTTCTGATATGCTGATATGCAATATAATTCTAGACAACTAGTTATTGAGGTTTACTTTGGCCGTTACACGATGCTATACTTGTTTATTTTTACACAGGACTATGATAACCATTTGTAGTAGACCATAGGGATAATGGACATAAGGGCTTCTCCAGAGTTTCTTTTATAATATTATGATGTGATACCACAGGGGGAATTTATGTTGAGTGCTTCCCCAGAGAGTATGTAGTTTCTTGATGTTGGCCACAGGGGGAATGAGACGTTGAGTGCTTCCCCATAGCGCATTTAGTACTGATACGAGACTATAAGGGGAATTGACGGTGTGTGGTTCCTCAGAGAGTCTATACTTTAGTTGAACCAGAGGGGTGAGACTGTGTGTGCATCCTAGAGGGTTGCTTGTATCTGTTAGGTAGGACCAGAGGGGATAGGATTTTAGTACTTCTCAGAGGGTTACCTGTTTGTGATTACCTTCTTGGATTAGTTGTTTTTTGATATCTGAATTTGGGGATTGTTACTATTGAGTACTTTTTTATTTACTACCTTCTGCACTTTTACATACCATATATTCACTAACTGTTAGGCACAGATCTTGTGGTTGTTTCCTACTGGGATTCATATCACTCCCTATTTGGAACATTCTTTTGGGCCCAAAAATATTATATTGTTGTAGGTATAGACAAGGTAAATGGTTCTTTTACTTCAGGTCCATGATTGCTGTGGAGCTGGAGAGCATGTGACCAAGCTATGGCTTACGATGCTGATGAGTTTATCTACTTTCTTTGCACTTTGTTTTAGCACTGTTGTATTCCAAAATTGTGACTTATATGGATGTTTTCCTAAAAATATGTATCATCCATCATTTTATATATGTTCTCCAGTTGTTTATTATCTCAGTCTTCTGTTGTTTACTATTGTTTGATATTTACTGCTTCTGCTATTGTAAATTTGTTTCTCTTCCACTGTGTTACTCTGCAGATGAGGGAATAGTTTCCCCACTATCACACCCAAGGCCCTCACTACTAGTTAACAGCCTCTAGCATTTGGGGAAATGTTCTTGAGGCTATGTGACCAACCGGGTATGGGGCGCCTCTAGGGGGCTTCCGGAACCAGGATGTTACAATCTATTTTTAATATTTTTTTTAATTTATTTATTTTTATTATTCATTTTTATATAATTAGTTATTTATTTTATTTTTTAAATTTAATTTTTTATTTTTATTTTCCACATGAATTTATAATCACTATATATGGCACTGATAAAAAATACATTTATAAATGCTTATTAATTGGAACTAATAAAGGTCTGATTTATCAGTGTGTTTTTAGTGTTGATAAATTTGTATTTTTATCAACACTAAAAAAACACTTTTAATATACATTCATCGACACTTTTTGTTTTAGCAATGAAAAATATTTAATTCATCAGCACTTTTTACTAGAGCTGATAAAATGCATTCCCCTATTTTAAAAGAACCTTAACTGAGACCACCCCTCCTCATTCCGTTTAAGCTATTGTGGAAGTCGAATTCCGAATTCACCACCTTCCAATCTTTTGAATGAATCGAACATTAAATCAAATGTATGTTATTCCTTACTCATTTTAATAACTCTTTCATTATTTTCATGATTTTTCTATTCTTCTCATTGGGTTCTTCTTGTCTGTGTGATGTTTTGGAACTGCTTTCATGATTCTTTGTTCTTCCCCTTATTTCTTCTCTTATGATCAATGTTTCGCCCCTTTATCATATGTTTTTTGGTTGTTCTTCTTATGATCAATGTTTAACCCTTTTTTTCATGATTTTTGGTTCTTTTTTTACAATTTTTGGGTTTTCATTTCATTTAACCATTTTTCATAATAATCAAAGAACTTTTTTTCTTACTACGAATTTTAAAAAACTCTCATTAGCATTCTCCTATTACTAATTATTTTCCTTTTTGATGAGATGTCTAATATTGGATTCCATGTATTATAAATTCAAAATAAATATGAAAAAATAAATACATTCAATATGATTGAATGATTTAATGCCCAAAAACCATGGGTATTAAGGTGCATATTCTAGAGATATTAATCATTTTGATTATATTTCATATATGTTAGATGTTATATTTGTATCATACATTTTTGTTGATGTTCACTTTTTGAGAAGAAAAATGGAAATAGTTAAAATAAAAGATCACCTTCATATGGGAAATAGAGTAAGGGTTATTAAAACCGTAGGAACCAACCTTCTACCTTTTCTGAGTGGATTGATTTTGGTATTATAAAATTGATACAAAGTGATGGAGCCTTAATTTCATGAGTATTTTCACATCCATGTTTTTTTTATTTATTGTATGTTTAATGATGTTTTGTGCTTTAATTTAGTTATTTGTAATGTTTTGTTCAATTTGTTGTTAATTTCTATGTTAATGATTTTTATGTTTAATTTATGCCTTTATGTTCAAATTATAATTTTTGTCGATTTTTGTGGTTAGTATTTAATTTTGAAGTTTTTTTAAGTTATTAACCTTAAATGTCATTATTTAATTTCTTTGTTTACATTTTAAATTAATTAAATAGTAAATTTCAGTTTAATTTTATTTATAATTTAATTACTTAAATGATTTAATATTTTAGTATCTTTAATTCATAGTTTAATTCATAATTAATTTTTATCATCCTTTAGTATTAATTAATTATTTTATTATTTTAAGTAACTAGAATTTTTTCTTTTTTATTTTGTAATTTTAAAAATAGTTATTTTTGAAATTTGAATTATATATATATAAATTTATTTATTTATACTTATTTAATGAATTATTTTTAATTTAATTTATTATTTCGTTCTCTTTGTAGGTACAACTACATAGCCTTTTTTACAGGCCACCTCACCTAGCCAATCTCAAGTGATAGGGACGTAGCTGTTTTGAAGAGAGTTGCACGTAGCTAAATTTTCCAAACCTTTATGGATTATTGAGGGTAGCGGAAACACTAATACGGATCACTGGAGGTGATCACAAGAAAAAAAAAATATAGCAACAACACGGTATTTATTTCTTCTCTCTTCTAGTAAAATACAATAAACATGAACCTCCCTATTTATAGGGATATATCCACACACCAAATAATTGATCGAAACAGAGATAAAAAGGTACAAAACCTGTTGTAGTAGGTGCTGCTCAATCTTCTGAAGCCACACACGCCAAGCATCCTTTGTTGAAGATTGAGCGAACCGCTATTCAAATCGAAAAACATATGAGTTTAAATGATGGTAAACTCTAATGTTTCGATTCAAGATTGATGATGGGATCTAATTGAACCTTGATGAAGATTGAAGATGAAGAAGAAATCACCATGTCGATGAAAATGAAATGTGGAAGATTGAGCTTGAGCCACATCCTTTGAGGATTATTTGAGGAAGGTTGATGAAAAATATGAACTTTTGATAAAAAATAATTTTAATACAGATCTACATATATTGATGCTTTGTCTGAGCTTGTTGAAGTCACTGACCGGTAGATGATGACTGATTGAAGCCGAATCCATGTTGAAGACACTCATCCTTGTGAATCAATAAGTATATCAAAGAAGCTTCCACTAAGTACCCTACTAATTCCAGGATTGATAACGAATATGAGGCATGTCATCAAAGCTTCCCTGGTCGAAGCAGTTAAATTCCACTGCTGGTGAGGCCGAGTTTGGTAGTCAGTGTGTTTAAGAGACTGAGATCAATCCCGTGAAGATGAACTGAGATGGAGTTTTGGAGTTTCATATTAGTTGAGTTTGAAGAAGTGGATTTGGGTTGATGTATGTTTCTTTCAGACTCAAATTGGTGATTTGAAGTGAATTTGTTTCTTCAGGCGTTTTGTGAGTGGCTTTATGCTGAGTAAGTTTGAATTTTGAGTCTTGTATGTAGTGGTTAGGCATGGGTTGGTTCCAGACAGACTGGTTTTAAATGATTCGGTGACTATTAGAGGAATTTTTGATATGAAGGTTTTTGTCAGAATTAGTTAGAGAGTTCTTGCTAAAATAACATGATTTGTGATAGAAGTCAAGAAAAAAATCATTTCATTGGACAATCATGAATTTAAGTTGTGTTTTTTTGGATGATGTTTGGGATGTGGGTAGAGGATGACAAGCATAGGAGGAGCTAAATTTTGGATTTGAAGATTAAGGGGAGACTTATTGTCTTATTTTTTCACTGTCTTTGAATTTACGACTTTGTAATACATTTCTATTGTGGGGTCTGACAAAAACAATTATTTACTCAGTTAAAAATATAGTAAAGTAGTTAACCTAGATTTGCTCCAGAGAGGAGCGCACATCAATAAAGCTGTCACATTTAATTAAAGGGAAAATGTGGTGTTTTTTAAATTGTATGATTTTGAAAATAACAGAAAACAAAAAAAAATTAAGGAAATAAATCTATGGAAAATATTAACAACAAATTAAAAAAAAGTGATAAAAAACTGTTATATGATAGGGGTGATCAGACCAGAGTTGGTTTTCCAAGTGTAATTTCATCCTAGTTCCAATTTATCAAATTCTCTTATGCTAAGTTGGTAAAAATGAGATTCTACAATCACTTCATCTCACTCCCTTGGTCAAATGGTAATGGTGATAATAAACCTTACCAAAATATCATCTTGGTCTACACTCCATACAATTTGTGGTAGAGTTATAGAGAATACCTTCAATTGACTTAGCTAATTCTCAATCAGATCTTGTTTATCCTAAACAATCAAGAAGGTCCACTACTTCTCCCACACGTAATGATGATCGCAATGTACTTCACCATCAATCCCTGATCAATAACATCGTATATAAAACAAAACATAGTGAAGGGAGTTATTGATCATTGACCAAAGAAATAATAACAATAGAATCTAAAATCAAATACAATCATACATGATAATGAAAACTGCTATTAAAAACTGAAACCGGCTTCATAGAAGAGATAATGAGATGTTAAACCATCAAGTGCAAAAACTTAAGAATTATAAAAAGGAAAACCTATCCTTCCCCAAGAACATATAATTTTAACCATATATGTTAAGGGTATACATAAATAAGGGGGGAGAAGAAACCATTACAAAACTAAGAAGAAAAAAAGAGATAAAATAAATAACATAATATTTTCTGCTCCAGAATATGTCCATCATAAGTTTATTTCGGTTCTGTCCCCCATATGGTTGAAAATAGTCAACGAAACTTCTTAAAAGTTGTTTGGAATTGAGTTGTCTATCAACCCTAGAAATTTCAAATCCTTTTGACACATTTATAAGAAGTTAAGGCCGACTTAATAAATTTTTCCTTTTATGTTTGGAGAATACTTTTCCACCTACACCACTTTGACTCATTCAAGGGTTTCCTTAATGGGTGCATTGATCCATGAAATTTAATTTCTACCTGAAACATAAAGTATTCTTTCAAAACCAGATGTAATCACTTCATTTAGAGGTCAGTATCATGAGATATGCCATATTTAATGATGTAGGGTTCATTCTTCTGGACAAAATAAATTTTCAACATAATTTATTTGTTTGGGCTTAGAGGATTTTGAATGGTCTCTAGGTCGAAGAAGTTTAATTCCACAAAAAAAAAGAATCCTAAAAAATAATAATAACTCCATTTGGATCAAAATTGTAAAATTTATGCTTGAAATACTAGGGCGATGGAAAACTGTTGAATTTCCAAAATTAACTAATTTTCACATTTTAGCTCAAAACTCACCAAAAATCCTAAAATGATGCAAATAAAATCAAATTGATTAATTTTCTGGGATTAAATAATTGAAAAACATATGAATAATTATTAAAATATTAGATTTATCAATTCCCCCCACACTTATCACTTATAATCCCGGACAAGTAAGAATTAAAATTAAATCAATGAAAATTCAAAACACATATCCATGAGATCCACCAATTTAATAGAAAAAAACAAAAGATATCATGCCTCCTCAAAAACCATTATTTCAAGTTCTTAATTCATACCATTCAATATATTTCCTCTTCATTTCTACTCTAATTCATATAAAAAACTCACCTCACATTTATTTTCTCTCATCACACAAATGTTACTTCTCAACAAATCTTTTCTTATCCAAAGCCATACAAGGGTCACCATAGGCTTGATAAATTCCTACATATCCACCCGATGTGAGTCAAGGATACGTTTTTATCATTATAACTTTTCAGGGTTGTTCTTTGGCTTCTGGTTGGTAGGATTTATATGTTAAAGAAATCTGAGGCTGAATGAGGAGGGCTTGACTCTTTTTGAAGAAAAATTGCAAGATTCTAATTGTCACTCAAATATGTTCTCCTCCTCCATCCACTTGGTAAAAAATCAGATGCATCATCATGAAAACTCATGGAAAGTGCACACAATTCATCATTTTTGTAGAATAATTTCAATCTTCTCAGACATAATTATTCTTGAAATATCCAGATAGGCATAACTTCTTTTATCATGAAAGATCCAGAAAGGCATAACTTTCAACAGAATGGTTTTTTTAGTATAAAATACATATCTTAAACATTTTATTTTCCAGAAAAAGTTTCACCAAATGAGGTATCACAACAAAAGATAGTTTCCTTCCACACTTAAGTTCAACTAGAACATTCGATTTCACTTCAAGAGAAGGTTGGATAGAGAAACTTGGATAGTAATGTGTCTAACCTAATAGGTTGTTTATATATTATAAGGGATGCATGAATTAAAATTTTAAGGTAGGCCATAATACAAAGTATTATCTTGAAAATGGCGATAAAAAAATAAATTCCTTAATCAATTAAAATATAAGTACCTAAAACCCTCAAGTTTTGATAGGAGTAAATAAAATTCTGGTTAGTAAAACCAAGGCCAGATTATCTCAAGAAATGAGGTGAATGATAAGAATATGACAAAAAAGGTTCATAATTCACATACTAAAGTGATTTTAAAGATAAAAACAATGATATGTGGAATGATATTCAAAATTTAAAGTACTTTTTATGAAATTCACTAATATTTATACTTGAAACAAATTTATTTCCAGCAGTAATTTAAGTTCAGGTTTCATGGGATAAATGTTGAGAAAGTTTTGTTTTCAAAAACACTATATTTTATTAAGGGGAGATTGTTGAGAAAAATAATCTATCTCTTTATGATGATTTTTATGTTCACAAATACCCTTATTTGTTATTCTAATGATTTTATTTTGAGTATATTTCTGGAATTTAATATTACTTATTTCTCTATTTTCAAATAATATTAAAGCGTTTAATTCATGTGGAATATTTGGCTATGTGTTCAGAAATATCTTTAGTGTGGTCTGGAAACACTGTTCATGCTCTATGTGTTTAGAAATCACTTTAGTGCATTCTGGAAACATTATTCATACCCTATGCTGAGGATCATAGTGTAAGGATGGAATTTGTCATTTACATTACGGGTTATCAGAAAAGTATGGTTATGAAATCATACATTTTTAGAAAATTATGGAAGAAGAACCATAAGTTAGTATGGAACGTTATGTTTGTTTCTCAAAAGTATGGTTCATCAACATTACTTTTGTAAACAATATTACGTTGTATCAAAAAGTATGGATCATGTACCTTACGTTTAGAATATGATTAAAGTATGGATTATATACCCTACATTTTAAAGTTGAAGAGAAAAGTATGGCTGATCAACCTTACATTTGAGATCAACATTACATTTTAAGAATGGATCAGCAACATTACTTTCCTAATCAACCTTATGTTGTGAACCTTAAGTTCAAGGAAAGAATGCTATGCAGTTCAACCCTATGTTTAGTGTTGGAGATTCAAATACGACTTTATCAAGTAATGGTCTTTATACGGATTATCAGGCTGATTTCAAGCTAGATTAAAAGCCCGATTTTAAAGCAAATACTTGACTAATTCAAAGTCGTTTATTTGTGATTCTAAGGATTGATTTAAGAGGAGATTTTCATGATGAATATTAAAGGGAGTTATGAAATCTCTGTTATTCAAACATTTTTGAATATCGTGATTCTAAAGGCTATTTTTGTGGATCTAAATTTAAAAGGAAAACACTCATCTTTATGTCTATATTATTTTTTATTACATATATATGGGTTAATCATAAAAAAGAAGATCAGGATAATAAGCTCTTGAATTTTTTTGACTACAGTTTACAGAGACATTCAAGATTTACTAATCTATTGTTACAAGGTACAATCAAACTCTGTTTTCTAAAGAAGAAGAAACACGTTGAAGATTCACTATTTCTATATCAAAGATCTCTTGTGAATCCATTTTTATTGGAGTTGATGAATTTATTTCTATATCTATTAAAACTGTATTATCTCAGAACTACTTCTACCTGAAGAAAATCTTTTCTATATATGACGATCAGTATTCTATCAGTTACATGCTGTTGCAACTGTGAAGACCAACTGGAAAGTTTTTCAAGACAAACACTCTTTTTTATTTTGAGTATCCAGATTATCATACTAAGATGTGTATTAGGTTCTGTTTATGAACAAGAAGGCTCTATTTTTATCCTTAACTTGTAAAGGTGTCAACTACCTATACTCAATTGTGGACGATCTATTGATAAGAGGACTGAATAGTGAAAATCACCAAGCTCGTAGAGTAACGCATTAGGGGAGTGGACTAGGGACCTTTTGTTCCTCGAACCACTATACATCCTTGAATTCTTTAATTGTTTATTTTTTGCTGCATAAAAAACCTGATAAATATAAAAGGACATACTTTGTCATCATCACAATTCGTAAAGAATTTGTAAAAGACATAATTCACCCCCATCTTATGAATATTTGGTATAAACTGATCCAACAATAAAAATTTTCACTCATTGACTTGGGTTTCAAAAATGGAAATGAAAATAATTTCATCTTAAAAGTTTCAGAAACAAAAAAAATGAAAAAGAAACACATGAAAATTTAAAAAACACACTTTTCTTAAGAGAAAAAAAAAAGAAAAAATTGAAATTCCAAAACTACAAAGGTTACATCCCCCATGCTTCCATGATGTAATGTCTGCAATGAATTTAAATTTATTTAACATGTAAGAATATTTAAAAGGAATCACATAAAAAAAGAAGGTGCAAAGGAGAGGTACAACCTAGTTTCTTTTATTGATAAGCAGGTTGGAGGAGTGTGATCTCCTCCACTGAATCTGATGGAATTGTCCCATGCAATTTCTTCATCCTATGTCCATTAATATTGAATAGTTCTTAAACTCAATCCTTCACAATATTTACAACACCAAAAGGGTAAACATGAGTAACTATAAATGGACCTTCCCATATTGAATGGAATTTACCTGACATCAGTTTGAGTCTTGAGTTGAATAACAACATTGTGTCTCTAGGATGGAAGTATTTTCATTGGGTTAGCTTTTCGTGAGCAAGTATTATTCTCTCCTTGTAAATCCTATGGTTTAAAAAATATTCCCTTCCAATTTCCTCCAACTCCTTAAACTGTAATATTCTCTATTTTATCACACTTTCAATATCCAAATTCATCTTTCTCATAGCCCAATATTCCTTATGTTCCGATTCCAAAGGTAGGTGACAACATTTACCATAAATCAACCTATATGAACTCATTACAATCAGGGTTTTTAGACTATCTTGTACAACCATAATGTTTCTTCCAACCTTTTTCTCCAATATTTCATATTTCAATTAATAGTATTTTCCAAAATTCCTTTGATGTCCCTATTGGGCACTTCCGCTTGACCATTAGCTTAATCATTTAGTGGTTCTTTGTCTGGGATTTTAGCTTCAGCAGTGTTAGACAACCTACTTAAGTGATCAACCACATGGTTATGATATCCCTTCTTATATTTGATTTGTATGTTGAAATCCTAAAGCAATAACATTCATCTCACTATCCTTAGTTTATCTCCATCTTTCTTCATCAATTACTTAGATCTACAAGATTAGAAAACACAGTGACTTTAGTTCGAAGCAGATGTGATCTAAATCATTATAATGAAAAGACAACTACTAAAAAAAATCTTTTTCCATGGTTGTGCAATTTAATTGGGCTGCATATAAGGTTCTTGAGGCATATTAAATGAATTTTGGCCTTACCTTAATTCACTGAGTAATTACTGCACCAAACATATGGTTAGAAACAACCCGAAGTAGCTCGAATAGTTCCTCCCAATTTAGTGGCTTCATCACTGGTGGTGTAATCAATCTCCTCTTCAAATGATTAAATACTTCCCTAAAAGAACCATTGGAATCAAAATCAGTATATTTTTAATCTAGATATAGGGAGAGAAATATTAATAAAATCTTTGATAAACTTCATACACAATTATGCATGTCCGAAAAATGATCTAATATGTTTCACATAAGTTGGGTAAGGAAATGAATTTATCACTTCAATTTTTGATTTATCTAGTTCAATTCATTTATATGAAATGACATGCCCAAGGAAAATTCCCATCTCAACTATGAAATGAAACATTTCAAAATTTCAAATAATATTATTTTCAATGTAGGTTTTCTTAATTATTTTCTAGATTTTTCAAACAATGGTCAAAAGAATTTCTACAAACTATGAATTCAACCATGAAAAACACAAATAATTCAATGTGATAAGAAAATTTACTTACTATACACCTCTGAAATGTACCTGAAGCATCACATAATCCAAATGACATATGTTTATAAGAAAAAGTGTGGAAGGGACAAGTAAAGGTAGTCTTCTCTTGATCATCGGGAGAAATGGGTACCTGAAAATCCCACAAAAAAGAAATAATGAGTTCTCCCAACCAATTTATCTAACATCTGTTCAATAAAGGGGATATAAAAATGATCTTTTTGAGTGACCTGATTCAACATCCTAAAATCTATGCAGACCCTCCATCTATTCTAAATTCTTACAGGGATTAATTCATTATTCCCATTCCTCACAGTGTTTAGGCCTATTGTTTTGGAACAACCTGGATAATGCTATCCCATTGTGAATATGAAATGGTATATGTGAACCCATCTTCCAAGAGATTATAAATCTCCTTCTTCACGACCTCTATCAAGGTGGGATTGATCCTCCTTTAGGGACATCTGAAAGGTTCTGAATCCCCCTCAATAAGAATTATATGTGACCATATTTTTGGGTTTATTACTATGATATCACATAATATACACCCTATTTATTGTAAATTCTCTCTCAAAATCTCAATTAGATATTCTTCTTGGGTTTCAAATAAGATATTAGTAATTATCACTGGTAAATTTTCTCCCTCCAAAAGGTAAAAATATTCCAAATCAATGGGGAGTGGTTTTAATTCAAAACCTAGGGGATGCTCAAGGGATGAAATTAAAATGAGGTCCCTACTTCCAAAGTTTATACCACTTACATACAATAAATAATATCATTTTCTTCATCATTTAATAAATCATCAATGAAATTATATTTTACCTCTTCTTCCCATATGAAATCAAAATCTCTAGCATTTTGGGAATTCACATGTTTAGTGATATTTTCAATGAAAAAATCACTCCTAAGGTAAATAATTCATGAAACATACCTAATTCTTCAATTGGTTTAGTAAAAACTTCATACAATAGTATAAAGAGTGAGTGATCATCTGATGGCTGCCTCAAGGAGTCAAACACATTGAAGTGGAAAGAACCATATCCAAACTCTATGGTGAGTGTCCCTTCATGGACATTGATGATGGTTTTGTTCATATTTAGAAAAATTCTCCCAAAAATGATCAGTGAGTGTGATAGGATCCTATCTTATTCCATATTCAACACATATAAGTCTATGGGGAATAAAAGATCTTGGACTTTCATAATGACATCCTCCAAAAGACCTACTAGGAAAACTGTGGACCTATTTTCAAGATGTACCACCACTTGGGTGGGATTCAAGTCTCTAATATGCAAATAATTGTATAATGAGTGAGTTAATACATTAATTTAAGCACCTATATCACATAAATAATTTGAGAAATTTAAGGATCCAATGGTTCATATAATGGGAAACATCCTCAGATCATGACACATTATTGTAAAATGTGGTATGATAAGGGTTGAGATACTTATTACCGATTTGATCCTTTTATTCCATTAATGTATCCTATACTTGGTGAAAATATCCTTTATAAATGTAGCATACCTTGGAATTTGTTTGAGTGGTTCAAGCAGGGGGATATTAATTTCCACTTTCTAAAAGGTGTCCAGAATTTCTTTTTGAAGCGCTTCTTCCTGTAATCTCTCTGATATAATCATCCATGATGGAAATAAAGTAGGTAAATATTTTTCCCATTTTTTATCTATACAATAGTGTTTCATATCTCTTTCTCCTTAGTTTATCCTTCTCCATACCCTATTTATTTTCTTCTTCTTGGTGAATTTTTAAAGAATTTCCAGAATTCCCAACATCATTATCCCTTTGCATAGGTGGTCTTTTTTGAGGTTCAAGGGTGGATAGTGGTGGGAGTTATTTTCCACTTCTTGTTGTTATCATGCTAACATTATACATTAGGTTTGGAACTGTCTAATCTGGTAGTTTTTCTTGGATTTTAGATAGTATTTCCATAAGACTTCCCACCATGTTTTCCATCTTATTAAACTTATCTTCTAGACCCTAAACCTTGGATTTTAGCTATTGTAAGGGAGGATTTGAACTGGTGGATGGTTTCTCATTGGTTCTCTAGAAAGTGGGTAGATATTGTTAAGTTGTATGGTTATAAGATTTATTTTTTTGAAATGTTGGGGGGTTTTGAAATTGGTGTTGGAATGAATATTGGTTTTGTAACTGGTTTTGGTATGAGGGAATAGATTGATTTTTTAGATTTCAAAATCCATATGGGACTTGGTTAGGATCTATCCATCCTTTATTTTTCTATAACTTCCTTGATTGAAAGGATGATGCAAAACTTTCCATTCATTTTATTTTAGTACACTGTTGATTGAAATGATCGGGTGATGAGCATAAACCACACACTTTAGCTGGTGCTTGTTGTCCACTCACTTGTTTTAGGTCTAGATGCCTCACCAAACTAGTTAGCTCTTAAATCCTTGTTTCTAATAAGGTATGTGGATGAGATGTTCTTACCTCAAGAATAACTTTCGTACTAGTACCTCTTGTACCAAACTATTGTGAGTTCTAAGAAATATTCTCAATCAAGACCTTGGCTTCTTCTGGAAAATTATCAATCAATGCACCTCTAGATGATGCATTGAGAAGGTTTCTATCATTTACCAGTAATCCTTGATAAATGAAAATAAGAAATTGATGATCCTAAATTTCTTGATGAGGGAAGCTAGAACATAGTTTCTTAAATCTCTCCTAGTACTCATAAAGGGTTTCTCTAGATGATTTTATGATGGCATAGATTTCCTTTCAGATGGATGTACTCCCAAATGTGGGGAAGAATATTTTTATGAAGCATCTTAGTAAGTAATTCCATTCATTCACAAATCCTGGTTGTAGGATGTAAAACCATTCTTTGGCAACTTCTTCCAATGAAAATGGCAATTCCTTCCACTTTACCATCTCCTCAGCCACTCCTCAAGGTCTGAAAGTAGAGAAGAAATATGTGAACTATTTAATATGTTTTTTTGGGTATTTTCTTGACAAGACATGAGATTTTAGAAACAAGAAGATCATGTAATGTTTCATCTCAAAATAATTTTTTAACTATTGAATAGAAATTTGATTATTTTTATTAAGGAAATGTAGTGAACACAGGTCTCTAAGGGTTTGGTTCTGATTTCCAACCATGACGACATGCCCAGAGTGAACACTTAAAGTTTCACTAGAGTCTGTAAGAGGAATTTACTCAAATTAATATTGAAAATTATGTTTTCTAAGTCTATTAAATAAATTTATTTCAATTTAAATATCTATAGGGAATGTTTTGGTGTTTTTGGTTCTATTCATGCAATTTTAAAGAAAAAAGAAGAAAAAAAAATATTTTTGGCACCACCTCCCTTGAAAAAGCAAAAAGTTTTGACATGTTCCTATCATGGGGTATAAAAAACAAATATTTACTAAGTTAAGAATGTATTAAATTAGTTAACTTAGGTTCTATCTAGAGAGGATCTCACAACAATCAAGGTTTCACCTTTAGTTAGAGGTAAAATGAGGTGTTTTAGAAATTATTTTATTTTGAAAAGAAAAGAAAACAATCAAAAAATGGAAAGAAACTTAAGAAAAATATTAAGAAAAAATTAACAAAAAAGTTATTGAAAACTATTATAAGATAAGGGTGATCATTTCAGGTATGGTTTTTTAATTTTAATTCTATACTAGTTTTAATTTATACAATTATGTTCTGCTATGTCGATAAAAGTGAGATTCCAAAATCGCTTCATCTCATTATTTTGGTCAAATGGTAATGGTTAGAATAAAACTTACCAAAACCTTATCTTAGTCTACAATCCTTCAAATTTGTGATAGAGTTATAGAGAATACCCCCAATTTACTCAGTCAATTCACAACCAGGTCTTGTTTATCCCAAACGACCAAGAATGTCCACTACCCCTCACACATATATTGGTGATCTCCATGTACTTCATAATAAAGCCTTGATCTATTCCGTCATATATAAACTAGAACCTAGTATAGGGATATATTTATCATTGACCAAAGTAATAATAACAATAGAATATAAAATCAAATATAATCATAAATTATAATGAAAACCACTATTAAAAATTAAAACCATATTCACAAAAGAGAGAAATAGATCTTAAACATTAAGTAAAAGAACTCAAGAACTAAAAAAGGGAAAATATCTCCTTCCCCAACCACATATAAGTTTACCCATTAATGTGAAGGGTATACATATAGAATGGGGAAGAATAATCCATTACAAAACTAAGAATAACAAAAGAGATAAAATAAAGAACAAAAAAATTTCTCCTCCAAAATCTATCCTCCAGGAGTTTTCTTCAGTTCTACCCAATGGATGGAAATAAATATACATGGTCCATTTTTAAAATATGTTATTAATTGAAAAGTAATGAATCAAAAACTATAAAAGTAATGAATCGGTAAGGAATAGACCATTACCATATAAGGATTCTGTTTATTAGAAACTAGGTGCTGACATGAAAGTCCGACAGTGCCCCTGATGTCCCAATGATCACCACAATCCCATTCTTTCAATATATGAAGGAAAATGAAACACAAACTATTGGATAATAACTTTTTATATCTTTAATGATGGAAGGGGACAGAGGATCTCTCGATCAATTGGAATGAAAAATCTAGCATAAATAATCTATTCTAAACTTATATAGTGAATATTAAAAAAACTCAAACAAGGTTCCTCAGCACCCATATATTTAACTCCCATTAAATAATCCATAAATGAAATTTTATAATGATCTAACTAAATCACAAATATAATTTATATTTTATCACCTACCTATAATATTTAATAAATATATTACATGATAAACTCAAGTCATTAACCCAACTCATAATTCTTGCTAATATTAAAGGAACCTTGGATATTAAAATAATATTCTTTCATATAACATTTTTCCATGATTTCACTTAATACCTTGTGAATACTTTTAATTAATAAAGTCAACTCAATTATTATATACTGAAATAATAATTAAATCGTTGATACTTGGAAAATTCTCAAACCCCTTGGTGGGTCCCGCCATGTCTTATATTTCTATCCCCCAGAATAGGATAGACTCTTGAATACACTATTATGTGTGACCCTCTAAGAACATATCTCAATAATATTGAATAATATTCATAGACCAGGAGTGGAGACTAGAAACCCATTAAGGATCCTAAAGAGATAGTAAATAGTTATATATTCCAAAACCATCCCATGAACACACACTATGTAATATAATATCTTTATCTTGTGGTATCTCATAAAGAATGATACACAAATTGTGTCATCAACCAGTCTTGATTTATTATTTGTTGATATAATTGTATGAACTTTCCTTATTCTACCATGGATATGGATTTAGTGAAGGTAATAACATCCTAATCAATTGGGATTGAGATATAAATTCCTCATCTTGTAAGCAACAAATTCTATCTTGATCATTCAACCAATTCCATACCACCAATGAAACACAAAACACAAGCTACCTCGCCACAACTTCAATGTCATGGTTTTTACTTGAATCAAAGTATGTGATCAAATGGAACATATTGATAATGATCTCAATTCAGGATACCAATTCACATGTTTGTAGATATGAACAAATAATGAAACCCAAAACATGTGGTGTTCTTATTGGTAGTTTTGTCCTCATGATCTCAACTGCTGGAGATCACCAAGTGAGAACATAATGATACTAAGTCTCAATGCTCATGATCCCCCACCACCATATAATCAAACATCATCTGTTTCATGTTGGTATGATTTATATGGACCATAGGAATTTATTTTAATATTACATTCATGGTATCTCCAGATTCTCATTATATCATGAGAACTATAATAACATTTTGATAAGACATGTAATCTAAGGAAATTAACATATATATAGTATATTTATAAGTATCAACACTATTATGGTAGGATAAACACATGTATATCTCAAATTTTATACATATAATGGTAATCAAATTGAATACATAAGTTGGTTCTAGGGCACCCACTTTCAAGACTCCCACTTTCACTTGAGCCAACTACTAAAACTTCAAAAATTTCTAGCTATCACATGAGAATCATGATACTACTGAGATACATATTTTCTCAATGAGTCTACCATGTTATTCTTTGTGGCTATTCTATTAACTGTGACTTCAACAGTCTAAGTAAAATCACACAAGAGATGAAGCTTCTGAAGTAAGTTATTTGTCCTTTGGTGTAACCGCATATCCTTGGAAAGCACCACTACCGTAGTATTATCATAATAAACTAGAACATGGTCAACACTAATAGGTGAAAAAAGTATTTCTTATATACAGTTTAATATCCATATTACTTCCTTAGTTGCATCTAAATTCATGATATAATCGGATTCTACTCTAGAATTGAAAACTAAAGGTTTCTTAGAACTTCTCCATCTCACTACACAACCATTCAAGAAAAATATATATCCTAAATATGATTTCATATCATCATGATAAATCTAGAAACTATCATCAATGTATCCTCTTACATATAGTTCCTCACCTCCTTAATACACCAGGAATATATCCTTTGTTTTCCTCAAGTACTTTAGGATAGTTTTTATAGATTCCCAATGCATCTCTCCTGGATTAGCTTGATATCCTCTAACAATGATTAAAGTAAAGTCAACATTATACCTTGTTCATATCATAGAATACAAGATAGATCCCACTACCAAGGGATAAGGGATTATATTAATTCTTTCAATATCCTCCTGTATTTGTGGATGCATTTTCTTATAGATATTGATACCATGATACATTGGAAACAACCCACTATTTGATTGTTCCATACTATATATTTTGAGTAAATTGCCAATATATGTACTTTGTCTTATCCCAAGTAACATCTAAGGTCTATCACAATAGATATTAATCCCTATAATATAGGATGCTTCATCTAAGTTATAATACCCCAATATTTCATAGAAAGTTTTCTCTTTAAAGTAATTTAATAGCTTATATTTCATGCTACACTAACTTGACTTGTGTTATACATAATATTGAGTTTCTGTGAAACAACACATTAGTATTATAAATATTTAAAAGATATATTTATTCATCAATTAAATATTGTAATATGAATAGTAAAATATAAATATTAAATTTTATTTATAATGTTTTCACATAAATAAAATTTATTTATAATGAAATGAATAAGTTTTGCTAAATATTTATATATTTAGAAAAGTTATTTTGTTAAAATAACTACTTTTTATGTCCTTTTGTGAATAATAATAAAATTAATTTTATACAATCATAAAAATTAAATTTGGTAAAATGGACTTCATTTTTGAATTCGGAATATCCAAATTATCTTAGGATAAATTTTTGGTATTTTTCTAAAAACATTCAATTTTTGATGAATATTGAAAAATACTGCACAGTTCATAAAAAATGACTTTTTTATTTAAATAATTTTTTTTAATTAAAAATTAATCTTAAAGTCAAAATAGATACATAATACATATATTTTTACAATTTAGGTCATTGGAGTCATTTTATAATAAGATTAGATATATAAAATTTTATTGAACCTTTTTAAATCTTTTTACCCACCTTCTAGGCACATCTGAAAATTTAAATAAAACATAATTTTACCACTTCTGTGAATTGAATTTCAAAAATATGAGAGAAAAAGTTGACATAAATATGTAAAATGTGGTTCAATAGGATGAAAATAATTTTTTGTGAATAATAACTTTTGAATTTTATTTACCACGGTTAAAAGTAAATAAATAATTAAATGTAAAAATAATATTAAAATTACCCCAAAACATGTACTAATTATATTGGATAAGTTTAATTCAACAAAAATTAACCTTAGGAACAAAATAAGATCCTTTTTATTCATTTGGGAAAGATTAGTACATTTATTATATTTTATTTAAAGAAGAGTTAAAAGTGTTAAATTAAAAGTTTAATAACTAAAACATTTTTAATATATGAATAAATATAAGATAAATTCGAATATAAAAATTCATTAGAAAGATAAAAATATTTCCTACCTCATGGTATTTTATTTATTATTTTTATACATTAAATAATTAAATTTATTTACAACACAATGATGATATAGTAATTACATTATTAATAAAAGATTAAAATAATTGATGTTATAAATATTAAAATAAATTTAAATTGAAACTTTTTATGACATACAAGAATTTTATAGGTAAATATAACATGTTATTATTGACTCAATGTATTTTTTTCGATGTAATCAAGTTTTTATGACTATCACGAAATCCAAATACTAAATAGTGTTAAAATGGACATAAATGAGTTTTTAAAACAAATACTATATTATTAAATGATATAGTATTCATAAAAATATAATATTAATAAAAAGGACTTATAATATTTTAGATATGTCATTAATGAACCACTTGGGTCTCTCTTTGAATTTTATTGTAACTATATTAACCATGTAATATAAAAATACAAGAATACATGGTAAAAGTTAAACTATTTAACTAAGTGTTAAATAAAAAAGATAAGGTTAATATGGTGACCAAACTTGTATAAAACCTATTGTTTGAGAGTATTTAGACCCATACCCACCATATACTAGAAATAAATCCATTTTCAGGTATTATAAACCGAAAATGATATTATAATAAATTAATATTTCAAACTTTTCCTAAAGTGACCCTCACCACCCTTATAAAAGGATACTTCCCCTTATCTTAAATTAACACCCCAATATACTTTTTTATTAGAAAAACCCTACCCAAATCTCCTCCCAACTTCCCTCACTTCAACCTGGAGGTATTAAATTAATCAAAAATCCAACCTAATTTGCCATTTTGTTCAAATCAAAAGGAAACACCCGAAGAAGAGGTAATTTTTTCATCACCTCTTTCAAAGTTCTTTTCTTCTTCCAATTTTAATTTCCTTGTTGTTTCCATACCAAAATAATAAATCCAATACCTTCTACATACTATTATGTTATTATAAATATGGTACAACCATATTCATTATTCTCTCCATCCTATGAATGATAAAGTCACCATGCGTGCGTACGTATAGCTTACCGTCTCCACATCGTGGTGTAATTTGTTATTCAAAACTATGTTATTTGGATGAATATAATGATGATTAATATGTATATAAATAATGAAAATAAAATTATAATGTTTCTTTACAATTAATATTCCATCCAATTCTACACCTTTTAATTATTAAGTAAATAATATCACCACTCGTGTGTACGTACGACTTACCATCTCCAAGACATGATGAAATTCGTTTCCACGTTCAGCATTCAACGATGATTATAAAAATAAAAATTATTAATAAGTTTGTAATACATGACATACTAATGCTAATGGAAATATATATATATATATATATACACACATATATATATATATATATGTATTTTCATTTATCTCATTCACTTACTTCCATTCAATATGATATGAAAACATAAACATCATTTATGCATAGGTATGGCCTACTGTCTCCATAAACGGCGTATTCCATTTAATATATCTATCTATTATAAATATTTAAATTCTGAATATATATGATATATAAATTAATTTTTATATTCTAGACATAATTAAATCATGATATATGTGATACAATCAAGAATAACAAGTTAAAACTCATACGATACTGAAATCAATTATTACCCAAAATGTTATTTTAACATTGAAAATATTATTAAATAAGTAGTATAAAGTAATAGAGGAATCAAGTATGATATCATACATATGGTTCTGGTTTAATTTAATAACATAATATGGTTATTATATACGAGGATAAATGTTCCCTCGACCAAAGGAAAGTACAAGGTAAGGGTTAACTTCTCAATCTTATTATTATCCGAGATTGTTTATGTGTAAGTATTTACAGGGAAATATTTATCATCCATTCCCATGTTTCATAAAAATGTTTTCAAAAGGAATATTTTAAGGTTTTGTGGAAGGTAATCTTTAAAAATATCATAATTTTTAATTTTTAATGATTTATTCTTGTAAATATTTTTAATTAATGTCCATGTTTTCAAAATGATTTTAAGGGTTTATTTATATGGACATGATTGTTTTAAAATGTTAATTAATTTCAAAATTTTCAAATTGGAATGGGACACTTTGATTGAGAAATATCTTTTAAATGACTTCTTTTATAAATGTGTGACTTTTAAATGACTTCGCAAAAAAGAATATTTCTCTCAAAAAGTTTTACTAATCATTTTCAACTATGTCAACATACTTTACTGAATATTATTCTTGATCGAGGTTGATTTATTATAATACAATATTCTATATTGTATTGAATGAGTTATGATATGTTTGACTGTGGACGTGCTATTTTTATACCATTCATGGTTTATGGTTAAATTATTGACAATTTTTATGCTAGTTTTAATATGAATGTTTATGTTATGTTTTAATATTTTCATATGAGGAATTTATTGGACTTAGTAAGTGATAAGTGGATCCCGCTATATCTATTCAATGCATCAGTAGGTCTGATGAGAAAAAATAGTGTCTTGGAACAAGGCCTTGACAAAATTTATATTTAGGGTCTTGGCACGAGGCCTTGACTTTGTGGTTAAGATGTCCGAAATTATACATTACGTCATTATGTAATTAGTTATTAATGTTACATGTGAGTATTCGACTACTATAATATACACGTGAATAAGTAAATGACATTATTTTATTTATATTTTCCATGTTATGCTGAAGTTTATATTTAAAGGGCTTGTGTTTCAATTTTATACATTTCCATAATTTTTTATGATTATATATGATAGCTTCCCCTATATTTTTTATCCTTACTGAGCATCTGAGGTCTCCCCTTTCTTATGTTTTATTTTCCCAGGATTCCAAGATGTATATTATGATTTATAAGCAGGTTTAAGCTATGTAAATAATGGAATTATCAAAGGATTATTTATTCCATGTTTTATGTTAGAAATTTTAATGTGAAGTTATTATATGTAATATATTTTCCAAGACTGCTAAACTAATCGGTCCTTTGGGACTTGATTCCATGTAATCATGCTAATATATTAAAATAATGTCCCAACTCTAGGCTTTTGGGGTTGGGGCATTACATAAGTCTTTCACAGAGAAGCATTCATTTGTCCAAGTCTTAACTGATTATAAGATCTTCACTTTATTCCCCATAATTGACATCTCATCAATATATAATGTAAGGAAAACTATGGAATTCCCTTTAATATTCTTATTATCATGTAGATTTATTTCATTCTTGATGAAACCAAACTACCTTATGGATTTATAAAAATGAACATTCCATGGTTGTGATGCTTTCTTTAATCAATAAATGGATCTATTCATCTCAAATAATTTATTAGAACTCTTTGAATTTATAAACCCTTTGGGTTGAGTCATATAGATATCTTCAACCAACTTACCCTTTAGAAAATTAGTTTTTAAACCCATCTTCCAAATCACATAATAATGGAAGGATGATATTAAAAGTAATATTCTAATGGATTTTAGCATCGCTGCTGGTGATAAGGATTATTTATAGTATATTCTTAGATGATTCATGAAACTCTTCACTACTATTCATGCCTTATAGGTATTAAAATTTTCATCCATATACAACTTCTTATTGGATACCCATTTTCTACCAATGGGTTTTACATCAGCTGGAGGCCTAGGGTCTACCAAAATCCAAACATTGTTTAAGTATATAGACTCCATCTAAGAATGCATGGCTTCTTTCAATTTAGTATCACCCTTTCCTTCTACTACTTCCTTATAGGTTAGAGGTTCATCGCCCTTTATGAGTAATGTTTCACCAAACTTAGTAAGAAGAAAACCATGTCACTCTAGTTCCCTAACCTCTTAAGATGACGTATAAAATACTTGTGCCTTTGAAACTTCTTCATCTCCCACTATCTATTGTGGAGATTTTCCCGTACCAACTCTTGTGCATATGGAGAATCAACTTCATCAAAGTCAACCTTGTTTCCACTATTTACATTATAAATGTGTTCCTTTTCTTTGAATATGGTATTTCATGTGACAATATCTTTTCTATCAGAAGGGGTATGTAGGTAATATCCTTTGGTTTCTTTAAGATAACCTATAAAGATGTACCTTTTGATTCTAGATGCTATGTTTAAATTAGGTATTGTCTTGACAAAATACTCTTATCCCTATACATGTATGTGTGATATATTGATTTTCTTTCCACACAAAAACTCATATGGAATCCCATATTTCACTTTAGTTGGTACTTAGTTAAGGGCATATTCCATTTTCAGATATGCGTTTCCCCAAAAGGATAATAGAAGCATTCCCTAACTCATTATTGATCTGACCATGTCAAGAAAGGTCTGATTCGTACTTCTGCTAACACCATTCTATTGTGGTGTATAATTATGGTTGAGTTGGGATACTATATCACACTAATTCAAGGGATCAATGAATGATTGGTTAAGAAACTCTTTGACTCAGTCTGAGTGAAGTTCCTTAATCTTCTTACCAAGATGGTTTTATACTTCAGGTTTGTATTCTTTGAACATCTGAGAGGAATCTTACTTATACATAATTAAGTAGATATAACCATACATACTATATTCATTGGTAAAATTAATGAAGTACATAAATCTACCCCGTCCCTCTACTATAAACAGACCTCATACTTCAGTATGAATTAATCAAGCATGACATACATCCAGGGGTTTTAAATCAACTGATTCTAAATAACTTTCTTTATGTAATTTCCATAAATGCTTCTCATTTACATGACCAAGCTTGAAGTTCTATATGTGGGTGTTATACATGTTCTTTTTCATTTTGTTTTTCATTTATTCCAATTACATGGTTTTTGAGTTCAAATATATTCAATCCATTGTTAAGATGTTTCATACTATAACACATGTTGTCCTTTAAAAGAGACAACATTTATTTAAAAACTTAAAATAAAATATCATGGTTTCCAGACTTGACACTGAGATTATTCTTTTAGTAATTGAAGGAATATAATAAAAATTATTTAATACAAGAACCAAACCACTACTAAAAGTCAGATGATAATATCACACTGTCAAGGCTGCTAGACTCACACCATTTGCAAAACAGAGATCCACCTCTAAATTTTTAATCTTCTTTAGTCTAATTGGTTCCTTTATATGAATAAAAATACAAGAGCCACATTCTATATCTGATACTGAACTAGTAGATAATGACATATTGCATTCAATGACAAAAAACCTAAAGTAAGAGAATTATCTTGCTTCTTTTTTCTATCTTTGTAATTCTTGTACCAGTGGCCTTTCTTTCCAGATGAAAAAATATAGCCTCCTACTCATTTTCCTCCATCTATATATTTGGCCTTTTGGAAGGATAATACATTAGTGTCTTCATCTTGGACTTACCCTTAAAACCCTTAGTCTTTCCCTTCCTCCTCTTGTTCACTATAAGGGCTGAAGAATTGGTATTATTCATGGCCTTATCTTCTTCATGAACTAAAACCAATTGATCTGGGAAAGAACTTTTCATTTTATAATTAACAATAAAAGTATAGAATCTTGGTGGTAAAGATGAATTAATGAGATCAGTTGTTATTTATTCATTCAGTTTAAACCCAAGGGATTTAGATCTCTCAATGCACCTGATCATATTGAATACATGGGGTCTTTCTTGATTCCCTTCTATTTGACTGCATTTATATAATTCACTTGACATATCATACCTTCTTACCTTTTTCTCTCCTGATATTACTGTTGGAGATGATTTTTCACCTTATAAGCATCTTCATCCTCAGATATTTTCTACAATTTACTAGACATGGATGAAAACAAGATACACTATACATCAAGTTCATCATTTTTATGATTTTTATACTTTTATTTATCCTCCTTTCCTTCTCCCTAAAGGATCTCAACAGGAAGTGAGGAATCTAGCACGTAAATCTTCCTCTCTTATAGTAGTACTATATGCAAGAACCTTTACCTCTCCTAAAAGTTATGACTAATTGAGATATTTTATTAATCCAAAATTGATCACGGTGATAATATTCTAGTGGTGTTGGTGATTTCCATTTTTGTCTACAAAGAATAAACTTTAGCAGTTATTACTTTATATTGATTATCAATTTAGACATTATTAATTATGTAATTAAATCATTAAATTTCTCCCACTATTTTATCTAACCTATGTATCCCTCGCTACATGATTCATAATTCTATATTTCTTGAGTATTATAGTGGATTGGATCATTAAAACCTATCCTCATAGTCTAAAAGCTTCAACTACACTATAACTCGAATATTTTTAAGGTGGGAACTAGACTTTCTAACTGCATTGACTCATCATTTCTTGAATTGTTGATTTAAGTCCCTACTTATCAAAATCATAACCTCAATTCTCTCAAATCCTTCTTATAATGTGGTATGAAGATAAATTTGGCTTTTTCTTTTCTACCAATATTAGTTAAGTAAACTCATCACTCTCATAAGAACTTAAACTAGTAGGAGGTACCCTTAACTTTAGATGATGACCAACCTATACACCCAGTTTTGCTCAAATTTAAATGATGGAAGGTGTTCACAACTTAATATTTCTTTGAGGGGTTTTTAATATTTTTTATGAATGTAATCATTTTTTATTTAATATGTTCAAACAATGTTATAGTGATCATAATTGAACATTCATTAATAAAATACATTCATCACATATTTATTAATTCTTTTTGTTTTCTATTTTATGTGGTTCTCATAGTAAACATGCACATACATAAAATTATTAAAAAATAATGAAGAAAATAAATTACCTAATTGTTCTTAAGAATATAATATTGGTTAATCCATTAAAACTGAATGGGTCAACTATAACCTAGGGTTATCATATCTAAGTTGGATCTTGACTCATACCACAACTCATTCCTTTGTACAGTGTGTTCACTTTTCGTCTAGTATACTACCCGTCTTGGCGTGGTCCAATCCATACATCTTCATTATCAAATAATATAAGTACACTCTCACATGGGTGAGGGGGTCTGGAGAGTGAAAAATACAGACAATCAATGATGATGGGCACACAAGACCTTATAAATACTAAATTTTTAAATAATACACACAATCATTCATAAAAATAATTAAATATTACAAGCATCATACATAGTTAACAAATAATTAAATAAAAAATATAGATAAAAACTGGGTCAGTCACTGCTCAAGACTAATCAACGGGTAAAATAAAAGTATGATAAAATTAAATTGAAATAAATTTAAAGTCAAGAGCTATTAAATAATTTAAATAAATCATTTTCAATTAAAATAATTTAATTATGTTCAGTATCATAATAAATTAAATATTTAATTCAAAAATTAAATTAATCAATTAATTTAATTTTTATACCAAAATTGAATTATTTTTTGGAATATTAAAATTATTTTTTAGAAATTCAAAAAATAATTAAATTAATATTTTTGGATATTTAAGAAATTTCACCGAGCCCAAAAACCTACCCAGACCTATTTTGGGTCGGGCTAATCCCACACAGGCCCGTTCCAGTCTAAGTAGAGCCCATGCAAGGAATTTCTGGGTCCAAAATACCCACCCTAACCCATTTTAGATTTGGATTGCCTGATTTGGGGAAAGTGAACAATAGAAGGGGGTTCCACTACACACCACAACGAACCATGGTTGGGTCCACTGTGATTGGGGGTTCGATCGTGGACTTGGGTGGCTATTCCTAGTGAGGCGACATCCAGTGTGTGGTGTCCGCATTTTTGTGAACACTGAAGGGATGGGGTCAATGGGAAATGAGTCTGACTGTATCTTGGATGGGGGCCATGGTGAGGATGTATGTTATGGGAGACAATGATCAGGTCAGATGGGTGGTAGCAGCATAGCGAGAAGGGAAACTTTTGGCACTACGGACTAGCAATTGTTTTTTAACAATGTTGGTGGTGATCTTGACTAGGTAGCATGATCATGGTCATAACTGATGAGGGTGGTGTTGGGGAAGTAGGAGGTAGTGGCCAGTTTAGATAGTGAGGGAGGCGACACATGCATCAGATTGCTTCCACGAGATGTCAAATTATAATTTTAAAATAGTTTTTTGACATCACCACAAGGTGCCCCACATTTTTTTAAAATAAAAACAAAAGGTGATTTTTTTGTTTATAGAAAATTAACCCAAAATATAGCCACCCCCTTTATCAAAATTATTTTGATTCCTTTTTTTCTCTAATCCCAGATGATAGGCTTTGTTAATTTTGGACAATCATTTTCTTGATGATTTTACATTCGATGGAAACAGCTCTATCCGGATAAACTATTCTAGCAACTGATTCAAATTTGGATAGCTAGAAATCAACCTAAAGAATTACAAATTATTGTGTTCCTCATGTTTTATAAATACCTGAAAACAAAATGAAAACGATTTGTATAACAAATTTCTGATGGCCATAATTTGGTCATCTGATATCAGATCAATGTATGGATCTTTTTTTTGGAACTAAATTGAATCCCTATACTGAATTTAAGGAAAAGTAATTTTTCTTGGACTAAAAATTTCATGTGATCGCTCTAATACAAATTGATGGTACCATGGAACACAACTGAAGCTTATGGGATGGGGATTTAAAAAAATTCATCACCAAACCGATGAAACATTGTCATCTCCAGTGATCTAAGCCCCATTAAGGTCTGAGGATCTAAAATGAATTATCAAAGGAAAAAAATTAAACTAAATAGTTACCTCATTCAAATAATAGCATGCTCGAAGGATCTAAGATTGAACCCCTCTAGATTATCTACATGTGCTTCAAGAATATGCAGGGAAATCATTTCTCAGAAACTACGTTCTATTGTGGAAGTTTGATGATGCCTTAGATGTCTTGATGATCACCACGATCACATCCTGTTGATCCATGAATGAAAATATTTTTCAAATTTGTGGATGGAAACATTCTCTCTCTTGGATGTGTGAAGAAGATAAAGGAGCTCTCAATCTATTGGAATGAACAGTATAAATGAGTTCCTCCAGACTTATATAGTGGATGTTATAATTTCTCGGAAGGGTTCTTCGAAGCTCATATATTTAATGCCCACAAATTAAGACACAAATGACATGTTATAATGGAATAACTATGTCATAAATATCTTTTATATTTTATCACATAATTTTAATATATAATAAATATCTTATGTGATAAACTCGAGTCATTAAATCGAATCGTAATTCCCACTAATATTAAACAAACATTGAATATTAAAAAAATATTTGTTCATATAATAATTTTCCACATATTAACTTAGTACCTTGTGACTAATTTTAGAAAATAAATTCAATCTAATTATTCTATAATCGAATAATAATGAATTTATTTTTTCATCAGTGATCGATGACACTCAGACAACTATCGAACTCCACGGTGGGCCCCACCATGTTCTATATTCCTATTCATGAAAATATGGTAGACACTTAAATATGATATTGTGTGTGACCCTGTAGGATTTTATCTTAATAACTGTGAATACTATTCACAAATCAGGAGTAGAGTCCAATGACCCATCAAGGCCTTTAAAGATATAAAGAATAGTCATAACAACGACAACTATGAACACAGATTGTGTAATATAATCTCTTTGTCTCATGATATCTCATAGAAAAGGATGTATAACTTGTGTCATCATCTAGTATTTATTAATTATTTTTTATCTAACTTGATGAACTTACCTTTTTTTACATGGACATGGATTTTGTGAAAGTACTATCATCCCAATCAATCGGGCCTGAGATGTCACTTCATCAACTTGGAAGTGAAAAATTCAATATTTATCATTCAACCAATGTCATTCCACCAATGACTCACCCAAGATGATGTTACCTCACCCGAAATTCAATGTCATGGTTTTTTTCATGCATCAAATTAAACAGTCAAATGACACACATTGATAATGATCTCATGTCGGGAGACTAATACACATGTTCATAGATAGGGATTACCAATGAAACCCAAAAAATATGTGGTATTCCTATGGGAGGGTATGTCATCATGATATCACCTACTAGAGACCACCAAGTGTGAACATCATGAGAATAAGTCTCAATGATTATGATCCCCAACACTTGGTAATTTCACATCATCTATGTACTATCAGTATGATGTATCTAGACAACGTGACATTACTTTAAGATAACTTTTAGGGTATCTTTGGGTTCTCATTATATCATGGTAACTACTATAAACTTTTTATATGACATATAATCTAAGTATATTGCCATAAATATAGTGGACATAGAAGTATCAACACTATTATGGTAATATAAATATATAAACATATATATTTATATATCAAACTATATATATGTAATGTTAATAAAATTACATACATAAGTAGGTTATAAACCACCCAATTTCAATAAATGATGTTATGATTTTCATGAGAACCTTGTGCAGAATCTCCACCATCATATTTTCAGGAAATTTATACTTTAAATTTTCAGTTTATACATGTTGTAATAGTGGGTTCCCTAGACCCAACGTGAATAGTAATTTTTGATTACCATATAATGTATATAGTGAGATATGTATGATGTACTCATACTATTATAGACTTGATATTTATGTTTCTAGTATTTAAATGGTAATTTACATACATTATTTATTGTATCAAAAGGTTATAACAGTTCCTAGGCTATAATGATAACCTAGAGATATTATGAAATTAATCTTAATATTTTTTCATATGGTCTAGATACATCATACTGACCAGACACCATTGATTCCTAACTGTCAAGGTTGAGGGATCATAAGCAATGAGAATTATTCTCAAAGAGTCTTTACTTTGTGATCTCTGGTAAGTGAGATCATGAGGAAAGACCAGCCAATAAGAACACCACATATTTCAGGTTTCATTGGTTTTTTCTATCTATGAACATGTTTATTGGTCACCTAACTTGAGATAATTATCAGTGTGTACCATTTGATCCCATAATTAAATGCAAGGAAAAACCATGACATTAAAGTCATAGAGATGTAGCTTGTGTTGGGTTTGTCTATGGTGGTATGACATTGGTTAAATAGTGAAGATAAAATTTTTCTTTTCTGAGTTGAGTGGGTGATATCTCTGGCCTAGTTGATCAGGATAGTAGTACCTTTATAAATCATTAGACAACAGAGTCAAAGGAAAGTTGATCCAGTTAGACCAACAAATAATAAATAAAAAATGGGCGATGACATAAGTGTGCATCCTCCTTAATGAGATATCACGAGATAAAGAGATTATATTACATTGTCAGTGTTCATAGGAAAAGTTTTCATTTCTATGAATTTATCTTTTCTATTTATGGGACCTAATGGGTTTTTAGAATCTACAATTGGTATGTGAATAATATTCACTACTATTGAGATAAGGGCCTAGAGGGTTACAATAGCATATTCAAGACTCTTCCCTATTCTGGTGAATAGGTATATAGAACACGGTGGGCCTTACCATAGGGTTCGTGATTTTTCTAGGTATTAACAATCACCAAAAGATAAATAAATTCATTATTATTTGAGTATATAATAATTTGGTTGTATTTATTTATTAAAAGTACTCACAAGGTATTTTTGTGAATATAAGAAAAATATTTTATGGCTGAATATTATTTTAATATTCAAATTTCATTTAATATTGTAGGAATTACGAGTCAAGTTAATGAATCGGGTTTATCATGTAATATATTTATTATATACTATAGGTATGTGATAAAAATATAAATGACATTGTGACATAGTTAGTTCATTATAACGTGCCATTTACTTCTTATTTAGTGGGAATTTTATTTTCGAGGGTCAAGGAACCCTTTCTAGGTATTTGAGCCTCCCACTATATAAGTAGGAGATAGACTATATTCTATTGATTATTCATTCAAAAAGAATGAGATAATCTCTCTCCTCCTAATTACTAGAGAGATAAAGTCAATATCCAAGCATTCAATCCAAGGACGCATTCATGGTTTGAAGGGATGATATTGAGGTGATCATTGTGACGTAAAAGGAATCATCAGAGCTTCGATCTAACAACTTGAATTCTATGACCAATGTTTGTATAGATTCTTGAAGTGTGTGTGGACAATATAGAGGCGTTCAACCTCAAATCTTTCAAGAAGCGATCATTAGTGATGAGCTATATTATAACACATCACAAAATCAAATGAGGTATTAATTTATTTAATTTTGTGCTTTGAAATATGGACACAAGAATCTCATATCTCTATCGGGGCTCAGATCATAAGAGACGACGTAGATTCATCACTCTAGTGATGAAAAATTTTAAATCCCCAACCCACTGGCTTCTGCTTCACACCTCGGTACCAGTAATTTGTATCAATGGAATCACATGAATTTTATAATCTAAGAAAAAAATAATTTGTATTAAATTAAGTAGGTGGTTTAAATTTGGTCTCAACGGAATAGTCCACGCATTGATCTGACATTCAACAACCAAGTTATGGATATTTGACATTTTTGAAAAAAATCAAATTTGGTCTCATAAGAATTTTCTGGTTAAGGTCAAAATTCCAGTGCCTGCTGGAAAAGTAACTTCTAGTATGATTAATTTCCATTTGTAGAAATTATAATATAATTATTATTTTTTCTATCAAAACATAAAATCTTAATGAAGATTTTATATTTATTTTTTTAACACAAGATGAAGAGTTTTTGAAAGGGGAACAATTTTGGTGATATTGAACAAAATGATATGAAAAACTAAAAAAATCAAGGAGGGGGGTGTGACCGGGTGAGGACAAGAAAAAGGTTTTAAAAAAATTAATTAAAAAATAAAAAGGGGCTGGGACCCCTTGGTTGGCCTCCCCATTCCCTAGCACGCTACCCATGCTCACCGAACCCACTGTTGGACTTCCCTATTCATCACCCAGCACTGCTCTATCCATGTTCTCTGGACTGCCCCAGATAATGTGTTTCCACCTGCTGCATTGATCAAGCATTGTCAGCCAGCAAGGACACCTCCCCGTTGATCCTTGATGCTGCCTCGACCTCCTCATTGAGTTATGACCCATGTCGATCCACTTATAGCTTCCATCCGCACCCAAGGGACACTACTGATAGTCCCCATTGATAGTAGTCATTACCTTTGGCCCTCCCCACACATGACCCTCTCACTAGCTTACCATCGATCGTAGGCCACTCAGATGCTCAAGATCTCCTCTCCGATGATCCCAACTCACCGCTGCGGGTTCCTAACATGCCACCTGACCAATACTCAGCTAGGCCAGACAAGGACATCATGTAGCTTCTCCAATTTTTCATGCCCCCACAACCATCAATGACCCCCTTGCTAGATCTGGTGATAGGCCTGATTTGACCCACATATACCCTGAAGTGGGTCCCACTGGCTCAGAACACCCTACAATGGTTCTTCCCAATCGAAAACCCGAAACCCCCTATAGTGGGTCTCTCCAGTTCAGAACAGACATGCACATGGTATTCCTCATCTGGAACAAGCCTGTGTGGGGTTGATCCTACTCACAATGGGTCTGAACAGGGTTTTGAGGCTCTAAATTTTTTAATGATAATTAAAATTAATTTAATTCTTTTGGGTTTAAAAATAATAATAATTTTAATATTTTGAATATTAATTTAATTTTGATATGAAAATTAAATAATCTTGGGACCAAAGTAAATTAATTAATTTGAATTAAAATAATTCATTTAATTCATTTAATTGACCTCATACTTAAATTTATTATATTTTAAAATTTTATCATGATTTTAATTTACCCGATGGTTGGTTTTGAGTAGTGACGAACCTTTCTTGTCTGGATTATTTAATTTAATTTTTCATTACCGGTGTGTGATTTCTACAATAAGTAGTTTCTTTTATGACAGTCTACACCACATCCTCTTTTATTCAATATATATAAGGGTCTGTACATCCATTAGTCTTTATTCTATATATACATTTTATTTCCCAAGACCCCCTCATCTGCATGTGAGTACTATTGTATTATTGAAAATGACAATGTAAGATGTGAACCACGCCACGATGAGGTGGTATTCCAAATGAGAATTGAAAACATTGGATTGGAGGAAATCTCTGATATGTGTCAAGATCCAACTCAGGTATGATTCCCCTAGGTCATAGTTGATCCATTGATTTACAATGGATCAACCAATATTAGATTCTCAATACCAGTCTATAATTTATTTTATTATGATTTATTTATTATTTTATTCTTTTTTTGTCTGTCCAAAACACATAAAATAATAAACACAAAAATGCATAAATAAGCGATGAATGTATTCTATTAATCTTTAGTTATGAGCATGACAACATAAAATGAACATATTTAATAGAAAATGATTACATTAACGGAGAAATATTGAAAACCCTCAATAAAATATCAAGTCACAAACACCTTCCATCATTTGAATTTGAACAAAACTAGGTGTACATGATACTCATTGGCCATATTTGAGGGTTCCTACTACTACTAGGGAGTTATTATGAGAGTGATGGGTAAACTTAATTGAAGTAGGCAACAAATGAGTAGCCATAACTATATTTCTCCATCTTTAGAAAAAATTAGTGAGTAAATCATGTTTTTTTATTTTAGAAGATATGACTTCATTCAATAGATCTAGGAGTTGCGAGTTAATGTAATTAGCTAGTCAAACTCATATCATGAACACTATGAGTAGTTTCATAGCTATAGATTATAAACTTAGAGGATATGTTTTAAGGATCTTTTCCACTTGAATACTCAAGTGAAAGAGTATTTAGATTCTAGTATAGTGGGTTTCTAGAGTTTGATATAATATTGAGAGACATTTGATGATTAAATTAATCAGGAATGTCTAATCATTAATCAAGATAAAAGTACCAATCTTTTAGAATTTTTTTTTATAGAAAATGGAAAGTAAGAACAAAAGTACATTGTGATAATATTGGACAAAGAAGATGTCCAAATTCATATGTGTTTTCAACATGTAGTACAAGAACTTGATAAAATTACTACAATATCAAAAAGTCAAGGTGCTTATGTCCATAATACCCGTTAAGCCTCCTCAAGAAGAGAGCATGAGAAAAATGATCATAAGACACTCATGTATAACGCATTTGTTGGTTATTTAATAATTTTATCATCATCTTCTGATATGAGTTACATATATAACATCAAGATATGAATGATTTCACATGTTGTCTCATCTCCAATAATCTTGCAAGAATAAAGTGAAGAAAGATATTAATGGGTGATGATTACACTAGTTAGGTGTAAATATGAAAGGCAGATCACGATCCTTCAAGACATTCAATTCTAAAATAGTTTTCACCCATTTACCCCGGTCTCATTTAATATTAAAAAACAAGTAGTGTGGATAAAACACATCATTACCTTTTAGGTAAGGTTCACCATGTCAATAAAAACTTACAGAAAGTTTTAGTTCTTATGGTGAATAAGATAAAAGACAAGGTGAAAAGTCCAATGAAAAGTGTAACATCAAATCCACCTTCACAACTCCTTAAAAGAAAATGAGTTGGTTATTATATAAGAAGTTATTTTCTTTTTATATCATGAAATAAATCTATATAAGTTTAAATGAAATTAATTAAATTGAAGAATCTAGTAGTCACTTCTTCTTCAGGTATATTAATCAATTGGATGTAATTTTACATTAATAATTTTTGGACAATGAAAAAAATATTACTATCACATGTGTGTATTTGAATAGAATAACCAAGTAAGTATAGAAACGTTACTAGAATTACAGTATTTTCTCTAAGTGATTGAGAAAGGGTGGTTCCTAAGTCAGTAGTGAGAAGTACATAACTTCTAATTTCAAAGTTTAATAATTCTAACATAAAATTTAATGATTATAACCAAAGCATTTATCTCATGTGTCCATTGGACACAAGGGGACATTATTCAAGATTAGGAATGAATTTTGTTTGTGGTGTTTAATACGAAAACAATAGTTCTATAATGCTTGAATCTTAGGCAATACATGATGAATATAAAATGTAAGAAATAGTTATACCTAGTTATGGAAAGATAAATATTTTTCAAGTAAAATTAAAAGTGGAATTCAAGGATACACCTATTATTATTTTTAGACTCAGTGGATCAAAACTCCTTAGGTATTATCGACATATATACTTATTTATTTTTGATAAAGAAACCTTTAGAAATAAAGTTAAGCCACAAATATTTCCAAATTAGTTCAACTGGAGAGCATGAACTATTTCAATGGTAGGATAGTGGTAAATATAGTTAATAAGATTCCTTCAAGTGTAATTAAGGAATGTGAAATTGAAGTATGGTATATGCATGGTCATAGGATATGAGTTGCTTCGGGCTGGTGTACCAAATAATATATTGACCAAGCATTCACTGATCATTATAATGTAGCATGGAGTAATTCCTAAATTCACATTACCTTATAAACATCCAAGCTATGATACCGGTAAGGTGGATTGATGATGATCCTTATATACAAATATTGATCAATAAAATATAGCATAGAGTAATTCCTAAATGCACATTTCATTATATACATTAGAGCCACGTTGTATGTATAAAGAGTATAAATGCTTGAGACATATATGAATGGTAGAAACATCTATTATATTTTGAGACATGCTTAAAAAATAAAGAAATTATTCAATAATAAAATGCCAAATATTATGAAAAATGGATATTATATGAGTAATAGTATGATATAAATCCATTATTTCATAAGAAAATGCGTTTAGATGCAAAGAGTTTGTTAGAATATGAACAAACTTTCTTCAAAAGAAACACAATTTTCATCTAAATTAGTTTTCCTAAAGTTTTATTTAGACATTATAGAAATCCCCATGGTACAAAATCTGTAGTCAAGTGATAGGATACATTTCTATAAAATTTTTAACTTCTCTTATTGAGATAGTGGTATCAAAATTGACTTGGATTTAGTTAATGTTAAATATGAAAAAGTAGTTGGCATAGGAACAAGTTACACTAGATCTACTAGAAAAGGTTATGTTCTAGAGACAAATACTATATAGGAAGGTTAAAACCATGGTAATGGATTAACATTCACCATGACCGGTGATACATAATTCATTTGGAATAATGAATCCTACAAGTAAGTAGTAAATAGAATTCATCTAATATTAACAAGATCAATTAAAATTTAATAACAGATTCCATGTATCCAAGTATAGGGGTTTATTATTTTGAATACTGCAGTGGGTATTAAACTATCATTATACATGGATGGTACAAGCATGACACTAATAAGTTTTGATTGGTAATACCAAGTTGTTATTACTAAATCCATTAGAATTTTACTTATCATAGATAATGATAGAGCTAATATTTTCATTATTTTTTATTTTTTATTCATTTATTTAATCCCAGAAAATTTAGCAATTTGAGTTATTTGCATCAATATTGGATTTATAGGGTGTTTTGGGCTTAAAGGTGGAAATTTCTTAATTCTAGAATTTGGACATATTTTTATCACTTTGGTAATTCAAGAATAAATTTTGAACTATAGATCAAATTGATGTGATTTTTTGGTTTGATTCCTTTATTTGCGGCCTAAAACATTTCTTCATCGACTAGAAGATAATTTTACCATCTAAGGGGAAAAAATCAATTAACTTGGAAAATCATTCTGGACGACTGTGTGGACCCAACCTCAGTAAATTAAGAATAAATCGGGATACACACATGAAATTAATATGATTACACTTGGAATTGAAATAAAATTCAAAGGGTATTTTTAATTTTGAATATAATGGATATTTGAATTCATTAATTCAGTCATTAGATGCTTGAAATTCGGTTCATAATTAGGAAAGATTCATCTAAAATAAAATTTTCAACATTAATGAGAAATATAATTTTCTACACAAGGTAGATGAAGCTGAAATTTTTAAGCGAAATGAAAAATATATTTTGAAACAATTTTTAAGAAAGAAACAATAAATTATTTGGCCATTAAATCGATTTACCATGTGCAAAATGTTTTAGGGATGATTCTAGAGAAAATATTTCACTCTTTTTTCTGTAAAAATGCATCCCCTCTCTTTCTCAAAATATTGGAACTTTTAGTGGGAATTTTATATAGTTTTATAGTTTCTTTTCTTAGTTAATAGTATTTTTAATTTTTAATATATATTAGTCTTATTCCTTCTAAAATTCTGGTATTTTTATATTTTTTGTTTCTACCTCATTCTTCACCAACGTGGTCTCTAAAACTCAGGATCATGAGTAACCAACCAGAGGAAGTTCATAGGGGATCAATTCATTGTCGAACCTAAGTAAATTCACAATCATGTTTATTTTTTCTTATTTTCTTAAAGTTAGTTCAAGGGGGATATTATTGTGTAGGGAACATTTGTGTATCCACTTTCCACCTGAAACTTAACTTTCTCTTTTGTAATATTTTCCCTCAATCAAGGGGTGGGTGTGTTGTATCTTGGAGATCATTGAGTGCACCACATATTCACAACATGGGTAGGAGAGGATGTTAATTCATATGATGGAGCATGTTAATTAAGTTGATTTGGAAATAATAAAGAGACAATGAAGGTTGTCCATGGGTAATCTCCTAGGAGGATGTCCTTTCTGTCTGACATTATTCTGTCAACATTCATTTTGTCCACATTGAATTCTATATATATATATATATATATTAATATTTAATGAATTTTTCAAACTCACTTATTCATATTATTTAGTTTTATATTAGTTATAATATAAATATTGATAATAGAAATTCGGTGTTTCGTGAGCTTCCTCCTTAAGACCGACCCTGAGTGTGCACAATATTACATGATTAGGTAAATTAAATATTGACTGAGGATTCAAAGCAAATAATCCTGCATCAATTTTGTTTCATTACTGGGGAGGAACAATACTTTCATATGCCATTATTCATAAAGAAAACAAAATAATAATAAAAATAAATTTCAAAAAAAAAAAATCGTTTAGCATGGTGTTTTCAAATGATTATTTCATTAATTCATGGAATAATTACCCACAGTTGAAAGAACCAGTTAATATCTCACCCTTTTCCATGGAGTATGGTGTATCTATAATTTTTAGATAGGTGAGGATATTTTTGAAATCAAATAATGTGTAGAATACATTCAAAGAATTCCTAGCTGGCTTGAGGGAGGACATGAACAAACAAATTTTTTAAGCAATGGACCAGGAGCTAACTATGTTCTCCCAATACATTCCAAAATTTTATCAAGTGTACAAGTTCCAAGAAGGTTGCCCATTAGTCTTCCAAAATTTTTCTAAGTATATCTAGGTAATGGAGGATCTTTGATACCTACCTCCATATGATAAAACTTTTCTTCAAGAAGAACTTGTCAATAAAGAAGCAATTGAACCAGAATGAACTCTCAATATGATTTGAGTATCACTACTTATGATTTTGAATTATCATATTTTGTCACTCCTTGATTTTCTTGAGAGGAAGATGAAAAAACTAGACCTACACCTGTTGAGGAATATATGGATCTCCCTATACATGTTGAATATTTTTTTGGGGGATGTTCAAAAGGATATCTAAGTGGATTTTCCTAAGGAAACCATGATAAATGATGCATACTATTTTTGGGAAGAATTTGATATTGATACTTCATGTTTTAATTTTATTGAAATATAATTACTCTCTGACTTTCCCTTTGACTATTATTTTTATGAAGCTTACCTTGAACAACCACTAGACAGATAAGAATATGTTTCACAAGTAGTAACCAAAGAGGATGATGTTCCATACTTCATCCTACCCCCACCAAGAAAAATATACCATATTATGAAGGGGGGGGGGATCTGGTGTAATATATACATGGAATTATCTTAAAAAAACAAAGGATAAATGGAATCTGGGAAAATATTCATGCGATGGTTCAAATCCAAGAAGATCCACCCACCATCAAATTATGGATGATAGCTGGTACTATCCTATAGAGGAAATTACAATTTAGGTCCCACTTGGGGGATCATACTAAGATTTATCCTTTACTTGACTTCTAATACTTTCAAATTAAATCTTAGGAATTTATATTTCAATTTAATTTTTTGGATTAGTCTAGCATGAAACTTACTCTATATTATCATTTTGAGCTTAAATGGCACGCTAATTATGCTAAATTGAGTAATTTTATTTTATAGGTTCCTAATTATATAAGGGAACCCCAAAAAAGTGGAAGAAAAAGGACTAATTTTCATTTCAAAAGGTAGTTTCCTTTTAATTTTTATCTTTTAAACTCCTTATATTTTTTTCAACAACATGATTTGAGCTTTGAAAAATTGAAATAACATTCCCATGATTGAATTATGCTTTTATTGACTTATCTATATGACATGATTTTCTTAGTAATCTCATGCTTCCATGTTTTAGATTTTAATGTTATTGAGATTTAATGAGTAAAATGGTTTATTGGAGGATTATAATGAATCATAAATATTGAAATGGGGACTCATGACTTAAGGGAATTAATTGATTCATATAAATGAAATTTCCTTAACATTTTTTCATGATTTTAATCTCTAAAATACATGTGAATTTATTTTTTTTATTATTAATCATGTATTGATTGATTTTCCAAAATCATATGTCCCATTCCCAAGAGTGTTTCTAGACAAATTACTTCCTATTTTATTATGAGCATATTTCTTGAATGATCTTGGGACATTTCACTGACCAAAACTTTCATTTGAACTTTTTAAAGCTATGACTATGCAAAAAAAACATTTAAAATGATTGATTAATCTTTTAATAAATAACTTATCCTTAAAATACCACCTTTACATCAATCCTTATTTATAAAATAGATACCATAAATGACATTTATAGGGATTATTCATATTTCAATCCATTTTTATCCATTCCCACCCTACTCTTGGTATTTTCATGATATTTTAAAGTTGAAGTGTGGGAGTGAAGGATGTCATTGTATAAGGGATGAAATGAATTGTAAGGAAGAAGTTTTAGGGTACTTATTGCTGGAATAAATTATGTTTGTTGATTCATTCATGATATTTCATTATTTCCCCCTATTAAATTAAAAAAAAACTAAAAATGAAAAAAAGATCCAAAACATGAGAAAAATAAGTTGTGATTTGGGAAAAATATCACCATTATTATACCTATGATTATTTATCCCACTTGTTCAGGTAAAGGATGTGAGGTTAGTTTTATTCATAAAGTTTGAAAAATGAAAAACAATCTGTGAAAAAGAAAAAAAATTAAAAGTAAAAAAGAATATTCCAGAGGGTGCACAAATCATTCCTTATACTTTATTTTACCACAACCTTTACATTGGGTTTTGGAGAAATGAGAGTTTTTACTTTAAAAAGGATAATTTCATTACACATTTATTTTGGATATCATGTATTTTACTAAAGATATAAACCTCCTCTTGAAGCCTTAATTTTAAAACATCAATTCCTAACAACCTTAAGCTTGAGATTTATTTGAACCTTTATTTCATGTCCTCATGATTTTACATGCCTTTTGTCTTTACAAAGTAGAGAAATTAGATCCTTTACAAGCCTATGGATAAGGATAATTTTCTCATGATAGGATCATAACTCTACTTTATTTGTATCATGAGAGATGAGAGAAAATATTCAAAGGTGTGGTAAGTCATGATTTGACATTTTTTAAAATAATTAATTGAGGAGCATGAATGAATTAAAGGAAAATTTATATAAATTTTCAAATGGTAAAATTAAAATACATGATTAGATAATTTCTTTGAAAAATTGGAAATTAAATTGATATTTTTGTGAAATTTTATAATTTGATTTGATAATGATTTTTTTATTTCTTTGAAATTTTAATATAGGTAATATTGGTGCCCTCTGATTTTCAATGTTTAGATATTAGTCATAAAGACAAACATAGTTCAAGTGTGGAGAAATTTATAGAGATAATATTTTAATAATATTTTATATTTTATTAAATTATTTAATCCCTAAAAATTTATCAATTTGAGTTATTTGCATCAATGTTGGATTTATAGGGTGTTTAGGACTTAAATGTGAAAATTGATTAATTATGGAATTTGTATATATTTTAATCACTTTGGTAATTTGAGAATAACTTTTATAATATAGATCCAATTCATGTGTTTTTTATGATTTCATTATTTGTGGACTAAAACTTTTATTTATGGATTAGGAGATAATTTGGCCATCTAAGGGTCAAAAAATCAAGTTGGAAAATAATTCTGGACGACCACATGGAACCCACCTCTGAAAATTAAGAATAAATTGTGATACACACATCCAATTAAGGTTATTCAAGCTAGAATTGAAAGATAATTCAATGAATCATTTTATTTTTGATTATCATTGATATTGTAAACCATTAATGTGGTCATTGGATGCTTGACATTGGGGAAACAATTAGTAAACATTCATCCAAAATAAATATTTAAAAATTAATGAGCCATATCTTTTTCTACACATGTTGGATGAAGATGAAATTTTTAAGGGAAATGAAAAAGATATTTTGGAACAAATTTTAAGAATACAACTATTAATGATTATGCCAATAAATGGGTCTACCATGAAAAAAACATTGGAGTGAATATTATAGAGCCAAGTTTTCACTCTTTTTGCCTATAAAAATGTATCCCCTATTCTTCTTAAAATATTGGCAATTTTGGTGTCCATTTTAGATATTTTATTAGTTTTTTTATTTTTTAATATTATTATTCATTTTTAATACATATTAGTCTTCCTATTTATTACATTGTCATATTTTTATCTTTTGTGTTTCCACCTCGTTCTTCTCTACTGTGATATCTAAAACTCATGATCACGAGTAACTAACCTAAGGAAGTTCCCAAGGATAAATAAAATTTTTAACCCAATTAAATTCACATTCATTTTTATTGTTTCTTATTTTCTTAGAATTAGGTCAAGGGGTATAGTAGTGGTTAAGGAACATTTGTGTCTCTATTTGGAACCCAAGGCATAACTTTCTCATATGTAATATTTTCCCTCAATCGAGGAGGCGAGTGTGTTGTATCTCGATGATCATTGAGTGCACCATATATTCAAAACATGGATAGAAGATGATGTTCATTCATATAATGTATCATGTTCATTAACATTATTTGAAACTAATTAAAATACAATGAAAGTTCACTAAGGGTAATCTCCTGGGAGGATCTTCTTTCTATCTGACATCATTTTATCTGCATTCATTTTGTTCACAATACATTATATATATATATATATATTAAATTTTCATTAATATTTCCAACCCAATTATTCATATTATTTAGTTTTATATGAGTTAAAATAAAAATAATGATAATAGAAATTCAGTGTTTTGTGAGATGCCTCCTTGAGACTGAACCTGGGTTTTCACTATATTGCATGCTTAGGTAAATAAAATATTGATTGGGGATTCACGAAAAATACTTATGCATTTGCTACATTATATGATCATTAAAATTGGGCATTGGATGTCACGACCACCAATCATGTAAGGTGTCTATATATTGCAAACGGAAAGGGATGAGGACACCATAGAATTACAATAAAGGGTGGAAGTTAATGAAATCCAGGTTTGGATCAAATTAAGCAATAAGGTCATATAATATTCATTTGTAATGATTTTGTTTCATGTGTTTACCAGCGGATCGTGGGCGATCTATTTTTTGACAAGTAAAATATGTTTGAGAACATTTAGAAAAAAATAATTGGTTTTATAGTTAGTTTAGACCAGAATGAAAGTAACTCCCCTAAGATTGAGTTAAATTAGAAGGCTAATTTCTAGGAAAAATGATCTACTATGGAAGATCTAATAGTTTATTTGACCAATTAAATAGTACATATACTGACTAGTTATTTAAAAATAAAATTTGGAACAATTTGAGAGTGAATTTTTTCCATTGTCACAAGGAATATCTCTCTCTAAGAAGACATGCATGGGGAATTGAAGGATATTAAAGAGGTGAATAAAATTACATAAGAACCAGCAATGGATATATCACATATTACATTTTATGTGCTATATTATATTTACAATATAAAATTGATGGTATGAAAATATCAGTTAAATCCAGGAGTAATGCATGAGAAGTAATCAGAACTATCTAATTATACTTGATCAAGTAAAAAAGTTGTATACCTGGTATATGGAGAGGAACGGATACTAGTTATAAGAAGATAGATAGTAGTATTCTTTTAGATTTATATGATCTAATATCATATCTAGGATAAGGAAATGAGTAAGAAAATCCCATTCAAGCCAGTGGTGGCCATATCTACAAATATCGAGTGAATTTCAGCTTTGGAGGAAGCTAAATAAGTAGTATAAAATATATAAATATTTGTTCTAGTTTTTAGAATCACACCTAGTGCGTAAATTTTATCATGATATTATAATAATACTACTACTAGTACAATCAAATATGTCATGTTTTGATATTGTAAAAGATGGTCATATACTCAGGGTTTACATCTCTTGGGGAGTCTTACTTAGGAAGGTGAGGTTGCAGATAGTAGAATAAAAACACAACAAAGACTTGGAAGGGCCATGCCTAAATCCACAACTCAGTCAAAACATGATCTTATCAAGTGAGATATAATAAGTATATTTAGAAAGTCAACTCTAGTGAAAGTTGGTGTATTGTAATAGTGGGTTCCCTAGAACCAACTTGAAACATACTTTTAGATTACAATATCATGTATACATTTAGTTATTCATGATGCACCCTTACCATTTTAGTGTCGATATTTCTACACCTACTATTGAAATGGTAATGTCCATAGATTATTTTTTGTATCAAAAGGTTATACTAGTTCCTTGGCTAAAATGAGAACCTTGAGATATTATGAAATCAATCTTAAATATATATCACATGTTGTAGATACATAATACTTAATGGGCATAGTTGATATCTAAATATCATATGATGGGGGCTCATAAGCATTGAAACTTTTTCTCATGAAGTTCACACTTGGTGATATCTGGTAAGTGAGATCATAATAATAGACCCACCAATAGGAACACCACATGTTTTTGGTGTCATTTTATATTTTTATCTACAAACATATATATTGGTCTCCTAACTTGAGATCATTATCAATGTGTACCATTTGATCACGTAGATTTTTGTGAGAAAAAAATCATGACATTGAAGTCATGGTGATATAGCTTGTGTTTGGTGAGTCTTTGGTGGTATGAGGTTGGTTGAATGGTCAAGACATAATTTTTTAATTCTGAGTTAAGGAAGTGATATCTTAGGCCTAATTGATCATGAAGGTAGTACCTTCAAAAATGATTGGCCAAGGTAGTTGAAGGTTTGTCTGTCTAGTTAGATAAATAAATAATAAAGAAAGAATGGGATATGACACAAGTGTGTGTCCTACTTTATGGGATATCATGAGACAAAGAGATTATAGTAAGAAGTGTGTGTTTGTAGGAAATATTTTTATTGCTATGAATTTTACTGATCTCTTTATGGAATTTAATGGGTTTCTAGACATCACTCTTGGTCTATGAATAGTATTCATTACTATCAATATAAGGGCCTAGATGGTTACACACAAAATCATATTCAAGACTCTTCCCTATTTTGGTGAATAAGTATATAGAACATAGTTAGCCCCAAAAAGGGGTCCGAGAGTTGTCCATGTATTAATGATCACCAACAAATAAATTAACTCATTATTATATGAGTGTATAATAATTGGGTTGAATTTATTTATTTAAAGTATTCATAAGGAATCATTAAAAAAAGGGACAGTAGCGGCAATTTTTCTCATGAACTAGCGGTGGTATAAACTGCTGCCTAATAGTGTAGTGATAGTTATTAAAATAGCTGCAAATTTCATGGTTTATAGTCATTTAACAACATTTTTTTAATTTATAGGAGGTTTTTTTAAGTGTTGTTTTTGGAACATTTATTGGTGTTTTTTATTATAAAAAAGATATCTAGGGGAAATATTAATAAAATAAAATAAACCTACAAGGAATATATTAGTGGTGGTTTATATTAGCAGAAATTAAGCATAACCGCCATGAAATATATTATATAAAATGTAGTTTTTAGTGGTTATCTAAAACTTCCATTAAATTATATTTATTTTTTAAAAAATTAATAAAAAACTTTAAATATGAAAAAGCTGACATAGAATAAACTAAAACAAAAATATATGATATCATATCATATATATATCATATATCCACAGTCATATAAAAACATCCAGACATCATAAACTAAATCTAATTAAACCCATGCACATGATCCTCAACCCGGTTGGTGATGAATCCTTAAGTGCATCCAGGCAACCTGGGATCAAATCTAGGCGGAGGCATAATTTCCAGGTACTATAATAGTACTTTAGTAGATACTGTAGTAGAATTGTAGTAGGTAATATTTGTCACTGTAGAAGCTGGGAATATTCCCCTGTTTGGGCCTTCAGGCCACCGATTTGTTCCTTGAGTCCCTTAAGCCCTTCGGGCCACCTTAAGTGCAGATAAAAACCAGAAAACCTACAAGGAACAAGTTCTAGATGGAGGATGAGCAAGGAGAATTCACCATAGAAGAAGCTAAACAGATTGCATAAATGAGAGGGTATGACACCTGCCATTGGGACAAGCCTATGCATGCACGGGAAAGCCTAGCCGAATAGCCATGTGAAGGTGGAGAGCTAATTTCACGATGAAGATACTGGGGAGGAGCAGTTCTAAGTAGCTAGTCTGGGTTGTATGTAATGTTTTAAGTCTATGGAAAATGAATTACTCTAAGGCCTACGAGCCATGTAATTCTTATGCCTACGGGCCTTTTAAGGGTTCCACCTCACCGCCTGAAATGTGGATTATCAAAATCAATAAAAAATGAAGGCCTTCGCTCCATTAGAGGAAGAATCTAAATCAACCCATACATATGTCAATATACATATACAATATATCCAACAAAAACCCATTCCCAATATACATCCATGTCATGACCTCCACAACATTTGTCTTCTTCCACACTATGTCATAAACTAAAACCGACCACATCATCTCAACAACTGTAGCAAAAAATAAAATAAAAATTAAACCACACATAATAAATCAGAATTAGAGTAGAATAATGGAAAAAATTAGCATACCATGAAATCTGAGAACCATCATGATTTCCTTCTGAAGAATGTCATGGATCAAAATGGCCAACCTTTTACCTACTACCGACATCTATCGCCTATAATGAAAACCATCACATTTATGAAAATAAATGCGAAAGAGAAAAGATATAAACTATATTTAGAATACTGCACATAAATTTTTTTATTTATTTAATCATAAAGAATAATTTTTAACATAAAACAAATAATATATATTAAAAAAAATTTAAAACATAAAAAACCTATTAAAGATAATATTAAACAGTTAAAATTGAAAAGGTAAGAGTAAATATTCTAATTTACTTTTAAAGTGACGTGTAGTGTGCTTGAAATTTATTTAATAATCAAAAGTTAGAGATTTTGACATCACTGCATGTCCTATATTTCAAAAAAAACTCAATGGTTGTTTTCCCATAATTTCACATCAATCTGATATTTTTTTTCTATTGTTTTGACTAGTCCACACATGTTTTAGTGTTTTAAAACACTAATAATGTGTTTACAGACATAATGGAAAAATTATAATTTAGAATCATGTGTTATTGATCCCTACATATCAAAATTAAATAAATGGTTTTTTACCATGATTTCATGGAAATATGATGATGTTTACATAGTTTTGACCCTGATACCTGTTTTTAAAGGCTTTTGTACCTTTCAGAAGTGTATACCGATTAATTCTATAAACATCACAAATGATATTGACATTTTTTCTATGATTACACATCAAAAACAACTCATTGGTGGTTTTCCCATGATTTCACATCAATCTGAGGGGTTTTTCTATGGTTTTGACCATTCCATTCATTTGTAGTGTTTTAAAACACTAAAAACACATCTAAGACCATAACGGGTAAACCATAATTCAGAATGAAATGTTTTTAGTTATTATATTTCAAAATAAAATTTATAGTTGTTGTATCATGATTTTAGGGAAATCTGATGTCTTTTTCCTGGTTTTTCCCCCCCCTGATACTTATTTTTAAAGGCTTTTATACCTTTCAAAAGTGTATACCAAGTAATTTTGATAACACTGCTCATCAGATTAACATGTTTTATATGCATACACATAAAAAAACAACATAGTGGTGGTTTTCCCATGATTTACCAGAATTATAAGGTCATTTTCTATGGTTTTGTCCGTTCCATGCATATTTTAGTGTTTTAAAACACTAAACACATGTTTACGAAAATAACAGGAAAACAATAATTCAGAATGATATGCCTTCAGTTCCTACATTTCACAATTAAATTTATAGTTGTTTTCATATGATTTCAGGGAAATCCGGCATCATTGGGCTGACTTTGACCCCTAGACACTATTTTTAAAGGATTTTATACCTTTATGAAGTCTATACTGAGTAATTCTGACCACACTCCATTTCATATTGATTTGTTGTCTATGAGTACAAATCAAAAACAACTTAATAGTGGTTTTAACATGATTTTACATAAATATGAGATCTTTTTATATAGTTTTGACCATTCCACACATGTTTTAGTGCTTTAAAATAATAAAAACATGTTTAAAAAAATAAAAGGAAAACCAAAATTCAGATTGATGTTTCATCATTTACTAATTTTAAAAATTAAATCTACTGTCTCTGTCCCATTTTTTTAAGGTAATCTAACATCATTTTCTCTATTTTGACACCGGACACTTGTTTTTAAAGGCTTTTGTACCTTTCAAAAGTGTATACTGAGTAATTTCAACCACACCACATATTGGATTGACATAATTTATGTACGTACACATAAAAAACAACTCAACAATGTGTTTCACATGATTTCACATCAATCTAAAGTCATTTTATATGGTGTTGACCATTCCACACATGTTTTAGTATTTTAAAACAATAAAAATGCATTTACAACCATAATGAGAAAACTATAATTCCTAATGTTGTGCCATCAGTTTCAACATTTCAAAATTAAATATAAAATCTTTTTACTATGATTTTAGGGTAATACAACATCATTTTTCTGGTTTTGACCCCCCTCCACTTGTTTTTAAAGGCTTTTGTACCTTTTATAAGTGTATACCGAGTAATTCCAACCACACTACATGTCGGATTGACATTTTTTCTACGTGTACACATCAAAAATAACTCAAATTTTTTTTCCTATGATTTAACACCAATCATAGATCATTTACTTTATTTTTTACTATTCTATAGATTTTATAGTGTTTTAAAACACTAAAAATGTGTTTATGACCATAATAGGAAAACTATAATTCAAAATGACCTACCATCAGTTCCTACACTTCAAAATTAAATCTATGGTAATTTTACCTTTATTTAAAGGAAATATGAAGTCGTTTTCCTTCTTTTAATCCCCCAAAACATGTTTTTAAATGATTTTGTACCTTTTAGAAGTGTATACTGAGTATTCCATCCACACCGCATGTATGATTGATGTTTTTTTCAGGTACACATAAAAAAAATAAATGGTGGTTTTTCGATGATTACACATCAATATAAGGTCGTTTTCTATGGTTTTGACCATTAAACACATGTTTTAGTGTTTTAAAACAGTAAAACCATGTTTATGGCCATAACTGGAAAACCATAATTCAGAATAATGTGTCATCATCTCCTATATATCAAAATTAACCTTACAGTTATTATCTCCTTATTTCATGGTAATTCAACATTGTTTCCCCCATTTTTACCCCCCCCCCCCAAAAACTTATTTTTACAGGATTTTGTACCTTTCAGAAGTGTATAATGAGTTATTCTGACCACACCACACATTGAATTGACATGTTATCTATGTGTACACATCAAAAACAACATAGTAGTGGTTATACCATGATTTGACATCAATATGAGGTCATTTTCTTTATTTTTTATCATTCTATGCACATTTTAGTGTTATAAAACACTAAAAATGTGTTTATGACCATAAAGAAATAACTGTAATTTTGAAACAACATTTCATCGGTTTTTATATTTCTTAATTAAATCTACAATCATTGTACTGCAATTTTAGGGAAATCTGGCATCGTTTCCATAGTTTTGATGCCCCGATACTTGTTAATAAATGCTTTTGTACCTTTTAGAAGTGTTTACTGATTCAAAACTAAGAAAAAAATCTTGGATTGTTTTCAAACTTATGGATAATGATCTATAATTAATTTTAGAAGTTTAGAAATCAACCACACATCAAACTAACACAAGATGTGGTCAGTATGACTCAAAATGTGTGTTTTCTATATAGAAGTTTCATTTTAGTTTTATTTATGGATGTTGTATGTGTTATTTTCAAATGTGTGATTGATTTATGGAATTTAGAATTTAACTCACTAGGATGAGCAATAAGGTTAGAAATTTCCTTGGGGATCATTCTGTTCATCCACTGAAATAAATAAACTAAATCATTTTCCATATGTAACCACTATAAATCCTATGTATTCTTATAACAAAACTATTATTTCAATTTTTCTTTTAATCTTGAAATCTCTCTTTGTGATTTATGATCAATGGAACTACTCAAACCACCATCAAGTGTAGATGTAATAGATGACTCCACCCTGCTAAATATAGAAGATGGAGTAGGCCTAAAATCTATCCCTCATATATGACTAGGATGCTCCCTCCTTAAAAATATCCCAACTGCATCATTTTGGGAAACAAATTATGATTGTGAAGGGCTCACATCCCATACTTTTTAAGATTCAACCTGTTAATACAAAAATATTAACAATAATTTTTTTTAAATATTTGAACTTCATAATGTTGTCTAATTAATAGATTTTTCATTAGTATTTAATATTATTTCAATACTATAAAATCTTAATAATTAAAATTATATTATAACAAAAAACAAGACTTAAACCCAAATAATTATGGCCGACTACATGTGTCAAACAATAAAAAATTAGCATCATTAGATCCATGAACCTAGACCCATTTAATTGGGTTTAAGGCTTATTATTTGTTATAATATATTTTTCATTATTACATTTTTATAGTAATGAAATAATATGAAATTGTAATGAAAAGTACTTACCCCAACATCGTTGGTATTGTCATTTACAAAACCACCATAGGGTTTCCTATAAACTTTAAATCACATCTCTATTCATCCAATAGAGTTACATAATTCATTAGGATTTATATAAAATGTAAAAAAGTTATAAAAACATTGAGTTATAATAAAATAATATAAATAATAATGAATATAATACAAACCAAAATTTTTATTTTTCTTGAAAAACTTTGAGACCCAACAATGTGGGGAATGACTTACGAATCATGATTCATAGAATTGTTTTTGATAATTTCTAAAAAATAGAAACATTACAAAAAATTATAATTTTTTTGTGTTTATGTTATTAAGATACTGTAAAATATGCAATTACCTCATGAGATGCATCTCTGTTGATATCAAAAGAGAGCTTCAACTGCTCATGAGAAATGCCTTCAAGCACTTTCTCATACATTTTTCATAAGATCATAGAATTTTCCTTAAACTCATGAAATAATCTCCATTTAAAATATCTCCATTTCTTTCCCAAAAATTTCAAAGTCCATGGGCACGAAACGGAGTCAGGGACATCAAAATTTAAAAATATCTAGAAATAAAAAACACAGCACTTTATTAGTATATTAAAAAGTTTTACTCATGTATTTTAAATTAGTTACCAAGGAATATTAATTAAATACTACCTTTACTTGAGTATCAAAGACCTCATTTTTCCAAGCTGTAGTAATATGCCTCTAATCTTAATAATTAATGGTAAAGCTCACCATCTCGTAAGTAAGATGCCCTAGAATCTTCCTATAGATTCTAGCAGCGACACCGGTAGGCACCCCGAACTCAACAAATGGAATAATAATATTGAATTCCTTCGGGTCCCATACAACTTCCATGTGTAAATTTGTATCCCTTATTTGTTTTTCTTTATATGTTTAACAAATTAATTAAAAAATTAATAAAATATAATGTTTTTTTTAAAATGAAATACATGCCAATAATGGTAACTGTCCAATATACCCTAGATGGATGGGTGAAGAACTGCTCCATAATTATAGGTGAATTAGTTGGTGGGCTAACAATGACATATGGGGAAATGGTTGGCTCCATAGAAGTCTCGGTTACAACAAAATCACTAGGATCCATAGAAGATGATGGTAATGGTAGAATGCTATTAGATGTTGATTGTCTAGGATCATGATTTTTTTTGTTCTCGACTGTTTCGCACGGAATCCGGGGGTGACCTCTTGGATGGGAGATTCAAACGTTCCGATCGGTTTCTAGCGGGTTTGTTTGTAGAACCGGAAACATCCAATGATTCCACATCCGTTTGGACCTACTTTCCAAAGGTAGGCGCTCATTATCTTGTAGACTGATGAGGCTTAGGAGTTTGCATTGGTTGAGAGGATGGGAGGTCAGACTCATCACACCTTGTTGAGGGGAATTATTGTCTACTCTGGGACTCTCTTTATAGATTTAAGTTATGTTCGTGAATCCTTATTACATTACAAAGTATAAAATTAGCTCTCCTTTAGTTTTAACAATCAAGGATTAAATATGTAAGAAATTTAGAGAATCTTTTATATGTATTCGAGGTTCTTCATCAATAGAGAATCATCTGTATCTATTTAGAGATTCTTGGTCAATGGTATCCTTCAAAAACATTTATAAAAGTCTCTTGGTCATTATAATGACCAGGCTAGTTTTAAAGCCACTCAGTGGGGCACTTGAAGTTTAGCGTCATTCAGTAGGACATGGATTATTTCAAAATTGGGATCGAACCCATAAATGGTCTACCTACGTATCCTTTGTTTTGAAAAAGGAATCAGAACCCACGTCGTTCGAGTAAGGGAGTATGACGTTTATGATTGATGGCTCAAAGAAAGACGTCATAATTACTTTTACACTCTAAGCTCATGTGAGTCATGCTCGGTGTGAGAAACAAGAGGTATTGGTAAAAATTAGACAATTGTGCCATGAAAGATGCAATCATAATAAATGGTTTGGGGCTTATGTCTGTATGACTGCCCAGATAGATGAAGTTTTAGGATTCACTTTTAGGGAGAAAAATCCAAGAACAGGGTCCATAAAGGTATATGTGTTTTATGGAGATTTGAATACTCTAATCTTGGGGTTTACTCCTAAGGAGGATACCCAAGTTAGGAGGGGATTTATGATTGGGTTTTACTCATGAAAAGGAAACCCAAATCAAGGGTAAATTTGGACTTGTTAAGAGAAATTAAGGGACTTGGGGCTTACTCCTGAAAAGGAAGCCCATAATTAAGACTGGGACTTATTCCTAAAAAGGAGACCCAGGTTAGGGGACTTGGAGCTTACTTCTGAAAAGAAGCCCATGATTATGACTGGGTCTTATTCCTGAAAAGGAGACCCAGGTTAGGGATTAAGGTTTGGGGCTTACTCATGAGGAGGATGCCCATATTTGAGATTGGGACTTACTCCTAAGGAGGATGCCCAAATTAGAGGACTTGGGGATTACTCCTAAGCAGGATGCCCAAATTAAGGGACTCGGGGCTTACTCCTAAGGAGGATGCCCAAATTAGAGGACTTGGGGCTTACTCCTAAGAAGGATACCCATATTAAAGGATTTATGATTAGGGCTTACTCCTGGGGAGGATGCCCAAATTAAGGAATTAAGGTTTGGGGCTTACTCCTGAGGAGGATGCCCAAGTTTGGGAACTTTAAGAATTTGGGGCTTACTCCTAAGGAAGATGCCCAGATTAAAGGACTTATAACTGGGGATTATTCCTAAAAAAGGAGACCCAGGTTAAGGATTCTCTCATCTTAAAGGACGAGGTTGAATGAATGAACTCTCAATCTTTGGTGACATAAAGATGTGTAAATCACTAGGTTTTGAGAGATATTCCACCGAATTCCTTTCAGATAAGGAAGTCAAATCAAGAAATCATGCCATAAATGGCTTCGAAGAGTATCTTGAAGACTAAATCTTGAATAGGAAAGGTGAAATGGCTTAAGAGGGGTAAAATGGGCAAGATGGGCACCCAAAAAGGTAGGGGCGCACAAGTCTTGAAAGGCGCGCAAGTCTTGTGTGGGCGTGGAAGTATTGGTCGCGCAGGTATACTTGCACGACATGTGGGGTACTTGTGCGATTTTAAACCAGCATTAAAATACTTGAGAGAATCTTTCTTAAAGCCTTTAGAATCCTCTTGAGGTTCTCCTAGAAAAGGGACGTGCAAGTTCTATCGAAGGAATAAGGCGGCGCGCAAGTGTGACCAGTTCCCTTAAGGGCTGGCCACTCAGGCGCGCAAGTGTTGATGAGTTTCAACACTTAGGCCTTCCTCCCTCTCTTTAGATCTTCTGTTCTAGGTAAGAAATTACCTTAGAAGTGTTCTGTAAGCTTTGAGAAGATACTTGGGCGTCGGGAGCTTCAATCCGAGTTTCTGGAAAAAGATCCTCTTGAATGGGGGGCCCACAGGGTCTATTTATAGGCAGAAGAAGACCCCGAGCGGTTTCCGGGCGGTTATCACTTAGGTCGCGCAAGTCACTTGCGCGACAGTGATATAACTTGCGCGGTGTAGTTTCTGTTGATCCTTTGTTCATGCCTTTGTCGATTTTTGATATTTTCTTCAAATGTTGAATCACTTTGAGCTCAGATATTCCCTTTTCCGATCTTTAGATTCTATGACGAAAGGAGCGTCAACAAAAGTCCCCCCCTCAGAGTTGGATCCGGAGAGAAATGAGGATTTGACTCTGAGGAAATCGAATCCATCCAAAGGAAATGGGGGCGCACAAGTCTTCAGGGTACAGAGGACGACGTGCAAGTTCTCTCTGCGTAGGCCTTGGAGCGCACTGGGTACGGCGCGCAGATAGGCTTCCTGGCCTATAAATACATGGCCTCACCTCCGTACAAGCATTTGGATTTCCGGACTTCATACCTTCGATCTCTCACCGCGTAGGTCACCTTAACCGCATAGGTTGCTCTGTTTTCTAGTGTTTTCCTTGATATCGCACTACTGTAAAGGTATTTGTACTTGCACGGTTTATACTTGCGCGTCAAAAACTAGCGCGGAACATGAATACTTGCGCGCCATGTTTAGACTTGCGCGACATAAATGCCTTAGCCATTTTTCCAATTTTCATCACAAATTTTATGAAAAATAAACCCATTTAAGAGTTATTTTATTCATCTTTTGTGCAGATTCAGTGGTTCCGAAGGGAATTGGAATGACTGATGAACTGGCTAGCAAGCGGATTGATGACATGATGAACATCATTGTCCATGATTACTATGTTATTTGCAACAGCACTCTCCCAGATTTGGCTAAGTACTTGAAGAAATATCATCCTAATTTTCCACAGAGCATCCATCTGCCTCTGTGTGGTCATGGTCATCTGCAAGGAGTCAATGTTCCAAATGCAAACAATTATACACCTGAGATGCAGTTGCACTGCTACTCCTCTATTTCGGTTATGTTGTGCATTAAGAGCAACAACAATGGTGTGAACTATCAAGTTCTTCCTCTATGCCATTTCCTTGCAGATATGAAAATGGCAAACCCATGGGCTGAAATGTTTTCCACTGCCGGTTGGTGGAGAAAAGACAAACATGGCATTGGAGTAATATCTGAAAAGAGTACTCTCTCCAAATGGCTCTTTACTTCCAATGCTCCATTCTCAAATCCATGTATCCATCTTCCAAGTCTCTTGGACAGAAACAGAGTCACTGTTTGATCAGCAGAAAATATTTCTCAAACCGCACTCAAGAACATCCTTTTACCATTGTTCCAAGAAGAGCTAGTATCACTACATCTCTTATTGTATCCAGTTGAATGAATTAATTCCAGGTGGTTGCTGATGAAGCTCGGGATGTCGTAAATCAAATGAAGTGTTATGTTGAAAGCCTCTTGTAATTTTTGAAAAAGAGAAGAGACTCCAGTCTGTGGATGTCCTTCTAACTCTTGTGTATCAATGAAAAACACTTTCATCTTCAATCATTTGTACCTGTATTCTTTCATTACCTGCTTTAAATTTACTTAAGCCAATGGGCCTAGTAATCATAGTTTGATTTTTACTAGGATTATTACAAATAACCCTACAAACTTTGAATCTTTTAATTGCTCAATATTACCTAAATCATACAAAAATGTATATTTAGTGAGCTGGAACTTGACTTTTATTCAGATTTCCTTTGTCTTTTGTGGGCAGTTTAAAGTCATGCATGCCGGACATAAAGGGGCTAATGCTTAAGGTCGAAATAGCTTTGACCAAAATGGATTAAAAAAATGATTCAATTTCTTGACAATTTATCTGAAAACATATTACCATACTCAAGTATGAGGGAAAATATGTAATCTATGGCTTAAGAATATTTGAATCTGAGGAATGATATGAAAAAGAGCTAAAAGGCATTAGAAGAAGTAGTTTCCAAGAATGAAGTTACTATTATTTAACAAAACCCGTTAGGGGGTTGAAATATGCAGGGCCACCTAAGGGCATTGGCTGCATGGTTAAATAAATAGCATCTTTCGGCTGACAAGTATGTTATGTGGACTATTTATGCAAGGCCACCTATGGGCACATGCTGCATAGTCAGGCGAAAGAACTCTAAAAAATTTACTTTCCTAGTGCTAAAAGCCAGTGAAAGTTTATGGAGATTCAAATTTTCTAAAGTATAGAGTTTGTTGTATTGAAAGAGGTACTTGAATATAGAGAAGATATTTCTGAACAAGAATATCGAAGAAATGGATGAATATACCTCCTACGAAGGTCTGACCCAAACGTAGGGAAGAAGAATAAACCATCGACTTGAATACTTTCAGATCATGAAAAAGGATATGGGAAAAATATGTTAAGGATGGCTATTTTTTTGCGGATCCCTACATACTGTCGTTTAAGACAAATAAGGACAAAAGAGGCATTCTTCTCAAGAATGAAGTTACCATTATTTAAAAAACCCGTTAGGGGGTTGAAATATGCAGGGCCACCAAAGGGCATTGGCTGCATTTTCAAATAAATAGAATATTTTAGCTGACAAGTCTGTTATGTGGACTGCTTATGCAAGGCCACCTATGGGCACGTGCTGCATAGTCAGGCAAAAGAATCCTCAGAAGTTTGACATTTTTGTGACTAGAAGTCATGAAAAGGGTTATGAAGATCTGAAAATATTTAAGGTTAGGATTATAACACATAAATATGGGTATTGTCCAATGTATATAGAGATACATAGGTCAATGATAACCATAATCATGTTGTGGCTGGGTCCTGAATTGAAATTTTGGACTTCACTACGTATCTCATAATAATGAGGATCAAGCCATACATAGTTCTTGAAATGCAGTTTAACGTCGTGCAGGACGAAATTATGAGAGATCTTAGTTTAGGGTCATATAATTCGAACCATAATAATGAATACACAGTGTGTGTTTCCATGAGTACTTTTCAGCTAAGGGACTGAAAGTGAAATTTGGGGTTAGGCCCTAAAAGACTTGGGGCTGGATTCGAGGGATACTCGAATGTTCCTACGTATCCCATAAGGATGGGAATCAAGTCCATGTAGTTCTAGAACTAACCTTTGTACAAATTTGGTTCGTACATGTGAAGGGTGAAAGGGGACTTTAGTAAAATGATGGTTTAACCCGAGATAAAAAGTTTAGGTATTACCATGTATGCACGTATTCTTTTGAAATGAAACATGATTGAAAAATCAATGTCAATAATAGTTCTCTCTAAAATGAGGAAATTTAAAGAGTATTTTAGTTTATTGTCGTACCGGACAAAAGTGTTTCATAGTTTAACATCATATAACAAGGATGAAAGTGAATCAATATAAAGATATTGATTCCAGGGGCGGTTTCACGAATCAACATCATATGAGATGGTGGTGAACCTATGTGAAGAGATTGTTTTTTGGGCTTGAACCTTGGGAGGGTGCCTACATACCCAGCCTGGAGGGCAAGGATCAAATTACGTGTAGTTCAATTAAAGAATGAATTAATGATCAAGTTGTTCTTGGGGACAACGATCTAATAAAAAAGTTATTGGGACTTACACATGGTTAGCGGCCCAAAGAGAGTGTTATGGTTGAGGTTTTCTCTAAGCTCACGTGAGTCATACCCAGTGTGAGAAACAAGAGGTAACAACAACCTTAACGATGCACAGTTTAATGTCATGTAGCAGGGACAATATGAAGGGACTCTGCAGTTTAAAGTCTTGCAGTTAGGACTATTGGTGCTGCACAGTTTAGTGTCATGTAGCAGGGACAAAGTAAAGTTTAATGTCATGTAGGACATATCAAGGACTTTCTATACAGTTTAGCATCATGTAATTAGGATGATGGGGACAATACAGTTTAATGTTATATTAGACGAAAGGGGGACTGTGCAGTTTAATGTCATGCAGTGAGGACAAAAGAGTGCACCATTTTAACGTCATGTCGGACGCATTGGGGATTTTTTTCCCACAGTTTAATGTCATGTTGGACGAAAGTACGAATAATTTAAGGTCATATGCATGGACCGTGATGATTATATAGTTTAACATCTTTCCAGACGTAAGGGACTTTTATACAGTTTAGCGTCATGTAGTTAGGACGTCACAGTTTAACGTCTTGCTGGACGTAAGGGATTTGCAAATAGTTTATGGTCATATGCATTGACCAGGGATGATGCAGTTTAAGGTCATGCTGGATGGTTTAGGGAATTTTTTCACAGTTTAACGTCGTGTGGGATGAAGTTGCAGTTTAAGGTCATACAGGACCATTGCTGTATAGTTTAACGTCATATAGCAAGGACAAACCGGTGCTGCACAGATTAGTGTCATGTTGCGGGGACATCTTCTTTTCTATAGTTTAACGTCATGTTGGACGAAGTTGCAAATAGTTTAAGGTCATATGCATAGACCGTGGATGATGCAGTTTAAAGTCATACCGGAATTTTAAGTGCTTATGTAGTTTAACGTCTTTCCGGACGTAAGGGACTTTAAAAAATAGTTTAGTGTCATATTCATGGACCGTTGAAGATGCAGTTTAAGGTCATACTAGACCATGTTGTAGTTTAAGGTCATATGCATGGACCGTTGAAGATGCAGTTTAAGGTCATACTGGACCATGTTGTAGTTTAAGGTCATATGCATGGACCGTTGAAGATGCAGTTTAAGGTCATACTGGACCATTGCTGTATGAACCAATTGTAAGAATCTTGGTTCTGGGGACCATATTTTGTGTTTATACAAAATTTTTCTTCAGAAATCTGGCATTGGTTGGAGTCGTAATGAGTTCTCCATCCATTGAGATTAATGAATAAGCTCCATTGGAGTAGACCTTATGTATTGAATAAGGTCTTTCCCATTTTGGTTCAAGCTTGGAAGGCTTCTTTCCTAGTATCATTGGTGTTCTGAGAACCAATACCAATTCTCCCTGAATGAATGAACGAAGACGAACTTTTTTGTTAAAAGCTCGTGCTATTCGATTCTGATAAATTTCCAAGTGGTGTAAAGTGCACAATCTTTTCTCATCTAACTGTTCCAATTCATTCAATCGCTTTTGGGACTGGTCATCTGTAGATAACTAATCACAAATGGCTACTCTGAGTGAGGGCAATTGAACTTCAATTGGCAAGACTGATTCTGTTCCATATACCAACGAATATGGAGTTGACGGCGTTGCATTGCGGGTGGTAGTCTGATAATCCCATAAAGCATGAAAGAGTTTATCAGGCCATGATCTCTTATCTTTATCCACCATCTTTTGCAGTATATTTGAAAGAGTCTTGTTAAAGGCTTCTATTTGGCCATTGGCCGCCGCATGATACTGAGATGATTGGTTGGATTTAATATAGTATTATTGATACAATTTCTTCACCTCAGAAGAACAGAAGTTGGTGCCATTGTCCGTCAATATGGTATGAGGGACACCAAATCTAGAAATGATGTTAGACTTGATGAAGCTAACAATGCATTTAGAACTGACTTCTTTGAGAGGTATTGCCTCTTCCCATTTGGAAAAGAAATCAGTAGCAGTAAGAATGTACTTAAACTGCTTGTCCGTAGCTGAAGGGTAAGGTCCCACCACATCCATTCCCCATGTGGCAAATGACCATGAGTATTTAGCTGTATGAAGCAACTCTAGGGGTTGATGAATGAAGTTGGCATGTACTTGACATGAATGACACTTCTTTGTGAAATCAAAACAATATTGTATCATTGAAGGCCAAAAGTATCCAAGCCTTCAAATTTGATCAGATAGTCCATGTCCAGACTGGTGGGCACCACAGACTCCTGCATGCACTTCTTTTATGACATCCATTGTCTCTTCACCATCAATACATCTGAAGAGAACTTCATCAAAACCACGTTTGTAGAGAATTTTCTCTCGATGGTTTGGGCCATCATAAAGAGTAAAATTGACCACACGTCGCCGGATTTGTTCTTTCTCGGCTCTATCAGGTGGAAGTGTTCCATTTTGAAGGTATTCCCTGATAGGTGACATTCATCCTATAGTATGACCATACGGTTCAGGAATGGGACTAATTTCATTAATTTCCTCTGTTCTGGCTTGAATATAAGGTGAAATTGCACGACGGTAGGCAATAATGATGGTTGTCTCGTCCCGATTTGGATCTGCTAGAGCTGTGGCTATATTAGCCACTGCATCAGCTTGAGCATTTTGTAATCTTGGGACATAAGAAAATGTCGATTCTGAAGGGAATTCCGCCATTAACTCTCTGACGTAATCATACAAAGGGATTAATTCTTCTTTTCTGATGGCATAATCCCCATTGACTTGTTTGATTACCCGGTCTGAATCACCTTTCACCTTTAAGTGATTCACTTGTGCTTGGAGCAATAACTCCAAGCCTGTAATGAGAGCTTGGTATTCGGCTTCATTATTGGTACCACCTTCCCACAATAAAAAGGAATAAGGTAATAATTCTTTATCTGGAGAAATGAGTACAATTCCTAAAACAACTTTGTTGAATTTAGTATTTTCCATTTTCTTCCCTATTGGACTTCTAGAAGTACCATCAAAATACATTTCCCATGTTTGAGGATTCTCTTGAATAGAGAAAACTTCCTCATCAGGGAGTTAAATATATGAAGATGTGTCTTCTACTAAAGGATTTTCAGCCAGGAAATCATCCAGATCTTGGCCCTTTATTGCCTTTTGAGACACATACTGAATGTTGAACTGTGGCAAAATAACTGCCCACCTTGCTAGACGTCCTATAAGCATTGGACGAATAAGGATGAATTTGAGCGGATTATTGCGGGACACCAATTGGACCTCGTGATGTTGCAGGTAGTGTCTCAGTTTCTGAACTGCAAAGATTAATGCCAGGCAGCACTTCTCAATACTTGAATACCGGGTTTCTGCTTCAAGCATAGTTCTACTGAGATAGTAGAGGCTATTTTCATTCCCAGCATCATTCTTTTGAGCAAGAAAGGCACCCAATGATCTCTCTAGAGCTGTCACATAAAGGATAAGTGGTCTACCTTCAACAGGTGGCATGAGTACTGGTGGACTCAAGAGGTATTTCTTGAGAACATCAAATGCTTCTTGACATTCTTTGGTCCACTGGTAAGTGAGTCCTTTCTTCAATAATTTGGTAAAGGGTAAACTTTTGCCTGCAAAATTGGCGATGAAATGCAGAATATAGGCTAAGTGTCCTTGAAGTCCTCTTAATTCTTTCAAATTCTGAGGAGGTGACATACCAAGGATTGACTTGGTCTTATCAGGATCGACTTCAATACCACGATGGCGTACAACAAAGCCGAGGAATTTTCCTGAGGTTACCCCAAAAGCACATCTTAAGGGGTTCATCTTCAAATTATGTTGTCGAAGCTTGTGGAATATGGCTTCCAAATCAGCCAAGTGATTAGAACATTATTTGGATTTAACCACCAAATCATCTACATAGCATTCAAAAAACTTCCCTAAGAAAGGTTTGAAGATACGATGCATGGCGCGTTGATATGTTGCACCTGCATTCTTTAAACCAAAGGGCATCACCCGGTAACAAAACACACGTTGAGGGGCTCTGAAGGCTGTAGATTCCTCATCTTCTGGGGCCATTCGGATCTGATTATATCCGGAATATCCATCCATGAAATAAAGTACTTTATAGCCAGCCGTTGCATCAATTAAGAGTTCTGTAATCGGAACTGGGAAATCATCTTTAGGACAATACCGATTAAGATCTCTAAAATCGATTCAAACCCTAATTTGTCCGTTCTTCTTCTTTATAGCGACAATATTAGCCAACCACTTGGGATACTGAACTTCTCTGACAAAGTTAGCTTTGATCAACTTGTCCACTTCAGCTTCAATTTTGGAAGCATAAGTTGGGTGTGTTCTTCTCGCGGCTTGCTTAAATCCTCGATGTTCTTTTGGTAAACCCAAATGATGACTAGAAACATCACGATCAAGCCCAGGATTTCTGTATAATTCCAAGAAAAAATATCTTTATTTTTCTTTATAAGAGAAATATACATCTCTTGCTCTTCAAGGGTCATGGCCACACTAATTAAAGTAGGGCGTGGATATTTCTCTGTACCCAGATTTACTTCTTTGAGTTCATCCATAGTGGTAGAGATACCTTCTTCAAATGCTGGAGGAGCATCTCTAAGATCTTCCTCTTCCTCTTCATCACGTGCTATTTCTTCCGTTTCTAATTGAAAAGTAGATGATAAAACGAAATTCTCATGATCATAAGAGATGTCAAAAATTTCACATTTTGAAGAAGAAGCTTCCATTTTCGACCCTATTGATGATAAAGGGTCTTCTTTGGGAAATAAAGAGGAGATGATGGATTGAGAATCGACATCATTATTCACCTCTGATGTTGCTATAACTTCTTATGGCCTATTTGGTGAAGTATAGACTTGTTGGACTTCAGCAGATGAAATGAAAATGTCACCACTTATGCTTTCATCACTGTTTGTTAGGTTACCAATTTATCCCATGTTGTCTGGCTCAATTTCCGTAATTGACATTATGGATCTTTCCATAAGAGTATTTTTATTTGGGCCTATTTTGTCAATTTGACTGATAGGTAACACATAATCTGTACTCACATGTGTAAATGGATTTATTGGAATTTTCTCCAAACCATATGAAGCATTAACTTTGGTAACTTCCTTCATTGTAGATTTTTCTCTTCCCTTCATGTGATAAAATTATGCCTCAATGTATTGAGACTCACATGTCTTGAACAGGGCCTTATCACCATACAATGTTCAAACTTGACCATTGAGATAGTATTTGAGACATTGATGGTATGATGAAGGGATAGCCACATGATGATGTAGCCAGGGTCTTCCAAGCAAGACGTTGAAAGCTGAGTCTTGATCAACAATCATGAAATCCGAATTAGATACAAGATCTCCAAACTGAGTTCTGAGTGTAACTTCAACTAGTGGTTCTTGTTCATTTTTATCATATCCTTGTAACATCATGGTAGAAGGAGATAAATCAGATTCCGTGAGGCCCAATCGACGAAGTGTACGAATGGGCATGAGGTTGACTCCTGAACCGTTGTCAATGAAAGCTCTTCGGATATCTACACCATTGACTTTCCCAAATAAGTACAGAGGTTTTATGTGCCCATGCACAACATCATCTTAATCTTTATCAGTAAAAGATATCACTGCATGGCATTCTGTAGGATTATTCTCTATTTAATAGACTTCAGCTGCAGCAATTTCAGCTTCAAACTCATGAGGACTTGACAAAGCTTCAATGAGTGCTTCCCGAAGATCTTTTGACAGATTCAAAGCATCCAACATTGATAACTTGGCTGGTACTTGGGACAAGTGTTTCAATATATCATACTTTTGATCTAAAGGTCTGCGTTTCCCAATAGGAACATGTGGTTTAGCAGGTACCTTGGAAGCATATTCTTTGGAAGTGGATGCATCTTGTATTGGGATAGAAGTTGGAAATATCCTTGGTTTTGGAATATTAGACCGATTAGATACATTTACTTGCTGAGATAAAGAAGATGGAATTTTCAATCGGTCTTCCAAAATAATTGTGCCAAGACTGAGTTGACTATTGGCAGAAGAACTTGCTTGTTCTTTTTGAGCTCGCTGAAGGGCTCTACCACGAGTTTCTGCTGCATACACAGTGCTAGCAGGGGTAGAATTAGAGTAGTGGTTTCAGAAAGATCCACATCTTCCCCTGTATCCTAAACCTCTGGAACTTCCTCGGATTCCCTTATTTGATACAGGTAATTCAGGCTCATCTAGACTAGAATATGGATCTGTTAATTGAATCATATTAACAGAACCGAAGATTAACTCTTCCTCTGATAAAGACTCTGCCTGATTAGCCTGTTTAGGCTGTGCCGTTTGATGGGGCAGTGCCCATTGATTTGAAGTAGATGGCATGAAATCTGCCAGAGTCAAAGACAACTTACGCTTCGATACATACTCATCTTCTTCTGATTCCTCTTTCTTCTTTGAATTGCGCTTCCCTTTTGAGGATTTGTATTTTGATGAAGGGTTCACTGCAGCTTTTGTAGGAGACACAATTGGCTTCTTCAATTGTGTTCGCAAAAATGGCATGGGTCCAATTGATTGTCTTTCTGACCATCCAATCATCATATTTTTGCACAGTTTTGCTTTTGACTTCCTGCCACTCGCCTCCTTCCTCTGGATCTGTAGCGGTAACACACGCTACATGAGCTAAAGAACCCTTCAATTTGACTTGTCCCAAGTCGACCATCTTTTGTAGGAGGTCTTTAAATACAAAACACTCCTGGATGGGATGCCCCAACATTTGATGAAAGGGACAATAATTGGGACGGTCTTCATCTCCTTACTTGTTTGGCCTCTTGGGTACTGGTAATTGAACCAAATTATTTTCCAGAGCTGAAATGAAGTAACCAGAAACTTGCTCACTTCGGAAAGAGTATGTTTTACTCTTCAAATCATCAAATTGTTTTTGTCGTTGATCTCTTTGATCATTTGGACGAAATGGCCTTTGTTGTTGGTGTTCAGGAGGTGGAGCCCTTCGAGAAGATGAATGTTTTGAAGTAGAAATAGGTACAGGTGCGTGTTTAAGGACAACTGTAGCAGTTTCTACTTTACCCATTCTCCTTCCTGGAGCTGATGTAATTACATGAGATTTAACCTTAGCCTATATAAGGGAATCTTTAATCTTCTGAGCGATTGATGTAAGGTCTCGAAACCCTCCTGTGTTTTTCACAGGGATTAATGGCATGCATAATTCGTCACACAAATTTTCCACACAGATTGGCAACAGCTCTTCCTGAGGGAGTGCTAAACTCAGGGAATACGTTAATCCCTTCTAGCGAGCAATGAAATCAGAGACTCTTTCATTTTCCCTTTTCTTGCAGTTTGTAAGATCGAAAACTGTCGTTTTTGGCAAAGTTGAGCTAAACTGAAGAAGGAATTTTTGACGAAGATCCTCCCATCCGATGATTGACTGGGATTGCAAGATTGTATACCAGACAAAATATGGTCCTTGCAAGGTTCGTACGAAGCATCTGAGTTTCACTGCTTCTTGCTGTTCTGGAGTTCCCATCATAGGATCACAACAAGACACGTAATGTGTCAAATGTTGTTCAGGGTGGTTGGTGCTGCAACTGATGGTAGTGCTGCCAACTTTTGTTGCATTTGACCCATAGGATTAGACCTCTGAGGGTGTACTGATAAAGGAGGATATTCCTGATCCATCTCAGTAGTTACATCAAATTAATTCGGCTGTCGGACTTCAGCATTCTTAAGAAGAAGACTACTCTGAAGTAGTTCTGCATTCAACCTTCTTAATTCTTTCATTTCTTCCTCCTGTTGTGCAAACCTTTGCTCTAATGAGAGCAATTGACCTTCTCCAGAGGAAGGATATGTAACCTGATTCTTTCCCTTCCCTTTTTTGGATACTTTTTGGAGAGAAGGAAGTGGATTACCTAGGTTCTGAGTAATCCTTTGACTTCGTGTATGCACACCTTCTTCATTTGTATCAGTGCGTACATTTTATTGAGCAGGATGCTCTTCATCTGAGTCCCCTGAGTGAAGCTCCTCTGGTGGATTAGCAACAACAGAATTGATGGCATTGATTGATGCATAATGGATTGCATCTCTTCTATCAACATTTTTGTGATATTGTCTTCTTTCATGTCTTTGATGAGACATTACCTTTTGTTGATTCAATCTTTTAGGAACTTCTTGACGAGCTATAACTTGGAGGGAATCTCCTGATAATTTGGCTCTTCATTCCTCTTGGGGCTTCTTCCCCAATCGATAAAAGACCGATATTCTCTGAGGAGGGGATTGATGATTTGAAAGAGTCCCCAGTCTCGAGAACTGGGGATGTTCCTACTGCTTCCGCTCAACTCCTCAAATCCCATTTGTTGAATCTGAGGGTTGGGTTAAAGAAGTCCCCAGTCTGACAAGCTGGGGTGTCTCTTGACATGCTATGTCTGAGATCTTCTTAAAATCTCTCTTGATCTTGCGAACCTTAGTTCGGAAATTAGCTGGATGCATTAGCCTGTATCCACTTTTATCACCCGGTTCAACAGACCGTTGGATGATTTCTGAAACTTCTGTCATTTGATGACGTGTTGGCTCCATATGAGAGGCTGGTGCAATATTCTCGCCTGCTTGATGTAGGAGCAATTCAACAATTTGTTCTCTATATGCTTGATTTTGAGAGGAACTAGTTGAAGCCAGTTCTTGAGCAGGCTTTTGATTATGAACAAAGCCCATTGACTGTGGCCAGCCATGGGAAATAACATTGCATGAGACCATTTTCGGCGGGCTTTGCTGACTGGAAAGCACTGTGAAATGTAGTGCTCCGTGAATACCTCATCCTATTATATGAACATCAGATGGAGAATTGGAAATTAACTGACGCAATTTTCTTAGTGCGCCAAGGCATGAACGTTGAAGGGTTCTCTGCTGCTTTTCAGCCTTCGGATACCAAGAGACTGATAGAGATGCCAAATCAATCTGACGTTGTAGCCCTTCTATTATCTTAAGATGATTTTTATATTCATCATAAGATAATACCTTCTTCTTCAATTGACAAAGAGATTTCCATATGTTGAGATGAATATCATGGATTCCATCATCCGTCAACATCTTTGGAATGTCGTACTGGGAGTCAGCCAAAGGCCAAAACATGACTGGTACCTCACCTTTTGCCAGTTTTTTCCTCATGTTCAGCATTTCCTCTTTATCATTAAATGAAGATTCTTCTACCTGTTTTGACCAAAGTTGGTGTTTCCTTGTTGCTTCATCGGATTCAACAAGATTGGTAGAGAGATCATTGATCAAACTAGAAGATTCATGACTTAGGGGTGGTTTGGAGAATGACCTATACCCTGGGCTATCTTCTGATTGAGAAAGTATTTCACTTGTTAGCGATAAAGTATCAGACATGACTGGTTTCGCATTTGCAAGTGCCTCAAGATAAGAGGGCTTTCTCAGCACTACATTGTCCACTGGAGTATTTTCCAGGCAATGTGAATCACTACTGTAGAGAGTACTTTCGCAGCGAAGTTCATCATCATGGGGAGTACCACCATAATGGGTTACAGAAAAAGATGAGATCTCTTTCTCCTTGATCTTCTGACCACACAGAGGGTTCCTGTGGCTCTCATCTGAAGAAGAAACTTCAAGATTGACCGAAATTTCATGAAGCAAGACTTCATGAGGAAGTGTCTGTTGAAGACCTTCAGAATTAATGTTCCCGTTATTGGGAACTGAGGAAGTAGAATCTTGAATTCTGATAGATAAATGTCTGAGGGCTTCAAGAACTCCAGCATCGAGCAAGGACTTGTTGCAGATTGGCCTTTGATCTCCTGACTATGATAGGTGGATGTTTTTCTTAGATGCATTCTTACTCGCTTTGGAAACCACTTGTTGATGAAAGTGGTTACTCTGAGCAGGTGTATGTGCCTGATCAGGAAATATGGTCAGGTTAGGCTGACGATCTCCACTCAAATCAGGTGTATTTGCCTGACTTGGTTGTCCGTATGATATGGGGGAGTATGCCCCATAACCCTCTTAGACTGGAACAGATGTGTGTGTCTTTTCCGGAGTGAATAGTTGATGTGTCACTCCACTTCTAGGGATAGATTTATGTGTCTGTCCCTGAGATGATGCTGAAGCTGTTATGATATCCTGGAAAGCATCCAGAATATGAGCAGGAATTTGCTTCTGCTCTTTCACCATTGAAAAAATATGTTTGGTGACTTCAGTCGCCAGAACGGGGATATACGTCCATTCTGGGCTTGGAGTAGGTGTATGTGCCTGCTCCTGTCCTCCTTTTCCTGTCAGTGAATCCTGACAGTACTCAAGTGTGGAGGCAGAGAGTTGAGTCTGCCTCCTGTTTGTCGTTGGGGCTTTCCGACTGACTTCTCCGTGCGCTACCAAGCGAGACTGTTGGTAGGTTTGATTAGTATTAGTAGGTGTATGTGCCTGCTGATTACACTTTGCCAAACGTGATTGACGAGATCCATCATATGTAGTCAGGCGAGCCTGCTGACTAACTGGTGATGTATAAATAGGTGTATTTTCCTGCCTATAGTACTCCACTGGAATTGCCTGGCGGGATTGGCTTGATGCTGCCAGACGAGTCTGCTGGACAACGGAATTAAAGCGGGCAGGTGTGTGTGCCTGCTCGTTGTTCGCCACCAAGTTAGGTTGGTGGATTCCATCATATGTAGTCAGGCGAGCCTGCTGACTAACTGATGATGCATAAGCAGGTGTATGTTCCTGCCTATAGTACTCTGCCAGAATTGCCTGGTGGGATTGGCTTGATGCTGCCAGACGAGTCTGCTGGAAAGCGGAATTAAAACAGGAAGGTGTGTGTGCCTTCTCGTTGTTTGCCACCAAGTTAGGTTGGTGGACTTCTCCAGAGATGGAAGGGATGATAACCTGCCAATTGTTAACTGGATTCCGTCTCTGGCAGTTCATCTTGCCTGCTCGGGTTCGAGGAACCTGAGCTGAATGCCTGGAGTCGGTACCCTCATGATGTTGAAGGCGCACTACCGCACGAGTCTGGCGGCGATTGTTGATGTGAGCCCTCGGGAAGGACTCCTGCCTTTTTGAATTAAGGCCCTGAGGGACCTACTCATTCACTTCCTCAGAGTAAGGGAGTGAATGGAAATTGCGTTCTGGGGATAACGACCCGAAACGGTTGGAGACAGTAGTCAGCACCACCTGCTTCTTGATTGCTGGCCGCCATTGTCCGGACAACCAGGTAGAATTGTTAACTTGGAGGGCTTGACGAGCGGCCTCCAGAGTTGGGATAGTACCGTTGCGATGGTACTCCTTAACTAGTGCATTAGAAACCCAGCGTTGAAGATGCTGAGTTGGTGATGTCATCCTCAGAGCGGATGACGTTCCAGCAGGAGTAGCAGAATTGGTTTTCACAGCAGCAGACCTCACAGTAGAGGTGTTCACAGTAGCAGTATTCACAGGGGTGAATTTAAGGAAAGCCATTTTGCAGAAGATCTTGAGAAAAGAGTGCCTGTTCCATATAACAGACATAATCAAGAAGAATCCGGCCACTGCATCTTTTGGATGAGCACATATGTCAATGATTGTTTTTGTTAGCCTTCCTATTGAATTTCAAATAGGGGCTTAACAAATAGGTAAAACATCATTTTAACTTGGTTAAGGATTCACATTGGGTTCACCATTTTTGTTTCGCACGGAATCCGGGGATGACCTCCTGGACGGGAGATTCAAACGTTCCGATCAGTTTCTAGCGGGTTTGTTCGTAGAACCGGAAACATCCAATGATTCCACATCCGTTTGGACCTACTTTCCAAAGGTAGGCGCTCATTAGCTTGTGGACTGATGAGGCTTAGGAATTTGCATTGGTCGAGAGGATGGGAGGTCGGACTCATCACACCTTTTTGAGGGGAATTATTGTCTACTCCGGGACTCTCTTTATAGATTTAAGTTATGTTCGTGAATCCTTATTACATTACCAAGTATAAAATGATCTTTCCTTTAGTTTTAACAATAAATGATTAAATATGTAAGAAATTTAGAGAATATTTTATATGTATTCGAGGTTCTTCATCAATAGAGAATCATCTGTATCTATTTAGAGATTCTTGGTCAATGGTATCCTTCAAAAACATTTATAAAAATCTCTTGGTCATTATGATGACCAGGCTGGTTTTAAATCCACTCAGTGGGGCACTTGAAGTTTATCGTCATTCAGAAGGACATGGATTATTTCAAAATTGGGATCGAACCCATAAATGGGCTACCTACGTATCCTTTGTTTTGGAAAATGAATCGGAACCCACATAGTTCGAGTAAGGGAGTATGACGTTTATGATTGATGGCTCAAAGAAGGACGTCATAATTACTTTTACACTCTAAGCTCACGTGAGTCATGCTCGGTGTGAGAAATAAGAGGTATTGGTAAAACTTACACAATTGTGCCATGAAAGATGCAATCATAAGAAAGGGTTTGGGGCTTATGTATGTATGACTGCCCAGATAGATGAAGTTTTAGGATTCACTTTATGGAGAAAAATCCATGAACAAGGTCCATAAAGGTATATGTGTTTTAAGGAGATTTGAATACTCTAATCTTGGGGTTTACTCCTAAAGAGGATACCCAAGTTAGGAGGGGATTTATGACTGGGTTTTACTCCTGAAAAGGAAACCCAAATCAAGGGTAAATTAGGACTGGTTAAGATAAATTAATGGACTTGGGGCTTACTCCTGAAAAGGAATCCCAAAATTATGACTGGGACTTATTCCTGAAAAGGAGACCCAGGTTCGGGGACTTGGAGCTTACTCCTAAAAACAAGCCCATGGTTATGACTGGGTCTTATTACTGAAAAGGAGACCCAGGTTAGGGATTAATGTTTGGGGCTTACTTTTGAGTAGGATGCCCATATTTGAGATTGGGACTTACTCCTAAGGAGGATGCCTAAATTAGAGGACTTGGGGCTTACTCCTAAGAAGGATTCCCAAATTAAGGGACTCGGGGCTTACTCTAAGGAGGATTCCCAAATTAGAGGACTTGGGGCTTACTCCTAAGAAGGATGCCCATATTAAAGGATTTATGATTGGGGCTTACTCCTGGGGAGGATGCCCAAATTAACGAATTAAGGTTTGGGGCTTACTCATGAGGAGGATGCCCAAGTTTGGGAACTTTAAGAATTTGGGGCTTACTCCTGAAGAAGATGCCCAGATTAAAGGACTTATAACTGGGGATTATTACTAAAAAAGGAGACCCAGGTTAAGGATTCTCTCATCTTAAAGGATGAGGTTGAATGAATGAACTCTCAATCTTTGGTGACATAAAGATGTGTAAAGCACTAGGTTTTGAGAGATATTCCATCGAATTCCTTTCAGATAAGGAATTCAAATCAAGAAATCATGCCATAAATGGCTTTGAAGAGTATCTTGAAGACTAAATCTTGAATAGGAAAGGTGAAATGGCTTAAGAGGGGTAAAATGGGCAAGATGGACACCCAAAAAGGTAGGGGCACACAAGTCTTGAAAGGCATGCAAGTCTTGCGTGGGCGCACAAGTATTGGTCGCGCAGGTATACGTGCGCGACATGTGGGGTACTTGCGCAATTTTATACCAGCATTAAAATACTTGAGCGACTCTTTCTTAAAGCCTTTAGAATCCTCTTGAGGTTCTCCCAGAAAAGGGACGCGCAAGTTCTATCGAAGGAATAAGGCGGCGCGCAAGTGTGACCAGTTCCCTTAAGGACTGGCCACTCAGGCGCGCAAGTGTTGATGAGTTTCAACACTTAAGCCTTCCTCCCTCTCTTTAGATCTTCCATTCTAGGTAAGAAATTACCTTAGAAGTGTTCCGGAAACTTTGAGAAGAGACTTGGGCGTCGGGAGCTTCAATCTGAGTTTCTGGAAAAAGATCCTCTCGAATGGAGGGCCCACAGGGTCTATTTATAGGCAGAAGAAGACCCTGAGCGGTTACCGGGCGGTTATCACTTAGGTCTCACAAGTCACTTGCACGAAAATGATATAACTTGCGCGGTGCAGTTGCTGTTGATCCTTTGTTCATGCCTTTGTCAATTTTTGATATTTTTTCAAAGGTTGAATCACTTTGAGCTCAGATATTCCCTTTTCTGATCTTTAGATTCTGTGACGAAAGGAGTGTCAACATCGACATTACTTCATTTCAAATGTTTAAGGTATATTAAATGTATAAATTGAAAAGCTAAAATATTTTTACAAAATAAAAAAAACTAAAAAAATGTATATATGTACGAAACACTTATCAATGAGAAATTGTAATATATTTTCATTACAAAGATATACATTTAATTATCTTTATCTTAATTATCTTCATTGTTATCAACCTCTATTGTGATGGGTCCCTCATTTTTACCCTCTCTTGCAAGTTATAATATTTCTATATTGTTAGTAAATAAATGTTCAATGCTTTGTGGTTGATGAGGTTCACTATTACAAAGCACAAATTGATCTTCCTTTCCCATATCATATAAGTATCTCGAATTTAAGTGTACAACAACACTCCAACCTTCATGTATTTCATCATACATATAACAAACCATCTTCACTTGTGAATCCAAGATAAATGGATCATGTTCTTCACACTCACCAGTATCCATGAAGTGAGAGAAGATGATAGAAGTAAAATGCAACAAATATTTCATTATAACCCTATCAATGTTGACCCACTTTCATTTGAATAAGGAAAATGAAAATGATCCATGATAGTTTAATTCAATTATATCATTTTTCTTCACATAGTATCCCACCTCTACATATGTATATACACCACTATTATTTGTTTTCAAGTATTCTTCATGAGAAATTATACAAAACCTAATGTCGTGAGTATTGTAGGCATAAAATCTCTTAGACTTCCTTAGAGGACCTTAATCCAGAAACTTCAAATCAATTGATATTTTAGATCAACATTAAACATTAATTATCTAGAAAAAAATATATAAACAATTTCTTATAATGTAGAAAAAAATAAGTACACATCAATAATATGAATATGAATATATAACTACACAATGGGTAAACCATTCGACAAGCTCCTTATTAACAACTTTTGTTAAATCCAACTCATTTTGAGCTCGACCCCTTAGTCGCCACATTGTTTGCAGTCACAATTATTCAATAAATTGATCTATAATAACACTATTGAGTATCACATATCTTTGTGATTGTATCAACTCTAATTCATTTAGTGTAAAATTTGACCCCATTCCAATTGGTCTTCCAATAGTTATACATAACAATGACTGATTTTCAAAATGAAAATTAGTGGATATGATAGTAGCAAGTCTATCCTGATTAAATCCAGTCTTAATCCCTTCCAAATACCTAGAACAGAAGTTCAAGAACTGTTTGACTATGTAACCTTCAATAATAGAGCCTTATGGTTGAGATTTATTCCTCAAATATGATTTCAAATGACCTAAGTACTTGATGGGAAAAAAATAATAAACAGATTAAAGAAATTATTCAATGATTTGATAAAATCTAATTCACCAATAAAAATAAAAAATATCAATGTACCTCTCAGTTGGATACATCCATAAATAGTTAACCAGTCCACTATGTTTAGATTCTTCAACCAAATGAACAGTTAAATGAATCATGAATATGAATAATGTAGGTGGGAATAACATCTCTAAATGACTATGTCACAACAATTATCTCTTGAAGTTTATCAAGATCGGTTGGATTTATAGTATTTTCATAAAGCTATCTAAAAAAGGTATAAAACTCAACTAGAATCGTAATTACTTTTTTAGGTAAATTATTACACCAAGCTAGTAGAAACAACTACTCCATCAAAACACGTGATTCATGAGTTTTTATTCCACATAACTTTTGATTTTTTAAGTCAACACACCTTGATATGTTACTTGAATATCCATTTGAGACTTTTACATTCCTTAAATTTAGAAGGATTACATCTTTGTCGTGATTTTTTCATTGTAAAAATAGCGGAAGGATACTTTTCATTATCATATTCCCTTAAACCATGTTTATATTCATTTACTCCAAATCCTTACAAGCATTAAGGAGATCCTTCAATTTACCCTACTCAATAAGCACTATAAAAATAACATTTTCACAGATGAACTTCTCAATATGAATTATGCCATGATCAAGAAGTATCAAATTAAAATACCTATAAGAAAGTTTGAAAAATATTCTCAATTCTTCCAATTTTGTGTTCCAACTTCTTTAGATAATGTATATTGTAACCTTTCCCCCATTATTTAAAGAAAGGACATTTTCCAAATTCTTCAGTGACATTCATTAATGAAATTTTTTTTTTAAAACAAATAACACCTCTAGTGACTTTCTCATTTAAATATCTCAATTTAATCATGAATTTTTAAACCTAAATTTATGAGAAGAATCAAGAAATTTATGATGAAACATATAACACCATTTTCTAATATGAGGTAATCGTTGAGGATCAAAATCAAAATTACTAACCGGACAAGCCAAACCAGTATGAGTGTTTCAAACAACTAAATTTCGTAGTCCATGAAATTCACTAATATTACACATTAAAGAAACATGCATTTTGAATAGTTGTCTCATTGAAGTATCATATTTTCCACCCGATCATCCCATAATTCCCAAAATTATTTTATTAGAGGTTGAAGGTATACATCAATGTCATTTCCAAAAAAAAATTTTCCAGGAATAATCATCTAAATAATGAAAGAATTATTCTTCACACACAACCATGGAGGTAGATTATATGGGATCAAAACAACTAGAAAAATTCTATAATTAGTACTCAAATTACCAAAAGTTTTTAAACCATTATAAGCAAATCCCAAACATACATTCTTAGGATCCGAAGAAAAATACAGATATAGAGAATCAGAAATCGTTCTTGATATTGAATATTTTGGATGTCTCATCAATCCATCATTACTATCCTGAGAATGCCTCTTCATATCCTATATAGTCTTAGATTACATGAATAATCTTTACAAGTTTGGTTTTAGTGGAAAGTAATGAAATACCTTTGTAGGAGTTTTCTTCTTCTATTTCTTCTTAGGGTTGCATTGATTTATACTATCATTTTTTGTTCATTTTATTCCATCTTCTTGTATAAAATCTTATGCATTATTCTTTATCATTCTGTTCTCCTTAGTAAATCATTTAATCATTGGGGGAATACATGTAGCTTTTTATAATTAATTCCATGTTTGTTGATGAATTTACTAATCTCATATAATGATATAGAGATCTAAGCTTCACTAAATTCATTATAAAGAAACTCTAAAATCATGGACATTGATTTGTTAGTAATTCCATAGAGACATGTGATACGATAAAAATTAAGTAGAAAATGAAGATTTAAATACTTCACACACCCTCCATACAATTCTTTTTTTTTCATATTTAAATAATTCCTAAAAATCATTTTTTTGGTTGTTGAAGTTATGAGCAAGATTAATTTTCTTAGAATCAACTGAAGGTTCTATTGATCTATTAAAATCTTTGACATTGTAGTTTGAAACAATAATTGTGTAATTTAACAATTTTCAAATTGGATTATCCTCTTTTATGTCACTTCATATTTAGTTGATAGAATTATAATTGTTTTGACTTTCCTTAACATTTGATTCACTATGCCAAATCCAATATGCTTATTGAGTAAGAAACTATTTCAATATAAAATTCTCATAAGCTTTATTTTTATTCAACCATCATTTTAATTTATAATTAGGACATAAAAGTTTTATTCTGCCATCCACTGATTGGTTTGTAATTGCATAATCTAAAAATTATTTCAAACCCATGGAATATTGAGGTGTTTCTTGAGGTAAATTAATCCAACTTTTATCTATAGTTATTAGATTGCATTATCCTTGTACATTCAGATATAAAGATATAAATTTTTAATCAAATAGGTACAGTCAAAATTTAATATCACTAACCTTCTCCATTGAATCTTTCATAACTACTATAAAGGAAAATTGGTTGAATCAAGTAATCAAATTTTTCTTACTAAACTTATAATATAAAAACATGAATTTAATAAATTATTAGTTATCATAGAGATAGATGAATAATGACATAAATTAGATGACCACCACATTTTAGTACAAAGAAACCCCATGATCATTCTAAAATATATCAAATCTTTATTCCTAAATTGAGAGTTCTAAGATGAAGTGTATTTCTTGGTAAAGATAAAATTAATTTTTTAGGATAAAGAAGGATCTATACAGGTTAGGATAAGACTCAAGAGCATGATATTTGAAATTATATACATGCTTTAAATAATTAATATTTAATTATGGAAGTGTGGAAAAGAGCCTCTACATTAAAGATGATAAAGATGTATCAAATTTTTATATTTTATAAGTAGTTGTTATTATTTTTATTATAGAAAAAGATAATGGTGTATTCTAACCATGTCTTGTAACTAAGGAGGGTTCATTACATTAAAAAATTACGTACATTGATAAATGTTTGAACAATTTACCATGATATAACTAAAACTACGAGCACCTATTTAAAAATATAAATGAAATGTTTAATTTTTTTGGATATCATGATATTTAATGCATAACCAAAATATTCAACTCTATATGACTATATTGTATTGAAATAGTTTAGTGTGACTTTATATTGTTCTAGGAATTATATAAATCAACTCTATTCATATAACATCTAAATGGATATTCCTTCAATTTGAGATAAATATAAAAAACATGATGTCAACATAAATTTGAGTAATGTGTATTTTGATTTTCAAATAAAATTGTAAAAAATTAGCCATTTAACACAAAAAATAAATAATACACTATAATTAGTTATCTTAAAAATCATGTTAGTTAAAATAAAATCAATGAAAATATGTAGTATCTTCTAGTTACCATAACCAATAACTATTTATCATGAACGTAAAATATAACCCAAACTACTCTATCATTATTCGATAGATTTTATTAAACTAAATGATTCCTCACATATGCATAAAACATATGTCATTATGATAAATTTTAAAAGGGTCTTATATCTCATTTTCACGGACTTTATCCTTAGAGACCTTTCTAGGGTTAATGATGAAACCATGTGTGACCCCAAACCCTACCACCAATTGGTCACAAGTTGTAAAATATGTATATGTCAAAATTGGAGGAGTTAACATATATAGAACAAAGTGGAATTCATTAATATAAAATAGAAACCATGAAATAATGAATGATCTAGATTCTATAACTGACTTATATCATATAAAAATATATTTTTTTTTAATTTAATACAACATTACCAAAATTAATTATTATTAAAACACCAAAAAAATAACTGCAAAATCCAAATAACACATTATAAACCAAAATAAAAAATATACATTACTGTTTTATGAATGAAAAAAATTATATAATCTTTTTATCACCTAGGATTTTCCATATAATGCTACTAAATAATATATTTAGGGTGATGATCATTCAAACAGTAAGTGGGGGTCTGTGTTGCTTCCAAGGAGGGGATCTGAGCTAGGGAGAGGGAGGTTAGAGGGGAGGGGGTCCACATCACTGCTGAGGAGGGGAACCAAGCTAGGGAGAGGAAGGTCGTGGAGGGGGTGGGGGAGTCAATATAATATGTGAGGAGGGGAACTATGACTCGAGAGAGGAAGGTAAGAGGGGGGTCACAGGGGTCGGGGTTGGGGGTGTCTTGGGGTTTTGGGTCTCCAAAGGGAGCATGGGAGGTTACATGGTCAGGGGGAATAGGAGTCGTGGGGTCGGGTTCACCACTATGGAAGGGAAGGGATAGGAGGAGGTTGGGGGAGGGAGGGGTGGAAAGGGGCCGAGTTCGCATAGAGGGAGAGGGGGAGGGGGAGGAATTAGGGATTTTTAAAACATTTTTTAGTGGTTTAATTAAAACCATTGATAATTGTGAAAATAATAAAAATAATGTGGCTGTTTGATCAAACTGAAGATATATTATATTTTTTAGATGGATTTAATTCATGGAGGTTACTTGAAACACTGCTAATAAACCTCCACTAAGTATCACTTTTTTGTAGTGTATTTAAGTTAATACAAGAAAACTATTATACAACCGAATATTATTTTAATATTCAAATTTCATTTAATATTGCAAGAATTAAGAGTCTAGTAAATGGACTGGGTTTATCATATAATATATTTATTATATATTAAAATTATTTAATAAAAATATAAATGAGATTATGATGTAGTTAGTTTGTCATAACATGTCATTTACAGCTTATTTAGTGAGAATTTTATTTCTAGGGGCTGGGGATCCCTTTCTGGGTATTTGATCCTCCCACTATATAAGATGAGAGAGATTATATTCTATTTATTATTCATTCTAATAGAATGAGAGCCTATCTCTCATATTACTTCCTAGAGAGATAAAGTCAATGTTCGAGCAGTTGATCCAAGAACACATTCACTGTTTGAAGGGATGAGATTGTGGTGATTGTTGTGACTTTAAAGGAATCATCAGAGCTTCATGCTAGAACCCAAAACTCGACGATATATCAGTGTTTATGTAGATTCTTAAATTGTGTGTAGATGATCTAGAGGGCTTCAAGCTTGGATATTTCAAAAAATGATCACTAGTGATGAGATTCTATCAAACGCACCGCTAGATTGAATAAATTACTCATTTATTTAATTTTTTACATTAAAATATTCACACAAGATCCTTGGACCTCAACCGGGGCTTGGATCTATAGAGACGATGTAGTTTCGTTACTCCAATTATGAAAAATTGTAAATCCTTGACCCACTAGATTACACTACGCACCTCAATACTAGCAATACATGCATTGATAATTTCCAATGTATACATAAATACATAAATACATAAATACATGTGAAGTTTCATTGAAATTTTCAATTAAAATTCATATTGAAAATTTATAATAGAAAATTCAAAAATTTTAAGTGAAATTTTAAATGAAAAATCATGATCAAATTTATTAGTCATCAGTGTAGATTTATACTAAAAAATTTAATTTCAATGGAAACTCCACATTTCCAATATAAATTATATAAATTTATATTAAAAATTTATTATGAAAATTTATCATTATTAGTGGAAAATTATGTTCAAAATTAAATTGAGTATATCCATATATATTAATATAACTATAATAAAACTTATAAAAATAAAATATAAATTTTTAAAGGAATTTTGCAGTTTTAAGTTGAAATATATGCACAATTTTTATAGTGGAAATAAAAAATAAATTCATGTTTAAATTGTCAGTGAAAATATATTCACACATAAAAAAGCAATGTACTTTTTCAAGGAAAATTTGAACTTCAAATTTTAAAGGGGAATTTCCTTTGCAGGTTTTCATTGGAATTTAAAGTCATCAGTGTAAATTTATACAAGAAATTAAATTTTCAAAGAAAACTCACACAGTTATAATATAAATTTCCAATGAAAATTTACACTTATCAACAGGAAATAACACTCAAAATTAAAATAATTAAATACACACACACACCCAGATATATATATATATATATATATATTAATATAAGTATATGCATACATATAGACATAAATTATAATTTTTTTTATAAATTTTACATTTTTAAGTGGAAATCCGTACTCAATATTTACAAAAAAAATTTACACTTAAAAAATACTCTATAAATATGATTAAGTTTATTCTAAAATAAATAAAATTTTGATTTCTTAGTATAAATATATTTTTTACATAAAAAACAATGTAATTTTTCAAGGCAAATTTTCAATGTAAATGTCCACGTAAAAATTCCATAGGAAATTTATTTTATAAATTCCTCCCATATAAAATTATAAAATTAATATACTAATACATAAATAAAAAATATAAAATTTCACAGAGATTTTAACATGAAATTTTTCTGTAGAATATTTTAGTACATATTTCCACTAAATAATTTCTATTCAAATTTCCATATAAATTTCCAGTGAAAATTTTCAATTAATTTTTATTATAATTATAATAAAAGTTTAATTACCAAAATTATAAAATAAATGAATGTTTAACTTTTTAGTTAAAATATATTAACATGTAAATAAATAATGTAATTTTTCACTAAAAATTTGAACTTCAAATTTCCTATGGAAATTTCCAGTTAAACCTTCCATTATAAATTTATAATTCAAAATTGCTTTTAAAATTAAAATGATGATATATTAATCCATAAATAAAAAATATAAATTTTCATGATAAATTTTCAATGATAGTTTACACTTGAAATTTTAGTATTAATTTCCACTAAAATCATTAAGTGAAAATTTCCATTCAAATTTATAGTGTAAATTTTAAATATATACTTTCTACTAGACATTTAAATTTAAAATTTATTGAGAAAATTTACAGAGAAAATTTCCAATAAAACTTCATTGTAAGATATAAATTTTCAATTCAAACTAAAAAACTCACACACAAATAAAAATACAAATATACATGGTAATATTTAATTATAAATTTCAACTAAAAATCTATAGTGTAAATTTTTAGTACATATATAAAAACATAAATATAAATTTTCATTTAGTTTTTCATTTTAAATTTACACTATAAACTTCCACTAAAAAATATAAATTGAACATTTTCATTGAAAGTTTACACTATAATATTTGAATGCAGATATACATACATATATATATGTATATATACAATATAATTTTCAAGTGAGAATTTACACTAGAAATTTCCAATGCATACAAAGATACATACATGTTAGTTTTGTTTGAAATTTTCAATGAAAATTCTATACTAGACATTTTTAGTGAAAAACATTAACACATAAATCCATAATGTAAATTTTCATTGAAAAATTTCAATGAAAAATCCGACTAGATATTTGTAATTTATATTTTTATTAGAAATTTAAAATTCAAACTTCCACTTAAATTATAAAATGGAAATATATTAATTCATAAAAAATAATGTAATTTTTCATCAGAAATTTCCATTGAAAGTATGAACTAAAAATTTTAGTGTGTGTTTCTACAAGAAAATTATAGTTTAAATTTATACTAAAATTCCAGGTGAAAATTTCCAATATATATTTCCTAAACACTATATATTTCCTGATCCAAATATACAATATTTTTTATTGTAACTTTATAGTGAAAATTTGAAGTGTATACATAAATTTCTTATTTAAATAAGTGTATACATGAAATTATGAATTCACATGTAAATCATTACACTATTATTAAGTTTTTTATATCTTTAAATAAATTATATTAATATATATTTTTAAACTAAAATATTATTAGTTAAAATTTTTTAATTCATTATATAGCTATATATATATATAATTTTTTATGAAACATCTAATGGAAATTATAATTTTTTTATTCTATAACCTTATAAAAATATATAATTTTTGACGTATAAAAATGTTAGTATAATATATTTTTTATTATAATTAAAATATATATATCGGAGTAAAAAATGATGTTATATAGTTTTATTTTACATTATTTAAAAAAATCTCAACATAAATATATCAAACAATATATATTATACATGAATATAAAATACATGAATATATACACTACTGGAAATTTGGGCTATAGCCAGTTTGAGAAACAGTGGCTATGTTTGGCGTGGCTATAGGCCTAGACTTATAGCCATGGTTTGGAACCATGGATATAGGTATAGAGACACTATTCAAAGTGTGGCTATAGGTATACTGCCACGGTTCAAACCATGGTAATATCTCTATAGCCACGGTTTAAAACATTGGCAATACTAGAGGAGGGACACAATTTATTTCCATGGTTAGAAACTGTGGCATTAGACCTATAACCACGGTTAGAAACTATGGCATTAGACCTATATCCATGGTTAGAAACCATGGTAATAGACCTATAGCCATGGTTAAAAACTTTGGCTATTGGGTCTGGAAAACCATAAAAATAGCACCCACCCCCTGAAGCAGCCCACCCCCTACAGACCCCTCCCTCCTAGACACTGGACACCCCCACCCTACATAAACCCCATGGATAGCCCCCCTCCTAGACAAACCCTAGACACCCCCCCAGACAGACCCTAGACACCTCCTCCCAGACCCTGGACACCCCCCTAGACAGACCCAGGACACCCCCCGGATAGACCCAGGACACCCCCCGGATAGACCCTGGACACCCCCCAGACAGACCCTGGACACCCCCCGAACAGACCCTGGACACCCCCTAGATAGACCCAAGACACCCCCAAGCCCCTGGACACCCCCCAGACCCTGAACAACCCAGACCTCCACTCCCTTAGACAGCCACCCCACCCTCCTGGACAGTCCCTGAACCTCCCCCCCCCACCCCGGACACCCCCATATCCTAGACAGATCCCCTTGGACATCCCAGAACTCGAATCCCGTGGACAGCCACCCCCACCCTCCTAGACAAACCTTGAAACACCCCCCCCCCTAGAACCTAGACACCCCCAGTCCTGCCCCCCCACCCTGCCTGTTTCCCCTCCCCCCTTCCCCTGCCAGCCCCCACTTGCACCCCCTACCAGCCCCCACTTGCACCCCCCTGCTAGCCCCCACTTGCACCCCCCCGGCTGCCCCCTCCCCCCTTCTAATTTCCCCCTGCCCCTGCCAGTCCCCTCAAATTAAATTATACAGAAAATCTACTTACATAATAAGAATTAAACAAATCAAAATATAAAAAAACACATAACTGGAATTAGGAAGGCTGTGAATTCCCAGATCCTGACTCAGGCCAATGTGGATGTCCAGACAGACCTGAAGGCATGCAGTGGTAAAGAAACTCACATTGTAGACCCTTTGGTTCCTCTACCTCAAAAAGGTCTGCAACCCAATGATGTCATTTGTTACCATGTTAATAAATCATGGGATGATATCATTGAACAAGGGAAAACTTCTATGGTGCAGTCATCAGAGGATAACAAAGCACAAAATATGGGTAAAACAATGGTAGGATTTTCCCTAGTGAAATCCTCATTTAGTAAGGAAGGTGCCTTGAGATGCTTTTCTGAAGTCCCATCCTCTTCTGCTGTCAACAAAGATTTTGAATCTACCTTTTCTGTTGTTAGCAAGGATGAGCATTCCACTTTTGATTCTTTTGCCACAAAGCAAAAAATGTTCTCCTACTTTGCAATATGGAATGCATATTGGTTATACTTCTATTTTAAAGGTGTAGGCCAAGACTATCTTAGGCGATAGCTCCCCAACTGATTCTTCCTTCCAAGACAAGTCTACTTTGTCATGAAATCCCCAAACTGCTCTTATGAGAAATGAGATATAGGACTGTCCCCCTGTTTTGTAGCATGGAATGTAGATTTATTCAAACAAGATCAATGATATGTAGTTGACACCCTCTAACCCCTTGGTGATATTGTTTTTAATAATGAAAGTACCATAGTTGAAGAAGGAGTCATTGACCCTCACAAGGAGGTCAAAGTGGACAGAACCATCTTGCTCCATTCACAACAAGTAATATAAGAGGATAATTCAAAGGTGAAACTACTTTCTATTGCAGAAGAGATTGTTCAAGAAGTCACCTAGAAACAGGCCAACTGGAAAAGAGGACAGCATGCTCGAAGTCGTGGACAAGGGCATGGAAGAGAGGACTGGTCTACTTCAAAAGATGAGTCACAAATTAAAGCTTCTAACTCAGATGACTCGAACACTGAAAGTCTTCTTTAATAGGGAAAAAAATGAAATCTCTACACACCAGGGGTCACGGGTGTGGACGACGTATAGGAGTGGATTGGGGTACTTTACGGGATGTAGAGTGCAAGATTGCAAACAAAATTAGGAAGACACTTGACACCTCTTGAAGAGTCCTTTGATGACTCATGTGAAATTTCCTATGCATCTCCTTGTTTCTAGAAATTATTCATTTTAAATATAAGGGCTTTTCCACACCTTTAAAAAAAATACATAACTGCACTTACATGAGTCTCCGTATAAAGATAAACTATCAAAAAAGTCTGGAATCAGCTCAAAAGTACCTACAACACAAAGTAGAACATAGAAGTTCCCATCCCCTAAATTTATTGTAAAACAAAATATCATAGAATATTCACAAAGAATATAACTAAATAAATAAGAATAGTGCATCACCCCTGCTGGAACCCCTTCGACAGCAGCCCCCCCCCAGTACTGGACCCCCCTGGACAGCAGCCCCCCTACTGGACCCCACCTCGACAGAAGACCCCCCTACTGCTGGACCCCCATGGACAACAGCCCTCCCTGGACAGTAGCCCCCCTGGACCGAAGCCCCCCTGCTGAACCCCCTAGACAGAAACCCCCCTGCTAGACCCCCCTGAAGAGATGCCCCCTTGCTAGACCCCCCTGAAAAGTTGCCCCCCTACTGGACCCCCTGGACAGTAGTCCCCCCTACACATCCCTTTACCCCCTGTTGGACCCCCTGGACAACAGCCCCCCTACACATCCCTTTCCCCCCTACTGGACCCCCTGGACAAAAGCCCCCCTACACATCCCTTACCCCCTACTGGACCCCCTTAGACAGCAACCCCCTGGACAACAGCCCCCCCCCCCCCCCCGCACTGGACAACCCTGGATAACACCCCCTGCTGGACCCCCCGGGATAGCCCCCCCTGGACAGCAACCCCCCCCCCCCCCCCCTGCTGAACCACCTGGACAGAAACCCCCCCTAGTGGACCCCCCTGAATAGCTGCCCCCCCTACTGGACCCCCTGGACAGCTTCCCCCCTGCTGGACCCCCCTGAACAGCTACCCCCCTTGGACAGTTGCCCCCCTACTAGACCCCTTTAACAGTTACCCCCTACTGGACCCCCCTGTATAGGTGTGCGTTTCGGTTCTTCCTGGTTTCAGGTTGGGTGGGGAGGGGCTACTCATGTGGAGGGGTGTATGTTCTTAGGGAGTGGTATGTAGGTTACTTTGGATGCTTCTTAAGGTTCAGGCTGGGATATGATGGGTTTATCCAATAGAGACTTACATAGATTCTCATAGTGGGGTTATAGGTTTCTTGTGGAGGATTTAAGAGGTGGGGTTGTGATTTTCGTGTTTCTTTTTGGAATTATAGGACCTTTGAAAATGGGTTTCAGCTGGGGGTGTTACTGTTTGGATTTTTCTATATGGTGTAGTACAGGATACACTTATATGGTGTATGGTGCTGGTTGGTTAGTTATTTCTACTATGGTTGGTAACAAGTTTTGGGTGCATAGGGGTTGGCTTTCTGGTGTTTCTTCTTTGTTTTGGATTACTATTGTAGGCTTCTAGTTCTCTCAATTTTCTAGTGTGGTGGGTATAGTTTGGGGTGGGTCTTCAGGTGGTGGTTTGGAGTAAGTTCAGTTGGTTTGTGCTCAGTTTCCCCATCTTGTGTATTCTGGTTGTTGATGGTGTAGGGATTTTAATGGTGGATTTTCTAAAATTCTTTTGAGATACTGGATGCTACAGGTTGGGAGGCATGTTTATGGTAGATGTATAAGGCCCCGACCTTAAAATTTACTTAATATTGAATTAAATGAATAATTCACATTGAGGATCTTTTCAGGTTTAGAGTTTTGGAGAATTAGAACATAACTATTACATCTCAAAATATTACAAAGTAGACACTTCTACTAGGTTCCCATAAAATAAAAACTCTTAAAAAGAAACATGTCTAGTTCCATGTTTTAGATAGAATGAATTTTCCTTTATCCCATCCTTGACCCTATTCCACATTAAGTCCTGTGAAAAACATTTCAAAAAAACTTGGGGTTACCATAAAAAGATCAGTAAGGGATACACAAATAATGAAAACTGTTAGTTTATCAAAACAACAAGTAAATCATGTATACTTTATCAAAGTAATACTTTTAACCTTTATGAAGTAGTGAAAACTCTTCACTAAATAAAATATCATTACTTAGCCTTTTGTAACCAAAAGATTACCATAAAACCCATATAAATATGTCATAACATATAAAGTTAACTTGGGACATAAACATACTTAAGTGGAATAACCATACGGTCGACTTCCACACATATCACTTAATGGAATAGCCATTCGGCCAACTTCCATTCATACTTAATGGAATAGCCATACAGATGACTTCCATACCCATTGCATTGGAGATAATAACGTAACCACCCATCCTGGTATTCACAGCACCACCCGTCATATGGTTCATCATGTAACCACCCTTCAAATGTCCAAGTACCATTATAAAATCCTAAGACATAAAACAAATATAATAGAAAGAAAAAATTTCCACACTTTGATCACAATATATCACTTAAAAATATTGACATAACAAAACCATTATAAAAACCATTTTCAATACAAAAATACATAAAAGCGTATATGGTATTTATTTCATTTAAAAAAACCTTACAGCTTGTTGAGGAAGCCAAAGACCAAATAATACTCATGGTGGCGGAAAAGGTCGTTGTCACCGCAGATGTTAAAATAATCATTCCTTTTTGTCGTTTTGTAAAACGCTTCATAGAAAAAGATTCCTTTTGTATAAAAGTAGAAGTCAATGGGGTTTATATACCGTATAAAAGAAAGTTGTGTATAAAACAAAATATGCCTCAATGAAAGGAGATTGAGACGAAGTCCCTTACCTCAGGTCCGAATTGACTCGATCGTTCTTTAACGTCCTGAATAATAAACTTGAGTTAATTTATACTTTCTTAAGAACCTTTTTCAATTTAATTATTCATTTTATATCACTTATTACCATGTTATGGACATTATGTAGTCATTTGAGTTAATAATGTTTGTTTTGTCGATATTTGGTTCTTAAGTCGAAAGTGGACTTCTTACAATTACATGTTGTTCATGTAGTCAAAGGTTCATTATATCCAGAATGATATTCATGATTTGGATATCATATATATCATATATATCCATAATATACATGTATTTATAATATTACATAATCATTTAGAGGTAAGAAATGAAATGCACCGTTCATGGAGACGGTAAGCCGTATATACGCATGAACGCTACTTTCATTTATATGTCATATTAATGGAATTAAAACTAAATGAGAGATATGCATATTTTTAATTCCAGAATTATATCCATTCTTTAGATGTATAATAAATCATATATATCCATTATATGTACTTATAATAGTACATTACATTTGAGGATAATAAATGAAATGCATCGTTCATGGAGACGGTAAGTCGTACGTACGCATGAACGCTACTTTAATTTCTATCTCATACTTTAATGGAAAGAAAATAATAATTATATAAAGGTATATTATAATTCCAGTATAAAATCATATATAATAACTTTAAATCCATCCTTTATACGTCCCACAAATGGCATTAACGAATCAAATCACTTTGAGGGGGCGGTAGTCCGCACTTCCTAAAATGAAATTATAATGTTTACCCACAATGGAAACCATAAATTTATGCCACAAATGAAAAACACAGAATCTTAAGTAAAACATAAACATATTATATATCATATATAAACATAGTGATATCTTAATGGCCACCTTTGAAGGTGTTATATTAGTTTGAACAATCATCGTTTCATGAGGCAGAAATTCGCCATCCACAGAAACAGTATGTTCTTTAATCATTAGATGAAGGTGTGTGTAAGTGTAGCTCGAATACTTATTATAAAAACATCCTAGTATATTGAATATACTGTAGTTGTTACAAAATAAAATAATAAAAAGAGTTTAGGGGGTTGGAGATGCAAAATAAAACAAAAGGACTCAAGTGAAGACGTTACCTTAAAATCGGGTAACTCCCTTTGGTTTGAGCTCAAAGGATTCCTTGGGAAGACTTCTGCCCAAAGTGAGGCCTCACAAAGTTATATAGGGATTTTTAGAGACAAAATGGGCAGAGTTTGGTCAATACAAAGGCTTGAGAGGTGTGGGTAAGGAGGTAGAGGTGGGGGCCTTTTATAAGAGCTGAGGAGGGGCACTCTTGGAAAGTAAGGAAATGTTACATTATTTTAGAAAGAGTTTCGGATTTTAATGGTCCCACATTGATGTGTTTCGAGGATAAGGTGATAAGGTTTATAAATCCACTCATCCAATAGGTTTTTGACATGTGTAGGTCTTAGAGTTTACATTATCTTTCCATTTTATTTAAATCGTTAAATAATGAGGTAATCGTTGCATCATCATGATGTCATATATAATTAAAATTATTTAATGTCTAAAAATTTAAAAAAAATACTATGATGTAGGAAATAAATTTATCTTTCCAATTAATATTTAGAGTAAAAAATATGACTTTTTAAACCCATGTAAAAATTGTTTTAGTAAAACAACTCATGTTTTTGTCATTTTAATTTTAACATTAAATAAAAAGTTATTTATGTCATTTTCATACCAAAGTGGCTCCATGGGGTCCCCAAGTTGACCCTTGGCTTGTCATGGTCGGCCATGACACATCCAATAAGGTTAAGATATGTGTATAGGTATTTTCAATTTATTATAATATCATTTTTTCCTTAAATGGTACTAATTACCTCTAATCGCGATTAAAAACTTAATAAGTTACTATTCACCAAAATAATTATTCTAATCCCTTTGAACCACATTTTAATTCTTAATGAAGACCATGTATGTCGGATTTTTGAAATTAAAAACACAAAGGTGGTAAAATTTCATTTAAACGGAAAATCAGTTTTTATAAGTACCACTTAGTGGTTTCACTATTCATCAAAAATTGAAGTTTTTCAGAAAAATACCAAATATTTACCCTAAGCTATTTTTGATATTCCAAATTAAAAAATAATGTCTATTTTACAAAATTCAAAACATATGAGTTGAATTAATTAATTTAATAATTAATTCCCACTGTCAGAGCAAATAGCATGTTTTTATGAAACAATAAGTATCAAAAGATTGATACTAGTTTAAGTCCAATTTCAAAGTGAAATTAATTCCAACGACCACTATTGGATTCAATGGTAAAAATATATTATAATTTAACTTTAAAACCACTTCAAAAGATAATCTAATCATATTAAAAAATTAGATTAAAAAGAGGTTTTGAATTAAAATACAACATTTTTCACTATTCATTAAAAAATGATCTTTATCGAAAAAATACAGAAAATGTACACGAAGTAAATTTTGATGTCCCGATTATAAAGAAGAAATTTATTTGGTCCAATAGAATGTATAAGAGTGACCAAAACTATATTTAATGACGGTTCTCCATTAAAAGTTGATAAGTGGACCTTTAGTGAAAATTAGAGTCTATATGCCTGAAATTGAATTCTTTTCATATTTTAAGCCTTTATCCTTTATTGGATAAGTATAAAAACATTTAACAAACATATATAATAAAATTTTAGTTATTTCTATTCATTCCCGCCAATACAACGGCTATGTGTTAACTAACATTTAAAATAATATTATTTTATTACTAGTGTGCAACGTAAGATTTCAAAGAAACTCCCTGTTGCGTATCTGGTACGCTATCGAACATAGAAACCCCTTTAAAGTAAAATTAATATTTAATTCAAAAATATTAATAAATATGAAAATGTATTATTCTTTATTTACCTAGGATGTTACATCCTTCCCCCCTTTTGGGAATTGCGCCCTCACAATTTTATTCACTTATCAAAATAAGTGGGGGTATTTATCCCTCATAGAATTTTCTGATTCCCACGTTTCCTCTTCAACCATATGGTTTTTCCAAAAAACATTTACCTGGTGAATTACCTTATTTCGCAACACTTGCTTTCTTCGGTCAAGAATCTGGACTGGTTGTTCTTCATAAGAGAGATTCTCTTCCAACTGAACTACCTCTGGGCTCAAAACATGATATGGATTTGGCATATACTTTCTCAACATCGAAACATGAAAAATATTGTGTACCTGAGATAAACATGGAGGTAAAGCCACTCGGTATGCAACTGATCCAACTTTCTCCAGAATTTCATATGGTCCAATGAACCTTGGACACAATTTTCCTTTCTTACCAAATAGCATCACACTCTTCTATGGTGAGACTTTGAGAAAAACATGATCACCTACCTTGAAAGATAAATCCTTCCTCCATTTATCTGCATAATTTGTCTATCTGCTCTGAGTTGTTTTCATGTGTTTCTGAATTAACTGAACATTCTCTACCATCTCTTCTACCAATTCTGGTCCCATCGGCTTTCTTTCACCCACTTCATCCCAAAAAGCTGGAGTTCGACACCGTTTACCATATAATGCTTCAAACGGAGCCATCTGTATACTGGAATGAAAACTGTTATTATATGAAAACTCAACCAAAGAAATATGTTGGTCCCAAATTCCCTGATAATCCATCGAACAAGCCCGTAGCATATCTTCCAATGTCTGAATTGTTCATTCTGACTGCCCATCTGATTGAGGATGAAAAGCTATACTAAAATTTAATTCAGTACCCAACGACTTTTAAAGGCCTTTCCAAAAGTTAGAATTAAACCCGGGATCACGATCAGATACAATGGACAGGGGAACTCCATGCAACCTGACTATCTCTTTAAGATATAAACGGTAAAGTTGATCTAGAGAGAAAGTTTCTCGAATAGGGAGGAAATGAGTAGATTTAGTCAATCGATCAACAATAACCCAGATTGCATTATTACCTCTAGATGTCTTCGGTAATCCCACAAAAAAGTCCATGGATATGTTTTCCCATTTCCACTCTGGCACTGGTAAAGGCTGAAGCATCCCTTTTGGTAACTGTCGCTCTGCTTTAACCTGTTGACAAGTCAAACACTTCACAGTAAAATCAGCAATATCCCTTTTCATTCCATCCCACCAGTAATACTCCCGCAGATCTCTATACAACTTAGTACTGCAAGGATGAACTGAAAATGGGGAGCTATGAGCCTCACATAACAAATCATTCTTCAACTGTGAATCAAAAGGCACACATAATCTCTTCCCAAATTTCAAAACACAATCATTATCAATGTTCAATTAAGGAAAATAACCTTTCTGAACCAGCTCTACCTTTTTCTGCAACTCACTGTCTTGCTTCTGTGCTTGCTTGATTCTGTCTGATAGAGATGATTTCACTGATACCTGAAAAAAAATAGAAGAACATCCTACACCAACAACTTATATGCCAAAGTTCATCAAATAAAAAACCAAAGGATCTCGTTCTAAACGTAGCATGGTTAACGAAGCATTACTTTTTTGAATCAAAGCATCATCAACTTTATTTTCTTTTCCTGGATGGTAGTAAATTGTACAATCATAATCCTTGATTAATTCTATCCATCTCCTCTGTCTCATGTTAAATTCTTTCTGAGTGAATATATAATTTAGACTTTTGTGATCAGTATATATTTCACACTTTACTCTATACAAATGATGCCTCCAAATTTTTAGAGCAAAAACAATAGCAGCTAATTCCAAATCATGTGTAGGGTAATTTACCTCATGAGTTTTCAACTAACGTGAAGCATATGCAATTACCTGATCATTATGAAAAAGGACACAACCAAGTCCTTTCAACGAAGCGTCACTGTATATAACAAACTCACCATTCCTGGAATGAAGTGCCAAAACTGGAGCATTCACCAATCATCTTTTCAACTTCTGAAAACAATCATCACATTATTTTGTCCAGATAAACTTAACACCCTTCCGAGTTAGCTTAGTCATTGGACTAGATAACCGTGAAAAAGTTTCAACAAACCTTCAGTAGTAACCTTCCAAACCAAGGAAACTACAGATCTCAGTTACATTTGTGGGTCTTGGCCATTCTTCAACAACTTTTGTTTTAACAGGATCAACAATTATGCCATTTTTTGAAACAATATGACCAAGGAAAGAAATTTGTTGTAACCAAAACTCACACTTGATGAATTTTCCATATAGTTTCTTTTCATTTAAGGTTTGCAAGATAACCCTTAAATAACTTTCATTCTCCTATTTACTTTTAGAAAACACCAAAATATCATCAATGAAAACAACCACAAACATATCCAAGAACTCATGGAAAATTCTATTCATAAGGTCCATGAATACAGCAGGTGCATTGGTTAACCCAAAAGGCATAACTACAAATTCATAATGGCCATATCTAGTATGAAATGCAGTCTTCGGAACATCTGCTTCTTTTACTTTCAACTGATGGTACCCCGACCTCAAGTCAATCTTCGAGAAAAACTGAGCTCCCTGGAGCTGATCAAACAAATCATCGATATGAGGCAAAGGATACTTGTTCTTAACAGTGATATTATTCAAAGCTCTATAATCAATGCGAAGTCTCATTGAACCATCTTTCTTTTTAACAAACAAGACAGGAGCACCCCATGGTGATGTGCTAGGTCGAATGAAACCTTTATCTAATAACTCCTAAAGTTGTTTCCTTAACTCTAAAAGTTCAACTTGAGCCATTCCATAAGGGGGTTTTGAAATTGGCTTAGAATCAAGAACTAAGTCAACAGTAAATTCAACTTTATGATCATGAATAATACCAGGCAACTCATCAGAAAAAACATCAAGATACTCATTTACCACTGGCACATCATTAATCTGAACAGTTCCCTTATTTTCAACGATATGTGAAAGATAACATTCATTTCCATCTTTTACTAGTTTCTCAACTTCCTGATATGTTATCAAAATCAAGGGTTCATTCTTGTATACAAACTGAAAATCTTTTTGAAAATAAACCATTTTATCTCTGTAGTCAATCTTAGCATGATAAACAGAATTCCAATCCATGCCCAAAATAACATCAAACTCTACTAGAGGAAAAACAATAAGGTTTGCAGGTAGATTCTTTCCGCACACAAGGATATGAAGGTTCTTATAATTTCATTTGGTCTCAATGTTTCCTCCGGGTGTTTTTATCATAAGTTCCGGATTCATATCTTGAGATGGAATTTCAAATTTACTAGAAAAATTCTCAGAAATGAAAGAATGTGTAGACCCTGAATCAAACAACACATTGGCATAATATGAACAAATAAACAGTGTACCTGATACTACTTCATTCAACGGCCCAATATCTGCTGAAGTAGTTACAAAGGATTTCACCACCCCTTTCTGCTTGTAGTCTGGATGATTTCCCCCAGTTGAGTTCTTCGTTAGACACTCATTTGCATAATGACCCATTTCATTACACTTAAAACATCTTACCGCTGGCTTTTCATTGCCTGCCTGATCATCTTCCTTACAGTTACGATCAATATGACCAGATTTACCACACCGAAAGCACTTTCCAGACTTGAATAAACATTCTACAGGATGCGTATTACCACACTTCTCACAAGATGGATATTTGGTTTTCTTACCTCCTGGCTTCTTTGATGAATTCTTCCCCTTTTCCTGCCAATTGGACCTCTTATTCTGTCATTTATCAAAGAACACCTGGTCATCAGCAAACTCTATTTCCACCTTTTCCGCACATCGTACAAGTTTCTCATAACTTTTGAACTCATGATAAGCTAAAGCCCTTCAATAATTTGGCTTTAACCCTAAGTAAAAACAGTTGATTTTACTATCAAGATCTCGTATGAAGTTTGGAGCATACCTTGCCAGTCGAGTGAACTTTGCTTCATAAGTATCCACTGAGTCATCCTCCTGCCTCAATTCTAAAAATTGTTTTTCCATCCTAAGATGAACCACCTTAGGAAAATATTTCTCAAGAAACATACCTTTGAATTCGTCCCAGTGAAAATCATCAATCTCATCACTATCCCTGATATTTTTCATCATCAACCACCAATGATCGGCTTCTCCTTCAAAACGGTAAACAACAAGACTAACCTTTTGATGTTACGAACACCCCATGACATCAAAAATCTTCTCCAGTTCTTTAATCCACACTTCAGCTAGCACAGGGTCAGATGATCCTCTGAATGATGGGGAATGTTTCCTCATGAAATGTTCCACCACTGACATGTTCCTCTGCGGTTGATCTGGCTAATCTCGTGCATGGATACCACCACCATTTATAGCCTGAGTCAAATGTGCCATCACTGCAACAAACTGTTCAGTTCTGATTCTGACCATCTCAGGTTACTGATTTGGAAGGTTTTCTTCCTCCTCATGTCATCCCAACATATCTGCCTTGTTTCCTTTGCGGAAAACCATTTGGAACACAGAAATATATTAGATGAAGCAACATGGTATCCGTAAATGCTATATCATTTCAATCATACCATAAATTAATTTATAATTTAACACTTTTCTAACTCCCAAAGTTATCTAAACTGACCTCTGATACCAACTATAAGGCCTCGACCATAAACCTTACTTAATATTGAATTAAATGAATAATTGACATTGAGGATCTTTTCAGGTATAGAGTTTTTGAATATTAGAACATAACTATTACATCTCAAAAGATTACAAAGTAGACACTTCTACTAGGTTCTCATAAAATAAAAACTCTTAAAAAGAAACATGTCTAGTTCCATGTTTTAGATAGCATGAATTTCCCTTGATCCAATCCTTGAACCTATTACACATTAAGTCCTATGAAAAACATTTCAAAAAAACTTGGGGTGAGCATAAAAAGCTCAGTAAGGGATACAAAAATAATGAAAACTGTTAGTTTATCAAAATAACAAGTAAACCATGTATACTTTATCAAAGTAATACTTTTCACCTTTATGAAGTAGTAAAAAATATTCACTGAATAAAAGATCATGACTTACCCTTTTGTAACCAAAAGATTAACATAAAACCCATATAAATATCTCATAACATATAAAGGTAACTTGGGACATAAACATACTTAAGTGGAATAACCATACGGTCGACTTCCACACATTTCACTTAATGGAATAGCCATTTGGCCAACTTCCATTCATACTTAATGGAATAGCCATATGGACGACTTCCATACCCAATGCATTGGAGGTTATAACGTAACCTCCCGTCGTGGTATTCACGGCACCACCCGTCATATGGTTCATCACGTAACCACCCATCAAATGTCAATGTACCATTATAAAATCATAAGACATAAAACAAATATAATGGAAAGAAAACATTTGCACACTTTGATCACAATACATCACTTAAAAATATTAACATAAAAAAACCATTATAAAAACCATTTTCAATACCAAAATACATAAAAGCTTATATGGTATTTATTTCATTTAAAAAAACATTACGTCTTTTTGAGGAAGCCAAAGACCAGATAATACTCATGGCGGCGGAAAAGGTCATTGTCACCGCATACGTTAAAATAAACATTCCTTTTTGTCATTTTGTAAAACGCTTCATATAAAAATATTCCTTTTGTATAAAAGTAAAATTCAACGGTGTTTATATACCGTATAAAATAAAGTTGTGTATAAAACAAAATATGCCTCAATGAAAAGAGATTGAGATGAAGTCCCTTACCTCGGGTCTGACTTGACTCGATCGTTCTTTAACATCCTGAATAATAAACTTGAGTTAATTTATACTTTCATAAGAACCTTTTTCAAGTTAATTATTCATTTTATATCACTTATTACCATGTTATTGACATTATGTAGTCATTTTAGTTAATAATGTTTGTTTTGTCGATATTTGGTTCTTAAGTCGAAAGTGGACTTCTTATAATTACATGTTGTTAATGTGGTCAAAGGTTCATTATATCCAGAATGATATTCATGTTTTGGATATCATATATATCATATATATCCATCATATACATTTATTTATAATATTATATAATCATTTAGAGGTAAGAAATGAAATGCACTGTTCATGGATACGGTAAGCCGTACGTACGCATGAACGCTACTTTCATTTCAATGTCATATTAATGGAATTAAAACTAAATGAGAGATATGTATATTTTTAATTATAGAATTATATTCATCCTTTATATGTATCATACATCATATATATCAATTATATGTACTTATAATAGTACATTACTTTTGAGGATAAGAAATGAAATGCACCGTTCATGGAGACGGTAAGCCGTACGTACGCATGAACGCTAATTTCATTTCTATCTCATACTTTAATGGAATGAAAATAATAATGATATAAAGGTATATTATAATTACAGTATAACATCATATATAATAACTTTATATCCATCCTTTATATATCCAACATATGACATTAACGAATCAAATCACTTTGAGGGGGCGATAGTCTGCACTTCCTAAAATGAAATTATCGTGTTTACCCACAATAGAAACCATACAGTTATGCCACAAATGAAAAATACAGAAGCTTAAGTAAAACATAAACATATTATATATCATATATAAACATAGTGACATCTTAATGGCCACCTTTGAAGGTGTTATATGAGTTTGAACAATCATCGTTCCGTGAGGCAGGAATTCACCATCCATAGAAACAGTATGTTCTTTAACCATTAGATGAAGGTGTGTGTAAGTGTAGCTTGAATAATTTTTATAACAACATCCTAGTATATTGAAGATACTGGAGTTGTTACAAAATAAATGAATAAAAATAGTTTAGGGGGTTGGAGAAGCAAAATAAAACAAAAGGACTCAAGTGAAGACATTACCTTAAAATCGGGTAACTCCCTTTGGTTTGAGCTCAAAGGATTCCTTGGGAAGACTTCTGCACAAAGTGAGGCTTCAAGGAGTTATAGAGAGATTTGGAGAGACAAAATGGGCAGATTTTGGCCGAGAAAAAGGCTTGAGAGGTGTGAGTAAGGAGGTAGAGGTGGGGGCCATTTATAAGAGGAGAGGAGGGGCACTCTTGGAAAGTAAGAAAATGTTACTTTATTTTAGAATACGTTTCGGATTTTAATGGTCCCACATTGATGTGTTTCGAGGATAAGGTGATAAGGGTTCTAAATCCACCCATACAATAGGTGTTGGACATGTGTAGGTCTTATATTTTACATTATCTTTCCATTTTATTTAAATCGTTAAATAATGAGGTAATCGTTGCATCATCATGATGTCATATATAATTAAATTTATTTAATGTTTAAAAATTATAAAAAAAATACTATGATGTAGGAAATCGTTTTATCTTTCCAATGAATATTTATAGTAAAAAATATGACTTTTTTAAACCCATGTAAAAATTGTTTTAGTAAAACAACTCATGTTTGTGTCATTTTAATTTTAACTTTAAATAAAAAGTTATTTATGTCATTTTCATACCAAAGTGGCTCCATGGGGTCCCCAAGTTGACCCTTGTCTTTTCTGGGTCGGCCATGACACATCCAATAATGGTAGGACATGTGTCTAGGTATTTTAAATTTATTATAATATCATTTTTTCCTTAAATTGCACTAATTACCTCTAATCGCGATTAAAAACTTAATAAGTTACTATTCACCAAAAAATTATTCTAATCCCATTGAACCACATTTTACTTATTAATGAAAACCATGTATGTCGGATTTTCGAAATTCAAAAAACAAAGGTTGTAAAATTTCATTTAAACAGAAAATCAGTTTTTATAAGTACCACTTAGTGGTTTCACTATTCATCAAAAATTGAAGTTTTTCAGAAAATACCAAAAATTCACCCTAAGATATATTTGATATTCCGAATTCAAAAATGTTTTCTATTTTACAAAATTCAAAAAATATGAGTTGAATTAATTAATTTAATAATTAATTCCCACTGTCAGAGCAAATAGCGTGTTTTTATGAAACAATAAGTATCAAAAGATTGACACTAGTTTAAGTCCAATTTCAAAGTTAAATTAATTCCAAAGACCACTATTGGATTCAATTGTAAAAATATATTCTAATTTCACTTTAAAACCACTTCAAAATATAATCTAATCATATTAAAAATTACATTAAAAAGAGGTTTTGAATTAAAATACAACATTTTTCACTATTCATTAAAAAATGATCTTTATCGGAAAAATACAGAAAATTTACACAAAGTAAATTTTGATGTCCCGATTATAAAGAAGAAATTTATTTGGTCTAATATAATGTATAAGAATTACCGAAACTATATTTAATGACGGTTCTCCATTAAAAGTTGATAAGTGGACCTTTAGTGAAAATTAGAGTATATATGCCTGAAATTGAATTCTTTTGGTATTTTAAGCCTTTATCCTTTATTGGATAAGTATAAAAACATTTAACAAACATATATAATAACATTTTTGTTATTTATATTCATTCCAACCAATACAGCGGCTACGTGTTAACTAACATTTAAAATAATATTATTTTATTACTAGTCTGCAACACAAGATTTCAAGGAAACTCCCTGTTGCGTATCGGGTACGCTATCAAACATAGCAACCCCTTTAAAGTAAAATTAATATTTAATTCAAAAATATTAATATATATGAAAATGTATTATTCTTTATTTACCTGGGATGTTACAAGATGGGTGGTTCTCTTTCTAGGGTGGGTGCATGTTGACTACTTGGTGGGTCTAGAGGTGTTGGATTCAGTGTGTGTATTAGCTCACATTTGGATCAGGGACTGCTTGGGGATTCTTTAGGTTGTATGATGGGTTAGGCATGGGTAATGCGGGGCACTTTCGGATGGATTTACTAGTTGAATGGTAGTTTTTAGACTTTATTATGGTGGGGTGGTCAATTTTGATGCAAGGTGTTCAGATGGTGTTGGATGGGGCCAGATGGTGGTCTGGGGATGATTTGGTTTTTAGCTAATATTTTGGGTGTTGTGTCTACTATAGGTGCTTATTGTGGTTGGATCTGGTGTGGTTTAGGGTTCTTGTGCAAGTAGGTGTTTGTGTAGTGGACATTAGTTGGCATGGTTGTCTAGAGGTCTTTCACTCTAGGATTTGTTTGGATAGGGATGCTGGTCTGGTAGGTTGATGTTGACTGTAGGGTTAGGGGTTCAGTGGTTCTATTTATTTGGAGAAAGCTAGAATTTTGGATGAGTGATGGATTTTGGCAACATGTGTGTGGGGGTGTGTGTGTGTGTGGGTGGTTGTGAGTGATTTCATGAACGTGCATGTGTTGTTAGTTTCTATCATTTGTGACTACTTCTTTTTGGGTTTTTATATTTCTCCTTTAGTCTCCTTGTTTCCTTGGTTATACTTCCCCTAAGAGTGCTTGTTGGTTCTGTGCTTGGGAGCTTCTACGATTCCTTCTACTGGTTTGTAAGTGATGCATATACTAGGATCTTATGCTATTTGGTGGGTTTCTAGTGTGCTATTTAAATGATACAATATATATATGGGCTATTCATTAGATGAAATGTGGAAAAACAAGTGATATGAGAAATTGTAATTAGTCAGTATCAACATTTATCACAAGACTCATGGAATACTATCACTGGGAACCACTACAGGGTGTCATCCTAGAGTAGGTCCAAATCACGGCATTACCGCAGCGTGACCGTGACGTGACCGCGGTATAACCGCAGCGTGATCATGTCGTGACCATGGTGTGACCATGGCGTGACCGTGACATGTTGGCCCGGTCGAGTGACATCCGTGGGACAACATCATACGCCTAGGAGTGAAGGGAGCGGGAGGATGCGGGGCAACATTCTAGTTGTCGCCTCACCAGTAGAAATTGTGATTAGTTAGTCTCAACATTGATCACAAGACTCCTAAAATACTATCACTACGAACCGCCGTGAGGTGTAATCCTAGAGCAGGGCCATATCATGACATTAATAAGGTGTGAACGCGGCATGACCGCGGTGTGTTGGCCCGGTCCAGCGACATCCACGGGGAAGCATCATTCGGCCAGGAGCGAAGGGAGTAGGAGGAGGTGGGGCAACATTCCAGTCATCACCCAGCTGGCAGAAATTGTGATTAGTCAGTCTCAACATTGATCACAAGACTCATGGAATACTATCACTACCAACCACCCTGGGGTGTCGTCCTAGAGTAGGACCAAATCACGACATTACCATGGCATGACTGTGGCATGACCGCGACATGACCATGGTGTGACCGCGGCATGACCGTGGCGTGACCGCAATGTGTTGGCCTGGTCCAACGACATCTGCGGGGTAGCATCTTCCATCCAGGAGCGAATGGAGCAGGAGGAGGCAGGGCAACATTCCGATCATCGCCCTTCCAAAAGAAATTGTGATTAGTCAGTCTCAACATTGATCAAAAGACTCATGGAATACTATCACTGTGAACAGCCACGGGGTGTCATCCTAGAGCAGGGCCAAATTGCGGCATTAACGCGGTGTGACCGCAGCGTGACCACGGCGTGACCGCAGTGTGCTATCAAATACTTCATAATAATCCAGCTGAATTGTTTTAATAATTTATAAAAAATGGGAAGAATATTTTTCATTAACAAAACTAATCTTATGGGTATCCATTGAAAATATGAAATAATATATCAAGATTTTTATAGGAGATAAAATCTTGTTTTTTGGAAAAATTTATAAATTAAAAAATTTGGCATAGGTGTGATGTGGTGCAGATCTATAACAACCCATACTTTACATACATTGTTAATACTTCAAAATTGAAGCACACTTATTACAACATATGACAAAACCACAAAGGACCGTATAGGTATAGTGTCTTTAGAAACTGGGAAACATAAACAACTGGTTCATAAATCTTCTACAGTGTCTCCCATTTACTTCATCATATCTAGGGTCCATTTTAGCATATTCTACTTAATATCCATCTTCCTGACCTGGGGAAAAGAAAACATAAAAGGGTGAGCTCAAATGCTCAGCAAGGGCAAATAAAGGAAATAAAAATCATATCATATCTTTTTTAAAATCATAACCTGCAAAAGAGATCATAAAATCTTAGCATGGAATAAATCATAGAAGTGAAAATGAGATCCCCATAATCATAACATGAAACTTGAAACTTTGTGGCATGCACACATAATCATGGAAAATCATTTCTTGTTAGTCATGACTCATTGCCAAGACTATCTTAGTGGACAAAGTCCCTTTCTGAACCGAGTTCACTCCTCGTTTCAGTCCTGTATCACTGAACCGAAATAACCTTCTGTTCCAGCCATGTCTATCTCATGAGATATAAATCTTTACCCAATGCATTGGAGGGAGATATAGGTCCCACCCATCTTATAATGAATCCTTTCTTATGTGTGACACATAATCATAAAACATACATCATCGCATAACACATGTAACAAAAATGGGATTCTTGAAACATCATGACATCATAAATCAATTCATATAAGATAAAGGAATTCATAAAAATAATTCCATCACAACATGATCAAATAAATGTAATAATAGGGATAAAAACAGAACCCTTTATTATCTTATATGGAAAATAGTTTTGATAAAACACTTGAACTCCATTCTTGAGGAAAATATCCTTTATTCTTCAAAAACATTTTTCCTTTCATAACATGTCATACAACTTTAAAATAAAAGAAGTTGATTAAAAATAAACTTGAAAACTTATAAAGGAAGCTTCTTGGAAATAATTTTTTAAAAATCCATTCATGCCGTATAAGATAAAAAAAACATTCTTCGTACTTTTGTCGGAAAAGTCAAAAAGTACCTCGTATGAAAAACGACAAAAGATTCCTTTCATATCTTTTACTAAAAACTCACCGAAGGGTAAAATAGGATTTAAACCATTGTAAGTGGATGGAAACAATATTACATATTGAGGTAACATGGATGTGGATGATAAGATACACCCCATTAAATGGAAAAGTAAAAACAATCTCGGATAAAAATGAGATTGTGATATTTTCCCTTACCTTAGGTCCGATTTGCTTTGTTCGTGTCCGAAGCTCCTGTATAATGGTTTAAATAATGTTATTGACTTATTACAGAATCATACATATTGATATGATATCATATATGGTCATATTATTAGCTTCTTGTTAGTAATATTTCATTGTTACTTGTTACTCAGGTCTTTATAACTTTTTGTTCTTATGCGTGTTTTGTCGAATAAATTCTTATTCTTATCTTTAGGTTATAGATAATTCATTTCCAGAATGGTATTAGTGTAGTATATACCATATTCATTCATTCAATTCATTTATATAGTCATTATGAAATGAAGATCATGTAGAACGAGTCGCATCACATCGTGGAGACGGTATTCCGTACGTACGCACGAGTGATGATATCGTTCCTATGATCGTGGAATTGTATTGGAGTATATATATATTATTTCATTATCAATATTACTTTATAATAATCATATATAGTTACTCATTACACCATTATACCCATCCTTGTAAGGTGATGGTGGAAAATAGATTACACCACGACGTGGAGACGGTATTCCGTACGTACGCACGCGCGGTGATTTCATTTTTTCTGTAGGATGGGTAGAAGGTGAATTAGGGTTATTTCATATTTATAATAACATATCAGTATGTAATTAATACTGATGTTATTAATTTATCATGAAACAACTAAAGAAAAAGAAGTTGAAGAAGAAAGAAATTGAAAAGATCGGTAATGGATATTACCTCTTCTTTTAAACGCCTCTTTGAATCCTTCACTTAGGGAACTAATATTGGTATTTGAAGAAGACCAGGACCTCTAGGATTATTCTAGGGAAGTGTAGAAGGTATTTTTTCAGGGGTTTGACGAGTTTGAGTGCTCAATTTGGTGTGAGGAGGAGGGGGAGGAGGTGCCCTTTTATAAGGGAGGAGAGGGGCACCTTAGGAATATCTCAAAATATTATTTTATATCAAAGTCAAAATCGGTTTATAATGGTTCCAAAGGGTTCTATTTCGAGGCTAAAGTGGGGATGGGTCGAAATCCTATAAAAAAATAGTATTTAGACAAGTTTAGGGTATTAATTTAACCTTATCAATTAGATTTAACTCTAAGTTAAATAATTTAACTTTTACCGTGTCTTTTTGTTTTCTTACATTATATGGTTAATACACTTACTATAACATGCCAAACGAACCCAAAATTGTTTATTATTAATATATATATCCTTATCTAAGTCATTTGGCCGAACCTTAGATTTTTAGGAATAAAATAACAATTAATAATATAATATTTTATTTAAAACTATTTTGTGTCAATTTTGACACTATTTGATATATGATTTTTATGAAAGTAATAACAGAATTATATGTTCGAACCAAGTTGATTAAATCAACACTAATATATCATATTAACCTATAAAATTAGTGTAATTCATAAAAAATCTCAAATTACATTTATTTTTGTGTTTATAACATCACTTATGTCAATATTTCATTAATAGGATAATTACTGCATCATCATTGTGTCATAAATAAATTAAATTATTTAATTTTTAAAAATTATAAATAAAATACCATTGTGTACGAAATCTTTTTAGCTTTCTAATGAATATTTATAGTCGAATTTATCTTATGTATAACCCCATATTAAAAATGATTTACTTATTAAACTTTGATTTTAACTATTTTAACCCTTCTTTAAATAAATTAATAATAAATGTCCTAATCTAATCCAAGTGGGCCTAAATGGTCATATTTTATTCCTAAGTTTGTTTTTGGTCGAATTACACTTGTCCAATAGAATTAAGACATGTGTTAGGGAAATATTAATATCATATTTACCCTTAGTTACCCTATTTACTATTAACTGCGGTAAAAAAAAGTAAAAAGTTACTATTCACCAAAAAATATTTTTATCTCATTGAACCACATTTTACTTACTGATATCAACCGTGTCTGTCGGATTTTCAAAATTCCATTCACAGAAGCGGTAAAATTAAGTTTTATGCAAAAATTAAGTTTTTAACCTACCACTTAGTGGTTTCACTATTCATCAAAAATTGAAAGTTTTCAGAAAAATACCAAAATTTCACCCTAGGCTAATTTCGATATTCCGAATCCAAAAAATGAAGTCCATTTTGAAAAATAAAATTTATAAAATTTCAAAAAGTGGTTATTACTATTCATAACGGCTTGTTTTAATAATATTTTAATAGCATATCATTGTTTAGTGAAACTCGGTATAGCGTACGACGCAAGCTATCGAGGAAGGTCGCGATTGCGTGTAAAGCAAGCCAAGCAAGTGTTGTGTAGAAAAAGTTTCCTTTGATGATTTTTATAACATAAAAGTCTCGGGTGTTACATTCTACCCCCCTTAAAAAGAATTTCGCCCTCGAAATTCGTCACTTTGTAACAAACAGATGAGGATACTTCTCCCTCATCATATCCTCAAGCTCCCATGTAGCTTCTTCAAGTTGGTGGTTCCTCCATAAAACTTTCACCAATCGAGTGGTCTTGTTTCGTAGGACTTTTTCGCTACGATCCAGAATCTCTATCGGCTGTTCTTCATAAGAAAGATCTTGCTCCAGTGGTACAACTTCTGAGCTGAGTACATGTGAAGGATCTGGTATGTACTTTCTCAGGAGAGATACATGGAACACATCGTGAACTTGAGAGAGATTCGGTGGAAGCGCCAATCGCTAAGCTACGTTCCCAACACGATCTAGTATTTCGAAACGACCGATATATCTAGGGCTCAACTTCCCCTTCTTTCCAAATCTCATAACCCTCTTCCAGGGAGATATTCGTAAGAACACTTTATCACCCACTTCAAACTCTAGGTCTTTTCTTCAGTTGTCGGAATAACTTTTCTGTCAACTCTGAGCTGCTCTTATGTGTTGTTGAATAGATCTGACCTTCTCTGCCATTTCATCAATGAGATCAGGTCCTAATATCTTTCTTTCCCCAACTTCATCCCAGTAAGTTGGAGTCCTGCATTTCTTTCCATAGAGAGCTTCATAAGGAGCCATCTGAATACTGGAGTGAAAGCTATTATTATAAGAAAATTCCACCAAAGGTAGGTGTTGATCCCAACCTCCTTTGAAATACATAGAGAAAGCTCTCAACATATCTTCTAGGGTTTGAATTGTTCTCTCAGACTGACCGTCTGTCTGGGGATGATAAGCAGTGCTGAAACTCAACTCTGTATCCAAAGTATACTGAAGACTTCGCCAGAACTTCGAAGTAAATCTCGGATCCCGATCAGATATAATAGAAAGTGGTACTCCATGTAATCTTACCACTTCCTTTACATATATCCTGGCAAGCTGATCTAGAGAGAAATCCTCTCTAATAGCAATGAAGTGTGCAGACTTTATAAGATGATCAACTATGACCCAAATAGCATTATTGCCTTTGGATGTTTTAGGAAGTCCGGTGACAAAGTCCATAGTGATGTTTTCCCATTTCCATTCGGGTATGGGTAATGGTTGTAACATCCCCTTAGACTTCTGTCTCTCAGCTTTAACTTGTTGACAAACCAAGCATCGAGAGACATATTCAGCAACATCTCTTTTCATGCCATCCCACCAGAAGTACTCTTTCAGGTCCCTATACATCTTCGTGCTTCCAGGATGAATAGAGAATGAAGAACTATGAGCCTCATCCAGCAGCTCCATCTGTAATTCGGGGATGGGAGGAACACAATCCCGATTCCTGAACTTTATTATCCCATCACAATCAAGGTTGAATTCAGGAACATTTCTCACCTTATTTTGTAACTCGACATCTTCTTTCTGTGCCTCTTTAATCTTCACATGTATAGATGGTTGAACATTCATTTGAGAAAGATAAGATTTTTCCCCTTCCATTATAATTCCAAGATCCATCCTATGTAAATCCATAAATATTGGATCTTTTGTGATCCTCATCATGGATAAACTAGCATGTTCTTGTCGACTTAATGCATCTTCCACCTTGTTTGCTTTCCCAGGGTGGTAATGGATTGAGCATTCGGAATCCTTAATCAGCTCCAACCATCTTCTTTGACGCATATTCAACTCCTTTTGTGTGAAAATATACTTTAAACTTTTATGATCAGTATAAATATCACACCTTTCACCATAAAGGTAATGCCTCCAAATCTTTAATGCAAAGATTACCGCAGCCAACTCCAAATCATGTGTTGGGTAATTTTGCTCATGGATTTTCAACTGTCGTGAGGCATAAGCTATCACCATATCATTTTGCATAAGAACACATCCCAATCCCTTCTTGGATGCATCACTATAGATCACAAACCTTTCTCCACTACAAGGCAGTGTGAGCAGAGGTGCACTGGATAACCTTCTTTTCAACTCCTTGAAATTCTCTTCACATTCCTCTGTCCAAACAAACTTAACTCCTTTCCGAGTCAACTTGGTGAGTGGATTGGATAATCGTGAAAAATCTTTTACAAAACGTCGATAATATCCAGCCAAACCAAGAAAACTTCGGATCTCAGTTACTGTTGTTGGTCTCGACCATCTTTCGATAACCTCTGTTTTTGCTGGATCCACGGATATCCCCTCTTTTGAGATTATGTGACCCAAAAATGCAACTTTTTGAAGCCAAAATTCACACTTGGTAAATTTGGCATAAAGCTTCTCCTTTCTCAGGGTCTTCAATATAATTCTCAAGTGATCTTCATGCTCTTACTTGCTCTTTGAATAGACAAGAATATCGTCTATAAAGACTACCACAAATTGATCAAGATAGTCTCTAAAGACTCTATTCATTAGATCCATGAAGATAGCAGGGGCATTAGTAAGACCAAATGGCATCACTATAAATTCATAGTGTCCATACCTTGTACGGAAAGCCGTCTTTGGTATATCCTCCCTTTTGAACCTTAATTGATGATACCCTAAACGAAGATCAATCTTGGAAAAGTATTGAGCTCCGCGTAGTTGGTCAAATAAGTCATCAATGCGTGGGAGAGGATATTTGTTCTTGATAGTGATCTTGTTAAGTTATCGATAATCAATGCAGAGTCTCATTGATCCATCTTTCTTCTTAACAAATAGAACAGGTGCTCCCCAAGGTGACACACTAGGGCGTATGAATCCCTTATCAAGATTCTCTTGGAGTTGCTTCTTCAATTACTGCAACTCAATTGGGGCCATTCTATAAGGTGTCTTTGAAATTGGCAAAGCGCCCGGTACGAGTTCTATTGAAAAATCAACTTCACGATTTGGTGGAAGACCCGGCAATTCCTCCGGAAAGACATCATCAAAATCCCATACAATGGGAATATTCTTAATCGTGAGTTTCTCACCAACCATTTGAGATAAATAACCTTCATTTAGCGGAATAAAGACCTATAAGATGGAAGGAATTTCCACTGGAAGGTTATATTCATCCTTGCATCGATAAACGATCGTAGATTGATCTGGAATATGAAATGTGACTTCCCTTCATTGGCAATTGATATGAGCTCCATGTAGAGAAATCCAATCCATGCCAAGAATCACATCAAATTCCACTAAAGGAAGGATCATAAGATTTGCAGGAAGCACTTTCCCACAAACTTCGATCGGAGAAGAATTATAATCTTTTTATGCGACTGTTGTGCCATTAGGTGTTGTCATAGATAACTCAACATCTAATTGTTGAGGTAATACGGTGATACCCTTAGAAAATTCTTTAGAAATAAAAGAGTGGGTGGATCCAGAATCAAATAAAACATTTGCTACTTTAGAGTGGACGGTAAGTGTACCTTTCACCACTTCGTTATCATACTCCACATCGCTGATAGAAATTGCATGTGACTTTCCTTTGTCTTTAGCCTTAAGATTTTGTTGACGTCGACCATCATCATCAACCCTTGGATTTGGGCATTGATTGGAATAATGCCCCATCTCCTTGCACTTGAAACATTGAAGTGCAGTAGGATCATTCTGTGTATCCCTTCCTTTGTTTGCATCATTAGACATCTTCTTCCCATTATCGCGGCATTCAAATGCCCGGTGACCTTCCTTTCCACATTTAAAACATTTACTTGTCCCTTTAAGACAACTCCCTCCATGTTTCTTTCCACTCTTTGAGAATAAGGGAAAGATCATATTTTTTTCAGTGTGCTCTTTAGATTTTCCTTTGAATTCCATCTTCCTCTTCTTATCAAACCCATGGGACTGATGGGTTACTCCAATTTCCATCTCGACTTTGAGAGCACATCGAACGATTTCCTCGTAGCTATTGAAGTCCCTTATGGCTAACGCCCTTCGAAGACTTGGTTTTAAGCCACTAAAGAATCGATCGATCTTACTCTCTGGTTGGATAATAATACCAGAAGCGTACCTTGCAAGTCTTGTAAAATTTGCTTCATAGGTACCAACAGATTCATCATCCCTTTGCTTCAGTTCAAGAAACTCTTTCTCCATCTTTGTTCGGATAATACGAGGGAATTACTTATTGAAAAATAAGTTCTTGAACTCGTCCCATTCCATAGACTCAATTTCATCCCTTTGCCTCGGATTCTTAATAATATTCCACCATTGATCAGCATCTCCTTCCAAACGATACACTGCTAGGATGACTTTATCATGTTCAGAACATTGAAGAACTGAAAATATCTTTTTAGAAGTACTAATCCATTGTTCAGCAACTAATGGATCAGTAGACCCGCTGAAAGAAGGTGGACGCTGCCTCATGAAGGATTCAACAGAATGTTGCTCCCTCTTTTGCTCGTTCTGAAATCCTGCATGATTCATAGCTTGAGAAAGTTGTGTTAGCATGGCTACAAGATTTTGCATTCCAGCTCCCATATCGTTTGGTTGCTCAGGGGTACAATCATTGCATTTCCCATCGCATTCCGCATTAACACGGTTCCTTCGGGTTCCAGCCATTGACTAAATCCAAGAAGAATAGTGTGAGCAACACTAATTATAATAGGAAAACCACATAATTCAAGAATAAAATTTTCATGCTTAAGGTCTTATCCTAGGTTATTCATGGCCATTTCTAAAACACTAAGATTGTGTTCTATGCTTAGACTTATCCTTAGGGTTCTTACTAAGGCTTTCACATCCTAGTTTCCAAAGGTTGACTATACCTTTCCTTTGATACCAACTATAACAACCCATACTTTACATACATTGTTAATACTTCAAAATTGAAGCACACTTATTACAACATATTACAAAACCACAAAGGACCGTATAGGTATAGTGTCTTTAGAAACTGGGAAACATAAACAACTGGTTCATAAATCTTCTACAGTGTCTCCCATTTATTTCATCATATCTAGGGTCCCTTTTAGCATATTCTACTTAATATCCATCTTCCTGACCTGGGGAAAAGAAAACATAAAAGGGTGAGCTCAAATGCTCAGCAAGGGCAAATAAAGGAAATAAAAATCATATCATATCTTTTTGAAAATCATAACCTGCAAAAGAGATCATAAAATCTTAACATGGAATAAATCATAGAAGTGAAAATGAGATCCCCATAATCATAACATGAAACTTGAAACTTTGTGGCATGCACACATAATCATGGAAAATCATTTCTTGTTAGTCATGACTCATTGACAAGACTATCTTAGTGGACAAAGTCCCTTTCTGAACCGAGTTCACTCCTCGTTTCAGTCCTGTATCAATGAACCGAAATAACCTTCCGTTCCAGCCATGTCTATCTCATGAGATATAAATCTTTACCCAATGCATTGGAGGGAGATATAGGTCCCACCCATCTTATAATGAATCCTTTCTTATGTGTGCCACATAATCATAAAACATACATCATCACATAACACATGTAACAAAAATGGGATTCTTGAAACATCATGACATCATAAATCAATTCATATAAGATAAAGGAATTCATAAAAATAATTCCATCACAACATGATCAAATCAATGTAATAATAGGGATAAAAATATAACCCTTTATTATCTTAGATGGAAAATAATTTTGATAAAACACTTGAACTCCATTCTTGAGGAAAATATCCTTTCTTCTTCAAAAACATTTTTCCTTTCATAAAATGTCATAAAAATTTAAAATAGAAGAAGTTGATTAAAAATAAACATGAAAACTTGTAAAGGAAGCTTCTTGGAAATAATGTTTTAAAAATCCATTCATGCCGTATAAGTTAAAAAAAACATTCTTCGTACTTTTGTTGGAAAAGTCAAAAAGTACCTCGTACGAAAAACGACAAAAGATTCCTTTCATATCTTTTACTAAAAACTCACCGAAGGGTAAAATAGTATTTAAAGCATTGTAAGTGGATGGAAACAATATTACATATTGAGGGAACATGGATGTGGATGATAAGATACACCCCATTAAATGGAAAAGTAAAAACAATCTCGGATAAAAATGAGATTGTGATATTTTCCCTTACCTTAGGTCTGATTTGCTTTGTTCGTGTCCAAAGCTCCTGTATAATGGTTTAAATAATGTTATTGACTTATTCCAGAATCATACATATTGATATGATATCATATATGGTCATATTATTAGCTTCTTATTAGTAATATTTAATTGTTACTTGTTACTCGGGTCTTTATAACTTTTTGTTCTTATGCGTGTTTTGTAGAATAAATTCTTATTCTTATCTTTAGGTTATAGATAATTCATTTACAGAATGGTATTATTGTAGTATATACCATATTCATTCATTCAATTCATTTATATAATCATTATGAAATTAAGATCATGTAGAACGAGTCACATCACATCGTTGAGACGGTATTCCGTACGTACGCACGAGTGATGATATCGTTCCTATGATCATGGAATTGTATTGGAGTATATATATATTATTTCAGTATCAATATTACTTTATAATAATAATATATAGTTACTCATTACACCATTATACCCATCCTTGTAATGTGATGGTGGAAAATAGATTACACCACGGCGTGGAGACGGTATTCCGTACGTACGCACGCGCGGTGATTTCATTTTTTCCGTAGGATGGGTAGAAGGTGAATTAGGGTTATTTCATATTTATAATAACATATCAGTATGTAAGTAATACTGATGTTATTACTTTATCATGAAACAACTAAAGAAGAAGAAGTTGAAGAAGAAAGAAATTGAAAAGATCGGTAATGGATATTACCTCTTCTTTTAAACGCCTCTTTGAATCCTCCACTTAGGGAACTAATATTGGTCTTTGAAGAAGACCAGGACCTCTAGGATTATTCTAGGGAAGTGGAGAATGGATTTTGGTAGGGGTTGGCCGAGCTTGAGTGCTCAATTTTGTGTGAGGAGGAGGGGGAGGAGGTACCCTTTTATAAGGGAGGAGAGGGGCACCTTAGGAATATCTCAAACTATTATTTTATATTAAAGTCAAAATCGGTTTATAATGGTTCCAAAGGGTTCTATTTCGAGGCTAAAGTGGGGATGGGTCTAAATCCTATCAACCAATAGGATTTAGACAAGTTTAGGGTATTAATTTAACCTTATCAATTAGATTTAACTCTAAGTTAAATAATTTAACTTTTACCGTGTCTTTTTGTTTTCTTACATTATATGGTTAATACACTTACTATAACATGCCAAACGAACCCCAAATTGTTTATTATTAATATATATATCCGTATCTAAGTCATTTGGCAGAACCTTAGATTTTTAGGAATAAAATAACAATTAATAATATAATATTTGATTTAAAACTATTTTGTGTCAATTTTGACACTATTTGATATATGATTTTTATGAAAGTCATAAAAGAATTATATGTTCGAACCAAGTTGATTAAATCAACACTAATATATCATATTAACCTATAAAATTAGTGTAATTCATAAAAAATCTCAAATTACATTTATTTTGGTGTTTATAACATCAATTATGTCAAAATTTCATTAATAGGATAATTACTGCATCATCATTGTGTCATAAATAAATTAAATTATTTAATGTCTAAAAATTATAAATAAAATACCATTGTGTAGGAAATCTTTTTATCTTTCTAATGAATATTTATAGTCGAATTTATCTTATGTATAACTCCATATTAAAAATGATTTACTTATTAAACTTTGATTTTAACTATTTTAACCCTTCTTTAAATAAATTAATAATAAATGTCCTAATCTAATCCAAGTTGGCCTAAATGGTCATATTTTATTCCTAAGTTTGTTTTTGGTCGAATTACACTTGTCCAATAGAATTAGGACATGTGTTAGGGTAATATTAATATCATATTTACCCTTAGTTACCCTATTTACTATTAACTGTGGTAAAAAAAAGTAAAAAGTTACTATTCACGAAAAATTATTTTTATCTCATTGAACCACATTTTACTTACTGATATCAACCGTGTCTGTCGGATTTTCGAAATTCCATTCACAGAAGCGGTAAAATTATGTTTTATGCAAAAATTCAGTTTTTAACCTACCACTTAGTGGTTTCACTATTCATCAAAAATTGAACGTTTTCAGAAAAATACCAAAATTTCACCCTAGGCTAATTTCGATATTCTGAATCCAAAAATGAAGTCCATTTTGAAAAATAAAATTTATAAAATTTCAAAAAGTGGTTATTACTATTCATAATAGCTAGTTTTAATAATATTTTAATAGCATATCATTGTTTAGTGAAACTCGGTATTGCGTAAGACGCAAGCTATCGAGGAAGGTCGCGATTGCGTGTAAAGCAAGCCAAGCAAGTGTTGTGTAGAAAAAGATTCCTTTGATGATTTTTATAACATAAAAGTCTCGGGTGTTACAAGATCACTCGCCAATACAACCTCACACAGGTCACTCGCCCAACCAAGGGACCCCACATAGGCCATTAACCCAATTGACCTCATGCAGGTCACTCACCCAAATGACATCACACAGGTCACCCCAACTAGGTACATGTGTCAAAGAAGATAAGGGAATACCATGTGTATGTGAGAAAAGCATTAGCAAGAATCTTTCACAAAAAACTAGCATGATGAAACATCTGTGTAGAAGAAAAGAACTAGGATAGCTAAAGGGTGGCTAAAACTGTGATAAGGTGATAAGAAGAGACTTCAAGCCATCAATGCTATTTATAAATGCATGAACACCAACACTGATGGCATGTGCACGTAACCTTCATGGACTAACTGCATGAACCACCAATGAAAGACACCAACGTGACATACTTTTGAGGCCCAGACTTCCCCATTCATCCCTTGCATGGTACTCAAGATGTTATTTTCTTCAAGACCAATCAAGAATGTAAATGGGAATATAGATACCAAAAAACAAATAATATTTCAACGTCTGTATTTCATTACATAATAATTAGATCCTCTTCTTCTAATCAGATCAAATAATGAGGGTTTTTTTTACACTCCCATTTCTATATGAGGATGAATAAATTCAAAATGGGATTCCTCAATTAATTGGGAAGATAAGAACAAAAAATATTAAAATCGATCACCCAATAAATCCAAACAAAAGACCCAAACAACGCCATCACGTAGGGCCAGGTTGTGCAAACCCAGACTTGTGTAATTCATCATAGAAAGGGAGATCTGTGCCAACACCCAGTGAAATAACCTATGATAGAACCCTATACAAGAAATATCCTTCTCCCAGGGTCCCAAAATTTCCAATAATTAGGACCTTGGGCTCTATATTTATGAAATATGGAAGATCAGAATAATTCATAAAGCTCTACTTTCCCTATTCCATTTCCTGGTCTATAAAAACCATCCAGGTATCTCTCCAAAACCTGATCGATGAGGTAATTAAGGGTAATAGTTATTTTATTGTTCCTAAAGTGTTTGAAGAATTATTCACCCTTGTGAGTAACCACTCACCCTTAGTCCATAAATATTAGATTTAAGGTATCCTCCCAAACTAAGGACCTACACAAAACCCTTCCATAGACACCTGAGGTAACCCTACTATCCTAGAGAAAGGCCTCACCTAAGTGTTATTTACAAGGATTTATATTTTCTAAATTCAACTCTACCTCACATAGATACATCCTGCAAAAATCAATATCATGTCATCCAGGTCTATCCTGCAAGATACATTCCAGTCCATCTAGTTCAATATTGCATGTGTTTTTCAGTCCACCAAAGTCTACCCTACATGAGACCCTTCTATCCACCTATGCCCCACCCAGGTGTACCATCATTTGGGATGAATTTTAATTTCACCAATGGTAGGTTACCTCTTCCCTTAGACACTTCACCCAAAAGAGATGAAGACGAGGCCTTCCCTGAATCCTCCAGATATGTGTAGTCAAACCATAGGGAACACTAGAATTCCCTCTATATTATACATTATAATAGTAATTAAGGTCCTAAATTTATAATATCTAATAGGTTGGATCATTGGAGTGTTTTTAATTATAAAATATTTTGGTAATAAGGTCCACAAACTTATTGGAAATGCAAGAAACATCCCCATTTTAGATAGTGAGGGGATAAATTTTCTTATCCTTTGATAATGTCTAGTGACTTAACCTTTTCTCATATTATATAAAATAAGGACAGGGGAATCCCTCCAGTATTAATCACCTAGTATTTATTTCATAGTGCACTTATACAGTGCATAAGTACTATCTTCATTCATAGTGCACTTATACACAGGATGTCATCCTTGAGTAGGGCCAAATCACGACATTACTCTGGCATGACTGTGGTGTGACTGTGGCGTGACTGCGGTGTGACCGTGGTGTGACCGCGGCGTGACCGCGGCATGACTGCGATGTGACTGCGGCATGACCATGGGGCAGCATTTTCCAACCATGAGCAAAGGGAGCGGAAGGATGTGGGGAAACATTACGGTCACTGTCCCGCTGGCAGAAATTATGATTAGTCAATCTCAACATTGATCACAAGACTCATGGAATACTGTCACTGTGAACTGCTATGGGGTGTCATCTTGGAGTATGACCAAATCATAGCGTGACTACGGCGTGACCACGGCGTGACCATGGCGTGACTGTGGCATGACCGTAGTGTGACCACGGTATGACCGCAGTGTGACTGCGGTGTGACCATGCTTATGATTAAAGGATTTTTTTATACAACAGTTTTGAATCCTACTAAAAGGGAATCATTCACTTAGAGCCATTTGAAGAGATTGAAAGATTTTTTTATACCTTCTGGAGGTTTTTGTAAGTTTACATTCTTCTGGTTTAGAATAATTTAGAATGTTTTGTGAATAAAATCATATTTTGGTATGGTTGTTTCTGCTTCTGAACAAGCATGTTGAGACCCACCGGTGACTGTGATTATGATTCAAGCTTCCAAAATTTTTTATGAAGAGAAAAATATTGATTCTCAGACTGTGTTTTTGGTACAAGAGGATCTATTTTAAGTTCTTATTCGCGGGGCATGAAGCTCTATTATTTAAACTAAGATTTCCATGTGTTTGGTTTATTTGTGATGGGATACTAAAAATGGGCCAAAAAAGTAAGTCCAATGATCTTTCAAAGACTTATGATCTAAGGAAAATACTCGAAAAAGTTACATTAACACTTAGGCTACCCCAAAGTTTCTTCTAGGGGTTTCCGTTATAGTTCTTGAGAATAGTTTGTCTTTCTAGTAATTAATCAATCGATCAAAGCTATTCGTAGTCCACCTATAGGATAATATGAGTTTTTAATTGGTACAAAATGTTAGTAATATATGAGGGTTAGTTTGTTGTGGGGTTGACTTGGGCGTGTATGGGAAGTAGTAAATCATTAGGGGCGATGTTGTCTTTCTCGATGTTTTTTATATTTTGGCCAGCTATAGTAGTTAGGGAGTTTTTGGATGGGTTGTTAGCATTTGTTTCAGATATTGAATATGGGAGAGAATAACGGGAATGGAGTACAAAATAATTGGTTTGGTTCAGCTAGTTGATGTTGAGAGGTAGGGGCCTTGGGAGGTGTCGACCTTATATCTTGGAGAGGTGGTCTTCTTCCTTGATATTCTTCTCCTCCCTCCTTATGTATCTCCATTTCTTCTCATCCTAGAAATCTGAAGTGAGACATGTCTATTTGTTCAATGATTTTCTACCTATTTTCAATTTTCTCTCATTTCTATTAGTTTTGTTACCTAACTTTTGAATACTCCAATATGGAAATCACTCAAGGAGGGAAGCTGATCCAAGATTTTTGATAGCTGGAGAGAGAGTAAGGATTTGGGAAATACAAAATAGGTGGAGAAAATTGAAGATGAATCTCACACTAAGAAAATGGTTTATGCGACTAGTTTCTATTAGGCATGATTGGGATCAGAAGGTATGTGGGACTCTTTCATGGAGGCATTTTTCATGGAAAAAATGTTGAAATAAATGAATTACTTGTAGTTTATTTCTCTCTCTAACATCTATTTTTATATTGGACACAACCTTTGGGAAAATTTCTCCTAAAAACATGACTCTGATGGAGGTACGAACATTGGGAAGTTGTGACCATTTCTAAACACACGTTGCAGTAACTGGAGGAAGTTCACGAGATTTGTTAGCTTGATTGTTGTTTATGATGGAATTGAAATTTTCTATAGAGGTGCGACTTATTCAAACTCATATTATCATGATTCAAGAACTAATAACAACTTTAAAAAATAGCTTCAGTTCTTGCAAGCAGAAGCATGAAAGCTGGAGTTGCAAGAGTCTCGTTGCTTAGATTCTAGAAATTGAGGTGACAAAGCTGCTGCATGTACATTTAGTAGACGCAATGCCAAGGAGAAGCAGCTTGAAACCAAACTAGTATGTCTTTAATAGGTAATATCTTATTTTTATTTTTTCATGGAAGTGGATCAAATGGAATTTAATAGAGAGGTAGAAAGATTATAGAATTTTCATTCTAGAAAGAAAGGGATAAACATCGAAGAGATTGAGGAGAAGTTTGAATCCTGTCTCAAATGGCCTGATGTGGTACATTATGATCTGATTTCTTCATAGGATAAGCATTAAAGGCATATTGAGGAGGGGAAACATGTTCATGTTCTAATGAAATCACAAACTAAAGGAAAAGGTGTTTGAATGTTATATCAGAATAAATCATGATGAAGTACAAATTAGCGACAATAGATGAGTATTTTGATTTTTTTGAAGTAGAACCCATAGAACCAAAAGTGATTGATGTTGGAACTACCATGGAAAATGTAATGGAGGCTGGTAGAGATTCTATGAGACAACAATGTATTGCCTCTGCAGATACTCAGATTGGATGTGAGCATTGTTTTGCTGCCAGTGGTAGAAAGAGTCCAGATAGTCTAGTGACAACTGCAGCAACCAATTTGAAGAATTCTTACACACTGGTTCAAAGATTCCAAAAGGATAAAAAGGCCAACCAAGAATTCTCGAGGCCTCTTCCTCAGGATAAGAGGGTTCTGGATGGGAATTCATTGGCTACTACAAAGGATTCAGAAGGCTACTGTATGGGATACTTTTCACAAGGATTTTCAAAGTAATATAGATTACCTATTGGATTATTTTTTAACATGAAAAACCACTATAATAATTTTATAAAAATGGAATAATATTCCCCATGATCTATTTCTTGGCCTAGGAGGTCATTGTTTTCTAGTAAGAGGGCTGGTGTGGGCTAGATGTGGCTGGAGCAGGGCCAAATCATGACATTACCCTGGTGTGACCTCGGCGTGACCGCGGTATGACCGCGGCTTGTTGTCCCAGTCTAGCGACATCCGCGGGGCATCATCTTCCTTCCAGGAGAGAAGGGATTGGGAGGAGGCGAGGAAAAATTCTGGTCATTGCCCTGCCGACAAAAATTATGATTAGTCAGTCTCACCATTGATCACAAGACTCATGGAATACTATCATGGTGAACCGCCATAGGGTGTCATCCTGGAGCAGGTCCAAATCATGGCATTACAGTGGTGTGACCGTGGTGTGGCCGTGGCATGTCTATAGTGTGACTGTGGAATGACCGCAACGTGTTGGCCTAGTCCAGCAACATCCACAGGGTAGCATCTTCCGGCCAGGTGCGAAGGGAGCGGGAGGAGGCGGGGCAACATTCCGATCGTCGCCCCGCCAGTAGAAATTGTGATTAGTCATTCTCAACATTTATCACAAGACTCATGAAATACTATCACTTAGAACTGTCACGGGGTGTCATCCTGGAGTAGGGCCAAATCATGACATTACCACGGTGTGACCGCAGCGTGAAGACAACGTGACTGCAGCGTGACCATGACGTGACCGCAGCGTGACTGCGGTGTGTTCGCCTGGTCTAGCGACATCCATAGGGAAACATCTTCCAGCTAGGAGCGAAGGGAGCGGGAGGAGGTGGGGAAAATTCTTACTGTCGCCCCGCCGACAGATGATAAAATAGATCAACTATTTAATATTCTACAATAAGGGATCACCAGAGAAGGTTGTAATGAGCAGAACAATGACACAACGTCTAAAGGGCAACAAAATGATGGAAAGGAATCATACACACTACAAAAACCATTTACAAAATCATTCACTTTGCCTAAACATGGAACTTTTATTTAAAATATTCAAATCTTGAAAAGGAAAGTGTCATGGTCAAGGCATATTCCTACTCAGGCAATGTCATTTGAGTTAAACAAGTATTATAAGAAAATTTATATTATTCAAAGAAAACAAAAAATAACTAGCCCCAAAAAAACACCAACAAGAGGCATATGAATGAATCAAACCAAATATAAACATGATACAAATAGCTATCACTACTCTTTGGTTTAGAAGATAGTGCACCTCCGTTGGAGGGGTTTTATTATAAAATCATGGCATTGCTTTATTTCAACAGAAATCAACCATATAGAGAAATTATGACTGGTTAGTTTTATCATTTATTTCAACACAAATCAACCATATACTTAACAATTAAATTTTCCATGTTTAGGAATGTTGGTGCACTCCATGGGTGGCCTTGAACTGGTAAAAAAATCCTCAATGCATCACACAGAAATTATGAGGGGTTAATTTTATCATTTATCCAACCAATTTAACAAACCCTAAAAAAGAAATAAAATTACCAAAAAGAGATAAATAAGAACACAACCTCACACTCAAAAATCAATAATAAAACAATTATAAATAACTTATAGACCACATAACTCTATTCTAAAGAATACTGCTTGCTCAACCATTCCCCTTAACTTGGAATCAAACACCATTTAAAGACGCAACAAATGACCTAAAAATAAAAAACGTTGTTAGGTCATTGGAAGAACATGAGAAAATACAAATTCCCTGAAATAAAAAAGTGAAGAAATATAAGGATTAGAATCACCCAGAGATTTTATTCGAAACCAACAGTGCTTCAAATGGAATAAAATAATAGGAGATCAACCCATGTAGAGATATGAGAATTTTGGATCATCTATATGGTTTCAAGGTGAATAAATAATGATAAAATTGAGTTAGGTCTGATAAATACAAGGAGAAAATTGAAAAATTGAACTTTTTAAGGGGAACATAGTTTGGTGACATGGTTTTCCAAAACATACCCAAACTATGCACCAATATCTATCCAAGAGGGGTCCAAGTCAAACTGTGAACCAGTGGTTTCACATAGTTTATAAAAATATGTTTCATCAGTTTGAAATTCATCTTTCCAAGGTCATGTGGTTTACTCTAACTATGTTCCAACCATGTAACATGCACATAATGGCCACTTTTCTCCTTTCATTCATGTTTTGAACCCCCTTAACACCCTACACAAACAAGAGGTTTCTTACATGTAGCATGGGTGTGAGGGATCATGTGGGGATTCTAAAACCTTTTTACTAGTGTAAGGAATAATAGATACCATGTGAATTAAATGAAATAATAAACAATAACAGGACACATGAATTACAAACTGTTTCCCCAAGAGGGTATGGACTATAACAAAACATTAATACATCATGTCAAGATAACATTGTCAATTTAGAACGAAACCTAATAATTAATTGAAACCTTGGAATCCCCAAAATGGGTCCAGACTCTAATTCGTGATCCCCATTCATGCTCTTCCCAAAGACCACTAAACTCCCCAGAAGAGGGCCTTTTCCCTTGTTCAGACATAAAATGATGAAATAATCTTAGGTACCCAATGATGGTCTGGTCAAGGTGTGGTTAATACTCAGTAGGACATCAACAATGATGTCTATAAATTATCCAATATAAAAAGATAGTGTATGTAGGTTCAATGTAAATAATATATAAAATAAAAGAAAACTCAGGTATTATTAGTTAACTATATACACATTAACCATTTCCTTTGTTATTTCCATTTTTATCACTTATACCATCTTAATAACTTATTTCATTTTCATCCCATGTTAAAATAGGTTAGGCATTTATATCTTTTAAACAATGGCCTAATATGGTAAAATACTATGCATAGTTAATAAGTCATGTTCCCTATCTCACCAGGGATAAACATATCATAACCAAATAATTACAATTACCATGGAGCCTCAGTCCATGTAGTCATATCCAACAAACTATTAAGAGAATATATCCTCAGTCCAACTCCCTAACTCATGTATTAAAGGGGTGGGGTTTAGAGCCTCTATCCAACCCGACCCGTGTGTATTGAAACTGAAGTCAATTCCCCCCATAAAAATATACCATGATCACATTATTATGTACTGATTAACCACATATAACATATCACATCCATAAATATTCCATACACACAAACATCATTATTCATATTTATTTTCATATGAAACAATATCAATACATAACCCATTAACACATTTTCCATTTATATCGCTTAGCCCATTTGACCCATTTCCCTTTTCATACCTTAACTAATTTAGAATATTAACCAAAACCAATAACTTAACCCATATAACCATTTACTCAATTTAGGTGCATTATCCCATTTATCACGTTCTTATATTCTTATGAATTAACCTATTTACACATGTACATCACAAATCCATAATCCATTTCCCAGATTCACATTAATCTATTGAACTTTTTTTCACATCATTCCAAATAATACCATTTTCCATTTTCAATAACTTGAAAAAACAACCATTGGTGACTCGTATATTTTATCTAAAATTTCAACATATTTATCATGGTATTTACTTCAACACAAATAAACCCTATTCTTAATATTTCAATTTTCCATGTTGGGAAATGTTGAAGCACCCCATGGGTGGCACTAAACAGGTGAAATAATCCTCCACACTTCACACGGGGATCATGAGGTGTTCATTTTATCATTTATCCAACCATTTTACCAAACCCTAACAAACGAATCAAATTAAAAACAATATAGAACCATGAACAGAACTGCACATGAAAAAATTAACAATAAAACTTTTGGATATAACTTTTAGATGACATACTTCAATTCCGAAGAAAACAACAAGCACAAACATGGAGAATCACTCGAAATAGAACACCCTTCCAAAACCCAACCAAATATAAACTATCAAAAAAATCATTTTAGGGATTCACAAGAAAATAGAAAAGTAAACAAACCCAAATCTGAAAAAAAGAAGAAAGTGGAGTATTAGAGAAACACAGAGCATCAATTTGAAACCAAGGGCGCTCCAAACAATGTAGAATCAAAGGAGATCCACCCTTAGAATGACTTGGGCATTTTTTATCATAACATTGGATTAAAGGGGAAGAAATGAGGAGAATATTTGCCGAGCCATGATAAATATCGATGGGGGGAATAGGAAAATCACACTTTTTAAGGGCTGTATGGTTTGACATAATGTTTTTCCAAACCATTCACTAACCATTGATTTCATCTATCCAAGAGGGGTACAAGTCACAAAATAACCTGAGGATCCTATAAATTTTACAAAATAATGTGCCAGCTTTGTTAAATTATCCTATCAATGGTGGAATGGTTTCACATCAAAATATCACAATTTACATTAACATTCTACCAACCATGCAACATAAACAGAATGTATAGCAACCTAGGGTTAACATAAAAATATATTACATAATATTAGGTGAATATAAATTACATTAAAATAACACATGCCTAAGGACTATAAAAGTTTTGTGTCATTGTAATCATAAAAAATATTCAATCGTAATGAAATATCATAAAAATATCCCATAATAATGTCAACCATTAGTACTTATACCTAAAACATATATTCATAACCCAGGAAACAAAAATATTATAATGGTGTTCATTTGTTTTACCATTAAGTTGAATAATGTAAATGTGTAAGATACTAGTAAGATAATTATATATTGCGTATCAAAAATAGTTATGGTGATTTTTTAGTAAACTGCATTGTTTTCTTACAAGATCAATGGATTCACCAAACCTGTAAATATTAAGTATGGCTAGAATTATGTATATATAATATTATATATTTTTTATGAATCTATAGCCTTGACTGCGGCCTATTTTCCATTCCCAATGAACATGAAAAGGGACCCTGAGTTAGTAGGGACACATTACCATTCTTATACACCCCTAAAATGATAAATCATTTCTTGTACTAGGATTACTATATTAATTCACCTCCCTATGGAAAGTTGGTCCACTATCAAAAAGGATGTAACTCTAACTCTGGTGTTGGATTCATGCACTAGTAATAGAAAACAATTATGAAACCTTACTAAGAAGGCTACATTTTGAACAAATCGGTTGACATCTAGGTAAAAATTCCATCCCCAATAACTCAATTGTCCTTATTCGAGTGTTGTATTGTAAGAATGAATTCATCCATAGTTTGAATGTGTAGTAAAAATCACGGGCTTAACCATATAAAGATTGTGATAATTTGGTGTGGAAACATACTGAATCCATTCAGAAAAAAATACATCTTTCTTGGGGAGGGCTTGACCTCATGAAGATTCTGTGCTATCTTGAGAAATTCCCTCAAAGCGGAGGAGTTCATTTAGTATCATCTCAAATTAAGGGATAAACATATGAAGGGATGTAATAGCTTATGTTTTGAAAAACACAAGGGAACAAGAGAGTCCAATAATTTTCAAAACCTATTATTGATGCCCAGAACCAATTGAGCAAGATGAGTCGGCTTGTCCTGGGAACTCCTATGCAAAATTTCCCCTAAAATCGGAATCTCTTCATTGAAATATCTTTCAAATTTCCTGAAAATTTCACATATTCATGATAAACCAAGCATGCAGGAAAGGAAAAAAATAAAATTCTAACCAAATTATAGGATATAATCCATGACCATTTGGTCTTTGGAGGAATGACAAGGGAGGAAGAACATTTAGGGAGAAGGAGTATTCTCCAGGGGAGAGGGTTGAGGGTGGGAGGAGAAAGTCTATCAAGAGGGTGGGGAGGCCGCCGTGAAACACCGATGGCTGGGAAGTGTAGTAGCGACATCAGGGAGGAGTGCGCGAAGAGCAGGTGTAACACCCCAAAATTTTATGAAAAATATTCTTTTTAATTTCATTAATGTCTTGTGTTGTACGCTACACCAAAAGAAGCTTTCACAACATGCATCCTTGACTTGCCTTCCATTACACACAATCGTGACCTTCCTCGATAGCGTGTGTAGTACGCAATAACGAGTTTCAGTAAACAACAATATGCTATTAAAATATTATTAAAACTAGCCGTTATGAATAGTAATAACCACTTTTTGAAATTTTGTATATTTTATTTTTTAAAATAGAATTCATTTTTGGATTCGTAATATCGAAATTAGCTTAGGGTGGAATTTTGGTACTTTTCGGATAACTTTCATTTTCTGATGAATAATGAAAATTACTAAATTTTAATTAAAAACAATTTTTTAATCGAAATAATTAATAGTGATAAATTATTAATTTGAGTGGTTTTAAAGTATATCTAGAATATATTTTTACAATTCAATACAATGTTGGTCGTTGGATATAATTTCACATTTACACCAGACATAAAAAAATGTTAATATTTTGATAGTTATTATCTCTTAAAAACACGCTATTTGTTGTGACAGGGGAAATTAATTATAAAATTAATTAATGCATCTTATATGTTGGGAATTTTGTAATATAGAAATCATTTTTGAACTTGTAATATCAATTATAGCTTTGGGTGAAATTTTGGCATTTTTCTGAAAAACTTCAATTTTTGATGAATAGTGAAACTACTAAGTGGTAGTTAAAAAAATTAATTTTTTCATAAATCTTAATTTTACCGCTTCTGTGAATGGAATTTCAAAAATCCGAGAGACACGGTTGATGTCAGTAAGTAAAATGTGGTTCAATGAGATGAAAATAATTTTTGGTGAATAGTAACTTTTAACTTTTATTTACCACGGTTAAAAGTAAATAGGGTAATTAAGGGTAAAAATGATATTAATATTACCCTAACACATGTCCTAATCCTATTGGACAAGTGTATCTCGACCAAAAACAACCTTAAGTGTAAAATATTATCATTTAGGCCCACTTGGATTAGATTAGAACATTTATTATTATTTAATTCAAAGAAGAGTTAAAAGAGTTAAAATCAAAGTTTATTTAGTAAAACATTTTTAATATAGGGTTATACATAATATAATTTAGACTATAAATATTCATTAGAAAGATAAAATGATTTCCTACATAATGGTAGTTTATTTTTAATTTTTATACTTTAAATAAGCTAATTTATTTATGACACAACAATGATGCAGTAATTACCTTTTTAAGAAAATATTAACATAATTGTTATTATAAATGCTCAAATAAATGTAATTTGAGACTTTTTATGACTTACACTAATTTTATAGGTTAATATGACATGTTATTGTCGATTTAAGTAACTTGGTTCTAACTTATCATTCTGTTAGAAATTTCATAAAAATCATGTTCCAAATAGTGTCAAAATTGACATAAATTAGTTTTTAAAACAAATATTATATTATTATTTGTTATTTAATTCCTAAAAATCTACGTTTCAGCCAAATGACTTATATAATGATAGATATATTAATAATAAACAACTTGGGGTTCGTTTGGATTCATATAGTATGTTTATTAACCATATAGTGTAAGAAAACAAAAAGACACGGTAAAAGTTCAATTATTTAACTTAGAGTTAAATCTAATTGATAAGGTTAAAATAATAACCTAAACTTGTCTAAATCCTATTGTATGAGAGGCTTTCAACCCATCCCTACTTTAGCTTCGAAATAAGACCATTTGGAACCATTATAAACCGAATTTGACCTTAATATAAAATAATATTTTGAGATTTTCCTAAGATGCCCCTCTCCTCCCTTATAAAAGGGAACCTCCTCCCTCTCCTCCTCACACCAATTTGAGCATTCAAGCTCGGCCAACCCCTGCCAAAATATCTTCTCCACTTCCCTAGTATCATCCTAGAGGTCCTGGTTTTCTTAAAAGACCAATTTTAGTTCCCTAAAATGAGGTCTCAAAGAAGCACTTCAAAGAAGAGGAGGTTCAGACACTTACGAAGCAAATCAGACCTAAGGTAAGGGAAATATCACAATCTCATTTTTATCCGATATTGTTTATACATTGGAATTTACTGGGGTGTATTTTATCATCCACATCCATGTTTCCTCAATATGTAATATTATTTCCATCCATGTACAATTGTTTATATCCAATTTTACCCTTCGGTGAGTTTTTAGTAAAAGATATGAAAGGGATCTTTTGTCGTTTTTCGTACGAGGTACTTTTTGACTTTTTCAACAAAAGTAAGAGAAGAATGTTTTTTCTAACTTATACAGAAAGAATGGATTTTTAAAATATTATTTCCAAGAATCTTCCTTTATAAGTTTTCAAGTTTATTTTTAATCAACTTCTTTTAGTTTATAATTGTATGACATGTTAAGAAAAGAAAAGTGTTTTTGAAGTAGAAAGGATATTTTCCTCAAGAATGGAGTTCAAATGTTTTATCAAAATTATTTTCCATCTAAGATAATATTGGGTTCTGTTTTTATCCCTATTAATACATTGATTTGATTATGTTGTGAGGGAATTATTTTTATGAAGTCATTTACCTTATATGATTTGTTTTATGATGTCATGATGTTTCAAGAATCCCATTTTTGTTACATGTGTTATGCGATGATGTATGAATTATGATTATGTGGCACACATAAGAAATGATTCATTATAAGATGGGTGGGACCTATATCTCCCTCCAATGAATTGGGTAAAGATTTATATCTCATGAGATAGACATGGCTGGTACGGAAGGTTATTTCGGTTCAGTGATACAGGACTGAAACAAGGAGTGAACTCGGTTCAGAAATGGACTTTGTCATCTAAGATAGTCTTGGAAATGAGTCATGACTAACAAGAAATGATTTTACATGATTTTGTGTGTATGCCACAAAGTTTCATGTTTTAAGTTATGATTATTGGGATTACATTTCACTTCTATGATTTATCCCATGTTATGGTATTATAAGCTCTTTTGCAGGTTAAGATTTCCAAAAGCTATGTTCTTATGTATATGATGTGATTGATATTTCTTTTGTTTACCCTTACTGAGCATTTGAGATCACCCTTTTATGTTTTCTTTTCCCCAGGATATAAAGAAAGTTTTTAGGTATAAAAAAAGGAAGATCTTTATTGGAGATATTGAAGATCTTTCACCACAATTAGAAGATTATATTCCGAGTTTCCAAAGACACTAAACTATTACGGTCCTTGTGTGTGTGTTTTGTTATGTACTAAGTATTCCGCAAAAGTAATGTAATGTCTATGTACGTTAAGCTTCGGGTCTCTACAGTAGGTCCTGGTTGAGGGTTCGAGGAGTCATGGACAGTGGGGAGGAGGAGCTCTTGGATCGGGGGAGGAGAGGAGGAGAGAATCACAGAGAGCGTCGTCGAGAGCGTCATAGATTGGGGAGGAGGAGCTCGCAGATCGGGGGAGGAGAGTAGTCACAGAATGGGGAGGATGAGATTGATTTAAAATCAAAAAAACATTGCTACAAATTTTTTAATATGTGGTTATAAATTATGATATATCCAAAATTTTAATAGAACTATGGGTACAAATTAAAGTATATCCACAGAATTATAAAACCGTGGCTATAGGTCCATGGCTATTGCCATATTTTCTAGTAGTGATAAAATTTTAAAAAATGAAATCATGTAATTTTATTTTATTGTAATTATATATATTATTATTAGTTAATATTTTTTTTACCTTTATTATCAACGTTTTATAATAAAAGTTTTTTTATTAAGCATTTTATAGGCAGAGTTGTGTATTGAAGTAGTTTACATGTTGTATGGGAGGGAAATACGACCAAACAATTTAAAATGAAAGAATTCAATTTTTATGAATGTGTTTAATAAAAATAAAAATCTACTAACACTTGCCCTGTGTTTTAGGGAAATTTCTTATTTGGATGGGAATACCAACCTAAGTGTCAGGTCCACTGTAGGATGACTTTTGGTTGTAAAAATAATGATGTGTCAGAATATCACAAATTTAAATTAGATTGATTTTAAAAAAAATTATTTGTTTGAATATGTCAGATTTAAATACCATTCAATCCTACTGGAACACGGTTACATAAAAGAACAAACCCAGAAAAATTAAATAAAAAAAATATAATAATAAATCTTTAATAATATTAAATATAAGTGAAAATATAAAATAATAATAAATATATAATAATATTAAATAAAAATAAACATATAATAATATTTAATAATTAGTTATATGTTTATAAATATATAATAACTACAATATTTGTTTTTTAACTGTATAATTTTTTTTAATTTATTCACTCTTATTTTTTTTTGTGGAAATTTTTGTTGAAAATTTACATTATTTTTTATATATTAATATATTATATATTCATATACCAAAAATGTGTATTAAAAACTTTTTAGGTTAAAACCTTAGTCCCACATAAAATTCCACAAAGGATGGTGGCTCACATATAAGCTTGGATGAGTAATTTTTCCTAGAACCCATGGATTTTAGGATGGAACCCCAAAAGAGCCTATGTATTGGGCCAATGAGACATAAGGCTGGAGGAAATCGATCCTGGAAAGTGGTATCAAAGCTATGGTAAATCCCAGGTGTGATGTCAGGTGGAGTATTCCATAAAACTAGTTTGAAAATGATAGAAGTTGCTCATTTGAAGCATAGGGATGGAAGAAATTCATCCGGACAAGTGGTATCAAAGATATGGTGAAGCCCAAGTGTGATTTAGGGTAGAGTATTCCCCAAAAATAGTTTTAAAATGATATCATTTGCTCATTTGATGCATGTGACTCCATGATGCCTTTTGTCAAAATTATTCTTGATAAATAGTGGTCAGGCTATGAGTCCTGATGATAAGAAAAAAGTGGTGAATGATGGTTAGATATGATGCATTATCATTGAAGGAGAGGACCAATTGTGTAGTATTTGGTTTTAGGGGAGGATTTCTGGGTGAAAACCCAAGTCCCACATCATATTACACAAAGGATGGTGGCTCACCTATAGGCTAAGATGGAAAATTATTCATAGCACCCATGGGTTTTATGATAGAACCCCAAAAGAGCCTATGTGTTGGGATTGGAAGGCCTAGGGCTATAGGAAATTGATCATGAAAAAATTACCACTGGAAAAAATTGTTGTATATTTATAATAGGAATTATATGATGTGTAGGAAAAAAAAACAAGAATTTTCTAATGATTGTTTTCACAGGGAATTTCGAGTGGAAATAAATTGTGGAAATCTCCACTAGAATTTTTCATTGTTTATTTTGTTATTGATTTAATATCACTTATAATTTAAGTGGAAATTAAACTATAAGATGGAAAATTTATTTTCAAAATTTCACTATTATTTTCCAGTACAATTTTATATTTATTATTTATATAATAATCTATTTTCACTAAAAATTTAAGTGGAAATTCAAATTGAAAATTTGTGATTAAAATTTTTATCCTATGATTTAAGGATGTTAAATAAAACCCAAATACATTCAAATATATCATCAATAGAATCAACATGCAAGGAATAATGGAGATCACCAAAAATAGATCATACCAGGAATTCACTTACTGGAACAAATTGACATTCCACTGATAGCTATAAAATTTCACTGTGTGTTTTCCTTAGAAATTTTCAATGGAATTTTTGACTTTATAGTGTAAATTTTCACATAAAATTATATTATATATTTGTATTTGTATATTTACATAGATATGTGTATGTGTATATACACACATTCTATATTTAACAATAAATTTCACTGAATGGTTTTAGTATAGATTTATATAAGTGTGGATTTACAGTGTAAATGTAAAACAAAAAATTCCAATGTAAATTTACATGGATATTTGTATATTTGTACTAAAAATTTCTACTTTAAATTTTCAGTTGAAGTATATAATTTAATATTACCAAGCTTGTTTGTATTTGTATGTTTGTATTTTTGTTTTTGTAGTTTTCACTAAAAATATCCATTATAAATTAAAATTTTACTGGAAATGTTCAATAAAAATTTGTACTATGATTTTTAAAGGAAAATGTATAGTATAAAATGTACATTGAAAATTACCACTATAAATTTGAATGAAATATGTACTAAAAGTTTCTAGTGGAAATTTTTACTAATGCTTTCTAGTGTAAATTTTCATTGAAAAGTCACACTGAAAATTTATATTTTTTATTTATGTATCAATATATATTCACTGAAATTTGAAGTATAAATTTGAACTACTATTTTATGTTTGTATTGGAAATTTCCAATGGAATTTTACAATGGATATTTTTTGGGAATGTTTTCACTTGAAGTTATCCTTGGAAATTTCTAGTTCAAATTTTCTATGCAAAATTACATTGATTTTTATGTGTTTATATTTTTGAATTGAGAATTTACAGATGAATTTATTTTGTAATTTTTATATTCGATGTTTTAGTTTAACTATAATAATATTTAAGTGTAAATTTACACTCAAAATTAAATATTGTGTATAAATTTATACAAATGACTGGAAATTTCCAATGAAAATTGGCACATGAAATTTTCTTATGAAATCTAGAGTTTAAATTTTTATTGAAAAAAGTACATTTTTAGGCCTAAATATATTTTCAGATAAAACTTAAAAATGAATTTATTTTAAAATTTTGATAATCAAATTTTTAGTACAGTTATAATAAAAATCAATTTAAAATTTATGTAGAAATTTTATGTAAAATTTTCTAGTGAAGTTTTTTAAAAAATGTTATTAGGGAAAATTTATAGTGGATATTTTCATTTTTTTACTTGTGTATTAACATATTTGTATTATAATTTTTATGGAAATTTGAATTGAAAATTTCTCATAGAAATCTGTAATCAAATTCTTTATGAAAATTTGTCGTGCAAAGTCCCAGTAAATTTTCATTGGTAATTAAATTTATAGTAAATTTACATGTATGTATGTATGATTTCATTAAAAATTTTCAATACATGTCTGCATTAAAAATTTTGAATATAAATTTTCAATGTAAATTTGAAATGAAAAATTTCAATGAAAATTTATAAGATGAATCTTCTATTAGTGTCAGTTTTCATTACAAATTTGAAATATAAATTTTTGATGTAGTTTTATACAATATTTTGGTATGATGTATGTATGTATGTATATATAAAAAATTAAAGGCATATATATATAGTAAAAAATATAATTTCATTATAAAAGGATTTATAATATAAACAATAATTTAAATATAAATATATATATATATTAAGTATATTTATATTATTAATAAATATAAAATAAAAAATATATAAAATAAATATCATATTAAATATATATATATATTATAATATTTAAAAATATATAAATATAAAATAATTGTGTCCCATCATAAAAAATGAGAAAAAATAATTACTTAGAAGTTATGAAGTGGAATTCCTATAAAAAAATCATTTTTCACTCTCAGATTGGGGGGTCCAACTTGAGATGTTCATATCCTTGTTTTCTAGGTGGGTTGACATCTTGGTGTGAACCTGAGAATCGGGTTTCTACTTGAGAGAATATTTTTCTGAACAAGGGCTACTACTGAGAAATATCATCTTAGGTCTACAGGTGGACCTGAGTGTTAGGAACAAGGTGGGATGACACCCCACCTAGTAAAAACATGATCTCACATCACATCCATTTTTTAGACTATTCCTATTTTTAAAAATCAAACCCTTTCAATTTTAACAATTGGATGAAAATACCCTCTCACCCATTATGTATACCATTTTAAAACATAACTGTAAATTGTTAAATAAAAATTGTTATTATAAAAAATTAATAATTAATATAAATAAAAATATAAAAGAACAATAATTAATATATAATAATTGTAAATATAATAAATCTACACTAGAAATTTCATGTGGAAATTTTCACTGCAAATTTTCAGTACAAATTTACATTATTTATTTATGTGTGAATATTTGTTAACTAGAAATTTAAAAATGTCTTTATTTTATATTTATAATAATAAAATTTACAATGAAAATTTCCAATATAAAATTTCAATGAAAATTTACAATTAACATATGTTTATATACATATATATGTATTAGTATGCATGTATGTGGTTATATTGGATTTTGAGTATGAATTTTATAATTATACTTTTTCACTCTAAATTTTCTCCTAAACTTTTCAATTGAATTGTTAGAGTTTTCATTAATAATTAAATTTCAAATATAAATTTATGATGATAACTGATAATTTTCATTGTGAATATTCATTGAAAATATCAATATAAATTGTGGAATTTTCCATTATAAATTTTCACTATGAGTTTTAATTGAAAATTTCCATGAAAATTTGCAAGTCTATATGTATGTATGTATTGAAAATTTATGATTTAAATCTACACTAAAAATTTATATGAAATATCCATTAAAAATTTGTAATGAAATTTTTTAATGAAAATTTACATGCATGTTTGTATGCACTAAAAATTTCCTTTGTAAATTTATACTATAAAATTACATTGTAAAATTAAATTTGTACATATTCATATATGTTTTTTCCAATTTTCATTCAAATATACTCTAAAAACAATCACTTGAAATTTTTGATTTAAATTTGCACTGTAAATTTACAATATATATGTACTGGAAATGTATAATGCAATATTTTGATGTATATTGTTATTAGAGTATGCATGATTTTGTCTTTTTTAGTAAAAACTTCAATGGTTTATGCTGTGTAGAAAAGATACATTGGAAATTTTCCACTAAAAATTTTTAGCATAAATTTACGGTGGAAATTCCCATTAAAATTTTTAATGGAAAATTCTCAATGTAAATTTTCATTATAAATTCCCAATATAAATTTTTGAATGTATTTATTTATATAGTTATGTTACTATATATGTATATACAGACAATGCATGTGAATAGGGGAATCATGGGACATTACTTTTCCTATCTCATCCCCTCTCAAATAATTGAATCTAGGAGCTCTTTACTTCTCTTTCTTCCTTAATGGACATTGTTTCATGGTTGAGCCTTAAGAGGGCCACCTTCTCCACAATGATATCCAGGGAAGGTTGTAAACTCTACTTTATAATGTTCATGGACTCCATATGAAAAATAAACCGCAATCAACTTTTTGGAAGGGGTTTGAGCACTTTGAACCTTGGTGAAATAGGGAGAAGAAGGCTGGAACAGACTCCTTGCTAAATGAAACTTCTTCCAACCATGAAACTAAGAACCTATGACCACAAATATAATCTAAAGATAATCTAGAATAATTACCACCTGAGATTATCTGGTCCCAGGTAGATGTTTTAATAGTGTGTTCCCTAGACCAAACTCTAATAGTACTTTTTGATTACCATATCATGTATACAGTGAGTTATGTATGGTGTAAAATTACCATAATAGTGTTGATATTTCTGTATCCACTATTTACATGGTAAATTCTATAGATTATTTTTCGTATCAAATTGTTATAGTAGTTCCCATTACATAATTAGAACCTTGAGATACTATGAAAAAATATTAAATATAAGTCCTATAGTTAAGATACATCATTCTTATTGGACGCAGTTGATGTATGACTATCAGGTTCTAGGGGCTCATAATCATTGAGACTTATTCTCCTGAATTTCACACTTGGTGATCTCTAGTATGTGAGATCATGAGGATAAACCTCCCAATAGAAACACCACATGTTTTGGGTGTCATTAGTTATTCCATTCTATAAACATATGTATTGGTATCCTGAGTTGAGATCATTATCAATGTGTGTCATTTGATCATGTTCTTTGATGAAAGGAAAAAACCATGACATTGAAGTTTTAGTGAGGTTGCTTGTGTTGGGTGAATCATTGGTGGTATGACATTGGTTGAATGATCAAGATATAATTATTTTCTTCTGACTAGAGTAAGTGATATCTTGGGATCAGTTGATCAGGATGGTAGTATGTCTACTAATCCCATGGCCAAGGTAGAAGACGATAAGTCCAACTAGTAAGTTTAATGAATAATAAAGAAAATAAAGGATTAAGAAACAAGTTTTCATCATGATTTATGAGATATCATGGGAAAAAGAGATTATATTACATAGTGTGTATTCATAGGATGATTGTCATTACTATGACTATTCCTTGTCTCTTTAGGGGCCTCGATGGATTGTTAGACTCTGCACCTAGTTTATGACTAGTATTCACTACTATCAAGATAAGGTCCTAGAGGGTCAAACATAATAGCATATCCTGAAGTCTACCCTATTCTGGTGAATAGGTGTGCAGGACATGGTGGACCCCACAATAGGGTTTGAGAGTTGTCCTAGTATTTAAGATCATTGAAAAATCTATAAATTTCTTATTATTAGAGTATAAAATAATTGGTTTGAATTTATTTATTAAAATTATTCACTAGGTATTTAGTGAATACATGAAAAAATATTATATGAATGAATACTATTTTAATATATATAGTTCATTTAGTATTAGTTTGAATTATGAGTCAAGTAAATGACTTGGTTTTATCACATAATATATTTATTATATATTACAAGTATGTGATAAAATATAAATATTTTTTGTAATATAGTTATTTCGTCATAACATGTCATTTACTACTTATTTAGAGGACATTTTATTTTTGGGGGTCGACAGACCTTTTTAGGTATTTGAGCATCCACTATATAAGATCAGGAGAGGCGAAAATCTTGCAAACTATTGATTCTGATGTATTGAGAGCCTATATCTCCTCCAGTATCCTAGAGTAAGGAAGACTCCTTATGAGTACTTGATCCAAGAAAACCTTCATGTTTTGAAAGAAGGGAGTCACTGTGATCATTAGGATGTAGAAGGAATTGTCATAGCTCCACACTAGCACCTATAATTCAATGATCAACATCCATTAATATTCATGAAACTTGTGTGGATGATCTTGAGGGGTTTGAGCTCAGATTATTCAAGAAATATTTTCTAGAAACAGACTATATTCAAACATGAGCTTATTCAAAGGAGGTAATCAAACATGTTTTATTTTTGTGATTTTATTATCCATAATAGATTCTAAAACCACTAAGAGGAATTATATCACAAAAGATGATAATGTTTTATCATAATGGCAATGAAAAAATTTAAATACCTATCCCACCAGATTATTCTATTGAACTTGGTCACAACAATTGGTATTAGACCATTCACATGAATTTTAGGAGGTAAGGAAAAAATTAATTTGATTTAAATAAAGTAGAGGGAATTGTTTCGGTCCAAATAGATATGGCCATGCTTTGATCCAATTTTGGATGGCCAAGTTATGACCATCCAAAATAAAATTTATGGATCAAAATAGGTTGGTTTTATGTGTATATATAATTTTAAGCACATTTATTCACATATATGCTAATTTTTATGTAGTTCCTATGGTGGTTTTTGGAAACCTTGTCTGTTTTGGTTATGTTTTGACTGGAATTTCAGTAATCAAAAACCATCTGGCATGTCCTTTTTCCACCAATTAATTCCTTCAACTACCAATAATTAATAGAATTTATAAAAAATTGAGTAATCCCAAAACATTTAAAATGTTATTGGACCTTCCTTTTGTGTGGTGAGTGGTACTATCAAACCAAAAAAGAGATTTGAAAATAGGGGGTTGTGCTAGGTGCTCAAAAAGTAAAAAAAGAATTTTTTTTGTAATTTATTTAATATTCATAGTAATCTTCCCACCCACCTCCTCATCCTTACCTATCATTGGCTGCAAATCCCCTTGAATACTGGTCGAGATCATTGTCACCCACAGTTGGTAGCCACCACACTCACTATTTCGGGCCACTATGTCAATCTTTCTCCCCATCGTCCACCCCCGGTGATGGCCCACCTCATTGGTGCACCTCCCTTTTACAAATTTGGCTTCCCATCTCATCTTTCTCCCAAATTTGGACTTCTTTCATGCCACTATATTATTCATCGATGCCCCTCCTCCATAGTTTCATATTTACAAGTTGGAACTTTCAACCATTTTTTCTGGTCTTCTACCTTCCCCACCATCGTTGTGGCTTTCTGGCATCGTACCACTTCCCAATATCCCCTTGCCTATGTACGAGTGAATTTTTACTATTGAAAAAGATGATGTAAGTCATGGGAAAAACCAAGATGAGGTGGTATACCAGATGAGAAGTGAACAGACTAGACTAGGGGTGAGCTACATCAAGAATCAAGACCCAACTCAGGTATGATACCTCTAGGTCACAGTTGATCCATTAAGCTTAAATGGATCAAAAAATATTAGATACACTAGACCAATAGAGTAATTTATTTCTTTTATTAATTGTTTATTTTATTATTTATTTGCATGTTTACTATGGGAACACATAAAATAATAAACAAAAAATGTATAAAGAATGTGTTTAATTAATGCATGTTCATCTATGACTATGAAAACATAGTATTAAAATGTTTAATAAAAAATGATTGTATTCATTTAAAGAATTAAAAACCACTTAATGAAATATTATTTCATGAACTCATTTTTTCCCTTAAATTCAAACAAAACTGGGTGTATGAAGTGCTTGTTAGCCTTAGTTGATGGTACTTTCTATTATTGGGGAGTTCTTATGAGAGTGATGGTTTAACTTAACTAAATATAGAAGTAAATAATTATCCATAGCTATATTGTTTCATCTTTAGAGGTAATATTTTAGTAAATCAAGTTTATGATTTTAGAAGTCGGCACTTCACTCAATAGATCCAAGAGCCACAAGTTAATTTGGTTGTCCAGTCAAATGCCTACGATGAAACTCTCTAAATAGTGGTGTAACTATATCTTATAGACTATTTAAAAGATCTTTTCCATTAGAATACTCAAGAAATAGATTATGTTTGGTCTAGTAGTGAGGGATACTAGAGTTCAATAAAATAGTGGGAGACATTTGATGATTAAATTGATCAGTAATTTTTAATACATAATATAAATAAAAGAAATAATTAACTAGATTTTTTTATGAAATAGAATGTAAGTACACATATAATTTGTGATCTATAATAGATAGATATCATGTCCTCATCGAAATAAATATTCAAGAGTGGTATGAGTGCTTTCACAAAGCTGTTGAGTCAATAAGGCCTTCCTTAGGAATTTTCCATTCATTCTTTTTTTGAGAATCACAAACACCTTATACTTAAGCAAATCCATATTTTACTTCTATAAGGAAAATTTATTTCTTTATGGAAATATACCCTTACCTAGATTTTTGTATTAATATCATAAATTTATCTAAGTATAAATTTCAGATTGAATCCCAAAACCTCAAAATCATATAAATACTTAATCGTAAGGTATTCTGTTTTTCATTATGAATTCTAGTGCAGAATTATCATTACGAATTATGATGATGAATTTCATTACGAATTCTAGTGATGAATTCTCATTACGAATCCTGATGATGAATTCTCATTACGAATTCTGATTACGAATTCTCATGATGAATTATGATGACGAATTCTCATTACGAATTCTAGTGCAGAATTCTCATTATGAATTCTGATTACGAATTCTCATTACGAATTCTGATGATGAATTATCATTACGAATTCTAGTGAAAAATTCTCATTACGAATTCTGATGATGAATTCTCATTACGAATTCTGATTACGAATTCTGATTACAAATTCTAATTACGAATTCTCATTACAAATTCTGATTAAGAATTCTCATTATGAATTCTAGTATAGAATTCTCATTACGAATTCTGATGAGGAATTCTCATTACGAATTCTGATCACGAATTCTGATTACGAATTTTCATTACGAATTCTGATTATGAATTCTCATTATAAATTATAGTACAGAATTCTCATTACAAATTTTGATGAGGAATTCTCATTATGAATTCTGATCACGAATTCTGATTACGAATTCCCATTACGAATTTCTTAGAAAAACAGAATCTGAATGACTTTTTATTATAGACTCCAAATACCTTTTTGGTTGGACAATGAACGTTATTTTTCTTACACTACGAACTTCAGTTTTTCTTATTCTTACACTTGTTTCATTACAAAATGATTTCGTGTATTCAGTTATTGACTAACCATTATTTGAGTGACACGTGTACAGGTCCCTCTGAAATTAAATGAAAATATGACTGTTGGAGGAGGGAGCCAACCATTGCTACCAAGCCTATAAATAGGAGCTCATTTAAAAGAGATCAATAAGAAGTTGATCACTCAAGATACCACATGCTGTTAAGGCGATTTCTAGAGAGAGAAGCTTTTCATGACTTGTGTGTACTGAACTGCTTGTTCAGATTGCTTTGTACGACTCTGAATATTGGTGATTACATTTGAGGGCTTCCGGGGATAGGAAGACAAAGGTCCCAACTACCTTGAAGTTCGAGGGCTTCCTTGCTGAGGAAGTCAGAGGTTCTAACTACGTTGAAGTTGAGGGCTTGTAGGGATAGCAAGACAGAGACTCTCATCTGGCCTACCTTGGTGTGGGTAAGACATACTTTCTTGAAAGTATAAATCAAGGGACCTTTATCCAAGGTTGTTGAATACCCTTCTCTTTGAGTTAAAAGATTTATATCTTGTTACTTTTTTTGTTACAAGTTTATCTTTTCCACTGCATTTTGTAGGTTTAAGAAAGTATAAACATCTTATACTTCCTTACACATGTGTACTGTGATTCAGTTAGATTCTATACTCTTTAAGGTGGAATCTCATATTGTAAAATTTGGTTATGTTTCGTTTTCCGGATCCATATTTCTTGAACCAGTTTTTTAGAATTACTTTCCAGATTTAATCAAGTGTATAGAGCTAGAAGATTGTAACTTCATACTTTGTTCCAATCTTTCAATTGGTGTTAGAGGTGTTGCGAATTTTCGTAGTTTAACTTTTTTAAACATAGAGCTTTCCTTATTTAAGGAAATTTTTAAAATGTACAATTCACCCCCTCTTGAATTTTGAGCATCTACATCATTATTTCGATCCTACAATTGGTATCAGAGTGGGTCTCTAAAATACGTATTCTCAAATATAAGTTTTTCTTGCTCAGTTTTTCATTTTTCTATATTTTTCTTTCTTAGGAATATTCTCCTTGAATAATAACTTTTGTTATCAGCAAGTTTTTGTGTGGAAAGATTTTTTTTAAGATGGCAGGAATCAATGTTGGTTCTATCGACAACTTAAATTATACAAGACCACCAATTTTTTATGGTAATGATTATGAGTATTGGAGAGATCGGATGAAGACTTTTTTTATCAACATTGGAGTAAAAATTTTTGTTATTCTTACTGGAGGTTATCAAATTCCTGATAAGGAAGTTAGTACTTTCACAAACCAAGAGAAGCATGATTATCAATTAAACTATAAGGTACACAATACTCTACTATGTTCAATGAATAGGAACATATATAGCCAAATTTATTCTTGTGAAATATCTAACTGTATATGGAAGAAACATGAAGTTACACATTTTCATACATCTAAAGTGATTGAGACAAGAAGAGCCATGCTTAGAGCAGAGTATCATGTTTTTAACTTTCCTTATGGACAACCTATTTGTAAGGTGCAACAAAAGTTTATGACTATTGTGAATAGATTACAATATATGGGAGAAAAAGGTCAGGATGATGAAGCTCTTGTTGACAAGATCATTGATATTATGCCCAATGAGTGGGAATCAAAGAGAATAGCTATTGATGAGAATAGGAAGGTTATTCAAATTTCCTTAGATGAGCTGTTTGGAACTCTTCTCCAAAATGAAACAAGGATGAAGAGAGATTCTGAAAACATCAAGAAGAAGAATGGGAATGGTACTATTGCTTTTACTACAACATCAAATCACATGAAAGCTAAGAATCCTGAGAGAGTAACTAGATCCAAGTCTAAGAAGGTTACTATCCAATCTGAATCTAGTGAGAGTGAAGTCTCAGAATACAAGTTAGTTAATCTTGCTCGAATAATGAATAAGATAGCTGGACAGAGAAATTTTTAATCCAAGTATAAGAAGAAGGAACAGAAAGATAAGAAAGATTCAAAGGTCACATGCTATGAATGAAAGAGAAGTGGACACATAAGACCTGATTTCCCTATGCTTAAAAATAATGAATGAAAAGAGAGGCATTCTAAAAGGAATAGGAAGAAGTTTTACAAAGCTAAAGCTAAGAAAAGTATGGAAGATGATACTACTTGGAGTGCTAGATATGGAGACTCTTCAAAAAGTTAATCTTCAGAATATGATTCATCATCTCAGAAAAATATGGGATTCATTGCTAATAATTCTTTTCCACATACATGTCTTATGTCCAAGGTACGTTCTGCCGAGGCTTTAACAAATTTATCTCTTGATAAGAATTACTATTCCGAAAATAGTACTTCTAATGAAGATACTTCATCCTCAGAAAATGAAGAACCTTAATATGAAGAAGTATCTATATTTTCCAAGTTACTTGAAGAAAAAAATTGTAAAATTTCTAAGAAATTAGACAAGGAAAATACTAGGGAATAAATTCTTACAAAAGAGATTTTAGATCTTACTACAAATCTTAGAGATAAAGAAGAGTTTTTAGAAAAACTTTTTTAAGACCTTGAGAAGGAAAATTCTGATAAGGAAAAACTTTATAAAGTTCTTAAGAATGATATTTTAAAGATGAATGTTTTTGAGGAAAAATCTAACTCTAAGAAAATGATTCCTGAGGATAAGAATTTTGTCATTAGACTGAAATCTAAAATATTTTCTCTTAAAAAGATTCTTGAAAAATTTACCTCTGGGAAGGAAAATTTTGACAAGATGTATTCTCCAATTAAACCTCAAGGAAACACTACTGGAGTGGGTTATACTCACCAAAAACTAGTTTTCAAAAATAACTATTTTGTTCCTTCTAGAGCCCCTTTTTGCACTAAGTGTCAAAGTGGTGGGAATTGGAAGAAAAAATTTTCTTTGAAAAGAGTTCAATCTCTTGGGTTTAAAAAGCATATTTTTCTAAACAAATGTGGATACCCAAAATTTTTTTATCTAAAAATTCCAGATCCAAGAATTTCTGGATTCTGAAAACCTAACTTGTTTCTTATTTTTAGGTAAATAAGGAATGTACCAACAACAACACATGGTACATGGATAGTGGATGTTATCGGCATATGACTGGTAACAAAAACTATTTTGAAAATATTATCAAGAGAAAATAAGGAAAAGTAACTTTCAAAGACAATGCTAAGGGAGAAATTGTTGGTATAGGTAATATTGTTCTTATTGGTAAAACTTTTATTTCAAATGTTTTGTTTGGTAAGGGTATTAAGCATAACCTCATTAGCATAGGTTAATTATGTAATGAAGGATACCTTGTGAATTTTAGGAATGATTAGTTAATAGTAAACAATTCCAAGGAAGAGTTTATTCTCTCTGATCATAGGAAATTGAATGTTTACACTTTGAACATAGATTACCTTAGGAGCCAAGACATACCTTGCCTAAGTGCAATGGAAGATCATTCATGGTTATGGCATAGAAGACTAGGTTGCTGTAACCCTAGAAACTTATGTAAACCTTCTATGAAGAAACTAGTTAAGGAGCTACTAGAGCTTATATTTGATTCTTCTAAAGTTTTTGATCCTTGTCAATATGGAAAGCAACATAAATCTAGTTTTAAAGTAATTGGTGAAGTCTCAACAACTGATGCGTTATAGTTGGTGCACATGGATATTTTTGGTCCAACAAAAACTGGAAGCATTTGAGGTAGATACTATGTGTTTGTTCTAGTTGATGATTACACTAGATTTACATGGGTCTATTTTCTAGAAAATAAGTCTCAAGATTTTTCTTATTTCAAAAATTTTAGATCCCAAGTAAAAGATGAGAAAAACCTTCCACTGAATACTATTTATAGTGATCATGGAGGAGAATTTCAAAATTCTGATTTTGAAACTTTTTGTAGTAGAAAAGGTATTACTCACAACTTTTCAACACCCTGAACACCTCAACAAAATGGTGTAGTTGAAAGAAGAAATATAATTCTTCAAGAGATAACTAGAACCATGTTGAGTGAGTATTCTGTTGCCAAACATTTTTGGGTTGAAGTTGTAAGTACTGCTTGTTATACTATAAATCGAGTTTTGATTAGACCTTTTCATAATAAAACTGTTTATGAGTTATTGAATGGTAGAAAACCTAGACATTCATACTTTAAGGTTTTTGGATGCAAAGTATTCATCATTAATACTAAATATAGTTTACACAAATTTGCACCAAAATCTGATGAAGGAATTTTCTTAGGCTACTCCACAACTTCTAAGGCTTATAGAGTTTTCAATAAAAACACTTGTACTGTTGAGGAAACAGTACATGTAAAATTTGGTGAAACTAATCTTTTTTTTAAAACCATCCCAACCTACATCCTCAGATGTGTTTTAAGAAACTGATTATCAACCCTTGAAAGAAAATCCTTCTGATAAGAAAAATTTTCAAGAAGATACTTCTGAAACATTTACCCCAGAAGATTTCCAACCCTTTGTTAATGAACAGGTTTTACAAAACCCAAACCAGTCATTTATAATGAATCATCCTAGTGATAGTATCATTTGTGATGTGAATAAACCTGTAAGGACTAGAAGTTCCTTATTAAATGAAGCAGAGCATCAAGCATTCCTTTCCCAATTGAAACCAAAAAGCACTAATGAATCTTTAGGTGATGATGATTGGATTAAAGTCATGCAAGATGAACTAAATGCATTGGAAATGAATAATGTCTGGACCTTGGTTGAAAGACCTAAGGAAAATTTTGTTACTGGAGTAATGTGGGTCTTTAGAAATAAGTGTGATGAAAATGGGGTCATTGTTAGAAATAAAGCTAGACTAGTTGCTAAAGGCTATAATCAACAAGAGGGAATCGACTATGAATAAACCTATGCTCTAGTAGCTAGACTTGAATCTATTTGTATTTTACTTGCCTTTGCAGCATTCATCAATTTTAACCATTTTCAAATGGATATAAAATGAACTTTCCTCAGTTATTATGTTCAAGAGGAAGTTTTTGTTATACAACCTCCTGATCATGTTTATAGACATACCAAATCTGTGTATGGCCTTAAACAAGCCCCACGAGCTTTGTATGATAGACTTAAAGGATTTTTTCTTCAAAATAACTTTGTTAAGGAAAATACAGATCCAACCCTTTTTATAAATAAATATAATAAAAATGTTTTAATTATCCAAATTTATGTTGATGACATTATATTTGGTTCAACTCAGCAATCTTTAACTGATTCCTTTGCAAATCTAATGAAATATGAGTTTGAAATGAGTATTATAGATGAGTTATCATTTTTACGTGGTTTTCAAATTTCTCAAAAAAGCAGAAGGAATCTATATATCCCAATATAAGTATATTATAGATCTTCTTAATTAGTACGGATATGACAACACTAAAAGAATAAGTACTCCTATTGGTACCTCAAACACACTTGATATTGATTAAGCTGGGAAACCAGTATATCAAACATCTTTTAGAGGTGTGATAGGAAGTATACTTTACTTGATAGCTAGTCGACCAGACTTGATGTTTTCAGTTTGATTACATGAAAGATATCAATCAACTCCTAAGGAATCTCATTTAAAGGTAGGGAAAATAATTTTTCTCTACTTAAAGGGAACCATGGATTTAGGACTCTTTTATACTTCTGGAAATGACTTTTGGTTAAAAATATTTTTAGATACTGACTTTGGTGAATGTAGAATGGATAGAATGAGTACATCTGGAACTTGTCATTCTATAGAAGATTTGTTAGTTTCTTGGTCATGCAAGAAGAAACACTCAGTAGCACTCTCCACTGCTGAAGCTGAATATGTTGCAGTTGGAAGTTGTTGTGCTCAAGTGTTGTGGATGAAACACACACTCACAGACTATGTCTTGAGTTATACTAAGACTCAAAGTTTGTGTGATAACACAAGTGCCATTTACCTTAGTAAAAACTCACATCACTCTCGTGAAAAGCACATAGATATTAGGCATCACTTTCTTAGGGATCACACACAAAAGGGGATATCATTCTTCAGTTTATCGGAATACAAGATCAACTTGCTTATATTTTCACAAAATCTTTACCTTCTGATTGATTTGAAGACATTAAACAGAAGTCAGGAATGATAACTATGAGGTAATCTTCCTTAATTAACTTTTTGTTAAAACAATCTCTTTACAATAATAAACTCCTTTTCATAGGGGGAGTACATTTTCTTGTTAGTATAATAAAATTTTTTCTAGTCAGTTTTTTTAAAAAAAATTAGTAACCACAATTTTTCGTAATGATAATTTTTTGTACTCATAATTTTTTGTAATGATAATTTTTCATACTCATAATTTTTTGTAATGATAATTTTTCGTAATCATAATTTTTCATACTCATGAAATTTCATACTCATGATTTTTCATACTCATGGTTTGTTGTACTCATAATTTTGCATACTCATGATTATTTATACTCATGATTTTTAGTACTCATAATTTTTCGTACTCATTATTATTCATACGCATGATTTTTTGTACTCAAAATTTTGGTACACAAGATTTTTCGTACTCATAGTTTTTCATAGTGAATTTTTTTTCGTACTCAAATTTTCTTTAAGAAGAACATTACCAATTGCAAATAATTTTCCTAGCCAAATCTAAAAGGTATGACTTTCTTAGTTAAGTTTTTGTTGTCATTTTTTCTTGTTGGTAGTTTCTTTCTTTTAAAATCCCCATACCCAAGTTTCCTTAAATTTGAAATTTTTTATTAGAACCTAAAAAGATCAGATTCAAGAGTTCCCTATGGGTATGATTTCAACCGTCAAATCAGATCAAAGGGTTTTTCAACCGTTAGATGTTTTCTAGAAGTTCAAAAGTCACCTCCATATCCTATATAAAGGGAACCCCTATTTGTGTCCCACATCGATTTCAAAGCTCTCATGTGTTGAAACCTTTCCTCAGTTCTTAAAGCCCATTATGAACTTTTCAGTTCTCCATTTCGAATGTCTGTGGAATCCACCTCTCAAGAAATGTCTTCCATCAAACCAATCTCAGCTCGGTTAGTCTATAGAGAAATGTTGGTCCACCGAAATTTCCTCAACAAGTATGATTCTATTATCTCTAAGAATATCAAACTCAATGGTTGGGAATATTTTTTCATATCAAATACAGGGGAGCAAGATGTTGTCTGCACAGATTTTCTTATGGAATTATATGAGTCTGTTTCCTTCTATGAAGATGATGGTAAAGAAATTTTTTCTTTTAAGCCTTATGGAAAGATTTAAAAGCTTTCTTATACCAAGGCTGTGATCTTGGTGGGATTATCTTATGATGGAGAGGCTGAATTGTGTTCACACAAACTGCCGAATTATTAGAGAAGTTTCAAAAAAATGAAGGCATTGAAATTCCTTGGCCTCAAAGATGATAAAACAATGAATATTGCTCATCTATCCACCAAAAACTGGGTGTTGCAGTTGTGGGTTTAGGGATTTTTCATACCGAGGAGAGGTGATAAATAATATCTTAAGAAGAGTGATATTTACATCTTGTATTTCTTGGTAAATCTAAGGAAGATTAGCCTGATGAGACACATTCTTATTATAATTCAAAATATCAAGAATGGAACTCTAAAAGCCCAAATTATTATGTATCAAGCTCTCCTCTCCAATCTTATTATTCGATGTCTTGATTCATTCAAGGTTTCTTTCACCTCAAAGATCAGGAATTGTAAGGTAATGTTGATAAGTGAAGACACCTTAAAGAGAATGAACATTGGTTTTTCAAAAGAGTCAGGAGATTTCTACAATCTTCTACAGGAGTAGGCAGAAGCCAGTATGGAAAATGTAGAGAAAACTGAACCATCTAAGAAGACAGGGAAGAAGAGGAAGCTGAAGGAAGTGAAAGCTAAAGTAAAAACTCCGAAGTCTAAGGAAACCCAATCTGCACCACCCAATCCAAAGAAACAAAAATCATACCCGGATGAAGTGGTACCTAAGTGGAGAGAGCTCAAGGAGAAGAGAAAATAAGGGGAACCCCAGTTCGGATTATACCCTACTGAGGCTAAGGCCTTAAAAGAGAAAGCATCTGATGAGTTATAGAGGCAAGAAAAAGGGAAGCAGATGAAGAAAAATGTGTCTGAAGCTGAGGTTTTACAATCTCTATTGAGATATACTGAAGTAGCCTCTAAAAAGATCCCTATTCTAGAAACTTTTGATGTCCAACCATTACCAGAGACCCTTGGGAAGAATTATTTCACTCCGAAAAGTCTAAAGGGGAACAATTTGTTTAAGAAGTAGATAAAAAAGCTGGTGAATAAGTAGAGAAAGATGTTGTTGAAGAAATTGAAGAAGAAGAAGAAGTAGAAGAAGGAAGTGACGATCTAGATTCCTTGATTAAACAAGTTTAGGATTATCAAGAAAAGGCCGAATCCTCAAAGTTTATCACTCCGAAAAAGGTAGCTCAGAAAGATGGTAAAAGAGATGATGTTGAGGAAGAAAGAAAAGAAAATGAGTTTTCTGAGGAAGAGAGTTATGGGAAGAATTTCCTTGAAGAAGGAGAAGAGAAGGAAAACCCAGATGAAGATAAAATTGTTCAAGTATCTGAAAGCAAGGAAGATTATCTTGATGAACAACCCATTACGGAAGCTGACAAGGGGAAGCAAGTTCTTATGGATACCCCAAGAAAATATTTTATAAGAAAGAAGAAGGTTGGTGGTTCTTTTAAAAGGAAGCTTGTGAAAATTGAAGAATAATAATCCCCATACAAGGTCTTTGATTTGGAGTCATCAGCACTGGGTCATGATTTTGTGGTTGAATCTCTGAGGAAATTGGTGGACACAATTCCAATCTTTCCTACCATAGACTCCATATGCTAGATGCTGCAACACATTCTAAATCAAAATCCATAATCCTTATCTACGGTGATGGATAAGTGTGTGATGATTGAAGTAGATCATATAAATTTCCTTATCAATTATGATGTCCATGGGAAATCTTGTAGCAAAATCACATTGTGGTCTAATAAAGTTGATGATGACTTGACTGAGTTTGATCATTTTCAGAATGATGTTAAATATGATTTTGATACTGAGGATACCAAGATTAAGAATTTTTAGGATGAGCGGATCATTAAGAAAAGTTGTCAGAATCAAGAATTAAAGGACTTGAATGGGATGGTTAATTCTCTTGCTCAAAATTTTAAAAGGGATAGAGATCTCCAGATTGAGGTTGAATAAAATATTGTAAAGAAAGATGAAGTTCTTAAGGCACAATCTGAGGCCCTGAAAGCTCAAGATGAAAGGATAAAATCTTTGGAGAAGCAAGCTGAGGAGGATCAAAGAGATTTTAAGAAGATAAAAACCTTGTTGAAGAAGCTAATCCCAAAGGAAAAGGAAGACAAATAGACTCAATCCAATCTTTTGTTGCATTTGATTTTCCTTGTAAAAATTCTTTCAACTCTAAGGAAATCTCTGGTTGTTTGTATATAGTGTTATTATGTGCTAATGTTTCAGGTACTTTATCACTTTTCCATTCCATAAATTCTTTTTGAAAATAACAAAGGGGGAGAAGGAAAAAGAACTGCAAAAAAGGGGGAGAAGGAAAAATATCTAAGTAAGAACTACCCCTAAGTAAGGGGGAGCTTATCTAAGAGGGAGTTCCTCATTACGATGTTTTTCATTACCATGATAATGAAAACTCCATTCTGAAAATCCAGAATACAATCCTTAGTGTTCCTAAGCCTAAGGGGGAGTTAGTTTTATTCACAACCATCCATAAACAAAGGGAGATAAGTTTTAATTTCAAAGCATAATTTTTTTTCTAAGTCGTTATATTCTTTTTCATAAGGTTGGTTGTGCTTTCCAAAAAGGGGGAGATTGTTGAGTCAATAAGGCATTCCTTATGACTTTTCTATTCATTATTGTTTTGAAAATCACAAACACCTTATACTTTAGAAAATCAATATTTTACTTCTATAAGGAAAATTTCTTTCTTTAAGGAAATTTACCCTTACATAGATTTTCGTATTCATATCATAAATTTTTCTAAGTATAAATTTCGGATTGAAGTCCAAAACCTTAGAATAATATAAATACTTAGATGTAAGGAATTCTATTTTTCATTACGAATTCTAGTGCAGAATTCTCATTACGAATTCTAATGATGGATTCTCATTATGAATTTCAGTGATGAATTCTCATTATGAATCCTGATGATGAATTCTCATTAAAAATTCTGATTATGAATTATCATTATTAATTCTGATGATGAATTCTCATTACGAATTCTGATTACGAATTCTCATTATTAATTCTGATGATGAATTCTAATTACGAATTCTAGTACAAAATTATCATTAAGAATTATGATGATGAATTCTCATTATGAATTCTGATTATGAATTCTGATTACGAATTCTCATTATGAATTCTGATTACGAGTTCTCATTATGAATTCTATTCCAGAATTCTCATTACGAATTCTGATGAGGAATTATCATTACGAATTCTAATCATGAATTATGATTATGAATTCTCATTATGATTTCTGATTACAAATTCTCATTAGAAATTCTAGTGCAGAATTATCATTACGAATTTTGAAGAGGAATTATCAGTACGAATTCCGATCATGAATTCTGATTACAAATTCTCATTATGAATTGCAAAGAAAAACAGAATCCGAACATCTCTTTATTATAGACTCCGAATACCTTTTTGGTTAGACTACGAACTTTATTTTTCTTACATTATGAACTTCAGTTTTACTTATACTTACACTCGTTTCATTACAAAATGATGTCGTGTATTCAGTTATTGACTAACCGTTGTTTTAGTGACATGTGTATAGGTCCCTCTGAAATTTAAGGAAAATATGACCATTGGATGAGGGAGTCGACCATTGCTACGGAGCCTATAAATAGGATCTCATTTGAAAGAGCTCAATAAGAAGTTGATCACTCTAGAGACCACATGCTGTTAAGGTGATTTCTAGAGAGAGAAGATTTTAATGCCTTGTGCATACTGAACGGTTCATTCAGATTGCTTCGTGCGACTCCGAATGTTGGTGATTACTTTTTAGGGCTTCCAGGGATAGGAAGATAGAGGTGCCGACTACCTTGATGTTTGAGGGCTTCCTTGCTGAGGAAGACAGAGGTTCTAACTACCTTGAAGGTGAGGGCTTGCGAGGATAGCAAGACAGAGACTTCGATCTTCATATCGAGGGCTTACCCAGGTGTGGATAAGATAGAATTTCTTGAAAGTATAAATCAAGGTTCCTTTATCCAAGTTTGTTGGATACCCTTATCTTTGGGTTAAAATATTTATATCTTGTTACTTGCTTTTGTTACAAGTTTATCTTTTCCACTGCATTTTGTATGTTTAAGAAAGTATAAATATATTATACTTCCTTACACTTGTGTACTCTGATTAAGTTAGATTCTATACGCTTTAAGGTAGAATCATATATTTTAAACTTTTTTTATGTTTCATTTTCCAGATCCATATTTCCAGAACTGGTTTTTTGGAATCACTTTCTAGATTTAAGCAAGTGTATACAACTAGAAGTTTTTAACTTCATACTTTGTTCCAATCTTTCAATTGGTGTTAGTGGTGTTATGAATTTTCTTTGTTTAAGTTTGTTAAACTTAGATCTTTCATTATTTAAGGAAATTTCTAAAGTGTACAATTCACCCCCTCTTGAATTTTTAACATCTATATCATTATTTAGATCCTACAAAATCACTAAAATACAGAAGAAAATAATATGTGTTGGAGTCCCCACAACCTGATTAGCCTCTATAGGGAGCTAGAAAGGATGATAATGAGGCTTATAGGAGAATCATGAATGATTCATTTTATGTTTATATCATAATTTTAGCATCAATGTTTAAAGAGTTATACAATCAACATAAGGGCATGGATGTATATACCATGTTTCCTTATCTCCAAGAAGTTTTTGATTGGAAAGTGAAGAGAGAAATTAATGAGACAATGATCAAACTGACCATGTATCAATTGAAATATGGAAATCAAGATGGTACTCATGTACATAGTAATATAGAGTACATTGAACAATTATAATAATTAGGTTTTAAGTCAAATCAATAAATTTTTATTCATCCCATTCTATCATCATTAACACCAAGTTTTTCTAGTTTTATTAATAATTATAAAACAAACAGTTTTTAGAAACAAATTCAATGTATTTTGGGAAAGGTTTTCAAATAATATGAAAATTTAAAGAAAGTTACATACTTAACACTTAAGGTGAACAAATAGAAAGACAAGGTGAAAATGCTGAGTGAACGTATCTAATAAAGTCACCTTTAAAAAATATTCCTATGAAACTGAAGGTAAAGAGGTAAATCTTTAAACAAGAGGTTGTTTTCTTTTCATGTGGAAAGATTGGTCACTGGAAGAGGAACTACCCTTATTTGAAGAAGAAGCAAGAATGAGGTTCTTATTTAGGTATATTCATCATTAAATGTAATATTTCATTTATGTGTCTTTGGTATTAGATACAATATGAACTCACATACTTATAAATATATTAACCAAGGAAGTTAAGAAATGTTTCTAGAAGCCAAGGTGTTTTTTCTAAGCAGCTGAGGAAGGGTGATACCTACACCAACAGTGAGAAGCACATGATTTCATTACCAAGTGATTTTTTCTTATATAACTATAATTATGTGTTACCAAAAAATTTATGAATGAATGTTTTTTATGGTATTACATACATAACAACTAGTTAAGTAATACATGAATCATGGGCAATAAATTATGAATATAAATTGAAAGACTTATATACCCATTTGTGGTAAGATAATATTTTTTTAATAAAAACTAATTAGTTGTCAAGGATATGCCTATTATGATTTTAAAAACTTTATAATTGAAGAACATAGGTATTATTGACACTTTTATGTACTTAGTTTTGGATTAATAAATCTTTATACATAAAGTTAATTCACAAATTTGTCAGAATTAATTTAGCTAGAGAGTGTCAACTATTTCAAGGGAAATCTAGTGGTAAATAAACATCATAATATTATTTTAAGTTTGTTTAAGGAATGAAAAAGTGAATTATAGTATATTAATGTTTAGAAGACACGAGTTTCCATGGGTTGGTATGACAAAGAATATTTTAAGCAAGTTTTCTTCAATCATTATAATGTAGCGTGGAGTAATTCCTAAATACAAATTTCCTTTTAAAAATTAGAGTCCTGATGTTACTTAGGTGGATCGGTGATGAGTGTTATATTAAAACATGGTTAATAAAGTGTAGTGTATATTAATTACAAAATGCACATTTCCTTATACACATCAAATTCATGATTTAAGTATAAATATCATCAATGTTTAGACTTATAATCATTACAGTGACTTCTATTATTTTTTGAGAAAAGCTACGCAAATAAAGGAATTGTCCCATAAACATATTTATGCTGTAATGAAAAATGGATATCATATGAATTATAATATGATAAAAATATAATATATCATAGGAACATGTGTTTAGATGCAAAGATTTTGTTAGGATATAAACAATCATGTATAAAGATAAACACAATGTTCATATAAAGTAGTTATCTTGATGTTTTCTTAGGATATTACTTAAACCCTAAGATAGAAAAGACAAAGTTAATTTTTAGACTATATTTTTATAAAGGGATAACATTACTATTATAGATATTGGTAGATATAATGAATTGATATTATTCAATATTGGAGATTCAAAAATAAGTTTCCATAGGAACAAGTGCCATAAGATCTGGTGGAAAAGACATGTTCTAGAGACACATGCTATATAGGAATGTTAAAATCATGGTAATGGTTCTATATTCACCACGTATGGTGATACATTATTCATTGAAAATAATGAATCCTAAAAGTAATAATTATTTGGAAATTAGCTAAAATTGAAATTATGAATTAAAATTCAATAATGGATTCCATGTATCAAAGTACATGGGCATGTTATTATTGAATAATGTGGTGGTTATTCAAGTGAGGTGATAAATAGGTAGTAAAAACATGGTACCAATAAAGATTTTTTGTAATACCATGTTGTTATGACTAGATCCATTACAATTTTACTTATCATAGATACTTTATATGATCATTAAATAGGGAATTATATGTCAAGACCACCAATCATGGAAGGTGTATATATGACACAACCAAATATTGTTGGTGACACTATAGAATGCCAATAAGAGGTGATAGTTACTAAAATCTATTTCAGGATTGATTTAAGAAACAAGTTTAAAAAATTCTCATTTGGAATGATTTTTTTCATGTGTCTACCAGAGTTTAGTGGGAGTTCCACTATTTTCCAAGTGAAATATGTTTTATAACATATGGAAAATAACTGGTGGTCTTATAGTTGATGATGAACAAATTGACTTAATGTTGCAATGTAAGTCCTTGGGAACAAGATCTAATAAGGTAGATCTAATTGGTTTTTTAGACCAAGTAAAAAGTGCATATACTTACAAGGTATTAAAAATACAAGTTGGAAAATATGAGAGAAAATTTTTACCAGTTTCACATGGAATAAACCTCTACAAGAAGGATTTCATGAGGAATAGAACGTGATTAAGTTGGTCAGTTTAATTACATATGATTCTATGATTAATGAATCACATATTCCATTCTATGTACTAAATATGATATTTTCAACATACACATTACAGTAGGAAAGTATAAGTTATCTATAGTAGAACTATAAGGTAAAGAATAACTTAATCCAATTATACTTGGATAAGTACAAAAGATATGAACCTAGTATTTGGAGAGGAAGGGATACTAGTTTAATTGATGAAAACTAGTTTTCCTATGGATCAATATGATCTAATATTATAGTCAGGCTAAGATAATGAGAAAAAAATATCATTCAAGATAGTGGTACTCGTGTATAAAAATAACGAGAGTTATTGGATTTTTAGGAAGATAATGAACTATAATGTAACACATAATGATTTTCTTTAGTTCTTGGAATCACGGCTAGTAAGTAAATTTTTATCATGATGGTAATTCTTCTACTGGTAGAAGCCCATATTCCACGTTTTGACAGTGTAAAAAAGGATATATAATTGGGGTTTACATATCTTGAGGAGTATTAATCAAGAATGTGTGGTTAAAGATAGTATAATAGCCATGCAGTAGAGACATGGTAAACCTATGACTAAATCCATTACTCAGAAAAAACATGATCTTATCATGTGAGAGCTAACAACTATAGTTAGAAATTTGGATCTATTGTTAGTATGAGTGTTGTAATAATGGGCTCCCTAGAACCAACTTGAATAGTACTTTTTTGATCTCCATATCGATTATACAGTGAGCTATGAATGATGTTCACTTACCATAATAGTGTTCATATTTTTTCATCCACTATTTACATGGTAATTTTGATATATTATTTCTCATATCAGAAGGAAATAGAAGTTCCCACGCTCTAATGAGAACCTCAAGATACTATAAAATTAATATTAAATATATTTCTTGTGGTCATGATACATCATACTTTCTATAAATATTTTTTTATCAAAAAATGGTGTTGGGGTCTCATAAGCATTGAGACTTCTTCTCATGAAGATTTCACTTGGTGTTCTCTAATAGGTGAGATCACAAGGAAAGACCTTCCAATAGGAACACCACATGTTTTTGGTGTCATTGGTTGCTACAATCTACAGACATGTGTATTGGTCCCCTAACTTGAGATAATTATCAATGTTTATTATTTGATCACATTCTTTGATGCAAAGAAATAACCATAACATTGAAGTCATAACGAGGTATCTTGTGTCGGGTGTGTCATTGGTGGTATGAAATTTGTTGAATGATCAAGAGAGAGTTTTTCTCTTTGGAATTGTGTAAGTGATATCTCTGACCTAGATGATTATCATGGTAGTACATTTACTAAACCCATGAATATTGTAAAATAAGGTAATTCTATCCAATAAACTTAATAAATAATAATGTAAGGAAATAATGATGTCACAATTATGTGTCTTACTTTATAAGGTATTGTGAGACAAAGAGATTATATTACATAATATGTGATCATAAGATGGTTATCATTGATATGACTATTCCTTATCTCTTTAGAGGCCTTGATGGGTCTCTAGACTCCACTACTAGACTATGAATAGTATTCACTACTATCGAGATAAGGTACTAAATTGTCACACACAATATCATATTCAAGAGTTTACCCTATTCTTATGAATAGATATTTAGGAAATGGTGGGCTCCACCATGGGGTCTAAGAGCTTTCCATGTATTTATGATCATTGATAAATAAATAAATTTTTTATTATTTAAAAACAGAATAATCCTGTTGAATTTATTTATCAAAATTATTCACAAGTTATTTAGTGAATACATGGAAAAATATTATGCGAATGAATATTATTTTAATATTCAAAGTTCATTTAAAATTAATAGGAATTATGAATCAAGTTAATGACTATATTTTATCAAATAATATATTTATTATAAATTAAAAGAATGTGATAAAATATAAATTTGTTTATGATGTAGTTAGTTCATCATAACAAGTCATTTACTACTTCTTTAGTGGGTGTTTTATTTCTGAGGGTAGGGGAACCCTTTCCAGGTATTTGAGCATCCACTATATAAGATCAGGAGAGGAACACATCTAGTGGACTATTAATTCAAATAGATCCAGAGCCTCTCTATCCTCTTTCATCTTAGAGAGATAAAAATTCATGTCAAGCACTCGATCCAACAACATCTTTAGGGATTAATGGACAAGAGTTGTGGTTATTATCAAGATGTCAAAGGAATCTTCAGAACTCCACGCTGGCACCCATAATTTGATGATAATCATTGGTATGGATTATTGAATCATGCATGGATGATCTAGAGTGGTTTGAGATCATATACTTTAAGAAATAGTCATTAGTAAAAAGTGAAAGTTGAACATGTGTCGATTCGAATGAGGTAGTAATTTGTGTTTCATTTTTGTTCTTTGATTATTCATGAAATATCCATGGACCTCTATTGGGCTTGGATATCTAGAAAAGAGAAGGTTTTTTCACTCTAGTGATGAAAATTTTTAAATCCCTATCCTACAATCTTCCAGTGCGTACCCCAGTACCAGCCCCAGAATCCAGTTAATAATCACCACCCTCACTAGTACCTCAATATATGTCTTTAACGTAAATAGGGTGACCTGGAGTTGGATCTATGGATGTAATTCCTCCTTTAAATGTCTCTCTCTAGCCTCCTCATTGATTTTAATATTCAATGAATAATGAAAGAGGTTCTTATATTAGATACTGAGCTCCCTCATACTATAAATCCCCCCATGAAGGGTAAGAATCTCCTACTAACAAGCTCCCTTCACAGTCAAAGAATGAAACTCAGTCTAGAACTTATCTTGAAACCTATCCCACAAAATAGCCAACTCTTCACAATCCTGAGGAACAATAGCCACCACTTCTAAGCTACCCTATGAAACATCGTCACATCCAAAGAAACAAATTTATCATTCCAATAACAAATAGAAATAAAGGCAATATCCACCTCTAGGACTCAATACCATGAGTTCATTTATCAATCCCCTTATCATTCCAAAATATTGAGTACTATAAGACTCACCCTAATATACCACATAGAAAGTTTCATTTATCATGCATAGAGACAAAATATATCAAGTAGTTGGAAACCATAATAATGATATTTTCTAACCATCCATTTAAAATAAAACACCAAGCAAGTAGTAAATAAATTATCCCAACTTCCAACTCATTTCAATCATCTTGACATCATCCCTAACACAATTATGTACAAAAAATTCAATCCTACCATCACCAACATCAACTACCACAAGAACCCCAAGAAAACCATCCCATTATTCACTAAAAAATCCAAAAATTATATGTAATTAACAAATCACTTTTACTCTCACCCATCGTAGAGAATTCATACAATGAAAACAAAATTCCGCATAATAAACTCATGGGGAAAGTAAGGCTACAACACCAAGGAATACAAGCCTTTCACAAACAAGAATGGTATTACTCAACTTTATTAAATTATTTTTAGAAAATAATAATTTAGTTAATACATTGAATTAATTGATTCCTTATGAATAGGTTCAAAAATAATAATTATCTATAATCAATATATATCCATACCTATAAATTCAATCAAAAAATAATTCAATCATAACTCACATATTTCATCAATTTTTATGAAGAGTAGTAATAAATTAACATGCCTCTTACATTAATCATTAAATCATTTCAGATTTACATTTTTTATAAATTTACTACATATTAACCATGATAAATAAAAACAAAAACTATAAAACATAAATAGAACACTATATAGAAAGGAAAGATGAAATATAAACATAGAATAAATCACATACAATCACAAATACTAAATTTCCAGATTTCATTCTTCCTTTATTTAATATATTATTATCTTCATTAGGTTAAACCATTGTTACCTAAAAAATATAAAGTATCATATATGCACACTTTCACATAAAAAAATGGAAGTAATGAATCCATAACCTAGATTATAAGTTCATAGTTCTCTAAGAAATAATGTATGAACTAGAATCAACCACTAAATTTGAAGGAAACGCCACTAGATCCTAAGCACCAGAAACCATCACCAAGACATGATCAAACCTCATATTAAAATAGAGTAATTTCACCCCCAAAAACCTATATAAGGAAAGAAAAACTGGGATAAAAAAGAAAAGAGAGAGATTACCATGATCTAAGACTTACTATAAAGTTTCCTTTTTTTTTTGATAGTCAGGTCCACACTCACAAAATAAGTTACGGGGGATGAAAATGATAAATCCCCAATGCATCACTACAAACAAATCCCTTAAACGAGTTTGGAAGGGAGTGAAAGTTGTGAAAGATAGAAATGGTGTCATCCTTATCCACACGGCTAGCCAGAGCATTTAAATCCATGTTCCCTTCCCTGAGAGTATGCCTAATCTCCACTCCATTGGAAAAATACTCTCTATAGTCCCTAATAATGTAAGTAATTGACCTAGGAGATTCCTTGTCATTGGTAATGAAAATCTGAAGGATCATAAAATCAGTCTCCACATAGTATATCTTTAGGCCATAGATGTCACACAAAGATATACCACAATGCAGTGCACTTACTTCTACTCCAACTACCTCTTCAGAACTAAGATAGGCACTGAAGCCAAGCCGAACTTAGCCATGGATTTCATGAACCAACCCGCCTCAACGCATGAAACCCAGGACACAAGATCCATCAACTTTAAGTTTAAGCCCCTGCATGGGAGGCTTCCACCTGACCTAGTAGCACCGACAAGGATCATGAACAGATAAAGGACTCCTCCTTGAGTTTTGGAGCTGACAACACAACAGGTTCAAGAACTCCTACCTCTTATGAGTGCTTGAAGTTCAGCAACAAGCAAAGCCAGTCGGACCTTCACCCAAAAAAAAGCGTTCCAACAATTTCTAACAGAGTTATTATCCTCCCACAGGACCCAAAAAACTACCACTATCAGTACTGCACATTCCTTACCATTTCCCCTTGTAGTGGTCATCTCAAGTACACTGGTCTCCAGAAACTCATCCACCAAATCGCCATTCAGATCAAGATCGAGTTGCAATGCTACAAAAGACCAAATGGACATATCCCACTCACCCCCAAAGAAAAGGTTCCACACAGTCTCTCTCTTTGGCCTCTCATAGCGCCATCATCAAGAGAACAAGGTAACCCCCCACCTCTGGACATTTTCATCCATTGGAATATCAAGGTGACTCATCCTCCACACCAAGAAATTTATTTTTACCGGATTGGAATTACACCATAGCTTTTCCACTAGAGCATCAGATACCATAGCCCCAGGAATCCCCTCACGATATGATTTTCTACTAAAACCTCAAAAAGATGAGGCCATATATGAACACCTATCCCACTCCCTCCCCAGTGAGATACTATCAGAAACTATCATCTACTGAGTATTGAGAAATGCATTGATGAAGCAGCCATGGCCACTGGTATCCTAAAGTAAATGTTCAGTACTGGGAAACCTTAAAAGAACTGTGGATCCTCCCCTGCCCAAGAGTCCTTCCAAAAATATATGTCATCACTACCTATAACCCACCTGGATTTACCTTTAAAATCTTCTATACAATCATCCATCACTTTAGCCATCCTCGATAACCTTATGATATCATCACCCAACTTCTCCAATCATCATTATACCTCCCTCGCATGATCTCGTTCTAGAGGGACCCACCTTCAATTATATCCTAGTAGAGTCTAGCAAGAAGAGCCTTCATGCATTCCTTCAAACACTGAATCCTGACTCCTCCTTCCTCAATGGGTGTATCCATCCTATCCCAAGAGGCCCAGTGGCACTTCTTGGCCTGAGGACCATCTCACACAAAGCCAGCCAATACTATTTTCATCATCAGAACCATACCCTTTAGATTCTTGATGATATCCAGGACATGCATGGGAATAGAGGTCATGACACTATTAACAAGGGTGATCTTACCACCGAAAGAATGAAACATGTTTTTTTCAATTTCAGGAACGCCCTGTGATGTTGTTGAGAATTCCATAAAACATCTTCTTCCAGACCCTGCCATCGAATATGGGAACCCCCAAGTACTCAAAAGTAAGCTCCTTCATAGTCATGTCCAGCTTCTCCCTAATATGCCCCCGCCTCCTATTGAGAACTTCCAAGGAAGGAAGACACTACTCTTATCCTTATTGACCCACTTGCAACTCCACCATCTCTATGTTTCCAAGGACCTAGTGAAGCAAGAGATCGACCTCAAGATACTATTCAATCATCAGCAAAAATCAAGTGAGAGACCATGGGGGACCCTTCCCTGGCTCTGAAAGGAGCTATAGACCCTTCTTCCATCCGACGCTAAATAGACCTCGAGAGACCCTCATGCACCAAGATGAAGAGGCTAAGGTACATGGGATCTCCTTGACGTAGTCCCCTCACTTATTTAAAGAAACCAGATTCCACTACCACAAATTTGGGTTTTCGCAGTGCCACCCCTTTAACAGTGCTACAAAGTTCATTGATAAAGGGTACTTTTATCAGTGCTAAAAAAAGTGCAGTTAAAAGTAACCCTTTGTCATTTCTTTTTTAAAAGTAGTGATAAAGACCCCCGTTCATCAGCGCTTTTTTACTAGTGCTGATAAAGGTTATATTTCAAAAAAAATATATTAATATATTAGTATATAATTATATTGATATTGATATAAATATAACATATATTTTTTAAAATGTGTTTTAGATAAGGATATATATTAGTTTAAACTTAACATATAAAGTATTTAGTAAAAAAAGCTTATGAAATAATTTAAAGAATATTTTTAAATAATAATTTTGTTATTTCTATTGAGTAATATTAATTTAATAACAATTTGAATATAAAATAGATAAATAAATAAATAAAATATCTAAATTATGTTGAAAGAACAACTTAAACTTCAATCGGTCATAACTTTTGATCCAGATGTCCGATTGAACTCTACCATATATCAAATCGAATCTTGCGATGAGCTTTATGCCGCTATGATCATGGGGACCTAGGTAAAGGTATTTTAAATGCCAAAAAGGCCCAAAAGTCCTCTAAAATTGAGTTTTAGTCAGCATACCCCGATTTTTTAATATTTGATGGATTTTCAGGATCATTTATAGGGGTATTTGTTTTCATTTTTTGGTGGGTATTAAATTTATTCACTAGTCTTACATTCATATTGATGTAATGGTTTTGAAATTCTATCATTTTTTCACAATTTACTATTATTTATAATCAAATATTTAACAATATATACATATTATTTATATATTCACACCTAAAAAATTAATTTAATAAATAATTAATTAAACATATTTCCATATAAAATATATTTATTAATATATAAGCCTTATCTAAATAAAAACTAATATCTATTTTATTTAAAATACCAAATATGATTATTTATATACCTATATAGTGTGTGTGTGTGTCTATATATATATATTAGTGTGTGTGTGTTTTAGCAAATTGATATATGTTATCTATATATTATAACATATAAATTGACATATTAATATATAATAATGTAAATATATATGAATATGTATAAATATGTATAATTATACTTACAAATACACATATATATAATATATATACATGTGTATGTATGTCATATATATGTATGCATTTATTTATTTAGTTATTTATATTAAAACACAAAAACACATATTTTATAAATGTATTTGAAAATAATCTTAAAAATATATATTAATATATGAATAAATATATAACTAAATATATATTAATATACTAATAAATATACAGATAAAAATATAATTATAGATATATATACATAAAGATATATAAATAGATATTAATTTAAGAATAAATAAATGTATAAATATATATTAAAATAACTATATATATATAATAACATAAATATATTTTAATATACGAATAAATATAACTATATATATATATATGTAAATATATATCATTAAATGGATAACAATGTAACATGGAGGAGTGGCAATGTGACCCGTGCATAGGGAAGATGTCTCGAGTTCGAATCCAGGGAGAGGCAGGGGCATGCACACATGTGCAGGGGGGCTAGCACTATTAAATGGCGGGGGAGGGTGCTATTAAAGCCTAGCTGGTGGGGGTTGGTGCAGGTGGGGGGCTTTAGAGCACTGCTAAAAAGGAGGTTGGCTGGCGCTATAAAAAGGAATCTTCAATTTTTTGATTTATTTTTTTATTTTTGTACATTTTTTGATATTTATCAGTGCTATAAAAAAGCACTAATAAAAGGGATATTTTATTAGTGCTAAGAAAAGTTCTGATAAAGGCCCCTTTTATCATCACTTTTTTTGAGTACTGATATAAGTGACCCCCCTTTTTCTTTGCTCAGATTAATAGAGTTAAAAAAAAGTGTTGTTAAAACCTATTTTTAGCGCTGAAAAAATGGATATCTATAGTAGTGCGCCCTTCTAGAAATATAGAAATATATCCAAGGTGATGAAAAGAACCAGAAGAAGAGATCGTACACCCACTCCTAAAATCCAAATCTCTTCATAACCCTAATCATGAAGCTCCATTTCAGCCTATCATAACATTTGTCGATTTCTACCTTAAACAAAATATTGTTCCCTACCACCTTCTTGTTGAGGTCTCCCGCCAACTAGTTAGCATTTCTAACATCTCCTTGGATGTTCTTTCCCTGAATGAAACCATGCTACTCCACTGAAATAATCCTGGGAAGCAATCTACCTATCCTCCTGGTGGGGGTGCAAGCAAGGATCTTGTAGCTGAAGTTGCACAAACCAATGGCCTTGTACTGGCTGATCCTCGATGGTTCCTTTACCTTAAGAGTAAGGAACAATCTCAATGAGATCAATTCTCTAGTCTGGACACCACCCATGAAGAAGTCTTGTACAACCTCAACAATGTGACCCCACACAACATCCCATGCTACCACAAAGAATGACCCCAACAGCCTTTCCAGCTCTGGAGAACTGTCTGGGTCCAAGCAGGCCATGGCATCCTTATCTTATGTTGGGATAGAAAGGAGGCCCAGAGATTCATTATCATCACTATGGTGGAGCCTCAGAAGGTCTTCCCATAAGGCATCATCCCCTGACATGCCAACCTTCTCCTCCCCCAAGAGCACCCCTGGACTGGCCAATAGCTCCCCAAAATGTTGTTCAGCCATCCTCCTAGCCTCATCAACATCTAAAGTGAACGAACAATTTTCCATCTTATGGTTGATCCAGGATGCGCTTTTCCTCCCCCTCACGTATTCCTGAAAAAATCTAGTGTTGCCATCCACTTCTCTTAGCCACATCGCTCTGGACTTCTCCATACACACCCTTTCCACTTCTATGAGTCTCTCTGACAGAACACCACTCTTGGAGACTAGGACAAAAAACACATCCTAATCCTAGACCTCTAGAAGGCCTTCTTTGATATCCTGAACCTTGTTCATGAGAGCCCCCAGATCATCCAGCTGCTTCTAATTTACTACCCACTCACCCAAGTCCATTCTCAGTCATGGAATGCATTCAGCAAACCCGACCCATCGAGAGCCTCGAACATCCTGATTCCATAATCTCTTGACCTCCTGTAATAAATCATTCTGCATGCACCAGTAACTAGAAATCATAATTAGAGAATCCTTAGACTCATCTCCCTTCAATAAGTCCAAATTGGAGCATGTTCTGACATAGGGTGAGAGAGATATTTGACATCTAAATGTGAGAAGAGATCAGCGGCCTAATGATTCAGAAGAATCTGATCAAGTCAACTCCAAATCCTTTGACTTCCACTCTGATTATTTCTCCATGTAAAATTTGGACCCAGAAAAACTGAGGTCCATCAGGCTATTAGAATCCATAAAACCACAGAAGTCCTAGATTGAAGCAAGTGACAATGCTGCTCAACCTTTTCTCTCAGAGGCATACCCAACAATATTAATGTCTCCAGCAAGGAGCCATGCATGATTCCCATTATGGAATATAGATAGGTCCTCCTTCCTGCCACATCACAGCTACCATAAATGAATAAACAGAAGATCTCCTTACATCCAAAAAAATCATGGTCGTCAGTGATTAGTCAAATGCCTTAGTAAGAACAACTGACCATTCCTTCCTCCAAAAACGCCAAACTTGAGAGTTGTTGGGCCACCCATGAATAAAAAACTAAAAACGAAGCCTCCTTGGAAAAAATTATAATCCTCCCTCCTTCTTCTTCGGTTCCAAAATAACTATCATCTTAAAACTGTGGTGCCTAACCTCATTTCTCATAAAATCACATTTCAAATGAGGCCTTAGACCCATATCTTTCCACACAATAATTGAAATGACAAACTACTTCAAAAAGAATTTTTGACTAGAATCCTTAGAATGTTTATTAGACTCAATTAGATCCATAGCCTCTCTATACTTAGCTCGAGTGAGTCAGGCCCCATCTGATACCGGTGACATAGAGGCCTTCCTTAGAATCATCATCAAGAATTCCTAATCTCGGGGAGGGGAGGCTAGGCATAAGGGAATGACCTCGAGCCTCTTGATTTTCGCATCCTGGATAGCGGAAGAGGAATTGAACCTTTCCACCACTGATGCATGCCTCAACGTCTGAAACTCCTCTTCAAACACCTCCTTGAATGATACCACTTTTCTCAACAAAAGGGACTTCACACCTCCAGACCTACCTGTCCTTCTCTCCCCCTCCTCCTGCTGAGCATCCACCACTCCAACATCCCAAAGAGCCCCCTACAGCTAAAAATAGTGCATTCCCACATTAGGAGAGGGCATGGGGACATCCTCTCGCCTCGACTCGGGAGTGCCTGAAATCATAACCACCTACTCACTTCAACCTCAGGACCCCTGCTCATTGGAGCATCCATTGCAAGGTCCCCCTATACACTAATCATCCTCCCATGGGTCTCAAAATTCGTGTTGAAGCCCCTAAACATCCTTGGATAAGGGATACCGAGACTCCTGATAACTCACCTCAGTGGTGTGGAGGCTATTGAGAGATTTTCTTGGTGAGAGGGAAGGGATGACATGGATGGGTTTATTATCCAACATTTCCCCTTAAACTTGTTATCCTTATAACTCATTAATTTTAATCATATCCTGGTGGCTTTCAAACTGGTGCAATGACTTCACCACAGTCAAATCCTTCCTTTTTCTTGTAGCCTTTGGAGGGATCACTAAGAAAGATTTCTACATCTATCACTCTTCTATACTCCCCTTTTCTTGTAGACTTTGGTTGCATCACTAAGATATATTTCTTGTATATTTTGGTTGTGTCACTGAGATAACCTTTGTATAAGTATGTGGTGACGACGTTAGCGGTTCTTCAGTTCTTTGTTCCTCTAATGGTACTTCTTCAACTATTTAGTCATATTCTAGAGTGAGTCATACCTCTCTGGAAACATCACCTTGATTCCACTTCCATGTCTTCTTTTCATCAAAGATAACATATCTTCTGAATATAGTCTTCTTGGTGATGGGATTATACAACTGATATCCCATTTCTCGGACTCCAGATCCCATAAGGACACACTTCACTCCTTTTTCGTTGAGCTTTGTTCGTTTTGACTCTAGAATCTTGACATAGGAAATGGAACCAAAAACTCTAAGATGACTCACACTTGGATTGTGAGTAATCCATGATTCATGCATCATCTTTTATTTGAGTTTTTTGGACATCTATTGAGTAGATACACCGCACATGGGGCTGTTTTATCCCATAATTTCATGGGCACTACTTTGTATATCAACATGCTTCTTTCCATATTCAGAATTGTGTGATTATTCCTTTCAGCTACCCCATTGAGTTGGGGTGTGTAAGCTGGCATCAGCGGGTTCTTAATTCCATGCTGCTCGAGGTACTCTTGAAAAAAATCGGAGGTGTAATCCCCATCTTGATCAAATATCAAAGTTTGTATGCGATGCTTGCTTTGATTTTCAATCAGTGCCTTAAATTATTTGAAGATTCCAAACACTCTTGACTTCATTCTGAGTAAATATATCCATTTTTTTCTACTATAATCATTAATAAATTTCATAATATACCTCCTTTGTCCATCTGATTTTGGATTCAATGGACCGCACACGTCGGTGTGAACTAGCTCCAGTGGTGCTGTAGCTTTCCAGTTGGCCTTCGTTGCAAAGTTGTTTCTATGCTATTTGCTTAGAACATAGCTTTCAAATATTTGATTCATGTGTCAAATGATAGGAATCAAATTAAACATCTTCTTTCTTCCTAATAATATTAAAATTTCAAAGTTTAAATTCCCAAACCTGATATGCCATATCCAGTCCTTATCATCACGTACCATTGCTAAACATCGTGGTACATCGGGTTGGATCATAAGTGGAAACATGCAGTTCATCCCCATTGGTACTTTTTTGATCAACCTTCCCCTATCATAAAAAATTACCATTTGATTATTTTGTAGGCTTATGTGAAAGCCTTTTTCCACCAACTTCTTGACACTCAAGATATTGGTTATCATGTCAGGTACATAGTAGACGTTGAAGATGAAAGCATGATTGTCATCTTTTTTACTTGATTAGAATATATCCTCTTCCATATAAAAATATTATTGAGATATCACCAAATGAAATCACTCCTCCAACCCTCTCATATAGGTTTTTAAATAAGTGTTTGAACCCTATCATGTGCTTTCTAGCTCCAGAATCAAGATACAAGATACCTTGATTTTGGGTCCATGTTTGTGCCATCAACACATGAGAATCGCCAAAAGGATATTCTTCTTTGACGATATGTGCCTCCTTAGTGTCATTCTCCATGTGTTTCTTATACCAACATTTATTGATATAATGTCTATTTTTTTTTACAATTATAGCATTTAATGATTATTTTATCTAGTTGGCGATTGTTGAATCCACCCCTTATCCCTTATCCATGTTCTCGTAGATTGTAGCTTTGATATTCACGACCTCCTCGAATTGGGATTCTTTCACCTCATCCTCCTCTTCTAGGATCAAATTGTTGTCCATGAAATCCTCTGCCTCAGGTTCTTTGAGATGTATTCCATTTCTCTTTTTTAGAGTTTTTGAGATACAACTTTGATTGTAGGGAATGATCCAATCCATTCATTTCACTCTGGCGATTCACCTTCCGTTCGTGGGCTTGAAGAGAACCCACGAGTTCTTTAATAGATATAGTCTCTAGATCTTTTGTTTCTTCAAAGAAAATTACTATGTAATCAAATTTTGGATCAAGATATTGAAGAATTTTCTCACATACTCACATGTCACCAATATCTTATTAATTTCTTCACAGTCGGTTCACCATAACCATTACATGAGTATGATACTTGGACACAGTTTCAGAAGTTTTCATAAATAGGTATTTGAACTCACCTCGTAGAGATTGAAGTTAAATCTGCTTCACATTTTCATCTCCTTGTAATGCTTTGCGAAGAGTACCCCAGATCTCCTTTGATGATTTAGATGAAGTGATTATTTCAAAATTCACTTCGTCAAAGGCCCTGATAAATGTAGGATTCTACCTTGCAATCCAGATATCATTCCATCCTAATTGTAGTTTTTTAAAAATTTGGAAGAGTAACCTCCATTACATTGGATTTAATCTCGGTGTATTCATCCTCCACAATGTCCATGACATCCAAGGTTCCAAGTAACATGCACATTGGGATGCACTAATTATCATAAACATTCTTCTTCAGCTTCAGGATCACATCTTGTGAAAATGCATTCTCCATGATGAAAAATTATTTTTTAATTGAAAAACAGATGCAGATATCTAAAAGAGTGAAGTAATTTTTTTAATGTTTCAAACTACTATATTTTTTTTTATTTTAGCAGAGTAGATTTCCAATTTTTTTGGATATGCGGACCACAATTTGTTTGAGTGGAAGGCTTCCAAATTTGTTTTTGAAGCACAATGATGATGGAAATTTTTTGTGTGTATCCAAATGTAAGATGGAAGTGAAGGGGATGTTTAGAGAGATGAAGGTTTCACAAAAGTAATAGAATAACTTTACCCAATTCAAAAAAAGTAGCCTTGTTGACAAAGGTAACATAGGGAATGAGAAAAAAACTAAAAACTTTAACCAATTCAAAAAAAAAGATTTTTTGACAATGGAAAGAAAATACTATGTAGGGATAGGTGTAACTGTTCACCTTCTTCACCCTTTTTCACAAAATGAAATTCAGTTGTAGATCTTAGAGATCGTCATAACCCCACCTCACTGATAGAGGATCTATTGTAGTGGTAAACTCAGCCGTTCACACACAGATCACTTGAGGTGATCACAACTACATAATCACAGTGGAACAGACTGGTATTATTTCTTCTCACTGGAATTCATATATTACAACTCATAACCATACTCCCAATTTATAGGGTTAAAATAAGAGAACAAAAACATACTAAAAAAATACATGTCTAAATATTGGTTCAACAGGTGCCATATAAGTTGGAATTCATCAACCAGTCTTCGTAGAAATTGTCCAACCATCATTGCTGCAATAGATAGTAGGTGCAATCCAATGAAAACCAGTTTATTATCCAACAATAAAGCCCTAAGGATATTCTGGTAAAAAACCTTCTACCACCAATATAAACTCTCCCTTTCCTTGACTAAGACCATCCATGACAGCTCCTTCTACAAGGACACTTCCACACAAAACCTTTTCGCGATAGTTGAGAAACATTTCTTAGTATCCTCATCCAAAAAAATATATTTCCCCACAAAAATTACTTATAGACTGGGGGATATCAAGGTTGATAAAGGATAGGGGAAGCCCTGTAAGACTGACCCACATTGCCATAGTTCTAGAGTCTTTCCCTCATGAACATCCCAAGACCACCTGGACAAACTGAACTACCATCTTCCACAACTTCGAGCCTCCGTTGACCAAGACACAATGAAATACTCCCTAGAAAAAAATTTCGATACAAAAACTGAGACCACAAAAACATACGAACTCCCTAAATAGGCCCAAATGAGGTTGTTTTCTACCAAATTAAGCCACTAGAGTCCAATTATGAATTCTAGTCACTTTCTGTAGATCATAAGGAAAAAGATCCACTGATAGATATCCCTTCATCCTTCCATGAAAACTAGGTGCCAATGGAACCAAAGGAATATCATGAAATGGTCCTAGACACACTGACACTGCATGACCAAGCAGTGCATCACAATATGATCCAACCTTAGAGGGATCCTTCCCACCCAAATTTTCCCCTTGACTAGGGGCCAAAGGCCTAGGAAAAGAACTCTCACTAAAAACATCTCCCGCATCCACTAGGGGCCCTGACAGAGGCTCAATCGGAAGATCCATGAGTAAAGAATAAATCGCGGGGTGGAGCAGAGAGAATACATCAATCTTTTCCCTCTTTCTCTACCACTATCCACATGATCCAAGATAAATCCAATATGGATTCATCGATCTATGAATTCAGTCCAACGATCCGTGGTTTTTAGACTCCCAAATATGTGGTTGGAGAGTGGTGAGAGGGATAGATTCCAGCAAGGTTTTGAGAGAAGAAGTAAAAAAACCCAATCAAATAAGATATAAAATCCAACTAATATAGAACACTCTTGAAAGACTACACTAAAACATAGTGAATCACCATACACATTTGGTGTTCCCCCACAAAGGGGTGATCTAGTTTCCCTACATTTAAATTAGCCACATCCCCGAAATTCAATTCATTTTTAAAATTGTTTTTAAAATCATTTACCACCACCATTCCCTACTCTACAACATGGTGTATAGAATTTTAGATGCCTAATAATCCACCATGACCTATTATATAGTGTAGTGAAGAATAGCTAGTTTATTCGACCCACCATGACAAAGACCATGACATGGAGAGACCCGCCTCACCATTTTAACTTCTCATACACTACCCATAATACTTAACTTTACTTGATTTCACATGCCACCACAGCCAGCAGTAAGTCATTTTGGCACCCCCCTATTTTACACAAGGATCACTCAACATCCACCACGCCTAATAAAACAGGCATGGTGTTCTCCCCATTTCCAATAGAGATAACCCCAAGCCACCCATTAACATCACTTCCTCAACTACTTTGTGTATTCTTTCCTTTTTTCCCACAAGGGAATCACCTAAAGTGGAATTCCTTATAAAAATGTCCTACCAATCAATTTTACTCATTGTGGTGCACTAAAAAACACATAACCAACTCAAAACACAAAAGGTATTAATAAACCCATCACAAAATGACCTACCCTATCTACTAAAAAATCATATAAATATACTGATATGAAGACCCTCAAATAAGTCTATAATATCACAAGGACATTACCAAGAGATTATATTACCTTTATGTGAGAGATTAAAATAATACATATTGTTATGTGATACTTGAACTACCTAAACACGAACCAGGCTACCTTCATGCAAGTTAGGATCTACCATGATGTGAGGTCTACCCTCACACAATGTATCAAAATTGGACTCACCCTTACATAGTAAGGCTATACATAAGGGTAGATGATTTTATAATTGCACAGGGAGGAGGTCCAGCATAAGGTTAAATAAGGAAATTAATATATTAAATTCTCAATTTAAGAAACTCTTCTTTTGCCTATGAAATAAATTTAAACTCCCTCTTGGCGCCTCTAAACCCCAGGAAAACACAAAGGGAGGGATCTATAAATATGATATCTTGCCAATTTAACCAATGTATCCCAATGAATCTCTATAATTGAAGTTTTATCCTCAATTTAGTTAATGGGAAACAAAAAAATCTTCACCAAGTTAACTCCATGGATTGATAAGAGTGATTTTCATGGCATTAGGAGTAGAAATATTCACGAAATTACCTACTATAGGCTAATTACCCTCCCTATATAGTATATTGTGTCTATATACTGAGATTCATATGACTCAAGAGGGGAATTATCATTATATAGTACCCTACATTTCCAATTAATAGAGTATTTTAGGGATTGATGATATGAAGAGGGAATTATTTCATGTATATAGAGCCTCAACCATCCCAGTAAGATGTGGAAAGTCATTTCTTAGTAAACCACCATTTATATTGAACAAGATATCAAAATTGAAATTTTAATTTGATCCTCTCAGGTAGTTACTACCCATGCTTTTCATACCCATGAATTTTTATGTTAGAGGAAGATAAGTTAGCCTCACTATAGTGGATGCTTTGAAGGGTATAGATTAGAATGAGGTTAATCCCTAAACCATTTCTGACTAAGTATCAATAGATATTAATATCCTCAAGATTTACTACTATATATAAGGGCCTGATATGAATATATATGATATTTTTTTGGGTGTGGAGCCTGAAATCGAAGCAGAAGTCGTTGCATAAAACACACAAGAGCATATTCACCCGAAGGCCTTTTATCACCCAAAGGCATTTTATCACCCGAAATAATTTTAAACATCACCTGAAGGATTTTTAACATCACCCAAAGGCCTTTTACAATGCACCCAAATGATTTATCTCTCAATACACTGAAACCCATGAACGTACCATTTTTGTTTTACCACCGATCATCACAACCGGGACACGCTGCATGATCTCCATAACCAAGAGGAATTTCTATACATGGAACCTTCATCATCACACGCCATTTTCGACGCCTTCAATAATTGACACCGACATTCCATCATTGATGTAATCACCATCTTCTCTTGGAACCAGTTACCACAATTGCAGTAACCACTTCGTCGTTCGCTCTTGGTGGATACATCTTTACCGGCCCACGTCCCAAAACATGCTACAACATCTTATTATATAGACATCATGTCCATACACCCACTAATCTGGTCAACATTAATTATTCCATCAATTAATATTCAGAATAACTCTCTATTAATGTTGGGTGAAAATCTTCCATTAATGCTATGAAAATCCCTCCATTAAATTTTTTATCTCTCCTCATTTTTTAAATTTTAAATAAAAAAATCCCAATAAATAGATTCCCAATATTTTTATATGAAATAAATGACCATGTGGAATTAAATGGATCCAATATCTATAGTTTATTTCTCTACTATAGAAACTTAAATCTTGAACTCTTGAGGTCTTGAAAGAGCCACAATAAGGGATTCCCTGAGTTCTGTTGAAAGATAAAGGGTATCCAAGATTCATGGCTTGGTTGGTTTAACAATAATATGTTTCATAATTTCATACTTTTATATGTGGGGAATATGATTTCTTATATGAGGTTACTCTTTGGATTTAGGGGCTAAAGGTGACTATGTTACTAACTCCATTCATTGACTGGAGATTGGGGACATCCTCACTATCTTTGAGTATGGAAGAACTAACCTTCCCAAATTTTTATTTTGACCGAACAATTGTATTTATTCTAGTTGTAATTATAGCATAATAAGTTCCAAAAAAGTCTAGGAGTATTCAAGTAAGATTGATTTTACTATTGAGATCATTGAATTTCCTACCTTTGGGTTTCATCTGTATATATAGGTTTGGGGGAAATTATCCCTAATCATTGGGTTTCACCATGATTTCATCTTCCCATACCTCCATAACTTCCTCCATAATTATTTATAAAGAACTAAATTTATTTATTAGTGAAGTGTTTATTTGATTGGATGAAATTAATAGATCCATATTATGAGACCTCATTAATTAAAGGTTATGTTTGGTAAGATGGTTACCATCCTCCTAGTTATAGGGGTAAGAAATAAAGAAGAGTCTGGACCAGCTTGGGTACCAGAAAGAGATATTATTATTGTTCCTTGTTTTTAAGGTGGTGATACATTGACTGTTAGAAGGAAATGGTAATGAAGATGTCATATTTTATATAATAGAGGGAAATGGGGCCATGATTGGTTGATTAAATCACACTTTGTGTATTTTATGTGTCTATATTAATGATTTTATGGTAATAAATTCATCAATTTTCTATTTATAACTACTTAGAACATCCTTCTAATCGTATTCCTCCCCTTTTGGAGAAAAAAACATAGGTCACCAACACTAAGAGTTTTACCAACTTTATTTTCCCAAAGGTTCTCATATTATGGAGTATATCCTTGAAGATGAATCTTTTTTTGGATATTGTGCCCAAATATTTAGTGAAATGAAATGTAGTTTAAGTGTTAATTCAGATTGAATTCATTGGTTCTATATAAATCTAGTAGTTTAACCTTGTTCTTTTCCAGGTTAGCAATGATGAATACCAAAACCTGTTCCTTTTAAAAATGAATAGAATTTTCTTTTCAGATATTCACAGTTTGGGAGATTTGTTTCCATATTTCCCTCTCAATGATGGAGTTGTTACTATCATTGTTTTACTGGAGGAGGCACCACATGATATTGAGTAGTCTTGGGGATTGGAGATGGAATCAGTGTTAGTTTTCACAAGAAATTAACAACATTATCTCTACCAGGTTTCTTACCCTATGCTAATAATGTCGATCAAGACTTTCACTACTAGAAATTTATTCTATACCAATGGTTTGAAACTGTTGGTAAAGGATTGAAAACCATTGGTATAAACTATACCAACATTTTTCCAAAACATTGGATATTGAGCTATGGGGATAGACATATACCAATGGTTATTGAATAACCATTGGTATATGGCCTTAGAATAAACATTATACCAACGGTTACAAGAAACCGTTAGTATAAATATTTACCATTGGTTTGAAACTACTGGAAAATTTGAATGTTCATGTCTATTCCAATGGTTTGGAAACTGTTGGAATATAATTTAACCATTGGTTTGATGTACACTATTGTTAATGGTTGAGTACATGATCTATACCAATGGTTTACAAACCATTGGTATAGACTTTTTTTTACCAACGATTTTTATGAAATTGTTGGTATATAGTCAATTTTCACACATATTCCAAAAGTTGTAAACCGTTGAAATAGCCTTTCTACCATTCCAGTAACAGACTTACCCCCCCCCTATGCAATTAACTGCATGTATAATGGGATTGATTTTTAGGTATTTAATTACCTGCAATTATAAACATTTGTATGTATTTAATTACCTGCAATTATACACATACATAATTAACAAATAATTCATAAGGTAATGAAATACATATAGATTCAAGTATACATATAAAAAATAAACACATAATTCATAAGGTAATTAAATAAATACAGAATTAAATTCAAAATTCAATTCATAATTCAGAAGGCAAAATCCCTATACAATACAAAATTCAGAATTGAATACTTATATAATTTAATTATGAATTATGAATACAATACATACAGAATTGAATACATAATTTTGTATGTGTTATAAAAAATTCTGAATACATACAGAATTTTGAATTATGTAAAGTGTATTCAATTTAGAGTTCAATACATACAAAATTGAATTTTGTATAACACATAGATAATTGAATTCAAAATTCAGAAGGTAATAACCCCTATATAAGGAAATCCTATTTCAGGTTTTGAATAAGAAATTTTTGTTCATAGGCATGGGTGATTTTAGCTGAATTCAGTGTGATTGAAGATTGACTAATACTTTTCACATGTAATTAGATATGAAAATAGATAAATGACTTCAAAAATTTCATTTTCAAAAATGGTGGATTCATAATGGGGATTTAATCTGGACTTTTGATTGAAAAAATAGTTTAATGGGATTGATTTTCTGATTGACCAATTATACGTCATTTAAAATCATGAGAAAATGATGATATTGGGTTTTAGTATATGGGATAGAAGTCTCATAAAAGAGATTAAGGGGATTATTAGTAACATCATATGGCCTAGTTTAGTTTATGAAAAGAAGATGGTCATTGTTGCATGGATGGAGTGTATTAAAAAAGTTGATTTTGGAGGTATTGGAATCATAGATGCCAATATATTTAATAATGGCCGCATTGGAAAATTCACATGGAGTTTGATCTCTTAGGATATATCCTCAAACTTATTATGAAATAGGTTTGAAGGTAGACATTGAAATGGTAACATGAACAATCTTTCATCATCTGATTGGTCATCCATCGAACACTAGTCCAAAAAAATTATTTATGACACAAAATGGATATTGAGTAGGGGATCCAACCTCAACTATTGGACTACCACCTGTCCTAAAAATGTATTACAATATATTATCTTCAATCCCCTTTAGGCTACACACATGTCTATTTCTGATCTATTTTCACAAATCTTTATTGTCATGGTCATTTTCTCACCCAAATTAGTATGAAAATCCTGAGGTACAATTTTATGGATAATGACACGCTCATATGGAAATAAAACCAACATGGGAACATCAATGATAAAAGGTTATACAATAAGGAATTTGGTGGTTCCAACAAGCCACTTATATGGATTAGGTAATTAAAATCTTGTTTTATCCATTCATCATGGTTTCTCCTTCTACGAAGGATTTGGAAATATAGATTTAACACACAAGATCAAATCAAAAAGTATAGATATCAACATGTCTCTACCTAATAAATTTGTTTTCTAGATGAAGAGGATATAAATAACTTATTCCTAGTGTGTGAATTTTCCCATGCATTATTGGAGACATCAATATGTGGTTTGTCTTGGAATTTGATAGAGACATGCAGTACAATAATTTCATGGATAGAATCTATCATGATGAATATATTGAGTAGATTATGGACCATCTATTAGATGTTATTGGGTCTATTCTATGATTTATATGGACTTCTTGGAATTCTAATTTTTTTATGGGAAATATTCCTCTGTACAAATGAGAACGATGACCATTCACAGTCTTGACTATGGGGCATCCATGATTCAAACAAGATATATGAATAAAACTTTTCATGAATTGAACATCCTTATATTATTATGTGTTATAGGTTGATTGAAAAAACCTACAATGATTAAATCCATTTGGTGGATCCCTCAAATATATTCGTGGATTAAGGATAATATTAATGGGAAATATTATAGGAAAACTCACCTCATACCATACTCCAAACACATACCCGAATACTATAGGTAGGGTGACATAGTGTACCTCAAACTATACCTAGATATATAAGATAAGGTTTTATAAAAAATCTAGACCACTACCTTAAAGTGAAAGGTTGGATATTTTCAATTCTCCACCCATCCTCCCTCACTCTATTGTATGTCACATGTAATGTATCCTAGTCAAACCTTCTCACTTAAGGGATGACTTACATGATGTACCATAGACAAACCTTTCAATAAAGAGAGGATTCACATCACAAAAAAACTAGGAATCCGATTATTCTTTGGATATCACTTTAGTTAATTCTCACTCAAGTCGAGTCCTGGACTTAAAATATACACCCTCACACCAGGATTTGTCTCTTACCATAAGCATCAATTCGACACATTCAAGAAACAAAGAACATGTAACACATCCTATTTCACAAAACAGAGACTCTTAACCTGGTAATTAATCATTTGGGTTCTACCCCCATGCCTCATGCCCATCCTAATATCCATATCAGCCTTATTGTTGTTATGTCACATATATCTAGACCAACCCATCACATCACGACATCACCCAACCCCATGGACACACACACACACAAAATATTTTTTCAATATGAAACAATAAACACATAAGGAAGTCATGTGAAGGGTAATATAAAATATAAGTCATGCTTTATAAAATTGGGTATCAACCACATGATTTTAAATAGACTAAAACAACTAAAACAAGCCTCTCCAACTTTCCTTTGAAAACTAATCAAAATTGCTTTGTATAAATCATTTAGACATGAAAAAATATGTCATATTTCACACACAAGAACCTTGGTCCAAAATCAAATAAATAAATTATGTAGAAAAATCCACATTCATTTTTAAATACCATTTCAAAACTCATTTAAAAAATCTACCATTTTCCATTAAAATTCTATTTAGTCAAATATTTTTTCTAAAATAAATTTTTTTAAGGGAGAGATCTTTCCCTATAAGAACCAAAAAACACCACCATGAAATCCAAAAGGAGGTCCACAAACAATTTTTTTACTAAGGATACACCATCAAACCATTTACCAAGATCTAGGGTCCATTACTAGGAAGTGGTATAATGAAAACGAAAAATCTCAAGTTCTTTAGCCTAGAGTTTGAGTGTATGTAAAAATATAATTGTGAAATATCTTTGATACCATGTAAAAATAGAATTCATAGAATCCAAACCTCTATGTCAAGTCAAGTTTTATTATTTATAGATAAATAAATAGAGATAATGGGACGTGCCTAATCACACATATATTCACTCACACCAAATCATTAAACGTTCAAATCTCAGTAATATTAGTTAAACATCCATTTTAGTTATTCTTGTGAAAAATATGTAAAAATAAGGAACATGGAGTATCAGAGTAAACCCTTTTAATGAATAAGATAAGTGATAAGTAAATGATATCATTGGTCAAAGTTGGGTTAATTCCATTTCATGTGGGTTTTTTAGCCTTGGACATGAATTTGGAAAATTCATGAATTATTACCAATTGCCTCACACAGGTAAATTCTCTCAAGTGCATCCCATAAGTCACTTCACTAACAAGACTCACACAAGTCACTTATGCAATGTGACTCACACATATCAATTCACCCAAATTCATATTGGAACTCACATAACATAATGTAATAAATTATTTGAATCCATATATAAAGGATTCATTGAAGAGTTATGAGAATAGTGGATTTACTTCACCCACAGCTTGAAAAATAATGCAACTATAGGAGGGGAACATAGGGTAGAAATCACCATTTATAGACATTCTAGTGACCCACATGTCAAAAATACATAATATTTATGAACTCTCACAATGATTTGATTCCATAAATTCATGATTATGAGAGAGATGGAAAGGAATGAAGTAAGTAGATAAGCAATTATTTGTTGAGATTTTGAGAATGTACTTCATCGGTGATCATAAAAAAATATGGTGTGGATGTAATTTTTATAATAAATTGATTTGATCATGAAGTAAGAATTATTATTTAATTTTTTCAGTAAACTCATGATGATTTTTGGTCATGTAGTAATGTTCATTAAGTCTCCCTCAAAATTTTATTTTAAAGATAAACAATCTAGATTTATTGTAATAGTGAAACTTATTTCACTTTTAATTCAACATCTTTGTTGAATAATCAACCAATGACATGTCGTTGGACCATTTCAGTGACCCAAAAAAATCATTTCGTTTGTTATATTCCATATAGTCCCATTTTTCATTATGTTTTTAAAACTTACCTTTTTAGTAGCTTATGGTTTTAGAAAATTGCCTTCAAATGATGAATAATCAAAATTCCTAATTTTCAGCTACATGATCCATTATGTAATTGTTGATAGAGGCATACAAGATATATGATCAGTGATAATGAATCAATATTATATGTCATCATGAATTTCTTTGAAGGGATGTATAATTCTTGGTGATAGGTATGATTATATTTTTAAACATTTAATTTAAAAATATGGATAGATGTAAAATTACCACAAGAGGTATAGAAATAATTTTAAAGATCTTTAGCTGGGATTCCTGCCTAATTTTTTTTTCTCAAATATAACCATATCATGTTTACTAAGAATCTATTGTTTATGGGATGTGTTTTTTCAAACACATGGATTAAATTTCATGTAACAAAAATCATATACTATACTCTAATGGTAGTAAGTGTTCATTTAGTATAATATTATATGTGAAATTAATTTATATGGAATTTAGTAAAAATTATAATAACAATAATTTCCTTTTATGTTTGTGAGATAAAATAATGATAGAATTAGTAAACATGAAACTTCCCTTTTTCCTTATAGGTCATGTAGGACATCTCACAGATCTTGTAATTTTTTCCCAAACAACTCAGGAGATGAAGGTACAAGGAAAACACTGACAGCAACACTAGTTCATTGTACACTAGTATACATGAAATATTTATAGATCAAATCATTCCATGTGGATAAGAGTACATTATAAAAATTCTCATAAGGGGATCATAATGCACAGTACATTGCAGCGAAACTGAATGACAAAATCTAAAATAAATGAAGGAATACGTTCCGATTTGAAGTGGAAGAAAAATAATTATTTAAATAAAAGATAGATGGACAATTGGAAAGTAGAGTTATAACCCCCAAGAGATGGTTAGGAAGTAGGGTTCACTATGCGGGTTTGAGAGTGGTTCTAGATGTTTTGGAGGCTCGCTATTATTTATGGATTTTTTATCCCAATGGTTTGTAAAAACTATTAGGATAGTGGGAAATATTAACAATAAAACTATAGATGACAACAAATATTGGGAAAACCCACCCTAAGACTAATATACCCAAAGGTTTTATCAAACTATTGGTAAAAATGACCCTTGATAGTCTTACACCAATAGTTTTCTATAACTGTTGGGATTGAACCATTGGTATAGGTGGGATTTCCACCAGTGTTGGTTTGGAAAATCGAATGACATCCACTTGGAAATGTGCTATGGTTCAAAACTCCCAAAAAACATCAGGGTACTTAAAGGGAATGAACAATGTTTTCAACTTATCATGAATATTTTCTATACATATTCCAAATATCTTCTCTTTTGGAAGTTTCATATTTAGTGAATAGTTTAATCCTCTCCATCAATTGAAGAAGTCTAAGATGCTACTGTTTCATGTTTTTTTCAACATGAAAGGTTAGATATAATTTTCTTCCTCAAAATAGAGATGAACTAGTAAAGTAACCACCATTGAATATCTTCTTAATTGGTAAAATACCTTGATGGTAGGTTGTTGTAACAAACGGATGCTGGTTATTCAAGGGAATATATATGAAACACCTGATCTTTTCTACCTCCTATTACTCTGGTGATCTCATCATGGGGAATATCATGATGTGAAGGTTATGACATAGTACTCAAAAACTCTCATACTATTTAATATCAAGAATGTAGGATTCCCAAATTTAGTTAGAGAAGGAGTCAAGTCCACCCACTCGGGACATGATTTCTTCTCTAGTTTCACTAGTGCATGTTGCCCCTCAAAAACCTCCATTATAGTAGTGTCTTACTTAATGGAGTAAAAGAATTCTATTATTAATATCACTTGGTATGATTCTTGAGGGGAGGTAGTGGGGGGAATATAATAATTTCATCTTTTGTGTGTCTATTATTGATATCTAATTTGTGTTATTCTGAGATGGATTTCATGAAATGGTGGTGGTTACTACCCCAAGGGAGGAAATTATTCATAATCTATGATCATGAAGGTAAAATAGAATGGTTTTATAGGCCATAGGTTGGCTATATTAAAATAATCACTCTCGTTAGTAGTGTAGTTCCCTCTATTGACATGGTTTTTTTAAAGGAGAGATATTCACCTTGAATTAGGATTTTCACTCAGTAGGTATATTTCCTCTAAGAAATTTAGAATTGAGTCATCTTGGCTTTGACAACTCAACATTTTTTGAGAAATATTCTCCTCTATGGAGAGATATCTAGCTTCATACGAGTGACTGATGGGTTGTGGATATAACCACACCTTTTGATTTACCCTTAGTCAATGCTTATAAAGAAAGTGATAGATATATTTTTTGGGGATCTCTTATGTCATGAGTCCAACTATGATGTCAAGAACACACACCTTCTTTACACATTTTAGTGTGGACCATGTTTCAAATGGATACCTCCTCATAATGTTATTTTGTGTCAGTTTCATTCACCATGTTATCTATGGGGATGACATTAATAACATTCATTGATGTGAATCATATAGTTGAAACTAAATCCTCATCAATGTCAGAGTAGTAAGTTGATTCATCATCCTTTATATATTCATTGAATAACATATATTAATCCTCATTTGCATATATTTTTGTATCCAATCGGTTTGATTATTGTCCATTTAGAGGTTTCTATCGCTCTCTTCGATGATCCCCCAAAATAGGTTTTCTTAAGTAAATCCAGAGGAGTCCAAACTAGCTTTCATTGAACATACTCCTAATATAGGAGATGAATCATAGTGTAAGAAACATGGAGGTAACTTCCTATAGAATCAACTCTAATATATAGATGATAGAATTCTTTAGAGGAGGGTGAGGTAATAATTTTTGGATTTGGTGTCCTATGAAAAATTGATTGTACTTCAATTACATGTATATTTGATGAATTGAGTTTTAAAACATTTTATTACTTATTTTTAATTTCTCTATGTGACTTTAATGTAATAATGTACTGGGTTATCTATCACATTGATAAGGCCATATAATTTATCCATTATGATGATAACCTTGGATTGATATGATGATATTCTTAAATATAGGTCTATAGTTGGATAACATAATATAATAGGACACATAGTTTGCAGACTGTTAGGTGAATGTACTCATAAGTGAATTAAGTCTCTTCTCGAGAATTTCACACTTGGTAATCTCTAATATTTGAGATTATGATAATAGACACACCAGTAGTAATTCCACATATTTTAGTTTTATTATATATTCCTATATATGAGTGTGTGTAAGGGTACTTAGACTTTATGATTATCATTGATGCATGTCATGACTCACACACTTAGATTTACTTACCCAAAATACAACATCATATGTTGGCGGGAAGTAGGGTATGTTGGGTGAATTATGAATGAAATTTTATTAATGGATAATTTTAGGAAGGATTTATCCCTTCCATCTTGTTGGAAGGTATTATATTTCCCATTTTATTGTAATAGAACCATTGCATTAAATTCCATGGCTATCATGAAACGATGTGTTTACTTCAGATAGTTAAAGAATGATCTATCGAGCACATAGGTTGATGACACATATATGAAAATTTCTTGATGAGATATTGAGATAAAGGGATTATATTATACAATAAGTGTTCATATGTGGTTTTCGATGTTGTGATATTACGTTTTCTTGTTGGGTTCCTTGACCCATTTTTAGACAGTAATCTTGCAATTTTGGAAAGCTCACCTAATGCCGATCAGAAATAATCTTAGAGGGTCACACATTAAATGTTTTTATTTATCTTGATTACATTCTATTTTGAATTTATTTATTGGAATAAATAATACTCTCAAGACCAGGGAGTAATTTTCTTCATGTTTTATTGATCTCTAATATTCACAAGGTAATAAATAATTTATTCATTTTACTATATGAAAATTTTGAAAATATTTATTCATTTGATTGAAAATAAGATATTTATTTTATTTATTAATGAATGAAATATTTAACTAAATAATCATTCAAGTATTCAATAAATTTTGAGAGGATGAATGGATATGGACTGTGTCCATTGATGAATATTAATTTCTCATCCACTGAAAATATATTTATCATTATGAAAGTTATAGTATTCCATAAAATAATAATAATAATAATAATAATATTGTATTATATCAGGTTTATTATAGATTATTATATTGTTTAGGGACTGATATGAAATTAAATAATGTTTTAACTTAAACCCTAGATCTAATTATAGATGGTCATGTATATTGTGTAGAGTTAATAGAAAATTAAGAATTGGGAATCATTACACACAACAGACTTCCGTATCTTGAATTTTCCTCCTCTATTCCACTCAAGAATGTGAAGAACTCCATCATGCTGTAAGGAACATGAGTGATCAAGAAAAATATTTCACGATGTTTTATTCACTATTATAGCACCAAGAAATAAATAAATTTTATTCATAGATCATGGGAGCACTTGTCGATCACCGCTAGAGGGATTCTACATTTGGATCCTCCAAGAATAATGAAGGTAATCTGAAATGTTTTTTCAAAAGATCAAAATCATCATTGAATAAAGGATCACAAGTTAAGGTGATGATTTCTTCATATCTAAATAAATTAATTATAAATTTAAAGTGAAATATCATACATTAGGATTTTGGAAAGCTCTAAATTAAAATAAATTTTAATTTAGCCCCACCAAAGGCACCTTTGTTGTGCAGAGAACCAATAATAATACTCACATCCCTATAGGATGGGGTTTATTCAGCTCAACCAACATCACATTATTTTTTTGAATTGGATTTGATGGTTTCGAGGGTGATGATAGAAATAAAAATTCCATTTTCCTTATGAGTTCGGGATTCCCTTTTACTTCATCCAAGGAAGATGTTGCTTCTTCATTTTTAGACATTTTTTGCGTTTATCCTAGCATTAACTGGATACCACACCTTTTTAGGGAACTTCTCACCATCAAGGGTTGTTTCACAATTGTAGTTTTCATTTTTCCCTAATGGGATGTCTTCTAAAACATCTTTCTATCCTGATGATGGAACATATCAATGTCACTATCCAACTAAGTATGATGTTTCTATTTTTTAGGAATGATTAGACATTATAATATAGACCAACTATCATATTTTGACCTAGGTCTTGAGCCTTGGATTAAAACAATGACATTTCAAGTTTTTTCCCTAATGAACCTTGTTTTCCAGAAAGAAACATAAAATGAGACACTTTGTATACACCCCAACCTTTGATATGAATGTCATATGGTGTTCAATACCTATTCTAAAGAGAACCATCATACTATTTAGTCATGCATTCTAGATGTAATGGTATTGTTTCCTAGACTTAGGGTTCTAGTGCAAGAAAAATATGTTCAGGTCAACGTGGTGACAAAGATCTTTAATTACTTTGACATAGTTAATGTACCCCCCATAATATAAGTATCTAGCATTTAGATTAAGAATATTGACCAAATTTCTTGAATACAGTGGTGTATATATTCCCATTTAGTGCCTTAGGAAGTTCATATTAATGAGTGTCCATGGGCTAGATCATGACTAGTATTTTGTTCTCAAAAAATTCTTTCCACATTACCATAGAGTTATCTTCATCCTATAATAGGGGTTCCTTGATCTAATTTGACCATAAGGTTCATTTATTTGTTAGTTAATCAAGAGTAGGGTCATTTAGAATGTTCATAGTTGCATCAAAGGATACATAGTCTAGGGGAGGCATAGATGATGATTGTCACCTCAGACTACCTTTTGACCGACATGACATATCAATGATTGATTATGAGGCACCTGATATAACAATCCTAGATTTCTTGAGTTATTATTGATATAAGGAAAACCTTTGAGTATATTTGAACCATGGAGTACCTTCATGATGAGAATATAATTCATGATAAGAATGACCTTCATAATTAGAATCATGTGGTGGACCTCCATTTTGGATTTATGTTTTATCATAGGAAGGAAAATTATAATATATTCCTTAGGGAAGATATCTAGAGTTGTTATCTTTGTTTCCATAGGGAGGGCCTTAATGGTTATAATTTTTTTGGTTTCCTTCCTTGGATAATCCTATATTTTGGTTGTTTTCTTTATCAAAAGGAGTACCACTACAATATATAACCACGAATGGACCTCCAAATTTATTATATTATCTTATATGGGGAATATATTCATGTTTATTGATTGAAGATGAGTTTTAAAGGGTAGGTACTACTTACCTATTGACCTTCATGTTGTAGGGAGGACCTCCACAACTTGCATTATGAGGACCTTAGTGACTAGTCTTCATATTTCCAAGGGGAGGACCTCTTTGGTGGGTACTCTAAGGAGAAACCTAGAGACATATAGTTTCATTTGACCATGAGGAGAACCATTTGGGAAAAATATATTTTTATTTTTACCATGAGGATGACAATCATGACTAATATGTTAAGGTTCATATGGAGTACCTCCATGGTGGGAAATCTGTAGAAGACCACTAGAGTAATATATGAGATTTTTGGGAGGACCTTCATAGCCGTAGTTGCCTTATTATTTTGAAAAAGATCTCTAAGATCCATGGGATGCGGCTAAAATATTCTGAAGATCCTTGAGGGTATCGGTTTCCACTGGGGAAGGGACATGTTCTGGGATTATAGAATGCCTTTACCAATACTTCCCTATAAATTTTCTCAACAAGGAGACTGGGGTCAGAACCTTGATCATAATCAAGGCCACCCAATGTGGGCAGTAACCATCATGAGTGGGAGTCTTACTAGGTAGATACTTATTTAAATCAAGATAATATAATGAGATTCATGGCTATGGTTGGGAACAAGGATATTTATGTACACTTGAAATTCAATAAGCATCGTCCCGTAATGATCTCTCCTCCCAATTTTCCTGGTTTAGAAAACTAGGTTTGGGATCCATGGAGTGATCTTATCAGCATATTCCTTAGGGGTTGAGGTCATAAAACACTTTAAAGGATGGTAACTATGTTGAAACCCCTAGACTTCTACTAAATGATAGAGGTGATGCAGTCGATGTCCTCTTCTAACTCCCTAAGGAAAGGGAGATAATTGTTTCTATCATTTGAGTACAGACTCCCAAGGTGGTTTGAGCTGACAATATGCACCACTTACCTCTCTATGACTTCTAGTTGATAGAGTGGCCTGTGAAAAGTCATCTATTTGAGGGTTTCATGATCAACCTCCATGTTTGGGATAGATCTATTAAGTTGATACTCCCTTAACAAAGGGTTAACCAACTAGAGTTAGCGGTGATGGGTTGGTGAAAGTTCATATCTAGGGGCTAGTTAAATGTCTTGTATCATAGTTGAGGAATATGCCCGATGAAACGATTAGTGGTTTACAACTCCATGAGGTCTATTTATGTTATCACTTTCCAATATAGGGATCTTAATGTGTGACAGTTCACTCAATGATTCCATTTGGACGTTTCAAGAGATCCTAAGGGTGTAAACAAACACAAAAAGTATCTTATTAGTACATTATCACAAGAAAAAGTGTATGGTCAATCATTCACTTTAACAATTAAAAGATTTTATTTTTGGTTCAACATTTTGATTACCCAACATGCTATGTTACCACACTATTTTGTATCGATGTGAACCATATTTACTACGGAAGGTGGTCACTGGGACATACCATTGAAACTTTTGATTGGGCATTGGTTGAGAGGATATGAGTTTAGCTCATCCCTTAAGGGGTCTTATTTCCTAGTCCATGACTCTCTTATATATTTAAGATGGGTTTATGAAATCCTTCTTAGTTACAATATTGTTTACCTTGGTCATGATAGTAATTGATCAACACCATGACTCAATGTAAACATCTACATATATCAGTGTGTCTATATCTATTTTTTTATAATTGATAGTACTATGGTTCAAAAACACACAACTGGGCACTAGTGAATTTATTTCCATCTAAGGAGGTGATGGAGTTTTTTGAGTTGGGATTAGGCCCATGTGATAGGATTACAATGTATATGTAAAAAGGGAATTAGAAATCACATTGTTCGGTTCCACTTAATGGGACACATCATACCTTTTAGGTTTATGTAACAAGTACCATTTTAGTTCTTTTTTAAGTTTGTGTATCCAGGAACAATAATGTTTCATTAAGGTCATGTGACCATCATTATGATGTATTACATTTTATTGTCATATAACTAGGAATTATTATGACTAGTTTAACATCATATAAGTTTAATATATTATATGAAGTAAAGTCAAGCAGTTAATAGTACCAGGTGAAAGAAAATCAACAATGGTTTATGTAGGACTTATGCATGAGGGGACCTTTTTGGTTCATCCAGTAATATGACACAAGAAATGGCTGTTTATAAGATTAAAATGAGTTGGATGCTTATGATATGTATTGATCATCAATTGGATTCTAATAATATGACTGGATTCATAGAATATATGAAAAACAATTTGGAATAATCCAAGATGATAATCCCAATCCAATGGAGGTTTTCTCAATTTCTTAATGATAGGGGACCTTATTTTCAAGGTAATACAAGATTTTTAAAACACTAAGGGTCCTATTGGTTAGATATAAAAACTTGGAGAGGGTTTCGTATGGGATGAATAATACCTACTATCAATGGAATACATGATCAAAGGGAATAACCTAGTGTGGGTAAACCAGTCATGTATTTCAGTAAGATTATAAGGGGGTTAGGATAAAGAAATTAAATAGTAAGTTGATTTTTTATAAAGAGTGTTTATAAGGTGTTTTGGATAATTTATTTTTCCTAATTAAAAGAACCAAATGAATGGGAGACCAGATTGGGATTCATACTGATGAGATATTAAGAACCAATCAAGTGTCACTCTAGTAATGGATCTAGGGGAATTGGTTCCCTAGTATGAGAGGCCAATTATAGCATGGGTGTGTGAAACCTTTTTATGGGACCTCAGTGAAGTGGGTCTAAAGTATTAGACGCCTATGATGGAATGGGAACATGGAACCGTAGTACGATACCTAAGAAAAGAGGTTCCTTGGTATGGGAGGCCTAGGAGAATAAAGCCCTAGTATAAGAGGTCTGGGAAAATAGATCCCTAGAATGAGAGGATTGAGATGTGTTGGGTATTTGATTCCCTCTTATGGTACCTCTGAGAAGTGGATCCATAGTATGGGGGAATGAGTAAATAGATATAGTATGGAGCCTGGGTGAAGTGGCGGCCTAGTCTTGGAGGCTAGTACGAAAAACATCCTAGTGTAGGAGGTGTGGGTGAATAACACCTAGTATAGGTGGAATAGGTGAATGGTGACCTAATATGGGATGTATGGTATGGATTTAGCATATATAACCCCAGTATGGTTCCTTGATATGGGTACCTTTTCCCTAAACTTCAAGGAGTATAGGGTAATTGGTCTTTCAGGAAGCTTTGGTGTTAAAATTATAGTATGTCACAATTACCTCAATTTATCATTATGTTTCTTTGGTTTTGACTTAAGGAGTCACCTATAGTAGAAGGGGGTGATTGGATGTGCGAATAATTATTATATATAATGTATATATCTCCTACCTTTTTTCTTTTTGATTTATGTGGTCATTGTAGGTTTCAGGCGCAATAGAATCTTGTGATGGGTCATGCCCAACTTTTCTTTTTTCATGATCGATGATCGATCTGAGATTTACACAATGATAAAAATTGTTATATATAAAATTATACCAATGAATATAGAAAAGGTATATAATTTCATAACCGTAGAGTGGATCATCACATATTATTTATAATCATTTTAGTTAATTAAAGAATTGCCTTGTTGGAATTTTTTCTTCATTGATGGATCTGCCAACAGATATACATTATACAATAATTATATTATATAAATAAATATATATTATTTATAGTAGTGACCCACACCTGATCTAAAAATCTTTTAACATCATCATAAGAATCTTTGGGTTCTAGCATTGAAAATCCTATCACTTGTGTCGTCTGCCTTTAGTCACCTTGGGAACCACTTCCAAAGCATTATCCAAGATCTCTCATGACTTGATAGTGGGAGGTAAAGGAAGATCACTCTCTGTTATTAGGAGAGTTATTATAGAAGGGAAATCCCAAGTTCTTGAGAGGAATCTCCAAATTCATTGTGCACAAAAAAAATTATTTTATCTTTGATAAAATAATATAATTGGGTTTATATACCGCCACGGTTAGAAATAAATAATTTCACAATTTATTTTTATTATTTATTTAATCAATGAAAAACCCCATGTCAATTATTATTATTTTTATTATTATTATTATTATTATTTCTCAAAATTTTATTAACTAGCAAACAAAATTAAATATTATTTAATCAAATAATATGCAATATTTATTATTTCTCATTAAACCATTAATCTTGGTCCACCATTCCTCTATAATATTTATTGGGCCATGAATAATGATTATTATTTATTAAATAAATATCACTTCATTTTTCATCAATAAATAAATAAATATTATATTCACTAAATATAAAATAAATAAATATTAAATATTTTTCTTATTTATATTTTCTCAAATAAGTGGTGACATAATATATGCGATCCAGAAAGCATGAATAATTATTAACCCATGTGTGGGAATAATATTTCTTCAACTTGTTAAATAATAGATAATAATATAATTATTTAATTTAGATTCTGGATGCACTTAGTGTGTGACCCTCTAAGACTCTTTCTCAGTGGAATTAGACGAAGAAACATAAAGTGAAAGGTTGACATCTAGAAACATGTTAAGGAACCCATAAAGAGAGATGTTACTGTCACAACGACATAATAACTCATACACATGCTTACTATGTAATGTAATCCCTTAATTACAATATCTCTAATCAATTAGGTTTCATGGTTGTGATATAAACCTATATGCTTGATGTATCTTTCTTTGAATTCCTAGAAAATGAATATTTCTATAGATCACCATGAACTTGGATTTATTTAGGCAATGTCATTTCCATGAAAGGTCCTGAGATATTAACTTCCGTTAAATAATAGAAGGGATGAATATTTTCTTGCATTATTCATTAATGTAATATTAGTCATGATGCACCCAACATATCCTACCTCACAACGAACATATTTTATCATGGTTTTCATTAATACATCAAAGTATGTGACTCATAATATTCCGTAATAATAATCTTAAATTATAAGGATCAATACACATGTCCATAGATATGAACATCCAATGACACATATAAATGTGGATTTCCTACTAACAGGTCTCATTCTCATAAAATCCTACACTAGATATTACAAATTGTGTACACCATGAGAAGGTTCCTCAAAGTCTTATGAGTCTCTACCCATGATATATTGTATCATTTGTGTCCCTCAAATGATATTATCTAGCTATGGAACCTATATTTAAGAATAGTTTCATAGCACTTCCAAGTTCTCATCATAGTGGGGAACTGATATTACTTTTTAGTGAGACAACTAATCTTAGGACATTATCACATACCATGTTACATAGAAGAACAATCACAATGTGATAAAAATTTTATTAATATTTAAAACTATGAATACAAGTTTTCATTAATTAAAAACAATTTGGTTCTAGGGAACTAACTCTAACAAACTCTCACTTCCACTAGATCCAACTGCTCACAGCCTTTAGTATGCTAGCTCTCCCAGGATAATCATGCTTCTACTAAGATAGGAATTTAGTTAAGGGGTCTGCCACTTTCTCTTCCATGGGTACTCTGATCACTGCAACTTTACCCTTCTGATAAAAATATCTCAATATTTTATACTTTTAGAGTATGTTATTTGTCCATTGGTGTGACCTTGGATCTTTTTCAAGCTCCACCACTATAGTATTATAACAATACAATATGATAGGTTCTTTAATACAAGTTACCAAATCAATCTCCTGGACAAAGTTTTGAATCAAAATGAATTCCTTGGATGCATCAAAATCCTTTATATACACAGAATCTACTGTAGAATCAATGACTACTGACTACTTTGAACTCTTGCAAAGCACAACTCCTCTGTTAGGATAGAAAACATATCATGACTATGACTTTAAATCATTCATTTATATTTGAAACTAGCATCATTGTAACCCCTAATGACCAACTCCTCATCTCCTTTATGCACCAGGAACACATCCTTAGATCTTCTTAGATACTTAAGGATGTCTTTAATAGTAGACCAATGTTATTCTCCTATATTATCTTGATATTTTTCTACCATGCTAAATTCATAAGAAACATAAATTCTACTACATAACATGGCATACATGATTGATCCTATCACAGAATGTTATGGGATATTACTCATTATCTCTTTCTCATGTTGTGTTTGAGGAAAAATTTTATTAGAAGGATGGAAACCATGTGACCTTGGAACTAGTCCCCTCTTGGATTATTCCATACTAAATCACTTTATTATCTGGTCAATATATGTACTCTGACTTAGTAAAAGAAGCCTCTTGGATATATCACGAATGATCTTGATCCATAAAATATAGGCAGCTTCACCTAAGTCCTTCATGGAGAAACACTTGTTTAAACAGTCCTTAACAGATTTTAAGACTAGTATGTAATTTTCAATAATTAATATGTCATCAACACATACTACTAGGATAACGACCACATTCCCACTAAACCTCTTGTAAACACATGACTCACATTCATTCTTAATGAAACCAAATTCATTTAAGGATTCATCAAATCAAATGTTCCATGGCCTGAATTATCAATTCAATCCCTTAATGGATCTCTGTAACTTACAAATAATCCTTTTAGTTGTATCCTATAGACATATTCCTGGTGTTTCTTATTAAGTAATGTAGTTTTTACAACCATCTTCTAAATACCATAGTCATGATAAGATTTTATAGAAAGAATAATTTTGATGGATTTAAAAATGGAAACTAGTGGAAAGGTTTTATCATAGTCAATTATTGGATATTGTTTAAACTCTTTAGCCACTATCCTTGATTTATAGGTATTTTCTTTACCTTCCATGTTCATTTTCCTCTTGAATACGCATTTTCATCTAATATTATTTACATCAACTGGTGCATCTACTAGAACCCAAACTTGTTTATGATAAATGGAATCCATTTTAGAAATCATTGCTTCTTTCCATCTTGTAGTTTTTGAGCTCTATGCTACTGCTTTATAAGAGATATGTTCATATTTTTCAACTAATAATGAGTCACAATCTTCATTGACTAGAAAAATACATCTCTATGGTTCTTTTACCTCTCTTACACTCCCATGCAACAGTTGTGTTTCAGGAACTACTTCTTCCATGGGGACCTATGCAATCTATTCCTCTACGAACTCTTGTGTATCTTGAGCATAAAATTCATTGAAGTAAATATTCTTCCCACTATAATTTTTGAGTATTTTATCCTTCTCATGAAATAGGTCTTGTCTAGGAACAATTACTTTCTTTTCTGAGTGGTTTTATAGGTAGTATCCCATTATTTCTTTATGATCCCCTATAATGATAAATTTTGTATCTTAGGGTGCTAGTTTGTTTCCTGATAAGGCCTTAACAAACTCCTCACAACCCCATACACAAGTGTGTGAAAAAAATGGGTTTCTTTCCTCTCTATATTTCAAATGTAATTACTTTTTACAATTTAGTTGTTGCTTAGTTTAATGTGTATTCCACCTTTTTTAATTCATATCCACAAAAAGATAATGGAAGATCTTGATGACTAATTATCAACCTTACCATATCTAACAAGGTATCATTCCTCCTTTCACTAACACCATTCCACTATGGTGTGTAAGGTGGAGTGAGTTGATATAAAATCCAAAAATCCCATAGAATGTTAATGAAATCTTAGTTAAGTTATTTACCACCTCGATATAATAAACCCCTTTTATCTTCTTTCCAAGCTAATTCTCTACTTAATTTTTGAATTCTTGTAATTTATCAAAAGACTCAAACTTATACATCATCAAGTAGATATATCCATATCTACTCAAGTCATTAGTAAAAGTAATGAAATAAGAATATCCACCTCTAGATTATACTATAAATTTTCCACACACATTAGTGTGTATCAATTCTAGAAGCTCTGTGGACCTTTCACCCTATCCACCAAATGATGATTTGGTCATTTTTCCTTATAAAAAATCATGGCATATTTCATGTGGTTTCATATCAGATGAGTCTAAATAACCATATTGAGAGATCTATGTCTAACACTTATCATTTACATGACCAAGATGGTGCTTCCATATCTGGGTGTTATATGAGTCATGTGAACATGATTCATTATTAATTTCCAATACTTGGTTTTCATAATTTAATAGATAAAGACTTTTATTTAAATGTTCCATACATTAACATATGTTTCCCATATAAAAGAAACAACTTTTATTTTCAAACATGAAAATAAACCCATCTACATCTTATTATGACATAGAAATTATGTTCCTGGTAACTGTCGGTACATAATAACAATATTTTAAAACCAAAATCATTCCATTTGGAAATGAAAGGTGGTAGTCACCAATGGATAGGGCATCGTCCCCTCAGTAATAACAGTTCTCAGATCGACCTCCTGTCTATAAATAATTTTAAATGTACTTGGTTCCTATGTTTGGATATAGATGTGAGCACCAAATGTTTTATCTAATACCCAAGTGTAGATATTGAAATATTACACTCAATAAAGAATTCACCTTTATATTACCCTTACTTCTAGGTGTAGTTCCTTTTCCAGTGGTTTGTCTTCGCACATGAAAAACATACTGCCTCATTTTCTTTTTTCCTGTCTCTGTATCTTCCTCTTATTATAAGGATGATGCTCGGGATCTTTAGAAATGTTATGAGTCTTGGGCCCATTTTTCATGTTCTTCTTTTTCTTGTTTTTCATAATGACTGTGGGTTTATCAAGCTCTATTTCCTTATCCACTTAGTGAATTAAGGTCAGAAGTTCTTAATTACTCTTCTCATTATGGCTCATATTTAAATTAATAATGAAATAGGAGAATGTCTTACCAAGTGATAAATTGTAAGATCTATATGTATATTATCTAGTAATTTAATCCACAAGATGTCAAAGAATTAAATGTAGAAAATAAGCTTGACTACATGAGGCTCAACATTCATGGTCTCTATAAGATTATTTTTAAATAAATCATTAGATATATCATAACTCTCTTTTATATCCTTCTATTGATAGGGATCCTAAAGATGAGACATCAAAATATATGAATCCATGTACTCAAGTTTCTTAAAAAGTTCATTGGACATGGATGATAACATGAAACAATAGAAATATGTAGAATCATTCAAATGTTTCTCATAGAGAGATAGCTCTTCATCACTTGCCTCATTACCAGGCACATTAGGAATAGGTTCTTCCATCACATACAATTTACTTCATGGATAAGGATAATGCGTAAGTGCCTTTTTGAACTCTTGGAAATTTGTTTCCTTGAGAAGGTTATCCTTCTCATGTATGGATTAGAGTGTTATGTTTGAAGTCATTTGACTTTGGTTTCTACAAATAATACAAGAAGAACTTTAGTACTTTATCTGATAAAATTTTGGAAGATAAATAAATATTAAATTTATTAGTCTCCCACTATTTTATTGAAACCCAATATCCCTCACCATTGGATTTATAATATACCATTTCTTGGAAATTCTCGTGGAAATGATCCATATTCCCCTTCTCATTAACCCAAATTTTGTTGGTTAGGAAACACGAATGGTTTTAGGTAGGCATTACAAATGCGAACTATATTAACTCACAGTTTCTTGATTTTTTGAGTGGAATCCCCAATCATGAAATCATTAATTTATATTTCCTAAACTCTTGACTATTAGTTACACCAATTCATACTTTTGCAGTCAAACCTTGATGTGAACTAAGTTAAGTCAACCTAAATCATCAAGTTAGAATTCAATGATAATTTAAAGAACCCTAACTTTTTTTTGGTCAAGCACTTTTAACTATGATTTTATTTTAACTGATGTAGTGGAAGTATATAATGAATTAATATATTTAATAGATAGATTTTATGCTTTATGAATAAATTTTCAAATATTATCTTTATCACATGCTTGTTGATATTAAGTGGATTTACATAAGTGATTAACCATGTCTTAGATAATATTTACACATAAGATAATTTATTTTAGTTCTATCTTTCATGCTCATTAATTTCATTAATTAATGTGAATGAGAAAAAAAATCCATAATAGAATAACCATATAAATTGATAGAAATAAAATAATGAAGTGGTATGATCATGAGCCTTTACTAATGGTTAGTTTATCTAGCGGTTGATAAACTAACTGTTGACCTAGGGGAAAAACACCTTGAACTAATTAAGGTATGTGTTACAGCTTTCCACCTATCCATCTATGTATCCCTCTTGGATTGGTTTTTTCTTTTCAACAAACTTGAATCACCTCCACTAAATTGGGAGCTCCATCCATTACATATGATCTTAGTCACATGCAGGTGAGGGGAAAATGGTATACATAAAAGAAATATTGGGCACACATTCCCTTATATAATGAGAGGAGAGAAGGTATGTAGGCCAATAATTTAATATAATAAAACATTAAATGAATCAAATCACGTATAAAGGGATGGTCTATGCTCATGATCATCCTCACACATACAATAAGTTGCGAATTTAATAAAACTATAATTCAATTCTGAATCATTATTATTTAAGATAAATCATTCCTGAATCAATTAATTATCATCTTTAATTAATTAATATTTTTATCATAATTATCATCTAAATTTACTTGAGATTCTCATCCATTATAATTTTAAACTAATTAAATAAATTTATTTAGAATTAAACATGTACATAAATCTACCTTGGAGGAAATGAAGGACCCCAAAACACCTTGAAAGGGGAGGGTTGAATCAGGGTGTAAACTATTTGTTTTAAATTGATGGATCTTGTTCCCACGTTTGTAGGAACCTGTTAAACTTGTCTAATGAGAAAGTGCAGAAAACAAACTATCACATGCAAAGTGAAGACACATAAATTATAATAGGTTCACCACTAAGGGATATGTCAAAAGAGAATACACCGAAAAGTTTATAGTAATATAAAATTCCATTAATATTCACCAGTTGTGGAGTATAAAAGTTTAGCACATTCACTCTGTTCCAGGAACACTGTCATTACAAGGTTTTAAGGATAACACACTACATCCCTCAGATCACTTCCATTGAATCCCCCATGGTCACTACATTTGAAGAATTTGAAATCAGTTTATTGACTTTAAGGTCACTTCAATGGGTTGGCATTAAATCATGCATCTTTAACTGTAGATACATGTTTTGTTGAAGTCCTATTTTCCCATGTAGATGTAACCTAGTTTTCAAGTACAGTTTATTTTGAAACTTTTCCTCTACAAACTGGAATTCTTTCTTCACATATTGTATTTCTCTACATACCACCTCCACATATTACCTCTTCAAACCATGACCATGTACTGCCTTCACAAACCTCATTCACGTACTACCTTCTCTTTTTCTCTAATGTACCACTTCTTCACCGTAGGATGAATTCTCCTCCGAAAACCATCTTTTTCGTACTACCTTCCTTTGCATACTACCTTGCTCCATGTACTGAGATGCTTCCTCTATGTAATGGCTCTGTCAACCTGGGACCACGTACTATATTCTTTCAACTATTTTGAACGTCACCATATTCATTTTTTATTTTTAATTAAAGTATTTATGGGGTTGCCTTCCTGCGAACTAGTTCTATATTTCACCAAATTCCTCTCAAATTTTTTAATCTCAATAATTCTTCTTAATTAATTGATTTGTTCTCCTTATATAGGAAAATATATCTTCATAATCCACTAAATTAATATTTACCAAATCTTAAACATGGAACATCCTTTACCACTTTCCATGCATCTCCCATGAACCATATTCCCTATGTGGTCCATGTACCGTCTTTCTTCCTATGTGGTAATAAAAATCACCATCTGATTTCCACAAAAAAAAACCTTCACAGCTTCTCAAAACACCTCCTCATTTTTTAGAACAACATGTCATCCTGTGAACTATTTTCCTTCAATAAACCGAAGGCCTTCCCACAAACCTTCTTCACTTCATGAAATGTTCCTCCTATGTAATCCACATACCATTCCTACTTTGTGGTTTGTGGTTCATCATTACGCATACCATATTTCATGATCCATGAAGTGTTCCTAAAATATGGTTCATGGTCCTCCGTTCCTTTTCTGAAAGTATTCCTTTTCTGAAAACAAACTCTTGATTTTGAGGACCAAAAATTTGGCAAACATTGGGAAACTGCACCACCTTTAATATTGCTTTCAGCCTCAGCTGTAAGACCACATTACTTGTAAACTATTAGACAAACCCATCATGGATTGATAAAAAACACAAACCATACTCCATATATAGAAAATAAAATCCTCATTTGCAACATGCATCATAGTGAATACCCATCTGAATCTACCCAACATGTATTATACTCATATATTGTTTACTCTTATGACATATGACATACATGACTTATCACGTACATTCATGTCATGTAGTATCATCTTAATGATTAAACAAATTACATGATTTTTTGGTCACATGTAATGATTCAATGAATGTAGATTAGCAACTACAATACAACTCATACATGATATATAGATATGAACATTACATAGATGTTAATAAAACATACACACACACACACACACACATATTATAACCCATCACATGATGCCGCCTATCAACTTAATGACCACACACAAGAACATTTCCATATGGTTTATCTAATATAATAAATAAATTTTAAATCTATGTAATTTGGTGTAAGTACATGGTGTGTACAAGAGGATACAAAATGTGTATGTCTCTCACCACTTATCTAAGGTACATGCCTAAGGATGTGGAATATAAATCATACCTCAGAAAAATGGAGTACATGAAATGTTTAATGGGATAAACAGAAAGTTATCTCATAATTACACGGTCTCCAGTTGGGTAGGTTGTGTGTGCTAATACAAGGCTCGTCTATATATCAAAGGGGCTACATGCCATGTATGTGGGCTACACGGTACAGACTTTGACTGATCATGTACCACCCTAGCCCTGTTAACATGTGGTGTAAGTAGTAAATGCATCATGTGTCATCAATGAACATGGTTTTAATTAATTTATGAATTAATTCTTGATATATTTAACACAAGTACATGGTTTGTAACTCTGATTACATAGAATGTACTCCTGTGTTATCTTTCCAAAATACTTGGAACCTCTGGATGAGATCTCTAATTTTAGTTTGTTCATAAAATTAATTGTATTGATTAGATATATGAGAAATAAAGGAGTAAGAATATAATATCACAATTCAAATAAAAATAATGATTAAACTTAAATTTAATGCTAAATAAAAAATGCATAAATCAATGAACAATCTTTAAATAATTATAAATAATTATGTGATAGCTCTGATACAACTTGTAGGTTCTAGGCACAATGGAAGTGTGTGATCGGTCATGCCTATCTTTACTTTTTTCCTGATTGATGTTCAATGTAATTTTTACACAATGATAAATGTAATGATCTACATAATTGAATAAAAGAATAGAGACAATGGATATAATGTTGAAACCAAAAAAAAGATCATCACATATTATTTATAATCAATTTAATTAATTAAAGAATAACATTATTGAAACTCTTACTTCATTGATGGATCTAAAAATAGATCTACATTGTATGATCATTTCCTTATATGAATCAAAGTATATTTCCTATATCAATGGTCTACACATGATTGAAAAATATATGAACGTAATCATAGGAATATTAGGGTGCTAGCACAATAGATCCTATCACTTGCATCATCTGAATTTTATCACCTTGAGAACCGCTTCCAAAGCATTCTCCTAGATCTCTATTAACTTGAGAGTTGGAGGGGGAGGAAGATCAATTATCATTCTTGGGAGTGTTCTTGGATAACAGAGCTCTCTAGTTCTGAAGAGGATTCTCCAAATCCATTGTGAAAAACCAAATCAAATAAATTAGCTCTCTGAGAAAATAATATAATTGATTTTATATATCACTAGTGTCAGAAATAAGTAATTTCACAAGTTCCATTTATTATTTATTTAATCCATGTGAAACCCCATGTCAAATATTTTTATTATTATTATTTCTTGACATACACTTATCTTATGAATTAAATTAAATATTTTTTAATCAAATAATATTCAATAATTATTATTTCTCACCAAACCATTAAACTCAGTTATCCATTCCTCCAAAATATTTATCAGGCCTTGAATTATGACTATTTATTTATTAAATAAATATCACTGCATTATTCACCAATAAATAAATGAATATTATATTCACTAAATAGATAATAAATATTATACTAATATTATATTTCCTTGAATAACTGGTGATATGATATATGAGATCAAGAAAACATGAATAATTATTAAACCATGTACAGGAATAATATTTATTCAATTTGATAAATAATAAATAATAATATTATTATTTAACTAAGATTATGGATATGATTAGCGTGTAACCCTTTAGGCATATTTCTCAATGGAATTAAGAGAATTAGCCTAAAGTCCATGGTTAGAATCTAGAAACAATCCTAGGAACCCATAGAGAGATAAATTAATGAAACAATGAAATAATACCTCATACAGATTCTTACAGTGTAATGCAATCCCTTTATGAATATATCATTAATCAAGAACGTTTCATGTGGGTGCCATTAACCTATATGCTCGATGTCTCTTTATTTGACATCCCAGAAATTGAACTTGACTATAGAAAAAAATGGAAATGGATTTCTTTAGGCTATATCATTACCATAAAAGATTATAATATATTAACTTCCCTTGAAGAACAAAAGGGAAAAATAATTTCCCACATTATTCATTAATGTAATATTTCTCGTGACATACCTAACATATCCTACCTCGCTGCAAACATCTGTCATCACAATTTTCATCAATACATAAAAGTACACAACTAATAATAATCATTAATAATAATCATAATGCCTAAGTATAAATACACACATACACAAATAAGAACATCCAATGACACATATAAATGTGAATTTTATACTGGTAGGTCTCGTTCTCATAATATCCAACACTTGATATTACTAAGGGAATACACCACGAGAAGGTCCCTCAAATCCCTAAGTGTATCCACCAATGATAATCAGTATCATTTTTTTCTCCCAAATCATATAATCCAGATATAGAATATATATTTAATAATAGTTTCATAACACTTTCAGTTTCTCATCATAGCAGGAAATTGCTATGACTATTTAGTGTGATAGCTACAATTAGGAAATTATCACAAACTATGTTACGCATAAAAACAGTCATGATATTATAAATAGTTTATTAATATTCAAAAATATGAATAAAAGTTATCATAAAGTACAAATAAGTTGATTTTAAGGAACCAACTCTAATACTCCTTCTATAACAAAAAGAATATTCAAGGGGATAACCACCTCTTACACTCTTGTAAGGTGAGAACTTCAAATAAAAAGTATTAGGTGTGGAATCTGGTAACATAAGGGAATCATATAAGGATAATTAGGAACAAAATCTAGGAAAATAAGGATTTTTTTTAATGAGACTTGGGCATAGAATTTAGGCATATGATTGAGTCCTGGTAGTGGGGAAGCAAGGCCCATGAAATCCAGGTGTGCGAAAAAGATAGGCTTCTAGAGGTGACCTGGGGATGAAAAAGAAGGGCGCACAAAAGGAACCTAGGAACCATATGATTCTCTTTTCACTGAATATTTTCATCATTTGGAGGAATCTACAACCTAAAAAAATTTATCACTAAAAAGGATTAAACTATATTATTCAAAAATAATGTAATTGAGATTTTGAGCTGCAAATCTAATTAAGTAATGATATAATTTAATCATAGGAATTATCATGAATTCTTCTAGATAGATTTTAATGGTAATTTTATGGATAAAATCATATAGTTTTTTAAGACTATGTTGAACAGGATTTATTGGAGTTTAAATGAAAAAAATTATTTCAAAAACTTTTATATCAATGTTACAAGATTCCTGTAGGATTTGTAATGATAAATTATATTGGGCTTTAATATTTTTTTTTTAAAATTTATTTTGGAAATATATAAAAAAATATAATATAAATATTTAGAAGGATAAATAGGGGATTTATTTGACATATTTTGGAAATGGATAAGAATAAAAGTAAAGATAATTAGTGATCAAAATTTTCCTAATTATGAATATTTTTGAATTTATAGAACTAAAAACATGAAGATAATTGCGTCTTTTGGTGAGGAAAGAAACACCATTATTGTATTTATGACTCTAATTTTTTAGTCATCACTTGGTCTATGAGTCAAATTGTTTTATTAAAATTCAACACATTTAAAAAAGAGAGGGTTTATATTTGGGAACCAATGAGTAATCCCAAAATATGTATAGGCTTTAGAGTTACATTACTAAAAATATTACAATACAATATTTATGAGATGTTAAATAATTGGTACACCAGCACCCTGATGTGTATATGTCCCTTGATATCCCATTTGGGTGAACAAAGTAAACATGATTTGATATTTATCGTTTCTGTTTTACTTTTTTTATTCATGTTGTGGGTGAGAATTATATGTGATGGGTGAATTTTTAGGTGTTTCTTGTAATAGGGAAATAAGATTCATTTTAAAATAATATGTTTTTGAGAAAACTTGATATCCTAATTCACGTCTCTCTTAGGATATCATTGTGGAGCCTTGTAACTAATATGTGGTATCATAACCAAAAAGGTTGAATCTTGGTTAGTCTATCATAGGCTGAAGTTAGAAACATGGAAATTTATGTTAATTTTAAACTTGTTCCAATTTTTGATGGAATGAATTTTCATATTTATATGAACACAATGATATATAATCATATATCTCTTACACTTAATGTTCATTCTATTTTGATCTATGGAATTCAAATCAAAGATCCAAAAGAAATGACATGGATTGAATCTGATAAGATAATGATGAATGTTTATGCTAAGGAACAATTTTTTCTAGAGTGTTTAATATTGGTATCCCACTTAATCCAAATATCGTAAATATAGATATTTATTTCAATACACAACAATGCCCTATTTTGAACTTCAATAACTATCTAAACAACTTCCTTCCAAAATCTCAAGGAACATTTTATATTATTAGCATAGTTATTTCCATGTTTTAAGTTGTCACATTTTTCCTTTAAACTACACTATTATATTAGGGCTTCCTCACAATGGATACTTGATTGATAATGTCATATTTTTCTATGTATCAATATATTTCATGGGTTTTTTTATTCATTTTTATTATCATATCTAATAATATTCACTATTTTCTCACAATAATTTTTAGAATCCCTTTTGAACCTCTTAATGAAATTAAAAATTTCTTTTTTATGTTAGATTGACATAATGTATCCTAGATTAATGTGGTCATCAACAAATGACATATTACCTTTCATCCTTTATTCCTTTCTAATTCATTAGTCCACACATATCAGTATGAACTACATCAAGCATTTCTTGGGACTTATATATATATTTTATATATTTTCCTACTGGGAATGTGTAAAAAAAATGTTCCCTATCTCTATTTAATTGAAGAAATCCAATTTTAGAATTAATTTTTACAAATACATCATGATTTTATGATACATATGTTCAATTTTTTAATTTCATAACTCATTGTAATTTTCCTTTATCCTAAACCATGAATCTTATTTTCCATTTACATGATATGATTTTCTATAGAATCCAAATTCTTTTCACCACCATAGATTCATCTCCCACTCTGATAGTGTATCCCTTTATAATGAAGCTCACTGCATGAACCAAGTCCCACAATTGAATCACAAAATGATGAAGAGCCTTAGTAGTTGGCTAGCTCGTGCTGGCCAAACACCCCATATGGGGTCTATTTTATTCAGTTTCTTAATTATTATTTTTTACACTAAATTAGGATATTTTAAAGTAAAATTATCCTTTTATTATTTTTAGGGATGGGGGATTTAAGTAATGGTTAATTGTAGATTATAATCAATTTTTTCTAGATTACTAAAATCCATCAGAGTGTATTCTAACATTTATTTGTGTTCTACTTGAGTTAATCACATAAGGGATAAATTCATCCCACTACACTACATCAGCTAGTATCAGAGTAAGGATGTTCCTCATTTTATTCCATCCAATTTCACTCCTTATCTCAAGTGACCTACCCCACCTCCTACTTGGATCTTCCAATACCATACTACTTTTTTACTATAATAATCATAAATCATCCCCTTGAATGATCAATAAGTGATGGGAATGCAAGATATGAGTTGGGGTTATAATGTCTATAAGGGGTGGTTCTAGGGAGGCCAGGGAGGATGAGTCACTTAGAAGTCAACCTAGGCCTCCCAAATACATCACATACTAAAGGAAGGGGAAAGAGAATAATAAATAACTATCAGGGGAAGTAATTTAATTTCTAAGAAATCGTATGTTAAGTTGAGGAGTGACAATCCTATTTAAATATGAGTCTAAAATATGAGGGAAATGAATTCATTTATTTATCTTTGGAAGGAATATTTTCCTGGGGCCTGTATATAGGAGTTCTTTTGGAAGTGGTTCTTGAGTTCACAAGGATATTATAGAGATTCGATTAAAATTATATAGAAAATAGTTCAGTTCATGAATATATTCTTCTTTCTTCTAGTTAAAATCTCTATCAATTGGTGCTTTCATTGAGATAGATTCTTGAGGAAGTAGCAATATTCTCAATTTCATGGATATTTAACACACATTCATGGAAACAACCCCTAAAGAGATGAAGACAAGGATTAAACATCAGGAGAACCACATGCAGGATCTTATAAGGGTTATATTTTTTTGAAAATATTCTTGAGAAATTATTATTTATCTTACTTGGTTGCATGTTATTTTACCTAATAATGGGTCCAAAATCTAACTGAGATCCTTATTTATTGACTAGGCTATGCCAAATTAATTATTCATAATCCCTATTATAAACTAGTTTAGCAGTGAATAGGGGATCCGCATTGAAGGACTTCTAAACATGTGAGTGTGGACAAGTAAAACAATGAAAACACTCGAGAAAACAAAAAAAAACATAAAAATATTAGTATCTGATTGGATTTATGACTGTGTTTAAATAGATTATATTCAATAAATAAATCTTAATAGATAAAAAAAGTTCAAACATAAATCAGGAAAAATAATTTAATGAAAAATGATAATTTTATTGGATTGTTTAAAATATTTTTTCCTTCATTTATGCACTGAGATTAAGAATACTATGATTGAGAAGGAAAAGGATGGATAAATTTGTTAGTTGGTCAACATATAATTAGATTAATCCTATAATTCTTCTATTTTATAACTTTCATAATCACAAAATGATGAAATCACTTCTCACCAAGATCAACTTGTCACTGATATTTATGTGTTACTATCAAGATTTGATCTCTTTTAATATCAATTATTATATAATTTTTCATTGTGAAATTATTTTAATTTAGACAATATTTCATTAATTTTAAATTATTTTAAAAAATAAGTACCCAACATTCCAAATGAGAGGAGCATCCAGCAAAAGTCATGAATAAAGTAAAATTGTTTACCAACACAATATCATTCGTTAATTAAATATTAGTTGATGATCATATTAATTACATAAAATTAATCCATATTATTAAATGAGTCCATTATAATTATAAAAATAAAAATTAAGAGGAAGGAAGAGGAATATTCTCTATATAAGATCTCAAGTTCAAACTCAAATTACTTACTTACTACATAGACCTTTCCCAATTTCTCTACATCTCCTACTCACTGAAATTAATCATGCTAGGTATAACCCCTTTTGATATTGAACGATCATATATCCTTTATCCTCCTCCTCCTCTAATTAATAATAATTTTCATGACAATTTCCAGCCTCTAACTCACATTCACGACTCTGAAATCTTCTATCTAGCCTCCATATAGTGTATTTACTCTACTTATTCCTCCTCATAGGTTAATTAAGTTGATCCCTCATAACTAAATAATCTCCTCTACAAAAGGGGAAATATTTAGAATCTTCTTGAAAAACTAATATTTGATATCAATTTCTCTTTTGGGTTTTAATTTCTTTATTTACTATTTTTAGGCACAAATTTTATTTTTAGTTAATTTTATATACCTCGACGTAGATTTATTCCTACATAGATTACCTTTTTGTAAGTATTTTAATGTGAGCTATACCCTTCCATGGGATTCAAAAGTGGGTGGTGACCTTTTTTTAGCCAAATAAAATGTATGTAAAGTTATATTTTTATAGGAATGAGTATATCCAAACCACCATTCTATATGTCTCCATAAGCACGCACCATGATTTGATTCATTAAGAGCTCAAGATCAACATCCTCAGACTCAGCTCAAAACAACCAGGTCCTATATATTCCAGGCTTTGACTCTTCATAATATAAATGTTATCACAAGTCACATGCCTCCTTGGACTAGTTTAATATTTGAAATATACATGGAAACATTTTTTTGATCTTCATTTAGATAATATATTCCATCCAGGTTGAGCTCACCTTTGTCACTAAATTATGTAATTCGTGATATGAATTGATATGATATCTCCCTATTAAATTTAATTAAGAACATTCCATGAACAGATAATTAGTTATATGGCTAGAACATTGGTGAAAAACAATTACCTTCCACCATCTCCAAATAAAACACCTGGATAGGGAGAACACCAAAAGGAATAGGTCATATTCTCAATGACCAGAACAAATTCTTTCAGAAACATAAAAATTATTTGATCTTGATATGAAACCAAATTCTTAATCAGTCAAAATTATCCTTGATGTCTTCGACCACACTTGAAAAGCCTTGATTCAGACTTATGTGTTTTAAAGATATTTTAAAATCCTCCTAAAAAATAAAATTATAAAATTATAATGACCCTGAACTGTACTAACTACATTTGTGTAGTAAAGTGGAAGTATGGGGTCGATCCCACATAGAGTAGGGAACATAGAAAAACACATTTGACCAAATGGTAGGTCAATCCAATTTCAGTTTTATTTTATTTTACTAATTAAGTGAAACTAATTAAATAAGTTAATTAAAATAGAAAGTAATAATAGGGGAATTTGTTTCCTGGTTAGTTTTACTAAATAAATTAATTCATATTTTCGTCCAAGAATAATCATATTAAATAGTCTCACAACTGTTAAATTTTATATCTATGAGAAATAATAAATACAAATTAATCTACCCTAAAATCCCAATTTATATTATTCCAAAGAATTAAAATATCTAAAGTTCATTAAGGTGAAATTCCCAAAAGTAGAAGAATAATTCAATTCAATGGTCATGAATAAAATATCTCAATCATGTTGGTGTTTGTTCATTATTGAAAGCATTTGTTCCATGAATTGATTATGAATAAAATAAATGTGCATTAACCATAAATAATGAATGAGAAAGGTAATGAATAACATATATTGTAATTAAACTAAATATCATTCAATTTTATGATGAATTGTAGAAAATAAGAAAGAAAAACAAAAACCTATCTATGAAAAATGGAATCTGTATTTGAATACTAGCAGAGGCCTCTCGGTGGTCGAATCCCTACTCCTAGAATCAAATTCTATTTCTTTATCCATAAACAATATTTATAATACTTTTATTAATACTTAGTTTTAAATGAGTCAAAAATTTCATTTAATGGTGTTTTGGTTCAAAGTATATATGCCCCCATAGAAGATACTTAAAAAACACCATTTTTTTGCCTATCTCAGGTTTTCATATCAAGTAATGTTTACAAAAAGCGTAATGTACATGTAAAGATTTCTCATTTCTTTAAATGTATTCATGAATTTTATACTAACATGACTTTTATTGGTTTTATGTCATGTAAATTTGACACTATGTATAATGCACAGGTCCAAACTCCATGTTGTTTTCATCACTTCATGTCTTGTACTACTGACACACCTTGTAGTGTTTTCATGTTGTGTAATGTTTATAAGAAGTTTAATGTCAATATATAGTGTTGAAATCCTCATTTTACTTTGGTTATTCAGTTTTGAGCCACCCGAACATCTTTTTATCATCCAACATCATGGTAAACCGTCATTAAAAGGTTATATTCATTTGTTTGACTTCAATCATCAATCTTGGCTTCACCGTCAATTTTCATTGTCTTGATGCCACATGTTGTTCCTACTATAGGAATACACAAAGCATTAATGTCAGGCATGAATATCATTTTTAGTCAATTAGTATTCAACCAAAATGTGCATATAACAACACTTTAATATATAAATAAAAAATAGAGATATCACAGACTTAATGGATGATCATCAACATCATAAGTGTTATTGATGATGGGTCATCTTATTCAACAATGTGAGTCAACTTCACCACTGGTTTAAGATTCATTTAATTTTTATTAGGTATCATTAACCAAGACTAGGTGATCATCTTCAACTAACAACATGTTTGAAATCTTCTTCTAGCTAGACTTTCAGTGGGTGAGGTCCTCCTCACTAGACAATTTGAACTGAAAAAGTAATGTGAACTAAAAATCGAGTTCATTAAGGTAAATTTTTAAAACCATGGAACTCATGCCATTGTGTCATCAAAACCACAAGAAATGTTTCTCCAACACCTGATCATGAAACAAGGAACTTTATCAACAAGCTACATTTGGGCTCAGCTGATCCTTGGTTGTCTTCTTTAATCATGAGCTCAGGTTATTTCTTTTCAGATTATAATTTAATTGATCTAAACTCTCTATGGTTCATGACCTTGAATTAGTGTTTTCAAAAATTTAATCCTTAGAACAAAATCATTTAAGAATAACTAAGGCCATCTCCCCTAGATCTTTATTCAATCTTGAATTCTTAAACTCAGATTGTGTGGCTCAGTATTCCTTCTGTTGTTTATAATATTCTAGTATTTTTGTTATTTCTTGTACGGATAGAACTGCCTTTTATGTCTCTCTATTTAAGGAGAATTCCCTTTTGTACATGTTTTCTCATGTAATAATACACATTATTTTTTTCTCTTATCTCTTAAAAAAATGTATCCAAACAATCTTAAGGTTCGGTAACAGTAGGTTCATCTTCAACATCGACTTTAGATTCCTCTTCTTCTTCCATTAGTGATGGAGTTCTAAATCCTTCCCATTTTTTATTCCAAATATCTTATGATAATCCAGGAATAGTTCTTATTTTTATGTTTTTTTGATGATAGTGTATTTTCTTCCTGGTAGAGTGTGATGATAATTTCCATTTTAGATAAGAATAATAATGGATTTATTAATTGTGATATACTCAAGCTTAAATATTATTATTTTTTTCTCTATCTGGAATCATTGTAATAATAAGTTCATCATTTGGTTGATTCAATCTTTTTCCAAGGAAATTCCATAATTTTTTTGTCTCACCATAGATTATTTACTCTAGACTGATCTTCTTGAATGGTTTAAGCAAGAAAATCAATCAAAAAATTTCCAAATCCAGAAGCAATTATACACAATTTCTAAAGGTAATTATTTTTTATCAACATTTTTCACGAATATTAAGAAACTGTGGGAAATGGGGAAGTATCATTCTATTCCTATATGATCCTATGGTGCAGTCAATGAAATTTCAAATCTTCTTGAAGATCAAGGACTTATTCAACTTATTATACTTCTCAATTATTCTTTTGTTGTTGTTCAAGGTAATATTCTCAGTATTTATCTTTTTCCTTCATTGAATCAGGCTTATTAAATTTTAGTTATGAGGATATCCAGAAGGAACTTTCTTTTACTATTACACCTTTCTCCGGAGATGCTACCTCTCTCACTGCTACTTTTCCTATGCATGTTATTTCATTGAAACCCAAGAGAAAAAAACATACTACTATTTTCAATTATTATAAGAATCATAGTCATATAAAGGATAAATTCGATCATACTCATGGTTTTCCAATCAATTTTAAATTTACCATGTATATAAGAATCTATTATATGGTTAACAATTATTTTATGGTTCAAAATGAAGCTTCTAATATTACTGTTCTAATTTATAGTTCTCAGATACTGCCTAATTAATATTCTCAACTCATACAGTAACTCTCAAATTTAAAGCTAGTGGATAATCCTATTTTTACTGTATTATATTCCAATTTTTTGATAATCTTGTTACTAAATTTATTCAAGTACCCAATTCCATATAAATTATCGATACTAAAACTTATGATCATATGTTTTTTGATAATCCTTCTTTTTATAACTTGATTTTTTTACTATTCCATATTATATTTCACTTACTAATGGTTTTTCAATTAGTTCTACATCTGTGGGTTCTGTGATACTATATGATTCTCTCATATTGTCTACTATTTTATAAATCCCTTCATTTACATTCAATTTTTGGATATTTCTAAATTGATTTATCAATTTCACATGAACACTATTTTACTCAGTATCTTTGCTTCCTCTAGGACCCATTATTGAGGATACTATTAATCATTGTTAATAGAGAAGGAGGATTTGTCATCTTGCATTATTCTATGATTCTCCATTATCTATTTTAACACTCAGTTTCCCTATAATCCTGCTTCAATTTCTTCTGATCATTCTAAAAATATACTTCTATGGCATTTTTAAATAGGTTATATGCCTTCTTATAAGATGATCTATTTACGTATACATGTTCCAAATATCAATAATGGTGTGATTATTTTACTTCCATCATTTGTTCTCAATCTAGACAACATAATCTATTGCATAATTGTTGAGAGTAACACGAAAGAGTTCCGTAGATGAAGAAAATATGGAAATAGAATAATAATAATAATAATAATAATAATAATAACAACAACAATAATAACATATACATAGTGATTTAATGGGTTTGAGAATAATCCCTATGTCAATAAAGAAGTAGAATTTCACTATGATTCAAGAGCACAAAATATAGATAGAATATTAGAGTTTTACCATATAGAAATCCTAGTTCGAAATTAGCTAATAAAGTGGATTAATCATTCTTCCACCAACCGCATAGAAAGTCTGTTGTGCTACAGTGAAAGGTGGATAAAATTCCATATTGATATAGTGGATGGTGTCAAGAAGTCTGTAGAGCTACAGTTCCATTGTCTCTAAAGTCTGATCTGCTATAGTAGTTGTGCCAAAGTCTACAATGTTATAGTTCTCAATCGATGTCATCTGATCAACACTACTACAGTCGGTAAAATATTCTATAGTTCCCCAAAATTGTGCTAGGGGGCATTATCCCCCAGTCCTCGAAAGGAGGGGTGCATTACCCCAAGTGAAACCCACAATGAGCTCACCATTGAGCTTGAACCGCTAGTGTTGTGACATGATATGTTGTATGGGCTGCTAGAATTTGGTCCAACATCATCCATACAGATTGTGCTACATTAATCCAACATAATATTCCTATCCCAATCATTACTTCTTGTACTACTACTCTATTTTACATTATTCATATTGATGTATGAGGACAATACAAAATCTATTCCATTTCAGTTCATTGTTAATTTTTAACTCTGGTTGATGATTTTAACTAAACTACCAAGGTTAATCTGATTTCCAATAAATCTTTATCCTTTCATGTTTTAAAATATTTCATTATTCTTATTCAAAATCAGTTTTCCACTACTATAGAAGTCATTATATTTGAGAATGCACTTAAATTGGGTTCATCTAAAGATTGAAAAAATATCTTCTTTTGAATTTATTCATCAAATTTATACTCCTTATACTATGAAAAGAATGGAGTTATTTAACATAAGCATAAACATATTTTAGAAGTTTCTCATTCCCTTATTTTCCAATTTTTCTTGCCAAAAACATATTGAAGTGAATATATTTTACATGTTATTTATCTCATTAATCTAATTTAATCTATGGTTTTTGGGTTTTAAAATACCCTATAAACTTCTTCTAAATAAACCACCTTATCTTTAACACATAAGGTCCTTTGTATGTTTTCTACCTTTTCCAATTCCTTTCGAACCAAGGATAAATTCAATTCTTCTTTCCATCTAGGATTATTCCTTGGTTTCAATTTTCAAAAAACATATTACAAAATTCTAAATATTTTAACTAATCAAATAAAAATTTATTATAATGTTATATTTTATGAGAAGATAATTCATTTTAGACAATTATTTTTAATCCATCTCATGCCTCTCTTTAAAAATTTCAGATAACATTTATCTTCTTTTTTTCTTCTTCTTCGCCTCTTCCAAATTAATCATTTTCTCCTCTTACTTCATCTTCATCACAAAAATGTTCCGCTATTGAGAACTAATTTACACCAATTATAATTTATAATAAGAAATCCAAACCTCTTTGACATCTATAAGATTATTTTTGGAGAAATATGGATAATTAATGTAGTGAAGTGGTTTCAACTTCATCCCCTAATACCTTCACCAATGATTATTCTTACCTTTAGTCTTCTTCAGTTATCTTTCTCAAAGTGATCAAAAAAATTTCAATACATCATTCATGATTTTATACCTCATTCATATTCATAAACCTATACTGATCCTATATGGAAAGAGGCCATGGATGTTGAATTTTTTTACTCTAGAAGCAAATTAGACATGGGAGATTGTTAAATTGTCTAAGGGAAAGAGACCTATAATTTTTAAATGTGTTTATAAGTTTAAGAGGAAATTTTATGAGATTATTGAATGGTTCAAATCTCATTTAGTTATTTCAAGATTTACATAAAAAGTGGGAATTGATTTATGGGACACTATTCCCCTGCATTTAAATTCACCATAATAATAGATATTATTTCTATTACATTAAAGAATAATTGGCCATTATGTTGGTTGGATGTTAATAATCCTTTTTACATGGTGATATTTTTGAAGAAATATATATATTAAACCTCATTATAAACTATCTCTTTATGAAAATTTCTTTTCTTTTCATCTCTAAAAATCCCTTTATGGCCTTAAACAAGATTCGCATTAGTGGCATGATAATATTTTGGAAATATTACATTGTAAAGGTTATATTTATTCCCCGCATAATAATTCTATTTTATTTAAAAGAAATAGAATACTAAGGATTTTTTTCTATCTATATTGATGAGTACAGATTATCGAGGATGATCTCAATGAAATTACTTCATTGAAATATTTTCTTCATGGTGTGTTCCAAATAAAGGATTTGGGTACCCTTAATTTTTTTCTTTCGGATTGAGTTACTTCACTTGAATCGAGGTATTATTATTTGTTAGTGGAATTACAACCTGGGTTTATGTAAAGAATATTTTATTTCTTCACTACCTTAGGATTCTACTCCTTTTTATTCCCATCTCAAGACCAAGTGTACTAATTATGAACCTCTTTCAAACCCCATAGATTACAGAAGGATTATTAGGATGCTAAATTTTATTCTACATGTGAGGCATGATATCTATTACAATATTTAGTATCTTATCTAGTTTAATCAAAACCCATGTTCATCTCATATAGCTGCTACTATATATGTTTTTCAATATCTTTATAGTCATCCTATTCACGGTATTTTGAATAATGATTCTTTATAATTAATTTTCATAGCCTACTATGACTCTGATTGTGTATCCTACCCTATTTCTGGACAATCTATTTTTGGATGTTTTATAATTTTTGGTGGATGTCCATTATCTTGGAAGTCAAAGAAGAAAGATACTATTTCTTTACCATTTGAGGAAGATTAATATCATTCCATGTGTAGGGTTCTAGTTGAATTGTCCTAGATTTATCACCCTTTACATGATATTTATGTTGGTAAAATTACTCTAGTTACTCTCAAATGTGATAATTTTGTATCCATTTATTTTTCCAAGAACCTGGTTATTCATGATAGGATAAATCATATTGAAATTTATTATCATTTTGTATGAGAAAAACTTCAAAGGATCCTCATATCATTATCTCATACTTCTCTAACTCCATAGTTGGAGAACATATTTATGACACCTATTTTCACAGCTCAACACCATCTTTTTCTTCCCAAGATTTGATTTTTTCCTATATATATGGAGCTCTACATTAGGTAGTCCTCAATTGAATTAGATTTGGGATTGGTGATCTTTTTCCTTACTTTAACAGCTTGAGATCTAGATTCAACTTCTCTAATACATGGCCTTAGGTGAAGATTTATTATAGTAACTTGTTCAAAAGAATGACAAATTGCATTCCACATAGTAGGTTGAAGACTATTCTAATTGTCCCTTGATGCCCAGTTGAAAGTTTGTATCATAATTAAGCTTGAGTTAGGTTGATTAGTAATGATATGTTGGAGAAAATTGATTAAAATTAACGTATGTACATTTTTTTCAAGGTTGGTCCATCCTTTTCCTTATGGTTAGTCAAACTCTATGTGTGGTAGATCCTTACTCCAAGTAGGACCTTTACACAACAACTCACACATAATTCATTAATTAGTGAAATAAATCAATTCAATTAAACAATTAAATTAAATAATATCAAAGAAAATATTCTACTTTTTTATATTTAGATAAAAACATGTAATAATGAAGGAATTAAATCCAAATACCCAAAATTTTATATTTTTAAAGAATGTTTACTCAAAAAAATGAAAATTTATTAAAATATATGTAAAATATAACCAATTAACTTTTGAAAAATAAATCACCCATATGATAGTTTTGATTTAAATATTCAATTATATGAATTTTCTTTAAAATTTATCAAATATCCTATAATTATCAATTTAAAGAAATTTTCAGAATTAAATACTCACAAAATTCACAGTAAGATATGAAAAAATTTATCCAATAAAAGGTCATATTAGTGAGGTGGTCTTTAATGGTTACATTCATTAAAATATGCAATTAACCTTCCCATTCATTTTCCTTTAGTTTGGAATTGAAATTCACTTAAATGGGATATTGGAGGAGTTGGGAATAATTTTATTACACTTAGGATCTATTGGGGATTCTCTTTCATTCTTATTTCATAAATCCTGATATTTTATTTTGAAATTAATGGTTTTTTGGTATTTATATAGGCATTCAGAGTTGGGTTCCCAAATATTGCCGACCACCCCCTCAAGGTACCCATACCCGTATGCTAGGGTAAAAAATGCAGGCACAGATCTTGGATGTGTGTATAGAATTATGTGTCACCAAGGAGAATAGAGCACTTATATGCTTCGGTCAACCAGGTTGTGTGGGCACTACTTAGGGGTGGGCGAGTAGAACTAAGAACCCAAACATCTTCTTACACCTTTGGCTTCAATTATCCCAAAGTATGTGATCTTAAATACCCCACCTCCCACCAAATTGGAAATAATTATCATGAATATGAATAATATTTGGGGTAAATATGACTTTCTCGTCAGTTGGGATCGATTGTCTATCTCAGGTGGAAGGAACGGTCTTACACTCTATTCGACACACATGTTGTTTGGAACATTATGTCTAGCATGGCATGAGATCATTGCATATAAGTCTAAGGGTAATACCTTATTCAACAAATTGTATCAACCTATTAAATTCCTATAGTTTATTACCTCTCTTTCCACTCATGTATCATGCTAAGATCTTCTTAAGTCATAGTTACCGATTCTATTTTGGTATTGCGCATGAGTGAAAGAGTATAGAAGCAAGGTATAAGTGGTAAGGCTAGGAACAAACCACCTTATGATTAAACTGAGATTGAATAATTGTTCACCATTACTTGGTTGGCCACTATTTTTCATGAGAAACTAGGTGTTATGACCTGAGCACAGAGAGATGGAAAAAAATCTTATTTAGTGATATTTTTTCCCACTCAACTTTGTGTCTTGAATCATGATCTTTGTTCTTCACATGTTTTTTCCCTTGTCTAACATGTCCCATTTTATTAAATTACTTTGTTGTAAATGAATTTATCTTCACACATTTTTTCATTATATAATCCATGACTTGTATTTCCTACATGATCCAATACATTGACCAAGGAAATGCTAGAAAATATAGACCACACTTGTCGGCCCTCATATAGGTCATGTGAGTGCACTATCATAGATTTCTGGCATCCAACTTCCTATATCTCTATGGCCATGGGTTTCTAAAATACATCACTATCTCAAATCTCAATTAAACTATTACATACCCCCGACCAACACTTTCCACCTATCTCATAGAGAATAAGAGATAATTCTATGGGATGTATACAATGTCGTCAGGGAGCTGATCCTTGGGTCCATGTATTAAACATTTCATCCCCCAAAGGCTAACTAGGGAAATTCTAGAATGATACCCCCACTAGGCCAAGTACTGTTAAGGGAATCCATAAATCCCATAGGTAAGGAGCCCCCTTCCATGAAACGACATTTTCTTTGAAAAATGGATGACGGTTTTCTAGGTGAATCATTGTGAAAGAACAAACTCACAACATTCCAAGGTATACCCTATGATAAAAAATAGAGGATCTTTATTAACCAAATATCCCAAACTATAATAAGTTCACTTTGAAGGATGAGGCTGTTATGTCAACTAGAACATAGACACTCAAAATCACCTTTCCAAATTCCTGATGATCTGTATTAGCATATATATATCTAATCAGTTCATAACTCTCACACTAGGATAAGATTGAGAATGTTTTTAATTGATTATAAACTAGAAAAAGGAAGACCCATTGGGTTGTCCATACTATGATATATAAGATATATTGGTTCCTTATGTACATATATATAATGGGAATCTACAATTTCATATCTATGGATCATTCTAGGTACGGTGGGGTTGGGTCACTGCACACTTTAAGGAATATTAATTTCACAACCACATCAAGATTATATGTTGTAAGTTCTATCCATTTATCTAAGAAGTATTGGGAATTCTTCACCTCTTAATGAAGGCTAACATGGTTATTGAGGCCTGGATGATGCATTTAGAGTTGAATTTTTTCCACTACAGGGAAGCCCTTATGGGGAATATTATGGATTATGGTCATGTAATGTATGATAGGAATACATTCATGTTATCTTTAAGAGATGGTGTCTTACTAGCATGGGTGGAAAATGATTCCATCTATAGGGTTGATGTGCTGTAAATATTCTCTCATCAATTTTGATCTTTAGAGAGACGAGCATCATCACCACCCATATATATAAGAATTCCTAAACATCCAATGGTGGTGTAAAAAATTTGGTTGATCACCACTAAAGAAACCACTTGTGTTAATATCATATTTTTCTCTTTAAATGTTATAATTAAACTAAAATTGAGATATACACATGCATGGATGACTTTATTCTATAGTGATACACTAACATGAAATGTACCTATAGTGAGTAGGGACCTAGCTATAGTTAAAGGGAAATAGGGCATTAGGATGCCATGGAAGAAAATAAATATGGGTTAGGTATCAATAGATCTAGATTAAACAAACTCTCTAGCTTCCAAACAACATTGAATTGAAAATCTAATGCATCAAAAAAATGGATAATTCCTTGATTTAAGGTCATTGGTTATGTAAATATCCAAATGTGAAGGGATCATAGGCCTCCCAAAGATAGGTATATGTATTAAATCCTTTCATTCTGTATGTTACTAGTCAGTCACTAAGATGGATGAGGATATATGGTTTTTTATTCAAGGTGACATTCAAATCATATAGATAGATAATGTGAAAGTTCCAACTGACAACATGCTTGAAAATAATTTAGTATAGGTTAGTTTGTAAATAAATGACATATAAATGTTGTTATAATTAATGATAAATTCATAATCACTAGGAATGTGAAAGATATATTGGACAAATGGAACATTGAAGAGATCATCACCTAGTCAATTTATGAAGATTGGTATAGTGTTTCTTATATTATGTGAGAATGAAAACAATTTGTATTATTACATGATAAAAGGATGTACAAGAAAAGGACTTTCTACTTAAATAGAGAGACAAAAAATGAATCTTGCTATACCAGAAATAAAAAAATAACATAATACTATAAACCCCCCCCCCCCACACACACACATAAACAAGCTAGATGTGGAAACATACCATGATTGGGAAGAAAATGACGGTATTGAGAATTTTAAATAGGCTTTATGAAGATGTCTTCCAATAGTGAAGAATTAGAATTATGAGATAGTTAGATGAGTCCCTATTGAGTTTTTTCTTGTACAAAATGGTAGTCAATTTCTATATAATTTATCCTCTCATGAAAAAAATGTTATTAGAAATATAAATGACATATTTATTATCACATTTGATAAGAATTATAGTAACTTTACCAATAAAATATCATGTAAAATGCAAGAGATATAGGAAAATTAAACTATGAACCTATGTATGGATTTATATTTGGCCTTCGTAGATGATAACTAAATAGTTATTTTCTTATTAGACCTCAAACATAAAGGAATTCCACCCAGTAATATAAAAATTTCACTAATTGTTTTTGGAAAGAGTACATGATTCCCAATCAAAGCCACATTATGCCATGATAGTGAATTATTAAGAACCATTCATAAAAATACTTTGAATATGATGACTATTAAGATATTGCAAAACATGTATAGAAATAGCCATATGAGATGAACAAGGATGCTGATTAAGCTGGCTAAGATAATGAACAATGTAAGAAATATCAGACCTCATATAATGAATAAAACTAAGCTTCCCAATAATCCTTATCTAGTCAGTGAGATTTGAAAGAGTTTAATCATTATAACACTTGTTCTTGAGATGGTAAGAAAAAATATCCATAGCCTGAGGTAGTGAAGAAAAAATGTATTCTTTACATAAATCTAGGGTGTGCTTATACTGAATAATAAAAATACCTTGGTTAAAATGAAGGAACTCAAGCCTAAAGAGAAAAATAAAGGGTAGATGAATCCTTTATTTAAAACACATCATGAAGAAACGATTTCAATGAATTAAATTTATTAATATCATCCTAGGTAATCAGTAAATCATCAACATAAATAGAAAAAACAAAAATGGAAGTCTTAAATTTTCTAAATAATATATAATAAACATTTGGGGAATTAATATAACCTTTTAAAAATAAATTTTCAGAATGCATATCAAACCACTGACAAAATGCTTTTTTTATGCCATAAAGGGATTATCAAAGATGAAAAACTAGGGAATTTTCAAAAAGTGATAGTCTAGGAGTAGGATTCATAAATATATATTTATTCATAAATATCACTAAATAAAAATCAATATTAATATCAAAGTGAAATAATGGAAAAAATTTCATAACTATAATAGCTATTAGAGTTCATATTTTGGTGAATGCAAATTTAGCAGAAAAAGTGTCCTCAAAATAAATTCCCTATTTTGACTAAATCTTCATAAAACTAAATGATATTTAAACCATTAAATATTCCCATTATAATTTCACTTAACTTAATAAACTCATTTACAACATATAGGTCCTTTTCACTCAGTAGATTTAACAATATCCCAGGTATGGTTTTCTTACAAAGTGGAAAATTCTACATCCATGGCCTCTTTATATCCAAGATGAGTAGATGATTATGAATATGACTGAGGTTTGGAATCATTAACTATGTATTGAAAAATATTTTGATCACATTGAGAAATAGAACTGATGTAAATGGACTGAAGGGAAGAATAATCATTGGGGAATGTATGAGGGCATGAAGTTGAATCAAGTTCAATATAATCATTTTCCACAGTGCTGAAAACATATTCATATAGATTTGAGGGATGTTTGGATATACTATAATACCTTATAAGTGGAAGAAACAAGTGAACAATAGTGGGTAATGTGGGTGCGAAGTATGAAGTAGGAGGAGAGAGTGTTGTAGTTAGAAGAGGTAAATAAGAAAAAAAGGAAGATTAGGAAATCAAGATTGAGAAAAAGTGATGCAAGGAAAAGAATCACCCCTTATATTGATATTTGGAACATGTATAGGTAAATGGATCATCTTTTAATATTTCATATGAACCATTTGAAAACACCACAGAATTAGATTTTTAGGAAGAAAAAAATAATGAAAAGCATGATTATTGGGAAATTAGTACTAAAAGTAGATGAAGTATAAAGAAGTATATAAGAACATAAGATGAATATAATAATAATTCAATATTTACAAGGATGAATAGTTTCCTAAAAAATGGGAACTTGAGGAAGAAAAGAGAATGAGTGAAATTAATGGTCCCATGAAATTGGTAAATCAATTTAGAAATGGAAAAAATATTGAAATTAAATGAAGGGATATATAAAACATTATACAAGATAATAGAATATGAAAGTCTCACCGAACCCACATTTAATTGAAAACCCATTAGGAAGTGTAATAGAATATATAATATTAACAAAAGTCAAGTCATTAAAATAATTCTTTCAAAAACACATATGATCATAATATCTAGTATCGACAATCCATATGTTATTAGGTACATGAATATATTTAGTAACAATATGAAAAGTAAAATTAGAATAAACTATAGAGGAAAAAGATGATCCAGTGGATTTAAATTTGAGAGGAAATGTATGAGTTGAGAATTATGATCAAGTAATATTTTAGGACTATAACTTGGAATAACATCATTAGAAGCCTCATTATAAATTATAGCATCAATATGAACCATATCATATTTATGAATCATAAAATCATTTTGAACCATAAAATAAGTTCTTATGGACTTGGTAAATTTATAATAAATTGGAAAATAATGAATAAGATTAAATTTATCCATCATATAAAAAGTATTCTAGAATTAATTGAAAATGTTATTAGGTTTTTTCTCTCTAGTTTCTATGAATGTATAGGCCTGGGAAAATAAGCAGTGAGAGTGGTAGAAACACCAGAGAAAGTTATAACAGTATAAGAAAGTTCCTTCTAGATCTCCTCTTGAACCGACATTAAAAAACCTTATTTAAATAAATGAAGTATATAATTGTTGAGAATATGACCATGAAAAATATAAAAATAATCCTTCAAACCCATAGAAGTTGAATAAGTAACTTATCTTTAAGAAGTTTTGAAATTTCCATGACCTAACCACGAGAGTATGTAGGAATAAAATAATACTCTCTCAATTCATTCAGAAACTTATTAATCATGGTGAATAATGTTGATACAGAATCTATAACTTGATAAATCAAGTATAGTTTCTTCTGGATCTGGAAATTTTTTGTTCTTTTTTTTCTTCTCAAACCATTCAACAAGCTGAGTCAAGATTGAAGGAGTTGTGGTGAGATATATAACACATTATAAAATTTCCTTGTATAAATATTGAATCATCCAACTGATGCACAAAATATCAAAATTATTCTTGATAGATAAAAAAAGAATTAGATGATTCAATCTTGATAAGAACCACAGTAACAAATCCATTATTTTTCTTAGTTGAAAGGGTGGTATCAGAAAACCTTAGAAATATTTAATCTGATAGTATTATTATAATATATAAGGGAAGAAATAATGAGATGGATTGAGAACTTTATCACCAAATGAAGAAAAAGAGGAATCCAAAGTTGAATTTGAAGATAAACCTTTCATGGATGAAACTAGGATCCCTCTGATACCATTTTTCTCACAAGAAAGGGATTTTTCCAAGACAGTGGATGATGTTGGGGGTGGATTGGTGGGATACACTATATAATTTACTATTTCTAAGACTATATATCTATTTTTTGAGGCTATATAGCCCTATATCCCTGGTGAGGTGCCGATAAAATGAAGAAATACTGGCAACACAATTTTGCACAGGTGAGAGAGGTTGCTTTCCAAAATGTGATCCTGTATTTTCTTTTCGAATGTTAATAAATATTCTATTTATAACTGTAGAATCACATTTCTCAAAAAGTGAGTCTTATGAGGAACACTCTGATACTAAAATAGAGGAAATAGTTTCATTTGGAAATGAACCCACCCTTGGTAATATAAACCCCCAACCTCGATCTGGTCATTTTCTACATCCCTTACTAAGATACTGACCCTTTTCATACATGATTTCAGTGACATTTACATCAATAGGGGAGGATGAGGATAATTTAGAGTTTTAGGATACCATTAAACCCTCTGATGCTAAGGTATAGGCATTTACTGAAAGGGGAGAGATCCATGTGTCCCGAACTGAATCTTATATTGCCGCTGGGGAGATTCTCTTACCTCGGGCTGACACCCAAGTCATTGAGATTGAGGACGTGGTAGTGATTGTTTTAAATAATATCTCATAGCCTCTAATTATAGTGTAGGAGGTATTTAGGGTTGACCAACCAATCATATTTGGAAATTGATAAGCGATCCAATTAAATATTTTATTCAATGTTATCAATGACACATTGTCATTAAACTAACCCTCCTCCATTAATAGGTCCTGAAAAAGATATGGGTTTGGAGATATTAAAGATAGTGTGAGGGTTATAATGAATATAGATACCCCAAAACACATGATGCCTCTTCAATAATTTCATAAAGTCTCTAACAATAATTATGGATGATATATACTTAGTGAATATTGACTGATTACTCAAGTTAATGAGCTAGTAGTGAAGTGTGTGATCATATCCCTTTCTAAAATAGATATAGTGGTTGGAGGGTATGAAACAATAGTGGATAATATACCTATTGGGCCTTCTACTAGAGTAATGATATCTAGGAAAATGAATATTCCCAATAATAGAGGTAAACTCGAATGTTGGTTATCATTAATTCTCACATACATTGACAAATAAACTTTTTCATGTGTTCGGATATAATAATATGATCATTAACTATGAAGCACCTAGAAGTTAAGGATACTCTCCTAGTGTCAGAGTCATTAGAGGAATCATAGATAATAGAAAATATCAATATCATGTTAAAATTAAGTGCCTCAATACCAACTTATATTCTGGTCTCCCCAATGGGCTCTAGTTCAAATTCAGGGTCCCTTGCACTCCCGGAGTCCATGAGTCATATGGTGTCATAAGATATCAATTCATTGACCTTTGAGCCACTCATTGTATTAATTCACCATCCACTACCCAATAATAAATATATTTCTATCACTTTAAAGTATAATATATACTATTATAGAAAATTATATAACATTGTGAATAAGGTTCTTGATTTGTGGTAGTAGACAGAGACAGTCTTATAAGAACATAAAAGGGATGAGGTTGGTGTTCACCTTAAAAAACTATCTCAACATGATGAGATGATGGTCAAGAAGAATAAATTAAATGCAGAAAGTGTATCCTTGGAAAACTGTATCTTTTAGTGGCCAAATAGGTTAAAAAAGTAGATAAAATAGCATGAGAGGCTCATAATTTAAGTTGAGAAGGTGGGTGAGGATGCTTCCACTAGGGCTAATAGGATACTTTCAGAGGATAAGGCAAAAAAACATAATGTATTTCATGCTTCATTGAGTTATTTATGACTTGGAATGATCAATAATCCAACATTGAGATTCAATAGAATTCCTACTTTAGTAGTCTATAAATATTATGTCCTTTGATTTTTTAGTCCATCAGGAAGAGGCTCTATGTTTATGGATGTACATATTTTTTTAGTGAATGAAAAAAAATTTCATTCATGAAATATTTTTAATTTATTATCTCCAATATATATAAAATTCTAATTTTTGATAATTTGTGGTAGTCACAGATTAATAACATAATAGATGAAAAAACTTGAACTTTTTATGAGAATGGATCATTTAAATCATAATTTCCACACACTTGAGTCAATGATGACATATATTAATTAGTACATTATATTTTGAACAAATTACCATGGATGGATATAAGTAAGCTAAATATGGAGGAACATATTCCATCACTATATGTTAGAGCATGTCTATGACCCAAAAGACTAGAAAATTTCATTTCAACTTGAACATTTACTCTTAGATGGATATAGGATAACTGAATATGATGACACATTTAAAATCACTGTAATACAAGATCATTCCTTTGATAGATGAGAGTTAAATGAATTGTTATAATGAAAATCATGATGGGGCTTGGAATAAGAGTTTTAATGCTCAAAAGGGACCAAGTACCCTAAAATTACCCCTTCATTTATATCACATAAGAGTTCTGATAGACTAATCAAGAATAATTCAAATTTTTATAGGGCCATATTATCATCCTATAAGTTTTATGTATTTTTTTATTTTACCCTTAACTTGTACCTAATTCATGAATGATGAGATCCTTATAGGGAAAGAACTTAGCTTTTTCATAGGCCACCCTTTATAGGTTTTCAAACATATAATTTTTTTTACCTTTTCCTTTTTCAAGTTTTTCTGTTTTTTCTTAAACTATATGAGACATATACTTAGAATTAGAGACTCAGTTTTTGAATAGGGTGACCACTGCATGTTTTCAATCTTAAAAGTACCACATCAATTTTCCTTACAAATTTCAGATCTTTCAAGTTAGATCAATTAAATTGGTGTTTGTGGTTGAACATATTTAATCAAAAGATAATACCATCTATATAACAAGTGCAAGGTAGACCTAACATGAATTTAGAGCCCACTAATAATATAAAAAATAATTAGAATGGGTGTACATACTTTAATATCTTCAATCCTTACACCTAAAGTTGTTGGGGTTTAGGGTTTTACAACATTGACCAAAATATGAGGTAGTATTTATAGAAATGGAAAGGTAAAGACATCATTAATTAAGAGACCAATTATAATACATTTCACCTTAAGTATGGGTGAGTAAATTTTATTATCATGACACTCGAACCAGTGAAATTGATGTTTATGGTCAAACAATTTTACCAACAGTGGCTATAGATTAAGGTCACACATCCATAACTTGGTAGGTGAGATGGCATGTATATCTAGGGAAAATAAAACCCCATATGAATTGAGATCCTAATGATAATACATGCCACCTTAGGGAGGTGTGTGATTTTAAAACTCAAATGGGGATCAAGATCTAGGAGTATCCTAATACATCTGAACAAGGAATAAAAATGTTGTAAATCATAACATGAGGTATTTGAGTCAAGGAGTGATGAGATGGAATAATAATACTAAGGATGACCACTGACCAACTTTGAATGATGGGTTCCAAAATAATATTTCTAAGGGAACATGGGGTTATAGTGCCTTCCCCTTTAGATGAAAACATTCATTTGGTTAACAAGATGGATATGAGGCATGTATATCATTACCAAGAAGAAATGTCATATTTGGATTAGATACAATCATTACAAATAGACATTAATGTTTTATGGGGACTATAGATGCCAAAAAAGTCTGTAACTCCTAGAGGAAATTTTGAACGGATGAAGCGAAGTCATATTAGGACTCAGAGGCCCAGTCCGGAGGACCTAGAAGTGGTGCACAAATTTAAAGGGCACTCACGTGAAAAAATGTTGTTCGTAGGAAGGCCCCCTGGGATTTGAGAAAAGGAATTGGCACGACACGCAATTTTTCGCCCCCGGTTCTGTGCGGGGAATCCTTGCACATCGACGGGCCCTAGCGTGGAAGATTTCGCGCGCCACCCTGTTTCCGCGATGGCGAATGCCTATAAATAGAAGGCGACCCAACCATTTCAGGGTTGAGGAATTTGGACCATCTCTCATTCATGAAATTCGGACTCCCATACACGCAATATATCTTCTTGGTAATCCACCTTTTCATGCAAACATGCCCCAGGGTTTGCCTTTGCGTGCAACCCCACTGGCTTAAGTGAATTTTCTAACTCCTCCAGGTTCTTCCTTTGTGCGCAATCCTTTCCCCTTGCGCACAATCCCCTCCAATTTTGCACAATCCCGTCAAAATTGAATGCAATCCCTCTATTAGGTTTTACCATGTATTAGGTATCAGACATTTCCCCCACGTGCAATCCAATCCCATTACGCGCAATCCCCTATCCACGCACAATCCTCTGACCCAATTGCACGTCATCCAAGTGTTTTGCACGCAAAACCCAGGACCCCTCACCTTGACACCCCCGGCTGCCTCTCTGCGTCAGCGCCCAATGTATTCCATACCGGGAGTGCACGCCATGCGTTGTTTTCCTGTACGGTCTTCCAGGCTCGTAAAAAGTAACCTCAAGGTCCCTTGAGTGGTGTTTCCCGTAGCGTTGCTTTGCCTTATGCTTCTTCGCATAGGCATGCTAACGGCTATTTCTTCTTCACATAGCCACGCTAACGTGGGCCCCTCAATGGTTTGCCCTGCGACCCCCCTTCACTACGGCCTTGCCGATGCATTCCCTCCCACAAGGGGTAGAGGGCGTTGGGCATGTAAGCCCTAGTGTTGTGGAGCGAACCCACATCGTCTGAGCTGTAAGACGTTAAACTGCCAAACACCTCGTCCTCAACACATGAAGTTAAACTGTGGTCCGACCCCGTGCCTCGCATGCAGGGTCTCCCGGCTTGGACATTCTTTAAGCCTCTCATCTCCATGGGAATGGAATCTTCCTTGCATGGAACGATATCCTCCTTTTGGAGTGGCGTTTGTCCACGGGGGAAGGGCTGCCTCAGAGCGTAAGCCCCTAGCCTCTCTTGCGGAAGTTTGCACCCATGCACCTCCTTGCTTCCCAACTACCAAGGCCAATGGAGTCCCTCTCCAACTATTCCTTGTCACACAACAGGGCCTCCATCTTGGAGTAAGTCTTGGCACTAAGGGATGCTAACCACATGTAAGCCCATGTTTCCTCTTTGGGCTGCTCAACACATAAGCCCCTTTCCGCTTCTCATAGACGCACCCTTTGCGACGTGACTGTCTGGTCCTGGCTGCCTCTTGTTTCTCACACCGAGCATGAATCATGTGGGTTTAGAGCAAGCATCGACCATGAAATCCTCCTATGGACCGCCTCAAAGTGTAAGCCCCATCCCAGTGAACTATAGGTTCTTTGATCCGTGCTAACACATGGTACATAGGAAGCCTCCACGTGGTTCAAGCCCACCACCCATTCATTCTGATTTCTTCACATCGGTTCGCCAACACTTTGGGACACCTCAGAGCGTAAGCCCCAAATTGCTCATCCCTCATGATTTTAAATTGTATGCCCTCATCCCATATGATGTTAAACTGTATCTCGTCCCGCATAAACATAAACTGTATGCTCTTGTCCCACATGACATCAAATTGTATGCCCTGAACTACGTGTACTTTGATTCATGCTAATTCATGGTACGTAGGAAGCCTCCACAAGGTTCAATCCCACCACTCCATTATTCTAACGCCTCTACATCAGTTCACAACCACTGTTATGGGACGCCTCAGAGCGTAAGCCCCATACCCACCATCATGGGCCGTCTCAGAGCGTAAGCCCCATATCCAACACCCAGGTCTCATCATGACCTCTTCCTTGAGCCCACGTGCCTCAAGAAGATCATGCCCTAGCCCGGAAGTCTTACCTCCTCCAGGCTCTAATCCATGCATTCATTCTCATGTGTTGCCTCTTCAGGTGTCCCACCATATCACCAAACAACGCAGAAATTGATTCCCTGCCATGGGGATACGTAAGAATCCTCCATGAGGTTCAAGTCCCTCTACACTCCATTACCCATTATGATCCTTACTTGGGTCACCACATCCTGGTGGGATCATGCCACCTCATTCCACTCATTAGTATCTAGGAAGCCACCCACGTGCTGGCCCCAATATTGGTGTTCCCCCTAGGGGGTCCTTAAATATGTTCCACTCTCAGTGTTCTGATCTATCTGATCCATCTTCACAAGACGTTAAACTCATGTCATACCCCGTGTTAAACATGGGAAGCTGAGGAAAACCTCAGATGGCACATAATTCCCCAAGTTCGATGTGGGATGCCTCGGGCTTCTGCACCCTCGATAAGCCCTATAATAAGGGAAAGAAGATATACATGCTAATCCACAACATCAAGGCATGACAACGACACCCCAGAGTGACCATTCTCCTCACCAAAGGTTGCTGCCCTGACCAGACCCCTTAGAGAATCTTGACGGAAGCAACGTAATTAACTGGCGTCTATGCAGATATGGCACTGGGAATGAGCTTCACGAACCCATCTTAAATCTATGAGGGAGACTCAGACAAGGTGATGAGCTCTGAGGAGGAATCCACAAAAGGAAGAACCGACATCCCATCATCCCAGTTTCGATCAAGGAGAAAACATCCCTGAACAAGGAACAGATGACGCCCGCCTTTGGAAAGTGGGAATGCGGGGAAAAAAGCCACGCGTCCTCCCCCTATGTGACAGACCCAAGCACACCCCGGTGTAAAAGCGTCAGAAAAAGAAATTTGTGAACCTGACGTGAATATCTTATCCTCAATATGGGGACTGGTAGCATTTAGTGTCGGAAGATTATCATGTCACCAGGTCCGGGCACCTAGCACCGGGATGTGAGACCCACCAGGCATTGAGGCAGTCAGGATGTTGAGAACTCTATTCTGTAACGTCGTCAGCATAGATCCCTCTCACCGACCATGGAAGATAGAATGATGCTAGGAAATTGGTTGTCGATTTAGTTTCCTATTAGTATTAATGGGTTTATCTCCCTTTTTCCAGGAATCAGATCGCTGAATCTGGAGCTCGATCGCCACCTGCCCACTGGCGCAGGGGTAGGGGCAGTACCGATGCAGCCACCCCGCATGGTCCTGCCTTTTCCACAGCTTTTCCGGATCGGACTGCCGCAACTACAGGTCACTCACACCCCCTCTCCCCATCAGAGATCATCCAACAAAGGGTGATCAATGACCTGGTTCGTAGGTATGAGGAGGAAGGGGTCATCCCCACCAGGGACATGTCCCGTTTGGATCTAGAGGTTGTAGCACCTCACCACCATCACCGCCCTCGAGGGCCATGTACGGAGCTGCTGATCCCCACTCCGACGTTCAACTGTTGCGGGAGCCTATCCCCAGAATGCCTCGACACTGCCCTCCCCTACGCCAATGAGGTGGGGGATGTCCGGGTTCGCCCGATCAGAGACCCATCCCAGGGGTTCACGGCAAGGGCCCCCACCAGGCTACATTGACGCTGCCTCCCGACTCCCCGGGCCGAGGAGCAGGCAATCTTCGTGCCCATACCACCTGCTCCAACCCACCTGACCCGACGCTAGCATCGGGCGCGACCGGAAGAGAATGCCTGCCCTGGGGCACAAACATTAGCAACCATTGTGTCCCAAGCCACTGCTGACCCCTGTTATCAGACCCCCGCACATGTTGAGCAGGGGAAGTTACATGCCCAACCCGGACCGAGGTCCCAACCACCCTGCAGGTAGGTTGGGTTAACTCTCCCGATCACTGGCACAGGCAATGGCCACCGCAGACCAAGTTGTGGTAGGGTCATACAGCATGAAGGCCCACTCCGTGCCACTGATCTGGAAAGAAAAATACTTCCCCATGACAGATGCACTCCGGGTATGGATCTTTCAAGCGCCCACTACACTGGGTATGGGGTCACTTCCCCTACCGCTGGTCGGGAGTATGGAGTCATTGCATATCCGGTCACTCGCCCACATGGAGGTCCTCCCCATGTCCCTTTTGACATTTGTCCCAGTGCTCCTCGCACCTCGGCCTCTAGTCCTCCAGGCCCCAGCACTATTGCAGCCAGAGGACACCATGACGGAAATCAACCCTGCCCTGAGAAGCCACCCTGTGGCAGGATGGCGGTACATCATCGCCGTAAGAGGAATGTCAGGGAAGTCTGGACGAAAATCAAACCAGTCCGTTTCTCGGACTCTGAGGTGGAGTACGACTCAGCGATGGAACCTTCCCCCCAACCATTTGAGTTGAGGGAAGGGATGCGGATGCAGCACGTTAGTCTCGTACTCCCCGCATGAGAGATCCACATGATTCCCGCCTCCCTCTGAAGGTATGTCTAGGAGGATGAGGACCTGTCTTACCCCCAGGGGTCAAACCCGCAGTTACCTTTGGCCTCTCCGAAAGCACCTTCCACCTTGGTCAAAGAGGGGGAGAAATTTTCTGGGGACCGACAGAAGAGTCACGACAGGACACACCCTCAACAAGTACCGACACTGTGACAGGAGACTTGTTTTCCAGCCCATCCTATCATGATGTGGTAGCTAGTACAATGCAGCCCTTGGAAGAAGACTTAGGGATCGACTGCCAATCGGCCTGCTCGCCGTATTCTCCGCCGGCCAGCCCACCGGCCCCATGGACTACCTCAGCACCGCTGCCAGTTCCCTGGCCATTCTCAGTTGACCAGCAGGGGCAGCAGGGGCCGGATCCCAAACCAGAGTCGTGGATATTTTGGACCGTCCTCCCAGCAGGCCACTTCCCTAAGAAGTTTTGGCCGGTCGCAGGATCAGATTTTGATATACTAGAATCACTCACCCTGGGAGAGTTTAAATGTTTCTGCCAGACTCTACGGGTGACTCACTCCCATCTTCTCCATCAGCAATCACCTTATCCCAGGAGTCAATCACATCTCGAGGATATCGTCGAGCAATGTCATCGGGTCAACCTAGCTGCACTCCCCGCGGTTCAGAACCCCAAGTCACTTGGCCACCACAGGGCTCTCCAGCAACAATGCGTCCATATTTTTCAAGTACTTCGCAAAGTTATCAAGGATTCCACCTCCCACGTGCACATCCATGGATGGGGGCAGTACGCTTCCCTTTTTTTCAGCGTGATTCATCGACAACCCAACTCACTGGGTGGCTGTGAAGGAATTCCTCCAAGGGCTGTGGCGGTCGACATGGCCGACCTTTCGGGAGAGGGAAACAGTGAGGAACTTCTCAATGGGGACTCAAACCCCAAGGATAGGCCGCTACTGGACCCATCTGGGAGAATTACTTGCCAGCAGAGGAACCTCATGGGCCTCTCTACACCCAATGAGGCATTATCACTGAGCCGAAACGTCGACAAGGGTAAAGAGCACGTCAGGGATGTCAAGCTTGCCGACCCATCTGCCTCATTGCAGAAGGTAGAGGAGATCCCAAGAAGGCCACGCTGTGCCAACAGCTTGATGAGAAGAAGTGGTAGGTTGATAAGCTCTTGGCTGAATGCATTACTGAGTGGTGGCCTGATTATGGTGATCCTAGGCCAGGACAGCTGGGGCAAGAGAAACTACCCGTTGATGAGATTCTCCTGGGCAACCACGATCATGCCATGTTTTCCGACAGAGGAGAGGTTGGAGCTCATGGATAGAGGGCATGATATGTTTCTCCGAACCATCCTGAGCATCGTGATCACCCGAGGGACCCCTCTTAGTTTCCTCCCGTAACCCCAAGAGTCGCTCCGCTAGCCGTCATGCGAGTTGCTGAGCTTGACTACCGGATTGAATATCCTAATAATGCACTTGTTGTTTGAGATCCCTGACATGATAGGAACCCATGTCCGAAAAATGCGATGGAGGCGCTCATCGCCTGCTTAGAGGATTCGGAAACACAACAGGTTGCAATCCCACCGGACGACAAGCCATACCCAGCATGGGTGGATGACATGCCAGCCCCGCTGGGATTTGGGAACCCCACTTTCGCCCCCTTTAACGGGACTAGAGACCCACCAAAACACTTGGACCACTTCAACTCGAGGTGCATGCCTATGTTAGGAACTCCGGTGCACCAGGAGGCCGCCAAGCTCTGTTGCTTCATTCAAACACTAGAAGGGCCAGCATTCATCTGGTAAAGCCAGCTCCCTGTCGGATCTGTGACTAGTTGGGAGGACCTTAACAGGAAATTCCTCTACCAGTTTAGTTCCACAACCTGGAAGACGAACATCGCAGACCTCTTCAGGAGTAAAAAAAGGCCTCATGAGCGATTCACGGACTTCGTCTCCCGGTGGAAGGGGCTCACGTACTCCCTTGACATGCCACTAACTTAGGAAAAATTACTAAAAATGTGTGTAGGGAACATCAAGTTAGAACTGGTTCCTTCTCTGATCACTCAAAATTACCCCGAAGGGTTCCGAGACTTCTCATACAAGGCTCAGTGCCTCGAAGAATCCCTATAACAGGCCAGTCAGGCACTCCCGCCGCCTCCTATAATCCCTGCAAGGAGAGCCGCCAGAGCCGAGCCCGCTGTTGTGGCCCAGATAGAGGCTCCCAGGCAGCTAGAGTTGCTACCAGTGAGGCTAGCTCCGCAGCCCCATAGGGGCCCACCCCCACGGGCACAGCCTCCGGCCTAGCAGCGAACGCCTCAAAATCGACAGACACCTCTGCGTAACGCATCACCACCACCTAAGAGAGATAATCAGGATCTGCCTCCTCGGCATGCTCCTCTGGCCCCTCATTAGGGCCAGCCTCTAAGAGCCCCCTTTCCAGATAGAAGGAATCAGACCTATTCATTTGTCGAGGCCTAGGTTCCCGGTTACTTCCATAGTGCTATGGAGCAGAGAATAGTGCAGCTTCTTGAGTGCCAGAAGCCAGAAGAGGCGCATCTCACTGATCACCCTAACTACTTCCCTTATCACCAGACCCTAGGTAACACCATCTAGCAATGCTACGTGTTCAAGGACTGGCTCCAAGACCAGATTGACAACAATATAGTCAGGTTGGGCCCAGCCCCGACACAAGTAGTATGTGTCTTTGTGAGACCAGGGGGTGGTAGTGGCAATGAGGATGAGTGGCAGCAGGTTTCCGACCATGGGTCCCAGAATTACAGTGAATGGATGGCCTGCAAGATAGTCGCCCGCACCCATGGCATCATCTGTTCCCACCTAAATCAGCCAAATCCCTCAGAATCTGTGAGCGCTACCTCGACATCATCATCCCAACCTACCTCTACCCAGAAGAGAAAGCGACGATGCAAGAAGAAAGAACATGCCCTACCAATTCTGTCATTATCTCGAACTCTTTGAGATTTTATTCCCCCATGAATGGGGATCCCTCCGAGACTCCATCCAGTAGTGGATGACTCCTCGAGCGAAAGTTTGGGGTACTCTTCGGTTGACACCATAGAGTTGGTAAATCCCGTTTTGACTCCTGATGATGAGGAACGCCAGGTGGACCTTCCCAATGTCCCCAGCCATCGCCAACATCGGCAGAGCCGTGGGTACACGAATCTCCAGGGCACGGTATTTGGCACCTCAAGCTAGGCCGTGAACGCCACTGAAACTAGGCAGCAATCCCAATACAGAGCTCAGCACACGCGGCCCCTTTATCCGGTGTCGACAGGTTCGCCTCCACCACCGTTTGTGTTGCTGGATCATGCAGAACTGCCTCGGCCATGCCGCAACCAGCTCTTCCCTACTACCAGCCGACCCCAGCTCTCCGGTCCTAATCTGGAATCCTTGCTCCGGGCTTCAACTAGTGGACAACCAAATGTTCCTAGTACTAGTCATCCACCGGTCCCGCCAGCATGTCCCGTCATGCCTCCAATCACAGAGTGGCCTCCTATAAGCAGAATCTCACATTTGGCCCGAAAGTATGATTTTCTGAAGCACCTGACCAACATTCCAGCAAGGATTTCTATCCTTGAGGCTCATCGCCTGTTGTTCGAAATGCGTGAGGCGCTCGCCGAGGCCCTAAGGAGCCCCCTCCAGTTTGAGACGGAGGTAGCTGCTGCAGAGGCCTTCCACGCTGAAGCAATTGAGAATGCTGAATTTTATGCGATTATCTCATACTCTGGTGAAGATGAATACCCTCCCATACAGGGGAACATTCGCCCATTGTACATCACCGACCAGTTCAATGGCGTGGAGGTCTGATGCTGTCTTGTTGACACGGGTTCTGGGATTAACCTAATCCCAAATCGGAGACTTCGGAAGTTGGGGTTGTTTGAGGACGATTTAACTCCCTCCAACCTCAGGATCCAGGGGTATGATAGGACCGAGCAAACTCCACTCAGAAAGATTAGCTTGAAGACCCAGTTCGGTGGCCTAGTTGCCAACACCGAATTCATGGTTGTCTCTCAGGACACCGCCTACAATGCATTGATGGGCAGGTTGTGGCTCCACCTTTAAACAACGGTCCCCTCATCATATCAACAGTGCCTGAAATACTCCCTTAAGGGTCGAGTAGGTGTGCTCCAGGAAGATGCGTCTCCTTTTGCCTCTTGTAAGGCCTGTTATCTGGACTCCGACTATTACAAGAGGAAGGAAAAGCAGATCCAGGAAGGTGAGGTCGAACCCACCATTGTCACAAGTGATCCCTGGGCAGGTTTGGATGACACTTATGTCTTCCCAATCCATCAGTTGGAGGCCACAACCCCCCAACATGGGACATTTCTTTGTTGTTTTAGGTACCAGAGGAAGGCATATTTCTGGGTCCAAGTGGCGGAAGGAAATCACCTCATACTCCTACACCAACCAGGATTAGGTGATCCCTAGGCCTCCTACACCTATACGATATCAGGATGTTAGGCTCATGGAAACGGAAGTACGTCATACGTGTCTCTTCCACCGGGTCGGGATTGACCGGCTCAAGCCAACGTGCCACTACTGCTTTGATGTCACAAAGAATGCCCCCTTAGGCCGAAGGCCAGATGGGATTGGATCAGCCGCCTTTGTTTCCATGGTATCCATAGTGGATGAGTCTCCTAACATGATGACCACTACTACCCAAGCTGGCACCAGCTTCCCACCAGGGCCTGGCAGCCCCGAAATGGCTCCCCCCATGGATGATCCCTCCACAAGTGGGGATAAGGACATGGAAGATTCACCCCTTCCTTTGAGGAGGGTGTCTCCACCATGGTCGATGAGTTAGTTTAGGTAAACCTAGGTAGCGAGGCGGACCCAAGACCCACATTGGTCAGCGCCGCTATGCCCCCTGAGGAGCGGCAACAGTACGTAGAATTTATTAGACAACACCATGATATGTTCTCTTGGAGTTATGATGAGATTCTAGGATTAGATCCTCAGGTAGTCGTCCACAGCCTTGGCCTTCCAGAAAACCATCATGGGTTCATGTAGCCTCCAAAAAAGTTGAACCCTTCTCACGGTTCCATGGTTTAGGCTGAAGTTGATAAGCTCATGAAATCTAACTTCGTCAAAGAAGTTCATTACCCCCAGTGGCTAGCCAACATTGTGCCGGTTAGGAAGAATAAGGGACAGATCAGGGTCAGTATCGACTTCCGTGACCTCAATCGCCACTGTCCAAAGGATGATTTTCCCCTTCCAATGAGAGAGTTGTTGATCGATGCCACTGCCAGGTTCCAAGCCCTCTCCTTCATGGATGGGTATTCTGGGTACAACCAGATTCGGATGGCCCCTAAGGATGAAGAGTTCACTACCTTCAGGGCTCCCCAAGGTACTTTATCCTACCAGGTTATTCCCTTCGGCCTGAAAAATGCGAGTGCCACCTATCAACAGTCCATGCATCTCATATTCAATCCGATTCTTGGGACACTGGTGGAATGCTATGTGGACGGCCTGGTGGTTAAACCTCGCTAGTTCCAGGACCATCTCAAAGACCTTGAGAAAGTGTTCGGCTTTCTTTGTTCTCACCACCTAAAGATGAACCCATTGAAATGCACCTTCAGGGTCACCTCTAGGAAGTTTCTTGGCTTTGTTGTCAGATACCGAGGCATTGAGATCGACCTGGAGAAGATCAAGGCCATCAGCCAGATGCCTCCCCCAAGTAATGCTCGGGAGCTCAGAGGCCTCCAAGGCCACTTAGCCTATATACGCCAATTCATTGTGAATCTGGATGGAAAATGTAAGCCCTTTTCCTAGCTCATGATGAAAGGCGCCACCTATGAATGTGACGAAGAGTGTCAGATCGCCTTTGAGGAAATCAAGATGTATCTACTCCAACCTCCAGTCTTGATGCCAACTGTTTCTGAAAAGCCACTGGTCTTTTATGTGACATCCCTAGAATGATCCCTCGGTGCACTTGTCACCCAGAAGAACAATGAGGGAATAAATAATAGCCTCTACTACCTTAGCCACATGCTCCTCGATACAGAAATTAGATATTCTCCCATCGAGAAGAGCTGTTTGGGGCTCGTATTTGGCATGCAGAAATTGCGGCACTACTTGCAGCACCACGAGGTACAACTGGTCTCTCGGGTAGACCCGTTGAAATACATCCTGAATCGAGCTATGTTGACTGGAATACTGGCGCGCTGGGTGGTGATCCTTCAGTAGTGTGACATCAGGTTCGTACCTAGACGGCTATCAAAGGATAGGCATTGGCAGACTTCTTAGCTGCACAACCAACCTTCGCAGATCTGCCACTGGATCTAGGATTTCCTTATGAGGTAATCCTCTCAGTCGATCATGCTATCCCATGCTGGCAGATGCACTTTGACAGTGCCTCTTAGAGCCCCACCGGTAGAACTCTCAATGATCCTAGGCTCAACAGAGTGGGACTGGGTGTCATCTTCATCAACCGGAGCAAGCTGTTCTGCCATATTCATTCTTGTTGTCAGAAGGATGCACCAACAATGAGGTAGAATATCATGCCCTCATCACTGGCCTCGAGTTGGCTCTCGAGATTGACGTTCCCCATCTGCATGTGAAAAGGGACTCCAAGCTAGTCATCAAGAAGGTCAACGGTGACTATGTTGTTAGAAAGCCAAAACTCATGCCATTGCTGGAGTGCACCCTCTGTCTAATGGCTAATTTCTCTTCTCAGCTGGAGGTCATTCATATTCCCCGGTCACAGAAAAGTCGAGCAGATTCTTTGGCCAGCCTGGCTGCGTCGGTTGCAAAGCCCGAATAGAATGACCTGATTATCCACGTGGCACACCGGAGAGTCATTGCTCCCATTATCCTGGAGGATGATCATGGCCGGCAGGGGAACCATCTTACCGCTGGTGCCCCTACGTCAGGTTCCCTAGGGACTTCAGATGTGGTAATTGAAATGGTTCCTGACTGGAGGAATCCCTTGGTTGAATATCTCCAATACGACAATCTTCCATCGGACTGATCCGAGCACGAGTGAATCCGACACCGCGCACTGCAGTTTACCCTTCATAGTGGTCCCAACCTTGAGCAACTCCTTTACAGATGCAGATTTGATGGTGTTCTCCTCTGTTGCCTTCATGGCGTTGAGATCCCTCAGTTCATGTAAGAAGTGCATGCTGGTTCCTGTGGCGCCCATCAGGCCGGGTCGAAGTTGTCCCACCAGATTCTGAGGCTGGGGTACTTCTGGGACTCCATGATCTATGAATGCATTGAGTTTTCCAAGAGGTGTCATGCGTTCCAAGTTCACGCTAACTTCGTGCATCGGCCACCAGAGCCTCTCCACACTACCAAGTATTCTTGGCCCTTTGTAGTCTGGGGGTTGGATGTCGTATGACCTTACCCGCTGGCGACGACCCACCAGTGCCAGTTCATTCTGACTGCTACGGATTTTGTTTCCAAGTGGGCAAAGGCAATTCCACTCAAGGAAGTCAAAGATCATTCTATCGCTAAGTTCATGAGCTCCAACATCATCTATCGATTTGGAGTACCTCACGCTATCCCCACGGATAACGGAACCAACTTTTGATCAGCCGAGATGAAGAAACTGTAAGCCAAGTACAACATTCTCTCTAACCATACCTCCCTCTATCACGTGCAGGTGAATGGACAGATCGAGGGATTTAACAAAACCCTCTCTAATATTCTGCAAAAGATGGTTGGTCAGAACAAGAAAAGTTGGCCAAACAAGCTCCCCAACGCTCTCTGGGCTTATCGGATGATGACTCACAATTCCACCCAGGTGACTCTGTATTCCCTAGTGTACGGAGCTGAGGCCATCCTTCCTATCAAGATTCAGTTTCCCTCATTGCGCACCGCGGTCTATGACCAGCAAGTGCCGGATATAGTTGTCGAATTCCGCTTAACTGAATTTTAAGCGCTGGATGAGAATAGGCTTCGCGCTTTACATAACATGGAAAGGAATCAGAGCAGGATGGCTCAAGCGTTAAACAAAAAGGTTCTCCTTCTCTCTTCCCTGCAAGGCGACCTGGTACTGGCTCTCAGAGCCCCAATGATTCCCGGTAGGAAACCACTCAAATTGGATCCCAAATTAGAGGGACCTTTCATCGTCCATAAGGTCTATCCCAATGGTGTGTATTCCCTGGTGACTATGGATGGAGAGCATGTCACTCCTCCCACCAACGCCAGGTTCCTCAAATGGTATTTTTCCTGAGACCCTTGGATCTGAGTTTTATGACCTTAAACTAAGATCCTTTCGGGGTCCTGCATGACCCTAAACTGAACCTGGTCCTGTACGAACTTAAACTACACTTGGCCCCACATCTGGGCCCATTGGGTCTGAGTTATACAACCTTAAACTAAGATCCTTTCAGGGTCCTTCATGACCCTAAACTGCACCCAATCCTGCATGACCTTAAACTACACTTGGCCCCACATCGGGGCATCCCTGGGTCCGAGTTCTACGACCTTAAACAAAGATCCTTTTGGGGTCCTGCATGACCCTAAACTGCACCCAGTTCCGCATGACCTTAAACTGCACCCGGTCCTGCATGACCTTAAACTAAATTTTTCACTACATCTGGGCCCCTCCGATCCAATTTCTAAGACCTTAAAATAAGACCCTCATGTTCTAGCATGACCCTAAATTGCATGACTGTCCTCACTACAAGATGCTGAATTGCAAGCTGGTTAGGAATCCGTGACTGAGGCCCAGCCTCGGGCCCCTTGGCCTTCTTGGGCCTCTCAGCCCCAGCCTTCACCCAGAGTGTGCGATGCGGTGTAGGATCATGTCCTCATTCATGGTGGGTTATCTGCCGCTCTGTACACACTCGCTTTAAAGAATACCTCTTATTGTCCTACATGACGTTAAACTGTGCTTTAAGAACTACGTGCAGCCTGATTCCCATTTTTATGGGATACGTAGGACTGCCTAAAGACCTAGATTTCAGGTCTATCCCCATATCTTAAGAGATCCCATGATCTTCTAGTCACCTCATCATCTTGGACTATCCCCCCTACCCCCCACAATGGGATATATAAGTGTGGTATAGGGTTTTTGGCACTATGCCCCCTTCCCCTGAGAATCCGCCATCTTTTGGCCGCTCTCAGACTGAGCCCTGTGACCCGTTCTATTGGTCTAATAATGTGTTCAGAGTACTCTGTTCTAGGACCTAGAGTGTCAGATTTGACTTAGACAAGTTTTCTTCCACTTCTCAAGTTTCGTGCTCCCCTTCATTCGGGCCCCCGATATGTTCTGTACCCAGAGGGACCTCTAAAAACGGCCTGGATACAATGCCTAAGGGCTCTCCTACCAACACAGGCCAACGCCCCCAAGGGTTTTGGGCAACAAATTGATAAAAATACCACGTTGTGAATATGGTCAGTGGTTGATGCTCATTTGTTTTCCCCTATCTTTAGGATAACGCGAGAGGATGCTATGTTGCGAATATGGTCAGCAGTAATCCTCAGTCGTTACACCGGCTCCTTCGGGCCCTAAATATTGGTTACATGATTCACATTACGTTCCACCCTACCATATCAAGGTGGAATCTTGACACTCCTTGCACTAGCCCTCAGTGCACCTCCACACATTAGACGGACAAAGCTGCATAACAGCATCTTTCGGGGCTCCTGCGATCTAAGCTCTAAGATTAGAGGCTTGGGTATTCTCTAGGAGACACACGTGGCTTTACCCTCATCCCCACGGGATACGAGGAGTCTCCTAGAAATTGCTTCCCGGGCCCAGCTCAGCTGGAATCTAGCCTCTCCTGCCCCCTGATTGTTGAACCCTCATAGGCCCCTTGGCCTAAGACCCCTCCCCCGGAATCGCCCGCGGTGATGATATGATGATATGACCTCATACACACCAGGTATGCCTCACCGCATCGTGTGTATTCCCTAGTTCCAAGCCATACAACCTTAAACTGTGTTGTCTGGTCCCACCACATGACCATAAACGGTGATGATATCATCTTTCCCGCATGACAAAAAAATGGCACTACATTTTGGTGACCTCCCCCTAGGATACATCACGTCAGGTATTGGTCAATTTCCATACCATTTGTCAATTCCTATTACGGCTTGATTATTGTGGCGATGCCAGGCATTCCTTCCCTAGGTCGGTCACTCCATAAAAGAAAAACCATTCACCTTCAAGGAAAAACAAGATATATCAAATTCCACTTCTTTTGGTGTGAGGGCTAGACCCGCACGTCTCCCTCGTCCTTTGCGCAGGCACCATGTATGCCACGCCACCTCTCAAGAACTACGTATAGCTTGATTCTCATACTTATGAGATATGTAGGAGCGCCTAGGTACTTCCCTGCAAGCCCAGCCTAACTTCTGTGTTTGGTCCCGCGACCTAAACATATTTCCAAGGAACGCATGGTAAGCAGGACCCCGTCCTCATTCATGTTGGGTTTCTTTGGTTACTTTACTGTGTGTCTCCTGCCCTTCGTACTGATCCTTGGTTCGAGCTCTAAGACCATAAACTAAGATCTCATTAGAACTATGTCTGGCTCGATTCCCATCCTAAAGGGATACGTAGGAACGCCCAGACCACCTGTCTTTGGATCTAGCTCGAGTTCGGCTAGTTTGTCTCTTCAGTCCCACCTTCGGGACCTCGACCATAGGACTACGTGGCATAGTGAGGGATTATGTCCTCATTCACGTAGGGTTTGTGATGACTGCACCCTGCGCACCCCATTCTAAGAATTAGCCTTCTCGTCTTATCGTCCTACAAGATGTTAAACTGTGCTTCTAGAACTGCGTGTGGCTTGATTCTCATCCTTATGAGATATGTAGGAATGCCTGGACATTTCGTCTTGGGTCCAACCCCAGGGATTACCAAATCCCGTCCCTCCTTACTGTTGGCCCCGTGGCCTGACTTCTTGGAGAGTGGTGTAATCGTAACATCTACCCCAAATAAGTCCGGGATACTCCACAGTGATGGTGGGAAGCGATAGTTCTCTCACCATAGAGGTCCTGTCTGAGAATTGGGACGATCGATGACAAGGTTGGTACATCCACCTAATGCACCTCTACCATGGTGGTGCGATTTTGGGAGTGTTGTACTTTGTTCGAACAAACCACCACTCCATATTCCACGCTTTGCGTACCCCTTTATTTGGATCCTCATCCTCTTTCATGTTCAATGGTACCCCCTAACAGTATGGATGATAGACCTTGGTCCGCCTGCAGTCACAATATGGATGATAGTCCTTTGGTCCGCCTATTGTAACATTATGGATGATTGACCAATGGTCCGCCTACTGTCCTGGGCCAATGTCCTAGAGGAATTTCATGTTTGATGGGACCCCCTAATAGTATGGATGATAGACTTTGGTCTAGCTATTGTAGCAATATGGATGATAGACCTTTGGTCCGCCTATTGTAGCAATATGGATGATAGACCTATAGTCCTCCTTCTGTCCTGGGACAACGTTCCAGAAGACTGATCATCGATATTTGAGTTAGGCCACGTGTTGTGAACATGGTCAGCAGTTAGCCCTAATTTTTTGTCCCCATTTCAGGCCAATGCGATATGGATGCTACGTTTCCGCCACGGTTAATAGTTATCATCCATCGTCGCACCCCTATAGTGTTCCGAATTCGGGTAACGTTATTCACCTTTTTCATATCCCTATGTTTGGATTGATTTCAATGCCCCTGGCACTTCCACGCTCGTGCATCAGAGCACATTGAGAAGGTGATATATCGATCGTTCTGAGGTCTTCTCCTTCGAAATCCAGGACCGATTTCAGATGCCTGAAGCTTGTTTGATGCTCCCACGAAGTGATAGATCATGGTTGAGCATATTAAACCAAAGGTACAGATTAATATATTGGTCTATACATTGGGTCAAAATTTTGAGCAGTGAAAGAAAAAAAGTTCATGAGATGGCCAAAACAGAGCCCTTAAGGATCAACATGATGGATTGATCTTTCCAACGTTGTTACCCTTTGGCTGGTAGCCTCCAAGACTGCTTCTCTCGCCTTAAAGACTCTCTCTTCATCAGCAGCTATAGAGCGCAACTCTCCACCCTTAGCATGTGCATGCGCCCGCTCGGTTTGAAGTACGTCCATCTGGTGATTCACCTCCATCAATTGATCTTGGGCGTCAGCCAGCTGAGCCGTTAGTTGTTCCATGAGATTAGAACACATTGAAATGAAGGCCTACTTCTCTGCCGCCTACCCTTTGAGGTACCGGACCTCCTGTTCTGCCCTCAGAAACGTTCGGGTGCTCGCCGATCTTTCCCGACATTGGGAAACGTCGGTGCGCTGGCTACTCTCGCGTATCTTATCGGCCATGTAATCACGGACCGTCAGATGAAGGCATTGATCGTTAGCCCCTCTGGCGCATAGGAAGCACTGCCAGGTCTGGAGTGATCCCACCCACCTTAGCCAATCTGATTGGGGCTACTTGAGAATGCGTTGGATACTCTTCCACCCTTTGTGCCGTGTCATCCAGCTCTCCTCAGACGCCTCTGAGTCTGAGTTTTCTATCTCCTCCAGATCAGCGGGTCGATATGTTGGAAAGGCAGCCAGCTGGTCGGTAGCAGGATCTGCCTCAGGTATGTATTCATGAGGAACCAGATCCTCGACGTCCAGGTGACCTTCCTCTCTCACCCTGATAGCGATGGTGCCTCTGTCAGCATCCGGCCTCTCCCCAAGGACAGCGCCGCTGATTTCTTCCATCCCCTGCTCACCGTATGTCGGGGCCAACTCAGTGTGGGAAGTATGTTCTGGACAAGGTGGTATGTTTGCCACTGGTCCGCTCACGGACGGCCTGGGCTCAGTAGCCTGACGAGCCTCCAATGTTGAGATCACTGTGCAAGGCGCACCCAGATTAGTTGGGATCTTTTGATATCAAGCACCAGTAGTGAAGCATGGGACTTACAGGAAACCAGAGCGTCAGCCTCCAGTTTTCTGGCCACTACAGGAGCTGCCATGACAGGAGACCCCTTTGCGCTTGTCAATTTAATGATGGGCATCGGAGGCCCATCCTGTCCCACCGGTTCCCCTCCTCCCTCTATTGGGGATGCCTGATCAGCACCTAGGTGCTCTTGAGTGAGATAGAGAGATGAATTATAAATTTCAGAGGAGAATCAACGAAGAAGGAAGATGGATAAGGATAGAGATGGACCTCAAGAAGTTCACTTATCTCCATGTTAGAGCCGACAATCTCACCGCTCTCATGCAAGTTCCCTTGGTGGGCTGCCCCCTGCGACCCCTCACTCTCAGGTTCTCCTTCTCCTTTACCTTCTCCTTCATCTTCTCCTTCGCCTTCATCTTCTCCTGCTTCCTCTTCTCCCTCCGACTCCTCGTCACTTTCGCTTTCTCCCAAGGACATCATTTTCAAATCATGCTCTTGGACGGGCATCACTTTCACTAGGAAAGGTGGCTCCACACGCTGACCCATTAGGAACGCGTATGTGTCCATGGATGCCAGAGAGGCATGCCACCGATGGATGTTCACTCTGTTAGTAACTCGAATGAGACCGAACTCTGGCAGCTAGATCCCATTCTACATTATCTTCTCCTAGACGGGTTCAACACTCAGTGATTTCCACAGGGTCATCCAGGCTGACCACAATGCCGGGAAAATTGTATCTTGTGAAGGATCAAGTAGGTATATTATCTGCTTCCTGTGTAGTTCCCTGGCTGCCTCGTGTGACCCCCTATGGGAAATGAGGTCGCGGCGGCACCGTGTGATGTCCCCGCTACTGAAGTCCCAGCCTGCGCAGGCCTCGCTGCCTGGGGAGCCCCTGGTTCCCCCTTCTAGCAGCACCTTGCCTACTCCCCTGTCACCTGATTTCTTGCGTGGGTAGTCTTGAGTTGCCGGACATGCTTGCATAAAATCCCCTTAGGGTACGCAATGGCCCAATGTTCGGTATACTCGGTTGATAAGCCGACGTTGACCCCGGTGGGAGGAAGGGTAATGACGTCACCAGAGCCAAAAGTGGTGAACATCAACCACATCTGGCATAGGACGTAAGGATTCTTCTCCTCTCGGATAGCTATGAATAACTTCTTCGTTATTTGTTGGTGGCACTTGAATTGCCTGGAAAATTGGGATGGCACGTAAGGCTAGCGGATCACCTTCCCGTCGATCCGAGCCATGAGCACCCCGCCCCGGATGCTCTGAAAATACTCCTGCTACTCCAGTGAGCCTCGCCCATTGTCCACCATATGGCCTACTGGGGTGGGGAACGGGCTAAAGTTGAAATTGGTGTGATTACCAATTCAGATCCTTACGCCCTCCTTATTGAGAGTCATCGGCTCCACCCCGGCGATGTTCAGTAGAGATGGCCACAGGCCATTTCCTGGTGGGCGGATGGAATTCAGGAAAGTATACCCGCCGAGATGCGCATCCACCCAGCCGTGGAAGATCTGGAAGGGCCACATACCCTCTGAGGCGACCCCCCTCATGAGATGCATCCTAGAATGGCATACAGCTTGGCCAGAACGGGGACCCATAATTTGAACCTTTTGTTGGCGGCCATGGTGCCCACCATCACCAGTGTTGCTCGACGGACGCCCATCCTCGCATCCCGCACTGGCAGGAGCCACCCGCTTAGGAAGGCGACAAGGAACCCGGCATACCGGACGTTCAGGTCTCGTGCCTCAATAACGCGGTAGCCCCACAATTGGTATTGCCCCACCTCTAGGGTCCTCCAATACGACCCATCCTTTCTCCTCTAAGCCACGGTTGTAAACCGTTTACCCCGTCCCAACATCCTGATCGCCAGGTCCTTCTCCAGGAACTGGCTTAACCAGCCCTTGTAGGCAATGTCCTTCAGGAAGTCCTTGACCCCCAGCCTCTCTTTGGCCAGATCCCGCAGGTGCCACATCAGCATGGGGGTTCGTGACCTATCTTCCCAGGTGTTCTTTGGAGGAACGAACTAATTATATTGGTTTCCCTCCAGTGGGATACCTCTGATGCAGTGAACACCCTAGAGGCTGATTCCAACTTCCCCATGGTGATGGTGGAATGTGTTGGTATGAGGAGACCATCAGGTGAATAGCTCCGGCTCGAACATAGGTTGATGGTGGAAGTTGAACTGCGACGTCTATACCACCTCGAATAGGCCAATATGCCACAACTTGGCATCAAACTAGTTGCAAGTATGGTGAACCCAGAACGCCCATGCCCACTCACTGGTAAAGATGCCCTCGAACCACAGGTCCCAATCTTTCAGGCATCCCTTAGTGTCATTCGTGATACTTTGACAGAACGTGCTTGCATAGAGGGCCGGAGAATCCTCCACGGCAGGCTCATCCCCGGTAATGGTCCTGGTCCTCGGGTTCAGGACATATACGTCCATGTTCCTGGTTTCCCTGGTAGGATGGCCATTTTTGGTGATGTTTTATCAAGGAAGATCATCCTCCCAGGTCACCCATGACCGCGGTGTGTCCACCTCGAAGCCTGGCTGAGGAACCTCTTCCAGGATGCCAAAGTTCCAGAGAGGGAGATTTTCAGACAAAGGATACTCCCTATGGGCTGGGGTCAACATGTTGAACAAGGTTAGGTTATTAGAAACGATCATTGTGGCACCATAAACCTCCTCATTCACCACCATTTCATCTCTATGAGCAGCGGATTCCCCCTCATCAATTTGTTTTGCAGCCATCTCAAATATTTTGGGAGTTGCGCAAAATCAGGATGAAGTGTGCAGAATCAGAGAGAGTTGCACGAAATTTGAATCTGTGACGTGAAATCCAGGAGTTGGGCGCGCAATCATCACACTAGGTGCAGAATATCCTGAGTAGGCGCGTAAATATGGCCAAAATTCGAAGGGAATCGTGTGCTGCCAAAGTGTTTTTGTGCATAGCCATAGAAGCAATTTCACACACGAGAGCGTTGATCCTATCATGCAGAAAAGTTTGAGTACAGAATGTAGGACCCAGCGCCCCTTTTTATAGGCAAGTCCAGGGTTCCACGCCACACGGAATGAGAATTTCGTGCCGAGTCGGAGTTTTGCATGCCCGTCGGGAATTTGCGCGCAAAATGCCTAGGAGATGCACCGCATCGGCGTTTCCCTCAGAATCTGATTGTTGTGACCTCTCACCGATCCAATTCTAAGGGGCGGGGGCATTTTTAGATGCCGAAAAAGTATGTAACTCCTAGAGGAAGTTTAAAAAAGACGAAGCGAAGTCATATTCGGACTCAGAGGCCCGGTGTTAAGGACCTAGAAGTGGTGTGTGAAATTAAAGGGCACTTGCACGAAAAAATGTTGTTCGCGTGAAGGGCCCCCGGGATTTGCGAAAAGGAACTGGTGCGGTGCACAATTTTGCACGCTCGGTTCCGTACGGGGAAGCCTCGTTCACTGACGGGCCCTGGTACAGAAGATTTTTCACTCCACCCTATTTCCGTGACGGAAAATGCCTATAAAAAGAAGGTGACCCCAACCGTTTCGGGGTTGAGGAATTCAGACCAGATCTCATGCGCACAATTCGGACTCCCGTGCGTACAAGATGTCTTCCAGGTAATCCACCTTTTCGCGCAACCTTGCCCCGGGGTTCGCCTTTGCGCGCAACCCCACTGGCTTAAGCGAATTTGCTAACTCCTCCGGGTTTTTCCTTTGCACGTAATCCTTTCCCCTTTCACACAATCCCCTCTAATTGCGCGCAATACCTTCCCAATTACACCCAATACCTCTGTTAGGTTTTTCCATGACTTAGGGATCATCCATTGCCCTGTGCGCAATCCAAGACCTTTGCGCGCAATCCCCTATCCATGCGCAATCCTCTGACCGAATTGTGCTCCATCCTAGTGTTTTTCATGCAAACCTTTTCTTTGCATGAAAAACCCAGGACCCCTCACCTTGACGCCCTCGGGTTCCTCTCTGTGTCAGCGCTCGATGTCTTCCATACCGGGCATGCACGCCGTGCATTGTTTTCCCATACGGCCTTCCAGCCTCGTACAAAGTAACCTCAAGGTCCCTTGGGTGGTGTTTCCCATTGCGTTGTTTTTACTTATGCATCTTCACATAGGCATGCTAATGACAATTTATTCTTTGCATAGCCACACTAATGTGGACCCCTCGATGGTTCGCCCTGTGGCCCCCCTTCACTATGGCCTTGCCGATTCATTCCCTCCCACAAGGGGTAGAGGGCGTTGGGAATGTAAGCCATAGGGGTGTGGAGTGAACCCACCTCGTCCAAGCTACAGGATGTTAAATTGCCAAGCACCTCGTTGTCAACACATGACGTTAAAATGTGGTCTGACCCCATGCCTCGCACACAGGGTCCCCTCGGCTCGGACATTCTTAACACCTCTCATCTCCACATGAATATTATCTTCATCACATTGAATGATATCCTCCTTTTGGAGTGGCATTTGTCCACAGAGGAAGGGATTCCTCAGAGCGTAAGCCCCTAGCCTTTCTCCCGGAAGGTTGCAACCATGCACCTCCGTACTTCCCCACTGCCATGGCCAGTGGAGTCCCTCTCCCACTGTGCCTTGTCGCACCACGGGCCTCCATCATGGAGTAAGTCCTGACACTAAGGGTTGATAACTACGCATAAGCCCCTATTTCTTCTTTGGGCCGCTCAACGCGTAAGCCTCTTTTCGATTCTCACGGACGCACCCTTTGTAACGTGATCGTCTGGTCCCTACTAAATTTTGTTTCTCACCCTGAGCATGACTCACGTGGGCTTAGGGTGAGCATCCACCATGAAATCCTCCTATGGGCCACCTCAGAGCGTAATCCTCATCCCAACGAACTACGGGGACTTTGATCTGTGCTAACTCATGGTATGTTGGAAGCCTCCACGAGGTTCAATCCCACCACCCGGTCGTTCTGACTTCTTCACATCAATTCTCCAACACTTTGGGCTGCCTCAAAGAGTAAGCCCCAAATTGCTCGTCCCGTATGACGTTAAACTATATGCCCTCATCCTGCATGATGTTAAACTGTATCCCATCCTACATGACGTTAAACTATATTCTCTCGTCCCGCATGATGTTAAATTATATGCCCTGAACTACGTGGACTTTGATCTATGCTAACGCATGGTACATAGGAAGGCTCCATGAGGTTCAAGCCCATCACTCCATTGTTCTGAACCCTCCGCATCGGTTCACAACCACCGTTATGGGCCACCTCAGAGCGTAATCCCCATACCCACCATCATGGGTCATCTCAGAGCGTAAGCCCCATGTCCAACACCCACATCTCATCCTGACCTCTACCTCGAGCCCACGTGCCTCGGGAATCTCATGCCCTAGCCCGGAGGTCTTACCTCCTCCAGGCTCCATTCCATGCGTTCGTTCTTATGGTTCGCCTCTTCAGGAGTCCCACTGTATCACCGAACTATGTGGACTTTGATTCCCTGCCATGGGGATACGTAGGAAGCCTCCATGAGGTTCAAGTCCCTCCACACTCCATTACCCATCCTGATCCTTACCTGGGCTGCCACATCCCGGTGGGATCATGCTACCTCATTACACTCTTTAGTATCCAAGAATCTGCCCACGTGCTAGCCCCAATATCAGTTTTCCCCCTAGGGGGTCCTTTAATCTGATCCACTCTCAGTGTTCTGATCAGTCGGATCCATCTCCAGAAGATGTTAAACTCGCGGCATACCCCGTGTTAAACATAGGAAGCTGAGGAAAACCTCAGATGGCACACAATTCCCCACGTTCTATGTGGGATGCCTCAGGCTTCTGCGCCCTCGAGAAGCCCTATAATAAGGGATAGAATACATACATGCCAATCCCCAGTGTCAAGGTGCACCAACAACACCCCAACGTGACCATTCTCATAACCGAAGGTTGCTACCCTGACCAGACCCCTAGGGGAGTCTCGACTAAAGCAACGTAATTAACTGGCTTCCATGTAGATATGGCGCTGGGAACGAGCTTCACGAACCCATCTTAAATCTATGAGGGAGACCCGAACTAGGTGATGAGCTCCGAGGATGAATCCACAGAAGGAAGAACCAACATCCCATCATCCCAATTTCGATCATGGAGCAAACGTCTCTGAACAAGGAACAGATGCCGCCCACCATTGTAAAGCGGGAATGCGGGGAAACAAGCAACGCGTCCTCCCTCACGTGACAGACGCGCGTGCGCCCCGGTGTAAAAGTGTCAGAAATAGGGACTCAAACACTTAAGTTATGAAATGTGGTATATGAGAAGAGGGTACTCAAAATTCATTGGAAGACTCACGTATAAAACTAACCATGCTTGGAATTTCTAAGGGGGAATGGAGGTGGATGATAATACATGGATAGGTTTTAAATATATGTTTTATACATAAATAATTATCCTATAATAACATGAATCAACCCATAATTAGTTCTTATCATTGATATTTCATCCCAACTTAGCTTCCAATATAAGAAAACTCGATGTCAACGAGTATGGACACAAGATGAGAGAGGGGTTTGAAGTTAATGGAATTTTTGGATAGATTCAAGATAGGTAATCTAGAGGTTACTATGTATCATATGAGAATATAAATCAAGGAAAAAGTAGTTCATGGAAGGGGATTATATGCAGATCACCCTCAGACATAAGAGAAAATTATAATGGTTTTATCCTAGTGGAGGGATGTTATCAAAACCCGATGTGAATCGGTAAACACATACACTAGGAATTCTTACATAGATCTAGATCATACATAAGTGAATCGGGTCATATAGAATATAAAAATCTATCTTATTTAATGTCTTGTAGGGTGGACCAATGATTCATGTAGTTTAAGGAAATGTAATGAATACTATTGAGTCGTGTAGTTTAGGGTCCTACACTAGGAATAAGGGTTGTGAAATTTAATTTGATTTGAATGGGACTAAGAGTTATCGATGGGAATTTTCCTAGAAGAGAATATCAACTCAAGGATTTTGTATTTTTAAGTGGATTATCTCAAATAAAATAATTTAGTTATTCATAGAAAATGAATACCTAGATATGGAAGGGTACAAGAATAGGATTTCATAATCTTTTCTTGAAAGTGGGTATGAAGAAAAAATGTATAAAATTGAAACCAATTGAATCCAATTGAATGGTTTGGTTATAAAATGTGTAAATCATAACAAAATAATGTTTGAGTTAATGGGAAAATAGAGATAGATGAGAATAATTTAAACATTGGTAATGGAAAGAGTACCATTGCACCATTAGGAAATAGTGCATGGGGTAAGAAGATCTACTCCATGAGACAAAAACATGCATCTTGTTAATAGTTTAAATATATTCCATGTATATAATTACTAAAAAAAGGTTCCCTTTTTGGAATCAGATACACTCATCACTAATTGAAACGAAAGGGGGGACCCAAAGGATAAACTAATGGTTTTTGAATGCCTAGATGAGAATATCGACTCAAAGATGTGGTTGATGTTAATTGGTACATCAATGGTATGAAGTACGTTTCATGAATAAAGATATGTTTAAGAAGGGTTCAATCACCGTAAAGGTTATGTCATTGTGCATTGAATTCATTTTCAATGTTAAAAGATATGATATAAGATTTTTTTGGGTACATGATCACCTTGTTAGGATTATCTACTTAATGTGAATAGGTGGCATTTTCATGAATGAATGTGAACTTGGGTAATTGTTTAAGCTCACATTTTGGTGGAAAATAAGATCCTCTCAATATATTTCCTAGACCAGTGGGTCTGGTGAAAATAACATGACTTTTTCTAAGGCCTAGTTTTATTCTCAAAAAGCATTGTTTCTTTCTCATTTACCAATCTATTTTTTTCTAATCTATGAAAGGGAATAGATTATTGACCAGATACTTGAATTTTACTCAGAATTCCCTTTATGGGGTTTTAACATGATAATAAATTATGTCTATTTTATTAATAGTTTGTGGTCTTTTAATTTATCCACGGATCCCTAAACATTATAGTCATTTAGCCTTACCAATAGTGGTTGAATTTTATGGTCATAAATATTTTAATAAGAATGAATAATTTTTAAGTTCATAAAAATTTGACCAAATGTGACATGGAATGTCAATAAAAAGGATATAAATAACCCGACCTAAACTGGTGAACTCATCGATAAACATGAAACCTAGATAAAAGAGGAATAGATAACCCATTATGAATGATATACCCCATGAAATTGTAAGTAAATTCAAAGGGGAAAAAACTATATGTGTTGTGGTAACAAAAATCAATCCATATATAGTTATTGATATAGGATGGTTTTACCCTTATATAGGCCCATTGTAGGAATCCTGAGATGAATGAGGAAACCCATACACTAGGATGGCGTTGAATATTAGATGGGAATGATATTTTCTGGTTGGGATCAAGATAAGAGATCTGAGTGTCATTACATATCCTATGATAGCAGTAATCAAAAAGCACATAGTTATATATAAAGTGTCTCTTTATATATCTAAATGTAATGTAGGAGATAAAGGGGATATTTTTATGGTAACCCTGGTGTGATAATATAAGATGAAAACAAACTTGAATTTGTAGAGTTATCATCACTCGTGAAGAATCAAGAAATGAATTTGTGGATGTACCTTGGATGAGATATCCAAGCATATTACGTATCCTGTAAGGAAATTAATCTATTTCCCATATTATCACTATAGGTAAACAAGAAGATAGGGTAAATTATAGTCTAAAACATGACTTAAATTTTTTTATCCCCCATAATAATTAAAATAATAAAAACAAAAATTTCTTTTAAACCCATAAATTGCAATCCAATAAAAATAATAAAGTAAACAAATTTTGTAGTGAAAATTCATAGTAAAAGTAACAAATCATAATATAAAAAATTATAATATAAATAACCTACCCAAAGGAAATATAAAAACAATATAAACTTGTAAACACAATTTAAATTTAAAAAATGTAAAGTAATGTTTTACAAAAAAATACTCTTTAAAAAGATATTATAAATTACTTTTTTGACCCAAAGTATAAGGGGAATCATAAAATTGATTCAATGTATCCTCAAATTTAACCTATTGAAATTTATATCTTCCAACACTTTATAATCTCTTGACTTAACCCATCAGAAGGTATCTATCTACTTCTACAAATTGGATGCTCAACTCCATCTTCCTAATGGAATCCCCCAGTCAACCTGATTAGAATAAGCTCTACTTACACAACCTAAAATCTCACTATCAAGAAGGATCAGATAAATCTATATCTTCCGTTATTAGAATACCCCATTCTCATTGGATTATAAAATTGATGAATATAATAGAAATGATTATAAATTCAAAATTAATGAGTGAAAAACGAGGTTTATAAAAATAATTAGAAATAAAAATTTCAATGATCAAAATCACTCTCAGAAATAAGAAATTGTACAGCTTCAACTAATCAATTTAAGAACATTATCAAGCTTGTTATTTGTTCTTCTGATCTCAAAGTTGTGGTTTAATTTTTAGATGATGTTGTAAAAAAATACAACATGAAGATTTCACATTCTTCAGGATCAGTTTTAACAACATTAAAAGAATCATAATCATAATCATAATCATCATCATCTGATGAACTCAACAACACTTCACATATTCTGATGAATTTATCCCATAACCACTACATTTCTCTTAAATATGGTGAAAATATCCTAGATAAAAAATATAATCCTCCATATTTTTATACTAAAATCCTCCATAATTAAGGTTATCATATTTTTTTCTACATAAAAAAACACTTAAATTCCCTTCGAATCAGAACGAGTTAAGTACTTTAGTGTTATTTGATTTTAATTGTCAAGGATAAATAATGTCTATGACTCAAAAATATCCTCCCTTTTTAAAAATCACAAAAAGAAATGAAAAAACTTCCTTTTTTGAAGAATTATCTTCCTAAGAAAGTTTCAAAACTCCCCTCACTTTGTAAAATAAATTGATTTTCAATAAATCATTCTATTAAATAAAATTTTTAAAGATGTACCCTTTTATAATTTTTTTATTTTTAAAAATCATCCGCCTTTTTAAAAATTATTGAATTTTTCAAAATCATTCACTATTTGTGATTTTTTAAAATAAATATGGAAAAGAAAATAATAGGATATTCAAGAAAAACTCTATATGAAATAGTAAAATCAATAAACATTAAAGAAACAATTTTTTTAGAAGAGAATATTCTTCAAAAACTTCTTCACGTTAATATCTTTTAAATGAGACCTTTAAAGAGAAAACAAATTCCTTTCTTTTATTTTGGATAAAAAGGATCATTCATAATGAAACATATATGGGTAAAAAACCACAATAAAATTTCAAAGTATTGAAATAGGGAAAAATCAAACGTCAATATAATAGTAATTAAACATTAAAAATTCAATGGAAATAATATATAATAAAAAAATCGTATATATTCTTTAAATATTTTATTTACAAACATCAGGTAATGATAAATTATTTTTTTAATGATTTTATCAATCATGTGCTTCAGATTCTTAATTATCTTGTGTTTTCAACAAACTTATCCTTTTATGTGGCTATCTTTATTTAATGAGAATCTATATCATAATACTTCTTTGAAAATGTTTATTTCATGAAATTTAGACTTCTATTATTTTTTTCTAATTAAAAATTTTGAGTTATGGTGAGATGATTCAACACATCAATTGATTTTGAATGATCGATAACACTATTTTCAAGATTACTTAAAAAGCCTTAAATCTCTTTGGATCTCAGGTATATAAAATAGATTTTTTTAGTGCGAAGAACATTTCTTTTCCATGGAGTTGAAATATTTATCTTGAGATTTCAAATAATTTTAATGAAAAAATTCATCTTCTGGTTATGAAAATTACATTCTTTGTGAATATTTTTCAAATCCCCTTTAAATTTTAAAACAATATCAACCATCTATTTATGAAACATTCAAACATGATTATTGAAAACAAGAGCTCATATAAAATTAAATCTTGGGTTATGTTCCAAAAAATGTATGTCGTAAAAATCAAAAAATTTAGTTAGTTAAAAGAAGAATTAATCTTCTAGTCCATTCTTTTTATTCTAAAACTTGAAGAAAATTCTGATAAACTGTCATATTTTTCTTTCTCTCCAACATCAATAAGTTGAACTTATAGATATTTCTTGGATCCATGTGAAAGATCTATAACATTGACATCCTAATATTTTTAAACATTAATTTTCGTCATACCATTTCTATCCTATAATTATTTTTATGTTTTTTATGTTTTGTTTGAGCTAGATAATGATGAGATAGATCTTAAACATTTATTTTCTTCTAATGAACTAGTATCTAGATATGGATTTGTAGTACGTGATTCAGAAATATGAAACAAATTCTCTTTAAAAAATGGTTCATCAATAACTTTCTTCCTTTTCTCAAATTTAACTCCTAAAATTTCATCACCTTATTCTGATTATTTATCCATTTCAGAATCTTCCCTAATAGAGGTAACTTTAGTGTGTTATGATTTGGTAAATGTAAATTCTAGTGGAATAACATCTAGTGAAATGACATCCATGTTCCTCTAAGTTGTTTTTCTAACTTCAATATGAAGAGATAAAAGTGATGAATATTTCTCTTGAACTTCCATCATTATCAGCTTTCCTTTAGCTTGAAAATATGACTTAATCTGGATGGGTGGATCTTAAACAACAAGTTCATTACTAATAACATATAGTATTATAGTTCTCGCTATTTGAGAATCTCTTAACTTATTTGAGTATTTATTTCTCTTTTTATTCTTAGATAACATCCAATGAGTTTCTTCCCTTAAATCCACTACTTATTCTTTATCTAAGACAAAATAAGTCTTTATAGTATCCCTATATTAATTCTTATTTTTATTTCTTCATCCTTTTCAATCCTAACTTCACTGTGAGTTTTTAATAATTTCCATAATTCTTGAACATTAGTTGTAACTCATATCTACAAAAGATTTTTCTATTAAAATTCACTTTATCCACGTTTCTTCATCTCTAGAGTTAGATGTTTATTAATGGATCCCTCTTGGATTTTTATCTTCTCCTTGGATACCTTCTTATCCTTTTACTCATCTTTCTTCATTAAATATTTTTTGATATCTAGAGTAGTAACTTCCAATGACTTATTAAAAAATTTATTTTTTCTAAGTCATAAATAAACTTTATTTGAGATACTATCTTCAGCATTGATCATATTCTCTTTTACCCTTTTAGGATGAGCTTCATTCTCAAATCCATTTTCTCTTATAATTTTCACTAGAACTATGTTCAATATCCAAGAAACCAATAAAATCTTATGATTTACAATTCCATAAAAATAGATTCAATATAACTCCAAAAAATCTTAATAAGATTCAACATTAAAATATTGATAGAAAAATCCAATATATGGACATATTAAAATTTCACTATGTCTTTATCACCATTCCAATGCAATAAAAAGGATTGAACAAAACAAAACACTATATATTTTTATAGTGACTTTTTATCCATATTATGAACATTTTTAACTACAAAAAAACTATATTTAGGTTTTTATTCAAAAAATATCTATAAAAATATTGAAGTTTTAGTGACAAAAATGGTTCACCTTCCATCGGTAGTCTCAGTAATTCAATAAAACTCTCAAAGGATAAGCTCCATGGTTTTTTAAAGAGGGTGAATGAAACACTATTTTCATCACCAAACAAAATAGATCTCAAGGTTCTATAGAACTCATGGATTACTAAAGCTAAATTCAACTCATAATCTTTTTTATGCATAATGATGTATTTATAGAGTTGTAATTTAATAATACAATTCCATAGAAACTCATGATTTATATACAAATCATGATCCAATAACCTTTCACAAACAATTTCAATTCCTAATATTTATCCAGACGAGGCCATTTTTTGAATGAAAAAACATTACTATGATACTTTTGAAAAAAGGTTTGATGAAAGAATAGAATTGAATTCATCTTACCAAATTCAGGTCCTTCTGTTTATATAGGAATCATGAGTCAACCTATAATATTTTTTGATCATCTAGGATCAAAAGTTCAAAAAAGATTCATTCCAAAATGTATGATTGAGTAAATTATTTAATGGAATTCAAATTTCAATTTCTTAAAGTTTATTTTACTTAAAATTAATTATTCTATATTTAAAGTATAAAATCTCATAAATTTTTAACATTTAGTTTAAAATAATTCTTTAAAAAATTAATAGATATAAAACAAAAAGACAAAACACTCAAGAAGTTTTATTCTGGTAAACTAGCATAATAATATTGTTCTTTTAAAGATAGATATAAATAGATTTATGTAAAAATTAAATTATTTGTAAATTAACAGATTAATTATAAATAAGTTATTCAAAAACATGAAATTATAACTACCCCCAAATAAAAAATAATTAAATAAGTATTAATAAAATTTAAAATATTCAAAACTTATAAATAGATCAACAAATAAATTAATAAATTTTTGAAAAACATGAAAATATTTACCAGGTACTAGTTATAGGTATTTATCTATCCATATGCAACAACTTCATATCTTTTGAAATTAATTCTTCAAAATATTGACATTCTTCGTACCTGAGGTATTTGTAGAAAAATGTTTTGGAAACAAAACATTTTTAGATCATTTATTCTAATAAGAATAAAATTTCATTACATAAAATCTCATGATCTTTTGAATGATTATATTTTGTTGAGAGAATAGTAATTTCTACAATGGACTCCTCTCGAAACATTGAACAAAAAGGTTCTTGATTAGAAAAAAAACAAGTTTTTTGATATTTAGAGGTTTTGGTTGTTTTTATACCAAGGATGGATATATTTATCTTGGGTATAAGTTAATTATTAATCTTATTGTAACTATTTTTTCTAGTAGTAAATATTTTTATAAATTTCTTCAAAACATCAATCCAAAACTTCAATTTAGTAACCTTTTTTTTAATTTAAACACAATTTTATTTCTTCTATGATTTTTTAACTTTTAATCATCTGACATGGAATGATCTTTTGATGATTTAACAATACTATTTCCTTTCCCATCAGCATTAAATTCAACAAATTAAATATTTAGATATTCCAACTTAAAATTTAGATTTTTATTTCTAATATTTAGCAAAACATGTTCATATGAGGTCTCATAAAAATCTTCCTTTCATTGAAGTAACTCGGGATTGAGTTCACTTTACTTTTCAGTATGTTTAGAAAATTTAACCTTAAATTTCTCACATTCATACTTTACTCTCTTTTCACTTTTTCAGTACTAGAAACATAAAAATATATCTATTTGACTGTTGGTGCATCAAAATCATATTTACTTCCAATTTTATCCCCACTTTCATCATAAAAACATTTCAAGTCAAGATTCATATTATTAAGTTCTTTAAAAATAATTTTTCTAATGAATAATTTCTCATACCTAAGAACATTATCAAAGAAACCAATTATATTTATAATATCATCACTATATTTTGATGAACTATCAGAATTTATTTCATCCTCAATAGCTCTCCATGTTTCCAGTTCTTTAAAACATTGCTTATCTTTTCTCTTAGAATACTTCATTAAAGATCTTATATCTTTCCTTTTTAATTCAATAAAATCTTATCAATTATGACAATACATTCTACATTAATAGCATATCAATCCAAAAGAATCATTCTTATCATAACTATCAAATCTATCTTTTTGGTTATACCTCTAGAGGCTCTTCTTTCCCATATATTGGATCATTATTCTAATTAACTATGTTATTTGACCTTCACTTATATCAGTAAAACAATAATATTTGGATGTACTAGGCTTATCATTAGAAATTATAGAATTTAAATATATCATAGATATTAATGAGACTCAAATTTTCTTATTTTACTTATCAACATCTCCGTTTAACTGACTTTCATGATATATTAAAGTTATTACTAAATCATCATGTCTTAACATGATAGTTTCACTGTATAATCAATAGTATTCCTCTTAGATTCTCATTCCATGTATCAATAAATTTTTCTACAAGATGGTCATTTGATAATTTCTTATTACCAAGTGATTATAAACTATTCATGATAGTTAATTAACTTTGATAAATTTGAAAATTGATTTCACATGGTAGAAAATCAAATGATTGTTAATAATACATAAGTATAGCTTGTTTGGTATCAATAATCTTTAAATTTATAAAATGGTAAACTTATTACTTTTTCCAAATTCCACAAGTAGTTTTACAAGAAGAAAATTGGATGTATGAATTTCTTAGAATTGAACAAAACAAGGTATTTCTAACATGAAAATTTAACTGAAATTATACTTTATCCACTCTCGAAAATGTCAAAACTTATTATCTTGAATTTTATATGTTATTATTAATAGAAGAATGTTTTCTAATCCAATATTGATCAAATGTGTTTTCATATAATCATTCGAATACTCATAGTCATCACCACGAAAAATAGGAGGTCTGCTTGGATTAATAATTTCTAAATTACCAACATGGATAACACCATCTATCACAAAAAGAATGTCTACCACACCATTAGGTTTAATTAATCTGATAGATAAATTTCTGATTATCTAATGGAAATAAAAAAATAAGTTATATAAATATAAATATAAAATGCAGAGACATGATTTGCTGAAAAATATTGTCCAAAATTACAATAGTTGGTAAACTATATGAGGGGGGTGAATTATAGTCTAAAATAAGACTTATAATTTTTCATATAATTCAAAAATTACACAAATAGAAACATTTATTTTTTGTAAAACCACAAATTATAAACCCACAAAAATATCAGAGTAAATGAATTTTATAGAATAAATTCATAGTTTAACTAAAAAATCATAATTTAATATACTTTTGACATAAATAATATGTAAAAAAGAAATATAAAATTATAATAAAATTGTAAACACAGATAAAATTAATAAATAATATAGTAATGGTTTAAAAATAAACTACTCTTTAGAAGGATATTATAAAGATTTATTATAACATGAACAATAAGGGGAATCATAAACAAGATTCAAGGTGTTAGATACTTTAACCTATTGAATGCTCTCTCTTTTAATTCTCTGTAAGCCCTAAAATTAACCCAGCATAATGAATTAGTTTGCATCTGAAATTTGAAAGCTCAATTATTCCTTCTAACAAAATCCCTTGATAAACCTAATTAGTAGTAGTTGTTCTTCAAAAAACTGGAATCATGCGATCATGATGGACCAAATAAATATTTTTCTTCCCCTTAAAATAACTTTATCTCAAAGGATCAAAAAATCAAAAAATACAATATAAATGAAAATAAATTTACAATAAAAGCCTTGCAAATGATTTCTTATCAACACAATTAGATATAAAAATTATAATTATTTAGATCTATCTTAGTAATAAACATTTACCTGACTTAAAGTGATCAACATAAGAAATTTATTATGCATGTTATTTATTCTTCCAGTTTTGAAGATATAGTTTAATTTATAAATGATGTTCTCATAAAATCCAATGTTTAGATTATACATTTTTGGGGATCAATTAAAATAGAATCTAAAGAATCTTCAATCTCATCTAACAAACTCAGAAAAACATCACATATTTCAATAAAGTTAGTCTAGCACCACTACTATTCTTTTAAACCAAAATAAAATATCCTAGACATAAAAACAAAGTACTCTTGATGTTCATCTTAAAATCCTCTAGAATTAATATTACTGGAGTTTTGTTCTACATAACAAAAAATCTTAAAATAAAAACCTTCAATTTATAATGATTTATGAACACGAATGTTATGTTATTTTTAAAACCAAGAATAGAGAAAGTTTATGAATCAAAAAAATTAATCCATACATAGTTCTTATCAGAGGAATTATTTATTCTAGCCCAATGTCATAACTAGAAGTGATCCCTATTTTATACCAAATATGGGAGGTTTGGGTCTTATTATATAGTGTCTCAATGTCTGTTTATTGAAAACAACCCAATGTGAATGAGGAACTACCACAAAATGGGAGCCTAGATAATGTTTAATTATGTGTTTGGGTCAGGAATGGGTGATCTGGATGTCACTATACATCCTAAAATTACTAGAATCAAGTCACATGTAATTCTTCAGAATGGGGTATTTTACCTTATTTAACATTTATGAATAAAGAACCATAATCTCAGGTAATATAAGTGAAACTCAATCCCAGGTAATGAAATTATATTTTATAAATAAAATCACCCCAAACATTTTTAGGGTCATTTAGGTTGTATTGTATGTCATGTATTTTAATGTTGTGTGACTATAACTCACATTTCAGGTAATTTAAGGTCCTACGATGAGGAACTTTACATTAAATTATTTTTATAGGTCTAGATCATGCAAAAAATATAATAGGTTCATCTTAAGGTTGATTTAGTAGGGAAAACCCAATATTAAGTAATGAAGGCTCAAACACCAAGATAAAGTAGGATTTTGATAAGTTTTAAACTTATAGTTGAGTCCAAAATAGATAATATGGATATCACTATGTACACTAAGATAACATAAATAAATCCACATATAGTTCTAGTTAAATATCCCTCCATATTAATATAAGGTTATTGAAGGGCCTGATGTGAATGAGAGGGACCCAAACATTAAGATGGAAGTGGGGATCAAAGTGGATGGGATCTACGACTGGACCTAGGTCAAGACCTTTTGGAAGAACTATATATCTTTATAAAATAATAATTAATCCACATGTAGATCTAGATAAAGGATCCTCTTAAAAAATATATCTCATGTGCAAGGGAGCATGAGGTGGCATTATTTCGATGTTAGGAAATTATGATAAACTCTGTATGAAGGAGTAAAATCATGAGCACAAGGATTAAAGCCATTGGGTTTTGTAGCCAAACCCGTGTCGATGCCCTTGGGTGTCAATATGTATCCTAAAATTTTAACACCTCTATATTTTAAAAATAAAACTATATTCGATACCGTATATGACACACAACATTGAGTTTAAACGAACCATGAAATATTATTATGTAATATTATAAATATAACCTAGTCGTTAAATTAGTGGGTATGAATATGATTAACAAAATTATTAAATCTATATAAAGGTTATATTTGTTGGGACCAAGTTGAATGGAGAAGAAAGTTTGAAGAGTTAGCCTTTGCAGAGTGTTGTATTTTGTTGTCAAAGAAGTTAAATCAATTCACTTTGTAGAAGAATCACAAATCAGACGATGCTTTGTTGGTATGTATTTTCACACAAATCATGAGTTAGGAGAACTTGTGATGCAAGCCTTATGAAGGAAAGGGGGAGAAATAATGATGCTAGTCATATAATGTTTTGATTGGAAGGAATGATGGTGTTGGGGGATAGGGAAGTTTTAGTTCCCATTGCAACTCTGACGATGACATAGCTGACCTATCAAAGGATAAATATCACGATAGTGGGATTCATGATAAGAACAGAAGAATGGTTATGGGAAGTAGTAAAGAGATAAAATGAAAAATCAATAGACAATCTTGGGATGGCAGAAAAGCACAGTTTAAGGTGGCGCTGTTTTCCAGTGTTTCCCAAAATCTAGGGCCTGAAAATCAGGAGATGGAGAAATGTGCTTGGCAATGGATGTGGTGCGCAAGATTGGAGATGGTCTATATTTTCACGTGTAAGGAGTTATTCAATGACAGAATATTGAAAAATGACAAAGGGATGGAGTTCGCGGAAATTTAGGCATGTTGCACGCAAAAATGAAGTGGTGCGCGCAATATATGTGGGTTGCGCGAAATAGTAGCGGGTTGCACGAAAAATCAGCGGGATGCACGAAAAAAAGGTTGTGCACATAATATCAGCGGGCTACGCGAAAAATGAAGTTTTTGGGAAATATTTGCATGGTGCGCAAAATTGATGAATGAATTTTTCGCACAAAAGGTGTTTCGAGATCAGAAGCTCGAAAATTGGCAAAGGCATACAATGCGCGAAAGATTAGAGCAGCATGCGAAATCTGATGTCGCAGGAAAGATTGGTTTTGCCTACAATATGGAATGCGTTGCGGGATTTTGCACACAATTGGTGCTTCATGATTAGAAGGATGAAAAATGGAAAAGGCATGAGGTGCGCGAAATATTGAAGCATGGCGTGAAATATGAAGTTGCATAAAAGAGTTTTTATGCGCATGGAGGAGGTTTTACGCGCGGATTAGTGTTTTTTGCGCGAGGTCAAAAATGCCTATAAATATGAGGCTAACCCTTCTCATTTGTTAATTCTTGACACTTAGAAGAAATACCGAGCACTGGTGCGCATAAATTATAAGCTAAGTGAGTTCCGTGAAAAGATAAAAAGTTGCGCGCAAAAGGAAAGTTGCGTGAAAACGTTTTTTTTTGCGCCAAAAGGGGTTTTTATGTGCAAGCCATTTGAATTGCGCACAAGGCACCCTAAAGGCTGCGCGAAATATCTGGGGTCTTCGCATGTATTCAGTAGTGCGTAAGAGAGTTCTTACCGGATTCTGGGTAAGAAAGTGAAGATTTGTACTTTAGAGAATACATCCGTTCAATTGTAAAGAAGCACTAAAACATTGTGTTACCCTATTTGTGCTAAGAGTGAGCACACGCACTATTGGCTTGTTCTCAAAGTGTTGTGCGAGGGTAAGGGTATATCCTACTCCTTGTATTCCACATAAAAGGATTTTTTTCTAGTGGATTGTGTGGTAATGTATTTTTTCCGTACCATACCAAGGACGTAGCTACTCTTGTTGAGTAGTGAACCTTGTAAATCTTGTGTTCCTATGGATGTGTGTGTTTAGCAGGGAAGAAACTCTTTAACAGGAGGGGAACGTTGTTTCAAAAAGGGGAAACATAAAAAGAAAAGATATCACTGATTCACCCCTCCCCCTCTCAGTGATACTTGGATCCTGATTGGGAACTTCAATTGGTATCAGAGCCAGGTTCCCTTTGTTTACTCTTTGCTGAAGTGTTTGAAGAGAAGTTGTGATGGAGAATCTAAATTGTGTGAACAGTAAGGGGATTCCAATCTTCAATGGAAAGAACTATCACATCTGGAAGGACAGAATGATGTCCTATCTTATTTCTCTTGGATATGAAGTTCTTGAAACTACAACAGATGGATTTATTGATATTGATGACAAGGTCCCTCTTACTCCTGTCGATAAGAAGAATCTTGAGAATGATGGAAGAGCTAAAAATTCATTACTCTCATAACTTTTTGAGAGTGAGTTTTTAAGAGTGAAAGGTGTCGCTACTGCTAAAGACATCTGGGATAAGCTAATGAATATCTATGAAGGAAATACAAAAGTGAAGAAGGCAAAACTATAAATCTGGAGGCTAAAGTATGAAGACTTGAAAATGGGAGAATCTGAATCTGTTGGGGAATTCTTTACCAGAGTTAATGACATTATCAGTACAATCAGATGTCTTGGTGAAAAGTTAGAAGATGCTACAGTTGTTGAAAATATCCTGAGAATTCTGCCTGACAAATTTGATGATAAATTTTCTTCACTAGAATACAGAGATCCGGAAACATTATCTCTTGATGATTTTCATAGTACTCTCATTACTTATGAGATGAGAAGAGAGAATACCATGAAGAGCAAAGCAAAAACTGATAGAGAAATGTATTTCAGGGCAGAAAAGAAAGAGAAGTCGAAGAAAATTCTTATTAATGAAAAAGATGGTAAATCCGACTCTAAAAATGAGGTATGTCAAAATTTTGATGAAATTCTATCTTTGTTTTCTATAAATGTTAAAAGAGGCACAGGGAAATACAAAGGGAAACTCCCTTTGAAATGTTTTGAATGTGGAGCAATTGGCCACTTTGCGGGTAATTTCCCTCAAAAAGGGAATGATGTCGTCAGTGATGAAGAATACAGAGGACCAAGAAGGTCATGGAAGAAATAGGGTCGAAAAGATAAATATTCTGGTAGAAGTCAGAATAAAAAGTTCTTTAAATCAAAAAGAAGAAGCTTTTTGTCAAAAGATGAAGAAGATGATGATAGCAAGACTGAATCAGAAAAATCTGCTACTGAAAAAACTAGAGAGAGTACATTTTTTGCAACAGTGAATAATGATGATTATGAGAGTAGTAGTACTGAAGGAGAAGAGACTCAAATTGAACTGTATCTGAAATAAGAGCTGAAGGAATGTTTGAGGAAGATCAGAAAACTTGAGAAAGAAAACAAGAAGTTAATAAATGAAAATTCCACAGTAAACAATCAAGAAGTTTTTACTGATGAGAAAATCAAGATGGAAAAGGAGATTGATGATATGAAAAATTCTCTTGAGAATACAAAGAATCGTAATGATCATCTTGAAGTGAAGCTGAAGGCAAAAGAAGAAGAGTTGGAACTTGTCCAACAAAAACTGCATAAAGCTAAAGAAATGAATATCAGTTCCAAAAATTCTATCTCAGAAGTTGGGGAATGTTCCAGTAAGAATGAACCAAACAAGGATCTACAAAACTTACCTTCAAAGGTTGAAATGAAAGACCAAACTGGTTATGATAAGAACAAGGCTGGAAAGACAAAGTATGTGGTCAAAATCAGCAATGCAGAAAAATCAGAAGTGCATAAAAATATTGAGTCAAGAAAAACTTCTAATATTTCTAGTACTGATGAATCTGAGATGAAGAAGAGAGTTACAAATGAAAATATGATGGTTTTTGAGAAGCGTGTTCACAACTCCATTCAGTATAAAAGTTTCATAGGTAAATATTCTTTCTATGGTTACTGCCGGTATTGTAGTGGATTTGGACACATGGAAAGTATGTGTTGGTTAAACCAACAACATTACAACTATTACAAAAGTTTTTAAAGACAGGGATTGAGGGGGAGTCAACGCTTTAAAAATAGAAGATCTCCAAATAAGTTTCAGAAGATATCTGAGAAGACTGGTGTGAAAGTTGAGAATAGATTCCAACCACTGGAAACTTATTGTGAATGATGTGATCAACTTGGAAATCTTGCTAAGGGTTGCCTTAGTGTGTTACCAGAGCAACAAAAGATTGTTAATAATCCTTAAAAGATAGAGTTTTTAAAATCCAAAAGAGACAAGTTTGATAAGTCTGAAAGGAAAGAATGCATGGTTCTCTGGACAGAACACATTGATTTGTCTAGGAAATTGGAAGAAGAACAACAGAAAGTGAAGGAAAAGGAAGAACAAAAATTACATGTCATTGAAACTGCTTTGAAAGATACAAAAGGAGAACTTTCATGGATTCTTGATAGTGGATGTTCGTCTCATATGATAGGATACTTAAAGCTGCTGAAGAATGTGAAAGACTTTAAAGAAGGAACTGTGACATTTGGAAATGATGAATCTCTAAGGATCAAAGGTGTTAGATCGGCCATCATTGGAAAAGAAAAGATGAAATCTAGAAAAACACTATATGTTGATGGACTGAAACATAACCTGCTCAGTGTGTCACAACTCTGTGATGAGGGCAACAAAGTGATATTCATAAAAGATGGATTTGTTGTGAAAAGTGTAAATGATGGAAACATAGTTACAAGGGGCCAATGTACAAGAGGGAATTTGTTCCAAGTTGGGGATGTGAAGAACTCTTGTTACATGAGTGTGGTGGATGAAAATAAATTATGGCATAAAAGGCTGGGGAACATGTGTCAAAGAAATATGTGCAAGTTATCAAAGCAAGAAAGTGTTCGGGATATGCCTGATTTATCAAGAGAAAGAGATTGGTGCTGCACTATTTGTGAGAAAGGGAAGATTCAAAAGTCTATGCACAGGAGAGTTGAAATTCGCTCAAAAAGACCCTTATAACTCATACACTCAGATATATGTGGTCCAATGAGCAAGAAATCTTCAAATAGAGATAATTACTTCATTACTTTCATTGATGACTTTACTCACATTACTTGTGTTATGTACATGAGACATAAGTCAGATGCTCTAACAATGTTTAAGAGTTTCAGAAGGAAAGCAGAGAAAGAATGTGAGTATTCTGTGATGAAGTTGAGAACTGATAATGGTGGTGAGTATAAGAATGAAGAGTTTGAAAGTTATCTTGAGAAACATGGAATTCGGCATGAGTTCAGTTCACCATACACACCTCAACAAAATGGGGTGGCTGAAAGAAAGAATCAATGTCTGGTGGAAATGGGGAGAACTATGTTACTTGACATAGTCTCTCTCATTATTATTGGAGGCAAGCCATGAGCACTGCTGTGTATATTCAGAACCGGTGTTTCTATAGGCCAAACTCAGATATGACTATATATGAAATGTTCTATGGAATAAGTCCAAGTCTGAAACACTTGAGAGTCTTTGGGAGTCCATGTATTATAAAGAAGAAAGGTGGAAATCTGGGAAAGTTTGAGCAAAGAGGAGATGACGGAATTTTTCTTAGCTATGCTTCAGAAGGAAGAGGATATAGATACCTCAACAAAGAAATAGGAATAATTATTGATTCTTCATATGTAAAAGTTGTTGAAAATGCTGAGAAAGAAAAGTAGTCATATGTTGATGTGGAAGTCGAGCAGGATAGAGAAGATTTTATTAACAATTCTGATAATGTTGTAGACTTTTTCCATCCTACTCAAGAAGAGGAATCTGACTCAGAAATATCAAGTGATGAGGATGAAGTTCAAACAACTCATCCTAGGTTGAGGAAACAAGTGGAGGCTCAGAACATTATTGGAGATAAAAATCAGAGGGTTCAAACAAGAAGAGCAATGAATGCTATATCACATACTTATCCTTATTCGAAAGTTGAACTGAATGATGTAAATGAAGCATTTGAGCATCCAGAATGGGTCCATGCTATGAATTAAGAGCTTGATCAGATAGAGAAGAACAATACTTGGGAACTTGTACCCAAGCCGGACAACAAGAACATTATTGGTACAAAGTAGGTTTTTCGAAACAAGATGAATGAAGAAGGTAATGTAATAAGAAACAAGGCAATATTGGTCTGCAAAGGGTATTCACAAATTAAAGGCATTGACTTTGATGAATCCTTTGCTCTAGTAGCTCGATTAGAAACAATCAAAATATTTCTTTCCATTTCTGCACAACGAGGTTACAAAATATTTCAAATGGATGTAAAATCTGCATTCTTGAATAGTGATCTTGACGAGGAAGTTTACATTGATCAACTTTGTGGATTTGTTATTGGGAAAGATGAAAGCTATGTGTGCAGGTTGAAGAAGGCTCTATATGGGCTAAAACAGGCTCCGAGAGCATGGTATTCTAAATTAGATACTTGTTTGAAGAAGATGAACTTTAAGAAAGGGAGAGTTGACAACAATCTCTACATCAAGAAACGTTAGGAGTTTTCACTGATCATTATTGTTTATGTCGATGATATTATATTTGCTGGAAATGATGAAAGATCATGTGAAAAATTTGCTGAGGAGATGAAGAAGTTATTTGAGATGTCCATGCTAGGTGAAATGAAGTACTTTCTTGGGTTACAAATTTCACAGAAGAAGAATCATGTTTTTCTATCTCAAGAAAAGTATGCTAAGGAAATTCTGAAGAAGTTTGGCATGGAAAATTCGAAACTAGTTTCCACACCGATTTCAGTGGGAACCAAGTTGTATAAAGATGGAGAAGGCAAGGAAGTTGATCAGAAAGAGTTTCGAAAACTGATTGGAAGTCTGCTATATTTGACTGCCTCAAGACCCGACATCATCTATGCTGTTACTTTATGTGCAAGATTTCAGAGTGCTCCTAAAGAATTACATTTGGTTGCTGGAAAAATAATTCTCAGATATATCCAAGGCACAAAAAAATTTGGAATCAGGTATGACGGCTTGAAAATATTGATCTATTTGGGTATTCTGATGCTGATTGGGCAGGAAATGTTGATGATCGAAGATCCACATCTGGTGGAGTATTCTTTCTGGGAAAAAGATGTGTTAGTTGGCATACCAAGAAACCAAATTCAGAAACTCTTATCACTGCTGAAGCTGAGTATGTTGCTGCTACTCAAGCTGCAACTCAACTAATGTGGATGAAGACTCAGCTGGAAGATCTACTTGTTGAAGTAAAGCTACCATTTCTCTTGGGTTGTGATAATCAGAGTGCAATCAATCTTACAAGAAATCCAGTACAACATTCTCTTTAAAAACACATTGATATAAAGTACCACTTCATCAAAGAGCAGGTTGAAAAGAATGAATTGAGGCTGGAGTATGTTCCTACATCTGAAACAATTGATGATATATTTACAAAACCATTACCGAAGGAACCATTTCCAAAATTTTGGTTGAAAATGGGTGTACAACCTCCTTCTCATCAAGGTTAAGGTATGTGTTTCTGTCCCCTCTCTTGTCTTACCTTTGGATAGTGTTGTAAAGGGGGAGAATTGTTTCATAAATCTATCCATAAAGAAGCATGTATTAAGGGAGAGTTGTGGGTAAGCTGTGAATTCAGTATGGAGAGTTGTGGGTATGCTGTGAATTCAACATGTATGTGTGTGAACTATTCTAACTGTTTGTTGGAGTGGCTGTAGGAAACAATGTTGATTTACAGGAAAATTGAAGAAGTGAAGAATGATGAAGCAGAAGCTTGAAAGCTGATCTGAAGTAGGTTGAGAAGAATTATTGAAGAAGTGAAGAATGATGAAGTAGAAGATTGAAAGATGTTCTGAAGAAGTATGAGGAGGTACGTTCATGAGATTTAACAGTCACTACTTTTGGACAGCATGGTTTTGATTGTCAATAATTCTTGTTTCCTACAATGAGTTAGCTCACGTAGGCTTAGAATTGTTGATAAGTAATCCATTGTGAAAGGTTGCAAAGTCAGTGATTTATGAATCTTGGTTGACAACAAAATCCAAAGGGGGAGATTGTTGGGACCAAGTTGAATGGAGAAGAAAGTTTAAAGAGTTAGCCTTTGCATAGTGTTCTATTTTTTTGTCATAGAAGATTAATCAATTCACTTTGTTGAAGGATCACAAATCAGAAGATGATTTGCTGGTATGTATTTCACACAAATCATGAGTTAGTAGAACTTTTGATTCAAGCCTTATGAAGGAAAGGGGGAGAAATGATGATTCCAGGCATATAAAGTTTTGATTGGAAGGAATGATGCTGTTGGGGGATAGGTAAGTTTCAGTTCCCATTGCAACTCTGACGATGCTATAACTGATCTATCAAAGGATAAATATCACGATAGTGGGATTCATGATAAGAGCAGAAGAATGGTTATGGGAAGAAGTAAAGAGATAAAATGACAAATCAATAGACAATCTTGGGATGGCAGAAAAGCACAGTTTAAGGTGGCGCCGTTTTCCAGTGTTTGCCAAATTCTAGGGCCTAAAAATCGGGAGATGAAGAAATGTGCTTGGCAATTGATGTTGCGCGCAATATTGGAGATGGTCTATATTTTCACGTGCAAGGAGTTATTCAATGACAGAACATTGAAAAATGACAAAGGAATGGAGTTCACGTAAATTTAGGCATGTTGCACACAAAAATGAAGTGGTGCGCGCAATATATGCGGGTTGCGCGAAATAGTAGCGGGTTGCGCGAAAAATCAGCGGGATGCGTGAAAAAAAAGTTTGTGCATGTAATATCAGCAGGAAGGGTGAAAAATGAAGTTTTCATGAAATATTGGCATGGTGAACGAAATTGAGGAATGAAGTTTTCGCGCAAAATGTGTTTCAAGATCCGAAGCTCGAAAATTGGCAAAGGCATACAATGCGCGAAAGATTGGAGCAGCGCGCGAAATCTGATGTCGCACGAAAGATTGGGTTTGCGCGCAATATGGAATGCGGTGCGGGATTTTGTGTGTAATTGGTGCTTCATTCTTAGAACGATGAAAAATGGAAAAGGCATGAGGTGCGCGAAATATTGAAGCATGACGCGAAATATGAAGTTGCATAAAAGAGTTTTTACGCGCATGGAGGAGGTTTTACGCGCGGATTAGTGTTTTTCACGCGGGGTCAAAAATGCCTATAAATATGAGGCTAACCCTTCTCATTTCTTAATGCTCAACACTTAGAAGAAATCCCAAGCTCTGGTGCGCATAAATTATACGCTAAGTGAGTTGCGCAAAAAGAGAAAAAGTTGCGCGCAAAAAGAAAGTTGCGCGAAAACATGTTTTCACGCCAAAAGGGGTTTTTACGCGCAAGCCATTTGAATTGAATGCAGGGCACCCTAAAGGCTGCACAAAATATCTGGGGTCTTCACACGTATTCAGTTGTGCACAAGAGAGTTCTTACCAGCTTCTGGGTAAGAAAGTGACGATTTGTACTTCATAAAATACATCCGTTCAATTGTAAAGAAGCACTGAAACATTGTGTTACCCTATTTGTGCCAAGAGTGAGCACACACACTATTGGATTGTTTTCAAAGTTCTGCACGAGTGTAAGGGTATATCCTACTCGTTGTATTCCACATAAAAGGATTGTTTTCTAGTGGATTGTGTGGTAATGGATTGTTTCTGTACCATACCAAGGACGTAGCTACTCTTGTTGAGTAGTGAACCTTGTAAATCTTGTGTTCCTATGGATGTGTGTGTTCAGCAAGGAAAAAACTCTTTAACAGGAGGTGAATGTTGTTTCAAAAAGGGGAAGCGTAAAAAGAAAAGATATCACTAATTCACCCCTCCCCCTCTCAGTGATACTTGGATCCTGATTGGGAACTTCAATATTTAATAAAAATGTATTGGTAAATTTTTTGTAAATAATATCGTTGTTTTAATTAAAGATATTTTGTGCTTCAAAAATGCATCTTCTTCAAAAAAATTATTGTTTTTGAGAGAAAATAATATAATTTATTTCTAGAACTTTTAGAAATATTATTTCATAAAAAGGAAATCAACTTTTAAATCATCATATCTAACTTATCTTTGGGTGAATGTAATGATACGAACCCAAGTAACCTTAAGATGGTGTTTAATTTATTATATGGGCATAAGATATAAGAAATCACATCCAAAAATACTGAATATATAATTAGTCATGGTAAACTAGATACAGACTTTAAATTCAAATTACATTTTAAACATAAAATACACAAGTTTTTTTCTTTGATAAATCCATTATTACCCTTAGCATATCTCTATATATCAATCAAAAAACACTTCCTAGAATCTTGTATAAAATACATTATAAGAAAGGGGTGAGCTTAGATTATCAATAAGGGTATGTTTATAGTAGAATATTCCATGAATAAATAAGCATAATTAATATGAAAAGGTAAATAACTGAAACACATGTCATTTAAACAATAACTTGAACATAATATTGTAAGAATAAATAATGATCAAATGAATCCATATAAATAATCACATAATATTGAAACTTATCCCTTTATATTCTATCTAATTGAATAATCACATGTACATAAATAACTAATCTCATGATGAGGGATTGAATAATTTTGTACATCTGAAACTATTAGTAGCTTTCACAAGATAGTTTAAATCTATGGGTAGAAAATCTTCTAATTTTTCCAACTTCTTTGTCTCATAAGACTTTTCGATGCATCAAGGGGATATCTATAAGTAGAACCCAACCATAACTTACTAAGTCCAATTCGTTCCTCATATTAAAGGGGTAAATCATAATCAACATAAATAATTTTATTTAAGAACTAACATAATACATGTTGATACTTACCCCTATCAACTAAACATAAACCGTCCAGAACAAGATGGTTAATGGTAATAAAATTTTACATCCTCAATCAAAGTAATCATAAACCAACCAAATAAATTGTAAATATCCTATCAATATAATATATACATAATGGATCATAAAATTTCATTAAAAACAATCTTGAAGAAAATATCCTTTACACTTTGGAAATAACGTTTCAAAAAGAAAGTTCAAAAATCATTTTGAAACAAAATTTATATGAAAGTGACATTTAAAAACATATAAAATAATCTTTAAAATATTGAGTGTTCTTGATGGAGAAAATACTATTATTTCCATACATGTTAAAACAAATATTCCTTTCACATTTTTAGTAAAACCCAAATTGTCCTTATTTTGAAAATGGAATGAATATTAATTTCAAATCAATTTTCTAAAAAGTAAAAATGTACAAAAATTTATTTAATAAATCATTTGTAAAATTATAAAACTTTTCTGAAAACATTTTTATAAAACATGTATTTTGATGGAAATATACTTTCACCCGAAGAGAGAAATAAAGTTGGATTTTCTTAAAACAAATCTCAATCTTTTTAAGTACCAAAGAGTAGGGAAAATGTTAATATTAATTGAAATTTAAATTAATTACTAGAGTAGAAGAAACTATATTTATTTTAATATATAAATATCAAATAATTCACCCATGGAAATCTTAAACAAAAACAATCTCAAATATTGATGAGATTATGAAATAAACCCATTCCAATTTGGTAACTTTTGAATAACAATCTGAATGAAATAAATAACTTCAAATTAAACTTTAATTAAAATTAATATAAATATACTCATGATATAAAATATCAAAATGGGTAGTATATACACCACACAAATGAATAAGTGGTGAATATGGCTTATGTCTCACGAAAGTAAAAGTGAGACGATAAACACTTACCTTATGTTCAAATTTATTTTTATGTTTTTGAAACTCCTATGTAATAAATATAGGTTTATTTTACATATATTAGATAAATATACTCTTGTATATAATTCCATATTTGATTTAGTTATATTCATTTTTCACCCACTTATTAATGACTCTGTTAAAATCACTATTTTGGGTGATAATTACTTTGTTTTTCATGTATGTTTTGGTTATTTAATTTTGGTACATCTAATTTTATAATGGTTAAATAATATATTAAATGTTAAAAATGAAATAAATATAATCTATATTAATGATATATTCATTTATAGAAATCTATATATGTTATATATATATAATGGATTACACCGTTCAGGGAGATAATAGGTCATACGTACGCATGAATGTTGTCTCCACTTTTTATCTATATATGGAATGAAAGAGAAATAAAAATTAATAAAAATTTATTGAATAATTATTATATTTTATATATCATTCATATTAATAAAATTACTCCTCATTACCATATATATCAAAATATAATGAAAAACATTTCACATCTCTATATGGAGGTGATAGTCCACACGTACACATGAGTGATGTTATATTTTTCCAAAGGATTATAAGGTAGGAAGTTAAATTTGATATTATATTTAAAGAAGTATTTTTAGATTATAAATATCACATATATTCATTAACTTTAACCTTAATACCTTTTATGTAAAGCTTAAGTGAAAAATGAATCACATCGCTTCACGAGCCGGTAGTCCTCCATACACATGAACAACATTATTGTATCCCCCTTGGAATGGAAAGTAAGAAGGTATATGTGATATAATAATTTAGAAATTATAATAATTTCATAAATATATTATAAATATTTTAAATCCATATTTATATCCATCATTTATTGGTTGTGATGGAAAATTAATTACATTGGTTCGCAAAGTTGTAGTCCTCCATACACATGATCGACTGTTTAATTTTTGATCTGATTGAAGTGTAGGTAAATATGGGTTGTCACATTAACATAAAACATACCATTATATATTATATATTGTTTTTATTATTTTATCGTACTTTAATATGTTTTTAATGAGGTGTAAAAATAAATAAAACAAATATGCACATTTAATAATTATACCTCCTCTTCGGAGATCCTCTTTACGTTTATACCAAATGCATTATTCAGAGGGATTTATAATACAAATAAGGAATCTAAGATATGGTTATGTAATTTAGGAATTTATTATATTATTTATTTGATAAAATAAAGGTTTTTGGATGTTTGAAGAGGTTATGAGAGGGAGTGACCTTTTATTAGTGAGGGATAGGACACACAAATTGTTTTAAAAAGGTAAAGTGATACCCATTTTTTGGTCATTACAAAATACTTCAAATGGGTAATCATGGAACCTAAGATATTATAGGTTAAAAATATTTCCATAAAATAAGTTATATATTATTTTTATGGCATTTTAACCCTTATATTATTTGTTCAACCCCCCAGTAAACCCATTTTTACCTTAACCATGATAATTAATAATTTCTACTTACACTATTAATTATGGTCAAAAAATATGTTTAAATTTTTAGATAATATAAATTATTTTGAATCAAAATATGGAATCCATTTTTCCAAATTCTATTCAAATAAGTGGTAGAATTCAATTTCAAATTAAACCACATACGCGACGAATGTGTGGTTTTCTAAAGAGAAACTTCTCATAAGTATAGAATGTTTTAATATGAAAATTAAATATGAAATTAATTATAATTAACTAAATTATTTAAATTATAATATAATTGAACTAATTTTACTTTAATACCAAATAAAAACATAATTTTACTTAGTAAATAATTTAAATAAAATATACTTTTCAATGAAAATCATTATATTTCATTATTCATCAAAAAAATTCACCTTTTTATGAAATTATCCAAAAATAACACAAATATAATTTTTAAATGTATATTAAAAAAATTAATTTTATTTTTTAAAATAAAATTTATAAAATTGGTTGGAATTAATTTTAATTTTTGTACGCAAAGCGCGACTAATCCGCCTTTCAGAAAAATAATGTTTTTTCAAAAAATATTTCATTCCCTTTCAAATGGTTATTATTGTATTTATAATAAATATATATAAATTGAATTTATTTTATACATGTATAAACCATATAATTTCATAATTTATTTATTATTATTCATAACTGTCATCTTAATGTCTAGGTTATAATGGTAATATTAAAATAACATTTTATTAATAGGGTATCATGTTTCATTCAAACCTGGTGTTGTGTGCATTGAAAGCTATCAAAGAGACTGGATTTATTTAGAAAGAAATATTTTTTTAATTATATGGGTGTTAAATTCTCTTATAATCTTGGTGTTGTCTGTCATATACTCTATCAAATATTATTTTACTCTTTTAAAATCTTTGGGTGTTACATTCTACCCCCTTAAATAAATGTCCCCTCACAATTTAATTATAATATCAATAATGAAGGGTTTGAAATTTGAAAATACCATAATTGAAATCCTAAATCATGAGAATGGATAGTAAATAATCCTCTTGATAATAGAGAAAGGTAAGAATAATGATCATTTGAAATAATCATATAACTAGGTTTCCAAGAATGAGAACATAGGTGGGAAGTAAAGATATAGGCATTGAAGAACAGAGTAATAACCAAATAATGATGGAGGGTCATAGAGGTCATTGATCACATGAATGTGAGTGATCAAGAGAAAGAAAAAAACCATAAGACCTTAAATCTATGATGATTTAAGGGTTCATTTGATTCATTGTAAATAAAGGTACTAGGATAACATTTTTGTTTCAAGATCCTTTTACTGGAGTCTAGGAATTAATTTACCATCTATACTGAGAACATATGAAAATATATTTACATGATATATTTCTATTTCATAGGAACAATTTCATAATTTTGTTGTGATTCAATCAATTCCCACTTCATTTCATATTTTAAGAAATGAATATCTAAAATAAAATTTTATTCCCGAACCACATTTAATAATTCATTATAATGATAAGTCATTCGTACCATCAATATATATTTTTTAAAATAATATTTCTTAACACATGTTACCCAATGGCACTCAAAGATAAAATTAATCAATTCTATATATAGTTAACCTTATTAATATTCCAAAATAAGTCTTTCCAAATTCAAAGTCTAAAAAATTTGAAGTGAGGTCACTGAATCAACATTATATAACCCGTACAATATAAAGTGGCTGTTAATGTCAAATTAAAAATAATATAATACATTGATCAATATAAAAACATAATGAAAGAATGAATTCTTTCAAAAATAAAATCTTAGGTTGTCAAATGTGTTCTATAAATCAATACTTGTTGTAAAATCAAGTAAAGATGACATAAAACATCAATAATCTAACCAATTTCATGGTCACCAATACTATCTCAAAAAAATATCATTATAATTTAAAGATCAGGCACATATTAAGGGTTATCCTCTATTAATCATGTGTTTTCAAATAGGTTCAACTTGTCATTGAATCACCTTTCATAGTCATCAGTATCATTCAACATATACTCTTAAATACTTTAAGAAATATGACCATAGTAAAATTTGTATACTTTTCATGATTCTTATAACCAGAATATCATTTATAATATACTACTATAACATAATTATTGAACCAAAAATAATAACATTAATCACTCCACTTTGTTTGTGGTAATAGGATAATCTTGACCATTATCCCTTAACATCATTTGAGGTATATTCCCCTGATTCTTGGGGAATTCATTTGAGTAGTTCCCCATCTCCCTACAGTTGAAGTATTGAACATTAAAAATTTATTCCTTCACTTGAAATCGCATGTATTGTGGCCTTCTATTTCACACTTGATGTAGAATCACATTCCATTCAGGAAAGTACCAGGGTATTTCTTCCCACAATTATCAAATGGGAAATAATCCTTCTTTCACTTCATCCCCTTATCCAATTTTCGATCTTCCACCCGCTTATTCTCTTACTTACCTTAAAATACATAATACTTATAGAATTATTTCTCTATCTTGATAGTATATGATATTATTTCCTCATATGATGAGAATGTTTGGGAGGCTAGTTTCCTTTGAAATAATTTAATAAGGAAGAAAGTGGCAGCATGCTTAAAATAATATTTAAACAATTAAGATATTGTAAATCTATAACTAGTGAATTTTAAAATCAGTCAAATGCATACATGAATAAAGTAGCAATAAGTAACATAAAAAATTGATGTTTAAAATTCAATTGGAATTGAACTTGATCATTGGAACAAAATTTGGATTGCAAATGATCAATCCATAGTCTCAAAATAGAAGCAGTAGTAAAAGATCAATAAAAAAGGAAAGAAAAGGTATAAAACTAGGTTTAGAAGCTACCATGAAAGAAATGTTAAAAAAAAGAATAGGTTCATCCACCTCTCTATCTGTATGTCCATCTAACTGTTCATTGGCCTATCTGTATGTCCATCTAACTGTTCACTGGCCATCACAACCCAATTTCTTCCCCAATATGGATTTTTTACCTCAATTTGATTGATGGGAAATATAAAATTTTCACCCAGTTCACTCCATGCATTATCATGGGTGACTTATTTTCCATTAGAGATAATAATTTGGGTGGAATTATTTACCAATAGTTATTTACCCTCCCTTTTACAATACCTTGTTTCTATATGATGATATTCTAAATTCATAAAGGGGAACTATCACCATACAACACCACTGATTTTCCCATTAAAAAATTATTTTAGGAAATGATGATATAATGAGGAAAATATTTTGGGTATATGGATCCACGATATTCTAAAAGAGTTGTTAAAATATATGTCTTGATATACCACTAATAATTTAGAGTAAGAAATAATGTCTCTATATTGGGTTTTGAGAATAATCCTTCCATTTTGTATTTCTCACTCTCATCATACACCCCTTTGATTGTCTGGTTAGAAGGGGAAATTCAGGTTCATTGTATCCCGCCACTTTAGGGTTCATATCTAGATGAGATTTATCCTAGAACAATTATCAATTAGGGACCAATGAATTTCAGTATAATTAATATTTCTATATATATATACAATGGTCTAATATTCCCATGTATAGTTGCTTCGCAATCTTGTTATTTGAAACAAATGTTTGGGTGGAACTCAATGGAAGCATTTTATTCATGAAATGTATCAGCTGCCTCAGATTTATTATTGAACTCTCCCGGGCTTAAAAAGATCCCCCAATAAGGGATTACCTAAATTATGTTGAAAAATAAAGGGTATCCAAGATTTAGAGATTGGTTTGGAGGATAGTGATATGCTTTTGAATGTTGTACTTCTAAGATATGGACCTATACGTCCTATCAGGAGGATACTCCCTATATTGGGTCATAGAGGTTGAAGCTAAATGTACTATAGAGTCATTCCTATAACTAAAATTTGGGGGAATATTTGTATCCTCTGAGTTAATAAGAATCAACATTCTTATATTTCAATACCGACTAAACAAATTCATGTCAATTATTCAGTGTTCTAGTTTGATTGGATATGAATGAGACTTTCAGGATTTAGGTTCATATAAAGGTTTCTGTTAAGATAATTAGAGTGTTTATATATAGGTTTTAACTATATATATAGCTTCATTGAAAATAATGTCTAATTATTGGGGTCCACTACAGTTTTTTCATCCCCGACCTTTACGAACTCTTCCCCAATTATGTCTGGGGAACTTTGGTTCATATGATTCCTCTTTATCAGTTAAGGGGTCTTTCAAGTTAATTACATTGATGAGGTAGTATTGCGACTCCTCATTAAAAGATATTTATGTTTAGTGTGGTGGTGATCATCCTCCCAGTGAATGGGGTATGAAATACAGGAGAGTCTAGACTGACTTGAGTGTCGAATGGATTCTTCTTACTATGCCTTTAGTTACTATTCATTATTATACTAATTACTATAATAACATGATTATGAAGATGTCACATTAGGTATTTCAAGAGAAATCAGGTTCAGAACTAGTTGGTTCTATCACACCCTAAGTGTTTCATGAACCAAAATGATTGATATCTTAGTTATCCAGTCATTGATTTTTTTAATACACCTAATCAGAAATTCCTACCAATATCATTATTCTAGCATAGTATCAGAGAAACATCTCAACTATTTCATATATTTACCCAAATTGTAATTCCTAATGTTAATCATATTCTATATTATATACATAAAGACAAAACATTCCTGTATGTTGTTCCCTAACATCTGGTTAATGGTGCAGTATTCTAGATAATCCTATAGACTAACTTTATTGGGCCTATTGACCTCTAATAACTTAAAAAAAATATTTCTCTAGGGTTACTATAAATAACCTCAAAACATGTTCTTTCTAAAAGTATAACTTACTCTTCTAGTCTCTGAATTTCATAAAAATTTAATCCTTCCACCATGATAAGGTAATTTTATTGAAATTATTGTTTAGTGTAAGGAACCAGATTCTATTGAGTGTGCCTAGGGGATAGATCTAGAAATAATAATGGTTTGTGTGTGACAGTTCCATTATCTACCTTACTAGGTTTCTTCACTTGTGTTACTAACACCAGTTGAAATTTATCTTTATAATGTCAAATGTAATCCTCTAAGTGTTACGATAAAAATGAAAAATTATGAAATACAACATGTTATTTAAGGGAATAAGGGGAATATGCCACTCATATCTATGATTTTATAGGTATATCCCATACATATGCTCTTTCCAAATTATTTTATTTAGGGAACATTACTTTCTACCAAGTATTGATGTCTAAAACTCTCTCATATTTGTAATAATTTCAATTTAAGATGTAAAGGAAATTTGTTCACCTTAGTATGGAGATGAATTGGTAAATAAATTTTTGTCAAAAAGTATTACCAGATGAAGATAGTCCATATCGGTATATTACTGTACAAGATGAATGTCTTCCCTTCGAAGGTCTGTATGGATCATCTTAGTTTCACCATCTCCTATTGTTGTAGGGTTCTAATCATGGGGCCACATCATAACATGAAATGTGTGAGGTGCTATTCCATGTGTCCTATGGAATTAAATATAGATATAGTATGATTCCCAAAGTTGGGTGGAATAGTAGTCAATTACACCCACTCTAGATATGTTCTTCTCTCTGGTTTCACTAGTGAATGTTTCCCCTACATGGATACCATCAGAGTAAAAAAATACTTGATGAAGTCAAAGAGATCTAGTGGGTCTGTCTTCTGGGGTGAAACTAAAGTGGGTGTAGTGAGAGAAGCCTGATATGGTAAGCTTTACTAGGATTATTTTGACATCCAACTTGATTCATCCTAGTGTAACATACATGGAATGTCATTGGTTGTTTCCCTAGGGTAGGAAATTCTTGGTAGTCCATAACCATTGGTGTTATATAAATTAATTTTCCATGCATCATGTTATAAGGATGGTTAGAATCCACTCTCATTAGTCAATCAATTACCTCTTTTTTATGGAGATTCACAAAATTAGAGATATTATCCTTGGAATGTGTGTTGTGATCAACAGGAATATATCCCCTACGAAATTAGGTATTGATTCACCTTAGCTTATCTAGCTCAATTTCATATTAGTAAATTCTCTCTTCATTATAAAGGGGATAGGATACTTCCGGTAGAGGGTGGAATATTGATGTACCTACAATCATCACTTTATCTTTAGGATAATTACATCGAGAGGGTGGTGGTTGAATATTTAGAGAATCCCTAATATCATGGGCCTTCCTCTAATGTTGGGTATGCATCCCTTCTTCATACATTTTTCTATGCACCATATGTAAAATAAATTCTTCCTTATCATGTTCCCATTCATTAGTGTCATGTTCGAAGTTATATAAAGGGTTGAAATTAATTAAATTGAATAATTTTAATCATGAATTGGGGATCATATTATCATATACATTAGATTTTTAAGGGGATTTTCCATCCTCTAATGATATTCCAAGGGACAATTCATAAGCCTCCTTGATAACTAATTCATCAGAAGGTTGTTTTTGAATTGTGATTCTAGAAAGGTTTTACCATTTCCCCTTGTGATCTTCCAAAAATAGTTTGTGAAATTTAGTCTTAATGAAATATCCAAAAACTTATACAAAACATGCTCCTGATGAAAGATATGAATCATGAAGTTGAAGAAATTGTAAAGGTACTTATTTTGAAGTTGATACCAATATAGAAAAGGCTAACATCATTGTAGGGGAGTAATAATGTATCTATTCCTATGGGTTGTGGTTGATGTTGTTCTTCTATAATGACGTCCTTTCGCTAATTCATATTTTATTATTACAAGGGTGGACATGGTGGTAAAAAGTCCCCCAACCCTATGGGGTGGGGTTGCTACTATACTCCCATTGGGAATATTATCACAACCTTATTGGAATTTTAAACCTATATCTAGACATGGGATATTTGTAACGTCTTTTATAGAGAGAGAAACCTATCACAAGGGTTGTTTTATGATTATAGTTTTTTTCTCCCTCAAATGGGATGCTTGCTTAACCTTTTTGGAAACTTGATACAGAAGGCTATCGATGGGTCATTCCTGCAAGGTATTCCATTTCTGGGATATAGAAATTGTTGGATTTTTTTGAATATACTGATTGAAATATGTAGACCCATGGACTAAGACTTGGACCAAAGTAATGACATTGAAAAAATAATCTTAACTCACCATTTTTTGGTAATAAAGGTAAAATATAGGTTGCTTTATTCACCCCACTTACAGATATGCATGTCTGGTGGGGTGTTAGTGGCTATCTAGAATAGAAGCTTCATAACATTGAGGTAGCTGTTTTAAATACTTAGCATTCGAAGCTGATAAAAAGGCATCCATGTTAACCTAGAGATAAATGTCATAAATTTATTTAACATGGATAGAATATTACTCATAATATAGGTATCTATTATTGAGATAATTGAGATTATCGCACAAGTTACAATAATTTTTTGGTATTCATGCCTCTTTCAGTTCTTCTAGAATTTCATTCTGGATAGTATCAAGGGTCTATAATATTACTAGTATTTTTTTTCAACCAACTCTTTCGACATGACCATAAAGTTCTCTTTATCCTCTATGAGGGGTTATTCTACTTGATCTAACCAAAAAAATCATTTCTTCGTTGTTTTTCAAGAGGATAAGGATTATTCATATCATCCTCGATTTTATCAAAGGGTATACAACCCAAGGGAGGCACGAATGATGATCATCTCCCTGAACAACCATTTTTTCAGGATGAGACATCATTGATTGATGATGAGGTAACCATTTTAGCTAGCCTTGGATTCTCGAGTGATTCACGATATGAGGGTAACATCATAGGAAGATTTGATATAGGGAAAACAATTATATTCAGAAGATATGTCAATGAAATGAGGACCTTCAAAGTGGGCACCATTTAGAGGACGTCTAGGTTTAGTTCCCAATTTACTACCATGGGGATGACCAAAATTCAAGGTTAATATTATTTCATGGCTAGGACCACTAAAACTGATTCAATAAGGAGGAAATTTGGGAATATATATTTGGTTTTTAAGAAGACCCCTACAATGGGTACTCTTGGGATAAGCTCTATATCTATTGGATGTGATTTCATGAGGAGGACATATGGACAAAATTTCCATCTCCCACCGATGAAGATCTAGTGGATCATCAGTCCAATGTCATAATGTTCCAAAGGGAATTGAGGATATTAATGATAGAAAGGGTAGAGACTCACTCCTAGATTATAGAGCCCCCTAGTGAGCCTTTTGGATGTTCTCAATTCGGAAACCATGGTTGGAACCTTAATCACAATTAGGGCTACATAGTGTAGGAAAAACCATCATGAGTGGTAACCCTCCAAATATTTATATTATTTATCATTGAAATATATTAAAAAATCCTAGGTTTTGATGGGAACATTGACATGATCTTGTTTATGAGTTATTGTAATACAACAATAAGTGTTGATAGAAATAGGGATATGATATTTCAATTTATATTTCTTTAGAATATACAGATGAAATTTCTAGGTAGGAATAGGGATATGATTTTACTAATAATATTTCATTGGAAAATGTTAATGAAATTTACAAATTATGATGGGAACATAGATAATTAACTTTGGAATAATTTGATGAACTTATCAAATATTGACAAGAATAAGGATATGAGTATTCTCCTGAGCTTTAATGGGAATATTTCAATGAGTCTATTGAGTATTATAAGAAAGGATTTATGATCCTTCTCTAAATATACCATCATAATATTACAATGAACTTCCTAGGTGGGAACATATATATAAATATAATCATGATATTTTATCAAAATATTTTGATAAACCTCTTAAATATTGATGGGAATAAGGATTTAAACCTAATATTTATTTATTTTCATTATATGATGATTAAATTCCTAGATGAGAATAGGGATACAGGCCCTCTCATGAGCTTGAATCAAAATATTTCAGAGAAATTCTTGAATTCCAATGGGAATAGTGATATGAGATTTTTCTAGAGTTCCCATTATAATATAATGATGAACTTTATGGGATAGAATAGGGATATAATTATACTTCTGAGATGCCATCAGAATATTTCAATGAACCTATCAAGTTATGAAATGAACAAGGATATGATCTTTCTTCTAAGTTATCATCAAAATATGTTAAAAAAATTCATGGGTTGGAGAAAGAATATAAGTCTTCTCCTCAATTTCCATCTAAATATGTTGACAAACCTCTTAAGAGGTGATTAGAACAAGAATATGAGCCGAATCCTGAGTTAACATTAGAATATGATGATGAAATTCATGGGTCATGATAGGGATATAAGCTAACTCCTCATCTATTGTAACATTATACCAAAAACCTATAAAGTGATCATAATTATAGGGATATAAGTATTCCCCTTAACATTTAATGAAATATACTGATGAACTCCTCGAGTGATGATGAGAACAAGGATATAAGACTTTTTCCTAGGTTTTCATTTCTATTTTCCTTGGTAGGCCCTATTAACCCTTAGTGGATTAGTTGTGTATGATAACTATAGTATTAAACATGGAATAAAGTGGATACATTATCAACATAATATTTCAACAATTCAGATTATGTAAATACACAACTAAATCAATATCAAATCAATCAAATGATTACTTGAATGAAGGAATAAGAAGAAACATGATAATTTAAGGTTTGATATGCAATTATAATTGAACATGAGTTGTAATGAAAATGAGAAATACGTAGTCTTGAAATAGTAAGCAGTAACAAAGGATCAATAAAACTATAAAGAAAGGGAATAAAACTAGGTTTAGAAGGAATCAAGAAAGAAATGTAAAATAAAAGAAGAGGTTCGACTGTCTTTCTTTCTATCTTTCCAACATCAGGGGGGAGGGGGTGCTCTTGTATTTATAAGCCCAAGCAGCTTATGACATGTAAATTTTTTATGTCCCCTACTCTCAAAGCCTAACCCTTATAAGATTACCCATGAATGAAAATGACAGTGTTAAACAAGGAATAAAGAGGAGACATACTTGACAAAATATTTAAACAATTCAGATTAATTCAATCCAGTGAAAAAGAAATTTGAAATAAATATAACACTTTAATTAAGGAATAAGAATGAATTTATCAATTAAGTTTTGAAACACAATTGGAATTGAACTTTCACTGCAAAAACATCTTTTTGTGGTGTTTTTTTCATTAACAACATTTTAAAATGTCACTAAATCATTTTCAAATGTTTTTTAAAAAACTTCACAAAATGAGGTGTCTCTAATTAGAGATGTTTAAAAATACCACTAATTAGAAATGTTTATAAATGTTGTTAATTGGAATTTTTTATAAAATTATATAATTAGTGATCTTTATAAACATTGTTAATTAGAAACACCTCATTTACCAATGTTTTTTTTAAATGCTTGTAAAAGTGCTATTGGCGATATTTTAAAAAATTGCTAATTAGCGATGTTAATAAAAAAATTTAGTTAATGACACCACATTTACAAAAAATTTCACATACATCTGTAAATGAGGTATAAAATAGCCATGTTTTTTATAAATGTGTCTATTTTATGAATTTAGATTTTTTTGTAATTTATATTTTTTAAATATAAATATATATATATATATAATTACCCACATTTTAAAACACTGGTAAAAATATCATGAAAATAGCCACATTTTCATAAAAACATGGATAAATTTATAATATGTTTATGTATATATATATGTCTATATATTATATATTGATTTATATATATGTATGTGTGTGTTTATATATATATAAATATATATATTTATATATATTAATATATATGTTTATATATATATATATATGTGTGTGTGTGTGTGTTTATATATATTAATATATATCTAAATTTATTTTTATATTAATGTTGAGAAATGAACTACATTATTAATAAAAACATGCAACACACAAATGCAAAGAATAACTCAGCAGGGCTCTAACTCCAGACTTCACTGAGACACATAGGAGAGAATACCATTGAACTACACACTAAGGGCGATATATATATATATATATTACGATATTTAAATATATGTTAATGTGTTTGAATATAAATATAAATATTTATAAATATGATTATAAAATATTATATATATATATATAAATTAATATAATTATACTTGTATATAATTAAAAATGTTTCAAAATAGTCATAAAAAATTTCAGTAATTTATGTTTTAAAACATCACAAATTGTAAATTTAACAACATTTTCTGAAAATGTCCTTAATTTAGCAACACTTTTTTGGAAAACATGGTTAAATTAGTAATGTTTTTTGGAAAACATGGCTATATTAGTGATGTTTTAGAGAAAAATTGGATAAATTAGTGTTGTTTTTCGAAAATGTCACTAATTTTACAAAATTTTCCAAAAAATGTTGCTAAATTTAAAATTTATCCATGTTTTTTGAAAAACATGGCTAAATTCTTGTTTTTTGTTGTGTTGATCAATAGGACATCAGTTTGAATCAAAACAAGAACTCCAAAGTCTCATAATAGTAAGAATTAGAATAGGATCGATAAAACAAGAAAGAAAAGGAATAAAACTATGTTTAAAAAGAAGCAGGAAAGAAACATGAAAGAAAATAAGATGCATGAGCGTCTTTCTGTCTGTCTTTTAGTCATTGGGGGCGATCTAGTATTTATAACCTCAAGAGACTCACTATTTATAAATGTTTCAAATCATGAGATTGATTTAAGTGAATTCTCCTTCAAGACATTTAGGACATGTAAATGTAATTCACGTCATGAACTCAGATCCCAAAACTTCTCTGAAAATCTTGTAATTCCCCAATTTCTTCTGAATTTGACAGCTTGAATATTTGGTGGGTTTGGAATTTGAATCTTTCATGTCATGTAAATAATTCATTTCATATATTTATTTTTCCTACGGGATTCATGGCCTATACCAATTTCATAGGATGAAATTCATCTGATCAGGGTTTGTGCTTGAGAAAATTATGTTGTGAATAGGGTTTATGACTTGTAATGTCACAATTTACTGAATTTTTAGTTGCTGCCTTGTTGAGAATCAATTCCCATTTCCTGTTAAAATCAACCAAAAGCTAATGCATTATCAAATAAATTGTATGTAGATCTTAAATAAATGCATCCAATAAATATATATAAATTTAACTTATAAAATTCCCCCACACCAAAAAAAATTTTTTCCTCAAGAAAAAATCATTTCAATAAGGATTCCTGAGGAAATAATTTTTAAATAACAAACATGCATTGAAATGAAGAAAAGAAAACTGAGTGTTAGTGGAAAAATAAATTCCTCCATAATCAATCCTGGAGAGAAAACTAGTCATGCCTCATGGTTAATTTCTTTATTCAGATCATTTATTCTATTAATTATAAGTTTTCAACTATTCCTTAGAGTCTATACCAATTTTTCAATTTACCTCACCAGGAATTTTTTATCATCACTCAATGTAAAACTAAATTGGATTTATGATCATACCTTGAATACATGTTCCTAACCCTAGGTTTTCATTGGTTATAACATTTCTAATATGTAAAGACAAACACAAAATTAATCATGAGGGCTTCATCAATAAAGTTCAAATGACATTGTGACTGAGGTTAGGTTGGTGGATGAAAAAATAAAGATAAAAAAGTGGGTGAACTCTCATGTATAATACATGATCATCAGGAAAAATGAAACAAAGATTTTCCTCTAAAAAGCGGAATCTCCATACTCCCAAAATCCCATGTTAGGTCAATGGATGTGTCATAAACATGCAATAAAAGTATCCAATTTCTTTTTTTTCTTTTTATATTAAAAATTTATGTCTAGTCTATATCTTAAATCCATCACCTAACGACAGAAAATCCATCATAAGATTCATCAGTCTATTAATGATGTGTTTTGACCTTCCTAAAACACAACCCATTTTATTCTATATTTATTTTTATATAGGATAATCATGAATGGTACATCAGAATAACCATGGACCACTTACCATAGATCATGTGTAAAATTTAACATATATCTCCTCCGTAGTATGGAAGCATTTTCCATTAGTAATAATAACTCCCCCAAACTTATTCAAATGAAAATTGTAAAATTATATCAAGAGTAATCTTGGAAGGGATAAAATGGGCTTGAAACACGACTCAATCCTAATAGGCCATTCATGGATTCTATAGGCATAAGTAAGAAAAATGTACCGATGGGTTTTAGAATATATGGATCCATAAATATTTCCCCAATCATTTTAATAGTGTATTTATTTATTTATAGCAATGATAATATTCCAATTCAAGTTCTGATAGGTTTACCTCCCTCAAGTATCTCACAAAAAATATTCTTAGAAAAGAATATGGAATTATAGGTCTGAAATCCTATCAGGAATCTAAATAAAAAACTAGGGTAACCACATAGGGAAAAAACTATAAATAAGTCAATCAAAATGAATTTTAAGAAATTAGAATTCGATGTAAATTACTCCACTCAACAATCATGCTAAAATTCTAAACAAGAATAAAAATAGATTTCAACATTCTCCAACTAAATATTTTCTTTTATTTAAATGCGCGTGATGATATTTCAAGTTAATGTAGGATTTAAATGAAAAATTTCTCCTAAACTAATGGAAACAAGTAGTAATCTAGGTGTACAGAAAATAAATTTCAATAATGACTCCACTACACTTAAAATGAAATAGTGTCTGCCATATTTTAGAACATGACATGGGAGGGATATCCAAAAAAGAAAATACAAATTGAAGATATAAATTAGTAATATAAATTAGGGATTCGAAACCTCCCAAGAATAAAGTTCGTTCCATGTGGTAAAATTCTATATATTGAAGGCACACTTGGTTTCTTTCACAAATTTATGGAAAGAAACATACATGCACGTGATAATCAATTTGCACACCTGATATGACCAAAATGAAAGTAGTAATAATACATGTGAACATAGTAGTCAAAAATGAATAGCATTTCATATCACAATGAGAAGAGTAGAGTACATATAGAAATAATGGAATTATTAACAAATATACATAAAAATAAATAAAAAATCTCATCAATGCATCAGAACTGAAATATGGGGTTCCTCCTACAAAGCACTAAAAGAACATTATCATGCAGATGAATTGACATGGATCAAGTAGAGGGGTCCATAAAATCATATTTACTATGCCACTTGAAGTAACTAGAAGTTGTATCCTCAAGATTATGTGGGTTCTTAGTGGGGTTTACCACCTCAGGAATGGGTTGACCAAAGGTATCATGAGGATGTTATAACATTCGTGTAGTTTATGGAGGGGAATCCTTTATAGTACAAATATCAATCTCCTCAATCCATCCCTATATGTTAGCTAATCAAGGAAATAAACCATAAAAGAGTCCATATGGTAGTCTAATAAACTTATCGATAACCATGGAAAATACATTAGATCATGAAATAACAACACAAATGCAGAAGTGAAAATGAGAATAATAAATCTATTTAATAAAAAATAATATCTCAACCATTAGATAAAAAAATGGTATAATTAATGAATAGGGAATAGAAAGTGTAAAAAAAAAATAACCCAAGACAGAGAACATTAAGGGAAGGGTATACATGGACAAGACTAAACAGTGTGGGCTGAATCCTTACTATCAACATCAGATCCCCCCCAATAGTGGATGTTCAAATCTTCCCATTCATTTCTATGGAAGTTATGGAGGTAAGGGAAGGTGGATTAAACACTATAGAAGGTTTCACGATACTAGCAGCTAGATAGATCATGATAGATAGAGGGGAGGGGTCGATCCATACTAGAATTGGATGTCTAGAAGCTGGATCAAGGAATGGAACCTCAGATGTGGAAGGTAAGTTGTTTCCCTTTCCCCATCAATCCTACTCTACTAAACATTAATTCAGGACAATATGGTTGATGAGATATTGGGGGGGGGGTCGATAGTGGTAGATGATGGGGTGGGAGTGGTAGGATTTGGTTCTTTCGTAGAAGGTGGTGGGTTGGTAAATGTAGTGTTTGGTGGTGGAGAAGGGGTGGTAAACTTGGAGGGATTTGCGAAGGGGACAACAAATCCACCTCTATTTCGTCTGAATAAACTAGAGGACATACCATATATTTGAGGGAAATGGTGGGGTAGGTGCAGTGGTAGAAGGTGTGGTGGTCAGTGCTGGAGAGATGGAGGAAGCTGTGGTTGGGGTAGGGTCAAGGTAGGGGTCCCAAGAACAGAGTAAGCAGGGATGGAGCATGATGAGTTGGGGCCTTGTCAGCCACATCAATTCACTCATGACCCACTCTTAGGTCCTCTATATCTTACACAAGATCCCCATATTATGGAGCATGAGGAGTTTAATCGACTCCATATTCCCAAGAGATGATAGAGGTTGAGAGGCATCAAAAATGATGAGATGATGAGAGATATGGGTGATGAAGCTACCACCCATTAAGGTACCATGATCCCTCCATGCCTGGGTCTCATAGTAGAGTGTGAATTGGTGTCCATGTTAACAGTAGGGACACCCATGGAAATGTATAATATGAGCACCTTTATCTAACTAATGCTCCCGTGAGAATCTCTTATGGAAAGGTAAGCATGGGTAAGATCCTAATGCACAATCTATATATCTTCACTCCACAGCTAGGTTCTATTTTCTGTCCATGGATTATGAAAGCTCTGGGGGTTCTGGGCATTCAATGCCTAGCTCTGTGGAGTATCATCCTTATTCAAAACAATCTACAAGGTATAATAGGTAGGAGATGAAAATAAATCAGTGGTGTAGTTACCCAAAATGACACCAAAGTCTCCCAAAGTGAGCTTCTAAGGATGGCCACAAAGAAAGAAAATTATGTTAGTGAGTTCAAGCTCCAATATAACCATAAACTCTTGGAAGGTCTTCTAATATGTCTCTTCATGTACCTCGAGGGTTCATCTAATCATTGAGCTCTAGAACCTCCTCATACACATTGATCTTCTCAAAAATAGGAAATATGAGTGTCTTGTTGGTATTCATGGGTTTATCGTAATGATGGACCAAGAGAACCTATTATAATGGCTCAAAAAAATGAAGGTAGGGGTGCATGTGTGGGAGTTGGGCATTCCCCTACAGCTAGATAAAGGAAAACTGTGACTCCTCAAAGGCTGAGGGAATGGAGGAACCCAACACATATGAATAAGGGGGGATCTATGGATGGCGGTGGGAGGACACAATTTTAGGCATTTTGGGTGTAGGAGAGTCTTCACATTAGGTTGCGTACTTGATGGTTTTAGTGTGGTCTATTGAAACTAAGGGAATAGGAAGGCATGGAATGGGTGGAAATGGGAAAGAGGAGATTGGGTTTTTTGGAAGATGAATAATTGAGGAGGAGGGGGTGGTCGATCATGGAGATTTCATGGGAGATGGGAAAGTAAATGGACAGAGGGGGGAATGTGATCATGGAGGCTGTGATCCCTAGATTCATGTATTATAAAGTCATCCTAATATTTTCACATAGTGTATAAAATTCATGATGTCCAAAATGCTTAAATTGATTTTTTTTTCTGACCCTAACATTTTCACATTGTGTAATGTTCACACAATGTGAATTGTTTCATTTATGTACCGTTTGACCAAAAACCTATAACACTTTTATACTATTACTAAAAATTCCTAATCATCAGAAAATATAATCTAACCAACTAAACATATTATAGGTTTCCTCCCATTCAGTGCTCTGTTTAATGTCGATAGCTAAACTAGATTATAATCAGATGGATTGTAAAGAAAGAACACACCCTTCATGAAATAGTTATTTATAAATTTTTAATCTTTTATCATTAACATTAAAGGGTGTTCCTTGGACTCTTTTAACTTCATTAATCCAATAGAGGAAAAAATTGACCACTTCAAGAGGTCTTGACCATTGGGATTTCAGTTTCATAGGGAATAACATCAGATGGAAATTGAAGAGTAAATTTGTTTCCCCTGATGTGGTGATCCATCATGAAGTGTGTTGGTCTTTTCATTTATTTTTTTCTCTTTATATATTTTGTAATTTTATTAAGAATATATTCTAATATCTTCCCACTCATCCAATATGCGTAACATTTTTTCTCATAATTTTGATCATTCATGTTTTTTTATTAGTAAATAAGAGTGATGCTCTAATTCCATCGGTAGGTGATAGGGCTTTCCATAAACAAGTAGGAATGGAGTAGTTTCAATGGTTGTTTTATACCCTATATGATATATCAAAATCACATTATTAAATTAAAGACATCAATTGTTCCTACTTGTACTCACTGCCTTTTCCATAATTTGTTAGATCACTTGATTAGACAATTCAACTTGCACGCTAGTCTGTGTGTGGTAGGAAGTTGCAGTATTATATCAAATTCCATATTTTTTGAGTAGGACTTTGACAAAAACATTTTTAAAGTTTGTTCCCCAATCCCTAAATAGTAATCAGGGAAATCCGATCATGGGTAAATTGTTTTTCTTAGAAAATTCAAGATCGTTGTGGTTGTTTCATGGGTTATGGCTTGGGCTTCTACCCAATTTGAGACGAGCTCTATGTAAACCAAGATTTTATACCTTCCATAATAATTTGGGAATGATCCCATGAATAAATTCCCCATACATCTAAGATTTAAACTTAGAGTATAGTTTTTTGAGGCATTTCAATTTGTTTTCCTATGGTTCCCATCCATTGGCATCAGTCACAACTCTATATAATGTTCCTTGAATCCTGGTAGAGTGTGGGACAAAATAATCTACTCCATAGGATAATAAACATAGTGTTTTAATTCCCATAATTTCCTCTAACTAGTGACATATGAATCATTGCAAACCTGTTTTTAATTTTATCCTCTAGGATGCAACGTCACATCAATCCATCAACACAATACTTAAATAATAGTGACTCACTGACAGAGAAAAATTATGTTCATATTTTTAAGCAAATAAAGAATATTGTTTTATTTTTTTCAATTATAAAACCATGTATTAAATATTTTTATTAAAATAATGGGCAATTTGGATTATAGAATGAAAATGGTATAAATTAGGAAAATTGCTTAAATTTGGATTTTTAGTAGAATTTAATCACAAGGGTATTTGAGGAATAAATTTTAAAATATTTGTCCAATTTTAGTAATTATTTTTTATAAATACTTGCTTTATTTTCTTCAACATTGTGTTTAGAACCAAGAGCTGATTGGAATAACTAGAGGCCTAAAAAAACTAGTGAATTTGAAGAAGTGTTCGGGTAGACAACGTGGACCCACTTCTGTAATGGAAGAACAAATCAATCTAAACACATACAATTAAGATAATTACACCAATAATGGAATGAGAAATCATATTTTCATTCATACAATAAATTTAATGGATTTATGAGATCATCAAGGTGGAATTTGAGTAAAATATTTTGAAGCAATCTTCCTGGAACCTTAATCCATAAAAAGTAATAGTCAATAAAAAATTCATAAATCCTACATCTGACTACCAATTAAGCTGAAATGCTGAGAATGAATATAGGTGAGAATTATGAAAAACATTTATTAAGAAGAAAATATGAGAATCATTTATTTAGTTGGTTAAAAACGTGACTAATTTTAGAGGATATTTTCTTGCCTATAAAAGAAGGAGTTCTCCACTAACGAAAACCAGCCTCAAATCTCCCTCATTTCTTCTTATTCATTTTTTTAGTTTTCTTTATTTTTGTTTTATTTCAATTGAAATTTAAATTTTAGTTTTAATCCATGAATTTGTGTTTCTATATCCATCCGACAATTATTCTTTTCCTCTTCCACCCACTCCACCAAGAAATCTATTACTCTCGAAAATGATATTCTAACCGAAAGAATTGGCCCCAGGGTAGGTCAATGTGATCATGAATTTTCTTTAATGTTTAATTTTATGTTTTTAGATATAATTGAGTAGCATTAATGGGTGAGATGAATTTCCCTGATGTGGTGACTTCCCCCAATACAATGAAAATAGACCTCTCTCTATTCATTTATTTAATCACTTTTCCCTCTTTCCATTGGTTAGTTCTTCGCATTTTGTATTTGAGATAATAATTGGATGAAATAGCTTCTATAGAACTGGGTCCTAGAAGATGACACATACTGGACCAAGGGGTGTCAACAACCTTGATTAAAGGGGGAGATGAAATTGAGAGTTATTATACATTCAATGATAATACCAAATTTATAAATAAATAGTAGTAGTTCAAACATGAGATTTCATGTATAGATTATGAAGCTGAAATCAAACATATAAAGAAAAATAAATATTTAACATTAAACCAAACCCTAAAACCAAATTATTTCTTATTAACTAATTCTTTTTATATTTTCATGATATTTTAAATTATAATTTTACATTTCATTATCTTTAATAATCAATAACCCAAAAAGATTTTCATTTTTTTGATTACATACTCAAAAACACAAAAATAAGCAGTTTAGGTTATTTAGATAAAGTAATTGAACAAACTGAAAGGCTCCTCAAGTGAGACAACCCTGGTTAGCCCATGTGCTACACTAGAAAAAAAATATAATTTCTTTTAACCATGCCCCATGATAGGCATACCTTATAACTGGATCCATTTCTGGGGAGCCAATTAATTATTCATTTACCTTTTATATTTTCACATTTTAGATATATTTTACTGCTTTAATAAAAAACTAAAAAATATTATTTCCATATTGAATTCAAATGATTATTATTCTGTATAGACTAATGAATACTCTAAGGTGTAAGAGCCAGTATCTGACACCCCACGTATATAAAATATGGTATTACATTACAGGATAGATAGATTTGGGGGCCAAGGAGCCAAATTTTCCCAGAGGAGGAATTCAAGGACCTCATCCAGGATCTCAAAGGGACCCTCGAGCAACCAATTGTTGAAGGATTGGCTAGATAAATCACTAAATTCTGGGAGCACTTCCCATAATTCTATCAAGAAGTGGTTGAGACACAAGAAGAGGGCACCTCAATTACTCCCAACACATTTGAATAAGTTCCACCAGAAAGTTTCTAGGAAAAAGTTGTAAAACAAAATGTCAAATATGATATTCAAGAGCTTGAAGAGCTAGTGAAAAACCTAGAAAAAAACTAGATTGGAAAACTGCATATGTCCAAGAACCATCAGGGCAATCTTTTCTGAACCAGAACCATAAGATGATCCACTTTTCTCACCTAAGGATATGAAGAAAGAGGTGACACTGGTCTTTTCTTATTTTTCAGAGGAAAGTAAAGAACTTGAGGCAAAACTCGAGGTGGAGGAGCCCGACTACCTACCTTCACTTAGCACCAAAACACTCCAAGATGCACTTACCACTGATATATTGATTGAATCAGAACCAAGCTAGGGAGTTGATCAATTCTCATACACTATCTCTTATAATTTTATTGAAATATAATTATACATCACTCCATATTTTTTTTTATTTTACAGATTCAGACAATCTATTTTATGCCTTAGAGGAGGTTGAAGAACTTAGACTTCCACCTGTGCATGAACTCCTGGAGCTCCCTGTAGACATTGAACATCTACTGGAGGAATCTGATGAAGAGATACTAGTGGATCTGCTTGAATAACTAGAGACACGTGCTACTTCACATCTCAAGTAACCACTAGAAGGAGATGAAGATGTTGTACATGTAGCAAAAAATTTGGAGTAGGTTCCATACTTTATTCTACCCCTGCCATGAAAGCTATAATTAATTGTGAAGGGGGAGGATATGGTGTACTATATCCCTAGAGTCCACCTCAAAATGCAAAAACAAGTGGATGTAGGTAAAATACACATGTGGTGGTTCATATTAAAGAATCCCCAACCACCATCAGACTTTGGATAATAGCTAGTACTTCCCACTAGAGGAAGTAAACATTTTGGGACCACTTGGTGGATCATACCACAATTTATCTTTACATGCTTTCTAAGACTTTAGATTTCAATATCATTTCATAGGAAGTAGTGCAAAATGCATCCCCCTACTTTTATATTTATGACCATAAAAGGCATTATCCTTGTGCTTAATTGTGTAATTATATTTTTTAGGTTCATTATGGAAGAAGTAAGCCTAAAATAGTGGAGGATAAGGACTAATATTTATTGAAAAAAGAGTTCATTTTCATTGTATATATTTTTAACTCCTTACATTTTTTTTTCAAAAAAACATGTTTTTAGATTTAAAGACAAAATTTCATGCCCACACTTGAATTTATGATCTACTTGACTAATCTAGTAGACATGAGTTTCTTAATAATCCTATGATGGTATGTTTTATATTTCGAGGTTGATATGATTAAATTGGTAAAATGGAGAATAAATTTTTTAAAATGAATCATGGATATTAAAATGAGGACTTGTGATTTGAGGGAATTTATTGATTCATGTAAATGAAATTTCCCAACCATTTTTCATGATTTGAATTTTTTAAATTTTAGGGAATTGATTTGTTATTATTAATCATTCCTTGAGTTACTGTCCAATATCATATATTTCATTACTGAGATGATTTCTAGACCAAGCACTTCCTATTTATATTGAGCAAATTTCTTGAGTGATCTTGGGACATGTCACCTGCCATAACTTGTATTGAAACTTGTCAAAGCTATAACTCTACAAAAACACATTTCAAATGATTGATGCATCTTTTGAAAATCCATTATCCTTAAAGAACAACTTTACATTGATCCTTCTTTATCCCATAGAGACCATGATTGAAATTTATAGGGATGATCCATGTTTCAAACCATTTTTATCCATTCCTACCCTACTCATTGTATTTTCATGATATTTTAATGTTGAATTATGTGGGGGTAAAGGGAATAACGGTGGAAGGGATGATATAAATTATAAGGAATAAATGTGGGGGTTCTATTTTGGGTAATGAGAATGTTAATTGATTCATTAATTTTACTCTATTGTCTTCCCTCTTGAATTAAAAGAAAATAAAAAATGTCAAAAATTACTATAAGAAAAAAAAATGAGAAAAATGTGTTTTCATTTAAGAAAACCAAAAATCAATATTTTTTAGACTGTTGATCTTCTTATCATATGTGGTTAGGTGATGGATGTGGGGTTTGATCTAATTCTAACTTTAAAAAGAAGTAGAAAAGAAAAAATGTAAAAAAATTATTCAAGAGGGTGGAAAAATAATTCATTATGCTTACATGATCATAACCTTTATTTTGAGTTTTGGGGAAGTTGGCGTTGCTACTTTTAAGGGAAGAATTTAATTATAGTATTAATTTTGTATCATGAATTGTACTTAAGAGATAAATCTCCACCTTAAGACTTAATTTTTAATGCATTAAATACTACCAACCTTAAGCCTTAGAGTCATTAGAATATTTATTGTAAGGCCTCATGATTTAATGCATATTTTTTATTTACAAAGTGGAGAAAGTAGTCCCTCTACAATCCTATGGATAATGAAAATGTTCTCATGATATGAGAATAAATCCAATGGAATTATATCATGAGTGATGAGAGAAAATATTTAAATGATAGGTAGATCATGATTTGGCATGTTTACTAATAATGAATTCAGGAGCATTAATGAATGAAAGGAGAAGTCCCATCATTTTTCAAAGGGGAAAAGTAAAATACATGAATTTATTGTTTCATTGAAAAATGAGAAATTGAATTAATATTTTATGTGGATTTTTGAAATTTTTATTTGACATTGATAATTTATTGATTATATTGCATTTTAATTTGAATATTGGTAACATTGGTGCCCTATGATTTCCATGTTGAGATTTTCTGCTTGAGGACAAGCATGGTTTAAATGTGGGGGTATTTGACAGAGAACACTTATATGCAAATTTTTAATCAAATATATTATATTTTTTTGATTTTTTTAATGATAAAATCCTTGTATTTAAATGTTTTATTAAAATAATGGGCAAATAGGATTATAGAATGAGAACATGCTCAAAAAAGAAAATTTCTTAAATCTGAATTTTTGATAGAATTTTGTCACAAGGGTATTTTAAGAATAACTTTTTAAAATATTTATCCAATTTGAGTTATTATGTTTTAATGAATCCTTGAAGTATTTTCTTCATCTTTTTCTTTAGGACCAAGAGCTGATTTGAACAACTATATGTCCGAAAAAACCAATGAAGTTGAAGAAGTTTTCGGGTGGACAACATGGACCCCAACTCCATAAAAGAAGCATAACATAGTCTACAAACATCCAATTGAGGTGATTCCACTAGTAATGGAATGAAGACTCATAGTATCATTTGTAAAATAAATTTCATAGACTTGTGAGATCTTCAAGGTGGCCTTTGAGTGAAATATGTTGGAGGAATCTTCCTAGAACATTCATCTAGAAAATGTAATAGTCCATAAAAAATTCATAACTACTACATCTGATATCCAATTAAGTTGAAAATTTGATACTAAATGGATAATACAATTATGAACATATTTTAAGAAGGGTAAAATGCGTGAATCATCCATTATTGGGTTCAAAACACAACAATATTTGAAAAATAGATTCTTATCTATAAAAGAAGAGCTCCTCCTTCCCAAATCATTCCATTCCATTCCATCTCATTACTTTTGAGGAACCAAGGAGGAGATCACCACCGAGGGAGGCCGACCACAAATCTATCCCATTTCTTATTCTTAATTTTTTTAGTTTTATTTATTTTTTTATTTCAATTGTAATTTAGATTTTAGTTTTAATCCATGAATTTGTGTTTCTTGATCCATCCCACAATTCTTCTTAACCTCTTCCACCCACTCCACTGTGTAATATCTTACTCTCAGAAATGAGAGGATAACCATGAGACCTTTACTGGTGGGAGGTCATGGTATTCATGAATTTTCACTAAACTGTAATATTATGTTTTGTAGATATAATTGAGTAGCATTCATGGGTGAGGCCAATGTCCTTAATGTGAGGACTACCCCCGATAACGTGGTACTCAACCTATCTCTATTAATTTATTTAATCACTTTTACCTTTCTCCATTGGTTAGTTACTCACACATTGTAGTTGATATAATCAATGGATAAAAAATCTTCAATAGATCTGGGTCTTAGAAGATGACACATCCTATACCAAGGTGTGTCATCAAACTTGATTAAAGGAGGAGGTGGAATTGGGAGTGCTTAGACATTCAATGATATTCCACAGTTTATAAATAAATAATAATAGTTAAAACATGAGATTTCATGTTTGTATTATAAAATTAAAATAAAACATATAATGAAGAATAATTATTGAACATTAAACCAAACCCTAAAACCAAGTTATTTCTTATTAACTCATTATATTTAGATTTTCATGATAGTTTGAATTATCATTTTTCATGTTGTTGTCTTAAATAATAAAAAACCCAAAAATATTATCATTGTTTTCATTAAATACTAAAACCCACAAATATAATTAGTTTAGGTGATTTAGATAAATTAAGTGAAAAAATTGATAGGCTCCTCAAATGAAATGACCCTGGTTAGCCCCTATGCCACAATAGAAAAAATATATAATTGCTTTTGACCACACCCCCTGACAAGCATGTGTCACTCATCCTAGTGATAACATAAAGAATCAACTAATAAATTATTATTCTATTGATATGAGAAGTGTTGGTATATATATCCCATGGAAATAAAACTCTCAATATCATAAAACCATGGTCATGATTGCATTTTTATATTGAATAATGTTTCATCCGGAAAATTATCCTCAATGTTCATATTTTTATCATCCTCAAAACTTGGTAGTGTAAGTCAAGATAAGTGACCTAAAATGAAATTTTAAATCCATTTTGTGTATTTGATAACAATTTAAAATTCTTGTATCAATATTATCCATCATATCATTCATGGTTTTGAATCCTTTTTTTTCAACCAAAATTTTAGTATTGCATGATCTTTATACACAACCACATTATAAATCATAAAGTATGTGAGAAAATTTTCAAAATCAAATACCACTTCCAAAATATCCTTTTCCATGGTGGTATAATTCACCTGAGCTTCATTCCAGGTATGGATGGAATAATAAATAAGGTAGAAAATGTTCCCAACCCATTTTTAAAGCATCACCCATAAAAATCATTGACATCACACATCAATTCGAAATCCCTATCCCAGTCGAGTGAAACTATAACAGGAGAGGAAAAGATGATATTTTTTACAGTGTTGAGTACCTTCTAACAATATTTAATGAAATTGAATGGGGTTTCCTTATAAAATATTTGTGTAAATGTGTGGCCTATTTTTGAAAACTCTTGGATGAATCAGTAATAAAATCCCATGTGGCCTAGAAACTCTTTATACCCTTCACTATTGTAGGTTAAGGTAAATATTTATTCACATTGATCTTTACCAAATTGACTTCGATGCCATTAATTTATATTTTATTTTTGAGTGGTATTCCTTCGTAGATCATAAAATGATTTTTTCTCAGTGTGACACAAGAAAATTCTCTTCACAATTCTATAGAACTCAGTCTATATTTCTTAGAAAGACTTCAAAATATCATCCATGAAAATAAATAGAAACTCCACTACCATATCAATGAATTTTTTCATTCATAATTTAAATTTCATCGATGCATTTCACATTCCAAATGACATCCTTCAATAGGTTACAGTTCCAAAAGGACTTACTAATGTAGTTTTTGAAACATTTATTGGTTCAATTGCAATTTGATTGTATCCAGAATATCTATGAAGAAGACAATATAATTTGTATTCAGTTAGTATCTCCACCATATGATCCATGAAATGATATTTCCATGTCATCATGTCGGGATTTATTTAGTAAACACATACTTTCCATCCAATAACGATTCAATTTGAGATTAAATAATCTTCGTTGTTTTTAACAAGAGTAGAGTTCCCTTTCTTTGGGATGACTTGTAGCTAACTCACCCACTCATTTTCAGAAATCGAAAATATGATACTAGAATAGATAATATTCAGTACTTTATTATTTACTACTTCATTCATAGTTTGAGTGATTCACCTTTGGGTTTGATATTCTTGTTATCACATTACTCTAACAGAATTTTGTGGGTGAAAATCATGGGACTAATCCCCCTGACATCAGCCACACCTCATAAAATTGAGTTCTTATTACTTTTTATGAATTCAATTAGTTTGTCCTCTTTCAATTGATTCATCTCTAAAATGATGATAATTTGAAGTGTTTTTTTAGTACTTAAGAATGATTACTTTAATGAGTTTGGTAGGGGTTCAATTCTAATGTTGGTGGCTTAATGACTGGGGCTATGAATAGTGGAATAGTATCCCTCATTAGATGCTTAATTTAATCCATGTCCTTATAATCACTGCACGCATATTTTCCAGGTGACAGGGTCTATTTTTCATCCTTAGTAGTCAAGTAATCATCTTCCTCATAAGTCAGGAAGATAACCTAATAATCAAATGAATCGTCACCTTGTCTGACGACATTCACTAAATCAAACACTACTTGTTCATCACCCACTCTGAATATCACTATCTATTGGTTAACATCAATCAACACCATCCTAGTACAATGAAATGGTCTCCCTAGAACAAAGGGTACATTTCTTTCTTCCTCCAAATCCAAAACAAGGAAATCAGTAGGAAAAATGAATTTACCAACATTCTCTAAAAAATACTCGATAAGTCCTTGAGTGCACTTGACTGAGTGGTCAACCATTTGAAGTTAAGCTCTTGTTTCATTTAAATATTCAAGCACTAAATTTCAAAAAAAAATCATATGAATTAGGTTTATAATCGCATCAAGGTCACAAAAGGATTTTTTTGAATTCATACATTCCTATATTACATGGAATTGAGAAGCTACTAGGGTCTTGTATCTTTGGTGGGAGCTTATGTTTAATGATTTCAGAATATTATTAATTCTATGAGATAACACCTAGGTCTTCCATTTAACTTTAATTAGAGATAAATTACTTTAATAATTTATCATAAGAAGGAATATGAGTGATGGCCTATGAAAAGGGAATATTGATGTGTATCTACTTAAACATATCTAAAAACTTTTGTACAATCCCTCTATTTTTACTGGCCTCATTCTCTATAGAAAGGGAATATAGGTTTTGTATGGTGGTAGTGCCACAAAAACATCTTCTTTTTCTGGATTATCTTTTATAGGAAATTTTATTAATAGGTTCTTATTCCATATTTCATTCTTGAATTGTTTTTTGTGTGTTGTCATTACTATATTTGAAAATGATTGTGGAATATAGTTTAGGTTATTCTAGTTTATTTTCCTCACTGATGCATGTACTGAAAATTAAATTTTTTTCCCACTTCTAAGAACCATATCTTTAGAAGCCTCTCTCGTATCTGTCTCGGTATTATAGAGAATCATACTTGTCAACCATTCTGATATATAATTAAAGATTTATACCACTTTGTTCTCAGGATTTTGAAGGAAATCCTTTTAATTATATATATTAGTTTCTTCGGTATCCATCCTCTGATCTGTCTTTTGAAGAAATGTAGTGAGTATGTATTCAATGTTTAATTGTTGAGGATAATATTATTGTGGATTTGTTAGTGGGTTTTGCTAAAAACGTTGTTGGGGTGGAAATTATTAGGCTCTAGTGGGAAAAGGTTATTGGGGGAATTGTTTTCGAGGTCATGGAGCTATATCTTTATGTAGTTACTTAGGTGGTCCCTGATTTTGTGGTGGTGCATAACCACTCCACTATTTGTAGTAACCTTGGTTTGTTTATTGTAGTTGTTGATCCAATATTTATAGACAATATTGATGCTGATATTGTTTTGTTTGTTGATTGTAATTTTATTATTGTAATTTATGTAATTAAAATCATGATTTTGAGTCTCTTCCATTCCTTTTATACAATCCTGGCATGGGTTCAAGCCACTACATATTTCATGGATCTAGATTTCCATAATAGGGGAAGCAGATAGTTGTGGTGAATAAGGTTGTTGAAAAGTTTAAAAATTCTTTGTGAGGAATTTTTCTTCAGATTCAAGGAGGGAATTATCTTCCACCTGATTGAATTCCATTTCAAGACGATCCTTGATCACTCTTTCATAGACTAACATTGTGATAGATTTCATACAAAAGTGCAACTATAAATTATTGAATATTTATCATGATACCACAATTAGTGGAGGAATCCATTACAATGCATGTATCTAGTTGTATTCCTTGGTGGAATGGTTGAATTGGTATCCACACAACAAGTCTATGATGTGGTAACTTACGAGTGAGTTCCTTAATGTGATACCAAGATTCCCAAGCTAACTCTCTCTCTTCATGGTTGAATTTATTGATCTAATTTATAAGATTCCAAGTTCATATTTGTGGGAAATATTTGTCCAAAAATATCTTTTCTAAATCATCACAAGTCATAATGGACTTAAGATCTTGTATTTTGATCCAATAATTGGCTCTATCATTCAAAGATAAAGATAAAACTTTTAGTTTGGTCATGGCAAAAGATACACCTTGACTTCTAAAGGTGTCTCAAACTTCTAGGAAACCTGTGATATGCTCATGTGGATATTCAATCTAAATTACACTAAATTTTCCACAATTCTGGATTATGAGAATGATTCTAGGTTTTATTATGAAATTTATCTCTTGGATCAGATGACAAAGGATGTTGGGCACAACATCACTAATGGATGGAAAACCATAGTCTAACATAGTTTTCTCCTACATTAATGATTGTTTTCTTTGTTGTTTAGGTGGCACATATTGTATGTTTTGAGGGTGAGGTGGTGAAATATTATTTATTTCATTAAAATTTAAGTGAAAACATGAAAATATGTATCTATCAAACTCATGATCAAAATCAAGATGTTCTTGAGCAGTGTCAAGGATCCACGAATGAGTCTGAGGGACCTAGTGTTTTCACTATCCAAAAAAGTGGATACGAGCTCTATTTCATGTGTAAAAATTATAAAAAGAAAGGATAAAGAGAAAATTGGGAATGAGGTAATCCCAAGTTTGTATCGGAGGTCATTGTTCCTAAGTAACAACAAGTCCCTAGAAATGGTGGAAAAATTTAGCAATCCTCTACATCATTATTGATTCTACATGAAAATGGAATAGATTAGAATTAATATTGTCCCAAACAACACTGTATACAAAGGTGTATCATAGTGGTAGTATAGGTTCAAAATCATAGGGGCTAACTTGAAAAGTTAGTGACCTATCAATTAAACATTGTGGATGGATTCCTTATGTGACTATCATAGGTTGGTATTCTAAAAATTATGTAATTAGGTGTTAACTTAGGAGAAAAATATGGATAAGGGTTAACTTTCAGTCTTAGGAAAAAGGTAATCCTAAATGATTCTTGGGATAGTCCTATGGTTTAGGCTGTGAAGTAGTGTGAAATTAACCAATTAGTTTAAGTCCAAGAAATTATATCTACCCAATCTAGAAACTACTCTTTGGTTTAGAGGTATTCAAAAACCCAGATGAATAAGGATTGGGTTCAAGGTATAAAGAATTACAAGCTATTGGTCCAAGCCTTCTAAACTCCATCTAGGCCATGTTCCTTCTATTTCAATTCCCAATATCAGGGTTGTGCAATTAAATATTATTGAAAATTCTTATTTAACCTAATTACTATCCAAATTGTAGCTCAAGTTTTTATTTATAGATTTATTATGTTAAAAACACCCCTACTATAGACCCTTAACCCTTAAATAATTATCTGCACGTGATAACAACGATATTAAATAAGGAATAAAGTGGGGACATGTTTAAAATAATATTTAAATAATTTAGATTAAGGAAATCCACAACTAATGAAATATAAAATTAGTAAAACTCTTAGTTTAAAGAAAGAACAAGAAGGAACATAACAATTTAGGATTGAAACATAATTGGAATTGAATTTGATCATTGGAATAATAGTTGGAGTGAAAATGAGAAATCCACATTCTCGTAAAAGTAAGAAGCACTAAAGGATTTATAAAACTGGAAATAAAATGAATAAAACTAGGTTTAAAAGGAATCAGGAAAGAAATGTGAGATCGGAGAAGAGGTTCGGTTGCTTGTCCATCTGTCTTTTCAGCATCAGGGGTGCTCTAGTATTTATAATCCCAAGCAGCTCATGATAAGTAAATGTTTCTTCATCCCCTACTTTCAACCCCTAACCCTTAGTGTATTATCCACACATAATAATGAAAATATTAAAAAACGAATGAAGTGGTGAAACGAATGACATAATATTTAAACAATTTATATTATGTAAATTCAAAACTAAAGTAATTTAAAATCAATCAAATGCTTACACGAATGAAGGAACAAGAAGGAACATAGGTAATTGAGGTTTGAAACAAACATAGAATATAAATTGATCATTGGAACAATAATTAGAATGAAAATGAGTAATCCACAGTCTCAGAAAAATAATCATCAACAAAAGAATGATAAAATAGGAAAAGAGAGCAATAAAACTAGATTTAGAAAGTAGCAGGAAAGAAATGTGAAATAAAATAAATGGTTTGGTCAACAGTATGTCTATCTTTTCAACATCAGGGGTTCTCCAGTATTTATAAGCTTGATTTTATCTCAACGTATAAATTTTTCATGTCGTGAGAGTGGTTTAAGTGACTTTTCCTTCAATGCATTCACGATGTGTGAATGGAATTTACGTTGTGAACTCATATCCACAAACTTCTCCACAAATCATATATCTCCTTGATTTCTTCCAGACTTCATAGCTTAAATATTCTAGCGGGTTTTGACTTCAAATCATTCATGTCATGTAAATCTTTCACTTAATGTATTGAATTGTGCTTGGGTATTAACAACCTGTACCTATTTAATAGGATTTTCTTTCGACTTTCCAGGATTTGTGGTCGAGTAATTCACATCGTGGATAGGGTTCCAGACATATAATGTCTAAATTTTCTGAATTTTTAGTTACTTACCTTTTGAAAATTGATTCATATTTCCTACTAAATTCAACCAAAACCCAATTTATTATCGAATAAATAATAAGTATTTCATAAATAAATTAATCCAATAAATATATATAAATACATATTATAAATAACCTATGTGGGATAGGTATTCCAACCAAGTCATCAAGAGATTTGATTAATATGCCATGAAGATCGATATTTCCATGAATCATACTTAGGTTTCTTCTTTAAGGAATATATCTCTTTATATTTTCCACTTATAAAAAATACTCACAGATTTTGTGCCATTTAACCTTATATTGTATCATATACAATAAATAGTGAAATCATATCCAAAAATCCTTGTGGATATCTTCCAAACCCCTTTTGGATATCTTCCAAAACACTTTTGGAAATATATCATTAAATTAAAAATATATCACATAATATGTAATACCTTGTGAATACTCATCCCAAAACACTTTTTGTATTAACATTTAAACAATTTAAGATAATATCTCTGAGTCAAACTCAATCCTCTTTCAGCCAATAATAAAGTATACCCAACGAGCCTTTATATTTGATGAATCTAATAATTTATTAAATTTTATACTATAATCCAATGTTTAAAATACCACCATAGTGTTATTTTATGAGAAATCATAATATTTTTAGGTTTTAGTGGTATTTTCATCTTAATTTAAAAAATGGCCTATTTTTGGATTTTAGCTGTTTTAGTTTTCTTATATATTTTGGCCATAATGTTTTCTAAACCGATTGGAATTGTGAAATTATATTTTTTTAAGATTTAATACATCATGGGATTCATTTCATTAGCCTGGGTCCAAATCACAATCCATCATTTGGAGGCTCAAAACCACCTCATAAGTTGGGCCTCAAAAACTCTACACAGATTTAGAAATTTTTTATGATAGCTAATATCTCCCAAACTAAAATCCAAAAAGAGATAAAATTAGATATAGATCTGGATAAGATATTAATGAACAATTTTTATAACTATATACATGATATAATAAGATGGTTTATTGGTCATAATGGCATAGTACTTTGGAGTATTGGAATACGAAGAGTCTGCCTAGAAAGATTAAATTTATGAAGTACATCTGTCATAAATCCTTCATCTAGTTAAAAATAAAGTTCATATTTTTTAGGTAAATTACAAATACATTTGGTAATAACTTTCTTTAAGAAATATTTTTCCATTTACTCAATTTAATGGTTCATCCAAGCACATACTTTCCTAGGAAATATTTTGGAGCCAAATTTATATTTGTTTCCCTATAAATATTTACATACGCTCCCAATACAAAGGATAACCATTTAATAAGGATATGGTGGAGAAACTATTCTGTATTAGTTCAGAGTATTTTTAATATATATTATTTTATCTCTCTAATTTATATATTCTTCATCCATTTATTTTATTTTATGTGTTCTCCCACCATTTTCCCTTCTCAACTGAACTAAAAATGTAGAACTGACCACTAGTTTTGTTCGGGGGAGGGAATGATGGTTTGAATAAGTTTTATTGTTATTAAATTAAATATATTTATTAAATTATGGTAAATTTTATGATGTTCAATATGATTATGGTGAGTGGTCTCCCTATTTTCTCTATCGTCCAAAATCATCTTCTCATTTATCATTTTCTTTCCCTTCACTATTTGTGTCGTTCATATGGTGGAGAATGGAATGATTCGTTATGGTCATAGAAGAGGTCTTGTAGCTGACATTTGGAAGAGGATTTCCCCATATGCAGAGGTATACATATGGTGTAATCACATTTAAAATTATATGGTTTAGTGTGGTATGTCATGATCATTATATTGAAATGAGTATTGAGATTATTTTGCAAAATGATATCAATCATCAAAAACTCCCAAGAACATTTTCCTTCATTATTTCTACCTAACTGAATTTTGTGTTGAATTGCATATATATTTTTATTTTTATTTAAATTTCATGAATTTTAAATCCTCCCCATATATATTAGTTTATAAGCTTGTTTGATATTAGTTAGAATATAGTAGTGATAATAGGAAGACAGTGTGTGTAAGTGGCCTCCAAGAGATCGACCCTAGGTTATGCCACTATGGTACCTTCTTAGGAAAATAAGAATTTAATTAATTAGGGATCTATGAAAAATATCCAATAATTAATAGTGTTGAAAATAAATATAAATCTTTGGATATATATATGTAAGAAAAGAATGGACTATAGAAAAGAATCAATGTTACTCATGATATAAAGGGATCCATCATAATCTATATCAAACACAAGTATCTCCACACTTGTGTCTATGGGTATACATAATATAAAAATGTGAATTCTCATATTTTCCGTTTTTACAAGATAGTAAGTTACTATGGGACATAAAGTATATTAATCCTATATAGCCTACTCATATATTCTCGATCCTTAGAGTATAGAGTGACCTGATCGATGATTATATCACATTTTATTCATTTGTATAGATTAGTACATCACATGTCACTTATCTAAATAAATAATCACATAATATATAATTTTTAGGTGTGTCTTCACACTCCAAAATATATCTTAACCGAGGATCCAAATTTCATACTCATCATACGAGAGGACACATCTCATCATGGTTAAGCTCCACCGATGATATGTTCAACAACATACACAACCGCACCCTAATTAGCTAAGTCAATATACATACTTTCATAAGTAGGTTATCGAAGTATAAAGGTTATTATTCTAGGTCTCTCACCAAACTTATGTATAGGGACATAAATATGATTCATACAACCCTATTATGTCAAATACATCTGTATGACACTCCATGTGGTATACTTAGTAGTTCAACTAGTGTATAAAAACTCATTTTTGTACCATATGAGAATATTTAATATATTTATACAAGAATAATATTCATGCTAACCCTAACATTTCATCATAACTTATAATGCTCCATGATGAATATCGATTAGGGATAACTCAAAGTATTACTTTGAGAGTTCAATTATCATTACACTTCACAAAATTTATATCAAATATATATATATATATATAATAAACATTAATGATAAAGTGTAGATTTACAATTAACATGATAAATTTCATACTCATAAAACCTTTTAATAATAATTAAAAAACCAAACATAATCATTAGATTATCATATAATATATAATAAACTGCCAGATCAGTCTTATGTGTCTTGCACTTTCAAGGATTTTGTAACTCATTATATCATATGAAATTCTTGTTGCATCTCTATTTGACCATTTGATAAAACCCTAACACTAAATAATTAGTGTGAAACATTTATGATGTAATAAAATTTTAATAATGGTGAGATTTAGGAATCTTATTCCTAACTGTTCAACTCTTTGAATATATTCAAACTTTTTAAATTCATAAGATCAAATTTTATGATATTAACTTTTTTTGTCTACTTAGGACTCTCTCTAACTGTATCATTATCATCCTTGAAACTCTTTACATGAAAATTTTCCCATTAAATTTTTCAAATAACGTAACTATATACATTATTATGTTACCAACATATCCTAAGCCTTTTTAGGCACAAGTTAAAACAATAGAACAAGAGGGGGTCAATTTCATTTTAATGTTTTTGAAATTTAAAACTAAACTATATGAAATTAAAACAATTAAAATAATAATTTAAAATTTAAGATTTAAAAATAATGGAATAATAAATATAAAAGATAATGGAATAATATTTGATAAAGGAGCTTAGTAATAATCCATAAAGGGATTACTAAGTCTTCTCCTCTCAATTTATTGAGAGTTCTTATTACACCTTAGCTTTATTGGTAGACAAAAAACTAATTTATAAGAAGTAATAAACTTTTGTTTTAGTGTTTATAGAAATTGAATAATTTAAAATTATATCCTTTTAGTGGTTATGGATAGAAAAGCAATCTCCCACACTTTAAATGGTAGTGTGCACCAATCTCCTCATAATCAATGGTAGTTGGCACCATATCTCTCTTACTTAAGGTTGTTATCAAAAAAACTCTCACACTTAATGGTAGTGATAAATCAATAAAAGAAAAAATAAGTTAATTGATATATTAAAGAAATTTTAAGCTCACTCACAATCCTCCATCTATAATTGGAATCGGAAAAGATTGGTGTAAGTGATACAAGAGTACACAAAATCAATAGAATGAAGAAAATAAATCACAATGAGATCAAAAATGATTTACTAGGTAACCATATGAATAAAAGGTCTCTTATGGATGTATTTATATACTCCAGTTGCCTTAGGTACATTTTGGGTCCTTTAAGGTTTGGAATGAATGGTTGTGAGTCTAATTATGGTGTTGGGTCCACCATAAATGTTTTTTATTTTTTCTACCAAAATTCCACTCGATAGCCACTGGGTGTGACCAACCATACACTATTTATCCTCAATCACCTTTAGGTGGAGGACTTAAAAAAATATCCTCCACGATCTTCTTGAAACCTCAGTTTAGTTCAGAAATTTCTTAGAAAAATGTCTAAAATAAAAATAATGAAATTTAAGGAATTAAATGTTTAGAAATAAAAATGAGTGTTTTTGATTATTAAAACCACCTAAGACAATGAGGTATAATAATATCCTCCTTTTGGTGATAACAAACACTTAAGAAATTAACAATGAAAAGATATAAATGATGTATTTCTCATGATAAATTCTAAAAAAAATTTCAATATTTCATAATGAAATTGATCCAATCATTTTCAATACATTAAAAATCAAATAATGAATGGATTTAAATAATTATTTCAAAAATTATTTCATCAATAATTCAATTTCAAAACTTCTCCCCATTTTTTATTATTAAAAATTCAAAATCTCTAAACTTTCACAATTAATGAATAATTCAATTTCCCTTTAAAATTTAAAAATAATTGGAACAAGTTGAGATACCTTCGAAACTATTAGTTTTCCCCCATAAAACCAATATAAATGTTCCTTTGATGTAAAAATTATCTACTCCTTGGATTTCATAATCTTCTCCCCCAAAATAATTTTAAACAAGATATTATAGAAATCATATCATTAATTTTTTCACCCTCTCCCCCATTGTAATTATCATACATCTAAAAAAAGGGTTATAAAATAAATTTCATGCATTCATAATAAGATGAGGTCCAACCATAAGAGATAAAAAATGTAAATGAAATTTTCATCTCCCAGAATGTTATATCAAGATCTTTCAAAACTTCAAATGAATTTGATTTCTTGAAAACTTTCAACTCTCTAAGACCTATTTGGAAAACAAAAAATTTTTCATTTCTTGTATTCAAACAATCAAAAACCATCATTAATGTTTTTCAATAAATAAACACATTTCCTTGTTTCAGAAAATAAAACAATCTAAAATCTTAACATGCTTAAAAGTTTCTCTAAAAATAGTCTCTTAACGAATCAATTTAGATATAAAAATAGATTTGTATCCCCCTAAATTTGATAATTAAAACCAAAAGGGGTCATAAACTATGTCAAATGAAGTTAAAGAGAGAAAAAATTATTTTAAATAAATGAATTCAATATTCTAATAAAACTACAAGAGTATAAGATATATTTTATCATATTGATGTTTAATAGAAATTTTGTGTCTCTCTTTAGGAAAATTTTGAATTTAATATGGTTTGTATCCCCCTCAATTGATGAATACAAAATTATCAATGATCCTAAAGACATATAAAGAATAATTTAAGTGTATAAAAGTGAAAAACAAAAAAAACTCATCTATGATAGTGAAGTAAATCAATCAATCAATTTAATATTTAAATGAAATAGATAAATGGATTAGTGATGTCAACATTTAAAATGAGAATCTATATCAACGCAATTCAGTATTTAAATAAAGTGATCAAAAATATTCATTTCAAGATTAAATAATTGAATAAAAGAGTTAATTCAAGTTTTAATTGATAGATCAATGACTTCAAAATATTGATAAAAAAGTATGTTTCCTCTATGAAAATTTCAGAGTTAAGAAAAGGGTTGGCTCCCCATTAATTAAAAATTCAAGGATCCATTAAATAATGATATTCAATATCGAAAAAGAAATACTATACAAAATAGGTTTCCAAAATGAATTTAAATATTTCATAATGAAATTAAAATATATTTTAAAAATTGTTTTAAGATGGAATTATAAAATTTTTACAATGAAATGAAATAAGACATTGAAATTTTATAAAACAATTTTTACATAATAGGAATTTCAATTATAACCTAAAGAAACACTTTAGATAGAATAAGGATTTATTTCATTCCATTCTTCCCTTTTTGATAAATATAATCATTATCTCATTTTTTAACTTTTAGAAACAAATAAAAACTCATAAACAAGTGAGATGAACAATTGATAATACATAAGACATAAGAGGCATAAATAGACAAATGACATTTTCCTATGAATTTACTTCCAAAACATTTTGATTTCATTATCTTGGAAGTATAAGAATTGATTTCATTTGAGAATAGAGAGAAGGAAATGTGATATATGTGTAAAACATAAGAAAAAACTCCCCAATATAATACTCTAAGTGGACTTGGAATGATGTGAATGGTGAGCCGGTGAGCTATACCAGCTTGTTGGTGGGAAAAAATAATTTTGATTCTAGAAATCCCCATCAGTTACCTAGTGAGGAAGAACCAGATAGCTAGTGGCTTCCCTAGTGGCTCAAACAATAATTTTAATTTTAAAACAATAAAACTATGGTTTTTAAAAAAAATACATCCAAAATAAGTTAAAATAGATTCATAAATATCAATAATTATAAACATAAATATCAATCTAATTAAACATCATAAAATGATAAAATATTTGGATCAAATCTAATTTAAGGAATAAAATAATAAAATATAAACTTGAATTTTGATATCTATTAAAATAGAAAATTCATAATTCCTTATAATATAAATTTTGAAAATATTTTCAGAATTAAATAATATTTAATTTAAAACTCAATTTAAAGAACATATTGAAAACTCAATGAAATATCCAAGTAAATTTAAATATTTTATAATGAAATTTAAAATAATGTTTTGAAAAGATTTTTAATATTCAAATAATAATAAAGAATAAAATAGTAAAATAATAATTTTATTGAAGATAAAATTGGAATTTAAGAGATACTAAAAAATTAAAGGATTGATGATCCTCAATCTTATCAAATTAGAAAGTAAATTTCATAAGTTATCCATACCTAATTCACCTTTAATAATATTAAAATGATCTTACATAAGGGGATTTTCTCTTGAGAAATTATACCTAAAAGAAAATCAAGATACTACAAATTTTGTAACCAAATTTTTTTCCACAAATGTTATCTAAAAAGGACTTTGGAACCCATATTTTTCTAGGGTTTGATATTATATAAGAAATATGATATTTTCTAGGTAAAAGATTTTAAGAGAGATGGATATATTGGGGTCAAGCATAGCATAAATTTTTTCAATCACACACATAAATAAAGATCCTAACTTTTCTACAATAATTACAAATTTTATATTGAGAACTACCTTTTAAAAAAGTATTATTTTTTAAATATTTAAAGGATCTTATTTGATTTGAGTAACCAGGCTCAAAAGAACCTTTCCCATGTCATTGGGAACCCAAAATCATAATCATATTTATCTCACAATGAGAGAACTTGTTAAGGTATCACTAAAGGTCTTAAAGTTATATTTTTCCTTGATCCTCAGCCCAGTTGGTGAGGAATATCCAAGTGCATCCATAAGACCCAGGTTAAAATTTGATAAGATGCATATTTCTGGGGTATTGTAGCAGTACTGTAGTAGGTACTGTTTGGTACTACAGTAGTGAGAAATATTTACCTTCAGGCTATCATTTTGGGCCTAGATTCCTTAAGGAATTCAGGTCACCCAAAAACTTCAGGCCAGTTAAGGCTTTTGGGCCACCTCAAGACCTTCGAGCCACCTCATCCATATCATGTAGTGCAGATGCAACCAGACTAACCAAGGGAACTAGTTCCAAATGAGGAATCCGAGCAGGTGATTTCACCTAAACAAAGCTATATAGATATAGAAGAATGAGAGGGTATGGTAATCGCCATTAGGACCAGGCCTGTGAACCTCTACACATGTATTTCTATCCAAACAAACAATGTGAAAGTGGGAACCTGTTTCATGGTCAAGACACTAGGGAGGGGAATTTTTCAGTAGTCATGTTTGGGATGAATTCCTCTAAAACATTCAGGTCATGTAATCCACTATGTAAATGAGACTTGTAAGGGTTCCCCATAATCCCTTGAAAGGGGGGGAGGGGTTATCAAAAAACCAATAAAAATATGGCCTTTGGGCCATTTGGGTTAAAATTATATTTTATAATTTTTCAACATTGGGTTGGTCCTTTAAATAGATCCTTTTAATTTAAACTTTATTATATTCAATATTCAAGATTTTATTTTCATCCAATAATAAATTGAATATTATACTTTGATCTTCATCATTTTTTGAAAGAAAATATTTTTCCTTTTCATTATCCTCCTTTAGTTTCTCATTTTATATAAAAATACGGTCTTTCTCATTAACAAAAAGTTTGTATTTCTTTTTGAGTTATTCGGATTTTTTGGTAACCTCACAAAATCTTTCAGTTAATTAATCTAGTTCATATCTAAGATATAAATAATTAATATGGATATAAGAACAAGAAGAAGTGAAAGAATTTACCTATTCATTTACCTCAATGTGAGCCATGAGACATTTGTTGCCTCCTTCACTTAAGTCTAATGAGGAGAGGGAGTCATCGCTTGCCCTCCAATTTGACATATTAAAATCCATCTTGTTTTCCTCATCATTTTTCTTCTTTTTTAGAGTGGTAAACCCTAGTATAATGTGAATCTTTTTATTATAACCATAGAACCTTAACTCTAAATCACATTATTGATTCTAATTTTTATCATGATGGAAATTATTTTTTCTCTTCATAAATTTTCATAGATTCTAGGCAATGTGATTTTTATCATCATCACTTCTGAATGTGTTATAATCAGTTTCCTTAAAGGTAATATTTCTTATTTTCTTGACCACTTTGGATTCCTTTATGGATTTAATCTTAATTGTAATCTCATAGGTCACTAGAGACCAAATTATCTCATTAATGAGTATATTATTGACATAATTATCTTATTGTATTATTGTCACTTTGGGTTCCCGAGAACTAGGTATAATCGAAAGGATATTCTTTACAACTGTCTATATGGTAAGTAAACAATCTAAATACTTCCTTATATTGAAAATATTAGTGAAATGAGTAGCCATTATAGTTATATAATCATTAGGATGAATACTAAAGCTTTCAAAATCAGGTTAATACATATCAATCCTAGTATCCTTTACAATATTATTACTTTCATTGGTAACTTCTAATAGTTTCCAAATTACTTAGGATTTTTTACACATGGAAACGTGATTAAATTCATTTTTATCTTACCCACTATGTTGATAATTCAATTATTTTCAATCAAGATCATATGACTCTATATCATCATCGATCTATTTTATTATTTTCTTGAGTGGGGGTATAACCATGAAAAAATATTTTCCAAGATGGATATCCTATAATTCAATGAAAATGTTGACTTTAAAGTTTCACAATAAACATAGTATAACACATAAAATTATGTAGATCTACCCATTAATTTTCCTTCCAAATCACCATGTATATTTTAGGTAGAGGCCATATTTAAGTGATTGTTTGTGGAAACCATTTAAGGTTTTGAAATCAAGGTACCCTCTGATAATAATTATTGGTTGGAGTTGAGATGTAAGAGGGGGTGAATTGTATTTTTAACTTTTTTTGTAAATTTAAAACTAAATTTGATGAAATTAAAAAAATTAAAGAGATAATTGAAATTACAAGAGTTAAGAGAAGAGGAATAATAAATATAGATGAAAATGAAATAATATTTGATAAAGTGTTTTTGAAATAATCCAAAAAAGGGATGCTTATGTCTCTTCCTCCCAATTACATGAGAGTTCCTGTAAACCATTGGATTTAGTGGTAGATAAGTAACTCATTTATAAGAAGTAAAACCCTTTCATTTTAGTATTTATTGCAAGGAACCCATTTATAATGCTATAATTTTAGTGTTTTTGGATAAAAAATAAATCTCCTACACCTTTAATTGTAGTGTGAACCAATCCTATCACACTTAGTGGTAGTGAGCACCCAATCTCAATCACTTAATGTTGTGAGCACCATACCCCTTGCAGAAAATTGTAGTGAGAAACCAATAAAATAAAAAAATGATAATTACTATATGAAATACCTTAGAAGCACACTTATAATCCTCCAGCAAGAATTATAATAGGAAAATAATGGATTAAGTGAGACGAGAGAACATGAGAGAAAGATTATAATGAAAATAAATTACAATGAGTTAAAAAATTATCTACAAGGTAACAATATGCATCCAATCACCCTTGTGGTGTATTTATAGTCTACAATAGCATTAGGGCCATTCAAGAACCTCTATGGGGTGAAATGAGCCTTTGGAAATCAAATTATGGCATCGAGTTCCATAAAAAATGACTATTTCTTTCTTTCGTAATACCAATTGATAATTGGTGGGTGTCACCAGCTAGTCAGTGGAGCCTTGAGAAAAATAATGTTTAGTTCATATCAAAATGGCTAGCTAATGTTGTTTTATCAGTTATCTGGTGGCACCCTAACAAAACTAGTGTTTCGTCTAGATACCATCAGTCATCTGGTGTACTCCATCAGGTAGCTGCTGGTAACTGTAGGTGGAGGACTCCAAAAATTTCATACATGACCCTATCAATCACATTGTTTGGTCTGGAAACTTCTTCGAAAAATATCTAAAATAGAAAAATTGAAATTCATGAAATGAAATTTTTATATGTAAAAATTACTCTTTGTGATCATTAAAACCACCTAAGAGAGTGAGGTACAACAATCTCATTCACCCATATATTTATTCCCATTGGTTTATTCATTAAACTCATTTTTTGAATGTTCAATAAAAAATGATTCAATAATTATTGATTCTAAACTAAAGAAACCATGTGGATGTCGGGTTTCAAATGCAGACACTAACATGCCATGGAAATCCATATTGTATACCAATCGTTCAATGCGATATATCTAATATATATATTTCTATCTCACCTTATAAAATAAGTTAATTGTAGGATATGAAATTCATCTCATACATATTGTTCATTATTATTTATTCCAATCATAAACCATGATATGAATCTCATGCATATCATGTCTTATGGCTCTAGAGACATCATAAGCTACAATATCCATATATTTATTGCATGACAACACTTGTGTGAATAATCAAAGGCATGGATATGAAATGTTGTGGTAGGTGATTTAAATTAGTTCAAAGGGGTATTTAATATGTGTTGGTTATATGATGATTTTTAGTAGTTGTGTATGTTGATGATATGAGGAATGTTGTATTGAATTACTCCCTAGAATCTAATGGTGGTAGTCCTAGGTGGAATCATGATGTACATTTTTGATGTCTCCCTAGGAACTTTATATGTGTGATGACCTAGGTGGGAAAATAGATGGATGGTGGGGGTCTAAATCTATGTTTTATATATGATAGTGATGTGGAAATGATGACTAATTATGTACTAGTATTTGGTGATATGTGATAGAGAATATTATGATGATGATGATATGTCTTGAAATAGTGAATGTATGATCTGTGTTAGTGATGAAGTGGGTTGAGGAAGGTGAAATCTTTAAGGGTAAACAATCAATAACATAATAACATTCTTAAGGGTGGAAAAATTGGAAATCAATGAGGGTTGTGGAGAGGAGATTCTTTGGGGGTGGACACCCAACGAACTAATGAGTGTCTTTAAAAGTATACTACAGCTATGCCTATACAAGGGTTATACCTGTTGGGTTTGATCTAGAAACTCTTAGATTTTCTCTCTCTTACACCCTAATATATATAGAGTCAAAACTACTAAATTTTTATACAACGGGTCTATGTTCATTTGAAGATCAAAATTGGATAATGAATGTTTACATTGATGGAAAACTAAGTCGCGACAATGGAGAAGAATGTGTTGGAGTTAAATAAAAGTTTCATAGGCCTAAAAATTAGATCCCATCAACAAAAGGTGGTGATATATGGGTTCTGCTAGATATTTAATCAAATGTACATGGAACATGAAGAAAATGGGGATCATCAGGTTAGTAAAGAGTGATCAACTATAGAAAAGGATGGTGAGTGTAGTATGAGAACTAGGTAAGGGGGTTATGATTGGTAGTATATCATATTTGACATAGGTAGGGAAGTGCATCAACATTATCTTGAGGAGTTGTGTACTATTTCTAAGAATATGGAGATGCAGATGTTTTCTAGAGATGATTCAGTATTAATGATTTCTTGTGCTGTGACATACTTCCAAATACATAAAACTCATGAATAATTGAAGTTATTTTTGGCTTACTTGAGTATGAAAGGGGTGTTAAAGTACTGAATGATTTTGTTAAAATTGTTACATGAAATCACTATAAGGAAACAACTCAAAGAAGAGTTTTTTGGACAGAATGGGAGTGGAGATGGGGAGGATCCAGTAAAATACTCAAAGTACTATAGAAGAACAAGACTATTGATTCATATATTTATGAGTTAAAACATGTATCAATAGGAATTATAGATATACTGATAGGTGATTTATGAGTCCATTCTTTAGGGGGTTGTAGTCAGAGATTGGGAGCACTGTGATAACTTACAAGCCTCTGAATAAGGCTTGGTTATTGACTCTTTCTAGGGGATTAAAGTGGAAATTGGAAATCAAAGGGATAATAGAGTACCCTACACCGTGAAATAAGAAATATGAATTACATGAACTTGGATGGAGTTGGAGTTCTACAATTTTAAAATTTAGTCCTTCAATGGAAGAGGGAGAGAAGGAAAAATGGAGTGTCAGATCTTCACTGAGCATAAAGGGAGTAAAAAAATTTCTAAAGAAGACTATAAAGAAAGGAATGATAAGTATATGTGTTTTCCAACACACAAAAATTCACTAGAGGATATAAATTTCCTACCAAGGGTTGAAACACATAGTTTGGGAGTGTATAGAGAACAATGAAGAGGAAGTGTTTCAGATGATTCAACAAGTTTTCTACCTTGATGATAAGATGGAATTTTACGATGGAAGAATTGATAGATGTGTGTGGGTTATATGACTAGTAATGTTGTGTCTTCCATACAGGTCTAGGTATTAGGATGTTTCTACATAATGATATGATATGGGGGAGAGTTCTAACTGTTAGGGACGCTGAAAAAAGTTGTTAGTGTAAGTGGTTGATGGCTAGATTACAAAAAGGAGAAACAAACAATTGTTAGAACTTTCCAGTTGTTAGGGGACCACTCTAGGATGGGGCCAGTAGAAGGGGATATTGATTATTTTTTAAAAGAAGGATCTATTGTGCAGATAGATGGGCTATATCCTTGGGCCTCAGGATGTAACTAAGGGGAGTTCTATTCTTCACCTTTTCTTCATTTATTCTTCCTATTTCCTATAAACTATAAATTCTATACATATTTATAGTTTATATCAATATAAACTCTTTCATTTACTCTCCATCACATCTTGATACATATTAGAATGGATTTTGGTTTATTTAGATGATCCATGTGATTTCCAATGGATAAAAGTTAAGTACCTGCAATGTTTAGAGGTTCCTGCTGAAACCCTTACATATTAACTTCATGGCCAAAATTTCCACAAGATATCACATTGGATGATGCTATAATTTTTCAAAAAAATAGTACCCAATAAAGATAAAATCATTTTCATAACATCCTAAATTATGAATAATGGTTTTAACAGATGAATTATGACATATAACTTACTGGATATCACTATAAAAAAAGTTAATATTGGGAGAGAAAATGGATACTCACTTTTCTTTGATGAAATTTGTTTTGATGCACGACCCCACTTGTGAACTGTTAGTAAATGCTATTATGAAACCTTGAAGATTTTTCCACCATAGTGAGATTTTTAGCATTAATATCATGATAAATTCCCTCTCCAAAGATTTTATTGAAGAGATCCAAATAATACCTACAGTTTATGACAAACAAATGTGCACTAATATTGAACATGACAAGGCAACTCCATTCCTATCAGAAATAAAGGGCAATCACAGAAAATGTATTTATTCACATGTATGAAGAAATATTTTATCTAATGGGGTTATTATTTCTAAAAATAATTCTTCTTTTAAAAATCATACATAAATTTTTAATACTTATATATCTTTTTAGTTGTTTTTTCAGTTGGGTCACCCATATATCTTTGGTCTCTACCTAGATCAGATTAAATAAATAGGATCACGACATTAAGAATAGGAAGAAAGTAACATAAGATGTTGCCAAACCTATAATGGTGTAGTTTCCAATTATTTTACAACACATGTGTAAAATCATAATAATGAAGATACATATAGTAGAATAAGAAATGGTGGGATGTAGTTATTGCAAAAACATCCGGACCAACAAAGAAAATAATGGATCATAGAAGAGTAAAAAGAAAAAGAAAGAATAATATCACAAGGATTTATGTTGTTTAGGAATAATACTTACATCCAAAGAGAGGCATAAAATCACTATAATCTGGGAACACAATTTACAAGAGTTTCTCACACACACACCCTTATAAACACAATCCCAAAAATGGGCTAATGTAGAGGATGAATCAATATTCCACCAACCATCAAAAAGTCTACATTTATATAGTGAAAGGTAGACACTCAAGTCAAAAGTTTTATAGTTACTGCCAGATGGAAATCTAAGGAGATACAGTGAATAGTGGCTAGAAGTCTGCATCACTACAGTGTCTATCAGTGTCTGTCAGTCAACTCTACTAAAGTTATGGGTTAGTGCACAGTACTGTCTATAAGAATTTGGCCCAACCAGATCAAGCTACACCAATCCAACAGTAGTGACATAAATTGTGTCAATTTTTGAGGAATGGATACTATCATTTAAAGGGGCCTCCTGGAAATATAAAAACATTGAAGACACTTGAAACCACTACAACCATTCAGAAGTATCTTCACTTATACTAATAATTTTCAAAGATTTCGAATTATATGACTGGACATCATCTCCAAAGATTCCCAGGAAGTATTCTTTTACATAAGAAGTATATGAGTTCTATACAATATATAAACATTAAAATCAATCAAAAAATTTTTATTCATAATAACTGTTCATATAATAATTGACACCAGGACCATGGGTAGAGAAAAAATCTAGGGCAGTCATAAAAAATAACCATAAAAAATGTCTACAAATTAATTTTTCTTGATTGTTTCCCTAAATAAATAAACTATTCTAGAGTATGGAAAAACTAAGAAAGAATGTGAACTATGAATTCAAACCACACATTCCATCATCAAATGGAATAGAAAAAAATAAAGGATCCATGTAGCCAGCCCCAAGTGTATAAAATTAAGGCCAAATAGAGTATTATAGAGAAAGAAAGAAGAGATACCAGTAACTAAATAATAAGTACATAGTAATAAATCATGTCCATTCTTTGGTGCCTAAATAGGTGGTTGATATAGCTTTCCAAGATTACCATACTAACTGTTCAAAAATCGCTAACACGTCAGTAGACTTGACAATTGAATTGTAATAGTTTTTTTCCAAACTAACCCAGTTACAATATTCTTTATAAAAATAAAATTAAAATTTAAGGTTTGAAAAACAAAATCATAAATTAAAAAAATCCTCAAAAAACACAAACATTGAAAATAAAAACATCTTAATACTGTAACTATGTCAACATAGGGTAATAATGAAGGATTGGACTACATACCTTTTGTTTTCTAACTCCAGTGGTTTGGAAGCTGAAAATCCATATGTGGAGATGAATGATTTCTTTGAACACAAACCTTCTATGGGAAAAAAGGTGTAATCATAATAGAATTCAATATAGATGGTGAGTGTTGGACAACTATAGTTACTAAAAACATATGGGGTTGACACTAATCTATGGAATGAGAAACTTAGAGAAGGACCATAGGGGTTTGCTGAAGAATTAGATTCGGGGGTTCTGCTATCTACAGTGGAGGATCAATGAGGAAGAGAGAGTGGAACCTCACTTTTTGATCAAAGATACAAATAATAAATCGCTAGTGGTAAGTGGAGTCCGTGAATTAGCACCTTAGGTAGGATTTCCTAGTACAAATTTAGCACATGGAGGAAGGCGTGACAAGGTTCAATAATATTTAGATTTGTTAGGAAAGGTTTGTCAAAGAGAACCTAAATTCTAGACCTATTTGACATGAGGTAATTTATATTCCTAATTTTAGTACATTCTCATTGAATAGGAGAAAATATGTTCTTAGATTGAGATTCTTATTAGCAGGATAATGTTTTTATGATAATGAGGGTACATTGAATGTTCAAAAATATTTTGAAGGGGGAATTCCTTATTTGGATAGACATTAATTTTTCCCATAGACACTACCCAATCCACCACCATTTTCATATCCCTCACTGACTAATTAGACAGTACGAAACTCTAGATATGATGAGGTACTTGGACACATTAGCTTCTCTCAGTTTGTCTTGGACAAGACACTCAACATCTTAAAATTAATTTGGTTACTAAACTCTTGAAATAAGGTGTTTCTACAGCTAATGTCAAATTATTTTACGGGGAGGGGGAATTTATGAACTGAGAAATTTGCATAATACGGTCACAAATTATAACTAATCTCTTTCTAGAAAAAAAGGACATAAATATGGGAAATCTAAATCACCTCGGTCTAGTATTTGTGAAGGGAAAACCCTTCCAATGTAGAACGTTTTTTGTACACTACACATCTTTCTATGGGAAAATGGAGCTAGGGTCATTGGGTTATCACTGGTGTGACACCCCGAGATTTTATGAGATATATTTATTTGATATAGTTGATGCTCCTTTCCATCACAGAATTCAATGACTAAAAAGGGAAATACTTTAACACAAAGTGATTCATCCTTTGAAGAAACATAAAAAATTGACAAAGGCATGAACATGGGTTTGCTTACACTTGGGCCACATGATTTTTATCATGGCCGTGCAAGTATACTTACGTGCCTAATATTGGTCACACAGGTGACTTACGCGCCCTAATTTATTTTCACCCAAGGTCTTTAAAGGCATATAAATACCCCTTTATGGGCTCCCCATTTCAACGATGAAAAATCCCGAAACTCAGATTTGAGCTCCCGGTGCCCGTGTCTCTTCTCAAAGCTTTCCAAACACTTCTAAGGTAAATTCTTATCTAGAATGGAAGGTCTAAATAAAGGGGAAAATGCCTATGTGTTGAAATTCATCAACACCTGCACGCCTAAGTGTCTAACTATTCAGGGAATTGAAGAGGCTTGTGCGCCACATTATCCCTTCAATAGAACTTGCGCGCCACTCATTTAAAAGTCTTTAGGGATAACACTAAGGGATTGAGCCAAGTTTTGAACAATTTTTACCGTATGGGTTGATCGTTGCGCAAGTACACCTTTGCCGTGCAAGTATACCTATGCGACCAGGACCTGCACGCCCGAACAAGACCAGCGCGCCTACCTTCTTTTGGGTGCCCCTCCTGTCCATTCACCTCTTTTCTTCAAATCCACCTATCCTATACAATATTTAGCCTTTAGAATCCTCCTCAAATACATTTATGGCATGATTCCTTGGTTGTATGCCCTATCTAAAAGGAATTATCTAGAACATCTCTCAAAACCTAGTGATTTACATATCTTTATGTCACTACGATTAGACATTTCATTCATTCAACATCATCATTTAAGATGAGGAAACTATTCATGGGTATTTTATTTAGGAGTAAGCCCGATGTCCTCTATTCATGGGAATCCTTGTCAGGAGTAAGCCACAAGTTCACAAAGATGGGAATCATCTTAAGGAGTAAGCCCTAGTTTTCAAGTTCCCTTAATTTTGGGCCTCCTTCTCAGGAGTAAGTCCCATTCATAATTCCCTAACCTGGGCCTACTTTTCAGGAATAAGCCCCAGTCATAATTTCCTAACCTGGGCCTCCTTTTAAAAAATAAGCCCCAGTCATAATTTCCTAACCTGGGCTTCCTTTTTCGGAATAATCCCTAGCCATAATTTCCTAACCTGAGCCTCCTTCTCAGGAGTAAGCCCCAGTTCGCAAGTCCCTTTAACCTGGGACTCCTTCTCAGGAATAAGCCCCTGTTATAATTTGTCTTAACCAGTCTTAACTTCTTTTGATTTGGGGCTTCATTCTTAGGAATAAAACCCAATCACAAGTCCCCTCTTAATTTGGGCATCCTCCTTAGGAGTAAGCCCCATGTTAGAGCATCCAAGTCTTCATAAAGCACATATACCTTTTTGGACCTGGTTCCTGGGCTTCTTCTCTAAAATTAGTCCTGATCTTTATCTATTTGGGATATCATACATACATAATCCCCATATCATTCCTTGTTATCACATCTTTCGTGGCACAAATTGTCAGGTTTACTAATACCTCTTGTTTCTCACACCGAGCATGACTCATGTGAGCTTAGAGGGTAAAAGTAACCACGACACATCTCTTTAGGCTATTAATCATACGTAAGACCCGAAATTCCCAATAGAACTACATGGACATTGATCTCTACCATAAAAGTGGAGTAATTAGGAATCCTTTCTAAGGTTCAAGCCCATCACCCATTAATTCTCATCTGCCCCATATGATGTTAAACTATATCTTAATTCCTGAACTACATGGGTTCTGATTCCTTTTCTACCAAGGATACATAGGTAGCCCATCTACAGGTATTATCCCAACTCTGAAATACTTCATGTCCTTCTGAACGAAAAAAAACTTCAAGTGCCCCACTGAGTGGCTTTAAAACTAGTATGGTTATCATAATGACTAATAGATATTTATATAATGTTTTAAAGGATGACATTAACTAAGAATCTATAACAAATATAGATGATTCTCTTTCGATGAAGAACCTCAAATACATATAAAAGATTCTCTAAATCTCATACATATTAATGATTGATTGTCAGATCTTAAGGAAAGCTCATTTTTATACTTGGTATTGTAATAAGGATTCATGAACATAACTTAAATCTATAAAGAGAGTCCTGGAGTAGACAATAATTCCCCCCAAAAAGGTGTGATGAGTCCGAACTCCCATCCTCTTGACCATTGCAAATTCTTAAGCCTCATCGGTCCACAAATAATGAGCACCTACCTTTGGAAAGTAAGTCCAAATGGTTATAGAATCATTGGATGTTTTTGGTTCAATGAAAAAACTCATTAGAAACCAATTAGAATATTTGAATCTTAAAAAAACAATGTCATCCCCATTTCTAGAGGAAACAAAAAATGGTGAACCCAACGTGAATCCTTAACCAAGTTAAAATGATGTTTTCCTTATTTGTTAGGCCCTTATTTAAACTCAATGAAAGGGCCAACAAAACAATCAATAACATATGTGCTCATCCAAAAGATGTAGTGGTCGAACATATCTTGATTATGTCTGTTATATCAAACAACCACTATTTTTCACGATCTTCTGCATCATAGAAATGGATTTTCTTATGTTCACACCTGTGAATGCCTCTACTGTGAACACCTCTACTGCTACTCCTACTGGATCGTCTTCCGCTCTGAGGATGAAATCACCCAATCAGCGTCTTCGACACTGGATTTCAAATGCACTGGTTAAGTAATATCGTCGACCCAGTACCATTCTGACTCTAGAGGCTACTCAAAAAGCCCTCTAAGTCAATAATTCACCCTGGTCGTCCAGACAGCGATGACTAGTGATCAAGAAGCAGGCGGTGCTAACCACTGTATCCATCCGTTTCGGGTCGTTATCCCCAGAACGCAATCACCGGTCCCTCCCATATTATACAGAGGTGAATGAGAAGGTCACTGAAGGAATTAATTCAAAGAGACATGAGTCCTTCCCCAGGGCTCCCACCATCAATCGCTGCCAGAATCGTGTGGCAGTGCGCCCTCAACATGATGAGGGTGTTGTCTTCAAGAGTTCATCTCAGGTTCCTCAAACCCGAGAAGGAAAGATGAACCACCAGAGGCGACGACCAGTCAACAGTGATCAGGTTGTTATTTCTGGCATTTCCAGAGAATTCCACCAACCTAACTTGGTGGAAAGCAACGGGCGGGCACACACACCCATCAGTCCTGATGTTACTGCCCAGCAAAATCGTTTGGCAGCAACATGCCAATACCGCCTGTCAATTCCGGTGGAGTATTATAGACAGGAAAATACACCTATTTATAAATCATCAGCTAGTCAGCAGGCTCGTCTTACTGCATATGATGAATCCCTCCAAACCAATGTGTTGGAAAATGTTAAATAGGCACATACACCTGCTTACACTCATCAATCCTATATGCAGTCTCGTCTGCTAGTATTGAAGGAAGTTCATCAACCACGTTCGGTGGAGTGCAATCAAAATACACATACACCTGCTACTATTGATCAAGCCTACCAATAGTGTCATTTGGTAGCACCTGGAGAAGTCAATTGGAAAGCCCCAATGACCAATAGGATGTAGACTCAACTCTCTTCCCCCACACATAAGTACTATCAGAACTCACTGATGGGAAAAGGAGGACAGGAGCAGGAAAACACACCTACTCCAAGCATGGAATGGATGTATATTCGTGTTCCGGCAGATGAAGTCACCAAGAACATTCTGATAATGGTGAAGGAGCAGAAGAAAATCATTGCTCATATTCTGGATGCCTGCCAGGATATTATAACAGCATCAGCAGCATCCCAAGGAAAGAAATGCAAATCGATCCCTACCAGTGGAGTGACACATCAACAGTTCACTCTGGAACAGACACAAACCTCTATTCCAGTCCAAGAGGGTTGTGGGGCATACTCCCCCATGTCATACGAACAACCAATTCAGGCACATACACCTAATTTGAGTGGAGATAATCAGCCTAACCTAACTATTTCTCTTGAGAAAGCACATACACCTGCCTATAATAACCACATTTTTCAACAAGTGGTTCCCAAAGTGATTAAGAAGGCGTCTAAGAAAAATACACATTCAACATAGTCATGAAATAAAGAGCCAATAAGTCATAAGGCCTTGCTCGATGCTGGAGTTCTTGATGCACTCAGACAATTATCTATTGCAACTCATGATTCTACTCTCTCAAATCCCAATAGTGGGATCATTAATTCAGAAGGTCTGCATCAGACACTTCCTCATTAAGGCTTGATTCATGATAGTTTGTTCGATCTTGAAGTATCATCTTAAGATGAGATCCATGATAACCCTCTACGTGGCTAGAAGACTAAGGAGAAAAAGGTTTCATCTTTTGTTTTAACCCACCATTGTGGTCCTCCCCATGATAATGAATCCAGCTGAAAAAGTTATCTCCGCAGTAATAATTCACATTGCCTGGAAAATGCTCTAATGGACAATGTAGTGATAAGAAAGCCCTCTTATCTAGAGGCACTTACAAATGTGAATCCAATCATGTCTGATGCATTACCAATAGAAGGTGAAATAATTTCTCAACTAGAAGATATCCCGGGGTGTAGGTCATTCTCCATACCACTCCTGAGTCATGCATCTTCTAATTTGGTAAATAAATTCTCTACCAATATTGTTTAATCTGATGAAGAAACAAAGAAGCACTAGCTTTGGTCTAATCATGTAGAATAATCTTCATTAAATGATAAGGAGGAATTGCTGAATATGAGAAAAACTGATGAATGGTGAAGTACCAGTCATGTTTTGGCCTTTGGCTGACTCTCAGTATGACATTCCCGAGATGTTGACTGAAGATTGTATTCACGATATTCATCTTAACATGTGGAAAATTCTTTTTCAATTGAAAATGAAAATATTATCTTATTAGGAATATGAAAATCATGTCAAGATAATATAAGGGTTACAATTCCAAATTGATTTGGCCCCTCTCTTAGTTTCTCAGTATCTGAAGGCTGAAAAGCAGTAGAGAGTCCTTTAGCGTTCATGCCTTAGCTCACTAAGAAGGTTGCAACAGCTAATTGCCAGTGCCCCATATGGTATTCATATCAGTGGATGGGGTGTTCATGGAGCACGCATATCACTGTACTCTCCAGTCAACAAAGCCCACCGAAAGTGGTCTCATGCAATGCTATTTCTCATGGAAGACCACAACCAATTGGTTCTGTTTGTAATCAAAGGCTTGCTCAAGAACAGACCTCAACTAGTTCTTCTAAAAATTAGGAATACAGAGAATAAGTTGTCAAATTACTTTTTCATTAGAAAAATTAGAACATCAAACATGCTTCTCGTTTAGAGTGTGCACATCATCAAGTGATAGAAGTTTTAGAAATAATCCAACGGTTATTTGAACCAGGTGATTTGAGTGGATGTAGGTTGATGCATCCAGCCAATTTCCGAACTAAAGTCTATAAGATAAGGAGATATTTTATGAAAGTATTAGATATAGAAATTCAAGAGCCACCCAAGATTTCTAGATTGGAGAATCCTTTAGATAAACCCTCATAATCAACAAATAGTATTTGAGGAGTTGAGTAGAAACAGCAGGAACAGCCCCAATCCACCGGACTGGGGACTTTTTCAAATCCTCAATATCTTCCTCAGAAAAAGTCAGTCTTCATTCAATTAGGGAAGAAACCCCATGAGGAATGAAGATCTGAATTATCAGAAGATTCCCTCCAAATTAGAGTTCGTTCAAGAAGTTCTTGAGGGATCAACTCAACAGAAGGCAGTGTCTTATCAGGGACGTGGAAGAAGACAATATCACATATATGCCGAGATGCAATATGTTACGTATCAATAAATGTCATCAATGCCATAGTTTCTGATCCCCTAGATGAGGCTCACTCAGATGGATCAGATGAGGAATCTCCTTCTCAAGAAATTGTACACACAGAGGCAAATGAAGAAGGTGTGCGTACACGAAACCAAAGGCTTACCCAGAATCTAGGTATTCCTTCAAATAATCAACTTCCCCCTCTCCAAAAGGTGTCCAACAAGGGGAAAGGAAATAATTAGGCTAAATTACACCCTTCCTCTAGAGAAGTCCAATCTCTCTCATTAGAGAAAATATTTTCACAACAGGAGGAGGAAATGAAGGAATTAAGGAGGTTGAATACAGAACTACTTCAAGGTAGTCTTCCTCCTAAGCATGCCGAAGTCAGCCATCCAAGGGAATTGGTTGTGGCTACTGAGATGGATCAAGAATATCCTCCTTTACCAGTACACCCTCACAGGTCTAATCCTATGGTTTATATGCAATAACAACCGACAATACTACCATCAGTGGCAGTCCGGGTCACCACACATATCCATGCTCCAGTTATTGCACCTGCACAGGTCCAAGCTCAACTGGATATTTCTCAAAAATTAATGACTACCATTGAGTCATTAACATCTCGTTTGGAAGCATTGGAAGGAAATCATGCACCGGTTTAACCAGAAAAGAGATCTTACCTTGAATGGGTTGATGCAATTCCTCCTCCATAAAATTTTTCAAGTACCACATTCCCAATATTTAATGGTTCAGGAGACCCATAAAAACACTTAACACATTTTGGTTCTCATTGTGATCATATGATGGGAACCCCTCAGCAACAAGAAGCAGTTAATCTTAGGTGTTTTGTACAGTCATTACAAGGGCCTTCTTTTTTCTGGTATACAAGTTTGCAATCCTGGTCAATTACCGGGTGGGAGGATATTCATCAACGATTCCTTCTTCAACTCAGCTCAAATTTTCCAAAAGGCAACAATTTTTGATCTTACAAATTTTAAGAAAAGGGAGAATAAAAGGGTTTCAGATTTCATTGCTTGCTAGAAGGGATTAACATATTCCCTGAGTTTAGCACACCCTCAAAAAGAGTTGTTGCCAATTTGTGTATAAAATCTGCGTGATGAATTATGCACACAGTTGTTCCATGTGAAATAAAAAGGAGGGTTTTGAGACCTTACTTCAATCGCTCAAAAGATTGAAGACTCTATTATAATGACTAAGGATAAAGCTCATGTAATTCCATCAGCTCTAGGGAGTAGAATGGGTAAAGCAGATACTACTACAGTTATACTTAAACAAGCACCTGCACCTGCTTCTACTTCAAGACCTCCATCTTCTCGAAAGACTCCTCCTCTTGAGCATCAACAACATAAGCCATTTAATCAAGATAATCAAAGAAATCAAAGATGAAGACAATTTTAGGATTTAGAGATAAAAATTTACTTTTTCTGAAATGAACAAGTTCATGGTTACTTAATTTCGGCTCTGGATAATAATTTGGTTCAATTTCCAAGGCCCAAAAGGCCGAATAAGGAAGGAGATAAAGACCATCCCAGTTATTTCCCATTTCATCAGATGTTGGGGCATCCCATTTAGGAGTGTTTTGTCTTCAAAGACCTCCTGCAAAATATGGTGAACTCGATATAATCCAAACTGAAAGGTTCTTCAGCTTAGGTAGCATGTGTTTCTGCTAAAAATCCAGAGGAAGAAGGTGAGTGTAAAGAAGTCAAATACAAAAATACACAGAAATATGATGATTGGATTGTCATAAAAACAATCAACCGAACTCATGTCATTTTTTGAACTCAATTGAAGAAACCAATTGTGTTTTCTGCTATGAATGTCACATCAAAACCCTCTTCATCAGAGGGAAGATCCTCAAAGAAACGACATAATTCAAAGAAAGATGAAGAATTAGAAGAATATGATATCGTGTCAAAGCCCATGTTGTCTTTGACTCTGGAAGATTTTATGCCATTTACTTCAAAGCCACGAACACCGCCCTGCTAAACATCATAGCCTAAATGGGCAAATCAGGCAGAATCTTCATCAGATGAAGAATTGATCTTTGGTTCTGTTAACATGATTCATTTAACAGGTCCTTATGCCAGTCACATCTTCGATCTTGTTGAGCCTGATTTCCCTATATCAAATAGAGGAAATAGTGGGAGTTCCAGAGGTCTGGGATACAGAGGAAGACATGGAAATCCCAGAAACCACTATTCCAATTCTACCCCTATTAGAACTGTTTATGCAGAAGAAACTCGTGGTAAATCCCTTCAGTAGGCTCAACAAGAACAAGCAAATTCTTCCACGCATGGCAGATTTATTCCTAGTGCAGTTATTCCAGAGCATCGGTTAGAGGTTCCACTTTCTTCCTCTCAGTATGTAAATAGAACTATTTGGTCTAATCTTCTAAATCCAAGAGTATTTTAAACTCCTACCCCGATACAAGAAGCTTCTACTTCTAAAGAATCAACCTCTAAGGCACCAGCGAAACCACATGTTCCTGTTGGAAAACGTAGACATTTTGGTCAAAAATATGATGTTTTGAAACATTTGGCCCAAGTACCGGCCAAGTTATAAATTATGGATGCCTTGAATCTATCCAAGGATCTTGGGGAGGCACTCATTGAGGCTTTGTCAAGTCCTCAAGAGTTCAAAACTGAAATTGTTGTGGCTGAAGTCTATCATGTAGAGAATAATCCAGCAAAAATCCATGTAGTGATATCATTCACAAATGAATATGTAGATGATGTCGTGCAAGGACATAACAGACCTCTGTATTTATCTGGAAATGTCAATGGTGTGGACATCCGAAGATCTTTCCTTGATAATGTTTTAGGTGTCAACCTCATCCTCATTCGTACACTTCGTCGATTGAGCCTCATAGAATCTGATTTATCTTCTTCTACTCTAATGTTGCATGTATATGATAAAAATGAACAAGAACCACTGGGCGAGATTACACTCCGAACTCAGTTTGGAGACCTTGTATCCAATTCCGATTTCATGGTTGTTGATCACGATACAGCTTTCAATATTTTCCCTTGAAGACCTTGGCTACATCAACATGTAGTTATCCCTTCATCATACCATCAATGTCTCAAATATTGTTTCGATGGTCAAATTTGGACACTGTATGGTGATAAATCCCCCTTAAAAACATATGAAACTCAATACATTGAGGCGTAATTATATCACATGAAGGGTAAGGAGAAATCCACAACAAGGGAGGTTACTAAAGTTAATGATCCATATGGTTTGGAAAAGAATCCAGTAAACCCATTCACACATATGAGTACTAATTATGTGTTGCCTATTAGACAAATTGATAGGATAGACCTGAATCCAAATACTCTAATGGAAACTTCCATAATGTCAATTACGACAATAAAGCCAGACAACATGGGATAAATTGGTGATTCACCAAGCAATGATGAAAGATCAAATGGAGATGTCTTCATTTCATCAGCTGAAATCCAGCAAGTCTATACTTCGCCAACCAGACTAGAAGAAGTTATAGCAATATCAGAGGAAAACGATGATGTCAATTCTCAATCCATCATTTCTGCTTTATTCCCCAAGGAAGACCCTTCATCATCAATAGGGTCAGAAATGGATGTCTCTTCTTCAAGATGTTCAAATTTTAACATCTCTTCTGATCATGGAAATTCTACTTCATCATCTACTATGAAATTAGAAACAGAAGAAGTAACACATATTGAAGAAGAAGAGGATGATCTCAGGGATGCTCCTCCAACATTTGAAGAGGGTATCTCTACTACCGTGGATGAACTTAGAGAAATAAATCTGGGAACAAAAGAAGATCCATGCCCCAAATTAAGTAGTGTGGCCATAAATCTTGAAGTGTAGGAAATGTATATTTAATTTTAGAAGAAAAATAGAGATATATTTGCTTGGAATTATACAGAAATGCCTGGGCTTGATCCTGATGTTGCTACTCATCTTTTGGGTTTTCTAGAAGAACATCGGGGATTCAAACAAGCCGCTATAAGAACACACCCAACTTATGCTTCCAAAATTGAAGCTGAAGTGGATATGCTTATCAAAGATAACTTTGTCAGAGAAGTTCAATATCCCAAGTGGTTGGATAATATTGTCCCTGTGAAAAAAAATAATGGACAAATTAGAGTTTTCATTGATTTCAGAGATCTTAATCAGCATTTTCCTAAGGATGATTTTCCAGTTTCAATTACAGAACTCTTGATTGATGCAATGAAATGGATGGCTATGAAGCACTTTCTTTCATGTATGGATAATATGGGTATAATCAAATCTAAATGGCTCTAGAAGATGAAGAATATATAGCCTTCAGAGCCCCTTAGGGTGTGTTTTGCTATCGGGTAATGCCCTTCGGCCTGAAGAATGTAGGCACAACATATCAACATGCCATGCACCATATCTTCAAACCCTTTTTCGGTAAATTTGTTGAATTTTATGTGGACGATTTGGTGGTTAAATCCAAACAACATTCTAATCACTTGGATGAGTTATAAGTCATATTCCACAAACTTATACAACATAATTTGAAGATAAATACCTTGAAATGTGATTTTGGGGTAACCTTAGGAAATTTTCTCAGCTTTGTTGTACGCCATCATGGTATTGAAGTTGGTCCTGAGAATACAAAGTCAATCATTGGTACGTCACCTCCTCAGAGTTTGAATGAATTGAGAGGACTTCAAGGAAACTTATCCTATATTCAGCGTTTCATCGCCAATCTGGCAGACAAAAGTTTACCCTTCACCAAATTGATAAAGATGGGAGTCACTTACCAGTGGACTGAAGAATGTCAAGAGGAATATGATATTCTCGAGAAAAATCTCTTGAGGCAACCGGTATTAATGCCACCTGTTGAAGGAAGGCCATTGATTCTTTATGTGATAGATTTAGAGTGATCATTGGGTGCCTTCCTTTCCCATAATAATGATGCTGGGAATGAAAACAACCTTTACTATCTCAATTGAACTATTCTTGAAGCAGAAACCCAATTTTCAAGTATTTAATAGTGCTTCCTAGCATTAATCTTTGCAATTCAAAGTTGAGACACTACCTGCAACATCATGAGGTCCAATCAGTATCTCACCATAACCCGCTCAAATTCATCCTTAGTTGTCCAATGCTTACAGGACGTCTGTTGTAACGCCCTAACCCAGGTTACCCAGAGTCGGTGCATTATTACATAACATTGCCAAGATCACAAGAAAGATCAAATCTCGAAAGACCTATTGGTTTAGTAGCCTTGGAAACACTAGATATATTCATAAGTCTTACATTACATCATAAAATGAAAAACTACTACAACAACATATTGTCTCCATAATCCACACTCATATCCCCACATAATATCTCTGCAGGTCATTCATAATTTACTTCTTCACTTCCTGGGAAAAAATAAAACATAGAAAAGGGGTGAGCTCAAATGCCCAGTACGGATAACAATATAGCGGAAACTTTCATAAATAAGAATAAACATTTAAGGCAATGTATAACTAAAACAAAAGCCTTTCAAACTTGAACTTTCAACATAGTATGGAATAAATAAAATGAAATAATGCCATTTACTTATTCACATGGATATTCTACTAATCGAATAATCACATGCAAAATCAATAACCACTTTCATAATGATGAAACGCATAATGCCAGACTATCATAACCACATAGCCAAGGCCTCGTGCCAAGACTACAAATACGATTTTGTCAAGTCCTTGTTCCAAGACACTAGTTTGTCTCATGAGACCTACCGATGCATCGAGGAGCTATAGCAGGCTCCACCCATCACATATTAAGTCCAATGCATTCCCACATGAAAAGGTTTAAACATAAAATAAACATTCGTATTAAAACTAGCATATGAAATTTCAATAATTTCACCATAAACTATGAATCGTATAAAAATAGCACATCCACAGTCAAACATATCACAAAACCTTCAATACAATATAGAAGTTTTGTATCATAACAAATCAACTTCAAATAAGCGTAAAATCCATCAAGGGATGTTGACATAGATGAAATCAAAACACTTTTTAGAGAAATATCTCTTTCTATTTTTGAAATCATTTAAGAGCCATATAAAATAAAACATTTTCTTTGAAAATAATCTTAATAGCTTGTAAGGAAAGCTTTGAATATTTTATAATGGCAGAAAATAACCGCACCCGCCGTATAAGTTAAAAAAACATTCTTACCTTAATTCTGTCGAAAAGGTTAAAAAGGACCTTGTTTTGAAAACGATGGAAAGATTCCTCTTATAAAAAGTCAAACAAGGGTATAAATGACTTTAACCCATATTCTTGTAAATAATAAAAAATGTTTTGAAATACATTTTGAAGAAACATGGATGTGGATGATAAAGAGATCCTAGTAGATTATTACGTATAAACAACCTCGGATAATGAAGAGATTGTGAAATAACACTTACAAATTTGGTAACTTATGTAACATACAACCCATGAAAGAGGTATCATACAATGAATATGTAAATACACATAAATTAGAGTGTATTACACAAAGAATACAATTATGGGCAGTACATACACCACACAAAATGTGATGGTGGCAATATGGCATGAATCTCACGGGAATAAGGAGTGAGATGAAAACCCATTACCTTGTACTTTTCCTTGGTTGGGGTAGGTTAACCTCCTGTATAATGGTTAAATAATTTTTATGAAATTATACAAGAATCATATGATATCATATATGATCTTTTAATATTGATTTGATAATAATATCTTAGTATTATCGTTGTTTCGGGTGTTAACTTACTTGTTTTCTTTTATATGTTTTGTTACGTAAGACATGTTTGTAAAGGATAGGTTGTATATTATTCATATCCAGAATGATATTAAGTCCTTAAACATCATTTTTTTAAATCATCAAATGATAATTATACTTTAATGGATACGATGGAGAATGAATCTCATCGCGTTCATGGAGACGGTAGTCCGTACGTACGCACGAGAGAAAATATCATTCTTTTGATATTAAAATAATATATAAATGGATGGTATATCATATATACAGAATCGCTAACATGTTATATTTATTATTTACGTGAGTTACACATCATTATTATACCCATCCAAATAATATTATATTGAATAACAATTACACCACGACGTGGAGACGGTAAGCTGTACGTACGCACGTATGGTGACATGTTATTCAAAGGGTGGATAGAATACTGAATATGGTTGTACCATATTTATAATAACATCACAATATATATATGATACTGGAGTTATTATTTTATAATGGTAACAACAAAGGAAGAATAAGTGGAAGAAGAAAGGAACTTGGAAAAGGGTGGTGAAATCATTACCTCTTCTTCGGTTTCTTCCTTTTGATTTGATCAAAAGGGCTCCTTAGGGTGGCATTCAAATCAAACTAAGGCCTCTAGGTTGTAGTGAGGGAAGTTGGGAGAGTATTTGGGCAGAGTTTTGCCGAACCAAAAGGCTTTTAAGGTGTGAAGAAATGAGAAGGAGGAGTTCCCTTTTATAAGAGGGGTGAGGGGCACCTTTGGAAAAGCTATAAATATTAATTTATAATAAATTAATATTAGGTTTATAATGGCGCTAAAGTTTATTATTTAAATTTTAAGGTGGGGATAGGTCGAAAACAACTCAACCAATAGAATTTAGAAAGGTTTGGGTACTTATATTAACCTTATCTTTAAGTATTAACTCTAAATTAATTAGTTTCACTTTTACAATGTCTCTTTGTATTTTTATATAATATGGTTAATAAACTTACTATATACATCCAAGAGACCCCCAAGTGGTCCATTAATGATACAAATATCATGATATAAGTCTCTTGGCCGAACCTTATATTTTTAGGAATTTAATATCAATTAATAATATAATATTTGTTTTAATAACTCTTTTATGACAATTTTGACACTATTCAATAGTTGATTTTTTTGAAACTCATAACAGATTTATTACTTCAAAAAAAGTCAATTAAATCAATCATAATATATCATATTATCCTAGAAAATTAGTTTAATTCATTAAAAGTTTCATATTATATTTATTTGGGTATTTATAATATCAATTATTTTAATTTTTCACTATTATAGTAATTATTTCATCATTATTGTGTCATAAATAAATTAAATTATTTAATGTCTAAAAATTATAAATAAAATATAATTATGTAGGAAATCGATTTATATTTCTAATGAATATTTATAATCTAAAATCCAACATATATAACCCTATGTAAAAATTATATTTCTAAAAGATACATGCTTGTGTCATTTTTGTATTCATTTTAACTTAATTAAAATAAAGTGTCCCTATCACATACAAGTGGCTGCATGAGGTCCCAAATTGACCCAAAGATGACCATGGTCGGACATGTATCCACAAATAAGGCTAGGACACGTTTTAGGGTAATTTAGTATTATTATAATATTATTTTTTAACCCTTATTTACCGGATTTACCCTTAACCATGGTAAATAAAATATTTACCGCAGTAATTATTCAAAATGTCTAAAAATAAAAGTTACCTATTTACAAAATTTAAACATCCTGATTCCAAATATAGAATCCATTTTTCTAAATTCAAAACACAGAAGTGACAGAAATTAATTTAAAATTAATTCCTGCTGTCAAAACAAAAAGCGTGTTTTTAAGAGATAATAACTATCAAAAGATTGACACTTGTTTATGTTCGGTTTAATTGTAAAATTATGTCCAATGACCAAAATTATATTAAGTGGTAAAAATATATTCTAAATAAACTTTAAAACCACTCAAATTCATAATTTATCACTATTAATTATTTTGATTAAAAAATTGTTTTTAATTAAAATTTAGTAATTTTCACTATTCATCAAAATATGAAAGTTATCCGAAAAGTACTGAAATTTCATATTAGGCTAAATTATATATTCCGAAACCAAAAATGAAGTCCATTTTGAAATATAAAATATATATAATTTCAAAAAGTAGGTATTACTATTCATAACGGCTAGTTTGATTGGTTGTTAGAACTCGGTGTTGCGTACAACACACGCATTCGCATTATTCAAAGAGAAGCATACCGTAGAAGCTTGGGGTGTTACATTCTCCCCTCCTTCAAATAATTTCTTCCTCAAAGTTTCTAGAATAATACTGCATGAAAAGACTCGGGTGGTTCTTCATTATAAGTTCCTCGGGTTCCCATGTTGCCTCTTCCATCTTATGGTTTCTCTTTAAAACTTTTACCAGACGCGTCGTCTGATTTCTTAGTACTTGTTCTCTCGTATCAAGAATCCTGATGGGCTCTTCACAATAGGAAAGATCGGGTTCCAGTTCTAATTCCTCATAGGTGAGTACATGCATTGGGTCAGGCATGTATTTCCTCAACAGAGATACGTGGAACACATCGTGAACTTTGGAGAGACTTGGTGGCATTGCCAATCGGTAAGCCACAACCCCAATTCGTTCTAGAATTTCAAAGGGTCCGATATACCTGGGACTCAATTTACCTTTCTTACCAAAACGTATGAATCCCTTCCATGGAGATACCTTCAGGAAAACATGATCACCGACTTGAAATTCCAATTCCTTCCTTCGATTATCGGCATAGCTCTTCTGCCTACTTTGAGCTGCTTTGATGTGATTTTGGATTACCTTCACCTTTTACACCGTTTCCTCCACCAGTTCTGGGCCGACAAGTTTTCTTTCACCAACGTCATCCCAACAGGTTGGTGTATGACATCTCTTTCCGTATAACGCTTCATATGGTTCCATCTGAATACTCGAATGGAAGATATTGTTATAGGAAAATTCTACCAGTGGTAAATATTGATCCCACATACCCTGAAAGTCAAGTGAGCAAGATCTCAACATGTCTTCTAAGGTCTGAATGGTCCGTTCTGATTTTCCGTCTGTCTAAGGGTGGTAAGCAGTGGTCAAATGAAGTTCAGTATCCAGTTATTTCTGAAGAGTTTTCCAAAATATTGAAGTAAAACGGGGATCACGATCAGAAACAATCGATAGGGGTACTCCATGAAGTCTCACAACTTCATTAATATATAGTCTTTCTAGACGTTCCCGGGGTAGATCTTCTCTTATATCAAGAAAATGTGATGCCTTGGTAAGACGATCAACAATAACCCATATTGTATCGTTCCTTCTAGGAGTCTTTGGTAGCCCCAGGACAAAGTCCATCGTAATATTGTCCCATTTCCACTCCGGTATGGGAAGAGGTTGCATGACTCCTCCAGGCTGTTGCCTTCCAGCTTTCACTTGCTAAAAAACCATACATCTTGACACAAAATCACCAATCTCCCTCTTCATGTTGTCCCACCAAAAATGTTCCTTCAAATCTCTATACATTTTGGTGCTCCCAGGGTGTATAGAGAAATTGGAACTATGAGCATCATCCAACAATTCCCTTTTTAGATCAGGTATATCGGGAACACAAAGTCTCTTCCCGAATTTCAAAATTCCATCTTCATACACAAAGTCTCTCAATCTCCCATCATTCACAGCTTTAATCTTCTTTTGAAATTCTTCATCATCGGTCTGAGAACTCTTAATCCTTTCTAGTAAAGATGGTTTGGAAACCATTTGAAAAAGCATCGATGTTTCAACTTTCCTGGTTATTCCCATGTCCATCTTCACTAGATCCATGAAAATTGGATCCCTTTCAATTCTCATATTGTTCAAAACTCCATGGTCATTTCTACTCAAAGCATCTGCCACCTTGTTTGCTTTCCCTGGGTGGTAGTGTATCGTGCAATCATAATCCTTGAGTAATTCAAGCCATCTCCTTTGCCTCATGTTGAGTTGTTTTTGTGAGAAAATATACTTCAAACTCTTGTGATCAATATAAATCTCACATTTTCACCATATAGGTAGTGCCTCCATATCTTCAAAGCAAAGATCACAACTGCTAACTCGAGATCATGAGTGGGATAGTTTTGTTCATGAATTTTCAACTGTCGTGATGCATAGGCAATAACTCTATCATTCTGCATAAGGACCCAACCAAGTCCTTTCATTGATGCATCACTATAAATAACGAACCCATCATTCCCCGATGGTAGAGTCAATATAGGAGCATTGACTAATCTTCTCTTCAGTTCTTCGAAACATTCTTCACACTCTTTTGTCCAAACAAATTTAACCCCTTTACGTGTGAGCTTCGTTAATGGGTTAGCCAATCGGGCAAAATTCTGGACGAAACGTCGATAATAACCTGCCAAACCAATAAAACTACGTACCTTAGTTATACTCGTAGGTGCTGGCCATTCTTGGATTGCCTTGGTCTTAGAAGGATCAACAGAGATTCCATCTTTAGAGACAATATGGCCAAGAAAATAAATCTCCTGAAGCCAGAATTCACACTTGCTAAACTTCCCATATAATTCATGCCCCCTCAGAGTCTTCAAGAAAATGCGCAAGTGATTTTCATGATCTTCGTAGGTTTTGGAGTATACCAAGATATCATCAATAAATACCACCACAAATTCATCGAGATACTCCTTGAAAACTCTATTCATCAGATCCATGAATACAGAGGGTGCATTAGTCAATCCAAACGGCATTACAGTAAACTCATAATGCCCGTACCTGGTTTGAAATGCTGTCTTCGGAATGTCTTCCTTCTTCACACACAACTGATGGTATCCAGATCGAAGGTCAATCATTGAAAAGTATTGAGCTCCATGCAGTTGGTTAAAGAAATCATCAATACGAGGTAGGGGATACTTGTTATTTATTGTTATAGCATTGATCTCCCTATAGTCGATACAGAACCTCATAGATCCATCTTTCTTTTTAACAAAAAGAACAGGGGCTCCCCATGGAGAAACACTAGGGAGAATAAATCCCTTATTACTCAATTCCCCTAATTGTTTCTTTAGTTCAACTAATTCTACAGTGGCCATTCTTTAAGGGGTCTTCGATATAGGCCTTGATCCAGGAATTAAATCAATGGAAAACTCAACTTCTCGTTCTGGATGATGTCCAACTAAATCTTCCGGAAATACATCTACAAATTCTTTCACAATAGGTACATCTTCTATTTGAACATTCCTTTCCTCACCGACAGTTATTTCATTCTCTTCCTCCCCAATAATTTAATTTAGTTGAGCTACTGGGGGTGGATCTAAATTAGAATTAGGTGGTGACGATTCTGCTCTAAAGATAAGGTGTTCCTTATCATTATCACCAAGAATCGTAACCTCTTTATTCTTACAATAAATCTTCGCATCATAGTCCGAAATCCAGTCCATACCAAGATTATATCAAACTCAATCATAGGTATGACGATGAGATCAGTAGATAAAGAACATTTATGTGCTCTAATGGGGACTGATTCACAAAACTTTGTTGCAATGATACTTCCCTTAGGAGTTTTAACTGACAACTCCCTTATTAAATCAAATTGGAAATATATAATTTTCTTAGCAAACTAGGAAGATATGAAACAATGCGATGATCCAGAATCAAATAATGCATTTTCTAAACTTGAGGAAACCATTAAATTACCTGCCACCACATCTTTCGGAGCTTCTACCTCAGCAGTAGTGATAGCATAAGCCTGGCCTTGATCCCTTGTCCTTTTCTGAGGTAAGTTCTCCTGACGCTTAGGACATGCATTTGCATAATTCCCCATCTCCCTGCAATTATAGCACTGAACGTTGGTAGCTTCCTTCTTCCCCTTGAAATCACGAGCTTGGTGGCCTTTTCACCACACTTGTAACAGACTCCCATTCCCTTCAAGCAAGTACCAGGGTGTTTCTTCCCGCATTTACCACAGGATGGATATTCAACCTTTCCCTTCTTCCCCTTATTTCCATTCCCAAATTGATCAGCAGGTTTCTTCTTCTCTTGCTTTTCTTTAAAGTCATAAGACTTAGAGAATTCCTTTTCGGTCTTGATAGCACATGAGACAATTTCTTCGTACGACGAAAAAGATTGTGAGACTAATGCTCGATGAAGAAATGGTTTTAACCCATCAATGAAACGATCAATCTTACTTCTTGGGTTACGTATATAATCTCCAGCATACCTTGATAACCTTGTAATGTTAGCCTCATACTTTGTGACATTCTCATCCTCCTTTTGTCTCAGACTCAGAAATTGTCTTTCCATATCTGCTCGATGGTCGCGAGGAAAGTATTTTTCTAAAGACAGATCTTTGAACTCCCTCCATTCCATATTTGATACTTCATCATCTTCCTTCATGTTTTGAATCAATGACCACCATTGATCAGCATCTCCAGTGAGGCGGTAAACTGCCATGATAACTTTTTCCCTTTCACTGCTCCCCAAAGCCTGAAATATTTTCTCTAGGGAATTTATCCATTGCTCAGCTACTAAGGGATTTGTACTCCCATTGAATGTTGGTGGTTGTTGCCTCATGAATCAATCTAACATTGATCCTCCACGCTATGGATCAGGGTGCTCCATACGGGTAAGGTTATTATTCATAACCTGAGTAAGTTGTCCCAGTATGGTGATTAGCTGATCAGCACCAGTTACATCACCAGCCCCACTATAATTATCTTGAGCAGGAGGGAAATCCCTACATGGAGTGCATGTATTGATACGGTTTCCATTTCATCCACTAGGCGCCATTTCTAAACAATGGCATAAACTAGATCAGTTTATGAATCAAAATACATAATCCCATACTTATAAAATACTTAACATAAATTGAACTATTTATGGATATAATCCATAATCATAAAAAAATTTTCTTTGAGGAAGTATATACTCATACACCATTCATAATTATTTGTAAAGAAAATGAGAGTTATCATAAGCATATCCCCGGGAGTGTCATAACCAAGAGTGCAGCAAGGCCCGTTGTCATGCACCAGTTCCCGTTTGAGTCTAGCTGAAAGCGGTGTTTTCGGGTTTTACCCCTAGGTACATCTGTGTCAGAGCCGCCTCTACCTGCTCGTATCCAGATAGGGATGTATTTCTTGGAAAACTCACAAAATCTCTACAATACCAAAATTCTAGGAAGTTCTTCTATACTAATCCTCAAAGTTCATCTTAGGTCTACATGCTCTAATCAGAGTTTATCTAAATCTAGCTTCCAAGGTTTGTACTAAACCTCCTCTGATACCAACTGTAACGCCCCGACCCTAGTTACCCAGAGTCGTTGCATTATTACATAACATTGGCATGATCACAAGAAAGATCAAATCTCGAAAGACCGATTGGTTTAGTAGCCTTGGAAACACTAGATATATTCATAAGTCTTACATTACATCATAAAATGAAAAACTACTACAACAACATATTGTCTCCATAATCCACACTCATATCCCCACATAATATCCCTGCAGGTCATTCATAATTTACTTCTTCACTTCTTGGGAAAAAATAAAACATAGAAAAGGGGTGAGCTCAAATGCCCAGTAAGGATAACAATATAGCGGAAACTTTCATAAATAAGAACAAACATTTAAGGCAATGTATAACTAAAAAAAAGCCTTTCAAACTAGAACTTTCAACATAGTATGGCATAAATAAAATTAAATAATTCCATTTACTTATTCACATGGATATTCTACTAATCTAATAATCACATGCAAAATCAATAACCACTTTCATAATGATGGAATGCATAATGCCAGACTATCATAACCACATAGCCAAGGTCGCGTGCCAAGACTACAAATAAGATTTTGTCAAGGCCTTGTGCCAAGACACTAGTTTGTCTCATGAGACCTACCGATGCATCGAGGAACTATAGCGGGCTCCACCCGTCACATATTAAGTCCAATGCATTCCCATATGAAAAGGTTTAAACATAACATAAACATTCGTATTAAAACTAGCATACGAAATGTCAATAATTTAACCATAAACTATGAATGGTATAAAAATATCACATCCACAGTCAAACATATCACAAAACCTTTAATACAATATAGAAGTTTTGTATCATAATAAATCAACTTCAAATAAGCGTAAAATCCATCAAAGGATGTTGACATAGATGAAATGAAAACACTTTTTATAGAAATATCTCTTTATATTTTTGAAATAATTTAAGTGCCATATAAAATAAAACATTTTATTTGAAAATATTCTTAATATATTGTAAGGAAATCTTTGAATATTTTATAACGGCGGAAAATAACCACACCCGCTGTATAAGTTAAAAAAAACATTCTTACCTTAATTCTGTCGAAAAGGTTAAAAAGGACCTTGTTTTGAAAACGACGGAAAGATTCCTCTTATAAAAAGTCAAACAAGGGTATAAATGACTTTAACCCATATTCTTGTAAATAATAAAAAATGTTTTGAAATACATTTTTAAGAAACATGGATGTGGATGATAAAGAGATCCCAGTAGATTATTACGTATAAACAACCTCGGATAATGAAGAGATTGTGAAATAACCCTTAAAAATTTGGTAACTTATGAAACATACAACCCATGAAAGAGGTATCATACAATGAATATGTAAATACACATAAATTAGAGTGTATTACACAAATAATATAATTATGGGCAGTACATACACCACACAAAAGGTGATGGTGGCAATATGGCATGAATCTCACGGGAATAAGGAGTGAGATGAAAACCCCTTACCTTGTACTTTTCCTTGGTTGGGGTAGGTTAACCTCTTGTATAATGGTGAAATAATTGTTATTAAATTATACAAGAATCATATGATATCATATATGATCTTTTAATATTGATTTGATAATAATATCTTAGTATTATCGTAGTTTCGAGTGTTAACTTACTTGTTTTCTTTTATATGTTTTGTTACGTAAGACATGTTTGTAAAGGATAGGTTGTATATTATTCATATCCAGAATGATATCAAGTCCTTAAAAATCATTTTTTTAAATCATCAAATGATAATTATACTTTAATGGATACGATGGAGAATGAATCTCATCGTGTTCGTGGAGACGGCAGTCCGTACGTACGCACGAGTGACAATATCATTATTTTGACTTTAAAATAATATATAAATGGATGGTATATCATATATAAAGAATCATTAACATGTTATATTTATTATTTACATGAGTTACACATCATTATTATACCCATCCAAATAATATTATCTTGAATAACAATTACACCACGACGTGGAGATGCTAAGCCGTACGTACGCACGTATGGTGACATGTTATTCAAAGGGTGGATAGAATACTGAATATGGTTGTAACATATTTATAATAACATCACAGTATATATATGATACTGGAGTTATTATTTTATAATGGTAACAAAAAAGGAAGAAAAAGTGGAATAAGAAAGGAACTTGGAAAAGGGTGGTGAAATCATTACCTCTTCTTCGGTTTCTTCCTTTTGATTTGATCAAAAGGGCTCCATAGGTTGGCTTTATGATCAAAATAAGGCCTCTAGGTTGTAGTGAGGGAAGTTGGGAGAGTACTTGGGCAGAGTTTGGCCGAACAAAAAGGCTTTCAGGGTGTGAAGAAATGAGAAGGAGGAGTGCCCTCTTATAAGAGGGGTGATGGGCACCTTTGGAAAAGCTAGAAATATTAATTTATAATAAATTCATATTCAGTTTATAATGGCTCCAAAGTTTATTATTTAAATTTTAAGGTGGGGATAGGTCGAAAAAAACTCAACAAACAGAATTTAGACCGGTTTGGGTACTTATATTAACCTTATCTTTAAGTATTAACTCTAAATTAATTAGTTTCACTTTTACAATGTCTCTTTGTATTTTTATATAATATGGTTAATAAACTTACTATATACATTCAAGAGACCCCCAAGTGGTCCATTAATGATGAACCTATCATGATATAAGTCTCCTTTCCGAACCTTAGATTTTTAGGAATTTAATATCAATTAATAATATAATATTTGTTTTAAGAACTCTTTTATGTCAATTTTGATACTATTCAATAGTTGATTTTTTTGAAACTCATAACAGATTGATTACTTAGAAAAAAGTCAATTAAATCAATCCTAATATATCATAGTATCCTAGAAAATTAGTTTAATTCATTAAAAGTTTCATATTATATTTATTTGGGTATTTATAATATCAATTATTTTAATTTTTCACTATTATAGTAATTATTTCATCATCATTGTGTCATAAATAACTTATCTTATTTAATGTCAAAAAATTATAAATAAAATATAATTATGTAGGAAATCTTTTTATCTTTCTAAGTAATATTTATAATCTAAAATCAAACATATATAACCTTATGTAAAAATTATTTGTCTAAAAGATATATGCTTGTGTAATTTTTGTATTCATTTTAACTTAATTAAAATAAATTGTCCCTATCACCTACAAGTGGCTCCATGAGGTCCCAAAGTTGACCCCAAGATGCCCATGGTTGGACATATATCCAACAATAAGGCTAGGACACTTTTTAGGGTAATTTATTATTATTATAATATTATTTGTTTAACCCTTATTTATCGGATTTACCCTTAACCATGGTAAATAAAATATTTACCACCGTAATTATTCAAAATGTCTAAAAAAAAAGTTACCTATTCACACAATTTGAAAATCCTGATTCCAAATATGGAATCCATTTTTCTAAATTCAAAACACATAAGTGGCAGAAATTAATTTAAAATTAATTCCCGCTGTCAAAACAAAAAGCGTGTTTTTAAGAGATAATAACTATCAAAAGATTGACACTTGTTTATGTTCGGTTTAATTGTAAAATTATGTCCAATGACCAAAATTATACTAAGTGGTAAAAATATATTCTAAATATAATTTAAAACCACTAAAATTCCTAATTTATCACTATTAATTATTTTGATTAAAAAAGTTGTTTTTAATTAAAATTTAGTAATTTTCACTATTCATCAAAATATGAAAGTTATCCGAAAAGTACCGAAATTTCATCTTAGGATAATTATATATTCCGAATCAAAAAATGAAGTCCATTTTGAAATATAATATATATATAATTTCAAAAAGTAGGTATTACTATTCATAACGGCTAGTTTGATTGGTTGTTAGAACTCAGTGTTGCGTACAACACACGCTATCGCATTATTCAAAGAGAAGCGTACTGTAGAAGCTTGGGGTGTTACATCTGTAAAGGTGGGAAGTTATTTTGCAGTAATTTGATATCCAGTATTTGTCTCAAAAGGCAATAAAGGGTCAACCTCTGGCTGATTTCCATTCTGAACACCCTTCAGCGGAAGATACATCTTTGGATACTGAAATTCCTGATGAGGAAGTCTTTTCTATTCAAGATAATATTTAAACATGGGAAATGTACTTTGATGGTGCTTCCAGAAGTCCAACAGGGAAGAAAATGGAAAATCCTTAATTTAACAAAGTTGGATTTGGAGTTGTACTTATTTCACTGGAAAAGGAAGTGATACCATATTCCTTCTCATCGATGGGAGGCGGTACAAATAATGAAGCATAATATCAAGCTCTCATCACAGGATTAGAGTTGGCGCTTGAAACACAAGTGAATCACTTAAAGGTGAAAGGTGATTCAAACCTAGTAATCAAATAAATCAAGGGGGATTATGCCATCAGAAAAGAAGAGCTAATCCCTTTGTATGATTACGTCAGAGAGTTAATGGAGGAATTTCTTTTGGAATTAACATTTTCTTATATCCCGTGATCAGAAAATGCTCAAGATGATGCATTAGATAATATAGCTACAACTCTAGAAGATCCAAATCGGGACAAGACAATCATCAATATTTCCCAATGTCATACAATTTCACCTTATGTTCAAGTCAGAACAGAGGAAGTCAGTGGAATTAGTCCCATTCCTGAACCGTATAGTCATAATACAGGATGTATGACACCTATCAGGGAATGCCTTCAAAGTGGAACACTTCCACCAAATAGAACCGGGAAAGGACAAATCCAGTGACGTGTGGTCAATTTTACTCTTTATGATAGCCCAGATCACCTAGAGAAAATTCTCTATAAAAGTTGTTTTGATGGAATTCTCTTCAAATGTGTTGAAGGTGAAGAGATAATGGTTGCCATGAAAGAAGTGCATGCAGGAGTCTTTGGTGCCCACCAGTCTGAACATAGACTATCTGATCAAATTCGAAGGCTTGGATACTTTTGGCCTTCAATGATACAATATTGTGTTGATTTCACAAAGAAATGTCAGTCTTTCCAAGTACATGCCAACTTAATTCATCAACCCCTAGAGTTGCTTCATATAGCTAAATACTCATGGAAATTTTCCACATGGGGAATGGATGTAGTAGGACCTTATCCTATAGCTACATCCAAGCATTTTAAGTAAATTATTACTGCTACTGACTTATTTTCCAAATGGGCAGTGGTAATACCTCTCAAAGAAGTTAGTTCTAAAACCATTGTTAACTTCATCAAGTCTAACATCATTACTAGATTTGGTGTCCATCATACCATATTAACGGACAATGGCACCAACATCTATTCATCCGAGTTAAGGAAGTTGTATCAAGAATACAAAATCAAATCCAACCATTCCTCTCAGTATCATGTAGAGGAAAATGGACAAATAGAAGCTTTCAGCAATACTCATTACAACATACTGCAAAAGATGGTGGATAAAGAGAAGAAAACATCGCCTGATAAACTCTTTCATGCTTTATGGGATTATCGGACCACCACCTGCATTTTAATGCGGTCAACTCCATATTCATTGGTATATGGAATGGAAGAATTTTTTACCATTGAGGTTAAATTACCCTCACTCAGGGTAGCCATTTGTGATCAGTCATCTATGGATTAACAATATCAAAAGCGATAGGATGAATTGGAATGATTAGATGAGAAAATATTGTTCACTATGCATCACTTGGAAGTCTATCAGAATCGAATAGCATGAGCTTTCAAAAAAAATTCATCTTATTTCATTCATTTAGGTAGAATTGGTATTGGTTCTCAGAACTCCAATGATACTAGGAATGAAACCTCCCAAGTTTGAGAAAAAATGGGAAGGACCTTATTCAATACATAAGGTCTACTCTAATGGAGCTTATTCTTTAATCTTAATGGATGGAGAACTCATCACCACTCCAACCAATGCCATATTTCTGAAGAAGTATTTTGTATAATACAAATACATCTCACGGTCCATGCATATGAACTTAAACTATTTTCACTTACGTCCAACACGACGTTAAAATGTGTCGTCCTTGCTATATGACGTTAAACTATACATCCCTTCTTAATTCCTTACAGCATGACATTAAACTGCACAGTCCCTTCTTCGTCCAACATGACGTTAAACTGTGACATCCTAGCTACATGAGGCTAAACTGTACATAAGTCCCTTACATCCAGCAAGATATTAAACTGCATAATCACGAGTCCATGCATATGACCATAAACTATTCGCACCATCGTCCAACATGACGTTAAACTGTGCCATCATCCTACATGACGTTAAACTGTGAAAAATTCCCTAATACCCGCATCATGACGTTAAACTGTGTCCTCATATTTTTCCCTACTACATGACATTAAACTACACAGTCCCCCTTTCATCCAACATGGCATTAAACTATATTGTCCTCATTATCTTAGCTACAGGACTCTAAACTCTACAACACCCTTACGTCCAACATGACATTAAACTGTGTCCCTATATTTGTCCTATATAAAGTTAAACTATATTTTTTCCCTTCTACATGACACTAAACTGTGAAGCACCAATAGTCCTCAATGCAATACTTTAAACTGCATAGTCCCTTCATATGTCCTATATGACATTAAAATGTGCATTGTTAAGGTTGTTTCTACCTCTTTTTTCTCACACTGATTATGACTCATGTGAGCTTAGAGTAAACATCAACCATAACAACCTCTCTGGGCCACTAACCATGTGTAAGTCCCGAAACCATTTTTTAGGTTGTTGTCCTCAAGAACAACTTGATCACCAATTCATTCTTTAATTGAACTACGCAGACTTTAATCCTTGCCTTCTAGGCTGGGTACGTAGGCAGCCTCCTGATGTTCAAGCCCAAAACCTATCTCTTTACATTGGTTCACCTCTATCTCATATGATTTTGATCTGTGAAGCATCCCCCAAAACCAATATTTTTTTAAAAAAATCGGTTCACCATCGTCCTTGCTATATGACGTTAAACTATTCGTACCTTTTTTCATGTATGAAAATAAACTACAACATTATTTTTCACTCTCACTTGAGTGGGAATCATTATTTACATTGATCTCCGATCATGTTATATTCTAAAGACTACGTGCATACATGGCAATGCCTGAAACTTTTATCTTGGGTCAAACCATCATTGCACTAAAGTCCCTTTTCACCCTTCCCTTATACGAACCAAATCTGTTCGAAGGGTATTTCAATAACTACATGTGGTTTGATTCCCATCCTTATGGGATACGTTGGAACGTTTGAGCATCCCTCGAATCCAGCCCCAAGTCTTTTAGCCTAACCCCAAATTCCACTTTCGGTCCCTTGGCTGAAAAGTCCCCCTGTGAAAACATGAATGTGGTATGAGAAACCTGGTCTTCATTCACATATGGTTTATAAAACACACAATTTTTATTCCTTATTATGGTCCGATCTCTATGACCCTAAACTAATATCTCCTACACTCTCATCCTACATGATGTTAAAATGTATTTCAAGAACTACGTATGTCTTGATTCCCATCTTTATGGGATACGTAGTGAAGTCCATCAGCTCAATTCCGGACCTAACCACAACTTGATTATTGTTATCATTGTCCTGTGTATCTTCAATATTAATTGGACAATGCCCATTTTAATGTATCATACTCCTAACCTTAAACACTTCATGATCTATGTAACACTTTTCTTGACTTCTGGTCACAAAATGTTTAATACTTGAGAGATCTTTTGCTTGACTATGAAACACGTGCTCTTAGGCGGCCTTACAAAAATAGTCTACATAACAGAATTGTCATCTAAAAGATATTATTATTTGACTATGAATCCAATTCCCTTAGGTGGCCCTGCATAATTCAACCCCCTAATAGGTTTTTCAAATAGTGGTAACTTCATTATTGTGAGGAAAACCTCTTTTGTCCTTATTTGTCTTAATGACAATATGCAGGGATCTGCAAAAAAGCCATCCTTAACATATTTGTCTCATACTCTTTTTCATGATCTGAAAGTATTCAATTCTATGGTTTATATTTTCCTTCCCTATATTTGGTTCAAACCTTTACAGTAGTGACATTATTCTAATTCTTTGATAATCTTGATTGTAAATTTCATCTCCATATTCAAGTACCTCTTTCCATACAGCAGACTCTGTGCTTTGGAAAATTTGAATCTCCATAAACTTCCACTGGCTTTTTAGTAGTAGAAAAGTAAATTTCTGAGAGTTCTTTTGCCTAACTATACAACATGTTCCCTTAGGCATCCTTACATAATTAGTCTATATAACGGACTTGTCAGCCAAAAGATGATATTATTTGACCATTCATCCAATTCCCTTAGGTGTCCCTTCATAATTCAACCCCCTAACGGGTTTGTTAAATAGTGGTAACTTCATTCTTGGGAAATACTTGTTCTAATGCCTTTTATCCCTTTTTCATATCATTCCTCAGATTCAAAATTTCATAATTCATAGTTTACATGTTTTCCCCCATACTTGAGTGTGGTAATATGTTTTTAGATAAATTATCAAGGAATTGAGTCAATTTTAATCCATTCGGTAAAAGCTATTTTGACCCTAAACATTATCCTTTTTATGTCCGACATGCATGACTTTAAACTTCGCACAAAGGACAAGGTAACTCTGAACAAAAGTCAATTCCCAACTCACTAAACATATACCTTGTATGATTTTGGTAGTATTGAGCAATTAAAAATATTCAAAGTTTGTAGGGTTATTTATAATAATCCAAGAAAAAATCAAACTATGCTTACTAGGCCCATTGGCTTAAGTAAATGTTTAAATCATGTAGCAAAAGAAGGCATGCACAAATGATTGAAGATGAAAGTGTTTTTCATTGACGCATAAGAGTTTGAAGGACCTCTACAGATTGGAGTCTCTTCTCTTTTTCAAGAATTACAAGAGGCTTTCATCATAACTCTTCATTTGATTTACGACGTCCTGAGCTTCATCAGCAACCACCTAGAATTCAGTCATTCAATTGGATACAATAAGAGATGTAGTGATACAATCTCTTTTTTGAACAATTGTAAAAGTATGTTCTTGAGTGCGGTTTGAGAAAATTTTCTACTGATCAAACAGTTACTCTGTTTCTTTCCAAGAGACATGGAATATGGATACATGGATTTGAGAATGTAGAATTGGGTGTAAAGATCCATTTGGAGATAGTACTCTTTTTAGATATTGTTTCTAATGTCATGATAGTCTTCTCTCCATCAATCGGCAGTAGAAAACATATCAGCCCATGCATAACCGAAATAGAGGAGTAGCCTTGCAGCTACATCTTGAGCATATAATTATTTTCCTCTGGAATATTGACTCCTTTCAGATGAACATGGCCATACAGAGGCATGTGGGAAATTAAAATGATATTTCTTCAAGTACTTGACCAAATCTGGAAGAGTGAAATCACAGATATCATAGTAATCATGGCCTACAATGTTCATCATATCATCAATTCGCTTGATGTCGAGTTCATCAGTCATTCCAATTCTTCATGGAGCTATTGAATCTGCACAAAGGTTGAATGATTAAATCTTAAGTGAGTTGATTTTTCATAAAATTTGTAAATAAAAATGAAAAAAATGGATAAGGCATTATGGAAAGAAATTCCAATTTTAGCGTGCAAGTTTTTGGCACGCAGGTATCACCGCGCAAGTTAAAATACTTCTACAGAAGCGCAACATAGAGAACTAGTGGAAAACAAGTAACTTGCGTGACGAAGGAAACTTGCGTGGAAAGAGCTCAAAAGTTTGAAATCTGGGTACTTTGTGCAAGAATAAGGCACATATTTATAGGCCAATCCGCACCCATGCACGCTAAAGCCTGCCCGGATCACACCTATGCGATGCCATCTGCGCGACTCTCACCTGCGTGCCACTATCTGCGCGCCCAAAACTTGCATGCCACCCTTCCTTAGTCTTGTTCTTTACCTCAGAGTTACATCCTCATTCCTTTCAAATCCAACTCTGAGGGGGGAATTTTGTTGACGCTCCTTTCCGTCACAGAATCTAACGACTAAAAATGGGAAATACCTTGACTTAAAGTGATTCATCCTTTGAAGAAACATCAAAAATTGACAAAGGAATGAATAGGGATTTTTATAAACTTGGGTCGTGCAAGTTTAATCATGGCCACGCAAGTATACTTGCGCACATCATATTGGTCGTGCAGTTGACTTGCACGCCCTAATTTATTTTCACCCTAGGTCTTCAAAGTCTAAAAAATACCCCTTGTAGGCCCCCCATTTTAAGGACGAAAAATCCAGAAACTCAGATTTGAGCTCCCGGCACCTTAGTCTCTTCTCAAAGCCTTCCAAACTCTTCTATGGAAATTTCTTACATATAATGGAAGGTATAAAGAGAGGGAACAAGGCCTACGTGTTGAAATTCATCAACACCTACGTGCCTAAGTGTCTAACCCTTCATGGAATTGAAGACACTTGTGCGCCGCCTTATCCCTTCAACAGAACTTGCATGCCACTCATTTAAAAGTCTTTAGGGATAACACTAAGGGCTTGTGCCAAGATTCACCCAAGTTTTACCCTATGGGTTGACCGTCGTGCAAGTACACCTTTGTCGCTCATGTATACCTACACGACCAGGACCTATGCGCCCAAACATGACCTACACGCCTACCCTCTTTTGGGTGTCCCTCCTGTCCATTCACCTCTTTTCTTAAAATCCACCTATCCTCTTCAAGATTTATCCTTCATAATCCTCTTCAAATCCATTTATGGCATGATTCCTTGGTTGGATTCCTTATTTGAAATGAATTCTGTGGAACATCTCTCAAAACCTAGTGATTTACATATCTTTATGTCACTACGGTTAGAGATTTCATTCATTCAACCTCATCCTTTAATATGAGAAAACTATTCATGGGAATCCTCTTTAGGAGTAAGCCCCAAGTCCCCTATTCATAGGCATCCTCCTCAGGAGTAAGCCCCATGTTCCCAAAGATGGGAATCCTCTTTAGGAGTAAGCCCCAGTCTTCAAGTTCCCTTAATTTTGGGCCTCCTTCTCAGGAGTAAGTCCCAATCATAATTTCCTAACCTGGGCCTCCTTTTCATGAATAAGCCCCAGTCATAATTTCCTAACCTGGGCCTCCTTTTCAGTAATAATCCCCAGTCATAATTTCCAAACCTGGGCCTCCTTTTTAAGAATAAGCCCTAGTCATAATTTCTTAACCTGAGCCTCCTTCTTAGGAGTAAGCTCTAGTTCTCAAGTCCCTTTAACATGGGCCTCCTTCTCAAGAATAAGCCCCAGTCATAATTTCTCATAACCAGTCTTAACTTCTTTGGATTTGGGGATTCATTCTCAGGAATAAAACCCAATCACAAATCACCTCCTAATTTGGTCATCCTTCTAAGGAGTAAGCACCAAGTTAGACCATCCAAATCTCCATAAATCACATATACCTTTTTGGACCTTGTTCCCGGGCTTCTTCTCTAAAGTGTGTCCTGATATTTATCTATTTGGGCAATCATACATACATAAGCCCCATTTCATTCCTTGTGATCACATCTTTTGTGGCAAAAATTGTCAGGTTTACTAATACCTCTTGTTTCTCACACCAAGCATGAATCCCGTTAGCTTAGAGTGTAAAAGTAACCACGACACATCTCTTTGGGATATTAATCATATGTAAGCCCCATAATTCCCAATCAAACTATGTGGGCTTTGATCTCTAACATAAAATTAGAGTACGTAGGAATAATTTTTGATATTCAATCCCATCACCCATTAATTCTCGTCCATCCCATATGACATTAAACTATATCTTAATTCCAGAAATATGTGGGTTCTGATTCCTTTTCTAACGAGGATACGTAGGTATCCCATCTGCGGGTATGATCCCAACTCTGAAATACTTCATGTCCTTCTGAACAGTAATAAAACTTCAAGTTCCCCACTGAGTGGCTTTAAAACCAGTATGGTTATCATAATGACCAAGAGATATTTATATAATGTGTTGAATGATACCATTGACAAAGAATCGCTAACAAATACAACTGATTATTTATCAATGAAGAACATCAAATACATATAAATGATTCTCTAAATCTCATACATATTAATCATTGATTGTTAGATCTTAAGGAAAGCTCATTTTTATACTCCGTAGTGTTATAAGGATTCACAAACATAACTTAAATCTATAAAGAGAGTCCTGGAGTAGACAATAATTCCCCCCAAAAAGGTGTGATGAGTCCGAACTCCCATCCTCTCGACCAATGAAAATTCTTAAGCCTCATCGGTCCACAACTAATGATCACCTACCTTTGGAAAGTAGGTCCAAATGGATATAGAATCATTGGATGTTTCCTGTTCTACGAACAAACCCGTTAGAAACCGATTGGAATGTTTGAACTTTAAACAAACAGGGTCATCCCCATTTCTAGAGGAAACAGATGTCTTGGGTTGTACGCTACAAAGATATTATCTTGCGCTATACAAAACACCCTATTATCTTGAGGTACACTTAATATTATGCTTGGCTTCTGTTACACACAAGTTTATGTTCTTTTGATACAATTCATTTCATTGAAGATTGAGTTTAAGTGAATAAATAAATATTTTTATGTTACCTTATAACCTAATTATTAAAATGGGGGGATGAAAATTATTAACTGATTAATGAAAATATTTTTTATACTTATATTTAATTAATTCTTTTGTGAAAAATTATTTATAAATTAAAATAAAACTTTTATTTAATTAAATAGAAATGGTTTTCTAAATAACTATTAAAATGTAAATAAGTGAATTTATAAAATAATAAAATCACTATTTATGGATTCTATTAATAAAATATGTATGTAATATATTCAGTATAATTATTAAAATTTATCTTCTAGACATGATATAAGAATAAATTCAAATTTTCAGATAAAAGTTGTATTTTTTAAAACATATTATATTGCCACCTTTTGTTCAAACACCCATTTTAAATTTAGTTTTTGACACATTTATATATTATATATGTCAAAATAAACTTCGTATTTGGAATTGGGTCATCAAAATTTACTTTGGTTTAATTTTTTATATTTTTCTGATAAGATTCATTTTTAATGAATTGAGAAAAATACGACATTTTAATTTAAAACTTATTTTTATCTGATTTATTTATAGTGAAAGGTTATAATTTTAATTTATTTGAAAGTATAATTATATTATGTCTCTATAATATAATAAATTTTTTTTCATTTTATTTAATTTAATATTGAAATTAGATATAAACGCAAATCAATCTTTTAATGGTTTTTACTTTTAAAAAAACCTTGTTTTTACATTTTGACAATGGAAATTAATTTTAAATTAATTACTGAAAATTATATGTCATGAATTTGAAAAAATGGATTCCATATTTGGAATAATTAGGTACAAATTATTCAAATATGTTCATTTTATTTTTGGAAATTATGAATAGTAACTACAATAATTTTTATTTGCCACAGTTAATGAAAAATCAGGTAAATTAACATAACAAACGATATTATAAAGATAATAAAATTAAAATAGACCTTCCAAAGTACTATTTTATGAATAAAAGTATACCCATATAATCTAAATGTTTTATTTGATTAATTTATTATACTTTTTCCTTGAATGTGATGGTAATATTATTAAAACTAAAGAATGTGATATTGTGTCACCCTCTTATCTTTTATAAGTATAATAATTTTAATTTAGTGATAAACCTACTGAAACTATGAAAATAAATAGTATATAGAAATATAATGAAATTATATACAATATGTGAAATTATTTACAATTTTTAGAGGTTAAATAATTTCCATAAATACTGACACAATAGTGATATAGTAATTATCTTATTAAGAGAAATATTAAATAAATTATATTATAAATACTGAAATAAATATAATTTGAGAGAACTGATGAAATAAAATATTTTAATGGATGAATTTTTCAGGTTATTGATGATTTAAATAATTTCGTTCTAACTTATATTTCTCTTATGATATTTTTACAAATTTAACAATTGAATAGTTTCAAAATTAGAACTATCGGTATTTTAAAATATAAAAAAGTTAATTAAATGTTATAAAATTCCTAAAAATATAATATCTATAAAAATAGTTATTATAAGTCAAAATATTTAATAAATGAAACTTTTTTGGGTATTTTGATATGTTATGTTCATTAAATTAAACCACAAAAAGTAAAAGATAAAATATCATCATAAGATTAAAAAGGGTACAATAAGGGTTAAACAAAAAAAATATAATGGTTAAAAAATATTCAATACCTATATAATTTTAATTGTATGATGGTTATAAAACCCATAATCATATTATAATAGAAAAAAAAATGAGTTTTGGACCATTAGAAACCAAAAATAAATTTATAATAAATTAATATTTCAAGACTTTCCTAAAGTGCCCATCACCTCTCCTATAAAAGGGAACTTCTCCTTCTGTTTTAATCACAACTATAAATCCCTTTTTATTATCCAAAACATTCCCAATTCCTCTAAAAAATTCCCCAATTTCATCCTAGAGGCCACAATTTGGGAGGAAATCCATCCTAGGGATACACTTTATGAAAATCAAAATGAGATACTCAAAAAAGAGATAATTATTTTATCACCTCTTTCAAAATTATTTTCTTCATATACTTCACCTTCTTATGTTGTTTCCATAATAAAGTAATAAATACAGTATATTATAAATTATTACATGTTATTATAATTATTTTACAACCTTATACCTCATTTTATTCATCCAATGAATAACAATATCACCATGTGTGCGTGCATACAGTTTACCATCTCCATGCCATGATGTAATTTGTTATTCAATAATAATTTAGTTGGATGAGTATAATGAAGAGTATAATGATTTTAAACAATTAATATAAAATTATAATTATTATGTATAATTAATATACCATCCAATTCGATATTATTTGACCATTACGTGAATGATATCGTCGCTCATGCGTACATACAACCTACCGTCTCCATGTTGCGATGTGATTCATTCTACAAGACATCCATTAAAAATGACTATATAAATGTACATAATGAATAAATATGATATTTATTATGTTAATATCATTTTTTTATTAAATAAATATGACCTAACCAGGAGAACCGAAACTTATTAGGCAAAACAAGCATAAGAAAATGAACTGGTTTTTACCCGTATAATGGGTAATAATGAAATAGTTTTACCAAACAGATGATAATATGATCATATATGATATCATAAAAATGTCTATAATTTTTTAATAAGTTAATAACATTATTTAAATCATTATAAATTAGGTTTTGATACAAAATAAGGATATCAGACCTAATATAAGTGATTATTTTATCTCACTTTTATTTCTGCAGGACATATGCCTTTTATACTGCCTAATTCTTTTGGGTGGTGTTTATGCTTACCATAAATGTTTTTTGATTATTATTATGAATTTTATGATATTTAAATATTAATATAATTCTCCTTATTTTATTATGCATATGATTCGACTATTTATAGTTGGTAAAGGATAATTTTTCAATCTCATTATTATCTAAAATTGTTTATTCGTAAGTATTTACTAGGTTATATTTATCATCCATGTCCATGTTTTCAAAATATTTATTTCAAAATGTTATATTGTACCTTATAAAATTATATAAATGAAATTTTTCCCATCTGAATTTTTTTATTAAAATGTATGAAATGAATCTTTTTTCATTTTCAGTATAAGGTACTTTTGACTTTTCCGACAAAAGCATGAGAAGAATGTTTTTTTAACTTATACGGCATGAACAGATTTTTATTCTTTCATGAAACCTTATTTACATGAAGTTTCCTTTATAATATTTCAAGTTTTTTTTCAAATAATTTTATTTCCTTTAAAATTTTATAGAATTTTGAAAAAATAAAATGTTTTTAAAGAAGAAAAGATATTTTTCTTAAGAATTAATTTCATGTTTTTTATATAAATTATATTCCATCTAAGATATTATTCATTAATAGTGTTATGTTTCTATCCAAATTATTCATTTCGATTTATTTTATTATGATTTAATTATATTTATGGAACCCATTTGTTTTATATGGATTATGTTAAGATGAAATGATATTTAAGAAAACCATTTTATTCCTTGTGTTATGCTATGTTGAATGATTTATGTTTTTTTGGAACATATATATATGATTTCATTATGAGATGGGTGGGACCTATATCTCTCTCTAGTGCATTGGGTAAAAATTGATAATTCATGAGGTATGTATGTTATGCGTGAACCTGATTTCATGTTCACAATTCTACATGCAGACCTAGTTTTCATGTCCATAATTTACTGAGTGGACCTAGTTTTCATTTCCATATGTTTATGAAAGGGCCTGATTTCATATTCATAATTTAATGAGTGAACCTATTACTATTTATCCATATTCACAAAGTTATAAGTTTATGTTTATGCCACAATTTCATGTTTTATTTTAATGTTATGATCATATGGATTATGTTCTTTGATTTCCTTATGATTTAAGTTTACCTTTGATATGCAGGGCATGAACTTATAAGTATATGATCACATTTTCATAACCTTTATTTGCATGTTTATGATTATATATTACCCATGTTTACCCTTACTGATCATTTTAGCTCACCCTATTTATGTTTTCTTTTCCCAGGTTATAAAGAAAAGTTTTAATTCGGAAAACTAAAGGGGAAGATATTTATGGGAGATATTGAATATCTTTCACAAATTTTTGCATAATTTGTCCCCAATTTTCAAACAAACTAACCTGATATGGTCTTTGGGAATATGTTTGAGTAATTTATTAAGTATTTCGAAAACTTTATGTAATTTCGATGTACATAAAGCTTTGGTCTTTAAAGTTGGTATCAGAGCGAAGGTTTAGTCAACTATTGGAAACTAGGATGCAGAAACTTGAGTGAGATCCCTAGAAATATTTATAAGGATATTTATATGTATTTCTTAAGGACAATTCAAGTATATGTTACAACCCTTGGGTTTTTGTGATATTCATGACTAACCTACGGTTAAACCAAAGCTATCATAGATTTAAATATTATAAGTAATTTACCTTACTTATGTGTTTCTAATCTCTTATATGTATTTATCACACTTTTCTTTTTGGTCTTAGTCTATATCCAAAACTACATAGAACATGGGTAACTATTGAATGTTTGAGATGTGGAAATTATGGGAATTATGAAGATAAATTTCCTATGTGGAAATAACATGAAGAGAATCATGCTGATGGTATGAGTATTGGTCATATTGTTGAGGATAAAGTTATTATAAATGACATGTGAAGTTAAGTTTATGTTCTTCCAATATTGTTTATATTAAAACTAAGAAGCTTGAGGATGAAAAACCTTAAGACATGATTCATATTTTAGGGAAGACAAAGATGGTGGATCCTGATTAACAGTTTAAAATAAAGTTGGATGATTAGGGTGTATAGCTTTCAGAATTCAAAGATTATGTTATATGAATCATGAAATATAGAGGTGTTTTAATTATAGGTTTTTCATAAAGGATTGGAAAGTATATGTTGAATAGTTCTAAGGAGACCAAAAAGTGATTTAAGGGTAAGGTTATATACTTGTAGAACACATGTTTAAGGGAAAGATAACCACTAATATTCCTCTTATGTTAAGATAATGATATTTGGATAATGATATGTTGGATTTGAATAAGTAAATTAGATGATGCTAGTTTCTTGGGAACTAATTATGGATTTGTCGACTAGAGGGTTATGATATCATGGATGAAGTATACAACTTTTTGGAACTTAAGGAATATATTCAATATGTTTTGGAATAAGGCAGCATGCATGTTTTAAATAATGATATCTGATAATTTAGGTTGTTACTATGACTCAAGAGAATACATGATGAAGGTGTTCACATTTTTGTAATGTGACCAACTAGAGATACCTTATGAAATATGGGGGATAAATATTAATCCTAGTTTTTGAACTATTTTCTATAGTTTTGGTTTTTCATCTTTTAAAAGTATTGTAAGGTTACCAAGTTTTTGGAAAGTTTAAGTTAAACATCGGATCACGTTTGTTAGAATAAAGTATTATCTCACCATAAATGGACTTATGCATATTCGATAACATGTGTTAACATTTTTTTGAGAAAAATGGAATGGCTTATCATTCTATTTATGGATCGTATGATATGAAAACACTTCAAGAATAAAAAATTCAACTTCTTTTTTCTTTAAATAAGAGATGAAGTGGAAATTATTTCAAGAAACGACCAATGATGAGTTTGTACCAAAATAAGTGAAGTATTTCTTCTCATGAAAAGTTATTTAACTTTATGAAAAGGATCTTGAAACAAAAAAAGTTATCTTAGTAACTTTTTATCCAATGAATTTGATGGTACCCTAAATCATTGCAGATTTATGGATTTCTGATTGGTAACTTTCTCCTAACCTGGTTCTCTATCACTCTCCATCAGAACATGATGGTTAGATTATTTTTCTTTTATATCCATGTTTTCTCTTTCCGCCTATGTTCTCTTATGTAGAAACCCAGTGATGAGTTACTTTGGGTAACTATTATGTTTCTAAATTTCCTTTTAAAATGAAGTTTTATTATTCTTTTTTACGATGTGGTTTTCTATGAACGAAGCTTTCAAGTAGTAACCATTTTATAACCCTGACGAATTTCATGGGTGAAATTCATTTTAAGGGGGGTATAATGTGACACCCAGAGATTTTATGAGATATTTTTTTTGAAGTATTGTGTTGTAAACTACAAAAATTTTATCTTTTTCTATACGCAATGCCATATTAGCTTGTGGTATACACAACACTATTATTGGCTTGTGTTACACACAAGATCATGTTCTTTTGATATAATTCATTTCACAAAAGACAAAGTATAAGTGAAAAACTAAATATTATTATGTTACCTTATAACCTAAATGTTAAAATTTCGGGAATAAACAATATTATTTTATTTACAAAAATAATTTTTACACATTTTTTTAAGTAATTCTTTTGTGAACAATTATTTATAAATGAAAATAAATCTTTTTTTAATTAAAATGAAACTTTTTTATGAAAAACTATTTAATGAAAATAAGTGGGTTTATAAAATAATAAAATCACTATTTATGGATTCTATTAACAAAATATTTATGTACTATATTCAATATAAATTTTAAAATTTATATTCTAGAGATGATATAAGAACAAATTCAATTTTTTCAGATAAAACTAGTATTCTTCAAAACATTCTGTTTTGCCACCTTTCGGTGGTGCACCCATTTTAAATTTAGTTTTTGAAATATTTATATGTTATATGTGTATGAATAAACTTATTATTTGGAATTTTGGCATCTAAATTTACTTTTGTTGAATTTCTGGTATTTTTATGATAAAATTCATTGTTAATGAATAGTGAAAAATACTGTATTTTAATTTAAAACTGCTTTTTATATGAATTATTTATAAAGAAAATTTATCCTCTTAATTGGTTTTAAAATATTATCTTATAATTTTTTTATAAATTTATATAATTTTGGTTATTGGATGTAATTTCACATTGAAATTATATATAAATGCACATCAATCTTTTGATGTTTTTTATTTTAAAAAATAACCACTTTTTCTCCTTTTAACAACGAGAATTAATTTTAAATTAATTACTTCATCTCCTATGTATAGAATTTTTAAAAGTGGATTCAATATTTAGACTAATTAGGTACAAATTATTTAAATAGTTTCCTTTTATTTTTGGACATGATGAATAGTTACTACGGTAATTTTTATTTACCATGGTTAATGGAAAATCAAGTAAATTAACCTAACAAACAATATAGTAAGGATAATAAAATTACCCTACCACCTTCCAAAATCCTATTTCATGAATAGAGTTCGACCCATAACACCTATGATTCATAATGTATTCATTTTTTGGACTTTTGTCCATGAAAGTGATGTAATTATTATTAAAACAAAATAAAGTGACAACATATAACCCTCTTATCTTTTATAAGTATAATAATTTTAATGTTGTGATAAACATGATGAAACTAAGAAAATAAATATTCTCAAGAAAGATAATGAAATTATATACAAAATTTGTATTTATTTATAATTTTTAGAGGTTAAATAATTACTATAAATACTGACACAATAGTGATATATTAATTATTTTATTAAGAGAAATATCAAATAAATGATATTATAAATACTAAAATAAATAAACTTTTATTGAATTTATGTCATCCACTATTTTTATTGATTCATGTGACATTTTTGTGATTATTTAAATTTTTTTTTGAACTTATATTACTTTTATGATATTTTTAGAAAGTCAACAAATGAATAGTATCAAAATGGACACTATTGGTATTTTAAAAAATAAAATTGTTTATTAAATGATATAAAATTACTAAAAATATAATATTTGGCCAAATAGTTATGAAAAGTCCTAATATGTCATAAATGTAGATTTTTTGGTTCTTTTTCTATGTTATATTAATTAAATTAACCCATAATGTGTAAATAATAAAATACCATGGTATGATTAAAAAAGGTAAAATAAGGGTTAAACAAAAAAGATAAGGGTTAACAATATTCAAAATATATCTAATTTTAATTTTATGATGGTGTTACGACCCAAAATAAACTTATCTTTGAAATAAATTAGTTTGGGACCATTAGAAACTGAAAATCAGTTTATAATAAATTAATATTTCAAGACTTTCCTAAAGTGCCCCTCACCTCTCCAATAAAAGGGAACTTCTCCATCTCTTTTAATCACACTTCTAAAGACTTTTTTAATGGAAAAAACCTGCCCATTTATTCTCCTAATTTCCCTCACTTCTTCCAAGAGGCCACACTTTGAGCATAGATCCATCATATGGAGACCTTTTGGACAAATCAAAAAGAGATACTCGGAAAAGAGGTAATTGTTTTATCACCTGTTTCAAAATTATTTTATTTTTATACATCCTCTTATTATGTTTTTTCTATAATAAAGTAATAAATACAGTATCTTCTATAAGTTCATATGTTATTATAATTTTTTGAAAATGTTATATCTCCTTTTATCCATCCTATGAATTACAATATCATGATACGTGCATATGTACGACTTACCATCTCCACACCATGGTGTCATTTTTTATTCAAAAATACTTTATTTGGATGGGTATAATGATGAGTATAATGGATTTAAATAATGAATATAATATGATAAATATAATATATAACTAATATATCATCCAATTCTATATTATTTAATCATTAAGTGAATGATTTCCTCGCTCGTGCATACGTACAACTTACTGTCTCCACGATGCGATGTGATTCATTCTACAAGATATATATTAAAAAATGAATATATAAATGTAAATAATGAATAAATATGATATTTATTATTTTAATATAAATTTTTAATAAATAAATATGACCAAAAAAGGAAAACTGAAACTTATTCAGCAAAACATATATAAGAAAAAGAAGTGGTTTTTACTAGAATAACGAGTAATAATAAAATATTATTACCAAACAGATTATAATATGATCATATATGATATCATAAAAATTACTATGATTATGTAATAAGTCAATAACATTGTTTAAATAATTATAAATGAGTTTTGGTTGTATACTAAGGATATCAAACCTAAGGTAAGGGATTATTTTTTCTCACTTTTATTTCTGAGAGACATATGCCTTATACACCACCTATTTCTTTTGTGTGGTGTTTATGATTCCTATGAATATTTTATGATTATTATTATTATGGTTATGATATTTAAATACAAATATAATTATCCTTATTTTATTAGTCATACGATTTGACTTATTATAATTTTTAAGTGATAATTTTGCAATCCCATTATTATTCAAGATTGTTTACTCATAAGTATTTTCTGGGGTATATTTATCATCATCGTCCATGTTTCCTAAATATTTATTTGAAAAATATTATTCTTATCCTTCTACAATTATTTTATGTAAATTTTAACCATTGGTGATTTTTTATTAAACATCATGAAAGAAATATTTTGTCGTTTTCGGTACGAGGTACTTTTGACTTTTCAAACAAAAGTACAAGAATAATTTTTTTTAACTTATACAACATGAATGAATTTTAACACATTCATCAAATATTATTTACATGAATATTCATTTACATGATTTCATGTTTATTTTCAAAGAATTTATTTTTCTTTAAAATTTCATGGCATCTTGATAAAAGAAAATGTTTTTAAAGAAGAAATGATTTTTTCATCAAGAATTAATTTCAAATATTTTATTAAAATAATATTCCATCTACGATGTTATTCTTTAATAGTGTTATGTTTCTATAACTATTATTATTTTATATTTAATTTTTATGATGGAATTCTATTTATGAAATTCATTTGTTTTGTATGGATTATATTAGGATGAAATGATATTTAAGAAACTCATTTTATTCCTTTTGTTAAGATTTGTTGAATGATTTATGTTTTTATGGAACACATATATATGATTTCATTATGTCATTGGTGGGACCTGTATCTCCCTCTAGTGCACTGGGTAAAGATGGATAACTCATGAGGTATTTATGTTATGCATGAACCTTATTTCATGTTCACAATTCTATGTGTGGACCTAGTTTTCATGCCCATAATTTTATGTGTAGACCTGGTTTTCATGTCCATATGTTTATGCAAGGGCCTGATTTCATGTCCTTAATTTAATTAGTGAAATTGTTACTATTTATACAGGTTCACGAAGTTATAAGTTTATGTGTATGTCATAATTTCATGTTTTATATTTGCGTTACGATCTTATGGATTATATTATTTGATTTACTTATGATTAAAGTTTACCATGGATATACAGGTCATGATATTATAATGATATGATCACATTCTCATAACCTTTATTCACATTTTTATGTTTATATATTACCCATGTTTACCCTTACTGAGCATTTGATCTCACCCTCTTTATGTTTTATTTTCCCAAGTTATATAGAAATTTTTTATGTAGGGAAAATAAATGGGAAGATATTTATGGGAGATGTTGAAGATCTTTCACCAAGTTAGCATAATATGTTCCTAGTTTCCAAAGAAACTAAACTTATACGGTCTTTGGGCATCTATTTGTGTCATGTATTATAAATTCTGCAAAAGGTATATAATTTCCATGTATGTCATGCTTGGGTCTTTACAACTGGATGGTACAAAAAATTATTGTTTTTTCAAGGGAATTAATACTAATTAGGAATCCAAGCTATTTTTTTAATTCTGTTAAGATTTTGTGAATGTATGTAGACAATAATGTTGGATGGAGTCATGATGATGCTACTTCGTGGCTTGTAGGATAAGATGTGGTGGAAGTCAATCTTTTAGGGAGAGGGTTGGATCATTTTCTACCTAATTCTTTACGAACTATATCTATCATGAATCCTCTAGATTCATCATTAGAAAGTTTATGTAATCAAAAAGTTAAAAATAATCCCTAGATATTGTGAGAAAAGAGACATTTAGTCCACATGGTAGGTATGATGGATTTGAGGAAAGGTTCTTCATGGCCTGAAATATTTACCGATATCAATTGTGGATGAGAAAGTTTCAAAAAGGACTACATACCAGTGTCATCCAATAAGTCTAGGAACATGGAAAAAGGATGTGGATCTAATTTTTCCTCTAGAACTCAAATAATAAAAATTACAACAATGATGAAAAGTATTCTAGTAGAAAGCATGAAGAATGAGGAAATGTTGAAGTAGAAAAAGTCATTTTCCATGGTTTTATCAAGGACTGGATACACTTTTTGAGGGGAGAAGGTGTTGGAAGAAGCAGTGGAAAATTTTAGGAATAGAGGGATGTTTTAGAAGTTGGATTGAAAAAGGCTCGTATAGGATATACTAAGATGACTTGGCAAAAAAGTTCATCATCCCATAGCACTATTTATTCCACTAATTGTAATCCAATAATTTTCTTTAGTGTTTAGGACAAGACTAATTTTCTAGGTGGCATGAGTGATAAAGACATGGAAATCTCAAAAGATCATAGAACATTATATTTTAGAAGATGGAGAAAGGGGGACCATTGTCATGAACCAACCCGGATCGACCCTAAACTCGTCACCTGAGAGGATCTGTGGCAAGGCCAGAGAGGCGTTCCTGATCCTCCTAGGCTGGCAACAATTGCCATGGCATCAATAGACTACAAATGGGAATTATTTCACCCAATGAAAACAAACTGAGTAGTAGAAATAAAACAGAACAACACAAAGTAAATAAATGACACAAAAAAGGAAGAACAACCAAAAACAACAAACTAACCAGACCATGACCAAAACTTCTCATGACCCTGATATTCTCTCACTAATCCACAATCAACTCTCACTCACGGTGAGCAAGCTCGAGTCGAACCTTCAATAGAAACTAAAAACAGGAAAACATTATAGGTGTGAGTATTAAAACTCAATCATATTTCCCAATAATCTATTCCCAAAGCACTACCTTTAAATAAATAATTTACCAATACCAGGTTTGAACTAAATTATATAAAATATGGGTTTCTACACACTCTTTCATTTATAAAATAAATAATAGTCCATTGAACTTTTTAATTTAAAAACAAGTTTAATATTTGAAGGAAAATTGTACATTACATTTTAATACTTTTTGACGAACAATTTAAAATCTTGAATTTTTGTTGATAGCCAAGAGGAAAACCACACACAACACACAATAATGGCAATAGGAAAGTAGAAAACAATACTGTCAACCAAACTAGTCTTATTAATCATCCGCCACATCCAAATAAGTATTAATTAAAGCATGGGTCGAACCTAGGAGATCGTGAATAATCCAGAACGTACTATACATGTGACTCATCTTGAAGGCATGACCTACTCAATGGCATCATAACGCCCTAACGCTCAGTGTTTCCTTACTTGGTCTAACTGAGGGGCCCAATCCCCTAGCAGAGCAAAGTTTGTACTAAGGTCCACTAGCCAATGTGTAATCTAATCTAGTGAAACAATCATTCTCATAAGATTCACATACTATGCTAGGTTCCCATGCTGAGTACTAAAAGAACAAACGAGTGAGTCAATAATTTCAATCAAGCAACCAATCACCATGCATGAAAATCACGCACAACCACTCACACAAACAAAACACATAAAAAGGTCACCCCTGAGTCACCTCAAAGAGAGTTTTAAAAAATCATTTACTTTATTAAAGTGCCAAATGAGCTTTAACCAACCACTCAACACCAACCCATTTTTAGAATAATCGACACATGCAACTTTTAAAAACCGAAATCCACTTGGAAGCCCATTTATGAAACCCAAATCACCACCATAAATCTAAAGCACATTTATTAGGTCCAAACGGGGATTTCATCAAACACTTAGTAGGCACATTTAATAAAACAATTTAATGAAATTATAATAAAAATGGTCTTACTTTATTCCAAAATAAGAAATTATTCTAAAATCCCTAAATTAATTGCTAGAATTAAAAAAAGTGTGAAAAACAAGAAATCAATAATTATTTAATTTAAAGGATAAGGCATTAGGAAACCTACTTCAAAAGGGAGCGGACCAAGATGAACAATTGGCACCCGATGCCTTTGACGATGACCACCCCAAAATTGTGCACACATATACCCCTATATATATACCCTTTAATCCAATACACATATTCCCCGCACCATGAGGGAATATGTGAAAGGAGGATTTATATATATATATATAGGTATATGTACCTATGTATGTGTGTACAACCCTTCGAAAAGACACCAAACAATTTCATTAACCTATCAGAAACCCACACATAAAATAATTTCATTTCCAAAACTAGCTTCCTTTTATTTAATGAATTCACAACTCATAATAAAAGTTCACAAAAATGCCTACATGCCAATACTAACCGACTCCTTCCATTTTATTCACACAAAAAACCCATTTTAAATACTTTTACCGACACTTACACAATTTATAAAATCAACATTGAAAAACACAAGAAAAACACACACTTTATCAACCAAATGCATATTTGAAAGTTCATTTAATCAATCTTAGATCCCATTTAAATCATAAACACGCTTACACGGGCCAAAGGGGAATATACCATTAGGAAACTAATGTGAAAACACATTTAAAGACTTAAACCACCACTTTAAACTTCAAAAATATGTTTTTTAAAACCAAACCATGCCACAATAATCACTAGTCATTAAAAAGATCCTACCAAGAAAATTTGATTAAAACATGGTGTGTACGACATAAAATAACACAATACATGTCAAGGTTCAATTTTTAAAATCAAACGCCCCTCAAAAGAATTTCCAAAACATGTTTCACATTATTAATATTATCTAATAAATTATTTAAAATTTTATAAAAACAATTTTAAGGAATAACACAAACCTTTTCACACACAAAACTCGTTCAAAAACCCGTTTTATGGTAAAACGCACACCTGCAACGTATCAAGGCGAAAACCACACCATTTTCACGATTAAGATCACAAATTGCACAATTTCATAAAACTATTGAAAAGTATATAATTGATTTCTGTCAAAACGCACCATATTTCATAAGATAAAATTATTCTAATGATATCGAATGTCTAATTAACAAAAAAGAAAGGTGAAAAGAACACGCAATCAATGAAATATAAATTTAAGGAATATGTTCCATGGGTTACAACCTCAATTGATGATGAAATTACGAAAATTAGTAAAAATCCCCACTTGAACCTCAAAAGCACTCAAGGGAGATTAAATTGAATTGTAAATATCAACATCGGACCATCAATTTTAGGATTAACCCTAAAAAATTGAAACCCTAACATATAGGGTTTTGTAAAACTGAAATCTCTAAAACAAGGAGTAATTTCCAAAGAAAAGGAAAGAGATAGGGATAACGTCACCATACGGGGAGGACGCGGGAGGCCATGGGTTGGACGTAGAAGTGGTGGGAGGGAGGTTGTGTATAGATGAAACATGCCTGAGGGGTGCACGGGTTGGTGTGACTCATCAAGGAGAGCGTGCGACATGCGGGTGGCCAGAGCTGGCAGGGGAGATGCTAGCTTAGAGACCCATCAATGGAAGAGGGCTGAGGGGGAGTGCGGTTGGGGTCGAGCGGGGGATGGGTAGTCGCCTCTCCGCTTGGTACACATAGAGAAGGACTGCTAAGGAAGGGGGTCGTGTTCAGGGGTGCGGAGATGGTAGGGCGGCTGACTGAGGGAGGCGCGCTGACGAGGGGAAGAAGGGTGGGGAAGCCACGGGCTGCAGCGCAAAAAGGGGAGGAAGAAAACACATTGGAGAAGAGAGAAGGGATGAGAAAAGAAGGAAGACAAAAAATACGGAAAAGAGAGGGAAAAAAGAAAAGGGAAAAATAAAAACCGTATAAATAAAATATTTTTTCATAATAATAATAATAAAATGATATTAATAATAATAATAGTAATAATATTGATATTAATATTAAATCCAATAAAGTTAATGATAATATTATCATTATTATTATTAAAGAAACAATGAAATTTTTATGATACATTTTTCTTATTTCAATTCCAACTCTCATTTCCATCTGCTTCTTTATATTATTTTAACTTCAAAGGAGGGCATGCCACATGATTTTGAGGCCACCCTCTCACCGTGCGTCAGACGCCGCCAAACCAAAAACACACATTTTTCAATAAATTCTAAAAAAAATTAATAGGGTCTCCCCTGAACCCCTGACTGAGCTGAAACCAAGGAAAAATAAAACCCGGGTGTGACAATTCTCTCCACCATAATGACTTCCACCCCTGAAAAGACACAACAAGATCTAGACCCAAATGATAAAACTTCTTAAGTGTCAACCTCCTCCAAAAGTTTAAGCGCATATAGTTGATCGATCCAAAGAGTCTCAAAAATCCCATGACACACAACTTATCCTTAAAACACAAACACTATAACCACTACCAAACAGAACCCAGACCATCCATTTCAACCAAGGAATGAACAAACATAAACTACCTCCGACACCTATCCCTGTAATCTTAGTCCAATGGAATCATTGGGTGTACTTCAATACCAATGTTTACTCAAGAGGATAAACTTAAGATTAGGTGGTTCTGCACAAGGCTACCTGCTAAAAAATGATACATGAAAAGAAACTCTAATACTGACACGGGGAGGCCCGAACATACTCCCCACCATAAGGATCAGGCTAACAATAAATCACTTATGGTGTAACTTTGTGAGACCCACTGTGGGTCTCCCCACCATAAGAACTGACGATATTAACCGAACATAAAAACATTCCACACAGACCAAATACTCCCACCATAAGGAGGAATAAGGGAATTTTCAACAGATAGAACATCAAAACTACTTTCATTGCCCCATCAACAATCTCACACCCTTAGATAAACACAAACCATGCCACATTAAGGACCCTTTTTCATTACTGGGGTTCTCTTGAATACGCAAAAACTTTACTCCGAGACCTATGGCTGGAGCACCGATGATTAAAGAATCTCCTGCCTCACAATCAAGCTTCAAAAATTCAAAATCATAACACACAAATCAAAATTTCACCAAAGACACTTCTAATAAATCATAGTTTTCAAAGAGGTTCAAAAAAACTATTCTTACCACTAAATGAAAAGAAACACCAAAGAATGCTAAAAGATACGACCACTACATCCAGGAAATACTACAAAGAGAAAGCCCCAAACTGATCCCCAAATATCACCCTACTCCTGCTGATATGCTGATGTGACCTTTGATGAGCCAGGTCTGGATTCAGCGCGCTTCTTAGAAACACCTCGACAGAATCACTACAAGTAACCCAGATGTCCATAGGTGTAGAAGGATCTCAGAGCACTTGGGCAGATCGGCCTCTTGTGTCCCTTCTTACCACTTTGGTGACAGATCAAGGCATTGCACTGTGAGGAAGATGACGGAAGGTCTGATGGCCTATTGATTCCTCTATTAAAGCCATAAAAATCAGATCGCTTCCCATTTTTCATATCATTGTCCTCTTCACTAATTCCCAAGGCTATGGGGGATTCAGCACCTCATTCCCTCCTTCTAATGCAGCTTCATACAGAAATTCTTTCCCCACAATGTCTGAGAAGGAGGTTAGGTTGAAGTCTGCCACTTTTGACTGTAGTTCAGGTCAGAGTCCAGACTCAAATTTCCAAGCCTTCCCAAAATCATTTTCAACAAACCATTGGTCGTACAGAACTAGGTCTAAGAAGTGTGGATTTAATTCTAGTACTAATTCATTGCCCTGACAAACACAACAAAACTCCATACTCTTCCTCAGCTTCATGAAATCAGAGAAATATTTTTTGATAAACAAAGACTTGAAGAATTTCCATTTGAGATCTTCTCAGGGATTTATTTGAGACACAAACATCCACCATTTCCATGTTGGACTTTGAAGCATAAAGGTATACAACTTCACCTTCAATGACTTAGGAAACCCAATGAAACTGAAGTTCCTATCAATCTGACACAACCACTCCTCATCCTTAAGATAATCTACATGACCATAAAACAGGGGATGGTTCAACTTTCAGAATTCCATAACATAGTCTAGATGTTGATCAACTGTAGGATTTTCTAAGGGCACACCACCTGAAGCTACACCTTGGGAATTCATCAAACCTCTATGGAGGAGAACAGTAAGGAACAAGGGAAGAAAACTTAATCAAGACATGATCATTTCGATTTTAAATTCAACTTTATTAAATTTACAAAATAAAACATTACAAAACAATTCCTAGAATTTAAGAAGACCCAAATGATTCACTAAGGGAAACTAGTGGCAATGGGTGACTCAGACATATGGTTAGCGGCCATACACCAGTCACACCACCATCACAAAGAGCACTCTGGAGTAATTTCCCTAGATCCACATGGATTTCCAGACCATGCAAGCTCACACATGTGACTTTCCTGACTCCCATTTAATTTACCAATACCAAACAAACCCTAACAATCAAGGACATTGACAAACCCAAACATCCCATGGTGACCCAAGGTTCGGAACGAGCAAGGGTTCATGATGTTCTTCTCATCTGTACACCTCAAGTCCCAACAATTATACTCCTTATACCATGACAACACCAAATAATGATGGGCACTCTGAAAAACAAGGTTCGCTCAAGAGTCGACCTCCTATGATACCATTTTTTCATGAACCATCCTGTGTCGACCCTAAACCAGTCACCCAAGCCGATCTGCAACAATGCCCAAGAGGCGTTACTGATCCACCCGGGTTTGCGAAAAGTTCCAGGGAATCAATAGAGTACAAATGGGAATGATTTCCCCCAATAAAAACAAACTGAGTAGTAGAAATAAAATAGAACAACGTAAAGTAACTAAATGACACAAAAAAGGAAGAACAACCAAGAACAACAAACTAACCTTACCATGACCAAAACTGCCCGCAACCCTGAGAGTCACTCACTGATCCACAACCAACTCTCTCCCACGGCGATCATGCTTGAGTCGAACCTACAACAAAAACTAAAAAAAGGAAAAAACTATAGGCGTGAGTATTAAAACTCAGTAGGAGTACCCAAAAATCTATTCCCAATGCACTAACTTTAAATAATGAATTTACCAATTCCAAGTTTGAACTAAATTATAAAAAATATGGGTTTCCACACACACTTTAATTTATAAAATAAATAATACTCCATTGAGCTTTTTAATTTAAAAATAAATTTATTGTTTAAAGTAAAAAGGTGCATTACATTTTAAAACATTTTTTAAAACAATTTAAAATCTAAAAGTTTAGTTGTTAGTTAAGTGGAAAACCACACACAACACACAATAAGGGAAATAGGAAAGTAACAAATGTGAACGATAACCAAACTAGCCCTCTCAATCATCCACCACATCCAAATAAGTGCTAAAGAAAGCATGGGTTGAAACTAGGAGCTCATTTACAATCTAGAACTTACTATACATGTGACTCATATTGAAGACATTCCCTACTAAATGAATTCATAATGACCTAACGCTTGGTGTTTCCCTACTTGTCCTAATCGAGGGGCCCAATCCCCTAGCATATCAAAGTCCATACTAAGGGCCACTATCCAGTGCATAATCTAAACTAGTGCAGTAATTGTTCTCAGAAGATTCACTTACTACACCAGGTTCCCATGCTTAGCACTAAATGAACAAAGGGGTGAGTCAACAATGTCAATCAAGAAATCAATCACCATGAATAAACATCACACACAACAACTCACACAAAAAACGCACATAGAAAGGTCACCCCTGAGTCACCTCAATGAGAGTTTTCAAAAAATCATTTACTTTATTAAATTTCCAAACATGCCTTGAAAAACCACTCAACACCAACCCATTTTTAGAAGAACTGACACGTGCCAATTTTAAAACCTTAAATCCACCTGGAAGCCCATTTATGAAACACAAATAACCACTATAAATATGAAGCACGTTTATAAGGGCCAAAGGAGCATTTAATCAAACACTTAGTAAGCATATTTTATAAAACAATTTCATGCTATTCCAATATAAAGGGTCTTACTTTATTCCACAAAAATAAATTATTTTAAAATCCATAAATCACTAGCTAGAATTCAATAAAAGTGAGAAAAAAATAAATTAATAATTCTTTAATTTAAAGGATAATTCATCAGGAAACCTACCTCAAAAGAGATCACACCAAGACGAACAATTGGCACTTGATGCCTTTGACAGAGACCACCCCACAATTGCGCACACATACACCCCTATATATACCCTTTAATCCAATACACATATTCCCCTCTCCATGAGGGAATATGTGCATGGAGGATTTATATATATAGGTATATGTACCTATGTATGTGTGTACAACCCTTCGAAAAGACACTGAACAATTTAATTAACCTATAAAAAACCCACATATAAAATAAGTTCATTTCCAAAACCAGATTCCTTTTACTTAAAGAATTCACAACTCATACTAAAAGTGTACAAAAAGAACTACATGCCAATACTAACTTATTCGTTCCATTTTACTCACACCAAAAACGAGTTTTAAATACTTTTACCAACACTTACACAATTTATAAAATCAACATTGAAAAACAAAAGGAAAACACACACTTTATCAAACAAACACATATTTGAAAGTCTATTTAATCAATTTCGCACACAATTTAAATTAGAAACATGCTTACACGGGCTAAATGGGCATATACCATTAGGAAACTAAGGTTAAAAACACATTTAAATACTTAAACCACCACTTTAAACTTCACAAATATGATTGTTAAAACAAAAACATTTCAGAATAACCACCAATCATTAAAGAGTGTCAACTGGGAAAATTTGACTAAAACATGGTGCACGTGACATAGAAAAACACAACACACATCATGGTTAAATTTTTAAAATCAATCAATCCTCAAAAAAAATTCCAAAACAAATTTTTCAGTATTAATTTTATTTAATAAACCATTTAAAAATTTATAAAAACAATTTTAAGGAATAACCCACACCTTTTCACACACAAAACTGATTAAAAACCCCTTTTATTGTCAAACGTATACCTGCAGTATATCAAGGTAGAACACACACCATTTTCATGATTAAAATAACAAATTTTATAATTTAATAAAACTATTAAAGAGTATATAATTGATTTTTGTCAAAAAAAAACACCTTATTTTATAAGATAAAATTGTTCTAATGATATCGAATGTATAATTAACAAACAAGAAAGGTGAAAACAACAAGCAATGAAAGAAATATAAATATAAGGAATATGTGTTAGGGGTTACTACCTCAATTGACGATGAAATTCCGAAAATTGGTGAAAATCACCACTTTCACATTAATTTCACCCAAGGGAGATTAAATCAAATCCTAAAAATCAACATCGGACCATAAATTTTAAGAATAACCCTAAAAAATTGAAACCCTAACATCTCAGGTTTGGGAAAACTGAAATCTCTAAAACAAGGAGTAATTGCCAAAGAAAAATAAAGAAAGTGGGAGAACGTCACCAGAAGGGGAGGATGCCAGTGACCACGGGTTGTCCAGAGAAGCAGTGGAAGGGAGGTCATGCACAGGGGAAACATGTCGGAGGGCTGCACGGATTAGTGCGACTCAGAAAGGAGGGTACATGGTGGGCGACTAGTCAGAGAAGGCAATGGTGACACCAGCTTGGAGACCTGTTGGAGGAATAGGGCCGAGGGGGAGGACAGCTGGGGTCAAGTAGGGGAAGGGGATTCACGTCTCCGCTTGCTGCGCATAAGGAGGGACCGCTGGGGAAGGGGGTTGCATTCGGGGGGGGGGGGGGGGGTGCAACGATGGGATGGCAGCCGACCGAGGGAGGTGAGTCGGTGAGGGGAGGAGGGTAGGGGAAGTCGTGGGCTGCAGTGTATAAGGGGGAGGAAAAAAATGTCTGGGAGAAGAGAGAAGGCAAGAGAAAAGGAGGAAGAAAAAAAGAAAAGAGAGGGAAAAAATAAAAGGGGAAAAAATGAAAACCTATAAATAAAATATTTTTTTTCTTAATAATAATTTTATGATTTTAATAATAATAATAGCAATAATGTTAATATTAATATTAAATACAATAAAGTTAATAATAATATTATCATTATTATTATTAAAGAAACATTTAAATTTTATGATACATTTTTTTTATTTTAATTCCAACTCTTGTTTCCATCTGCTTCATTATATTATTATAACTCCAAAGGTGAGGAGGCCACACGGTTTTGAGTTCACACTTTGACCTTACAGTAGATGCCACAGAACCAAAAACATGAATTTTTCAATCAATGCTAAAAAAATTTAAATAGGGTCTCACCTGAACCTCGACCCAAGCTGAAACCAAGGAAAAATAAAACTTGAGGGTGACACCCACACTACAACGTGGATTTCACTTATAGAAGGTGGCAAGAAGGGTCAAAATATAGATATTTTTTTAGTTGGACTCAATTGTCCTATTTGTTAATGTTCTCCATATTTATCCCACATGGGAAACAAGGGAGATGCAATACTATTAAAAGGGTAAGGGGATGGATATAAGAGGCTATTAAGGATTCTATTAGATTTAGTGCAATATGGGTCTTGGTCATGAGGGCAAAGGGGCCACTCAAGTTACCACACTATTCCTCAATTCTTTGTATTCTACTTTTTCTTCCTCCAAATATAATATATTTCTAGATAATTTCCCAATAATACAAAGAATATTGTTTGAGAGGGGATGAGTCTTATCAAAATATTTGTCATTCTTGAGTTATACAGGAAAAAACAATCACAATAGAGTCAAAGAAACACATCAAAAAAAACCAAAAAAAATCAACAATTAGATGCCTAGAAAACCAAAAAACTACCCTGAATATATGAAAAACAAGAATTATTTTAATGTGGTTTTATGTTTAAGAACCTATGATAATATTAGATTTATGGGATATTGAAGAAAAAATTAATTGTTAACATTTTTCTATACACAAAGAGTTAATTTTCCATCACAAACATTATATTATCCACCATGGTTAGAATAAACCATGTCATGGTAATGTTTAAGAGAAAATGACTAAGAAAACACTCATGGTTGAGTGATGAGATTTGGTGAAGCTATTACCAAAAACAGTATTAGTAGGCGAACCACATCATAATGTTGTATGTTTTGATGAATGTGTTTTCCAAAATCCATGGATGAAATGGGATAGGGGATAAATCAAATTTTGGTAACAAATGGTCCCATGGATGAAATGGGGTCAAGGATAAATCATGCCGAGAGTGGATCCAACCCAAGGTTATTGGTTAATTATGATGTTTTTATGGGATTTAAAACTTTTATTAAAGATTTATTTGAGATTTTAACTCAATAATTGCACCACTTGTAGATTTATGGAAAAAAGGACACTTCCATTAGGGTGGAGTTGATAAGGATAGTGCTTACAATAGTAAGGAAAATCTTTCCACCAAACCTATTTTGGAGTTTCCTGAATTCAGAAAGCCATTAAAGATGAAAATAGGTGCATCCATTGTCAAAATTGGCCCTATCATATCTCAATATGGATGATTAGTTGAATTTATTAATGAGAATCTCAGAAACCCATGTCACAAGTGGACCACCTATGAAATTGAGCTATACATGATGGTATGAGTCATGAAACATTGGTAGCTGTACCTTTTACAATTATAATTCATCCTCCAAACCACCCATGAGGCTCTCAAATATATTCATTCTAAAAAGATTCCAATTGTGATACACTCGTGGTGGGTCACCTTCCTGTGGAAATTAAAATTTTCTAGTTAAGCAGAAGAGTGGCTGTAAAAATCATGTAGCAGATGCATTAAGTAGGCATGCTCATACATGCATCATCATACAAAATGAGGTAGTGGGATTCGAATATTTAAAAGAGAAATAAATAAAATATGTGGATTTCATTGATTAATTTTCATGTTTTTAACAAGTTACATCTATTGGCCCTTTTATATTGTAGGATGAATTAATTTTTTTACAAGACTTCTTATGCATCCTGTAATGATCGGTATAGGGGAGCATAGATGCAAAGATTCACTGTAATGGGAACTTTAGGGGAAAACAATTTAATTAGTTGATAGGAAATTCTTTTAATCATAGTTGAAATAAGATTTTTATAAAGTGGTGAAAAGGTATATGACATACTAGGAGAATAAGGAGAATGAAAAAAATACTAAAATTTATATGCTACTACACATTTTAGAGTCTCCCCAGAAGACATATCCATCAATTATTTCCTCAGGATACCCCATACTCAACGGTCCTATGACTCTATATTTCTTGTGGTAGACTGATTCTAAATGACAATACACTTCATTATTTTAAAATAGATAGTATATGCTTCTTATGTGGCCATGTTATTCTTTCAAGAAGTGGTGCAAATCAAATGAATTATGAAAACTATTATGATTGAACATAATTTCCATTTTCTCAAGCACTGTTGGTGTACTCTATATAGAATGTTTCAGACATATTTGAATTTTAGTAGATCCTTCCACCCCTACGAAGATGGAAAAAACAATGTCTTAAATTACTCTCTCACCACTAATATTCATTTCTTGTGTGGTTATTTTCCTAAGTAATGGGATCTCATCTTCTCCCTAGTTGAGTTTTCATTCAATAAGGAGGTGAATCAAACCACAGGGAAAAATCCTTTCAAAGTGTCATACCAGTGACAATCAATGGATACCCTTGATTAAATCCTATTATCCAAGCATCCTAGATACAACATGTCTATTAAAAATATGAGACATTACATCAATGGAATTCAAGATATAGATATTTTTAAAATTGAAATTTTTTATTACAAAGTATAAATCATAGGTTGAAAAGCAGAAGATATAGACGATTTTAGAGTAGGATATCTCACCATGTTTTACATACAAAAGGAATGGTTCCCTATGGGAATCTACAACAAGTTGAAATTGAAGAATTTTGGTCCTTGAAAAGTTTTAAAACATATTAATTAAAATGATTAAGTATCAGAACTTCTAGAAGGTTGGGTGATTTCTCATACATTCAATGTGGATGACTTAAAAATTTTACTCTCGATAAACTACTTTATCCTCAATCAGACTCTAGGTCAAGACCTTTCAAAGTGGGGGAGACCGACATAGCGTTTTAGTAGCTGAATAACACATACTATCCTAGAACCCCATGTGGGGGATCTTTGATTCTCTTGTTCAATTATTATATTTTACTCTATATTATGTTATTTTATAGAAAAAATGGCCTTTTATTTGTTTAAGGGTTCAGAACTTTAAATAGGGTGTTAGTTATCAATTTTAATCCACTTTTTACTAATTAATAGAATCCCTTAGATAGTATTCTATCATTTATTTGGATTCTACTTGAGCTCCTGGTGTAAGGGATCAATTCAACTTGCTGAGATACATCACAACATCCTTCATTCAACGAAATAATAACCCTATAATTACAACACAATATACAATGTATAACAAAATACATAAGCCCATGATCACCTTATCCTTTACCATATTTTCACATACAAATTAACTTATATGTACTTCAATAACGAAATAATCATCCTAAAACACTTCTACCATGAGAAGTAACTCTTCTAACACGGAATAAACTATACTACCCTATTAATGAGATCAATAAAAAACCTAAATTTCCAGGACACATAAAATATCTAAAAAACAAATCAGAACATTTTTCATATCATATAACCACAGAACATGTCTTAGAGAATGATGATGTAGTGTGTATCTTCATAATATAGGTTTATACAATGAAACGTATCACTTAAAACATATATTAACACAAAACATAACTCCTCCATAAAAAATTTCAATGCATAACACACATGCTTGCCACAACACAAAAGACATTTCTGCATGTTCACAGAACATATATAATCCTCACATATCATGTTCTTTTTCTCACAACTCCAACACACCAATGAACTTTTTCGAAGCCATCTAGACAACAAATCAAACTCAACCCACAATATGAGTTTAGTAGTAGTAAACATGTATAGGTGAAATTTCCTTTTTTCTAAAAGATCTACGATAAGGAATTTTTCTAAAAAATATCCTCAATTATGTCCAAACAAGGGAATAATTTATTGATGTTTTCACTAAAGGAGCTTCATAGAATTTTGTGAAATTTTTATGTAACAAACTGCATGTAAAAAATATATATAAACCATATTGAGGGAAAGTATTATAATAATTATGTATTGGTTTGGGCTTGGACCCCTTACCCATTATCATTTATATAAACCTAATCACATGTTTATAAATAAAAATACCAACCTCGCTTTGAAGGTATGGATTTATAGTTATCATTCATTAACAATATACTATTTTATTAGATTTTTTATGGTTTTGGTTACCAAATGTTAATTTAAATTGATTTTTTAAGCATGAATTAGTCACTTTTATGACATTAATAAAATAAAAATCATATATATATCTTTAAAAAATTATCAACATTGATACGCATATGGGCATAAATATAGTTTATTTTAAAAATCAAGGTTTTTTATCATTTTTTAACTATTACAAAAAAGTGGTCCATTTTTTGTTCTCAAATTGTACATAATACAATAAAATATAATAATGAAAGTTTAATAATGAAAACAAAAACTTAAATAATAACAAAATCAAATAGTGTTCAACCCAAAAAACGATCATTCTAGGTTTTCACCTATTTCCTCATCACAAAACGGCTCCAAACCAGCTTTGTTACACTTCTAATAAAAAGGGGATGCTCATTAGGATATAATTGAGAAGGGGAATGTTCAATAGAAAGTGGAAATTAAATGATAGAGAAAATGGAAAATAATTTAGTTAGTAGGAGGAATTTCATTTATCTGTGGATTCTATTCACTTAAAAGGAGGAATTGGTTTTCACCCACCCAATGAACTATTAAATCACAAATTAAATTATACATTTTTATACAAAAAAATAATTATAATTATAGATTTGAATTATTATAATTAATTGAAAAAATAAAACATTTTAAATAATTTTTAATAATAAAAATTCTTAATATTGAAATTATTTTTTTAAAATATATAATTATTTGAAATTATAATGATAATTAATATTATAATTAATTATATATATTATATTAACTAAACGTAAAATTATATTTACAATATATGAATATGTTCAGATATGTATTTAATTATATTTTAATTATAATTAAATTTAACTATTATAGTAACCCAATTACCCATCCCCCACCAGCCTCGTAATATTTTTAATTTCATTTTTAACTATGTTTCCAATTACAGTGCATTTAAAATTGTATCTAGTATTATATTTGACAGTAATAATTATAATTATATAAATATAGTTTGTTTGAGTACAATTTTAATTATATTAATTTTTTAAAATAATTATTCCAATTTTCCTACAAAAATAAAATTGTAAACATTTTACCTACATTTATTTTAAACACTAATTAGGTTTCCTAAAGTATGTTAATGATTTATTTATTTATTTACTCCATAATAAAATTTATTAATAATTGTATATTATGAGAAATGGTGTGAACCATGGATTAAAAACTATGGTCCTGAAAAATTATTAGAAAAGAAAAGTACACAGGAAAAGGAGATGGAGAGAACATAGTAGAATCCTGGAATAGACTATGCCACAATAAAAAAGGATTAACAATGATCACCATCTTTTATACCTAACACCCCTCCCTTGAGAGATCCTGAGTTAGGTTTCTACCTATCTTCCACTACTTAAGGGCATGCCAAGTTTCATCATGATCATCTATGCCTGATGAAACTTCCTATTCATGAGATTCATTACCTCTAGTGTCATCATGAATCAAGACATCATCCTAATTTGCATAATTCTTCAAATCATCAATTCCACTTTCCTTACTAGGATTAACACCATAGGATTTTCCCCCAAAAGAACCCTGGATATTTCTAAATACTTCATGAAAAGAATCCTTTCTATTAAATCTATTATGAATGTCAGCTAAACTAATAAACTATTCACTTAATTCTGGTTAATTCAAGGGAGACATACCTCTCAAAAGCTGACTCTCCACATGTTCATCAGCCCTAGAAAAAATTTCAATATCATTCTTTGATCCAATCATTTTATTACCCCCAATAAGAGCATCCATAAATGATATTACTTGTGCGTGACTTACCTCAGTGTCAAATGCCTTAGGTAAAGGCTCCATCTCAAATACATGTTGACGAGGACGTATATACAATGCGACCTGCTCTTTCTAAACCTTCCTTTGGTTATTAGTGGTAGACGACTGCTGCACCAATGCATTGGGGTCCTCTATATCATGAGTCACATCCCTGGAGACATTTCCAATAGATGAATTCTCCATATGCGACTCCTTTCCAACACCATGATGTTTCTCATGGATAGGCTATGAGGAATTCCCCTCCTACTTCATCTAAATTTTCCTAACACTCTAAAAATAAGAGACATCATGTACCACTAACCATAAAAGGTACATAAAGATGGGATTGATTTATATTCAAAGTCAACCTCTTTGCTCTCACCATTATCCATCAAAGTGACACGATCAAACAGACTATTCAGAATATCCACATCCACTCTAACCCTATAAAAATAGCTAACATTTCCTTCTATAGTGTTTTCATCCATATTCATAGGCGCACCAATGCAAGATACTATCTCATTAAAAATTAAAGGATTCCAAAGCACCCAATTAAGTCCATATATTCTCACCCAAATCTATTCATTTGAATGCTTCTACGAGTAGTGTTGAAATTAAACTCCCACAAAGAAATTTGAAGGACACCTGGGTTCAAGGAGAAGAAACCCACACCCCTGTGCTTCAATATATCACTAGAAGATGAAAAATAATAGGGAAATAGCTCATACAAATGGGAATAATCAACCAATTCGGAATGCCCCATATCTGAGAAATCTTGGAATTCAACTCCTCTGTATTCGCCATTTTGTCCCCCCTAAGATAGAATTAAATTCCCAAACAATGAGAACATGCAGGCATCCAGTCTCTCTTTAATTAACATAAGATCAAAAATGATGGTGAATCTCCCACCATCAGATCTTGAAATCATGAGTTAAAGAGAAGTTGGCATTAAAATATCAGATTTTGTACCTTTGGATAGTGAATCTGCAAACAATATGCCTTTACATACAGACACATCTTTTGATGGACCATCTGAATCCTGCATAGTAGGAGGTTAATCCATCGAATGAGCTAGAACCAAATCTACATCATCACTGACCCAACTATTCAAATTTGCAACATGATTAAGCATCAAACCTTCCAATTAATACCACATCACAGTCAGTGGCTCCGCCATCAACCTGACCCTGGGCCAGTGACAGACTAGCACCGATAGATTTTAACCCCACCCTTGGTGCAAGGAGGACCCAAGGTAGAGCCCCTATAGTAGTTATCCCCATGAGTTCCTTCGATATCTTAACAACATTGATGGGACGTTGGGAGCTAACACTACGTATCGATCTTCTTGTGTTGTTCATCTTGATTGCTTTTACTTCCTTCAACTTTAAAGGATTCTATCATTTTCTTCTCGTTCTTGAGGGAATGAGAGAAGGATGAATCTAGATAGAAAATATGTTCCATGCAATGATTCTCAATTCTCAATTAACCCTACACAATAATCATAACAATTTATTTATAGAGTTAGAGTTTAGGTTAAAATATTGTTTAATTTCAAAACGACCCTTAAAATAATATAATAAACCTTATATAACCTCATTCCTTATAATAATAATAATAATATTCTTATTTTATGATGGGTTATATCTGGCGTAATGATCAATATTATTTTAATAACTTGCAAATGAATTTCTTTTACTGGACACAAACTTGGTCCGTTCATCCTCCTTGACATTAATCGAATACTTGAATAAATATTTATGAAATATTTATTCATAAATAAATATTCAAGAAATAAAATTAATATTCTATTTATAGTCCACTGAATAAATAATTATTATTTATTCATACATTTAAATAAATTATTTATTAATTAATAAATATTTTTTATTAGATTGTGAATATTTGTGATCAATAAATCCTGAATAAAATTACTCATCATTCTTGAGGATAATATTTATTCCAATAATAAAATAGAAATATAATTTAATTGAGATCAAAAGAAACACTAAGTGTGCGACCCTCTAAGCTTATTTCTCTTTGGAATTAGGTTGACTTACCTAAAGTTCAACATTATTGTCTACAAATGGGTTAAGGCACCCAAGAGAAAGAACATAACATTGTATTATCAAAAACTATAAATGAATTCTCACTGGTTAATATAATATATTTTTTATAATATCTCATCAAGTAGGTTTCACATCTGTGCCACCATGCTATGAATGTGATAAGTCTTTCTTTAACTTTTTGAAATAATCTTATCATTACACCATGGCCATGGAATTTAAAGTGACGGTTCCATTTAAATCAAAGGGATGAGATACCAACTTCCATAAATATGGAATTGATAAATATTTCTTTGAATTATTATTAATAACATGTCATTCATGACGCACCCAACGTACCATACTTCCCGAAAATATAATATATCACAGTTTTGGTCAGTAAATCTTAGTGCATTAGTAATGAAATACATTAATAATAATAATAATGTATAAGGAAAATTACACATACTCATAGATAGGAATATTTGATGACACATAAACATGAATAATTCCTACAAGTGGGTTTTTTCTCTTAATATCTTGTCTTGGAGATTATCAATTGAGAACCTCATGAGAAGAAGCTCATATTCATACGAGTAATCACTCATTATCGTCAACATTATATGTGTCTCATCGTAGTATGTTATTTGATTTTAGAACTATATTTGAGAATATCATCATAGAATTTCAAGGTTCTCATCATAGTGGGGGACTTCTAAGACCATATCAATGTGAAAAATACTCTAGTAAATTATCTCCTTAAATTCATGTAGTACAATGATCAATATATAATAATATATTTATTAATATTCACATATTTGAATATACATGTGATTTGAAGTAAAATCAGCAGGTTCTAGACCACAAAATCAAAAAACTCCCACTTGGGATAAAAACAACCTCCTTCAACATTCAGTTTGCTAGACCTCACATGATGATCACATTTCTACTGTGTTAAGACTTTAGTTAAAGGGTCTACAATGTTGTCTTCAATGGATATTCTTCTCACTACAACCTCACCAATTTTAGAAAAATAATCAAGATATGATACTTCTGAATTATGTGATTTTTTTGTTGATGTGACCTTAGATCCTTTTCAAGGGTCACCACTATAGTATTATCACAATATAGTGTGATTGGATCATTAATATTAGGTACCACGTCAATATATTAGATGAATTTTCATATCCAAAATGCTTATTTCACTACCTAAAAAGACTCAATGTACTCATACGATGCTGTAGAATCGGTAACCAAAAATTTCTTTGAGATCTTCCAACTCATAGAACCTCAATTGAGAGTGATGATGAATCCCATCTATTAATTCAAATAATCTTGATATATTTGGAATCTAGCATTTGTATATCCTTATATGATAAATTTATAATATCCTCTATAAACTAGGAACATATCCTCAGTATGCCTCATATACTTAAAGATAGTATTGATTATTATCCAATAGCGGTCCTTTGGTTCAGCTTGATATATTTATACTACACTTAAAGCATAGGTAAAATCTATCCTTGTACATATAATATCATACAAGATTCACTGAATCAATGATGTGTATGGAATCCTATATACCCTTTTTCTTTCCTCGTATTTTTAGGATAGATTTTCTTGGAAAGATTAATGTCATGTGATATTAGAAATAATCCCCTCTTAGATTATTCCCTACTGAACCATTTCAGTATCTTATTCATATATGTACCATTAAATAGACGCAATATCATTTTGAATACATTATAATGGATCTTGATCCCAAAAATATATGCGGCTTTGCCTACGTAATTCATGTACAGTTAGTTATTTAACTAGGTTTTAGAAAACTATAAGACTGGTATTTCATTTACAATAAGTATTATGTTATCAACATAAAATATTATGAAAATGACTGCACTCCTACTAAAACATTTATATACACAAGGATCATGTTTGTTCTTTATGAAAAAAATTTCATTATGTATTCATTAAATCAAATGTTCCATGACCTGAGTTCTTGCTTTAATCCATAAATGGATCTTTGCAATTTTCATACCTTATTGGAATCATTTATAGTAACAAACCCTTTAGGTGTGTCATATGGACATCTTCTTAAAGGCTCCAATTAAGGAAGGTTGTTTGGAAAACCAATTTAAAAATCTCATACCCACGGTAAGATGAAATGTAAATCAGAATTCTGAGGGGTTTTAGCAAAGAACCTGGTGAAAATATTTCTTCATAGTCAATTCTTTGACATTTTTTGAACCCTTTTGCAACCAGTCATTCATTATAAGTACTGACTTATCAATCCATGTCAAGTTTATTCTTAAATACCCATTTACAACGAATTGGATTTATATCCACATGTGGATTTACCAAATCAAGACTTGTTTTGGTACATGGAATCCATTTCATAATTCATAGCTTCTTTATATTTGAAACCATCTGTGACATTTGATACTTCATTGTAGGTTACAATACATTATTATCAAATAATAACGAGTCACTGAACATGGTAACTAAATAATCATATCTTTCAGGTTATCTAACCTATATTATACTCATGTGAAGTACTTGTGTCTCTGAAACTTCTTCTTCCATTGGGATTTACCGAATCTATTCTTGTTCCAACTCTTATGCACTTGGAGCCTAGACTTCATTAATTTTAGTCTCTCTCCCACCATCACTTTTAGAAATGTGATACTTCTAAAGTAATATGGCATCTCTTTCCACTATTACCTTTTTTATGAGGGGTCATATATGTAATATCCCCTTGTTTCCTCTATGTATCCTATAAAGGTATATTTTGTGATTTTTGTGAATGTTTTTTTCTTAAATAGGCCTTAACAAATGATTTGCAACCCCACACATGTAAGTATAAAAATACTAGTTTCGTTCCACTCTGAAATTGTTATGGAATACCATATTCCAATTCATTTGGAACCTAGTTTAGTATTTGTGCTACTATCTATAATGTGTATCCCCAAAAGGATAAAATAATATTTACATGAATCATCCTTGATCTCACCATGTCTGACAAGTTAAGGTTCCTCCTTTCATTTACACTATTCTAATGAGGTGTACAAGGATGATTGAGTTGAGATAGAATACCAAACTTCCATATATAATCAATGAAGTATTGATTAAGATACTCTACACCATGGTCCGTGTGATATTTCTTAATCTCTTTAATTAGACTATTCTCAACTTCATTCTTGTATTCTTTGAATTTATCAAAAGAATCCAACTTATACCTTATCAAGTATACATATCCATATCAACTTAAATAATTATTAAAAGTTACAAAGCATGAGTACCCACCCCTTGATTCTCCTAGAAATGGTTCACACACATTTATATGAACTAATTCAAGAATCTCTTTTTCCCTTTCACCTTTTCAAAACATGTTGATTTATTTATTTTTTCATGTAAACAGTATAAAATTCACCAAGTGGTTTTAGTTTAAAGGAATCAAAATATAGTTTTTGTTTTAATTTTTTCAAATTATTTTCTTTTACATGACATAACTAGTGATGCCCTAGTTAGGTTTGGTATGATTCATAAGGATTAGTTTCTTTATCAATTTTTATTACTCAATTTGTGTCATCCAACAGATAAAGATTGTTATTTAAATATGATTTACCATAACAAATCATATCATTTTAAAAGAAGAAACAATTATTCATGATCCAAAATAAATCCATCTATATCAATTATATATATGTAAATAATGTTTTTAATAACATATGGTGCATAATAATAGTCTTTTAAAACCAAGATCATTCTCATTGACAACATAAGGTGGTTGTCCCCAATAGCCACGATAGAATGTATGGCTCCATTGGATACTCATAGATCTACCTCCCCTCAATCAATCATCTGATAAATACTTGGTTCTTTTATTTGAATACATTTTTGATAACCACATACTATATATGATATATAAGTTATAGAAATAGATATATTTCACTTGATTACAAACACACCTAAAGCTTCCCCTTACTTCATTTTCTAGGTGAAATGTTTCTTCCAGTGGCACTTCTTTCCACATGCAAAATATATGGAATCATGTTATCTTACTTTCCTATTAGTATTTACCTTATTTTAATGGAATTGTGAAGAATATTTGGAATTAGATATTTTCACTTGGACTTTTATTTTATTCACCATAATGATGGATGTATTTTCACAATTATTCTTCATATCAACTTGGTGAAGCAATGGGAGAAGATTTGAAAGACACTTATTTATGTTTTTAATATTGAAATTAACAATTAAGCAATATAATCACTGATTAAATTAATAGATAATGGGATTAGTACATAGTAATTTAGGTAGTTTAACCTCTATAACGTCTAGGTGCTCAGTGTAGCCAATGAGTTTGAATACATGAGGTCCAACTGGTGTGACTTCACCAAGGTTTCTCTGAAATATTTCTCTATATATCTCAAACCATTCCTATATATCTCTCACGTTATATAGACCTTAGTGATGGTAAAGCATGTTATAAGCATCCATGTCTTCATCTGACTTCATGAGTTCACAAAACATTGATCAAATAATTAAACAGTGAATGTAGACCACATTGAACAAATAGACAATAAATTCTTCCTCACTCACCTTATTTGAAGAAAGATCAGGAAATGATGATTCTATCATATATTATTTCTTTTCAGGGAACGACACAACTCATGGGAATCATAACCATTCATGGAAGTTACTGTCAGTAAGGAGACATTCTTTCTCAAAGATGGATGATAAGGATAATGTGGTTGATGAAATTTCCATTATTCAATAATTTTAAAAGAGTGTATTTTTATTACTTCAGTTGATTACAATGTATGTGAGACATAATAATGATTTTAATTTTATTAAGACTCCCACTATTTTATCAACTCACAAAAAACAACACCATTAGACTTAGAATTCCTAGTTTCTCAGAATTTCTTGTAGAAATGTTTCATATGCCCCTTCTCATTACCCAAGTGAGGGCTTAGTCAATTAATCGAATGTATTTAGGTATGTAGGTATTTTTCAACTACAATTATATAACTCCATGATATTTTTAGTGGACTCCCTAATCTAAACACTCATACTAATATTTAATCAACACTTTCCTCCAAGTTACACAATGTATAGAGAGGACTACTTCTCTTGATGTAAATTGGTTAATTCAACACAAAATTTCATAATAACTCCATGATAAAAGTAATAATCTCAATGATCATTGGTCAAAAACATAGTTTTATGGTTTTAATTCCTAACAAAGTAATTGAAGTTTTAGTTTGACTTAATATTATGTTGAGGGATTTTAATTATTATACATAACTTTTTCTTATTTTATTCTTTGGATAAATTATTATTATTAAGTGGATTTAAATTAAGTTATTAACCATGTTTCAAAAGAACATTTACACATAATCCATTTAATGAAATTATATATTTTCCTATTATTCCATTTATTTATGTGATTGTAGCATTTCATGCATAAAATATATAATGCATAATATGGAAATAAATAATTAAATAAATGACCTGATCAAGAGCTTTTATAATAGTTCATTTATTTAATGGATAGTAAATCAACCTATTAACCTAGGGAAAAACTCCTTATGCTAGTCTCATCATGAGTTGCAAAATTCCACTTATCCACATGTGTGTCCCCTGGGTTGGTTTAATCTAAGTTCCATCTTGATCCACCACCATGCACCCTAGGATACTCCTTTAATTACATATGTTTATAAATCACACATAGGTGAGAAGAACTAAATTATTTTTAAGGGGAATTACATAAAATACCTTAGACACATAGTTCCTAGATAATAAGAGAGTTAGGGATAGCCCATAGGCCAGCAAACATAATTTAATAATTGTTAGTTCAAAAACCATTAAATAAAATGAAATAAATTTAAACTAACACATACACAAGCCTGGTTAAATCTCATGAATGGTAATACACATGAAAAAAATATGATAAAGTAAATTGGATAACATTCACATCAATCCATTGTTTATTATTATGATAAAAAAACTTGTATTAATTAATAAATGTCTTTTATTATAATAACCATATGAAGTATCTTTGAGATACCCATCATAAATGAATTCATTAAAATAAAAAACATGAAAAATAATTACTTATAATGAAAATTAATTAATTTATCATTTTTTAATTATTTAAAACCATTATTATATAATCAAACACAGTTTATTCCAACAGTGTAATTAGATTTTACGATTGTACTTATTTATTTTAATGTAATTCAATTATATCCTTTATTGGGAGACTAAATAGTGTGTATTATGAAGATACGTGTCATGTTACTCATTTGACATGTATCCGGGATATATTGCTAGGGTTTTGGTTTTTACCTCAGCTAGATTGCATGGGGCTTCAAAGTTTATCTCTTGTAGATTACATGACATGTACTCACGAGCTACATGTTGTGTAGTCGGCATACCATGTTTCTTCATAACCCACGATGTCGAAAAATTACCCTATACCAATGGCTTAGAATCGTTAATATAGGCCATAGAACCATTGGTATAACCTACACCAATGGTTATATGAAACAGGGGGTATATAGACATTGGTATAGGGTTACACCAATAGTTTCCATTCAAACCATTAGTATAGCTCACAACCAAATTTGAATACCCATAGTTTTATGTGAACTATGGGTATACATTTATACAAAAGGTTCATGAAATCATGGGTATAGAAATATGTCCAATAGTGATTTATACCAATGGCTTATAGAACCATTCATATAGCTTCCAATACCAAGTGTACAACCTCACCATATAGAACTTATGTCAAAACCTATAAATAAACCTCTTCCAGAACCCATAACTAAATTACATACCATAGTAAAGATTTAATGTAGTAGAAATAATATATATTTAGTATTTAACCATATGGGAATCAATAGTTTTCAATCCATTTAAAATACCATAACATATATATTCAATCCACAAAATAAATTATTTTTAGTCATTAAACATCATCCACACATATGTTTATTTTCTTTCAACTAAAAAATAGATGGGATCAAGATATCCCTCATTGAATATAGTTCTATCATAATCATCACCAACATCAATATCGGTATCATCGCCTGGAGCACCAGCATCGTCATCTTCAGCATCTTCAACATCATCATCATCGATGGGAGTATCATCACCTCGATCGCCACTATGACCCTCATTGACATCACTTAGTGCATAATATAAAGAGAGAATTGTTTCTATATATGAATCAAAAAAAATTAGGAACCACTAATGGAAGTTATGTATATAAAACTGTCATAACTTTCCGGAATAGTTTGATGATCAGTTTACCACTTTTATGCTCTTGTATAGTTATTTTTTACCTTAACTACTTCTGTAAGAGAATTTTGAATCTCAATGGTGTGAGAGCTTTGAGATTCACTTGATTCAAGATAATACCTAGTGGAGATAATGCTTTTCCCAGGTCAACATTGAACTCTCCCCTGGTGCTCCTCACCAAATACCTATCTCAATTGTTCATTTAGCATGAAGTTGTCATTTTATTTTTCATCAAGGGAATCCAAGGAAAACTATTAAAAATATAAATAATATATTTTATTTTTCATTAAATATTAAAATTTTAAATATCAATAAAAAAAATTTACACTCTTTTATTGTGTCATATTTATTTATAGCACCTTCATCCTTTTTCCTCCTACTCGATCAAAATAATTTTTCTCGAGGCACATGAAATTTGATTCCCAATATCACTTGTTGAGAATGAAATTGATTACTATAATAGTAAATTGTTGAATAATATGAATTTGATTAAAAAAATTGACTACAAAGACATATGAGATTAACCATCTTCTCACATCATGTTAAAACTTCTCCACATTAGATTAAATTATTGTGGGGAGTCACTATGATTTATTAACTTCAATTATAAAATTAGATTAATATTAAATGGAATAAATTTAGATGTGATTAAGTAAAATTAAAGATCAAATGGGGATCATGGTGAAATGAACTATCATGGGTACTCTGAAATTATTTCTAGTTTTTGGGTACTTTGGTGCAGTGGAGTGGATGACCAAAGTCATCTCTCAAAGGAGGAAGTAATTAAAACCGCATATTAAAGGTATTTTTAAAATAAAATGAAATAAAATAAATAAAACAATTAGTAGGATGTTGGGTTGTTTAACATCTATAAAAAATAATATGTATGATGGAAGAAGATTGTATTTTTTTTTTGATTTTTTCTTTTTAAATTTAATTGATAAAACCCAATGAGAATATTTTCTTATAAAATATTTTTAAAAGGTGTAATCAATCTAATTATACATATTAATTTAACTATTAATCATTATAATTTAAATTAAACTCTACTTAATTATGATCCCCGAATTTTTTAACCCTTGAAACCTATGGGATTTAACTTAACCTCAAATATGAAATTAATTAAACCCTACCTAGCTTCAGAACATACAATTAATGCACCATATTGTGATTGATGTTATAATTATATATTATGGTTTGTGGTAAATTAGGGAACATATAAATTCTTCATATGAATATTAATTGATTTTTGGTATTATTTTTGAACTCTACAAATTTATCCTGTGTTGTTTTGTTTTACCAATTAAGATCGTGCTCTAACAATTCAGACATTACCTAACCTCGTGTGTTTTGTGTTATTTGTTCGATTTCTTGATCAGTTTAATTTATATTAAAAATAAAATTCATAGATCATATTATGAGAATTATATTAATTCATTTATTAAAAAAATAAAATGAATAAGGTTAGAGGTAGATTTATTACTAAGAAAAACTACTCTTCCATGGGTTGTGTAGTTATCATAGAAATGCATTGAATCCACAATGGTTTGGAAATGATATAACATAATAACATTTCTAATACTAATTTATAGCCCAAATAAGGATTTAAAATAATAATTAAATTTAAAATAACATAAGAAATCATAGATAAATTGATATTTTATTTCAAGAACAATAATGTTACAACAAAGAAGAGGAGAAGAAGATCATTTTGAGGAGATCCTAGCTTGAGATATTCCCTCATCCAATGGTTTGTTTAAATGGAAATAAAACACTTATAATCTTCTCAAAATCGTATAATTCACGTCCCACCACCTCCAAATCATAAAAACAAACATTTATTGAGTGGAGGCGAGTCTAGGGTTTCAATAATTTTCAAGTGTGAATGGGAAATTCATCCAAATAATTTAATTTAAATTGAACTAAATTTTTGAGCTCCAAAAATCATGGAATGTATGTACTTATAAGAGTATTATTTTTTCATAATTGGGTATTCTATCTACTGTCCAAATTTGATCCTAATCAAAACCTGGGTGTAGAAGATATGGAACAAATGGTGAAGTGGTGTCCAATCAAGAGATTCGAGTCCTTATTTTATTTCATGGATCATTTAATCCAAAAAAATTCATGAAAAAAATTGGATGATATTGATGAAAGTTGTAGAATATTAAGTGGGTAATTATTTTACAAAATTTCATGTTCAAATAATTTATAGAAAAATATTTATGACTAAAATAAAATAGTTCACTTTAATTTTTCAAAATTGGAATTTTCATCAAATTTTAAAATGAATAATATAATCTCAAATATTCCATAAAGAAATATATTTAAAAAAATATGATAAATTTATAATAAATAAAATATTCAATAAAAATGTGTTTCATCAACTCCCATACACTTACCCTTTTTCATTCTTGGGAAAAACATCATATCACGTAATACAGAAAATTGTGACAGGATATTCATGTTGATATTTCCCAATCCATAATAGAAATATAGAAATATAGAAAAATTAAGAATAGAATCAAGAAGTTAATCTCAAAAAAATTTAAATTCATTATCTCAAAAAATTTATGACAAAAAAATATATTGATATTAATGACACTAATCATAGATAAATTAGTTATGGGTATACAATCCATTTAATTAATCACATGTGTGTGTGCTATCCATTTAAAGTTTATATATCCACACTTTATTTAGTATATTCAGGTCAAGTAAAACATTTATTCGTATCTGGTTCAATTCCACTAAACCTATACTATATTCCTTCGTAATAAAATTCCAAGGACCACTCACTTAAGTATTCCTGAAGGTCAAACCTTAAGATTCCAACCTAGATATCCCCACATATTGTATATTTCATCACTCCCATATTTATTAAGAGAATATTTTATTTGATATTTGATTATTTTAGGGTGTAAAACTTTCATATATCAGGTATACATGCATAGGTCAATTCATTATAGTAACAAAATTGAGATGAAGAGAAACAAACATATGGATCAACCCTTGATATAAGATGTTTTTTTAACCTAACATGGGTATACCTTTAATTGAGTAGGAAAATTTTCAAAATTCATGGTTGTATGAAAATTTCTATGGGGAAATCAATAAAACAATTTAACATAAAAAAAAATCACAAAGAATGGTGTCAAAATCAAAAAGGTTTTATATGACATAACCAATCATATCATCAGTGGCTTCCATAAATAAAAATAATCCTTTAATGATGAAATATTTCTCATGATCTTCATGATACCAATGAATTTTGAAATCATTAATTTTTCAAATGTTCCATATATAAATGAGCGTGTTTCAATGTGTTTTTGTTTTTTTCTTGTTTTTTTAAAATTAACTCAAAACACACACACACATTAACACAAATGAAAAAACCAAAAGAACCTACCCCAAAATGTTTACTCCGCCCCCACACTAAAAATATTACATTGAACATAATTTAAACCTATTAGATAACAAATTCACATGAAATATATAACATTAAATAGGAAAAATAATATAAAATTGAAATGGTTAGGGACAACCTTATATTATCAATTGATGATGAGGTTATACAGTGTGATGAAATCAACTGCATGGGTGGGAAGTCCCTCAATATATTACTTTAAACATTTCCCATTGACTGTAAATCTCTTTCCAATTTCTTCTTGTGTGATCTCCACTGAACTATAAGGAAAATAATTAGATACAAACTAAGTACCAAACAATCTGGAACACAACTTACTGAGCATCAACTTCAGTTGTGAACTATAGAGAATTACTTTCTCACCATTATGAAATTCCCTCTTATAGATCATCTTGTCATGTGTTTCTTTTTCTTTCTCTTTATAGATCCTTGATTTCTCATAAGATTATAATAATATATCCTTTATCTCTTGAAGTTGCAGTTTCCTTTAATATCTTACTTGGGATAAATCCATATTGCACTTAATTATCACCCAAAAATATCTGATGCCTAACTTCCAGGAGGAGATGGCAGGATTTTCCAAAAACAATATGAAATGGGTAAATACTGAAGAAAGTCTTGTATGTCATCCTATAAGACCATAACACATCATCCAAGAGATTTCTCTAATCCTTCTTATTCGGTTTCATTGTTTTATTCAAAAAACAATTAACTCAAAATTGGAAACCTCATAATAGCCATTTGTATGGGGGTGGTATAGAATAAAAGTTTAATGAATCACACCATAATTTTGAAGAAGGTAAGTCAAACATAGGTTTAAAAAGTGTGTTCCTTGGTCAATGATGATAGGCTTTGTTACTCCAAACCTGCAAAAAAAATTGAGCCTTGAAAAAATCCTCTAAAACACAAGAATCATCAGTCCTGGTGGCCTTAGACTCCACCTATTTACTATAATATTAAATAGAAACAAGAATATAAAAGTAACCAATTGATCTAAGAAACATAACAATAAAATAAATTCCCCATACGTAAAAAATCTCATAAAAAAATATGGGTTTTGGGGCATCTCGTGTCTCCTTGAGATGTTTCCAGAGTGTTGGTAATGAGATAATGACTTTAAAAACATATGGGCATCATGAAATAATGTATGATAATATAATTGAAATTCTAAGACCTTTTTATCTATCCTTTGGGGTCCAAATTTTCAACCACGAGAAAGTGTATGACAAAAATTCAAAACAGACTCAATTTCATGATATGTAACACATCTCCTAATTATATGGTGACTATAAATGTGACAAAGGTGCAGATAATCCCACATATAAAACCTAGATTCACTTTTAAATTTATCAACTTGGGGTTTATTTAGTTTCATAGGAATTTCAAATTCAACCATGTAATTCACTAAAATTTGTATACCAATGATGCATAACTGATATGGCATAAAGATGTTCATCTGTGAAAGTGTTCTGAAGTGGTACATGAGTTTTGGTATCATGCTCCAACATGTGAGTGATCCTGCTCATGTGGTCAAGTACCAAGTTCTCTAAATCATCCCTATCCATTATCTTAATGTCAAAATCCTGAATAAGGATCATCCATTGAATAATTCATGGATTTTAATCTAAATTATTTAGGAGGTACCTCAAAGCTGTATGATTAGAGAAAAAAACATTAGATCCCCATAAATCATAGATAAATTGGTATAAAGCATATATGTAGAAATAAAATCCTTTTTTTATTATGGTGTAATTTTCTTAGGATTAATCCAAAGACTTTCATTTATAAGAAATTACATGGGATTTCCCTTCCACCCTATGAGATAATACATATCTAACTCTGAAGTTTGAAGAATCACATAGAAGCTCAAATGGGATATCCCACTGTAGGGGTTTTATGATCACGGGTGTGATGAGAATCTTCTTTAACACATAAAATGATACACCAAATTAATCATAAAAAACATGTCAATATATTTTTGAAGTAATCAAGATAAGGGTATAGCAATCTTAATAAAATATTTGATTAATTTTTGATAAAAACAACATTTATAAAGACTAGTCAAATATCACACACACATGTAAGATTTGGAAAGGATGAAATGATTTATAAATTCTAACTATCAACCTCAGTTCCATGTTGTGACACTACATTACCTAGTAAAATTTCTTTCTCTACCATGAAATAACATTTATCAAAGTTTAAAACCAAAATTTTCTCAATCCAAAGATGAAACACATTACCCAAACTTGAGATACACTCATCAAATGAGGAACTGTACATAGTAAAAGAATCCCTAAATACAACAATGAAATTCTCATGTAAATTAGAAAATATAATTACCATACATATTTGGAGGGTACCTGGTGTGTTACAAAGTACAAAATGAATCCTTTAGTAAGAAAATTCACTAAACTAGTAGGTTAATGTCATTTTCTATAAGTCCTCTACTATAAAGGGAAGCAATAAATAGCTATAGGAACCATCCAAGAAGAAATAGTGATTCTTACCTACAAGTCTCTAAATCATTTTTTCAATGAATATAAGTGGTAAATGGTCCTTATGAGTGTATTGATTTATTTTTCTATAATATATTCACACTTTCCTACTATTTTATACTCTCATAGGAACCAACTCATCATTTTCATTCTTTATAACTGTGAAACCCTTTTTATTGGGGTACAAACTGGACATGAATGACACACTGAGAGTGATAAATGGGGTAAATGATAATTATCTCAAGAAAAATTTCCACCTCTTTTTTCAAAACTTCTAATAGTGTGTGATTAAGTCTCCTTTGTGGTTTCTTAACCGATTTGGATGTATATTCTAAAATAATCCAATGCATGAAAATGGAGGGGCCAATACCTGGTATGTCTTCTATGGTCCAACCAATTAACTTAATATTCTACCTTAAAAGATTTAAATTTTTTATTTCTTATTCATTTATGATATTATTATAAATTATTACATGAAATTTTTATCATTTAATAGGTAAGGATGTTTTATGTTTGGTGGAAATGGTTTGAGTTCTAGTTTGGGTGGGTTCTGTATTGATGGAAATGATTAGGGAACTGATATATGTTCATAATGAATATCATGGTATGAATTTGAATCATAATAATTAATGAATAATTCATCAAATCCATCTTATAAATCAATATCCATTTCATAATCATAAAGTACAAGATCAGAATTAGAAATAGAATCAACAAAAGAATCAGAAATGTGTGTGGATTGATAATGAGAAATAGGTGTGGAAGTATTTTGCAAAATCACACTAGAACCAATTATGAAGATCTCTATAAGCATAGTATGATCCCCATTTAAACAATATTGAAATAATTATATATATATTTAACACATGATAGGTCAGAGTGGGAGATTAAGAAAGAAGAATGGTCCTTTAAGGGGTACTTTATGGATTCTAAAATATTAAATCATACTATCTCATCTACAAACTCCATAGAAAGTATACCATCATGGAAATTTATGATTGTATTGGAAGTTATTAGGAATTTTATGCCATTAATTCTAAGAGAATAATATCTTACCTGATCAACCTCCATATCTAGTATGTAAAAATTCACAGGAATGACCAAGCCCCTTACCTGAACAAGGACATCCTTAATGATCCCATAAGGTATGTTGTGGACCTGTTTTCTATTTGTACCACCATGATTCTGAGCTTCATATCTCCAACCTTCAAGTAAGAGAAAACAAATTGAGGCATTACATTAATAGAGGAACCCAAATCGCATAAAGAATCAATTAAATGAAACTCCCCTATGATGCATAGAATGGTAAATGTCCCAGGGTCCTTTAAATTTTTAGACATCTCTAATGTTGGTGTGATGAGTAAAAATACATTCCCCCTAAGGCTGAACCACTCATTTAATTTTATACCAATTCTATTTGTACATAGTTCATTAAAGAAACATGGCATACCTTGTAATTTTCTATATTTCTTCAAGTAGAGGGATGTTGATCTCAACACAATTTAATGTATCTAAAACCTCTATTTTCATCACATTTTCAACCATCTTCTTTTTTATATCTCTATTAGGAAATATAAGTGGTTTAGAAGAAACATCATCAATATTTTTCTTACCTTTATGTTTATCCTTTGGCTTCTCATTGGTTGGTCTTGAATGGAGATTCTCATAGGTTTAGGTGAATTGTGGTGGATTGATAGGTGAAGATGTATCAGTCATTTCGTCCCACATATCAATGTGATAACACTTACATTACCCATGGGAATTATAGTAGTTTTTGAAGGAACGTTTCTGGAGTTCTTACTAACTATTTCATGGAGGGAAGTGAAAATCTGACTCATTTTCATCTTTGACTCCCTTAAATCCAAACCTGGACTCTTCAACTCATTCTGTTGATCCAGAACATTTTTTTTCAAAAAATAATAAATATTATAATCTACCTTTGGTTGAGAATTTTATTTTTTTATTGACTTGTTAATGATTTGGATTTAAATATCCTTTAGGTTTGTTGAAAAACCTTTTAACTACATCATCCACCATACTCTTTTACATAGGTGTAAGGCCTTCATTGACGTTTTGGATGAGGAGTTTCTCACTGAATATGTGATGCAGGAAACTTTCACACACCTTCATGAATCGCTCTTAGTACACATACATTGACTCCCTTTAGAATTTCCTGATTCCTTATATCTCTTTTCAAATGGTAGTGGTCCTTCATGATGGAAAAATATATTAATTAAAATGTGTTTCAAATCATTCCAACATGTTACGTCTTCAGGTTTTAAATAACACATACAATTATTTTCAGCTCCATCAAGTGACAATGGGAATTATATTAGTTGTATTTGATAATTATAGATATTTTTTTCATTTAGAGTTGATAAAACCACATTAAATTATTTTATATGTTTTTTTGATCCTCACCAGAGAGTCCATGAAAATTTGGAAGGTGTAAAAATCCAAATTTTAATTCAATGTCTAATTCAATGTTTATGTATGCAATACAAATTAGTTGATAGTTAATGTATGGTACATAAAATTCTTTAATTGTTCTATTAAGTTCATTATTATTATTTTAATCCATTTTTTACAATTTTAATTTTTATTTAGAACTGATTCCAATTTCAATGTTCCTATAATTGTGGAATTCCACAACCGAATGAGTGTTGAAACATCCCATAGACTAAGATTTTTAGATTCAATACCTAAGTATATATTCAATATCAAGTTCAAGATTTAAGAGATCCTTGGGATTATTTCATCTCATAAATGAAAAAAAGGAAATGGAGAAAATTTTACAATAATAAAAAGATAATAAGCATGAGTTTATGGTCAATAAAATAGAATAATAAGAAAGACAAATTGAGAAACAGAAAAGAAGGAAGAAATAAAATAAGAAGGGGATGACATGAAAATTTTAAAAAACTATAATTGGTTAACTAAATAATATTCCTCTCTGATAATTGTTCCAATTTTGGAGGCATTTTCATGGGTGATCTCAAATGACTTGTGGTTTTTGGGTATTTAAGTTCAGTAGAGTGGCTGAACAAGGTCATCTCTCAAAGGTAGAAGTCATTAAAACAACATATTAAAGGTATTTTGAAAATATAATGAAATAAAATAAACACACTAATTAAAATAAAGGGGTTTTTTAATTTTTATAAACTAGAATATGTATTCTAGAAGAAGATTATATTTTGTTTTGTTTTTTTCTTTTGAAATTTGATTGATAAAACACAATAAGAAGATTTTTTAGAAAATATTTTTAGAGGGAATAATTGATATAACACTACCCCTTAAATTAATTATTAATAATTATAATTTAAATTAAACTCCACTCAATTATGATCCCATAATTTTTTAACCCTCAAACCCTATGAGAGTTAACTTAACCACAAAGATGAAAATAATTAAACCCTAAGATAGCTTCAGAACATGGAATTATATCACTCTGCAATGATTTTTGTTCTAAGGATAGATTATAGTCTATGGTAAATTAGGTAACATATATATTATTTAAATGTGGATGAATTGAGTTTTGGGAATGTTTTTGAACTCTAGATATTTATATCATGTTTTTTTTACTGATTAAGATAACGCTCTTGGAATTCACACATTACTCAGCCTTATGGGTTTTGTGTTAATTGGTAAATTGAATTCTTAGTTTCATATAAATTAAAAATAAAATTCATATATACTATTGTGGGAATTAAATTATATCATTTATTTAAAATAAATAAATGATGTCGGTTAGAGATAGATCGATTGCTAAGAAAAATTATTCTTCCATGAGTGGTGTAGTCATTGTAGAAGTGAATTGAATCCACAAAGGTCTAGAAAGGTTATAGATAAAACATTATTGTAATACTAATTTCAAAACTATAAAATTAAATTATAGAATAATTAAATTAAAAATAATATAATAAATGGTAGATAAATAGAGTTATTATTGCAAGAACAATAACATTACCACAAAGAAGAGGAAATCAATAAAATTTTGGAGGAGATCATAGATTGATATATTCCCCCAAATGGTGTATTAAAATTTAAATCAACCACTTAAAATATTATCCAAATCGTATAATTCTTCTATAAACCCCTCCAAATGATAAAAACGCACATTTCTATACTGTATGGAGAGATATGATTTCAAGGATTTTCAAGTGTGAATGAGAACTTTGTCCAAATATTTTAATCCATCTTTCACCAATTTAAATACCTCCAAAATTCTTGAAAAAAATATCCTTCTAAAAGGATTATGTTTTTAATTGGGTTATATCTCTAATTTCTAAATTTTATCCCAATACAAACTCGGATGTAGAAGATATAGCCTAAATGGTGAAGTAGTGTCCAATTTGGAAAGTCCAATCCATATTTGACTTTGTGTCCCATTTTCTCCAGTCAAATTCATGATACATATTGAATGATCTCAATGAAAGTGGTATAAAATTAAGTTATTAATTCTATTAAAATGTTTCAAGCTAAAATAATATATAGAATAACATTTATGACTAAAATACTATAGTATACTTTAAAGGGGGAAAACTGGAATTTTCAACAAAATTGTAAATGAATGATATAATCTCAAATATTCCATAAATAAACATATTTAACACAATTTGAGAAAATTATGTAATGCCCCGACCCCAGTTACCCAGAGTCAGTGCAATATTGCATAACATTGGCATGATCACAAAAGATCAAGTCTTGAAATACCGATTAGTTTAGTATTCTTGGAAACAATAGATACATTCATAAGTCTTACATTACATCATAATGTAAAAAAAACTAAAAAAACATCTTGTATTCATATCCCCTCATACTATCCCTGCAGGTTATTCATAATATACTTCATCACATCCTGGAAAAATTAAAACATTGAAATGGGTGAGCTCAGATGCTCAGTTAGGATAAAAGTATTGCGGAAGATTTCATAAATAAAAATAAACATTTAAGGCAATGTATAACTAAAACAAAATCCTTTTAAACATTAACTTTAGCATAATATGGAAAAAGTAAAATTAGATAATTCCATTTACTTATTCACATGGATATTCTACTGGTCGAATAATCACATGCAATATCAATAAACACTTTTATAATGATAGAATGCATAATGCCAGACTATCATAACCACATAGCCAAGGCCTCGTGCCAAGAATACAAATAAGATTTTGTCAAGGCCTCGTGCCAAGACACTAGTTTGTCTCATGAGACCTACCGATGCATCGAGGAGCTATATCGGGCTCCAACCTCCACTTATTAAGTCCAATGTATTCCTCATATGAACAGGTTTGAACATATCATAAACCATAACATAATCATATCACCTAAAACATGCATAAAGGAAACATAACATTTCCAAATTTCAATCACAAGATATCAATACAACACATTGATATAATAAAAACATTATCAAAGCTATTTTAAATACCAAAATAAAAGAAAATTAAAACTTGGTATTTATTTTTCATTTAAAAAAAAGTTATGGCTTGTAGAGGAAGCCGAAACTCAAATAATGGTCACGGCGGCGGAGAAGTCATTGTCACCGCATACATACGACAAAAAAACATTCCATTTTATCGTTTAGTAAAAAACTTCGTATAAAAAATATTCCTTTTGAATAAACATAAAAGTCAAAGGGGTTTATACACTGCATTAAAGAAAGTCTTGTATTAAAACAAAATATGCCTCAATGAAAGAAGATTGAGACGAAGTCCCTTACAAAGATCATTTTTTAAATAAAATAGATCTATTATGAGTATTCAGTATAAGTACAAATAAAGGAAGTAAAAAATACAAGATACGACATAATAATATCATGACATAATTTGAAAGTAGCAGATTAACCCAAAGAAAGGAAATTGGGTTAAGAAGTTCCCTTACCTCATGTCCGACTTGACTCGATCATTCTTTAAACTTCTGAATAATAAAAAAGAGTTAATTTATACTTGCTTAAGAACGTTTTTCATGTTCATTATTCCTTTTATATCACTTATTACCACATTATGAACATTATGTAATTATTTAAGTTAATAATGGTCGTTTTGTCGATCTTTTGTACTTGAGTAAAAAATAAATTTCTTATAATTAAAAGTTGTTCATGTGGTGAAATATCCATTATATCTAGAATTGTATTCATGATTTAGATATCATATATATCATATATATCCAGTATATACATGAATTTATAATATTACATAACATTTAGAGGTAATAAATGAAATGCACCGTTCATGGAGACGGTAAGTCGTACGTACGCATGAGCGCTACTTTCATTTCCATTTAATATTTAATGGAATTAAAATATAATTATATAAAGGTATACTATAATTCCAGTATAATATCATGTATAATATTATTTTCTCCATCCTTTATACATCCCACATATGCCATTAATGATTCAAATCACTTTGAGGGGGCGGTAGTCCGCACTTCCTAAATTGGAATCATCACGTTTACCCATAATGGAAATCATAAAGGTGTACCATAAATAAAAAATACATAAGCATAAGTAAAACATAAACATAATATATATCATATAAAAAAATATTGTCATCATAATGTCCACCATGAGAGGTGTTAAATGAAGATTGAACAATCATCGTTTCGTGAGGCAGTAATTCACCACCCACAGAAACAGTATGTTCTTTAACCATTTGATGAAGGTGTGTGTAAGTGTAAATAAAATCCTTGTCATAAAAAAATCCTAGTATATTTAATATACTATTGTTTTTACAAAATAAAAGAGTAAAAAGTGTTTAGGAGGTTGGAGATGCAAAGTAAAACAAAACAACATAAGAGAAGACATTACCTTAAAATCGGGTAACTCTTTTTGATTTGAGCCAAAGGCTTCCTTGGGAAGACTTCTGCCCAAAGTGAGGATTCTATGAGTAAGATAGGGAATTTTAGAGAGTATTTGGACAGAGGTTGGCCGATCCAAATGGCTTGGAAGGTGTGAATAAGGAGGTAGTGGTGGGGGCCTTTTATAAGAGGAGAGGAGGGGCACTCTTGGAAAGTCATGAAATGTTACTTTGTTATATAATGAGTTTCGGATTTTAAAGGTCCCAAACTTATATATTTAGAGGATAAGGTGATAAGGGTTCTAAATATTCTCATCCAATAGGTTTTTGACATGTGTAAGTCTTATATTTAACATTGCCTTTTCATTTTATTTAAATCGTTAATTAATGAGGTAATCACTGCATCATCATGGTGTCATAAAAAATTTAATTTATTTAATGTCTAAAAATTATAAAAAAATATCATGATGTAGGAAATATTTTTATATTTCTAATGAATATTTATAGTGGAAATTGTAACTTATAAAACCCCATGTAATAATTGTTTTAGTAAAATAATGCATGTTTGTGACAATTTTATTTTTACTTTAAATAAAAAGTTATTAATGTCATTTTCTTACCCACGTGGCTCCATGGGGTCCCCAAGTTGACCCATGGATTTTATTGGTCGGACATGACTCATACAATAAGTGTAGGACAAGTGTAAGGGTATTTTCATATTTTTATAATATCATTTTTACCTTAAATTTCACTAATTACCTTTAATCGCCATTAATTAAACATAAAAGTTACTATTCCCCAAAAAATTATTTTAATCCCATTAAACCAAATTTTATTTCCTAATGACAACCATGTATTTTAGATTTTTGAAAATCAAATCATATAAGTGGTAATGTTTCATTTAAACGAAAAATCAGTTTTTTAACTACCACTTAGTGGTTTCACTATTCATCAAAAATTGAAGTTTTTCAGAAAAATACCAAAACATCACCGTAAGATATAATTGATATTTTGAATTAACAAATGATGTATATTTTAAAAAATTCCAAACATATAATTTTCATTAATTAATTTTATAATTAATTCCCACTCTCAAAACAAATAGCGTGTTTTTAAGAAACAATATCAATGAAAAGATTGACAATTGTTTATTTCTAATTTCGAAGTGAAATTAATTCAAATAACCACCATTGGATAAAATGGTAAAAATTATATTCTAATTATACTTTAAAACCACTCAATAGTATAATTTATCACAATAAATTATTTTGATTAAAAAAGTTGTTTTTAAGTATTTTTCACTATTCATCGAAAATTAGAAGTTCTCAGAAAATTACAAAAAAATAAACTTTAGATATTTTCGATATTCCAAATACAAAAATGAATTCAATTTTGAAATATAAAATTTATATAATTTCAAAAAGTGTGTATTACTATTAATAACATCTATTTTGATTGGTCGCAGTGTGTTAGAATCTCGAACTTGCGTATAATGCAAGCTATTGCATTATTGAAAGAGAAGCATATCATGGAAGCTTGGGCTGTTACATTATCCCCTCTTTCAATAAATTTCATCCTCACAATTTGAAATTGTTTTTCAAAAATAAAAGGTTGAAAATAGAAAATACCTTTGTGGAAAACCCACATTGGAATATGGTTAATAAAAATATAACTTTAAAAGAAAGAAAGAGAAGTACAAAGGTCCCCCAAGATAGCCCATACTAAGATTATATTAAAATATGGATATGGAGGAAAAACAAACCATCAAGATCTGATGCAGAGTTGTAGAAAACAGGATTATGAGAAAGTTAACCACAAGAAAATCACAAACTTGTGATTGGTTAAACGGTCATTGAATCCCCAGTTGGAAAAGTTAACCGAGAATGTTTTTGTTTTAAGTTACCATTAATAAAGTTGGGGAATTTATTTAAGAGATTTAATAATAATGTAAGGAAATATACTTACTTGTCATGTAGACTTTCATTCTTTAATAAATGTTTACCACAAACCCATCTTTCACTCTAAATGGTAACATAACTCAAAAATATTCTATTTATCCTAATTGCATAAGGTTTCAAATATTACCACATACCATTTAGATTAGGAAAACTATTTTGTAATAACTAGGGGCTTCTTGTAGGATAGTGGTAGGTAATAAAGTCCTATCGCACTATGGTTGTGGGTTCGATTCCTGCAGCATTGTCTGACGTGACGGGTTATCCCCCCAACCTTCAGGTTGTCCTTTTCCTAAAACTATAGTATTATAATATTCCAAAAATAATCTTCAGAAATGTTTTAACCTTAAACAATACTATCCAAGGTTCAACTTAATCCATTCCAGCCTTTATATTTATCCAAAATACCTCTGTCCAGACTTTCTCTAAAAGGACTCTAAATTCCAAAATCAATTGTAACATCATATTCCCCAAACAATGAAAAGTTTCTTTTATTGTCACATACTTAAAATATTATTACCTTCATCATATTAAAACTTTAATAAAAACAACATGTACTGTAGTACAATCCTTATATATATCACATTATTCTTATAACCAGAATATAATCCTTGAGTCCAAAAGCACCAATACATTAATTATTCCACTTCAACTGTAGTAACAACATAAGATTATCCTTGATCCCTTGGCCTTTTTTGAGGTAAGTTTCCCTGATGCTTAGGACATTCATTTGCATAATTTCCCATTTCCCTACAATTGCAGCATTCAACATTGATAGCCTATTTCTTTCCCTTGTAATCACGATCCTGGTAACCTTTTTCACCACATTTATAACAAACTCTCATTCCTTTTAGGAATGTACTGGGGCGATTCTTCCCACAATTATCGCATAATGGGAAATCATTCTTTCCCCTTTTCCCTTTATCTGTCTCTTGTTCCACCGTTCTCTTATTCTCTTGCTTTACTTTGTTATCATAAGACTTAGAGAATCCCTTTTCTGTCTTGATAGCACATGAGAAAATATCTTCATACGTTGAGAAAGATTTTGATACTAAATCTCGATGGAGAAATGGTTTTAACCCATCATAGAAACAATCAATCTTACTTCTTGGGTTACATATATAATCTACAGCATGCCTCGCTAACCATGTAAAGTTAGCCTCATACTTTGCGACATTCTCATCATCCTTTTGCCTCAGACTTAGAAATTGCCTTTCCATATGAGCTCGATGGTCACAGGGAATGTATTTTTCTAAGAAAATCTCTCTGAACTCCCTCCATTCCATATTTGACACTTCATCATCTTCCTTTGCATTTTGAATCAATGACCACCATTAATCAGCATCTCCAGTGAGGTGGTAAACTGCCATGACAAACATCTCCCTTTCACTACTCCCCTAGGCATGAAATATTTTCTCTAAGGAATTTATCCATTGCTCAAGTACTAATAGATTTTTACCCCCATTAAATGTTGGTGGTTGTTGCCTCATGAAGCGGTCTAACATTGATCCTCCACGTTGCGGATCAGGGTGCACCATACGAGTAAGGTTATTATTCATAACCTGAGTGAGTTTCCCCAGTATGGTGATAAGTTGATCAGCACCAGTTGTATCACCAGATCCACTATAATTATCTTGAGCAGGAGGGAAATCCCTACATAGAGTGCGTGCATTGATATGGTTTCCATTCCTTCCACTAGGTGCCATTTCTAAACAATGGCATAAACTAGATCAATTTATGAAATAAAATACATAATTCCATACTTATAAAATACTTAACATAAATTGAACAGTTTATGGATATAATCCATAATCATAAAAAAGGTTTTCTTTGAGGAAGTATATACTCATAAACCCTTCATAATTATTTTTAAAGAAAATGAGATTTATCCTAAGCATATCCCCCGGGAGTGTCGTAACCAAGAGTGCAGCAAGGCCCGTTGTCGTGCACTAGTTCCCGTTCGAGTCTAGCTCAAAGCGGTGTTTTCAGGTTTTACCCCTAGGTACATCTGTGTCATATCCGCCTCTACCTACTCGTATCCAGACAGGGATGTATTGCTCGGAAAACTCACAAAATCTCTATAATACCAAAATTCTAGGAAGTTCGTCTATACTAATCCTCAAAGTCTATCTTAGGGCTATGTGCTCTAATAAGATTTTATCTAAATCTAGCTTCCAAGGTTAGTACTAAACTACCTCTGATACCAACTATAATTCCCTTACCCCAGTTACCCGGAGTCGGAGCATTATTTCATAACATTGGCATGATCACAAAAGATCAAGTCTTGAAAGGCCGATTAGTTTAGTAGTCTTGGAAACACTAGATACATTCATAAGTCTTACATTACATCATAAATTAAAAAAACTAATAAAACATCATGTCTTCATATCCCCTCATACTATCCCTATAGGTCATTCATAATATACTTCATCACATCCTGGAAAAATTAATACATTGTAAGGGGTGAACTCAGATGCTCGGTAAGGATAAAAATATAGCGGAAGATTTCATAAATGAACATAAACATTTAGGGAAATTTATAACAAAAAAAATCCTTTTAAACTTTAACTTTAGCATAATGTTCAAAATATAAAATGAAATAATGCCATTTACTTATTCACATGGATATTTTACTGGTCGAATAATCACATGCAATATCAATAACCACTTTCATAATGATGGAATGCATAATGCAAAACTATCATAACCACATAGCCAAGGCCTCGTGCCAAGACTACAAATAATATTTTGTTAAGGCCTCGTGCCAAGACACTAGTCTATCTTATGAGACCTACCGATGCATCAAGGAGCAATAGCGGGCTCCACCTGTCACTTATTAAGTCCAATGCATTCCTCATATGAACATGTTTGAACATATCATAAACCATAACATAATCATATCACATAAAACATGCATAAATGAAACATAAAATTTCCACATTTCAATCACCAGATATCAATAAAACACATTGATATAATAAAACATTATCAAAACCATTTTCAATACCAAAATAAAAGAAAATTATAACTTTCTATTTATTTTTCATTTAAAAAAAGTTATGGCTTGTAGAGGAAGCTGAAACTCAAATAATGGTCATGGTGGCGGAGAACTCACTATCGCCGCATACGTACGATAAAAAAAACATTCACTTTTTTCATTTAGTAAAACACTTCATATAAAAAATATTCCTTTTGAATAAACATAAAAGTCAAATTGTTTTATACACCGTATAAAATAAAGTCTAATATTAAAACAAAATATTCCTCAATAAAAGAAGATTAAGACAAAGTCCCTTACAAAGATCCTTTTTTAAATAAAATAGATCTATTATGCGTATTCAGTATAAGTACACATAAAATAAGTACAAATAAAAGATAGGACATAATAATATCATGACATAATTTGAAAGTAGGAGATTAACCCAAAGAACGGAAATTGGGTTAAGAAGTTCCCTAACCTCGTGTCTGACTTGACTCGATCATTCTTTAATCTCCTGAATAATAAACTAGACTTAATTTCTACTTGCTTAAGAATATTTTTCATGTTAATTATTACTTTTATATAACCTATTACCATGTTATTAACATTATGTAATTATTTAAGTTAATAATGGTCGTTTTGTCGATCTTTGGCACTTGAGTCAAAAATAAACTTCTTATAATTACAAGTTGTTCATTTGGTGAAATATCCATTATATTAAGAATTATATTCATGATTTAGATATAATATATATCATATATATCCAGTATATACATGCATTTATAATATTACATAACATTTAGAGGTTAGAAATGAAATGCACCATTCATGGAGACGGTAAGCCGTACGTACGCATGAACGCTACTTTCATTTCTATTTTGTATTTAATGGAATGAAATTATAATAATATAAAAGTGTAAAATAATTCCAGTATAATATCATGTTTAATATTATTTACTCCATCCTTTATACATCCCACATATGGCTTTAACGATTCAAATAACTTTGAGGGGGCGGTAGTCCGCACTTCCTAAAATGAAATCATCGTGTTTACCCATAATAGAAATCATAAAGGTGTGCCATAAATGAAAAATAAATAAGTATAAGGAAAATATAAATATAATATATATCATATATAAAAAATAGTGGCATCATAATGGCCACCATGAGAGGTGTTAAAAGAATATTTAACAATCATCATTTCGTGAGGCAGTAATTCGTCACCCACAGAAACAGTATGTTCTTTAACCATTTGACGAAGGTGTGTGTAAGTGTAAATATAATAATTCTCATAACAAAATCCTAGTATATTTAAGATGCTTGTTTTGTTAAAAAATAAAAGAACAAAAAGAGTTTAGGGGGTTGGAGAATCAAAATAAAACAAAACAACATAAGAGAAAACATTATCTTAAAATTGGGTAACTCTTTTTGATTTGAGCCAAAGGCTTCCTTGGGAAGACTTCTGCCCAAAGTGAGGCTTCTAAGAGTAAGATAGAGAAGTTTAGAGAGTATTTGGGAATATTTTGGCCGAGCCAAATGGCTTGGAAGGTGTGTATAAGGTGGTAGTGGTGGGAGCCTTTTATAAGAGGAGAGGAGGGGCACTCTTGGAAAGTCATGAAATGTTTCATTATTATATAATGATTTTCGGATTTTAAAGGTCCCACACTTATATATTTAGAGGATAAGGTGTTAAGGGTTAGAAATATACTCATCCAATAGGTTTTTGAAAAGTTTATGTCTTAGATTTTTCATTATCTTTTCATTTTATTTAAATCGTTGATTAATGAGGTAATTACTCCATCATCATGGGGTCATAAAACATTTAATTTATTTAATGTATAAAAATTATAAAAAACTATCAGGATGTAGGAAATATTTTTATATTTACAATTAATATTTATAGTCTAAAATTTAACTTATATAACCCCATGTAATAATTTTTTTAGTAAAACAACACATGTTTGTGACAATTTTCTTTTTACTTTAAACAAAAAGTTATTAATGTCATTTTCATACCCAAGTGGCTCCATGGGGTCCCCAAGTTGACCCATGAATTTTATTGGTCATCCATTACTCATAAAATAAGGGCAGGGTAAGTGTAAGGTTATTTTAATATTTTTATAATATCATTTTTACCTTAAATTTCACTAATTACCTTTAATCGCGATTAATTATCCTTAAAAGTTACTATTCACCAAAAAATTATTTTAATCCCACTGAACCAAATTTTACTTCTTAATGAAAACCATGTATGTCGGATTTTTGAAAATCAAATCACGGAAGTGGTAATGTTTCATTTAAACGAAAAATTAGTTTTTTAACTACCACTTAGTTGTTTCACTATTCATAACAAATTGAGGTTTTTCAAAAAAATACCAAAAATTCACCGTAAGCTATAATTGATATTCTAAATTCAAAAATGATGTCTATTTTAAAAAATTCCCAACATATAAGTTTTATTAATTAATTTTATAATTAATTCCCACTGTCAAAACAAATAGCGTGTTTTTAAGAAACAATATCAATCAAAAGATTGACAATTGTTTATGTCCAATTTCAAAGTGAAATTAATTCTACTGACCACCATTGGATAAGATGGTAAAATTATGTTCTAATTATACTTTAAAACCACTCAATATTATAATTTATCACAATAAATTATTTTGATTAAAAAAGTTGTTTTTACGTATTTTCCACTATTCATCGAAAATTGGAAGTTCTCATAAAATTACAAAAAATTCAACTTAGGATAATTTCGATATTCCAAATTCAAAAATGAAGTCCATTTTGAAATATAAAATTTATATAATTTCAAAAGGTGGGTATTACTATTCATAACATCTATTTTGATTGGTCGTGGTGTGTTAAAATCTCAAACTTGCGTACAATGCAAGCTATTGCATTATTGAAAGATAAGTGTATCATGAAAGCTTGGGGTGTTACAAATTATGTCATTTATTATCAATAAAATATTCATTAAAAATGTTTTTATCACATGGATAAGGATGAAGCTATGTTATATTAATAATATAGTGAGTATTTCATTTTAAAGAAACCAATTTCAGCTACATAAGAGTTCAACACAACCTAGAATGAGTTAAAATTTTATATTTTGAAGAAATAAATAAAATTAAGAAGAATATAAATAGATCATATGATACAATTCCTAAATGAAAACCATATCAATTAACTGCATGGTCTCTATCCATGAGTTATTTCCAATTATGAACTAACTAGATTATATTTTATAATTCACAAATGAAAAAAAAAATAATTATCTGCATGGTCTCTATAAATCAATATCCATAATAGTTTGAAAATATACACTATTATATACAAAAAAAATATCATTTAGTATTTATAGTGATTTTTTAGTATTTCTAAAACACTTTGTAACAGTTTCATATTTAAATGATATAACAACATGATAGTGTGCAGTTGTACAGTTTTAACCTGTTCCAATACCTGAACCAATTCACTATATAATAGTTTCATAAGTTATCATATTTTTTTTTAAATTCACCTTGTATCCTTCAATCCATTTTCTAACCACACCAACCACTATATTTCCACATCTAATCTAATTAACCCTTAAAGCATGTATCTAACCTGTTGATGTGATAATATTTACTTCAAAAATAAATATTCTTTATGACTATACATTATCTAGTATACTATTTCCATGAATTCATGAATTTTGATAATACCTCAATAGAATGACTAGTTTTAGTATATTTCCCACTTATTAATTCTTTCTAATAATGTCACTGGTGTTTTTATAAATTATATTAGAAGATTTATTTTTATTTTTTTCATATGAATCTTACTAATAGATCACTAATTTGTAGTCAATTTAAAATTTATCTTTTGAATTTATAGTAACTTATTTTAATATCTTTATAATAATATCTATTCTAAATATATTTTTTTCAAAATAATAATAAAAAAACTTTAAAGTGGGGAGAAAGGTATTTAAATAAAATACCATGAAGTAAGAAAGCTATGTAAGGACAAAATATGACAACTTTGAACAAAAAATTCACCAACTCAGTAATTTTGAAAACATTTATGTTATATATGGCATCTCGCCTTTTTATTACATAACTTTTCATTACATTTTACAAATAGAAGATCTTTAAAGTCTAGTGTCATGAAAAAAAGGTACATAATACATGAAAAAATAAAAAATTATTTTAATCCAATTTAAAGGATTCTTGAAATTTTTATCATAAGATCAATTATTACATATCATAACATTGGAACATACATCAAAGCAAAGGGTGAGACGAAGGCCTAGTAAAAGAAAACAGGGAAACAATTTACATGTGAGCTTGAGAGAATACAATAAAAACATGAGGAAATATTATAAAGGAATGAGAAAGAGGTATATCATGATAATAATAACTTGAATAATATCTTTAAAATGTGGTAACAACATTTATTTTAGACATTAATATGAATATCACCAAGTTACATCCCCTAGGTGTCATAAAAATTACCATGCTTATTCACCAAGGTATCGTAAACTTGTCATCTCTAGAGATTAACATATTTACACAATGCATTGGAGAAATATCATGGAACACCCTAAATATGTCTTTATTTTATTGTGATCCACATATATTTTAATAAAAAATTTCATAAATAACCCATAGAGAATAAAAAATGTGCTTCATATCAAAATCACGGTGTTTTAAAAAGTGATTAAAAAACATGTTCATCATGTCCTTTATAAAACACAGAAAGGGAATGAGGTTTTTATGTATGTAAACTCTAGAATAAATTAAATCCTTTTTATGTCTTTATTATTAACCATATAAATGAAATAGGTTTTTGAATTCACATAAATAAAACAAATGAATTTCTTGAGAAAAAGGGAGAGATTCTGAGACGAAAATTTTACAGCATAACGGGTATGAAAACTAGTTTTATAAAACAATAAAAAGAGATGGTTCAAGGGTCAACCATTCATAAAAGACTCATAATACAGTATAAGGGCATAAAAAATTGAAATAATAACATGTTATGGAAATTTTAAATACATGCCACATAATAGAGAACTTTAAAGGAAAAGAGAAGTTGAGAATTCCCTTACCTTGAAGAGTAACTTCTAAAACTATAAGATCGGGACCCTTAGGGTCTGAGGGAACCTTGGGAGGACTCCTTGGGAGGTAAAAATATCATATATTCAATGGTAATGATTTTTTTAGGACTCCCATGGTTTTGGACACTTGGGACACCTCAGAACATATATTAATACAAATGATTCTAACGGTATTTTAAGTTACATATTGCATTATTATAATGTTAATAAACACACTGAAAAATCAAAAACTGTATCTTTACTATTCACTAAAAAACAAAACATTTTATAAAAATCTCATAAATTTACCCTGATCTAATATCGATGATCTAAATTCAAAAAATAACTCCATATTATGAAAATAATTTTATAAATAAGAGAAATTTATTTTTTAAGTAAAATCACTATTTACTCAAAAATACTAATACTTAAATAATAATTTCTAAAACTTCTATTTTATTATAATATTATATCACATTAAAATTCAAGATGCCTAAATTATATTTACACTTTCTTAGGTGAGGTTACTATTCCATTGGTCGTATTACTATTCATAAGGGTAATATTACTATTCATAAGTTATTATTCACCCAAAATAAAGTTGATCTTATTAGACTCTAAATTCTCACTGATCATATCTGTGTATATCTATTTTTTGAAAATCATTTCATAGTATAAATTTTTTAAATTATAAAAATATATTTTAAAATACTCTCTTTTTAATATTCATCAATAATATGAAACTTCTTAAAAAAATACTAAAAAATAATCCTAGATTAATTTTGACATTTGAAATTCAAAAATGATGTTTATTTTACCATAATAATTCTCTAAGTATGATATATATAGGAAAATTTTAATTTTTACCTCTAAAATCAATTTATCAAATTTGTATTAATTAATAATATATCATATTAAGAAAAACTATTCTTAAAATGGGAATGATGAAATGAAAAATTTATTTGTACAATGTGATTGGGCAAAGTAACTAAGTCCTTATTACATAACCCCTTATAACACCTGAATAAGACCTAAGAGTAAGGTGTTTAATGGTTATAGAATCTTGGGGAATCTTGGACAACACTACCTTAGTAGTGATTTATATCAACTTGAACTTCTCCCGTAGGTGATTTAGTTCAAGCTTAACATATTGAAGCTCGACTTATGATTTCTCTAGAGGAAAGCCCACTAATGCAACCTCCTTCCCAAGCTATGACAAATGGGCTTCGTATGAAATGATTATACTTGTAGAGGCCATCGAATATTCTTTCTACATTAATTATCCTTTATCGTTTCCATTTAAAAATAATAATTATAACATTAAAAATTATTATGGTTTCAAATGGTCATATTAACTAATGGTTATATAACGGTCAAAACTCGATGGTTACATTTCAATTATACTTATATATATTTTTTATTATAATATAGTAAAATATTCATTTTCAGAAAACAAAATATTATTGCAAAATTTTGGGTAGTTACATTCTTCCCCCCTTAAGAAATTTCATACTCAAAAGTTCAACTCATAATATTACAAGAGTAAAAGTGTGGGTACTTCTGCCTCATTGTCTCCTATGGTTCCCACATGGCTTCTTCATATTTGTGGTTCCTATACAATACTTTAACAAGGTGGGTAGTCTTGTTGCATAGAAACTTGTGTATACAATACAAGATCTCCACCGAATGCTCCTTATAAGAGAGGTTGTGTTCCAATTGTACAACCTCTAGATTCATTACATGTGAAGGCGCAGGTATGTACTTCCTAAAAAGGGATACATGTAATACATCATGAACTTGAGCTAGATTTGGAGGAAGTGCAACCAGAAAGGACACTACGCCTACGTGATCACGGATTTCATAGGTGTCAATATATATAGGTTTGAGCTTCCCTTTCGTCCCAAAACTCATTACTCTCTTCCATGGGGAAAATTGAAGGATGACTTTATCACTAACATCAAACTTCAAGTCCCTTTATTAGTTGTCAGTATAGCTCTTCTTCCAACTCTAAATAGCCTTAATGTGTTGTTGAATGGCAGGAAATATTTCTATCATTTCTTGCATAATATCAGGCCCAATAATATTTTTATCACTATCTTCATACCAACAAGTAATAATTCAACTTCACTTCCCATTTATATCTTCATAGGGTGACATTTGAATGATCAAGTGGAAGTTGTTGTTGTAAGAGAACTAAACTAATGGGATATGTTGATCCCATCCACCTTCAAATTCCATTGAGCATGTCCTCATTATATCCTTGAGTGTCAGAATAGTCCTTTTAGATTGGCCACCAGTTAGGGGGTGATAAGTTGTGTTGAAATTCAATTTGGTACACAAAGAAAGTTAAAGGATTCTAGAAAATTTTGATGTAAACCTTGGATCATAATCATATATGATAGAAAGTGGATGTCTATGCAGTCTTTCCACTTCTGTCATATAAATCCTGGCAAGTTGATCAAGAGAGAAATCATTTTGAATAGAGATAAAATGGGCAGTCTTTGTGAGACGGTCCACTATAACCCATATCGCACTATTTTCTTTGGAAGTTCTCATCAGACTAGTGAAAAAGTTCATAGTGATATTTTCCCACTTCCATGCAGGTATAGGTAGTGGTTATAATCCCCCTTTTAGAATTTTTCACTCTTCATTCATTTACTGACATACCAATAACCTTATAGTATAGTCAGTGATCTCCCTTTTCATATTATCCTACCAAGAATGATCATGAATGTCCCTATGAATTTTTTCACTTCTAGGATGTATAGAGAATAGAGATCTATGAGATTCATCCATACAATCATTCTTTATTTATGAAATAGATGGAACATATAGTCTTGTATGAAATTTCAGTACACCTTCTTGATTAATATCGAACTTGAGGAACTTACCATCCTTCATATCCTAAAACTTATTCTATAATAAAGGATCTTATTTTTGAGATTTCTTTATCTTCTATAGTAATGATGGTTGAGAATGAATTTGGGATAGTGTTGATGATTTCCCTTCCCATAAAATTCCCATTTTTAGTTTCACTAGGTCTTTGATCAAGGGATCTCCTTAAATCCTCATCATTTCTAGAACAACAAGGTCTTTTTTACTTAATGCATCAACAAATGTTTTTACTCTTCAAGGATAATAATGAATTTAACAATCATAGTCTTTAATAAGTTCTAACCATCTCCTCTATCTCATGTTCAATTCCTTTTGTCTAAAGATATACTTCAAACTTTGACGGTCTGTGTATATATCAATATTCTCCCCATAAAGATAGTGCATTCATATCTTTTGAGAAAAAGAAACTACAACCTGCTCAAGATCATGTGTAGGATAATTCTACTCATGTGGATCCAACTTTTGAGATGAATAAGAAATGACTTTTTCATTTTTCTTGAGGACACACCCAAGATATATCAGAGATACATTACTAAAAATAATGAATCCTTATCCAATTGATGGTAGAGTTATCATGGGTGTAGTAACCAATATCTTCTTCAGCTCTTGGAAACATTCTTCACATTCCTTTTCCTGGATTAACTTTACCCCTTTTTGAGTTAACTTCGTTAATGGATAATAATATTTTGAATTTTTTTTCACAAATCTCTTATAAAATCGCACTAATCCATGTAAACCATGAATCTCAGTTACTGTTGTAGGATTAGGTCACTCCTCTACAAACTTTGTCTTTGTAGGGTCAACTGAGATTCCTTAACTGGTTATAATGTTCCCCAAGAAAGAATATTGTTGTAAAAAAAAATCACACGTGATCAAAATTCCAAATAACCTCCCCTTACCTAGATTTTGAAATATATCCCTTATATGATCTTCATGAACCTCCCTAATTTTAGAATATATTATAATATCATCAATAAAAACTACCACAAAGTTATCAAGGTAGACCTTGAAGACTCAATTCATGAAATCCAAAGAAAATATCAGGTGCATTAGTTAATTCAAAGATCATAACAACAAACTCATTAAGATCATATCTTTATCAGAATATGGTCTTTAGAATATATTATTTATTCACACTCAAATGATGATAACCAGCTCGAAGATCAATCTTGGTGAAGAACTGATCCATATGAAGTTGGTCAAATAAATAATCAATATTTAAAGTGGGTAGTTGTAATTTACTATGATCCCATTCATCACTCTATAATCAATGAATAACCTCACTAATCCATCCTTATTATTCACAACGATAATAGGTTCTCCCCAAGAAGACACACTTGGACAGATAAACCCTTTCTCTAAAAGATCTTGTAGTTTCTTCTTTAATTCCTCCAGTTACACATTCACCAATCTATATGAGGTTTATGAAATTAGATTGGAACTAGGCATAAGTTCAATGGAGAACTCTATCTCTCTTTTTGGGGAAGGTCTAGGTAACTCCACAAGAAATATGTCAATGTATTCCTAAACTATGGGGAAATTATCTATCCTTATACTCTCATTTCCTTCTTCTTCTTCACCGATAAAATCCATAAACAAGGCTATAGGAGGTTCTTCTAGACAAAGACCAGGTCAATATATATCTCATTAGAAGATAACTATAGGTTGTCCATTAAAGGCTACTGAGATTTCCTTGCTTCTTCATTTTATCTTTTCATTATACTTTGATATCGAGTCCATCCCTATTATAATGTCGAATTCCAACATTGGAATGACAACTAGATTTGTGATAGGATTGTGCTCACTAAATTGAATACTAGAGTTTTTAAACATTTTTGATGCCTGGAAAATCTATTTATGAATCTTAACTGATAACACTACTTTTAGAAGTTCAGGGATGGATTCTATATTCTTTGAAAAATTAGAGTAAATAAAATAATGTGTAGAACCAGAATAAAAAAAGTACTTTCTAGATTTTGGAGAACAACAAGTGCACCTTCCACCACATCATTTAGAGATTAAACTTCATTCATCGTGATAATAAAAGCATGAACTTTCTCCATTTTCCTACGCTAAGGCTAATGGTGAATCCCCTCCACTACCCTCATATTTAGACAATGATTGGAAAGGTGCCCAAGATGTCCACACTTGAAGCATCACACTTTATGTAGGTCCTGAACCATCTTCCTGTTGCCATTAGTGTTGGGAAGTTGAGGTTTCACCTCACTATGACAATTCCAAGTGATATATCCATCTCTTCCACACTTGTAACACTTCCCACTCCTGAGCTGGTAGTTCCCCGAATACTTATTCCCATATTTATTACATGTGGGAAGTTTCACTTGCTTTCCTCCTCTTCCCTGATTAAATATCCTCCCCAATATTATCTCCATTTATCTCTTATTTTCAATGGATTTTTTAGACCATTGCATCTCACCGAACTCCATTTTGACTTTCATTGTACTCCACATGATCTCCTCCTAGTTATCATAGTCTTGGTTGGATAGATTCTTTCATAGATGAGGTCTTAGTCCACCAAAGAATCTATCAACCTTCTCAATAGGATCCATTACAAAGCATGAATTGTAATGGGAAAGTCTTATGAAGTTCATCTCATAGCTTCCAACATATTCATTCTCCTTATGATTCATCTCGAGAAATTTATTCTCCATTCCTGTTATCATCGAATGAGGGACATACTTATTGATGAAGATCCCTATGAACTCTTCCCACTCCATAACTTCAATATCCCCTATTGGCCTCGTGTTTTTAATCAGCGACCCCCACTAACCAGCTTCTACCTCTAAGCAGTAAATAGACAAGGTGACATTCTCTTTTTTTGAAATGTGAAGTACATAAAAGATATATTCTATAGATCTTATCTACTATTATGAAATCAATGGGTCAGTAGATCCAATGAACATTGGTGGTCATTTACGTATAAATCACTCAACAAAATCGTGTTCCCTTCTTAATGAAATCAGTCTCTCAACTTGAATCCTGTTATTTCCCCAAACTTGAGTCATTTGATTCATCATTATCATGAAAGCTTCAAATCTAGATTCCATCGAAGGGCCGTCAGTGCATGGTTCATTGTGGTCACCATTTTCATGGTTCCTCCTATTTCACACCATTTTCTAAAATCAACAAACCTTATTGAGATACTTATTCATTTAATAATCTTATAACTCTAAAAGATTTTTCTATATCTTAAAACACCACGCTTAAACATGTTATTAATTATCAATAATTAAATTTTCTATAAATCCTTCATAATGGTTTAAAAAAATATTTTGAATAACCAAACATACATCTAGATAACAACTATAGAATCCTACATTTTTATTACATAACGTTTCATTACATTTTACAAACTTAGGATCTTTGATGTCTAATGTCTGGGAAAAAAGATATATAATACATAAAAACATATAACATTATTTTAATCCACTTAAATATATTCTTGAAATGTTTATACTAAGTTAAATTATTTCATCTCATAACCTAGGGACATACCTCAAAGGAAATGGTGAGTATAAGTCCTAGTAAAAGAAAACAGGGAAAACAGTTTACACGTAAGTTTGAGAGAATTTAAGAACTTGAGAGAATATAATAAAGGCACGAGAAATAGGTATATCATGAAAATAATAACTTGAATCATATCTTGAAAAATTTTTCTACAACATTTATTTTAGACATTAATAATCATATCATCATGGTCCATTCCCAAGGTGTCATAAAAATTACTAAGGTTATTCACCAAGGTATCGTAAACTTGTCATCTATAGAGATTATTTTCTTTACCCAATACATCGAATAAATTTCATGGAAAACCCTTAATATTTATTTATTTTCATGTGATATATAGATATCATAATCAAAAATTTCATAAATAACCCATATAACATAAAATAAATGGGTTTCATATCGAAATCATGGTGTTTTAAAAAGTGATTAAAAAAACATGTTCATTATGTCCTTTATAAACCATAGAAAGGGAATGAGGGTTTTATGTATGTAAATTCTAGAATAAAGTAATTAATTTTTCTTCCCTGATTAATACCTATATAAATGAAAGAGTTTTGGATATCTACACGGAGAAAATAAAATAATTTTTTGAGAAAAAGAGAGATATTTTGAGATGAAAATTATAGAGTATAATGGGTATGAAACATGGTTTTATAAAATATTAAAAAGAGAGGGGAAAAGGTTAAATATTTAACAGAAGACTCATAATATAGTTTAGTGACAGAATAAAATTGAAATAAGAATATGGTATGTAAATTTGAAATACATACCACATAAAATAGAACTTGAAAGGAAAAGAGATGTTGAGAATTCCCTTACCTTGAAGAGTAACTTCTAAAACTCTAAGATCGAGACCTTGGGGGTATAAGCGAACCTTTTTAGGACTCCATGGGAGGTAAAACTATCAGATCTTCATGGTTAATTATTTTGGAATGAATAGAAATGAAGGAATTCTAGGTATTTATAGTAAAATAGAGAGAGTTTTTTTTATTAATTTCTGAGGACACCTCATCGGTGGTATTTTAAGAACCATGGGATTTTCCATGGTATTTGCCCATGGATTTGGCCCGTTGGGACACCTCATAACATATATTATTCAAAATTAGTCAAACTTAATTTTAAATTACCTATTATATCATTATTATTTCATTAAACACAATGAAAACTCAAAAGATATATTTTTTACTATTCATGGAAAAACAAAATATTTATAAAAATATCATAAATTTACATTATCCTAATACCGATTTTTTTAATTGAAAAATGAACTCTATTTTATGAAAATAATTTTCTAAATATGAGAAATTAATTTTTTATGTAAAATCACTATTTACTCAAAAAATACTATTGATTAATTAATTGTTTCAAAAATAGTTATTTACTTATACTATTATATCACATTACCATTCAGGATGGCCAAATTATATTTATAATTTCTTAGGTGAGGTTAATATTCCATTGGTCATATTACTATTCATAAGGGTAATATTAATATTCATTAGTTAATATTCCTTAAAAAAAGTTGATTTTATCAGAATCTAAATTTATTACTGATCATAACCATGTGTGTCTATTTTTTGAAAATCATTTCACAGTATAAATTATTTAAAGTATAAACAAATATTTTAAGATACTCTTTTTTTAATATTCATAAATAATATGAAACTTATTATAAAAATACTAAAAAATCATCTTAGATTAATTTTGACATTTAAAAGTCAAAAATGATTTTTATTTTATGATAAAAATTCTCTGGGTATGAGAAATATCAAAAAAGTACAATTTTTACCTGTAAAATCAATTTATCAAATTTGTATCAATTAAAAATATATAATGATAAAAAATCTATTCTTAAAATGGAAATTATTAAATAAAATTTTTTTTCATTCAAAGTGATTACACAAAGTAAGTATGTCCTTGTTACATAACCCCTTATAACACCTGTATAGGACCTAAGAGTAAGGTATGCAATGGTGATATAGTCTTGGGGAAGCTCAGAAAAATTGCCCGAGTGGTCATTTCTATCAACTTTAACATCTCCTGTAAGAGATTTCGTTCCAGCTTAACATTTTGAAGCTCATCTTGGGCTTGGTTATGAGCAAAGCCTAGTGATGCTACCTCATTTTCAATCTCTGAAAAAATGGTCTTTGTATGTCATAGTTCTACTAGTAGAGGCCATCGACTCTTCTTTCTGCATTAATTATCTATTATCATTTCAATTTATAAACTATAATTATAATGTTAAATATTAATATGGTTTCCAATGGTCATATGAACCAACAATCATATAAAAATAAAAACACAATGGTTGCATTTCAATTATACTTATATAGTTTTATTGATTATAACATAGTAAAACTTACATTTTCAGGAATCAAAAGATTACTCAAAATATTTACGTAGTTAAATTATATTATAATTTCATGTCATATTTTATATCTTAATTTTTACATTATTTTTGTGTTAATATACCCATTAAAGAAATACCCTCTGCTATAGGTTTATGTATTTGAACTTATTCTTTACAATCAAAATGGAAAATAACAAATGATTATGATATAAATGAATTTTCTTGTACTAACATGAACATAAAAAGTCTTAATTTTTTTCATTATGTTATTTTCTAGAACATGATTTGTTTGGTTCTCTATTTTTTGTTATTATTATATACTAATCATAATTAATGCATCACTCTACTCAACTACTTTATGATCATCCTTTATTTAAGGTAACCATCTAAATTATTTTAGTAGAATACATTCTATTAGAATATCTAATAGAATGAAAAACGGTTTATATGCTGGACAAAAAATATACCCCAAAAATTTAACTTCATCAAATAAATCCATTATACTTAACTGATAATTTAAATATAGAAATAATTTCTATTCATATTAAAGTCACTTTGTATATTTTCTTCAGAATCATTATTCCAACAAAATTCATTAATGTTATAATAGTGGGTGAACTAAAACCAACTATACAATACTTTTTGAATACTATTTTATTTATAGAATGATATATACATGATTTTTTCTTACAATTATATTATAAACATTTCTACATGCAGTATTTAAAGGTAATGTCTATAGATTAATGGTATAGATACATCATACTAATTTGACATAGTATATATTTGAATATCTGGTGTTGGGGGATCATAAGAATTAAAATATCTTCTCAAGAAGTTTGCACTTGGTGATCTCTAGTAGTTGAGATCATGAGGACATACCTTCCAATAAGAACACCACATGTTTTGGGTGTCATTGTTAGATCCTATCAATGGACATGTGTATTGATCTCTTAACTTTTTATCACTATTAATGTGTATCATTTGATTTTATAATTTGATGCAAGAAAAAAATCATGATAATGAAATCATGTTGAGGTAGCTTGTGTTGGGTATTTCAATGGTGGTATGACATTGGTTGAATGGTTAAGATAGAATTTGTCACATCCAAGTTAAGGAAGTAATATATCTCAGACCTGGTTGATTAGGATGATAGTACCATCATAAATCTATACCCATGGTAGTGAAGAGTAAATAAATCTATTTAGATCAACAAATAATAATGCAATAGAGGACAATGGAATGAGTGTGCATCCCACTTTATGAAATATCTAAAGTCAAATAGATTATATTACATATTATGTGTTTGTGGGTTGGTTGTCATTGATATGACTACTCCTTATCTCTTTAGAGGCCTTGATGGGTTGTGATACTCCACTCTTAGTTTGTGAATACTATTCACTTCTATCGAAATAAGGTCATAGAGGGTCACACATAATATCGTATTCAAGAACCTTCCCTATTCAGGTGACTAGGTATATAAGACATGGTGGGACCCACCGTTGGGGTTCGATATTTTTCCAATGATATATGATCACCAATGGAATAAATAAATTCATATTATTCAAGTTATGAATAATGTGAATTGAATTTATTTTTTATAGTCATTTATTAATATGAAAGTAAATACATGGAAAATATTATATGAATTAATATTAGTTCAAATATTAAAGGTTAATTTAAAATTTTTGTGAACAATAAGTTTAGAAATTTTATCAAGTCTTATCATGTAATATATTTATTACATTACAAGAAAGTTATATAAATTTAAATAATATTTATAATTCAGTACAACAGTCAGAAAATATCATTTATACAGTGTGTTAAATATTCGAGGGTTAGGGAGCCTTTTTGGGTAATTTATTAATACACTATAAATAAGAGGAGAGGCTCTTGCCAAATAATTATTAATGGAGAGCCCTTGAGAGATTCTCTATAATATCCTACTTTTTAGAGAGAGAAGAGCTTGATCCAAGTGATCAGATCATGATCTCCCTCTTGCATCAAAACTATATTGATGTAGTGATTGTCGGGGTGTCAAAGGAATCATCAGATCTCTATTATAGCACCCAAAATTTGATTATTGGTACTGCCACTTATTTTTGAAGCATGTGTGGATGATCTAGAGAAATTTGACTTCATATTCTTCAAGAAACAATCACTGGTGATGAGAATATTTCGAGCATGGCTTCAGATCAGACCAAATATTTTTGGTTTTAATATTTTTGTGATTGATCTTCCATATACATGATCCTATAGTCATATCGTTATAGTGCATCATAGGTGATGATTGTTTTCCAACGATCGCTGGTGAAATTTTTTAAATCCCTATCCCACCGGCTTCCACAGCGCCCACTAATACCTTAATTAATCCACGCTATAACGAACCTACTCAAAAAATTCATACTTTTCATGCCAACTCAACATCACAATATTGACCATTTTGTCCTTATATAATAAGGTTTGAATTGTAAAATTGGTCAATAATTCCTCAAAAATTATTGTGTAAAGACTAATGTTTGATATTTTTAAATTATTGGAACCATTTAACATTAAATATTATTCAATAATTCAACCCATATTTTATAGATAGTCCATAGTTGGTTCAACTTTTTTAAACACATTTATATTTACATTTTTTAAATAAAAAATGAAACATAATTGTCAGATATTTATTTAGTTGGTTTGACTACCATGAACATGAATAACAGATTCAAATATAAATTATACAATACCATGATTGCAAATATGTAGAATACGTGATACATCATTGTAGAAAATTTCCACCCAAAAAAATAAAATCTCTAACCAAAAGTTTCGCCACATTCACACAATTTTTATATTATTTTTCATAGAAATCATTTGAAACAACAATAACTTTGGCCTTATTTTTTCATTGTTGACATTCATAGACCATTCTTCAAAGTAAATAATTTTTTATTGATGTAATATTCTAACTAGTGGCATACAAAAAAAATTTTAGTTTCAAGTTCATACCATTACCTATATAAATTTATTGATAATAAGAGGTGGTTGTGCGTGTATAGGTTAGAAACCAAAACATAATGGGTTTTTGTACTTTCTTTTAGATGGAAAACCTCATTAATAAATGTGCTGTTTTTATTTATTTTATGCATAAATGTTTGTATTTAATGAATATTGTTGAATAATAAGATAGAAAAAGAATGGTTTTGTGAAAATATATATACACTAATCCCCCCTCTCAATCTTCACCAACCTTCATGTGAACCTAATTAGTGTATAGTAAAACTCAATTTATCATCAAAGTAGATAGAACCTCTCATGATCTTGCATTACAGTGTTCGCCAATGTGTTTATATACATCATAGAATAATTGTTTCTTCCAATGCATCCTTGAAATAATAATTCAATACAATTAATAATAATTAAATTTTCCAAAAAAATCCATTAAACATTATGAATACATTAAACTCATTACTCTTCCAATATATTATCATTTCTTAGTATTATTTATTTTCACCATCATTGAATATTGATAAACTCTCTAACTGAAATCCAACTCTACTCTTCTAACCAATTTATAACTCATGCGTATATGATCACCCAAACTCTCCAACTTCCATCAACCAATCAACCTTAGCAACTTGACCATTGGTAATGTTAAATTGATGATGAAATTAACATGTTAATTCATATAAATAAAAAAATAATATAGATATCAATATAAAAAAATTTCCTACCCATATCTCTGACCATGTATTCTCCTTGATTTCATTACTAACATGACTCTTTGATATGGGTTTCAGAGGAATGATATCGATATGCTTGGATAAAGATTCCATAAAACTTCGACATTGTTTTTCATTTTACCTATCATTTGATTATCTTAACCAAAATCAAGATTTTTTTTTTATGATTCCAAGCATCATGCATATGGGAGCAACCTATTTTTCTATTAGAATATCCCACTAAATAAGACAAAAAGAAAAAAAAGTATAATTAATTCATAGTACTGGAAAAAGTGATGTGATATAAATTAACACACTTATAAAAAACCCCAATTTGGGATGAACAATAGTTTTTGATGGATCTATGGTCTATCCTATATTAACAGCCTCTAAAGGATGTGCCTGTTCCAATGCATGCATCAAGCCATCTACATGCAGTGGAGTGGAAGCTGATGGAGCATAACCATTAGATCCTATGCGAATAATAGGAAATAGAGGTAGTTTAGACATGATAAGATACGGATACAATTTCTAAGGATACATAATTGGATATGGATATGGTATAGGTGGGAAAATCCATGTTGGTGATGTAGACATGGTATGAGAAGTAAATCCTGAATAAGATGATGATTGATGCATGGGTGAGAACATACCCAGAGGATCAAGTGGAGGAGGAAAAGGTGTGTTATATGGAATATTTGCTGGTGGGTCAGGCTATAAACGAGTATGATGGTTGATCCGCAAAAATCATTGAGCACCCCCACTCGGACTCATACTAGAAGGCCAAGGAGAGTTAAACTATGGTTCAGATGAATGTCCCTAAAATGTTTTCATAAAGACTAAAGTCCATGATAGTAAATATAATGCAGAAGAAAAATATTACAATTATTATACTCACTAAGGGAACTAGTAGAGGAATACCTAGTTCACGCATCCAGCAATAATTATCAAATAGTTTATTCCTTCAAATTTGTTCAATATCTTTCATAATCTATATAATAATGAAATGTATATTTTTTAGAAACTATTTTCAAAAATTATTCATACAACTTTGAAATAAAACAAGAAATATACAATATCATAACCCATTTTAGAAAATATAATTTAAAACCAATTCATACATGTTTTAAAAACACATTTTAATCCCAGTTTTCTGAATTGAAATAAATATAATTAAATGAAAAATAAAAATAATAAAACAAATACATCATTCAAAACTAAATCTAAATTAAATTAATTACATTAGTTCCAACCATAGAAACTCATATCAAGCTAAACTGAATTAACTATGAACATATATGGTTTCTTCTATATATTACCCACCACTACTTTTGGTTCAACAAAAATTCTCACAATTGGAAAATTTGATTCATCAAATAAAATATTGTGTTTAACACTAATGGATCCATCAATGGTCTCAATTTCTTCCCCCCATCATGAAAAATATGTCTTTGAATTACTACAATAATGAAACTGTAATCAGGCTTCAGATGACCTTTCACATAAAACACTTATTTTTCCATTGATTACAAAATGTATGGTTTATCGGTATCTAGGAAGTGAGTCACGTCAATATCACTAAATCCATATTCATAAATAAATATACCATGTTGTGTCATTTGATCAATCCATTTACATTTCATCATTGCGACTTTCCCATGAGAGTAGTAATCCAAAAAATAATATTTTCTCAACATGTCTACAATAAGACACATTTTGATATCAATGCCTAATATATGATGCACTGTCATAGTATCTCATTATTTTAGTTAACATAACACCATCATTTTGTGTTCTTGTATTCACCATTCGATCAGTTGTAACAAATTTTTATCCATTCATTATTAAAGATTGGCATTCACAAACCTTTGAATTGGGACTAAAATCAAATGCTATTAATTCATAAGAGACGAATTCAATAAGTAAAAATAATACATAAAATATATATTAATAATACAATTAAATTAATATCAATATTTTAAGTTAATTAAATTAATGGTCGTATATTTTATTTTAGCCAAATAGGAAACTCTTTTCTATGAAAATTATCACTCCTTATCAAAGGAAAACATTAATGAACTAAATTTATATATTTTTATGTTCCCTACATAAAATGATAATAAAAGTTTAAGGTATTTATGAATTGTAATATTATGATATAATATATAAATATTCAAATTACTTACGTGATATAGTCATTGAACAAAACATAGTTATATAAGACTGTGTGATGTGCCATATCACGCTCTTTAAGGATCAATATAGAAAATATATATGATCCATGAAATCCTTTTGTTTGGGGAAGATATGGAAATCATGGATCAATTTTTATATACTACTCATCTTCATTTCTCATTATTCGGTTATGTCTTGTGCTCACATCAAAAAAATACATTGAAAAAAAATCCATACATTATTGATCTAAATAACCTCTCACAATGGAAACTTAGAGAGGATTCTTTTCTTGGACAAAATATTTCATTTTTTGGTTATTTATTTTATTAGGATACATACACTAAAAATAAAAATATCCCCCAAGAAGTGTTTTAGTTCGAATATAAGTTGTTAAATGCAGAATGCAAGTAAAAAATGATGGAGGGAATTTTTTTCTCCAACTCACACAAATTTAATGGCGCCTCTTGTTTCATTTTTATCAATAAATACTTGGATAACATTTTATCACAAAGGTATCTATAAAAATTTCATATAAGAATCACCATATCCTATACATTATTGTACAGTTAATGCCAGATTGATATTGGAATCAATTCATTAAGAATGATGTTATAATCATGAGTTTTTTGAGATTTTAGTTTCAAATCCTTATATTGGATCATTTATATATGTTGATGGAATATCCATTATGAACCTTGATATTCTAAAATACTTCTAGATTTTTTTCTCTAAAGGTGTTATCACATAATATTCACAAGTAAATTTCCATTTATTTTCACTGATACACATAGGATTCAGTTCTGGTTGAATAATCCAATCCAAAAAGTATTGATGATAATGTAAGTCATCTTTGGTATTACCCATGATATATAGAAGAATTGAAAGAAAATCTCACATATAATTTTCTCAATGTGAATTAAATATAAATAATGACCTAAAAATTGGTTGACCAATATCAAAACTCTAAAAAGATTCTTTTCTTTTTATAATTTTATGTGGATTCAATGTCAATAGTCTTCCTCTTTTTAGATCTCACATGAGCCTTCCCTAATAAAAGATAGACATTTGAATTTCATAAAGTACATCAGTTCATGTCATATATTTAGGTGGTTTTTCAGTGTCAATAGTATTATAAAACCTCAGACGATTCTTCCTATATTGATTATCCATTGGATATAATTGTCGATGCCTCATGAAACTAAAACTACAATGATATATAAGTCTTAAAAATCAGCATTCTTCATACAAATAGGACACGTTAGTTTTACCTTCATGATTTGACCATACATAGCTTTATTATAAGGGGGATCAATTACAGTCCATAGAAGGGGAGCACATATCTGAAATATATTTTCTAAATAAGCATCGAATGTGAGCACACCCATATCCTAAAGCTAATTCAAATATTTTATTAAAGGTTTCAAGTATAAGTTTATATCACCACAAGGATTTGAAAGTCTTTATATTAGTATACTGATTTAATGGAAAGATTTATTCATACACATCCATTAAGGAAGATTATAAACATGAATAAAAATTGGTCAATTGTAGTGAAAAATAAGCATCTAACCAAATATATTAAAACCATTATAGGATAGACCCAAACTAAAATTACACACCACAGCTATAAAATAAAGATGTTGTGCATGAAATTTATACCATGAAAATAAATTTTATAGATATACCAACTCAACATTATATTTAATTCTATCAGCATTATTCTATCACATATTTGTTGATATTTTACCAGACATGAATAAATTTTGATGCTTGGAAATCAATGGAAAGTTCCACATGTATTTTTGTGGAACACGAGATTGTGTTCCATCTACATTTTCCTTCCCTCAATATGTACTACATTTTTTCATAGACATTAAGGTCTATTGTTTCCTTAAAAAATAAACAACAACCTTTCAGACAAGCATCAATTTTATTAGCAAAGAATATAGGTTGATTAATTAAATTCCATTTCATATAATGATTTGAGGGAATATATGCATCATCCGAAAGAATGTCCTTAAAAAAGGTAATAAAATAAAAAAAATTTGTTTTAGAAATTACATGCATGTTTTTTATATGGTATAACAATATTAAAATTTTCAACTTTTTCATTTTTGTACATTGTTGATATATAGTAGTTCTCACACCATCCATTAATTTTTTTCACTCCTTCAACATCTTCCTCTTCATTCTTTTCCATATTTTTATTGATATTATCATCTTCTTGAACTAGCATACTATATTTTTCATGATGATTTATAAATGTAAATTCATCAAATATCAAATTCTCCATACCTATTCTTTCTTTCTGCTCAAGAGAAATAGAAGATTGTCTCATCTCTCTATAGTGATACCAAACATAATAGTTTGATTGAAATAAAAATTTATTTATGTGGTAGCTAACTTATTATAGAAATAACCAATGTCTTCCAACATAATTATAATATAAAAAATTTATACAACCTCTATATAAAACATTACTAAATGAAAAATCAAAAAACAAATATCCAAATTCCTTTGAAACTCAGTTGAAATACAATTAGTCTGATATATCCATCTTCTATCCATTCTATTATAGGGTAAAATTCATATTCAAATAAATAATGTAAACCATAAAAAAATTATTACAACAAATTTTAATATAAAAGTCATCAAATCATACTAGTATCTATCCAAACAAAGAATTAGAGAAATGACATATGCAATAAGAAATTCCTACAAATAACCAATTAAACGGACAATAAGACATGGAATAGGGAACAACTGATAAAAAATCCATTTAAATACATATTTATTTATGAAATAATTTTTTAAAACATTAATGTGTTGAATATAACATTAATCTAATTAAATATTGTTCTATTTATGATGGAAAAAAATCACTCAAGAATAACAAAAATGTGTCAACCAACATCAAAACCCCGAAACATGGTATAACAATATCATTGAAATTATACCATAATTGATATAAATTTAAATTACTCTCTAATCCTAATATTATAAAACTAAGATTTAGGAAATAATAAAAATATATCCAAAATTTAATAAAGGACATGGAAGCCCAATGTTTTATGAAATATGAAATGAAATACAAATTTTTTAGAAAAAAATAATCTTCTTTAAGCAGAATCAAATAATGTATTACTTTTCTCCTTTCATAAGACCAAATAATATACAATGATCATCCACTACCTCAAATAGTAACTCTTAACTACCAACATCAAAGTAAATTTGGTCTATATAAACATATAGTTTGTATAAATTGTGAATAATATAACTTCAACTAGTATTACACTAAATTATACATTCTTAATCATTGTAATATAATCCATGCTATGATAGTTTTATATAAAAATATTAAAATAATATTTCCATTTTTGATAAAAAAAATATAAGCATCAAAGAGGGCATTTTTATGTGTCTCTCTCAATATATGAAAGTTATCCACTTTTTAAACCTATTTTCCAATATTTTTCCTGATATTTAATGGAATATAGAAAAATAAAAGAATTATATTTAATTTTTGAAGAGGAAAAAATCCTTATAAATAAAATTTTAATGAGGATTAAGTAATATCAAGAGACATGGATAAAATTTTCATTCATTTAGAAACAACTTTGTGCTAAATGGAAATAATAATTTCAAAGAAAACATCAACTTATAGCCAATGAACATGATTTTAAAAAATGAAAATACCTTTTATATTCCATTTCATATAAATATAAAGTGACTAAAAAATCTAGAGTAATTAATAATCAAAAATACCATTATTATGAACATAAGTAATCAGAAATAATAATGAACAATCATAATTTGTGAGAATTATTAGAAGAAATAATGAAAAAAATAAGTGAATATCTCATAATAAAGTTTCAAAATTTGGATCATGGGTATGTAAAAAATGAGATATGGTTGGGAAACATTAGATATATTTTAGATAATCATTTCCTTGTGTTATATTTCTAGGGGAGAACTATGTACACATAGTTCATTTTATATGGGATTTCCATTTAATTGGAGTGTATTTCCATGGGAGCACTATGTCTATATGGTTCAATTTTGATGGTAGAATGACATCCCCAAATTATTCAATCCATGAGAGTGATATATATTCATCAAAATCCACATAATAATTTAAATCATATCAAACATAATTTCACATAGACGAGTAACTAAGTATCTATCTTAAATTCCCACCAAAGTATTCAAGTTATCTCCCATAAATTATTCTCTATAATCACAGGACATATAATAACTCGTAATGAATTAATAAAACAAACAAATTACTATATTAATTAATTAAATTATCAGTTAATATATATTATAAAACAATAATATTGGATTTATTTAAAATTAATGGATAACTAAATTAAAACAACATATATATATATCTCTTACAATCACATTTATTATATAATACTACAAAAATAACAATTGAAATGAACCTTTTTTCAAAATAATTGGGATGGATCTTGACCTAATAATATCTTGGTGTGGTTTTGATACATAGATAAAAATGAAAAAAAATACTCAGCATAAAAGTAGAAGGATTTAGAACTAAGTAATTTGATGTTAAATAAAGTCAGAAAAAAATCCCTGAATAAGGGGAGCACAATAGAGGGTAAGATAAGGTCTCTACTCACTTGGTTGAGGGGAGATTAGGGATCATCAATGGAGGGGGTGAGGATTATGTCAAAGAGGTTATACCAATATTTTTTTAAAAATGTTGGTATAACCCAACCTATATCAATGGTTTTCTTTAAAAACCATTGGTATAACATTATATATACCATTGGTTTGAATAAACTGTTGGTATAGACTAATTCCAGGAAGTCTATACCAACGGTTTCTATAAACCATTAGTATAGATGTGTGGGGACAACCCCATTTTCTAGAAGTTCTGCAAATTGACTAATCATGTTCTTTGATTTTGGAATTAATGTATTAAACAATGTGTACACCAACTAGACATCGTGTATCTCATTAATTTTCCAGGTCATTTGTCTCATGTGGTTATAAACTATTTATTTAACCACATGATTAGTGTGAATTTTACCACTAAATCAGGTAGACTACATGGTGTGTACACCATCTATACACCTTGTAATTTTAAAACCCATGTTTCAGGTTAGACCGATCAATACATGATGTACAATAAATGCACCATGAGTAATAACTACTTTACATGTCATGTTTCTCATGACACATCTAGGTGCAGTGAACTTGGGTACACATTGTGTACTCCAGCTACACACCATGTTACACAATATACTAGATAGAAATATTTGTAACCTCTCAATGGATTATCTAATCATTCTCCATATGTTCATAGTATTTATAAAATAATGAATCCTGAAAAAATAAAATTAAAATTTTGAAAGTATGTTAATTTAAATTTTTTTTAATGAACAAATATTATGGAAATGAAATATCCAACCACTATTGATAATAATAGATCAAATATTAGATAAATAATTATATATTTAAAAGCGACTACTCTAATACAACTTGAAGGTTCCAGACATGGTGAGAGTACCTTATGGGTGAATAACCATTATGGTTTTTTTAGGACTTATTGATCCTTTTTAATTGTGCAATATGTAAACGTCATGACCAATGAAATTTTTCTATATAATATCGATAAAGAAATCCAGAAACCTATAGAGGATCTTTTTCATGTTAAATTTATAATTAATTTAATCAGATATGGACAAATATTATCTCATCTTAGGATCTTTATTTGATGAAGATATTGACCATAGAAAACCATTTTTGGATTATCATCATTGCATATGGAGAAACCAATGTATACCCCCTCTAATGGTGATCCACATGTGGTCCTTTGATCTTCAAACAACACTAATTGAACATTTTGTACAAGCATGAAAGATCAATAATCTCATTCTATTCATCTTGATCTCTTTTAGTTGATTCAGGCTTGAAGGATTCTTTATTTTTCTTCTCATTCTTTTGAGTATGAGAGAAGGAAGAATCTTGAGAGAAAATCTATTGTTCTCAATGATTCTCAATTCTCAACTAAAACTACACAATAGACATAGAAATATATTTATATAGTTATATTTTAGGTTGAAATATAGTTTAATTGTAAAATATACCAAAAATAGTATAATAAATTTTATCTAATCTCATTCCATATAATAATAATATTATTATATTTTATGGGATGCGCTATACGGAACAATGATAAATATTATTTTACCTTCTTAAAAATTAATATTTACCCCCGGATATGATCTTGGTTCATTTATTCTCCTCAACATTTATCAAATACCATAAATAAATATTTATTAAATATTTATTCATAAATAAATATTATATTCACAATATGGAGATAAATATTTAATAAAGATTCAATAAATAAAATAAATATTATATTCACTATATGAAGAATAAATATTTATTAATTATTCATGTAATTAAATAAGTTATTTTCTAATAAATAAATAATTATTTATTATATAGTGAATATTTTTTTCAATAAATCCAAAATAAAACCATTCTTTGATATTGAGAATAATATTTATTCTAATATTTAAATTCAAATGGAATTTAGTTAAGATTAATAAAGACACTTTTTTGTGTGATGCACCGGGCTTCTTTTTCATTGGAATTAGTTGGTCCTTCCTAAATTCAAATGTTGTGGTCTAGTAACCGATCAAGACACCGAAGAGAAAGAAGTTAATGTTGCAATGTCCACAACCGCATATGAGTGCTCACTATGTCATATAATCCCCTTTTTCACAATATCTCATCAAGTAGGTTCCACATTCATGCCACGAACCTATGTGATTGATACATATTTCTTTGAATATATGAAATAAAATCATTGTTACACCATGGAAATAGAATTTACTATGATAGTTCCATTTCAATCAAATGGATATGATATCAAATTATATAAACATGGGAGGGATAAATCCTTCTTTAACTTATTATTAATAACTTTTCATTTTTGATGCACCCAACATACCTCAAACATATAACATCATAGTTTTGGTTAGCATATATAAGTGTGTGAGTCTTGACATGCATTAATAATAATCTTAAATTCTAAATACCACTACAGATTCTCGTAGATAAGAATATATAATGACACATAAACATATGGAATTATTACCAGAGGGTATGTTCATATAATCTACCATCTTGGAGATCACCAAGTGTGAACTTCATGGGAAGAATTATCATCTATTTATGAGTACTCTAACCAGACAGTCAACATTCTATATGTCATATGACCACATGCTATCTGACCATAGAACAATATTAAAGAATATTGTCATAGAATTTCAAGTTTCTCATCATAGTAGGGAACTTCCATAACCTTATCAATGTTATAGATACTCCAGGACATTATTAAATTAAATTCATGTATAAAAATAAAAAATATATAATAAGATGCTTTATTAATATTAAAATCATAAAACATACATGTAATACAAAGTACAATAAATTGGTTCTTGAACACCAACTCCAACATAATAATCACGCCAACATCCCCAACCACAATTATTAAGTAAGGGGGATTTTTGTCCCGAATGTCCAAGGTTAAATTCCTAGAAGATGAAAATATTTTTGATACTATAGGATGTACCATGAAAAAAACAATATATTTTTTGTAGACTTCTTCTTTGGATCTCATTCAAAAAATCCCCTACAAATTTGATCTTTTGGTAACTTTTAATCAGGCCTCTGGGATATTAAGGGTCCTTGGGTTATCCTAAAAGTGACTTAATTATAAGAAGGTATTATTGGGATCTCTTGGTCAAACCCTCAAATGTTATGATCTTTCATTCACACCTAAATGTAAAGTTCATATCTTATCATCAAAAAATGTGATCTAAATAGAAACCATTAGACCTATGAATAACCCTCAAATGTTAATATCTCCAGGTCACTCTCAAATATGACGTCTTAGTATCACCCCATAATATAAGTTTCTCTTATTAACCTCAGATGTGAGGTCCATTAATAATAATAATAATAATAATAATAATAATAATAATAATAATATAATGACAATTCTAGTATATGAAACATATAAAAAATCTGAATTTATTTCCATTACCTAATCCATTTATGCTTTTATTTTCACTTCCACTTCCATTAAAAAATATCCAATGCATAAAAAAAGTTTTACATGTTTTAAAACATTAATGATAATTAAAAAAATTGAATATTCTATCATCTAAGAAAACATGTGTACTATTACCAAGATCAAGTTGAATATCAAAATTGGTTTAAATTTTCCACAAGACAACAATAAAAAATAACAAACACGCCTTAAGACTAATTAAATAGGGATGGATAAATGAATAAAATGTCCACAATTATCTCTACTAAAGATCATATTTTCATTGAACCCATTTAGAACAAGAACATCTAAAATAATTGTTTTAATATTCTTTTTATGTCAACCTCTACCACCATTGAAGACTATATTTTCATTGAAATCATTTAAAAATAGATCATCTTGAATGATTTGTTTAAGAGTAACTTTAGTTCTACATATAATTATTTTAATAAGGTAACTTATAATTGATATTTCCCTATTAATTGGTTCATCCCTAGGTCTTATTCTGACATATACAAACTGTCTTAATCTAGTCACAGTCATCTTCTCCTCAATTGGAGCCAATCTAATTTTCATTAAAACTCATTCATTTCTAATCTTATCAATATTAGTATGTATATATTTATATATTAACATTTTTATCTCTAGTTGCTTATTTTTTATTCAAGGTTTCCCATTAAAGGAAAATACTCACTACCATATATAATAGTGTGTCCAATAACCATACTATAAAATTTACTCTTCAATTTGAAAGAGATTTTATAGTTATAAAGCACACCATAATATTTTATCTATTTTATCTATGCAGTTTTTAATCCTATGAGATTCATATGTGTTAATATCTACATTAAATTATAAACATGATCAAAAATATATAAAAAATTCAACTTTTTAATTTTTTTTCAAATTTTGGAACATATCATCATGTAAGTTTTAAGTTAGTTCTTGTAGTCCAATTCAATTCCAAAATAGTCAAAATATATCAAAAATTTAAAACACTAATTCTATAAAAAAATAGAACGAAGACTTAGCTACACAAAATGACATATTTAATGCTTCACCATTCAAATGAAGACATTGTTCAATCATCCAATTAATTTCTTGAAGTGTAGATTTACAATTAGCACTAATTAAAACCCTAATCTGATTCAAAATTAGATGGAAAGAAGATAAGACATAAGATAAAAATATGTAAATTTAAATTTTTATAAAAATATAAAAAAATAAAAAAATACGTTCAATAGACATGAGAAAAAATGTATGAGAAAAAAATAAAAAATACTATAGATTAACTTTTGTATGAAAAACATTTCTTTACTTATTGATAAAATTTAGTGATGTTATAAATACCCTAAATAGGAGTATAACATTTAATACTACAACATGACAAATAAGTAAATTTTATATGGAACCATTCTCTAAGATCCCCAACATAACATATACCAAACATAAACCATGTATTTTCAACCTTTTCATTGATCTTCACAAAAATGGATTTCTAGAATATTATTTGTAAGGTAGATAAAAAACATTAGAATATATCTTTTAAGAATCTATTTGAATTGGAAAAAAATTATCAACCCATGACAAAATAATTAAACATATACACTAGTTTTTCTCCAATTATAGTAAGATAAAATTAAATTAGTCCCCAAAAATATTATAAAGTGGTTCATGTACTAAAAGTAAGAAAAATAAAAATTTATTATTATTTGTCATTGTAAGTCATGATATCTGGATAATGAAGCACATAATTAATGAACCTTATTTGTTAACAATACTAAAATGATGGGGTATAATAAATAATACTATTATTTATTTTAAAATTAGTGATTAGGTAAAATTAAGTAATGTTTATAATTATTTTATTTTTCAATGATCAAAATCCATATAAAATATATAATCCATACAATTATATGAAATTGATAGATATACATTTATATTATAAACATCTTTAAGTATTCGTGATCAAAATATTAGAAAAGATAACAATTTTTTAAAATAATTTTATCAATGTGAAGAAAATTTTTCTTCATTATTATGATAAATAAAATAAAATTGGAAAACATTATGTGTAGCATAATGAAACTTCATTTATTTTTACCTAATAAAATTAACATAATGTGGACAAATCAATAATTTATTATTTTAAAGAAAGGTATTTTTTATTCTCTTTCTCTAATCTCATTGCTTGAGAGAAACCACTGTTGTGCCAAAAAAAAATTCCAAACCCACAGGGCATTAAATAAAAAAATCTTTAAAATGGATACATTAATGAAAAAATGGGTATTAAATTAAATTAAAACTTTCTTCTAATTAGGATTCAAAAACACATCCCATTGCTATTAATTTTTCTTGGGACATCAGTTCGGTCACTCTGCTTCCATCATCGACCCCGGATGGGGGTGTGGGGACAGATCCCCTATGGTATAAACTTGTTTTGTTGGGAAAGGGTTTTCCTAATTTAAATAAGTCATGTTGTAGTTTATAAACTCTGGTTTTTGGTATTATGGGTTTTATTTTCTATTATGGGAGTCCATAGTCGTTATAAATAAAGGCTTCGACTGGATTGAGGGACAAGTATTATTATTCCTCCTCCATCTATATATCTAGTACCATACATCTTTACTTTTATATTAAAGAGTCTGTTCCTAGTGATCTGTTGGTGTGAGAGACTTATCATTTGGTCCAACCTTCTAATATCATCTTAAATTATGGGATAAATGAATTTGGAGATGTGACACAACAAGTTTTAAAAACTACTAATGAATATCAATTTTATTATTGCATCGATCCAATTCAAGTGGGGTAAAGTAGAATTCTGGGAGGTAGTCTCACATATAGAGAAAAACCCTGATATTATGATATTATAAAATGATTTTACTCCATTTTATTAGATTAATGTCTTACTAAAGGCACAACCCATGTTGTCTGACACTATGACCACAAAACCAAAAATTTACATACACCATGTGCGACTTGGAGTAGGGGACCCATGCATGGGATATGAAAACCCATAATTACTACTCTAAAATGAAAAATTGAAGATCTCAGGATAATCCATCATTCATGGGATCTATAGAATAAGAGGAGGGAACATGATAAGAGGGATCAAACTTAATACTAGAAACCATTTTCTATCTTGGAACTCCAAATGTTTATGATGTTGTTATAGGGTGAAGAGTGATTAATGAAGACAATGGAGGAATATGACACTAATATCTTTTTAGAAGACTTAATATAAGACTATGGATAATAAATATATGTTTTAATTTACCAATAATATATTATTTATTTTAAATATTAGGTTTCTTGGAGTCCATGAAAACTTGAGCTGTAAAGGGAACAACATATTTCATTAAAAATAACTAGGGAATGAACCATAGGGAGATGGTGGCATGGAATGATGAGAAACTAGCAGGGGAATATGGAATGAAAAATAATTAGGTGTTTAACAGGATTTTTTAGTGAATATTACTGATATAAATCAATGTGATTCAACCACACTTTTACAGTTATAGGTTGTTGTATAAGTGTTAGAGATCCGGGAGGATATGATGTGGAATCAAATGGTAGTGATCCAGATACAGAATTAGACCATTATTTAATATGATTAGATGCACATTGATCAAGGAGAATAATTTCCAAGTATCTATTAGTGAGATCTATGAATATGTATCCCTCATTTGGAACTATATTTATGAATACATGAATAGAAAAAATTGATAGAATAATTCTTAGTAAGTCAGCTTTATCTCAGGTAAAAGATATAAGAATATAATGGAGTGGTTAGTTTAAAAACTCTCTATTATTCTTCTTATTTTAAATATATTATAAAAGAATTTTTCCCCTAACTTTGTTTAGTAAAACTCTTCTGATATTGGCACCAAACACATATGCCTTATAATGACTTGCCTAAGGATGTTATAAATGAGAAGAAATATTATAGCATGGGTATAAAAGAAACTAGGATTCCATGACTAAATGCATCACCCATTGGTTCAATGTTCAACATGCACATAAAATTTGATGATATTATATACATGATGAATACTTATCAATAAATGTTTTTAGGTGAGGAAGTTTTCACAGTGGGGGGGGGGGGTGCTTGCTTTTATCAAAATTCACACTTGACTATATTTTCTCCTAAAATACATTTACTAGTTTTTATAGTTATTTAGGAAGATTCAAAGCGGTAAAAAATTCAACTTATAACAATAGTTTTGAAAAAACTGTAAATAAGCACTCTATCTTGTGGTGTGAAACCACTTGCTCGATGCTACCTAGTTCTTCATGCAGAAGATTCTAGTGAATATTTTAAGAAAAAATGTGTGTTGACACTTTTTAATGTCCGTACAATGGGGTTGTTTCTATGTGGTACCATGAATCTAGCATAAAAGTTCCAAATATATAATAAGGTACTACAAGATGAACATGATCCCTTCCATGGTGAATTTACATGGGTAAATAAATACAAAAACACTAATCAGTTTCTTTTCCATGGTCTTGAGGACATGACTAATTTCTACGGTGCCATGAGTGGTTGAAACTAAGACACCACAAGTACCATTTTGAAGGCATTTCACAATAAGGGAAATTGAGGAGGACCATGTTGTAGTTTAAATAAGCTTTAGGAATATTATATAATAGCATATATGGTTCATTACTTGTGGAATATATCATAGAAAACAAGGACGATTAGGTGGGTTGTTAGGGTTCCTACAAGATGAATAAAGGAGAAACTTTATAAAGAGAGGATGGATCTGGTGTGGGGGACATGAATTATTCTATTTAGAGTAGTTTAGTCAAGAGGATTAGGAATGAGTAAAAGGGGGACTCTCTAGTGACACATTTTACATCTTCTCTCTTCTCCTATATTCTTATTATTCTTCCTCATTCATTAGTATCTCTATCCTTACATGGTTTCATTACTTTTATAAAAGGAGTTGGTTCTTAGTGACTTATTGGTGTGTGGGATGTATCATTTTTATTCATATAAATATTTAATGTTGAATTGAAACACCTATGACTTTTGGTATTGGGGTTTTATTTTTTATTCTTAAGTTATAGAATGTTTGAGTTTTGTTTCAGAAAGTTTTGATAGGGTTTCAAGAGGTTTTGGAAGTTTTTTAGAGGGTTTATGTTTAGCTCATGTTTTGGTAAACCCGTGAGGATTCCCTAGTTAACCAAGAAAGGTGGAAGAGGGACTCGTAGGATTTGAATGATTGGACCATGTTTTGGGTAATCCGTGTGGTAATTGTGTGACTTCAATAAATTTTCTTCAGTGTTGATTCACACAATTGGTGCAGTGTTTGTCAAAATGTGCACATAGATAGAGAGAAAATGAAAATTGGATTTCAAACCTTATTTTTTCTAGTAATACTCATTATTATTATTATGGATAAGTAACTCAAATGAGGGGATTTCTTTGTGTAATTTTGGTGATTCACTTCACTTCATATCTTGATTTCTTTAAATCATGAATCATTGGTCCTAGAAATCAAAAGAATGGTTTCTGTTTCATCTTCTCATCAATCCACTTCTCATTTTCTCTTAGGTGGAAACCAAGTCCAAGTATAAAATTCCCAAATCTAATTATTAGGGTATGTTTTGATAGGTATTTTTTAATAATAATTTGAGGAGGTTTTTTATGGGACTAGTTTATGAGGTCATGGTGTGATTTCATCTTGGCGGTCCTATTTTAGGTAGGTGGATTCACACTTTCTCTATATTTGTTAAGTACTTGAAGGTTTATTTTTTATGTTAAATTATTTTCTTAACAATTAACAATGATTGGAAAAAACAAGGTTAAAAACCCACCTTTTGTAAAATATTTTTAAAAAAGGCTTTGTGTAGAACCCACAACATGTTTGATAAAATGCCCATTTGTTGATTTGGTTTTAATGTGATGATTTTTTAATGCTATAAAAATAATATTGGTTTTAGTTTCATTTTTCATTAATGCATATGGATTTGGGATATTATTGATTTGTAATTAGTTATCATGCTGATTTGTGGGAACTTTTTATTGAATGGGCTGGGATTTCATTCATTAAATACATATATGAGGCCTTACTAGTTTGGACTTGGATATTAGTATTGGAGCTGGGGAATACTAGATTATTCCACTAGGTGATGAATTTCGACCAGAAGAGTGTTTTTTCACTTGTGAATTGGTCAATTCACTAAGTCCTATTTTAATAGGATATGCATTGGGTGGGTGGATTGAATGAGTTTCATATATATGACATTGGTGGGTTGGTTATGGTGTGTGTTATTTTATGTAAATAATGGACTTCAAAGGAAATGATGATTTTTGAATGATTTTATTATAATTTTTTCTTATCTTATTTGAGGTATTCTGCTTCTCTCCTATTTTATATAAATGTGAGCTAACTTTTTCTTATTTAAGTATCATGTGAGGAAATCCCCTAGTATATTTCCTACAGAGTTGATACAATCACCACTTGCATTTGAATCCTGGTGCATATGTAGTTATATTCCATATGATATTGTTAGGAGAGAACCTCTTATATGCTAGTGGTATGTATTGATGTTGTGGGTAGGATAGAGCTAGGAACCCAGTGGTAGTTATATCGTGGAGTTTGGAAGTGCACCATGTGGGAACCATTTATTTCTTTTTGAGTATGCTAGTCCTATTTTCATTTTACTATTATCATCTATTGTACTCTGATTATTGTTATTGGTTTTATATATTGGATTTTGGTCTTTTGTTTATTCATGAATCATGTATTAGACATTGTCTTGGAGATGTATCTAGTAGGTTGTTATATTTGCAAGGAAAAATTGTTCCTCCATGATTTCTTAATTCTATCAACATTTATTTACAGTCTTTGGTGTCTGGGGAATGTCACCTAAGGCTAGTGGAATTACTATCCTTCCCAAACCAATGGGTCATGTCGGGGTTTTAAAAATGGTATCAGTTTGGTATGGTTTGTCAATTAGGATAGTGGGTGAGGATAAATGATGTGTTATAACTTTAAATATAGAGCATAAAAAAGGTATATCTAACCACTTAATTATGAACATTAATTTAATGAGGTGGTTCTGGATTGAAAAGTGTTGTGAAACACTTCTTATTTGGTCATCACCTCACCATTTTAGGTTTATCCAATGATAGTTATATATCATGAATTAGTAAAGATATGTCCCACTAGGTTTTCAATATACGCATGGTGTCTTAACGGTTATACATTGGTCTAAAGGGTAACATGTTGACTTTGATTGTTGGAAATTTTTGGCTGTGATTTAGATGAAATTGGGTGTATATATGGAATGATTTTAAAAACATGGTAAATATGGATTGGATTTCTGTTACATTTTCATTATTTCTTGCATTGTGTTGTTTAATTCCTTGTGTTTTGGAGATTAAAGTAACATGGAATTTTTATGGCACAAGAAATTAATTTGGTAATGTCACTAATGATATGTAATTAATTAAATGGTAATTAGAATACATGTTATTTTAAGAGAATCTTAACAATTCCAGAATGAGTACTTAAATGAAAATTTATATTTTTTCCATCCTTTTTGGTTAATTATCTCTGACATGTCTATAATATTGAAAACCTTTCCACATGTTTTTCTGTGAGTTTTTTATCATTTCATTTTAATGTTTTTTTTACATTCCATGTTTTTATTTAAATTTAAGAATATTAAATATCAGATCATGATGACTGTAGTTAGAAAAGGCATGCTAGAATTTGGGATATTATTATTTTTATTAATTTAAAAACACAATAATAATTAGTGAATCATATTTAATATAACAAGTGGCATAGAAAGTAAAATTATATTATGTTAAAAAGGGATAACATGAAATAATGTTAATACGATTTTTCATTATTAAAATTGTTAGGTTACTGGTTATAAGAAAATGTTAAAATCCATGACATATTAATGATAGTTGTTTAATTTTTTTGTTATTTGAGAATGATTTATTGGTAAAAATTCCACTTGTAAAAATGTTTAACCATAGAACATAATGACATAAAATATGGAAGTAGAGTATATATGACCCTAACTTGTTGTATTTTTAGATGACAAATGATTCTACATGGTTAAAATATTTTTAACATGACATTAATGGTATTTTTATTCAACTGGTTTATTGATCATGAATTGATATTAAATTTGGTATGCTTTTCATACATATGAAATGATCAGTATACATCATTCAAGTGTTGTTTATTAGTCATTACATGATTTTTTTTCTTGTTTTTATGTGATCTGGTTTGTTAAAATATGTTTTTTTTGATAAATAGGCTTTCAAATTAAAGAATGTCATGGACATGGTTTGTTTTAAAAATTCTTTCTAGATTTAAAAAAGTTTTATAAAAGGATTTTTTGTGATGTTTTATGAATTTTTTATGGTATTTTGGGTTGAAGAATCCTTTAAAGAGTTTTCATTAAATGGGAAATTGGGGAAATTATTGAGGAAAGGAAACCTTTCATTATTCTAAATCTATAATTATATACTTTGTAGATTGTTTTTTTTTGTAAAGATAATATTGTTACATTCTATTTTTTAAGGATATTTTATGAAAAAGGGATTTTGAAAATTATTTTTCTAATATTAAAATTTTACAATAGTTTTTATAGTGGGTACTTATACAAAGAAATGTTGAATAAAGCCATTTTAATTGTTTGGGAACTTAATAACTTTTCATTTGGTTTTCTGGGGAAAGTGGTAACAAGGTAAAGTGGTGGGTGGAAAACTTATGTTGAATTTCTAGAATGGGTAGTGGTTAATTATTGTTCCTAGTAATTATGTTTTTGGATATTTTCTAAGGGAAATAGTGGTGTATGTTGTAGATTTTATGCTTTTTATTCTTGTTGTGCATGTTGTTTTGGTTATTATTTTTTACTTATTTTGTTTATTGGGTTAATAAGGTTGGATGTTGTTGTTTCTTGGTAGATATGATAACTATAAGAGGAAAATAGATATTTCAAGTGGATATGATGTCTCATTGGAAGAGAATTATTACAACTAACACATAAAATGATATTTTGGGAACTATATTTGTCACCATTCACAATTACACTAGACATAGTCTATCTTTGGTGAGATTTTATGTATTATAAGTTCCTTAATTGTAATCTGGGGAAGACAGTGGTTGTTAGAATACAATTTTATATTGCTTGTTATGCATTTCGAGTAACCCTCATAGATTCTAATGGTGGTTATCATCTTTTAAAATGGGGATATAATGTGAATTTGGTAGAATTAGAGGCTTTATAAGTAGATTTGGAAACATTATCTTTTCGATCACTAGCTGTACAGGATGAATTATAAGTTTGATTAAAAGGATTGGGAAATATTGTTTACCTACCATTTTGGGAACCAATATGGGTAAAATTTCTATGTTTTGTGAATTTATTCAAGAGTAGTTTACATATGGGTAACCCCTTTGAAGTTTTATGGGATATGGGTAGGTACATGGTCATTTAACTGGAATTAGAAATGAGTGAGGTTTTTTCTTAAGTACCTTGAGGACTCTTACCCTCTATGCATAGTGGGTTACTTCCAATATCTTGTCCAAAACTTCACATGTCTTCTTTGAATATGTCTTACAATTGACAACCCAACCATAAAAATCACGTAATTACACGACTTGATGAAAATAATTCATTAGATACATTCCTATGAAATTTTAGTTTCAGGGCATTAAATAACTGGGACAAATTATTTAATAAAAAATACCATGCCTTAATTATCCAATGGAATTTTTTTACCCCTAAATAAGAAAATAATTAATTTATAATAATTATTCAACATCTACAGAAAATTATCCACACATTCTATTCTTCTATACATATCATTTGTAACAATATTTTTTATAATTTTGGGAAATGGAATCATAAAAAATAGTGTGCTCAAATGCTTGGTAAGGGAAAGTGTTTAGCTGGAGCTATCATAGAATGAACAAGGAATAAAATAAATGATAGTAAAATAATAATATATAAATAATCATTTGAGTTTGAAAACAAATCCATGGAGGATATAAGAATATAAATAATCCAATGGATAACAATAACTGAATTCATGGTTATGGAATACATGACTCGATATATCTTTATATTTACTATCAATCCCTCATCCATGAAATCATTATTATTGTCAAATTTTTAAAAAATAAAACATTCTTTCATTGGGAAGGCATGCACCAAATACTCATACCTTTTGTATTATGAGTCCAAATGATGCATCAGAGGACTACATAATATATGTAACCACCTATTACTTCATTAAATATAATAAATTCACTATGTTAAAGATATTAATTACAATACAATTAATAATCAACCATCTATATAAATCAATAAACATATGTATTTAGATATAAAAATATGGAACATAAATACATTACAAGTCATTAAATTGGATAACATAGACATAAGTCATCCAAAAAAATAAGTATGGTTAAACAATACATATCCTAAGTTTAACATAAGGAATGTCAAAGGATGTTGACATCGATTAAAAACACCTTTGAAATATTAAAATTTAAATAAAACACTCATTAAAACAAATAAATATTGAATCATGATATAATGTTTCAAATAGGTAGTATATACACCATATAAAATAAGGTAGTTTCATAAATCAAAACATGTCTCAAAGAATGAAATTTAGAGAAGAAACCCTTACGAATTTGATAAATCGTGAATCAAAACACCATGAAAGAGGAAATAAGAATAGAAAAATTGAAGATAATGATTAGATAAATAATAACGATATGATACATCAAATAGGTAGTCATTAAACTATAAAAGGAAACATGGTGCACATTATGAAACACACCTCAAGGAAATCAAAAATTGAGAAAAATAACCCTTACGGTAAAGGTAATGTAATAATAAAAATAACACAAGAGGGTTACCATGAAATGAACATTAAAATATCATGAAATAAAATATATTCATTATAATTTAAGGAAATTATGGAATTTAATACATCATAAATAGAAATTATGGTGTGTAATATTAAACTTTCTTTATGGAATTGAAAATAAAGACAAATAACACTTACAGATTAGGTAAAACATGAATACAAATAAACATGAATAAATAAAATAAATTTTTATTTTTATTTCCAATTAATTACATGAAAAATATTTTATAATAATTTCATGGTATTTAAATATGAATAAAACTGTATAAAAGGAAAAATGGTTCATAAATACAATATGCCTCAAAGAGTGGTAATTAAAACTAAGAAACCCTTACCTTAATTCTTGCATAGTCTAAATGATATCTAACATCCTATATAAAAAAATAAATATATTAATAACCTATTTTATAAAATTATTCAAATATATTTACCTTTATACACTTCATTTAGAACCATTTATTAAAATTATTGTAGTTGGTTATAGTTCATTTTCATTATCGATTGCTACAAACTCTAATTACTTATTTCATACTAGTTTTATAATGGCCTCATAATTTATTTTTTATTAAAAAAAGTTCATAATTTACATACTATAAAAGATAATAGAATCATTTTTTTTAATAATTCATCATATCATATTTTTATTTTGTGAATGATAATGTTATGGTTTATGAAAATGAAAATTGTGAAGAACTAGTTTTGGTGTGATTAACAATTGAAAGGTGATATATTAATAAATATATTGAATATCAATAACTCCATTATATAATAATTAAAAATTATTAAATAAATTATTATTACATGATATTATCATTATATAATATTCCTTATTCATTCATAATGAAATATTATAACATCATTTGCATAGGTGGTAAAACGGATCCAAATGAAAGCATGTAATAATGATTTATTGAGTAAGGAATTGTTTTTATGTAATGATAATATAAAATTTTTTGAAGAATAAAAATTCCAAAAATATCATATATATTAATTAAATTAATTAATAGAACCATCCATGAATGGGGTGACGACAAAGGAAATTTTACATTTGTAGAGGTGGTAGTCCACACGTACGAAAGATTAATGTTTCCATTTCCCAATGAATGGAGTGGAATGAAAGTATATGATAAAATTTAGTTTAATAATCATAATTTATAGATATATAAGATATTTAATCATCAAATCCATCCTTTTTACCATCCCTAATAGGTGGTGGCCAAAAGATGAACCGCATTGCTTCATGGAGGCGATAGTACACACATAGACACAATCAATGTTGTTTTATTTTTATACATGGATGGAAAAGGATTTGATATTTTTTTATAAACTAATATAATAAAATTTCAGTATATTATTAATAATTATTTCATTATATTAGGGTGTATTGAAAAACAAATTTAATAAGAAGGTTAAGAAGAAAATACCAAGGAGTAAGAAGTTCTCACATTGCGAACTTAAAATTTCTCTTTGATATCTCCCAGGAAATGGAGACTTTAGGATAACTAATTAAGAAAAGTCTTATGATCATGAAAATGTAATATACAAGGAGAAAATTAGAATACTTTTAGGAGGAAATTATAATTAATAGGATTACCATGAATTGGTGGAAGTGTTCTCCGTTTATAAGTGAAGAGAAGGGTAATTTTAGAAGTACCCATTACATTTCAAAAATGGTATGCCAATATTCAAGGGTAAAATGATCCAAAAGTTAGAAATAATGGAATTTTGGGTGAGATATAGTCTATCATGACTCATCCATTAATCTTCACACATGTTTTATACATGACTAAAATCTTGTACAACTATATTTTTAGACTTTTCCATTTTGGTGTTTTACATTGGTAATGAGTTTTTACCTAAGTGATTATTTTTTATGTATAGCAATAAAAAATAATTTATTATATAATTAAGAGATAATGATTCTAAATATGATATATATTTTATTATATAATTTCTTTGTGTAACAAATTAATTTTAACATTAGCGTATATAACGCGTAAAGACCCATTTTTTTAAAAAAAAAAAATTTTAACCATAAAATTTATTTATAAGAAATAATTGAACATGTATTTGGTTTTCATGATATAAATTAGTTTATTAAAAAAAATAAAAATTATGTGCCTTTAAAATAAAATCAAAACCAAATTTTACATAAATAATATTTAACTAAAAGAAATGATAAAAAATAGATTCTTTTATTAGAAAATATTACTTATGTTAATAAATTGTTAAACATCGGTTTTATAAATTCATTAATTTATTTTTAAAGATTTATTTTTTTAATACTTAAATTCATTAATTAAAAGGATTTATAAACTTCTAGTAATTTCTTATATAATTATACGGTCATAAAATTAACATTTTTGGTAAAAAACTATATCGTCACTATTCACCTAGAATAATGTATTTTTGAAAAATCACAAAATTTTACACTAAGGTAACAAAGACATGATAGTTCTAAAAAAGAAATTTATTTTTTCGAATTAAAATTCTAAAAATTGATAATTTTACATCTAAATAAAATCATAAAAATATACTGAAAAATAATTTCATTGGAAAATTTCCATTTAAAAAATATTAACTATTATTATTATTAGTTTATATTAATTACTAATCCAATTAGTTCCAACATATTATTCACATTTATAGTATATTTTATACATAATATATTTAGTATCCTAAAATAAATCTCATAAAATCCAATTTTATAAGGGTTACATTCTAAATCATGAATCATCCTTATTAGTTACTTAGTTACACTAATTGAATTTTTCGAATGTATTAGTAATAATAATAACCATTATTTTTTATTTCTACATATATTTCATAATTTTTGTTTCATCTATTTTTAACCTCTAATTCTATGGATATATTTTAATGATTATATATTGTTTTGAAACTCGATGTGGTTCAGTGTTTTATGTATCAAAGATATCATACACATTTGGATTCAAAGGAAAATATTTAATTTAAAATCATGGGGTGGTAAATTCTCCCTACATTAAATAAATTGTGTACTCAAAATTTATATTATCACTCACTGATAAAATTAAGGGTCTAAAAAATATTGGCATATCTCAGGGTATATTTTCAAATGATGTGTCTAATTTAACATCTCAGGGTTGACTAGGAAATACATATTTTCCTTCCATAATGTAAACTAATTGATTCATTTTTCCTTATAAACTCATTTATTTTTTTAAATTTTATCATGTATGAAATTGATTCTTCTTTTTTCATCATCTTTATCACCAGAACTTCTATGAGATTTCATTCTTCTCTTATTTCACGTGTTTGAGTATTCGACTACATTCACATTGTTAATCATAATTCATGATAGATTAATAGAAATAACCATATGATACTTCACTCTAGATATTATCTTGTTAGGTATCTAATCGTGAAAGTCATTGAATTATACATGACATTCATTATTAACTTGGATCCTTCAATATTGAATGATTACTAAAACTAAAAGGACTTAATGGTTATTGATAAACAATTAACACCACAATAAAATTTTTTTATGAAAAAATAAACCTAAAAAAGTCTTAATATTTGAATTTTTTAGATGATCCTTCAATTAAACCTAAATCACTATTGATTCAATCTAGGTTTTTCGGTATTGATTTCTCTCATATTCTTTAAAATAATAAATCCTTCAAAATTTCTTGTAAGGAGAATGTGATTAACCAAATAATATCCTCAATGGGTGTCTAGATGAGTGTACAGTCTTAGGCCCACTCATTTTGTACCAAAGTGAAGATTGGGTAAATACCTAACTATATTTTTAGGGTGATTACTCATAGGCGCATCTATGACACATCCACACCCACTTTATAGTATCCAGACAAAGATGTAATTTCTAGGAAACCACACAATATGAACTTTACCAAAATATCATGATTTTTTATTTTATTTAAACATGTCCTGTAGAGTTATCCCTAAGGTTTAAACTAAAATTATATAATCTTAACCAATAAAAAATAAAAAATATTCAATATTACCTCAACCAACCTAAATGTATTATATATACCATTAAAATTATGATAATCCATAACATATCAACTATAAATGAAATTTAAAACTCTTAAATTATCCTTAACCTATGATATACTACTCTGTACATTAATCTAAAATATTCTTTGATATCAACTAATACTACTTGGATATAACTATCCCATAATTAAACAACATGAAGAAAATATTTACAAAATTTCCCATTACCTTTTAGGTTTAGTGTTTTAGATAATTATAAGAAGTCATTATTTTTTAGGAAACCCATTTGAACCCTAATGGTTGATTGAAAGGGGTTAAATGGTGTGCAATCACTGACATCAACTACACTGTCTTCAAACAGTCCCCAATGGGTTTTGTTTGTGGAGTTAGAAACACCCAACGACTCTCATATCCACAAATAATCACAAACCTACTTTACAAATGTAGGTATTCACTGGGTATCTTGAAAAAAGAAACATAATAACTCACATTGGTTGAGAGGATGGGAAGTCGAGCTCATAGAACCCTTTTGGGGGAAACTATTACCTATTCAGTGACTCTATTATAGATTTAAGATATGTTCATGGATCCTTTGTTGATTCCCAAGTATGCATACACTGGTCACCTTGGATTAATGATCCATTATGACTAAGCATGGGTTTGGAATCATCTATATGTATCAGAGGTTCTCCATCGATTAGGATATATATATGTATCCAAGGTTCCCTCTCAATGGTACCCTTTTTATGAATGGATTAGAGATTCTTTGGTTATTTATTAGGACGTTGCTGTTTTTAAGCCATGCGATGAGGTGCTCTGGAGTTTACCATCATCCAGGGGGACATGATTTGTTTTGATGTTATGATTGAACCCATAATATGTTCTTCCTATGTATTCTAATGAGTTTAATTAGAACCCATGTATATTGGTGAAACTTATCAGGGCACATAACCGTTTAAGGTTATGTGAAAAGGACCCAACCATGTATTTTAACATCACATGAAAAGGAAAACAAGAAGAAAGGTGACTAGTCAAAGATGGTGTGGGACTTACACTAAGGTGGCCTAAGGGATCTGAAAGAGATGTGGTATCTATAGGTTTTGGGTGTAGTGTAGGAATGTAGTGGGGCATGTCCAACATTGCTTTTTTCGTGATAAATGAACAATCTGAGATTTAAAAAATTATAAATGTCATTATATATGGAATTGAATCAAATAATATATATAAGGGATAGAACTTCAAAACTCGAGAGAGGATCATCACTTATTATTTATAACAAATTTAATTAATTAAATAATTAACTTGTAGGAATTATTTCCTTTTTAATGGATTTTACAATAGATCTGTATTGTACCATCATTGAGTTGTAGGAATCAAGAGTAGATTCCATCAAGTGGTGATCCACATGTGTTCTGCAAATATCTTAACATCATCGTAAGAATCTTTCAGTGCTAGCATAGAAGATCCTATCTCTTGCATATTATGTCTTTGATCACCTCTAGAACTAATTCCAATGAATTTTCCTGTATCTCTCTTGAATTTAGAGTGGGAGGTGGAGGAAAACTTCTCTATATTCTTGGGATAATTCATAGAGAATTGATCTCTATAGGGCTTGAGAGGATCTTTCAAATCTGATGTGCACAACCTAACAAATGAATTGTCTCTATTAGAAAATAATATAATTTGGTTTATGTACTAAAAGGTTTAAAATAAAATAATTTCATAAGTTCCCTTTATTATTTATTTAATCCTTGAATAACCCCATGTCAAATAATAATAATACTAATATTATTATTTCTCGACATGCACTTAACATGTGAATTAAATTAAATATTATTTAATCCAATAGTATTTAATATTTATTATTTTTTACCGGACCTTTAAACTTGGTCTTCCATTCCTCTACAATATTTTTTAGGCATTGATAGTAAATATTTATTTATTAATTAAATATCAACGCATTATTCTCTAATAAATAAATAAATATTATATTCAATAAATAGAAAATAAACATTTTTTAAATATCCATCACACATTATATTCTCTCAAATAAATGGTGACATAATATATACGATCAATTAAACATGAATAATTATTAAACCATGTGTGAAAATAATATTTATTCAACTTGTAAAATAATAAATATTAATATTATTATTTAACTGAGATTCTGGATACACTTAATGTGTGACCCTCTAGGCCTATTTCTCAGTTTATTTACGAAAAGTAGTCTAAAGTCAATGGTTAGTGTCTAAGAACATACCAAGGCACACATAGAGAAAGAAACGAATGAATCTATAATATAATATCACATACAGACACCAAATCTGTAATATAATATCTTTATCATGATATCTCTAATCAAACAGGTTTCATGCCAGTGCCATAAACCTATGTTCTCAATGTCTCTTTCCTTGAATTTCTGAAAAATAAACATTCCTATAGAACAACAAGACCATGGATTAATTTGGATATTTTATTTCTATCAAAGGTCCTGAGATATTAACTTCCATTAAAGAATAAAATGGAAAATCCTTTCTCAGATTTTTCATTAATGAAATATTACTTGTGACGCACCCAACATATCCTACCTAACCGTGAAAATATTTCATCACATTTTTCATCAATACATAAAATTACACGACTCATAATAATCATTAATAGTAATTTTAAAGTCTAAGGATCAATAAACACATCTGAAAATAGGACCATCCAATGAAACAAATAAATATGTATTTCCTACTTGCGGATCTTGTTCTCATAATATCAAACACTGGATATTACCAAGGGCATGCACCCTGAGAAGGTGCCTCAATGTCCTATGAGTCTATACCCCTGATACCCACTATAATTTGTGTCCATAAAATGATATTATCCATCTATAGAACATATATTTAAGAGAAATTGCAAATCACTTCTGGGTTCTTATAATATAGGGGAACTACAATGACCTTTTAGCATGACAGCTACTCTTAGAACATTATCACATTATATGTTACCTACAAGAACAATCATGATATGATAATTTGTTTATTGATATTTAAAACTATGAATATAGGATGTCATAAAGTACACAAAATTTGGTTCTAGGGAACCAACTCCAACAAACTCCCACTTTCACTAGAGCCAACTACTAACAACTTTTGGTCTGTTATCTCTGACATGATATTCATCCTTCTGATGAGATAGATCTCTAGTTAAGGGGGCTAGAACATTCTCTTTATTGTGTAATCTAATTACTGTAAATTCACCCCTCCTAAAAAAATCCCTTATAAGGTGATACTTATGGTGTATATTCATTGTTTTTTGATGTGAACTTGGATCATTTTCATGATCCATCGCTACAGTATTATTACAATACAATGTGATAGGGTCTTTACTTCTAGTTACCACATCAATATCAGGGAAAATGTTTTATATTCAATTGGTTTCCTTATATAAAACCTAATCCTCCATATAATTGAACTCTGTTGTAGAATCATTGAAAAATGGATGATTTGAACTCTTTTAGCTAACATCTGCTCCGTTGAGTGACAAAACATATCCTGACTATGAATTCAGATCATTCTGATCTTTCTAAACATTAGAATTAGTATATCGCTTGATGACCAGATCCTCATATCCTCCAAACACCAGGAACATATCCTTAGTTATTCTTAGATACATAAGAATAACCTTAACAAAAAACCAATGTTGTTCTCCTTGATCTTCTTGATATTGTCCTACCATGCTCAATTAATAGGCAATGTCGAGTCTAGTACATAACAAGGAAGACCTGATTGATCATATCATTGAAGTGTGTGGGATGTTACTCATTATCTCTTTCTCTTATTGTGTCTGAGGACAAATTTTCTTAGAAATATATAGACCATGTGACATTGGAACCAATCCTCTCTTAGACCATTCCTTACTAAATATCTTTAATATATTGTTAACATATGTACTTTGAATTAGTCCAAGAAAAATGTTGGATCCATCACAAATGATATTGATCACTAGAATATAAGCTACATTACCTATGTCCTTCATGGATAAACACCTTTTTAACCAATCATTAATAGACTTTAACACTGGTATTTCATTTCCAATAAGTAATATATCATCAACATATACTACTAGGATAATGAAATCATTTTCATTAAACCTCTTGTAAACACATGGATCAAAATCATTATAAATGAAACCAAATTATTTTATAGATTCATCAAATAAAATGTTATATGACCTGGATGTTTTCTTCAATCCCTAAATGGATCTATGAATCTTTAAAATCATTTTGGAATCACCTAGAGTCAAAAACCCTTATGGTTGTGTCATATAGACATCTTCTTAAATATTCCCATTATAGAACATAGTTTTTACATCCATATTCCAAATATCATATTCATTGAAAGATTATATAAAAAATAGAATTATGATGCATTTAAACATAGAAAATGGTTATAAGGATTCATAATAGTAAATTACTTGATGTTTTTGGAAACCATTAGCCACTATCCATGATTTATAGGTATTTACTTTACCTTCCATGTTTAGGTTTCTCTTGAATTCTCATTTTCACCCAACATGCTTCACATCAACTGGTGCATCAACTAGAACCCAAAATTGGTTCTAATACATGGAATCTATTTTATAATTCATGTATTCTATTAATATTGCAGCTTCAAAGCTCTCTGGTTACTATTTATAAGATATATGTTCATCATTATCAACCAATATTGAGTCTCCATCTTTGATTACTAAGAAAACATATCAATCTTGTTATCTTACCTCTATTGTGCTCCTACGTAGTACATTTGTTTCAAGAAATACATCTCCAATAGGGACATGTGGAACATGTTCCTATACCAGCTCTTGTGTATCTTGAGCATCATCTTCATTGAAGTTAATATTTCTCTCACTATCCTTTTAAAGGATGTGCTCCCTCTCAAGATACATGACTTATCTAACAACCATCACATCTATGTATGTGGGGTCATATAGGTAGTATCCCTTTGTTTCCTTGGGATACCCTATAAAGATAAACTTTGTTCCATGGGGGTGCTATTTTTATGTCTGAGAAGGGAATAAAAAATGCATCGCAACCCCATACATGTGTATGCAACAAAATGGTTTTCTTTCCACTCTATAACTTGAAGTGAATTTTGTTTTCAACATTAATTGGTACTAATATGTATGTTTTAGTTTCTAATTAATATACCCAAAAGCATAAAAAATGGTCTACATAACTAATTATCGAACTTACCATGTCTAACAAGGTATGGTTCCTCCTTTCACTGACACAATTTCACTATGGTGTATAAGGGGAAGTGAGTTGAGATAGAATCCTAAACTCTCATAAAAAGTCAATAAACTACTAGTTAAGATATTCACCAATCTGATCTGATCAAAGATTCTTTATCTTTTTACCAAGTTGATTCTATACTTCATTCACGAATTCCTTTAATTTATCAAAGGACTCAAACTTATTCCTCATAAAGTATACATATCCATATATACTCAAGTCATTAGTAATAGTTATAAATTAAGAATAACCACCTTTAGCTTTTATAAGAAATGGTCCACACACATTAGTGTGTACCAACCCTAGAAGATTTGTGTCCCTTTCACCCTATCCAAAAATGTTTGTTTGGTATTTATTCATTATAAAAAAGTAGGAAATATTTCAAGTGGTTTAGATCAGAAGAGTTTAAGTAACCATCTGAAGAAATATTTATCAAACAATTCTTGTTTACAAGACCAAGAAGGTGATGCCATAGATATGTGTTATATGGTTCATGTGAACATGATTCATTCTAAATATAAAATACTTGATTTTTTTTAATTTAATATGTAAATACCATTATTTAAATTTTCCATACCATAAAATTTGTTCTATTTGTAAAAGAAACAACTTTTACTTCCAAACATGAAAAATATCCCATCTGTATCTAGTCATGATATAAAAATTATGTTCTTGGTAACAATGGGTACATAATAAAAACATTTTAAAGACAAAATCATTCCCATTGGAAATGATAGGTTGTAGTAACTAATGGATAGAGCAACAATCCTCACACCATTGGCAGACTGCAGATCCACCTCTCCTCTATAAATATTTTGGAATTTCCTTGTTTCATGTATTTGGATACAGTTATGAGTACCAAAATCTATATATAATACAAAATTTATAGATATTGAAATATTTAACTTGATAATGAATGAACCTTTAGAATATCCTTGCTTATAGGTGTAGTTCCTCTTCCTGTGGCCTGGATTTCCACCTAAAAAACATTATACCTTCTTTTCCTTGCCCTGCTTCTAGATCATCCTATTCTTGGAAGGATGGTGCTCAGGATATTTAGACTTAATATGAATCTCGGGACCCTTTTCCTTGTTCTTATTTTTTTCACCATAAAGACTATAGGTTTATCATTCCTCATTACCTTATCCAATTGTCGAATCAAAGTAAGAATTTCAAAATTACTCTTCTCATTATTTATCATATTGTCATTAATAATAAAATTGGAGAAAGTCTTGGGCAATGATGGAAGTATGAGATCTGTATGCAACTCATATGAGAATTTAATCCTTAAGATGTCTAAGAATTCAATGTAGCTAGTAATCTTAAATACATGAGGCCCAACCAACACATGCACTACAATATTATTTTTCAAAAAATATTAGAGATCTCGAACCTCTCTTGTCTCACCTTTACTTTATAGGTATCCTAAAGGTGATACATCATGCGATACACATCTGTTTCCTCATGTTTATTAAAAATCTCATTAGACATGGATAATAGTACGAAACATGGAACATCTTAGGAATCATTCAAATGTATCTCATTGAGTGATAACTCTTTATCACTTGCCTCAATACTAAGTGAATTTGGAATAGGTTCTTCCATAACATACAATTTCTTTTCATGGGGAAGGATAATTCGCAAGTGCCTTTTCCATTATTGTTAATTTGTGTTGGTGGGAAGGTTATCCTTATCAAGTATGGATCACAATGATAATTTTGAAGTAATTTTAATTATATTTCTACAAAATAAGAAGAGAAAATTTTTACTACTATATATGATATAATTTTGATAAATAAATAAATATTATATTTATTAATCTCCAACTATTTTATCGAAACCTAATAGACCTCACCATTAGATTCAAAATATCTCGTTTCTTAGATATTCTTGTGGAAAGGGTCCATATTCCCCTTATTACTACCACAAATTTGGTTGGTCAAGTAACTCAAATGGTTTTAGGTAGGAATTCCAAATACCAACTGCATTAACTCAAAGTTCCTTGATCTATTGAGTGGACTTCCCAATCCATAAAATGAATTTCCTCAACCCTTGCCTCTCAGTTACAATAAGTCCTACATTGTAAGTTAGCCATTGATGTAAAATAATTTAACTCAGCCCAAAAATTCAAGTTAGAATTCCCCAATAATTTAAATCACCTCAACTTTCTCTAGTCCATCACATTGAACCACGGTTCGATTTTAACTGAAGTAGTGGAAGGCTATATCGACTTAATATATACAATTGATGGATTTTATCCTTATATGCATAAATTTACAATTATTATATTTATTAAATGATTTTTAATATTAAGTGGATATACTTAAGTGATGACAAATTCCTTAGATAATATTTTTGCATAATCCAATTTATTTTATCTCTATCATGAAAGCTCATTAATTTCATTAATTTGTGTGATCATGATAAAACATACGTAGTGAAATGAACATGAAGCTTGATTGAAATAAAATAATAAAGATGTATGATCATGAGCTTTTACTAATGGTCAGTTTATCTAGAGGTTGATAAACTAACCGTTGACCTAGGAGAAAACACCTTGAAGTAATTAAGGTTCTTGATACAGCTTTCCACTTATCCACCCATGTATCTCTCTTGGATTGGTTTCACCTCATATCCAAACTTGAACCTCCTCCACTAGCTTTGTATATCCATCCATTACATATAATTTTTACTCCCACATATTTGGGTGAAAAGGGTTTTACATAAAAAAACCATTGGTATGAATACCCTTACCTAAAAATATGAGAGAAGGAACACATGCCAAAAAAATTAATTTAACAATTAATTAAATGAAATAAATCTCAGACAAGGGTCCAGACTATTCTCATGATCATCTACATACATGCATGTAATTAAACATTTAATAAAAATATAATTCAATTATTAATCAATATTATTTAATATAATTCACACTTGAATCAATTAATTATATTATTTAATTAATATATTTTTCTATCTTAAGTATCATTCGAATTTCCTTTAGATTCATATACACCATCATTTTAAAAAAAATTAAATAAAATTATTTGAAATTAACTGTGTGCATGAATGTACCTTAGATGAAATATGGAAAATACTAGTCCAAATATACCCAATATGTATTATACATGTATACTCATTACTCTTAGGACATATGGAATACAATACATGTCACATACTTTCATAACATGTACTATCAACTTAATTATTACATGAATTACATGATTTTTTGGTCATGTGTTACACTTCAATGCATGTAGAGTAACAATTGTAATATAACTCATACATGATATATAGATATGAAAATTATGCATATATTAATTATATATATATATTAAACCCTATCACATGATGTTTCCTAACAACTTAATGACTACATGGAAGAACATGTTGATAAGGTCTACATATAATAATAAATAAATTTTCAATATACATAATTTGGTATAAGTACCTGATGTGTATATAGAGCTACATGATGTGTACATATTTCACCTTATATCTAAGGCACACACCTAGGGACTCATCATGTAAATTGTGCCTTAGAAAATTAGAGTACATGATGTGTATAAGAAACTATGCGGCGTGTGGTCTCTGAGTTACATGGTCCCCAGTCATGTAGGAAATGTATGGTAGAAAAAGGCCCATCTGTGACTCAAAGGGACTACACTCCATGTACGTTGGCTAAATAGTGTGTAGTCTAGTTGACTGTGCACTAGGATGGACTGATCTACATAAAGTAAAAGAAATAAATTTACTACTTTCCATCAATTCACATGGTCTGGATTAATTTTTGAATTAATTACGGATGTAATAAATAAAATTACAGACCATGTAACTCCAGTTACAAAAACTATACTCTTATGTTATCTGTCCATAATCCTAGGCACCTCCAAATGAGATATTGGATTTTATTTTTTTCATCAAATTAATCGTTATGATTAGATCTATGAGAAATGAAGGAGGAATAAGTAGAACTCACAATTAAAATTAAAATAATTATTAAACTAAAATTTAAAACTAAAATGACAAATGTGTAAATCATAAATTATATTTAAATAATTATAAATAATTATGTGACCCCTTTGATACCACTTATTGGTTCTGGGAGCAGCAGAAGTGTGCAATAGGTCATTCCCAACATTTCTTTTTTGTCCTGATTGATGATCAATCTGAGATTTAAACAATGCTAAATATAGTGATATATGGAATTGAATCAAAGAATATAGATAAGGGATAGAACACCATAACCAGATAGAGGATCATCAAATATTATTTATAATAAATTTAATTAATTAAAGAATTACCTTGTTAGAATTATTTCTTTATTGATGGATCTGACATAAGATCTACATTTTACCATCATTTTGTTGTTGGAATCAAGAGAAAACTCTATCTAGCGGTGATCCACACATGTTCCACAATTCTCTGAACATTACTATAAGAATATTTGGGTGCTACCGCAGTAGATCCTATCTCTTGCATTTTTCACCTTTGATCACATTGATATCTACTTCCAAAGAGTTCCCCTTGATCTCTCTTGACTTGAGAGTGGAAGGTGGAGGAAGATCTATCTCCATTATTGGGAGCATTCTTTGAGAAGGGAGATCTCTTGGGATTTAGAGGATTCTCCAAATATGTTGTGCAAAACCAAACAAATCAATTATCATTATTAGAAAATAATATAATTTGGTGCATCTACTTCTAGGGTTAAAATAAAATAATTTCACAAGTGCACTATATTATTTATTTAATCACTACATAACCCCATTTCAAATAATAATAAAAATATTATTATTATTTATCGACATGCACTTAACTTTCTAATTAAATTAAATATTATTTAATCAAATAATATTCAGTATTTATTATTTCTCATCGGACCATTAAATTTGGTCCTCCATTCCTCCCTAATATTTATCAAGCCTTGAATAATGACTATTTATTTATTAACTAAATATAACTTTAGTATTCACCAATAAATAAAATGAATATTATATTCACAAAATAGAAAATAAATATTTAATAAATATTTTGCACACATTATATTAACTCAAATAACTGATGATTGAATATATGTGATCAATTAAACATAAATAATTATTAAACCACATGAAAGAATAATATTTATTCTACTTGTTAAATAATAAATAATATTAATATTTTAATTCGATATTCTGCATAAACTTAGTCTATGACCCTCTAGGAGTCTTTCTCAGTTGCATTAGGCGAAGTAGCCTAAATTCCAAAGTTAGTATCTTGCAATTATCCAATGTACCCATAGAGAAAGAATTTAATGTCGTGATGAAATAATAACTCATACATATGCTTTCTGTGTAATATAATCCCTTTATCATGATATCTCTAATCAAGAAGGTTGTATATCGGTGACATCAACCTATGTGCTCGATGTCTCTTTCATTGACCTTCAAGAAAACAAACTTACATATATAACACCATGTACATGGAATAATTTAGGCTATATCATTTTTATCAAACGGCATGAGATATTAACTTCTATTAAAAAACATAAGGCAAAAATCTTTTCTCGCATTATTCATTAGTTCAATATTACTCATGACGCACCCGATGTATCCTACCTCACCGAGAACCTATATTTTAATGGTTTTCATCAATACATCAAAGTACGTGACTCATAATATTCATTAATAATAATCATAAAGTCTAAGGATCAATAAATATGTCCATAAAGAGGAACATCCAATGACACATAAAAATGTGGATTTCCTATTGGCGGGTCTTGTTCTCATAATATCATACATTGGATATTACCAAGGGCGTACACCATGAGAAGGTTCTTAAATGTCCTAAGAGTTTCCGCCCTTGATATCTTATATCATTTTCACCCCTCAAATTCTATCATCCAAATATATAACATATATTTAAGAATAGTGTTGTAGCACTTCTGGTTTCTCATCATAATGGAGAACTTATATGAGATTTTATCACTACAACTACTTTTAGGACATTATCACATACTATGTTACATAGAAGAATGATAATGATATGATATGTAGTTTATTAATATTCAAAACTATGAATAAATTTCATTATAATGTACACAAAAGTTGGTTCTGAGGAACCAACTCCAACAGTCTCCTGGGTGGATATGACCCCCTACCAGGGATGTGGCTCGGAGAACATTTGGGTAGATGTGGGTGCTAGGTTTGGACCTTAGGGAGGATTCCTATGTATCTTAGTTAGTTGGGAGTTTAATCCTAGGTAGTTATGTATATTGTGGATTATACCTTAAATGAAACCTATGCAGTTAGGGCTTACGCATGGAAGCTTCCCTTTTTAGGGGACATGATTTGGTTGTGGATTATACCAGATAGGAGGCCTATATAGAAATGCTTCATTGGGAATATTTCCCTTTGAAGGTTGAGGTATGGTTTCAAGACTTACGCCATGTAAAAGGCCCATCTGGTGCATGTGGTTGTGGTTTACACATGTAAGCTATCCATTTTAATAGATATTGGGGATTACATCTATAGAGAAGGCCCATTGGACATGTGATAGAGGATTACATATGGAAGCATCCCATTTCAAGGTTCAGGATCATGAAAATTTCAGGATCACCACTAACCTTTAATCCCATGGGATTCATGCTCAGTGTGAGATACGAGACGTAGATCTAAAGATCACATAATCTACTCTATCCGTGGGTGGATGAGGTGCTAAAACCCAAAGGTAGAGGTAAATTGAAATGAGTGTTCCTGCATTCTCCATTATTTTCATATCTAGGATAGTCACATCTGATGATGTATTTTGATACACCCCAGTCTGAGGTGAAGAGGAGAATGAGTTCCCCCTCCCACAAGAAAGTCTAGGGCCTTACTCCATGAGGGATTCCCAGACAGTCTCTAGGGAAGAGAGAAGTGACCAGCACTAATCCTCATTAAAGGGAAAGCCTAATGGTTCTCCTCAACCCCAAGAACATGTATTTTCACATGAGAACCCAAATGTTGAAACCATTTTTACCACGAAAATGTAAACCCAAGGTAATTCTTAGGGTCCACCTTATTGTGGAGTTTACACATGTGACTCCACTTACCAAGGGTACATAAACTTGAGAGGACATGCTTGTATCTATATTATCTTATCATACATGTTAGGTGGATTCATAAGGGTCCTTATACTGATTTTATTAGACCGGTTCACCAAGGGTCCAATATCGGGGCCGATGACATAATGGAATGGAGTAATGGGAGGTGGAGAGTAGAATGTCTGGGATGACCCATTAATCATAGTAGGTTCTTAGGCAGAATGGGGTTCCTTCTATAGAGTATGTTTCTATGTGGGTGAGGGAACCATCCGTATAGTGTTGTGATATGTTGACCTAGTTTCTACCTATGTAGCATGTTGCAACATGGGGACGGGTTCTGTCCATATAGAATATTGCTATGCGGGGCTGAGTTACTCTTTGTATCATTTTCTACAAGGGAAGGTTTTCACCCACAAAGTTTTTTTCTATGTAGGATGATTGTATGAAAAGGGCCCAACTATTTATTCCCAATGAAATGGTGTCCACAAAGGGTTTTGGAGTTCACTGGTGGTTAGACGATTTATTATTTCCTACTAACTATTATACGATGGATTTTTACATGCTGGGAATTGATGGAGAGGGTCTGATTTTTTTAATTTCCTCATCACTCATTTTATTCATCTATCTGCAGGTCCTATCCTATCATTTTTTGTACCCCCTCAGAGTATTTTTATAGAATATTAGAGGGACCAAATACCAACATGGCCAGTTGTCCATAGTGGGCTAAAAACCTTTCATTTGTGGGAGCCTAAAGATGATACCCCAGACCATGAAAAACTTAGTCAGTAGGGAGAGATCATTCATATAGGGGGCCATCATTTTCATAGGTATAAATCACTACCCAGCCCCACAAATGACATTGGTTCATTCACGAGCGTCAGTGGTACTGCTAAGTCTTACGAAGGATTTATTTGACAGGTATGGTCATTCACGGGGGTGAAAACCATTATCCATCCCCACAAATGAATGTGGTTTCATTCACAGGCATCAGTAGTCCATCTCTTCTAGTGAAATATTTTTTTTTCAGGGTGATTTCAGGAAGTAGCATATTGCCATGTGGAATGGAGGTCCACAAAGCGATTTTTCAATTCATGGGATCAATCCAACCTTCACAGCTTCACTGGTTTAAGTATTTTCTTAAATTTATTCTTCATATTTAACATTGTTTCCTTTTATAGGTTTCTGGGATCCTCATATTCTCATATGTAGAATTTTAGTACCCAAAAAATTTCTCCATTTTAATGGGTTCCTATTGGGAAGAATAGGATTCTATTTCAATGTAAAAAGCTATCATTTTTTGAACTAGTTTTCAGTATGCAGGTTGATATGAAAGAGGGGATTGTGCCTATAAATAGAGTACCAAATCATTTTTTATTTATCATATTTCTCATTGAACTGATTACTCTACAAACTCTCTCTATATCCTTCTACTTCCCCATAGTTCCTCCTTTGCAGACACCCTTTCTGTGAACTAATGTTCATCACCTGTGAACTGAAAGACTCAACTGGAAAATGGTAATTATTAAACATCCATATAGAATATAGATTATTTGAAGATGTATTATTATTTAGACTTTATCTTCACTGTCTAAAGATTTATGGGCTAGCGCCTTCACAGAGATATGCTTCGTAGGAAAATACATTTGAGAACTGGCAGTTTGCAGGACAAATACCTTTGTGAATGGATGGTTCATGAACTAGTGATTTCGTGGGCCAATGATTCATTGGAGAAATAGAATCATTAAAAATTTAATATTAATTTATTTTATGGATATCATATTACTTTAATGAAATTATCTTAGAGATAAAAATGGATCAAACTTCCACCTCAATGACTATGGTCTGGAGACGCAATTCCATAGTTGAGAATATTGAAGAGGATCTTCAAAATTACATCATCAATGAAAAAGGAATTCTAAATAACCTTATTTCACCATAGATTATATCCTATCCACCTTCAAATAAACTAACACTTTATAAATATAGTCTTCAAGACCATACTCCCCTTCCAACAGTTGATTATAATCTCCCATCTACTTGGTCTGAGATGTCTTGGGAGGGTACCCAAGTTAACATCTCTTATATAGGGAAAATCATTTCCAGATTAGTTCAAGAGAACATATTTGTTTTAAAAAGTTATATGTCGAAACAAAGAAACTGACACATCCACGACCTATCCATGAAATCATCCATTCAATATTATCTTCCCATTTTCAACCTCTCATGAGGAAATCCCAACTGAGGATGGAGCTCCATGTGGGATTTGTGGTCTGGAGGGATTTTCTCATATGAATGGGCTTATTCATTCTGGGTGCACCAAAATTGCACGTAATTACTTGAATATATCAATGTTTTCATGTTATACTAGGTAGCATGGGTCTTTCAATTTTATGTTTACCCAACAACCAAGATATTTCCCAAACTGCTCAGTTGCTGGTGTTCGAGAACCAATATCTTCCACTTATCATATGGGGAAGTAGGGGTCATATTATGGGATATTTACCATCTAAGGGTAATCCCCATTCTTTGAAACATGTATAAATAATTCCTTATTACAAAAAATACTTGAAAAAACATCAAGAAAGTATCTCCATTAATAAGGGACCTACTGACTGTAGTAGATAAATTTTTTAGTCAGTCCCTCTATGAACACTCACTCATTCCATTCAATTATTGGATAAATTTTTTCTTAAATGTTAGTGATCCAAGGCCAAAGTTCATCATATAAAGTTTCATCAAAATCCATAATTCTGAAGCATTTAGGGTTTATACTGGGGCACTCTCAAGGCGGGTCAATACACCACATGGGGTTGAAAAATTTTCCATATGTATCTTCTGACTTCAAGCTTTCTGGTTTCATTTCCATATGCATGAGTGGATGTCTCTTTCCATCCCTTGATGCCTATTATGATTTCTTAATATATACATTAATGATGGTGGTAACATTTGGAACTAGGCATTCAACAGAAGCCCCAAATTGGTGGGTTTTAATAATTTTCCACCAACGGTCGATGCAAACATGTCGACGTCGGAGAAGAGTAGCCCGATCTTAGCTGAGGACCACGCGTGGAGTATTTTAAGAACAAAAATTAAACTGTAAAATACCTGGTTTAAATCTGATGTCGCGCATGACATCTGCTCATTGTTGGTGATCACTGCCCAAATAATCCGAAGTCCAATTCCTCTAGATTGTCCACAGGCACTTCAAGGAATATGCGAGAGCGCTGTTCATCATAATATGGGTGCTAGCGTAGATTTGTGATGATGCCTTCGACGCTCCAACGACCACCACATCGCATCGCTAGCGATGCCTGAGAGAGAGCTCCATATGAGCTCTTTGGATCCATAGGACCTCTATCTAGAATGTGGGAGATATGAGAGGAGAGAGAGGCTCTATGAATAGTGTTTAGAAAATGTCCCTCCTCTTCTATTTATAGTGCTCAATTAAAATACCTAGTATTACATCGCCAACCCCGAATACTTAATGCACTATCAACGACATTTTATGACTACTAAACTGAGCCATAAATACTATTATCATTTAAATTTAATATATTAAAATATATTACATGATAATAATTAAGTCATTAACCCGACTCGTCACTCCCATAAATATTAATTGAACCTTGAATAAGTTAATGTTCATCAATTAATATTTTTTCATGTATTTACTTAAAACTTGTAAATACATTTAATAAATAAATTCAATACTCATTATTCTAAACTCAAATAATATGAATTTATTTATTTCATCGGTGATTGTTTAAATTTGGAAAAATTCCGGACCCCTGTGGAAGGGCATGCCTTGTCCAAAACTCCTATTCAACTGAATAGGGCAGATTCATTAATATGATATTGTGTGTGACCCTCTAGGACATTATTTTGACAGATGTAATAAGTATTCACAGACCAAGAGTGGGATCTAGCAACCCATCATGGCCCCTTAAGAAATAAGTATTGTCACAGCAGCGACAACCAACCAATGAACACACACTGTGTAATATAATATCTTTGTCTGTAATATCTCATAAAGCAGGACGCACTCACCTGTCATCGTCCTTTTCATTCTTTATAGTTTTTTGATGTAACTAGATGGATTTACCCTCGACTTCCATGGCCATTGTCTTATAAAGGTACTTCCATCCATATCAACATGGGCTGAGATATATTACTTCCATAACTCAAAAGTGACAAATCCTTTCTTGACCATTCAACCAATTTCATGCCACAAATGATGCACCCGACACAAACTACCTCGCCACGACTTCATCCACATGGATTTCATCTTGCATCAAAGTACGTAATCAGGTGACATACATTGGTAATGTTCTCAAGTTAGGAGACCATTGCACATGATCATAGATAGGAACATCCAGTGACACCCAAAACATGTGGTGTTCTTATTGGTGGGTCAGTCCTCATGATCTCACTAATAGAGATCACCAAGTGCCAAATTCATGAGAAGAGTTCTCAATGCTTATGATCCCCCAACACCTGATTGTAAGACATCTACTATTTCCAATTAGTAAGATGTATCTATAGCATAGAACCTATATATTTAAGATTAATGTCATAGTATCTAGAGGTTCTCATTATAGCCTGGGAACTTCTATAACCATTTGATACGATAATTAATCTTTGGACATTACCATTTGAATAGTGGATGCAGAAACTTCTACACTATAATGGTAAGATGAAATCATGTATATCTTATTGTATACATGATATGGTAATCAAAATCACTGAATAGTTGGGTCAAGGGAACCCACTATTTCAACACTCCCACTTGCACTAGATCCAACTTGATAACCAAACTTATTAGCTACTCACATGATAATCATCATGTTTCTGTTGAGTAAAGGCCTTAGATACTGGGTCCGCCACAGTTCCACCACGTGGCTATTTTGCTATAGCGACCTCATCTCTTTGATTAAAACTTCTCAAGAGATGGTATTCCGAGTATATCCCTTTTTCCCATTGTCATAACATGACATCGTGGCTAGTAAGAATATCATAATTTAGATTATGATAATACTTTTCTCAACAGGTGAGATTCCAAGAACTAGAAAAAATTGTTGCATATCTTCTTCTTAGATGCCTTAGAAGCTGCAACGTACTTGCTCTTATAGTTATGGCCACCACTAGCTTATATGAGCTTGACTTGATCATCGCATTTAGCCTAACGGCAATACTAGATCACATTGATCTATGTAAGACTAGTTCATATCCCCAAAACTAGTATCTTTTCTTCTCCACTTACCAGGTACATATCTTTTGTACTTTCCAAAGTACAATTAGATTATTCAGACTACATCCCTTGCATTGCTCCTTGATATAGCTGATATTTGCCTATTGTAAAATATACCCTGGAAATATCGGTTCTTGTACATATCATGGAATACGTGATTGTTCCATTCCTCCAATGTATGGATTTCAACTGACCACATTTATCTCTTCCCTTGTCACAGACAGGTCAACATGGAGAGATTATGCCCTTTGACATAGGCAACAATTCATCTCTTTAATTGTTCCAAAATGTAATTTTCAATACAATGTCACTATATGTATGATTGACTAGGAACAGGAAACCTATAGATGTACCTTAGTAGAACCTATTACCTAGAACTTAGTTTGCTACTTTAAGTCAATCAGTGGAGAGTAAATTTCATTTTGCTCTCAACTAACTATCAGACCAATGTTTGTTTTCCATATGTTATCGAAAATATTTCTTATTGGAAAACCATAGTGCTCCCACTAACCTCTAGTAGACACATGGAAACATTTGTTTTAAATGTATATACTATGATCAAGTTTCTTACTTTAATCCTAAACCAGATTTCAGTAACTTGCAACCTTTATTAGCATTCTGTGATTTGACTATCCCTTTCTGGTTGCGTTATATAGACACCATCCACAATTGGTGGTCATGACATCCAATTCTAAATAAATTGATCGTAGATATTAGCTATGATAAGTAAAATTCTAACAGATTTAGGCATAACAACTTGGTGAAATCAATCAAGCCTTGTTGGCACTACACTAGTACCATCCATGTATCAACTCACTTGAATACCCACAATAATATTCAAAATAATATCCCCTTTTCACTTTGATACATGGAATCCATTAATTGAATTTTAGTTGGTCTTATCAATTTTATCTAATTTCCATATACTTCTTAATTGTAGCAAATATTATTCACTTTGAATAATAGATCATTAACCATGATGAATATAATAACCATCACCATGGTTTTATCCTCCCTACACAGTATGTGTCTCCAGAACATACTTTATTCCACATGCACTTGTGGAACTAGATCCTATTCCAACTACTTGTGTATTTTGAGCATTGACTAAACATTAGTCAATATAGCTCCCACTATCTCTAATAGAGATGTACACCCTTATATAGAAGTGTAGTTTATTTCTTGAATACCTACTCTTCTATCTTAGGGATTTATGTAACATCCTAAACAACTGTTAGGATTATTACACTAAATGCGCAATGTGTTTGTCTTGACACTGGTTGGTTTATTTCCTAACAAACTCTTTGCATCAAAACAGATGTTCTTATTATATAATGAGTTTACATAATACTATGAATTTTATGATATCCATTTTTCATTATAGTTGGCATATGGTTGTTGTATATCGCAGTTATTTGTTAGGAATTTCATGAAATATAATGGAAGTTTCTACTAGTTCCCACATTGATATTACTTACATAAACACTTTGATGTATAAAATGTGAGTTTAGGAATTAATTCATTCTACATTATCTTGATTGATGAATGCTTGGTCGAGATATTCTTCAGTATCCCATCTCGAAGCAACACATATCTACTGACCATGCAAATACATCACTTTGGTATGCCTTAATTACATGAAACAATATTATGAAGTATATATACCTCTAGCTTATACTTGGAATAGTTCACACATTCATGTTTAACTATTTCTAAAAGCTTTTTGACGTACCTTAATTTCTAAAGTCTTCTTTGTCCAAACTAAAGACATCGATAATACCATAAGTATTTAGTTGTACCGAGCCTAAATACCATACTTGGTATATTCATGATGTCTATTTTTAGTATTACTTGACAAAGAATTATCCTGTCACAACTGGGTATAAGTCTTACATTTATATTCATCACTAATTGCCTATGATTCATGTATTACTGAACTAGTTATTGAGCTTACCAAAAACAACATTCATTGTAGAAACTAAAAGAATGTCTCCTTGAATCCAAGGACACATGATATTAATGTTTGTGGTTACACTCAACAATAGTTCAACATGAATCTTTCACTTGGAAATTAAAGAAGTCATATACTTCTCACCACTGGCCTAGGTATCACCCTTTCACAGCCACTTGGAGAATACACCTGACTACTAGTAATGTTTCTATACTTACTTGGTTATTGTATTTAAATACACATATGTAAAAAGCATATAGTATTAAATACCCAAGTAGTAAAAGGAAACGTTACATTGATGAATATGCCTGATGTATAAGTGACAACTTGCTTCTTTAAATTTGTTTATTGGTTTTAAACTTCCATAGTATTATTTTATAATATGAAATGCAAATAACCTCTGTTAATACCTCATTAATTGAAGTACTTCATGAATATTTCATTGGAATTAAATGTGTTTGACCTTTTCACATTGTCTTTCAATTTATCCGCCATAATAATTACAGATAAAACCTTCTTTTATTCTTATTCACTTGGAGAACCATACCAAGATAGGTAATGAAGTGTTTACTCAATACTTGTTTATTTTGTAACTTAAAACGAGTCTTGAGTAATGTGGTGAAAATGATATTTAAAAATAATGATCAATATTTAAATTTACATATGTCGGTGTAAACTTCAACTTATTTATATCATTACATTTCTTTCTCTTTGAAAAGTTCTTGGAGATGAGACTTTATGTTATATCATCTATGTATTGGTGTAGTGACTGCAACTGACATCGGACATCGATGAAAGCATAATGATATAACTATAATATTATTTGCACATTAGTATCCTGTAAAAAAAAATTCACCCTCATTTCATGAGGTAGTTTAACAGTGTTGGGGACACTGACACCTTGAGTTTCCTATATCATAGTATTATGCGCACGCACTAGTACTATTCATGGACACTCTTGTCACTATGGAAATTTAATTTGTCCATTATAATATTTTAGTTTTAATCTTGTGGTATAACTTTCATTTTTCTACAAAAATAAATTTTAGCAAATGAGTGCCTTTTATCTAAATTATTTGTTTAGACATTTTGATTAATTAATTAAATCATTTAATGTCTCCCACTATTTTATCTGATTCTAGCAACCCTCTATGATACAATCAGAACACTTTTTCGCTTGAGTATTCTAGTGGCAAGGATCCCAGAACCACCCTTCATAGTCTAGAAGCTAAGGCTACGCCACTACATGGAGGGTTCTAGGTAGGCTTTTGGCTGGCCGACCGCTTTAACTTGCGGTTCATTGATCTGTTGAGTGAAGTCCCAACTTCATAAAATCAAAATTTGATTTACTCAATGCTTTCCTCTAAAATGATATCAAGATATCTATGGATAATCTTTACTAGCACTTTAGTTAATTCGACCCATCATTCTTATAGGGACTCCCCAGTAGTAAGAGCCACCCTCAGATAAGGCATGACCGATACCTCAAACAACTAGTTTTGTCCAAATTTGAATGACAGAAGGCTGTTTAGACTTAATATATCTTTGAGGGTTTTATTATTTTTGGTGTGACGAAAGAGATCATTTTCTAATTTTATAAGCACGTACTATGTGATGAAACTCACAAATGACCGTGCAAGAAATAGAAATTTTGTCGCATCACGTGTTCATTTTATCTTGCATGCTTGTTTATTATTATACTATGTGATCATGCAATAAATTAAACATGCATAAAAATAATAAACCATGAAGAAATGAAACAAACACTTGATCATGGGCTGGTACTATTGGTTGATCTGTTGAGTGAATAACGGACCAACCGAAACCCTAGGGGTAAATACCTCTATTCGCGTAGCTTGCAACTTGAATAACAATGTCTTCTCATCCAATGAATCTAACTCCTCTGGTGTGTCGCCGTCACATGGCGCGAAATGCATCACCGGTCATCTCGTCATTATACAATTGTACTCGCACGTAGATGAGGGGATCCCGGGGAGTAAAATTACAACTCTGAGAATGGGCGCCTAGGCCTTTATACATATAATGACCCTGAGACGACAAACATATCTCCATTTTATTTAAAATAATTATTACAATACCACATTAAATAATTAAATAAATAAATAAAATAAATAAACAAACACTAGACATGTATTGGTAGCTCGACAGCTCATGACCAGAATATATGCATTAAACTCGCGTATATTAAATAAACGCAAAATAAAAATTAAACTTTCATTAAAATCAAACTTTAGGGAATTTTAATTGAAATAAAAATTTTCACTCTAATTTTTTTTAATATAATATTTATGCGTCGTTCGGTCCAAATTAATTAATTTAATTTTAAAACTAAAATTAAATTAATTAATTAATTTAATTAATCTGCCAATTAATTAATTACATAGAAACAAGCAAAAATTAATATCTAATAAATTTAATTATCAACTGTAATTAAATTAATTATTTTAATTATTTTTTGATTAAAAAAATACCTGAGCCACTTAAACCCTAGACATGGCCTGTGCGGGTTGGCGTGAATCTACGCAGGCCTATCCCGGGATGAGCTGACCTCATGTGGGGGTGAACAGGGCCATGAAGTTTCACGCAAGCCCAATTTGAGCTGAGCAGACCCGCGAATGCCCATTTCGGGGTTGGTCTGACAGTGTGAAGCACCAAATGAGTACCTCAGCGAAGGAGATCCTGACCTCGGTGGGGTTCTGCTCATGCCGAGATTGGGGTGCCGTCCAGAGGCGGCTAGCTAGGAGTGGAGGGAAGCTAGCCGGCAGGGCCGCTGCTAGCTCCTGTAGGGCGGTGTCCAAAGGATGACAGTGGAGAGGCCGGTGTTTCGGCCTGGGCACTGTGTAGCCCTAGAGGTGGTGTGGAAGGTCACGGCTGACGGCCTCAGTGCTAGAGGGCTGCGGGTGAGGGCCGTCAGAAGGGGAACACCCATATGGGCTCATGTACCAGGTGCAAGAGGGTCCGACAGCTCCACTGTTGGTGTAGGAGGAGGTAGCTATGCCTGCTTGTTGTGGCAGGAGGCAGCCCGAAGGGGTGGTCTGTGCCCAGCAGCGGGGCACTGAGCGGGTCGTCGACCCTATGCTGGGAATCGGCCACGACTGGCTGAGGGAGGGAGGAGGCGGCCTTGTGGTCACCGCGCATGAATAGGGGGGCGCTCGGCCCCCATGCAAACCCTTCTTTTATTTTTTTATAGGCTGGCCCGCCCCTCCTCCAAATTTTATTTTCTTTTCTTGACCCGCTTTTCAGGTCAGCCTCCTTGCATTTTTTTAATTATCTAAAGCCTAAATTTAGGCTAGAAAATATTAAAGCATATAATAATAAAATATTATTATAATATAATTTTATTATAATAATGATATTATTATAATTAAAAAATTAATATTATAATAAAATTATTATAACAATAAAAATAATAATATTCACCAAAAAATACTATTCTGGTTTAAATGGATTAAGATAAAATTGGTTCATCAAATTAGAACCTCATTAAAATATCGGTTTTGATTCGAATTTATAACTTCAGATGATCGCAGAATGGTCATCCAATATCGGATTAAAATGCGGTATGCGGCGTTGGGACCGTATCGACGCCCTCTTCATTACTTAATGAAAATTTAATTTTTCTTGGCTTAAAATCGACACTCGCTCCCTCTGATACCACTTGTTGGAACTGGGCATGCAGTGGAAGCCCCAAACAGGTGGGTTTTAAAAATTTTCCATCGACAGTCAACGTAAACATGTCGATGTTGGAGAAGAGTAGCCTGGTCTAAGTCGAGGACCAAGCGTGGAGGATTTTACGCAAAAAAATTAAACCGTAAAATACCTGGTTTAAATCTGAAGCCGCGCAAGAAGTCTGCTCGTCGTTGGTGATTGCTGCTCAAAAAATCCGAAGTTGAATTCCTCTAGATCATCCACATGCGCTTCAAGGAATCTGTGAAAGCACCGTTCATCATAATCCGGACGCTAGCATAGATTTGCGACGATGCCTTCGATGCTCCAATGACCACCGCATCGCATTGTTAGTGATGCGTGAGAGAGAGCTCCATCTGAGCTCTTTGGATCCAGAGCATCTCTCTCTAGAATGTGGAAGAGAGGAGAGGAGAGAGAATTTCCATGAATAGTGTTTGGAAAATGCCCCTCCTCTTCTATTTATAGTGCTCAATTAAAATACCTAGTATCATCTCGCCGACCCTGAATACTTAACGCACTATCAATGCAATTTTGTGACTACTAAACTGAGCCATAAATATTATTATCATTTACTTGTAATATATTAAAATATATTAAATGATAATAATTAAGTCATTAACCCGACTCATTGCTCCCAAAAATATTAATTGAACATTGAATAATTTAATATTCATCAATTAATAGTTTTTCATGTATTTACTTAAAACTCGTAAATAAATTTAATAAATAAATTCAATACTAATTATTCTAAACTCAAATAATATGAATTTTTTTATTACATTGGTAATCGTTTAACTTTGGACAAATTTCGAACCCCTGTGGCGGGGCCCGCCATGTCCAAAACTCCTATTCATCTGAATAGGGTTGATTCTTGAATACGCTATTGTGTGTGACCCTCTAGGCCCTTATTTCAACAGCTGTGAATAGTATTCATAGAATAAGAGCGTGATCTAGCAACCCATAATGACCCTTGAAGAAATAATTATTGTCACAGAAGCGACAACCAACCTACGAACACACACTGTGTAATATAATCTCTCTGTCTGTAATATCTCATAAAGTAGGACGCACTCATGTGTCATCATCCTTTTCTTGCATTATAGTTTGTTGATGTAACTGGATGGATTTACCCTCGACTGCCATGGCCATGGTCTTATAAATGTATTGGCATCCATATCCACATGGCATGAGGTATATTACTTCCATAACCCGAAAACGACAAATCCTTTCTTGACCATTCAACCAATCTCATACCACCAATGATGCACCCAACACAAAATACCTCACCAAGACTTCATTTCCATGGTTTTCGTCTTTCATAAAAGTACGTAATCAAGTGACATACATTGGTAATGATATCATGTTAGGAGACAATTACACATGATCGTAGATAGTAACATCCAATGACACCCAAAACATGTGGTGTTCCTATTGGTGGGTCATTCCTCAAGATCTCACTACTAGAGATCACCAAGTGAGAACTTAATGAGAAGAAGTCTCAATGCTTATGAGCCCCTAGCACCTGATGGTCAGACATCTACTATGTCCAATTAGTAAGATGTATCTAGACCATAGAACACATATATTTAAGATTAATGTCATAGTATCTAGAGGTTCTCATTATAGCCTGGGAACTGCTATGACCTTTCGATATGACAATTAATCTTTGGACATTACCATTTTAATAGTGGACACAGAAAATTCTACACTATAAGGGTAATATGAAATCATGCATAGCTTATTGTATACACGATATGGTAATCAAAAGCACTGAATATTTGGGTCTAGGGAACCCACTATTTCAACAGTAACATTGTCTGAGGGACAAACTATGAACATATTCATTCACACCCTCACATGTATTTATAAAATTTTAGATCAAATATAGGAATAAATATCGCCACATCACCTCAGTGGTCCATTTCAATTCTTTTATGGTTGGGTGGAGAAGTGATATAAATGTTATGAGTAATGGAATACCACAACAATCCCTCGCACCTACATTCACACCATCCTTCCCAAAATTGTTTACATTTGCCACAAATATCTAGTAACTGACAGTGTGTTCGAGCTGTTGAATTATTTTTCCCAATTATATTTTTCTCCTTACCATGTACCCAATGGGGTGGAAGTGGATGAAGGAATGGTTCCTTTATAAAAACATTCCTATATCATCATGTTGTGAGATGTCATCTTAACTGCTCAGGTATATAGGGTAACAATTTTAAAACATTACAATCCTTATAGGTTTGCAATGAAATTTGCATGCCTATAGCAAGTTGCATCTTTACCTATTACTCAGATAAAAAAAGAATCACACCTATAAATTATTCATCAATTGTGGCTGATGATGACACATGAGGATTCCATAATGAAACTCATTTTCCCTATCATGGGAGATTTAACTAACTTATCATGGGAATATGCTCAGATGTGGGTGGATTACTACCCTGATGGAGTGATTGGGAGATCAATATGATGGGTGCATAAATCATTGGTCGCTCCTGGTCTTTCTCCCATTACACCATATTTACCCACTTCTATAGGAGGAACATGTTATTATTTTCATCATATGAATTTAGAGGGATCTTAATCCACAAGTCATCTTTATGTGGGGAGTGATGCAGACCCATTACTTTTAACTGATGTTGTTAGAAATCAAAATAAGGCTAGCCCGAGTGGGGTAGCATCAGGCATTCCATATATTGATATATACCCTATCCGTTTAGCATATTATATTGAACCAGCAACATATATAGAGGATTTTCCCACTTGGGTGTTGAAATTTAGGGCATCCCTATCTTCTATAACAATAATATCAGATTATATACCTATGGTAGTGGAGGAACAAGACCAAGGTCCCAATGCCGCCAACTAAGATCATGCTATTCAAAAATGGGCTTGGAACCAAAACTTGAACCATCATTATCGAGACCCCCTTAGCGGAGTTTGCTGATAACTTGTAAACCCTCCATCAATTTTTTATTATCTTGGGCTTAGGAGACTTCGATTGCTGGAACCTGCATGTCCTTATCCACTATATCATCATAGAAAAAAATATATCTTCTTGGGAAGGTGGCATTTATCAGTTTAAGGCTTTTATTCACCACACAAAAGCCTTGAGAGATACTACCACTGAGCTACACAACTTTTTTTCTGAAGAATAAATCTTTTATGATAAAGTGGTGGAACGGACTAAGGAATTATAGGAAGGAGTGGCTCATTTATCTAGGTTAAAGGTGCGTATATCATCAAAAACTTTAAATTTTGATTCCATCAAGCATAAATGTTGAGATATTAGGGCCTTTTTTTGGAATATACACCCAATAGCTGAAACCAAAGCTAGGAAAATGGCCACTTAGGAGTAGAATCTTCATGGATTGCATCAGAATGTATCAATTTAGTGACCAAAGAGACTCAGGATTCATTATAACCATTTTTATTATTCAATGCCTTTTTTCTATCTTTGCAGCAGGGAGGGGCTCTAGGATGTGGATGCTTCTCTATTCTCATTTAATAAAATGATAACTTTATTTCTATCTAATTTATATATTTTATCTTTTCTAGAAATTCTAATCAATTATAATGAACTTCATTTTGAAATATAATCTCCACTGAATATCAATTTAATTCATAATCAAGGATAACCAAATGTACATGATCACATATTTCTATAATTTTTTCCTAAGAAGAAGGACTCAGTGAAAGGAGTTTTTACTATTTATAGGGTTACATGTAAGACTCTACAAAATTTGTGCCTTTTAAGATATCGACATATTATTTTTTCTAAGTCCACTTTGGTGTAGTCTTAGAGAGAATAACTTGATTTTTTCTTAGGTTGTCCTTTGTAGGATTTAGGCCTAACATGTTGTGTGTCTTTTTTTTTATTACTCAATTTTTTTAAAACCATGATAATTATAGTTTTAGCGAGATAGAACACAAACTTTTATAGGATTCCATTTTTGGATTTTCTCCAAGTGAGTTTTGTGTCTCTTTTCATGGGTAGTTCAGAGTCTTGAAAACTAGACTAATATAGTTTATTTTTTAGGTTAAATGTCTTTGACCATTAATTATGAGGCGAGGTCCTCAATAGGGATTGCTAACTAAGAATATCCCAATATTTTCCAAACATAAACAAGGGATTTTTCATGACCTTGGTTTTGTTATATCTGAATCCAAGACATGGTATTCCAAAAATACATGATGAGTAGCCGTAAGATTTTTTTCCAATATAATGTTTTTTGGAGGATTTAGAGGTCAGGAAATGCACACATGGGAAAACAATTTCTTTTCTTTGATATGTATTTTTTGGGAAACATATTCATAGCCGATTGGGGGATATTGGGCATATTACATCAAAGTTATCCTCAAGAAACATGCCCTATATTTCTGATGGCTAGGTAATTTAAGAAAAATAAGATTTATCATGACCATGAAGGGTGGTCTCTTAAGGGAATGGTGTCTGAAAATTATGAAAGAATATGTATCAACAATATAAATGAATGAGAAACCACTCATACACTAATTTGATTTGTATAAAGGAGTGTAGAAACATAGTATATTTTAACATCATAAAACTAGGTTATGGATGATAGAGTTTAATGTATTATGAAAAGGATGTTTGAGGGATAAATTTTAAGTTCAATTAACATTGATTGGTGGATAAACAAATTCCCCTTTTCATGGTAACCTATCTTATAATGTTCTACATCTTTAGGAATGAAGGGGGGAAGTTTGTAAGCTATAATCGGGCGGTTTACAAATCTAAGGAGTGGTGTGGGACGTAAAAATTAGTGTGGTTTATGGAGGTAGGAAGAGCCTCTCATGGGGATGAATTATCTTTTGGTTGACATGACTTTTTTGGTAAACTTATATACATTTAACTAGGGAATATTATGCATAGTCAAACAAAGGTGTTCTTAAGATATTGACCCTCCAATTTCACTAGAAGGAGAGGTTTATGGGGTTTCAAGCCTTTTTAGATACAAATTTTGGTTTTCTAAAGTAAATTACCTATAAATTATAGGAGAATTACATATATAAACTTCCCAAAAATGGTTAGAATGTTTTCCCTTATGCAGGTATGAGAAGGTTCGCCATATTGGTCTGGTCCATGCATAGGGGAGGGACATTTTTCTGGGTTGTGGATGTACCTATTATTAGAGACCCAAACATCACTATGTATCCTTTGAGGGATGGAATCAAGCCATATGTAGTTCTAGGAATGTTCCCCCACACACTGATCAAACTATTTTGTGGAAAAATAGAATTTTCCATTGGATACGAGCTCATGAATGGGGTGAGGCTCATATCAAACTCTCCTATATAGATCTAGCTCACGTATAAGAGAGTGAGTCATTTTTTTGGTGTGTTCAGACTGGGATATAGGATATAGGTGTCACTACATATCCCATTAAAGAGAGAGTAAAGCCATACATAGTTCTTATAAGGCTCTTCATGAAAGTCTGACCCATGCACAAGGAAATGAAATTATTATCTTTTGTTGTAGTTGGACATAGGATTAGATATTTAGGTCCCAGTGTATATCATACGATGACTGGAATCAAGACTCACATAGATATCAGAATTTTTTAGTTTTAGTGTTAGAAATATCATGTGAATGTATGACCTGTACAAAGGGAAATGAAGACATTTTTATCACATGACTATAACCTATATTGAAGATCCATGCATCAGTACACATCCCATCAAAGCAAGAATCAAGCCCGAAATAGTTCCTAAAAATCACCCAGTTTAGTGTCATGAAACTAGGAAACTTTCCACATATATTAACATTATTCTGTGAGTACATCATGTGTTCTTAAAATTTTGGGTCATATCCCTAAGACCACATGTTATGGAAATGATGACTAATAGGAGGATCATTGGGTTGGGATGTTCGGACATGCCTCAAACATTATGGGAAAGGGTGTAAACCATGACTCCATGGTTTCTTAGATCAAGAGAACTGATATGTGGCATAAATTCCATTCGGTCTTATGGAGATAGAAGAAGCCTCTCTTGGGGACTAGTTTTGCTTTAGTTGACAAGAATTTTTTTTGGGAAACTTATGCAGAGCCAACTTGGTTGTATTATGCATAGTTAAAAAAAGAGTCTTTAGGACACTGACCCTCCATTTCTGATGGAAGTTGGAAGATTTTAAAGATTCAAAATTAACTGGAACATAGAGTATGATGAATGGAAGGAATGTGTCATGTTATTCAAGAAACATTCAGACTATGATTGTCCATGGAGTGTGAAATTCCATACATAAGTCTAACTCATATATAAGGGGGTCATTTCCATTTCCATGATAGATATCTTAATTAGGAACCCAAACTTTAGATTTATTTCATATATCTTTGTTTATATACAGAAGATGGGGATATTTGTTTCTTTACCATGTGGATTTGAATAATACATGAAGTCTAAGCATCACTATGTATCTCATAATGATCATAATCATGACATACATAGTTATTGAGGTACCAAACAGTTTAATTTCATGTGTAAAGGACATTTCCCATGTATTTTAATTTCATGCGGTAAGGATGTAGGTCAACCGTAATGAATTAAGATGGATTTCATGGATCTGTGAAATTTTATTTCATGCAGTATGTATAATTGGTGTGTATTTTAAGGTCTCAAAACTAGGACCATGGAATCCTTGATGTGGATTGATATGCCTTGATCATGTGGGGAATCCCCTACTGAAACTCCTAAGCCCACGTGAGCTATGTTTGGTTTTAAAAACAGGGGGTGGTCAAGGTTTATTATGCAAAAAAGAGGTGATGTAACAAAGGATGTGGGTATTTCAAATTTGTGGTGGTTGGTCTAGGATAGAGAATTCATGAATCACTACATATCTCAACAACACAATAATAAATCCTTAAATAGTTCTCAGAAAAAACCCTATATAGATCATACATGTACATTGGGAGGAGGAAATTTTTAAATTTCATCATGGATAGACCTGGGATTAGATATTCAGGCATCACTTTGTATCCTGTAATGATAGGAATCAAGGAACACATAGTTATGAATGAAAATTTTCTATGTATATCTAATCCATATGCAAAGGGGGTATTTTTCACATTGATTGTTTGATTGAAACATTTGGACCCGATGTTTGAGATCTGGGCATAACTACGTATCCTGTGTGGGTAGGAATCTGGTTAAATGTAGTTCTAGGATCCATTGTATTTTAACATCATGTATTGAAGATGAGGGTGACTCAATGTGAAGGGGGGGGGGGGAGTTACAGTTGGACTCGGAACCATATATCTAGGCATAACTACGTATCCTGCATCAGTGGGAATCAATTCACATGTAGTTCTTGATGCTCTCCCCTGTACAGATCTGACTCATGTATATGGAGGGGAAAGTTTTCTTTAAATGGAACTATTAAAAGGACCTTCTTTGGATTCTTCTGTACTAATTTAGTTTGTATGCATGGGATGTGACATTTCTTTTATTTCATAGTTGGGCCCAAGACATGAGGTATGAGTGTCACTACATATCCCATAGAATGAGAATCAAGCCACACATAATTTTTGATGAAAAGATCCCTCATAGTTCTGACCCATATATAGGGATGGTTTTTTACTCTTTGTGTGGCTGGAGTAGGATGTTGAATCTAGGAGTCACTATGTATCATGTGTAGGAAGAAATCCAGCTACATGTAGTTCTTGAATACTATCTGGTAGATGATAAATGTTGGGGGAAATGTCTTCTTGGGTGAGAATATTATAGTGTTGTATATTTTAACATCATACAATAAATAAATTGGTGCTGTGTATTTTATTTTCCTCTAAAATGGATGGTGTACCATATAGGTTAACATCACACGATCTGGAGGATTTTTATTTGTATTCATGTGAAGGATGATCATGTAGACTAGTGGGAAACATAATACCAAGGTGAAAAGAGGCCTTGAGGTCAGAGGGTGGTAATACAGTATTATTATGAATGTAGAGATATTTGTGGTTTGGCCTAACATAAGAGGTCCAAACATCACTATATATCCTATAATGACAAGAATCAATCCACACATAGTTCTGGATTGGAATTATCCATGCAGGTTTGACCCATATACTGAGGGGGGATTTTTTTAGTTTTTCATGTTCAGTCCCAAGAAGTGGGGATCAGATGTCCCTAGATATCATCTTATGATATGAATCAATCCAGTCATAGTTCATTAAAAATAGACTTCGTACGTGGATCTGACTCTCACATGGGAACATGGTAAATTCATCTTTCTCCCACACAGATCTGGCTCGTGTGTAGTGAATCGTTGATTAAAACAATTATTCCCATTTAGTTTAATGTCATGCGGTGAGGATATTGATTTCATTCAGTTTATTATCTTGAGAAAAGTATATCTATTTCATTCCTTTTTAGGTCATGTGAAGGAGACTGACTGTGTAATTTAATGTCGTGCAGTTGGGACAGTTTAGCATAAAGTTTAATGTCATGGGGTCAGGATGATCTCTATATATTTTAGCATCATGTGGATAGAAGGATGTGCTAAGAAGATCAACATCAGGTTACCAGGATGATATTCCAAGAAATTTAACATCATGATACCAAGATGATGTGATAATTATTTTAACGTTATGCTACTAGTAAAATATGGAAAGAAGGTTAACATCATACTATAAAGATGATGTAGTCATGTGATTACACAATCACTTCTTAAAGAATCTCATATTGGTAGGGCCATGGTAAGCTTTCAATCCATTGAAATTAGAGAATAAGATCATTTTGAGTATACCATATGTATAACACAAGGTCCTTCCCATTTTAGTTCCAACTTCATAGGTTTCTTTTTGGGTATTATTAGAGTTCTAAGAACCAAGACCATATCTCCTTCAAGGAAATATCATAGGTGAACCTTTTTGTTAAAACCTTGAGCAATTCAGTTTTTGTGGACTTCTAAATGATGCATGGTATGTAGTCTATTATCATCCAATCGATCCAATTCATCCATATTTTTTTTGGGATTTTTATCCATGGATAATTGATTACAGATAGAAATGTTGTGTGAAGGGAATTGCACCTTGATGGACAGGACCACCTCTTCCCCTTATACTAATCAGTATGGGGTCACCCATGTGGAAGTGCAGGTCATGGTATAGTAACCCCACAAGGCATGTAAGAGATTTTCCAGACAAGACTTTTTATCCTTATCTACAATATTTTGGAGTAAATTTGATAGGGTTTTATTGAAGGCCTCTATCTATCTGTTAGAAACTATATGGTAGTGGTATGAATGGTTGGACTTGATTTCATACTCTAGATATATCTTATCCAATTTAGTAGAACATGAATTGGTGTTTTTTTCTATGAATATTCTTTGAGGGACAATAAATATGGTGATGATGTTAGCTTTCATGAAGTTGACAATGTTCTTTGATCTGAATTATTTGAGGGGTACAGCTTTGGACCACTTGGTAAGTCGATTGCATTAATAATATACTTAAATATCATGGACTTTGTGGGATGGTATGTACCAAAAAATCCATTCTTCATATGGAAAAAGGTCAGGATTAATTGCCTATGTGCAACAACTCTGGGGGTTGGTGAATGAAGTTGGCATGAACCTGGAAGGAATGAAACTTTTAGGTGAATTTAGTGTAGTTATACATTAAATTGGGTCAATAGTACCCAATCCTTCAGATTTTTTGGGAAATATTGAGTTCTGATTTGTGTGCTCTAAGGTCTCCAACATGTACTTCCTTCATGATAGTAGTAGTATCTTCTCCGTCAATACACCAGATAAGGATCCCATAAAGGCTCCATTTATAGAGAACCTTTTGGTTATTCATTCATTCATACAGAAAAAATTTAATTGCTCATATTTGAATTTTCTCTCTTTCATATTTTTTTATGGGATCTATCTCTTTTTAAGGTAGTCCACAATAGGTGTCATCCAGCTAGTAGTAGGACCGTATTGTTTGATGACGGGGACAATATCATTGATCACTTCTATATTAGTTTAAAAACAATGTGATACACTCAGATGATGCTAAATATTGATGACTCTATTATCCCAATCAGGATCAACTAGAGAAATGGTTGAATTTCCTAGGGTATCTACCTGGTCATTTTTTGATCATGGGATATGAGTTAATGTTGGTTCCAAAGGATATTATTCTATTAGTCATCAAACATGGATTATAAAAGGGATTAGTTCTTCATTTTAGATAACTTAATCACTATTAAACTACTTGATGAACAGTTCAAAATCTCCCTTTATCTTCAAGTGATTGAATTGTACATGAAGATCTAGCTCTATCCCTACAATGAGAGGCAGATATTCTGATTTGTTGTTTGTGAACCCCTTTCCAATAGGAAGGAGTATAGAAAAAATGCATTTGTTGGAGATACGAGCATGACCCCCAACCCCACTTTGTTAATCTTGGTGTCTTTTAAACACTTTCCTATTGTGATTATAGATTTACCGTAAAAATACATATCCCATATCTGGGGGACCTCTTGAACAAATAAAACCACTTCATCAGGTAGTTCAGTGTCTAATGAAATCATTTTTTCTGAGCTGTGTTCTACCAAAAAATATTTTATTTCCCAACATTTCACCACTTTATGAAGAACAAAATAGATGTAAAACTACTACAAGATGGTTTTCCATTGTAAAAAAATTCTTGTCAATATCAGATGGATGAGAATATATTTTAATGGTTTACTATGAGAAACCAAATGGACCTCGTGATACTGTAGATAATGCCTCAGTTTCGGGACTGTAAATATTAGCGCTAGAAAACTCTTTTCAATATCTAAATAATAATTACCAAGATCAATCATGGTTTAAATAATATTATTAAGGATATTTTCACTGCTGACATAATTCTTTTGTGCAAGGAATGAACCCAGTGGTCTCTCTAAGTCTTTCACATACAAAATAAGTGGCATTCCTTTAACAGGAGGAATCATCACTGACAGACCTAGAATATATTTATTGATATTTTCTAATGATTCTTTAAAATAATAATTCAATTTAAATGTAACCCCATTTTTCATTAACATATTTAAGGTAAAAAAATTTCACATAAGGTTAGCTATGAAGCACTAGATATAGGAAAAGTTTCATTGAAGTCCTCTGGCCTCTATGAGGTTATGGGGAGGTCACAGTCCATGTTTATCCTTTTTTTCTCATGTTCGAGTTTTATTCCATGATGAAATATGATTAATTTTAGGAATTTTCTTGAGGTAACACAAAATCACTTTTAAGGGGTTCATTTTCATGTTGTTTTATCATAGTTTGTTAAAGATTGTTTCCATATTTTCTAGGTAGTCAGAGAGTTTTTGAGATGTAACCACCATATCATAAAAATATAATTCAATGAACCTTACTATGTAGGGTTTGAAGATTTCATTCATGGAACATTGGTATGTTGAAAAAATATTCTTCAAGAAAAATGGAATAACCTAATAGGAAAATATTCCCTAGGGAGACTTAATGTGGTGGATTCTTTATATTCCTATTCCATTCATATTTCATTGTATCCAAAATAGATATATATGAAGGATAGGTCCTGATATCTGTTTGTTGTGTCGATAATTATTTTTGTGATTAGGATTGGGAAATCATCCTTTGGTAATCCCAGTTAGGATCCCTAAAATCGATGCATACTCTGATCTTCCCATTCTTCTTCTTGAAGGGGATGATACTGGCCAACCATTTGGGATATTGGACCTCTTTAATGATGTTTTCTATGATGATCTTGTTAGCTTCAGGCTAAATTTTGGAAGCATTTTTTGATGGTGTCCTTCTAGCTGCAAGTTTATATCCATGGTGGTTTTTTGGAAGGCCTAGGTGGTGAGTGGCCACCTAAAGATCAAGGATCATAATTTATGTTTAGTTCTAGGAAAACAAATACTAATTAGGATTTAAAAAAGAGGTATATACCTATTCATATATAGAAGGAATGGTTGCACTGATTAAGGTGGGCCATGGATCTTATTATATACCTATATTTAGATTTTTGAGACCATCAATGGTGGTAGAGAACCCCTCATAAAATGCGGGAGGGACATCCCTAACTTCCTCCTCCTCCTATTATTCCTTATTTTCATATTTTTCATCTTGTTACATTTAGGAATCAAGTCCTGCGATGAGTTCTCTATATTCAGGAGAGGAGTTGATATATGGGTATCCTGAGGATAAAGCAACTTCCTCTAACCCAGCAGTTAGTATGGTATTTTATTATAACTCTAGATAGGATGGGGTGAGGGATGGGTGAGGGGAATATTCATCCACTTTCAGTGAAAATACAATCTATTCATTCTCAATAGGAGAGGAATGGATTTCCATGAGCTCTGGGGATGAATTGAATTTACATTCATTTGAACTTTCACCACTTTTTGGGGAGTCAGGAAACTTTTCAACACTACTGAACTCAGTGTCCATGACTGAAATCATTGATATTTATGAATACACATCTAAATTTGGGATCATGTAACTAATCAGATTGTTGGGTAACACATATTCTTCATCAATATATTTCAAGGGGTTGGACATGATCATTTCCAGACTGTTCAGGGCAGTGACCCAATCAACACCATCAACCAGGGGTCATTTCCCTTTCCCAAATAGAATCTTTCATCGATGTAATGTAACTCTTAGGATTTGAATGGGGCCTTATTGGTCATGTAATGTAATGATTTTTTCATTGATGAAATATTTAATTCATTGATGTTGCAATGATTTTATTATCACATGTTTATGCAACTAGTTTCTTCCAAGAAATACGTTGAAGGCCATGTTCTTCCAAACCACCAAAAATTCTAAGTAAATTAAAAGTTCTCCAAACAAAGCCTTGAGATTGATTTTTTCCAATGGATTTTTCTCACATATTTTCATATCCTTGTAGTGTTATAGTAGAAGGTTCTAGGTCATCCTCATCATATTCTATCTAGTGAACTGTTTATACTGGAATGAGATTAACTCAAGAGCCATTGTTAATGAATAAGTTTCATACATCGACACCATTTATCCTTGTAGACACATACAAGGGCTTGATGTGACCCTATATAATATTGTTGTCATCTTTATTTGTGAAGGACATACCTATGTGACATTCTGAAAAATCAATCTCTTCCTAATAGACCTCAACGTCATCCAATTTGGCTTAAAACTCTTAGGGGATTAGCAAACCCTATATGAGTACTTCCATGATATCTTTTTACAAACTTAGGGAATCTAAGATAAATAGTTTGTCCAATACCATGGTTAAATATTTCATAATTTCGTACATTTGGTCTAAAGTATGGTGCTTCCCTGTGTAGGGATTCACTTTTACAGGTGATTTAGGGAATTGATTATTTTATATATATGGATCTAACATCAAAAAAAGTATTTTAAAGTACTCCAATTCATGGTGGGTTGGTTTCTGTATATCTTCTAGTGTGTTGAGGGTGGTCAGACATCTATTTCTATTTAGATTGATATTACAAAGTGCTAGGGTCAGTGTGGATTTTGGAAAGTGCAAGATGATTTTTTTATTCCTAAAAAACTCACTAAAGGGTTCTTCCACAATTTTCTGAAACATTGACAGTCTGAGTAGGGGTGTGGCTAGTGTTTTGGCTTCTTTCAGTGTTTCACCTTCCCTAATATCCTCAGCTACTACAACCTCTTCCTCTAGTTCCCTTGTCAGACATAGGGAACTTGGGTTCATAATAATACCCATCATCAGTGAAATGATCTATTAAATGAATGAAATTAATGGAACCTAATATCAATTCCTCTTCCGATTAGGACTCTGTCTAGCTGACTATTTCTGGTGGTTCCATATGGTGGGGCGATTCCCGTTGTTTTGTTTCTAGTGGCATAAAATCAAAGAGTTTCAAAGATGAATTTGGCCTTGGTGTAGGTTCATCATCATGAACTTTCTCCCTTACTTTCAAGACATGGTGCTTTTTGAAAGGATGGCCTTTGGAGATTTGTGGATCTGATGTTGTCGGTTGTTTTGCATTTGAAGTGGTTGAGGGAATAGTTGGTTGTTTCATCTGTATTTAGATAATTCCATGATCTTGGCCGATTTTTTTAGTCATCCAATAATAGAAGTTTTGCAACTTTCAGCTAAAAAATTCTTTCCACTCTCCTCCTTCCTCAAGGGTAGTGTCATAAACACACACCACATGTTCTGGTAGCCTTTCCAACATTCCTTTCCCAAAATATACCATTTTTATTGGAGGTATTTGAAGATGATTCAATCTTGAATGGTGTGTCCCAAAATTTGGTGAAAGGGGAAATAATATATCTAGTCATTGAGACCTATATTTTCTACCCATTTAGGTCTAGAAGGTGAAATAAGTTCTTTTCCATATAAGTTAAAAAATAGACATGGACTTGATCATCTCGGATGGAGTAAACTATTTTTTTTTTCTCCTTGAATTGATTCTTCCTAGGCCCCCTTTGTTTTCATGGTGATGTGGGGGCTACTATTGAATCCCCAGGGGTTCTGAATAATATGTTTCTAGCTTTGGAGTTGGAGTAGATGTGGAGGACGGCTTAATTGTGATTGATTTCACCTCAAAAAGCCCATCTCATTTCTTTGGGGCTAGTGGAGTTATATGGAACTTGAGCTTAGTATGTTGTATGGAGTCTTCCATTATTTGGGTAATGATGAAGAAATACAAAAACAAGCCTATATATTTCACTGGGATGAGATATGTTCTCATATCTTTGTGAATGTTATCAATTCATAGTGTGAGCATGTCTTCCTAGGGGAGTGGTCAATTCAGGGATTATGTCATCTGTTTCCATCTGGATTTTAAATATGAGACTGTCATTTTATCACTATTTCTAGTTCGATAGGTCACTGATTTTTGTCTATTGCATCATTGAGTTGAAATGAAAGATGAATTTCTAATCCAGATCTTCCCATCCTTTTATTAATAGATCTAGAAAACTGGTATACCATATGTAGGCCAACCATTGCAAGGTTCTCATGAAGCATCTAAATTTCACTACTTCTCACTGGTCTTGAGTTCCCCTTATGGGATCACAATGGGATGTGTAGTGCATAAAATGTTGTTCTGGGTCACCTAATACATTGAAAACCCAATACATAGGACTCCATAAGTTTTTGTGGTGGTGAGGTGTTGCTCAACCAATTCGGGTAAGGTTTCCATTCCAACTGCACTACTTCATGTCGCTCCTCCATGGCTTCCAATTGAGCTGCCAATGACTTGATGGTGTTGATAATACCTTGATGTATGTTCTATTTGACATGATCTGGGACTAATGAAACAATTATTAGGATCGGACATACCATTTTAGTCATTATTTGAGGCTGATATAAGGTTGAGGAAATCCATTGAGGGTTTTCCCAAACCCATTCATGATATCTATTTAATGGAGTGAAATCATGGTATTTTTTCATGATTAGGTCTAGGTAAACTGATGGTCCAGGCACTGTGTTGGGAGAATGTCATGGCCTTTCTTCAATTTCCAGGATGAACCCTTTTATCTAAGGTACACCTATTGTAAGTGTATATTGAGGCTCTGCCCAAGGACAGTCTTTAATAGGAATGCTTCCTTGGAGAAAATTTGTGTTTATTCACCTTAAATATTTCATTTCCTCCTCCTATTTGGTGAATATTTGTTTGAGCATAGGGATATCCTCCTCATTGAGAGGAGGATATGGGTCATGTATGACCTTGATTTTATTCTTCTCTCTGGTATAAATTCCCAGAGGAGTTAGTATGAGGCTTATTGAGGGAGCACCAAATTTTAGGGTGATTCTCTTGTTCTAGGTATGCACACCTTCATTCTCAGTGTGGATAACATCCTACATATAACCATACTCTACTTTATCTTCTATATTCACATCATTTCCAATGTCATTTTTTGAATTTAAATCCATTACATTCACTGATACATAATGCATTATGGGAATCATTCTGACTACTAGATGATAGGAGGGTTGTTTATGTCTTCTACTAGACCTATCCCTTCCTTTATGAGATCCTCTATGAGCTTCTTGTAAAAGGGTGACTCAGAGGGAACCTTCATGTAGTCTGATTATATGCCTCTATTCTAGGGGAATAACTGATGAGATGAGGCAGAATAGAAGGCATTTCCACTTGTAATCCTTTCTAAATGGGAAAATACTACATTCCATTTAAGGGGTGGTTGAGTTAAAATTTACCCTATCCCTATAGAGTAGGGTTGCTTCATTATCTTTTTGTTTTGCCCTCGTCAAGATTTTTCAGTCTTACGAGGGAATTTTGTGTTAACAATTCGCCTAGCTCTGTAGGATGGGGTAGATCCCATACTATGGTGGGTACTACTATTATCACCGCTCTCTTGATCTCATGAATCTATATTTGAGCGTGAGAAATATATAATGGATATTCTGTATGTGAATTATTTTTTTATGATAACATTAGTAGGGCTTGATGATTTGATTCACTTAATCAAGAAGGATTCAAAATGTTCTCAGTTTCTTGGTTTAAGATTCTTTCAATGGATTAATCTCATCATGACTGATGCTTTTGAGGCATACTGAAGGTCGGTTCTTATTGAGTGTTCCACATTTCATGTGTAGGGATTTTTCTTAATAGATGCCTTGGGATAATGAAATTATAGGATGTCCATTCTAGTGGGTTCTGCTAAACAACGCATGGAATGAAATGAAAATCTCTATGCTCCCCCACCCCTAGATATGAACACCATTTAGTGCATTTCCAATGAAATGAGACAACATCTATAGTTCATTGAGGTAGGTCATATAGAGATCTTTGTACTACCTATAAGATTATGGTCACCATAAAAATTCAAGGGCTTCTAAGTCAGTTTGATGATGAATCTCTCCCAATATTTTTAAATGGTCTGCATACCCATTGTAAGGAAATAATTTTTGTCATTGGTTGTGGAGAGTTGTCCATAGGTTGAGATGAATATTATGTATGCATTTTTCTAACAATTACCTTATCATATCAAACTAATAAGTGGATGAGGGAAAAAACATAATGGTTATGTCAACCTTTGAAAATTGTCTTCTCATGAGAAACATATCCTTTTGTTCTTCTTCCATAGACTCATCTACTTGATTTTTACAACATCAGTGCTTCTTGCCTATTTTGTTCCAAGTAGTGGGGATAATAGTGGAATCATTGGTATGAGAATAGTATGGGGGTGGCTTAGAGGTAGAGTGTTGTCCCACTCATTCTCTTTGCTGATAAAGGATATATCATTTCATTGATAGGGTCTCTAACATATTTGAACCCATATTTCCAAGAACCTCAGGATATGAGGGATTTCTCGTATTTGACTTGGAATGGGGAGGACCTTCCTACCAATAAGAAATGTTACTGTGGGAAGAACCTTCGTAGCTAGTACTATCATGGAGAGGACTACCATCATAGCTAGATGTCCGACTACAGGGAGAATATTTATAGAGTATACCCTAGGGAGGACCTTCAGGGTGGATGATAGCCAGTGGAGGACCTTCTTGATGAAATTAGATGATATTGTGGGGATGACCTTCAGAGCGAATACCATCATGGAGAGTAATACCATTATAGCTCAATGTATGACTGTAGAAATAATTTTTGCATTATATACCATGGGGATGAACTTCAGGGAAGATGATAGTAATGGGAGGACCTTATTTATGAGATAAGGTGTCACTCTAGGGAGGACCCCCACAATGAATGTCATCATTACAAGTACTACCATCATAGTTTGTTGTCTGATTGCGAGGAGAATTTTAGCAATATATACCTTGGGGAGGAAATTTGGAGAGGGAAATAGTAAGAGGAGTTCCTTCTTGTTCTTTGATATTCTGGCCATAAGGATCAATACTGTAATGATCATCTAGGGATAATTTCTTGTGATCGATCGCCTGGTGCCCATGAAAAAAGTTGTCATGGTATGTTCTCTAGGGAGGACCTCTAGAGACACTGGTAACAATCTTACAGGGAGGACCGTCGCAACTTCTATTGACACTCCTATAATTTGGTAATGAATTAGTAAGTTCCTAAGACACTATTTAAATATGTTTAATGGCCTCAAGAACACCATATTCTAATAGAGTAGGGTCATGAGTATGTTGTTCATTCTCTAGTTTCTTTTGGCCTAATTTATTTTTGGGTTCCCTCTTGCGGGAGACTAGGGTCGCTTGCTATAGGTGATGAATTCCATATACGGGTTCTTATTTGAGTGGCTCCCATGGTGCATCAGAGATATTATAATAATCCTATGGAATTCTAGTAGGGATATATTTCTTCTCTAAAGTATCCACTAAAGTGGACCAATGTCTTGTAGTTGGAATGGGTATTTGTGCACGATCATGTTGTCCATTTATCACATAATATTACCGATGAACCTCCAAGATGGGATCAATGATTCATGTATACTTTTGAGTGACCACCTTGTTATGTGGATGAGTCACCCAATTTGGTAGGTGGGGTTGTGGGCCTGACTTTTTTCTATCCCCATAAACATGATTATGTCTTAGAGATTATATAGGATGTGGTTAGGAATTGATGTGTGGTCCACCATCATTGCCAAGAAGTGTTGATAGGCATCATCGGTTGGAACAAGAATATATTCTCATTCAAATGTTGAAGTAGGAATATGTTTCTTATCTAGTTCTCTATTTTCAAATTATAAGTACTGCCATTTCTCCTATGTAGGGATTGAGATATGATTCAACCCTTGATTTACAAATGGGATACACCGGCTTCATTATCTAATTTCCACTATATTTACAAGGAAGTATTGATATGAATGGGTAGTAATTTTCATATTCCTTTTGGTTTCCAAAAAAATGATTTTTGGGTATGATATGCATTCACAATAATTTTCCTCTACTGGTATTTGATTGTCACCATATTTTCTAGGCGGGCTTTATAAAAGTGGAAATAGATTTGCATCTGATGGTAATTCACTACCATATTTGATAGGTGGGAATTATATTTATGATCATTTATTTATGCCAATTCATTTCAATCGTATTTTTTTAATGGGTTTGATATGCATTCACATAAATTTTACTCTACTGGTATTTGATTACCGCTGTATTTTCCAAGAAGGCTTTATAATAGTGGAGATAGATTTGCATCATTTGATAATTTTCCACCATATTTGACTGGTGGGATTTATATTTATTATCATTTATTTATTCCTATTCATTTCCATCATATTTGACTAATGGGTTTCATGTGTGTTGGTATGGATATACATCTACCTGTAGTTTTCTTCCCTACTTGGCCGATGGGATTGGTGTGTATTAGCACGAATTTACATATACTCATAGTTTGTTTCCACCCTATTTGGATGACGGGCTTCATGTGTTTTTGTAGGTATATATGTTTGAATATAGTTTTCCACCCAATTTTCATGGTCGGATTGGTGAGTAGTAGTTGGAATTTGTGCCTGATTATAATTCTACATCATATTTGACTAAGAGGCTTCATGAGAGGGAGTAAGAATATTTTTTTCCCATGGGTTTCTACTGTATTTATTAGGTAGGATTAATTATCAGGAATAGGGATGATGGCATGTTCCTAATTTTCTAAAAACACCCTCCATGAGCTGACCTGGGGACCTGGGTCCGTTTGACTTTAACTGGGGTCCATGGAGCGATATCCTCTTTAAGATGATGATGTCGGGCCGCATGACGTTGGCAAAAAAAATTCCTAGTAGGGGAACTTGTGTGGGACCACTATGATTCTAGGATAAATTCATTGGTAATGAATTCACTAAGGAAGTAACTCATTATCATGTTTCGAGTATAGGATCCTGAAATGGTTGGGGATAGCTAGTGGATCTTCCTAGTTCTGGTTCATCGTTAGACGAACGAATGGCAGGTCTTTAATGATTAAAGGGTATTACTAGATGCCTCTAGGATAGGGAGAGTACCATTATAGTAGTATTCTCTAACCAATTCATTTTAAACCCATCATTGAATACGTTGAGTGAGAAAGTTTATCATTCATTTGGTTGAGGACCTGACCGGTGCAATTGATAACGCATGTGTTTGATAAGTTTGGTGAAATTCCATTGGATTTAAGAGAGATATGAAGATTTCATATAATATATGTGACAAATATAGACAAAAAATCACTTCAATGTTGTATCTCATGACCACATTCATAATTTATGGCCTCATTTTTCCCCCATTAATTTTGGATGTGAATGGGGCTTGATGCGGGATAACAACACCACCTTGGTTAAGGATGGACATTGTGTTCATCATTTTATTTTTGATGAAAACCATTTGCAACTTAATGGTTTATTGTAAGGGGTTTAATGGTGTGAATTCACTAATGTCAGGCACAACATATTTGAACGGTCTCCAATGGGTTTTTTTCATGGAGACGGAAATTCCCAATGACTCTCATATCCACAAAGACTCATGGGAAACCTTTCTAAATGTAGGTTTCCATTGGGTAACTTGGATAATAAAACCTAAGAACTCACATGGGTCAAGAGGATGGGAATTCATGCTCATCACGCCCTTGGGGGGGACTATTTCTTATTTAGGGACTCTCTTATAGATTTATGATATGATCATGAATCCTTTGGTCATTCCCACATATGCATCCATGGGTCAACCTAAATTAACGATGTATTAGGAATAATCATGGGTTCAGAATCTTCTATATATATATAAGGTTCATCATTTATGGGGATATCTATATATATCTGAGGTTAAATATAAATGGAACCATTTTTATGAATTTATCATAGATTCTGTGTTTGTTTATTAGGATGATGCTGTTTTTAAGCCAAATGATGAGGCTCTCTAGAGTTTACCATTATCTGGGGGAAATGAGTTGTTTTGATGTTAGGATCCAACCCATAAAATTGGATTCCTATGTACCCTCCTGAGAGGAATTAGAAAACCATGTATTTTGGTGCCACTTATCAAGGAACATCACATTTTAAGGTCTTGTGACGAAAACCCAACCAAATAGTTTAACATCTTTCAACTAGGACATCCAGTAAAATTGTGTCTAGTCAAATATGTTGTGGGACTTACGCCAAGGTGGCCTGAGGGACCTGAAAGATATGTGTTGTCTTCTGTGGATATGAACCTATTAAGGATTTGGCCTACAGAACATTTTGGTGGTTTCGGGTGATGGGTTTGGACCTTAGGGAGGCTTCAAATGCATCCTAGTTAGTAGGGAATCAATGCCCACATAGTTCGGTATGTTGTGGCTTACAACATAAAGGAGGCCCGTGCGTTTGGAGCTTATGCACGGAAGCTACCCATTTGAGGGGACATCATTTAGTTGGGGCTTAAACCATATACATGGCTCACCTAGTGTTTCTTCATTTTGAATATGTCCCTTTGAATCTTGACTTATGGTTTGGGGGCTTACACAGTGTAGGAGGCCAATATTGTGCATGTATTTGAGGCTTATTCATGGAATTTTTCATTATAATAGAGATTGGGGATTGCATCTATATATAAGGACCATTAAGAATGTGATTGGGGATTATGCATTGAATAAGACTATTTGTAGGTTTGAGATCCTATAATGTCTTGCCCGCCACTAATGTCTAATCTGAAGGGTATCATGTTTGGTGTGAGAAACAAGATAAAGTAGTAGATATAAAGATGAAATGATCCACTCTGTCCACTGGTGGATGAGGTGATGAAACCCAAAGGGAGAGGGAGAGGGCATTGCGTGTTCTAGTCTATTATTTTATTTTCATAGTTAGGATAATCACATCTAATGATCTATAGGAATACAACCCGGGTTGAGGAAAAAATGAGCAGGAGTGTTGCCTACCACAAGAATGTCTATGGGATTACTCTAGGACGGATTCCATGTTGGTCCTCGGGGAAGATATGAGTGATCATAACTGACCCTCATCGAAGGGAAATGCCAGTGGTTCCCCTAAACCCCTAGAACGAGGAGGTAAATATGAGAAACCCAATGTCAAAACCCCCATTACCATGAGAATGTAAACCTAACGGAATTCTAAGGGTCCTCCTTATTATAGAGGTTACACACATGAATCTCCTTACCACATATATTTAAACATGAAAGGAAATGTTGATGTGCCCAATGATATTATCATACATGTTTTTTGGCTTTAGAAAAGGCCTTATCCTGATGCCGTTGGACTAGTTTGTGGAGGGGTCAACATGGGGGCCGATGACATGATGGAAGATAGTGGTGGGAGGTGGAGATTAGAACACCCTAGGATACCCCATTATACATAGAAGGTTCTTAGGTGGGATGGGGTTCCCACCACGATTCATGTTGTTTTACGGGTGAGGGTACCATCCATGTAGAGTTATGTTATGTGGACCTAGGATCTACCCGCATAGCATGTTGCAATGTGGAGGCTAATTATATCCATGTAGCTATTACTACGTGAGGGTGAGTTCCTCCCACGTAGAATTGTTCTACATGGGATAGGGTTCCACCGACATAGTTTTTTTTTATGTGGGATGATTTTCTATAAATGGGAAATTTTTTTACGCACCATAACATGGTGTTCATAAAGGGATTTTGAGTTTACAGGTGGATGGATGATTTATTATTTCCTATTTACTGATATTAGGTAGATTTTTACCTATTGTGAATAGATGTAGAGGCTCCAGTTTTGGCATTTCCTCATTGTTTGTCTCATTTAAATCTCTTCGGTTCAGTCCTGACATGTCCTTTTTTGGTCCCCCTTGGGGTCCTTTATATAATATCATTGGGATTTTATACCATTATAGTCGATCATTTGTTGTGGTCTGTATACCCTTTTTGTGGGAGCCCAAGGATGATTCCCCGGTTCACGAATGACTTAATCAATGGGGAGTAGTCATTCATAGAGGGGCCCATCATTTATGGGGGCAGAAATCACTTCCCAACCCCATAAAAAATTCTTCATTCATGGGAATCAGAAATACCACCCCATCACATGAATTATTTAGTTCTTAGGTATAGTTATAGAGAACCATTTATAACAAACATGGATATTAAACCATTTTAGACGAACAATCATCACATTAAAAAAAATAAATTCCGGAGGACTATAATAGTTTAGTGACTTGGGGAACTTGGAATAAAATCTTCAAACATGGTGAAAGATCTTCAACATCTCCCATAAAGATCTTCCCCTTTAGCACCCCTAACCATTATTCATAATCTGGGGAAAATAAATATAAGAAAGGGGTGAACTTGAATGCATAGTAAAGGTAAATAAAGTAACTCCATAAGCATAACATGAACATAAGGATATGATAACATGACCATAAAATTTAGAGATCATAACCTCTATAAAAAGATCATAATCATGAGATATGGAATACATATTGGCAGTTCAAAAAACATGAATCATAAGATAATCAATAACATGAACCATGTGAGCATGTCAAAGGAAAAATACATATAATTTATGGAATTTACATTAACATGTAACATTATTCATTATAATTCAAGGCTCATTGACAAAAACATATCGTGGAACTTCATGGGGACTATACCTATTGGGCGACACACACCACCATCCCCAGTCATAGTCACTTTCTTGTAATTGATTGGGTTTCCCCATCTTCCAATAGTGGATTGGGTTTACCCATATTCCCATAGGTGATTTGGTTTTCCCATCTTCACATATTGGATTGGGGTTCCCCGTCTTCCCATAGTGGATCAGGACACACTTGTTTCCAATTTTGGATAAGGATGCACCTGTTTCCCATCTTGGATCAAGTTTGTTGACTTGTTTCCCTACATTATCTCATGAGATATAAATCGTTACTCAATTCATTGGATTGAGATATAGGTCCCACCCATCTCACAAAGAAATCATACATATGTGTTACAAAAGATCATAAACAATTATATCAAAACCCATGAAATGAAATGGGTATCATAAATTTGTAATCATATCATAACCTGTGGAAAAAATAGATAGGTTTCATAATCATTTCATCAATGCATAACCCATGAAAAGAAGAAGGTTTGATAATTATATATCCAATGAAAGGGAAATGGGTTTTATAAAAATATAACCCAAGAAATAGAAATTGGTTTCATGAAAATATATACCATGAAAGAGAAATGGGTTTCATAAACATATAACATGTGAAAGAAAAACAATTTTCATAGACATCATTCCATCAATATGTAAACCATTTAGAGAAATAATATAAATGGAATCATTGGATAATTTCCCAGAAATTAATGAGTAACACCAATGGATGTCATCTTAGATTTAAAATAATTTTGAAATATCTTTTAAAAACATCTCTTGAGGATAATATCCTTTATGATTTGAATAAAAATTACCATAAAACATCTTGAAGACAATTTCCTTGAAAATAACATTGAAATCTTAAAAAGAATCCTGAAAACATTTTGAAAACCCTTTTCCTTGAAAACATATAATATAAGATTGAAAAATTTTAAAAACCATTTTCCTTAAAAAACATATAAAATAAGCATAAAAACATTTTGAAAACCTTTTTCCTTGAAAACTTATAAAAGATGCTTGAAAACATTTTTCCTAAAACAATATAAAATATACTTGGGAATATTTTGAAAACCTTTTTATTTTAATATAATTTGAAAAATTATAAAATAATCTTTGATATCACTGAAATAATGTTCTTTGAAAATTACCATTTGTAAGCATATAATGGGAGTTTTTAAAATCATTTAAAAAACATTTTAAAAATAAAATAATTTTTGAAAACCATGTTTCATTAATTTTTTTTTAAATAAACGGATTTCTAGAATGATTGGATAAAAAATTATTTAAAAAAATATACTTGTAAACTTAAAAATGAAGCATCATGAAATGATGATTAGTATGGCGGTTAAATCTATACATGTCGAACATTCCTTTTTCAACTTAATGTTTTAAAAAGGTGCCTTGATCAGAACTTAAAGGAATATCAGTTTTATATTTTTTTAAAAGGTTGTACATGGGTTAAAATTTCCTTTAAAAAAATATGATAATAGTAAAATATATTTTCAAACATTTTTAGAGAACATAGTTTTGAAATAACACATATTTTTGATCGAAATGATAAATAAATTAGGATTTTCAAAAAAAACATTTTTCTTAATTAACATAAGTAATAAAGAGTGGTAAAATGGTAAAATTACTTATATATTACATTAATAATAAAAGGGTATTAATATTCAGGATATTTCTTTAGATATAGATCATAATATTTCATTAATGGAAGGATAATCATAAACAATCTTGATAAACGATGAGATCGTGGTAGTAAATAGTTACCACTTTGGAAAACTGGAATCATATTAAAATTGAAATAATAACATTAAAAGAATCTTAAAATATCACTAAAATAATAATATTCATGATACAACATGTATAAGGTAGTATATACAGCTCATAGAAAAATATAGGTGCATAACATGGCATGCGTCTCAAAGAACACAAATTGAGACATAATTATTTTACCAATTTGGTAACTTTTGAAACATAAACCCCATGAAAGAAATATCATAAAATTGAAATGAAAATAACCCTAAATTTTATTCTAATAATCATAGAATAAATCCATGTATAGTATAAACATCAGATATAGTAAATAGGAGGTGAACATGTCTTGTGCCTCACGAAAAAAATAGTGAGATGATAAAACTGTTACCTTAAGTCTTGAATTTATTCATTCCCAATGAAACATCCTATATAATAAATAAAAGTTTATTATAAATATACTATATAACCATATTATTATATCTAATAGCATATATTATTTTTTATGACATTATATTAACCGTTTATTAAGAAAACCATGTTAATGTTACATTTCGGGTAATATCTTCTTTGTTTTCCGTATATGTTTTGGTTTGTTATTCTTGATCCTCTTATTTAGATCATGTTTTAAATATTTACTGAATGTAAATAATAATAGAAGTATCATAAATATTCATTATATATTTATTTATAATAATCTATAAAAAATATAAATATGAAATGGAATATACCGTTAATGGAGATAGTAGGTCGTACGTACACATGAACATTGTTTCTATTTATTTATCTCTTTAAAAGAAATAAAGTAAATGAAATATATGTATATATATGTGTATATTATAATTTATGTATAATTATTATTTCATATATATCATATAATTTTAATAAACCCATCCTTAATATTTTTCATGTAAAGTGTAAACGAATCACATCACTTTAATGAGGCGGTAGTCCACATGTCCACAAACGAAGTTATCATACTGACATAAAATGGAAATAATGAAGGTATATTTTATATAATAATTAAATAAGATTAAATAAATAATAAATATAATATATATCACATAAAAATATAATTTATATAATAATTTCCAGCCATGGTAGGTGGTAAATTAAAAACGAACAACATTGTTTCGTGAGACAATAGTCTGTTGTACACAAGAATGGTAAGTTCGTCACCCATTAGATGGAAGTGTGTTTAATTATAGGTCAAAAAATTATAATAATAACATATAATAAAATTTTGGATACTTATTATATTATATAATAATATAATAAAAATATTTTTACTGCTGGAGAATAAAAATAAATTAAAGGAGTTTAAAAGAGGATGTTACCTCTTCTTTGGTTAACTCCTCTTGGTTTTCACCAAAGGGATTTGTTGGTTGACTTTATTCCAAAAGAGAGACTTCTAGGATTAAGGTAGTGATTTTTATAGATAATGTTATCATATTTTTAGTGATGAAAATGTATTTAGAGGTTTGAATAAGTGTGTGTGGGGGGGGGGGGGAAGGTGAGTTCCTTTTTATAGTAGAAGAGTGGCATTCCTATAAATTTTGGAAAAGGGAATTCCACCCAGGTTTTTCCTATGATAAGTGCCTAAAATAATGTTAAAAATATTATCCAAGGGAGTATAGGGTCTAAATATGTCCATAAAATATCTTTTGGAAAATCATCTAGGTCATTTTGGCCCTTATGTTTAAGGTTTACACCTTTGTTAAGCAAATTGTTCTCTTAATCACTGTAATTATTTTTAATAAATTTCACTAATATTTTGGTCAAAAGAGAAATTAGAAATTATTATATATTATAAATTATTATTATTATTTCAAATATTTAATACATTTTTCTAAATTATAACAACTTAAGTGGAATAAATTAATTTAAATTTAATCTAACTGACAGGACGACAAAGCGGGTTTTTAAAGTACTATGTTCAAAAATTTTATATGTTTTATATTCAATTTTAAAGTTAAATTGATTAAAATAAACTAAATTTAATTAATTTATATAATATTTATTTAATTAAATATTAAAATCAATCAAAAATATAATTTAACTCTATAAATATATTAGACAAAAAAATCAGTTTGGATTAAAATTTAGTATTTTTCACAATTAATCAAAAAATTAGACATCACAAAAAAATTCAAAAAATCACACCAACCTAATTTTGATATTTATATTTCAAAAATGATGTTTATTTTGACATATTGAATTTATAAAATTTTCAAAAATTGGATTTAAAATAGGTTCTCTATTAAAAGGTGGCAAAACTATCTTTAAAAAAATATAAGTTTTTATGCATAAAATTGTGTTTGTTCTTATCTTATACCTATAAAATATATTAAATGAATGTAAAAAATATTTTATTGAATATATAACATATATATTTCAATAATTTAAATTTATAATTGTAATTAATTTAATTTATTAATACATCACCCCTTTCGGAGCTTAAAAATATTTTCTTTATATTCAATCGGTTTATATTTTGATTTCTACTTAATTGGTAACCAATGAATTCATATTATATTTTTATAGACCATATATTTTCATAATATAGTTAATATTATTAATAAAATCTAATTTTAAATCTAATTTATATCTTATTATACTATATAATAATGTTTTATTAATATATTGTTGTTCGATGAAACTCGATCTTGCATGTAATGCAGGCTATTGAAGGGACACAATATTGTGTGTAATACAAGACACACATAGTGTTGAATGTACCAAAATATAATATAAGTGTTTCCTGTAATGAAATCTTGACTTTTTGTTGCATATAATGAAATCCAAAGTTACTTCTTTCATATAAAAAATCTATATTCAATGTTGTGTGAATTGAAAAATATCAAAAAGATTTAATTAATTCAAAAAACAATATTTCAAATAATATTAGGATGTTACATTATAACCCCATTAAAATGAATTTATCCCTAAAAATTATTCCAATTTATCAATGGTTTAATAATTGAAATTTCTATTCATAGAAACCCATTTCATAAAAGTGAATACTAAAACTTCATTTAAAAAGGGAAAGTTGGAAACTTGACAGTTACCCAAAATAACACATAACTAGGTTTCCACATAGGATAACATAGGTGGGAGGTGAAAACATATACATAGAAGAAAAATATAACTATCATGTTCTAACAGAGAGTGATAGAGAACTTATTTTGGATAAAGTTAATGATCAGAAAGTAATAAATCTACGATGATCTAAGGGGCCATTTGATTCATCGGAAAAAAAGGAACTAGGATATAATTTTTGGATTCAAGATCAATTTTACTAAATTTTATGAAATTTCATAAGTAGATATACTTACTTAATTTCATTCCATTCCATATGCATAATATCAGAATTTTTTATGACGTGATCAATTCCCACTTCATCTCTTACTCTAGGAAATGAAGGTGAATTTTTCATTCTCGAAGAACTAAAAGATTTTGAGATCAATAAATAGAATGATAAGTCATTCAATCTGTCATTTTATATCACTCAAAGTTGGTTATCATATGCTTTCCAATATGAATAAATCCTCATGTGGTGAGATAATACTTTACTCTCAGAAACATCTTCTGAAGTTTAACTTAAAATTTACATAAATGGTTAACCATATAACCCTTCTGAAATATTAAAATACAAAACTTTAGAAATAAGTTCATGAAATGAAATTTAAATTAATCCCCTATATATTAAAAAATTGCTCTTGTTTGCACATTTCAAACATGTGAATACCGTCAACATATATTATCTCAAAACAATAAAATAACATGAATTACCATAAATCCTTTTGCAAAACATGCATTCTTCCTTATTCCAAATATTACTCGATATATTCCTTAAATATAAGTAGTTTTAAAACTCATCCATGATAAAATAAAAAACATTTTCAAAAAATACATTATCAGTTCTAAGGTCATAAATAATATCCAATTTACATTATCCAAATCAACCATCTCTTTATCCAATCTAAACATAATTGTCTCAACATATTGAAGACATTAAGGGTTACCTTCCCTTAATTAAAAATATAACCATTAAATTAAATCAATTTTCTATGTCTTCATCACCATAAAAAATGTCCTTTTAAATCCTTAATAAAAAACTTATCTTATACTAAAAATAATTATATAATTCATGTTTCAAAAAACAATATATTTGAATTACAAAACATATAAACTTCAATCATCCAACTTTATTATTAAACCATTACTCAAGATTAATCATCTTATTCATTAACACCCCTTGTCCTATAATATGAAATATGAATCATATCTTAAGGTTTCTAAACATCAATATAATCATGCTACTTTTATTTAATGTAAACAATACTTTTATAACATCCTATACTTGTCACATGTCATTTGCGGTCTCTTTATCTTCAAAATTATAACCAATACTCTTACCACCTTTCTGATTCTCTTCAGGGGATCTCCACTTGGGTAATCAACTTATATAATTCCCACACTTTCCACATCCGAAAAATTCAATGTTAAACCAGTACCTTCCAGTTCCTATTATTGACTAACACTAAAAAGCAGTGTGAGGAACACTTATCATAGAAATAATCCACATAATCATGAAATAATTACTAATAGGACGTATAAATAATGACACCAAAATTCATTAATCTATAACACCTTAGGTTCCTCATTAGTTATTAAAATTCATATTCTATTTAAATCCTTCATGATGGTTTGTAAATATTTTTTTGAATTCCCAAATCATATCCCCCAGGAGTGTCAGACCAGGCGTCCAGCCAAACCCGTTTTCATAAACCAATTCCCAATTGAATCTAGCTCAATACAGTGTTTTTGGGGTTGTTACCCTTATGTAAATATGTCTCAAAGGCACATCCACTTGTTTTATCTGGACAAGAATGTATTTCAATAGAACGAATCACTCTATCCTTTAAAAAAATTATTGGACATTTTTCTAAACATTAACTCATCCTTAGAGACATCCCTAGACACATCCTTAAAAATATCCATAGGGGTATCACTAAATGTTTCTCATCCTAGTTTCCAATGGTTGAATAAACCTTTCTCATGATTCAAAAAATAGTTAAACAAGCTTAACATACATGTATTTTACATTATTTTATATTAATATTCATCACATTATAAAAATACCAGACTAAGGACCATAATAGTTTAGTGTATTATAAAACATGGAACAAAATATTTTAACTCCAGGATAGATCTTCAACATCTCCCTTAAAGATCTTCCCCTTTAGTAATCCTACTTAAAACTATTCTTCATAAACCAGAGAATGGAAACATTGGAAAGGGGTGATCTTAAATTCATAGTATGGGTAAATAAAGAAAATAAATAATCATAACATGAAAATAAGGGTATGAGAACATTATAACAATATTTGAACATCATAACCTACATAAACCTATCATAATCATGAGACATGGCATAAATATTGTTATTTCATAATATATGAATCATATGATAAACAAGAACATGAACCATGTGATCATGTTAAAGTAATAAGACATAGAATTTGTGGCATATACATAAAAACGTAACATCATTCCTTATAAGTTAAAGATCATTGCAAAAAACTTATCAGGGGACTTCATGGGGACTATACCTATTGGGAAACACTCAACACCATCCCCAGTTATAGTCATTTCATTATAAGGGATTGAGGTTCCCCATATTCCCATAGTGGATCGGGTTTCCCCATCTTCCCATAGTGGATCAAGTTTCTATATCTTCCTATAGTGGATCAGGACACACCAGTTTCCCAATTTAGATTAGGATGCACCTGTTTCCCATTTTAGATCAAGAATTTTGACTTGTTTCCCATCATTATCTCATGAGATATAAATCTTAAACCAATTCATTTGAGGGAGATATAGGTCCTACCCATCTCATAATTAATTCATACATATATTTTCTACAAGATCATAAACAATTATATCACAATCCATGAAATGAAATGGGTATCATAAATATGTAATCATATCATAAAATTTAGAAAAATAGATAGGTTTCATAATAATTTTATCAAATCATAACTTTTCAAAATAAGTGGGTTTTTAAGTCATGTAACCCATGAAAGGTAAATGAGTTTCATAAATATATAACTCATGAAAGAGATGTGGGTTTCATGAATATATAACTCGTGAAAGAGAAATGGGTTTCATAAACATATTTCCATTAATAAATAAACCATTCATAGAAAAAATTTGAATGGAACTTTCTGATAATTTCCAAAGAAGTAATAAGTATCACCAAAGGATATCATCTTAGATGGAAAATAATTTTGACATACCTTTTAAAAAAATTCCTTAATAAAATATCCTTTATGATTTGAAATTTTTTTAGACAAAAAACATTTTGAAGATCATTTTCCTTGAAAATAATCTTGAAGAGTTATAAATAATCTTGAAATAATTTGAAAATAATTTTCCTCTAAAACTTATAAAATAATCTTGAAATTTTTTTGAAACATTTTTCCTTAAAAAACATATAAAATAATCTTGAAAACATTTTGAAATAATTTTCCGTTGAAAACTTATAAAAGAAGATTGAAAAAATTTTGAAACCCTTTTTATTTAAAAATATTTTGAAAACATATAAAAGAATATATGAAATCATTTAAATCATTTTATTTGAAAAACCCCTTTCTAAACATATAAAAGGTGATTTGAAAATCATTTCAAACACTTTTTAAACATAATTTTTTTAAAAAAACATTTTTCTTTGAAACCCATTTCAAAATAAACAAGTTTCTAGAATATTAAGGAAAAAATTAGTTAATAAAATAAACTAAACATATAAAGTAATTATCAAGTAAATTATGGTCATGATGGCTGATGTGGCTTAAAAACACATGTCTGTTCACATCTTTTTAATTAATTTTTATCAATTTAATTATTTATTTTAACACTTTTTACTAAATAATGGAACTTTTTTATTTTTATTATTAAATCTGCCATCTTATCAAAATCTATAATTAATCATGAATTTTAAGCTTTAAAATAATTAATTTATCTCTTGATTTAATTTTATTGTCCAGTGATTTTTTATTTACTTTGATGGTTTTGAATGCATACTTAATAATTTAATAGTAATTAGATAATTAATTAATTCTGCATTTTCACATAGATAATGAAGTCTTAATCTAATATTGCATGTATTAAATATTAATTAATTTTAAGTAACATAATGTTTTAGTCATCTTTTAACAATTTATTAATTATAATATAAGATTATAAACTTGTTTTAGTTTTATTAACTATCTTTAAATTATATTTCATTAATTAACATAATGGTTTAATAATATAATAATTATCTGTCTACTTTAAGTTAATTAAATTTATTAAAGTAACTAATTTATATAATTTTACTTATTTATATAAATGTTTAATTTTACTTTAATCTTCAATCAATTAGTTGGTTTTTAATTTTAGTTTTAGTTTGGTAGCAACTTAAGTTTTATTAAGTGAAGTTAATAACATTTTAACTCTAGTTTATTTGGTTTTATAAGTTTACATAATTTTTTATTTGTTTTTCATTAATTATTTTATTCAGTTTTATTTATGTTTCAATTTATTTTGTTTGACTGTTTGTTTTGAAGTGTTACAGTTCCACAACAACTGTTTCCTGCCACGATGCCTCCACACACCGTTTCCCCATCTATTTCATGGTCTCACTGTGTCTTTGCCACTATCCCATCTTGCATCGTGTCCATTTTATAGTGGCACCATAAATTATCTTTCCATCTAACCATATTCTCCTTACGGTGTCCCTTCCACCGTAATTCTCTATATGTTCTCACCGTGTTTCCTCTCACCATAATCCCCAGCCACCATTTATTCATTCTCTTTCATGCCGATTTCAGCCATTGTATCACATCTTACCATCTTAACTTGTAGCAAGGGTTTAATTCTTCCACGATGACACCTTCTCACACCGCTTAACCACTACAACCGTTTTCCCTATCAATTACTTCAACTTTCATTACATCATACTTTCTTCAACCCCCACACCCAACTATAGTGTTGCTTTCCATCCTTCTTGCATCGAAAAATCCACACCAAAAATGAGACTCAGACAAGATTCAGACTCAAAGAGAATACATATTATACGAATAAAATCCTCAAAACACAAATCTGAAAACACCATTTCCCCCTATTTTTTTACCATGTTCTTATGTCAGAATCCTAGGTATCACAAGACTCCATTTCCACTTTGAACAGAACCTGCATCAGTGAATCCGCTGAAGTCAGTGCTAAGCTGGGAAGAGGATCTATGTTTCCAGACTCCTTTGAGCTAACCTGTCACTGCTGCAGAAGCTGGGGAGGGGCAGTTCTAGTGGGCTGGGCCTACGGGTCATGTATTGGGCATGGTATGACTCTAGGCCTTCATGTCATGTATTACAAGTCATGTCGGGCCATGTTCATTGGGCCTACAGGTCATGTATTGGTTTCCCTTCAACCCTTAAAATGTGGATTATCTATAATAAAATAAAAAGAAATCCTTCAAGCCATTCGGGTTATCCTATCACCGCCGTGGGAAGCGCCGTTGGAGGGAGAGGAGATGTGCATCACCGTAGATTGAAGCCACGCATTTCACTGCCTGAGATTTCTCGTTGGATTGAAGGAAGAGTCAACCACCTCTGCAAGGCTGACCTGAGGAGTCTGTTGCTTCAGATCTAATAGATCTTGAGACTATCATGGAGGAGCTGAAGTCACCTTATTCTCCAGTACGGGGAAGGGTCCAAAGGAGATGACCCCTCTGTAGCGTCACAATTTGGGCGGGGGGAGATAAGCTTAATTGATAAAAATCAAATAAACAGATAAATATGATATTAAAAATGTTCATAATTAATAAGTTGTTAATAATTAATTAACTAAAATATTACACTAATTAAATTATCTAATAAAACAAAGTTGTAATTTGATTTAATTTTTTATAAAATAAAGTAATTAATATTAGTATAATTTAAGAATAAAATTATGTTAGGTTAACTAATTATTAATAATAATTATATTAATAAAATAAATTAATGAATGAAAAGAAATTAAAAAAACATAATTATTTTATAATAATTTTTTAATAATTTAATAATACTAATATTAATATTAAATCATGTAAATAATAATCAACTTGAAATTTTTATTAAGTTCACATAAATTAACTTTTTAAAGAGTATTATAAAATTAATCTAATAATTAGCATTATTTATTTCTTTGTGTAGGTTCATTCAAGGGATGTGTATATATATAGATTCACACAACTAACTCAGTGGGATTTAGTTACATGAGAAAAGATAGCGCGACATGCTTGTTGCAGAAAAACACATGTGTGTGGTGCGCAAGTACGGGAATTTTAAAGTTGGTGGAAGACGTGTGGTGACAAGCAGCAGATGACAGAAGATATAAAAATAGAGTTTCAAGGAACGCTATGGAGGCTCTTATTTTTCTTCGATGATCACTCATTGGAGAGCAGATCTGAAGACTGGTTAGATTGGGATGCTCATTCACAAGCAACGCACACCATTTTTGGGAGTGAAGACTTCTGGGAGATATCAGAGCAACATTGGAGATGAGCTGGAGGCCTTGGATCCTGAGTGCAGAGTAGTATTAGGGGTGTTATTATTTCTTCATGTTGAAATTTTTGTAATCTATTCTAGTATGACTTCATTTTCTGTATTTATAATGAACAAATTAATTGGCTAAATATTTGATCTTGGGGGACTACTACTTCTACTGGTTACTTTTCTTCCTTTTTACTGTAATACATTAATGTGTTCAGTATCAATCGGTGATATTGATGCTGTGTTAATTCAATTTATTTTCACCACTAGAACTTAATTCTCAAAAATCCACAATCAAATCAGTGATATTGATCATGGAAACATCTTTAAAAAATCAAAATTACTTCAGGACTTACAGTGAGTTCGTCCTGTTGTCATTATCTTTTCAAACTTTTCACAGTTAATTTGTCTTGGAGTGGAGAACTCTAAAATCAGTCAGCCTGTGTGACTTAAATCTTGGTGAGGGAGATTAGTCATTATATTTTTGGAGGTGAAATGTAGTAACTTTTAAGTGAATTGGAATAATTTTAAAACCAGTAGAATGAAGATTTTTTTCCCGAGCATTTTACTTGAATATTCACTTATCAGCATTTTTTTATCTCTGTTTCTTACAGTTTTTATCCTGTTCTTGTTTCATTATAGTTTAGAACAAACATTAAAAAATACTTTTGTATTTAATTAGTGTACAATATAAAAAATTAAAAAAAAATATAAAATCTATTCCACTGCAGAAAACAGTGGAATCTTTTGAAAGTTTTTAGAAGAAGATTTGTCAAATATTCCTTCTCTCTGGGTTCGACCCTACTCGCCACATATAATGTAGTTAGAAGGATTATAAATTTTAAACTTTTACCAACATCAATTATGTTTTAGGTAAAGTTTTTTTTTCTGTTTCCGAGCAAGGAACAAGCCATTTATATAAAAAACACTTAAAAAACACATATATAAAAAAATTTGAAAAATTTGAAAACTGCTTAAAAAATTGTTACTTATCATTTTGAACTGTAACTGCCGACTACTGTTACTATTTTTTCCATGAGCAAAAGAACTTCTAGTGCTAGGGTAGAGCCTCAGAACCTTGAATTAGATAAAAATTTAACTACTCTAATAAGTAAAAACAAAATTGAAATGGAAAACTTAGATAATAGAGTTCCTGAGCATAATAACTTTTAAAATAACAATTCAGAACACTTAGTTGAAAATTAAAGGCCTAGGATTAGAGAGTTACAACTCCCTCAACTTTCAAGAAATCCATCATCCATTAGGTTATCTCTTAGAGCCAAAAATTATGAATTGAAATAGTCACACATTTCACTACTGCTTGCATTTAATGGGCTCTCTAATGAGGACTCACTTGCCTTCATTGAAGACTTCTATAATACTGTGTAGCAATTACCTCTTCTAGGAATCATAGAAAATGAACATAGAATGAGAGTATTTCCCTTTTTCCTTAAGGGGAATGCTAGAAATTGGTTTTTGAGTCTAAATGAGAACATTTTTGAAAAATGGGATCAAGTGTATAATTCATTCATTATGAAATTTTATCCTCAAATACTTAATGGTGAACTTAGAACAAAGATAACTAGTTTTTCTCAAGAGGATGGAGAATCTTTTCATGAAGCTTGGGATAGATTCATGGATCTTCTTAGGCAGTGACCCCATCATCAACTCCTATCACACCTTCTTATGGATACATTCTATTAAGGGTTATCCTCCTCTGGATAGAATCTAGTTGATCAAGATGCTAGGGGTAATTACCATGATAAAATAGATGAAGAACTTAGAAAAATCTTTAATAATCATGCACTAAATTCACAACATAAAAATTCAAGAAGAAAAAGAGTCAATAGAAATGTTAATCCAGACATTGGTTCAACAAATGAAACTTAAGATCAACTAGCTGAAATCCCCAATCAACTTCAATCTTTAATGAAACGGAATTCTAAAAAAACTTTCAACCAACTTGGATGTAAAAATACTAAGCAATCTTGAATGGAATAGTGTGTCCAGTGTGGTATGTTTGGGCATACTAAGAAATTCTATCCTAATTTTGATATGCCAGCCCAACAATAAGAGAATTCAAACTTTGTTAACTGTGGTCCTAGAATTCCTCCTAAAGAAGATCCATTTTAAAATAATTACAACCAATGCTATAGGAACCACCAAAATCTATCCTGGAAAGATCAAGGACTAATCAAACAATTCACTTCCTCTAATCTCTCTAATGAACCAAGGCCAAACTTTCAAAATCAATAGAGGGGTGAGTCTTAAAATATACAAGGAAATAATGATAATCACATGTCTTCTAAGCTTGGTCTAATTATGAGTAAGATCAACTCTCAAGAAGAAAGATACATGACTCAGATAACCAAACATCAAAATTAATATGAGTCTGATAAAATGAAAACTAATGTTAGAATGCATAACATGGAAATAGAATATGGTCAACTTGCTAGAGATTTTTCATCTAGGAAAAATGGTAGAATTACTAGTACCACTGATCTTAATCCTAAGGAGAATTCCATGGCTGTTTTCACTAGAAGTGGGATTAATAATCAAACTGTTGCTAAAAAAGACCATGAAAATTCCCAAAATGAAAATCTGCTTTAATCTAGTAATAAAAATATGCTTTCCACACATACTGGAAATTCATAGAAAAGTCTTGAAAATGATCAAAATCCAAATTTTTCACATGAAACTCAAGCTGAAACTTCTTCTAAAAATAAAAATAATAAAGGAAAAGAAAAATTTGAGGAAGAGTTTAGAGATATACCTATTGTTCTGAATTTTTTTCCCCACCCATCCCTTTCCCTAAGAAACTGAAACCTCAAAGTAACACCACGTCTGAACTTCTTTAGTTCCTTGGTCTCCTCTCTAAACTTCAAGTGAACATTCCTTTCATACAAGATTTAATTAAAATTCCATCTTATCTGAAATCTCTTAAGAAAAGTTTTTCAAAAAAAAAACTCTAGAATAATTTGAAACTTACAGCCTCACTGAAGAGTGCAGTGTTATACTCCAAAATAAAATCCCGCCAAAACAGAAAGTCCCAAGTTGTTTTATCATACCTAGCACACTAGGAAATTCTGATCAACTCAATCGTATATGTGATTTAGGTGCTTTAATTAATCTTCTCCCATACACACTATTTCAATAGTTTAGGTTGGGTGACCTTCAACCCACCACAGTTATACGGCAGTTAAATGATAGATCTTTCACTCATGTTGTGGGTAGGGTAGATGACTTGTTAGTTGGGGTAGGAAAACTGTTTTTTCCTGCGGACTTTTTAGTCTTAGATATGGAGTGTGATCAAGAGGTACCCAAAATCTTTGGTAGTCCCTTCTTGGATACAGGTGGTGCTTTTATTGATGTCTCTAAGGGTCAATAAATCTTTAAAATTGGAGAACAACAAGAATAGTTCAATGTGTTTAAAAATGTTAAAGGACCAATGTTTTCTAAAAACTGTTCTAGGGTAGAGTCCTTAGGAGATGAGAACTCAATTGGAAACTCTGATGAATCTGAAAATAAATCCTCTCTTTAAGAAGATAATTTTGAAGCTAAAAATATTTCTGAATCAATTTTAGAAGTTGAAAATTCTTCTCAAACACCGAAACTAGAAAATTTTCTAGAATTGGACAACTGTCCAGTTTCTACTGTAGAAGATTCCTCTATTTCTAAGATTATGAGCTTTTTGAGTGAATTTTAGGGTGTTTCCATTAACACCAACCCTGATGAACACTTTGATGATACTGAGGGATAACTTATAAGACAATTAGAGGATTCTTCTCTGATTAACTTGTTAAAATATGATCTGGAAATAATGGACAGTGTGATGCCCACTATGGATAGTAGCACTATTACTTCTGAATCAGAACATGAAATTGAAAATATTTAATCTTTAAATACTTACTACAAGAGGTATTATGAATATCTTGGACCTCTTATTCCTATGAGTCTTCCTTCTAGTGTAGAACCACCCACTCTTGAAGTGAAACACATTCCTTCTCATGTTAAATACTCATTTCTAGGTGAGAACTCCACTTTTACTATAATAATTTCTACTGGACTCAATGAAAATCAAGAACAAAGATTGTTGAATGTGTTGAAATGTGTAAATATGACATATGTTGAACCATAGATTATATCAAGGGTATTATTCCCTCATTTTGTATGCATAAAATACCTATGGAGCCTGATCATAAGACTAGGTTAGAATGTCAAAGAAGATAAAATCTAAAAATGAAAGAAGTCGTGAGAGAAGAAGTGATTAAAATGTTGTACAATGGAATGATATATCCCATTTATAATAGTTCTTGGGTCAACCCTGTCCAGGTTGTCTCCAAGAAGGGAGGTTTTACTATAGTTAAAAATTAAAAGAATGAAGAAGTCCATGTTAGAAAACCCACAAAATGGAAAGTTTATATAGATTATAGGAAGCTTAATGAAGCCACTATGAAGGACCAATTTCCAATGCCCTTCTTGGATCAAATGCTAGATAGGATTTCTGGAAATGAATTTTCTGTTTTCTAGATGGGTATTATGGTTACAACCAGATTTTTATTTCTCTAGAGGATCAGGAAAAAACCACTTTCACATGACCCTTTGGAATATTTTTCTATAGGTGGATGCCCTTTGGGTTGTGTGAAACTCCATCCACCTTTAATAGGTGTATGATGGCTATATTTTCAGATATGATTGAAAGAATTATTGAGGTTTTCATGGATGAATTTTCCATTATTGGTAGTACTTTTGATACTTGTCTTAGAAATCCTGAGTTAGTCTTAGAGAGATGCATTGAAACCAACCTTTTTCTTAATTGGGAGAAATGTCAATTCATGCTTACAGAAGGTATTGTTCTTCGTCATAAGGTTTCAAATAGAGGTTGAGAATTTTATACTACTAAGATTGAAGTTATTCAAAAATTCCACCACCTGTAAGTGTTAAGGGTGTTAGAAGTTTCCTAGGGAATGATGGTTTCTACGAGAGATTCATAAAATATTTTTCAAAAAATAACTAATCCTTTGTGTTATTTTCTAGTCAAGGATGCCCCTTTCAATTTTGATGAGAACTATTTGAAATCATTTAATCTGCTTAAAGAGAAACCCACTACATCACCCATTATCATTGCACCTGACTGGAAACTACCTTTTAAGCTAGTGAAATGGTTGTTGGTGCTGTCCTTGGATAGAGGAAAGATAGAAAGTTACATGTGGAGTACTATGCTAGTATACTGCTATATGAATCCCAAAATAATTATACCACCATTGAAAAAGAAGTATTAGATATTGTTTTTTCTCTAGAGAAGTTTAGACAATATCTTGTTAGGTTCAAAATTCATCATTTTCACAGATCATTCTTCTTTAAAGTACTTGTTTTCTAAGTAAGAAACTAAACCCAGACTGATTATGGATCTTGTTGCTATAAGAGTTTGATTTAGAGATTAGGTAAAAACATGGAGCTGAAAATTTAGTTGCTGAAAATGATTAAATCTACCATATGTTAGACCATATCTGATATCAAGGGTATTTTTCCCTCATTTTGTATGCAAAAAATACTGATGGATCCTGATCATAAGATGATGGTAAAATGTAAAAGAAGATTAAATCTAAACATGGAAGAAGTCGTGAGAGAAGAAGTGATTAAACTACTAGACATTGTAATGATATATCCCATTTCTGATAGTTCTTGGGTCAGCCCTGCCTAGGTTGTCCCCAAGAAGGGAGGTTTTACTGTAGTTAGAAATGAAAAGAATGAAGAATTCCAAGTTAGAAAATCCACAAAATGGAGATTTTATATACATTATAGGGAGATTAATGTAGCCACTATGAAGGACCATTTTCCAATGCCCTTCTTGGATCATATGCTAGAGAGGCTTTCTGAAAATGAATTTTTCTGTTTTCTAGATGGGTATTCTGGTTACAACCATATTTTTATTGCTCTAGAGGATCAAGAAAAAACCACTTTCACATGAACCTTTTGAACATTTTCCTATAGGTGAATGCCCTTTGGGTTATGTAAAACTCCATCCACCATTCAAAGGTGTATGATGGCTATCTTTTCAGATATGATTGAGAGAATTATTGAGGTTTTCATGGATTACTTTTCCATTATGGGTTGTACTTTTGATACTTGTCTAGGAAATCCTATGTTAGTCTTAGAGAGATGCATTGAAACCAACCTTTTTCTCAATTGGGAGAAATTTCAATTCATTGTTACAGAAGGTATTGTGCTTGGTTATAAGGTTTCAAAGAGAGGTTTAGAGGTTTATACTTCTAAGATTAAGGATATTCAAAAATTTCCACCTCCTATAAGTGTTAGGGGTGTTATAAGTTTCCTAGGGAATCCTGGTTTCTACTAGAGATTCATAAAATATTTTTCCAAAATAACTAAGCCCGTGTGTTCTTTACTGGTCAAGGATGTACCTTTCAATTTTGATGAGAACTATTTGAAATCATTTCATCTTCTTAAAGAGAAACTCACTACATCACCCATTATCATTGCACCTGACCGGAAACTACCTTTTGAGCTAGTGACATGGCTGTTGGTGCTGTCCTTAGACAGAGGAAAGATAGAAAGTTACATGTGGTGTACTATGCTAGTAGACTACTATCTGATTCCCAAAATAATTAAACCACCATTGAAAAAGAATTGTTAGCTGTTGTGTTTTCTCTAGAGAAGTTTATACAATATCTTATTAGGTTCAAAATTCATCATTTTCACTGATCATTCTTATTTAAAGTACTTGTGGTCTAAGAAATAAACTAAAACCAGGCTAATTATGGATCTTGTTGCTACAAGAGTTTGATTTAGAGATTAGGGAAAAACATGGAGCTAAAAATTTAGTTGCTGAAAATGTTTAAATCTGCCATATATTGGACCATAGCTGATATCAAGGGCATTAGTCACTCATTCTGTATGCATAAAATACCTATGGAGCATAATCATAAGTCTAGGGTAGAATTTCAATAAAGATTAAATCTAAACTTGAAAGATGTCATGAGAGAAGAAGTTATTAAACTGATGGACACTAGAATTATATATCCCATTTCTGATAGTTCTTGGGTCAGCCCTGTCTAGGTTTTCCCCAAGAAGGGAGGTTTTACTGTAGTTAAAAAAGAAAAAAATGAATAATTCTAAGTTAGAAAATCCACAAAATGGAGAGTTTATATTGATTATAGGAAGCTTAATGCAGCCACAAGGAAGGACCATTTTCCAATGCCTTTATTGGATCAAATTCTATTGAGGATTGATAGAAATGAATTTTTCTGTTTTCTTGATGGGTATTGTGGTTACAACCAGATTTTTATTTCTCCAGAGGATCAGGAAAAAACAAATTTCACATGCCCCTTTAGAGCATTGGCCTACAGGCAGATTCCCTTTGGGTTGTGCAAAACTCCATCGACCTTTCAAAGGTGTTTGATGGCTATCTTTTTAGATATGATTGGGAGAATTATTGAGGTTTTAATGGATAACTTTTCCATTGTGGGTAGTACGTTTGATACTTTTCTTGGAAATCCTGAGTTAGTCTTAGAGAGATACATTGAAACCAACCTTGTTCTTAATTGGGAGAAATGTCAATTCATGGTTACAGGAGGTATTTTTCTTGGTTATAAGGTTTCAAAGATAGGTTTAAAAGTTTATACTACTAAGATTGAAGTTATACAAAAATTTCCACCTCCTTTAAGTGTTAAGGGTGTTATCAGTTTCCTAGGGAGTGCTGGTTTCTACTGGTGATTCATAAAAGATTTTTCCAAAATAACTAATACCTTGTGTTCATTGCTGGTCAAGGATGAACCTTTCAATTTTTATGATAACTGTTTGAAATCATTTAATCTACTTAAATAGAAACTCACTACATTACCCATTATCATTTCACCTGAATGGAAACTAACATTTGAGCTAGTGACATGGCTGTTGGTGTTGTCCTTGGATAGAAGAATGATAGAATGTTACATGTGGTGTACTATGATAGTAGACTATTATATGATTCCCAAAATAATTATACCACCACTGAGAATGAATTGTTACCTGTTGTGTTCTCTTTATATAAGTTTAGACAATATCTTGTAAGGTTCAAAAGTCATCACTTTCACTAATCATTCCACTTTAAAGTAATTTTTGTCTAAGAAAGAAACTAAAAACAGGCTGATTATGGATCTTGTTGCTACAAGAGTTTAATTTAGAGATTAGGGAAAAACATGAAGCTGACAATTTAGTTGTTGACCACCTTTCTAGGATTTCTCTTACCCATTCTGAAGATCCTTGGGAGATAAACTCTGTCTTTCTTGATGAGAACCTGCTTACTGTGCTAATCAGGGAATCTGCTTGGTTTGAGATGTTTCCAACTACCTTTCAACAGGTGTTTTTCCCAAAAATCTGTCCAACAACCAAAGAAAGAAATTCATTTCTGAACTTAAGTATTATTTTTTGGATGATCCACTGCAATTTAGAAGGTGTGCTGATGGTATTCTTAGAAGCTGTATAGCTGAAGAAATGTTAACTATCTTAGAAAGTTTTCATTATTTACCTTGGGGAGGTCACCATGGTGGTCAAAGAACTGATCAAAAATTCATACAATATGGTTTCTATTGGCCTACTCTTTTTAAGGATTCTATGAGTTTTATGGTTGGTTGTGATAGGTTTGAGAGGATAGGCAATGTTGGTACGAAGCATGAGTTACCCCAAAAAGGATTTTTTGAAGTTAAAAATTTTGATGTATGGGGTTTATATTTCATGGGTCCATTTCCATCATCTCATGGGAATTAATATATTCTTGTTTTTGTTGACTATGTTTCAAAATGGGTTGAGGTAGTGGCACTTCCCAACAATCAGGCCAATTCTGTAATAAAATTTATAAAAAAGAATATCATTACAAGATTTGGAGTCCCAAGAGCTTTTGTCACTAATAATGGAACACACTTTAAGAATTATAAATTTAAGGCTTTGATGGAAAAAAATGGTTGTGTTCATAAAACTGGTACACCTTATCATCCATAGTCCAGTGGACAGGTGAAAATTTCAAATATGGAACTAAAACAAATTCTTGAGATAATTGTCTCAAACTCTAGGAAAGATTGGTCTCTTAAATTGGATAAAGATGTATGAGCATATAGAACTGCTTTCAAAACCCCAATAGGTTTGTCTCCTTATAGGATGTTGTTTGGTAAATGCTATCATTTACCAGTGGATTTGCAACATAAGTCTTATTGGGAAGTTAAGGCTCCAAACTTTGATTTTAAGAGTGCTGGTGAGAGGAGATTACTTGAGCTGATTGAGCTTGATGAGATTAGGAGAGAGAGTTCGATAATTTATGGATTTATAAAGAGAGGACTAAAATATTTCACAAATATATCATTGAAAACAATGAATTCAAACCTGGACAGAAGGTCCTCCTCTTTAACTCTAGACTTAAACTCTTTCCTGGAAAGCTGAAGTCCAAGTGGTCTGAACCGTTTACTATTGTGAGAATGCTAAAGAATGGAGCTGTTAAAATTGTAGGTGAAGAGAATAATCCCATGTTAGATAATGGGTAGAGAGTGAAACTTTATTCTTAGGGATAACCAAAGGTCTTGGCTGCCTTAACTATGCTAGAAAATTGTTTTTGAATGAAGTTTGGCTAGGGACTTTAAACCTAGCATTGCATGGGAATCAACCCATGGTTTTTCTTTTGTTTTCAATAAAGAAATTATTATTAAATTAATTCTAATTGAAGAGTTTAAAATCAGTGCTTCATGGGAGTCATCCTATACTCTTCCTTTGTCTTCATTTTTCATTTTTGTACTGTTTTGTGCAAAATAAAGTGCTACTGTGCTACCTTCTATATGCCTTATCTCTAGTGGTTTTTGGTCCTGGTTTTCATGATTTGTATTTTTAGGATGATGTTGTTGGTTTCATGGAGGAGATGAATTACCATGCTGAAGGAGTAATGGAAAAACTAGTCAGGGAAGTACTTCAATTTTTTACATTTATTTCTGCTCCTGATTTTTCTAATAAAATTCTACTCACTGAGAAATTCTGATTGTAATAGAAAATTATGCTACATATTTTTTAAAAATCTGTTTCATGTCTTTCATTAAAAATTCTACTCTTTATTTTGTGGCTCTAAAATGAATTCTTCTTACTTAAAAAAATTGTGGCTTGTTTGCTGCCACTACAAAAGTCAGATTTTATTAAAAAAAATCTGCATGTGCCTATTACTATAAACTGAAATTTATTGTTTAAAACCCATTCACTGTATGAAATTAAGTGTGGGGGGTACATTCTTTCTGGTAGTTCTGTTTTTCATTTGAAATGATTAGTCAATAGGATGTTTAGCATGCATCTTTCTACTATATTGAACATCCTTTTGAATCATACTTTTTTAAAATACTTACACCCAATTAATTGTGCACTTACACCTTATATTTTACATTTGAACATTAATGGAAAATCATTGTCATTGGACTTAAATGTTAATGTTTTTACTTTTTAATGAACCTGTTGATTATTTATTCATTGTGGCAAAAAATATCTTTGAACATCATTGATACCCTTTATACATGTCATATATCTACTTAATTGAAAATCTGTTTTGAACCTTAATTGATTAATTGTTCTTCTACATGTTTAAAAGTCAACTTTGGGGACAAAGTTTGGTTTTAAGTGTGGGGGAGAGGGTCAGTTCTTGACTCTGCTTAACTGTGATTTAATGAGCCCATCAATTCTCACTGCTACTTCAATCTTTTTTTTAAAAAAATGGTTAAATTTTTCCAAAATTCTTGCACAATTTTAGGCTTTACACTGTATTCAAATAGGTCATTCCTCAGGACAAGTACCTTTCTGGGAGTTATGATTTTTATTGAGTCTAACGTTAGTGATAATGGATGATTTTTGAGTGATATTTATTAGTGATTTAGTATAAATATGGTTTAGAGACTAATTTTGAGAGTAATATAGGTACCCTTTTAATGGAATTGTGATCATAACTCTTGGAATTAAAAGTTTGATTTTGAACATAGGTGATTCATTTTTCTTTTAATTATAAAATATAATTACCTTAATGATCCATTGTAAATGGTTTTTATATAAATCCTTTGAAACTGTACTAATTTCAGAATCTGGGATCCCACGGTGAGTCTCTGAGACCCCAGATGCTAGGTGCATTTCTGTTTACTATAATCCCTCTGTACACTCTGAATAAGTGCATTGCACAGTGCTTAGCACATGATACATGGCTGGGGAAAAATAAAATAAAGTATTTAGCGTCAAAAAAATGAGTTCATTAAGGCGAGGGGAATGATGAACACCAGATAAAGAAGGGGCAACTGGTTTATATGGGAGTCATTTAGGTTGTATCATTGAGATGATTCACAAAAAAAATATTTATTTTTGGAAACTAGGTGAAAAGGTAAAAGTATAAAGTTCCAACTGTTAAGTTATTAATTCCATATAAATTTTACCTTTTGTCACTCTTGACTCTGGACTTGAACCTGGATTGAAGTTAGTCACTAAGAAGTTCCACATATGAGGCATGACACTTTCTTTTCTTGCTGATTCATTACTCTTTTGACTACCCATGAGAATTTGGTGTAAGCAAGATTCATATGTAAAATTTATTTTATTAAAGTTTATTGGCATGTTTTTGTCCTTTGTTTCGATGTTATAGACATGTTATATCTTGAGAAATATAATAAAAACATTTTTCTATTTCTCAAAAGTAATAAAACTTGGGATTGTTTGAGGAAAAACAATTAGTAAGTGTGGAGGAATTTGATGTGGCCTTAAAAACAGATGTCTTCCCACATCTTTATAATTAATTTTTATCAATTTAATTATTTATTTTAACACTTTTTACTAAATAATGACACTTTTGTATTTTTATTATTAAATATGTCATCTTTTCAATTTCTATAATTAATCATGAATTTTAATCTTTAAAATAATTATTTTATCTCTTGCTTTAATTTTATAGTCTATTGATATTTTATTTAATTGGACGATTTTGTCTGCATAGTTAATAATTAAACAATAATTAGCTAATTAATTAATTCTTCATTTTCACTTAGATAATGAAGTCTTAATCCAACATTACATGTATTAAATATTAATTAATTTTAAGTAACATAATGTTCTAGTCATATTTTAAAAATTAATTAATTATAATATAATATTATAAAATTATTTTAGTTTTATTAAGTCTTTTTAAATTCTATTTCATTAATTAACATAATGGTTTAATATTATAATAATTATCTTTCTACTTTAAATTAATTAAATTTGTTAAATTTACTAATTTAAATAATTTTCCTTTGTTATATGAATGTTCAATTTTACTTTAATCTTTAATCAATTTGTCGATTTCTAATTTTAGTTTTTGTTTTTTAGAAATTTAATTTTATTAAATGAAGTTAATAATATTTTAACCCTAGTTTATTTTTTTATAAGTTTACTTAAATTTTCATTTGTTTTTAATTAATTATTTATTCAGTTTTATTTATGTTTCAATTTATTTTGTTTGACTGTTTGTTTTGTAGTGTTACGGTGCCACAACAACTGTTTCCTGTCACGGTTCCTCCACACACCATTTCCCCATCTATTTCATGGTCTCACTGTGTCTTTTCCAGTATCCCATCTTGCACCGTGTCCATTTTACGGTGGCACCGTAACTTATCTTACTGTCTCACAGTATTCTCCTTACGGTGTCTCCTACCTCCATAATTCTCCATACAATCTCACTATGTTTCCTCTCACTGTAATCCCCAGCCACAATTTCTTCATTCTCCTTCACAACGGTTTCAGACACTGTATCACATCTTGCCACTGTAACTTGCAGCAATGGTTTCATTCTTCCACGATGAAACCTTATTGCACCGCTTAATCACTTCCACCATTTTCCTTCTCAATTACTTCCACTTACATTGTGTCTTACTTTCTGAAACCCCGACACCCAACTGTAATGTTGCTTTCCATCCTTCTTGAATCACAAAATCCACACCCAAAATGAGACTCGGACCAGATTTAGAATCAAAGATAATAAAAATTATATGAATCAAATCCTCAAACCACAAATCTGAAAACACCATTTTTCCCGGTTTTTTTACACATTTCTTACGTCAGAATCCTAGGTATCACAGGACGCCATTACTGCATTGAATATAACCCACGTCAGTGAATCCACTGAATCTAGTGCCAATCCGGGAGGAAGATCTACGTTTATGTATGCCTTTGAGCTAACATATCACTGTCGTGTGAAGTGTCGTTGTAGGGAGAGGAGCTGTGCATAACCGGAGATTGAATCCATGCTTTTCGCTACCTGAGATTTCTCGATGGATTGAAGGAAGAGTCGACCACCTTTTCAAGACTGACCTAAGGAGTTCATTCCTTCATATCTGATGGAGCTCAAGACTGCCGTAGAGGAGCTGAAGTCGCCTTATTTGCCAGTGCGAGGAAGGGTCCGAAGAAGATGACCCCCCAGTAGTGTCGTGATTTGGGCGGGGGGAGATAAGCTTAATTGATAAAAAATAAACAGAGAAATAAATAATATAATATTAAAAATGTTCATAATTAATTAATGGTTAATAATTAATTAACTAAAATATTACACTAATTAAATTATCTTATTAAACTAAGTTATAATTTGATTTAACTTTTTATAAAATAAAGTAATCAATAGTTGTCCAATTTAAGAATAAAATTAAGTTAGGTTAATTAATTATTAATAATACTTATATTAATAATATAAATTAATGAAGGAAAAGAAATTAAAAAATAAGAATTATTTTATTAATATTTTTTTAATAATTTAATAATCATAATATTAATACTAAATCTAGTAAATAATAATCAACTTGAAATTTTTATTAAGTTAACATAAGTTAACTTTTTAACGATTATTATAAAATTAATCTAATAATTAACTTTATTTCTTTATTTGTGCAAGTTTATTCAAGGGACACGTATATGTCCAAATTCACACAACTAATTAATCGGTATTTAGTTACATGAGAAATGATAGAACGACATGCTTGTTGCGGAAAAACACACGTGTGTGGTGCACAAGAGAATTTTGAAGTCGGTGGAAGCCGTACGATGACAAGCAGCAGATGATAGAAGATATAAAAATAGAGTTTCATGGAACGCTATAGAGGCTCTCATTTTTCTTCAACGATCACACATTGGAGAGAAGATCTTGAGACTGGTTAGATGGGTATGCTCATTCATAAGAAATGCGCACCATTTTTGAGAACGAAGACTTCTGGGAGATAGTAGAGCAGCATTGTAGACGAGCTGGTTGCCTTAGAGCCTGAGTGCAGAGTAGTATTAGGGGAGTTTTTCTTCCTTCGTGTTGGAATTCTTGTACTCTATTCTATTATGCCTTCATATCCTGTATTGATAATGAACAAATTAATTGGCTAAATATTTGAGCTCGGGGAATTAATACTTCTATTGGTTACTTTTCTTCCATTTTACTTTAATACATTAATGTGTTCAGAATCAATCGGTGAGATTGATGTTGAGTTCATTAAATTGATTTTCACCTCTAGAACTTAATTTTCAAAACACCACAATCAATTCAATGGGATTTATCATGGAAACATCTTTAAAAAAATAATAAATTCACAATTACTTTGGGACTTACTGCTAGTTCATCCTGTTGTCATTATCTTTTTTAACTTTTCACAGTTGATTTGTCTTGGAGTGGCAAACTATGAAATCAATCAGCTGGTGTGACTTAACTCTTAGAGAGGGAGATAAGCCATTCTCATTTTGGTGGTTCAATGTAGTAACTATTATGTGAATTGGAATACTATTAAAACTAGTAGAATTTATATTTTTTCCCAGGCATTTTACTTGATTGTTCACTTATCAACATTTTTTTCTCTATTTCTTACTTTTTAGCCTGTTCTTATTTCGTTATAGTTTATAAAAAAACTCAGAAATACTTTTGTGTTTCATTAGTGCACAATATAGAAAAATTTAAAAAAAAATAGAAAATCTATTCCATTACTGACAACGGTGGGATATTTTGAAAGTATTTAGAAGAAAAGTGGTCAAATTTCATTTATCTGTGGGTTAGACCCTGTTTTCCACATATAATGTAGTTAGTAGGATTATATATTTTAAACTTTTACTAACATCAATGATGGTTTAGGTCAATGGTAGGTAAGTTCGTACATGCTGAACATTCCTTTTTCATCATAAAAGTTAAGAAAACTGACTTGATAAGAAAATTAAAAGAATATTAGTTTTGAAATCAATTTTTAAAAATATAATACATGGGTAAAAATTTCATTTAAACATTATAGGATAATATTAAAAAAATAGTGAACAAGGTTTTGAGAGAACACAGATTTCTAACTGAATAACCATATGTTAATAAAATTCATGAATTTTTCTGAGATATATATCATAATATTTCATCAATTAAAGCATAATCATAAATAATTTTGATAAACAATGACATTATAGAAATAAACTGTTATCACTTTGGTAACCTTGAATCATAATAAAATGGAAATAATAACATTACATGAATCTTAAAATATCATTAAAACAATGATATTCATGATATAACATTTCAAAGGTATTATATACACCTCATAGAAAAATATTGGTTCATAACATGACATGTGTCTTAAAGAAGGAAAATTGAGATAAGATTACTTTACAAATTTGGTATCTTTTGAAACATAAACCCCCTGAAAGAAAGATAACAAAATGGATATGTAAATAATAATAAATTTAATTATAATAATCATATAATACATATATGTGAAGTATACACACCACATATAATAAATATACGGTGAACATGGCTTGTGTCTCATAGAAAATAAAAGTGAGACTAGAAAACCCTTACCTGAAATCTTGACTTTATTTATACACATTCCAACCTCCATTATAATAAATATAAGTTTATTATAAATATACCATAAAACTATATTATTATATATAATTCCATATTTTATTTTTTATGACTTTATATTATATTTTTATTAACAACTTCATGTTAATGTTACGTTTCAGGCAATATCTCCTTTGTTATTTATATATGTTTCAACTTGTTATTATTGATACTCTTACATAGATCATGATTTAATTATTTATATAATTTAAATCATTATATAAGTATAATATATATATTCATTATATATGTATTTATAATAGTCTATAAAACATATAAATATGAAATGGAATATACAGTTCATGGAGACGGTAGATCGTATGTACGCATGAACGATGTTTATGCTTTATAATAAATTTGAAAGAAAAAAAGTAAATGGAATATATATATATATATTATCATTACATTATAATTATTATTTAATATATATTATATAAATTTAGTAAACTCATCCTAAATACATTTTATATAAAGTGTGAATGATTCACATCACTTTGAGGAGGTGGTAGTCCACACGTCCACAAAAGAAGTTATCATATATACAAAAAATGGAAAGAATGAAGGTATGTTTTATATAACAATTCCAAAATATTAAATAAATCATAAATATCATATATATAATCTAAAAATATATTTTTCATCATAATTCTCAACCATGAAAGGTGGTAAAGGAAAAATTACCAACATCATTTTGTGAGGCAGTAGTTCCCCGTACACAAGAATGGTAAATTCATTACACATTAAATCGATGTGTGTGTAAGTGAAGGTAGAAAAATTATAATGAAATAATCTCAGATTATTTAAGATACTTATATTATTATATAATCATGGAATAATAATATTTTAGGGTGTGGATAATGAAAATAAAACAAAAAGAGTTTAAAGAAGGATGTTACCTCTTCTTTGGGTAACTCCTTTTGATTTTAACCAAAGGGTTTCCTTGGTTGTACTTAATCCCAAAAGGAGGATTATATGATGAACTTAGGGATATTGTGAAATTATTGATCATATGTTTGGTGATTTATATGGCTTTAGAGGTGTGAATAAGTGGGGGGAGTGTCTTTTATGGTGGAATAGAAGTGGCATTCTTGTAAATTCTAGAAAATACAATCCCATCCATGTTTTTTCTATATATAGTGGCTCAAATATTGATCCAAATCTGAGAAAATGGAGTATATGGTATAAATATGGTCATAAAATATCTTTTGGAAAAGAATCTAAGTCATTGTTCTCCTTATATTTAATGTTTAGTCCATTGTTAAGCTAATTTTTCTCTTAATAACTCTAATTAATTTTAAGCACTTTCACTAATATTTATCTCAAAAAAATAAGTTAACCATATTAGATATTATAAATTATTATGATTAAAAATATTTAATCCATTTTTACCAATTCCATTCAAAGAGGTTTTAGAAACTACTTTAAATTTAATCCTGCATACAGGACAACAAAGTTGGTTTTTAAAGTAAGATATTCAAAGGTTTACTATGTTGTTATATTCAATTTCAATGTTAAATTGATTCAAATATACTAAATTGTATTAATTGAAATATAATTAATCTAATTAAACTTTAAAAAATATAAAAAAAATATAATTTTACCATATAAATAAATTATATTATAATGTAGTTTGGAATTAAAATTCAGTATTTTTTACTATTCATCAAAAAATGAAACTTCACAGAAAAATACCAAAAAATCATCCTAACATTATTTTGATATTTTGATTTCATAAATGAATTTAATTTTTGAATGTAAAATTTAAAAAAGTGACAAAAATTGTATTTAAAATTGGTTCTCCAGTAAAATGTGGTAAAACTATCTTTTGAAAAATATACGTTTTTATGCATAAAATTGGGTTTGTTCTTATATTATATGCATAAAATATATTGGAAGAATTTCAAAAATATTTTATTGAATATATAACATATATATTTAATTAATATCAATCTCTAATTGTAATTAATTTATTTTATTAAGATAACATTCCTTTGGGAGCATAAAAATATTTTCTTTATATTCAATCATTTTATATTTTCATTTCTACTTAACTCGTAACCAATGAATTAATATTATATTTTTATAGACCATATATTTTCATAATATAGTTAATAATATTCATAACTACTAATTTAATGGCCATATTATATCTTATTATACTAAATAATATTATTTTATTAACATATTGTTGTTCGGTAAAACTCAGTATTGTGTGTAACGCAACCTATCGAAGGGACTCAATATTGTGTAAAATACAAGAAAACATAGTGTTGTGTGTACCAAAAGATAATCTAAGTTTTTTATGTTTCACAATATTGACATGGTGTTGCATATAATTCAATCCAAATTTAGTTCTTTTATATAAAAAAATCTATATTTAGTGTTGTGTGAATTAAAAGATATCGAAAGAATTAAATTAATTTGAAAAGAAAAATATTTCAAAAAATATTAGAGTGTTACAATCGTCATTTGTTGTGAAAATAATTTTTCTCCCACAAAAATGAATGTGGTTTCCTTCATGGGCACCATCGTTCTGTCTCATCCCACTAAACATATTATTCCCGAGGTGATTTCACAAAGCGGGGGAGTTTTATGCAGAGTGTTTGTCTGCGAAGCAATTTTGGATTCATAGGATCAATATTCCCTTTATATCATTTCACATTTGAATATTTTCTTAAATTTCTTCTTCATATTTTCCTTTTTCCTTTTTCAAGTTAATGGGATCCTCCTATTCTAATATATGGAATTTTATGCACCCAATGTTTATTAAATTACAAATATCATGTCTTTATCATTCAATATACATTTTTCTAACTAAATAAACAACTAATTAATCCATCATAAGTCTTGAAAATCTCTCAAAAATTATCCATCCATGTTATTATTCTAGACATATCATGTCTAACTCTTTTCTTTAAAATATGGGGAAATGGAAATGTAAGAATGGTGAGCTCAAATAATGACTAAGTAAAAGTGTATACCACAAGTTATCATAGATTAAACAGGACATGAATAATATCATAGGAAATAAATGATAATAAAATAATTTCATATAACTAATCATGTTAGTTTGAAATAAATTCATGGATGAAATTACTATATAAATAATAACATGGATAACAATAATAGAATTCATGGTGATTGAATATATAATTATAGAAATCTTGATCTTTACCACCAAGCCTCATCCAAAGCATTATTTGTGTCATCAAGTTCGCTACCAAGACATCAAGCTTGCATTGGGTAGGCGTAGACCAAACACCTATAATTTTTTCTCCTGAGACCAACTAATACATCGAGGGTCTATATAATACCATGCCATGCCCGTCACATCTTTAAGTCAAATACATTCACCATATGAAATATATGAATTTCAATAAAATACATAATCAAATTTATTTAGGAATCAATAAAAATTCATATTGATATGAAAAACTATGGGATTTTAATAATTTCCTCGTTAGTAAATCGGATAACATGGACATATTTCATCTATATAAACAAGGAGGATGGATAAACAACACATATCCCAAGTGTATCATAAGAAACTTCTAAGCATATTAACATAAATAAAAAACTTTCAAGAAGTGAACATGAATGAAAACACTCAATAACATGAACAAAGATATAATCATGATATAATATTTCAAATAGAAATTATATACTGGTGGTTCTAGGTGTAGTGAAAATGAATCAATGTGCATAAAAAATAAAATTTGTCGATTTGATGGATCATTAACAATATTGTAAATGATGTAAAATCCATGACCAATGAAATTTTTCCACAAAATATTAAAATATGGAAAACTCATAACCTAGAGATGATATTTTCCTATTAAACCAATAATTAGTTTATTTATATTTGAGGAAATGAATACCTAGTCTTAGGATCTTTCTTCGATGATGATGAATTTGATCTTCTAAAAGACCATTTTTTGGATTACCATTATTATGCTTGTAGGATCCAAGTATAGAATCCATTTAGGTGTGATCTACACGTGATCTTTTGATTTATGAAAAATCACCAATGGAATATTGGGTGCTATAATGAAGGATCAATCAAATTTTTTTGTTCACCTTGATTGCTCAGAATCCAGGCTTGAAGGATTTCTTCTCATTCTTGAGAAGATGAGAGGAAGGGGAGTTAAGATAGAAATCCATTATGCGCAATGATTCTTAATTCTTGATTAACCCTACATAATTGATATAAAAATCTATTTATAGAGCTAGTTTTTAGTTTGTAACATTACTTAATTAAATACCAACCCTTAAATTATATAATAATCATCATTAAACCTCATTCCATATAACAATAATATTATTATTTTATGGCATGCGATAATGCACACAGTGATGAATGTTATTTACCATCATTAAAATAAATATTCATTGCTGAACATGATCTTGGTCTACTCTAATTCCTTTTTATTATTAAATATTTGAATAACTATTTAATTAAATATGTTATTCATTAATAAATAAAATCAATATTTTATTCAAAATACATAAAATAAATATTTATAAAATATTCAAATAATAGAATATAATACTTAATAATGAATAAATAATTATTTATTACCTTATGAATATTAGAGATCAATAAAACCTGAATAAAATTATTCCTTAGTCTTGAGAATATTATTAATTCCAATAATCAAATTCAAATATAATATAATTGAGATCAACATAATCACATAGCAGGTGATTCTCTAGAATTCTTTCTCATTGGCATTAGGTGGGATTGCCCAAAGTCAAAAATTACAATATAGAAATAAGAAAAGTCACACAATATATAGAACTTAATGTAACAATGTCAAAAACTACATATAAATTCTCACTATGTAGTATAATCCCTTTGTCGCAATATCTCATCATGCAAGTACCACATCCGTGTCATCAACCTATATGCACAATACATCTTTCTTTTAATATATTAAATAAAAACATCATTAAACCCTTTCCATGGAATTTAATGTGACTATTCTATTCCAATAAAAGGGCCAATATATCAAAATCCATAAATATGGAAGTGTAAAATCCTTACTCAACTTATTCATTAATAACACATCACACATGACACACCTAGCATATCTAAATTCTTCACGAATTGTATCATATTTGTTTTTGAAATATATCTATGTGTGTGAGTTGTTACATATATTAATAATAATATTAAATTTTATAGAACATTACCCATGCTCATAGATAAGAATATATGAAGACACCAAAACATACAAAATTATTACTAGTTCTTATGTTCTCATAATCTATCGTCATAGAGAATACCAAGTGCAAAATTCAAGAGAAGAAGCATCATCTACTTACAAGTACTCATGCCTGACAGTCACATTCTATGTGTCACATCCTATAATACTATCTAACTATAGATTTATATTTAAGATTATCATCATGGAATTTCAAGGTTCTCATCATAGAGGGAAACTGTTTTGGACTATCAATACAACAAATACCCTTAGACATTATTACATTAAATCCATACAAACAAATTAATAATATGTAATAGAATATTCTATTAATATTAAAATGTTCAAATATACATGTAATCAAAGTAAAATAAATTGGTTATAGAACACCAACTCTAAAAACCTTCCACTTCGACTAGAGCCAACTACCTACGAATTTCAATCCACTAGAACTCACATGATAATCTTGTTTCTGTGAAGTCAAGTAATTACTCAAGGGGTTTTTCATATTTTATTGCAAGGAAACACTGCTCACTATGACTTCAACACTTTTAGAAAATCCCTCAAAGGATGAAGTATGTGCTCCATCTACTGATGTGACCATGGAGTATTGTCAAGGGCCACCACAGTAGTATTATCACAATAGAGTGTGATAGAATCTTTATAGCCAGGTATCATGTAAAGTTATTAGATGATGTTGTGTTTTAAAAATTATTCTTTACCTACCTTAGAATTCATAATATACTTATACTCTTCTTTAGTGTCTAAAACCACAACCTACATAGAGATTTTCCATCTCACAACATCTCCATTCAATGTGAATATGTATCCCGCCTTCTAATTTAGACTACCTTGATCTATTTGGAAATTATAATATACATATACTATGATAACTAGTTTCTTATCCCCTCTATAAACTAAGAACCAATCCTTATTTCACTACAAATACTTATGGATGGTCTTTACTGTCATAGAACAGTGTTCGCCTGGGTCAACTTGTTATATTCTTACCACACCGAAGGCATAGAAAACATAAATAATAGTATATAAAATAACATACATGATAGACCCAATCATAGATGTGTATAGAATAATTTCTAATAATTGTCTCTCCTCATGTGTTTGGGGACACATTTTCCAAGAATAATGAATTCCATTTAACATTGGAAACAATAACCTCTTAGATTGTTCCGTACTAAAACTCTATAGTATCTTTTAAATATATATCCCTTGACTTAGTATGAGTAGTCTCTTGGATCTATAATTATGGATATTGAACCCAAAAATTTATTTCACCTTGGATAAGTCCTTCCTAGATAATCATTTATTCAACCAGGATTTAACAGATTGTAAGATAAGTATTTTATTTTCAATATGTAATATGTTATCGATCTAAACTATAATAAAAATGAATGAAATACCACTAAACTATTTTTAAACACTAGTCTCACATTCATTATTTATGAAACCCATTTACATTATGAAATCATCAAAATGAATGTTCCATGACCTAGATATTTTATTTAATCTATAAATGGATCTTTTCAATTTGAAAACTTCGTTACCATCATTTAGAGTCTCAAGCCCTTTAGGTTGTGTCATATAGAAATATTCTTGAAGTTTATTGTTAAAGAAGGATATATTGACAATAATATTCCAAATCCTATAGTCAAGGAATGCCACAAAAGCAAGTAGAATTTTGATGGATTTCAGCATAAAAATTAGTGAAAATGTTTCATCATAGTTAATTCCTTAATGCTATTTAAACCCTTTTGAAACCATTCATGCATCTTAGATACTGAATTTACCTTCCATATAAAGATTTTTCTTGGATACCAATTTACAATTAATAGGATTTACATCAAATTGAAGATCTACCGAAATTCATACTTCATTTTAGTATATGGAATCCAATTTAGAATTCAGAGATTCTTTCAACTTAGAAAAATATGATCCAATTACTGCTTACTTATAGGTTAGAGGATTATTATTATCAACTAATAATGTGTAATCATACTCAGTGACTAGAAAAACAAACCATTATGGTTCTCTAACCTCACTTGTACTACTACATAGTATTTGTGTCTCTAGAACATCTTCTTCTATGGGTTTTTGTGGAATCTATTTCTATTCTAAATTGTGTATATATTAATCCAGAACCTCATTGATGTGTATCTCTCTCCCACTATATATTTTAGTGACATGATCCTACTCATGTAATGTGGTACACATGTCAAACAGAACCTTTTTATCTGAAGGAAGCTTTAGGCAGTATCCGTTTTCCTCCTTGAGATATCCTATAAGGATAAAAAAATCCTCAGGGTTTATGTTTTTTACCTAAAGAGACCTTTATAAAATGTTCACATCCCCACACATGTCAGTATGAAAATATAAGTTTCATTCCATTCCAAAATCAGTATTAGATACCTTATTCTACTTTATTTGTCTTTACGTTTAGTATGTATGCATTTTTTTTGTAACGTGTATCCCGATAAGTATAAAGTAAGACTCACATAACTCATCATTGATCCCACCATGTCTAATAGGGTGTGGTTCCACCTTTTTATTACACCATTACACTAAGGTATATAAAGAGATGTGAGTTAATATAGAATCCCAAACTCCCATATATAATCAATAAAGTTTTGATTAATATATTCTTCAACATGGTCTTAGTGGAGTTTCTTAATCTTCTTACCATGATTTTTCTCAATTTCATTATTTTATTCCTTGAATATTTTAATGGAATATGACTTATACCTCAATAAGAAGACATATCCATATATAATAAAATCATCATTAAAAGTTATTAAGTATGAGTACCCACCCCTTGATTCAATAAGAAATTTTCCACACTAATCAGTATGAACTAATTGAAGAATATCTTTTCCCCTTTCACTTTTTCCACTAAGTTAGTATTTGGGAATTTTTCCTTTTAAACATGTGCGACATACTCCAAGTGTTTTTAGTTAAAAAATTATAAATATCCATATTTGTGTAATTTAGCCAAACTCTATTCATTTACGTGGCCCAATCGGTGATGATAAAGTTGGGTGTGGTATGAGTCATATGATGTAGTTTCATTATCGATTTCCATTACGTGGTTTGTGTAATCCAACACATAAAGGACTTTAATTAAATACTCCTTACCATAGATAATGTTTTATTTATAAAAGAAGCAACATTTATTCCAAAACGGAAAAATAAATCTATATTTATCAAGTATAGATACATATATAATGTTTTTTTGAAATAGATGGTACATAATAAAAACCTTTCAAAACTAAGATAATTATTTTTTGAAATGTGAGTTGGTGGTCAGCAATAGTTATAACAAAAAGTTTATCTCTGTTGGATGCTTGATGATATACCACCCTCAGTAATTTTTTTTAATATACTTAGTCCTTATATTTAAATAAATATTTGAGAACCAAAATCTATATCTAATACTCAATTTATAAAAATAAATAAATTATACTCAATAAAAAATGCACCTGAATCTTCCACATACTTCTTTGGATAAGTTCAGTTTTTATTCAATTGGAACTTCTTTCCATTTGTTAAACAAATATAATCTTATTATATTGTTTTCCCCTTGATATTTATCTTCATAGAAAGACGTGAAGAATATTTGGGATTAAATGTCTTCGCTTTCCATTTTCATTTGTTCAACATATAGACTAAAGGATTGTTTCATTTCATCTTCTTATCAACTTGGTGAAGAAGAGTGAGTAGATATGGGAGATACATCTCAATGTTGTTCTCATTAAATTTTTTGACAAATATAGAGGATCACAAAGGGAGTGGTGTAAGAATGAAATCGGTGTGTGTTTCATCAAGGAGTTTGAACCCTATAAATTATATCTTCTCAATGTATCCAATGAGGTTGACTATATGAGGCCCAATTATTAGACACTTAACAATATTACTCTGAAAGAGTGCTATAAAAATCTCAAACCATTCATATCATTCACTCTCTTGGTAGGCACCATGGAGATGGTCATGAATTCTATAAGAATCCAAGGTTTCATGAGATTTCATGACTTCACTAGACATATATGATAACATCCAACATTGAACATCAAATACATTGCTCAAATATTTTTCATATATAGGTAAATCGTTATCAATTTCATCCTTTGTAGTAAGATTAGGTAATAAATATTCTAGTACGTAAGATTTCTATTAATGGAACAACAGAACTTGAAGGCATCTAAAACACTCTTGGAAGTTACTTCCAATACGGATATGGTCTTTCTTTAATATTGATTGCAGGGATAGTGTGGATAATAAAAATTCCATTTATTCTATATTTTAAAAGATAATATCATTATTTTTTTTATTACAAATTATGTAAGAAATAGTATTAATTTATTTTTTTAAATATCCCACTATTTTATCAAGTCTTACTGGCCCTCACCATTGAATATGGAATACCCTTTCACTAAATACATTCTAGTGGAAAGGATATTTATTTACCTTCTTTTGGATGCAAAATTTTTCCATGAAAACCATAAGAAATTATTTTGGTCACAGTCCCATTATCCATTGAGTGGACTCCCTAATCCACAAATCCTAACTTGGATTTATGTAATACTTGCCTAAAATTTTTTATTGAATAGAATTTCTCCACTTAACTCAATACTTGTTTTGTTATGTCAATCCAAAAATCTCATGAGAAATACTCGATAAAAAAAGTGTTCATACTTTTTCCATGTAAACACATAGTTTTATGGTTTCATTATCAATCTAGTAATTGATGGCTAATTCAGACTTAATATTAAGTTGAGAGGTTTTAGTTTATTAGACATAAATTTTATCTTGATTTGTCCTTTACATTTCTTTTTAATGTTATGTGGATTTTACTTAATTAATTAACCATGTTGGATAAAACATTTATGCATAATACCTTTATTTATATTCCATATTTTCACATTAATTCATTTATTTATGTTACTGTAGTCTGGAATATTTAAAATAAATAATTCATAAGACAAAAAATAAATAAATAAATAAATTACATGATCACGAGATTATTTAATTGTTGATTTATTTATAGGATAATTAATCAACCTTTGACCTATCGTAAAGAATGCATTTTTAAATCTTGGAATGAGTTGTAGAATTCCACCTATTCGCCTATGAAACACCTAGGTTGGTAACATCATAGTTACATCTTAATCGGGCTCTACACACCTTTGGAAAATCCATTTATTACATGTATTTATTACTCACACGTAGGTTATGGGAACTGAGGATTGGTTAAGGGGAATTACATAAATAACCTTGGACTCATAGATGTTAAATAATAATGGAGGGAGGGATGATTCACAAGCTATCATATTTAATTTAATAATTACTAATTTTAAACAGATGTATTAAATTAAATTAAATAAATCCAACATATACATATGTGTTTTTCAAGATCATGAACGTTCATACACATAAAAAAAATATGAATTTAAAACAATTAGCTATCATTCATTTCAATTCATTATTTAATAACATAAAACATTCATGAATTAATTTGATTAATTATCTTATTAATAAATTAATTCATTTTTTATTATTCCATCTAATTTTCCAAAAAACTTCACATCCACTGTGATTTTATATAAAATAAATAATTTTATTACATTTAAAAACTCAATAAAATGGTACAAAATGTTGTACGTAGAAGCAACCCAGTGATTACCTATCAGACCTATTTAGTATAGTTTAATTGTAACCAATGCACTAATACAAAATATATTATAAATGGAATGTTTTATAATTTCATGGAATGTATTTCCAAATTAATGTCACATGGAACACATGGAAATTATTTTTCTCGTGAAATTTAATTTGTTGAGTCTTTAATATACAATAATTATACATGGTTCACAATTTAGAATATTATTCAGAATTAATTATGCATTCAATATAATAAAAAACCCCACGTAATGGAATGTACTGACAAATTATTGACCCAAAGAACTCAATTAGATAAGGTTTATAGAGTAATTAATTAATTTTAATATTTCTTCATAAATAGGTAAAGTACATGGCATGTAAAATCCAACTACATAGCTTGTACTTATTATCATTGTATATCTATATCACATGCCTTGGGACTTGTTAGGTACTTGTGATGAAAATTTATAAAGTACATGGTGTATATAGATAATTCAAAATGTATACATCTAGTGATATGGTTTCCAGTCTGTAAACATCATGTATTAAGTACACGTGGTCCATTAATAACATTACACAATTTGACCCCATGTTTTTCATCTTGAAAACCCATTGAATACATGATGTGTACTCCATAAAATACTTGTTCTAGCATGGATGGTCTACACGTGGTTCATATATTTCATGCAAGATGAACTTATTATATAAAGACCCAAAATCTAGGCAGGTGTCCTTGTGAAATGATTCCAAGATCCTTGGCACTTCTAGATGGGATCATTATATATATAATTCATTAATCATTATGTGATCATGGTCTAATTTTTTTTATTAATGGATAAGATGAAGAAGATATTTAGATGATAGATCAAGAATTAATTACCTTTGTGGGTGTAAAATAAATATTTTTTTTGATCTGATGGATCATTCACAATATTGTACAGAACGTATATCCCATGACCCACAAAATTTTCCCACCGAATATTGACATCTGTAAAACCCAAAACCTGGAGAGAATATTTTTACATGAAATATATAATTAATTTATTTAGATTTGAAATAACAAATATCTAGTCCTGGGATCTTTCTTCAATGATGATGATGTTGATCATCTAAATGACCCTTTTCTGAAAACCTTTACTTCTCTTATAGGATCCATGTATATAATCCCTCTAACAATGATCCACACATGCTCATTTGATCTAGAAAAATCTCTAATGGAACATAAGGTGATATCATGGTGGATAAATCTTCTTATTTTGTTCACCTTGATCACTTTTCATTCATTATTGAATTATTTATTCCCATTTTTGAGAATATTAGAGAAAGATGAGTCAAGAGAGAAATCTATTGTGCATAATGATTCTCAATTCTTGATTAGTCCTACACAATAGACATAAAAATTTATTTATAGATCTTGGGTTTAGGTTATAACATTATTTAAATTTTTACCATCCCTTAAATAATATAATAATCATTATTAAACCTCATTCCATATAATAATAATATTATTATTATTATATGGAGTGTGCTAATGCACGCAGTGATGATTTTTATTTACTGGTCTGTAAATAAATATTCATCGATGGACATGGTCTTAGTTCTCTCTAATTCCTTGTATTTATTGAATAATTGAAAAAATATTTTATTAAATATTTTATTCATCAATAAATAAATAAATATTTTATTAAAAATCTAGTAAATAAATATTTATTAAATATTCACATAATAAATAAATAATTTAATAATGAATAAATAATTTTTCATTACTTTGTGAAAATTATCTATAAATAAAATATGAATAAAATTACTTCTCAAGCATGAGAATAATATTTATTCCAATTATTAAATTCAAATATAATTTAATCAAGATCAACTGAAATGATTAACATGTGACTCTCTAGGATTCTTTCTCATTGTTATTAAGAAAGCCTACTTAAAGTCCAAGATTACTGTCTAGAAATGGTTTAAACTACCCAAGATAAATAAGTTAATGTCACAACATTGAAAAATATATAAAAATTATCTAAATGAAATATAGTCCCCTTGTCACAATATCTCATCTAGAATGTTTCAAATTGGTTTCAACAACCTATATACTTGATACTTCTTTCTTTGGATATATAAAATAAACACAACATTATACCCTGACCATGGAATTTAATGTGATGGTTTTATTCCAATCAAAGGGTCGAGATATCAACTTCCATAAATATGTAAAGGAATAATCCTTCATCAACAAATTCATTAATAACACATCACTCATGATGCACCGAATGTATCCAACTTAACCATGGTATATGTCATCATAGTTTACTAAATACATTTAAGTGAATGATTTGTTACACATATTAATAATAATTTTAATGTCTAAGGATCATTACTCAGACTGATAGATCGGAATATCTGATGACAGCAAACATGAAAAATTTATACTAGTGTATCTATTATCATAATCTTCCATCTTGAAGATTACCAAGTGAAAACTTCCTCAGATGAATTTTCATCTGCTTGTGAGTACCCACACATGATAGTAACATTATGTGTGTCCCATAATAGAACAATATCCAACCTTAAAATTCTATTTAATAATATATTCATTTAATTTTAATTTTCTCATGATACTAGGATACTACTACGGCCTTATCAAAGCGACATATACCATAGGATACTAATACATTAATGCTATATAGGAAAATGAATAAGATGTAATAAGATGTTTTATTACTATTAAAATGTCCAAATATAATGTTATCAAATCAAAATTAGTTGATTCTAGAACACTAACTCCAATATATACACCATATAAAATAAGGTATGTGCATAGCTCAAAACATGTCTCAAGGAAGGACATTTTGGGACAAAACTCCTATGCCTTTGATAACTCTGGAATAAAAACACTATGAAAGAGATAAAATTTATTGAAACATTAAGTAGGAAAAATATTAAAATAATCATGACATGATACATGAAATAGGTAGTTATTACACCATAAAAAACATTATACACATTATGAAACATGTATCAATGAAATGAAAATTTGAGGCAAAAACCCCTTATGAAAAAGGTAACATAAGATTCAAAAATAACATTAGAGGATAACCATAAAATGGATATTAAAATTTCATGAAATAAAATATATTAATTATACTTTAATCCAAATTGGGCAGTGAATAATCAATAAAATATATTATGATGAGAAATATCAAACATGTCACATCGAATTGAAAATAGAGACAAATAGACCTTACAACATGGGTAACACTTGAATTGAAAGAAAAATTAAGAAAGTAAGATTAATTTTTTTTATATCCCATGAATTACATGAAAAATATTTTACAATAATTTAATTGGAAATAGATCAAAATAAAACAATATAAAATGGAAAATGGTGCACAAATAAAATGTATCTCAAAGAGTCATAATTGATACCAAGAACCCCTTACCAAATTTTCCACTTAATCAAAATGTTCTCTAAATTATTATATAAAAAATAACTATCTTTATCACCTATTTTATAACCTTATTCACACACTCACACACACACAGATATATATATAAATATATGTCACTTTATACACTTCATTTATAACTATTTATTATAAATATATGAGTCACCAATGGTTTATTTTCATCATTGGGTGCTAGAAACTCCGATTTGTAGTTTCATAGTAGTATTTTAATGGAATGGTAGATTATTTTTAATTAAAAAATAATTAATAATGTATTATACAAGGTAAATGAATCATGTTTTTTAATGATTCATCAAATCCTATTTTCATTAGGTGAATGAAAAAGGTATGGTTTTTAAAAGTGGAAATTGTGAAGAACTAGTTTCGACGTATGTAATGATCAAAAGGTGATATATTAATAAATATACTAATTATCAATAATGACATTATATAATCATTAAGATAATTAAATTAATTATTATTACACTCTATTATCATTATATAATATCCCTTGGTCATTTATAATATAAATATTATAACATCATTCACATTAGGGGTCAAATTGACCCAATCAGGAGCATGTTATAATGATTTATTGATTAAGGAATTGTTTCTATGTAATGAAAAATAAGTTTAAAAATCCCATAAATATCATATATATTCATTAAATTCCTTATTAGAACCATCCATGAAGGTTGGTGATGAAAAATGAAATTCAACATTCATGGAGGCGGAAGTCTGCATGAACGTGCGATTAACATTTCCATTTCTCAAAGAATGGGATGGAATTATGGTATATGATAAATTATTATTTAAGAAGAATAATTTTTCTATATTAAACATATCCATTCAGAAAATCCATCCTTGTTATAATCCATGATATGTGGTGACAGAAAACGAACTACATCGCTTTTTGGGGAGAGGTAGTCTGCATGTACGCATGATCGATGTTATTTTGTTTTTCTTAGTGGATAGAAAGGATTTATTAATGGTTGATAAAATAATATAATAAAATTTTAATATATTAATAATTATAATTTCATTATATTATTGTTTCTACAAAAATTTGAAAGATGATGTTTAAAAAGAAAATACTAAGGAGTAATAAATACTCCCATTGAGAACTTGTAATTTATCTTGAAAATATACTTGGAAATAGAGGCCTTATGATAACTAATTGAGGAAAAAATATTATGAACTGAGTAGGGGATTATATAAGGATTGTTTAATATTTATAGGAAGAAATTTGAAGGAATGGTTGTATCATGAAGTGGTGGAATTGTTCCTCTTTTATAAGTGAAGATAAGGGTAATTTTAGAAGTACCCATTATATTTCAATAATGGTATATAACTATTCAAGGAACAAATGATCAAAAATAAGGAAATAATGTAATTAAAGGTGATATAATTTCAATAAATAATCTACCATTCATTTTCACATATGCTTTAAATATGTTTAAAATCATTTACAACTAGATTTTTACACGACCATTTTGGGTTTTACCATGGTAACTAGTTTTTACACAAGTAATTATTTTTTATGCATAAAAAATGAAACTTATTATATAATTTTGAAATAATAATTAAAAATATATAATATATTTTATCATATAAAATTTATATGCATAAAAAATAATTTTAACATTAACGCTTGTAACGAGTAAAAACCTATTTTTAGAAAAGGTGTATTTTTAATCTTAAAATTTATGTGTAGGTTAAAATTATCCATATATTATATTTTCATGATAAAAATTAGTTTATTATTGTAAGAATAATTTTTTCTTTTTAAATCAATCCAAACCCCAATTTTACCAAAATAACAATTAATTAAAAGAAATGATCAAAAATAATTTCTTTTATTATAAAATATTACTTATGTTTATAAAATGTTAAACATAGGTTTTATAAATTTAGATTTATTTTTTAAAAAATTTATAGTTTAAAACATTAATTACATATTTTATCAATTAATATTTTTTATAAACTTCTAGTTCTTTCTTATATAATTATAAGGTCACAAAATGTACAGTTTTGATAAAATTTATATTTTTCACTGTTCACCAAAAATCAACTATTTATGAAAAATATCAAAAATTAATCATAAGATAATATTTGAATTATAAATATAAAAATTAATTTTATTTTTTCAAATTAAAATTTTAAAAATTTATAATTTTAATTTTAAATAGAAACATAAAAATATAATGAAATCCATTTTCATAGGAAAATAACCCTTTTTAGAAATATTAATTACACTTGTTCTTATTTCTTATTAATAAATAATAAATTTTTTTATAAAATATTATTCATATAAATAATTTATTTTATCCATAATAAATTTAGTATCAAAAAATAAACCACATAAAACCCAATTTTAGACGTGTTACATTTTAAAGAATAAATCAATATTATTAGTTACATAGCTACACTAATAAATTTTTATCAATGTCACAGTATTAATAATTAACTTTTTTTTATTTATACACATATCAAATAACTTTTTACTAATATTTTTACCAACCAATTGTATGGATACATTTTAATGGTTATACAATATTATTCAGTCTGTTGTGGTTAGGTGTTGCATGCATCACAAGCTATCAAACACATTAGGTTTCGAATGAAAATTTATAATTTTAAATCCTTGGGTGTTACATGAAAGTTCATCATATATGGCCTCATAGATGTCTTAACTATCAATTAATTGGGTTAAGGGAGACTGAATGGTTTCATTTTTAACAAGTTATGGGATAAGTCCCTAACATGAACTTGGGTCATACAAACAAGGATGATGTCATGGTTTTCAATATGTTGGATCTCATTCCTGATTCGAGTGACCAAGAACTAAGAAGTATAGTAGTAAAATTATAATATCCAAACTATTAGGTTAAAACCTAATGATGGAGATCCTTTGAGGGGTGTTAGTTCTAGAGATTCTCCCTTATATCCCAAGTTCTAATCCTGGTTCCTCCCTATATTGACACAGTTTTAAGCTGGTTGTCCATTCTGATTTTGGGATAGTACACAAGGTAGTTTACATTAAACAAAAATTGTGGTAATATAGTGATTGTCACATTTACCTTTCCATTATTTTCATTTAATCCTCATGGTCTTTGAAATTCGTATGTATTCAAAAGCATGGTTTCATCACAATGGTACTTGAGTAACTCATCGAGTCAATGAGTTTCATTCCAATTTAGGGGGGATGAATTATATAGATGATTTGGATAGTTTTTATATTTAGGAAGTGTTACCATCACATTGGATACTTATTTTCATATTATCTCATAAAATACTTAGTTTTCAAATCATGGGCTTGCACTGAGATTCTTCATATAGTCCCATTTGAAGTATTGTATGATCATATGTGTCAATCTACACTTTTCATATATAATTTATCGATGTATTTATATTATTTTTACTAGTGGGAAATGTTGTATTATTTTAGTTTTTCTAGGATTCAGGAATTGTTTTTAGCATAAGGGATGCTGGTTAACTCCTCGGTGTGTATCAACCTTTATTCACATAATTAGTTAGGATCATTGTTTTATTCCATTATCATTGGTAGTAAGGGATCATGTCTATTTTTGGCTATTACCAAGACCAATGAAATATTATCTAAATAAAATGTGTGTTTATCACCTTGGTGAATCGGGAACCTTGGGATTGTTAAGCATATTGGTCAGGTTTCTTATCCAAAAATAGTAACCTCTTGATGTGGCAATGCGTGACTGTGTCACATATATCTACTCTAGAGGTATGAGTTTGAATCTATTTTGTGGGTGTTTCGATAATTATTTCTCTCAATCCATATGTTACTTTATGTTATCATGACATATCATATCTTAGGTTGGTAATGGTAAGATCATTCTAGATACTTATGTTTTGTATATTTGTGGAAGTAGCTTCATTGGGTCTGTTGGGAATTCGGGAACAAAATATTGTTATCCCAAACCAGTGACCAAGATTTTTTCAAGACACCACTAAATTATAGATTTTAAGGATGGAAATAATAATGGTAGGAAGAATGTAACACCCTCAATAATTGGTATTATGGATTTTATTCTGTATGATTAAGTAATAGAAAATTTTGGTTTAGTTTTAGAAGTGTTTTAGAGGGTTTTTTGAGGTTTTTTGGAATTTTTTGTAGGGTTCAAAATTAGTGTATGGTTATGGGAAACCTTGTGAAATCCCTAGGTAACCATGTAAGGGGAAATTATAATCAAGGAGAGGTTTTTGGATAGCACATGTTTTGGGTAAACAATGTAGTAACCATATGAATTTTAATTTTTTTGGATAGTGTTGATTCACAAAACCTTTCTTAGTTGGGTCTCATATGATGTGTTCAGCTACTTGGATGAGGAAAATTTGATGAAATCATCTATTAAATCTATTACATGTGATGTATTCATCGACACTGTCTAAATTGTTCAGATAATCAAGAAAATACAAGATGGCATATAACATATTAGCATTGTTTCATGTCTATTGGCCACTCAATGTCATGAGAAAAAGGATTATATAAGTATACATATGATGTATATGATACATCTTATGGTGGGAATGCTCATATATATATATATATGTGTGTGTGTGTGTGTGTGTGTGTGTGTGTGTGTGTGTCTATTTGTGTGTGTGATTATGTTTGATGGATATCACATTAGATCCTTTAATATAGAGTAGTAATAATGCTTCTCTAGATACCACTCTTATCCTACATTTATGAAATTGGTATTTCATGTTTATTTTCAATGCTATTATGGACTCTAGGCTAAAACGGTCAGGAATTTGTACAAATATTAATTTTTAGAAAAACATTTTTTCCTAAAATGATGATATTTTGAGGAACCTTATCCAAAATGAGTTTTGGATATATTCAAAAATATTTTGTATGTTTTGTATAAAGTCAAAAAATATTTTAACACAAGTAGAATATAATTGGATTTTCACTAAAATAATACGAATATGCTACATATGAATTAGGGTTACATTGCTTCCAATATATCCTTAAGCCCAAAACAAAGAATACATTACTTCCAACATAGTTTAGTGTGCATGGGATGCAACCTGAGGCTACATTTAACCCAATGTAATGAGTGTATATATATGATGCATCACTCACATGTAGTTTCATTTTCTTATAATCCATCATGAATGTATTAATCATGGATTTAATATTCATTAAATTGGTTCAATATATTTTACAATGGGATGTAATTCAAGGATTCTAGGATATGGAACCCAATATGTTGTATATGGCCGAAACATTCGTTATTTAATGAAAAGTGGTGAGGATGGATATATAAAGTTATGTGATCCCTCTAGTTATAATGATCTTGAATTTCATACAAATATTTCTAAAACTACATTCCTTCCTTGAGTAGCATTCCTCATAAATAGAGAAAGAGTTATCACCCCTCTCGGTGTATGGGAATCCTCGGGTTGTGTGCTGGGATCTAATGGTTTTTTAATCCATAAAAGGTAGGAAGACTTTTTTTCTTGGATGATCGTCACCCAGATTTTCCCATCGAGATGGAGTCTTATGTTACTAGAATAAAATTACACCATTATATGTTAATATTTTAATGTTTCATTATTAAAGATATATCAGGTTGTTTTATGGTTTGTTTCCACTACCATCAATCGTTATATGATACCTTAAAACCCATAAATAACCATAGTTGTTATTTTCACATCAACACCAGCCACAAGAAGAATGTGCATGGCTATAGGATATCTCTATGATGATCAATCTTTTAACAATATTTTTCACCCATGGATGTATCCCTTTTTTCACTTGTGCATCCAAATTCTTTGATAAGTTAATAACACATTGATTTTCATAACCTACTAACAAATGAAACATCACTTCCACCATAATGTTTTTTAATTGATTCCTTGTCCACATAATTTTCACCATCATTTGATTCATGGAAAGATATCCCAGTTTTTTATACTCAAAGATACAAAATACACTTCCTCAAATGTCAATAAAAACACTTTTATCCTAAAAATTACACATTACCTGATGTGGAATTATGTTCATCGATACTTCTGGAATAATAAATATCAAAAATACCCTTTGATATAATACAATAATACAAGATCAATTAGACCATAGACATACATCAATATTATCTTCATTAAAATGAGGTAAGATTTCCTTGGTGTACTTTGATATCTAAAACACAATGAAACAACATAGATGATGTTCGGTCTTAAATATTTCAAATAAATTAGTATTTTAATGAGTTTTGAACTTCATTTTATTGAATTATTTTGCATCACTATCCTTAGAAATTTTTTTCCCACTGTTATTGGAGTAAAATCATCTTTCGTATCTTCAATTTTGAATTTCATCATCAATTCATGAGAATATTTCTTCTAAAAAAGAAAAATATAATATTTTACTTGGGTGATTTATAAACCTAAGAAATGTTTCATTTCTTCAAGAATTGACATATCAAAATTCTTCTTCATATTATCAAAAAAATCCTTATAAAATTCTCCATTATTTTTAGTAAAATGATATCATCTATATTAAAAATAATGATGTGTAATTTATATAAATACTTTATTACCCAGAGGTTGTTTTCCACTTTACATTTCCTAAATTATAGTGACTTAAAACTTGCATCAAAATTTCATAACCAAGCTATAAAAACTGATTTCAAAACATATAAATCATTAATTAACATAAAAACTTGTATAATGTCATCTCTATGTAGAAATTGATTTAGTTTGATCAATATAGATCACTTCGTCAGGATTATACATATAAATATATACATAAAATCCATTAGAAATATCTCATATATCCTTTTATAAGAAATTAAAAGAAATATTCTTAAAGATTCAAGAATTTATATATGAAATAATGTCTCATTTAAATCAAATCCTTAAACTTGAGAATATACTATACAAATCAATCCTTCCTTATTATTTTTCACTTCACCTCTTTTATTAAGTCTTTTATATAATGATCTCTTTATTGTAAAAATATTCTTATCTCTCAGCCTTATAACCAAAACCCATATGTTATTATTTTCAATCATATACAATTATTTATTCATTACATTTATCCAATATTAATGCATCAATTACTTATTCACATCCTTTGGTTTAACTTAATAAACCAAAGTGGTATGGGATTTTTTCCTTAAATATCACACTTTTTAAGCAATTACATTTTGATAATCAATCGTGTTCAACACCTCCACCAATTTTATTAACATAGGATAAACTTAATCATTCCACTCTTCTTTAATTAAATCATCCTGAATAATCTTTATCATAATTATATTCAGTATATATTTTATATTATTTGAAATTATAGGCTGTTATTTAACCATATCGTCACTGTATTATCCTTCCACCACAGACACCATCTATTTTCCACACCCAAAAAATATTACTCAAATTCCTTCATATTAACAGTATCAAAGAAAATTATAGTTATATATTGTAACAATGGTTATAACTTCTATTTGATGAGTATCTTAACAATATTTTATTAACATCGTGCCACTAAAATTTATTAAAGTTTAGGACCTCCACCATGATGAAATAAGTACTTCTAAATAACTAAAAGTAATTAAAAATAGAAGTCTTATTGTAATACATTTCACACAAGTAAATATCTAAATTAATACTAAAAAGACAGTAATTTTCTAATATTAATTGTTGCACTAATAACTTTCCTCTAAATATTAAATTAAATTCTGAAAGGAGATATTATATAAAGACTTAACTAGTATGATGAATTTTTAATATATCATTGGTTATGATATAGGATATTATAACATTGATTCCTTTTTTATTTTATTACTTTTGAAATGTTGATATCATAATGAATTGGTATGCATGAATTATCCAAGGTAATACATTTGAATTTTCACCCATATTGGTTATCATGAATATAATATATGGAGAATCATAATGAATCCATATGATAAGTGCATGTTTTAATTTGGATTACAAAAGTATTTCATAAATTCAAACTATGAAACCACTTAAAGGATCTATAAGAAATCATTGGGGGTGTTGAATCCGTTATATTAATTATTTTTTACTATACTAAAGTTTTTTAAGATATTTAATGTAGAAATACTACAATTGGGGGGGTGAATTGTAGTTAAAATGAATCTTATAATTTTCCATCACCCTCATATTTTACATCGATCAGAAATATGATATTCTGATCAATATTTAAATTATTAGAGTATATGTAGAGACCCAAAGATTGATGTACATAGATATTACTTTACTTTTTCCAAATACTTAATACATAAAAAAACACACAAGGACTGTAATATTTTATTTTCTTTGGAAACACGGATAATAATCTTCTAATCATGGTGAAAGATCTTCAACATCTCCCACAAAGATCTTCCCCTTTTTTTCTTACCTAAAACCTTTATTTATATCCTGGGGAAAAGAAAACATAAAAAGGGTGAGCTCAAATCATTAGTAAGGGTATGAATGGAAAAAATAAAACAAACCATACAAATTTTAACTTCAAAACATGAACATAATGTTTAAACTTAAAATTCTTGAGCAATGACATAAAACATGGCAGTTCATAAGGAATAGATAATAAAGAAACATTAATCATGATAAAATTGAATGGGAATAAATCATGTAATTGTGGAAACCATTAAGCACATGTTATGATTTCAATAGTATCCAAGACATTGCTGCCAAGACCATCTTAGTGGACAAAGTCCCTTTCTAAATTAAGTTCACTCCTCGTTCCAGCCCTGTATTACTGAACCGGTTTAACTTGTCATTCTAGCCATGTCTATCTCATGAGATATAAATCTTTATCCAATGAATTGGAGGGAGATATAGGTCCCACCCATCTTAGAATGAAATCATTCTTTCTTGTGCCGCAAAATAAACTTGAAACATTCATCATAACCTAAAGAATAAAATGGGTTTCGTAAACATCATCCCATCATCACATAATCCATATAAAAAAAATGCATATTTCATCATGAGAAAAGTGAAACCATGTAAATCATAGAGACATTATTCTTGAAACATAAACATATGAAATAAAGTCATCTTAGATGGAAAATGATTTTGATAAAAATATTGAAATGAATTCTTGAGGAAAATATACTTTCTTATTCAAAATCATTTTATTTTCAAAAAATTCCATGATATTTTAAAAGAAAATTATTTTTTTGATAATAGGTATAAACTCTTGTAGAGTAACATGCATTAAAATGAGGCGTTATGAAATCATACAAAATCATTGACGCTGTATAAGTTAAAAATAACATTCTTCTCGTACTTTTTTCAGAAAAGTCAAAAAGTTCCCTGTGGGGTTAAAAAGGTAATATTCCTTTCAAAACATGTGGTAAATTTCAAAAATTGGTAAAAAGGAATTTAAAAATGCATGAAACCATTTTTAGAAAACATGGGCATGGATGATAACAATAACCCCAGTAAATACTTACGAATAACAATCTCGAATAAGAATGAGATTGGAATAGTTATCCCTTACCTTATGTCTGACATGTTTCGTATGTATCCAATACTCCTGTATAATGATTTAAATAATGTCATTTAATTATTATAGAATCATATTCCTTTTTATTATATCATATATGGTTCACTTAGGTATTTATATTACCCGTTCATTTGTCAATTCCATGTTAAAGTAGTGTTTTGGGTAAAATTATTTCATTTGTCGTACGTGTTTAGACTAGTTGTTCCTGATATTATTATTACTTATATCATGATTTAATTACTTCCAAAATGTAAAACATGATTTATATATTCTTATATATTCAGTATATATATATATATAATAGATAGATAAATGAAATGAAACACATCGTTCATTGAGACGGTAGGCCATACGTACGCATGAACGTTGTTTTCCTTTCTTTATTAACTTGAATGGAAGTAAGTAGATGAAATATATATATACATAAATCCAGTAGCTTAATTATTTCATATATTTAATTATTATTCATTATATATACTTTATAATCATTCTTGAATGGTTAACATGGAGAATGAATCTCATCACGTCGTGGAGACGGTAGTACGTACGTACGCACGAGCGATAATATCATTCCCATGATCATGGAATAGTATTGATGTGTATGTATAATATTTCAGAATCAATATCACTTTAAAATAATCATATATAGTTATTTATTTACACGATTATACCCATCCAAGTAAGGTGGTGGTCGAAAACAGATTACACCACGGCGTGGAGACGGTATTCCGTACGTACGCATGCGCGATGATTTAATTTTTTGTAGGATGGATAGAAGGTGAAATAAGGTTGTTTAATATTTATAATAACATATAAATATATAACTAATACTTATGTTATTACTTTATAATATTACAACTAAATAATATTAAGTATAAGAACAAATAAACTTGAGAGAATCAGAAGAAGAGATTACCTCTTCTTTGACGCACCTCTTTTAAGACTTAGCTTAAGGAGGTAGAGTTGGTCTTTTGAGAAGACCAAAACCTCAAGAATGTTTCAAGGGAATTTTAGAAGATAAATTTTCATGGGTTGTTCGAGCTTCAAGGCTCAAAAGGGTCTGAAGAGAAGAGGGAAGGGGTGCCCTTTTTATAAGGGAGGAGAGTGGCACCTTTGGAAAAAGTTAAATATTATTTTACATTAAAGGCATATTCAGTTTTTAATAGCTACAAATTGATTTATTTAGAAGCTATGGTGGGGATGGGTCAACATCCTCTCAAACAATAAGGTTTAGTCAAGTATAGGATACTATTTTATCCTTATCATTTAGATTTAACTCTAAGTTAAATAATTTAACTTTTACCATGTCTTTTTGTTTTCTTACACTATATGGTTAATAAACATACTATAACAATCCAAAGAAACCCCAAGTGGTTCATTATTAATATATATATCCTTATCTAAGTCATTTTTCCTAACCTTAGATTTTTGGGAATAAAATAACTATTAATAATATAATATTTGTTTTAATAACTATTTTATGTTAATTTTGACACTATTGGGTATTTGATTTTTGTGAAAATCATAAAAACATGTTTAGTTCGAAAAAAGTTAATTACATCAATACTAACATTCCATATTAACTGAAAATTATTTGAATTCATAAATGTCTATAATTAAATTTATTTGGGTATTTATAACATGAATTATGTTAATATTTCTTTAATAAGGTAATTACTGCATCATCATTGTGTTATAAATAAATTAAATTTTTTAATGTCTAAAAATTATAAATAAATTAAAATTATGTAGGAAATATTTTTAGCATTATAAAGAATATTTATAGTCAAATTTATCTTATGTAAAACCCTATATTAAAAATGTTTTAGCTATTAAACTTTGATTTTAACTATTTTAACTCTTTTTTAAATTAAATAATAATAAATTTCTGAATCTAATCCAAGTGGACCTAAATGCTAATATTTTATTACTAAGGTTGTTTTTGGTAGAATTAAACTTATCCAATATAATTAGGACATGTGTTAGGGTAATAATAATACCATTTTTACCCTTAATTACCCTATTTACTTTTAACCATGGTAAATAAAAGTAAAAAGTTACTATTCACCAAAAAATATCTTCATCTCATTGAACCAAATTTTGGTCCCTGATATTAACCGTGTCTCTAAGATTTTAGAAATTCCCCTCACAGAAGCGGTAAAATTAAGTTTTATGTAAATTTTCAAATTCTCATAGGAGGTGGGTAAAAGACGGTGAAAAGTTCAATAAAATTTTTATATATCTAAAATTTTTAGAAAATGAATCCAATGAATTACATTGAAATTATATAGGTATTATGTATCAATTTTTACCTAAAACAATTTTAAATAAAATAAATAATTATTTAAATAAAAAGTCAGTTTTTAAATATTAACCTAGTGTTTTCACTATTCATCGAAAATTGAATGTTTTCAGAAAAATACCAAAACTTCACCCTAGGATAATTTAGATATTCTGAATCCAAAAATAAATTCCATTTTGAAAGATAAAATTTATAAAATTCCAAAAAGTGGGTATTACTATTCATAATGGCTAGTTTATATAAAATTTTAATAGCATATCTTTGTTTAGTAAAACTCGGTATTGCGTACAACACACGCTATCATGAAAGGTCACTATTGCGTGTAATTTAAGCCAAGTCATGGTTGCGTGTATTGAAAAACTCCATTGTTGTAACACCACGAGCTTCCACGATATGCATCTCTTTCAATAATGCAACAGCTTGCATTGTACGCAAGTTCGAGTTCTAACACACCGTGACCAATCAAAGTAGCCGTTATGAATAGTAATACCTACTTTTTGAAATTTTATAAATTTTATCTTTCAAAATGGACTTCATTTTTGGATTTGGAATATCAAAATTAGCCTATGTTGAATTTTTGGTATTTTTATGAGAACTTCCAATTTTTTATGAATAGTGAAAAATACTTAAAAACATCTTTTTTAATAAAAATAATTTATAGTGATAAATTATAATATTTAGTGGTTTTAAAGTATAATTATAATAGATTTTTACCATTTTATCCAATGGTGGTCATTATAATTAATTTCACTTTGAAATTGGACATAAACAATTGTCAATCTTTTGATATATATTGTTTCTTAAAAACACGCTATTTGTTGTGACAGCGGGAATTAATTATAAAATAAATTAATGCAACTTATATGCTTGAAATTTTTTAAAATAGACATCATTTTTGAATTTGGAATATCAATTATAGCTTAGGGTGAAATTTATGAATTGTTCTGAAAAACTTCATTTTTTGATGAATAGTGAAACCACTCATTGGTAGTTAAAAAAACTAGTTTTTCGCTTAAATGAAACATTACCACTTCTATGATTTTATTTTAAAAAATCTGACATACATGATTCATTAGGAAGTAAAATGTTGTTCAATGGGATAAAAATAATTTTTTGGTGAATAGTAACTTTTAAATTTAATTAATCGCGATTAAAGGTAATTAGTGAAATTTAATGTAAAAATGATATTACAAAAATATGAAAATACCTTTACACATGTCCTAACCCTATTAGATGAGTCATTTCCGACCAATAAAATCCATGGGTCAACTTGGGGACCCCATGGAGACACTTTGGTAGGAAAATGACATTAAAAACTTTTTTTTAATGTTAAAATAAAAATGTCACAAACATGAGTTGTTTTACTAAAAGTATTTTTAAATAAGGTTATACAAGTCATCTTTTTTACTATAAATATTAATTAGAAAGATTAAACGATTTCCTACATCATGATAATTTTTTTATAATTTTTAGACATTAAATAAATTAAATTATTTATGACACCATGATGATGCAACAATTACCTCATTAATTAACGATTTAAATAAAATGAAACGATAATGTAAAATCTAAAAATTACACTTGTCAAAAACCTATTGGATGAGTAGATTTTGAATCATTATCACCGTATCCTCGAAATATATAAGTTTTGGACCTTTAGAATCCGAAAAGTCATTTCATAATAATGTAACATTTCATGAGTTCCAAGAGTGCCCCGCCTCTCCTCTAATAAAAGGCCCCCACCACTACCACCTTAATCACACCTTAAAAGCCTTTTGGCTCGGCCAACCTCTACCCAAATACTCTCTTATCTTTCCTCTCTTACTCCTAGAAGCCTCAAATTGGGCATAATTTTTCCCAATGAAGCCTTTGGCTCAAATCAAAAAGAGTTACCCGATTTTAAGGTAATGTCTCCTCTTGTGTTCTTTTGTTTTATTTTGCTTCTCCAACTCCTTAAAATATTTTTATTACATTATTTTGGAACAAATCCAGTATATTAAATATACTAGGATGTTGTTATGAGAATTATTTTGTTTACACTTATACATAACTTCATCTAATGGTTAAAGAACATACTGTGTCTGTGGGTGGTGAAATACTGCCTCACGAAATGATGATTGTTCTATATTCATTTAACACCTATAATGGTGTCCATTATGATGAAACTATTTTTATATATGATATATATTATGTTTTTGTTATGATTCTGTATTTTTTATTTATGGCATACCTTTACAATTTCCATTATGGGTAAACGCGATAATTTCATTTTAGGAAGTGCGGACTACCGCCCCCTCAAAGTGATTTCAATCGTTAATTCCATATGCGGGATGTATGAAGGATGGAGTAAATTGTATTATACATTTTATTATACTGGAATTATATTATACCTTTATATAATTATAACTTCATTCCATTAAATACGAAATAGAAATGAAAGTAGCGTTCATGAGTACGTACGGCTTACGGTCTCCATGAATGGTGCATTTCATTTCTTACCTCTAAATGTTATGTAATATTATAAATTATTGTATATAATTGATATATATGATATATATGATATCTAAATCATGAATATAATTCTAGATATAATGGATGTTTCACCACATGAACAACTTGTAATTATAAGAAGTTTATTTTTGACTCATGTACCAAAGATCGACAAAACGACCGTTATTAACATAAATAATGTTCATAACCTGGTAATAAGTGATATAAAAGGGATAATGAACTTTAAAAAGGTTCTTAAGCAAGTAGAGATTAAATCTCGTTTATTATTCAGGAGGTTAAAGAATGATCGAGTCAAGTCGGACACGAGGTAAGGGTTAATTCTACAACCTCTTCATTATTCAAGGTTGTTCATATGTAATTATCTTCTGGGAGGTCTTTATCATATACATCCATGTTTATTAAACATATCTTTAAAAAAAATTTAATATTTATTAGAAAATGGGTTAAAGTCATTTATACCCTTATTTGACCTTATACGTTTTTTAGAGGAATCTTTCTGTCATTTTCCAAACAAGGTACTTTTTTACATTTTCGACAAAATTAAGGCAAGGGAACTTCTTAACCCAATTTATATTGTTTAGGTAAATCTCCTATTTTAAAATTATGTCATGATATTATGTCCTATATTGTATTTATACTTTATTTATGTGTACATATAGTGAATACACATAATGTATCTATTTTATTTAAAAATGATCTTTGTAAGGGACTTTGTCTCAATCTCCTTTCATTGAGGCATGTTTTATTCTATACACAACTATACAGTGTATAAACCCCTTTTACTTTTATGTTTATTCAAAAGAAATATTTTTATATGAATTGTTTTTACTAAACAACAAAAGGAATGTTTTTTTCTTACGTATGCGGCAACAACGACTTCCCCGCCACTGTGACTATTATTTGAGTTTTGGCTTCCTCTACAAGACATATTTTTTTTAAATGAAAAATAAATAGCAAGTTTTAATTATCTTTTATTGAAAATGGTTTTGTAAATGTTGTTATTATATCAATGTTTTTATTTATATCTTGTGATTGAAATGTAGTAATTTTATGTTTCCTTTATGCATGTTTTATGTGATACGATTATGTTATGGTTTATGATATGTTTAAACCTGTTCATATGAAGAATGCATTGGACTTAATAAGTGACCGGTGGAGCCCACTATAGCTCCTCAATGCATCGGTAGGTCTGATGAGACAAACTAGTGTCTTGGCATGAGGCCTTGACAAAATCTTATTTGTTGTCTTGGCACGAGGCCTTGGCTAAGTGGTTATGGTAGTCTGGCATTATGCATTCCATCATTATGAAAGTGGTTATTGATATTGCATGTGATTATTTGACCAGTAGAATATCCATGTGAATAAGTAAATGACATTATCTCATTTTACTTTTGCCATATTATGTTGAAGTTCAAGTTTAAAAGGCTTTTGTTTTAGTTATACATTTCCTTAAATGTTTATGTTTATTTATGAAAGCTTCCACTATATTGTTATTCTTACTGAGCAGCTAAGCTCACCCCTTTCAATGTTTTAATATTTTCCCAGGATGTGATGAAATATTTTATGAATGACCTACAGGGATAGTCAGAAGAGGATATTAGTGTGGACTATGGAGACTTTGTTATTGTAGTTTTTCACTTTATGATGTAATGTAACATTTATGAATGTATCTAGTGTTTCCAAGGCTACTAAACTAATCAATCTTTCGAGACTTGATCTTTTGTGATCATGCTAATGTTACGAAGTAATGCACCGACTCTGGGTAGCTGGGGTTGGGGCGTTATAGTTGGTATCAGAGGGAGGTTAGTACTAACCTTGGAAGCTAGATTTAGATAAATTCTGATTAGAGCACATAGCACTAAGATAGAATTTGAGGATTAATATAGAAGAACTTCCTAGAATTTTAGTATTATAGATATTTTATGAGTTTTTTCAAGCAATACATCCATGTTTGGATATGATCAGGTAGAGGTGGCTCTAGCACAGATGTACCTAGGGGAAAAACCCGAAAACACCGCTTTGTGCTGGACTCGAACGAGAACTGGTGCACAACAACGGGCCTTGCTGCACTCTTGGTTACGACACTCCTGGGGGATATGCTTAGGATAATTATCATTTTCTTTACAAACAATTATGAAGGGTTTTCCTCAATGAAAACATTTCTTTTTATGATTATGGATTATATCCATAAATAGTTCAATTTATATTAAGTGTTTTACAAGTATGGAATTATGTATTTTGATTCATAAACTAATCTAGTTTATGCCATTATTTAGAAATGGCGCCTAGTGGAAGGAATGGAAACTGTATCAATGTATGCACTCCGTGAAGGGAATGACCTCCTGCTCAATATAATTATTGTGGAGCTGGAGATACAACTGGTGCTGATCAACTTATCACCATACTAGCACAACTCACTCAAGTTATGAATAATAACCTTGCTCGTATTGAGCACCCTGATCCGCAACGTGGAGGATCAATGTTAGACCAGTTCATGAGGCAACAACCTCCAACATTTAATGGGGGTAAAAATCCATTAGTATCTGAGCAGTGGATAAACTCCTTAGAGAAAATATTCCATGCCTTGAAGAGTAGTGAAAGGGAGAAGGTTGTCATGGCAGTTTACCGCCTCACTGGAGATGCTGATCAGTGGTGTTCATTGATTAAAAACACAAAGGAAGATGATGAGGTATCAAATATGGAATGGAGGGAGTTCAAAGATATTTTCTAAGAAAAATACTTTCCTCATGACCATCAAGCAGATATTGAAAGACAATTTCTGAGTCTGAGACAAAAGGAGGATGAGAATGTCGCAAAGTATAATGCTAACTTTACAAGGTTAGTGAGGCATGCAGTAGATTATATACGTAACCCAAGAAGTAAGATTGATCATTTCTTTTATGGGTTAAAACCTTTTCTCCGACGAGCATTAGTATCACAATCTTTCTCAACATACGAAGATATAGTCTCGTGTGCTATCAAGACAGAAAAGTAATTCTCTAAGTCTTATGAAAACAAAGTAAAGAAAGAGAAGAAGAGAACGGTGGAACAAGAGACAGATAAAGGGAAAAAGGGAAAGAAGGATTTTCCACTATGTGATAATTTTGGGAAGAATCACCCCGGTACTTTCTTAAAAGGAATGGGATTTTGTTATAAATGTAGAGAAAAAGGTCACCAGGCTCGTGATTGTAAGGGAAAGAAAGAGGCTATCAATGTTGAGTGCTACAATTGTAGAGAAATAAGGCATTATGCAAATTAATGTCCAAAGCGTCAAGGAAACTTACCTTAGAAAAGGCCCAGGGATCAAGGCCAATCTTATGTTGTTACTATAGTTGAAGTGGAATAATTAATGTATTGGTGCTTTTGGACTCAAGGATTATATTCTAATTATATGAATAATGTGATATATAAAAGGATTGTACTACAGTACTTGTTGTTTTCAGTAAGGTTTTAATATGATGAAGTTAATCATATTTTTAGTTTTTGACAAGGAATCTGATGTTACAATTGATTTTGGAATTTTGATACCTTTTAGAGAAAGTCTGGACAAAATTATTTTGGATAACTATAAAGGTTGGAATGGATTAAGTTGACCTTTGGATAGTATTGTTTAAGGTTAAAACATTTCTGAATATTATTTTTGGAATATTATAATACTAAAGTTTTAGGAAAAGGACAACCTGCAGGTTGGGGGATAGCCCGTCGCGTCGGACAAAGCTGCAGGAATCGAACCCACAACCATAGTGCGACAGGCCTTTATTACCTACCACTAGCCTACAGGAAGTCCCTGGTTATTACAAAATAGTTTTCCTAATCTAAATGGTAAGTGTTAATATTTGGAACCTTGTACGAATAGGATAAATATAATATTTTTGAGTTCTATTATCTCTTTGAATGAAAGATGGGTTTGTGGTAAAAATTTATTAAAGAATGAAAGTCTACATGAAAAGAAATTATATTTCCTTACATTCTTAGTAACTCTCTTAAATAAATTCCTCATCTTTATTAAAGGTAACTTAAAACAAAAATGTTGCCGCTTAATTTTTCCAACTGGGGATTCAATGACCGTTTAACCAATCACAAGTTTGTGATTTTCTTATGGTTAACTTCCTCCTAATACTATTTTCTACAACTCTTTATCATACCTTGATGGTTTGTTTTTCTTCCATGTCCATATTTTCAAAGAATCCTAGTATGGGCTATCTCGGGCGACCTTTGTACTTCTCTTTCTTTCTTTTAAGGTTATATTATTATTAACCCTATTTCAGATGTGGGTTTTCCAAAAAGGTATTTTATATTTTCAACCTTTTATTTTCAAACAAAAATTTCAAATTGTGAGGATGAAATTTATTGAAGTAGGAGAGAATGTAACACCCCGATCTTCCACGATACGCATCTCTTTCAATAATGCAATAGCTTGCATTGTACGCAAGTTCGAGTTCTGACACACTGTGACCAATTAAAGTAGCCGTTATGAATAGTAATACCTACTTTTTGAAATTTTATAAATTTTATATTTCAAAATGAACATCATTTTTGGATTCGGAATATCGAAATTATCCTATGTTGAATTTTAAGTATTTTTCTGAGAACTTCCAATTTTTTATGAATAGTGAAAAATACTTAAAAACAACTTTTTTAATAAATATAATTTATAGTGATAAATTATACTATTGAGTGGTTTTAAAGTATAATTATAATATATTTTTACCATTTTATCCAATGGTGGTCATTATAATTAATTTCACTTTGAAATTGGACATAAACAATTGTCAATCTTTTGATATATATTGTTTCTTAAAAGCACACTATTTGTTATTACAACGGGTATTAATTATAAAATTAATTAATGCAACTTATATGTTTGGAATTTTTTAAAATAGACATCATTTTTGAATTCGGAATATCAATTATAGCTTAGGGTGAAATTTTGGCATTGTTCTGAAAAACTTCAATTTTTGATGAATAGTGAAACCACTCAGTGGTAGTTAAAAAAACTAATTTTTCACTTAAATGAAACATTACCACTTATATGATTTGATTTTCAAAAATTCAACATACATGATTTTCATTAAGAAGTAAAATGTGGTTCAATGGGATAAAAATAATTTTTTGGTGAATAGTAACTTTTAAGTTTAATTAATCGCGATTAAAGGTAATTAGTGAAATTTAAGGTAAAAATGAAATTATAAAAACATAAAAATACCTTTACACTTGTCCTACCCCTATGGTTGAGTCATGGCCGACCCAGACAATACATGGGTCAACTTGGGGACCCCATGGAGCCACTTTGGTAGGAAAATGACATTAAAAACGTTTTATTTAATGTTAAAATAAAAATGTCACAAATACGAGTTGTTTTACTAAAACAATTTTTAAATGGGGTTATACAAGTAATATTTTTGACTATAAATATTCATTAGAAAGCTAAAACGATTTCCTACATCATGATATTTTTTTATAATTTTTAGACATTAAATAAATTAAATTATTTATGACACCATGATGATGCAGTGATTACCTCATTAATTAACGATTTACATAAAATGAAAAGATAATGTAAAATATAAGACTTAAACATTTCAAAAACCTATTGGATGAGTAGATTTAGAACCCTTATCACCTTATCCTCAAAATATATATCTGTGGGACCGTTAGAATCCGAAAAACATTTCTTAATAATGTAACATTTCATGAGTTCCAAGAGTGCCCCTCCTCTCCTCTTATAAAAGGCCCCCACCACTACCACCTTACTCACACCTTAAAAGCATTTTGGCTCAGACAACCTCTGCCCAAATACTCTCTCAACTTCCCTCTCTTACTCCTAGAAGCCTCACATTGGGCATAATTCTTCCCAAAGAATCCTTTGGCTCAAATCAAAAAGAGTTACCTGATTTTAATGTAATGTCTCCTCTTGTGTTCTTTTATCTTATTTTGCTTCTCCAACCCCTTAAAATATTTTTATTCCATTATTTTGTAACAAATACAGTATATTCAATATACTATGATGTTTTTATTAGAAGTATTTTATTTACACTTACACACACCTTCATCTAATGGGTAAAGAACATACTGTTTCTGTGGGTGGCGAAATACTGCCTCACGAAATGATGATTGTTCAATATTCTTTTAACACCTCTAATGGTGGTCATTATGATGAAACTATTTTTATATATGATATATATTATGTTTTTTTATTATTATATATTTTTCATTTATTTCATACCTTTACGATTTCCATTATAGGTAAACGCGATAATTTCATTTTAGGAAGTGCGGACTACCGCCCCCTCAAAGTGATTTGAATCGTTAATGCCATATGCGAGATGTATAAACGATGGAGTAAATGGTATTATACATTATATTAAACTGGAATTATATTATACCTTTATATAATTATAACTTCATTCCATTAAATATGAAATAGAAATTAAAATAGCGTTCATGCGTATGTATGGCTTACCGTCTCCATGAACGGTGCATTTCATTTCTTACCTCTATATGTTATGTAATATTATAAATTCAGGTATATAATGGATATATATGATATATATGATATCTAAATCATGAATATAATTCTGGATATAATTGATGTTTCACCACATGAACAACTTGTAATTATAAGAAGTTTATTTTTGACTCATGTACCAAAGATCGACAAAACGACCGTTATTAACATAAATAATGTTCATAACCTGGTAATAAATGATATAAAAGGGATAATGAACTTGAAAAAGGTTCTTAAGCAAGTAGAGATTAACTCTAGTTTATTATTCAGGAGGTTAAAGAATGATCTAGTCAAGTCGTACACGGGGTAAGGGTTAATTTTTCAACCTCTTCATTATTCAAGGTGGTTCATATATAATTATCTTCTGGGACCTCTTTATCATCTACATCTATGTTTCTTAAATATATCTTTCAAAAAAATTTACTATTTATTATAAAATGGGTTAAAGTCATTTATACCCTTATTTTACCTTATACAAAGGGAATCTTTCCGTCATTTTCCAAACAAGGTAATTTTTGACTTTTTCGACAAAATTAAGGCAAGGGAACTTCTTAACCCAATTTCTATTCTTTGGGTTAATCTCCTATTTTCAAATTATGTCATGATATTATGTCATATCTTGTATTTATACTTTATTTATATGTACATATAGTGAATACACATAATGTATCTATTTTATTTAAAAATGATCTTTGTAAGGGACATTGTCTCAATCTCCTTTCATTGAGGCATGTTTTATTCTATACACAACAATACAGTGTATAAACCCCTTTGACTTTTACATTTATTCAAAAAGAATCTTTTTATACGAATCATTTTTACTAAACGACAAAATGAATGTTTTTTTCTTACGTATGTGGCGACAACGACTTCCCCGCTACTGTGACTATTATTTGAGTTTTGGCTTCCTCTACACGAAATGTTTTTTTAAATGAAAAATAAATACCTAGTTTTAATTACCTTTATTGAAAATGGTTTTGGAAATGTTTTTATTATATCAATGTTTTTATTGATATCTTGTGATTTAAATGTGGACATTTTATGTTTCCTTTATGCATGTTTTATGTGATACGATTATGTTATGATTTATGATATGTTTAAGCCTGTTCATATGAGGAATGCATTGGACTTAATAAGTGACGGGTGGAGCCCGCTATAGCTCCTCGATGCATCGGTAGGTCTCATGAGACAAACTAGTGTCTTGGCACAAGGCTTTGACAAAATATTATTTGTGGTCTTGGCACGAGGCCTTGGCTATGTGGTTATGATAGTCTGAAATTATGCATTCCATCATTATGAAAGTGATTATTGATATTACATGTGATTATTCTACCAGTAGAATATCCATGTGAATAAGTAAATGGCATTATCTCATTTTACTTTTGGAATATTATGTTGAAGTTCAAGTTTAAAAGGATTTTTTTTAGTTATACATTTCCTTAAATGTTTATGTTTATTTATGAAAGCTTCCGCTATATTGTTATCCTTATTGAGCATCTGAGCTCACCCCTTTCAATGTTTTAATATTTTCCAAGGATGTGATGAAATATTTTATGAATGACTTGCAGGGATAGTCAGAAGAGGATATGAGTGTGGACTATTGAGACTTTATTGTTGTAGTTTTTCACTTTATGATGTAATGTAACATTTATGAATGTATCTAGTGTTTCCAAGGCTACTAAACTAATCAGTCTTTAGAGACTTGATCTTTTGTGATCGTGCTAATGTTACGAAGTAATGCACCGACTCTGGGTAGCTGGGGTCAGGGGTTACAATTGTTTTTGCTTATAACAGAATCCAACCATATTTCATTTATACATTGAATATATATATATATATATATATATACACTCAATGTTGCTAGAATAAGGACTATCAAAAGAATTTGAAATTGTGTGTAACAGGATCCAAGCATAGTGTTGCGTATACTGCAAGCTAATACGGTCTTGCGTATAGGGAAAGATAATCTTAGTGTAGCGTACAACAAAAGATATGAAAGAAATTAAAAAGAATAAATCTCATAAAATCTCGGGGTGTTACATTTACCCCCCTTAAAATGAATTTCTCCCTCGAAATTTGTCGGGGTTATAAATGGTTTATTACTTGAGAGTTTGTTTCATCATAAATAGGAATACTAAAACTTACTTTTAAAAAAATGAACATTAGAAACAAAATGGATACCCAAAGTAACTCATCACTTAGGTTCCCACATAGGATATCATAGGTGAAAATATGGATATGCAAGAGAAATCTAACTGTCAATTTCTAATGGAGAGTGGTAGAGAAAATGGCTATCAAAAATCCAAAAGTCACAAAGCCAAAAAATTGTGATGATCTAAGGTACCATCTGATTCATCAGATATGAGAGCACTAGGACAAGATTTTTGGTTTTCAAGATCATTTCCCTAAAGTTGAATAATTTTTGAATTAAAAGAAATACTTACTTGATTTTGGTACAATATCAACGTTGTTCATGCCTTGTACAATTTCCACTTAATCTCTTAAATAAATGAAGTTGAATTTTTCATTCTTGAAGTGTTAGCAGATCATGCGATAGAATGATAGTTCATTCCATCTGTCTCAAACATAGGGTTAGAAAAAGTTATATACATAAGTCCATATGTGGTGAGATTAATCTGATATGGTTCCAAAATGGTCTTATACTTCATCTATAATCCAGCTTAATAAAATAAAACTAGTTTCTACTAACTAGGGAGTTCCTGTAGGCCAGTGGTAGGCGATAAAGGAATGTCGCACTTCGGTTGTGTGTTCGATTCTCACAGCCTTGTCTGATGCGACAGGTTGTCGCCCATCCTACAGGTTATCCTTTTTCTAAAACAATACTGTTATAACAAAAAGTTCTAGCCTTAAACAATACTATCTGATGTCCAATATAATCCATTATAATCTTTTGTCTTATCTAAAATACATCTGTCCAATATCATATTATAAAGAAAACGATTACTTGAAATGTCACATAATATGCACGTGAATTCCATCATTTATCCCCTGTATATCTTAAGATATATCTTATTGGTAACATTACAAACATGTGAATACCTTAATCATGTATTCCTTTGAAACATGAATTATCATATAAACTTAGTGAAAACATGAGTGCTATCAAAAGTTAACTCTTTCCACATACCAAAATCCCAAAAATTCTATATACTCAAACCCTGATATCACTCAGTCCTTATATCAATCATGATCTCATGAATACTATCAAACAATTTATTTTATTTTTATCCCTTCATTATGCGCATATCATCTACTTTCCAAAATATTTGAATCACTTTTCATGGTTATTGGTACCATATTCTTATAGAAAACCACAATGGACCAATACACAGATATTTCAATACACTGTAAAAGTACCTCAACAACATTATTATTGAATTCCAATACTTAAGCCCTTCAATCCATCCTCTTCGATGATTGACTTGGAATAGGTCCTTCCTTGATTTAGAAGTATCTTAATAGGTTAGGGAATTGAGTTGGGTAATGCCCATGTTCTCCATAGATAAGACATTGGACTCCATAACAGTCTATCACTCTTTGACCCTTTTCTCCACATAGATAACATCTTCCCTTCCATTTGAGGTATTCCTCAAGGTTCTTCTTCCATTATTTAGAAATCTCAATCTTCCTTTCCCTATGCTCCTCACCATGAGAACATGCATAATATTCTATCTTCGTATTATTTTATGACATAAGAATACAACTAAAGTTCACCTTGTTAATCATATATCAAGATGACTGATTCGGCATAATCACAATATCTTCCTCTCCAGGAATTACATAATTTCATTTATCATAGTAACCAATTTTTCCATTGAAATCAATGTTAACTGAATTCCTTCTCATTCCCTCCATTGACTAAGACCAGAAACCATAGTGTAAGAAACAGTTAAAATAACGAGGAACCACATAATTATAAAAAGTCACTTATGGGATGTTGAACATATCAAAAATTCTTTAATCCATGGCACCTTAGGTTCACCCTAGGTTATTCATGATCGTCAATATAATTCTAGGACTCTAACCAATATGTGTGCTTAACCATAGGGACATCCCTAGACATACCTTAGAAATTTCTCTAGGGATCTCACTAAATTTTTCGCATCCTAGTCTCCAAAGTTTAACTAAACCTTTACTCTGATACCAACTATAGAGAACCAAATCATAGCGTACATAGACATTACTTTACTTTTGTGGAGTACTTAATACATAACAAATACAAACACACAAGGACCATAATAGAATAGTGTCTTTGGAAACTCGGAACATAATCTTCTAATCATGGTGAAAAATCTTCAACAACTCCCATAAAGATCTTCCCCTTTTTTTCTTACCTAAAACCTTTCTTTATATCCTAGGGAAAATAAAACATAAAAATAGTGATCTTAAATTCTCAGTAAGGGTAAGTATGGAAAAAATAAAACAAACCATACACATTCGAACTTCAAAACATGAACATAATGTTTAAACATCAAATTCATGAGTAATGGCATAAAACATAGCAGTTCATAAGGCATAGATCATAAAGAAACATTAATCATGATAAAATATCATGGGAATAAAACATGTAATTGTGGAAACCATTAAGCACATGTTATGATTTCCATAGTATCCAAGGCATTACTGCCAATAACATCTTAGTGGACAAAGTCCCTTTCTGAATTGAGTTCACTCCTCGTTCTAGTCTTGTATTACTGAATCGGTTTAAATTGTCGTTCCATATATGTCTATATCATGAGATATAAATCTTTACCCAATGCATTTGAGGTAGATATAGGTCCCAACCATCTAATAATGAAATCATTCTTACTTGTGCCACAAAATAAACTTTAAACATTCATCATAACCCAAAGAATAAAATGGTTTTCATAAACATCATCCCATCATCACATAATCTATATAAAACAAATGTATATTTCATCATAAGAAAATTTAAACAATGTAAATCATAGAGAAATTATACTTGAAACATAAACATATGAAATAATGTCATCATAGATGGAAAATAATTTTGATAAAACAATTGAAATGAATTCTTGAGAAAAATATCCTTTCTTCTTCAAAATCATTTTCTTTTCAAAAAATGCCATGAAATTTTAAAATACAAGTATTTTTTTTAAAATATTCATAAAATATTGTAGATTAATATTCATGAAAATGAGGTGTTATGAAATCTTACAAATCCATTCACACCATATAAGTTAAAAATAACATTCTTCTAGTACTTTTGTCAGACAAGTCAAAAGGTTCCTCGTGGGGTAAAAAAGAGTAAGATTCCTTTCATAACATGTGGTAAATTTCAAAAATGGGTAAAAGGGAATTTAAAAATACATGAATATTTTAAGAAAACATGGGCATGGATGATAACAATAACCCCAGTAAATACTTACGAATAACAGTCTCGGATAAGAATGAGATTGGAATAGTTATCCCTTACCTTATGTCTGATATGCTTCGTATGTATCCAAAACTCCTGTATAATGATTTAAATAATGTCATTTACTTATTATAGAATAATATTACTTGTTATTATATCATATATGGTTCACTTAGTTATTTACATTACCCTTTCATTTGTCAATTCCATGTTAAAGTAGTGTTTTGGGTCAAATTGTTTCATTTATTGTACGTGTTTGGACTTTTTGTTCTTGATATTATTATTACTTATATCATGATTTAATTAATTAAAAAATGTAAAACATGATTTATATATCATATATATTCATTATATATATATATATATATAATAGAAAGATAAATGAAATGAAACACACCGTTCATGGAGACGATAGGCCATACATATGCATGAATGATGTTTTCCATTCTTTATTAACATGAATGGAAGTAAGTAGATGACATATATATATATACATACATAAATCAAGTAGATTAATTATATATACTTTATAATCATTCATGAATGGTTAACATGGAGAATGAATCTCATCACGTCATGGAGACGGTAGTCCGTACGTACGCACGAGCGATGATATCATTCCCATGATCGTGGAATTGTGTTGAAGTGTATGTATTATATTTTAGAATCAATATCAATTTAAAATAATCATATATAGTTATTTTTTTAAACCATTATACCCATCCAAGTAAGGTGGTGGTCGAAACAATATTACACCACTGCGTGGAGACGGTATTACATACGTACACACGCGCGGTGATTTCGTTTTCCGTAGGATGGATAGAAGGAGAAATAAGTTTGTTTCATATTTATAATAACAAATAATTATATAAGTAATACTGATGTTATTACTTTATAATGATACAACTAAATAAGAAGTATAAGAAGAAAGAAACTTGAGATAATCGGAAGAAGAGATTACCTCTTCTTCGACGCACCTCCTTTAAGCCTTATCTTAAGGAAATAGAGTTAGTCTTTTGAGAAGACCAGAACCTCCAAAATGTTTCTAGGGAAGTGGAGAAGATAAATGGGCATGATTTGGCCGAGATTTAAGGCTCAAAATAGTTTGAAGAGAAGAGGGAAGGGGTGCCATTCTTATAAGGGAGGAGAAGGACACCTTTGGAAAAACTTAAAATATTATTTTATAATAAAGTCATATTCGGTTTTTAATAGCTCTAAATTGATTTATTTCGAAGCTAAGGTGGGTATGGGTAGAAATACTCTCAACCAATAGGTTTTAGGCAATTTTAGGTTACTATTTTATCCTTATCATTTAGATTTTACTCTAAGTTAAATAATTTAACTTTTACCGCGTCTTTCAGTTTTCTTACAATATATGTTTAATAAACTTACTATAACAAGCCAAACAAACCACATGTGGTTAAGTATTAATATATATATCCTTATATAAGTCATTTGTACGAACCTTATATATTTAGGAATAAAATAACAATTAATAATATTATATTTTTAAAAAAAACTATTTTATGTCAATTTTGACACTATTTGGTATTTGATTTTTTTGAAACTCATAACAACATGTTTAGTTCAAATAAAGTTAATTAAATCAATACTAACATGTCATATTAACCTATAAAATTATTTTAATTCATATAAAGTCTATAATTACATTTATTTGGGTATTTAAAACATCAATTATGTTAATATTTCATTAATAAGGTAATTACTGCATCATCATTGTGTCATAAATAAATTAAATTTTTTAATGTAAAAAAATTATAAATAAAATACATTTATGTAGGAACTCTTTTTATTTTTCAAATTAATATTTATAGTCAAACTTATCTTATGTATAAACCTATATTAAAAATGTTTTAGTTATTAAACATTGATTTTAACAATTTTAACTCTTTTTTAAATAAAATAATAATAAATATCCTAATCTAATCCAAGTGGACCTAAATGGTCATATTTTATTCCTAAGGTTATTTTTGGTCGAATTAAACATATACAATAGAATTAGGACATGTTTTAGGGTAATAATAATATCATTTTTACCCTTAATTACCCTATTTACTTTTAACCGTGGTAAATAAAAGTAAAAAGTTACTATTCACCAAAAATTATCTTCATCTCATTGAACCAAATTTTAGTCATTGATATTAACTGTATCTCTCGGATTTTCGAAATTCCACTCACAGAAGCGATAAAATGATGTTTTATGTGAATTTCCAAATTCCCCTAGGAGGTGGGTAAAAGATAGTGAAAAGTTTAGTAAAATATTTATATATCTAAAATTATTATAAAATGAATCCAATGAATTACATTGAACTAATATAGTTATTATGTATCAATTTTGACCTAAAATAAAGTTAAATAAAATGTCAGTTTTGAAATAGTAACCTTGTGTTTTCACGATTCATCAAAAATTGAATGTTTTTAGAAATATACCAAAAATTTACCCTAGGCTAATTTCTATATTCCGAATACAAAAATGAAGTCCATTTTGAAAGATAAAATTTAAGAAAATTACAAAATAATGGGTATTAACATTCATAACGGCTAGTTTATATAAAATTTTTATAGCATATCTTTTTTTAGTGAAACTCGGTATTGCGTAAAACACACGCTATCATGGAAGGTCGTGTTTGCGTGTAATGTAAGCCAAGTCTGAGTTTCATGTAGTGCAAGACTCCTTTGTTGTTGCGTTTAATAGAATCCAACCATATTTCATTTATACATTGAATATATATATATATATATATATACTCAATGTTGCGTAGAATTACTACTATCAAATGAACTTGAAATTGTGTGTAACACGATCCAAGAATGTTGTTGCGTATATTGTAAGCTAATAAGGTTTTTCGTATAGTGCAAGATAATCTTTGTGTAGCGTACAATAGAAGATATGAAAGAAATTAAAAATAATAAATCTCATAAAATCTCAGGGTGTTACAGTATATATGGAAAACATTGGAAAAAATTCTATAAAAAATTCAGTAACTTCTAATGAAGATATCAAAAACTATCAAATAAAAGCATTAAAAAAATTTTAATTTGTGAATTACAATTCAAACACTCTTTATAAATGATATTATAAAACCACCATGATTTAAACTTCTGCGATAAGAATGTTTGTAAACATGAGTTTAGGTATCCCTAGTTTTATACCTATAATAATGTATCCTTGATTTTATATGCATCTGAAGGTCTATATTCATATCCTTTAAATACCTTGACTTACACATGTCATAAGTTTATCTATCTTAACATCCCTAGAGTCCCTTAATCTAGATTATAGAATGCTCTGTCTTCTTATCCTCAAAATCCCTTCAGTCGTAGATTGGAGGAACACTTCACATGTAGAATACTTGTCTTCCTTATCAAAATCCCTTGATAAAAATGATTAATTACATAATTACTATAAGAGAAACTAAGAGATTTATATGTAAAACATCAAGAAATGCAACCTCTTTGATAAAATTCTCATAATGAAAATTTAAAATGACAATAAGTGCTCTCTTGAAAAAAAATAAATTATAGGATTCAAAATGACTAGGGACTTTTGAAGCATCATGTGATGTCTTTTTTTTTCTTTGTTAAGTTCTGGCTCTATTTATAGACCCCTTTTAGAAATATCCAATGTTTGAATTTCTTTTTCATCAGGATAAATTGTAACAACATGATAAGTTGCTTAATCATCTTTGGATGAACTCAAAAGTCATTCATATCTTCCAATGGATTTATTATTACACCACTACAGTTCACACTAATTCGGTGCATTTAATCTTATAATAATTTTACGATCACTGTATTTTAAAAATGATTCTTACATTTTCTAGAGTTAAAGTTAATAAAAATTCATTCTACACACCAATAAAAACTAAAATACTAAAGTTAAATCAAATTCATATGAATTGTATTGTGGTTTTTAAAAAAAAGGAATAAAGTGAGTCATTGACACAACAATATCCTCATTTTATGAAGGCTCAAAAAATTCAAGAAAAATTGAGATGTTAAAGTGAATATAAAAGAAAACTCCATGTATATCAATAGAATGAATTTCTATAAATTTTTTCATTATGATTAAAAATAATCTTATTAGATATAAGAAAATTATAAAAAAATTATCCCTATTTGTGTAAAAAAGCTTAAATTTATCCCTAAAAATATTTTGAATTTTAACCCCCTTTTTTAAAAAATAATTTTTCAAATTAAAATTTAATTCTAATTTTGTTTAATCACCCCCCCCCCCCCTTTGATTTTCAAAAAGTAGAAATAAAGAGAGGAAAGGAAAAAAATCTAAATAGGTAAACTTTTAAAAAGTTAATTAAAATATAAAGAACACCAAATAAAATACTTCCTCCCCTTTATTAAAAAAATATCATAAAAACTTTTTAAACTGATTCATATAGGATAAAGTTAAAAAAAAATTAACCTCCTAGAAGTTATATTTATATACTAACGAATTATCTTCATATTTTGAGTATGGTTCCAAAAAATTATTCACTTTTAATAATCTTATAATCATAAATTTCATTAAATATAAAACCAAATAAGATATAAATCTGATAGAAATAAAAAACTGATGAAATAATAATGAAACAATTGATGGAATAAAAATTAAAACCCAAGGAAATTAATAATTATTTCCCCTTTATCAAATAATTTATCAATAATATGTTACATGATAAATAATAAATGAATTAAAGATCAATTTATGTTTATAAATCCAAAATTTTGTTTGATGTATTTGAATCTATCAAAATTAAAATGTTTTATAAAAATATCAATAAGATAATTTTTAGTTTTGATAATGTTAAGAATAATATATCCTTTTTATGTTTTATCCCTATAGTAATGGTGTCTTACATATATGTAATTCACACATGAGTGGTGTAAGAACCCATATTTTTATATGAGGTATCAGTCCTTTTTCTTTCTATTTAAATGCATAATTACAACCTAGTTTGAATGCACTTTAAGGTCACAGGCGTATCGGAGGTGTCTGGGGAGTGTTCGGAGCCTTAAACCCCAACTTTTGGGGAGAAATAGGCAGGTCACATGGTTAGTATATATCTTGTAGATCAATCACATAGTTACTACAAACCATGTGATACATAGGTAGAGAGAAGGAAGAGCTCACACGGTTTTGGTAAACCGTGTGATTTTAGGTGCACGCATTTCTAGGAGATCTGAAATTTTTGAAAGAGTTTATCTACACAATTTGTTCTTGGATCATCAAATTGTGCACAATGAATGTGCAGAGTGCCCCTTCTTATAGAAAATGGTGCACGATTGGTGCACGGTTTGGTCAACTGTGTAGCCAAACCGTACGACCCAATATTTTTGGTGAAACTAAAAAAATATACATTAAAATGTTCATAACTTTAAACCTAATTTCTTATCTCCTACTATGTTGAAATAAAATCATTAGAGGGGTCCCATTGAATCTATTTCACAACTTTTTATCCCTCTCCTTCATTTGGTCTCAAAATCGGTCATCATCGGTCTCGTTGTATGTACATCAGTGACTACCCAATTCCTTTTGTGCCTTTATTTATTATTATTTTGTTTTGGTTGTGATATTTAGTTGTAGGATAATTTTCCCTATTTCAAGGTTCTTCATCCGTGCTTCATTTTTCTCTCGATATGAGTCAAATCAAGATATGTCACTAGACGAGAACTCTACTACAGACCTACGGTAGGTGGTTTATCATTTTCCCATTTGGTTTGGTGCTTTATTAAGTTATTCTTTGTTGTGTTGGCCATTGGAATTTCTATTATGTCCCCAAAATTGAATTAAATGAAAAGGAACCTATTAGGGATTCCCTTTAGCTTCCTTGAGACTTTTTGGAGGTTGTTTCCCCAACCGAGGCCACCCATGGGGTGTTCCTTTTGTTGTTTCCTAATGTTGAACCATCCAAGGGGTGTGATTTGAGATTCACTAGTTATAGGAAGCCTGTAATAAACTAAATTAAATTAAATTTTTTGATTTGGAGATGTAATATCTCTTTTTCCAAGTGATACATGATGTTGAATCATTTAATTTTTGAATTTGTATTAGTTATATCAGTGGGTAAACTCATTAAATTTGATTGAATATGAATTTACACATGGGTGGGTATACTCATGGGACTTGAATGCTTATAATTTAATGAAATGTGATTAATTTAATGGTAGTGGATGACTCAGTTGGTATAACATGGTTCTTGATTCCATTCAACACCATAGACATTTCTCTTGTGGTTCTTGAACGCGGTTTTGGACACCTTAGATATAGATTGCTCCTTGGGTATTAATTACATGGGATTCCTTAGGCCTTACTACCTCTTTGATTTAGTTTTTCTTAGGGTTAAAATAGAAATGGTCCATAGACATGATCCTTATACCCTATCTCAAGCCTAACTGAGAGTCCATCAAGATGATCCTAGGACTCGACTAAGATTCCTTGGTCTTCTATACCTTGTATTCAACCATTTATGGTACGAAAATTGATTTTATGACACAATCATGGTAAATATTATATTCATGGTTGTAAGAATCGATCATTGTTGTTATGAAACTCTTGGTTATATGGATCAACCATGGTTGATGTGGTATTGCATGTATTATTGAAAGGTTGTGGGTTATATGAGACATGGTTTATATGGTATAGACAAGGTGTTTGATTTCATTTACATTATAGTTGTGTTGTTGTAGGAGATTGATTTTGTTTTCAATCTTTCCTCTGAGTCTATTCAATATAACTATATTCATAGTATACAGGCCATGGGAAATTCAGTTCAAATTATTACTTACCGATAATGTATTCTTCACACCGCTTAGTTCTTATTGCATAACCAAGATTTGTTATAGACCTTTGGGTGGTTACCTACAAGGATTGAATCCCACACCCTTTTCAGGACAATGTTGGGTAATTGAACATACTATTTGGATGTAGTTAGGGACCAAGGATAGCCCCATTATTTTAGGGTTGATTTTGTTCAATGCTTAACATTATGGGGAACGAGTCCGATATGAGGCTTGTAATGCTATCAAGAGATAGTTATTTTTGGTATTTTTGGTATTTTGAAACCGTTATTGTATTATACTTCTACATAACTATTTTTGAAAATTTTTATAAACTTGAAATGAATCATCATATTATATATATGAGATTCCTTCTAGAATAGTTTATATATTCATGCAATTTTTATTCATCATATGTATGATTGTTACACTACTTATCCTATTGATTGTTATTGATATTCCGCTATATTACACTCTATTAAGAGGGAATAGTCTCCCCAAAGACACACCATAGTCCCTCACTTCTAGTCAGTAGCCTCTGTAATTTGGGGATATGTGTTTGAGGTCATGTAGCCAACTGGGATCGAGGCACTATTGAGTAGCATCTGGGTCCAAGATGTTACGAAGTGGTATTAGAGGTTTCTTTTCTACTTTATTGTTTTGATCTAATATAAAGGGTATTAAAAAGAAATGGGATTTTTTAATGAGTTGTGCCTAGACATTTCTACCCCACATACATGAAAAATCCAGATTTCCTCAAATGGAAATTGATGTTTTCTGAATTTTTCTTATTACAATTGATTTTATTCCACTACTTTGTGATTCAATTGAGTTGTGATGTTATTATTGATATTATTTTAAATTCTATTTTGTTGAAACCTGATGAGATGAGGTTATTCCTTCTCATGCATACATTTAGGAACTTATAAGAAATCACATCCCATGCATTATTCCATGCCATATAAGATGCATCACCTATTTTCATGATGTTGTCATAGGTGATATGATAGAGATACAGGCTATTGTGATAGAGTTTTTGTAGTGATTTTGAAAGCATTATTGGTACATAGAGTGACTTCCACAACCTAAGAATAATTTTCATGAATGGTTTACATCAGACACCCTAAGCTACCAATTGTGGCATTTTGAGTCATGGACCCTGAGCTGCATGGACCAGAATGTGTTATGGTGTTAATTAAGTGGATTCCATATTTTTTTCCATGAGTAGTATTTGACCTTATGGATCAAAATTTGGTGAACCATTTGGATAAATATTTTAAATAAAATTTGAAATGAATATGAAATTGAAATGGAAAATTGAAATGATAAATAGAGAACTCAACCTAGACCATGCTTTTGAGTGGGATAGTTGTAGTGTCTCTATTGGTTGTTGCATCTATTTTCTTTTACCAATCATGTATTTAGAGGAAAACTGAGTGGTATGACCTATTTATATGAATGTTTTGGAATGTTTTATTCTTTTCAGTTGTGAACTTTGATATTAATATTTTTTTAGGTGTGTTTGGAATTGTAAAGACATGCCACCAGGACGACCTCTAGTGTTACGCTAGAAGGTTAAATAAGACCACGCTCCAAAGGTGATGGGGCCATGGGATACCAGTATATCCTATTTTAATGTCATATATAGAACTGGTTTTTGTTCTATACACATGTTCTAAGGCACAATTCCATGAGGTATCTGTCTCTTCATGTAGACTTTTTTGGGAGCATTGCAGCCTACCTCATCTATGGTTGGGATGATACATGTACCCTAGCAGCAGAATCCTTCCATGTTTTTGAGGAATGGTGGTCAATAGTCTATTGAGCTATGGAATGAGAGTAAGCTATCGATATTTTAGAATCTGGAGACACCTACTAAGAGGAGAGTGAATCTCACGAATTATATGCTTCGAGAAGTAGCAAAGTGATGGTGGGATGCACTAAACTAGGGTGAAAGGCTGTGAGATATTGTTTGGTCTAATTTTCATACTAGGTTATATGACTACTTTTACCCAGAGAATTTGAGGGTAGAGTGGTATAGTCAATTATTGTGTTTGGAGTAGGGTTTCATAGTAGTTATAGAGTACTTGACACACTTTATAGAGTTTCAATGTTTTGCACTGATGAACCTTACTGATGAGTTATTGAGGGAGATATGCTTTGAGGAAGGTCTATGACATGCTATTAGATCTTAGTTGAATGTGTTTAGATTGACCTCTATTATTGAAGTTGTAAATCATGTGATAATTATAGAGCTGAACATAAGGGATGTTGGGGTGCATAATAGAGCAGTGTAGTCTCTCAACCCAGTAGTTTGACTTCCAGTGGCAAGAAGCACCATTTTGATGCTTCATGTGAGATGATTACCAGTCATACTATGAGTACTAGTATCTAGGTTTTGTTAAATCGGTGTAGAAAATGGGGAAACATAAGGAATTAGTTTGATTGTGACCCATTCAAGTACCGATATTGAGTAAGGATGGGCTACATGCAATGCTTTTTCATGACCTTTCCTCCAACAATGTGTTGTAAGGGTTCATCTCCAACACCAGGTTTAGGAGTAGGCTTTAGAGTTCTACATCATGATGGGAGCTGGAGTAGTAAGAGTCAATTAGTCCAAGGAGGTGGTGGTTGTGGCTGAGGAAGCCCAGAACCAGTTGTACTGAAACATTAAAGTGGGATTACTATAGGCAGTGAAGTTGTGTCATAGGGATGTGGTTTAGGCCAGATCTATTATTTATAGCTTACCCCTAAAGAGAAGGGTGCCTGACCATCTATAGTGAGAGGTACAATCTTAGTATCCTCAAATATTGTATCTACTCTCTTTGAAACTGGTACATCATATAGTTTTATATATGTACATTTTGTGGAAAGACTTGGTCTCATGATCTAGTTTTTTGATAGTGTTATGACACTTGACACTCCATTGGGAATCATAATGGAGGATTTATGTTAGTGAAGGGAGATCCCCTTGAGGTTTGTGGGTGTCACTTCATCCAGAATCATTATTTCCTTGAGATGACTGGGTTTGAAATCATACTTAGGATGGATTGCCTAGTATCTTATCAATCCTACATTGAATGTTATAACCAGTGACTTTAACATAACCTAAGGTCATAGTTTATAATCACAAGGATGAATTGGATATCCAAGCATGCCAATATGGTCTAAATCATAATGGTTTGGGCTAGATGGCATCCCAAATTGGTAGTTTTTATTTAGATGATCAGGAAGCGCGTTAGGCATACTTTCCTCCAATGGTTCATCATTTTAGGGATATATTCCCATAGGAATTTTATGGTTTACATCTTGAGAGAGAGGTGGAGTTATCCACTATGTTAGTTCTAGGAGCTTCACTGGTATCCATTCCTCCTTATAGGATGGCTACGATAGAGTTTAAGGTTCCCAAGAGGCAGCTAGAGGATTTGGAGGAAATGGGGTTTATACGACCGAGTACTTCCCTATGGGGTTCATTGGTCCTTTATCAAAAAAGTAGGATGATACCCTTAGGAAATGAGTGGAATATGGAAAATTGAACCAACTAACAGTTATGTAACGATATCCCTTTCAATGAATTGATGACTTGTTTGATCAGCTTCAAGGAACTTGGGTGCTCTCAAAAATTGACTTGAGTTTGAGATATCATTAGGGACATTTTTGAACTACAAACATTACACATTTATCTTTTTTGTATCTATTATGGTATATATGAGAATTTTTTTATCCCATTTGGTCTCACAAACATGCCAATGGTTTTTATAGAGAAAATTAATAGAGACTTCCATTATTATATGGATTCATTTGTGGTGGTTTTTGTGGATGATATCTTGGTGTATTCTCACAATTGACATGACCATACCAAACATCTTGAAATAATTTTGGATACACTGAGAGAGCATAATTTATATGTTAATCTCACATTGTGCCACTTCTGGATGGATAAGATTCACTTCTTGGGTCATATTATCTCAAGGATCGGAGTATCAATTAACCCATATAAGGTAAAATTTATAGTTACTCAGGAGAATCCCAAAAATCTATTTGATATACAGAGATTATTGAAGATATTTGGATATTATAGGTGTTTCATAAAGGACTTCTCATGATTAGCAGTACCATTTATGGGATTAACTAAGAATGGTGTAAAGTTTGTATGAATGGATACCTACGAGACAACCTTCTAGGAGATGATAGGTAGATTGACGTCACCACCGGTCCTGATTCTTCCAGAGAAAGGTAGAAGTTACATTGTGTATTATAACACAATAGGTATTACTATTGGAGTAGTGATAAGGAAGGTATATAGAGTTTTAGTATACGAGTCTTAGTATATGAGGCCACATGATAGGAATAACCTGATGCATGATCTCGAGTTAGATGCAATTGTTCATACTTTGTGCAATTAGAGACACTACATATTGGGAGAGAATTTTGTGGTGTACATGAACCAAAAAAGTCTCAAGTGTATATTTAAACATCATGATCTAAATCTATGGCAACGAAGGTGGGTGGAATACATGTAATCTTTCGACTTCGAGATTTCTTATATACCTAGGAAGGGAAATTAAATGGATAATGCATTGAGTAAGAGGAGTCAGATACATGCATTTAAGGATGCCAATAGTGAGAGGAAGATTTTGGATTTGTTCTCTAAGATGAACTTAGCTGTGAAAGGTAGTCAGGGGTAGACTAATCTTTCATCCTTAGTTATGACCTCTATCCTACTGGATAGATTATGGATGAGGTAGTTATTATATTATAACTACCTAGTCCTATGAGACAGAATGTAGGGTGAGGAACCTCCTCTTGGTTGGATTGTAAAAAAAGATGAGATCATGTATATCTAAGGTCATATTTCGGTTTCTATGGAAATGTGTGAGGAGATGATGTGAGAGTTTCATGCCTCAGTTTGGGAAGTTCATCTTGGAGTTACCAAAATGTATCATGACTTGCACCATCAATATTGGTGGCTGGGTATGAAACCTGAGGTAGCTGGTTTTGTTACATGGTGTTCAATCTATCAGTATTTAAAGGCAAAACATCAATGATTAGATATAATTTTATAGTAGTTACCTATTCATGAGTGGAAATGGGATGATGTCATGAGGGGTTTTGTGGTAGGTTTACTAGGGTTGCCTCAAAGAAGTGATATTGTGTGAGTTATTATTAACTAGATCATGAAGATTTCTCATTTCCTTCCAATCAGGGAATCCTTTAGTTTTGATGAGATTGGGAGGTTGTATATTCATAAGACAGTATGACATCATGGGTTCCCTCGTACTATCATTTCAGGTTTGTATGCTCGTTTTATATCTCATTTTTGGAAGAGTTTATTGTGGGAACTGAAAACACATGTGATTCTAAGCATAACATGCCACCCTCATATTGATGGCTAGTCAAAGCGTACAATACATGTGCTTGAGGACATGTTGTGAGCATGCGCCCTAGACTTTGGGTGCTCTTGGGGGAGTCATGTAACCTTGGTTGCGTTTTCCTACAATAATATCTATCAAAAAACTATAAATATGAACCTTTATGATGATTTTTATGTAATTCTAGGACGATATACACTATACTAGTTAGAGGCATGTGAGGTAGCTTTATTGGGACCACATATCATGCATGTGACTTCTGAGTAGGTCTAGTTGATTCAGAACTAGATCGATACTACACAGTCTTTCCAGAAATCTTATGTCAATCACTGCAGACAACCTCTTGAGTTTGAGTTTAGGGATCAGGTGTTTTTATGTGTTTCAACAAGGCTGTGACATAGATGTATCAAGAGACAGGGTAGTATTTCACCAAGATATGTCTAGCTTCTCAAGATTTTGGAGATATTTAGGCCAGTAGCATACTAATTGTAGTTACTTCAATGGTACTGATCCATGCATGACATCTTCCATGTATCTTAGTTGTGTTGTTATCATTTAGACTCGTCTCTTTATTTTTAGCATAAGGAGGTTGAGTTATAGGTTGATGTATCCATTAAGGAGAATCTTATTCACATAATTGATAGGATGATGAAGGTTATATAAGGCTGTTCAGTTCCTCTAGTATGGTTTTTATGGTAAAATGGTAGTTTATATTATGAGACTTGGGAGCAAGATATCAATGTATGTGCTCAGTGGAGAAATTTGTTCTCAGAAGAAAATTGACCACCCTTGAGAGGAAAATTCGAGGAATAATTTCTTTAGGTGGGATATTTCAAGAATCCAGGTTTCATATGACGTATATATCCTTTTTCTTTCAGTTTAAATGATTAATTATGGCCTAATTTGAATACCCTTTGAGTTCACAGGTGTGTCGAAGGTTTTTGGGGCTCACTAGGATCCATAAACCTAATTTTTGGGATGAAATAGGACTACTTCAACATTACTTAAAATCGTATAGGTCAAGCACATAATTAATAAAAACCATGAAATACCTGGGTAGAGAGTAGGAGGAGCCCACACATTTTTGGAAAATCGTGTGATTTTAGGTGCACGCATGTGAGGGAGCTCTGCAGTTTTTTATAGATCTTGTCTATACTGTTTTTTTCATGGTTAGGCAAACCATAAAAAATGACCACGGGTTTCCCTTCCAACATAAAATGGATCACAGTTTGTCAAAACATGCTATCAAACTATGCGACCTGGTATTTTGGGTGAAATTACAAAATCTCCCATAAAAGTTTTTCAACATTAAACCCAATTTCTATTCTCCTCTTATATTGTACAAAAGCAACTAGAGAGCTCCCCTTGAATATATTTCATAGATTTTGATCCATCTACCTCATCTAATCTCAAAATTGAGCTTTGTTGGTCTCATTGGATCCCCATAATTGATTACTTTATTCCATTTATTTTCGTCTTCTTTCTTCTTGGTATCAACTACACTATTTAGGTGAAAGATAATTTTTCCTATTTCCAGGTTCTTTATATGTTCTTCATTTTTCTCCCAATATTTGTCGAATCAAGAGCTGATACTGGATGATAAATCTACTATGATCCTATGGTAGGTGGTCTATGATTTTCCTGTTTGGTTTGGGGCTTTATTGAGCTAGTTTCCATTATTCCATATATCATACTTTCTAGAATGACCTTGAAATTGAATTGATAAATTTAATAAAATGAAAATGAACCTTTTTTTGGATTCCCTTTATCTTCCTTGAGACTTTGTGGAGGTTTTTTATTTAACCAAGGACAACTATGGGGTGTGACTTTTTCCTTTTTCAAATTTTAAACCACCCAAGGGGTGTGATTTGAGCTTTCATAACTAGAGGAATCCTGTAATGAACTGAATTGAGTTAAATTGTTTGATTAGGAGAAGTACTGCCTCATTTTCCATGTGATTCATGATGTCGAATTTTTTAATTATTGAATTGTGAGTATTTATATGAGTGGGTAAACTCATTGAATTTGATTCAATGTGAATTTCTACCTGAGTGGATATACTCATGGGATTTTAATACATGTAATTAGATGAGATGTGATGAATTGAATGGTATTGGATGACTCAGTTTCTATACCTTAGATCTTGATTCCATTATATTCCATAGACATTTATATTATGGGTCTTGAAAACGGTATTAGATGCCTTGGATAGAGATTAATCCTTGGGTCTTTGTTCCATGGGATTACTTGGGCTTTGCTACCCCTTGGATATAGTTTCTCAGAGGCTTGGAATAGAAATGGTTTATAGACATGATCCTTGGACCACATCTCAAGCCTAACCGAGTTTCCATTAAGATACTCATGGGACATGATGAGTAAGCCTTAGTCTTATATAACTTGGATCAGGCCCTTCGTGGTTTGACACTTGATTATACAACAGGACCATGGTAAATGTGATATTCTTGGTTGTACAACTCAACTATGGATGTTTTGACACTCCTATTTGTACGACTCAGTCATGGTTGATGTGGTATTACAGGCTGTATGGAAAGGCCATTGGTTCTATGAGACATGGTGTATGTAGAATGCTCGTGGTGTTTTATTTCTTTTAATTTGTAGATTCCATATTATAGGATATTAACACTTGTTATGGAGGGATCCTTGTGAGTCCATTCAGTATCACTGGATTCATATTTTACATGCCATGGGAATTTCACTTCTAATTATTACTTGCTTGTGATATATTCGGCACAATTCTTAGTTCTTATTGCACAACCATGATTTGTTATATAACTTTGGATGGTTACCTATTGGGATTTTATATCACACCCTGTTGAGGACACCGTTGGGTACCAAGACAGACTATTTGGATGCAGGTAGGGATTGGGGATAGTGGCCATAACTCAATTATTGATTTTGTGCCAGATTAGAAGCAAGGGGGTGAGACTGAGCTGTGGCTCATGGTGCTATCTGGAGAGAGTGTTTTTTTCATATTTTTTGTATTTGGACATTTGTATTATATTTTAATTATATATACCTATTTTGGATTATTTTTAGAAACATGACATGTATCATTATATTTTGTATGTGATATTCCATCTAGGATAGTTTATTTATTCATGTCCTATTTATTTATCCTTTTTCTTATTGTTTCACTACATCCATTATTTACTATTATTGATACTCCATTGTGTTACACTATGGTAAGAAGAAATATTCTCCCCACAGACACACTATATGCCCTTGTTGCTAGTTTGTTGCCTCTAGTGTTTGGGAAGATCTTCTTGAGGCCATGTATCCAACTAGGCTCAGGGCACTGTTGAGTGGCATCCAGGTCCAAGACATTACAAGTGGAGTGATAGATTTTTTAATAAACAATTGGAATTATTATTGAAAAGGAATATAGTTTGATTAAATCTCAAACCAAATTCTATATTTGTGTGTTTCATCCACAACACTTGTATACAATAACTTATAGCTGCTGTATATTTAGCAGTAGAAAGTGAAATTACATGTTAATTCTTACTAGTTAATGAAACTAAATCTTCTCCAAAAACATTTCATGCTCCAAAAGTATTTTTCTTATCTAATCTATATACTTTGAGTTCAGCACATGAAAAAAATTTAAGTAAAAAACATAATTCTCAGAAGAATTAAATAAACCATGTTACGAGGTTCCATTAAGGTATCAAAAAATGTGTTTTTCCACATTAAGATGCGATTACTTCTGATTCTATTATAATCTCACTGGAAATAAGGGTTTTAGTATTTTTTCCATATTCAATTAAATTATTATTTTTCATAAGAATGCACCATAGTGGCACACCCTACGGTTTATCTCAAGGAGGATACTTACATGCACTGCATTTCTATTTTCACTATTTGAAACTAACTAATATAAAATTATTAAACTAATATAGATGGGGTTTTATTTTCAAAACATGAATTAAATATAAATATAATATATATAAATAAAATTCAAAATAGAATTTTATTAGAAGAATAAATAGAGGAAATTTTTCATAGGAGTTTATGGTGGTTAAAATCATTGTTTACAAGAATTCTCAATATTCAATTCAATGCAGTGATCATAACATTTCACACTATACCTTTTCATTTAAAATTTCATTACCCCATACTGAAACCTCTGTATATGGGTTAATGATATTCCTTAATACAACTAGGATACCTATTCTTTGACCATCACAAATAATGACATGCTCCACCATCTGCACGACTTAGATAGTAAAGGGAAGGAAAATGATAAACAAGAAGAAGAATCCAGACGATCGATAAAATAGGGAGACTTATCTCATAATCAATTTTACCACAACCTAAAATATTAGAATTAAATAAATAGATTATAAATTAAAAAACATAAAACTCAATCAAAACACTATTCCCTCCCTTTAAAAAGAATTTAGGTTAGATCTCCATTTTTATTGGAGTTGAGAAGGGAACAACGGTGGGAGAACACATAAAATTAAAATAGAAGAAAATATGGATGAAGAAGAAACTAATATATTAAACGAAAATATTTTTAAAAAATATATAAAAACAAAGAAGGTCCTAAAGGGTCTGAAAACATCTATCCCCAAGTCGGCACACCCCAGAATGGTTTAGAAGGGAGGTTGGGATCTCAATTTATAGGCCAAATCCCTTAGAGAACTTGCAACATCAGTTTTATTTTTTCACATGTCATCATCATCAAGACGGGTATAGGGGTTACACATAATGTACTTTAGATTCTACTTTTCCTACACCATGTTGAATCCATGGATGCTGATTTGAAAGAAACTAAAATGGGTTTGAAAATAAGATTAAACGGTTATTGCAGACAAGTATAATCCTCTCAAACACTCTCCTCTTCCTTGTATAAAAATATTTCTCAATTGAATTTATAAATGTACCATTAAGGACCCCTAGGTGAACACTCAACATTGATAATACATCACATTAATACCTTAATATGATTATTGTCCCACCTATATAAGTGATTCAATTACTAGAATACCACCATGAAATAAAACCTAAGCAAAACCACTATGCTCAATAGTAAGACCTTGTTGAAGATGTTTAAATAGTGAAGTCGGTTAATTTATTTCATAGACAAAACAACCATCAATTTTTTTAATTTATATTCAAGAAAGAAAACAACCATATTCATTCAATGATATATGTTCAAAAATAATTCTAGAATAGATTACACAATGAGTTAAAAACATGGAAGAGAGTGTCTATTGGGTGTCGCTATCCGAAACCACGTACTTCTTAGCCACACATTGCTTGGGAACCATCCATTATCTTTGATCTAGAATTGATGGATAGAATCTCCATCATGATCTCAACCTCCACTGTGGCAAGGAAGGTCTCTGAATGGTTTGGAGACTGTTCGGTGGTGTTGTGTTGTTACCTCCTATATAGACTAATTTCGAAGGGAGGCCAGGGGGTACTTTTTATAGGCACTCCCATCAAAACCCATGGCCTACATTGCCTTTTTTTCTATGCATTACTGAGAACATGATGTGTACCTAGGTTACATATCATGTACTACATATCTATTTTCTCCTCCATGTCTCATGAATCTCATTCGCTGGTTTGACTGTTTGAATCACTACACGATGTGTAGTAAGATTACATTTTCTGTACTTGATTTTCATATTGTGTAATGAAGTCACGACATGTCTCATGTGGAAAATTCATTTTTATGAATCCATGACGTTTAATCTTGTTTCATGTCACATAAACTCTCTGCTCCATATTTTTCCATCTTTGGTTCATTTCTATAAAATCCGTTATCGTGCTGTGAGTGAAGCGAAGTTGTGTGAAGTGTCTTTTACCTGCTGTAACATCCTAGGTAATTAAAGAATAAAGAATTTTCATATTTATTAATATTTACGAATTAAATATTAATTTTAATTAAAATGGTTTTCTATGTTCGTTAGCATACTCGATACGCAACGATGAGTTTCTTTGAAAACTTACGTTGCACACAAGTAATAAAATAATATTATTTTAAATGTTAGTTAACAAGTAGCCGTTGTACTGGAGGGAATGGATAGAAATAACTAAAATATGATTATATATGTTTTTAAATGTTTTTACATTTACCCAATAAAAGATAAAGGCTTAAAATACGGAAAGAGTTCAATTTTAGGCATTTATACCCTATTTTTCACTAAGGGTTCACTTATCACCTTTTGTCGGCGAACCGTCATTAAATATAGTTTTCATCAATCTTATAAATTCTATTGGACCAAAAATAACTCTTCTTTAGAATTGGGACATCAAAATTTACTTTGTGTAAATTTTTGGTACCTTTCCGATAAAGTTCATTTTTTTTAATGAATAGTGTAAAATGTTGTATTTTAATTCAAAACCTCTTTTAATCTAATTTATTTATATGATTAGATTATATTTTTAATTGGTTTTAAAGTGAAATTAGAAAATATTTTTATCATTAAATCCAATAGTGTTCTTTGGAATTAATTTCACTTTGAAATCAGACTTAAACTAGTGTCAATCTTTTGATACTTATTGTTTCATAAAAACATGCTATTTGCTCTGACAGCGGGAATTAATTATTAAATTAATTAATGTGACTTATATATTTTGAATTTTGTAAAATAGACTTCATTTTTGAATTCGTAATATCAAATATAGCTTAGGGTGAATTTTTGGTAATTTTCTGAAAAACTTCAATTTTTGATGAATAGTGAAACCACTAATCGGTACTTATAAAAACTGATTTTTCCGTTTAAATGAAATTTTGCCATCATTGTGTTTTGATTTTCAAAAATCAGACATACATGGTTGTAATTAAGAAGTAAAATATGGTTCAATGAGATTAAAATAATTTTTTGGTGAATAGTAACTTATTATGTTTTTAATCGCGATTAGAGGTAATTAGTGTAGTTTAAGGTAAAAATAATGTTTTAATAATATGAGATGACCTAGACACATGTCATACTCTCATTGGATGTGTCATGGCCGACCTAGAAAAGCCATGGGTCAACTTGGGGACCCCATGGAGCCACTTTGGTTGGAAAATGACATAAATACCTTTTATTTAATGTTAATGTAAAAAATGACACAAACATGATATGTTTTACTAAAACAATTTTTAAATGGGGTTATACAAGTCAGATTTTTGATTATAAATAGTAATTGGAAACATAAAACGATTTCCTACATCATAGTATTTTTTTTATAATTTTTAGACATTAAATAAAGTAAATTATTTATGACATAATTAATGATGCAGCGATGACATCATTATTTGACGATTTAAAAAAATGGAAAGATAATGTAAAATCTATGAACTACACATGTCTAAAACTTATTGTATGGGTGGATTTATAACCCTTATCACCTTATCCACGAATTATATCAATGTGAGACCTTTTAAAACCGAAACACATTTTCAAATAAAGTAATATCTCTTTACTTTCCAAAAGTGCCCCTCCTCTCCTCCTATAAAAGGCCCCCACCTCTACCACCTTACACACACTCCTCAAGCCTTTGGCTCGGCCAAACCCTGCCCATTTACTCTCTCCACATCCCTATCCTCATCCTAGAGGATTCCCTTTGGGCATAATCCTTTCAAAGTAAGCCTTTAGTTTCAAATCAAAAGGAGTTACACTTTTAAAGGTAATTCATTCTCTCTTGTTCATTTGTTTTATTTTGCTTCTCCAACCCCCTAAACTCTTTTTATTTACTTCTTTTGTAACAACACCAGTATCTTCAATATACTAGGATGTTGTTATAAGATTTATTCGAGCTACACTCTCACACAACTACATCAAATGTTTAAAAAACATACGGTTTCTGTGGATGGTGAAATTCTGCCTCCCGGAACGATGATTGTTCAATACTCATTTAACACATTCAAGGTGGCCATTAAGATGTCACTATATTTATATATGATATATAATATGTTTATGTTTTCTTTAAGCTTCTGTATTTTTCATTTTGGGCATACCTTTATGGTTTCCATTATGGGTAAAACACGATATCTTCATTTAAGGAAGTGCGGACTACCGCCCCCTCAAAGTGATGTGATTCATTAATGCCATATGTTGGACGTGTAAAGGATGGATTTGAAGTTATTATATATGATGTTATACTGGAATTATAATATACCTCTATATCATTATTATTTCTTTCCATTAGCGTATGAGATATAAATGAATGTAGCGTTCATGCGTACGTACGGCTTACCATCTCCATGAACGGTGCATTTCATTTATTATCCCCAAATGTAATGTACTATTAAAATTACATGTATATAATGGATATATATAATGAATGATATATCTAAATGATGAATATAATTCTGGAATTAAAATATACATACCTCTCATTTATTTTTAATTCCATTAATATGACAAATAAATGAAAGTAGCGTTCATGCATACGTACGGCTTACCGTCTCCATGAACGGTGCATTTCATTTATTACCTCTAAATGATTATGTAATATTATAAATACATGTATATTTGGGATATATATAATATATATGATATCCAAATCAGGAATGTCATTCTGGATATAAATAACCTTTGACCACACGAACAACATGTAATTGTAAGAAGTCCACTTTTGACTTAAGAACCAAATATTGACAAAACAAACATTATTAACTTAAATGGTTACATAATGATTATAACATGAAAATAAGTGATATAAAAGGAATAATTAACTTTAAAAAGGTTCTTAATCAAGTATAAATTAACTCAAGTTTATTATTCATGACGTTAAAAAACGATCGAGTCAAGTCGGAACCGAGGTAAGGGACTTCGTTTCAATCTCATTTCATTGAGGCATATTTCATTTTATACACAACTTTCTTTTATACGGTGTATAAACCCCTTTGACTTTTACTTTTATACAAAAGGGGTCTTTTTCTATGAAGCGTTTTACTAAACGACAAAAAGGAATGTTTTTTTTAACGTACGCGGTGACAACGACCTTTTCCGCCGCTGCGAGTATTATTTGGTCTTTGGCTTCCTCAATAAGCCGTTATGTTTTTAAAATGAAATAAATACCATATACTCTTTTATGTATTTTGGTATTGAAAATGGTTTTGATAAAAAATTATATTATGATATATTGTGATTGAAATGTGGAAATGTTATCTTTCCTTTATATTGGTTTTATGTTTTATGATTTTATATTGGTACTTGGACATTTGACGGGTGGTTACGTGATAAACCATATGACGGGTGGTGCCGTGAATACCAGGATGGGTGGTTATGTTATAACCTCCAATGCATTGGGTATGAAAGTCGGCCGTATGGATATTCCATTAAGTATGTATGAAAATTGGCTGTATGGCTATTCCATTTAAGTGATATGTGTGGAAGTCGACCGTATGGTTATTCCACTTAAGTATATTTATGTCCCAAGTTACCTTTATATATGTTATGTGTTCTTTATATGGGTTTTATGGTAATCCTTTGGTTACAATAAGGTAAGTAATGATACTTTATTCAGTGAAGAGTTTTTACTACTTCATGAAGGTGAAGGTATTACTTTGATAGAGTATACATGGTTTACTTGATGTTTGAAAAACTAACAGGTTTCATTTTTTGTGTATCCCTTACTAAGCTTTTTATGCTCACCCCAAGTTTTTTTTGAAATGTTTTTCACAGGACTTAATGTGGAATAAGGTCAATGATGGAATCAAGGGAATGTCATGCTATATAAAACATGGAACTAGACATGTTTCTTTTAAGAGTTTTTTTATTATGGAAACATAGTAGAAGTGACTACTTTGTAATCTTTTGAGATGTAATAGTTATGTTCTAATTCTCTAAAACTCTAAACCTGAAAAGATCCTCAACGTGAACTATTCATTTAATTCAATATTAAGTAAGGTTTAAGGCCGGGGCCTTATACCTGCAATCTTGGAATAAGAAAGACAATTGAAAATTGTTAAAAGTCAAAAATTATAGAAAAAATAAACATTAAGTAATTGTCTTATATAGTTATATTAAGTTAAAATATTTCCTTCTAATTTTTGAGTGATATAAAAACGAAAGGGAAAAGTGTTTTTCCCCTATAATTCTCATTTCAAACCTAATTTTATAAGTTTTGAGAAACTATTAGAAAGATTTCAATTAGAATTCCCCTGAATAATTATCATTTCCCTTAACAAATTCATTCTTAAGTATAGATATATAACATTTACTATACCATGAGATTGGGGCCTGTTTTAGTTCATAAAGTGATTTGGTAAGTTTGAATACATATTCTAGAAATTTAACATCTCCAAAACTGGGGTTTTTCATTATAAGCTTTCTCCTAATAATATTTTTTCAGGAGAAAAATTCATAACCATTTTAAATCATGTAAAATTCATATGATATGCTATGGTAAATAAGATCTGAATAGATTTAAGTGTAGCTACTAGTGAAAAAGTCCCACTATAGCCTATTCCTTCTTATTGCTGATAACTTTTACCAAAAGCCTCTCTTTATTTATTACTATAATTCCATTTTCATCACATTTTTTTATTAAAACTTATTTCACACTAATCACCTAATTTTCTTTAGGATTATCAACCAAATTCCAAACCTAATTTGTTTCAAATTGATTTAGCTCATCCCGCATATCCCTTATCCAACTTTCATCACCCAAAGGCATCACATACCATTTTTTATTCAAATTGAGATAGGAATACATGATTCTCACATATATTTATTAAATAAATTCTAGTTTTTACTGGTTATATTATATCTCTAATGATATTATCAGTTGGATGAATCCTTAAGATCGATTGGTTCTTAGGTAAAGTGGTAAGTTGGTCCTCAAATATTTTTTTTAGAAATCCCATTTGAATATTTTTATGACATTTAAAATCCTTTGAAGTTATTTTAGGATAATTTATTACCAAAATTTAGAATTATCTTCTAGTGAAAATTGTAAATTTCAAAATTATTATCTAGATAATTGACTTCTAGATGTTTTATAAAAGTAAAAGGATTAGTTTCATCAAATTTTACATGAAAAAATTCATTAATATAATTTATTTATTAATTAAAAACTCTATATGCCTTACTATTTATAGAATATCCAATGGAAATTACCCCATCGTCCTTAGTATAAAATTTATGAATTTGATATTTAGTATTTCAGATGAATACTGAAGTTCCAAAGTATCGAATGACAACTCAGAGGGGGGAGGGTTGAATTGGCTGTTAATGTTTTATATGTTTTAATTATGATAAAAAAAATTGACCCCTACAACCTTTTAATATTTATTTCATTTTCAACTTTGATTAAATACTCATTCATGAAAAATTAGTCAATAAATTAAATCACACTATATTTACAAGGTTTATCCTTAGTATTAGAACCTACATTCTTTCCATAGCCACCCTTGTGGGTCTATGGAAATCCACTAATATGAATAAGTGACTAAAACTTATGACAACTCCCATTAGACACCTTATATCTCCTGATATGAATGATTATAATGACTCCTATGAGTTTAAAATGTTTTCTTATAAAATAATTGATCCAAAAAAGGACTATATACTTTGTTAAAAATGCTCCACAAATGTTTAGTCTAAATCCTCGGTCTGATTTGGATGGATCCATTTTTTCTCAATACGAAAATTCTAGATCTGATTTTCTCAATACAATAAAACTAGATCTGATTCTATCAATACAATGATTTTGGATCTAATTTCCTCAAAACAATTATTCTCAATCCAATTCTCTCGAAGCAATGTTGTGAGATCTGATTTTATTGAAACAATGATGTTGGATTCGATTTTATCAAAAAAAATGATGATTGATCTTATTTTCTTCAAACAATGATGACAGATCTGATTCTCCTAAAAACAATAAACTCAATTCGATGAAATCATTCTAAATCTAAAAAAATCAAATGATGATAGAATGCTAAATAAAATTCTTCTTCAATCAGATGAGAACTTTCAATTTGAATTCTCCTGCACTTAGCCTTTTACATGTGTGTGAAAGTTTCAAATAGATGAACGATCTAAGAAAGTATATATATTGAAATCATTAAATAAGAAAAGGAAATTTGAAAACTTCCCCCACTTCCTAAAATTTCAAAACTCCATAAATTTCCCATGTTTAAACTTTATATTTGAATTATTCAATTCTATTTATATTTATCTGAGATTTATGAAAAATTGAATGTCAAGTTTGACTTCTTCAACTATTTTTAACTTTCTCCTCACATTAAGATCTGTTTCATTTTCAGTATGAACTCTTCATTATGAATACTTTATTATGATTTCCTCAGTATAAAAATTGGATTATTAAAATATTAGTATGAAAATCCATGTATGAAAATCTCGGTATGATTTTCCTAGTACAAAAATCCCACTACGAAAATCATATTACAGAAATCCGAGTCTGAAAACATCAGTAAGATTTTCCCACTACAAAAATACCAGTATGAAAATATTAGTACGAAAATCCGATTATGAAAATATCAATACTATTTTCCCAGTTTGAAAATACAAGTACGAAAATCTCAGTACAAAAATCCTATTATGAAACTCTTAGTGCGATTTATTTCTTCCTCAAGATTAGTAACATATTTTTCTTTATTAGATCATTGCGATGTAATTCCTTTTACAATTAAAATCTCATTTTGTAAGTCTGAAATTATTCAAACCTTTTCACCATTTCATCAAAAGATTTTATCATGATATTTTTCATGATTTGTGAGAACATATTGATTAGGAAAGCATCATATGATTTGTTTTAAAAAATATAAAAACATTATAACTCATGAATTCACATTATTCTTTCAAAAACTCTTGAGAAACAATATGATTTCTTCAATGAGAAACTTCTATCTTAGAAACTTATTTCTTTCTAACTCAACAACTTCATTCTTTATAACTCAAAAACTTCAATATTTCTTGTATTATAGAAAAAAATAACATCTATAAAATAATAAATTCTACCTTAGATTCTTTTGAATCCAATACTTTTTATGTCATTCTGGTTGAATTTAATATGATAAAGTGTCTGATCAATAACTTAATCTTCCTGACTTCTTCTGTGTCTGTTGAAACTCAATAATAAAACCTAATTACAAAGACTTGTTTCTAGAATAAAACCTCATTGTAATGGAATGGGTTCAATTCTTGAATAAAAAAACATTCTTCAATAAAAAAGGTCAGTCATCATAAATACACAAGTATTGTTTAAAAAAACTTAACCATAAAGGTTCTTTAATCTACCCCTTTGGATTTGTTGAAAACCCTTATTAACATCATTTTGAATTCATAATTTTTTTCAAATCTCAACTTTTGTGAACAACTCATGTTTTTTGACTTTTGTCAATTCATATCCTTTCTCAAAAGAGAGTGTCTTGAAACAAAAAAACTGGATAAAGTAATGTGTTTGAGATAATTCCACCCCTCAGTGGTAATAAAATTTCTTGACCATGTGAAGATAAAATCCCCCTAATTTTTATTTTTTCTTCTTAATTTTCTTTTCTCTATCCTATTCTATGATAACCACAACCTCAGATTCATTTAAGAAAATAACTAAAAACTTCTTACAATGTAAGATGTTGTTACTTTATCTTCCCATTTGTCAACATAATCCAAATCATAGTGGGGGTGATTCTTTATGAGGTTTAGGAAGACATGGGAGGAGGATGGACATGAAGTTTAAACCTCAATTCCACAAACCTTTCTTACATCATTACTTTTATAAATATATCAGCAATCTGATACATTATTTAAATGTATTCTAGAAAAACTTCTCGAGTAGCAACATTTTTTTAAAAAAAAATGAAACACTATATCAATGTGTTTTTATATTGAATGTTGTAAAAGATTATTATAAAGATCAATTGCACTATAATTATCACAAATTATATTCTATAGTTTAGAAACTTTTACTTTCAAATCATTCAGTTGATATTTCAACCACAAAATTTGAGTACAGGATTGAGTAGCTACAACATATTCAGATTCATCTACGTTAAAAGTTAATGAACATTGTTAATGTGGAAAATCATACAATTTTAACCTAAGAAAAATGTTCCTCCTGTGTTTGATTTTTGATCATTAAAATCTCGAGCCCAATTATCCTCAGTATAACCATGAATCTTTGTCTCACTATTCATTCTTTATAGAAACCCATGTGAAGTTGTTCCTTTGAAATATCTCATAATCCTCTTTACAGCCAACATATGTGATTATTTTAGATTACTTTAATACCTAGAACAAAATTCACATCATAAACAATATCAAGCCTTGAGGTTGTTATGTAAAGAAGGCTTCCTATCAGCTTTTTAAAGTCTTCCTGATTCACAATTATTATAGATTCATCTTTACTTAACTTTGTGCTAACTGAAATAGGAGTTGGAACTTATTATTATTCTTCCATCGCAAATTTTTTTAACAATTCCCTTAGTAAATTTTCTTGAGATAATAATATGTATTTTCCATTTTGTTGAACTTGTAATCCAAGGAATAAAGTTAATTCTACCAGTATAGAAATTTAAAAAAAAATCTTCATCTCCTCATCAATTGTTTTTCAAACATATTCTCTATCCCTATAAAAACATATATCATCCATATAAAAAATTACAATTAGAGCTCTAGAGTCAAAATATTTCACAGATAAATTTCTATTTAATTTTCCTTTAGAAAATTTCAGCATTCTCAAACAATTGTCATGTTTAGAATACCAAGTATGTGCATATTTTTTCAGCCCATACAAAATTTTCTTCTACTTACAAACTTTATTTTAATCCTCATCATGTAGAAACCCATGTGGTTATTCAATGTAAACTTCTTCCTCAATATCACCATTTAAGAAAGGTGAATTTACATCCATATGATACACTTTGTAATTATAATGTGTGACCACTGAAAGAAACATTCTAATAGTTTATAATCTTGAAATTAGGGAAAATGTTTCTTGAAAATCCACACCTTCCACCTGTGCATTGCCTTACAAACTAGTATGATTTTGTTTCTTGAAACTTCTCTATGTTATTTAACTTGTTTCTATAAAACCACTTGGTTCTGATAACATTTTTATTTTATAGCCATGAAACAATTTCTCATGTTTCATTATTTTCAAACTAATCCAATTCTTCATTCATATCATCCACTCATTCTTTGTGTTGAATAGATTCTAAAACAAATTTTAGTTCAACTTTTGAGATAAGTGAAGTCTGATTATCTAATATCAACTTTCTTCTGGTATAAACTGGAGCCTTTTATATTCCCAATAATGTTTTCGGATTCAAAATGTTTTTTTAAGGTAAGAAATTTCAATTTTTATTTTCTAGCTGAAATTTCTACATCACACGGTTATTTTGAATATTGATAAGGATGTTTTGAAATACGTTTACTATTATTGGATTTCTCTAGTTTATTCTCCTCAGTATTCTCGACAAATTTTTAACGGAATTTTGATTTTCAATTACCTTCACATCATATGAGTCCACCAAATTATGTAAACTTTTGTTCCAATATTTGTAACTTATTACATTTAGTGAATAACCCATAAAATTTCATTCCTCGTCTTTCTTATCAAACATTCCCAAATTTGGATTTGTGATTTTGAGAAAACCTAGACTTCCAAAAACATTGAAATATTTTAATAAAGTTTTTTTTGTAATAATACATTTCATAAGGATTCATGTTAGTTTTTAGTATCAAGAAGCTTCTATTTTGAACATGTGTAGCAGTACTAATATCTTCTCTCCAATATAATTGTGAAAGTTTGAATTCAGATAACATTATTCTTCCCATTTCAACCAAGATTATATTCTTTCTTTCTACCACTCCATTTTTTGTGGAGTATTGGGAGCACTATACTGATGTTTGATACCATGATTTCTCAGATATGTTTCAAAAGTATTTTTTATTTATTTGGTACCATTATTTTTTCTCAACTTCTTTATAAAACCCCAATTTCTTTCTCAACATCATTTCTAATGAATTTGAACATTTCTATAGCCTCTGAATTGTGCTTCATAAACATGATGTTTTTCATCTAAGTGAAATCATCAATAAAAGTGATAAAGTATGAATATCCTATTATAGATTGATGTATCATCATCCCACATAAATCAGAATGAATAAGATTAAGTGGTATCATAAATTGAGTTTCAACTATTTTATGAATATTTTTAGTCATATTCCTTTTATGAAAAGTTACACATACATCTTATTCTATTCTTTTCAATTCTAGTTACATTCTAATGACATCAAATTTAGAAATTTTATTCATAATTTTCTGGACAAGGTGACCAATTCTTCGGTGCCACAATTTTTTTTCATATTTCTCACTCAAATAACGGGTTTTATGGAATTATCCTATTAGGAAGATATTCCAACTAGTTCTTTCTCCTTTTGTAAGGACTTTTCCATCTTTCTCACTTTTTATGATACAAAAAATATTACATAAAAACAACTTATTTGACATCATCACAATGTTTAATCACACTATGTAAGTTATTTTTTAACCCATAAAAAATAAAACATCCTTAGATTTCAACTTTTCTTCTTGAATCTTAGTCATTCCAATTCCTTTAATTTTTAAGTAACTATCATTACCAAAGGTAACTACTCTTCCATCATTACATTCGACATGATTAAATATTTTTATATAACCTATCATATGTGAATAACGTCCACTATCAAGTATCCATGTTTTATGCCATTTACTTGCTTTTAAATATGTTTCAATAACAAAATATCTTTATTAAAGCTTCTTCATTTCAACTTTCTTTTATTTTCTATGATAAGAAATTTATTCTGGATGGAGTGTTATACATTTTTTGGAATGATGAATATCTTGATATTATCTTCCAAAAAAATCTTCTAATATTCAAATTGATTTATTGTTGGAAATTTTATAACATCTTGAGAATTCATGTTTTCAACTTTCTATAAGTTAGGAAAGTTTCTCATTATTATTTAACTATTTCTTCCAATTTCCTCAAACCTTCTTCTGGGTAATGATATGTTGGGCCAAAAATTATAATCCATGTTCCCATAGATTCCACAACACCAACAATAAAAATAAAATCTTGATTTTCTATTGAAATCGGATCTTTCTCTATTGAAACTTTGTTGAGGTAGGTAACTTCTGTTAGCTCTAACATACTTAGGATGTGAACCATCCTTTATTTTTAGTGAGTTATATAATTTTGTAGATTGGATTTTTTTATCAAATCCTTTATCCACCCAAGATTTCCCATTACATTTTCTAGAACCTGAAATGTTAAAATAATCAGATGAAAAATTATTTTTGGTAAGAGAATATTTCACCTGATTCTCGTATTGAGCCTCTTTAGAAACATTAGAAGTCTCACCTTTTACTTCTAATTTTTTGTTGAAGTTTTCATTTATATTACTCAAGGTATATTTAGACTCAAGAAGTTTTTATTGAAACTTGTTAACTTCTTCTTCTTTAGATTCCAACTTCTTACTAAGATCCTTAATCATCTTTTCTTATTCAATAATTATTTGTTTGTAACTTAAAATCTCATAGATGTATTATCTATCCTTCTTGATAATATCTTTTATTCCATCAAAAACTTCTTCACAATATTTCTTAATAACTCAAATTTATTTCTTGAGTGTTTTGTATTTCTCATGATATGAAATATGTTTTATTCTGACTTTATACTCTCTAAAAGATTCTTCACCGCCTTCTTCACTCTCTGAGGAATATTTTTTTTCTCAAATTTTGCAATAAAGGTTCCATTTTTTTTAAAAAAAATTCAACATTATAAGAACTGTTTTTAGTTGAGTTTGATTAAAATTTCTAACTCAATGTACTTCTTTTGTTTCCAGTAAACGTCTTCTTGTATTTATTAGAAGACTTTTCTTATTTGACATTTTTTCCACTTCTTCCATCAAGTTTTTTCATCAGAATCATCTTGATAATCTCCAACTTTATTCTTGGGGAAATTCATAGAAAAGTGAATGATTCCACCTAACTCAAAACGTTTTAGAGGAAGTTTAAATCCATACTTTACTCTTCCTCTTTGATAGTTTTTAGAGATAAGAGACATAATCTTGGCATTCAATTCATCATCCTCCTTATCTTCAGAATCACAAGTATTATATTCTTTAACATATTAGAGGTTCATCTTTTTCATAGCTTCAAAATCCATTCCACCTTTCGTATTATTTTTAAACGTAGTAGATTTTTTCAATTCATAAGAAACCAAACATTTATGCAATTCATCAAGAGACAAATCATATTTATCTTATAAAGAATAAATTTTTGAATCAAACATGTCTAGAAAGTATCTCATAATTTTCTTCACAATTGTAGAATATTATAAGACATCTCTCTATCCTATGATATTGCAAAAAAATTCATTTATTTTGGTGAATTATTCATCAATTTTTTCTCCATCTCTCATTCTGATGTCTAAATACTTACTACACCATATTTGTAGCTTTTCTTCCTTTAATTTTTTATTCCCTATGAAAAAACATTCTATCTTGTTCCACATACGTTTTAATTTTTTTAGACCCATCACCTTTTGATAAAAATTTTCTGATAAGGATATGAGAATACCATTTCTAAACTTTACATAAACTTATATATTTATCTTATCATCAAATTTCATAGGATAATATTTCTCAATTAGTGGAAAATCAATAATAGAAGCATAAAAAACATCTTGTATAAGACATAGGAGATAAAGGATCATCCTATTTTTTCATACATAATAATTTTTCCATCAAACATTGGAATTCCTTTACAAGTGAAAGAATATATATTATTAATGATAAAGATTAAACAAGGGTGCCTCTATTTGATACCAATTGAAGTTCCAAAATATGAAATAACAACTAAAAATGGGGGTTTGAATCAATTTTTAAATTTTTATAAGTTTTAATTGTCTTCATAATATAACCCTTGCAACCTGTTAAGATTTATTTCCTTATCAACTTTTAGTAAATACTTATGCATGAAAAATTTGGAAAGAAAGTATATCAAATAATATTTACAAGTTTTGGCCTCAGTGTGAGAACCTACATCCTTATCATAGCCACTATCGTAGGTATATATAAATACACTATTATGTAGAAGTGAATGAAACTTGTGTCAACTCCCATTAGGCACCTTCTATCTCCCAATAGAAATAATTATACTGACACCTATCAGTTTAAAATGTTTGATAATAAAACAATTGATTAGAAAAAGAATAAATACTTTGTTAAAAAGGATCTATAATTGATCAGTTGAAATCCTTAGTCCAATTTGGATGGATCTGACTTTCTCAATATGATAATGATAGATCTAATTTTCTCAATACAAAAATTATAGATCTCATTTTTTGAAAACAATGATTCTATATCTGATTCTCTCAAAACAATGATGTTGGATCTAATTTTCTCAAAACAATGATGCTTGATCCAATTTTCTAAAAACAATGATGATGGATCTGATTATCCTAAAAAAATGAACTAAATATTATGAACTCATTATAAATCTAAAAAATAAAAATATAATTCAATTCTCAATACAATTCTTCTTTAATCAGATGTAAACTTTCACTTCAAATTCTCCTACGCTCAGCCTTTTGTGCATGTTTAAAAGTTGAAATTGGATAAATGATCTGAGTAAGTATTTATAGGAAACTCGGAAAACAAAAATGGGAAACTTGAAAACATTCCTCATTTCCTCAAATTTTAAAACTCTCCAAATATATTTAGTTTAAACATCAACTTTGATTTATTCAATTATCTTTATATTTCTCTAAGATTTACACAAAATTTAATATAATTTTTGAATTCTTCAACTCTTTATATCTTTCTCAGCTCATTATGATGTGTTTCTTTTTTAGTATGAACTCTTCATTTGGAATAATTCAGTATGAAAATCTGAGTACAAAAATATTAGTATGGAAATCCAAGTATGAAAATATCAATATGATTTTCTCAATACCAAATCTCAGTACAAAAATATCAGTTTGAAATTCAAGTATGAAATTCTCAATAATATTTTCTCAGTATGAAAATCCCAGTATGAAAATCTAATTACAAAATTCCAAGTATGATTTATTTCTCCCTCAGTCTCAGCAACATCTTTTTCTTTCTCATCTCATTACGATGTAATTCCCATTATGTTGAAAATATCATTTTAAAACTCTAAAATTATTCAAACCTATCCACCATTTCTTCAAAATATTTTATCATGGGAGTTTTCATGATTTTTGAGAACTTCGTGATCAAAAAATTATCATCGGATTTTTTTTAGAAAGTATGAAAACATTCTATCTCTTGAATTCACATTCTTCTTTCAAAAATTCTTTAGAAACCATATAGCTTCTTCAATGAGAAACTTCTGTGTCAAAAAATTCTTTATTTATAACTCAATAACTTCACTCTTTCTAACTCAACAACTTTAATATTTATTTGATTATGGAAAAAAACATCAATAAACAATAAATTATGCCTCCAATTATTTTGAATCCAATTATTTTCAATGTCATATCTATGTACTTGGATAAGATAAAGTGTCTAATCAATAACTTCATCGTTCTGAATTCTTCTATGTTTGGTGCATCTCAATACCTAAACCTAGGTATGGAATCTTATGTCCAAAAAACAACCTCATTATGATGGTCTGGGTCTAATTCCTAAATAACAAAAACATTCTTCAACAAAAAGGTTAGTTTTCACGAATACAAACAAAATATTATAACAAATTAACCATAAAGGTTCTTCAAATACATTACACCCGAAGACCCTGAAGTATGAAAGTTTTAGATTTCTTCCAATACATAACTCATAAAGAGTTTAATTAATAAAATGTTGAAGTAAAACATGATTTACAGTATAGAAAGTAGAATCAGCTTCATCAAACACAAAATTTATACAAATAGATTATCCACATAAAAAAATGTTGAGTAATTTCCTATCATATTATTTTTCTCTATTAAACAACACTATTTTATTAAGGTTTTCTTAGTGTTTAAAATTTATGAGTGATACATTTATCAATATAAAACAAAATTAATGTTAGAGTTTACAGACACACCAACATGATCACTCCAGAATATAATCAAGGGTAGGGTATTATCATTTTCAATAGAATCGTGAATTTTTTTTAAATGAGGAAGTACTTCATATTTTCTTGTGGAAAAATATACCTAATTTAATCTTGTGTAATCATCAACCAAGACATAAACATACTGTTTATCCTAAATACATCTAGTTTTTTTACTCCTAAATAAATCTATGTGAACTAACTATAAGGATAAAAACGTTGTGACTTTACTTTTATGTTTAAAACTAAACTTTTATTTATTACTAATTTGATAGGGATCACAGACTCTAGTAGAGTTAAACTTAAGTTCTGATATATATCTAGAATGTCCTTTACCATAATTTTTACCTAATGTTTAAAAGTTATAGTGTCCAAATATTCTATTCCATGACCAAGATATGTCTTCAGTTTCACTCAAATAAGTTAAATTTTGATGTGGTAAGTATTCTAGGTCAATTGTGTAAATATTGTCATGCCTATTGGTAGATATAATGAGAGTACCTTAATTTTTTTGAATAATATATTTATCATTCCTAAAATTCATTAGTTAACCTTCATCACAGTGTTAAATAATGCTGATAAGGTTTTACTTAAGTACTAGGAATAAAAAACATTAGAAATTAATGATTTTTTAGAAAAACAATATCACTGATTTCGATGATTTCACACCTTGTGTTTTATCTAAAATTGAAAGGTCCTCTCTTTAAATTTTTCATATTCTTGAATTTTGAGTAGTCTCCAGTAATATGTCAGGAGTAACCAATGTTTAAGTACCATTTTTTATGGCTACCAGTACTCGGACTCTTTTCCTGATAATAATAAAATAAATTCCCAGTACCAAATATTTATTTAGTTGAGTTACGTTAGAAAATAATATTTTAGGAACCCACACATTCCCCACCATTTTATTTTTAACAATTTATAATTTTTATGGAATAAATGATCTATGAAAACCAAAATAATGGAATCAATTTGAAGAATAATATTTTTTTAGTGACCTTCCCTTTTACATTAGTGAAAAAGGATGAACTTTTAGGTAAAAATTAATTTGATAAAAACTATTATTTATCAGAAGTAAATATTATTCTATTAGAATATATAGTGGGTTTAAGTTTCCAAAACAAATTGTAAAAATTTTCTTTAGGAGATGTAAAATTAGAGTAAAGATTCTTTAAACTATGGAATTCATAATTAAGATTTCCAATTAATGTTGATCTTTTGATATTAAATTATAATTAGACTTAGAATCTAATTTCAATGAAAATTTAAAAAAAATTGAAGATAGTATCATAATTGTTTTATTATATTTAATAAGATTTTCCTCTCAGCAATCATAATTACATTTCAAATTTTTATTTTCCTTTTCAATAAGAATTACACATCAAACCATTTCTCCAAAAATTCTCATATCATATTCATTATCTGTTGAATTATCTCTTTCATCACCTAATAAAGTTTAATAACAATCATTATAAGTATAAGTAAATGCCAAATATAATGTTAGGTTTATTAAGGATTCCTCAGTTACGTTGTCCATGAATAACTTTTAATTATTTAGAATATTTTAATAAAAACCAATGATCTTTTGACTATCACTCTCACTCTCTTCTAATGAACTATTAGAAGTAGTGACAACTTCACTCTCACTCTAAGTGTCAAATAATTTCAAAGTATTTTTTACTTTTAATATTAGTGTACTTCATTTATTTTTGTTCATTCTTCTTAAATTTTGGAATATCTAATAAAATATATTTTGTCTACTAACATTCATAAAAAATGAAATATAAATATTCCTTCTTAGCATATCTATATTTCATTTCTTTCCAATGAGTATAATATAAATTCTTATTTTTGATAATTTTATTCATAATTTTATAAATTTGAGAAAGTTTATTATCATTATCATATGAAATACTTGGATCTGAATGTTTACATCTATTTTTTAACTAAGATTTAGAAATAATAACTCAAGAATTAAAAAGAAACACTAGTAGAATTACCAAAAGTGGACACAAAATCCACTATATTCTTCCTTTTTTCATTTTTAGCATCTATATTTAGTCTGCTTTCATATTTCATTAATTTTCAGTTAAATCATCAACACTTATCTAAATCAATTATTTAGTATCATAATTATCTAACCTCTTCAATTCCAACTATTTTGAACAATATCCATCACATTTTTAATATTTTGATATTACATTAATTTTTTTTCACCCAAATATTGTAAACTATTTATGATAGTCATAAAATGTTGATGCATTTGTGTCACAGTTTCACCAATTAGAAAATCAAAAGGCTGAAATTCCACACTCAACATAACTCTTCAAGTTTCTAGCACTTTAGAGGTACTAAAATGGGTAACCTCTAACTTATTCTATTTTTATTAATTTAAAATATTTTATCTAACTATATATATTTATAGTCATGGAGTATAATAGAATGTTCCTTACATTATGATTATCTTATAAATCACGTTTTTCTTCCGGAAAAAAATGAACAACTTCATTCTCTATAAATTTATAAATTCTCTTCATCATTGGAAAATTATCAAACCTAGTATTGATAATAATATATTTCATTAAATTATGACAATATTAATAATATTATATATCAATGATAAGTGGTCCACTTGTATTTAAACTATGAAGAGTTTGAATAAAAAATCTGATCATAAAAAATCATGTGAATCTTTATTCTAAAACATAGTAAGTGTAAGAAGTAAAACTAAGAGAATATAAAATAAAATGAAAAATCAAATATTATTATAATCATTTTCAAATGGAGAAAATATTTGATACTAAATTTCAATACCTAAAAATGACCAAATTCTCATAACCATTTTGAAACTTTCATTGATTCCAAGTGTTTTCCCAAAGTTTTTAAAGATATATTATGTAAAAAACTATAAGAGAGACCTAATTATAATTAGAAGGAAATTTATAATTTATTGGAACCCTTAGGGTTTATATCAATTGGAAATACTATCTTCTGATTAATATTCAAATTATTATAGTATATTTTTAAAATCAATTGAAATAAATTCTATCAAAAATTCAATAAATTTCAATAAAGATTCAAAATATTGTAGAAGTAAGTATTAAAATAATGGACAGATTGTTCAATTACAATTAAAACAATTCTTAAAAGGATATTATAAAACAAACAAACCTTAAACTTAAGTGATAAGGAAGTATGTAAATCTGAATTTAGGTATCATTGATTTTATACCTATTGGAAGGTCTCCCCAATTTTACACCAGTCAGAAGATCTGTCTTCGCACCCTAAAAAAACCTTTACTGAAACCTATTAGAAGGTAATCTATCTTCCTATCTCTATAATTCCTCAATCCAGATGATTGGATTCTCATTCCACCTATCCATGGAATCCCTCAACTCATAGGTCAGTTGTGTGCTTCACACATAAAATCTTTGTCTTCCTTATTATAATCCCTAAATCCAAACAATTAGAAACATAATTATTATAAGATAAATGAAGAGGTTTCTAAGTTAATCCTCACAAAATTTTATCTCTTATCCAAAACTCTTATAAAGAAAAATTACATTGACCAAAATTTATCTCAGCAATACAAGATATTATAGGCTTCAAAATGACCATAGACTTTCAAAGTAGAGTAACACATATATTTTTCTCTAAAAATGTACAAATCTATTTATAGACCTTGTTATAACAAACTCCAATGCTCAAATTCTACTTTCTTCTATATCAGTTGTAAAAACATTATAAGTTCCCTCATTATCTTCTAATGAACTCAGTAAGTATTCACAACTTTTGATGGTGTTATGTATGCATAAATACAGTTCTTGTTAATTTTATGGATGTAATATGGTATGTAATTTTAAATTTCTATATTTTCAAAATTATTTTTATATTTAATTGAATCAAAGTGGTCATAAATTCATTATACACACCAAAAATAACTAAAAAATATCAAATTAAATCAAATTCTTAAGAAGTGTATTGTTTTCTACAAAAAGAAAGATTCAAGTGAGTCATTAAATCAACAAACATTTATGTTTCTTTATAAAAAACCATCCCACCTATTAAATTGATTGATATTTATAGTCCACCCATGTCTGAAAACACACTAACATAAGGAGAAAAACAATTTACATGGTTCACCTCCTAAAATGAGAAGCCTAAACCTTAGTGTGATCTGAAACAACCCATAATCAAAAAACCCACCATTATCAACCTATACGTATAAATTATCACATTTTATAACTTAACTCATGTTACATGTCTCTGGATATTTTTTCATGTATCATGAAAAAAATTGTACCGTTAACTTTACAATGATGTAAAATTTAGGCAACAACTAAGGATTATTCCACCAAAAAGTCTATTGAAATGTTGTTTAGTGTGTGCAGTTATTCTTCTTATTCTTCCTCTTCCTATATTATTACATAGTAGAAGTACTCTTCTTAAATTTTCATGAAAAATATTTAACTTAACAACTTCCACCATTGTTTGTGTCTTTATCATGAGTAGTATTATTCAAAGTAAAAATAATCAACAACTTCTTTGATATTATTTATTTCTACCTATATATTTTATATAATTATTTTATAGAGAGGAGTCTTTTATTTTTAATATACATCCTGCATGCATGATACAATGATATATCTCACGCCATTTATAGAATAACACATTTGAATTTGAATTTGATATTTGTATTCATATAAATGACTTACCTGAATTGTTTTCCAACCACTTCTTCATCTTCCCACCTTTTATTCTATTTTTTTTTCAAACTCTATTCTAGGTCAATGCAGTGTAACAGAGGTGGATAGAGCATGAACAAGAATTTTTCTAGTAACTTCTTCCCTTCATTTTTCAGAAACTTTGTTCTTCATTTTGGAAACCTTCCTCTCACTTTACGTGAATCAAAAATCTTATTTTTTTTAATGTTTAAATAATGAAAAATAGCTTGATCAGGATCCGAATTTATAATTTCTTCAAAAATTTTAATTCAGGAATTCTATTTTTACTCAAACTTTTGGCCAGATGATGTGCACTACAATGTTCGTAATGTTCATGCCTTCATCAAAATCTTAGAATTTAGATCACTTTGTACCATGGGATGTTTTATCGTGGGATTTATTATACCCTATAAAGTCACATAGTAACCTTTAAATTTCTTAATACCTTATAAAGTTCTATTTTACCTTATAAATATACCTTATTCCCTAAAAAGCCATTAGTGTACCTTAAGAAGTTACATTGTACCATATGAAGGTACCCTATAAAGATCCTATTCTATGAAATTTTACAAATTATTATACATTATGATGACCTTATTGTACCCTATAAAGGTACCCCTTTAGTGTACCTTAAGAAGTTTCACATTACCTTATAAAGGTACCCTACAAAGCAAATCTTCTCTAAAATTTCACAAATTTCTATACCTTATGATGATCTTCTTATACCATATGAAGGTACCCTATTAATTTTGCACCATTTTAATTTTCCATGCATTTTCCAAAATTAGCTTCAAGTTGAAACCTATGAGTATCAGTACTAGGTTGTATGTTATAAAATCTAGTACACTAGTGTACCCTATAAATATCATTCATGTAGCCTACAAATATATATTCCAAATTTCAGCTAAAACTTTTCAACCTTCCAAATATAATCAAATCCTCTCCAAATAATTAATAACCTTAAAATGACCTTAAACTTATTATTTTTGGTGGGTTGAACATGATTATAGAACTATCATATCTACTTTAACATCTCAATGACTTATTATCTAAAAATTATACAAAATTCCATAGGAAACTTCTTATTATAATAATATACCCACGTACACAACATCTTCCAAACAACTCTCAAGATCAATAATATCCTTTTTATTTTGTATTTAACTAAGAAACATAAAACAATTTTAAACTCAAACCACTTATCAATGAATTATCATTCAATAATTCCAAACTTACTTGAGTTAACTTGATATAGGGAACAATGAAATTTTATAATAATACCATGCTTTCTATTAAAAATTAATTTGCATTCATACATTTATAGACTTTATCCTCTTGATACCACATTGAAAACCCATTAATTTTTCTCAACATTTTGACACTAAATGAGAATAAACACTTCTTTAACTCATCAAATCATTCATTTCTCAATAAATATATTTAAAAATTTTAAACCTATATAAAAACATATTCCTTCACATTAATATACATATTCTCATCCAAATTATTAAATTATTTCATAATGACTCTAAAAAACATGATGTCCCTCACATATTTACCCTTTTAATAACTCTATTTATATATAAACCCTCCCTTAATAAGGGATCTCCCCCGAATTTTAAAACACTTATTAATGGATTATATCTAATATAATTCACTCCCAATTTGTAAATATAATTTCTAAATACTTAAAGGAATAGACTAAATATATTTATATTTTCATTTTTATCCTCTTTTTAAAATAATTAACCAATGAACGATATATGAGAGGAGAATAAGAAAACATAACTTATCTATTTGAAGAGTTATTTCAAACTCCCAAAATCAACCTCATATTCTATTATGTATCATTAAGAAATAGTTTGGTGAATATATGAACATTTTTCTCCTTCCTAGGTAAAAGTTATAAATTTAATTCATTTATTTCCACAAGAACATTTATGAAGTGATATTATATATCAATGTTCTTTTATTTTGAATGTTGAACCATATTCCCTAAAATATTAATAAAACATGAATAATCACATCCAATTAGTAGAGGTGATTTCACTTCAACCTTGATATCTTTCAATTGTGTCTTCATCTACATAAATTAGTTTGTGCCATGATTGGATTTTATATATTATACCTTTATAGTTCTCAAGTTAATAGAACTATATTTCATTATGTTGCAAAAAATATACATTTCTCTACAGAAGAAAAATATATCAGATGCAGACATACAATCATCAACATAACTGACCTAGTCTATATATATATATATATATCAAGCTTCCATTTGTTATAATATTTTAAACCAAAACCCATTATTTATTTAATTCACTTAATAATCCTCTTTACAACAAAAAATTGAGCTACTTATGGTTTACTTTGAAACCTATAACAAACTGTAACAACATAGACAATATTTTTCCTTGAAACTATCAGGTAAAAAAGACTTCCAATCAGCTTACTAAATTATCTTAGATCCAATTCCTTTCCTTGAACATATTTGGACATCTTGGTTCACACTATTATTTTTATAAAAATTGGATTTTAATCCTCCACTACAAACCTTTTGATAAGTTCCTGGTCATCATTCTCATGAGAAAGAAAAATGTGATCCTTATATTGAGAAATTTATTGGAAAATAAAGTACCTCATCTCACAAAAAATGGGAATTTTAAATATCTTATTCATCTCTTTTGAAAAATCTTCACTAACTTATTCATCATTTCCATAAAAACAATTTAATTTTCATAAATAATACTAATGCGATATACCTCTTAATTAACTTTAATATAGATTTTTTTGTCCACCCTCCCTTTTTTAAATTTAAACTACTTCAACCAAGTGTCCAACATAGAATATCAAGATTTTAGGGATTGTTTCAGCCTATATAAATCCTTATTTAACCTAAAAACAAAATTCATGTCTTCTATGACCAAGAAAACACAAGGTTTCTCATTGTATACCTCATCTTCCAACTCACCATTTAAGAATTTTGCCTCGATATCCATTAGAAAAATATTTTATTACCTTCGAGAGGAAATAATAAGAAATATTATTATGGCCTCAAGCCTTAAAACTAGTTAAATGGTCTCATCAAATTTCACCCCTTCAACTTGTGAGTAGGCTTTACACATAATTTTTTCTTTGTTTCTTACAACTTCACCTATTTCATTAAAATTGTTTCTAATCACCTACTTTTTCCTAATAACGTTATTTTTTTGGGCATGGGAACTAACTCATGATTCTCATTCTTCTCAATGTAGTAAAATTATTCATTCATAGCATCAAATCACTCTTAATGCTTCAAGTATTATTCAACATATCTTGGGTAAACTTGAGAAAATAATGAGGTATATGATATTGAACTCAAAGTTCACCAAGTATGAACTTGTTTTCTATGATATTCAATTTAATTATGGACCTACACTTTTATTTTTACCATTGGATGAGATGTAGTGGGTTTCAGCTCATCACTTGAAATGGTTTAATCTTCTTCCCCAACCTATACATAAACTATTTTTTCTTCATTTTTAGAAAATTGATTATGTTGTTTAACAAAAATAGCATCATCATCACTATTAGAACTTTATTTTCCATGTGTAACTTCTTCTTTTAAATGTTCCATCTCCATAACATAAGCATTTCAAACAACCTTTTCTAGATTATTTTTTATAGCACTGGTATCCACTTATATTTGGAGGATATCTCGGGAATATTCCATCAATACCACTCTTCTCAAACTTACCAATATTGTAAAATTTAACTTTTATTACACATGGGATTACAAACACTCAATGATACTTCAAACATGGATTATTTTTATAATACATATCTGATAAGAACATATATGAATTTGGCCTATATAAATAATGATTTTTAAAATGGACATTTTCACCAATATCTTACCTTCAATCATATCGAGATGTATAATTCTTGATCAATATAATTCATTCCATCTCTACCATGATTATATTACATTGTTCACCCACACCATTTAGTTGTGGTTGTTATAGTTCACTAACTTCATGTCAAATTCCATTATTTTAAATATAAGAATAAAACATACCATTTATAAACTCATTTAAATTTTCTATCTGAATATTATTCTTATGAAAACCTCGTTAATTTCTACACTTATTCAAAAACTTTTAATTATTTTTAAGGCCCCTGAATTACGCTTCTTGAACATAACACAAGTAATGTGACTGAATTCATTAATAAAAAATTACTCATCTCCATTAGTTGATTTCATCCTCATTAGCCCATATAAATTTTGAATTATTTCTAAATGGAGAGTAGACTAAATATCCACCTTCTTGTGTAAAGTGTTAATAATATTCCCTTTTTTCATGTTGATAAAATCCAATATTTTACTCACTTTAGCATAGAAACATCAGAAACATTATATCCTCATGTGATCTTATTCATATTTTTTTGGATAAGGTGTCCAAGACTTCAATTCCAAAAAATATACTATTCTTATATTCTTAGATAACATGAGTTTCTAGAATCACTGACTTGAAATAATTTTCCTTTAGTCTATATTTCTATTATCTCAACTCTTCCATATTCTAGTGATAGTCAAATTTTATTTGATAATTTTTATTAGATTATAAGTATTTTATTCCCATAAATTATTTGTTTTATTCATTTGATGATTTTTTAAATTTTATATTCAATTTGGTAAATGAAAACAAAAAAAATAAATAAAATATTTTTTTATTAATTTTGGATTTTTACTAAGTGTTTGAATGGTATTGGTACTAAAATTATGTCCAAAAAGGGATAGCCCTCAACCAATGGGAGAAATCCATATAGTCACCCCATGGGGGTAGAAGTCTAAACAACCCATAGGGAGGGTTGACTGCATGCTAAAGAGGAAGAGCATAGGCCATGCATGGTTCACACACGAGCAAGTATACATCGATATATGGGGGTTAGATCTATGTGGTAGTGGGAGGAGAGGATCACCACCATGGGGAGATAGAGTGTTGTGGTAGGGGTCCTTTGACCCTATACAGAATCTTTTCCAAGCTAGTAGAGAAGAGACAATTATTAATAATATCAAATCCATTTATATCTTTTATGTCAGACATAACATTTTCTGGGGTACTATGCACTTACTAAAGCAATGTTGTTCTAGGATGAATCATGTGTCTTCATCCTTTCTTAAAATAATTTTTCTATCAATGCCATTGTTTCACCATATAACTACCATGGACTTTAATGGGGATCTTAGGTTACACTAAAACGTCAAACATCACTACATTTCAAGCTGTTCTTTGTGGTGTAGTTGGCCCCAAAGCTCAAAAAGATGAAGATAAGGCTATATTGTGGTCCTAAAATTTCAACATTCCCCCTATAGCCTGAGGTTGGAGAAGATGTTGTTGTCTCATAGTTGTAGATCCATGATGTAGAGGAGATATATATTTTATGATGAATATCGAATTGTAGTGTCCTCCTAAGAATACCCCATGTTTTCATAGAGAAAGAAAATGTATTATATTATGATGAAAAAAACTACCCCGTATGATTTTGGATATGTTATGGAGGTGTTTGAATTGTAATAACTAAGGTATGGGTTATAGATAAAGTTGTATCTATGGTTGGATATATATACCATCACTACGGGAAAAAGGGGTTTTTGCGATGGGTTATTTGCGACGGGGGTATTTTCCTGTCGCAAATAACCAGTTATTTGCGACGGGAAAATCTCACCCGTCACAAAAGGCTTGGCACGCAAAGCGCGCCAAACCGTGGGAAAGTTATTTACGACGGGTGGTAACCACCCGTCACAAATAACCGGCGGCGGTGAAAACTATTTGCGACAGGAATATACCCCGTCGCAAATACCCGGCGGCGGTAAAAACTATTTGCGATGAGAATATACCCCCCGTCGTAAATAGTATGTCGGCAGGTTAGTATTTGCGACGGGACCCGTTGCAAATAACTATTTAACCGTTGACCATGATAAATGCGGGCTCAAGTATTTGCAACGGGTCCCGTCACAAATACTACTATTAGCGACGGGATACCCGTCGCAAATACTCCCGTCGCAAATAATCTAACCTATAAATACCCCCACCCGTTTTTTTCCATTCATTCTCAACTTCTCACAAAACGTTATTTTTAGAGTTCACAGTTTCTTAAGTTTAATTTTTATTTCCAGATTTGATATTGATGTCTTCAACAATTATCGGAGATCAGCCTCAGATCAATTTTAAAGGTATTTATGTTCATTTTAATTTAATATTTAATTTAAATTTTTTATTAGTTTTATTTATTTTTAATTAGTTGTAATTTAATTGTGTTTATATTGTTTTGTTATTTAATAAATTTAAATTATTAGTATTAATTGTTCATAGTTAATGGTAATTAGTAGTAATTAATAATAATTTGAAATAATTAATAATAAAAAGGAATAATTAATAATAAATAGGAATAAACCTCCTCCATGCGCGCATTAACCTTTACAACTAAGCCATTTCATTTTTTATACATTTAATGATCTATCTATATATATATAGTTATGTTTATTAATATATTAATATAGATTTATATTAATATAAATATATTTGGTTATATAAATAAATAAATATATATATATTTATTCGTATATTAATATATATTTATTCTATATATATATATATGCAGTTATAAGTTTTTATTCGTATATTTATTTGTATATTAATTAATATATATTTATAAGCTTAGTTTCAAATAAATTTATAAAATATGGGTTTTTATGTATATGTATAAATAAATAAATAAATAAATAAATACATATATACAATAGATACACACACACACACACATATATATGTATAATTATGAATGAATACATAGGAATGAGGGGGTGAAAATCCACAGAGAATGTTAAAACGGCTATAACTTTTAATCCATAAGTCTTTTTCAACTCCACAACTAGTCAAATCAAAAAACATGAAACGATCTTCGATATGATATGTGGTACAGGCCAAACGGACATTCGGATCGGATGTTATAGCCGTTTAAATGTTAAAATGACCATAACTTCTAATCCAGAAGTCTGTTTTAGCTCCACAATCAGTAAAATCGATGAAAATTAAACGATCTTCGATATGATATATGGTATAGGTTTATCGGACATCGGGAGTAGAAGTTATAGCTGTTTAAACGGTGAAAAACTAGGGTACCCCGACTAAAAACTCAGTTTTGGAGGCCTTCTGGGCCTTTTTTGGCCTTGAAAAAACATTGGACGGGTTACACCCGTCCATAGCGCTGTAGAGCTCGTCGCAGTCTTCGATTTGATATGCTGTGGAGCTCAAACGGAGTCCTGGATCAAAAGTTATGGCCATTTGAAGTTTGGGTTTCATTTTTAACTTATTTTCCATCTTTCATTAATTTTTTTATTTTTTTTATATTCAAAGAGTAATTAAATGACTATTAATTGATAAAAATTACATAATTACTAATTAAAAATATTTTTTAATTTATTTTATAATCCTCTTTTACTGAACATCTTAAACATTCATATTTGATTTTCATTCTGCCTTTCTAAAACATATTTAAAAAATAAATATTTGATTTATATCAATAGAAATAGGTTTATTTATTTATATAATAATAAATAATTTTTTAATTTTTTTTTATTTTTTTATTATTATTTGCGACGGGAATATATTCCCGTCGCAAATACCCGCTTCAAAGCAACCATTTGCGACGGGAATATGACCCGTCGCAAAAGATTTTTAAAAAAAAATAGAAACCTATTTGCGACGGGCCAATTTCCCATCGCAAATAAGTGTTTTTGCGACGGGCCCGTCGCAAAAAAAAATTAGTTGCGACGACGTTTTCTGCAACGGGCGATTTGCGACGGGGCCCCGTCGCAAAAGGCTATTTGCGACGGGATCCCGTCGCAAATGACCCATCGCAAATATCTATATTTCCCGTAGTGAATATATAAGGCCCAACCTTAAACGTTACTTAATCATGAGTTATTTCAAGAAATACACATGGAGGATCTTTTTAGGTTTAGAGTTTTAGAGAATTAGGACATAACTATTACATCTCAAAGATTACAAAGTAGACACATCTACTCAGCTTCAATTTTTTTCACAAAAATAAAAACTCTTGAACAAAAGAGTCATGTCTAATTCCTTTTTTTAGATAGCCTGACATTTCCTTGATCCTATCCTTGACCCTATTCAACTTTACGTCCTGTGAAAAACATTTCAAAAAAAAACTTGGGATGAGCATAAAAAGCTTAGTAAGGGTTATAACAATACGAAAAGAAAACATTAGTCCATGTATACATAAGAATCAATAAAATCATTCTTTACTAATGAAACATAAGCAATTTAACATACCTCATGAAATCATAAGATTTAAGAATAACTCATAGAAATCATAATACATAAAGGTAACTTGAGGCATTCATAACATTCATACATAGGGAGTAACCCTCATGGTTACGTTTGGAATACCCATCACAGTATATTCCCTAAATCTCTTTGGAGAAACCTTAGCGTTTAACTCCTTCGCATTACCCAATGCATTAGAGAGCTATATCGGGATCACCCGCCCTTAGTTTATCACGGAACCACTAGTATTCATAAATAATTCCAAAGAACCATAACATAATCATAAGACATAACTTAAGCATAAAGTAAATACAACAATCCCACATTGCAATAACCATATAACATTTTAAGATATTGAAATAATGAATCCATTCTAAAAACCATTTTCAAAACAATTTAAAACATTTAATAAAGATATTTTTGAATCAACGAGTCCCATACCACTTTGAAGCTTTTAAAATTTTATACCGTTAATATCCATATAATTAAATCCTTAAAAACATTTTTAAAACATGGATATTAATGAGAAATATTTGTAAGAATAAATCATTAAAACATTTAAAACAATATTTTAGTTAAAGGGTTTTTAACAAAATGGGAGACACTTGAATAGAATAATTGAGGAATAACATTTTATAAGAACTTTATAATATCATGAGAATAAAGGGATTCATGATATAATATTGCAAAGGACAGTATATACACCATATAAGGGTAAATTGGTTCATAACAACAATGAAGTCTCAATAGAAATGTAAAATGAGATGGAATCCCTTATAAAGAAGGTATCCTTAAATTAAGGACAAATCAATCTCATAATTATGTGTGACAAATATAAATACACCCAATATAAGTGGATATTATTTGTAAAACAATCAGAGGTCATTCACACATATTCATAGGATGACATATTCAATAACTACAACTTGAACCCAAAGAAATTGAAATTGGGTTAAGAAGTTCCTTTGGTAAAATTCGACAGCCAAACGGTGTCACCTTAAAATTCATAAAATGAATTGATGAGAGAGGAAATGGCATCTAATCACTTGGAAATAAAATTTACATCAATAAGGATATATAAGAAAATATCCCAACATAAGAAGATAACATAAAGAAGTCTTTTTAAAAAGAGAAGGGTGAAAGGTTCCCTTACCGACTTGGGTAACTTTCAAAACGTACACCCCATGAAAGAAGAACTATATAACAATGATGTAAATACTCATAAACAAAATTATATTACACAAAGATTAGAATAATGGAAATTACATAAACTGTAGAGACCCAAAGCTTGACATATATTGACATTACATTACTTTTGCGGAATACGTAGTACATAAAAAAAACACACACACAAGGATCATAATAGTTTAGTGTCTTTGGAAACTCAGAACGTAATCTTCTAATCGTGGTGAAAGATCTTCAATATCTCCCATAAAGATCTTTCCTTTTTTTCCTAAAACCTTTCTTTATATACTGGGGAAAAGAAAACATAAAAGGGTGAGCTCAAATGCTCAGTAAGGGTAAACAAAAGAAAAATCAATCACATCATATTCATAAGAACATAACTTTTGGAAATCTTAACCTGGAAAAGAGAGCATAATTTCATAACATGGGATAAATCATAGTAGTGAAATGAAATCCCAATAATCATAACTTAAAACCTGAAACTTTGTGGCATACACAAATAATCATAGAGAATCATTTCTTGTTAGTCAAGACTCACTGCCAAGACTATCTTAGTGGACAAAGTCCCATTCTAAACCGAGTTACCCTCGTTTCAGTCCTGCTTCACTGAACCGGTATAACCTACCGTTCCAGCCATGTCTATCTCATGAGATATAAAATCTTTACCCAATACATTGGAGGGAGATATAGGTCCCACCCATCTTATAATGAATCCTTTCTTATGTCTGCCACATAATCATAAATCATACATCATCGCATAACACATGTAACAAAAATGAGATTCTTGAAACATCATGACATCATAAAACAAATCATATAAGGTAAATGACTTCATAAAAATAATTCCCTCACAACATAATCAAATAAATGTAATAATAGGGATAAAAACAGAACCCTTTATTCTCTTAGATGGAAAATAATTTTGATAAAACACATGAACTCCATTCTTGAGGAAAATATCCTTTCTTATTCAAAAACATTTTTCTTTTCTTAACATGTCATACAATTATAAACTAAAATAAGTTGATTAAAAATAAACTTGAAAATTTGTAAAGGAAGCTTCTTGGAAATAATGTTTTAAAAATCCATTCATGTCGTATAATTTAAAAAAAATTCTTCGTACTTTTGTCGGAAAAGTCAAAAAGTACCTCGTACGAAAAAACGACAAAAGATTCCTTTCATATTCATTACTAAAAACTCACTGAAGGGTAAAATTGGATTTAAACTATTGTAAGTGGATGGAAATAATATTACATATTGAGGGAACATGGATGTGGATGATAAAATACACCCCAGTAAATACCAAAGTATAAACAATCTCGGATAAAAATGAGATTGTGATATTTCCCTTACCTTAGGTCCGACTTGCTTTGTAAGTGTCTGAACCTCCTGTATAATGATTTAAATAATGTTATTGACTTATTACAGAATCATATGCATTGTTATTATATCATATATGGTTCACTTATGACTTTATATTACCCGTTCTTTTGTAAATTCCATGTTAAAGAAGCATTTTGGGTAAAATCGTTTCATTTATCGTAGGTGTTTGGACTTGTTGTTCTTGACATTATTATTACTTATATCATGATTTAATTACTTCCAAAATATAAAGTATGATTTATATATCATATATATTCAGTATATATATATATATATATATATATATAATAGATAGATAAATGAAATGAAACACACCGTTCAAGGAGACGGTAGTCCGTACGTACGCATGAACGCTGCTTTCCTTTCCTTATTGTCTTGAATGGAAGTAAGTAGATGATATATATATATATATACATAAATCCAGTAGATTTACCATTTCATATATTCCATTATTATTATATATACTTTATATTCATTCTGGAATGGTTAACATGGATAATGAATCTCATCGCATCGTGGAGACGGTAGTTCGTACGTACGCACGAGCGATGATATCATTCCCATGGTCGTGGAATTGTGTTAAAGTTTATGTATACTATTTCAGTATCAATATCACTTTATAATAATCATATATAGTTACTCATTACACCATTATACCCATCCTATTAAGGTGGTAGCGGAAAATAGATTACACCGCGGCGTGGAGACGGTATTCCGTACGTACGCACGCGCGGTGATTTCCTTTTTCCGTAGGATGGATAGAAGGTTAATTAGAGTTGTTTCATATTTATAATAACATATCAGTATATAGGAAATACTGATGTTATTACTTTATCATGAAAAAATTAAAGAAGAATAAGTTGAAGAATAAAGAAATTGAAAAAGATCGGTAATGGATATTACCTCTTTTTGACGCGCCTTTTCTTAACCTCCACTTAAAGAACTAAGGATGGTCTCTGAAGAAGACCAGGACCTCTAGGATGATACTAGGGAAGTGGATAAGAGATTTTGGCAGGGGTTGGCCGAGCTTGAAAGCTCAAAGTTGTGTGAGGAAGAGAGGGAGGAGGTTCCCTTTTATAAGGGAGGAGAGGGGCACCTTTGGAATAACTAAAAATATTATTTTATTATAAAGTCAATATCGGTTTTAAATATCTCCAAATTGATTTATTTCGAGGCTAAGGTGGGGATAGGTCGAAATCCTCTCATCCAATAGGATTTAGACAAGTTTAGGTTATTATTTTAACCTTATCAATTAGATTTAACACTAAGTTAAATAATTTAACTTTTACCGTGTCTTTTTGTTTTCTTACACTATATGGTTAATAAACTTACCATAACAAGCCACACGAACCCCAAGTTGTTTATTATTAATATATATATCCTTATTTAAGTCATTTGGCCGAACCTTAGATTTTTATGAATTAAATAACAATTAATAATATAATATTTGTTTTAAAACCTATTTTATGTCAATTTTGACACTATTTAGTAATTGATATTTGTTAAACTCATAACAGAATGATAAGTTCGAAAAAAGTTAATTAAATCAATAAAACCATGTCATATTATCCTGGAAAATTAGTGTAATTCATAAAAAGTCTTAAATTACATTTATTTTGGTATTTATAACATCAATTATGTCAATATTTCATTAATAAGATAATTACTACATCATCTTTGTGTCATAAATAAATTAAATTATTTGATATCTAAAAATTACAAATAAAATACCATTATGTAGGAAATATTTTTAGATTTATAATGAATATTTACAATCGAATTTATCCCATGTATAACCCTATATTAAAAATGTTTTAGTAAATAAACTTTGATTTTAACTCTTTTAACTCTTCTTTGAATTAAATAATAATAAATGTCCTAATCTAATTCAAGTGGGCCTAAATGGTCATATTTTATTCCTAGATTTGTTTTTGGTCAAATTACACTTGTCCAATAGAATTAGGACATGTGTTAGGGTAATAATAATATCATTTCTACCCTTAATTACCCTATTTACTTTTAACCGTGGTAAATAAAAGTAAAAAGTTACTATTCACCAAAAAATTATTTTCATCTCATTGAACAACATTTTACTTACTGACATCAACCGTGTCTCTCGGATTTTTGAAATTCCATTCATAGAAGCGGTAAAATTAAGTTTTATGAAAAATTCAGTTTTTTAACTACCACTTAGTAGTTTCACTATTCATCAAAAATTGATGTTTTTCAGAACAATGCCAAAATTTCATCCTAAGCTATATTTCAAATTCCGAATTCAAAAATGAAGTCTACATTACCAAATTCATAACATAGAAGTTGCATTAAATAATTTTATAATTAAATCCCACTGTTAAAACAAATAGCGTGTTTTTAAGAAACAATATCTATCAAAAGATTGACACTTGTTTATGTCTGGTTTAAATGTGAAATTACATCCAATGACCAAAATTGTATTAAATTGTAAAAATATATTCTAAATATACTTTAAAACCACTCAAATTATTAATTTATCACTATTAATTATTTCGATTAAAAAAGTTGTTTTTAATTATAAATTAGTAATTTTCACTATTCATCAAAATATGAAAGTTATCCGAAAAGTACCAAAATTTCACCTTAGGCTAAATTCGATACTTCAAATCCAAAAATGAAGTTCATTTTGAGAGCTAAAATTTCTAAAATTTTAAAAGGTGGTTATTACTATTCATAACGGCTAGTTATAATAATATTTTAATAGCATATCGTTGTTTAGTGAAACTCGGTATTGCGTACTACACACGCTATCGAGGAACGTCGCGATTGCGTGTAATTCAAGGAAAGTCAAGGATGTGTGTTGTGCAAGCTGCTTTTGATGTAGCGTACAACACAATACATTAATAAAATTAAAAAGAATATTTTTCATAAAATCTCGGGCTGTTACATTCTACCCCCCTTAAAATGAATTTCACCCTCGAAATTCGTCGGGGTTATAAATGGTTTACTACTTGATAGTTTCTTTAATAGAAACCCACATCGTAAAAAGGAATACCAAAACCAATCTTTAAAAACAAAAGTATGAAACGTAACGGTTACCCAAATAAACCAATCACTAGGTTTCCACATAGGTGAAAATATGGATATGGAAGAAAAATCTAACCATCATGTTCTGATGGAGAGTGGTAGAGAACATGGCTATGGAAAAGCCAACAATCACAAATCCATAAATTTGTGACGATCTAAGGTACCATCTGATTAATCAGATATAAGAGCACTAGGACAACATTTTTGGTTTTCAAGATCGTTTCCCTAAAGTTAAAGAATTTGAATTAGAATAAATACTTACTTTATTTTGGTACAATCTCACTGTTGTTTGTGCCTTGAACAATTTCCACTTCATCTCTTAAATAAATGAAGTTGAATTTGTTATTCGTGAAGTGTTAGCAGATCATGTGATAGAATGATAGGTCATTCCATCTGTCTCAATCAAAAGTTATTATATATACATAAGTCATTCTATAGTGAGATTAATCATATATGGTTCCTAAATTGGACTTATACTTCATATATCATACTGCTTAATATAATAAAACTAGTTTCTACTAAACAGGGACTTCCTGTAGGCCAGTGGTAGGCAATAAAGGCCAGTCGCACTTAGGTTGTGGGTTCGATTCCTACAGCCTTGTCCGACGCGATGGGTTGTCGCCCGTCCTGTAGGTTGTCCTTTTTCTAAAACTATATTACTATAACATCCCATCAATAATATCTAAAAAAGTTCTATCCTTAAACAACACTAACTTATGTCCAACATAGTCCATTCCAATCTTTAGGCTTATCCAAAATACTACAGTCCACTCTCATAATATAGTGAAAACAATTACCAGAGATTTAATAGCATCGTTGATCCCCATATATCATAAGATATGTCTTTTTGGTCACATTCCAAACATTCAAAGGCCTTAATCATGAATTCTCTTGAATACCCATTGAACCTTAGTAAAAACATGAATGCATTTAAAAGTTAACACTTTCCACATACCAAAATCCTCAAAATTATATATACTCAAACCATGATATCACTTATTCCTTATATCTATCATGAGCTCATGAATACTGTAAAACATTTCATTTTCTCCTTATCCCTTCATTATGGGCATATGATCTACTTTCGAAAATATTTGAATCACTTTTCATGGTTACAGGTACCTTAAAATTATTGAAAACCACAATAGACCAATACATAAATATTTCAATACACCATAAAAGTACCTCAACAACATTATTCCTGAATACCAATACATAAACACTTCAGTCCATCCACTTCAATGATTGTCCTGGAAGAAGTGCTTCCTTGATTTATAAGTAACTTTTTAGGTCAGGTCATTGAGTTGGGTAATGCCCATGTTCTCCACAAATAAGACATTGAACTCCATAACAGTCTGTCACTCTATGACCCTTTTCTCCACACAGATAACATCGGTCCCTCCATTTGAGGTATTCCTCAAGGTTCTTCTTCCCTTCTTTAGAAATCTCAATCTTCCTTTCTTTATGCTCCTCAACATGTGAACATGCATAATAGTTTATCTTCCTCTTCTTTGATGAATTAGGCATACCAGTAAATTTCACCTTGTTAATCATATATCGCGATGACTGATTTGGCATACTCACAAGATCTTTCTCTCTAGGAATTACACAATTTTTTTGCTCATAGTCACCAATTTGTCCATTGGATTCAATGTTAACCGAATTCCTTCCAGTTCCCTCCATTAACTAAAACACAAAAAGAATCTTGTGAGAGGCAAAAATCATGCTAGGGAAAACAACATAGTAAAGGGGGAGTACCCTTAATATCTAACATCTTAGGTTAAATTCTAATATCGTTAGCACAATTATAGGACTATAACCTATACGTATACTTAACCTTAGGGACATCCCTTGACATACCTTAGAAATATCTCTTGGGATCTCACTAACGTTTTCACATCCTAGTTTCCAAAGGGTGACTAAACATTTCCTCTAATACCAACTGTAGAGACCCAAAGCTTGACGTACATTGACATTAAATTACTTTTGCGGAATACGTAGTACATAACAAAAACACACACACACGAATCGTAATATTTTAGTGTCTTTGGAAACTCGGAACGTAATCTTCTAATCGTGGTGAAAGATCTTCAATATCTCCCATAAAGATCTTCCCTTTTTTTTATAAAACCTTTCTTTATATCCCGGGGAAAAGAAAACATAAAAGGGTGAGCTCAAATTCTCAGTAAGGGCAAACAAAAGAAAAATCAATCACATCATATTCATAAGAACATAACTTTTGGAAATCTTAACCTGGAAAAGAGAGCATAATTTCATAACATGGGATAAATCATAGTAGTGAAATGAAATCCCAATAATCATAACTTAAAACCTGAAACTTTGTGGCATACACAAATAATCATAGAGAATCATTTCTTGTTAGTCAAGACTCACTGCCAAGACTATCTTAGTGGACAAAGTCCCATTCTGAACCGAGTTACCCTCGTTTCAGTCCTGCTTCACTGAACCGGTATAACCTACCATTCTAGCCATGTATATCTCATGAGATATAAAATCTTTACCCAATACATTGGAGGGAGATATAGGTACCACCCATCTTATAATGAATCCTTTCTTATGTGTGCCACATAATCATAAATCATACATCATCGCATAACACATTTAACAAAAATGGGATTCTTGAAACATCATGACATCATAAAACAAATCATATAAGGTAAATGACTTCATAAAAATAATTCCCTCACAACATAATCAAATCAATGTAATAATAGGGATAAAAACAGAACCCTTTATTATCTTAGATGGAAAATAATTTTGATAAAACACTTGAACTCCATTCTTGAGGAAAATATCCTTTCTTCTTCAAAAACAATTTTCTTTTCTTAACATGTCATACAATTATAAACTAAAATAAGTTGATTAAAAATAAACTTGAAAACTTGTAAAGTAAGCTTCTTGGAAATAATGTTTTAAAAATCCATTCATGTCGTATAAGTTTAAAAAAAAAATTCTTCGTACTTTTGTCGGAAAAGTCAAAAAGTACCTCGTACGAAAAAACGACAAAAGATTCCTTTCATATTCATTACTAAAAACTCGTCGAAGGGTAAAACTGGATTTAAACTATTGTAAGTGGATGGAAACAATATTACATATTGTGGGAACATGGATGTGGATGATAAAATACACCCCAGTAAATACCAAAGTATAAACAATCTCGGATAAAAATGAGATTGTGATATTTCCCTTACCTTAGGTCCGACTTGCTTTGTAAGTGTCTGAACCTCCTGTATAATGATTTAAATAATGTTATTGACTTATTACAGAATCATATTCATTTTTATTATATCATATATGGTTCACTTATGACTTTATATTACCCGTTCTTTTGTAAATTCCATGTTAAAGAAGCATTTTGGGTAAAATCATTTCATTTATCGTAGGTGTTTGGACTTGTTGTTCTTGACATTATTATTACATATATCATGATTTACTTACTTCCAGAATATAAAGTATGATTTATATATCATATATATTCAGTATATATATATATATATAATAGATAGATAAATGAAATGAAACACACCGTTCATGGAGACGGTAGTCCGTACGTACGCATGAACGCTGCTTTCCTTTCCTTATTGTCTTGAATGGAAGTAAGTAGATGATATATATATATATATATACATAAATCCAGTAGATTTACCATTTCATATATTCCATTATTATTATATATACTTTATATTCATTCTGGAATGGTTAACATGGATAATGAATCTCATCGCGTCGTGGAGACGGTAGTCCGTACGTACGCACGAGCGATGATATCGTTCCCATGGTCATGGAATTGTGTTAAATTGTATGTATACTATTTCAGTATCAATATAACTTTATAATAATAATATATAGTTACTCATTACACCATTATACCCATCCTATTAAGGTGGTGGCGGAAAATAGATTACACCACGGCGTGGAGACGGTATTCCATACGTACGCACGTGCGGTGATTTCCTTTTTCCGTAAGATGGATAGAAGGATAATTAGAGTTGTTTCATATTTATAATAACATATAAGTATATAAGAAATACTTATGTTATTACTTTATAATGAAACAATTAAAGAAGAAGACGTTGAAGAAGAAAGAAATTGAAAAAGATCGGTAATGGATATTACCTCTTTATGACACACCTTTTCTTAACCTCCACTTAAAGAACTAAGGATGGTCTTTGAAGAAGACCAGGACCTCTAGGATGATACTAGGGAAGTGGATAAGAGATTTTGGTAGGGGTTGGCAGAGCTTGAAGGCTCAAAGTTGTGTGAGGAAGAGAGGGAGGAGGTTCCCTTTTATAAGGGAGGAGAGGGGCACCTTTGGAATAACAAAAAATATTATTTTATTATAAAGTCAATATCAGTTTTAAATAGCTCCAAATTGATTTATTTCGAGGATAAGGTGGGGATGGGTCGAAATCCTCTCATACAATAGGATTTAGACAAGTTTAGGTTATTATTTTAACCTTATCAATTAGATTTAACACTAAGTTAAATAATTTAACTTTTATCGTGTCTTTTTGTTTTCTTACACTATATGGTTAATAAACTTACCATAACAAGCCACACGAACCCCAGGTTGTTTATTATTAATATATATATCCTTATCTAAGTCATTTTGCAGAACCTTATATTTTTAGGAATTAAATAACAATTAATAATATAATATTTGTTTTAAAAACTATTTTCTGTCAATTTTGACACTATTTAGTAATTGATTTTTGTGAAAATCATAACAGAATGGTAAGTTCGAAAAAAGTTAATTAAATAAATAATACCATGTCATATTATCCTAGAAAATTAGTGTAATTCATAAAAAGTCTTAAATTACATTTATTTTGGTATTTATAACATCAATTATGTCAATATTTCATTAATAAGATTATTACTGCATCATCTTTGTGTCATAAATAAATTATATTATTTGATGTCTAAAAATTACAAATAAAATACCATTATGTAGGAACTCTTTTTAGCTTTCTAATGAATATTTACAATCGAATTTATCCCATGTATAACAATATATTAAAAATGTTTTAGTAAATAAACTTTGATTTTAACTCTTTTAACTCTTCTTTGAATTAAATAATAATAAATGTCCTAATCTAATTCAAGTGGGCCTAAATGGTCATATTTTATTCCTAAGTTTGTTTTTGGTCAAATTACACTTGTCCAATAGAATTAGGACATGTGTTAGGGTAATAATAATATCATTTCTACCCTTAATTACCCTATTTACTTTTAACCGTGGTAAATAAAAGTAAAAAGTTACTATTCACCAAAAAATTATTTTCATCTTATTGAACCACATTTTACTTACTGACATCAACCGTGTCTCTCGGATTTTTGAAATTCCATTCACAGAAGCGGTAAAATTAAGTTTTATGAAAAATTCAGTTTTTTAACTACCACTTAGTAGTTTCACTATTCATCAAAAATTGATGTTTTTCAAAACAATGCCAAAATTTCATCCTAAGCTATATTTCAAATTCCGAATTCAAAAATGAAGTCTACTTTACCAAATTCATAAAATAGAAGTTGAATTAAATAATTTTATAATTAAATCCCGCTGTTAAAACAAATAGCGTGTTTTTAAGAAACAATATCTATCAAAAGATTGACACTTGTTTATGTCTGGTTTAAATGTGAAATTACATCCAATGACCAAAATTGTATTAAATTGTAAAAATATATTCTAAATATACTTTAAAACCACTCAAATTATTAATTTATCACTATTAATTATTTCGATTAAAAAAGTTGTTTTTAATTATAAATTAGTAATTTTCACTATTCATCAAAATATGAAAGTTATCCGAAAAGTACCAAAATTTCACCTTAGGCTAAATTCGATACTTCAAATCCAAAAATGAAGTTCATTTTGAGAGCTAAAATTTCTAAAATTTTAAAAGGTGGTTATTACTATTCATAATGGCTAGTTATAATAATATTTTAATAGCATATCGTTGTTTAGTGAAACTCGGTATTGCATACTACACACGCTATCGAGGAAGGTCGCGATTGCGTGTAATGCAAGGAAAGTCAAGGATGTGTGTTGTGCAATCTCCTTTTGATGTAGCGTACAACACAAGACATTAATAAAATTAAAAAGAATATTTTTCATAAAATCTCGGGTTGTTACATTCTACCCCCCTTAAAATGAATTTCGCCCTCGAAATTCGTCAGGGTTATAAATGGTTTACTACTTGAAAGTTTCTTTAATAGAAACCCACATCGTAAAAAGGAATACCAAAACCAATCTTTAAAAACAAAAGTATGAAACGTAACGGTTACCCAAATAAACCAATCACTGGGTTTCCACATAGGTGAAAATATGGATATGGAAGAAAAATCTAACCATCATGTTGTGATGGAGAGTGGTAGAGAACATGGCTATGGAAAATCCAACAATCACAAATCCATAAATTTGTGACGATCTAAGGTACCATCTGATTAATCAGATATAAGAGCACTAGGACAACATTTTTGGTTTTCAAGATCGTTTCCCTAAAGTTAAAGACTTTGAATTAGAATAAATACTTACTTTATTTTGGTACAATCTCACTGTTGTTTGTGCCTTGAACAATTTCCACTTCATCTCTTAAATAAATGAAGTTGAATTTGTTATTCGTGAAGTGTTAGCAGATCATGTGATAGAATGATGGGTCATTCCATCTATCTCAATCAAAAGTTATTAAATATACATAAGTCATTCTATAGTGAGATTAATCATATATGGTTCCTAAAATGGACTTATACTTCATATATCATACTGCTTAATATAATAAAACTAGTTTCTACTAAACATGGACTTCCTGTAGGCCAGTGGTAGGCGATAAAGGCCAGTCACACTTCGGTTGTGGGTTCGATTCCTACAGCCTTGTCCGACGCGATGGGCTGTCGCCCATCCTGTAGGTTGTCCTTTTTCTAAAACTATATTACTATAACATCCCATCAATAATATCTAAAAAAGTTCTATCCTTAAACAACACTAACTTATGTCCAACATAGTCCATTCCAATCTTTAGGCTTATCCAAAATACTACAGTCCACTCTCATAATATAGTTAAAACAATTACCAGAGATTTAATACCATCGTTGATCCACATATATCATAAGATATGTCTTATTGGTCACATTCCAAACATTAAAAGGCCTTAATCATGCATTCTCTTGAATACCCATTGAACCTTAGTAAAAACATGAATGCATTTAAAAGTTAACACTTTCCACATACCAAAATCCTCAAAATTCTATATACTCAAACCATGATATGACTTATTCCTTATATCAATCATGAGCTCATGAATACTGTCAAACATTTCATTTTCTCCTTATCCCTTCGTTATGGGAATATTATCTACTTTCGAAAATATTTGAATCACTTTTCATGGTTACCGGTACCTTAAAATTATTGAAAACCACAATATACCAATACATAAATATTTCAATACACCATAAAAGTACCTCAACAACACTATTCCTGAATACCAATACATAAACACTTCAGTCCATCCACTTCAATGATTGTCCTTGAAGAAGTCCTTCCTTGATTTAGAAGTAACTTTTTAGGTCAGGTCATTGAGTTGGGTAATGCCCATGTTCTCCACAAATAAGACATTGAACTCCATAACAGTCTGCCACTCTATGACCCTTTTCTCCACACAGATAACATCGGTCCCTCCATTTGAGGTATTCCTCAAGGTTCTTCTTCCCTTCTTTAGAAATCTCAATCTTCCTTTCTTTATGCTCCTCAACATGCGAACATGCATAATAGTTTATCTTCCTCTTCTTTGATGAATTAGGCATACCACTAAATTTCACCTTGTTAATCATATATCGTGATGACTAATTTGGCATAATCACAAGATCTTTCTCTCTAGGAATTACACATTTTTTTTCTCATAGTCACCAATTTGTCCATTGGATTCAATGTTAACCGAATTCCTTCTGGTTCCCTCCATTAACTAAAACACAAAAAGAATCTTGGGAGAGGAAAAAATCATGCTAGGGAAAAAAACATAGTAAAGGGGGAGTACCCTTAATATCTAACATCTTAGGTTAAATTCTAAGATCTTTAGCGCAATTATAGGACTATAACCTATACGTATACTTAACCTTAGGGACATCCCTAGACATACATTAGAAATATCTCTTGGGATCTCACTAACGTTTTCACATCCTAGTTTCCAAAGGTTGACTAAACATTTCCTCTGATCCCAACTGTAGAGACCCAAATCTTGACATACATTGACATTACATTACTTTTGCAGAATACGTAGTACATAACAAAAACACACACACAAGAATTGTAATAGTTTAGTGTCTTTGGAAACGCGGAACATAATCTTCTAATCGTGGTGAAAGATCTTCAATATCTTCCATAAAGATCTTCTATTTTTTTATAAAACCTTTCTTTTATATCCCGGGGAAAATAAAACATAAAAGGGTGAGCTCAAATGCTCAGTAAGGGTAAACAAAAGAAAAATCAATCACATCATATTCATAAGAACATAACTTTTGGAAATTTTAACCTGGAAAAGAGAGCATAATTTCATAACATGGGATAAATCATAGTAGTGAAATGAAATCCCAATAATCATAACTTAAAACATGAAACTTTGTGGCATACACAATGAATCATAGAGAATCATTTCTTGTTATTCAAGACTCATTGTCAAGACTATCTTAGTGGACAAAGTCCCATTCTGAACCGAGTTACCCTCGTTTCAGTCCTGCTTCACTGAACCGGTATAACCTACCATTCTAGCCATGTCTATCTCATGAGATATAAAATCTTTACCCAATGCATTGGAGGTAGATATAGGTCCCACCCATCTTATAATGAATCCTTTCTTATGTGTGCCACATAATCATAAATCATACATCATCGCATAACACATGTAACAAAGTTGGGATTCTTGAAACATCATGACATCATAAAACAAATCATATAAGGTAAATGACTTCATAAAAATAATTCCCTCACAACATAATCAAATCAATGTAATAATAGGGATAAAAATAGAACCATTTATTATCTTATATGGGAAATAATTTTGATAAAACACTTGAACTCCATTCTTGAGAAAAATATCCTTTCTTCTTCAAAAACACTTTTCTTTTCATAAAATGTCATAAAATTATAAACTAAAAGAAGTTGATTAAAAATAAACTTGAAAAATTGTAAAGGAATCTTCTTGGAAATAATTTTTTAAAAATCTATTCATGCCGTATAAGTTAAAAAAAACATTCTTCGTACTTTTGTCGGAAAAGTCAAAAAGTACCTCGTACGAAAAAACGACAAAAGATTCCTTTCATATTCATTACTAAAAACTCACCGAAGGGTAAAATTGGATTTAAACTATTGTAAGTGGATGGAAATAATATTACATATTTAGGGAACATGGATGTGGATGAAAAAATACACCCCAGTAAATACCTAAGTATAAACAATCTCGGATAAAAATGAGATTGTGATATTTCCTTTACCTTAGGTCCGACTTGCTTTGTAAGTGTCCGAACCTCCTGTATAATGATTTAAATAATGTTATTGACTTATTACAGAATCATATTCATTGTTATGATATCATATATGGTTCACTTATGACTTTATATTACCCGTTATTTTGTAAATTCCATGTTAAAGAAGCGTTTTGGGTAAAATCGTTTCATTTATCGTAGGTGTTTGGACTTGTTGTTCTTGAAATTATTATTACTTATATCATGATTTACTTACTTCCAGAATATAAAGTATGATTTATATATCATAAATATTCAGTATATATATATATATAATAGATAGATAAATGAAATGAAACACACCGTTCATGGAGACGGTAGTCCGTACGTACGCATGAACGCTGCTTTCCTTTCCTTATTGTCTTGAATGGAAGTAAGTAGATGATATATATATATATATACATAAATCCAATAGATTTACCATGTCATATATTCCATTATTATTATATATACTTTATATTCATTCTGAAATGGTTAACATGGATAATGAATCTCATCGCGTCGTGGAGACGGTAGTCCGTACGTACGCACAAGCGATGATATCGTTCCCATGGTCATGGAATTGTGTTAAAGTGTATGTATACTATTTTAGTATCAATATCACTTTATAATAATCATATATATTTACTCATTACACCATTATACCCATCCTATTAAGGTGGTGGTGGAAAATAGATTACACCACGGCGTGGAGACGGTATTAGGTACGTACGCACGCGCGGTGATTTCCTTTTTCCGTAGGATGGATAGAAGGTTAATTAGAGTTGTTTCAAATTTATAATAACATATCAGTATATAAGAAATACTGATGTTATTACTTTATCATGAAACAACTAAAGAAGAAGAAGTTGAAGAAGAAAGAAATTGAAAAAGATCGGTAATGGATATTACCTCTTTTTGACGCGCCTTTTCTTAACCTCCACTTAAAGAACTAAGGATGGTATTTGAAGAAGACCAGGAACTCTAGGATGATACTAGGGAAGTGGAGAAGATATTTTGGCAGGGGTTGTCCGAGCTTGAAGGCTCAAAGTTATGTGAGGAAGAGAGGGAGGAGGTGCCCTTTTATAAGGGAGGAGAGGGACACCTTTGGAATAACTAAAAATATTATTTTATTATAAAGTCAAGATCGGTTTTAAATAGCTCCAAATTGATTTATTTCGAGGCTAAGGTGGGGATGGGTCTAAATCCTCTCATCCAATAGGATTTAGACATGTTTAGGTTATTATTTTAACATTATCAATTAGATTTAACTCTAAGTTAAATAATTTAACTTTTACCGTGTCTTTTTGTTTTCTTACACTATATGGTTAATAAACTTACCATAACAATCCAAAAGAACCCAAAGTTGTTTTTTATTAATATATATATCCTTATCTAAGTCATTTGGCTGAACTTTAGATTTTTAGGAATTAAATAACAATTAATAATATAATATTTGTTTTAAAAACTATTTTATGTCAATTTTGACACTATTTAGTAATTGATTTTTGTGAAACTCATAACAGAATGATAAGTTAGAAAAAGGTTAATTAAAACAATAAATAAATTTCATATTATCCTATAAAATTAGTGGAATTCATAAAAAGTCTTAAATTACATTTATTTGGTTATTTATAACATCAATTATGTCAATATTTCATTAATAAGATAATTACTACATCATCTTTGTGTCATAAATAAATTAAATTATTTGATGTCTAAAAATTACAAATAAAATACCATTATGTAGGAAAGCTTTTTATCTTTCTAATGAATATTTAAAATATAATTTATCCTATGTATAACCCAATATTAAAAATGTTTTATTAAATAAACTTTGATTTTAACTCTTTTAACTCTTCTTCGAATTAAATAATAATAAATGTCCTAATCTAATTCAAGTGGGCCTAAATGGTCATATTTTATTCCTAAGTTTGTTTTTGGTCTAATTACACTTTTCCAATAAAATTAGGACATGTGTTAGGGTAATAATAATATCATTTCTACCCTTAATTACCCTATTTTTTTTAACCATGGTAAAAAAAAGTAAAAAGTTACTATTCACCAAAAAAATTATTTTCATCTCATTGAACCACATTTTACTTACTGTCATCAACCGTGTCTCTCGGATTTTTGAAATTCCATTCACAGAAGCGGTAAAATTAAGTTTTATGAAAAATTCAGTTTTTTAACTACCACTTAGTAGTTTCACTATTCATCAAAAATTGATGTTTTTCAGAACAATGCCAAAATTTCATCCTAAGCTATATTTAAAATTCAAAATTCAAAAATGAAGTCTACTTTACCAAATTCATAACATAGAAGTTTCATTAATTAATTTTATAATTAAATCCCGCTGTTAAAACAAATAGCGTGTTTTTAAGAAACAATATCTATCAAAAGATTGACACTTGTTTATGTTTGGTTTAAATGTGAAATTACATCCAATGACCAACATTGTATTAAATTGTAAAAATATATTCTAAATATACTTTAAAACCACTCAAATTATTAATTTATCACTATTAATTATTTCTATTTAAAAAGTTGTTTTTAATTATAAATTAGTAATTTTCACTATTCATCAAAATATGATAGTTATCTGAAAAGTACCAAAATTTCACCTTAGGCTAAATTCGATACTACGAATCCAAAAATGAAGTCCATTTTGAGAGCTAAAATTTCTAAAATTTTAAAAGGTGGTTATTACTATTCATAACGGCTAGTTATAATAATATTTTAATAGCATATCGTTGTTTAGTGAAACTCGGTATTGCGTACTACACACGCTATCGAGGAAGGTCACGATTGCGTGTAATGCAAGGCAAGTCAAGGATGTGTGTTGTGAAAGCTCCTTTTGGTGTGGCATACAACACAAGACATTAATAAAATTAAAAAGAATATTTTTCATAAAATCTCGGGCTGTTATATACACCACTCAAAGGAAATGGTGGCAAATGTAGCATAAATCTCACGGGAATAAAAGAGAGATGAAAAATCCCTTACGAAAACTCGGCAGCCTAACGACGCCACTTAAAACATCCAAAAATGGATTTATGAGATAAAATAGTGTCTATCATAATATGAACATAAAAAATAAATTAAGAGTAATATATGATAACATCCCCTAACATAATAAAGAGGAACTAAAAAAGGGTGACATAAAAGAGAGTACTTAAAAAGAAAGAGAGAGGTTGGATCCCTTACCACAAGTCTGACTTGTCTTGTTCGTTTCATTATATTCCTGAATAATAAAATTTGTTCAATTAATAATTTCTTAAGGCCATCCTTTAAATATTATTATTCAGTTCATATCACATATTATAATGTTATAATAATTGGTTAGTAATGTGAGTTCATATGAGATGTTTTTGTCGATGTTTGGTACATGAGTCAAAAATGAACATGTTTGAAAATGATTTTCCATGTAGTTATAAGTAAATAATCTCCAGAATAGTATTAATATTTTAAATATCATATATATCCAGTACATATTCGTTTTATACTATTCCATAACATTTGGAGATAAAAAGAAATGAAATGCACCATTCATGGAGACGGTAGGTCGTACGTACGCATGAACGCTACGTTCATTTCTCTGTCATATTAATGGAATTAAAATTAATTGAGAGATATATATATTATAATTCCAGTATAATATATATGTTTTATAGGTCACATAAGTTCATTAATTTCATTCTTTATACATTCCATGTATTGCATGAACGAGTCACATCACTTGAGGGGGCGGTAATCCACACTTCCTCATATGAAATTATCACAATCGCACAACATGCAAAACATAAATGTATGTTTTAAATATGAAATACAGAATCATATAGAAAACATAAATACCATATATATCATATATAAACTACAGTGACATCATAATGGCCTCCAAGAAAGGTGTTAATAGAATATTGAACAATCATCGTTTCGTGAGGTAGTAATTCGCCATCCACAGAAACAATATGTTCTTTAACCATTAGACGGAGGTGTGTGTAAGTATAGATCGAATACTTCACATAAAAACATCCTAGTATATTTATGGTAATGGTTTTTTTCAAAATAAAGGAATAAAAATATTTTAGGGGTTTGGAAAAGCAAAATAAAACAAAAGGACACAAGTGAAAACATTACCTTTAAATCAGGTAACTCCTCTTGGTTTGAACCAAAAGAGTTTCTTGAAGAGAATTCTGCCCAAGGTGAGGCTTCAATGATGAACAGAGCGATGTGGAGGGATGAAATGGGCAGGTTTTGTCTGAGCCAAAGGCTTGAGAGGTGTGGGTAAGGTGGTAGAGGTGGGGGCTTTTTATAAGAGAAGAGGAGGGGCACTCTTGGAAAGTTATAAAATATTACTTTATTATAAAATGATTTTCCGATTTTAAAGGTCCAAAAAAGATATATTTCTAGGATAAGGTGATAATGTTTCGAAATGTACCCATCCAATAGGTTTGTGACAAGTGTAAGACTTATATTTCACCCTATCTTATCATTTTTTTAAATCGTTCATTTATGAGGTAATCACAGCATCATCACGGTGTCATAAATAAAAAAAATTATTATTTAATGTCTAAAAAAATATCATGATGTAGGAAATTTTTTTATCTTTCTAATTAATATTTATAGTCAAAAATATGACTTGTATAACCCCATGTAAAAATTGTTTTAGTAAAACAATACATGTTTGTGACATTTTAATTTCAACTTTAAATAAAAAGTTATTAATGTCATTTTCCAACCAAAGTGGCTCCATGGGGTCCCCAAGTTGACAAATGGATTTTATTGGTTGTCCATGACTCATACAATAATGGTAGGACATTTTTCAAGGTCATTTCATATTATTATAACATTATCTTTACCTTAAATTACACTAATTACCTTTAATCGCAATTAATAAAACATAAAAGTTATTATTCACCAAAAAAATATTTTAATCTCATTGAACCAAATTTTACATCCTAATGACAACCATGTATGTCGGATTTTTGAAAATCAAATCACAGAAGTGGTAAAGTTTCATTTAAACGAAATATCAGTTTCATTAACTACCACTTTGTGGTTTCACTATTCATCAAAAATTGATGTTTTTCAGAAAAATACAAAAAATTCACCCTAAGATTTATTTGATATTAAGAATTAAAAAGTGATTTATATTTTAAAAAATTAAAAATATATAATTTTCATTAATTAATTTAATAATTCATTCCCGCTGTCAAAATAAATAGCGTGTTTTTAAGAAACAATATCTATTAAAAGATTGACACTAATTTAAGTCCCATTTCAAATTGAAATTAATTCCAATGACCTACATTGGATTAAATGGTAAAAACATATTCTAAATACACTTTAATATGAATTAAAAAGATAATCTATCCATATAAATAAATCAGATTAATAGGAGGTTTTGAATTAAAATGCAACATTTTCACTAAAAATGATCTTTATCGGAAAAATAAAAAAAATTACACAAAGTAAATTTTGATTTTCAATTCTGAAGAAGGATTTTATTTTTTCAAATAGAACATATAAAATTGTAAAAAGTATATTTAAAAAGGGTTCTCCATCAAAAGGCGGTTAATCGACCTTTTAAAGAATATTAGAAGATTTATGCTCAAAATTGGATTCATTTTCATTGTAAGCCTCTAAAATTTATTGGATAAATGTAAAAATATTTAACAAGCATATGTAATCATTTTTTAGTTATTTTTGTTCATTTTTTCCATTACAACGATTAGGCGTTAACTATTATAATATTATTATATTATTAGTGTGCAACATAAGATTTCAAAGAAACTAGTTGTTTCATATTAGGTACGCCATCGAGCATAGCATTCCCTTTAAAGTTATATTAACATTTTATTCACAAATATTGATAAACATTAGAATGTAATATTATTTATTTACCTAGGATGTTATAGCCTTCCCCGTTTTGGGAATTACGTCCTTGCAATTTCAAAATTGGGCTTGGAAACTTCATCGAAAGCCCCACATCAGAACAAGAGTCAATAAAACTATCACTTTAAAAGAAAGAAAGTGAAGTAAAAAGGTCACCCAAGTTAACCGATACTAGGATTCCAAGTATGAAAATATGGATATGGAGGAGAAAACAAAGGGTCATATTCTGATGGAGAGTGATAGTAAACATGCCTAGGAGAAATTTTACCACAAGAAAATCACAAACTTATGATGGGTTAAACGGTATTTGATTCCCCAGTAGGAAAAGTTAACAGAAAACATTTTTGTTTTAAGTTACTTTTCATTGAGGAATTCATTTTTGAGATTAAGTAAATCATAAGGAAACATACTTACGTTTCATGTAGACTTTTAACTTTTACTAGATTCCTTACTCAAACTCATATTTTCTCCAAAAGACGAGTATTTAGGAAGACTTGTTCGCATTAAGTGTACTATACTAAACTTATTGAGAATCACCTAATCTACAAAAGAGAACAATATATTTCCCATGTATTTAGAAATTAACCAAAACCAAACCAAAAAGTTTAGTACGAGATCAGATAATACCCAAAAAGGATAATTTTTTTACAAAAAATAAAAACTACTCCTAATTAACAAAATTTATCAAAAAAACCCAAAGTTCAACAAAGACCATTCAAAAAACATCTATCCATAAAATTAATCAAAGTAAACCAAACTAAGATTGAAACCCTAATATCTAAATGATTTAATCACATTGCCTCATAAGATAAATCTTAACATTTTTCTCCAAAATAACATCAGTTACTCTTAAAGTATCATACTGAAAAGTAATTAACCTAATCACATATCCTCCATGATAGGATAATTATTTCTATAGATAACCCAAAATAAACTTACTGTTAATTCATAAAATCATCTAACTAAAAATAATCATTCAAATTAACCAGGGAATTCGCGTAGTCTAGTGGTAGGTGATAAATACCAGTTGCACTTTGGTTGTTGGTTTGATTCTCGTAGCTTCGTCCGACGCGACGGGTTGTAACATGGTCTGTGTGTGTTTTCTTTTTCCAAAACTATATAATTCTTAAAACATTTATCAAAAAGAGATAAAATCTTCAAAAATAACCATAACATATTTTAACCACAAAGGTTATCTAATAACCTTCATTTTGCAACCCAAAATGTATTAACCAGTAATTTCCTTAAATTCAAGGATCATATAAACCCAAATGGTTCTTTATAACTATATCCACAAAACAAAGGATAATTATTCCTTGAATAAAATTGTCATATATCAAACATCAGGTTTATATATACTATAAAAAGTCTTCTAATGTAACCCCATCATCAAAAGAGACTTAATAAATTTAGGAATTTGACCATCCTAAAATATACCATAACTCTTGAATCACTTATATGTTGACTTCTTACTCATTCAACATTCTTTATGATCCATTAACCATTACTTTTCAACTTATTCGTAAATAGTTCTTTCCTACAAACAAAATCATGAATCATATCGTAAGATTCCAATAATAGGAAAACATATGTTAAGAAATAATCCATACCTTTCATTGGTCATTGTCAGTTTCTTCATCCTCAATCAGAATGGAATTAGGTATTGGTAAATGAATATTTGTATGATCTTGGTGACCCCATTTCCAAAACTTCTTCGTAGGACATGTGTTTTCATAATGACTATGCATCCTTTAGAAATAACTTCTTTCCCCTTCCTAGAGTCAACTAGATGCTTCCTTTTTCCATGGTAGGTTCTTGCTTTATGACCTTCATTTCCACATCTATAGCATCTTTCTGTCCGTTTGAAACATTTTCCTATGTTTTTCTTTCCACATCTTTGACACATAGGTTTTTTAACATACTTACCTTTATGATTATTACCTGAAATTCCGTAGGGATTTTTTTCTCTCATATATGAATCCTTATAAAAATAACTAACGTTCAGGTGGTAAATCTTGACTCCAGATAATTGGTTGGGGATAACCACAAGAGTTCTCATTGCAGATCCCATATCATTTAGTTATTCTTTTATAAAACCATCACATTTTTCTTCAAATCCATTGTTACTTTGCTGCCTACTAGATCCAGCCATTTACTAAAACCAGAAATGTCAGTGTGAGTATATCAAAAAAATAAGTATGTACTAAAGAGGAAGATAAACACTAAGATATACTTATCCAAGTTATATCAAACTCATTCCAACCTTCAAAAATAACAATGACTCTATCTAATATAATAACCATTGTGGTTATACACAACTTGTCACATAACACTCTAACCTCTAAAGTTATCTAAACTGTCCTTTGATACCAACTATAAGGCCCCAGCCTTAAACATTACTTTATCTTGAGTTATTTCAAGAAGTACACATTGAGGATCCTTTCAGGTTTATAGTTTTATATAATTAAGACATAACTATTACATCTCAAAGATTACAAAGTAGACACATCTACTCAGCTTCCATTTTTTTCACAAAAATAAAATCTCTTGAACAAAAGAGTCATGTCTAGTTCCTTGTTTTAGACAGCCTGACATTTCCTTGATCCCATCCTTGACCCTATTTAACTTTACGTCCTGTGAAAATTATTTCAAAAAAAACATTGGATGAGCATAAAAAGATCAGTAAGGGTTATAACAATACGGAAAGAAAAAATTAGTCTATTTATACATAAGAATCAATGAAATAATACTTTACTCATAAGACATAAGCAATTTAACATACCTCATGAAATCATAAGATTTATGAATAACTCATAGAAATCATAAGACATAAAGGTAACCTGAGGCATTCATAACATTCTTACGTAGGGAGTAACCCTCATGGTTACGTTTGGAATACCCATCACATTGTATTCCCTAAATCTCTTCAGAGAAACCTTAGCGTGTAACTCCTTCATGTTACCCAATGCATTGGAGAGCTATATCGGGCTCACCCGCCGTTAGTTTATCACGGAACCAATCGTCTTCATAAATAATGCCCAAGAACCATAACATAATCATAGCACATAACTTAATCATAGAGGAAAGACAACATTCCCACATTGCAATAACCATATAACATTTTAAGATATTGAAATAATGAATCCATTCTAAAAACCATTTTCAAAACCATTTAAAACATTTAATAAAGAGATTTTTGAATCAAAGAGTCCCATACCACTTTGAAGATTTTAAAATTTTAAACCATTAATATATATATATAATCAAATCCTTAAAAACATTTTGAAAACATGGATATTAATGAAAAATATTTGTAAGAATAAATCATTAAAACATTTAAAATGATATTTTAGTTAAAGGGTTTTTAACAAAATGGGAGACACTTGAATACCATAATTGAGGAATAAAATTTTATAAGAACTTTATAATATCATGAGAATAAAGGTATTCATGATATAATATTCCAAAGGACAGTATATATACCATATAAGGGTGAATTGGTGCATAAAAACAATGAAGTCTCAATAGAAATGTAAAATGAGCTGAAATCCCTTATAAAGAAGGTATCCTTAAATTAAGGACAAATCAATCTCATAATTATGTGTTAAAAATATAAATACACCCAATATAAGTATATATTATGCGTAAAACAACCATAGGTCATTCACACATATTCGTAGGATGACATATTCAATAACTACAACTTGAACCCAAAGAAATCGAAATTGGGTTAAGAAGTTCCTTTGGTAAAATTCGACAGCCTAAAAATGTCACCTTAAAATTCATAAAATGAGTTCATGAGAGAGTAAATGGTATCTCATAACTTGGAAATTAAATTTACATCAATAAGGATATAGAATAACAGATCCCAACATAAGAAGATAACATAAAAAAAGTCTTTTTAAAAAGAGGAGGGTGAAAGGTTCCCTTACCGACTTGGGTAACTTTCAAAATGTACACCCCATAAAAGAATGAATATAAAAAAATGATGTAAATACTCATAAACAAAATGATATTACACAAATAGTATAATAATTTATATTACATACACCACTCAATGTAAATTTTTGAAAATGTATCATAAATCTCATTGGAATAAAAGAGAGATGAAAAATCCCTTCAAAAACTCGGTAGCCTAACGACGCCACTTAAAACTTCCAAAAATGGATTTATGAGATAAAATAGGGTCTTTCATAATATTAAAATAAAAAATAAAGTAAGAGGAATATATAATATCATCCCCCAACATAAGAAAGAGGAACTTAAAAAGGGTGACATAAAAGAGAGTACTTAAAAAGAAAGAGAGAGGTTGGATCCCTTACCTGAAGTCCGACTTGTCTTGTTCGTTTCATTATATTACTGAATAAAAATATTTGGTAAATTTATAATTTCTTAAGGTCCTCCTTTAAATATTATTATTCAGTTAATATCACATATTATAATGTTATAATAATTTGTTAGTAATGTGAGTTCATATCAGACTTTTTTGTTGATGTTTGGTACATGAGTCAAAAATGAACTTGTTTGAAAATGATTGTCCATGTAGTTATAAGTAAATCATCTCCAGAATAGTATTAATGATTTAAATATCATATATATCTAGTACATATTCATTTTATACTATTCCATAACATTTGGAGATAAAATGAAATGAAATGCACCGTTCATGGAGACAGTAGGCCGTACGTACGCATGAACTCCACTTTCATTTCTTTTTCATATTAATGGAATTAAAAATAATTGAGAGATATATATATTATTATTAAAGTATAATATATATGTTTTATAGGTCACATAATTTCATTAATTTCATTCTTTATACATTCCATGTATTGCATGAACGAGTCACATCACTTGAGGGGGCGGTAATCCACACTTCCTCGTATTAAATTATCACAATTACACAACATACAAAGCATAATGGTATGTTTTAAATATAAAATAAAGAAGAATATAGGAAACATAAATACCATATATATCATATAAAAAATAAAGTGACATCATAATGGCCACAATGAAAGGTGTTAAGAGAAGATTGAACAATCATCGTTTCGTGAGGCAGTAATTCGCCATCCACAGAAACAGTATGTTCTTTAACCATTAGACGGAGGTGTGTGTATGTGTAGCTCAAATAATTCCCATAACAACATCATAGTATATTTAAGATACTTGTGTTGTTACAAAATAAAGTAATAAAAAGATTTTAGGGGTTTGTAGAAGCAAAATAAAATAAAAGGACACAAGTGAAGACATTACATTTAAATCGGGTAACTCATCTTGGTTTGAACCAAAAGGGTTTCTTGAAGAGATTTATGCCCAAGTTGAGGCTTCAATTATGAATAGAGGGATGTGTAGGGATGATATGGGTAGGGGTTGTCCGAGCCAAAGTCTTGATAGGTGTGGGTAAGGTGGTAGAGGTGGGGGTCTTTTATAAGAGAAGAGGATGGGCACTCTTGGAAAGTTATAAAATATTACTTTATTATAAAATAATTTTGGGATTTTAGATGTCCAAAAAGGATATATTTCTAGTATAAGGTGATAAGGTTTCGAAATTCACCCATCCAATAGGTTTTTTAAAAGTGTAAGACATAGATTTCACCCTATCTTCTCATTTTATTTAAATCGTTCATTTATGAGGTAATCATTAGATCATCATAGTGTCATAAACAAAAAAATTTATTTAATGTCTAAAAGAAATATCATGATTTAAGAAATATTTTTAGATTTATAATGAATATTTATAGTAAAAAATATGACTAGTATAACCCCATGTAAAAATTGTTTTAGTAAAATAATACATGTTTGTGACATTTTAATTTCAACTTTAAATAAAAAGTTATTAATGTCATTTTCCAGCCAAAGTGGCTCTATGGGGTCCCCAAGTTGACCAATGGATTTTCTTGGTCAGACATGACTCAGCCAATAATTTTAGGACATGCTTAAAGGACATTTCATATTGTTATAACATTATCTTTTCCTTAAATTACACTAATTATCTTTAATTGCGATTAATAAAACTTAAAAGTTACTATTCCCCAAAAAATTTATTTTAATCTCATTGAACCACATTTTAATTCATAATGAAAATCATGTATGTCAGATTTTTTAAAATCAAATAACAGAAGTGATAAAGTTTCATTTAAATGAAAAATCAGTTTCTTTAACTACCACTTAGTGGTTTCACTATTCATCAAAAATTGAATTTTTTCAGAAAAATACCAAATATTCACCCTAAGATATATTTGATATTCCAAATTCAAAATTGATGTCTATTTTACAAAATTAAAAATATATAATTTTCATTAATTAATTTAATAATTCATTCTTGCTGTCAAAACAAATAGCGTGTTTTTAAGAAACAATATCTATTAAAAGATTGACACCAGTTTAAGTCCAATTTCAATGTAAAATTAATTCCAATGACCTCAATTGGATTAAATGGTAAAAATATATTCTAAATATATTTTAATCTCAATTAAAAATTTAATCTATCCATATAAATAAATCACATTAAAAGGATGTTATGAATTAAAATGCAACATTTTCACTAAAAATGATCTTTATCAGAAAAATAACAAAAATTTACACAAAGTAAATTTTGGATGTCCAGATACTAAAGAAGGATTTTATTTTGTAAAATACAACATATAAAATTGTAAAAAGTATATTTAAAAATGGTTCTCCCTCAAAAGGCAGTTAATCGACCTTTTAAAGAATATTAGAAGATTTATGCTTAAAATTGATTCATTTGCATTTTAAGCCTCTAACATTTATTGGATAAATGTAAAAATATTTAACAAGAATATGTAATAATTTTGTAGTTATTTATTTTCATTACTTCCATTAAAATGGCTAGGCATTAACTGTTATAATATTATTATATTATTAGTGTGCAACGTAAAATTTCAAAGAAACTCGTTGTTACATATTGGGTATGCCATCGAGCATAGAATTTGCTTTAAAATTATATTAACATTTTATTCACAAATATTGATAAACATTAGAATGTAATATTATTTATTTACCAGGGATGTTGCACCATATCCATATAAAACTATTCATGGTGGAATCTGAATGAAATGTAGGCTACAATGCAGTACACTTCCCATGCCGTAAGGTTTATATCCACCATAGATTTGAAAATCCAAAAGTTACCTTCCCCAATATATGAAATTGTATGTAATGATGGAATATTTTAAGAGGATCAGGTATTTTAGGCCTCACCTATAGTTTTTTAGCTTGAATATACTATGAAAATATGAAATTATATGAATTCAAGAAAGAGATAAGTGTTTCTCAGACTCAAGTGAATATATACCAAGGATACAATAGTTCAGTCAAACTTTTCTCTCTCATAGATAGTTAGATACATTCAGAAAGAGATAGATAAGAGAATGTCATGTGTAATTCACAATTAAAAGAGAATCGATGAGACTTTAGAAAAATAAATAATATTTCTATGTTAATAGAAATTCAAATATGGAAGATTGAGGGAATTTGAAACATTATACTTGAATAGAATTTTCTCTATAAAGATGGGATGCAGTAATTGTGTAAAGTGGGGATTTCTTATTAGGATTTTAGGTTCCTATCCTTTTGGGAGATTGACATCTAACCTTTGATGGGAGGGTAGAGGGGAAGAATCAATAACAAATATGAATCCACTTAGTTAGGATTTTTTTCTTTTAATCTTTTAATTATGTAATGGTAGATTTCATACATTGGTTGTGTTTATAAATTCAAGTCAGTTTTCATTTTTGTATTATCTCTTTACTTTCTATTCCCTCTTCCTCAATTTCTAACTATTTCATGTCGTGAAAGTGATTATGAGTGGTTAAGAGTTGTGGGAGTGGGTGAGTTTGATGAAGGGGATGTGTACCAAATTTTATAAATCTTTTTATTCTTTTGAGGTTTTATATTAAATTTATTATTAATTTGTGAGTTATTCCTTATGTGATTATCTATGAGTCTACAGAGAGTGAAACTTTTATGGGAGGATACCCATTGTGATTGAGGGTAATGGAGTGATATTTGACCATTACTTTTCCTTCTACTTGAGATATTGATTTTAAATGAACTTAGGGTGGTTATAAACATACCTTTAGAGAGGAGTCATATATCTTAGGTAGATCTAGTTGACACTGATATTCTATGATTGATACTCAAAGAGATATAATGGTTAATTAATATGATTATTCTCAAATGTGAAATTTAATTACCTTTCATGAACCACAATCCCTAAATCCACTCTCATATCCTTTCATCCTATCTTATGATTTTTATTTAGTGCATCTATATCACTAAGATATTTTTGGAAATTTCTATTCACTAATTCATTATAAACTTAAAACTATTGAATATTTTAAAACTTTTCATCATGGGATCAACCCTAAACTTTACCATATGCTACGATCTTATAGTTAGTGTAGTTATGGTAAAAATAAATTCTAAAAATTAATGGTCTATTAGAATAATAAAACCATTGGATCCTATCATGTTTTTGTAACCATTATTAGGGATAAGGTTATTGTTAATTACATAGTTAGAAAAATATCTTCCTCCCCCATTTTCTATTTTCTAATTCTAGTTTAGGTCCTTTATCTTTTTTTCCCATTTTACGAAATGGGTGTTTTTGGTTTGTGATCTCAGGTATAAGTAAGATGAAGGCCCATATCCAAATGGATATCAAAATTTCAAATATATCCCAACAAATTTGTATAATCAAGGGGAAGATTAAAATCCAGGTATGGAAACATCATGTCCATTAATGGGCTCAATAACCACACCATGGTCTGCAAGAGAAACTATGAAGCATGAAAAAAGATTTCAAAGAGGGATTTCTACTCTTGAATAGTATGACAAAGAAGGCTGATGAATCAAAAATAATAACCCAAGGAGGGATTCAAACATAAATAAAAACAAAAGTAGTATTCTAATATTGAATCTGATATAGATTTTGAATTCAATTAGGATTCCTATAATGATGCCAAATTTAAATTTTCATCAAAAATAACATATATATATACTGAGGAGGACGAAGAAGAGGAACAAAATACATGGGAGGAAGAATAAGAGAAGGAGGAAGAGGAAGAGTTGACAGATATTAAACATATACATGACTTACTTAAAGATAAATGAAATTATAGATAAGAAAAACCCTCCATCGAATAAGAGGAAGATAGCACAAGACTTGAAAAATGATTGAAGAAGAAGAATTGTTTGTTGTTGGATTGGATGAAGTCATTTTGGAATTTTAAGAATAAAATCCACAAAAAAGATAAAATTTTATATTATTATAAATTATATATAGCCATATATTTAATTATCTAAATCATTCCTATAAATTGGTTTGTTCCTCAAAAACAATTTGGAAGATATTTCAAAGAGGAGGAAAAAAGAAGAGCTACATCTAACACACATCAAAGGTGAAATTGTACCAATATGAGGCAATTGGCTCTATACCCTACTCCTATTATTTGATAAAAGAGGTAATTTAGAGCTTAAAATCATTAATAAAAGTGATTTTTTTAGGAAAATTGAGTTTTTATTTATTTAATTTATTAGAAATTAGTATTTAGGGATTTTAGTTTAATATGTAGTGAAACCCATCCCATCCAATACTTTTGAACTTTTGATTTTGTGTACCTTATGTTTTCAATTTTTTTATTTATTTTTTATGTCCATGAATAAAAAATGTAGTAAGGAAAAGATCATAAAAGTGTAGGGGTAGTATGATTTAAAATTTATTATTCCCTCCCCTATTTTTCAAATCTATTTTGGATTTTAAGATAAAATTTAATACTGATACATTTATTTTATTTTATTCACTTTTGATCGATGATTTTTAAGTTTCTTAGGAGGCCCATGATTCCATGTTTTAATTTTAAATTTTATGGGACTAAATGAGTAATATAAGGGGATTAAATAAGTAGAGTTAAATATATGGGTATGGATTAAATGAATCATGATTTGAGGATGTTATTTTATTATATAAATGAAAGTTCCTTATTAGTTTTCATACTTTGAATTTATGAAATATATTTTCATTGTTTTTTATTGTTATCCATGCCTTGAGTGATTAAATATTTTTTTTCTATCTTTCAATTCATGAGATTATTCTGGATTTAATATTTGTAATATTTATTATTAAATTTCTAGTGAGAAAACCTAGGATATGTTACCTATTATTATTCCAATTTTATCTTCTCAATGATGTTATTGTATAAATTCACTTTTAAAATTATTAAGAAAATTTTATGATTTAGAAATTATCTTTGAGACCCACCTTTTAAAATTATCTTAATTTTATATCTTAAAAAACATGAACTAACTTTGATAAGAATTATCCATATTACAGGAAAATTTAATCCATTCCTGCCCTACTATTAGTGTTTTTCATGATTATCAAAGTTGATGTGTGGGAGAAAGGTTGCCCATGGTGAAAATGGATTTCTTTATTCAAGAAAAATGTTTTAGGATTTTTCATTGGGTTTTGGGAAATATTCATGATATATAATATATTTTTTTTCATTTCTACCCCTCTTGAAAAATATTAAAAATTAAAATAAATGGGTTGTGTTTTGGAGGCTCAAAAATCACCATGATTGACCTTTTTTTTGTCATTTGGTGTTGGGTGGTGGATGTGAGACTTTTCATAGATAATGTTTTGAAAAAAATATTAGTTTGAAAAAATAAATAAAAATTGAAAAGTAAAAAAATCTATAGAATTTATTCATTCATTACTCATAGACTTACTTTGAGATTGTAGAGATGGGTGATGCCACTTTAAACAGAAGAATACCATTTCACTTTACTTTGATTATCATACAATATTCCTTAGAGATAAACCTACTTTTGAACCAAATATTTTTATATCAACACCTACCTACCCATTACCTCAGATATATATAATCCACATTTAAAATATATCATGATTATTTGGGATATTTATCTATACATAATATAGAATTCATATCCTTTCCAAGTTTATTGTTTTGTGCACATACTCAAGGTATGAGAAAAATTCATGTATTTTTTCACCTTGACTCATTAGTGAAATAATGGAAAGGTGGATCATTATAGGAATTATTAATAATAATAAATTGAAATATTTTAATAAAAGTGAGGATAAGCCCTATAAATTTCAATGGGAAAAAGTAAAGTGCATACTTGACATGTTTCTTTGGAAAGTGAGGATTTTGATGAAATATCTTTATGTGATTCTAGAAAGTTGAATTCCCCGTTGATTTTTTTGTTATATTGATTTTTAATTTTAAATATGTATAGCAAGGGTTCCCTTTATATTTTAGTAAGATATATCCTTAAGGGAATGTATGGTTTAAGTGTGGGGGATTTGATAGTCTAATTGTTATACATAATTTCTAAAATTTTAATTGATAAATGTCATTGAATTCCAAGTATTTTATTCTGAAAAATTAACTATTCTATTCAGCTGCATCTGTTTTATATTTTATATTTAATTTAATATAATAAAAGTAAAAAAATGTTATTTTATTAATTTTAGATTTTTACTAATTTTTTGAGTGTTTCAATTAATAAAATTATGTTCAAGAAGGGGAATCCATAAACCAATGATAGAAAGCTACTCAGCCACCCCATAAGGTGAATCTAGACAAGTAGGCCAGAGAGAGGTCCGTTTACATGTAGTAGAGGAGGAACATAGGTCATTTATGGTGCACACAAGAGAAGTTCTACATTAGCACATGTGGGTCAGGTCTGTGCAATGGTGAGAGGAGGCAATCACCAGTGTGGGTTGGCACATAGTGGTAGGGTCCCTACAACCCCCATTCTGCTTCAATGACCAGATGATGGAGCGAGACCTTTATTATATAGAGCTAAGATACTAGTATCTTTTATGTGGGATGAATATTTTTCCAAGGTACTATTAACTTGCAAAACCGAAATCATTCTGGTCTAGATTTTGTTCCTTTATCCTTTCTTAAAATAGTTACATTACCACCACCATCATTACACCATAGAACAACCATAGTATTAAACGGTGAGCTCAGGTCCCACTATAACTTCATGAATCACTATTTCATAGGCATAAATATTTGACATAGCCAACCCTAGATCTCAAAATTATGAAGACAAGGGCGCAACGTGGTCCTAAAATTTCACCATAGAACATATAGCCTAAAGTTAAAGAATATGTTGTTGTTTCATATTCTAAGATCCATTATATAGTGGAGATAGATATTTGATGATGAAGACCCCATTTTGTAATCCTCCTAAGGATTACAAATGAATGAATAGAGAAATAAAATGGCTTGAATAATGATGAAAGAAACTATATTTTAGGGTTTTGGATACATCATGGAAGGGTTCGAATAGGTAGAACAAAAGAATTTACTATTCAGGAGGTTGTGGTTATGGTTGTTGTATACACTATATCCAAGAATCTCCATGCATAGAGGAATATAAATTAAATTAAGTACATGATACAATACAATTACGTTGTTGTAAAGTTAATATCTACCAATGATTTTAAAGCTCAAAGTTGTATCCCCATGAAAATTTTGTAGGATGGATTCCGGGGATATTTGAATAGGTTCAAGTATGTAAATAACCACCTATAGCTTTGGATCTTAAATTCACTATAAAATAGTGGAGAAAATATGAATTCATGAAAAAGATAAGTTTGAATGAGACTCAAGTGAAGATATATCATGGATAAAATAGTTCGGCCAAACTTTTCACTCTCATGGATATTCAGATAGATTAAATAGTATATAAGTGGGGGAATCACATGTGGACTTCACACTTAAAATGTAATATATATGGCTTGGAGATAAATAAAAAGTATTTCCAAGATAAGAAAAAATCAAATAGGGAAGATAAAAGAAATTTTAAACTTAATACAAAAAGAGAAATTTTTTATAAATAGAAAAGATGTATGTTGTGCAAAGTGAGGATTTCTCATCAAGAGGGGAGGTTATCTAACCTTAAGGGAGAGAAAAATCCATCTTTTTGAATGATGTTGGGGGGGAAGAATCAATATCAAACATGAAGATATGTAGTTAGGATCTATTTTACTTTTATCTTATTATTATATAATGGTGGATTTACATTGTGGGTTGTGTTTATCAATTCAAGTAAGTTTTAATTAGTGTATGATATCTTTTTTTTTTATTACCTCTTCCTTCATTTCAACTTATTTCATGTCTGTGATAGTGGTTATGAGTGGTTAAGAGTTATGGGAGGGAGTAAGTTTGGTGAAGGATATGGGTACCTAGTTATTTAAATTTTGTTTTCCTTTTAATATTCATATTAAATTTGGTATTAATTTGTGATTTATTTCTTATTTCTTTCTATAGGAGACTATCGGGAGTGAAGTTTATAGGGAAGGATACCCATTTTTTGAGGGTGTGAGGGAGTGAGAGTCGACCATTAATTCTTCTTATAATGGATATATTAATAATAAATTCACTTATGTTGGTTATAAACATACATTTATAGGGGTTTCAGTTGTCCTAGGTATATTTACTTGATGCTAAGAGGCAATTCTAGATACCCTAATATGTCTCATAGATAATTAATATGATTATTCTAATAAGTGAAATTGATATACCTTTCATGAACCACCATCCTTGAATTCAATATCCTTTCCTTTCATCCTATATTTGGATTTTTGAGCTTGACCATACACATATCTAAGATAGTATAGATAGTTTTAGTTTAATAAATCATGAAGAAGTCAAAACTATTGAATCTTTTATGCCTTTTTTTAATCTAATCGACTCTTTACTTTCCAGTATGCTATGCTCTTCTAGTTAGTGTACATTGGGTTATAATAAATTATAAACATTGATAGTCTATTAGAATAATAACACCATTGGATCCTATAATATAGATAATTAACCAAGAACCCATCCTTTATAAATACTACTTTTCTTACTTCATCAAAAATTTGAGAAACACACAATATATTGTGTTTCAATACATCAATATACAATGTGATTTTGGATTTCATATTTTCTTTCCTAATCACGTTCAAACCAACTCATTTGATTTTGAGTTCCCCATAATTTACAAAGGTCACTAATCCTTATTTTATATATTAAATATATTTTAAGATCATTAAATCTATTTCCATGTATGAGGAACAGACACTATCCAAAATCCATAGATTATTCCCTTTTGATGCTTTAATTAAAACATCCATAACCAAAGATTTCCCTTTTCCTTTTATCTTATTATACAAATGTTTTTGATATTTTAACTTATATTTTTACATTCTAGTAAAATAACAAGGCATTAATTTTCATGTTGACCTAGCTGGTCACATCTTCCATGTAATTATTCAAGAACATCAAACTTATTATGAGTTTTATATCCATAATTTATAATCTATTTAGGATCATTATTTTTTTTATATGAAAAAATCCCCTTAAACCATTCCTCCCAAGCCTCTTTGTCATTTGTGACATTGGTAATTAAACAAACACATCTTTTTTTATTCCCAAATCCTCTATAGTACTAGAAAAATACACAGAAAAAATTCTTACCTTTTATAACATTATATTGTTTAGAATTTGATACTTGTCTTCCTCCTTTATTTGAATAACCAATCATGAATCCTTTTTATGAAAAACAGTTATTGTGAAATTTTGAAATTTTCTTCTTCAATTAGGATTCTTATTAGCCTTTTGGGGTCACCAGTTGTAATATTTGTTTGACTTCAAGTTGGTGTTCCGGGAATTTCTAGATTTATAAGGGTCACCAGATTTTGCAAAAATCCTGGCCATCTTATCAGACATATTATTCATTGACACTTCACAAAAATTGTTATACCTATTTCCTCCTTTTAAGGGTGATTCATATTGTTATTATTAAGTTTTATTCCTCTTTAAACATTTACAGCTTCTAAAATTGAATTTTGCATGATGGATATTGAATAGTTCAGTTCTTCTTTAGGTTTGACCAATTTCTTTTGAGTATGGTCAAACTCTTTCTATTTATCCTTCACTCTTTCTTTCATCTTGATTTTAATAGTTTTCTCATCCCCAATAAACTTATTTAGATCATTAATATCCTCTAGTAATTTTTAATTTTTCATCTTTAAGGATACATTTATTCTTAAATTTCACATAGGTAACCCTCATCACATGGTTAACTACTGCTGATAATCTTGTAATGAAGTCCTAGAAATAAAAAAATACAAATTAAGGATTTTTTAGGAAAACAAATATCACCTATTTAGATGATTTCACCCTTTGTATTATCTCTAAAGGTGACATTTCCTCTATTTAGATTTTCCATATTCTAGAAGTGTGAGTTTTCTATAGTCATATATTAAGAATAACAACTATTCAAGTACCATTTATTCTAGCTATTGTTACTTGACCAATTTTCGTGAGAATATTTAAACTAATTTCTTATTGCCCAATATTTATTAGGTCTATTTACATTATAAAATAGTATTTTAGAAACCCATATATTCCCCCACTCTTTTATTTTGAACAATTGATAATTATTGGTGCACAAAAGCTATTTCAAAACCAAAATATTGAACTCAATTTAAAGAATTATATTTTTTTTAGTGAGATCCCCTTTGACATTACTAAAAAAGGGTAAAATTTTAGATAAAAATTAATTTCATTGAAAATGTGATTTATCAAAATTAAATACTATTATGTTATAATTTCTAGTAGCTTTATGTTTTCTATACATCTTGTCAAAAGTTTCTTTATAAGAAGTAAAATTAAAAAAAAAATTCTTTAAATGATAGATTTCAAAATTAATTTTGAAAACTATATTTTGGTCATTAGATATTGAACTATAATTAGACTTATAATCTAACTTTGATGAAAATTTAGAATACTTGTAAGTTCGTTTCATAATTTTTAATTATATTTAATGAGTTTTACCTATTCACAATCATAATTATATTTATACTTTTTTCCATTTTCATAAGACTCGTATATCTATATATTTCTTTAATATTTGGAATATCATATTCATTATCTAATTAATTTTGTCTTTAATTATCCATAAAAGGTTAATAATAATCATTTAAAGTATATGTAAATGTAAAATATAAAGTTATGTCTGTTAAGGACTCCTCGATTACCTTATCCATGAAGCATTTTTCATTCTTCAGAATATTTGAGTAAAAACCAATGATATTTTGACTATCACTCTAACTGTATAGTGATGAACAATTTGAAGTAGTATCACCTTAACTCTCAGTCCAAGTGTCTAAGACTTTTGAACACTTTCTCTCTTATACTTTTAGAGTATTTATTTGATTTTTGTTCTTTTTTCTTCAATTTCGACAATATAATAAAATATGACCTATCTTATAACATTATTAGAAAATGACATCTAAATATTCCTTCTTATCATGTCAATATTTCCATTTAATGAAAATTCTTATTTTTGAAAATTGTATTCTTCCATCTAGAACGTTGGGCAATTTCATTCTCATTATCACCTAAATTGCTACGATCTGAATGCTTATATCTCTTCTTTGTAACCATATATTTAGAAACAAAAAATAAAGAATTAAAAGAAAAAATATTAGAATTACCATAAGTTGACACAAAATACACACCATTCTACTTTTTCTATTTTTTAGTATCTCTCTTTAGCCTGATTTCACATTTCATTAAAGTATCAATTAATTCATCAAGACTTAGCTTAGTCAAATGTTTAGTATCATCAATATCTATACTCTTTTATTCCAACTATTTTGGAATAAAATCAATAAAATTTTTAACATATATTCAACTTACATTAATTGTTTTTCCCCAAAATGTATCAAATATTTAAGATAGACATAAAATAATGATGAAGTTTTGTCACAGTTTCACCGAGAAGAAAATAAAAGGCCTAATAGTCTGCACTCAACAAAACTCTTAATGTTTTTATCACATTATATGTTTTAAAATGTGTAACCTATAAATTATTATATTTTTTTCGTCTCATAATATGATATATAACTAAAGGTATTTCTGATCATGGAGTATAACAATGTATTCCTAACATTTTGATTAGCCTAATATTCAAGCCTTTCTTCATGAAAAAAATAAACAACTTCCTTATCTATAAAATTATAACTTCCATTCAACATGACAAAATTATAATCCTTATTAATTATAATAAAATATTTCATTAAATTATGCTGATATTCATAATATTCTCCATCAAATATAAGTGGTATGCCTGTATTTTAATTCTCAAGATATCTAATAGAAAATCCTATCATAAAAAAACAAGTGACTATTTATTCTAAAACATATTTAGTGTTAAAAGTAAAACTAAGAAAATTTAGAAATAATGAAATATTAAATTTGAATACACTCATTTTCAAATATATATAAGATTTTATACTGAATTTTCTTATTCGTGAAAATGATCCAATTATCATAACCTTGTTGAAACTATCTTTAATACCATGTTTTTTCCCAATGTTAATTAAGATATATTAGGTTGAAATACTACAGGAGGGGTTTGATTATATTTAATGTGAGATTTATAATTTTATAATACCCTCATGTTTTATTTTTATTGGAAATACTATCTTCTTTTTAATATTAAAAATATTTGACTCTTTATATAAAAGTAGTAGAAATAAGTTCTTTAAAACATTCAATAAACTTCATTGAATATATCAAACATAGAATAAGTAATGTATCAAAATAATGGTATGATTATTGAATTAGAATTAAAACACTCCTTAAAAGGATATTATAAAACAAAAAAATTAACATTAAGAAATAAATACGTATTTAAACCTGAATTTAGGTATCCTTGATTTTATATCTATTGGAAGGTCTCCCCAATTTTACATTAGTCAGAAGATCAGTCATCCCACTCAAGGAATACCTTTACCAAAACCTTTTTGAAGGTTCTCTATCTTCTTATCCTGAAAATCTCTCAATATGGATGATTGGTTTATCTTTCTCTCTATCCCTATAATCCCTCAACTCATAGGTCAGTTTCACGCTTCACACATGGTGCTTTGTCTTCCTTATTGAAAGTCCTCAATCCAAACAATCAGCAACATAATGACTATTAGATAAACTAAGAGTTTTTAAGTTAATTATCACAAAATTTTATCTCTTATATAAAACAATTAGAATGAAAATTTACACTAATCAAAAGTGTTCTCTCCAAAACAGGCTATTATAGGCTTCAAAAAACCCATAGACTTTCAAAGCGTGGAGTAATGTCACTTTTTCTCTCAAAAAGTTGTCGATATTTTTATATACACTATTATAATAAACTCTAATGTTCAAATTTCACTTTCTTCAATATTAGTTGTAGAAAAATTAGAAGTAACCTCATTATTGTCTGATGAACTCAGTAAGGATTCACATATTCTGATAGTATTTTTTCTACATCAATATAGTTCTCGTTAATATGATAAATTTAATATAGTATAGAATATTAAATCACCACATTTTCATAATTATTTTTAAAATGTTTGAAAAAAAATTCATCATAAATTCATTCTTTACACCAAAAATAGCTAAAAAAATCTCAAGTTAAAGCAAATTCATATAAAGTGTATTGAGGTTTTCAAAAAATAGAAGTAGGTGAGTCATTAAATGAAAAAAAATATGTTTCCTTCCAAAAAACCTTCCAAACCTATTAAGTTTAGTGATATTTATAGTAAAACCATGTAGAAACACACACCAACATGAGGATCACAACAATTTACATAATTCACCTCTTAGAATGAGATGGTTAATCGTTGGTGTGATCTGGAAACATCCAAGATAATACAACCCACCAGTATCAACCTGTAAGTAAAAATTATCATGGTTAATCTCTTAACTCATGTTACATCTCTCCAAGAAATGATTATATGTATCGTGTACACAAGTTAGTCCTACACTTTATAATGATAGAAAATTTAGGCAATAACTGAAGATTCCTTCACCACATAGACTGTTGTTGAGTTCTTTAGTATGCTGAGTTCTTATTTTTCTTCTTATTTTCTTGTTATTGTATTGTATCAGGACTCCTCTTCAATTTTCATGCAAAATATATAATTCAAAACATTCACCACTATATATATCTTCATCATGAGTAGTGTTCTAAAAAATTAATAGAGCAAAAACTTCTTTAATATTCTCTATTTTTATCTCTTTGTTTTTGCATGATTAATCCATAGAGAGAAGTATCTTCTTTTTAACAACCTTTATGCATGCATGATACATTAATATATCACACACAATCAGTAGAAAAACACATTTTAATTTTAATTTTACATTTATATTCATATGAATAAATTCCTTGAATTATTTTCCAAGCTCTTCTTATTCTTCACACTTCCTTTTTTTGAAATTTGTTACAGGTTACTACAGTGTAACGGGGGTGGATAGAACATGAACAAGAATTTATTCAATAAATTCTTCACTTCATTTTGTAGGAACTATATTATTAATTTTGGTAACCTTATTCTCCCTTTACATGAATGAAAAAATCCTATTTTTTATACTTCTTTATAATATTCACTTCTTTAACTCAAAAAATCATTCCTTTCTCAATAAATTTATTAAATAAAATTGAACCATTTTAAAAACATATTCTTTCACATTCATACACATATGGTATTAAAAATGGTTAAATAAGTTCATCAGGACTCACATACAACATGTTGTCCATCACATATTTTCCCTTCTAATAACTCTATTTAAATATACACCCTCCCTTAATAATAGATCTCTCACTTATTTTTAAAACACATATTAATGGATTATATTTAAAATAATTCATCCCCTTGGTAAATATAATTTTTAAATACACATAAAAATAAACTAAAGAGATTTATATTATAATTTTATCCTATTTTTAAAGTAAGAAGTCAAAGAACAATATGAGATAAGTGATTGAAAAAATATAACATATCTATAAGAATATTTATTTTAAACTCCCAACATCAATCTATGATTCTATAATACATCTTTAGGCAATGGTTTGGTTAGTATATAATCTATTTTCTTCTTTTTAAGAACAAATTCTAACTTTAATTCATTTCTATGCATAAGTTACTTAACGAAGTCATATTTTATATCAATGTTCTTAGATTTTGAATATTGAACCAAATTCATTGAAAGACTTATAAGACTTTGATTATCACATCCAATGAGTTGAGGTGATTTCACTTTAATGTTGAGATCTTATAATTTTTTCATCATCCAAAAAAATATATTTTAGAATGAGTTCCCATTATATGTTCTTTCTTGATAGTTCTCAAGGTAACATAACTCTTATTCTTTATGTTCCAAAAAATATAACTTTCTATAAGGAAGAAAGCTCCATTGGATGTAGACTTCTGATCATCGAAAAAAATGGAACAGTTTTCATATGTATAACTAAATAGATCAAACAAACCTCTACTATCATATTTTAATTTAAAACCAATTATACCTTTAATTTTCCTTATAATCCTATTTCCAATACTAAATTGATATACTTTTTTCAATTTGAATCCTAAAAAAATGTGTAACAATATAAAAAATATTACACCTTAATGGTATCAAGTAAAAAAGACTTCCAATCAGCTTTCTAAATTTCCTTATATCCACTTCATTTCATTGAACATATTTTGATAGCTTGGTTCTATTGAGATTATTGTGAAAAATAGATTGTAATCCCCCATGACAAAACTTTTTAGAAGTTTCTAATCATAATTATCCTTAGAGAGAAAAATGTGATCCCTATATTCAAAAAATTTTAGGCTAAGAAAGAGCCTCATATCACTAAGAAAGTGAATTTTAAATAGCTTTTTCATCTCCTTTAAAAAACAGTATTGACTTATTATTGAGGAAGGTAGTCTTGATATCCATTTTAAAAAAAATTATTTCCTTTGCAATAATAAGAAATACTCTTATGTACAAATGCCTTATAACTAGTGGAAAATTTATCGTCGAAGTATACTCTTTCAACTTGTGAGTATCCTTTACAAAAAATTATTTCTTTGTTTCTTACAAATTAACCATTTTGATTCAATTTGTTTTTGAAAAAATAAAATTCTTCATAATAAAATAATTATATTTAGTCTAGGAAACAAAATCTTGAGTCTCATTTTTCTCAATCTAGTCAATGTATTCATTCATAACATAAAATAACTCCTAATTATTTGACATATCTTGATTAAACTTAAAAAATAGTGATTTATGTGATATTTGTTTTAAATTTTTACTAGTTTGAAATTTTTTCCATGAAATTAAAGGGCATTATAGACCTATACTTGTCTTATTAGCCTTGGATGATATGCAATGGATTTTACTTCATCACTTGAAATGGTTAAATCTTCTTCTCCAACCTATTCATCAACTACATTTTCTTCATTTTTAGAAAATTATTTGTGTTTTTTAACAAAAACAGCATCATCATCACTTTTGAGACTTTCTTATTCATGTGTAACTTCTTCATTTAAATGTACCATCACCACCACATCAGCATTAAAAATAATATTTTCTAGATTATTTTTTCTAGAAATGGTATCCTATTATATTTGGAGGATATCCTAGGAATAATTCTTCAATACCACTCTTCTTAAACATCCCAATATTTTCACATATAACTTTGATAACATAAGGGATTACAACCACTCAAAGATACTTCAAAATTGGAGAATTTTTTTAATACATCTCTAATAAGGACATATATGAATTTTTCCTATATAAATAATGATTTTGAATATGGAAAGCTTCACCAATATCTTCCCTTCAAAATGATCAAGAAGTATAATGCTAAATCAATATATTTAGAGTCATATCCCCCAGGATTATATTACTCTGTTCTGGCACACCATTCTGTTTTGGTGTGTAGGGATCACTTAGTTTATGTTAGATTCCATGATTTTATATATAATCTTCAAACTTAACATTTGTAAACTCAGTTCCATTTTCCATAAAAATCTTCTTCATATCAAATACACCTTCTTGTCTACACTTATTTAATAATGTTTATCTTTTTAGGGCCCCTGAATTGTGCTTCATGAACATAACACATGTAATGTGATAGAATCAATAAAAAAGAAATAAATTATTTATCTCCATTTGTTTATTTATTCCACATTGGTCCATATACATATAAATGATTTCTAAAGTCTGAGTAGACTAAATCTCCACCTTTTTATATATTGAGTTAATAGTCTTCCTGAAAGGTGCTGTCGTGGGTGATTTCAAATTATATGTTATTGTTGAGTACTTAGGGGCAGAAAAGTGGCTGACCAAGGTCGTCTCTAAAATCAGGAAGTAAATTCAAAAAACATATTAAAGGTATTATGAAAAAAAGGAAATAAGAACACTACTTAAAATGATTGTGGGTTTTTTAATAAATCTAGAAGAATTTTTCTTGAAGAATATTGATTTCTTTTATTTTTGAAATGAAGTTTGATTAATAAGACACAATGGGAAGATACTTTTTTTAGAAAATATTTTTAAAAGATGTAATCGATATAACTATACCTTTTGATTTACTTATTAATATTTATAATTTAAATTAATACCCACTTAATTATGATCCCATAATTTTTAACCCTCGAACCCTATGGGAGTTAACATTATCGCCAAGATGAAAAGAGTTAAACCTGAGGCTAGCTTCAGAACATGTAATCATAGAACCCAGCTTTGATTGATGTTATAAAGCTTGGTTATGGTCAGGGGTAAAGTAGTGCACATATCCATTCTATAAAATTAGGATGAATTGTGTTTAGGGATTATATTTTAACTCTACAAATTTATCCCATTTGGTCTTGTATTACAGATTAAGATCACGCTCTCACAATTCACACAATACTCGACCTCACGTGTTTTTGTGTTAATTGTTCAATTCCTTTCTTAGTTTCTTCTAATTTAAAAACTCAATTCATGGATAATATTTAGTAAATTAATTTTTCTCAATGATTTAAAATTACTAAATTAATAGGGTATAATATAGATCGATCACTAAGAAAACTACTCTTCCATGGGAGGTGTGGTCATTGTGGAGACGTTTTGCATGAGCAAAGGATTGAAAGGGTAGAACCCAATCTCATATCCACTCTTGATTCAACCCCAAATAGGATTATTAAATAATAATATAATTGAACAAAACATAATGAAATAGAATAAATAAAAGATTAACTAAGAAGTTTATTATGAAAATGAAAAAATTGCAACATAAAAAGGAAGAAGAAGGCTTTGATGAGGGGATCATTTCTTCAAGATCTACCCCTCTTAAAATGTTTGTAGAAATTGAGTTAAACCAATTATAATGTTTCTTAAATATCATAATGCACATCCCAACCCCTGAAAATGATAAAAACACCAATTTATATAGTGGAGGGGAGGCTAGGTTCAAAGTCGCACTACTGGAAAATTGCCCTATACCCACGGTTCAAAACCGTGGGTATAGCCCCCAAAACCGTGGGTATAGGCTATACCCACGGTTTTGGGAACCGTGGGCTGGAATGGCGTCGGGATAGGGGGGTCACCCTATACCCACAGTTTGGAGAAACCGTGGGGATAAGTGTCACACAGCGTGGCAAGTGCGTGGCCACGCTGGCAACACATTGACCCCACGGTTCTCAAACCGTGGGGATTTTAATTCTCAAAAAAATACTGCTGCTGGGTATCGAACCCAGGTCTCCTCCGCATTGGACGAATTATCAGACCAACCAGGCCATTGTTATATTTTAATATATAAGCATATATCTGCGTATATATATTAATACGCCGAATTGAATTTAAAAAAAACCTCCAGCGGGAATCGAACCCGCGCTTCTTCTAATGAATCTCGCCGGAGCAACTTCGCCGCACCAACTAAGCTGTAATTCGATTCTGTTATATTAATATGCATTTTTATATTTATATTCATATTATTCAAACGGTGCATATTAAAAATTTGCAGTCAGCGGGTTTTGATACCGCGACGTCCGGCATACGAGCCGCACCGATTGACCAACCAAGCTGCCGATTTTTTCTGTATTCTAATTTTTATAAACCTAAATATATGAATTCAAATCATTGGTAAAAATTTCCCCGCCAAATTGTTGTTGTCTTCCCGCGCTATTTTTTTTGCCGCCATAGGCTATCCCCACGGTTCTACCAAACCGTGGGGATAGGCCTTCGAATTTTTTTTTTATCCCCACGGTTTTTGAAGAACCGTGGGGATAGCCCTAGAAATAAATACCTATACCCACGGTTTTGTAAAACCGTGGGTATAGGGCTTCGAGAAACACTCTATCCCCACGGTTTTAGAAAAACCGTGGGTATAGGTGACCAATACCCACGGTTTTCTAGAACCGTGGGTATAGGTTCCCACACTATACTTATACCCACGGTTTTAGAAAACCGTGGGTATAGGGCACCCCTATACCCACGGTTTTTCCCAAAACCGTGGGTATAGGTCTCTTTTCCAGTAGTGTCGTTTCAAGTGTGAATGGGGAATCCCAGACAAATATTTTATGCCAACTTTCACCACCCATTTTACCACCAAAACATGTGAAATAACTGTCCTTACATCCGGATTATTTGTGATAAAATGAGTTATAGATTTCTTAAAAAATTTTGGGCCTAATCCAAGCATGGATGAAGAAGTTATTTCACAAATACAAAACCCATGTCCAATATGGTGAGTCCATCCCAACTTTGACTTCATAGCCCATTTTCACCAACCAAATGCATATGTTAGCTCCAATGTCATAAATAAAAGTTGTATAAAATTAAGCAAAGAACACATTTACAATATATTAACTTCAAAAAATTCAAATAAAATTATTTATGTTCGAAATACTATAGTGAATTGTTAAAGGGTAAAACTGGAATTTTCATCAATTTTTCAAATGAATGATCTAATTCCAAATATTCCATAAATGAACATAGTTACCACAATTTGAGGTAATTATATCATTTATTATCAATATATTTTCAATAAAATTGTGTTTTATAAACTTCCCCACACTTACCCTTTTTCACTCCTGAGAAAAACCTCATATCATGTATTCTGAAAAATTATGACAAGTAAACATCAATATCAAATCAAAACAAATTTTAAAGCACATATCCTTGAGATCCAACAATTCCACACCAAGAAAAAAAAGATATCATGCCTCATAGAAAATCATTATTTAATGTTCTTAATTTATATCATTCAATACATTTCCACTTCATTTATCCTCCAATTCACCAAACACTTACCTCACTTGAATTTTCTCTTATCACAAAAATGTCAATTTTTCAGCAATTTCTTTCTCATCCAAACTCATACAAGGGTCACCATAGGCTTGATAAATTCCTATATCACCACCCAATGTGAGTCGAGGACATATGTCTATCATGAGGACCTTTTAGGTTTGTTATGTGTCTTTTAGTGGGTAGGATTTAGATGTGAAAAATCGAAAGGCTGAATGAGGAGGGCTTAACTCTTTTTGAAGCAAAATTGTATTATTCTAATTTTCACTCAAGCATGGTCTCCTACTTACTCCAATTAGTATCAATTAAGCTCCATCATCATGAAAACTCGTGTAAATATTACACCATTCATCTTTTAGTAACAAAAATATCAATCCTATCAAACATAGTTTTTCATGAAAGCTCCAGATAGGCACAAATTTCTTTCTTCATCAGAAGCTCCCTAAAGGCACAACTTATTTTATCATGAAAGTTCAAAAATGGAAAAAATTTAAACATAATGATTTTTTTAGTAGAAAATACATCTCTTCAGAATTTAATTTTCCACCCAAAGGAACAAAAAATGTGGTAGCACAATACAAGACAGCTTCCCCCACACTTAAGTTCAACTAGATTATGCAATTTCACTTCAAGAGTTAGTTGGATATGAAAAATTGTCTTGTAATGTGGCTAACCTAATAGGTTTTTCATGGTTTCTAATGGATAAAAGGATTAAATGTTAAATTTAGGACATTATAAAAAGGATTATTTGAAATATGGGCTTTAATACTAAACATATACCTCAATCATTTAAAACATAAGTACCTTAACCCTCAAGTTTTGACAAGAATAAATCAAATTATGTTTAAATCAAGCATGGTTTGGTTCGTAAAAAAAGTGAGGTAAATGTAAGTAATATGAAAATAATGGTTCATAAGCCTCATAAGAAAGTGATTTCAAATATAAATACAGTTATATGTGGCATGTGATTCAAAATCTAGAGTACTTTTCATGAAATTACTAATGATTTGAACTTGAAACAAAGTCATTTTCATCATTCATTTAAGCTTAGTTTCATGGGATAAATTGTTTCACATAGTGATATGAATTTAAAAATGGTAATGAGAATCATTTTAGCTCAAAATTTTCAAAAACACACAAAAACTTGAAAAATAAACACACACAATTTTAAAAACACACATTTTTTTTGAAAATCATTGAAAAACAGGAAAATAATTGAAATTACTAAACTAAAAGGATCACTCCCACACACCTAAAATATTTAAGTATCCTCAATGTAAACCCATGAGAGGATATATTCAAATGAAATGTATAATTTTAAATGGGACAAAGAATACAAAAGTTAAAGGGTTAGGAACAACCTAATATGCTCAATTGATGATGGGGTCATGCAGTGTGTTGAAATCCACTGCATCAGTAGGAAGTCTCTCAATTTATCATTCCAAACGTTTCCCATTGAATTTAAATCTTCTTAGTGTGTCCTCTTGTGTGATATCAACTGCACCATAAGGAAAAACATTAGTCACAACATAAGGACCTAACCACTTGGAACGCAACTTACCAGGAATCATATTTAATTGTGAACTATAGAGAAAGACATTCTCTCCAACTTGAAATTCTCTTTTATGGATCATTTTTTAATGAGATTATTTTGATCTTTACTTATAAGGCCTTGAGTTCTCATATGAGGACAATTGAATCTCCTTAAGCTCTTGAATTTGCAGCTTCCTTTGGATTCTATCTTGGGCCAAATCCATGGTGCATTTCTTTATAGTCCAATAATCCTGATTCTCAACTTCAACAGGGAGATGAAACACATTCCAAAAAATAATACAAAATGAGGAAATACTGATGGGGGTCTTGTATGTTGTCCTATAACCCGACAATTCATCATCCAATATCTTGCTCTAATCCTTCCTATTTGGTTGCATGGTTTTCTCAAAAAAAAATCAACTCCCTATTTGAAACCTCGACTTGGGAATTTTTTTGGGGGTGGTATTGTGTTTATGTTTTGTGTGTCACCCCATACTTCTGAAGGAGGGAAGAAATATTACAATTGTAGAAGTACATCCCTTGGTCACTAATGATAGCCTTTGGTACTCCAAACCTGCAAAAAATATGCGCTTTGACAAAGTCCACAACAACATGATAATTATCAGTCTTGGACCTTAGCCTCCACCCATTTTCTCACATAATCAACAAAAACCAAAATATATAGGAAACCAAATGAACTAGGAAAAGGACCCATAAAATCAAGGCCCCATACTTCAAAAATTTCACAAAATAATATGGGTTGTTGGGGAATCTTGTGTCTCCTGGAAATATTACCAGTGTGTTGGAAACATGAGCATGACTTAAAAAATACATAAGCATCATTGAATAAACTAGTCCAATAAAATATAGAGTCCAAAACTTTCTTAGCTATCCATTGGGGTCTAAAGTGTCCACCACTAGCAAGTGTATGATAGAATTTCAAAACAGACTCAAAATCATGATCAGGAACACACCACCTAATAACATGATCACTACACATGCTCCAGAGGTATGGATCATCCCACACATAATATTGAGACTCACTTTTTAATTTCTAGACATTATGTTTCTTTAAATTTGTAGTTATTTCATAGGAAACAAGGTAGTTAACTAAATCTACATACCAAGGATGCGTACCTGAGATGTCATAACGATGCTCATCGGAAAATGTGTATCGAAGTGGTACCTGGTCCAAGGTGTCATCCTATAGTGTGTGAGTAAGCCTACTCATGTGGTCCGCTACAAGGTTTTATGACCCCTTCTTGTCCTTTATCTCAATATCAATTTCTTAATGAATGAGCATCCATCGTATTAGCCTAGGCTTTTCATCAGGCTTATTCAAGAGGTACCTCAAAGCTGCATGGTCAGAAGAAAAACTACTTTGGAGCCCAATAAATATGATCAAAATTTATCTAATGAAAATATGATGGAAAGAAAATCATTTTTTGTGGTTGTGTAGTTTGATTGGACTGAATCAAGTGTCCTCAATGCATAAGTAATCACATGAGAACGTCCCTCAACCCTCTTAGATAAGATATCTCCAACCGAGAAGTCGGAGATGTCACACATAAGCTCAAAATGAATGTCCCATTGTGGGGGCTGTATGATTGGTGGAGTGGTTAGACACTTCTTCAGCTCATCAGATGCTACCCTACATGAGTCATCAAACAAAAAATCAAAATCCTTTTTAATTAATCTTTATAAAGGTAGAGAAATGTTACTAAAAGATTTGATGAAGTGTCGATAAAATAATGCATGCCCTTGGAAAGATCTAATATCACGCACACATGAAGGATAGGGTAAGGATGAGATAATTTCTATCTTAGATCTATCATCCTCTATCCCATGTTTTGATACTACATTCCCTGAGACAATGTCATGCACTACCATAAAATGACATTTTCCAAAGATGAAGACCATATTCTTCTCAATACAACAATTCAACACCTTTCCCAAAATACTTACACATTCATAAAATTAGGATCTATACACTATAAAATCATCCATAAATACCTCTATGCAGGTCTCAATAAAATCCTAAAAAATACTCACCATGCATCTATGATAGGTACTTGGGGAATTGAAAAGTCCAAATGGAATCCTCTGGTATGCAAATGTGCTGAATGGACAAGTGAATATTATCTTCTATTGGTATTTTAGAGAAATAAGAACCTAAAAATATCTAGAAAATCTATCCAAGAAACCATAGTGTGTTTTCCGTGCTAGTCTCTCAAGCATCTGATCAATAAATGGGAAGGGGAAATGGTCTTTACAAGTTGACTGATTTAGTTTCCTATAATCAATACACACATGCCAACTGTTCTTCACCCTTATTGGAACTAACTCCTCTTTATCATTTTTAACAATAGTAACACCACTTTTCTTAGGTACAACCTTAATAGGACCCACCCACTAGGAATCTAAAATGGGATAGATTATACCTACCTCGAGCAAATTTTCAACTTCTTTTTTATAAACTTCCAAAAGAGTTGGATTCAGTCTCCATTGTGGCTACCTAATGAGTTTATCCCCATCCTGCAAAATAATCTTATGCATGAAGATGGAGTGGATAATACCTGATATGTCAGCCAAGGTCCACCCGATTTCCCTCATGTTCTCCCTAAAAAGATTCAAAAGTTTTTCTTTATGTTTAACAGGGAGATTGTTATCAATGATAGAAGGTAATTTTTCACCACTCAACAAGTATGAGTATTTGAGATTTGGTGACAATGGCTTGAGTTCTAGTGTAGGGGGTGGTGTATGGATGGAGAAATCGAAGGAACTAAAATATGTTCACAAAGTGCATCAGTATCAGAATAGAAATCATCACAATCAAAGAATAAAGCATAAAATCCATTAACATACTCAACAGCCAAGTCATAATCAGAGTTCACGTGATCAAAATAAGAATATCAATCCATTTAAAAATCAAATATAAAAGAGGTTTGTGCATTATAAATAGGTGTTTAATTACTCTTAGAAATCAAACTATAACCAATCCTCATAATCTCCCTAAGTATAGAACAATCAAAATCCGTGCAGTTTTTACTTGGTTGTTCAAAATGGGAGATAAAAAAGTCGAATGGTCTTATGAGGGGTACTTCATGGATTACATGGCATTAAATATAAAAAATTCATCTACAAATTCCATGTATAGTGTACCATCATTGACATTTATGATATTTTTTTAGTTTTGAGGAAGGGTCTACCTAAGAAAATGGGAGCATGAGAACTTACCTGATCATACTCTTTGTTAAGAACGTAGAAATATGCTGGGAAGATCATGTCTCTTACTCAAACAGGTACATCCTCAATGAACCCCACTAGATATGTTGTAGCTCTATTTTCCAACTGTACCACTACTCTCATCGGTTTCAACTCACCAACCTGTAAAGAACATAATACAGAGTGCATAATTACATTTATAGAAGCTCCAAAATCAAAAAGAGCATTAGAAATGTTCAACACCCCTATGGTGCATGGGATGGTGAATGTCCAGGGATCCTTGCACTTTGTTGAAATTTATAGAGTTTTTTTAATGAGTTCTGACACATTACTTCCTAGATTTATCCTCTCATTTCCCTTAATCCCTCTTCGATTGGTGCAAAGTTATTTTAAAAATTATGCATACCTTGGGATTTGTTTAATGGATTTAAGTAGAGGGATGTGGATCTCCACACACTTGAATGCATCAAAAAATTATTTTTTTACAAAACCTCTTTATCCATCTTGTGGTTTGTACAACCCTGTTTAGAAAGGTAAAGGGTTTAGGAGTAATAACGTCAATATTATTCTTACCTTTATCTTTCACTTTTGGTTTCACTTCAGCAATTCTTGAATAGAGCTTCTCCGGAGTTGTGGTGAATCTCGGTGGAATGGTGGGTGTAGAAGTATCATTCATTTTCTTCCTACTTCTCAATGTGATGGAACTGACATTTACCTTTGGATTTGAAGATGGTTGGGAAGGTATATTTCTATAATTCTTACTTACAAGTTCATGGAGGGTAGTGGAAATCTGGCTAAATTGAGTCTTCAACTCCATCAGCTCCAAACATTGACTCTTCAGCTCATTCTATTGATTAAAAATAATTTGTTTCAAAATATCTTTAGTATTAGAATCTACCTTTAGTTTATAAGTCCCTTGTTGTTGGCTTGTTTATTCTTGGGCTTCAAATCACTTTTGGCGTTGTTGAAAACCCTACTAGTAAGGCAGAGGTTGCTGGAAGTTTTGTTGAAAGGGATACGTTTTTTGTCCAGAGGAATACCTCATGTAAGATTGATCCTTCCAACCTTTGTTATATTTTGGAGAAAATGAATCATACTTCTTTTGAGGATATGGTTGTTGTTGCTGCTAAAATGGTCCCCTAGGAAACACTACTACACAATATTTTGTTTCTTGTAGTTGGGGGGAACAGTCTGTTGGGTGGCTTGTCTCAGTGAAAATTCCACAAGTACTTGAAGGAGGGGGTTGGGATGTCTTTTGAGCCAATTCAATCTTCCTTAACATAGTGGTAAATTCTTCTAACTTAGTATCTATCAAATGAATTTCAAGAGAAGAAGGACTTACCTGAGGTACCCCTCGAACATGTTTTGTACCTCGATTGCAAAAATTTTGATAGTTCTTTTCCATCTTTTCAATCAATGCACATGAATCTATTGGTGTCTTGTCCACTATTGCTCCTCTAGCTGCAGCATCCACCATGCTTATCTCTGTAGGTGTGAGTCCTTCATAGAAGTACTAGTTGAGGATTTTCTCATTGATTTGGTGATGTGGACATCTTGCGCGCAACTTCTTGAATCGCTCCCAGTACTCATACATTGAATCCCATTGTGTTTGCTTAATCTATGAGATCCCCTTAAAAATGGAAGTGGTCCTTGATGCTGGAACAAATATATCTAATAAATGAAGTTTCAAATCATTCCAACATGTTACATCTTTAGGTTGTAAATAATACATCCAATCCTTTGTAGCTCCATCAAGGGAAAATGCGAATGTTCTTAGTTTGATTTGATCTTCAGATACATTTCTTGGTTTAAGGGTTGAGAAAAATACATTGAATTCTTTAAGGTTTTTTTGGGTCCTCAATTTATAAGTCATGAAACATTGGAAGAAGGTGAATTAACCCATATTTTAGTTCAAAGTCTACTTCAAGATTTGGGTATGAAATACAATTTGGTTGATAGTTAATATCTGGTGAGGCCAATTCTCGAATGGTGATATTAATTTCATTGTTATTGTTTTCAAACATTGGTTCTTGTTTTATGTTTGATATAGAAGTGTTTCCAATTTCAATGTTATTATAGGGGAGGAATTCTCCAACTGGTGGAATGTTGAGACTTCCTATAGACTGAGAATGTTTGATTCGAGCTCTAAGGTTGTGTTCAATCTCAGGATCAATATCTAAAAGATCCACAGGATTAGTTTGTGTCATAAATTATATAAAAATAAAAATAAGTAAGGTTTACCCTAATAAAAACTATAAGTTTGAGTTGATGGTCCAAAAATAAGAAGAAGAAGAAAACCAAAGAAAAAGAAAATTTTAGATTGGGTAAAGAAGGAATAAATAAGAGAAAAAGAGAATAAAATTTAAAATAAAATAAATACCTCTAAATGGTTGAAATAATTAATTTCCTGCCTGGAAACTATGCTAATTTCAAAGGCACTTTCATGGGTGCTTTTAAATTATATGTGATTTTTGAGTACATAGGTGTAGTAGAGTGGAAGACCAAGGTTGTCTCTCAAAGGAGGAAGTAAATTTAATAACATATTAAAGTTATTTTTAAAATAAAATAAAAGGAATTAAGAACGCTACTTAAATGGATGTTGGGTTTCTGTTTATAAATCTAGATGAAGTTTTCCTGAAGAAGATTTCGTTTTTTTTTTGTTTCTATTTTTGAATTGAAGTTTGATTAATAAGACACAATGAAAAGATACTTTTTTAGAAAATATTTTTTAAGGACATAATCAATCTAACTCTACCTAATAATTTACTTATTAATAATTATCATTTAAATTAATACCCACATAATTATGATCCTTTAATTTTTTTGGACCCTTGAACCCTACAAGATCTAACATTACAACCAAGATGAAAATAGTTAAACCCTTGGCTAGCTTTGGAACATGCAATCATGGAACCCTACTTTGATTGATGTTCTAAAGCCAACTTATGGTCAGTGGTAAATTAGGGAACACATCCTTTCTAGAAAATGAAGATGAATTGTGTTTATGGATTATATTTTAACTCTACAAATTTATCCCGTTTGGTCTTGAATTACCGATTAAGATCACTCTCTCAAAATTTACACAACACTCGACCTCGTTTGTTTTTGTGTTAATTGTTCAATTGCTTGCATGGATTCATATAATTTAAAAACTCAATTCATGGATAATATTATGTTGATTAAAATAGCTCAATAATTCAAAATAATTAAATGAAGAGGGTATAACATAGATCAATCACTAAGAAAACTACTCTTCAATGGGCGGTGTGGTCATCATGGAGACGTTTTGCATGAGCAAAGGATTGAAAGGGTAGAACCCAATCTCATATCCACTCTTGATTCCAACCCAAAAAGGATGAGTAAAGAAGAAGATAATTGAAAAAAAATGAAAATAGAATAAATAAAAGAGTAACTAAGAATTTTATTACATAAATTTAAACATTACAACATGAAGAGGTGGAAGAAGGCTTCAATGAGGGGATCCTGGCTTCAAGAGCTACTGTAACACCCTAAGATTTTATGAGAATTATTCTTTTTAATTTCTTTGATGTCTTTTGTTGTACACTACACCAAGATTATCTTGCGCTATACGCAACACTGTATTAGCTTTTAGTATACGCAACACTATTCTTGGCTTGCGTTACACACAAGAGCAACCTTCCTCTATAGCTTGCATTGTACGCAATACCGAGTTTCACTAAACAACGATATGTTATTAAAATATTATATAAACTAGCCGTTATGAATAGTAATACCCACTTTTTGAAATTTTATAAATTTTATCTTTCAAAATGGACTTCATTTTTGGATTCAGAATATCAAAATTAGCCTAGGGTGGATTTTTGGTGTTTTTCTGAAAACATTCAATTTTAGATGAATAGTGAAAACACTAAGTTATTGGTTAAAACAAACTTTTTATTTGAATAATAATTTATTTTATTTAAATTTATTAGGTTAAAATAGATACATAATACCTATATAAGTAAAATTTAATTCATTGGAGTCATTTTATAATAATTTTAGATATATAAAAATTTTATTGAACTTTTTACCGTCTTTTACCCACCTCCCAGGAGAATTTGCAAATTTACATAAAACATAATTTTACCACTTCTGTGAGTTGAATTTAAAAACTCTTAGAGACACGGTTAATATCAAGGATTAAAATTTTGTTCAATAAGATAAATATTTTTTTTGTGAATAGTAACTTTTTACTTTTATTTACCATAGTTAAAAGTAAATAGGGTAATTAAGTGTAAAAATGATATTATTACCCTAACACATGTCCTAATTCTATTGGATAAGTATAATTCGACCCAGAAAAACCTTAGGAATAAAATATGAACCTCTTTGGTCCACTTGGTTTAGATTAGGACACTTATTATTATTTTATTTAAAGAAGAGTTAAAATAGTTAAAATCAAAGTTTAATAATTAAATTTTTTTTTAATATAGGGTTATACAGAAGAGAAATTAGACTATAAATATTAATTAGAAAGATAAAATGATTCTATACATAATGGTATTTTATTTATATTTTTTAGACATTAAATAATTTAATTTATATATGACACAATGATGATGTAGTAATTACCTTATTTATGAAATATTAACATAATTGATATTATAAATACCTAAATAAATGTAATTTCAGACTTTTTATGAATTGAACTAATTTTATACACTAATATAACATATTATGGTTGGTTAGATGAATTTTTTTTGAAGCAATAATTCTGTTATTAATTTAGAAAAAAAAAATACCAAATAGTGTCAAAATTGACATAAAAGAGTTTTTAAAACAAATATTATATTATTAATTGATATAATGGTACTAAAAATCTAAGGTTAGGTAAAAATACTTAAATAATAATATATATGACATTAATGAACTAATTGTGGTTCTATTTGTAGTTTATAGTATGTTTATTAACCATATTGTTTAAGAATACAAGAACACATAGTAAAAGGTAAATTATTTAACTTAGAGTTAAATCTAAATGATAAGGTTAAAATGGTAACCTAAACTTGTATAAAACCTATTAGTTTATAGGATTTTGACCCATACCCACCCTATTCTATAAATAAGTCACTTTTGAGACATTATAAACTGAATATGAATTTATTATTAAATAATATTTTAAGTTTTTCCAAAGGTGCCCCTCACCCCTCTTATAAAAGGGAACTCCCCCTTCTCTCTAATGCACACTTCCAAATCAATTTGTCTAGGCCAACCCCTGCCCAAATACCCTCTAACTGTCCTACATTCATCATAGAGGCCCTCTTTTAGTTATAAAGCCAACCTAGGAAGCCCTTTTGATCAAATCAAAAGGAAGAACCCGAAGAAGAGGTAAATATATCACCACCTATTTTGAGTTCCTTTCTTCTTCCACATCCTCCTTATTTGTTGTTTCCATTATAAAAAAATAAATCCAGTATATTCTATATACTTTGATGTTATTATAAAAATTTTACAACCATATTAGTTATTTTATCCATCCTATGAATGAAAAAGTCACCACACGTGCGTATATACGGCTTACCGTCTCCACATCGTGGTGAAATTTTTTATTCTAACATTTTATCATTTGTATGGGTATAATAATGAGTATAAATGATATAAATAATAAATATAAAATTATTATAATTCTTTATATATGATATAACATCCAATTATATACTATTTTAATATCAAAATAATGATATCATCGCTCGTGCGTACGTACGGACTACCGTCTCCATGAACGCGATGAGATTCATTTTACATGATTAACCATTAAAGAATGATTACAAAGTATACATATTAATAATCATGAAATATATTAAATAATAATGATACTGGATTTATGTACATATATTTTTCATTTTCTTAATTCCATTCAATTCAATAAGGAAACGAAACAGCGTTCACGCGTACGTACGGCCTACCGTCTCCATGAATGGTGTATTTAATTCCATTTATCGATCTATCATATATATTTATATGCAGAATATATATTATATATAAATCATGTTTTAAATTCTGGAATTAATTAAATTAGGATGTAAGTAATAATATCAATAATAACAAGTTAAAACACGTACGATAAATGAAACGATTTTACCAAAAACACTGCTTTAACATGGAATTTACAAAAGAACGGGTAATATAAAGTCATAAGTGAATCATATATGATATCATAAATATTATTATGGTTTTGTTACAAGTTAATAATATGTTTATACCCACTATATAGGAGTCTCGGACACATACATAATAAATTTGACATAAGGTGAGGGATAATTTTTCAATCTCATTTTTAGCAGAGATTGCTTATACGTAAGTATTTACTGGGGTTATATTTTTCATCCATTTCCATAAAAAAATGTTTTTAATAAAGTGTATAATATTCTTCCATGTAAGTTTAAATTCATGTTTACCCCTCTTTGACTTTTACTTTGTGTTAAGGAAAGAATATTTCTTTTGTTTACCATAGGTGGTACTTTTTTACTTTTCCATTAAAAGTACGAGGAGAATGTTTTTTTAACTAATACAGCATGAATAGATTTTTACAGTTTCATAACTCCCTGTTTTCATGAATCTTACTCTATAATATTTCATGATTATTTTCAACAAATTCATTTTCTTTTAAAATTTCATGGCATTTTTTGAAAAGAAAATGATTTTGAAGAAGAAAGGATATTTTCCTCAAGAATTCATTTCAAGTATTTTATCAAAATTATTTTCCATCTAAGATGACATTATTTCGCATGTTTATGTTTCAAGTGTAATGTATCTATTATTTACATTATTTTATTTTTATGATGAAATGATATCCATTGGTTTTATATGGATTATGTCATGATGGGATGAAGTTTATGAAACCCATTTTATTCATTGGGTTATGATAAATTATTTATGATTATTTTGTGGCACACATAAGAATGGTTTCATTATGATATGGGTGGGACATATACATCCCTATAATGCATTGGGTAAATATTTATATCTCATGAGATAGACATGGATGGAATGACAAGTAAAATCTAGTTCAGTAATACAGGGCTGGAACGGAAAGTAAACCTGGTTCAGTAATGGACTATGTCCACTATGATGGTCTTGGCAGCAATGCTTTTGACTACTATGGGAATAATATCATGTCCTTGATGCTTTTAGATAATTACATGTCTTATTCCCATGCTATTTTATCATGATTATTGCTGCTTTATGATCAATTCTTTGTGTATCGCAAATATTTATGTCATTACTCATGCTTTTTATGTTTTATGTTCATGTTCGAATATTAAAATGTTTAGGGATTGTTTTATGTTCTCTATATTTACCCTTACTAAGAATTTGAGCTCACTCTTTTTATGTTTTCTTTTCCCCAGGATATAAAGAAAGGTGTAGCGCCCAGACCCCAGCTACCCAAAGCCGGTGTGTTACTTCGTAACATTGGCATGATTACAAAAGATCAAGTCTTGAATGACCGATTAGTTTAGTAGCCTTGGAAACACTAGATACATTCATAAATGTTACATTACATCATAAAGTGAAAAACTAGAATAACATGGTCTTCAAATTCCACACTCATATCCTCTTCTGACTATCCCTGCAGGCCATTCATAAAATACTTCTTCACATCCTGGAAAATATTAAAACATTCGAAGGGGTGAGCTCAGATGCTTAGTAAGGATAACAATATTGCGGAAGCATTCATAAATAAACATTAACATTTAAGGCAATGTATAACTAAAACAAAAGCCTTTTTAAAACTTGAAATATAGCATATTATGACAAAAATAAAATTAAATAATTCTGTTTACTTACTCACATGGATATTCTACTAGTCGAATAATCACATGCAATATCAATAACCACTTTCATAATGATTGAATGCATAATGCCAGACATTCTGAAACATTTTGTCAAGGCCTCGGCCAAGACATCTAAAATGATTAAGGCCTTGGCCAAAACTATAAATCAAATTGGGAAAGGGCATCGGCCAATTCCACGTCTAGTTGTCTCATGAGACCTACTGATACATCGAGGAGCTATAGCGGGCTCCACCCGTCACTTATTAAGTCCAATGCATTCCTTATATGAATAGGTTTAAACATATCATAAACCATAACATAATCGTATCACATAAAACATGCATAAAGGAAACATAACATTTCCACATTTCAATCACAAGATATCAATACAACACATTGATATAATAAAAACGCTTTCAAAACCATTATCAATACCAAAATAAAAGAAAAGTATAACATGGTATTTATTTTTCATTAAAAAAATGTATGGCTTGTAGAGGAAGCCGAAACTCAAATAGTGGTCACAGCGGCAGAGAAGTCATTGTCGCCGCATACGTACGACAAAAACTTTCCATTTTGTCGTTTAGTAAACGCTTCGTATAAAAATATTCCTTTTGAATAAACATAAAAGTCAAAGGGGTTTATACACCGTATAAAAGAAATTTGTGTATAAAACCAAATATGCCTCAATGAAATGAGATTGAGACGAAGTCCTTACAAAGATCATTTTTAAAATAAAATAGATATATTATGTGTATTCACTATAGGTACACATAAAGAAAGTAAAAATACAAAATAAGACATACTAATATCATGACATAATTTGAAAGTAGGAGATTAACCCAAAGAATGGAAGTTGGGTTAAGAAATTCCCTTACCTCGTATCCGATTTGACTCAACCATTCTTTAACCTCCTGAATAATAAACTAGAGTCAATATCTACCTCATTAAGAATCATTTTCAATTTCATTATCCTTTTTATATCACTTATTACAATGTTATGAACATTATGTAATTATTTAAGTTAATAACGGTCGTTTTGTCGATCTTTGGTACTTGAGTCAACAATAAACTTCTTATAGTTACAAGTTGTTCATGTGGTGAAATATCCATTATATCCAGAATTATATTCATGATTTAGTTATCATATATATCATATATATCCAGTATATACATTCATTTATAATATTACGTAACATTTAGAGGAAAGAAATGAAATGCACCGTTCCTGGAGACGGTAAGCCATACGTACGCATGAATGCTACTTTCATTTCTATTTCGTATTTAATGGAATGATGTTATAATTGTATAAAGTTATAATATAATTCCAGTATAATATAATGTATAATACCATTTACTCCATCCTTTATACATCCCACATATGGCATTAACGATTCAAATCACTTTGAGGGGGCGGTAGTCCGCACTTCCTAAAATGAAATTATCGCATTTACCCATAATGGAAATCATAAAGTATGCCATAAATGAGAAATAAAGAAGCATAATGAAGACATAAAAATAATATATATATCATATATGAAAATAGTGTCATCAAAATGGCCACCATTAAAGGTGTTAAAGGAGTGTTGAACAATCATCGTTTCGTGAGGCAGAAATTCACCATCCACAGAAACAGTATGTTCTTTAACCATTAGATGTAGGTTTGTGTAAGTGTAGCTCGAATACTTCTTATAAAAACATCCTAGTATATTTATGATACTGGTGTTGTTACAAAATAAAGGAATAAAAAGAGTTTAAGGGGTTGGAGAAGCAAAATAAAACAAAACAACATTAAAGAAGACATTACCTTAAAATCGGGTAACTCTTTTTGATTTGAGAAAAAGGCTTCTTTGGGAAAAATTATGCCCAAAGTGAGGATTCTAGGAGTAATATAGGAAAGTTTAGAAAGTATTTGGGCAGAGGTTATCCGATCCAAATGGCTTGGAAGGTGTGAATAAGGTGGTAGTGGTGGGGGCCTTTTATAAGAGGAGAGGAGGGGCTCTTTTGGAAAGATTGAAATGTTACATTATTTTGAAATGATTTTTGGATTCCAAAGGTCCCACACTTCTATAATTAGAGAATAAGGTGATAAGGGTTCTAAATCTACCCATCCAATAGGTTTTTTACAAGTTTAAGACTTAATATTACATTATCGTTTAATTTTATTTAAATCGTTAATTAATGAGGTAAACGCTGCATCATCATTGTGTCATATCAAATTTAATTTATTTAATGTCTAAAAATTATAAAAAAATTATAATGATTTAGGAAATATTTTTATCTTTCCAATGAATTTTTATGGTCAAAAATATTACTTTTATAACCCCATTTAAAAATTGTTTTAGTAAAATAACTCATGTTTGTGACATTTTTATTTTAACATTAAATAAAATGTTTTTAATGTCATTTTCCCACCAAAGTGACTCCATGGGGTCCCCACGTTGACCCATGGATTGTCGTGGTCGGACATTACTCATCCAATAGGGGTAGGATAAGTGTAAGGGTATTTTCATATTTTTATAATATCATTTTTACCTTAAATTTCACTAATTACCTTTAATCACGATTAATTAAACTTAAAAGTTACTGTTCACCAGAAATTATTTTAATCCCATTGAACCACATTTTACATCCTAATGACAACCATTTATGTCGGATTTTTGAAAATCAAATCACAGAAGTGGTAATATTTCATTTAAACGAAAAATCAGTTATTTAACTATCACTTAGTGGTTTCACTATTCATCAAAAATTGAATTTTTTCAGAACAATGCCAAAATTTCACCCTAAGATATATTTGATATTCCGATATCAAAAATGATCTCTATTTTACAAAATTCCAAAAATATAAGTTGTATTAATTAATTTTATAATTAATTCCCGCTGTCAGAACAAATAGCGTGTTTTTAAGAAACAATTTATATCAAAAGATTGACAATTGTTTATGTCCAATTTTGATGTGAAATTAATTCTAATGAACACCATTGGATAAAATGGTAAAAATATATTCTAATTATACTTTAAAACCTCTCAATAGTATAATTTATCACTATAAATTATTTTGATTAAAAAAGTTGTTTTTAAGTATTTTTCACTATTCATAAAAAATTGGAAGTTCTCAAAAAAATACTAAAAATTCAACATAAGCTAATTTCGATATTCCGAATACAAAAATGAAGTCCATTTTGAAATATAAAATTTCTATAATTTCAAAAAGTGGGTATTACTATTCATAACGGCTAATTTGATTGGTCGCGGTGTGTTAGAATCTCGAACTTGCGTACAATGCAAGCTATTGAATTATTGAAAGAGAAGCGTATCGTGGAAGCTCGGGGTGTTACATTCTCCCCTCCTTCAATAAATTGCATCCTCGCAATTTGAAATTTTTCATTGAAAATAAAAGGTTGAAAATAGAAAATACCTTTGTGGAAATCCCACATCGTAAATAAAGTTAATAAAAATATAACATTAAAAGAAAGAAAGAGAAGTACAAAGGTCACCCGAGATAGCCCATACTAGGATTCTATGAAAATATGGATATGGAGGAGAAACAAACTATCAAGGTCTGATGGAGAGTTGTAGAAAACAGGATTAGGAGAAAGTTAACAATAAGAAAATCATAAACTTGTGGTTGGTTAAACAATCATTGAATCCCCAGTTGGAAAAGTTAATCGGCAACGTTTTTGTTTTAAGTCACCTATCATAAAGTTGAGGAATTCATTTTAGAGATTTACTAAGAATGTAAGGAAATATACTTACTTGTCGTGTAGACTTTCATTAATAAATTTTTACCACAAACCATTTAGAATAGGAAAACTATTTTGTAATAACCAGGGACTTCCTGTAGGCTAGTGGTAGGGAATAAAGGCTTGTCGCACTATGGTTGTGGGTTCGATTCCTGCAGCTTTGTCCGACGTGACGGGTTATGCCCCACCCTGCAGGTTGTCCTTTTCTTAAAACTATAGTATTATAATATTCCAAAAATAATCTTCATAAATGTTTTAACCTTAAAAAATACTATCCAAAGTTCAACTTAATCCATTCCAATCTTTATAGTTATCCAAAATACCTCTGTCCAATCTTTCTCTAAAAGGTCTCTAAATTCCAAAATCAATTGTGACATCAGATTCCCCAAGAAAAGAAAAGTTTCTCTTATTGTCACATACTAAAAATATGATTACCTTAATCATATTAAAACATTAATGAAATCAACATGTACTGCAGTACAATCCTTATATATATCACATTATTTTTATAACCAGAATATAATCCTTGAGTCCAAAAGCACCAATACATTAATTATTCCTCTTCAACTGTAGTAACAGCATAAGATTGGCCTTGATCCCTTGGCCTATTCTGAGGTAATATTCTCTGACTCTTAGGGCATTCATTTGCATAATTCCCCATTTCACTACAATTGTAGCACTCAACATTGATAGCCTCTTTCTTTCCCTTGCAATCACGAGCCTGGTGACCTTTTTCTCCACATTTATAACAAACTCTCATTCCTTTTAGGCAAGTACTAGGGTGATTCTTCCCACAGTTATCACATAATGGAAAATCCTTCTTTCCCTTTTTCCCTTTATCCGTCTCTTGTTCCACTGTTCTCTTCTTCTCTTGCTTTACTTTATTGTCATAAGACTTAGAGAATTCCTTTTCTATCATAATAGCACACGAGACAATATCTTCATACGATGAGAAGGATTGTGATACTAAAGCTCTACGGAGAAATGGTTTTAACCCATCAAAGAAACGATCAATATTACTTCTTGGGTTACGTATATAATCTGCTGCATGCCTCGCTAACCTTGTAAAGTTAGCCTCATACTTTGCGACATTTTCATCCTCCTTCTGCCTCAGACTCAGAAATTGCCTTTCCATATCTGCTCGATGGTCATGAGGAAAGTATTTATCCAAGAAAAGATCTTTGAACTCTCTCCATTCCATACTTGATACTTCTTCATCTTCCTTTGTTTTTTGAATCAGCGACCACCATTGATCGGCATCTCCAGTAAGGCGATAGACTGCCATGACAACCTTCTCCCTTTCGCTACTCCCCAAGGCGTAGAATATTTTCTCTAAGGAGTTTATCCATTGCTCAGATACTAATGGATTTGTACCCCCATTAAATGTTGGCGGTTGTTTCCTCATGAAGCGGTCTAACATTGATCCTCCACATTGCGGATCAGGGTGCTCCATACGAGTAAGGTTATTATTCATAACCTGAGTGAGTTGTCCCAGTATGGTTATAAGTTGATCAGTACCAGTTGTATCTCCAGATCCACAAATATTATCTTGAGCATGAGGGCAATCCCTACACAGAGTGCGTGCATTGATACGGTTTCCATTCCTTCCACTAGGCGCCATTTCTAAACAATGGCATAAACTAGATTAGTTTATGAATCAAAATACATAATTCCATACTTGTAAAACACTTAACATAAATTGAACTATTTATGGATATAATCCATAATCATAAAAATGTTTTCTTTCAGTAAGTATATACTCGTAACCCTTCATAGTGGTTTGTAAAGAAAATGAGAATTATCCTAAGCATATCCCCCGGGAGTGTCGTAACCAAGAGTGCAGCAAGGCCCGTTGTTGTGCACCAGTTCCCGTTCGAGTCTATCTCAAAGCGGTGTTTTCGGGTTTTACCCCTAGGTACATCTGTGCCAGAGCCTCCTCTACCTGCTCGTATCTAGACAGGGATGCATTGCTCAGAAAAATCACAAAATCTCTACAATACCAAAATTTTAGGAATTTCTTCTATACTAATCGTCAAAGTTCATCTTAGGTCTACGTGCTCTAATCAGAGTTTGCCTAAATCTAGCTTCCAAGGTTAGTACTAAACTGCCTCTGATACCAACTGTAGTGCCCCGAACCCAGCTACCCAAAGCCGGTGCGTTACTTCATAACATTGGCATGATCACAAAAGATCAAGTCTCGAAAGACCGATTAGTTTAGTAGCCTTAGAAACACTAGATACGTTCATAAATGTTACATTACATCATAAAGTGAAAAACAACAATAACATGGTCTTCAAAGTCCACACTCATATCCTCTTCTGACTATCCCTGCAGGTCATTCATAAAATACTTCTTCACATCCTGGAAAATATTAAAACATTGGAAGGGGTGAGCTCAGATGCTCAGTAAGGATAACAATATTGCGGAAGCTTTCATAAATAAACATTAACATTTAAAGCAATGTATAACTAAAACCAAAGCCTTTTTAAAACTTAAAATTTAGCATAATATGACAAAAATAAAATTAAATAATTCCGTTTAATTACTCACATGGATATTCTACTAGTAGAATAATCACATGCAATATCAATAACCACTTTCATAATGATAGAATGCATAATTCCAGACATTCTGAAACATTTTGTCAAGGCCTCATCCAAGACATCTAAAATGATTAAGGCCTCGACCAAAACCATAAATCAAATTGGGAAAGGGCCTCGGCCAATTCCACGTCTAGTTGTCTCATGAGACCTACCGATGTATCGAGGAGCTATAGCGGGCTCCACCCGTCACTTATTAAGTCCAATGCATTCCTCATATAAATAGGTTTAAACATATCATAAACCATAACATAATCATATCACAAAAAACATGCATAAAGGAAACATAACATTTCCACATTTCAATCACAAGATATCAATACAACACATTGATATAATAAAAATGCTTTCAAAACCATTATCAATACCAAAATAAAAGAAAAGTATAACATGGTATTTATTTTTCATTAAAAAAAAGGTATGGCTTGTAGAGGAAGCCGAAACTCAAATAGTGGTCACGGCAGCGGAGAAGTCGTTGTCGCCGCATACGTACGACAAAAACATTCCGTTTTGTTGTTTAGTAAATGCTTCGTATAAAAATATTCCTTTTGAATAAACATAAAAGTCAAAGGGGTTTATACACTGTATAAAAGAAATTTGTGTATAAAACCAAATATGCCTCAATGAAATGAGATTGAGACGAAGTCCTTACAAAGGTAATTTTAAAAAAAATAGATATATTATGTGTATTCACTATAGGTACACATAAATAAAGTAAAAATACAAAATAAGACATAATAATATCATGACATAATTTGAAAGTAGGAGATTATCCCAAAGAATGGAAGTTGGGTTAAGAAATTCCCTTACCTCGTGTCCGACTTGACTCAACCGTTCTTTAACCTCATGAATAATAATATAGAGTCAATATCTACCTTATTAAGAACCATTTTAAATTTCATTATCCTTTTTATATCACTTATTACAATGTTATGAACATTATGTAATTATTTAAGTTAATAACGGTCGTTTTGTCGATCTTTGGTACTTGAGTCAACAATAAACATCTTATAATTACAAGTTGTTCATGTGGTGAAATATCCATTATATCCAGAATTATATTCATGATGTAGTTATCATATATATCATATATATCCAGTATATACATTCATTTATAATATTACGTAACATTTAGAGGTAAGAAATAAAATGCACCGTTCATGGAGACGGTAAGCCGTACGTACGCATGAACGCTACTTTCATTTCTATTTCGTATTTAATGGAATGATGTTATAATTGTATAAAGTTATAATATAATTCCAGTATAATATAATTTATAATACCATTTACTCCATCCTTTATACATCCCACATACGGCATTAACGATTCAAATCACTTTGAGGGGGCAGTAGTCCGCACTTCCTAAAATGAAATTATCGCATTTACCCATAATGGAAATCATAAACTATGCCATAAATGATAAATAAAGAAGCATAAGGAAGACATAAAAATAATATATATATCATATATGAAAATAGTGTCATCAAAATGGCCACCATTAGATGTGTTACAGGAGTGTTGAACAATCATCGTTTCGTGAGGCAGAAATTCGCCATCCACAGAAACAGTATGTTCTTTAACCATTAGATGTAGGTGTGTGTACGTGTAGATCGAATCCTTCTTATTAAAACATCCTAGTATATTGATGATACTGTTTTTGTTACAAAATAAAGTAATAAAAAGAGTTTAAGGGGTTGGAGAATCAAAATCAAACAAAACAACATTAGAGAAGACATTACCTTAAAATCGGGTAACTCTTTTTGATTTGAGCCAAAGGCTTCTTTGGGAAGAATTATGCCCAATGTGAGGCTTCTAGGAGTAATAAAGGAAAGTGTAGAGAGTATTTGGGGAGAGGTTGGGCGATCCAAATGGCTTGGAAGGTGTGAATAAGGTGGTAGTGGTGGGGGGCTTTATAAGAGGAGAGGAGGGGCTCTTTTGGAATGATTGAAATGTTACATTATTTTGAAATGATTTTCGGATTCCAAAGGTCCCACACTTATATAATTAGAGGATAAGGTGATAATGGTTCGAAATATACCCATACAATTGGTTTTTGACAAGTTTAAGCCTTAGATATTACATTATCTTTTCATTTTATTTAAATCGTTAATTAATGAGGTAAACGTTGCATCATCATTATGTCTTATAAAATTTAATTTATTTAATGTCTAAAAATTATAAAAAAATTATTATAATGTAGGACATCGTTTTATCTTTCCAATGAATATTTATGGTAAAAACGATGACTTGTATAACCCCATTTAAAAATTGTTTTATTAAAATAACTCATGTTTGTGACATTTTTATTTTAACATTAAATAAAATGTTTTTAATGTCATTTTCCCACCAAAGTGGCTCCATGGGGTCCCCAAGTTGACCCATGGATTTTCTTGGTCGGACATTACTCATCCAATATGGGTAGGACAAGTGTAAGGGTATTTTCATATTTTTATAATATCATTTTTACCTTAAATTTCACTAATTACCTTTAATCGCGATTAATTAAACTTAAAAGTTACTATTCACAAAAAAATTATTTTAATCCCATTGAACCACACTTTACATCCTAATGACAACCATGTATGTTGGATTTTTGAAAATCAAATCACAGAAGTGGTAATATTTCATTTAAACGAAAAATCAGTTATTTAACTACCACTTAGTGGTTTAACTATTCATCAAAAATTGAAGTTTTTCAGAACAATGCCAAAATTTTACCCTAGGCTATATTTGATATTATGATTTCAAAAATGATGTCTATTTTAAAAAATTCCAAACATATAAGTTGCATTAATAAATTTTATAATTAATTCCCGCTGTCACAACAAATAGCGTGTTTTTAAGAAACAATTTATATCAAAAGATTGACAATTGTTTATGTACAATTTCGAAGTGAAATTAATTCTAATGAACACCATTGGATAAAATGGTAAAAATATATTCTAATTATACTTTAAAACCTCTCAATAGTATAATTTATCACTATAAATTATTTTTATTAAAAAAGGTGTTTTTAAGTATTTTCACTATTCATAAAAAATTGGAAGTTCTCAGAAAAATACTAAAAATTCAACATAACCTAATTTTGATATCCAGAATACAAAAATGAAGTCCATTTTGAAATGTAAAATTTCTATAATTTCAAAAAGTGGGTATTACTATTCATAACGACTACTTTGATTGGTCGCGGTGTGTTAGAATCTCGAACTTGCGTACAATGGAAGCTATTGCATTATTGAAAGAGAAGCGTATCGTGGAAGCTCGGGGTGTTACAAAAGGTTTTAGGTAAGAAAAAAATGGGAAGATCTTTATGGGAGATGTTGAAGATCTTTCACCATGATTATAAGATTATGTTTCGAGTTTCCAAAGACACTAAACTAATACAGTATTTGGGTGTATGTTTTTGTCGTGTATTATGTTTTCCACAAATGTAATGTAATTTCCATGTAGGTCATGTTTGGGTCTCTATAGTTGGTATCAGAGAAAAGAAGGTATGAATGAATCTGATCCTTGGAAACTCTCACGTGTTAACGTTGGAAAAAGCATGACTCTCCGTCCAAGGGCTTCATGAGTAAATGGATGCCACTAGGGATGGTGGTGTGTCCCACCCAAGATGTGTAGCCACCCATGGAGTGCTCTAATAGGTATCAATTCTAGTCCACTGGAAGTAAATCCAAACAGCTAAAGCTACCCCTCTTACAATAGTTGGATAAATTGAGTGAAACCAATTATAATTTTTCTTAAATATTCTAATTCATGTCCCAACCCCTAAAAATGAGAAAAACACCAATTTATAAAGTGGAAGGGAGGCTAGGTTCAAAGTTGTTTCAAGTGTGAATGGGGAATCTTGACCAAATATTTTAAGCCTACCTTAACCACCCATTTTACCACAAAAATGCATGAATAAACTATCCTTACATAAAGATTATTTTTTCTAAAATGAGTTATAGATATCATCTAAAACTTTGGTCCTAATTCAAGCACGGATGAAGATGTTATGTCCCAAATACAAAACCCATTTCCAGTTTGGCACGTCCAGACAAACTTTGACTTCATGGCCCATTTTCACCAACCAAATGCATGGGTTAACTCTAATTTTATAAATAAAAGTTATATAACATTAATTCATCAACACATTTACAAAATATTATGTTCAAATAATTTAAATAAAATTATTTATGTTTGAAATACTACAGTGAATTTTTAAAGGGTTTCAAATGAATGATTCAATCCCAAATATTCAATAAAGGGATATAGTTAACACAAAGTCAAGAAATTATATAATTTATTATTAATAATATATTCAATAAAATTGAGTTTTATCACTTCCCTTTTTTCCATGTTTAGAATATCCAATATCATTCTCTCTTTAACATAGAAACATTATAAAAATTGTATCCTCATGAGATATTACTCATATTTTTTGGCCAAAATGTCCATGACCTCAATGCCACAAAATATTCTCTTCCTTCATTCTTATATAACATTAGTTTCTAGTATCACCCACTTAAAATAAATTTCCTTTAGTATACTTTCATATTCTCTTCACTCTTTTATTTTATAGCGATAGTCAAATTTTTTGCATACTTTTTAAAATTTTAATTTATATTTTTCATTGAATTAGAAGTATTTTATTCCCAAAAAATGATTTTTTATTCATTTTTTGTTTTTCTTATTTTAGATTAAATTTTTTAATATATTACAAAAAATGAAATAAATTTTTCTTTTATTAAGTTTGGATTTTTACTAAATGTTTTAATGGTATATGTACTAAAATTATAACAAAAAATTTCTATCACTTAACAAATGGGATAAATCCATACAGTCACCCCATGAAGGGTGGATTTCCAAATATCCCATAGGGAGGAATGACGACATGCGAAAGAGGAGGATCATGAGCCTTTCATGGTGTGAACAAGATCATGTATACACTAGCACATGCGGGTTAGATCAGTGTGGTGGTGGTGGGAGAGCATCACTAGCATGGGTGAATGGTGGTGGTAGGGGTCCTCCAACCACATCTAACATATATGCCAATATGGTGGCATAGAGACACTAATTAATCCGAAAAAGTCCACTGTTATTTTTGAAGTGGGATGCAGAGTTTCATGGGGTGTTATACCCTTGATAAATTTATTTTTGTTCTAGGATGGATCATGTATCCTCATCCTCACTTAAAAGTAATTTTTCCCACCATTGTTTCACCATAGAACTACCATATCAATTAATTGGGGGATTGGGTTTCAGTGGAGATTTTGACATCACTAGGTTTCAATATTTTCTTTGTGATGTAGCTAGCCTTGGAGCTCAAAAAGATAAAGGTAAAACTTCATTGTAGTCATAAAATTGAACCATACCCCTTTTATCATGAGGTTAGAGAAAATGTGGTTGTTTCTAAGACTGATATCCATGTTTTAGTGGAGAAAGATATTTGATGATGAAGATCACATTGTTGTTTCCTCCTAAGAATACCCCATGAATGAATAGAGAAGGAAAATGGATCGGGGTATGATAAAAGAATCCATCTCATAGGTTTTTGGATATGTCATGGAAGGGTTTGAATTGGAAGAAATAAAGTATGGGCTATAGAGGAGTTTGAGTCCATGTTTGGATATCAACACTCTATCCATGCGGAGCTATGTATGGAAGAATTTGAATGAAATGAAAGAAACACTATAGTACACTGCATATGTCATAAGGTTTATATCCACCATAGATTTCAAAATCCAAAATTTCTCCACCCACTCATATGTTACATAATGGATTCAGGAAATATTTGAAGATGATCATGTATTTGTGGACTCACCTACACATTTGGATCTTTAATGTATTATAAAATAGATCAAATAATATTAATTCAAGAATAATATGAGTGTTTCTCTAATTCAAGTGAATATATATCAAGGATACAATAGTTTTTCCAAACCCATCACTCTCATTAATAGTTTGATACATTCAAAAAGAGATATATGGTGGTAATCACATGTGTAATTCACACTTAAAAGGGAACAGATGGGTGTTGGAGATAAATAAATAATAATTATAATATAAGAGAAATTAAATTAGGGACAACAGAGGAAATTTGAAACATGATATTGGCTGTGAATTTTATTTATAAATAGAGTAGTTAGTTATTTTGAAAATATATTATTTCTCATCTATAGGGTAGGTTCCCTAGCCTAGTGGTATATTGAAATCTAACCTTTGAATAGAGAGTGGAGGGGAAGAATTGATATCAAATGTGAAGGAACATACTTAGGATTTGTTTTATTTTTATTTTTATTTGTGTAATAACGGATTTCAAACATGGGTTATGTTTATCAATTCAATTAAGTTTTCATTTTTGTATGATAGATTTATTTTATATTCCATCTTCCCCAATTTCTTATTATTTCATGATCATGGGAGTGATTACAAGTGGTTATGATTTGTGGGGGGTGAGTTTGATTAAGGGGATGTGCACCTAATTGTTTAATTTTTTAATTCTTTTGAGTCTTTATATTAAATTTAGTATTACTTTTTGATTTATTCCTTATATAATTATCTATGAGCCTAAAAGGACTGAATCTTCTAGGGGAGGATAACCATTGTGATTGAGGGTAGTGGAAGAGAATTATCTAATAATTACTTTTCCTTCTGATTGATATATTGACTTTAAATAAACTTGGGGTAGTTATAGACATACATAGAGAAAGGTATCAAATATATTAGTTATATCTAGTTGATGATGAGAGGCTATTATATATACTTGAAGAGGTCTAATGGTTAATCAATGTAATTATTATTATAGGTGAAATTGAGTTAAATTTCATGAACCACAATCACTGAATCCACTCTCCCTTCCTTTCATCCTATGGTTTTTATTTTCAGTCAGTACATCCATTTATATAAGATATTTTATATAATTTTAGTTTAATACATCATGAAAATGTTTAAATAATTGAATGTTTTAAAACATTTCCTCATGGGATCGACCCCATACTTTCCGCTATGCTACAATCTTGTAGTTAGTATAGATCGGGTAATAATAAATTCTAAACATTGATAGTCCATAAAAATAATGACACCATTGGATCCTGTCAAGTTTTTATCACCATTTTTATGGATAATGTTATTTTTAATTCAACTATTATACAAATACTAATCTCCCCCACTTTTATATTTTCTAGTTTAGGTCATTTTTCATTTTTTTTTGATTTTATGTGTTGTGTGTTTTCGGTTTGTGAACTTAGGTATAGGCAAGAAAAAGGCCTATATACAAATGGCTATCAAAATTATAAATATTTCCCAGAAAACGGAAATACTCAAGGGGAATATTAAAATCTAATTATGGGAGTATCAAGTCCAATAATGGGTTGAAAAACCTCACTACAATACAAAAGTGAAACTCTGAAGCATGGAAAAAGAGTTTAAAGTGATATTTCTACTCTTATAGTGTATGATAAAGGAGGCTAATGAAACAAAATAATAACCCAAGGAAGGATCCATACATAAAACAACACTTAAATAGTAATCTAAGAGTGAATAATAGATGATGTTTTAATTTGATAAGGATTCTTATAATGATTCCAAAGTTGATTTTTTCAAAGAAAGAACCTATAAATTCACTGAGGCGGAGGAAGTAGAGGATAAAATCACATTAGAAAAAGAATAAGTATAAGAGGAGGAGGCTTTTATGGCTGTTAAACTTATACATAACTTCCTTGAAGATATATGAAAGTATAAAGAAGAGGAACCTTCAATAAAGTAAGAGGAAGATAGCATGATACTTGAAAATTGTAGAAGAAGAATTACAAGATAGGTTGGTTTCTGAATTGGAAAATTCATCACATAATTTGATTAATAAAATCCACAAGAAAACAATATAGGATTATTATCAAGTATAGATATCCATAGAGTTAATTATATAAAATTTTCTTACAACTTGGTTTATTCCTCAACAAAATTCAAGAAGATATTACAAAGAGGAGTAAAGTAGTAGATCTATATCATACACACATCAGAGTAAGAATTGTTTCAATATGAGGTAGTTGGATATATACCTTACTCTTATTATGTGATCAAAGAGGAAATGTCAATATTAGTGGCCTTAATAAAATATATTAATGGGAGTAAACCTGATTTTTTATTTATTTTCTTTATTATGACATAGTGTTTAGGTTTTTTAGTTTAAGATGTAGTAAAATCTCTCATATAAATTATTTTTGAACTTTTAATTACATGGACCTTGTGATTTAATTATTTTTATTTCTTTTTTAGGTCCATTAATAAAAAATAATTCAAGGAAAATAGATTGAATGTGAAATGGGAGTATCCTTTTAAATTCATTATTACATTTTATCCCTTATTTTTCAATTTTTTTATATTTTAAGAGAAAAGTGATTAACCACACTATGATTTTTTCTTTACTTTTGATCTCTGATACATAAATTTATCAGTATCCCAATGATTCTAAGTTTTAATTTTAATGTTGATGAGGTTAAATGATTAATATTAGGATATTGAATAATTATAGTTAAATATATGTGTATAGATTCGATGAATCATGATTTAAGGAGGCTATTTGATTTATAAATAAAATTTACTTAATCGTTTTCATACATGGAATTTCTAAAATTCATGTTCATTGGTTTTTTATTATTATCCATGCCATGAGTGACTGACTATTTTCCTATGTTCCCATTAATGAGAGGATTATTAACATAATATTTCTAATATTTTTTTGTATATTTCTTGAGATAAAACTTGGGATATGTTTCCTACTAAGAAATCTATTGGATATTTTTAAAACTATAATTGTAAGAATTCTGTAATAAAATTATTAAGAAAAACTTATAATTTTGACATTATCCTTGAGACCCACCTTTTACATTGGTCCTAATTTTACCCCTTAAATTACATGATTTTCCTTTGATATTAATGATCCATATTACAAGAAACTTTAATCCATTCCTACCCTACTCTTAGCATTTTTCATGATTATCAACGTTCAAATGTTTGGGAGAGGTTTTCCATAGTGAAAAGGGATGTGATTTATTGAGGAAAATTGTTTTGGTATTTTTAAATGGGGTTTGGGAAAGGTTTATTTAATATCATACTTTATATTCCTTTCTAATTTTATTGAAAAAATATTAAAAAATAAAATAAATGGGTTGAGTTTTAGAGGGTCAAAAATCATCATGACATGGTGAATGATTTTTATCTTTTGGGGTTGGGTAGTGGATGTGATATTTCTCCAAGATCAAGTTTTTAAAAAAATGAAAAATTAGTTTAAAATGATAAATAAAATCTAAAAAGTAAAAAACAAATTCAAAAGGGTTTATTCATTTGTTGTTAACGTCCTTACTTTGATCTTGGAGACTGGGGTTATGTCACTCTAAAGTGAATAATTCCATTTCACTTTAAATTTAATATCATGCTATTTTTTTATAGATAAAATAATTTTGAGCCTATTTTTTTATATATATCAATACATACCTACCCATTACCCTCAATAACCTATGATCCTTATTTCAAATATCTCATGATTATTTGTGATATTTTTCTCTACAAATTGAAGAATGTATATCTTTTAAAAGTTGGAAGTTTTGTGTATGTACTCAAGTTATGATAAAAACCTTATATATGTTTTCACCTTGAGTGATGTGTGAAGAAATGGTAAGGTAGATCATAATTGGAATTATTAAAAATCATAAATTGAGATATGTGAATATAAGTGAGGAGAATCCTAGTCTATTTAAATGGGAAAAAGTAAAATGCATACTTTACATTTTTCTTTAAAAATTGAGGATTTGATGAAATATCATTATGTGATGTTCAAAAGTTTAATTCCCCATTGAAAATTGTTTGGTATTTTTATTTTTATTTTTAAATATTGGTATAAATGGTGTGAATTGTATTTTAGATAGATATATTCTTGAGGGAAAGAGTGGTTCAGGTATGGGAGATTTGATTGTCTAATATTAATACATAATATTTAAAATTTTAATTGATAAACTTCACTTAATTTGAAATATTTTATGGCCTTAAATTAGTTGTTTTATTCATTTTTGGGTGTTTTATATTATAGATTAAATTTTATTTAAGAAAAATAAATAAATAAAATGTTATTTTAGAAAATTTGTATTTTTACAAAGAGTTTAAATAGTTTGGGTACTAAAATTATGGCCAAGAGGGGAATCCCTCAACCAAATAGAGAAAGTTATTTATCCACTAAAGGAGGGGTAGCTATCCAAGTAGGATATAGAGAGGGTATGACACATGTGGTAGAGGAGGACCATAGGTCTTGTATGGTGCATGGAAGATTAGGTATACATTGGTAAACAAGGGTCGGGTCTGTGTATGGGAGAGAAGATTAAATCACTGATGTGGGGTGGAACATAGTGGTGGTAGGGGTCCTACTACCCCCATCTGGCTTTGATACCCAACTGATAGAGAAGAGACTCTTATTAAAGAGAGTGAATTCACTAATATATTCTATGTGGAATGCAGATTTCCCAGGGTATGATGAACTTCCCAAAGAAACATAGTTATGGGATGGATCATGTGCCTTTATCCTTTCTAAAAATATTTTCATAGCCACCACTATCATTTCACCATAGAACGACCATAGTCATCAATGGGGAGATCAAGTGACACTATAAATTCTTGCATTAATACACCATAAACTTCACTTGTCAATATAACCAACACTTGATATAAAAATGATGAAGATGAGGCTACACCGTGGTCCTAAAATTTCATCGTAGTCTCTATAGCATAAGTTTTTAGAATATGTTGTATTTTCATAGTATGATATCTATACTACACTAGAGATAGATATTTCATGATAAATATGACATTACGATATCCTTCTAAGTGTACACCATGAATTAACAGAGAATGAAAATGTCTTGTATCATGATAAAATATTTTATGTTGTAGGGTTTTGTATATGTCATGGAAGGGTTTGAATAGGAAAAATTAATGAATAAGCTATTGAGGAGGTTGTGGTTGTCATTGATTTCTAAACTGTAGCCATGTTGTCCCATGCATGGAAGAATTTAAATGAAGTTCTGGATATGCTATAGTACACTACCTATGCTATAAAGATTATATCTACCACAAATTTCAAAATATTGAAGTTCTCTACCCATTACAGACTCGATTTGGAGGAGATTTGAAGAGGATCAGGCATGTTGATCCTTGCATAAAATTATTGATCTTTAATGCACTATAAAATAGAGTATTTAAGATGAATTCAAGAATAAGAAAGTTTGGATGATACTCAAGTAAATACATATAAAGGATACAGTAGTTTAGCTGAACCTATCACTCTTATGGATAGTCAGATACATTTTAAAGAATATATATGGGGGAATCACATGTGGAATTTACACTTAAAATATAATAGATAAGACCTAGAGATAAAGAAAAAATATTTCTAGGATAAGAGAAATTTAGATAAGGAATATATAAGAAATTTGAAACTTGATTCATGAAGATAATTTTCTATATAAATATAGAAGGTTGATGATGTTAAAAGAGAAGAGTTCTCATCAAGAGGGTTGGTTCTCTGACCTGTCAGGATATCCAAATCCAGCTTTTGAAGTGAGAGTATAGGGGAAGAATTGATATCAAACATGAATCTGTGTAATTAGGATTTGTTTTTATTTTATAATTTCATTATATAATAGTAGATTATATATGTGTTTTGTGTTTATCTATTCAATTAAGTTTTCATTGGTTCATGACATGTTTCTTTTCTATTCCTTATTCCTTGATTTATAATTATTTCATGTTCGTGAGAGCGGTTGTGAGTGGCTTGGAGTTGTGGGGGGTGTGAGTTTGATGAAGTTTATGGGTACCTAATTATTTATATTATTTTTTACTTTTAGGATTCATATTAAAATTAGTATTTCTTTTTTATTTATTCCTTATATCATTCTCTACGGGTCTGGAGAGAGTGAAGGTTCTTGGGAAGGATACCTATTCTGATTTAGGGAGTGGGGGAGCGAGGGTTGCCATTATTTTTCCTCTCACATGAGATATTGACATTAAATTCACCAAGGGTGGTCATAAAGTTCCCTTTATAAAAGGTTTTTTTTATACTTCATATATTTATTTGATACTGAGAGGAAAGTCTATATACTCTAAAATGACTCATGGGTAATTAATATGATTATTATTATAAGTGATATTGAGTTACATTTTACGAACCACCATTCCTAAATTCAATATCCCTTCTTTCATCCTAAATTTTTATTTTTGAGCTAGTACATGCACATATATAATATATTTTAGATAATTTTAATTTAATAAATCTTTAAAAAGTTAAAACTATTAAATCCTTTAAGAATTTTCCTCATGGGATCGACCCCACACCTTCTACAATTCTATGCTCTTATAGTTAGTGTAGGTAAAGTGATAATAAATTATAATCTTTGATAGTACATAAAAATAATGACCCCATAGGATTCTATTATCTAGATTCTTAACCAAGAACCCATACTTCCTAAATACCAATTTTCTTTGTTCATAAAAAATATAAGAAACAATCAATAGATTGTGTTTCAATCCATTAACAAACAAGGTTCTTTTGGATTTAACCTTTTCTTTCCTAATAATTGTTGAAACAACTCCTTTTATTTTGAGTTGCCCATAGTTTACTAAGGTCACCATGCCTTATTTTTTATTTTCAATATATTTAAAGAGATTTAAATCTCATGTCATTTAAGAGGAACATACACTATCCAAAATCCATAGATTATCCCCTTTAGATTCTTTAATTGACACTTCCACAACCAAATATTTCTATTTTACTTTTCTCTTTTTATACTAAGTTTGTTGAGTATTATAAATAATATATTGTTGGTATAGTAGAAGTATGAGGCGTTTATTTTCATGGTGACCGAGCTGGTCACATCCTCCATAGAATTCTTCAGGAACTCCAAATGTGGTCTTATATTTTTATCCATAATGTATAATCTGTTTATGATATTTCTTCTTTTGAGAAGAAAAAACCCCATAAAACCTTACCTCCCAATCCTTTAAGTAATTTTGTGATTCAGGTAATTAAAAAATCTGTTTTTTGTTCCCATATACTCTGTAGTTACAAAAAAAATACATAGAAATAATAGTTACCTATGCAAATAGTATGTTGTATGGAATTTGAAAAACAAATTCCTCCATTATTTGAGTCACCAATTATGGAACCATTTTTTGAACCAAATCTTTTTTTAAGTTGTGAAATTTTCCTCTTCAATTAGGATTCTAATTATCCATTTTTGAGTCACCATTTGTAGTATTTTTTGACTTTGGGGTTCATGGAATTACTATATTTCGAAGGGTCATGAGATTTTGTAATAATCTTGGCCATATTATCAATATTATTCTTTATTGATGATTCACCAAAAAAATTATACATGTTTCCTCATTTTAAAAGTCATATTCATTGTTTATATTAATCCTCATTCCCCTTTGAACATTCTACAACTTTTGAAATTGATTTTGGAAGGTGGATATGGAATTGTTTAGTTCTCATTTATTTTTGACCAATTTATTTTCAATATGGTCAAACTATTTCTATTTATCCTTCACTTTGTCTTATATATTGATGTTAAGAGTATTATCATTATCAATAAACTTCTTTAGATCATTAATCTCATTTACTAATTTTTCTTCTTCTATAAAGGTAGATTCATTCTTATCGGATGACTAATTACCCTAATTAAATCTTATAACCTTCTTAACTACTTGATAGATCTTTAAGAAACAGCATTTTAATTATATATTCAATATAAATTACATATAACTATATTCCTCTTAAATTACAAGACTATTACATTCATTACTAGTGAAATTTGTATCATTAAATTTTGAAGTGAGAAGTTTTTCACCAACTTTATCATTGGAAGTCTCAACTCCCACTTCATATTCAACACCTTCACATTATTTAGATATGAAATTTCCCTTTTTATATTTAGATAACATCTTATCCTTCTCTTTGGAAGAAAAATTTTACTTTTCATCTTTCTTCTTAGATAATTTTATTGGCTTTTTTATTACTCATCAATGCCCTTTTAAATAAATTATAATGGGATGTTTTTTGTGAAATGATAAATAGTTTCACACCAGAAACATTTTAATGGAAGATATATATTGTTTTTTCTTTCCTCTATTCCCACTTTCCTTGAGATAATGGATATAAACATAACAAATTTTTGATCCAAATATAACTATTAATCAGAACTACTAGATTATTCTTTAAAAATAACTTTCATTGATTTCTTAGGTTTTGAGGATTTATAGACAATTTTCTTCTCATCATTTTTATTTTTATTGAAAACATTATATAATCTATTCTCATATTATATTAAAATATTATTTATTTGGTCATGATGAATAATACTGATATATTATCTTCTAATTTCCAGACTTCAACATGAAACTTAACATGTAGTATGCACAAGATCTTCTATAAAACTATAGAGTCGTCAAGCTTGTCACTAAAGCCTCGGATCATTATCACAATTTCAATCAACATTTTCAAGAAGTTGTTTACAATTTTATCTTCATTCATTCTAAGGTATTTATAATTCAACCTCAAAATTTGAAGGTTTTCCCACTTCACGTTGGTATTACCATTATAAATGTTATAAAACTTATACCAAATTCCATTTCCTATTTTGATTCTTTTGATTTTTAGAAATTTACTCTGTGAAAGAGAAGTAAAAATCGTATTTATAGTACTACCATAATTTTCTAAATTCATATTTTATTCCATTGTCATTGAAACGCCTTTAGCATGAGGGATGAATCCATCTGTTGTAACTTTCAAGACATAATAATTAATATATAAAAGGTGTGATAACATTTTTCATAAAATCATGGAATCCACTTAGTATTAAATGCATTTAAATTATCTATATAAACAATAGAAATTTGTGAATTAATCTTCAATTGGATTGATACTTGAAACTCTAAACTTCATACATTCGATCCCAAACAAAGGGAACTAAGCACTGGTACCACTTGTGAAACCGCCTATAGGATACATGACAGATTATATATAACAGGTTGAATCAATTATCATAATTTGGTTTATGTTTCTTTTGAAACAAACTTCATATCCTCTTAAATTCAATGATATATTTTGTTCACACAAATCCAAACACACACCAATATAAGGAGAAAAATAATTTACAAGGATCACATCACAAAACGAGAAGGTTAATATTTTTTTAATATGGAAGAATCCATGATCACACAACCCACTATCAAATTGTATTTATAAACAAGCAAGGTTTATCTTTGAACTCATGTTCACATCTCCCTATATTATTCTAGTGCATCACCAACTTTACAATGATAGAAAATGTAAGTAAAAATTAAATAATATTCTAACAAATAGGTTGTTATTGAGTTGTTTAGTGTGTTGAGTTATTATTCTTCTTCTATTATTGCATAGCATCAAGAATCCTCTTTTAATTTCATGCACAAAAAAACATGTAATAACTTTCACCAATGTTTTCATCTTCTTCATGAGTGGTTTTCTAAAAAATAAATAGTATCAGTAATATTGCCTCATTTTGATTCATGTTTTCCATATTATTTTCATGAAAATATCAATGTTTTGTATCTGAAATGTTTCTTAAATTATAAATAGTTGAATTGGGATATTTTTTAGTACAACATGGAATAATTTCAGTTTTTCTGGGAAAATTTATGGTTTTAGTTCTAAAAAGATAATTTTTTCTTTACTTTGAAATTCAATATATTTTAATAACAACACAACAATGATTTACTGGTGAATATTCATTGAAAAATATAATTCTCAAGTATTTTTTTTATTTTGGGTTTTTTTGGATTTATTTATGTCATTGTTCTAAGTGTTTATTTTTACTATTAAATTATTGGAATAAATTTTAATTCATCTCTTAAAGTATATAATTTCTTTTTTTAATTAAATTTTGAATTTTGAATTTGAGTACAGTTATTATTGTTGCAAACATATCTTTGTAAAGTTCATAGACACCCGCATCAGGGTCATACTACATCTCAAAAATTGCATAAAGTCCACCTCCATTCATTAACATGTTTCATAAGGGAAAGAATCCAATCACATAAGGGTAACTTCAACACACATAAACTACATCATGTTCATCTCGGACCTATGTTAGGGTATCACTATGGCCTTAAAATCTATTTCAAAGAGTTACACAAGAGTCAATCATGTCTATGGATGAGAAATTTAAAGGTTATCTCAAACCTTTTTTAGGGAAATCCTGAAGTTTAGTGTTTCGTAAAGGTATCTCCAGTTCTCCATAAAGGCTGCATAAAGGTCAATTCAATGAGACCTACATAAGTATAGCCAATGGTATTGAATATATTTAATGGTCCTGAAATAATTTCATAAAGTTTAGGTGTATTTATAATTATCATGGTTCTCTCATTATCAAATATATATCGAATAATATGGAAGCTCGATCCAAGATTGAATAATAGTTTAAAATAATCCTAAAAGCTTATTGAGGAAGATGTAAGAATTAATTGAGCGAGTAAATTCATCTAGGAGATGATTTCTTGGAGCCAAATATTGTAAAATTATGTGAAATCACTACTCAATTAACAATGGGGAAGATGATATATAGTGACCTACACCATATGGATACTGGATATTATTTAAGTGTAAAACCCCAATATTTCATAGTACATTATCAATAAAAAGTAATTTAATATCTTATATTTCATGTAACACTAACTTGGCTTGCGTTATACGCAAGATTGAGTTTTGCAGAACAACACATTAGTATTATAATTATTTAAACAATATATTTATTTATCAATTAAATAGTGTAAAATGAATAGTAACAAATAAATTTTAAATGTTATTTATAATTTTTCACTTAAATAAAACATATTTATAATGAAATGTATAAGTTTTGTTATAATAGTTATATATTTAGAAAAACTATTTTCTTATTAGAAATACTTTTTACGTCCTTTTTTGAAAAATAACAAAATTAATTTTAGACACTACTAATAATTGAATTTGGTAAAATAGACTTAATTTTTGAATTTAGAATAACAAATTTAGCTTATGGTGATTTATTTGTATTTTTCTAAAAACATCCAATTTTTGATGAATAGTGAAAAATACTACATAGTACATAAAAACTGAGTTTTTCATTTAAATTATTATTTTTAATTAAAATTTATCTAAAATTAAAAAATAGATACATAATACATATATTATCCCAACATAAGTCATTTTATTCATTTTATATGAGAATTAGATATAAAAATTCATTGAAAGTTTTTTAACATCTTTTTACCCACCTTCTAGGCACATTTACCCACCTTCTAGGTACATTTGCAAATTTTCATAAAACGTAATTTTACCACTTCTGTGAATTGAATTTCAAAAATATGACAGAAATGGTTGTCATCAGTAAGTAAAATATTGTAACGCCCCGACCCTAGTTACCTAGAGTCTGTGCATTATTACATAACATTGGCATGATCGCAAAAGATCATGTCTCGAAAGACCAATTAGTTTAGTAGCCTTGGATACACTAGATATATTCATAAGTCTTACACTACATCATAAAATCAAAACAACAACAACATCTTGTCCCATTTTAATACACTTATCCCTTATAATATCCCTCTAGGTTAGTCATAATATACATCTTCACGTCCTAGGAAAAATAAAACATAGAAAGGGGTGAGCTCAGATGCTCTGTAAGGATAACAATCTAGCCGAAACTTTAAAAAATAAGCATAAATATTTAAGGTAGTGTATAACTAAAAAACCCTATTAAAATTGAACTTCAGCATAATTTGGTAAAGATAAAATGAAATAATTCCATTTACTTATACAAATGGATATTCTACTAATCAAATAACCACATGCAATATCAATAACCACTATCATAATAAGGTAATGCATAATGCTAGACTATCATAACCACATAGTTAAGGCCTTGTGCCTAGAATAAAAATAATATTTTTCCATTGCCTTGTGCCAAGACACTAGTTTGTCTCATGAGACCTACTGATGCATCAAGGAGCTATAGAGGGCTCCACCTGTCACTTACTAAGTCCAATGCATTCCTCATATGAATAGGTTTAAACATAACATAAACATTTGTATTAAAACTAGCATACAAAATTTCAATACTTTATCCATAAACCATGAATGGTATAAAAATAACACATCCACAGTCAAACATATCACAAAACCTTCAATATAATATTGAAGTTTTGTATCATAATTAATCAACTTAAAATAAACTTGAAATCCATCAAAGGATGTTTCCATAGATGAAATCAAAACTATTTGAGAGAAATATCTCTTTTTTTGAAATCATTTAAAAGTCAAATAATTATAAAATGAAACATTTACTTTTAAAATATTCTTATATGCTTGTATGGGAAGCTTTGACGATTTTATAACGGCGTAAAATTTCTGCACCCACCATATATGTTAAAAAAGACATTCTTAACTTAATTTTGTTGAAAAGGTTAAAAAATACCTTGTTTAGAAAATGAAGGAAAGATTCATTTCAGAACACATAAGGGTATAAATGAATTTCACCCATTTTCATGTAAATAGTAAAAATGTTTTGGAATACATTTTTAATAAACATTGACGTGGATGATAAAGAGGTCCCAATAGATAATTACTTATAAACAACCTCGGATAATGAAGAGATTGTGAAATAAACCATTACCTTGTAATTTTCCATGGTAGAGGGTAGTTTAAACTCTTGTATAATAGTTAAATAATTGTTATTAAATTATAAAATAATCATATACATAAATATGATATCATATATGATCTATTAATATTACTTTGTTAATAATATTTTAGTATTATCGTCGTTTCAGGTGTTCACTTACTCATTTTCTTTTATATATTTTGTTACATAAGTTGTGTTTTTAATCCATAGTTTGTATCTTATTCATATACAGGATTATATTAAGTCCTTAAACTTTATTTTTAATCATCAAATGAATGTTATTCTTGAATGGATACGATGGTGAATGAATCTCATCGCGTTCGTGGAGACGGTAGTCCGTACGTACGCACAAGCGACAATATCATTATTTTGATATTAAAATAATATATAATTGGATGGTATATCATATATACAGAATCATTATCATGTTATATTTATTATTTACATCAATTACACATCATTATCATACCCATCCAAATAATAATGTTTTGAATAATAATTACACCACGACGTGAAGACGGTAAGCCGTACGTACACACGTATGGTGACATGTCATTCAAAGGATGGATAGAATACTGAATATGGTTGTACCATATTTATAATAACATCATATTATATATATGATACTGGAGTTATTATTTTAGAATGGAAATATCAAAGAAAGAATAAGTGGAGGAAGAAAGGAACTTGAAAGAGAGTGGTGAAAACATTACCTCTTCTTCGAGTTCTTCCTTTTGATTTGATCAAAAGGGATCCTTAGGTTGAATTTTTAATCAAAATAAGGCCTCTAGGTTTAATTGAGGGATTTTTAGAGGATATTTGGTCAGGGTTTGGCCAAACCATAAGGCTTTTAAGGTATGAATTTGAGATAAGGGGGAGTTCCCTTTTATAAGAGGGGTGTGGGGCACCTTAGGAAAAACTTAAAATATTTTTTTATAATAAATTCGTATTCTATTTATAATGGCAACAAAGTGACTTATTTTGAGGATATGGTGGGTATGGGTCGAAATCCACTCAACCAATAGATTTTAGACAGGTTTGGGTCACTATATTAACCTTATCATTTACATTTAACTCTTAGTTAACTAGTTTGACATTTACCATGTCTCTTTGTATTTTTATATTATATGGTTAATAAACATACTATAAAAAGCCAAGAGATTCCCAAGTGGTTCATTATTAATATATATAACCTTATCTAATCCATTTTGTCAAACATTAGATTTTTAGGAATAGAATATCAATTAATAATATAATATTTGTATTAAATACTCATTTATGTCAATTTTGACACTATTGGGTATTTTGTTTTTGCTAAATTCATGACAGAATTATTACTTCAAAAACAATTCGTCTAACCAACCCTAATATGTTATATTAACCTAGAAAATTATTTGAATTTATAAAAACTCTTAAATTTCATTTATTTTTATATTTATAATATCAATTATTTTAATAGTTCATTAATTAGGTAATTACTGCATCACCATTGTGTCATAAATAAATTAAATTATTTAAAGTCTAAAAATTATAAATAAAATATAATTATGTAGGAAATATTATTAGATTTATAATTAATATTTATAATCTAATTTATCTTTTCTATAACCCTATATTAAATTTTTTTAGTTATTTAACTTTGATTTTATATCTTTTAACTCTTCTTTAAAGTAAATAATAATAAATGTCCTAATCTAATCCAAGTGGACAAAATAGGTTCATATTTTGTTCCTACTGTTGTTTTTGGTCGAATTATACTTATCCAATAGAATTATGACATGTGTTAGGGTAATAATAATATCATTTTAACTATTAATTACCCTATTTAATTTTAACCGTGGTAAATAAAAGTAAAAATTTACTATTCATGAAAAATTATTTTTATCTTATTGAACCACATTTTACTCCTTGATATTAACCGTGTATCTCAGATTTTTGAAATTCCACTCACAGAAGTGGTAAAATTAAGTATTATGTGAATTTGCAAATTCTCCTAGGAGGTGGGTAAAAGATGGTGAAAAGTTCAATAAAATTTTTATATATAAAAAATTATTATAAACTGACTCCAATGAATTACATTGAATTTATATAGGTATTATGTATCTATTTTGACCTAAAATAAATTTAAATAAAATAAATAATTATTTAAATAAAAATTTGGTTTTAACTAATAACTCAATGTTTTTTACTATTCATCAAAAATTGAAAGCTTTCAGAAAAATACCAAAAATTCACCCTAGGCTAATTTCATTATTCCAAATCAAAAAATGAAGTACATTTAAAAAAATAATATTAATAAAATTTCAAAAATTGGGTATTACTATTCATAATGTCTAGTTTGATTGGTTATGGTGTGTCAGAACTCGAAGTTGCGTACAACACACGCTACTATATTATTCAAATATAAGTGTACCGTGGAATCCTGGGGTGTTACATTCTCCCCTACTTCAAATAATTTCATCCTCAAAATTTCTAGAATACTACCAAATGAAAAGACTCTGGTGGTTCTTCATCATAAGTTCCTAGGGTTCCGACGTTGCCTCTTCCATCTTATGGTTTCTCCAAAGAACTTTTACCAGAAGAGTCGTCCGGTTTCTCAACACTTGTTCTCTTGTATCAAGAATCCTAATGGGCTCTTCGCAATAAGATATAAATTGGTTGCGGTTCTAATTTCTCATAGGTTAGTACATGCGTTGGGTCAGGCATGTATTTTCTCAACAGTGATACATGGAACACATCGTGAACTTTAGAGAGATTTGGTGGCATTGATAAATGGTAAGCTGCAACCCCAATTCGTTCTAGAATTTCAAAAGGTCCTATGTACCTGGGACTCAATTTACCTTTATTACTAAAACTTATAACTCCCTTCCATGGAGATACCTTCAAGAAAACATGATCTCCTACCTGAAATTCCAAATCCTTCCTTCGGTTGTCGGCATAGCTCTTCTACCTAATTTGAGCTGCTTTGATGTGGTTTTGGATCACCTTTACCTTTTCCACTATTTCCTCCACCAGTTCTGGGCCTACGAGTTTTCTTTCACCAACTTCATCCCAACAGGTTGGTGTGCGACATCTCTTTCTTTATAACGCTTCATATGGTTCCATCTAAATACTCGAATAGAATCTATTGTTAGAAGAAAATTCTACCAGAGGTAAATATTGATCCCACATACCCTGAAAGTCAAGTGAGAAAGTTCTCAGCATGTCTTCTAAGGTTTGAATAGTCCGTTCTGATTTTCCATCTGTTTGAGGGTGGTAGGAAGTGCTCATATATAGTTCAGTATCCAGGAACTTCTGAATACTTTTCCAGAATCTTGAAATAAATAGGGATCATGATCAAAAACAATCGATAGGGGTACTCCATGATGTCTCACAACTTCATTAGTATAAAGTCTTTCTAGACATTAAAGTGGAAGATCTTCTCTGATAGCAAGAAAATGTGCTGACTTGGTAAGATGATCAACAATGACCCATATTGCATCGTTCCTTCTAGGAGTCTTTGGTAGCCCCATGAAAAAGTCCATTGTAATATTATCCCATTTCCACTCAGGTATGGGAAGAGGTTGCATGACTCCTCCAGGCTGTTGCCTTCCAGCTTTCACTTGTTGAAAAACCATACATCTTTACACAAAATCAACAATCTACCTCTTCATGTTGTCCCACCAAAAATGTTCCTTCAATTCTCTATATATTTTGGTTCTACCAGGGTGAATAGAGAAATTGGAACTATGAGCATCATCCAACAATTCTCTTTTTAGATCAGTTATATCGGGAACACAAAGTCTCTTCCCAAATTTCAAAATCCCATCTTCATACATAAAGTCACTCAATCTCCCATCATTCACAGCTTTATTCTTATTTTGAAACTCTTCATCATCGCTCGGAGAACTCTTTATCCTTTGAAGTAAATATCATTTGGCAACCATTTGAAAAATCATTTATGTTTTACCTTCCATGGTTATTCCCATATCCATCTTTACTAGATTCATGAAAATAGGATCCCTTTAAACTCTCATCTTGTTAAAACTCCATGATCCTTTCTACTCAAAGCATCTGCCACCTTATTTGCCTTCCCCGGGTGGTAGTGTATCATGCAATCGTAATCCTTGAGTAGTTCAAGCCATCTTTTTTTCCTCATGTTGAGTTATTTATGTGAGAAAATATACTTCAAACTCTTGTGATCAGTATAAATATCACATTTTCACCATAGAGGTAGTGTCTCCAAATCTTCAAAGCAAATATTACAGCATCTAACTCAAGATCATGAGTAGGATAGTTTTTCTCATGAATTTTTAGTTGTTGTGATGCATAGGCAATAACCCTATCATTTTTCATAAGGACACAACCAAGTCCTTTATTTGAAGTATCACTATAAATAACAAACCCATCATTACTCAATGGTAGAGTCAATATAGGAGAATTGAATAATCTTCTCTTCAGTTCTTTGAAACATTCTTCACAGAATTTTGTCCAAACAAATTTAACCCCTTTATGTGTGAGCTTCGTTAATGGGTTATCCAATCGGGAAAAATTCTAGATGAAACATCGATAATAACTTGCTAAACCAATAAAACTGCATACCTCAGTTATACTCGTCAGTGCTAGCCATTATTGGATTGCTCTTGTCTTAGAAGTATCAACAGAGATTTTATATTTAAAGACAATATGGACAAGAAAAGAAATCTCCTGAATCCAGAATTCACACTTGCTAAACTTCACATATAATTCATGTCTTCTAAGAGTCTTCAGGATAATGCGCAAGTGATTTTCATGATCTTCGTCGATTTTGGAGTATACCAAGATATCATCAATAAATACCACTGCAAATCATCAAGGTATTCCATGAAAACTCTGTTCATTAGATCCATGAATACATAGGGTGAATTAGTTAACCCAAAAGGCATTACTATAAACTTGTAATGCCCATACCTAGTTCGAAATGCTGTCTTCAGAATGTCTTCCTTCTTCACACACAACTGATGGTATCCAAATCGAAGGCCAATCTTTGAAAAGTATTGAGCTTCATGTAGTTGGTCAAATAAATCATCAATGCGAGGTAGGGGATACTTGTTCTTTATTGTTATAGCATTGATTTCCTTGTAGTTGATACATAACCTCGTAGATCCATCTTTCTTATTAACAAAAAGGACAGGGGCTCCCCATGGAGAAACACTAGGGTGAATAAATCCCCTATTACTCAATTCCTTTAGTTGTTTCTTTAGTTCAAATATTCCATAGTGTCCATTCTATAAGGGGTCTTCAATATGGGCCTTTAACCAGGAATTAAATCGATGGAAAACTCAATTTCTCATTCTGAAGGATGTCCGCATAAATCTTATAGAAACACATATACATATTCTTTCACAATAGTTACATCCTCTATCTGAACATTCCTTTCCTCACCCATAGTTATTTCATTCTCTTCCTCTGCGATAATTGAATTTAGTTGAGCTAATTGGGGTGGATATAGATAAGAATCAGGTGGTGACGATTCTTCTCTAAAGATAAGGTGTTCCTTATCATCATCATCAAAAATCATAACCTCCTTCTTCTTACAATAAATCTTCACATCGTGGTCCAAAAGCCAATCCATGCTGAGGATTATATCAAACACAATCATAGGTATGATTATGAGATCAGCAGATAAAGAACATTTATATGATCTAATGGGAACTGATTCATATAACTTTGTAGAAATGATACTTCCCTTTGGAGTTTTAACTGAAAACTCCCTTGTTAAATAATATTTTAAATATCTAATTTTTTTAGAAAATTGGTAAGATATGAAATAATGCGATGACCCAGAATCAAATAAATCATTTTCTAAACTTGAGGAAACTATTAAATTACTTGCCACCACATCTTTCGGAGCTTCAACCTCAGCAGTAGTGATATTATAAGCTTGGACTTGATCCCTTGTCCTTTTTGAGGTACGTTTCCCTAATGCTTAGGAAATTCATTTGCATAATGTCCCATCTCCCTGCAATTGTAGCATTGAACATCGATGGATTCTTTCTTCCCCTTACAATCACGAGCTTGGTTGGCTTTTTCACCACACTTGTAACAGACTCTCATTCCCTTCAAGAAAGTACAAGGGTGTTTCATCCCACATTTACTATAGGATGGATATTCAAATTTTCCCTTCGTCCCCTTATTTCCATTCCCAAAGTGATCAGAAGATCTCTTCTTCTCTTGTTTTTCTTTAAAGTCATAAGACTTAGATAATTCCTTTTCTATCTTGATAGAACATGAGACAATATCTTCATACGATGAGAAGTATTGTGAGACTAATGCTAGATGGAGAAATGGTTTTAACCCATCAAAGAAATGATCAATATTACTTCTTGGGTTATGTATATAATCTGCATCATGCCTTGCTAACCTTGTAAAGTTAGCCTCATACTTTGTGACATTCTCATCCTCATTTTGCCTCAGGCTGAGAAATTGCCTTTCCATATCTGCTCGATGGTCATGAAGAAAGTATTTTTCTAAGAAAAGCTCTTTGAACTCCCTCCATTCCATATTTTATACTTCATCATCTTCCTTTGTATTTTGAGTCAATGACCACCATTGATCAGCATCTCCAGTGAGGCGGTAAACTGCCATGATAACCTTTTCCGTTCCACTACTCCCGAAGGCGTGAAATATTTTCTCTAAGGAATTTATCTATTGCGCATACAATAATGTATTTTTACTCCCATTGAATGTTGGTGGCTTTTCCCCATGAAGCAGTTTAACATTGATCCTCCACATTGTGGATCAGGGTGCTTCATACGGGTAAGGTTATTATTCATAACCTGTGTGAGTTGTCCCAGTATAGTGATAAGCTGATCATCACTAGTTGTATCTCCAGCACCACTATAATTATCTTGAGCAGGAGGGAAATCCCTACATGGAGTGTGTGCATTGATAAATTTTCCATTCCTTCCACTAGGCACCATTTCTAAAAAATGGAATACACTAGATTAGTTTATGAATCACAATACATAAATCCAAACTTGTAAAATACTTAACATAAATTGAATAGTTTAATGGATATAATCCATAATCATAAAAATGTTTTCTTTTAGGAATTAGTTTCTCATAAACCCTTCATAATGGTTTGTAAAGAAAATGAGAACTATCCTAAGCATATCCCCCAAGAGTTTCGTAACCAAGAGTGAAGCAAGGCTCGTTGTCGTGCACCAGTTCCGGTTCGAGTCTAGCTCAAAGCGGTGATTTCGGGTTTTACCCCTTGGTACATATGTGCCAGATCCACCTCTACCTGCTCGTATCCAGACAGAGATGTATTTCTCAGAAAACTCACAAAATATCTACAATACCAAAATTCTAGGAAGTTCTTCTATACCAATCCTCAAAGTCTATCTTAGGGCTATATGCTCTTATTAGAGTTTATCTAAATCAAGATTCAAAGGTTTGTACTAAAATTCCTTTGATACCAACTATAACGCCTTGACCCCAGTTACCTAGAGTCAGTGTATTATTACATAACATTGTCATGATCACAAAAGATCATGTCTCGAAAGACCGATTAGTTTAGTAGCCTTAGAAACACTAGATATATTCATAAGTCTTACATTACATCACAAAATAAAAACAACAACAACATCTTGTCCTATTTGAATACACTTGTCCCTTAGACTATCCCTCCAGGTTAGTCATAATATACATCTTCAAATCCTGGGAAAAATAAAACATAGAAAGGGGTGAGCTCAGATGCTCAGTAAGGATAATAATATAGCAGAAACTTCCATAAATAAGTATAAATATTTAAGACAATGTATAACTAAAAAAATCCTTTTAAACTTAAACTTCAGAATAATATGGAAAAGATAAAATGAAATAATTCCATTTTATTATACACATGGATATTCTACTAATTGAATAATCACATGAAATATCAATAACCATTTTCATAATAATGGAATGCGTAATGCTAGACTATCATAACCACATAGTCAAGGCCTTGTGCCACGACTACAAATAATATTTTGTCAAGGCCTTGTTCCAAGACACTAGTTAGTCTCATGAGACCTACCAATGCATCGACGGGCTATAGAGGGCTCTACCCGTCACTTACTAAGTCCAATGCATTCCTTATATGAACTGGTTTAAACATAACATAATCATTTGTATTAAAACTGGCATACGAAATGCCGATACTTTATCCATAAACCATGAATGGTATAAAAATAACACATCCACGATCAAACATATCACAAAACCTTCAATAAAATATTGATGTTTTGTATCATAATAAATCAACTTCAAATAAACATAAAATCCATCAAAGGATGTTGAAATAGATGAAATAAAAACTATTTGAGAGAAATATCTCTTTTTTGGAAATCATTTAAAAGTCACATAATTATAAAAGGAAACATTTACTTTGAAAATATTATTATAAGCTTGTAAAGGAATCTTAGATGATTTTATAATGGCGTAAAATATCATCACCCACTATATACGTTAAAAAAGACATTCTGATCTTAATTCTGTTGAAAAGGTTAAAAAGGACCTTATTTTTAAAACCACAGAATGATTCCTTTCCAAACACATAAGGGTATAAATGACTTTAACCCAATGTTTAGTAAATAGTAAAAATGTTTTGGAATACATTTTATAGAAACATGGATGTGTATGATAAAGAGGTCCCACTAGATAATTACTTATAAACAACCTCGAATAATGAAGAGATTGTGAAATAAACCCTTACCTTGTACTTTTCCATGTTCAAGGGTAGGTTAACCTCCAATATAATAGTTAAATCATTGTTATTAAATTATACAAGAGTCATATACATAAATATGATATCATATATGATATTTTAATATTTTTTTGTTAATAATATTTTAGTATTATAGTCATTTCAGGTGTTCACTTACTCATTTTCTTTTATATGTTTTGTTACTTAAGCTGTGTTTATTATCCATAGGTTGTATCTTATTCATATACAGAATGATATCAAGTCCTTAAATATTATTTTTCACATACATAGATTATTTTAAATTTAAATTTATTTTAATTTCCATTAATTATTTGTTTTTGGGGTTTCCAATGGTTTTATAGAGAATAGGTGAGTTTTCGTGGATTGGGCCAAACCGTGAGCCCAATTCCAGATTTAAAAATAAATTTTGATTCTTTTATAACTTATTAATTTTTTAATATTTTTCACTCATTCCAACTCCTAAATATCCTCCCCTGATATATTAACACTACAATTAAAATATGGAGCCTTTGGAAATCCATAACCATGGTTTAGTTGGGTTTTTATTTAAGGGATTGGGCCTACCCGAAAGCCCATATCCAATTTTAAAAATCAATTTTATTTATTTAATAAATTATTCAATTTTAAGTATTTTTCGGTGATTCCAAGCCTCATATGCGGCCCTTACACTCAGCCACTCCCCCAGACTCTTTAGCCCCCTCTTTGGAGCTCTTAGGATCACGATTTAGGGATGAACATCTTAGGGTTTCTAAAATCGGGCAGATTTGATGAGGCATGTTCATTCAATCATAAATCTCTCAATTCATACTCTTTTCCCTCCATTATAATTCCTAAATGACCTAATAATTCTTGGGAGAACATCCCCTGAGTTTTGGCCGTTTTCAATTTCAGATACTTGTGTTTTGTGTAGATTCATTCTAGATTTCTCAAGTAAGTTTGTCCATTTCTTTTCCCCTTTCAAATTGATTAGGGTTTCATTCAATTTATTTTAGGGTTTCCTCCATTTTTATTGAAGTGAACAATGACCAGTGGGTAGGGGTTAGAACCTAAGGTTTATCCTTGGGTTTTCTTAGTCCAATTTACTATTTTTAGGTTTGATCTACCCTTCTTAAGGTGCGGCGGTGGTGCGTTTGTGTTTTCTCACAAAGGATTCAATGGTTTCATTTGATTTGGTAGGTGATTCCAATGTTGATGCAATATTTGTGTATTAGCATGATGTATTTATCATATTTTCAGATTTATATAATTTTATTATTGCTGAAAAAATTGGTTCTAATGATGTTTCTATTGGAATTGAATTTAAAATGTCAATTTGGTGTCAAATTGGGGGTTTTCCAAAGAAGTGTTTTGTTTGTTTATTTGGGGATGCCCTATAAATACTTAGTTGTTTTTATTGATCTGTAATAAGGCATAAAATACTGTTTATAATGTTTATACCCTTTGGTAATTGCTTCAAAAAAAATGGGTTTTAATTGTGTTTGTAAAGAAAGTGAAGTTTTGGTTCCACTTTTGTGTGAAAATGAAGGTTTTACAAAGATAACACTTCTTGTTTAACATGGGGATTCCCAAAAATTGATTAGTTGTTTTAATTGATATTTATTGGGATGACTTTACTGTTTTGGTAACTTACAATTGTGAACATCATGTACAAGTGGGTTTCTTAAGGGGTTTTGTGTGCAAAACTACAGGAGATTTTGAGAAATTGATTTATTAAAATTCAAAGAGTTTGTTGTGTGTTTTAAGTGGTATAAAATTAGATAGCTATTGTATTTGGTGTATTTGACCAGTAGTGGTGTTTTAAATTAAAATGGATATGTGTTAAATCCTAAAATTGTTTGTGCACAAAGGGGGAAGCCCGGGTACCTAGGTGGGGCGGATTTGTACTAGTACGGCTAGTGGACCGGATGGGTTTTGTCCCTGTTTCACTTAGAATTTGGATAACGACAACTCTAACTAAACTATGTGAATGATGATTGGGGACCACTAGGTTATGGGTATGTTCCCTACTAGTGGCTTGTGCACGAGAAAGGATTTTACTATGGTTACATTACACTGAGGTACGAGGTACATGGGGCCTGAGACTATCTAGTGCCTAGGGGTGTTCCCGGTTTTGTTGCTCAGTGGATTTGTGGTATTTGCCCTTGTATTTCGGTGTATTTGGAATTATAATGCAGTATCTAATATTCCTATTTAAATGTGTTAACATTCTGAAAGTTTTATCTTGAAAAATGTTTTCAATTTGAAGTTTCATTTCGTCGAATTTGTCACCGCTTTTAATTGCATATTAAAACTGCTTGCTTTTTCACCTTATATTGCGTGCACCTTGTAATCATAGGGTGGTATCCTATTGGGCTTAGGCTCACACCCTACTTACACCCCTTGGGTGTATGTAGACCTTTTTTTGGACCCAGGTAAAGGAAAGGCTAAGGGTGATGGCGGTTCAGGGTGTTAGTCCTAATCCTTGGGGCGGAGTAGTGGAGACGACTTGGGGGTGATGACCCCTTGTCATGTGGAGTCCATGGGGCTGTTTTGTTTCTGTTCCATTGTGTCTTTGGACCTTTTGTATTAACTCTAAACCTATGTATTCAGTTCTGGTTTTTGTTTAAACATCGTTTGGTATAAATTTTTCAGATTCAGTTTATTGATTGTTTTTAATGGTTTATGCCTTCATATTCGGGTAAATCGTTCCCAAACCTAAATAAATGATACCCGGGCACTTGTGCCAGCCCGTGGGGATAGGTAACTCCCTTTGGGTCATGTCACGGGCTGGGTTTGGTGCCGGTTTTGGCGGTAACCAGATTCGGTTCGTGATAAAATGGTATCAAAGGAGGTTCATGTTAACTCTTTAGGTCATGTTATTTCGGGAAGAGTCGGGATATCATGTAGTTAGGATTGTAGGGACTTGGTATTATAGTTATGGGTAGTGTTCCTGATCACCACACCTCATGACATGATTCATTTTTCCTAGGGAAGTCAGGATTTATCTAAGTCCTTTGGTTTTCTTGATTTAATGATGGTTAGGGGAAATGAAAAGAGAGTTGGGTTAATGGTCTCAGTATGCTCGCAGGGCCTGGAAAGCCATGTGGAGCTGGGGATATTCCCTAAAACACTATCTATGATAGTGAAGTGATTGGAATATGGCCGCCAACCATATGTCCAAGTCACCCACTAAAACTAGTTTCCTCTCGCATTGTCTTGTGTTCTTTAGTTTTGAGATCTTGGAACTTTGGTTTTAAACTGACTTGGTTTTAAGAATTGTTAAGTTTTTTTGAAATGAGTTTCAAATAAATATGGAATGTTTTGATTTATGAAATGGTGGAACTGAATTTTCAGAATTGTTTTGAAATGGAAAATAGTATGCTTACACCTCTTTTGAAAGCTGAAACCATATTGAAGTTGGTTTTCAAAAGTGTTTCCAATATAGTTTTCTAAACAATTAAAGGGTGTTTTAATGGGATGAGATGTTTTGAAATTGATGTGAATAACTTGAAAGTGAGTTCATTTTTTTATGTTTGCGTCCTTATGAAAAGTTTTGTAAGATGTGAATTGGTATTTTTATCTCATTGTTAGCAGTTTTGAGAGAAAGGTTGGGTTGGTTGAGCATTTTGTTTTTGAAAAGTGGAAGGAATTTTTGTTTTACCCATTGGTATTTCCATGAGTGACCACATGCATGGGGTTATATGGGATGATGGATGGTTGATGGCATGACTGTATGAGTGCTGGGATGGTTATGAGGAGGGTGCCCGGTGTGACACAAAAACATGCATGTGTGAGGCCCATGGGGTACCATTGGTGGATATGCTTACTGTAAAACCGTTTGTTTTCAAAGAAATATTTTTAAAGAAAAACATGATGTATTGATGAATAGTTTGGTATAGTTTGTACTATGGGTTTTTGATAATGTTGATGTTGTGGGATGTTTTGAGTCCAAGAACCCCTCCTGTTTGAACTGTGTTTTGGGTTTGTGTTTGGTCAGTGAGCTGTGTTGTAGGGACGATTAGTGGTCTCTTTTGAAAAATATTTTGGGATGACTTTGTGGTGGTTCCCTTCATTTGTTTGGATCTGGATTGTGGTATATCTTGACCAATAGACCATCTTGGTTGGGTCCTTTGGTTCAATCGTTGGATAAGGTACACCCCATTAATGGTTAGTGCACAACTAAAGTGAAACCCAGATTGTTTTGCCTTTTGAAGACCCTCTAGTTGATCAATATAAGGAATATTTTTTCTTGAGATTTTTAGATTGAGTCTACACCCTTTCCTTTCTTTGATTTTTAGATCCTCTTGTAATGGGAGAGTGCTCATGGAAGGTTGACAGAGACCTTAGTTTCTTATGTTTCCTGATACGTCGAAGGTGGATGTGTTCTAGGGTTGTAAGTGTGGATGAGTGTCTCGATGGTGTCTAAGAGGACATTTGGGTTTTTCAAAGTTTCTTTGATGCATTAATTCATGTTAAACCACCAGTTTGGGAAATATGGTCACGATAGGGTATTATGGACACTTTCTAGAATTGTGTGTTTTTTGGGGATGTTGTATAAGGTCCCTCTCCATGAATTGTTTATATCAGTCGCAATGGTCATGTTTGGTGATGCCTTATGATTTCATGTGCTCGATTGACCATAGAGGTGAATTTCATGAAATCCTATGAGAGTCCTTGTTATGTTGTGAGAATGTCTCCCTTGGAAAAACTTCAAAATCATCCATTTTAGATGAAGGTGAGTGTTGGTGTTCTTTACTTCTATTGTTTCTCACCTAAAGAAACAAGGTGTGATGTGTGTGTATCTTCTTAGCCCCTGTTTCAGTGAAATATCGGGATTGGGTAATGTGAGTCTGGAATGTGTTATGTCTGGAAAACTTATCTGGGATTGTGTTGTAGTTGTTGGTTTCATTGAAAGAAGAATTATCGTTCATGGGGTTTCCAAAGCCTAACTGCGAGGCCGAAGATGCTTCAATCATTTGAGCTCCAGCCATAGGTCTCGGAGAGAAGCTGGGTCGTAGTCAGGGGAAATCACAGGGCCATTTAAACCCGTGTACAAAGTCATTTCCTCAGTATGAAAGTTAGGAAGATTTTAAACCTATTGTGTCATAATCATTCTTCTATTGTCCATGTTCGGTGGAAATAGGTGGAGGGTCATGTGCCCATGTCATCACCCAATGTTATTCCCTCCCCCTTTTGGTTTCCACTGAGTCTTTAGAGAAATGTTTGAAGTTTGTCTACACTGTTTGTGAACATAGTTTTCACTTGGATAATAGTGACCATGCCCCATAAAACCATGCGGAAAGAAGGATCCCAACTATTAGTGTATGGCTTCCCAAACCGTGCAAACTAACCATGTGGTCGCCCCAACTCTTTAAATTTTGGGGTCTTTCTTTACTGGCCAGTGTTGGTTGCTTAAGATGGTTTGTTCTTATGGTGGGGAGTCCCACTATGAGTCTTATATAATTTCTTTTGTAAATTTCTGATGGAAGTATATCCTTTGTACCGGTGAGTCCATTTAGGCCTCCCCCTGTTAGTCTCTTGATTATGTCTCAAAAAAATATTGGTTGTCTCTTATGGTGGGGAGCATATTTGTGTCCCCCCGTACCAATAACTTAGATTTTTCCATGGTCTTGGATTGGTGTAGATAGTCTCGTTCAGATCTATCTATCTACCAACATCATTCTTGAGTAATCATTGGGACTGGAGAGCACCCAATGGTTTAGTTAAAGTAAGGTAAGTGTAACCTTGTTCCAAGTTGTTGTTCGTTTGGGTGAATTGCTTGAGTATTGTTCATATTGTGTTTGAGGAGTTTTTATTTGGTATGAAGCCTGAATGCTCTTGATGGTTTTAGTAAAGTGGTGTAAGTTTGATTTGTGAGAGTATTCCTTCCTTCATTGATCACTGGAGGTGTTTTGGCCTTTGGGGAAGAAACTTGGGAAGGGAGTACTTCTTGGTTTCTCAGTTGTGTTTGGTTGTTGATTTGGTCTTGTTGTGACTTTTCGGGGTGGAAAGTATTTATGGTGGGGAGAATTGTCACATACATAGCTGATTTTAAATTTATTTTAATTTCCATTAATGCTATGTTTTTGGGGTTTCCAATGGTTTTATAGAGAATAGGTGAGTTTTCGTGGATTGGGCCAAACCGTGAGCCCAATTCCAGATTTAAAAATAAATTTTGATTCTTTTATAACTTATTCATTTTTTAATATTTTTCACTAATTCCAACTCCTAAATGTCCTCCCCTGATATATTAACACTAAAATTAAAATATGGAGCCTTTGGAAATCCATAACCATGGTTTAGTTGGGTTTTTATTTAAGGGATTGAGCTTGCCCGGAAGCCCATATCCAGTTTTAAAAATTAATTTTATTTATTTAATAACTTATTCAATTTTAAGTATTTTTGGGTGATTCCAAGCCTCATCTGCGTCCCATACACCCATCCGCTCCTCCAGCCTCTTTACCCCCATCTTTGGAGCTCTTAGGATCTCTATTTAGGGACGAACATCTTAGGTTTTCTAAAATCGGGAAGATTTGATGAGGTATGTTCATTCAATCATAACTCTCTCAATTCATACTCTTTTACCTCCATTCCAATTCCTAAATGACCTAATAATTATTGGGAGAACATCCCCTGAGTTTTGTCCGTTTTAAATATAATATACCTATGTTTTGTGGAGATTCAGTCTAGATTTCTCAAGTAAGTTTGTCCATTTCTTTTCCCCTTTCAAATTGATTAGGGTTTCATTCTATTTTTTTAGGGTTTCCTCCCTTTTATTGAAGTGAAAAAGGACCAGTGGGTAGGGGTTCGATCCTAAGGTTTAACCTTGGGTTTTCTTGGTCCAATTTTCTATTTTTAGGTTTGATCTACCCTTCTTGAGGTGCGGCGGTGGTGCGTTTGTGTTTTCGCACAAAGGATTCAATGGTTTCATTTGATTTGGTAGGTGATTCCAATTTTGATGCAATATTTGTGTATTAGCGTGCTTTATTTATCATATTTTCAGATTTATATAATTTTATTATTGCTGAAAAAATTGTTTCTAATGATGTTTCTATTGCAATTGAATTTAAAATGCCAATTTGGTGTGAAATTGGGGGTTTTCCAAAGAAGTGTTTTGTTTGTTTATTTGGGGATGCCCTAAAATACTTAGTTGTTTTTATTGATCTGTAATAAGGCATAAAATAATGTTTATAATGTTTATCCCCTTTGGTAATTGGCACAAAAAAATTGGTTTTAATTGTGTTTGTAAAGAAAGTGATGTTTTGGTTCCACTTTTGTGTGAAAATGAAGGTTTTACAAAGATAACACTTCTTGTTTAACATGGGGATGCCCAAAAATTGATTTCTTGTTTTAATTGATATTTATTGGGCTGCCTTTACTGTTTTGGTAACTTACAATTGTGAACATCATGTATAAGTGGGTTTCTTAATGGGTTTTGTGTGCAAAACTGCACGAGATTTTGAGATATTGATTTATTCAAATTCAAAGAGTTTGTTGTGTGTTTTAAGTGGTATAAAATGAGATAGCTACTGTATTTGGTGTATGTGACCAGTAGTGGTGTTTTACATTAAAATGGATATGTGTTAAATTCTGAAATTGTTTGAGCACAAAGGGGGAAGCCCGGGTACATAGGTAGGGCGGATTTGTACTAGTACGACTAGTGGACCGGATGGGTTTTGTCCCTATTTCACATAGCATTTGGATAATGACAACTCGATCTAAACTATGTGGATGATGATTGGGGACCACTAGGTTATGGTTATGTTCCCTACTAGTGGATCGTGCATGAGAAAAGATTTTACTATGGTTACATTACACTGAGGTACGAGGTACATGGGGCTTGAGACTATCTAGTGCCTAGGGGTGTTCCCGGTTTTGTTGCTCAGTGGATTTGTGGTATTTTCCCTTGTATTTGGGTGTCTTTGGAAATATAATGCAGTATCTAATATTCCTATTTAAATGTGTTAACATTCTGAAAGTTTTATTTTGAAAAATGTTTTCAATTTAAAGTTTCATTTCGTGGAATTTGTCACCGCTTTTAATTGCATATTAAAACTGCTTGCTTTTTCACCTTGTATTGCATGCACCTTGGAATCATAGGGTGGTATCCAATTGGGATTAGGCTCACATCCTACTTACACCCCTTGGGTGTAAGTAGACCTTTTTTTTACCCAGGTAAAGGAAAGGATAAGGGTGATGGCGGTTCAGGGTGTTAGTCCTCATCCTTGGAGCGGAGTAGTGGAGACGACTTGGGGGTGATGACCCCTTGTCATGTGGAGTCCATGGGGGTGTTTTGTTTCTGTTACATTGTGTCTTTGGACCTTTTGTATTGACTCTAAACCTATGTATTCAGTTCTAGTTTTTGTTTAAACATCGTTTGGTATAAATTTTTCAGATTCAGTTTATTGATTGTTTTTAATGGTTTATGCCTTCATATTCGGGTAAATTGTTCCCAAACCTAAATAAATGATACCCGGGCACTTGTGACAGCCCGTGGGGATAGGGAACGACCTTCAGGTCATGTCATGGGCTGGGTTTGGTGCTGGTTTTGGCGGTGACCAGATTCGGTTCGTGACATTATTTTTAATCATCAAATGAAAATTATTCTTGAATGGATATGATGGGGAATGAATCTCATCACGTTCATGGATACGGTAGTCCGTACATACGCACGAGCGAAAATATCATTATTTTGATATTAAAATAATATATAATTGGATGGTATATCATATATACAGAATAATTATTATGTTATATTTATTATTTACATCAATTACACATCATTATCATACCAATACAAATAATAATGTTTGAATAACAATTACACCACGACGTGGAGACGGTAGGCCATACGTACGCACATTGGTGACATATCATTCAAAGGATGGATAGAATACTGAATATGGTTGTACCATATTTATAATAATATAATAATATATATAAGATACTGGAGCTATTATTTTAGAATGGAAATATCAAAGAAATAATAAGTGGAAGAAGAAAAAATCTTGAAAGAGGGTGGTGAAAACATTACCTCTTCTTCGGGTTCTTCCTTTTGATTTGATCAAAAGGGATCCATAGGTTGGACTTCTGATCAAACTATGGCCTCTATGTTGAAGTGAGGGAAGTTTAGAGGATATTTGGGAAGGGTTTGGCTGAACCAAATGGATTTTAAGGTATGAATTTGAGAGAACATGGAGTGCCCTTTTATAAGAGGGGTGTGGGGCACCTTAGGAAAAACTTAAAATATTATTTTATAAAAAATTCATATTCAGTTTATAATGGCTCCAAAGTGACTTATTTCTAGGATAAGGGGGGGATGGGTCGAAATCCACTCAACCAATATATTTTAGACAGGTTTGGTTCACTATATTAACCTTATCATTTATATTTAACTCTTAGTTAACTAGTTTGACATTTACCATGCCTCTTTGTATTTTTATATTATATGGTTAATAAACTTACTATAACAAACCAAGCAAACCCCAAGTAATTAATTATTAATATACCTTATCTAATTTATTTGGCTTAACCATAGATTTTTAGAAATATCATATCAATTAATAATATAATATTTGTTTTAAATACTCCTTTATGTTAATTTGGACACTATTTAGTATTTTGTTTTTTCTAAATTCATAACAGCATTATTACTTAGAAAAAAATTCATCTAACCAACACTAATATGTTATATGAACCTATAAAATCATTGGAATTTATAAAAATTCTTATATTACATTTATTTTGATATATATAATATCAATTATTTTAATATTTCATTAATTAGGTAATTACTGCATCACCATTGTGTCATAAATAAATTAAATTATTTAATGTCTACAAATTATAAATAAAATATCATTATGTTGGAAATATTTTAAGCTTTTAATGAATATTTATTATCTAATTTATCTTATGTATAGCCCTATATTAATTTTTTTAGTTATTTAACTATAATTTTATCTCTTTTAACTCTTCTTTGAATTAAATAATAATAAATGTCCTAATCTAATCCAAGTGGACCAAAGAGGTTCATATTTTATTCCTAAGGTTATTTTTGGTCGAATTATACTTAGCCAATAGAATTAGGACATGTGTTAGGGTAATAATAATATCATTTTTACCCTTAATTACCCTATTTACTTTTAATTGTGGAAAATAAAAGTAAAAAGTTACAATTCACCAAAAATTATTTTTATCTTATTGAACCACATTTTATTACTTGATATTAACCATATCTCTAGGATTTTCAAAATTCCACTTACAGAAGCGGTAAAATTATGTTTTATGTGAATTTGCAAATTCTCCTAGGAGGTGGGTAAAAGGTGGTGAAAAGTTTAATAAAATTTTTATATATCTAAAATTATTATAAACTCACTCCAATGAATTAAATTGAACTTATATAGGTATTATGTATCTATTTTGACCTAAAATAAATTTAAATAAAATAAATAATTATTTAAATAAAAAGTCGGATTTAACTAATAATTCAGTGTTTTCACTATTCATCAAAAATTGAAAGTTTTCAGAAAAATACCAAAAATTCACCATAGGCTAATTTTGATATTCTGAATCCAATAATGAAGTCCCATTTAAAAAATAATATTTTTAAAATTTAAAAAAGTGGGTATTAGTATTCATAACGGCTAGTTTGATTGGTTGTGGTGTGTTAGAACTCGACGTTGCGTACAACACACGCTACTGTACTATTCAAAGAGAAGCATAGCGTGGAAGCTTGGGGTGTTACAAATGCGGTTCAATAGGATGAAAATAATTTTTGGTGAATAGTAACTTTTGAATTTTGTTTACCACGGTTAAAAGTAAATAAGGTAATTAAAGGTAAAAATAATATTGAAATCACCCCAACACATGTCCTAATTCAATTGGATAAGTGTATTTAGACCAAAATGAACCTTATGAGAAAAATAAGATCCTTTTTGATCCATTTGGGCTAGATTATGACATTTTTTTATTTAAAGAAGTTTTAAAAGTGTTAAATTCAAATTTTATTAACTAAACCATTTTTAATATATAGTCATACATAAAATAAATTCGACTATAAAAATTAATTAGACAGATAAAGATATTTCCTATATCATGGTATTTTATTTATAATTTTTAGACATTAAATTATTAAATATATATTTGACACAATGATGATGAATTAAATACCTTATTAATGAAGGATTGAAATAATTGATATTATAAATATTAAAAAAATGTAAATTGTAACTTTTGATGCCATCCAAGAATTTTATAAGAGAATATGACATGTTAGGGTTGATTCAATTTATTTTTTCCTAAGTAATCAAGTTGTTATGACTTTATAAAAAATCAATTACTAAGTAGTGTCAAAATTGACATAAATGAGTTTTTAAAACAAATACTATTTTATTAAATGATATAATATTCATAAAAATATAATATTCTTCCAAATGACTTATATAATGTTATATATGTCCTTAATTAACCACTTGAGTTTCACTTGACATTTTATAGTATGTTTCTTAACCATATGGTGTAAGAATACAACAAGACAGGGTAAGAGTTAAACTATTTAACTAAGGGTCAAATCTAAATGATAAGGTTAATATGCTAATCTAAACTTGTATAAAACCTATTGGTTTAAATTATTTAGACCCATACCCACCTTATCCTTGAAATAAATACATTTTGAGCTATTATAAATTGAAAATAAGTTTATAATAAAATAATATTTCAAGATTTTCCAAAACTACCCCTCACCTCTCTTATAAAAGGATACTTCCCCTTCTCTTAAATTAACACCTCCAAAGCCATTTGGATTGGCCAAAACCTGATCAAATCTCCTCCCAAATACCCTATGTTAAATATAGATTCCTTACTTTGATCATAAATACAAACTAATGATCCCTTTTGTTCAAATCAAAATGAAGTGCCTGAAGAAGAGGTAATTATTCCATCACCTCTTTCAATGTTCTTTTCTTCTTATACTTCCTATTTATTTGTTGTTTCCAAACTAAAATAATAACTCTACTAACTTATACATACTAAGATGTAATTATAAATATGGTACAACCATATTCATTATTCTATCTATCTTATGAATGACAAAGTCACCATACGTGTGTACGTACGGCTTATCGTCTCCACGTCGTGGTGTCGTTTGTTATTCAACAATTCATTATTTAGATGAGTATAATAATGTGTATAATTGATTTAAATAATAAATATAATATTTTAATGATTATGAATATACCATCCAATTACATATTATTTAACCATCAATAGAATGATATCGTCGCTCATGCGTATGTACAGCTTACCGTTTCCACAACGCGATGAGATTCATTTCCACGTTCACCATTCAATGATGATTATAAAAATATATATTACTAATAAGTATGTAATATATGAAATAATAATGCTAATGTATATATATATATATATATACATATATCTCATTCAATTACTTCTGTTTAATATAATATGAAAACATAAACAACGTTTATGTGTACTTACGGCCTACCATCTCCATAAATGGTGTCTTCCAATTCATATATCTATCTATTATACATATTTATATTATGAATATATATGATACATAATTTTTTTATATTCTTGAATCAGTTAAATCATGATATTAGTGATACGATCAAGAATAACAAGATAAAATACATATAATAAAGAAAGCGATTATTACCTGAAATGTTATTTTAACATGGAAATTATTATTAAATGGGTAGTATAAAGCCATAAATGAATAAAGTATGATATCGTAAATATGAATATGGTTCTGGTATAATTTAATAACATACTATTGTCATTATATAGGTTGTTTAATATACCCTCAACCAATAGAAAGTACAAGGTAAGGGTTAATTCATCAATCTCATTATTAAACAAGATTGTTTATGTGTAAGTATTTACTAGGGCATATTTATCATTGATGTCCATATTTCATTAATATGTTTTGAAAAGGAATATTTTGAGGTTTTATGGAAGGTTCTATTTAACTAGATCCTCAATTTAAATGTTTTAATGATTTATTTTTTTCGAAATATTTTTAATTAATGTTCATGTTTTAAAAATGATTTAATGATTTATTTATATGAACATCATTGTTTTGAAATGTGAATTACTTTCAAAAGTTTCAAATTGGTATGAGAAACATTGATTCAATAATATCTTTTAAATGAATATCTTTATAAATTTTGATACTTTTAAATGATTTCATGAAAAAGGGATATTTCTCTCAAAGAGTTTTATTGATCATTTTCAACTATGTCAACATCCTTTATTGAATTTTATTATCGTTTGTGGTTGATTTATTATAAATAAAATATTCTATATTGGATTTAATGAGTTATGATATGTTTGACTATGGATATTCTATTTTTATACCATTCATTGTTTATGGTTAAATTATTGACATTTTGTATTCTAGTTTTAATACGAATGTTTATGTTATGTTTCGCCCTTTTTATAGGAGGAATGAATTGGAATTTTTAAGTGATGGGTAGGTCCTGCTATATCCCCTCGATGCATCAGTAGGTCTAATGAGACAAAATAGTGTCTTGGAACAATCCCTTCACTAAATATTTTTGAATGGTCTTGAAACAAGGCCTTGGCATAGTAGTTATGTCCCACATTATGCATTCCCTCATTATGAAATTATTTATTACATTTGATTATTCAACTAGTAGAATATCCATGTTCATGTATATATGGTAATGTTTGACTTATATCTACCATATTATGTTCAAGTTTTATTTTTAAATGGATGATGTTTTTATTATACATCTTGCCTTAAAATTTTATATCTTCCTCTAAATTATTTACCCTTACCGAGAATCTGAGCTCACCCCTTTCTTATGTTTTATTTTCCCAAGATTAAAAGAAGTGTATTATGATTTATATGAAGAGTTAAGCTAAGGGATTGATGATTTTCTCAATGTATTATTTATGTTGTGTTGTATTTTAGAAATTTTAATGTAACCTTCATGTATTTAATTTATTTTCAAATACTACTAAACTAATCGGTCCTTCAGAACGTTATTTATTGTAATCATGCCAATGTATTAAAATAATGCACCAACTCTGGGATCCTAGGGTCAGGGTGTTACAATATTGGTTTTTGACCATTAGTTGTATCACTGGGATTTATTTCCTAACTGATGCACAACTTCATTCAAAATCATATTTCATTCCTCTCTATATTAATGGGGTGAATCGAGGATCTATATTAGATATGATTATCTTTGGGGTCCCATGGAGCCTCACAGCTTCATCCTCAAAACACCTCACTAGAATATCCTAACACTCAACTCTTGAATCACTATAAAATGGGATGACTTCATTAGCCAGTACACAATCACCTTAAAAAACATCAGATAATTCAAGGGATCTGGGTAAATTAATAACTAAATCTATCGAGATTCCATCCCACCTCCACTTGGGGGCATCCAAAGGCCACAATATCCCTCTAGGAACATGGTGTTATACCTTCACCTTCTGATAGACCAAACATTATGCCAAACATTATACTACTAATTACTTCATCCTAGGCCTCTAATGTTTCCTCCTCAAGTCATGATACATATTAGAGACAATCATATGTATCATTAAGGGTGATCCATGAAAATCATGGTTAACTCCCCCACCGATGACCAATGAAACATACAGACTCCCATAAAGCAATATCTAATGATTTCCATCAACGGACCACCCCTTTGGAGAATCACCATGACTAGAATTCTCCCACATCACCTCCACCTTCATGTCTCCCCACTAAGACTCCTATACTATCAGAAACATGGAATTTTACACCATCCTATGTTCTGGAATCCCCAGTTGTCATCCTCCCTTGTGTTAATATTCAAAGTCACTAACTCCTCCATCACCCTCTAGGAATCCTTGGACTCTTGAACAACATCTCATTGAAACTATATGTTTAACACATCATCCACAACATTCCCCTTTCATGTTGTATAATAGATCTCAAAATCTTAATCCTAAAGGAACTCCATCCACCACCACTAATGTAAATTCATATATTTCTATGTTAAAATAATACCTCATATTCTTGTGGTATATGAATACCATAAAGTGATCATTGATGAGGTAATTCATCAATATATTTTTTTTAAACACTAAATCTATAAACTCTAAGTCATAAATTGAATAATTAAACTCATCAGGATGTAAGTTCTTAGACTCATAAGTGATCACTTCCCTTTACAGCATTAATACGAATCCCAAAACTAGATAAGAATCATTACAAAAGATCTTGAGCATCACTCCCTCCTTGAAAAACAATAGAAATTTGGAATAGATCAGGTTCTCCTTCAAGTAGTTAAATGATTCTGAACATTGATAGATCCAAGTAAAAGACTAGTCCTTTTTGGATAGCGATATTAATATGGCTATAATATGATAGAATTCAGACACAACCCTCATATAATATACCGTAAGAACAAGGAATCTTCGAACCTATACTATATTATTGGTTTATTACTAAGAAAAAACTTCCTAAATATTCAATGGATCCATGACTACAAATTTCAGAGACACTACATGTATAAATAATTTCACCTCATGTATCCAAATATGACACTTCAATATCTTCCCATAGAATTGATAGTGTCAAAGAACTAGTATGACATCTATAAGGTGCTCAATATGATTTCCTTATAAATGTGAGTATATTAGGATTTTTTTTCATTGATCATGACTATGAAATGGTATAGGAACTCACATAATACAGAGTTCATGAGTATCATGAACATAGCTAGTGCATTTATAAAATAGAATGGCATGACCATGAACTCAAAGTACCTATACCATCATAGAAGGAATTCTTTATGATATCCTCCTACTTTAACCTCATCTGATGATATCAAAACAATAAAATGATATTTTAAAACTAACTAGATCCCTTTATTTGTCTGAACACATTAGTTATCATTAGAAGGGGTAATAGTTTTCTACTGTCACCTAGTTCAACCTCTGGTAGTCCACACACAGCCTCAGACTATCATCCATCTTATTAGTGAATAACACTAGATAACCCTATGTAGATACACTATTCTGGATGAATCCATTCTATAAAAGATCAATGTTTTATATCCAAAACTCTTGCATCTCCATGGGTGTCATATGATAAGGATCCATCGAAATAAAAGATTCATCTGGTTGTAACACTGTCCCAAAATCAACACCACATCGAGGGGATAGTTTCAAAACCTCATCGGTGAATATTTCTATAAACTCATTGAAGACTCTATGAGCTTCCAATAACTATGAATACATTTATATAATTTTCAACTAATATAAAAGGTACACTAAACGCCCGATGCACATATGGTAATTCTTCAATCCAATGAACACTACCCACTAGAACTCTACATCAAAAAATTCAACACTCCTCCAAAATCAATCAACAATTGCATATATGGAATACATCCAATTCATGAAAAGTATGATATATTATGGTTATATCTACAATAATAAAAAATAACCAAATGATTGATGTTTCCCCATTACTAGTCTACACTACTTGCACACATCAAACATCCTAGCTTAACCTTTAACTGAAATGGATAACACTAGGTGTATTGGAAGCCTCTCCACCTCCAGTCCTAATGCATGGACAAAAGTGGGTGTAAAAAATGAGTTTTAAGATCCAGAATCACACTGAGTAAAAAATAATATAGAATATAAACTGAACATACCTCAAACAACCTCTACCCCTCTAGCGTTGGTGGCTCTGTAGCAAGCATCTATCAGTGTCTAACTCCCCTGCCTCACTACTAATGGACTCTATGGACATCATCCTATTAGGGTTCTTGAAGATGAGGGCCATAATTTGGATAACCATTAATAATTGAATCCCTTCTATTATAAGTATAAACCTACTAACCCTGGTGATGGTTTGACCTCAAGGGAAACTATGGTTATTACGGCTAAAAAGGGTCATAACCAAACAAGACATACTAACCTCCCTTAGCGGCCAGGAACTAAGAATAATGGATTCCATGACTCCCATAGGCATGAATCACAAATGGGGATCCCTCAGTAGACACTTTGGAATTTCTAACCCAAGAATAACATGGAATAGACTGGTGAGGTTGACTTATTATAGATCAGAATCTCAATTACCCCAATGTCTGTAATCCCCTACTTTAAGCTCTACTCATAAAGAAACCCTACTAACCTCCCTCTCTGGAAACTCAATATATATGAATCAAATTTGATATGATTAGCATAATTTTCTGCCTATGTAGAAAAGTGGTGAGATTAATAATAAAGAGGACTCAATGATTAATGAAATATGGATCTTGGACTATATATAGATACACTGCAAATTTAAAAGGGGCCATTATTTTAATTGGATAAAAATTTAAAAAATTATTAATTAAATGTATGTAAAAAATTATACTCAACTGATAAAATATTCTATTATGGTTAAATAGTATTATCATCATCCAACATGTCTTTGAGATCAATATATTAGAAGGAATACACTTAATGTATGAAAATTATTAGAATTATATACAGTATTAAGAATGATTATTAAGTAAAAGAAAATTATATGTGTTGGAGTAACTCCTTCATGAGTATCCAATTATTGAAGTTATTCAATAAGTGAAACTAGATTCTTTTGAGTAACATATAACGATTAAATCATGGTTTCCTTAAGGACTATTCTAGTTAAATAATTAATTTTGTTTTATTATTGTAAATTTTCTAACAATATGAATGTATTCAATAAAAGTTTACCCAATATTATCAAAGTGTTGAGTATAGTTAATCTAGGGAATGTGATGTCTAGGTTCAAGTGTTGTATCAATAGTTTAAACAAGTAAAATATCAAACTAAAAGATGAAAATTAGATAGAGATTCTAATGATGTTTCTCCAAAATATCCAAACATGTTCATTGAAATTTAAAGGTGAAATTAGGATAGGGGATATGATTCAATAGAAATAAATTTCTAGAAATTATAAAAGGGTTTAATCAATTACATGAAAATTCCATTGTCCCCTTTATTTTGGTTTAGTTATTTGGTGTTTTTTGGCTGTAGTGGTTCTCCATTAGTGGCCAACTCTATAATGGTTAGCCTAGAGTTAGTGGAAAATTTTATGGTCTTTTTTCATGATTTGGTGGTTTTTGTTTCAACTCTTCTATTTTGGTGATGTAGTTGAAACTATCATGTTTATGATGGTTCTGTTTCATAGGGTTTTCCTAATTTTATCTAATTAGATTAATTATGGTTATTAGTGGTCCCTATAATAGTGCTTTTATCTGAAAAATTAGTGATTTTGGTTGGCAGATTGGTTCAACGAGAGCACTGGTGGTGAATTGGTTGTAGATTTTGCAGTGATCCAATTGATTATGGTGTTTTGGCCCTGTCTATTTATCTCTATGGTGATGATGTTGATGATGATACAGTGGTGAAAATAGTAATCGTATGGATTGGTAGATTTCTAATGATGTTGTTTCCACTTTTCAGTCCCTAATGAAGGTCTATTCTGGTTGTGGTCTCTGGTAAAGGTTCTGTGATGGTGATTATAGATTATTCAATGACTTATTCTTCTAAAGAGGCTATGCTCGAGTCAATGTTGAGGTGATAGGATGTATTCTAACTAGTTGGAATCACAGTGATAAACTATAGGTAATGATGACACGTCAATGGGTACTAGTGATTTGAATCTATTAATTTTGAAATTTTAAATTTCAATATATTATTTTTTAAATTTTAAATTTTAACAAAAAATTAGGATATTGTTGGTTTTCTAGTCATTGGCATGTGTGGTTCTCACTTAACCTGTAGATACCCAAAGCCTGACATACATGGACAATACATTACTTTTTTGGAATACTTAGTGCATAACAAAAACACCCACACAAGGATCGTAATAGTTTAGTGTCTTTGGAAACTCGGAATATAATCTTCTAATCGTGGTGAAAGATCTTCAACATCTCCCATAAAGATCTTCTTCTTTTTTAATCCTAAATCCTTTATTTATATCCTGGGGAAAAGAAAACATAAAAGGGTGAGCTCAAATGCTCAGTAACGGTAAACAAAAGAAATATCAATCACGTCATATTCATAAGAACATATCTTTTAGAAATCTTAACCTACAAAAGAGATCATAATTTCATAACATGGGATAAATCATAGTAGTGAAATGTAATCCCAATAATCATAACTTAAAACATGAAACTTTTTGGCATACACACATAATCATAGAGAATCATTTTTTATTAGTCAAGACTCATTGCCAAGACTATCTTAGTGGACAAAATCCCTTTCTGAACTGAGTTCACTCCTCGTTTCAGTCCCGTTTCACTGAACCGATATAACGTACCGTTCCAGCCATGTCTATATCATGAGATATAATATATTCACCCAATTCATTGGAGGGAGATATAGGTCCCACCAATCTCATAATGATACCATTCTTATGTGTGCCACAAAATCATAAACCATACATCATAGCATAACCCATGAAATAAAAATGGGAATCTTAAACATTGTGACATCGTAAAACAATTCATATAAGATAAAGGAATTTATAAAAATAATTCCATAACAACATAATCAAATCAATTTAATAATAGGGATTGAAATAGAACCCTTTATTATCTTAGATGGAAAATAATTATGATAAAACACTTGAACTCCATTCTTGGGGAAAATATCCTTTCAACTTCAAAAACATTTTCCTTTCTTAACATGTCATATAATTTTAAACTAAAAGAAGTTGATTAAAAATAAACTTGAAAACTTGTAAATTAACCTTCTTGGAAATAATTTTTTAAAAATCCATTCATGTCGTATAAGTTAAAAAAACGTTCTTCTCGTACTTTTGTCAGAAAAGTCAAAAAAAAGTACCTCGTACGAAAAACGACAAAAGATTCCTTTCATATATTTTACTAAAAACTCACCAAAGGGTAAAATTGGATTCAAAAAAATTTAGTTGGATGGAAATAATATTACATATTGAGGAAACATGGATTTGGATGAAAAAATACACCCTAGTAAATACCAAAGTATAAACAATCTCGGATAAAAATGAGATTGTGATATTTCCCTTGACTTAGGTCCGATTTGCTTCGTAAGTGTCCGAACCTACTGTATAATGATTTATATGATGTTATTGACTTATTCCAGAATCATACTCATTGTTATGATATCATATATGGTTCACTTATGACTTTATTTTACTCGTTCTTTTGTAAATTCCATGTTAAAGAGTGTTTTGGGTAAAATCGTTCCATTTGTCGTCCGTGTTTTGACTTGTAATTATTCATATGATTACTTAGATCATGATTACTTAATTATAGAATATAAAACATGATTTATATATAATATAATTCATAATATACATATATATAATAGACCAGTAAACGGAAAGAAATACACCGTTCATGGAGACGGTAGACCGTACGTACGCATGAACGCTATTTTTGTTTCCTTATTGAGTTGAATGGAATTAAGTAGATGACATACATATATATACACATAAATCCAGTATCATTATTATGTCATATATTTCATGATTAATTAATATATATACTTTATAATCATTCATGAATGGTTAACATGGAGAATGAATCTCATCGCGTCGTGGAGACGGTAGTCCATACGTACGCACGAGCGATGATATCGTTCTCATGATCGTGGAATTGTATTGAAGTGTATGTATACTATTTCAGAATCAATATCACTTTACAATAATCATATATAGTTATTATTTAAACCATTATACCCATCCAAGCAAGGTGGTGGTGGAAAATAGATTATACCACGGCGTGGAGACGGTATTCTGTACGTACGCACGCACGGTGATTTCGTTTTCCGTAGGATGGATAGATGGTTAAATAGGGTTGTTTCATAATTATAATAAAATATCAGTATATTATTGATACTGATGTTATTACTTCATAATGAAACAACCTAAGAATAAGAAGTGTAAGAAGAAATAAAGTTGAAAGAATCTGTAACGGACATTACCTCTTCTTTGAAGCGCCTCTTTGAGATCTCCTTTTAGGGCACTAAAATTGGTCTTTGAGGAAGACCCGAACCTCTAGGATATTTCTAGGGAAGTTTAGAAGAGAATTTTGCAGGCTTTTTTCGAGCTTGAAGGCTCAAAGTGGTGTGAGGAAGAGTGGGAGGAGGTGCCCTTTTATAAGGGAGGAGAGGGGCTCTTTTGGAAAAACCAAAAATATTATTTTATTATAAAGACAAATTTGGTTATAAATAGCTCCAAATTGATTTATTTAGTAGCTAAGGTGGGGATGGGTCGAAATCCCCTCATCTGATAGAATTTAGACAAGTTTAGGTTCCTGTTTTATCCTTATCATTTATATTTAACCTTAAGTTAGATAATTTGACTTTCACCGTGTCTATTTTTGTTCTCACACCATAAGGTTAATAAACTTACTATAACAAGCCAAACGAACCCCAAGTGATTTATTATTAATATATATAACCTTATATAAGTCATTTTTCCGAACCTTAGATTTTTAGGAATAAAATAACAATTAATAATATAATATTTGTTTTAAAAACTATTTATGTCAATTTTGACACTATTTAGTAATTGATTTTTGTGAAAATCATAACAGAATTATTAGTTGGAAAAAGGTTAATTAAATCAATAATAAAATGTCATATTATCCTAGAAAATTAGTTTAATTCATAAAAAGTCTCAAATTATACTTATTTAGGTATTTATAACATCAATTATGTCAATATTTCATTAATAAGATAATTACTGCATCATCTTTGTGTAACAGATAAATTAACTTATTTAATGTCAGAAAAGTACAAATAAAATTCCATTATGTAGGAAATAGTTTTATATTTATAATTAATATTTATAGTCGAATTTAGATTATGTATAAACCTATATTAAAAATGATTTAGTTATTAAACATTGATTTTATCTATTTTAACCCTTCTTTAATTAAATTAATAATAAATGTCCTAATCTAATCCAAGTGGGCCTAAATGGTCATATTGTATTCATATGTTTGATTATGGTCGAATTACACTTATCCAATAGAATTAGGACATGTGTTAGGGTAATAATAATATCATTTTTACCCTTAATTACCCTATTTACTTTTAACCGTGGTAAATAAAATTAAAAGTTACTATTCACCAAAGATTATTTTCATCTCATTGAACCACATTTTACTTACTAACATCAACCATGTCTCTCAGATTTTTGAAATTCCACTCACAGAAGCGGTAAAATTAAGTTTTATGAAAAAATTCATTTTTTGAACTACCACTTTGTGGTTTCACTATTCATCAAAAAATGAAAGTTTCTAGAAAAATACCAAAAATTAGGCCAAAGCTATATTTGATATTATGAATTCAAAAATGATGTTTATTTTACCAAATTAAAAACATATCAGTTACATTACCTAATTTAAAAATTAATTCCCGTCATCAAAACAAATTGCATGTTTTTAAGAGATAATAACTATCAAAAGATGGACACTTGTTTATGTCTGGTTTAAATGTGAAATTACTTCCAATGAACAATATTGTATTAAATTGTAAAAATATATTCTAAATAAAATTTAAAACCACTCAGATTAATAATTTATCACTATTAATTATTTCGATTAAAAAAGTTATTTTTAATTAAAATTAATAATTTTCACTATTCATCAGAATATGAAAGTTATCCGAAAAGTACCAAAATTTCACCCCAAGCTAATTTCAATATTCCAAATCCAAAAATGAAGTCCATTTTGAAAAATAAAATTTACAAAATTTCAAGAAGTGGTTATTACTATTCATAACAACTAGTTTTAATAATATTTTAATAGCATATCGTTGTTTAGTGAAACTCAGTATTGCGTACTACACACGCTATCGAGGAAGGTCGCAATTGCATGTAATGAAAGGCAAGTCAAGAATGCGTGTAGTGAAAGCTCCTTTTGGTGTAGCGTACAACACAAAAAATCAATAAAATTAAAAAGAATATTTTTCATAAAATTTTGGGGTGTTACATTCTACCCCCCTTAAAATGAATTTCGCCCTCGAAATTCATCGGGGTTATAAATGGTTTACTCCTCGAAAGTTTCTTTAATAGAAACCCACATCGTAAAAAGGAATACCAAAACCAATCTTTAAAAACAAAAGTATGAAACGTAATGGTTACCCAAATAAACTAATCACTGGGTTTCCACATAGATGAAAATATGGATATGGAAGAGAAATCTAACCATCATGTTCTGATGGAGAGTGGTAGAGAACATGGCTAGGGAAAAGCCAACAATCACAAAGCCATAAATTTGTGATGATCTAAGGTACCATTTGATTCATCGGATATAAGAGCACTAGGAAAACATTTTTGGTTTTCAATATCATTTCCCTAAAGTTGAAAATTTTGAATTAGAAGAAATACTTGCTTGATTTTGGTACAATATCACTGTTGTTTGTGCTTTGAACAATTTCTACTTCATCTCTTAATGAAATGAAGTTGAATTTTTTATTCGTGAAGTGTTAAAAGATCATGTGATAGAATGATGGGTCATTCCATCTATTTCAAACAAAAGGTTAGCAAAAGTTATCAAATATACATAAGTCCATCTATGGTGAGGTTAATTGTATATGATTCCAAAAATGAACTTATACTTCATATATCATACTGCGTGATAAAATAAAACTAGTTTCTACTAACAAGGGACTTCCTATAGGCCAGTGGTAGGTGAAAAAGGCCAGTCTCATTTCGGTTGTGGGTTCGATTCCCACAGCCTTGTCCGACGCAATGGGTTGTCGCCCATCCTGCAGGTTGTCCTTTTTCTAAAACTATATTACTATAACATCCCATCAATAATATCAAAAAATACTAACTTATGTCCAACATAATCCATTCCAATCTTTAGCCTTATCTAAAATACTTCGGTCCAAGCTCATAGTATAAAGAAAATGATTACATGTAATGTCACATAATAATCATGTGAATGCCATCATTTATCCCCATATATCATAAGATATATCTTGTTGGTCAAATTAAAAACATGTAAATACCTTAATCATGTATTTTGTTGAAGAATGAATACCCATTGAACCTTAGTGAAAACATGAATGTAGTTAAAAGTTAACACTTTCCACAAACCAAAATCCTCAAAATTCTTTATAATCAAATCATGATATCACTTAGTCCTTATATCAATCACGAGCTCATGAATACTGTTAAACATTTCATTTTCTTGTTTTCCCTTCATTGTGTGCATATCATCTTATTTACAAAAATATTTCAATCACATTCCATGGTTACCGATACCATAAAATTATTGAATACCACAATAGACCAATACAAAAATATTCCAATATTCCATGATACTATATACAACATTATTTTGGAATCCCATTACATAAACACTTAATCATTCCACCACATCATTTTCATATTCAACATCACCAATAGTGATCACATGTGACTTCACTTTGTCCTTTGCCTTAAGCGGTTGCTCATGTCGATCATCACTAACCCATGGATTAGGGCATTTATTAGCATAATGCCCCATTTCCTTGCACTTGAAGCATTGAAGTGTTGGTGGTGTGTTCTCTATAGTCATTTCTTAATTATTAGAAACCATTTTCCATTACTTTGTCACTCAGCTGCTTGATGACCTTCTTTTCCACACTTAAAACATTTTCTAGTCCCTTTAAGACAATCTTCACCATGCTTATTTCCACACTTTGAGCATAAGGAAACAATCATCTTCTTTTCACCATTATTCTGAGATTTCTCCTTGAACTCCATCTTTAATTTCTTATCAAAACTATGAGATGGATAAGTAACACCAAATTCCATTTCTACCTTGATGGAACAACGCCCAATTTCTTCATAGCTACTGAAGTCTCTTATAGCTAATGCCCTTCGAAGATTTGATTTTAAGCCACTGAAGAATCGATCAACTTTACTTTCAGGTTGGATGATAAATCTAGATGCATACCTTGCAAGCCTTGTAAAATTCACTTCGTATATACCCACAGATTCATCATCCTTTTGCTTTAGTTCAAGTAACTCCTTCTCCATCTTTGTTCTAAGAATGTGAGGGAAGTACTTATTGAAAAATAAGTTCTTGAATTCGTCCCATTCCATGGACTCAATTTCATCTCTTGGCCTCGTATTCTTGATAAGATTCCACCATTGATCAGCATCACCTTCCAAATGATATACTGCTAAGATGAATTTATCATGTTCAGAACATTAAAGAACTGAAAATATCTTTTTAGTGGTAATGATCCATTGTACAGAAACAAGTGGATCAGAAGACCCACTGAAAGAAGGTGGACGTTGCCTCATGAAGGACTCAATAGAATATTGTTCCCTTCTCTGCTCATTTGGAAGTCCAGAATGATTCATAGATTGTGTAAGTATAGCAATAAGATTTTTCACTCCATCTCCCATAACATTTGCTTGTTTAGGAGGACAATCATTGCATTTTCCATTACATTTATCAACACAGTTCCTTCGGGTTCCATCCATCGTCTAAAACCCAAAAAGAATAGTGTGAGAGGCAAAAATAACACTAGGGAAAACAACATAGTAAAGGGGGAGTAACCTCAATATCTAACATCTTAGGTTAAATTCTAAGATCGTTATCGTAGTTCTAGGACTATATCCTATACATATACTTATCCTTAGGGACATCCTTAGACATTCCTTAGTAATATCTCTAGGGATCTCACTAACGTTTTCGCATCTTAGTTTCCAAAGGTTGACTAAACCTTTCCTCTGATACCAACTATAGAGACCCAAATCTTGACATACATGGACAATACATTACCTTTGCGGAATACTTAGTACATAACAAAAACACACACATAAGGACCGTAATAGTTTAGTGTCTTTGGAAACTCGGAATATAATCTTCTAATCGTGGTGAAAGATCTTCAACATCTCCCATAAAGATCTTCTTTTTTTTAAACCTAAATACTTTATTTATTTCCTAGGGAAAAGAAAACATAAAAGGGTGAGCTCAAATGCTCAGTAAGGGTAAACAAAAGAAATATCAATCACATCATATTCATAATAACATATCTTTTGGAAATCTTAACCTGCAAAAGAGATCATAATTTCATAACATGGGATAAATCATAGTAGTGAAATGTAATCCCAATAATCATAACTTAAAACATGAAACTTTTTGGCATACACACATAATCATAGAGAATAATTTCTTATTAGTCAAGACTCATTGCCAAGACTACCTTAGTGGAAAAAGTCCCTTTCTGAACCGAGTTCACTCCTCATTTCAGTCCTGTTTCACTTAAACAGTATAACCTACCGTTCCAGCCATGTCTATCTCATGAGATATAAAATCTTTACCCAATTCATTGGAAGGAGATATAGGTCCCACCCATCTTATAATGATACCATTCTTATGTGTGCCACAAAATCATAAACCATACATCATACCATAACCCATGAAATAAAAATGGGGATCTTAAACATTGTGACATCATAAAACAATTCATATATAATAAAGGAATTCATAAAAATAATTCAATCACAACATAATCAAATCAATGTAATAATAGGGATATAAATGGAACCCTTTGTTATCTTATATGGAAAATAATTTTGATAAAACACTTGAACTCCATTCTTGAGGAAAATATCCTTTCTACTTCAAAAACATTTTCTTTTCTTAACATGTCATATAATTTTAAACTAAAATAAGTTGATTAAAAATAAACTTGAAAACTTGTAAAGTAATCTTCTTGGAAATAATGTTTTAAAAATCCATTCATGCCATATAAGTTAAAAAAAACATTCTTCTCGTACTTTTGTTGAAAAAGTCAAAAAGTACCTCGTACGAAAAATGACAAAATATTCCTTTCATATATTTTACTAAAAAATAACCAAAGGGTAAAATTGGATTTAAACAATTTTAGTTGGATGGAAATAATATTACATATTGAGGAAACATGGATGTGGATGATAAAATACACCCTAGTAAATACCAAAGTATAAACAATCTCGGATAAAAATGAGATTGTGATATTTCCCTTACCTTAGGTCCGATTTTCTTCGTAAGTGTCTGAACCTCCAGTATAATGATTTAAATAATGTTATTTACTTATTCCAGAATCATACTCATTGTTATGATATCATATATGGTTCACTTATGACTTTATTTTACCCGTTCTTTTGTAAATTCCATGTTAAAGAGCGTTTTGGGTAAAATCGTTTCATTTGTCGTCCGTGTTTTGACTTGTAATTATTAATATGATTAATTAGATCATGATTTCATAATTCTAGAATATAAAACATGATTTATATATAATGTATATTCATAATATACATATATTTAATAGATCAGTAAATGGAAGGAAATACACCGTTCATGGAGACGGTAGACCGTACGTACGCATGAACGCTGTTTTCGTTTCCTTATTGAGTTGAATGGAATTAATTAGATGAAATACATATATATACACATAAATCCAGTGTCATTATTATGTCATATATTTCATGATTACTTATTATATATACTTTATAATCATTCATGAATGGTTAACATGGAGAATGAATCTCATCGCGTCGTGGAGACGATAGTCTGTACGTACGCACGAGCGATGATATCATTCTCATGATCGTGGAATTGTATTGGAGTGTATGTATACTATTTAAGAATCAATATCACTTTACAGTAATCATATATAGTTATTATTTACACCATTATACCCATCCAAGTAAGGTGGTGGTGGAAAATAGATTATACCACGGCGTGGAGACGGTATTCCGTACGTACGCACGCGCGGTGATTTCGTTTTCCGTAGGATGGATAGATGGTTAAATAGGGTTTTTTCATACTTATAATAACATATCATTATATGAATGATACTGATGTTATTACTTCATAATGAAACAACCTAATAAGAATAAGTGGAAGAAGAAATAAAGTTGAAAGAATCGGTAACGGACATTACCTCTTCTTTGAAGCGCCTCTTTGAGATCTCCTTTTAGGGCACTAACATTGGTCTTTGAGGAAGACCAGAACCTCTAGGATGTTTCTAGGGAATTTTATCAGAGAATTTGGCAGGTTTAGGCCGAGCTTGAAGGCTCAAAGTGGTGTGAGGAAGAGAGGGAGGAGGTACCCTTTTATAAGGGAGGAGAGGAGCTCTTTTGGAAAAACTAAAAATATTATTTTATTATAAAGACAAATTCGGTTATAAATAGATAAAAATTTATTTATTTAGTATCTAAGGTGGGTATGGGTCTAAATTCTCCTATCCAACAGAATTTAGACATGTTTAGGTTCCTATTTTATCCTTATCATTTATATTTAACCTCAAGTTAGATAATTTGACTTTTACCGTGTCTTTTTGTGTTCTTACGCCATAAGGTTAATAAACTTACTATAACAAGCCAAACGAACCAAAAGTTGTTTATTATTAATATATATAACCTTATCTAAGTCATTTGTCCGAACATTAGATTTTTAGGAATAAAATAACAATTAATAATATAATATTTGTTTTAAAAACTATTTTATGTCAATTTTGACACTATTTTGTAATTGATTTTTGTGAAATTCATAACAGAATTATTAGTTCGAAAAAACTTAATTAAATCAATACTAAAATGTCATATTATCCTAGAAAATTGGTTGAATTCATAAAAAGTCTCAAATTGTACTTATTTAGGAATTTATAACATCAATTATGTCAATATTTCATTAATAAGATAATTATTGCATCATCTTTGTGTCACAAATAAATTAACGTATTTAATATCGAAAAAGTACAAATAAAATTCCATTATGTAGGAAATATTTTTATCTTTCTAATGAATATTTATAGTCGAATTTAGATTATGTATAAACTTATATTAAAAATGATTTAGTTATTAAACATTAATTTTATCTATTTTAACCCTTCTTTAATTAAATTAATAATAAATGTCCTAATCACATCCAAGTGGGCCTAAATGGCCATATTTTATTCCTAAGTTTGTTTTTGGTCAAATTACACTTATAAAATAGAATTAGGACATGTGTTAGGGTAATAATAATATCATTTGTACCCTTAATTACCCTATTTACTTTTAACCGTGGTAAGTAAAAGTAAAAAGTTACTTTTTACCAAAAATTATTTTCATCTCATTGAACCACATTTTACTTATTGAAATCAACCTTTTCTCTTGGTTTTTTTAAATTCCACTCACAGAAGCGGTAAAATTAAGTTTTATGAAAAAACTCAGTTTTTTAACTACCACTTAGTGGTTTCACTATTCATCAAAAAAATTAAAGTTTCCAGAAAAATACCAAAAATTAGGCCTAAGCTATATTTGATATTATGAATTCCAAAATTATGTTTATTTTACCAAATTCAAAACATATCAGTTACATTAACTAATTTAAAAATTAATTCCCGTCGTCAAAACAAATTGCGTGTTTTTAAGAGATAATAACTATCAAAACATTGACACTTGTTTATGTCTGATTTAAATGTGAAATTACATCCAATGAACAACATTTTATTAAATTGTAAAAATATATTCTAAATATAATTTAAAACCACTAAAATTAATAATTTATCACTATTAATTATTACTATTAAAAAAGTTGTTTTTAATTAAAATTTAGTAATTTTCACTATTCATCAGAAGATGAAAGTTATCCGAAAAGTACCAAAATTTCACCGTAAGCTAATTTCAATATTCCTAATCCTAAAATGAAGTCCATTTTGAAAAATAAAATTTACAAAATTTCAAAAAGTGGTTATTACTATTCATAACGACTAGTTTTAATAATATTTTAATAGCATATCATTGTTTAGTGAAACTCGGTATTGCGTACTACACACGCTATCGAGGAAGGTCGTGATTGCATGTAATGAAAGGCAAGTCAATGATTCGTGTAGTGAAAGCTCCTTTTGGTTTAGCGTACAACACAAGACATCAATAAAATTAAAAATAATATTTTTCATAAAATTTCGGGGTGTTACATGACCCATAAAAGTGGATTTATGAAAATACCAAAAACCTTAGTTTGGATGGATGTATGGAAAGTCCATTAGTGTTATAGAAGTCAATTATTCAATTTTTGAGGGTATATGATACCAACTATATGTTTCAAAAGTTTTGTAAATATATAGAAGTTCAAAAATCAAGTAAATAATTAAAAGATTTTTTAGTTTGAATTCAAATGACGAAGACAAGAGTTTCTAAATCATGTACTTGAATGCAAAGGAATTTACAAATCTCATGTGGAACAAATTAAAGGATGTCTATCTTTATCTCATTTCTCTTATATAATAAGATAAGTTATTTACTAATAAAGAATTTTTACAAAAATATGAGATGATTAATTCAAAACAAATGATTAATGATTCATTATATTCTAAATTTTTTTATAAGAATATAAGGATAAAAACATTTTCTATTATAAAAGTGTTTATCAATATGTATCTTAAAATAAAATGGATTTGATCCCACCACTTTTAGTGACATATTTTAAGGAATAATTATTTTCAAAAAAATGATATAAATCATATAGAATATCATATATGATATGAAAACAATAGTTTGTTTGTTAAATATTTCAAATTTAGAAAATTAGTGTTATTTCCTAACATAAAATATTTTTTGTATAAGGTCATGATATTCTGAATAGGATATATTTTCTAAGAATCTAGTGGGATTGTTTTTTGGAATTAAATAAGTTTAAAGATAACACATAAATATTTACACCATTCAAAATAAAAAATTAATGTTAATTTATATCCTAAAGGGGTTCAGGTTATGTTTTCAAATAAATAATGTATAATGTTAAATTAGTTACCAAAATGGTTTCAAGGGGAAAGATTGATGGAAATGTTTCATGAATGATAATAATGACGATATTAGAATGAAATCTAATAATACAAAAAAAGTTATATATAGTTTATCATATTCCCTATTCTATAAAAACTTTAATTTATATTTGTTAAAAACTATTGTTATTAATAGTTAATGAAAATAAATTATTGTTCAGATAAGATGAAAAAAATTCTATTTATAGTTGGAACATAATAATAGCTCTCTGATTCTAGTACTAATCCACTTGAAAAATCCAAATCATAAGTTCTGGCTTACAATGTAGAAACTTTACTCCATTATCAACGTAAAGATCTATTCAACCATTTTAAATTCCATTCTATCTCTATGTTTATATTTATCATAACAAATATGTGATGCACACCCAATATCCAATACCCATGAGTCAAAGTTGGTGAGATTGACCCCTATAACATTCACATTTTGATGCTTAGAACACTTATTAATCTTACGTAAAAATCTTGAAATTTTTTAAGGGACATAAATATAATGGATGTCAATAGGATTATCATGATGTAATTCATATTCTATAACAATGATATATCTATAGGCGAGTATCCTGTTTTATATCTTATCATCAAGGAATTTTACTAAAATTACTCCAACTAAAAATGATGAACTTATAAATCATATCCATTTAATGATCCAATATCCATATTTCAACATAAATTACAAATGGAATCACATAAATAAACTATGACTATATCTGGTAGGCAATTATTCTCAATCATATCCTAATTAATATCATTTAGAAGAGTGGATAACTCTTTCTCATAATCTATCATATATATTCAATTAACTATATTCTTATGGGATCCTAATAGTTAGGGTTTCCCATTTAAGTGCATGTAAGACCTTGATATTTTATGGTATATTTATCATTATATAATTTTAATTTCATTGATATCTTGTTTCACATGTAGCATCAAGTTTAAAAGAACCATGATATACCATTGAAATATTATTATTTAATGTATCACCTAGAATTGGACTAGTGGTTATAAATAGGATTAAATAAATTGTAAAAAAAATTACATAGGTATAAAATAAATTTATTGGTTTTATAATGGTAAGAAATTAAAATAAAATCATTTCAACGTAAAAAAGATATTATTTTCTAAAAAATAGATTTTATACACATAATGTGTTTTTATCTTAATAAATTAAATTAATATCTATTTATGAATGATTTTAATTAAATCTATACATATTATATTCAACCATATATTTTAACATTCATCTAATAGTTTTTACTTTGAAAGGAATAAAGGTAAACTTGGTTTTATGCTTAAAAATGTATTTTTCTAAAAACAATTTTGTTGCATTTTGCACAGTTTTTTTAAAATGAATTTCTAATAATTACAGGAATTAAATATTGCAAAATGAATACCACGTTTTTAGTCATAAAAATTAATATTATTTAATAAGTTCATCTTAATTTTTTATCATTATGAATAGTAACTAATGTAAAAATTCATTACTATGATAAAAGTAAAAAGGGTTTAATGAGGTGTTAATCTAAACAGATATGGGTTAAAATTACATAATTTTTTTTATAAGTGTTATTTAATCATCATATTTCAACCCTTTATCATCTCCTAATATAATATGAGCAATTTTGGATCCATTTTTCTTAAGAAAGATATTAATATATTTTAATCCTTTGAAAAATTCCAAGAGCCTCTTAGATAAGAAAATACCTAAAAAATACTTTCTTAAAATCCATATACACATATTATAGTTCCTTTTTGGATAATAATAACATCCTAGTAAAACTTTAGGTATAAACCTATGGATATTTTTTGAAGAGGAGGTATATATTCCTACCAAACCTTTTCAAGTTTTATCCTTCTTTTAATTCCACTAGAAATGTTTTATCTATAAAAACATAATGAACCCAGTATCATAAATATATTTAGATGTTATTATGATTATGTCACAACCATTTTCCACCTTCTTTACATCAAATGGTAAATCGAAGTATCGATTTTGCGTATGTGTGGAATACAACCTCAACATGTCAATATGGTTCATTTTCCATCAGTATCATTCATGGTTGATTATTATAATGAATTTAATATTTATATATGATATTTATAACATAATTATTCTTATATAATTATAATATATTATCTACCTTCTTACCTTCTCATCTGTTATAAAATTTTAACATCTCTTGTACATACGTGTAGACTACCACCTCCATATATATATCTGAATAATTTTTCATTTTTAGTTTAAATAAATGGTAATAAGGATAGATTTAATGAATTAATATGAAATTTATGAAATAATAATGATTATTTAATAGTAAATCATAACTGAATATTCTTTCATTCCATCCATATAAAAGTAGAAACATCACTCTTGCATACGTACGGACTACCGACTCCATGAAGTGATGCAATTCATTTTTCACCACTGATTTATGAGAATGATTGTAAAAGTGTATATAATGAATAAATATGATATTTATTTTATCACGAACCGAATCAGGTTGCCATTAAAACCAGCACCATACTCGGTCTGTGACAAGTCCTGAAGGGTGTTCCCTATCCCCACAGGCTAGCACAAGTGCCCGAGTATCTTAAATAATGGTTTGGAAACTATTTACCTGAGTTAGGATACATAAAACAACAAAAAACAATCAATAAACAAAATCTTAAAATTCATGCCAAATAATCCTTAATAAAAATTCATAACTGAATACATGGTTTTAAAAATGACACAGGAGGTCCAAAATAACAAAATTAGCATAAAAATCTCAAAGACCTCCACAAAATAAGGGGTCTTTACTCATGAGTCGTCTCTACAACACCGCACCACGAAAGCAACTGAAACCTTAACTGTTGTCTCCAAAGGCCTTTCCCTTAACGGTGTCAAAGATAATTAATTATACTTACACCCTAAGTTTTAAGTAGGGTTTGATCTTAATCCTAAGAGGATACCACCCAAATACTCCATGTGACTTGTATTATAAGATAAAAATATTATAAGTGCTATAAACAAATAATGGTAGCAATAATTTCTAAAGGTGCATCTTTTGCATGAAAAAAGTTTTCAACTTGGGTTACATTAAAAATGGGTAAATTTAAATGAAACATGTAGGATACTGAATTTTTCATCCAAACATACCATAATACCAAGTTAAATTCCAAATAGTCAATGAGCACTCAACATGGGAACACCCCTAGGCACTAGTTAGTTGTGAGCCCTAGGTACCTCGCATCTCGGTGTGAAAGTAACCATAACAATATATGTTCTCATTCATGATCCACTAGAAGGGGAATAACCCAAAACTTAGTTTTCCCCAATATCATCATCATCATATTTTTGTTAGTGTTGTCAACATCAGACTTGCTAAGTGAAACAGGGACAAAACCACTCTGGATCACTAGCATTCAAGTACACGTCCACCCACCAAGATACCCAGGTTTCTTTCTTTGTGCTAAAAAAAGTTCCATATGCTAGAAAATTCCCTTTACACATAAAAACACAAGTTCTAGTCAGACACACTCAAAACAGTATCTAAACATTCTTTTCACCATTTTTATAACTCAACCAAACACTTAAAATTTCCAAAAAAGAAATTTCACAAGTTATGACAAAACCTTGCACATAAAATCCATTTAAAACCCCTCTTTTGACACCAAATTCAAACCAATATTTCAACAAAATATAATTTTCATTAGTTAAACATTTTTATAAAGCTATTTCATGAATTATAAAACAACACCAATTGGTACAACATGGAATAAACAAGTAAAACACCCATTTTCAAACAATATTGGCACTTAAAAATAAACCGCTTAACAATTGCTACCAAAAATAGTTTTCAAACAAAAAAAATGAAAGAGTAGAATAAAATAAATATAAATCATGTAATCTAACTCATTCTACAATGCTTATATATGGAATCACCTACCATATATGTCAAAAGCCTCAAATCCTTGTGAAAAACTTCAACCACACCACTTCCACACCAAAAGGGAGTAAAAATGAACCTAAAACTAGACAATTGGACCAAGAAACTAAAAACCCCCTAGTTATGACTCCATAACTTCTATACATTTGGGGATTCAAGAAAAGTGGAAGAAACCATAAGGAAATGGAAGGAACAAGAGAGGAAACTCACTTACTTGAGAAACTTTGAATAAATCACCCCAAATAAACTAGTAATTGAATCTCCCAGTATAAAAAATTGAAAGCGGGGGTTTCAATAAGGATTAAGAGGTCAATTGGGGATTTAAATGGGAGAAAATAGTAAAAAAATAAATTATTTATGAAAGAAACAAATTACCTTTTCAAATATGGATGATTTGAGAAAACTTAATGATGTTCTCCCTAATCCTCGATGAAGATGAGCTCCAAATAGGGTAAATGGAACATTTGGGGTGTGCCTAGGGTTTTTTTTGGCTCTAGTGAGATTTGTAATTACAAAAAAATATTAAAAAATGAATGAGATATAAAAGAGTTAAATTATTTTTTAAAAACTATAAATGGGATCATAGGTTGGACCAATTCCAGAATAAATCATCAAAATAAATCATGATTAGGAGTTACTAATGGGTAAAAAATAATATGTTCATTTTAATAGGTTAGGTAAGGACAATTTGGAATTAGAATGGATGAAAAATGTTAAAAACGAAGGATTTATAAAAGAAACAAATTTTGTTTTTAAATCTGGAAATGAGATCACTGTTTGGCCCATATCATGATGTAACAACCCCTTTTTCCAAAAATACTAGGGAAACACCCACAAACAAAACAATAATATAAATTAATGAAAAAATACCTTTAAAATAATCTATGTATATGAAAATTCTATCCACTATAAAAATCATTCCACCCTCGTAAAGTCAGCTTAATGCCTGATCAGATAAGAGAAATGAAAACTGCTCTTCGAACCAAGACTTATGCTCCCATGTATCATGCTAATTTTCCCTTGTTTCCAAAGGACTCTAACAAGAGTAATATTATTCCCACAAAGTAATTTTTCTTAGGATTCCACAATACACATTGGTTTCTCAAACACAGACAGATCAAGGTCTATATCTAACTCCTCCCAATTCAGCACATGGGATGAATTGAGGTTGTACTTCTTCAGTTGTGAGACATGGAAGATGTCGTGGATAAATGTCAACTAAGAAGGAAAATATAACCTATATTCCACCCTTCCAATCCAATCAGTAATCTAAAAACTTCTAACATACCTCGGCATTATCCTTCCCTACTTTCCCAAATGACGATGACCCAAATGAGGGGCCACTTTCAAAAACACCCAATCACCCACCAAAAAATCTAGGCCTAGATGCCTTTGATCATTGTATGATTTCTAGTGACTTTGATTTTTCAATAAATTCATCCTGATCAACATGAATTTCTCATATGTCTCTTGTACAAGACTCTTCCCCAATAGTGAGGTGTCACCTACCTCATCCCAACATAGGGGGACCGACAAGGCAAACTATAGAGCACCTCAAGGAGAGCCATTTAGATTTAGTATTGGTAACTTTTATTATAAGAAAACTAAAACAATCACAAATATCTATCCTTGGAACCTCCAAATTCCAAAACACATGCACGAATCATGTCCTACCAAATCTGATTCACCCACTCTATCTGACCATCCATTTGAGAATTGTATGTCATGCCCATTTTAATCTATGACCCCAAGGCCTTCTAAAGGCCTTCCCCAAACCAAGATGCAAAAAAAGGGTCTCCATTTGAGACAACTACAGATGGAACACCATGAATCCTTACCACCACCTAAAGATACAATTGGCCCAACTCATCCACTTTATTTATATCCTAGATAATAATTAAGTGGGATGATTTGGTCAAAAAATAAATTACTACTCATATGGAATTATTACACTGGGGTGTACGAGGCAGGCCTATAATGAAATCCACAGACACCTCATCCCACTTCCAGGTAGGAATGGGTAGAAGTTGGAGCAAACCAGAGGGAATTTTATGCTCTTATTTCACCTACTAACATGTATAACATCTCAACACGAAGTCAACTATGTCTCATCTCATACCTAACCAAAATAATTACACATCATAAAACATTGTGGTGGCACCATGATGGATATCCCACTAATACTGGTGGCTATCCTGCATAACCACCTTCCATAGATATAAAAGAATCACTAAGCGGAACTTGAATCACAAGATACCCTTAGGGGGATAAAGACAAATCAGAAGACGTCTCCCTACTATGAAGAAGCTTCCTAGAATGTTGAAAAATCTCATCACTGGGTTGTTCTTTCTAAATCAACTCCACAAGAGAAGGGGTCAACTAAACGCTCTCTAAGAACACACCTCCACTATGCTCCTTGGTCTCCATGTGCCTCTGAGTGAAGAGACCCATCAAAGTCCACTCATCACTGGAATTATTCAAATCCTTCACTAATACTCTTCTGCTCAAGGAATCTTCCACAGCATTACCCTTTCCTATGGTGTAGACGATATCAAAGTCAAACCCCTACATGTACTCGATCCAACGCCACTGCCTCTAATTAAGATCCTTTTTTGATAAGATGTATTCTAAGCTATTGTGAACAAAATAGACCACAAAATTTTCCCTAAAGAGGCCATAACACCATGTTTTCAAACCATGCATCATAGCTTCTAGCTCCTAGTCATGGGTCGGGTAATTCTTTTAATATTGGTGGAGTTGGCATGAGATAAATTCCACCATGTAATCATCCTACATAAACATACACCCAAGACCAATACCTAAATTGTCAAAATACACTACATATCCCTTTCAAGATTCTAAAAAGATCAACATAGGGGAATTAGTCAACCAGCGCTTTATCTCCTCGAAGGATGACTGACATTCTGGGCCCCAACCAAACTTCACCCTTTTTTGGGTGACCACAGTCATAGGAGAAACAAGCTGAGATAAATCCCTAACAAACCACCTGTACTATCCTGCCAATTTGAGGAAACTCTTGATCACAAACATTTTCTTTAATTTCTCCCATGACAACATAGCACTGATCTTCTTGGGATCTAAAGAACCTCCCTACTCTAGGATCACATTCCCCATAAACTTTACCACCCTAATCCAGAAGGTTCACTTGGATTTCTTTTCATAAAAGTGGTGATCATGAAAAGTTCCCAACATGATATGCAAATGATTCTCATGCTCCTCCTCAGATCTTGAGTAAACCAGAATTTCATCCATGAATACCACAAAAAATAGTTGAGATACTGGTGGACCACTCTATTCATGAGTTTCATAAAGACTGCTAGAGCATTGGTTAATCTGAAGGGAATGACAAAGTACTCAAAGTGGTTTTACTTGCTTCGGAAGGCTATCTTTAGGATATCTGCCTCTTTCACCCTAAGTTGGTGGTAACCAGAATGCAAGTCTATTTTAAAAAACCACTTTCCCCCTTCAACTAACCAAACAAGTCATCTATTCAGGGAAAAGGATATTTGTTCTTGATGGTTACCTTGTTCAACTTCTGGTAATCAATACATAACTAAGGGATCTGCCAGGTTTCTTCACAAACAGAATAGGAGAGGCGTAATGAGAGACGCTTGGGTGAATGGATACTTTGGATTATAAGTCATCCAACTCTATATTTAGTTACCTCAGCTTAGTGAGGTCCATACAATATAAGGTAAGAGATATTGGTTGTGTTCTCGGTGCCAAATCAATCGAGAACTCCATATACCGCTCCATGGGTAAGCCTGAAAAATTATCTAGGAATACCTCAAGGAACTCATCCACTACATGGTGTATAAGGACCCATCCTTAAACATTTCATAATCTCAATTTAATTCAAGAATTAACATTAAATATCTTTTTAGGTTAAGAGTTTTAAAGAATTTGGCCATATCTATTACATTAAATTTTAAAAATTAAAATGTAGACACTTCTACTATGTATTCATTTTTTTCACAAAATAAAAACTCCAAAATAAACATGTCTAGTTCCATGTTTTTTAAAGCATGACTTTTCCTTGATCCCATCCTTGAACCTATTCATCTTTAAGTCTTGTGAAAAACATTTCAAAACTTGGGGTGACCATAAAAAAGCTCAATAAGGGTTATAAAATAAGGAAAGGAAACATTAACCCATCATTAAATACAAATCAATGAAACCATACTTTTCAATAATAACATACCTCATGAAATCATAAGATTTATGAATAACACACAGAAATAAAAAATCATAAAGGTAACTTATGGAATCCATATCATAATTACATTTTAGATATCACAACTACGTAGGGAGTTATGTTGGAATACCCATCAAAGTATATTCCCTAAATCTCTTAGGAGAAACATTAATTTTTACCTCCATCACATTACCCAATACATTGGAGAGCTATCTCGGGCTCACCCTCCCTGGGTTTATCACGGAACCACCCGTATTGGTAAGAAATGCCCAATAACCATAACATAATCATAAAAAATAACACAAGCATAAAGAAAATATAACATTTCTTCATTACAATCATAATATATCATATCAAAATATTGAAATAAACAATGCGTTATCTAACCATTTTTAAAACCATCTAAAACATTTAATAAAGATATTTTTGAATCAAAGTGTCCCATAACACTTTGAAGATTTTAATGGAATTAATATTTTAAAAGATTAATGTACATATAAATAAATTCATAAAACCATTTTTAAAATATGGACATTAATGAGAAAGATTTAGAAGAATAAATATTTAAAATGTTTAAAATGGTATTTTATTTAAAGAGTTTATAACCAAATAAGAGACACTTGAATATAAATAATTGAGTTATAAAAACAATAAAATCTTATAATATCATGATAATAGAAAGATTCATGATAAAATGTGTCAAAGGGAAGTATATACACCATATAAAAGTGAATTAGTGTCTAATAATAAAAAATATTTAGTGGAATGTAAATTGATACAAAGTCCCTTTCAAAGATCACATCCTTAGATTAAGGACAAATAAATGACATAATTATGTGTGAAAAATAAGGACACACCCAATATAATTGGATATTTAGTGTAAAACAATCAGAGTTCATTCACACATATTCATATCATGACATAATCAAGAAGTATATGTTTAACCCAAAGAATTGAAATTGGGTGAAGAAGTTCCCTTATGGAAATTCAACAGCCTAGCGGCGTCACTTTAAAATTCTGAAAATGAGTTGATGAGAGAATAAATGGTATCTCATCACCTGGAATTTTTTTTTATAAAAATAAGGATATATAATAACATATCCCAACATAATAATATGTAAATTAAAAGACATAACAAAAATAAGTCTTTTAAAATGAGGAGGGTGAAAGGTTCCCTTACCGATTTGGTAACATAAAAAACATACACCCCATTAAAGAATGATAATACAATGAAGATCTAAATACCCATAAATTAAATTATATTTCACAAATAATACTATAATGGGTAGTAAATACACCACACAAAAGTAAATAGTGGCAAATATAGCATGAATCTAACGGGAATAAAAAGTGAGATGAAAACCCCTTACCACGTTGTAATCAATCGAGTCATATGAAAAAAATTAATAATCACCAAATTAATCACAAAATAACATGAATATAAATATAATCATGATAATATATATCAAATGGAAGTAAAAAATACACCACATGCAATAAATAAGTGTTAAATAATGGAAATCACACAGAATTAAAAGTGAGATAAAAAACCCCTTACCACGTTGTAATCAATCGAGTCGTATGACCAAAATTTAATAACAAAAAAATGAATCATAGAATACCATGAATATAGAGATAATCATGATAAAATATTTCAAATATTATTAAAAAAACCCCACATGAAATAAATAAGAGTCGAACAGTGGAAATCTCACAGAATTAAAAATGAGATAAGAAACCCCTAACCTCGTGTCTGACTTGACCCGTTCATTATTTAATCTCCTAAATAATAATATAAAGTTAATTTATAAATTCTTAGGAGCCTTTTTCAAGTTTATTATTCTTTTTATATCACTTATTACCATGTTATAAACATTATTAAATCATTTAAGTTATTAATGGTTGCTTTGTTGATATTTGGTACTTGAGTCAAAAATTAACTTCTTATAATTACAAGTTGTTCATGTGGTCAAAATTACATTATCTTCAGAATGAAATTCATGATTTAGATATCATATATAACATATATATACATTATATTTATGCATTTATAATATTACACAACATTTGGATATAAGAAATGAAATGCACCATTCATGGAGGCGGTAAGTCATACATACGCATGAACGCTACTTTCATTTCCATTTCATATTCAATGTAATGAACAATTAATGATTCATAGGTATATTATAATTAAATTATAATATAATATGATATATATTTTACATAATTTCATTAACTCCATCCTTTATACATTCAACATATGTCATGAAGGAATCATATCACCATGAGGGGGTGGTAGTCTGCACTTCCTCAAAAAAAATTATATTATTTACACATATTGGAAATCAAAAATGTATGTTTGTAAATAAAAATTACAGAAGCATATAGAAAACATGAACATAATATATATCATATATAAATATAGTTCCATCATAATGGACACCATGAGAGGTCGTAGGATAAAATTGAACAATCATCATTTTGTGAGGCAGTAGTTCTCGGTCTACAGAAACAGTATGTTCTTTACCCATTAGATGGATGTGTGTGTAAGTGTGGTTTGAATAATTATCATAAACACAACATATTATATTTAGGATACAATGTTTGTTATAAAATAAAGGAATAATAATATTTTATGGGATTGGATAAGTAAAATAAAACAAAATAACTTAAGAGATGATGTTACCTTTAAATCGGGTATCTCCCTTTGGTTTGAACCAAAAGGTTTAATTGATTTTTTTATTCCTAGGGGAAGGCTTATAAGAGGAGGATATAGATGTAGGGAGATTAATTGGTCAGATTTTGGATGATCTAAGGTGCTTTAGAAGTGTGAGGACTGGGCTAGAAGTGGTGTCCTTTTATAAGGGGGAGGAGGGGCTCTTTAAGAATGTTTGAAAATATGAGTTTTATTATATAATGATTTTCGGTTTTTAAAGGTCCAAAACTCATAATATTGAAAGATAGTATGCCTCATGATCTAAATAAAATCTTCCAATAAGAATTGGATAGTTTTTTGATATTGTTTTAATCTTTATAATTGTATTTATTTAAATCATTCATTAATGAGGTAAACACTTCATCATTATTGTGTCATAACTATTGTTATTTATTTGATGTATAAAAATTATAAAATAAATATCATGATGTAGGAAATAGTTTTATATATATAATTAATATTTATAATCTAATATATAACATATATAACCCTATTTAATAATTTATTTACTAAAAGATATTTGTTTCTATCATTTTAGTCTTTACATTAAATTAATTAATATAAATTGTCATTATCACTTTCATGTGACTCCATGGGGTCCCAAGATCGGCCCAAGGATGCCTATGGTCGTACATTTATCAATCAATAGGATTAGGACACATTTAAGGTAATTTAATATTGTTATAATAATATTTTTTTACCCTTATTTACTAGATTTACCCTTTAACCATGGTAAATAAAATATTTACGGAAGTAAATATTCACAATGTCTAAAAATAAAAGTTACATATTTACACAATTTATAAATCCTGATTGTAAAAATGGAATCCATTTTTCTAAATTAAAAACATAGAAGTCATATAAATTAATTTAAAATTAATTCTCTTTGTCAAAACAAAAAGTGTTTTTTAAGAAATAATAACTATCAAAAGATTGACACTTATTTATTTCCAATTTCAAAGTAAAATTACTTCCAATGACAAAAATTGGATTAAATAGTAAAAATATAATATAATTAAACATTAAAACCAATTAAAAATCTAATATAACCCTATAAATAAATTATATTAAAAGGCAGTTTTGAATTAAAATATAGTATTTTTCACTATTCATTAAAAAAATAAATTTTATCAGAAAAATACCAAAAAATTAACCAAAGTAAATTTTGATGTGCCTATTCTAAAGAAGAATTTTATTTTTCCAAATAGAACATATAAAAGTTACCAAAACTAGATTTAATGAGGGTTCTCTATCAAAACATTGTAAATTGACCTTTTAATGAAAATTAGAGTATTTATGCTTAAAATCAGATTCTTTATTATTTTAAGCCTCTAAAATTTATTGGATAAAGGTAAAAAAATTAAAAAAACATGTATATTCATATTGTAGTTAGTTCTATCCATTCCTTCCAATACAAAATTTAGGCATTACCTTCCATTTAAAATAATATTATATTATTATTTTTAATCATGACTCAGCAGTGTGTGCAACATAAGATTTCAAAGAAACCCATTGTTGCATATCTGGTATGCCACAGAACATAGCATGACCTTTAAAGTAAAATTAATATTTAATCCACAAATATTAATAAATATGAAAATGTTATATTCTTTATTTACCTGGGATGTTACATGAGGTAACCCACCCCCAGGAGAACGACCATCATCCTCTAGCATGAGTGATGATAAATAGAAGATAAGATTCCCCAACTCTAGGAGTAGAGGTCCCGCACAACCAGACTGAGGATCTCATTCCCCACAAAAAACCTACAGACTACCATCATGTTTTGTGAAACTCACTCGTCGCCTATAGCAATCCATGTGTTCCTAAAAGTGTACCAACTAATCCATGTCAAGTATTAAATCAAAAAGTTATATATCCAAGACCAAGAGGTCCCACTCCATCTCTACCCCATACACAGTAAGTGCACATCATGGGAACCTGAGACCCTACTTCTTTTTACCCACCGGCATAACCAACTCCATCATAATGGATAAAAACTTATTTTGAAAATTTAGAATGGTCACAAAATGGGTAGAGATAAATGAAACAGAATCACCAGTATTGAAAAGCGCAGCAGCTATAGAATATTTAATCAAAACTATACCTCTGACAGTTGATGGCCCTTCATCTGATCCTGCTAGTGCCTGCTCCACAACATGAAAATACCTCATCTCTTCTTGAGAACGACTGCTTGCATGTGGTTGTGACCTGAACTGTCTCTTCCAAAAAGATGATTTGTTCCTGTCACCATGGACACCAAACCAAGATTCCCTCATCCTCAATAGCTCTGACTGAGCTGAAACTCCGCTGAAAGCCACCGATCCTGCCTCACTCTAAAGTGTACGTTCCATCCTGAAAAATTTCTCCAAGTTCCCCATCCCTCCACACTAATAAAAGGGATTTATAGGATATTTAAATGTTGGTTGTATATTCCTTGTCCTCCCACACTGGTGGCACATGACGGACCTTGCATCAAAATCCACGGATGAAAGCTGTTGGGAAGAGTGGAATGAACTGCCACCTCCATTCATCCCCTTCTCCTCTCACTTCCTTTTCTTCTCATATGAAGTACCACTACCCATCACTAATACTATCACATAGAAATAATACCTACTCTTATAGTCAATCCCCACCATACATTCCCAGTCAACCACCTCAGAAAAGGTCTTTAGCTTAAACAGGAACACCTGAGAATAAATCTTTGGCCGCAAGCCCCATTATAACTTTTGGACCTTCATCTACTCATTGGAGACCATTTCAGGTGCATACTAGAATAGCTCATCAAAACGGTTGGAATACTCCATCATTTAAAGGTCCCCCTAAATAATATTCATAAAATCCCAGGATCTAGCATATGCCAATAATTTAGGGCGGTACTGGTTGTTGAAGGTAACCTTGAAGTCCTTCCAGCTCATATGTTCATGATTCCCAGGATAAAGCATTGATTCCCACCACATGTGGCTGGGACCCTCTAATAAAAAATAGGCACATTTAAACTTGACCTCCTTTGGTGTGTCAAGAAACTAAAACATATTCCCAATCTTCTCGATCCACTCCTCTACTTCCTGGGGGTTTTGTGCTACCTCAGAAAGTAGGAGGCTTGTTCTTTAGGAACTCCAGGGATTTGTCCTTCCCAAGTCTATAATCCTCCTCCCTAGCTAGATTAAGAGCAAGAGTTACTCCCTATCCTAGGGCTTGGATATCCCTAACCATAGCTTCTACCATCCTTTGATCAATTGGTGAGGGAGAACTCTCTCCAATGTCCTGTGGGTTCATGGGATCTTTTCGAGGAGGCATATTTCTACACAAGGACACAGTCACAAAATAAATCATTATTACAACACTTCTGAAAAAATTTATCAATTACATCAAAAATAAATAAGTCAAACATATCAAAACAATGAAATAAACAACCACTTCACTCACACCCGATGTCTACGTGCAGTCTGTAGCCAGCACGTCTCACCTGGAAGAGAAGTCAAACAAAAAATCCCAACATCCCATAGAGACTCAAGGTTTTTCCCGAGAGGTACTGTCTAGGAACCCTACTCATAACCAAAACTCCAATCCCTAATATTAATAGCTTCTATCTAACTAGACTCACCCTAATATAAAAATATGACCCAAAAAATAAACCTCCTTTGATACTATTTTGTCACAAACTGAATATGGTATTATTAAAACTGACACCTGTCCCAGTCGGTGGAATGTCCTGAGGGGCGTTCCCTATCCCCATAGGTATGAATAAGTTCTAGGGTATCTTAAAAAATTGTTTTGGGATGATTTACAAGAGCTAGGATACATAAAACAACCCAAAACAATCAATAAACCGATTCTGAAAATTCATGCCAAACAAGCCATAATCATAACTCAAAACTGAATACAAGGTTTTAAAAATGAAACGGGAGGTCCAAAAATAAAAAATTTCCCAAAAACATCCCAAATTCATCCACACAGCAAGGGTTCATCACCCACAATTCATCTCCAAAACACCGCACAACAAAAGAAACTAGAAACCCTAATCGTCGTCTCCAAAGGCCTTTCCCTTATTGATGTCAAACATAATCAAATATAATTACAAAAAAAGGTGTAAGAAGGGTGTGATCCTACTCCCAATAGAATACCACTCAAAGACTCCATGTGACTCACATTATAAGATAAAAATCTTGCAAGTGTTATAAACAAAGAATGGTAGCAATAATTTCTAAAGGTGCATCTTTTGAATGAAAACAGTTTTCAAAGTGGGTAACTTTAAAAATGGGTACATTTCAATAAAATATGTAAGATACTTAATTTTCCATCAAAACACACCATAATCCAAATTTAAATGACAAATATTCAATGATCACTCAATATAGAAACACCCCTAGGCACTAGTTAGTTGTGAGCCCCTAGAACCTCGCATCTGGGTGTAAAAGTAAAATAAAAATATCTATTCCCATGCACGAGCCACTAGTAGGGGAATCATCCATAACCATGTGGTCCCAAAAAACATCATCGTCATATATTTATAAGTGTGTTCAGTGTCAAACATGCTCTGTGAAATATGGACAAAACAACTCTAGATCACTAGCATGCTTGGACACATCCCCCCACCTAGATACTCGAGTTTCCCTATTTATGATCAAACAAGTTCCACAAGATACCAAATGTAATTTACATATAAAAACACCATTTCATGTCATACACACTCAAAAAAGTAGCTAAACATTATTTTCACCATTTGTATAACTCAACCAAAAATTTAAAATTCTCATAAAAAATTCACAAGTTATAACAAAACATTTCACAAAAAATCCATTTAAAACCCCTATTTTAACACCAAATTCATACCAATATTTCACCAAAACATAATTGTAATCACTTAAACATTTTATAAATCCATTCCACGAATTATAAAACAACACCAATATGTATAATAAATAATTCACAAGTAAAACACCCATCTTCACACAAAATTGACACTTAAAAATCAACAACTTAACAATTGCTACCAAAAATAGTTTTCGCACAAAAAAATTAAATATAAACACATAATAAATATAAATAATGAAATCAAACTCATTATATAATTACATATGGAATCACCTAAAATATATGAAAAAACCCTCAAATCCTTAAGTGGACCTTTAACTGTACCACCGTCGCACCACAAGGGAGTGAAACCAAACTTAAAACCACAAAATTGGAATAAGAAACTAAAAAAACCATAGTTACAAAGACCTAAATTCTATACATTTGGGGATTCAATAAAAGTGGAAAACCCCTAAGAAAATGTAAGGAACAAGATAGGAAACTCACTTACTTGAAAAACATTGAAGAAATCACTCCAAATACACTAGTAGTTTAATCTCCTAGTAGTCAAAATTGAAAGTGAGATTTTAATAAGGTTGTGGACGTCAAGTGTAGACTAAAATGGGGGGGAAAGAGTAAAAAATGAATGATTTATTAAAGAAACAAATTAACTTTTCAAATATAGATGATTTGAGAAACCTTGATGAGGTTCACCCTAATCCCCAATAAAGATGAGCTCCAGAGAGGGAAAATGGAACATGGGGGTGCGCCTATGGTTTGTGCAATCACATAAGATATGGAATGACTCAAAAATATTGAAAAATTAATGAGATTTAAAATAATTAAATAATTTGTTTAAAACTAAAAATGGGCTCACAGGTTGGCCTAATGCCTAAATAAATTACCCAAATATATCTTTATTATGAGTTCATAAGGGGTCAAAAAGGATATGGTTGTTTGAATAGGTTAGGTAAGTCCAATTGGTATTTGTAATTAGTGGAAATTTTAAAAAAAATATAAAAGAGACAAATTTTGTTTTTAAATCTGTTAATGGGATCACAGTTTCGTCCAAATCATGATGTAACCACCTGTTTCTCCACAAATGCCTGGGAAATCCCCATAAACAAAGAAAGAATATAAATTTATGAAAAAAATACCTTTAAAAGATTTACTATATGTGAAATATTTTATGATTAATATTTTTTTGGAAAATAAACAATGACCAAATTGAAAGCATTGTAACTATCAAACCGAAACAAGCATGGAAAATAGAGCAGTTTTCCCCCAAATGCCCATTTTAAGAAAGAATTGTTAATAAAATGTTAATTAGAAATTAAAATGGAATGATACATAGTAAGTTATTTATTAATATGGTTAAATAATATATTTATAATATATTTATTTTTATTATAGAGTGGATTAAATGTGTATGAAGAAAGATTAAACTGAAGGTAAGGGATTTATATTACAATCTCATTTCTTTTTGGGATTATGAATTCTATATTTCCATTGAGGAAATTTATATGGATCTTCTCCTTAGAACCAAATATATTTTAGTATCCTATTTTTATTCCTATAATTATCAAGTAATAGTATCATTTTCCTCCCTTTATTACTGAAAATTACTAAGAAAATGTTTTTAAGAAAAACCAACCTTATTTCCTCTTGGCCATGAATCCTTTTCTTCAATGTATATAATTTATTTTAAATTCTTTAAAGAATATTTTAACTATTATTAAATGATTTATTAAATTCATTTTGACACATATTTTAATTTCTATAAAATGTTTTAAAATGAATCTTTTTTTATCTTTTTCCAAATGAGTTAATTTTTACTAAAAGTGTGAATGAAATCATTATTTCAAATTATAAAACACAAATGAGTTTCCCCTCTATAAGTAATAATATTTTATTTGAATCTTCCTTTACAAGTGTCCATTGTTATTTTTGGATAAATTTTTGTCCCTGATATTCTAAAAATTATTATACTTTAAATATGTGATTTCAAAATAAAAAAATGTTATTTTCCTCAAGAAATGTGTCAATGATCATTTAATGAAACTTTCATATATAATGAAATTATTTGATGTCACTTATACTTAAATAGAGAAATGATCCAATGATACTTTACTCATTATTTATCTATATGGTTATTGATTCTGATGATGAATTCTTGATGAAACCTGATTTCTTTTCCATGAGTTAAACTATGAAAAAATTGTAAATGTTTTCATGACGTTGTGGAATTTATATGAATTGATTATGATTATGTGATGATTGGGTCTATTATAGTCCTATACTACATTGGGTAATGTAATATATATCTCATGATATGATTATGATGATAAACGCAGACATTATTGTGGTTATCTATATTAACATTTTGATGTTTTAGTGTGATTAATTCTAGTTTTATTCACAACAATTTATATGGAAATGATTTTGAATATCTATGTTCACATTTTTATGCATGAGTGTGATTAATTAAATATATTCTAACAATATTATGTTTTTATATGATTTTAAATAGCTATGCTCACAAGATAATGATATCCAATACTTATAATGTCACATTCCTACATTATGACTCTTGAATGATGGTTACTACTTTAACATCCTTATTAATAATTATTTTATGTGTGATGTAATTTTTGGGTATATGATCTATGATTTGGTGGGTATGAATATTTTATATTGAGAACATGAACTTGATTATTTTATCATACCCTTATTATCATCTTATGATCTTATATTTGATATCTCTAATTTTTACCCTTACTGGACATCTGAGCTCACCCATTCTTATTTTTTCCTTTCCCTTGTTTTTATCTTAGGTTATAAGTATGATATTTCTAAAAAGGATACTAATATGAATGTAGTGAACCAACCTGATCTGATTTGACACATAACATGAGTTTTTCCACCATAAAGCTTGAAGAACATTCCTAATCAACCCAGGATGGAAAAAAGCACAATGATATCACAGGTAAACACATGGGAATTATTTCACCATCATTAAAAATAAGATCATAAATAGTTCCAAAAAAGAACATAAAATTAGGTCACTTTATATTGTATTACCATGATAAAATAAATAAATTGGGCTAAAAATAAAATCCAACTATAAAGGAAAAAATATCAAGATGGAAAAAATTATTTTTTTTCATAAATAAAAACATTCTTATAAAAATCCTATTTTTATTTCTAGAACAAGGGAAAAAATTAGACTAAAATAAAAACCATGATACCTAATATGACGATACAATATAAAACTAGAAACTGTTCTGACCAAAATCAGGGGACAAAACTCAACATCTCCATGTGATTCTAAAGTCACCACCACAACCTAAACAACACCCTTTTCCTAGTAAATAAGTGTAGTAAACCAAAATATAATCCATAACCTAAGAACCTATTTAAAACATCAGGACTACATACCCACCAATATGAGTATGCAGGGTGAGAACCAAAGGATAGTTTGATGACACTATGACTCCATTACATTATTTTTATAAAGAAACCAATTCTACTAGTTTAAAAGTAATAACAAAATAGGAGTTAATTTTATTTATATAAAATTGAAATAAACATGCCATTTATAAAACATCCATTATAGAGGACTTACCAAGGTAATGTTATTTTCAAAAACAAGTCATTTATCTTCCAAAATCAAAATGAATTTCATTTCAAAAGGAAATAAATTTAACCATCAATTTTGATTTAAAACATGATTTTTTGAAAACAAACCCTCACATGGTTTTAAATTTTTTCAAAACAAAAAAAATATAAGGTTTGTATTTAAATAACAATATCTTCTCCCTATTTAAAACCCAACACCCACACACGTAAAACATGAATATATGTAATGGAAAACATGAATAAATTCAAATCCATAAAGATTCATGTAAAAATTAAAATAATATAATAAAGAAATCCATAAAACAATAATTCTGAATAAAAAATAAAAAATTTATCAAAATAAGATCATGAAAAAAATAATAAACTCACATTATGATATACAATGAATGAATAACATAGGATACAAAGCCTGAGCTGAAAACCTAGGGACTTGTGTCATGAGTACTAGATGTGAAAAAGGTGTAACAAAGTACTGGTATATTAATAGTCACATATATCTAGGTCAAAACATTTACCTAGGGCCAACTAGATAGTTCATAACTGTCAACTATAGTAACCAATGTCCCTTTACTCCCCACTTAGTATCTTAGTTCTCCTCAAGTCAAAGATAATAGAGGTGGAATACTATAAAACCAATTTCATCACATGAAAACATAAATCACAAAGGGAATAAAGAAAAACAATCATATTCTTTCCACCTCAAACACACCCCCTTCAATAATTATTCATAATCTAAACCACATAACCATGAATCGACATTCATAAAACATTGACACATTAACACATGAACATAAGAGTTACAAAAGACAACAAGGGCTTAATTAGGGTTAAATCAGAAATTATTAAACCACCTTACCTCAGGTTCCAAATAAGCCTTATCTTTATACATAAAAATACCATGCTTTGGAAATATCCTTTTATAAACCATTTTGAACCCAAAGACAATTCCAATGGATATCACACATAATACCCAAGCACAACCAATATGAAAATTTTAAAATAATCTTTCAAAATTACCTTAAAAAGAAGGTAAACCCCATAAAATATATAACTGATATCAAATCATCAATGTTCCCAAACAAAAAAGGGATTCACCCAATATAAGTAAGCACAAAAGAATCACACCCCCTTTTCAAAACACGGTAGCCTATCTAAAATAAAGGAACCCATTTATAAAAATAATTAAAACCATTTATAAACAGTGAGGTTTCCTTTTAAAATAATTGAATACCTATTATAATAATGAAACCCCTTTAAAAAAAGAACACTCTACTTTATAAAACTAATTTTATTAAAAATATCATGAACCTGTTATTTTTCTTATAGAAAACCTTTAATGTTATTTTAAAAAACACCTATATTTCATAAAATACCATTTAAAACCAAAGTTACATTGAAATAAAAATGATACAAATTATTTCCAAAGGAAAAACCAACAAAGTATGGAGGACCTTTGATAAAAGAAAACTATGAATCATATACATCATAAATTTAATTAAAAAATAAATTTAAAAAAATCAAGAAACCAAGGAAATATTTATTATAGGTAATCATAATGGAAAAACCAACCTGAAGTGGTGGAATAATGTTTCCTTTGATGGAAAACACCTAAATTGTTCTCTTAGGATGGATCAAAATCTTTAAAAGAAGACCTAATTTAGAATAACTCTAACCATTAAAAGCATCCCACATAGCAATTAGATTTATATGAAAAGAGGGGAAAGTATAAGAATATATAAATAGAAATAAAGAGGAGCCCCTAACATTCAATATTAATGATAAAACACAAAGGGAGCACTCAAAATATTCCCTAGTGAAACTTAGAATATCTAAATAAGGTTGGGAGAGGTACCTCAGACAAGTGGGTTCTAATTTGGTGAATTATGATAGAAGCCCCAAATAAAAATAACCCAAAATGAAAAAAAATACCCCAACTCAATAAAATTTTATGGTTGTCTTAAAAAGTTTACTAAACTATGTATAGACTATGTGATCATCATTTCCCTTGAACTACTAATGTTTTAGAATCATCTCACATAATTTTCTAAACCATGCATAGACCATGCAATTGTCAATGCCCAAAATAATAGATAGTGCATGGTTTCTACTGAATTGTTTCCCAAACAATGCACCTAACCATGAATCCCTAGAAAAGATTCAATGTTTCAGAATTTCAACCCCAGGACACCATGAAATTAAGGGGAAAATAAACCTCATGAACCAAATTAATAAAGTTACATTTTTTGGTATTAAAATTATACCTACCATGCCACTTTAAATCCCAAAAAATTTTACATCCATAAATTTATAAATAATTTAAACCAAGGTAAAGGTAATTATTAACACTCTAAGGGGAAATATAGAACCAAAAGCCCACTCTCAAATAAGAACTAGAAACACAAGACCAGAAGAGCCTACTTCTCAAGAAGACCTAGAAAACCAAATATTTTCCTAACCCCCAAAACATTATAGATTCTATTAAAAGATTAATCACACCATGAAACATTAGGATGACCCCTCCAATGGAACAAACAAGTTCAAAAAGATACTCACTAAAAAAATAGTAGAAACTCCTCCAAACACATTCATGCCTTGATAATGAGTGAAACAGATCTGAAACTACATAGTGGGTAACTTTGGTCCATACTCTTAGAACAACCACTCCCTATGATCCTGAAAGAAAACCTTAACTTGAGAGCACTCGCATTCTCCCTACAAACCATAATATTTTTCATATTAACCCTACATGTACCCAAGACGTTCCCATACAAACCATAAATAAAAACTCAAACCACAGTCAACACCAAGCACTATGACCACAAGAAAGAAAATAAATAAGGTATAAACTTCTTAGAAGATAAAAACATGAGACCAATTATCTTACATATATTGCAAATATATATATATATATATGGTGTATAAAAAAGTGGTAATAATGTCTAATAAAACTTTATTACAAAAGATGAATCTCTTAAAATCTCAAAACATATTCTGAATCACTAGGTTGAAGAAACCTCATAGACCACATCTCATATCAAAGATGCTTTTGAGACTTATTTTTATTCTGAGTTCTATTTGGATTATAAAAACTCCAGAGATAAATGGACTAGATACACCAATTATAGGTCACTGAAGCCATCAGAGAGGAAGTACTAACATTCCCAGACTTCCCACACTAATTGAATACAACTGGATTATTCTTATCACTAGCTGAATCACCCTTGTTGACTCCAAAAGGGGTCACAACATCACTTTCCAAAGGTTTCCCTACCAAAAATCCTAAGAAAAAATATCCTTATATAGAAATTCCCTGAAGTTATTCTAGAAAAACTAAAACACCACATATATGATTTCTAAATGAAGGTCACTTTTAAAGAAACATGCCTTATTAGAATCATTATAATCCAAATCTAAAGAAAAAGAAACAAGGTCAATGAAATGTTCCATGTAAGCTTTCAATGAATGATCACCCAGATGAACACTCAAGAAATCTTGAACCTTATTAAGTTCCAAATTTTCATGATAAAACCACTTAATCAAGGAGGCCTTAAAATATCCCCAAGATAAATCTTAAAATGAGTGGGCATGGATAGCGTGCTTCCACTAATCCAAACTTGATCCTTCAAATAAAACAGTGGCATGCCTCACGCTAGAGGGATTTTGAGTTCGTAGTGACTCAAAAATCTCTATTTGATTATATCTAGACACTATATAACCTAATGATATCCTTTATTTCCACTATATAGTTGAGGATGTTGATTTAGGAACACTCACACATGATCTATAATCCACGAAGGACTAGGTCATGCCACTACATCATGAGTTTGGGTAGAGTTTGAGACTGGAAAGACTACTTCTGGATCACTAGGATGACTGCTTGAGAGATCTCACTCTTGACTTTATGAATCCTTTATAGGTGCCATATTATAAAACATCACAATAAAATAGAATTCAATCATTTAACCATAAATTCCACATAGGGAAGGAAAGGAACAAATCAAATGAAACAATATTACAAAACACCCTTTGAAGCCTCATTTCAAAAAATGCATAACATTGACTTATTTCAATTTTAAAACATTAAACCTGTTTAAAATATCGAAAACAATTCAACACCCACAATAAAAAGGAACTCATTCCAAACAAATTTCCCTTTAAACCACACACTCTAAAACACTCCCTAAGTTCACCACTTAAAACCCATGAAATTCATTCCTTGAAAACCATCACAAACCATAAATCAGTTCACCAACTTAAATCATTTAAACTAGAATTAAAAGTATTACAAATCAATTTTGAACATCCAAAATATGGTTTAAAAAAACATAAACACCCAAGCATAATACAATTCTTTTAAAATTTTATCAAACAAGCTATAAAACCCAAAACGATTCACTTGACTATTCACAAACAAACAAACAAAATAAAAGAGGGGATAAAATCATCAATTGATAAAAAAAATATTCCCTAATATTGTACACTACACACAGTTTGTCTGAAGAGTTTCTTAGACCATGAATCAACTATGTGAGTGCCTCTGGAGTTGTCTAGAATAGTTTTTCAAAGGATGTGCATAGTTTGATATACCGTTACCTTAAGGGTGTACCCCTATATTTCCTCCAGTTTCTCTCTAAAACTAGGAATTTCCTAATATATATCTCACATTATTGTTATAAATCAGAGTAGCTGAACACTGCATCAAAATATCTCAAGAATAATCCATTATAAATCCAAAAATAAAAAGGAAAACTCCCAAGCTCCCATGGAAAGTTGAGGTTTACGATGGGGAAGATCTAGAAAATAAATACTATATACCCACCACTGTAGCTTCAATGTTCCAAGATCCATTCTACCTTTAATCCGAAATAATAAGGGCCTTTGATACCATTTTTTAGAAAACCAACCCGAGCAGACCTGGCATGTCACCCATGTTGTTCCCCCAAAAGGCATGAGGTAAATTTCCAATCACCCCAAGATAGAGACAAGATACAGGGTATCAATAGTAAACACATGGAAATGATTTCAACCTCACTAAAAATAGGATCATCAATAGTTACAACTAGGAAATTGATATGAGGTTTACTTATATTAGATGAACATGTTAAAATAAATAAATAGGGCTAAAAATAATATCCAACTAATAAGAAATAAAGCTCAAGAAGAACAAAAACATTTATAAAAACTTTTACACAAATGGAAAAATTATTATGAAAATACATTTTTACATTCCTAGAAAAAGGAAATAAAATTAGATATAAAAAAAAGTTGGACACCTAAGAGGCTGATACACCACATGTCTTGAAACTGGTTAGACCAAAACCAGACAATAAACGCCAATATCTCCATATGACTCTCAATTTACCACCATAACCTTAACAATACCTTCTTCTCCTTTAATAAAAGAAGCAAACTAACCTATAATCCAAAACCTATGAACCTATAGAAAACATAAGGACTTCATACCTACTGATTTTAGTATGCAGTGTGTGAGATAAATGCCAATATGATACCACCATGATTCCATTACATTCCTTTTTTAAACAAACAATGTCTGCAGGTATGAAATTAATAACCAAATTGTAATTAATTTCCATTATACAAAATGAAAATAAATATATAATTTATAAAACATTCCTCAAAGAGGACTTACCAAGCTGATGTCATTTTCAAAAACCAACCATTTATCTTTCAAAATCATAACAACCTATAATTAAAAAGGAAACAAGTTAAACCTATAATTTTTATTTAAAACATCCCTTTTTTAAATCAAATCATAAAATGGTTTTAAATGTTTTAAAAAAATATTTTATATAGATTTCTTTTAAAAAAATGTCTCTTTTACCTTTTTAAAACCCAACAATCACACACCAAAAACATGAATATGGTTAAGGGAAAATATAACTAAATGAAAGTCAATAAATATTCATATAAAATTTACCATAATAAAATATTTCAATCCTTACAACAATAATTATCAAGCACAAATAACCATTTTATAAAAATAATATCCAGAAAAAGATAAGTAACTTACATGTTGATATATAACAAAGGCATAACCTGGGATATAAAGAATGATTAAATAACTTAGGGAATACTGGTGTGACTACTAGACATGAAAAAGGTGTAACCAACTGTTGGTAGGTTAACGGTAACATATCTCAGGCCATGAATCACTCTGAACTAGTCTCATTAGAGAAAACCCTGTATCCAGGTCATAACATTCAACTTGGATCTACTAGCCAGTGCATAACTCTCAACTTGAACAGCCAACATCCCTTGATTACCCCTTAGTAGCCCTGGGCTTCTCATGTCATAGAAAATATAGATGGACCACTATAAAACGAATGTCATCACATAAAAAAGATAAATCCCAAAGGAAATAAAGTACATTAATCATATTCTTTCTACCTCCAACACACTCCCTTTAAAAAACACTAATACAAACTACATGACCATAAATAATCATTAATATAACTTTAACACATGAAAAAAAGTATAAAAATGGATAAAAATGGCTCACTTAGGTGGAAAACATCAATTGTTAAACCAATTTCCCTTAAGGTGCCAAACATGCCTTATTTTTATACTCTAAAATACTATTCTTTGTAAATCCCTTTTTATAAACCATTTTGAACCCAAAGGAAATTCCCAATGGTATAAAACATAATACCCATGAATAACTAAAATTAAACTTTGAAAATACTCTTTCAAAATCAACTTCAATATAAGGTAAATACCAGAAAATACATAACCAAAATCAAAGCATCAACATACCCAAAGAAACATAGATTCACCCAAGACAAGAAAACAGAAATTAATCACAAATTTTTTTTAAAACAACGTATCCTATATAAAATAATGGAATCCCTCTATAAAAATAAGAAAACCCATTTATAAATAAGGTAGTTTACTTTTAAAATAAGAGAAAACCTCATAAAATAAGGGAAACCATTTAAACAAAATACATTCCACTTTATAAAACCATATCAGTTCAAAACACCATGAAACAATAATTTTTATTATAAAAACCCTTTAATTTCATTTTATCAAATGCTTACAATGAAAAAAATACCATTTAAAACCAAAGTTAAGTTAAACTAAACAAGTTATCCTTTTTTTCAAAGGAAAAAAACAAAAAAAAGAGGAAAATTAATAACATATATTTAAGAATAATATAAATCATAAATTTATTTCCAAAAGACTTTTAAAACATCAATAAACTAAGTAACTCTTAAATAAAAGGAATCATAATGGAAACTCCTACTTTAAGTGTTTAAATAATTCCACCTTCAACCAAAACCACTATAATAGGTCTCCTAGGATGTCTCACAACCCTTAAAAACCAAAATACCTACATTAGAAAAACTCTAACCAATAAAATTGTACCACATAGCCATTAGGGTTATAATAAAATAGGGGAAAGGAGAAGAAACTATCAAGATAATGAATTAGGATTCCTTACCATCCAATCCAATGAATAAACCACCAAGGCAACACTCTAAGCCCTCTCTATATAAGATTTTAAGAGTTGAAGAGGGTTTGGAGAGGCACCTCAGATGAGTAGGTTTGAATGGGGTGGCTTATGGTTGAAGCCCAAAATAAAAAACCAAAAATGACAAAAATAACCTAACTTGAGTAGGTTTCATGGTTGTCCCACATATTTTACCAAAACATGAATATATCATGCGATTGACACTACCCCAAAATGATTAAGGTTACATGATTTTCTCACACGATTTCCAAAACCTATGTAGAATGTGTGATTTCCTTTGTCCAAAACTATAGATGGTGCATGGTTTTCACTTCACCATTTCACAAAATGTACACCTAATTATACAGACCCTATAAAATCATCAAAATTTCAAAATTTCAACCCTAGGATACCCAAAATCAAGGAATAAATAAACCATATAAACTAAAGTAATAATATGACATTTTGGGTATTATAATGAAGATATATGTGGTATATATTGAATATACTTTAATAAATAAGTTGATTATGTATCTAGACCCCCGAGATGTTATACCTTTATGCTCATTAAGTGTGTATAATTGTGATATATATTTAATATTCATCTATAATTATGTAATATTTATATATGTTATAATTGGGTCACTTTAGTTAGTATCGTGAGATGATTTAGTTATTTTTTGAGATTATGTAATAGGAAATATAGGGATAGGACCTAATAAAAACATTGGTGAATGAAAAGTGATATAACTTGAACCTATTTTATAATAGGTTGATAAGAATCTATCATAAATTAATACATATGAGAAATTATTTTATTTTGATTTCTTTCTCTATTTATTATTTCTTAATACTTATGTTAACAATTTTTGGTTTTATTCAATGGATAGAACTATAAGGAATTAGGGTAAAAATGAATGTGATGTAAAATTCAATGACATTTATTATAATAAAGAAAATGTATTTAGAGATAGGATGAACTATATTTTGTTTATGATCACTAAAATCTCTAAATCTATGAGAAATAATGTGAACCATGTAGAGCTTCTGAATACGCCAAGGAGGGAGCAATGTGTCATTGAGCCTTTTATGAGATAACATCCACCTTCCATCTACAATTATTCTGATCCACTATATTTTAATGAATGGATAAAGGTGACTCAAAATATATTTTATGTTATTCAGTGCTCAAAACATGAGAAAATTGTTTTAATAGTCTATTTTTTGGAAGTAGAAGTGGGTCAACGGTGAAATCTTATCAAGAACACAAGGAAATATGAATAAATAAAATACAAGGAATTGGAATATTTTAATAGGTTATTTATCAACAAATAATTTCCTTGAATTATTTATACTAAGATGGAAAGGGACTTTCAATATTTTTAATAGAGGGATGATCAATTTATTGGCAACTATGAAGAAAACATAACAATACTTTCAAGGTATGGTTTTGAATTTATCATCAACCATATGATAAAAATTCATAGATTATTTAGGGGACATAAACCAAGCCTTAAAATTACTTATTAAAAAGATACTTTGGTAACTATTAATTAATAGTGTAATGTTCTCTAAAGGTAGAAATAGAGAGTGTGAACTCTAATTATTATTCTAGTTTTAGTTATAATGAGTAAAAAATGAGCTTTATGGAAACTTTAATGGTAAAGCTCTTAGAAGAAATAAATCCAAACCACATACATTCAAAAAATTTATAGGGAATCACCCGAGAAATTATTTTAAATTAATTGGGAAATGATTATATTTTGGAAAGAATAACCATCAATAAAGTTATTTTCTATGGGGGATAAAAAAAGGTTGAAAATTGAAACAAAAGAGAAGAAGGATTCAACTAATTAAGTTCGATGTATTTTATGCAAGTACATTGGGAATTATATGAAGCAATTCTCCAATCCAAGATCTTATGAGGATGGTATGGCTCAACATCCCCCTAATAAAAAGTATAAAGGGAAGAAATTTTTTTTACAACAGAAGCGGTTCAGGGAAACAACATGGTGAAAGGTACTCTTTATATCTACTATAAAAATAAAAATATATTTTTTTGATTCTATATCTAAAAACTCTTTCATATCTGAACGATTTTTTAATAGTATCACAACACCACATCAATAATTAGATATTGAGTTTTCAATAAAAACTCTTAATGACATGATGATTGCATTTCATGTTTATAGCTCCTCTCTAATAAATGTTTTTGGGAATATGCTTCCTAAAAAACATATTATTATACTTATTGTTGAATTTGATGTTATGTTAGGAATTTATTAGATATATTTATATAAATACCATATAAATTTTCAAGTATATGAAGTCAAAATTTGATATTATGAATCAACCTATGATTTTCTATCATTTAAAGGATGAACATGAACTTAAAATGGGAATTGCGTCCATTGTATGGGTCTTACAACCTATTTATAAGGAATATTTATCTCAAATAGTTTGTTATAAACTCTACTTTTAAGATATTCCTATTTTTTACTAATATGATAATATATTTTTATAATACTTTTTTGTCCTCTTCCAAATATTGAGGTTAAGTTTTCAATAAAAATCATACTTGGTGTTTTACCTATTTCAAATACTCCATTTTTAATGACCCCAATTGTGTTGAAGGAATTGAATAAGAAATAATATAAGAATCTTGATAAAGGATTCATATTTTCGAGTGCATTACCATAGGGTGTAGATATTTTATTTGGTAAGATGAAAGATGGGTCAATGTGTCTTTGAATTTATTATCAAGAACATAACAATATAACTATCAAGAAAAAGTATCCTTACCATATATTGATGAACTGTTTGATCAACTATATAGAGCTTAGTAATTCTCCAAGATTGAACTTCATTTCGGATATCATAAATTGAGGGTCAAGAATCAAAATATATTGAATACATCCTTCTATATGAGGTATGGTCACTATGAATTTATACTAATTACATTTGGACTCACTAATTCCCCCCAATATCCTTATGTATCTAATGAATAGAGTATTTATATTACCTTTAATAGTTTTTGGGGGTCCTTATAGATGATATTATTATATATTCAACGATAAAGGAAGATCATGGAGATCAGTTGAGTATTTTATTGAATACCTTGAGGAAGGATAAGTTGTATGTAAAATTCCTCAAGTGTGAACTCTAGATACAAAAAGACTCAGTCTTGGAATATATAATCTCAAGAGATGGTATATCGATAGATCCTTCAAAGGCAAAAGTTATTCAACAATGGACCATACCAAAATCTATGATTGAGATCCGTATTTTTTTTATTGGTTGGATATGATCGATGATTTTTGGAGAATTTATCATGGATGCCTAATCCATTAATTGAGTTCACATTGAAGGTATCCAAGTTCCTATGGATAGAATAATATGAGGAATATTTCAAGGATTTGAAAAGAAGTTTGGTCATAACAACTTTTATCACACTACCCTATAGTGGAGAAGGATTTATGATCTATAGTGATGCAAAGAATAAGGGGATGAGATTCATCCTCATGCAGAATGATATGGTGATAACTTATGCCTCACTCCAATTGAAAAATCATGAGAAAAATTACTCAACTCTTGATTTGGAACCAGAAGAGATGATTTTTTTCATTAAAAATATAGATTAATTATCTTTATGGTGAATGATGTGATATATATATATATATATCATTAAATATTGAAGTATATATTCACCTAGGAAGATTTTAATATGCACCAAAGGAGATTATTGGAATTGATTAAAGATTGTGACTTCTCAATACACTACCACCCTTGGAAGACAAACAGAGTGACTGATTATCTGAGTCAGAACGACCATGCTAGGTTGTCCATGATGAGGATTTAAAGATATATAATATTTATTTATTTTTATAATATAGACCTAGAAATCATGACAAAATGGGATATATCATATCTTTCTGAAATTAATTTTCAATCATCCATTCATGTGAGGATTAAAGATTCACTAAATAAGGATGTGGAACTATCTTAAAATGTGGTAAATGTTAATTGGAAACTATGTGTGTATCATATCAATACCATACTTAAAGAAGTAGTTATTGGATAAAGATCATCATTTTTCATTATCTATTAATCTTATAAGTATAAATATTTATATATGTCTGAAATACTATCTGTGGTGGGATAACATGAAAAGAGTTATTGTAAAGTATATATCTCAATGCATGGAATATCATAAAGTTATGTCGAATAGATAGAAGTATAAGGGTATTTTATAACCAATACTAGTACCATAATATAAATTATAAAACATTACATTTAATTCCATCATTAGAATCCCCATAACATCTAAATGGAACAATGTTATTTGTGGTATAGTTGATTACCTTAAAAAGTTAGAAAATTTCATTATAGTAAGATAATATTTAAATATTTAACAATGTTCCATGATATAAATCAAAGAAATGGTAATATTACATGGAGTGACACATTTTATTATATTTGACTGAGATTTGAGGTTTACCTTTAAGTTTTGAATAAGTCTTTATCTGTCGTTGAATATAAAATTGAACTTTTTCATTAAATATCATCCTAAAAAACATGGTTAGTATGATAGAACCATTAATAACCTATAAGATATATTGAGATCTAATTTTATATATTTCAAAGGTGTTTGGAATCAACACCTTCCTTTGGTGGAATTTTCTTAGAACAATGGCCTTCACTCGAGTATTCAGATGGATCTTTATGAATAACGCAATGGTATGAATTGAATAAATACAAAGTTTTAGTATAAATTTGGATAATGAAATATATGGAACCTAAACTATCTAAGGATATATAGTTATAGTCATTCAACATCACATTAATGAATCTTAGTGCCAACATAAAAGTTATGTTAATAATCATCAATGATATCTAGAGTTTGAAGTTGGAGAAAATGTATTCCTATGAATATATAATTGGAATAAGGTTATGAGATTTGGAAATAATGGAATGATTATACCTAGATATATTTTTACCTTTGAAATTATTTATTTTATTGGGTGTTGTATTATCAATTAGTGATTCCACCAAATCTTTCTCAAGTTTACAATGTGTTCCATGTATCTCTCTTGAAGAAGTACATATATGATCCTTCACTTGTACTAAACTCATATATTATACCACTGGATAAAGATATCAATTATGATAATTTTTTTTAAAATTCCCAATCAAAGAGATAAAATTCTATGGAACAAGACCATTTACTTATTCAATGTTTTGTGCAGAAATCGTAAATTTTAGGAAGCTGTGTGGGAACATGAGAAAATGATGATGCAAAAGTATCCTTTGTTTTTTGTATCATATTTATGGAATTTATTGGGTAAAATTATTATAAGGTGGTATAATTTAAAACCTCTATATTTTATGATATATTTCTCTTTATATAAATTTAATTTCTTTGATAACTTACTTTACACACAATAATAAATTTAAACAAACCATGATATACTATTGAAAAATTATTATTTAACGTATCACCTAGTAATTAGATTGGTGAGTATTAATAAGATTAACTAAATTATTAAAAATTATTGGTTACATAGGTATAAAACTAATCCACTTGTTTTTAATTGTTTATAAATTTAAATAAAATCATTGGAAGGTAAAAAGATATGTTTTTGTAAAAAATACTATTTTTATGCACACACTATGTTTTTATCTTAATAAATTAAATTAATCATTATTTTTGAATGATTTTAGTTAAATATTTAGATAATATATTAAATTAAATATTTTAACATTCATCTAACAGTTCATACATGTAATGTAATGATGGTAAATTCAATTTTATTTTTAAAAATGCATTTCTCTAAAAACAGGTTTGTTGCTTTTTGCACACATCTTTAGAATGAATTTCTTTCACTTATGGGAAATGAATATTTAAAAATGTATTAAATTTTTTTAATAATCATAATTAATATTATTTAATAAGTTCAACTTAATTTTTGGTCAATATGAATAGTAACTAAGGTAAAAATCATTACTACGATAAAAACTAAAAGGGGTTAATGTGGGGTTAAACTAAAGAGATATGTGTTTAAATAAACTAAAAGCTTGTATAAATAATATTTTATGGTCATATTTTGACCCTATATATTCCTATATTTAAATATTATTCATTTTGGATCCATTTCTCTAGAGAAATACATTAAAATATTTTAACCTTTTGAAAACATCCAAGTGTATCCTCTCCCAGACTTAGAAAAGAACACAACCTATCCTCTATTCTAAACACTTAAATAGATTATTATATCTTCCAATACCTACTATAATAATTTAATATCATCCCTACCCATGTCCTAGAGGTCCTTTTTTACCATAATACTATCCTAATATGGTTTTAGATACAAACCTAAAGATATTGTCTAAAGAAGAGGTATATGTTCTTACCGATCTTTTTCATGTTTTATTATTATTCTACCTCCTATAAATCTATTGTATTCATCATAACACAATTAATAATATATAATAAATGTAATTTTATTATATTATATTATGATTACAGTACATCCATTTTCAACCTTCTTTCTATCAAATGGTAAATGAAAGTGTCGTTTGTGCGTTCGTGTGGACTACTACCTCCACGTAGCGATATAATTCATTTTCCATCACCATCATTCATGGTTAGTTATTATAAAAACTTTAATGTTTATATATTATATTTATTACATAATTATTCTTTTATAATTATAATATCTTATCCACCATCTTACCTTCCCATATTTTGGAAAATGATATCGTTGCTCGTGTATACATGTATACTAACACCTCCATGAATCTATGTAATTTGTTTTTCATTTATATTCTACATGGATGGTGATAAGTATATATTTAATGAATTTATATAATATTTATTATATAACAATTATTCTATAATTTTGAATTATAACTTACCTTTCTTTCATGTCATCTATTGAAAATTGGAAATATCACTCATGCATAAGTATAGACTACCGTATCCATGAAGTGATGTAATTCATTTTTTATCTCTGTTTTATGTGAATGGTTATAAAAGTTTATATAATGAATAAATATTTTGCTAATGTTTTTATTGATATTGTTTATATAAATACACCATGACCAAGGTACAGGTACTAGAATATTTGTATCGAAACATGCATGGAAAATGGACCTGTTTTCATCCAAATGTCCATTTTGAGGATGGATTGTTAATAAAAAGATAATTATAAATTATAAATAATATTACATAGTAAGTTATGTATGAATATAGTTTGGTATTTTATTTATAATAAATATATATTTATTATATAATATTTTTGAACGCATGAAAATCAATATAGGACTTGAGGTAAGGGATTTATGTTACAATCTCATTTCTTTTTGGGATTTTCTGATAAATATTCATTGAGGGAAATTATATATATCATATCCTTTAAAATACATCAGAATTTTTCTCCCATGTTTATTCCTATAATTTTCATTTAGTAGTATACTTTTCCTCTCTTTAGTACTAAAAAAGTCTAAGAAAATGTTTTTAAGAAAAATCATCCTTCTTTTCTCTTTGGTCGGGAATATTTTTCTTCCATGTATATATTTGATTTAAAAAAATCAAGAGTATTTTTATTATTATAAAATGATTTATTAAATTTATTTTTACCCATACATTACTTTCCATAAAATGGTTTAAATGAATCTACTTTTCATTTTCTGAACGAGGTACTTTTTACCCAAGGTGTGAACATAATATTTATTTTAACATATAACACACACAAAACATTTAACACCATCATTATTACTATTTTATTTAATGATTAAAATAAATTTTTCTGTGGTTATTTTCAAGGAAAAATTTTTTCCTAATATTTTTTAAATTTGTAGACTTTAAATAAGTTATTTAAAAATAAAAATGGTATTTTCCCCGAGAAATTTTCCAGTAGTATTTTAAAGGAATTTAATCTATGAAAAAATATTTTAATGTTAATTATGATTCCCTAGGGTCATTATCCAATTAAAACATCCTTATTATTTGTATGTATGTTTATTACAGTGATGAAATATTTATGAAACCAATTTTTATTTCAACAGGTTAAGTTATGATGAAATAATAAATTTATTCATGACCTTAGGGAATATATATTAAAGGATTATGATTATGTGATGGTTGGGTTCATTTAATACATCCAATTAATTTTGAATTGTGATATAGATATGTCCTGAAATGATTATGATAAGAGTGTACATGATTTCGGTTAGCTATGTTCACATTTTTTATGTGGGAGTATGATTACTTCTAGTTCTGATCACAAGAATATGTGTAGAAATGATTGCGATTAGATATGTTAATATTCCGATACATGAGTATGATTGATTCTAATTATTCTTAAGATATTATTCATTCACATGATTGTGAATAAATATACTCACAAGATTATGATTTCACATAATTATTTTCCTACATGCCTATATTAAGACTCTTGAATGGTGATTACTGCATTGACACACTTATTAATTATTCTTATAGTTATGACTTGATTTTAGATTTTATAATCTATGTTTTTTTGGGTAGGAATATATTATGATGATAACATGCACTTTATAATGTTATCATCCCTTTATGATCATTTTATTCTCTTATGTTTGATATCCCTCGTATTTACCTTCACTGATCATCTGATATCACCCTTTATTATGTTTTTCTTCCTCAGGTTATGATGGAAGGTCCTGAGTATGATATGTCTAGAAGGGTACTAAAATGAAGATATTTTAGGGATATGTTGAATATATTTTATGAAATAAGTTTATTATGTATCTAGTCTCTAAAGAAAATAAGCCTTAACAGTCCTCAAGTGTTTATAACTGTGCAATGTATTGAATATTCATATAGAATGATGTAATATTTATGTTTGTTATACATATATACCTTCATTGAAATGATAATAAAATTCTAAGAACAATACGCTTAACATTTAAGGTCACCTTGTAACTTTATGACCTTATATTAGATAATCTAAAAGAACTTAATAGTTATGATCACCCATACTAAATGACCGAGGAATTGATAAATGTATCTCTATATGGAATCTCACACACAATATTAAATGGGGTTTATTTTAAATGAAACACCTATTTAATGTACCTCACATGTATATTAAACTCATTCCATATTATGAAATCACTTTTTATCTCATGTTTTATTCTTTTGTGTGTGAATATTTCTAATGATTTTGTTTTGTAATCCATATTCTATCCTCCAAATTAATGTGATCACACCACATTAATGCGTAACTCTTATAAAACACATAAATTTTTATTACTCACCCAAAAATAGAAGTAAAACATATTCATACATATCTAAATTCATCTCATGTATATAGTTTGTGAACTTTTTGTGTAAAGGCTTAGAGTTATATGAGATTTAAAATATCTATATGATTAATCTTGGAGTGACATATAGTTTACACCCACCTTTCTATAATAATGAATGAGCCTTTAGGCAAGTGGTAAGGCCAAAACCAAATCCCACTACTTGGGGATACTTTACATACAAATAGCATCTAAATCGTTATAACTCTAAAAAATAATATGCACACTATATTCAACAACTTCTTTTAAGATTGTAACTCCAATAAAAACTGAGTTCAAGGTAGATGATAACTAAATCTTATGATATTGTACCTAGCATGTAATGTAAGACACTATCTCATTGAAGACATTTATCATATAAATGTTGAATAAATATTTATTTTTCATAAACACCTTATAAACATGAATATTCTCATGGAATTAATGATAAATAAACTCTTTATTTTTTTCCAAAATATGGGAACAAGTATGAACTTTTCATATTTATTCTGAGCATGAAGAATAAGAAAACCCAATCATAACATACATAAGTTTTGCATTATTTTAGATGAATATTAAATACATTTTACAATAATACATGCTTGGGTACTCTAAGGGTTTAGTGTTCTTGGATACAAGATACATAATCATATTATTTCATGAATGATCTTGAACATCCCCACAAAAATATTCTCATATATTACACATCTTAGACATACCCTACTTAAAACATTTCTTCATAACCTAGGGAATGAAAACATAAGAAATGGTGAGAACATAGTCTAGTAAGGGTAAACATATGAGATATCAATCAATGATCATAATTGAACTTAACTTAAGTATATAAGTATGATAAAATTATAATAACCTTTAAAAATAATACCCAATTAGTCAAAGATCATAAATCATAAATTATTTCCTAATGTTTTTTCATAACAAAAGACATAAGTCATAAGTTTGTGGTATCTTCAGTAATAAATCATGAGTCATGAGAATATATCATAATAAAACTAATTAAGTTTTTTCATACAAATTATCATAGAAAAACATTTCCACAATTAAGGATCACTTCCATGAAAATCATGGTGAATTTGGTTCATTTCTCATTCCACCATTTCTTTAGTCAAGTTTCACTCCCTAGACCCACTTATTGGATAGATTCCCTTACTGAACGGGGTTCACTCCCCATTTCATTAATTATTATCTCATAATATATTCATCTTTACCCTATTCATTGGATGGATATATAATTACAGTCCCACCCATCATATAATGAAAACTATAAAGATGTATTACATAAGATCATAAACCATACATCATGTCATAACCTATTGAAAGAAAACAGGTTTAATAAACATTTCATCATAGCATAAACCATGGAAAACAAATTTGATTCATAAAGTTTTCATCATAACAAAATTAACTCGTGATAAAGAAATGGGTGTCATAGAATCCTTATAAAATAATGATCATCATAATCCATCTAGATAAATAATGTGGATTGTATCATAAGATCATATCCCTAGTGAATAAAATAAATCCTTAAATGATATTAACATAGATTAAAAATACCTTTAAAATATCATTCAAACCTTTCTTTGAAAACATGATAAATATTGTTTGATAAAATTTTAACAAAAAAAATCCATAATATTGAGAAAATAATTTTATTTTAAAATAACTTAGGAAACATATTAATTTAAACTTCAAATAAAATAATTTTCATCATTGTAGAAAAATTTATTCACGTCATTTATGTTAAAAAAGCATTCCTTTCATACTTTTCAAAAAAGTCAAAAAAAATTGTTCATAAAACTTTTAGAAATATTCATTTTTAAAATTTAGTAAATAATGTAAATGGTAGTAAAAATGAAAATTTGAAAACATTTCAAGTATATTTAATAACCTTTATAAAACAATTTTGAATATAATGGATAAGGTATAAAAATTTCATCGACCAAAGTGGAAATAAGGTCAGCTTTTATTAAAAAACATTTTCTCAATCATTTTCAGTACCAAATAGAGGAAAATGCTACTAATTCATAAATTTTCATGGAATAAAAAGATTATAATAAAATATAGGTGGTTAAAGGATAAGATTTATAAAATTTCCCAAAAAATAAATTTAGTATAGACAATCCCAAAAAAGAAATGAGATAGTAACATAAACCATTCATGTCTCATCTTGCTTCATACACATTTCAAACTCCTATATAATAAATATATATTTATTATAAATATATTATAGAACCATAATAATATATATCATATCATACCATATATAATTTACTTAAAATATCTTATCACCTTTTTATTAACAACTCCTTATTAAAATCACCATTCTAGGTGATAACTGCTTCATTTTTCATGCATGTTTTGGTTTTGATGTCCAAATACTTATACATTGAAAATGGCTCCATCATCAACAAAATTTTATTCATGTAATAAATATAATATTTAATCATTATATAAACTTTTATTATTATTCATATAAAATTGTGATGAAAGATTAAATATATCACTTTGTGGAGATGGTAGTTCGTACGTACACACAAGTGATGTTTCAACTTTTCATTGGATGAAAATAAAGAAAATTAAATAATAAATCAACTTTATATAACTATTTTAATATCATATATATCATATAAATTCAATAAATCCCTCATTATAACCAACAAATTGAAAAGGTAATGAAAAATTGAACGCATCACTTTGTGGAGGTGGTCGTCCACACCTATGAATGAGCAATACATTCATTTCTCATTTGATTGAAATAAGTTGTAAAATGTATGTTAGTATATTTATAATACTATATTAATCATGTCAGGATAGATATAATATATTTATAGGAAGTATACGAATAAATTAACATTGAAAGAGTCAGGTATAATGATTATACTTTCTTTGTGAGAACTCTTTTTTCTTACGCATTAAGCCTTATTAGAATGGTTATAAGGGAATAAAATGAGATATACGATTAATTAAAATAATATATTAAGGAATTATTTGAGGTATTTCATGGGCGAGAGTGCTAAAAATTTTTGATTAAGGTAGGAGAGGAGGTGCTCTTACATAATTGAGAGAAAGGACACACTTGGAATTACATAAAAGATTTAAATATAATATATATCATAATCATGTAAATTGGAACCAAGGCACCCCAAATTTGAATATAAGATGTTATAGGGTCGAAAAAAACTTAACTAATAAAATTTATACTTGTTTTGGAGACATTTTAACCCTTATCTCCAAGTTAAATCACTTTAATGTCATTTTAACCTTAACCGTGACAACTTATCTTTTTACCAGGGTAACCTAATTATATGACAAAAAATAAAAGGGGAATTATAAAAAAAATATTGGAATTATTATTCAACATTATGAATCTATTTTATAAAATTAAAATTCTATAGGTTGAATAAATTACTTTTAATATAAGAACATAAAATGTGTGAAATGTTTTTTTTAGAAAAATACCCTATTTAAATTCGGATACCCACAAATTATTTTTTTTAATTTGAATAAAATGTTAATTATGTCCACAAAAGTCAATCTTGGGTTCCAAAATTAAAAATAATGTTTTATAATTAATTATTTAAATAATTTTTGATATATTTTTTCAATAAAAATGCTTCAATATTTATTATGTCATGCTTACATCATAATAATGATACAAAAGTGATAGTATTTTAAAAAATATGTATTTTCACTATTTTCCCAAAAATAAACTCTTTTAGAAAAATATAAAAACTTCAACCTAAGATATATTTGATACACTAAATAAAAAAAGGTATCCATTTTATCAAATAAAATTTTTCAAAGTGGAATAAATTAATTATAATATCCATGCATAAAATGGAATAAACCCATTTTTGAAGAAAATGTATTTTTGAAGAATAAAATAACTTTACTAAAAATTAATTACTTATTTATTATGAATTGATAAATTAATTATAATTATATAAAACCTTTATAAATATTTTCATAATTTGGTTATTCCTACACATACCTCCAATCATAATGACTATCTTATCATGGTCACATTTTAATAATAATATTTTTATAATAAATTAGAGTTCACTCAAAGATAGTTGTTGTGTGTTGACAAAGTTATTTTACACTTAAAATTTATTTTAAAGATAAATATATCCTAAAATTTTAGATTGTTACATTATACCCCCATTATAATAATTTCACCCTAAAAATTTAATCACTCGAATACAAACAATTAAGGATACTTCTACTTAATGACACCCTCGTGTTCCCACATAGCTTTCTCAAATTTATGGTTTCTCTACAAAACATTAACGTGGTGAGTGGTCTTATTACAAAAATATTTCTCTCTTTGATCAATAATCTTGACTAGTTCTCCCTCATAAGAGATATCATGCTCTATTGTTATGGTTTCTTAGTTCAATACATGTGAAGGATGAAGTATGTACTTCTTTAAGAGAGATACATGGAACATGTCATGAACTTGAGAGATATTAGGTGGAAGAACCAAGTGATAGGATATCATCCTAATAAGATAAATCATTTTAAAAGAACATATATATTTATAGGGATCAACTTTCCCTTATTTCCAAATCTCATAACCTTCTTCCAAGGAGATATTTATAGGAATACCTTGTCACTAACTTTGAACTCTAGATCTAACCAAAAATTGGTAGCATAATTTTTCTATCCACTTGGAGCTACCGTTTTATTCTTCTAAATGGATCTAACCTTCTCTATAATTTCCTCCTATAACTCAGGTCTCAATATCTTTATTTCTTTAACTTCATCTTATAACATTAGAGTTCTTCACTTCCTTCCATAGAGGGCTTCATATTTATCTGTCTGAATGCTTGGGAAAAAGCTATTGTTGTAATAAAACATTACCTGAGAAATATTTTGATTTCAAACACCTTTAAAATCCATATAATATGCACTAAACATATATTCTAGGGTTTTAATGGAAATGTTAGACTGAAAATATGTATGAGGATAATAAACATTGATAAAGTTTCAAAATGTATTCAAATTTTGATGAATACTTTTCTAAAATTTAAAGGTAAACCTCATATCCTGATTAGATATAGTAGAATGTGGTGATCCATGAAACCTTAACACTTCCATAATGTATATCCTGGAAATATGGTTAATATATAAATCTTTTCTAATGTAAATTAAATGTTCTCATGTCATAAGGTGATCGACAATAAACTAAATATCAGTATGCCCTTTAGATGTTTTGAGGATCCCACAGAAAAAATCAATGATAACGTTTTCCCATTTCCATTAATGTATGGGTAATGGTGGAAACATCCCTTTTGACTTTTGTCTCTTATACTTTACTTACTAACATATAAATAAACAAGATACATACTCTTTGATATCTTTTTTCTTGTTATCCCATAAAAAATACACTTTAATATCTCTATACATATTCATACTTTCTGGATGAATAGATAATGATAAAGTATGATATTTATCAAATATCACATTCATTAAGTATGGTATTTACCGGACACATACTTGATGCCTAATCATTATCATTCCATAAAAATCATATTTGAACTCAGGAACACGTCTCTCCTTCTTATGTAGATCCACATATTCTTTTTAGGCCTCTTTATTTCTCACATGGATGGATGGTTGAACATTCAACTATGAAATATAGGATCTATCCCCCATTTCTTATGATTTAAAGTTCCATATTTTAAAAATCCCTAAGTATTTGATCTCTTTTGTCCTCATCATGGACGAATAAGCATGGTCCTTCTGAATTAGAGAATTATCCACCTTATTCTCATTTTCTGGGTGGTAATGTATTGAACACTCATCCTTAACAATATCCAACCATATTCTATGGATCATACTTAACTCTTTTTTTGTGAGTATATACTTAAATATTTTATAATCTATATATATTTCACACATTTTACCATAAAAATAATGTCTCTATGTCTTCAATGATAAAATTACCACTTCTAACACCAAATCATGTGTTGGGTAATTTTTCTATTGAATTTTCAATTAGAGTGTATCATAATATATTCCGATGTCATTATTTAAGGGGGCACATCTTATTCACTTTATTGATACATCATTATAGATAAAAAATCCTTCTCCCCTAGAGGGTAGAGTAAGGGCAGATGCATTGACCATATGTCTTTTTAACTCCTTCAAATTTTCATTGTATTCGTCAGTCTAAAGAAACTTAACTCTATTCTGAGTTATCTTGGTTATTGTATTTGATAGTTGTGATAAATCCATCATTAATTATTGGTAGTATCCATAAAAACCCTAAAAATTACTGATCTCTTCCACAATGGTTGTTCTGGACCATTATTAAATCACTTTCATCTTTAAAGGATCTACCAATATAATATTTCTAGAGATTATATTTCCCAAGAATGAACATTTTTTGTAGCTATAATTCACACTTACTAAATTTTTCATAAAATTCTCCTTCCTTAGGGTCTTCAAAAAAATCATCAAATGATCTTCATGATTTTCATTTCTCTTTGAATATATAAGAATTTCATCTATAAAGACTACCAAAAACTGATTAAGGTGATCTATAAAGACTCTATTCATTACATCAATGAAGATGGTAGGGGAATTGGTAATTCCAAATTGCATAATTATAAATTCATATTGACTATACCTCATACAGAAGGCTACCTTGGGTATATCCTCATTCTTTACCCTTGATTTATGATATTTTTAATGAAGGATAATATTTTAAAATGATTGATCCCCATATAGATGATCAAATAAGTCATCATTATAGAGTGAAGGATTATTTTTCTTGATAGTGATATTGTTAAGTTCTTGATAAACAATTCAAAGAAGAATTGACCCATATTTCTTCTTAACAAAGAGAAAAGGTGCACCCCATAGTGATTTACTGGGGTATATGAATACCATATCAAGATTATCCTAGATATTCTTCTTTAATTCCTACAACTTGATTGTTTTATTCTATATTGAGACATTGAAATAGGTGTAGAAATAGGTCAGAGTTATATTGAAATGTTAACTTCATGATTCAGGGGAAGAATAGGAAATTATTCTAAAAATACATCATAATTTTCCCAAAAAATAGGAATATCTTCAATGTTTAGTTTATCCCTAATCATTCGAGATAATTATGACTCATGAATACGTAAAAAGACCCATACAATGAGAGTAACTTCAATTAAAAGTTCATATTCATCCTTACTCAAAAAGACAACCATAGGTTGACTTAGAATATAAAATATGACTTCCCTTCCTCATAAATTGATACGCTATCTATATATAGAGAGATAATCCTTTCCCAAAATCACATAAAATTAAACTAAAGTGATAATCAAAAGTTTTTTAGGAAGCCTATTACCAAAAAAATATATCAAATGGAAGTTATATACTTGAGATGAAATAATCCTATCATTTAGGAATTTTTACTAATAAATCATCATCTAATCATTGAGGTGGTGACATGATACCATTATAAAATTCTTCAGATATAAAAGAGTAGGTAAAACCATAACCAAGTAATTTATTTTCAATTATAGAGTAGCTAGTAAGTGTAACTTTCACTACTCCAGTCCTCATGATCCAATTCAGCAGTTGTGATCAAATGATATTTCCCTTTTCCTTTTTCTTAATTGATTTTTTATTTGTATTGTCATCATTAACCCTTGGATTCATGCACTATTTATCAGATTTTTCATACTCCTTGTAATTATATCATTAGAGTGTGGGATCAAAATTTGATTGAGCCTTATCACTATCATTGAATGGACTCTTCACATTACTTAGGAATTATATTACATGATGGCCTTATCTTACACACTAAAATAATTTACCAGGACTAATAATGAAATTTCCTCTATGATTCATTCTATACTTTTAACATGAAGGAATGTTAATTTTCTTTCTTCTATGGATTTTATTATTATAATTTCCTAAAAATTCTATCTTTCTCTTATTATGATAAAAAATATGAGAATATTAAGGGACCCCCATATATATTTCAATATTGATAGAACATTTTATGATTTCATCACAGATATAAAAGTCCCTTATATCCAATTCCATTTAAATAATTGGTCTCATCCCACTAAAGAATCAATCAATTTTTCTTTCAGGGTTGATCATAAAAAAATAAAGTATAATTTTCAAGTCTTGTGAAATTTTTCTCATGGGTGCTGATGGATTCATCATCCTAGTCCTTATTTCCATGAATTACCTCTACATTTTAGTATTAAGTATTCAAGGAAAATACATTTTGTAAAATACCTTATTAAACACTTCTTATGTCATGGAGTCATTTTATCCTATTTCATTATTTTCTTGATTATATTCCACCATTGATTTGTTTCACCCTTCAAATGATAAATAAACAAAATAAAATTTACACACTCCAAGGATTGGATAATAGAAAATATCTTTTTAGGGGTACTGATCCATTGTTTATAAATTAATTGATCAAAGTACCACTAAATGAATTCGGATGCTTCCTCATAAAAGACTCAATAGTAAGATTTTCTCACCTTTTATTATTTGGAATCTCACCATGATTCATGATACCATTCATTTCATGAGAGAGTTGGGTGAGCATAGCTACATGAGTATGCATCCAAGATTTCATTTCATTTGTTTTCTCATAAGTATAGTTGTTGGATTCCTATCACATTCAATATTAAAATGATTCCACCTAGGTCCAGCCATTGACTAAGACCAAAAATCATAGTGTGAGAAATAATAATCATAGTGAGTAATCATTTAATCATGAAAAACAATTCATAGGATGTCTAAAGCATGACACCTTATTTTAAATCTATGGAACATTAGGTTTCACCTTGATCATTCATGGTCATCATCTATTAAAATCCTCTACAATAGATTATAATGAAAATTTAAATTAACCAAAGTATATCCCCTAGGAGTTTCTAGGCAAGTGTCCAGTGTTAGTCCCACTTATCATACACTGGTGAAGATTGAGTTAATACTCAATTCTATCCTTTCAGAGTTGATACCCTTAGTTGTATCTATTACATATATGTATCCACTTGTATATATATAGATAGGGAAGTATTTACTAGTAAAACAACACAATATCTACTTTACCAGAAATTTAGTAAAGTATCCTATACCTAGAGTTATCTTTAGGGTTTTCATAAAAGTTCTCTAATCCCAATATCGAAAAATAACTAAACCATACTCTTATAGAAACTGAGGCTTCCCTAGCATAACATACATAAATATTACATAATTTTAAATGAATATTCAATATATTTTAAAATAATATACACCTAGATACCATAAAGGTTTAGTGTATTTGGATACTAGATGCAAAATCATATTATTTCATGAAATATGTTCAACATATGATGAAAATGTCTTCTCAAATTGTATAATTCTTAGATATATACTAATAATAACATTTCTTCATAAATTGGGGAAGGGAAACATAATAAATGGTGAGTTTAGATACTCAGTAAGGGTAAACATATGATATATCAATCAATGATCATAAGTGATCATAATATAGGTATAAGGGTATGAGAACATTATCATAACTTGTGAAAATCATACCCAATTAGTCGAAGATCATTAATCATAAATCATGGCATAAGGTTTTTTCATAACAACATACATAAGACAAAAGTGTATGGAATTGGAAATAATCAATCATGATCCATGAAAACATATCATATTCATGAGAAATAAGTTTGTGGCATACATATAAGCATAAAAAATCAGTTCCTATGTAAAGTATCACTGTCAAGAATATCACGGTGTATTGGGTTTACTTTCCATTCCATTATTTCCTTATTCAAGGTTCACTCCTAAGAATATCTTATTAGACATAGTCTCTTACTGAACTGGGTTCACTCTCCATTATAGTTTTTATTATCTCATGAGATATCCATCTATACCCAACACATTGGAGGGCTATATAATTCAGATTCCACCCATCACATAATGAAAACCATATAGATATGTGTCATAAGATCATAAAACATACATCATATCATAACTCGTGTAAAGGAAATAGGTTTTATAAACATACCATCATTTCATCATAGCATATCCCATGGAAAAAAAAGTCTCATAATATTTTCGTCATAAATAAATTAACTTGTGGGTAAAAATTGTTTTTCACATAATCATACTTAAATCATCATAATTATAATCCATCCATATAAATAAAGTGGATGATATCATAATATCATATCCCTACAAATTATTATAATCCTTAAAGGATGTTGTCTTAGAAGAAACATACCTCTAAAAGATCATTCAAACCTTTATTTAAAAACATGAAAAATATCATTTTATTTTGATAAAATTTTAACTAAAATTTTTTAGAATATTAAAAAATAATTTTATTTAAAAATATCAAATGAAAATTGTAAAGTATGATTCAAATAAAATAATTGTCATGGTAGACAGAAAATATATTTATAACGTATACGTTAAAAACATTAATTTCACACATTTATAAAAGTCAAAACAAACTTTTTTGGAAAATCTGTAGAAATATTCCTTTTTAAAACTTCATAAATAAATTCAAAGACAGTGAAAATTTAATTTTTCAAAAATTTCATGTATAGGTATGAGCTTTCATAAAATATTTTTGAAGAGAATGGACATGGAATAAAAATATTTTCAACCAAATAAAAAATAAGGTTAACTTTTCTTTAAAACCATTTTCTCGATAATTTAAAGTAACAAAGTGAGAAAAATGTTAATAATACATAAAAAATCTAGTAATAACCATAGGATAATAAAATATATTATTTTAAAGGATAATATTCATAAAATTTCTCCAAATGTAAATTTAGCATAGGAAATCCCAAAAAGAAAATGATATTATAACATAAATCCTTAACTCATGTATTATCTTGCTTCATTCCCATTCAAACCTCCAATATAATAGATATAAAGTTATTATATATAAATTCAAAAACCATAATCATATATATCAGGGCTATATTATTTACTTATTATATCTTATCACCTATTTAGTAGTACTGGTCCTTGTAATTTAATCATTGTTTCATCATATAGAGAATATTAATAATTTAATAAATATCATATTTAATCATTATATATACTTTTATAACTATTCATATAAAGAGATGATGAAAAATGAATTACATTACTTTATAGAGATAACAGTCCATACATATGCATGAGTGATATTTCCACCTATAGATGAATTAAAAAAAGAAAATTAAACAATACTTCACCTTTAAATTACTATAATAATATTATAAATATCATATATATTCAGTAAATACATAATTATATCCATAAACTTGAATCGGTGATGAAAAATTAAATGCATCGCTTTATGGAGGTAGTAGTCCACACGTACTCATGAGTGATTATTTTATTTATCATATGATAAAAAGAAGGTAGAAAATTATTCTCCCATAATAATAATAATAAATTATTATATTTATGATATTTTATTAATCATATTATGATGTATACATCAGATTTAGATGATGTAGAAGAAGAAATAAACTTTTAAAGAGCTGGGTATGATGATTACCTTTTCTTTGAGATACCTCCTTTGGATTATAAATTAATACTTCTTAGGATGGAATTAGTGGAAGTACATAAGAACTAGTATGATATTAAAAAAAATATGAAGGAATTAGGGTAGGTATTTGAAAATCTAGAGTGTTCAAACGTTTTGATTAATAGACGAGATGATATGTCCTTTTATAAGTGAGGGAAAAGACACACTTGGAAATATTGAAAATATTTATATAAAATATATATCATAATCATTTCAAGTAATACCAAGTAAAAGAAAATTAAAATATAATATGATATAGGGTCAAAATAAACTCAAAAAATAATATTTAGATAAGTGTTCGAGGCATTTTAATCCTTATCTCCCAGTTAAACAACTTTAAACACATTTTAACCATAATTGTGAAAACCTGACTTTTTCCCATGATAACATAATCATATGAAAAAAAATAAAAGGTTACTTTTAACAAATTTTTGAATAAATTTTCTCGAATTCAATTTCTATCAGTGGAAGAAATTTCTTATAATATAAAAACACAAAACATATGAAAAAAACTTTATAGAAAATACCATACTTAAGTGTAAAAATAATATTACATTGAAATCAAGTAAAAAAGTTGATTGAAATGAATATTTTATTTATTTAATAAAAATAATTTTTTTACACTTTTTGAAAAATAAAAAATGAAATTGAACCTTACAACTTTTCCATTAAATGTAAAGACGCAAAAATAGTTTTTAATTTGAATAAAATATAACTTTTGTTCACAAAATTCAGGCTTGGGTTCTCAAATTCAAAATAATGTTTTAAAATAAATTATTTAACTAATTTAATATATATATTTTTGATAAAATGGTTTCATGGTTTATTATTTCATGATTACATCCTAACAATTTCATAAAAGTGATCATATTTGAAAATCGGTATTTTCACTATTCACCGAAAAATTAACTATTTTAGAAAAATATCAAAATATCACCCTAAGATAAATGTGATATGATAAATAAAAACATAATATCCATTTTTTTCAAATAAAATTTTTAAAATTTTAAGAAATTATTTATAATATCCACGCACAAAATGCAATAAAAACCATTTTTGAAAAAAAATATTTTTGAAGAATAAAATTAATTAAAGGAAAATTGAGTATTTATTTATTATGAATTAATAAATGAATTTTGATTATATGAAACCTTTATAATATTTTTCATAATGTAGTTATTTTTATTCATATCTCCAATTTTAATGGTTAGGTTATAATGTCTTCATTTAAATAATAATATTTTTAAAGTAAATGGTAGTTCGCTCAAATATCGGTGTTGTGTATTAAGCAAGTAATTAAACACATAAAAAATTAAAGATAAATATATCATAAAATCTAAGGGTGTCACAAAAAATATCATTTGATAATACCTAAAACATATAATTTATAAACCTTTTATAAACCATATGTAAATTTATCAAAAGATAATTTTTTAACATTTTTGTTATATTATATTTTATGAATGATAATCCTATCATCACTCATAAAATATGGCTAGTATGGATATAATCACCATGTGAACCAATTTTATTTTTTGATATATCTCCAATTTGATGATATTATTGAAATCGATAAATATAACTGACTCTATTGTAAATCACCTATCATATTTTACGATAAAGATGATATCATATTTACACTTCAATACTCAGTTTTTTTTGAAAAACTAGAATAATTCATATGTTAAAAATAATATATCATATGATATAACACAATTCATAACCTAGGAATCAGTATATATTATGCCTTTTGATATATAATAGTCATATATTTTGACTCAACAAAATAGAATAAATATAATGTTTCATATTTTACGATATGTCTCAAATGATTTATGATAATGAATTATTTGAATAACCAATAGAATAACACATTGATACCTTGAATAATATGGCTCTGATACCATTGATGGTTTTAGATAGACCATCTAATCATCATTAACAGTTAAATAAACCCATTAAATATCTTTACCTATCTTTAATAGAATCAATATAAATAAAAACAAAGAATAGAATTGGTGTGGGTGTACCTAAAATGAAAATGCCTCCATATTAACTCATTGATTATATATGGAAATAATAGAAGAAATAAAAGTATTGCACTTACATAAGTAGTTCACCTATCTAGAGATCAACAGTCCTATCATGAGGAACCTGAAGCACCTAAGGGATATTAGTGGCTTCACCGAGTGATGAATTGTGTTTTGGGAAGAAGAGAGTTTTGAATATGTTTTTTGTAATGAGGTCTTAAGGCCAATAAAGGGAACCATTACTTAATGCAGTGCATCCCTAACATTCTTAAATGAATTAAAATAATTGGCCATATTAAATTTTATCTCATGAACCCATACATTACTTCCAATTATTTTGTTTATTAAAATCCTTCCATGATTGTGAAATACATAAAATAATCAATCTTCATTTATTCTAAAACAAAGAAACCATAAAGGAGGTGGTGGCCATATTCATACACACACATCCAATGAAAATCCATATCATATTCACATCATAAGATATGATATAAGCAATCAATGGAATCTTATTCCACCTTATGACATAAGATAATTATAATATATGACATGCATCTCATGCAAATTATGTCTTGTGATCCGTACCTATCATAAACCTTGATAAGAAATTATGGGTTTTTAGGGGTTAATTAACACTTAATTGTAACAACAGAAGGGATAGGAAATCCTTCCCATGATCACCCATGAAAAGATAAATGAAATCCTTATAAATTCTAGAAATGAAAAATAATATAAACTATGGAATACTGTGTAAATTAGTGGTTTCTCTAATATCTTATAATGCATTTGATGATGATAACTCAAGTGGATTGTGTAAGTTTCCCACTTATTTAGGTATCCATGAGAAAAATAAATTATTTTTATACTCAAAAAAATATTACCTCTTCCACAACAATGTGTGAGCATGTGAAACTCTCATGTCACTATTATTTTATATTTTATAATTTTTTGGAGTGATTTACATTTAGAGATGATTCAGATTGAAATATTAAATCATCTTTAAAATTTCCATATGTTTGATCGTTATTGTGCATGGGTTAGGGGAAATCATCCATGAAGGCTTACATAGTTTTCATTCTAGTTCATTTTATATGTGCATGGTTTATCTACATGGATAGTTTGTAGTTCGATCCAAACTATGAAAAATAAATTATGAACCATGCAATCCCTTTTGTACTTGGATTATTGGAACATTACTTGAACAAGGTTAGGATAAACTGTGTGAGTGGTCATACAGTAGTGTTATAGTCTTTATCAGTGAGGCTTTTCATGGTTGGTGAATGGTTTAGTAAACCATGGAATCAAACTATGAAATTGTTTTCTTCCCGTCTAGTGTAGGATGCATAGTTTAAACATGGTTTGGTGAAATTTTTTTCTTAACCATGTGATCTACCTAGGTTTTTAAAATTTAAAATTTCCATTTTTACCCTCATGGAATTTAAAAAAGGTTTTAGCTTCCCTAGTCTCCCATTTCATTCATCCAACTCAAATAGTGCATGAAGGATCTCTTCTCTTTCCTCTTTATATTTCAAGCATCACCAATGGATTCTTGAGGTAATCTCCTTTATTTATCTTTTTATTCTATTATCCTCACCCAGACACCCTTTTTCTTTTAGTTTGATCTTCTCCATTAAACCCTAGGGGTTTTAGTAGCTGAAAATAGGATTCATATTAGTTTTAATTTAGGTTTTTCGGTGTTTATGGATTGTAAAGGAATCCTTATTTATTAGTTGGAACTTTTCCATTGGATTTGACTTGTTTCATGTAGATTTCCTATTGGATAAGTACTAATTTTTATACTCCTTTAAATTTCATGTATTTGGATGATTGATGGTTTTAATCTATTATTTTCTAAAAATTAAACTTCTATATCTTAGCTATTATGGATTTAATAAATATTATAAATGTTTGATTGCTTGAAATAAAAGATGGTTTATGTGTTTTAGAATTTTTAATTTTTTTTGGAATTAAAATTGTTCATCAAAACATTTACATTCCCTATTTCAATTGTTTTTATTCTTTAAAAGGTATTTGACCACATTTCGGCTGTGAATGTTTAAAATCATGGTTTTACCTGGAATTTTTTGAAAAAGGATAAAATAATGGGATTTCTAAATTGCTTTCAAATGAAGGGGTTTTAGTTTTAAAAGTTTTATGCATGTCGTTTCCCATGATAATGTTCAAAGAGAACTTTGAAGTGTGTTTTCAAGTGGTGAAATATGTTTTGGCGTCCCAAGCTTATTTTTAAAGGAAGGCTCATTTTTAACTTTCAAGAAGGGTTTTTCTCAAAGCATGTAAGACCCTTAATTGAGCCCTTTTTTATCATTTATTGATGTGAATTATGATTTCAAAAGAAATATTGTTTATTTTTTTTATATCGATTTATTATTCAATGGGGATGTTTCTTGAGATGATTTTGGAGGTGAGATGAGTTTTATTTAAAATGTTTTACAATTGATTTTAAAATGTTCTTGTGCCTTTCTCCTTATTTTATCACCTATTATTAGACTTTTCATAGGAATGTGGGTAACTAATAGAAGTTCTATATACATGATACACTAGACTAGTACATGCTCACTAGCTAGTGTCCTAGGAGAGTAGCACCCTCCAAGGGGTATATATATAGTACTCAATGACTTGAAGGGATGCACAATGGGATATTCCAGTTTCTATTAAGGGAAACCTAGAGATAGTGAACTAAGGAAACCAATTATTATATCATTATGTTGGATCAGACTGTATGTACCACGATACCTAAATTTTCTTTAATAATATTATATAATATTTTTACTTTTTATCATGTCATAATGTTTGATTGGATATCATGGAATCAAGGCATGGTTATGGGTGTTTTTTACTTTTGGATTCATTATTAATGTGGTACCACCTTTTTACATTATTACTCTTATAGTTTATTTTATTTATTTCTAAAGTTTTTTTAAATCATATATTTTTAAAATAGATTTTAAATTAAAAAGGTTTTGATTCATGGGTGTGTTTTGAGAAAAAAATTTAGGACTGAAAAAGGGTGGGATTTCTTTTTATAAAGCTTAAAGAATGTTTCCTTTATATTTTAAAGTGGTGATCTATAACAGTTTTTCCCCTCCCCATTTTTTATTTGAAAAGGGATGAAATATTTTATAAAAGTGAATTAGTTATGATATTTTTTTATTAATAATACTTATGATAAACCTATTTTCTATTTTTTTATTCAAACTAGCATTACTGAAATTAATTTCAAAAACATTGATGTGAAATCCTTTGGGATCATTTTTGTTCACACCCTACATACATAATGATGTTTTTATGAATTCTTTATGTTTCTTTTTAGGTTCCTCGGAAGATCTATTCATGTTTATTTTTTGGGTTGGTCTGACAAGAAATGGTATAGTCTGTGTTGAGTGATTGTATATCACATGGAGATGGATAATAACTATATGGGTTTATTTTTGTATATTTTGGGTTAGTTATGTACTATCCTTATTATCCTAGATTTTCATTTGGTTTTCCATCTATGTGATGATGTTTGTTTGTTTATATTAATTTTGTTTTATAGTGGTTCATTTTCTATTTTGATTATTTTTTCTATGTTATGAACTATGTGATTCTTTTTTCATTATTTAAACCATTTATTTTGTACGTGGATGTCTAATATACAGATAGGTCATGTATGTAACAACCCAAATTTTTTAAAAATATTTATTTCCAAAATTTGTCTGTATTTTATTTTATACGCAACAAAAATATAACCTTTAATTAATGAAGTGAGTATAATTAAATGAGATGATTGGGTTTCGACTGTTATATGGCAATTGGTCAATATGACCATTGGAAACTAAATTATTAACTTTACAATTATTGTTTACAAATTAAAATAATCTTGGATAATTAATACATAAATATGAGTTGATGGTATCATCCAGTAGACTCAAGACATATGAAGCCCATATGTTGGAGCTTGGGAAGGAGGTAGCATCACTAGGTTTTGTTGTAGACCAAGCCCAATCCGAACTTCAACATGTGAATCTTGAATGGAATTTTATAAGGGAGAAGTTCAAGATGATAGAAATCACCACTCAGGCGATGTTGTCTGAGCCACCCCAAAATTCTATCCCCATAGCACAACTTACACTTAGGTCCTATGAAGGTGTTACAAGGGGCTATGTAATGAAGCCTTAGTTACTTTCTTTAATCCTTTTGTATAAATAAAATTTTTACTTCTTATTATGGTAAAATTAGTGAATTTAAAATGTCTGGATTAATATAGGATGAATTTATAAAAGTTCCATATTATTGATGAATTTTGAAAAAAAGGGGTATTTTAAAATATTTTTGTATTCTTTAAATAATTAATCATGTGAATTGATTTTTAAAAAATGGTCTTCTACAGCTGTGTTCAGTAGGAAATTTAGAGTCTAATAAGATGAACTTAATTTTTAGTGAATTCTAAAGTATGAATAGTAACATATTCGTAAGAATAGAAATGAATAGTAAGGAATAGAAATGAATAGTAAATTTACCATAAAATAGGAACTTCACCCATGAATGTAGAAATACATTTTAGCCATCTTAAAAGTGAAAAAATGATCATAGTTTCAGTTTTGGTATTTTTGTATGTCATAATATTTTATTTACAATTTTATAATTAATTTAATAATTTAAAATGGAAATTTATTTTCATAAAATGTAATAATAAATTTTTAATTTATTATCTTATGGTTATATGATAATTTTATGGGACCTTTATTACTTTCTTAAGGTGTTACAAAATGATTTATAGGTTTAAAGTTGTATTTTTGGAATAAATATTGATTTTATTTAAAAATTAAATGATAAATATTTAGAAAATTATTTTCATAAAATTGTGTTCATTTTTGAATTCAAAGAATAGATATTAGGTTAAAGTTAATTTTTGGGATTTTCCTAAAACAGATCATTTTTCAGTGAATAGTAAAAATACAGTTATGAGTTTCTGGTGTTTAATGAAATCATTAATGATATAATCATGTTGTAAATAATCTGATCTAAATTTGAATAGTAATATATGTTATGAGGTGTCCCATGTTTCCAATACCATGGGAAAATACCATGGTAAAGCCCATGGTTTTGCAAATACCACTGATGAGGTGTCCCTTGGAAATTAATAATTTATTCCCTCACTTTTCCTATAAATACCAATCCATTCCCTCATTATTTTGATTCCAAAATCCTCCTCAACGAAGCTCTAGTGTTTTGACCTTCTAAGGAGTCCTACCAAGGTTCCCTCAATCCTCCCAAAGAACCTACCTTTAAGCTTTTGAATTTACTCTTCATGGTAAGGGAACCTTTCACCCTCCTCTTTTAAGTCATGACTTCATTTATATTATGTCTTATAGTTCCATTTTATTATGTGGGGGATTGTTATTATATGTATTAACTACTTTCCATTTCATTTCCAAATGATGAGAGACCCTTTCTGCTCTCATCAAATGATTTTATGAATCTTTAAGTGACGTCGTTAGGTTGCCGAATTTTCGTAAAAGAAATCGCGTCTTCTCTTTTCCTTTGAGTTTTATTTTCATATGGTATTTCCTTCAAATATCCATAACATGATGTTATTTCTTTTTATTATGTACCCATAATGTATTAACAGTTTTTTATGAGTGGGTGACCCCTGTTCCCTCCCTTTTTAATGTTTTCTAAAAGGATGTTATGTAGCCATTATGCTGCAGAATCCTCATCTCAAAATCCCTATCACTTTCTCTCAAGAAATTATCTTGTGAATACCCAAACCTATTCCATTTATATGATTGTTCATAAATACTCAAAAATGATATATTTTATTCTATAATTGACATACATATAACCCTCCCTCCCTTTCCATGTGTTATAAATGACATAATGATTTTATTTTTAATCACCTTTAAAACACAACGACTTAGAAGTGAAACCCATTAATTTTACTCTATATGGGTTATTTATGAAATTTATGATTATGATCTATGTGGATCACATGAATATAAGGACATATTAAGGGTGCAAACTGATATCACTTTAATACATTGGGTGAATAATTAATCTCTAGAGATGAAAAGCTTCACAATACCTTGGGGAATAACCTTGGTAATTTTTATGACACCTTGGGGATGAACCTTGGTGATATGTTCATGAATGTATAAATGAAATATTATAGCCACATATTCAAGTTATTATTAATTTTTTTAACATGATATTAATATTCTTCCATTTCTCACGTCTTAATGATTTTTATCATGTTCTTATTAATATTGCTCTAGATCACATGTCAATTATTGCACTTGTTTTCCTTACTGAGCCTTATGCTCACCCTTTCCTTTGATGTATGTCTCCAGGTTATGAGATTCAGTAATTTTTACATATGAAGAACTTATGATGAATCCTTACAAGTGTATTAGAATATTTTTTTATGTTTTTATGTATTTTTTGTTCCTGATTTCCAAGACACTAGACTTTAATGATCCTTTGTATGTAAAATGTAATAAAAATTTATGTAATAAAAAGGCAAGATGACATAGTTAGTATCGAATAATAGTTTACATATTTATGGAAATTAGGAAATGAAAATTTTATGAATAATCCTATAGAAAAGTTTAAATATAGGAAAAACTCCTAGTATTTTGTTGAGTATTGAGTAAGTGGTTTATCAAGAAAATGCATCCCTATCTGGATACGAGCAGGTAGAGGTGGCTCTAGCACAGAGGTACCTAGGAGTGAAAACTCTGACAAAGAGATTTGGGCTTGTCCTGGGGTATCCTGGTACATGACAATAGGCCTTTATGCACTCTTGGTTATGACACTCTCGGTGGATATGTTTGGCTAATTATAATCTTTTTATGAATCATTATGAAGGATTTATTGAGAAATGTAATTGTTTAAATAAGTTTTAAGACATAAAATATTTTATAGATAAAAGATTCATAAATTAAATAAATTTCTCACTATGGTTTTATTATTTTAGAAAATGGTGGGAAATATGAGGAATAATGAAAATGGTGACCACAATGGACCATGCACTGACGACCATCTGATGGAAGCCGGAATGGAAACTTTCATGTGAATGATGAACCAACTGACTCAAGTTATAGGAAATAACTTGAATCAAGCCGAGAGACCGATCTCACCATGAAGAGAAAAACTTTCTGTTGAATCCTTTATGTGTCAAAAACCACCAACCTTTAGTGGATCTACCGACCCATTGATTGCTGAATAGTGGATCAGCTATATCAAGAAGATCTTTTCTGTACTTTGATGTTCTGAATAAGAGAAGGTTACCCTATCCATCTATCTCTTAGAGGGAGAAGCTGATCAGTGGTGGGAACTAATTAAAACATAAGTCCAAGAGTGGAAGTTGAAGATATAAAGTGGGAATAGTTTAGAGGGATATTATTCAATAAGTATTGTCCTCGATCGATGAGAACAAGAATGGATAAGGAGTTTCTCAATATGAAGTAGAAGGAGAATTAATCTATGGGAAGCTATGAGATGAACTTCACAAGGCTTTTATGTTACACCTCTAGCTTTGCCATGGATCCAAATGGTAAGGTTGATAGATTATTCGGTGGATAGAGATTTCATTTGTAGAAGAATCTAGCCAACCGAGACTATGATATCTATGAGAATATCATTCGGAGTACGATGATAGTTGATTTGGATTTTGGTGAGACACAGTGGTCTCATAAATATTACTACAACAGTAGATCGATGGAGCCCAGCTTAGGGAGGACCTTTGATTAGGGGAGAGGAGGGAAGCAAGTGCAACATCCCATGTGTAATAAATATGGGAAGAATCATTTGGGGAAATGCTTGCTCGGGAGTAGGAAATGCTACAAGTGTGGAAGATATGGACATGTTGCAAGGAATTGTCATAGTGAGGTGAAACATCAACATCCAAACACCAAAGACAAGGGGAAGATGGTGCAGGCCCTACCTGATGTCCAGTGCTTTATGTGTGGGAAAATTGGGCACTTTTCCAATCACTATCCAAATCCGAGGGTAGTGGAGGGGAACCACCATCATCCTCAGAAAAGGCCAAGGGAGAAATGTCGTTCTTTTTCTATCATGATAGCTGATGTTGAATCTTCAAATGATGTGATAGAAGGTACTCCTTTTGTTCTCTCAAAGATAGAAAATACTTTGTTTTATTCTGGTTCTACGCATTCTTTATTTCCTCTGATATTGAAAAGAATTTAGAATCATCCCCCAATTCTATAAAACTAGAGTTATCATTCAAGACCCTTGGTGGGATTATCCAAGCATTGTTAGTGTTTAGAAACTCTAGTATTTAATTTACTGAGCACAATCTTATCACAAATCTAGTAGTCATTCCCATGCTAGAATTTGACATTATACTATGGATGGACTGGATCTCAAAGTATAATACTAAGATCAAATGCATAAGCAAGGAAATATTAGTAGTCTTGAATGGAGAACTTGTAGTTATCTTCCAAAGAGAGACATCTCAACCAGATCTTTGTCTAGAAGAACCTCATATATCATTCTTTAAGGAGTTGATCGGTGAAGAAGAAGGAAATGAGAGTTAGAGGATATCAAATGTCCCCATCATCTAGTAATATATTGACGTATTTCCTGAGGAGTTTCATGGACCTCCCCTATAATGATAAGTAGAGTTATCCATTAAAATCATACTTGGATCTCATCCGATATCAAAGACCCCATATAGGATGGAAAATGTAGAGCTAGAGGAATTATAAAAACAACTCCAAGATCTTTTGGAGAAGGGGTTTATCTGATCAAGTGTGTCTCCTTGGGGAGCACCAATTCAATTTCTGAAGAAGAAGGATGGATCGATGCGACTATGCATTGATTATAGAGAACTAAACAGGACCATAGTAAATAAAAAATACCCTCTTCCAAGAATTGATGACTTATTTCACCAACTTCGTGGGGCTCAATTCTTCTCTAAAATTGATCTTCATTATGGTTATCATCAATTGAGGGTGAAGAAAGAAGATATTCCTAAAACTGCCTTCTGGTCAAGATATGGGCATTATGAATTTTTTATTATGCCCTTCAGACTAACTAATGCACCTTCATTTTTTATGGGTTTGATGAATAGAGTCTTTAAGGACTACCTTGATAACTGTGTAGTAGTTTTTATTGATGATATTATGATATATTCCAAAAGTCGTGAGGAGTATGAGGATCATGTAAGGGTTATTTTGAAAACTCTATGGAAGGAGAGGATTTTTAGAAATTTCAGAAAATGTGAATTATGGTTACAAAAAGTTTCTTTCTTGTGGAACTTTGTTACCAATGAAGGAATCACAATTAACCCTTCAAAGAAAAAATTTATAGATGAGTGGCCTCATCCTACAACAATAACTCAGATTTGTAGTTTCCTTGGACTAGAGGGATATTATATGAGATTTTTGAAAAACTTTTCATGAATTTATAATCCATTAACCAAGTTAACTCAAAAAGGGTTCAAGTTCATCTAGACAAAGGAGTGTGAGGAAAGTTTCCAAGAGCTAAAGAAGAGATTGATTAATGCACCCATGTTAACTCTACCCTCAAGTGGAGAAGAATTCTTTATTTTTAGTGATGCTTCTCTGAAAGGGCTTCGGTGTGTCCTCATGAAAAATGACAAAGTCATTGCTTATTCATCTCGACAGTTGATGACTCATGAGAAAAATTATCCTACGCATGATCTAGAGCAAGTTGCGGTTGTTTTTGCTCTGAAGATATGGAGGCACTATCTTTTTCGGTATAAATGTGATATATACACAAACCATCAATGTTTTAAGTATATTTTCACACAAAATTAATTGAACATGAGACAAAGGAGGTAGTTTGAACTTTTCAAAGACTATGATTGTTCAATTCAGTATCATCCTGGAAAAGAAAAAAAAGTCATTGATGCATTAAGCAGGAAATACCTAGTTTTTCTTTCCATGATGAGGATTCAAAGAGATCCTTTGATCAATGACCTATTAAAACTAGACATTAGAATTATAAGGGAAGGGACATCATCAAACCTTACCCAAATGGTTTCTCAACCGTCATTACTAGAGAAGATCAAGAAAGATCAAAAAGAAGATTCATTGTTATAGAAGAAGTTTGAGGCTGTGAAGGACGGGAAGTTTCCTGAGTTCAATATTGATCAAGAAGGTGTACTAAAATCTCATACAAGACTATGTGTTCCATCTATTCCAGAAATAAAGAAGGAGCTGATAGATGAAGCTCATAACTCTACTTTGTCTATACATCTTGGAAACACAAATATTTATAGGGACCTTTGTGATCATTATTTGTGGGATAATATGAAAAGGGAGATTGATGGCTACACTTCAAGGTGCCTGGTATGTCAGCAAGTGAAGGCATTGCGACAAATTTCTAAAGGGGTATTGCAACCACTACGCATACCAGTATGGAAGTGGGACAATATCACTATGGACTTCGTCATTGGTCTCCTGAGAACTTCCAAAGGAAACAATTTGAAATGGGTTATTGTTGACCGTCTCACCAAGACTTCCCATTTTATCTCTATTCGGGAAGATTTCTTTCTTGATCAACTTTCCAGGATTTATGTGAAGGAAGGGGTAAGGCTGCACGGAGTTCAACATTGTTTTTGTATCTGGTCGTGATCCAAGGTTGACAAAATGATTCTGGATAAGTCTTCAACATTCTATGAGCACTGAATTGAATTTTAGTATGACCTATCACCCCCAAACTGATGTCCAATCTAAAAGAACTATTCAAACACTCGAGGATATGCTTATAACATGCTCAATGGAATTTAAAGGTCGATGGAATCAACATCCCACTTCAGTTGAGTTCTCTTACAAAAATATCTTCAACTCAAGCATTCAAATGGATCCCTATGAAGCTATATATGGGAAGTGATGTAGAACTCCTACTTTTTGGGATGAAGCTGGTTGGAGAAAGCTTCTTGGGCCTGATCTTGTATAAGAGATAATAGAAAAAGTCTATGCCATCTAGAAACACATTAAGGCTGCTCAGAGTCGACAAAAGAGATATATCGGAAACTATTGAAGGGACTTGGAGTTTGATGTTGGTGATAAAGTCATTCTTCAAAGTTCACCTTGGAAGAGTTTCATGAGGTTTGGGAAGAAAGGGAATCTCATCCCTAGGTACATTGCCCCCTATGAAATCCATGATGGTGTAGGAGCAGTGACCTATCATCTTGCACTTCCTCCAAATATAGCACAATTCCATGATGTATTCCATGTATCCCTCTCGAGGAAGTACATACTTGTCCCTTCACATGTATTAAATCCATAGGTGGTAAATTAGAACATGACCTCTCTTATGAGGAGTAGCCGGTGGAGATCTTGGATCATAGAGACAAGGTTCAACACAATAAGACTACTCACCTGGTTAGGGTGTTGTGGAGGAACTACAAATGTGAGGAAGCCACATGGGAACTAGAAGAGTCTATAAGGAAGAAGTACCCACACCTTTTATCTTCTTAGGGTATGAGTTAAAATTTTGAGGAAGAAATTGTTTGAGGGGAGAAGAATGTAATGACCCAAAATTTTTAATAATATTTATTTCTTAAATTTATGTGTATTTAATTTTATACTCAACAATACTATATCCTTTAATTAATAAAGTGAGTATAATTAAATTAGATGGTTGGGTTTATACTGTTATATGGCCATTGTTCAATATGACCATTGGAAACTAAATTCTTAATGTTACAATTATTGTTTATAAATTCAAATGATCTTGGTTAATTAATATAGAAAGAAGAGTCGATGACATCATCTAGTAGACTCAAGCCATATGAAGCTCATTTGCCGGAGCTTGGGAAGGAGGTAGCATCATTGTGATTTTCCCTAGACCAAGCCCAAGCCGAACTTCAACATGTGAATCTTGAACAGAATCGCTTAAGGGAGAAGTTCAAGCTGATAGAAATCACCACTCAGAAAATGTTGTCTAAGACACCCCAAGATTCTATCACCATAGTACACATTACACTTAGGTCCTATATAGGTGCTATAAGGTGCTATGTAATGAAGCCTTAGTTACTTTCTGTAATCCTTTTATATAAATAAAATTTTTACTTCTTATTATGGTAAAATTTTTGATTTTCGAATGTCCAGATAAATATAGGATGAATTTATAGAAGTTCCATATTGTTGATGAATTTTGGAAAAAAGGGGTATTATAAAATAGTTTTTGTATTATTTAAATAATTAATTATGTGAATTGATTTTTAAAAAATGGTCTTCTACAGTTTTGTTCAGAAAGAAATTTAGATTCTAATAAGATCGACTTAATTTTTAGTGACTAGTAAAGTATGAATAGTAACATACCCATATGAATAGTAACTAGTAGTAATTAATAGTAAATCGACCAAAAATATAGAAACTTCACCCATGAATGTATAAATACATTTTAGACATCTTAAAAGTGAAAAAACGATCCTAGTTTAAGTTTTGGTATTTTTGTATGTCATAAATATTTTATTTAGAATTTTATAATTAATTTAATAATTTAAAATGTAAATGTATTTTCATAAAATTTAATCATAAATTGTTACTTTATTATCTTATAGTTATATTCTAATTTTATGGGACCTTGATTACTTTCTTAAGGTGTTACAAAATGAGTTATAGTTTTAAAGTTGTATTTTTGGAATAAATAAATATTTTATTTAAAAATTAAATTAAAAATATTTAGAAAATTATTTCATAGAATGGAGTTGATTTTTTAATTCAAAGCATTGATATTAGGTTATAGTGAATTTTTAGGATTTTTCTAAAACAATTGATTTTTCGGTGAATAGTAGAAACACAATTTTGAGTTTCGGGTGTTTAATGACATAATTGATGATGTAATCATGATGTAAATAATATAGTATAATTTTTAATAGTAATATATTTTATTATGTGTCCGAAGTGGCCAATTCCATGGGAAAATACCATGGTCAAGCCCATGGTTTTTCAAATATCACTAATGAGGTGTCCCTTGAAAATTAATAATTTATTCCCCCACTTTTCCTATAAATACCAAGACATTTCCTCATTATTTTCATTAAAAAATACTCATAAACTATGTTATGGTTTTTATACCTTACAAAGAGTCTTCCCAAGGTGCCCTCAAGCCTCCCAAGGTCCGGAAATTCAAGCTTTTGAAGTTACTCTTCATGATAAGGGAACCTTTCACCCTCCTCTTTTAAGTCATGACTTCTTTTAAGTTATATCTTACATTTCCATTTTATTATGTGGTGGATTGTTATTATATATATTTAATACTATAAATTTCATTTCAAAATGATTATATACCCTTTCCTCTCTCATCAAATTATTTTCTGAATCTTTAAGTGACGCTGTTAAGCTGCAGAATATTCGTAAAAGAAATCGTATCTTCTCTTTTCCTTTGAGTTTCATTTTCATATGGTATTTCCTTCAAATATCCATATTGTGATCTTATTTATTTTTATTCTATACCCATACAGTATTATGAGTTATTTATGAGTGTGTGACCCCTTTCCCCTCTCTTTATAATGTTTTCTAAAAGGATGTTATGTAGCCGTTATGCTGTAGAATTTTCATCTCAAAATTTCTCTCTCTTTCTCTCAATAAATTATCTTGTGAATACCCAGACCTATTTAATTTCTATGGGTGTTCATAAATACAAAAAAATGATATATTTTATTTTTTAAATGAGTTAAATATAACCCTCACTCCCTTTCCATGGGTTATAAATGACATAATGATCTTATTTTTAAGCACTTTTAAATCGTCACGATTTAGAAGTGAAACCCATTAATTTTACTCTATATGGGTTATTTATGAAATGTATGATTATGAGATATGTGGATCACATTAAAATAAAGACATATTAAGGGTGTTCCCTGATAGCGCTACATTTCATTGGGTAAAGAATTAATCTACGGAGATGACAAGTTTCATGATTCCTTAGTGAATAACCTTGGTAATATTTATGACACCTTGGGGATGAACCTTGGTTATATGTTCATGGATGTATAAATGAAATGTTGTAGGAACATATTCAATATATGACTCATGTTTTTTATCATGATATTATTATTCTTCTATTTCTCATGTATTTATGATTTTTATCATGTTCTTATTAATATTGCTCAGGATCACATGTCAACTATTGCACTTGTTTTCCTTACTGAGCCTTCTGCTCGCCCTTTCCTTTGATGTATATCTTCAGGTTATGAGATGTTGTAATTTTTACTTAATATTAACTTTTAATTAAGCCTTACAAGTGGATTAGAATAATGTTTTATGTTTTCATGTATTTTTGTTCCTGATTTCCAAGACACTAGACTTTAAAGATCCTCTGTATATAAAATGTAATGAAAAGTTATGTAATAAAAAGGCGGGATGACATAATGTAGGATTTCTAGGTGGGATACATAATTTTATTATTTTGATTTTTAGGGTTAAATAATTCCTAAATTATATGTTTTTGATACTTGGTAACTAGTTTTCATCCCATGGGTATCAAGAATGCCTTTCAGGTCCAATGGTGAACTGAGTTTGGTGACTTATTGAGTCATCCCATACTGGTTCATTGCATAGTGTCTCTTATCACAAATGAGGAAGATAATGAGAGATATGGGATCAGGGAGTATTGAATAGGCACACCATAGAATTAATTGTTATCATATGGAAATAGGGTTCATATAGAACCTAAGGAAGATCTTTGTTCATTATGTGTATTAACTCATACAATTTATCACATGAATTAATACCTTGGACAATTCATTCATCATATGCATTAATCCCTTAATGTCACAACTTCTTGTAATTTTTTTGATTATATCTATGTGTTCATTAGGATTAATTTCCATATCCATGAATCTCATGAAGTTTTTATTCCCACCAAACATTGAGTTAAAAATATTATTTCATTAGCAATGTAACTATAAATACATAGCCATCAAAATTCATTTTAAGAAATATTGGCTTTAGGGAATATCTCATTTAATCTCCCACTTAAAATAAATCCAAAAAATACTTTGTGTCATTCCACCTATTATATATAATAACTTAGGAAATCATATCTAAAACAATTTTTATACATATTTGAAATCACTTTTTGGAAATCTATCATTAACTTCACCTCATATCACATTATATGTAATACCATGTGAATAACAATCCTAAATAAATTTGGATTAAAACTAAAACACTTTTATAATACCTCTATATTTCAAACTCAATCTTCATTAATTAAACCAAAAAGTGTTACCCCATAGGCCTTTGTAGCATTTAAAAAAACATAAATCCATGGATCCATAAATGTAAGAAAAGAGAAACCTCTAGAAAAGTATCGATGTTGCTCATTCTAATAAAGGGATATAGATGGTATTTATCAAAAACATGTATTTATACACTTATGTCCACCATTTTTCATCATATGAAAGTGTTTATTCTCATATTTTCCCCTTTGAAAAGACATCGAGTGACCATGAGACACAAAGTTTGAAAATCTCATATAACCAACTCATGTGTTCTTGATTCTTTGAGTGTAGACTATTCTTCTCAAAGAATACATCACATGTCATTCATCTTCATATATGAGAACATCCCATGCCCAAAATCAGTGTAGATAAGTAAATCACGTATACTATCTAGGTGTGGATGTACACTCCCCATTCTATCTCAATTGAGGGCCCATATGTTGTACTCATCATATAATAGGAAAAATGTCATATTTGTTGAGCCCTAACCGATGAAATGATTATAAATATACCCAACCACCCCGTAATTAGCTAATTCACTTTAAAATTTGTAAGATATATATGAATGTCTGAAGGTTATCATGCTAGTTATCTCCCCAAACATAGCTAATAGGACTCAAATATGATCCATGTGCCTCTAGTATACAAAGAAAATCATGTTTGACAATCCATTTGGTATAATTCATGTGTAATCTAGTTCACAAAAACACCCCTTTATGCCTCATGTTTATATTATGTATATATATACAATAATCATACTCACGCCAACCTTAATATTTCATCATAACCTATAAATACTTGATGAACATCAATTAGGGATAACTCAAATTCATACTTTGAGAGGTTAATTAACATTTAACTTAATAAAATGAATATATATATATATATATACTTATTTATATACCCAATGTGAAACAATGATAAAGTGGAGATTTTATTTTAGATGATATGTTTTATATTATTAAATTATTTTAAGAATACTTAACAAAATCATAAATAATTTCATGCATAACATATCATATATAATATATTTTCAATTAATCCTTATGTTTTCCATGATTTTTGGGTTTTTTAACTCATTACATATATATGTAATTCCTTCCAAATTCTATGTGAGGACCTAATAAAACTCTCCCACTAAATTATTTTATTAATTAACATCTTTGATGTAATTTAATTGGAATAATGGTGAAATTTATGAATCATATTCCTAACTTTAAAATATTTGAAAATGTCCATAGCTATTAATTTTACAGCCTTAAATATTATAATGTCAACTCCAATTTGCTACCTATAACTCTTTCTAAGTTCATATTTATCATCCTTGGAACCTATCCCATCAAAAATATTCTTGAATAATAATGTGACTATTTACATTACAATTCACCAGTACATACTAAGCTTCATTAGGATGAAGTGACATTTATATTGTTATATTAAAAAAATGTGATAGTTTATATTTCTATTTTACCAACATAACCTAAAAATTTTGGATATTAATAAAAATTAACTTTGTAAATTGGTTGGTGTAATCCCTTTTAGAAGGAAGTGATATTTAATTTCTTGAGTTAACTAGATGAAACTTTTTACATTTATATTTACACTAAAATTTCCTAAAATCATTAGTATATAGAGTGAAATGAACTTCTATTTTAGACTAGTATAATATTTTATTTACTAATCTTTTAACTTATATAAGTTCCAACATACTCTTACTAGATTCTTAGACATTATATTTTGATCATAATATCATTGCAAAAAAACCAAGACAAAGTTTTTTATTGGAAATAATATCTCTTCCTTATTAGTAGTGATATTTAAAAAATGAAACATTATTTCCATATCATATAAATTATTCTATGGTTTTATCAAATTTTCCTCTAAAAATAAGACCTTGTTAAAATATATAACTCATGGTGGTAGGAACAACTTACCTCATATTTTAACAAACACTAGGATAAATATTTTTATCCTTGTCTTTTTTTAGAAATATGTTATAGAGTCCAATGAATCACAAACCATGTGTAAAAAATTAATTATTTCATTTTTTACATAAAAAATATTTTTTAATGTAAAACTCTTTTTATTAAATAAGATAAATCAGATAAATATACACATTATTTTATATTCTATATAAACATGATATATTAATTTATATCCAAATCAGTGATAAAAAACCATTTGTTTCATTATTTTAATGAAAATTATAGATCTATAAATTATTAACTTGATTTTGAACAATTATATTTATAAAACATATAGTTGAAATCGCATATAACAAACCAAGATTTAATGATATTGTTTTAAAAAATTAATTTCTTTAGTAGTTTAAAATACACAAAACCACAAGTCTAAATGAACTATAATATAGTATTGCATTATATCCTATCCATTAAATTGGTAGTATGAATAGAAATAACTAAATTTAAAAAAACATATAAATGTTTTTGATAAATCAAATACATAAGTACTTAATTTTTAACAAATTCATCGTATGTTTTTAAAATACATTTTTCCTCAAAACAAATTTTTGAGAAAATAATATAATTTATTGACACCAATTTTATAAAATATATTTTAAAAAATTAACTTAAATTTTGAAATTAAATTTTCAAAAATAACTTAGAGATTTTTTTTTGAGAATTCTCTTAAAAGATAAATTTTTCAATGAACAATGAAAAATACTATTTTTTATTAAAAATTTATTTTTTTAAAGTAGATACGAAGTTAAATTTTGTTTTAAAATGGTTTTAAAAGTAAATTTATTTCACTTATATTGTTAAAAAATATAATTATTGTCATTAAAATTAATTTTATGCAAATTTTCGTATAAAAACGCTATATACATAAGGAAACATTTTTTCCTTGAAAATTGTTTTTCATCGTGTTTTGAGAGTTTATTTTAAAAGTAATTTATGAAATTTTTATATATTAAATTTTTTAAAATAGATTCCATATTTTTAATAATAATTTAAAAAAAATTAATGATTTCACTTTCATTTTTTTCCATAATGAATAGTAAAAAGAGTAAAAAAATTATCATTGCAGTTAAGGTTAAAGTAGATTTATCAGGGTTAAACTAAAATATAAGCGTATATTTTCCAATTAAACTTATCTAAATCATTTTTTATGGACATATTTAGACCTTAGAATATCATAAATTCTAATATCTATCCATTTTTCTAAATTTTTCTAGAGAATGACTATATTATATTTTATTCTTTTAAGAAATTCCAAGTGTGTCCTCTCCCCCACTTTAAAAGGATACACCTCCTTTGTCCACATTACACCAATCTGAGCCTTCTATATTGACCAAAATCTACCAAAATATCTTATAAACTTGGCTATACATGAATTTTAGGTGATTGTATTCTTAATAAACCATTCCATGGGTCCTTAAGCAAGGATAAAAGGGAGGCTAACCAATGTAGAGGTAATTATCTTACCCACACTCTTTCAATTTACTTCTTCTTATACCTCCTATAAATATGTGTTATTAATCATAAAATAATAAATTAAGTATCATAAATATACTTAAATGTTATTTTAATAATGTAACTACCAATATTCACCTATATTCCATAAAATGTGAAGTGAATGTATCGCTCGTGCATACGTGTGGACTACCGCCTCCACGCAGTGATACAATTCATTTTCAATTACCATATTTCGTTGATGGTTATTATGATAGGTTTAATTTTTATAAATTATATTTTTTAAATAACTATTATTTTATAATTATATTATCATATCTACCTTATTACCTTTAAATTCATTATAAAATGATAACATCACTCATACATACGTGTGGACTACCACCTCCACGAAGCGATGTGATTCATTTTTTGATTCAAATTTACATGGATGGTAATGATGATATATATAATGAATATATATGTTATATATGATATAATAATTATTCAATAAATGTTAATTTATATTTAACTTTATTTATTTCCCTCCACCAAAAAGTGAAAGCAGCATTCATGCATACATACGACTTACCGTCTCCATGAATAGTATAATTCATTTTTATAACTCTTCCTTTTTTGGATGAATATAAATATATATATAATGAATATATATAATATTTAAATCATGAATAAAATTTTAGATGTTATGGAAACATGATCAATGTACATGTACCAAAACTACTAAACCAAAATTCTCATGAATACTGAAGCAGTTAACACCTGAAAATGATAATTTTAAAAAAGAATTATTAATAAATAGGTGTCAAAATGATTTAAGGGGGTAATAAATGATATTATAGGTATTTAAATTATTATTAAATTTAATTATTATTGATTAAAATTTATTATATAGTATGATATAATTCTTTCAATGTAAGTTGAACTTTATCTAAGGGATTTATGTTACAGTCCCATTATTTATCGGGAATATTTTTTATCATGCTTCCAATGATGATATTTCATGATCTTACTTTAAATAATATAATGAATTTTATTATAATATAGTTATTTCTAGAGAATAAATGTTTTCATTTAATTTTACTCTCTTGAATAACTCAATATATAGAAAGAATTGTTTTAAGGAAAATTGATTTTCCTTCACTCTTCTATTGAAAATATTTTTTTTCATGTTCATGTTTTCACTAAAGAAAATTCAATAATGTATTAATATTATTATATGATTGTTTAAATTAATTTTACCCATGTTTTAATTTTTAAAAAAATGGTTTAAAAGTAATCTTCTTTCTATTTTCAGAATAAGGTACTTTTTTAAATTTTTATTAAAAATTTGAAAGGAATATTTGTTTTAACATACGTAGCATGAATTGAATTTCTCCTCATCATAACCAATCAAAAATTTAAATCTTACTTTGAAAGCTTCCAATATTATTTTCAATGAAAATTATTTCTTTAATATTTAAAAAATATATATTTTAAATAATTTATTTCAAAATAAAAAGATTATTTTCTTAATGAAAATTATAGATATCTTTTAAAGTAACTAGAATTTAAGATGACATACATTGGTTTTATTTATCATTTAATAGGTTTATTATCCAATTATACCATCCGATCTCATTATTTATATGGATTATGATGATGATTATTTAAGGATAATTCTATGAAAACTATTTCTTTTCCACAAGTTAATTAATATATGAAACACATTTTTTTCAAGGGTTATGCTATAATTAAAGTATGGAATATTTATGAAACCTATTTTCTTTTCATGGGTTATGACATGATGAAGGATTTATGATATTGTGCCACATATTTGTATGATTTTTATTATGTGATAGGTGGACCTAGAATTATATATCCCTCCATTTCATTGGTTAAATATGGACATCTCATGAGATAATAAGGACTAGTGTGGGGATTTAACCTAGTTTAGTAAGGGAATATATCCACTATGATAGTCTAAGGATTTAACCTTGACTAATATGATAATTTTGGGAGTGATCCCAATCCACTATGATTTTCTTGGTAGTGAGTCTTGAAAACTAATAAAATTATTTTCTATTATTATATGTATGACACAAAAATATGTATTATTCTAATGTTATTCTCTCATAGATCATTTTCTTTAATTAATTTATGATTCATGTCCTATGAACTACTAATGTTTATTCCATGCCTTAAGATTATGATCTATGATATACAGTGTATGGTTTTCAAATGTTATTATATTTTTTCTCATACTCATTTTATGTTCAAGTAATCATTGATATCTCAATTATTTAAACTTAGTGAGAATCAAAGCTTACCCTTTGTTTTGTTTCCTTTCCCTAGGTTTTGAAGAAATTTATTATTTATTATATATCTAAAATTGGTTCTAGTAATTAATAAATTAGTGGGATATGATGTAGTTAATTCATGAAACACTTGTTAATGTATCCAATTTTACAAATATACTATACTTATAATATTATGGTTTTGATCATAATGTTATGTATTGAATATCCATCTAATAAGATGTGATATTTATGAATGAAATATAGGGGTCACTATAGTCTATATCAGATAAAGTATTAGTTTCCATTAGAAACTAGGATGAGAAAACTTTAGTAAGAACCCTAAGGATAATCCAATATATAGGAGAACATCCTAAGTTATGGTAAATAAATTTGTGTGGTTTTTCTTGAAAAACATTCATGTTTGGATACTATAAGTGGATGTGGTTTTGGAATATAATCATCTAGGATTAATAACCTTGAAAATATTTCGTTGAGTATATCATTCACATTATTTTTCATGGAGAGTGTACCCTTACTTCACACCTAGTTTGATACTCCCTGTGGATATGTTTGGATAGCCCCCATTTTTTATAAACCATTATGAAGGATTTGAATATATGATAAACATGAATTGAAAATGTTAAAATTAAAGTTTCATATATTTAAAATAAGGTTTCATGATTAAAACATCTTAGAAATGATTTTTTATGACTATGTGATTTTTTTCTATGATTATTATCCCTCACTCTATGATTTTTAGATTTATTCAATGGATGGAACCTGAAGGAACATTGTTAATGTTGAATTTGAAAGATAATGCAATGATTATACTCATAGGAAAACAAATATTATGGGAGTTTGAACACAAAATCTTGTTGTTATGCTTATGAAAATGTCTCAATATATGAATCATGTTGAGATTCTAAATGAGAAATAGAGGGAATAATATTTTTTGAATCCTTCATGTGGAAGCATACACATTTAATGGGTCTTCTGATCCATTATTTTCTAGGAAATACATAGGTACCACTAAGAATATATCTTCTATTCTCCATTTTTTTTAACATGAAAAATTTATTTATGTTGTGTATCATCTGGAAGGTGAAGAAATTCAATGGTGTAATCTTACCAAGAACATGAGGGATATAAAGACTCAACCATAATAATTACATAATCTTGAGTTTTAGTCAATCATTTACTTTATTTTACTTTGAGGATCATTTCAAGTTTATTATTTTAGAAAATTATATCATAACTCGTACATTACAAAACCATATAATAAAAAGTGGATAATTCCAATCAACATCCATTTTTTCCAAAATATAAACCATTTTAAAACAAAACATTATTTATTTTCATGAAAAAACTTCACAACTTTCAACTTGACTTCATCATTTCCCTTACCCATCCTATTAAAAACATTTATATTTGGGATGAGCACAAAAAAATACGTAAGGGGTATCAAAATAAAAGAAACTATTAGTCTAGTAAAAACATGAAAACCAATGAAATATTTACCTTTATATAAATTTTCTTCAATGAGAAGAAATAAATAATTCTCACATAAAAAAAACACATATGTTTTTCTCAAATAAATCCTTTAAAACCCATAGCAAGTAGTTAAAAACCCTTCTCAGTAACATAGATAATCACATTCATAACCCATTTTAAAACCTCATAAAAAATAAAAAGAGCCTGGTTAAATCCAAAATAGAACCCTATGGTAAATACCTCCTTATTTACTATCTGGGTCACCCCATAATATAAGCTATAACGGGCTCACCTGGTGCTATCTAGGCACACCCATTTCTCATTTATAATTCTCAAGTATCATATCATGAATAAAAAATTATTATTCATGAACATTTTCATAATAAAAAATTTGAAAAAAAAATATTTTAAACTCATAAAAAATCTCTCTTGGAAATAAAAATACCATTTTCTTTTAAAAACCCATTTTCAATACCAAAACACCCTATTCATTAGAAAACATTTCCAATACCAAAATAGCATAAAAACAATAACATGGGTTTTCTTTGAAGAAAACATGAAATCTTGAAAATAAATCTATCTATAAATAATGTTCATGGTGGAAAAAAAATTCATTGTCACCATACATGTTAAAAATAGGACATTCCATTCATTGTTTGTCAAAAAGTTATGTACAAAACACATAAAAAGAATCATTTTGTAAAAAATTTAAATAAATTAAAAAGATACATAAAATTTAATTTATATAAAATTTATTTTGATATAAAAAATTTAATAAAATCATTTTAAAAACATGTACATGGAAGATAAATAGTTAGAACGGATACTTTAAAGATGATTTTTTTAAATAATAGTCCCTTGTCACATGGGAAACACTTGAATCCATTAAAGAATAACATTAAAAAAATTAAAGATCATGATAATAGATAAATTCATGATATATCAATCCAAATAGGATTTATATACACCGTTTAAATGATTATATGTGTATAACATCAAAATATGCATTAGTGAAAGGAAATTAAGACGAAGACCCTTACATTGAGTCTGACTTGTCATGTGTGTCTTTATCTTCCTGAATAATAAACTTGTGTTAATTATTTACTTTCTTGGGAAAAAAATTCTAGTTTATTAAAACAATTATTTCACTTATTACCATCTTATATATAATTACTTAAATAATTAATTTTACATCATATGTTTTGACTATATGTGGGTTATTTATTAAAAATGACTTTAGTAGGTTGACTATGGTAAAAGAGGTCATTATTTAAAAATATCCAAAATAATAATTATGAAATATTTATCATATTTATTCTTAAATTATACTTTTATAAATAATCATAAAATATTTTTTGATAAATGAAGTACGTTACAATCATGGAGATGATATGTTGTACGTACGCATGTGTAACATTCACCTTTTTCAATAATCAATATGGAAAGAAGGTAAGTAATATTTTATAATTAAATAATTATAATAATATAATATATAAAATTTTATTGATTTTAATGTACTTATATATATCATCTATGTGGTGTGGTGATGAAAATAGTTTCTCATTGCTTCATGATGGTGATAATCCACACCTACACGAATCACGTTATCATTTTTTTCAGTGAGTGCAAAGGTAAGAAGTAAAATGATATATTACCTTTTAATGATGATAAATATGTAATAAATATTGTAATTATATTATTAATATCACAAATATTCATTATATTTACTCTTATTACCTTCCATGTAACACGTTATTGAAAACAGAATCACATCGCTTCACGAGGCGGTAGTTCGTCGTACACACAAACGAAGTTATTGTATACCCTACAAAATGGAAAGTAAAAAAATATATATATGATATAATGAATAAAAAGGTATAATTATGTTATAAATATCATATATATAATTTATATCCATCATCATACATAACTATGAGAGGTGTTAATGGAAATAAAAATGATATTAGTTTTCGAGCCAGTAGTCCTCTGTACATAGGAATGATGATTTCACAACCCATTTGATAGAATAGGAAAAGTATTCAGGTTATTAAATTAATATAATAACATCTTAGTATATGTAATGTATTAAGGTTATTATATAACCATGTTTAAATAATAATTTAATGAGGTGTAGGAAGAAATGAAAAAACTATTGTTAATGATCATTACCTCTTCTTTGGGTATCCTCCTTAGGTTGGCACCAAAATCCTTCATTGGTTCTCTTTGTTCCAAAAATAAGTATTCTAAGATGAGTATAGAGATTTATTGAAGGTATTTTTTAGGTATTGGATAAACCAAATTCGATTTAATGGGTAAATACAGGAAGAGAGGGGGTGGTCATTTAAAAATGGGGGGGGAGGACACACTTTGTATTTTTTAAATGAATTGAGTGCTCTCATGTTTTTTATATTTGAAAAGGGACTAAAATGTACCATTATAAATAATTATAGGTTTAAGTTTTTAAATATATCCAGAAAATAGTTTTTATAAAATTGTATAGGTCATCTTTACCCTTATCCTTTTAGTTTAACCCCCGATAAACCCATTTTTACTATAACCATGGTAATTAATTTTTTTTTGCATTCACTATTATATTTGTCCAAATATTAAGATTAACTTATTAGATAATATAAATTATTCTGATTCCAAATATGGAATCCATTTTTCAAAATTCTATTCATAGAATTGGAAAATTTAAATTTAAAACTAATCTCGCATACGCTGTGAGAAAGCTGGTTTTTAAAGAGAAAAAGTTCAAAAGTTCAAAATGTTTTTATAACAAATTTCAAAATAAAATTAATTGAAATGAAATAAATTGTATTAATGGATGTATAATTTAACTAATTTTACTTTAAAACTAATTTAAAATATAATTTTATTTTATTAAAAAATTAAATAAAAAGGATGTTTTCAATTAGAATTCAGTATTTTTTACTATTCATCAAAAAATAAAACTTTTCAGAAATATACCAACACTTAAACCTAAGATAATATTGAAATTATTTTTTCAAAAATGATATTAATTTTTTAAAATTACAATTAAAAAATTTTCAAATTAAAATTGTAAATGAATCCTTATAAAAAATTGTTTGGTTAAAACTATTTCCTTTTTGATTTAACAAATTATTTTATATTTTTTAATAATTAATATAACTATATAATTTATATTAATAAACATTAAAGTGATTTATTCTATATTTAACTAGGTTTTTACTTTCTCCCCCATTTTATAAATTGTTTCCTTTCAATTTTATTCACTTATTAAACAAGTGGTGATATCTTTCACTCAAAGCATTTTCAGATTTCCATGTTGCCTCTTCAACCATATGGGTTTTCTATAAAACCATAACATAGTAAATTGACCTGTTCTATAAAAATTGTTCTCTACAATCAACAATATTAACTAGTTATTCCTCGTAATAAATATTCTCTTCTGACTGAACTACTTTAGAGCTCAAAACATGATACAAATCTGGAATATATTTTCTTAACATCGAGATATAAAAAACGTTGTATACATTGGATAAACTCAAGGGTAAGTCCAATTTATATAATACTAATACAAATTTCACCAAAATTCCACATGATATAATACACAAATGACTTATATTTCACTTTTTACAAAAATATTAAATCTTTTTCCATAGAGAATCATTGAGATATACATGATTACCTACCTTAAAATAAATATCTTTCCTTAGGTAATCTGCAAAAACTTTTCTTACTACTCTGATCTATCCTCATATATTAGAGAATCAAATGCACCTTCTCATCTATTTCTTCTATAAAATATAGTCACATTGATTTTATTTCCTATACTTTATCCCAAAAAGTTTGTTTTTGACACTGCTTTCTATATAATGCCTCAAATTGTGTCATTTGTATACTGGAATGAAAACTATTTTATAGGAAAAATAAACCAAATAAATATTTTGATCCCAACTTCCCTAGTAATACATTGAGAAATAATGAATCATATATTCTAATATCTAAATTTTTCACTCAAACTAGCCATCATAGTGAGGATAAAAAGTTGTACTAAAATTTAATTCAGTACCCAATAACTTTTGAAGTCCATTACAAAAAAAATTATGTGAACCCGGGATCATGGTATATTATATCCGAGAGTGGAACTTCATATAACCTAACTAACTCGTTTAGATAAAGTCAATAAAGATGATCTATATAAAGTTTATCTTGAATGGGAATAAAATGTGAAGATTTATTTAATTTATCATCAATAACTCAAATCACATTATTTCCTTGAGAATTATTTGTAAATACTAACAACAAATCCATTGATATATTTCCCCATTTCCACTACAGCACTAGAAAAGGTAAAACAATTCCATTTGGTAACATTTATTATGCTTCAACTTTCTAGAAAGTCAAACACTTAATAGTAAAGTTAGTAATATCTCTTTTTATTAAATCTTGCTAGTACAACTTCTGAATATCTCTGTACATCTTAGCGCTACCTAGATGAACAGAAACAGGATAACTATAAGCTTCACTCAACAACTCTTTCCTCAACTGGTAATCACAAGGCACACATAATCCTTTTACAAATCATAAAACACATTCTTCATCAATCTTAGAATTAGGCAACATATCCTTCTTAACATATTATACATTTTCCTAAAAAGATTGATCCTCCTAAAATTTCTTATTTATTTTTGACAATTTCAACTAAACTAAAACCTAAAACAAAATAGAGTACATCCCAACATCTACAACGTCTAGGAAAAAATTTATCAAATCATTAACCAAAGGTCACATTCTAAACATAACTTGGTTAGCATAGAATTATTTTTTTGACTCAAAGAATTGGCCACTTTTTTTATTTTCCTAGATGGTAGTGAATCATAAAATCATAATCCATGATGAGTTCTATCCATCTTCTTTGTCTCATGTTCAATTATTTATTAGTGAATGTATACTTAAAACTTTTTGTTATCTGTACATATTTTAAACTTTACTCCATATAAATGATGCCTCCAAATTTTTATATCAAAACCCATAGAATCTAATTCCAATTCTTGTGTAGGGTAATTTAACTTGTGAGGTTTCAATTGATGTGAAGCATAATAAATTACCTCATCATTATACATTAGGATACAACCAAGTCCTCTCAATTAAGCATCAATGTAGATTATAAATTCACTATTTCTAAAAGGTAGGGCCAAAACTGTATAATTCACGAATCTTATTTTCAATTCCTAAAATAAATCATCACAAACTTTTTTACCTATGAATTTAACTTATTTTCGAGTTAACTTATTCAGTGGGATAGAAGACCAAGAAAAGTTTTTTAAAAACCATTTGTATTAACTTGATAATTCAATAAAAGTATTGATCTCTATGATATTTTTGGGTCTTTTCCATTCTTCAACAACTTTTGTTTTTAGAGGGTCACCATTTATGCCATCTTTAGAAACAATATCTCAATAGAAATAAATTTTTTTTAACCAAAATTTACACTTTCTAAACATCCCATATAGTTTCTTTTCTATTAAGGTTTTTAAAACAATAATTAGGTTTCTTTGATGTTCCTCCTAAATTTTAGAATATACCAAAATTTCATCAATAATCAAAACCACAAACTTGTCTAAGAAATCATGAAAAATTCTATTCATATGGTCCATAAATATAATAGGTGAATTAGACTATCCAAACGGCATAACTATAAACTCATAGTGTTTATATCTAGTCTTAAATACAGTCTTTAGAATATATAATTCCTAAACATTCACCTGATAGTAACCTGACTTTAGATCAACCTTCAAAAAATACTACGATCCCTAAATATAGTCAATAAAATAATCAATATGAGGAAAAGGATACTAGTTCTTAATCATGATATTGTTAAAGGATCTATAATCAACACAAAGTCTCATTGAATTATCTTTCTTTTTAACAAACAAAATAAAATCACCCCATAGTGAAGTACTAGGGTGAATAAAACCTTTATCTAATAACTCCTACAATTTCTCTTTTAATTCTAAAATTTCCACCTAAGACAATCAATAAGGTGGTTTAGAAATAGTCTTAGCATCAGGAAATAAGTCAATATTAAACTCAACCACTAAATCAGGAATAACACTAGAAAAATCATCAGTAAATACATCCATGTATTCATTTAATATTGGCACATCACTAATTTGGATAATTTATTTGTCTTTGAAAATATGATCTAGGTAACATTCACTGTAATCTCTAATCAATTTCTCAACTTCTTGGTATGTTATAAAAGGCATGAAATCATTGAATTAAACTTTCTTGATAATGAAACATATCTTATAATGATAAACTAAAATCCATTCTATACCAAGAATGATATCGAACTCTACTATGGACAGTTCAAATAGATTTTTAAGAAATATCATCCCATAGATAGAAATTGGAAGATTCTTATAAATATTGGTTTCTTTAAAACTTGCACCATGATTTTTCACTAAAAGTTATATCTTACTTTTATGAGGCTATATTACCAATTTATATTCAGATTTCTCAGAAATGAAGTAATGTAAAGACACATAGTCAAATATAGTATTAGAATAATTCTAATACACAAGTAACCTACATTAAACTAGTCTATTTGATGACCCAACATAAACTATAGTAGTATAAAATGACTTTTTTACACCTTTATATCTGATCATGATGATTTCTATCCTGTGTAACTAACTTTAGACACATGTTAACAAAATAACCAAAATCATTGAAACTAAAACACCTCATTATTGGATGTCTATCATTTTCCCCATTCTTTGGTTGTTTGGGACTCTTTTCCTTACATTCATGAGCCATATGACCAAACTGGCCACACTGGAAGCACTTCCCAAGTGCTATCAAATATCCCTTAAAATTTCATTTGTAATACTTGGAAAAAATTTGGGGTATTACATCCAAACTTATTAGCTATTTGTTTCTTCATTCCCTTCCACCTTATCCTTTTTTTACTATTTTAATCTCTTGAATCATAAATGTTAGAAAAATCTCGCTCAACTTTCTTAGCACAATGATCCTCTTTATCATAACATTTAAATTATTTTGTGGCCAATTCCCTTTGTAAGCTTGTTTTCAACCCTGATTAAAACCTATTAATTTTTTATCAGTTTCCTAAATAAAATACGGTACATCACTAGCCAATATTGTGAAGTTTTATTCATATGAAACTATAGAATCTTCATCCTTTTTCTGTAGTTTAATAAAAAAAATTCCATTCAGATTCGAACAACCTTGGGGAAATATTTATCAAGGAATATATCCTTAAATTTTTTCCATTCCATGGAATCAATATCATCTTTCTATCTATTATTCTTTACCAATGACCACCATAAATTGGATTAAACATCAAAATTATAAATATAAAGAGTTAAATGTTTACATTCTGAACATCTCATGACATCAACTATCTTCTCCATAGAATTTATCCATCCATCAGCTACCACAAGGTCAAATTATCCATTGAATGATTATGGATGTTTTCTAATGAAAAATTCTTTTATAGACATGTTCCTTTGTAGTATAATAAGTTTATATTTGTCATGGATACCACTAAAATTTATATCTTGAGTCAATTGTTCCATCATTGCAACAAATTGTTCTGTTCCAATTCTAACCATCTAAAGATGCTAATTTTGGAAGGATATTTTCCTCTTGGTGCCTTCCCCCTATAGATTCCATGTTTCCCCTATGGAAATCTATTCTGAACATAAGTATATTAGATAAAGAAACATGGTAATTTTAAAATTAGATACCATTTTAAATTAAACTTAAAGTGAAATCTATCAAAGGTATGTTATTATCATTATCTTAAACTCTAAATTTATCTAAAACGGCCAACGATACCAACTATAAAGATCTTCCCATAAACATTACATAATATTTAGTTTTATTTAATAATTTAATTTATTTCACTTTGAGGATCTTTTCAAGTTTATATTTTAATACAATTATGTCATAATGCATACATTACAAATCCATATAATAAAATCTGAAAAATTATAATCAATATCAATTTTCCATGATATTAAACTTTTTTTAAAAAAATATTTCTTTTCATGAAAACACTTCACAACTTTAAACTTAAATTCATCCTTTCCCTTACCCATACTATGAAAAACATTTAAAAATTTTGGATAAAAACAAAAAACTCATTAAGTTTTATAAAAATAAAGGAAATTGTTAGTCTAGTGAAAACATGAAAACCCTTTAAATATTTACCTTTATATAAATTTTATTTGAGAAAAATAAATAAATAATTTTCACATGAAAAATATACATATTTTATTCTTAAATAAATCCTTTAAAACCTATAGTAAGAAATTAAAACTAATTCTCGGTAACTTAGATCATCATATTCATAACCTGTTTTAGACCTGTGTAAGAAGTAACTAGATCGTTATTAAATACATAGAAGAACACCTTTGTAAACTCACTCCTTATTAATTGTTAATACAAGTAACATTACCTAATACATTGGAGCACTATCTAGCCACACCCATCGTTTAAGTTATAACATGTCCACCCGACACTATCTAGGATACCCTATCGTATAAGCTTTAATAAGCTCACTCAGCACTATCTGGGCATAGACACTTCTCATTTATAATGATCAAGTACCATATAATTAATATAAAAATATTATTATTAAAGTTTTTCATCATAAAAAAATTGAAAAAAACTCTTTTAAACTCATAATAAAATCATTTTTGGAATTAAAAAATACACTTTCCTTTTAAAAACACATTTTCAATACCAAATCTCTAATTTCATTGAAAACCCATTTTCAATACCAAAATACCCAAAAAAATAAAATAAATTTTCTTTTAAGAAAAAATGAAATCATTCAAAGTAATCTAGAAATCAAATAATGGTCATAGTAGTGGAAAAAAGTTTGTCTTCAGAAACGTTAAAAATATAATATTCCATTTGTTATTTTTCAAAAAGTTACATATAAAACATAGAAAAAGATTCCCTTTGAAAATATCTGAAATAAATTAAAAATAGAAATAAAATTTACTTTATAAAAATTTTATGTCAATACAAAAAACATAAATAAAATCATTTAAAAACATGTACATGGAAGTGAAATAGTTGGATGGAAAACTTTAGAAGATAATTTATTTAAAGAAAAGTTATTTATCCCTTGGGAATCACTAGAATTTATTAACGAATAAAATTAAACAAAATTTTAAATATCATGAGAATAAATAAATTCATGATATATCATACCAAAGGGGATGTATATACACCATGTAAAATATTATATATGTATAACATCAAAAATATGCCTCCATAAAAGGAAATTGAGACGAAGTCCCTTACCTTGAGTCTCACAAGTCACGTGTGTCTTTATCATTCTGAATAATAAAATTATGTTAATTATTTACATTATTGAGAAATTGTTTCAATTTTAATATTACTTTTATTTTACTTATTACCATTTTATATACAATTACTTAATCAATTAAGTTTATATTGTATGTTTTAACCATATTCACCTTATGTTTCAAAAATGACATTGGTAGGTTGACTATGGTAAAAGTGATCATTATCTAAAAATATATATAATAATAATCATTAAATATTTATCATATTTATAATTAAATTATAATTTTAATACCAATCATGAAATATGGTTTGATAAATTAAGTACATTACAATCATCGATATGGTAAGTCATATGTAGGCATGAATAACTTTTCCATTTTTCAATAATCGTTATAGAAAGAAGGTAAGTAATATTCTATATTTAAAAAATGATCATAATATCATATATAGCATATTATTTCTTTAAATATACTTATATATATATATCATACATGTGGTTTGGTGATGAAAATAGGGTCACAACGCTTCGTGAAGGTTATAGTCCACACGTACACAAACGACGTTATCAATTTTTAGTGAGTGAAAAAGGTAAGAAGTAAAATGATATATTATCTTTTAAGAATGATAAATATTTCATTAATATCATAATTATTTCATTTATATCACATATATTCATTATATTTACCCTTATTAACTTCCATATAAAATGTTAGTGAAAAACAAATCACATCATTTCGGGGGTGGTAGACCGTCATACACACAAGTGACGTTATCATATCCCCAAGGGAATGGAAAGTAAAAAAAGGTATATATGATATTATGAATCTAGAGGTATAATTATGTTATAAATATAATATATATACTTTATATTCATCATCATACCCAACCATGATAGGTGGTAATGAAAGGAAGAATGACATCGTTTTGTGCGGCTGTAGTCTGTCATATACACGAATGATGATTTTGTAACCCATTTTATGGAAGAGTAGAAGTATATAGGTTATTAAATTAACATAATAACATATAATTATATGTAATATACTTATATTACTATATAATCATGGGTAAATAATAATTTAAGGAGGTAGAATAATTAATAAAATAAAAACACGTGTTGATGAACGTTACCATTTCTTTAAGTATCCTCCATAGGTTGCACCAAAATACTCCCTAGGTTGTCTTTCTACCCAAAATAATGCATAAAGGACGAGGGTAGGGAATTTGGAAAGGTATTTTGGTAGGTTTTTTCCAAAAAAAGTGGTTTTATAGTGTAAAGAGATAAGGATAGAGGGTGGCCATTTATAAGTGGGGGACAGGACACACTTGGTATTTTTGAGAATAATTGATTACTCCCATGTTTTTCATATTTGAAAAGGGTCCAAAATGAACCATTATAGAACCATAGATGTTTTATGGTCTAAATATTGACATAAAATATTTTTTAGACAATTTTATAGATCTTTTTACTCTTATCATTTTATTTTAACCTCTGATAAACCCATTTTTACCTTGGCAGTAGTAATTACTTTTTAGTGGATTCACTGTTAATTTTGGTCAACAATTAAGTTTTTTTGGATACAAGGATATTCATTGCTGAAAATGGAGTATGTTTTGGGTTTTTTTCTCAATACTACACATGGAATATTAGTGATTACATGGAAGAATAGGTATTTTGAAAGAAAATGGATTTTATGGTTCAAGAAGAAAACAATATTATAGATGGAAATGGAGTATAGTTTGGGTTTTTTTCTCAATCCTACACATGGAATATTAGTGATTACATGGAAGAATTTGGAGTTTGAAAGAAAGTGGATTTTATGGTTCAAGAAGACAACAATATTGAAGATAGAATCATTTCCTAGTGTTTTTAAAAGTTTTTGGGTAAACAATTCAGAGGAAGAGGATAAAATCACATAAGGGGGTTTTCTAGAATAAAAACTTCAAGAAAATGGTAAATTCATGAGTTTTGCGAAGACTGGGTTGAGGATCATGAATATGTGGAGCATCGTGAATGTTGACAGGGATCTTTGTGAATACGAGAACAAGATCATCGTGATCACAAGATGTGTTTATGGTGAACCTTATGAGTACATAAAATTTTAGTGGAGCATTGAGAAGGTAGGAGCACCATGGAGATATTATTGGTAGATCTGGAAATCGTTTTGGAGGCAGTGGAGCACTTCAAATGCTGAGCCTATAAATATAATGCCACCCCTCTTCACATATCATGAAAATTTTCAAGGAAAATACAGAAGCTCTTTGATTTCGTGAAGATAGGGGAGCTCCATGAATCTGGGAATCTAAGAAACCATGACCATCAAGAAAAGAATTGTTTATTCTTGACTAATGCTAATTACATTCACATAAGTGTCAAATTTTAATTTAAATTTAATCCCGTAGATGTGGAAAGAAAGCGAGTTTTTAAAGAGAAAAAGTTTAAAAGTTTGCAATGTTTTTATATCAAAATTCAATATAAAATTGGTTAAAATGACATAAATTGGATTAATTGATGCATAATTTAAATAATTTTACTTTAAAACCAATTTAAATTTTAATTTAACTTTATAAATAAATTAAATGAAAAGGTAGTTCTCAATTAAAATTCAGTATTTTTCAATATTCATCAAAAAATGAAACTTTTCAGAAAAATCCCAAAAATTCAACCTAAGATACATTTTACTTTATAATTTAAAAAATAGTATTCATTTTTGTAGAATTAAAATTCTAAAATTTATAAATTAAACTTTTTAATGAATCCTTATAAGAAACTAATTTGACTAAAATTACTTCCTTTTTTATTTCAAAAATCTAGTTAATATTTTTTTATAATGAATATAAATAACTAATTCATATTAATAAACATGGAAGTGATTTATTTTATCTTTACCTGGGTTGTTACCAGGAAGCAGGAAAAAATTAACATTATGGATTGGTATGATTTTAAGAGCTTATTTTTCATTAAGTTCTTCCCTCATATTCTTCATACAAAAATAGAGAAGGAATTCCTTGAACTAAAGTAGAAGGATGATGATTTTTTTAGTATCTATGAGGAAAATTTTAAAATTCTCATTGGTTTTTCTTTTGGTATTATCATCCAACCTGAAATTTAGGTCAATTGATTCTTTATTTTCTTAAAACTAAGTCTTTAAAGGGATTTATTCCTTAGATACATCTATAAATATGAAAAAAAAATTATATGTTCTCTCAAGGTGAAAATAGAGATTAGAGTTACCAACAAATATCATGGTTTTGATAATAAATGAAAGTTGGAATTCAAAGGAAATTTTAAAAAATATGGAGAAAAGAAGATGAGATTTACTTTATACCCAAAGTGTGGAAGTAAACATGGAGGAAATTATCTCAAGGGGATTGGTAAATATTTTTAGTGTGGAAAAGAAGGCTATTAGGTAATGAAATTCTAAAGTGATGTGAAGATACCGGTTAGTGAAAGGAATAATGAAAAATATTAACATAATACACCACCCACACTCTATTGATTCAAATGTAAAGAGTATGATCACTAATCTAACTAGTGATTGAATTAAAGGATTAAATGATAATGATTGATTTTAGTAACTTCTTAACACCATATACAAAGGTAAATCTCATGTGATTATTATTTCTTATGTGAATAAAGAAGTGGTGAAAGTTACACTTACCATCAAATCTAGAACTGTTAATGTCTTATTTGATTGTGGATCTACCAACTCTTTTATTTTAGAAGAATTTTATAATGTTAATATAATACCAACTCAATGAATAGATATTGAATTAATAGTGAGACCCCCTAATGGTATGATGATCACATCTCAAGTCTATGATTCTTCTCCAATTAAATTTTGTGGGAATTTCCTTCTTGAAAATCATGTTATTCTCCCTCTAGTTTAATTTGATGTTTTCTTACACATGGATTATCTTTTTTTCATAAATACCACATCAATTTTGAGGAAGGGAGGTCATATTTTATATTCTAAACTAACATATGATCTTCTATAACTATAAAAATAAATATAATCATCCAATGGAAATAACACCTATTATATGGGTCTTGATTCCTATTAAAAAGGGTATTTTATCTCATATGGTTGGAAATAAACTCAACATATAGGTTATTCTTATTGGACAAGAGTTTGATAATGTCTTTATAGAATAGTTTCATTATATTCTTCCAAATCATGATGTTTTTTTTCAATAGAACTCATATATTGTGCTACACCTATTTTAGAGACTCTATATAGAATAGATCCAATTGAGTTGTAAAAATAGAGGAAACAACTCCAGGAGAATATTGATAAGGGATTTATTCGATAAAGTGTGTCATTATAGGGTACATCAATTCTTTTTTAATGGGAAATACAGATCAAAGATACTCTACATTGATAATCGAGAAATTAACAACATCACTATCAAGAACAAGTATCTTCTACCCAATATTGTTGAATTATTTAATCAACTATGTGGATATCAATAATTTTATAACATTTATCATCATTGGGAATATCATTAATTGGGGGTTAATGAGGATGATAATCCCATGATATTATTATATATGAGTTATTGACATTAATAATTTAAAGTGATACAATTTAGTCTTACTAATTCTCCCACTATCTTTATGGATTTAATGAATAAAGTCTTTAGAGTTTACCATGATTATTTTGTGGTTGTATTTATAGATGATATTCTTATATACTCAAATAAAATGGAAGAGCATTAAGATCACTTGAGAATTGTATTGAATACCCTGATGAAGGATAAACTATAAAAAAATTAACCAAGCTTGAATTTTGGATACAAAAAGTTTCATTTTTTGGTCATATAATCTTAAGTGAGGGTATATCTATGGATCCATCAAAGATGGAAGTTATTGAAAATTGGATCAGACAAACCACTGAGATAAAGATCCATATTTTTCTTAGTTTGGATGGATATTATTGATGCTTTGTAGATAATTTATCAAATATATCTAATCCACTTTACAAGTAAACTCAGAAGGGAGCTAAGTTTCTTTGAATAAATGAACGTGAAGAAATTTTAGGGGAAATTAAGTGAAGGTCGTTCAATGAAACTATTATTATATTACCCTGTAGTGTAGAGGGGTTTATGATCTATAGTGATGCATCAAAGAAATTATTTGGATGTTTCCTTATGAATAATGATATGGTGATAGCTTATGCATTGTGATAATTGATGGTTCATAAGAAAAATTATTTGAGTCTTGATTTGGAGTTAGCTGCGGTAATGTTCTTCATTAATGCTATAGAGGAATTATCTTTATATAGAAAGGTGTGATATATATACTGATCAGAATAGTTTTAAGTATATAATTAATCTTAAAGAGCTTAATATGCACCATAGAAAATGGTTGGAGTTGATTAAAGATTATGACTCCTCAATACATTACCACACTGGGTAAGTAAACAAGGTGGCCAATGATTTTATTCAAAATCATAAATCTATATTATCTATGATGTGTGTCACAAAAGATCCAATATTTCTTATTTTTCAAAGAATGGATCTAGAAATCTTAAAGGTATGTGGAAAATATTATCTTTCTCAAATGAATGTTTAACCATTTATCCACGTGAGGATTAAATATCCACATAAAGAAGATTTGGAAATATAGAAGAATATCATAAATGTTCCTAATTTCAACCTTGACTATGATGGAATGATAATGTTCAGGAACTGTTTATGTGCCCCATAAATACTGGACTTGAAGAATGAGCTATTGGATGAAGATCATAGTTCATCCTTCTCTATTCATCCTAGAAGTATGAAAATTTATAGAGATCTGAAAGAAAATTTATGGTGGGACAACCTGAAGAGAGATATTGAAGAGAATATATCTTGGTGCTTAGTATATAATCATGTTAAGGTTGAGATATTTAATTCTAAGGGATTTTTAAACCATTACACATATGAAAATTGAAATGAGAAAAAATCAACATTGATTCTGTCATACGACTCCTCAAAACATCAAAGGTCCATAATTTTATTTGTGATGTAGTTGATCACCTTACAAAGTTAGCACACAACAATTCTATTAGAGAATATTTATCTCTTGATAATATTTCCATAATATACATTAAGGAAGTGGTTATGTTTTATGGAGACCCATATTCTATTGTTTTATATCGGGATCTGAGGTTTACATTGATGTTATGAAATAGTATTCAGTAAGATCATGATACGAAGTTGAGTTTCAGTACTACTTATCATCCTCAGACAGATGGCCGGTCTGATATAACCATTCAAACCATAGATAATATATTGATTTCTTATTCTATGGATTTCAAAGGTGTTTGGGATAAACACCTTTCTCTAGTAGATTTTCCTTACAATAATAGCTTTCAATCGAGCATTCAGATGAAACCTTATGAATCCCTTTATAGAAATAAGTGTATAACTCCAACATGTTGGATGAATTTTGAGAAATAAAGTTATTGGGACCTGAGATACTTAATTAAATGGAAGACAAAGTAAAATATATTCAGAAACACATTATGGAAACTCAGAGTCAAAAACAATTAATGTTAAAATAGATGGTGAAATATAGAATTAAAAGTTCATAGAATGAATTCCTATGAATTTCTCTATGAAATAAGGTTGTTAGATTTGAAAATAAGGGAAATTTGGGTCCTAGGTATATTTTCCCCTTTTATATTTTTGATCGAGTGGGGATGGTTTCATATTGCTTGGTGCTTCCACTAAGAATCTCTCAAGATCACAATGTGTTCTATGTAACACTCCCAGGACGTACATACCTGATCCTACACATTTACTAAACTCATAGGTTGTACCAATAGAGAAAATGAAGAAAAACTTGTAGAAATCTTGGATCATAGAGACAAAGTTCTATGGAACAAAACTACTCACCTAGTTGGAGTTCTTTAGAGGTATCAAAAATTCAAAGAAGCTACTTGGGAACTTGATGATGTTATAAAACAAATATATCCACATTTATTTGTATTATAGTAACATAATTTTGAGGTCAAAATTTATTTTATGGGGGTTATAATGTAACACCCTAATATTTTATGATATTTTTAGAAAAAAATAATTTCTTTAATAACTTTCGATATAGGATGCCATAACTCTAAATGAATTGTAATATAGTATAAAATTATAATATATACATTAAATTGGTAATATTAATAAGAATAACAACATTTTAAGAAAAATGTATAATGGTTTTAGATAAATCAAATATATAAGTACTTAATTTTTAATAAAGTCATTATATGTTTTAAAAATACATTTGTACTCAAAAATGGTTTTTGTGAGCAAATAATATCATTAATTTTTCTATTTTTAGAAAATTTATTTGAAAGAAATGACATTAAATTTTGGAACTAACATTTCAAAATTATCTTAGAGTAAAATATTTTGAGTTCTCTGAAAAAATTAATTTTTTGATGAATAGCGAAGAATACTGATTTTTATTAAAAACTGTGATTTTCACCCATAATTATGCATCATACACTTTTACATATGAGATTTCAGATGTTTTAAGACTATGTGGATATAAAAATATATATTTCGTGGCGGATTTAGAGATAGTACTTTTAATAAATTCATACCCTTAATTGTATCCATTCTACTTAGATTATTTTCTAAATACCCATGATGTCCCCCTAGCTAAAAATATATGGGAAAACCAGGGATAACTAGATTGACCTAGGCTCATGCAGGAGTCTATAAAACTATTTATAGGGAGTTATCCCATACAGCTAGAAGAGGTTGCAGATAGGGTGCACGGGAAAGTGCTCATGTAAGAGGAGTAAACTAATCACCAGAGGGAGGTAGCATTGAAAGAAGGGTGGTGCCACCGCTCCAGGAAGCATGGTGGAAGGAGGGTTTAGATTTATGATCCCCAAGACACACCACTTGATTAATAAACCATATAAATATGGTTGTAGTATTTTGATGTGGGACAAGAACTCACGGCACAAATCATATAATTAAAAAGATGGATATAAGCACAATTATACTATATTTACACCTGATGATATGAGCCTTTAATTCAATACCTCACATCATGAGTTTAAATAATTTGATCCCATTCTAAGAAATATTTGAAACAATATCATGCCGCATAGAACACCTATTGTATTTTTCCTCTTGATGGTGCTTTGTCCATCTGAGTTTGCGCCAATCATCCACCGTAATGGCAAAGAGATGCAGCCCAAATCAAACAGACGTAAAACCTAAAACTTCATTTTGCCTATCTTTGAAGAATTGATTTCATCACGATATACAATTAAAAACACCATTTTCATGAGTTAAGATCTACCACCATCACACGAATTCATCATGTGACCATATTCTGATCACATGATCAAGTGAATAATATCACTGGGATCTTTGCATTAAGTTTCTTATTGTGATACCCTTCTAGTTTTTACATGATTTTTATCAGAATTAAATTAGATTTATCAAAATATGTAGTGGGTTTCTAAAATTAAGTCATGAGATATTGGTAATCCAACCATTAGAGAGCCATCACATGTAAGAATTAAGAACACATTAAGCCTTCTTGCTGCCTCATGATGTCAATCTGGAAAAGCCTCCACCACCTTAGCCAAAACACATGGTTTTCTCCCTATGAAAAGAAACATCAACCTCGACCGACCATGGAATATAAATACCCCTTGCACCCTTCAACAAACACACATGTGAAGAAATTATAATGGAGTATAAAAATAGGGGATTCGGTCACTTCCTTCAGAGATCACCTCTAGGTAAATATGGGGCTCCCATCATTCGAACCCACCACATAAATGTTGTCGTGAGAAATCATCTCATGATCATAAGATCACATGATCGCATGACAAAATGAATCCCCCATATAAGATGGTTTCTTTTCTAATCCAAGAACCTGACACTCATTCTAGAGATCCCCCCACAAGATATCCATTCTATTCACATGATTTCATGAGTAATATAACCTCATGTGACACTATTGAATAGTTATTTGAATATACAACACAATCATACAAGTGTTAATAGATATACACTAGTGGATTTTCATCTTGTGATGTTTTGAAACCATGGTATTTCAATACTTTAACAGATCTTTGGATGTAATGGATTTAGTGCACAACACCCCTTGGGTCCGTGGTTAAGTGAAGGAGACACCAAGAGTGTAAACCCCATGCATGAAAGTAAGATGACATTCATCAGTAGAGATCCTTATCTATGTATGTGGAACCAGTAGGTAGCCTCATCGCATGTCCATGGAGTACCTTGTGTGATCCCTCGGAGATCAAGTAGTGTATGGGTGATATTTGGACAAATACCTCTTTTCTATGAAGAGCTAAGGAGAAACACCCTTGGTCTCACGATTTCCCCTGCTCAGCCTCGCAATGCAATATTTTGGACATTAACCCCATATGTCATGCGCTATCATTTACTATGTAGTGAAAATATCTATCCATGCATTTGAGTAAATCGATGGGAACCCCTTTAAAATCATATAACCCATTGCAAGACCTTATGAAGGTCACAAAAATTGCATTAATACAGGAATCATGTATAGTCATGTAGATACACATCTGTATACAAACCATCCAACTGAAAAACCCTTGCATGTATGAACTATAGACCCTCACCCATGCTTTAGGTGTTAACAGGCATACTCTGTGCATGTTCACATGCTCCCACACATGGCCCTTCTGATTTCATATGATTTTCATGAACAATGGGTCATCATGTGAGTGTTTTTTGATGTACGTAAGAGTCCATGGAAGAAACCTCCTTTCTCCATACAAGCCCTATGGTGTACGCCCTTGAAATGCACACTCATACATATATCATTTCCCATGAAAATTTAGGAATAATACCTTTGGATAGGTTTCCTAAACCCTCATTTTTCCCCCTTTTTCATGTAAATAATCATAAACATGTCTGCAAGATCCTACTATTTGAATAGTTTAAGGTTACGTGATCGTAGGATTCACCACTAATATCATGATGTCCTGAGGTGACCTTGGAAAATTCATGTTTGTCACATGAAAATTCTTGGACAAGTCGGTTTGATTTCAAAATATCTTGTTGAAATGTCACTATTTCCATGTGGCGGTTTTAAGACAAGCCAAGTTGATCAGATGACAACCCATTAATAAGTTTGCATTTTCATAAGACAAGATCTGGAAAAGTCGAGTTGATCTCATGATAGTTTATTGACCTGACAGCATTATCTAGGTTGATCATAATAAAATTTATATTCATGTTTATTTCAATCTTGTGCAAGACCTCAGACATATTCTCTTTGATTATGTGAAGTATCTTGGACAAGTCCACTTCGCTCATGTGAGGGAATCAAAGACAAGTCGGTGGATTATGAAAAAGAATCTGGAAATGAAAGTATTTTCAAGAGGAATACATCATAAATTTATTCTTAGATTATGTAAATAATCTCAAACATATATACTTTGATTATGTGAAGACATCCAAGACAAATCAATTGATCAGGCAAACACCCTTGGAAGTGCCTTCCATGTCAGACTGATGCCCTAAACATGCAAGGAAGAAAATCAAGACATGTGATAGAGCTAATATTTTCTACATTTTTCATATGTATTTAAATTATTTAAACCCTCCAAATTTATAAATTTGATATTAATTCATCAATTATATATTTATGGCATGTTTAAGACTATAATGTGAAAATTACTTGATTCTAGAGTTTTATCATATTTTAATAGCTTTGGTATTTTAGGGATATATTTTAGAATATTATTTTAATTTGAGTGATTATTTTTTTATGGAAAATATTATATTTTCTATTAGACCTTTTCTACTATAAAAATTGATGATTCCAACAACTAGATTCCATAAAAATTAATCATGTTGACAAATTGTTCGGGCAGACACGGTGGATCCCACCTCTGGAAATGAGACCTAAACCATCCGACACACATCCAATTAAAGTGTTTCAAAGTGTATTTGAAATATTATTAATTTACAAATTTCTCCATTAAATTTCATGGAGTTATGAACTCATTAAAAGATCTATTTAATGTTAAATATTAATTAAATATTCAGGAAGTATTCATCCATCATAAATATCTCAGAGTAATTAGGCTATAACTTCCTCTAAAAATAGATGATGGAGCTGAAATTTTTATTTCAAATGGAAAAAAAATTAACAGATTTATAGAAGACATATTTCTATTATTCAGAAAAAATTATGGGGCTCCATGTGAAAACATTTTAAAGACATATTTTGGAATAGAAACTTCAACTGTTGAAGACCCATTAAGTCTCAAAACACATTAATGGTCATTATGATGCCCCAAAGCCTATTTCATTCTTATAAATAATAGGATAGGGGTGGATTGAATGGGATATTGATTTGATATGGAATATTTGGATGATAGAATATTCTTTTGGATTTCTCATTTTATTTCTTTTTATTTTAGTTTTCTTTTCCCATGTAGTGGATCTATCTTTTTATTTAAAGTGTTTCCCTTTTCTTATTTCACCCCTATTTATATTCCAACATTAACTCCATTTTATCTCTCTTCCATATTTCTATCATGATATATTTTCAATTTTCAATGGAAAGTGAATAACCCAAGACTTGACCCTAAGGGAGGCTTCACGGTGTTCTTTATTATTTTTCTTCAATTAAACATGTTTTAAATATATTTATGGTGGATGTGAGAATATTTCACAGGTGTGGCAGTAATCCACCATGTAATTATTTAAAATTACATTCCTTTTATTTGATTAATTATTTCTCCCTCTCTTCTCTCAATAAAATACATCATATGGTGGATTTGGTGTTTCCTTGAGGGATTAAACGACATATAGTAGAGCAGGGTCTTTTAGGAATAACATTCTTGGTTGAGGTGTTATCCTATTTGACTATTGGAGGAGGTGTGATTTTGTGCATTGACGGATTTCTAAAATCACACACTCAATAAATAAAAGTAAATAAATTTTGTAATGAGGTTTGATCAAACTAATTATCAAATTAAATTTAAATAACAAATAAATATAGAATGAACTCATGCTATCAAACCCTTAACCAAAACCTTTCTTCATAATTTCATTTTGTCTGAATCTACATTTAAATTTAAATTCTACATTGAATTATTTTAATTTATTATTTTCCATGAAAAAATCATTTCCATCGCTCTCATAAATATTAAAAAAAATAAAACAAAATTAGATTATGTGAATTATAATTAGTGATTGAACTGACTGCGACACTCCTCAAGTGAGATGACCATAGTCAGCCTCTATACTACATTTGGAAAATTAAATTACTTTTTTGTTCCCTAGGATAGGCATGTTTTAAAATTGGTATCAGTTCTAGGGATCTAAACAGTTATTCCACTCACTTTTTCTAAATTCATAGTTTTGTAAATATTTTTCTTTTTTCCTTTAAAAAATATAAAAACACCCTCTTTCCATTATGTATTCATGATTAGATTACTCGTGGGTGCAATATCATTAAAGAAAACAACAACAATAATATTATTATAATAGATCATGTGTGAAATAACTTAGAGAAAGCATAGAACAACTGATGATAAAAGTTAAAAGAGAATTTCAATATGTTTTTGTGTTAATAGAGAAACACAACCCTGAGACAGTGCAAGAACCTGAGGTTGTGGTAGAAAAAATTTCACCACTCATTTTTCATATTGAATAACCAAAGGAGGTAAAGGTAGAGGTACCTTAATATTCATTTTACCTCACTCAACCATTGCTGTATGAGATAGATGAAAGATCATTTTTTTCTAACTTACAAGAGAGAGAGATCATGTGAATTTGGATAAATTTTAGAGAAAATGGGAAGAAATAGAAATGAAACGTGATCTCTTAATTCCTTAAAATGTATAATAGAAAACATTATTGCATATATCTCTAGACTTGGAAGAAGAAGAATCTACCAATGTGGTGGAATTCAAAGAAAAGATGGATGATCCTGACTACCTACCTCCATCTTGTGAAGATCAACTCCAAGTGGAACTTTCATTAGAATAGGATACTCAATATGAACCAATTAATAGATTTAACACTTTATTTAACTCTTTATCTTCTAATTTTATCAGAACTAAATTGATTATCACTGCCTATTATTATGATTTTACATATTTGGATGACTCACATTTTTCCATGGAATAAGATGATAAAAAATAAGATGTGCATGTTGAGGAATACTTGGAGCTCCCTAAAGATATTGAAAATTTATCAAAATGAGTACAAGAAGAGATCTTACTATCTTTTCCAAAATAAAAAGAGACATAAGATGCCTAAATTAAAAGCTATGATTTTGAAATTAATACTTTAAATTTAAATTTTGAATATCCCTTTGATAATTATTTTCAAGTGACACATATGGAGAAACAAATAGATTATGAAGAAGACATTATTCAAGTATAAATGAATGAGGAAAAGGTTCCATACTTTATTATACCATTACCATACAAACTATACCACATTGTGAAAGGGGAAGATCTGGTATACTCTATCCATGGAATTCTACTCAAAAAGAACTATGAAATGAAAACTAGGATGAACAACATGTGGTGGTTCAAATCCAATAATCCCCAACCACCATCAGACTTTGGATAAGATTTAGTGATACCCTCTGGAGGCAATAAAAATTCAGGCCCCACTTGGGGGACCATACCAAGACTTATCATTTTATTTTATTTCTATGAACTTAAATTTAAATTTTATTATTACAATTTTCAAAACCAATGTTTTTCTTTTCTAAAAATGGATTATGTTTTGTGTTTTTTGTCAGTCCTCACATGGAAGATCATGAAGTTTTCAAGGAAATGGATCATACAGTTTAGGAAGACAATAGGATTGAATGTGGCATAATTTCCTTGTGTTTTCCAAATTTGTGTGTCCAAAAATTGGAGAATGGAGAAAAATGGTTTTTGAAAAGAAAGTTTCATGAAATATTGAAGGTGGTTTTTAAACTTGTCTTAAAGTCATGTTTTGGGCTCATCTCATCAAATTATGGAAAATGAAAAAAGTGTAAGAAAGATTTAAATGTGCACGAAAGACGAGGTTGCGTAGAAGAGACTTACTCACCCAATGTGACGTCAAAAGGGGTTTTTGCGCACTTAGAAAGAATATTATGGGCGTAGAGGAGGATATGTTAGAATCTTATTCACAATTTCATTGAGGCATATAAATAGGCAGCTACCACCACTCAACACTTAGAACTTTTCCAATATATATAGGGTTCCTCTGTCATGTGAAAGAGTTTCGCGTAGAAGAGTTGAAGAAAGTAAATTTTTCATGCGAAGTATTCCTTTAACCTTAAAAGACAAATTGAAACTTATGGTGTATTTGAAAGAAATATAAGGGTTGTGTAAAAAATAATGGTTGTATGAAATTCATTATATGTGACAATCCCCAAACTTACACACAAGAAGAGGTGTCCCATGAAAGTGCAGAGCTCAGTTTCTAACATGATTTGATTATCCAGTTTGTTTGATCAGTGCTTTCAAGTGCACCAATTCTGGTAAACAGTGAAAGAAGAGACTCATGATAGTCAGAGATAAATAAGTTAATTTCATTCTATTTAAGAGACCTTCAAGTTGATAAACTAAGTAAGACTTTACCCAAGGTAGTGAGCTAGGGGGAGTCGACAAAAGTGTTCTGAGAGACATAGTGTGAAATCCCTTAAATCTTCTAAAGCTAGTGTTCCTAGAATATAGTGATTGTGTCCAAAATTTTTTATTCCACAACTAGTGTATATTAGTGTATTTTCGTATGACCAACACATTTTCGGTCTATGCTCCTTGGACTAGCCCTTAGTGGTGAACCAAGTAAAATTGTTGTGTTGCCTCTCTACATTTGAATGTTTGATTGCTGATCGATTCCATCATACCGGTTTAACTACTTTCGACCAATGTGGTAACAAGATCTATCACTTTAAGAGAAAAATTTGACACCCAGATTCACCCCTCCCATCTCAGGGTGTTCTGGGGTCCTATAAGGATTAGTCAAGCATGTATCCCACTCCCCCTTATCCTTTTTATCTTAAATGACTTGATCCTTATAATTAATTGAGTAATTATATTTTTTAGTACCATGATAGTTCAAGGTATACCCAAAATAACATAGGAGAAGAACCAAAGATTTAGTGAAAAATAGAGTTCAATTTTAATATTTCTCATTTAAACTCCCTACATTTTTTTGAAAATATGTTTTTGAGCTTTCAATTAGAAATTTCATGACCATGCTTGAACTATGATTCATTTGAATTATCTAAGAGACATGAGTTTCCTAGGAATATAGTGATTCCATATTTCATATTTCAATGTTAATAAGATTAAATGAGTAAAATGGACAATTGAATTGTAAAAATGGAAAATGGATATTAAAATAAGGACTCATAGTTTGAGGGGATTAATAGATCCATCTAAATAAAATGTCTTTATCTTTTTACAATATTTGAATTTATAAAATTCATTTGAATTCATTTTTTATTATTAATAATGCCTTGAGTTATTATCAAATATCATATTTCTATTACTGTGATGATTTCTAGACCAAGTACTTCCTACATTTTCTTGAGTATATTTATCAAGTGATCTTCGAACATGCCACCTGTTAAAACTTTCATTTGAACTTATCAAAACTTTAACTATAAAAAAATGTAACGACCCAAAGTTTCATTAATGGAAATTCCTCTTGATCTAGTTAAATGTCTCTTTATGTAGAATGTTTATATAAAATGTCAACTTCTTTGGTTTTATGTTAAGAATTGTGACTGTTACTTTTATAGCCATTGAACAGTGATCACATGATTAGTATAAATATAAGGCTTTAACGAACCCAATTTACCCAGACAAAAGAAGCGATGGACTCATCCAGTAGAATTTCTCCATACGAAGCCCATTTGTCGGAGCTTGTAAAAGAGGTGACATCTTTAGGCTTCTCTCTTGACCAAGCCCAAGCTGAGCTTCACAATGTCAAGCTCGAACGAGACCGTCTATGGGAAAAGTGGAAGTTGATAGAGATTACCACTTGAGGGATGTTATCCGAGCCACCCCAAGAGTCTGTCACCGTTGCACACCTTACCCTTAGGTCTTATGCAGTTGTTTTAAGGGGTTATGTAACAAATCACTAGTACTATGTTCATGTACATTATTTTTTGTATATAATAATTAATATACTTTCTTGTCCTTATTGATACATTGTAAATAGTTTTTAAAGTACAAATAGTCTTTTTAGTTATTTTATAATTAAGAATTATATTTTATTAAATTAAGGGTTTTTTGAATTAAATAATATTTTAATAAAATATTATTATTATTATTAAATTAATTTTTATTAAAAATAAATAATCTTATAATCTTATGAATGCAATTGTAATTTTTATTAAGGTTTGAAAGTCATTTTTTTCAAAAATCGTGAATTTTCGATAAATGTAGGTTTTTCTTTTAAAAGTGAAAATTAACAAATTTAGAAAATTATCTAGATAAAATAAATGTTATTTCTTGAATCAGGATGTCGAAATTATCCAATGGTGACTTTTTCATAATTTTCTGAGACAGTCAAATGTTTGGGTAAAAATTAAATACCGTTTAAATATATAATGTGTTTTATGACATCATAATGACCCAATAGTGATGTAATAAAATACTATATGCTTTATATTTGGCCAATATATGTTTTAACATTAAAATAATGTGATTTTGGGTTTTTTTGACTTCTTTTACAAAGAATTAATTGACCCCTCAAGATATATTAAACATATTATCTTTTTAAATTATTTTTCATGGGAGTGTGACTCACCTCCCTATAAGAAACCCCATTATTTTAAGAAGTTCGGACTTTGGCCTTATAAAATATTATTTTCCTCTCTCATTTTCCAAAAACCATGGGCAAAAATGATGATCTGATTTGTGGTTTGGATTAGTTTAATGTAAGGGGTCCCAAACCTAAATAATAAAGAATTCACTCACCTTTCCTATATAAACCCACCCATTCTCCCACTTACTCCTCACTCAAAGCCTTTTGAGTTAGTCCACCCTCTGCCCTACTCTCTCTAGAATCCTTCCAAGGTTCCCCAAGCTCCCAAGAAGCATCTCTCAAACTTCTCTCAAGCCTTTGGAAGCACACTTCCAAGTAAGTGTTTTTTCTTCCTTTCTCATTTTTGTCCAATTTTCTTTAAGTTGTTTTTCCCATTTAATTTCAATTATGAATGTTGGAATATGGTTTCATACCTCCCTCATACTGACCTCTTTATTTTTTTTAATTATGGGAGACCCCTTTATCTCTCATTATATGCCTCCCATGTACACCCGTTACTATGCATAAATTCTGAAAGGAACTTCTCTCTCCTCATTTACATTCAAGCAATACTTTTGTATCATGAATCTAAATTTCATTAAAATTGTTGGGACATGTATCTCTATGACCTCATTACTGTCCATTACATGTAAATATTATGAGTAACCCCTTTCTCTCTTATCAACGGTTTTTATGAATTATTATGTCACGTCGTTACGCTGTCAAAATTACACCGATTTTCTAAGCCAATGCCATTGTGTAGTGAATACCATGCCCATTTCTCCATCAATGGTATTCACCTTTATGCACATTTACTTATTGATTATAAAGTTTCATGTATGAATTACACATTCCTTTATCATGGAATAAATTATTATTTTTTATAAATCCATGTTTTATGATCCATGTGGCACACTTATGCATGAAATAAAATGTTTAAGAAGGGTGTGCCCTTATAGCGCTCCAATGCATTGGGTAAAGTATAGTATCATGATACGTCATGTGCAATTAGTGTTGACTCATGCTAATTCAAGTGAAATGAGGGTTTACTCGTGCTTCATGTGCAATGAGGACTTACTCATGGTCTATGTGCAATGATCCTTGGCTCGTGATAATTCCATGTTAAGTGTTGTTTCCACATTTCCATGTTATGATTATCTTGATTTATCATGCCTTTATGTTCATGTTTCTCTTGTGCTCTATTGATATGCCTATTTTCTAACATGTATTGTACTCATCATGTATTCTGTGTTTATTCCCTTACTAGTATTTATAGCTCACCCTTTTCTTATGCATGTCCTCAGGTTATCCCAAGCAATGCTAAGTACGAGGGAATGTAGTGGTCATGTAAAGGAAGTTTTCAATAAAGATGTTGTATTTAATGTTTTAAGTTGTTATGTAATGATCCTAATCCCCAAAGACACTAGACCTCTCGATCTTCTATGTTGTATCAAGTGAATAGTTTATGTAATAAATCATTTTTAAGTTTGTAATAAAAGCAGGGTTGTCATAGTTGGTATCAGAGGATAGGTTTAGTTATTTTTGGGATTAGGATTAGAAAACCCTAGTAAATCCTTAGATACAAGACTAAGTATAATAAAAAATCCCTAAGTTTTAGTAAGTACTGAATTAGTGGTTTATCAAAAAAATACATCCCTATCTGGATACGAGCAGGTAGAGGCAGCTCTGGCACAGATGTATCCTAGGGGTAAAACCTGAAAACACCGCTTTGATCTAGACTCGAATGTGAACTGGTGAACGACAACGGGCCTTTCTGCACTCTTGGATACGATACTCCTAGGGGATACGTTTTGATAAATTCACAAGTTTAGTATGAACCCTTATTAAGGGAATTAAAAAAATTCCCTTAAGAATATATGTTAGAAAGAAGATCATGAAAATCCTAGATTGAATCCTATAGACTCATGAGTTAAGGAAATAAAAGTTTATTTATAAGTCATAAACTTTTGTTTGTGGATTACCCTTTATGTGTTACCCCTTAACTTTCATTTTATTCTAGCCAATGGCCGGTAATAGAAGGAATGGGGCTAACAACCGATGTGAAGATCATTGTGATGACTGTACTAATGAGATGTCCAGTCCAATGGGAGCGGGAATCGCGAAATTTTTCACACTTATCTCTCAGAGAACTCAAGCATTGAATAGAAACACAGGTCAAGAGGAATGTCCAAACCCCCCTAGGAAGGAACAAGTTTCTATAGAGAGCTTCGTGAGACAAAGGCCTCCTACTTTTAGTGGATCATCTGATCCCACGATCGCTGAACAATGGATCAACTCCATTGAAAAGATCTTCTTCATTCTTCAATGTTCTGAACAAGAGAAGGTTCTCCTGGGGGATTATCTTATAGAGGGTGAAGCTGATCAATGGTGGATGTTGATCAAAAATACGAATCCTGAGGAGGAGATCGAGGTGTTAGAATGGAAGGATTTCCGAAAGATGTTTTTTGATAAATATTTTCCACACACCCTACGGCTTAAGATAAAAAGGGACTTCCTTTACCTCAAGCAAAAAGACGAAGAATATGTTGGAGCATACGAGGCAAAATTCACAAGGCTTGCACGATATTCTTTCAGCTTTGACGTTACCCCTGAATTCAAGGTTGACCACTTCTTTAGTGGGCTGAAGCCTAGCCTGCGGAAAGCATTAGCGATCCGTGACTTCAACAGCTATGAGAAAATTATCTGATGTGCCCTCAAGGTCAAAATGGAGATCAGGGAATCACAAGGGTATCATGGGGACAAGAAGCGTAAGGTGGACTTCAATGCTGGCAGTCTGATGGATAAATTCAATGGTATTAAGAAGATCCAGCACCCCACTTGCCAAAAGTGTAGAAAGAAGCACCCTGGAAATTGCCTCAAGGGGATGAGGAAATGCTTTAGGTGTGGAAGAGAAGGGAACCTAGCTATTAATTGTCGGTAAGAAATACCCGCGGCTGCGAAAGGGGAGAGGAATGCTCCGTTCGAACCTCAACAAGTTGTTCATTGATACAACTACAAAGAACCTGGGCATTTTTCAAATCAGTGACCTAATCCAAGGGTTTTTAAAGGCAACCAACAACCTCCAAGGAAGCAAGGAAGATATTTTTCCATCACTTCTGCCGAAATGAACCCCGACAATGAATTGGTGACAGGTACGCTAGTTATTCATTCAAGAATTGTGAATTTACTTTTTGATTCAGGTTCTACACATTCTTTTATATCTTTAAAGTTTAGTAGAACAATCCCATGACCACCACAAATAATGGAAGTGAAGATATCAGTGAGTACGGAAAATGGGGAAATCATTGAATCCCATGAATATAAGTCCTCCCCTGTTATAATCTATGGATTGAATTTCCCGGTGAACCTCATCATACTCCCTCTGGTGGAATTTGATGCAATTCTTGGCATGGATTGTCTTTCCTTATATAGATCCAACATAAACTGTCGAGAGAGGAAAATCACACTCCATATGGAGAATTGACCCCCAATTCTTTACAAGTGTAAGGAGGAAGATGAATCTACTTTATCTCCATTATCTCAAGCATGGATATTACTACCCTATGAGCATGCGTATCTGGTTTAGATGATTGAGTCCAAGGAAGAAACCACCCTTGGGAAAATTCCTATTGTGAGGGAATTTCCTGAAGTGTTTCCCGAGGAACTGCCTAGTCTTCCTCATAAAAGAGACGTTGAATTCCCAATTTAACTTATACCAGGGGCTCTAACAATATTCAAGACTCCATATAGAATGGTGGTCCTGGATCTTGAAGAGGTGAAGAAACAACTACAGGAGAATCTGGATAAAGGGTTTATACGCCCAAGTGCTTCACTATGGGATGCACCAGTCCTCTTCATCAAGAAGAAGGATAGTTCAATGCGGCTTTGCATAGATTATCGTGAACTTAACAAAATCAAGATAAAGAACAAGTATCCTCTGTCATGTATCAATGACTTCTTTGATTAGCTACACGGAGCACAATACTTCTCTAATGTAGATTTGTGGTCTGGATATTATCAAGTAAGGGTGAAGAAGGAAGATATCCCCAAGACTTCTTTTCGTACAATATAAGGGCACTATGAATTCATAGTAATGCCTTTCGGACACATTAATGCACCAGCAATCTTCATGGACTTGATGAATAGATTATTTATAGATTACCTTTGGAAATTTTTGGTAGTCTTTATAGATGATATTCTAATATACTCCAAAACCAAGGAGGTTCATGAGGAGCATTTAAGAACTATACTAGAGACTTTGCGCAAGGAGAATCTCAATGCATAGTACATCAAGTGTGAGTTATGGTTGAAAGAGGTCTCATTCTTGGGCCATATCATCACAACTAATGGGATATCTGTGGATCCCTCCAAAACAGATGCAATTGAAGGATGGTCGAGGCCAATATCGGTAATGGATATCTGTAGATTCTTGGGGTTAGCTGGATATTATCGACGATTTGTGAGAAATTTCTCACGATTGTCCAACCCTCTTACCAATCTAACTTGAAAGGGAGTAAAGTTTTCTTGGAGTGATGAATGCGAAGAAAGCTTTAAGGAGTTGAAAAGGTGGCTTATCACTACGCCCGTGCTCACTTTACCCACAAGTGGGGAAATTTTTGTGGTATTCAGTGATGCTTAGAAGAAGGGATTAGGATGTGTGCTGATGCAGAATGATAAATTGATATCCTATGCCTCAAGGCAGTTGAAAATACATGAGAGAAACTATCCAATGCATGATCTGGAGGTGGAGGTGGTGATCTTTGCCTTGAAAATATGGCGGCATTATCTCTATGGGGAGAAATGTGAGATATATATTGACCATAAGAGTCTTAAATATATATTCACACAGAAAGAGATTAATATGTGCCAGAGAAGATGGATAGATCTCATCAAGTATTATGACTGTTCAATACATTACCACCCTGGGAAAGCGAACAAGGTGGCAGATGCCCTAAGTAGAGAAGGATCCAATCTTCCTAGACTTGATGAAGACGGACATGGGAATCATAAAGAATGGAACATAATCAATCCTTTCACAAATTATTGCTCAACCATCTCTTTTGGAAAGGCTAAAGGATTATCAAAAGGATGATGTGGGAATTCAGGAAAAAGTAGAAGCTATCGAAAAAGGGAAATCCTCAGAGTTTAATGTTAATGAAGAAGGAATTGTGCGATTTGTGAAAAGAATATGTGTTCCATCAAGTCTGAAGCTGAAGAAGGAACTTTTATATGATGCACATAGTTCAAATTTATCTATTCACCCAGGGAGCACAAAGATGTATTGAGATCTCTGAGAAAATTTTGGGTGGGATGATATGAAGAAGGAGATCACTGAATATACATCAATGTTCCTGGTGTGCCAGCAAGTGAAAGCAGAGTGGCAGAAGTCTAAGGGGATGATGCAACCATTTCCCATACAAGAATGGAAATGGGAGAACATCACCATAGACTTTGTCACCAGTCATCCGAGGAGAACCAAAGGAAACAATGCAATCTAGGTTGTAGTGGATCGTCTTACAAAGACTGCACACTTCATTGCTATTCGGGAGGATTTCTCATTAGATCAACTGGAACAAATATATATCAGGGAATTGGTAAGGCGGCATGGAGTACCAATATCTATTGTGTCTGACCGAGATCCAAGATTCACCTCTAAGTTTAGGAAGAGTCATCAACATGCTCTGAATACTGAATTGAACTTTAGTACGGCCTATCATCCTCAAACTGATGGACAATCCGAGCGGACTATCCAACAACATGAGGACATGTTGAGAGCGTGCTCAATGGACTTTAAAGGAGGATGGGATCAACATCTTCCACTAGTTAAGTTCTCTTATAATAACTGTTTCCACTCGAGCATCCAAATGGCGCCTTATGAAGCCTGTATGGGAAAAGGTGTAGAACATGGGCATGTTGGGATAAGGTCGGTGAGCATAAGCTGCTTGGACCAGAAATGGTCAAAGAAATAGTGGAGAAGTTGAAAGCCATTCAGCAGCATATCAAGGAAGCCTAGAGTCGATAGAAGAGTTATGCAGATAATCATCAACAAGACCTTGAGTTTAAAGTTAGAGATGTGGTTTTTCTATGCATATCTATGTGGAAGAAGGTCATGAGGTTTGGAAAGAAATGGAAGTTAAGTCCAAGGTACATTGGCCCCTTTGATATTCTTGATCGTGTCGGGGTTGTGGCCTATCGACTAGCACTTCCACCTACCATGGCCAAAGTACATGATGTCTTTCATGCATCCCTCTTAAGGAAGTACATATCGGACCCTTCACATGTACTCTCTTCTGAGGTGGTACAGTTGGAGGTTGATCTTTCTTATGAGGAGAAACTAGTGAAGATCTTAGATCATAGAGAAAAATTTCTACGAAATAATACAATGACCCTCATCAAGGTGTTGTGGTGAAACCACAAGTTTGAAGAAGTGACTTGGGAATCGGAGGAAATGATGAAGCTGAGTTACCCACATCTGTTTTAGTGTGGGAAAAGGAAATTTCGAGGGAGATATTTCTTAAGTGGGGAATATTGTAATGACCCAAAGTTTCATTAATGAAAATTCCTCTTGATCTAGTTAAATGTCTATTTATGTAAAACGTTTATATAAAATGTCAACTTCTTTGGTTTTATGTTAAGAATTGTGACTGTAACATTTATTGCTATTGAACAGTGATCACATGATTAATATAAATATAAGGCTTTAACGAACCCAATTTACTCAGACAAAAGAAGCAATGGCCTCATCCAGTATAATTGCTCCATACGAAGCCCATTTTTTAGAACTCGGAAAAGAGGTGGAATCTTTGGGCTTTGCTCTTGACCAATCCCAAGCTAAGATTCACCATGTCAAGATCGAACGAGACCATCTACGGGAAAAGTGGAAGTTGATAGAGATTACCACTCGAGTGATGTTATCCGAGCCACCCCAAGATTATGTCACCATCGCACACCTTACCCTTAGGTCTTATGCAGCTGTTTTAAGGGGTTATATAACAAATCGCTAGTACTATATTCATGTAGATTATTTTTTTATATAATAATGAATATACTTTCTTGTCATTATTGATACATTTTAAATAGTTTTTGAAGTACAAATAGTATTTTTATTTATTATTTAATTAAGAATTCTATTTTATTAAATTAAGGGATTTTTGAATTAAATAATATTTTAATAAAATATTATTATTATTAAATTTATTTTTATTAAAAATAAATAATCTTATAATCTTATGAATGCAATTGTAATTTTTATTAAGGTTTGAAAGCCATTTTTTGTCAAAACCCGTGAATTTTCGATAAATGTCGGTTTTTATTTTAAAAGTTAAAATTAACATATTTAAGAAATTATTTAGATAAAATAAATGTTATTTCTAGAATCAGGACATAGAAGTTATCCAATGATGAGTTTTTCATAATTTTCTAAGACAGTCAAATTTTTGGGTAAAAATTAAATAATGTTTAAATATATAATGTGTTTTATGACATCATAATGACCCAATAGTGATGTAATAAAATACTATAAGCTTTATGTTTGGCCAATATATGTTTTACCATTAAAATAATGTGATTTCAGGTCTGTTTGACTTATTTTACAAAGCATTAATGGACCCCTAAAGACTTATTAAACATATTATCTTTTTAAATTATTTTCCATGGGTGTGTGACTCACCTCCACATAAGAAACCCCACTATTTTAAGAATTTAGGAATTTGGCTTATAAAATATTGTTTTCCTCTCCTATTTTCCAAAAACCATGGTAAAAAACCATGATCTAATTTGTGTTTTGGATTAGTTTAATGTAAGTGGTCCCAAACCTAAATAATAAAGAATTCACTCACCTTTCCTATATAAACCCACCCATGCTCCCACTTACTCATCACTAAAAGCCTTTGGATTTTGTCCAAACTCTGCCCTAATCCCTCTAGAATCCTCCCAAGGTGCCCCAATCTCCTAATAAGCCTCTCTCAAGCCTCTCAAAATCCTTTGGGATCACACTTCCAAGTAAGGGTTTTTTCTTCCTTTCTCATTTTTGTCCAATTTTCTTTAAGTTGTTTTGACCAATTAATTTCGATTATGAATGTTGGGGTATGGTTTTTCACCTCCCTCATACTGCCCTATTTATTTTTGAATGATGGGATACCTCTTTCTCTTTCATTAGATGCCTCCCATGTACACCCATTACTATGCTGAAATTCCGAAAGGAACTTCTCTCTCCTCATTTACATTCAATCAATACTTTTGTATCATGAATCTAAATTCCATTAAAATTTTTGGGACATGTATCTATATGACCTACTTACTTTCCATTACATGTAAAGATGATGAGGAACCCCTTTCTCTCTCATCGGCTATTTTTATGAATTCTTATGTCACGCCGTTACGATGCCGAAATCGCACCGATTTTCTAAGTCAATGCCATTGTGTAGTGAATACCATGCCCATTTATCCACAAAGGGTATTCACCTTTATGCACATTTACTTATTGTTTATAAAGTTTCATGTATAAATTCCACATTCCTTTATCATGGAATAAATGATTATTTTTTTGGAATCCATGTTTTATCATCCATGTGGCACACTTATGCATGAAATGAAATGTTTAAGAAGGGCGTGCCCTTATAGCGCTCCAATGCATTGGGTAAAGTATAGTATCATGATACTTAATGTGCAATGACTGTTGACTCATGCTAATTAAAGTGAAATGAGGTTCTACTCGTGCTTCATGTGTAATGAGGATTTACTCATGCTCTATGTGCAATGAGCCTTGGCTCATGCTAATTCCATGTTAAGTGTTGTTGCCACATTTCCATGTTATGATTATCATGATTTATCATGCCTTTATGTTCATCTATGTCTTGTGCTCTATTGATATGCCTATTTTCTAACATTTATTATACTCCTCATGTATTCCGTATTTATTCCCTTACTGGGCTTTATATGTCACCCTTTTCTTATGCGTGTCCTCAGGTTATCCCATGCAATGCTAAGTACGAGAGAATGTAGTGGTCATGTAAAAGAAGTTTTCAATAAAGATTTTTTATTTCATGTTTTAAGTTGTTATGTAATGATCCTAAACCTTAAATACACTAGAACTCTCGATTTTCCATGTTGTATCAAGTGAATAGTCTATGTAATAAATCATGTTTAAGTTTGTAATAAAAGCAGGGTTGTCATAAAAAACACATTTAAAATGATTGAGGTAACTTTTAAAAAGGCCTTGTCCTTTAATTTAAAACTTTATATCAATATTTTTTATCCCATAGAGACCTTGAATGACTTGTATAGGTATTATCCATGATTCAAACATTTTTTTCCATTCCAACTCTACTCTTGGTATTTGTATGATATTTTAAAGTTGAAGTGTGGGGGTGAAGGTATTAATGGTGGAAGGGATGAAATATATTGTAATGAAAAAGTGTGGGAGTTATTTTATGATATTAATGAATTATTTTTATTCTCTCAATGTAATTAAATGTTTTCCTTTCTTGAAAAAAAATAAAAAAAATTAATGGGTTGTGACTTAGAAGAATCAAAAATCACCATCAATGGACCAATGATTTTTGTCAATGTGGTTATGTCGTGGATGTGAGGATTATTATAATCATAAATTTAAAAAAAGAAAGAAAATGAAAAAACTTTAAAAAATAAAAATATATAAAACTATAGAAAAATTCAAGAAGGTTCACATTATTCATTATGCTTTCATTATTCATGACCTTTGATTTGATTTTTGGGGAAATAGGAGTTTCTATTTTGAAGGGGAGAATTTCATAACAAATTTATTTTTTATATCATGCATTGTACATAAGAGATAAACCTCCTCCTTAAGCCTTAATTTTAAAACATAAATTCCGACCAACCTTATGCCTCAGATTCATTTGAACCATTAATGAAATCCTTAATGATTTTATGTGCCTTTTTTATTTAGAAAGTGGATAAAGTGGTTCCTCTAGAAGCATATGGATAAGGATAGTGTTCTCATGATATTAGAATAACTATACTTAAATTTTATCATGATTGATTAGAAATAAAATATCTAAAATGAGGTAAATCATGAATTGAAATGTTTGATAATATTGAATTGATGAGCTTGAATGAATGAAAGGAGAAGCACCATTATTTTTAAAAGGGGAAGAATAAAATAAATGGATTGGTTGATTCCTTAAAAATTATAAATTAAATTTATATTTTATTTTAAATTTTAAATATTTTTTTGAAATTGATAATTATTATTTTTATTACTTTGGAATTTGAATATTGGTAAAATTGTTGCCATCTGAATTCCATGTTGTGATTTTATGCTTAAGAAAAATCAAGATCTAAGTGTAGATTAATTGATAAATATAATATTTTAGACATTTTTTATATGTATTTAAATTATTCAAACCCTCTAAATTTATCAATTTTAGCATATTTTCAAAAAAAAATTATTTATGGTGTGTTTTGAACTAAAATTTGAAAATTAATTAATTCTATACTTTTAGCATATTTTAATCATTTTGGTGTTTTGGAAATAACATTTAAATATATAATTCCAATTGAAGTGATTCCTTTTTTATTATTCCGTGATTTATTGTCTCTAACTTATTCTTTTGGACCAAGAATGTATTCAAACAACTAGAGTCCTGAAAAAATAAATCAAATTGAAATTTGTTTCAGGTGGAAAGGGTAGAACCCACATTTAGAAATGAGAAATAAATCATGCTACACAACTCCAATTAAGGTTATTACAATTTTATTTTAAATATTATTCATTTCCTCATTTATATATAAAATGTTAAGTCATTATTCACAAATTAATGGGTCCATTGAATGCTCAAAATTGATGAAATATTCAAGAAGCATTCAGCCATAATAAAAATATTAAAGTAATTAGGACATAACTTATTCTACACATGAAGGATGCAGATAAAATTTGTACTTCAAATGAATAAAAAATTAATAACTTTATATAAGTATAATTTCAATAATTTGGCCAAAACTATGGGGCTCCATGTACAAACTTTTTAAAGACAGATTCAAGAATTGAAATTTCAACCATTGATGAACCATTATGTCCTAGAACACATTAATGATCATTATGAAACCCCTAATCCTCTTCCATTACTATAAATAAGAGTATAGGGGTGGATTTAATGGGAGATATATTTGATAGGGAAGCTCTAGATGATAGAATATTCTTTAGGATTTATCTTTTCGTTTATTTTTATTTTTGTTTTCTTTTCCCATTTAACACATAAATATTTTTATTTAAAGTGTTTCCATTTTCTTCTTCCACCCCTTTTTATATTCAAAAAATAATATAATTTTCTCTCACTTCCATATTTCTGTTATGATCGTATTTCAGTTCTCAATGGCAAGTGACTAACCAAAGGCTTTTACTTGGGGGATATTTCACGATGTTCTTTATTATTGTTCTTCAATTCCACTATTTTTAATCTATCTGTGGTGGATGTGAGAATATTTCATGGGTGTGGTGGTCAACCACCATGGAATTATTTCCAATTCCATTCATTTTATTTGATTAATTATTTTCCCCTCCATTCTCTTAGTAAAACCCTTCATATGATGGATTTGGGGTTTCCTTGAGGGATGAAATGGCATATAATGGGGCTGGGTCTATTAGGAATTACATCATTGGTTGAGGTGTTATCCTATTTTACTATTAGAGGAGGTTTGTTTTTGTGTGCTGATCGAATTCTAAAATCACACACAAAGTAAATCAACTAAAATTAATTCATTAATGATGTTTTATCAAAATAATTATCAAAATGAATTTAAACAATAAATAAATATCGAATGAACCCACATTATCAAACCCTGGACAAAGACCTTTATCCCTAATTTCATTCTATCAATATCTTCATTTTTATTTCAATTATATATTGATTTATTTTAATTTTACATTTTCCAAGAAAATCCCAAAAATCCATCATTATCATAAATAATAAAAAAACAAAAATAATTAGATTAGCTGAATTAGAATTAGTGATTGAACCAACTATGAAGCTCCTCAAGTGAGATGACCCTGGTCAGCCTATGTACTACATTAGGAAAATTAAAATCGTTTTCACATGCCTTATGATAGGCATGAATCAACATGTTTGGAAGATACCAAATACATATTAGTCAGATCACTTATGGCAAGCCAACGTTTTTCAGTAGACCAACTTGGACACATTCCATGTGGACCCCAGTCAAGAACCTTCAGCTGCATCCCCCTTTTATAAGGGAAGTGTACTTAATAATCTAGGGTTATGAAATCATGTGACACTATTCATGTAATTATTTTAGATATACATTATTTGTTCATAGTCTCTCTTTGTTTTCAAGAATATAGAGAATGAATATTCTAAAGGGTAGCCTCATTGGGTAAGCCCCGGTCAAACAGAAGTCTTAGTGTGTAAGCCCCGATCAAAGGGAAGCCATAATGTGTAAATCATAATTAAAGGGAAACCTTAGTGTTTAAACCACAATTAAATGGAGTAATTAATTTTTAATCCCTTATCAAAGGTCACCCATCCTAGTATAATCCCCTAGCATCCTTAGACATCAAAGATAACAATAATGTCTCTGAGTGTGATCACCCACCTTAGACCATCAGTAGGTTAATGGGTAACTGAACTATGATGAATCTAATTCTTATTATATAATAGGATACATGGGATTACTTACTAAGTCCTAGGCTCCATACCACATCCTCTATGATATGGGTAATCATGCCTCCAAAACAGAAACTTAAACATGTATGCCTCATATGGATATCCTCTCAGGCAATGTGTTTAATCTTCCACTATCTCTTATTTCCAACACCGAGTATGAATTGTGTGGGCTTATAGATTGATGATGATTTTACCAATTACATGTTTAGAATTACCCTACTTTTAGATCTTCACCATTGAGAGATAATTCTAATTCTATCTCATCCTCACTCGAAGGGCCATACTCCCGATGAGATAATCCAGGGAGATTTTATAAGAATAAGTCCCATATATAGCCTTTGTGGTTATATTACTCACAACACAGATGCTCATATGAATAGGATATGTAGGATACCTCACTGAGGTCTGAGCCTGATATTTACATCCTAATTGTATGATGTTAAACTACATGGATGGGTACAGTCACACGACTTTAAACAATGTCAAACAAACTATGTAGATTTTGATTCCTATTTTCATATGATACGTATGATGCCTCATAGAGGTTCAATATCATCTCCAAGACACTAGATTCCTCCCCAGATGTTAATAAACTACAGAGTTCCTAAACATGGCCATAACCTAAAGAATCATAAATAAATAATACAGTGATAGAGAACCTGTTATATGCATGTAATTGGTCCTAGTAATACATGTTCATAATCAAGTAATTTACACAGGGGTAGACATACCCATATCAGAGCCTGGTAAAGATTTAAAAAACATATAATAAATCTATAATATAGTCTCATAGTGGGAAACAATTCCCCCAAAAGTGGTAAATGATCCCGACCTCACATCCACTCGGCCAATGTGAGTCTTTAAGATTTTTTGGGTATGATACCCCAATCGACGACCAACATTTGGAAAGAAGTTCCATTCCCAGTTATCGATGTAGGAACCTTTGGTAGAATCTAGGTAATACTAAACAAATAGTGAGCCTAATTTGATTGATTTATAAAGGCATTGAACCCCCCATAATCAAACCATCGGGCCAATCCCATCTAATTTATTTCCTAACGAAACAATTTCATTTTCATTTAAAGTGTATAAAAAGTTACACTTTGTTTTAAAATGTTTTAAAAATTAAATTCAGTTCATTTATATTATTAATAATACAATTATTATTATTGAAATTAATTTTATGTGTATTTTGGTATAAAAACTTTTTATACTTAAGAAAAAAAATTCTTAAAAACTATTTTTCATCGTATTTTTTTGATTTTTCATTAAAAGAAATTTCTACCACTTTTTGAGATTGAATTTGATAAAATGGATTTTATATTTGGAATTATAATCTCCAAATTTTTCAATGATCCCAATTTCATTTTTGGGCATAATGAATAGTAAAAAGAGTAAAAAAATCAACCCAGTTAAGTTTTAACCAGGTTTATCAGGATTTAAACCAAAAGATAAGGGTATGTTTTCCAATTAAACTTGCACAAAATCCTACTATATTGTCATATTTAGACCTCATCCTACCCCACCTTCAAATATCTGGACATTTGAAATCATTTTTATTGAGAATTAATTTATTATATTTTATTATTTTAAGAAATTGTAAGTGTATCCTCTCCCCTACTTATAAAAGAAAACCTTTAATTTCCTTTCTTTAAACCACTTTTATCCTTTTATATTGACCAAGATCTACCCAAATCTCTAATAAACTTCCCTATCCACAAATCAGAGGTTATGGAATTCTTAAAAGACTATTTTGAGGGTCCTTAATAAAGGATATAAAGGAGGTTAACCAAAGGAGAGGTAATCACCATACCCAACCTCTTTAAAATTCTTTCTTCTTCTAACTCCTCTAAATATGTGGTATTTATCATTAAATAATAACTTTAGTATCTTAAATATAGAGAAATTTTATTATAAATATTGAACCACTAATATTCACTTCTACTATAACACCATGTTACCTTCCTTCAGGTACTCTTTGTCTTTTTTTTAGTTTCCCTTTTTATTTGGGTGCATTGAAGGATTCTTATTAAAGAGATACTTTAATAAGAAAAATTAAATAATATTTGGGGATGTGTGTTTTTTTTGAGTTAATAGAGTCTATGTATAAATGTGTAAATATATTTATAGTGTTCTTATTGGGTCTAAAGAACATTTATTTTTGGATCAAAGGATTTCTGCAGGAAATTAGTCTGAGTACTACCCACTAAACACATTCACATCATGAATATGTTACATAACTTGATATTTCATAGGGTAGATTCTTTGAGTCTCATGAAGGCCATGAACATTTTTATTCTATGAAACCATTACATTAAATGAAAACATTGATCATGATTAAATTTTATTTTAGGTAATGATTTTTTTGACATATCTTTAATTTGTGGGATTTCACACCCTAAAAGGTATTCACAACATGGAATTCTCATATACAGTGGTTTTAAATGTTCTAAAAGCATGAATATTTATTCATTTAGTTTAAAATATTCCCTCTAGAACCCTACAATGATTTTATGGGATTTTGGGTGATCTCTCTCCTTCTGGTTCAATCTATTCGACATTTAATTCCTATGGTGGTTTCACCGCATATCCTTGGTAAGCAGTCATTCTGCTTATTTATTTCCTTTGGTTAGGGAAGTGTTATTGGCTTCTTTGGTATTTTAGATTAATTATTTATTGGATTTTTCTATCAATACTTTGTAGTTTATTATGATTCCTTGTCTTTTGAAGCCTGATCTATTGTTTTTCGATCTCTATTGTTGAATACAAATAGGTTTAAATCACTCTTGAGGTTGGTGTATCTATAAAAGTGTAACTAATTAATTAATTTCTATGTTATCTTCATTAAATGGATTTTTTTTTTCTGAAAAAAGTGTTTAATTAAATGTAATCGTGGTTTTGGAAATGGTTTTGAACAAACATAGCACATTGATAACCTTGGGTGTGTTGGAAAATGGACATAGGTGACCCTAGTATGTGTGGCACCACTAGGGGTTACTTTTCTGATATTGATAGATTGTGGCAGTAATCGATATTAGTTAGAACCAACTTATTCCTAATCTAGGTTTCTGCTATTCCTAGTATGTAATCCCATATTCTAGGGCCCAAATGGTGTGATTTTTCTTTTATATCTGGTTTATTGTATGATGGTTTATTTCATGTATATTTTTTCACATGTTTAATTTACCTATTTTTATTTTGTACCTGATATATTCATGGATTTTTTGAAAATGATATGAATTTTGGAAAACAAAGGGGATGTTTAAAAATGTTTTTATTTATGAAAATTATTTATAAGTTGGATTCTTATTTTAAAGCAATATCTTGTGCATTATAAATATTAGAACTTGTATAGATTCTTTAGTGGCATCTTACTAGGATATGTTCTCACACACTAATTTTTCTTTTGGGTGGTTGTAGACCTTGTTTTCTAGGACTTAGAGAATATTAATGGAATCTTACATCATTATAGGTTCTCTTATAGTCTATTTCCTTTGTAGTAGGATGGTTTTGAGGTGATTTTTGGTCACATGTAGACTTTTTGGTTGTGTATGATTCATACTCTTTTGGTTAAGCCTATTTATCTTGGGATTTATAGATCTTGTTACATATCCTTCTTCTTATTTGTACTCTGGTTGTATGTATTTTTTTATTCAAGACTTTTTTATGTTATCATTATTTTACCTCTCCACATGGTGAACCGCCTTGAGTGAATTGTCTAGTAAACCTAGGTTGGTTTACTACAAATTGCTATTAAAGGGAAATGGTCAGCCTGAAGTGTGTTAACACTGCCTCAGTTCGGTTTTTTTGTCATGGGTAGATTAGATTTAAGACTATTTGAATTTAGGTAGTAAGTGTGGTAAGGGGCCTAGAAAGATCAATTCTATGTCTGAACTTGATTTACCATGGGTGGTCAAAAAAATTTACCAGGTTTGAGACTTGGTGTTTGAGATCATTTGAATGAACTTTATTGGAATTTTTTTTAAATGGAAATTTTCTATTATTAAGGAATAAACCTTGTTAAAATAAATCATAAGTTTTTTAAATTATTATTGTTTTAAATCATTGATAGAAATACCTAAATTTGGTCTAATTATTTTGGAATTCGATCGTGATTAATTGGTTTTTTGTCTTTTTATTGTTAGGAAATGCCTCCTAAAAGAGATCTTCTAAATACAATTGTGGAAGTTGTGAGATAGGTTTTGAAGAAAAATCCTTCGGTGGACCCTTATTTGGTAGAATCTATAATCCAAAATATTCAAACTTTGGGTCAATCAGGAGTCAGGAACTCAGAATGAGTAATGGATCTTGCCTAAAAATTTACAAAGCAGCATCCACCAGGTTTTCATGGTAATATGGGAACATGGGAATTTTAGGAATGTATTGAGTATATTGATAAGATCGTAAAATTTTGTAAATACTATTGGGGAATCTAATGTGGGTTTTTTCATGTATATGTTTAAAGGATTTGGAAGTATATGGTGATACTTTATTGTGAAATCTAAGTTGCATGAGGATCTTACATGAGATTCTTTCAAAAAAAATATCCAACCATCTGTTTTATCTTAATACATTACATGGGGAAAATATGTATGATTTTTTACCTTGGAGCAGGTAGAGTGTACCATTATGGAGTATTCCACCCATTTTTATTATTTAGTGCTCTTTTCACTAGAGTTAGTCACTAATGAATACCTAAAAGCTCTAAGGATTGAGTTGGGGTTAAGGGTCAATTTCAGTTGATAATTCTTATGTTCCTTACAACCTTTGTGGAGGTAATTGATAATAAAACTTTGGTATAGGCTGAAATATCTAGAAAAATAGGTTTGGGAGGAGATTCAGTTGGTACTGTCATTAGCCAGGATGCATCTTCTGTCCAGATAAGGAAGTGAAAAGGTAGCTGGTTTTCATCAAGGCTAGTTTTGCGGGCTTCATCTGGATAGCAGTAGGTTGTTTACTATAATTTTGGGTAGCCTATTCATATCAATCCTTATTATGTGTTTTCTCCCAATACTTATCATCATTGTGGAAAATATATCCATCTGAAATGTTTTTGTGATATGATGTTCCAAGGTAGTAAGTTTGGATCCACATTCACCAAGGGATTTTAGGTTCATATCGATGCTTCCAAGGGTGGTGGGTCATATCCTTAGGATATGGGGGATGTTCATGTGGAAAAGATATCCAAGGGGAGATGAGACCAAATGTATTTATGTGGTGGAATATGTACTAGAGGAATCTGAAGCAGGTTCAGCCACAGCTAGAGGTACGGTGTTTATTTCATCTTCTATAGTGTAATCTTTATTTAATATAGGTTCTACTCATTCTTTTATATCATTAAATTTAGGTGATGTATTGGGTTTATTTTCCAATATTATGTTATTACTATTGAATTTTTCAATGCATTTGGAAAGAGGATTAATAAGGTTTCAAGTACCCAACATATTTAGTGATGATTATAGACCAAGTGGTGGAGTGGGACTTCTTGGTGATCAATATTGACATATTCAACTTGATTATTTCCAGGGATTACATGATAGTTTTTAAAACCTACATATACTATTATCATCGTCGGGTTCCATTTCTATCTTTCAATGGGGTCACTCATGTTTTTCAGGGTGAGTGGGACTCTATATTGGGAAGGGTGGGGCCCATTGTTCCTTGTAACGAGATAATCTCATGTCAGTTATCAAAAATGTTTCTTGATGTTTTTTACCCTTGTTTGGGCAATCATTTACTTTTAGTAGTGTGTGTGTATACCATGAGGTATTTCTGAATGATTTTTTTAGTTTACCACTATAGAGATAAATTGAGTTTACTATTGGTCTGCTCCCTAGCATGATTCCCATTTCTATGTCATCTTACCATATGGTGCTTGATTAGTTGGTGGAACTTATAGCCTGTCTTGAAAATATTGAGGATAAGGGATTCATTCATCCTAGTGTTTCACTTTGGTATTTTCCTATCCTCTTTTATAAGAAGTAAGATTAGAGCCTTATACTTTTTCATTGATTTTCAGAAGTTAAATCATGTGACCTTCAAGAACAGATATCTATTTCCTAGGATTGATGACATCTTTGATCAGCTTAGAGGGGCTTGTTGGTTTTCAAAGATTGACCTATGGTCAGGGTGTCACTAGTTAAGAGTTTGATAATAGGATATACCTAATACAATGTTTAGGATCTTGGATGGGAAATTTTAGTTTCTAGTTATTCCATTCTTACTAACTAAGTCTCCAGTACTATTTATGGATTTCATAAACTGGGTCTTTCATCAGTTCTTGGAATCTTTTTGTGTGGTGTCTATGGATGATATTTTGGTTTACTCTAAGTCATAAGAGGATCATATGGACTATTTGGATATCATTCTTAGAAATTTTAGGGTACATTATCTCTATGGTAAGCTTTAAAATGTGATTTTTTCATTCAATGAGTAATGTTTTTGGGGAATTTTATATCTGAGATGGGAATGTCAATGAATCCTAAAAAGGTATGGGCAGTAATTTCCTGGGAACATCCTAAAAAAATTAATATCTAAAACTTGTTTGGGTTGGATTGTAATTACAGGCATTCTGTTTTGGGATTCTCCAAGATTTTGTCTTTGATGATAACTTTAACTCATAAGGGTGTAAATTTTTATTAGAATGATAAGTTTTATATATCTTTTGAGGAACTAAATGTGAGATTAACTTAAACTCTAGTTTTGATTCTTCTATAACCATGTATAAGTTATGATGTTTTCTATGATGCTCTAGGAATAGGTTTATGGTGTGTCTTGATATAGGGGAGAGAGGTGGTAGCCTATGCCTCTCGATAGTTACACCCTCATTGGAATAAATAACCTACCCACAATCTTGAGTTGGTGGGGATTATGAATGCACTCAAAATGTGAAATCACTAGCACTTTGGGGAATGATTTATAGTATATTCTGATCATAAAATCTTGAGGTATATTTTCACTCAGAGGGATCTAAACTTGTGACAGGTATATTGGGTGGATTATCACCAAAATATTTATTTTGATATTTCTTATACTCATGGAAAAGGGAATGAGGTCGTTTATGTTCTAAGTAGTAAATTACTAATGCATGCAGTGAAGGAATTAGTGGAAGAGTGGTACTTCATGAGTTTGTTTGTTGAGGTAAGATTTGGAATAGAAGAAGATAGTGGGTGAGTATATATAGGTTTGATAAATGATGAATTTTAATTTAATGAGAAATTTTGGCTCAAGCAGATGTATGACTTTGAGTTCTAGAGATTTATTAAAATACCTTATGGTGGGAAGACCTCGGGTGACTGGTCTCAGTCTCACAATGGTGCTTCGGGTTTTTGAAACATGTTGGTTGTTTCTTTTCCCCTGAGGTAGGAGTTGATGGATAGTGGACACCATTATTTTTGGTCTATACACCCAAGTACAACCGAGATGTGTCATTATTTGAGATGTTAGTATTAGTGAACAAGGATGAGATAGTTGATTGTCAATTTTGTATCATGATGTCTTACTTTTCAAATAATTAATGTGAAACACCAGATACTACAATTTTGTTTCATCCCTTACCATTCCTATTTGGAAATGGGATGATATTTCATTGGATTTAATCATTGGTTTACCACGGAATATTAGTGGGAATTATGTGATTTGGGTGATCATTAATCGACTCATGAAATCAACGTGTTTCCTATCTATCAAGGAGATGATGAAGGTAGAAAAGATTTAGGATTTTTAGGTACAAGATGTCATGAGACTTCATGGGGTTCCCTCTATGGTTGTTTTTGATAGGGAATTGAACTTCACATCTAGGTTTTATAAAAAAATTAGGATTTTATGGGTTCCCGATTTAAATTGAAAACAATATATCATTCGTAGATGGATGGAAATATATAGGGAGCTATCCAAGTTTTTAAGGATATTTTTTGGGCTTGTATGCTTGATTTCGATGGTTCTTCTGAAAAATATTTTCCTTTAGTCATTTTTTTCTATAAAAATAGTTATCAGGCCTTAATCAAAGTGGTACCCTTTAAGGATTTGTATGGGTGTCCATGTAGATCTCCCTTTCATTGGGCAGATTTGAGAGAGCGGTTTTTAGTTAGGCTGAGTCTTTCATAGGAGACGACGGAGAGGGAGCAGTTGATTTAGAAGAGACTGGTCATGGTATAGAGTCATCAAAAATATTATACAGACTATCTTCATCATTTTATGGAGTTTAAGGTTTGTGATTGGGACTTTCTTATAGTTTTACCTTGCTTGGGAAATCATCGGCTAGGTATTCAGGGTAAGTTAGAACTGAGGTTTTTGGGGCCCTTTGATATCATTGGATGATTGGGAAAGGTAGTCTATCAGTTGTAATTGTTATCTCATTTTACTTCTAATCATGTCATGTTTCATGTTTCATAGATGAGGAGGTATCAACTAGATTCGTCCCATGTGATTGACTAAGAGGATGTTGATGATGAGATCTGCATCACTGAGGTTGTACAGCTAGCTCAGATTTTGGATCACCGATAGATGGTAAAATATAGTAAAATAATTCCTTTGGTCAATGTATTATGGAAGTGCAGACATGATATCCATGAGATGTGGGAGTGATAATTTTTTATGAGGTAGATGTGGCCTTCGATTTTTGTGAGTCTATAATATTGATGACTTTTAGGGGATATAAAGCATTTATAGTGGGGATATTTTGACACCCTATTACCTTCTTCCAGATATTCTTTGTCTTTTGTTTTTTGTATCTATTTTTGTTTGGGTGAATTGAGGGATTCTTGGTAATATAGAGCCTTTATTAGGTAAAATGACCTAATGTTTTGCGATGTATGTTTTTTTGAGTTAATTTATTCTGGGTATAAATGTATAAATGGATTTAGAGGGTGATCCCTGGGACCAGAGGACCTTGAGTTTTGGTTCAGAGGCTTTCTACAAGAAACGTGGCTAAGTACAGCCTGCAATCCACACTCACATCATGAATATGTTTCATGTTGTGAATATTTTTTTGGGAAGATGTCCTGAGTCTCATGCAAAGAATGTTAAGTTATAGGCTATGAAACCATTACATGATGTGAAAATGTATATTATGATTAAATTTAATCCTTGTTTATGCCTTTTTTGGTGTATCTTTAATTTATTGGATTTATCACCATGAAAGGGATTCATGATGTGAAATTATCATGTATGATGGTTTTAAATGCATTGTAGTAATGAATCTTTATCTATTCAGCGTACAAGATTCCCTCTCAAACCCTGCAGTAATTTATGGTTATTTTGGGTGATCCCTTTTCTTACGGATTTCCCTCTTCAACATTTTACTCACATGGTGGTTTCACTGTGTATCCCTAGTAAGCGGTGTTTTTTCTTCTTCATTTCCATTGGTCATGGAAGTGGTGTTATCTATGTTGGTGTTTTCTATTCATGATTGATTGGTGTTTTTTTCTATTCCTTTTAAGTTTCTTATCATCCATTGTCTTTTTAATGCCAATCCATGGTTCTTTATCTCCATTGTTCAAGGTAGATAGGTTTCCATTTCTGTTCAGGTAGTTGTATCTATATAAGTGTTTGTAATTCATGAATTGTGATATTTTCTTGCTAAAATGGATTAGATTTGGTGAAAAGGGATTAATTAAATACGATCATGGTTTTAGAAATGGTTTTGAATAAAATTAGTGCATTGGGAACCTTGGTGTGTCCGTAAATGGGAATAGGTGACCCTAGTGTGTGTGGAACCACTAGGGGTTACTTTTGTGATATCAATATAATGTGGTAGGACTCTATATTGGTTGGAACCAACTTATTCCTAGTTTATGATTCTTTTATGTATAGTATGTATTCCCATAGTCTAGGTCCCAAATAGTGTTCTTTATCTTTTCTACATTGTTTATCATATTATGTTTATTTCATTGATATTTTCTCACATGTTTCATTTACCAGATTTTGATTTATACCTCATATAATCCTAGATTTGGAGAATATGGTATGAATTTATGCAAAATAAAGGGGATATTTACAAATGGTTTTATAAAATAAAATCATTTATAAACTAGATTCTTATTTTAAATCTAGAACTAGTGCATTCTTGATATTATATTTTTTATAGATTCTTTGGTGGTATCCTAGGTTCTTTTCTCACACCGTATTTTTTCTTTTGGGAGGTTGTAGACATTGTTTTATAGGAATTAGTGAAATTGAAGTAAATCATGTAGTATAACAGGTTATCTTGTCAGCTTTTTCCTTCATAGAGGGATGGTTTGGAGGTAATCGATGGTCACATGGAGATTTTTTGGTGTTGTTTGACTCTTACTCTTCTGGTTTAGCTTGTTTAGCTTGGGTTGTATGGATCTTGTTGTGTCTCTTTATTATACTTTTTACTCTAGTTGTATGTCATGTTTTGGTCAAATTCATGACTTATTTCCATTATCTTTATTTTACCACACCACATGGTAGAACACCTTGGGTGACTTGTCTAGTTGACTTGTGTTGGTTCGTTACATCTATTCCATCAGATGAGACGTGAAAATATCAATTGTTCATATATGTGGACTACTACCTCCACACAGTGATACAATTCATTTTCCATAAACATATTTCATGTATGGTTATTATGATAGGTTTAATGTTTATACTTTATATTTATGAAATAATTATTCTTCTATAATAGTAATATCATATCTATCTTACTATCTTTTAATCTATTGGAAAACAATAATGTTGTAAGTACATACTTGTGAACTACCACCACCACAAAGCGATGTGATTGATTTTTTTATTCCACTTTACATGTATAGTAATAAGGATATATATAATGAATATATATTAAATAAATGATATAATTATTATTATATAAATTTGAATTAATATTTACCTTTTTTGTTCCCTCCATCAAAAATTGAAAACAATGTTCATGTGTGTGTATGGCTAACTGTCTCCATGAGCAGTGTAATTCATTTTTCTAACTCTAACTTTTATGAATGTATATAAATATGTATATAATGAATATATATGATATTTAAATCGTGGATAAAATTTTGGAGATGATGGAACTATGATAAATTTACAATGATTGGAAAAACTGAATCAAAATTCTCTTGAAATATGAAAGAGTTAACATTAAAAAATAATGATTTTAAAATCAAATTATTACTGAATGGATATTAAAGCGTTATAGGGGGATAATATATGATATTATAAGTATTAAAATGATTACTTTATAGAATTTTAATATATTTAAATTTCATGATCTAAATCTAAATAATCTCATTAATTTTCCTATACTTGGTTTATTTATATACAATAAATTTTCTCCTTTCATTTTCCTCTCTTTAAGAACTCAGGATACCAAAAGAATGTTTTGAATAAAAATCAACTTTATTTCTATATTCTGTCAAAAATACTTTTTCTTCCATGTACATATTTTCACTAAAATGTTTTCAAGAATGTTTTGATATTATTATATGATTTTTTTCAATTCATTTTCACCCATGTTTTACTTTAAGAAAAGGTTTTAAAATTAATCTTCTTGTCATTTTCTGAATGAGGAAATTTTTGATATTTTTAATGAAAATGTGAAAGGAATATTTGTTTTAACATACATGGAATGAATGGAATTTTACACCACTATGAACACTCAATGTTTTTAATATTCCTTTTAAATTTTCTAAGGTTATTTTTAAATAAAATAATTTCTTCAATATTTGGTAAATTTTTAGATTTTAAAAAATTAATTTCAAAATGAAAAATTTATGTTCCTCAATAAACAATTTATATATATTTTAAATGTATTTTTATCTAAGATGTCGTCCTTTGATGTTACTTGTGATTTATGGGGGATATAATATAATCATACCATCTAATTTATTTCTTTGTATGGATTATAATTATGATGATTTAAGGATGATTCTATGAAACCTATTTATTTTACATGGATTAAAAGTTATGAAACCTATTTATCTTATATATGTTATCCTATAATAAAATGATGAAATTTTTTATGAAACTAATTTATTTTTAATGGATTATGATATCATGAATGACTTATGATCTTTTTTCACACATATGTATGATTTTCATTATGTCATGGCCGACAATAGAATTATATATCCCTATAATGCATTGCGTAAAGATGGATATCTCATGAGATAATTAGGACTATAATGAGGAGTGAACCTAGTTAAGTAAATGACTCTTCCCACTATAATAGTATTTGGAGTGAACCTTGACTAATACTATGGTTTAGAGAGTAAACCCAATTCACTATGATTGTCTTGGTATTGTTCCTTGACTATTAAGAAAATTATTTTCTATGCTTATGTGTATGACGCAAACTTATCTCTTATTCCAATGTTATACTCTCACGGCTCATGTTCTTTAATTCCTTTATGATTTGTGTATTAAGAACTACCAAGATTTATGTCATGACTCAAGATTATGATCTATGATATACGGGGTAAGGTTTTCAAATGTTATACTCATTTTCACATACTCTTCTTCACATGTTATGTTTAATTAATCATTGATATCTCCCTTGTTTACCCTTACTAAGAATCAAATATCACCTTTTTTAAGTTCCATTTCCCTGAATTATGAAGAAAGTATTATGTATGATATTTCTAAGATGGGTTATAGTTATGAAGAACTTAATGGAATATGATCTAGTTCACTTATGAACCAGGTGTTTATGTATCAAAGTTTCCAAAGATACTCGACCTATATGATTATATAGTGGATTGTAATTTTAGGTATTTAATATTTAACTAATAATATGTGATATTTATATATGAAAAGTAGGTTTCACTATATCACATTCCCTAAAAAATAAATAATTAAATTCTATAACATGGATACCTCACATACACATTCCATGTAGTTTCATAAACTCCTTCAGTTATCCTAAAAAATTATATCTTATGAAATTATTACTCCTCATTTATGATATTACCTTTGGTTTTTAATTACCTTGATTGGATACTATAAGAGACTTTATTGGACTTTCTGGATAACTTTTTTTCTTCTATTTCTAACTTTTACATTATTTTTCTATCTACATAGCACAAGAACCCATAAATCTTATGCATAGTTTATCTATTTTCAATACATTATAATATCAAGTAAACTTTTTCTGAACTCATTATTATTGAAAAAAATCCACTGATGATAAACTTAATTAATTATTTATCCACAACAAGTAATATGAGAAATATTAAGTATCTCAAAATCATTATCATATCCAGTCATATTGAATATCATACCCAACAATATTGATTATATGAGTAAATATTAAAATTTCTTTGGTCATTTTGAATTTAATTCCTTTCAAACCCTAAGAGAATCATTATATGTTTCATAAGCATCTTGATTCACCTATTGAAAAAATTCGAAACTTGGTTACTCATGAAGTTTTTTATCCAACACATATAACTTTTCTTAAGTTAGTGTTCTATGGATTTACTTACATAAATATTCTCCCTTCAAAGGATTGATCTTAAGGTTAACTTTAATGAATATGATGTTATTATCTATGAAATAATCTTTTATTAGATGACTATGATTTTTTATTACCATTTAATAAATAATTTTATTAAATATTCTCCCACTAAAAGGTTGACCCCTATTAAATTCATCATATCCATTAGTGGGCCAAGATCATTGTTTCACTAAGCAACGAGTCCTCTAGGATGTTCATATCACCACTTAGCTATTTAGGTAGGGCATCATCTCAATCATATTATATATTTCTCTTAGACATTTAAGGATAAAATTCTTTTACAATCCATCATATGGATATAATAAAATCTATCCATATGGTATTATAACTTTTAGGGTTTCCCAGCTGAGTATTACCCAAAGAAATTTCAAAGTATAGGCTAAAAAAGACAATCCAGGACAAAACTAACCATTGGATGATCCAGGTTCGCCCATTACATTCTTTACTTATAATGTAATATCCATGTGTACCCTTATTTTAAAAAAACTACCTGATTGTATTATTGAGTGCTTCAAAAGTTCCACTTTGGAAAGAATCTAAAACTTAGTATTTTTAGGGGATTTAATCTCACCAACTTGTATCATATTTATACCCATGTGTATTTATGATTCTAAAATTTTAGTTTTGTAATTATATTAACTCCACAAAATCAATATTTTCAATCCATATTGAGGTGTAACTTTTTAAATAACCCACAATTTGGTGTTGTTAACCCAAATATCAGATTAAAAAATATTAAAACTTATCCAAATGCAACATATGAATATGGTATATGAAGAGATAATTTAAAGATTTAAAATTTCATGATATTGATAATCTATACATGATTATACATGGATCCACATATAGTCAACCATCATTTTTATTGAATAATTAATTAGCCTCTAGGCTAGGGAGAAGTCTAAACCAAAGTCCCTCAACTCAGGGATACTTTACTCAAGAGAGAATTAAATGCATAATAATTATGAAACCTAATATGAAAAATTTATGATCAATAAATAAATCAGTACTAATAACCTAAATAAAAAATTAGGATCAGGGTTGATGAAAACTAAATATTATTTTGGTGATCCTATCATGTAATTAAATTATTAACAATTTCATAAGAAATAGTTTAACATTTTAATCTAAAGCATACACATATTCGTAATTTAAATAATTTAAAACTATGAATAAATAATAGAATAAACTTTAAATAAATTAACATTAAAAATATTTAAACATGAGACACCAGTAATGATTTATTCATAAACAAAATCTTCAGTTTATATCATATACATTTTCACAAAAACAATCCCATTAAGAAAAGTAGTTTTGATATCCATTTGATATATCTCATAATAAAAAATGATCTACTATGGTGATAAATATCTAAATGAACTCTATTATCACTATAGGGTAATAGGATTGTTCATAGTCAATACCATGATTTTTTTGTAACCCTTTTCTATTAGGAAATATTTATAGGTAGACACTCTATAATACATTTCATTTTTCTTATAGATTTCTCACTTGAACCTTGTGGGTCTTACCCCTTCAGGTGCATTCGCAATGCTCCAAACAAGGTCAGTATACATGGATTCTATATTATATTACATTTGTTTTAACCATTTCTTTAAATCAAGACTCTAAATGACCTCATAATAAGAAGTAGGTTCATCACCTATAAATGTTACATCATCATCATTCACCATAAGAAATAAATATCTCCTAGTTTCTTGATGAACCCTATCAAACCTTATAGGTTCTTATGTAACTTGAGTCATTTATTCTTCCATAAATATTTATGGTATCGGTTTAACTTCCATATCAGGATCACTTCCTAGTTGTTGGTGTTGAACATCTACAATTTTTACTTTCCTCCCATTAACACCTATACATCTATATTACTTCTCATGAAAAGAAGAAAATTAATACAGAAACACTTTTTTTAGTAGCATTGTAGAAATAGTATACCATAGTTTCCATATAATAATAATAAAAATTATATGATTTGGGGCCAATATTATCGGAATTAAATTGTTGTTTGAGTCTTTCATTGCCCTAAATACTCATGAAATACATTTTGGGATGTTTATGATACCATATATAATATGGTGTCTTCATAACTATTTTAGTGGTAACATTGTTTAATAAGAGTGAAGCAGACTCTAGAACCTAACCTGATAATGTAATATGATGGTAACATAGTCTCATAATCAATTAAACCATGTCCAAAAAGTTATTATTCCTCCTTTTAGATACCCCATTCCATTACGGTGTTCCAAGGGGGGTGAGTTGTATATAATTCTTCAACTTCTTATATGTTCTATGAATTATTGGTTTAAGTATTCACCACCTAGATCTAATCGAAGAATCTTAATGTCTTCAAACCGCATTAATTTGAAAATTTTTACACAACCCAAAATTTTGTGTTATTTAACCAGAAATAGAATCCAAATATATTCATATATAACCTAATCCATATCATTCATAAGGCCCATAAGCTTTTCATGTAAATTCATATGGTTATATGAGATTGACAATCTCCACATAAGTAAGCCCAAAGCAGTAGATAGAAAAACCCCTTAACATTTCCAGAGAAAATCAAAATCCTTTAGGCCAGTGGGTAGTCTAAGAATAACTCCCACTCCATTGGAAGACTTGAATCAAGAGATAATTCAATTCATAATAATTCTAACACCTAATATGCATAAACTATATTCAATGTTTTTAAGTTTATTACTCTAAAAACAAATCGAGGACATAGTAGATGAAAACTAAATTTTATGGCATCATACCTATAATGAAATTCAAGGATCTATTTCCTATAATCAATTTATTACATAAATTTTTCACACAAAATATTCATATTTCTTAAACAATTTACTGAACATGGATATTAAAGGAATTAACAAATAAAGAAACATTGTATTTATTTTCCAAAACATGATTAAAAAATATGACCTATTTTAAATTTAATTTTAGCTTGAAAATATCATATTATAATGTATAACACTTATAATTTATAAAAAAAAATTAAACCATAAGAAAATTTAATAAAATTTAATTTTTTAAATGTATTCCATTACCCTTACACGGGAGCCCATTTTGCATATGGTTTTTCTGAATGACCCTTATATGTAACATTCTTGCATAGGGGTAACCTAAATTATTCTTATGATGCATAAGGGTAATATTCCATGACCCTTACACAGAGAACTTTGCATAATTGTAGATGGAACTAACCTTTTTGCTACATCTTCTAGGTAAAGGTAGACTGGGATTACCTTTATATTGAACCATTTGTATAAAGGTAAATTCTGATGGCCTTTACATCAAACCGTCTTTATAAAGGTAAAATGTTATTACCTTTACAGAGACTCATCTTAATTTTACATGAGTTTGTAGGGATTCTATATATGGGTAATTAGATGATGACCATTACACCGCCCCTTATGATATATAAAGGTAACTTATAAAATGTTTTATTATGTTTTTTTAATATGTTTTTCATTTTTGTTTTATTAAAAAACCAATTATTCAAACATAATTATTCCTTGAATAAAAAGGATTTGATACCACTATTGGATTTTGAGAGATCATCCCATGAACCATGGCAGTAGAAGAAAACCCAAAAATAGCACAATTTATCTTCACGAAATCAATATGTAAATATTATCATAAATGTAGCATAAATATATCATGTATTCAATGGTGTTCATTTTATTTTTTTGATGGAATATGGTGGGTTTAGATCACCAAAGTAACTAAAAAATCCTCATTACTCTGAGAGATTACACTAGACTTTGGATTCACAATTGAATCATGAGGATTATCATACACCATAAGGGGTATTATCACCTTCATTGTATGTGATAAACGATGCTATGAGAAGGAAGATATATTTGACTATTTTCCATGAAAGCGACAATATTCCTAATAAGTGGGATTATTTCCCTTTATATACCCATATTTTATGCTCCTCATTTATAGAAAACATATCAACCGCATGTAATGATTAGATGAATTATTTTCTACTAGGAAAATACATTGAACTCTTTAAATAAATTTGCAGGAAATTTAATCCATTCATAATGATAAAACCATGTAGGTAGGAATGTGTAAAATTAATGCATCATATTCATGTAAAATATTAATGTAGAGGTAGTCGATCATGGAATCCACACACACCACCTAGGCATGGTGCTTCATATTTAGTGTTCGTCCAATACCCAGGTGGGATCATGATGTATGTTTATGATATATCCTGAAGACCTTTATATTTGTGATATCCTATTTGGGAAAAAATGGATGGTTGGGGTCTGAATCTATGTCTAATATGTGATATTAGTGAGGAGATTATGACTAATTATATAATAGTATTTTGTTATATATGATATATATGGTTATGGGGATGATGATTTGGAATACCATGGTGAATGTACGATATGTGGTAGTGATTGTGTGAGTTGGTGAGGGGTAAATACTTAAGGGTGGACACTCAGTAATATAATTGGATTCCCTAGGGGTAGATAATTTCCCAACCTATATGTGTTTTGGTGGGAGAGATTCCCTGATAGTTGAAACCCAAAGAATCAACAAGAATCCTTATAGGTGAACAACAACTCAACCAGTGGATGTAAAATTGACAAAAAGTTACCAACATGGTGATAACTACTTTTCGATCATGATTCTATACTGAGTTTATTATTAGTGGATATATACATATTGATGGTAGTGGTATAGTGAGTTCCCTTCAAGTAGATAACTACTTTGTGGTGGTGGTGTTATAGTGAGGTCCCTACAGGTGGAAAAATATTTGATGATATTACATTGAGGTTCCTAGGGGTGGAAAGATTCTTGGTTTTGGATATAGATTAGCAGTGGTTTTGAGATGACATATGTTAGGTAATATAAGAAGTGATGGTTATGTACTAAGGAGTGGAAGTGGTTTAGAAGTGATGTTTATGTGGTTTGAAATGGAATTGGATGATTAGTTTACTCTTGGGAGATTATTGTTGATTAATTGTTTATTCCATACATGGATGTATTATCATGATTTATTCACATGTAAACCTGAGAGTTATGGGTAATAACTTAATAAGTATATTTATTATAAGGCCCCAGCCTTAAACATTACATAACCTTGATTTTTAGTCAAGAAAGTACTTTTTTCACTTTAAGGATCTATTTAGGTTTATAGTTTTAGATAATTAGGTCATAACTCATACCTTAAAAACATAAAATTATAAATTGGACACTTCCAATTAGTATCCATTTCACTTATAATATAAAACTTTTAAAATAAACCATGATTTATTTTCATGTAAAATCACAAAAACTTTCAAATTAGCTTCTTCCTTTCCCTCACCCATCCTTAAATCCTAATAAAATAAATTAAAAACATAGGAAGAGCACAAAATATTTGTAAGGGATTAAAAAGTAAGGAAAATATTATTTTAGTGAATATGAGAAAATTCATATAAATTTTACCTTTATCTTCAATGTTTTTTGAGAATTTTAAATAAAAAAATTTAACATTAAAAATACACACCTTTTTTATCAAAGAAAATAATTAAAACTCATAGAAAGATATTAAAAACCCTTCATGGTAACTAAGACCCTAAAATTCATAACAAATTTTAAACCTATGTCAAAAGTAACATAATCCCAGTTAAATTAATAGGAGAAACCCTTTGGTATCTCCCTCCTTATTTCCTCTAAATATAAGGAACATTACACAATACATTAGAGTGCTATCTAGGAGCACCCATTATTTAAGCTATAACCGGATCACCCAATGCTATCTGGTCCACCCCATTATATAAAACATAATGGTCTCACCCAAGGATATTTATGACTAACCATCATATAATTCTCAAGTACTATTATATGAATAAAAAAAATCATGATTTCACTTTTTAAAAATATATTTAAACTCATAAATAATAACTTTTGGATATCAAAATACCCTTTTCTTTTAAAAAACAATTTTCAATAAAGATACACACTTTTATTTTGAAAAATAATTTTAAGTACCAAGATACCTAAAAATGAAAATAGGATTTTTCATTTAAGAAAAAATTTAAGATTGAAAAGGAAGCATGGATTCAAATAATAATCACGGGGACAGGAAGATCATCATTGTTGTTCTGTTTAAAACATGTAAAAAGATTAATTTAAAAAAAATGAAAATAAATTATAAAATGTAATTTTTAAATATTTTATGTACATATAAAACCATTAATAAATAATTTTAAAAAACTTTACATGGAATATAAATAGTTAAAAGGAAAACTTTAACTGATGATTATTTTTAAAAGAAAAGTCTTGTATCACTTGGGAAACAATTGAATCATAAAAACGATTAAATAATAACATTAAAGAAAACATTAAATATCATGAGAATAGAAAAATTGATGATATAACATGTAAAATGGGATGTATATACACCTTATAAAATAATATATATTCATAACATCAAAATTTTCCTCAATGAAAAGAAATTGACGACGAAGTCCCTTACCTTGAGTCTAATTCATCACGTGTGACATTATATTCTTGAATAATAAACTTATGTTAATTATTTAATTTATTGAGAAACATTTTAATGTTTATTATTAGTTTTATTTATCTTATTAAAAATTTATAAACAACTAATTAATTAATTATTTTTATTTCGATTGTTTTGACCATATTCAACTGATGTATCAAAACAAACTTTATTAAGTCAACTAAGGTCAGTGAGGTCATTATTTAAACATATAGATAATAATAATAATGAAATAATTATCATATTTATACATCAATTATACTCTTAAATTCAATCATTAAATATGGTTATGAAAAATTAACCAACGTTGTGATCATAGAGATGATAGGATGTACGTACGCATGGGTAACATTTCTATTTTTCAATGATCATTATAGAATGAAGGGAAGAACAATTTATCTTCATATAATGATAATTATATCATAAATACCATATTATTTAATTTTTTATACATATATATATCATTCTTGTGATGTGTTAATGAAAAAAAAAAGAATCGCATCGCTTCGAGGAGGTGGTAGTCCACACATTCATGAATGATGGTATCACTTTTTTAGTGTTTGAAATTATTAGAATAAAATTATATATTATATTTAAAGAAATATAATTATTTAATTAATGTCATTATTATTTCATTTATATCATATATATTCATTTTAGTTACCCTTATTACCGTTCATGTAACATGTTTTTGAAAAACGCTTCGCATTGCTTCGTGAGGTGGTAGTTTGTCGTACACACGAGTAACATTATCATACCCCCTACAGTATGAAATGTAAACAAATGTATATTATATAATGAATACATAAGTATAATTATGTTAAAAATATAATAAATATAATATATTAAAATTATTTCCATTATTATTCCCAACCATGATAAGTGGTAATGGGAAAAAACGACATCAATTCATGAGGCGGTAGTTCACCATACACGCGAATGATGATTTCATAACACATTTGATGGAAGTGTGCATTTTATTGGTCATAACCTTAATATAAAAATATATTATTATATTTAGGATACTAAATTTATTATATAATAATCTTATAAGAATAATTTAAGGGGTTGGAGAAAGAAATAAAACAAAAAACGCATTTTGATGAACATTGCCACTTCTTTGGGTAACTCATTTTGGTTTGCATTGAAGGACTTACTTGATTGGGTTTCTACACAAATTAAAGGTTATATGATGTGTTTAGGGAAGTATAGAAGCTATTTGGGTAGTTATTTGGAAAAAAAATTTTGAAGGTGTGAATAGAGGGGGAGAGGTGGTGGCCTTTTATAAGTGGGGGAGAGGACATATTTGGTATTTTTCAAAATAAAGATCGGTGAATTCATGATTTTACAAACCAAAAGGCTCAAATAATTAAAATAAATATATAATATAAGACATATGGTCTAAATATGCCCATAAAATGGGTTTTTATGAGTTTATAGGTCATTTTGTCCCTTAATTTTAATGTTTATTCACATGAAAATCTCATTTTTTACCTCAATTATTGTGATTAATTTTAATTGTTTTCACTAATCACTTTGGTAAAAAAGAGAATTTAAAGTACAATAAATTATATATTATTATGATTCAAAATATGGATTCTATTTTTCCAAATTCAAAACACATAAGTGTTAATTTTTAATTTAAAATTAATCCCACATTCGTAGTGAGACAACAGGTTTTAATAAGAGTATTTGTTTATGAAAAGATCATTCTATATTAACTCTATGAATGATAATAATAATTGTATCAAACTCAGTTAATATTTATTGATATATATTCTACACATTTCATTCAAAATATTCCCCAGTAAGGATTATTTTAATCAATTAAAAAGGTGAAATATTATGCATTTTAAAACCCTTTTAGAAAAAACTCGTCTTTAAACCTAATAACAAAATTATATTAAAAAACAATATGAATTTTATTAAAAAGTAATTAATCAGATTAAATATAACTAAATAATACATAGTTTACATTAAAATATATTCAAAGCATATTTTTTCTCTTAAATTACTTAATTTATTAAAAAGAAAAAATTTCTTATAAAAACGGTATTTTCATTATTCACTGAAAAATCACTATTTTCCAAAAAATCACAAAATTTCAACCAGAGTAAATTTTGATATGCTAATTTCAAAAACGATATTAATTTTATAAAATTAAAATTCAAGAATTTTTAAATTAATCTTTTAATTAAAACCTTATAAGAAAAGGGTTTAATTAAAACAATTTCCATTTTTGATTAAAATATTATTTAATATTTTCATAACTAATATAACTATCTAATTCATGAAAATTATTTATTATATCACTAATTGGGTTGTTACATCCATCGCCTCTTTTATAAATTACATCCTCACAATTTTATTCACTTATTAAACATATAGGGATACCTTTCCCTCATAGCATTTTCAGATTCCCATGTTTCCTCTTAAACTATATGGTTTTTTCATAAAACATTAACCTGGTGAATCAACTTGTTCCACAACCCTTGCTCTCTGTGGTAAAGAACTTGAACCATTTTTTTCTTATAAGAAATATTCTCTTTCAATAAACTAATTTAGGGATTAATACATGAGATGAATATGGCACATATTTCATTAAAATTGAAACAAGGAATTCATTGTGTACCTAAGATAAACTCATTGGTAAGGACACTCAGTAGGAAACTGGTCCAACATTCTCTAGGATTTCATATGGTTCAATTAACTATGGACTTATCTTCCCATTTTTACTAAAACACATCACACTTTTCTATAGAGAAATTTTGATAAACACATGATCACCTACTATGAAAGAAATATATTTCCTCCAGTTATTCATTAATACTCTGAGATATCCTTATATTTCTTTGAATCTACTACAGCCTCTCAACCATTTACTCTACCAAATTTGGTCCCATCAACTTCTTTTCACCAAATTTGTCCCAAAAAGCAGGTTTCAGACACCGCTTTCCATATAATGCCTCAAATGGTTCCATCTGTTTACTGGAATGAACATTTTGGTTATAAGAAAACTCAACCAAATAAATAAGTTGATACCAACTTCCCTGGTAATCCATTAAACAAGAATGAATCATATATTCCATGTTTTTAATTACCTTCTCAGGATTTCTATCAGATAGAGGAAGAAAATCCATACTGAAATTTAATTCAATATCCAACGACTTATAAAGTCCTTTAAAAAATTGGATATGAACCTGGGATCATGATTTGATACAATAAATAGATAAAATCCATGTAAATTGAAAATATATTTTAGATAAAGTTTAGAAATCTAATCTAAAGAAATTTTATCTCAAATGGGAAGAAAATTTATATATTTAGTTAATCTATCAATAATAACTCAAATATCATTATTAACTTGAGAATTCCTTGGCAATCTTACCATGAAAACCTTTTATGTATTCTCCCATTTCCACTATGACACTAGAAAAGATTGAAGCATCCCCTTTTTTAATTTTTGTCCAAATTTAAACTAATTAAAATTCAAACAATTCACAGTAAAGTTAGCAAAATCTCTTTTTATTCAATACCACCAGTAATACTCTCAAAGTTCAATGTACATCTTAGTACTGCTTGGATGAATAGAAAATTGAGAACTATGATCTTCATTCAACAACTCTTTCATCAACTGGAAATTACAAGGCACGCGTAATCTTTTTACAAATCATAAAACATTTTTTTCATCAATATTAAAATCAGGAAACTTAACTATCTTAATGGATTCTACCATTTCCTACAAAAATGATCCTCCTTCTGATCTCACTTAATTCTTTTTGAAAAAGTTGATTGCACTAAACCCTAAAACAAAACAAAGGATTTCCCTGTATCCATAACTTCTAATTCAAAATTCAACAAATCAATAACCAAAGGTTCACATTCTAACCGTAACAAGGTTAATGTAGCATTACTTTTTTGAATCAAAGCATCGACCTCTTTTTTTCTTTTCTTAGATAATAATGAATTGTGGAATCATAATCCTTGATTAGTTCTAACCATATTCTTTATCTCATGTTCAATTATTTCTAAGTTAATATATACTTAAATTTTTTTTATTAGTATACTTTACTCTATAAAAATGGCTCCTTCTAATTTTTTTAAGAAAAAAAAGCATTAGCTAATTCCAAATAATGTGTAGGGTAATTTAACTCATGAGGTTTGAATAAATGTGGAGCATAATAAATTAAATCATCATTTTTCATTAGGATAAAACCAAGTCATTTCAAAGAACCATCACTATATATAATGAATTCACCATTTCTATAATAGAGGGTCAAAACTTGATCATTCACCAATCATATTTTTAAATCCTAAAAACAAATCATCACATTATTTTTTCTAGATGAACTTTAAATCCTTTTTGAGTTAACTTTTTTAGTGGGATATAAAACTAATAAATTTTTTCTACAAACCACTAGTTGTAACATGTTAATCCAATAAAACAATAAATCTTTGTGATATTTGAGGGAATTTTCTATTATTAAACAACCATTTTTTGTAGGTTTAACAATTATTACATATTTTGAAATAATATGTCCAAGTCAAGAAATTTTTTGTATCCAAAATTCACACTTACTAAATTTCCCATACAGTTTTTTTAGTTTTGAAAAATAACCCATAGGTTCCTTTCATGTTCCTATTTACATTTAGAATAAACCAAAATTTCATTAATAAACAAAAACACAAACTTATCCAAGTACATATGAAAAAATATATTCATAATATCCATAAATACAACTGGTTCATAAGATAACCTAAATGGAATAACTACAAATTCATAGTGACAGTATCTAGTCTAAAATGTAGTCTTAGGATTATTTTCTTCCTTCACTTTCAACTTATGGTACCCCGACCTCAAGTAAAACTACAAAAAATACTAATCTCCCTGAAACTAATAAAAAAATCATTGATATGTGGAAAAGGGTACTTATTCTTAATAGTGATTTTATTCAAGGATTTATAATCAATTAAAACTCTCATTGAATCATCTTTTTTAGCAAACAAGACAGGAGAACCCCATGTTGAAGTTCTAGTTTAGATGAAACCATTATCTAATAAATCATGCAATTTCTCTTTCAATTATACAAGTTCCACTTAAGATATTTGATAAGTGGGTTTAAAAATAGGCTTAGAATTATGAACTAAGTCAATAGTAAACTCAACCTCTATGTTTGGAATTACACTAGAAAAATCATCCAGAAAAACTTCCATGTATTCATTTATGATAGGTACATAACTAATTTGAAAAGTTTATTTATTTTCAATAATTTGAACTAGGTAACTTTCACTTCTATAGGTAATAAATTTTTCATCTTCTTAGTAAGTTATAAAAGGAATAAAATCCTTAAACACAACTTTCTTAGCACTGCGATCTATCTTATCATGATAAACTAAAATTCAATATATACCAAGAATCATATCAAACTATATTATCTTCAGTTAAACTATATTTGTAGGAAAGACCATCTTACTGATAACAATAGGAAGATTCTTTTAAAACCTGGTTTCTTTAATACTTCCACCCAGAGTTTTCACTAAAATTTATACCTTACTTTGATGAGGTGATATTCCAAATTTACTTTCAAATTTAACATAAATGAAGGAATGTAAACATACATATCCAAACAGAGTATTATAATATTTCAAATACAAAAGTAACATACCTTTCATTACTTTATTAGATAGACCAACATCAACTATTGTAGTATAAAATGACTTCACTCCACCTTTTTGTGTCTGATCATTATGATTTCCATCCTATTAAACTAACTTCGTACATGAATTATTATAATAACCCAAATAATTACAACTAAAACACCTCACCATTGGACAACTATCGTTTACCCCATTATTTGATTCTACGGGATTATTTTCTTTTCATTCACGAGATATATATATACAAACTTTCCATATCTGTAACACATCCCAAATCCTAAAAATCATTCCTTGTAATTTCATTTTCCACACTTGGAATATTTTTGGGGCTTACCTCTAAACATCTTAGCTTTTTGTTTTCCCATTTCCCACTACATTGACCTTTTCTTACTGTTTTCATCTTGAGGAATATAAGTGTCAGCAAACTCCATCTCAACTTTCTCAGTAGAACAAACCACTTTCTCATAACTTTTAAATTTTTATTTGTCCAAAGCTCTTCCAAAACTTAGTTTCAACCATAAGTAAAATATATTAATTATATTATAAGTTTTATAAATAAAATATTGTATATACGTGGACAATATTGTGAGTTTTTATTCATATGTAGCTACAGATTCTTTATCTTTTTTCCTCAGTTCCAGGAATTGTTTACCATCCTGAGTCAAAAAACCATAGGTAAATATTTATCAAGGAAAATACCCTTTTATTTTCTTCATTACAAGACATCAATATCATCTATATCTATATGATTCATAACCAAAGACAACCATCATTCATCTTCACCTTAAAAAAGAAAAATGGAAAGGGTTTCCTTTTGATGTTTTGAAGATCTTGTGACATCAAATATATTTTCCATAGAATTGATCCATCTTTTGAAAATCATGAGTTCATATGGTACACTAAAATATTGGGGATATAACATCATGAAATTATCCACAATAGACATTTTACTTTATGCTATATTGGGTTCATCTCTAACATGGATACCACCACTGTTTATACCCTGATTCAACTAATCCATTACTACAAAAAACTATTCTATTCCAATTCCAACAATCATGGGATGCTGATTTGGAAGGATATCTTCCTCTTAGTTCCTTCCCACTATTGCTTCCCCATTTACTCTATGGAAAAACATTCTAAAAAACATATTTTAGATGAAGTAATATGGTAATATTAAAATGTTTTATAATTTTAACTTGACCATAAGGTAAAATGCTTCAAGTTAAAGTTATTAATATTATCCTAACCTCTAAAGTAATCTAAACCATCCTATGATACCAACTATAAATCCTTATACATAAACATTACATAATCTTGAGTTTTTTTCAATAAATTAATTTCTTTCACTTTGATGATCTTTTCAGGTTTAGAGGATTAGTGAATTAGGTTATAAATCATACATAAAAACCATAAAATTATAAAGTGGACACTTCCAATTAGTATTCATTTCTCCCATAATATAAAACTTTTAAAATAAATCATGATTTAATTTCAGGGAAAATCTCTATGAATTTTAACTTGACTTCTTACTTTCCCTTGCCCATCCATAAATCCTAATAAAATCAATTAAAAATGTGGGATGATTACTAAAGATCGGTAAGGGATACAAAAAAAGGAAAGACATTAGTCCAGGGAATACATGAAAACTCATATAACATTTACCTTTATCTTCAATGTTATTTGAGTATATGAAATAAAACACTTTCACATGAAAAACACACAGACATTTTTTCTCAAAAAAATACATTAAAAATCCATAGTAAGATATTAATAACCCTACTTGGTAACTTAGAGAATAACATTTGTAACCCATTTTAAACCCATGTCAGAAGTAACTGGATACTAGTTTAATCCATAGGAGAAAAACTTTAGTAACTCCCTTATTTTTTCTTATTAATACAAGGAACATTACATAATTCATTAGAGAATTATCCAGGTGCACCCATTATTTAAGCTATAATGGGCTCACCTGGTGCAATCATAACCACCCCATCGTATAGTTGTAACAAGATCACTTGACATTATCTGGGCCACCCCATCATATAATTATCATGTACTATTATATGAATAAAACATTTTTATTCTTTAAATTTTTAAAAACTCATTTAAACTCATAAAAAATCACTTTTGGATATCAAAATACCCTTTTCTTTAAAAAAATAAATTTTCAATACCAAGATACCATTTTATTTTGAAACCCCATTTTCAATACCAAAATTAAAAAAAGGGAAAAGGGTTTTTCATTTAAAAAAATATTTAAACTTTCAAAGGAATTAAAGAAGAAAATAATAGTCAATTTGGAAGGAATATTCTTTGTTGTCATTACATTTAAAACATGTAAAAAAAGAGAGAAATATTTGGAAGGAAAACTTTAAATAATAATTATTTTTAAAAGAAAAGTCTAGTATCACTTTGGAAACACTTGAATTATACAAATCATTAATTAATAACATTAAAAAACTTTTATAATAATGATAATATATAAATTTAGGATATAACATGTGAAATTTGTTTTATATACAACTTATAAAATAATATAGGTGCATGACATCAAAATATTCCATAATTAAAGTAAATTGAGATTAAGACCCTTACCTTGAGTCTGCTTCATCATGTGTGTATTTATCTTATTAAATAATAAAACTATGTTAATTATTTAATTTCTTTATAACCCTTTTAATGTTTATTATTACTTTTATTTCCATTATTAGCAATTTATATACAAATACTTAATCAATTATGTTTAAGTCTAATATTTTGACCATATTCGGCTTATGTGTCAAAACTGAATTTAATAGGTCAACTAAGGTCAATGAGGTCATTATTAAAAAATATATAGAATAATAATCATGAAATAATTATCATATCTATAGATAAATTATACACTTAAAATAAATCATGAAATATGGTTATGAAAAATGAACCAATATTACAATCATGGAGATAGTAGGCCATATATATGCCTGAGTAACGCTCTTATTTTTCAATGATCATTATGGAAATAAGGTACGTTAAAATTATCCTTCCAAAATCATAATTATATCATAAATACCATAATAATTAATTATATATACTTATATATGTCATTATTGTTATATGTTGATTGAAAAATAAGAATCACATCACTTCGAGGAGGCGGTAGTCCACACATCCACAATTGATGTTATCACTTTCTCAATGTGTGGAATGGTTAGAAGAAAATGATATATTATGTTTCCAAAAATATATTTATGTAATTAATAGAATAATTATGTTATTTATATAATATATATTTATTTTATTTACCCTTATTACCTTCCATGTAACATGTTAGTGAAAAACACTTCACATCGCTTCATAAGGTGGTAGTTCTCCGAACACAGCAGCGACGTTATCGTATCCCCTATGGTATGAAATGTAAAAATGTTGTATATGATATAATTAATATATAGGTATAATTATGTTATAAATATATTAAATATAATATATAAATAATATGTTCACCATTATTCCTAACCATGAGAGGTGGTAATTGAAAAACGAACAACATTATTTCGTGAGGTGGTTGTCCGCCGTATACATGAATGATGATTTCAGAACCCATTTTATAGAAGTGTGTGTGTTTGAAAGTATTTAACTTAACATAAAAAAAACACAGTATATTTAGTATACTTAGGTTATTATATAATCATAATATAATAGTAATTTAAGTGGGTGGATAAAGAAATAAAACAAAAATGCATGTTGATGAACATTTCCTCTTTTCAGGTAAATTATATTGGTTTTCACCAAAGGACTTCTTTGGTTTGATTTATGCACAAATTAAGGATTATAGGATGATTTTGGAAAGTTTTATAAGTTATTTGGTTAGTTTTTGTCTGAACCAATTTGTTTTTTAGGTGTTAAGATAGGGGAGAGGTGGTGGCCATTTATAAGTGGGGGAGAGGACACACTTGGTATTTTTCAAAATAAAGTTAATTGAACCCATTTTTTAATTAAAAATGTTGTAATAATGAAAAACACTATATCTTAGAAGTTATATGGTATAACTGTGTCCATATAATTTGTTCTTGAAAAGTTTATAGGTCATTTGGATTCTTAAGTTTAAATTTTAGTCACTTGGAAATTTCATTTTACCCCATAATTGATGTGATTAATTTTAATTATTTTCTCTAATAACTTTGGTAAAAAATTAATTTTTCCTTAATAGAAATTATAAATTATGATAATTATAAATATTTAATCCATTTTTCAAACTCATTTCACATAAGTGCCAAATTTTAATTTTATATTAATCTCGCAGCCTTAGCGAGACAACAGGTTTTTAAGAAGAGTATTTTTTTAGGAAAATATGATTTTATATTAACTTAATAACTATTAATAATAATTGTCGAAAACTCATTTCATATTTATTTAAATATATTATATGTGTTTCAAGGAAAAAATACCCATTGGGGATTATTTTAATTAAAATAAAAATTTGAAATATTATGCACTTTAAAACCCTTTATAGAAAAACTCGTCTTTAAACCCAAAAACAAACTCATATTAAAAACCAATATAAATTTAATTCAGAAGTAATTAAATAGATTAAATATAACTTAATAAAACTTAGGTTACTTTAAAACATATTCAAAACATATTGGTACTCTTAAATTACTTAATTTATTAAAAATAAAAGACTATAAAAATCTGTATTTTCATTATTCACTGAAAAATCACTATTTTCCAAAAAAATCCCAAATTTCACCCAAAGTAAATTTTGATTTTATGATTTAAAAATTATATTCATTTTATAAAATTAAAATTCAAAAACTTATAAATTAATCTTTTAAATAAAACCTTATAAGAAAAGTGTTTAATTAAAACAATTTCCATTTTTATTTAAACAATTACTTGATATTTTTATAACTAATATAAATATATAATTCCTAAAAATGATTTATTCTATTATTACGTGGTTTGTTAAATTTATATTATTGATTTTTATTTACATAAATTTTTTTCAAATTATCTTGATATGATTTTTTGTGGTGTCGAGGGACCTTAGCTCCGGTCATAGGAGACTTGTTGGTGGAGGAATGTTATATTATTCATCAATTATGATTATAAATACATTAAATTAATTGTGTTGAGGTGTAGTTTTCATTTTTAAAGGGTAATTTATTCCATATATGTGTAAAAATATAATCTTGATGATATTCACCATCTCATAGACAATTCCACATGGGTTTAGGCTCTCACAATCTAACTCATTGCAGAAAGTGTGGACTGTAACAAGGATTTTTGTCAATGATTAAGAATAATACTTATTTGAAATACATGGATGAATTTTTTTATGGAATTGGTAATATAGTGAATGGTTTATACATTCTATATATGGATAATCTAATCTATAATATTAAATATAATAAGATCAATGTTTATTCTAACACCACTTATCTTTTTTCATTGTCACATTAGTCATATAAATGAGAAGTTTATTCAATGACTTTATAAGGATGGATTATTGGAATCATTAAATTATGAATCTTTTGATAAATGAGAATCATTTTTTTATAAAAAATGACTAGATAACCTTTTATTGTAAAATGTGAGATAAATATAAAGATATTAAATTTAATACATAAAAATATATTTAGTCCAATATATACACAAACAAGTGATAGGTATAGGTGAATTGTAACCTTTACTAATGATTTCAAAAGGGTAGTAAAAAATAAACTAGGAAAAAATATTAAGATTATTATATTAGATTGAGATGAATAATTATTGTGCTATTGGTCATCTAAGATATTGTGGAATTGTTTCACAACTCGCTCCTCCTAAGAAACCACAGTGTAATATTATATCTGATAGGAGAAATTATACCTTATTGAACATGGTTATATTGATTATGAGTTAATGTGACATTTATATATCATTATATAGATATTATTTAGAAACAACGTCATTCATACTAAACTACATTACATCTATGGTCATTATAGAGACACCATATGAGATATTGACTGGGAGGCATCCTGATTTTCCTTTTATGAGGATTTAAGGTTGTAAAGAATATATGGGATGTTTTGCTTCTAAAATACTTGGCCCAAAATCATAGAAATGTATTTCTTTTGTTATCACAAGAACAAAATGTGATATAATTGTTATAAACCTTCTAAACACAAAGTCTTTGTTCACTAACATGGTGTTTCCCTTTAGAAAGATCACATTATTCATGGTGCTAGTGTGAGGAAAGTTGAAATTAGATAAGCTCAAAACTAAAATAAAAATAGTTCCATAGATGGAAAGTGTTCTAGCTCCACAAGTTTTTAGGGAAATAGAACTAACTCAGGTTACATAAGAACCTTGAATTTCTAGTTGTATTTATCAAAATCCCTAGAGATATGGATTTCCTATGAAAAATGATGATAAATTGAGTTTCAAATAGGATGAATCCAAAACTTATCAAGAGACCATTGAGAGTTATGATTCGAAGAAATTATTATATACCATGACATATAAATGGAATTCATCTAAACTAACTAGGTTTGGAACTTAGTGTTTGTTCTTTAAGGGGTGAGACCTATAGGTTGTAAGTGGGGTTTTATAAGAAAAATGATATGGTTGGTAGAGTGTTTGTCAATAAATCTCATTATTTTTCAATGATAAATTCATGTTATTAACTATGAAGAGACCTTTTATCAGTGGTAATAATAAATTTCATTCATATATTTCTTCCCATAGTTTCTCGTTATGATTATGAGATATATCAAATAGATATCAAAATTGATTTAATTAAGAGTAATTTATTCAAGGACATGTATATAATACATCTTGGAGGGTTTTATGAGTTAAATGATGATGTTTAAGTATGAATGTTACAATGGTTTATTTATGGAACATCCAATTTAATGATACAGTTAAAGAGTTTATTTTAATCAAGAACATTTATGATTCTTTTGTATATAAGTGGTTTAGTATGAGTATAAGGTATTTTTATTTTTTTACAAGGATGAAACAATACTCATCAAAAATTATATTCCAATATTATATTTTCAAAAAGTATGGTTGAGAAAATTATTCTCATTGAAATACATGGGTGAATAATCCTTCATACTTGGTAGAAATATCTGAAGAGAAAGTATTAGATAATTTTACCATAGAGAACAGTAATTAAGAGTTTTTACCAATATTGAATTGGCATGAGTCTTAAGAAGACTCAATTTCCTTTTAAAGTGTTAAAAAGATGAAACATGGATAATATTATTTATTCATCCATTATAAGATCTATCATTTATGTCATGTTGTTTACTCGACTTGATATATCTTTCAATTTGAGAATAACTAGTGGGCACCAATCTAATCCTAAAAAAAGTTACTATATATTTTAAAAAAACATCCTTAAGTACATTAGAAGAAATAAAGATTCATTCTTGGTCTTAATAGGTGAGTAGGATTTCAATATAATGGGTTACACATATTCTAGCTTCCAAAACTATAATGGATGATATAAGATCTCAAACTATTTTTTTGTTTTACCACAAAAGTGGAGTTATCACTTAGAAGGGTTCTAAACAACCCATCATTTCATATTCAAAAATATATGTAGATTGTATCATTACATCAAATGATGTAAAATAATTTTTTTTGATCAATAATTTCATCATTTAACTTGTTGTGGTTCCTATAATTTTAGGAGTAATTAAGATTTACTGTGAAAAATGGAGTTATTTATTAGGTTAAGGAACCCCAGTCCCACCATAGGAAAAAAAATAATTAAAAATAACTTATCACTCAAGAAACCTTTGATAGGGGTGATGTAAAGATATGTTGGGTGGATATATAGGAGAATATATAAGATCTATTGACAAATACATTAACATGGTGGAAGAATGAGAGTCATGTAAAGTATTTAGATATTAGATACATGAGAGACAAGATGTAATAATTTTTTTATTGTAAATGTTTTATGGTTTATAATAAATGTGATCTCTATTTACCATTCATTCATGTGTACTTCAAATATTAAATAAATTGTGGGATGATAAAAACCCATCAAAGTATGACTTTGAATTTTCCCTAATTGATAAACATCATCATGGAATATTATGGGTTATGATTATATGTTAATATTATCATCATTAGAATATGATATATGATACTAAGTAGACTAATGAGATAAACAAAGGAGATTTATGATCAACACTAGCTAGCCAAAGTATATCACATGGAACTTCATAAAGTCATTGATATACTTAGAGGGTATGATTTATATGAATTCTCATTGTATAGGTATTTTTTTGATCGTGTAGTTAGTTGAATTTAAATAAGGTGATATTTTTCCTCTTGTATAACAAGTATTACATTTGGGCCCCAATGGTTATGTCCACGTAGGAGGTAAAACCAGGAAAGAGGTTATGTGCACAAATGGAAGTACAACATAAGAGAGTTGTGGGTTGTGGGATAATAATGAAGAACACGAAGAACATATAGAATTATAAAAGAGATAATATTATTAATATATAAGGGAGGAAGGATTACTTTCCCAAAATTTGAGTTTATATTTTTCTTGAAGTACAATAATTATAGTTTTATAGGGCCGACATAAAGAGATAAGGTAATTCTACCTGTCCAATGACCTAGATCCATGTTTCCCAATCTAATCACCACACACCATGAAATAAAGTAGATGGACCCAACTAATTTTCTTCAGCACCAAGCATAAAATACTAGATACTTCTTTTAGTAAATAATGTTTTTCAAAATATAATTTATCAAAGTGTATGTGACATGTCACTACAGACCGGTCTATATAGTGATGCCTACTTTAATAGATACAACAACAATCACTAATTTAATAAGTAAACTTTAGGAAAATTACTTTATTAAATATTACAATAAATACCTGAAAATATAGAGTAAAAAAGAACTCATATTCATGGTCTATAATCCATTGATACTTTTCCACCAGCTGGGTCTACATTTTTCATGGTCCAAGATATGATGTTAATAGGTTAATACACTAACACCTGGTCTATATGCATTATTGACTCTGACATGATGATCTAAAATTTAGACGCTATGTGATCCTTGTGTATCTTCCTAGATAATCATCTCTTTATAGACACCATGTATGTACCTTCCTAAATAAGCATCTCTATATTGACATTATGTGTTATTCATGTAGATTCTTTAATAATCATATTATTATTTATATTACACCATTATTATAAATCTGGTATGACAAGGCACGCATGTATTGTCATAGGGTCCACACATAATATATGTACATGTCTTAGATAACATAAATCCTACCCTAGATAAAAAGGTATAACACATGTGCATATGATCTTCCCCCTGATGAAAAAGGTGAAATACATAAATGTGATCCTCCCCCTGAACAAAAATTTGTTGCACATATGTTTCACATATTTCATATTCACCCAACTAAAAATAGATTTCTTGATAACCATTAATCAAATCCATTTTATGAATATTAATCTGGGTTATAGTCATGATCAGTCGAAAAATTAGGTGGATAAGATAAAGGAGACCCCAACAGGATGAGGTGATAGATGGGATGATCAGGATACTTAATGTCTCACTCATATTGGAGGATAAAATCATCAAGTGCTACTGCATCTTTTTGGAATATGGAGTTGGCATAATCTCTTGAATATCTCTGTGCTAATACATTTTATCTCATATAAAAAGCCATGAGGGAATTGTTATGGGATGAACATGATTATGTTTGAAGAAATGGAAAATTTCCTTAACTAGGTTCCCATCCATGATCTATTTAATTTAGATAACCTATGATTCATAGTGAGTAAGTTACACAAGATCATATTTTGAAAAATTGATTTTTTTCAATTAAAAAGTGTATGAGAACCTCCTAAATTGATGATTTTAGTCTTTCAATAATATCTTCAAACTATAAAAAACTATTCCATAAATACTTGTACCCAAACAAATACAACAATTTGAGGTGGTTCATCTCCTTTTAGACATATTAATCAATATATAATTACTAGAAAATATGTTATCTATAAAAAATGAGTCCAATATAATTCCCAAAAACCATATTACTAAAGAATTGGAGAACCTCATTTATAATACATTGGTTGAACTATTCCTTGATTCCATGAATAGTGAGATGAGTATAGGAAGAATGTAAAGGAACTCCTTGGAGTATACCATCATAGATTTCATATCATTTGATATAATTTCCTTACTGAGATTTAAAATCCCCTTGGATTTTATATTCATTAGGTTTATCCATAATCTCTCGATGGATCACAGGAGGAAGATATGGAATTATTTATATAAGATATTTTAGATTACTAGATAATACCACCATATGGAATTTTGATGAGAAGGGATATATTACTATTATTTCATCCAAAAATAACTTATCCTCAGCTAATGGTAATATATTTATTTCATTTAGATCATCATCAAGAGAGAATAGACTCTCAACATCATCTTTATTGAGATATTCATTTTTAATGTTAGTTGAGGATATTAACACTTGCCTTAGGAATTTTTTAACACCCCTAGTTTGATTTATTACCCTATTTTATTATGTATTTTCAAGTTAAAAAATTATTGGGTTTATTTTTAAAATCTTTTGGGTGGTTTCAGGGTAATCTGTGATGGTTTTAGGAGGTGCACGGTTTGAGAACGATTAAGAGAAATTGTATAGTGTTTTTTGGGTAATAGTGTGAGATTTGGAGGTATATTCTGGGGAACAAAATTGGAAAATGGTTTGTCCAAATCATGTGGAAACCATGAAACATAGTAATTTTCATGTTAGAGGTGATCTTCATGATGACCATGCAGTTTTTCAAACCATACATACAAAACATACAATGAGATTAATTAAATCTAAAAAAATTATTTTTAACCTAAATACTCCCCAAAAAAACTCATTCTTCCTCTCATGTTATATAATATTGAACCTTATTCTTTACCAAGTGTATTTTGAAGATATTCTTCCTTCTGGTGCAATATTTCAATGGATTGGAGAGCAGTGGATCTTAGAGATCGATGGTAAGAGTCTCATTCATCCCCTCTCTCCTTAATTCTATAATTTTATAGGAAGTGGAACCCATGATCTAATATTTCATTCCTAGATATATGGTTTTTGGATTTTTTTTATAAATATTATATGGAATTTTTTAAGGTAATTAAAAGGGGAACCTGAATCTATGAGATTATAGTGTGATTATTCATGTTAATGCATCAGAGGTAAGTGACTTGTCCTATTTTTAAACTTTTCCTACAATGTGGAGGCTCATTGTTTTCTAAGTAAATTTCATTTTCTTTTTCTTCTAAAACTCTTGTGAAATACCTATTATAAATTCAATTTTCTTGATTTTTCTTAAATTTTATAATTTTGGGTAATTCCCACAAGGTATTCAATAAAATGATTTAATGGATTTGGTTTATAAAATAAAGGTTTTTGGTGAGAGACCTTGTCATGAAATTGGTGGGTGGGTGTTCACATACATGTGTAAATGTCCATATGAGTTAGATATGATCTTATTTCAAATTATTGTGTAACATTATTTTATTCCACAGAGTAACAATTTGGGACAATAGGGTTGGATATCGCTCATGAGTAGGACTCTTTAGGGGGTCCTCATGCTATGGTTCCATTAGTTGGTTTTATGAATGGGTATGTAGTTCCATTACATGGGTCATTTTTTTTATTTATTTAACTTACTTATGGATATAAATATTAGTATCTAGTTTTCATGATTTATATCATCCTTATATTTTAAAATAAAATTTGAGCTTACAAGTTTCTTGTTTTAGTAGCATTAGGGGGAAGTCTTGGAGTTTTCGTACTAGGTTGTATGCTCACTCCCGGAATATGAACCTTGGTGCATATGAAGACATTGTTTATCTTGATAAAATTATGGGTAATGTCTCATATTTTACTAGTGGGGCTTTGTGATGTTGGATTCATAGATTTATGGAGTTGGATCTTGGGTGGTAGCCAATTCTTGGAGTTCAGAGTGGTTTCAACATGGTGACTTGAGTCTTCTGTGCCTTGAGTCAACATTACATTGAGTTTTATTGGTCTTAAGATTGTATACTTTTGTTTTTTTCTATTTTAATATTACTTTAATGATATTTTGGTAAAATTATTGGAGTTTATATGGGTTTTATACCATGCATCATTTTGTGTCTCTTTATTATGACTGCTATAAAAGTGAAGCTAATAGTATATCATGTTGGTGGTTTTGGTTTCCTATTTTTGGATGCTGTTTTCATGGGTGGTTTGTTTTGGTACTCACTTATCCAAAAATTGATGGTCATGCGTGTTTTTTGGGGTTTTTTTTGGGTGGGTCTGGTCCTACATAGGGTTCTCTGCTCAGCCCCTCAATGGTTTCTTGTGATGTCATGCTGGTTCTCACATAGCCTCAAAGTGATTTGTAATGAGGGGTTCTCACTTAACCAAAAAGTGTTTTTCAAAAATCAAAAAAAATGAATTTTCAGTCAGTTACACAACAATGTTGGGAATTAGATTTTCAAGATAAAATCAGCTAAGGAATTACATGGGAGGGATTCAAATAATTGTTTAATAAATAATTTTATCTATATACCTTCATAGTAAATAGAATAAAAGTTTTCTTTAGACTTAGGAAAGGAAATATATATGTAACAGAATATGAAAATAATTTTATGAACTTAGTTCATTTTTCTTCTATAGTTAAAATTATAACACATCTAAAGTCACATATCTTTGAGGTGAGGATGCAACTAGATATTTTTATAAGGTAGTCATGTTATTTATTGATGATTAAAAGAGTTATGGTCAATAGATAGACTATGGTAGAAAGGAAAATAAATGATAATAGTAGTGGAGTAAACACTTTCATCTTCACTGACATAGGTGTAAACTACAATGCTAGAAATAAAAGGAGGGAAGAATACTCCCATGAAAGAATAGTTTTAGAGAACTAGAACACAGGGATAATCTCTTTTTCACCACTTCATAATATGGAACTATGTTTTTTTTTCAATTTGTATTTGACATGAAAAATAAAATGGAATATACAACACCACCTTGATACTATAATAACTATGGATGAAATGACACATCAAGTGTTATTGTATGATATCAAAAAATTTAGTGGGAGAAGATAGATTGAATCGGTATTAGATCTCTCATTTTCAACTGGGGTGGTCTCATAAAAATATTTCTCTCACTATGAGTTGAGAAAGTCATGATGATTCAAGAAACACATCGTTTTCAAAACTGATACCACAACAAAAAGTAAGCACTACTCAGTGGGAGTTTTCTAAAAACTATATAGAGTTGATCAGCATATCATAACTAACAAACCAAGTCATCCTATGGTGAGGGTTACTATTCTTCTCATATCTACTTTAATTCAATTATTATTTGATAATGGAACATTCCAATCATTTCTTTCTTCTCACATGGTAAATCAATTAGGTTTTAGTGAGGAATTGATTTCTTGTGTTTTAGGAATTATAAAAAATCTTGGGAAGTGAGAATGAAGAGGATTTAAGTCTCCATCTTAGCCCATTACAATTGATGAGGTCTTGCGGGAGTTTATAGTCATGGAAATGGACATCTTCGATTTGATCTTTAGAATGGACTGGATAGTAGAATTAAAACATTATATCAACTATTATGCCCAAAAGGTAACCTTCACTTCCCGAGATGCTATTGTTTATTTATTCAAAGTGTATTTTGATAAGAATACTAGTATAGTAGGGAATTTGGAAGTAGTAGATGGAACCATATATTCATATATAGTAATGATGACCTTGGAAACTATCAGAGAAAATGGGACTAGGTTTATTCCTACTTTATAAGACTAATACAATGATGTCTTTCTGACCAATTTCTCTAGGTTACCACCTAGATAGGAAATTGAATTTTATGTCAATCTACTTTTAGGAATGAGTATTATTCCAATTATATAATATAGAATAACACCAATATAATTGTGGGAATTAAAGAGCCAACTGGAAGAACTAAAAAGAAATAGATTCATTAGACCAGGCACGTTACCTTGGGTCACTCTGTTACTCTTCATAAAGAAGTTATATGGTTCGATGTGATTATGTGTTGACTATAATAAATAATATCAAGTTAGGATCAAGAATTGATACCCTTTCCCTTGAATTGATGAACTTTTTGATCATTTAAATGGAGATGAATGGTTCTTCAAAATTGATCTATGATCTAGGTATCACCAACTATGAGTGAGGAAATAGAATATTCCAAAGATAGCTTTTATAAGCTATTATGGTCACTCTGAATATGTAGCCAAACCCTTTGAACTTACGAATTCATCTATATTTTTCATGTAATTAATAAATCATATATTCCATAAGTACCTTGACTCATTTATCATGGTATTTATTAATGATATATTGGTGTACTCTTAAACTAGGCATGACCTTGAGAAGGACCTAGATATTATATTGGGTACATTTTTTCAGAATTGAGATGAGAGGCTTGTTTCTTTAGTCATGTAATTTCTAAAAGATGCATAACAATCGATCTAAAAAAGATCTAAGTAGTGATTTCTTATAAACTAACTAAGAATGAATTTGATATATTGAGATTTTAGGGATTGTTAGGATATTGTTATCTCTTTTTATATGACTTCTCAAGACATTATTCTCCTATGACTGAATTAACTTGGAATGTTATTCCATTTAGTTGGAGTGGTGATTGTAAAAAATCCTTTTAGGATCTTAAGTCTTAGATCACTTCTCACCTATTCCCATCTTTCCAAAACTAGAATAAGGCTATGTGGTATATTGTGATGCGTATAGATATGAACTAGGATGTGTTATCATTAATGGAGACCATGACATAGATTATGGATCAAGATAGTTGAAAAAAAATAAAAAAATCCAATGCATCACCTGGAATTACCTAAAGTGGTCTACGTATTAAAAACATAGATCCATTACCTATTCGGACAAAAGTTTACAATGTTTATAGATTATAAAATTTTAAAACATATCTTTTCTCAAATGGATTTGAACCTAAGGAAATAATTATGGATAGAGTATCTTTAAATGTTTAAATTGGACTTTATTTATACACTAGGTAAAGGAAATTTAGTGGTTGATGATTTGAGGTGGAAATAACATAAAAAGATGGCTAGAGAAGCCTATGACTAGTGGTATCTTATGGGAGTAATTTATAACAAGAACTTTGATTATAGGGAACAACAAAAAGATGAATTTTTCATTTCCATTACTCTTTTTACTTATTTAGTGATTTTGATCAATGAGGATCAACATTCAGACCGAAAATACCTTTCCATTAAGTCAAAATTCAAGGTTGGAGAGACTATTGAGGTATAAATAGTGGATAAAAACTCCCTGTTATGCTTTTAGAACCAAATAATAGTTCTTTACTCATTCTAATAAATGTTTCTTTCTATTTATCACTATTCAAAATGGGTGGCTCACCTAGGTATTCAGAAAATATATTGGGAAATTACATTTTTGGTGATCAAGTATGAAATGGAAATTTGTTGATTGAGTTATGAGTCGTCTCACCTGTCAATAGGTAAAGGTTGAATATCAATGACCAGTAGACATGTTACATTCAATACCAATACCCATATATAAATAGAAATATATTTAGATATAATTTTTCACTATTCTAACATAGACACTTCATAAGCACAATGCCAATTAGGTTATTGTGGACTAATTCCCTAATTCAATACATTTCCTTCCAATTCGAATGTCTAATATGGTGGAAGAATTGGAAAAACTCTATACCAGGGAAGTGATGTAATTTCATGGAGTATTGATATCAATTATCCCTAACTAATAGCCAATATTCACCTATGATTTTGGGGATCCTTATAATAATCTTGTAGCATTCGTTTTACCGTGAGCAAGGAAAATCATCCAAAAATGGATGACAATATAGAATGTACAATCTAAACAATGGAAGATATATTTTGAGCAAGTGTTATGGATTTTAATGGTTCTTGGGAAGATTATTTTCCTTTTGTGTAGTTTTTATATAACAACAATTATCATTCTAGGATAAAAATGGCTCAGTCTGAGGTATTGTAGGGCCAACCATATCGATCCCTGATTTTTTGGGTAGAGACTGGGGAAACTTCATTACTCAAAGCATGTATTGTCCATGAGAATACTATAAAAATAAAAATGGTATAGAAATTTATGGAAATGGAAAAAATAATCATAAATAATATGTAGATCATCACTGAGGACCCTTATCTTTTAATGTCAGTGCCCACGCATTCTTGAAAGTATTACCAAGATTAAGTCACTACCATTTGCAGAAGAAAGGGAAAATGGATCCTTGTTAAGTTGGTATATTTTAGATTCTAGAATATATTAGTAAACATTTATATCAGTTATCCTTTTCATTGATATTTAGTTCTATCCATAATGCTTTACATGTATCCTAGTTAAAGAAGTTCCATCCATCCATCCAATGGCCTGAAGGCCTTAAATTGTTTATTATTATTATGAAAACCCCCTTTTAAGGGAGGAAGGGGGAAACCCAACAGACTTCATGGACTAAGACAAATTGCACCCGAAGGAAAGAACAGTAAAACCAGACTGAAAACATGGAGCTTCCCCTCCCAGTATAAAAACATGATGAAGCTCTCCACCATTGCATGACAATACAGCAAGAAAATGTCATGTGTTGATGCACAGGCCTGATCCGATGGCAGAAGCCATACCCTCTCAACAACAAAATCCATAGAGCGCTGTAAAGATGAACCTCTAGCTCTAAGTCCTCCTCTGAGACCTATTCCATGTAGTCAAACCTGGTAGCACTGACTCCCCACCTTCAGCATCAAATCAATCCACAAAAAAACTACAACATTCACACTTGACCTTCCTCCAAAAACCATCAATGATTTCAACACTTGCAGATCCCGAAACGAGACCCTATTCCATAAAACCTCTAATAATCGCCAGAACCACTTAATCCAACAGATACGGAACCACCGCAAGACACCATCTGTCAATTTCTCTCACATCCCAAAGCACCATGGAGACCATTAGTCGGCTCCGCCTCGGAGAGAGTGGTGTAGTCTTGGAGCAAGAGTAGAGGAACAAGCAACCAATTCCCTCGACGGAGCACGTCTCCACAGCCCCCATTGTGGATGATCACCATTGAAGATAAAGTCAAAAAACACAAAACATCACATTCCAAAATCAAAGGCCAGCATAGAACATCACATCTTTGATGTCGTCAACCTTCGAGAGCCGAGAGAGACGGAACCACCAAAGTCGGTGGTCTCTCACCCTTACATACCAAAGAAAAAAGAAGACTACCACTCATATCCACCTCAGAGAGAGTGGTAGAATCCTGAATCAAGAGAGAGGAGCGTGTGGCCAATCCCCTAGACCGATCACGTCTCCACGACCGCACAATGTCGACGACCATCATCACAAGCTTTCAAGAAAACATGAATGTTCAGCAGGACCAAGAAAACTACATCTGGTACCCAAACTTCTTCAATCAACATAAAGTATCCATCATTCCAACTCCAACTTGAATCTGGCAGACAACTGAGAGGAAGAACTAAGCACGAACTAACATTGAAACTAAAAACAACCACGAATCTGATCGACCAGCCTTGGACATAGATCATAATAGATCTACAACTGCCACGCGAAGCAAAATAACTCCAATGCTGAATAACATCAACGCAAATCCGATACAAACCATCGCAACTATAAAAAAACAGATATAGATAGAGAAGCTTTTTTCTTGCTTACAGTCCAAAATCGAGTCACGGTGAGCTTTACTCCCAAAGGCATCTGGTGAGTTTGAGCAGAGAAAGAGGTGAGCGTGTTCAACTGCACCTCTAGAGGTGAGAAGTAGGAAGCATGGGGGGTCAGATCTGGTGAGGAAGGTGTGAATCGGGGGAGAACCTGACTGCTGCCACCTACCATCACAAAAATATGATGCCTGAAAAACTGCCACCACTGGAGCGAGCGCGATGACGCCAAGTTGTCAAGCCGCACCGAACCGAACCTCCAAAGACCATCGGAGCCGAGCTGAACCTCCATTGACCACTGAAGCCAGCGCGACAAGACCTTGAGGAGAACACCAAAATCCTCCATCGTCGATCTGATCCATCCAGCACCGCCAGGATGGCGAAACCCTAAACGTACAAGGGAGCTCTCTGCTGAAGTCGAGATCCTCCCAAGAAGTACCATCTTGACTATATACATATGATATGTTGTGACCATGTCACCCTTGAACTAGATGATACATTTATCCGTGCCTCCATTTTTATTCTAGATAGATAATAAAATCATTTTCAAAGTAGAATAATATGTTAGGTGTAGATATTATGGAAGTACATTTAGATTCATAAGAAAAATTAGGATCTAGAGAAGTTCATTATAGATAAATGGATTGAACTCTTCCAAGGAACAACTGGCATCCATATTCCTAAATATGAAAATACCCATGGTGTAGAGAGTGTAACACCCCTAGTTTGAGGTATTACCCTGTTTTATTATGTATTTTCAAGTTACATAATGTTTAGTTTGTGTTCTATATGCTTCTATATAGTTTTAGGATATTCTAGAAAGATTTTAGGAGGCACATAGTTTGAGCATGATTAAGGGGAATTGTGTGGTGCTCTCCAGGTAATTGAGTGAAGAATGAAGAGGTATTCTCAAAAGACACATGGTTGGCATGCAATTTAGAAAAACTATGTGAAAACTGTGTGAATTATAAATTTTTAGGGTATAAGTGATCCACACAGTTAGTGCATGGTTTTAAAAATTGTGCAGACTAACCATATATCAAGATTAATTTAATCCAAAAAATATATTTTTAACCTGTAGACTCCCCTGAAATCCTCATTTGTCCTCTCATGTCATAGAAACTCAACCCTAGTCCCTCCCTGAGGATATTTTGAATATATTATTCTTTTCAATACTTGATTTCAATTGATCAGAGATCATTATATATTAGAGGTCGAATGTAAGAGTTTCTTTCTTCCACTCTCTCCTTGATTCTCTTATTTTCTCAAAAGAGAAACCCTAGATCAGAGAATCCATGACCAAATCCATGGTTCAGGTCATGTTTTCTAAATATTTTTTAGAATATATTGATTAAATGAAAAGGGGGACCTAGATCTATGATATCATGGTGTGATTATTTATCTTGAATTCATAAAAGGTAGGAAACTTCTCCCCTTTTTCCACTTTTTTCATAGAATGTGAAGAATTATTGTTTTCTAAATAAGTAACATCTAATTTTTCATAGAAAAATCAAGTAAAATACCTATTTGAAATCCCATTTTGTTTTTTGGCCCTAAAATATTGAATTATGGGTGATTCCCATAAGGTGTTCAATGAAATGATTGAATGGATTTGGTTTATAAAATAAATGTTTTAGGTGAGAGAACTTGGCATGAACTTGGTGGGTGAGCTTTAATATATATATAACCATGTGGGTTATACATGGTCATGGTGAAAAATCATATGGAACATTGGATTATGTCATTAAGTGATGACTTCAGATAGGAGGGAAAGATATCGCTCGTGAGTTTGATTATTCAGGGTGAGCCTTCAAGTAGTGGTTTCATTAGTTAATGTTATACATGGGTGTGTGGATTAATTCCATGTGTGTGTGTTTTGTTTGAATTATTTCACTAACTTATGAATATAACTGTATATTGATCTCTGGTTTTTGTTCTTTCTTTCTATATTATATTTTAAAAAAAATTGAGCTAACATGTTTCTTATTTAAGTGGTATTTGGGGAAAGTATTTGGGTTTTATTACTGGGTTGTTTACTCACACCCTACATATTCACCTTGGTTCATATGTAGATTTTTCTTATTATGATAAAGGTAAGGAGAATGTTTTATATTTTAATAGTATAGCTTCATAATGTTATGTCCATATATGTCATGAGTTAGATATTGGTGCGGTAGTTGAGTCTTGAAGTCTATAGTAGTTCCACCTTGGTTCCTTAAGTCTTTAGTATCTTGAATCATCATTACCTTTAGTTTCATTAGTTTTGGTATTATATAATTATATTTTTTCTCTTATTCTATTAATCTGATGATCATTTGGCTATAATATTGGATTTTATCTTGTTCTTGTATCATGCGTCATTTTATGTAAATTTATTATAGTCAGCAAGAAATTTTTTTGTGTAAGGGGAAATCATCCCCTGTGATTTAGTAAAGCCCTTGATATTTATTATCATCCTTTGGTGTCATAGAGATTTTACTTAAGATATGTGGAATTTCATTCCTTCCCAATCCAATGGGTTAGGTAAGGATGTTAAACTTTAGATATTCATGGGAGAAATGTCTCTTCTGACCAAAGGTATAATATCTTGTTGAATTCTTTATGCTTGGACAAGATTTATTTTGGAATAAATTCCACTTATTTTTTCTATATAAAAATGGGACATAGTCTTACTTGATGGTGGTTTATATTTGGAATAACCAATACATAAAGGTTCTTTCCCACATTTGATCTTAAGCTTTGGCATATCGCAGGCACACCAAAGAAGATTATTATCTTCCTTCACTTGTTTGAAAATATCTATTGGTTATAGAGTTCATCTAAACTAGTGATATAATTCATGTTTAATTCACCAAGGGATACCTATCCTAATTGTAGTTGTTTCAACTTTATGAGAGCCACTATTTTCACTCCAAGTGGATCCAACAAAGAGTTAACATATTCTTTTTTGAGATTGAAATCATCAATGTCACCCAAATCATATTACCTTTTGTAAATCCACATATGATTTCATTAAATATATTTTCTTTTTAAAGATAATCATACCATTTCTAGATATTCTTCACAAACCTAGTATTTTTAATTATCCTAAATTCCAAGAAATTATTTTCAAATTAATGAAATTATTTCATCAATTAAAGGTAGATATTTAACATAAAGTTATCAAAAATATCTTAACCAGATACACTATAGTCTTAATCTTTAATGAAGTTTAGCAATAAATTTAGGGATGGTTGAGGCTACTGTTGTCTCATGTTTGTGTAACTCTGTAGTACAAAAAATATACATTTCAAATATCTTATCTTTCCTTTGTGATAGAGGAATATGGTCTATAGAGAATGTGATATGAGAGCCACCTATTGGATTGTTGGAAATGAATTCCTTGGGAGGAATATCGTCAGTATCATCCAACTCAAGGATATCTGTACAGTTGACCATAAAGACAACATCATATTTTCCTTATTCACCGGTTTAATGATCTATATATATTTTATCAATCTCCTTTTCTTATTTCATGAGTCTAAGAGTGGATATATTTTCTTCTTATAAATTAGATACTTGAGCCCACAAGGATATTTCAGGCATTATAGTTAAATACTTAATGAAGTAACTCGTTAATGGGGTTTTTCATGATATGTTGGGTTGGAGGTGTAGGTGATGGTTATCGAGCATAATTTCTTAGCAAGGGTGATAAAGACCTGTCATGCTTTGTAAGTTTCTCTTTTTAAGGCTCTATAGATAGTCTTGATTATATATTTAGTTTTAGTAAAAATGATGCATTATTGAAAGGTTTTGGTTCATTTGGGTAAAATGTAATAAAGTTTTGTGAATATCTATGGAAAATAGTTAGTAATATGGTTGAGGGTTTGTATAAGGGTTTTGTTGGGGTACATTTTGGATGGCATAAAGTTGGGATTTCATATTTTTGAGATCAACGTATTTCTTATAAATGATTTGATTATTGAAGATAGTTGTTTAAGAAATTTATATGAGCTCATAATTTTGTAAGGATTTTATTTGACACTTGAATTCTTCTCTGTAGAGGATATAATTATTAGAGACAGATATCATACCTTTGAGTAGTTTATCTTGAATATCATCAATATCTAATATGGTATTGTTTTGTGTAATAGCATTTTCAGATTTCCAATTTAGTGTGTCTTTGTCTAATGTGAAGGGATGAGTATTACTATTAGAGAAACATTTTACTAATTTTTTTAATTTATATGACTGACTATAATTATACCTTTCAAATTCTTGGTTTGAAATATCATTTGAAAGGAACAAGTTTACCTCTATAGGTGAGATACCAATTATAGGATCCCCAACTTTATATATTTCTTTTGGATATATTTTCAAGGTTTAGAGTTCTAACTCTAATAGTTTATTATTATAAATCATCTTCAAAATATTATTATTTTCAAATGGAAGATGTTTAACTAGCATTTGTAGCTTCTGATTTATGAGGAAACATTGTTCTATTAAAGAATAGTTAGATATTCTATTTTTATCTGAGTATGTATTTGGTGAAAAGGATCTCATATATAGAGGATATGGAGCTAGATGTTCTGATCTAAGAGAATATTAACATGGATAATACGTATATTTATAATAATTTTTTGATGTGATAACATGATTCTTATTCATCATTCTTCTTTCTGATCCTTTATTTCCATTATTCCCATATTTATAGGGAATATGGATATAAGAATTGTCTAGATATTCATATGAAATAAACTAAATAAAGTATTCAGGAAATGATTTCATCTATGAAAGTTTGTGAGAGGATGAATTAATAGTAGATTATTTATAAGAAGAAATGAATAGTGGAATAAATATTAGATAAGTGTTGATAAACCATGGTTAAAATTCCCTCCCCACCATGGTGATTGCACACCCTCTAGACACCAATGATATCTCTTTTTGTAAAATAGGAATGATAAATATTTCCCAAGGATTATACAAAGAGTGGTAGAAGGAAATGGACTAGGATTGAAAAGGATCCTTTTAGGTCTTTTCTAAGGATTTATTGACTTATTGGAAAAATCATAACTTAGAACACCCTATCTATAACTTCAAGTAATGTCTCAAAAAATTACTTCCATGAATAGATAAATAATAAATTTTATCCACTATATAAATAGGAACCCAGACAAGGGGAAGTTCTTCAGTACTATAGCTCTCCATGTCACCTCATAGATGTAAATGAAGGCTTTAACCCCTAACATACAATATGGATTCACACATGAAACCATTCATAGAGAGAATATAATGGAAACTAAACCAGAAGGAGTTCAAGTCTCAAGATTTCTAATGTATAGGTTCTTCACAGGGAGGAAAAAACAATGAATACTCTCCATCAACCAAGCATAGAGATATTAAAGGTCCATAAATTAGATATTCCTATGGTGAGAAGGAATGAATTTTATACTAAATTCATGCCTTTTATAACATAGTTACAACCACATAGGAGGTATAACCATGAAGTATGTTATCTACATAAACATAAGTACAACATAAAAAACATGTGGGTTATGGGATCATAAGGAAGAACATGAAGAACAAAATGTAGAATGAAATAGAGAATATTATTAATATATAATTTATTAATTATTCCTCACCCAATGTTTGATTTCATAATTTTCCTAGAGTATAACATTTATAGTCATGTAGTGTCAACATAAATAGATAAGGTAATCCTGCCCAGAAAATGGCCTAGAGCCATGTGTCCCAACCTTATCACCACAATATTGAAACCAAGGTTGTTATTTGTTATAAATGGAGTATGCTTTGTTTTTTTCAATCCTCACATGGAATATCGAAGACTTGGAAAGGAAAGGTATCATACTATTTAAGTAGACAACAGTATTGAAGGTGGCATCGTTTCCCACTGTTTACCAAATTTTTGGGTCCAAAAATTAGAGAATAGAAAAAAGTGATTTTGGAAAAGGGAGATTCACGCAATATTGAAGGAGGTTTTGAAACCTAAGTGAAAGGAATTTTTTATTATATTTTCATCAAAAAATGGAAAAGGAAAGATGTGCATGCAAGTTATAGATTTGCGTGAAATGTGATTTTTCATGAGTTTAAGAGAAAAAAAGACTTGCGCCAATGATATTTGTGTGCTAGGGAAAAAGGTTGCATAACGTTTCACACAGGGTTATAAATTCTTATAAATAGGTGAGTACCCCACTATAGAATTATATGTTTTTCCAATGAATATCTGATGTCTTGGAGAACAAGGGAGTTTCATTTGAAAGACTTGTGCAGATTAAATATTGTGCGCAAGTATTCTTTTTGTCTTTACAAGACCAAGTGAAACTTATGGTGAAGATGTGCGACAGATAAGGGTTGTGTGATAGATAAGGGTTGAATGAAAATAAAGGGTTTATCTAAAGTTATCATGCACAAAAATCCCCATACTTTCATGCTAGAAGAGGTGTTCCATGAAAGTGTAGTGTTGAGCTTCTAACAAGCTTCAAATATCCAGGTTTTTGTGTTCAGTGATTTCAAGTTCATCAATTTAGGACTTAGATGGAAGAAGAGTATCATGGTATAAAAATACAAATACTTCAATGAAAATCTATTTAATATACCTTCAAATATATAAATTGAGCAATACTTCACCTGAGGTAGTGATCTAGGGGGATTTGACAGAACTGTTTTGAGGGATGTAATGTGTTATCCCTAAAATCTTGTAAAGTAAGTGTGTTTGGAATAAAGTGACTATGTATGAACTCTTGTACTCCAAAACTAGTGAATATTTGTGGATTTTTGTACACTAATTAAAAAATAACTTATAGCCACATACCTATTTCCATAGTTTTATAGGTCCATGGCTATAGGTTAATTTATAGCCATAGTTAACTTAAAACCAATGGAAAATAGGGTTTGATCATCAAGTGTTGTCCTCCTCTCCATGAGACCCCATCACATTACCCTCACCTCTGTGTGACCCTCCTTCCTTGATATTTCCCATCACGATCTCTCTTCTTTTTAACCCTCCTCCCCCGATGGTTCCCCCCGTGACGCTGCCCCTCACTACCATCGAATGAGGAAACCCCACCGTGAGCTCTTATCTCTGACCCTCCTCCCCCACTACCACTGAACGTAGACACCTCACCTCCCCCCACCGACGTTGCTCCTAGGTGGCCTCCCCACCACATCCTCTAGCGTTCCTCCGACTTAGTTGCCACCCCCCCCCCCCCCTCATGATGATCATCCTCCTCCTTGTGGATCTCGGTCGATCACTACTCTAGAATCTGTTTACCCACAAAGGTATTTAGGGTTTTCTCTTCTATGTTGGGTGCCTCATATCTCAATATGTCTTTATAATTATACTCCCAAAATTTATCCTCATGTAAATAAGGAGATACATGTCATCTTAGAAAACCATTAGTTTTAGGGAAGATACATCCTGTTAATTTCCATGATGGAATGGGGAAACCAAGTAAAGAATATGTATAATAAAAGATTGTATGAGAGGTGTAAACCACCTGGTAGAGATTAAACAATGTAATTCAATAGCATGAGGATATTTGTGTGATGATATGATTATGTGAACTTGTGATAGAACCATATTCCAACAGAAAATGATGCAAGTATAATGTGAATGTGTGATTATCATGAAGATATGATCACATAGACTAGTCGTGTTGGAATATATCATGTGTATGTCTCTTGTATAATTACTTTACAAGGATTTTCATATAATATTTCTTATCTATCATATGTTATGATTGAAAAACTATTTTAAAATATTAAAAATTAATATATTGATTTGTTTTGAAGGCTTTGTTTCATATGATTACATAAATTAGTCAATGTTTTTAAATGTTGATAATTATGGAAGACTTGTATAATGATATGGGTGATAATTATTATAGAAATTATCATTCATGGTAAACTAATGATATTTTGGAAATCTTTATGATATTGTTGTAAGATTTATGGATAACCATATTATTATATTATTATTCTAAAACTTCCATATAGAAATTGACACACATTCCTTTGTTAAGATAAAAGTACTATTAGAGTTTGAAATCCTTTGTTTACTCATTGCTCTTGCAGGAATTACAAAGATAAATTGTTCTATATCTATTGTGTGAAGGTCCAAATATACTTATTCTATACTAGTAATAATCATCAACAACTTTAATTGGTTTACCTATTCTATATTCATTATGATGAATTTCCTTTGTGCTGTAAAGTTTTATCTAGTTGTAATCAGTCAACTCACACATGGTTGTGCTTCTATTAAAAGGTAGTTTATTGGTAATGCTAACCTTGGAAAACATTAGTTCATAGGTTCTACATTATCCTTGAGAAAATTTAAGTGTTTGGGTTGTACCTTCAAGTGTGAAAAAGGTAGGTTGGTTTGTTTTGGTTTTTGGGTATGATAAAATAATATTATAAAGAGTTTCCAATCTCCTTTAAAAGTGAGTTCTATTTAGTGTGTACCGTTCTTTAAAGGATTTGAGATATGTGAATTGTAGACATGATATCTTTTTTATTGTAACTACTATAAAAATTCATGTATACTCTTATTCGTTATTTTTTCATACACTCTTCACACTATAATTTCATTTATTATTTATATTTATATTATTTATTCTTATTATACTACAAATTATGTGTTTTGTTTTAAAATTTCATTTGAGTCTATTCATACACCCCCTGGACTCTCGATAATCTCTATATTGGGATCAACAATTATTATCAAAGTCTATCCCTTTAAGATTTTTACTTAATTTATTCCTTTCCTAAAACCATTCTTGGTGTCATTTACATTGATACTTTGATCATTTAATCAGTTAATGTGATATTTCTATTGATGATATCCACAGGACACTAAAATCACTTAATTAATTGGTAGAAATTATTTTATATAAATGTTATTATAGATAATCCACATAGAAGAATATATAATTGAAAATTTTGGAGGTATTTTGTTATTTGAGAATAGTTTCTAGTATCTTAATTATGAAAAGATTATTCCCCTTTATATAGAACACATACTTAAAATTCATATGTTGGATCACACTTTATTGATTAAACTAAACTCCAAAACTTTTTTATATTTTTATTTTATTTAACACATTACAAATTTATGTCTTCAGAATTGAAGAACACAAGATAATCACATTAGAAAAATTGATCAAATGGTATCCAATATCATTCCCATTTTCACCATGATGGTGTATTATACTCCATGATTAAAAAAACAATGGAATGGTGTCCTTCAATACACTATGGTATATTGGTGTCCTTAAACACACTATGGTATATGATATGGTTTATATTTTCAGAATGTATCTAAATTTCAATAATTTTTTGTATAATTAATACAAAACATCAAAAATCAGTATGAATCCTTACAAAAACTTTTTTTAATTGATTATTATTATCTCTTAGATTTTATATAAACTCGTTTTACTATAATCAATCCTCATTATTGGAACTTATGTGTGACTATTAGTGATTTTTTATAATTTAAAACATTTATCAATTCCCTAAACCATAATTTTAATATATTTTTTATGATTTTTTATGAACATGTTATTGATGATTACTTATTATCTTATGAAACAATACATATTGAGTTAAGTCATTTTATAGATTATTTACTTAATTTATGCCTATATTCCTCAAAATTGATAGATACTATATGTACAACATTTATCTGATCATTGATGAGTTTCAGAAGGAGTTACGATATTTTTGGACTTTACATTCACTAATAATTCAGATAGTGGATTGATTAAATGCTCATGTATTTATTGTGTTGAAAGACCATGGTTAACTCATGATTAAGTAAGATAAAATATCACTAAACATGGTTTCCAAAAAAAATTATCATATGTGGTATCACAACGGAGAAAAATATCAAGTGGTAAATGGAATTGATTCAGTGGAAAGAACTGGTATGAAAAATATGATTTCTTATTAGTTTTCTTTTGTTTCTGAAGCCAACTCATCATGTAGACTAGTGTAAGAGGAAATGAATACCATAAAATAGTTTTTGAATGATAATTAGGATGATGACATTGAGAGTGTTAGAAAGAGGATGGAATATGTGAAAACCCTTGTATATCAAGCATGTAAAAAATGATCAAACTTGAGTTTTTAATGAGATTATATCATGGGAAAATAGTGTATAGATTTAGTAATACTGCAGTCAAATATATCCTTACATTTATTAAGAATTTAGTGTCAAATGATTCATGTATTATAGAAAATGATTACATGGCATCGAATTTGGTTGAAAATTTTGGATTTTCATCTATTAAGATTTATTCTTCCCCTAAAGATTATTCTCTATTCTGTAAGTAAAATGTAGAATTGCTTCAGTGTAAACAGTGTGTCACATCAAGGTGGATGACTTATAAAAACACAACTCAATATATTATACCATATAAAGTGATGTTTCACTTCCCTTTAATTACTAGTCTTAAAAAACATTTTATATTAGAACAAATGGAAAGGAATATGATATGTCATGAAGATGAAAGAAATAAGGATAATGATGAAATAGTGCATCCTATAGATGGGTTTTATTGGATGAAATTTGATAGGTTACATCCTAATTTTGTAGCTAACCAATGAAATGTTAGATTGGGATTATTATAGGATGGTTTTAACCCATTTAACCAAATGCATACTACACATATTACTTGGCCTATTTTCATTCACATTTATAACTTTCCTTCAAGGATGTGTATGAAGAAGTCGTTTACTATCATGAGTATATTGATATCTAGACCCAGTGATCCAAGAAATGATATTGATATATACTTTTATCCATTAATAGATGATGTAAATGATATTTGGATTGTTGGTTCACAATCATAATATGCATTCAAGAAGGAGTACTTTATGTTTTGTGAAACTTTATTGTAGACGATAAATGATTTCTCTACCTATGGAATGATGTCTGGTTGGAGTAATAAAGGGAAATTATCATTCAAAATTTATATGAAAAATACAAGTTCTAAAAGATTAAAGTTTCAAAAAACTTTCAACTTCATAGGGCATATATGATTTCTACTGATGGATCATCCATATAAGAAAAAACAGAGACAATTCGACAATGTTGTCGAGATAGATGAGACACCTCAACGAATGTTATGGAATGATATTGTTAAATAACTTGATGATTTTAATTATGTTCTTGTAAAAAGTCAATCAAATATCAGAAAGTGAAATCAAGTTAATTTTAATTCCAATATTAATTGGAGCAAGAAAATAATATTCTTTGAGTTTTCATATTGGTCATCGAATTTATTGTGTCATTGTTTGGATGTAATTCATATTGAGAAAAAAATTTGAGAAGTTACTTGCTACTGTTTTAAATGTCAAAGGTAAAACAAAATACAATTTTTAGTTTCATCATGATTTGATGGATTGGTGTATAAGAGAAAGACTTCGTCCTGAGTTAATTGGTCAAAATAAGTCGAAAGTCCATTTTTCTTATTATTCGTTGAGAAATGTAGAGAATAAATAATTTCTTCAGGTCTTGCAAAGTTTGAAGGTTTCATATGGTTATTCAATTAATATTTTTAATAGGGTGAATACACAATATGTGAAACTAAAATCTCTTAAAACCCATAATTACCATGTCTTATTACATGAGTTTATTCCCATTTCCATTCGACGTTTACTTTAACATAATGTTAGAGTTGTTGTGATTAAGATATATCATTTTTATTGTGACCTTTGTTCCAAAAGACTAAGTAGAAGTTTTGTTCAGAAATTGCAGAGAGATGTACCAATTATTCTTTACAACGTGGAGAAAATTATCCCACTATCATTTTTCACATGTATGTTACATCTGACTGTGCATCTTCCCCCAAAAGTTCTTTTTGTTGGTCCTGTCTTGAGTCGGTGGATGCATCCTATAGAAAGAATTGTGTTACATTGAAATATTATGTGAGAAATAAATATCATCCGGAAGGATCTATTGTGAATTGCTATTTACCATAAGAATGCATGGATTTATGTTCATCGTACTTGGATAACGTCACTATGAGGTCTAATAGACTAATGATAATTAATTATGAGAAATATGATCCCGTTGATCCTATATTTCCTTCACTGCCCAAAATAGAGGATATCTGGATCATACTCATTGTGTACTTTAAATAGGGAAGAGTGTGAAATGGATCATCGTACAATATTATTCAACTGTGACATGCTTGATGATTATATCAAGTTAGTAAACTAATCGATATTAATTTTTTTCATTGTGTGATTTCTTCATATATTTTAAAATTTTAAATCTTTCATATCTTTAGACAACATTTAGAAATTATAAAAGAGAAATCGCTTTCTATCTATTAAGAGGAAGGAACTGTTTGCACAATAAAGAATTTGTTTCTTGGTTAAATTCAAAGGTAATAGATTTTTTTCTTCTCATAACATAATCATGTGTCTCTATTTAATATTAAATATTGGTATCTTTTAGGATTTAACTCTACCAATGAATGAAGTATCGTATGAAATAAGAGCAATGTCCTTTGGTCCAAATGATGTGGTACATGATTGTAAGGCAATGGTTGTCAATGGATTTAAATTTTTATAAATAGATGTGCAATAAAAATGGTAAAAAATCATGACGGTGTTACGATAAACACCACAAAAGATTTTTATGTGAGTGCATTAAATAGACAACCTTGATCGAAAAATATATCATATTACGGTGTTATTTAAAGAATCCTTTTATTATATTATTATACATATGGTTGTGTCGCAATGATGAAATGAAAGTAGTTTGACTAAATTACATGACAAGGAATTCATATTGATAACTATGGATTTAGAGTGATTGATATGAACTTCCAACTTCGTACCCATGAAACTTATATTCTTGTATCACAAGATTTATAGGTGTTTTATGTAACTTACCTGTTACAACAACAATTTGGTGTTATTGTTTATGTTATTCATATAAATATTTTTGGTGAAGACATGGATGAAAATGATGTTGTGGATGAACCTGTCTGTATTTATTCAAATGTTGTATTTGATGAAATAGATGATTCAATTGTTGGAATAGATTGTAAACCAGATCACACATAGTATTGACACATTTGTAAGTATTTACCTGATATTATCGCAATATTTTATGTGTTTTTTTAAAATTTCATACATGATATCAAATTAACTAGTATATTTTGTACCATTGTCAAATATAAAACTATTAATAGTCTGACCAATTTATGTTTAAAAACATCTATTGTAATTATTGAACATAAAAAAGTCTTGATATTTTATAAATATAAATATCACACATGAAAACATATCTCATTGATTTAAGATACAGTTGTATTATTTAACAATTTGAATTATTTATATTTGTTTGAGAATATTATTTTAAATTTCCAGGTCATAATGCCTAATTATGATGATACTAGAAGAAGTAGAAGAATACACAGAAATGAACAATGTAAGTCTCAACTAGGAACCATTGTAAGTACAATTTATGTTTGAATATTGTGGTCTTTCATATTATTTATCTTTTTATCATTCATTTTATTTAATAATATATGTTATTTTAGGCTACATCATCGAGGAGATGGTTGGATTATTCCACTGAGGATGATAGTATGGAAGGGGTAATGCTACAAGTGATTCGACTGTTCAGCCTACTACTATGCTGCTTGAGTCACCAGGAGGCCATCCTCCCATTTTTCCACCACCATATTATCCATACCCACCTTTTCCATATCCCTTTATGCCCACACTCACATCATATGGTAGTTGTCAGACTCTCATCCCTCCTTATTTTCCATTCCCACCATTCACTGTATAGGGCACTATGCCCCCATATATCCCACCACCATATCCATATCTATATCTACCCTCATCTGTATAGGGTTATCCATCAGATTTTCTCCCTCCACCAGTACACTTATCATCATCTACTATATAGAGTACTCCTACTATAGATATCCCATCTACCATATAGGCTACTCCCCCTCCTCTAGATGCAACACTTTAGGGGTTAGCAGATCCCCTATTTATTAGTTATGTTTAAACATTACTATTAGTTATTAATTATATATTCATATATATTATTTTCCTTTATTATTATTTTTTCATGATTATCTCTAGCCTCTACCAGAAGATGAGGCCGTACAAAAATGAGAGAGGTTTAGAATATACAAATGAAAATCACGGTTAAATATAACAGGGATAGTGATATAATTGAAAAAAATGGAATGGAATTTAAAAGCTTTATGGTAACACTTTCTAGACAACGAAATATCATTCTAGTTCAACCAATAAGTTGGAGGGAAGTAAAAGAACAAATAAAGAACAATGCTTGCTCATAGATATGGGTAAGTAATGTTAATCACCTTTTATATATTAATTTATAATATTTTCTTACAAATATTTTGTCCATTGCATCTCTGATATAATTTCCATGGTGGATAAAATGCCAAGGATGAAAGATTAATGAAATTAGGTGCAATGTGGTGAAAATACAAGTATGAATTATATGTTGGTTGGAAAAGAGAGAGTTGGTACAATGCTTGAAGAAATTTTGGGGATTCATGATTTCCCAATATCACAATACGAAGAGATGATCAGCTATTAGAAGAGTCAAGGGTTTAAGGTATTTGTTAAATTTATATATATATATATATATATATATATTCATTTATTTATTTTCAAATTATTTTGAAAGTATAAATTACTTGTTTTATTTATGTTAATGAAATTATATAATTATTTTTTTGTAGTATAAATCAGATAAAACTAAAATAAACAAGAGTGGAATGAAACACATTTATACTCGTGGACACACTTCACGCATAGATCATGAGAAATCACATGTAACTTAACATTTAAATTATTTATCTTGGTTTAGTGTAATTTTATTAACTTCCAATTTTTTTTATTTCTTTTTTTCAGAAAAAGGAACTGAATATCATGGGTTGTAGTCCTTGCTCTAATTTTTCTTGTACAAGCTGAAAAACGAAAATGGTACTGTAACAAATACTGAAACTGAGAAAGCGATTTTATGTATATTTTAGTTTATTTTATTTTGACTGAATTTAATTACTTATATTATTTTGACATTTAAATTTATGTTATATATCAATCAACATAGTTCTTTGAAGGCATTGTAAAAAAAGAACATGACAATTTGGCTCGAATGATCATCTACATCAAGTATTTGGAGATGAGCATCAGGGAAGAGTGAATTGTTGGCCTGAGAAGAATATTGTACCATCTTGATACTGGTATTCCAACAACATTTCTTCAAGTACCGGTTCCTGTTTTGTCATAGTGGAACAAATGAATGTCGCAATCAAAGAAGCAGCTCAAAAATCAGAAAAGGAAATAATTGAAAATATGATGAATGTTTTGTCTTCCCTTTCTTCTACACTTCTACCATAAGAAGATACAATGGTTGGTGCATATTTAATACCGATGCATTCTACTTATGTAGATTCCTTTTCAAGAACTGGATCCAGATCCAGACCCAGTGTCAGTGTTGGTGTCAGTGACGGTGTCGGTGCCGATACCGATGTTGATGTCGATGATGATGCTGGTGGTGTGAGAGGTGGTGATGGTATTTCTATAGGAGGCATGGGTGAAGGTTATAATTATTCTGATTATACTAATATTGAGACTCACTATTGATGTAAATTGTATTTTTCGGTTATTAATATGTGGAATTTTATTATGCGGTTAATTTTGATTATTGTAATATTGAATTGTATTGCAGTGTTTCTATCTATTTCTAGATATATTGAATTATTTTATTATGATGTATGTTTGTTTATATAGTATTTAAGTTTTATTATTATTATATTAAATTGTATCCTCCTCTAATGTGACCACCATACCTCTTCGTCGATGCTGCTCTTAGGCGACTCATCTACCTCCTCTGGCGCACCTCTGATGGTGTGCATTCTAATTTTCTAGTTTTTTCTAATTCTTTTATCTTTCTATTATTAGTTTCTCCCCCTAATTTGTCTATATTTTTAATTTCTTCTATATGTGAACCCATCCTAGGGCACCTCCATGTAACACCCCAAGCTTCCATGGTACACTTCTCTTTGAATAATACAATAGCATGTGTTGTACACAGCTTCGAGTTCTAACACACCACAACCAATCAAACTAGCCACTATGAATAGTAATACCCACTTTTTGAAATTTTATAAATTTTATCTTTAAAAATGGGCTTCATTTTTGGATTTTTAATATTGAAATTATCTTAGAGTGAATTTTGGTATTTTTCTAAAAACTTTCAATTTTTAATGAATAGTGAAAAACACTGAGTTATAGTTTAAAAAAAATTTATTTAAATAATTATTTATTTTATTTAAATTTATTTTAGGTAAAAATAGATACATAATACCTATACAAGTTCAATGTAATTCATTGGAGTCAGTTTATAATTATTTTAGATATATAAAAATTTTATTGAACTTTTTACTGTTTTTTACCCACCTCCTAGGAGCATTTACAAATTTACATAAAACATAATTTTACCACTTCTTTGAGTTTAATTTCAAAAATATGAGAGACACAATTGATATCAGTAAGTAAAATTTTGTTCAATAAGATGAAAATAATTTTTGGTGAATAGTAACTTTTACTTTTATTTACCACGGTTAAAAGTAAATAGGATAATTAAGGGTAAAAATGATATTATTATTACCCTAGCACTTGTCCTAATTCTATTGAACAAGTATAATTCAACCAGAAACAACCTTAGGAATAAAATATTAACCTATTTGGTCCACTTGGATTAGATTAGGACATTTATAAATATTTTATTTAAAGAAGAGTTAAAAGAGTTAAAATCAAAGTTTAATAAATAAAACATTTTTAATCTAAGGTTATACATAAGATAAATTAAACTATAAATATTCATTATAAATCTAAAAATATTTACTACATAAATGTATTTTCTTTATAATTTTTAGACATTAAATAATTAAATTTACTTATGACACAATAATGATGCAGCAATTACCGTATTAATGAAAGATTAAAATAATTGATATTATAAATATCCAAATAAATTTAATTTGAGAATTTTTATGAATTCCACAAATTTTCTAGGTTAATATGACAAGTTAGGGTTGGTTATAATAATAATTTTTGAAGTAATAATGCTGTTATGAATTTAGAAAAAACAAAATACCAAATAGTGTCAAATTTGACATAAAAGAGTTTTTAAAACAAATATTATATTATTAATTGGAATTTTATTTCTAATATATATGGTTTAGCCAAAGTTCTTAAATAATATTATATATGTCATTAATTAACCACTTGAGGTTCTCTAGGAATTTTATAGTATGTTTATTAACCATATAATATAAAAATACAAAGAGACATGGTAAATGTCAAACTAACTAACTAAGAGTTAAATATAAACGATACGGATAATATAGTGACCCAAACCTATATAAAACCTATTTTTTGAGTGTTTTGTTACCCATACCCACCTTATCCTTAAAATAAATCACTTTTTGGCCCTTATAAACCGAAAATTATTTTATTATAAAATAATATTTCAAGTTTTTCCAAAGGTGCCTCTCACCCCTCTTATAAAAGGGCACTCCCCCTTCCCTCAAATTAAAACCTTAAAAGCCTTCTAGATCAGCCAAAACCTATCCAAATACCCTCTAAACTGTCCTCCCTTTATCCTAAATTCCTTCATTTAGTCAGAAAGCCAACCTAATGTGCCCTTTTGATCAAATCAAAAGGAAGAACCAGAAGAAGAGGTAAATATTTCATCACCTCTTTTAAGTTCCTTTCTTCTTCCACTTTCTCTTTCTTTGTTATTTCCATTCTAAAATAATAAATATAGTATCTTATATATACTATGATGTTATTATAAATATGGTACAACCATATTCATTATTCTATCCATCCTTTGAATGACATGTCACCATACGTGCGTACGTACGGCTTACTGTCTCCACGTCGTGGTGTAGTTGTTATTCAATACATTATTATTTGGATGGGTATAATAATGATGTATAATTGATGTAAATAATAAATATAACATGATAATGACTCTGTATATATGATATACCATCCAATTATATATTATTTTAATATCAAAAGAATGATATTGTCGCTCGTGCGTACATACGGATTACCGTCTCCACGAAACACAATGAGATTCATTCCACATCGTATACATTCAAGAATAATTTTCATTAGATGATTAAAAATAATGTTTAAAGACTAAATATCATCATGAATATGAATAATATACATAATATCCACAACAAACATTGTTTACATAACAAATCATATAAAGGAAAACAAATCAGTTAACACCTGAAATGACGATAATAGTTAAATATTATTAACAAATTAATATTAAAAGATCATATATGATATCATATTAATTCATATGATTCTTGTATAATTTAATAAAAATTATTTCACAATTATCCAGGAGTTTAACCTACACTCTTCCAAGGAAATTACAAGGTAAGGGTTAATTTCACATTCTCTTCATTATCTGAGGTTGTATATACGTAATTATCTACTGGGACCTCTTTATCATCCACATCCATTCTTCTTAAAAATTTATTTCTAGACATTTTTACTATTTACTAGACAATGGGTTAAAGTCATTTATACCATTATTTAACCTTATATGTTCTAAAAGGAATCTTTCCGTCTTTTTCCAAACAAGGTACTTTATGAACTTTTCGACAAAATTAAGTTAAGAATGTTTTTTTAACTTATACGGAGGGTGTAGCTATTTTCAACGGTTATAACATCATCAAAGCTTACCTTACAAGATTATAATAATATTTAAAAAATAAATTTTTTATTTTATAATTATATAAATCTTAAATGATTTCAAAATAGAAAGAGATATTTCTCTAAAAAAGGTTTTGATTTCATCTATGTCAACATACTTTGATAGATTTTAAGCTTATTTGAAGTTGATTTATTATGATAAAAATCTTCCATATTGTATTGAAGTTTTTGTGATATGTTTGACTATGGATGGGTTATTTTTACATCATTCATGGTTTATGGATAAAGTATTGACATTTTGTATGCTAGTTTTAATACAAATGTTTATGTTATGTTTAAACCTTTTCATATGAGGAATGCATTGGACTTAGTATGTGATGGGTGGAGCCTGCTATATCTCCTTGATGAATCGGTAGGTCTCATGAGACAAACTAGTGTCTTGGAACAAGTCCTTTAAAAAATATTATTTTTAGTCTTGGATCAAGGCCTTGACTATGTGGTTATGAAGTTTGGCATTATGCATCCCATCATTATAAAAGTGTCTATTCATATTTCATGTGATTATTAGACTAGTATAATATCCATGTGAGTAAGTAAATGGAAATATTTTGATTTATATTTTCCATTTTATGATGAATTTTATGTTGAAAAGGCTTTTGTTTTAGTTTTATACATTGTCTTAAATTTTTATGAAAGTTTCCTCTATATTGTTATCCTTACTGAGCATATAAGCTCACCCATTTCTATGTTTTATTTTTCCCAGGATGCAAAGAAGTATATTATTACTGACCTTCTGGAATAGTCTATGGGATCTCAGTGTTGTCTATAGAAACAATGTTGTTATTGTTTTCCATTTTATGATGTAATGTAAACCTTATGAGTATATCTAGTACTTCCAAGACTACTAAACTAATCAGTCTTTTGAGACTTGATCTTTTGTAATCATGATAATGATCCATAATAATGCACCGAATCAGGGCTTTTGGGGTCAGGGCATTACATTTGGTATCAGAGGAAGTTTTGTTCAAACCTTGGAATCTATATTTAGATAAACTCTGATTAGAGTACATTACCCTAAGATAGACTTTGAGGGTTAGTATAGAAGAACTTCCTATAATTTTTTTATTGTAGAGATTTTTTAATTTTTACAAGAAATACATCCATGTTTAGATACAAGAAGGTAGAGGTGGCTCTGGCACAGATGTACCTAAGGGAAAAACTCGAAAACACCGCTTTTAGATAGACTCTAATGGGAACTGGTGCATGAAAACGGGCCTTGCTGCACTCTTGGTTACAACACTCCCGAGGGATATGCTTAGGATAATTATCATTTTCTTTACAAACCATTATGAAGGGTTTACGAGTATATACTTCCTGAAAGAAAACATTTTTTATGATTATGGATTATTTCCATAAACTGTATAATTTAAGTTAAGTGTTTTACAAGTTTGGAATTATGTATTTCGATTCATAAACTATTCTAGTTTATGCCATTGTTTAGAAATGACGCCTAGTGGAAGGAATGGAAATGGTATTAATGCAAACACTCCATATAGGGATTTCCCTCATGCTCAAGATAATTATAGTGGAGTTGGTGATACAACTGGAGCTGATCAACTTATCACTATATTGGGAGAACTCACTCATGTTAGGAATAATAACCTTACATGTATAGAGAACCCTTATCTTCAATGTGTAAGATCAATGTTATATCACTTCATGAGGTAACAACCACCAATATTTAATGGAGTTAAAAATTCACTAGTAGCTGATCAATGGATAAATTCCTCAAAGAAAATATTCCACTCCTTGGGGAGTAGCGAAAGGGAAAAAGTTGTCATTGAAGTTTACCACCTCACTGGAGATGTTGATCAATAGTGGTCATTGATTCAAAATAAAAAGGAAGATGATGAAGTATCAAATATGGAATGGAGGGAGTTTAAAGAAATTTTCTTAGAAAAATACTTTCCTTATGACCATCGAGTGGATATAGAAAGACAATTTCTGAGTCTGAGGAAAAGGAGAATGATAATGTCGCAAAGTATGAAGATAACTTTACAAGGTTAGTGAGGAATTATGTAGATTATATACATAACCCAAGAAGTAATATTGATCTTTTCTTAGATGGTTTTAAACCATTTATCTATCGAGCATTAGTTTCACAATCCTTCTCGTCGTACGAAGATATTGTCTCATGTGCTATCAAGACAGAAAAAGAATTTTCTAAGTATTACGACTTTAAAGAAAATCAAGAGAAGAAGATTTCTACTGAACACTCTAGAAATTGAAATAATGGGAATAAGGGAAAAGTTGAATATCCATCCTGTAGTAAATGTGGGAAGAAACACCTGGGTACTTGCCTGAAGGGAATGGGAGTCTGTTACAAGTGTGGTTAAAAAATCCACCAAACTCGTGATTACAAGGGGAAGAAAGAGGTTGTAAATATTGAATTCTAAAATTATAGAGAAAGGGGTAATTATGTGAATTAATGTCCTAATCTTTAGGGGAACTTACCTCAAAAAATACCAAGGGATCAAGGGATTTGTCAGCCAAAAATCCTAAGGGAATTATCATTGCAATAAAGTTTTGTGAATCAATCCCCATTAGGGCATATAAATATTTTTATCTGCTGATTTTATCATCATACCCATGATTAAATTTGATATAATCATTGGTATGGATTGGTCTTGGACCATGATGCAAAAATTTATTGTAAGAAGAGGGAGGTTACCATTTTTGATGATGATAAGGAGTACCTTATCTTTAGAGAAGAAATGTCACCACCTAATTCTTATCTAGATCCACCCCCAATAGCTCAACTAAATACAATTATTGGTGAGGAAGAGAATGAAATAACCATGGGTGAGTAAATGAATGTTCAAATATAATATGTACCTATTGTGTAAGAATATTTTGATATGTTTCCATAGGATTTAATTGGACATCCTCCAGAATGAGAAATTGAGTTTTCTATTGATTTAATTCCTAGTTCAAGACCCATATCGAAGACACCTTATAGAATGGCCACTCTGTAATTAGTGGAACTAACTTAACAACTAGAGGAATTGAGTAATAATGGATTTATTCACCCTAGTGTTTCTTCATGGGGATCGCCTGTTCTTTTTGTTAAGAAGAAATATGGATCTATGAGGTTGTGCATTGACTACAGAGAGATCAATGCTATAATAATAATGAACAAGTATCCCCTACCTCGCATTGATGATTTATTCAACTAACTTCATAGAGCTCAATAATTTTCAATGATTGACCTTCAATTTGGATATCATCAGTTGTGTGTGAAGAAGTAATACATTCTGAAAACAGTATTTTGAACCACGTATAGGAATTACGAGTTTACAGTAATTCCTTTTGGATTGACTAATGAAACCTCTTTCTTCATGGATCTAATGAATAGTGTTTTCAAGGAATATCATGATGACTTTGTAGTGGTATTTATTGATGATATCATGGTATACTCAAAAAGATATGAAGATCATAAAAATCACTTGCACATTATTCTAAAGTCTCTTAGAAGACATGAATTATATGGGAAGTTTAGCAAGTTTGAATTCTAGATTCAACATATTTCTTTTCATGGTAATATCGTCTCTAACGATGGAATCTCTGTTGATCCTTCTACGATAAGAGCAATCCAAGAATGGCCAGCACCGATGAGAATAACTGAGGTATGTAGTTTTATTGGTTTATCAGGTTATTATCGGTGTTTCGTCCATAATTTTTCCCGATTGGATAACCCATTAACCAAGCTCACACGTAAAGGGGTTAAATTTGTTTGGAGAAAAGAGTGTGAAAAATGTTTTGAAGAACTGAAGAGAATATTAGTCAATGCTCCTATATTGAATCTAACGTTGGGGAATGATGGGTTTGTTATTTATAGTGATGCATTAAAGAAAGGATTTGGTTGTTTCCTTATGCAGAATGATAGTGTTATTGCCTATGCATCACGACAGATAAAAATTCATGAGAAAGATTATCCTACTCATGATCTTGAGTTAGAAGTTGTAAGCTTTGCTTTGAATATATGGAGACATTATCTCCCATGGTAAAAAAATGTGAGATTTATAATGATCACAAGAGTTTGAAGTATATTTTCTCACAAAAATAACTCAACATGAGGAAAAGGATATGGATTGAACTACTCAAGGATTATGATTTCACCATACACTACCACCCGGGGGAGGTAAATAAGGTGGCAGATGCTTTGAGCAGAAAGGATCATGGAGTTCTGAACAAGATGAGAGTTGAAAAGGATCTTATATAAATGGATCTAATAAAGATAGATATGGGAATAACCATGGATGGTGAAACATCAAAACTTTTTCAAATGGTTGCCAAACCATATTTACTAGAAAGGATAAAGAGTTCTCAGACTGATGATAAAGAATTTCAAAAGAAGATTAAAGCTGTGAATGATGGGAGATTGAGTAAATTTGTGTATGAAGATGAAATTTTGAAATTTGGGAAGAGACTTTTTTTTTCCGGTATACCTGATATAAAAATGGAATTTTTGGATGATTCTCATAGTTATAATTTCTATATACACCCTGGGAGCACCAAAATTTATGAAGATTTGAAGGAACATTTTTGGTTGGAAAACATGAAGAGGGAGATTGTTGATTTTGTGTCAAGATGTATGGTTTTTCAACAAGTGAAGGATGGAAGGCAACAGCCTAGAGGAGTCATGCATCCTCTTCCCATACCTGAGTGGAAATGAGATAATATTACGATGGACTTTGTCATGGGACTACCAAAGACTCCCAGAAGGAACGATGCAATATGGGTCATTGTTGATCATCATACCAAGTCAACACATTTTCTTGCTATAAGAGATGATTTACCACTTGAATGTTTAGTAAGACTATATATTAATAAAGTTGTAAGACTTCATAGAGTACTCATATCGATTGTTTCTGATCGTGATCCACGTTTTACATCATGATTCTGGAAAAGTATTCAGAAATCCCTGGATACTGACCTTCATTTGGGCACTGCCTACCACCCCCAAACTAATGGACAATCAGAATGGACTATTAAAACCTTAGAAGACATGTTGAGATCATTATCACTTGACATTCAAGTTATGTGGTATCAATATTTACCTCTGGTAGAAGTTTCCTATAACAATAGCTTCCATTCAAGTATTCATATGGCACCATATGAAGTGTTATATAATAAGATATGTCACACATCAACCTGTTGGGATGATGTTGGTGAAAGAAAACTCATTGGCCCATAACTTATGGAGGAAACGATGGAAAAAGTGAAGGTAATCCAAAACTACATTAAAGTATCTCAAAGTACGCAGAAGAGCTATGCCGATAACTGAAGGAATAATTTGTAATTTCAGGTAGGAGATCATGTTTTTTTGAAGGTATCTCTATGAAAGGGTGTTATATGTTTCGGTAAGAAGGGAAAATTAAGTCCCAGGTACATCAGACCTTTCAAAATTCTATAAAAAATTGGGGTTGTAGCTTACCATTTGGCAATTCCGCAAAGTCTCTCCAAAGTTCACGATGTATTCCACATATCACTGTTGAGAAAATACATGCCTGACCTAACACATGTACTCACATATGAGGAATTAGAACTGGAACCTGATCTGTCTTATTACGAAGAGCATGTCAAGATTCTTGATATAAGAGAACAAGTCATGAGAAACCAGATGACTCGTCTGGTAAAAGTTCTATGGAGAAACCATAAGATGGAAGAGGCAACATGGGAACCTGAGAAACTTATGATGAAGAACCACCTGAGTCTTTTTATGCAGTAATATTCTAGAAATTTTGAGGACAAAATTATTTTAAGGAGGGGAGAATGTTACACCCCAATCTTCTATGATATGATTCTCTTTGAATAATACAATAGCATGTGTTGTATGCAACTTCGAGTTCTAACACACCACAACCAATCAAACTAGCCGTTATGAATAGTAATACCCACTTTTTGAAAATTTATATATATTTTATCTTTCAAAATGGACTTCATTTTTGGATTCAGAATATCGAAATTATCTTAGGGTCAATTTTTGGTATTTTTTTGAAAACTTTCAATTTTTGATGAATAGTGAAAACACTAAGTTATAGTTTAAGAATGAATTTTTATTTAAATAATTATTTATTTTATTTAAATTTATGTTAAGTAAAAATAGATACATAATACCAAAATAAGTTCAATGTAATTCATTGGAGTCAGTTTATAATAATTTTAGATATATAAATATTTATTGAACTTTTTACCGTTTTTACCCACCTCCTATGAGCATTTGCAAATTTACATAAAACTTAATTTTTCCGCTTCTCTATGTTGAATTTTAAAAATCTGAGAGACACGGTTGATATCAGTAAGTAAAATGTGGTTCAATAAGATGAAAATAATTTTTTGGCGAATAGTCACTTTTTACTTTTATTTACCACGGTTAAAATTAAATAGTGTAATTAAGGGTAAAAATGATATTATTATTACACTAACACATGTCTTAATTCAATTGGATAAGTATAATTTGACCAAAAACAACCTTATTAATAAAATATCAACCTCTTTGGTCCACTTGGATTATATTATGACATTTATCATTATTTTATTTAAATAATGTTAAAAGAGTTAAAATCAAAGTTTCATAACTAAAACATTTTTAATATAGGGTTATACATAAGATAAATTAGACTATAAATATTAATTATAAATCTAAAAATATTTCCTACATAATTGTATTTTATTTATAATTTATATACATTAAATAATTAAATTTATTTATGAAACAATGATGATGCAGTAATTAATGTATTAATGAGATATTAAAATAATTGATATTATAAATATCCAAATAAATTTAATTTGAGAGTTTTTATGAATTACACTAATTTTATAGGTTAATATGACATGTTAGATTTTATAGATGAATTTTTTTTGAAGTAATAATGTTGTTTTAAATTTAGCAAAAACAAAATACCAAATAGTGTTAAAATTGACATAAAAGAGTTTTTAAAACAAATATTATATTATTAATTGATATTCTATTTATAAAAATCTTAATTTTGAGAAAAGGTCTTAAATAATATAATATATGTCATTAATGAACCACTTGAGGTTCTCTTGGAATTTTATAGTACGTTTATTAACCATATAATATAAAAATATAAAGAGAGATGGTAAATGTCAAACTAACTAACTAAGAGTTAAATATAAAAATTATGGTTAATATAGTAACCCAAACCTGTCTAAATCATATTGGTTGAGTGGTTTTCGACCCATTCCCACCTTATCCTAGAAATAAATCACTTTGTATCCATTAGAAACCGAAAATGATTTTATTATAAAATAATATTTTATGTTTTTTCTAAGGTGCCCCTCACCCCTCTTATAAAAGGGCACTCCCCCTTCCCTCAAATTCACACCCTAAAAACCTTTTGTCTCAGCCAAACCCTACCCAAATACCCTATCAACTGTCATCCCTTCATCCTAGAGGCATTTTTTTAGTCAGAAAGCCACCCTAAAGAGCCCTTTTGATCAAATCAAAAGGAAGAACCCGAAGAAGAGGTAAATATTTCATCACCTCTTTTAAGTTCCTTTCTTTTTCCACTTCCTCTTTCTTTGTTGTTTCCATTATAAAATAATAAATATAGTATCTAATATATACAATGATGTTATTATAAATATGGTACAACCATATTCATTATTCTATACATCCTTTGAATGACATGTCTCCATACGTGCGTGCGTACGGCTTACCGTGTCATCGTCATGGGGTAGTTGTTATTCAATACATTATTATTTGGATGGGTATAATAATGATGTATAATTTCTGTAAATAAAAAATATAACATGATAATTATTCTTTATATATGATATACAATCTAATTATATATTATTTTAATATCAAAATAATTATATTGTCGCTCGGCCGTACGTACGGATTACCGACTCCACGAAACGTGATGAGATTCATTCCTCATCGTATCCATTCAAGACTAATTTTTATTAGATGATTAAAAATAATGTTTAAAGACTTAATATAATTATTAATATTAATATGATACATCGTATCCACAACAAATATTAATTACGTAACAAAGCATATAAAGGAAAACGAATCATTTAACACCCGAAACGACGATAATACTAAAATATTATTAACAAAGAAATATTAAAAGATCATATATGATATCATATTAATGCATATGATTCTTTTATAATCTAATAACAATTATTTAACAATTATACAGGAGTTTAACCTACCCTTTTCTAAGGAAAAGTACAAGGTAAGGGTTAATTTCACAATCTCTTCATTATCCAAGGTTATTTATACGTAATTATCTATTAGGACCTCTTTATCATCCAAATCCATGATTCTTAAAAATGTATTTAAAAACTTTTTTAATATTTAATATACAATGGGTTAAATTAATTTATACCCTTATTTGACCTTATATGTTCTGAAAGGAATCTTTCTGTTGTTTTCCAAACAAGGTACTTTTTGACCTTTTCGACAAAATTAAGGTAAGAATTTTATTTTAACTTATACAGTGGGTGAGGCTATTTTCCATTGTTATAACATCATCAAAGCTTCCCTTACAATATTATAAAAATATTTAAAAATAAATGTTTTATTTTATAATTATATTAATTTTAAATGATTTCAAAATAGAAAGAGATATTTCTCTAAAAGGGTTTTTATTTCATTTATTTCAACATCCTTTGATGAATTTTAAGCTTATTTGAAGTTGATTTATTATGATAAAAAACTTCCATATTTTATTGAAGGTTTTGTGATATGTTTGACTATGGATGTGTTATTTTTACACCATTCGTGGTTTCTGGATAAAGTATTGATATTTCATATGCTAGTTTTAATATGAATGTTTATGTTATATTTAAACCTTTTCATATGAGGAATGCATTAGAATTAATATGTGGTGGGTGGAGCCCTCTATAGCTCCTCGATGCATCGGTAGGTCTCATCAGACAAGCTAGTGTCTTGGAACAAGGCCATGAAAAAATGTTATTTGTAGTCTTGGCACAAGGCCTTGACTATGTGGTTATAAAGTCTGGCATTATGCATTCCATCATTATAAAAGTGGCTATTGATATTGCATGTGATTATTCAACTAGTATAATATCCATGTGAGTAAGTAAATGGCATTATTTTGATTTATATTTGCCATATTATGATTAAGTTTATGTTGAAATGGATTTTGTTTTAGTTTTATATATTTCCTTAAATGTTTATGAAAGTTTCTGCTATATTGTTATACTTATTGATCATCTAAGCTCACCCCTTTTTATGTTTTATTTTCTCCAGGATGCAAACAAGTATAATATGACTGACCTGCAGGGATAGTCTATGGGATATTAGTGTTTTATATGGAAACAATGTTGTTGTAGTTTTCCATTTTATGATATAATGTAAACCTTATGAATGTATCTAGTACTTCCAAAGCTACTAAACTGATCAGTCTTTCGAGACTTGATCTTTTGGGATCATGCCAATGATACGTAATAATGCACCGACTCTGGGCTTCTGGTGTCGGGGCGTTACATCTAACAATATGTTTTTTTGTAGCATGAAACTTCAGTGTCATAGACTTATTTTTCAAATGTATAAGATTTCATAAATTAAATTAATTTCTAATTTGTAATTGCATTTTTTATTCTAATATGATCTTTTTTGTTCTAGGATTATTATAATTGGGCTATAGAAATATTTGATCGAGCAAAAATGTGTGGTCGTACTAGAGATATTGAAGATTTTGGGAAATATTTTGTATGTTTTAAGTATTCTATGTTTTTTATTCAATTCACATAAGTGTTATATAATCAATATTCCTCTTTAATTATCTAGGTAACAGATAACTATGAAAGATATATCCAACTCAACTGGAATAGTCCCTAGGTATGTCTTAAATATATATATGTTTTTTGTTCCCTTTTGATTAAGTTTATCTTTATCATCATTATGTATGTATATATATTTCATATAGAAATGGATAATGGAATAAGATTAGACCAACCAAAATAAACCATGAGATGTAGACATGAATTATGGGTAAATAATAAGAGAATACGACCATTAGAGTTACAAAAGAAGTCTTAAATAATGGAAATGGTGTTTGGAAGAGTTGGATACCTTGTGATTAGCCTCAATAAAAAATGATTGATTGTGATTTTCCTCATTTATTTAATATTTTATTAGGCTATGGAAGTGTTTTCTATGATATGTATTTTATAATTAAATATATGGTTGTAGTGTAAAACATGAAGAATATGTTATGATCGGTGGTTAAATCTAGATGAATAGAGAGTTTAGAGTCCCAATGTATTGGAGAATCTGTACTAGTCTGATATTGATATTGATAAATGAAATTATTATTTAAAATAGTTGGATGAATTTTTTATAAGTGATGGAGTTTATTTTTAAAAGTCCTAGATCCATTTTAAATAGTATATAAATTTAGAGTTGAGAGAAGAAAATTCAGAAAAGGAATCCAATGTATGAGCCATCTAGGACTCTGTATGAACCATTTTTAGTTCTAAATATGTTTTTATTCCCTCAAAATATGAGTCATTAATATCAATTAATGATTAATTGGAGGGGGTGATCTTTTATTTTGATGGTGTTGTGTAGGGGGAAGAGGGGGTGCTGGGTGGGGTGAGGGTGTTGGTTGGGTGTTGGAGGAGTGGGGGGTGCTGGTGTTGTGTAGGGGGAGAGAGGGGTGCAGGTTGGGGGCAGAGGGGGTGCTGGTGGGGTGTTGGAGGAGGGGGATTTGCTGGTGTAGTGTAGGGGGAAGAGGGGTGCAGGGTGTGGGGGGTGTGGGGGGGTGGTGTTTTGCAAGGTAATTGGTGTTATTAAGGGCGGTGCTGGCGGGGTGTTGGAAGGGGGCTAGGCTGGTGTTGTGAAGGGAGAAGAAGTGGTGTATGGTGGGTGTTGGGGGGCTGGTGTTGTGAGGGGGGCAGAGGGGAGTGCAAGGTGGGGGTGCTGGTGGGGTCCAAGGTGAGTGGGGTACTGGTGGGGTGTTGGAGGAGGGGTCAGTGCTAGTGTTGTGCAAGGGGGAAGAGGGGGTGTAGGGTGGGGGAAAAGGGGGTGTTAGTGGGTGTTGGAGGGGGGTTGGGCTAGTGTTGTGCAGGGGGACATAGGGGGTGTAGGGTGGGTGTGGGGGAGCTGGTGGGGTGTTGGAGGAGGGATAGTGTTATGCAGGGGGGCAGAGGGGATACAGGGTATGGTACTGGAGGGTGGGGGTGTTGTTGGGGTGGAATTATAAGTTTCATTATGTCTTGGTGATAATTTAAACATATCTTGGTAGTTTTAAGGGGTATAGTTGCTGCTATAATGGTCATTTACACATGTGGAAATTAGTGTTCAAGAGGGATAAGCATGTCAATCCTACTTTGGTGAATTAAACTAGAATTTGTGATGATGTTCCTTAACTAGTTTTGTTATATTGTGATTTATATGATGAATTTATATGTAATGAAGCTGGAAATTAATCCTTAAATGGTTAAATAGGAAGAATAATTGGGTAATGGTTGGGTAATTAACCTTGAAATGAAATATGGGATATTGAGACCTTGTTATAGGTTCTTTATGTGTATTGGGTTGCATAAATTATGATCTTCAACATAGATAATGGATTTGTTTTTCCATGTTGATTTAATATGCTATGTAGGGGGAATAAAATGAAAACATGAGTTTTCATGGGAAATAAATAATGTAATATGTTTTTTTAGTGATGTATGAGATGTTTAGTACTAACCGTGTTGTTCTATGTTTGAGATATTGTAATGGTCACTTATAGGTGGCTTATAGTGATATGAGTTATAAAATTCCATGGTATGGCATAATTGGCCTTGAAGGTAGTTGTACCTTTTTGGAATTACACTATTATTTATATATTAACCTACTAGTTCCTTAATTTAATAGAGGTTTTTGTGATATTTACCAAGGATTACATTCTCAATCACTATACATAACTCCTTTTGTGTGTACAAATTGAATGTATTATGTTTTGAGTGATTGAGAGTGGACTTTGTAGGTGAGTATTGATTTCTAGTGATAGTTTTAAGCTTAATCTACTATCTTACATATTATTAAGAAGTGTATTTTCCACATGGTATGTAATATTTTATTTCATGTATCATTTACTTCTATATTAAAAACTCATTCAAAGATATTCCTTTCATTTTTTATTTCTTTTTAGTTATTGATGTTTTAGTGATTCTATTTTAAATTTTTTCATGCAAATATGAGTTTATATGTTAATTTTATTGAATTTTGTTATCTTATATGGTAATATTTTCATACCATAAATTCCATATAGTTTGTGTGTTAATTTTATTAAAAAAATCAACATCTAAATAAACATATATACAATATTTAAATTTTTTTGTAGTAACATAAACAATATGATTTATTGGATCAGTTTGATCAATCCTTGCTCGAACATTTCAAAATGGATCTACTTAGATAGTCTTTAGAAATTCTAAATAGAACATTATAAATATGGTCACCTTTCCCGAACCTACATAATCATGGGAAGTATTCCTTTGGGGTATCATATACTAGGATGGAGATCCTAATAGAGCTGAATAAAATTTTCAACTAGCAAAAAAATAGTCTCTGAACCTAAACTTTTGAATAACTTCAAGCATGATGTCCCAATTTATAGATTCAAATGCATCTTTAACATCCATATGGACACAAGGCCTATTCTAATAATAAATTCTCAATATTACAAAATATGTATGGAATTTATAAGAATTGGGACACCATCAAAACATTATTCTTGTAATACAAAAATGGTTCTATATAATATTTGAATGGAGACATGGTTGTGTATCGTTGTGACATTTTTAGCACCTAATGGACCACCCTTGTTACCTATATACAGATTGTTAGTATTTTATTTATTTTACTTTATATTCACTGACCCATCATATTATGGTATATATTAAAGTAATTATATTTAGTGAACAACTTAATTTTATGCTCCCAACCCACAAATGTATCTCAGTAGAGGTATATATGTGAGATAACATACAAATAGAATTAATGATAATGAATTACCACTATATGATACCTCTGAACACATACATAAACCCTAAATATGGTACCTTAGAGTTCTAAGTAACCCAATAGGTTGTAAAGGTCTTGGAAAAATGATATTTCTACCACCACTCATATACTAGGTTTACTAATAAGATAATAAAACTCATGAACATCATAGAATTACTTCCAAAATTAATAATCCAATTCACATAAGACAACTAAATCTAACCTTAATCCTCTATTTGATAGGTATGGGAACATCATAACCCCATATATAAACATGAATTGGTTATTTGTCAGTAATATCATCTATTTTATAGGATGAATCCTATGATCACTTTAGTTATATGTTTGAGCTAACATACAAATGGAATGAATGATAATGAATTACCACTACATGATACATGTGAACACATACATGAACCCTACAAATGATACCTTAGAGTTATATTAATTTATTTCATTTTTCTTTGTTTTCATCATCTAGGTTTGATTTACTCCCTGCTTCAAGATGTAGAAAAAGTGGTTTTGAAAGTTTGGATAAATAAGTTATTCGCTATATAGTTACATCAGTTTTTTATTCATCCTTTAATCCATAAATAGATTTCTTCATTTGATTTATATTTTATTCCTCTAAAATGTTACCTTTTTATAGATATTTTTTCTTATGGTAATTTAATGTGTTTTGGTAAATAGTTATGTTCAGGTCGTTTGAAGCCAAAATTTGACTACCACAAATCCGATCTGTGAAAGTTATGTATTTAATTTGTATTATAGGTTATCTCCATGACCATCATGAAAAAGTATTACTAATTTATGTCTGGGTATCTTTTATAATGACATACTTTTATGGTAGGCTTTTATATTTTCTTGATTATCATTATGCATTATCATGTTTTTTTATATGCATAGTAGGTTTTTATGCTTGTATTTTCATATCCGTATAACAGGTCCTCATGTCTGGTTTTTCATATGAAAACCTATTGTTTTTATATACAAACCAATTTTCATTATGTTTGCTTCATATGAAAAACTATTTTCTTATATATTCTAATTATTATGTTATAATTATGTGCAAACTTGTTATTATACATTCTTTTATTGTGTTTTTTTCGCACCTATTATCATGTTACAATAATTATGCAAATTTATTTTTTGTATTATACACGCATGAATTATGTGAAAACCTATGTAAAATCTAAAATATTAATAATTTAAAATATATATGTGTTTCCTATATAATCTCTGTAATATATTATTATCTATTATGTAATATAATGCCATTAGGTATAGAGGAAGTATCATGAATAGTGAAAGATAAAGAAAAAAGATGAGGATGACATGATTATATTAGAAGTGTTGGGAAATGATTAGTATCTCATCTTGGGTAGGAATGCCTACACCACATCCCATTACAACATAGTTTATTCTTATCTCACTAGTTTTCACTTAACCACCTGTCCCTTTCCAAATTTCCCTAGGCAGATACCTTCCATGGAAGTCATTGGTCACAAAGTTCACAACATGTTCCTTGAGCCTCGTTCCATTGTCACTTCCTAGGTCACTAAGGTAATGGATATAATAGATATATATGATATTATGTGTGTTGGCCCCAAATCCATGGTAGAAAAGTTCTATGGAATTTTTATACAACTTTATGTTTATGAAACTAATATTGAAAAGGTGGATATGTTTTCTTCCTTTCACCTTGGTGCCGTATTTAGATCATTACTTCATTCTTTTAGAGTTTCAAGGGATTATTGTTTATCTACTATAAAAAAGTGAACAAGATTTTTTAATATCTGAGATGTTGGCAGGTGAATTAATGGTTCCCATTACCTGGATAGAGATTCGGTGCCCAATAACAGGATAGGTGGAGCACATGAAAGTTTCCAAGGTGACGATCCATTCATAGCTTGCTTTAAATTTGTACCAAACAAAAATTTCTTATCCAACCATTTTTGCTTCTACTAGTGGTAAGCACTACTTTTTATGCTATGTTTTTCACATGAAAAAATAAAACTCGAATATGGATATTATTTTTTTAACTGTTCATGTTTTTATAATTCAAATTTAAAATTCATTAACATTTTTTTGAATTACCCATTACAATTATAAATAAACATCACACTTTATTCATCTCCAAAATTAAACATATTTATAATAAATTTTACTACATAATAGATTCAATTGATTATTAATCCTCATTTAATGTGATACACATGCTAATTTTATTTCCCTCCATGCTGGTAAATGGAACTTGAAGATGGCAATGTAGCTTCTAACTGATTTTCGATCTAGCCTCAAGTTGCAGTGGCATAGGAGGCCTCACTAGAGGGAGGTAATGAAAGAGGGTGGTGGCGGTAGTTTCATCCCCACTAGTCTGTATGTAAAAATGGGGCTTCCCATAAAAAAAGATGAGGAAGTTTCTCATCTCATATTCACTTCAACTAAGTGCCCCATCATTCATTATATTCTCTTTATGGAATGGTTGTTTTAGTAATTTTACTTTTATTATCTTTTTTAAGAAGCTTCATAAGCATCGAAAGTGGATTCAAAACAAGTTGGTGAGAATTTTTTATTCTTATTCTAGTACTAATTTAGTAATTTTAACATATATTTTATAATTTATAAGGTATGGAATGTTGAAGGCTTCATCACCATATGAAAAGGGGTCCAAGGAAGATTACAAGATGGTTCTTCATAGCCCCACCCATGTACATGATGATGTGGTCTGTGGGAGGACACATTTTTTCTACTTTAATTTTTACTGTCTCATCACCACTATTATCCCAAGGATCATATATTGGGAAACATTTAGTGGAAAGAGTTAGGATTACTTCTATTTATATAGGAGTCTCTCCTCATGGTTCAAATCATAAAGGTAACATGATCATATAATATTATTCCTATTTAGCTTTGGTTTCCATGATTTATATGATTGATTTTTTATTTCAATATTGTTTTTTAGGCTACCTATTTAGTTTTGGTTTCTATGACTGGGTTTGGTAGGTCAGCGTGGTGAGAAACGTTGGTTAAGCCTACTATGGATATAACTAGAAGATGATATCCTTTGTCTATCATAGAAAATGGGTAGCTAAATAGTGAATCATATCTGTATTTCTTATATTTTCTTATTTCATTCTAGTTTGGTTTTGTTTGTTGAGGTTATGTTCATGTTTATTCATTTTTTAATTTTATGATGAATTCTTCTTGTTAATTGTTATCATTTGTGGTAGATCATTGGTGTTGATGAAATTTTGTTTTTTAAAAGTGTGTTATGTTACCTATATTATGTATAACATTTCATTAAGTTAATATGTGGTGTTTAATTATTAAACATTCACCCCCTTGTTTATTTCCTTAAGAAAAAATGATGTTTTTTAGTTGAGGCAGCAACAGCATAGGCTGCTAGGTATGAGGCAGCAGTTGGGTATGAGGCTAAAGTGCAGGCAGCTAGGTATGAGGTAGATACTGTAGATGAGTGTTTTTTTAATGGAATCCAGATTCTATAGTCGTGGTTTGAAATTGTTGCTATATACCTATAGCCACAGTTTGAAACCATGACTATAGTTCTGTGTGGCTAAAGATACTTCCACAATTTGGAACCGTAGTAATATCCATATTAACACAGGCAGAACTATGGATATATCCCTATAGACACGCTAATAGGATCCATGATTTTAGGGTCCATATATATGGTTACAAACCATGGCTATATCCTTATTTTGTTATAGTGGTATGACCAAAACACTTTTGGTGTATGCTCATTGGACTATCCCTTAGTGGTGAACCAAGTAAAATTATTGTGTTGTTTTTTTTCATGTGAATGTTTTATCACTAAGATATTCCAACAGACATGTTTGACAAGTTCCTACCAATGTGGGAATGAGATCTTTTTATTTAAAAGAAACACTTGACACCCTGATTCACCTCTCCCTTCTCAAGGTGCTTTGGGGTCCTTCAAGTGGTATTAGAGGGTACAGGTTTCTGGTGTTAAATCTATATGACTTTACTGTCATAGAGAATTTAGTTAATGTTAAGAAAGTCCCCCGCTTTGATGGAAGTAATTTTCATATATTTAATAACATTATGATATCACATCTAATATCTCCTATAATGGAAGTACTCTTTTCCATTGCATAAGGAATACAGGTCACTTATCCAATAGGGTTGTCTATGACTTACACATATAAGAAAATGATTGATGCAGATGATAAAGTATAGAATTCCCTCACTGTAGCTCTTTCTGGTCAAATTTATCTAAAGGTGATGACTTGTACTTCTTCAAAGTCTATGTGGTAAAAATTAGATAATATATATATGAAGGCTACAACAAAGTGAAGGAATCAAAACTTAAATTTTTTTACAACAGGTTTGATGATATGAAGATACATCCTAATAAAAATGAAGTTACCTTTTCCAATCAAATTAGTAAAGTTGTAGGAGTAATTCTAGGTCTTGGGGAAGATATCAGAGACATTGACATTATAAAGAAAATTTTGGGAAGACTTACACCTCTTTAAAATCCAAAATTATTGACCCTTGAGTAAAGAGATATTTCAAAACTCTCCATGTATGATCTACTGAGCTTCTTGGTAGCATATGAAATGAGAGTAAAACCAGAGGATGCAACAAGTCATGCTAGCAAGGATATGGCATTCAAATCCATGGAAAATTATGAGATTTTAGGAGACTGCACTAATTAATCTAATGAGGAAGATGAATTTCTTTCCCTCTTTTATAAGAAATTAAAATTTTGAAAAGGGAGATTTGAAGGAAATTTACAATTGGCCTGCTTTCATTGTTGTAAATTTTGGAATATTCCATCTCAGTGCTCAATGAAGTCTGATGATGAAGAAAGTGAATCTAGAAACTCATAGAATCCTCATAAATAGTTTTCTAAAAATGAAGGCTTTAAATCTAGAAATAAATTACATAGAAAGAGCTTCTTCTATAGATAAGAAGATGATGAAAATGAATTCTTTGAGTAAGAAGAACCATAGTCTAAATTTGGAACCCATGCATCTATGATGACTATGGTTGATAAGTCAGAATCATTAAAAGATAAAGAGATAGATAATAAAATGATTTTTGATTCTAATCTCAAGTTACAACTTAAGGATTCTCTTAGTTATCTTGAGAATCAAAGTAACAAATGAGAAAAGTGGAGAGAAGTTGTGGAATAATTGTCAAAATATATTTATTGGATTGAGGTAAAAATTGAACATTTGGAAGAAGTAGTGAAAGAATTGTCAACAAACTTTAAAAGCACAGAAGATGTATTATAACTCAAGCTCAGAATTGAAGAATATAAAAATTTCATCAATGACCTTACATAAATATTATAGGAGAAGTCCAAGACTTTTGAGGGTCTTGAATAATAATTTTTTTCTCTTAGGATTAACTTGAAAGTGAATCAAATTTAAAAGAAACAAAGAATAAATTATAGTTTTTAATGTTCTCATATGTTGAGCTGCTAGAGAGAGATAAGCATGGTTCTAATGGGCTTGAAAATATTTTTAATGATCAAAGACCCACATGCATGGGAAAAAGTGTAATTGGTTGTGATGCTAAAACATAAAATACTAGAAATAAAATTGGCCAAAATAAAGGAAAACTAAAATTTGGGCATATTGAAAGGTCACCTGAAGTGCTAGAAAAGTAACCATAAAATAAAACTAGAAGGAGAACTAAAAATTATCCTCAAGCTTTCATAAATGATAAGTTGTCAAACTATTTTCCTAAGGAAGGATACATGAGGAGGAATACAAATGAGAAGACATTTCCTCTTATGAAATGTCAATTCTGTCGCTATTGGGGACATAACATGTCATACTGTGAAGTGGTAATGATCTATTTAAATGGGGAAGAGTTAAGAAGTAAATAAAGGTTAATAAATTAATATCCTACTTCTTATAGAATAAATAATTTCAATGGATATTATTTTCATTATTCTAAATTTGGTTATAAATCTGTTCATTGTAGGTAGGAAAAGGCATGAATAATACATATAGAACTCAGAAACAAGTCAATACTCATCAACCATATGGTGTTTCTCTTATAAACATATTTTCTCCTATGGAAGAAGAGAATGAGTATGAATAACCTTCTCATATGAAAGAGAGACTTGAAATGTGATCTTTATCCTTCACTCAATTTAATATTTCATGGGAGGAAAAGAAGAAAATTCAAAAATCCAACCTTGAAAAAGTATCCCTCAAAGATACAAAGAGAAAAAACACCTCGATTATTGATAGCAGATGACCATATCATATGATGGGTAATGCTAACTTATTAACCAATGTTAACAAAAGGGTTGATAGAATAGTGAGGTTTAATAATGATGGTGCTTTTAAGATCAAAGACAATGGAAGTACTGAACTGGATAATGGAGAGATGAAGAAAAACAAGGTTCTTTATATGGATGGTTTGAATCACAGTCTCCTTAGTGTGAGTCAACTCTATGAATTAGTACTTATAATGAAATTATATCAAAAGGGGTGCACTATAAGAGGAAAGACAAGGAATTATCTTATGAAATAATTCAGAATAGAGGGCAACTTATATTAGAATGATAGTAAAGAGAATATTTTCTACATGTCTGTTGAAGAAGAAAACAACTTGTGGCATTAAATATTGGGTATAATTAATCAAAAATACATGGAAAATATATCTAATATAAATATAGTCATTGATATCCCAAATATAAAGTGTGAATGGGAAAAGACTTGTGAATATTGTATACGAGGGAAGTTGGTCTGTAGTTCATATCAGACAAAGAATAAAAGGGCATAAAATCTTCTTGTTCTCATCCATATATATTTATGTGGTATGATAAATGTTGTTGTAACTCATGTAGAAAGGTACTTCATCTTTTTCATTGATGATTATAGTATAATGGATTGTGTGATGGTTATACACAGGAAACGACAAGTACTCAATTTCATGGAAAGTTATCATTGAATCTTCAAGAATAATATCGGATGGACAATAAAAGTTCTAATATATAATAATAAAGGGGAATACACATCCATTGAGTTTGAAAATTACCTATAGAATCATGGAATACAACATAAGGTGGTTTATGTGATAACCCAATATCAAAATGGAGTTGTTGAGTGTAGGAATCTACATGTGAACAATATAGCTAGAACTATGCTGATTGAGAGTTGTATCCCTCAACATTATTGGAAAGAGGTTGTTCAAGATATGATGTATATTTAAAATTGAATAGGGCTTTATATGGGTGAAACCAATACACCATATGAGTTGTGGCATGAAAGGAATCCCTCTTTGAATTATTTCAGTGTTTTCGGAAGTAAATGTTTTATAAGAAACAAATAAGGAAACCAAAGCAAGTATGGTCGTATAGTACATTCAAGAGTATTCCATATATATTCAATGAATATAAAATCCTACAAATGTTTCAATAATCATCTTGAAAAAATGTGGAAATAAATGATGTGAAGATCATTGAATATAATAACACAAATACCTCAAGGAATTATTATGCTGATATGATAAAAGATGAGGAAGAATGTGGACATGGAACAGATCCAAATATAGAAGTAAAAGGGGTTAAAAACATTTAGGGGTAACAACATGATGTTGATTCGGAAGCATAATCAAAAGAAGAAACCATAGTTGAAGAAAATTATTCTGAACCTCACAAGAGAAATCAAAGAGCATAGATTGATCAATCTAACATCATTAGGGATTAGACAACACCCACATAGGCAAGAAGAATGAGGAATAACACACAATATTACTTTCTATTATTTTTGTAACCATCCTCATTTGAATATGTTGCAAAGGATGAATCATAGGTTAAATCCATGAATAATGAGTAAGATCAGATTGACAAGAACCAGGCATGGGATCTTGTTACGAGACCTGAAAGTCACAATGTGATTGGTACGAAATGGATTTTTAAAAATAAAATTGATGATCCTAGAAATGTGTTTAGAAATAAGACTCAATTGGTGTGTAAATTATATTTATATATTGAAGGTGTTAATGTTGAAGAAAAATTTTCTCTAATGAAGATACTGGAGTCGATTAAGCTATTCCTTACTATAGTAATTCAAAGAGGATACAAAGTGTATCAAATAAATGTCAAAATAGATTTCTTTAATATTGTTCTTGAAGAAGAAGTTTACATTGAACAACCAAAGGTTTTTCTTCTTAGTAATGATGAAATGAAGGTTTGAGGATTAAAGAAGGCACCATATGGTCTGAAATAGTCAATGTGAGCTTGGTATTCATGATTGGATTCATATCTAAAGAAGCTGGAATTTTTCAATAGGAGGAGTGGATCACAATCTCTAGGTGAATAATTCTAAGAAAGATCAGTTCATGATACCAGTGTACATAGATGATATTATATTTTGTGAAAATAGGCAGGGATCAGTGGATGAATTTTCAAATCACATAAAATCATAATTTGAAATTTCTACAATTGGTGAACTCACATACTTATTAGGGATGCAAGTGATTTAGAGGAAAGACTACACTTTTATTTCTATGGAAAAGTATACAAGAGACCTATTGAAGAAATTCAATACACATGACTTCAAACTAATGTCGACCCTGAATGCGGTTGGAACTGAACTTTGAAAGCATGAGGATATAACTTCTATATATCCCACCATGTATAGGAGAATCATTTGAAGCTTATTATGATTAACTGCAATTTGGCCAGATATTGTCTTTTCAACATGCTTAGCATACCACTTTCGAAGTACTCCAAAGGAATAATATATAGTGGTAGTTAAACGAATCGTGAGGTGCATTCATGGTACTCACAATTATGTCTTATACATTGCTTTAGGAAAATATAATGAAATTTCAATGTATTATGATGCTGACTAGGCTGGAGATGTTGTTGATAGAAATTCCAAAAGTGGTATATAATTCTTTATTAGAAAGAAATGTGTGGCCTGGTTGACTAATAAATAGGAAATTACATCACTCAGTACTACTGAAGATGAGTATATCTCTACTAAAAAGGCTTGAACTTAACTACTTTGGATGAATCAACAATTGAATGATATTGGTGATGAGGTGAAATATCCAGTGGTGATTCACTATGATAACAAGAGCACAATTGATTTTACGAAGAATCTGGTCCAGTATTCTCATAAGAAACCCATTAAAATCATATATTACTTTACCAAAGAAAAAGTTTAACAAGGAAATATTGAACTGGATCATGTTGGGAGTGATGATCAAGTGGCTAACATATTGACCAATCCATTGTCAGCACATGTGTTTCAGAAGCATTGGTTGAACCTCAGTGTTCAACCTCCACCCAATGCATCGAGAGGTTACAGTTGTTCCCCTCTCCCCAGTTTTATTAATTGTTTTAATCTATTTTTGGAAGTGATGTAGGTTTATGGGGGAGATACGATCTAGGGGGAGTATGTTTTGAGATCTACAGGTCAAAATTAGTTTCCTTGGGTTTATTTCCAATGGGGGTAATGGATAAATTCAATGTGTTAAAAAGTAGGAGAATGATGAGTTACAAAGGGGGGAAATGACAATAAATAAAACAATTTGGTGTTTTGAGGAAACAGTTCAGGGCATGAAATGCCTCTGTGATAAGATAGAAACTTATATTGGACATCTTTAAGCATTCCAAAACATGAAGAACCCAATTCATGATTCCCATATTTTTTTATACACCAAACATGGCTCACATAGACTTAGAGTGTTAGCTGAGTTGTTTCTTTCATATTAGATTTTGACAGTGGATGGGGATTCAATGAATTTATTTGCAGATTACTAATAAACCCAAAGGAGAGATTATTAGAACCAAGGTAGTTCTTTGCTGTAAATAAATTATGGTTTGTATTTTTTATCAATAATCATATGGAATATCATGAAGTTGGAAAGGAAAGGGATCATATAGTTCAAGAAGATAATAGTATTGAAGGTGGCGTCATTTCCCAGTGTTTTCCAAATTTTTTGGTCCAAAAATTAGAGAATGGAGAAAATGATTTTGGTGAAGGGAGTTTCATAAAATATTGAATATGGTTTGGAAACATGAATGCAAGGCATGTTTTTTGATCTTTACATCAAATATGGAAAAGGAAATAAGTGTGCACAAGTTATAGATTTTCATGAAAGGTGAGTTTTTATGAGTTTGCGTGAAAAGAGACTTGCATGAATGATACTTTCATGCTAGGGAAAATTATTTTAAAAAGTTTTTTTAGGGTTATAAATCCTTATCAATAGGAAATTACCCCAACTCAAGACTTATATGTTTTTCCAATGAAGATCTGGTGGCTCGGCATGCAAGGGAGTTGTGTGTAAAAGACTTACATGTAGTAAATCTTGTTTGAAAATGTTCCTTTTTTCTTTAAAAGTCCAATTGAAAATTATGGTGAAGGTGTGTGATAGATAAGGGTTACGCAATAGAAAAAGGTTGTTTAAAAAGTAAGTGTTTATTAAAAGTTAGCTTGCATGACAATCCCCATACTTGGGCATCAGAAGAGGTATTTCATGTAAGTGTAGTACTGAGCTTCTAATATGCTTTGAATATCCAGTTTGTTTGTTCAGTGATTTCAAGTGCATCAATTCATAACATAAATACAAGAAGATCCTCATCATGGATAGAGATAAATATTTCAATGTAAATATATTGAATAGACCTTCAAGTTGATAAAATGAGAAACACTTCACTCGAGACAGTTAGTTAGGGGGAGTCAACGGAAGTGTTCTAAGGTACGTATTGTGTTATCCCTAAAGTCTTGTAAAGGAAACATGCTTGGAATAGAGTGACTATGTTCAAACTCTTATACTAAAAAACTATTGAATATTAATGGATTGGTATGGATGAAACACTATCATTGTATTCTCCTTGTACGGTCCCTTAGTGGTGAACCAAGTAAAATTTTTGTGTTGCCTTTTTTTCATGTGAATGTTTTAGTACTGCATTATTCCAACAAACAGGTTTAATAAGTTCCTAGAAATGTGGGAATAAGATATGTTGATTTAAAATAAAAATCTGACACCTTGATTCACCCCTCCCATCTCAGGGTGCTCTGGGGTCCTTCACACACACCATGGCATAAAGTATATGGTCACACCTAATTTTCTTTAGTGATAAACATATAATGGTATACACTGGTTTTGGTAGAGAAACCATAACAAAATCTAATTTATCAATTCATACATGATATACCACCTCACACTAGTCCAGATAGTTACACCTAGTTTAATAGAGATAATGGTGGCCACTAATTTAACAAAAGAAACATTAGTAAAGTGGATTTATCGAAGCCTAAAACACAAGTTACGACACCATACAGAAAAAATAACTATCCCACATGGTCCATGCTCCAATAATGTAAGGTCTTGGATATACAAATTCTTTCCCTTTTCATTTTCCCTGGGACCAAAGGTATTGTGAGGGAGTGTGGATGATATCTAGATATTATTAAAGTTTTTACATTTTTTGGATCATTATGGCCATGGTAGTGGGCATGGTGATTCAATTTTGAAGTTACATGGATGATTGAGCATATGGCAGGCTATTTTTGCCTTGGTTATTTTAAGTTTTTCCATTTGGTGATGGAGTTCACCTTGGAATGTGAAATGTCTTGTATGTCCATGGTGAAGATCATGTTGTTGTGTTTTTTCTCCTTTGAGAAATAGGGATGAGGGAAATTTCTAGGGAAACCTTTTTGAGGAAGGATGGTCATGGTTCTCATAGAGTCACACTATCATAAACAGGTAATATGGAGCTCCCTACACCATAATTCTGGGAATGGAAAGAGCAAAACAACTTTTTTTGTTCACACCATGATATGGTTGAGACTGTGGTGTAGGTAAAACAATTTCTATGGAAGTTTTTAAAGCACATGATCATCAAAGTTCATGATCCCTGGAAATCATATCTCTCCTTGATTAAGAGCACCATGTGTGTGGTGGGAGTTCCCCACATTATTGTGGAGAATTATCAGGTTCCTCCATAAATGGAAGGTTATAGTGATCTTGGTTAAAAAATTTGATCACTCCCTTAAACCCTAGATAAAACCTATACACATCATTTCCCTGAATCCACATCTTCTTTAGTGTCTAACCCTTTTATTCATATAGAAAAAATTTCAAGTATCAAGGTGCTCACTTTTTTCTCTCCTCTTCTTTTTCCCCTATTCCTTCTAGAATATATTTTTTGTGGGGGTTTCCCTCATATTTTGGGAAAGGAATCAAGTTATTCTTGATGGTTTGCTGTTGTGTTTAAGTTATGTTGGTGTCTCCTTCATTTTTCATAGTTTTACATTTGGTGGCCGTTATTTCTCCATCCATCCAAATTAAATTTTTATTAAGAGAAAAAGAAAGTACACTAAGAAAACTATGGAGTTCTAAAGTAATACAGACTGATGGAATCCCCTCTGATAAAATTAACACATTCCGCCTTCAAACTGTTAATCCGAAAGATATGCACGCCTGTGGAACAGTGGTCATCCATGGAAGCCAAGTAGTCCGCGACCTTGTTCCCCTCTCAACATATGTGTGAAAGAGTAATGTTATGACTAAGAATATCACAAAATTTCCTAACCACGTACGCTATGGACCAAGGTGAAGAATGATTATCTTTAAGGGAATTAAGGAGGACAAGTGAGTCCACCTCCACTTCCGAAATGGAAACCTCCTCTTGGATACACAAAGAAATCCCTGTGAATAAAGCTCGGGCCTCTTCTAATATGGAATTTCTACTACCTAGGAAACAATAAAAATCCAAGATCACATCACCCTTAGGATCTCTAACAACCCCCCCCCCTCCGTAGATCACCCCCACTGAAGAAGATCCATCAGTATTGAGCTTGTAGCCTGATACAGGCGGATCCAATCGAACCCACTTCCCAGGTCCTCCCTCCTCAGGAAGGGAAGGATAGGTATTATACTTCTGCTTGCATGGGAAGGGGGAGGACCTCTCCTTTATTAAATATTTCCTAGATAATAATTATCTTCATTTTGAGGTAGGGGATCTATTAATTTTTCCTTTATTTGTGTAAAAGTGTGAATTAATCATAATTTATCTCCTTTTCTAAATGGGTTCAATTGAAATTAAATATATAATACAAAAAAGGAATCTCATGTTGAATGATAATCCAATAATCTGTAAATTGTATAGGGAAGAATAATTATTGCATTTCCTTTCTTAATTTACTCTTTATAATAAATTTATTATCATAAATTAAAGGGTTAAGCCTATTTAAATCAAAAAAATAAAAATAAAAAACATTTTATCACATGCTATAGTTTTATGTGTTTTTTATTATAATGATAATATTTTATAATTTTATAAGTTAATGAATTAAAATAAGAATTATCACATGATCAATATAATTGATAATTCTTTTAGAGAATTAAATGAATGTTTGTGTTTTGATATTACATATGGTTTATGTTTTTATGATACCTCTTAATCTTAGCTAAGATAGTGTGATAAATGTTTGTAAGTGTTTTTATTATTGTTTTTTTAGTGTTGTAAATACCTGTGTTTTTTTAGATTGTGAAAATGAGTATAAATTTGAATATTTTGGTCTTAGATGCTCATGAGAAAAAAGATTTCATTTTACACTACCTAATGGTCTCATATAATTTTTATAACCACTCCATTAGTCTTGGAATATGGGTTTTTCCCTAAGACTGGAGTTTATTGAAATTTTGAGCCCTTAAAATTTTGGAAGAATATTTAATATTTAATTAATTAAATATTAATTTATTTGCACAGGTCCAGATGGTGATATATTTTTAAGGCAGAATTGTATTGAGATTCTATATCCATGGAAGAGTTTGTAATAGGGTGGATTTCTAGGTGAGGCATAACCTCGAGTCCAAAACTGGGGTCGAGGTTGCACCCCTTTTTCTTTTTATTTTCCTTTTCTTTTATTTTTCTTTTCTTTTTCTTTTTTCTTTTTCTTTTTTCCTTTTAATTTCTCCCCTTCTCCCCTTTGCTTCTAATTTCCAACCCCCAAGAGATTCCTTCATCGTGTCTAATATAAGGAGAGGTAGAGGTATAGAAAGTTGGATCCACAAAGCTCGAGAGAATCTAGATCATTGTGCAATGGTTGTGGGGCATGGATCGAACTCAATCATTAGTGGATTCCACCCTAGGTAGGAACATTTTATATTTTAAGCTAAAAATACTTATATATTAAAAAAATACCTATATTGATTTTTGGGATCCCCTATAGGGCCAATCTAGGGTTATTAGGGGAGAAACAGGGGTTTTAGGCCAATCATAGGGGTTTTTGTTTTGAAAATACTGATCACACATCTTGTAGTTTATAAAAACACATTCTATGTTCATAATTTTATCCAAAATGTTGAATAAGAAGGTTACAGAGAGTGTGAATTCATGAAAATCCATGTACAGGCGACTCGAGGTATGGTTGAGTACTTTGCCAGACACCCCATTTCAGAGGTACATGGCTATGTAGGATACACGGTCAGATCTCAGGTGAGGTATACGATCAATGGATATGTATAGAAGTTGTATTGACCCTATATGGGGTGAATGGATAGGTTCTTGGGTGGAACACTATGTGGGGGGTACAAACTATGTAGGGTAAGTACACTCCATTTACTTAGGAGAAGTACTTGTTGGGTGGGTTTTGGCACATGGTCAGGTAGGACCTTTGGGGGTACACATAGTTTACCTGAGTTGCATGTCGTTTACTCTTCCTTACTTGGTTATTTTTCATGGTTTTTCATCCAAGAGTCATAATTAGACTTTTTAGTAGTTCATTATATGAATAGTTTTTTTAGATCGCAATGGTGCGATTCTTTCTATGTTTAGAGGATTTTATGGATGGTGATTTTCTTTGGGAAAGCATTAGAAATAGGGTTTCCTTAATTTTTTGGGTTTAGAATCCTCTATTAGGTTGGGTTGTGAGCAATGATTTATGGGTGAGGGTCATGATCTTGGTGACTAGACTAGCTTGAGTATTCCAAGGAGATATTTTTTGAGGACCCTTATATAGTTTCTGAATATGGTAACCAGTGATGTATTGTATTAATTCCTTTATCCGTGTTTCTTGAGGTTTAAGTGGGCAGGGTTCTAGACCACTTGCTTGAGGTTTTGGATCTTGTTTTGAGGATTGGATCAGTTGAGAATTTTGGATAATTTGATGTCATGGTATAGTTGTTACGGCCCGGTTTCACTGATCTGATGTTGAGATGAGTCTAAGGGACTCATGAGGATGATCTTGTGGGTTATTTTATGATCAAGTGTTTAGTGGATGTCTTTTTTAGCTGCTGAAAATTCCATTGTAGCATGGTGTTTCTCTAGATTCTCTTTTTGGGTGAGGTAATACCCATGTATGGGTTGTATGTTGGGAAATATGGTTGGGGCTTTCTTGTGATGGTTTTTTCTCTTGGTTTTATATTTGTATGAGGACCCCTTATAAGGTTTCCTCCTTTTGAGGTGGTCATGATGACCATTAAGAACACCCTTTTAGGTGTGCGATTGATTTTGGATACCCTTTATGGTGTTTTTTTATTGAGGATTGTAGTGTTCTATCATTTCTTATCTTACAGGGTTTCTTTTAGTGGGTTCATGTGGCATGTAATCTATTGGGGGCATTTTATCTATTAAGTCATGTATGGTCTATCATATTGAGGTGATATTGGCTCCAATTTTGTGATAATCATTATTATGCACTTTACTATTACAAACTTCCATAGTGGAGGATAGTGATGACTATTGTATACTCCTATAGTAGAGTTCTATGATACTATTAGTGGTTATATCATGGGTTTTGAGTCATGGTTGATCTATTATACTGGAATGGATATTTCAAAGAGAATTCCCTAGATCTATGATACTTATAGGATTATACCTTCTCTGAAATTATTATAGGCAATATTCTCCAGATGGGAAAACTCTCATAGTGATTTTTTGTAATACTTATAGTCTTATGACTAGATGAGAATACTCCCATAGGGTAGGGATGAGATACTTATTGGGATTGTTCCCCAGATGAGGAAACACACATATAGAAGGTATGTGATACTTATTATCTTATGTCCTAGATGAGAAAGCTTCGATAGATTAGGTATGTGATATATATTATATATATCATAGGGTGACCTGGGTTTGTTATATTAGATGGAATAGTTATGTGATATGATCATAGACACTCTGATGATGGTGGAAGTGGGTTTGGTTCGATTGGGGTCACAAACCTAAGGATTGAGGGTGATTTTATTTATTCATTTTATTTCAGTTATTTCTTATCTGGGTTGGGAATATTTTAGGAGAATTTACTTATAATAGAAAGTTATAGGTTCACCATTGGGTGTTTCTGACTGAGATTCATTTCTCATCCCATGTACATGCACCTTGGTATGAATTAAAACCTTATATCTTATTTCAGATTGAGTATGGATTCACAATAGATAGGGTGGAGTCCCAAGATTGCATGATCAATCTAAACCTCTCATGTGGTGTCTTATGATATAGTAGGAGTAGCTTGAGATTCATAGAGACAGAGTATGTGGTATGGATTAGAGTTGGTAGAGGATCCCTATAAATTTATTTTCAGTTCATTTATTTATTATATGTGATCAGCCCAGTGGGTGATCAATTAATATATGTGAGTATGATCGTTCAGTTCAGGTTTGAATACACAATTTCATTTTATTATAGTATAAATTTTTTTATTATTTATCACTTCTATGTAATATTATGTGTATATTATTTGGTTTATTCATATTTTTATTTTCAACTCTAATATTGTGGGTATAGTCTAATCAAGGTACCACCTTAGACCCCTGCTGGTAGTCAGTGGCCTCAGGTGTAAGAGGAGACATTCCTGATTTCACTCGAAAAATTGGTCTAGTTACCATTCATAGATTGAGTTAGTACAATACATTAAAAAGTGGTATCAGATCATGTTTTATTGGATTATTATGTGTAAAATAGTATTTAGGATATATATGAATGTGTTGGAGCCTATGATGGATACCGGGATGGTGTGTCATGAACACCTTTTCCTATAGGAATTCTAGGCCTCTAGAGATGGTATTGATGTTCTTAATTTTTAATGTTATAGTTTTATATTATTTTCACCTAGTGTGATGCACGTGATGTTTTTATTTATGATTTTTTGTATTTTTAGCTCTTATCTCATTGGAAATAATTCATTTATAGATTTGACGCTTGATCTATAAAGGTAAGAGGTGTCTCATGTCTCATGATTTGGCACATTGGATTCACATTAAATATAGGGGTCTTCTAGTTTGACTATTTTCATTCACCAAAGGTTTATCTATTTAAATTGTTAGTAACTATTCGTAAGTTGGTTTCTCGTATAAGTGCTTTGTCGCATTCTATTTAGCTGGGTTGACTTATATTCCATTTCCTTTCGATGGAAGGTCGTTTGGATTTATAATGAGATGCTTATTGAAAATTATGGTATAGTACCTCATTGTATGGGATGTGAAGTGATCCTAAGAGGTCATTTAGGCATGTAGTTCTTTAGTGGGATACCCCTTGTGGTTTATTAGTTGTTTGATTCAGTTAATTAAATTTCTAGTAAAAACCTATTTTTAATATTCCCATATATCTTTGAATTAAATTCTACTTAATCAACCTAGAGACCATGTTTTACCTAGATGTGGATCATCTAGGATTATGTCATTGGTTCTAGTGATGTTGGCTAATGAGTTCTTGATTACCAAGGGGAATTATCATATGTGTATGCTCATGAGTATCGGTTCCCCAGTAGTTTTTATATTTAACACCCTAGTAGCTGTATTTCTATAATGTGATTCCTGATGATATATATGTGAGACTCTTTTTATAGGTAGTTTGGAACATATTTTTTCATGATATTCTGATATGGGAATAGGATGTTTCTTGTGATCTATGAATTATTTTTCAGACCTAACATATGGACTAAGTGGTAGACCTAGAGACATAGAGATTTGAATCAATACTTAGTGAGTCATATACTTTTGGAAAATAGATGTAAATCCATGAGAGGGGTTGGACTAGGTTTCTGGGTTCCTTTTAGGTAGGAAGCACGACTACGTGCTATCTTTTGAGATCGATGCATGATAGATGTAATCAGGTTTATGGTATGGTCATAGTGATGTCTTACCATTTTTTAGTTAGAAACACCTTGAGTGATATCACCTTGTAAAGTTTGGCATTGGGAGTTCCTTGTTATCAAGGTGAGCTTTAGATGGTAGGATTAGTTGGGTACCCAGCCCAATTATTAGGATGTATCTTAGTACATGGGTGAGAGTATAATTGGAATTGTTCCTAGTGGTGGATAAGTGTGTAGTTAATTTTGTAATAAGAGTTATACCTATTTTTAAATAGGAGTGTTGAGGGTGATATGGCTTATTATAATTTACCTATGTAAGGATCATGATTGTTGTTTTTAGGGATGTTGGCATTAGTTCTTGGTTCATGGCTCGTTTGATCATTACATCTTATGATAGGTTCTTTGAGAACCACTCTACTTTGAAAAGTAGAGTGGTGTTTGGAGTGAATTTTTGGGATAAAACCTTGTATTGTGGTAGAATCTAAATGAAGGTGATGTGTAGTTCCTGTTAGAACAAGTTTGGGTCTATTGTGTTTGTTCAAATCCTAAAGAAACCCAAGTAGTGTAGTCATGGTAGACCTGTTGAGTTCAGTGCTCAAGGAATGATGTAAGTAAAACCTTTTGTTGGGGATTTCACCATAGGATATTGGAGGGTTTGATCCTTATTTTAAGTGGATTTTTTATTATAGAGGTTTCTATTCCTGGTGATTTAGGAATGGGTGGTTGATGTTTTCATATTAGCATTCAGGTGTGATCACTTTGGCCACATTTGGTCATTGTGTTCAATGATGGATGGAGTGTGGGTAATGGATCTTGATGTTCATTTGAGAGGTAATGATAAGGATAATTGTATGGTGGGGATTATCAAATCAGTTGTGTTTGATTGTCTCTCATGTTGGGAGAGCTATGGGTGTTATGAAATCAGTCATTAGACACTTCTATGGTGTCTATTGTGCTTGTTCATGGAGTAAAATCATGAATATCGATTGACCACTGTTGATTTTTTTGGATGATAAGGGTTATGGTGGGGAGATTGTAAAGACTTATGTTTTTTGATGTCTCGAAAAGGAGTAGAAATTTAAATTTTTTGGTTTTGGATACTCTTGAAGGGTAAAATGGCCATTTTCACCTACCGAATGGTCTTATATAATTTTTTACCACTATGTTGGTCCTAGAATAGGGATTTTACCCTATTATAGGGTTTTTATGAAATTCAGGCTCATTCAATTTTTGGGGAAATATTTAATATTTAATTAATTAAATATTAATTTATTCATGCATGTCCAGATTCTGATATCTTTTGAATGGAACATCATATTAAGATTCCATACCTATGGATAATTCTAGAATAGGGGTTTTTTCCAAGGTGAGTAATAACCTTGAGTTGGTGTTGCGGTTAGGGTTGTGCCATGTTTTCTTTTTCTTTTCTTTTTCTTTTTTCTTTTCCCTTTTTCCTTTTCTTTTCTCTCATACTCCCCATTTCTTCTCATATATTCCCTCCAAGGTATTCCTTCATCATATTATAGAGAGGTATAGGGATATAGTGAGAAATGGGGATGGATAGGGTGTTGGTATTGCTGAGATTGGGAGGAGTTGGATAATCATGTGATGGCTACAGGACATGGATCGGACCCAAGTATAGTTGAATTCCAGCCTAGGTAGATATTTTTATATTTTAAGCAAAAATCCCTCTATATTATTTGTTTTTAATTTTTAAATACCTATATTGATTGATGGGAGCCCCTATAGAGATGATCTAGGGTCATTCGGAGAGAAATAGGGATTTCAAGACAACTGTGGGGGTTTCTATTCAGAAAACCCTGATCACATGACATGAAGTTTATGAACACATATTGTGTGTTCTTCATTTTGGGTGAAAGGTTAATGAATAGGATTGCATAGTGTGTATGTTTGAGACATTTCATGTAGAGGTGAATCAGGGTGTGTTTAGGTACTCAAATAGACACCACATGTTAAGGGCATGTGGTCGTGTTAGAAACATGGAAAGACCCCATGTTAGGTACATGGTCAATGGACAAGTATGGAAGTTGGATTACCCCATGTATGTTACATGACCAAGTTATTGGATGAAATCTCGTGTGGGGATATACACCATGTAGGGTGAGTACACATCATATACTTAGAATAACTACACACTGAGTGGGATGTGGAAAATTAACATGGGGCTTTGGGCGTACACATCATGTACCTGAGGTGCATGTAATGTACTTTTCAATTTTTGGTATTTTTTGATTATTTTTCATCTTGGAGTTGGAATTGGACTTGTGGGTAATCTGTTCTAAGCATGTTTCTTCACATATATCATGATAGTGATATCCTTTTGGCATTTAGAGGTTGTATAGATGGTTCTTTTATTTGGGTGATCGTATTTAGGATGACTTATTTAAGGTTTGGATTCAAAATCCTCCAGTGGGTTTGTTTTTTAGCTATGAGGCCCAAGTGAGGGTTTTAAACTTGGTGACCATCCTATATTGAGTATTCCAATGTAGCCTATTTTGAGTACCTTAGTAAATTTATCAAAGATAGGAACTAATGATGTCTTGGATCGAGGATTTTAGACATTTTTATCAAGGTTTGAGTAGTTGAGGTTCTAGACCACTAACTTGAGCTTTTAGATCTAGTGTTCTAGGATCTAATAGGTTGAACCTTCAAGTTGGGTTGACATCATGGGATAGTAGTTATAGGTAGGTTTCATTGAGCTGATGTTGGTATGAGTCTGAGGGACTCATGTTGATTCCCTTGTTGGCTAGTTTCAGATCAAGTGTTTTGTGGATATTGTTACCAAATGTTGAGAATTCCCTTGTGGAATGGTGTTTCTCATGATTCCCTTTTGGGTTAGGTAATACCTCAGGATGTTTTTCAAATTGGGAAGTCCAACTTAGGCTTTCCTGTGATGTGATTTTCCATGAGGTTTTAGTTGTGTTGAGGAGATATTGTAATGTTTTCTCCTTTTAAGTTTACCACAAGGACCATTAAGAATTACCTTGTAGGCATGCTAGTGATTTTGAATGCCATTTTTGGAACATTTTTTACCTAGGATCATATTGGAACATTATTTTCTATCCCAACGAGGGTCTTTTAGTGGGGGGTAATGGATTTTGATCTTCTAGGGTCCCACTATCTTCTGAGGCATGGCCGGTCTGGTATACCTGGGTGAGCTTGAATTTAGTTTCATGATACTCAGGATATGTCCTTGAATATTATATACTCCCATAGTGGATATTTGTTTTGAATATTTTATACTCCCATAGTTGAGTTATATGATACTTTTAGTGAGGGTATTAAGGATTGGGATCTAAGTTTGATCTGGTATAATATGATGTAGCTTTCTATGAGCATTTCCTAGGTCTATGATACTTATAGGATTATACCTTTGTTGAAGTGATTATAGGGATTATGAACCATATGATAAACCTCCCATAGGGGAGGTTTTTAATAATTATGGTATTATTCCCATATGAGAATAAACTCATAGGGTAGGGTTGATATTCTTATTATATTTATGCCTCATATGAGGAAACTCCCATATGAGTGGTCTGTGATACTTATGGGATTATGTACCAAATAAGAAAACTGTAATAATAGAGGTTTTTGATACTTATAATACATAATACGGGGTGAATTAGGTTTTTTATATTAGTTTTCTTGATTGTGTGAAGTTCTAGAGACACTCCATCGATAACCAAAGTGCATTTTGGTTGATCAGGGTAGAAGACCTGTGGATTGATGGTAATTTTATATATTCATTTTATTTTAGTGATTTTTTATCTTGTTTTTTCATATTTCATGAGAACTGATAGAGATAATATTTTCATTATTTTTCATTAGTATTTCAATGATTTCATCCCTTACAATTTAACAATTTGAGCTAATTTGCACCATTTTTGGATTTTTCGAAAAAAATTGGGCTAAAATGTGAAAATACTTAATTATGGATTTCTTATAGGTTTGTACACATTATATATTTATAAAATAACTTCTAAAATATTGATCTTATGAGATTTAATCTTTTTTTTGGATTCCTTTGTTCGTGGGATTCAACTTACTCTTCTGGACCTAGATCTCATTCGAACTTTAGTAGGTCCAAACAAATCAATCAAGTTGAAAAGTATTTTTGGCCAACAGAATGTACACCACCATAGTAAATTAGTAATATATCATCCTACACACCTTCAAATGAGGTGATTATTGCTGGAAATTAATGAGTACTTAATGAGTCATGTTAAAATTAAATTTTATAGAGAATTTTTCTCATTAAGACATCCGTTGAATATTCTAAAGTGGAGGAAGTTGAAGAGTCTCTTTGGACAGAATGAGTGTTCTTGAGTAATTCAGGCATAAATTTTTTTACACATGTCCAAATGAATTAAATTTTGATAGTCAATAAACAACTCAATTTAGAATTTTTTTTTTAAGAATACACCTTGGTGATTTTTATCCAGGTAGTGGTCATAATAGGAGAAAAATTCTAGATGATAGGTTTTGGAGTAGATATTTTTTGTTATTCCTTTTCCCTCTTTTATTATTCTTAGTTTTGTAATGTATTATTATTCCCCCTTCTTCTTGATTACCGTTAACATGGAAGGGTAAAGTTATAAGTGATTTTGGAATGATAGGTTTTCCATTTTTCAATACTTGAGTTCTTGTGCTTTATTTAATAAAATATTTTATTTATTCAACAAAATTAATTTTAATTTATAATTTTAGTTTTTATTATCAAGTATGATCATATTTGGTTTTAGATTATATTATTAATATTGATTTGTTAAATGATAATTTTCTCCCTCTACTAGGTTCTATTTTATATATGATATAATAAACAAGGGCTTAGTGGTGAAGTACTCAACAATCGTTAGTATGTGTGGGAGGGGTAGTGGATATTATTGATTTTTTGGGAAAAACAAGATTTAATATAGAATTTCCTATGTTAATTGGGTCTGTTCACTAAAAATATCTTGTACATGTGAAGGAGATTAGAATAATCTGAGATATTGGTAAGGTTTAGTCTCACTATCACCATTTGAATAAGGTAGTGAGAGTAAGTGATCATGGAATATCACTTTAATAAGCTTAGTGTAAGAGGATTGGATAAATTAAAACATGGATTAAACTGAATTTGGAAGGCCTACCCAGACCTAATCACCCTAATTATATCGCTATTTTCAATAGACTTCTTTTTCAATTTGTTTTCAATCTTTTGTTTAATTTATTTCTTTTGTTTCTTTTCTTTCATTTTTTTCAAAATCAAAATAAAATCAAAAACAACATGCACTTATTTATATCATTTCAAGTGAAAAACATGATTGTTGTGTTATCCTATCTAAAGAAAAACTAGGTTAACTACTATATGTAATTTTAACTTAGAAAATAATTTTTCCCACACCCCATGATAGGCACATGTCAAGCATGCACTTATGAAAGTCGGTTATAGGTTCACTATTTGGGGTGGCCTACTAAGATTAATTTATCACCTCCCCCCCTATTAAGATTAATTTATCACCTACCCCCTATACATGTACCTAAGTTTTCATTTATATTTTATGTCTAATTCTAGGTTGATCATGGATGTACAACATATAGGGGGGAGGTCCAGAATTGGATGATCGATTTATGATGCTCCTATGGAGTCTGAGGGCTAGACTAGCATAACTTGATAGTCATAGAGACTATGTAACGACCCGAAATTTTGAATAAATCTTATTTCCTAATTTTGTGTGTTATTTTATTTTTTTATACACTCAACAAAACTGTTCATTTGATAACATGAGTATAATTAAAATGAGACCATCGGGTTTTGACTGTTATATGACCATTGGTCAATATGATCACTGGAAACTAAACGTTTCGATTTTTTGACTCTAAATACAAGTGATCATGGTTAATTAATATAGAAAGAAGATTTGATGGCCTCACCCAGTAGTGTTTGACCAATTGAAGCCCATCTAATAGAACTTGGGAAGGAGGTAGCACCCCTGGGCTTTACTCTAAACCAAACCCAATCCGAACTTCATCGTGTGAAGCTAGAACGGAATCGCCTTCGCGAGAAGTTCAAACTGATAGAAATTAGTACTTGTGCGATGTTGGCCGACCCTCCCTCAGATTCTCTCACCTTAGCACACCTTACACTTAGGTCTTATGCTGGTTTGATAAGGGGATATGTAAGGAGACTGTAACTGCCTTGTGTAATCCTTTATTTTAAATATAAATTTTTATTTCTTCTTATGATGAAGTTTATGAATTTTCAAATATCCGGATAAATATAGTATGCATATTTTTGATGAATTTTAGAGAAAAGATATTTTAAAAATGTTTATATAAACCTTAAATAAATAAAAATGTGTAATGATTTTCAAAAAATGGTCTTCTAAAATTATGTTCAGTACAAAATTTATAGTCTAATAAGATCAACTTAATTTTTGATTAATAGTAAATTATGAATAGTGATTTTATGCTTAGGATTACTAATGTGACCAAATGTATTTGTAATCTCACTTAAAGAAAGTATTAATATAATCTAGGCACCTTGATTAAGTCAATAAAATGGTTAAATAATGGTTTCATAAATTATTATTGAAGTATTCGTTTTTTCATGTGAATAGTTTTTTTAATTAAAAATTAAATTAAAAATATTTAGAAAATTATTTTTATAAAATGGATTTCATTTTTGAACTTAGAGCATCGATATTATGTTAAGGTAATTTTTGGGGATTTTTCTGAAAAATGAATTTTCGGTGAATAGTGTATTTATTTAAAAATTAAATTAAAAATATTTAGAAAATTATTTTTATAAAATGGTGTTCATTTTTGAAATCATATCATTGATATTTTGTTAAGGTGAAATTTTGGTATTTTTCTGAGAAAGTTGAATTTTCAGTGAATAGTAAAAATGCAGTTTTAGGGTTTCGGTATGTTTAATGACATCAGGACTGCATCATGATGATTTCATGAGATATTTTAAGGTATGGTTGAATAAATGGGATGAATTATTGTATGAGGTGTCCCAAGTGTCCAATACCATGGGAAAGACCATGGTTTTGCCAAAACCACCAATGAGGTGTCCCTTGGCCATTAATGTCTTGTCCCCTCACTTTCCCTATAAATACCAGGAAATCCTCTCATCCATTCGACTCCCAACTCTCCCCCAATGAATCTCTGGTCTCATTACCTCCCAAGGAGTCCTCCCAAGGTTCCCCCAATCCCTCAAGGTCCCAACCTTTGAGTTTTAAGAGTTGCATTTTAAGGTAACGAATCTGACCTCTCTCTTTCTTTTCAAGTAATCTCTTTTATGTCATTTCTTTTATGCTCCATGTTCTTATGTTGGATGATGTTATTTTATATTACTATTACTACCCTTTTCATGTTCATATAATTATAGATCCCCTATTACTCTCATTATTTCATTTTATGAATGTTTAAGTGGCGTCGTAAGGCTGCGGAAATTTTTGTAACGGATTATTTCTCCCTTCTCATTTTTCAAGATCTATTTTCATGTAAAGTCTTTCATGTTAATTTCTATTATGTTGGAGTATGATATATATATCTATAATACTGATATTTTATTATCATATGATTAGATACCCCATTTGATCTCTTCAATTCAGTATTTTAAAGTTTTAAGTGGCGTCGTTAGACTGTCGAATTTTTAAGTGGTTCTTTCACCCTTCTCGTTTTCAAGTTCTAATTTCATGTCAAGTTATTCAAGTTTCTTTTTATTATGTTGGGGTATGATATATATATCTATCATACTGATATTTTATGATCATATTATGAGAGAGCCCATTTAATCTCTTCAATTCATTATTTTAAAATTTTAAGTGGCGTCGTTAGACTGCCGAATGTTTAAGTGGTTCTTTCACCTTTCTCCTTTTTCAAAGTTCTACTTTCATGTCAAGTCTTTAAAGTTCCTTTTTATTATGTTGGGGTATTATATATATATCTATCACACTGATATTTTATGTTCATATGGTGAGAGTCCCTATTTGATCTCGTCAATTATTTTTTGTTGAAGTTTAAGTGACGCCGTTAGGTTGCCGAATTTTTATAAGAGAAAACGTATTTTTGTCTTACTTCCATGTTTTTAATTTCAAATGGTATGTCCTTAAAATTTCATTACCATGATTCATATCCTTTATATTCTGTCCATATACTATTTTTATAGATCATTTATGAGTGGGTGACCCATGTCCCCTCTCTTTTCAATGTTTTCTAAAACCCTGTAACGTAGTCGTTATGCTGCAGAATTTTCGTCTCAAAATGCCTCTCTCTTTTTCTCAAAATTATTTTATTTTATTAAGTGAATACTCAAAGCTCTTATTTCTATAGGTTTATTCACATATATATATATATCAAAATGTTCTATTTTAAATTCTGGTATTTACATACATGAAACTTGCTTTCCCTTTCCGTGGGTTTAAAGTGACATAAAGATCATGTCTTTAAAGCAGTTTTTAAGACATTATGATTACGAAATGAAACCCATTTCTTTTATACTATGTGGGTTGTTTATGAAATGATTGATGATTATATATGTGGATCACATGATAATAAATACATGTCAAGGGTGCGCCCAGATAGCACTCCAATGCATTGGGTAAAGACTTAATCTCTAGAGATGACCTTTTATACTGATACCTTGGTGAATAACCTTGGTAATTTTAATGACACCTTGGGGATGGACCTTGGTGAAATGAAATGATTGTCAATAATAAATTTTGTAACCACATCTTAAAGTTATGAAAAACGTTATTTTTATTATGATATGCCTCGTGATTTCTTTCTCATGCCTTAAAGTTCTTTTCATAACCTTATTGAAGTATCTCAAATTCACATGTAAAATATTTCTCTTGTTTCCCTTACTGGGCCTTCTGCTCACCCTCTCTTTTGATGTATGTCCCCAGGTTATGAGATGCAGTAATGAACCTAGGATGAACTTAAGGAGAAGCCTTTCAAGTGTTTAAGAGGAATTCTTTATGTTGTTTTCATGTTTTATGTTCCTGGTTTCCAAGACAGTAAACCTTAAAGATCCTCAGTTTTCTGTAATGTAATGAAAGTTTATGTTATAAAAAGGCGGGATGCTATAGTTGGTATCAGAGGATGGTTTAGTAATTTGTGGAAATTAGGATATGAAAACTTTAGTAGTAACCCTATATAAAAGTTTAAATATTGGAAATCTTCCCGGTATTTTGGTGAGTATTGAGTAAGGGGTTTCCAAGCAAATACATCCATGTCTGGATACGAGCAATTAGAGGTGGCTCTGGCACAGATGTACATAGGGGTAAAACCTAAAAAAACTGATTTGAGCTAGACTCGAATAGGAACTGGTACACGACAACGGGCCTTGCTGCACTCTTAGTTACGACACTCCTAGGGGATATGCTTTGGTAAATTCATAAGCTTAGTATGAACCATTATTAAAGGAACAAAGATAAAATAAAATAAATATTCACATAAGAATATATGATCATGGATAACCTAGATTAGAACCTAGGGGATCACAACTTAGGGTATACTTTTCTTCTATAATTTTATCCTTCTATGCTTAAAGTTTCCTTTTCCTGATTATTGGATAAGTATTTAAGCCCCTAATTATACTTTCTTTTCTTAGTTAATAGCGGGAAATGGAAGAACATGTCCCAACAACCAGGGTGATAGGAAATGTGAAGATTTCCCTATTAATATGACAGAGATGACAAGATATCATGTTGAAAATATTGTGATTATGCCAAACCAGCTTTCAAAAATAACAATTAATAATTGGTACCTAGTTGAAATTCGTCAAGGAAGAAGAAGACGAAGTCTCAAGGATGTTCATCTGATAATGTTGATTAGGGGATTAAAATATGATTATTATTTTGGAAGACGTTCAATATTTTGGGAACCCTATTTGATCGAGGTAAATAGATTACTACGGTATTTTCTTTGGGGAGTAAAGGTTGACCTATATTTTGATGAATCGATGAATTTAAGGTGAACTTATGGTAATATAGGTTACCTATGGAAATGATTAACCTATCTTGGGGAAAATATGTTTAGGTTAGTTACTTTTTTTATAAGATGTTAGGAGTGGTTTATGTTGTTTGGAGATGAATGATGAAGTTTATTTTAGGAGACTATGTTATCAAATCCTTCTTGTATTTGGGTTTCAATCTTAGTTTGGTTTATTTCAAGTAATTTTAGGGACAATTATTTATGGAATGGTCTATGATGAACTTTGGGTAGTACCTTAGAAATTTGAAGATTTAAAAGTAGTTTCCCTTCCTATGGGATTCTTTCTTTCAGAAGAGTTGTTTTATCTTACCCTTTCTATTTTTGGGATAATGTTTAAAGATATAAGAAATTGATAATTAATATTTTGTGGATTATGGGACTCTCAAGAAGATGATTATTGTGTTTTGATGAGACCAAGTGTTTCTGAATGCTCATCATTTGGAGAAAAGATTAGTTTTGGTAGAAACTTATTAAAGGATGAAACTCTACTTGAAGGTAGGTATATTTCCTTATGTTTTTGCTCTATGTGGTAAATGAATTCCTCAAAATTATGAAAAGGAACGTAAAACAAAAATGTTGTTGGTTTACTTTTCCTACTAGGTAATCAAAGACCTTTTACACACATCATAAGTTTCATATTTTCTCGTGGTTAACTTTCTCCTAATCATGTTTTCTATCACTCTCCCTCAGAACTTGACCCTTTGTTTTCTCCTCCATGTCCATGTTTTCTTACATGGAATCCTAGTGTGGGTTAACTCGGGTGACCTTTGTACTTCCCTTTCTTTCTTTTAAAGTAATAGTTTTACTGACTCCTTTTCCGATGTGGTACTTTCAATGAAATTTCAAAACCCAATTTTAAAAATTGTGAGGACATAATTTCTTAAGGGGGGAAGATTGTAATGACCTGAAATTTTGAATAAAACTTGTTTCCTAATTTTGTGTGTTATTTTATTTTTTATATATATACTCAACAAACTGTTTCATTTGATAACATGAGTATAATTAAAATGAGACCGTCGGGTTTTAACTGTTACATGACCATTGGTCAATATGACCGCTGGAAACTAAACGTTTCGATTTTTTGTCTCTAAATACATGTGATCATGGTTAATTATATAGAAAGAAGATTTGATGGCCTCACCCAGTAGTCTTGGACCAATCGAATCCCATATAACAGAACTTGGGAAGGAGGTAGCACCACTGGTCTTTGCTCTGGACCAAACCCAAGCCGAACTTCATCGTGTGAAGCTAGAACGAAATCGCCTTCGCGAGAAGTTCAAACTGATTGAAATTAGTACTCGTGCGATGTTGGCCGAGCCTCCCTCAGATTCTCTCACCTTAGCACACCTTACACTTAGGTCCTATGTTGGTGTGATAAAGGGATATATAAGGAGACCGTAACTGGATTGTGTAATCATTTGTTTTAAATATAAATTTTTATTTCTTCTTATGATGAAGTTTATGAATTTTCAAATGTTCGGATAAATATAGTATGCATATTTTTGATGAATTTTAGAGAAAGGATATTTTAAAAATGTTTATGTAAACCTTAAATAAATAAAAATGTGTAATGATTTTCAAAAAATGGTCTTCTACAATTATGTTCAATATGAAATTTAGAGTCTAATAAGATCAACTTAATTTTTGATGAATAGTAAATTATGAATAGTGATTTTATTCTTAGGATTAGTAATTTGACAAAATGGATTAGTAATCTCACTTAAAAAAAGTATTAATATAATCTAGGCACCTTGATTAAGTAATGTGATTCAATAAAATGGTTAAATAATGGTTTCATAAATTATTATTCAAGTATTAGTTTTTTCAGGTGAATAGTGTTTTTTAATTAAAAATTAAATTAAAAATACTTAGAAAATTATTTTAATAAAATTTATTTCATTCTTGAACTCAGAGCATCGATATTATGTTAAGGTAATTTTTGGGAATTTTTCTGAAAAAAATGAATTTTCGTTGAATAGTGTATTTATTTAAAAATTAAATTAAAAATATTTAGAAAATTATTTTTATAAAATTGAGTTCATTTTTGAAATCAGAGCATTGATATTTGGTTAAGCTGAAATTTTGGGATTTTTCTAAGAAAGTTGAATTTTCAGTGAATAGTAAAAATACAGTTTTAGGGTTTCGGTATGTTTAATGACATCATGACTGGATCATGATGATGTCATGAGATATTTTAAGATATGGTTGACTAAAGAGGATGAATTATTTTATGAGGTGTCCCAAGTGGCCAATAACATGGGCAAATACCATGGTAAAGCCCATGGTTTTTCCAAAACCACCAATGAGGTGCCCCTTGGCCCTTAATGCCTTGTCCCCTCACTTTCCCTATAAATACCAAGTAATCCTCTCATCCATTTGACTCCCAACTCTCCCCCAACGAAGCTCCAGTCTCATTACCTCCCAAGGAGTCCTCCCAAGGTTCCCCCAAGCCCTCAAGGTCCCAACCTTTGAGTTTTAAGAGTTACATTTTAAGGTAAAGGATCCAACCTCTCTCTTTCTTTTCAAGTAATCTCTTTTATGTCATTTATTTTATGCTCCATGTCCTTATGTTGGAGGATATTATTTTATATTCCTCTTACTACCCTTTTCATTTTCATATAATTAGAGATCCCCTCTTACTCTCATTATTTCTTTCTATGAATTTTTAAGTGGCGTCGTTAGGCTGCCGAAATTTTTGTAACGGATTCTTTCTCCCTTCTCATTTTTCAAGATCTATTTTCATGTAAAGTCTTTCATGTTCCTTTTTATTATTTTGGGTATGATATATATATCTATAATACTGATATTTTATGATCATATGATGAGATACCCCATTTTATCTCTTCAATTTAGTATTTTGAAGTTTTAAGTGGCGTTGTTAGGCTGCCAAATTTTTAAGTGGTTCTTTCACCCTTCTCATTTTCAAGTTCTACTTTCATGTCAAGTCTTTCAAGTTCCTTTTTATTATGTTGGGGTATGATATCTATATCTCTCATACTGATCTTTTATGATCATATTATGAGATACCCCATTTGATCTCTTCAATTCAGTAGTTTGAAGTTTTAAGTGGCGTTGTTAGGCTGGTGAATTTTTAAGTGGTTCTTTCACCTTTATCCTTTTTCAAAGTTCTACTTTCATGTCAAGTCTTTCAAGTTCCTTTTTATTATGTTGTTGTATGATCTCTATATCTATAATACTGATATTTTATGTTCATATGATGAGATACCCTATTTTATCTCGTCAATTCTTTTTTTTTTTGAAGTTTAAGTGACGTTGTTAGGTTGCCGAATTTTTATAAGAGAAATCTTATTTTTGTATTACATCCATGTTTTTCATTTAAAATGGTATGTCCTTAAAATTTCATTACCATGATTCATATCATTTATATTCTGTTCCTATACTATTTTTATATATCATTTATGAGTGGGTGACCCATGTCCCCTCTCTTTTCAACGTTTTCTAAAACCATGTAACGTAGCTATTATGCTGCAGAATTTTCGTCTCAAAATGCCTCTCTCTTTTTCTCAAAATTATTTTATGTTATTAAGTTAATATTCAAAGCTCTTATTTCTACAGGTTTATTCACATATATATATATATATCAAAATTTTCTATTTTAAATTCTGGGATTTACATACATGAAACTCGCTTTCCCTTTCTGTGGGTTTAAAGTGACATAAAGATCATGTCTTTAAAGAAGTTTTGAAAACGTTATGATTATGAAATGAGACACATTTCTTTTATGGTATATGGGTTGTTTATGAAATTATTGATGATGATATATGTGTCTCACATGATAATAAATACATTTCAAGGGTGCGCCCAGATAGCGCTCCAACGCATTGGGTAAAGACTTAATCTCTAGAGATGACCTTTTTGACTGATACCTTGGTGAATAACCTTGGTAATTTTTAATGACACCTTGGGGATGGACCTTGGTGAAATGAAATGATTGTCAATATTAAATGTTGTAGCCACATCTTCAAGTTATGGAAAATGTTATTTTTATTATGATATGCCTCATGATTTCTTTCTCATGCCTTAAAGTTCTTTTCATGACCTTATTGAAGTATCTCAAGTTCACATGTAAAATATTTCTCTTCTTTCCCTTACTGGGACTTCTGCTCACCCTTTCTTTTAATGTATGTCCCCAGGTTATGAGATGCAGTAATGAACCTAGGATGAACTTAAGTAGAATCCTTTCAAGTTTTTAAGAAGAATGCTTTATGTTGTTTTCATGTTTTATGTTCCTGGTTTCCAAGACACTAAACCTTAAAGATCCTCAGTTTTGTGTAATGTAATGAAATTTTATGTTATAAAAAGGCGGGATGCTATATAATATGTATGTGGTATGGCTCAGAGTTGATATAGGGTCCCTATAAATTTATTTTTAGTTTATTTATTTGTTATATGTGATCGGCCTAGTGGGTGATCAGTTATAGTATGTGAGTATAATCATTTGGGTCTGTATGTATCATTTCATTTTATTATATATATTTTTTATTTATTTGTCTCTTATGTATAATATGAGGTTCATTATTTTTGGTTTGTTTATATTGTTACTGAACACTTTGATATTGGGGGTATAGTCTACTCACAGTAACAACATAGACTCTCATTATTAGTTACCATACTTTGGTGTATAGGGAGTCATGCCTTAGGTCATGTGGAGAACTGGTCTATTTATCTTTCATAAAGTGGGTTGGTTTGGGATTTTAAAATCATGATTAATTACTTGAAACTATACCAATGTAAATCCAAAAGATGGTAATTAATATAAGAGGCATGTGCATTTTTTCTAGTGTTCATCTTGGATTTGATTATATAAAAGGATGTCAGAAATCATGTTTGTTATTATCTATGGTTAGATAATAACCATAGTTTTTTGTAGTTAATATGTTCTTAATTAACTGGATAAATCAAGATGGAATTAAAAAAATAATCAAGAATAAATTCTTGGGATTGATTTTTTTTGTTACTTATTGTGGGATCCTTGAATGCATTAATGATATGTCCTTAGTGGTTTTTCCTATTTGTAGAAAATGCCTTTTTGAAATGACTATTTTCTCTAGGTATTTATATACTTGTTGTTTATTTATAACTTTTTTTTATTGGGAACCTTTAATGAGTAATGGGATACATGATCGGGTTGTGTTGTTGGTGTTTGGTATGATGAGCGATAGGTACAAAGCCTGGGTTACGGTGAGGGTTGATATCGGTGATGGTAGGACAATTTGATGTTATAAGAAATGGCGTGGTACATCAGGAGGATATGAATATTTTATATCATGTCTTGTTCATTGATATGATTAATCTTATCTGATACTTTCTTCATGTCCTAATGATCGAATGTTATAGATATGATTAGTTTCCATATGTGGGAAGCAATTTTATGTCATGCACTATAAGTAAAAAATTAATTAGTAGACTAAGATAAGTCCTAGAGTACCTAGGTGATTAATAAATAATAAATTAACTAGTTAATGAATGGTTTTGGTTCATTATGTTCAAATATTATGATGAAATACATGAGAATATAAGTAAGTAAATTGATAGTGTCATCGGTACTTGCCTTAAGGAGTTTAAAATTTTGATCTTGGAAAATGTTAATGTGAATTAATTAATGGATTATTAATTAATTAAAAATGAACTTGATGATTCTATACTTGTTTGATTTATATAACTTAGTAGTGGTAGTCATGGATCATATGCGATGAAAGTGGTAGAAGATTCCAAGGCTAGGTAGTTTCCCTCTGTGTGGTTTTGCATGATATTAATTATATTTTCTAATTTCATATTCTACCCCACCCATGTAGATGGGGAAACGGATACCCAAATGTTTTGGGTGGGTTTCTATGATATCCAACATGGTTATTTAATGGATGAATAGATTCTAACTATCTCATTCTATCCCTTTATATGTATATTATTAGGAATATCATAGTCTATAAAGGCTTATGATATAGGGTGTTTCCCTAACAGGGATCTGATGGCTTGTTGTTTGTTATAAATTTATGTATGGGAAGTAATGGATTGAGGTATAGCATGTACTTTTATCTAGTCCTGGTGGCTCCAAATTCTAATGGGTGTACATTCATGGGCTATAATGGCTTGAGGTATAATTCATGTACACAGTCTTTAGTGTCTTCAAGGAATACACTTGTGTTGAAATTAAAAAAACATGAGTTATGAGAGATTCTGAGAAATTCATGGATGTTTTAAGGTGAATTAAAGGAAAAAAAGGAAAAAAATTATTGAAGGGTCTGGATTCATGATGGTATGGACCTTTGTGAAGGTAAATTTGTTACGAATGTCATCAAATCATGTAGAAGTGTGACTTAAACAATGATTGTAACTTCAACATAGTGTATGTCTTCTCATGAAGAACAATAACCACTGGGAAGGTAATCTTACAAAAATATTGTAACCTTTACAAAATTTATCTCCCCAGCACTACAACACCTATAAATACCTCCCTTCGCATGTCATTTAAGAGGATGAAAACTTTTGACATCCGATAGAATCTTTAAATTCATGAAACTTCATCCCTTATGATCTAAAGTGGAGATAGATCCTTATAGGTAGCCATATTTTAGGAAAAGCCACCCATGGGATATTTAGACTCTCATACCATGGTGTAAATGACTTTTTCAAATGTTTAAAACCATTATGTTAAATAAAAACATATCACACTTCTTGGGGCTTTTTGATATACTAATCCTTTGCAAAACCTTCCCCATGGGAATGAAGAATTCATCCTAAGGAAGGGTATCCAAGCTTTATAAATACCCTTAATTCATGAGACCCCTAGCCTTAACGAAACCCATAAACTTTTCAAAACCCACTAAGAAGGCTCCTACTTTATGCCTCTTTTTAATAGACCCACCTTCATGAAAGTTGAGAACTTGATGGCCTTATACCCACTCAAACTTGGTTTATTTGTGCCTTGATCATTCTTATGGCTGGTATCATCAACCTTGGTGTATATTTTCTCTAAGAATGACCTAAATAGTTGTTTCTCCTAAGTATCATAAGAATAGGTATGTCGGTACCCCCTTGAGCTACCTCACCATGGTAGATTTTATGCATCATGCCATCAAGAAGCACCTGTGTAGTAGAAACATAAGCCTCAAAGGTGGCATCATCATAAGAAACTGATCAAATTTCTTGATGTAGATAAATAATGTTGTATCCTTCTCTCCTACCTATAAATGGTCTACCTAGGTTTAGGCCCCACTAAAGTTTAAGTTTTAATAATTTAAAATAAATATCCCAATATCCTAGTCATGTGATGTTAAACTACATGACAACATCCTCATCACATGATGTTAAACTATATCTATACCATGTGTGATGAACATAGGATGACCTATGTATTATATGAATGGGATGACACCCCTCCTATATCAGGAATCCCATATGTGTAATCCTCACACCATCATGGGATGATCCTTCTACACCGGGCATCCCACATGCATAATCCCCACACCATCATGGGATGATCCTCCTATATCAGGAATCCCAAATTCATATGCCACATATTTTCCCTTTTTACAGATCCTTCTATGATGAAATAATCCTTACCGCGTGACATTAAACTGCATTAATTGATTAGGTCACACAACTTTAAATTTTGCACTTAAACTATGTGGGTTTTGATCCCTACCTCATAAAATTGTACATAATAAGTCTCACTGATTTTCAATCCTAACACACCTAGGACACCTCCCTAAGGTTCAATCCCAATCCCACAACACCACCATTAAGTATTTATGTCTCCTCCCTAGAAGGCGGGAACTCTAAACTGTGATCATATACCCTTAGTTCACACTCAACCTCACTAACCTATCCCTACAGTACATTAAACTTTGGACCAACCTACCCCCATAAGACATTAAACATGTGACTAACTTGTCCCTAAAATAAATTAAAATTGTGACTAAACATTCCCCACAAGACATTAAAATTGTTACCAACCTATCCCTGCAATAATTTTAGCATGTGAACAACATATCTCTATAAAACATTAAACCTATGATCAAACAATCCCCACAAGAATTTAAACCTATTACTATCTCAAAATACATGGGATTTGATCCCTATATCCTAATAGGGTACATAGGACACCTCTTTGAGGTTCAATCCGGACACACCCAGTGTTGATTCAAAATTTGTTTCCACTTTCCCATTGATCTTTTTGTTTTAGAAATCACAAATTACTTATCATTTTCATATATTTTGTTTTACAATCATAATTACTTTTTTTTCCATCATAACCACACATGTTGTTGTTCTATATTGAAATTATATTCTGTTTGTTTTTAGTTGTAACCACATAAGTTTTTTTCAATTGTAATCACATAAATTGTTTACAATCGTAGCCACATTTGATATTTTCGTAACCAAGCATCATAACCAGGTTATGTATCGTATTAATATTATTCATCGTAATCAGGCATCGTAACTAGGTTAAGTATTGTATCGTAACCATGCATCACAACCAGGTTAAGTATTGTATCGTAATCATGCATTGTAACTAGGTAAAATATTGTATTGTAATCATGCATCGTAACCAGGTTAAGTATTTCATCATAACCACATCATGTATCATAACCATGTTATGAATCATAACCACAATATGAATTGTAACCATGATGTGAGTCTTATCAATGTTAAGCATTATAATCATATCATAATCACGATATGTATTGTAACCTCGATATGTATCATAATTACGATACACATTGTACGAAGTTATTTATCATACTCATGTAATGAATTGTACTCATGTCTCACTCCAATACAATATACATGTTTATCATACTCATTGTTTCATACCTTTGCACTTACAATTTTCTAACTAAAATAATTTCAGTGAGATAGTTATATACTAATCAAAATGATGTCATGTATTCAGTTTTTTTTAACATTATAATGCTAGGTGTCCAAGTCCCTTCGAATTTTATGGAGAAATATGACTGTTGGAGAAAATATGACCATTGGAACCTGAGGCCTATAAATAATAGGTCATTCAAACCAAAAAAATTAACTTTTTCTACTATCAAGTTCTAGAGAGAGATAGTGTGACTTCTCTCTTGCTTCGTGAAAAATCCATGAAGATAAAAGATGCGAATGGTTTGTTCCAAGATCTTTTATTTCAATAAGTGATTTGTTTTTCTTTGTGCAACCAATCATTGTGATAATGATTGAGGGCTTCTAGGGATAATAAGATGGTGGTACCGATTGTTGTATCAAGGGATTTCAAGTATTTGAAAGACAGAGGTGTCGATTACCTTCTCAATCAAGGGATTTTGGGGATAGGAATACTTGTGTTCTAATCATCGTATTGAGTGATTACCAAGGTGGTGGTAAGATAGACCTTTTATCCTAGGTGAAAGGATACCCTACTCTTTGGGATAAAAGAATTGTAATACCTTTATATTTATACTACAATTTGTAATAGAAAGGAAATCATTTTGTTTCTTCTTTCTATTCATATTATTTTCTTTTATAATTATTTCAATTACGATTCATTCATTACATATTTTATTAATATATTCTATACGTTGTATGGTAGAATCATTTACATTTGTATTACTCTGTTCATTGTATTCAATTCAAATACAATTGTTTTCATTACTTGTGGTATTAAAAAATATCATATCCATCAGATCCAAGACCCACATAGTCATTTGTATTTGTTGTGAATTTTATTAGTTTAAGACCTCTTAAACTAAGTTCTTTCTGAAGAGTTTAAATACAAAGTTTTTAAACCTACAATTCACCCCCCCCCCCCCCCGCTCTTATATTGTGCCATCTCATATACACTTACATCTATATTACGATCAAATAATTGGTATCATAGAAATATTTCCACTGATTTGTATTACTTTCTTTATTTTTATATGTAAGAAAGTTTTATTTAAATTAAAAATCTTTTGTTTTTATTTACTTACTACACTAATGTGTGGAGTGGAAAAGTATTGTTTTGTAAGATGGAATGAATGAATGTCAGGTCAATTGACAGTATAAACCCAACTAGACCATCTATTTCTAATGGTAATGATTATGAGTACTAGATAGATTGAATGAAGACATTTGTTATTAATACCAGAGTAGATAATTTTGTGATTCTCATTGGAGATTACAAAATTCCAGATGAGGAGGTTAGAACCTTCACTAACTAAGAGAAACTAGAATATCAACTGAATTACAAGGTACGCAATACTTTATTGTGTCCATGACTAGGAATATTTATAGTCAAATATCATCATGTGAAGCAGCCAATTGTATCTGTAAGAAATTGGAAGTCACACATTTTGGTACATCTAAGGTTATAAAAACAAGAAGAGACATGCTCTGAGCTGAATATCATGGTTTTGTTTTTCCTTATGGAGAACTGGTATGTAAGATTCAACAAATATTTATGCCAATCGTCAAAAGTCTTCAATCCATGAGTAAAAAGGGTCTTGATGATGAAGTTCTTGTGGAAAAGATAATCAATATAATGCCAAATGATTGGGAATCAAAAAGGATAATTATTGATGAAAATAGGAAAATTACTCAAATCACTCTTGATGAATTATTTGGTACTATCTTACAGCATGAAATAAGAATGAAGTGAGATACCAATTTTAATAATAAGAAGAATGGTAATGGAAGTGTAGCTTTTACAACTACATATAAATCCAAGAAACCACAAAGGGTAACAAGGTCCAAATCTAAGAAGGATGTTGTTATATCTGAACCAAGTGATAGTGAACAATCTGAGAATGAATTATCCAATCTTTCTCAAAGAATGAAAAATATTATTGGAAAGAAAGACTTTTATTATAGATTCATAAATAAATTTATAAAGGAAAAGAAAAACTCATAATTAAAAAGTTATGAATGTAAAAGAGAAGGTCATATTAGACCAAATTATCCTTTTCTTAAAAGAAAATATAGGAAGAAGAAATATTATGAAAGAAACAACAAAAAATTATTATAAGTATAAGACTAAGAAAGTCTTGAAATAAAATGATACTTGGAGTGCAAGTGGTGGTGATTCATCATACGAATCTTCAGAATATGAATCTTCTGGTCAGAAGAATATTGGACTTTTATCTAGACTACCTATTGAAAATCATTGTCTCAGGGATAAGGTACGCAATGTATAATCTCTTACAAATGTATCTTTAAATTCCAATTATCCTATTAAGAAACATTATTACTCTTCGGATGAAGAATATTCCTAAATAGAGGATAATTTACCTTCTTTTGAAGAAGTATCCAGATTTTCCAAATTACTTGAGAATAAAAATTCCAATCTCAAGAAAAAATTTGATAAGGAAAATTCTAGAATTTTTGTTTTAACAAAAGAAATATCAAATCTTTCAAAATATCCCGATAAGAAAACTTTTGATTTTGAATATATCTTAAAAAACCTTATGGAAGTGAATTTTGAGAAGGATAAACTTTCTAAGGACTTTGAACAACTTTTTTTTAAGAAAAATGTTTTTGAAACAAAAAAAATATTCTAAAACAATTTCTTGTAAGAATGATAATTTAGTCATTAAAATAAAATATGGAATTTTTTCTCTTAATAAACTTTTATAAAATTTCACTACTGGAAGGAAATAATTTTACAAAATGTATTCACTAATTCTTCCTCTTAGAAATAGTTTTGGAATTGGTTATACTCATTCAAAACCATTTTTCAGTAAAAACTATTTTGTTCCCCAAAGTGCTCCATTCTGTAATAAATTTTAATGTGGTGGACATTAGGAAATAAATTTTTCTCTTAATAAAATAAAATATTTAGGATTTCATAAAGCTCACTTTTCAAAACAGATTTGGATTCCTAAAGTTATTTTGTCTAATATTTTCAGATCCAAACAGGTTTGGATTTCGAAAATAAAATTGTTTCATTTTCAAAAAAAAATGTACCAACAACAATAATATTTGGTATATGAATAGTGAATGTTCTCGACATATGACTGGAAACAAAGATTTCTTTGAAAATATCATTAAAATGAAAGGTGGAAGAGTGACCTTTGAAGATAATGCTCAAGGAAATATCATTGGTATAAGAAATATTGTTCTTTTAGGAAAATTTTTAATTTCAAATGTTTCATTTGTTAAAGGACTTAACCACAACCATATAAGCATAATTCAATTATGTGATGAAGGTTACCTAGTGAATTTTAGTAATGATAATTTTCTAGTTTACAATTCCAAGGATGAATTCATTCTCTCTTCCCATAGGCATGAGAATGTATACACACCTAACTTATAAGACCTTAGGATCCAAGAATTGCCTGGATTAAGTGAAATGTATGACCAATCTTGGTTATGGAATAAAATTTTAGGACACTTTAACCTTAGGAACATTTTTAAACTCTCAAGGAAAATAATTATTAAGTATCTACTGGATCATAGAATTGATTCTTCAAATGTTTTTTACCCTTGTCAATATGAAAGGAAACATAATACTAGCTTTAAATAAATTAATGATGTTTCAACTTCTAGTGCATTACAATTAGTGCACATGGATCTTTTCGTTCCTACAGAAACTAGAATCATTAGAGATAAATACTATGTATTTTTTTAGTTGATAACTACATGAGATTTACATGGGTCTATTTTCTAGAAAAGAAATATGAATCCTTTTTCCATTTAAAAACATTTATTTCCCAAGTTAAAAATGAGAAAAACCTACCACTGATAACTATTCTAAGTGATCATGGTGGAGAATTTAAAATTTTGGATTTTGAAACCTTTTGTAGTAAAAAATTTATTAATCACAACTTTTCATCTCTAAGAACCCCTCAGAAAAATAGTGTTGTTGAAATAAGAAATCATATTCTTTAGAAAATGACAAAAACCATTTTGAGTGAATACTCAATTGCTAAGAATTTCTGGGATAAATCTATAAGTACTGCATGTTATATATATATTGAGTTTTAACTATACCTTTTATTAATAAAACACCTTATGAATTGTGGACTGATCAAAAACCTATAGTTTTGTACTTCAGATTATTTGGATGAATATTATTCATATTGAATACTAAAGATAATCTACATAAATTCACACCCAAATCTGATAAAGGAATATTTCTAGGTTATTCCACTACTTCTAATGATTATATAGTTTTTAATAAAAACTCTTATACTATTGAGGAAATAGTGCATGTTAAATTTTATGAAACTAACCCGTTTGTTTTTAAATAAACCCTTACTACATCAACAGATGTGTTTTCACAAACTGATTATCAACCTTTAATTGAAGATTCTTCTAAAAAGGGGAATACTCAAGAAAATGTTTCGGAACTATTTACCCCAAAATACTTTTTTATCTTATGTTGATGAACAAGTTTTAAAAAACCTAAATAATTTGTTTCTCATGAATCATCCTAGTGATAATATCATTGGTGGTGTAAATCAACCTATAAGGACTAGAAATTCCTTGAGAAATGAAATATAACATCTTTCTAATCTATTTCAATTTGAACCTAAAACTTCTAATGAGGCCTTAGGTGATGAATATTGGATTAAAGAAATTCAAGATGAACGAAATGAGTTTGAAAGGAATCAAGCCTAGAACTTGGTTGAAAGACCTAAAGAAACAACTGTAATTAGAGTAAAATGGGGTTTACTAAATAAATGTGATGAAAATGGATTCATTATAAGAAATAAATAAATACTTGTTGATAAAGGCTATAATCAACAAGAGGGAACATACTATGAATAAACCTATTCTCTGGTAGATAGACTTAAATCTATTCGAATTCTATTATCCTTTGTAGTATTCTTTAACTTCAAAGTTTTTCAAATGGATTTAAAATGTGATTTTATTAATGGTTTTGTATAAGAAGAAGTTTTTCTAGAAAAACCTCCTAGTTGTGTAGACTCAAAACATCCCAATCATGTTTTTAAACTTACCAAAGCTTTATATGGACTTAAACAAGCCCCTGGATCTTAGTATGATAGACTTACATGATTTCTTTTATAAAAAAATTATGAAAAAGGTACTGTAGACCCAACTCTTTTTATAAAAATATAAAACAAAAAGATTTTGATTGTTAAAATTTATCTTTATGACATTATATTCAGATCAACTCAGCAATCCTTAACTGATTCTTTTGCAAATCTTATGAAATATGAGTTTGAAATGAGTATGATGGGTGAGTTAACATTTTTTTAGGTTTTAAAATTTCTCAAAAACCAAAAGGAACCTATATATCCCAACATAAGTATATCAAAGATTTACTTAAAAGTAATGGATATGAAAACACTAAAAGTATAAGCACTCCAATCAGTACCTCAAATATACTTGATCATGATGAAGTTGGGAAACCTCTATATCAAACATGTTTTATAGGTATGATAGAATTTTTGTTATACTTAATAGCTATTATTCTAGACTTAATGTTTTCTATATGATTATGTGAAAGATATCAATCTAATCCAAATTAATCTTATTTAAAATCAGTGAAAATAATTTTTCTCTACCTAAATGGAACCATGGATTTAGGACAATTTTATTCTTCTGGAAATGATTTTGTTTTAAAAAATCAAATGCTAACTTTGGTAGTTATAGAATGGATAGAAAAAGTACATACAAACATGTAATTTATTAGGAGATTCATTAGTTTCTTGGTCATGAAAGAAATAACACTCAGTAGCACTTTATATTGTTGAAGCTGAATATGTACCATCTAGAAGTTGTTGTGCTCAAGTGTTGTGGATGTAACACACACTCACTGACTATGGCATGAGTTTTTCCTAAACTCAAATACTTTTTAAAAATACTAGTTCCATTTATCTTAGTTAAAACATTGCACATATTTCACATGAAAAACACGTAGATATTAGGCAACACTTTCTTATAGATTACACACAAAAAGTAGATATTATTTTACAGTTCATCATAACACAAAAACAACTTGTTGATATTTTCACAAAACCATTATCTTCCAATAGATTTGAATACATTAAATAGATACTAGTAATGATCACTTTAAATTAATCATTCACATCAATTTTTTGTTTAAACCATCTCCTTACATTAATTTACTTCTTTTTAAAGGGGGAGTATACATATTTTTTTGGTTTTTCTTTTTTTTTTCAGTTTTACATTTTCAGTTTTATTTTTTCGGTTTAACATTTTCAGTTTTACATTATCAGTTTTACATTATCGGTTTCATATTTTTGGTTTTACATTTTTAGTTTTACATTATCATTTTTACATTATCAGTTTTACATTATTGGTTTTAAATTTTCAGTTTTACATTTTTGGTTTTACATTTTTGGTTTTACATTTTCGGTTTAATATTTTTGATTTTACATTATAGGTTTTATATTTTCGGTTTTACGGTTTTTGTTTTACATTTTCAATTTTTCATTTTTGGTGTTACATTTCTGTTTTTACATTTTTGGTTTTACATTATCAATTTCTCTTTACTCAATTTTAAATTTGTTTTGGTTTTTAATTTTATCAGTTTCACTTCCATCAATACCAGATTATCAGTAATAGATTATTCTATCGATACTAGATTATCGACATTGGATTATTTCATCGGTACCAGACTAATTTTATTTCATCAGTTTTAGAATTATAAATCAGTCTCATATTTTTTGGGTATTATTTGTATTATTATCAAAAGAACAATATACTCAAACCAATACAACTATGTTGATACTCCGACAGGTACAATTTCTAAAACCTTACTTTGTTCATTATTTTTAAAATAGTTGTTTCTCAATTCTTTCTTTTAACTCATAATCAGTTTCAGTTTGAATATGATTTTATTTTAATGAAAACCTCAAGAGTTCAAAATCTTTCTAAACCATTGGATCTTTTAGATCTAATCTTGACTGTCAATTTCTTTTTCAAAGAACCCATCCCAATATATCCCACATCAAACTCCTTTTTTTCTTCTAATTCTTGATGTTCTATAAATACCCAGTAAGGTTTGTAATTAGTTCTACCTCATTTTTTGTAACCATAGATCCACTCATATTTTATAACCAAAAAAACTTCAGGGTTGGAGATAGTCTTTAATGTCTGAGTCAATTTATTCATCTCAAAAAGAAATGTCTCCAAAAGATTTATCTTCTATAACCTTCGAGGTGAAAGGTTAGTCTCTCGATACTTTTACAAGATTTTTTATTAATATTTGAGAAGGATAATAATTTTCCAAGGTTGGGAATCCATTTTTGTTGAAAGAAGGGATTCAGACCAAGATTTTTGGTATCATGATGAGGTGTTACAATTTTATAAAATAATGGAGATAGAAAATAGTCTCAATATTTCCTTTATGATGTATGATAAAAAGTATAAAACATCTATAAAATAGAAATCTACTTTCCTAGGTGTTCCATCTGAGTGTGATTCGCTATGTACTTCCCATAAATTACCATAATTGGATGTGACTTTTGATAAGATAAAAGTTAAAGAATCGATTTTTGAGATTCATGAGGACAAGATAAAGGTAAGTCATTTATCAGGATATAATCAACTCAGAGACCTCAGGATGAAAGGTTTTTTAGTACTGAGAAAGGGTGACATGGAAACATTGAATGTTTCAGATGTTTATGTGCTTGACTATTTTGTGAACATGAGGAATTTCAATCTGATGGGATTTATTTTCTTGAGCATTAAGAAGATTAAATCCAGTTCCATAAAGTCCCAGTTGGACATGTTTCCCACTATTCTTAGTAACTTTTTAAAAGAGTGTTTGAGATTGTGTAGTTTTTCAATTAATTCAGAGTTGACATCCTTCAAAGAGCCTCTAATCATCAAGGATACTATAAGAATACTCAAGTAATGATTTTATCTTGAATCCAAGAAGTTTGAGAAAGATATGTAAGCTGATAAAGGAAAGGAAGTTATTGAAGGTAGTGAAAAACCTTCTAACCCATCCAAGTCATCTTCAAGTAAAATAAAGGTATTTAAGACTACAAACCCTAGAAATTAAAATAAACAAAAGGCTATATCGGATGAGGTTATGGATGAGTGGAGGAAGAAAAAGTAAGAAAGGAAAGAATGGGATCCTCAGTTTGGTCTGGATCATGCTGAAGATTTGGCTCTGTGTAATGCCCCAACCCTAGTTACCTAGAGTTAGTGCATTATTATATAAAATTGGAATGATCACAAGTTATCAAGTCTCAAAAGACCGATTATTTTAGTAGCCTTAGAAGTACTAGATATATACATAAGTTTTACATTACATCATGAAATAAAAAAAATTGTGTCCCATTTGAACACTCTCATATCCTTTGGCCTATCCCTGTAGATTAATCATGATATATGTCTTCACATCTTGGAAAAAATAAAACATAGAAAGGGGTGATCTCAGATGCTTATTAAGGATAACAATATAGTGGAAACTTCCATAAATAAGCATAAACATTTCAGGCAATGTATAAGACTAAAACACAGGCCTTTTAAACATAAATTTCAGAATAATATGTCAAATATAAATCAAATAATTTCATTTACTTATTCACATAGATCTTCTACTAGTTGAATAATTATAGGTAATATCAATATTTAATTTCATAATGATGGAATGCATAATGTTGGACATCATAACCACATAGTCAAGGCCTCGCGCCAAGACTACAAATAAGATTTTTTCAAATCCTTGTGAAAAGACACAAGTTTATCTCATGAGACCTACCGATGCATCGAGGAGCTATAGAGGGCTCCACCCATCACTTACTAAGTCCAATACATTCCTCATATGAAAAGGTTGAAACATAACATAAACATTCATATTAAAACTAGCATATAAAATGTTAATACTTTAACCATAAAACATGAATGGTATAAAAATAACACATCCACTGTCAAACATATCACAAAACATTCAATACAATATGGAAGATTGTATCATAATAAATCAACTTCAAACAAGTGTAAAATCCATCAAAGTATGTTGACACAGATGAAATCAAAACTATTTGAGAGAAATATATCTTTCTAATTTGAAATAATTTAAAAGTCACATAATTATAAAAGAAAACATATATTTTGAAAATATTCTTATAATATTGTAAAGGAGGCTTCAAAGGTGTTATAACGGGGGAAAATACCCACACCTTTCGTATAAGTTAAAAAACATTCTTACCTTAATTTGTTGAAAAATTCATAAAGTACCTTGTTTGGAAAATGACGAAAAGATTCCTTTCAAAAAAAATTATAAAAATTAAAAAAAGGGTATAAATTAATTTAACCCATATTATAGGAAATAGTAAAAATATTTTCAAATACATTTTTAAGAAACACAGATGTGGGTAATAAAAAGTCTTAATTAATACTCATGTATAAACAACATCGGATAATAAATAGATTGTAAAATTAACCATTACCTTGTATTCTTACTTAGTCAAAGGTATGTTAACCTCTTGTAAAATAGATAAATAATTTTTATTAAATTATACAAGAACCGCATACAATAATATGATATCATATATGATCTTCTAATATTGCTTTGTTAATAATATTTCAGTAGTATCATTGTTTCGGGTGTTAAATGATTTGTTTTACTCTATATGTTTTGTTACATAAGTCATGTTTTTATGGATAAGATGTATTTGATTCATGTATAGAATGATATTATGTTATTAACATCATTTTTAATCATAAAATGAAAATTATTCTTGAATGGTTATGATGGGGAATTAATCACATCGCATTCGTAGAGACGATAATTTGTACGTACACACGAGCGACAATATCATTCTACTGATAGTGAAATCATATATAATTGGATGGTATATTACATATAAAGAATCATTAACATGTTATATTTATTATTTACATCAATTATACTCATTATTATACCCATCCAAATAATAATGTGTTGAATAACAAACTACACCACGACATGGAGATGGTAAGTCGTACATACGCATGTATGGTGAATTTTCATTCATAGGATGGATAGAATAATGAATATGGTTGTACCATATTAATAATAACATCACTATATGTATAAGGTACTGGAGTTATTATTTTGTTTTGGAAACAACAAATAAATAGGAAGTGGAAGAAGAAAAGAACTTTGAAAGAGGTGGCGAAATTATTACCTCTTCTTAGGGTGCTTCCTTTTGATTTGATCAAAAGGGGTCCTTAAGATGGATTTCTAATCAAATTAATGCCTCTAGGTTTAATTGAGGGTAGTTGGGAGTATATTTTATCCCGGTTTGCCCGAGCCAAATGGCTTTGGGGAGTTATTTTGAGAGAAGGGGAAGTTGCCTTTTATAAGATAGGTGAGGGTCACTTTAGGAAAATCTTGAAATATTAATTTATTATAAAATAATATTCAGTTTATAATGGCTCCAAAAGGATTTATTTAGATTCTATGGTGGGTATGGGTATAAATACTCTCAACCAATTGGTTTTAGACAAATTTAGGTCACCAGTTTAACCTTATCGTTTAAATTTAACTCTTAGTTAAATAGTTTAACTTTAAAAATGTCTTCTTGTATTTTTAAATTACATGGTTAATAAACTTACTATAAAATTAAAAGAGAACACCAAGTGGTTCATTAATGAAATATATATCATTATATGAGTCTTTTGGTTGAACCTTATATTTTTAGGAAGATTATATTATTTAATAATATAGTATTTTTTTAAACTCATTTATGTCGATTTTGACGCTATTTAGTATTTAGTTTTTGTAAGTCAAAAAAAACTTGATTACTTCAAAAAAATACATTAAACCAATTCTAACATGTCATATTAACCTATAAAATTTGTGTAATGCATCATAAGTCTCAATTTACATTTATTGTTATATTTATAATATCAATTATTTTAATCTTTCATTAATAAGGTAATTACAGCATCATCATTGTGTCATAAATAAATTTAATTATATAATATATAAAAATTATAAATTAAGCACCATTTTTAGGAAATATTTTTATCTTTATAATTAATATTTATAGTCTAATTTATCTTATGTATAACCCTATATTAAAAATGTTTTATTAAAATTTGAATTTAACACTTTTAACTCTTCTTTAAATAAAATAATAATAAATGTCCTAATCTATTCCAAGTGGATCAAAGAGGAACATATTTTATTCCTATGGTCTATTTTGGTTGAAATATACTTATAAAATAGAATTAGAACATGTTTTAGGGTAATTATAATATCATTTTTACCTTTAATTACCATATTTACTTTTAATCGTGGTAAATAAAATTCAAAAGTTATTATTCCCCAAAAATTATTTTCATCCTATTGAACCAAATTTTACTTACTAATGTAAATCATTTCTCTTGGATTTTTTAAATTCAGTTCACAAAAGTGGTAAAATTACATTTTATGCAAATTTGCAAACGTGCCTAGAAGGTGGGTAAAGACGTTAAAAAGTTCAATAAAATTTTATATATCTAATCTTATTATAAAATGAATCCAATGAATTAAATTATACTAATATAGGTATTATGTGTCTATTTTGAAATTAAAATAAATTTAAATAAAAATAATTATTATTTAAATAAAAGTTGGTTTTAAACAATAACGTGGTATTTTTCACTATTCATCAAAAAATGGATGTTTTTAGAAAAATACCAAAAATTCAACCAAAAATAATTTTAATATTCTGAATCCAAAAATTAAGTCCATTTTGAAAAATAAAATTTATAAATTTTCAAAAAGTGGGTATTACTGTTCATAACTTCTTTTAAAATGGCTAGTTTGATTTGTCCTGGTGTGCTAGAACTTGAAGTTGCGTACAACGCAAGCTATTGTATTATTCAAAGAGAAGCATATCATGGAAGCTTGGGGTGTTACATTCTTCCCTCCTTCAAATAATTTCAACCTCAAAATTTCTATAATATTACCGCATAAAAAGATTCGGGTGGTTCTTCATCATAAGTTCTTCATGTTCCCACATTACCTCTTCCATTTTATGGTTTCTCCATAGAACTTTTACGAGACGAGTCATCTGGTATCTCAAAACTTGTTCTCTAGTATCAAGAATTCTGGTAGGATCTTCACAATAAGATAGATTGGGTTCCAGTTCTAATTCTTCATAGGTGAGTACATGCGTCGAGTAAGGCATTTATTTTATCAATAGTGATATGTGGACCACATCATGAACTTTGGAGAGATTTGGCAGCATTTTCAAATGATAATCTATAACTCTAATTCATTCTAGAATTTCGAAAGGTCTGATATACCTGGGACTCAATTTACCCTTCTTACTGAATCGTATAACACCCTTCCATGGAGATACCTTTGAGAAAATATGATCTCCTACTTGAAATTTCAAATCCTTCCTTCGGTTATCGGTATAGCTCTTTTGTCTACTTTGAGCTTCTTTGATGTGGGTCTGGATAATCTTTACATTTTCCATTATTTCCTCAACAAGTTCTAGGCCTATGAGTTTTTTTTCACCAACATCATCCCAACAAGTCAGTGTGTGACATATCTTTCTATATAATGATTCATATAGTGACATCAGAATACTTGAATAGAATCTATTGTTATAAGAAAAATCTACCAGAGGTAAATATTGATCCTATATACCTTGACAGTCAAGTGAGCAAAATCTCAACACGTCTTCTAAGGTTCGAATAGTCTATTCTGATTGTCCATCAGTTTGATGGTGGTAGGAAGTGCTCAAAAGAAGTTAGTATCTAGGTATTTCTGAAGACTTTTCTGGAATCTTGATTTAAAATGGGGATCACAATTAGAAATAATCTATAGGGGTATACCATGAAGTCTTATAACTTCATTAATATATAGTCTTACAAAATTTTCAATTGGTAAATCTTCTCTTATAGCAAGAAAATGTGCTAACTTGGTAAGACAATCAACAATGACCCATATTGCATCATTCCTTCTAGGAGTCTTTGGTAGTCCCATGACAAAGTCCATCGTAATATCATCCCATTTCCACTCAAGTATGGGAAGAGGTTGAATGACTCCTATAGGATGTTTTCTTCCAGCTTCCACCTATTGAAAAACCATACATCTTGACACATAATTAGAAATATCTCTCTTCATGTTGTCCCACCAAAAATGTTCCTTCAAATCACTATACATCTTAGTGCTACTAGGGTGTATTGAGAAATTTGAGCTATGAGCATCATCCAAAAATTCCCTTTTTAGATCAAGTATATCAGGAACACAAAGTCTATTCCATAATTTCAAAATTAAATCTTTATATAAGAATTCAATCAATCTCCCATCATTCACAGCTTTAATTTTCTTTAGAAACTCCTCATCACCAGTCTGAGAACTTTTTATCCTTTCTAGTAAATATGGTTTGGAAACCATTTGAAAAAGTATTTATATTTCACCTTCCATGATTATTCCCATATCCATCTTTACTAGATCCATGAACATAGGATCCCTTTCAACTCTCATCTTGTTCAAAACTCCATGATACTTTCTGTTCAAAGCATCTTCCACCTTATTTTCCTTCCTCGGGTGGCAGTGTATAGTGAAATCATAATCCTTGAGTAGTTCAAGACATCGTCTTTGCCTCATGTTGAGTTTTTTCTATGAGAAAATATACTTCAAACTCTTGTGATCAGTATATATCTCACATTTGTTTACCAAATAGATAGTGTCTCCATATCTTCAAGGAAAATATTACAGATTCTAACTCAATATCGTGATTAGGATAGTTTTGTTCATGAATTTTTATCTGTCATGATTCATAGGCAATAACTCTATTATTCTACATAAGGACACACCCAAATCCTTTCTTTGAAGCATCACTATAAATAAAAAACCCATCATTCATTGATAGTAGAGTCAATATAATAGCATTAACTAATATTCTCTTTAGTTCTTCAAAACATTCTTCACAGTATTTTTTCAAAAAAAATTTAACCCATTTATGTGTGAGCTTGGTTAATGGGTTAGCCAATCGGGAATAATTCTGGATGAAATGCTGATAATAATCTACTAAACCAATAAAACTGCGTACCTTAGTTATAATCATCGGTGTTGGTCATTCTTGTATTTCTCTTGTCTTAGAAGGATCAATATAGATTCTATCCTTAGAGACAATATGGCCATGAAAATAAATCTCTTGAATCCATAATTCACACTTGCTAAACTTCCCATATAATTTATTTCTTCTAAGAGCCTTTAGAATAGTGCGCAAGTGATTTTTATGATCTTCATAGCTTTTGAAGTATACCAAGATATCATCAATAAATACCAATAAAAATCATCAATATATTTCTTGAAAACTCTATTCATTAGATCAATGAAAACAGAGGGTTCATTAGTCAATCCAAAAGGCATTACTGTAAACTCATAATGCTCATACCTGGTTCAAAATGCAGTCTTTAGAATTTATTCTTTTTTCATGCACAAATGATGGTATCCAGATTAAAGGTCAATCTTTGAAAAATATTGAGCTCCATGAAGTTGATCAAATAAATCATCAATACGAGGTAGGGGATACTTGTTTTTATTTTTATCGCATTGATCTCCCTGTAGTCAATGCACAACCTCATAGATCCATCTTTCTTCTTAACAAAATGAATATGGGATCCCCATGGAGAAACACTTGGGAGAATAAATCCCTTATTACTCAATTCCTCTAGTTGTTTCTTTAGTTCCACTCATTCCACAGTGGCCATTCTATAAGGGGTCTTCGATATGGGCTTTGAACTAGGAATTAAATCAATGGAAAACTCAATTTCCCATTCTGGAGGATGTCCTAGTAAATCCTCTAGAAACACATCATCATATGCTATCACAATAGGTATGTACTCTATTTGAACATTCCTTTCCTCAATCATAGTTATTTTACTCTCTTCCTCACCAATAATTTAATTTAGTAGAGCTACTGGGGGTGGATCTAGATAAGAATCATATGGTGATGTTTTTTCTCTAAAGATAAGGCACTCCTTATCATCATTGAAAATTTTAACCTCCTTCTTACAAAAAAATTTTACACCATGGTCCGAAAGCCTATACATACCAAGGATTATATCAAATTCCATCAAGGTTATGATGATGAGATCAGCCGATAAAGCACATTTAGATCCTTAATTGGAACTAATTCACAAAACTTTGTTGCAATGATACTTCCCTTAAAAGTTTTGACTGATAACTCCCTTGTTAAATAAAATTGTAAATATATAATTTTCTTAGAAAAATGGGAAGATATGAAACAATGTGATAATCCATAATCAAATAAATCATTGGATAAATTTGAGGAAACCATTAAATTACATGCCACCACATCATTTGAAGCTTCAACCTCAGCAGTAGTGATCGCATAAGCTTGGACTTGATCCCTTGGCCTTTTCTAAGGTAATTTTCCTTGGTGCTTGGGACATTTATTTTCATAATGCCCAATTTCTCTACAATTTTAGCATTCAACATTTAAATCCTCTTTATTTCCATTATAATCACGAGCTTGGTGGCCTTTTCACCACACTTGTAACAAACTCTCATTCCCTTCAAGAAAGTACCAGGTTGTTTCTTCCCACTTTTAATGTAGTATGGAAATTCAACTTTTCCTTTCTTCCCCTTATTTCCATTCCCAAAGTGTTCAACAGATCTCTTCTTCTCTTGATTCACTTTAAAGTCATAAGACATAGAGAATTCATTTTCTGTATTGATAGTACATGAGACTATATCTTCGTACGATGAGAAGGATTGTGAGACTAATGCTCAATGGAGAAATGATTTTAACCCATCAAAGAATCGATAAATATGAATCCATGGGTTATGTATATAATCTGATGCATGCTTTTCTAACCTTGTAAAGTTAGCCTCATATTTTGTGACATTATAATACTCCGTTTTCCTCAGACTCGGAAATTTTCTTTTCCATATCCACTCGATGGTAACGAGGAATGTATTTTTCTATAAAAATCTCTTTAAACTCCCTCCATTCCATATTTGATACTTTATAATCTTCCTTTGTGTTTTGAATCAATGACCATCATTGATCTGCATCTCTCATGAGGCGATAAACTACTATTAAAACTTTTTCCCTTTTGCTACTCCCAAAAGCATGAAATATTTTATCAAAGGAACCTTTCCATTGCTTAGATACAAATGGATTTGTAGTCCCATTGAATGTTGGTGGTTGTTTCCTCATGAAGCGGTATAACATTGATCCTCCGCATTGTGGATCAAGGTGCTCCATACGGGTAAGGTTATTATTCATAACATGAGTGAGTTGTCTCGGTATGGTTATAAGTTGTTCAGCACCAGTTGCATCACCAAGTCCACTATAATTATTTTTAGTAAAAGGGTAATACCTACATGGATTGCGTGTGTTTATATGGTTTCCATTCCCTCAACTAGGTGACATTTATAAACAATGGTATACATTGTATTAGTTTATTAATCCCAATACATAATTCCAAACTAGTAAAATACCTAACATAAATTGAACAGTTCATACATATAATCCATAATCATAAAAAAATGTTTTCTTTGAGGAAGTATTCACTTATAAATCCTTATTAATGGATTGTAAAGAAAATGTGAATTATCCTAATCATATCTCCCGGGATTGTCATAACCAATAGCGCAGCAAGACCCATTGTTGTGTACCAGGATACCCCAGGTCAAGCCTGAAACTCCTTGTTGGAGTTTTCACTCCTAGGTACATCTGTGCCAGAGCCACCTCTACTTTCTCGTATCCAGACAGGGATGTATTTCTTAAAAAACTCACAAAATCTCTAAATTACCAAAATTCTAGAAAGTTCTTCTATACTAATCCTCAAAGTATATCTTAGTGTAATGTTCTCTAATCAGAGTTTTTATAAATCTATTTTCCAAGGTTTGTACTAAACTTCCTCAGATACCAACTGTAACACTCAAATCCAAGTTACCCAGATTCGGTGCATTATTACATAACATTAGAATGATCACAAGAGATCAAGTCTCTAAATACTGATTAGTTTAGTATTCTTATAAGTACTAAATACATACATAAGTTTTACAATACATCAAGAAATAAAAAAACATTATGTCCCCTTTGAACACACTCATCTCCTTTGGCCTATCCCTTTAGGTTAATCATGATATAATTCTTCATGTCCTAGGAAAAATAAAACATATAAAGGGGTTAGCTCAGATGCTCAGTAAGGATAACAATATAGAAAAAAAATTCATAAATAAGCATAAACATTTAAGGTAATGTATAAGACTAAAACACAAGCATTTTAAACTTGAATTTCAGCATAATATGGAAAATATAAATCAAATATTTTCATTTACATATTCACGTGAATATTCTACTAGTCTAATAATCACATGTAATATCAATAGATAATTTCATAATGATGGAATGCATAATGTTGGACATCATAACCACATAGTCAAGGGCTTGTGCCAAGACTACAAATAAGATTTTGTCAAGGACTTGTGCCAAGACACTATTTTGTCTCATGAGACCTACTGATGCATTGAGGAGCTATAGAGGGCTCCACCCGCCACTTACTAAGTCAAATGCATTCCACATATGAAAAGTTTGAAACATAACATAAACATTCATATTAAAACTAGCATAAAAAATGTTAATACATTAACCATAAACCATGAATGGTATAAAAATAACACATCCAAATTCAAACATATCACAAAACCTTTAATATAATATAAAATATTGTATCATAATAAATCAACTTCAAACAAGTATAAAATCCATCAAAGGATGCTGACATAGATAAAATCAAAACTATTTGAGAAAAATATCTCCTTCTATTTTGAAATCATTTAAAAGTCACATAATTATAAAATAAAACATTTATTTTTAAAATATTATCATAATATTATAAGGGAATCTTTGAAGGTGTTATAATGGTGTAAAATAACTGCACCCACTATATAAGTTAAAAAAACATTTTTACCTTAATTCGTCAAAAACGTCCTAAAGTACCTTGTTTGGAAAATGATGGAAAGATTCCTTTAAAAACATTTTATAAAAAATAAAACAAGGGTATAAATTAATTTAACTCATATTATAGGAAATAGTAAAAATGTTTTGAAATAAATTTTTAAGAAACACGGATGTGGATGATAAATAAGTCCCAGTAGATACTCGTGTATAAACAACCTTGGATAATAAAGAGATTGAAAAAATTAACCCTTACCTTGTATTCTTCCTCAGTCGAGGGTACAATAACCTTCTATATAATAGTTAAATCATTGTTATTAAATTATACAAGAACCACATACATAAATATGATATCATATATGATCTTCTAATATTTCTTTATTAATAATATTTCAGTAGTATCATTGTTTCAGGTGTTAACTGATTCATTTTATTTTATATGTTTTGTTACGTAAGTAAAGTTTGTTATGGATAGTATGTATTTTATTAATATATAGAATTATATTAAGTTCTTAAACATTGTTTTTAATCATAAAATGAAAATTATTCTTGAATGGTTGTGATGGGGAATGACTCTCATCGCGTTCGTGGAGACGGTAATCCGTACGTACGCATGAGAGACAATATCATTATATAGATGGTGAAATAGTATATAATTGAATGGTATATTACATATACAGAATCATTAACATGTTATATTTATTATTTACATTAATTATAATCATTATTATACCCATCCAAATAATGAAGTGTTGAATAACAAACTAAACCACGACGTGGAGATGGTAAGTCGTACGTACGCATGTATGGTGACTTTGTCATTCATAGGATGGATAGAATAATAAATAAGGTTGTACCATATTAATAATAACATCACAGTATATAGAATGTAATACAGTAATTATTTTGGTATGGAAACAACAAATAAAGAGAAAGTGTAAAAAGAAAACAACTTTGAAAGAGGTGGTGAAATTATTACCACTTCTTCAGGTGCTTTCTTTTGATTTGATCAAAAGGGATCTATAATATGGATTTCAGATAAAATTAAGGCCTATAGGTTGATGTGAGGGTATTTGGGAGGATATTGGATTAGTGGTTGGCCGATCCAAATGGATTTGGATGAGTTATTTTGAGAGAATGGGAAGTACCCTTTTATAACAAAGGTGAGGGTCACTTTAGGAAAAGCTTGAAATATAAATTTATTATACAATAATATTCAGTTTATAATGGATACAAAAGGATTTATTTCAAGTCTAAGGTGGGTATGGGTCAAAATACTCTCAAACAATAGGTTTTATACAAGATTAGATCACCATTTTAACCTTATCATTTAGATTTAACTCTTGGTTAAATAGTTTAACTTTTACAATGTCTTCTTGTATTTTTATATTACATGGTTAATAAACTTACTATAAAATTCCAAGAGAACCCCAAGTGGTTAATTAATTACATATATATAATTATATGATTCTTTTAGACAAACCTTATATTTTTAGGAATATTATATCATTTAATAATATATTATATGTTTTAAAACTCATTTATGTCAATTTTGACACTATTTAGTATTTGGTTTTTGTGAAAGTAAAAAAGAAACTTGATTACATCAAAAAAAATACATTAAAACAATAAAAACATGTCATATTAACCTATAAAATTCTTGGAATGCATCATAAGTCTCAATTTACATTTATTGTTATATTTATAATATCAATTTTTTAATCTTCCATTAATAAGGTAATTACTGCATCATCATTTGTCATAAATAAATTATTTATTTAATGTGTAAAAATTATATATAAAATACCATTATGAAGTAAATAATTTTATCTTTATAATGAATATTTATAGTCAAATTTATCTTATGTGTAACCCTATATTAAAAATGTTTTAGTTATTAAAATTTAAATTTAACACTTTTAACTCTTCTTTAAATAAAATAATAATAAATGTCCTAATATAATTAAAGTGGGCCAAAGTGGATCATATTTTATTAATAAGGTTGATTTTGGTTGAAATACTCTTATCCAATATAATTAGGACAGGTCTTAGGGTAATTATATTATCATTTTTACCTTTAATTACCTTATTTACTTTTAACTGTGGTAATTAAAATTCAAAATTTACTATTCATAAAAGATTATTTTCATCCTATTGAACCACATTTTACTTAATAATGTCAAATGTATCTCTTGGATTTTTGAAATTCAATTCACAGAAGTGTTAAAATTACTTTTTATGCAAATTTCCAAATGTCCCTAGATGGTGGGTAAAAGATGTTAAAAAGTTCAATAAAATTTTATATATCTTATCTTATTATAAAATTAATCCAATGAATTACATTGGAATAATATAGGTATTATGTAACTATTTTTACTTTAAAATAAATTTAAATAAAAATACTAATTATTTAAATAAATGTTAGTTTTAAACAATAACATAGTGTTTTTCACTATTCATCAAAAATTGAATGTTTTCAGAAAAATACCAAAAATTCACCCTAAGCTAATTTTAATATTCTGAATCCAAAAATGAAGTCCATTTTCAAAAATGAAATTTATAAAATTTAAAAAATTGGGTATTACTATCCATAAATGCTTTTAAAATGGCTAGTTTGATTTGTCGTGATATGCTAGAACTCAAAGTTGCGTACACTGCAAGCTATTATATTATTCAAAGAGAAGTGTACCGTGGAATCTTGGGGTGTTATAATCTGAATATAATATCATAATAAACTTTTAAAGAATAATAAAGAAATAAGAGAATGAAGAATATAAAGGCACAATCTATTGACATTGACAGTCTTCTCAAAATAGCTAAGTAAAAAAAATTGGTATTGTAATAAGGGATTCACCTATTCAGACTCAATAGGATCCCACAGATAAAGGAAAAGTAAAACAAGATTTTGAACAATCGGCTACATAATCTTTTATTCAATAATATGAAAAATAATAAGAGGAATAATAATGGGAAGAAGAACAAGGTCAAGAAGAAGAAGAAGTAGAAAAGGAAGAGGATGCAAACAAGAGAAAATATAACTCCAAATCCTCAGAAGTTCCAACCTTAAAATTTCCATCTCTTGATCCCTATACATCCAAGGAAGTTTCTTAAAGGGTTTATTACAAGAAATTCATTCAAATTTATAATAAATAATAATAATAATAATAATAATCTAATAAGAATCGGAATCAACAAGCTCAATATATCAACACTGAAACCCATTTTGGTGATCTCTCTAAATATACTAAAGATACTGATTCTGAATGGATAATCGCTTTGAAGGGAACTTAGTACATCAAAACATATTTTAACATATTGTAAAAGATGATACTATTCATTCCAAAAATTTATTCCATACTAAAAATACTTTCAAATATTCATAATGAAAGAACAGACTCTATCAAGATTCTGATGGACAAATTTCTGTATCTTGAAGCTGATTTCAAATTGTTCAAGGAACGTGATGCTGAGCACAAAAAATCTTTTAATAAGGTTATAAAGTGGTCATACAACATTGATGATAGTCTGAAGAATCATATAGACAAGCAAGATGAATTAGTGAACTGGGTAAATGATATCAATTCTATATATTAAAAGTTGGTTGTTGATTTGAATGAAAAACTTGAAGTCTTTCAAAGACCTGGTACCTCAAAAAAATAGAATCTGAAGAGCTTGATCGTATAAAGAAAAAATTGGATAATGAGTGTAATGAGGTTGTTTTTCTATCTAATAGAGTTTCAATCCAAGATAAGGCCTACAGACTCAGATTGGATGATTTCAATAACCAATAAGCAAGGCTTAGAGCTTAGGAGGTAATCAATCGGCTTCATGAAGATAGGCTCCGAAAGTAAGAAATGATTATTACTGAACAGGATGTGAATTTGAAGGCTCTTCAAGGATCTCTTAACAAAATAATGGAGGATATAAAATAATTCAATAAGATGAAGCTTTATATGTTCAAACTCTTAGAAAAACAAAAGAGTAAAGAATGATTTTTTTAGAACTCTTATTTTAATAAAATCTGGTTTCATTCCAATTAATGTCTATTTTTCGTATTCTGTTTCTATAACACTTTATAGTAAATGAATGATAACCATTATTCTTTTTTAAAATCACAAAGGGGGAGAATATTTTGGAAAATGAGAGATTTATGAATACCATATTAAGGGGGAGAACTCACAAGTAAAAGTAAAGAGAATATGATCCTTAGTGATTTTTTAAACCTAGGGGGAATTAGTTGTTTTCCCTATTACATTCATAAGAGTTACTAAACTCAGGGGGAGATAATTATTTATTTTTTCTTTTTTTTCTTTCTAAAAAGTGAGGTATTGTTGAGTCAAAATTTGTTTCTACTTTACCATTGATCTTTTTATTTTTGAAATCAAAAATTAGTTATAGTTTTCATATATGTTGTTTTAGAATCATAATCACTTATTTTGTTTTCCTTCATAACCACACATGTTGTTGTTCTACATTATAATTATATTCTATTTTTTTAATCGTAACCACATAAATTGTTTTCAGTAATAATCACATAAATTGTTTACAATCGTAACCACATTTGATATTTTCATAACCAAGCATTTTAACCAGGTTATGTATCATATTCATTTTATGCATTGTAATCATGCATCGTAACCAGGCTAAGTATTTTATCATAATCACGGATCGTAATCAGGTTAAGTATTGTATCATAATCATTAATTATAACTAGGTTAAGTATTGTATCATAATAATGCAACGTAACCAGGTTATGTATCATATTCATATTATGCATTGCAATCATTCATCGTAACCAGGTTAAGTATTTTATCATAATCATGCATCATAATCAGGTTAAGTATTATATCATAATCATGCATCATAACCAGGTTAATTATTGCATCTTAATAATGCATCATGACCAGGTTAAGTATTGCATCAAACCATGTTATAAATTATAACCATGATATAAATTTTAACCACGATGTGAGTCTTATCTATGTTAAGAATTGTAATCATATCATAATCACGATATGTTTTTTAACCTCGATATGCATTGTAATTATGATACACATCATAACCACGTTATTTATTGTACTCATGTAATACATTGTACTCATGTATTTCTCTAACACTGTATACATGTTTCTCATACTCATTATTTCATACCTTTTCCCTTACTATTTTCTAACTAAAACAATTTCATTGTGACAATTATATACTAATCAAAATGATGTCATGTATTCTATTAGTTTTGACCATTATAATTATAGGTGTCCAAGTCCCTCCAAATTTTCTAGATAAATATGTCCATTGGAGAAAATATGGCCGTTGGAACCTAAGGCCTAAAAATAAGAGGTCATTCGAACCAAAAAAAATAACTTTTTCTACTATCAAATTCTAGAGAGAGATAGTGTGACTTCTCTCTTGCTTTGTGCGAAATCCTTCAAGATACAAGACGTGGAAGAATTGTTCCAAGTTCTTGTATTTAAATAAGTATTTTTTTCTATTTTTGTGACTGGTCATTGTGATAATGATCGAGGGATTCTAGGGATAGGAAGATGGTGGTAACGATCATTGTATTGAGGGCTTTCAAGTATTTGAAAGACAGAGGTGTTGATTACCTTGAAAATCTATGGATTCCATGCATAAAATGACAGACATGTCGATCATCGTATCGAGGGATTACCATGGTGGTGGTAAGATAGACCGTTCATCCTATGTGAAAGGATACCCTAATCTTTGGGATAAAATAATTGTAATACCTTTATATTTCTGATTATATTTGTAATTGAAATGGAATAATTTTGTTTCTTCTTTATATTTATATTATTTTCTATAGTAATTGTTTCAATTATGATTCATTCATTACATATTGTATTAATAGATTATATATGTTGTATGGTAGAATCATTTACATTTGTATTAATTTGATCATTGTATTCAATTCAAATACAATTGTTTTCATTACATGTGGTATTACAACATATCATATCCATTAGATCTGAGACTTGTATGTTCATTTGTATTGTTTGTGAATTGTATTAGTTTAATACCTCTTAAACTAAGTTCTTTCTTAAGAGTTTAAATATAATTTTTTTAAACCTAAAATTCACCCTCGTCCCCCTCTTTTATTGTGCCATCTCATATGCACTTACATCTATATTACGATCCAACACCCAGGACACTTTCTTAAGGTTCAATCCTAATCCCCCAACACCACCATTAAGTTTACATGTCTTCCCCCTAGAAGGTGGAAACTCTGAAGTTTGATCATCTCCCCCTGGGACACACTCAACCTCACCAACCTATCCCCACAAAACATTAAACCTATGACCAACCTATCCCCACAAGACATTAAACATATGGATAACCTATCCCCGTAAGATATTAAACCTATGACCAACCTATCCCCATAATATATTAACATGTAACCATCATATCACCACAAGATGTTAAACTTGTAACAAATTTTTCCCTTAAATATGTTAAACCTATGACTAAACTGTCCCCATAAGATGTTAAACCTTTGAATGATATGTCCCCACAAGACTTTAAACCACTGAAGGTGTCCCCAAAATATTGTAAACCTATGAACCCCATCAGATACATGATAATATATACCTCATGTGATGAACATGGGATGCCTGGGACAAGAAACCACAGAAGTCTTATTCCCCTAATGCAATTACCCCATGAAGAACATGGTAAACCTTGGGTTTTACACTTAATATGCCTCATATATGATATTCCCTTGAATTTGAAAGATGAATAATTTACAAGTTCCCAACACACCCAACATCCACAGGTGTCCAGATGTGTCAAACTTCACCATCAGCTCCAATTGTAGGTAGCTTCCCTATCATGACTAAATAAGTTTAATTAACTGTCCTCCACCTTGAGATGGAATTAGGAATGAGCTTCATGAACATGAATCAAATATATCAAAGAGATATAGACTGGTAAAATTGCTCAAAGTAGAATTCCATGGAAGGAGGAACTGACATCCCATCATGCCATTTTGATCAAAGAGTCAGCATCACTAATCATGGTGGTAGAGGTCACCTGACTTTGGAATGTGGGAATATGAGGAAATTGACCAAGCACCTTGGATGAGGAGTATCCAAATACCTGGAATAAAACCACTTTAGGTTAGTAAATAAAGGAAATTTTCATCATTATGCTCAATGTTAACTCCATCTCAAGAGACTCGAATAAAAAAATGGTGAAACTGGCATGAAAAAATTCTCCTTTAACCATGAATAGATCAAAAATGTTGGAAACCATTAGATTTGGACTTCACCGAATCCTGAAATTTGGTATTAAGTATCACCAAACCAAAATATTGAGTCTTACATTAGATTATTATCCTACAAATAAGGTAAAATAATGGTTGTTGGGAATCCCTAGTATGAGATATTGTTGATGTGGAACCTTCCCCCACATTTTTGAGAATGGATAACATTGGAAATTTAGGGAATCGCCTTCATCGGACCTATACTGATGGTTAACATAATATACCATACAAACTTAATCAATAAAAAATATTTGATAACCCTCTACCAACAAGCATTGGGGTAGGAGAACTAGGGGTGAAATATTCCCATACAACTATGTTATTTCCATAGTGGACACTACTTCCATAGCTATTGGGCACCCTCACCCAATATCCCCCATCGAACATATCCATTAGAGGGTCATTGGCATCCTAGTTCATTGATATAAGTAGGTAGGGTCATCCCAACCAAGGATATGGCCAGATTGGACCAAGAAGTATTGTCACCCCACTGGTGTCGCTACCCCCAAGGGTCGTATAGGGGGAATAACCCCCTAGTCACTATGAAGAATAATTTTGAGAGCCTCTCCCCAGAATATTTTTATGGATCACTTCCCTATTCTGAGGAGGTAGGGGATTTTTGGGTCATTCTTGTGGCTTCCACTACCCATGATCTACCCAAGAGGGCTCCCACATGGCGATGACAACAATGTCGACAGAATCTATGGGCCAATGAGCAGGTTGACCTCATCCCTACTCCACTAACCTCAATTTAGAACACCTAGTGTTGACACTAGGGATAGGCTACACACCCTACCCTAAAAAAGGACTCTATATTTTCTTTAATATCCCCTGCCACTGTTAGCACACCTTAGCCTATCCTCACAATAATTGTACGGGGTCCTATCTTCACCCAATTAGAATTGAGACCCCAGCCACCCACAAAACAAGTCAAGTTAACTCTCCCCATCATGGGGGTCACCAGAAACAATCATAGGCCTCCCATTACAAATAATACCATTGTAAAGGCCCTCCCCATGGCACCACCAATTGAAATGGATTTATTCCCTATGCCAGATACTTTACATGCCCCAAATATCTATCTCATGTCAGGAAAAAAAATTCCCATCATGGGGTTCATACCTATGACCTCAGTCATAGTGCACATGGAAGGAATACTTGTGAACCTCAAGTGATTATGCTTGTAGAACTCCCACACCACCTGAGTAAAGAACAAGAGAAGTGCCACATCACTATTGACCTCTCAGAGTCTGAGGTAACAGATGAATCAATTGAAGTAACTATTCCCCCACCACTAGAACTGGGGAAATAATCCCATTAACTAGACTACCTATACCTAAGGATAAGGTATATAAAGTCCCCAAATTCCTCCATAAGTACATTCATGTGGATAATGTTTGATCCTCCTTATAAGGATTTATAGTATAACCATTCATGCCGCCATCAGCTTCCATCCTCTCGACCTTCACCTTTGAAGTGGGAGAGATGTCAAGATCCCTATTGGAACCATCATATGATGGTGAATAATCTATTGATCCATATTAATATGAATTCCTTACTAATAATTAAGAGGTTATAGACATCCCATAATATATGGATATAGTCATGAAGTTTTCATCACCTCAAGAAGACACCTCAATATTCCATGGATGATTGGCCCGTATAGAAATTCCTCTGCTAAAAAATTAAAAGCAGAGAAGGTCCTCATTAGTACCTCCCCCAGTATTCTCACTAGAACTATTTGGAACTTAGGTTTATTTGGAATAGTTCCATCATCTTGATGATGATCATGGAGAATACGTTTTGGAAATCCTGGACACCAACTAGCTACCAGTTATGTTCTAGCAGCCCGCAATCATGTGATTTACCGTCTCAGAATCCCTCACAGGGGCCATGACTCATGACTCCATTAAAATATCTGGGAAATTTTCAACAACCATAAAGATCACCATCTATCCTATTTGGGGAGCCTCAAGCATCTCAAGGCTATCTGTTAGTAGTGTTGGAGGGTCAACATCACAGTGCGCCTAGTGGCTCATCACCATGATTCCTATGCATACCACCAAACTTTACAGTGGAACTAAATCAAGATCCTCGATATACTCTAATGAATCATGCATGATGTGTCTTATGACATTCAAATCAGGTAATGGGGTGGTATGTTCCCTCCACTTCAGTCTCCTTCCAAGGAAACACTGATATCGTCAGCCTGGCCAACCCACCAATGGTGAAAATTTTCCTCTAAACGATTCTACCATGAACATTTTCATGATCAATACCATGGATGATTATAGAAATAAGAACAATGACATGGGATTTTATGGATAAAACACACACTTAGGGGAGATTTGGTATCAAAAAGACCTTTAGATATACATCCTCACTCATCAGTAGATATAGAAACCGGGCCTCATGAGTCCCTATCCCCCCCAATGAGATATTTCCACATATCCATTAGCATCTCAACAAAGGAAAAGGGATACCTGAACATTTCATCCCATATTAATTTTTCCTAGAAACTAAGTCAAGCACCAGGTTGGTCACTTTTTTTAGGATCTCAAAGGCTATAAGTGACTCAATGTTGATATCATCATCAAGAAACATCCAGGGTGGGATAATGTCAAGGGGACATATACCCTCCATATGAGTATCCATTTTTTCTTGGTTGAGCACCCAGATTTAAGAAATAAGGTCATACACACCCAATTAAGATAGAGGTTTGTGGATCTATAAAAATACATATATATGACCCACTTACCCCACCTGAGCTATGAACCTTCTGTCCTTGGGACCATGATTGATATGCCTTGCGGTCTAGTAGACCGATCAAATCATTGGTGACCACTAACTCATACTAAGATGATGTGATAGATGCTATAATTTCTCACCTTTATTCTTTGGAAACCTAGCAATTTGTGATCCCTTCCATAGGGGAAGTCATACCCGGCATGGGAAGAACATATGTGTCCTCCTCTAGAATTCTGAAATCTGATCTCTTCTCAATTCAATAACATGGGTGATCTACTAAAGCACATAGCCCACTTTTCCTCACGGTGTATCTCGATACTAGGTAATCCATAGTAGTATGAGGATGAAAAACTCTAGTTTTTTATTGATACATTGTAATTATTTACCATTATTTGGTATATCCATCCAACCCCAATATCCATCGTCAGTTGGGAAGATCTACATAGGCACTTCCTCTACTAGTTCATCTCCACCATGTACAAGACTAGTATCACTAGCCTCTCCAAGTGAAAGTATATGGCTGATGGAAAATTTTTTAAATTCATTATCCAATATAAGGATCTCACATACTCCCTTGATATGAAATTTCCCAAGAGTATATATTAATGATGTTAATATAGAAGGTCAAATATGTGTTGGTGGCTACCATTATCTCCTAAAAGTATCTGGGTGGGTTTCAAGAGTTTTCCAAAAGAGATCAGTGTTTGGAAGAATACTTTTAGTAGATTAAACAATGATCATGCCCATTACCTCTTTCAACTCTCATGTAAAAACCTATGAAGGCAAAAACATCCACTTTTTTTTAAACTGAGGCCCCACAATCAGTCCACCTTCAGGTACCTCTTCCAGACAGGCCTCTCTAACTATAGCCTCATCAACCATATCCTCATAAATATAGAATCCCAATCCTTTTCCAGATATTATTAAATTACTTTTAACATAAAAACTATTAATTACAACCCCAAATATTGTGAGTCTTAGTGTCTTTGGAAGGATAGGTTCATAAAACCTCAAAAGAAAACCAAAACATGACATCTTTATTTTTATTCACCTTAGTGTGATTCTAAATCCATTTAAGATCCTAAAACTGCATAAGATAAACTAGGAAAATAAATAAAATAAAGGGGTGAGATAAAAATCCCAATAACGTAATAAACATGATAAGGAAACATAATGTATGAGTCAAAGGTATAATAAGACATCATAAAAGAGAGGGATCAAGAGTAATCACATTGGAGCATAACATAAAGAACATGATATTATAATATCATGAAATCATATAAAATGTGGAATAACATATAACATGACCTAAACATGGTTCAAGTATAACTTCCTAGACAATATCACATAGTGGTAAAAGGCCCATAACAGATTAGGTTTAATCCCTAATCCCATAAATGATGTTTCATGAGACTAAAAAAATTACCCAATGCATCATAGCACTATTTGGGTGAAACCATTAGAGATGAACATAAGGCATGTATTAACCCATAAATGTAAGGTATAATAATATATGTATATATGTGAGATAAATATATACATAATTTAGAATCAAACAAAAACATAAAAATTTTTCATCATTGATGAAGACTTCTTAAAATTTTATATGGAATATTTCTTGAGAAAAATAACTTTTTTGCTTTAAAATCACTTCTTCAAAATATAAAAATCTAAAAATATTATAGAAAAAATTTTCTTTAAAAAATACAAGGAAACATATAAATTAATCTCAAAATAGTTTATAGGTCATTTTGGTGAGTAATACAATTCATGTAATATAAGTTAAAATAAACATTCCTTTTACACTGTTATAAAAAGGTTAAAAAAGTGCCTCGTCTAGAAAATGACAAGAATATTCATTTAAAACCATTTTTTAAAAATTAAAACATGGTTAAAAGGGTATTTAATAAATATTTTTTTGTATGTTAAAAATATTCTTCAAAAATACTTTTATAAAACATGGATATGGAAGAAAAATTATTTTCGACCAAAGAGAGAAATGAAGTCATATTTTCTTAAAAACATTTTATCAGCCATTTTAAGTACCAAAAAGAGTAATGTGGTACTATTACTTGAAAACTTTATGAATAACCATAGGATAAAAAAATGGAAGGGTATTACTAAATAGTTACAAATAATTTCCTATAATATAAATTCAAGCATAAACAATCTAGATTAAAATGAGATAAAAACATAAACCCTTACCACTTTAGTAACTTTTGAATCGTAACTCTCATGAATAAAGTAGGTGAATTATAAATTAAATTATCAGTAATTACAAAGGATTAATGATATAATATGTAAATTGTTATTTTATACACCATTTAAAATAAATTAAGTGCATAAAAGAATAGGTGTCTCACAAAATGAAGTTTTGAGATGAAATCATTACCTTGAGTCCATGATTTTCCATGTATGTATTTTATCTCTATTATAATAAGCTTATATCAATTATTTTTTTCTTAAAAAAATTACAGGTTTAATACCTTATAATTAATCTATTTTATTCATATTTTAATGACTTTTTTAATTATATAATCAGTTATATCCACGTCAGGTGTTTTAAGGAGGCTCGGTTCATAATTTCAAAATGGCATCGGTGTGTTGATCATGGTCGAAGGGGTCACTATTACATCATATAAATAATAATAATCATGTAATAATTATAATTTTAATATATATATTATAATTTTTAAAATAACCATGAATTATGGTTATGAAAAATGAACAACATTACAATCATGGACATTGTAGGTCATATATATGCATGTGTATTGTTTCCATTTTTCAACGATCATGATAGAAAGAAAGTAAGTGTTATTTTATATTTCTATAATGATAATGATATCATAAATATCATATTATTTCTTTAAATAAACTGACATATACCATCCATGTGATTCATTAATAAAAAAATGAATCATATCATTTCGTGAGGTGGTAGTCCTCCATACACACGAATGATGTTATCATTTTTCCATGGATGGTAAGGTAAGAAAGTATATGATATATTACTTTTATAGAATTATTAATATTTCATGAATATTATATGTAGATATTAAATCCATCATCATGAATATCCTTGAGATGCGATTATGGAAAATGAATTACATCGGTTCATGAGGCGATATTTCACTGTACACACAAAAAATAGTTTTGTTTCCGATTTGATAGAAGATGATATGGATAAATATTATGAAATAAACATAATAAAATATTAATATATATTATACATTTATTTTATTATATTATAATTTTTAATACTTAATTTATTTTGTAAAAGGATAAGTTAAAAAGAAGAGGCTTTGGGAAGACAATTACTTTTTCTTAGAAGATCCTCCATATGATATCTTATTAAGGACCCTAAGGTTGGTCTTTTGGGATGACTAGAAGCTCTAGAATGTAGATAAGTATATTTTTTATATATTTTTGTATGTTTTTTTCAATAAAAATGTCTTTATATTTGTGAATAAGTGAGGGGAGGGGGTTCCCTTTTATAAAAGAGGAGGTGTGGAATTTTTTGTAAATACACAAAACTATTCAATAATGGGAGGTCACTCTTAAGAAAGTGCCTTAAAATTGATAAATAATGGAATTTAGGTGTTATATGGTCTATCAACACCTCCACTATTCAAAAATAAATATTTTTTAAACTTTTTATTCCATTTATTCTAAGGTTATTTACTTTTTATGATTTTAATTTTTCACCAAGTTAACTTGTTTTTTTACTATTTTTACTATTCATTATGACCAAAAATTAAGTTAAACTTGTTATATAATATTAATTATTTTCATTCCAAATATATAATAAATTTTATCAAATACAAATCATATATGAGGAATAATTCAATTTAAAAGTAAGCCTATAAAATGTGTCGAAAACGATTTTTCAAGAAATGTATTTGCAAGTAATAGATGAAGTTATATTAACTCTATGACAATAAATAATAATTATATGAATTTAAATTAATATTTATAGATATATAATTTATACAGTACATTTAAATTATTACACACTAGGGGTTATCTTAATTAATTAAAATGGATGAAAATTATACATATTAAAATAGTTTTCATAAAAATGTGTTTTTAAGGCTAGAAATAAACTTATACTAAAATCCAGGATAAAGGTGATTTAAATTTAATTAATTGTATTATATCAAAAATAATAATACTTATTTTAATTTGAAATAAAGAAATAATAATGGGACTTTTAAATTACTTAATTTATTAAAATAAATGACAGTTTTACAAAAATCAATATTTTTTATTATTCATTGAAAAATCAATATTTTCAAAAAATATCAAATTTCAGACTAAGATAATATCAATATTCTGATTTTAAAAAATTATTATAAAATAGAATTTATAAAATATACAAAAATTAATTATAATATTTTCTCACAAAAATAAAAAAAATTATTTTCGAAATAAATGTTTTTACTAAAAATTGAGTGATTATTTTTTAATCATTTATAAATATATTTATATTTATTTGAACCTTTATATATATTTCATAAAGTAGTTAATCATATTCATACCCTCTAATTTAATGGATGAGTTTTAATAGTCATATTTAAATAATAATATTTTAATAATAAGTTGTGGTTCATTTGATCCCAGTGTTGCGTGTTGTATATGCTATTGAACATAATGTTCTTTTAAAATCTCAAGGATTTTTATTCTACCCCATTAAATAAATTTCATCTTCACAATTTGAACTTTTTCTCAATAATCAAGGGTTTTACATTTTAAAATTCCCTTAATGGAAAATCCACATCTTAAAAAGGGTTAACAAAACTTCTTAAAAGAGGGAAATAGAAATATAAAGGTTGTCTCGAATAATAGATGATTGGGTTTAAAAGTAGTAGAACATTGATGGGAATTGAAAATATGGACATGTAAGAAAATAATTAATAATCATGGAGAGTTATAGATATCATTAATCACTAGAAATTGAATGATTAATATAAAGTTAACAACCACAAAACCATGCATCTATGATGAATTAAAAGGTCACTGGTTCATCGGATATGAAAGTAATAGGATAAAAGTTTTATTTCAGGATAATTTTCATAGAGTTGAGGAATTATTTTTCTATCAAGTGATAGAAAACTAGAAAATATATTTACTTTATATATTTTTATTTCATAAAAATAATTTCATCCTTTCATTGTACTTTAATAAATTTCCACCTCACCTATTACTCTAAGAAATTAATATCCAATATAAATTATTTTATTTCTCAAACACTAAAATTAACTTTTAACAGATCATAAGATCTATAAAAGAGTAACAAATTATTCCTCCTATCTTTATTAAAACTAAAATTATTAGCACAAAGTAAGATAATATCAAAAATGAATATGAATATATTAATCTCTAAAATTCATCAATAAAACCAAATGTTGACAAAGATCATACCTTAAATAGATAACTCTATATCCCAAATAACCTCAATAACTTCAACATGAAAAAAAAAATTTAATCTCAAGGGTTATCTTGTAGACTTTAACTTACTTCTCCAAAAACATAATTGCATTATTCCTAAATGATACTTTATATTAAACCTAAAGTTTATATATATATATATATATATATATATCTTAAACTAATGAAATATTTACCAATATATCATTAATCACCTCAAAATCCTAAAAACTCAAAAATATTTGGTCCTCTAATATGTTTCTCAAAATAAACATAAAATTTATCCACCAAATCATTTAAGTAAAAACAATGTCATACTAACCAGTACATTATATAGGCTAGGGGTAGGTGTTTCACCCCTATCGCCCTTTAGTTGTGGGTTCAAGCCTCGCGGCCTTTCCATATATGATGAGTTGTTACCCAGTATACAGGTTGTCCATTTTATAAATGTATATTAATATAGTTCATTTAAAATTCCCAAACATATGTTGAACATCCTCAAAAAAGTGTAACCATCGAATAAGTTTTTAACCACTAAAATCTTCTATACATATTATTTTTTCCATAAAATCAAATAATCTTAATTGACTATAATTTCCTCAATATAATTTACATATCAAATACTATCATTTCCTTAATCATGTGTTTCTCTATAAAATATCACTCTACCATTAAATCACCTTTCTAGTTCATTTGTTCCATTCAACATATTTTTGAAAATAATTAATGAAAAACTAAATTATAACAATAATTAGAAGTTCCATGATTCTTATAACCAATATAATATTGATAAAAATACTTAAACAACGTGATTCTTGAGTTTTAACAACTAAAAAAATCAATCATTCCACTTCAATGATTGTCATAACATAGGAACATAAGAATCAATCCTTAGATTTAGTCATTAACTTGGATAATGACCATTTTTCCTACATCTATGACATTAAACTATTATTGGTGCATTAGGTTGAACTTTATTTTCCTATATCTTATTTATCATAATCTTTATTCTTCTTCACAAATTAGCTGCTTTGTGTCCCCCTTTCCCACACATAAATCATCTTCCAGTTCCTTTAAGGCATTTTCCATGGTGTCTCTTCCCACATTTTTTGACATCTAAGAAATTTAATCTTATTTTCATTATAATCATTAACACTTTAACTTCCATGAGAATACATCCTTATATTATTTTATGTTCTTGGAAATTTAATCATGTTCTAGTTGTCAATCATAATTCAGGATAGCTTGTTTGAAATGATTATAAGATGTATAACCACTATTCCTTTTAGTTTAGGCATATCATTCTGAAAATCATTACATTTCCCATCACATTGGTACTTTTCATGCTTTCTATAATTTCCCATAATTAACTAAAAATAATAAAAGAAACAAGATGATAATGCATTAACACAAAAAAGGGGAAACTTGTAATATTATAAGTAATAACTTAATAATGACAAGTATATACTGAATTATGAGTCTCTAGGTTTTAATCTAGGTTAACTATAGTAAGAGTTTATATTAGTTTTTCTAACATAACTATTTTTTTTAAGTATTTGATAATGGTTCATAAAGAGTTTTGTGAATTTCCAAAGAATATACTCAATAGTGGAAAACCATGTGTGCATCAAGGACCATTTTAATGAACCAGGTGATGATCGAGTCTAGTTCAATGTTCCTTTTTTAGATTTATTAACTCTACATACAATTGTTTCAGAGCCACAACCACTTATAGTATCCAGATAGGGATTTAATTTCTTAAAACCCACTCGCTCTATACTTCACCAAAATTACAATATATTTTTTTATACTTAGCCTCATCATTATTCTTATCCTATGGTTCTCACTAAATTATTCTTGTCATAATCCCCAAAAATAATTATACCTTGCATTGATACCAACTATAGTGGCCCAAGTCTTTTATACATATTATTACATGATTTTTAACATAAACATCTACTAATTAAAACCCCAAATAGCATGAGTCCTAGTGTCTTTGGAAGACTACATTCTTAAAACATAAAAATAAAACTAAAACATGTAATTTTTGATTTTATTCTTCTTAGTTATCTCCTAAATCCATTTGAGCTCCTAAAACTGTATAGGATAGCCTGGGGAAATACCTAAAAGAAAGGGGTGAGATAAAGATCCCAATTAGGGAATAAACATGAAAAGAAAACACAATGTGTGAGTCAAAGGTATAACATGATATCATAAAAGGGAAGGATATAGAGTAATCACATGGGCACAAAACATAAATAAAATGATATTATAATATCATGGTATCATAGAAAATGTGACAAAAACATATAAGGTAACATAAATATGATTTAATTCTAACTACCTAGACTATATCACATAGTGTACAAAGTCCCATAATGGATTAGGTTTACTCCATAATCTCATACATGACGTCTCATGAGACTAAAAACATTACCCAATTCATTAGATTGATATATGGGCTCACCCATAATAACATGTTCATGATTATTTGAACCACAAAAATGAAATAAATCCTAATAAATAAATATAATAATTTTCCACATAAAGAAATGGGTTTCATTAACTTGTCTCAAATCATTATCAAAAGAAATTTCATAATCAAGTAATTTGGGTGACGAACATAAGGAATGTATTACCACCATAAAATTAAGGTATAATAAGCTATTTATATATTTGATAGACATAGAAATATAATTTATAATTAATCAATAACTCCAAAGGTTGTCTTCATTGATGAAATTATTTTAAAAAAATTACATGTAATATTTCTTAAGAAAAATAACCTTTTAAATTTGAAATCACTACTTTAAAATATAAAAAATTTCAAAATATAATAGGAAAAAATTCCTTTAAAAATAACCATTTAACTTATAAAGGAAGCTTAAAATAGTTGAGTGGATATGATATAAGTTAATTTCATACATTTTTTATATGTTAAAAGAAACATTCCTTTCACATTTTTGCAAAAAGGTTAAAAAAGTGTCTCATTAAAAAAATGACAAGAATATTCCTTTAAAAAAATTATACAAATTAAAACATGGGTAAAATGATCTTTAATAAATATTTTGGGGAATGTTAAAATTATTCTTCAAAAATATTTTCAGAAAACATGGATATGGATGAAAATTATTTTCAACCAAAGAGATAAATAAAGTTATCTGTTCTTAAAAACGTTTTCTCAATAATTTTAAGTAACAAAGAGAGGAATATGGAAATATTACTTGAAAATTACATTTATAAAAATATTTCAGAAAAATGGAATGGTTTTATTATAAAACAATCAAATAACTTTTTACAAACATAAACACTCTTGATAAAAATTAAATTGAAACATAAACCCTTACTACTTTGGTAACTTTTGAATATAACTCCCATGAATGAAGTAGATAAATTATAGTTTAAATTACCATTAATTAATAAGGATTCATGATATAATTTTTAAAGGGGTATTATATACACAATTTAAAATAAATTAAGTGCGTAAAATAATATGTGTCTCAAAGAAGGCATCTTTGAGATGAAATCATTACCTTGATTCCAGGATTTTCTGTGTTTTTATTTTATCTCCTGTATAATAATTTTATCTAAATTATTTGTTTTCTTAAGAAAATTTTCTAGTTTTAATCCCTTAAACATAAACCATTTTAATTAATTTTTAATGACATTTTTAATTACATAATCAGTTATATCCACATCAGGTGTTTTGAGGAGGCTCGGTTTATAATTTATAAATGTCATCGGTGTGTTAATCATGATAAAAGGGGTCACTATTACATAATATCCAGAATAATAATAATGTAATAATTATCATTTTTATACATAAATTATATTTTAAAAATAATCATTAATTATGGTTATGAAAAATGAACTATGTTACAGTCATGGAGACGGTTGGTCATATGTATACATGTGTACCGTTTCCATTTTTCAAAGATCATAGTGAAAATAAATTGTTATTTATTTTTACATAATGATAATTATATCATAAATATAATATTATTTCTTTAAATACACTTTCATATACCATCCATTTGATGTGTTGATAAAAAAATCACATCGTTTCACAAGGCGGTAATTCACCATACACATGAACAACGTTATCATTTTTTCAAGGATGGTAAGGTAATAAAGTATATGATATATTATTTTCACAGAATTATTAATATATCATAAATCTCATATATATAAATATTAAATCAGTCATCATTAATATCAAATAGAGGTGATGATGTAAAATAAATTACATCAGCTCGCGAGACAGTAGTTCATCGTACACACGAATGATGGTTTTGTTTCTCATTTGATGGAAGAGGAGATGGGTAAATATTATGAAATAAACATAATAACATATAAATATATATAAAATAATATTTTTATTATATTATATTTTTAAGATATAAATTAAGGTTGAAAATTAAGAAGTAAAAAAAGAAGGATCTCAGTGATGACGATTACCTTTTCTTAGAAGATCCTCTTTTGGGTCTCTTATTAAGGACCCCAAGGTTGGTATTTTGGGAAGAACATAAGGTTTATATTGTTGATAAGTATTTTTGAGAGATATTTTGGTAGGTTTTTTCTATCCAAATTTCTTGATAGGTGTGAAGAGGTGAGGGGAGGGGAGCCCTTTTATAATTGAGGAGGAGTTCCATTTTTGTAAATACTCAAAACTATTCAATAATGGGAAGTCACTCTCAAGACAAGTTCCAAACAAATAGATATATAATTAAGTGTAGATATGATATGGGAAATAAAAACCAACACCATTCAAAAATAAACATTTTTGGGCATTTTATTCCATTTACCTCTACGGTTACTCACTTTTTAAAATTTTAATATTTCACCACGTTAAATAGTTTTTTACTATTTTTACTATTCATCACAACCAAAAATTATTTAGACCTTATTACCTAATATTAATTATTCTTATTCTAAATATGAACTAAATTTTAATAAATTCAAATCATTTTCTTGAATATTTTCAATTTAAAATTAAACATGTAAAACGTGTCAAAAAACGGGTTTTCAAGAAATGCATTTTTTAAGTAATAGATGATATTATATTAACTCTATGAATAAAAATAATTATTATATAAATATCAATTAATATTTATAGATATATAATATATAAATTTTATATAAATAATTCCACTTTAGGGGTTATTTTAATTAATTAAAATTGAGGAACATTATGCAATTTTAAAAAGTTTTCATAAAAATGCTTTTTTAAGCATAAAAATAAACTTATACTAAATTACAATATAAATGTTGTTTAAATGTAATTTATTATATTATATATAACAAAATAATAATTATGTTACTTTTAAATAAAATTAAAATATTAATGGTACTTTTAAATTATAAATTTATAAAAAGGAAATGAAAGTTTTACGAAAATTGGTATTTTTCACTGCTCACTAAAAATCAATATTTTCTAAAAATACCAAAATTTCAACCTAAGTTATTATCAATATTCAAATTTTAAATTTTAATTTCATTTTATAAAATAAAATTTATAAAATATATAAAAATCAATTATAATATTTTCTCACAAAAAAGTAGTAAAAATTCTTCTTGAAATAAATGTTTTTATTAAAAAAAGAGTTCTTATTTACTAAAAATTTATCAATGCATTTATATTGATTTGAAAACTTATATATTTTTCATAAATTATTTAATCCTATTAATTCTCACCAATTTAGTGTCTATTTTATAATGGTTGTATTTAAATAATAATATTTTAATAATATATCGTGGTTTGTTTGATCTCAGTATTAAGTGTTGTATATGCTATCGAACATAGTGTTATTTTAAAATATAAGGGTGTTATAGTCAAGTGCTCCCACACCATGAAATGTTTTTCCCAAATCCCACATCAGGGCTAGTCTCCCAGGATTTCCTTTAAATAGTGTAATACTAAGACCCACTCCTTCAATGAAGCGAAAGACCCATGGTACTTCATCTTTGCCTTGAAAAAGAACATCCTAGAGCTACTAAAATGAAGAAGTCTTAGGAATATAACCTCACTGGTCATGCCAACTATTTCATATACCAAAGGGTCCTTTTAAATACCATCAAGGAGTGTTTTGTCTTCAAATATTGGATATAGTACCATGTAGTTCATGGACTAGTCACATTGGGAGATGTCCTAGCAAATGAAACACATATCACTGCTATAATGATAGAATTGATGGAGACTCTGACAAATGAAAATAGAATCCAGGTCAGGGTACATAAAATTAAACTGATTTTATGGCTCATGATATTTTTTTCTTAGGCCTGCGTCATTATTCATACCCACTTGAGAAAATTGAAACCCCTTGCAGTCATTGTGTCCACTCTGGCTTCTAAAACAGTATCACATCCTTCCAAGTCTTAAAATAAAAGGCACCGAAAAATATGAGGAAACTAGAGTCCCTTATCAGTTCCAAAACCAACTTATACCCTCAAAAAATCATGCCTTATGTATTGGGAGATACCCCCAGGATTCTTTCAGTCCTAAAATATTTCACTAATAAAGAATAGGAATATTCTTCTGTGAACGTTATCGGGATTGTAAATCATTGCACAACACTCAATGATGAGGAATATCCTAGTCTACCCTTAGGTATCTCTGTATAATGATGCTAGAGGAGTGGAGGATTCTACACAAACAAGCAGGATGTCTGAGTTAGTGCTCCAAAGGATAATGTTCACACTATTGATACCAGATAGTAAGAATCACGTAGGGATCAGCAGGTTCCACCCTCTCAATATACTTCATCAAGGATGCCCCTAAAGATAACTGTATTGGTTTATCATGAAGCTTATCCAAAACAAAACCATGCTCATCTATGTCCATCCAGGTCCCAAACTCATCCATATAGCATTAATCTTAAAGTATCTACCCAATACTAGAACACAACCAACACCATCGAGGCCTCATCGCCTTAGCTAATAGTATATACTACACTTCCTGTTAAAGAGAGGCCCTTGTAAAGAAAAATCATGCCACTTTCCCATAAATATGATGTACTGAATCACCTAGTCATTATTCTAGAAAGCCTCTCAATCCTTAACACATTCCACCTATTAAAATAGATGCATGATGCCCTTATCAATTCCCTAAAGATCCCTCTCAAGTTCGAGACTGAGGTAACATCCACTAAGACTTACCATACAGAGGAGGTCGAGTAAAAATAATTCCAAGACATTTTTTCCTTCTCTAAATAGGAATAAGGTTCCACTATCTAGGGGTAAATTCTTCTATTGTATGTCACAGGTCATTTCAATGGTATGGAAATTTGCCACTACCTAGTCGGTACTGAATATAGGATCTATCTAATATTGACCTATACACTCCACAATCTAGGGGTTATGGAAGCTGATCTAACACCCTCCAACCTAAAAATTTAGACGAGTTCCAAGTGTGAGTAAAAACATGTAGAAATATTTGTCTGAAGTCCTATTTTTGTGGCATGTTAGTAAGCACTAATTTTATTATTTTCTCTGAGGAAACCTCCTACAATTCCCTATTGGGAAGGCCCTAGCTCCATCTACACATGATGGTCCCCTCTTCATACCATCAATGCCTAAAATACTCCCTCAATAGACGAGTTTGGGTAATCCAAGGAAACAAATCTCCCTTAAACTCTTGTGAAACCCACTACCTGGATGCTAGGTACTAAAAAAGAGAGGTGAAATAGCTCCAGACCGATAAGTTTGATCACACCCTCAATGATTTTATGGAAACCTCAATAGATCCTTAGGAGGATTTGAAAGATAGATTCATTATTCCAATACACTGAATGGATCCCATGACCATGGACCTGGGAATCTACTCATCATAAACCAACCTAGGTTGACCTTGAACTGGTCACCCATGTCAATCCATGGAAAGGCCTGAAGGATGTTCCTGATCCCCACAGGATGGAAACTAGTGCTGGGTATCATCAAAGTAACCAAGGGGAATATGTCACCCAATATAAATAAATAAACTAAATATCATAAATAATAGAGCATCTAAAGATAAATTAAATATCCAAACTGAACATTTTTTTACATAAGATGAAAATACAACAAACTGAACAACAAAATCAAAACTAGACTCAAGGACCGCAACATCTCCATGTGACCCAGAGGGTCACTCTCCAATACCAAAACCACCCATTGCTCGTGATGATTGAAACCAAGTTGTGACCTCCACCAAAAGCTAAAAATAAGAAATTACTATAGGCTTACTTATTAAAATTCAATAGGTGTGCGTGAAAAAATCTATTTCAAATACACTTCCATTAAATAAAGACGCATTAAATTCAGGTTTTAAATGAAATATATAAAAGTAATCTTTTCCACACACTTTTCACTTTAAATCAAAACATTCCCTATTTCCCCTTTTCATTAAAAATTAAAATTCTTTACTAAGAAAGAGAAATTGGAATTTTAAATGTGAATGATAGAGTTCCATTTAAAAATAAGAGTATTGGTGTGAAAAAACATTTTTCAAAAACAATTTTCATAAAACATTAAAAATCAAATCATTACTCTTTAAATAAATACACCACAGATGAGAATACCAACAATGATCACATAATGAAGGAAACAGAAATTAGTACACAATGATAACCAACCAACAAGTATCTCAATCATCCGCTACAAACAACTAAGTTCCAATAGACATGGGAGAAACCTAGGAGCTCATGAATAATACAGAACATACTATACATATTGACTCATCCCAGGAAGCATGCCACACTCGATGGAATAAAATTTCTCCCACACACACTTGATCACACCCTAATGTCCCAACTGAGGGGAAATATCCCCTAGAAACAATAAACAAAACAAATCCCTAGTTATGGGCCACTAGTCAGAGTGTAATCCTAACTAGTGTAGCAATTGTTCTCAGAAAATTCACTAGATATTACAGGTCTTCATTTCAATAGTATAAAGGGGTTGATCCAACTAATTCCAACCGATCATCCAATAATATTAACACATATCATATATAAATAATCCTCATAATAGGAAACACCCTGAGCCACCCCAAGGATCAATCTATTTCCATAAATAAATATATCTCAAATGAGTCCACACTAAGGATGTACTATTATGCTCAAACTAAATGGGTCATGAGTATTCCATAGTGAGTACATCCCACCCATTCACATAAATAGATCATGAGGGTTCCATAGCGAGGACATCCCACCCATTATATATAAATAAGGAAATATGATTATCCAAGGAGGGTTTTCATGATAAACATTTTCACCAATTTCATGAAAGTACCAAATGGGCCTCAAGAATCCTTTATCAAGGAATAAACACCACCTTTCCAAAAATGGAAAACATACCATTTTTATCAAAATTCCAATCAGGATATATATCATCATCACATGCCATTCCATTTTTAAAGTACCAAACACACACCAATTTCAAGTCCAAAACCATTTATAAATTCTTTTGAGAAACCCAAATCCACCCTTTAGATGTCACAAAAATATTTATAATTTCAAACCATGCTTTAGATATCAAAAACCACTCACAAAATTCAACTAGTCATTTCATCAAATGTTTGGTGTGCATTACATAACAAAATAATGGAATGTGCTTCAAAACAATCATGAAAACCACCTCATTTCACATAAATCATTTGTTTCAAAGACTACACATCAATATTGAACATATAAGAAAATTTTAAAAAGTAATAAACCAATTATTCTTAAATTTAAAGGTATGTGAAAATGGAAACCTACCGCAAAATCATGGTGCTTCAACAAAACACACATGAAACCACCACACGAAGGATCCAAGATCCAATTTCAACCAAGAGGAACCCTAACCAAAAAAATTCCCAACATAAATTAAGGGGAAACATGAACCCTTGGTCCAATAGACTATAAGATAAGAAGATGCCAAAATAAAATGGAAGGATAAGGAAGATGGAGAAGTGAAGAGGATAATACCTTGATAAATCACTCCAAAACCTTGAAGAAATCTCTATATCCAAGCTTTGAGGGAAAAGATGAGACTCGGAGATGGAGGGAGGAGATCCCTTTGGGTTGTACAAACTATAGGAGAAGGTAAATGGGTTTTTTGGGGTAAAATCATGAAAATGGTAGAAATGGAATTTAAAAAATTTTAAGATTTATGAAGCTCACGCGGTTTGGATGATCAGTTTGATAAACCATGCTTCAACTTTGCGAGATGGTTCTTCCTCAAGATACAACCTCCCCATATTCTTATCATATAGTTTGACTAATTGTGTGTGAGTCATGTTACCTCAACCAAAATCATCCCAAGGCATGCACCATTTCTAAGGGTATGTCGTATGGTTTCCTCTAACTGTGTACAAATAATGTGCCACCTACTGTAACTCCCAAAACTCAATTTTTCAACAAAATATCCTATAATAAACTGAGTAATAATTTCATGACCAAAGATATATAGAATATTACACCAAAATTCAAACCCCTTGCACTCAGAACTTGAGAGAAAAAATAAGATCCAAAAATGAATCGAAATAAAGGATGGAAATAGAAACTCGGGTGTGACAATTCTCCCCACTATAATGCTTTCTACCCCTGAAAATCCTCAATATTATCCAGTTGATCGATGAAGTACAAAGGATTTACACAACCACATGATTCAATCTCTCAAACCAAGAGCATCTCAACAACCACCAAATGAATATCATAACTCTTTCCTAAAACAAACCAACAAACCCAAAAAAACTCCAAATAAATGATAGAAACCCAAATCACATTACTAAAAAACCCAACATTCCCCCAGCTAGAGAGGAAGTAAAAATTCAGAAACTTTAGAAAAAATCAAATCCTACTGGACCAATTCCATAAACCAAACAGAATTACCAACACATGAGGCCAGAAAAGACTCTCCACCATTAGAAATCAACTAACACTTATCAAAGCTAAAAGAAAACTCAACGAGACCTGTGGTGGGTCTCTCCACCATTTATAAACTGACCTGCTTATATTGACATGGGAAACCCAACATGATCCAACTTGGAAACTTTCCCCACATCAGACAATAAACTAGGAACCCCCCCCCCCAGGCCAAAAAACCCCCACCAAAAAGGGAAACCACACAAGGTTACTAAAGATATGTTTTTCATTTGAAAAGGCACCACCAATAAAGTCTTAAAAAAATGAGACCAACACACCTCCTTAAATCCATGGAGGAACTTTAAAACCATATGGTCTGCATTGAGAAAACAAGGTATCTACGCCTTTCTCCATAAAATGGGACCTTCATGGATAAGGAAACTGCAATAGGGGATCTTATACAATTCTCATTCCTATACTGAAGACAAAAGTGAAACCAAGCTCCCACACACCCATGGGATTCCTGAAAATGTGTCATCTTCACTCCAAATCCTATGGATGGAGCTTTGATATTTGAAGCATCTCCTTCCTCATGTTGAGGAGCTGAAGATCCCTGGTCGGAACTCCTTTTTTCCACTGAAATAGGGATTCATAAGATACACCATCATCCTCTTTTATCCAAAACAAGAAACAATGGGGGAAACTATCCACAGAACAAACCTCCACTTAAGATGAAAATAATTCCACACTTTTAAAAGAAAAACATTCTTCCATTGAAATAGAATTTCTCAGAAGATCCACAATACACACTTATACAACTTAAAGAGGAATAAACACTATAAAAAGTCACCAGAAACAACCACTATAGAAAACTCAACTCCTACATGGAATGGAATGGGACATAATTTGAGTCCAAAACAAAACTCAACTCCTACATATGAGCTCCACATCACTTATACAACTTATGCCTAGGTCACTTACACATGTAATGGGACATAATTTGAGTCCAGAACAAAACTCAACTCCTACATATGAGCTCCAAATCACTTCCTGGAAACACCCTGACAAAACCAGTGTAAGTGACCTAGGCATACACAATCGTGATTGATCTTTAGATCATTAGGAAATGGTGAATTTATATGATATAGATTGCCACACTGATGAAAAATCATGATCCTTCTCTTAAAAGAAGAAAAAAAAAGATAAAGGGCCCTTTAAATTATACAGATAACACCAACAACTTCAGGCTGATTCACCATATCCTTACTAGAACACCCTTCACCATTTCCAAAGATTGGTAGAAGATTTTATTCCTCAATAACTCCCTCTAATACAGCCTCAACATGAATATATTGACTCACCACATCTTTAATATAAGGTAGACTAAAATCTAACACCTTTGACTGCAGATCAGGACGAAACCCGCTCTCAAAATGCAGAGCCTTCAAGGAATAATATATGGACCACTCTAGAGTGTAAGTAACAAGATCCAAAAAATTACAGGAAGTACTCCCACACCAATCCATCACATTTCTGTAAACAACTCATCTCCATCCCCTTTCTTTCCTTCATTATCTTAGGGAAATACTAATATATGAATGAAGCCATGAAGAACTCCTAAGTGAGATCTTCCTGAGGCTTGTTTCAAGAGACAAACTTCCACCACTTCCTAGTTGGTCCTTCAAGAATGAAGGTAGAAAACTTCACCTTCAATGACTTAGGAAACTTAAGGAAACTGAAGTTTATTTTGATTTTTTTCATCCACTCCTATACTTAGATAGGATCCGCTTGATCATAAAAAAGAGGTGGATTCAACTTCCTAAACTCAAGAAGGAAATCCATTGGTTGATTAATTGGAGGATCTACTAATGGTAAACCACCCATGGACACACTTAAAATATTCATCAATATTTGTAGGGGTGTACTGTCACGACCCACCACCTAGGGCCCATGTTGTGACTACACCAAGCCCACCTTCCATAGGCCATGGGTTGGAAACTAGCACCAAATAAACATATCCCCAAATGGGAAGGCATTTTCCTTTAAGATTGAACACATACACAATGCTAAAACTGTATAATGTAAACAAAAAGTAAATTGCAACTGTCACTAAGACAAATACAGAGAGTACAGTACAAATTGAAAAGTAAAAAGGGGCCAGAATACAATACCTAAACCAAAAAGTGAAGTACAGCTACAAAGGTTTGCCTACTCAAACCCTACCTGAAAGGTAGGAGGAGGGTATCTATCTGTAGTCATAGAAGTACGTCCTGATAGCCCCATCTCATTGGGAACCACCTTGTCTCGGACCACCAAGGTCTCTGTCGAAGTGTCAATCACCTGCATGAGACACGACGCGTGTGGGCAAAGCCCGTGCAGGGGTGAGTAACACAATAATCAGTAGGGACCCCAAACCACAAATAAAAGACCACAAAGTAAGACCACATAGAAATATAACACAGCAAGACCACAAAGCAAATACAACTCACACCAGGTATATCTTTAAGTATAAAAAGTAAGATTATGAGTTGTATAGTTGATTCATATTGTACTATTGAGGGACTCATCTCTAATGGGTCACTGAGGTCTTCTAGGCTACTAGAACACTGAGGTATGCTTGGTTGTTGTACCACTGAGGTCCGCTCCCCTACTGGACCACGGATGTCTACTTGTCTGCTGGACTACTGAGGTCTGCTCGTCTTCCAAACCACTGAGTTTCGCCTGTCTGCTGGACCACTGAGTTCCGCTCGTCTGTTGAACCACTGAGGTACGATCGTCTGCTGAACCACTGAGGTATGCTCATCTACTACACCACTGAGGTATGCTCATCTGTAGGACCACTGAGTTCTACTCATCTACTGAACCACTAAGATACACTAGTCTACTGAACCACTGAGGTACCCTCGTTTGCTACACCACTAAGGTATGCTCGTCTGCTGGACCACTGAGGTCCACTCATCTACTAAAACCCTAAGGTATGCTCATCTGCTACACCACTGAGGTATTCTCATCTGCTAAACCACTAAGGTACGCTCATCTTTTGGGCCACTAAGGTCTGCTCGTCATATCCTTCGTGTCACAGCCAGCCATAGGATTCTTGCTTGCAGTGTGGTTGATTCCGAGAGAATCTACCCATCAATCCATCAGTCATATCTCAACTATCACAGAATCTCACTTAGATTATTACCAAAGTATCATCTCATCGCAAGGGTCTCAATTCCACAGATGGAATGTTATTCGTACACCTGGTCTGAAAGATATCGGTGTTTTAGTAAATAGGTGTCGGATGCATCTGGGCCTAGTCGGACTGACCTGACCGACCCGGCTTGGGGGTCCTGCATGACCTAACCTGGTTTAGCCGACCCAACCCAACCCAATTGGGTATAATCCATCCCATTTTGGAAAGGCCCAATGGCTAGGCCCATTGGACCTTGCTGGACCAGACCAGGTTCGGCCGTCATCCAGCTCGCTGGGTCGCTTAGCGACCCGGTTCTCATCTGGTCCAACCCGCACTAGCGGGCCGGTCTTCTTCCATCCTGAGCCACCTAGCGGCCTAGTGTGAGTTATCTAGAAAATAATGCATCAGTGGGCCAGTTTGGTCCAGCCCATGGCATCTGGTTCATCATCCACACGGCTGGTCATTGTCGGATGCTCCCTTCCACATGCAGCCCAGCGTGACTGTGTTCCCATTTCAGCTTCACGGTCAACCTTCCAGTTGACTAGATGAGATAGCATCGCTCCTTGCACTGTTGTGGACCAATCAGACCATGGTTTTCACCACATGGTGCCTCTGACGCGGCCTATTGGACGCATCCGCCTACCACCAGTCACCGACCTTCGTGCCGACAACCCCTATCATCATCGAGGTGTGCTACCAGTGCACTACCTCCCTCCAGCCGTCGTGGCCTGGTGCCATCACCACGGTTAGGTTCCACCACCCTTACCAATGCATCCATCTCCTGTGGCCCCCTAGCATGGTCTGATGTGTCATTGTGGTCTTGTCTAGACCATGCATGTTGTCAATATCAAATTCATTACGCCATAAAGAATGGGAAGAACACAAGAGGAGGATAGGGGAAGGAGTCACACATATGAACACCAAATGAATGATCTGGGTCTTTATTCATATATACCCAGATACGTTATTATTAGTAGGATCAAGAAGAAACAAAAAGGCTAGAACAATCACTAAAATATATATCCCCTTTTTATCCCATATCATTAACCCTTCCGTATGAACAATCAATCTAGGGGATAACGTGTTCATGAGTTAACCTATGTTCATCAAGAATGGGGAAAAGCAATTCACATAGAAAAGCATCAAACCCCTACCTGGGTCTGGATTGTTGGTTGAGGAATAATGGGATTGCATGCCTCCATTCTTCATTATTGATTTTCAGCCCACCGTTGTCTGATATTATTCAAAGGTTGAATGAAAGTGCATTCATCATTCTTCATTCAACAAATCCTTAGAGAAATACTAGGATTGTGACAATAATCCGACATTTCTTGTTAGGTTATTAATTGATGAAATGTGAATCAAAATTTCTATTATGTTGTGTTGCAGCATTGTTACACTAATCCATTAATGATGTTCATTAATGGGATTCAGTGTCACTTCATCACTGCTTAACGATGAAGAAAACAAATAAAATAACTTTTTATGTTATTTTATATTTCTTCTAAAAATTATGAAAAATAATTTTTCATTCGACCCGCACCGGATTTTAGGACCTTCCAAAGTGAATCTCATTGCTTTGAGTTTAATAGTTCCCTTATATTTTTTTATCCAAGAACCGGTTTGAAAATTATAAAAACCCACTCACACGTTTATTTAATGAACCTTTAAAATGTTCAAAAAAATTAACTTTTACCCTCGACCAGTGTTGGTCGAGTTTAGGGTCCAACTAAGGGAAGCACACCCTCACGAGCTCAATGGTACTCTTGTATTTCAAATCCGAGTTACCATTTATAAGTTATAAGTATTTGAAAATAAAATAATCTTTATTCAATTATTTTATTCACAGCCAAAAACTACATTCCACTGTTGGCTTGCACTGGATAATGTTAGGCTCTTCCTAAGGAAAGAACACCCTAACGAGATCAATAGTTGTCTCATATTTTCAATCTGAGTCACCATTCATGAGTTATAATGATTTGAATAATAAAATAATTTTATTTAATTATTTTATTTATGGTTATTCCATTTTAGGGTTTTCTCACTAGAGACCCACGCTGACTAAATTTAAGTCGTTCCTAGGGTAAACCCTCCATCCTGAATGAAGTGATGCCCTCAGATTTCTTATTTAGGCACCTGTTTAAAAGTTATTCCCCTTTTTCAGGAAAACTGATAACACGCGCTATTTAAAACTTAACATTTTTCAACAAACCATTCTAGGCACACCGAGCCTTAGAATCACTCTCTATCTAAGAACCTGGTGTCAAAATAATCCCATTGAAGTTTCAAAAAAAACATGGAATTATGAGGTATTACATTACTCCCTCTTTTAGGGATTTACATCCTCATAAGCCAAAACAAGGGTTAATCAAACAAAAGGCGGTATTGAGCATGAATCTGAGCCTCCTACTCCCACGTTCTCTCCTGAAGATTCTTGTGTTTCTAATAAACATGAACTATAGTAATCGACCGTCCATGAAGGATCCTTTCATTTCAATCCTCTATCTCCACTGGGTACTCCGCGAATGCCACCCCATCGTCAATCTCCAGCTTGCTGTGGTCGATGACGTGATAAGGGTCATCCACGTATCTCCTCAGTTGGCATATGTTGAAGACGTCATGCACCCTCTCTAACTACGACGGTAGAGCCAAGCGGCATTCCACCTCACCCACTCTACACAGTATCAGGAAAGGTCTGATGAACCTTAGAGATAACTTGCCACCCCGACCAAATATTTTTATCCCTCAACAAAGAGAGACCTGTAGGAATACATGGTCCTCATTTTTGAACTCCAAGGGTCTCCATAGTCTATCATCATAGGAATTATGTTGGCTCTGTGCAGTCTTCATCCGCTCTCAGATGACCTGCACCTTCTCAGTGGTAGCTTGTACCATCTCTGGACCCATGAGTGCTGACTCCCCTAGGTTTGTCTATCATAATAGTGACATGTATGTTCATTCATGCAACGCCTCGAATGGTGCCATACCACTAGTGTAGTGGTAGTTGTTGTTGTACGCAAACTCCCCTAGTGGTAGGTGGTCCTCCCAACTATGACCAAAATCAAGAATGTAGGCACGAAGCATATCCTCCAAGGTCTGTATGGTCTACTCCATCTAACAATCCATCTGTGGGTTAAAGGTTTTTTTCAAGCACATATGAGTTACAAAATACTCCTATAATCCCTTCCACAACCGGGATATAAAGTGTGCATAACTATATGATACTATCATATATGGGACTTGATGGAGTCAAACTATCTCATGCACGTAAAGGCATCCCAAGCTCTATATTGAACTGTGTTCTTCAATGGGTAGGAAGTGGGATGAGTCGGTGAGTCGGTCTATGATGACCAAGATGGTATCATTCCCCATGGACAAATGTGGTAATACTATCATGAATTACATTGATATCCCATCCCATTTCCACTCCAGTACCTCAAGGTGTTATGCCAAACCTGCTGGAACATGGTGTTCAGCCTTCACTTGCTGACAAGTGAGGTATCTAGAGACAAACTTTACCACTGCCTTCTTCATCCCCGACCACCAGTACTGATTTATGAGGTCCTATTACATATTCTCAACACCTAGATGTACTTCCAAATGTGATGTATGGGACTCCCTGAACACCTAATCCCACAATGCTACTGGTACTACAGTGCCTCCTCTGAAAAGGATGACGTGCTCCCCTCCTTTAGAATATCCATCAGGGGAATTCCCTATGGACATCTAAGTATGTGTAGTCTCATTGTTGGAATCTCTGAGTTGCGCCTCCCTGACTCATTATAGGAGTGGTGTGGAAACCACCATCAACTGAAGAAAAGATGTCTCCTTTCTATCCCTGAAGGATATCTAAAGAGAGTTTAATTACTCTGAGGTCTTTTTCAGTAGCTGTGAACTAGTTCTCCTATTGAGAGCATCCTCTACCATGTTTACCTTACCAAGAGTATAGACTACATTGAATTCATAGTCCTAGAGGAACTCCAACCATCATCTCTATCTCAACTGCTAAAAAACCTATGGGAACCTTTCCACCCATGTGAAAGGTAGCCCCTTTCAACTGATTGATGCATTCATCGTCCCTTTAGAAGTGGGTACTCATTCTCCATGTCACCTGATTAAAGTTCCATTAATCCACACCTAACCTAGAACATTGGGTCTTACTAAGCCCTTTCTCTGCAAGTCCCCCACCTACACCCCTAGCTCAAAAAGCTCTATGAAATCTATCTGATATATTGATGCTGATATCGGTTTCATCTCAGGGTTTGGAATTATGAAAAATTCCACCTCCCTGTAGGGAGTTAAACCTAGAAACATCTTTTGAAAGCATGATCCCATACTCCTCCACTACTATTATGAATTGAAAACTCAAAACATTCACTACCACATGGGTAAGGCTGGATGACTCAAGTGTGATTGGTTTCACCCTCCTATGTATGAGTTTATCCTATGCTGCTTAGGTTTCCTTTTTTACCTACCAAAGAAGACGCCATTTCAATTTTGCGAACATACCACATCCTTTTTTCCTAAAATTTTCAATCTATTCATGGAATATCAATAACCAGTCCACATTAAGAACGACGTCGTAAGGCATCAACGCTTCTACCAAGAGGTTCTAACCAAAACTCTCACCTCAAGGGTCATATAACACTATCATCATGAGTGTGATTATTGAGTCTCCTCCCATTGGTATCTCCAGATATAAGGGTCAATTAAATGGTTTAACTATAAACTCTAGGTCTTGAAGAAGATTTGTGACAAGAAGAAATGATTAGAACCTATGTCTATTAATATGACAGCTAAGAGTAGACATAGAATGTACCTTGAATCATTCCTAAAGCCCTAGGGTTATATTCCTTGACCGAATGCAACTACCCTCTTCCCCTATCCTCCAGATCCTTGAGTCTGGTGAGGACCACATTATGGGGGTGGTTGTAACATGTTGAAATGTATACCACCTTTTTCTATTCTCCAAGATCCTCTATCACATATGCCTCCCTACAGATTCATCTATTCCTGTTACTATATCTGCCCTGGTGGCCCATCCACTATTTCACTATCAACACGATGGGATGTATAATCTCTATAGAGATTTCCCCTACTATTTTTCAAAAATAATTTCCTCTTTCTAAGTTGGTTGGACTCACCCTATGAGCCTTGAGTTGTAGATCCCCTATCTTGGGACCTCTTCTCGAAATGTCTCACATGTCCATGTCTCGAAGACTGATTTTAGCTTCTTGTTTTCCCATCGCTGCATCCACTTGTTGTATCTGCTCAGCCAAAGAACTTTCAACCACAAAGGTTCTCTCTAGCACCCTAGTATAGGTAGGAACGCATAGAGGAATAGTGTTAGATCAGATTTCCCTAACCACACCTCGCTCGGATGTTTGTTCCCTAAAGCATTGATCATATCGTATTCATTTAGTACCTATAACGGTAGGTATGCCTCAATGAATACTCATCTACCGACATGTTATCCTATCAAAGTTGTATAAGATCTTGGGAACACATATCCCTTAGAGTTTATGGAAATAGCCCCTTCTTTGAGAAAGGTTCTCAAGATATGACCATAAAAGAGTCACCACATAATAATATCGAGTAATCTAAACCCCTCCATCACCCAATTGAGCCATGTAGAAGTCTCACTATCAGGACCTCCATCTAATCTAATGGTGTCCTAACTAGACAGAAAACTTGGTCACCACCTAAATCTAGTACTTAGCTGCCTGTGAGTTAGGCTCACCTCAAAACCTGAGGGGTCTCTATCACTAAAACTCATGAATTTATTTTATACCACACATCTAATCTGCTGGTATTACGAGTTCCATGTGCTACTCCATAGGTGGTGGTATATCTAGTATACCACCTGGTGGTTTTGTCTCTAGTAAGAACCCCTATACTCATCTTGTCACCCTGCAGATCATCCTTGTGATCATGTGGTGGAATCCTAGATAGTTGTTTATGTTGAAGCATCTTGAAACAAAACAAGATATACCACGATCAATATGGTATACCTGGTGAGTTGACTCTGACTCATAAAGATCATCAGAAAACATTCAAAGACGCATGAAACCAGTGTTTTCATGTACCAAGTCAGAAAGCTGAATTCAGGGTCATGGTATATGGATACATTGGTCACCGCACCAACACTGGACTCTATGACCTGAAACCCAAACTCGAAACACTTAACACTATTTCCCCAAACCAAACTCATAGTCTCTTGGTTCTTAAGGTAGAACTGACTGCCCTTTGATACCACATTGTCATGACCCATCCCATAGGGCCCGTGTTGTGACTACCTCAAGCCCGACTTCCATAGGCCAGGGGATAGCAACTAGCACCAAATAGGCATATCCCATAATGGGAGGGAATTTTCCTTTAAACCTATACACACATACAAAGCTCAAAATGCGGAATGTAAACACAAAGTAAACCACAATTTTCATTGAAACAACTATAGAGAGTACGGTACAAACTGAAAAGTAAAAAGGGGCCAGAATATAATCCCCAAACCACAAAGGAAAGTATAACTTCAAAGGTCCATCTGCACAAACCCTACTTGATGGGTAGGAGGAGGTTAGTTGTCTGTAGTTGTAGAAGTACATCTCATCCATCCCGTATCACTATGCACCACCTGGTCCTAGACCACCAAGTTCTTTGTCGAAGCGTCGATCACCTGTATGAGACATGACACGTGTGAGTGAATCCCATGTAGGGGTGAGTAACACAATACTCATTAGGGACCCCAAACCACAAAGGAAAGACGATGAAACAAGACTACACAACAAGATCACATAGTAAGACCACAAAGCAAAGATAGCTTACACCAAGTATACCATATGTATAGAAAGTAAGATTATGAGTCATAGATCTCATTCATCTTGTACTATTTAGGGACTCATCCCTGATGGGTCACTGAGGTTTGATTGGATACTGGACCGCTGAGGTCAACTCAGCCGTTGCACCACTGGGTTCCTCTCATTTGTTGGACCACTAATTTCCACTCATCTGTTGAGCCACTGAGGCCCGTTCGACTTATGGACCACTAAGGGCTGCTCGTCTGCTGGACCACTAAGGTCGGCTCATCTGCTGGACCACTAAGGTCTTCTCCTCTACTGGACCACTAAGGTTCTCTCATCTATTAGACCACTGTGGTCGGATCATCTGTTGGACCGCTGAGGCACGCTCGTCTGTTGGACCACTGAGGTCTGCTCCTCTACTATACCACTGAGGGCAACTCATCTGCTGGACCACTAAGGTTCGCTCCTCTGCTGGACCACTGAGGTCTGCTCATCTGCTAGACCATTGAGGTTTGCTCGTCTGTTTGACCACTAAGGTATGCTCGTCTGTGATACCACTGAGGTCTGTTCATCTACAGGACCACTGAGGTCTGCTCGTCTGCGGAACCACTAAAGTCGGCTTGTATGTTGGACCATTGAGGTCCGCTCGTATGTGGGACTACTGAGGTCTGCTCATCTGTTGGACCATTGAGGTCTGCTCTTCTACTGGACTACTGAGGTCTTCTCATCTACTAGACCACTGAGGTACTCTCATCTTCTAGACCATTGTGGTACGTTCGTTTTCTAGACCAATGAGGTATGCTTTTCTGTTGATCCACTGAGCTATGCACATCTGATAGACCACTAAGTTCTACTCTTCTGCTGAAGCATTGAGGTATGCTCTTCTAATGTATCATTGAGTTATGATCATCTGCTGAACCACTGAGGTACACTTGTATTTTGGGCCACTCAGGTTCTCTCGTCATATCCTTTATGTCACAACCAGTCCTACGATTCCCGCTTGTGGTGTGATTGATTCTAGTAGAATCTACAAGTTAAGTTAGCAGTCATATCTAGACTATCATGGAATATCACTTAGAGTATTCCCAAAGAACCATCTCATCGCAAGGGTCCAAATTCCACAGACAGTGCGTCATTCAAACACCCATTCTGAAAGATATTGGAATTTTAGTAAACATGGGTCGGTTGTGTTCGGACCTGGTCTGACTTGGTTAGACCAACCTGACCAACCTGGCCTGGGGATCCCATATGACACGACCTGGTTCATCCAACCTGATCTAACCCGGTTGGGTTTTAGCCGGCCCAGTCTAGCCTATCTTGATGTCCAGGCCCATTGGGACTTGCTAGACTCAGCCAGGTTCGGACGTTGTCCAGCCCGCCGGGTCGCCCAATGACCTGGTTCCCATCTGGCCTAGCCCGCGCTGGCGGGTCGGTCTTCTTCCATCCTGGCCAGCCCAGTGGCCCTGTTTGAGTCATCTATCCTAGCCTATATTCCTGTGGTTTCCGATTCATTATCCACACGGTCGTTTGTTATCGTTCTCTCCCTTCTGCACATGGTCCAACGTGATCATGTGCCCAACACAGCCCTGCGGTCAATCTATGGTTTGATTGGCTGATGCAGCGCCCCACTAGTGTTGCCCCTTACACCGCTGCATCCCAATCAGATAGTGGTTTGTGCCACGTGACACCATCGACATGGCTGATTGGTCGCGTACACCTACTGTCAGCCTCCATACCAATAACCCCTATCGTCGTTGCGACATACCGTCTGCCGTCTTCTTCAACGGCCTAGTATCGCTGCCACAGCTAGGTGTTGCGGCCTTGTGTCATGCTCCCTTGCCGATATTGTGGCCCACCTAGTTTTGGCCCTTCCCTCCCATTTTTTCCATCTCTTGTGGCCTCCTATCATGGGCCGATGCGCCGATGTGCCACTGAGATCCCATCTGGAGCGCGTATACCATCGTCGTCAAATTCATTGTTCCATGAAGAACAGGAAGAATGAAATAAGACGAAAGGGGAATGGGTCACACATATGAACACCCAAATAATGATCCAAGTCTTTTTTCGTATAGACCCGGATACGTTCTTGTTAGTATGATCATTAAGAACCAAAAAGGGTGGAATAATCACTAAGATAGATATCCCCTTTTTATCCTACATTATTAATCCTCAAATATGAACAATCGATCCACGAGATAACTTGTTCGTGAGTTAACCCATGTTCATCATTTAAAAGAAAGAATGGGGAAGATAAATTCACACAAAAAAACATCAAACCCCTACCTGGGATAGGATTGTTGGTAGAGGAAGAACAAGATTGTGTGCCTCCGTTCTTCATTATTGATCTGCATCCCACTATTTCCAGTGATTCTTCAAAGGATAGAAAAAAGTGAGTTCATCATTCATCATTCTCCAAAGCCTTCGAGAAATCCTAGGATTGTGCCAACAATCCTGCATTGCTTGTTTGGATATTAATTGACAAAATATGAGTCAATGTTTCTATTACACTGTGTTACAGAATCGTTACGTTGATCCATTAATGAGGTTCATTAATGGGATTCATTGTTTCCTCGTCGCTGCGTAACGATGAAGAAACCAAATAAAATAAATTTTTAAGTTATTTTATGTTTATTCTAAAAATTCTGAAAACAAACTTTTTTAGTCGACCTGTGTTGGCCGATACTAGGATCTTCCTTAGAAAATCATGTCGCTCTGAGTTTAATGGTGCCCACATATTTTTATCTGGGCACCAATTTGAAAGTTAGAAAAACTCACTCGCATGTTTATTAAATGAACCTTTAAAATGTCCATCAAAAATTAACTTTCACCCTCAACCGGTGCTGGTCGAGGTTAGGCTCTGTTTAATGGAATAACACCCTCAAGAGCTCAACAGTACTCTCATATTTCAAATCTGAGTTACCATTTATGAGTTATAAGGATTTGAAAATAAAATAATCTTTATTCAATTATTTTATTCATGGACAAAAACTATATTTCACTATTGGCCCATGCCAGCCAATGTTAGCCTCTATCTAATGAAAGAATTCCCTCATGAGATCAACAGTGGTCTTGGATTGTCAATCTTATTCACCATTCATGAGTTATAAGAATTTGAAAAATAAAATAATTTTATTTAATTATTTTATTTACTATTATGTCAATTTTAGGTTTTCTCACTGGAGACCCACGCCGACTAAACATAAGTTGCGCCTAGGGTAAACCCTCCATCCTGAATTCAACAATGCCCTTGGATTTTTGATTCAGTCACCCATTTAAGATTTATACCCCCTTTTTAGGAAAACTGCTCACACGTGCTATTTAAAACTTATCATTTTTCAACGGACCATTCTTGGAACACCGGGCCTCAGAATTGTACACCATCTTAGTGCCTAGTCTCGAAATAATCCCATTTAATTTTCAAAAACAAATCATGGAATTCTGGGGTATTACATGTACACTAAGTAAAAATATAACCAAGAACTCAATAAAAACCAACTCATCAACAAGAGTTCTCAAATTCAAAAGACCGCACAAGTGGCATTCCCAAAACATATGGAAAATAGACCACACAACCACTGGATTTCAAAACATCAAAATTTTCCTCTTGAAAACACTTTCGATAAGAAAATAGACCTGGTGTATTTACACACTCACTAATGGTATTCCATGGAGCCTCACACATTCACATTCTCATGCCACCTTGGGCACTCATTGACTCTTTCCAATCCAGGCACTCATCTACCCACATAATCAATCTCCCACTTTCACACACATATCTATGCATGTGAGAACCCATGAAAATACCAATGTTCAAGAAAAACAATTCTATTTTCCAAAAAAATATTCCACCCAAGTTTTCACAGTATCAACCTACTTTCTATTTCATATTTTACAAAACTTTTCAAAACACCATTAACTACTCAATCAAAAATCCATTTTCTAAAGCTTCCTTCAAAATGATTATGAAAACTCATTTTCCATTTTTCCAAAATAAAACCATTACCACTTAATTCAAATTTTTAAAATTCCAAAACAAAGCTTCCAAAATAATTTTTAGAATCATAAAAACGCCAAAACAATATATAATGGGAAACAAGTGTCAATGGGTGACTTGTCCGTATGGTTGGCAGCCATACACCAATCACATCACTATCATGGAGAGTCTTCTAGGACTATGTCCATGGATCCACATGGCATTCCAGGCCCTGCGAGCTCACTGATACCATCATCCCAACTCTCATTTTTTATCCCAAACACAAAAAAAGACACAAGAATTAAAGAAACAAAAAAGAAACCTGACTTCCCATGGAAACTTAAGGTTCAGTCTGGAAAGTGTTGGCCAAACACTCCCACAGACTTCCACCCCGAGCTCTAAAAGTCCTACTCTATCTAACTTTACATACCAAATAAAAAAGGGTGCTCTGAAAGCTAAGTCCTCTAAAAAACCAACCTGCCTCTAATACCATTTTATCATGAACCAACCCAGGTTGACCCCAAACCAATCACCCGATTTAATCCATGGTAAGGTCCAAAGGGTGTTCCTGATCCCCATGGGCTGAAAACTAGTGTTGGGAATCATCAGAGTAACCAAGGGAATGATTTCACCTAATATAAATAAATAATCTAAACAATAGAAAAAATAAATTATCCCAATATGAATTAAATATTCAAACTTAACATTGTTTTACATAAGCTGAAAATATAAAAAACTGAACAAAAAAACCAAACTATAATAGATGACTATAATGTATCCATGTGACCCTGAGGGCCACTCTTCAATACCAAAACCACACATCACCCATGGTGATTGAAACTAAGATAATACCTACACCAAAAGCTAAAAATAAGAAATAACTATAGGCATGAGTGTTAAAACTTAGTAGGTATGCCCGAACAAATCTGTTCCCAATGCACTTCCATTAAATAAAGATACATCAATAGTATAAAGGGGGTGAACCAACTAATTTCAACTGAGCATCCAATCACATGCACACATATCATATATAAATAATCCCCACAACATGCATCACCCTAAGACACACCAAGGATCAATCTCTTTCCATAAACAAATAGATATCAAAGGATTCCACACTGAGGATATCCTATTTTACTCAAAGTAAATGTTTCATGAAGATTTCATAGAAAGGAAATCCCACCCATTCACATAAATGGATCATGAGGACTCCACAGTGAGGACATCCCATCCATTAAATATAAATAAAGAAAGAGGATTATCCAAGGATGGTTTTCATGATAAAAAATTTCACCAATTTCAAAAAGTTATAAATATCCCTTAAACATCCTTTCTTAAGGAATCAGAACCACATTTACAAAAATATTCAAACATGCCATCTTTATCAAAATACCAATCATGCTACATGTCATTGTCACATGCCATTCCATTTTTAAAGTACCAAACACACACCACTTTCAAGTCCAAAACCATTTATAAATACTTTTGAGAAACCCAAATCCACCCTTTATATGTCACAAAAATATTTATAAAGAAAAAACATGCTTTATATATCAAAAACCACTCACAAAAGCCAACTAGGTATTTTATCAAACACTTTGTGTGCATCACATAATAAAACAATGGAATATACTTCAAAACAATCGTGGAAACCACCTAGTTTCTCATAAAAAATTTATTTCAAATATCACACATCAATATTGAACATATAAGGAAAGTTATAAAATAAAGAAACAAATGATTATTAAATTTTAAGGTAAGTCCAAAGGGAAACCTACTTAAAAATCACAGTGGCTCAACAAATCACACCTGAAACCACTGCATGAAGGATCCAAGATCCAAGATCAACCAAGAAGAACCCTAAAAAACCAACATAAATAAAGGGGAAACATGAAACCTAGGTATGAGAGACCATAGGATAAGAATAACCCAAAATAAAATGGAAGGATAAAGAAGACGGAGAAGATAAGAGAAGATTACCTTGAGAAATCACCCCAAAACCTTGAATAAATCCCTAGATCTGAGCTTGGAGAGAGGAGATGAGACTTTTAGATGGAGGGAGGAGCTCAATATAGGTTTCATGAACCAATGGAGGAGGGAAATAGATGTTTTGGGGTTAAAATCCTGAGAGGGAAGAAATGTAATTTCAAAAAATTTAAGATCTGGTAAGCTCACATGGTTTGGCCACATGGTTTGGTAAACCATGAACCAACCATGCGATATGGTTCTTCCTCAAGATAGAACATCCCTACACATTTATCACATGGTTTTAATAACTATTTGTGAGCCATGTTCCCTCAACCAGAAGTATCCCAAGGCCCACATGGTTTTCTGGGGCATGCCGCATGGTTTTCTCTAACCATGAAAAAACTATGTACCACCTACTGTAACACCCAAAACTCAAATTTTCAAAAAAAAACTCCCATAAGAAACTAAGTAATAACCTCAGGACCAAAGATAAATAGAATATTACCTAAAAATTCAAACCCATCACACTCAAAACTTGAGAGAAAATTCGAGATTCAAAAGTTAATCGGAACAAAGGATAAAAATAAAAACCCAGGTGTGACACTACTTCATCATCTCTATGAAGGAATTCTCATAGATTATATGATAACCATTGTCTTTAATACACTTTATTTCATGATTTATTACATAAAATCACACTTAGTAAAACCCAGAAGATCGAGAAGCCTAGTTTATTTGATATATTAAGTACATAGCACATAAACTTGATATAATGATACAACAACATTATTGAAAAATCCCTTAACATGATTTTACTATTTCATTTTTCATTTAAAAACTATACAAGATAACCTGGGTATATACATAAGAATGTGTGATCTATAAATCCCATTAAGGGAATAAAAAAAGCATAACATGATGAAAGTATTATGTGTAAGTCAATAGGTATTTCAATGGTACATAAAATGGGAGAGAATCATAATCTTTAACAATGAGTCGTGATACAACATGATAGCATAAAGGCAACATGAGAATGTGGCAACAAAATTAAATATGAAATCATAAACATAGGTTAAGGATAATTGTAAATACATCATAACATGGTGTATAGAGACCCATAATGAATTAGGTATACTCCCTAATCCCATAAATGAAATATCATGTGATTAAAACATTACCCAATGCATTGGAACACTATTTAATTCTGGCCACACCCATCACTTTTATATCATGTACATTCATAAGTGTGCCACATAGATCATTCAACATAGGATCACATTTCATCACATTTAATCCAAAAATTAATTATTTTGGAATGTATACATGGAATTCCCCAATAAAATAAGTATATTTATGTCTAGGTGAATACCCATGAGTGGAAATGGTGATGGTATTCATAATACAAAAGTTCGGTATGGAAAAATCATGGAATAATTTCATCGACATATTGGTGGTATGTAATGAATCATGGGAGGGATTAATGAGAGTCAAAGGGGTATCTCATCACATGAAAATCATATGTTTAGTAAGAGGGATATGTAATAACATAATCCAATATGAACAATTGGTAATTAAAAGGCATAATTCAAAAAGGGTTCTTAAATAAAAGTTTAGTATGGAAAAATCATAGGATAATTTTGACATCATAATAGGGGTATTTATGAATCATGGGGGGTTTAATGAGAGTGTAAGGGTTCTCTCATCACTTTTAAATCACAGGGGTAGTAATAGGGATGTGGAAAATCATATATCATCAATAATAATTTGAACACAAAATGAATTTCATAAAGAAGGTGCTTGAATAAAGAGGATAAGTAGAAGATAATATGCCTTGAGATGGTTTAAAAGCCCATGTTGATGGCTGATGAGTATGGTTGTATTTGTTGTTAATATATAATAAGGAATAAAAAATAAATCTATGATTAAGTCCTCTATGATTTGTAATTAATAATGGAAAGATAAATATGGTAAGAGTTTAATAACTATTGAAGAAGGATGGTGGTGATACTTAGAGAATTGTTATGGATTCCTTGGATCACATTTACAAATAAAATTCTCCATAATTGGTTTTGATGCCTTTAGAATTGTTATGGATTCTTTTAATGGAATTGGATGTCATGATTAAACAATTATATATGTTTTAACTCTGATGATTGTTGTGTTAATCTCATGTTCAAAAACATGTGTCAATTATACTAGGAGTGCACATTGTCTTCAATGTTTAAAAGAAAGAAAAAGACCATGAAAATATATATTTGCATGATGAATTTGAAGACCATGTACAATATCATGTTTCATGATGGTGAATTGAAGATTCCATGTAAAATTTAGTAATTCAATAGAAAATTATTTGAAGAAAATAATATTTCTATCTTTTCATAATAATTCTTAAAGAAGAAATGTATAAAGAATAAGTTTTAAGTTTCTTTGAATTTGACGGTAAGAATTATGTGTTTATATTTGGATTTATATGTTTATATTTGGATAAATGTTTTATAGAGTTTACAAAAAAATTATGCCAACCATTAAATCCCTCAAGGGATAACCCTCAACCAATCATAATGGGACCCGAGGAGTCAACCCCCATGGGAGGGACTGCCAAATGAAGTAGCAAAACAACATGGGAGGGCCTGTGTGTAAGGACTATAGGAGAGAATTCCTAGAGTAGCATATGGGATTTTTATGGGCCCATAGAGAGTAGGCTCATAGTGCACTCCCACATGTGTGTAAGGGATGAAGCCTATGGTGGTGTGAGGTGCATATGTGAGTAGGTGTTGAGCCCCCATAGCCATATCAAAGTGATAGCAGTGATGATTGATTAATAAAGTGCTAAAAACCAAAGTGAAGTTCAATATGGGGTGTGGATAAGTGGGTACTATTCTTGTTTCATTAAAAATGTACATATATATCATTTCCATCTGATCTAATACAATCTAACGATCTCTTGGCCTCCATGTATTCACTATCAACCTCCATTCATCTCGTGCATCAATGGCCTCCCTGACGTTTCTGGTTCGATGTTGAATGCTAACCCTGATGTCAGGCCATCTATAGCGATCGATACTAGTTGATAAATGAAACTCACTCGAGCCTCTTGGACCCATTCACACAATCTCCATCTTGTATGCATGCATTAAATTGAAGAATGAATTTTTTTTCAAATGAAAAGGTGCAACGAGAACTCTCATAAGAAATAATTCCAAGGTTTGTGGGTTATCCTCCATTAACAATCCATATAATGAAACCAAATTTTGGACAAAGTAAATGATAATATTATTGAACAAGTACAATCAAAATTGTCATGCATGCACCTTCGCATTGTATGCATGAAAATTGGATGAATAAATGATTATTCTTCATGAAGAATGAATACCTAAAACCTTTAGGTATTTAATCAGATATGGTATTTTTTATACTGTGTGAAGAAACTTGATCCTTCGATCATTTTAAATGAGTCTTGACATGCCTTGAATATCAGAGGTAGGTAGTGAAACAAATGCTTATACAAATAGAGGCTCGTCCATGATTTTGATATCTCTACCATTTGAATTATCAAAAAAAGCACTTGTTTCATAAAAATAGAGTAATTGCACAAATTCAGTGAGGATCCATGTGAAATTATCACTATTGGGGAGAATCCCAATTCCGGGATGAAAATTGCGTGCGAAAAATAGCCTGAGAAACCGGAAAAAATACTGAAGCGGTATAAGCAGAATAAATAAACCATCACGCAGGATTTTTAATGTAGAAAAACCCTCCTTGTAGAGGATTAAAAAACCATGGAGAAATTCCCAAATATCCACTATGTATCAGAGAATACAAGAATCCAAGTAATTCCCAAACTTGAATTACAAATGAGAGATCATAGAAAACCTATGTGAAAAACACACCTTGATATGCGTCTACAGTCTCTCTGATAAAAATCTTGCTGAAGCCATGTATCGGAAGATCGATATATGAAAAAACGTCACCCTTCTATTGACAAAACGTCACTACCTCGGAGATCTTCACCTGAACATGCATCAGCCTCACACCAGATTGTGACGCCCGAATGATCCCTCCATCATGATGTACCACCAATCTTCAATCAGGACACACCACTTGATCACCGCTATCAAGAAGACTTTTGATACATGGCCCCGATAATTAATTGCATCACCACTGCTCCACACCTGTCAAACACTGATGCTCCGCACATGCTACCGCCGACGAGGCACCGCCCTTCTTACTCCCGGTGGAGTGCATCTTGAACACCCTGCCAAGAACATCACCACACATACAAGATAATTGCATTGTTGTTGTCGTGTCACACGGGCCGCCATAAATACGACAACCCCTCCCTAGGTCTCCCTTGTAGCCTAAATCTTACTGGCACACCCTTTTTGAAATATGTTGTTGCATCCTCTTTATATATACACCAAGTCCATAATCATCAATTAATGCATTCAACATCCATTATTCCATCGATTAATATTGAGAATTAAATATTCAGTAATGTTGGGAGAAAATTCTCAATTAATGGTGATATAAATATCCCCATTAATAATTTTCCTCTCTCATCCATAAATGTGATGAATCCCTCCATTAAGAGTTTTCCTCTCTCATCAATAAATGTGATGAATCCCAAAAATCTCCCCATTCATCACATTAATGAATGTAAACATCCAACAAACCCAGTTGGAAAGAAAATATGTCGCTATCACACCAACCATCATCAACTTTAGAAAATATGATGACATCCTTTTGAACTTATGATAAAAAAATGTCATCTCCCCCTATAAAAAGAAAACCAAACACCAAAATTTTCTTCACATTTGTATCTGCACCATCCTGATGAAAAATAAAAGAACCAAAAACATCTAGCTCCCCCATAATAGTGATTACCACATAATCTAGAGCAGCTGTAGGAATAAACTGCTCCTCATGCTCAACATCCTATGAGAGGACATGTGTATTACCTCTCTCAACTTGGTTTAATTTTGAAACCTTATTCTACTTCGCACACGCATCTGCAATCCTGTTCAAAGCTTCCAAAAAAAATCTCAACAAAAATTTCAAGCCCAAACCATCACCTCTGATACCACTTGTTGGGGAGAACCCTAATTCCCGGACAAAAATTTCATGCCAAAAATATCGTGAGAAACCTGAAAAAATACTAAAGCGATATAAGTAGAATAAAGAAACCAGCACACAAGATTTTTAATGTGGAAAAACCCTCCTTATAGAGGATTAAAAAACCACAGGTCAATTCCCAAATATACACTATGAATTAGAGAATACAAGAATCCAAGTAATTCCCAAACATGAATTACAAATGAGAGAGCTTAGAAAACCTCTTTGAAAACCACACCCTGATGCACCTCTTCCATCTCTCTGATAAAAATCCTACTAACGCCATGTATCGGAAGATAAATATGTGACAAAACGTCACCCTTCTATCGAAGAAACGTCACTACCACAGAGATCTTCACCCGAACATGTGTCAGCCTCGCACTAGCTTGCGACGCCTGAATGATCCTGCCATCATGATGTACTGCTGATATTCAATTGGGACACCCCACCTGATCACTAATATTAGGAAGACTTTTGATATGTGGCCCCAATCATCAATTGCATTGTCGCTGCTCTGCACCTTTCAAACACTGATGCTCCTCAGATGCTACCAATACTATAAAAATGGGCTTTATCAGTGCTCAAAACAGGCTTTAATAGTGCTAAAAAAGCATTGTAAAGATCAGAGTTGATAAAAGGGGGCCCCCTTTATCAGTGCTAAAAATGGACTCATAAAGGACTCCTTTATCAGTGCTAAAAAATTGTTGATAAATGTGTTTTTTATTAGCGCTCTTTTAGCTTTGATAAACTGATCCTTTATCAGTGATTTTTTAATGCTGATAAAGGTGTCTTTTATCAGTGCTTTTTTATTTCTGATAAAGGCTTCATTTATCATCGCTAAAAAAGTGCTGATAAATGTCATGTCTACTGCAATAAAAAATTATACAGCAGCACACCCAAACAACACCTGCAAAATATTCATCATCTCAACAAGTATACTCATACAAAATTAACACATAATTCATAAGGTAATTACACCAAGTATACCCATACACCATTAACTCATAATTCATAAGATAATTAAATACATAAAGAATTCAATTCAGAATTCAGGGGGTTGGGGATGTTCAGGGGTTTGGGGTGGCTGTCCTAGGGGGGTAGGGGGTGTCTAAGAGGATGGGGGTGTTCAAAGGGATGGGGGTGTCCAGTGGGGTGGGGGTGGTCCAAGAGGTTGGGGGCTATCCAAGGGGGGTGGGGTGGTGTCCAGGGGTGGTGGGGGATATCCATGATGGTGGGGGTGTCCAGGGGGTGGGGGTGTCTCGGTGGTGGGGTGGTGTCTAGGAGGGGGTGTCCAGGTGCGGGGCGTCCAGGGGTGGTGGGGTGTCTAGGGGTGGGGGCTGTCCATGGGGGTGTCCAAGGGGGTGGTCTGGTGTCTAGGGTGTTGGGGGGGGTCTTTCTAGGGGTGGGGGTGTCTGAGGGGTGGGGTGGTGTTCGGGGGGTGATCCAAGGGGTTGGTGGGGCTGTCCAAGGGGGTGGGGTGGTGTCCAGGAGGGTGGGGGTGGTCATCCATGGGTAGGGGTGTCCATAGGGGTGGGGGTTTCTAGGTGGTGGGGTGGTGTCTAGGAGGAGTGGGGGTACCGTCCAGGGGGTGGGGGTGTCCGGGGGGTGGGGTGTCCAAGGGCTTGGGAGATTTCCAGGGGTGGGGGTGTCCATAAGGGTGGGGTGTCCAGGGGTGGGGTGGTGTTTAGGGGGGTGGGGTGGTTTAGGGGGTTGGTGGGGCTATCCAATGGGGGTGGGGTGGTGTCCACAGGGGTGGGGGTGGATATCCATGGGGGTGGGGGTGGGGGTGTCCAGGGGGTGGGGGAGGTGTCCAAGTGGTGGGGTGGTGTCTAGGGGGGTGGGAGAGTACAGGGGGTGGGGGACATCTAGGGAGTTGGGGACCATCCATGGATCATTTTCTTAAAGGATCAACACAATCTGAATGCGTTGGGTTGGATTTCTGTAGCATAGTTGTTGTTTTCTCTTAAACTTTTGTCCATTTTAAACAAAAGAGAGACATTTTGAGGGATACTGGCCACATCGTGCCTCAGATTGAGTTAGGGTTGACTCTTACACATCAAAAATGATTCTTGGGATGTTCTCGTAAAGTATTAACACAATCTGAATGTATTTGGTTAGATTTTCGTAGGTCAGTTGTTGTTTTCACTTAAAATTCTGTCCATTTTAAACAAAATAGAGACACTTTGAGTGATACCGGTCACACCATGCCTCGTATTGAGATGGGGTTTACTTTAACATGTCACAAATGACCCATGTATCATTATACTAAAGGATCGATACAATCTGAATGCATTTGGTAAGATTTTTGTAGGTTAGTTTTTGTTTTCACTTAAAATTTTGTCCGTTTTAAACAAAAGAGAGACACTTTGAGTGATACCAGCCACACTGTGCCTCATATTGAGGTGGTTTTGAATCATACACGTCAAAAATGACCCATGGATTGTTATACTAAAGGATCAACACAATCCTAATGCGTTTGGTTAGATTTCTATAGGTTATTTTTTGTTTTCACTTAAAATTTTGTCCATTTTAAACAAAAGAGAGACACTTTGAGTGATACCAGGCACAAAATTCCTTGAATTGAGGCATATTTGACTCATAATCATCAAATATTACCCATGGATTGTTCTCCTAAAGGACCAACACAATTTTAATGCGTTTGGTCTGATTTATGTAGGCCAGTTGTTGTTTTTACTTAAAATTTTGTCCATTTTAAACAAAAGAGAGACACTTTGAGTGATATCGGTTACACTATGACTAGGATTGAGTAGGGGTTGACTCTTAAGAATCAAAAATAACACACGGATCATTCTCCTAAAGTATCAACACAATTCGAATGCATTTGGTCAGATTTCTGTAGGTTAGTTGTTATTTTCACTTAAAATTCTGTCCATTTTTAAAAAAAAAGACACTTTGAGTGATACCGGCCACACCGTGCCTCATATTGAGACAAGTTTGACATTTATACATAAAAAATGAACCATATATCATTCTCCTAAAGTATCAACACAATCTGAATGTGTTTGGTTAGATTTTCCTAGGTCAGTTGTTGTTTTCACTTAAAATTATGTCCATTTTAAACAAAAGAGAGAAACTTTGAGTGATACCAGTCACATTGTGCCTTTTATTGAGGAAGGGTTGACTCTTACACATAAAAAATGACCCAGGTATTTTTCTCCTAAAGTATCAACACAATATGAAGGCATTTGGTCTGATTTTCGTAGGTTAATTGTTGTTTTCACTTAAAATCTTGTCCATTTTAAACAAAAGAGAGACACTTTGAGTGATACCAGCCACACCGTAACTTGAATTGAGGAAAGGTTTCATATTACACATCAAAAATGACCCATGTATCGTTCTCCTAAAGGATCAACACAACAAGAATGTGTTTGGTCAGATTTACATAGGTCAGTTATTTTTTTCACTTAAAATTCTGTCCATTTTATACAAAGGAGAGACACTTTGAGTGATAACGATCACACCATCCCTCAGATTGAGGAAGGCTTGACTTGTACACATCAACAATGACCCATATACTGTTTCCCTAAAGGATAAACACAATTTTAATGTGTTTGGTCAGATTTACGTAGGTCAGTTGTTGTTTTCACTTAAAATCATGTCCATTTTAAACAAAAGAGAGATACTTTGAGTGATACCGGCCACACCATGCCTCGGATTGAGGCATTGTTGACTCGTACATGTCACCAACACAACCATGGGTATTTCTAATAAATTATAAACCCAATTCAAATGTTTTTGGTCATATTTATGTAGGTAAGTTGTTGTTTTCACTTAAAATTCTGTCCATTTTAAAAAAAAGACACTTTGAGTGATACCGGCCACACCGTGCCTCAGATTGAGGTGGGTTTGACTCATACACGTCACAAATGAACCATGAATTGTTCTCCTAAAAGATAAACACAATCCTAATTAATTTGGTTGGATTTCTGTAGGTCAGTTGTTGTTTTCACTTAAAATTTTGTCCATTTTAAACAAAAGAGAGACACTTTGAGTGATACCGGCCACATCGTGCCTCGGATTGAGGCAATGTTGACACTTAAACAACACAAATAATCTATGGATCGTTATCCTAAAGTATCAATACAATCTGAATGCTTTTGGTCAGATTTTCATATGTCAATTGTTGTTTTCACTTAAAATTTTGTCCATTTTAAACCAAAGAGAGACACTTTGAGTGATACTGGCCACACCGTGCCTCGGATTGAGCTGGGGTTGACTAGTACATGTCACCAACACACCCATGGATCTTTCTACTAAAGTATCAATACAATCCAAATGCATTTGGTCAGATTTCTGTAGGTCAGTTGTTGTTTTCATTTAAAATTTTGTCCATTTTAAAAAAAGAGAGACACTTTGAGTGATACCGGCCACACCATGCCATGGATTGAGGAGAGGATGACTCGTACACATCACCAACACACCCAAAGTATCGTTTTCCTAAAGTATACACACAATGTGAATGCGTTTGTCCAGATTTACGTAAGTCAGCTATTGTTTTCACTTAAAATTCTCTCCATTTTAAACAAAAGAGAGACACTTTAACCAGCCACATCGTGCCTCAGATTGAGGCATGGTTGACTCTTACACATCACCAATGCACCCAAAGGATCGTTCTCCTAAAGGATCAACACAATATGAATGCTTTTTGTCAGATTTTTGTAGGTCAGTTGTTGTTTTCACTTAAAATTCTGTCCATTTTAAACAAAAGAGAGACACTTTGAGTGATACCAGCCACATCGTGCCTCAGATTGAGGATGGGTTGACTTTTACATGTCAAAAATGACCCATGGATCATTATCCTAATGGATCAACACAATCCAAATGCGTTTTGTTGGATTTGCGTCGATCATTTGTTGTTTTCACTTAAAATTTTGTCCATTTTAAACAAAAGAGAGACCCTTTGAGTGATACCGGCCACACCGTGCCTCAGATTGAGGAGGGGTTGACTTGTACACATCACCAATGCACCCATGTATTGTTCTCCAAAATGATCAACACAATAATAATGTGTTTGGTCATATTTTTGTAGGTCAGTTGTTTTTTTCACTTAAAATTCTATCCATTTTAAACAAAAGAGAGACACTTTGAGTGGTTCATCATTATTGCATGTTGATGGTGCATTTCATCTGTTAAAATGGGAAAATGACTCATTGGATAAAGGATGTTTTATTTAATAACAATTACAATTTTTCTATAAACATTTACATACAACAATGTTTCATCTTTTGATTCCCTTAACCCCTCTCAAAAATGACTGCCAATTGTACATGTCCCTAGGTCAGATCTTCATGCTATTTGTGTAAAATCTACCTTCAGGTATACGACCCACTTGTTTCTGAACAAATCTATATTTTCTTGTGAGTATGAGGATTTTCTACAGTTAGAGTGGTACGGAAAAATATAAAAATAAATAAATAATAAATAAATTAAATGAAATAGTAGTTGTTTTTTAAAATACCTCTTTTGGGATGCTTGTTTGTTGATGAAAAATGATCTCTTTCATAAATTTAAAATCATAATAACTACAATAATTATCGTTTGTTTGTTTTGGACACTACAAAAAAAATATTCATTAGGAGAATAAGTAACTTGTGTTGATATGTGTTTGGATAGTGAAATTTTATTATATATACCATGATATTTGTCTAGACGTAGTACTTGCTTGCCTCCTTATGCTTAGCCCCTGTCCTCATTCCTTTTTTTAGATGATAATGACACACTGCCCTATCGTAATATAATCCTCAGTAAAAGATAATATAAATTATATTACTTGATTTTTAGACCTAAAATGTAGGATGTAGTGTCTTACCGATTCACAAACTCCATCATGTGTTGTTAGTTTGTTGGATATCCTAGCTTTGAATCCAGAAAATAAATATTTAGAGTATCCAAGTTCATCAAAATTAGCAGTCAATGTTGCCTAAAAACACAAAAAGGAATAAGTAATAAAATAATTGAAAATATAATTTATATTCTTTAATCGTAGAGTTTTACCCCTACATGGTTGGTATTAGGAAGAGTCTATCATCTGTAATCTTTCTTTCAAATGTTTTCAGCAAGTCTTTCACTATTTCATCCTTTTTTTATGGATCTAATTTTTTTATATGTGTTGATGTGGTATGAGGACTAACGAGTCAAAATTTTGTCTCATGGGAAAATTCCTTCAACTGTTTTTCATAAATATGTCTGTCAACAATATAAAATGCATTTATTCATAATTTTCACATTAGATCTTCTTTTAAAAAATCAATTCATAAAAACATACCTTTTATATATATTTACAACTGTGATGTCTAGCCAACCATTTTCAAGGATCTCATTTACATTTTCAGCAGCAATGATATCTTGACTTTCCTCTCCATATATATTCTTTTCAAAAACCACTATATGACTACTATCACCTCTTAGCTTCATATCCACATGAGTATTCAATGCTAGTAAATGTGGATAGAGAGAAGGTGGTATTATTGTGCTTTCAGTAGCTCTTTGGGATTGGTTGGTCGATCCTTTAGATGGTTTTGAGCTGAAGTTTGTCACCCCCTTCCCTTTCTCCGTCCAAAATAACATTCATTGGTTCAGACCCTTTGTTCATTAATTGTTAAAGGTTTAGCTTTAAAAAAAAGGAAATAAATACCTCTTTGTCCTCATGTACTCTTAAAGGTTGTGACAGCCATGCAATAAATGTCCCAATAGCCTTTTTATATCCATTTTTCATCCCTTAATGGATTCAACTGCCTAAGAATTTCTTTGTGAGTTTCAATATATGGATCCACCTCCCAAATGTTATGCAAAACATAAAGGTGGTCCTACTCCTGATCTGTTATACTGATTGTCACAACATCTCTTCCAGAAATTCTCTCACCCTCAATGCGTCCAGTGTGACGAGATTTTGGGAGACCAATTCTTTCCACATCAGATAGGTGTTCAGTACAAAATTCAATGGCTTCCTCAACAATATATCGCTCCACTATACAACCCTTTGGCCGACTTTGATTTTTGACATACCCTTTCAAAATATTCATATACCGTTCAACAGGGTACATCCATATATAGTTCAAAGGACCACAAATTCGAATCTCTCTTACCATGTGAATCATCAAATGAACCATCATATCATAGAATTTTGGTGGGAAAAACATTTCTAATTCACATAATATGATGACAATTTCTTTTTCCATAGCTGAAAATTTAGTCAGGTCTAAAACTTTGCAACATATAGCTTTGAAAAAGAAATAAATTTTGGTTAATGTATGATGAACATTCTTGGAAAAAATGCAACGTAAATCTATAGGAATTAGATCTTTCATCAAAAAATGGTAGTCATTGATTTTAAAACCTTTTAAATTCAAATCATCCATTAACATAATGTTCTTGATATTTGATGAATACCCCTATGGAACCTTTACATCATTAAAGAAGCTGAAAAACTGATATCTCTCCTCCCTAGAAAGAGTGTAAGCAGTTGGAGAAAGAACCATTTGATTTTCACCCTTCATGGGAGCCAACTCTTCTCATATTCCCATGTCAACCATGTCCAACCTTGCCTTAATTCCATACTTTATTTGGCCAAGGGAATTTAGCAACATTCCGATAACACTATCACATATATTTTTTTCCACATGCATCACATCAAGAAAATTTCTGACATACAAACAATTCTATCATGGTGATTCAAAAAAACTAATCTCTTTTTCCAACCGATTTTTGTAAATTTTTTTGAAAATGGTTTACCAAAAATAGTGTTCACATATTTTACTTTCTCAAATAGCTGATAACCTGTTAGTGGATACGGTTTTGCACATTGTTATTAACTTCCATTTAATGATGTCATACAAGATGGGTACTTATACCGATGGGGTAGAAATCTACAATGTCCTAGAAACATAGATTTCGATGAATGTTTCAACTTAATTGAATCTGTATCTTCTTCGCACATGGGACACCCTTGAGTTCCTTTAATGCTATATCCTGACAAATTTCCGTAAGCAGGGAAATCATTTTTGTCCCATATAACATCACTCTCAACATGAAGTATTCACTTTTATAAGAATCATATAACATAACACCTGAATCCCACAATAACTTCAAATCCTCAATCAAAGGATCCAGATAAACATCAATATCATTACCTGGTTGTTTTGGTCCTGATATAAGCATAGATAACAGGATGAATTTCCACTTCATGCATAACCAGGGTGGAAAGTAATAATTTACCAACATAATAGGCCATGTACTATGAGTGCTGGTTTGAAAACCAAAAGGATTCACTCCATCTTTAGATAACACAAGATGAAGGTTTCTCAGCTCTTTTCCAAATTCAGGATACTCATGATCAATTTTCTTTCATTGAGGATAGTTGATCACACCGCAATTCACTGTTTCATTTTCATCCCTACACCACTGTGGTAAACTAGTTTTGTATTGAATATTATAAAAATAATACCAAATTGAATTCCATATTTTAATCATTAATTTTGTGTTTATAATTGTTAAAATGGTAATTGTTACTTTTTTTGAGGATTTGATTGCAGGAGGAGGTGATTTGGAGGCCCTGAAGATGATCTAGAAGGAAAATGGGCCAAAATTGCATGGATCCCAGGGATACATGTCCACTATTTTGAACAGTGCACGACATCCGTGAATTAAAATGGGCTGAAATTTTGTGGTATTATTAAAAACTTCATTTTCTACAATTCATCTCAAATAATCGAAGGCCAAAGCGTTCATCTGGTGGCCCATCCGAACCATTCTGTCCAGGGGCAGAATCTGCATGAAGTCAAGAGTTTGGTTTGGTTTTATGACTATATATCCATTTTGAGATGTTCAATGGCCTCCAAATTTGACATGGGTATATTCAAGACCTCTTAGAACATATTTTATCTTTTTTTAAAGTAGAGATAATTCCATATACCAACCCAAAACCGAAACTCAATTGGTATCACCAAAACTGGGTGCTCAAAACCACTTAGCAATTTGGCTATAAAAGGGCACCAAGGGAACCTCATTTGCAAGTTCGGCCAAGGAGTGAAGTGCTACCAATTTGGAGTCCTAGAGGAGTCTCCTAATCACCTTGGAGGTTCTGGAGGCCCCTATCCTCATAGGGTAATCAAGGATGAAGAAGGAGTTCTACCCGAGCTTCATCCTCCTCCCAATGTCGAGATAAATGGTGGGCGTTCATTGTGAGGGAGCTACACACTTGTCAAGGGAGTTCCAATGCATACACTAGCTACTGATTTAGATTAATTGGGGTGTTTAAACATTAAATTCCATGTATCTTATTTTATTTCAGATTATAATGCTTGATTTGATGCATGTGAGTGTTATGCTCTTAATTTCTAACCAATCGGTGTGAGGTTTTGAGTGCATGACTTGTGTTGTTCCGATTGGACATCACAAGAATCCTTTTAATATCCATATTATCGATATTTCAATCTGATTTGGAAGCTCTTATTCCATGCATAAGTACTGGACCTTGACAATACGATTGTTACATCATGGTTTGGTCCTTAAAGCATTGAAATAAAAGCTTAGGAATTAATCGGGATTCCAATTAACTCCAACCAAAGAATTACTCCAAACCTAAGATGAATCTCTATGAACAATGAACTTGATATGTGTGTAGTGAAATCACATTGACCCTTTTATCTCATATTTTTCAAAATCCACTAGGTCACTCAACTTTCAAGCTATTTCAACTAATTCATTCTCTTAAACTCTTTTCAAAACCACCCCCTCTCTTAGTCATTTTTATTAAAAATACACACTCTAAACCCACCAACGCTCCTTAAGAGACAACCTAGGGTCTACACTAGACTATAAATCAACCTTAAAAACATAATAAATTTGACGTGTCACGACAGCGCGGTCAAATTTTGGCGCCGTTTTTGAGGAACGCTTTGGTTTTTTGTGCATGTTTTTGATAAAATTTTTGTAATTTTTGTGAATATTTGTTTGTTTTATCTTCTACCTTTGAATTTATTTTTGTGTTATGATTTATTTATTGTTTATGTTATGTGTATGACGCATTATAATCTGGGAGAATTACAAACTTTTGAACCCGAACCGAAGAGGATCCTACATCAACAAAACTGAGACACACAAGACAACACTTTGAAGGAGGAGACAACGCATCTTAAAATTCTTCTCGATCCTTATTCTTCTTCTGAAACCAAAGTTAAAACTGAACATAACTTGTATAACATGGCTGAAAATAATAGAACACTAAAATAACTAACCTCACCTGATGTTGATATCTGACCCACTTACATTCAATTACAAGGCGAGGCACCCAATTTTGAACTAAAATCTAGTTTAATTAATTTATTACCAAGATTTCATGGACTGCCTAGAGAAGATCCACATAAGCATTTAAAATAATTTCATACTGTGTGTTCAACATTAAAACCTGGTAATGTGGATGAAGAACAAGTAAAACTTAGGGCATTTCTATTTTCATTAGAAGACACGGCTAAATATTGGTTGTATTATGTTAATTCACCTATTAGAGGTTGGGCGGACATGAAATGGATTTTTCTTGAAAAATACTTCCCATCCTCTCAAAATGCAACAATAAGGAAAGAAATATGTGGAATAAGACAATCTCAAGGAGAAACCCTTCATGAATATTGGGAAGGATTTAAAATATTGTGTTCAATTTGTCCACACCACCAAATAAGCGATCAACTTTTAATTTAGTATTTTTATGAAGGTTTAATTCCAATAGATCGTAACATGATTGATGCAACTATAGGTGGTGCACTAGTGGATAAAACCCCAATCGCTGCAAGGACCCTAATTGAGACCATGTCACAGAACACTCAACAATTCAGTTCAAGGTCCAGTATACCCATTCAAGGTGTCCATGAGGTGCAAAGTACTTAATTCGAGAAGAAGGTGGACACAATGTTTGAAGAGGTGAGTACCCTTATATGACAAATTGCTCTTTCCTGAGGAAAATTCCAATCTCCTCCTCCCATACATTGTTTTATATGATCTTATGATACCCACTATTCTGACCAATGCCCCCAATTGAGAGAAACTTCCGAGAGTTGTGAGGAAATATTCCCAGGACGCCCCTATAACCAACCCATTAGGCAAGAACCTTACTATCCATCCAAACCTGGGTGGAAAGACAACCAAGCCTATAGGAAAGGGGGGTATTCAAACCAGCCTCATCAACCATAGAACCAACCAGGGAAAAGTATTCATCAACCACCACCACCCCAAAGGCCTTTCCAACAACCCCCTCCAAAAACCGAACCTAGCCTAGAAGATATGATGAAACAAATGGCTGCCAATAATCTCCAGTTCCAACAAACCACCCAAGCAGCCATACAAGACCTCAAAACCCAATTAGGCCAACTAGCTAACTCGGTGGGTGAAATCCAAAGCCATGGGTCTGGTAAACTACCCTCTCAACCACTTGTCAACCCTAGGGATAAGGGAAATGTTAGTGCCATCACCCTTAGGAGTGGAACTCAACTTAAAATCCAAATGAACCTTCCATTAGAGTCATCCTCTCATAAGGAAACCACCATCCCAACCACTGAAAAAGGTTAAAATGAGGTAGAACCTTGTCTTGAGAGAAGCCCTTCTAAAGGAAAGAATGTGTCTATTGATGAGTTACCAAGCCCAAGCATTCCTCTTCCATTTCCCCAAAGAGCCACCCAACCAAGGAAACAAAAGGAAACTGAACTTGATAAAGAAATCTTGGAGACTTTCAAAAAAGTGCAGGTTAACATTCCATTGATTGATGTTATCAAGCAAATTCTGAGATATTCCAAGTTTCTGAAGGAGATGTGTACCCACTGAAGGTGACTTAGAGGTGATGAGAAGGTTAGCCTGGGGAGGAACGTCTCAGCATTGATACAACCATCACTTCCCACCAAGTGTAACGATCCTAGAACATTCTCGATTTCATACACCATAGGGGAGTATTCTTTCTCCAATACTATGCTTGATTTGGGTGCTTCTATTAATGTGATTCCTCACTCCATATACTCTTCTTTGCAGGTCGGTGAACTAAATCCCACAGGAATAGTTGTTCAGCTAGCAAATCGGAGTACGGCACACCCTTCTGGTGTGTTAGAGGATGTTCTTGTGAGGGTTCAAAATTTAATATTTCCTGTTGTTTTTTATGTGATAAAAATGGAAGATGATAGGATGAATGGACATGCCCCAATTATATTGGGGAGACCTTTCTTGAAAACTGCCAAAGCCATAATTAATGTCCATAATGGTACATTATCTATGGAATTTGGTGGTGACATAGTCCATTTCAACATCCTTGATGCCATGAATCACCCCTCAGAAGAACATTCCTCTCTCTCGGTAAATTCAATTGATGTACTCCCTTACCCTAAAATCACTTCATCTATTTCCCCTGATCCCCTTTCTGAATTTTCCTCTTTGATTGAAATTCTAAGTAATGAATCATGTGTTGATTGTTCTAGTGGTCTAGAAAAGTGTCATGCATGTTTATTAATTGATAATTTCTTGAACATAGAGGATCACATGACCATCGATGATACTGCTACACTTGTAAAAGCTAATTCCTCATTTGAGGATGATACCATTGAGAATTTAGATGATATTAGTGACCTCTCACTTTCACACACACTCCCATCAATCCAAAATCCACCTGAATTGGAACTAAAGCAACTGCCTCAAGATTTAAAATATTCATATCTTGATAATGGAAACAATTTGTCCATCATTATTGCTAGTTCACTCTCTCCTGAGCATGAATTGCGACTGATTGAACTTTTAAGGGAGCATAAACAAGCATTGGGAAGGACACTTGCGGACATTCCTAGTATTAGCCCATCAATTTGTACACATCATATTTTATTACCTGATGAGGCTAAACCAGTGAGGCAGGCACAATTCGACTGAACCCAAACCTCTTAGAAGTAGTTAAAAAGGTAGTAACAAAGTTATTAGCTGCTGGAATCATTTACCCCATCTCTGACAGCCAATGGGTCAGTCCCGTTCAAGTAGTTCCTAAAAAAACTGACCTAACGATAATTAAAAATGAAAATAATGAATTGGTTCCAACTCGTGTGCAGAATAGTTGGAGTGTCTGTATAGATTTTCGCCGAATAAACCAACACACTAGGAAGGACCATTTCCCATTGCCATTCATTGACCAAATACTAGAGAGGCTAGTGAGGAAGTCCCATTACTATTTTCATGATGGGCATTCTGGATACTTTCAGATCCATATTACCCCCAAGGATCAGGAAAAGACAACCTTCACTTGCCCCTTTGGCACATTTTCCTATAGAAGGATGCCATTTGGCCTGTGCAATGCTCTGGGTACTTTTTAGTGATGTATGGTTAGTATTTTTTCAGATTACCTAGAGTATTGCATGGAAGTTTTCATGGATGATTTTACTATTTATGGATCCTCTTTTGATAAATGTTTAAGTAGTCTTGGTTCTGTCCTACGTCACTGTATTGAAAAGAATCTTGTATTAAATTATGAGAAATGTCATTTCATGGTGCGACAAGGTATAGTTTTGGGGCATGTCATTTCTGGGGATGGTATCCAAGTAGATAAATCGAAAGTGGATGTCATTTCTTCCCTACCATTCCCTAAAAAAGTACGTGATGTGCGGTCTTTCCTAGGTCATGTTGGATTTTACCGTCATTTCATTCGTGATTTTAGTAAGATTTCACTTCCCCTCTCCCGCTTACTCCAAAAAGAAAAAGATTTTGTTTTTGATAAAGAATGTGAAGAAGCTTTTAATAAATTAAAATAGAGTCTCACATCACCCCCGGTAATCCAACCACCTCGGTGGGATTTACCATTTGAGATCATGTGTGACGCCTCTAACTATGCAGTTGGGGCAGTCTTATCACAAAGGGTCGATCAAGATCCACATGTCATTGCCTATGCCTCACGTACTTTGGACCCTGCCCAAGTAAACTACACCACCACTGAAAAATAATTTCTTTCCATTGTGTTTGCCTTGGATAAATTCAGGTCATACCTTTTAGGGTCCAAAGTCATTGTGTTCTTAGACCATGCAGCCCTCTGGTATCTCTTAAAGAAACTGGATGCCAAACCACATCTCATTTGTTGGATGCTCCTCCTTTTGGAATTCAATCTAGAAATTAGAGATAAAAAAGGAGCAGAGAATGTGGTGGCTGACCATATCAGTAGGATCCCCCCATCCTCAGACATTATCTCATCCCCTATATTCCCATTAATGACATGTTTCCTAATGAGAAATTGTACAAAGTGCAAGATGTTATTCCCTGGTATGCTGAAATTGTAAATTATTTGGTAGCATCTTGCATTCCTACTGATTTCAACAAAAACCAAGCCAGTCGTCTAAAACATGAGTCTCGATGGTACATTTGGGATGACCCCTACCTTTGGCACACATGTAGCAATCAGGTCCTTAGGCGTTGTGTTCCTGATAGCGAGTTTCAGTCTATCCTTAGATTCTGCCACACTCTTTCTTGTGGGGGCCACTTTGGTCCCCAACGGACTACTCGTAAAGTTCTTGATTATGGTCTTTTTTGGCCAACACTTTTTCGGGATGCCCATGAATTTTGTAAATCTTGTCCTCATTGTAAAAGAATGGGGAATTTCTCTAAAAGGAATGAAATGCCACAAAAACCCTTGCTCTTTCATGACATCTTTGATGTTTTGGGTATTGACTTTATGGGGCCATTTCCCAATTCTTTTGGCAACTTCTACAATCTTTTGGCCGTTGATTACGTATCAAAATGGGTAGAGCACGGGCCACAAGGATAGATGATTCCAAAACAGTTGTAGAATTTTTGAGAACCTAGATCTTTTGTAGGTTTGGATTACCTAGGTTCATCATCAGTGACCAGGGTTCTCATTTTTTCAACCGAACAATGGAATCACTTTTGCGTCGGTATGGGGTTGGTCATCGAGTATCTACTGCGTATCACCCACAGACTAATGGTCAAGCTGAGGTGTCAAATAGAGAGGTAAAACAAATTCCTGAAAAAACAGTCCAACCCAATAGGAAATATTGGATTCTTAGACTCAATGATTCATTATGGGCTTACCGTACTGCTTTTAAAACTCCCATTGGAATGTCACCTTATAGTCTTGTTTTTGGAAAGAGTTGTCACCTCCCTGTTGAGATTGAGCATCGGGCCTACTGAGCCATCAAACAATGCAATTCTAATCATTCTAGTGCAGGTGCTCAAAGGAAGTTGCAGATTCAGGAGCTAGAGGAAATGAGAAGAGATGCATATAAAAACTCCAGGATTTATAAGGAGAGAATCAAGGCTGCCCATAACTGTCTTATCCTTCATCGTCAGTTCCATATTGGCAGAAGGTCCTCCTTTATAATGTAAGGCTGAATTTTCATCTAGGTAAGCTTCGTTCCCGCTGGTTTGGACCATACACTGTTACTAACGTCTCTCCATTTGGTGTTGTCCAGGTTCAAAATGAAGAAACCAAGCAAACCTTCACTTTCAATGGGCAGTGGCTAAAGCACTTTCATGAACCTGTTCTGGAGTCCTCGATGGAGGAACTCCAAGTTCAAGAAGAAAACTATGAATGACATCCACCAGGTTTTATCCTTCCTTCCTACATTCTCTTTTACTACAATGAGGACACTGCATACTCTAGGTGTGGGGGGATAGGTACATTCTTGGGTTAGTTAGGAATTTTCAATGTTTTCTTTCTTTCTTTTTCTTTTTGCTTGCTGAATGGTATTGTCACTTTCCCACCCTTCCCCCATTACACCCCTTAATTTTGTGCCAGAATGCTAATTTTATCATGAAAAAATATGCCCCCTGAATTGAATCATGAAAGTTACTGAAAATGCATGAGAAATTTCCCTATTTTATGTTGTTTTAACATTTTCAAAAAAAAACTGATGGAATGTGTGTTTTAGCTTGAATTTAACATTGTGGTGTGACTTTCTCTTGGAAATTAGTTGTTTTTCGATGATATAAATGGTTGTATCATTTTGAAAACTTTGAGAAAAATAGTACCCTTTACGTGAGTAGTTCAAAGGAAAATTATGGCACTTAATTTCTCCACACATTTTTTCACCCAACCAAGAAGTGTGATTTTAACTTACTCTATATAAGGTAAATATAAGTTAGGTTAATATTTATCTATTTTCCAAATGATTTTTCCATACATTCGTTCCTTATCCGATCTTTTTCATTAATGTACCGGATTGACCTATGCATGTGTACCTATTATCCGACTGTTGTATGCCCTAAAAAAAAGTTGTATCTTGGGTAGGTCAAAAACCACTCTTCCTTGACTTTTGATCTTGTTATAACTATTACAATTAGTGTTGTGAGGAGATCAAACAAGGGTTGAGAGAAGGGTGTGAGATTTGTTCCATGCACAACATTTCAAAAAAAAATATAAATAAATGAGGGGAGTGATGAAATGTACATCATATGGGGATATCTAGGTCGGGAGCTTAAGGTTTGACTTCTGGGAATGCTTAAGTGAGTGGTTCTTGAAATTTAATTGCAAAGGGTATAGGACAGGTTCGGTGGACATAATCATTTAAACAGAAAAATATTAAAATGACCTATATTTACTGGATAGAAAGTGGGAATAATAGCATCAATTGGTTGTCACACACACACGTGGAGATTTAGTGACATTGTGGAATTAGGATTACTTTCTCAAATTGGTATCATTAATCTCCCTGAATTTCATGTTGATACAATTTATGAGACACATTTCTACATGATCATTGAGAATAACTCCATGGTGTGATTTTTACTTTGATCACATTCCTTTCGAACTTTAAATTTTCATTGAATGTTAAATCTTCTTAAAGTTGGGAATATCTCCATGCACAATTTTTGGAAATATCACTTTGCCCAGGATTTCAAATGTTTAGGTGTGGGGGTGTGATCACATCGCGATTCACTGTTTCATTTTCATCCCTACACCACAGTGGTAAACTAGTTTTGTATTGAATATTATAAAAATAATATCAAATTAAATTCCATATTTGAATCATTAATTTTGTGTTTATCACTGTTAAAATTTTCATTGTTACTTGTTTTGAAGATTTTATTGCAGGAGGAGGTGATTTGGAGGCCCTGAAGATGATCTGGAAGGAAAATGGGCCAAAATTGCATGGATCTCAGGGACGCCTGTCCACTATTTTGAATAGTGTGCGAAATCCATGCATGAAAATATGCTGAAATGTTTTGGGACTCTCAAAAACTTCATGGTCTAAAATGAATCTCAAATAACCGAAGGCCAATTCGTTAATCTGGTGGCCGATCCGAACCATTCTGTCCAGAGGAAAGAATCTGCATGAAGTCAATAGTTTGGTTCGGTTTTATGACTATATCTCCATTTCAAGATGTTAAATGGCCGCCAAATTTGACATGTGGATATTCAAGACCTCTTGGAACATATTTTATCTTTTTTTCAAGTTGAGATAATTCCATATATCAACCCAAAAACCGAGACTCAATTACTATCACCAAAACCGGGTGCTCAAAACCACTTAGCAATTTGGCTATAAAAGGGCACCAAGGGAATCTCATTTGCAAGTTTGGACAAGGAGTGAAGTGATTCCAATTTGGAGTCCTATAGGAGTCTCTTAATCGCCTTGTAGGTTATGGAGGCCCCTATCCTCACAGGTTAATCAAGGATGAAGAAGGAGTTCCACCCGAGCATCCTCCTCCTCCCGATGTCGAGCTAAACGGTGGGCGTTCGTTGTGAGGGAGCTACACACATGTCAAGGGAGTTACGATGCATACACTAGCTACTGGTTTAGATTAATTTGGGTGTTTAAATATTTCATTCCATGTATCTTATTTTATTTCAGATTAGAATGCTTTATTTGATGCATGTGAGTGTTATGCTCTTAATTTCTAACCGATCGGTGTGAAGTTTTGAGTGCGTGACTTGTGTTGTTCTGATTGGAAATCACAAGAATCCTTTTAATACCCATCTTATTTTGATTTCAATATGATTTGGAAGCTCTTATTCCATGCATAACTACTGGACCTTGACAATATGATTGTTACATCATGGTTTGGTCCTTAAAGCATTGAAATAAAAGCTTAGGAATTAATCGAGATTCCAATTAACTCCAACCAAAGAATTACTCCAAACCTAAGATGAATCTCTATGAACAATGAACTTGATATGTGTGTAGTGAAATCACATTGACCCTTTTATCTCATATTTTTCAAAATCCACTAGGTCACTCAACTTTCAATCTATTTCAACTAATTCATTGTTTTAAACTCTTTTCAAAACCAACCCCTCTCTTAGTCATTTTTATTAAAAATACACACTCTAAACCTACCAACGCTCCTTGAGAGACGACCTAGGGTCTACTCTAGACTATAAATCAACCTTAAAAACATAATAAATTTGACGTGTCATGAAAGCGCGGTCAAGAGTTAGCTGGATGACGTAATTTCTCATCTTTATTTCTTTTATCTGCATGCCATGACAATTTCCTTGCAGTTTCTTCACTTCCATATAGACGCTTAAACATTGGAATGATTGGAAAGTATCATACAAATTTCGTTGGACTGCATTCATCTTTCTTGTAATAAGAAGCACCACACTTTGGGCATTCTGTAAGTGATTTTTTCTCCTTGCGAAATAATATACAGTCTTTCAGGCAGGCATGTATTCTTTCAAAAATCATACCCATCGAGTGTAGCATTCATTTAGCTTTATATGTCCGTATTGGGAGCTCATTATCTTCCAGGATCATGTCATTCAAGAGAGAAAGTAGTTTCGTAAAACTGACATCACTACATCCATTGCCTGCTTTCAATTTATACAACTTTAGTACAGCTGACAATGTTATATATTTAGTGCAACCAGCATATAATGGCGTCTTTGCACAACTCTTTAACTTCTCAAACAATTTTGGGAAATCACAGAGTTCATATTCAATTGTCCTTGTCATTTTCTCAATACGATATTCATCATCATTGAAATCTATAATCACATCCTCCATACAGTCTTCTTCATTATCCATATTTGTATTCATATCTGATGATCCATAAAACACAGTTTTATCCCAGCCAGTAACTACATTCTCTTTTTCTCCATGTTTATTCCAACATTTATAACTCTGATCTATTCTGTGACATATCAAATGTTCTTCCAACTCCTTTGGAGTAATTAGTCTATAATAACAACGACATAAACACGGAAAAAGTATTTGAGAAGGATCCTTTGTGTGATCCTTTTCAAACTTGATGAACTCTTTCACTCTGTTCTCATACTCTATTGTCAAATGATTAGCATCCATCCAATCTTTATTCATCTCCATCCTATTTTAATATCAAATATTAGTATTTATGGTTCAAATACACAAAAAAAGACTTCCAAATACAGTATAATAGAACCACTTCCTTATAAAAATAGAGATTAATAGAGCCTAACCATTTCCAATAAATATTTAGAAATCAACAAAACCAGGATAGACCCCCCATCAAAATCAACATAGTTTCCAAACACAAATGGTTTCATAGGGATAATCACTTGTTTCATAGATGGTAAAACTCACACGGCATCATCCTCTATGGATCATCCTCCTCTATCGGGTCAACCCTTTTATGGTCAACTAGTCCATCCTTTTATACCTCACTAACCTAAAATACATATGGATGAAAACTAGTAGCCAACTCTATAAGTAAAGAAAGGATTATCATAATCTCTACGATATGGAATTCATTAAATATAATTACTTTATATTCATTATAATTTCCTCAAATCACCCCAGTCCAAACACAATAATAATCAATAATGATACATCTAACACCCCTAGGTCTCTGCCCTACATTCAATATCATCATGCCTAATATTTTTGGTAAGCACAAGTTACTTACTTTAAATCACAGGGGGGGATAATCACTTGTGTCATAGATGGTCTCCCATGTTATTCTATATGAAAATTTTAAAAAATATTATTGACCTATCATCCCATTCAATCCTCATGAGTGTCTAATTCCAAACTCCATCTTAAGTGTAATATCAAAAGAATATATATTAATAAATTACCCCACATCTACTTCCCCACTAATCTGGTCATTCTCACACTCTAATGGAATATTTCTTAGGCTTTAACCCCTTCTATATAATATCATAACCATATATCCACAAATACACATGTCACAAACACATAAAAAATCATATCCACATCACAAACACACATCACATCCTCATCACAGTATGATATCGTGAACATGGAGGACATAAACATCATACTCTCCTCCTACAATGCAAAACCCCCACTATGTATCCACACCAAATACACATAATCATGCCAACAAGAATATGTATACACCAAAACCTAAAATCATTATAGGTTGTATATATACGCCCATTCTGATCCATTACAACTCATACTAAGTGTGAAGGGTGAGAAGGGAAGAGGGAGTGGTTCTATATGTGTTCCCTCTGTAACCTAGATATTGAGAAAAACACTTAGAACCAAGTACCCATATGGATTTCAATCAGGTTACTCAACTCAAGTGGTGGTGCGTAAGAAATAATAAGAAAATATAATAATTATATAGTCACACATAAATATTTCTTAAGGGTTTACACCAAACTACCATAGAAAACACCCTCGTTAACCATTGCCTTGTTACTACCACCCTCTAATAACCACTTCCATTATAAAGCCACAAATAATCCCCAACAAATCACATAAGCATCCATATCAACATTACCAACTTCTCATTTCATTTAACATTATAATTTCTTGGATTTTTATTACCATGTAAATTTCAATTGTTAACCATTTTAATGTAAAACCAATCATTAAATCACTACCCACTATAATCCATTCATTAATCATTAAAAATATTTATTCTATCTTTAACCATTTATTAAACATAATTATTCCAATCATTATCATTAATCATTTAACAAACCATCATTTATCATTTTCAACCCATCACCCATTACTATTTTCATTTATTCCAACCATATTACATGCCAAAAGGTAACTATAACACCACCCAATAACAACAAAATTTTCATGACATAAAATACAACTAAAAACATTCTAAAATCTATAAAACCACTTATTTTCTACCTAAATAACCATATCATTGCTATCATAACCACACAATAATCCATCCATTACTACTGTATTAATTACCACACCACATGCTCCCAACCACATCAATAAACCATCACCCTTATAATCATATTGATAAATACCCCATTCATAGTAGCATGAAAGGGAAAACATATAAGAAATTCACATGAAAAACTCCCCCTTAAACATTATTTCATATTAAAGTAGAATTTATAGTTTAAATATAACACTTTAATTACAGATTTCCATACAACCAATTCATTAACTACCTTAAGTGACAAGAAAATAATGAAAGGTGATTATAACAAATTATTAGTAGTAAGAAATTTCTTTCACACCATCAATAATAAATCACTTAGCAACAACACCAATAAATCCATAAATATATAAGAAATATTATGGAACTTCATAAATCACATAAAAAACTCCCTCTTCACTTTATTTTCCTTTAGTGTAATTCATTATAGTATTTAGGTTAATTAGTACTATCCATCCAATGGAAACAAAATAACATGATAATTCCACAATTTACACATAATAAAGAAGGAGAATTTTCTTGTCCCCAACCTCAACTAAAGATTTAACAAATATTTCATAAGAATGAGAAGAATAGTCAAATAAAACATGAGTTAAAACATGAGGGTAATCTAAAAGTCCTATGTATGACCATTAACCATTAAAACCATAAAAAACACAAAAACAAAATCAGTATTGTTGTCACATCCTTCCTAAGAAGAAAGTTCAAGAAGAGAATCAAGAGGAAGAGAAAAGAAGTTCACCTTAGAGGAGGAGAAGTAGGGAGCCTTATAATCTACGTTGGGAGGGGAAGCCATGACCGCCAGAGGGGGAGGTGCATGGGAGGAACCGCCAACCGTTGAGAAATGGAGGAGTAGGGTTCGTGGGGAGTAGGGTCAAGAGTAGAGGAGGAGAAGTAGGGTTTGTGGGGAGGAGGATCCGTAGAAGGGGTTTAAGGGGGGGGGGATGAGCAGTAGGGCTAGCGGCGGAGGTCTGGAAATGCGAAGATTGTGGGGGAGGTCCGGAAACTCGAAGATCGGGGGGAGGGGAGTTGTCGCAGGGGTATAGTACCGCAAGAGCTTTAGGATGCGATAAACAGAGGACACTGTGTGACTGATTTTATAAAATATTGGACTAAGGTTTTATCAGTGCTAAAAAATCACTCATAAAGGCTACCTTTATCAGTGCTAAAATTTTAGCACTGATAAAGGAAGGCTTTATAAGTTCTTTTTTAGCACTGATAAAGGGTCTCTTTATCAACACTTTTTTAGTGCTGATAAAGGTTACCCTTTATTAGCACAAAAATTTTAGCCCTAATACAGGGCTTCTTTATCATCGCTTTTCTAGCGCTGATACAGGGCTTCTTTATTAGTGCTTTTTGCTTAGCACTGATAAAAGGTGGTGCTTCCCTTGCCCATTTTTGTAGTAGTGTACCGCCAACAAGGTAGCCCCCTTCTTTCTCCTGGTGTACTGCATCTTGAACACCCTACCAAGAACATCGCAACACAGACAAGATAATTGTTTCATCGTCGTTGTGTCACACGGGCCACCACAAATACGGCAACCCCTTCCTAGGTCTCCCTTACTGGATACATCTTGTTGGCACACCCCTGTTGAAATATGTTGTTGCATCCTCTTTCTATAGACACAAAGTCCATAATCACCTATTAATGAAGTCAACATCCATTATTCCATCCATTAATATTGAGAATTAAATATCCATTAATGTTGGGAGAAAATCATCAATTAATGGTGATATAAATCTCCCCATTAATAATTTTCCTCTATCATCAATAAATGTGATGAATCCCTCCATTAAGAATTTTCTTCTCTCATTAATAAATTTGATAAATCCCAAAACTCACATGAAGAAGGAGGAGTAGGAAGAGAACCTGTGGACTACTCTGGTTTTGTAAAGTCAATAAGCTCGCATGAACCTCTTCACATGAAGGTGATTTTTGTGAACCAGAATGGTTAAAAGAAATAAAGGATAAGAAGACTCCACACATGCATCTTGTTATACGAAGGATCCTTATTGTCTTTCTAAAAGTTTTACACATAGAAAACATGAGGTATTATTCTCTTTTTTACATGATCAAGACCCACATCTATTCAGGTTGCGCAAATACAGTGCATACAGCACATGGAAGGCCTTTTATTCCTACATGCATACATGTGATTATCAAATACATGCTCACATGAAGAATAAATTGAGATACATCAAATAAGAATAAATGATACATCAAGGAAGAAGAAAACTTTAAATGTATTGATAAATATTCAAGTTGATCATTCTGATATAAATAAGTGAGATGTAGTGAAAGTTTCATATTCCGCTTATTAAAGAGAACTAGGTCGATTTCAAAAGAATATTTTTGATTCATTGGTAGTTGAAAACCTTAGTTGAGGAATAAGATTATCTAGTTGATGAAAATGCATCCAAAAAAACAAAACATATTGTTTATTAAATATTCTTAAAGAATTGGTGGTTCCTTATAAACAATCCCATTGAAGAGTGGTGGTACCGGTACAAATAACACCACTCACTCAAGAGAATTGATCAGTCTTTCATAAACATTGTGTTTCAATTCTAAGAACTTGTAATTGATAAAAAATTAGTGATAATAAAATCCATGAAACAACCACAGGTTGGTCATGGAAAGCAGTAGGTTTTAGTACTAAACCATTTAAAAATATATTTGTGTTGTTTTCTATTTTTTTATCTACATTGCATGTGTATGTAATTATTGAGAGCACACAATAGATACATTCCTCTTAACCAAGGTAGAGGTTTGAGAGTAAGAGGGGATAATTGAAATGAAAGTAAAATTCAGTAAAGTTATGTTACACTAATTCACCCCCCTCTTAGTGTCCCTTCACAATCCATATAGGCTCTATAAGTGGTATTAGAGGGTAGGTCTACCTCTGATTAGGTTAAAGTTTTTATCTTTAGATGTTTTTATAAAGATTATATGAAGTGTAGATTTGAAGTTGATTCTGAAGTACCTTAAGTGGAAGATATTGTATCTGCTCATGTTGAAGAAAAAATTAAGGTAACTTCCAAGGATCTAAAAAATAGGAAGAAGAGGGAAGAAAAGAGATTTAGGAAAATATCAATTAAAGAAGAAAAGGATAAAAAATCTATTGTCAAAATAGTTGACAATGATCCTTTTGAAGAAACTAGATTAAGTTATGGAGAGTTTATGGAAGTTAAATCTATCAAACTTATTGAATAATTTTACTCTCAATTTGAAAGATATCTGAAGAATATTTCTAAATAATTTATTTCATATATACTTTTTCCTTTAAAGGAGAATTTTGATAATAGAGAATAGCTTAAATTGGAAATTAATATACATTACGATGCACTTGCAATGATATTCAAAAGGTAAAATGATCTCACATAACTCATTGAAGAAAAGGAAATATTTGTGACACTTTTCAATGAAAGTATTTCATTAATTGAAGAAGAATTACAATGTCATGTTTAGGAGATCATGGTAGGTAAACATTTTTTTGGTGAAGTAATCCATGATCTTCAATCATTTTTCAATGTTTCCATGAATTTCATAGATACTCGACTTGAAAATAAAACATGTAAGGTCAAGAAGATTGACATTCTAGTGGAAGAAAAGGCCATGTTGCATGAAGTGTATATTCAAAAGATACAAGCTTGAGAAAAATCACATAAATCTATTATCAATGTAAAAGAAACCAATTTGAAAGTTAAAACCATAAGAATCAAAGACCTTGACAACTCTCTAATTGAAATTAGAAAACAACATGAAGATCTGATTAAAAGAATTAAAATATAATGGGAATGGTCATTATCATTAATCATTTAACAAACCATCATTTATCATTTCCAACCCATCACCCATTACTATTTTCATTTATTCCAACAAAATTCCATGCCAAAAGGAAACTATAACACCACCCAATAACAACTAAATTTTCATGACATAAAATACCACTAAACACATTTTAAAATCCATAAAACCACTTATTTTCTGCCTAAATAGCTATATCATTGCTATCATAACCACACAATATTCCATCCATCACTACTGTATTAATTACCACACCACATGCTCCCAGCCACATCAATCAACCATCACCCTTATAATCATATTGATAAATACCCCATACATAGTATCATGAAAGGGAAAACATATAAGAAATTCACACTAAAACTCCCCCTTAAACATTATTTCATATTAAAGTAGAATTTATAGTTTAAATATAACACTTTAATTATAGATTTCCATACAACCAATTCATTACCTAACTTAAGTGACTAGAAAATAATGAAATGTGATTATAACATATTATTAGTTGTAAGAAATTTCTTTCACAGCATCAATAATAAATCACTTAGCAACAACACCAATAAATCCATAAATATATAAGAAATATTATAGAACTTCACAAATCACATGAAAAATTCCCTCTTCACTTTAATTTTCTTTAGTGTAATTCATTATAGTATTTAGGTTTATCAGTACTATCCATCCAATGGAAACAAAATAACATGATAATTCCACAATTTATACATAATAAAGAAGGAGAAATTTCATGTCCCCAAACTCTACTAAAGATTTAACAAATATTTCATAATAATGAGAAGAATAGGTAAATAAAACATGAGTTAAAACATGAGGGTAATCTAAAAGTCATATGTATGACCATTAACCATTAAAACCAAAACAAAAAAACACAAAAACCAAATCAGTATTGTTGTCACATCCTTACTAAGAAGAAAGTTCAATAAGATAATCAAGATTAAGAGGAAATAAGTTCACCTTAGAGGAGGAGAAGTAGGGAGCCTTATATGCTACGTTGGGAGGGGAAGGTATGACTGCTAGAGGGGGAGGTGCACGGGAGGAACCTCCAACCATTGATAAATGGAGGAGTAGGGTTTGTGGGGAGTAGGGTCGAGCGAAGAGGATGAGAATTAGGGTTTTCAGGTAGGAGGATCCGCAGAAGGGGTTCAAGGGGGAGGATAAGCAGTAGGGATAGCGGCGGAGGTCCGACAACGTGAAGATTGGGGGGAGGTCCAGCAACGCGAAGATCGGGGGGGAGTTGTCGCAGAGGTACAGCACCGCGAGAGCTTTAGGGCGCGATAAACAGAGGACACTGTGCGACTAATTTTATAAAATATGGGACTACGGTTTTATCAGCACTAAAAATCACTGATAAAGGCTACCTTTATCAGTGATAAAATTTTAGCGTTGATAAAGGAATGCTTTATCAGTTATTTTTAGCACTGATAAAGGGTCTCTTTATCAACACTTTTTTAGCACTGATAAAGGTTACCCTTTATAAGCACTAAAATTTTAGCGCTAATATAGGGTTTCTTTATCAGCGCTTTTCTAGTGCTGATACAGGGATTCTTTATCAGCACTTTTTTCTTAGCACTGATTTAAAGTGGTGCTTCCCTTTCCCATTTTTGTAGTAGTGTACCGCCGATGAGGCAGCCCCCTTCTTTTTCCCGGTGTACTGCATCTTGAACACCCTGCCAAGGACATCGCAACACATACAAGATAATTGTGTCATCGTCATCGTGTCACACGGGCCACCGCAAATACAACAACCCCTTCCTAGGTCTCCCTTACTGGCTACATCTTGTTGGAACACCCCTATTGAAATATGTTGTTGCATCCTCTTTATATAGACACCAAGTCCATAATCACCTATTAATGAAGTCAACATCCATTATTCCATCCATTAATATTGAGAATTAAATATTCATTAATGTTGGGAGAAAATCATCAATTAATGGTGATATAAATCTCCCCATTAATAATTTTCCTCTATCATCAATAAATGTGATGAATCCCTCCATTAAGAATTTTCTTCTCTCATTAATAAATTTGATGAATCCCAACACTCACATGAAGAAGGAGGAGGAGGAAGAGAACCTATGGACTACTCTGGTTTTGCAAAGGCAATAAGCTCGCGTGAACCTCTTCACATGAAGGTGATTTTTGTGAACCATAATGGTTATAAGAAATAAAGGATAAGAAGACCCCACACATGCATCTTGTTATATGAAGAATCCTTATTGTCTTGTTAAAATTTTTACACAAAGAAAACATGAGGTGTTATTCTCCTGTTTACATGATCAAGACCCACATCTATTCAGGTTGCGCAAATACAGTGCATACAGCACATGGAAGGCCTTTTATTCCTACATGCATACATGTGATTATCAAACACATGATCATGTGAAGAATAACTTGAGATACATCAAACAAGAATAAATGATAAATTGAGGAAGTAGAAAACTTGAAATGCATTGATAAATATTCAAGTTGACCATTCTAGTATAAATAAGTGATATGTAGTGGAAGTTTCATATTCCACTTATTAAAGAGAACTAGGTCGATTTCAAAAGAATATTTTTGATTCGTTGGTAGTTGAAAACCTTAGTTGAGGAATAAGATTATCTAGTTGATGAAAATGCATCCAAAAAATGATACATATCATTTATTAAATATTCTTAAAGAATTGGTGGTTCCATTATAAACAATCCCATTGAAGACTGGTGGTAACGGTACAAATAACACCACTCACTCAAGAGAATTGATCAGTCTTTCATAAACATTGTGTTCCAATTCTAGGAAGTTGTAATCACCAAAAAAATAGTGATAATAAAATCCATGAAACAACCACAGGTTGATCATGGAAAGGAGTAGGTTTTAGTACTAAACCTTGTAAAAATATATTTGTGTTGTTTTCTCTTTTTTTATCTACATTGCATGTGTATGTAATTATTGAGAGCGCACAATAGATACATTCCTATTAACCAAGGTAGAGGTTTGAGAGTAAGAGGGTATAATTGAAAAGAATGTAAAATTAAGTAAAGGTATGGTATACTAATTCACCCCCCTCTTAGTGTCCCTTCACAATCCATCTGGGCTCTATAAGTGGTATTAGAGGGTAGGTATACCTCTGATTAGGTTAAAGTTTTTATCTTTAGTTGTTTTTATAAAGATTATATGAAGTGTAGATTTGAATTTTATTCTGAAGTACCTTAAGTGGAAGACATTGTATCTGCTCATGTTGGAGAAAAAATTAAGGTAACTTCCAAGTCTCTAAAAAATAGGAAGAAGAGGGAAGCAAAGAAATTTAGGAAAATATCAATGAAAGAAGAAAAGGATAAAAAATATCTTGTAAAAAAAGTTGACAATGATCCTTTTGAAGAAACTAGATCAAGTTATGGAGAGTTTATGGAAGTTAAATCTATCAAACTTATTGAATACTTTTACTCTCAATTTGAAAGATATGTGAATAATGTTTCTAAAGAATTTATTTCATATATACTTTTTCCTTTAAAGGAGATTTTTTATAATAGAGAATAGATTAAAGTGGAAATTAATATACAGTATGATGCACTTGCAAAGATATTCAAAAGGTGAAATGATCTCATATAACTCATTGAAGAAAAGGAAATATTTGTGACACTTTTCAATGAAAGGATTTCATTAATTGAAGAAGAATTACAATGTTATGTTTAGGAGATCATGGATGGTAAACATTTTTTTGGTGAAGTAATCCATGATCTTCAATCATTTTTCAAAGTTTCCATGAATTTCATAGATACTCAACTTGAAAATAAAACATGTAAGGTCAAGGAGATTGACATTCTAGTGGAAAAAAATTCCATGTTGCATGAAGTGTATATTCAAAAGATACAAGATTGAGAAAAATCATATAAAGCTATTATCAGTGTCAAAGAAACCCATTTGAAAGTTAAAACCATAAGAATCAAAGACCTTGACAACTCTCTAATTGAAAGTATAAAACAACATGAAGATTGGATTAAAATAATGAAAATCTAATGGGAATGTAGACTGAAATCAATTAAAAATGAGAAGTTTTACCTCAGTGTGAAATTTCTTGAACTAGATGTAAAATTAATAAATTTCAAGGAGAGAAATGTTGTAACTTCCCAAGATTCTGAGAAGAGTAACTCTTCCACCCAAACATATATAGTCAACCTCCAAGAAGGTATGTGGCTATAAAAACTACTATAAAACTCATGTATATAAAGAGAATCATATTGGTGAAAAGAAGAGCTCAATATCATTTGTTTATTAACCTTTTACAAGATCATGTCAACCAAGAAAAGATGCTTCTATTGTGGAAAGAGAGGTCATACCATGGACCACTGAAAACATGCCATATAAATGAATACGTGAAATATAAAATCCAAAAAAGACTCAATCTATGAGAGAAACAAGAATATAGGATTGAAGACATTCCTGAATAAGACTTCGATAATTTACCCAGTAAAGGTAACTTAAAAACAATGAAGAAACCATATGGAATATCCAAAGAGGAATATGTTAATAAGGAATGCCTCGTTATTTTTTCATATCAACTGCAAGAAGCTAAAGAAATGAAAAAAAGTTGAAGATAAATAATTGGGTAGAGAAAAGGAAAAGGGAAAATATAATTTTTCATGAAGAAGAATTTGGATTTCATGAGAGGTTGTCAACAAAAGAAAAATCAAGTGACTCATAAAAATTTTGTGGAAGGTGAAATCAAACTCGAAATAATGCTATAAATTTCATGACTCTTATACCTACTCAAAATAAGATGATAAAGATAGAAAAACAAGCATCAAGGGAAACCATTACACTATTTGCATATGTAAAGATAAATAATCCATAAAAGATGAAGGTAAATCAAAGAAAATTTCCTATGCTATTAAAGAAATATTAGAATGTGACATCTAAAGGAGACACAAGCATGAAGAGTATCAGACAATTTTGAGTGACAAAAAAGGGAGTCTCTGGGTTGAGAATAAATTCTCAACCCTATTTCTTTTATTAATCTCATAAGTGTTCCACCTTATTCCATTATTTTTTTATAGTATTTGTGTGCTTATATTTCAGGGAATTGAAGGTGAAGTTCATTTTTAAGAACAAAGTGGAAGACAAAAGGATGGAATGATTATTCAGTATTTGATAAAAACTTGAATTGTTCCACAATGGTGGATCATCAACATCTGGAAGACAATCTTATGAAACTATCCACTAGGTAGAATGAAGGGAGTACGCCCCTTGAAGGGGAGAAAACATAAAGGAGATGCTCCCTGATGGCTATTAAGCATGTCGGCCCCGAGTTTGAATATTTGGGGAGGCGAGATTAAATCCCTCTCGGGTAGGGGACAGTACCTGATACTCAGCTCAGTTGAGTGGCCCAGTTGAGTAGCCCAGTTGAGCGCAGTCCCGAGTTAATGGGTTGTTGGGTATCTGGTCCATTGTTGGGAGCGTCACGGTTCCAACAAGAAGGGACATTGACTTTAAGGAAATGGTATTGAAAACAAATCCAAATGGGTTGATTGAAAATCTCATGTGGATGGTTGTGATTATGGTTATATTTGTTGTCAATATATAAAAAAGAATCAAAATTCAATGTATGATGAAGTCCTCTATGATTAGTAACTAATCATGGATATAGAATGATGGGAAGAGTTTAAGAACTGTTGAAAAAGGCTGGTGGTGATACTTGTAGAATTGTTATGGATTTCTTGGATCTCATTTATAAAGACAATTCTCTATAATTGGTGTTGATGCCTAGAGAATTGTTATGGTTTCTCCAAGGTTGCTGGTTGGAAGCTGCATGCTACACCCAAAGTCAGGCCATCTCCGGTGATTATTACCAGGCCATGAAAAAATATTTCTATAACTTCCTGAACCCATGCATACAATCTCCATCTTGTATACATGTGTTAAATCGAGAACTCATTTCTACCGAACGTAAACAAACTTGCTGGCGGCAATTCGAGCAGTTGGTCACCATGGATGAGTTCATGATTTCGGGATAAAAGGATCAGGCGATCATCATCCCATGCACGTGAAAAGGTGCAATGAGAACTCCCATAAGAAAGAACGCTGAAGTTTGAAGGTTATCCGCACTTAACGATCTGTTTGGTGAAACAGAATTTCGGATGAATTAAATGTCGATATTATTGCACATGTGTGATCGAAATGGTCATGCATGCAGCTTCGCATTTCATGCATGAAAATTGAATGAAGATATGATTATATCGCATGAATAATGATGACCCGAAACTGTGTGAAGAAAGAGGTAACCCGATCCTTCGGGTATTTTAAATGAGTCTTGACGTGCCTTGAATATCAGGGGCATGCGGGGAAAGAATTTCCTATATAAACAGAGGCTTAGCGGTGATTTTGATATCTGTGTTGTTTGAATTATCAAGAAAAAGCTTTCTTCTGAAAAATAAAGCAACCGCACAAATACAATGAGGATCTGTGGAAACTTCTCTTGCGAAGAAGAAGGAGAAGGAGAACCCGCAGACTACTCTGCTTTTGCGAAGGCTGCAAGCTTGCATGAAACTCTTCATGCGAAGGTGATTTTCATAAACCAAACTGGTTACACGAAAGAAAGAAGAAGGCCCCACATTTATTCTCCTATTTACATGATCAAGACCCACATTTATTCAGGTCGCGCAAAGATAATGCATGTAGCACATGGAAGGCCTTGCATGCCTACATGCATGCATGTGATTATCAAACACATGACCACGTGAATAATCATTTGAGATACATCAAACAAGAATAAATGATAAATCTAGGAATAAGACAACTTGCAAGTGTTGATAAATCTTTAAGTTGATCATTCTGATATAAAGAAGTGAGTTGAAGTGGAAGTTGCATCTTCCACTTATTAAAGAGAACCAGGACAATGTGCAAAGAATATTATTGATTCATTGGTAGTATAAGGCCTCATATGAGAAAAAATTATCTAGTTGATGCAAAGGCATCCACTGTAGATGATACATCTTGGTTATTAAATATTCTAAAAGAACTAATGGTCCCAGTATAAACAACACCATTGAAGACTGGTGCTACCATTATAAATAACCCTACTCGCTCAAGAAAATTGATCAATCCTGCATAAAAAATTTGTGACAATTCTAGGAACTTGTAATCACTATAAAATTATATTGATAAAAATATCTATGAAACAACCATAGGTTGATCACGATAAGGAGTGGATCTTAGTACAGAACCTTGTGAAAATATTTGTGTGTTGTCTCTTTTATTTTCTAGTGAATATGTATGTTGTTAAGAGCACAAAAAAGATACATTCCTCTTAACTAGGGAAGATTTTAGAGATTAAGAGGGGCTAATTTAAAATAAATTAAAAGTTAGTTAAAGTTAGGTACACCGATTCACCCCCCTCTGTGTGTCCTTGCATGATCCATCTTGGTTCTACAAGGGTGTTTCCAAAAGCTTGGGAGGAGCTTATTGAGAGCTTGGGGGAACCTTGGGATGGCTCTAGAGAGAAAAGGGTTGAGTATAATCATTATACAATGGTTTTTAGTAAAGATTAATGGAATCTTGGGTGGTTTTATATAGGAAAAGAGAGGGGAGTTCTTTATTATTTTCCAAACTTAGATTTCAGACTCTATATAATAAAGTAATAAAAACCACAAGCCTTCCCATAGTTTTTTCCATGGTTTTTGGAAAATAGGATTGGTTTTAATTATTTTTTAAGTCCATGAACTGAGTACATTAAAATAATACCCTTAGTTATGTAGAAGTGATACATGTTTATAAAGAATTGATTTTAAAACCATAAAATATAATATACGTATTGGATAATTCATAAAGGGTTTATAAAATTCATAAAATAAACTCGAAAACACATTATTTTAAATGGTAAATATATATTTTTTCATGGATACCTTTTAGGGAATATATTACATCACTTTTGGGTCATTATGATGTCATAATACAGATCGCATATTTATATCGTATTTAATTTTTACCCAAAAAAATCGACTATCTCAGAAAATAATGAAAAATTAACCATTGGATAATTTTGAAATTATAATTCCAAAAATAATATTTATTTTATCTTAATAATTCTCTAAATATGTTAAATTTAACTTTTAAATTAAATTCACCATTTATTGAAAAATACTGGTTTTTTATAATAACAGTTTTTTGACCCATAAAAAAATACATTTTCACTTTGGAAAATTATATTATCATTTATATTTAATTTATACTGTTTCATTATAATGCTTTATTAAAATATAATTTATTTCAATAATTCATGATTTCATCAAAAGTAATGTCTTAATTGAAATTGCATATTACCAAAAAATACAATTCAAGTCCTATTGTAGTAAAATCTAATTTGTATACAACTCGTTACTTAATCATTTATGAAGTATAAAAAATAAGGAATAAATATAATAATTATTAAATAGAATACATATTCATATAGTTGGGGTTGAGATACTTAGATATTTATTACACTAGCGAACTCTCTAAGGGTAAGGTGTGTGACATTGAGATTCTCATGGGGGGTTTGGTGAACATGGTTTCGGTTGTGATCTCGATGATCTTGAAATTATCCCATAAATGGTTTTATTCATGATATAATTATTAGATCTCATCTTGGGATTATTCAAGGTCAAGTCATAGTGATTATATCACCCTTGGAATCTTCAATTAATGGGATTCATAGGTTATGATGCTATTAGATGATGCCATTTCTTCTTTTGTCTATGTCAATATGACTTTATCATAACCCTTAATATATACTAATCATATGATAATTGTTCAATGGATATATTATCAATGGTTATGATGCTTAATGATATTTTAAATCTGATAGGATACAATGTAAAATGGTCTAATATAACCAAAGTAGTGCATGCGTTTTTTATATTTACATTACATAAATATGGAACTTATTCATTTAAAAAAGGAATTTCATTTATAAAAGTTTGGATAATTTCATTATTCTCCATTAATTATTTTCACCCTTGAAATATTCATTTTATACACTAAAATAGATTGGGGTTCTTCTGTTTCATTTCCTCTTTTGGTTCCCATGTTGATTCTTCAAACCTATGGTTACACCACAACACTTTGACCAGGTGAGTTGTCTTGTTTCATAAAACTTTGTCTCTACGATCAAAAACCTTCATCACTTTCTCCTCATATGAAAGATCATCCTATAATGGTACCATCTATGGATTTGGTACATGTGAGGGGTCTGGTATGTGCTTCCTTAATAGGGATACATGTAACACATCATGTACTTGAGATAGGTTATATAGGAGTGATAGTCAATGTGTCCTCACTATGATGCAATCAAGGATCTCAAAGGGGTCGATGTATCTAGGACTAAGCTAACTATTATTCCCAAACCTCGTGAATTTATTCTATGGAGATATATTTAGGAACTCTTTATGTCTAACCTCAAACTCTATATTTTTGCTCTATTTTCTACATAGATTTTATATCCACTTTGTGATGATTTCATATGTGGCTGAATATTTTGAACCTTTTCGGTCATCCCTTGGACAAGATCAAGTCCCATAATCTTCCACTCTCCAACATTACCCCAGCATGTCGAACCTGAAACCTCTTCCCATAAAGAGCCTCGTAAGGATCCATTTGAATTCTAGAATAGAAATTGTTGTTATATGAGAACTCCGATATGGGAAGGTGTTGGTCCCAATATCCTTGGAAATCTATTGAACATGATCTCAGTATATCTTCTCGAGTTTGAATGGTCCTTTCAGACTAAACATTCATATGAGGGTGAAATGTAGTGTCACTCCATATAGTCTTACTACTTTCGTTATTTATATCATAGAGAGTTGGTCAAGATAGAAATATTCTTTGATAGTAATTAAATAAACCAACTTTGTAAGGAGATCACTGTCACCCAAATGGAATTATTACCTTTAGGTGTCTTATAGAGTCCTATAACAAAATACATGGTTATGTTTTCCCCTTTAAAAAATTGTATGGTAAATGGTTGCATCATGACCTTATAATTATATCATCTAGTATTGACTTTTTATCATACCAATCATTGAGATACAAACTCCACAATCTCTCTATTCATGTTATCCCACCAAAATTTTTACTTCAAATACCTATATATCTTGATGTTTCTAAGATGAATGTAGAAGGATAATCTATACACATCATACAGAATTTCCCTCTTTAGTTTTGGTTTTTATGGTACACATATCTGGGTTCCAAGCTTTATTACTCCAACTTCAGCAAAGTTTTGCCCCAGGATATTCACTAATTTCTTCTCTAGAAACTCATCATCTTTCTGGGCCTCATTGATCCTCTCAAGAATAGATGTTTGAGCAGTTTTTTAAGAAAGGTATGATGAAGATCCTTTTCTTATTATAATATCCATCCTTTTAATTTCCATTAATACTGGATCCCTTGTAATCCTTATCATGGATAGAGTTACGGGGTCTTTTTTACTAAGAGCATCTTCCACTTTTTTCTTTCCCAGGATGGTAATGGATTGAACAATCAAAATATTTAATCATCTCTAATGGCCTCTATTGGTGAATATTAAGCTCATTTTGTGTGAATATATACTTGAGGTTTTTATGGTCTATATATATATCACATTTCTTCACATAGAGATAATTTTACAAAATCTTTAATGTTAACATCACTACAGCCAATCCTAGATCATGAGTTGGGTAGTTCTTCTCATTGATATTTAGTTGGTACGATGCATAGGCTATCACTTTCTCATTTTTCATGAGTACACAACCTAATAACTTTTTAGATACATCAAAATATATCACAAATACTTCTCCATTAGTGGGTAATGTGAGTACAGGTGTAGTGATTAGCCTCTTCTTCATCTCTTTAAAACTTTCCTCACATTCATCATTCTAGAAAAACATGATTCTTTTCTATGTTATTTTGGTTATGGGGGTTGAAAATAATGATAATTTTCTCACAAATTGATGATAATACCTAGTTAATCTAAGGAAACTGTATATTTCCATTACAGAGGTTAGTTTAGGCCACTCTCCAATCATCTCCATTTTTTAATGGTGCGATCACGCCAGTATTAATACACCGAATCCCCTTAGAACTCTCCAGTTAATAGTTCTTGGGATAGAGTACTACTAGGATGGGTGACCTCTTGGGAAGTAATCATGTTGCACCCTTTTAATTTATTAATTCTTGAAGTCTGTTTGGGTTCCCCCCCTTCATCCCCTAAAAGGGGGCTTTCTTTTTATAATAAAAAATTTTTAAGGCCTTCGGGCCGTTTGATGATATCCATTTTTTATGGATCTAAATATATACCTTTTTTGGTAATGACATGACTCGGGATTATTACTTGGTTCTAGTATAATTTTGATTTACCAATCATTTAGGAGGAATACCATATAATTTTTTTTGAAAGACATCAACATATTATCTTACAATGTAATGTCATCAAGGATGATATTTTTTTTAGTCACAGTAGTTTCAAAAATATACGCTTTCTCATAAGACAATAATATTAATTCTTGAGATGATGACACCAAAGGAGATTCTCATCCTCTTTTCACTTGTCTAGAATAAGAGGATGATTTGTGATACAGAGGGTGATTTCTTTCTCTCAAAAATTTATTTTGGATTTATATAAGTAAATCAAATACATAACTAGAAAAGGATTGATTTTTTCTAAATGGAGTATCATAAGGTTCATTGTGAAGTTCAATACATAAATTTTGATAGGGGGGATTTATATACTTGTGATGAAATAATTTCCCCATTTTCTATTTTAATCAATAGATTTACTTCCGTGTTTTGTGGTGGTGTTTGAATATTTATAATAAACTTACATCATATGAAAGAATGTGTATAACCATGGATGATAACCCTACCTTTAATTATTTGATTCTCATTCTAATCATTTACTTCATAAAAAGTAGACTTAGGGATAATAATTTTTAAACTATTAAACACATAAATGGTAAACCATGAACATTAAAGGGATAACTCATAAATAACATATATTTCCTAACCTATGAATTTCTAGGCTACAATAAAAGTTATCCATGATCTATTTCCTAATATAAAATCTTATGTACATTTATATTCCCTTAATAATGGTTCATAACGAGCTTGTGAATTTACCAAATCATATCTCCTGAGATTTTCAAACTAAGTTTTTAGAAAGTCCCATTTTTATGTACCATGTGATGATCGATTCTATCTCAATACACCCTTTTGGGGTTATTACCCCTAAGTACCTCTCTACCAGATCCACATTCACTTATAATATCCATATGAGGATGTATTTTCTTGGAAACCAATTACTCTATACTTTACCAAATGTTAGGAATGTTTTCTTATGTTTGGTATTATACCTAAGGATTTTACTAGATTTTTCTAATCTTAATCTCAAAAATAACTAGACTTTTCTTTGATACCAACTATGACAACCCTTGTCTTTAATACACTTTATTTCTTGATTTATTAAATAAAATCACACTTATTATAACCTAGAAGATCAAGAAGCCTAGTGTATTTGGGATATTAGGTATATAGCACATCAAATTGATACATGGATACAAAAACATTATTAAAAAATCTCTTAACATGATTTTAATATTTCATTGCTCATTTAAAACTGTACGAAATAACCTGGGGACATACATAAGAAATGGGTGAGATATAAATCCCAATAAGGGAATAAACAAATAATCACTACCACAAAAATGGTTTTTCGCAGTGCTACCCTTTATCAGTGCTTTTTTAGTAGTGATAATAAAGGAGGGTCTTTATCAGTGCTTTTTTTATTAGTGCTAATAAAGGGTATATTTCAAAAAGTATATTTCATTAAAAATAATATATTGATATATAAATATATAAATATATTTATATAAATATAAATATAATATTTATCTTTTAAATATGTTTTAGATAAGTATAAATAGGAATTTACACTTAATATATAAGATATCTAGTGAAAATGGTTTATAAAATATTTTAAAAATATTATTAATTAATAATTTGGTAATTATTATCTATTAATATCCATTTAATAACAATTTTAAGACAAAAAACAAAAAAATTAATAAAAGATCTAAAATAAATTGAAAACATAACTCAAAATTCAAACGAACATAAATTTTTATCAGGGTGTTTGTTTGGGCTCTACCACATAAATCAAAGCTTGCGATGAGCTCTGCACCTTGGTTACTGAGGGTAAACCCTCTGTCATGTTTTTCAAGGCTAAAAAGGACCAAAATACCTCCAAAACTGATATTTTAGTTTGGGTACCCCAATGTTTTAACATTCAATGGAATTTTAGCCTTGTTTAAGGGGGTATTTTTTCCATTTCTCAATGGGGACTGAATTTATTCCATGGTATTACATTCATATTGATATTATAGCTTTGAAATTTTATCATTTTTCAAAATGTACTATTATATATAATCAAATATATAACAATATATATATATATATATTATTCACACATAAAAATTTAATTTTATAAATAAATAATTAAACATATTTACATATAAAATATATTTCTCAATATATAAGCCTTGTCTAAATAAAAAATAATATCTTTTATTTAAAATACAAATATATGAATATTTATATACCTATATAGTGTGTGTGTGTGTGTCTGTATTTGTGTGTGTTTGTATTAACAAACTGATATACATTATCTATATATTCTAACATATGTATATGCATATTAATATATAATATTTGTAAATATATATAAATATGTATAATTATACTTACAGATACATATATATAATATGTGTGTGTGTGTGTGTGTGTATTGTATATATGTATTTTTTTTATTTATTTATCAACACACACAAAAACATGTTTTATAAATGTATTTAAAACTGATCTTATAAATATATATTAATATATGAATAAATGTATAGATAAAAAAATATAACTAAATATATATAAATAAATAAATGAAAATATGTGTTAATATATGAATAAATATATAAATATATAAATATATAAATATATAAATATAAATAACTATATATATTAATATATGAATAAATATATAAATATAACTGTAAATGTATATATATTAATATAAATATATATATTAATATACCAATAAATATAACAATATATATATATATATCATTAAATAGAGAACAAAGCAATATGGAGGAGTGGTAAAGGGTCCAGGTGCATATAGGGGAGGTCTCGAGTTTGAATCCTGGGGGAAGTAGGGGCGCACACATGAATGAAATTGGGGGTAGTGTTGTTAAAGGGTGGGGGTGGCTTGGGCATGCAGGTAGGGTTGGATGGGGCATGTGGGAAGGGGTGGGGGATTCACACAGTGATGTTGAAAGGGGGTCCAACGCTGTTAAAACACTCCTATTTGAAGAAATATTTCTTGATTTTTTTTTAAATTTTTTAACTTTTATCAGTGCTAAAAAATGCATTGATAAAGGACCATTTTATTAAAAAAATTAGTGTTGATAAAAGGGGTATTCATCAGCATCTTTTTAGCACTGATAAAAGGCACCCCTCCCCTTTAATAGCACCTCAATTATCAGCGTTTTTTTAGTTCTAATAAAACTCTGTTTTGTAGTAGTGAATAACATGATGAAAGTATTAAATTTTAGTCAATAGTAATTTCAATGGTACATAAAAGGGATGATAATCATAATATTGAATAGTGATTCATGATACAACATGATATCACAAAGTCAACATGGGAATGTGGAAACAACATTAAACATTGAATCATAGGCCAAGGATAACTGGCAAGACGTCGTAGCATGGTTAAAAATTCATATAATGAATTAAGTTTACTCCTTAATACCATACATGATGTATCATGAAACTAAAACATTACCCAATTAATTGGATCTCTATATAATTCTGGGTGCACCCATCGCTTTCATATCATGTACATGCATAAGTGTGCCACATAGATCATTCAACATAGGATCACATTTCATCATATTTAATCCCATGATTAATGAGTTTGAAATAAATACGTGGAATTACAAAATAAAATAAGGATATGTATGTCTAAGTGAATACCCTTGAGTATAAATGGCTATGGTATTCACAATACAAAGGTTTGGCATGGAAAAATTGTAGGATAATTTTGGTGGCATAATGGGGGTACATAATGAATCATAGGAGGACTTAATGAGAGTGAAATGGGTATATCATTGTTTGGAAATAATAAGGGAAGTAATAGGGATATGTAATAATATAATAAAACTTGAAAATTTAATAATTAAAAGTCTTAATACAAAAAGTTTCGTGAATAAAAGTTTGGAATTGAAAATCACAAGATAATTTCTACAACATAACAGGGGTACATAATGAATCATGGGAGGAATTAATGAGAGATAAAGGGGTATATCATAAATTTTAAATAATAATGAAAGTAATAAGGATGTATAAAATCATATCCCATCAACAATAATTATAATAAAAAAGGAATTACATAAATAAGGTTCTTGAATAAAGAGGAGGAGAGGATCCCTTGCCTTGAGAGAGTGTTTCCAAAAGATTTAGAAGATCTTATTGATAGCTTAGGGGAACCTTGAGAGGTATCTAGAGAGTAAAGGGAAGATTATAGTCATGATACAATGGTTTTAAGTGAATAGTAATGGAATATTGGGTGGTTTTATATAGAAAAGATAGGGGAATTCTTTATTATTTTCCAAATATAGGTTTTGGACTCTATATAATAAAGTAATCAAAACCATAAAAATTTACATGATTTTAGCCCATAGTTTCTCCAAAAGAGGAGTGGTTTTAATTATTTCATAATTATATGAATCTATAAAATTAAAATAATACCCTTGGTAATGTAGAGGTGAGTCATGTTTATAAAGAATTGTCTCTAAAACATTAAAATATAATATAGCTTTTGGAGGATTCATAAATGGTTTATAAAATTAATCAAATAAACTAAAAAACAAATTATTTTAAGGTTAAATATATATTTTTTCATTTATAACTTTTATAGAATATATTAAATCACTCTTGGGTCATTATGATGTCATAATACATGTCATATCTTTATACCCTATTTAACTTTTATCAAAAAATTCGACTGTATCATAAAATTATGAAAGAATCACCGTTGGATAATTTTGACATGATGATTCCAAAAATATTTATCTTTTTATAAAAATAATCCTCTAATTATGATAAATTAAACTTTTAAATTAAATTCATTTTTTATTGAAAAATACTGGGTTTTTTACAATAATAGTTTTCAGACCCTTATAAAAATTACATTTTTACTTTGTAAAATTACATTATCATTTATATTTAATTTATACTATTTCATTATAATATTTTATTAAAATATCATATATTTTAATAATTAATTATTTCATCAAAAGCAATGTTTTAATTGAAATTGTGTATTATCGAAAAATACAATTTGAGTTTTGTTGTATTAAAATACGCTTTTTATCAAACTAATTACTTAATCATTTATAAATTATAAAAAATAAGGAATAAATATAATAATTATTGAAAATAATACATATTCATACTATTATGTATGAGGTACATAACCCTTTATTACACAATTTAACACTTTAAGGGTAAGGTTTGCGACGGTGAGATTCTGATTATGTGGTTCGATGAACATAGTTTGGGTCATGATCTTGATGATCTTGAACTTCTCTTATAAATGATTTTGCTCATGATTTAGTTATTGGATATCATCTTGGGATTGTTCAAGGGAAAATAACAGTGATGCTATCTTCCTTAGAAGCACTGATAAATGGGCTTCATAGGATACGATCTTACCGGTTGAGGTCGTCACTCCTTTTTTCTGTGTTAGTAGGACTTTATCATAACCCTTAATATATATTAATCATATTATCACTATTCAATGCAAATATTATTAGTGGTTGAGATGCTTAAGGGTATTTTGAGTCTGATAGTATACATATTATAAAGGTCCAATATAACCAAAGTAATTCATGTTTTTTCTATATTTACATTACATTAATAAGGCACTTAATAATTTAAAAAAGGAATTTTATATATATAATTTCGGGTCATTACAGATTGTCTCATACTTCTACATGGGATAGGCTTGAAAAATTCCAAAAAACCCTACTCCTATAGAATATCAAGGTATCTTTCCCATGGCCATTGATCTACAACATTGTTGGATGTTCTAAAAGGAAGGTTTGACTCAGGGGAAGTCCACTCCACACCATTACTTTGATATCAATGGTGGGTCTCATGATCAAAAACCACATGGGATTGTATCACAAATTTTTTTTCATGGTCTCCATAGAGCTATAATACCTCGGTGAGGCTTCCACCCCTAATAGTTCCACTCCCAGGTCAATAGATCTATAAGATACACCTCCTCCCTCTAATCCTCATGTTTTAAATGACGAAAGGATCTGGACGAATCCCCTCCATTATTTGAAGAGAGTGTCTCTAGAATGGTCAATCAGCTAACCTAGGTAAATCTCATCACAAGGTAATACATGATATCGATGTTAATTAGTGTGGTCATGTCTCCGAAGCAGCAATAATAGTATGTGGTTTTCTTGAAACAACATGATGATATGTTCACCTATAGCTGCAAAGAAATTACAGGGCTCAATCCCCCAGTTTTCATTCATCGCATTGGCCTCCTAGTAGGACACCATGGGTTCAAACAACCTCCCAATAAGATTCACCCTTCCCATAGTTCCATGTTCAAGGCCAAAGTTGAAAATATAATCAAGGTTAACTTCATCATATAGGTTATTTGCTCCAATTGGAAGTATAAAATTATCCTAATTAGGAATATGAATGGACAGATCAGATTCTACATCAACTTCAGGGGCTTTAATCACCATTTTTTGAAGGATAACTTTCCCCTTTTGATAATGAATCTATTAATTGTCATGAAATCTATTTTATTGGACCTATCCTTTATGTATAGATATTCTGTGTATAACCAAATTTTTATGTCCCCCAAGGATGAGGAATCCACCACTTTAAAAGAACCCCAAGGAACCTTCTACTACTGAGTGATTCCATTCGATTTGAAGAATTATATAGATAACTACCATCATTTCATGAACCATATCCTCAAGATGATACTTAGGTTATGGTTATAGTGATTCATCGATGATTTTGTGGTAAAATATCACTGGTGTTAAGACCATATTAAGGATATTGAAAAGGTATTCGACTTCCTCCACTACTATCACCTGAAAATAAACCCCTTGAAGTGCGTGTTTGGGGTTAAATCTATAAAGTTTCACATATTAATTTATAGGTATAGAGGAATTTATATTGATCTATATATGATCAAATCTATCATTAATATTCCTCCTCCATGAAATATTCAAGAGTTGTGAGGACTCCAAGGCCATTTGGCCTATATCGACCAATTCGTAAAAAATCAGGCCAACAAGTGTAATCCCTTTTCAAGACTCGTGAAGCAAGAAACCATCTAATAGTGGTATGAAGACTTCTAGAATTAATTTTATGACATTAAATAGTATCTTCTACATCCTTCATTCTTGATATTTAATGTCCTAATGAAGTCTCTATTTCTTTATGTGACCGCCCTAGAATGGTCCCTTAGAGCCCTCCAAGATCATAAGAACAATGAGGGTAGTGAAAATATCATTTATTATCTAAATCATATTCTCATGAAAATATATAAAAGATATTATCTCATTGATAATATTTTCCTCTCCCTATTATTGGTAGTTCAAAAGTTATGAAACTACTAGTGCCACGATATAGAACTAGTATCCCACATCAATCCACTAAAGTAAATTATCAACTATCCCATAATGATAAGTTAACTAGAAAATTGGGATATGATTGTATAAAATTTCAACATTAGTTTCATCCCCCCAAAATCAATCAATGTCTAATCATTGGAAAATATTCTGGTTACACATTTGACCCTTGAGAAACTACCTTGGGATGTTGACTTCCCAAATGATGCCATCCTCTATGTGGATCAAACTGTGGCATGTTAGAAAATTAATTTTTATGGTTCATCTCATATCTTGATTGTAATAAGTATTAATAACCCCAAATTCAATAGTTTGGGCCTTGGTATTGTCTTCATCACTCCCAAACAATCCATCTTTCCTTACTCATTCTTGTTTTAGGAAGGTTGCACCAACAACAAGGTTGAGTTCTACGCTATTATCATTGGCCTTGAGTTATCCCTCGAGATCGACATCCCCCACATACATGTGAAGGGATACTATAATAAATTCATTAATAATATAAATGGTGAATATCTTTTAAAGAAAAAAGAACATGCTCCCCTACTTGAGCAGACTCATGAGTTGATGGTCCAGTTCCCTTCCTGGCCAGAGGTCACTCATGTTCCCTGATCATGAAATGACTAAGTTGATGCCTTGGAAATCATGGAAACATCTCCTGTAGAGACTGAACAATATGACTCAGTTATTCATGTGGAATATCTAAGGGTAATCTCCCCCATCTCCTCTGACAATGAATATTTATAGGTAAATCAATTGGTGGTTGGAACTTCTATATTTGGGGCCCTCAAATTCCCTAAAGATCAAATAATCACCCAATTAGATGATTCCCTTCATTTTGTATCTCCCACATGGAACTCTCCCACCATAATGAGTCAAGAATGAGAATATTCATAGGCATGTAGTGAAATTTATTCTCTAGGATGGACCCATCCTTGAGAATACCATTTACAAGTGTAGATTCCATAAAATACTCCTTCATTACATCCAAGGGAAGGATATTTCTTGAGTCATGTAGAAGGTCCATGTTGGGTCATGTGGTACCCATCAAGTATGATTGATGATTTATCACTAGATATAGAGGTTGGGTTACTTCTATCCCACCATGGTTTGTGACTATATCAAATTCAACAAAATGTTTCATGAATGGTAGATCCATGAAAACTTTTTGCATCATCCACTAGAGATCATTCATGACACCAAGTACTCATAGACCTTTACCATATGGGGATGTTGTGATCCACTACCCACTAGTAGTATCTCAATAGTTCAGGTTCATTCAAACTTATATAGGCTTATTTTTAAACTAGTTTAAGGCCATCCCCCTCAAATAGGTCAAGGTCTATTCTGTGATTGTGGTTGTGAAGTCCCATATAATCTATCGATTTGGGATTCCTCACATCATTCTCACACAAAATGCCACAAAATTTCTAGATTATAAGCTAAATTTTTTTTACACCAAGTAAAACATATGATCTAACCACACTTTCCTATACCACATGTGGGAAAGGGAAGATCGAGTAATTAAATAAAAACCTATCTAACATCCTAAAAAATATGATAGACCGGAATAAGAATAGTTGGCATAATGATCTCCCTATCCCTCTCGGTATATTGTAAGATAGCTCAAAATTATACCTAGTCAACCCCATACTCCCTAGTGTATGGGATGGAAATAGTTATAACTATAGAGGTTTATATTTCATCACTCTGGATAGTTGTTTACAATCAGTAGATGCCAGATAAGAGAGAAAAGGTCTTTTTGGATGAGTTTGAATCCCTCAAAGAAAATAGGGTCCCAATATTACATAACCTATAAATGCATCAGAACCAGGAGGTGTGGTCATTCAATAAAAAAATCTTCCCCATTCCATCCTTTAAGTTGATATAGTAATGGCTCTTAGGACACCCATGATACTCGGAAAGAAGCCTCTAAAACTAGAACCAAAATGGGAAGGACCTTACATCTTTAATAATGTCTACTCTAATGATGTATACTCATTGATCACCATGGATGGGGAGTACATTGCACCTCATACCAACACCAGGTTCCTCAAGCAGTACTTCACATAAACACATTGTCTGAGTTGTATGACTTTAAAATACAAATACCAACATCTTAGTCATGTGACATTAAACTATACGACAAAATATTCAACACATGACATTAAATTATATCCTTACCCTATGTGATAAACATGGGATGCCTCAAATGACAAATATGAGATAATACAAAGTATGAGTTTTATGAATTTAAATTAAATATCCAAAATTCCTAGTCATATGACATTGAAATGTATGAAAAACTCCTCAACACGTGATGTTAAACTATATTCTTAACCTATGTGATAAACATGGGATTCATTATACGATAAATATGATATGATCTAAAGTATGAGTTATACAATCTTAAACTATAGTAGAAAATATCCCTATTGCATGAAATGAAACTACAAGATACTTTGGGTCCTCACTAGAGAGTATGCCACCCTTTCAGTGTTGGTCTCCCATGACATCGTGTTCTAGAACTACATGTAGCTTGATTCCCAATTTTTTGGGATATGTAGTGATTCCTAGGCCCCCTATATTTTGGCCCAACCGCAAATTCACCCCCTTAAGGGTGAGATCATCTTCAACTGCATTAGGAATCATGGCCTCTATTTAGGCATGGTCTCCTATCTATAGCTAGTGAATCCACTCCACCCTCTCTATAGGTCCAATTCCTAGTATCATGATGCAAAACTATAAGAAATCATTATATATACATGATGTTAAACTAAATTATACCCTATGTGAAAAGAATAGGATGCCTCCTATGACAATAACAATATGCCTTATGTTTCAAGTATAAAATTCCTCATGTAATGGTCATGAGACAATCCCAAGCAGTCCTCCTAGTCCTCCTCCTGAGGTGTAAGACTCAATCATATTCCACTAACATGTCAATGGGTTGAGATCCCCTCAAAACTTGGCATGAGGAGGAAAAAATAGGAATCCCTAGTATGTAATCCCTAGATATTTCCCTATTAATCCCAAGAAACTACCTGGGGGGTCTAAGTGTCGATCATATACCTATACCCATTAGTGGGTTAATATTCCCTTGAGTCATAACCCAAGGAAGAAAGAATGGAGTGGTCAATGTGTAATATACATACATATATTTATTTCACATGACACTAAACTATTTTATACCATATACATAGAGTGTAGGATTCCTCATGTGAGGATCATGAGATGCCTCATGGTAAACATGAGATCATACCACCACCCATGGGAAACTTCCACATGTAAGATCCAATCACACCATCCTTTCTCCTCAATAGTAATGGTCAGCCCTTGATGTAAGCCCATCATAGTCAAATATATACAAACGTAAACTAAAACAAACATACATCCTCAATGTATGATGTCAAATTGTGTGTTCAACATATTTAAAGTGCGATTTTAAACTTCATGGTCCAAGTACCTATCACATGACATTAAATTGTGTAATGAATTGAGCCCCCACTTGATAGGGTGCCCTCCTTTATCGTTTCGATCATTTGTCACACCACATTCAAGAACTACATGTGCCTTGATTCCCAGTTCCATGGGATGCATAACAATGCTCTAATATCATATCTTGAGCCCAGCCCACCTGCCAACCTATTCTAGGTTCTTCCCCCTTGGTAACATGATCAATCCTATCATGATGATATACTCATCCTACATATTATATAACATTGTGGGATAGCTTCCATAGTGTTTAACTTCCCCCTGAGCCTCCTAATATTCTCACTCCCATGCTTCATGCCTTCCTCAATTTGGATCCTTATTACCGTATTGATCTAAATAGTACCCCCTAACAGTAATAGTACTTGGCCAAACCATCCAGCATTGAATCCTAGGAACACACCTCGAAGGATCCTCAGTAGCAAATGATGATTATCATGTTAAAATATGGTCAATGGTTGATCCCATGTTTGTTCACACCATACTTGACTGGTGTAGTTGTAGAGACTATGTTTTAAAAATGGAAAAAAAATCATTTTGTGATTATTAGTCACCCCCTTTTCATGGTCCATATATTAGAATTCATAGTTTACCTCCCCCCTATTCTGCTGGAGTTTCAACACCATTGGTGTTATTCCCCTGTGTGATCGTGCATGATTACCAAGAAAGTCAGTGTCGTTGGAACCATCCAAAGTTGTATTCTTATGATCCCATTCATGCTACACCTAATGAAAAGGGGAACTTCCTGACACTCCTTGTTTCTCACATTGATCATGGATCAAGTTGGGTTAGGAGTCATGGAGGAATATTCCCCAATCATGGTTGAGATGTGCATGCATTCCCTGAATGGAATGTTACTCCCATATATGGTCCAAACACTATGTCCTTAAACTAAGATCCATATTCTAATCATCATGACCTTAAAATATGTGAAAATTGTGTGGTAGATGCTTCTCATTTCATTGGACATCCGCTGTCCAGTCTTCAAATCAGTTTTATTCTCTTTTATATAGCATGAAAACCCCAAGAAACAATTTTTTCTGGTCCAATCACCATAACCTTAAACTTTGTGTGGATTTTCTTGTAAATTTTCATGGCATCGGACCTACTTCTCCCACTCTTCATGTCAATTCACTACTCCTTCGTGCCACACAAACCTCTTTGAGATAAAAAAACCCATTTTGGTCCAACCAGCATGTCCTTAAACTATGTGAAGCTTGTTTTGAACATTTTGGGGTGGTGAAAGGCCTCTTTATCCATTATATCATTTTGGGTTTGAACTCTCTGACACCACACACATTCTACTAGAATACACAAACCCCTTGGATCCAAGAATCAAGTAATTAAACTATTTGCAAGCCCACAGTCTAAGCTTCATGACTCAAAACTAGAAGAAGCCCCCTATTGGTCTGGGTTGTATGACCTTAAACAGCATAGCTAGTGTATTTATACATAAAACATAGAACTACAAATTTTCCTTCTCATCCTATACTAAGAGGAAAACCCCCCTTATAGAATTGGTCTCCTACCACACCATGTTCTAGAACTATGTATGGATTGATTACCCATTCAATGGGATACTTAGTGAATCCTAGATTTTCTATCTCAGACCCAACTTCAAATATTCTCTCCTCCCACACCATGTTTTGGTGCCCCTTTCCCTATTATGAGCCTTATCTCCTTCACTCATACTGAGGCATTGTGATGTAAAGGCAGAGGTGATCCACGCATTATAACCATAAACTATGTGAAAAAATGGGTGTTATCAGGTCTACTCAACCCACTATTGGCATCAATTTTATGATGTTTCCCCTACCATACAATATTCCCCAAATGGTCCAAAATACATGACCTTAAAATAGCATTTTTGTTCCAAGAATTGTGACTTTAAAATATGTGTATCCACCCATACATATGCCTCTAAATATGTACCCATTCAGTCTAACCAACATGACCTTAAACTACATCAGGTAATAGGTACATATGTTAATCGGGTTTAAAATACATAGGTTCAATATGATAAAAAGTCATACTTTCACCAACCAAGTCACCCTTGAAAATTGGGAAAATTGAGGGTGTGAATGGAAAAGGCACAAACCCATCATGACTCATCAATGGTCCCTAGTAAAAGCCCAACTGCACTCACTGGACCAACTAGTTCAGGAAAAAATTAGGTCCAAACCTTAACTCCCCCTACTTCATGAGGTTATACATGAGGTAATACTATTTGTTCTCCCTTTTCATACATCATGATACCTCTATTGGGTGGATTTTCATTCACGATGGTTCATACGTTCTAACCATATGATGTTAAACTATACAAAACAATAGTTAAGACTACATGAACTTAAACTCTAGGGATCCCATGTCCTCTCCGTATGATGATAAACTACGTGTTCAACATCCTTACTACAAGATGATAAACTACACACCTTACATCTACATTGTCTGACATAAAACATAAAATATTATAGGCCCTCACCAGAGAGGACATTTTCCCCCTTCGGTGTTGGTTTCCTACCACACCACTTGAGTTCCTTGAACGTCACTTGGAAACCAATATGAAACTCCCCTTGGAAGGAAATTATGACTCTTACCTCTAACTGATACGCCAACCTAATGTTTTTAGAACCATGGTGGTGCAATACTACTCCATCTAAACATTCCCTCAGTTCATTCCCATGCTTCACGTCTTTCTTGATTTTGATCCCCCATCATCTTCCACATCTGAACAAGCCCCCTATTGATGATGGTGCCTAGACAAAAAATGGGTCACCACCCATCCTAGCCATATTCCTTGAAGGATTTTCAGTAAAAATTTGACAAGTCCTATGTTTTGAACATGGTCAATGGTCAACCTTCTTTTGTATGTCCCCTCTTGTGGTAGTATGATAGTGGAATCTTCATTTTTAACAGGTTCATCAATCATCCTCTATTGAACTATCACTCCTTTTGTTCCAATTCATGGATGTATTGATTCAAATCTCCCGTATTACCCTTTGTTTGGGTAGAATCCAACACCCCTAGAGTTACCCCACTCATGTACCTACACACATTGGGAAATCAAGTAGATTGTGAGAAATTAACCTATCCAACAAAGAATTTCCTAGTCATGAAACCCCCAGTGGTTGATGGATCATTCTGACCCCACATTTTTTAGTACTCTCATATAAGTGAGTGGTCTTCTATTTATCTCTTATTTCTCACATCGAGTATGAATCACATGGGATTATATTTTTACGGTTGGTTGTCTTATTATAACTATTGAGATATAGAAAAAAGAAGATTTATACCCATAGTGAATTGAAACAAATATATTTGAAGTCCTTATTGAGGAGGGTCATCCATAGGATAAAGCTACCCCTTTATTTCAAAAAAAGGAAGCCCCATACGGCTCATCTTGGGCTAGGTACAACACCAGTCTATCCAAAATCTTCTGAGTGGCCTGAAGGGCCCAGTACCACTCGACCAACTATATTGATTCCTCTTTAGAAATAGGGCGAACCTCATTAGGCCAGATCTTCACCCGACCTTGTTCATCCCTACACTCCACCACCGAGGATGATAACTCCACTAATTTGGCCTCATCCTCCACTATATATACCCTAAAATGATTTATCATATCTCCCCTGACAGTGACCATGGTCTCATGTTACTGAATTTCACCTCTTTCCAAGCAAGTTCATGTTTAGCAACCTGAAGTTCCTTGGTTCCATCAAATTTCTCCTCATACTAGGAAACATCAAGCTCTTATAACTCGGAATTCCCAAGAAAGATCATGAAGTTCATGGGATTCCACACCACCGGTCCCCAGGATCACAAGACAACGACAGAAGAACCCTATCCATCATTTCAAATAATCCCACAGGGTGAGACTGATAAAGATTTGAATGCTTCTCCATGCCTTATGTTAGAAAACTTAGTTCTCCTTAACCGCATCTGAGTCAAATTACTCTATGTCCTTGGAAATAAAAATATCATACTCAGGGAAGGCCTCCATTACATTAGCTATAGTTTTATCCGTTGGAATCTACTCAGATGGTCATGTCTCTACATTCCGAAGAAAATTGGCCTCATCCGACTCTTTGTAAATAGTGGAGGCCTTGTTGGCCTCCTTAGGCACCTTTAAGGCATGCTCGACTGCCACAGCCTCCTCAATTACCATCGTTGATCCCACATCTTCGACCACCACCTATTTAGGCACCCTTGAAGAATGATCAAATACCAAAAACTCATCAACCACACCTATTTAGGTTGTAGATTTGTCCATACCCACCTTGGCTTCAAGCTCCACCAGTCCAAGAATTATGGTTGGAGGACTTACCACCAATGCGGTTTTCAATTCCATTAATCCACAGGGTTAGTGGAATTAAACTTGTAATTGAAAAATAAAAAAGGAAAGGTTAAAAGGTAAAATTCTTATAGGAAGCATAAATACCATCCATCAGGTTAGTGACATTTACCAAAATCCCTGCAAATAACGAAACCTTCATGGTGATCAATGCCCCGACTGATGGAAGTTGCTCTACAGATGAGCATGTTAACTCCATTTAAAAGAAAGAAAGAAGTTAGAAAAATATCCATAATATGAATCCTTAAACTAAACAAGTAAATTAAAGGTCCATAAATTAATAGGAACCACTTGAGGTTGTTGAGTTGTCACCTCAGTCACGAGATACGCCTCACCAAAATATGGTTGACCATCAGTGACCATGGTATAAGGAGGTACCATGCATTTCCCTTCAAGTGTTGAGGATTTTTCATCCTCTATTAGGGTTTTATCAATAATTTCCCCTTCCTCCATTCTTTTTTATTCATACTCATACCAAAAGGGGTAAGATGGAAATTCAAAAGTGTTAAAAAATGTCAAAAACCCATGAAACCTGGAAGCTTACCTCATCAGTGGTAGAGTCACCTCCCCCAAGGGAATCCTGAAAAGCATCAATTTCCCAAGACTCCTCGATCAAACCTTCCTCCTCGAATGCACCTGTAACCAACCAAACCCTAGGTAGTTTTTTAGGGGAGGACATATCCAACAGTATCCTTACTTGGTCAGTCAAGGGTCGTGCGACGCCATGGGAAAGTATCACTTCCTCAATCTCCTTTAGATATGGAACTACCTCAGTATAGGGATCATGTAAGATTTCCCTAATGCGTCTTGGACCAGATAGGAAAATCCCATTCTTTTAAATATGCAACCACATCACTCGAGGAGAGTTGATTTATCAGAACATGTCTTAGTCCCTCCAAGCATTGGGGAAAATAGTGTCATTAGAAATGTCTGCACGTCGGAACTGTTTCCATGGGGCCTCAATATGCGCCCTTGGGATCACCTCATAAGGTTTTAACTCCCCCTAAATCCACTTTCTTGGGAGTATTATACCTTCTACTGCTCCTCCCTCTAGATACAGACCACATACGGGGCCAGGAACTCACAGATTTGTAGTTTCTACCCCTCCAAATAAACTATATCTCCCTCATCGATGTGTTCCCCTAGTCACAACATTTCTACAACCCCAAAAATATGGAACCCATTATTTGGAGTCTACCCTATCATCTTTTGGACTCATAAAATCCTTGGGGTATGTGCTATCTCTACTCAGAACATGCTCGTGGAAGAGCTCGTATGGTGCATCAGCCAGTGGTAGCTCATTCCCCCCCCTTCCATCCTCTCATGTAAAAATCTACAAAACCCATGTTTAACAACGCTAGAAAAAAAAATGTTGATAAATGGAATATTAATCAGTGATAAGGGAAGTGCTGATAAATTTAACCTTTTATTAGTGCTTTTTTTAGCGCTGATGAAGGGAACCCTTATCAGCTCTTTATTTTTAGCACTGATAAAGGGTATCCTTTATCAATGCTTTATTTTTAGCACTGATAAATGGTACCCTTTATCAGCACTATATTTTTTGTGCTGATAAATATTTCTTTCATCTGTGATTTTTTAGGACTGATAAAGGTCCGAATAAAAAAATGAAATAATTAAATAAATTAAAAATAAAAAAAGGATTTATTAAAAAAACATTACAAATTTTATTAACTAAATAATTAATGATAAAGATGAATAAATTGATTACACATTATAAAATATTAAATATTTTATTAATTAGATAATTATTATAATTAATGTTATTAAATTGTATGTATTAAATATTTAGATATATATTCATGTATATAAATATAATTTATATTTTAAAAAATATTTATGCACTTTAAATTAAATATTCATATATTTGTTGAATAATTATTTATAATTAAAAATTAATATAAACTAAAAATATTGATTAATTGCATAGTACTCGATATATTACAACAGTTCGGGGAGGGGGATTACAATGAAACAAAGAAACTATTGCACCTACAAGTACTCAGGGAGACTCGATCTTGAGACCTCCCATGAGACCCCTCAAAAATGTAACCACTATGCTAAATCCTTATGGGCACATAGTACTCGACATATAATTGAATTTCGTTTGATTTTTCAATTTAACATATATATATATCAAATCTATGTTATATTGATTTCATATATATGTATTTAATTCATTTTTATATGCAATGCACATGCATAAAACTTATCCATTTTTTTGATATTGTTAAAGTGTACTTATTCTTAATTTATTCAATTTTACTCATTTTTAACATATATGCATGCACTTAAAATTAGATATTCGTTAATAATGTTAAAAATGTATTTGTAAAAAAATATTTATAAAAAAATATAGTTATAAATATACATTTACTATATTTATACAATTATATATTTATGTTTATAAATAAATAAATATTTTCTTAAAAGTATTTATATAATTATAAATAATTAATTATATATATTTAAATAATTATTAAATTTATAATAAATTTACATAAATAATGAATATATTTACTATATTTTTATATTTTTATTATATATATATATAATGATATAAATATATATAATGATATAAATATTATTTTTTAAAAATATTTTCTATAATTATACATAAATAATTATAAAATTATAATAAATATATTTAAAAAATAATATATTTAATATACTTATATTTATATATATTTATTAAGTATATATAAATATTTAAAAAAAAATATTTAAAATTATAATTATAAATCCTTTATCAGTGCTTAAGTAATAAGTGCTGATAAAAGAATCTTTATCAGTTCTTTTTCACGCTGATAAAGATGAGCCTTTATCATTGCTACAAAAAGTGCTGATAAAAGTAACATTTATCAGCGCTATAATATTTGCGCTGATAAAGATTTATTTTGTGAGCACTTTTTTAGCGCTGATAAAGAACTATGTTTATCAGCACTGATAAAGAGTCATTTTATCAGCGCTTATTTGTAAATGCTAATAAAAGTGTCATGATCTAATTAAAAAAATCTAACCATCTACGAACCTGTCGCGATATTAGAAGCTTTCTATGGAATCCACCAACTTCTATCACTCCTTCTTAGTGAATTGAACCTCGAATCAAACCACTAGACTACTGCTCAAACATCTCATCTAATATCTAATGTTTGATTAAAGTTAATGTTTTCATAGAGGGTTTCAGATTTTATTCAACCTAGTGAGGTAGGCCTTCCAATTTTCTCAGTTTTCACTTTTGATTCAACTCTTGATCGCTCATAGAGAGTTTATTATTTATATAATCGATGGTGACACATAGTCACATGGATTTTAGTTGGTTATTTTATTTTGTTTACATTTCCCAAATTGATCACCCAAAGCCATCATTTATATTTTTCATTCTTTATTTTATCAATGGTATTCCATACATGTGGAATTTTAGAAATTGAAACTGTAGATTTTGTGTGTGAGGGAGTTGAAGGTAGGTTTAGGGATTTCTTTTATATTATACTGATTCATATCTTATTTTTTCTACTTATCTAGGTTGGTGTGAGAATCCAATGTATAGATGCATCATGGAAGTTTTTATTTAAATTTTCTTTCTACTAGTTTTATTTATTTTTTGGGCCAAATCAATTTCACTATGTTGTTTTTCATGCCCTAGTGCTTGTTTCCAACCTGAGGGGGATCGAGAATGTCCTTTGGACATTATCATGGACTAGCTCGGCTATTTGATATATGGTTATCTTGGGGTTTTTTTGGAAACTATATCTATTGTTAAATGTTTCGTTTCTTTTCTCAATAATTCAACTCCTTATGACTCCACACTTTTAAGAAAAATCTATTTTATTGTTCTACCTATTTACATTAAACCAACATTATTTATAAATATTTTTCATAAAAATATATGAAATATTATACCTTGATGCTATAGACTATTTTCCAACTACATTATAATTTTTCACCATCATCCTACTCCCCCTCTCTCAATAATTTACAAAAAAAAATATCCTTTTGAGATTTCCCCTTTCTAGTTATACCACTTTTTTGATACCTATATACCACTATAATACATTATAATTTATTGCTTAAAAATGTAGATTTTTAATAATTTATCCCCCTTTTGAGTATTTATTTAACTAATAACAAGTGGATTTCCATGGAATTACTTTGATACCAATATATATTACATATAAATAAATATTATGTCAAACCTTTTTACTATCAAGAAAGTTGGAATATAATGAATCTCCCACACTACGTGATATATATTGACATTCCATCCACAACATTTGAAAATTTTATTCAATTTTCAATGGGTGTCAACTTGGTTTTTCAATATTCCTTTTAAAATCTATAAAAAAACTTCTCTCATATACATGGATTTGGAAATAAATATCTCATGAATTCCATGAGTCACCTATAAAATATTGAAAATGTAAACTCACAAATCATTGACATTTAAAAATTAGTCATTGTTAATGTAGAAAATTATTATCATCATTTATCACTTGTACCTCTAAATATTATGTCATCCATAATGATAAACACTTTCAATCTATCCATAAAATTATTTTTTATGTAATGATTATGATCAATTCCTCATTTTTTAAATTAAAGTTTCTTTAATAATTCATCTAAACTTTAATACCAATCTCTTAGTTCTTATTTCAATTCATAAATCACCTTTTTCATTTTACATAAATTATTCTCATATTAAATAATGAGAAAACTATCTATTTGTTTGATGTAAACTTCATATTCATGTGATCCGTTAGTAAATGATAATTTTACATCCTGTTGGATTACCTTAAATTTCATTGGGACGGGTCGGTGTGGTGATATGACATCCCAAGAGTCTTGAGAAGTTTTCATAAATTTATATACCATTAATTTTAAATGTAATAATTCCTTATTTTATTATATCACTTGTTCCAATGGAGTTTTATATATTCTAGTTGATTTAATGAGAGTTTATTATTCTTGTTTATCATATTTTAGTTTCTTATTAATCCTTAATTGCCTATATTATATTTTCATTTGTTTAGGGGATTTAAGAAATATTTGATGTGGAGTAATTGTTTTCTTAAATTCAATTACCCATTTTCTTCAATATACTGAAATTCTTTGAAACAGTCAAATGTTGAGTTTCCTTTATTATAATTGTCTATAACTTTCACTTTTGATAATGAATATATTATGTGTATTTATTTATATATTTTACAAAATTAATATTTTATGAACCTAATAGAATGGATATGAACCAAAAATGGATGCATGTTAATCGTTTGACAAATGAAAATGAAGATGGAGTTAAAGAGTTCATCAAGTTTTCAGGAGAGAATGCAGACAACCCATATAAAATCCTCTATCTGTATATACATTATCGTTATTCAAGAAAAATTAGTCCAGAGGAGTTAGAAGAACATTTGAGTTTTCAAATAAAATATAAAAGATGTAAATGTTGGACTAAACATGGGGAAAACTGAATGTGGACATCGATTGGGATGATACTACGGTTTATAAATCATTTGATATATATACCTTTATAAAAGATGGTGGAGATCGCATGGAAGAAATTATAATGGAAATTGAAGATGACCTTTGTTATTTTCCAAAGTTTTTTGAGGAGTTAAATAGTTGTTCTAAGAAACCATTGTATACTAGTTTTATTAAATACACAACATTGTTAGCTATATTGAAGTTATATAATTTGAGATATGGCAATGGATGGAGTGATACCAGCTTTACAGAACTTCTTGGTGTTCTAAAAATATCGAGAATAAAATGAACTACCATGTCTAACATATGATTTTAAATGAATGTTATATTCAATGGTCATGATCTCTAAAAAAATAATTTCTTGTTCAAATGATTTCATATTGTTTTTCAAGGACCATGAAACACTCATAAAATATTCTAAGTGTGGCGCAGATCAATATGAGAAAAATGAATCAATTTCTTCAAAATATGTATGGTACTTTCCTATAATTCCATGGTTTTGAAGACTATATGGATGTTAAGTAAACACAAGACAATTAACATGGCATGCAGATAAAATAATTAAATATGGGAAACTACATCATCCAATAGATTCTCCTCATTGGAAGAAAATTGATTTTGAGTTTTATGAATTTGTATATGAGCTGAGAAACTTTCCTCTTGCGTTATCTACAGATGGAATAAATACTTTTGGTTTACAGAGTATTACTCACATTACATGACTCATCGTTTTGGTAAATTATAACTTTCTTCCATGTTTATGCATGAAGTGAAAATACATTATGTTGTCTCTACTTATATTTTTACCAAAGAAACTCGGTAATGATATTGATGTCTATTTGGCTCCGTTGATCAAAGATCTGAAATTGATGTAGGATATAGGTATTATAATTTATGATTCTCATATAAGTGAATAATTCACATTGAGGGACATGTTTTACAAAATAATAAATGAATTCCCCACTTAGGTAAATTTATCAGGCTATATCATTAAAGGAATGTCGGGGTGTCTCGTTTGTGAAAAACTCACATACTCAGTTTGGTTGGAACATTCATTGAAGAATGTATTTTTAGGACATCATAAATTTTACTTTAATGACATAAATATTGATCCTAGATGATAGAATTCAATGGGAATATCGAACAAGGTACAACACTTTCTCCATCAACGGGCGATCAAATGTACAAAAAAGTAAAAAATATTGACACTATTTTTAGAAAACCATTTTCAAAAAAACATAGAAAATCAGGTTGTAGGAAGAGATCAATTTTCTTTAAATTAATATATTGTAATTTTTTGTATGTGAGACATTTTCTTGATGTCATTCATTTAGAAAAAAATGTATTTGATAGTTTTATTAGCGCGTTACTAAATGTTCCTAGAAAAAAAGATGGTATCAAGGCTAGGTTGGACTTGATTGAAATGTGGATAAGGGAAGAGTTGGCACTAGTGAAGGGTAAAAGGCAGACTTTTCTTCCTCCAACAGCTTACACTCTACCCAAACATGAAAATTTTCAATTTTTCCCTTTTTTACTAGTGTAAAAGTTCCATAGGGGGTTCATAAAATAACAAGAATGTTGTGTCAATGACTAAATTGAAGTTACAAGGACTAAAATCACACGGTTGTCATGTTTTGATGCAATATTTAATTCAAGTTTCTTTTCGTTGCATTCTACTTCAAAATGTATGACATACATTAACCAGACTCTACTTCCTTTTAAAATACATATACAGTAAAGTTGTAGACTCCCATCATGAATAAGGATATTGTAGTAATATTATGTGAATTAGATATATTTTTTCCACCATCATTATTTGATATAATGATCCACCTGATGGTTCACTTGGTTAGAGAGGTTCAACTATGTGGTCTTATCCATTATAGATGGATATACCCCCATTGAATGGTATATGAAGCTTTTGAAAGGGTATGTCAAGAATTGAAGTTGGACAGAAGGTTGTAATGTAGAAAGATATATTATTGAAGAAGCTATTGAATTCTGTATTGATTACCTATCAGATGTTGAAATAATAGATCTCCCAAAGTCTTTTCACAATAAACGCCTTATTGGAAAAGGGATTTCTGGAAGATATGTTGTTACAATTATCTTTATAGAGTGAGAGCAAGAACATCTTTACATATAAAATAATAGTGAATATGTTGATCCATACATTGAATCCCATAAATAAATTCTTACAAATTTGAATCCATCAAGGGATGAAGGATGTATAACAAATAAAAATAATCAATAGTATATAGGATGGTTCAGAGATCAAATTTATAAGGAGTTATATGAAAATCCAAATTCAATTTCTGAATGACTTCAATGGCTAGCCAGAGGACTAAATGCAAATGTTATATCATACAATGGTTTTTTAATCAATGGTTATATGTTCTATACAAAAGAACACAATGACTTCAGTATGATGAAAAATAGTGGTGCTAGTCTTATGGATGAAGCAATACACATATTTGATTCCAAGGATAGAAATCCAATTTACACAAATATGTCATATTTTGGAATTATCAAATAGATATATGATTTGAATTATACAACATTTAAAGCATCAATTTTTTGTTGCAAATGGGTTGAAAATATCAATGGAGTGAAATTTGATTAAATGGGCTTTGTAAAGGTGAATTTCAGTGTGGAAGGGGAAAAAGAAAATTTTCTCATAATGGAATCACAATTAGTGTAAGTATTTTATGTATCTAATCCAAAAAACAAGAATTGGTCGATTGTCCTGCTGGAGACTAAAACAAATGTTGTGTCAGATGAAAATTCAATTAAGGATGACCCCTTCATTGGGACATCACAATCCGTTCATATTGGTCCCAATGTAGATAATTTCTTGTACAATAGAGGGTACCACAAAAAGGGTATTTGGATTCTCGATACAGAAACCAAATCCTTGAAAACTTTAAAAAAAGAAAGAGGATTCAATGAGAAGGTAAAAGTGTTTTTTAATATATTATGTTTTTCCTCATAATATTATATATTCTCTACTGCATAAACATAATCTAAATTAAATGTTTGACTACCCATGTAGACAATTTCTTCTGCAAATGATGTAAGAACAAACTATAATGAAGTAAACCCTTTAGAAATATGTAAAGGTAATGTTACAATATACTTTCTCTATTTTACAATAAAATTATATAATGAAATGTTGATTTAATGTTCATTATTACTTGAAGGGTTGTTTATTTTAGAATATTTCTATCCATGTATCATGCCTTTGCAGGAAGAGAAATGATTTTGTCTCTACTCAATCACAGAGGTAATCTTGATGTTTTCATAGTAAAATCATTGTCCCTAGAATTAATGTATTGTTTCATATTTATGTTTAATTTATTTATTTATAGTATTACTCACATAATAAATGTTTTCTTATATATTTGGATTATTTTTTTCAATTTGGGGTGATCTATCCAACCTTCATGCTTCTTCTCCCTTAAAACCTTTTCACCCCTATATTGGTGCATTTATCACTTTATTTTAAGTTACCTCTACTACCTTTACAAGAAGAGAAACGACACTACCTATGCTCAATTATAGAGGTAATTTTTTTGTTTTTATAGTAAAATAATTTTCCATATAATTAATATATTGTTTCATATTTATGTTTAATTTATTTATTTTTAATATTACTCACATAATAATTGTTTTCTTATACAGGTGGATTCTTTTGTTCGGGTTGGGGTGCTCTGTCCAACTTTCATGCTTATTCTCCCTAAAACCCTTTTCATCCCTACAGTGGTTCATTTATCACTTTCTTACAAGTTACCTCCACAACCATTGTAGGAAGAGAAACAACACTACCTTTGCTCAATTACAGAGGTAATAATGATGTTTGTGTATTAAAATAATTTTTCATAGAATTAATTTATTGTTTAATATTTATGTTTTATTTATTTATTTTTAGTATTACTCACATAATAAATGATTTCTTATATAGGTGGATTATTTTTTCGAGTTGGGGTGCTCTATCCAACTTTCATGCTTCTTCTCCCTTAAAACCTTTTCACCCCTACAGTGGTGCATTTATTACTTCCTTTTAAGTTACCCCCACTACCTTTTATGGAAGAGAAACGACGCTACCTCTACTCAATTATAGAATTAATCTTGATGTTTTTATAGTAAAATAATTTTCCATAGAATTAATTTATTGTTTCATATTTATGTTTAATTTATTTCTTTTTATTATTACTCACATAATGATTGTTTTCAATACTAGAAAATAAGGTTATACTAATGGTTTTAAACTGTTGGTATAGGCTGGAGAACCGTTGGTATAGGCTATACCAATGGTTTTCCAAACTGTTGGTTAGTAAGCCGTGAGGAAAGCCTTATACCAACGGTTTGATCTAAACCGTTGGTATATTGTTCTATTAAATTTCTCCTAATGTATACCAACGGTTTATAACCGTTGGTAATGCATTTGAGAATTGTTATACCAATGGTTGAAAATCGTCGGTAATGTGATTTTCCAGACACATATACCAACGGTTCTAAACTGTTGGTATTGTGTTTTTCCAGAACACATATACCAACGGTTCTAAACTGTTGGTATTGTGTTTTTCCAGAATTCCAGAAAACATATACCAACGGTTCTAAACCATTGGTATAGGTGTTTTTATAGAATTCCAAAACACCTATACCAACGGTTCTAAACCGTTGGTATAGTTTTTTCCCAGAATTCTAGCACTCTTATACCAATGGTTTAGAACTGTTGGTATTGAGTTTTTCCAAAACTGCTGCACAACAGCCCCCTCCAGTAGCCCCTCCACTATACACCTACACCTGCATAAAAAATATCACAAAAACCACATACAAACTTAAAACTGTATAAAAAACACCTAAAATAGCACAAAAAAACACATAAAACCATCAAATTCTTCCAACCATGTCATGTACTACAATTCCCTATTTCAATCTTCATATGAAAACAATCATCCGATAGTAATTCACCTCACCCCTGCACAACCCCCAAACCAGCACATCCCCCCACCTCCCCATAAAATTCTAATAGTCAGAATAGTATGAGAAATACCTATTAGAGTTGAATAAGAGTTTGAAATTGGCTCATATCCCATTTTTTTCTGATCCTAGATTTGGGTAAATAATGATTTGTGATGAATTTTGCATTGAACATGTATTGTTTATAATATATGGTGAAAAGGTATTTTCTTAGGAGTCTCTTCACTTATGACCCCATGAGTGAAACTACCCAACTCATGAAAAAGAGATTGCAACTATCGCTGATTGTAAATTTCAGTTGTATTCACTTAAAATGATGTCCTTTTCAAACAAAAGAGAGACTTTGAGCGGTGCCATCCACACCATGCCTCGGATTGAGGCGGGGTTGACTCATACACGTCACATATGACCCATGGATCGTTTTCCTAAAGTTTCAACAGAATCTGAATGCGTTTGGTAAGTTTTTTGTATGCCGGTTGTTGTTTTCACTTAAAATCTTGTCCATTTCAAATAAAAGTGAGACACTTCGAGTTGTACTGGCCACACCGTGCTTCATATTGAGGCAATGTTGACTCGTACACATCACAAATGACCCATGGATACTTGTCCTAAAGTATCAATAGAATCCCAATATGTTTGGTCTGTTTTCTATATGTCAGTTGTTGTTTTTACTTAAACTGTTGTACATTTCAACGAAAAGTGAGACACTTTGAGTGGTACCAGCCACACCGCCCCTCGGATTGAGGCGGTGTTGACTCGTACACGTCACAAATTACCCATGGATATTTTTCAAAAAGTATCAACACAATCCTAATGTGTTTGGTCTATTTTCCGTATGTCGTTTATTTTACTTAAAATCGCATCCATTTTAAACAAAATAAAGAAATTTTGAGCATTTCTGTCCACACCGCACCTTATATTGAGGCGGGTTGACTCGTACACGTCACATATGACCCATGGATCGTTTTCCTAAAGGTTCAACAGAATCTGAATGCATTTGATTGGTTTTCCGTATGCTGGTAGTTGTTTTCACTTAAAATCATGTCCATTTCAAATAAAAGTGAGACAGTTTGAGTGGTATCAGCCACATTGTGCCTCATATTAAATAAGGGTATACTCGTACATGTCCAAAATTATCCATGGATACTTTTCCTAAAGTATCAACAGAATCCAAATGTGTTTGGTCCATTTCACGTATGTCAGTTTATGTTTTGACTTAAACTGTTGTCCATTTCAAAGAAAAGTGAGACACTTTGAGTGGTGTCGAGCACACCGTGCCTCAAATTGAGGCAGGGTTGACTCTTACACATCAAAAATGACCCATGGATCATTTTTCTAAAGTATCAACACAATCTAAATGCGTTTGGTCAGTTTCCTGTATATTGTTTATTTTACTTAAAAGTGCATCCAGTTTAAACAAAAGAAAGACACTTTGAGCGGTAATGGCCACACCGGCCCTTAGATTGAGGCAGGGTTGACTTTTACATGTCACAAATGACCCATGGAAGCTTTTCCTGAAGTGTCAACAGAATCCGAATGCATTTGGTTGGTTTTCTGTATGTTGTTTGTTGTTTTCACTTAAAATCGTGTCCATTTCAAATAAAAGTGAGACAGTTTGAGTGGTACCGGCCACACCATGACTTAGATTGTGATGGGGTTTACTATTACACGTCACAAATGACCCATGGAACGTTTTCCTAAAGTATCAACATAATCCAAATGCGTTTGGTCTGTTTTCCGTATGTCAGTTGTTGTTTTGACTTAAATTGTTGTCCATTTCAAAGAAAAGTGAGACACTTTGAGTGGTGTCGGCCACACCGCGCATCGTATTGATGCAGGGTTGACTTGTACACATCACAAATGACCCATGTATATTTTTCCTAAAGTATCAACACAATCTGAATGTGTTTGGTTGGTTTTTCGTATGTCGTTTATTTTACTTAAAAGCGCATCCGTAAAACAGCACGATTCACTTCAAAAACACAAAAATAAGAACATAATCAATAATTTACAATTAATACTTTCAAAAGAACATTTATTTACATGTTATTATTCCATTTATGTTACTATGAGGCATAAAACTATCAGCCATAAATGACATAAAATGCAGTTCTATGGGAAAATGACATAAACATGAAATACATGGCTAACTAAGAAAGCTAAGTAATACAAAATAGAGAAATGGGTATCACGGTACCAAGGAATACTAGAGGTCTAGGTAGTAGACTAATCATACAATAAGAATCAATTGCAAAAAAGAGATCTAATAATAACATCCCAATGAAGCAGAAGAAAACCCCATAGTGGAAAACCAGGTTCAAAAATACAGAGTTATACAGAATTCAAAAATGTAATGGATCAATCTGGCCCTGATCACCATCACCATCACCACTGTCATCATCAGTCTCATCCCCGCCACCATCTCTAGCCTCGTCGTCATCCTCTTCATCGTCCCCATGCTCATCGTCGGCCCCCTCCTCGTCCTCAGCCCCATCTTTGCCCTCGGCCCCATCCTCGCCCTCGGCCCCATCCTCGCCCTCGTCCTCATCCTCATCCTTGCCATCATCCTCTTCAGCATCCTCATCATCACCAGGAATGTCATAATCTCGACCGCCACTAGAGCTATTGCATGGTTCATTGGATAATTCACCCATCGATGACATAAATGTCTGAAAAGTCGCGCTAGCCTTTGGTGGAAGTGATGAAGATAAAGCTTTCATCAGTTTCATAAATTCTTTGTCCCTCATTTGAACTTGTACTTCCAACTCTGTGACCCTTTTATCAGATTTTCTTGCATGCTCCTTGACCTGTTCCAACTCGGTGGTACTAGAATGGATACCTGGAGAGGACCAATACCTCGTCGGGACTATATTCTTACCAGGTCGGCAGTGTACTTGACCAGAGTGCTCCTCTCCCAAAACCTGATATAAATGATCATATGGCCCAAAATTGTCAGGCTCCTGGGAATCAAGAGCCTCTAAAGCAACCTGTTAAAAATATTAATAGATTAATAAATTTCAAAATAGATATTAAACTTTGAAATAAACAAATAAAAACTTATAATCTTTTCTTGGGTTGATTCATTTACCACAGTTCCATATTTTTTTCTTCTACTCGTGCAAAACAATTTTGCTCGAGGGATACGTCCTTCAATATTCAACTTGTGCTTCTGTAATGACATTGAAACAATATAAAGTGCAAGTATAATCATATATTCAATATTCAATAAATCACATAATTTTAGTAGGAAACAATAAAAAAGGAAAGTCCTAAAAAAATTATAAACGACTATATCGTACCAGCTACCTCTCATGATCTGACATAGTTGTGCGCCCCAAAGTGTGGAGTTATTGCTTTGAATCAATGTTTTTTTTGTTTTTTTCAGAAGATTCCTAAATAATGTTTAATAATAAATAAGATTATATTAATTAAAAATATGAAAACTCTCATTTAAATACCTCATATGAGATTAATACCTTAAATTTGGCAGTTGCCCAATGGGTAATCATTTGGTGATATTACTCTATTGGGAAGTCATCCATGATAGTTAATGTCTCTAACTCTGTTCCCACTCTATCACACCAGACAACATACAGGTCATACTTATAAGCTCTCCAAATCTCTCCTAACTCTTTTAAACGCGCTGGTCATGCACCTTCGCCATCAGGGAAGTTAAACCGAAGCTAAAACCCAATAGATTAGTTCATATAAATACAAAAAAATACTACATTAAATCCAATATATTTTTTACCCATATTTGTTCCCACGCATTATCTTTGACTTCGTGTGGCATATGTCTCCAAGAGAGAGGGCTGACCATAATGATATCGGATTATTTTTCTAGCGTCGCCAAAAAACCCCAACATTCCTGCACAGATTTCTCAATCATTTTTCCATCAACATTGTATTCAACCATAAACTGTGTCTGGTGGTTCCATACCACACGCAAGCGAGTACTCCCCCTCCCCCACCTCCTATCTATAGATGAATCTGTTATTAAAGAAAAATACTATCAGTACAAGTTATAATAAAATAAATTTTGTTATAAAAAATTGATAGAGTTATATAAATATACCTGTGGTAGTCAGATCAATGGGCGTCACTGGATGTGCAGAAGTTGAAGGAATATCCTGTACAGGTGTACTGTCCCTCAATGTACGCTCCTCAGCCACATACTGTGTCGCAGCAGGAGTCAAAGAAGGTGGAATATAATATCTCAGAGATAATGAACCAGAAGAAAAAGATGATGGCATAGATGTCTGACCAACTGGTAGTGTAAACATCAGAGGTCTAAATATCATGTGTGTCCCTGAAGACACGTCAGGATCAAAATGGGGCGAAGAAGATACGTTTGTGGCAGTGGATCATCTAACTCTCTCCCCACAAGCCCTCGTACCACTGGCCTCAGAACCAGGACCACTAGATGATCGTCCATCTCTAACACCACCCCCCCTCCTACCACCAGCTTCTCTACTGGGATCAATATCAGGCTCCTTGTCAGATATCTCTCATCTAGGGGGTCAATCCTGAAAAGAAGTTTAACACAAAAGTAAACACATGATATTATAAGTTATTGAAATATTTATATTTAAAATAAAATACTCACAATAGGGATGAGTGGAGGAACACCCATCTGTATCATGTGACGATTATTATCTGTCATCATTTTCCATCGCCTCTCTTCAATGGGTGTCATTTCCTGCAATGAAAACAAATATGGAAGTAATTAGAAACAGATAACTAATGTGTAACCCAAAAAAATATAGAAAACCCATTTTGATAAAAAAACATAAAGTAAAAGAACATTTATGGTGGTTTGAAGGTAAGTACTATGATACACACTCTGAATGATGTAGGTGAAACATTTAGGTGAGAACATGACTGTATGATTCTATATATTTCCCTCCACAACTTCGGGTTCACAATCAACTTTGACAATTGATCTATTGGTGTCATCATAAGTAATAAATGGATTGTTTCCAATTGCAGTAGGGATAGTGTCAACTTCATCATCACCATCATCAAAAACATTTCTGGGATTTACTTCAATAATTACACTGAATTTAGGATGACGATTATCTTTGACATAAAAAACTTGTTTCACCATTGATGCCAATACATATGGTTAATCGGTGGTAAGAGTGTGAGTCATGTCAATAACTCAAAATCCACAATCATCAATAAAGGTGTCTTGCCTCTTCATTGAATCAAACCATTGACATTTCATCATTGTGACTCGACCATGTGAGTAATAATCCAAAATTATTATTTTTTTCACGACTCCATAATAAGCAACATTTTCAGAATGAGGTCTAGTATCTGATGAACTGGCATAACAGTCTGTTGTGGCAGTTAGCATAACACCATTATGCTTTGTTCACATGTTTCTTACTCGTTCAGTGATAATAAATTTGTATCCATTGATCACAAGTGATTTACAAGCACAAACCATGGTATTAGGACCAAAAGCCAAAGCTCTTATTTCCTCAGAAACAAAGTCTGCAAGCAAACTCGATACTTGAAATATAAACAAATAGTAAAGTTAATTAAATATTATTTTTATTTAGTTATTACAGAAATATTTTTACCTTCAATTTCAACCAAGTAGAAAACCCTTTACTATGCAAAGTCTCTTTCCTTCTCAAAGATAAAGAACGATGCTTTCTATATATCAATTCTTTATGTTCCCTGTAGATAAAAATAATAATAGTTTAACTAATATTTAAAATTACAAGAGATAAGATAAGAGATACATGTACAATTTACTTACTTGATATACTCATTGAACAAATCACAATTGAACAACACTGTGCGATGTGCCATCTCTCGCTCTTCAAGGCTTAATGTCGTCAATGTATATGATCCCGGAATTCCTCCTATCTGAGGAAGTGATGGAAAATGGGTTCAATTTGCCCATATTGTTCTTCTTCATTTCTCATTGGTCTGTTTATTCTCGTAGTAAGATCAGACAAATACATTGCGTAGAAATCCATACATTCTTGAGCCAAGTAACCGTTCACAATAGAACCTTCTGGATAATTCTTATTCCGAACATATGATTTCAATGTGAACATGTTTCTTTCAGTTGGATACATCCAACGGAAAGCAACGGGTCCTCCAAGAAGTATTTCGGTCGGAAGATGGACAGTCAGATGCAACATGCATGTAAAAAATGATGGAGGTAATATTCTCCCTAACTCACACAAAATTAATGGTGTCTCTTCTAACAGTTTTTTCAAGAAGGATTTGGAAAACCTCTTAGCACAAAGATCTCTAAACAAATAGCACAACTGAATAACTGAGACTCTAACATTATTGGACAATAGATGACGGATTTCTATTGGAATCAACTCATGCAAAAGGATGTGATAATCATGAGACTTCAAAGATTTCAGCTTCAACTCTTTTCTGTTAACCCGTTTTGATATATTTCTTGAATAGCCATCAAGAACTTTAACAGTCTCTAGCACTTCCAGAAATCGATTTTTTTTCAGTAGGTGGCATCACATAAGAAGCACATGGAACTTTCCATTTATTTTCACTGATACAGACAGGATGCAATTCTGGTCTAATCCCCCAATCTACCAAGTCACGCCGAGATCGTAAATCATCTTTTGTCTTCCGCTTGACATTTAGAAGAATTGAAAGCAATATTTCACATATATTCTTTTCAATGTGCATTACGTCTAAGCAATGACGTAACAAGTTGGTTGACCAATATGACAACTCAAAGAATATACTCTTCTTCTTCCAATTGTAACAGGTATCATTGGAAACATTTTTCCTCTTTCTAGATTTCATTACACCCTTCCCAAATGAATAACTAAAATCTTTCAATTCATTAAGCACATCAGTTACAGACATATGCGGAGGTGGATCGTCATTCTCCATGGTATTGTCAAATATTCGACGATTGTTTCTATATGGATGGTTCATTGGCAAGAATCGTCAATGTCCCATAAAACTAAAACTACGAAGATATTTCAGTCTTCTCGATTGAGTATTCTTCATACAAACAGGACATGACAATTTTCCTTTTGTGCTCCATCCAGACATCATTGCATAAGCAGGAAAATCACTGATCATCCACATAAGCACAGCACGCATCTGAAATATGTCTTTAGAACATGCATCGTATGTGGGCACACCCATATCCCAAAGAAGTTTCAACTCTTTTATTAAAGGTTGCATGTATACATCTATATCATTTCTGGGATCAGAAGGGCCAGATATCAGTATACTCAAGAAAGTGTAAGGCTCTTTCATACACAACCAAGGGGGAAGGTTATAAATGTGTATGAAAACCGTCCATGTGCTGTGCGAAGTAAGCATCTTCCCAAATGGATTAAAACCGTCACATGAAAGACCCAATCTCACATTACGCACGTCAGCTAAAAATTCAGGATATCGAGCATCAAATCTCTGCCATGCAAATCCAACTGCAGGGTGAACCAACTCTTCATTATTATTTTTTCTCTCGGTGTCATGCCATAGCATTTTTATGGATATTTCATCAGACATGAAAAGGTTCTGTAATCTGGGGATCAATGGAAAGTGCCACATTACTTTTTGTGGCACACGAGATGGTGTTTCATCATCTTTTGGCTTCCGTCAGGAGGTTCCACATTTTATACAATCATTTATTTCAGCAGTTTCCTCCCAAAATAAGCTTCAATCATTCGGGAAAGCATGAATTTTTTTTGAGAATCCAAATTCATCAACTAACTTCCATGCCATATAGTGGTTTGAGGGAATATCTGCATCATCTGGAAGTAAGTCCTTCAAGAAGGTAAGAATGTAATCAATTGCAGTATTTGAAATCCCATACATAGTTTTCCTATGAAACAATTGGATTAAAAATTCCAACTTTTTCATTTTACCACATTGCCGATATACTGGAGTCGTCACAACATCATTCAATTTTTTCACCCTATCAACATCATCATTTTCATTGGACGCATCATGTGTGCTTGTATCAAAATCTTGTTGGCTGTACATCCTTTCCTTCTCATGATGCTGAATAAATGGAAACTGATCATATATCAAACTCTCCAATTCAGTCCTATCATTTGGATCATCAACATTTTGAGATTCCATTTTCTCTCCATTCTGATACCACACATAATAGTTTGTTTGGAAACCATATTTTTTTATATGATAGCTAACTGCTTCACGACTCAACCAAGGTCTTCCAACACAATTAAAACATGGGAAGTGTATGCGACCACTATCTGAAGCCTTGTCAAATGCAAAATCTAGAAAGCTGTTCAAATTATTTTGAAAATCGGTTGAAATCCGATCAGTTTCCTACATCCAACTTCTGTCCATTCTGTAAAAAAATTGCAATAAGTCATTTCAAAGAAATTCAATAATATTGAAGTTTAATCAAAAAAATATTTAGGTAAATGACAATTTTTTACTTTATATAAAAGCATAACTGACACATTACTCTAAATGAGAATCATATTAAGAAATACAAAAAAATACAGTGTATATAAGAAAATAAGATACAGAATTTCTAATGCCTATATTCAAGGATTCCCCAGTAAGATATTGGATGTGGATCAAGGAATACGTAATCCTTAAGGATCTTGTTGGGAGTACATGAGTTTTATAATTTAACTTCTTTAGGGAGATCAAGATGAGGAGTAGGATGAGGATCAGGGGAGTGGCGGGACTGTCCAAGGGGGGTGTGGGGTGTCCAGGGGGGGTGCGGGGTGTCTAGGGGGTGGTGGGGCCATCTGGAGGGTCGGAGGTGTCCAGGGGGTGGGGGCTGTCTAGGGGGGCCGGGGTGTCCAGGTGGGCAGGCTATCCGCGGGGGTGGTCAGGCTGTCCAAGGGGGTAGGGGGAGTCCAAGGGGGTGGGCGAGCTATCCAAGGAGGTGAGTGGAGTGTCCAGGGGGGTGGGTGGGGCTGTCCGGGGGGTACGAGGTGTCTAGGGGGTGGGAGGGCTACCCATGGGGTGGTGGGGCTATCCAGGGGGTCTGGGGTGTCTAGGGGGGTGGGCGAGCTATCCAGGGGGTGGGCGGGCTGTCCACGGGGGGTGGTCGGGCTGTCCACGGGGGTGGCGGTACTGTCCAGTGGGTTTGGGGGTGTCAAGGGGGTGGGGAGGCTTTCCAAGGGGTGGGGGAGTCTTGGGGGATGGGGGTGTCCGGGGGGTGGTGGGCGGGTGTCCGGGGGTGGGGTGGGCGGGCTGTCAACAAGGGTGGGGGGCTGTACAGGGGGGTACGGGTTGTCCAAGGGGAATTGTCAATCCTTTAATAGATGAGTTCTTTTTAAATAGCATAGATTCTCTTACTGGCATGTCAGCATTAACCAAACATAATTTCCTACTACCACATAACACTATGATAAATCTAGATAAATCAGGGAATTCAATCCTAATTATTGAATGCTTTTTAATTTTTTAAGTATCTTGATATTAAAACATTATACTTAATTTATAGTAATGAAATGCCTCAGAAGTATTATTACCTATGGGTCTATCACACACTCAAATCCTTAGAATATTTTTGGGGATCAATGACAACCTATAAACAGGTTTTATCATCTTCATTGTCTGAATGAATATGATTCCTAACTGATATCATCATGAGCTATAATAAAAAAATTTAACCATATTCTATTGATTTCTTTGTTTATGATTTATCAAATTAAAGGATTCACTAGTAAACATTCTATAGAACATTCCCTATATTATAAGTGACTTGTTCTTTATTTACTAGGGAGGATAACTCATCCCAAGGCGCACACTCAATCCACTATTGAAGATGAGTTGCAGATGTATCCAAAAAATACATTTACCAGGCACCAAAATGAATATAGAGGAGAATGAAACAACTTGAAATTATGTTAAAATAGATTTACACTAGATGTATGTGTGATGATCTCTCTAGTCATAGTCACACACTTCATTGGAAATAGTAATATTATGTAAAAAATAAATTAATTATTGGTGTTAAATGACATGGTCCTTTTGTAATGTAATCCCACCTATACCAGAAAAACTATGTATTATCTATACATTTAGGCCGTTATAAATTATAAATAACCCATGAATGTCATTTTACATATCACATATAAAAAAATTCTACCAAATGAATATAATTCATTTCAATAGTTTAACAACATGATAGGTTCCACATGAACAAATGTGTTCTAGCTCTATATTTCACTATCATAGTTTCACACCAATTAGTACATTCTATTGGATCATCATCCTTATGAAGCCAAGTATATAATATCCTATACAAGTAATTTTCCCTAGAGTTTGATTAACTCTTATGACTATTAATCTAGCTAATGACTTCTTGATTCATTGATCAATGATTAATAATAAGGTTCATGTAACCTTCTATGTTTTCAACCATTCCCTAGGAATGTATAACTCACAAAATCAATGAATTCCCTAAATCTATAACCCTTATGTAGTTTCAATTTATAAAATAAGGACCCATAAATCATTGGTGTAATTTTAGAAAAAAGAACTCCCACATGGTATGAATGGTATCATAATGACACCTATATGTTGAAAATATTTATATAGAATTAGAAATAATTTTATGTTATTAGGTTGATAAATCTACCTATAGAATAATTTAATCATACCTTAAATGAAGGTCAAAACAATGAACGCCACGTTATGGTTTTATTTAATACATTACTCAAACTCAACATTTACTTATACACAACTCAAAGAAATTTGTTAAAAACATCAATTTCCAAATATTATTCATTGATTCACTATAAAATATTGTGAATCTTAAAATTTTTGAAAATCCCTAAAATAGGAAAAAATGACGTGATCTTTCGAGATATTGAAATAAATGTGGAAATCGGAGGAAGAGAGATTGTATTTGTGAAGAGGTTTAAATAATCTAACCTGGATGATGGAGTTACAGTCGATTGGATGAAAGAAAATAGGTTAGGGTTCACTGGGCGTCGTAGCTTCTGCAAATTGGGGAATTCTGTGTCGTGCAGGGGGCCTATGGAATTGGATGTATTTGAGGATAACTTTCCCAACGGTTTGTAAAAACCATTGGGAAACATGAATTATCCCAATGGTTTGTAAAAACCGTTGGGAAAAGATAAAAAAACATAGGCTTTCCCAACAGTTTCTTCAAACCATTGGTAAAACCTTCACAAAACCATTGTTTACCAACGGTTTGTTAAAACTGTTGGTAAAAAACACTTATACCAATGGTTCTGGAGAACCGTTGGTATATAAGTGTTGGGAAAAACCTGCTTTCCAGTAGTTTTTCTTATATAGGTGGATTATTTTGTTCAATTTGGGTTCTATATTTTAATTTCATGATTCTTCTCCCTTAAAACCTTTTCACCCCTATAGTGGTGCACTTATCACTTTCTTTCCAAGTTACCTCCACTGACTTTGTAGGAAAAGAAATGACATTGCCTCTTCTCAATTACAAAGGTAATCTTGATGTTTTCATAGTAGAATAATTTTCCATAGAATTAATGGATTGTTTCATATTAATATTTAATTTATTTATTTTTAGTATTATTCACAAAATAATTGTTTTCTTGTACAATTTGATTCTTTTTTTTCGAGTTGATGTGGTTTTTATGAATATGCTCATGCATTGTAGGAAGTTTGATAAATAAAGTCAATGGAAATCATGGTAACATTGACAGTTAGTATTGTTTTGATACTTTGGGATTTGTATAAATCATCCACACCTCAATACAACATGCGATGTGACTGGTATGACTCCAGAACTTCTTTCTATTTTAAATTAACATTAATTTCAGTAAAAAATACAACTGACTCAATGTGTCTGTTATGAGTTTAAAATTGATATTTGAATTTAAAAAGTTTCACTCACTAAAAATTGAGAAAACATGCTTGGATTTTATTGATAATTTAGGGAATTTATTCATAAAACACTTGTGACATGTAGGAATCAGTCTCACGTAAAACCGATACACGATGTGATTCGTATGAGTTAAAGTGTTTGTTTAAAGTTTAAAATGGAATTTTAGTAAAAAAGACACGTGACATACTCAACACCAATTAAATGAATTCATATTGTTTTGATACTTTATGAAAATAATTCATAAGTGATTTGGAATTTTTAGGAATCAACTACACCTCAATCCGATGCACAGTGTGACCGGTATGACTCTAAGTGCATCTTTATTTAAAATTGACATCAATTTTAGTAAAAAAATTGACCTACTCAAAACCAAACAACCACATGCATATTTTTTTCATACTTTAGTAAAACAATCCATAAGTGATTTGATACATGCATGAATCATCTGCATCTCAATCTTACACACAGTGTGACCGATATGACTCCAAGTGCATGTTTTTATTTAAAATTGACATTAATTTTAGTAAAAAGGCCAACTGACCTACTCAAAACTAATTAAATGCATTCAAATTATTTAAATACTTTAGTAAAATGATTCATAAGTCATTTTTGATGTGTATAAATTAGTTTCACCTCAATCTAATGCACGATGTGACCGGTATGACTCCAAGTGAATCTTTTTATTTAAAATTGACATCAATTTTAGTAAAATTAACACTTTATGTTAATTTATTTCTTTATATTATTACTAACATAATATTTTTTTTCTTATACAGGTGCGTTATTTTACTTGATTTGGGGTGGTTTGTTCAGAAATATCATGAGTCGGTCAGGATTAAAAGGAACATTGATGTTTTTGAATGTATATAATAATTTGTATTTATGTAATTGTATGAACCAATGTTTGAAATGTCTATAATATAGTTTTTTTTCTTGTTTTTTTGTTGTAAATTTTATTTCTTTTAAATCCTATATTGTAACTTGTTTTTGTTAATATCTAATGTTTCTGGTGCTGCGGTGTGCTGTTACAGCTCATTGTAGTGGTGATGCAGTGTGTTGTTATAGCACACTACAGTATGGTCCTTTATCAGCACTTTTAAAAGCACTGGAAAAAACCACATTTATCTATTCTTTGAAAAGTGTTGATAAAGGTATACTTTAACAATGCTTCTATAAGCTCTAATAAAGTTCTATTTTATCAGCGCTCATAAAAGCGCTAATAAATGACCCTTTATTAGCACTTTTTCAGTGCTGATAAAAGATTGGGGCTTTTAACCTCACTCATGTTTTCAGTACTTTTCTAGCACTGATAAGATCCATTTCTAGTGCAGTTAAAGATTAATTTTATAGTAGTTATGTGAACATGTTCCATATTTTTTGAAGGACTGAAGGGTGGTTCTCCGTGTATAATTTAGTGAACACCTTCATGATAATCCATTTAAGGCACTAGAATTTCCTAGAAAACATGTATAGGGGATATAGTTTGAAAACCACCTTGTCGTCAACCCTTTCCACCAGTACCCCACCTTAAAAGTCCAGGAGGTACGACTGCTACTCCATTATCCCCATGTTTTCATCTGTTTCTACCCCCATTGGGGAAAAGATGAAATATAAATCACTATAACACCTTGATCCTTGAAAAAACCTTTATTAGATCCAACTTAAGAGACTAGATCTCATAAATGTTAATCGTCTATGGTTAGAATTTGGTTTTAGGAGTATTGATGGGGTTTGGGTACTCATACCCCCCATGTGTGCAAAAAACCAACTATATAGAAATTGGAGGGGGCTACACACACTAGGAGGGGTATTCCTCTTGTTAATGTTTTGTAAGACCTTTTACATCTTTTTTAGCACTAGAATAGAAAGTTTGATACGCTATCCCATTTCCATCATTTACACCTAGATAAATGTGTTGGGTTACACCACCATGTGTGCATCACAAACTATAAGCATCCATCCACAGATGAGTGTTGCGACGAATCCCATGAATATGATCACTGTAGAAATATGATTCACACTATACCTGAACATATTCCATTGGATAGCCTCTAGGATCACATAATAGTTTTTTTACCTCTCACAATGTGATGCCTCTGGAGACTGGTGAGTCCTCCCGAGTAGCCACTCTACGGGTTCATTCAAAAAGAAGATGAACCACTACTTGAAAGTTACATCCTTCACACCTGGATTTATATCCTTCTTCCATTACACCAGTAATAGTATAACCCTACTATCAATGTAATTTACACCTGGTTCTCTCATACATTCTCAAAAGGTATGAATTCATCATGCATTTCCCCCTAGAGAGGGATCCCAAAAATCTATTAGAGGTCCCACGGGATGACTCTAACCTCTCTATGAAGCAAATGGAAAGTGTTATTCCCTCATGAACACCTTCTTAGAAGGTCAGGCATTATATTTGGGTGGATATATACATGAAACTATAAATTCTACACTACTTTATACAACACCACTCTCTTCATATATGCCTCAAATTTATCACAGGATTTCCATACATAGTATGCCCAGTCCCATTCATCAATAAAGTTACCACCCTATCATAGATCTCACTTCTTCGTTCATCCTTGGAGATAGTCTTCTAATCCCACCTTGAATATAATTTCATATGGAGGAGGGGATGTCTCTACAACAAGATTCTTCTTGTTGATGTTGTGCATAGGGTTCTGCAATGAATGAGTAGTAATCAATGAATTTTCCATCATGTAGTGACCCATGAAAGCCTTGTTCCACTGATATATCTTGGTAAATATTCTGAACCAATATTTAAGGACGTCTCTATCAGTAATGGGGATGAAAACACCATCCCTAAGTCCAAATCCATACAATAGAAGCCGCTGGAAAATAGAATAGTACTTCTAATTATCTATTAGAAAATAAGTGAGTGTGTTATGATCTGGCACACTCCAAAATATCTCTCTAATCATTATGTTTCTAGCCATCACCTTCATCCTATTAATAATATCTTTAGTACCTTTTAATGTCATCCTGGATTCTTTGAAACTTTTTGAAGGATGGTTCATGAAAGCCTTGCTTTAGAAAGTCTTGATCATGGAATTATTATTTCTAAAACCACTGAGTATCATGAAATATTTCTTGTAGATTAATCATTCATAGTGGTTTCAATCTTCATGATCTCTAGTGATTGAAATCAAGTAATTCTCAAGAAAATTTTCAATTTTACAAATGTAGAGGTACAACCAATCTTATGAGTAATTCCCATGGACCCCCCCTCCCCCCACCACCACAAAGACCCCTCCACCTGTTTATATGAATAGGGTAGAACCTATTTTAATGAGATGGATGCTCATATTGTCGATTTTTTGATATTTCACCTCAGAATATAACCCTCCTCTTCTGCATGGACTCTCGTTCTAAGAGGTGTAATTTTTTACATAAAAAAACATGTGTTGTGAGAGATACTATGAAATGTGTAGACTTTTCGAGTGGTATATAGGGAAATAAGGGATAAAAATTTACTAAACTATCTAGATTTTTTAAGGCCCAGACCTTAATGAAGGCAAGGTGCTTGTGAAGGTCGTTAGAGCACCACAGAAGTGTGACTTACACGATGATGCTAACTTTTGTGCAACATATGTATTATCATGAAGCTCACTAACAATCGTGAAGGTTGCCTTAGGTGAAGATAGTAAATTTCATGAAATGTATCTCCCTGCCTCTGTAGTTCCTATAAATACCTCCCTCACCCAACATTTAATGGGACATGACCATCGAACTTCCACTCGAATCTCTAAATTTTCAAAACCTTATCCTTTGTGATTCAAAAAGAGATAAATCCCTATAGGTAGACATATTTCAAAAATAGCCTCCCATGGGTTATTAAGACTATAATACCATGGTGGGGATAACTTTTTTGAAGGTTCACAACCTTCACGTTAGAGAAAACCACCTCACCCTTCTTGGGGTTTCATGAGATACTAATCCTTCATGAAACATTTTCCATGTTATCCAAGAATTCATCTAGAGGTAGGTAACCCATGCTTCACAAAGACCCTACCTTTACATTATCACCTACCCTCATAAAACCCCTAATCTTCATGAAACCCACCTAATAGTACCCTAATTTATGTCTCCTTTTAGAAAAACAAACTTCATGAAATTTGACCACTCAATGGAAATATACCCACTCAAAAACGGTTCATTTATGCCTTGATCCTCCGCACGAATGGTATCATCAACCCTTATGTTTGGATTATTTTCTCCAAGAATGTCCTAGAAATTTGTATCACCTATTTATCCTAATCATAAGTATCCTAATTTTTAGACCCCCTTGATCTACCTCATTATGGTAGTGTTTATGCCTTGTGTCCTCCAAAAGCACCTACGCAATAGACTTGTAAAATCTGAAGGTGGAACCATCATGAGAAACCACTCACCATTCTTAATGTATAGGGATAATTTTATATCCTCCTATCCCACCTAGAAATGTTATCCCTTGGTATAGGCCCCACTAAAGTCTAATCTATAAGAATTTAAACTACATATACCAATTTCGTGGTCGCATGACATTAAACTACACAAAAACTTCCTCATATCATGATGTTAAACTATAAACCTACACTATATGATGAACACAAGATTCTATATGTATAACTAGAATGGTATGAAAACCATCCTACACCAGTAATCCCATATACATAATCCCCACACCATCATGGGACGATCCTCCTATATTGGGCATCCCATTTGCGTAATCCCCATAGCATCCCTTTTCTATGCTCCTTCCATAAAGAAATTATCCTTAACATATGACACTAAAATGCATGGATTTTTTCTATCACATGACCTTAAACTATGTACTTAAACTATGTGGGTTTTGATCCTTGTCATCTAATAGGGTACGTAGGATGCCTCCCTAAGGTTCAATCCCGATACACCTAGGATACCACCCTAAGGTTCAATCTTGATCCCCCAACACTACTCTTAAATTTGTATGTCTTCCCCTTGGAAGGTAGAATCTCTAAAGTGTGATCATCTTCCCCTGGGATACACTCAACTTCACCAAATTTTTCCCACAATATAATAAACATGTAACCAACCTATCCCCAAAAGACATTAAACTTGTGACCAACCTATCCATAAAATACATTAAACCTTTGACCAAACTATCCTCAAAAATAATTAAACTGATAACCAACCTATCCCCAAAAGACATTAAATCTATGACTAAATTTTCCCCAGAATACATTAAAACTATAACCAACCTATCCCCACAAGATGTTAAACATATGTCCAACTTATCCCACAAGGAGTTAACCTTGTGGAAAACTTGTCCCCATAGGACTTTAAACCTTTGATCGAGTCAAACTACATGGTGTTTAATACCTATATCCTAATAGGTTATATAGGATGCCTCCCTAAGGTTTAATTAGAACAAACTTGGTTCACCTATCTAAGGTTCAATCCTAATCCCCCTACACCACCATTATGTTTGACTATCTTCCCCAAGAAGGTTGCAATTCTGAAGTGTGATAATCTCCCCCTGGGACAAACTAAACCTCACCAAAATATCAACATAATATATTAAACATATAACCAACTGACGTGAGTGTTTTTTTAATGAAACCCCAATCAATAATTTCCCCTTTAAAAATTTAACACAACGGTGACCAAGAGGTTATCTCATGTGGACGTTGCATACTAATCTATCAAACTATCACTTTAGTAATTTTTCTGCTAAATTAAAAACAAAAGTGGGTATTTAAAAGGATGAAAAAAATTTAAACAAAATAAATCATATTAGGACTATAAATTAAATTTATAGATGTTGAAATAGTGGGTTCCCTAGACCCAACTATGTAGTACTTTGAATTACCATATCATGTGTATAGTTAGCTATACATGATGTTATCTTACCATTATAGTGCAGAATTTTCTGCATCCACTATAATAATGGTAATTTCCAAAGGTTAATTGTCATTTCGAGAGGTTATAGCAGATATCAGGATATAATGAGAACCTAGAGATATAATGACATTGATCTTAAATATATGTTCTATAGTCTAGATACATCTTATTGACTGGACATAGTAGATGTTTGACTATCAGGTGTTGGGGGATCATAATCATTGAGACTTATTCTCATGAAGTTCGCACTTGGTGATCTCTAGTTGTGAGATCATGAGGAAAAACCTGCCAATAGGAACACCACATGTTTTGGGTGTCATTGGTTGTTCTTATCTACGGACATGTGTATTGGTCTCCTAACTTGATACCATTACCAATGTGTGTCATTTGATTACATACTTTGATACAAGATGAAAACCATGTCAGTGATGTCGTGGTGAGGTAGTTTGTGTTGGGTGCGTTGTTGGTGGTATGACATTGGTCAAATGGTCAAGAAAGGATTTGTCACTTCCAAGTTCAGGAAGTTGTACATCTCAGTCCCGGTTGATCAGGATGGTGCCGCCTGCATAAGTATTTGTCCAAAGCATTAGAAAGTAAAATCCATCCGAATAGATCAAAAAATAATAAAGCAAGATAAGGACGATGACACAAGAGTGCGTCCTACTTTATGAGATATTTAATGACAAAGAGATTATAGTACACAGTCAGTGTTTTTAGGATGGTAGTCGTTGCTATGACTATCCTTATCTCTTTAGGTGTCATGATGGGTTTCCAGACTCCACTCTTGGTCTATGAATTTATTCACTGTTATCGAGATAAGGGCCTAGAGGGTCACACACAAGAGCATATTCAAGATTCCACCCTATTCAGTTGAATAGGTCTATGGACATAGTGATCCCCAACATGGGGTCCGAGTGTTTTCCAAGTTATCGATCACAGATGAATAAAATAAATTCATTATTATTCAAGTTATGAATAATTAGGATTGAATTTATTTAATGTATTTACAAGTTTAGTAAATATGAGAAAAATATTAACCGAACGAATATTATTTTAATATTCAAGGTTCGTTTAATATTAAGTGGGATAGTGAGTCGAGTTAAATGACTCAGTTTTATCACGTAATATTATATATATATATATATATATATATATATATATTATAAGTATGTGATAAAATAATAAATAATATTGGCGTAGTTAAGTTCGTCAAAATTATTTATTTAGTGAACGTTCAAATAAACGTGGGGCCAGGGAACCCTACCAGGTATTTATCAACGTCACTATAAATATAAGAGGAGACTCTCACTTATGTTGTGCAATTCACTATTCATTCATTTGTATGGAATGAAAATTGAGATCCTCTCTCTCCTCCCACTTCCTAGAGAGAGAAGATGATGATCCAAGAGTTCAGATCAAGTTCTCCCTCAAGCATCGAAGAGATATCGATGCGGTAATCATTGGGACATCTAAATCATTGTCGAATCACCATGATAGCACCCGGAATTCAACGATCGACATTCTAGAGGATTTTTGGAGTGCGTGTGGACGATTTAGAGGGATCCTACTTTAGATCCTTGAAGCGACGATCATCATCGACTAGTTGCAGTTGACCGCGGATTCAGATTTGAAACGGGTATGTTTTCATTTTAGTTTTGTGCTCTTTACAATTTATGCGAGATCCTCAGGTCTTACCGGGGCTCAAATCGTTGGTCACGATAAGTCCCGTCGTCCCGCCGATGAAAATTTTAAAATTCCCAGCCCAACGACTTCCGCTGCGGGCCCCGATTACCTAATAGTGGTATCAGAGGGATCGCATAAATTTTCTGAGCCAAATAAATTTAATTTTCATAAAAATTAAGTATAGGGTTCAAAAACGGTTGCAACAAATCAAACCACGTGTCGATCCGATCTCGAACGGCCAAGTTATGGCCATTTGATTTTTTTGGATTGGATCGATTTGGTGTTTAATTGTGGGAATTAATTTTTTAATTGGTTCATCCGAACTAAATTTAATTTTGAAAATTATAAATTTTATAATTTTTTATTTTTTATATTAATTTTATTATTATAATAATATTTATATTATTATTATTATTATATAAATATAATAAATTATTATTTTATTATAATAATTTTATTATTATTAATTTTAAATTCTATTTGAATAGCTTTTAGGATTTTTGATGTGTGGAAAACTTTGGGAGAAGACTAGCATAAAAAATAATAATAAAAGAAAGACTTCCAAAGAAGTCTTAAAAAAAGGGGGGCAAAGAAAGGCTTCAAAAGAAGTCTTAAATAAAAAAAAGGTGGGGTAAGGGGCCGACACGTAGAAAATAAAAGAAAAAAAATGTTTGCAGGGGTCTGAGCGGACCCCTCTTCCCGCATGGCGCACCAGTGCCGAACAGGCGGGCAGGACGAGTCGGCTCCTCTTCGCTCGCTGGTTACGTCGTCATCCCGCCCTACATGCAGAACAGCTGCACCACCACATAGCCCCTACAACCACCCATCCCCCCTCTATGATGCAGCCCAGCCTTGCGCAGCAGGCTCTACCCGAGAGGACCCCTCAGGCTTCCTCCGTACGGTGCCACACCAGGGTCTTCATACAGCAAGCTCGTGACCCGCAGCGCCGGTGCACTCGGCAGTTGTGGCCTCGACTTCCGCTCGCGCTGGTGCCCGCCGCCACGCGGTCCTACCTCCCGTAGTTTTGGGTCTCGGCACCTTCACCTCCCGGTCTCGCTACCCACCTCCATGGCTGCGGACCCTCCGACCAACAGCCAATCCCACTGCTGCCCCTTAGTTTGGACTGGAGCTGGCAGTCCGCACCCGGCCTCCTTTGCAGGCTCGACCATGCACCTGGCGCCCTCGCGAAGCCGTACCCCAGGCCACTTCAGCACCTCTGTCCACTCTAGCCGCAGCAGACCTCTGCCGCACCAGCGTGCCTTCGGCAGACCCTTCATCGGACAACGGTGGCTGTTGCCACACCGGCCAGTCGTCGCCATCGATCAAGACACGGGAGGTATCTTTTTGTCTGCAAGTATTTCCACCGAGCTATTTTGGCCCCAAAATGGTATGGGCCAACCAGCTCAACCCAGAATGGGTTTGGGTGGATCAGTCAGGCCAATTTTTTCCATGAACGGCCTCATAGGGCCCTACGTGGGTTTTTTCCGACCCACACAGGCCCTGCGGTCGAGTTTCGGGGACCAAACATTTTAAATTAATCAAAATTTATTAATTTAATTTTAGTATCTAAATTAAATTAATTAAAACTAATTTTGGTTAATTATTATAATACCTAGAGATATAAATTAATTTAATTTTGAAATGAAATGAAATTAATTAATTAATTTAATTTTGGCATAAAAAATAAATTAATTAGCAGACCAGTGATTAATTAAATTATTTGAATTTATTAATTAATTTAATTTAATTAAATAAACCCTCATACTTAATTAATTCATTTTAATTTTATCGCGCTTTATTTTACCCGCATTCTGGTCTTGAGCATCGACCCATGTATGTTTCTTTTATTAAATTAATTATTTTAAATGCATGTGATGATTGTAATTAATTAAATAGACGGTCTTCGCATCATCTTTCTTTTTCAGTTAAAATGTATAAGGGCCTACACACCCAATTTACCTGATGTACATTTATACCCAATCCCCCTTGCCTGTGCACGATTAATTTTGTACTTCGGACGAAGACGGAAAATGACGAGGACCCTGCCAAGATGAGGCAGTGCGTGTTGATGAAGACGGTGCAAGACGACACGTAGACCCCACCAAGACGAGGTGGTTCTCCAAGACGTGTCGTGGACCCCACCAAGATAAGGCGGTGCACTTTAATCAAGATGATGCAAGATGAAACGTGGACCCCACCAAGACGAGGCGGTACTCCAAGTCGTGACATGGACCCTGCCAAGACAGGGTGATGTTCGAGATGCGAAGCGAACATACAGGACAGATAGAAAGCTTCATCAAGAGTCAAGCTTCGACTCAGGTATGATGCTCTTAGGTTGTTTAGATGCTCAAGACCAGTCGGGTAGTAGTTTAACCTTTATGCATTTATTTATTATTTTATGCATTTTAGAATAGCGGGAAAATATATAAAATAATAGATAATAAAATGCATAAAGAAGTGGCGTATATTTTTCTATTAAAGTTCAGTTGTGAGCGCGACAACATAGATGAACAAGTTTAATAGAAATTGATTACATTCATCGAGAGAGAAAACCAATAAAACCCTCAAAGAAAATATTAAGTCACAAATAGCCTTCCATCATTCAAGTTTGAACAAAACCAGGTGTTCGAGGTGTCGGTCATGCCTTAGTTGAGGGTGCCTCTTACTAACGGGGAGTTCTTATTTGTGTGGTGGGTCGACTTAACTAAAATTACAGCAAAGAAATAGCAATATCTAGCTTGTTATAATTTTAGAGGCAAGTGTTGAGTAAATCAGTAAATTATTTTTGAAGCTGGGACTTCACTCAACAGATCAAGGAACCGCAAGTTAATGCGGTTAGCCAGCCAAAAGCCTACCTTGGACCCTCCGAGTAGTGGCGTATCCATATCTTATAGACTATTATGGAGGTTTAGGGATCCTTTCCACTAGAATACTCAAGAGTATTCTGATTCTAGTACAGAGGGTTCCTAGAATTTTAAAAATTAGTGGGATACATTTAATGATTAAATAATCAGTAATGTCACATTTGGTAATCAATATTAAAAGTACAATCTGCTAAATTTTATTTGTAGATAATATCAAGTAATACCACAATAAAACTATGATAAATATTGGACATAGTTAATGTCCAAACAAGCACAAAATTCCAAGTGTAGTATAGGCGCTTGCACACAATATTACCATAATGGAAATTCAAGCTGCTTGTGTCCCAACCTGTTAAGCCACCTCAGGAAGCGAGGGTGTAAAACTGCTTATAGGAGACTCATGAATCAAGCATATGATGGTTCTGTCATAATTATATCATCAATATTAGATGTTATTTTCATTCTCTACATCATGACATGGATGATGTTACATGTAGTCTCATCTCCAAGAATTTTCCAAGGAGAAAGTGAAGCAATATTTGAATGTGATGGTCACACTCGGTTTGTGTAAAATGAAAGACAGTTCACAATCTTTCATTTCATCCCATTATTATACCTTTTACACCCAATTACTCTAGTTTCGTTTAAGGGTAAAAACGAATGATATAGAGTAAGCGCTTAATTACCTTTATGGTAACATTAGACAAGTAATAAGAACATTGAAGATAATTCTATCTTTTTTTCTTATGGCGAATAAATTGAAAGACAAGGTAGAAAGGCCTATGGAAAGTTATGCCAAAGGAACCTTCATTATTTCCTTCAAAGAAAAGTGGATGGTTACTTAATAGGAGGTTATTTTCATCACATATTATGAAATAAATTCATGGAAGTTTAAAAACTGAAATACTAAAAGCAAGTACCCACTTCTCGTTCAGTTAATATTCATCAAATAAAAGTATTGTTTTCTCACATACTTCTTGGGTATTAAAAATAAAATATTCTTTTCACATATATGTATTGAAATATAGTAAACAAGTAAGTATAGAAACATTAATAGGATTAATGTGTCTTCTCCAATCAGTTGAGAAAGGGTGATTCCTAAGTCAGCGGTGAGAAACACATAACTTCAAATTTCTAAGTAATTGATTCAAACTGAACAAGTTGTTGAGTATAACAAAAAACATTTATCTAATGTGCCCATTTGGACATGATGATACATTATTCCATGTTTTGGAATGAATGTTGTTTGTGGTAACATACTCAAAAAATAGTTCAGACATACTTGAATCAAAGGCAATAAGTGATGAATATAAAATTATAAGACCTACCCAGTTGTGGAAATATGATTCTTTGTCAAGTAAAACTAAAAGTGGACGTCAACTATATACCTAGTATGGTATTTAGGCTTGGCATATCTAAACGCCTTTGGTATTATTGACATCCTTAGTTTGGAAAAAGAAACCTTTAGAAATAAAGGTATGCCATAAAGCTTTTAGGATTAGTTCAACAAGAGTGTGTGAATTATTCCAAAGGAAAGAAAGAGGTAAAGATACTTCATATATTTCCTTTAAGTCATTAAGGAATGTACCAGTGAAGCATAAGTTTGGTAAGAAGATATGAGTTTCTTCGGATCGGCATGCTGAATAATATCTTGACCAAACCATCATCGATCATGATAATGTAGTGTGGAGTAATTCCTAATTGCATGTTACCTTATCTACATCACCATATTGATGTTTATAAAGAGGATCGATGATGAGTCTTACATATTAACATTGATAAACAAAATTTAGCATGGATTAATTCTTAAAAGCACATTTTATACATCAAAGTTATGATGTAAGTTGTATTAATGTTACAACCTACAAAAACTTCCATTATATTTCAAGATTTGCTTTGCAAATAACAGCATAAACCCATAACCAATATGCCAACTAAAATGAAAAATGGATATCATATGAGTCATAGTATGATGAAAATACATTATGCCATAGATCATGTGTTAGTATGCAAAGCGTTTGTTAGGATTTAAACAAACATGAATCAAGTTAAACACATTGTGCATCTAAGGCAATTATCCTAATAGTTTCTTAAGATATTACATAAATCCCAAATATAGAAAAGATGTGACTACATTTCTATATAAGGGTGCACATATCTATTATAGATAGTTAGAGATGAATTGACTTGGGTTTAGTCAATGCTCGAGATGTACAAATGGTTGGCATAGAAACAAGTTCCACAAGTACATGTGGAATAGGCATGTTCCAGTGACACATACTGCGTAGAAAGAATGAAACCATGGTGATGGTTTCATATTCACTATGTTCGGTGATATATTATTCATTAAGAATAATAAATCCTACAAGTAAGTAGTATATGGAAATTAGTTATGATTGATAAGATAAATTAAAATTCAATAATGGATTCCATGTATCAAGTTGCAAAGGGGATTATAAATTGAATATTGTGGTGGGTATTCAAATGAAATGATACATGTATGGTACAAGTATGGTACCAATAAGGCTCGATTGGTTATACCAAGTCAATATTCCTAAATATATTAGAATTTTACTTGTCATAGCTAACTTATAAGATCATTCTATTGGTCATTGGATGTCAAGATCATCTTTCATGGAAAGTGTCTATACGATGCAACCAGAAAGAGATGATGACATCATATGATTCCATTGAAGGTTGCAAGTTACTGAAATCTGGTTCTGGATTAAAGTAAGCAACAATATCTTAGAACATTCATTATAAATGAATATTTGTCTTGTGTATACCAAAGGTTAGTGGGAGCGCCAATGTTTTCCAAGTGAAATATGTTCAGCAACATATGGAAAATAGATCTTGATCTTACAATTAGATAAGATTAGAATAAAAGAAATTCTCCAATGATTGACTTAAAGTAGTAACCTGGGTTATAAGGAATAGGATATAATGAGGTAGATCTATAGGTTTCTTGGTCCTAGTCAATCATAGATATAGTGACATTGTATTAAAAAATATAAGTTTGAATAATTCAAGATTGTTGCCAATGTCACATGGCTTAATCTCTCCAGGTTAACATGTTTGGTGCATGGGTAGAGATTAATGTTGTGAATTGATACCATATGCTTTAGCGATGGATCAATAACATATCCCATAATATGTAAAATAATTGATACTACCAAAATATAATTTATTATAGGCAGATATCAATTAATTCTAGGAGCACTGCAAGTGATGCAGTCAGAACCATCATCTTGTACTTCGACAAGTACAAATGATATGTAATTGGAATATGGAGAAGAAGGTATACTAGTTATGGTGGGACACAAAGTAGTAATCCTTAGATCAATTCGATCTAGTATCACAGTTAGTAAAAGGTGATGAGTGATTCAAGATCATAAAATTTAGTGGTATCTATATCTACAAATACCGAGTACGTTGCAGCTTCTAAGGCAGCTAAGAAGCAGTTATAAATCGCAACGATTTGTTCCAGTTCTTGGATTCACACCTAGTGAGAAAAGTATTATCATAATGAGAATTATGATATTATTACTAGCCAAGTTGTCAAGTTATGACAATGGATAAAATAAATATACTTGGGGAAACATTATCTTGCGAAGTTTTAATCAAGCCGATGAGGTCGCGTATAGCAGATATGTCACACAGCGAAAATGTGGCAGGCCCAGCAGTTAAATCCATTACTCAGTAGAAGCATGATATTTATCATGTGAGTAGCTAACAAGTTTAGTTAGCAAGTTGGCTCTAGTGCAAGTGGGAGTGTTGAAATAGTGGGTTCCCTAGACCCAACTATACAGTACTTTTGATTACCATATCATGTGTATAGTTAGCTATGCATGATGTTATCTTACCATTATAGTGCAGACTTTTTTGCATCCACTATAATAGTGGTAATGTCCAAAGGTTAATTGTCATGTCTAGAGGTTATAGAAAATCCCAGGCTATAATGAGAACCTCGAGATACAATGACATTGATCTTAAATATATGTTTTATAGTCTAGATACATCTTACTGACTGGACACAGTAGATGTTTGACTATCATGTGTTGGGGGCTCATAAGCATTGAGACTTCTTCTCATGAAGTTCTCACTTGGTGATCTCTAGTTGTGAGATCATGAGGATAGACCCTCCAATAGGAACATCAAATTTTTTGGGTGTCATTGGTTTTTCGTATCTATGGACATGTGTATTGGTCTCCTGACTTGAGACTATTTCCAATGTATATCATTTGATTATGTACTTTGATGCAAGACAAAAACCATGGCAGTGATGTCATGGCGAGGTAGTTTGTGTTGGGTGAGTCGTTGGTGTTATGACATTGGTTGAATGGTCAAGAAAGGATTTGTCGCTTCCAAGTTCAGGAAGTTGTATATCTTAGACTTGGTTGATAAGGATTGTGTCTCCTTCATAAGTCTTTGGCCAAAGCAGTAGAAAGGAAAATCCATCCGAATAGATCAACAAATAATAAAGCAAGATAAGGATGATGACACAAGAGTTCATCCTACTTTATGAGATATATAATGACAAAGATATTATAGTACACAGTCAGTGTTCGTAGGATGGTAGTCATTGCTATGATTATCCTTATCTATTTAGGGGCCATGATGGGTTGCCAGACTCCACTCTTGGTCTGTGGATTTATTCACTGCTATCAAGATAAGGGCCTAGAGGGTCACACACAATAGCATATTCAAGAATCTACCCTATTCAGTTGAATAGTTATGTGGACATAGTGGGCCCCGCCACGGGGTCTGAGTGTTGTCCAAGTTATCGATCACAGATGAATTAAATAAATTCATTATTATTCAAGTTATGAATAATTGGGATTGAATTTATTTAATGTATTTACAAGTTTAGTAAATATGAGAAAAATATTAACTGAATGAATATTATTTTAATATTCAAGGTTCGTTTAATATTAAGTGGGGTAGCGAGTCGAGTTAAATTACTCGGTTTTATCACGTAATATATTATATATATATTACAAGTATTTGATAAAATAATAAATAATATTGGCACAGTTAAGTTCTTCAAAATTATTTATTTAGTGAACATTGAAATAAACAGGGGGTCGGGGAACCCTACTGGGTATTTATCAATGTCACTATAAATATAAGAGGAGGATCTTTCTTATGTTGTGAAATTCACTATTCATTCATTTTTATGTAACGAAAACTGAGAGCCTCTCTCTCCTCCCGCTTCCTGGAGAGATAAGCTGATGATCCAAGAGTTTGGATCAAGTTCTTCCACAAGCATCAAAGAGATCTCAATGTAGTGATCATCGGGACGTCGAAAGCATCGTCGGATCGCTATGCTAGCACCCAGAATTTGACGATTGACATTCCTGCAGATTTTTGGAGCACGTGTGAAGGATCTAGAGGGATCCTGCTTTGGATCCTTCAAGCGATGATCACCATCGAATAGTTGTAGTGGACTGCATCTTCGGATTTAAAATGGGTATGTTTTCATTTTAGTTTTCTTCCCTTTACAATTTACGCGAGATCTTCAGGCCTTACCGGGGATCAGATCATTGGTGACGACAAGTCTCGTCACCCCGCCAATGAAAATTTTAAAATCCATGGCCCACCAGCTTCTGCTACAGGCCCCGGTAACCTAAAAATAGATTAAAAATTAGAGTCAAAATGGATATAAAAATACAAGTTATAGATAGCAGCAGTGGACAAACTTTTATCCTCAGACACTCTCTTTATCATTGTCTAAAAGTATTTTTCAATTGAATTAAACAATGTATACATTAAGACCTCAAATTATACACCTAAATTACCAATATTCTATTTTGAGAGATCAAATATTGGTGTTGATCCTCTTATAAAAGTTATCTAATTATCCAAATACCTCTGAGAAACCAAAAAATAATAAATGCATTGTGCTCAATTGAGAGACCTCATCAAAGAAATTTAAACAATGAGAGTAACCACTTTACTTTAATAAGTTAAAAATAAATAAAATATAATTTATAATAAAATTAAAAACAATAAATAAATATACCTCCTTCAATTAAGAAAATAGTTTCCAAAATAATTCAAAAGAAAAGAGTTCACAATGAAAAGTACAAACTCAAAAGGGAAATGTCTTCGGATCTTTGATTCCACCACCACTTGGAGTTCATCACTTTATATATTTTTTACTTCATGAAAAAATCCTCGTATCCATCCAATATTCTCCATCATATCCCACTCCCTCCTTCTAACATCCTTTGAAATGAAAGTGGAGATGAAAATATATAGTGAAGTGGGGTATAAAATCTGATTTTCTATTTGAATCTAATGAAAGTTTTCTTGATTTGTGCCTAGTTGATGTTGAATATTGAATAAGTAACTTATTGAAAGTTGTTCTAAGATATCTTTAATATTAAACCAAAAATAATTATATACATTGTTCATTTGGTGTAAAATTTATACCCAAATTAATGAAGTAAAATTTTTATCGACTAAGTGTCCCTTCATCTTCCTCCATTTTTTTGCATTCATCAACTTCATTAATGAGAAAATTTATCCATGATATTTAATTTGAATGTGTGAATTTGAGTAATATTTCTTCTATATATACAATAACCTCATTTTTACACTTATATCTCTAATTATTTCTTATTTACTAAAGGTAGGAAAATTCTATCTGACCATTCATCTTCTAATTTTGAATGATTTTTTTGGGACAAAAAATGGTCAATTCGAAACTTAGTTAAATTGTAATAAATTAATACCATGATCTAAGGGAACCTATAAAAAAATAATTTAAATAATTTTATCTATATTTATAATGTTATTAACAAAATACCAAAGTGATAAAAAACTATTAAAATTCCAGAATTTGGGCATTTTCATAATTTAGTTCAAAACACATCAAAATTGAAAAAATGATGCAATTTATCATAAAAAGAAAATTTTAGTTGGGATTAAATCATTTAAATTCATATAAAATGTATTGTAAATATAATATCTATCAAGTACCATATACTTAAAACATGGAATCCTAGAAAATTGATCACAAAAAATAAATTTCTAGTGAAACATTCAAACACATGTCACTAAAATTCAAAAATATTAAAATCAAAGAACTTAACTTGTCATACCTCTTAAATAGATTAAATTCCAAATTATTCATTATTTTCATTCATTGAATTCCCATTTCATTCATTCTTCTATGCACATAGATTCTTACCTCACCTATTTTTCTCTCAACACATGATTTTGATTTTGAACAAAGTTTTCCTCATCCAAATAAATTCAATGGTCACAATAAGCTTAGAAAATTTCTAAATATCCACCCAATTAATTTTAAGAATTATATTAATCATAAGTAAATAGTAATGATTTTATGAGGTTTTAGGTTATTGGGTTTCAAATGTTAAAAAATATAAGGCAGAAATAGATGGATTGGATCTTTTTTGAAGTAGGATTACATGACTCTAGTTTCCACTCAATAATGGTATTATCCTCATTATTATTGGAATATAATCAACTCCAAAATAACTTCATAATTTTTATCATGTTTATCCCAAAACTTTTCAAATTCATCATCAATGGAATAGTAATTTCTTCCCAAAATTTCAAACTTTTTTTTGTTAAAATATCCAGAAAGGCGTAGCTTTTTTCTCCCTGAAATATCTAGAAAGGTGGAGATTTTTATCAATAATTTTCTCTCCAAACATTGATTTTTCTCCACCCAAGGTATCCCAACATGATGTGTAAGATCACAAATCATCTCTCATGCACTTAATATTTACTAAAATCATGCAATATACTTCAAGGGTAGGTTATATGGAGAAACTATCTTGTAATGAGGATAGCTAGAAGGTAGTTCATGGCTACTGAGGGATCACAAAGATCAAATGTAAAATATATTCCAAAAAAAATATAGTTAAATTTTTAAAAAAAAATATTCTTTCAATAAAAATTGAATTACCTAAATCATATTGAACATAAGTTCCTTAAATATCCTATATTTTGAATGAAAATTTGAAATTTATATTTAAAATAGACATTATTTGTTTCAATCAAGAAGAGGGTTTATTGTGAAGAATATGTAAAAATGTTTTACTGTCCTCACAGACTAATTATTTTCAACTTTGGATAGAATCCATGGAAAGGAATTTAGAATTTGATGGTCTTTTCATGAATTCCCATAATTTAAATCTAGATCACAACACATTTAAGAATTCCTTTAAGTTTAGTTCCATGAATAAAGTTGGTTCCTTTCATTGAAACAAATTATTAACTAGTTTAATTACTTTAAATCTCAAAAGTTTTAAAAAAAATAGAAAATATGAAATAAAATGGAAAAATTTAAAATAAAAAAACTAAAAAGAAAATTTTGAAAAGAAAACAAATAAAAAACCTAATATACCAAGGATTTTCCTACCCCTACACTTATTTTTTAAAATGTTCTCATTTTGAATAGTTTATATGAAAAGTGAAAATCATAAAGAGAATACATGAAAAAATCAAGTGGGAAGGAAAGACTTGACTTGGTTTTTATTATACAGCAGCATACTTGAGTAATCCTCCTAAAATATGCAACTTTGAAACCTATATGAAAAACAAAAAAATAAAAAAAATATTAAAATAAATTAAATTAAATGAATAAATTAATAGAAGGGAAAAGAATCTTAGTTTTAACACCCAAGTGGGTGCTAGGATTTCACTTCTCCTAGTCAAGCAGTTATAGCCGATCATCACCAATCTGAAGGTGGGTGTAGTTTCTTTCTCAAGAACCACTAAAATTAAATTTCTCAATTATTATTAAGCTCAAAAAAGTATAGAACCTCCAAAAATAATATTTATTTAGGTTACCCTAAATGTCTTTTTTATTTCCATCGTGTATTTAAAGAGGGAACAAAATGTAAAAGTAACTTCCCAACACTTTATCCTCATAAATTACCTCCATTGGTTTTTGAAATTTAATTTGAGGATATTATTCATATTTAATTTCCTATTGAAAAATTATTTCTTGTTTGAAGAATATCCTAGTACCACCATCCTCATTTATACCATTGTAATCCCAAATCAGGAACACCGTTATTTCTTCAATTTCAGCCTTCACTTTCTCTTCATCTAAAAAATCAGTCCACTCAAAATAAGTAGAAATAAAATATACAAAGGGAGAATCAGTTAAAATTTTACTATCAAGATAATATAAAAAAATGGATCAAAATTTGAGACTTCTCCATGTGTTTTCTCAGTCTCCAGCCTTGTTTGGTAGTGGAAAAAAATTATATTTAAAGTAGGAAGCATATCAGATTCATCCAAATGTTCTTCAAAAATTAATGGCTCAAAATAAGAAAAATCAATATCATAGTCATGATGATCATGTTTTTTACTACACTACTCATAGGTGGGGTTTTTCAATTAAATTTCATATTTTAAAGGAAATTCAACATCTAGATTAAGTTGATCACTTTCTAGCTTCTTAAGATTTATTTCACAAAAAAATTACTTATTTTCTAGCTTGGAAATTATTTTTTTTATATTAGCTTCTATATTATCAAAATTTATTTTGAAATAGGTTTCAACATTCCCAAAATAAGATTCCTCACACATCAATTTTAGTGGAATATCAATAAATTATGTTAACCTGAGGGGATGAATGAAATTTGGGTACAAATTATTGTGATAAAGTTACTGAATAGGGGTTAAAATCATAGAAATTAGAAAAAAAAATAACTTAAGAAACATCAAAAAAAATGGTTCCAATTAACATGAGGGTTTATATTGAGAGATTACAATTAATAATTTCCCCTTCAAAAATATAGCATGATAGTGACTACAATGTTTTCTTATAAGGAGGCTTCATACTAAGTTATCAAATTGTCACTTTGTTAATTTGTTTCTATTAAATTAAAACTAAAAGTGGGGATTTAAAAGGAGTTAATAAAAGTTAAAAAAATATATTAATACTATAAATTAAAGTTAGATATTAAAAATAAGAAGAAATATGGATATAAAAATATTAAAAAAGATAGAAGTAGTTGATAAGCTTTGATCCTCATATACTCCATTTATCATTGTATATAAATGTTTTCCAATTTAATTACCCAATATATACTTTAATACTTCAAAGTATACACATAAATTACCTAGATACTATATTGAGACTTCAAATATGGGTATAAATCCCCTTATAAAAGTGATTTGATTACCTAAAGACCTCTGAGAAACCAAAATAGATTAAAATCATTATGCTCAATGGAGATACCTCGACAAAGAAATTTAAACAATGAGAGTGATCAATTTACTTTCATAAGTTCAATATAAATATATAATAATTTAGAAAAAAAATCATCAATAAATAAATATACCTCCTTCAATCAAGAAAATAGTTTTTAGAATAATTCAAAAGAAAAGAGTTTACAATGAAAATAAAAAACCCAGAAGGAAAATTCATTCAGATATTTACTACCAACACCAATTAGAGTTTAACTATTCATGGATTTATTAAATCATGAAAAAATCATATTATCCAACAAATATTATCTAGCACATCTCGCACCCTCATTCCAACCATCCTTTGAAATGAAAGTATAGATGAAAATATATATTGAATAGGGGTAGAAAATTTGTTGTTCTATCTATGCCCACTGAAATATTTCTTGATTTATTCCTAGTTGGAGGTTGAATCTTGATAAAGCCTCTTATTTGATGTTTTTTTCACACATATTAAATCTTCACAAAAAATATTTGAGATCTGTTGAATGTCTGGTGAAAAATATATACCTGAATTAATGAAATGAACATTTTAGGCCAAAGTGCCACTTCATCTTCCTCCACCTTATTGCATTCATAAAACTCATTAATGAGATAATTTATCCATAATATTTAATGATAATACTTTCCTTTGAGTATTATTTATTATCCTTATAGAATCAACTAATTTAGACACATTTGGATCAAGTTATTCCTTATTTTCTGAATGTATGAAAATCTTGTCTGACCATTCAACTTCCAATGTTGAATGAATTTTTTAGGCCTCAAAAGGGTTGATTCGTCACTTTTTCTAGTTTGAATAAATTAATCCCATGAGACATGAGACCATAAAATAATAATTTTGATAATTGTATCATTATTGAAAATTTTATTCCCAAAACACAAAAGTGATAAAAAATGGTTAAAATTCCAGAATTAGGGCATTTTCACAATTTATCTCAAAACTCACCAAAATTTCAAAGATGAAGCAATTTCACATGAAAAGAAAAATTATTGTTGATTAAATAATTTAAATTAATATAAAATGTATTAACAATATCATATTTATCACTAAACTATGCCTATAAGTCAGTAAACCTATGATCAACCTGTCCTCACAAGATGTTAAACTCTTTACTAACCTTTCCCCACAAGATGTTAAATTTGTGACCAAACTATCCCCATAATATGTTAAAACAGTGACCAAAATATCCTCACAGGATGTTAATCGTATGACCAAAATATCCCCACAAGAATTTAAACTTGTGATCATTTCCCCACAAGACCCTAAACATGTGAACCCCATCAGATACATTAGAATCTCTACCTCATGTGATGAACATAGGATGCCCAAGATAAGAGACCTCAGGAGTATTACACCCCTGTCACAAATTATCCTATGATAGACATGATTTTTCTTGGGTTATACAACTAATATTCCTCATATATGATATTCCCTCGACTTCAAAAGAGATATAATTTATAGGTTCCCAACACACCCAACATGCACAGATGTCCAGATGTGTCCAATATCACCATCAGCTCTGACTGTTGTTAGTTTCCCTATCATGACAGAAGCAGTGTAATTAATAGGTGTCCACATCAAGATGGTGTTATAATGATCTTCATGAAAATGAATCAAATCAATTATGGGGACCCAAACTAGGAAAAGATCTCCAAGGAGGAATCCATATAATGAGGCAATATCTCATCATTTCATCTTGATCAAGGAATTAGTATCACCAATCACAATGGTAGAGGCCACCCATATTTATAAAATGGGAATGTGAGTTAATAAACCAGAAACCCTAGAGTATGGGAACCCAAATACATGGAATAAAACCACTTCAAGAGAGGAAAGGAAGGAAATGTGAATCATCATTCCTGATGCATGTCCAAAATCAATAGCATCATAAAACAACTTGGTTACCACTAGGATATGATAATGATGATATTTTGGGTTTTATAGGATGTAGAAAAGGTTATGATACTCTTTCATGAGGCATGAGATGACTTAAAGGAGTGATAATTACATGGAATATTCATTGGGATGTGAGAGTGAAAATCTGGTGGAGAGTAGAAGCGGGTACCCTATTTACATATATGTTTTTGTTATAAAATAGTTTAATTCTATGAATTATTTGGTGAGTAAGTCATAGTGAGGATTTGAAACTGGTATTACTTATTTAGGTGATGAGTTAGTTCCATTCGTTTATTCATTGGGCTTTTTTATGCTTCTTTCAAATTTTTCATGTGAACTTATAGGTAGAATCCTACTAAGTATACATTTTATGCTCACCCTACATAAGTATATACTATTTTCAAGTCATTAAAAATAGTTTGTAGAATGGATTGTACATTATTATCTAAGAGGATATATTAAGAAGCTATAGGGTTTGTTAGAGTTTGTGGACACTACCAATTTTTATTTTGGTACTTATTATTTTCCTTTCAGTTTATGTATGAAATTACATGTATTGGGATTGATTATTTTTCTTATGTATATAATTAGTTGGTGGTTTTATTTTCCTTATTATCTCTTGTTCCTTAAACCCATAGAGGATAATTACTCTTATGTGTGTGATTTATATACCTTTGGTGATAGTCGCCAACCCATGGCCTATTGGAGGTGGGATTTGGGGGAAATTATCTCTCTTTATTTATTTCCAACCTAGGTGGGGTGACTTTTGAGGGAGGGGTCATGATAGAGTGGAATCAAGGTTATGGTTAAAAGATAGGATGGAATTTTGAGTTAGGAATTTTTGAGGATGAATGGTTTAGTAAGGAAAGAGTACCATCTAATATTAGTGAATACGATAAACAAGGAAGACTAGTTGGTACATGAGATTTTATGGTCACCTATGATCAAATGAAAGGACCTTCAAGGTTACTAGACATTCAAAGAAAACTGATGCTACTTGCAGGGGTAAATAACTATGAGAGTATTATAAATCATCATTGTTCTAAGAATGTATTTTAACTCGTGTGGATAATGGGAAATAGTTTAAAATAAAATAAGTTAATTAATTTACCTTGAAATTTTATTTTTTCCTAGGTTAGGAGTATTAATATTTTTTATTTTATAGATATGGAATTAGGTCGATGTCCTTATCTAGTTTGTGAAAAATTCATTCAACAGGATGTTCTAGAAAATCACTATAAAGTGGAGTTTCATGATGATGAAACATAGAGGATGACACTTTGAGAGTTTCAAAACTAGGTTTTTTAGAAGTAAAAAGGATCTGTTTCAGATTGGGATATATTAGATTGGTTGGATAAGGTGTATATAGAATTCAATTCGATCTATGATTGGAAGGTGCACTGGGTTTCTTTATCTATGGTGAAGCTACATGGATCATATCACCATTTGTGGCTCTTTTTCCTTAGGTATCGATAGAATTTGGTTTTTTTTGACGAGTTCATGGATCAGTTTTAGGCCTAGTTATTATCTTTAACTGTTAAGGTAGATTTATGAGAAAAGATCCTTAACCTTTGACAAGGTATTTCCAGTGTTCGTGAGTTTAGTATCCATATAATAACCTTCTATGTTATGTTTTATACCTTCATCCAAATGATGAGGCTAGGGTGAGTCATTTATAGGAGTCTTTTTAAATAGATATCTAGTGTCATTCCACTCCATTTATGTTGAAGTCATGTGATGAGAAATTGGAAAGGGTAGAGTTCATTGAGAGGAAAATGGATAGGACCATATCATCATGATATGGGAGTTACCAAGACCTTCTATAGAGTAGAGATGTGATCAGAGGTTCTCAGTTTTCTATCCAAATGAAGAATTTTTCATTGGTAGAGAGTAGGTTCTAGCCTTCTTCAACTCATTTCACTAGATCTAGTAGTTCTAAGATTACTACTAGTAGGCCGGGTATGGTTTTATTTTTTTCATAGGTCATGGACATCATAAGATATAGTTCTTTACTTTCCTCAATAGCCACCTTATGACTAGTGGTCTGATCTGAGCTCATCATTTGTAGCAGTTTTAGCCGAGACAGCAACAACAGTAGGGCATTCCGGATTTTGATTGGAAGAGTAGAGATGGGGAAGGTAGTAGAAAACCCTAATATATTCCACATCCTTAGGTTCAATAAGTAGATCATGGTCATGGATGTGGCCTTTGTCTGGTCTAGAGAGGTTGTAGAGAAGTACGTGCTCAAATGCATGCTTTAGCGCTACTGACACCAGGTGAATTGGATGTTGTATAAGATATTATCTTCCTATTTTCTATTTAATATTATTCGTTGTTTTATTTTAAGTCTATTCACTCCCTCATTCTTCAAGCTCTAGTACATTATTTGGGACTTGAGATAGAGAGGCTTCCAGTTCCTTTGGCATTAATTATTCCATTTGAAGGTCGAAGTTGATTGTATGATGTATATAGAGATTGTGAGATATTGTTAGGACAACACCACTCTTGGGGAGATTTACTATATTTTAAAATATATTCAAAATGCATCATCCCTAGAATGGATTGGTTATATTTAGTATAGGCTATCATGAATTTATTCAGTAAGCATTCCATATTTTACGATGCTAATGGATACCAAGAGGTGTTCATTAGAGAGAGAGATCCTTGGATGGGTTGGAGGTGAGTTGAGTATCTATCTTTTTTATTGTATATGTTAGTGCTAATCTCTATGTAGGTTTATCCAGCGGTGTTTACTAGGTTTTTTGGTGGTACCCTAATGTATTTCCTAAAAAGTTTATGGAGCTACCCCCTCAATGGGAGATTGAGTTTGGGGTAAATCTATAATAATGTTTTTCTCTAATATCGATGCCTCCATATCAAATGGACCACTAAAATTTTTTTGATTTGTAGATCTAGGTTGATGATATCTTACTAAGTGGATTAATTTGACATAGTGTATCTCCTTGGGGGTCTATTTCTATTTTCAAAGAAGGTAGATAGCATTTTGAAGTTGTGCATAAATTACAGTCATTTGAATTAGGTAATGGTGAAGAACCACTACCATATCCCATGTATTGATGATTTATTTGATCATTTGGAGGGATAAATATGATTCTTGAAGATTGAATTATTGTATGGATATCCTAATATGCTATTAAAGTGAGTATATCTTTAATACAGCTTTCAAGTTTTTTTATGGGCATTATGAGTTCATTTTGATGTTTCTAGAAGTCACGAACACTTTATCCATGTTCATGGGGTTGATGAAGGTTGTGTTCTAGGAATTTATAAACCAATTCTTGGTGGTATTTATTGATGAAATATGAGTGTTTTCAATGTCAGAGGAGAAGTATATAGATTATTTTCAAGTTGTGTTGGGAGTTCTTCAGTCTCATTAGTCATGTGTTAAGATATCAAAGTGTGATTTCTGGGCTTGCGAGGTCTGTTTCTTTGGGAATGTCATATATAATTTTGGAGTATCCATTTATCATTTGAAGTTTTAGGTATTGGTTTCTTGGGTATCCCCCAAGAATGTTGCAGAGGTATGAAATTTCATTAGTCTAGTTATATATTATATAAGGTTCATGCCCGACTTCTCTCAGATTGTGACTCCTATGGTAGAATTAACTAAAAAGGACCAGGTGTTCATGCTCACTGACCAATGTCATACTTCTTTTGAGTATCTAAAGTAGAATTTATTTAGTGATATGGTTCTTTATCTTTCAGATTAGGGAATTATGTTCAAGGATTAATTTAATGCTTCACGTCTGGGTTTGGGTTGTGTGTTGATGTAAAATAAGAGGGTTATCTCTTATGGGAATAAATAGTTAAAAACACATGAATGTAACTATACCACCCATAATCTTGAGATTTTTTGGGTAGTTTTTTCTCTGAATTTGTGGAGATATTAACTTATCAGTGAAATTTTTTTAGTCTTCACAGATCACAAAATCCTAAATTATGTCTTCTCCCATTGTGACTTGAATTTATGGTAGTGATGTTAGATAGATTTATTAAAGTACTCCAAATTTGATATATCCTTTACACCTAGTAAAGGAAATTTTGTGGTAGATTACTTGGTTAAAAAGTCAAGATGAGGTTTTTTGTGTGAGAATAGAGACTCTTGGAGGGTGGTGTAAGAGTTAGCAATGTTTCACCTTGATATGGGTGTAGTTGATGGTATAGGTTTTCTTTACCATATTAAAGTTCGGTCATCTTTACTGTAGCATGTGGAGGAGTCCCAAATGATGGATTCCAAGGTAGATATTTGGAATGAGGGAGTTTTTTTAGATGACTCTTTTGAGGGGGTGTTGAGGATATACAATATTGGGTGTTGTTATAGGGAAATATCTTTGTTCCTTCAGTGATGTGTGAAGTGATTTTGTTTGAGTTCCATAGTTCTACATTAGCAATACTTTATGGTGTGAAAAGGATGTATCATTCTATGAGGGGTTATTTTTAGTAGTTTGGTATAAATAGATCGGTTGCATATTTTGTCTCTCCATGTTTGTTATAACATAAGGTGAAGGCTAAGAATCATATTCCTGGTGGTTTTCTTCAGCTTCATGATGTTCCAAAGTAGAAGTGAGAGGATTTTTCAATGGAATTATTTTCCAATTTTCCCAGATCTTAGGGTGATTGTGATGCTATATGGGTGAATATAGACTATTTGATGAAGTCACCTCTCTTCTTATCAATCAAGGATTCAATATTAGTGGAAGTTTTGTTGAGGTAATATATAGAGGAGGTAGTGAGGCCTCATAGGTTTATGAAGACTATTATCTCTGATCGTTATCCCCATTTTACCTCTAGGGTGTCAAGAGGTCTATAACATGATTTAATCTCTCATTTACTCCTTAGAACCAATTTTCATATATAGATTGATATTAAAACAGAGTAGACTATATAGAATTTAGAGGACATGTTGCATGTGATAATTCTAGATTTTAGAGGTGCATGGGTGTGACTCCTACTCTTGGTGTATTTTTTTACAAGAATAGTTATGAATTCATAATTGGTATGAATCCTTTAAAAGAACTATATGGCTAACCTTTATGATATCCTATGTGATGGACTAAGGTTATAGAGTTAGTTATTCTTGGATTGGAATTATTTTAGAGTGTGATAGAGAAGGTATAGATGATTCATGATGAAATAAAGGAAACTCAAAAATTTTAGAAGTACTATGTTTATTATAGGAGGAGGCCTATAGAGTTCTAAATTGGATATCATGTGTTCCTCAAGGTGTCTCCTCTTCATGGGTAGTGATGTTTTGGACGTGGGAGTAAGATTTCTCTCAGGTTCATTGGACCTTTTGAGTTGTTGGATTGGGTTGGATTTGTATCTTATCGGTTAACACTAACCTTGAAAATGAGCTGGATACATGATTTCTTCCATGTATCATAGTTTCATAGATATCTTCATAAAGATTATAACATCATTTACTAGGGTGAACTTGATATTAAATATGGTTTTACCTTTGAGGAGCAGGCATTTGAGATTCAAGAATGTTATAGAAGGTGTTTTGAGGATATGTTATACCTTTGGTTTGTGTCCTATGGTGGCATAATGATTTAGAAGAGAGAACTTGGGAGTGGGAGTCGAATATACATTCCCAATTCCCCATGTTATTCTAATTATTTTTTTCCTTTTTCAAGACAATGTGTTCTAATCTTTTATTGATATATAAGTTTGTTTTATTTTCAATTTGGTGATGTTTCGTGTTTATAAACTCTATCCTCATGTTGTGTTGGCATTTCTCTTGTGTATCAGGATCCTTGAGTGGTATCTAATGGGGTATTTATTCAAATTCCCTTTCCTTTATTTCAAGTCTTTTTAAATTCTTGAGGATGATAATTGTTTGATAGGTATGTAATATAAGGTCTGGGGTTCTAAATTCATTCCCTTTGGGTTTTTCCAAGGATCATAGGTGTTTCAAGGGATTTTAGAGGATTGATGGATGTTAGAAAATATTTGTTCCCTTTTGAGGCTCACCACACCTAAGGTGTTGGGTGTGGTGCCAACTATTTTGATGCTTCTTTGAGGTTTGAGCATGGGGTGGGTTGTTTTGGCCTTGGGTGTTTTGAGTTTGGTCATGTGGTTAGCCATGCAGTTATTCATTTAGTAATGGAGTACACCGTAGCTTGTGAAACATCATGTCTAGTCATGGTGAAGGGCATGCTTCCTTGATGTTACTCTTATGAGACACAGAGACAAGAGAAATATCTTGGGAATCCATTTTGAGGAAGGTAGGTTGGGATTGGTACTCAGTAAGGCCCACTCTTAGAAATGAGCTGTGTGTATCTCGCAACGCCATAGCGTTGGTTGTGGAAAGGGTAAAATGGATTGTGTTTTGACACCACACTATGGTAGAGGTTGTGGTGTTGTTCAAATTCATTCAATGTAAGTTTTAAAAGTGCATGATACTTGGGGTTCAAACTCCTTGAAAATAATATATTGCCTTGACTAAGATCACCATGGGCATGGTTAGAGTTCACCACATCATGGTTGTGGCTTACGGGCTTTGACTATAAGTGGAAGGAATAAGTGGCCTTGGTTTAGATTTTTTATCCCAACCTTAAGCCCTATATGACCCCTATGTACCTCATCTCCCTCCATCTATATCTCCCTAGTAGTCTAACCCCTTGATTCCTTTGGATCAAAGTTTCAAGGATCAAGGTACTCAATTTCTTCTCTCTTCATTGTTTTCCCCTATTCTTCCTCCCAAAAACTATTATTGGTGGTGGTTTACCTCTATTTTAGGAAAGGAATCGAGTTAGTCTTGATGGTGTGTTATCATGCCTAGGTTTTTGTGGTGTATTTTTTTATGGTGTTGTTACCTTTAGCGGTGTTTGTTTCTGGTATATTAGTTCTTTCTTAGAGAATATTTATCTTCTTGTTGAGGTAGGGGATATGTTACTTCTTCTTTTATTTGTGTGTAAGTGTGGATTAATCATACTTTAGATCATTTTCTAAATGGGTGTTATTGAACTTCAATATATAATAATCTGGTAAAGTAATTTCATGTTGAATGATTATCCAATAATCTGTAAATTATAAGGAGAAGAAGAATTATTGAATTTTCTTATTTAATTTACTCTTTGTAAAAAACTTCATGTTGTAACTTAAAGGGTTAATCCTCATTAAATCCAAAAATAAAAAATAAAAAATATGTTATTTCATGTTGTAGTATTATCTATGTTTTTTTCTTATAATGGTAAGTGTTTACAATTTTTCAATTAAAAGAATTAAAATTATAATTTCCACATAATCAAGATAATTGATAGTTCTTTTAGTGAATTAAATAAATGGTTGGGTTTTGAGATCAGTTTTGGTTTATGTATTTATGATACCTCTTTATGTTTTCTAAGATGTTATGATATATGTTTGATGGTGTTTTCATTATTGTTTGTTTATCATGGTTAATTTCTCAAAACTATAACAATATAAATCCAAATTATGGTAATTAATGGAAGAGGAATGATCAGTTTATCTACTGATCATCTTGTATTTGATTATATGAAATAATATAGGAAAGTATGTTTGTGAATAGCTATGGTTAATTAATTCCATTGGTTTTTCTTGTGTGGGTAACCTATGCTTAATAAACTAGTTAATTCAATAGGGAATTAAAATGGTTGTTTAATCAAGAATAAATTATTAGGACCAAATTTATCCATCCCTTATTGCGGGAGGCTTGAATGCCTCAATGTCATGGCCTTAGTGCCATCACTTGTGTGTGTAAAATACATTTTTGAAATGAATGTGTTCTATATGGATTTAGATCCTTATTGTTTGTTAATAACTTTATTGTGGTTGGTAACCTTCGAAGAGAAATGTTCTAGAGGTCTAGGTTGTGATGTAGATGTTTAGTTTGATGAGTGATGGTTTGGGAGCCCAGGTTGCAGTGATGAATGATGCCAGTGATGGTGGGAAAATTTGATACCATGCACAATGGTGTGGGAAACTGGGCGTATATAAATCTTTTGGAGTGGGTCTTACTCATCAATAGGTTTAATCTTCCTTGATTATTGCTTAATGACCTAACGGTCAGATGTTATTGATATGATCAATGTCCAACTATGGGACACAGCTTGTGTTATGTACTACAAGTGAAGATTTTAAGTGGTAGTTTAGGCCAAGTCCTAGAGTACCTGGATGATTAGGAAATAGTAAATGAACTAGTAAATTAATAGGGTTTGTTCGTGTTATTAATATATGATGGTGACATACTTGAGAATATAAGGGAGAGAATTTATAGGGTCACTGGCACTTGGAGAGTTTAAAATTTCAATATTAGAAAATATTAATATGGATTAATTAATGGATTGTAATTAATTAAAAATAAAATAGATACTTGTATGATTGTTTGATACTTAGACATTATTAGTAGTTTTTAAGAGTTCTTTGTAATGATAGTGGTATAAGATTACAAGGATAGGTAGTTACCCTTATTGTGGTTGTGCATGATATTGCTTATATTTTCCAATTTCATACACGACGCTTATCACATCGATAGTGAAATCAACACTGAATTTTTTTTGGGGGTGTTTTCTCTAATATCTGGTATGGAGAGGGAATGTATGGTTGATTTTTCCCTCTCCCCTACTCTCCCTTCATATGTATATGGGTAGGTGTATCCCAAGATATAATTGATTATGATATAGGGTTTTCCCTGGTTTTCCTATCATAGGGTAGTACAAAATCTAATTTATTTTCTTAATGTAATATAGAGGTTGACCAAGGGGGTCTCACTTGAGGGTCATCGCAGTCGATCAAACACTATTTATAATTAACCTAATCTAATTGTTTTTGTGTTTTCATTATTTTATGAAAATAATGAAATATGAGTTTTGGGTTTTTGGGTTTTTGAAAAACAATTAAATGAAAATATAAAACCTAAATGGAAATGAAAATGTAGACAGAATGCTGGTTAGGGAGAATTTTTTTGGCCATAGGGTTTGGTTATGAAGGTTCCTTCATTATTAAATTCAATTTGAAAATCCATCCCTTTATACATGGATTGATATTCCCTACCTTGAGTAGGATTTTTAGCATATCTAGGAAACCTCTTAAACACACCAAATTTCACCTCCTATAGGTAGAAAATATGAATGAAGGTGATATTCATGTCGTGGTGGATGACTGCCGCACCCATGAAATTCACTCTCATTCACCACAAATTAAATTAATACAATTAATAATTTGAAGTAAAATAATTAAGAACACTACAAAACCTACCCCAAGTACATTCCTTGGGTTATTAACTTTCCATTTATAACTGAAAGATGTAACAATAAAAAAATAGATAATAGAATGAAATTATATTGGAATAAGATAGAATAGAAATACTTAAATTAAAAAGATAAATGTGATTACATAGAAATAAAATAAATTTAAAACTAAAACAAAAAATAAATCTAAAGTGGTGGTATCCTAATTACATAGTGTAGTGATAGATCCTAATGAACTGATCTATTTTTTAATCCCCTTGTCCTCTTATTTATAGGACTAAATGATGCTCATATTTTCATAAATTTCCATAATAAATGTATCAAAAAGTCATTCTCAATCAATCTCGGAGGGTTTCTAGGCCTTCAAAGCACATTCCAGACCTTAAATTAATTATAAATCATCATTTCTGGGCTCCATAAAAGCTTTTACACTGTAAATAGTGTTTTACAGCATGAATATTGTGGGACAAGCACACTGGGAATGATTTACGACCTTAGATTGTGGCTGTAAGAAAGTCGGGAGTGTATCACGGCGTGACACATGTGTTCATGCTATATATTCCTATTTTTCATCCTTCCTTGCCTCAGAATCACTTCTCTATAGTATTTTACATCATAAATGACTAATTTATGACATTAATTATCAATTTCTAGTAGTTTCTACTCTATTTTTACTTGGTTATTCATTATTGATCTTCGGAATTCATCCTTCATTTGTCCTTTGTCACGAGACATCATCTTCATGTAGAATTCATCCCTTTTAAACTTGTTTTGATAATTTATTATATCCATCCACAAATTAAAAAGTAAATCAAATATAAGTATAATTAACCAATTAAAGTGCATAAACAATGTGTTTTATATTAAAATTTACATACAAATTTTGGTCTTCCAATTCCCCCACACGTAGAAATTTCTTGTCCTCAATCATGTAATATTAACATAAATTAAAGAGGAACAACATGTTACCAATATTCAAATTCAAAATAAATTAAATCAAATGATTTTTAATGGGGTGTTAACCTTTCAAGTTCCACATAAAACATCATTTCATCTTTAGAATCCTCAAAGAAACTAATCAACCTAAGTATTTTACTTTTTCCCAATGCGAATGGTGGATATTTTCCTTTCATTCATTCATATATCATAATTCATTATTTATTAAGCATTCCAAGTCATGATTTACCTCAAAATATATTCTTTTCACTCATCACTCATGGTAAAATTTTAATTAGACTTATGCTCGTATCATGAGTACATGCTCATTTTCCATAGGCTTGAAAAGGATCTAAATTCTCCACTTTATAAAGAAAAAATTCACATAAAATCATGAATAATTTTTATCAAAGGTTATAATGACTCTGAGAATTAATATTGGTAGGGATTTATGTTTAAAATATTAATTCTCAAAAAATATGTTTATATCAAAGTCATGCTACATGATTTTTAAAGTAAACTACAATGAAAATCTCTCCTGTAAAATGAAAAATCCAACACCCCAAAACTCAAAGTAAGGTCATGATCAATGTATTTATAACTAAATAATTGCACCTTCTTGGATTTTTTTATTTAAAAATAATTTTTCATATTTTTTTTAATTTTTCAAAATTTATTCTTGGAATGAACCTCACATCCACCACCTAACCATATATTAAAAAATCATCAACCTAATGATAGTGATTTTTTTATTCTTCCAAGTCACAACCCATTATTTTTCTTCTTTTTTTCTTTTTTTCTTTTTCTCAAGAAGGTAAAACAATAAAAGTACATTGAATGGATCATAAAAATCTATCAATACCCAAAATAACACCCCCAAACTTTTTTATATGAAATTTAATACATCCCTTCAGCCAAGACTTCCTGTACAGCCACAATTTAAAATTTAACATGTAATGCAATATAAATAGATTATGGAAGTAATGGATATAAATGTCTTGTAATGTGGCTCATTCCAAGATAGATCATTCATGGATTATATTTTCTAAAAAATTATTGATATCATGGGGGGTTTAAGGATAGGGTATTAGAAATAAAAATGCCCCAATCATATTAAATGTGTTTTTTCATTGTCATGGATTTGACAAGTTCCAATGAAAGTTATAGATGGTGTCATGACCCAATATCACTCTATAAATATGCTAAAGATAATATAAAGTATATTTGGTTTATAAATACTCTTTGTAATGGAACATATAAGTTTTGGACATTCACTCATGGCATGAAATAATAATAACAAATCAATCCACATAAATTTCAGAAATTAAAAGTATGAAAATAGTAGGTAAATTTCATTTAACTAAGTAAAATAATTCTATTAAATCATGATACATCAAAATTAACATCCTAATATTCCCTTTAATTATTCAAATCTCCATTTTAATCATTAAATCTCATTATCATTAAAATCTAAAACATGGCATCATGAGATTCCAAAAAAAATATGTCTCCTAAACCATTCAATTTAATAAAGAAGGATAAATATGAGCATGAAATTTTATTTTAATGATCAAAATAGATTTTAAAACTATTGGATAAAATTAAATAAATCGTTTAAACTCACACTTCCCTTTTCCATGGTTCTCCTAGTTGTATTACATAGGCTTTTCCTTGCATAATTTTGTTCTGCATTTTTTACAATGTGAATTCTCCCTTTACGACATAATCTCTCCTTTAACAACATAAGATCCATTTTCATAGAATGTAATCTATATTATCTTAAGTTTCCTTCCTAACGTGTGTTTGTATAGTCAATATTATGGACCTATAAATTAAAATAACCCTTGTAAGTATGAGGACCATTTCAAAGTAAGCTTTAAAATGTTTTAGAGATTGGGTTGTATCCTAATTTGTTACTAAAAATAATAATTAAAAACTAAATAATTATAAGTAAAATAAATGAAAGAATATATAAATCTTGGTTTAATCCCCCAATTGGGTCCCAGGTTTTTGAATGGCTCTAGATGGGTAGTACCAGATGTTATCTGAAGTTTGTTAGTGGTTAGAGTTTCTTAGACTTGAACCACTACATGTTTTTCTTTCCAGCTTTCACTTATTATTCTTGGTTTTGTAGGAATTCATGGATAAAGTAAAATATATTTATCCACTTTACAATGATAAACATCTTTCATGGTGGGGGTAGGATGAAGTATGATTCATCCACTTGGTCATCTGCTATTTGTGAAACCTATTATTCACTCTCAAGTGTGTGCTCAAAGTATTCTTCATGAATGTAATAAGTAAAGGTAAATTTATTAGGTAATTTAATTTGAAAAAATTTAAATTTCAAGAATTTATAGAAAAATATTACCCTTTTTATAGGCATCTTGTGTATTAGGTTCTTCAGGAAGAGACACTTGGATCTCTTCATGGGATTCCTCTAATAAATGCTCAATATGATATTGGAGCTTCATGTGTTCCTAAATAGGTGAATCATATTTTTCTTCATCTTCCTCCAAAGAAAAATATGAGTTATATGAATCTGAAAAAAAATTAACAAGAAGAGGTGGTACTTGATTTAGCTTCAGTAAAATTAAATGAAATTGAGTTTAAGAAAATATTATCTCCCTGAGTTGGTTTTCCTTCGATTACTTCTTCAGTGATAATCACTTATTAGATTTTATTTATAATAAATGGAGGTGGGTAGTTAGGATCATTCATTATTTCCTCAAATTATACCACTTGGGTGGTGTCTTCATCTTCCATGACCAGTAATAGGTATCCAAGTGATTATTCTTATATCTTATAGATAATAAGATCTTGTTTTATTTCATCATCTTCACATTCACTCCAAAATTGATCTGAATATTTTACCATATTCACATAAACACATGATTCTTCATCTTAACTCTCTATATCTTCATGGTATTATTGAATTTGGAACTCTATATGGTTGAGTTTTTCATGTACTTCAAGTACAGCCTCAACTTCTTAATTTATTTATAAAAATCAGGAAGATCAAATGACACTCCTTCCTAAAACTTTGGCTCAGGTTCAGGTTGCTTCTGGGATGTTTGTAAATATTTAATTATCCATTCCATTTTAATACCCAATTATTTTATTTGGTCTCTCATCCATTGCACCTGATCATTTAAATCATCATAAACCTCTTCTTCTTCTTCTTGATGTTTCACCTATCAGTAGTCACTCCATGAATAATAATTGAAATTTGAATTCATCATGGAATTTATTTATTTTTTATTATTTTTAAATAAAATAATGAAATTATTTACAAAGAGTGAAAATAGAAAAATTGAAATAAAGTCTACTTAACTCCCCAGAAATGATTCAAGTTCTGATACACCTTTAATAGGGCAGTACAAAATCTAATTTATTTTCTTAATATAACATAGAGGATGACCAGGGTTATCTCACTTTAAGAGAGTAATAATTGATCAAACACTAATTTTAATTAATATAATCTAATAATTTTTGTATTTTTATTATTTTATGAAAACAATGAAATGTGAGTTTTGGATTTTTGGGTTTTTGGAAAAAAAATGCAATGAAAATCAAAAACCTAAATGAACATGAAAATCCAGAGAAAGTTTTTAGTCCTAAGGTTTGGATACACAAGTTTATTCATTATTAAATTAAATTTTACAATTCATACCTATGTATATGTATTTTTATTACCTATATTGAGAAGGATTTCTAGAATGCCTAGGAAACCTCTCCAGCGCACAAAATTTCACCTCCTCTAAGTAGAAAATAGGAATGAATATGAGATTGATATCATGGTGGATGAACATTGTACCCATGCACTTCACTTTCATTCACCAAAAAGTAAATTAAAACAATTATAAATTTTAATCACAATAATTAATAACTCTAAGAAACGTCCCCCAGGGCCAAGCCTTGGATGAGTCACTTGTCATTTCTTAGTGAAATATATTGTGATAGAAAAATATAATATAGAAAGAAATTATATTAGAAGAAGATGTAATAGAAACACTTAAATTAAAAATATTAATTTTATTACATAGAAAGAAAATAAATTGCAAACTAAAAGAGAAAATAAAGCCTAAAGAAGTAGTATCTCTATTCCATAGTGCTGCAGTAGATCCTCAAGAACTGATCTGTTTTCCAATCCCCCTAGCCTCTTATTTATATTCCTAAATGATGCTCATATTTTCATAAATGGCTACCATAAATTCATCAAAAATTCATTCCCAATCAATCATGGGGGTATCTATTCCTTCAAATCATATTTTGGGCCTAAAATTCATCATAAATCATTGTTTCTAGACTCTAAAGAATCTTTTACATCATAAATAGTGTTTTATGACATGAATCATCAATTTCCAATATTTTATTCTTTGATTTTACTTGGTTATTCATTTTTTATCCCTGTACTTGGGCCTTCACTTATCCTTTATTGTGGTACATCATCTTCATGTGGAATTTGTCACTTTTAAGATCATTTTGATCATTTCTTATATCTTTCCAAAAATTAAAAAAAAAAAATCAATCAAACATAGGTATAATTAACCAATTAAAGTATAAAACAATGTGTTTAATATTCAAATTTACATGAAAAATATTGGTATGTCATGTCCCTACTAGAGTTGTGATGGATTGTAGTTTGATATACATTTATGTGCGAGATATAATGGCTTGAGGTATAGCATATACTTATATCTGGTCATGGTGGTTTTGAATTACCATGGGTATACATGCATGGGTTGTAATAGCTTGAAGTATAAAGCATGTACACAAGCTATAGTGGATTCAGGCATACTCTTGGTTACCATTGGGATATGATGATGATGATATGTCAGGTTTTATAGGATATAGTAATGGTTATGATACTATTTCACAAGGAATGGGATGACATACAAGATGGATGAGAACAAGACATAGTTGTTGGGAAATGAGAAAGAAAAACAAGTAGAGAAGTGGAAGTGGTGTTCCCTATTTACATATATTATTTTGTTATAGAATGATTTACTTATATGATTTTTTTGGTGAGTGAGACATTTTGAGGATGGAAAACTAGTATTATCTATTTAGGTAATGAGTTAGTTTCAGTTTTTTATTCACTAGACTTTAGTTTGATTCTTTCATATTTTTCATGATAGGTTGTAGAGAGGATGTTACTGAGTATACATGTTATTCTCACCCTTCATATATATAAATTGTTTTTTAGGTTATCATGAATAGGTTGGAGATCAGGATAGACATTACTATCTTAGAGGATTTGTTGAGAAGTTATTAAGGGTTGTTGGAGTTCTTGATCACTACCTAGTTTTATTTTAGTATTTTTAGTTTTCCTTTCGGTTTATGTATGACATTACATATATTGAGATTAATTTTTTTAAATGGAATTGGTTGTTGGATTTCTTTTCCTTATTATCTATACTTCCTTAAACTCATAAAGGGAAATGCTCCCCATGTGTGTGATTTATATACCCTCTGTTCTAGTTGCCAACTCATGATATATCAAAGGCAGGTTTTGGGGTGTAATTATCTCTATTTCTTAATTATCATCCTAGGTGGAGTACCTTTATATAGATTTGGTCATGAAAAATGATTCTCTACCACCATATAGATCCATTCACCTCACGTTCCATGATTTAATGTTAACAAGATACTCCACCACCACCTGGTTCACACACATTATTGACTTTGACATGATACTCCACAAGTTTTCCACCACGTAGTCCTTGGGTAGCTTCTAAGATAAGCATCTATGGATGTCCTCTACATATGTAACTTCCTAGATAAGCATCTATAGATGGACACTACATGTTCCGCATGTTGATTACCTAATAAACATCTTCTTATTAATATCACACCATTATTATAACTCTGACATGATGAGGCACACTTGTCTTGTCATGAATTCTGATAACCATGAAATGTACATATATTATGTGTGGACCCTTTGAAATGAAAATTTTTCCTCATCACATCAGATTTATAATAATTGTATGATATAAATAATATTATTATTATTAGGGAATCTATATATGGAATAGGGAGAAATAATCCAAATATGCTTATCCATGAAGCTACATATGGGGATTCCATCCATATAATCTTATCTAGGAAGATACACATAGACCGTGTGGTGGATAACTTGTGGATAATCATGTCATTTTTAGGAGATGATTCTTGAGGAAGAATCATATGAAAACACATGGTGTAATTCCAGTGGAACATCACTCCCACAACACCTTTAATAAATAATTTGGACTAGATTAAAGGTGGAGCATCATGTCAGTATCAGTATACAGACCATGGGAATCTTATTTATATTAAAGTAGCGATTTTTAATGTCTTATTTGTATTAAAGGTTCTATGTGTTTGGTGGCATGTCTTGTAATATTTTGATAAAGTTTCTTTTACTAAAAATTATTTATTGAAATGGTGTCCATTAGTGTTTTCTTTATTATTAAGTAAAGTATATATGGTCCACATCATGGGATAAGTAAGGTACACATGGGAATTTTCCATTGGTCATTAGGATTACATTATTATCCCTTTGTTAGTGATATTTTGTCCTATGTAACTATAAATATTGTACGTTGTGCATAAGATAAACTTAACCTTTAGGAGAGGAATCCTTCTACCCTTTTGTCTTAATAATATTATCCATTTCTATACTCTTTCTTTTCTTCGTTCATCTATAAATTCCCCTTACATTGTACTTATATTTATTCACATAATATTTTTTGTGTTTATACCTCCTATAAAGTTGTAACTCTAGTATCAGATGCATGGTTAGAGTATTAACTTCATTCCTTCTCACCATAGGCACAACTAACTTACAGACCTTTTATATCTCTATGATTGGTTGATGGAAATTATTCTTTGTGGTTTCCTCCCAATGAGGAACCTCCACATTAGAAATCCTGATACTATAAGTCCTTCTGGTTGGGTTTACAATTTGGTCTCTATGTGAGTGGTTTTATGAGTGCATCTGGGGTGTGTTTTGGGGGTAAATCCATCATTACCATCCATGAGGTGACCTGGAGAGATATAGTATTGAATATTTATCCCTTATCTGAGTTCCAATTTCTATAGTGGATAAACTTGTTATTGTTATAGATGCAAAATTAATTTTTTAAGACATTACCTAAAGATGTAGAGAAGTTTTTCTAGGTTAATATTTTCCTAGTAAGTCAATAAAACACTAGAAAATTCCTCAAAGTATACTTTACAATCCCAATACATTTCCAACTACCACTCTTTGGGTAATCCTTTGAAAAAATTTATCACTCTTATTTTACAATGAGATCTCAATAGTGTCTACATAGTGTGTTTCCAAAGGTGGGGGATTTATCTATATATGGAAAAAATTCTTAAACCACATTATATTTTTAGTAATTTCTCTTCTAAAACCCCATATTTGTAGATATCAAACCTTTATAAGGTTGATTATATCCAAGATAAAAAAATCCATGTTACTAGTATTTGTATCCTAAATCTGTATGATAGTTTTGATATACCTTCTATGCTTCCTTATTTTCACAAGCTCAAGAAGAATCTCTATTATAATAAATATCTCAAAGAGAATATTGGATCTACTCTATTAAAACAGTGTCTTATTCCAACAACAGAAGTAGAACAAATGATCCCTCTACTTATTGAGGCATCATATGTTCCAAGATTGAGATTTATGGGCTTCACACATCTTTATTATTGATCTATTAGAATTTACATCACTCTACATGGGTGGAAGGGTATCTTAGTTGTTTTAAGGATTTTTTCCATATACTCATTAAAAGAGGCATAAGCATGTCTGCATAATAATTGTATATATTACACTCAATGTTGGCAAGGTGTTCATCACTTTTCACCCTAATTATAATCTTCCTTTAATAAATTCACACATCATGAATAATATACAAGTTCAGTTGTAGATCATTGGATCCCCTATGAGTGAATACACCTATATTTATACTCTATATCATCAAATGGAATTTAGAGTCCAAAACCATGGTTTATATTTAAATGTTTCTAAGAACATGGAAGAATCATTGTACCTTCAATTAAAAGATGAGCACAGTGAGGAATGAATGCATATACCCAATCAGATTCCAATTCATGTGCTATGAAATATTCTTCCTAGTTCATGGATCTCCTATTATGAAAAAATGATAGTAAATTTGGTCGATTCATTCAATAGAACCCTCTTTCTCACAAAAGAAGAATGGGATAAATGATATCACTTTCCAAAAAGACTCTCATGTGGTCCCAACACCTATATCTAGGATTAATCTTATTGAAGATCATTTATAGATGGTTTAAATTTAAAATATTTATATTCTGATTAAATATTTTTAAGAATACGAAAATCCTCTCTACTATTTCAAAAATGGAGATCACAAGTTATTCTATATCTATGATTGTTTGGATTGTTCTAAATAAAATAGACATGAGTAGGAGCCAAATAAAGGGTGAAAAAGGTCATATCAGAGGATTATGAGAAAAATATCTAGAGATGGAGATCCTACTATTGACCTTATGGGATATTCCTCAAGTAATAACTTTGATTACTACATTCATTAACCAAAAAACTATCTTCTAGAAATAAATATATTCCAACCCAATTTTCTTGACTGATCATATGCTAAGGAGAATATCAAAAAACCTGAATTCCAAGTGAAGCCTCTAGTAAAAGTAATATTCTGATGTGGTTTCCCTGATTGAGAATATGTGAAAGAGAAAATCAAGAGGCCTCCCTCACCTCTACCTCATGATTCCATAAAATCACTATTACAACATATAGTGATAAACCCTATTAGTGAATTCCTTCTTTAGCTCACCCAATAAGAACTAGAGGAGAAGTCTATGTCTTTAAATCCTGATACATATTTATGGGTCCAAATATTTGAATCAGAATATGAGGATATATACATTCTTAGGCTCATAACAGAAGATAAATAAGATGGTGTTGATAAAATCCTCTTAGAAAAATCAATTGATACAGGGGATAATTATGATATAATTCTTCCAAAGGATTTTTTTTGGAAAGCCCATTTTTTTCAATAATAACCTATAGTTTCCAATATAATAACTAAGTTACACCAAGATCAATAGTATCTTGAAAAGGAAAGATCTCCAAAAGAAGGTATGTATTTAAGGTTTAAAAATATTAATAAGGATATATAGATTTTAGATTCCATGTATGGATAATATTTCAATATCTTCATGACCAATATTATTGATGAACCTATCGATTTTCCAAAAAAATGAATTTGTTGATGATTTCAAAACTAAATATCCACTATTGGGTAATGATTCTTTCAAAAAATAACTTTTTCACTTTATTACTAGTTTGTAAAAATTATTTACCCTGCATTCTCTTTACATACAAGATATTAGTAAACTCTTGTGCCTTTAAGTGAATCATAAATTTAATAGAAAATAAAGGGCTTGCTTTGGTAAATCAATACCTCTTTTTTTAGGGGAAGTAAAAGGGGAGATAACGTTTGAATAATAAAAAAATAGTAAAAAATTTTGTGGGCGTTATATTTGTAAGAAGAGGAAACATATCTCAAATTATTTATCAAACAAAGATTCTCCAACTGGATATTTTCCAAAAACCAAAGAATCTAAATTTAAATCTAATGAATAAGTTTAAAACAACCAACGCATGATTCTATCTTACTTGGGATCGACATAGTTGGATCCTCAAGTATGCCTAACAAGATTGGGGAAAAATAAATAATCTTTCTTCTGATATCTGTTGGGAAATTCTCAAGAGAACAATTAAATTTGATTTAAAATCCTGATATCTTTTCTACATAGGAAGTTATGGGATCTATAATAGTTCACTCCTATGGATACCAGTCCATCCATAATATTCTCATCTTACTCCTCTCGGAATCAATATTTGGTTGTACCAATTTCTCTCAGGTGAGGTGTTCCAGTTCTTATACTATATGGTTGTCAGAAATTAAATTAGACTCATATTTGATAAATATTACCTCTTTAATGGATTATTTTATGACCCCAATAATTGGGAAGATTCAAATCTATGTAAAGAGTTATTGCTTTTTATAGATACAAACTTCTAGTTTGATATTTTATAGATTACCCAAAGAACATTTTTAACCATTAAGGAAGTATTTATGATTTTCAAGTATGTAAATAAGTTTAGTTATTCATAGGAAAACATCTTAAAATATAATCATTATGAATCATGAGTTATTAATATCAAAGTCATCATATATGGGGATTTAGTTGAATATGTCCTCTAACTCTTCCAGTAAAATAATGTTGATCCCAACACAATTCCTACATGGATATTTATAAAATAGTATCTAAACTAGAATATAAATGGTAGTCAATAGTGCCTCCCACCATCTTATTCTATATCCATATAGGATTCTCTTGATTAATTCACCCTTCAGTGTGAATAGTAATTTTATCAGCTAGACTATCCAATTCGATGACTCAACCCACTTGGATCCTCACCTCCCTCTTTATATGAGTTCTTTACCAGTTATGACTGTGGTCCAAGATATGATTAGAGACCATATTTATATTCAAATGATTTCTATCCTAGACATGACTATGTAATAGATTCCACCATTGATTATTATTACTCTAGTTAGAAATCTAACCATTTTTTTCAAGGGGAATAGAAAATATGTAAAACATATGTGCAACCCATTTTTTGTTAAGGGGAGGATCACATTTATGAGATTCACCTTTTTAATTATGGGGAAGATCACATGCACATTTGTCACACCTTTTTGATTGGGGGCTATGATAACTAAGACATGTACATATATTATGTGTGGACCTTTTGACAAGACAAGTGTGGCCCATCCTATCATAGTTATAATAATGGTGTTATATAAATAAGAATATGATGTGGAACATGCGACAACCATCCATATATGCTTATCCAGGAAGCTACATATGTGGATCTCGTGTGAAGATGCTTATTTAGGAATCTAAATATAGAGTGCATGGCGGCCAACTTTTGGAGCATCGTGTCAAAGTTAAGAGATTTTTCTCAAGGAATCATCATGTATGGATTCATGATATAATTCTAGTATAGCATTGTGTCTATAGTACCTTTAATAAATAACATGAACCACATGGATGGAGGATAATCACACCCATGTCGAAATGAAGATCATTAAAATCTTATTTATCTTAAAGTAGTGGTTTTCAGTGTCATATTTATGTAAAACAAACTATGTGTGTAGTGGTGTGTCTTAAAATCTTTTAATAAAGTATATTTTATTAAATATGATTTATTAAATCATTGGTCATCGATGTTTGTTTTTATTTAAGTAAAGTAGATAGGGTCCAAATTGTGAGATAAGAAAGGGACACATGGACCTTTTTCATTTTCCCTTAAGATTGCATCATTTTGTCTTTTTCTATGAGATTTGACTCTGTGTGGCTATAAATATTGTGCTCTGGGAAGAGGATAAAATCAACCTTTGGGAGAGGAATCCTTATGCCCTTCTGTCTTAATAATATTCTCCATTTTTATACTCTTTAGGTTATTTATATTCTTCCTTTATCTATATAGTCCCATTAACCATATAAACCTTACATTATACTTATTTTTATACACTTAACCTCCTTCATGGTTACTTCCATGCAGGAGGTACAACCATTAAAAAGGTTATGTGCGTAAATGGAAGTATAACATAAGGTACCTGAGGGTTAGGGGCTCATAATGAAGAACATGAAGAATACATATAACTATGAAAGAGATAAATTTATTAAGATGAAGGGTATAAATATTATTCTCCCAAAGGTTGATTTCATCCTCTTCCCAGAGAATAATATTTATAGTTGCATAGGGCCGACTTTCACAGGAGAAGGTATAAAGATGCAATCTTAAGAGATAATGGAAAAGTGCCATGTGTCCCATCCTTATCCCATGATGCACACCCTATCTAATTTACTTAAATCCAAATAAAACATCATTGGATATTTATTTAATAAATAATCTTTACTAAAATATCCTTTATCAAAATCTTAAAATACATGCCACCACACATGTGGAATCTTTACATAAAGATGAAACTAACAAACACTACTCTAATGAAGTAGATTCCTATGTATGGTCCATGTTCCAATGATGCTTCATCACTGGATGGTCCACCCACATAATATTTTGTGCTCCAATGCTAATATCTTGCTCCACCACTACCTGGTCCACATGCATTATTAACTCTAACATGATGCTCTATAAGTTGGTCTCCATGTGGTTCATGTGTATCTTCTTGTATAAGAATCTACATATGGTCTCCATGTATGTAGCTTCATGGATAAACATAAATGGATACCTTACATGTTTTTTACATGTATATTCCTTGATAAACATCTTCTTTATAGCACCATTAATATTATAACTCTTTCTCAACTAGCATGGTAATATTCTATAGTAAGATTCCCTCTTCAGATAATGGGACATACTTTTCTTCTTAGAAGACCATCTTCTTTACAGTAGTGGATGTATTTTTTCTAGTTATACATTGAATGTTTCTTTACGGTTAAGTATCCCCTATTCACATTATTATTCATGGATTCTTGGGTAAGATTTACCAAGACATGTAGGATTCCTTCTTGGATAAGTCTTCTATCGGTATAGATTCATGTCATCCTATCTTATTATATTTCAAAAATTATTATAAATTTGACATTATGATGTTTACATGTCACACTATAGGGTTCCATACATAATATATACATGTATTTCATGGTCTTTATAACTCTCCCATTGATCAAAAATTCATAGCACATGTGAATGTGACCTTCCCCTAATTAAAAAGGTGAATCACATAAATGTGCTCCTCCCCCTTACCAAAAAACATGTTTCACATATGGTTCACATATTTCCTATTCCCCCTAACCAAAAAGGTTAGATTTATAACCATCAATAAGAACCAGAAATGAATTTGTGGCATGGTCTATAATCATAACCAAGCTAATAATCATATGAAACTATGAATGAATAACCAGTTGAACTAATTTGATAGAGTGAGTGAGTAGTAGAAAGTTTAGTATTTATTATCCTTGAATATGGTATATCTACAAGGAACTTTCCAAGAAAGATAGTTTTGGCCCATCAATTTTCTTTGAATAATTTTGATCTCCACCTTTGTTCTCCCCTTTGAAATGAAACTTGATTAATCACATTGGTAAAAGAGAGATCCTCATTTTGATGGTGGAATGGATTTTCTAGTGAGAACTTATAGGAGAAATGATTACCATGTGACAATATATTAATTGAATTATAAATTTCCTTTGAATTTAGGATCTTATTGGTTACTCAAAACAAGATACACTCCCAAATAAATCAAAGAGATATCATCAAGAGAGAATATATAAGGAAACAAACCCAATGTATTTTGTAGAGGTTCCTTAAGAGGAGTTTCTTTATGTTCATCGGCTATAAGACCAATCTTATGGTATGAAATATTTTTTTATTAATTTCATTAGGTTCCACTATGATTATGTTGAACCAATATGATAGCATAGTAATTTACTATAATTGGAAGCATGTTCTGGTTTCTTGTTAACATGAAATATTTTACAAAATTATGGAAACTTTATTACCAAAATAAGTCAAATCTCTTCAAACTCATTATCCTCGTTGAGAGAAGACTTTATATGTTAATTCGTTTTAGGGTAATCGGTGTGGGATTTAATAAAGGATGTTTCAAAAACCACTTCATTAGTAAATCTTAAAACCTCTACTAGAAAGATATTTAGAATTATAATCCATGAAAAGAGATAGTTACCATACCCAAGGTCATTAAAAATATATGATAGAACATATTGTGGATAAAGGCTATCAAAATCACTAAGAAAATATTTGGAAGATAATTATGATCCATATACATACTTCTTGGTCATATGACTAGGGAAAAGTTGAATGTGAATTTATTTACTAAAATTTGGAGTGTAAAAGGTCTCCCCACTAGAAATGTTGAAAGTATCGCAACATGATGTCCCATAATCATCTTGTAAAAACTTTAGTCTCAAGATGAATGAAACTAAATTAGTATCAAATACATCCATTTTCTATTTGTATAAATTCCCATCATATTTATTAGATTCAGTAACTTGAAGGTAAAGTGATAAATTTTTACTAGAATCAAACCTTTAAAAAGTATTATAAGGCCAACAATATATTTCCATTCCATCATGATATTCTTTTCCATGATATTCAAGATTTGGATCATTATATGATTCACAATGTTTTTACATGAAATAAAAATTAGATATATAACTAATAATGAACTTCATAGGCTTCCCTATAGAGGAAACATTTATAGACACCATAAGGGTATTTTCAGGTGAACTATCGGTTTTAGGAATAGTTTCATCATTAGGAGGCCTTGAACTCATATCTGATGATTCATCTATTTCAATAGAGTTTTTTATGATGATTTTTCCAGGGCGTGGCTACCTCATGTTTCTGAACGTGCATTTGGTGTCACAACCGTGTTGCCCTACATTCTCTCTTTCCAAAGGTGGGAAACATTCATCACTTTTAATGGTGACATCTACTCCTTGATCGAAATAGGATGATGGGATGTCAGTTTCTACTTCCTTGGATTCCTCTTTGGAACTTGTCTCCTAGTTTTAGCCTCCCTCATATATTTGAGTTGTGTTCATGAAGATCATTACTGATGTCATATCTTTGTGAACACAGGTTAATTACACTCCTTCTATCTAGACATTCCAAGGGGTCTTGACAGGGCAGTAACCTTTGGTCAGGAGTGTAGTCACATTGAGAATCGCTATCATGTCTGGATGCTAGGAACATTGGTCACTTGTATCTTCCTCATAGGATGGAATCTCATGGAGGAATATTTAGGTGCAGAACCCAAGGCGTCATGTGTTGATCATGTGGTATTTAATTTCAAAGGAATGTCTTCCAAGTCTTTCACCTCAGGCATCCTGTGATTAACATGAGGTTGATGACTTCATAGGTGCATATCTTCCAAGTTTTTTGCCTTATGAATCCCATGTTTAGCATAAGGTATCATCATGAGATAGGTCATGAGTTTAACGTCTTGTGGAAATGAAGATGGGGTTGATTCGGACGCCCCTCTGGGGTGGATCAAGGAGTTAAATCCATAGGAGGGAGCACCTAAAAGGTTTACTAGATAGATGGGTCAAAATGCCTATGGAGGCAGACCCATGAGGTGTATCCCATACAGGGAAGATGTCACGCCATGAAGGATGATCAGAACACCCTTGAAGGTGGGTTAGAGAGGTGCTCCCCTGGGAGGGGGGAACAAATGTTTACCGTTGGTTGAGATTGAACCTTGAATAGGTGTCCAATGTACCCTTTTTAGAAGACAAGGATCAAAACCCACATAGTTATATGGATGGTGTGGGGTTTATGTATGAAAGTTTTTCTTCGTAAGAGGATTTCCATTGGTTGTATTTGATGTGGGGATTACGCATGAAAGATGATCGGGTGCTACTAGAAGCAGCGATGGTGTGAATGGGGCTTATGTGTAGGAGTGGCCCAAATGGGTGGCATGATCTCATTGGGATGTAGTGGCTCAGGTAAATACTAGGATGTATTTGGATGGAGTGGATGGAGGATGAGGTGGATGGATTGGACAGAATGGATGGAGTGGAGTTATGGGTTTAGACCTCAGGGAGGCTTCCTACGTATCCCAATTAGTTGGGAATCAAATCTCATGTAGTTCATAAAAGGATGTTGAATCTTACACCTAAGAAGGAGGCCCATGAAAGTAGAGCATATTGTTGGGTCATACACATTGATGCTTCCCATAGGGGGGAAATGATGTGATTGGGGCTTGTTCATGGGAGATACCTAGGAATCATGTATGGTCGGGGCTTACTCCAAGAGGTATTCCCATTGGATGAGTATGGTTGGGGCTTATGCGTAAGAGTGGACCATCTGATTAGGGCTTACACATGGGATTTGTCTATTGGGTGAGACATTTTTAAGGATTATGTGTGAGAGAGGCCCATCTAGAGATTGGATGTCATGGTTGCTACTAACCTCTAAGCCCACTTGAGTAATGCTTGGTATGAGAAACAAGAGGAAGCAGTAGACCTGACGGTCGTGTCCTGAAAGATTCACCAATGAGAGAAGGTGTGAGACTTATTCATAGAATTTACCGATGAGGATTTCATTACATGTGAGGAGGATCTTATTTCATGTGAGGAAGATCTCATTCCTTATGAGTCATACATGGAGTATCCTATCAAGGGTGTGAGGGTCTTACAAATGAAATATGCCTAAGGAGGATCTTATTCCATGTGAGGAAGATCTAATTACATATGAGGAAGATCTAATTCCATGTCACTCATACATAGATCATCTGGAACTTTCCTCATAGGGTAAGATCATAGTTTAATGTCATGTTTTGAGGACGTTGGTGCTATGAAGTTTTATATCATGCATCTTGGGTGTGGGAGACTCACTCCTCACCCTTTGGGCTTACATAATCACAGCTCATGCACCCTTGGGAGGGGGTGGCTTTAGCAATGCCAAGGTTTAATTGTGTGGAAGATTTTTCCATCACGAGGCCCACATTAGCATGCCAATGGTGAGAGGAAAAAAGGCATTAGCATACCTATGCTAAGAAGTAAAAGGTATGGAAAATCATGCACTATGGGAATAGGGGACATCTTACAAGGTACCAAGAAGTCACTATGTGCAATCTTGGAGGGATGCACGCAAGAGGTGTGTGCAAGGAACGGTATTTTCATGCAAGTGGTTCTCGGACATGGTATCATGATGTAAAGGCAATCCATGGAGCTTCAAATAAGGGGTGCATGCAAGACAGGGTGCTTGTGTGCAAGGCCAAGTTTTTCAAAAAAAAACTTTAGAGTATTGTACGCAAGGTTGAGGTTTCGCGTAAGAGGATGCCTTTCGCACACCTAAATTGGGCTAAAAGAGGTTGGGAAAGGATTACAAAATTGTGGACCGCTCAAAGGAGGACCCATAGAGAACCTGTCATGCAAGATATCTACCTTGAGGGTTCCATCCTTTTTGTGATGTCGTAGAAGATTGTTCTTATGCGCAAAAGAGTGGCAGTTCGACTTCCGGAGGATCACCCTGAAGAAGAGGGTGACCTTCAATATATAAATGAAGCCTTCAGTGATAGCATGAAAGATTTTGGTCACGGAAGAGGTCTTCCATGCATCTCAATCCTTAACCGCGGTGATCGAGTGTGTAAGGGGCTTATTGACGTCGTATTGGTCACACAATATTTTTTCACACTTATATGGTTCCTTTCATGCAATGTGGCCACCTTACATGATGATTCCTTTTCCGTTTGAGTTCCCCACATAGAAGGGATATGAGATACATCGCATTGATCATGCAAGAGTGTTTTTTGTGGATTCAAATCTTGCACGTACATCTCAAAACTTACACGTTCCATATTTATCCTTCTCAAAATGTTTCGTCGAGTTGTATAATGGATTCAATTCGCCCAAAGGTTTATGTTTGTAGCTCAGGTGGAATTCAATGCCAAAAAATCCCCCTCCTTAGAATCTGAGATGAAAGGGGACCAGAATATCGAGTTCCAATAGAAACTCCGAAGAGATAGGTTGATTACCATGAGGCGTGAAAAATTCACACTTCGGCACGTAAGTGGCTTATGTGGGTGCGGGAGACCAGGTCCACACTTATAAATAATTGGAGGAGCCCTTTGTATAATGCCTTATCTTTCCACGTGAGAAGAAATTTTTCTCTCATGTGCGTAAGATGATCCCTTCTGCATGGAAAACCGAGCTTTGGATGCTTATTTCACGCAGTTCATGCTTCTTCCATGATTTGGACTTTGCGAGAAATCAGCATTTTGTATAAATGTTGTCCGATCTTGCACGCAACACCACAACTTTCATTCTGAACCCTAAATCTTGTGTGCTTCATCCTTAGAACTTCCAGACACATTAAGAATGGTCAACCAACATGATGATGCTCATATTTATGCTTCTACTGCCGCTCAGAGAGCCTAAATGACTAGAAATCCTCAGATTATTCAGGCCAAGAGGGTTTTATTGGAAAACCAAATGCTTTTGGGTATGCTAACGCAATCACAGAGGGGTTATCCTTTGAGCGATTATCTCCCATTGTGGAACTTTGAGTTGTTGGATGAAGTGATCATCTCGGCCTTCTCATTTGATTCACCATGGTCATGGTTTACATGTGAAGATGACCTCTAACGTTGGAATGTCATAGTCCACGGTCATGCTGCGAGATCATAGGGACATTGTTTTCTACTCCCTCATGGGAGGACCAGGATGGTTATAGAGGATCAACTGAAGGCAGAAGAGTTTTATACCCATTACGTTGTTGGAATTGCAAACCAAAAACATGAGTCAAAGCTGCATGTGGTGTCATTTATTACTTACACATTTTTTCATGGGTCCACCTCCATTTATTTTCTTTGAATGAATTTAAATGCTATGCATTTAAAGATTTGGTATATCTATGTACCGTCATAAATGCTCTGCATTTAATATTTTGGTCTTTCCTTGTACCGTCATAGATTCTCTGTATTTAATGTTTTGGTCTTTTTTTGTACCAACATAAATGTTATGCATTTAATGTTGTGGGTCTATAAATTGATGTAATTGTGGTCTGAAATTTAAAAAAAAATTGAAATTGTGAAAAAGCTGGAAAGCTTCTTTGTGTTGTGTGCCAGTTTTTCTTCCTCTTCAATTTTTTCTTCTCATATTTCTCAGCTTGTATAGCCAACAAACTGGTATCAGAGCCAAGTTAACAAGATTCTCCATTTTTTTTAAGATGGCCGCAATTTAGCCGTAAGTTCCAAAGTTGTCCAAGGACAACTACGAAAGATGGTGCATCCAGATGAAAGCGTTATTCAGGTCGCAAGAATTATGGGAGATCGTTACCGATGGGTATGTTGTACCCACTACGGCGGAAGAAGCTGCCTTCACAAATGAAGAAAAGAAGGCCCTCAAAAATCAAAGAAAGAAAGACAACAAGTCGTTGTTCCTCCTCTATCAAGGGTTGGATGAATCAACATTTGAAAAGATTGCCGAAGCAACATCAAGCAAGCAAGCTTGGGATACCCTTACCACCGTCTTCAAAGGTGTTGATCGAGTGAAGCGGGTACATCTTCAAACATTAAGAGCGGAATTTGAAGCGGCGCACATGAAAGAAGGTAAGAGCATCTCAGATTATTTCTCAAGATTAATTGTTATTTTTAACAATTTGAAAAGGAATGGTGAAAAAGTGGAGGACATTCGAGTTATCGAAAAATCACTTCGATCTCTCACAACCAAGTTTGAGCATGTGGTTGTGGCAATCGAAGAATCAAAGGATTTTGAGAAACTGACCATTGAAGAACTGATGGGGTCGTTGCAAGTGCATGAGCAACGGATGCAAAAGAATATCGGTTCAACAATAGAGTATGCCTTGGAGTCCAAGTGGACTCTACAAGAACAAAAGAATGGTCACACGCAACGAGGCGGTCATCGTGGAAGAGGAAGAGGGTGTGGATATTATCCAAGCCATCAACAAAAGCAACAAAATCCTACCAGCTTTCGTGGAAGAGGGAATGGTGGAGGACGATTCATGCGTGGTCGTGGAAACGCAAAGAACATTCAATGCCACAACTGTAAGAACTTTGTCCATTATGCTTCTGATTGTTGGAGCAAAGTGGATCACGATGAACGATCCAACTATGCTGAAACATCTCATGATGAAGAAGGTACCACACTCCTATTGGCACAAGAAAAGGCATGTCAACACCCCGATGTATGGTATCTGGATACGGGTGCAAGCAACCACATGAGTGGTAACAAAGAACTGTTCGAGGAACTCACCGAAGAAGTTCGTGGTGATGTGAGTTTTGGCAACTCATCCAAGGTACCCATGAGAGGTAAAGGTAAAATCAAAATCTATCTGAAGAATGGTGATTCAAATTACATCTCTAATGTGTATTATGTACCAAACATGAAAAACAATATCATTAGTCTTGGACAACTCCTTGAGAAGAGGTATGTCATACACTAGGAAAATTCTTCTTTGTCTATAAAAGATACTCACAGGAGACTTGTCGCTCAAGTCCAACTGGCGAAGAATTGCATGTTTCTGCTGCATATCAACACAAAGGCCGAGGAGTGTCTCTTGGGACTCATTAAGAATGAGTCATGGAGATGGCATCTGCGATTTGGACATCTGCATTTTAGTGGGCTTAAACTTCTATCCTCATCAAACATGGTGTGTGGCTTGCCAATTATTGAAGTTCCAAATCATGTGTGTGAGGCGTGTACACTCGGCAAGCAACAAAGAAACTCATTTCCAAGTGGAGTGTCTAGAAGAGCAACGGAACCACTTCAGTTGGTTCACACTGATATCTGCGGACTGCTTGAAACACCCTCACTTAGAGGTAATAGGTATTTTATTACCTTCATTGATGATTTTAGCAGGAAACTCTGGGTTTATTGCATCAAAGTAAAATCTTCTGCATTTGCGATCTTTAAAATGTTTAAAGCTCGTTTTGAAGCTAAAAGTGGTTATAGAATAAAAGTTCTCAGATCTGACAGAGGTGGAGAATACACTTCAAATGTTTTTCAAGATTTTTGCAGGGAACAAGGCATCAAGCAACAATATACTGCTGCTTACACACCACAACAGAATGGCATTGCAGAAAGGAAGAACCGCACCATCCTCGACATGACGAGGACCATGCTGAAGGAGAAAGGCTTGCCAAAGAACTTCTGGGCAGAAGCAGTGGCATGTACTTATCTTCTCAATCGGTGTCCAACCAAGAGCGTCAGAAACATGACACCACAAGAGGTATGGAGTGGCTACAAACTGAGCGTAGAACACCTAAGAATCTTCAGGTGTGTTGCCTACGCTCAAGTTCCAGAAGCGAGAAGAAGGAAGCTTGATGATCGTGGTGCAAAGTGCATCTTCATCGGCTACAGTGAAGAGTCTAAAGCCTATAAGCTCTAAAATCCACTAACCAATAAATTATTGGTGAGTAGAGATGTGGTCTTTAGCGAGGAAGAATCTTGGAAATGGAATGATGAAGAACCAAACAAATAGATTCCAGTCGAAACAGAAGATCCTGAAGAAAGGCGTGATCATCAGGAGCAAACACCAGCAACACCTTCCCCGAGCACATCATCAGTACACAGGAGTCCAGGAGGACATTTTATCACTCCTGAAAGGACTCCATCAATTCAAAATTTGGCGAGCTCATCCTCACCCATGGCGCCCATAAAGATGAAAAGCTTAAGTGAAATTTATGAACAAACCGAAGACGTAAATCTTTTTTGCCTGTATGCAGATCATGAGCCTCTGACGTTTCAGGAAGCCACAAGGGAAGAATGTTGGAGAATGGCTATGGGAGAATAAATTCGCACCATAGAGAAAAATGATACATGAGAGCTGAACACACTTCCTAATAGCCATAAATTCATTGGTGTCAAATGGGTGTACAAGATCAGGTGAAATGGTGATGGTGAAATCGATCGCTATAAGGCAAGGCTCGTAGCAAAGGGGTACAAACAGAAGTATGGGGTGGACTATGAAGAAGTATTCACTCCTGTTGCTCACCTTGACACTGTGAGAATGATTATCTCTCTTGATGTTCATCACAGTTGGATGATCTACCAATTGGATGTGAAGTCTACATTCCTGAATGGAATTCTAGAGGAAGAGGTCTATGTAGACCAGCCTGAAGGCTTTGTTATGAAAGGGGAGGAAGACAAAGTGTATCGACTGAAGAAAGCTCTTTATGGGTTGAAGCAGGCTCTTCATGCTTGGAATTCATGCATTGACAGCTATCTTTAAGAGAACAGATTCACCAAATGTCCATATGAGCATGCAGTTTACATCAAGAAGAATTATCATGGTGATATAATCATTGCATGCTTGTATGTTGATGATTTGCTATTTACAGGGAATAGTCGACAGATGTTTGATGATTTCAAGAAGGCTATGTTCAAGGAGTTCGAGATGATTGACGGAGGTCTCATGTCCTTCTTTCTGGGCATAGAAGTAAAGCAACAACATGGAGGCATCTATATTTCTTAGAAGAGGTACGCTAAGGAGTTGCTTGAAAATTTCAAGATGGCTAATTGCAATGCTGTAAACACACCTGTGGCAATGAGCTTAAAACTGAAAAAAGATGGAGAAGGAAGAAGTGTTGACTTGACTCTGTTCAAGAGTCTAATTGGAAGCTTGAGGTATCTCACAATCACAAGGCCTGATATTTTCTATAGTGTTGGGTTTCTAAGCAGGTACATGGAAGCACCAAAAGAGTCACACTGGTTAGCGGAAAAACGTATCCTCAGGTATGTTAAAGGAACGGTGGATTTTGATCTTTTTTATCCATACAATGAAGAAGAAAATCTACATAGATACTCAGACAGTGACTGGGGAGGCGACCAAGATGAAAGAAAAAGCACCACTGGGTATGTATTTTTTCTTGGATCGACTGCTTTCACGTGGAATTCAAGGAAGCAAAGTGTGGTCACCTTGTCTACATGTGAAGCAGAGTACGTGGCGGCATCATCCACTGTTTGTGAAGGAATCAGGTTGAGAAATATACTGAAGGAGTTGAAACATCCGCAGGATGGATCTACAGTGATATATGTGGATAACAAGTCGGCAATTGAACTTGCCAAAAATCTGGTGCAACATGGAAGAAGCAAACACATTGATACCCGATTCCATTTTTTTGCGAGATCATGTGAAGCAGAAAATGATAAAATTGGAATATTGTCATACTACGGAGCAGGTGGCTGATATTTTCACAAAGGAATTACCGATAGATGTATTCAAAAGACTCAGAATGATGCTCAGAATGAAGCCGGTTTTTTTTTTGAAGGGGAGTGTTGGAATTGCAAACCAAAAACATGAGTCAAAGCTACCTACGGTGTCATTTATTACTTGCACATTTTTTTCATGGGTCCACCTCCATTTATTTTCTTTGAATGAATTTAAATGCTCTGCATTTAAATATTTGGTATATCTATGTACCGTCATAAATGCTTTGCATTTAATATTTTGGTCTTTCCTTGTACAGTCATAGATTCTCTGTATTTAATGTTTTGGTATTTTTTTATACCAACATAAATGTTATGCATTTAATGTTATGGGTCTAAAAATTGATGTAATTGTGGTCTGAAATTTAAAAAAATTGTGAAATTGTGAAAAAGATTGAAAGCTTCTTTGTGTTGTGTGCCAATTTTTCTTCCTATTCAATTTTTTCTTCACATATTTCTCGGCTTGTATAGCCAACATATGCCACTAATTTCCAAAGTAGTATGAGGAACAATAGAAAGGGATAGAAGAAGGAATATGATTTGAGATCTGAAAGAAACTTCACCGGTGAGTAGGTGTGGGTATATTGGGTGTGCTACACATTCTAGGAGTATGGGTTAGAGTTTCACAAAATTGTCTTGTACGAAGCCCTATGGACATCAAAGTTCCATTTTTTCCACCAACGGTAGCTAGTCCCAGAGCTCCTTAGCTGAAGGTATTCAGATACTAACATGTTTCATCTCCATCATGAGGAATTTAGCATCAGTTTGTGGGATATCCACTACATTGGTGGAATTCCAAGGGATTGATTCCAGTATGATGAGTTCCTCCCACCAAAGAATACTTGGAGAAATAGTGAGCAGACTCCCATATTAACACAACATCTTTTGGAAGTGGTAAAGCAGAAGCTAAAATTTACACCCATCTTCCAGATGGATATTCTATTCAAGGCTTGGTTTTACCTATACCTCAACAAGGACTTGAGGTTAAGGATTTCAGGTCAAGTGAAATAGTGTCTAGTCACATCACATAGGGGAAAGTAAGGATTGTATTAGTTTGTCTTAGAAGAGAGAAAATACCTGACATGGGGGGTACAACATGTTTAAGGATGGGACCCACTTGTTCTCTATGCTTCCTTCCTTTCTACATTTCTGAGTGGTTGGATTCTTCTGGTAAGAGACACAGGGATAGGGGTACATCTGGGGACATTGGTGATGGTGGTGATCTTGGAAGCTGGAAATAGGGTCACCTTGGTAGTTCCCGTGCTGTCCATACTATATAGCATACAGGGTTGTGTTGTCAGGGGAAACAAACCTAGAATAATCTATAGGCCATTCCACTTTCTATATGGCTATATTGAATCACACCTTGGGGTCTATGAATTCCTGAAAATCATCTGTCTTCTCAATGATGTCTTGTAATCATCTCTGTTAAACATTTCTGGGGTCCATTCGATGACACTTGGTGAGGTTGGGGTCGTACTTCATATTAGAAACCATGAAAATTTCAACTTCCATCCCTTTTAAAATTTAGTTGGTCTGATGGTGGACAACCTGAAAGAATCATGGGAGAAAAATGAGTACCTTCAAAGCTTCAAAGGAGGGGTGTTGGTGGCCCAGATTGATAGAAAGGTCTTCAGCGAACCATACACATTGTCTTATTTCTCCAAGAAGTTTGTGTGCCTTCAACGAGTGGAAAATCGAGTCAGCATGGAGGTTTATGAAGAGAGACACCCCTATATACTTCACCAATTATGGTGCATTCTAGTGACTACAGGCTCTATAAAAACCATCATGTTTCTTCCAACCAACATTGATGCTAGCATGTCGACAGAATATGCTAGCAACTAGGTAACAACATATCTGTAGGAAATTATGCATAAGAATATTTGGATGATTGAGCCAAGAAGTGAGAATATAGAGAAGAAAGGAAGTATACGAGCTACTCCTCAAGTAGCGGTCCAAGTATCAGGGGAAACTCAGGTTAGAACTGCGGTGGCAGGGAAGTCACAAGGTGATGGTGTACCCCCGCCTCCAGAAGGGGACTGGTCTTAGAAGTGACCTCAGGGACTATAGAAAAAGTCCCCTAGGAAGGAGTTGAGGTACCTTCTTCTACCAGATACTGATACTGTCTTTCCATATCTTTGGTCTACCTGGAGTATGTTGCAGACATCACTATAGATAGAGGACTTATTGAGGAATCTAAAGCGGGATGGAATTGAATTTCTAGATTTCAGACGTATTTGGATTGCAGACAGGGTGGAATTCCATTAGAGACATGCATAATTAATAGCTATATATGTCTACATGTGTCAATGGGGGAAGTATGAATCACCCCCTACCCTAGTAAAAGTGATGCTCGGTCAAGAGTAGGGTCATGAGGAGACATCACCCGAGGAAGAAACTGAAAAAAAAAAAAGAGGAGTCCAGTGATGGGGGGTCCTAGGGAATAGCTACTTATCAAGGGAGTCCCCCGTAAATTGGAAATATTGTGGAATCTATGAAAGAGTTGGATGAGTATATCATGGTAAGCTTAGCCTACTCATATATTTCTTCAATCCTTTAATTTCACTACTCAGGTCCACTAACCAAAACATATCCTATATAGAAGCATCTCGATAGTGAGAAAGGGGGTCCCACTACAGGGGGGGGCATGTGCCAACATGTGAAGAGAATCATGCTCTGGGGACTACACCTGGTACTGAGGTAGGTGGTGAGATGGTCAAGATTAAGGAATTTGGGGCGGAAACTTCAGAACCTCAGGTGCTCTCATTAATCTACGAGGGACTGCACACTGGTATTCCTAAGGTGACATCCACAAATGGAGGGGTAGCATGACTAAGATGGATCATCATTGACATTATTCCTCCTCAAGGTAATAGAAATCCTTGAACCATTCAGTCATGGTCAGATTTTCATGGAGCCTTTTCATTAATGTGTTTGCCTGTCCTGTGTAGCTTCTACCCAAATGACATAAGGAGAAGCATTTTGAATCATTTAAATACCCAATAATGAAGATTATCTTGTGGTTTAAGTCCCCACTATGAATCAGGATCTTGACCTAGTGATTCTCAACTCTTGTAATTCCTTGTTTTCATAGATTCATACCTTTCATTTTATAATCAGATTGACTGAGGTGCTTTTATTCCATGTAGTTATTAGAAGGATGCAAGACCAGCGGGGGGATGAGGTTAGGGAATCCATGGTATCTTTTTTGATTCACATGCTTGTTCATGAGGAGTTGATCATCCAGGCTGATCTGGCCTAAGCCCTAGATGAGTAGGTGGTTGCAGCTGCGAATGATGCCACTGGTGGGGCAGAACTCATAGTTGGTGAGGGTGAGGCTGATGAGGAAGAATCATGTGTGGATGGTCATCCCCATTACCTATATCCCGGTCCATCGAAGAGGATTACATATGAATATCCTACTACCAATCTACTTATGGCATTTCCTAAGTATGATCCTGCACCACCTGAAGAGCTGGAAGATTCTGATCCCAATGCAGCCTAAGAGAACCACATCATTTGGCACAGCGCATAGAACTACATTCAACACTTCATCAACCAAACTTTGAAACTACATATGGTGGGATGGATGGGTTCTCTCAGTCACTGGCTATGCAATCTGTGCATAGGAGGGGCAGAAGATCATGGTATTCATGCACTGATTTGTGAATTCCTTTCACAAAACGATGCATGAAGGAAGTCAACATCTAGATGTCACCTCATGTCAGGATAAGTCTGATAGCATTTGAAATCCCCATGAGGTCAAACTTGAGATCCAATGCTTTTAATAAAAAATGAACGATCATACTTCCTTCATCAAAACTCAATCGATAATCACCATTCAATTGAGGGATCAGCTAGAGGTAGTTGAGCTACAAATATGGTAGGCGGGATGTCAAGTGGTCGATCTCTGAGATGAGTGGAATTGGGAATAGATTAGGGTCAAACATCATCATACAAAGGATAATGATGGGTAAACATAGCTTAGGAAGTGGAAGCAGACCCTAGAGGGAACATGCCAAAGGTTGGAGGAGCTTCAGCACTTGATCACTATAGCAAAGCTATAGGGGTAGTTTTTTCAGAACTCATATGAGTATCCATTACGTGGATGTTCCTTGCTATTTATATATCCTTATTTATTTCTTTTAAACTTTCCTACATGTATGGAAACATTTCATTTTATTACTTTAATTATCACACATTGATCATATTTGTGAGACACCCAATGACCAATCCCTAATCTCGCATGGGTCATGTCCGGTGTGAGAAACAAAGGATGACCATATGATTGCTTACTTGTATGATAATGTATGATAATAAAAAATCACTCAGGGTCTGCTATTTCTGACTGAACACTAAGAGTGTTTGGTCTAGGAGAGGCTATGGCTGGAGAACAGGGCTCTTAGAATAGTCGACTTTCTTTTCTAATGTGCGCTAGTGCACGAGCAGGATAATGCTGGGGATGTTGGAATCTATCTAAACAAAGGGGAATGAGAAGTGTGAATCATGATGCCCAAAATTTTGAACACAATGGGAATGGAATGTAAATATAGGATAACTGCTAATCGTGTTCAAAACACATCATCTATACCGTTAGCTTTAAATGGGGACAAACAAATGAGGGTCGACTGCTAACCCTATTCGAAACAAGGAACCCATCTTAGAAAGTCATCCAAAGTCTTTTGGTACATTGACCCTATATGGTAGGTTATCCAAAATGGTATGAAACCAAGCCATTAGGGGGTCCCTTTAGACGTGGAAGGGGATGAGGATCCAAATAAGGGGAACGTGAAGTGTGGAAATGGAGTGAATAGATGTTTGAATGGATTCCAACACTCTTGGAATTATGCCACCATGGTTTAGAGAACATTGGTATAGGAACATTGGTCTAAATTAAGATTAAACCCATATTCTAGGGAAGTGATATCTCAGATTCTGAGCAAGGGAATAGAATACGAATTATGGGGATGATGACTAGAAAAGGAGGATAGGGGCTCTCGAGCGAGGGCCTAGGATGACTTGTAGTTTTACGTCATAAAATGAGGATGATAGACACATATTTTAATATCATATGGTGAGGATTATGCACGGTATAGTTTAACATCGTGTGATTAGGATGTGTTTCTTATTTTAACGTCATATGTACAGGTTGTTGCACATAGTTTAAGTTTGTACAGCCTAGACCCTGGAAAATAGTTTAAAATCATGTTGCACAAACCATACAAATTTTTGTTCCTAATGTATTTTCATGCCATGAAGGAAATAAATATGACATGAATAATCCAAAATGGGATTTCATACCACACAAGTAATAGGAAATAGATAGATGTTAATACAAATGAATACCAATGAGGCCAACACAAAAAACATCCTCATAGGATTCACACGTAGTTTAAAGTCATGCCAGGATATAGACTTCTAGTTTAAGGTCATGGAGTATATACCTAGGGAATAATTACTCCCAAAATGGTCATGTGGTGCAGAAGAGTGAAAAAACTTACTATGAATAAGGGCCTAGGAAGCTCGGTTCCACACCACATCTTCCCAAGAAATTTTTCACACAGTATAAATTCGTGATGCTTAGATTGTGCCTCCTGGTTTAAGGTTATAAATCTCATACCATAAGCTTCTTTGTGTAGTTGGATCGCATTAGTAAACACCTTACCAGAACTCCTAATCCCACATGAGCCATACTTGATGTGGGAAACAAGGAATGGTAAGGGGATTTTCTAAACATATGGAAGCACACACTGAAGGTGACACCAAAGGTACAGAATTCCACTATGATACAAGGGAGTGGAATTAGGGTAATTAAAGACTTTTAAGATCTAGAAAAAGGTGAGATTGGTGATTAGGGATTGACTATTGACCATGTTTGAAACATGGGGACCACAACCATACTAGTAAATAATGGTGTGAGAAAACACAGGATCAACTGTTGACCCAATTTGAAACATAGGATCCCTCATTTTCTACTAGAGATCCATTAGAGTTTTGGACTATAAGAGGAGGTGATCCAAAATGGCATGAGATTATCACCATTAGGGGTCCGTCTTGATTTTAAATATGATGGAAATACAAATTGATAAAGACTCTAATTGTGGGATGGAGCATATCATAAAGTAGGACTTGAACTCAGGCTCTGAAAATTGTTTAAGTTCACATTGCATAGACTATATATAATGTAACACACATAGTTTAAGGTCATACGGTCTGGACTATAGAAAACATTTTAAAGTATCATTTATTTAACTATAGGAGAAATTTTTAGTCTAAGGTTATATATGGAACACAAGATAAAAACCATTATGTGAACAGAACCAAGGAGGATCGCATGCCACATACACACCTTGAGATGAAATGAACATAGTTTAAGGTCATACTTCTTGGACCATAACTGAGTATAATGGGCTTAAAGGTTGATGAACCTATGGCTGGGCCCAGAGATGAGATGTTTAAGCATCGCTGCATATCCTATAAGGAAGGGAATCAAGCCGTACATAGTTCTAGAACACAACATAGTAGAAGACCAAAATCGGAGAAAATGATCCTCTTTGATGAGGGAATCTAGGGAATTCCTAATTTAAAATGGGGTGGATTCCTATTTTAACATCATGTGTTGAGGGTGTTAGGCTATGTCGTTTAAAGTCGTACAACTTGAACTATAGGGACTACAAATATTTTAAGGTCATAATGCTCAGACCTGCTGAAAAAAGTTTAAGGTTGTGTTGCCTAGACCATGGGGGAGTGTCCAAGATAGATATTTTTAGTGAGATTTTATGATAAAATCAATTTGAATAAGGGCCCAAGGGGACCTAACACCACACAACACATTCCTAAGGAGACCCACATATAGTTTAAATTTTTAATTATTGAACTTTATATAAAGAGTTGAGGTCATGTTTCCTGGACCTGGGTTCTTAGTTTAAGGTTTTAGAGTTCAAACCATAGGGAAAAGGGGAATTCAAGGATGTTTATGTGGTGTGATAGTCAATACATGACATGGATTAGCCAAGGAGGCTCTGAACCACATGAAACAATCCTAACACCTTTTGTGCGTAGTTTAAAGTCATATAGTTTGGACTATGACCAAGTCCAAGGGTCTGAAAGGTTGATGAATTTTCATCTAGGACCAAAGTCAAAACATTTGAGTGTCTCTGTGTATCCCATGATGATGGAAATCAATTCATGCGTAGTTCTAGAACAAAGTTTGGTGGGAGACCAATGTCAGTGGGGGAAATCCTCTTTGATGAGGGAACTGAAGCATATCACGATTATCATGAGCATCTTGAACTTATTTAGGGTAGGATCATAGTTTAACATTGTATATTTTGGATTTTTACTTCTAGTTTAAGGTCATAGAGTTTGGAACATATGGGAAGGTAGAATGTTCCAAATTGATATGTGTCGCATGGTGTCCTAATAGATCCGACATAAATGAGGGCCTATGAGGCCCAATCCCACACAACATATTCCCAGGAGATTCCCACATGTATTTTAGATTCATGATACTTAAATTAGACTAAGTACAAGGGGTTGAAGGTATGAAGATATTTCAGTTAGACCCGAATAAAAAATTTATGGGTGTCACTATGTATCCTATAAGTATGGGAATCAATTAACACATATTTCTTGAAGGAAATATACCTCTATATGTTTGATCCCTACACAAAGAGGGAGAATACATTACTTTGGGGTGGATAGACCAAGATGTAAGAATCCAGGCATCGCTACATATCATGTGTGGATAGGAATAAATCCATACATAGTTCTAAAACATGACATGGTAGATGACCAATTCCAAGGGTGATTTCCTCTCAGGTGTGAACATCATGGTGTTTTGTAGTTTTTCATCATGCATCCATAACATTAGCATCACAATTTAATTTCATGTTATGGGTATGATGGATAAAAATCATTCTGAGGGGATGTGCATGACACGGCAGCTATCACCCAATGTGAATGAGGACCAAAGAGGCATGGAACTGGTCAACACATTCCCAAGGAATACTTGAACATATTTTAAAGTCATGTTGTCTGGACTTTGGGATCTTAGTTTAAGATCAGAGAGTTTGGACCCATGGTGTAGAGTCGCTTCAGAGGAATGCATATAGGGTGGTGGAGTAATGAAACCCTATGTGAATTAGGACCTAGGAGGCATGTGCCACACAACACATACCAAATAAAACCTGTATACAATTTAAATTCATGATGCTTGGACTAAGGTTATGCATTTTATAGTTATACAACTTGGACTAGAGGTTTCTTAAATGAAGTATTACTTGAGAAACATAGAAATAGTTGGATGAGTGATGTCATCTCTAACCATAGTGTTCAAAGAGTATGCACCATTGGGATAGACCTTGTTAATTACATAACATCCTTCACATTTGGGCTCTAAATTTGGGGAATTTATGCTGGGTATCATCGGCATTATGAGAGCCAATACCATGTCATTATATAGGAAATAGAGGAGACAAACTTTCTTATTAAATACTCTGGATATCTTATTCTGGTGCCTCTCTAGATTGTGAAAGGCCTAGAGCCTATTTTATTCAAGGGATTCCAACTCATCTAGATAGACTTCTTCCATTATTTATGGTGTATTCTGATCATATATAGTTGTTTGGAGGGATGGAAACTGAATCTCAATGGATAGGACTACCTATGTTTCATACACTAGGGAATATAACGTCACCTAGGTGGAATTGTGATTCATATTCTAACAAGACCAGGGAGAATTGGGGAGCTTTTATAGCCAAATATTATTGTTTTGGACCCCCATATTCTGCAGAATGTTAGAGATGGTTTTATTGAACACCTCAATCTATCCATTTCTCTATGCATGGTAGTGAGAAGTATGGTTGGAACGGATGATGTACTTGGCATACAACTTCTTCATATCATAATCCAGGAATTTAGTGTTGTTTTCAGTGAGAATGTTGTGAGGGACTCCAAATTAATGGATGATATTGGAGATCAAAAATTCAACAAATGATCAGACCTTGAATTCCTTAAGAGGGATTTCTTCTTCCCACTTGAAAAAGAAATCGGTCGCGGTCAAAATGAACATGCATCGATGAGCTATTGCTGGTGGATAGGGGCCCACAAAATCGAGTCCCCATACTGAAAAGGTTCAAGAATAATTAGTATTATGGAGGGTATTTGGAATTATATATGCAAAGTTGGCATGAATCTAACACGTGTGGCACCTCTTGGTGAACTCAGTACATTCATGGACCATGATGGGCCAAAAGTATCCCAACCTTCAAATTTGGTGGGAGAACTTCAACCCTGTTCAATGGGAACCACATGACCCAGCATGAACTTCATGCATAACCTAGAGAATATCATCCCCTTAAATGAAACGGGGTATAATTCCATCAAACCCACATCTATAGAGGGTCTGCTTGAGGTTCGGACAACTTTGGAGGGTGAACTGTACTGCACATAGATGTATTAACTCACGTTTGGATCAATTTAATAGGAGAACTCCATGATGAAGATACTCAATGAAAGGGATTACCCAATCAAAGACTTCTTTCATTTCAGGGGGTTCTAGAGGTCCTGATATAGAATCATCGGTGGTTCAACTGGTTTACCTGCTAGTTTTCATCGTCATCCAGGATGATGGGGGTGATGACCCTTCGGTGCACCACATGGATGAATAGACTATCCTGGTCAATCTCTGCAGGGGATGTGGATAGGATTTCCAAGACATCGGCTTAACCATTTTGTGACTGGGGAACATAAGTCACCTATTTCTAAGAAAGGAACTGGGCCATCAGCTGGTGAGTGCACTTGAGTAGGGGCATGAGCTCTAGCTTTCTGATAATGTAATCACTATTGATTTTATTGATGACTAACTCAGAGTCCCCATGCACATGAAAGTGGGGAACATCAATCTAAAGATCCAGTTTGAGACCAGTAATGAGAGACTGATACTCTTCCTCATTATTGGTGCAACCCTCTAACAGTAGGAACGAGTCGGTAAGAACAGCCTGCACAGGGGTGATGAAGAAGATCCCCAAACCTACTCTTTTGAGCTTGGGATCATTGAGCTTTCTACTAGTTGGGATCCAAAATTCACCATCAAAATGAATATTCTATCTTGTCTTAGCCTATTCCACTAAGAGTATGACCTAATATAGAAAATAAAAATCCAGATGTGATTCTTCAGGGGCCGTATGGGCAGCTAGAAAGTTCGCCAACGCTTAACCCTTGAATGTATTCTAAAGAATGAACTTGATGTCGAACTGCTAAAGAATAACTATCTGGCATGATAACTCTCCTATCAACATCAGTCAATTTAGGATATACATTAGTGGTTCCACATATGAAACCAACTATATCTTGTGATGTTATAAATAAAGCCAAAACTTCTTCACTGCAAAAACCAATGAGATGCAGTTCTTATCGATAAGAGAGTATTTGGACTCCATTTTTAGGAGCATGCAATTGAGATAGTATAAATTGTTCTCTATCTCTTAATTGTTATTTTGGGAGATAAGGGAAATGAGGGACCATTCCAAGGTAGTCACCTAAAGGACCAAAGGCTTCCCACAGATGGATGACATCATAACCAAAGGGTGCAAAGAATATTGCTTGATTTATTAAAAAGAGGCCTAGAACTCTTCATCCCACTGGTAAATGGTACCTTTAATCATGAATCTATAAAAGTTATTACACTTTATATCTATATTTGTGATGTTTAATGACCCCAACTATTATAAATAAAATTCCCCTTTTGATTTATTTAACTATCTTATTATATATTATGGTTATAGAAAACACATGCACTTATTTAGTTTTATTATATCTTATTTAAAATACCGTTAAGCATCATTACCACTGATAATATATTCATTTAATAGTGATCACATGATTAGTATAAATATAGGGTTTTAAAAAATTCAATTGACACAGACAAAGGAAGTGATGGCCTCAACCACTAAGATCGTACCCTATAAAGACCATTTATCGAAGCTTCTGAGAGAGATAGAATCTCTAGAATTTTCTCTTGACCAATCACAAGCTGAGATCCAACAAGTTAGTCATTATCAAAACTATTTACGGGATAAGTTCAAGCGCATTGAGATCACGAACAAAACCATGTACGTTGAACCACCCCATGAAAGTATCATTGTCACGCACCTTACTCTTAGGGAGTTTGTTGGTGTATTAAAGGGATGTGTATCAAGACCATAATAATATGAATATTTTCTTTTCTTTTTCAATATAATAATGTTCATATTTTCTTCTTATCATTACTTTATAAATTATTTTTATTCTTATACAATAAAACACAAATTGTATTTTTAATTACTATTCAATTTCAATTAAGACTTTTATTTTGATGAATTAATGGATTTTTAAAATAAATAATATTTTAGTAAAATATTATTATTATATAATTTTTCTAAAATATAAATGATCGTATAATTTTTATGAAGTCAAATGTAATTTTTATAAGGGTTCAAAAACTGTTATTGTCAAAAAAACCCATCATTTCTCAATAAATGTCGATTATTATTTTAAAAGTGAAAATTCACATATTCAGAAAAAATATTTGATAAAATGAATATTATTTTTTTAATTATAACGTCAAAATTATACAATGGTGAATTTTTTATAATTTTTTGAGTTGGTCTAATTTTTGGGTAAAGATTAAATACCTTATAAATATATGTTGTGTATTATGAAATCATAATGACCTAAAAGTGATGTGATAAATAATATAAATTGTATCCACGACCAAATATATTTTTTCCCTTTAAAATAATGTGATTTTATTTTTATTTGATTAATTTCATAAAGCCTTTGTGAATCCTCCAAAATCATTAATATATTTGTAAGATTTTAAAATCATTACATTAAGAGTGTGATGCACTTCCACATAAGCAAGGGTATTATTTTTTTAATTTCATCCCTTTACCTTATAAAATAATGAATACTACTCTAATTTTGTAGAAACCATGGGAAAACCCCATGGGAGGGTTTGTGGTTTTTGTTATTTTATTATATAGAATCCAAAACCTAAGTTTGAGAAATATTAAAGAAATCCCCGTTCATTTTCTATATAAACCCACCAAATCTCCCATTTATCTTTACTCAAAATCCTTGGATCATGTTATTACTCTTACCTCCCCTCTATATAGTCCTCCCAAGGTTCCCCCAAGCTCTCAAGAAGCTCCTCCCAATAATTTTTAGTCACACACTCAAGTAAGGGATCCTCACCTTCTCTTCTTTATTAGAGTTTATTTATTATCTTATGTCTCCAGTTTTCAATTCCTAATGTTGGGATATGTATTTCCATGTCCCTATTACTGACCATTTTATGTCCAAATGATGATATACCACTTTTTATCTCATCAACCAATTTTTATGAATTTTTAAGTGACGTCGTTTTGTTGTCGAACTTTCACCACAATTTTACATTACAAAACAATTGTGTAGTGAATACCATATCCATTTCCTATCAAGGTTTTTCACCTTTATACACATATAATTCCTTGACTTGGGACTTACATGTATTTATTCCACACTCATTGGTCATGTATTAAAAATTATAATGAATGAATCCATGTTGTATGATCTATGTGGCACACTTAAGCATGAGAATGTAATGAAAGTGACGGGTGCACTCGAAATTATATAGCGCTCCAATAAATTGAGTAATATTTAGTCTCATGAGATGTCATGTTAGGATAGGGATTAAAGTAGATTTATTTATGAGTATTTTCCATCATGATTTATTAACAGTTATCCTTGACCTATGTTTATGATGTGGTGTTTTAAGTTTCCACCACATTTCCTATGTGGCCTTTATGATTATCATGTTATATCATGTCTCATTATTCATGTTTAGGATTCCTACCATTTTTATGCCCCATTTATATGCCTATTTTCTAATATGTATTATTCTCTTCATGTTATGCCATGTTTATTCCCTTACTGGGCATTATAGATCACCCCTTTCTTATGTATTTCCCCAGGTTATCCCATGTAGTTTTAAATTTGATGGAATATTATGATCTTGTTAAGGAAGTTTTCAATAAAGATGATGTATTTTATGTTTTAATTTGTTATGTAATATACATAATTCTCAAATACACTATAATTCTCAATATTTTGGGTTTTATTATGTGTACTTTTATGTAATAAATAGTTAATTAATGTGTAATAAAGAGTATGGTTGTTATAGTTGGTATCAGAGGAAAAGTTTAGTTATGTTTAGGATTATGATTACAAAACTCTAGTGATATACTTAGGGATAAGATTAAGTATAAGAAAACATACCTAAATATTTTTAAGCATAGATCAAGTGGTTTATAAATAAAATACATCTATTTCTAGATACTACAAGTGGATGTGGTTCTGGCACAGATGTACATAGGGGTAAAACCTGAAAACACTGTGTTGAGATAGACTTGACTAAGAACAAGTGCATGACAATGGGTCTTTCTATACACCTAGTTAGACACTCCTAGGGAATATGATTTTGTAAATTCATAATCTCATTATGAACCATTATTAAGGGAACAAAAAATACCCATAAGAATGTATGTTAGGAAATAGACCATGGATAACATATATTGAATCCTAGAAATTCATAAGTTAAAGAAATAATTGTAATTATTAAATTATCCCTTTAATGTCATTGGATTACCCTTTATGTGTTTAATATTTTAAAAATACCCATCCCTAATTTTCTTTTTATTCTAGTTGATGGACAGAAATAGGAGGAATTGGGTAAACAGCAAATGTGATGGGCAATGTGATGACTTCCCCAACAAGATGACCAACTCAATGGGAGCAGGAATTGCCAACTTTATGATGATACTCTCTCAAATGAATCAAGTTATAAATAGAAAAATAGATTAGGAGGAGCGTCCAAATCCCCTAATAGAGAAAAAACTATGATTGAGACCTTTATGAGACAAAGGCCTCCAAATTTCAATGAATCATCAAATACTTTAATCCTGAAACAATGGATCAAATCCATTGAGAAGATATTATCCATCCTTCAATATTTTGAGAAAGAGAAGGTTCTACTTTATTTTTATTGTATAGATGGAGAAGCTGATCATTGGTGGAAATTAATCAAAAATATGAAGCTTTAGAAAGAGATCGAAGTGATGGGGTGGAAGGAATTCAAGAAAATGTTTGTGGATAAATATTTTCCTCACACTCTCTAACTTAAAATAAAAAGGGATTTACTTTCCCTCAAGAAAAAAGATGATGAATCTATCAGGGCGCATGAGGAAAACTTCACAAGAATATCATGATACACCTCCATTTTTTCCATTACCCATGAATGTAAGGCTAACCACTTCTTTGGTGGGCTAAAACCTAGTTTATGGAAAGCCTTAGAAATTCGATACTTCGATAGCTATGAGAAATTTTTTTGATATTCCCTCAAAGTTAAAATAGAGATTGTTGAATCTCAAGGGTATCATGGGGATAAGAAGAATAAAGTGGAGTTTAATTTTCATGGTTTGATGGATAAATCTAATGATACCAAGAAATTTCAACATCCCACTTATCAAAAGTGTGAAAATAAGAACCCAAGAAATTGCTAAAGGGGGTGAGGAAATGCTTTAGGAATGGGAAGGAAGGGCACCTAGCTAGCGATTACTGATAGGAAAACCCCACAAATGAGATGGAGGAAAGGAATGTTCTAGTAAAACCTCAGCGCATTTTTTCATTAATTAAACTACAAGGAACCAGATCACTTTGAAAACCAATTTACTACGCTAAGGGTTTTTAGAGACAACCAACAACCACTAAGGAAATAAGGGAGAACTTTTTCCATCATAAACTCTGAGGTGGATCCCAACAATGAAGTGGTGATAGGTATGTTAGTTATTCATTTTTATAATAGAGAATGTGCTTTCTATTCTAGTTTTACACATTCCTTCATATCATAAAAGTTTAGTAGAACTATTCAAACACCACCACAAATCATGTAAGTAGAGGTGTCAGTGAAATGGAAAATGGGAAAATTATAGAATACCGTGTATATAAATCCTCCCCTATCAAAATTTTTGGGATGAAATTAATAGAAATACTTTTCATACTCCCTTTGGTGTAATTTGATGCATTTATGGGTATGGATTTTCTTTCCTTGTAAAGATCCAACATAAATTTCTGTGAGAATGAAATCACTCTCTGTATTGAGAATTGACCCGTGATTCTATACAAGTGTAAAGAGGAGGGTGTATATTATTTCGCACCAACATCTCAAACATGGATATTATTTACCTATGATCAAGTGTGTCTAGATTAAATGATTGAGTCTAAGGAAAATATCATCCTTTAAGACATTCCCATTATGAGGGAATATGCTAATTTATTTCCTGGGGAATTTCCTAGTCTTCCTCATAGCTAAGAGGTTGAATTTTCAATAGAGATTATACCAGGGGTATTTCCATTATCAAATACTCCATATATAATGGCTATTATGGAACTTGAAGATATGAAGAAACAACTATAGGAGAATCTGGATAAATGGTTCATAAGCCCAAGTTCTTCACCATGGTGTGCACCTATCCTCTTCATCAAGAAGAAGAATGGGTCAATGTGCCTTTGCATTGATTATCTTAAGCTCAATAAGATCACAATAAAGATCAATTATCCTCTAAAATGAATTAATGACTTGTTAAATATGCTATGTGGAGAAAAATACTTGTCCAGTGTGGATCTATGGTCAAGATATTACCAAGTTAGGGTGAAGATGTAGGATATCCCCAAGCCTACTTTTCGTACAAGGTATGGTCACTATGAGTTGATAGTAATTCCATTAAAAATCACTAATTATCCATAATTATTCATGGACTTGATGAATAGAGTCTTTAGAGTTTACCTCAACAAATTTGCAGTATTCTTTATAGATGGTATTCTAATATACTCCAAAAGAAAGGAGAAACATGAGGAGAATCTGAGCATTGTGCTAAAGATCTTGCGAAAGGAGAAACTTTATTAAAAGTATAGTAAATGTGAGTTCTAGTTAAAGTAAGTCTCATTATTTTGGAATATCATCACAATAAATGTGATTTCTGTGGACCCTTAAAAGATAGAAGAGATTGAAGGATGTATGAGGCCAAAATCTATGACAGATATTCTTAGTTTCCTTGGATTGTCTAGGTATTATCGTTGATTTATGAGAAATTTCTCACGATTTTCAAACATTTTAACAAAGATAACTCGGAATGGATTAAAGTTTTCTTATAATGATGAATGTGAAGAGATCTTTAAGTAGTTTAAATGGAGTCTTATCACTACAATTGTACTCACATCCTTGGATTGATTGGGTACTATCATTGATTTGTGAGAAATTTATAACAATTGTAAAATAATTTAACCAAGATAAATTGGAAGGGATTCAAGTTTGATTTAAATTATGAATGTGAAGAGAGCTTCAAGGAGTTTAAAAGGAGTCTCATCACTACACTTGTACTCACACTACACACAAGTGGAGAAATTTTCATGGTATTCAACGATGATTCAAAGAATGGATTGGGTTATGTGTTAATAAAAAATTATAAAGTTATAGCCTATGATTCAAAAAAATTTAAAGTTCATGAACAAAACTACCCAACACATGATATAGAGTTTGTTTCAGTGATCTTTGCATTGAAAATATGGTGGAATTACCTCTTTAGGGAGAATTTTGAGATATATACGGATCAAAAAATCCTCAAGTATATATTCACATAGAAAGATCTAAATATGTGTCATAGATGATGGTTAGAGCTGATCAAAGACTATGACTAATCAATCCACTACCATCCTGGTAAGGAAAATAAAGTGGATGACACTTTAAGTATAAAGAATCTAATAATTATATCATTTGTGATAATTGAGATGGATCTGATCTTCTTATACTTAAATAAGATGAACATGGGAATTATAAAGGGAGGAACATCATCAATCTTTTCAAAAATTATTGCTATACCATATATTTTGGAAAAGGTAAAGGATTCTCAAAGAGACGATGTGGAAATTCAGAAAAAAGTTGGAAGCTATCAGAAAAGATAAATCCTCTGAGTTAAAAATTGATGAGGAAGGAGTCATAATATTTGGGTCACAACTATGTGTACCATCAAATAAAGAGATAAAGAGATAGATTAAGAATGAAACACATAGCTTAACCTTCTCTATTCACCTAGGGAGCACAAATATGTATCAAGATATCCAAGAGAAATATTATTGGGACAATATGAAGAAGGATATCATTGAATATACATCAAAGTTCATAATATGACAGCTAGTGAAGGATGAAAGGAAAACTGTAAGGGGATTATGCAACCATTACCCATACCAACATGGAAATAGAAAAACATCACCATGGACTTTATCACCATACTTCTAAAGACATCCAGAGGAAACAATGATATGTGGGTTATTGTGGATCATCTTACAAAGATAGATCACTTTATTTTTATTCAATAGTACTTATAACTTGACCAAATTGAATATATATACATCAAATAAGTGGTGAGGATGCATGGATTACCACTATCAATTGTATCTGATCGAGATCCGAGATTTACCTCCAAGTTCTAGAAAAGTCTCCAACATTCTCTAAATATTAATCTGAACTTCAGTGTATTTTATCATCCTCAGACTGATGGCTTGTTTGAGAAGACTATTCAAACACTGGAAGACATGTTGATAGCATGTTTTATGGACTTAAAAGGAGGATGGGACCAAAATCTACCTCTAGTAGAGTTCTCATACAACAATAGTTTTCACTCGATCATCCAAATGGACCCCTATGAATCCCTTTATGGGAATAAGTGAAAAACACCTGCATATTGAGATGAAGTTGGGGAATTAAAACTTCTAGGTCCTATAATGGTTGAAGAAATGGTGAAAGAGGTTAGGATTATTCAGCAGCACATCAAGGCTGCTCAAAATTGACAGAAGAGTTATGATAAAAAAAATCGATGATACCTAGAGTTTGATGTTAGAGATATGGTATTCCTTTGCATTTATCCATGGAAGAAAGTGATGAGATTTGGGAAGAAGGGAAAGATTAGTCCAAGATACATTGTCCCCTTTGAGTTCCTTGATTACATTAGAGTGGTGTCCTATATACAAGAATTCCCACCTAACCTATCTCAAGTACATGATGTATTCCATGTAGCCCTCTTTATGAATTACATACCAAACCCCTCACATGTAATCATTCCATAGATGGTACCATTGGAGAATGATCTTTCTTATGAATAGAAGTTGGTGAAGATCTTAGATCATAGAGACAAATTTCTATGAAATAGGAAAATGCACCTAGTCAAAGTGCTATGGAGAAACCAAAAGTTTGAAGATGTGATGTGGGAACTAGAGGAGGTGATGAAATAGAGTTACCCTTATCTATTTTATCATGGTAAATAAAAATTTCTAGGATGAAATTTATTAATAGGGGAAGATTGTAATGACCTGAACTATTATAAATAAAATTTCCCTTTTGATTTATTTAAATGTATTATTATGTATTATGGTTATAGAAAACACATACACTTCTTTGGTATTATTATATCCTATTTAAAATAACATCAAGAATCATTACCATTTATAATATATATGTTTAATAGAGATTACATGATTAGTATAAATATAGGGTGTTAAAAAATATAATTGATACAAACAAAGGGAGCGATAGCCTGGATCAGTAGGATCATACACTATGAAACCCATTTATCATATATTTTGTTAATATATCTAAGATTTTCCATTGAAAAAGCCCAATATGAGATCAAAAAACTTAAGCATGAGTGAAACTGCTTACAAGAGATGTTCAATGTCATCAATATCATGACCCAAACTATGTACACCAAACCACCCCATAAAAGTCTCATCATCACGCACATTACTTTTAGGGTGTTTTATGGTGAATTAAAGGGATATGTATCAAGACCATAATAATATGAATATTTATATTTTATTTTTAATAGAATAATGTTTATATTTTATTTTTATCATTACTTCATAAATGATTTTAATTTTTATATAATAAAATAAAAATTGCATTTTTAATTAGTATTCAATTTAAATTAAGACTTCTATTTTGATGAATTAATGGATTTTTTAAATAAATAATATTTTAGTAAAATATTATTATTAAATATTTTTTATCAAATATAAATTATCATATAATTTTTATAAAGTCAAATGTAATTTTTATAGGGTTCAAAAACTGTTATTATCAAAAAACCCAGAATTTCTCAAAAAATATCAATTATTATTTTAAAATTGAAAATGTACATATTTAGAAAAATATTTTTATAAAATTAATATTATTTTTGGAATCATAAAGTTGAAATTATCCAATGGTTAATTTTTTATAATTTTCTGAGATTGTCAAATTTTCAGGTAAAAATTAAATACCGTATAAATATACGATATGTATTATGACATGATAATGACCCAAAAGTAATGTAATAAATACTATAAATGGTATTAATGACCAAATATATTTTTTATATTTAAAATAATGTGATTTTATTTTTATTTGATTAATTTTATATTGCCTTTGTGAATCCTCCAAAACCATTAATATATTTTAAGGTTTTAAAATCATTTCTTTAAGAGTATGACTCACTTTCACATAAGAAAGGGTTTTATTTTATTAAGTTTTTACATTTACATTATAAAATAATGAACACCACTCCCTTTTGTAATAAACCATGGTAAGGTTTTTGGTTTGGGTTATTTTATTATATAGAGTCCAAAACCTAAGTTTGAGGAATATTAAATAACTCCCCACTAATTTCCTATATAAACCCACACAATATCCAATTTATCTTCACTAAAAATACTTGTATCATCCCCTTAATCTTCCCTCCCCTCTATATAGTCTTCCCAAGGTGTCCCTAAGATTTCAAGAAGCTCCTCCCAATCATTTGGAGTCACACACTCAAGTAAGGGATCCTCACCTTCTCTTCTTTATTCAAGTTTATTTATTATCTTATGCCTTCTATTTTCAATTAATAATGTTGGGATATGCATTTAAATGTACCTATTACTTTCCATTTTTAGTTAAAATTATGAGATACACATTTCTCTCTCATCAACCCATTTTTATGAATTTTTAAGGGATGTTGTTATGCTGCTGAAATTTTACCATGATTTTCCATGCCAAAACAATTGTATAGTGAATACCATACCCATTTCCTATCAAGTTAATTCACATTTATACACATATAATTCTTTGAATTGGGACTTACATGTATTTATTCCACACTCCTTGATTGTGGAATAAAATATGATGATGAATGGATCCATGTTATATGATCTATGTGGAACACTTAAGCAGGATAATGAAATGAAAGTGATGGGTGTACCTAGAATTATATAGAGCTCTAATGCATTGGATAATGTTTAGTCTCATGATATTTTATTTTGGTATAGTAAGTTAACCTAGTTTCTTTATGGGACTTTTTCCATTATTATGTCTTGGCTGTTATATTTGACTTATGTTTATGATACAGTGTTTTAAGTTATTGCCACATTTCCCATGTTTCCTTTATTCTTATCATGCTATATCATGTCTCATTATTCATGCTTAAGATTATTACTCCTTTTATGCCCCATTTATATGCCTATTTTCTAACATTTATTATTATCTTCATGTTATTCCATGTTTATTACATTACTGGGATTTATATATTACCCTTTTCTTATGTATTTCCCTAGGTTATCCCATGCAGTTTTAAGTTTGATGGAATATTATGATCATGTTATATAATTTTTCAATAAAGATGATGTATTTTATATTTTAATTTGTTATGTAATGTACCTAATTCCTAGATACACTATACTTATTTATCATTCAAGTTGTATTATGTGTAATTTTATGTTATAAATAATGAATTAATGTGTAATAAAGAGCAGAGTTATTATATGATGAATCAATGTATATAGGCTAAGTGGCCTTGGAGGCCTCAAAGTTTCTAGAGATTGCTCAGAGGAGGAATATTAATGATATCCTTGATCTTATTTGGGTTTATTACAATGCCACTATATCAGAAAAAAAGTTAAGAATCTTCCTAGAGGTAACCCCGAAGGCACACTTCAAGGGGTTCATCTTCAACTGTCAGGAGAGGAGGAAGCCAAACACTTTCTCAAGATCTCTAAGATGGTCCTGAAACTGGTGGTATTTAACCACCAAGTCATCCACATATAATTCCACTAGCATCCTAAGGATTTTCTTGAATATGCGGTTCATGGATCGTTGATAAGTGGCTCCTACATTATTCAGGGGCTATCTGAATATAGTTTTATCTAGAATATTTGTACATGAAGGAGAGAGCATGGAACCCAACTGTAGTATTGATCAAAAACTCTATCACTGGAAAAAGAAAATCATCTTTCAAAAAATAGTAATTGAGGTCCAGGAAATCGATGTAGACTCTAATATTTCCATTATTCTTCCTGAATGGGATGATATTGGAAAGCTACTTAGGGTACTAAACTTCCTTAATGAATTTGGATTTGATGAGATTATCAACTCCATCCTGAACTATAGTGCCATGAGAGGGTTTCATTTTTATGGGAGGCTTCTTGAACCTATGATGGCTCACTAGGAGGCCAAGAATGTGGAAAAATATTTGAGGGTCCAGTCCTATAATCTCATTATAACTTCAAGAAAATAAATAATGATGTTTATTTAGTAAGTATGTCTACTACTGATGTTCCTCCAGTGGAATGGCTACACTGATCATCATTGTCCTTAGATATGTCTTAGTACCAAGGTTCACCTGAACCAAATCATCAATAGTGGTGGAGATGCCTTCTTCAAATGAGGGAAGAGCATCTTCTAAATCCTATTTTTCATCTGAGGTAGGGGAATCATTAGGATGATATTTTTCATCCAAGATGACTAATTCTAGGGGAACACTGGTTCCCACTTGGGTGGATACAGATTCCTCAATGGGAAATTCCTACTCTAAAGAAACCATGGGGATAAAGGTTATCGTGCTAATTCTATTAGACCATCAACTATGGGGTCCATGATTGATGTCAAAGCAATGGTGGAGGGTTGGTTTTTGTTGGTTCAACCTATATTGGTTAAAAATTTGAGTATGAAATACAATTGTAGCCATGGGGAGAACATTTAAAAACCTCATAAGGGTGGGATCTTCTGGTATCACCCGGGTCTGACATGTGTAAGAGTATGAGGTGATCTTCTAAAATTCTTTGTACTTAGGGATATGTAATCCTTTCCTCCCATAAATGATAAATAAATTTCCCAAGTCTAGTGTTGTACCATCCAACCATTGAATCAATAGGTTGAAAGCATCATCCAAATCTGTCCACGAGCTGGCCACAACGGTCGCAGGCTAAACTTCATTGGTCTAAAATTTCTTGTCCTTGATCTTGTGATAACCAGCATCTAGATAGTGGGCTTCATAGGATTATAATGGGGATTAATCACCTTGAAGCACAACTACTTGACCATTTAGGTAGTATTTGAGGTACTGATGATACGAGGAGGGGACTGTTGCATGCAGATGGAGCTAGGGCCTACCCATCAAGTCATTGTTAGATGTATCCTTTGAGACAACCATGAACTCACCATTTTCTACCAAACCACCAAAATAGGTCTTTAACTAGATTCAGCCACATGTTCTTTGCTCTATACTTTCATATCCCAAAATCTTAAGGTCAGAGGGACTCAGATATGCTTTAGTTAGTTCCAGCTTGCAGAGCATCTGAGTCAGGATGAGATTGTGTCCACTAAGTGGTGAACATCCATAGCATTAAATTTTCATGTGGTGTATAATGAGTAAAGGTGACCATGTATGATTTATCCCTAATCTTATCCAAATAATGAGATGACGTATTTAAATTATTCTCACTCAAATTCCTTAGCATATAAGGTCACTAAGGCTGCTACCTCTATCTCAAACTAGAGGGGGATTTTCAGGGCTTATGTAAGGACCTCATGGATATATTATAATAGGTGGAGTTCCATTAATATCAATATATTATCATGTATGTTGGTGGTGTGATTTATCACATCATACTTCCATTCTAGATGCACATTTGTTCTCACAGGGGGTTTATCTTTGGTAGGAGGCATGACGGGAACTGCTGGATGAAACACTGGATTCTAGATGGTGATAAAAATTTCATAATTCTTATCAGATAAACTTCTTAGAACCACCAATGGATGACTATCAGCTAGCTAAGTCCTGGATTTAGCTAGATTTTTCCAATAACAGTGCGGTCATGGCTGTTCTGCCTGGTCAATTAACATGGTCAGTGATGGTGGTGAGTCTAACAAAATAGGTTATGAGGATTGTGCCTACTGATCTCTATGAAGAACCTACTGCCTTGTTTTAGTATCATTCATAGCTTGTCTTGAATAATTAGCCTATGTATTTTGGTAATTTTCATGGCCTCAACTTCTTCTTCGATAACATTGTCCAGGAGTACTCATAGATATTTCTTGATGTTCCTCATCATTTGGGACCATGTAGGGGTCCACCAGTTTAATGGTATTCACATAGGAATACTCTTGGCCATCATCAGAGGAGTCTTCCAACTATGGGTGGACCCCAAGCACAAATCCCATTTCTAGAGGCATGAATTCATCAAGTGTGAGAGACAACTTCAGCACCAGTGGTGTACTTTTCTTCCCCTTATGTCATCGACATCTGCTCTTCTAAGATATAGAAGCCTATGATGTGGATGCGGAGAAATTATCCAGATAAGGAACATAAAATTCAGGAGTTTCATGTTGGCCTAAGTGGGAATGAATGATTTCATGGGTGTGAGCGACTGACTTGCATGCCAACCGATCATCATACTTTTGAGTCACATGGTTATAAATATGTTTCCATTCACTATCACTATCATTGTTGAGCTTGGCATAGATGCATGCCACATGTGCTGAGACATGGCCCAATTTGACCACACCATTGTCAACTTGGTCCTAGAGCCTATCCTTGAACATATAACACTATTTTATGGTATATCCAAGAATCCTATGTTAGGGTCAATGGTCAGGGCGATTAGTGAGTTAGGCTTCATGTGGATTTTTGCACTCTAGAATCTTCATAACCTCCTTCTCCAAAGCACTATGGAAATAATTGGGAACCTATGCTTCTTTAAAGGAATAGGTATTGTTTTACCTTTTTGATAAGGGAGATCTAGGAGCATATCCCTAAAGAGGGATTAGATCCTAATGAGGGGTCATAGCCACAATCTCTCATCAAGGTGGTGGTGCTTGGTTAGGAGGTTCTTGTCTATTCTGCATAGGGTGAGGCTGATTTTGATGAGGCTGCTACACTTAGTGAGGCTATTATTGGTGAGGCTCTATTGGTAAAAACTATAGTAGCTCTGAGAGTTCCACCTATACAGTGATGACAGTCTCTACCTTGTAAGTTCTTCTTGCAAGAGTTGGAAGATGAAATGTATGTGTCTGTTTGCCTTGTCACAAGGATTCCTCTAGATGTTGATCCTTGTCAGAAAAATCTCAAAATCCATCTAGGGAGTTATGAATGATGAGTTTGGGGACCATTTAGGTATTTATGTCTCCCACACACATCATTAGTAGCTTATCTTGGGTCATTGGCATATCAATTGAATACGTGAGACCCTTCCACCTAGAAAAAAGTCTACAATGTGGTCATCGGGTAGTTTCTTTCACTTAAAGAGGTCAGTAATTCTTATCTTGCACATATTGGATCTAAACTGGTAAAGAAACTATTTATGGATATCTTCCCAACCAATGATAGAACCTATGGGTAACTAGTTGTACTAGACAAATGCAATCCCATCTAATGTCTAAATGAAACATCAGAGTTTGGTTGCTTCTTACTACTCTGAGGTTCCCAACATTGGCCAGCACCTTGAGATAAAGTGGCCCAAATGCTATAGTGGGTCATCCATACCATTGAAGGGGTAAAAGGTGGGATTCCCAAAATCTTGGGGTGTTTTCATGTCATCCACCCATGCCAGATATGGCTTTCCATTAGGTGAGATCTCTACCTATCACATCTATAGGGCTTCGAGGTGAGCATTGAGAGTAACTATCATATCTTCTTGGAAATGATTCATATCTTGATTGGAATCCCTGAACATCAGTGCATTGATAGGCTTATCAACACAATAGGTTGTCTTAGTGTCCTGTGGTGCAGCCTGTGGAGCGGCCTGATCTAGATCCCGAGGGGGGTTATCACGCTACTCAGGCAGATTCTATAACACATATCATGAATGTATGCTATAAGATCCCACTTATTCTCTATTGAGATGCATGGGATTACCATGATCATTTTAGAGAATCTAGATAAGGAGGACTTGTGGATACCCCTAATGCCTTAATGTATGAAGAACATGATCCTATCGAGGAATGTTGTAGTCTAGGAACTGCCCAGTGAGGATCTCATCAATAGTCCACTTCTAATATGTGAAAAACTACTTCAAGGTGTCGATAGTGGGATCAACCTCTGTCCTATGTGTAACATCAAATGGATTGAAAGGCTTGAGATGTCCTTTATCTTTGTTGAGATTCTGACCAGAAGGAAATGATGTAGAGGGTTCCCTGAGGTCGAGTGCCTACCTTTGCAGGAAAGTGTGGACACCTGTATTAGGTTCCACTTGCTACTTTCCTACCCCAGGGGTAGGTTCTATTTTTCATACCTTTTTTTGGTGTCCCCTTACTTTATTATCTTGAGTAAAATCATGTTTCATGTAATTATACTTGGAGGCATATTCTTAATATCATCAGGCAAGTCAAGTTTCCATAGGATATAGATGAAGTGAAGAAAAGCATATTGTCCCTTCCCCAGATCTACACATGAAAAGATTCATATTCAATGATTAAGTGGAGCAATATGAATCTCTTGAAACATATTTTTTGGAGATTCTAATGGTAGTCGGGTGACGTGGGGTGTTGATCCATTGGGAGTGTTACCAACTCAACCATGTGCCACTACTGATCAATGTCATTGAAATGATCTCGGCTCCTTGGGTAGATTGTCTTATGGTCACGAAGACAAAAGATCATCATGTAGATGGTCTGATGAAAACATGTTACTTGGTCCTCAATGAGGGACATTGGAATATCGAATTTGGGAATCAAATTCTGCTAGAACATGACTGAAAATGGGTATATAACCAGAGTATCCCACAGGATTCATTATTCATAAGTGGGGCATGGTTCTTAGTCATCCCAATATTTGGTTGGTGCTTGATGTTAAATGTGTGAAGGCACTAATGAGGGTATTTTTAGTGACGGGATGGTCATTGGAGGATCCACTGCATGAGTCGACTATTCACTGCACATTGGGTCGTCTATCGAGGTGGTTCCAACTTCATCATCGTGTCCCTGTAAGATTGGGTGTTTACCATTGCCTCATGTGTAAGGGTAGAATCACTCATCTATAGTTATACTAGATTATCTTCATCTATACAGCTCTAAAATAACTCTCATTGATCTTGGTTGTAGGTAGATAATGAAACTGGAGATGACAGAGAAGACTGCACTGTGAGACCCTAGAATGGAGCCAAATATCCCTCCACCTACATACATTTGTGAAGTGATTTGGAAATTTGGTCTATATCTCCTTATGAGATAGATAATTTCACCTATATGGATCTTTACCTATACTATAATTTAGATTATTGGGCTAAAGGTACCATTATTGAATCACATTTTGCTTCAGAATCTGAGAAGAAAATGGGATCGAATATGACTTAGTGATTCTTGGAATTCTACCTTCGATGGCAGTAGTTCACCCTTCTACCTTGGGATGATTCTTCATGTAAGGGAAGTTTTTTTAATAGGTATAACCTCCATGCTGATGGTTATTAGTGTGGGGAGGACCTCCATTTTGATCTTTTGGTACATGGGGAGGGCCTCTGCATTGGTTGTCATTAGAGTGGGGAGTACCTCCACTTAGACTACTATGGGAGTGGGGAGGACCTACTATCAAGTTTCTAACATAGTAGGAAGGACCTCTACTTTGGTTAGTGGGAACATGGGTAGGACCTCCATGTTGGGTGTGAGAGCAAAGAGGGGCTCTTCTTTGATGGGTCAAATTGCAAGGAGGGCTTTCACAATTATCAAATTGGACATGGGGAGGACATCCATGTTAAGAAGTATGAGTATAGGGAGGAACTACGTACTGTTTGTTGGATGCGCGGGGAGGAACTTTTCTTTTTATGGTTGAAACATGGGGAGGTCTTCTATATTGAACATCATAGGAGTGGGTAGAACCTCCACTCTGGTTGTATGTGGCACAGGGAAGGCCTCTATGTTGACTGGTGGTTCCATGGGGTGGGACTCCATACTGGATGTCAATGAAGTAGGGAGGACCTCCACTTTGGTCAGTACTGGAGTGGTGAGGACCTCCACTTGAGCTGGTAACATCACAAGTAGGACCTTCACACTAATGACATGTGACATGGGGGATACCACTATATTGGTGACCATAAGTACAGGGAGGACCTTCTCACTAGATGTCAATGAAGCAGAGAAGGACTCCACTTTGACCAATGCTAGTAAAATGGGGACGACCTCCATGTTGATTGGGAGAGTGGTGAGGACCTCCTATTTGGTTGTAAATCATATGGGGAGGGCCTCTGTATTGGATCTCATCATCATGTACTAGACTATAATGGCTTCTAATGATGCTGGTGACTGATAGAGTCAACCCAAACTTTCTGTAGGGCAGCTGAGGTCTCGATCCCAACTGGGTGTTGATAGGTATCTACTCTACAAGGTAAGGGATCTAGAATAATTCTCTAGGGGTTAAAGGAGCCACTAGAGTTGTGGAAGACAACGCACATTTATTTTCATCCTCTTGAACTTGCGCCCGATGTTGGCATCGGGTCAGTTGGACTGGGGCCAACAGAGTGGGGGTATAATACACCTATTTTTTATCCTATAAAACTAGTCATTTATGGTTCTAATGGAACCTAGTGGGATACCTCCTTAGTATCTCTTGGTAAATATTCATAGTTGGGGTGACTCGGGCATCCCCCACCTCCTCGACATAGGGGAGATAGTTATAGGATTGCTCTAGGGAGAGGCTCCCGAAGCGGTTCATAATTGGAGTGGAAAGTAGTAGCTCCATACTTGGCCTTTGGGGTGATGGTTTCAGTGAGGTGTAGAAGCCTCTAGGTCCTAGAAATCCATATCATTCATGGAAATGACTCCCTCCTCCTCGTACTGATGTACGATTTCATCCATCACCCTCCTCTAAATGATCTCTGAGGGTGATATTGGTCATGGGTTCCCAATATCCATAGTTGTGGATGAATTTTTGGTAGAGGTAGTGTTTTGTAGGATTTATTTGTTGGCATTTCTTTGGTCCCTACATATGCGGGTGGTGGGCAGTTGGTTTGCTACAACATGGGTCCTACAAATCAGGAAGATTCAACTATCAGTAAGAATACAAGGAAAGAAATTCTCAATGCCCTAGAATCATCAAATCTTACATATTCAAATAGATAAATCATTTGATGATTTCATAGACTGGAATTACCAATTTTTAACTTCCCCAATTTTTGATAAGTTCCATTTCGGGTCAACTATTTCATTGGTGGGTCCTGGCATCGGATAGCTAGATCCAGTGACATGTTAATCTATTGATGTCTCAAACACTACTAGTCCCCATGTTTAGGATAATAGTTTCACATTGAACACCATTCCATGATTTGATGAATAGTATAGGCAATAACCATGGTTGAAATAGAAAATATTTCATGTCGGGTTCACCATTTCTATTTTTGATGCTTTCGTTAGGGAACGACTGCCTCGCATGTCTGAATGCACACTTGGCATCATAATTGCATTTCCCTATATTCCCTCTTTTCAAAGGTGACATACATTCATCACTTTTAATGGATACGTCTACTCCTTGATTAAAATGGGATGATGGGATGTTGGTTTCTACTACCTTGGATTCCACCTTGGAACTTTTCACCTAGTCTAGGTCTCCCTCATAGATTTGATTCATGTTTGTGAAGCTCATTCCTGGTTCCATCTCTTTGTGGACAATGGATAATTATGATTCTTCTATCTAGTCATTCCAAGGGGTATTTATAGGGTAGAAAAATTTGGTCAGGAGAGTAGTCACATTGGGCATCACTAGTATTAATGGACATTGGGAACATTGGTCACTTGTATCTTCCTCATAGGATGGAATATCATGGAGGCATCTTTAGGTGTGAAACTCCTGGAATCATGTGTTGATCATAATGTATCTAATTCAAAAGGCATATCTTTCAAGGTTTTCACCTCATGCATCCTATGTTTAGCATGAGGTATCTCATTCCATAGGAAAATATCTTCCAAGGCTTTCGCAATAGGCATCCCATGTTTAGCATGAGATAGAATCATGAGAAGAGTATTGAGTTTAAAATCTTGTGGATATGTAGATAAGGCTAATAAGGACACCTCATGGGGGAGAATCAATAAGTTACATCCCTAGTAGGGATCACCTAAAAGGTTTAAAATATGGATGGGTCAGAATTTCTGTAGAGTCAAACCTGGGAGGTGTGTCCCGTAAAGGGAAGATGTCACGCCATGAAGGCTAATCGGAACACATTTAAAGGTGGATCATAGAGGTTCTACACTAGTATTTGGGTACTTGTGTTTACCATTTTTCAATATTTAACCTCAAATAGGCATTATACGTACCCTATTTAGAAGATAGGTATCAAAACCCATGTATTTCAATGGATGGTGTGGGGATTACACATGGAAGTTTCCCTTCTCAAGAGGATTGAGCTTGGTTAGAGTTTATGTGGGGATTAGGCATGAAATATTCTCATGTGATTCTAGGAGTAGTGATGGTGTGATGGGGATTACTCATAGAAGCGGCCCAAATGGGTGGAATGATCACACTAGGATGTGGTGGCTTGGGTAAAGACTAAGATGGATTTGGATGGAGTGGATATAGGATGAGGTGGATGAAGTGGATAGAATGGATGGAGTGGAGTTATGGGTTTGGACCTCAGGGAGGATTTCTACATATCCCAATTGGTTGGGAATCAAAGACCGCATAATTTAGAAAAGGGTGTTGGGGCTTACACTTGAGTAGGAGGCCCATGGAAGTAGAGCATATTGTTGGGGCTTATGCATCAAAGCTACCCATAAGGGGACATGATGTGATTGGGGATTGCACATGGGAGCTACCTAGGAAGAATATATGGTTGGGGCTTACTCTAAGAGGTATTCCCATTGAATAATTATGGTTAGGTATTATTCATAAGAGTAGCCAAACTGATTAGGGCTTATGAATGGGATATGCCCATTGAATGGGACATGTTGGGGGATTGTGTGTGGGATAAAGCTATCTAGAGATCGAATTTCATGGTCATTTCTAACCTCTAAGACCATATTATTCATGATCAATGTGAAAAACAAGAGAAAGTAGTAGACCTGATGTCCATGTCGTGAAAGATGCGCCAAAAAGAGACAGTGTGGGGCTTATGCATGGAAGCTGCTCGGGGAGGATGTCACTCCATGCGAGGAGGATCTTATTCCATGTGAGGAATATATCATTACATCTAAGTCGTACATGGAGCATCCTATAAAGGGTGTGTGGGGATTATTCATGAAATATTCCCAAGTATGATCTCATTCCGTCTAAGGAGGATCTAATTCCATGTGAGTAAGATCTCATTCCCTATCACTCATACACAGAGCATCCTGCACTTTTCTCACAGGGTACAATCATAGTTTAACTTTATGTTTTGAGAAATTTGGGGATAGGAAATTTTATATCATGAAACTTTGATGTTTGTGACTCACTCTTCACACCTTAGGATTACATAACTATATCTCATTCACTCTTTGGAGGGGGATATCTTTAGAAATTCCAAGGTGTAACGGTGTGAAGTATTGGTCTATCACAAGGTCCATGTTAGTGTGCATATGCTAATAAGTAAAATAAATTATAATACCTATGATGAGAATAAAAAGTTATGGAAACACATGCACTATGGGCATAGGGGATGTCTTGGGAGGGACCAATAAGTCACTACACACAAGCTTGGAGGGTTGTGTGCAATAGGTGCATGCAAGGCATGGGGGTTTCATGCAATAGGTGCTCGTATATACTACCATTATGTAATGGAAATCCATGTATCATAAAAAAAGGGGTTCATTCAAGATATGGTGCTTGTGTCCAAGGCCAATGATTGCACAAAACTTTGGAGTGTTGTGTGTAAGTTACAGGTTGCACGTAGTAGGATGCCTTGCGTGCACTTGACTTAGGTTGAAAAATGTTTGGAGATAATTACAAAACTATAGACCTACTCAATGGAGGACCCACATGGAACATGTCACTCAATATATCTACCTTGATGGTTCTGTCCTTTCATGATGTAGCGAAATATCATTCTTACACATAGCAGAGCGGTGGTTAGACTTCCGGAGGATCGCCCTGAAAAAGGGGGTGACCTTAAATATATAGGTGAAGCCTTTAGTGATAGTATGAAAGATTATGGTCATTTAAGATGTCTTCCTCATATATCCATCCTTAGTCACCATGATCGAGTTTGTAAGGGGCTTATTAACATCACATTGGTCACACAAGATTCTTTCATGTTGATATGGTTCCTTGCGTGCATGTGGCCAACTTGTGTGTTATTTCATTTTCCATTTTAGTGACTAATGTGGAAGGGATATGTGATACATCACATTGGTCATGCAAGAGTCTTTCACACTGATTTCAATCTTGTGTTCACATCACGAAACTTGCATGTGTCATCCTTGGCATTATCAGAATGTTCCTTTGAGTCGGATGATGCCTTCAGTTCACCCAAAGGTGGTCGTTTGAGGTTCAGGCATAATTTTGTGCCAACAAGTGTCATTTATGGTCTCTTATTTGATTTATTTATTGATGGATTCATCATAAAAAATAGATTTATCAAGGTAATACACCTTCATATCTTGATCGGTAGTATCAAAATGATGTGTAATCTTATGTGTGGTATTATTATCATAGATTCTATAAGATAAAGAGTTTTTAAATGAATCACTAACTATAGATTTTAGATCATGTTTTGGTGAAACAATATCTTCTATTACATCTAAATTCTATTCTTCAATAACTGAATCATCATATGAACCTTCTGATAAGTATTGATCAAGATAGATCTAGATCGGGTATTTTTCATATGTGACATAAATATTTTCTTATTCTAGATATTCTAGGTCAAGTTGAGATATTTTAGCTTTAGCATATTTTTTGAGAGATGATGAAATATCCTAAGGAAATGATTTTTCCATCTCACAAAGTGTTAATTATTCCACTATCAGATTAGGTCTAGATATATTAGATACATGAGAAGTATCACATGCCTTAGAATCAATTTCATCAATCTGAACTAACCATGTATATGATCTCAAATGATCTGATGGATTAGGAGGCTCTTAAACTATTTAAATCCATCCTTTATAAGTGCTTCTAATTCATCAAGATTTTATTCAAATCTATCTATAAGTTGCTCTTTCTTCTTTTTTCCATCATCTTGTTGTTTTAGATAATTTTGATGATGACTTTCATAAGAAGATTTATTATGAGAGAAATAATCTTCAGATATTCCCTAAGGTTTGAAAGAATAATTATGGTCACAATTTGGATATTTTTAGGGGGATAGAACATCTCCTCCAATCTCTCATTTTCTCAAAAAATCTCTTGATTCAAAAGTATAAAATACTTAAATCTATTATCTGGGTAAGAATTTGATGAGAAAGGTATCCAATCAGTAGGACATGGAGATGGGGGAGCTAACCATGAAATGGATGATTGATAATATGAACTTGTATATTTCTCACTCCTAATTCTCAATCTTGATCATTTGTTTCAAATTTTCCCATAGTCATTGATAATATGGATATTTGGATGATCTGGTTACTCATAAGCAATGAATTAGGATATATCATTTGGAAAGGACTTCATCTATGAAGGTTTGGGAGAAGTGGTATTCATAGTAGAGTATTTAGAAGGATATAAGAGATAGTAATAAGTAGTATAAAAGTGGTAACCAACCATGGTTAAAAGTCCCTCCCCACCTTGGCAACAAAACACTACCTAGACACAAATGATATCTATTTGAAAAATATGAATGATAAATATTTACAAAGTATTACTTAGAGAGGGATAGTAGGAAATGATTTGGTATTACCAATGCTCCTTTGGTCACTTTTCCAAGGATTTCTTGACTTACTAGGATAATCTTGACTTGGAACACCATCTTTGCAGCTTCAGTTAATGTCTCAAAAAATGAATTTTATAGCTCAACAATGACAGATTTTATCCATTGTAGAATATTAAACTCATATAATGGATAGATATTCAGTATCTTAGCAGTATATTTTACCTAAAATATGGGAATTAAGGATTTAACTCCCAACTTAAACCCCAGATTCACTAACAAAACCACTCAAAGAGAGCCCACAATGGAAACCCAACAATAAGGACTTCTAGTTTCAAGATTTCTAATGTGAAGGTTCTTCACAAAGAGGAAAATTCATAACATAATTTCCATAAACAAATTATAGAGATATAAAATCACCATAATGTGGTTGTGCCTACCATGAAAAGGCGTGAATTTTAGAATGAAATAATTCCTCTGATAAAAGGGTTACAATCACAAAATAGGTACAACAATAAAGGAGGTTATGTGCACAAAAAAATTATAGTGTAAGGATCCTATAGGTTATGATCTTACAAGGAAGAACAAAAAGAAATATGAAAGTGATAATATTATTAAGATAGAATAGTATAAGGATTAATATCCCAAATTTTGATTACATACTATGTTATAAGTACAATATATATATCCATGCAGGATCAAATCTCATAGAAAAAGGGATGAGGATGAAATTCTAAGGGCCAAAGGCATAGTTTCATGTGTACCTTACTTATCCCATTATTCATACCCTATCTAATTTTCTTAAATACAAAGAAAACACATGTGGAAACTAATTTATAAAAAATCATTAGTAAAATCTATTTTATCAAAATCTTACAAGAAATTCCACCGCACAAAAAAACTCTTTACAAAAAGATGACACTGAAAACCACTATTTTAATAAAGTAGATTCCTCTATGTAGTCTGTCATGAACCAAATCTGGTCGCCACTGAACCTGGCACAAAACCCAACCCGTGACAAGGCTCAAAGGGAGTTCCCAATCCCCATGGGTTTTCACAAGTTCCCATGTATCATATAATTAGAATTTGGAACGATTTACCCAAGTTTACAAACATTAAACAATAAACAAACTCAATAAAACAAATCTGGATTTTTTAACTAAAATAATCTTTTACAAAATTTCAAAACTAAATTAAATGAGTTAAAACTATGTTTAAATACCATTAAAAAGGTAAAAAACCAAATAATGTTATCCCAAGAACCTCTACATGGAAAGAGGCACCTCCCTCAAGCCATCCCCACAAGACTTCACAGCCAAGGACCTGCTAGAAACCCAAACCACTGGCACTAAAAACTGTACCCAACCTACAACAACAAAAATAACCAAGTCTACTTACACCCAAGGGTGTAAGTATGGTGTGAGACAATGACCAGTAGGATACCACCACTAATAGATTCCATGTGATAAACATCCAAAGACGAAAAGCATGCAAGTGTTCAAAAATATGTAATTTCTAGTTAGAATTTCTAAAAGATGCAACTAAAAAAATAATTTTTCAAGTGGGAAAATTTAAAGAATCAACAATTTTAAAATAAATTCCAATGATACTGAATTTTCCAGCCAAATATATCATATGTATATGGTAAGTATAAAAGATCTGATGAGCACAAGCAATGGGAAATAACCCCTAGGCACTAGCTAGTCGTGGGTCCCAGGTACCTCGTATCTCGGTGAGAGTAACCATCACAAATATTTGTTCTCATGCACGAGCCACTAGTAAGGAACATACCCATAACCTAGTATTCCCAAATCATCATCATAATAGTTTAGTTAGAGTTGTAAGCGGAAATCTTGCTAATTGGAACTGAGGCCAAACCCCACGGATTCACTAGCATACTAGTACACGTCCACCCACCTAGATACTCAGGTTTTCCCTTTGTGCTAAAACAAGTTAAACAAGTCAATAAATATAATTTGCACATGAAAATATCATTTAAATATAACAAATTCACCAAAAATCCCACATGTATACCACACAAGTCACAAAAGTCCAATTTTCATTCAAATTGATTTTGAAATTCGACTCACACCAAAATAGCCCACAACACTTTTCAAATTTCTTTAACACTTCCAAAAATCCATTAAAAAATTTTATAAAACCATTCCAATATATTAAAACTCACATAAAATCCCAATCACTTGTTACAGAATACCCTTTTTACCTTCAAAATCATTTTATCATCAAACTTACACGAAACAGCCCACAAACAAGTTTCATTCTAACATCACAATTTAATAAAACATTTCTAAAATTTACAAAACATTCTAAAAAATTTATAAATCTTAAAACATCACTTCACATTTAAAAAACCCATAATAGGGGAACACACACACCAAATAGTACATATTTACCTTTTTCCCACTTTGTTTAACCAACTAAAACATTTACAATTTTCATAAAAAGAACCCAAATGGTGTAAATATGTCTTTCACACAAAACCCATTTCAAAACCCCCATTTAAGACCAAAAACCATACCAATTCCTATCAAAAATAGAATTGTAATCCCTAGAGACATTTATAAAACCACTTTCAAGTTTTATAAAATCACCTTGAATAATACCACAAAAGATCCATATGAAAACACACATTTTCATAAAATGCTCTCAAGAAGTATAATAATGTTTTACACATAAAACCTATTCAAAAACCTTCTTTTTAGGCCCACATGACACTAATACATTACCAAAACAGAATTGGAAGTCCAAACAAGATTTAGTAAACCAATTCCATATGTTATAAAATACACCCAAATAATACCCCATGAGTAACACATGAAAACACCCGATTTCAAGTTAAAATGAAACTATAAAATTAAACACTTAACCAAATCAATCATAAAAAGTTTTTTCACCACACCCAACATATGAGGAATATGAAAAATGATTAAATACATCAAGCTAACTTTTCAATAATTATTTACACATGGAACCACCTACTGAAAGTGTCGAATCCCTCAAAACTTGGTGCAATATATCAATCGCACCACCACCGCACCAAAAGGAAGATAAATCCAGAACTATAGCACAATATTTAACCAAAAAGACACAAAATAAAACCCTAGGTTCTAACCCTAACTTCTAGACATCTTATAACATAATGAAAGAGGGAGGAAACCCTAAGGAGAAGGAAGGAATTAAAGAGAGAAACACTTACCCAAAATAATCTTGATGAAAACGACCCAAAATCCACCACTATATGAATTTTAAAACAGCTAAAAATTTAATGGAGGTTAAAAAAAATGATGAGGAGATCATGTAAAAACTGGAATAGGGGAAAAGGAGTAAAAATAGAAGGAGTTATGAAAGGATCAAGTTACCTCTTCAAATCTGGGTGATTTGTGAAATCTAGAGAAGTTTCACCCAATTTCGAGATTCTATTGAGCTCAAAATTGGGGGAGGAGAAATTGGGGGGATTCTTAGGTTTGTGGGCTCTAGTGAGAGTTGTAATCACCAAAAAAACTTAAAAATGTAATGATTTATTAAATAATTAAAAATATTTTTAATGTATGAAATGGGCTTTCGAGCAGGCCCAATCCCTTAAATAAAAACTCAAATCCATCATGATTATAGATTTCTAAATGGTCCAAATTAATTTGGTGGTGTTCATAGGTCAGGGAATGCCAAGTAGGAATTTAAATGGATGAAAAATTTTGAAAAAATAAGGATTTATAAAGGAATAAAAATTTATTTTTAAATCTGGAATTGGGATCACGGTTTTCCCCAAATCATGAAAACTCACCCATTTCTCAAAAAATGCATAGGAAACCCCCAAAACAAAGAAATAATGGAAATTAAATTAAAAATAACTTTAAAATAATTTATTTATGTGACAATTATCCCCACCATGAAAACTTTCCACCCAAGAAAGTCACAGTAAGGCCAAAGCAACAACCAAACCCAATTGAGAAATCAAGAGGTACTCCCTTGCAGGTTTCACACCCAAAGCCCAAAACACCTCTAGTGATCAATTAAGGAAGGAATGATCTCACAAACAAAACATACACCACTTTTATAAAACAATCAAGTATATTCATATTTTATCCCAAAAAAAACTCCTCAAACATTATCCAAACAGGATTCCAGCAATTTACCCAAACGAACAACAACAACGAACAAGGTTACACTTACCTTGCTTAACCAGACCATTGGGCGTTCTCCACTCCCAATGTTTACCCAAGGAAGGTTTAGGTGGTTAGATATCTCCAAAAAAGAATACCCACTTCTAATCCAAGACCAAGGACCAATCTGAGTTACTAGTATGGGGAGACACAAATGGGTTCCCCACCATACAAGACAACTCAAAATTTCAAGAGACAGAATCGAGACACTAACAGGGGGAGGCCCGAACGGACTCCCAGTACAAGGGGTAGAATCCCATTATACATTTCCAAAATAACACACATGAGACTCATAGTGGGTATCCCCACCATAAGAACATACCATATTAACAACCAGCATGGGCAGGCATAGAAAGACCCCAAAATTTAAAAAGTTGGGTCGGTCGTACGATTAGTCTGCATGGTTTGGGAAACTATGAACTAACCATGGGGATCATTCTTTCTGCATGGCTTCCTAGCACACGACCACTACTAATCGTGCATAAACTATGTTCTCAACCATTAAGACACAATAGGATTGAACTATTCCCATGTTTTATACTAAGGATAGGACTTTGTACAAGGTTTTAAATGACCTTGGGATTTCCCTGGACTACGCACCGACTTCTCTCTGGGACCTATGGCTGGAGATCAAAGGATTGAAGCATTTTCGGACTTATAGTTAGGATTTGGAAACCCCTAAATAGAACTTCTTCTTCTAGTGATACAAACAACCACACCACGAACCTGGATGGGTTTACCAAGACAACACACAATCCAAAACTCACTTTACCTTAACCCGACATTTCACTAAAGTAAATGATTCGAAGACTCACACACATCACCCCTTGTTTCCTCAGATGATATCATAAATAGGAAATAATATATATAAAAACCTTCCTCTAAAAAAATGATGTCAAGATCTCCCAAAAGGAGACACATTTATGACCAAATGAAGACTCACAAAAGATTGTACAACTTCACCTTTACAATAAAACGAGCATGAGACATCACAACGCGTCACTGAACATGACCAATGCGACTGATAGAAACAATATATGGAGGGGGCCTTATACAACATCCCCAAACATCACAGAATTCCAAAAAGTGGCCATAACAGTATGTCATGACCAGATTTCCCACACTGGTAGTTTAATATAAACTCCTTCTTTGAAGAGACTATGAAGGACCTAGAGGCCCTCTTAGACACAAGACTCATTTCAAAACCCCTATTTAAGACTAAAAACCATACCAATTACTATAAAAAACATAATTGGAAGCCCTAGATGCATTTATAAAACCACTTTCAAGTTTTATAAAATCACCTTGAATAATACCACAAAAGATCCATATGAAAATATACATTTTCATAAAATTATCTCAAGAAGTATAACAATGTTTTACACATAAAACCTATTCAAAAACCCTCTTTTTAGGCCCACATGACTCTAATACATTACCAAACCAGAATTGGTAGTCCAAAAAATATTTATTAAACCAATTCCATATGTTATAAAATACACCCAAATAATACCCCATGAGTAACACATGAAAACACCCAATTTCAAGTAAAAATGAAGATATAAAATTAAACACTTAACCAAATCAATCATAAAAAGTTTTCACACCACACACAACATATGGGGAATATTAACAATGAGTAAATACAGAAATCTAACTCTTCAATAATTGTTTACACATGGAACCGCCTACCGAAAGTGTCGAATCCCTCAAAACTTGGTACGATACATCAACCGCACCACCACCGCACCACAAGGAAGATAAATCCATCCCTAGAACACAATATTTAACCAAAAAGACACCAAATCAAACTCTAGGTTCGAACCCAAACTTCTGTACATTTTAAAACATAATGAAAGAGGGAGGAAACCCTAAAGAGAAGGAAGGAATTGAAGAGAGAAACACTTACCCAAAACAATATTGAAGAAAACAACTCAAAATACACCAGTATCGGAATTTTAAAATAGCTAAACATTTAAGGGAGATTATAACAAGGATGAGGAGATCATGTTGGAACTGTAATGGGGGAAAATAGTAAAAATAGAAGGAGTTATGAAAGGATCAATTTACCTCTTCAAATCTGGGTGATTTGTGAAATCCAGAGAATGTTCGCCCAATTTCTCGATACTATTGAGCTCCAAATTGGGGGAGGAGAAAATGGGGGAGCGCCTTAGGTAAGTGGTCTCGGGTGAGAGTTTGAATCACCGAAAAAACTTAAAAATTGAATGATTTATTAAATAATTAAAAAATATTTTTAATGTAGGAAATGGGATTTCGGGCAGGCCCAATCCCTTAAATAAAAACTCAAATACACCATGATTATAGATTTATAAATGGTACAAATTAATTTAGTGGTGTTCATAGGTCAGGGGATTCCAAGTAGGAATTTAAATGGATGAAAAATGTTGAAAAATAAAGGATTTATAAAGGTATCAAAATTTATTTTTAAATCTGGAATTGGGCTCACGGTTTTCCCCAAATCAGGAAAACTCACCCATTTCTCAAAAAATGCATAGAAAACCCCCAAAATAAAGAAATAATGGAAATTAAATTAAAAATACCTTTAAAATAATTTATTTATGTGACATATTCCATGATCCAATTATGCTTCATCACTGACTGGTCCATGCATGTCATGATTCATGCTCCAATGTTGATTGGTTGCTTCACCACCACCTGGTTCACATGCATTATTGACTTTCACATGATGCTCTATAAGTTGGTCACCACATGGTCCATGTGTAGCTTCCTGGATGAGCATATCCAGATGGACACCATGTATATATATTCCTATAAAATCATCTATTTATTCTTACCACATATTTTTTATTTATCTTCCTTGATAGGAATATTTTTTATCACACCATTAATATTATAATTCTTGGTCATCCAGAATGGTAATATTATAGAGCAAGATTCTATCATCAATTCATGGTCCATACTTTTCTTCCTAGTAAATAATATTCATTAAAATAGTGGATGTACTATTATGGATATATGTCATCATTTTTCTTCATGGTAAAGTATACCATGTTCATATTACTATTCATATATTCTTGGATAAGCTTCACCATGACGTGTAGTCTTATTTTCTGGCTAAGTATTTGAATGATATAAATTCATATATGCTCCATTATTATATCACAACATTATTATAACCCTAACATACGGGGTACACTTTTCATGCCATAGGATTCACACATAATATGAGCATGTATGTCATAGTCTTCGTAACTCTCCCCAGATCAAAAAGGCATAACACATGTGTATAAATAATAAGATGCTTGTCAAATAAGCTATATGAATAATACATGGAATTCATCCATAGATTCTTATCTAAGAAGATATATACATAGTTTCCATCTAAATATACTTATCCAATAAGTTACACATGGACCCTATAGAGACCAACTTGTGCATCATGTCAAAGTCAGGTGATGATTCTTGAGGAAGTATCATTTGTGTCTATGTAGATTCGTTCTAGAGGAGCATCGCATTTGAAACACTTTTAATAAAGATTATGGAACAGAATGATGGTGTATAATCATATCAATATTGGCATGTGGACTATGGGAATCTCCTTTATATTAAATTAGTGGTTACCAATGTCAGCTTTATGTAAAAGGATATGTGAGGTGGTGGAATGTATTGTAATATTTTGATAAAGTAAATTTTTTAAATTTGATTTAATAAAGCAGTAGTCACTATTTTTTTCATTTTATTTAAGTAAAGTAAATAGAATCTACATCACGAGATAAGGAAGGGATGCATGGCCCTTTTCCATTGACCCTTAGGATTAAATCCTTATCCCTTCATCTATGAGAGTCATCCCTATGTGGATATAAATATTGTACCCTGGGAAGAGGATAAACTCATCCTTTGGGAGATAAATCCTTCATATATTTTGTCCTCGCAATATTTTCCATTTCCATACATTTTGTATTATTTGTGTTATTCCTTAATCAAGATAGTCCCATAATCCACAGGCCCCTTATGTTGTACTTCTATCTATCCTGGTTATCATAACTCCTAACCTTCACATGTACATATATTATGTGTGGACCCTATGACAAGAAAAGTTCACCCCATCATGTTAGAGTTATAATAATGTTGTGATATAAATAAGAGGATGATTATCAGGGAAGATACATGTAGTACATGTGGCGGTCATCTAGAGGTGTTTATCTAGGAACCTACATATGTGGTGGTTATCTGGAGATACTTATATAGGAAGCTACACTTGGACCATGCGTTAGTAAATTTTTTTAGTATCATGTAAGAGTCAATAATGCATGTGGACTAGGTGGAAGTGTAGAATGTTGTCAGCATCGTAGCATGGGTCGTGACATACATGGATCCAGCTAGTGGAGGAGCATCATTAGAGTAAGGACCATGTGGTGGGGTACTTTATACAATGTGGTTTTGCAGATTTCATTGTAATATTTGATGCAATAATTTTACTAAATTTTTCTTATTAAATTAATGGAATTTTCATATCTATTAAAGTAGGTTTCTTTGTCTAGGATGGTGTGAGGTGGTGTGTCATATACGATTTGATAAAGAATATTTTCATAAATCTACTTTACCAAAATCATTTTCCACTATTTTATTCTTGTTTATAAATAATCTTAGGTGGGTATGTCTACTTTATGTCAAGGTGAGTGGTTATAAGTTTGGGACACATGGTGCTAGGCTATTAGCCCAGTAGTATTACTTTATCTTCTTATATTGGCCCTACATGGATATAAATAATGTACTTTGGTTAGATGATGAACTCAACCTTTGGTAGAGTAATACTTCTTCCCTTATGATAACAATATTATCCATTCTTCTCTACTTATATGTATTATTTGTTTTTCCCTTATGATCCCATAACCCACAGGTCCCTTATGTTTTACTTTTTTTTTCACATAACCTCCTTCGTGTTTGTACCTCCTATGTGGTTATAACCCTGGTATCAGAGGGATAGTTGTATTATAAACTTTTTTCCTTCTCACTATAGGCACAACCACTTTATGTCTCTTTAAAATTTATATTCTTGGTTGATGGAAATTATACTCTACAGTTTCCTTGCTGTGAGGAACCTCCACATCATAAATCTTGTGACTAAAATTAATTATGTTTGGTTTTCCATTGTTGTCTCTCTTTGAGTGGTGTAGTGAGTTCATAGGGGTTTAAGTTGGGGTTTAAGGACTTAATTTCCATTTGTGGGTTGACCTGGAGAGCTATAATACTAAATATATATCCCTTGTTTAGGTTCCAGTTTCTACAGTGGATAAAAGTTATCATTATTTTAATCATAGAATGAATTTATTGATACTTTACTTGAATATGATGAGAGGTTCTTCCAAGTCAATATTTTCCTAGTAATTCAATAAAGGCATGGAAAAGTCCACAATTGATCCTTCGTAGTCCTAGTTTATTTCCTACTACCACTCTTCAATAAATGCTTTGAAAATATTTATCATTAATATTTTAAAAAGAGATGTTTTTGGTGTCCAGACAATGTGTAGTCTCTAAGGTGGGGAGGTCCTTTCAACCATGGTTGATCAATAATTATCTACAGTATATTCCTTTCTCTTTTCCCCCTCTAAATAATCTACTGTAATGAATACTTATTTATCATATTTTTCTTGGTATATTACCAAAAAACATCCAAAAAATACTAATATCCCTTATCTCAATGACTATAGTAATAGTAAAAAAGAAATGATCTAGAATGGTAATAATGAATGAGAGATATGTTAGTTGTTATCCCAACTAGGTTAAATTCCTTGAGAGGGGATGAATTAGTGTATGATATATTAAAACAACATCCCCTTTAGATCTTGTTCTATAATTAAACAAAACACTCTTCTCTCCCTTTCCCTTAGAAATTTATTAATAGAAATTAAATCATGCATGTGACACAGTAATTTTACTTAGTTCAACCTCATTGGGATACGTCCAAGGAGCATACAATGACAATGTGTCGATATACCAAATCCACTAAGGTTCACTGGAAAAATACAAGGTTTAGGATAGACCACTTCTATTCCCAAGCTCATTTCCTTTATAATATTTAGGTTCATCTCACTACTTTCCCAAGGGCCACTCCCTAACTCTCTTTTGATAGCTTACTGCTAGTGGAAAGGATCGTCTTATTCCTCTTCCTATTATCACTACACTAGAAAGGATCCAAACACATTTTATGGACATGTAGGTCCCTTCATTATAAATAATGAATTCATCCTCAATTGTAGGTAGATACTCTGTTAAATCTCTTTTTGGGCTTCTCTTTTACTTCTATGAAAACACCTGGATGCAACACTTCCACTTTCCATATAACTGGAAAAAACTTTTCTTTACTATATAAATAGAAATTACCTATTATTTGGAAATATCTTCAAGAGATTACAAGTCTTACATTCATTGTCTTGAATGTAGAAATGAATAAACTCCTTCTTAAAGTATTGGTTAATGGTCCAAATCCTAGGTCTTCTTCTTCTTCTTTAGAATTCAGATATGACAATAATACTATCCATAGGGCAATGTATGCATGTATCTTCTTGCACAAGATTCTAGTGTGATACCCCTTCATGTGAATATGGAATATTTACCCTTGAGTTAGATCCAAGAACATAAATTTATGTGAGATCCTATAATGATACTCTTTACCCGAGATCCTGGTGTGAGACCCTAGAACAAGACCCTACCGCGAGACCCTACAGTGAGACCATGCCACGAGACCTTGCCATGAGACCCTGACATGTGACCCTATTCATATCATGTGAAAAACTTACAGATTTTAATCATGTATTCTCCTTTGTGGGGCCTCTTCGTGAAACCCTTTCATAAAATCTCTCTGCAAGACTCTTTCATAAGATCTCTCTGTGAACCTTCTTCCTGGAAGTTTCTTTAGATCAATCTTGTAAAAAAAACTTCATCAATGTTTAAGGATAGGTTAGGGGTATTTATAGGTATAAATCCACCTTATTTACTCCAAAAGTCATGGAAAACCATCTAACTCATCGGCATCACGCGGTCCATAATATCCGGTTGTGAGTTCTTCTCACACTTTACATGAGATTCAGGTGCAAGTCTTGTTCGCGCTTTGCACGAGATCCGAGCAAGAGTCCTATTTTCACTTTGTGAATGATCTGAGTGAAATTTAAAAATACAATCATGAGTGTTTCATGGGATACCTTTACGAGAACCAAATACAATCTTGAGCACTTTGCGAGATCCCATCACAAGATCGCAATTCAATCTTGTGATTATTAGTGTTATTATCTTCTAGTTTTTTGTGTGATCCATCATGAGATACAAAGACTATCATGATCATTGTGTGAGATCTTATCATGATATCCAAAGAAAATCATCCGATTTATGAGATATCAATGCAAGATTAGTTCATGCATTCTTACTCCATGAGATCAGTCCATTATTCGCGCTCTGTGAGATCAGTTCATCATTCACGCTCCATGAGATCAGTTCAGCATCCATAATTTTCGCAATATCATACATTTGTGATTTTTTCAAGATCATAAATTCATGATTTCCATGAATTCATTGATAACCATCCTTTGTTAACAACCTCAAACCTTGTCAGAAAACACAATCAACCCAAAATAACCATCATGAGGGATTTTTTCCTAAAAATATTCCCTTTCAAGTTTGTTGAAAACTCTCAACATTTTGATACCACATTAAATCTTCTTCTATATTCTTCCAAAAATACACTTCTTTCAATTCTAATAGCAATTGGATAATTACTCAACACACACTTTAAGACCACATGAATCATTTTGGGCATGAGAAACAACAGTAGCATGCAAAGTTCATCAATGAAACACTTAATTCCAAAACTACCCAACTTATTTCATTATGAACCTCATCTTTCATGATATATAACCTTTGATCGATCATCTTTTACATCATCATATTTAAATTTTAAGATTTAAATATCCCCATATCATCTTCTCCTCATATCTTGATTAAGACATTTTCTCCCCTTTTATAGCCACAATTTCTCGTCCTTTGTCAATGAACCCGAGGGCTACTTCGTTGTGGTCTACAATAGGGTAAAGAACATAAATCATCAAATCAGGGGGGAAACATCATACCTCAGGAAGAGGGGTCCCATATCCACACTTTTTCAACTGTATGGATTCAACTAAACTCCAAGAGCCGGTTTATGATGATCAAATGCTTCTTTGGGTAAGTATTTTGTTAGAATTTATGCAACTTATAGTTTTATAGTCACATACTCCATCTTAATAAGTCCTTGCTTCACCTTCTCATTGATAAAATGATACTTGATTTCAATGTGTTGTGTCCTTGTGTGATGGACTAGATTTTTTATGAGATTTATAGCACTTGAATTATCATAATGGATTCCGATTGGAGACTTCACTTCAACACCCATATCGTCAATCTACTGCTTCATCCACAATAATTGCGTGAAAGATTGAGTGACCACAATATATTTAGCTTCTGCAGTGCTCAATGAAATGGAATCATTTTTCTTACTTAGATAAGAAATACACAATCCTCCAAGATAGAATTCACCACCTGAATTTGATTTTCTATCATCTACTGATCTGGACCAATCTACATCTGTATATCCCAATAACTCTTGTTGATATTTGTCCTTGTATAGAAAATTAAAATCCACCATACCCTTGATATACTGAAGTATTATTTTCACTACAAGAAATTAGTTTTACATAGGATTTATTTGATACCATAGTACTTGGCATGTGGAAAAAACAATATTAGGTCTTTTCACTATCATGTATAACAAACTGCCAATGATTTTCCTGTATTCTATGACATTAACTGCATTGCCTTCATCATCACATGATAGTTTCATCTGGGTGGCCACTGGATTCATCATCTATTTGGAATTATCTATTCCAAATATTCTCAAAACCTCCTTGGAATATTCATATTGAGAAATGAATGTCTCATTCTTTCCTTGTGTCACCTGTAAACAAAGTAAAAATGTCAGTTCACCAATCATTCACATTTCAAACTCACTTTTCATGAATTGTGTGAACCGATTGCACTACGCTTCATCTGATCCACCAAATATTATTTCATATTCATATACTAGAACCATAATTATTTTATTATTATAATTTTTGACATATTGATTGTAATAAACTCCACCACACTGAAAATTGAGCTTCTTCAAACAACGATTTAGTCTTGAATACCATGATTTTGGTTCTTACTTCAACCCATATAGATTCTTCTTCAACCAAAAAACTATTTTTACATATTCATGAATGAGAAAACCATTTGGATACTCAATATAAAATTCTTCTACTAGAAACCCATTCAGAAATGTTGACTTGATGTCCATTTAGAAAACTTTGAACCTTCTGTACGCTACTATGTCCAAGAATAAACTGGTTGTCTCTAGCCTTGTAATAGGAGAAAATGTTTCATCAACATCAATACCATCTATTTGGGAGTACCCTTTGCACATTAATCATGATTTATTTCAAATCACTGTGTCATATTCATTTATCTTGTTGATAAATACCCATTTAGTTCTAATGAAATTATTATTTATTAGTCTCAAAACAATCTCCCATGTCTAATTCTTCTCAATTTGGTCAATATTTTCATTCATATCATGAACCTAGTTGTCATATATAGTAACTTACTTAAAAAATTTAGGCTCTACCTATGATAAGAATGATGATTTTTGTAGAGTATTCATCCCCCTTATATGTATGGGTGATGTATGATCACCAACTATGTTCTATCTATCAATTTTAGTTCTTCTCTTCAATCTTTGTGCAGATACTAGTTTACACTCATTCTTTTAATTATCTTAATCTTCTTCTAAATCAGCCTCTAGAACTAGAACATCCCCTGATCAGCTTATCTCTTCATCATTGTCCTCTTGAGACTAATCATGTATTTACTTAAGATTCCAATCACTCTATACTACAGTTACACCATTGCTTTCAACTACCTTTCCCAGTTTTATATTGAATAATTTATATGATTTTCTTTTCTTTGAATAGCCAATAAATATACATTCATCTCCATGGGATTCAAAACTCTTGTGTTTCTTCCTATTTAGAATGAAACATTTACTTATAAAGGCTCAAAATTACTTCAACATTGGCTTATTTCCATACCATATCTCATATGAAGTCTTCTATTATTTTGGACATAATAATGCTCTATTTAATGTGTAAAATGATGTCATCACTAATTCTTTCCAAAACTTCTCTGGAAGTTCTTTCTCAATGAGCATTATTCTATCCATGTTGTTGGTAATTCTATTTCTTATCTCACCTACTCCATTCTATTGTGAAGTTCTTACTACTAAAACTTGGTGCCTTATCCCATGTTTCTTGATATAATCCTCTACTTGTAAATTTTTAAACTTTTTTCCATTATCTATTTGAATATTCTATATTTTTTACATATCAACTTTTCAACTTCCCTTCAATAAGTTTTTATGCAATTGAACACCTTAGATTTGTGATTGATGACTGAAACCCATGAAATTATGCTAAAATCATTAATTAAGAGAATATAATATCACCTCCAATCAATATATCTTAGTGAAATAAGTCCATACACATCAATATACACCAACTCAATCACTTTTCTTAACCTTTAATCTTTTTAATTATATGTATTTTGAATGATCTTTTCTTGTTGACAAGCATCACACATATGAGTATGATCACATGATGATCTAGGGAGGTATTGAGCAGAATCATATTTCACCAGATCCTTGAAGTAAGTTTGGATCAAGTGGCCAAGATATTTATTCCATAACTTGTTTTCTTATTCCTTGGATAGAAGGAACATATCTTCTTCTCCACTCATGAGGTAGATATTTTATTTCATACACTTTCCCTATAAAACAACTTCACCATATTTTTACTTGATGATGTATAATTTCTTGGAAAAGATTATGGAATGTCTTAAATCACATAATTGACTGAAACTTAGTAAGTTGTGATTGAGGTATTCAACAACCAATACTTATGCACGTCTCATGTCTTTTCCCCCAAACTTTGATTTTCCTAATCCAATAATTTTTAGGCCTTCTTCATTATCAAATCTCATAATACCTTCCTTGTCTTATATGGTTCCTATCACTAGTTATTTTTTTCTTGTCATATGGGAGGTGCATCCACTATGAATGATCCATATTCTAATGTGATCTAATGCTTTGAAATAAATTTTTACAACCATTGTGTGTCCATATATCTTCTTTTTAATCCATGTTTTTGACTTCATAACCAGAATAGATTGATAATCTTGATCTTCCTTGGATTATGATGGATCAACTTCATCTTGAAGAAATGCGAATCAATTTTTCATTCTTATCTCATTTGATGATACATTTATCTACTACTTATGATCACATTCAGTTTGATTTGGCATATTACTTTATATTATTGATGAGTAATATATTTCCATGCATCTGAATCCTATAAACCCAAAACAGTGACCATCAAATGATATCCTAGAATATTGATATCTATATGGATGACTCTATTGGTCTTGTCCCTTCTATACCTATTGGAAATGGAATAGTCACTTTTTCAGTGTCCTATCTTTCAACAAAAATAACATGTAATATGGGGTGAAATTCTATATGTCACTACTACACTACTAGTTTTCCCTTAGGTCTTATGAATCTTATGGTTCTGATTCATACTCAAATAAATATTTAATATCATAGTGGGTTCTTGTGGTATGAATTCAACCATTAATTCTTTCTGTTTTGGTCAAGTACCATACCATCTATAATGTTTGGATCTATCGTTTTCTCCCCCTAGCATTCCTTCTTCTATTTCATCAGGGATTTGAACTATAATTTTCTATTTTCTACTTCCTTTGTGACCTACTTTTCTAGATTAAATAATTTCTACTGATATTTCACTTTACTTCATAGGTTGAATACCTCCTCCTAAAGATTTTAGATGAGTTTGTCTTGATATTTTGTTATATTATTCAACCCATTTATCACCTATTTTTGTTCTTCAACTTTGATCTTGTACTCACCGATCATATCTGAGTTCTATGGCTTTGAATACTTAATCTTTCCAATTTCATCTATCATCTCATAATTCTCTTTTTCCTACTCCTATATAAAGATTTTGGCATCCTGAACCTCCCTTTTAGCTTTCTTTATTTTGGATCTCTAAACATCTATCTCTTCAAGAGCAGCTTCTAATTCGACCTGGAGGTCAACTCTTCCTTAGATTTCCCCTTATTCATTTTCACTTTATTCCCTTATTTTATCATTTTTAAAAAAAATCCACCATAGAATCTACTTCATGATCCTTTCATTCTTCCAACTCTTCTACCTCAGATTCTTCTAAACTTTCATCTTCTTTTGAAATTAGATTCTTATTTTTGAAGAAATTTTTCTTACCTTTCATGTAGGCTGAAGACTTCTTCTTGGGAATTTCATCTTCATCCTCATCATCATCTTAAAACTTCTTAGGACACCTCACTTCAAGATCTCTAAAATTTCTATATATAAATCATACAAGTGGTAGTTTCCCTTTGAAGTTTAATTTTCCTCTTCATAAATTTTATTAATGGAATAACATGACTTCATTTGTCTCTTCTTTTTCCTACCCATCTTCAATAGCGAGCTTCTTCATGGCCTTGAATTCTACTTCTTTAGACTTCCCCTTTTCCACAGACTCATTATCATCATTTATCATCTCGTATGAAATAAGAGTATTATGCAAGCTATCCAATGTTAGCTCCTTTGAATCTTTATGCTCCAATAGAGAAACTTTTGGATTGGACCAAAGTGTAAGTCTTCTCAATATGTACTTGAAAATATTTACATATTCAATGATTTATCCAAGACCAAGAATATATTCCATAATAACATTTTCCTGGTCAAAGAATGCATCAATAGACTCATTAGGGATCATTTTGAGATCCTCATACTTGTTCCATAGAACCTGAAGCTTTTCTTCTTTGACTTTTGAGTTTCCCTTATAAATATTTTTTTAACTTTTCCCACATATCATGTGATTACTTAAATGATATAACCTTCGTGTATATATCATTATATAGGGCTCCCTGTAAAGTATTTATTACTTTGGTTTCAGCATCCAACTCCCTTTGGTTAGCTTCTAATAAATCACCATTATCGATACTGGCTAAAATTCCATGCATCGCTGCCGTAAAGACATCCATTTTTAAAGATAGGAAGTAGTGTTACATATGATTCTTCCATAATTGAAATTTTTTCCATCGAATATGGGAATAACTTTGTTATTTAAAACCTCTATTTCTCTACTGAGATAGAACCATTTATTTTCAAACTTTCACTCTAATACCAATTGTTATCCCAACTAAGTTAAATACCCTAAAAGGGGGGTGAATCAGGGTATGATAGATTACAAAAAATTTCCCTTAGGGTCTTATTTAATCATTAAATAAAACACTTTTCTATCCCTTTCCTATAGCAATGTATGAACATAAATGAAATCATGCTTGAGACACAACAATTTTACTTGGTTCACCCTCACAAGGCTACATCCAAGGAGCAAACAATAACAATGTACCAATGTTCCAAATATGCTAAGGATCACTACCAAAATAAAAGGTTTATTCTAGATCACTTTTATTCCTAGGCTCACTTATTTTAAAATATTTAGTGTTATCTCACTACTTTCCCAAGGGTCACTTCCTAACTCTCTTTCGATGGCTCACTATTGGTGGAGAGGATCGCCTTCTTCCTCTTCCTTTTTTTATTTCTCTAGAAAGGATCCACACATAGTTTATATACATATATATTCCTTAATTATCAGTAATTAATTCATCCTAAATTTTAGGTAGATTCTTTATTGAATCTATTTCTGGGATTCTCCTTCACTTCTATGAAAACACTTGGATGCAACATGTCCATTTTCCAAATAACTAGAATATACTTCTCTTTACTGTATAAACATTAATTACCTATGATTTGGAAATATTTTCAAGAGATTCCAAGTCTTAATTTCACTTTATTGAATGTAGCAGTGAATAAAATCCTTCTATAAGTATTGTTTAATGTTATAGATCCTCTTTATTCTTCTTCTTCATAAAAATTTAGATATAATAATGATACTATTCATAGGGAAATATAGGCATGTATCTCCTTGAGAAAGACTCTAGTTTGATACCCATTTGTGAGACTCTATTGTATATCCCCTTGTGCAAGATCCTGGTGCATACCTTTGCACAAGATCTTGACACAATACCCTTTTCATGAGATCTTGGTGTGAGACACTAGCATGAGATAGTATCACAAGACCCTAGAATGAGACCTTACCATGAGGCCTTGGTGTTAGACCCTGGTGCGAGACCCTGTTCAGATCATGAACATCACTTAAATGATGTCAATCGTGTATTTTCCTTTGTGATACCTCTCCTCTAAACCCTTTTACAAGACCTCTCGGTGAGACTCTTTCACGATATCTCTACCAAACCTTCTTCCCAGACATTTATTCAGATCAATATTTTAAGAAAAACTTTATCAATGTTTAAGGATGGTTTAGGTGGTATTTATGGGAATAAATCCACTTTCTTAACTCTATAAATCATGGAAAATCATCCACCTCATCAGCATCACATTCTTCTCAAGATACAAGTGCAATTTCTACTCATGCTTTGTGTGAGATCTGGGCACGAGTCCTATTCGCACTTTATATGAGATCAAAGCGCAATTCGTATTTGTGCTTTGCACAAGATCCAAGTGTGACATCCAAATACACTAAGGAGCATTGTGTGAGATCCCTTCACAAGATCCAAAGACAATCATGAGTGCTTCATGAGATCTCATCATGAGATCACAAGTCAATCTTACGATTGTTAGTGTTGTTTCCTTCCATTGATTTGTGTGATCCATTGTAAGATCCAAAGACAATCATGAGCATTGCATGAGATCTCATCATGAGATCCAAAGAAAATAATGTGCTTAATGAGATCTCAATTTGAGACCAGTTTAGAAATCCTTTCTCTACAATATCAATCCATTATTCATGCTTTGCGATATCAGATTAGTATTCACACTTCATGAGATCATTTTGGTATTCACACTTTTCGACAAGACCATCCATTCACACTTTTTGTGATATAATACATTCGTGTTTTCCATGTATTCTTTGAAAACCAACCTTTATCAACAATCTCAAACCTTGTTAACAAACAAATCAACCTAAAAGTACCATGATGGGGGATTTTTTCATAACATTAGTTAATATCAATACTTTTATTCATCTCCTCATCCAAATTATCTATATTTTAGATCAACACATTTGTCTCTATATCCACTTGATGGTAGATCAAACATATATAAGTATTATTTGATGTATTAACTTTTTCACAAAAATCAAAAGTTACAGATGTTGATTAAACATCATCCATATGGTGTGTATCACATCTAGGAGCTGATGTTTGAGAAATGTCTATTGAAGGAGAAACTCCAATTTTCCTATATAGGTTACTATGATGATCAGACAAAAAAATTATCCTTGAGGAAATTTTGAAGATTATGTCTCTTGTAAGAGATTATCCTATAAAATAAATCAACAATAAGCTGATGAAAAAATGAATAAATATGGCATTGAATCCATGGTCATGGTGGAATCCAAGATTTAATAATTGGAGGCACTCATAAAGGATTGATTGAAGTATCTAAAGATGTCTCTTGATCCTCCAAATCAAGGTAAATCACATAAATGTTTAGCTCAAATTGATTAAATTAATCTAAATTTATGTGATATTGTCTATATATCTAGAGGCTCCAAAGAAGATCTTGTGATTTAAGAAGAAAGGATTTACGAGCCCAATGTCCTACATGTTCAGAAGAATTATAAAATTTTTTAGGAATGAAAATATTATAAGAATGATTGTGTTTTTTCTAATTCCATATTCTATTCGGATACTACCCAAACTTATCAAAAAACTAAATACTATGTTGATCAAGCTTCCTATCCTTTACCCATGGTAATAATTTACATCTATCCCACCAAATGGGATAATCCTATTCTCATTATCATTGTTGTTTTATTTGATACAATAGTTGCATAATAAATAATAAAGTCAAGGATCCTCCCAGATAATCTCTAGAATCATGTTATAGACCATTTAGAGATACAAATAGAGAAACATTTTTTGTAACATTGGTCAGTAAACCCAATAATATTCAGATTTTTCCTCGATATGTCATAAATTAATATGTTTATGGATTTGATTTTCCAACTAAGGATATTCATATTGGTTTTGATATTCTCCACTCTTTAAAAAGGGTATCATAGAATAGTAAGGGACTGTCACGAACCGAATCTCGCCGCCGCAAAAACCAGCACCCGACCCGACCCGTGGCAAGTCCCGAAGGGCGTTCCCGATCCCCACAGTCTGGCACAAGTGCCCAGGTATCAAAAACTGAAAATTGGGAATGATTTACCCGAGTTTTTATACTTGAAACATCAAATGAATCCAAGAAACCAAATCTGGATTTTTCAAACCAAAACATCTTTTTAATAAATTCAGAACTGAATTGCACAATTTTAAACAATGTTTGAAGATCATTACAAAGGTACAAACCCAAGAAAATACAGCCCAAGAACCTCAACATGGCAAGAGGTATCTTCCTCAAGCCATCTCCACAACACCGCATCATGAATGACCGGTGGAAACCCGAACTGTTGGCACAAAAGTTATACCCAAACCTGCGACAACAAAATAACCAAGTCTACTTACACCCAAGGGTGTAAGTAGGGTGTGAGACAAATCCCAATAGGATACCACCACTAACAGATTCCATATAATAAGCATTTAAAGACTAAAAGCATGCAAGTTTTCAAAAACATGAAAAGCTAGTTACAATTTCTAAAAGCTGCAACTTTGAATAAGAACAGTTTTCAAGTGGGCTATCTTAAAGGATTAACACTTTTTAAAATAAACACCAAATCTACTGAATTTTCCAGCAAAATTTACCATATGCCGACGGTAAGCACAAAATATCCAGTGAGCACAAGCAATGGGAAATAACCCCTAGGCACTAGCTAGGTGTGGGTCCCAAGTACCTCGTATCTCGGTGAGAGTAACCATCACAAATATCCGTTCTTGTGCACGAGCCACTAGTAGGGAACATACCCATAACCTAGTGGTCCCCAATCATCATCATCTTAGTTTAGTTAGAGTTGTAAGTGTCAATCTTGCTAAGTGAAACTGAGGTCAAACCCCACGGGATCACTAGCATACTAGTACATGTCCACCCACCTAGATACCCGGGTTTTCCCTTTGTGCTCAAACAATTTCAACAAGTAAATGAATATACATTTCACATGAAAATATCATTTCCATATCATAAATTCACCAAACAGCCCACATGTATACAACACAAGTTACAAAAGTCCACTTTTCATTCAAATGCATTTTGAAATCAAACCCACACCAAAATAGCCCACAACACTTTTTGCATAACTTTCACAATCCAACACATCCTTTAAAAATTTTATAAAATACCTAAAAATATACTAAACATCACATAACAGCCCACTCACATGTTTCCTAAAACCCTTTTTATAAACAAAATCCACTTTTCACATCGCACTCACACAAACAGCCCATATAACGTTCACACCTCTTTCACATTTTAGTAAATCCATTAAACATTTTTATAAAACATTTCCAAGAGGATACACATAACATAACAGAACTATTAACATTTAAAATGGTCCATTTGAAAGTATAAACAATCCAAAACAGTTTTCCAATATGGTTTCACATCTTACACAAATCATTAAACCATTCAAAACTTTCATAAAACAATTCTAAAGAGTGTACCAAATCTTTTCACAAAACTCATTTCAAAACCATATTTCAAGGACAAAATCACACCAATACAAATTCAAAACAGAATTTTTATCCCCAAAAACATTTATTAAACTACCCCCATGTGTTATAAAAACACCTCAAACAATACCACAAAATATCCACATGAAAAGCACACGTTTTCAAAATCACTTTCAAGAAGTGCAATAAGGATTTACACCTTAAACCCATTAAAAGAAACCTCTTTAAAACCTAATGGCACACCAATACCCTACCAAATCAGAATTTTCAGCCCAAACAATATTTATTAAACCAATTTCATATGTTATAAAACACACCCAAACAATACCCAAAGGGTTGCACATGTAAAACACCCAATTTTTTAAACTAAAATGAAACTGTAAAAACAAATGCTTTACCAAATACAAAATAAACAGTTCCCGCACAACACACAGCATATTATTAAATGCATAATAAGTAATTCTGGCAAACTAACTCATCTAGAAATGATTACACATGGAATCACATACCTTTTATGCTGAAACCCTCAAAACATGGTGCGAAACATCAACCACACCACCGCCGCACATCAAGGAATATAAATCCAGACCTAGACCACCAAAAATTGACCCAAAAGATACCAAATAAGACCATATGTTCGAACCCTATGTTCTGGACATTCTATAAACTCTTGAGATAGGGTGGAAACCCTAAGGAGAAGAGAAGAATTGAAAAGAGAAACATTACCCAAAATAATCTTGAATAAAACGACCTAAACTCCACCAGAATATGAATTTAAAAATATCCAACCATTCAAGGTAAGTTCGAACAGGGATTATGAGATAATGTAGGAATTGGAATGGGGGGAAAAGAGTAAGAATTGAGAGAGTTATGATGAAATGAACTTACCTCCTCAAATCTTCCCGATTTTAGAAACCCCAAGAATGTCAGCACCAAATCGCGATGCAATAGATCTCCAAAGTGTGGGTAAAGGAAATGTGAGTGCTTCGGGGCTTCTTAGGGTCGAGTGGGAGGTGGAATCACCGAAAAATACATTTTAATGAATAAGATATTAATAAATTAATGAAACAATTTAAAACTGGAAAATGGGCCTTCGGGTTGGCCCAATTCTCAAATAAAAACAAAAATCCCCCATGCTTATGGATTTATAAAGGCCCCAAATTTAAATGCGGGGTTACTATATCATGGTAGAACAATTAGGAGTTGGAATGAGTCAAAAATATTAAAAATTGAAAACGTTATAAATGAAACAAAATTTATTTTTAAATCTGGAATTGGGCTCGCAGTTTGGCCCAATTCATGAAAACTCACCTATTCTCAATAAAACCTTTGGAAACCACCAAAACAAATCATGAGTGGAAATTAAATTTAAAATAACCCTAAAATAGGTTAAGTACGTGACAATTCTCCCCACTTTTAAAACTTTCCGCCCCAGAAAGTCACAGCAAGGTCAAAGCAACAACCAAACCCAAATGAGAAACCAATAGGTACACCCTTGCCAGGTTTCACCCCTAAAGGCCAAAACACCTCCAGTGATCAATTAAGGAAGGATTACTCTCACTACCAAAACTTACACCACTTTCATGAAAGGATCAATAACATTCATAATTTATCCCAAAATAAAACTCTTCAAACACTATCTGAACAAGACTCAAGCAATTCACCCAAACGAACAATAACTTTGAACAAGGTTACACTTACCTTACTTTAACTAAACCATTGGGCACTCTCTAGTCCCAACGTTTAGTCAAGGAAGATGTTGGTATCTAGATATCTCCGAACGAGACTATCTACACCAAGCCAAAACCATAGATAAATCTATGTTACTGGTACAGGGGGACACTAATATGCTCCCCACTATAAGAGACAACCAATATTTTTTTCGAGACAGAATCAGGACACTAATAGGGGGAGGCCTGAACGGACTCCCTGGTACCTAAGGTAGACTTACATTCAAAATTTACTAAGGAACATATATGATAATCATAGTGGTTCTCCCCACCATATGAACAAACCATCTTAATCGACCAGCATATGTCGGCACAGAAAGACCCAAAAATTTCAAGATTTGGGAAGGTCGCACAGTTAGTCTGCATAGTTTTTGAAACTGTGAACTGACTGTGCTGATCAATCTTCTTGCATGGCTTCCATGCACATAGTCTCTCTTAATCGTTCACAAACCATGTGCTCAGCATGTCTAGCCAAATTTCCAACCATTCTCCAAAGACTCAATGGAAACCAAAGGGGGAGGGAATGACATTAGGCGATGACATAGGTACAAGGCCCACCACCTATTTCCACCGAACGAGAACAACAGAGGGAATATTATGACACAATAGGTTTAAACACTTCCTATCTTTCACACCGAGGATATGAAATTTTACAAGGGTTTAAATGACCCTGTGATTTCCCCTGACTACGAGCCAGCTTCTCTCCGAGACCTATGGTTGGAGCTCAAATTATTGAAGCATCTTCGGCCTCGCAGTTAGTCTTCGGAAACCCACTAAATGAGAATTATTCTTTCGGTGCCACCAACAACTACACCACAACCGAAGATAAGTTTTCCAGACATAACAAATTCCATACTCACTTTACCCTATCTCAATATTTCACTGAAACAAGGGCTAAGAAGATGCACACACATCACACCTTGTTTCTTCAGGTGAGAAACAACAGAAGTAAAAAACACCTACACTCACCTTCCTCTAAAATGGAATATTTTGATGTTTTTTCAAGGGATACATTCACCCAACACAACAGGGACTCTCGGAGGATTTCACGACTTTCACCTATATGGTCAATCGAGCACATGACATCATAAGGCATCACCGAACATGGCCATTGTGACTGATATAAACAATGCATGGAGAGGGACCTTATACAACATCCCCAAACAACACACAATTCTAGAAAGTGGCCACAATATCCTATCATGACCATATTTCTCACACTGATGGTTTAACATGAACTCATGCTTCAAATAAACTTTGAAGAACCCCAAAGTCCCTCTTAGACACCATCAAGACACTCATCCAAAATAACAACCCTAGACCACATCCACCTTCGACGAATTAGGAAACATAAGAAACTATGGTCTCTTTCACCCATCCACAAGCACTCTCCCATTACAAGAGGATCTAAAAATCAAATAAAGGAATGGGTGTAGACTCAATCTAAAAATCTCAAGAAAAAAAATATTCCTTATATTGATCAACTGGAGGGTCTTCAAACGGAGAAACAATTCGGGTTTCACTTCAGTTGTGCACTAACCTTTAATGGGGGTGTACCTTATCCAATGATTGAACCCAAGGACCCAACAAAGATAGTCCATTGGTCAAGATATACCACAAACCAGATCCAAACACATGTAGGGAACCATCGTAAAGGTGTCCTGAAACATTTTTCAAAAGAGACCACTAACCGTATCTACAACACAACTTACTGACCAAACCCAAACCCAAAACACAGTTCAAACAGGAGGGGTTCTTGGACTCAAAACATCCCACAACATCAACATTTTCCAAAAACACATAATATACACCATCCTAAAAAAAATCCTCAAGAAATCATGTTTTTTTTTAAAACATTTCTTTGAAAACAAATGGTTCAGCGGTTAGCGCATCCACCAATGGTACCCCATGGGCCTTACACATGCATGTTTCAGTGCCACACCGGGAACCCTCCTCATATCCATCTCGACTCTCATCGATTAATGTCATCAACCATCCATCTTCCCATATAACCCCATGCATGTGGTTGCTCACGAAAATACCAAAGGTTAAAACAAAAATTTGTTTCACTTTTCAAAACCAAAACGGTCAACCAACACATCCTTTTTTCTCAAAACCGATAACCACAAGATCAAAATCCCCACTCACATATTAAAAAATTTTCAGAAAGTCACAACCATTTAGAAAATAACTCACTTTCAAGATAATCACATCAATTTCAAAACATCTCATCCCATTAAAACACACTCTGATTGTTTAGAAAACTCTATTGGAAACACTTTTCAAAACCAACTTCAATATAGTTCCTTCTTTCAAAGAGGTGTAAGCACACCATTTTACATTTCAAAACAATTCTAAAAATTCAGTTCTTCCATTTCATAAACCCAACCATTCCCTCTTTATTTGAAAATCATTTCATAAAAACTTTACACTTCTTAAAACCAAGTCACCTTAAAACCAAAGTGCCAAGATTTCAAAACTAAAGAACACCAGACAATGTGAGAGGAAACTAGTTTTAGTGGGTGACTTGGACATATGGTTGGCGGCCATATTCCAATCACTTCACTGTCATAGAGAGTGTTCTAGGGAATATCCCCGGCTCCACATGGATTTCCAGACCCTGCGAGCTCATTGAGACCATTAACCCAACTCTCTTTTCATTTCCCCTAATCATCATCAAACAAAGAAAACCCAAAGACATAGACAAATCCCAACTTCCCATGGAGACTTGAATCCTGAAATGAGGTGTGGTGATCAAGCACACTACCCATAACCATAATTAAATGTCCCAACAATCATAAATCTAGACTATCCTGACTATTTCCCAGATAACATGACTCAAATGGAGCGAACCTGCTCTGATACCATTTTGTCACGAACTGAATCTGGTCGCCGCAAAAACCGGCACCCGACCCGACCCATGGCAAGTCCCGAAGGTTGTTCTAGATCCCCACGGGCTGGCACAAGTGCCCGGGTATCAAAAACTGAAAATTGGGAACGATTTACCTGAGTTTTTATACTTGAAACATCAAATGAATCCAAGAAACCAAATCTGGATTTTTCAAACTGAAACATCTTTTTAATAAATTCAGAACTGAATTGCACAATTTTAAACAATGTTTGAAGATCATTACAAAGGTACAAACCCAAGAAAATACAGCCCAAGAACCTCAACATGGCAAAAGGTATCTTCCTCAAGCCATCTCTACAACACCGCATCATGAATGACCGATGGAAACCCGAACTGTTGGCACAAAAGTTATACCCAAACCTGCGACAACAAAATAACCAAGTCTACTTACACCCAAGGGTGTAAGTAGGGTGTGAGACAAATCCCAATAGGATACCACCACTAAGAGATTCCATATAATAAGAATTTAAAGACGAAAAGCATGCAATTTTTCAAAAACATGAAAAGCTAGTTACAATTTCTAAAAGCTGCAACTTTGAATAAGAACAGTTTTCAAGTGGGCTATTTTAAAGGATTAACACTTTTTAAAATAAACACCAAAGCTACTGAATGTTCCAGCAAAATGTACTGTATGCCGACGGTAAGCACAAAATATCCAGTGAGCACAAGCAATGGGAAATAACCCCTAGGCACTAGCTAGGTGTGGGTCCCAGGTACCTCGTATCTCGGTGAGAGTAACCATCACAAATATCTGTTATCATGCACGAGCCACTAGTAGGGAACATACTCATAACCTAGTGGTACCCAATAATCATCATCTTAGTTTAGTTAGATTTTTAAGTGTCAATCCTGCTAACTGAAACTGAGGCCAAACCCCACGGGATCACTAGCATACTAGTACACGTCCACCCACCTAGATACCCGGGTTTTCCCTTTGCGCTCAAACAATTTCAACAAGTCAATGAATATACATTTCACATGAAAATATCATTTCCATATCATAAATTCACCAAACATCCCACATGTATACAACACAAGTCACAAAAGTCCACTTTTCATTCAAATGCATTTTGAAATCAAACCCACACCAAAATAGCCCACAACACTTTTTGCATAACTTTCACAATCCAACACATCCTTTAACAATTTTATAAAATACCTACAAATATACTAAACATCACATAACATCCCACTCACACGTTTCCTAAAACCCTTTTTATAAACAAAATCCACTTTTCACATCGCACTCACACAAACAGCCCATATAACGTTCACACCTCTTTCACATTTTAGTAAATCCATTAAACATTTTTATAAAACATTTCCAAGAGGATACACATAACATAACAGAACTATTAACATTTAAAATGTTCCATTTTAAAGTTAAAACAATCCAAAACAGTTTTCCAATATGGTTTCACATCTTACATAAATCATTAAACCATTCAAAACATTCATAAAACAATTCTAAAGAGTGTACCAAATCTTTTCACAAAAAAACTCATTTCAAAACCATATTTCAAGGACAAAATCACACCAATACAAATTAAAAACATAATTTTCATCCCCAAAAACATTTATTAAACTACCCCCATGTGTTATAAAAACACCTCAAACAATACCACAAAAGATCCACATGAAAAGCACACGTTTTCAAAATCACTTTCAAGAAGTACAATAAGGCTTTACACCTTAAACCCATTAAAAGAAACCTCTTTAAAACCTAATGGCACACCAATACCCTACCAAATCAGAATTTTCAGCCCAAACAAGATTTATTAAACCAATTTCATATGTTATAAAACACACCCAAACAATACCCAAAGGGTTGCACATGTAAAACACCCAATTTTTTAAACTAAAATGAAACTGTAAAAACAAATGCTTTACCAAATACAAAATAAAAAGTTCCTGCACAACACACAGCATATTAGTAAATTCATAATAAGTAATTCTAGAAAACTAACTTGTCTAGAAATGATTACACATGGAATCACCTACCTTTTATGCTGAAACCCTCCAAACATGGTGCGAAACATCAACCGCACCACCGCCGCACATCAAGGAATATAAATCCAGACCTAGACCACCAAAAATTGACCCAAAAGATACCAAATAATATCATATGTTTGAACCCTATGTTCTGTACATTCTATAAACTCGTGAGATAGGGTGGAAACCCTAAGGAGAAGAGAAGAATTGAAAAGAGAAACATTACCCAAAATAATCTTACAGAAAACGACCTAAACTCCACCAGAATATGAATTTAAAAATATCCAACCATTCAAGGTAAGTTCTAACAGGGATTATGAGATAATGTAGGAATTTTAATGGGGGGAAAAGAGTAAGAATTGAGAGAGTTATGATGGAATGAACTTACCTCCTCAAATCTGCCCGATTTTAGAAACCCCAAGAATGTCAGCACAAAATCTCGATGCAATAGATCTCCAAAGTGGGGGGAAAGGAAATGGGAGCTCTCCTGGGCTTATTAGGGTCGAGAGGGAGGTAGAATCACTGAAAAATACATTTTAATGAATAGTTTATTAATAAATTAATGAAACAATTTAAAACTGGAAAATGGGCCTTCGGGTTGGCCCAATTCTCAAATAAAAACAAAAATCCCTCATGCTTATGGATTTATAAAGGCCCCAAATTTAAATGTGGGGTTACTATATCAAGGGAGAACAATTAGGAGTTGGAATGAGTCAAAAATATTAAAAATTGAAAAAGTTATAAATGAAACAAAATTTATTTTTAAATCTGGAATTGGGCTCGCAGTTTGGCCCAATTCATGAAAACTCACCTATTCTCAATAAAACCTTTGGAAACCACCAAAACAAATCATGAGTGGAAATTAAATTTAAAATAACCCTAAAATAGGTTATGTACGTGACAGGGACTGTAATATCACATATTTTAAAAGTATGCTATGTTTGATAGCATATATAATATGCAACACTGAGCTTAAACGAACCATGAAATATTAATATTTAAATGTTATAGTTATAACTAAATTGGTGGGTAATAATAGGATTAACCACATTATTATATATATATATATATATATATATATTTCCTACTCAAAAAAATGTATTGATTAATTCTAAGGAAATAAGTACTCAATTTTTTAGTAAATTCATTTTATGTTTCAAAAATATGTTTTCTTCAAAAATTGGTTTTATTGATTTTTATGAGTGAATATTATAATTAATTTATAAAACTTTTAGGAATTTTATTTGATAAAAATTATATCATTATTGAATTTATCATTTCAAAATTAACTTAGGATGAATTTTTGAGAATTTCTAAAAAGTTTAAAATTTTTTAAATAAATGGTGAAAAATACTGATTTTTATTAAAAACTGCTTTTATTTTAAAATACTTACAAAGTCACTTTATGTTTTTGACTAGTTTTAAAATTTCATCAATTACTTTTTATTAAAAATATTCTAATAAATGTTATTTTAATCAACATTATACTTGAATTTGGTATAAAAATTTATACTTAAAAAGGTATTTTTATGGAAAATCGATTTTCGTTGCATTTTACGGGTTTAATTTTAAATAAAATTTTTTCACTTATATGAATTAAATTTTATAAAATTAATTCCATATTTTGAATCAGTGTGATTTATATTAGGTAATAAGTTCAACTTAATTTTTTATCAATATGAACAGTAATCATAGTAAATTTGTGTTACCGTAGTAAAGGTATAATGGGATAATTATGGTTAAAACTAGTGTGATAAAGCATTAAATTTATTCAAAAACTTACATTAATTTCATTGGATTAGTCTATTTCTTTCATAATCATTCAAAATTAAAGAATATTACCTTTTTCCATTTATCTTTGATTTTGACCTTTATAATATTTTAAGTAAATGATAGTCAAAAATGTCACTATCTTATTTTTAATATTTTTAATATTTTGTTAAATGGTTAAAAAAATATGTTTGGTTATAAATATTTATTTTAAAGATAGATTATTATTTTCATGATAATTTAATTTTAATTTTTAATAATGATATAATTACTTTAAATTTTTACGCAACACTAACACAGTGATTGAGCAAGCAGTAGAAAAATCAAGTAAATGATTTTAAAAACTCTAAAATTAATATTTTTTGGGTGAGTTATACAGTCCCAATAATTTTATATATAAATATAACATATTAGTAATGTTTTAATGGTTTTTATTTGAAATTAATTTCTATCTTCTTGTCTTTAAATTCAAACTAAATGAATAGTGTCAAAAATAACATTAATGGTATTTTATGTTGAATAATATTTTATTAAATTATTTAAAAATAATTAATTTATTTAAATATATAAATTATTTTTATAAATGGTTTAAAATTTCATCCATTTTCCATTTATGATCCAATTATCACCTTATAAGTAAAATTATAAACCTTTAATATTGAAAAAGTCATTATCACTATTAAGGTTAAAATTGGTTAACCAATGGGTTAAATCAAAATATAAGGTTTAAAATAATATATAAACCTATATAATTTTCATTTTATGATTATATTAAGACCATATATTCCTAATATTCTAATCCATGTCATTTTTAAACCATTTTGTATTAGTTAGACACATATTATATTATAATATTTCATGAATTTTAAAAAATGTCCATCCCCTCCCTTTTAAAAGGACACCCCTCCTTTCTCTTATTTACACAACTTTGAGCCATCTAGTTAGACCAAAATATACAAAATTATCTTATAAACTTCTATATACCGGAAATATAGTTGTTGGTCTTCTTAAAATGACATTCCAATGGTCCTTAATAAGGGATCTAAAGGTGGTTTATAGAAGAAGAGGTAATCATCCAACCCGACATCTTTCAATTTATTTCATCTTATAACTCCTTAAAATGTTATTAAACTGTGATTATATAATAACATAATTATATCCTATATACTTAAATGTTATTTTTACTATGTTAAAACCCTTTTTAATATTCTTTTCCATTCGATGGGTAATGAAAACATCATTCATGCATATGTTTGGACTACCACCTCTACAAAGCAATTTGTTTCTTTTTCCATAACCACCTCTCATGGATGTTTATAATGATGGATTTAATGTATATATATTATATTCATGACATTATTATAATTATATAAATATATTATATCATCTATTCTCTTAATTTTCCATCTATTGAAAAATGATAACGGTATTCGTGCATACTTGTGGATTACCACATCTACAAAGTAATGTGATTTGTTTTTCCTCATTGCATCACATGGATGGTATATATAAAGTATTTTAAGAGATAATATGATATTTATGATATAATAATAATTCTTAAAATATAAAATGATACTTTCCTTCTTTCTCTCATGCTCGTTGTAAAACGAAAATGTTACTCATGCATACGTACGGCTTACCGTCTCCACAATTATAACGTGATTAATTTTTCATAAGAATATTTAATGGTTGTTTTTTAAATTATAATTAATGTATAAAAATAATAATTATGAAATCATTATTATTCTATATATTATGTAATAATTACATATTTGACCATGGTCAACATACCAAAGTCGTTTTGAAATTTTGAACCGAGCATCCTCAAAATACCCAACGTGGACTTAACTGATTAAGTAATTAAATATTTTATTGAAATAAATAAAACAAATGGTTTAATGATAAATTTATAAACCTATATAGGTTTTTAAAAAAAATAAATAATTTATATAAGTTTATTAAATAGTTTTTAAAGGATATACATGGAAATTATGGACTCGGGGTAAGGTATTTCATATTAATTTCCCTTTATTGATGCATTTTTTAATGTTATAAACAAAATTTCTTTTATATAGGGTATATACTACCCTTTTACTTTATATTTCATGAATCCATAATACTTTATAACTCTTATTCATTTAATTTTTTATGATGTGATTATATATGAATTGATATCTAATTTTTTTATTCTGTATTTTATACTTGTTTTATGTGGATTTAAATATGAAGACATAATCACTTTATTGATTAATTATCACTTAAAAAATTATTATCTTTGTAAGAGTTTTATTTTTTTCAATATCATTTTTCTGATACATGATTCATGTTGTGCACCATGATTTATTTGTATAGTGTACTTACTACCTCATGAATTAATTTTGACATATTACTTCATGAAATTCATGGTATTTATAGATCCATATAATATTCTTTCATTAAATTAATTTTGATTTCAAAAATTTACAAAGTGGTAAAGTCTTTATGTTACAATATCATTTCTTTTTGGGAATGTTTATGTTCAAGTTTATTTTGGAAGGGATCATATGCTCTTATATTCTTAAACCATAACTATTTTTTTCCACTGGTAATGAATGTGTTTTACATGTTTTGTTTTCATTTTCTCTATTATTGATTAAATAAACATCAAGAAAGTAATTTTTAAGTGATATTGATCTTGTATCTTCTTTTAGATTGGGTGTATTTCTCTTCCATGTCCATGTTTTCCAAAAAAAATCATGAATGTTCTTTTCTAAATATAAATGATTTCCTAAAGTTATTTTACATGCTCTTTGGCCTTATTTTAAAAGGTTTTAAAATGAAATTTATTAATGTTTTCCACATGGGTCACTTTTGATACTCTTTAAAAAAGTTTGAAAAGAATGTTTATTTTTAATGTTTAGGATGTTAACAGATTTTCCCACCATCATGACCATTATTTTCTTTGAATATTCCTTTAAATTTTTCCATGTTTATTTTCAAAGAAAATTATTTCCATAATATTTTGTGTATTTGTAGTTTTTAAAATTGATTTTCAAAGAGGAAAGGTTATTTTCCTCAATAATTTTTTTAATAATTCGTTTTATGGTATTTATATTTAGAAACAACAACAATCCTTGAAGTTATATATGCTATACTAGGGATATATTATAATTATATCATCCTTATTCTTTATCTGGATAGATTATGATTATTTCAAAGAAATTTTTCATGGAACTTGTTTCTTTTTCATAGGTAAATAAAGCTATGAGAGAACAATGGTTATTGTTATGTTGAAAATGAAATTTTTCATGTGTTATAATTATGTTATGGTTCTTGGACATTGTTTATGATGATGGTGAGCCTAATATAGATCATGATGTTGGGTAGTGATGACAGAGTTGACTGAAACAATATCCTAAGAGACAGTGGAGTTAACTGACTAACAGGTTACTCCTGAGGGATTATGGGTATTAACTAGGTGTGGTTATATCATCTATAAGGATGCTATGAAGATAATTTTCCAAGATGCCAGTATATTTTCTTTATGATTGCTATGGTTTTTTAATGATTCCTTTGATCAAGATTAATAACACATGGCTCATGATTATTGATTCCTATGACTCTTTCCTTTATTAAATCTGTATGCCATATTACATATTTAATGATCCAAGATTTGATGGTTATGAATTCTCTTATGTTATGCTCATTCACTTTGATTATAACATCATACCCATATTCTCATCTTATGCTCACTAATTATATTCAATTGTTAATGCTCATGTTTACCCTTATTGAGAATTTGATATCACCCTTATTATGTTTCCTTTTCTTAAGGTTGTGGGGAAATATTTTAAGTATGTTATGCCTGAGAAGGTTACTAGATATAATGAACTTAGTGGGAGTTGATTCATATTTTTATAAACCAGTTAAAAATGTATCCTAGTTGATATGTAAGAGTTTTTCCTAATTATTTAAAACTATAAACTTAAAAGGTCCTTGGGTATATAAGTGATCCAATATTTCAGTTTGATATTATATGTTTTGAATAGTTAAATTTGGGTCTCGTTTATCAGTATTTAATCATGAAATGGAAATATTATGTTTTAGTGCCGGATCTAGGAGTGTTGGTTTGGGGCTGTTATAGGGTCTCAAAAATGGAAATTGCCTTTTTCCTTGGACAAGAGTTACAAAGTTATGAATCCTAATATACTAAAACTTTCAATAAAATAAGTTTCTAAGTTACAATAGCAAGGTATTCTTGAAACAAAAAAAATTCCAATGGGCTTGTGAAGCATTATATGTTAACAAACGATCATATTAGTTCAATGGTAATATAATACTAGTAATTAATTATCATCCCCTCAATAATTTTCTTAAAGATGAAAACTTCCCTCTCCCCATAATGGAAAACCTTTTTCAAAATATACCCATAGATTAGGTATTATCAAAGTTTGATTTAAAAGCAGTATTTTGGAAATTTTAAATTAGATGGGAAGATTTTCATAAGATGTAATTATGTATCCCTAGATGTTATTTCCATTGGAACATTTTTCCTTTTGGCCTAAAACCTACTCCCTCATTGTTTTGGAAAGTTATGTCCAAAATATTCGAACCTATCTTGGAGAATTCCCTAGTCTACATTGATGATATACTTCATTTTTCTCTAGACATAGACTCGCATTATATCTTACTATCAAAGTTCCATAAAATATTCCAACAATATGGTATCAGACACTCAGAAAATAAAATATTGGTTAGGAAAACAAAAACTTGATTTCTTTGGCATGAATATATCAAAATGATGGTACCATCTATAAACCCATATTTTATTTCAGATTGATACTTTCCCATATTAATATTTTTTAAACTGAATCAATAGTTTTTAGTAATTGTTAATTATATAGCTGAATTCACCCATGGGATTTCCAAATAACATAGAATTATTTCTATTCAGCTATGAAAGGACTATCCTCCTAGGAATAAAAATTATATAAATGTTGTACATGATCTGAAAAATAATTCAAAGTCTCTTCCTACTTTGACAATCCAAGGATCTAGAAAAAAATATCCTTCATACAATTTCTAATGATCTCTATTGGGAAGTTTTTCTTCTCTAAGAAGACACAAAAGTAAATAGGCACATTTTGGATACAAAAGTGGAGATTTTAAGGATGTATATCTCCACTAACATTCAATGTAAGAATAAATTTTAGAAATAAAAAAGGGGTATTGAGAAGTTCCAAATACATCTCATCAGTTGTGAATTCTTTATTGAAATGGATATGTCTTATTTCCCTTCCATGCTTCAATTTAAACAAAAGAAATTACCCCAAACATTGATTATTAGATGGTCAAAGTGGTTTTCTAAATAGAAATTTAAGGCTAGGTATATCAAAGGGAAACATAAATTCTTTCCTAACTTCTTATCAAGAACACAGAAGACCATCACAATAATTTTTCCAATGGTTTATTCACTGCATCCACTAATCTTTCCACAATATGCCTTTGATAACATCATGTGTGATGTTCATACCCTGTAAACACACCAAAATTTTTTGGAATTACAAAATATATACATCATCGGGTACTATCTTGAAAATGAACACTTCTTGGGGTACCAATTCATTATGTTTATCCTTTCTTGGTATTCATTAAGCATCATTCGGGATATTTGTTCAACTTCCCAAAAGATTCATTTCTTTTTCTATGGTATCTATAAGAGATCTACACCATTAGTGTTATCTTTTAAAGAAGTGCATTAATTCATTATCTTGCCTAATACAAACTCAAACTAGTATGCTAGAAGCATCAGTAGTTGTTAAAATGGTTCATCCTTTTCAAAAATATTGAGGACTAGTAACAAGAGTTACACCCACATTCACAGACTCTTGAAGGAAATAAAATTCCATCTGTTATGGTTTTTTCTCAAATGATCATTGTTATATGTTTTAGTATGATGAAATTATTTATGTTAGTAGGAATTATCCTTCCTCTATTCAATAATTTTTCATATGAAAACATAATGGAATAAAGTAATTTTCTATTGTTTGAAGGAACATGTGGGTCATTAATCATATTGATCCATTTGAGATACCACATCAGTTGATCAACCCTGATGGAGAAGTATTCCATAATCCAGTGACTTATCTAGAAGATTGTATCATTAAAATTCAATATTTCATCTGATATTTTTGTCATAATGTCAAGAAACCTCCTGATAAATATCAACCCCTTGAAAACCGTACTTACAACACTTCATCATAGGGCTCATCCTTTGGTTATCAAGCTATTACTTTTTGATTAGGGGTAATGGAACATTTATGTGATCCACCTTTTATGATAAAAGGTAGAATTTATATTAAACTTCACATGTGTATATATTATGTCTGGAAAATCTAACAAGATAATTGTGCCCTGTCATGTTAGGGTTATAAAAATTATGTGATATAAATAAGAGGATGCTTTTCAGGGAAGCTACATGTGGAAAACATGGTGTCCATCCACAGATACTTATCTAAGAAGTTTCATACATGGTGTACAACTTTTGAATCATCATGTTAGAGTCAATAATGCATATAGACTAGATGGTGGGGGAGCATCCCGTCAACATCGGAGCATGGAACATTGTATATGCAGACCCAAAAAGTAATGGGGAAACATTATAGCATGGACCATTTGGAGGAGTGATTTGTATTATGTGGTATCGTGTCTTGCATTGTAAGCTCTGATAAAGTAACTTCAATAAAGTTTCTTTATTGAATCAGTGGTCACCATTATCCCAATTAAAGTAGATTTCATTATCTAGACCGATGTGTGGTGGCATGTCATGTTCACTTTGATAAGGTATATTTTCATAAAGCTATTTTACAAAAATTAGTTTCCACCATTGTATTCTTGGTGTCTAAGTAAAGTATGTGTGTTCATCTGCTTTATAGTATGGTGTGTGTTGATAAGGTTGGGATAGGTGGATCTAGGCCATTATCCCGATAGGATTACCTTATCTCTTTGTATTGGCCTTACACGACTATAAATAATGTAATATGGATATTAGATGAGCTCAACCTTTGGGATAGGAATCCTTATTCCCTTTGTGATAATAATATTATCTATCTTCATACTTGATTGCATTATTTTTGTTTTCCTTATGATCCCAAAACCCACAGATCTCTTATGTTTTACTTCTATTTGCACACAAAACCTCCTTTATGAATACTGTGACATACATGTACATGTTATATGTGGACCCTCTGACGTGACAAGTGTACCCCATCATATCATATTTATAATAATGTTTTTATATAATAATGTATGCTAATAGGAATCTATATAGACAGAAGAATTATCCAAGAAACAATCCTACATTTCATGGTGAAGCTTATCTAAAAATCTATGAACAATAATGTGAATAGTGTATGTTTAACTGTGAATCAATATAGAAATTTATATCTAGAACAATACATCAACTACTGTAAAGGAGATTATTTTTTGGGAAGAAAAGTTTATCCCATGACCTGATGATGGAATCTTACTGTAGAAGATTACCATGCCAGCTAACCAAGAGTTATAATATTAATGGTGTGATAAAGAATATTCTTATCAAGGAAGCTACATGCATAACACATGGAGGCCATCCATAGATTCTTATCTAGGAAGATACATATGTGGAATCCATTTGGATATGCTTATTCAAGAAGTTACACATTGGCCACATGGTGACCAACTTGCGGAGCATCATGTAAGAGTCAATAATGTGTGTGGACCAGGTAGTGGTGGAGAAACCTATAAGCATTAGAGTATGTTCCATGATGTGCATGGACTAGCTAACGATGGATAATCATTGTATCATGGACCATCCATAGGAATATACTTTATTAAATTACTGATTATCAATGTTAGATTTATGTAAAGAGTCTGCATGTGTGGCAATGTGTCTTGTAATATTTTGATAAAGTAGATTTTACTAATTATTTTTACTAAAGTAGTATCTACCTATGTTTTTTTTTCTTTAAGTAAAGTGGATAAGGTATTATTTATGGGATAAGGAAGGGTCACATGTAACTATACCATTTTCCCTTATGATTTCATCCTTATCCCTTCATTTGTGAGAGTCGGCCCTGCGTGGCTATAAATATTGTGCTTCAAGAAAAGGATGAAATAAGCCTTTGAGAGAGGGATCATTCTTCTTTTTTTCTTAATAATATTCTATCTTCCATGCTTCTCTATGTTCTTCCTTGTGTACTCATAACCCATAGGTCCCTTATGTTGTACTTCTATTTGGGAACATGACCTATTTTATGGTTATACATCCTATATGGTTGTAACCTGGGTATTAGAGGTAGGGTTGTAGCATAAAATTCATGAATTCTCACCATAGTGATGGCCACCTTATGTCCCTTTGATATCTATTTACTTTTTTTATGGATGTTTTATCTATGGTTACCTCCCTGTGAGGAACCTCCACATCAAAAATCTTGAGACTAAGTCCTTTTGCTTGTATTTTCATTATGGTCTATTTGTGAGTGGTGTTGTGAGTGAATATGTGGTGTAAGTTGAGGGGTTAAAGCTATCATTTCCATTTTTTAGGTGACCTAGAGAGTTTTGATACTAAGTATATCTCCATTATCCAAGTTTTATTTTCTACAGTGGATAAAAGATGTTGTTTTTGAGTCATGGAAGGTGTTTTTTGAGACATTACCTGAAGCTGTAGAGAGGGTGTTTCAAGTCAAGATTAACCCAGTAAGTCAAGAAAGGCCAGGAAAATTCCTCAAAGGATCCTTTGAAATCCTATTTCATTTTCTGCTACCACTCTTTAGGTAATCCTTTTCAAATATTTATCATTCATATTTTACAAATAAATGTTATTGGTGTCCATATAGTATTGTGCTACCAAGTTGGGTAGGTCCTTTTAACCATGGTTGATCATCACTTCTCTACTACATATTCCTCTCTCTTCTCTCCTTTTAAAGACCCTACTATAGATCCCACTTCTCCCACACCTTCACAAATTAACTCCCTTCCAAGTGATCTATCTGAATTCATTACTTATAAGTACCCAGATCATTTATACATCCATGTTCTCACTAACTTTGGGAATAATGGAAAGGATTGGGAATGATAACTGAGAATGAGAAACATACAACTTCATCTTCTCACTCATCTATTTCATGGTTATCTCCCCCATCTCCATATACTTCCAATTGGAGATATTTCTAATTAAAGGAATGACTAGTTAATAGATATGAGTATTTCATAATTTTAAATAAATAGATGTTATAAAAAAAATGAGAGATTGTATATGAGGTTTCTATCCCCCTAAAAATATCCAAATTATGGCTAGACTTATTCTTCCCAACCTTGGGTATTATCTAAAGATTATTTATCTCATAAAAAATATTCTTATAAAATACATCATGAAGATCATTGATAACAACAAGATGATGGATATAAGAAGAAAGAGTTACATACAACCATAGTTGAATAAAAGCTCGATGAATTGGAAGTACTCATAAAGGACGGAGTTAATAGTTGAAAAAGCCTCCTGATCCACTAAATCCTCTGAAATCATATGCATTATTAGTCCAAATTAGTTAAATTGATGCTAATTCATGTGATACTACCTATGTATCTAATATCTATAGACTTTATCCGATGGTGAAAGAATCAACACTCTAAGATCTGGAAAAATAATTTCCTTAGATGATTTCATTATCTCCTAAAGAAGATGCTAAAGATGAGACATCTCAACCTAACCCAAAATCTCTAGAAGAAGATAATATTAATGTCTCATATGACTAATAACTAATGTATTTTATCATGATAAATATTTATCAAAAGGTTCATATTATGATTCAATTCTTGAATAATATAAGACCAGTGATATGGAAGATATTGTTTCACCAGAACATCATTTGAAACCTCTATGCCAGACTCTATGAGAATAATACTTCACATAAGATTCCATATCAGGATGATAATACTAAGTAATATCTGAATGCATCTTACCCTGATAAATCTCTTTCATATAATGACTATCAATAAATAAGTCAAATAAGATACCATCAATGACTCTATTGAAATAGAGGCATCATCATATATGATTTTAAGGCCTCCTGATGATGAAAATATTCTTGTAGTTGGTAGTTCTCCTAAAAATCCCTTGAAGGTTTCTAAAAATATTTCCTCTATATAGAAAGGCATAAATTTTATGGTTATTCATATATATAATCATTCTTTCATGTCAAAATATTGTGAATCATAGAATGGTCCAACTCTTGAAGACCATGGAAAATAAGATTAAGATTGCATGGAAATATCTTGTCAGGCTCAGAATACTTTTGAAAATTTTGATGTTAATCAAACTCTATCACATTGACTTCAAGATGTTGAATATAATGAATATAATGGGGATTTCTATAAATATAAAATGGAGTTCTTTGATATTTATGTGGTTTCATCCATCATGAGACCAAAGTGTTTACTGGATGATTATGGGACATCATAATTCAAGACTTTCAACACTGCTAGTGGGGAGACCTTTGACATTCCAAAGGTCAGTAAACCAATTAACATTCAGCCTTTCCCTAAGAATATGATCAAGCATTGTTTTTATGGATCAGTCCTACCTACGAAATATTTTCTTATTGGTTTTAATATCTATTATTCACTAAATGAGATTTCATAGACTAGTAAGGGTCTTAGGTATGGTAACTATCTCTAGTCATGTATTACAATCCCAAATCTATTTCCAGTAGAAGTTTTGGGATTTAATAAAGAAGATGTTTTTGTGACATCTTTTCTTGAATCATACACTATTTACCCTGAGAATAATAATCATGTGTAGTGTTCTCTAAAAGTGGGTTATGAGTTTCAAGAGCTTCGACTTATTTTAGAAATAAAGTTCCCATGGGCTTGTAAAATATTTCATGTTAATAAGAAATCGTAAAATGCTTCCAATTATAGAAAAAAATACTATGCTATTAAATTGGTACAACAGAAACATGGTGGCCCCTAAGGAAATTAATAAAGAAAAGAGTTCAGACCATAACACTTTTCTGAAATTTTATGAACATAAAGACATTCCTCTTAAGGAACCTCCAAACAAGACATCGGGTTTTTTTCCTGATACATTTTCTCTTAATGGTATTTTTATGATTTATTTGGAAGAGAGTATCTTGTTTTGGGTATCCAACAAACTCTAACGTCCAAAGGAAATTTCTACTTCAATTTTCATGTTGTCACATAGTAATCATTTCTACTGGAAGAGCTTACTGGAAAATATATGCCACTGTCAAAATAAAGATCTCTCTTTGGATAATGTGATGAATAAATTTTATTTTTAAAGGGGAGAAAAAAATTGGAGACTAAAATTATTTTAAGAAAATTACTGGCCTATAATTATCATGCTTGTAAATTCCCTTAGAGTTTTATTATCTTCAATGATAAGAAATACTAAACTTGATGTTGCTCACTCACTCTCTCAAATGAGTTCAGTTGAATTTTCATTCCTGGATTCATATGATTATTAGACTGGTTATGATTATATACCATGTCACAACTTCATTTTTGGTTCTTCTTGATGGTTAGCAAGCTAACCCTTTTTGGTTAGGGGGAAGAGGATATATGTGAACCATATGTGCAACACATTTTTTATTCAGGGGGGAGCACATTTATGTGCTTCACATTTTTAATCAGTAAGAAGAGAACATGAATGTGTGTCATGCCTTTTTTCAAGGGGAGAGTTATCCAAACCGTGATATACTTGTATATATTATTTTTGGATCCTCTGAAATGAAAAGTGTACCTTGTCATGTTAGAGTTATAATTAATGTTGTGATATAATAATAGAGGCTGAAAAGATCTCTACGGATAGAAGAATTGTCTAGGAAGGAAGCCTATGTGTCATGGTGAATGTAACACCACAAGATTTTATGGTATGTATCTTTTTAAATTTAATCTCTTCAATGTCTTATATTGCACGCAACACGAAACTTAAATGAACCATAATAAACTATTAATATTATTATTTAAAATGAAATTATCTCTTAGTCGTTAAATTAGTGGGTATGAATAGGATTAACTAACTTATAAAAATATATTATTGAATTCATTGATTACCAATTAATTATAAATAAATATAAAAACTAATTTAATATAAAGGAAATGTTTTTATAAAAACTATTTAAATGTGCACAAATGTGTTTGATATCAATAAAATAAAAAATCACAAATTTTGGATTATATTAATGAAATATATATATATATATATATAATATTCAATATAATTTTTAACATTAATCCTATGTGTTTTGTGTACATGATATAAGAACAAATACAATTTTATGCATAAAAGATGTATTTTTATAAAAACGGTTTTACCACTCTTTGAGGATGCACTTATTTTAAATATGGTTTTTGACAATTTTATAAATTATATTTGAAAATATAATCTTCTTATTTTAAAGTGGAATATAAAATTTTAATTTGGATGAATTTTTTGTATTTTTCTGATAAGTTTCATGCTTTGATGAATAGTGATAAAATATTACATTTTAATTGAAAATATTTTTTCATCCAAATAATTTATAGTGTCAAATTATATTTTTAATTTGATTTAAACTATAATTAGATTAATTTTTTATAATTTAATCTTATTTAGGTCATTAGAATCAATTTCACATTGAATTTGAATATAAAAACATTTCAATCTTTTGAACGTTTTCACTTTAAAAACTTGTTTTATTATTCCGTCAATGGGATTAATTTTAAACTAATTTTATCCAATTATGTGTTTTGAATTTTGAAAAATGGATTCCATATTTTTAATAATAATATTCATATTTATTAAATCATTCCTTTTTATTTTTAGACAATATGAATAGTAACTTTAGTAATTATTTTAACTACCACGGTTGAGGGTAAATCGGCTAATTAAGGGTAAAAATAATATTATAAGTATTATAAAATTATCCTAACACTTGTCCTAATTTTATTGTACGAGTTTTTGTTAACCAAAATCATCATTGGGAAGATGTTATGGCCTCTTGGAGCCACTTGGATGACTTTAATCCTTTTTTAGTATTTTATTCTAAAGGAAGTCCAATATGTCACACTCATGTTTTTAATAAGTATTACATTTATTATATATAGTTATTCAGAAGATATATTTGACTATAAATAGTCATTTTAAATATAAAATATTTATCTTAATCATGGAAATTTATTTTTAATTTTTAGGAAATAAATAATTACCTTAAACCCTTACACAATGATGGTGTAGTAATTGTTTAATTAATATAAATATCAAATAAATGATATTAAAAATATTAAAATAAATATAATTTGATATAATTAATGTCATCCATGAATTTTATTGATTACATATACATATTATGGATGTATTAAAGTCTTTTTTTCGAAGGTATCTTCTGTATTTATATTTTTAAAAAATTCAAGTAATGAATAGTGTCAAAATTGACATTAAGGATATTTTAAAATAAATTATATTTTATTAAATGATATAAAATTCATAAAATTATAAACTCAATCTAAATGATTTTGATAAGGTTTAAAATATCATCCATGACTCATTTTTTGTTTTTTTTGATATTTTATAGTAACTATATTAACCTTTAATGAGTAAAAATCTAAGTTGTCACGGTAAGAGTTAAAGGGTTTAACTAAGGGTTAAAGACAAAATATAAAGGTAATAATGTGACCTAAACTTGTCTAAAAAATATTTTTTGAGATTATTTAGAACCATAATCATATTATATTTTAAATAAATCACTTTGGATCTATTTATAATTGAAAATTAATTTATATTAATTTAATATTTTGAAAGTTTTCAAAAATGCCCCTCACCTCAATTATAAAAGGGCACCTACTCCCTCACTTATTCACAACACTTTGATCCTTATATATCAACCAAAAACAGACCATTTCTCCTCTCAACTTCCCTCCCTTCATCCTATAATCCTTACTTTGGGAAGAAAACCAACCAAATAAGTCCTTTTGTGCAAATCAAAAGGAGATACCCAAAGAAAAGGTAACATTCGTCAACAAATATTTTTGTTTTATTTCTTACTTAAACCCCTTAAATTATTGTTATTTATTTTTTATATAATAACATCATCATCCTCAATATACTGATATGTTTTTATATTAATTTTTTTACCTACACTCACACACACTTTCATCAAATGGGATATACAATCATTATTCGTGTGTACGGCGGACTACCACCTCACAAACCGATGTCATTCATTCATCCATTTTCACCTTTAATGGTTGGTAATAATGTTGTAATTTCTATTTTTATATGATATATATGATATATATTATGTATTTATGCTTCTAGAATTATTATATAACACATACCTTCATGCTTTCCATTTTATGTAAATGTGATAACTTCGTTTGTGGACATGTGGACTATCGCCTCCTCAAAACAATGTGATTCATTAAAAATTTAGATGGAATTTTTTAAGGATGTATTTAGTGAATATGTATGATATATATAAAATAATAGTTCTATTGTAATTATATTTACTTTTTTCTATTAATATGATAAGAAAATGGAAACAATGTCCATGCGTACGTACGACTTACCGTCTCCATGAATGGTATATTTAATTATCTATTTCTAACTTTTATAGATTATTATAAATACATATATACTAAATATATATGATATTTATTTCATGGTTATCATTCTTGAGATGATGAAATCATGATATAATTAAGAGGATCAAAAATATAAAAAATCAAAACACATGCGAAAAATAAAGCAGTTATTACCCGAAACGTAACTTTAACATGAAATTGTTAATAAATGGGTAGTATAAATTCATAATTAAATAATATATGGTATTATAAAAATTAATATGGTTTTTTGATATATTTATAATAAACCTATATTTATTATACAGGATGTTTGAACGAGTATGATGAGAGTCAAGATATAAGGTAAGGGATTTTTGTCTCACTTTTATTTTTATGGGCCACATACCTTATACACTACTTGTTTCTTTTGTGTGGTGTATATACTTACCATGAATATATTTTATGATTAATATTCTAAATATTATGTTATTTTAATATCCATGTAATTTTATTTATTTCATGGGGCATATGATTCTAATGATTATAAAGTTGTAAGGGTTTATTTCACAATATCATTATTATTCAGGATTGTTTAAGTTTAAGTCTCTACTAGGGAACATTTTTCTTCCATGCCCGTGTTTTCTAAAAATGTTTTCAAATATTGTTTTATTATTATCCTACAAATTTTTAAAGTATCCATGTTCTACTTTTTAAAAAAAAATTGAAATGAATCTTTTTTCGTTTTCCAAATGAGATAATTGATGAATTTATCGACAAAAATACAGAAGGAATGTTTTTTTAAACTTATACAGCATGAACGGATTTTCCAACATAATGACACCTTAATGTCTTGAAGCTTCCTTTAAAATTTTAAAAGTTTCTTTTCAATGATATGTTTTCTTTTAATATCGTGTGTCCTTTTAAATCAATTATTTCAATGTAAGAAAGGGGTATTTCTCTCAAGAATTTTCAATGATTTTATTAGAGTATTTTCATCAATTTCAACATCCTTTATTGAATTATATACTTCATTAAGGTTGATTTATTATGATATCATCTACCATATTTTATTAAATGGTTTGTGATTACTTTGACTTTGGATGTGCTATTTTGATACCATTCACCATATTACTTGAAATGGTTTGTGATTATGTTTACTAATTGGGAAGTTATTTACATTTCATATGTATATGTTTTATATGTTTCACATCATTCATATGAGGAATGCATTGGACTTAGTAAGTGATGGTCAGGACCTGTTATATCCCATCGATTCATCGGTAGGTCTTATAAGACAAACCAAATATAGATTTGGTTGAGGCCTTACCCATTTATTTTTCAAATGTCTAGGCTGAGGTCTCGATGGTATGTTTCAGATGTCTAGAATTATGTATTCCATCATTGTGAGATTAGTTATTGATATTTCATGTGATTATTTGACTAGTATAATATTCATGGTTAAGTTTCCTAGACCATATGATTATTTAAATGGCATGTGTTTCAGTTATTTACCTTTTCATATTGTTTACATCATATTTACTCATAGATTCCGATGTACGCTTACCCTTATTGAGAATTTTATCTCACTGCTTTCATATGTTTCAATTTTTCCCTAGGATTAGATGAAGTATATTATAATTGATATGTGGGGTTACACAAAGGGGAAATAATGGAAAACTCAATGAAACTCTTTTTGTATTTTATGTCTTAAAATGTAATGTGGATTTCAAGTATGTATCTTGTTTTCCAAGACTACTAAACTATTCAGTCTCTTGAGATGTGATTCCTTGTATCTTATGCCAATTTAATAAAGTAATACACCAACTATGGGCTATTAGGGTTGTGTTCGTTACACTGAAGATTATCTAAGAAGTTGTGAACAGTTATGTGAAAAGGGAATGCTTAACTATGAAGTAACATGGTGATGTATATCTGAAACAGTAAATACACTACTTTAAAGTATATGCTTTTCTGGGAAGTGAAGTATGGCCCACGACCTAATGAGAAAATCTTAGTGTAAAATATTTCCATGCCAGATAACCAAGAGTTATAATATTAATGGCGTGATAAAGGAGATGCTTATCAAGGAATCTATATGTGTAACATGTGGAGATCATCTAGAGATTCTTATCTAGGAATCTATATATGTGACATCCATCTGAAGATGCTTATCTAGGAAGCTGCACATGGACCATGTGGTGGCCAACTTGTGAAGCACCATGTCAGAGATAATAATGTGTGTGAATCAATTGGTGATGGAGCTACCTGTCAGCATTGGAGCATGGACCATGATGTGAATGGACCAGCTGGCGACAGATCATTATTGAAGTAAGGACCATCCAAAGGAATCTACTTTATTAAAGTAGTGGTTTCCTATGTCATCTTTATATAAAGAGTCTGTGTGGTGGTGGCATGTCCCGTAAGCTTTTAATAAAGTATATTTTACTAAATTTTATTTATTAAAAAGGTAGACATCGGTGTTTGATTTGAATTTAACTAAATTATATAGTTTACGCATAATGGGATAAAGAAGGGGCACATGGCACTCTACCATTGGCCTTTAGGATTGCATCCTCATCCCTTCGTCTGTGAGATTCGGCCCTGCGTGACTATAAATATTGGACTCTGGGTAGAGGATGAACTAAACCTTTAGGTGATGAATCCTTTAGCCCTTCTATCTTAATTATATTTTCTCGTTCATACATATTTGTGTTCTTCGTGTTCCTTTTGATCCCATAACCCATAGGTCCCATGTGTTGTACTTCTGTTTGTGCACATAACATCCTTAAAGGTTGTACCTCCTGTATAGTTGTAAAAATCTCTTGACTTTTACATGATGATCCACAAGTTATCCACCATGTGGTCCATTAATATTTTCTAGGATAAGAATCTTTGTATGGCCTCCATGTATCTAGATTATTGGATAAGATTTTATGGATGGTCACCACATGTTTTTCATGTAGCTTCCTTGATAACTATCTTCTTGTTTATATCACACCATTATTATAACTCTGACATGATGAGGCATGTTATTATTTTCAAAGGGTCCACACATAACATATGTACATTTCCTCATTATCATAACTTCTCTTCTTGGTCAAAAATGCATATCACATGAGCATTTTCTCTTCCCCCTAGTCAAAAAAGAGGTTATGTGCACAAACGAAAGTATAGCGTAAGGGACTTGTGGGTTATGGGATCACAATTAAGAAGACAAATAAGTATTTAAGTGAGAGTATTTTTAATATGTAAGGGTAAAGGATTCTTCTCCCAAAGTTTGATCTTATCCACTTCCCAAATTATAATATTTATAGTTACGCAAGGCCGACACAAGGAGATAAGGTAATCCTATCAGGACAATGTCCTAGAACCATGTGCCCAACCTTATCACCCCACACCATGACATAAAGCAGATAGACCCACCTAATTTTCTTTAACTCTAATCATACAACGACGACCACTGCTTTTAGTAAAACAACTTTATCAAAAACTAATTTACCAAATCATACATCACATGCCACCACACACCAATCCAGACAGCAACACCTAATTTAACTGAGACAATGGTAGAAACTAATTTAATAAAGAAAAAATAATAAATTTACTTTATCAAATATTACAATGCAATCCATGACACCACATAGAACAAAACACTCCAATGCATGGTCCATGCTCCAATAATGTTATGTCGCCAACTAGGCCTATGCAGTCACGGTTCATTTTCTAATTCTGAAAAGCTACTCTGCTACCACCTGGTCCACATGTGTTATTGACTCTGACATGATGTTTCACAAGTTGGATGACACATGGTTCTTGCATATCTTTATGGATAAGCATCTTTGGATGGTCTCCATGTATTTAGCTTCCTATATAAGCATCTTTGTATGGTCACCGCATGTTTTACATGTAACTTCATTGATAAGAATTTTTTGATTTATATCACACCATTGTTATAACTCTTACATGATGGAGAACAATTTTCTTTTATGAGGGTTCACACATAATATATGTGCATGTCCCGGTTATCATAACTCCCCCATATCAATAATGTGAACATGTGCATGTTCCCTTCACCCTGATTAAAAAATTTAAAGCACATAAATGTGCTCCTCCCCCTAACCAAAAAGGCATTGCACATATGTTTTATGTATGCCCTATTACCCCTGACCAAAAAGTTTTAGCTTGCGAACCATCAATCAAATCCATAGTCTAAATTGTAATTTGGGCCATAGACATGATCAATCCATAAATCATGTGAATAAGATAATGGAGATCTTGATGGGTTGAGGTGACATATAGGGTGATAGGGATGCTTAATGTCCCAGTCATACTAGAGGATAGAATCATCAAGTGCGTCCTGGATCTTTATGGAATATGGAGATGGAAGAATCTCTTCAAGATCATGGTGCCAATAAATTTTGATCTAATATAAAAAAACATGAGGTAATTATTTTGTGATGAACATGATTATATTGGTAGAGTTGGATAATGTCCTTAACTAGATCCCTATCCATAATCATTCTAATTTTGAGAAGTCATTCTTTATAGTGAGTATGTTTCACAAGTTCATCCTTTGAAAAGATGATATGTTTGTCAATTCTAAAGAGTATGATAATCTCTTCAATTTATGATGGTGGTATTTCAATAATATCTTTGAACTATAAAACTTTATTCCAAAAATACTTGTCCCCAAACACCAAGAACCACCTGAGGAGGTTCGTCTCTTTTCAGATATAGTTGTCTACATATAATTCTTGGCAGATATGGTCTCTATTAAAAATGATTCCAATGTAATGTTCAACAGCCATCTTACTGAATAATTGGAAAACCTCATCTAGAAGACAATGGTAGAACTGTTTATTGATTCCAAGAATAGTGAGATGAGTATAGAAATTATGTATCGGGACTTCTTATAGTGGACCGTCATAGATCCCATACCTTTTGATATAAGCTAGCTATTGAGATTTAAAATCCTCGTGGATTTCATCTTCTTTATGTTTACCCATAACCTCACAAAGGATCTCCAAAGTAAGATCTTGAATTCTTTTTTGTAAGATATTTTTTCTTGCTAGATGAGCCCACCATATTGATTTCATATGGGAGGGGATCTATTATTGTTATTTCACCCCCAAGTGGCTCATCCTCAGCTAATGCTAACATAATTTTTTCATTTGGATCATCATCAAGAGAGAACAAACCCTCGACATTATCTTCATCAATATCTTAAATTTTATAGAGTTGGTTGATGTGTTTAACACTTCCCTTAGGATTTGGAAATTATTTGAAGAAATTTCTCTTCTCGACGCAGGTGTAACATCTAGTTGAATTCTTTGTTCCTGTACAAGTTTTCTTTTGAAAGAACTTCCACTTCTTTTTTCTCTATAAAAATAGGATGTAGGCTTACTTGATAATGGATGGGATTTGGCACAACCAGTGCATGAGGGCTATTTTCCACATTTGATCTTAAGATTTGGCCTATTGTAATCACGCTGAAGTTTCTCATCATCTTCATTCATTTTTCAGAGGAATATTTTTTGGTTATAGATTTCATCTAAATCGGTGAGAGAATTTATAAACTCAACAATAGATACCTATAATGATTTCATTTGTTTCATCTTTAGAAGAGCCACAGTTTTCGCTCCAAGTGGGTCTGGAAAAGAGTTAAGATGTGATTTTTTGAGATTGAAAATGTTAATGCAACCCAAAGAATAGTACCTTTTGGGAATCTAGTTATAATTTTGTTGAAAATATTTCCTTTTAAATGGGAAACATTTCATTTATAGATATTCTTCATGAACCTGGAATATGTAACGATCCCAACTTTCAATTCTTTACAAACCTAGAAGGTGTAATGATACCAAATTTCAAGAAATTATTTTTGAATCATCGAAATCAATGCGTCAATTGAAGATAGATTTTTAACTTTGAGTTTTTAGTAATCTCTAAAGAAGATCCACCATAATCACAGTCTTCCATTAAGTCTAGTAACAAATTTGGTGATGATTGAGGTTAGTGTTACCTTAGGTTGGAGTAACTCAGTAGTAAACTAGGCATGTATTTCAAATGTCTTATCCCACCATTGTGATGGAGGAATATGGTCTATAGAGAATGTGATATGAGAGTCAATTGTTGTCTTATTGGAAACAAAATCATTGGGAGGGATCTCATTGGGCTCATCCACCTCAAGGCTATCTGTAGAATCATCCATAAGGACAACATCAACTTGTTATTCTTTGCCAATTGAATCATCTATAGATATTGTATCAATCTTCTTTTCTTCTATCATGAGTCCAAGAATGGAAATATTTTCTTCGTCTAAATCAGCAACTTGATCCCACAAGGATGTGTTAGGCTTTTCAAGTAAATCCTTCTTTCTAGGATTCTATTGGGATTATTGAAGAAAGAACTCACTGATGGGGTTCATCACCATATGTTGGGATGGAGGTGGAGGAGGTGATAGTGATCGAGCATAATTCCTTAGTAGGGGTGATAAAGAACTCTCATGCTTTGGAAGTTTATCTTTATAAGGCTCTATGGATGGTCTTGGGTATAGATTTGGTTTTAGTAAAAAGGTTTCACTATTGAAAGGGTTTGGTCCATTTTAGGAGAAGGTAGGTAATGGGTGTGAATAATTAGGGAAATTTAACAGGTAAGATGGTTGAGGGTTTTGATAAGGGTTTTACTGGGGTTGATTTTGGATGGAGCATAGTTGGGGTTTCATATATTTGATCTCAAATTATTTCTTAAAAAGGATTGGATAATTGATGTGGGTTTCTTGGGAAAGTTGAATGGGCTCATGATGCAAGGAATTTATTTTTTACTACAATTCTGTCTGAGGAGACTAGAATCAATTGATAATGATCTCATACCTTTGAAGAGTTAAGCCTGACTCTCAACAATCTCTTGTAAGATCTTGTTCTGTGTCGAAGAATTTTCAAGTTTCCAATTCAATGTGTCTTTAGCTGGTGTGAGGATACGAGTCATCCCATTAGATTGATGTTTTGTTAGAATTTTTATCTTCCATGAGTGACTATAGTTATCCCATTCAAATTTTAGATCCAGAAAATCATTTGAATGGAACATGTTTATCTCCATAGGTGAGATCCCAATTATAGGATCCTCGGCTTTGTATCTTTCTTTCAGATATCTTTGAGAGGTTTGATGGTCTTCCTCCAACATTTTCTTCTCAAATGTCATCTCCCGAATATGATTATCATCACATAGATGATGTTTAACCAGTATATGTAGCTTCCAATTTATGAGGAAAAGTTGTTGCATTAAAGCATACTCAGATCTGTTGTTGTTATCTTGGTATGTCTTCAGTGAAAAGGATTTCCTATCAGGAGGATATGGAGGTATGGGTGTTGATCTTGGAGAATCTAAATATAGAGAGAGGAGATGGATAAGAATGTCAATATGAGCTAGCATGATTCTTATTCATCATTCTTATTTCTAATCATTTCTTTCCATTATTCCTGTAATTAGAGGGAATGTGGATGTAAGGATGGTCTAGATATTCATAAGCAATAAACTGAAGCAAGTCGTTGTGAAAGGAGTTCATTTGTGAAAGTTTGTGAGAAGAGGAATTTGCAGTAGAGAATTTAGAGGGAGAAAAGAGAGGAATATTGAGTAGTGAAGTGTTGATCACCCATGGTTAAAAGGCCCTCCCCACCTTGGTGATAGCACACCATCTAAAGATTTGCAAAGAATTACTTAGAGAGTGGTAGCAAGAAATGAATTGGGATTGCAAAGGTTCCTTTGAGGACTTTTCTAGGGATTTCTTGAATTATTGGTCTAATCTTGACTCGGAACACCCTCTTTGCAGCTTCAGGTAATGTCTCAAAAAATATCTTATGTGGCTTCAACAACGGCAACTTTTATCCACTGTAGAAACTGGAACACATACAAGGGATAGATCTTTTGTACCGTAGCTCTCCAGGTCACCTCATGGATGGGAATGAAGGATTTAGCCCCTGACTTACACCCCAGATGCCCTCGTGACACTGTTCGTAGAGAGACCACAATGGAAACCCAAACAGAAGGACTTCTGGTCTCAAGATTTCTGATGTGGGGGTTCCTCATAGGGAGGCAATCGCAGAGCATACTTTCCATCAACCAGGTGTAGAGATATCAAGGGGTCGAGAGGTGGTTTCACCTACGGTGAGAAGGCACGAAGTTTATACTGCATCCATGCCTATAATACAACGGTTACAACCACGTAGGAGGTACAACCACAAAGGAGGTTATATGCACAAATTAAAGTACAACGTTAGAGACCTTTGGGTTATGGACTCATAAGGAAGAACACGAAGAACACAGAGAAGTGTGAAAGAGGGGATATTATTAAGACATAAGGGCATAAGGATTCCTCTCCCAAAGCTTGAGTCTATCCTCTGCCCGGAGTACAATATTTATAGTTACGCGAGGCAAGGTAATCCTGCCAGACCAATGGCTTAACGTCATGTGTCTCAACCTTATCTCCACACACCATGACATAAAGTAGACTGACCCACCTACTTTGCTTCGGCACCAAATGTACAACGATGGCCACTGGTTTCAGTAAAGTAGTGGCCAATGGCCACTGGTTTCAGTAAAGTAGTGGCCAATGGCCACTGGTTTCAGTGCACACCGATCCAGACAGTGACACCTATTTTAACAGAGACAACGGTGATCACTACTTTAATAAAACAGCTTTAGTAAAGTTGCTTTATCAAAGCATACATGCTATGTCGCTAGCTAACTCCACGCACATCACAGTCTGTGCTCCGATGTTGATAGGCTACTCCACCACCACCTTGTCCACATGCATTATTGACTCTAACATGATGCTCTGTAAGTTGGACATCACATTGTCCTTATGTGGCTTCTTGGATAAGCATCTTCATATGGCCGCTGTGTATGTAGCTTCTTGGATAAGCATCTATTGATGGCTGCCACGTGTTCCGCATGTAGCTTCCTTGGTAAGCATCTTCTTATTTATATCATGTCATTATTATAACTCTGACATAACTGAGCACACTTGTCGTGTCTTCGAGTCCACACATTATGTATGTACATGTCCTGGTTATCATAACTCTTCCCTCATGTTTTGCAAGAGGTCTCCTTTCACTTATGGAATAAAGATTAATTTTAGTATAAAGTGTTTGTCCAAAATTTAAAGGGGTTTATATGATAATATTATCCAAGAGTTTAGATGGATTCAGAGAGTTGTAAAATTTTGCATAAAATCAGAGAAGTTTTAGTGCAAGTGAAAAATTGTCGGATTCGTACACTAAAGCATAAACCACAACAGTGAGATACACCACTCCATGGTTCATGTTATGTTGTGGTTCTTGATACTACGATGTGGTGTTCATGATGATCGGTATTGGATATCGATCGATCAACTCTTCAACAATGATTATCATATTGCTTCGACTTATGAAATGCCAGGTGATGAGATATAGATGGTTCGTTGATTGCCAAAGGAGTTTCACAATCACATTACAATTGAAATGGTCATAATGGGAATGCAAAGTAACCTTTGGAAAATCCCATGCTTTTATTGCTTAATGTGGCTATTTGTGAGTAAGGTTAGTAGTGGATTTGAGACCAAAGGTGAAGGTTTGGTAAATATGGCCTAAAAATCTTTCTACAACTCTAGTTCTATACACTGAGCATGACACTTGGAGTGATAGATAAGATTTTCTATTACTATAGCAGAAAACTGTAGCAATTGTCAACATATTTAGGAGTATTGAGAAACTTAGAAATTGCCAATAAATATTGAAACCAATGTTGATCAAAAAGATTGATGGGAAGTATTCTAAAATGATTGTGTGTGTTGTCAATTGGTTCTAATGGATGGAATATGGCTATAATGAAGGTTGCAAGAAGTTCGGTAAATGATTCGATGAAAAAAAAACACATCATCATATTTGCCAACATGTTGTAGTTATTTTTGTGGAGATTTTGAAGAATTGTGTTAGGAGACAATGAATATATCATGCCGCAGTGAAAATTTACTACACCGTGACAACGGAAATTAATGCAGAAACAAGTGCACAATGAATAAGACTCACCACAACCCTCTCCACTAGATAAAAAACACTGTCAAGCCAATAACTAAGCGTAAGTGAGATCCACAGCCAGCGCCAGGCATATAACGACAAAAACAAGCTATACAGATTCATCCAAGAAAATCTTCAAAAAATTATTAGTGAGACGATCCACAGCATGGTCGGGCAATGGATGTTCCAATTTTGCAGTTTCAGTATGGGAATTTGTCCAGCTGTGCTGCTCATCACAAGGCAGATGCATGCTGTCAGCATTAGTCAACATAAACAACAATCCGCCATGTTTGCCTTATTTTTTACACACATATACAGAGAGGGCTATGTGACATGATTTCATCACGAGATTAACAAAGTCGGGCATCTTAAATGGAACTAATACTGGCAGCAGTTGCAGTACACTCAGAGAGCCAGAGATCTATGTGTTCCAGGATTCGTTGCCTTGCTTTGCGTACGCCTTCAGAGTCGCTGCAATTTTTAGCGTCACCTACAACGAAAACGCCAAATAGCAGCACAGAACGGATTTATTAAGATGATCCCTGTGACTTCTAGGGGATAAAAGTTCAGTACCTTCAATGTTTAAAGGTGCCTGCGGACACCCTCGCATATCAACTCCATGACCACAATTTCCACAAGATATCACATAGGATGGCACTGCAATTTTTCAACAAAAAAATGAGTACCCAAACAAGATAAAATCACATGCAATAACATCATGACTTATGCATATAGGTTTTAACAGATGCATCATGACATCTCACTTACTCAACATCGCCATAAAAAATAAAATAAAATAAAAATAAAAAAAACTTATTACTGGGAGAGTAAATGGATACTCACTTTGCTTGGATGAAATTTGTTTTGATGCACGTCGCCACGGATCTTGTGAACCATTAATAAACACTATTCTGGAACCCTGCAGCTTTGCGCCACCATAATATAGATTTGTGGCATCAACATCTGGATAAATGCCCTCTCCAAAGACGTTCTTGCAGAGATCCAAATGATATCTGTAGCATATGACAAACAAATGTGCACCAATCTCGAACATGACAAGGTAACTCCTTCCCATCAGATAGGAAGGGTTGTTGTGGAAATTGTATTTCTACATATGTATGAAGAAATCTTTTATCTAAGGGGGTTCTTATTTCCACAAATGTTACTTATTGTGACAATCATGAAGAACTTTATGATAATTCTGTATCTTTTGAGTTGTTTTGTTGGATGGGTCACTCAATATCTTTGGTCGCTACCCAGATCGGATTAAATAAATGGGATCACAGCATGAACCATGGGCAGAAAGTAACATAAGATGTTGCCAAACCTATAACAGCTTAGTTTCCAATAAATTCGCAATGCATGCATAAATGCATGATAATGGAGATACACGGAGCAGAATAAGAAAAGGTGGGTAGTGACATACTTTGTGTCAATCTTCGTGGAACGAATGCTATCATTTAAAGGTGCCACCTGGAAATATGCAAACTCCGTACACACTTGAAACCACCACAACCGGTCAGAACGATCTTCACTTGAACTAGTAATTTTCAAATATTCTTGATTATATGATTGAACATCGGCTCCATAGCTTCCCAGATAGTACTCTTTTAAATAAGCAGCATATGAGTCCTGCATGATAGATAAGCCATTACAATCAGTTCAAAACCCTGTGTTAACAATCACTGTTCATAGAAAAAATGCCACCAGGCCCATCGGTTGAGAAAAAATGTTAAGGGAGTCGTCAAAAAAAAAAACAGAAACAATGCCTACACATTATGCTTTGCAGATGATTTTCTTAAATAACTGATCCCGAGTATGGACAAGCTAAGAAAGACTACAAACTGAGTATTCAAAGCGCATAAGCCCGTCATCAAATGAAATGAAACAGAAAAAAAAAAGAAAAAAGATTCATGCAGCCAGCCCCAGATAGTTGAAATTAAGGCCAAACAGAGTATTACACATAAAGAAGAGCTAACAGTAGTGGCCAAATAAGAGGTGCATACCACCAAATCACGTCCATCCTTCTTAGCCTGAACAAGTGGTGAACAAAGCTTGTCAGGATTACCATACTGAATCTGCAAAATTCACGAACACATCACCAGCCATGAAAAAGTTGGCATTGTAACAAGTTTTTTCAAATGTAACCCAGTTTCAATAGACTTTATAAAAGTTAAGATAAAATTGAAATTTGTACAAAACAAGATCATAATGCAAAAAAAGCCTAAAACAAACACCGCAACACCGAAAATAATAACTGCTTACCGCTGCAACTGCGGCATCTGCCAGAAAATACAGGAAATCCATGTCATTCTTGAGCTGGACAGGCACAAATAATCACAACAGAAACAAAGAAACTCGTCAAAAAAAGCCAAAAGCAAAATGACAGCAATGTGATGCACAGAAACCCAAAAAACTACCCTACATATTTGGCAAAAACATGCATGGTTGCATGTGGTTTCATGTTGAAGAGCCTGTGAGGAGATTTACCTTTGGGGAGATCGAAGAAACATTTTCAAATGGTATAATTTTTCTTTACACCGAGTGATGGAGTTCCCTCACAAACATTACTTTATCCACCATGATGTGAATAGACCATGCCATGGTGAAGCTCAAGAGAAAATGGCTGAGAACACTCGTGGCCGAGTGATGAGGTTTGGTGAAGCTACTGCCTGAAGCAGGCGAACCATACCATATGGTTACAGCATTGGTGAAGCTCCTGTCCAAAACTAAGAGGAGAGGCGTTCACGTCAAGGTCCAAAGGAGGCTCGGTGGAGTCAGTGTCCAAAACAGCTTGGACAGACCCAACACGCCATGGAAGCTTGTCGTGATTGAGGAATGCAATGCATGAGGTTCTATCTGAAACAGGGAGAACAGAAGAAACACACCGTAACGCAGGACGCTTCGAAGAATGTGGACCATGGTAATGAAGTCGTTTGCCTGGAGTTTTCAGCTTGATATCTGAAGTAGAAGAAACTCACCATGGAGAGAAAAAACACATTGCGGTGTCATTAGGGAAACCGCAAGATCTTTGAAAATGACATGCAGATTTTGTGGAGATGAGAAGATTTCACATCGTGATTTTTTGATCAGCTTTGATCAAAGACAACCAAGCTGTGGTCTGAATGTGTCTGCTTAAAAATTGAAATAGACAGCTACCAATATAGAGCTTTCCTGAGAGTAAGAACAAGTGCATACATCATTGGTTCTTTCAAAGCACTTCTGGAGAACAAATATCATTCCTTTTAAAAAATTGAAAAAGGTCTCCCCATTTTTGATAGGGTGAATTATTAGATCTGGAAGAACAGGATGCAATCTCATATTACATCTCTTGGGATTGACGTTCATGCTGCTGCGATTTATGGTATTCAAATCAGTGATCCAAAAGAAATGGATTTGGCTGAATCTGGTAGGAAGATATTGAATGGTGATGATAAGACGCAGAATACTTTGTCTGGAGCTCTTTCAAATCAGATTTATAGGAAAGTAATGGGATGTCCATCTTCCAAAGCTATGTGGAAAAAACGGTTCAGCATCTATGAAAGGAACAGTAAAGTGAAGAAATCAAAATTACAAGTTTGGGGCAATCAACATTTATATTTCATTGTCAACATTGATATTTGATTGTCAACATTGATATTTGGTGGATGAAGATTTTTTTAAAAGGTGTGGAAATATTTGAGAATTTGAGAAAAATGAAGTTGCTGCATAAGGATTCTAAAGCCGTGCAAGTGAGATATCAACAGGTTATGTAAGGATGAAGATTTGTTGCATAAGTGTTGCATAAAAGGTTAACTAGCTGTGCAGGTGATGTTGTGAATTTGAACTGGCTACGTAAGGATGAAGCCCCAAGTTTCAGAAATCAACCAGTCGTGTAAGGATGAAGATTTGATGCGCAAATGGTGCATAAAAGGTTAGGTTAACTGGAAGTGTGAGTGATATTGTAGATTTGAACTGGCAGCGTAAGATTGAAATCACGAAAGAGTAGTTGTGAATGTGAGACTCGGATTTTGAACTGGATACATAAGTTTGAAGGAACAAAAGAGTAGTTGCATATGTGAGACTCGAATTTTGAATTGTCTGCATAAGTGTCGGAGATGCGGAGGTAATGCTGCGTAAAATTAAACTGGGTTTTTCAAAGCTCGTTTAAGTGAGATTTGGAGTTGTAAATCTCACTTAAATCAGATTTGGTTTAAATGCCGAAGATTTATGGTAGTTTAAATGAAAAAAATTATTTCCAAAGCCTGGAGATTAATGCTGCAAGACCCATGGAGGATTTCGAACGGAAAATCAGATTTGGTTTTAATGGTGATTTTATTTTTCATTTCTTTGGAAAATATTAAACAAAACATAATACGAATCTTGGGAAGAAGAAAGCAGGGATTTTATTTGACATATCTGGTAAAGGGGTAGAAGACGAGTAGAGAGAATTGGTGATCGGCATTTTCCTAAATATCAGGATTTCGGAATCTGAAGAACCGTGAACATGAAGTTCATTGTGCTGTTGTGGTGAAGAAAAAAACACCCCTTCTGTATTGGTGCTGAGTCTGAAATTGTTCATGATCATTCTTTGGTCAGTGAGTCAAACTGTTTTCGTCATACTCAACACATTGCAAGAAGAGGGGATCACTCTTTGGAAAGAAGTGTGCAAGCCCAAAATCTGTAATGGCAGTGAACCTTGGTTCAGAGTGCCCTTGTCAAAATCTTGCAATCACAACATCAGTGAGATAGTATATAATTCGTACACCAGCACCCTACTGTGTGTATGCTCCTTGGATAACCCATTTGGGTGAACTAAGTAAACATGGTGTGCTATTTGTGCTTTCTATTTTACTTTTCTTGATTGATGTTGTGCATGAGAATTATGTGTGACGGGAGATTTTTTATGTGTTTCTTCTGACAGGGAAACAAGATCTGTCATAAAAGAAATATGTTTGTGAGAAACCTTGATACCCTGATTCACCTCTCTCAGGATATCCTGATGGGACCTTGGAACTAATAAGTGATATCAGAGACAAAATGTTGAAGCTTGATTAATCTATCACAGGCGGCAGTTGCAGACATGGAAAATTCTGTTAATGCTAAAGGTGTTCCAATTTTTGATAGGCTGAATTGTCAGATTTGAAAGAACATGATGAAATCTCTCTTAGATCTCTTGCGCTTGATGTTCATGCTATTGCGACCTATCGTATTCAAATCAATGATCTAAAAGAACTGGCTTAGATTGAATCTGATATAAGAATGTTGAATGTTGATACTAAGGCATAAAATGCTTTGTCTAGAGTGTTTAATGTTGGGCTTCCATTTAAACCACATCACATAGAGTAACATTTGGATACACACCATGATGCTAGCAATACAGCCTGGAAATAAAATTTCAGGAGGGGCAAAAAAAATTCCATGGGGTGGGCAGTTGGTTGTAGGCCACGGGGAGGTGGAGGAAGTAGTTTTAGGAGAGAGAATATGGGATATTAAATGGGGCTGTTGGCAGCAGTTGAGGGGGACCAATATTCTTGTTTTGGCTTCAGTTTAGGTTGTTGAGGAGGTTCCGGACTTGGCCATGGGGAGCTTCTGATAGAACCCAGGACTGACTAATTGTAATGAAGTATGAAGGAACCAGAATTACATGTGGAGGAAGAAGAACAATCGGAAGACTCTGAGAGAGCACTTGCTCCTCGCCCAAGCCCGCAGGCCGCTTTCCAAGCCAAATGGCCAAACTCACAATATTATCCCCTTCCTCTTATTTCCCCCCTGCCTTATATAACAGTCTCGACCCTACCCATGGGTCCAGAACCTTCTTCCTAACAGAATAACAAACTCACCCTCTAAAGACCCATTTACCCCTTATTACATATTATGCCCAGTCGTGGTCTCTATCAGCTTCCCAGGGGAGTTTTTTTCTCTCTATTTCTTCTTCCTCCTCTGGTAATTCAGGTTCCTCGCAACTTCGATAAATACTAAGAGCCCAATCAAGGTGGACTGTTGGTGTGAGGGACCTATCAACTGGTCCGATCTGCCGGAATAGTCACCCACCGAAGCAGGAGACAAGGCATCAAACTCACTTCAGAGGGATGGAGCAGAGAATGGGGTGCATTGAAGTTGCGATCTCTAAGTTGGCCATGACGGTGGATAATTTCATGCAGTGCTGGGATCTGGAAAAGCATAAACAAGCAGAATTTCAGAAAAACCTCACATACCAGGTGCGTCGCCCGGGGAAGATGTCACGACAAGAGGAGCAGCCTTCACTGACGACAGAGATGACAGAGACGCACACAGAGGAGACTTGTAACAACCCAGAATTCTATCGATGAAATTCTCATTCTTATAATTATGTTATATAGTATAAATCACATAAACATCACATAGAGAACAAAATACTAACTTTACAAATGAAGAATGAATGAAATAAAAGGTATTTATATAAATTAAGAAACTTATACCAACGGAATAGTAACTTGACCATTGGAATAGTAATGTGACCATTAGAAATTGTAAACCACCCAATAGAATAGTAACTTCACCTATGAAAGTATAAATAAAATTTAGGTATATTATAAATGAAAATATAATATATTTATATCATGAAATAAGTAAATAAATGTTTTAATAACGATAAATTAAGTTAGTATTTTTATGAACCTAAATGTTTATTTACAATTTTATAATTAATATAATGATTTAATAGGAAATTTATTTTAATAAAATAGATTAATAAATTAATATTTTGTTGTCTGGTGATAAGATAATTTTATGAGACCTTAATTAATTTTTCAAAGTGTTATAAAATCGGTTATCATATTAAAATCAGTATTTTTCGAGTAAATGGTAATTTTAATTAAAAAAATCTCATATTTAGATAATCATTTTCATAAAATAGAGCTCATTTTTGAAATCTACACGTCGAAAAATGATAGGGTGGATTTTTCTAAAATAGTTGAATTTTTTATGAATAGTGAAATACGGTAATTTACGTTATTTAACAAATACATGAATTAGTGAGTCATGAGTGATGTATGACTGATGTAAACCCATCATCTCGAACTCTCTTTCATTACTTAATTAAACTATTAACAGTCTTGAACCGAAATAATAAATAAATAGATAAAATAACCAAAAAACATTTCTCTCCTCCACTATAAATATCACCTCTCACCACCTCTCCTTCTCACACCTTCTAACTCTTGGAGCTTGCTTACATTCTGCTCAATCATCTTCCCAAGTCTCTCCCCCATGACCAAGAATCTTTGGTTTCAACAAAATACCAAACTCAATTGCTCTAAAGCTCTCAAGGAGAAGAAGTTCAAGAGGTAAAATCATGTTTCGTTTTCTTTTAATTTCTTTTCAATTTCTTTTCTTTTTTTATTTTCTCTCTACCTCCCCTTATCCAAAGTGACATGATAATTCCAATATTTTATATATACTAGAATGTAATTGTGTTGATTGAATATCCGTCATCAAACCTCTTCTCCTCTTCCTTAAAATCTAAAAATGAAACCATCGTCTGTGATGTGTCGATTTACCGTCATCGTAGCTGATACATTTTCATTTATCAGCTTCGAGACTGGTCATAAAATCATTATAATGGTTAAACCAGATTGTAAAATGTATATTACCACTTATTTAGTGTTCTGGAACCTGTATATATATATGTAATATTAAATAATAAAACAAAAACGGTTTGTGATGATCAAAAAGACGCCAAAATAATTAAAGTGAACCAATCATGAAAACCAAGGAAATGAAGACTCCCGAACGACAAAATTGAATCTTTGTAACTCGTCAAAAAAGTCATAAATGAACTTAATAAAATTATACTAAATCAAATACATGTTGAAGAAGTTCTGAATTAAATTATTAATAAATCTAATTTTATTATCCAGGACATTAAGTACAAGTGCAAAACACTTTCGGACATAAGGTAGAAGATTATCTCTGAACCTCTATTTTTCACTTGGGTTACGATTTCTCACTCTTTACCCCAATGTAATTCTTAATTCTTTTTATGTAATCCTCCTACATTTTGTGTGTATGTTCCAAGCATATGTTCCTAGGTCAATTCTTCGGGGAAATACATGTTTTTATAAGGTTTCATTCTCAATTCCTCTCAATAAGTAAGCCCGATTAAAGATAACTTCTCAATTTCTTATTTATTTTCAAGTACCATCCATAATCTGTTTTAAGACCCCATTATTCTTCTAAAATTAATCATTTTATCATGAAAATCTATCTTGGTTCATTTCTGGTTTTATATAAAAGATTATGTCTTTTCCGCTTTAAATGCTCTGTTGTTGAGAAAACAAATTTGAAACGAGGAAAAACTAGAATAACAGAGAGAGATGAATAGAAAAAGGAAAACAAATTTCTATTGATGATCACACTTCTTCCTCTCTATCAGCGGATTTCCTTCCTCCAAATCACAAAACATTAGAGGGGGGTTGCACTGCCTTTTATAGGCAGTGCAGAAAGGGTTTGGTGGGGGTGGGCAGCCCACCCCCGTTGAAATGTTATGCAGCCACCGGCTGCCTAACACTCCCCCTTAGGATGCACACCCCTACCAATTTCATACGTGTTTTGTTACTGCCTCATTAAAAAACTTTTTCTGGAAAATCCAGTGGGATAAAAAACAAAATAAGGAAAAGAGTGCAGTCACATAGACTCCCCCTGAAAGTTACATTAAATTACAAATTTTATAATCTACGCATCCCTATATTATGTACAAACTTTCTAAAGATGATGACATTTGGTAGTGCCTTTGTAAATATATTTGCAACGTTGTCGTTGGATCGAACATATTGCATGTTGATATCTCTGTTCTTCATTAACTCTTGTGTGAAGGAGAAAAATTTCGGTGGTATGTGTTTTGTCCGATCATTCTGAATGAAGTCTTCCTTTAATTGTGTAATGCACGCAGCATTATCTTCAAATAAAATTGTTGAGCTACTATCCATAGTCAATCCACTTGCCACTCGAATGTGTTGAATCATAGACCGCAACCAAACACATTCCCGACATGCTTCATGTAATGCTATCACTTTTGCATGATTTGAAGACGCTGTGACGAGTGTCTGCTTTTGTGATCCCCAATATATGGCAGTACCTCCTACTGTAAACACATAATTGATTTTTGATCGCGCATTATGCAGATCAGATAAATAACCTGCATCTGCAAAACTATTTTATCTTCCTTTCTGATTTGTTAGAATAAAATAAACTCAAATCAACAGTGCCACAAAGATAATGAACAATATGTTTAATACCATTCCAGTGTCTTCGTATAGGGGCTAAACTAAATCTTGCCAATAAATTAGTAGAAAAAGATATATCAGGACGAGTACAAGTAGCAAGATACATTAGTGCTTCGATAGCACTGAGATATGGTACTTCTGGACCAACCAACTCCTCATTTTCTTCACAAGGTTGAAATTGATCTTTCTCGGTATTTAAAGATCGAACAACCATTGGAGTAAAGGATTTGCTTTATCCATATTAAAGTGTTTTAAGACCTTTTTAGTGTAATTTAACTGATGTAAAAATATATCGCTTGGCATACGCTCAATTTGTAATTCAAGACAATACTTAGTTTCTCCTAGGTCTTTCATTTCAAATTCATCCTTTATGTTTCTCATTGCTTCATTTATCTCTTCTGGAGTTCCGATGATATTTAAATCATCAACATAAACGGCAATGATTGCATATTTGCTTAATAAAAACACATGGGCATATGGGGTTATTTACATACCTTTTATTTAACAAATATTCACTTAAATGATTATACCACATACGCCCAGATTGTTTTAATCCATACAGAGATTTCTGCAATTTAATTGAATATAGGTCTTTGGATTTTGATTTCAATACTTTAGGTATCTTGAATCCTTCAGGGATTCTCATATATATGCTATTATCAAGTGACTCGTATAAATAAACTGTAACAACATCCATAAGATTCATATTAGCCTTATAAGCTACGACAAGGCTGATTAGATATCGAAAAGTAATAGCATCCATAACAGGAGAATATGTCTCCTCATAATCAATTACAGGTCTCTAAGAAAAACCTCGTGCGACAAAACAAGCTTTGTATCTTACAATCTCATTTTTCTCATTACGCTTACGCACAAAAACCTATTTATATCCAACAAGCTTCACAACTTCTGGTGTGAGCATGATATGTCCAAAAACTCTTCGCATATTAAGTGGATTTAATTCAACCGTGTGGGGGCCACTCCCAATATGGGGTGGTATTTTTCAGCAGATGAAGTCTCTGTCGACAAGGACAAGGAGTCTCCTTTGGTGGGCGGTCAAGGTGGGTGAGCAGCCGGTAGGGAGGACTACATGGGTAGATGAGCTACCCAAAACCAATCCTTGACGTTGCAGGATTTGTTTTCTTTATAAAGAGATGGTGTATTTGTGTAATCTGTGTATTGTGATACCTCCGACGAGATTCGGAGAGAGTGAATATCTGCCAAACCACGTAAAAATCCTTGCATTGCTGCGTTTACTCCTGTTTTTGTGTGTTTGAGGTACCACGCACCTCCGCTGGGTCCCAACAAGTGGTATCAGAGGTGAGTCGGAGCGAACGGAGTTGAACCGGCGAGGCGACGGCGATTTTTCTGGTGGCCGGAAAATTGAAAGTGGTCGGAAAATTTTTCCGAGGCCAAATCTGTGAACAGGACGACGAGACAATTCCAATGGCGCAAGCGGTGATGAAAACAGAGTTGAAACGAGCCCGATAGGCTCAGTCAAAGTTTGGTCAAACTCGCGGGTGAACAGTATCCCCGTGCCGGAGAAGCCGGCAATGTTCACGCCGCCGGCAACAATTCCGGCGAGTTTCCGACAAGAACTCCGGCGTGCCACATCAACGCCACGTCAGCGAGCGATCTGAACCGTTGAACGTGTTTTGACCACATCTCGATCAATTGGTGTCCGATTTCAGCGATCCAGGAGTCAATTCCGACTATTTCGACCGTTCCAGACGCATCCGTACTGTTAGTTTTTCAAAATTCACACTCTATCAGGTGATGTCAGAAAGGTGCGACATCGACGGTGGTGATCGCGTTTTCCGATATCGACGATAACAGGTGGCGGAACACTACCAAGATTTGACATCGAGAAGTTCGATGGTGGAAATAATTTCGGCTTGTGGCAAAGCACGGTGAAGGATCTTTTGGTGCAGCAGGGCATGATCAGACCGTTGATCGGAGAAAAGCCCGAGACAACTAGTGCTAATGATTGGGAAGAACTCGAGATGCAAGTCGTCAGCACAATTCGGCTATGTCTGGCGAATGAGGTATAACATTCGGTGCTGGACGAGACATCACCGAAGGAGATCTGGAAATTGGAGCAACGGTATATGGCGAAGTCGCTGACCAACAAATTGTTCTTAAAGAAGAAATTGTACCAGTTGCGGATGGACGAGGGAACAAATTTGTTGGATCACACCAACGAATTCAACAAGATCCTAACACAGTTATTGGGGCTCGGTGTGAAGGATGGAGAAAAAGATAAAGCGCTTTTGCTTTTGTCATCCCTACCAAGCTCATTTGATGGGCTTGTGACTGCATTGCTCGTGGGGAAGGAGACATTGAAGCTGGACGAGGTGATGGCGTCACTTCAAGATTCGGAGGCATTCCGAAGACCCGTGATGCATTCAGGCTAGCAAATCATGGCGTTGCGAGATGATCAACGTGGGAGGAGCCGACATCAGAAGTCAGGAGGTAAAGAATGGCGGCCAAAATCCAGGGGGCATGATCCTAGCGAAATCACGTGTTTCTGGTGCGAGAAGAAAGGGTCACTATAAAAGTGATTGTGGAGAGCGCAAACGGTACGTTGCTGGGAAGAAGAAAGTTGAAGAGGAGGATGCGAACATCACAGGTTTATCAGCAGATGATGAAATCTACGTGACAACGGGAAACGTGCACTCAGATGAGAGAGTTGAACGGGGAGAAGTGCAGTGTCATTACTGCAAAAGATACGGGCACATGAAGCGGGAATGTCGTTTTCTGAGAAGGAAGAACGAGCGGGCTCAAAATCCAAAGGAAGACGGATGGGTTCTGGATTCGGGAAGCTCGGCACACATATGTACGACGAGAGGTACATTTGATACTTTTCAGCAGGTGCGAGACTCGGTGAGACTTGGTGATGGGTCAACATGGGAGGTTCAAGGAGTCGGGACGGTGAAATTGAAGACACCCGATGGAGCAGTTCGTAAACTGGCTGACGTGAAATTCATTCCAAGGATGAGACGGAACCTGATATCATTAAGTAGGCTTGATGCAAAAGGGTCAAGATTTTCATAGCAGGTGGAGTGTTGGAAGTCTCACGTGGGGATGCAGCGAAGCTTACTGGGAAGGAGTCCCAAGGATTGTATCATTTGATGGGGACCGTAGTCAGCTCGAGATCGAGTGAAGATGGTGGAAGTGCCACGTCATCTGGCGTGAAGAAGCGTGTTCGATTTGCTGATGAAGTTTTCAACACCTCCAAGGAGACTGCAGGTCAACCTTCTACCCCAAATTGGTCGTGAGGGGGAGATTTGTGGGGCCACTCCCAATATGGGGTGGTATTTTTCAACGGATGAAGTCTCTGTCGACAAGGACAAGGAGTCTCCTTTGGTGGGCTGTCAAGGTGGGTGAGCAGTCGGTAGGGAGGACTCCATGGGTAGATGAGCTACCCAAAACCAACCCTTGACATTGCAGGATTTGTTTTCTTTATAAAGAGATGGTGTATTTGTGTAATCTGTGTATTGTGATACCTCCGACGAGATTCGGAGAGTGAATATCTGCTGAACCATGTAAAAATCCTTGTGTTGCTCCGTTTACTCTCGTTTTTTGTGTGTTTGAGGTACCACGCACCTCCGCTGCGTCCCAACTGTAGGTTTCGGGCGCAGCGGAAGCGCGTTAGTGGGTTTACCCAACTTTAATTTTAACGTTAAACAACGTTCAATCCGAGATCCGTCACGATATAAAACGCCGAATCTTCAGAATAGAACGAAGAACGAAAAGAAAAGAAGAGTCCTGGAACCCTTGAGGAGGATCATCATATGTTGATTATAATTAATTTAATTAATGCATAAGAATTACCTCGTTGGAATTCTTTCTTCGTTGATGTGTCCGGTCACGATTCGGTGATCCGTCGTTGCGTCGTAGAATCCAAGTGTAGGATTCCTCTAGCGGTGATCCACACGTGTGTCACGTATCTCCGGACGTCGCCGAAGGGATCTCCGAGTGCTAGCGCGGAAGAACCTTCGCTTGCGATATCCGCCTTTGACCGCCTTGATCCGGTGGAGGATCTTGCTCTCGTAACTTGAGGGCGTTCTTGGTGGAAAGAGAATTCTCTCTTGGCTTGAGAGTATTTCCAAATCCGTTGTGCACAACCAATGGCTCTCCAAAATGTTGGGGTTGTGAGGATATTTATAATCATGTTTGAAGTTAATAGAGTTATGACAATAAATAAACGCGTTACGCGTTTTATTTATTTCATTAACTCTTATTGAAAACTCCCCCATGTCGAATTATTAATTCCTTGACATGCGCCCACGCTGATTATAATAAATATCATTTAATAAAATAATATTAAATCCTCAAAATCCCAACTGGAAAAACTACACGGCGTGTAATAATTAATACACGGCGTGTACTTGTTTTCCATAAAACTACACGGCGTGTATATTTAATATACACGGTGTGTACTTTTATTTTCCATTTTTCTCCACCACATTTATTAGACCTTGAGTAATGACTATTTATTTCTTAAATAAATTTAACTGCATTACTCGCTAATAAATATATTATTTCGTCCACAATATATTCTCTCAAATAACTAGTGTCAAAATAAATGCGATCAGACATCCTTAAATAATTATTAAACCACAGTCGGGAATAATATTTATTTAACTTGTTAAATTAATATTTAACTGAGATACATGGACACACTTAGTGTGTGACCCTCTAGGCCTCTTTCTCAGTGGCATTAGGCTGAGCCTGCCTAAAGTCCAAGGTTAGCGTCTAGCAACATTCCAAGGCACCCATAGAGAAAGAAGTTAACGCCGCAATGACGTGTTACCTCCTACGAATGCTTACCGTGTAATATAATCCATTTGTCTCGATATCTCCAATCAAGCGGGTTGCATGCTAGTGCCATCAACCCATGTGCTTGATTATTCTTTCTTTGACTTCCCGGAATTGAACTTGTCCATACCTTACCATGGCCATGGATTTATTTAGGCTATATCAATTCCATCAAAGGGCCTGAGATATCTACTTCCGTTATGGAACGGAAGGGACAAATCCTTTCTCGCATTATCTATTAATGCAGTATTACTCGTGACGCACCCAACGTATCCTACCTCGCTGCGAACAGTGTGTCGTCACAGTTTTTGTCAATACATCTAAGTGCGCGAGTTGTAATACCCATTAATAATAATCTTAAATTCTAAGGATCAATACACACGTTCGTAGATAGGAACATCCAATGACACTATGAAATGTGGATTTCCTACTGACGGGTCTCGTTCTCATAATATCCTCCTGGATATTACCAAGGGCGCACACCATGAGAAGGTGCCTCAAAGTTTTATGAGTCCTCACCCCTAATGATCTGTATTATTTGTGTCCCTCAAATAATATCATCCAGCCATAAAACATACATTCAAGAACAGTGTTATGGCACTTCCGGGTTCTCATCATAGCAGGGATCCGCTACGACCCTTTAATGCAACAGCTGTCCTTAGGACATTATCACATGACATGTCACGCAGAAGAACAATCAAGATGTGATAAGGCTTTTATTTAATGAATAAAGTACAAAGTAGTTGGTTCTAGACCACCAACTCCAACAGACTCCCACTTGGACTAGAGTCAACTGCTAACAACCTTTAACCCGCTAGCTCTCACATGATATTCATGCTTCTGCTGAGATAGGCCTTTAGTTATGGGGTCCGCCACGTTCTCTTCCGTGGATACTCTGCTCACTGCAACTTCACCCCTTTGATAGAAATCCCTCAAGAGGTGATACTTCCGGAGTATGTGTTTTGTCCGTTGATGTGACCTTGGTTCTTTTGCAAGAGTCACCGCTGCAGTATTATCACAATACAATGTAATGGGATCTTTACTGTTAGGCACCACATCAAGCTCCTGGACAAAGTTCCGAATCCAAACGGCTTCTTTGGCTGCATCAGAAGCCGCTATATACTCGGACTCCGCTGTAGAATCGGCGACAACTGGCTGCTTTGAACTCTTCCAGCTCACAGCTCCTCCATTGAGACAGAAAACATATCCAGATTGCGACTTCAGATCATTCTGATCTGTTTGAAAACTAGTATCAGCATACCCTCTGATGACAAGCTCCTCGTCTCCTCCATATACCAGGAACATATCCTTAGTTCTTCTCAGATACTTAAGGATAGTCTTAACAGCAGTCCAATGCTGTTCTCCTGGATCTGCTTGATATCTGCCTACCATGCTCAGTGCATAGGCAACATCAAGCCTGGTACATAACATGGCATACATGATGGATCCTATAGCCGAAGCATATGGGATCTTGCTCATCCTATCTTTCTCCTGTTGTGTCTGGGGACACATTTTCTTAGAAAGATGTAAGCCATGTGACACTGGAACCAATCCCCTCTTGGATTTTTCCATACTAAATCTCTTTAGTATCTGGTCAATGTATGTACCCTGACTTAGTCCAAGCAGCCTCTTGGATCTATCACGAATGATCTTGATCTCTAGAATGTAGGCTGCTTCTCCTAAGTCCTTCATGGAGAAACACTTGTTCAACCAGTCCTTAACTGACTGTAAGGCTGGTACGTCGTTTCCAATAAGTAATATGTCATCAACATATACCACTAGGATGACGACCGCATTCCCATTAAACCGCTTATAAACACATGGCTCACATTCGTTCTTAATAAACCAAATTCCTTTATGGCTTCATCAAATCGAATGTTCCATGACCTGGATGCTTGCTTCAATCCATAAATAGATTTCTGCAACTTGCAAACCCGTTTGGCTTCACCTGGTGTCACAAACCCTTCTGGTTGTGTCATATAGACATCTTCCTGAAGGTTCCCGTTAAGGAATGCTGTTTTGACATCCATCTGCCAAATCTCGTAGTCATGGTAAGCTGCTATGGCAAGTATGATTCTTATGGATTTAAACATGGCAACTGGCGAGAAGGTTTCATCATAGTCAATTCCTTGACGTTGTCTGAATCCTTTAGCCACTAGCCTTGCTTTATAGGTGCTAACTTGACCTTCCATGTCCAGCTTTCTTTTGAATACCCATTTGCATCCAACAGGCTTTACATCAACTGGCTCATCGACCAGAACCCAAAATTGGTTCTGATACATGGAATCCATCTCAAAATTCATAGCTTCTAGCCATCTTGCAGCTTCTGAGCTTTCTACAGCTTCCTTGTAGGAGAGAGGTTCATCATTGTCCAACAATAATGATTCACCATCCTCGGTGACTAGGAAACCAAATCTCTCTGGTTCCCTTACCTTTCTTGAGCTCCTACGCAGTACTTGTGTTTCTGGAACCTCTTCCACGGGGACCTGTGGAACTTGTTCCTGTACCAACTCCTGTGTATCTTGAGCATCAACTTCGTCGAAGTCAATCTTGCTCCCACTATCCTTCTTGAGGATGTGCTCCCTCTCAAGAAAGACAGTTTGTCTGGCGACAGTCACTTTCTTGTCTTGGGGGTTATATAGGTAATATCCTTTCGTTTCCTTGGGATATCCTATAAAGATACACTTCGTGCCCCGGGGTGCTAGTTTGTTGTCTGAGAAGGCCTTAACAAATGCCTCGCATCCCCATACACGTGTGTGCAACAAAGTGGGTTTCCTTCCATTCCATAACTCGGATGGAATTCCATTTGCCGCCTTAGTTGGTACTCGGTTTAATGTGTATGCTGCAGTTTGTAATGCATATCCCCAAAAGGATAATGGAAGATCCGCATGACTCATCATCGACCTCACCATGTCCAACAAGGTGCGATTCCTCCTTTCACTAACACCATTCCACTGTGGTGTATAAGGAGGAGTGAGCTGAGATAGAATCTCAGACTCCCGTAGAAGATCGATGAACTCTTGGTTTAGATATTCTCCACCTCGATCCGATCGAAGCTTCTTTATCTTCTTACCAAGTTGATTCTCTACTTCATTCTTGAATTCCTTAAATTTCTCTAAGGACTCTGACTTATACCTCATTAAGTAGACATAGTCATATCTACTCAAATCATCAGTAAAAGTAATAAAGTAAGAATATCCACCTCTAGCTTCTACTGGAAATGGTCCACACACATCTGTGTGTACCAATCCTAGAAGCTCTGTGGCCCTTTCACCTTGTCCACCAAAAGGCGGCTTGGTCATTTTTCCTTGTAAACAAGCGTGACATCTATCAAGTGGTTTTAGCTCAGTAGAGTCTAAATAGCCATCTTGGCAGAGCTTTGTCAAGCGTTTCTCGTTCACATGACCAAGGCGGTGATGGCATAACTGGGTGATGTATGAGTCATGTGAGTTTGTTTCGTTATCGATTGCCAACACTTGGTTTTCGTAATTTTATACATACAAACCATTATTCAAATGTGTCATACCATAACATACGTTGTTCTTATAAAAGAGACAACTCTTATTTCCAAATTTGAAAATAAATCCATCCATATCCAAACAAGACACAAAAATTGTGTTCTTGGTAACACTAGGCACAAAATAACAGTTTTGTAAAACCAAAATCACGCCAGTTGGCAATGAGAGGTGATAATCGCCAATAGCCAACGCAGCCAGCCTTGTGTCATTGGCAGCTTGAAGATCCACCTCTCCTCTGGCGATTTTTCTAAATCTACTTGGTTCCTGCATTTGAATACAGATGTGAGCCCCACAGGCTGTATCTAATACCCAATGTGTAGAAATAGAAAGATTGCACTCGATAACGAACGCACCTTTAGCGTCCCCACGCTTCTGGGTGCAATTCCTCGTCCAATGGCCCTGCTTGCCACATGCAAAACACACTGCCTCCCGTTCCTTGCCCTGCCTCTGGATCTTCCCCTTCTTGGAGGGACAGTGCTCGGGGGCTTCAGACCGTTTATAAGTCTTTGTCCCCTTTGCCTTGTCCTTCCTTTTCTTGTTCACCATAAGGACCGCGGATTTGTCACGCCCCATGTCCTTATCTACCTGGCGAATCAAGGTCAGAAGCTCTGATAGACTCTTCTCATTGCCGCTCATGTTATAGTTAACAATGAAGCTAGAGAATGTCTTGGGCAGTGATGATAGGATGAGATCTGTACGCAACTCATCCGGGAATTTAATCCCTAAGATGTCCAAGCATTCAATGTAGCCAATAAACTTGACTACATGAGGCTCAGCTGGCGCAGACTCTCCAAGCTTCGTGGTAAACAAAGCATTGGAGATCTCATACCTCTCCTGTCTCGCCTTCTCTTGGTAGAGATCTTTAAGATGAGACATCATGCTATACGCATCCATGTTTTTATGTTGCTGTTTCGGTGCGGATGTGCGTCGGGTTTCTGTTCCGACGCTGTTCCGACAGGACGCGTTCGCGCGTGCGCCCGTCGACCCGAGGGGATGGGAGCGCGGCTTGTGGCCCCGCAGTCCCGCTTTCCAAAGGCGGGCGGCATCCGTCCCTTATTCAGGGACGTCTGCTCCTTGATCGAAACCGGGATGATGGGATGTCGGCTCTTCCTTCCGTGGACGTCTCCTCGGAACTCGTCGCCTAATCCGGGTCTCCCTCATAGATTTAAGAATGTTCGTGAATCTCGTTCCCGGCGCCATATCTTCATGGACACCGGTTAATTACGCTGCTTCCGCCCAGACGCTCCAAGGAGTCTGGTCGGGGCAGCAACCTGCGGTGAGGAGACCGGGTAGCTCTGGGTGTTGGGGGCGTGTCTTAACACTGCGGCTCTGCATGTCTGCCTTCCGTCCCTAATAGGGCTTCTCGAAGGCGCGATGGCCTGAGGCATCCCGCGCTGGGTGCGGGGAACTGCGTTACCTGAGGTTTTCCTCAGCTTCCCATGTTTAACACGGGGTATGCCGCGAGTTTAACGTCCAACGGGGACGGCATCAGACTGATCAACACGAGGAGTGGATCAGATGACAGAACCCCTTGCGGGGAACCTCCGACGCTGGGGCCAGCACATTGGCGACTTCCCGAGTAAAGTGGAGTGGAATGAAATGGCATGACCCCACCGGGATGTGGCGGCCCGGGTAAGGATCAGGATGGATGATGGAGTGAAGAGCTTGGACCCCGTAGAGGCTTCCTACGTACCGCGCGTTAGCGCGGATCAAAGTCAACGTAGTTCGGATATGCAGTTTAACGTCATGCTGGACGATGGCAAGCCGACTCACAAGGAGGTCGAGGCTGCCGGGCGGAGGATTGAACCGAACCACCTCGCACAGAGGGGGATGGAACGGCCGGGTGGATCACAGTTTCACGTCATGCTGGACGCTGGTGTTTGGGGCTTACACTCTGAGGAGGCCCGTATGCGGCAAAGCTCAGTTGGAGAGGGACTTGGGCCGAAGGTGATAGACCTCGATCCCTGTCGCGCCCTCTACTGGCTTCGGCAGCGGGGAAGCACAATGGAGATACACATGTGCAGTCCCCCACAAGGGCGGATTCATAGGTGAATCGACGCGAATGTGAACCCGGGAGGGGTCCACTGATGAACGAACCGACGTGAATACGACCGGGACGACCAGGTGGTGGGCTTGAACCTCAGGGAGGCTTCCTACGTACCCTGTTTAGGAGACAGGGATCAAAGTCCACGTAGTTCATTCTGTCAGGACTTACGCACTGAGGCAACCTGAGTGCGGCAAAGCTCAGTTGAAGAGGGACTTGGGCCGAAGGTGAGAGACCTCGATCCCTGTCGCGCCCTCTACTGGCTTCGGCAGTGGGGAAGCACAATGGAGATACACATGTGCAGTCCCCCACAAGAAACTAGGGGTTTGTAATACCCTACCCCCGTGGGCGAAGGCCACTCCAATAAATCGTCCCTAAAGAGGGGCAATCCCGACATCCCTGCAGAGACGAGCGGGTGGGGGCCACATCCAAACCGGGGGGGACCCTGCGTGCGAGGCACGGGATCGGGTAATGCGGACGGTTTAACGTCTTGCCGGACGAAGTACAGTTTAACGTCGTGTGTTGAGGACGAAGCGGACGGTTTAACGTCTTGCCGGACGAAGTACAGTTTAACGTCGTGTGTTGAGGACGAAGATGCTTGGCAGTTTAACGTCTTGCAGCGCGGACGTGGTGCAGTTTAGCGTCCTACAGGACGAAGTGCAGTTTAACGTCATGCGGGACGAAGTGCAGTTTAACGTCATGCGGGACGAAGTGCAGTTTAACGTCATGCGGGACGAATGCAGTTTAACGTCGTGCGGGACGAATGCAGTTTAACGTCGTGCAGGACGAATGCAGTTTAACGTCGTGCGGGACGAATGCAGTTTAACGTCGTGCGGGACGAACTGTTGCCGCCGATGGGTCCGTGTCACTTCGCGCGAGCCTGGAGGGCCGCACGGAAAGACAACGCACGGTGCGGGCACCCGGGATGAAGATCATCGGGCGCCACGCAGGCGGGTACCCTCAGGGGGTCAAAGGGGGGGGCCCGGCGGTTTGCGCGCAAAAGAGGAGCTTGGCGCGCAATACCGCGGATCGGCGCGCAATTGGGCGGGCTGGCGCGCAATTGGGCTAGCGCTTTGCGCGCGGAAGACGAAGATTGCGCGCACCGGGCCTCTGATAGCGCGCGGGGGCAACGGCCCATTCTTTAACGAATGGCCACTTAGTAAGGGGGGTGCGCGCAATCGGGCTGGATTGCGCGCACCCGGGGCGCAATTGCGCGCAAGAGGCTGCTTTTGCGCGCGAAGGCCTTCGGGTGAGGGATTGGTCAAAAGAAAGAAGTCAAAGGGTTGCGCGCGAAGGCGAACCCCGAGGCTGGCTTGCGCGAAATAAGGGCGGTTACCTGAAGATCGGCATTGCGCGCGGAGGGTGTGGAATTGCGCGCACGAGCGACCCTTCGAATTCTGGCAACCCTCAAAACGTCGGGGGTCGCCTTGTATTTATAGGCAACCCCGGGCGCGCAATTCGGTTCGCGGGCGCGCAATTCGGCGCGCGGGCGCGCAAAATCGGCTCGGGCGCGGAATAGGGGCCCGGCGCGCAAGAGGGTCGCGCACGGGCGTCGGGCGCGGAAAATTACGCGCCGACTCGGCCCATTGCGCGAATCCCGGAAGGATTGCGCGCGCCTAGGCAATTTTCGCGCGGGCCTCCGACATTTCGCGCAAGGCCTTCGGGCCTTCCGAAACATGCTTCTGACGCCAAATATGACCTCGCTTTCAGCATCCGGAACTTCGTTGGAGGAGCAGCGGACTTTTCCGGCGTCTACAAAAGCCCCCCCTCGGAATCTGATCGGCGAGAGGTCGCAACGATCGGGTTCCGAGGGAGGCGCCGGAATGCCGAAGTCCTGGGTGGCGTGGGACTTGGGCGCGCAAAAAGGGCGTCGGGCGCGGAATTTGCTACCTTGGTCGCGCAAAGCGCTTTCCGCGCGACGCGAACACCCGACCTCGCCTATAAATAGGGGTCCTGGGTTCCGCGTTCCGTACACAGGCTTTCCGCGCGATAAGCTTCCCCGCTCTCGTGCGCGAAATTGCCTTTGACGGCGCGAAATTCGCCCGTTCGGCACGCAAACCCATCCAGATTTCGGCTTGATTTTGCGCGAACACCCGGGGTTTTACGCGACAGACTTCCCAATTGCGCGCCGTCCACTAGGATTGCGCGTCAACTCCCAAATTTCTCTACCAGCCTCCTCCGATTCCGCACGCCTCATCCCTTAACCCACACGACTCCCGGAGCTTCTGAGATGGCCGCGAATCAAGTGAATGAGGGGGATGCCGCCATTCGCAGAGCTGAGATGGCGGCGAACGAGGAAGTCTACGGAGCCAAGGAGATTGTTTCCAACAATCAATCTTTGTTCGATTTGCTGACGCCGGCCCAGAAGACGTATCCGCTGTCGGACAACCTGCCACTCTGGAACTACGGCATCCTGGATGAGGTTCCGGTGCCAGGGTTCGAGGTTGATGCGCCACGGACCTGGGTGACTCGGGAGGACGAGCTTCCCCGCTATAACATCACCAACAACGGGCATCCTGCCAGGGAGACCAGGCACTTAGATGTCTATGTCTTGAACCCGAGGACGCGAACCATTACCAGGAGTGAGCCTGCTGCGGAGAACTCTCCAGCCCTCTACTCGAGCACGTATCGCCAGAGTGTCACCGACGACACCAAGGGCTGGCTGAAGGACTGGGACTTGCGGTCTGGGGGTAATTTCACCAGTGAGTGGGCCTGGGCGTTCTGGGTACGCCACACCTGCGATCACTTCGCGGAGGAACTGCGGTACATCGGCCTTTTTGAGGCGGTGTGGACGTCGCAGTTCCACTTCTACCAGCAGTCCGAGCTCGGGCCGGAGCTGTTCACCCGCTGGTCCCCGGATACCAACACCTTCCATTCATCATGGGGAGGTCAGCATCGGTCTCTGGGACATCCACTGCATTGGAGGTATCCCGCTGGAGGGTTACCAATACGATGAGTTCCTGCCTCTGAGGAACACCTGGGGCGACAGGTCACGAACTCCCATCCTGACATGGCATCTACTGGACCTGGCTACGCAGCGGCTCGGGGTCAAGGACTTCCGCAAGGACATAGCCTACAAGGAGTGGTTCAGCCAGTTCTTGGAGCATGACCCAGCGGTCAAGATGCCAGGCAGGGGGAAGCGGTGCCCGACCGCGGCTCAGAGGAGCCGGAACGGGTCGTACTGGCGGGTCCTGGAGACGGGAGACTACCGCTCATGGGGGTACCGCGTCATCGAGGCCCGGGACCCAAATGTCCGGTACGCGGCATTCCTGGCCGCCTTTCTGAGTGGGTGGCTCCTGCCAGTGCGGGATTCGAGGATGGGCGTCCGCCCGGCGACACTGGTGATGGCGGGCGCCATGGCCGCCAACAAGAGATTCAACCTCGGGGTCCCAGTCTGGCTAAGCTGTACGCCATCCTGGGACGCATCTCGCGAGGGGGGTCGCCACGAAGGGTCTGTGGGCCCTTTCAATTCTTCCACGGCTGGGTGGCTGCTCACCTCGGTGGGTACACGTTTCCAAACGTCGTCATTCCTCCAGGCAACGGCCTGCGACCCTCCCTGCTGAACATCGCGGGGGTCGCTCCGATGACCCTAAATGAGGAGGGCGTGAGGATTCGGATTGGCAATCACGCCAATTTCAACTTCAGCCCGTTCCCCACTCCCATTGGCCAGATGATCGACAATGGGCAGGGTCTGCTGGAGCAGCATGAATACTTCCTGAGCATGCGGGGCGGGGTGCTCATGGCTCGGATCGACGGGAAGGTGATCTGCGAGCCCTACGTGCCAACCCGGTTTGCCAGGCAGTTCGGGTGCCTTCAACGGATGCCGAAGAGGGTATTCGATGCTGTCCGGGAGGAGACAAACCCTTGCGTCCTTCGCCAGATGTGGCTAATGTTCGCCGCTTTCGGCTCTGGCGATGTCATCACTCTCCCTCCTACCGGGGTCGACGCAGGCTTGGCAACCGAGTACGCCGAACACTGGGCCATCGCATACCCCGAGGGGCTTCTACGGAAGCCAGTTCGGCGGCTCGAGGTCACCCGTGCGGAGACCGGGCGTCAAGGAAGGAGGCGAGGCGCCGTTACGCGGGGGAGAACGGAGGCGCGCCAAGCAGCGGAGCCGGCGCGGGCAGGGACTTCGGCGGCGGGCACATCGCAGACTGCCGCCACGACTTCAGCGCCCAGAGAGGGGGCACATGCGGTGGTCGGGGAGCGGCCCGGGAAGCAGATAAGGCGTCTGCTCGAACCCTCCCACGATGCAGTCTTCCCAGCGCTGTGGTCGGCCTGGATGACCCTGCGACAGTCGCTGGGGACCGAAATCATCTGGCAGAAGATAACCAGAGAAGGGATCCATCTTCCAGAGGTCGGGCGCCTTCAGGTCGCCGACAGGGTGAACTTCCACCGGCGGTATGCGTATCTGACGGCCATGGACGAGTACGCGCGCCAGCGCGGTCAGCGTGCGGAGCCGTCCCTTCTGGTGAAGGTGATGCTCGGTCTAGAGCCTGCTCCAGAACAGATGCCGCCGGAGGAAGATGATAGTAACGATGACTCCGAGGAAGAGGAGGAGACGGGGGAGGATGAAGGCTCTGAGGGAAGGTCTCATCCGGGGAGCTCGCGGGAGAGCGGCGAGGTGGTCGGCTCTGACAATATCGATATCACCGAGCTCCTCGAGGTCCGCTTCTATCCCTACTCAACCTGCTTCATCCATTCTCTTATGCAGCTTCTAACCCATTTCTTCACCTTCCTCAGGAGTGCACGGATGTTGGTCAGGCATCCTCAGTGGGAGTAGGAGAGGCGCCAGCAGGACAGGGCGGGGGCCAGACACCCATCATTGAATTGACAAGCGCTGAGGGGTCCCCTGCTGCAATTGCTCCTGCGGCGGCCGGGACAGCAGAAGATGACGCTCTGGATTCCCGTAAGTCTTCTTACTTTACTGTTGGTGCTTGCCGTTGACGATCCATGACTAACCACGGCATGCCTTGCGCAGTGATCTTAATACTGGAGGCTCGTCGGGCTGTCGAACCCGGGCCATCCACGAGTGGACCAGTGGCAGACATGCCGCCTTCTCCAGAACAGACTTCTCACACTGAGCCGGCCCCACCAACTGCTGATCAGGGGGCAGCGGACGCCGGCGGTGCTGCCATCGGAGAGAGGTCGGGGGCTGACGAGGGTGTCGACGCCGCTGGGGCGAGAGAAGAAGGTCGCCCAGATGTTGGGGAACCTATCCCCTGTGAGGACATCCCAGGGGCGGACCCCGCAGCAGACCTGTTGGCTGCCTTCCCTGCCTACCGGCCTGCCGACCCCGAGGAGATGGACGACTCGGACTCGGAGGCGGTCGAGGAGAGCCGGATAACGCGCCGCCGGGGGTGGAAGTGCATCCAGCGCTTCCTCAAGCGACCCCCATCGGAGTGGCTGGGGCGCATGGGATCGCTTCAAACCTGGCTGCGCTTCCTGTGTGCCGGGGGAGCTGATGCTCGACGCCTCCATCTGACGGTCCGTGATTTCATGGCCGGAAAGATGCGCGAGAGCCGCCGGCGTGCCGACGTCGCACAATGTCGGGACATGTCGGAGAACACGCGGGCGCTCCTCGTGGCGGAGCAGGAAGTCCGACGCCTCGAAGGGCAGGCGGCAGAGAAGGAGGCCTTTGTCGCAGCGTGCACTGAGCTTGTGGAGCAATTGACGGCCCAGCTGAATGACGCCTAGGCACAGCTGACAGAGGCGGGCCACCAGATGGTCACACTTCAAGTCGAGCGGGAGCGTGCACAGGCCAGGATCGGCGAGCTGCGCGCTGCGACCGCTGACGAAGAGAGGGCATGCAGAGAGCGAGAAGCAGCTCTGGAGGCCGCCAGCCAAAGGGTAGCGGCGTTAGAAAGATTCATTCAGCACGCTAATCCCTAGGGGCTTTGTTTTTGCCATTCCCAGAACATTTTGCTTCCGCTACTCAACACTTCGATCCATTTGTATGAATCAACATATTTATCTGCACCTTTTGGCTTAACGTGCTCAACCACAATCCATTGTCTTGCGGGAGCGTTAACCAAGCTTCAGCCACCCACAATTGGGCCTGGATTTCTAAGGAAAAGAGGGAGGTCATTCCTAGGAAAGGAGACCTCAGACCTAATCAATGTACCATCCCCCCAACTTGTTCCGACACACGAGCGGGACAACGCTAGGGGCGTTGAGATTTTATCCGAACATAGGGAAATGAAAAAGGGTGAATCGCGTGTCCCGAATTCAGAAATCCACGACGGTCAGTCTTCCAGGAAATGCCCAAGACGGTAAGCGAACAATGGATCAATCGACCATACTACTGCAATGGACGGACCGAAGGTCATCATTCATATTGCAGGAGGCGGATCACATGTCATCATCAATACCGCTTTGGGGGTTCCTTCAGACGCAAGGGTGGAAATCCGGATCAAAAGAGCATGCGAAGCATGGGGCGAAGTGATGATTTGTTCGGACAGAATCTAACGCTCCCAAAATTGCGCCACCATGGGGAAAGCGTATTAGGCGGATGCACTAATCTGGCCGTGAATCACCCCAATTCTCAGACAGAACCTCTTTGACGAGGAAACTGTCGCTTCCCATCATTGCAATGGGGCATCCCGAGCGGAATCAAGGAGAATATCACAACCGCACCACTCTACCAGAAGCCAGGCCAGACGGCCGGCGACGAGGAGGGGCGGGACTCACCGATCCATGAGGCTGGACCCGAGTCGAGATGCCCGGGCGTTCCTACGTACTCCATCAGGCTGGAGATCAAGCCACACGTAGTTCTGAGAGTGCAGTTTTAACGTCATGCGGGACGTAGAACCCTGATTAGGGAGATCTTAGTTTAAGGTCGTAGAGCTCGGACCATAGGGGCAGATCTTAGTTTAAGGTCTTAGAGCTCGGACCATAGGGACCTCAAAGTACGCCACATCGTGGTCCTATCCCCTGGATATGCGAAGATGCACTGAGGGATAGTGTCAAGAGTGCCGAGATTTTGCCTGGTCAGAATGGGAGGTGGAAAACGTAATGTGAATCATGCGGCCATTCACTCAAGGACTGGGGGCACCGGCGTAACGATATGGGAGTACTGCCGACCGTGGCGGAAAAGCAGCATCAATATCGCACTGACCGTTGATGGAATGAGGCAGCAAACGAGCATCAACCGCTCAAGCGCAGGATTCATATCGATTTGCTGCCCAAGGCCCTTGGGGGTACCAGCCCGGATCGGTGGGAGAGCACTGAGGCATTGTATCCAGACCGCTCACGGGGGTTCCACCCAGGGCGTAGGTGATGGGTCCGAATGAAGGGGAGCATGAAGCCTAAAAGGTGGAAGGAACCTGACCAAGCTGAACCTGACCCTCCTGGCAATAGACCAGAGTGCTCTTGACACCGGTGGACCACTGAAAGGGGTCAAGGGACACGCCTTGAGGGTGACCCGAAGGCGGCGGATTCCCAAGAGAAGGGGGAATCTTTAAGAGGTGGGGGGCTGGACCCGAAGTTTCAAACATCCGGGCGTTCCTACGTACTCCATCAGGCTGGAGATCAAGCCACACGTAGTTCTTAAAGCGCGGCGCAACACAATCGGGCACCAGCGCGGGGAGGGGTGCGGGTCTGGCCCTCGCACCCAAAAGAAGCGGTATTTGATATTTCTTGTTTGTCCTTAAAGGTGGATGGTTTTTCTTTGTGCAGCGACATGCCTGTGATTAAGAAATCCCTGGCGTCGCCACAATAATCAAGCCATGAAAGGCATTGATAAATGGCGTGGTTATTAACCAGCGCCCAACGTGAGTGTCCCCTGAGGAGAACATCACGATGCAGTGTCGTTTCTCGTCGGGCGGCCAAGACGATCACAGTTTACGGTCGTGTGGTAAGACCAAGCAACACAGTTTAAGGTCGTGTGGTTCGGACCATGGAGGAATCCGCTTATTGCGATACGGCGGACCCAGCGGAGGTGGGGACACATCCCAGCCCTGCGGTCACGCACAATTCCAGGAGAAGGATCCTGGGATAAGGGCCTGCATATGTCTATCAACCGAGGGGCAGAGATGCTAGCCTCCAGCTATGCTGGGCCCAGAACGCGATTGTTCGGGCGACTCCTTCATCCTCATGGGGACGAGGGTCTAGCTACACATGGCCCTTAGGGAGGACATTAGCATATCATTGGTGCTCATATCGTGGGAGCCTCGAATGGCACCATTACCCTGGTTGGCATGCCTAACGTGTAGGGGTGTACTGAGGGTCAGTATGAAGAGAGAGTGTCGAGTTTCCACTACAACGCACTGAGGCGGAGTGTGACAAGGACTGCGCAACCAATGTTCAGAGCCTGAAAGAGTTGACATGGCGATCAAGGATGTCGCTGACCATATTCGCAACACAACATCCGATCGCGTCAGCCTAGGATGAGGCAAACAAACGAGCATCAACCGCTCAAGCGCAGGATTCATATCGATTTGCTGCCCAGGAAGGCCCAAACAAGAGGAAGCGCGAGGCCCGACAAGTAACACAGGACTTGTCGGGATTGAATCCGACACTACAGGTCATAGACCGGAGTACCCCAAAACATGCTAACAGATCACCGGAAAGGGTAGGAGGACTCACCTTGAGAGCAACCAAAGGACGGCAGATCCCCGTGATCAACCAAGAGACGGGGCTGGACCTGGAACACAAGCGTCCAGGCGGTCCTACGTATCCTATAAGGATGGGAATCAAGCCGTACGTAGTTCTTGAGAGGCAGTTTAACGTCATGCGGGACGAAGTGCAGTTTAGCGTCATGCAGGACGAAGTGCAGTTTAACGTCGTGCGGGACGAAGTGCAGTTTAACGTCGTGCGGGACGAAGTGCAGTTTAACGTCATGCGGGACGATGGAGCATGCAATTTAACGTCCTGCAACGTGGACGAATGCAGTTTAACGTCGTGCGGGACGAAGTGCAGTTTAACGTTGTGCGGGACGAATGCTGAACAGTTTAACGTCTTGTAGCTCGAACGTGGTGCAGTTTAGCGTCATGCAGGACGGAGTACACTCAGGCAAAGTACTGCTTGAGGAACCTAGCGTTGGTGGGAGGAGTGACACGCTCACCATCCATAGTCGCTAGGGAGTATGCGCCATTGGGATAGACCTTGTGGACGACAAAAGGTCCCTCCCACTTGGGCTCCAACTTGGGCGGCTTCCTGCCGGGGATCATTGGTGCTCTTAGGGCCAGTACTAGGTCACCCTGCAGGAAGGAGCGGAGGCGAACCTTCTTATTGAAAGCTCGAGCCATTCTGCTTTGATGCCTCTCCAAGTTGTGCAAAGCGCGAAGCCTATTCTCATCCAGTGCTTCCAACTCGACTAGACGGGTTTCAGCAGCTCTGTCCGGCGCTTGCTGGTCGTAGACCGCAGTGCGCAAGGACGGTAACTGGATCTCGATGGGCAGGACGGTCTCAGCTCCATACACCAGGGAATAAGGGGTCATCTGGGTGGAATTGCGAGTCGTCGTCCGATAAACCCAGAGGGCGTTGGGGAGCTTGTCCGGCCAACTCTTCTTGTTCTGACCAACCATCTTTTGCAGAATGTTAGAGAGGGTCTTGTTAAACGCCTCAATCTGTCCATTCGCCTGCGCATGATAGCGAGATGTATGGTTCGAGCGAATGTTGTACTTGGCGTACAACTTCTTCAACTCGGCTGCTCGGAAATTGGCTCCGTTATCCGTGAGGATAGCGTGAGGCACTCCAAATCGATAAATGATGTTGGAGGTCACGAAGTCAGCGATAGAACAGGATTTGACCTCTCTGAGCGGAATCGCCTCTGCCCATTTGGAGAAGAAGTCCGTGGCGGTCAGAATGAACCGACACTGGCGAGCCGTCGCCGGCAGGTAAGGTCCCACAACGTCCATCCCCCAGACTGCAAAGGGCCAAGAATACCTGGTGGTATGGAGAGGCTCCGGCGGCCGATGCACAAAGTTCGCATGAACCTGGCACGCATGGCACTTCCTGGCATACTCGATGCAGTCATGGATCATGGAGGGCCAGAAGTATCCCAACCTCCGAATCTGGTGGGACAGCTTCGGCCCAGTCTGGTGGGCACCACATGAACCAGCATGAACCTCTTGCATGACTCGTGGGATCTCAACTCCTTGAAGGCAACGGAGGAGAACACCATCAAATCCGTGTATATAGAGGATCTGCTCCAGGTCGGGACTGCTCTGGAGGACAAACTGCGATGCGCGGCGTCGAACTCGCTCGCGCTCGGCCCGATCCGACGGGAGAATGCCATGTTGGAGGTACTCAACCAAAGGCGTCCTCCAATCAGGGGCTGATTCAACTGCCATATCTGTGGTACTCGGGGCTCCAGGCACAGGGGCAACCGTGGTGAGATTACTTACCGATGGGCCGCGATCTCCCTCCGGGATAACGGGAGCGATGAGCATGCGGCGCGTCACGCGGATGATCAGGTTGTCCTGTTCAGGCTCCGCGAGTGACGCAGCAAGGCTGGCCAAAGCATCTGCTCGACCGTTCTGCGACCGGGGAATATGGACAATTTCTGGCCGAGAAGGGAACTGGGCCATCAGGAGGAGGGTGCACTCCAGCAATGGCACAAGTTCCGGCTTCCTGACAACATAGTCGCCATTGATCTGCTTAACGACTAGCTCGGAGTCCCCTTTCACACACAGATGGGGCACGTCGATCTCGAGAGCTAACTCGAGGTCAGTGATGAGGGCATGGTATTCCGCCTCATTGTTGGTACAGCCCTCTGACAACAGGAAAGAGTATGGCAGCACGGCTTGCTCCGGGGTAATGAAGACGATACCCAAACCCACTTTGTTGAGCTTAGGATTATCGAGTCTTCTACCGGTGGGGCTCCGGGAGGCACCGTCAAAGTGCATCTGCCAGCATGGATCGGCACGATCGACCGAGAGAACGGCCTCATCAGGAAAGCCTAGATCCAGCGGCTGATCCGCGGAGGTTGGGTGAGCAGCCAGAAAGTCCGCCAATGCTTGCCCTTTGATGGCCTTCTGAGACACATACCTGATGTCGAACTGCTGGAGAATCACAGCCCACCGCGCTAGACGGCCAGTCAACATAGGCCGGCTCAGGATATATTTCAACGGGTCTACCCGAGAAACCAACTGTACCTCGTGGCGCTGCAAGTAGTGCCGTAATTTCTGTACGGCAAATACGAGCGCCAGGCAGCTCTTCTCGATGGGGGAATACCTAACTTCCGCATCGAGGAGCATGCGACTGGGGTAATAGAGGCTATTCTCTGTTCCCTCGTTGTTCTTCTGGGCGAGAAGGGCACCAAGGGACCGTTCCAGGGCGGTCACATAAAGGACCAGCGGCTTCCCAGATACAGGCGGCATCAGAACCGGAGGTTGAAGCAAGTACTGCTTGATTTCCTCGAAAGCGGTCTGACACTCCTTATCCCATACATAGGTGGCGTCTTTCTTCATGAGCCGAGAAAAGGGCTTACACTTGCCGGCCAGATTCGTGATGAATCGGCGTATATAGGCTAAGTGGCCTTGAAACCCTTGCAGTTCCCGGATGTTACCTGGGGGAGGCATCTGGCTAATCGCCCTGATCTTCTCTGGGTCGATCTCAATACCCCGGTATCTTACCACAAAGCCAAGAAACTTCCCGGAGGTGACCCCGAAGGCACACTTCAACGGGTTCATCTTCAGGCAGCGAGACCGGAGGAAGCCGAACACTTTCTCAAGATCTTTGAGATGGTCCCGACGCTGGCGCGATTTGACCACCAAGTCGTCGACCTAGCATTCCACCAGTGTGCCGAGGATTGGCTTGAATATGCGGTGCATCGCCCGTTGATAGGTGGCACCTGCATTCTTCAGGCCGAAGGGCATGACCTTGTAACAAAAGATACCTTGGGGGGCCCTGAAGGCAGTGAACTCCTCATCCTCAGGGGCCATCCGGATTTGGTTGTATCCGGAGTATCCATCCATGAAGGAGAGGGCTCGGAACCCTGTCGTGGCGTCAATCAACAGCTTTGTCACCGGAAGGGGAAAATCATCCTTCGGACAGTGGCGGTTGAGATCGCGGAAGTCGATACAGACTCTGATCTGCCCGTTCTTCTTCCTGACCGGCACAATGTTGGCCAGCCATCTGGGGTACTGAACTTCCCTCACGAAGTTGGCTTTGATAAGCATGTCAACTTCGGCCTCAACCATGGCACCGTGGAATGGGTGCATCTTCCTGGGAGGCTGCTTGAACCCGCAATGGTTCGCCGGGAGACCAAGGCGGTGGACGACTACCTGAGGATCTAGCCCCGGCATCTCGTCATAGCCCCAAGCGAACACATCACGGTGCTGTCTGAGGAAGTCCACGTACTGCTGCCGCTCCTCAGAGGGCATGGCGGCACTGACCAATGTGGGTCTTGGATCTGCCTCGGTTCCCAGGTTTACCTGTACTAACTCATCGACCGTGGCGGAGACGCCCTCCTCAAAGGCTGGGGGTGCATCTTCCACGTCCTCTCCACTCGGGGAGGGATCGTCCACGGGAGAGACTGCGTTGGAAACTGCATTGCGGCTACCAGATCCTGTTGGGCCGCTGGTGCTGGCATGGGCGGTCGCGGTCATCTCATCAGGAAACTCACAGGCCGTCGAGACCATGGCTACGTCCAACCGATGGATCGGGAGGACGTAAGCGTCATCCAAACTTGCCCAGGGATCACTTGCAACAGCGACAGGCTCAACCTCACCCGTCAGGATCTGCTTATCCTTGCTCTTGTAATAGTCCGCGTCCAGATAGCGGGCTTCACATGAGGCAAAAGGAGAGGTATCTCCCTGAAGCACGCCTACTCGGCCATTAAGGGAGTATTTAAGGCATTGGTGGTATGACGAGGGAACCGCCGCATGAAGGTGGAGCCATGGCCTGCCCATCAATGCGTTATACGCAGTATCCTGAGAGACTACCATGAATTCGGTGTTGGCAACCAGGTCACCGAACTGGGTCTTCAAACGTATCTTGCCGACCGGAGTTTGCTCGGTGCGGTCGTACCCCTGGATCCTGAGGTCGGAGGGAATCAAGTCATCCTCAGACAACCCCAATCTCCGGAGCGTCCGAGTTGGAATCAGGTTAATCCCAGACCCCGTGTCGACAAGACAGCGCCGGACTTCAAGGCCATTGAACTGGCCAGTAACATACAGTGGACGAATGTGCCCCTGTATAGGAGGGTCTTCATCCTTACCAGAGAACGAGATAACCGCCTGACATTCGGCGTTCTCAATCGCTTCGGCGTGAAAGGCCTCTGCAACCGCGACCTCCGTCTCAAACTGGAGGGGGCTTTTCAGGGCTTCAGCGAGCGCCTCGCGCATCTCAGGTGACAGGCGCAGAGCCTCAAGGATGGAGAGCCTTGCTGGGATGTCGGCCAAGTGCTTCAGGACATCATACTTTCTTGCCAAGCGCGAGCCCCTGGTTGCAGGAGGTTGCTCTGCGGTTGGAGGCATGACGGGCCTTGCCGGTTGGACCGGCGGCCGACTGGTGCTTGGCGCATCTCGCTGTTCACTGGTTGCAGCCCGGGAAGTGGTCACCGTACTGGGGCCAGGAGGCCGGGACGGACTCGTGGCAGGACGGAGCTGGTCGCGGCGCGGCTGAGGCGGTTCTGCCTGGTCCCACACCACAAACGGTGGCGGAGGCGAATCCGTCATCCCCGGATGGGGGGGCTGCGCGCGCTGAGCTCGGTTTTGAGCCTGCTGCCTAGTCTCAGTGGCGTGCACGGCCTGGCTGGAGGTACCAACTGTCGTGCCCCAGCGACTCCTGTTGTTGCGGTTCCTCCGACGGTGGCGACGACTGGGGACACTAGGGAGGTCCACCTGGTGTTCTTCAACGTCGGGAACCGAAAAGGGATTTACCAGCTCGACGGTATTAACCGAAGCGTACCCAACACTGTCATCGGACGAATCATTCATCACCGGGAGGATCCGAGGAGGGACCCCCATCTCCGGGGGCATGAAATCGCCGAGAGTGCGGGATAGTGGCGGAACTGGCGGGGCGCGCTCTTCCTTCTTGCGCCGCCGCCGTTTGCTCTTCTCGAAAGAGGCAGGCTGGGACGACGATGCCGAAGCAGCACCCGCAGATTCTGGGGGCTCAGGCTGATTCAAGCGCGCACGGATGATTCCATGGGCGCGAATGATCGTCTTGCGGGCCATCCAGTTATTATACTTCTGGGATCCGCGGTCGGAGACCAGCTGCCATTCGTCCTCGTCGCCACTATCGTCATCTGATCCCACGAACACACCCGCCACTTGTGCTGGAGCTGGGCCCAACCTGATTACATTGTTGTTAATCTGGTCTTGGAGCCAGTCCTTAAACACGTAGCACCGCCGGATGGTGTGCCCCAGGGCCCGATGGTAAGGGCAGTAGCGGGGGTTATCCGTGAGATGTGTCTCCTCTGGCCTCCAACACTCAGGCAGTCGCACAATCCTCTGCTCCAGGGCGCTCCGGAAATAACCGGGGACCTGATCCTCGTGAAATGAGTAAGTCAGGTATCGCGGGGCCCTGGGAGCGTGGTCTTGACGAGGGGCTGGAGGGGCCTGCCGAGGAGGTGGACCCTGATTATCTCGTCTGGGTTGTGGCGGTACATTACGCGGAGGGGCCGGCCGGTTCTGGGGCTGCCGCTGCTGGGCCGGGAACTGAGCCCGTGGAGGCGGATTCCTGTGAGGCTGTGGAGCTGGCCTCACCGGCAGCAGCTCCAACTGCCTGGGGGCCTCTATCTGGGCAACAGCAGCGGGCTCAGCCCTGCTGACTCTCCTTGCAGGGATCATAGGAGGCAGCGGGTGTGCCTGACTGGCCTGTTGCAGGGCTTCCTCAAGACGTTGAGCTTTGTCTGAGAAGTCCCTGAACCCTCCGGGGTAATTCTGAGTGATCAAGGAAGGGACCAGCTCGGTCTTGACGTTCCCGACGCACATTGTCAGCAACTGCTCCTGAGTCAATGGCATGTCAAGGGAATACGTGAGACCCTTCCATCGGGCGACGAAATCCGCGACTCGCTCATCAGGCCTTTGCTTGCACTTGAAGAGGTCTGCGATACTCGTCTTCCGGGTCGTGGAACTGAACTGATAGAGGAACTGTCTACGAAGGTCCTCCCAGCTAGTTATCGACCCGACGGGGAGCTGGCTGTACCAGACAAATGCTGGCCCTTCCAGTGTCTGGACAAAGCAGCGAAGCTTAGCGGCCTCCTGCTGCGCCGGAGTTCCCAACATAGGCCCGCACCTCGAGTTGAAATGGGTCAAATGCTGTGGCGGATCTCCAGTCCCATTGAAGGGGGCGAAAGTGGGGTTCCCGAATCCCGGAGGTGCCGGCATGTCATCCACCCATGCTGGGTATGGCTTGCCGTCCGGTGGGATTGCCACTTGCCGAGTCTCCAAGGCTTCCAAGCGGGCGATGAGTGCCGCCATCGGATCGTCCGGACATGGGTTCCAGTCCTGGCGAGGATCTCTAACCACGAGCGCATTGCATGGCTCTTCAATCGGGTCGTCGACCGGGTCGTCGAACTCGGCAGCTCATGGGATGGCGGGCGGAGCGGCCCTTGGGGCAGCGGGAGGAATCCGAGCGGGGTCTCTCAGGTAGTCACGCCGCTCGGGAGGGTGTGGTGAAACATACCGCGCCCTCTTGCCATAGGCAATGGCCTCTCCCCTGTCGGCAAATACGGCATAATCACGGTTGCCCAGGAGAGTCTCGTCGAGGAGTGGTTGTTCCTGTCCCTGCTGTCCTGGCCTAGGATCACCGTAGTCAGGCCGCCGCTCTGCAGCGCGCTCGGCGAGGAGCTGGTCAACTAGCTTCTTCTGCTCGGCGAGCTGTTGACGTAGCGTGGCCTTCTCGGGATCCTCATCTGCCCTCTGCATGGAGGCAGATGGGTCGGCGGGCTTTATAGCCCCGCCGTGCTCTTTACCCTTGCTGACGTTTCGGCTCAACGTCAGTGCTTCAGTGGGTGTGGGGAGACCCAGGAGGTTCCTCTGATGACGAGTAACTCTCACCGACGGATCCAACAACGGCTTGTCTTCGGGGGGAGAGCCCCCGTCGAGAAGTTCCAAGTCGTTCCCCTCTCCCGACAGGTCAGCCATATTGACCGTTTCCGTCCCTGGGGATGTACCCTCAGGGCCACCCAGCGAATCGGGCTGTCGGCGAATCGCACTGAAGCGTAGGGCAGCGTACTGCCCCCATCCACGGATATACACGTGGGGGGTGGCTTCCTCGATAACCTTGCGGAGTACTTGAAAACACTCAACGCATCGTTGTTGGAGGGCCTCGTGGTGCCCAAATGACCCGGGGTGCCGAACCGCGGGGAGCGTGGCCAGGTCGATCTGACGGCACTGCTCACCAATATCCCCCAGGTGTGCTTGACTCCCGGGATATGGCATTTGTAGGCGGTGAAAACGGGAGTGAGTCTCCCGGAGAGTTCGGCGGAAACATTCGAACTCATCCGGGGTGAGCGATTCTGGTGCATCAAAGTCCGGTCCTGCGACTGGCCAAAACTTCTCAGGGAAGTGGCTCTCTGCAAGGACGGTCCAGAAGCTCCACGACTCAAACTCGAGACCCAGGTCTTCTTGGTCCCCTTCAGCGACTGGGAATGGACGGGGAACCGGCAGTGGTGCCGAGGCGGGCCGCTGGGCCGGCGGGCTGGCCGGCGGTGAATACGGCGAGCAGGCCGATTGGCTTCCATATCCCGGGCCGCCCTCTGAGGGTTGCGGTACCCCAGCTACCACATCACGATAGGACGGGCCGGCGAGCGAACATCCTGCCGTAGCGTCGGTGCTCGCCGAGGGTGCACTAGATCGTGGCTCGACCGTCAGTCCCCAAAAAAGGTCTCCGACTTCTCCGATCGAGGCAGAAGGCGCTTCCGGAGGGGTCGGTACCAACCGCAAGCTTGATCCTTGGGGGTCTACCAGGCCCTCGCTACTCCGGATATACCTTCGGAGAGAAGCGGGGATCACATCGATCTCGCTCTCGGGGAGTACGAGGCTGACGTGCCGCATTCCTACCCCTGCCCTTGACTGGCGGGATCGGGGGGAGGGCTCTGTCGCCGAATCATACTCCGCCTCTGTATCAGAGAAACGAACCGGTCGGATCTCTGTCCGGAATTCCCTAACATTCCTCCCTCTACGTCGACGCCTCGCCTTCCTGCCCCTGGGTGGTTCTTCGGGGCATGGCTGATCTCTGTCCTGGCGTCCTCTGGCCGCACCGGTGCTGGGGCCAAGAGGACTGGAAACCAAGGTGCGAGGAGCACCGGGACAAATATCAAAGGGGACGCGGGGAGAGATGATTCCGGGCAGGCCTCCGGGCCGGGATCGGAAGGTGGGATAACCCATGCCTCTTGAATCGGCCACACGGAGTAGACCCTGCTGGTGAATAGCGCTACCGCGAGGTGGTCCGCGGTGGCTATTGTCTGTACCAGCAACCGGGAGAGTCAACCCAACCTGCCTTTGGGGCGGTCGGGGCCTCGATCCAGGTCGGGCATAGAAGTGCCCCTGCTCAGGATGCGCAGGGGCCTGGTGACTGGAGCCAGCAGTGGCTTGGGCCAACGCGGCCGCTGTTGCTAGGGCCCCAAGGTGGGCATCCTCTTCCGCTCGTGCCCGACGTTGGCGTCGGGACAGACGAGTCGGGATTAGCGGCGCAGGCAGGTGGAGAGCCCGTTCTTCGACTTGAGAAGCCTTGCGGCGGTGTCGACGTGGCCTGGCAGGAGCCCTTATCGCGGATCCCTGGAGCGAATCTCGGATAGGGCGGTCCCGGACATCCCCCACCTCATCCGCATAGGGGAAGGAGCTGTCGGAGCGTTCCGGGGATAAACTCCCGAAGCGGTTGGACGTCGAGGTAGGCAGCGGTGCCTCCCTGCGCGGCCCTCGGGGGCGGCGTTGGTGGCGAGGTGCAGCTTCCTCGAGGTCTAGGCGAGCCATGTCCCTGGTGGGGATGACTCCCTCTTCCTCATATCTCCGCACCAAGTTGTTGATCACCCTTCTCTGGATGACCTCCGAAGGGGAGAGAGGGCGTAGTTGCCCCGCAGTTGCGGCTGCTGGGACGGCTGTGGAACGGGCGGGACCGCGCGGAGTAGCCGCGTCGGTGTTTCCCCTACCCTTGCGCCAGTGGGCGGGTGGCGATCGGGCACTGGATTGGGCGACCTGATTCCTGAAGACAGGGAGAAGAACCCATTAATACTGACAGGAAAAGAAATCGACAACCGATCATTAGTGCCACGACGCCTTCCGTGGGGGGAACCCAGGCCATCGACGTCGTGAGACGGAGTGCCCGATTTCCCTTCCCCAGCCCCTGGCGGGTTCCGTGCCCCGATGCTGAATGCTTGGTCGGGCAACATGCTAGTCTCCCAACACCTCTGAAAGCTATCGGTCTTCGTATTGAGGAGAAGAGATTCACGTCGGGTTCACCATTTTCTGTTTCGGTGCGGATGTGCGTCGGGTTTCTGTTCCGACGCTGTTCCGCCAGGACGCGTTCGCGCGTGCGCCCGTCGACCCGAGGGGATGGGAGCGCGGCTTGTGGCCCCGCAGTCCCGCTTTCCAAAGGCGGGCGGCATCCGTCCCTTATTCAGAGACGTCTGCTCCTTGATCGAAACCGGGATGATGGGATGTCGGCTCTTCCTTCCGTGGACGTCTCCTCGGAACTCGTCGCCTAATCCGGGTCTCCCTCATAGATTTAAGAATGTTCGTGAATCTCGTTCTCGGCGCCATATCTTCATGGACACCGGTTAATTACGCTGCTTCCGCCCAGACGCTCCAAGGAGTCTGGTCGGGGCAGCAACCTACAGTGAGGAGACCGGGTAGCTCTGGGTGTTGGGGGCGTGTCTTAACACTGCGGCTCTGCATGTCTGCCTTCCGTCCCTAATAGGGCTTCTCGAAGGCGCGATGGCCTGAGGCATCCCGCGCTGGGTGCGGGGAACTGCGTTACCTGAGGTTTTCCTCAGCTTCTCATGTTTAACACGGGGTATGCCGCGAGTTTAACGTCCAACGGGGACGGCATCAGACTGAACAACACGAAGAGTGGATCAGATGACAGAACCCCTTGCGGGGAACCTCCGACGCTGGGGCCAGCAAATGGGCGGCTTCCCGAGTAAAGTGGAGTGGAATGAAATGGCATGACCCCACCGGGATGTGGCGGCCCGGGTAAGGATCAGGATGGATGATGGAGTGAAGAGCTTGGACCCCGTAGAGGCTTCCTACGTACCGCGCGTTAGCGCGGATCAAAGTCAACGTAGTTCGGATATGCAGTTTAACGTCATGCTGGACGATGGCAAGCCGACTCACAAGGAGGTCGAGGCTGCCGGGCGGAGGATTGAACCGAACCACCTCGCACAGAGGGGGATGGAACGGCCGGGTGGATCACAGTTTCACGTCATGCTGGACGCTGGTGTTTGGGGCTTACACTCTGAGGAGGCCCGTATGCGGCAAAGCTCAGTTGGAGAGGGACTTGGGCCGAAGGTGAGAGACCTCGATCTCTGTCGCGCCCTCTACTGGCTTCGGCAGCGGGGAAGCACAATGGAGATACACATGTGCAGTCCCCCACAAGGGCGGATTCATAGGTGAATCGACGCGAATGTGAACCCGGGAGGGGTCCACTGATGAACGAACCGACGTGAATACGACCGGGACGACCAGGTGGTGGGCTTGAACCTCAGGGAGGCTTCCTACGTACCCTGTTTAGGAGACAGGGATCAAAGTCCACGTAGTTCATTCTGTCAGGACTTACGCACTGAGGCAACCTGAGTGCGGCAAAGCTCAGTTGAAGAGGGACTTGGGCCGAAGGTGAGAGACCTCGATCCCTGTCGCGCCCTCTACTGGCTTCGGCAGTGGGGAAGCACAATGGAGATACACATGTGCAGTCCCCCACAAGAAACTAGGGGTTTGTAATACCCTACCCCCGTGGGCGAAGGCCACTCCAATAAATCGTCCCTAAAGAGGGGCAATCCCGACATCCCTGCAGAGACGAGCGGGTGGGGGCCACATCCAAACCGGGGGGGACCCTGCGTGCGAGGCACGGGATCGGGTAATGCGGACGGTTTAACGTCTTGCCGGACGAAGTACAGTTTAACGTCGTGTGTTGAGGACGAAGCGGACGGTTTAACGTCTTGCCGGACGAAGTACAGTTTAACGTCGTGTGTTGAGGACGAAGATGCTTGGCAGTTTAACGTCTTGCAGCGCGGACGTGGTGCAGTTTAGCGTCCTACAGGACGAAGTGCAGTTTAACGTCATGCGGGACGAAGTGCAGTTTAACGTCATGCGGGACGAAGTGCAGTTTAACGTCATGCGGGACGAATGCAGTTTAACGTCGTGCGGGACGAATGCAGTTTAACGTCGTGCAGGACGAATGCAGTTTAACGTCGTGCGGGACGAATGCAGTTTAACGTCGTGCGGGACGAACTGTTGCCGCCGATGGGTCCGTGTCACTTCGCGCGAGCCTGGAGGGCCGCACGGAAAGACAACGCACGGTGCGGGCACCCGGGATGAAGATCATCGGGCGCCACGCAGGCGGGTACCCTCAGGGGGTCAAAGGGGGGGGCCCGGCGGTTTGCGCGCAAAAGAGGAGCTTGGCGCGCAATACCGCGGATCGGCGCGCAATTGGGCGGGCTGGCGCGCAATTGGGCTAGCGCTTTGCGCGCGGAAGACGAAGATTGCGCGCACCGGGCCTCTGATAGCGCGCGGGGGCAACGGCCCATTCTTTAACGAATGGCCACTTAGTAAGGGGGGTGCGCGCAATCGGGCTGGATTGCGCGCACCCGGGGGGCAATTGCGCGCAAGAGGCTGCTTTTGCGCGCGAAGGCCTTCGGGTGAGGGATTGGTCAAAAGAAAGAAGTCAAAGGGTTGCGCGCGAAGGCGAACCCCGAGGCTGGCTTGCGCGAAATAAGGGCGGTTACCTGAAGATCGGCATTGCGCGCGGAGGGGGTGGGATTGCGCGCACGAGCGACCCTTCGAATTCTGGCAACCCTCAAAACGTCGGGGGTCGCCTTGTATTTATAGGCAACCCCGGGCGCGCAATTCGGCACGCGGGCGCGCAATTCGGCTCGGGCGCGGAATAGAGGCCCGGCGCGCAAGAGGGTCGCGCACGGGCGTCGGGCGCGGAAAATTACGCGCCGACTTGGCCCATTGCGCGAATCCCGGAAGGATTGCGCGCGCCTAGCCAATTTTCGCGCGGGCCTCCGACATTTCGCGCAAGGCCTTCGGGCCTTCCGAAACATGCTTCTGACGCCAAATATGACCTCGCTTTCCGCATCCGGAACTTCGTTGGAGGAGCAGCGGACTTTTCCGGCGTCTACAGTTGCTTCAAGAGCTCATTAGACATGGCCGATAGCATGAAACACTGGACATCTGTGGCATCATCCATGTGTTTCATGTAGAGAGATAATTCCTCATCACTAGCCTCTTTCCCAGGCGCAACTGGAATAGGCTCTTCCAGCACATATAATTTCCTTTCGTGGCGAAGGACGACGCGTAAACGCCTCTGCCACTCTTGGAAATTGGTGTCGGTGGGAAGGTTTTCTTTCTCGAGTATGGTGCGCAATGATATGTTTGAAGTCATTTTCTTGTCGTTTCTACAAATTAAGATGAGCAAAGGTTTAGTACTTTATTATAAAAATTGAGACAAATAAATTAATACTTATTAGTCTCCCACTATTTTATCGAAATCCAATAGCCCTCATCATTGACTTCGGAATATTCTGTTGCATGAATATTCTAGTGGCAAGGATCCGTATTGCCCTTCGCATTACCCCAACTAGGGTTGGTCAAGCAACTTGAAGGGTTTTAGGTAGGCATTCCAAATGCCAACTGCATTAACTCGCAGTTCCTTGATCCGCTGAGTGGACTCCCCAATCCTGAAATCCTTTTTTTGGATTTCCTCAACCTTTGCCTCTTGGTCACACCAAGTCCTGCTGTGGCAGTCAACCCTTGATGCGAACCAAGTCAAGTCAACCCAAAACCTTAAATTAGAATTCTCCGATAATTGAAAGCACCCCAACTAGGGTTGGTCAAGCACTTTGAACTATGGTTCGATTCTAACCAAGATTATGGAAGGCTATGCCGACTTAATATTTATCTTGAGGGATTTTATCCTTATACGTAAATTGCCATTTTATTATCTTTGATTACATGCTTGTTAATATTAAGTGGGATATAATTAAGTGATTAACCATGTCTAAGATAATATTTACGTATAAGCCAATTTTATTTTAGTTCCATCTTGCATGCTCGTTTAATTCATTAATTGTGTGATCGTGACAACACACCCACAATAAATAAACCATGCAACTGACAGAAATAAAATAAATGGTATGATCATGAGTTTTTCTATTGGTTAGTTTATCTAGCGGTTGATAAACTAACCCAAGACCTAGGGGAGAAACACCTTGAACCTTTCGGGTTCGTGTCTACAGTTTTCCACCTGTCCACCTTTGTATCTCCATGGATTGGTTTCACCTTGGCTCCTGACTTGAGCCGCCTCCACTAGCTTGGGAGCTTCATCCATTACATATGCATTTATCTCACACGCAGGTGAGGGGTAAAAAGGGGTTTTTACATAAAATAATCTTTGGGCGCGCAGGCCCTACATATTAATGAGGAGATGGCTCGCAGGCCAACAAATTTAATTTAAATAAATAAATTAAAAGAAACCATTCTCATACAAAGGTCTCGGTCTAGCTCATGATCATCCATACATGCAACGATATTTACGCATAAATAAAACTAGCATTCAATTCTTTAATCGTTCTTGTTTAAGATAAATCACGCTCGAATCAATTAATTATATTTAATTAATCAATCCTTTTATCTTAAATCAATTTTCTGAATTTCCTTGAGATTCCCATCCATCATAATTTTAAACAAATAAATTCATTTAAAATTATCCTTGTACGTAACTTGTACCTTGGAGGCAACCCGGTGAATTCTCATTTATTACGCAGATGTTAAATTAAACACATATATATAAAACACCTATCACGTGTTGTGCCTCAGCTTTACGCTTGCACCATGGTACACGTCTCAAGGGTTTGTATAATATAATAATAAATTTTAATAAATCTGCATAATTTGGGTGAGTACACGGCGTGTAGTTCCGACTACACGGCGTGTACTTTTCTTCACCGTCCATCCGAAGTACACGCCCGGGGATAAGGCGTGTTAATGTACTTCGGAAATTTTCGGAGTACACGGCGTGTACAGTGGGACACACGCCGTGTAGTTTCCGCGTTACACGGTTTCCAGCCGGGCAGGCCGTGTACGGAGTACACGACCCAACCCTAACCCGAAGGGACTACACGCCGTGTTCATTGGACCACACGGCGTGTATTCCGGAAACTGTGTGCCACCAGTTTCTGGTCAACACACGGTGTCTTAAATTCTTAGAAAGAATCCAATACACGGCCTGATTTGGCGGATCAGTCAATGCATTGAACCTAGACTACACGGCGTGTACTTCCGAATACACGCCGTGTATTCTGGTGTTATACGGCCAGAAACGTTTGGCTCCTCCGGATGAGTTCCTCTATTTTATTTTAATCAAAATTAAAAGAAAAATCCGTTTCTGTGAGGTGAACGAGAAACGAGGGAGGAAGAACAGATCTCAAGATTCAGATTTTCAGAACGATTAAACATGAATTGAAATAACTAAATTATTAAATGCGTAAATCACCAACGAAAAACTAAATAATTATAACCAACGATATAACCTCCCTCTGATACCACTTGTAGGTTCCGGGCGCAGCGGAAGCGCGTTAGTGGGTTTGCCCAACTTTAATTTTAACGTTAAACAACGTTCAATCCGAGATCCGTCACGATATAAAACGTCGAATTTTCGGAATAGAACGAAGAACGAAAAGAAAAGAAGAGTCCCGGAACCCTTGAGGAGGATCATCATATGTTGATTATAATTAATTTAATTAATGCATAAGAATTACCTCGTTGGAATTCTTTCTTCGTTGATGTGTCCGGTCACGATTCGGTGATCCGTCGTTGCGTCGTAGAATCCAAGTGTAGGATTCCTCTAGCGGTGATCCACACGTGTGTCACGTATCTCCGGACGTCGCCGAAGGGATCTCCGAGTGCTAGCGCGGAAGAACCTTCGCTTGCGATATCCGCCTTTGACCGCCTTGATCCGGTGGAGGATCTTGCTCTCGTAACTTGAGGGCGTTCTTGGTGGAAAGAGAATTCTCTCTTGGCTTGAGAGTATTTCCAAATCCGTTGTGCACAACCAATGGCTCTCCAAAATGTTGGGGTTGTGAGGATATTTATAATCATGTTTGAAGTTAATAGAGTTATGACAATAAATAAACGCGTTACGCGTTTTATTTATTTCATTAACTCTTATTGAAAACTCCCCCATGTCGAATTATTAATTCCTTGACATGCGCCCACGCTGATTATAATAAATATCATTTAATAAAATAATATTAAATCCTCAAAATCCCAACTGGAAAAACTACACGGCGTGTAATAATTAATACACGGCGTGTACTTGTTTTCCATAAAACTACACGGCGTGTATATTTAATATACACGGTGTGTACTTTTATTTTCCATTTTTCTCCACCACATTTATTAGACCTTGAGTAATGACTATTTATTTCTTAAATAAATTTAACTGCATTACTCGCTAATAAATATATTATTTCGTCCACAATATATTCTCTCAAATAACTAGTGTCAAAATAAATGCGATCAGACATCCTTAAATAATTATTAAACCACAGTCGGGAATAATATTTATTTAACTTGTTAAATTAATATTTAACTGAGATACATGGACACACTTAGTGTGTGACCCTCTAGGCCTCTTTCTCAGTGGCATTAGGCTGAGCCTGCCTAAAGTCCAAGGTTAGCGTCTAGCAACATTCCAAGGCACCCATAGAGAAAGAAGTTAACGCCGCAATGACGTGTTACCTCCTACGAATGCTTACCGTGTAATATAATCCATTTGTCTCGATATCTCCAATCAAGCGGGTTGCATGCTAGTGCCATCAACCCATGTGCTTGATTATTCTTTCTTTGACTTCCCGGAATTGAACTTGTCCATACCTTACCATGGCCATGGATTTATTTAGGCTATATCAATTCCATCAAAGGGCCTGAGATATCTACTTCCGTTATGGAACGGAAGGGACAAATCCTTTCTCGCATTATCTATTAATGCAGTATTACTCGTGACGCACCCAACGTATCCTACCTCGCTGCGAACAGTGTGTCGTCACAGTTTTTGTCAATACATCTAAGTGCGCGAGTTGTAATACCCATTAATAATAATCTTAAATTCTAAGGATCAATACACACGTTCGTAGATAGGAACATCCAATGACACTATGAAATGTGGATTTCCTACTGGCGGGTCTCGTTCTCATAATATCCTCCTAGATATTACCAAGGGCGCACACCATGAGAAGGTGTCTCAAAGTTTTATGAGTCCTCACCCCTAATGACCTGTATTATTTGTGTCCCTCAAATAATATCATCCGGCCATAAAACATACATTCAAGAACAGTGTTATGGCACTTCCGGGTTCTCATCATAGCAGGGATCCGCTACGACCCTTTAATGCAACAGCTGTCCTTAGGACATTATCACATGACATGTCACGCAGAAGAACAATCAAGATGTGATAAGGCTTTTATTTAATGAATAAAGTACAATGTAGTTGGTTCTAGACCACCAACTCCAACACCAACAAACCGGCATTGCGTCTTTCCATTTATTCCAATCAGGTCATTTTTTACATTTCATAACAAACCTTGGTTCAGGGTCTTCATTTTCTAAATCATGTGACATAGAATATGAAAATATTTCATCAATATTTTTCATATTACTCTGATTCCATATATCACATGTAGTGGTATAATTAAGAGAGATTTCATTATTTTCCAAACCTTCAGAGGTTTTCTATATCTGTGAATTCTCTTTATGATTCTCATCATGTGTTTCTTTAAGAATGCTTAAATTACGTGTTTCTTCTGGAACACATGCCTCCGTAATGGAGTTTTCAATTATACATGCCTCCGTAATGGAGTTTTCAATTATACGCATCCCTTTTCTTTTCTGAGGATTTTTATCCTTAAGAGTCAATTCGTCTTCCACGCTTCAGACGTATTTTTGATATTTTTGTAACATCATTATGTAATTGTGTCTTCGGGACATCAATTCTAACCGGTGCATTTATAGCCAGTATATGTGATTTAGTCACGCCCTTGGAATTAGTAAATGCATCACGCAATTGATTTGCTAGTTCTTGAAAATGTAAAATCTTTTCCACTTCCATCTCACACTGCCGGGTGGGAGGATCGAGAAAAGATAATGTTTTCACATTCCAGGAAATCTCCTCCCTTTGTTTCTTTTCTCCCCCTAATGATGGGAATACTTCTTCATTGAAGTGACAATCAGCAAAACGTGTTGTAAATACATCACCAATTTTTGATTCAAGATATCTGATGATGGATGAGGATTCATATCCTACATAAATTCTCAGCCTCCTTTGAGGTCTCATCTTTGTACATTGTGGAGGAGCAATTGGCACATATATTGCACAACCAAAGATTCTTAAGGCTCTTGGCCAAAAGCCAATTGGAGTAGAGAGTGTTTATGATATGCACTTGGTCTGATGCGAATTAATGTCGAGGCATGCAATATTGCATGACCCCTACAGAGCTCGGCAACTTTATTCTCATTATTAATGGTCTGGCAATAAGTTGGAAGTGTTTTATCAGTGATTCAGCTAAACCATTTTGTGTATGCACATGGACGACTGGATGCTCCACAGTAATCCCCATTGCCATACAGTAATCTTTAAAAGCTTGATAGGTAAACTCTCCAGCATTATCGAGCCTTAATTTCTTGATGAAATGGTCAGGGAATTGTGCTCTCAATTTTATTATTTGGGTAAGAAAACGTAAAAACGCAACATTACGAGTTGAGAGCAAACATACATGTGACTATCTACTGGATGCATCAATTAAGACTGTTGCAGAGGTAATCTTCATACCTCAAGGTGAGGCGGAGGCCTGCTTTTATAGATTGAAAATACGGAATACATACAGGGGTATTCCGATGTGGGACACGGAAATACCCAGAATAATAAAAACAGGGTTCAACAAAGACCATAAAATATTTAAATGGTCCACACGATGGATGAATTGGCCCACATATACCCCCTTGAATTCGTTCAAGAAAGGCTGGCATTTCGGTCTTAATTTTAGCCGGAGATGGTCTCACGATCAGCTTCCCAAGCGAACAAGCCTCGCATGGGATTTTTCTTAGTGGAGAGAACTGTTGGACCTTTATTAAATGTCCATGAGAACTTTCAATTATTTTTCGCATCAGTCCTGAACCAAAATGACCTAATCGATCATGCCACAAATTAACAATTTTTGGTCCATTCTTTACTACAATATGTGTTTTGATTGCACTTATATATGTATAATGCAATCCAGATGATAATTTTGGTAGTTTTTCCAATACATGACTCTTACCGAATTTATTAATGATAATGCACATATACTTTTCATTTATCTCGTATATAGTTTGAGTATCATACCCATGCTGGTATATATCATTGAAACTTAAAAAAGTTTCTTTTGGACTTCAGGGAAAACGGCGCATCTTTTATAAAAAATAGCGTCCTATTGGGTAAATAAAAACTCATTTTACCAGTCCCTTCTATCAGATTTGCAGGACCTGATATAGTATTCACAATTGATCTTGTTGATTTAAGTTCAGAAAAATATTTTTTATTCTTAAGAATTGTGTGTGTTGCTCCACTATTCGGTATGCAAATATCTGTCTTATTTAAGCAATCTATTTCAATGCTTCAAAGTAAATAGAATAATACTATAAGAAACCCCTTGTGAAATTCAAATAATACATCTAAAATATAAAACATACAAAACAAAATGACATCATATATCATAACTACTGTAATTTTTCTGAATTATTTCCAGCTATCATCTCATCAAATTCACAAATAAAATCACCCGCTTCGAGTTAAGCGAAATCATCATTTGATGGCTCATGATTCTCAGTAAAATCCACCTCTTTTTCTTTCTCTTTATAGGATTTCCCACCAAAGTGTGGTTCATTCTTCTTTGCTTCAAGAAATGCTTTATAGAGCTTACAAAGATGCTCTGGGGTTCGGCAAACTCGAGACCAATGCCCTTTAGAACCAATCTTCAGGATTCCTCGGAGTGTTTGAGCTGATATTTTTTTGATTCTGATATTCATTTCGAGCAAGCCCATGGTTACGACCATGTCCTCGACTGCGCCTGCCGCCAAAACAACGTCCACCACGAGAATCACGTCCCCGACTTCTTCCATGATTATTTTCATGAAAAATAGCATTTGCTTCAGGAAATGTTACCGTTGAACCAGTAGGACGAGACCGGTGATTTTTAATCAAAAGCTCATTGTTCTTCTCTGCTACAAGTAATGATGATATGAAATCCGAATATTTTAAATACTCTCGCAAGCAATATTGTTGTTGTGGGGTGATGTGAGATGCATGAAATGTCGTATGTCTTTTCAAGCATATCAGCATCTGTGTAACGTCCCAGACCCGAACAGCCACCCGAACAGTGTTATCGGGCTGAGTGTCACTAACCTTAGACGCGCTTCCCCGAACGCCAAAAGCTGCCGACTAGTAACGAGCGTGTAAGCAGATATTGTGGGGAGGCTATACCCTCTGGGAGGAAGATAAGGCACTGGTTCGAGTATAATAATATAACATGCAATGGGAATAAATGACTCTGCATACTCGAACCAGACCAGCAGAACGGAAGCACAGCAATATCAAATAAATAGCGAATGCAATAAATAAACAGAAGCAGCGGAAAGTAAACAGAACAGCATACCAGCAATCACTTGTAGCCACTAAACAAACCATGCATGCATCCATAGCAGGTCATGTAAATAAACAAAGGGTGCTCATGGCTAACCGCAGTAGCCACATATAAAAGTAAGCCACATATAAAAGTAAGCATGTTGATCCAGAAAAGAAAGTGAAACAAAAGTAAAACTTCAGCTAGGCATGACCTCTAGGTCCATACCAATCTTCGTGCCAACAGTACTATGATCCAACTCCTGCGGTTGATCTTTTACCTGTACGTAAAACCATAAAGTCTACACGCGTCCTGAAGGGCCCATGTAGGGTGTGAGACGAATCTCAATAGGATACCACCCAAATGGAGCGTACCTAGTATAAGTGTTTAAACAGACATGCATCACTAAGTAATGTGAACAGTGCGATGCAATAAATAAACACAACATCCACTGGTGCTCAGCAGCCACCAGAGAGTGTCACCTGCTTCGGCCAACGCCGAAATTTCAAAAGCAAAGAGAATCTTTGGCCCATGGACCAAGTTTCACCTCAATCACATATCCCGACACCATGTGCCTCCTGACACTGCATGCCTCAAAGTACCAACGTTCCGAAGTCACGCCCAAACAATAGTATCTCGGTCCAAAGGACCCCTGCTCGTAAGCTCACGTCGGCCCATGGCACGACAACCAGAGGAACAGCAAAGTCTGTTCTTAAATAATAACCAGAGGAACAGCGATGTCTGTCCTCAAATAAATAACCAGAGGAACAACGATGTATGCCCTCAATCACATAACCCGGTAGCCTCATCGCTATTAACCGAAGGCTCTTCACCTTCCACGTAACTTCCTACGACAAGCACCCCCAAACCAATAGTACCTAAACCGCAACTATCGGGGGCCTCTACCCACACGAGTGGTCAAAACCACCTCATCACGGAGTAAACCTGTGTGCACACGACTCAAACGGCTTTTGGCCATCACGGGTGAGCGGCAATCACCAAAATAAGAACCCAAGCCACACCAGCTCTGACATTTCATGTCCCTGCGACCATATCGCTCAAATCCGATGGCCATGCCATCTAAGTATCCCGGGTTATGCCCAACCTGAGAGTCACACTGCCTCAAACCGACGTCCATGACGCCCATTCCCGTGGTCAAAACCACCCAAGAAAATTCGGGCCTCACCCAACCTGTGATCAACATCACCCAATTCTGATGGTCATGCCATCCAACCTCGAGCCACGCCCGCCACAATATCAGGAGCATCAGCATATGTAATCCTAACCATTACATATATATATATATAATCACATTAAAACACTTGTAAACAGGCAATTCAATTTAAACAGTTGAGTTGCACCAACTACCAGCCATCACATAGCAGCACCGAGGGCTTGAATGCTTGTAACAAGCTTAAGCAAGCTTAAACAATTTAAGCATACTCATATAAATCAAGATAATTCATTTAAAACCATTTTAAACACCCCCGGCCAAAATAACCCAATGACCAACGACCTCTCGACCGGCCTCGCTCAAGCATAATAGGTAAGGGAATACCCAACGGCATCCCACAAGGTATAACAATCAAATTAAAATGCAATAATAGGGTTCGGCTCAAAAACCCACCGTTGCGCTAAAAGCCGCAACCCCCCCCCAATGTCCGTGAAAACACAAAACGAAGTATGCACCACCTACCTCGTACTCATACGATAATCCTCGTCCAGTACCAGCCTTTAATTCGGTCTAGAACAAGGTAGATCTACACAACGAGCATAAATGCTCAAACTCCTATAACTTGGTCGAGAAACGAAATCAAAAGGAACGACTCAAGAGGAATCAAGAGCTTACCAATGGGGTTCCAATGGATCCGACGACGTTCGAATCAAGCTTAAGACGGAGAATTAGGAGCAAAATGAAATCTCGGCCGGTTGATTCGCAAGGGTTCTATCCAGAACCAGAAAACGAGGCTACTGTCCATTTTAAGCAAAAATTACAAAGTACACGGCGTGTACTTGGGACTAAACGCCGTGTAGGTTCTTTTACTGTTCTAAAAACGGCCGAATTTCGCCGGCCTGCTTTTTAGGTCTTATCGACATGACTACACGGCGTGCACATGGTTTGGTCCTCTAATCCCCGACCAACATCCCTACACGCCATGTATACCCCTTACACGGCTAGAGAATACACAGCGTGCACTTGGGATTACACGGCATGTAACCCTATGAAATCTCGGCCGGTTGATTCGCAAGGGTTCTATCCAGAACCAAAAAACGAGGCCACTGCCCATTTTAAGCAAAATTTACAAAGTACACGACGTGTACTTGAGACTAAACGCCGTGTAGGTTCTTTTACTGTTCTAAAAACGGCCAAATTTCACCGACCTACTTTTTAGGTCTTATCGACATGACTACACGGCGTGCACATGGTTTGGTCCTCTAATCCCCGGCCAACATCCCTACACGCCATGTATACCCCTTACACGGCTAGAGAGTACACGGCGTGCACTTGGGATTACACGGCATATAACCCTATGTCAGGTCGTTTGACAATCTAACTCCAGTACTTGCCCAGTTATCCCCTGTTTTCTCAAAAACCCAAAAAAAGAAACTCATACCTTAAAGAAAGCATCGAGTACTTACAATCTGTAATCTCAATACCACAGCACTTGAGCTGTGATACAATTCAATGCATGGAAAAATTGTAATCACTGACCAAGTCTTGGAAGCGTAAAGCATTCCATTCATCATGAGTTGCTGGAAGAACAACCTCTTTTTGATGATCATACCTCTCTTTCAAACTCTTCTAGAACTTACATGGATCTCTTTCTGTGAGGTATTCACATTTCAAACCCTCATCGAGATGTCTTCTAAGAAAGATAACCGTCTTTGCTTTATTTTGGAGGGTTTGTAAATTATTTTATTTAATTGTTTCCATGAGATCCATTGATTCGAGATGCATTTCCACATCCATTGTCCATGGCATGCAATTACTTCTGGTAATATTGAGAGCGGTGAATTCGAGCTTCACGAGATTTGACATGATAATAACTAGAAAACATTAAAATCAGGTTAATATTTTCATTTAATATTATATATATATACCACCCTAATCGGTTAATAAATCTTTCACATGGGGATTTGAAATAAATACATCAGTATCGCTTTACTCATTTAAAACTTTTTTGCATGTACTGATTTATTAATTATACCGTCCAATCAAACGGAACAAAATAAATAAATTTAAACCACATAAACCGTCCAATTTGGCGCTAAAAGTAAAATAAAAAGGATAAATAATTAGAACCGTCCAACCAGGCGATGAAAATAAAAAAAAAACATACAATTCTCCTTTTTCAGTGTTCGTGCTGATAACGTGGTGAGAAAACAAATTTGAAACAAGGAAAAACTAAAATAACGAAGAGAGGTGAATAGAAAAAGGAAAACAAATTTTTATTGATGATCACACTTCTTCCTCTCTATCAGCAGATTTCCCTCCTCCAAATCACAAAACATTAGAGGGGGTTGCACTGATAGGCAGTGCAGAAAGAGTTTGGTGGGGCTGCCCCGTTGAAATGTTATGCAGCCACCGGCTGCCTAACATCTTTAATATTTTCCTTAAATCGCACTAAAATGTTTCTTAAACACTTTTTTTACATGTTTTCACTTCAGTTTGACATCACTTATCATGATCTATGTCTATTTTCCCTTATGATTGTCCGAATATGATTTAAATACATTCTTTCATTGACACCATTATGATATTCCCTTTTGTTATGCCTTATGACATGATTATGATATCCATTTCTTTCCATGGATAACCCTTATGTTCGATTCTTCATGTGGCACACATATGCATGAACATGTTATGATGGGTGCGCTCAGACAACGCTCCAATGCATTGGGTGATGTTTAATCTCATGAGACGGACAAAGTAAACTTGATTCCTTTATGGGACTTGTCCGCCATGTGCAATGATCTTGGCAGTGAACCTTGACTCATGCTTATGTCATGTTGCATGTTGTTGCTACATTCCTATGTTGTCATGATTACATGATCTCATGCTCTACATGTTATGCTTCTTTACGTTTATTCATGTCTCATGCCTTTTTATGCCACTGTGTTATACCTTCTAACTCATGTGTTATGTTTTATTTCTATGTTTATTCTCTTACTGGGCTATTTAGCTCATCCCTTTGTTCATGTATTCCCCAGGTTATCTGATAGAGCAAGAGAACCTCCCACCTGGAAAGTATATTCCAGAAGAAGCAAGGTGCCCCTCCCCCCGTCAGTTTCAACAACCTAACAAACTGGGGGCACCGGCCTCAATAGCCTACTGGGGTGGGCCCTGCTGTTAAGAGATTCTCACGGGTAGGTTGTTATAAGAGGGTGAGGAGGGAAGTGGGAGGGCAGGCAGTTAGGAATTCTGTTCGACCTGGGCCTGGGCAGGTTTGAGGGAAAGCCCCCAACCTGAAGTTCTCCTTCTCCCTCCCGACAATTTTCTTTTCTCCTGCTGCTGTAATTCTAGCCAATAGTGGCCATTAATACATACTTTTCATTGTTGTTGGCAGCTCATTCTCATGACTCTTATGCCCCTTCTAGAATATCCCCCCTGTGCACCAAAATTATTCCCCTACTCCTCACCTTGATAAACGCCCATCGCCTTTCCCGGACATACCACACCACCAGACCCCTCGGCCGAGTTCCGTTGGTGGGTGTGGAGTGCATCAATTATCCAGCCAAGAATGGGATGACCGGCGTAAGAAGGGCATCTACTTTCGTTGCGCCCAACCATACACTCCCCTACACAAATGTCCAGATGCAAAAATACGGGTGCTCCTGTTAGCTGAAGAAGAAGCCCCACAAGACAGCCTTGAACCACTCCTGCCAGCAGTTGAGGACAACGACAACGACACCGACAATCCAGCAGAGTGTCAGGTCCTGGAAAACCATGGCTCCGACTCTTTTTTCCACAAGCACGGCCAAGCCACTCTAACAGCCATGAAGGTCCGCGACCTGATTGGTGACATCCCCATCTTAGTCCTTGTGGACAGCAGTGATGTTGGATTGGTGTTGCCCGATCCGGTTGGGCCGAATGCTTGTGGCCTGCAACTGTCGCGGGTCGAGCTATATAAAAAAATATTAATATGGGAAATAATGCTATGTTATTTGGAAATCCCATGGGTGAATTCAGCTATATAATTAACAATTACTAAAAATTGTTGATTCAGTTTAAAAAATATTAATATGGGAAAGTATCAATCTGAAATAAAATATGGGTTTATAGATGGTACCATCATTTTGATATATTCATGCCAAAGAAATCAATTTTTTGTTTTCCTAACCAATATTTTATTTTCTGAGTGTATGGTACCATATTGTTGGAATATTTTATGGAACTTTGATAGCAAGATATAATGCGAGTATATGTCTAGAGAAAAATGAAGTATATCATCAAGGTAGACTAGGGAATTCTCCAAGATAGGTTCAAATATTTTGGACACAACTTTCCAAAACAATGAGGGAGTAGGTTTTAGGCCAAAAGGAAAAATGTTCCAATGGAAATAACATTTAGGGATACATAATTACATCTTATGAAAATCTTCCCATCTAATTTACAATTTCCAAAATACTGCTTTTAAATCAAACTTTGATAATACCTAAACTTTGTAGCAATGCTGACCACTGTAGCGGAACTGACCGACCGACACCTACAGGCACTGTAGCGGTGCGGACTTCGGGGTCAACTTCACTGTAGCGCTTTTGACTTCCAGCCGGCATACACTGTAGCACTTTTGACAAAGTGAGTCGCCGATCACTGTTGCAACGCGGACTACTATTCGGAACAGTGGACCGTCTTCTTCATATGTAGCCCATTTCGGGCTAGGGTTTTACTACTGAAAAACTCTGTAATTTTGTGCTTCCGACTCATAGTGAAATTCTGTCTCTCCCGTGGACGTAGGGATTTTTCCCGAACCACATAAATCGTTGTGTCCTTTGCTTTCTTTCTTTCGTTTTTCCTCGTTTCTGTAGTTGTGTCTCCCGACGATTCTGCAACAAGTGCAACACACAATTTTATCTCTCCCAAACTCACTACTTTAGTTGGGGTTTTGGTCATCGCTTGTGTTATCAGGGTTGCTGCCAACCTTTCCAGCTAACAGGTATCTACACTTGCATCCTTGCTGCTCAAATCTTAGATATCGACGGGTTGTACTTAATTTTCAATGACCCGATGATCAGCTGGCGTTGTGGAGGGTGACCCTCGGGGGTTTTGAAAACTGACTGGATGGAAATTGAGAACAGGTTCACGAGATGCTGCAAGCAGGCACCATCCGGCCAAGCACGAGTGCCTACTCCAACCCGATGTTATTAGTCAAAAAAAAAACAATTACTGGTATTTGTGTGTCGACTACCGAGCTCTCAACAAAGTGATTGTTCCGGATAAATTATGTATTCCGATGGTGGACGAATTAATGGATGAGCTTCATGGCGCCCCTTACTTCTCGAAGCTTGATCTTCAATCCGGTTATCACCAAATCCGGATGCGAACAAAGGATGTAGACACAACCGCTTTCCGCACTCACAGTGGTAATTATGAATTCTTGGTTATGCCTTTTAGCCTCACCAACGCCCCGTCAACCTACCAAGCCATCATGAATGAGTTGTTTCGGCCTCTTCTACGGAAGTTTGTTCTCATTTTCTTCGATGATATTCTCATTTACAGCCAGGAGTGGCACTCCCAATTGAATCATTTAACAGTTGTTTTGCAGATTTTACACGACAACTCATTCTTTGTCAACCATCAAAAATGATCTTTCGCCCATCGCGAAATTGAGTATCTTGGCCACATTATTTCCCACATCGGCGTGGCGATGGATCCAGAAAAAATCCGAGCCGTTTTAGAATGGCCGACCCCTCTCACAGTCAAGGGCGTACGGGGTTTCCTTGGCCTGACGGGCTACTGTTGGAAGTTCATCCACAACTACGGCAGCATAGCTCAGCCCCTCACGCTGCTCACCCGCAAGGAAGGCTTCCACTGGACTCCTGCTGCGCAGCAAGCCTTTGAAGCCTTGAAACATAAGCTAACTACTACCCCTGTCCTTGCCCTACCAGATTTCTCCAAGCCGTTTTCCATAGAGTGCGACGCTTCGGGACGTGGCATCAGTGTTGTCCTCATGCAGCCGCACAAACCGATTGCTTATTTCAATAAAGCATTAACTGCCCAAAATCTGTCCAAGTCCACCTATGAGAGAAAAATGATGACTTTATTCCTTGCCATTAACCACTGGCGCCCCTATTTATTGGGTCGGCCCTTTACAGTTTTCTCAGACCAGAGAAGCCTCCAATGTAGCGGAAACATCGGGAGCAACGAAGCGAAAAAACGATTCAAAGAAGAGTAAAAGGGAAAAAAACAAAAGAAGAAGAAAATCTTGGACAGAGAGATTTACATGGTTCGGAAAATGATCTTTACGTCCACGGAGAGGCAAAAATTTCACTATAGTCGGGAGCACAAATTTACAAGAAGTTTCAAGGTTCTCAAGCACGGACAAAACCCTAGCTCGAAATGGGTTAATAAGGACAAAGTACTATTCCACCAACTGCACAAGAAGTTCGTTGTGCTACAATGAAAGGTGGCAAAAAGTTAGCATCGCTACAGTGTCGTGGCCACCCAAGTCCAAGATGCTACAGTGGATGGCGGCTGTAAATTTGCGTCGCTACAGTACTGTTGACTCCAAAGTCTAACCTGCTACAGGAGTCATGCCAAAAGTCTACACTGTTACAGTGTCCTGTCGGTGTTGGTCAATCAGCTCTGCTACAATGGTCAGAGTTGCTACAGTTCCACAGAATTTGGGTCGGGGCCTTTAGCCCTAGAGCAGGGGCGTGTTGCCCCTGCAACCCCCAACGAGCTCACCGCGGAGCTCGACCCGTTGAGTTGCGGCTTGGTGCGCAGTATGGGTCGGAAGCATTCGACCCAATCATCATCCAAAAACGGATCGAGCTACACTAATCCAACATCCAATTCCTCCTCCAACAGTGCATTACCACCCCAGACCAACAATGTTGGTTGTCTAAATTGTTGGGGCGCCACTTTGACATAAAATATAAGTTGGGTCGAACAAATTCCGTTGTTGATGCTCTCTCCCGCAAGGAAGACCCCTCAGAGCTTCTTCTATATACTTCGCTTCCATTGTGGTGCGACGGAGCAACCATGTTAACCGATACACAATCTGATCTCGTTATCATCAATATTAAACACCATCTACTTTCAGACATCACCGCCCCCAAACACTTCACCTTGACCAACGACACACTTTTCTACAAGAGCAGGTTGGTCCTCTCGACATCTTCTCCATGGATTCCAAAGTTACTCAAGGAATTCCATGACTCACCTCAGGGACGGTCATTCCGGCTTCTAGCGAACTTACCGGTCCAGCAATGCCAAATGTGTCAGCGCTTTAAATATTTGGCTTCGTCTCCCGCAGGGCTACTGCAGCCCTTACCAATTCCAGCAGCTATCTGGGAAGATCTTTCGGCAGAATTTATCACCGGCCTCCCAAATCCAAGGGCTTTAACGTCATCTCGGTGGTTGTTGACAGACTCTCCAAATATGCCCACTTTATTGCTCTCAAGCACCCCTTTATAGCCTAGGTCGTGGTAGAAATATTCCTCTGTGAGATTGTCCGGCTCCATGGCATCCCAAAGTCCATCGTTAGTGATTGTGACCCTCTCTTCATGAGTCATTTTTGGACTGAGTTTTTCCGGTTACAGGGTACAAAACTCAACATGAGCTCCGCCTACCACCCACAAACGGATGGCTCCGCTTACAGGGTACAAAACTCAACCTGAGCTCCGCCTACCACCCACAAACGGATGGCCAAACCGAAGTAATCAATAGGTGTGTGGAAACTTACCTCCGTTGTTTTGTCGGCGAGCAGCCAAAACAATGGTTGTTTTGGATACCATGGGTCGAATTTTCTTAAAACACCACTTGGCATACCTCTATTAATTCCACCTCGTTTGAAGTTGTCTATGGGCTCAAGCCACCTACAGTTTTTTCTTTCCTCCCTAGTGAAATACGATTGGAGGTAGTGGGCCAGGGTTTATTGGATCGCGATGAGGCCCTCCGGGAACTTAAACAACACCTTGCTCACGCCCAACATACTATGAAACTATGGGCCGATCGCTAGCACCGAGACCTATCCTAAGTGGGTGACTCAGTTTTCTTGAAACTCCACCCGCACCGCCATACAGCATTGGCTTCACGTATAAACCAAAAACTCACCGCTCGGTTTTTTACCCCTTTAAAGTGCTTCAGCGGCTCGGCCCCGTGGCCTATCGGGTGGCTCTTCCCCCTTCCTCCCGCATCCACTCGGATTTCCATGTGTCCCAGCTCAAAAGAGCTCACGATCCCCAACAACAACTTTCAGCGCTACCTAGCGACCTACTAGCCGACCCCACAGTAACAGCAAAATCGGACACCATCCTATCTCACCGCCAAAGCCAACACAATGGGGTTGCCACCCCCCGATGGTTGATTCAGTGGAAGGTTTTCCCCATCGAAAACGCTACTTGGGAAGATGAATTTGTCCTCCGTAATCAATTCTCTACCCTCGGCCTTGTGGACAAGCTTGCTCTCTCAAATAGCGGCAGTGATAGAGCAAGGGAACCTCCCACCTGGAAAGTATATTCCAAAAGGGGCAAGGAGGTCCCCCGCCAGTTTCAACAGCCTAACAGACTGGGGCGCCAGCCTCAACAACCTAACAAACTGGGGTGGGCCCTGCTGGAAGCTGTAAAAAGATTCCCACGGGTAGGTTGTTATAAGAGGGTGAGAAGGGAAGTGGGAGGGCAGGCAGTTAGGAATTCTGTTCGGCCTGGGGCTTGGGCAGGTTTGTGGGAGAGCCCCCAACCTGAAGTTCTCCTTCTCCCTCCCGACTACTTTTCCCCTGCTACTATAATTTTGAGTGATAATAGCCATTAATACATACTTCTCATTGCTGCTAGAAGCACAAACTCGTCATTATCCTATCCAGATGTAAGAGCTAAAAGGAAGTTAGGATGCTCATTATGGAGATTAAATAAAAGATGTTTTTATTTTGGTTCTGTAGGTTGAGAAAACCCCTCGCCTCCTTACCTCAAAGTGAGGAGGAGACGTTCTTTTATAATGAATGATAAACTCCACATCGGACCACAAGTCCGATGTGGGATACAGACTCCAACACTCCCCCTCAAGCTAGGTGTACCAAGCTTGGACACATAATGAAAAGAAAGCAACAAAACAGACGCTAACACTCCCCCTCAAGCTGGACATGTCCAGCTTGATGACAAAACACGACAAAAACATAAGAAACCGAAATAATAAAATCGTTGTGGATGCTGCTCCCCCTCAAGATGGTAATATGATGCCGCTGAAAATGATGGGTCATCGCCAGAAAAGTGCGGGGCCGGACAACAGAGCGCTGGGAAATCCACACTGGCGGGTCGGTCGTCAGAGCGTCGGGAAAATCCGCACTACGGGCCGATCGTCAAAGCGCCGGGAAAACCGTAAAGTCGGGCCGATCGTCAAAGCGCCGAGAAATCAGCTCGGGAGGGCCGGTCGTCAAAGTGCCGGGAAAGCCGCACTAGCGGTGCCGGACGTCTGAGCGCCGGGAAAGCCGCTGAATAAGGCGGGGCCGGTCTGTGCCAGGAAGCTGCGGAAGCAGATGAGCAGCAGATTGGGGAGGCGACATTGCAGCGGGATTGCAGCGGAGATGCACGGAGACGGATCTGGGATCTGCCCAGATCTGCCCGGAACAGTCCGGATATCGCCGGATCTGGCCGAAAATCGCCGGATCGGGCCGGATTCGCCTGGATCAGGCCGAAGCCGGCCGGAGCTGTCCGGATCTCACCGGAAATCACCGGATCTGGCCGGAGCTGTCCGAATCTGGCCGGAAATCGCCGGATCTGGCCGAAAAATCCGGGAAGGGCCGGAAGGGCGCGCGGAGGGCTGGCGACGCGAGAGGGAGGAGGGCCGCTGGACGGGAGGAGCGCGTAACAACAGGAGGGCCGCCGAGAATCGGGTGCCACGGGATGGAAAGGGCCTGAGGGCCACTGACGGAGGGCCGCGTGCGGGAGGCGCACCGGGACGTAGGGCCGGTGGATAGTGGAGGGGCGTCGTGTGACGGAGAAAGGGCGACGCTGGCGCGACGGGAGATACCGACGGAGGAGAGAGCCGCGCGGGGGGAGATCCGCCGATAGGGAGGTGCGCCGAGGAGATCACGCACCAGGGAGGAGGCGCGACGGGCCGTCGGGTTCGGGAGGCGCAGCGGGAGGGCGTCGGGAAACCGCAAGAGGAAGCCGCGCGAGAGGAGTGGCGACGCGCCTGGCAGGAGGGCGACGCGGGGAGCCGGGGCGCCGGGGAGCCGGGAGCCGGGTCAGGCAGGAGGGTCGCCGGGAGGATGGAGGGCCGCCGGGAATGATGACCGGTAGGAGCCCCGGAGGGAGGGGGGGGGCGGCTATTTGGATTGGAGCCGCCGCCCCCCGGTCGGGGAAACCCTAAAGGAAGGGAGAAGAAGAAAGATGTTGGAGTCTGCATCCCACATCGGACTTGAGGTCCGGTGTGGTCTTTATTATTTGTTATAAATACACCCCAAGGGCTCCTTTGGAGATACAGACCTTGGGGGTTCGGGTCTCCTTTTTTCCCAACCTACATGGTATCAGAGGGATTTCCTCCCGACCCTCCCTCCTGATTTTTTTTTCTCCCCTTCCTTTAGGGTTTCCCGGTTCTGGGGGCGGCGGCTCCAATCCAAATAGCCGCCGCCCCCCCCCCCCCCTCCCTCCGTTGCTCCTGCCGGTCCTCCCTCCCGGCGACTCTCCTGCATGGCGCGGCTCCCCGGCGGCCCTTCTGTATGGCGCGGCCCCGCGACGTCCCGGCCCGCGCTTGCTTTCTGCGGGCTTTCTCCCCGCTGCGCACTGCCCCGACGGAAGCCGCGCCTCCCGGCGGATCTCCCTCCAGTCCGGCGACCCCTCTCCGGCGGCATCTCCCGTCCCGCTCCCCTCCCGGCGCTCGCCTCTTCTCCGCCCGCCTGAAGCAGATCCCTCCCGGCGGATCTTCCTCCTGCGCGCGACGACCCTTCTCCCAGCAGTGCCATCGCCGCAGCTCCCGGCTCCCAACTCTCGGCGGCCCTCCCGTCCCGCGGCGCTCCTCCCGTCCGGCGGCCCTCTCTCCCGGCGCGGCTCTTCTCCCGGCGGTGCTTCTCCCTACGCGACGGCCTCGTCTCGCCGGCCTCCCGGTTCTGCCCGGATCGCGTCCTTCCGGCGAATCTCCCCTCCAGCGCCGCTCCTACTCTAGCCGGCCTCCTACGCGTCGACCTCCCTCCCAATCCAAAGCTGCTGCAAAGTCCCACAGCGCCGCCTCCCAGATCCGGGCAGATCCCAGATCCGTCCCCGTGCATCTCCGCTGCAATCCCGCTGCAATGTCGCCTCCCAAATTTGCTGCTCATCTGCTTCCGCGGGTTCCTGGCACAGACCGGCCCCGCCTTATTCAGCGGCTTTCCCGGCGCTCAGACGTCCGGCACCGTTAGTGCGGCTTTCCCGGCGCTCAGACGCCCGGCACCGTTAGTGCGGCTTTCCCGGCACTTTGACGACCGGCCCTCCCTAGCGGATTTCTCGACGCTTTGACGGTCAGCCTGACTTTACGGTTTTCCTGGCGCTCTGACGACCGGTCCGTAGTGCGGATTTTCCCGACGCTCTGACGACCGACCCGCCAGTGTGAATTTCCCGGCGCTCTGTTGTCCGGCCCCGCACTTTTCTGGCGATGACCCATCATTTTCAGCGGCCTCACATTACCATCTTGAGGGGGAGCAGCATCCACAACGTTTTTATTATTTCGGTTTCTTCTGTTTTTGTCGTTGTTTTGTCATCAAGCTGGGCTTGTCCAGCTTGAGGGGGAGTGTTAGCATCTGTTTTGTTGTTTTCTTTTCATTATGTGTCCAAGCTAGGTACATCTAGCTTGAGGGGGAGTGTTGGAGTCTGCATCCCACATCGGACTTGAGGTCCGGTGTGGCCTTTATTATTTGTTATAAATACACCCCAAGGGCTCCTTTGGAGATACAGACCTTGGGGGTTCGGGTCTCCTTTTTTCCCAACCTACAAAAGAAAAAAAATAATTCGGGAGGGAGGGTCGGGAGTAAATCCCTCTGATACCATGTAGAATGAGGAAACCCCCTTGCCTCCTTACCTCAAAGCGAGGAGGAGGCGTTCTTTTATAATGAATGATAAACTCCACATCGGACCACAAGTCCGATGTGGGATACAGACTCCAACAGGTTCCTATCTCTATTTTCGACCCGGCCACATCAGTCTTGGGATGAACTGTTCGGGGATGCTGTGAAGGAAGAGAAAGGTTATAGCATGGGCACAGATGCACCCAGGCTACCAAGGCTATACAGATTACGAAAAGGATAAGTGTACATTACACGCCGCAGATGTAATGATACTTCGTACATGGCAGTGACTCCTCCCAGAACCGGTTCATAGTCAAGGAAATCATCAAAGTCTAGAGAGTTGCACACCCTGCTCAAGGGTATTACCTTTCTGCTATCTCTTCTCAAGCGCATTGATTGGCTTTTGCAGTTTGACAGACTAATGCCAAGCTACAATGGTTTGGCACTTATAATAATGGATGAGTCACTGTTGTAGATAGATGAATGCTACTTCTTGCAGGCATCACAGCACCTTAGTAAAGAATGGAAGCTCACGCTTATTGAGGAGGGCTCTGCTGTTGAGACATGGATGGCAGATAATTTACCAGAGGATGCTGCTATTGGTGTTGATATCTGGTGCATATCTGTGGACACTACACAAACTTCTGATGATGTCTCGAAAAAAACATAAATTTATACAAACTTCTTCAAATTTACTGGATGATGTCTGGAATAACAGACTATATGCTGAAAATACTCATGTCAGTTCAACCACTGCAATTTGCTGGTCAGTCTGTTTCAGGAAAGTTGGCGTTGAGAGAAAAGCTTGCTAAGGCAAAAGCCCATGGAATAATTGTCACTGCACTTGATGAGGTTGCTTGGCTATATAATATTTGTGGAGTTGATGTCCCATACTGTCCAGTGGTTCATGCATTTGTTATAGTACTTCTTGTCCATCCTTCTTTTATGTGGACAAAAGGGAAGTTACTTCTGAGGTTAGCTTTTATATGTAGGAGAATGGAATTGAGGTTTGAGACTATGATATTGTCAGCTCTGATGTCATTCTGCTGGCATCTGGTCAGCTTGATGATTCTTATGTAGTTGATAGAACACAACTTGAAGTTTCAAAGGATTGTTCTCGGACCAATATAACTATAAAAAGCACGAATGAAGCACAAAGAAAGGATTGTGATCTTATCTGGGTGGCACCTGGTTCGTGCCACTATGCTTCGTATTTAAAATTTAATCCAGATAAGGTTCTTTTGGAGCAGTCACCTTTGGCTCTTGTGAAAGCTCTCAAGAACCCTATAGAGTTGGATGGTTTGAAAAGGCTCAAATTCAAGGTGGAGCTGACGTTGCGCAATACCTTGTATGACTGGATTAAAAGGGGCAAGAGTTTTATGAAGTTACCACTATACAAATATGTGAGGTTGGGAGCCTCCTCAACAGGTGTTATCATTTTACATTCCTCATCATACAGTGACAATGACAGTTCTCATGGGAAGGTATCCCCAAAGAAAGCTTCAACTGTAAAGCTCCATAGCCCCATGTTTTTTCGCAGTCTGCTGTCATAAAACCCTCGGGATTCAAAACACCTTTGCCAGAGGCATCAAACAACTTGATGAAGCAGAAAATCAATCTTGTGGTGCGAAAGCTGCTGCTTGTGGTCGCTTGACTCTTCTCGCAGCGGAGTCTCATGAAATTTACAACAAGCAAGGGGTGTCGGCTTCTTTTAAAGTTCCTGCTGGGGCAGTGGTGCCCTTCGGCACCATGGAACTAGCAATGGTGCTCAAACTCCACAATAAGAGAGTGCAGGCAGGGCATGATCCATTCTGCGAACAAAGCTACATGGGAAGAGGACTTCACCGACTGTAGTCAGTTTGCTACATGGGAAAAGGACTTCACCGACTGTAGTCAGTTTGCTTTCCTCAGGACAAGGCTGATTCTCAAGTCCGATGTGGGATGCAGACTCCAACAGTGATCATCAACAAACACATTATCTTTCATCCCTGGTTCCTTTCTGATTCATTAGTCCACCCACATCAGTACTATCTCGAGCAATTCTTTGGACCTTGTGGAGCTCCACAATTGAAGCATTACTTTTTACCTTTTCCCACATCGTTTTATATATATATATATATATTTGAAATCAAACGCTAACCACACAATCAAGCGGGATCCAACCAAAGCAACCTACCGTAAAACAACACCGAGAGCCAAAATTCAAACAAAATGATGTGATCATCAACAAACACATTATCTTTCATCCCTGGTTCCTTTCTGATTCATTAGTCCACCCACATCAGTACTATCTCGAGCAATTCTTTGGACCTTGTGGAGCTCCACAATTGAAGCATTACTTTTTACCTTTTCCCACATCGTTTTATATATATATATATATATTTGAAATCAAACGCTAACCACACAATCAAGCGGGATCCAACCAAAGCAACCTACCGTAAAACAACACCGAGAGCCAAAATTCAAACAAAATGATGTGGGGATGAGCTGGCAAACAGGACCTGGTGTGGGAGCGATAGAACAGGAAGCCAGGGAAGAATTTGAAGCAGACCAGGGCCTCAACAGCAAGCCACGATCTTCAACAGGACCGCAACCCCTTTAGAATCAAACCAAGAGAACCAAAAGTAACGAGCTAAACCAACAATGCTGGTGGGTGATAGAGACCATGATGCCAGCAACACAGCCTGGAAAGAACACTCTAGGAGGGGGCAAAAAAGTCTCTACAGGGTGGGCAGCTGATTGTGGGCCACGAGGAGGTGGAGGAAGTAGTTACAGGAGAGAGAATGAAAATGCCATAGTGCCTGACAAGATGGGGTCCTGTGCAAAGGGTTAGGCAATAAGAGCAGTTGAAGATACTGGCAAGAGGAACACACAGCAAGGTGACCGGAAAACCAAGGAAGGCTACCAAGAACCCAAGAGGGGGGAAGACACCGACCGCGGCCACCAACACATCCCAAGCCACCGTGAACATTGCCGAGCAGGACCAAAAATGGAGTCTGGCACGGCAGGGCCGGTAGAAAGCGTAGCACTAGAACATGAATGAGAACCCCGACCTCAAGAATCATAGATCCATAAAGATAGAATTGAGGGGAGAGACCCAGAGAGCAAAAGCTAGAACCGATCAGCAGGGAAACAGAAAAATTAGGAAGAAGGAAGACCACTGAGATGGGGAAGAGGGTGGGAGCCATCTCCCCCTCGGATGGTACATCCCTTTGTATTGAACCTCACTACATGACCTGGGTCGCACAATTGACTCACACTGAGCAGATTGTGTCTCGGCCCTTCAACAAATTACACTTCTGTCTTTTGCATTTCTCTTCCACCATATGTGATGAACGTCCATTGCCAAGTATCCAAATGCACTCACTGTCAAATGCTTTGAGTACAACATCAACTAAATTTACTTTCTCATGTCTCTTCTTTTCTTTCCATGGCATCTTCTGTGAACTAGAAATTGATGGAGAATTAATGACAGGTCCTGCTTCAGCTGCATATTTTTCTTCTCCCAGAATAGAAAATCGATTTTGCGTCTTAATTTTAATCACAGGTTTGACTTGCATGCTGCTTCTTTGCTAGTGAACTCTTCGGTTGATATTCATGCCATCAGCCTTCTTGAACACTCAACTGCTCTGTCCAAAATTGCCATATCTCGATTGAGTCCATCCTTGAGCAACTTCATGTTTTTGGATCATGCCACAGTAGTAAAAGCACCTTCTAACATAGCCAGTTTTGTGAAAACTTCTTCTGGAAGTAGTAAATGCATTTGAACTTTCAGAAGGAACAAACCCAAATTTCAGTGTTTTTCCAACTGATGGTCTTCCAACTTATCTTACAGCTGCTAAATTTAACACTCTTCTTCAAGTGTTTCAATTCTGCATCTTTATACTTCAATGCACAAGTAAAGTCATTTATTACTTTGACTTGTTCTTCAATTTTGACTTTCAAATGAACTGTATTCTTGTCATCACATGTCTTCTCAGCTTTTATTTCTTCCAAAGCTTAACTTTTGATTTCCTCTTTCTGCTCCTTCATGCATCCTTTACATCCTCTAACTGAATTGGCTTTCTTAGCACTTCCTCTCTGAATATCGATTTCTTTGAGGGCAGCTACTAATTTAGCTTGAAGGTCAACAACACCCTTCTGCACAGCTTAAGTTTCATCACTCTCAATAGTAGTTGTATAGGAGCCAATAGTAGCAACCAGTTTTGTGAAAACTTCTTCTGGAAGTAGTAAATGCATTTGAACTTTCAGAAGGAACAAACCCAAATTTCAGTGTTTTTCCAACTGATGGTCTTCCAACTTATCTTACAGCTGCTAGATTTAACAGACTCTTCTTCAAGTGTTTCAATTCTGCATCTTTATCCTTCAATGCACAAGTAAAGTCATTTATTACTTTGACTTGTTCTTCAATTTGGACTTTCAAATCAACTGTATTCTTGTCTTCACATGTCTTCTCAGCTTTTATTTCTTCCAAAGCTCAACTTTTGATTTCCTCTTTCAGCTCCTTCATGCATCCTTTACATCCTCTAACTGAATTGGCTTTCTTAGCACTTCCTCTCAGAATATCAATTTCTTCGAGGGCAGCTATTAATTTAGCTTGAAGGTCAACAACACCCTTCTGCACAGCTTAAGTTTCATCACTCTCAATAGTAGTTGTATAGGAGCCAATAGTAGCAGCCAGGCCATCCTCTCCACACTCCCTACAGTCATCAATTTCATTTTCTTTTTCATCTGAATCTTCGTCTTCTTTTGGCATTAAGTTACTTCTCTGAATTCTTCTTCCACCATTATTTTCGAACAGTTTATTTCAAGGTAATTTGTTATTATATTTTTTGGTAGTTCTCTTGGGAGCCTCTTCGCCTTTCTCATCATCTTCATAGTTCAATGAGCATTTGGCAGCAAGATGGTTGACCTTCCCACACTTGAAACATGTCAAGGAAGTTTCCCTATGAACTTGGTCTTTGCCCGTTTTCAACTTGTTAGACAATGTCCCACACTTGAAACATGTCAAGGAAGTTTCCCTATGAACTTGGTCTTTGCCCGTTTTCAACTTGTTAGACAATAAAACCATCACTTCATCAATCTCTAAATCAAACTTTTCTTTCATGGACAGTTTCTTCATGGCCTTGAAAGCCATTTGTCCAGTTGATTTCACTGGCTTTGACACATCACTCTTCATCCTCCTAACGTGGGCTACTAGGATGCTTTGAAGATCGTCCATGTCACTTTGCTCAAGCCCCCCTTTCATCAATGACAGAAACTTTGGCATTAAAATATGCAGGCAGCCTTCTTAAAATTCTTTTAACAATGTTCACATCAGATATGTCTTCTCCAAGCTCTCATGCCACCAGCATCATCGATTACAAGGATGCAAAACTCATCCACCGACTCCATTGAATAAATTCTCAAATCTTCGAATTGGTTTCTAGATATTTGCGGTTTGGTTTCTCTGACTCTTGAATCACCTTCGTAGCTTCTCCCACACTGCCTCATATGTCTTACAACCCATCACTTTAGTGTATATAACATCAGACAGAGCCCTTCCCAAAGCATTGAAAGCCTTAGCATCTGCTTCCATTTGCTTTGTCTTTTATCAGAAAAAGTTGATCCAGATTCATCAAAAATGGTTACTCCGACAACCACAGACAGATGGAAATTTATTGTTGGTGTTGTGACCCAAATCCTGTTTGAACCAACTTGAAAAGCTCACGATTTGACAAAAGAAAAATGGTGAAAAAAATGGGGGGTCAGAGATGGAAGCGGAGGGATCAGGCTGAAAGCCGAAGACCGCAGCCCAAAACGAAATCACAATCCACTCCGCAACACCTTCCGGTGTTCCAAATTCAGTCTCCTCAAACTGCAGGCTACCCCACCAGCATACCTTCCTAAACTCTCACTTGCTCCCAAATCTCTCATCCTTCGGATACCGGACTTGAAGCCACCCTGCTATCTTCCTTTACCTGCAACATCATAGTTCTTCTTCGACGAAGGTTCCAAAACACCTTGGACTAGTGCTTGAGGAAACAACACCCGCACTTTCGTGCCACCTCGTCTGATAGGTTGGTCGGGGCTGGGGACTTGATTTCTCAACCACTAAAGACCTGTTTTAGGAGGAAAAAGCATGTTGCTCATACTAAGGGGTAGTCTGGTCATTCTTCTGGTTGTTATAAATAAGAGTTTCTGTTTGAGGAGGGGGCGTGTCGGGAAAACTAAAGGCAGAAAAAGCTGCTGGAGGCTGCAGCCTTGGCTCCTGCGGACAGCCAGGAGAGTCTTCTTCCGCTTGTTTCTTCTACTAGTTTCCTAGCTGGGGCTGTTGTGCATTCCTTCTTGTTCTTGAAATCGCTCCTACCGTAAGTACTGATTGTTTGTACAGGAAATTGAAGCATTCTGGTAAAATTACTCTTGTCGACCTATTATTCGGTACCCTCATTGAGAACCGTATCGCTTGAGGAGGCAGTTTGAGGTCTTTAGTGAATGTTGTCCAGGATGGAGATGCGAGTCGCATCGATTGAAACGATGATGCTGGCTCAGGCGGAAAGGCAGCGGAATCAGGAAGGACTGCTTCAGGAGGTGCAAATGTCTCTGGTGGAGCTCTTGAGGGAGCAATGTGAGTTTAACAGTGTTCTGCAGGAACCCTCTGTTCGACAAGCAGTACCGGAACGGGCACTGCAAGCGGTCGAAGAGGTTAATGGCTTGAAGACGACTCATACGAACCAAGGAAGGAATGGCAAGGAACGGTTAGGCTCTAATCCCAGTCAATCAGTAGAGGAAGATTACATTCCTAGAACTAGTAAGGCACAGCGGAACAAAGAGAACAAAAATCTGGTACATTTTTCCAAGCCGATAGTGGAAGAGATGTCGGAGAAGAACTGAGAGATGAGCTGAGTTCCTTGGCTAGGTGAGTTGTACTGCCGCCATTTTCAAAAGATCCGGTTGTGTGGATCGCCAGGGCCGAAATTTACTTTATGATCCATCAGACTCGCAATAATTTGGGAGTACCTATAGTGCAATTGTGTATGGGGGGAATGTGCAGCACTGGATGCTATCACTATTGTCGTCATGACCAACTCTAGACTGGAAAGGACTGAGGGCTGACTTGCTTGGTAGCTTTGAGACTGCTGTAGAAAGTAATCCACTGAAGCAGTTGAAAGGGATTCGGCAAACAAAAACAGTGGACGGATATATAAACAAGTTCAAAAGAGTCTCTGTGTGCATCTGAGGCCTACAGGAGTCTTGATATATAAGTTTTTTCTTGGGCGGTCAAATTGAAAGTACCATCCTTCCTCAGGGGCCTAGCAACAAAACAGGACTTATTTCATTGGCTCGGAATGTCGAGCACGAGTTGTTAGTAAGAGGTGTTATCCCGGAGCCAGAACTACGAAAGCCAGGCCTGAATTTTCCTTATAGTCCAGCTTAGAGTGGGGGAGCAGTAAGGGTGAACCCCGCCCTATAGTTACGAACAGAAGTAGAGGCGATCGGAATGCTGCAAAACAGAGGCGGCCCCGAAGTGAAAGGGAGTTCGGAATATCTCCAGATCTGAGTAAGAGGAACGAAGAGCTAAGGGGCTCTGTTTTTCTTGTGGAATGAGATTTCGACCAGCACGCAAGGGTCCCAAAAAGGGAATTCGACTGGTGATTTGGGAGTGTGGTGGCGCGTGGTCTGGGAGTGTGTGGGAGAAAGTGACAGAAACAGAAGGAGAAAAGGTTTGTGATGGGGAATATGGATCGTGGGAAATGACATGACATGTGTCATACCTCGAAGCACTAGAGGAACAGCATTCTCAAGGTGCTAATGATGGAGGGAAATGTTGCAGGGGTGCCAATTCTGGTTACAATTGATAGTGGAGTCTGCCACAATTTTGTGTAAAAAGCACTGTTAATGTTCCTCGAGTTTCCAGTTACACAGACCAATTTTTTTGGTGTACGATTGGGGGATGGACAACAAGTTATGTCCAGTGGCCCATGCAAGGCATTAACGGTTCAATTGGGCGACAAGAAATTTATGGTGGATAAAAATATTCGTTTCACACAGATAGGTATCAGGTGCGAGAAAAAAAGGAATTTCTATTAATTGCAGCCGTAGCAAGAACCACGGAATTACAAGTTCAGCAGAATAAGAAGAAAAGAAGGAAGAGAAAGATTGGAAGAAGTAGAATCCTCCGAGAGGCGCAGCTCCAAGAGGCCTAACCCTCCATTCTGCACAGCAGAATTCAGCAAAATACATCCCTCCCACTCCCCCCCAGCCTACAGCCTTATTTAACCCCCCTCACCAACAGCCTAACAACTCTACAGCCCCACCAACTCCCATTGAATTTTATAATATTTATAACAATCTTGTTCTTTATTACACATTAATACATGATTTATTACATAAGATTGTTGGGTCGGAACAACCGAGGAAGATGGCAAGAGGGGGGTGAATTGCCTTTTAAAAAAAAAGATTAACAATTTAAAAATCAAAGTTAAGATGCAGCGGAAATAAATGAGGCAAGACACAAGAAATTGATAACGGAGTTCGGCCAAAACCCGGCCTACGTCTCCGCTCCCAACTCAACCGTTGAGAGATTCCTACAGCTTGCTTTTCAATGGTTTTAGCAAGAAACCCACTAGGCTTTGAGGTAGCACTAGGACCTATTACAGCTTGCTTTTATTGGTTAAGCAAGAACCCACTTGATTTCAATGGAATAGCAAGAACCCACTAGCCTTTTTAACGGGTGAAGGCTAGCTCACCGAAACACAAGCCTTTTAAAAGGAAAGGCTTGAAGAAACCTCTTCACACCTTAGTGGTGGTGTGAAACCCAAAAGAAAGGGAGGATAGAGAAAAGGTTGGGGTTTGTAGGCACAAACCCAAATTTAAAGCTCAAAAAGATAAATACAATAAAACCCGTATTGGAGGAAGACTTGGGCGCCAATTGGATGATGGAGTTGATGTAGCGTGCTCTCCCAAGCTTCTTGAGGTGCTCCTTGGATGTGAAAGTTGTTGGAGCTATTGTGGTTCCCTTGGAGCAATCCGCCGGAGGTTTGCCAAATAAGGAGAATTGTGTTCATTGGCTTCACAATGCTTAATTATGGACCGGCAATTGTTCCGGGGCTTCAAGGTCCTTTATTTATAGAGGGGGAACCCTCATATGGCCGTTGGAGGCCTTTGGAGCCGTTGGAAAGGCTTTCGGAGCCGTTGGGAGGCAAGTGGAGCAGCCTGGTCAAAGCCCCAACGGCTAGTTTGACTGGGCTACCGGCTGGCCGGTACAGGTCCACCGGCTGGCCGGTGCCTTGGCAGAGGAGAAACATATTGGTCCAGGCTCTACCGGTCGACCGGTGCCAGAGCCACCGGCTGGCCGGTGGCAAGACAGTAGCTTGCCACTCTGTGCAGGTGCCACCGGTCGACCGGTGGAGGAGCCACCGGCTGGCCGGTGGCAAGACAGTAGCAAACACTATTTGAGCTGGATGCCACAGGTCGACCGGTGACAGAGCCACCGGTCGACCGGTGGAACCTGGCAGTGGGCAATGCCTCTGCCAGTTCCACCGGCTGGCCGGTGCTATCACACCGGTTGGCCGGTGGACTGAATTTCAGTCCACTTGATGTGCTTCATGGCCCATTTCCTTGGAAATCTTTTGCCTATAAAACAAAAACACTTAAAACAATGTTAGATAAACATGAAAGTGATTGTGATCATGAAAATTAAACCACGAGGGGATACGAGAGGTACAACAAAGATAACACTTAATACAACCCTGAAGATCGAGAAGTGTAATGTCTTTGAGAAATAGGTACATTACATAACAATTTAAAATAGGAAAAACAGCATTTTTATTGAAAGCTTCTTGAACATGCTCGCATTTAAAACTGCATGGGATAACTTAGGGACATACATAAGAAAGAAGTGAGCTATAAAACCCAGTAAGGGAATAAACATGGAATAGGGTAATACATGTTGGAGAATAGGCATATCAATGGGGAATAAAAGAAACATGAATAATAAGACATGATATAGCATGATAATCATAACAAGAAAAATGTGGCAAAAAATTAAAACATTGCATCATAAACATAGGTCAAGGCTAATTGTCAACACATCATGATGAACAAAGTCTCGTAAAGAAATCAAGTTCATTCTCTACCCCAACATGACGTCTCATTAGACTAAACATTACCCAATACATTGGAGCGCTATATAATTCCGAAAACACCCGTCAATTCCATTTCATTCTCATGCTTAAATGTGTCACATAGATCATACAACATGGATTCAATTATCATCATATTTTATTCCACAATCAAGGAATGTGAAATACATACATGTAAGTCCAAATCAAAGAAGTATACGTGTATAAAGGTAGACACTCTTGATAGGAAATGAGTATGGTATTCACTACGCAATTGTTTTGGCATGGAAAATCGCAGTGAAATTTCAGCAGCATAACGTCACTTAAAAATTCACAAAATGGGTTGACAGGAGCAAAAGGGGACTCTCATCATTTAGACATCAAATAGGCAGTAATAGGGACATAGAAAGACATATCCTAACATAAAGAAATAGAAATAGAAGACATAAGATAATAAGAAAACTTGAATAAAGAATAGAAGGTGAGAATCCCTTGAGTGTGTGAATCCAAATGTTCGGGAGGAGCTTCTTGAGAGCTTGGGGGCATCTTGGGAGGACTAGAGAGCGGAAGGCAAAGTAAGAGCGTACTTAAGAATTTTGAGTGAAGAGAAATTAGAGTTTGGGTGGGTTTATATAGGAAATGAGTCGAGATTTCTTTATTATTTCTCAAACTTAGGTTTTGCACTCTATAAAATAAAATAATCAAAATCACAAACCTTCTCATGGTTTTTGTCCATAATTTTTGCCAAATGAGAGTGGTTTTCATTATTTCATAAGGGGAAGGGCCGAACTTAATAAAATAATACTCTTGCTTATGTGGAAGTGAGTCATACATTTAAATAAATGATTTTAAAACCTTAAAAAATATTAATGGTTTTGGAGGATTCGTGATGGATTTATAAAAATAATCAAATAAACTTAAAATCGCATTATTTTAAAGGGAAAACGTAGATTTGGTCATGAATACTTTTTATAGTTTTTTTTTTTTGAAAGACAATCTCCAACAAATATAAATCAACAAAAGCCAAAGAACACAGATCCGGGGGGAAAGAAGACAACCAACAGAAAGATTCCTGATTTCCCCTACAAGAGGCCATGAAATGCGCCACACGATTAACCTGTCTCCCAACATAGGAACCTTTTATAGTATTTATTACATCACTTTTGGGTCATATGATGTCATAATACACAAAGTATATTTATACAGTATTTATTTTTTACCCGAAAATTCGACTATCTCATAAAATTATGAAAAATTCATCGTTGGATAATTTCAACGTTCTGATTCAAAAAATAATATTCATAATTTTCTAAATATATGAATTTTCACTTTTAAAATAAAATTGACATTTATTAAGAAATGTTGTGTTTTTTGACAATAACAGTTTTTGAACCCTTATAAAAATTACATTCGACTTCATAAAAATTATATGATCATTTATATTTAATAAACATTGTTTAATAATAATATTTTATTAAAATATTATTTATTTCAAAAATCCATTAATTTATCAAAATAAAATCCTTAATTGAATTTGAATATTACCCAAAAATATTATTTGTGTTTTATTATATCGAAATAAAAAACATTTATAAACAAAAATATGATAAAAATATATCCATTACAAAATAATGTACTCATATCGTTAGGGTCTTGATACATATCCCTTTAATACACCCGCAAACACTCTAAAAGTAAGGTTCGTGACGGTGAGACTTTAATGGGATGGTTCGGCGTATATGGTTTGGGTCGTGATCTCGATGAGCTTGATCTTCTCCCGTAAACAGTTTCACTCATGCTTAAGTTGTTGGATCTCAGTTTGGGCTTGGTCAAAAGCAAAGCCCAAAGATGTTATCTCCCTCGAAAGTTTCGATAAATGAGCTTCATAGTGTATAATCACTGTTTAACACCAATGGGCTCTTCCAATGCCATCTGGACAACAAATCCAACTCAGCCCACGATATGGTTTCAACAATACTAAACATATAGAGGTTGTAATGTTGTTTTTTCTACAAGAACTATGACAAGAAAAATCTTTAAAATCTTATCTTCGGCTATGTACAAACGAGAATAATTTGTTGTTTTCAACAAAAGTGATCCATAGTAGCGTGTGAAATTGTTATGTAACAAACTAGATATGATAAATATATATGACCCTGCTTCAGGGAAAATGTTGGAATAATTAAGTATTGGTTTGGGCTTGGGCACATAACCCATTATCTTTTATATAACCCTAATCAAAAGTTTATAAATAAAAATACCAACCTCGCTTTGAAGGTAGGGCTTTCTGGTTATCATTCATTAACAATATCCTTTTTATTTGAAGAAAATTTATGGTTTTGGTTACCAAATGTTAATTAAAATTAAAATTTTCATGCATGCACTAATCATTGTTATAGAATTATATATATATATATATATATATATATATATATATATCTTTAAAAAATTACCAACATTGATACACACATGGGCATACATATAGTTTATTTTAAAAATCAAGGTTTTATATAATTTTTTTTTTACTATTAACAAAATGTGTTCCATTTTTTGTTTTCAAATTGAAAATAATACATTAAAAACTGATAATGAAAACTTAAGAACGGAAAAAAAAACTTGAAGACTAACAAAATCAAACAGTATTTAAACAAAAAAAAACGGTCATTCTAGGTTTTCGCCCATTTCCATCATAGAGAGGCTCTCAACCAGCTTTCTTCCACATCTAATCAACAAGGGGATGCTTATTATGATAGAATTGAGAAGAGGGAAGTTCAAACGAAAGTGGAAATGATGGAGGAAAATGAAAAATGAGTTGATTAGTAGGAATTTCATTTATTGAAGGAATCCATTCACTTAAAAGGATGGAAATGGTTTCCACCCTATGAACGATGAAATCGGGAATTGATTTATACATTTTAATATAAAAATGTAATTATTATAATTAATTGAATAAATAAAACATTTTGAACATTTTTTAATAATAAAAAAATCTTAATAGTAACACTATTTTTTAAAAAAGATATTTATTTATAATTGTAATTATAATTATAATTATAATTGATTATATTAATTAAACTTCAAATTATATCTAAATTATTATAATATGTTACAACTGTATGTAATTATATTTTAATTATAATTAAATTTAACTATTATAGTAACCAAATTAGCCATCCTCCACCACCCTCGTTACATGTAAAGTTAATTGTACCCTCAAGCACCTAATATATATAAAGTTAATAATCATAATTATATAATTATAATTAATTTAATTACATTTTTAATTATATTATTTTAAAAAAAATTAATTGTTACAATTTTCATGCAAAATTATAATTATAATTAATTTTTTAAAATTTATATTAAACTTTAACAGTATTTTTTAAATTATTATAATTATTTATTTATTCATCACATCTGTAATAAAATTAATTAATAATTATATATTAATTATAATATATATGCAATAATATTTAATTGCATTGCATTTATAATTGTTAAACCCTCTTTTGTATTATTATGGGTATTTCCGAGTCCCACATCGGAATACTCCCTTGTACATTCCGCTTTGTCATTCTATAAAAGAAGAGCCCCACCTCACCTTGAAGGTAAGTGGGTTTCCCTATTCTACATGGTATCAAAGGGATTTTTATTGGGTTTCCCTATTCTACAATAATAATCATGTCAACTTCCCCAACCTCAATTGGTAAGCAAGGGGGATTTGAATCCCAGGGTTCTGAGTTTCAATTCTCGACGGATGCAAATCTTTGGACATACTATAGCGGCCACCAAGACAGGAACTGTAGCGAAAATTGTAGCAGGCTTCTTCAGAACTCATTCAAACAGGCCCCCCAGGTTGATCTTTGGGTCACTTTTAAGCAGGCCTCTGGGTCATTAAGGGTCCAAAAGTCATCCTCAAAAGGACCTAATCTTAAGCAGGTATTGTTGGGGTCTCTAGGTCAACCCCTCAAATGTTAAGGTCTTCCAATCATCCTTAAATGTAAAGTTCCTGGCTTATCATCAAGCAAACTTGATCCAAGCACACACTGTTAGGACCTCCAGGGGTCAACCCTCAAATGTTAAGGTCTCGGGGTTACACTCAAATGTAAGGTTTAGGATAACCCTCTAACATGAGGTTTTCAGACCACCCTCGGATGTAAGGTCTGTTCATAATAATTATAATTATAACATTATGACAATTCTAGCATACCAAACATGACATAAAATCTGAATTTCTTTCCATTACCCAATCCATTTACACTCAAATGTAAGGTTTAGGATAACCCTCTAACGAAAGGTTTTCAGACCACACCCGGATGTAAGGTCTATTCATAATAATTATAATTATAAGATTATGACAATTCTAGCATACCGAACATGACGTAAAATCTGAAATTCTTTCCATTACCCAATCCATTTCCACTTCCGCTTCCACTTCCGCTTCCACTAAAAATACTTCCAATGCACGAAAGGCATACATGTTTTGACAATGTAATTATAATTAAAAAGAAGCACTGCATGTGTTAGCATCTAAGCATATATGTGCACTATTACCAGGTTCAAGTTGAACATCAAAATTGGCCAAACTTTTTCACACAGACCTAAGAAAATTTTGCCGTGACTCATCATGTAAGTTATAAGTTAGGTCTTGTGGTCCAATTTAATTCCAAAACAGTCCAGAAGTATCACATACTGAAAAAACTAATTATAAAAAAGAACGGAACACAACCTCAGCTGCACCAAATGACATCTTTAATGCTCCATCATTCAAAAGAAGTCTTTGTTCAATCATCTGGTTAATTTCTTGAAGCGCAGCTTTACAGTCGGCACCAGCTGACTCCCCAATCTGCATCAAAATCAGAAGGAAATAAGATAAGAGATAAAAGAACGAGGGAAATTTAAAGTTTTATAAACAGTTAACAGAACAAAAAATGGGTACAACAGGCATGATAAAGAAGGTATGAGAATGAATAAACAATATTAGAGATTTGCTTTTTGGAGGCATAAAAAAATTACTTCACCTGTTGATCAAATTCAGTGAAGTTGTAAACAGCTTGAACAGGGGCAGAACTTGCAAGACTTCCGCATGTCAAATGAGGAAATTTCAGATGGAACCATGCACTGAGATCCCCGGCATAAGATATACCAAACACAAACCATGGATTTTCAACCTTTGCATTGAGCTTCACAGACATGGATTTCTAGAAGACGTTTTGTAAAGCAGATAAAAAACATTAGAATGGCTCATGCAAAAACCTCATCAAATATGAGAAAACATTATCAACCCACGAGCAAAGACTTTAACATCCATACTAGCTCTGCTACAAATGCTAATGAGATTACATTAACATGGTCACCAAAAATATTATAAAATGGGTCATGTACAACAAGTAAAAAAATACAGATTTATTATTATTTATCATTGTAAGGCACAAGCCTGGCAATGAAGCACAAAATTAATTAACCTTATTTGTCAACCAACACTAAAATAATGGGTTGCAATAAATAATACTATCATTTACATTTAAATTAGTGATTAGGTAAAATAAAGTAAGGTTTATAATTATTTTATTTTTCAATCATCAACATCCATCTCAAATATACTAGCCATGCAATTCTATGTAATTGATCAATATCCCTTTAGATTTTAAACATTTTTAAGTCGCCACAATCAAAACAAAGTCAAAAAGGATAACGATTTTTTTAGAAGAAATTTATCAATGTGGAGAATACTTTTCTTCATTGTTATGATAAATAAAAGGAAAAAAGGAAAAAAATTACGTGCAGTGTAAAGAAACATCATAAGTTTTTACCTGATAAAAGTCACGGAAAGACGCCAAATCAAAAAGTGCCTGTTTTGAGGAAAGGTATTTCAGATTCTCTGTCGTGAGAAAATTAAAGGGGGAACTCTTGCCGTGATATCGATGCTCGAGAGAAACCACTGCTGCACCAAATTTCTTTGCCAAAACCTGCAAGGCATTAGATAGAAAAAATTCTTTGAGATGGCTACATCAATGCAACAACGGCTATTAAATTAAATTCAAACTCCTTTGCTAAGTAGGCTTCAGAAACACATCTCATTGCTATTGATTTTTCTTGGGCCTTCAGCCCGATCCCTCCGCTTCCATCATTGGGCTGAGGGTGCGGGGACAAAGCCCCTGCGGTATAAACCTGTTCAGTTGGGCTGGGGTTTTGTTTTTCTTCAAATAAATATGTTATGTTCTAGCCGTATGTGGCGTCTTGTAATCTCTGGTCACATAGTGAAATTCTGCTCCTCCTCTGCCCATGGTTTTTCCTAGTTTGGGTTTACCATATAAATTAAAGTGCTCTAGTTTTAATTTTTCTGTTGTTAATGGTTCATCCATTCATTCTGTCCCTATTGCTTGGATATTGCAGAAAATGATCGACTTACGTACGCTGATATAGTCATTAGATATCCCATTGCATGGATATTCTCCGCCTATCATTAAAAATATGGGTCCATCAGGAACCTGGAGGTAGTCCAGGTATTCATAGTAGCGCTGCTGGAACTGACGACGATCCTGGAATATAATGGGTTAGGTCGGAATAATGAATACTTCGAGATAAAATATGAAGAAAATAAAAGTTCACGTTATATTTGAATCAATCAAGTTATGCACGAGGATGTTTGAGCGGGTGCACCAAATTGAAAGGGGTGGTAGAAACGAACAAAATATGCATTAGCCTATCAAATTTATCCATTTCCTGGGAGTACAAGTTCCAATTGAGATTGAGGGAACAGGGAATCCAATGGCCTCTTGTTTAACTGTCTAAGAATTAAATATCAACAACACCTAGCCAGGTTGGATTCATGGCAAATAAATGCAAACATTAAGACTGCTTCCGTATCCCCGGAATCTGGAGCTGCGTGACAGTCAAAATAAAAGCCTCTCAATGTAAATAAACCCGATCATTCCCGGACATTGCACTGCTATAATGCTAAAAGGGGGGAACCGTACGTCAATACTAATGCGAGATAAGATGAGAGAGGGGTACGTCGGGAGAAAAATGATCGAGAGTCTGATTGAACCAGAGCTCCTTGTCTGTCAAATAATTGGAGGCAGCAGTCATGCGGTGAATCGTCCGAGACGTAACCACGGCAGTGGTAGATGAAAAGAGCAACAATGATGTGACGACTGTCGCGAGAACCTTGTGCATGATCTCCACCGTCATATTTCCTGCCAACACTCGATCGCCTACTGCCTCAAGGAGATCGGTAATTGATTTTTTTCTTCCTTTATGAACCCAATCTGAACCTTCCCAGTATGACCGAACCGAGAGTGAAATCTCAAAACCCACGGCACTGCTTCGCTTCCCCTGCGGTGCCTTCCCATTTCGGTATTTGTTCCGACGAAAGCGAGCTTCATGGACCTTATCTTCCGGGCCGCGTTTGAGCCATGTTACAGTCTCGTGGGGCCTCATTGTGGAGTTCATGTATTGGTGTTTGAGTCGTGTTTTTAATTCAGAACTTATTAAAGTTAGGGAAGTAAAATAAATTATTTAAAATCAATCGCCCTTTTATTTTTACCTTGTTTTTATAATTAAAATAATTATGTCATGTTTGACATGTTGAGGATATTTTAAAAATGGTGAAAAGTAAAAGAATAAAAAAGGAGGAAAAAAGTTTTTCCAAATAAAGTTTAGTTGTGTCTCGTATAAAAATCTTTCCGTTATAATTATACCTATAAGTAAACATTATTATGAGTTTTGGTTGTCATGTGTCATTCACTTTTTTTTTAACAAACTTGATTTTTTTTATTGTTTGATTTGTTCATTTATCATCATTAGTATTTGGGTTGGTTTTTTTACATTTACATGGTTTTTATGAATGACTCCTAGTTTAGACTTTTGAACACAACATACATCACCTATGCACACTTCATAGGAAATATAGATTCATCCATGCAGTTCATTTATTCCAATTCATTGGTTACTTGTTATGTAATGTAAATTCGAGAGATCGTTGTTTTTTCTCATCATTTATGTTTTTTTGAGTTATGGTTGGTGAGAGTGAAATATTCATGTTGTATTTGTTGTAAATATTACTTGACGTCGATATGTAATGAGCATACTCAATGAGAACAAGTCACGTATTCACGAAACATTAGTTAGAAAGTTCACAAAACATATGTTTCGTGTTGAATATTGGTTGTTGAAGGACACAGAACATGTCCATGAAACATTTGTTTGGTCAAGGCACAAAACGTACAACTCATACGCTAACCACAAAACATGAACTTTCTAGACAAGAAAGATTATCACAAAACATCGGGAGTGAGGAGGCCCTGGTTGAAGATATCACATCAAGATTCACAAAGGGGCAAATTAGTGAATGTCTTTTCTCTTTTGATGTTCTGTGAACCTCTATTCATCATTTGTTAATCGGTTAATTTAACTTTTCATCGCTACTAACTTTGTTGTGAAATGATAGTAAACAAAAGAATAAGAATGACACGATCATTTACAAGGCTTTCCAATCAAACATCGGCGACTACATCATTGGTGTGACCTGAAAACACTCATAACAACATGATTCACCATGAAATTTTTGTGAATACAGATGAGTAGAGTATGATCTTTCACTCGTTAAAAATGAAGTCTCCTAACTTTTCAAGTGTTTCTGCATACTAGAAAGCAACATGAAGTCAATCAGTATAGATGATATTCCATGATCACTTATTATCCCCCTTAAAACTGAAGTATTTCAACGAGTCTTCACATCCACAAACTTCAACTCAAATATATCTTGTTGTCGACTTCAAACACCAATAACATGCTCAAATTCAATCTGCATAACCAAAGCAAGTCACCCCTTCTTTGTAGCAGAATGACAAACATCAAACTAAAGCTACCATACTTCACGAATCGATGAAATGATGTCTTATCTTCAAGGATATTATCTCTTTTTCTCTACCATTTATCGGGTTGAGTCACTTCTCTCTTGTCTCATACGCCTCTCAAAACACTTAAATTATCTTTTATTCTCATAACTTTTGGAAAAAAATTGAAATATACACAGTCATTTAAAAAATCACAGCATTATATCTTCCAGTATGAAGTTACACCAATGGTTACAAAAAAGCTAATATCAATTGTCCTGAAAACCAACTTCACCCTAACATCACCACAACGTCCTAACTTTTCTCAAAGGTACGGATCATTATCTTTTGGTTTAAATTCCTTCGTTTGGCCCTTAAAATGTCGCCTAAGGGGAGTCAAGGAGTTCTTGGGGGTGTTTGGGGCTTGTTCGGAGCCCAAAGCCCCAAAATTTGAAGAGGCAAATTGGGTTACATGGTTAGTAGAAACCGTGCAGCCCAACCCACATGATTTCTCTACCCGTGCGGATTGAGACGGTGGGGTATTGGAGGCCACACGATTTGTCTGCAACCATGAGACCTCAGGCGCACGACCATGTGATGTTGCAAACCTCTTCGACGGAGACCATTCACATGGTCGGCGCACGGTTTGACCAATCATGCGGCCAAACCGTGCGCCCCTATTTTGAGGATAAAATTATCATTTCGCCCTTAACGAACCTTAAATCCATAATCCTCTTTTCTCCCTTACCCCTCCAGCGAACCAGCTCCTCCTCCCTCACGCACAAAGCTCCCTTGTCCTCCAATGTAGGTTTCTTGATATCTCCTTCGTTCATCATCCAAATCGATCGTCATCGGAAGCAACAAAAAGCTTGAGGTAAGCTCTGCACTCCTCTTGCTTCCATTTCTCCTCACCTCCATCCTCTGCTGCGCTATTTTGGTTCAAGTGAATTTGCACAATTTTCAGGGCATTTGACGATTCTTCCAATAACTCTCATTCTAGCCCGATCCAAAAGTCGACGTTGGAGGAGAGAAGCACTACGGGGCTAAGGTAGGTTGCCTAGGTTCTTTCCCCTTATTTCGTTGCATCCTATATCATGCGTCGTTGTGTCGTGAGTCATACCCTTCCGACAACGCCTCTTGATTGTTAAATAAATTAAATTGAAAGCCTTACCTTGCCAAATGCGACCCTAACTAGTGGCGAATCAACCCCATGGGTTGATCAACTTGATTTATGCCACCCAAATGGGTGTGCTCCACCATTGAGGATTAAATGCACCTTGCTTTAGATTGTTTAAATATCCCTTTAGGGGTATTGCTTATTGTAAAATACCTTTAATTGATAAATTGAATGGTTTAAAAGGGTGCACCATAAGTTGGGCCCCTACCCTTCATTCCATGAATGGAATTGCTGAATCAAATTGATTGGTTGAGTGGTTAGACCATACGCCTTATGCCTTAAGCCATAAATGGATCAGTTAATTGAATGCCTTGACCAACTTGCCTATTATGATATAAATGATTGATTAAATGCTTTCACCTTAGTGTTGAGGGTGACACAAGGGGTTCTAACTTAAGGTTACCTTGGACGAGCTCATCGTGCTTTAGTTAAAAGTAGTTTATGACTTGTATACACATCGACAATGACACTAGCTATGTCTGGGACGGGCTCGCAGCGCGTTTTCTATTTTACCTCTAGATGAGTGACATTGGTTCCCTAGGGGAGACCCCGTGAATGGGCTTAGTGGCACGATGATTGTACCATGCCGCGAGAGAGACCTCGACCCCTACGTGCGATATCAGGGACAAACTCGGAGGTTAGTTTATATTGTCTTCACACCATGCCTAAAGTGACACTTAGGATCCCATTCTCGATTCGCCATGGACGGACTCCCTTGGCATTGGACTTATGATGAGCACCAAGAGCGATACATGGAATTCCCATAGAATTTCCATGGATGGGCACAGGGTGACTCCCAATGTTTTTATAAAGAGGTTAATTGAATTAAAAAGTAAGTGAATGCTTTTAAATAAGAAATGCCCCTTTGAAATTGGAACTCCGAGGATGGGTCTGCCAAGCCAAATCACAAGGTTGGGGATAATTCACTTTCTTATACCCCCTTCTACTCACTTTACTCGTGCAGTACTTCTCAGTTCAGACTCACCCAACTTAGGCCGGAGTAGGTAGATTTGGATGGGTGTCCCAAGTGGAACCCAGTCCAATATACTTTTTTATTTGATTCTGTCTTGCATTACTTATTTACGACACACTACTCGTTTTATATTGCATGTACTGGATTGATCTAGACATCATTGGTGGTGGACTACTGGGATTTTATCTCACACTCTACTTGGGCCACCTTTGATACCCAAGTAGACTTCATGACTGCAGCTATAGATAAAGGGAAGTGGTTAGCTTTTGTTGCTTGATCGAAAATTCTAGGATGAAGTTTAGGGGGCATAGGACTGAGACTATGCTTGTGATGCTAGTAGTAGTAGTTATTTTGGACTTTTTTTGTATTTTGATAGCATGTGGTATATGCCTATATCCCTCGTTCCCCACACACTCATTTTTGTATAGCTACGCGAGCATCATCATCACTTTGTATCTGCTCAGTATTCATATTTCGCTTATCATTTATTTATCTTACATGTTTTATTATTATTGTTCTACTGCCATCTGTCTGTTGATACTACTTCCGCTACAGCGGGTTACTGATCTGGTCATATAGTGTCCGCTTCTGTTGTTTCTTTTTTCCTTGTACCATATATATTGTTGAATTGTACTCTAACTTAGAAGGGCATAGTCTCCCCATGGGCACACCCTAGACCCTTGCTACTAGTCAGCAACTCTGACATTTGGGGAGGCGCGCTTGAGGTCTTGTGGCACACCGTCTCGGGGCACTATTAAGTGACATTCGGGGCGGGATGCTACAAAGTAGTATCAAATCTATTTTCCTTTTGTCTTACTATTTCAGTTTAGAAAAAATATTGGGATATTGAAATTTAGTAATGAGCATGTGCTTGAGAGTAGCTAACCCACGTACAGGGGAAACCCAAGTTACCTAGGATGGGTGAATGCTGTTATTGCTTGCGTTGCTACAATTTCATGGATTTCACCATTGGGTGACACACTTGTTTTGTGTTGTTATTGATTTTGATGTTATTAAAAAGGGTTATTTAGCCTTATCCTGATGGTATGAGGGCATAATAAAACCATGCATCATACTAGGCACCATAGGATTAAAATGCCATGTATTATGCCATGCCATATCTATTTTCTGCGTGCATCGCTTATATTTCATGTGCTTGTTGTAGTGCCTTATTCGTCATTCCTTGCAAGGCTGGGAAAACATAACTGACACTTAAAGTGTCTGCCTTAACCTAACAGTGTTTTCCTACATAGGTTAAAGAAGACACCTTAAGTAGTCGATTATGGAACGTTGAGCCATGGACCATCAGTCGCATGGGCCAAAACGTGTTGTGGTTAGGATTAAGTGGATGCCACTCTCCAATTTATAAGGTGTATGAGACCTTATAAATTATAAATGGTGATCCATCTAATTCATCCATTTAAAGGAAATCTAAATACATAACTAAATATGAAACTAAAATTAATATGATCTTTAAAATGAAATGGATACCTTATAAGCGTGATATGAGACATTAACCTTATCCCGAACTCAGTAGTAGGAAATAGACAATGTCTTTTGTGAGATATATGTGTTTCATTATCACCCTAACCTAAATCCTGGAGCAGGATAAGGGTTGTGATGTGCTTATAGGTGGGATTTGTACCTGTACTTTCTTTATCGCTTTCCCTATCTATTATAAATCCTATCTGAGGTGGGCGCTTGGTAATTATAGAGCTATGTCGCCGCGACGACCTAATGTTGTACGTTAGGAAAGTGATGATAAACACACTCTGGAGGTGGTGGGCCCTGAGCCACCCACAATACCTCCTATAGTGCCACTTGAGACACCTCATGCATATCTTCCACTGGGCACTAATGCTCAGTTTTAGGATAGTTTCTTTTGGTTCATGCAACCCATTTAGGGTGAACCTCGACCTGCTCCTACCATGGTAGAGCTGACTCATGAGTTCCAGAAACAACATCCTCTCACCTTCTTAGGGAATGATAGACCTCATGATACTAATTCATGGCTAGAGGCCATGCTGTCTATCTTCGATCAAATTGAGATGCCTCCAGAGCGAAGGATCAAGCTCTCCACCTATATATTATGTTACTCCACCAAGCATTGGTGGGACGTCCTTACCCAGGTTGGTCGACATTAGGGAATGGTATGGGTGGACTTACAAACAATTTTTTTTGACTTATTATTTCTGCATACCTTGAGAACAGACTGTGATTGAGCATTCATGCAAATTCAGCAAGGTGATGTGTTAGAAATGGAATATTCAGCTCGCTTCACCAAATTACAGTGCTTTGCACCGACCTTGTTCAGTGATGAGCTAATGGCTACAAGGAGATCGTGGATAGTCTTGCATGTTCCATACGATTGTAGGTAAATGCCTTTTAGCTGACCACCATTTCAGAAATAGTGAACCAATCCCTCATCACAGAGCGAAACTTAAGGGAACCTGATAATGTGAGTCGAGGAAGTTCGGCTTTCAGGAAGGGAAGTGGGTTATCCAGTGGTAGGAAACGTCGACTTGAGGGTACACGCGGGGGAAGTACTAGCTAGGTGGTACACACCAACATCTATGTGGTGTGTCACTAGTGTGGCGGGCTAGACCATAAAATCCCCAATGTATGAGGAAACTGATCAAGTGTCGGGATTACGGTAGGATGGGTCACCTCTAGTGTTTTTGCTGATCTTTTCCTCCTATACCCAGTGAACGGGGTTCTGTGCCAGTATCACCTTCAGGTGCAGGATTAGTGAATCTACATCAGGCTAGAAGTCGGTCTTATACAAGTTATTCTGGCTAATCAGGTGGTCGTGGATGAGGCAGTCAGGCCTTAAAGTTTTAGAGACAATAGAGTGGATCTGCTTAGGGTACTAATGCAACATATCAAGGCCACGGTTTAGGCCATATTTATGTAGTGCATCCTACACAAGAGGAGTAGAGCCCAAGGTCTTCTACTATATAAGGTACTATTCTAGTAGTCTCCACTTTAGTAGCTGCCTTATTTGATATAGGTGCATCATACTCTTTTCTATCTGCTTCAACCATGGGAAGTATGGGCCCAGTAATAGAATATTCCAGTGGCATGATGACTCTTGACACACCTTAAGGAATTCGAGCCAAAGGTATATGCCAGTACAGGGAGTGCCCCCTTGATATAGGTGGGTACCATTTTCTATGGATCTTCTTTGTCCTCGAGATAATCGACTTTGACGTCATTCTCGGTATGGATTGACTTGTGCCTTATCGAGCCCAGGTGGATTGCTATCACCATAGGGTATCTTTCACATCATCTGAGGGTAGCACGTATATCCATAAGGGTGAATGTTATATCTAGGAAAGTCAAGCTGGACCCAAGCATAATGGGTCAGGCAAAGTGATGATCGAGATGAAAAGCCTCTTCATGAGCAATTAGGGAATGCAGTTTGTGGAATTCCCTCCTGTTGTAGATCATTTCAAGGATGTATTACTTGATGATTTCTATAGCTTTCCTCCCGAGAGAGAGGTCGAGTTCATAATCGAACTAGTTCCAGGTGCGACACTAGTGTCCATTCCTATGTATAGGATGACACCTATAGAGCTTCGAGAACTCATAAAGCAGACTGAAGATCTAAAGGCTAAGAGTTTTATCTAACCCAACACACCACCATGGGGTTCACCTGTCCTTTTCACCAAGAAGGAGGATGATACCCTTAGATTGTGCAAGGATTACTGCCAACTGAACTAGATTACAGTGAAGAATTGACATCCACTGCCTTGTATAGATGACCTCTTCGGCCAGCTCTAAGGAGTAATGATTTTCTTCAAGATCGATTTGAGGTCGGGCAACCATCGGGTGTATGTGAGACCATCAGACATACCATGTATAATGTTCCAAATCAGGTATGGATTATATGAGTATCTGGTCATACCATTATGCCTGATGAATGTTTTGACGGTCTTTATGGCTGTGATGAATTAGGTTTTCCACCCGTATCTTGATTCCTTTGTGGTAGTCTTCATAGATGATATCTTAGTGTATTATCGCACTAGACACAACCATGTAAACCATCATGAGATTATTCTAAATACACTAAGAGAGTACAAGATATATGTAAATATTAGTAAATTCCACTTTTGGATCACCATGGTTCACTTCTTGGGTCATATCATTTCAGAGGTAGACATATCTGTTGACCTAGAGAAGGTGAGCACCATGGTTTCATGGGAGCATCCCAAGAGTGTGTTTGACATATGAAGTTTCTTAGGGATGGCTGACTATTATAGTCAATTCATTTAGGATTTCTACCACTTAGCAGCGCTGCTTACGGTCATGACTAAGAAGGGTGTGAAATTCGACTGGACTGAAGCTTGTATGGAAAATTTTTAGAAGTTAAAGCGAAGACTAAATTCATCACCGATCCCGATTCCTTATGAGCTTAAAATAAGCTATATTGTTTACTATTATGCTTTAGGAATATGGTTGGGGTGGTGATGATGTAGGGATATCGGGTTGTGGCATACAAGTCCCATTAACTGAGACCTCATGAGTGGAATTACCCTATGCATGACCTCGAGCTAGTAAATGTTGTTCATTGTAACATTTCAAGTAAGTAAAGAATAATATATTTTCATATATATGTCTATTTATGAATTAGATAGTGTTTTAGAGGCTTAAAATGAGAATAAATCCAATCTTAAGCATAGAATACTCTAATATTTTTATAAGATTGTTTTACTGCCTTTTGACGGCAAACCATTTTTAAATCTAAATTTTGAAAATTTTATAAGCTCTATTTGTCAAAATAAACTTATTCTTTAGAATTGGGACATTGTAATTTACTTTGGATAAATTTTTGGTATTTTTCTGACAATGTTCATTTTTTTAATGAATAGTAAAAAATACTGCATTTTACTTCAAAACTGCCTTTTCATCTAATTTAATTATATGGTTAGATTATCTTTTTAATTGTTTTTAAAGTTTAATTAGAATATATTTTTACCATTTAATCTAATGGTGGTCATTAGAATTAATTTCACTTTGAAATTAGACATAAACAATTGTCAATCTTTTGATAGATATTGTTTCTTAAAAACATGCTATTTGTTTTGACAACGAGAATTATTTTTAAATTAATTACTACAATTTCTGTGTTTGGAATTTGGTAAAATGGATTCCATATTTGAAATAATAAGGTCCAAATTATGTAATTATGACTCTTGTTTTTGGACATTATGAATAGTAACGATGGTAATTATTTTTAATTATCGTGATTAATTAGTAATCAGGTAGTTAAGGGTAATAAAATAATATCATAATAATATAAAATGACCCCAAAATGTTTCTAAATCCTCTTGGTTGTGTCATGGACTACCATGAGATACCTTGTGCCAACTCAGAGACCCCATGGAATCACTTTTGTGTGATAGTGACCTTTTATCATATTATTTTTAAAGAAAGGAAAATATAACCAAACTATGTAACACCTAGTAAAACAATTTTAATTTTGTTTAAATAAATGATATCTTAGACTAAAAATAATCATTGTAAATATAAAAATATTTCCTACATCATGGTATTTTTTTTATAATTTTTATACATTAAATGAACAAATTTATTTATGACACCATGATGATTCAGTGATTACCTCATTAATGAACGATTTAAATAAAATGAAAAGATAAGGTAAAATCTAAGACTTAAACTTGTAAAAAACCTATTGTATGGGTGGATTTTGAACCCTTATCACCTTATACTCAAAATATATCATTGTGGGACCTTTAAAATCTGAAAACCATTTTATAATAAAGTAACATTTCAAGACTTTCCAAAAGTGACCCTCCTCCCTCTTATAAAAGGCCCCCACCTCTACCCCCTTACCCACACCTCTCAAGCCCTTGGATCGCCCAAAATCTGCTCACATTTTCTCTCCATATCCCTCTATTACTCCTAGAAGCCTCACTTTGGGCATAAGTCTTTCCAAGGAAGCCTTTGGCTCAAATCAAAAAGAGTTACCCGATTTAGAGGTAATGTCTTCTCTCGAGTTTCTTCCTTTTATTTTCCTTATTCACTCACCACTATCTTCTTATTATTTGATCCCATAATAACACCAGTATCCTAAATATACTATGATGTTGTTATGATAATGATTCTACCTACACTTACACACACTTCCGTCTAATGGTTAAAGAACATATTGTTTCTGTGGGTGGTGAATTACTGCCTCACGAAACGATGATTGTTCAATCTTCTTTTAACACCTTTCATGGTGGCCATTATGATGTCACTGTATTTATATATTATATATATGATATTTATTTTTTCTATATGCTTCTTAATTTTATTTTTAAATCACATCGTTATGCTTTTCATGTTGTGGAACTGGGATAATTTCATCTGAGGAAGTGTGGACTACCGCCCCCTCAAGTGATGTGACCCGTTCATGCCAAACATGGAATTTATAAAGAATGTAATTAATGAACTTATGTTACCTATATAACATATATATTATACTGGAATTATAATATATATATGCCTCATTTAGTTTTAATTCCTTTAATATGACAAAGAAATGAAAGTAGTGTTCATGCGTACGTACGACCTACCGTCTCCATGAACGGTGTATTTCATTTTTATCTACAAATGTTATGGAATAGTATAAAATGAATATATACTGGATATATATGATATTTAAATCATTAATACCATTTTGGAGATGATTTACTTATAACTACATGGGCAATTCTCTTCAAACAAGTTATTTTTGACTCATGTACCGAACAACGACAAAACGTATGATATGAACTCACATAATTAACTAATTATTATAACATGATAATATGTGATATGAATTGAATAATAAACTTTAAAGGAATTCCTTAAGCAATTATAAATTGACCAAATTTTATTATTCAGAAATATAAAGAAATGAACAAGACAAGTCAGACTTGAGGTAAGGGACTTCGTCTCAATCTCCTTTCGTTGAGGAATACTTCAATTTATATACGACCTTCTTTTATTAGTTTTATAATAAACCCTTTTGACTTTTAATTTCATTCAAAATTAATCTTTTTACATGAAGCATTTTACTAAACGACAAAAGGAATGTTTTTGTCTTACGTATGCGGCGACAACGACTTCTCTGCCGCCATGACCATTATTTGAGTTTCAGCTTCCCCTACAAGCCATAACTTTTTTTAAATGAAAAATAAATACCATGTTTTACTTTTCTTTTCTTTTTGGTATTGAAAATGTTTTTGATAATGTTTTGATTATATCAATGTGTTGTATTGATATCTTGTGATTGAAATGTGGAAATGTTATGTTTCCTTTATGCATATTTTATGTGATACAATTATGTTATGGTTCTTGGTCATTGTTTATGAAGTCAGGTGGTTCCATGATAAACTAATGGCGGGTGAGCTTGAGATAGCTCTCCAATGCATTGGGTAACGCGAAGGAGTTAAACGCTAAAGTTTCTCCGAAAATATTTAGGGAATATACTGTGATGGGTATTCCAAACATAACCATGAGGGTTACTCCCTACGTAAGAATGTTATGAATGCATCAAGTTACCTTTATGTATTATGATTTCTATAATTTATTCATAAATATTATGATTTCATGAGGTATGTTAAAGTGCTTATGTTTTATGAGTAAAGTATGATTTCATTGATTCTTATGTATACATGGACTAATGTTTTCTTTCCGTATTTTTATATCCCTTATTGAGCTTTTTATGCTCATCCCAAGTTTTTAAAATGTTTTTCACAGGTCAAGGGAAAAGTACATGATGTGATGATAGTGTCCAGGAAGTGTCAAGAAAGAATCCATGTTTTATTTTAAATATGTTTCCTTTGATGAAAAAAATGAATACTATCTTTGATGTAACCACCTTGTTTAAATGTGGAATGTATTGCATGATTTATGATCTAATTATCTAAAACTCTAAACCTAAAACGATCCTCAATGTAAATTCTTAAAATAACCCATGATTAAGTAATGTTTAAGGCTGGGGCCTTATATTTGGTATCAAAGGGAGGTTTAGATGCCTTTAGGAGTTAGAATTTTATTAAATGATTATCAAAAAATATTTTTTTACACATTATGGTCAAATTGAAATGATATAGCATTTGAAGATTACCATGTTGCTTCATCTAAGACATGTTTGTTCAGAATGGTTTTCCATAGAGAAAATAGGGAAGCAGTGCTAGGAAGACATACAGAAGGAAATGACCTTCCAAATCAGCATCCTGAGATGGTCAAAATTGGAACTGAACAGTTTGTTGTAGTAATGACGTAGTTGACTCAAGCGATAAATGGTGGTGGTATCCATGCATGAGATCATCCAGATCAACCGCAGATGAACATGTTAGTGGTGGGACATTTCATGAGGCAACATCCCCCATCATTCAGAGGTTCATCTGACCCTGTGCTAGTTGAAGGGTGAATTAAAGCACTGGATAAGATTTTTGATGTCATTAGGTGTTAAAACAATCAAAAGGTTAGTCTTGCTGTTTACCGTTTGGAGGGTGAAGAAGATCAGTGGTGGTCGATGGTTAAAAATACTAGGGACACTGATGAGATTGATGATCTTGACTGGAATGAATTCAAAGGTATGTTTCTTGAGAAATATTTTCCTAAGGATGTTTGACTTAGGATGGAAAAAAAATTCTTGGAATTGAGGCAAGCGGATGAATCAGTGGCTTCTTATGAAGAAAATTTTACTTGATTGGCAATGTATGCTTCAAATTTTATCCGAGATGTTGATAGTAAAATCAATCATGTTTACTCAGGATTAAAGCCAAAATATCAAAGGGCATTAGCTTCTCATAAGTTCAAAAGTTATGAAAAGCTTGTTCGATGTACTGAGAAGGTGGAAATGGAGTTTTCTGATGAGCAAGTGTTCTATGACAACCAACAGAAGAAGAGACCGAGGTGGCAGGAGAAAGGGAAGAATACTTCACAAAGGTTTGATGGTAAGAAAACTAAGTTTGCAGTTTGTGATAAATGTGGTAAAAAGCATGCTAAGGAATGCATTTTGAATTATGGAAAGTGCTTCTGATGTGGTAAGATGGGACATAAGGCTCATGATTGCACTGTAAATGATCAGGGTAATAGTAAGACCAAATTTGATTTATAGTTAGTGAAATGTTTCAAGTGCAATGAGATAAGTCATTATTCAAACAAGTGTTCGACAAAGATCTCGAATGATGGGAAGTAGTTAGACTACAAGAAGAAAGGTGTGGTGAAATCATTTGCAACTACTTCAACAGACGTTGGGCCATCAAATGAAGTGGTATCAGGTACTTTTTTTGTTTTTTCAAATTATGCCAATGTGTTGTTTGATTCAGGGTCTACACATTCTTTCATCTCTGAAAAATTTTCTATTAAATTAAGAATTCCATCACAAGAAATGACTCCTGAACTTGTGGTAAAAACACCTAGGGGAAATGTTGAGGAAAAAAGAATTTATAAGAATCTTCCAATCCTTATCCGTGGAAAGAACCTACTTGAAAACCTTATTGTTTTACCTCTAGTAGAGTTTGATGATATCCTGGGTATGGATTCACTACTAGAAAACTGGGCTTTAGAGCCCCCTTACTTATAACTACCACCACTGGCGGTCGCTATAGGTAACCAATAGAGACCACCAATGGCGGTCGCTATAGGTAACCAATAGCGACCACCAATGGTGATCGCTAGGTTTTGCCAAAACAAAGGGGGGGGGGGGAGAGGGGGGGCTTCAGTGCCCCCCCCGAACCCTCCTCTAGATCCCTCCTCGCCTCGCCGCTTCGGTGCCCCCCCTGAACCCTCCTCCTCCCTCCTCGCCTCGCCGCGCGCCCTCCCCCGTCGTCACGCGCCCTCCCTCGCCGCCCTCCCTCATCGTCGTGCGCCCTCCCTCGCCACCCTCCCCCGTCGTCGTGCGCCCTCCCTCACTGACCTCCCCCGTCGTCGTGCGCCCCCCTCTCCGCCCTCCACCCTCTGCCCTCGTCGGTCTCCGCCCTCCGCCGTCTACCCTCCGGCCGCCCTTCGCCCTGCCCTCCATCTCCTCCGGCCTTCCTCTGCCTCTGCCCTCCAGCTCCATCCGCCCTCCGCCCTGCCCTCCATCCCCTTCGGCCTCCCTCTGACCTCTGGCCTCCCGCCACCCGCCTCCGGCCTCCACCCCCTCCGGCCTCCGACCCCTCTACCCTCCGGCCTCCACCCTCGGCCCTTCGCCCCCTCGTCCCTCCCCCCCACACCCCGAACGCCCCCACCCCGCACCCCAGACACCCCCCCCGCACCCCACCAACCCCCATCCCCTCCGTCTTCGTCCCCTACCTCACCGCACCATCATCGCCCGTCCCCTCCCTCACTATCCTATCCCTTGCCACACCGATGCCGCCCGGTCCCCTCCCTCCTGGGCCCACACGACCGCTACTAATCCCCTCACCGCTGCCGCCCGTCCACTCCGACTCCCCCTATCCTCGGTCCCCTCCATCATCGTCCCACCCTCACTGCACCATCGCCACCTCACCGCCTCCTCTCCTCCAGCTCCCCATTGTCACCGCCGCCCATCCCCTCCCTCGCTGCACTGCCTCCGGCTCTGGCTCCCCTCCGCTGCCTCTCCTCTCCCTCACAGCACCGCCTTCGGCTCCCCTCCCTTCCAGGTTTGTAGCACAATCCAGCATGACATGGGATTTCACTTACATTATTATTTTATAAATGGTTCACAAACAATTAATTAGTATTTATTTTAAATATATTTGATATGAAAAATGAAAATGTAATAACTATTGTGTAAATGTTTGTTTTAGAGATCTTATTATGGATAAGAGTTGGATTTATCTTCCAAATCGAACGTCTAGAGAATATTTCAATGGAATTATTCAGTTTATTGACTTCACCAGAGGATTTAAAAGTGACTATATTAGTTGTCCATGTAGAAAATGTGCTAACAGATATCAATTCACATGAGATAGTGTGAGGTAGAACCTATTCTTTAATAGATTTCTGAAAAATTATAAGAGTTGGACTCGTCATGGAGAAGAATATGTTCGTTGTCAAAATAAGGATGCAGTTCAAATGGATGTTGATGCAAGGATGAATGATCCAATGCATGAAATGCTTACTGAAATGGTACGTGGGTTGGATCCTGAAGGCATTGACATCCAGAATCTTGAGACTGGTGAGATAAATCTTCGCTCTGGTGAAGATCGTGATTCGAGGAGGTTTTATGAAGCACTTGATGATGCAAAAACAGAATTATATCCTGGATGTATTTATTACAATAAATTGTTGTTTATCGTGGAGTTGTTGCATTTGAAGAATTTGAATCATTGGTCAGACACATCATTCGACATGCTGTTGGTGTTATTGAAAAAGGTTCTTCCTACCGATGCTAAGATTCTCGAGTCGTATTACCATGCTCGTAAGTTGACAGAGAACTTAGGTTTTACATATGAGACCATAGATGCATGTGAAAACAATTGTATGTTGTTTAAAAAGGAAACTGCCCATTTGGATATTCGTACAATTTGTGGTGCTTCCAGGTGGAAAGAGAACAGGGGAAATCAGACTCATCAAAGTCAGATTACGATACAGGGGAAACCGATTGCCGTAAAGAAAATGCATTACTTTCCCCTTAAACCAGGGTTGAAAAGATTTTTTATGTCATCTAAAGTTTCTAATTTAATGAGATGGCATGCAAAAAGAGTTCATGAAAGTGACATGTTAACCCACCTGACAAACTCTCAGGCATGAAAGGATTTTTATAAGAGACATCCTGACTTTGCTAAAGATATTAGTAATGTCTGATTGGGATTAGCAGCATATGGTTTTAATCTATTCAAGTCTATGGTTGGTGCAACTCATAACACATGGCCCATGGTGTTGGTTCCGTATAATCTTCCTCTGTGGCTTTATATGAAGCAACAATTTATATTAATTTCCACTCTTATTGATGGACCTAAAAGTCCAGGTGATAAGATTGATGTTTACCTTCAACCATTGATTGATGAGTTGAATGAATTTTGGGGCGATGGTGTGATGACTTATGACTGTGAAACGAATGAAATGTTCAAACTATAGGTTGCTTCATTTTGGACAATCAGTGAATCCCAACTTATGCAAATTTATTAGGATGGAGTATGAAAGGGAAATTTGCTTGCCCTTGTTGCAATAAAAGTAAAAAATCTGTATGGCTTAAGCATTCCAAAAAATGGGCATACATGGGTCACATACGTTTTCTCCCCCCTTAGCACAGGTTCAGAAAGGACAGAGTGACATTTGATGGTTCTAGAGAGTTCAGCCCAGCACTAAAGATCATGACAGGAGTCGAAATGTTATCACAAATTGAGGAAGAAAACATCTGCATGGTATATGAAATTCAGGATTTGGTGGCTCCTGTGGTACGTAATATTCGTGTTGCGGGCAGGCAGCACGGTCACAATTGGAAAAAGAAAACTATTTTTTATAGTCTTTCGTATTGGAAAACTACAATACTGAGGCATAATTTGGATGTCATGCACATTGAAAAAAATGTTTGTGATAACATATTGTGGACCATTTTAGGTGTCAGTGGAAAATCAAAGGACCATGTTAATGCATGTCGTGATTTGGAAGAAATGGGTTTAAGGAAACAGTTGCATTTACAGTTAGCTGAGAGAAACAAGGCATATATGCCTGCTGCACAATATACTATGACTACAAAGGATAAAGATACATTTATTTCCATTTTGAAGATGCTCAAGGTGCCTGATGGTTACTCTTCTAATATTTCAAAGTGTGTGAATCTGACGAGCAAGACTTTGCAAGGGTTGAAAAGTCATGACAATCACATACTACTTCAGCAGTTGATTCCAATCACAATTTGTGTTTGTTTATCCCCCAATGTTATTCAGCCGCTGATTGAGATGAGTAATTTTTTTAGATAGATTTGTTTAAGAAATCAACGAATGAGTGATTTAAAAAGTTTACAGGACTGAATTGTACTTACGCTTTGTCACTTTGAGAAACTATTTCCCCCCTCATTTTTTGATGTTATGGTCCACTTGACAGTGCACCTAACTGATGAAGTAATGGCTGTTGGTCCAGTGCAATTCAGGTGGATGTATCCTATTGAGCGGTATTTGAGTACATTGAAACGATTTGTACGCAACAAAGATTGTCCGGAGGCATCAATAGCCAATGTTTATTTGATGGATGAGTGTACTACTTTTTGTGTAGAATATCTTACAGATGTTGAAACAAAATTAGATAAGCCCTCTCGGATTCATGATGGTCCAGTTGGAGAAGGAACCACATATGATATGGACAACATCGAGTGGATACAAGCGCATCAATATATCTTTTTCAATACTCCATCAGTTGCACCATTAATGCAGTAAGTATCTTATCACTTTTATTGTTTAACTTTTCCATGTTTTGTTTGCATAAGTTGATCATTTAAACATCGCGTTATCATTTGCAGGAAACACATTAATGTGATAAAAGAAGAGATGTATCATGCGACTGAGTTGCAAATTCAACAATCTCATTATGCGCCATTTCATGATTAGTTCAAGGATTATGTATGTATAAATTGATTTTCATTATGAGTGAAGTATTATAATAATTTCTTTCGACATATATAATTATTGAATTATATGAATTATGTAGGTTCATAAGCTGAGGGAGTTAGGGGACCCCACGCTAACTGAAGAATTTATCCAACTGGCTGAGGGTCTATCTATAACGGCTCGTCGTTATAAATCTATAGGTGCTAATGGTTTTCGATTTCGCATTAAAGATGTTGATGAAAAATGAGCAACACAAAACAGTGGCATCGGTTGTCCATTTGTCGATTCTGGTTATTACTATGGTCAATTGATAGACATCATTGAAGTTGTATACACACACAGGTTGAAGTACATATTGTTAACGTGTAATTGGGTTGATCCAGTGCATGGATGTAAAGTCGATCAATATCAGTTTTCATTGGTCAATTTTAACTATATGTTATACAGAAATGAACAAGTTGATAATGAACCTTTCATTTTGACATCACAAGTGGAACAAGTATTCTTCGTTACTTTGCCTTCAAATCCAAGTTGGCAAGTTGTTGTCAAAATGTCTCAGTGAGGAGTGTTTGTATTTGAACAAGATGAACCTGAGACTGTTCCTTTTGTTTCCCAACAGCTTGATCAACATACCATAGTTCAACGTGAAGAAGATATTTATTGGGTCAGAGCAGCTGTTGAAGGAGAAACAGTCAATTTGCATGCTTAATGAAAGGTATAATTGTTTTCCCGCTATTCAGCCTAGGATATCATAAATTATTTAACCATTTTATAAATCCTTGTAAGTTTTAATACTCACTTTTGGAAGTTTATTCATTTATAAATATTTAGGGTGATTTAACTCATGTTATATTGATTTTATTGTCGGTGTATCTTCCTATTGAGGTATTCTTCATTTGGTTCATGTGCTGCTTGAATTTTTATTAATTCAATTTGAAATTTGGCTATACATTTATTGGTTTTGTACATAATTTTTAAATCTGTTTTGTAAGCTTTCTGATTTTTTAAAATTCATTCACAACTAATTATTCAATTCATTTTTGTTTGATTAACAACTGTACAAGTTTGATTTTTTTTAAAAATAATCCAATTTATCATTTGGAAACTTTGGATAGTCCCCTTACTAATGTTTTCTATGACTGCAGGCATGTCATGGGAAGATGCAGCAGATCCACATCATCCATCTGAGGCATCTACATCTCAGGGTCGAGGTATGTTTGAATGTCATTGTCTCTATTTTTTATGTAATTGATAAACATATATATATATATATAACATCTGTCAAATTATATATAAAATTGTTTTCAATAGGATCAGACTCGACTGCTTCTTCCTCTCGCAAGAGAGGCCCTGGTCGTGGAATATTATCATGGAATTCCGACACGACGTTTGATGTTTCCTTTGATGAGGTATTTCATCCTATGGGATGGAATACCCCTGCATTTATTCGTCAGCTAGGTCATATCATATGTGACCCACATCAATTTCCATTGACCACACGTGACTGGGCTTCTATCCCTCAGGACACATTAGATCGTCTTTGGAGGGAGGTTCAGGTAAGAAGACCATTTTACTTTATTCCCTATGTATAAACAATAACAACATATGTGATTTTTTTCTTTAATAGCAAAATTTGAAAGTATGTCCTGATGAGTTTCGGCCAGAGTGTATGAACAAATGCCGTAAGATGTGGAAAGACTATAAAGGCAAAGTCAAGAGGGACCACTGGGTACCAAATGTGGGTGCCCCAGACATTCTGGAAAAAGTACCGAGAGGTGTCCTCCCGGCTCAGTGGAGTGATTTAGTTATATATTGGTCTACTGAGGGTGTTGCGGTTTGTATATTTATTTTGGTATATATATTTTCAAGAATGTGTGATTTGTTTGAAATTTGAATGAATTGAATGTAGGAGGTGTCAACATGCCATTCTGAGAATCGAGCGTTGTAGGGACCACCTCACAGGCTCGAGACTCGTCACATGTCTCAGATCCGACATGAGTTATTTATTATTAATTTTTTAATTTATTAATTAATATGGTTTTGTGTTTATATTCTATTCATATAAAGTTGCGGGAGCAAGGTGCACCGACTGATAAAATGTTGGTGTGGATGAGGACTCATGATCACAATGATCCAGAGGTTGCAACATTGATAGTAAGTGCTTGTACTCATTACCAATACTTACATAAAATCTGTATATTAATATATGTATATATATTTCATAGGCTCAATTTGAAGCTGAGTTAGAACATCTGCCAGAGGACCAACGACAGCTTCCCATGCGAAGGGATGAGATCTTTCATCGCATTATTGGTCGGGATGGGCATGAATATAGTTTGACATATGGAACATGGATTCCTCGTTCTATAGTGACATGCACTGCAGTTGTCGGTCCTGCTGTTGCTCAGATGACACAACAGTTGTCAGATTTCGAGGCACAGCTGCGTGCTTCCGAGGAGGTAAATGCGCAATTGATCGCTAAGGTTAGAGTACTATGGCAATATGTGCATCCAGGTGATGGTGCAGGGGATCAGACGATGCAGGTTTATACTATATTTATTTATTTAATTTATATTATTTTTTTATGAAAATATTCATAATGTTTATTTGTTATAGGCCCCTGACCCACCTGATGGAGGTAGTAGTCATGACCACGCATGATGCATCATATTCACAAGGTGTGTTTCTGTTTTTAATGGTGGGGTTGTTATTGATATTTAGGTTGGGTTTCTAGTGAGATTTTTTGTGATTTGGGGGTATCATGTGTGTTTTGGCCTCATGCAATGTTTGTGTGAACGAATTGAGAAGTAACCATGAAACTGATTAATGATTTGGATATTTTTTGTTCATTTAATTCTTCAATGTTTTCAATTACATGTTCTATAATAGTTTTAAAAAAACCATGTGATTCCTAATATAAACCATGAAACTCATTTTTGATGACTGAGCTCAGGTTCACTATTTTTAGTCCCCGTCCCACCCCGGACACCCCTCCACGCACCCCGGACAACCCACCCATACCCCGGACAGCCCCCCCGCACCCCGTACAGCCCTCCCCGTACCCCGGACACCCCCCCACATCCCAAAAAGCCTGCCCCACACCACGGAAAGCCCCCCACCCCACACTCCGGACAACCCCCCCTCCCCCCCCCGCACCCCGGACAGCCCCCCCGCACCCTAGACAGCCCCCCCAGACATCCCTCCCCGCACCCCAGACAGCCCCCCACACCCCCAGACAGCCCCCCCGCACCCCGAACAGACCCCCACACCTCGGAGAGCCCTCCCCGCACCCCGGACAGCCCCCCGCACCCCGGACAGCCCTCCCCACACCCCGGACAACCCCCCCGCACTCCGGACATCCCCCACACACCCCGGACAGCCCCCCCCCCCAGACAGCCCCCACCCCAGACAACCCCCCCCCCCCCCCGCACCCCGGACAACCCCCCCCCCCCCCCGCACCCCGAACAACCCTCCCCGCACCGTCAGGCAGACGACACGTCAATTAGAGGTGTCATTTGACCGCGGTGACCAGAAATGCGTTTCCGGAGTCATAAAACACCAAAACGGCGTGAGACGGTCGAATTTAGAGAAAACGTGCTCCGAATGACCTGAAATCACACAAAAACAATATGAATATTATTCGTGACATGTAGGAGAAGACGACATGCCCATCAGACATGCGGTGCGTGCGATACAATCGATTGTGTCGTTTTCAGCAGTTCAGCGCACGCTAAAAGGGCGCGTTGGGGGGTCAAAACCACCCGAATGACCTCAGAATGCTATGAAATCATACGAAAATATCTGTGGTATAAATTGTGAAATGGTCAGGTAGACTACATGTCAATCAGAGGTGTCATTTGACCGTGGCGACCGGAAACGCGTTTCCAGAGTCATAAAACACCAAAACAGCGTGAGAGGGTCGAATTCAGAGAAAACATGCTCCGAATAACCTGGAACCACAAAAAAACAATATAAATATTATTCGTGATGTGTAGGAGGAGACGACACACCCATCGGATGTGCGGTGTGCGTGGTACGACCGATTGTGTCGTTTTCAGCAGTTCGACACACGCTAAAAGGGCGCGTTGGAGGGTCAAAACCACCCGAACGACCTCAGAATGCCATGAAATCATATGAAAATAGTCGTGGTGTTAATTGTAAAATTATAGGGCATAAGACACGTCAATCAGAGGTGTCGTTTGACTGCAGCGACCAGAAACACGTTTCCGAAGTCATAAAACACCAAAACGGCACGAGATGGTCGAATTCGGAGTAAACATTCTCCGAATGACCTGAAACCACACAAAAACAATAGTAATATTATTCAGGATTTGTAGGAGGAGACGACACGCCAATTGGACATGCGGTGCGTGCGGTACGACCGATTGTGTCATTTTAAGCAGTTTGGCACGCGCTAAAAGGGCGCGTTGGGGGGTCAAAACAACCCAAACGACCTCAGAATGCCATGAAATCATACTCCAATATCCATTGTGTGAATTGTGAAATGATCAGGTATATGGAACGTCAATTGGAAGTGTCGTTTGACCGCGGTGATCGGAAACGCGTTTCTGGAGTCATAAAACACCAAAATGGCGCGAGACGGTCGAATTCGGATCAAACATGCTCCGAATGACCTGAAACCACATGAAAACAATGTGAATATTATTTTTAATGTGTATGAGGAGACGACACGCCAATCAAACGTGCGGTTCGCGTGGTACGATCGATTGTGTCGTTTTCAGCAGTTCGGCGCGCGCTAAAAGGGCGCGTTGGGGGGTCAAAACCACCCGAAGGACCTCGGAATGCCATGAAATCATACAACAAAATCCATGGTGTGAATTGTAAAATTGTTGGGCATACGACACGTCAATCAGAGGTGTCGTTTGACCGCGACGACCAGAAACACGTTTTCGAAGTTATAAAACACCAAAACGGCGTGAGACGATCGAATTCGGAGTAAACATGCTCCGAATGACCTGAAACCACACGAAAACAATAGGAATATTATTCATGACATGTAGGAGGAGACGACATTCCCATCGGACGTGCTGTGTGCATGGTACGACCGATTGTGTCGTTTTCAGCAGTTCGACGCGCGCTAAAAGGGCGCGTTGGGGGGTCAAAACCACCCGTACGACCTCGGAATGCCATTAAATCATGCGACAATATCCGTGGTGTGAATTGTGAAATGTTCGGGTAGTCGGCATGTCAATCGGAGGTGTCGTTTGACCGCGGTGACTTGAAATGCGTTTCTAGAGTCATAAAACACCAAAACGGCGTGAGACGGTCGAATTCGGAGGAAACGTGCTCCAAATGACCTGAAACCACACTAAAACAATATGAATATTATTCGTGACATGTAAAAGGATACGGTACACCCATCGGATGTGCGGTGCGTGTGGTACGACCGATTGTGTCATTTTTAGCAGTTCGGTGCGCGCTAAAAAGGGCGCGTTGGGGGTTCAAAACCACCCGAACGACTTCAGAATGCCATGAAATCATACGACAACAGCCATGGTGTGAATTGTGAAATGTTAGGATATAATAAACGTCAATTAGAGGTGTCGTTTGACCGCGGTGACCGAAAACTCTTTTCTGGAGTCATAAAACACCAATACGGCGTGAGACGGTCGAATTCGGAGCAAATGTGCTCCGAATGACATGAAACCACATGAAAACAATATGAATATTATTTGTGACATGTAGGAGGAGACTTCACGCCCATCGGATGTGCGGTGCGCGCGGTACGACTGATTGTGTCGTTTTCAGCAGTTCGACGCGCGCTAAAAGGGCGTGTTGGGGGGGGGGGGGGGGGGGGGTCAAAACCACCCGAACGACCTCAAAATGCCATGAAATCATACGACAACAGCTATGGTGTGAATTGTGAAATGGTTGGGCAGAAGAAACATCAATCGGATGTGTCGTTTGACCGCAGCGACTGGAATCGCGTTTCTGGAGTCATAAAACACCAATACGGCGTGAGATGGTCTAATTCAGAGAAAACGTGCTCTGAATGACCTGAAACCACACGAAAACAATAGGAATATTATTCGTGATGTGTAGGAGGAGAAGAAACGCCCATCGTACGTGCTGTGCGTGCGATACAACCAATTGTGTCATTTTCAGCAGTTCGGCGCGCGCTAAAAGGGTGCGTTGGGGGGTCGAAACCACCCGTACGACCTCAAAATTCCATGAAATCATACGACAATATCTGTGGTGTGAATTGTGAAATGGTCGAGTAGACGAAAAGTCAATCATAGGTGATGTTTGACCGCGGTGATTGGAAACGTGTTTCTAGAGTCATAAAACACCAAAACGACGTGAGACAGTCAAAATTGGAGAAAACATGCTCCGAATGACCTGAAACCACACGAAAACAATAGGAATATTATTCGTGACGTGTAGGAGGAGACGGTATGCCCATCGGACGTGCGGTGCGCGCGGTACGATCGATTGTGTCGTTTTTAGTAGTTCGGTGCGCGCTGAAAGGGCGCGTTGGGGGGGGGGGGTCAAAACCACCCGAACGACCTCGAAATGCCATAAAATCATACAAAAAAATCCGTGGTATGAATTGTGAAATGGTCAGGCAGACGACACGTCAATCAGAGGTGTTGTTTGACCGCGGTGACCGGAAACGCGTTTCCGGAGTCATAAAACACCAATATGGCGTGAGACGGTCGAATTCGGAGAAAACATGATCCGAATGACCTGAAACCACATGAAAAAAATAGGAATATTATTTGTGACATGTAAGAGGAGACGACAGGCCCATCGTATGTGCAGTGCGCGCGGTGCAACCGATTGTGTCGTTTTTAGCAGTTCGGCGCGCGCCAAAAGGGCGCGTTGGGGGGTCAAAACCACCCGAACGACCTCAGAATGCCATGAAATCATACGACAACATCCGTGGTGTGAATTATAAAATGTTCAGGCAGACGACATGACAATCTAAGGTGTCATTTGACCTCGGTGACCGGAAACACATTTCTGGAGTCATAAAACACCAAAACGGGGTGAGATGGTCGAATTCAGAGAAAACGTGATCCGAATGACCTGAAACCACACGAAAATAATAGGAATATTATTCTTTATGTGTAGTATGAGACGACATGCCCATCGGACATGCGGTGTGTGCGGTACGACCGGTTGTGTCATTTTCAGCAGTTCGGCGCGCGCTAAAAGGGCGCGTTGGGGGGTCAAAACCACCCGAACGAACTCGGAATGCCATAAAATCATAGGAAAAAAGCCGTTGTGTGAATTTTAAAATGGTCGGGCAGACGAAAAGTTAATCGGAGGTGTCGTTTGACCACGGTGACTGGAAACGCGTTTCTGGAGTCATAAAACACCAAAACGGCGTGAGATGGTCTAATTCAGAGAAAACATGATCCAAATGACCTGAAACCGCACTAAAACAATAGGAATATTATTCGTGATGTTTAGGAGGAGACGACACACCCATCAGACGTGTGGTGCGCACGGTACGACCAATTGTGTCATTTTCAGCAGTTCGGCGCGCGCTAAAAGGGCGCGTTGGGGGGTCAAAACCACCTGAACGACCTCGAAATGCCATGAAATCATACGAAAAAATCCGTGATGTGAATTGTGAAATGTTCGGGTAGATGGAACATCAATCGGAGGTGTCGTTTGACCGTGGAGACCAAAAACGCGTTTCCGGAGTCATAAAACACCAAAACGGCATGAGACGGTCAAATTTAGAGCAAACGTGCTCTGAATGACCTAAAACCACACGAAAACAATAAGAATATTATTTGTGACATGTAGGAGGAGATGAAACGCCCATCAGATGTGCGGTGCGCGCGGTACGACCGATTGTGTCGTTTTCAGCAGTTCGGCGCACGCTAAAAGGGCGCGTTGGGGGGTCAAAACCACCTGAATGACCTCAGAATGCCATGAAATCATACAAAAACATCCGTGGTGTGAATTTTGAAATGGTTAGGCAGATGGAACGTCAATCGGAGGTGTTGTTTGACCGCAATGACCGGAAACGCGTTTCTGGAGTCATAAAACACCAAAACGGCATGAGACGGTTGAATTCGGAGAAAATGTGTTCCGAATGACCTGAAACCACACGAAAATAGTAGGAATATTATTCATGACATGTAGGAGGAGACGACATTCCCATTGAACATGCGGTGCACGCGGTACGATCGATTGTGTCGTTTTCAGCAGTTCGGTACGCGCTAAAAGGGCGCATTGGGGGGTCAAAACCACTCGTACGACCTCAGAATGAAATTAAATCATACGACAACAGTCGTGGTGTGAATTTTGAAATGTTCAGGTAGAATGAATATCAATCGAAGGTGTCTTTTGACCGCGGTGACCGGAAATGTGTTTCTAGAGTCATAAAACACCAAAACGGCGTGAGACAGTCGAATTCAGAGAAAACGTGCTCCGAATGACCTGAAACCACATGAAAACAATAGGAATATTATTCGTGACTCGTAGGAGGAGACTACACTCCCATCGGACGTGCGGTGCGCACGACGAACATTCATTTTTAGACAACAAAATAATTTCACAAACTAAACCAAATAAGAAAAAAAATCCTGAAATGATGCCATTTCTTAAATTGGGGGTTTTAAATTATTATAGCACCATGATTTGATGTCATATTTAATTTTATTATATGTATATAATAACTGAATAAACATTTATAATTTACGTTTGTTTTGTTTAGTTGTTTTTGTTTGTCTTATTGTAGGTTTATTGAAGCAGAAGATTGAAATGGATGGACCTGTTCAGATCGTTGAAGCACGTTTATCATTTATTGTTTATGAAAATCTTGATGTTTATGCTGTTTGAAATTGTTTTCCATTTTTTATGATTTTTACCTTGTTTTATCTCTGATTTTGCACCGTGATTTTTTTTTAAAAAAATTTCCCCAGCCTAGGGACCGCCATAGGCGGTTGCTATAGGCTGCCTGGTACACACATTAGCGACCTCCAATGGCGATCGCAAATGTTGACCCATCAATAGTACAATGACCACCAGGCGGTCGTTGTAGGCTAAAATTTTGGCCACCTAGAGCGACCGCCATTAGTGATCGCTGTTGGCCTATTGCGACGAGGCTAAATCGACCGCCAATGGCGGTCGCTATAGACAAAATTTTTAGTAGTGATTAGATCTCTGTTTACCATGCTAAGATTGACTGTAGAGATAAAGAAGTTTATTTTTAGAAAGACTTTCAGTTTGTGTACAAGAATGAACCCTTACTGTTGATAACATATCAAGAGGCTGAGAAACTTATAAAAGATGGAAAGTAATGTTACCTTGCACATATTGTTGAAAACAAAGGAACCGTTCATATTAATGATGTGCCAGTGGTAAATGAGTATCCTGATGTTTTTCCTGATGTGTTGCCTGGAATAATACCAGATCGGGAAGTTAAATTTACTGTTGACTTAGTTCCTAATGCTAAGCTAATTTCAAAACCCCCTTATCGAATAGCTCAAATTGAACTTTTAGAGTTGAAGGAGCAATTGAAATATTTATTAGAGAAAGGTTTTATTCGACCTAGCACATCACCATGGGGTGCTCCTGTCTTATTTGTTAAACAGAAAGATGGTTCAATGATACTTTGCATTGATTATAGAGCCTTGAATAACATCACTGTTAAGAACAAATATCCTTTGCCTCATATCGATGATTTGTTTGATCAGCTTCAGAGAGTTTAGTATTTTTCAAATATTGACTTGAGATTAGGGTACCATCAATTGAAGGTAAAGGAATCAGATATTCCGAAGACCGTGTTTCATATAAGATATAACCATTATGAATTTGTAGTTATGCCTTTTGGGTTAACCAATGCACCTGCTGTATTCATGGACCTTATGAATAGAATTTTCCATGAGTTCTTGGATAAGTTTTTGGTTGTTTTCATTGATGATATTTTGGTGTTTTCTAAAAGTAAAGAGAAGCATGAAAGTCATTTAAGGGTTATTTTGCAAACCTTAAAAGAAAAGAAATTGTATGGGAAATTTAGAAAGTGTGAGTTTTGGTTGCAACAAATTTCTTTTCTTGGTCACATTGTTTCTAAAGATGGAATAACTATTAATCCTGCAAAAACAAAGGTTGTTGAAGAATGGCCAAGGCCCACAAATGTAACTGAGATTCGTAGTTTTCTTGGTTTGGTAGGCTATTACTGAAGGTTTGTTAAAACTTTTACTTGGTTTTCCAGACCATTTACTAATCTAACTCAGAAGGGTGTTAAGTTTATCTGGACAAAAGAATGTGATGATTGTTTTCAGGAATTGAAAAGAAGATTGGTGAATGATCCAGTATTGGAACTACCTTCCATGAATGGTGAGTTTGTTATCTATAGTGATGATTTATTGAAAGGAATTGGTTACGTCCTAATGCAGAATGATCAGGTAATTGCTTATGCTTCACGTTAGTTGAAAACTCATGAGATAAATTACCCTACACATGATTTAGAATTAGCTGCTGTTGTTTTCACTTTAAAAATTTGGAGGCATCATTTGTATGGTGTAAAGTGTGAAATATATACTGATCACAAAAGTTTAAAGTATATATTCACTCAGAAAGAACTGAACATGAGACAGAGGAAATGGCTAGAATTAATCAAGGATTATGATTTTACAATTCATTACCATCTGGGAAAAGCAAATAAAGTGGATGATGCTTTGAGTCTAAAAAGTAATGCTTCATTAACCATGTTACAGGATCTGAACATAATGGTTTCTACTGCTCCGATTCCGCCTTCGCTTGGGTCCCTTGCTGGGATCAGATCTTCTCTGGAGGTTCCTCCTCATCGGGGGCTAGGGGAATCCTCTCCTGGTGGCTCCAAAGGGAAATCCTTCAAAGATGCTTTATGCGGCGTGGTGGATCAGGGGGTTTCAGTTGGAGACGAGTCAAAGGGTGCTGAGGTGGGTTGGCCCTCCTTTCCTAAGGTTTCGTTGGGTTCAAGGGCGGGTTATAAGGTGGAAGGTTTCCCTGTGGTGGAACTCTCAGAGTTGGAGGTGCGTGATGCTTTGACTTTCCATGATCTTACTCTGGTGGCGCGATTCAGTCGTAATAAGCCCCTGCTTGCTTTGTTCAAGGAGATGGTGGAAGATTGGGGTCTTCTTCATCCGGTGGTGGTTTCAGATCTATCCAGGGGTGCCTTTTGCATTCATCTGGCCTCGAAGGAGGACTTTGTGAGAGCTTGGGCTAGGGAAGACCGAAGGTGTGCCTCGTGGCATTTTTCGTTGTTTCACTGGTCTTGGGAGTTCCATTTTGGAAGAGAGTGGCCATCGGCAGTGGTGTGGGTTGGTCTTCCCGGCCTTCCTCTTCCCTTTTAGAATCCGAGGATCCTAAAAGCGGTGGGTGATTCCTTAGGGTCCTTCCTGTGTTCGGATGAGGACACGGCCTGCCTTCGGTCTGTGGCATGCCCTCGTATTTGCGTGGAGATGGATATGTCATCGAAGTTACCATCAAAGATCCTGTTTAGGTCAGGGAATGAGCGGAGATGGTGGAAAAGGCTTCTCTATAGAGGGTCTCCTCGCTTCTGTGTTGTTTGTGGGATTCACGGGCACTCGGAGGGTGTTTGTAGGCCGAAGTGGTCTATGGCTAGTTCCTCTGGGTTGGGCGTTCAAAGTCCCATTGTTCCTGCTTGTATCTCAGAGGCTTCAACGAAATAGGTGACTGTTGGGGAGAGAGGGGCGTTTTCAAATTTCAGTGGTGGATCTCACGCGCCGGCAGATAGCATGTCTGGATCCCTTTTATCGGGTGTCTCTGCAGCGCATGATGCTCTGATTTCGCTGTCGCCTCCCGCCTACCCCGTGGAGGTTGATTCTATGGCCGAGGATCCTTTGGTCATGTTAGATGTTTCCTGGGATCAGTGGTATGTCTCCCTCTTGCGGCCCTCCAGATCTTTATCATCGTTGCCGTATGAGTTTTAGATTTCATCACAACTATCTCCGGAGTTCTTTAAGTGGTCCTTTCCTCCCAGCGTGTTGTATTCTCCCTTGAAAACTCCGCTGCGGGAGTCGTCTCGAGTTAGTGTGGTGAAGTAGGTTTTGTCTACGCGAGCTTCTCCTCAACGACTCCTGCTGGTTTCCCTTATTCAGGAAGATATGGTGAGATCCCCTTTTCCTACACCTCAGCTCTCACTTCTGGAGATCTTGGAGAGCCCGGGGTGCCCTCCCATGAGGAATCCTTTGGGTTCGCGGCAAGGGACGTCTTCTCTGGAAGTCACTGTCCCTATCACTCGCTCAAAGTCCAAGGAGGTTGGTATGCTAATCTCTTTTTCATCACCTGGAACTTTTGGCCCAAAGGGCAGGAGAGGGACTCTTTAATGTTGTCTGTGATCATCTGGAATGCCCGTGGGTTGGGGGTGAAAGCAAAATGTGATTTCATGGAGGTTGAGTCTTGGAAACTTTTAGCCTCTGTTGTGGTTATCCTCGAGGTCAAACAGAATCCTAGGAATATTTTTTCGGTAGCGAAGAAGATGGGGTTTCCTTTGCTTCTGCATGGAGGTTCGGTCAACTCCAATATCTGGATTTGCTGGAAGTTGAACGTTTAGTTGGAGGTGGTCAGTCTTTCTGCTCAATGTATTAACACGAAGATCTCCTGTGCTGGGGGAGAGTTGATGTTCTACTTTGTCTATGCTAGCAATGATGCATAGAGGAGGTTGGATCTGTGGTGCTTCCTGGGGGCCTTCCAACCTGGAAATCTCCCTTGGTTTGTGGGTGGATATTTCAACACGATTGTGGATGCAGAAGATAAAAGGGGTGGTTTGATCACCTCTTTGGATGCCATGCAAGAATTTCATGACTTCATTAATGCAGTTGGGATTCTGGACTTGGGGTTCAAGGGCAATCGGTTCACTTGGTGCAATAATCACAGGGGGGTGCATCACATTTGGAGCAGGCTCGACAGATGCTTTACAAACATTCAAGGTCTTGATTCATTTGGTAGGTTGACGGTCACTCATTTAACACGCTCATTGTCGGACCATGCTCCCCTACTGGTGGAGGTGAGATGTGATAGTGCTGGGCAGTAGGCTTTTCATTATTCTAGCAGCTGGCATCAAGTGGAGGGTTTCATGCACATGGTGAGAACCTCTTGGGAGCAGGAGGAAAATGATGGTGCTTGGCGTGGCCTAGCCAACTGTTTGAAGCGCCTTAAGAGGGAAATTCAAGTATGGTTGGCTTCTAGTCTGAATGACTTGTCAGGTGTGAGCTCTATTGAGGCGGACATTGAGGAGTTGGAGGAGGAGCTGCAGAACAATTGGAACGACAGTAGCTTTACTGTCCTATGCGACAAGCGTAAATTTCTTGCGGAGAATCTCCTGGAAGTTGAAAGAGAGTACAAGCAGCGATCGTGAGTGAAATGGTTGAAGGAATGGGATCACAACAGTGGTTTTTTTCATGCATGTTTAAGAGAAAGGAATAACTTGAGACTCAATATTAATCTGGGTAATGGAGTTTTTTCTTCAGAGGTGGATGTGGTGGGGCGATTGGCACTGGAACACTTTGAAGACCTTTTGGAATGAGGGATCCCTTCTAGATATGAGGATGTGGAGGATGGGTCAGCAGAGCTGGGGTTCTAGGAGTGCATTCCCCACTTGGTGGAAGGCCCTGAGAATGAATCTTTGATATCTACCACAAGCGAGGAGGAAATCAAGAGGATTGTTTTTGCAGTCTCCCCTGATAGTGCTCCAGGTCCGGATGGTTTTCCGGGGGCTTTCTACATGGATGCATGGGGTATTGTTGGTCGTCAGGTGGTGATGGCAATTCAAGAATTTTTTTAGGGTGCTGCCCTCAATCAGGGGGTTGCTGCATCAAGGGTGGTATTGATTCCAAAGGTTAAAGAGCCCACTAATATCAACCATTACAGTCCCATTTTCCTGTGTAACATGTCGTATAAAATTCTGGCGAGCTTGATTGTAGACAGGTTGAACCGGATCATTCCTCGGTTGGTGTCTGGGAGCAAAATGGGTTTGTCAAAGGCCGTAGCATTCAAGGGGCGGTGACGATTGCTAGAAAACTGGTTTCTAATATTAATAGGAAAGTAGTTGGTTCTAATGTCATTTTTCAGGTGGATATGAACAAAGCTTATGAAAAAGTGGAGTGGAGTTTTCTGATTCGTGTGATGAGACACTTTGGATTTCATGAATGGTTTTGTGACCTTTGCTTTAGGTGCTATTCTTCCCCCTGGATTACTATCTCTCTCAAAGGAAAATGTTTTGGCTTCTTTAAATTGGTTTGTGGGGTTAGGCAGGGTGACCCACTTTCTCCATGCCTCTTTATCTTGGCACAGGAAGCCTTATCTAGGAATCTTCATAGCGGAATGGAGAGTGGGAGGTTGGATCCTTTTCTCAGTAGGAATGGTAGGGAAGGAGTGTCTCATTTTATGTTCACCGATGATATTTTGATCTTCACTAATGGCAGGTGACGATCATTGAGGGGCCTCATGGAGATTTTTTCTGTGTATGGGCGCTTGAGCGGGCAATGCATCAATTCCAGGAAGAGCCATGTTTTTATCTCTAATAAATGCCTAGGTAATCGATGTAGGACTATCCAGAATATCCTGGGTTGCTCGAAACAACAACTTCCTATTCTTTATCTTGGTGTTCCACTTTCTTGTGGACACATCAAAAAGTCTTTATTTGATGATGCCATTAATCGGGTTATGGGGCAGATTTTTAACTGGAAGAACAAGTTATTATCTTTTGGGGGAAGGGTGACCTTGATTAACAGTGTGCTATCTGCTATTCCTATGCACATCTTCTTGTTCCTTCGACCTTTGAAAGGTACCATTACACAGATGGAGAGGGTTCTTAATGCATTTCTTTGGGATGCCAATCACACAGGTCATTACCATTGGGATGCTTGGTCCCGTCTGGCCAAACCGACCGAGGAAGGTGGAGTTGGGTTATGTGACATTAATGATACAATGAAGGGAATGCAAGCGAGGCTTGTGTGGGACATTATTACAGGGGATTCTCTTTGGGCCTCCTTTTTCAGAGCCCGTTATGGGGAGCATTGGGTGGCCGCAGGTCCCCACAGGCCGCTATTGACTGATCTTACAAGGCGCATGTACTCATATATGGGTGTTCTTCAGAGTTCGACACGGTGGATTATTGGGAGAGGTGACATTAGTTTCTGAAAAAACAACTGTTCAGGTTAGCGTCTGTTCTTCCCTGGGTGTCCATCCCCAGATATTTCCTTTAAAGAAGCAAGCACACACCCGGATCTTCTTCAAGCGGTTCTCAGTAGGGAGCAATAGAAGATTTATGAGGAGATTATCATGAACTCGGAGGTGGACATATGCTGCTTCACTGGCTCGAGCTTGAGTAAATTCTCTAGTCGAGATTACAGTAGGTTGTCTCAGGAGGAGTTGCTGCTGGACGAATGGGCCTCGAAGAGCTGGTGCAAAGAAATCCCCATCAAAATGAATTTTCTGGTTTGGCGCATACAAAAAGCATTTCCATAGAGGATAACATCTAGAAGAAGGGTGTGCATTTGGATTCATGCTGTTTTTGTTGCAGGAATCCTTGGAATGAATCTACGCTTCACCCTTTTTGCCAGAGTGAATGGGCGGTGTTCCTTTGGTCGCACTTCATTCCTATCCCGCGCTATTTTCATTTCCATACTTCCTTCTAAGATTTTCTAGTGGCCTGGCTTCAAGGATTGGAGGGAAGGACTATGGAAGGCAAGGAAAGGTTTGTTATTCTCTCTTCCATTTGCTGGGTTATTTGGGAGGCACGTAATATGTTTCGATTGGGTGATGGGAGATCTCTTCATTTTCTGTGGATCCAGTTAAAAGTACTCATTTTCAAATTGGGATCTTTGCTGAAAGGGGGTCACTAGTTTCTGGGTTCTTGTGATTCGCTGGTTTCACCCATGGCGGGCGGACAGGTTGGCCGATGGATCAGATGGTCTCCGCCACTCCAAGGGGTTAAACTTAATGTTGATAGCTCCATGATTAATGGGATTATGAGGGGCGGTGGGGTTCTGCTTGATACTTTTGGCTCAGTGTTGCTGGCCTTCAGCGCATTCTTTAGTCCTAGAAGCTCTTTGGGTGCAGAGGCTAGCGTGCTTCTCACAGGAATCACAGTTTGTCAGAGGGCTGGATTTTCAGTTGATGAGATGGAATCAGATTATGATGTCCTCATCAGATCAGTGCATGGTTTTTATGAACCGACCTGGGATCTGGTGTATGTGATCTGAAGATGTGCACTGGCAACTGATCTTGGGCGAACTTTGAAGTACTGTTGGAGGGAGGCTAACTTTGTGGCTGATGCGCTTTCATGGATTGGAAGTCAGGAGGATGAGCTTGTCCTTTATAATAACTTAGGATCCCTTCCCTTGGAGTGCTTGTCTTTTGTCTAGGGATATGCCCTTGGTTTACACCACTTCTGCCCTCCTTGAAGGCTTTGGGAGGGGGGGTGCTTTGTATCCTCCTTTATGCCCTATAATAAAAAAGCAATTTTCAGTTCATTAACCATGTTACGTTTGGAACATGATCCTTTGGTTAAGGATTTGATGAATTTTAGTTTGGAAGTTGTTGGTGTAGGAAATTCTTCTGTTTTGTTTCAGGTATCAGTGAAATCTTCTCTATCATATAGAATTAAGCAAGCACATAAGTAAGACAGCGAGTTGTAGAAAAAGGTAGAGCTGGTTCAGAAGGGTATGTTACTTGAATTCAACATTGATAATGATTGTGTTTTGAGATTTGGGAAGAGATTGTGTGTTCCTTGTGATTCACAGTTGAAGAGAGAGTTGTTATGTAAATCTCATAGTTCTCTATTTTTAGTTCATTTAGGCAGTACTAAGATATATAGAGATCTGCGGAAGTATTACTGGTGGGATAGAATGAAAAGAGATATTGCTGATTTTACTATGAAGTGTTTGACTTGTCAATAGGTTAAAGCAGAGTGGCAGTTAACGAAAGGGATGCTTCATCCTTTACCAGTGCCAGAGTGGAAATGAGAGAATATATCCATGGACTTCGTTGTGGGATTACCGAAGACACTTTGAGTTAATAATGCAATCTGAGTTATTGTTGATCGTTTGACTAAATCTGCTCATTTCCTTGCTATACGAGATACTTTTCCCTAGATCAACTTTCTCGATTGTATCTTAAAGAGATAGTCAGGTTACATGGAGTTCCCCTCTCCATTGTATCTGATCGTGATCCCAGGTTCACTTCTAACTTTTGGAAAGGCCTTCAGAAGTCATTGAGTACTGAATTAAATTTTAGTACAACTTTTCATCCTCAATCAGATGGGTAGTCAGAACTAACAATTCATAATTTGGAGGATATGCTACGTGCTTGTTTGATGGATTATCAGGGAAGTTGGGACCAACATCTTTCATTGGTTGAGTTTTCTTATAATAACAGTTTCATTCCAGTATACAGATGGCACCATTTGAGGCATTATATGGGAAGCAGTGTCGAACTCCAGCTTTTTTGGGATGAAGTAGGTGAAAAGAAGTTGATGGGACCAGAATTGGTAGAAGAGTTGGTAAAAAAAGTCCAGCTGATACAGAAACACATGAGAACAACTCAAAGTAGGTAGAAAAGTTATGCGGACAATAGGAGGAAGGATCTCTCTTTTGAGGTAGGTGATCATGTCTTCCTCAAAGTTTCACCATGGAAAAGTGTGATGTGATTTGGTAAGAAAGTAAAACTGAGTCCAAGGTTCATTGGACCCTATGAAATTCTAAATAGAGTTGGATCAGTTGCATACCAAGTGGCTTTACCTCCGATTTTATCTCAGGTACATAATGTTTTTCATGTTTCAATGTTAAGGAAGTACATGCCAGATTCATCTCATGTTTTGAGTCTAGAGGCAGTTCAGCTGGAAGAGAATCTATCTTATAAGGAACAACCGGTCTAGATTCTTGACCACAGGGAGAAAGTGTTGTGGAATAAGGTGATTCATCAAGTAAAGGTTTTGTGAAAAAACCACATGATTGAATAGGCAACATGAGAATCTAAAAATGCAATGAGGGATAAATACCCCCACTTATTCGATAAGTAAATAAATTGCGGGGACACAATTTTCTAAAGGGGGAAGGATGTAACATCCCAAGTAAGTAAAGAATAATATATTTTCATATCTATGTCTATTTATGAATTATATAGTGTTTTAGAGGCTTAAAATGAGAATAAATCCAATCTTAAGCATAGAATACTCTAATATTTTTAAAAGATTGTTTTACCGCCTTTTGACGACAAACCATTTTTAAATCTAACTTTTGAAAATTTTATAAGCTCTATTTGTCAAAATAAACTAAATATTTAGAATTGGGACATTGGAATTTACTTTGGATAAATTTTTGGTATTTTTCTGACAATGTTCATTTTCATAATGAATAGTGAAAAATACTGCATTTTACTTCAAAACTGCTTTTTCATCTAATTTAATTATATGGTTAGATTATCTTTTTAATTGGTTTTAAAGTTTAATTAGAATATAATTTTACCATTTAATATAATGGTGGTCATTAGAATTAATTTCAATTTGAAATTGGACATAAACAATTGTCAATCTTTTGATAGATATTATTTTTTAAAAACACGCTATTTGTTTTGACAATGAGAATTATTTTTAAATTAATTACTGAAATTTCTGTTCTTGGAATTTGGTAAAATGGATTCCATATTTGTAATTATAAGGTCCAAATTATGTAATTATGACTCTTTTGTTTTTGGACATTATGAATAGTAACGACGGTAATTATCTTTAATTATCGTGATTAATTAGTAATCGGGTAGTTAAGGGTAATAAAATAATATCATAATAATATAAAATGACCCCAGCATGCATCCAAATCCTCTTGGTTGTGTCATGGACGACCATGGGATTCCTTGTTCCAACTTAGGGACCCCATGGAATCACTTTTGTGTGATCGTGACCTTTTATCATATTATTTTTAAAGAAAGGAAAATATAACCAAACTATGTAACACCTAAGTACAAAAATTTTAATTTTGTTTATGTAATTGATATCTTAGACTATAAATAGTAATTGTAAATCCAAAAATATTTTCTACATCATGATATTTTTTTATAATTTTTAGTCATTAAATAAATAAATTTATTTATGACACCATGATGATGCAGTGATTACCTCATTAATGAATGATTTAAATAAAATGAAAAGATAAGGTAAAATATAAGACTTAAACTTGTATAAAACCTATTGGATGGGTGGATTTAAAACCCTATCACCTTATCCTCGAAATATATCATTGTGGGACCTTTAAAATATGAAAACCATTTTATAATAAAGTAACATTTCAAGACTTTCCAAAAGTGACCCTCCTCCCTCTTATAAAAGGCCCCCACCTATACCCCCTTACCCAAACCTCTCAAGCCCTTGGATCATCCAAACTCTGATCATATTATCTCTCCACATCCATCTCTTACTCATAGAATCATCACTTTGGGTAGAATTCTTTCCAAGGAATCATTTGGCTCAAATAAAAAAGAGTTACCCGATTTAGAGGTAATGTCTTCTCTCGAGTTTCTTCCTTTTATTTTACTTCTTCACTCACCACTATCTTCTTATTATTTGATCCCATAATAACAACAGTATCCTCAATATACTAGTATGTTTTTATGATAAGTATTCTACCTACACTTACACACACCTCCGTCTAATGGTTAAATAACATACTGTTTCTGTGGGTGGCGAATTACTGCCTCACGAAACAATGATTGTTCAATCTTCTTTTAACACCTTTCATGGTGGCCATTATGATGTCACTATATTTATATATTATATATATGGTATTTATTTTTTCTATATGCTTCTGAATTTTATTTTTAAATCACATCGTTATGCTTTTCATGTTGTGGAACTGTGATAATTTCATCTGAGGAAGTGTGGACTACCGCCCCCTCAAGTGATGTGGCTCGTTCATGCCAAACATGGAATTTATAAAAAATGTAATTAATGAACTGATGTTACCTATATAACATATATATTATACTGGAATTATAATATATAATGTCTCATTTAGTTTTAATTCCTTTAATATGACAAAGAAATGAAAGTAGCGTTCATGCGTACGTACGACCTACCGTCTCCATGAATGGTGCATTTCATTTTTATCTCCAAATGTTATGTAATAGTATAAAATAAATATATACTGTATATATATGATATTTAAATCATTAATACCATTCTGGAGATGATGTACTTATAACTACATGGACAATTCTCTTCAAACAAGTTATTTTTGACTCATGTACCGAACACCAACAAAACGTATGATATGAACTCACATAATTAACTAATTATTATAACATGATAATATGTGATATGAATTTAATAATAAAATTTAAAGGAAGTCCTTAAGCAATTATAAATTGACCAAAGTTTATTATTCAGGAATATAAAGAAACGAACAAGACAAGTCAGACTTGAGGTAAGGGACTTCGTCTCAATCTCCTTTCGTTGAGGCATACTTCAATTTATATACGACCTTCTTTTATTTGGTGTATAATAAACCATTTTTAATTTCAATTTCATTCAAAAGGAATATTTTTACATGAAACATTTTACTAAACAACAAAAGGAATGTTTTTGTCTTACATATGTGGCGATAACGACTTCTCTGCTACTGTGACCATTATTTGAGTTTCGGATTCCCCTACAAGCCATAACTTTTTTTAAATGAAAAATAAATACCATGTTTTACTTTTATTTTATTTTGGTATTGAAAATAGTTTTGATAATGTTTTGATTATATCAATGTGTTGTATTGATATCTTGTGATTGAAATGTGGAAATGTTATGTTTCTTTTATGCATATTTTATGTGATACGATTATGTTATGATTCTTGGAAATTGTTTATGAAGTCGGGTGGTTCTGTGATAAACTAAGGGAGATTGATCCCAAGATAGCTCTCCAATGCATTGGGTAACACGAAGGAGTTAAATGCTAAGGTTTATCTGAAGAGATTTAGGGAATATACTGTGATGGGTATTCCAAATGTAACCATGAGTGTTACTCCCTACGTAAGAATGTTATGAATGCCTCAAGTTACCTTTATGTCTTATGATTTCTATGATTTATTCATAAATCTTATGATTTCATGAGGTATGTTAAAGTGCTTATGTTTTACGAGTAAAGTATGATTTCATTGATTCTTATGTATACATGGACTAATGTTTTTTTCTGTATTTTTATATCCCTTACTGAGCTTTTTATGATCATCCCAAGTTTTTGAAATGTTTTTAACAGGTCAAGGGAAAAGTACATAATGTGATGATAGTGTTGAGGAAGTGTCAAGAAAGAATCCATGTTTTATTTTAAATATGTTTCCTTTGATTGAAAAAAATGAATACTGTCTTTAATGTAACCACCTTGTTTAAATGTGGAATATAATGTATGATTTATGATCTAATTCACTAAAACTCTAAACCTGAAAAGATCCTCAATGTGAATTCTTTAAATAACCCAAGATTAAGTAATGTTTAAGTCTAGGGACTTATATTCACGCTCTATGTTGTTAGAGGCACTACCTATTGGGTGAGAGGTTTGTTATTTACACGGATCACATAAGTCTAAAATACATCTCAATGTAGTGAGACTTGAATTTAAGGTAGCACAGGTGGGTAAAATACATGAAATCCTTCAACTTTGAGCTGTCTTATACACCCAGAAATGGTAATTTCATAGCTAACGCCTTGAGCTGGAAGACTCAAACACAAACCATCAAGGAATCCCATAATGAGTGGCATTTTATGACTCTGTTTTTTGAGATGCACCTAGAGGTTTAGGAGTAACAAAAACAACCCATTTTAGTAGCTCTAGTAGTGACATCCTCCCTTCTAGAGTGAGTCCAGATGAGATAACTATCTAATTCCAAGGGGCCTTGTCTTGAGGGAGAGTGTCATATGTGATAACCCACCTCTAGGTTGGGTTGTTGATGAGAATGAGATCCTTCTCTTATGTGGGTGATTTTAGGTACCTTATAATATATGAGAAGAGTTGATGAGGGAATATCATGCCTTGGTGTGGGACGTTCAACCTAGTCTTACCAAGATATACGAGACATCCGCCATCAGTATTGGTGGTCAGGTATGAAGAGGCAGATAACAAGTTTCATTACTCGGTTCTCCACCTGTCAGCAAGTAAAGGTAGAGCACCAGTGACCTGCTGAACTTCTGTAGACTCTCTCCATTCCTGAGTGGAAATGGAATGATGTCATCATGGTCTTCATGATAGGATTTTCGATGTCTCCTTAAGGTAAGAATACAGTATGGTTGATCATAAACATGTTAACAAAGGTTTCATGCTTTCTATTGATTCGGGGGTCATTATCTGTTGATGAGTTAAGAAAGATTTATATTCAGGAGATAGTGCATCTTCATGGTGTACCCTGTTCTATCATTTCAGACTGAGACGCCTGTTTTACTTCACAATTATGGTAAGGGTTTTAGAAGGAACTGGGTTCACAGGTAATCTTGAGTAAAACTTATCACCTTCAGATTGACGGATAGTTAGAGCAGATGATTCAAGTCTTAGAGTATATGCTTTGGGAACATATCCACAATTTTGGAGGTTCATATAAAGATCATACCCTTATGTTTGAGTTTACCTACAATAACAACTTTCAGGAAATAATTTAGATGGATCTCTATGAGGACCTTTATGGTAGGTCGTACCACTCACCTTTGTGCTGGTTAGAGGCATGTGAGGTAATGCTATTGGGTCATCATCTCGTTCAGAAGACTTTAGAGAAAGTCCCACTGATTCATAAGTGTATGACTATAGCTTAGTCTAGGTAGAAGTCTTATACTGATCATTGTTGTAGACCTCTTGAGTTCAAGGTGGTACATTAGGTCTTTCTCTATGTATCTCCTAAATTAGGTCATAGATGAATTTGGTGACAAGTCAAGAAATCACCTCAGTATGTCAGACCTTCCAAAATAGTGGAGAGAGTTTGACCAGTAGCCTATCAATTTTAGTTACCTCATAGGTACCATTCCATGCACAATTTTTTCCATGTATCATAACTTCAACGATATCATGATGAACTGTCTCATTATTTTGACTATGAGGATATTGAGCTATAGGCAGATGCATCCTTCAAGGAGCATCTGATACATATCATTGATCGGAGCACAAAGGCTCTCTGAGGTAGGTCAGTTCTTCTGTTCTAGGTGCTATGGAAGCACATAGACATACAGTAAGAGACTCGGGAGTGGGAATCCGATGTATATTTACAGTGTCCAAAAATCTTCTCTAACAACATTCTACCACCCTTGGAAGGGAAACTCGAGGATGAGTTGTATTAAGGAGGGGAGGTTGTAATGTTCTAACTTTTCTCAAAGGTAAAAAATGCTAGTTTTCAATTTAAATTCCTTTGTTTGGCCCTTAAAATGATGCATAAAGGATTCAATGAGGTATCAGGGGTTTTTGGGGCTTGTTTAGAGTCTGGAACCCTGAAATTTGAAGAGGCAGATTGGACCACACAGTTAGTAGAAATAATGTCGGCCGAACCACACAGTTTCTCTAACCATGAAGATTGAGACAACGAGGTATTGGGAGCCTCACGGTTTGTCTGCAACTGTGCGACTCCAGGCACATTCCTGTGCAGTGTTACAGACCTCTTAGACCAAGTCCATTTTCATGGTTGGAACACGGTTTGGCCAACTGTGTAGCCAAACCATTCACCCCTATTTTGAGGGTGAAATTATTATTTCCCCCTTAATGAACCTTAAATCCCTAATCCTCTTTTCTCTCTTACCCCTCTAGTGGACTATCTCTTCCTCCTTCACGCATGAAGCTCCCTCCTCCTCCAAGGTAGGGTTCTTGATATCTCCTCTGTTCGTTGTCCAAATCACTCGCCGTCAGAAGCAACAGAAAGCTTGAGGTAAGATCTATACCCCTATTTATTCTATTTCTCCTTGATTCCATCCTCTATTGTGATATTTTGGTGCAAGGTCATTTTCCCCATTTTTAGTTCATTTGATGATTCTTCCAATAACTCTAGTTTTAGCTTGATTCAAAGGCCGACACTGGATGAGGGAAGCACTACAGGGATAAGGTATGAGGTATAGGTTCTTCCCCCTTATTTCGTCGCATCCTATATCATGCATCATTGTTCTGTGAGTCAGAAACTTCTGACGATGCCTCTTGATTGTTAAATAAATTAAATTAAAATCCTTACCTTTCCAAATGTGACCCAAGTTAGTGGCTAATCAACCCCATGGTTTGATCACCTTGATTTATGCCACCTAAATGGGTGTACTCCACCCTTGAGGCTTAATTTCTCCTTGATTTAGATTGTTTAAATATCCCTTGAGGGGTATTTCTTATCATAAATACCTTTAATTGATAAATCAAATGGTTTAGAAGGGCACACTATGAGTTGGGACCCTACCCTTCATGCCATGAATGGAATTGTTGAATCAAATGGATTGGTCAAGAGGTTAGGCCATATACCTTATGCCTTAAGACATAAATGGATTGGTTAATTGAATGCCTTGACCAAATTTCCTATTATGATATAAATGATTTATTAAATTCTTTCAACTTAGTATCGAGGGTGATACAAGGGGTTCCAACTTAATGATTATTTCTACATGATCATCGTTCCTTAGTTAGAATTAGTTAATGACTTATATACACACCATGGGTGACACTAGCTATGTTTGGGACAAGCTTGTCATGAATTTTCTATTTTACCTCTAGAAAAGTGACATCGGTTCCCTAGGGTAGAACCCATGGATAGGCTCAATGGTGCGATGGTTGTATCATTCCTTAAGAGAGATTCATACCCATACGTGCGATACCAGGGACAAACTCAGAGGTTAGTTTATGTTGTATTCACACCATACTTGAAGTGACACTTGGGATACCATTCTTGTGTCACCATGGATGGACTCCCTTGACATTGGAATTATGAAGATCCCCTAGAGAGATACATTTAATTCTCTTAGAATGTCTATGGACAAGCATTGGTTGACTCCTAATGTTTTTATAAAGAGGTTAATTGAATGAAAAAGTAAGTGAATTATTTTAAATAAGAAATTACCCTTTGAAATTGGAACTTTGAGAATGGGTATGACAATATGAATCACATACTTATGGAAAATCCACTTTCTTATAATTCTTTCTGCCCACTTTACTCATACAGGACTTCTTGGTTTAGACTCACCCATTTTAGGCCGAAGCAGGTAGATTTGGACAGATATCCCAAGTGGAACCCAGTCCAGTGTACTTATTTATTTAATTATGTATTTTATTACTTATTTATGGCCAAATACTCATTTTATATTTCACGTACTAGATTTATTTAGAAACAATTGGTGGTGGCCTGTTGGGATTGTATCTCACACCCTGTTTAGGCCGCCTTTGATACCCAAGAAGATTTCATGACTACAGGTATGGATAAAGGGAAGAGGGCAGTTTCTGATGCTTGATCATAGTTCTAGGATGGAGTTTGGGGGTAGAGGACTAATATTATACTCATTATACTACTAGTAGTAGTTATTTTGTCCTTTTTGTATTTTGATAGCATGTGGTATATGCCAATATCCCCCGTTCCCCACACACTCATTTTTGTATAGCTACGTGAGCATCATCATCACTTTGTATCTGATTAGTATTCAACTTCCTATTATAATTTATATATCTTACATGTTTTATTATTATTGTTCTGTTATTATCTATATATTGATACTGCTTCCACTACGGTAGGTTACTAGACTGGTCATATAGTGTTTTCTTCTGCTATTTCTTTTTTCCTTATACCTTAAATATTGTTGCATTGCACTCTGACCTATGAGGGTATAGTATTCCCATGAACACACCCTAGGTCCTCACTTCTAGTTAAAAGACTCTTACATTTGGGGATGCACACTTGGGGTCTTGTGGCCCACCATCTTAGGGAACCATTTAGTGGCATCTAGGGTGGGACATTACAATCACTATGTCGTAGTGTAACACATTACAACATGATTTCTTCTTCACCTTTGTGATGTCATGCACATTTCAACATGATTTATTCTTCCACTATAAATCTTTCATTATTAATTTCCTTTAAAATTCTCAATAATATTTCTCCCAAGAAATAAAAATAATATATTTTACTTGAGGGTTTTATAAACCTAAGAAATATCTCATTTATTTAAGCATTGTTATATAATAATCCAAATGTTTATGTATATATATATATTGGATACATTTATTTAAGGTTAAATAATTATTTATTAGATAATACATTGGGTTTTTATGTGTTTTAATATGAATTAGGAATTCAAGACTTAAAGGAGGAATGCTAGAAAAATAGAAAAATTGGACATTACACATCGTGAATCTGAAGTTCAAAACATGTATTCCTCGACCAGAACACCTACTGGATGGTTTTCAAGGTGTGAACCCCATTCACATGATGTGAACCAAGTACATAATGTTAATCTAGATTATACATCGTGAAAGTCTCTAATTTCAAACCTGATGCGATACATGACGTGAGATCAGTATATGACATGAAAAGTTTGAATTGTGAATCCTGTCGAAGATACATGATGTGAAATCCAAGAGATCCAAAATATTCAGAGAACTTTATGAATCTTAAGTTAATGGTGTGAAATCCACTAACACACCATGAAAGTCTCAATTTAGAAACCACTTAAAGGAGTTACAAGACATGACTCATTTACACATCGTATAACATGCAACTCTTTATATATACGGGCACCCCCTCCACGGACTGAGAGCTCGAAACATGACAGTCAAACCTTCTATTTTCTTCTCTGTTTCTTTCCCATTTTCTTTATAGTTTGTTTCTATTTATTTATTGTATTTTTTTAATAATTTGGTTGTTACTGTTTTTGATTTCAAGATTTATTCTTTGCACGCTGTTGTTCCAATGCTCTAATCCAAGTCCATTGGTCATTCAAATTCAGCCATTACCGCGTTATTAATTGTTTATTCATTAAATTTAGTATTTAATTGGTTTTTCATTATTTTAATTGTGTATTTTTTTATTTTGAGTTATTTATTTATCATGTTGAGCATGTTTCCATCTATTTACATTCTTTTGTTTAATATTGTCATGTGCAGATAATCTGTTTATGGTTAGGGGTCGAGAGGAGGGGTATGTTTTAATGTAATGAATATCTAAATAAAAAATTAGTAATCCTATGTCTAGTAATTAGGTTAAAAAATTGTTAATCTCATTCTTTTGCATCTACCATGACCATCAAAGGTGTAATTGAAGGACCCTTACCTATTTGGAGTTGAGAAATCTAGGACTAATAGCTTTTGATGGTTTCTACCTAGAAGACAAGATTACTACACCTGGGTTGTCGACTATATCTAGACTAAAAAAATAGTTTTTTCTTAGGTAGATTTAATTGGATGGACCAAGACCAATTGGTGACCTTTTAACCACTTTTCAGCCTAATCCATAGGTTTATCCCAAGCTATATTTATGATTTTATTTTTCCTAAACCCTGAAATTGACCACGAACCCTTACTTTAATCTAAATTAAACCCAATCTACGTAAATTTTAGAAAACCCAAACATGAGAGATTATGTGATGAATCCCTCTAAAAAGGTTTTTGCCGCTAGGTTTCCTGCCTACAGGTTCTCCCTGTGGGTTAGACCCCACACTGCCACTGTGCTATACCTTTATAGTTTTGTGTAGTTTGAGAAAAATAAATTCTAATCTGATCAACACCCACGTGCAATCTCATTGCACCCATTTAAATAAAATACAAAGTTTTTTTAGAGATTGTTGAAATCCATTTTTATTAATATTTAGAATTTTAGTATGATTGCTGAGTTGAGTAATCTAATTCTAATTTTAGATTCTTGCAATTGCTTTTGATTGACTAATTACTGGATAATATGCCCTGAGTGATTTCTAGTTATTTTATATACTCCCATTCCTAAGATAATTCTAGACCTATATTGTCATATTCTTTTCTGATCATATTTTTTGAGGGATACTTGGGACATGTAAACCTATCATAACTTGCATTAAGATCTTATCGAATCTATGACTGGAAAAATATAATATTAAAATGATTGAGGCAATATTTATTGAGATAGTTATCCTGAGAACCACCTGTGCATATATCCTTCTTTATCTAGTAGTATCCACGAATAACCTTGTTAGGATAGAGTCATTTGATTCCTATTGCCCCTTCCTACCCTACTCTTGGTACTATGCATGATTTTCTTTTGAACAAGTGTGGTGGATTTTTCATTTATTCTATACATGGGATTTTCATTATTGAGTAGACATATAATGGTATTTTTTCTAGATTTATATGACATGGTTCATGATTAACTTCAATAATTTCTATGCATACCCTATTCCTTAAAAAAATATAAAATAAAAAAATAAAAAATAAAAAAAAAATAAAATGGGTTGTGTATTAGGAAGGTAAAAAATCACTATGCCAGACCAATGAATCTTATGATGGATCATAAGTGGTTAGGTTATGGATGTGAGATCTGGCCTACACATGAATTTAAAAAAAAAGGAGACATGGGGCATTCTTTATTCTTTCTTGACATATTCATGTACCCGCTTTGAGCTGTTTGGAGCACAAAGAAATTTTTTTCTAGGAGGATTTACTTCATTGAATTGTTCATGATTATCATATATTATACTGTAGATCTTACTCTCCTTTTTTATATTTATTTTTACTATCTTTCTCCCTACCACCATCTTTAGAGTCATTTGAACCTTATCTATTAATCCCTTATGATTAATTTTGTATTTGTCTTTATGAAGTGGCGATGTTAGAACCAATGCAAGCCTATGGTTAGGAACATGTATTTAGGGTATGATCATAACTCTAATTACAATTTACCTTGAGTTATGAGAAAAAAATTATTGTGAGATAAATTGAAAAATGGGTATAGCTTTCGAGGAATAGTTATGAAATTGTAATTAAAAGAAGAAAGAATCTGAATAAAGAACTTAACTATGAGGCGTGACTGATTTTCTCTATAGGATTGATTCTGGAGGACTTACTTTTTCTGTTTACACTTAGTTTTATTTTCCTGATTGTAATTAATGTTTTCTATTTAAAAATTGTTTGATTTGGAATCCCTATTGATATGCTTCTTGCTTAAGGACAAGCAATTGTTCAATTGTGGAGGAATTTGATAAGCTAAATATATATATATATATATATATATTGGATACATTTCTTTAAGGTTAAATCATGATTTATTCAATAATACATTGGTTTTTGATATGTTTTCATAAGAATTAGGAATTCAAGACTCAAAGGAGGAATGCTAAAGCAACAACAAAATTGGACATTACACATCATGAATACGAAGTTCACGACATGTATTCTTCAAGAAGACGATTTTCTAGTTGGTTTGTAAGGCATGGACCCCATTTACATAATGTGAACCAATTATACAATGTGAATCCATATTAAACATTGTGAAAGACTCAAATTCCATATTTGATGAGATACATGACATGAAAAGTTTAAATTTTGAATCCTGCCAAAGATATAGGACATGAAATCTGTGAGATCCAAAGTATTCAAAGAACTGTGTAGTTCTAAAGTACAAAACATGAAATCCACTTACACTTCATGAAATTATTAATGTAGAATCCACTTAAATGAGTCACACGACATTAATCACTTTAATGTCACATAACACTCAACTCTTTATATATGTGGGTACCCCCATCGTAGATAGAGAGATCAAAACATGATGGTTGAACCTCCTCTTTTCCTCTCTATTTATTTCCCTTTTTCTTTATAGTTTGTTTCTATTGCTTTCTTTTATTTTTTTCATAATTATTTTGTTACCTATTTCTATTCCAAGACTCATTATTTTTACGTTTCTATTCCAATGATTGAATCCAATTTCGTTGGCTGTTCAACTTCATCCATTGTTGCATTCTTCATTGTTTCTTAATTCAAGTTAGTATTTAATTTATTTTGCATTGTTTCAATTGTGGATTGATTTATTTATCATATCAAGTTTTTTTCTATTTGTTTATTTTATTTTGTTTGATACTGTCATGTACGACTAGTCCTCTTAAGGTTAGGGGTTGAGAGTAGGGGTATTTTTTAATGTAATGAATCTATAAATCAAAACTTGGTAACCCTTCAGATATTATTTAGATTAAAAACATTTTTTAATCTCATTATTTTTCATCTACCCTGGCCATCATAGGTGTAATTGAAGGACCCCAACCTATTTATAGTTAAGAAAACTATGACCAAAATATTGTGATACCTTTTGCCTAGAAGACAAGCCTATTGCACCTAGGTTGTTAACTATCTCTAGACCAAAGAATAGTTACATATTAGATAGATCCAATTGGTTAGACCAAGACCAATTGGTGACCTTTGCACCAATTTTCAGCCTAATACATAGGTCTGTCCCAAGATAGATTTAGGATTATCTTTTTCTTAAACCCTAAAATTGACCCTAGACCCTTCCTTTCATCTAAATTAAAACCCAAGCTACATAGTTTTTATAAAACCTAAACCCAAGAGATTTTGTGAGGAATCTATCCAAAATGGTTCTTCTTGCTAAGTTGCCCACCTACCAGTTGTCCCTATGGGTTCAACCCCGTACTACCACTATGCTACACCTTTGTAGCTATGTGTAGTTTTGGAAATATAAATTCTAATATGATTAACACCCATGTGTTATCAACAACACCATATGGGCTAGTCAATATCTTAAACTTATTCTTTATCTTATTAATAAAATCCTTATAAACTTCTTTATCATTTTTAGAAAAAATGATATCATTGATATAAAAAAGGATAAAGAGTGATTTCTGTAAATAATATTTTACATAAAGTTTGATGTCCAATTCACCTTTACTTATTTCTAACAACTTAAAACTTACATCCAACTTTGAGTACCAAGTTCTTAGGACTTACTTGAAACCATATTAAACATCCTTTAACTCAAACACTTATGTAGCATCACCCCCAAATAGAAATCCACCGGGTTGAGTAATATAAATCTCTTCTTCAATCTCTCTATTTAGAAATACATACTTAAAATCCATTTGAAATATCTTATATATCCTTTGAGTAGTGATAGTAAGAAACATTATTGAGAATATCCCTTACAAACCAATTCTTTCATGTTTCTTTCCACATCAGCTATTTCATTACGTTTTTTACAGAACACTCATGTTGTTCTAATAATATTCTTATCAATTATCCTTAGAACCAACACCTATGTGTTATTCTTTTCAATATGATCTAATTATTTGTCATTGCCTTTATCCACTCTTAATTCTTCAATGATTTAGTAATATCCTTTATTTCAACTTAAGAAATCAAGGAGGTATGGAATGTTATCCTTAAAGATCTTATTGTTAAAAAAATTACATTATGACCATAAATCATATTATACACCCCCACTTATTTTCAAAACACAAGATAAACTTAATAAAATCACTCTTATTTACTTAAAACATTTTTATTAATCTTCTTCACACTTCTCTTCACTAGAAATTTTAATGTTTTTTGAAATGACAAATTTTTATTTAACCATATCAACACCATGATATTCTCCCTCCACGAACACTATATTCTTTCCACACTCATAAAACGAGTATTAAAATGCCTTCACATCAGTGAAATTGATAATCTTTCTTGATTAACAATCGTAAAAATGATAAACTCTTTTATTTGATTAGTATCCTTAAAAAGATTCCATCAACACCACACCACTCAAATTTATTCAAGTTCGAGACTTTAACTACGACAACCAAATAAATTTCAAATAACCTAAATTACTTCAAACTAGGGGTATTATTGTGATATATATTATATAGATACATGCTTGAATTTGTATTAAATTGACGGTGATTTTGAATATGAATAATTAAACTAATCACTTATCTTAAAAAAATGATATTCTTGAAGTATATATGCCCTAAATCCTTAAACACGTATGATGAGTTTTGGCCACATCATATGGTATGATATAGGTATATAATTGGTTATGATATATGATATTATAACACTACTTACATTTCTAATTTATTCCTTATGATATATTGATATTGTAATGCATTGGTATACATGAATTATCCACTACTAGAAAATAACCCTATAGCCACAATTTTTCCAAAAACGGTGGTTACATGTCATAATTCATAGGCTATAGCCACAATTATATAAAATTGTGGCTATAAAAACCTTTGATATAGGTCATTATTTATATTCTATAGCCAAAATTCTATAAAACCATGGCTATTGAGCATGCCTATAGCCACGATTCACTTAAACCGTGGCTATAGGTTTCCCGCGTAATAGTAGGTAAATTAAATTTCCCATGGGAAGGGGGAGGGAAAATCTATTTCCATAGTTTGAATCCTATTTCCAAAGTTTTGATATATATATATGTATGTATATAATATATATAAACCAATAATTGTATATAGAGTAGTGGTTAATCACCTAGATTCAAATAGAGGAGGTAAGGGGTTCAAATCTGGTCGGTGACATTTTATTTTAAACCTACAACCACAGTTTAGTGGGGTTATCACCATGGTTTTCCACTATGGAAACATAGCCTATAGTCACAATTTAAAACCATGGAAATAGACCTATTGCCACAGTGGACAACCAAGAGGGCTATTATAATGGTGGGAAAAACCGTGGCCATAGTTTATGTTTCCACGATGGACAACCATGACAATATCCCTTAGAACCATGGCTATAAATTTTCCTTATAGCCACTCCAATATGATCCATGACCTACTGGAACCATTACTGTAAGCTATAGCCACATTTTTATTCCTATATTTATGATTTTTGAACATGTCTATAGGTAAAATTTCTATTTGTGATCAAATTCAGTACATTTGAATATCACCCACATTGGATCTCCTTATTATAATGAATGGAGAATTATAATGCATTTATATGATGAGAGAATGTTCTTTTGTGGGTTATAAAAGGGTTTTGTAACAACATGCATTAACTCATATATTTTGTAACCCATGAGTTAATTCCTGATCACTCAAGAAGTGTCATAGAGGGCTTATAAAAGGATGTAAACACCAGTGAAAGTAGGTGGTTCATTCCTACTAAAGTCGTTGCCAATTATCACTTTCCCTGTAACACTCATCTTCTTTCTTCTTTTCCATGAGAGGCACTAGCATTACATGGAGTAAATGTGGGTCCCACACATGTGATAGGTGATTCACATCATCCTATGGATACACCATGGAGGAGTGGTGTATTTAGGCTACCTATTTATGATATCCATCAAGATCATATGGATAAAGATAACAGTCGTAGCTCTTTAGTGTAAATTCAAATGTGTTCTTCATTTTATAGTAGCATGGTTTTAGTTATCAGGCATGGTAGATCTTGGTTTTAAGGTTTATTTTTACTTCTATTGTGTTAAATAAGTATTTTTTGATCCTAAAAATCCTTTCCATGGTATCGAGGAAATGTCATGTGTAAGATCCTTGTTTTTCTCATGAGGTATGAATCCTTTTAGTTTTAGTTTAAATATATTGTTTTATAAATATGAGAATTCCTAAGGGACTAAGAAATGGTTCAGGACCATCCGAGGATTTTTAAATCCCAGAGCCCAGTTTTTAGAGAAATAGGTAGAGGCTCACGATTAACGCATGATAGTGCTAACCATGTCACTCAACCATGTGACCTTATAAAGAAGAATAATAATTAGTTTAATCATATAAGGGAGGCCTCATGACCATGAAAAACCTATAATAAATTGTAGGTATATTGATCATGGCTGGCGCATGGTTAGTTTAACTATGTGCCTAACCATGCGAGGGGGTGGATGTGTTAGATAGCAAGCACGTGTAGGCTGCACATGGTTTTTCAAACTATGTGCCTAACCGTGTGAGGGGGTGACACTTTAGGTAGTGGGTGCACACAGTTGACACATAGTTTGGCTAACCATGCAGCCAAATCATGCACCCTTAAAAATTGGTGAATTTTCCTTTTTTCTCCTAATTCCTTTTAACCCTTAACCATAGTCTTCCTCCCTCAAATGCATAACACCCCCTCCTGTTGAAAGATATCTATTACTCTCGATATAGGATTTGAGATATCACCTCTATGTGACATCCAATTCAAGTGTTGTTCGTCGCATTATATATCCAACAGTAAGTCTACAATTTCTATTACTTTATTCATTTTCTTCATCATATCAGATGTTATTTCCATGCTAGCTAATATGACCTATTTTTAGGGTGTTTGTTTATTTATTTGATTTCTATCATTCTAGCTAGAATCAATGGCTGGTATTGGATGAGGGGTCTACTATCGGTATCAGGTAGATAGTCTATACCATTTACCCAAAAGTTTGGATTTTTATATTATATTGTTGTTATGCCGAACGTCGTACCTTCCAAATGTTGCTCCTAAAATTCCTAAACCTTTATATAAATTGCTGGAACCTTGTTTTAGACATGTTATTCCACCCCTATACATGGTTAGAGTCCAATGATCTCAACCTGGACCACCCCTTGGGTAGGATCGATTATGTACCTTGATGGATTATTCAGCCCTTATGACCAAAACACCACTAAGGTGTGGTTGGATTAGCATTGGACACTGAATTGCATTAGAATGAATGAATTGAACATTTTGTGAAATGGACATACCCATGGACAACATGAACAATTATAAATGGAATGAGTAAAAGGTGAATGGTATGAACATGTCACTTGAACCTCGTTAAATGAAGTAGAGGCAAACAATTTACACTTGGCCCCTTTTTATTATTCTTGAGTTGTATAATTTAAGTGATGAATTAAATTGACTAAAAAGGAATAGAATATATTCCTAGACCCTCCATAATACTTATTAGTTATATGAAATTAATTTGTAAATGGAATTGATAAATGGAAAGGGTGACATTCCTTGGCCTTGATTGTAATATGACATGAATGTGATAACATCATGCTTACATTCTAAAATGGAGATGATACTCCTTAGTGTTTATTGGAAAATAATGGACATGACATTCCATGTGGGTTATTAGAATAAATATACATGACATTCTATATGGTTTATTGGAATTATTGATCACGACATTCCATATTTCTTAATGGAGTTAATGGACATGTCGTTCCATATTATCTATATGAATTAATGGACATGAAATTCCATATTTTATATATAGAATTATTGAAAAAGACGTTCTATACTGCTTGTTTGGAATAAATGGACATGACATTCCATATTGATTATAAAATTGTATATGTTTAGAGACATTATGTATTTTTCTGAAGTAGGTAGTATCGAATGTGTGTTCCATGGGGAACCCAAATTGGCATGGGTATTGTTTATTTATTTTACCACACTTTTTATTATTACCTACACATTACTTCATGATATATTCACAGACTAGTAACATTGTTGGTGGTGACCTGTTGAGTTTTACTCACAACCTATTTGGGTCACCGATTGCTACCCATAAAAACTTCATGGATGTAGGTAGGGATAAGGGGAAGCACCCAGATATGGATGCTTTATTTTCTATACCAGGATGGAGTATATGAGTAGAGGACCAATCTAGAGTTGAGATAGATTTTGGTCCTTTTATATGTTTTGTAAAAAGTGTACCTATTGTATCACTACTACCTTGATTCCCTTTTATACCCTATTTTTATAGCACCATGACATTATTATTTTGTATATGATACTGTTTATGGATTTTGTCTATTTATTCTTATCTGGGTGTTTACTTTCACTACCATGTGATTTTCTATCATTCCATTATTATATTTATTCCGTCAATTTATCTATTATTTATCATTGTGTCATACTCTGGTAAAGCGGGTATAATCTCCCCATTGTACTATTGTAGACCCTTGATACTAGTTAGCAGCCTCTGACGTATGGGGAGATGATCTTGAGGCCATGTGGTCGACCAAGTTTTCTTACTTATGAGTGAACCAGGTACAAGGAATCACAAGTGGTATCAAAACTTTATTTTCCTTTATATTTTTATTTTGGGAAGATAGACAGGAGACTAGGATGTGTCAGAATTTAATAATGATCCTATGCTTATAAGTAGCTAACCCACGTACAGGGGAAAGCCAAGTTGTCTGGGATGAGACTTGTTGTTCTGGTTTTTTCCTATTACAGTTGTAATGATTTCACCATGGGGTGACACACATGATTTATGGAGTTTATTATTATTATGTATTTTATTTTAACCATATACCAGTACGGAAAACTAATAATTTTTCATTCATCATTATAGGCACCTGAGTATTTAAATGTCCTACATATGCCATGCCATGTCTATTTTAATGTGTGCATTTCCTGCAACATGCTGTAGTGCCATGAATACTATATCTGTGATTTGAATAATGTTTCTACTGGATGAATGAGATAAATAATTGGTTTATTAAAGTGTATATATCAACCTAAACGATTTTTCCCACATAGCTTGATGGTGACACCTTAACCAACCAATTATGGCATGTTTGAGCCACGAGCCACTAGTTGCATGAGATGAAATGTTAGTGGTTAAAATTCAATGGATGAAAATTTAAATTTATAAAGAGTATAGGCATATATAAATGGGTAATGGTGATCCATATAATTAAACCATCATAAAAGGCTAGTTGTAGTTACATGAAATTCTAATTTCAACTTATAAATCACAGGACTTTATAACTTGGGAATAATAGGCACAACTAACTATACCATGATATATATATATATATATATATATATAAAGATGTTGATTTTTGATTCATAAATGATTTTTTCCATTAAATTAGGATTATAATTATAACTTAAAGGGTGTTTTCCTCTATAACTTGGAATTAACACTCCATATAATGGGACCTTATGATTAAAGAGATGATTGATTCCCTTTACCAACCTTGATAGCAGGAAGTGGGGTTAATGTTTTTGGGTAGTGATCCCTTATACTTATCTTGATATCATAAGTGAATATTTCTAGTCTATTATTGTGTAGAGAGGCTTTGAGCTATCTTGATTCTAATTAGAAGTCTTTCAGTTGTTGAATCTTGTTTGAGGTGTGCATTTAATATTGTAGATACATGCCTCCATGATGACCTCAAGCCGAACACCAGGAAGGTGGTGATAACCATACTCCATAGGTGGTGGTGCCTGGACCACTAGTGTTACCTCTTTTAGTTCCACCTACGGAACATCTTGTTATACCTGGTCTAGGAATTGATGCTCAGTTTTGAGAGGGTTTCCTATGGTTTATGCAGACCATGCAGGGAGCCTCATGACCTGATCCTACTATGAAAGAGTTGATGTGAGAATTTCCACAACAACATCTGCCTAATTTATCAGGGTATGGTGTCCCCAGGCTACCAATTCACATATATAGGCCACTTTATCAATTTTTGAGCATCTGGAGATGCCTCCAGAGAGGGGGGTTCAAGCTCATGACCTATATACTTTGGAGATTATCCAAGTATCAGTGGGTTTTTCTAAATCAGGAGGGTTAGCATCATGATATGGATTGTATGGATTTATAATCTACCTTATATGATTATTTATTTCTATAAAATTTGAGATTTGAGTGATCTAGGGAGTTTATGCACCTATAATAGGGTTCCATGTCCATCATGGACTATTCATCTTGCTTTACTAAGCTTCAATATTTCACACAAACTCTTTATATTGATGAATTGACCAGAACGATGTGGTTTGAGGATGGGATTAGGAAGGTCATACGTTCTTAGGTGAACATTTTTTGTTTGACTACCATTTATATAATAGTAAACCAGACCCTCATCACTGAGTGTAACCTGATGGAAATAGAGGATGTGGGGCATATTGGTTCAATGCTTAAATAGGGTGAAAGTTTTTCCAGTGGTAGAAAGCATCATTTTGAGATTTCTCATGGGGGATAAAGTAGTCAGAATATGCACCTAGGTAGCCAGGTGTCATGATATCTATATGGAAAGCTAGGTCATTTGATGTCTCAGTGTGGTAGAGACCCGGTTGAGTGTTAGGCTTGTAGAAAGATGGGTCATCTTAAACATTTTTTTCAAACCTTACCACCTGTTTCTAGTGGGAGAGGATATACACCAGCTCCACCTTCCGGATAAGGATTAATAGATCCATGTTAGGTTGGGAGCTAGAGCACTATAGACTATTCAAGCTGAGGAGGTGGTTATGGATAAGGTATCCAAACCTCTAATATGCAGTGCCAACAGATCATACCTACTTAGGGTAATCAGGGTGTAGCTTAGGGCTACATACTAGGCCATATATATACAGTATAACCCACACCCGAGGATCCGAGTGTTAGACTATATAGAGTTTGAGGTATGATTTTAGTAACCTCTACTTTATTATCTTCTATTTTGATGTAGGCACTTCACACTCATTCATATTTGTGGGTGTTACAAAAATTATTGGGATTTAAATTGAGTATTTCTCTAGAGTGATGAATCCTGATATTCTGTTGGGAGTATAATCAGAAAGTGTATGCCATTGTATAGAGTGTCCTCTTGAGATAGGTGACTATTATTTATTACAGAACCTATTCACCCTCAATATGATGGGCTTTGATATAATTATCAATATGGACTGGTTGGTTCCCTATAAAGATCATATAGATTGTTATCACAGGAGGGTGTCCTTCAAATCAATAGAGGGAAGTAATTATATCTATAAGGGTAAATGGGATGTCCAGAAAACTCGATCTGGTCCTAAACATCGTGGGTTAGGTGGAGTGACATCCCATATTACTAGACTTTTTTTTGGATGATTAGGTAATGTGATAGAGATACTTACCTTTTATAGTGGATCATTTTAGTGATGTATTCACTGACAAATTATCTAGGTTACCTTCCATGAGATAGGTAGATTTTACTAATTGATATAGTTCCAGGAGCGACACCAATATCCATTCCTCCTTAAATAATGACTCCTACTAAGCTTTGAGAACTCAATAAGTAGTTAGCTGACCTACAAGATAAAGGATTTATAAAACCCAATACTTCACCATGGGGTTCACCTATGTTTTTTCCATGAAGTCGGATGAGACCCTCAGGCTTTTCATAGATTATTGGATATTAAATTAGTTTACGGTTAAAAATCATTACCCTTTACCTCATATATATGACCTTTTTGACCAGTTTTGAGGATCTAAGGTCTTATAAAATATTGATTTGAGGTCAAGATATAATCGGGTATGATTTAGACCTTCAGATATACCTTACACAACTTTCTAAAGTAGATATGGCCTTTATGAGTATTTGGTAATGCCATTCAGTCTGACGAATGTGCCGATATTTTTTATAGCCCTGATGAATCAGGTTTTCCACCTGTACTTGGACTCCTTCATGGTATTTTTCATGGATGATATCTTTATATACTCTCATACTCAACACAATCATTCCAAACACCTTGAAATTATATTGAATACACCGAGAGAGAATAGGTTGTATGAAAAAAAATCCCAAAATACCACTTCTGGATTGCTAAATTTCACTTATTGAGTAACATCATCTCAGAGGCAGGAGTATATGTGGACCTAGATAAGGTGAGAGATGTGGTTTCTTAGGAAATTACCAAGAACATTTTTTACATACATATTTTCTTAGGGATATCTGGTTATTATCAACATTTTATTCATGATTTATCATGCCGTGTGGCACCTATTACGAGATTGAAAAGGAATGGTGTTAAATTATCATGGTCTGAATGTTGTGAAAATTCCTTTCAGGATCTAAAATTAAGGTTGAACTTAGCATCGATCCTGATTTTACCTGAACCTAGAAGAGGCTATACAATTTATTGTGATGAATCATGCATCGAGTTAGGTGCAGTTTTGATGCAAGGGGACTAAGTCATGTCATACAGGTCTCTTCAGTTAAGGCCTCATGAGCATAATTACCCAAAACGTGATCTTGAGCTAGTAGTTATGGTCCACACCTTGTGTTATTAGAGGAATTACTTGTTAATAGAATGATTCGTAGTATTCACAAACCATAAAAGACTCAAATATATATTCGATTAGAAGGATTTAAACCTTAGATAATGAAGATGGGTTGAATGCCTATAGTCCTTTGATTTTGAGATTGATTATATGCCTAGGATAGGTAATGCAATGGATGATGCTCTGATCCATAAGACTCAGACACAAGCCATTCAGGAAGCTAGTAGTGAGTGGAAGTTGATGGCACTATTTTATGAGATGCATATGAAGATTCTGGAGTGTCATGGGTAGATTGTTCTTATGGATTTAGAAGTGAAATTTTCACTTCTAGGTGAAGATGAGACAACTTTATAATCCTAAATGATTGGTCCTAAGGGAAAGAATTTCAGGTGAGAACCCACCTCCTGGTTGGGTTGTTGATAGGGATGAGATCTTACACATTCATGGGTATGTATATATTCCTGTAGATGTGTGAGAGGAATTGATATGATAATTTCATGCCTCTAAATTGGCAGTACATCCCAAATTTACCAAGATGTACTGTAACTTACACTTCCTGTATTATTGGCTAGGAATGAAAAGGGATATTACATGTTTCGTTACTCAGTGTTCCACTTGTTAGTAGGTGAAGGTGGAACATTAGTGACCTACTAGGCTATTAAAATAGTTACCCATTATAGAGTGTAAATGGGATAACATTGCTATGGATTTTGTGATGGGTTTACTAAGTTTACCTAGGGTAAGTGACATAGTGTGAGTGATTGTGGATAGATTGACAAATGTCACCCACTTTTTACCTATTCAAGATACCTTTTTAGTGGATGAGCTTAGAAGGATATATGATAGGGAGATCATACAACTTCACGAGGTTCCACACACTATTATATCAGATAGGGATGCATGTTTTACATTACAGTTCTAGAAGGGGTTTCATGTGGATTTAGGTTCACAGGTACTTTTGATTACAACATACCACCCTCAGACCGACAGTCGGTCTGAGCATACTATACAGGTGTTAGAGGACATGCTCAGAGCACATGTCCTTGATTTTTGAGGTTCTTAAGAGAAATAATTACCTATTACTGAGTTTACTTACAAAAATATCTTCCAGATGGATATACAGATGACTCCTTATGAGGACTTATATAGTAGTCCATAACGACCACCTTTGTTCTAGTTATAGATAGGGGATGCAACACTACTAGGACCTCATCTCATTCAAGATACATCATAGTAGGTACAAATTCTTAGAAAGTGTATGGATAAAAACCAGTCTAGGAAGAAGTATTATGTTGATTTTCATTTCTGACCTTTAGAATTTGAGTTTAGAGATTGGGTATTCTTACGTGTTTCACCTAGGCTAAGGCATTTATGAATTATGAGGTAGTGAAATATAGCTTTGAGATTTGTTAGACCTTTTTAAATTTTAGATAGGGTCATACCAGTGGATTATCAAATAAAAATACCTTAGAGATATAGGTTTATGCATAATGTGTTTCAAATTTATTAGTTACATCATTATCCATCAAACCCGTCTCATGTCATTCAGCCTGATGAGGTTGTGTTGGATGTCGACACCTCTTTTAAGTAATTTTTAGTGCGTATTGTGGATAAAGAACGAAGGACTTTTGAGGTAGGATAGATCCTATAGTACAGGTGCTATAGAAGTATGAACATGTACATAATGACACCGAGTAGAGAGAGGTCGGTGTATTCCTAGTGGCCAGAGTTATTCATAGATGATTCTCAACTATCCTCAAAAGAGAAACTTAGGGATGAGTTATTTTAAGGAGGGAAGGTTGTAAGATATTGATTTTTATTATGAGGTATGAATCCTTTCTGTTTTAGTTTAAATCTCTTATTTTATCCATAAGATAATGATGAAGGGACTAATAAAGGGTTCAGGAGCATTCGAGGCTTGTTCAGAGCCTAGAGCTCTAGTTTTTGGAGAGGTAGGTAGAGGAAAATAGTTAGTGATAATCATGAAAATCAACCATAAGACCTTGTAAAGAAGGATAATAGTTAGTTTAACCATGTGATGGAGGTCTTATGGTTATGAAAACCCTAAAATAAACTATAGGTATATTGATCACGGTTGGAACATGGTTAGTTAACCATGCGCCTACCCGTGCGACAAGGTGGAAGTGTTGGACAATTAGCACACACGGGTTGTGCATGATTTGTCAAATCATGAACCTAGCCACACAAGGGGGCTTCCACCTTAGGAAGTGGGTGCACATGGTGTAGAAAAACCATGCACCCCTTAAAAAGTGGTGAATTTACTTTTTGACCCTATTTTCTTTTAACCTATAACCCTCTTTCCCCCCTCAAACACACAACACCTCCTCCTGTTGAAAGCTCTCCCTTCATGTCAAGCTATGCTTTGAGTGATATCCTCTATACAGTGTCTAATTCAAGCATAGTTCATCAAGTTAGATAGAAAATGATAAGTTTATGATTCCTCTTGCTTTCTTTCTTCATTTTCTTTTCCATATCAGATGTTATTTCCATGAGAGCTAATATCCCCTATTTTTATGAAGTTTGTTTATTTATTTCATTTCTATATTTCTAGATCTAATCAAAGGATGATACTGGATGATGGGTCAACTAACGATATAAGGTAGGTGGTTTATACCTTTTCACTAAAAGTTTTTGTGTTCATATTAACTCATCGTTGTGCCAAACATCGGACCTTCCAAACGTTGCTCCTAAAATTCAAAAACCATTAGATAAATTTATGGAACCTTGTTTTATACATGCCATGTCACCCCTATATATGGTTAGAGGTCTATAACCTCAACTTGGACCACCCCTTAGGTATGTTTGATTATGTGCCTTGATGTATTATTCAACCCTTATGAAAAAAACACCACTAAGTTGTGGCTAGCTTGGTGTTGGCCAATGAATTTCATTGGACTGAATTAATTGAATGTTGTGTGGAATGGATATACCTATGGACCACACAAACTATTATAAATGGAATGAGTAAAATTTTAATGGTATGACTACGCCACTTGAACCTTTTTAAATAAAGTAGATTCAAGTAGTTTACACTTGGCCCCTTTTTATTATTATTGAGTTGTATAATTTAAGTGAAGAATTAAATTGATTAAAAAAGCATGGATTATACTCCTTGGCCCTAATTAATACTTATTAGTTATATGAAATCAATTTTTAAATGGAATTGATAAATAAAAAGGGTGAAATTCCTTGGCCTTGATAGTAATATGACATGGATGTGATTACATCATGATTACATGCTATAATGGAAATAATGCTCCTTGTTATTTATTGGGAAATAATAAACATGATGTTCCATGTGGATTATTGGTATAAATGGACATTATGTTTCATATATTTTACTAGAAATATTGGAAATTAAATTCCATATTGATTAACGGAGTTAATGGTCATGTCATTCCATAGTGTTTATATAAATTAATAGACATAATGTTCCATATTGTCTATTCAGAGTTAATGGACATATCATTCCATATTATTATATGAATTAATGGATGTGACATTCAATATTGTATATTTAGAATTTACAAAAATGATGTTCTATATCGATTATACAGATTAATGTACATGAAGTTCCATATTATATATGTATAATTATTGGAAAATACCTTCCATGTTGCTTGTTTAGAATAAATGGACATGACATTCCACATTGATTATAAAATAGTATATGTTTAGAGACATTATGGATTTTTCCTAAGCAAGTAGTATCATACATGTGTTCCATGGAGAACCCAAACTAACATGGGTATTATTTATTTATTTTACTGCACTTGTTATTATCACATACACATTGCTTCATGATATATTAATAGATTGGATAGTTATATACATTGTTGGTGGTGGACTGCTAAGTTTTAGTCACACCCTGTTTGGGCCACTGATTGGTACCTAAACATAATTCATGGATATAGGTAGGGATAAGGGGAAACACAAAACTATGGATGATTGAATTTCTATACTAGGATGAAGTATGGGAGCAGAGGAACGAGCTAGTGCTCGTGATACTACTTGAGATAGATTTTGGTCTTTTGTATGTTTTTTATAGCATGTACCTATTGTATACCTGCTAACCTGTTTCCCTTTTATCCCCTATTTTTGTATAACATCATGAAATCATTATTTTTTATATGATTATGCTTATGGATTTTTGCTATTTATTCTTATTTGTATGTTTACTTCCACTAGCATATGATTTTCCATTGTTCCATTATAATCTTGATTTTTCTGATTTATCTATTATTTACTGATGTGCTACACTCTGGTAAAGAGGGTATAGTCTCCTCATTGTACCATCATACACCCTTGTTGCTATTTAGTAGACTTTGGTATACAGTTAGGCATGCTTGATGCCATATGGATGATCAAGATTAGTTATTTATGAGTGAACTAGGTCCGAGACTTCACATCATGTTATTTGATTCTTGAAGTCATGTTTTAAAAAGAAGATAATGCATTTTCGTATTTCTTTCATATTCCATATTATTAGAACAATTGGAATCTTGTTCTATGGATTTTGGGTCCTGGAATATGATAGAGGATATCATAGGCTATGATATATTTTAATTCCTTCAGTTTTTGTTCTATCATAGTATATGACATCGGGATTTAATTAGCGACGATAGTTCCACTTTGTGTTTATAAAACAAAGCATCATAACATAAATATTATATGGTAGGTATCATAAATAGCGACATCCCATAAACCAATGGTTTTAATCCTATATAGGACCTATATCATAATCTACACACATGCTTGATCACTTTACATAGGACACCACAACATAGTTTAATAGACATGAACCGATATGGATTGATATTATGAAGATCCATGCCATGTAGGATTAATATTACATGGTAGGCATATCATATGGAACAAATTACAGGCATCTGTTGAGTTAATACTATGTAGGCCATCACCACACGAGTTTAATATTATGTGCGACATGTTTTTGTGTTGTTGGTTATTCTTACGTGGGTCCTATATTATAGGTTGTGACAATAGTTTCACTGAACACATTGAGCTTTATCCTTATGCTGACCATTGATGTGTGAGGTTAATGATACATGCGATTAACTTTTGCACACCAGATTTATTCTCATGCAGACACTACGCCCTATTAAAACCACTTTTATCTATCATTAAATATGATAGATAGCTCCCCCATGCTCCAAGACACCATTTACAATATGTAGTGCATCATAGAATACACTTAAAAGGAAAATTTTGAATTTTAAATAATTCAATTATGAATTGAATTGTATAGTTTATAAAATGTTTATAATTTTTGGGAAAAGGAAAAAATGGAATATTTATTTATTTATAAAGGTCTTTATAACTTAGTTATTCATAAATTGTTTATCTCATGTTTTAATTTATGAATTATTCATTTATTTAATTTATTCTCTACTTTATTTATGATTATATAATTTTTATATTATGAGTATGTGTATGCTTAAGTTTAAAATTCTTAACCGCTTCTCCAAATTTCCATGAATATATATAAGGAGTTACATGTGAGGTATGATAATGGATTTAGTTTTCTTCTACCTTAAATATGGCTTATACATGAGTTTTTTAAATAATTGCACATCAATATGATTTGACAGCATTGATTTAATCGAAATAGAATGAGATTACAAACTAAATCATTTGAAGCATGTATAAATGTCAAGGGAATACATGAGATAAGATGGGTATATTAAATCCCCTTAAAAAAATTTAGCTGCTAGATTCCTTAGAAAGTAAGAATATGTCAAAAGATAGATCATCTAACTAGGTAGGTTCATGTTAAAGTTGGGTGACCATGGATTATATTGTGTAAGGCATGATAGAAATGGATAATTCTAAGATTTAGGCAACCAAATCCCATTGTGAGCTTTGGGGTACACTTAGATGAGAAACCCTATGAGATATGACACCCAAGGAATAGATTTGAGATTATATCCATATGATGGATTTTTGAAAAAGTTTATCCACTCAACTATCTAAGAACCATATATGGTATGATTGGCATAATGTCCAACCTAAATAGCTAAGTGGTGATATCAACACTAGACTGGACTCATTTCTTAGTGAAATATATATCTTATTCGACTAATGAATATAATGTAAATTTAAAAGGGTTCATCATTTTAGTGGAAGCACATTTAATAAAAGTTATTATTAAATGTATATAAAACATGATAATCATATGATAAAATATTTTGAAGTAGAAATGACATAATTTATAATGGAAATTCCTATTGAAAGATTCAATAACTGAGAAAAAATTTGGCTTGAGCTGGATTCCTCTTTCATTGTGCATGCTATTAATCTCAACATATCCTATCCTTTTTAGAGGCTCACAACATCTTGATATGATTTCCTACTTTACTGCAAGTATGTTATTTTTTTGTTTCACATAACTAAAGGGAAGGTAATGTTGTGGTAAACACTCTTTCCAACTTGGGAGTTGGGTTGGGGGGATGCAATTGGTCACATGAAATTCTAAATTTGATTAAGTATTTGTTTTTGGAAATTTGTAAATCTCCATTATTTATATTTGTATAAATTTTTGGGTACTAGAGATTTTATTTTGGGGGTATATTATTATTATTATTATTAAAAGATTATGTTGTAGATAGAAAACATCATCATCACCCAACTTGTATTTGGGATCTATATTTTAGAAAGGAAAATCTTAATGTAAGATACTTAAACTATTATATAAACTTAATAACTATTCTTTAAAAATAGAAAATTATAAGTGTTAGAGTAACTCCTTAACAAGTACCCAACCATTACTGTTATTCAACAGGTGAATCTAGATTCTTATGAGTAGCATATATCGATTCAATTAAGGTTTATGTAAGGCTTATTTTGGTTAAGGAGTTCATTTTATGTCATCATTGGAAATGCTCTGACAATATTAATGTATTCAAGAAAATTTTACTCGATATTCTAAAAGTGTTGAGGATAGTTGAACTAGGGTAAGTGATGTCGAGGTTCTACTGTTTTATCGATAGTACGAGTTGGTAAAACTTCAAACTAGAAGAAGAATAATTAGTTGGAGAGTCCAACAACGTTTCTTCAAAATAGATATAAAGGTCATTGAAACTCAATGTTGAAATTAGGATAGAAGGGATATGATTCTATAGGATAAAATTTTCCATAATATCAGAAAGGGTTTGAGAAACTCCATGGAATGTCCATTGATGTTATAGAAATAATTTTTTTGATTTTGAAGGGTATATAATACCAACTAAATGTTTTACAAGTACTGTAAATATACAGGATTTAAAAAATAAAGGAATGAATTGAAAGAGCTTTCAGTTTGAATTAAAACGATGAAGTAAAGAGTTACTAAATCATGGAATTGAATGAAAAGAAACATATGAAGCTCAGATGGATCTAAGTAAAGTATGTGTATCTTTATCTCATTTCTATTATATGACAAGAGAAGTTCTTTACTAATAAAGATTTATTATGAACAATATGAGATGATGGATTCAATATATATGGTTTATGATTCATCATATTCTATAATATGTTTTGAGAAGAAGACAAGGATAAAAATGTTTATCCAGCTATTTTCTAAAATATGCGAATGAAATCGTATCTGAGTGGTACTCAGTTGTAGCATTGCACCCAAGAAGCTGGGGTTCGAATCCTAACAACATCTCATTTCACATCCATTTTGGGGGGGTATATTTTCTCCTACATTCAAGCACACATGACGATGATGGACATGGTAGAACAACATGGGATGGTAGTGAAGTGGACATGGGAAATGGGCACAGGTGGTGCGGGCCTAGTTGGGTCATGCGTGTGATATCCCAAGTCCAATTCACTCATAAGTAATCAAAATTGAGGGACACATGGAATCAAGCATGCCTCCCCATATGCTAAAGTCTAGAGACTAGTAGTGAGGGTCTATGGTGGTACAATGGGGAGACGATACCATCTTTATCAGAGTGTAGCATAATATAAAATAATAATAAAGTAGTAGTGGAAAATAAAAATAAATCAGCAACAAAATATAATAAAAGGACATCAGAGATAAACCATACAAATAATAATAAATAGACATAATAGAAGAAATATTATATACAAGTGATGGTGTCATAAGCTGATACAAAATATGATTAGGAAGACATGGTAACATGCATACAATATAGTACCAATATATACAAAAGAGATAAAAAATACCAAAAACATCTATCTCTATGAGCATCCTAATAACTAGCTTAGTCATTTGCTTCCAAGATCCCAACCTAGAAAGGAATCAAGAATCCATGGCCGAGAACTTACCCTTATCCTTACTTGAATCCATGAAGTCTATTTGGGTACCACACGATGACCCGAACATAGTGTGAGTAAAACTCTATAGGCCGCCACCAATGGTGTCTATAAAAATTTATATCTATGAGTATAAAATGTAACACTATAAAGGTATAATTAAAGTAAAGTAAGAAATAAATGTAAACTATGTCGAGCTCAGTCTCCTCATGGGATACCTGGCTAACCCTACCTGCTTTGGCCTAAGCCGAATGTCTGTGAGAATATAAACATTTTTTTTTAAAAGTGGGTTTTGGTCAAAAGACCAGAACTTAGAGCTTTATTCAAATAGAAAGACGCACAAACAAGTTACAACATATGGAAAGAGGGCAATTTTCTAGAGTCCTTAATAAAAGAAGGAATCAACTCTGACAGGAGTTCATTCTTCCAAGTGATCTCATGAGAGACTCCCATGTTGGAAAGCCCATCAATGATCATATTAGCCTTCCGATAGGTATGAGTGGAAATAAAGTTGAGGTCGTTGAGCGCAGTGAGGCAGTCCATCCATCTGGGGGTGAGAGACCATGCAAGATGGACATCACCCTTCCAACTGTCTTGCACAATAGCAGTGGAGTCGCTCTCGATCCAAATATTCTTCCAGTTGAAAAGATTTGCATAGGATATGACATGAATGGTAGCAAGCATTTCTGCCTCCAGCGCAGAAGCATTTCTGCAGCTACCAAAGAAACATCTGAGGATCCGGTCCTGATGATCTCTGAAAATTCCTCCGCATCCAGCAAGTCCAGGATTGCCCTTTAAAGCTCCGTCCACATTTACCTTAATCTATCCAGGAGGAGGTTCTTGCCATAAAACTTCAATAGTGTAGCGTGGCTTCGGGAAGATACCTTTGACACCAATTCGGCGAAGGGTTTCAAAATCTATGATAGAATTGTCACAAAATTCTTTTTGGATCGTAACCACTTCCTTTATAGCCAGCAGAATCCTCATTTTACCTGTATTAATATTAAAAGAGTTATTGTTGAAAAAAGAATCATTTCTACCATACCATAGTATATGCAGAAGCTCCGAAACAGCAGTAAGAAAGAGATTCTCGATTTGGGGAGATCTTGGGAATTCCAACATTCTTTTCAGTTGAGAGAAAATAAAAGTATCTAAAAGCCATCTGCAACCAAAAAAGTCAAAGATGTAATGCCAAAGGGCCATAGCAGTATCACAAGATGAAAAAAGATGATTTATGTCCTCGTGATGCTGATTGCATAATCTACATTTAGAGAAAAGATTAAAGCCACAAGATTGTAGGCAAACATCAGTTGGAATTTTTTGATGCGCAATACGCCACATAAGAGTAAGACGAGAAGGCTTGATCCAGGCTTTATTGAAATTGGACACCCAATTAAAATTTTCATCCTCATTAGGGAAGTGATGGCGATAAAATTTTTTAGAGTCTAACAGGCCATTATGAGCAGGTTCCCAAACAAGGAGATCCTCATTGGAAGTGAAATAATAATTATCCACAATCCCCTTGATAGGATTCGGAAGTTGAGAATCAGGGGAATTGATCATCTCCCTAATAGAGCAGTTCGGGGGGTTAGGGGAAAAGGTATTAGGCATATCAGAAATGAGAGGGTAGCCAGTCCAGTTATCAAACCAGAAATTTAAAGAAGAATTATTACTAACAATCCATCTAGAATTTTCCAAGATAGAGTGAAAAGAAGCTTTGATCGATGGCCAGATAGAATAAGTCATGTAATTAGAAGAACCAGAATTAAGCTTATCAAGGAATCGATTTTTTAAGAATCTCATGGAATGAGAGTTATTGTGAATGAGGGACCATGTGAGTTTGGCCTTGTAACGACCCGAAATTTTTGAATAAATCTTGTTTCCTAATTTTATGTGTTATTTTATTTTATTTTTATACTCAACAAAAATGTTTCATTTGATAACATGAGTATAATTAAAATGAGACCATTGGGTTTTGACTGTTATATAACCATTGGTCAATATGACCACTGGAAACTAAACGTTTTGATTACTGTCTCTAAATACAAGTAATCTTGGTTAATTATTATAGAAAAAAGATTCGATGGCCTCACCAAGTAGTCTTGGACCGATCGAATCCCATCTAACAGAACTTGGGAAGGAGGTAGCACCACTGGGCTTTGCTCTGAACCAAACCCAAGCCGAACTTCATCGTGTGAAGCTATAATGGAATTGCCTTCGTGAGAAGTTCAAACTGATAGAAATTACTACTAGTGCGATGTTGGCTGAGCCTCCCTCGGATTCCCTCACCTTAGCACACCTTGCACTTAGGTCCTATGCTGGTGTGATTAGGGGCTATGTAAGGAGACCGTAACTGCCTTGTGTAACCCTTTATTTTAAATAAAAATTTTTATTTATTCTTATGATGAAGTTTATGAATTTTCAAATGTCCAGATAAATATAGTATGCATATTTTTGATGAATTTTAGAAAAAGGATATTTTAAAAATGTTTAGGTAAACCTTAAATAATTAAAAATGTGTAATGATTTTCAAAAAATGGTCTTCTACAATTATGTTCAGTACGAAATTTAGAGTCTAATAAGATCAACTTGATTTTTGATGAATAGTAAATTTTGAATAGTGATTTTATGATTAGGATTAGTAATGTGTCCAAATGGATTAGTAATCTCACTTAAAGAAAATATTAATATAATCTATGCACCTTGACTAAGTAATGTGATTCAATAAAATGGTTAAATAACGGTTTCATAAATTATTATTCAAGTATTAGTTTTTTCAGGTGAATAGTGTTTTTTAATTAAAAATTAAATTAAAAATATTTAGAAAATTATTTTTATAAAATGGATTTCATTTTTGAACTCAGAGCATCGATATTATGTTAAGGAAATTTTTTGGGGTTTTTTCTGAAAAAAATGAATTTTCGGTGAATAGTGTTTTTATTTAAAAATAAAATTAAAAATATTTAGAAAAATATTTTTATAAAATTTAGTTCATTTTTGAAATCAGAGCATTGATATTTGGTTAAGGTGAAATTTTGGGATCTTTCTGAGAAAGTTGAATTTTCAGTGAATAGTAAAAATACAGTTTTAGGGTTTCAGTATGTTTAATGACATCATAACTGTGTCATGATGATTTCATGAGATATTTTAAGGTATGGTCGACTAAAGGGGATGAATTATTGTGTGAGGTGTCCCAAGTGGCCAATACCATGGGCAAATACCATGGGCAAACCCATGGTTTTGCCAAAACCACTAATGAGGTGTCCCTTGGCCATTAATGCCTTGTCCCCTCACTTTCCCTATAAATACCAAGCCCTCCTCTCATCCATTCGACTCCCCACTCTCCCCCAACGAAGTTCTGGTGTCATTACCTCCCAAGTAGTCCTCCCAAGGTGCCCCCAATCCCTCAAGGTCCCAACCTTTGAGTTTTAAGAGTTATGTTTTAAGGTAAAGGATCCGACCCCTCTCTTTCTTTTCAAGAAATCTCTTTTATGTCATTTCTTTTATGATCCATGTTCTTATGTTAAAATATGTTCTTTTATACTACTCTTACTGCCCTTTTCATGTTCATATAATTAGAGATCCCCTCTTACTCTCATTATTTCGTTTTATGAAGTTTAAGTGGCGTCGTTAGGCTGTCGAAATTTTTGTAACAGATTCTTTCTCCCTTCTCATTTTTCAAGATCTATTTTCATGTAAAGTATTTCAAGTTCCTTTTATTATGTTGGGGTATGATCTCTAAATTTATCATACCGATATTTTATGATCATATGATGAGAGACCCCATTTTATCTCTTCAATTCAGTATTTTGAAGTTTTAAGTGACGCCGTTAGGCTGGCGAATTTTTAAGTGGTTCTTCACCCTTCTCGTTTTGAAGTTCTAATTTCATGTCAATTCTTTCAAGTTCCATTTATTATGTTGGGGTATGATCTCTAAATCTATCATACTGATCTTTTATGTTCATATTATTAGAGACCCTATTTTATCTCTTCAATTAAGTATTTTGAAGTTTTAAGTGACGCCATTAGGCTGCCAAATTTTTAAGTGGTTCTCCACCCTTCTCGTTTTGAAGTTCTACTTTCATGTCAATTATTTCAAGTTCCATTTATTATGTTGGGGTATGATCTCTAAATCTATCATACTGATCTTTTATTTTCATATGATGAGAGACCCTATTTGATCTCTTCAATTCAGTATTTTGAAGTTTTAAGTGACGCCGTTAGGCTGCTGAATTTTTAAGTGGTTCTTCACCCTTCTCGTTTTGAAGTTCTACTTTCATGTCAATTCTTGAAAGTTCCTTTTATTATGTTGGGGTATGATCTCTATATATATCATACTGATCTTTTATGTTCATATGATGAGATACCCTATTTTATCTCATCAATTCATTTTTGGTTGAAGTTTATGTGACGCCGTTAGGCTGCCGAATTTTCATAAGAGAAATCTTATTTTTGTCTTCCTTTCATGTTCTTCATTTCATATGGTATATTTTTAAATTTCATTACCATGTTATTAAATCCCTTATATTCTGTCCCTCTACTGTTTTATGGGTCATTTATTAATGTTTGACCCATGTCTCCTCTCTTTTCAATGTTTTCTAAAAACATTGTAACATAGCCGTTATGCTGCAGAATTTTCGTCTCAAAATGTCTCTCTCTTTTTCTAAAGATCTTTTATTTTATTAAGTGAATACTCAAAGATCTCTCTTATATATGGGTATTCACATATATACCAAAATTTTCTATTTTAAATTCTGGTATTTACATACATGAAACCCACATTCCCTTTTCGTGGGTTTAAAGTGACATAAAGATCATATCTTTAAAGCAGTTTTTAAAATGTTATGATTATGAAATGAAACCCATTTCTTTTATGCTATATGGGTTTTTTATGAAATGATTTATGATGATATATGTGGCTCATATGATAATAAAGACATGTCAAGGGTTTGCCCAGATAGCACTCTAATGCATTGGGTAAAGACTTAATCTCTAGAGATGACTTTTTAGACTGATACCTTGGTGAATAACTTTGGTAATTTTTAACAACACCTTGGGGATGGACCTTGGTGAAATGAAATGATTGTCAATATTAAATGTTTTAGCCACATATTCAAGTTATGAAAAAATGTTATTTTTATTATGATATATCTCAGGATTTCTTTCTCATGCCTTAAAGTTCTTTTCATGACCTTATTGAAGTATCTCAAGTTCACATGTAAAATGTTTCTCTTGTTTCCCTTACTGGGCCTTCTGCTCACCCTTTCTTTTGATGTATGTCCCCAGGTTATGAGATGCAGTAATGAACCTAGGATGAACATTAGAAGAATCCTTTCAAGTGTTTAAGAAGAATGTTTTATGTTTTCATGTTTTAAGTTCCTGGTTTCCAAGACACTAAACCTTAAAGATCCTCGGTTTTGTGTAATGTAATGAAAGTTTATGTTATAAAAAGGCGGGATGCTATAGTTGGTATCAAAGGATGGTTTAGTTATTTGTGGAAATTAGGATATTAAAACTTTAGGAAGAAGCCTATAGAAAAGTTTATATATAGAAAATCTTCCTGGTATTTTGGTGAGTATTGAGTAATGGGTGGCCAAGCAAATACATCCCTATCTGGATACGAGCAGGTAGAGGTGACTCTAGCACAGATGTACATAGGGGTAAAACCTGAAAACACCACTTTGATCTAGACTCAAACAGGAACTGGTACATGACAACGGGCCTTGCTGCACTCTTGGTTACGACACTCCCGGGGGATATGCTTTGGTAAATTCATTAGCTTAGTATGAACCATTGTTAAAGGAACAAAGATAAAATAAAATAAAGATTCATATAAGACTATATAATCATGGATAACCTAGTTTGAAACCTAGGGGATCACAAGTTAGGGTATACTTTTCTTCTACAAGTTATCCTTATATGCTTTAAGTTCCTTTTCATGATTATTGGCTAAGTATTTAAGCCCCTAATTATGATTTCTCTTCTTAGTTAATGGTGGGAAATAGAATAACATGTCCCAATAACCAATGTGATAGGAAATGCGACGATTGCCATATTAATATGACAGAGATGATTAGGGGATTAAAAGATGATTATTATTTTGGAAGACATTCACTATTTTGGGGACCCTATATGATCGAGGTTAATAGATTACTACGGTATTTTCATTGAGGAGTAAGGTTGACTTATATTTTTAAGAATCGATGAATTTAAGGTGTACTTATAGTAATTTAGGTTACTTATGGGAATGATTAACCTATCTTGGGTAAAATATGTTTAGGTTATCTACTTTTGTTATAAGATGTTAGGAGTGGTTGATGTTGTTTGGAGATGAACAATGAAGTTTATTTTGGAAGACTATGTTATCAAATCCTTCTTGTATTTGGGTTTCAATCTTAGTTTGGTTTATTTTGAGGAATTTTAAGGACCTTTATTTATGGAATGGTCTATGATGAACTTTGGGTAGTACCATGGAACTTTGAAGATTTAAAATTAGTTTCCATTCCTATGGGATTATTTCTTTTTGAAGAGTTGATTTACCTTACCCTTTCTATTTTTGGGATAATGTTTAAAGATAGAAGAAATAGATAGTTAATCTATTGTGGATTATGTGATTCTCTAGAAGATGATTCTTGTGTTTTGATGAGACCAAGTAGTTTTGAATGCTCATCGTTTGGAGAAAAGATTAGTTTTGGTAGAAACTTATTAAAGGATGAAACTCTACATGAAGATAGGTATATTTTCTTATGTTTTTGTTCTATGTAGTAAATAAATTCCTCAAAATTATGAAAAGGAACATAAAACAAAAACGTTGATGGTTTACGTTTCCTACTAGGTAATCAAAGACCGTTTTCACAAATCATAAGTTTGGGATTTTATTATGGTTAACTTTCTCCTAATCATGTTTTCTATCACTCTCCCTCAGAACTTGACCCTTTGTTTTCTCCTCCATGTCCATGTTTTCCTACATGGAATCCTAGTGTGGGTTAACTCAGGTGACCTTTGTACTTCCCCTTCTTTCTTTTAAAGTAATTGTTTTACTGACTCCTTTTTCGATGTGGGACTTTCAATGAAATTTCAAAACCCAATTTTAAAAATTGCGAGGACGCAATTTCTTAAGGGGGGAAGATTGTAACGACCTGAAAATTTTGAATAAATCTTGTTTACTAATTTTATGTGTTATTTTATTTTGTTTTTATACTCAATAAAAATGTTTCATTTGATAACATGAGTATAATTAAAATGAGACCATTGGGTTTTGACTATTATATGACCATTGGTCAATATGACCACTGGAAACTAAACGTTTTGATTACTGTCTCTAAATACAAGTAATCTTGGTTAATTATTATAGAAAGAAGATTCGATGGCCTCACCGAGTAGTCTTGGACCGATCGAATCCCATCTAACAGAACTTGGGAAGGAGGTAGCACCACTGGGCTTTACTCTGGACCAAACTCAAGCCGAACTTCATCGTGTGAAGCTAGAACGGAATCACCTTCGTGAGAAGTTCAAACTGATAGAAATTACTACTCGTGCGATGTTGGCCGAGCCTCCCTTGGATTTCCTCACCTTAGCACACCTTACACTTAGGTCCTATGCTGGTGTGATTAGGGGCTATGTAAGGAGACCGTAACTGCCTTGTGTAACCCTTTATTTTAAATAAAAATTTTGATTTCTTCTTATGATGAAGTTTATGAATTTTCAAATGTCCAGATAAATACAGTATGCATATTTTTGATGAATTTTAGAAAAAGGATATTTTAAAAATGTTTAGGTAAACCTTAAATAATTAAAAATGTGTAATGATTTTCAAAAAATGGTCTTCTACAATTATGTTCAGTACAAAATTTAAAGTCTAATAAGATCAAATTGATTTTTGATGAATAGTAAATTATGAATAGTGATTTTATGATTAGGATTAGTAATGTGTCTAAATGGATTAGTAATCTCACTTAAAGAAAGTATTAATATAATCTAGGCACCTTGACTAAGTAATGTGATTCAATAAAATGGTTAAATAACGGTTTCATAAATTATTATTCAAGTATTAGTTTTTTCGGGTGAATAGTGTTTTTTAATTAAAAAATAATTAAAACTATTTATAAAATTATTTTTATAAAATGTATTTCATTTTTGAACTCAGAGCATCGATATTATGTTAAGAATTTTTTTGGGGTTTTTTCTGAAAAAAATGAATTTTCGGTGAATAGTGTTTTTATTTAAAAATAAAATTAAAAATATTTAGAAAATTATTTTTATAAAATGGAGTTCATTTTTGAAATCAGAGCATTGATATTTGGTTAAGGTGAAATTTTTGGATCTTTCTAAGAAAGTTGAATTTTCAGTGAATAGTAAAAATACAGTTTTAGGGTTTCGGTATGTTTAATGACATCATAACTGTGTCATGATGATGTCATGAGATATTTTAAGGGATGTTCGACTAAAGGGGATGAATTATTGTGTTAGGTGTCCCAAGTGGCCAATAACATGGGCAAATACCATGGGCAAGCCCATGGTTTTTCCAAAACCACTAATGAGGTGTCCCTTGGCCATTAATGCCTTGTCCCCTCACTTTCCCTATAAATACCAAGCCCTCCTCTCATCCATTATACTCCCCACTCTCCCCCAATGAATTTCTGGTCTCATTACCTCCCAAGGAGTCCTCCCAAGGTGCCCCCAAGCCCTCAAGGTCCCAACCTTTGAGTTTTAAGAGTTATGTTTTAAGGTAAGGGATCCGACCCCTCTCTTTCTTTTCAAGAAATCTCTTTTATGTAATTTCTTTTATGATCCATGTTCTTATGTTAAAGTATGTTCTTTTATAATACTCTTACTGACCTTTTCATGTTCATATAATGAGAGATCCCCTCTTACTCTCATTATTTCATTTTATGAAGTTTAAGTGGCGCCGTTAGGCTGTCGAAATTTTTGTAACGGATTCTTTCTCCCTTCTCATTTTTCAAGATCTATTTTCATGTAAAGTTTTTCAAGTTCCTTTTATTATGTTGGGGTATGATCTCTAAATTTATCATAATGATCTTTTATGATCATATGATGAGAGACCCCATTTGATCTCTTCAATTCAGTATTTTGAAGTTTTAAGTGACGCCGTTAGGCTGCCGAATTTTTAAGTGGTTCTTCACCCTTCTCGTTTTGAAGTTCTACTTTCATGTCAATTCTTTCAAGTTCCATTTATTATGTTGGGGTATTATATCTAAATCTATCATACTGATCTTTTATGTTCATATGATGATAGACCCTATTTTATCTCTTCAATTAAGTATTTTGAAGTTTTAAGTGACGCCGTTAGGCTGCCGAATTTTTAAGTGGTTCTCTACCCTTCTCGTTTTGAAGTTCTACTTTCATGTCAATTCTTTAAAGTTCCATTTATTATGTTGGGATATGATCTATAAATCTATCATACTGATCTTTTTTGTTCATATGATGAGATAACCTATTTGATCTCTTCAATTCAGTATTTTGAAGTTTTAAGTGACACCGTTAGGCTGCGGAATTTTTAAGTGGTTCTTCACCCTTCTCATTTTGAAGTTCTACTTTCATGTAAATTCTTGAAAGTTCCTTTTATTATGTTGGGGTATTATCTCTATATCTATCATAATGATCTTTTATGTTCATATTATGAGATACCCTATTTGATCTCATCAATTCATTTTTGGTTGAAGTTTATGTGACGCCGTTAGGCTGCCGAATTTTTATAAGAGAAATCTTATTTTTGTCTTCCTTTCATGTTCTTAATTTCATATGGTATATTTTAAAATTTCATTACCATGTTCTTAAATCCCTTATATTCTGTCCCTCTACTGTTTTATGGGTCATTTATGAATGTTTGACCCATGTCCCCTCTCTTTTCAATGTTTTCTAAAAACATTGTAACATAGCCGTTATGCTGCAGAATTTTCGTCTCAAAATATCTCTCTCTTTTTCTAAAGATATTTTATTTTATTAAGTGAATACTAAAATCTCTCTCTTATATATGGGTATTCACATATATACCAAAATGTTCTATTTTAAATTTTTGGATTTACATACATGAAACCCGCATTCCCTTTTCGTGGGTTTAAAGTGACATAAAGATCATGTCTTTAAAGAAGTTTTTAAAAAGTTATGATTATGAAATGAAACCCATTTATTTTATGCTATATGGGTTGTTTATGAAATGATTTATGATGATATATGTGGCTCACATGATAATAAATACATGTCAAGGGTGCGCCCAGATAGCGCTCCAATGCATTGGGTAAAGATTTAATCTCTAGAGATGACTTTTTAGACTGATACCTTGGTGAATAACCTTGGTAATTTTTAACGACTCCTTGGGGATGGACCTTGGTGAAATGAAATGATTGTCAATTTTAAATGTTGTAGCCACATCTTCAAGTTATGAAAAAAATTTATTTTTATTATGATATATCTCATGATTTCTTCCTCATGCCTTAAAGTTCTTTTCATGACCTTATTGAAGTATCTCAAGTTCACATGTAAAATGTTTCTCTTGTTTCCCTTACTGGGCCTTCTGCTCACCCTTTCTTTTGATGTATGTCCCCAGGTTATGAGATGCAGTAATGAACCTAGGATGAACATGATGAGAAGCCTTTCAAGTGTTTAAGAAGAATGTTTTATGTTTTCATGTTTTAAGTTCCTGGTTTCCAAGACACTAAACCTTAAAGATCCTCGGTTTTGTGTAATGTAATGAACGTTTATGTTATAAAAAGGTGGGATACTATAGGCCTGAAGGGCCTCATTAAAGATTTTAAGATTCTTAATACCAATTAGTCCATTTTCAATAGGTTTACAGCAAGTGTCCCAAGAGACTGTTACCAATTTCCTTTCCAGAGTGCTTCCACTCCAGATGAAATTTCTTATAGCTGTATTTAATCTTTTTATCAGCCCCAAAGGCCATTTGTAGACCATCATGGAGTAGACTAGCTTAGAGACAATAGTGGATTTAACAAGGAAAATTCTTCCAGCCATTGAAAAGGATTTACCTTTCCAGGAAGAAAATTGCTTTTGAATTTGATCAACGATGCTAAGAAAAAAACAAGCTTTGGGTCGACCCCAGAAAAGGGGGACACCAAGATAAGTAAAAGGGAGGGATCCTTCCTTAAACCCTAAGACATTGGTGATATGAGTTTTCCTATTAGAGGGGAAGTTTTTACCAAAGTAAATGAAAGATTTTTGCCAGTTAATGCATTGACCAGAAACCTCCTCATAGTGAGAAATGATGGATTTAAGGTTATTAACATTTTTTTTGTCTCCCTGAAGGAAGAAAATAATACCATCGGCATAGAGCAGGTGAGAGGGAGCATGAAGATTTCTAGAAGCGATGATTGGTTTGATTCTTTCTCCCTCAACATTGAGGGAGAGCAGTCTACTAAGATAGTCTTCAGCGATAGAAAAAATGATAGCAGAGAGCGGGTCTCCTTGTCTAACACCTTTGGAGCATTTGAAATATCCCCTAGGTGATCCATTAATAAGAATAGAGATATTAGCTGAGTTGAAAATAATTTTAATTTTATTGATAAAGGAATCATTGAAGCCAAAACTGGAGAGGACCTTAAAAATGAAGGTCCAGTCAATCGTATCGAAGGCCTTAGTGATATCCATCTTGAGAGCAATATTCCCACCTCTAGTATTTCTGTTCAATAAATTAGTGGATTCCGAGGTGAGGAAAATACAATCTTGTATAGATATACCTTTAATGAAACCAAAATGGTTCCAGGAGACAATTTTGTTTCTAATATTAGAAATCCTATTAGTAAGGATCTTAGTAATGATTTTAAAGAGAGAATTTAAGAGGACAATGGGATGGAAGAGGTGAATTTCATCAGCATTATCAACTTTAGGAATTAACGTGAGGAATTGAGATTTGAGAGCAAGGGGGAGAACCCCTTTTTCAAAGAAAGATTTAACTAAATTATAGACATCATTTTGGAGGACATCCCAATGTTTTTGATAGAAACCATTGTTGAAACCATCGGGACCCGGGGCACTGTCTGGATTTAGACCAAAGACAGTGTCCTTAATCTCAGAATCAAGGGGGATACAGTTAAGCAGACAGTTATCCTCAGAAGTAACCATGCATGGAATAATGTTTGGAAGGATATCTTTGTTGATGTTACGGCCATTGAAAATGTCAGAGAAGTATGAAACAACATTATTAGCTATCTGTTCCTCAGAATCAATGAGATTACCCTCAAATCTTAAGCAAGAGAGAGGCTTACAAGCTTTCCTCACCCGTTGAAGATAAGTTTAAAATTTGGTGTTTCTATCCCCATCATTGAGCCATTTAGTTTTGAAAATTTTCTTCTTTAAGTTATCTTTAAAGTTTAGAAGAGAGATCAATTTAGTAGAGATGTTGATTTCATCCTGGGGGTCAGAATTGAAACTGGATAAAGTGTTATTATTTTGAATGAGAGACAAATCCTTTTCCAAATCTTGGATATCTTTGTCAATTAAAGCAGTTTTATCAGCGCACCACTTTTTGAGAATGTTTTTAAGGTTTTTCAACTTAGTGGTGCACGCAAAGGAATCATTGTGATTGCCCATATTAGTCCAGGAGGAATTGATAAGAGAGACACAATCCGAGTCTGAAGACCAGGCCAAATTAAATCTGAAAGGAAAGGAAGGTTTCCGAGAGTTTTGAGGAAAGATGACTAAGATCGGATGATGATCAGAAGCAAGTTTAGTAAGGGTAGAACATAAGATCTGGTTATACTTATCGAGAGCAGACTCATTAGTGAAATCTCTATCAAGTTTACTCACCACCACGCGATTGTAGTGATGTCTGTACAAAGTGAATTGAGCACTAGTAAGGTTAATCTCAATGAAATTATTGCCTTCTATGGCAGCTTTAAATTCTCTAGTGGAGATAGAGGAGAAGGAGTGGCCAATTTTTTCAGAGGGTGAAAAAATAGCATTAAAGTCCCCAACCAAAACCCAGGGATATTTAATCTTGGTACTGATGTCAGAAATCTCCTTCCAAATAGATCTTCGATCTAGGTAATTATTTTTGGCATAAACAAAGGTATTGAAGATGTGAGTGCTATCAAGGTAGTAATCGCACATCAAAGCTTGAGCAGAGAGACTAAATATGTTGACATTTTGCAGAGAGGAGTGATAGAAAATCCAAAGAGAGTCCACATAACCATTGTTACAAGAACCCAAGAAAGAAAAACCAAGGTTAAATTGATGCATGAATTTAGGGGCAAAGTTAACTTTAGGTTCAGCAGTGGAAATCAACATAGGACGATGGGTAAAAATAAAACACTTCAAAACATTAAGGGTTCCAGGGTTTGCAATCCCTTGATAGTTCCAGTAGAGAATATGCATTATTATTTACTCTTTGGGTTTGATCCCCCTTTCTTTTTATTACCAACACATTGGACTCTATTTTTCCTAGGGGAAGTGGTTTTTTTGGGAGGACAGATTTTATCCTTTATGGCCATAGGAGACTCAGGATTGGCAGTGTTACCTCTAGCCTTAATTTTAGAACTAGTCAACACACATACAATATTGATATCTGAAATTGGATTCAAAGGATCCAAGTCTGAAACTGTAGTAGCCACCAAAACAGGGGGATTTCCATCCAAAATAGAAATCCCCTAATGAAGGGTCACCGAATCAGAAGCTGGATCTGTTTTAGAGGGTTCAGAGATTGATGGATTCACATCAGCCACAACATTGGAAGGATTCTGCATGGAAACAGTGATGGAACAATCTGCAAATAGGGCAGGTTGGTTATCAGGAACAACAGACTAGACAATTGAAGAGGAAGGATTGTTTTTGGCCAATGTCTCAGAGGGAACAACACTAGGTGTTGAAGAGATAACCTACCTAATGCATTCTATCTTTTCAAAAGATCATGAGTCCTGAATATATGCAGGTGAACTGTCAGACACAGGAGAAGGAAGAGGGAGAATGAGCTGGGTTCTAGGAGATGGTCCAACCATACATTTGGTCAAGGAAGACTCACCCGTATGAGTCTGTGAAATGGGAACTAGAGGAAGATCTTCAGGAATGGATCCATGTCCCAAAATTAGGGAGGAATCAAGGTCAGATTGAGACCTAGTCAAGGGGGTATGATTAAATAGGTTATCAATATTTTTCAGTTTTTCTTTGATGGATTGATCCTGTAAATCCTGCTCCTGTTTCTCCACCTGATTAGCCCAGGTTACCCCAGGTTCTTTTGGGGTTTTAGGAATCCACTTTCCAGGTTTGACTTGAGAAGGGTCAGATTTATCAGTGGGGGGGGGACTCTATCCTTCTTATTTTTTCTAACTTCAGACCAATCATAAGGGTTATGATGATTGGGGGCTCTATGAACCAATCTATATATATGAACATAATTCCCTACAATTTTACAGAAGTCACAAAAGGAGGGCATATTTTCATATTCAAGGTCAATTACAGTCTTGTAATCTTTGGCATGAAAAGAGATAGTATTAGGAGGCTTGGTTTCAAGATTGACATCCACTAAAACCCTTGCATACATACCCAAGTCAACATTAATGGTTCTTTGATCAATTTTGAGGGGGGTACCAATGCAGGTTGCTAAATCATTCAGTATTTTAGGATGCCAAAAAAACCAGTTTAAGTTATGGAACCTAATCCAAAGTTGTGCAGACTTTCCTCTTTGTGTATTCGGATTGAAAGAAAAATCCCAATCTGAGAGTCTCATAAATCTAGGCTTCAACAATAAATTAACTATCTTCCAAACAGAATTAAGATCTTCTTGAGAGTACAGAATCATATGAAAAAAACCTTTTCCTAAGGGGATCATTTTCCAGTTTGTAATACCCCAGCAGATTGATATTCTTTGTTTCAGTTCAACATAGGACCACGGTTTGTCTCCTTTAGCATACGAGACACGTCCCATTAAAGAAAACTTACAGAGATTTTGGCGTTGTGCAATTGTATCAGGATCTGATTCAACAGAAAAACCTCCATCGTCCAGTCTCTTAATGGTCGAGCGAGATTTTTCACCTGAAAAAGAGGAAACAAGAGATCCTTTAAGAGATTCAAGGAATGAAATACCTCGCCGTGCTCCACTGATTGGAGGGTTAGATCCAGAATCCAGAAGAGCATTCCCCGGGTCTGGAACTTCCATATCCAAGCTTTTATTTTCATTTTGCTTTTGAAGAACCACCGCGAGTTCCCAATTAGGGTCGAATCCATCCATAATAGAACGAATCAAGGGGATGATGCAGAACTTTGAGAGAAATTCAGCGGACTAGGGTTCGTCGAGTTCCTCGGGACATGAAGCATTGCTCTCTTTCCCTCCAGAATATAAACATTAATTGGAAATGGACCCAAGGAATATAGCCAAGGTTTCCAAGTATAATAATCATAATGAATACATGGTATCAATGACCTTAGAAGTTCGAGCCCACTCTCAGTGATCAACCGAGATACAAGTCAAAGGGGTTATGAGTGTAATACAAGGGATGGAACCTTAACATTTCACCCTAAAACTTTATAACTGATCCTGAGGTCAATTACAAGGTAATATTATGATAGAATTGATTGGATCCCAAGGAGATAATCCAATGTGGTCCGTGTCTGAGGACATCGAGCTGAATCTAAGGAGATAATCCAAGGAATTCTAATTTCTATAGTACGTAAGTGAATAATCAATAATGATTTGAGGAATTCATGTATTAAAGACATTGACCAATCCCATGCACGGTATCTCAACTGAAAATTGCATCAATGAAATTATTGGTGTCTTATGAGTTCACCTAAGGCATTCTATGTTGGGAATCCAAGACTAGCTCAAGGCAGGCCATTCCTTTATAATGATCTAGGTATAGTATAAAAAGTAATCATTATATAATAAATATCCATGTCATTTAATAATTTAAGGATAAGATAATTATACATTCCATTTATCAGTTTAATTAATTCATTAAGGTCATTACCTTTACAAGTATCAATACAAACACATCGTAGGGGTGTTTTGGTTGAATGCAAGAATGATTGTCAAGAGTATTTAAACTAACACACCCTAAGAGGTGGTTAAAGTTGAGGTTTTCAACTTCTAATGGTTTGAAAGGGTTCTCATAGCACTTCTAGAACTAGGTTACACAACAATTTTAAAATAATAATGATTTTAGGAGCAACGTGTGGAAAGTACGATGTGCATCTCAACAAGATAATTTATAAACATCTAGACTTTTAGGGAAAATTTGTAGGCCACCCATCTTATCCCTATGGTATACTCCTCATCCAGTATTAACCTCATATTTGGACTAGAATGAGTGAAAATGGAAAACCAGAAAAACACCCTAAAAATAGATCATATTAGCTTAAATGGAAACAACACCAAAGAGGGTGAATAAAATTAAGAAAATAATCAAGAGGAGTGCTAGAATTACTTATGGGGATTCAATGTGACCAATAATGATTGAAATAGAATCCAGATGAGGAAGATCAGAAAAAACCTTGAAGAGTAAGAAGGGAGATCCCCCATAGTGCTGTTATGAAAATAATAGAGGAAAAGAAGGATAAATATATTTAAATGAAGGAGGAAAAAAAGGTAAATTCTATATTTTTAAAGGGGAACATGGTTTGGCCACATGGTTGGCTAAACTTTTAACCTACCATGAAATTACCACTACCACTAAGCCCACACCTCACATGGTTTAGGCTCACAGTTAGACAAACCAAGCACAAACCATGAGTGGTTATTTTGTAATAAATTGCAGGTTTTTCATGATCATGTAGCCCCTGGTGTATGGTTTGAAAAAGCATGCTTCACTCTCTCAAGGCCGCACTATTGAGGTGAACGATTAGTGAAAATCATGTACTAATCATGTGACTCACCCCATTTCTTTAAAAGCCTTCACTCTGGGCCCTAAACCAAGGCCAAATGCTCCCATAACCTCTATGACCCCATTGGAAACTTCTATTTAGATAAAAAAATGTTTATACTAGAATTTGAAGGATATGTACCTCAATGAAGTGCCAATATCTTACAACCTCCCCTCCTTATTTTTTTTTTCTATGAGTTTCCCTTTTGAAGGTGGTTGAGATGCATCTAAGAATAATTTCATCCACTATGCACATATATTGGACACTTTTCACCAGGTCTCTTCTAGTACACATCCATTCTAATATAGAACTAAAGGATCTTTCCTACCATAGAGAGTATTCATGCTATAATCAATGATATGAACTGAATTCTCCCAAAAAGAAGCTTCAGCCTCCGACTCAACTTCCTCATAATCAAGGACATGAAATAGGCTAGAATAATAATATGGAGCTAAGAAACATGAAAAAAATCATGCATAACCCTTTACTATTGAGGAATACTTATTTTAAATGCTACCAACATGAATCTCCAAGATATTGAAAGGCACAATGAATCTAGGTGACTGATTAGCCTACCTACGAATTTTTCAATGGACCAATCTAGGTGAGAGTCACAAGAAGACTCAATCCCCTACCTCAAACTCCAAAGGTCGGAGATGGAAATCAACATATGACTTCTTCTTAGACTGATCCATATCCATACGTTTCCTAATCAATTTTACCTACTTCTATGTCTCTTAAATGAGTCACGGTCCTAGTAATGTTACCTCTCCTACCTCTAACAAACATATGAGTGAATGACATGACCTTCCCTTAGAGTTCCTCATAAGGAACCATCTAGACAGTTGCTTGGAAACTATTATTATAATTGAACTTAGTAAATGATAAGTGATTTTCCTAAGAGCCTATAAAATCAAGAACACATGCTCGAATCATGTCCTCAAGTACCTGTATAGGATGTTCAGACTCACTGTTGATCTAAGGGTGATATGATGTACTAAAAAGTATTTGTGAACCAAGATCCTTCTCCAACCCCTTCCATAACTGAGAAGCTAGCTGAGAATCCCTATCTAATACGATGGTACGTAGAACCCCATGAATTCATATGATCACATGTAAATAAAGTATCCCAAGTTAAACCACTAATAAGGTCTCTCAAATTGGAAATAAATGGGTGACCTTCATCATCCTGCCCATGATCACCCATAAAGCATCACTGCCCCTAGGTGAATTTGGTAATTCCATCACAAAATCCATAGTGATATCATTCCATTTCCACTATAAAATGGGTAATGACTATAAGATACCTATAGTTCACTCGTGATCCAACTTCACATATTGATAGGTGGAACATCGAGTAATAAAGCATACAATCTTCTTTTTCATCCTAGACCACCAATACCGATGACATAATTCATGGTACAACTTAGTGAGTCTCATATGTAATTCACACTTAGAAGAATGATATTCATGAATCATCTCCTCTCACATGTCTGCAGGTACCCAGATACACCCATGGATATATAAGATCTCATCATCATCAATAACCCAACCAGGTGGTGGGTTCTCACTAGAAGCACTTTCCCTCAGGATTAATCCTTCAGGATCTAAAAGTTTCCTTTTCTTCACTCGATCTAGAAGTGATGAGGTCACTTCTAAAGCACCGATAAAAGGATACTCATGACACTCCCAAAATTCTAGACACATTTTAGAAATAATATTCATCAACCATCATTCACTACTAGATTCCTGAACAACTTGAGTATGAGTCATTTGGATTAGAGCATCAGTAACTGTATTGACTTTACCTAGTGTGTAAGAAAGTTCAAAGTCAAAAGGATGAAAATATTCAACCTATATCCTTGTCCAAAGGTTAAAATTTCACCGATTGAATATGTATTTGAGGATCTTATGGTCTCTATATACCATAAATATAACACCCTAAGGTTTTACAAATAAATTTATTATAGAATGCATTCAACACTGAGTCTATGCAAAACAAACACTTTGATATTTATAGGACATAGTTATAACTTGTCCATTAGATATAATGTTTTCGCTTATTTGATTTGAATTTTGAAATACTGACATACACGGTTGTGATTAGTAATATATTTAGAGTCTGATAGGATCAACTTACATTTTTGGTGAATAGTAACTTACCCTTATGAATAATAACTTACCCTTATGAATAGTAACTTACTTTTAAAATAGTAATATGACCCTTATGAATAGTAACCACACCCATGAAAGTATAAATAAAATTTAGGAACCTTATAAAAGAAATAGAATATTTTATAAATTAATAATTAAGTGTTGGTATTTTTGTTAGTATTAAATATTTAATTAAAATTTTAAATTAATAAATTAAAAAATTCATTTTTATGAAATGTATTACTAAATTAATATTTTTTTGTCCTATGATTTTAGGATAATTTTATGAGACCATAGTTAATTTTTGAATGTATTTTAAAATCAGTTTTAAATTTAAAATCTGTATTTTTCAAGTAAATAATGATTTTATTTAAAAATTAAATTTCCCTTATTTATAAAATTATTTTAAAAAAATGGATTTAATTTTTTCTACACATCAAAAAATGGTTAGGGTGAATTTTTTGGATTTTTCTAAAATACTTGAATTTTTGGTGAATAGTAAAATATGGTAATTTATGATAAATGCTAAATACATGATTTATTGAGTCATAGGTAATGTAAGGCTGATGTAAGCACACTTGGTTCGAACTCACATGCACTTATTACTATTTTATTCATAATAATCAAGACTATTCATAGTCTTGATCCAAAATAATAAAACAATGATTAAAACAATGGGAAATAATTCCTCTCCTCCACTATAAAAACCACCCTCACCCCCTCTTCCTATCACACCACTCAAGCTTTGATACTTGCTTAAGTTATGACAAATAATATTCATAATACCCTTAACCACATCCAAGACCTATTTTTCTCACAAAAATTCTAAAACCAAAGGCCTTAAGGAGGTTCTCGAGGAGGAGTATTGAAGAGGTAAACTTGTCTTCCTTCTCTTTCAATTTCTTTTACAAGTTCCATTATTTTTTTTCTCTATCCTCACCTACCCTCATCAAAATTCTATGATAATTATATTACCTTAAATTTACTGTAATTTTATTATGCTAATGTAATTTTTCATCATCATCTCTCTTTCCCCATCCTCTTATATTAAAAATGGAAACACTGTCCGAGATGTGTTAATTTATCACATTCAAGGACGATGGATTTTCAATTTCTATTACCATATTTAATTCTAGTAATTAAACCATTTTTATGGTTGAAAAAATAATAATATATGTAATATATCCTACTTAATGTTTTGGAATCATTTTTTACATATGGTATTAAATTATAAAACAAACTGAGTTCATGGTGATCGAAAAACCTCCAAATTAATCCAAGCATTTATCATTAAAATTTTATCTATTGATTCATCCTCTCCAAAAATAACAAAAAGATTTATATGATAATTTATCCTTTTGGATGATCATTAATAACTCATAACTTCAATTCTATATTTTAATTACCATTTTACACAAACTTCCATACTCTTATATAAGCGAACCGATCATGAAAACTAATGAAACGAGTACTCACAAACAATGATATTAAATCTATTAACCCATAAAAAAGACCATAAATGAACTTAATAAAATTATAATAAATAAAATACGTGTTTAATAGGTTCTTAATTAAGTTATTAATAAGTATAATTTCATATTCTAGGACCTTAATTTCAAAAATGGAAGATATTCGTACAAAAGGTAAGGATTCTCTACCCAAACCTCCATTTTCAATCGAGTTACTCTTATTCTCTACTTAGCCCAATGAAATTATTATTTATTATTATTAAATCATCATAATTTTCTATATATGTGTACCAACCAGAATTCTTCTTTCTTTTATCGGTATTTACATGTTTTAAAAGGACCATTCAAAAATTCTTCCAGATAAACAAGCCCATTTTGATGGAAATTCTCGAATTCTTACCTATTTTCAAATTCACTCTATAATATGTTTTAAGACACATTTATTTTTATAAAATCACTGATTTTATTATGAATGAACTAAATTATTTTAATTTTAGTTTTATACAATTATTTTTCCAAAATAACTCTTCTTTTCAAAGTAAAAGAGTATTTATCTCAATAATTACTCGATGATTTTATAAGAGTATTTTCACCAATTTCAATGATTATTATATTTAAATGGGCTTAATGTTTTATGATATCAACCAACATATTTTATTGAATGGTTTATGATTATTTTGAAAGTGGATGTACTATCTTGATACCATTCACCATATTACTTTGAATGGTTAGTGTTTATGTTTAATGTTTGGGGAAAGTTATTTACATTTCATATGTTAGTTTCAGTATGAATGTATATGTTGTTTATGTTTATCCTCATTCATATGAGGAATAAATTGGACTTAGTAAGTGAAATGTGGGGCCCAATATATCACCTCGATTCATTGGTAGGTCTCATGAGAAAAAACAGATTTGGACTTGGTCGAGACCTTGCCCATTTTTAGATGTGGTTTTGGCCGGGGCCTTAATCGTTTTCAGATGTCTTGGCCGAGGCCTTGATGCTATATTTTAGAATGTCTGGCATTATGAATTCACGCATTATGAAACTATATATTGATATTCCATGTGATTATTAAACTAGTATAATATCCATGGTTATGTTTTATGTCATTATTTAATCAATTTTTATTCATTTCATATTATGCTCAAGTATATTTTTAAAGGCATTCATTTTTAGTTATTCATCATACCTAGTGTTTATATTTTCTTCCACTGTATTATTTACCCTTACTGAGCATCTGATCTCACCCCTTTCACATGTTTTATTTTTCCCAGGTTGTGAATAAGTATATTATGAATGACTTGTAAGGATAATCTAGGAGATTACGTGTAATTAAAAAGAAGTTTTTATGTTGTTGTAGTTCCTTTCAAGTTGAAATGTTAAACTTATGTATGTATCTTGTTTTCAAAATCTACTAAACTATTCATTCCTTTGGGATATGACTTCCTTGTTTATATTCCAATGTAATAAGGCACCATATTTGATAAATTGGGGTTGGGTCTTTATAATAAACCATTATCCTAGAAAGTAATGTCTCTAACAGTATAAAGTATGAACAATAGCTGCTAAGTTGAGGTTGCATTTTGGGTAATTATGATCATGAGGCCACAATTGATGAGACTCACATGTTATGAATCATTCCCCTTACATAAAAATATCTCCTAGACCGACGTTTGATGTGTTACAATAAACCATGTATCCTCTTCCAAGATTAGGTAAAATCAGAATTGATGTTGAGGTAAGTCTTCCTTTCAACTCTTGAAAGGATTTATCACAAGCTTCATATCATGTAAACTTTAAAACTTTCTTGTTCAAGATTATAATTAGTGCTTAAATTCCTAAAAAATTCTGAATGAAATGTTGATAGTAACCGACTATCTCCAAGAAACTCCATATATCAAAGACATTCTTGGGATTATCCTAGGAAATAATAACTCTCGATTTCTTTGGATTCAAAGATACCCATGATTCTCATATAATGTGACATAGTAAGTTAACTTTATCAATACAAAAGTGAAATTTTGTGAGCTTATCATATAGTCGATGATCTCTTAGTGTACTCAATACAGTGTCAAAGGTGTTTGGAATGATCATTTCGAGTGTAATAATACACTAAGATATCATCCATGAAAATGACCAAAAAATCATCTAGGTGCGGGTAGAAAACATGTTCCATCAAGGTCATGAAAATAGTGGTTGAGTTTATTATACCGAACAACATAACCAAATAATTGTAAAATACATAACCACTTAAGAAAGTTTTACATGGTATATTTAAGGTCTTGAATCTCACCTGATGATAGCATAATCAAAAATCAATCTTTAATAAGACCTTAACTCCTTGGATCTAGTCAAAGATATAGTTTATATGAGGAAGTGGGTACCATATCTTTAAAGTAAGCTAATTCAACCACCAATAATCCACACACAAACTTAGGGTACTATCCACCTTCTTGAAAAAAACATAGATGAACCCCCAAGGTGAAGTAATAGGTCATATAAACCCTTTGGGTTCTAATTCCTCCAACTACCTCTTAAGTTCCTAGAGATCTATAGGATCCATTATGTATGGAGGAATAAAAACTATTTCTTATCCTAGAACAAGTTCAATGGTGAAATCCACCTCTATCTTAGGAGGTATCCCAAAAAAGTATTTGGGAAAGTCATCTATGAATTGGTCCACCGCTGAAAGAGAAATAACCTACCATACTCCTCAATCATCAAGAAAAAGACTCGTAATATGGGCTGACACTCCGCCCATCCTATGATGATTAGGTCAAACTTGATTTTCCTGGACATCCCATTCTCCCTTGTGAACATAATTATAACCCTTAGGTGATATAAAATATACCCTACAATGATAATAATAAATATGGGCTTGATAAGGCACCAACCAATCCATCCCAATAATTATGTAAAAAGTTATCATCTTGAGGACAAAAAGGTTCCAAGTGCATCTCTCTTTAAAGTTTTGGTAAAAATTTTTAAACTAGTTTATTTTCTTTTCTGGTTGAACCTTGGTTGTTTTTTAAGGGATAAATAGAGGAGTTGTTTTGAATTTATCAACTATAGAGGATTTTGCACCATGTAGCTTAGGGATACATTCTATGGAAGGTGGTTATGGTGTGGATCTCCCATATGTGGTGTAGGGTCATGGGAGGGGGAAAATATATGATATTGATAATTTTGGCATAACTATGATGTGGAAGCTGGCTGCAGTATAGGTCAGCGGGGCATTATGGTGTGGAGATGGTGGCTACTACATAAGGGCCTTAGGGAGGAAATTGGATAGTTATTCCAATTTTGACACCCCTATGGTGTAGAGACTAGTTGTGGTATAGCCACCCCTCAGGGATTTAGGGTGATACGATGTGGAGGCTTTGGCTATGCCATAGAATATACCTGAGTTTATAGGATCTATGACATTACAACCATCATGGATCTCTGACACACTTTGACCAAGGGTGGTTGCAACATGGTTCCTTAGGTTGTGTTGTATCATACCCTACCTTAGGTGGTTCTGCAGAGTGGTATATGGGGCCACATTATGGTCCTCTTTTTATCAACCCATCTATAGATTCCCCCAAACCCATATGAATCCATTTTGATCCAATATTTTCCTCTCGACCCCTAGGCACCCTGGATAGATTTTTGAAGGCTTTTATACCTGATTTTCATTGGATTAACCCTTATCCTTCCAACCTTGATGTTTCAGGCCTATAATTTGAGGGCAATCCATCCATTTTATCATTTTCTTCTTTTTCTTATCGTTCATTGGTTTCCTCTTGGAGAACCTTTGTTGATAGATTTCCTTATCATCAACAAATGGAAGGGAGAAGGAACTGAATTCTATCTTAGATGTCAGGAGGTTATCCATGCCTTATTTGTTTTTAAGGTGGGTGCTCTAGAACTTATCCTGAATTATCTATTTCATTTATTCTAGTATTATTAATATGTGTAATCAAACCGACATGCCATGTGCATGACCTAAATATTTAAATTATCCTCTATTCAATGATTTACACATGTATAGACCTTCCATTGGATCCCATTAGGTTCTTTGGGGTTGATACTGATACATGTCACCACTCGATAGGTGTGTCGACCTTTGGCCTTTCTTGAGACTTGGTTAGATTGAGATTTACACCCTATGATGTTTTAGAACTTGGATGATTGATGGATTAATATTATGATTTTTCATAGCTTATAAAATTGGTGGGATTTCTTAAGATATAATCACATAGACTAAAATTTGTTAATTATCATGCCAATGACCTTGGGGTTTTAAAAGATAAATGGAATGAGAATTGATGTAGTTATGATGATAATTGGGATCCTAATCTTATGAGGTGAAAATGGATATAAGAATAGTAATTAGATAAATTGACCACAATGGATTGTGCTGACATGTGCTTTGTCTGGTGCTCAATTATGATGTAATGATTATAGGTATTGGATCAGTTATGCTATAAATATTATAGGGATTGGCCCAATTATTCTGTAATTCTTATAGGGATTCACCCAGTTATGCTATGATTCTTATAAGGGTTATCTCGGTTATGTTATAATTCTTATAGGGATCTGCATGGTTCTTAAGTGCTTTATTTTATGGCATACACCTTGGGATGGTTATGGTTGGTTGGAATGGTTCCACAACATGCTCATAGATAATTGACATGTTTCCAAAGTAGGTTTGCCTGACCCTGCGTGTCAACCCAAAACTTGAGGGTCAGTGGATTTATTTCACATATAGTATTAATTGATTAAATGAATACCCTACTTATCTTTTTATTAAATGTACTATATATCTCAGATTGGATTTGTTTAAATATGGTGGTGTCAACCTACTAAGTTGTACTCACACGCAGTATGGGCCTCCATTTGGCACCTGAACAGATTTCATGAATGTAGGCCTAGACAAGAGCAAGAGACCCTATTGTTGATTGTTGTTTACTTAATGGGTTGGATTTTGGAGATGAGACTTACATGGTGTTTGGGACTAGGATCTAGGAGTCTTTATTTGAGTTTGATAGTATTTTTTTACTTTCATCATGTATTTTAGTTACATTTCAGATCGACATTACATGATTCTATTATTATTGAGATATTAGAGTGTTCTTTATTTTTCTATGGATGCACGTTGTTGATTACTTTGTATCCAATATTTCTGCTACTTTGTTATTATTTCTTCTATTTTTTATATTATGTTCTAGAGGGTATAACCACCCACTATATCCTTTACACCCTTGTTGATAGTCACCAACCTCTAGCATACAAGGAGGCGCGCCTGAGGTCATGTAACCAACCCAGATTGGTCCCATGAGGGAGTATCGGGTCAGGTATGTTACAAAGTGGTATCAGAGGCTTAGGTTTCTTTTATATATATTTACTATTTGGGAAAGGTATAAAATATATTAGGATGTTTTGGGACTTGGTAATGAGCTTGTGATTGGGACTAGATAACCCATGTATGAGGAAAAATCTAAGTACCTGAGGATGGGATTGTTGTTCATGTCATTCTCTTGTTATAGTTTTAATGTTATTTCACCTTGGGTGATTCACTTGTTGTATGCTGTTATAGTTTATTGAATTTTTTACTCATGGGATGGTATGACACAAGATGACTATGTACACGTCATGCTAGGCATAAAGGGATATATATTGACATGCATTGTTCATGATAGGGACATATTTAACACATATGGAATACTTTCCCATATGAACTCTAAAATTAAATACCTTACTATACTTGATAAATGAAATGGGAAGAATTTCTATGTTATGCCAATTTAACTATTAAGACAAGTACAATGGATCCTTGAGTGAATGGTTCTCTGTTTTTTAACTATTGAGGTTGATCTTATTAAGTTATTATGTTCTAAGGAGTGTGTTGGTCTATGTAGAGAAAAATTCACTACGTTGTATTCTAGGTGATCATTGGGAGAGTGGTAATCAGAACAATCCTAACATAGTTGATCCAAAACTTTATATGGATCTAGAGAATCTGATGGAAGATATGCTTCGTGATAGCTTCCTGAGAGTCATGTGATCCTTGGAGAGGGAGAATGTTCATACCACACCTGTAGTTTTTGAGATGATGAGAGAGTTATAGCTACATCCACCCACTTTCACTGGGGAGAGAGGCCCCCATTCAGTCAAGTTATAGGATGAGTTAGTTTAGACGATCTTCAAGTACCCGAGACACCTATAGATATGAGGGTGAATCTGGCTACTTATATTCTTTGAGGACCATCCAAGTGTTGGTGGGACATCCTAGAGAAAGCTGGGTAGCAAGAGGAGTTATCCTAGAATGATTTTGAGGCAAATTTTCTGAGCCACTTATATATAGAGACTTTGAGGGATGAGAAGGATCATGAGTTCATGAACTTGAAATAGGAGGGTATGTTAGTTATAGATTATGTTGGATGCTTCATGGACCTACAGTGATTTATTCCATCCTTGGTAGTTGATGAGGTCGCCAGGTTGAGGCTTTTCTAGGATAGGATTCACTATGAGATTAGGTTAGAGGTTAACATCTTTTTCCTAAGTAGTTTTGTATATGTGATGAACTGGGATATCATCATGGAAGGAAATATGAGATAGGTCCTGAGTGGTGGATAAAATATTTCAGTAGGTAAATCAGGGAGCGCTTCATTTGTAAATAGTAAGTACCACTATGATAGTTACCATTAGGGAAGTAGCAGGCAGAACAACTAGGGAAGTGGGAAGTCATCTCATATTTGTGGATCATTATAGTGATTTCAACATGGAAATGTTGTCCAAAAGCAGCCTCAGTGTCCTTACCCCAATGTAGAGTGTCATACTTATGAAAGGATGAGTCATCTTTAAATTTTTTTCTAGACCCCATAGCAGTAGAACAACAATAAGGGATCAGGATAGGAACCTGAGTCATGGAGGAACTTGACTACTCCTCAGTAGAATGGTAGCTATAGTTTCAACGAATGTTAAAGAAGAAGTAGGGGACATGGTACCCCAGTGTAGGAGAGATATTACCATTCACAGGGAACAACACTGGAGAGTTATACTGAAGCCTAGGGTAGAGGGGTGAGTTAGGTACACACTATATAGTCTACTCTGGCTAGTTTGGATGTAGGACCTTATACCTTCAGAGGTATGATTCTTGTATCATATACCCTTGTTTTCATTTTTTTGATATAGGATTATCCCATTCATTTTTATTTTATCATCTTGAAAATTGTTTGATCTTGATTATGGAGTTATCAAATGACATTATGAACATTAAAACAATATTGGGAGTACGATTGGAGGATATCAAGCATTACAAGTAGTGCTCTCCTAAAATTGGTGGTTAATATTCCTTTAGAATATTTTTGTGCTAGAAATGATATAATTTGATTTTATTCTTGGTATTGATTAACTAGTTCTATACCAATCCTCTATAAACTATTATCAGAGGAGAGTTTCCTTTCTATCTCCAGAAGGGGGCAGCTATACTCACTAGGGTGAGTGGGATCTTTAGACTGGTTGTGCAAGACCAGTTTAGTGTAGATTGGATTGCCTCATGGATCATGTAGTAAGTCTTTCTTTGGATGATTGTGGAATAAAACATGATACTTTTACTCTAGTGGTAGAATATTTTTTGGATTTATTTTTTGAAGAGTTATATTTTTTACCACTCGTGCGGGAGATTAGTTCATGATCAAGTTAATGTCAGGAGATAAACTAGTTTATATTTCACATTACAGAATGGAATCAACAAAGCTTCATGAGTTGAAAGTTCAATTGGAAGGCATGGAAGACAAATTATTCATATGGACTAGTACTTCACCATGGGTTTCTCTTATACTTTTCATTAAGAATTTTGATAGGACCTTGCACTTATGTGTGTATTATTAGAGGTTGAACCAAATGATGGTCAAGAACTAGTATCCCATTCCACACATCGATGATCTCTTTGATCATCCAAGAGGTTCCAAGATCTTCTCCAAGATTAACTTGAGGTTAGGGTACCATCAGTTGAGAGTGAGACCATCTAACATACCCAAAACTTCTTTTAAGAGTAGGTATATATTTATGATTTCATGGTGATTTCATTCGGTTTGATAAATTCACCAGTGATATTCATGGCCCCTGATGAACTGAATCTTACATCCTTTCCTGGACCCATTTGTGGTAGTTTTTGTTGAAAAAAATATTATTGTACTCCTAATCAGCGTAATGATATGCCCAATATCTTAACATCATCCTAAGTACATTTATATAGCATCATCTATACACCAAGATATCTAAATGCAACTTCTGGATAGACAGAGTGAACTTCTTGGGCCGTGTTATCTTAGAGGATGGAGTGGTATTGGACTTAGAGAAGTATACAACCATAGTATCTTGGGAGTGACCTAAGAATGTATTTGAGATTCATATTTTCATTGGTATGGTAGGATATTATTGGCGTTTCATTCGGGACTTCTCTTTTTTGGAAACATTGATGTCCGAGATGACCAAGAAAGGGGAAAAGCTTCTTTGGTCAGATTCTTGTGAGGGAGATTTCCAGGAGCTGAAGAGAAGATTGACCTCAACATCGATCCTCACTTTTCCTATACCGGGAAAAGATCATACAATTTTTTTCAACACATCTAGAGTTAGAATTAGAGTAGTTCTGATACAGGAAGATCGAGTTGTTTCTTATACCTCTAGACAGATGAGACTATATGAGTGTAATTACCCTACCGATGGTCTAGAGTTAGCTGATGTAGTACTGATAGAGCTAATATTTTCCACATTTTTTCTATGCATTTAAATTTTTTTAATCCTCCCAAATTATCAATTTTAGCTTATATGGATTAATTTTATATTTATGATGTGTTTTGAGAAAAATGGTGAAAAGTGCTTAATTCTGGATTTTTTTACAGATTTTTACGTCAAGAGTATTTTGGTCATTTATTTAAAAATATAATTCCAAATTGAGTGATTCTTTTTTTAGAATCATTATTTTATTTCCTCAAACTTTTTCTTTTATACCAGGGGTTGATTAGAGAATCAATAGGTCTTAAAAAATCAATGAAGTTGAAACATTTTCCGAGCGGACACCGTGGACCCCACCACCGTAACAAAAGCCCATCTTGGCCTACACACCTACAATGGAGATGATTAAACATAGAAAAGAACTAGGACACATTTTATCATTTCTAAAATTAATTTTAGGGTGTTTTTAAGTCATTAATATTTCCATTGGATGTTATACTTTTGGAGGAAGCTTCTTGGAACCTTCATCCAGAAAAAGTGACACTCAATAAAAAATTCATAACTCCTGAATCTAGTGGCCAAATGAGTTGAAATTTTGAGAGGACATGAGAAATACAGTGGGGAACAACTTTAATGAAGTATAAAACACATTAATTTTCAATTTAATGGGTCCAAAATGTGTCAACTTTCGAATTACAAAAATCTACCTATAAAAAGAGAGGAGCTCCTACCTCTCAAACCATTCCTTACCATCCCACACCATCCAGGGCACCAAGGAGAAGAGGCCAAGGGCCATTTAGGAATTTTTATTTATTTATTTTCCTTTTATTTTAGTTTTCATTTCCATTGTAACACATGCTTATTTTAAATTAAAGTGTTCCACCTTTCTTCTTCCACCCCTTTTCTCTTCCAATCTCAATCTAATTTTCTCTATCATCTTCTACTGTGATCTCTTTTCATTTCAGAATGGAAAGTGAATAACCTGTGGCTTGGACCTGGGGGAGGTTTCATGGTGTTCTTTATTATTGTTCTTAAATTAAAAATGTTTTAAATCTATTTGTGGTGGATGTGAGGGTATTGGACGAGTGTGGTGATCGTCCACCATGAAATTATTTTCAATTGCATTTATTTTCCATGATTAATCATTTTACCTCTATTCTCACAGGAAAACCCTTCATATGGTGGAGTTGGGGTTTCTATAAGGGATGAAACAGTGTATAGTGGAGCTGGGTCTTGTAGGAATACCATTCTCAGTTGAGGTGTTACCCTACTTGACTATTGGAGGAGGTGTGGTTTGGTGTACTAGACGAATACTAAAATCACACACTAAATAAATCAATGGAGATTAATTCATTAATGAGGTTTCACTAAATGAATTATCAAATTGAATTTTAAAAAAAAATAAATAATGAACGAACCCGTGTTATCAAACCCTAGACCAAGACCTTTCTTTCTAATCTGCATTTTGTTTGCATCAGCATTTAGATTTCAATTCTGCATTGCATTATTTTAATTACATGTTTAAAAAAAAAACCCAAAACCATTGTTTTCAATAAATATTAAAACAAAAAAATATAATTATATTAGGTTAATTAGAATTAGTGATTTAACTGACTGCAACACTCCTCAAGTGATATGACCTTGGTCAACCTCTGTGCTATATTAGGAAAATAATTTGTTTTTTCCATGGCCCATGACATTCGTGCATCAAAACTAGCACCGTTGCTAGGGATCTAAGCAGTTTTTCAGCCACCTTTTCAAAATTCACATTTTTCTAATTTTTTTAATTGTAAAAAAAATAAAAAAAATCTTTTTTCCATGATTTATTAAAATTCGAATTATTATACATGGGAAGATTACTCACAGGTACAATATCAAGAACCAAAAGTGGATTATAGAGCTCTAAATGACCAGGTGGATATGATGAATTATACTCTGTATGATTTGGGGAGTAAAATGGAAATATCATATGAATTTCTTTGTGAATTAATAGAGAAACCCAACCTTGAACTAGGAAAATAACCTGAGGTAGTGGTGCAAGAAATTTCACCACTCATCATTGAAGAACTAGAGGAGATAAATGTGGAGGTACCTGAAGACTCATTCATCCTCACTCAACCAATTCTACCCAAGATAGATGAAAAGGAGGATGAATTGACTGTTAAGCCACATGTGGGATATCAACATGAGTTGGATGAATTTTGGAATGAATGTGAAGAACTACTTGATCTCCCCAAGCCTTGAAAAGAAGAAGATCCAGCACCACTAAAAGAAGACACCGCCTAAGTGGTGGAATTTGAAGTTAAAATGAAGGAGCCTGACTACCTACCTCCATCCCCAGAGAGACTACTCCAAGAGTCACTTACCACTGAGGTAGATATTGAAGATGAACCAACATATGGAGATGATACAATCTTGAACTCAAACCCTTTTAATTTTATTGAAAATAATTTGAGTATCAGCCCTAATAGTTTTGAATTTTCAGATTCGGTCATATCGTATTATGCTCCAGAGGATGGAGATAAAAAATAATATGTACCTATTGAGGGACACTTGTATCTCCTAGAAGACATTTAATATTCACTATAGGTAGTAAAAGAATAGAAAGATAATGTTTAACAAGTAGCAACAAAGGAGGAGGAGGTTCCATACTTCATCTTATCCCCTCCATGCAAGATGTACTACTTTGAAAAGGGGGTAGATCTAGTGTAATCTATCCATAGAGTTATCCTCAACAAGAACAAAGAACTAAAAGCTGGGAAAATACACATGTGGTGGTTCAAGTCAAAGAAGCTTCATCCACCATCAAACTTTGGATAATAGATGGTATTTCCCACTGGAGGTAGTAAAAATTCAGGACCCACTTGGGGGATCATACAAAGATTTATCTTTAAATTCTTTCTATGAATTTAAATTTAACTTTCCTTTTTTATATTAGTCCAGCATGTGGACCACTCCATCTTTTCATTTTGAGATTAAATGAAATGATACTTATGATTAATTGAGTAATTTTCTTTTGTAGGATCATGATAACAAAAGGAATCCCCAAACATTAGTGGAAGAAGACTGAAGCTTTATTTCAAATGGGAGTTCAATTCTAATTTTTAACTTTTAAACTCCTTAATTTTTTTTCCAAATCATGATTTGAGATTTAAAGATAAAATTGTATGCCCGCACTTGAATTCATGTTTTACTCAACTTATCTAGGATACATCAGTTTATTAGGGATCCGGTAATGCCATGTTTTAGATTTCAATGTTAATGAGATTGAATGAGTAAAATGGAAAATTGAATGTTTAAAGTGAAGCATGTATATTGAAGTGATGACTCTTGATTTAAGGGAATTAGTTGATTTATGTAAATGAAATTTCTCTACCATTTTTCATGCTTTGAATTTCTAAAATTCATGTGAATTGATTTGTTATTATAAATCATGACTTGAGTTATTATCCAATATCATATGTCTCATTCTTTAGAGGATTTCTAGACCAAGTACTTCCTATTTATTCTTAAGTGATCTTGGGACATGTCTCCTACCATAACTTGCATTTGAACTTGTTGAAGCTATTACTGTACAAAAACCTAGTTAAAATTATTGAGGAATCTTTTGAAAATACCTTATCCTTAAATCCCACCTTTACATAAATTATTATTTTATCCCATAGAGACCATGAATGACCTTTATAGGGATGATACATGTTTCAAGCCATTTTTATCCATTCCTACACTAATATTAGTATTTTCATGATATTTTAAAGATGAAGTGTGGGGGTGAAGGGAATCATGGTGGAAGGGATGCTATACATTATAAGGTAAAAATGTGGGGGTTCTATTGTGATAATTGTAAAAGGCTGTGTAATAATTCATTGTACTTCATTTTTTCCTCTCTTTAATTAAAAAAAGAAAAAAAAATGACAAAACAAACCAAAAAAATAAAAAAATGGGTCATGATTTGGGAGAACAAAAAATCACCATTTTTCAGACTGATGATCTTCTAATCATATGTGGTTAGGTGATGTATGTGAGGTTTTATCTAATCATAACTTTTGAAAAAATAAAAAAAATAGAAAATTTATAAAAATAAAGAGAGTGCATTAATCATTCATTATGCTTTACTTTGATCATGACTTTACTTTGAGTTTTGGGGGAAGTGGGTATTGCTACTTTGAAGGGGAGAATTTCATTAAATTTTTTGATATCATGCATTGTACTTTTAAGAGATAAACCTCCTCCTTGAGCCTTAATTTTTAAAGCATCAAATCCTACCAACCTTAAGCCTCAGATTCATTTTAACCTTTATTACAAGTCCTCATGATTTTATGTGTCTTTTTTCTTTATAAAGTGGATAAAGTAGTTCATTTACAAGTCTATGAATAAGGAGTATGTTATCATGATATTAGAATAACTCTACTTGAATTTTATCATGATAGATGAGATAAAAGATTCAAAAGTGAGGTAAATCATGACTTGTAATGTTTGATAATAATGAACTGAGAAGTTTGAATGAATGAAAGAAGAAGTTCCATCATTTTTAAAAGGTGAAAAGTAAAATGCAATATTTAATTATTTCTTTGAAAATTGGTAAATTAAATTTATATTTTATGTGGAATTTGAAAATTTTATTTGACATTGAAAATTGTTTGATTTTATTTCTTTGTAATTTAAATAATGGTAACATTGGTGGCCTCAGATTTTCAATTTTGAGATTTCATGCCCAAGGACAAGCATGGGGGAATTGATAGAGCTAATATTTTCCATATTTTTTGTATGAATTTTAATTGTTTTAATCCTACCAAATTATCAATTAGAGCTTATATGGATTAATTTTATATTTATGATGTGCTTTGAGAAAAATAGTGAAAAATGCTTAATTCTGGATTTTTACAGATTTTTACATCAAGGGTATTTTGGTCATTTATTTAAAAATATAATTTCAAATTGATTGATTATTATTTTTAGAATAATTATTTTTTTCCTTTAACTTTTTCTTTTGGACTAGTAAATGATTCTAGCATCTAGATGCCTTAAAAAATCAATGAAGTTGAAACATTTTCCAAGCAGACAATATGGACCTCACAATCATAATGGAATCCCATATCATCATACACACCTCCAATGGAAGTGATTCCACATATAAAAGAATGAGGACACATTGAATAATTTCTAAAATTAATTTTAGGGAGTTTTGAAGTCATTAAGATTTCCATTAGATGTTAAAATTTTGGAGGAAGCTTCCTAGAACCTTCAAAAAAATGTAACACTCAATAAAGAATTCATAACTCCTTAATAAAGTGGCCAAATGAGCTGAAATTTTTAGAGGAGATTATAAAGAAAATTATTAACAACTTTCATGAAGGGGAAAATGTGTTAATTTTCCATTTAATGGTTCCAAAATGCAAAAAATTTCGTATTACAAAAATCTTTCTATAAAAGGAGAGGATCTCCTACCTCTCAAATAATCCCTTACCATTCCCACACCATCTAGGTAACCAAATAGAGGAGGCCAAGGGACATTTAGGAATTTTAATTTATTTATTTTCCTTTTATTTTAGTTTTTATTTCCATTATAACTCATGCTTATTTTTAATTAAAGTGTTCCACCTTTCTTCTTCCACCCCTTTTCTATTCCAATCTCAATATATTTTTTTCTCTCTCATATACCACCATGATCTCTTTTCACTTCTTAATGGAAAGTGAATAACCTATGTATTGGACCCGAGTGAGTTTTCATGGTTTTATTCATTGTTGAGCTTCAATTAAGAATGTTTTAAATCTATTTATGGTGGATGTGAGGGTATTTCACGGGTGTGGCGATCATCCACCCCGAAATTATTTTTAATTCCATTTATTTTCCATGATTAATCATTTTCCCCCTCTTATCATAAGAAAACCCTTTATACGTTGGATATGAGGTTTCTATAAGGGATGAAACAACATATGGTGGAGCCGAGTCTTGTAAGAATAACATTCTCAGTTGAGGTGTTACCCTACTTGACTAATAGAGGAGGTGTGGTTTGTTGTACTAGATGCATGCTAAAACCACACAATCAATAAATCAATAGAGAGCAATTAATTAATGAGGTTTCACTAAATGAATTGTAAAATTTAATTTAAATAACAAATAAATAATGAATGAACCCGTGTTATCAAACCCTATATCAAGACCTTTCTTTCTAATCTTAATTTTGTCTACATCAGCATTTAGATTTCAATTCAACATTGCATTATTTTAATTACATGTTTAAAAAAACCAAATCCATTGTTTTCAATAAATATTAAAAAAAATTAGATTATGTGAATTATAATTAGTGATTGAACTAACTGCAATGCTCCTTAAGTAAGACGAACCTGGTCAGCCTCTGTGCTGCATTAGAAAAATAATTTGCTTTTACCACACCCTACGAAAGGCGTGCGTCAAGTACACACCCTGAGGTGTTATAGAAACTATATATTGGGAGATAGGTTGGTGGTATACACATACCACAAGAGCCTAAAGTGCATATTTTCTCATTGAGACTTGAACCTTTGGCAAAGGAGGTGGGTCAGGTATCTATAATATTTTGACTTCGAGTTGGATTAGAAAAAAGGAAAGGTAAATTTAATTGCTAATGATTTGATCTGGAAGACATAGATAGAGGTAGTTCATGAGTCTTGTGATGAATAGCGGCTAATAACACTCTTCATAGACATGCATATTAAGGTTCAGGAGTCTCATGGATAGGTAAATCTGACTTTGATATCTATTTTACCCATGATTCTAGAACAGATCAAGACAGAGTAGTTATCTAATTTAAAGGGCTTAGCTCAGAGAGAAAATTTATATGGTGGGGATCTTCCATCAAGATGGACCCTTAACAACAATTACATTATTCATTTCTAAGGATGATTATGTGTTACTATGGGATTGTGAAAGGAGTTGATGAAGGAAGTTCATACTTCTAGATGGGTGGTATATCTGGGTATAAACAAGATATATTGTGATATATATTGATAAATATGGTGGCCAGGGATAAAAAAGGAGATAACAGAATTTGTGGTGAGATGTTTCACCTATCAGTAGGTGAAGGTCGAGCATTATAGGACTACTGGGTTGTTGTTTCCTCTACCCATTTCTGAATTGAAATTGGATGACATCACTATAGACTTCATGATGGGATTACCTAGGACACCCTACAAGAATAATGATGTATGTGTGATCATGGATAAACTAACATATATTTCCCACTTATTTTATATTAGGGAGACCTTCACCATTGATGATATGTGTAGTCTCTACATGCGAGAGATAATTCAACTACACAATGTATCGAGGAGTATCATTTCACATCTCAGTTTTGGAAGGGACTTCAGAAGGCTCTAGGATCATAGGTTCTTCTGAGTATAGACTATCATACTTAGACTGATGACCAATATGAGTAGATAATTTAGATTCTGGGGGATATATTGCAAGCCTATGTATTAGATTTTGGTTTTTCTTAGGAACAACATATTTCACTCATAGATTTGACTTATAACAACAACATTCAGGCATCAATATAAATGGATCCTTTTAAGGATTTGAATAGAAGACCTTGTCATTCACCTCTTTTCTGGATAGAGGTAGGAGATTCAATACTTGTTTGACCAAGTATCATATAGGAGACATCTGAGTAGGTTCAGTTGATTAGAAAGTGATTGGTGATCGCGTAGAGCTGGAAAAAAATATTATGCTGACTAGTGAAGATGACTTCTAGAGTTTGAGGTTGATCACCATGTTTTCTTTCAGGTGTCACCAAGGTTGGGGAAACACAGTATTAGGAAATAGGGGATTATAGTTCCAAGTTTTGTTGGGTTGTTTGATATAGTAGAAAGGGTTGGTCTATTGGCATATCATTTATTCCTTACATAGCATTATAGTGCCTTTCATGATGTGTTTCACATGCCATGACATCAGAGATATCATCCTAAACCTTCACACATGATAGATATTTATGATGTCAAGATGTATGTTGATGTGTCCTTTAAGAAGTATCTGATTCGTATTGTGGACCATAGTGAGAATAATTTTTAGGGTAAGACCATGTTAGTGCAGTGGAAACATGAATGTGTGAAGAAGATACATGGGAGTGGGGGTTTGACATGTAGACATAATGGTTAGTCTTATGTGAAAATACCCCATAATGATACATGGAGCATCTCGAAGATTACTTTTTATATGGTGTGGAGTTTGTAAGATCTACACTTTTTCTAGGTGCATCCCTCTTTAAATTTTTTGTAAACCATTTTAAACTGCTTTTTTTATTTTCTGGTTGAATCTTGGTTGCTCTGAGAGGGAGAAAGAGGGGAGTTGTGTTGAATTTCTCATCTCTAAAGGATTTTGTTTCATGGAGATCAAGATTGTTCTATAAGACTGGTGCCTATGACATGGAGCCCCTAACTATGGAGTAGGGTCCTGGGAGGAGGAAAATCCAAGCTACTTCCAATTTGGGTACAATTGCGGCATAAAATCTAGCTACAACAGAGGCTGGTGGGGCACTACAACATAGAGATTATGGTTTTGGTGTAAGGGCCTCAAATAGAAAATTAGATGGTTCTACCAATTTTGAAACCCCTACGGTGTGGAGGCTGGCTGTAGTGCATCCATCCCTTAGGTATTCAGGGTGCTATGACATGGTTTCTTCAACTACACTATAGAATATCCCCACATTTATTGGATCTATGGTGTAGAAACCATTGTGGATCTCATATGTGCTTTGATCAAGGGAGGATATAGCATGGTTCCTTAGGTTGTTCCATAACATACCATGTGCCAGGTGGTTCTACAACATAGTATATGGGGCCACACCATGGTTCTCTTTTTATCATCCTATCCATAAATACCCCCGATCCCATCCAAATATGTTTTGATCCAATCTTTTACTCTTTCCCTTAGGCACCCAGAGATATTTTCAAAGGCATTTGGACCTCTTTTTCATTGGATTCACCCCAAGTCTTCCAACCTTAGTGTTCCAAGACTATAGTTTTAAGTTAATCCCTCTATTTCTTATTATTATTCTTATTATTCATTGGTTTCCTCTTGGATAACCCTCATTGATAGATTTCTGTGTCATCAACAAAGGTAAGGTAGAAGTAACTAAAAGTTATCTTGGATATAGGGAGGTTGTTTTCACCTTATTCATTTTTGAGGTGGGTGGTCTAGAGCTTATCCCAAATTGTCTGTTTCATTTATTCTAGTACATACAGTATGTGTGATCATGCTGGAATGCCTTATGCGCAACCTAAATATTTAAATTATCCTCCATTTAATGAGTTAAACATGTATATACCTTCCATTGGACCCATCTAGGTCCTTTAGTGTTGAGATTGTGACATGTGACCACCCGATAGGTGTGCCAGCCTTTGACCTTGATCGAAACTTGGTTAGTTTAATCTTTATTCCCTATGATGTTTTGTAACTTGGATGATTGATGGATTAATATTATGATTAATCATAACTTATGAAATTGGTGGGATTTCTTAAGATAGTATCACATGGACTAAAATTGGTTAATTGGAATACTAATGACCTTAGGAGTTTAAAAGATAAATGGAATGGGAATTTATGTAGTTATGATGATAATTGGGATCCCAAACATATGAAGTGTGAATGTATAGAATAATGGTAATTGGATAAATAGACCATAATGGCTTGTGTTGACATTTTCTTGGTGCTCGGTTATGATGTAATGATTATAGGGATTTGTTAGGTTATGCTATAATTATTTTAGGGATTATCCCAATTACACTATAATGATTATAGGTCTATGCTTGGTTCTCCTATGATTTATTTTATGGGCTACACCCTATGAGGGTTATGGTTGGTTGGAATGTTTTTTCAACATGCTCATAAATAACCAGTATGGTATCGAAGTAGGTTTGGCTGACCCCAGGTTTCAACTTGGAAATCAGCGGGTCAGTGGATTTATTTCACATACAATATTAATTGATTAAATCAATACCCTATTTATCACTTTATTTCATGCATTATATATATCAGATTAGATTTTTTTAGACATGGTGGTGTTGGCCTACTGAGTTGTACTCACACCCTGGATGGGATTCTATTTGGTACCCAAACATATTTCATGGATGCAGGTTTGGACAAGGGAAAGAGACCATGTTGTTAATTATTGATTTCTTGATGGGTTGGAGCTTGGATATGGGACCAACATGGGATTTGAGATTGGGATTTAAGAGTCTTTATTTTAGTTTTCTAGTATTTTATTTTATTACTTTCAACATTTCTTTTAATTATATTTCAACATGTCATTACACGATTCTATTATTTTTGAGATATTGGAGTGTTCTTTACTCTGCCATGGATTCATGCTATTGATTACTTTGTATATATTATTTTTTACACTTTGTTATTATTTTATACTATTTTTGTACTTTTTTCTAGAAGGTATAGTCTCCCTAATATATCCCTTACACCCTCGCTACTAGTTAGAAACCTTTGGTGTATAAGGAGGTGCACCTGAGGTCATGCAACCAACCTGACTTGGTCACATGAGGGAGTATTAGGATGGGAATGTTACATACACTAGGGTTTTGTGTGACCCAAACCACTACACATATGGCATACCATGTAACTTCCAGTGTGCATGATATAACTTCCATGGCCCCCATGAAAAGTCTCAAAGTGATGCTTCATACAACTAGACGATAGACCATTTACCCTGGAAGCTATGCCACCATGCCCTATACCTTAATCTTATCTCAAATTACGCTCAATGATAAGGTTCAGATTCACTATCGCAAATATGGTAGTCAGTTAGAATATGTTCACCTAAGATCAGATATCATACCTAAGCCCATCCACAAAACATCTCTCTCTAGACAACTGGTCACCAGTAAGAGTGAAAAAAAAAAGAATTGGAGATCCATTAAACAAGATAAATAATCCATGATGGGCATAGATCCATATTTCAGATGCATGAACTCCATTTATCGATCAGATCTCATCATTTCTGGAAATAATTAATCATATAAGGTATCCTAGAAGTCCCTCCAGACCATGCCCCGATACTGATCTACCTATGTAAGGACATCCCACCATCACTTGGTAGATCCGCAAGGCATGCAAGACATGAGATTCACCCTCATTTAAAAAATCATCTCTAGATGATCAAAGATTCTAAGCATCACCTCTAACTAAGGTTTTGCATCATGAGGACCACATTCCCCCTAAAAGGTTGGTGGTTGCTGCTAATGTAATTCCATGGTCAGTGCTAGTCATGGAGCTCCCTCCAAAGACTGTACTAGATATAGTAAACCCTCTCTAAGATGAGCATCCATGCCTAGTCTGGGAACAACATGTGGTACTACAAGAGGTGATTTTGGTGTCACTATGGGTGGTTTATGTCCCACCACTTCAGGAGAATAGTTGTCACTAACTTAATCATGCTTGATCTAAGGCCACCATGGAGGCATATATCTATAATTCCAAACACACACTTTATAAAAAGATACATGGTATAATAGATTACTGGTAGTAAACAAGATAGGTTCAAGGAATTACTACAAGAGACACACTTCCCACTACCCACTTCTAAAGTTAGGTTAAGAGTTTAAGTTTTTAAGATCTAATCATAAAGGTTCAGTTACATGGGGTGTGAATTCCAAGTTATAGGGGAAAAATCTCTTTAATTATAATTAACATCCCCATTTAACAACAATAATTTCCTTTAAGAGTTAAAATTTAATAATTTAATATATAAAGTTTTAGTTATATGTACTTCAATTCCCAAGTTATAAATATTTATTATTTATAAGTTACAATTAGCATTCCATGTAACTGTAACCAGCCTTTTACATTTGGTCATGAGATGTAACAAGTCCATAGATGATGGTTTAATTATATGGATCACCATTCCCAATTTATATAGGCATAAAATTTATAAATTTCAATTAACATCCATTTAATCTCAACCAAATAAATTTTTCATCCCATATATCTAAATTTCCATGGCTTAAACATGTCATAATTAGTTAGTTAAGGCACCATCATCAAGCTATGTGTAAAAACACCATTTATGATGATACATAAACTTTAAGTAACCAATTATTTTTCTTCCTATAAGAAACATTAGAAAAATTACAAGTAGAGAAATCAAGGAACATACCATTAGAAACGGTAAATCAAGAAATGAAGTATACATGGGATATAAATCTTTATATACCTATAATGATGCATGAGGAAATGATTCCTTTCAATACCAGCCAAGGGTAAAAAAATCAATAAGATATACCATCATAAAGCATGTGATTTACCCAATGACGAGAACAATATATCTGTAAGGGGCATAATTTAGAGCAATAAATTCCTCCATTGGTAACTTGGATTCCTCCCTGAATGTGTGTGATCTATTCCCATAAATGACTTATTAACAAGTTAAAACATGTGATAGTCTCATGTTTACCAACCCCAAATAGTAAGATAAAGGAAAAGAAACCCCTTTAATACCACTTTATGATATACTGAGTTCGGTTCACTCATAAGTAATTGAACTTGAGGGCCACATGACCTCAAGAGCACCACTCCACATGCTAGAGGCTGCTGACTAGTAGTGAGGGTTTATGGTGGTATGGTGGGGAGACTATACCCTCTATATCAATGTGATTCACAGTGGAAAGTAATATTAAATAAAGTCTAAAATAATAATAAATCAGATAAAAATAATAATAATAGGGTAGTAGAGATAAAGATACAAATAATAATAAACAAACATAAAAAAAATAAATATCATATACAAGTGATGATTTCATAAAATGATACAAAATATGAGTAGGTAGACATAGTAACAAACATGAAACATAGTACCAGTCTATACAAAAGAGAAAAAAGGCCAAAAAAATATATCTCTATGATCATGTCGAGCACTATCTCATTCATCTACTCCCAAGATCCCAACCTAGAAATAAATTAAGTGTCTATAATTGGGCGCTTCCCTTTATCCTTGCCTGCATCCATGAAGTCTGTCCGAGTACCACATAATGGCCTGGACAGGGTGTGAGTAAAACTCAGTAGGCCACCACCAACAGTTTCTATAGAAGCTACATTCCATGAGATAAAATGAAATAATTTTCAGTTATAATGAAAGTAAAGTAGTAAATAAATGTAAACCATTTTGAGATCAGTCTCCTCATGGGACACTTGTTCGATCTTACCTGCTTCGACCTAAGAAGAATATATTTGATAATATGACCATGAATTGGTCTAGGATCCAAGGAATATACCCATGTAATCCAAGTATAACAATCATAAGGAATCCATGGGTGACCCATGGTATCCATGACCTTAGAAGGTCGATCCCGCTCACTATGATCAAAAGAGATGTAAGGATAAGGGGTATGAGTATAATCTAAGGGATGTACCATTGAAATTTCACCTTAAATGTTTCTAACCAAGCCTAAGTAAAAGTCCAAGGTAGTCTCAAGATAAACTTGATTGGATCTCAATAATATAATCCAGGATAGATCGTGTCTAAGGACATCAACTTGAACCCAAGGAGATAATCCAAGGCATTCTAATTTTCGAAGTATGCAAGAGAATTACTAGTGATAATCTAAGGTATTCATGTATCTAAGACATTGACCAATACCAAGTTTAGTATCTTACCTGAGAGTCACATCAATGAATCGATTAATGTCTTATGAGTTAACCCAAGACATTCCACATCACGAATCTAAGTCTAGCTCAAGGTAGACCATGCCTTTATAATGATCCATATCCAATACAAAAAGTAATAATGATATAATAAATATCCATTTCATTTAATAATTCAAGGCTAAAAGGATTATCTATTACATTTATTTGTTTAATTAATTCATTAATTCCATTCCCAAATATAAGTATAAATACAAACACATTGTAGGGGTGTTTTGGTTAAAGGTAAGAACAGTTGCAAATAATATTTAAACTAAATACCCTAATGGGTGGTTCAAGTTGAGGTTTTCAGCCTCCAACAACATAAAAGGGGTATCTTAGCACTTCTATAACTAGGTTAGACAACAATTTTAAAAGAATAATGATTTTAGGAGAAACACTCAGAAATTCTAGTGTGTGGCACAATGACAAAATTTACAAACATATAGAATTTTAGGGAAAATTTATAGACCAATAAATTTATACCTATAGTAGAATCCTCAACTAGAATCAACCTCATATTTGGACTGGAATGAGATAAAATGAAAAACCAGGAAAATTCCCTGAAAATTGGATATATTATCATTCATGGATACAACACCCAAGACAGTGAAGACAACTAATTAAAGAATCAATAGGAGTACTAGAATTATCGATGGGGATTCAACATAACTGATGACAATAAAAATAGATTCATATGAGGAAGATCCAAAAAAAACATAAAGAGGAAGAAGGGAGAGCTCCCATGGTACTACTATGAGAATGATGGAGGAAGAGAAGGATAAATAGATTTAAATAAGGGAAAAGGGTAAATTATATCTTTTTAAAGGGGTGTATGTTTTAGCCACAAGGTTGGCCAAATTGTGTGCCAACCATGCGATGCTCATTGCCCATGATCCCACACCTCACATGGTTTAGGTGAACAATTAGACAAACCATGTGTAAAATGTTCATGGTGATCCTATAATAAATTTCATGTTTTACATGGTTGTGTAGACCATAGTGCACAATTTTAAAAATTGTGCTTCACCCTCTTAAAGCTGCATGGGTAGTGTAAACCATGCGCTAACTGCGTGACTCACTCTACTTATTTTAAAACCCTTAATCTAGGACCTAAACTAAGCCTAAATGCTCTTGAAACCTCCATGAACCCATTGAGAACTTCCATTTAGATAAATAAAAAATGTTAATACTAGAATTTGAAGGATCTATACCTCAAAAAAGAACCAATATCTTAAATTGAATAGGAAGAGTGGACCATGGTTGGCCGAGAGTAAGTGGGTCAAGCCATGGGCCTTTAGGCTAGTTTAAGGGTCCACGAGCCTAGTACTTTAAGAACATTTCCTAGGACTATGATCCATGGGTCCTTTGGACCATTTAAGAGACTTTTTTCCATGTATCTCATAGTCCTTTGTGCCTCGAGGCATACGAGCTATATAATATTGTGAGTGGGTACCCAAGGCCAAGATACTTTATGCACTTTAATTACCATTACATGTTATTAATTTGATAAATACATGCGATTATTCTTAAAATAATAGTATTGATACATCTTAATCCACCTTTTATATGGTAATGTCCTTAGATTACATGCCATATAAAAATTTTATATCGGTTCCTTGCTATAATGAGAACATCAAGATACTATGATAGTAATCTTAAACATATGTTCTATGGTCTAGATTCATCATATTGATTATAAATAAATGATGTATTATTATAATGTGTTGGAGTATCATAAAAATTTAGACTTATTATCATCAAGTTTTCACTTGGTGATCTCGAGTATAAGAGATCACAAGGACTGACCCACCATGGGAACACCACATTTTTTGGGTGACATTGGGTTTTCCTGTCTATAAATAAGTGTATTGGTCTCTTGACTTGAGATAATTATCAATGTGTACCATTTGATCGCATACTTTGATACAAGGAAAAAATAATTATATTGAAGTCATGGTGAGGTAGCTTGTCTTCGGTGTGTCATTAGTGGTATGACATTGGTTGAATGATAAAGATATAATTTATCACTTCTAAGTTGAGGAAGAGATATCTCATGGTCCCAGGTTGGACAAGATGGTATAACCTTCATTAAATCCATGGTCATGGTATAATAAGGTAAATCCATATGGAAAGGTCATGAAATATATTAAACATCAAAAGGATGATGACACAAGTGTGCATCCTGCTTTATGAGATATCACGAGACAAAAAGATTATATTACACAAACTATATTCCTAGGAGATGGTTATAGCAATGAAATTACTTATCTCCTTAGGGTCCATGATGGGTTGCTATAATCCATTCTTGGTCTATGATTTGGACTCATTGATATCAAGATAAGGACCTAGAGGGTTACAAACTAAGTATATCCACAAGTTCCACCTATTCAAATGAATATGAGCTTTGGATGAAGTGGGCCCCACATGTAGGGGTCAGTTAACATCCGAGTGTGAACGATCATAATTAAAAATAATTCAATTATATTATTAAAGTTTATAATAATGATTATTGAATTTATTTATCAAGGTATTCTCAAGTTTTTTGATTATAAAAGTGAATATGAGAAGATATGTTTTTTCAAACAAACATAGTATGTTCAAGGTTCATTAATTTTACTAATGGAGTAGTGAGCCAATTTAATGGTTCATATTTTATCATGTAACATGTTAAAGTGTTACAAGTGAGTGATAAAATATTAATTACATCTATGATAATCTTAATTAAGTCATAAGTGTGCACAAGGGTCTAAAATGAATGTTATAACTTTCGAGGGACAAAAGTGAAATTTTAGAAAGTATAACCTAAGTATATAACTGAATTTTAGACTCAATAATAGTGAAATACACATTTTGGATGAATTTTTAGTGCTCCCCCTTCCATATTAAGTTATATACTAAGAAATCGAAGGGAGACCAAGGCTCGACTGATCTTGATTTCTCAATCGAGTATGTGTTCTTAAAGTGATTGAAGGGATGCCATAAAGAACTTTGATTTTGCATTATATCACCCAAGAATAAAATATTGAAAACCAAGGAGTTTTGGTTAATGTGTGGATGATATAAAGGATGCCTATCTTGGCATATTTGAGCCACAACACGCCGGTGATGAGTGAATTAATTTGATGATTTCCAACAAACAAGGAATAATTTACAGTTTCATTCAATTTTTTTTATTCACGATTAAATTTAATTTTGCATGATAATTTGAGAAATATAGGTAATTTGTTTTTTATTCAATGTTTTTAACATGAATACAAACCCAAAATTTTTAATCACATGTATTTCATGCTTCTGTTGTTCCTCGGGTTCCTTTAATTAGTATCTGAGAGAACATGAAATTATTTAGGTTGAAAAAATTCAAAAATTTAATTATTGTTTATAATATTCATAAATTGGGTTTCAATATGGTTCTAATGCAACTAACTGTGTGTCGATCTGAGTTCATATGATCAAGTTATTTCCGATCGAATATCAAAAATTTTTAGGGGTGATTTGCAATAATTTTTTCTACACACACACATATATATATTATACGGGTGATTGGTTTTAATGGTGTGTATAAGGATACCTTTTTAGGGTCACTTTATTATCTCTTAATTATATAATATAAACACAAAATAAAAAAAATCTATTCTGAGGGTCACATAAATCCACCCACATAAACTAAATGGCCACTCATGGTCACACACACACACACATATATTATGTGTTATATAATATATATATATGTGTGTGTGTGTATTTTTTGTGTGAATATATATATGCATGGCACCCCAAACTGGGATTCCCAGCCCTGACTAATCCTAAGATGGGCCAAATTATTTTGGATCCAGCATGCCTAACCTATCAAGCCCATCACAAGACATAAATTTGTATCCGGGGATCTTCTTTTGGTCCAAATAGGCCCAAAAAATTGTAGATTTTTTAAAAATTTAATTTAATTTTATATAATATAATAAAATTATTTCAGGAGGCATTAAATGTATCAATAATTGATTATAATTATTTTAATTAAAGTTAAAACATTAAAAATACCATCGAGTTGAATTTAAAAAAATTTAATTTTTCTTATGCAATATAATTGCATGTTGATTGATCATGAGTCGAGACTGAATAGTGACTATTTAGTTTATTATTTATTTAATTTAATTATTTCATTTAAGTTTTAAAAATGTAATAATTATTTCTATTTTGATGATATAGGTATCGTCCCTACCTCTTGAAATGCATAAGGGAATGTATTTCCACATTTAAGTGGTAAAATATAATTTCGCACCCTGAATTCCCCTTACCCATGTGTGATTATACATTGTAAATATTGTAGGAGTTCATGGCTACATGGTTCGAAGCTAATGATGATGTAAACCAAACAAGTGTAGTGCATGGGTGTTGCAGGTGCTTCAATTCAAGTCAATTATCAGCTTAAGAAATTACCCTAGGGTATCAGTTAATCCAATATTTACTTTGTGGATTAACCAATAGTTAATGGCTCTTGATCACATCATTATTTATTTATTTTATCATAGAATGATTTATTATTTTGTGAATGTGTATTTATTATGTGCGATCACATAGTGCAATAATAAAAAAGTTTTCATAGATAAAATGAACACATGAAGTGTGTGTTTTCTATTTAAATCATGATTAAGTTGTGAGTGAAATCACATAGAACAAGGCTATTAAATAAAAAATAATTCATTCACCGAGGTAAATTAACAAATCCCAAAAATCTAATATTAAGTCTTTAAATTCATTTCATCTCTTTAATTTGGACATAACTGAGTGTTCAAGGTGCTCTTCATTCATATTTGAGGGTGTCTCTTTATGGTTTCGAGCATATCAGAAGCGTGCAGTGGTAGATGATATATTAAAATTTCTTTTAATATTTGAGTTTCCCAAAACCATGAGAGAGGATCTTCCACATCAAATTTATAATTAATTTATTTAAAATTGGAAGAAACAAATAAATGGGATTAGGATATTTCTTCGACGTGAATGTTGGTCATCCAAAAATTCCCTTTTATATTTCCTTTGTTGCGTTGTGAGGATCCAAGGATAGAATATCTTTAGTAGTGATCCAGACATGCTCTTTTGATCTCCAAGCAATGTCAGTCGATCTCTGAGTGCTAGCACAATTAATTGATTGTTTTGTGTTATTTTTGTTGATAACTCATCCTTTGGTCTTGAAGAAATTTCTATTACATTTCTCATTATTTATAGGGATAGAGAAAGAGGACTTGAGAGAGAATTAATTATGCACAATATTTCTCTATATCAATTGCACCGATCGATTTTTTCACACAAACTACACAATAGACATAACCATCTATTTATAGAGATAGGGTTTAGGTTAAAATAATTATTTAATTGCATTTAGGACCTTAAATAATATAATAACCTTTAATAAAGCCTATGACACATTATAATAATAATAATAGTATTATTATTTTGTGGAATGCGCCAACTTGTGTAATAAAAAAATATTATTTAATCATCTTATTATTTAATTTTTGTCACCAAACACGGTATTGTTCCCTTCAAACTCTTATAGCATTTATTGAACACCCGAATAAATATTTAATTTAAATATTTCATTCATCAATAAATATTTTCATTGAATAAAACATGAATAAAATTATCCCTCAACCATGAGAATAATATCTATTAAATTAATTAAATTAAAATAGAATTTAATCGATATCATCGGTAACACTTTGTGTGTGACCTTCCTGGATTATTTCTCATTAGAATGAGGTGGGGTCAAAGATTCTTGTTTAGAAATGGGTTAAGACACCCAATAAAAATAACTTAATGTCGCAAAAATGAAAACCACATACGAACACTCACTGTGTAATATAATACCTTTGTCATAATATCTCATCAAGAAGGTTGCACATATGTGCCACCAACCTATTTGCTCGATAAATATTTCTTTGACTATATAAAATAAACATGTTGTTACACCATGGCCTTGAAATTTAATGTGATGGTTCCATTCTAGTCAAATAGACAATATATTAACCTCCATAAAATTGGAAGGGATAAATCCTTCACCAACTTATCTATTAATGACATGTCAATCATGATAAACCCAACATACCCTACTTCATTGCGAACATATTTTATCCCTATTTTCATTATAAAATCTAATCATGTGAGTCATGACATGAATTAATGATAATATTAAAGTCAAAGGACCATTACACATGCTCACAAATAAGAATATCCAATGACATCAAAACATGTAGAATTCCTACTGGTGGGTATGTTCTCATAATCTCCCATATTAGATATTATCAAGTGAAAATTTCATGAGAAGAAGCATTATCTACTTACGAATACTCACATATGATAGTCTATATACCATGTGTCCCATCATAGTACGTTATCCATCCAAAAAACATTATTTAAGAATATTATCATACCACTTCAAGATTATCATAATATCTAGGAACTGATATGACCTTTTTAATGCGATGTATACTATAGGACATTATTACATTATAGTCATGTAGAAAATTAAACAATATGTAATAAGAAGTTTTATTAATATTCAATAAATTGAATATAAATGTAATCAAAGTACAAACAGTTGGTCCTAAGACACAAACTCTAACATCTCTTACTACTGAGGAGTTTTTACAAGAGTGGTGGGCCAACTTAACTAAAGTTAGAAAAAAAGAAGTAACCCTATCTATCTTGTTGAAAATTTAGAGTAAAATCATTGAGCAATCAAAAGTAATCCTTTACAGGAGATGATACTCTACTCAATAGATCAAAGAGCCATGAGTTAATGCAGTTGTCCATCTAAAAGTATACCTTAAACTCTCAAAATTGTAGTGATTTTATAAATTGGGATATGAATAGAGGTTTAAAGATCCTTTACAATAGAATACTCAAGAGACTGAGTATTACGAATTTAGTAGTTGAGGGATACTAGGATTTGATAAAATAATAGGAGACATTTAAAATTAATGATTTGAAAATGTATAGCGGTAATGAAGATAAAGTGATAATATTATAAATTTATTTATTATAGATCAAATAAAAATCACCATCAATTAAATTTTACTTTGATCTATACTATATAAAGAAAATATCCTAACTGGTCATAACTTCCAAGAGTGGTATAAGCACTTTTGTATAGTACCACTCTATGAAAATAAGATTTATGTGATGCAATTACCACTACCTTATATGCCTCCTTAGGGAGTAAAAAAGGTGGAAAAAGATAAATAAAATAAGTATATGGATGATGTGATAGATATTCAGTGCTTCATGTTTTTATCTATGTCTAGTGAGCTATTTAAAATGCATGAGGAAAAATATGCTTTCCAAATGTGGCCTTATCTCCAAGAGTTATACCAAGATAGATTTTAATAAGAAATATATGAGACATTAAGCGCTATGTATAGATGTATTTTAGCATAAGGGAATCATGAAGTACCTCACATGATCAAGATGATTGAGTACATTAATAGACCAAAGTCCCTTGAGGTCAAACTGAATCAAGAAATAACAACTAATCTCATTATTGCCTCTTTACTACATAAGTTCTTGAATTTCACTATCAATTATAATATGAATAAAATGAAAAAGTCACTCCCATATTTATTTGATTTAGTTCTCTAAGAAGATAAGGATATGAATAATTCTAATTATTCAGTCTTTAGGGTGAGAAAGAGGATAGAAAACAAGGCTAAAGTGTCAATGGATAAGTCTGAGTCAAAGGCATTGATGCACCAACCTTCTAAGAATCTAAAGATACATAGGGAGAGAAAGGAGTAGGATATAGTCTATTGTGAATGTGTCAATAAGGCCATTGGAATAAGAATTGCACACCTTGGAAGAAGAAACAATGTGACACTTATACTTCAGGTATATTTGTCATTGAATACAATCTATTTATTTCTACAAATTAGGTATTGAATACTGTATGTGGATCACAAATTTGTATTCAAATACAAGAACCAAGTAGATTCAAGACTATTATAAAAGATGAGGTGGATCTATGAGAAACAAATGATGTAAGACTAACAAGATTAGTAGTGGGAGATTATTATCTTACTTTGCATAGTAGAATGGTTCTTGTACTAAATAATTGTTATTATATACCATCTATTACTAGAAACATAATCTCAGTGTCAATTTTAGACACTATTTTATTTTATTTTAAGTTTTTAAATAAATGATTTCTTATGTATAATGAAAACATATGTTATAGTATCAAACATATCTATAATGTATTTTATATAATTGAAAAATAAAATCTAATTTTGGAAATAAATGAAAAATCCAACAAGAATGAAACATATCCTACCCACCTATTGCACTTTAGGTTAGGTCATATAAATGATAAGTATTAAGAAAAATAAATCAAAAAAGGTATTTGGACTCTGTTGTGTTAAAAATATTGGATGTGTTTCATTCTTTTTTACAAGGTAAAATGACCAAAACACCTTTCAATGGTAAAGGAAAAAGATCCAAAGAATTTCTGGAGTTAGTTCATACTGATGTATGTGGTCCTTTTCTAGCAGAGGAAAGGGATGGTTTTTATTAATTTATTAATTTTGATGATAACTATAGTTGATATGGATATATCTACTTAATAAGGTATAAATAAATTTTTTTTAGTATGTTTAAGGAATATAAAAATGAAGTAGAAAATCAAATTGGTAAAAAGATTAAGAAATTAAACTCAGAAAGTGGAAGAGAATATCTTAACCGAACATTCATAGATCATTTAAAGTAGTGTGGGATAGTTTACTAGCTCACTCCTCCTTATTCACCTCAATGTAATGGTGTTAGTGAAATGAGGAATTAGACCCTACTTGAAATTGTCAGATCGATGACGAGTCCTGAAATTCTACCTTTATCCTTTTGGGGATATGTATTACAGACACCAGCATATACACTAAACTGAGTACCAACTAAAGTAGAATATGGGATTCCATATGAGTTACGGTATAGAAGGAATCCTAGTCTATAACACATATGTGTATGGGGATACTAGGCTTCTTTTAAGATTATACCTAGTGAAAAATTAGAATCTCATAGCACCAAATTCATCTTTATAGGTTATCCTAAGGAGATTAAAGAATATTAACTATATAACCATTCAGATAGAAATTTGATCGAAAAAAGAAATGCTACATTTCTCAAAAGGGAACACATTTCTAATGGAAATAATGGGAGAAAGATTTACTTTGATGAAGTTAATGATCTAGATACACAAAAGTTGGTACGAGAACAAACTTCACAAGAGATAGTGGGAGGGGATGAAGTTCCCAATACAAAATTACTGATTAGGTCTATTAGAGAGGTTAACTAACAAGAGAGATATTTTTTTCTTATCACTAAGTTAGGTGACACATAACTCTTTGAGGATAATAAACCTTAGACTTATAAGGAACTAATAGATGGAAATGATAATGCTAAATGACAAGAAGCTATGAATTCTGAGATAAAGTCCATATACCAAAATCAAGTTTGGATTTTGGTAGACCCACCGGCTGATGTAAAACCTATTGGGTCTAAATTGGTATTTAAGAAAAAACTGGACATGGATGTTCAAGTTATAACCTATAAGGAATGATTAGTAGCAATGGGTTTAAGGCAACATCAAGGCATCAACTATAATGAAACCTTCTTGACAATCATAATTCTGAAACCAATTAGAATATTAATTGAAATAATAGCCTTATATGATTATAAAATTTGTAAAATGGATATTAAAAATACTTTTCTAAATGGTAAACTGGTTGAAGATTTCTATATGACACAACCTAAAGGTTTTATCATTTAAAAGAGGGATAATAAAGTATACAAGCTGTAAAGATCCATTTATGGATTGAAGAAGTCATCATGATCATAAAATGTTAATTTTTATGAGGCCATAATAAAATTTGGTTTAATTAATAATGAAAGTGATCCATGTTTCTACAATAAGGTTAGTGGTAATGCCATTATTTTCCTAGTATTTTATATTGATGAAATATTGTTAATAGGAAATGAAGTGAACACCTTATAGTCAGTAAAGAATTGGTTAAATGAATGATTCTACATGAAAGACTTAGGTGAAACACCCAAAATTATAGGGATTGAGATCTATAAAGATTGATATGAGAGGATTATAGGGCTAAGTCAAAATACATATATTGATAAGGAACTAAAAATTTATAATATGGAACAATATAAGAGTGGTTTATTTTCATTGTCACATTTAATTAATCTCTCTAATAATATGTGTCTACAAATATAGGAGTATATTAAAAAAATGAGAATAACTCCTTATGCTTCAGCGGTGGGGTCTATCATAAATTCCATGCTATGTACTAGGTTTGATATTTCTTTTTCTTTAAGCATAGTGGGAAAATATAAATCCAATATAGGATAGATATATTTTCTAGATATAAAACTATCATAAAGTACTTGTGATGTATAAAGTATTTGTTCTTGATGTATGGAGGAGATGGGGAGCTAGTTGTGTGGGGATGCATTAATGCTAGCTTCCAAATAGATCAAGATGATATGAAATCATAGTCAAACTATATATTTTTCCTGAATGGTGGTGTAGTGTGTTTGAAAAGATTAAATTAGTCCATGGATAATGATTCTATAGTAGAATATGAGTATATAGCGGCTTTTGATGCAACTAAGGAAGCAATTTAGATACACATCTTTTTTTTTCTAAGCTTAGCATTATACCTAGCAATGAAGACCCGGTTATAGTTTAATTTAATATTATTACAATAGTTGTTATTTCAAAATATCCCAGGTAACACTGGAGGAAAGATCATATACTTCATAAGTTTCATCTCTTGTGGGATTTTAATCAGAGGGGTGAAGTATTAGTTAGTAAAGTATCCACAGAGGATAATGTGAAAAAATCCCTAAAAAATTTCATATCTCATTAGAAGCATGATTATTATGTAAAAGCTAGTGTGATGAAAGTTGTTATCAGTTGGATCTAGTATAAGGGTGAGTGTTGTGAGTGAGTTCGCTAGACCCAACTCCTTTATATAATTTAATTACCATTACATGTTTATAGTTTGATATATACATGTGATTATTCTTACCATAATAGTGTTTATACTTCTTCATCCACTATTTATATGGTAATTTCCTCAAATTCTGTATTGTATCAAATGGGTATAGTAGTTCCTAGCTATAAGGAGAACCTTGAGACACTATGATAGTAATTTTAAACATATATCCTATGTCTAGATACATTATACTAATGAGACACAAATTATGTATAACTGTCAGGTGATGGGGGATTATAAGAATTGATAATTATTCTCATTAAGTTCACACTTGGTAGTCTCAAGTAGATGAAATCACAGGGATCGACCTTCCAATAGGAACACCACATGTTATGGGTGTCATTTTTTTAAAGGTTGAGGTTCAATCCCTCTTCATTGAAAGCAAAAATAAATTAAAAAACCCCTTTTAAATAAGAAAAATGAACTAAAAGTCTAAAACAAGGCCCTGAATGTCCAAGGGGCAGAAAACATCATGGAAAGCATTAGTGAAAGAACTATCACCCCCCACCAGATGATGTAATAAAGAAAATAGTCAAGATGAAGTGTCTCCCCCTACTAAGAAGCTGTATCCTGCAAAAATCACTGGAGTAGCCGAGAAGCGCATCATAGAGTTAAGACACACCAGAGCAGCCAAAAAGAGAATCAAAGTGTCAAATTAGACTAGAGTAGCAAGGAAGAACATCATAGAGCCAAATCACATCAGAGTAGCCAAGAAGCACATCACGATACTAAATCATGCCAGAGTAGCACAAAAATCCAAAAGCAGAGACACAAAATGATAGAGAGAACCCATCCCACCCACAAAAATGTAGAGGGATGGCTGTATGGAAGGTGCCAACACACCTACCTCTCTTTCAAGTTTCCCACCCGACAATGCATCAAAGATCACCACAGTTCTAACCTGATGCAACAAAACATCATACCAAAAAATATGTAAAATGACATGATAGGGTGCCTATATATCCATCAAAGAATTGATAAATATAAGATGAGTGTCAGTACACTCATACCCCTTTTGGGGATTCCCACCCAACAAAACCTATAAGAAGATGTACCACACCAAATGCAATAGAGAAAAAACCAATGACGGACAAGCACACCACCCCACAAAGAAACAAATAGTCCCAAAAATAAGTGCAGAATCCAACAAATTCCATTTTGAAACAAGAACACCTGAAACATCCTCTATATTCCCCACCTTCCATCAACCAGACTAACAATCATAAGGGACAAACCCACCAACTGATTAGAACCGACTGCATCTTCCCAAGTTGGAAGAAACCGAGAAACCATCGATAACACATGGATTCAAAGACCACACACCACCACCTGTCCTCCAGGAACCACCGCTCAAGGAAAACCAAGCACACCCTAAAACCTTCATCTCTGCAAGAGGAATGCCAAAAAATCTTCCCAAAGAAAATGGCCACCATTAGGATAATGATCCGTCGATGCAAAAACACAAGTAGATCCATTCTGGTGATGCCTAAATCTGAAGCCAGATCTAAGGTTGAGGGAATCATAGCTAGTCTGCTGCTTTATCACCAAGCCTATAACACCTATAAGGCCCTAGAAAGAGACCAAGACAATCAAAAATCTTCAAACACTTCTGAAGATCCCAGATTTGACCAGATCTAATAGAGCAAGCACAACGAGGCTGAAAAAACACCATAAAAGATGGGATAAATTGAGGAGGCCTTTATAGAATAATTCTTAACAACAAGGAAGTGAGGAAACACCCTCAAATTCCCTCGATAAAGATCAACCCATGGAGTTCAAGAAAAAGAGGGATAATGGAGAAGATTTCCAAAAATCATGAAGGTGAATGGGAGAAACCCTAAAGGAGTGCATTCATGCATCCAAGATAATGAGGAGCCATTGGTTAGAATATCTTTTGGGTGTCATTAGTTGTTCATATCTACAAACATTTGTATTAGTATCTTGACTTGAGATCATTATCAATGTGTACCATTTGATCATATACTTTGATACAAGGAAAAAACCACGACGTTGAAGTTTTTTCGAGGTGGTTTGTGTTAGGTGAATCATTATTAGCATGACATTGGTTGAATGATCAAGATAGAATTTTTTACTTTCGAGTTGAGAAGAGATGTCTCATGGGACTAGGTTGAGTAGTATGATATTACCTTCATTAAATTCATGGCCATGGTACAATAAGGCAAGTATGTCTGGTGAGGTTATGAAATATATAAAGCATCAAAAGAATGATGACACAAGCATGAATCCTTATTTATGATATATCATGAGATAAAGAGATTATATTACATAGAGTGTATTAATAGGATGTAGAAATATATAAGAAATTCCTTATCAACTTAGGGGATATGATGGGTTTCTATACTCCACTCTTGGTCTGTGATTTGGACTCACTATTATCGAGATAAGGACCTAGAGGGTCACACACCAAGTTTATCCACAAGTTCCACCTATTCAGATGAATAAGAATTTAGGAAAAAGTGAGCCTCATGTGCAGGGGTCAATGAATGTCTAAGTGTGAATGATTTCAAGTAAAAATAATTCAATTATATTATTCAAGTTTATATTAATGATGATTGAATTTATTTCTAAAGTTCTTCATAACTTTTTTGTTCATAAAATTAAATATGAGAAGATATAATTTTTTGAATTAACATAATATGATCATGGTTTATTAAATTACTAAGGGAGGAGAAAGCTGAGTTAATGGTTTATATTTTATCACATAACATGTTAATCATTATAATTTAGTGATAAAATTTTCCTGACATTTATGACAAGTTTAATGAAGTCATAAGTATGCACAAGGGTATAAAATGAAGGTTATAACTTTCTAGGGACCAAAGTACAATTTTGGTAAGTATAAACTAAGTATATAAGTGAATTTTAGACTCAAGAATATCAAACTACATTATTTTTAAGAATTTAGAGTGATCCCCTCATTTTTATCAAGTTCTAGATTGAGAAACTAAATAAAGAACATTGCCTGATTGATCCTGCTTTCTCGATCAAGTCTGTGTTCTTCACGTGATCAATGGGATGTCATAAAGAACTTCAATTTACCATGATATAACCTAATAATAGATGATCAATGATCCAAGATCTTTGGTGAATTTGTTTACAATCTAGAGGATACATAGCTTGTCACATTTGACCCATGACACACTAACAGTGAGAAAATCAAATCAAAAATTTCAAATGAATAAGGTATCATTTATGATTTCATTTGTTTTTTTATTCATGATTAAATTGAATTTAACATGATCCCTTAAGAAATACATGTACGGGGTTTTTTTAGATTAAATATTTTTAACATCAATTTGAACCTAAATTTTTTAATTTTAATTTTTTAATTTTTTATGCTTCTGCTACACCCTAGGTTCCTTCATGTAATGGGTTCCCCCTCAACCTAATTAAAAATGGGTCCTTTTTCATTAATAAAAAGGGGATTTAATTCAAATAGTTAAAATATGATGGATTTGATCCCACCACCTTTAGTGAAATATTTTAAATAATAATATTCTTTTCAAAAAAAATCTCATGAACACATAGAATTTCATATATGATATGAAAACAATAGTTTGTTTGTTAAATATTCCCACTTAAAAAAATCAGTGTTATTTACCAACACAAAGGACTTTGTGTATCTTGGCATGATATTATGAGGATGATATAGTATCTAAGAAGTTAATGGGAGTATGTTTATACTTAGATAAGTTCAAGTTTAACAAATAAAGATTTATACCAATAAAAATAAAAAGTGAATACAACTTTATATCCTAAATGGGATTAGTATATATTGGTAAAAAAGTAATGAAAAAATTATATTAGTTACCAAAATGATTTCAATTGAAAATTTTTATGGAAAGTTTCCATGAATAATGATGATTATGAACTTATAAATAATTATAATTAAACATAAAAAGTTATTAACATCATAACATTCAATGTTGTGGAGTTAAGGAGTTTGAATATGTTCAAGGAGTTGAATATTAGGATTATGATTCTTAAGTATCACCATTATTCAAACTGTCTTAATTCATAAATGTTACTTGAAAATTATTTAAGTGGGTGGTTATATTATATGGACACATAATTATGTGGTATAAATTACATATAGATGTAATGAGTTTAATAAAACCTTTGAAAGTGTGGAAAACATAAGACTAATTTGGAAGTTTATCATATATGATATGTTATACAGGAACTTATGAATATTTTTGTTAAAATTATTAAAGGAGTTTAATAATGTAAATGTATAATGCTATACAAAAAGTAATATTCACTTTATAATTATTCCACATTGGTTGCATATATATATATATATCATGAAGTGAAATGATATTGACCTCTAAAAGTATGACTTTGAGTTATCCCTAACCAATGATTATCAATGAGTATTACAGGTTATGAAGAAATTTTAATTTTAGCATGAGTTGGATTCTTGTATTGAGATACAAAATATTTTTATGAGTTATAAAATGATCTTTGTACATTGGATGACCTTCCAAGTATATACCACACAGAGTGTTATAGACCATGTATTTGGTATATAAAGAGAAGATGATTTATATTTAGAGTCCCCACTACCTAAGTCTGATGAGATGCCTAATATGAGAACATTTATAATTTGATACCTTTATTATTCAAGACTTTAGGATTAGATAATTAGGGGTGGTTGGGTATGTTTCTAATCATGTCATCAGTTGGAGATTAACTAGGATGGGATTTTTCCTCTCATATGATGAGTATGTCATTTGATCCCTTGATTGAGAGAGACCGGGGGAGTGTACAATCATACCTAGATAGGACATATGATGTGATTATCAATCATATGATGGGTTTTTAATCTACTCATACATAAAGGTGGATGACATGTGATGTATACATCAACCTAGTTAGTCAATACTCAAATAATCAAGAATATGTGAGTAAGCTATATGGGATTGAAATACTCTATGTCCCATGGTCACTAGATATATTAAACAAAAGGATTATATGAAAATTAATGCTTTTATATGATGTGGATGCTGGACATAGGTATAGAGATACATGTGTTTGATGGAGATCACACTAGATCCCATTATAGCTTAAGTGACACTAATGCTTTTATAGAGTCCTCACTTTGTTTACATTTATGAATTTAGGAATTTAAATTTGTTTCCAATGGTACAAAGACTTATGGGGTCACAATTTGTGGTTAAATAGATGAGGATTGAGTTTGACTCATATACTTACTCTATTTTTTTTAAAGTTTTATCTAAAAGTAATTTTGGATTGGAATTCACAAGGTAGTACATATGGTGTGATATAAGGTGAGGTTAATGAGATTTTTCCAAAAATGTTTTTGGAAGATATCCAAAATATTTTTGTATATGATTTCAAAATTTATTGTATATTATACAATTTAAGGTGAAATGACACAAAGTCCATATAACATCTCGTTAGCTTGAATGGGTAATTTTTTCCCTTTCTTTAAGTTTTCCCTTTGGTTCAAAGTTTTTAGAGGTGTTTTTTTGGTTTTACTACAAGATGTAGAATAGGTACATGTCATGTACCTGAGGTAAACATCATGTACTAGTTTCTAGATTAAAGTCATGAAGGGGGAGGTCACATTGTGAGATTTTACACATCGTGAATGGTGGGTACACATCATATAGGGTAAACATGTTAGTTTTTAACCCGAGGCGATGGGTTTTTCATTGTAACTTATCCATCATGGACTACACATCATGAACCATGGGTATACGTCATGACCCAGCCCATGCTTAACTTTAAGTCACACATTTGGAATTTTTGCTCAGTCTATTATTTTGAGAACTCTTGGATCTCAAACCAAAACTCTCCCTAGGAATTTTCAGAGGCACTCCTCCTTCAGGATCAATTCGAATAGCTTTGGATGATCACTTCGCTTACGGTGTGATTCCTGGGTAAGAGATATCCCTTGTTCTTCGAGTTTCTATCTTTCTACTCTCTTAGTTTTTGTATGGATCATCTAGTAATTGATGAATATATTCCCCTTGGTGTTATATCTTGATTCTAGGTTGAGTTTCAAGATATAATTCACCTTCTTTCTCGTTGACAGGTGCCGTTTTAAGTGTTGTTCTTCATGAAATAGGTAGGTGGTTCTATCCTGATTTGGCCAAATTGATTACCATTGTATTACTTGATTAATTCCAACTAATGATTTAAATTCAATTTCTTCAACTTGTTTTCAATTGATTTGATAAAACTTAATTATAGTGAATTGAGATATTTGAAATGGTTTTGGCACATAAATTTGGAAAACCCCCAATTCCATTGAATTGGGGTGGGTTTATGGAAATTGACTAATTTAAATTATTGAATTTAAATTGTGGATTTGATGGAAATTTTTCTAATTAAATTATTGAATTTAATTGTGAAAGTGAATTTTAAAAAAATATGGAATTGCTTTTGAATGGATTTCAAACACATGAAAATAGATTAAAATGATTTGATAGAAACCCAGTGGTTTTATCTTGTGAAAGAGGCATGTTTTTGAATAAAACCTGTTTTGGTTTTAAATAGAAAGAAATTAAAATTTTTTAAATGGAAGAATGAGATTTATTGTATTTTAAGAAGTATTAAAATAAATTTCTCATCATGTAAGAGCACATGAAAACCTTAGGTAGTTGGTGAGTTATTTAGATACACTCTAAGTTATGACAATTTTCTAAAACAAACCTACAGTGGGTCACATCCCCGATGGGAGGGTGACGAGTCACCTCTGGCCAGTGTCAGGGGTACATGAGTATAATCATTTTTCTAAGATCACTTAGAGAGTGCAGAATCCTATAGTTGGTTAATAATATCGTAACTTTTGAAATATGACCATGTTACTCGCTTGTTTATTTATATTTGAGATATAAATATATGCCAATGTTTTTTGAACTTCTTTACATGCATTCTGATTTTATATAAACTATTTTATATAAATTTTTTACTTAATACATTGTTTTAGAAATATTTCATCTTTTTTAAAGAAAAGACCGTTCTTTAAAAGCATTTTTACATCATTTTGAAAATGTATAACATGTTTTTTTAAATATGATTTTGATTTTCCAAACCTATTTACATTAAAAATTGAATGATTTTATTTGGATAATCTATATTGGAAATCTGTTATGGAATCTTTGGTGGTATCTTAATAGGCTTAGTCTCACACCCTACTTTTTCCTTTGGGTGTTTGTAAACTTTCTTCTTCTAGGTTTGAGCAGGGGGAAAGGTTCACTTAGAGGTGGATCCAACAGCTGAACTGTGGTCTTGGCGAGTTGTGTCCTTAGGGACTTGGGCTATTTTTTTCTTCCCATTTTAGTACTAGGGTTTCAGTACTTTGGGATTTTTTGCCTTGTTGTGTTATAGTGCTTTACTCCCAGTGGAGGTTTCATTTGATACACATACTGTTCTTGTTTTCTTTTGATTCTGCATTCTTGTGGAAAAAAGCATTCCCACTTGTATGTTGTATGATTCCAGGTTCTAGTCGTTGACCTGTGGGAATCAGGAATGCCCTTCGAGCTATGTCAGGGCCAGCTCGATTATGAGGTTACTAGGGTACCTAGGCTGGTAAGCTTCTGTCTTGGAGTCAGTATGCATTTTTGAAGTCTTGTGGGGACTTAGGAGGTAGTTGCGATTAAGTTCCTAGCCAACTCTCACCATAATTATTCTTAAGTCACCAAGGGTGGTTAGGGAAAGAAATCTTGTGAATTAGTTCTAGTCTTTTACCAATTGAGATTTGGATAGAGAGAAACCCAAATATTTTTATTCCTTATATAGAGAATAATTTCTATTGTTACTCAATTTGAGCATTAATCTAATGTCTTACTTTTATCTACTGATGTTGTGTAGCATCATGCCTTTGAGAAAATGTGTGGATCAGATACAGGGAGAGGTTTCTGCTGAATCTCATCAAGAAAATACTATTGTTGATCTTAATCTAGTTGAGGTGATTGTATGCTCTGTCCAAGATCTAGGATAGGCACCACCTCCAGTCCCCGCTCAGGCTCCAGTTTTGGATCCCCAGGGGGATGTTCTTCGAAATCATTCTCAAGAGTTCATTCACCAAAATACATTAGTCTTTAATGGATCCACTGACTCTCAACATTCTTAGGAATTATTGGGCAAGATATAATGTCTATTTGAGTTCTTAGAGACACCAGAAGTGATCAGGGTGAAGTGTTCCACCTTTGTGCTAGAGGGACCAAGCAGGAGATAGTGGGACATGATGGCGACGACAGGGAAAAATGAGGCCTTAGAGTGGAAAGAATCCAAAGTTATTTTCACCAACCAGTTCTATCCAGAGTCAATGGTGTTGGATAAGGATGTAGAATTCTTCAATATGGAGCAGGCTGACAAAACTATGACTGAGTATTCAAATCACTTTGCTGAGCTAGCATAGTTTACTTATGATATTGTATCTAATGAGAGTATGAAGGATCAATGTTTTGAGTTGGTACTTAGATCAGATATCCATTTTCAGGTATTCTTGTTAAAGCTTCCCACTTATGATGATGTGCTGGATAGGGAAATGATGGTTGAGATGGACATGGATGGGAAGTCAAGGTTGATGGGAGTTCCTTTTTCTCCTAGTGGTAGTGTTGGTTCTTTCAAAGTAAAATAGAAGTGTGATGATTCTCATGATAGTTCTTGATGGTAGAGTCATTCCAGACCTCCTACAGCTCTAGGAGGAAGTTCTTTGGTTTGATATCAGTGTGAAAATCCAGGAAATTTTAGGAGGTTTTGCATTAATTCACCCAAGGAATGTAGTTCCTGTAGACGTTCAGTACATTTATAGAGGTTCTTCCATCATTTCTATACTCTACGTAGTGGGTTAGGATCATCATCTACTCTAAAAATTTTGGGTAAATCAAATGCTTCTCGTTTAAAAGGGTTCTAGACATAGGTATCTGGAACAAAGCTTTTTCACGAAGTGGAAGAGTCTCCAGAGGAAGAATACACTGGACCAGTGATTGTGAGAGGTACCATTATTATAGCATCACCATTAGTGACTGATCTTTTTGATATTGGTACATCCCACTATTTTATTTCAACCCATATTGTTAATCTTCTTAATCTTCCTATAGAGAAACACCACTGAAAAAATGGCCTATACCCACGGTTCAAAACCGTGGGTATAGCCCCCAAAACCGTGGGTATAGGCTATACCCATGGTTTTGGGAACCGTGGGCTGGAACGACATCGGTATAGGTCCCCAGACTATACCCACGGTTTTCCAAAACCGTGGGTATAGGTGTTCTGCCACCATTTCAACAAAACATTCCCAATTTGCACGGTGTCAACGACTTTTACCCACGGTTTCAAAACCGTGGGTATAGATCCTAAAATAATGCCGCATGCGGGTTTCGATCCCACGACCTCTTCGCTGCAAAGTACCACATCTAACCACTACCCTACCATCAATTATGTGTATATATATTTACATTTAGTTAAATATAGTTATATAAACCATGGGTATAGAGGGAAGAATCGTGGGTATAGGACTCCCGCAAAAAAAAAAAATCCTTCCCGCGGAAATTTTTTTTCCCGCGCACACATGGGAAACCTATACCCACGGGTTTTCAAAACCATGGGTATAGGTTTTTTATCCCAGACCTATCCCCATAGTTTTCCCCAAAACCATGGGTATAGGTCCATTTTCAAGACCTATCTCCACGGTTGTGGAAAACCATGGGGATAGACCCCCCTATACCCACGATTTTGGAAAACCGTGGGTATAGGTCTTGAAAATGGACCTATACCCACGGTTTTCCAAAACCGTGGGTATAGGGGGTACCTATCCCCATGGTTTTGGGGAAAACCATGGGGATAGGTCCATTTTCCAGTAGTGAAACTATATTGTGAAATGGATGTTACTACACCCCTTGGTAGTAAGAGAGAGTAGGGTCTCTATAGTTCTTCTTGTGTCTTATCTTTATCATATACTGATCTAGCTTGGAGTTTTCTGGTTCTTGATATATAATCTCTTGATGTCATATTCAGGATGGACTGAATCATTTCTAACAAAGACCTAATTGATTATTATCTTCAATAGGTCTACTTTACTACACCTAGTGGGATGCCTCTTGTATTTAAAGGAGAATGGGACCCAAGGTCGAGAAGAGCTAGACCTTCTTATCCAGAGTTGGGGAAAGTGATATTAGTTTTTGATTTTGATATGGAGTGAGATTCAATGGGTGGTGATCTTCCTCCAATCACCGTTGTTTTTTCTGATGTTTTTATTGAGGATTTATCTAGTCTACCACTGGTGAGAGAGATTTAGTTTTCTATTGGCTCAATGCTTGGAACTCAACCAGTCTCTATTCCCTCTTACCGAATGGAACCATCTGAACTGAAGGAGTAGAAGTCCCAGCTGAACGATCTTCTTGAGAAAGGATTTATCCGACCGAGTGTGTCACCTTGGTCAGCACTGGTTCCCTTTTCTAAGAAGGTTGGTGTATATCTTTGCCTATGTGTCAATTATAGAAAGCTCAATCAAGTTATGATAAAGAACAAATATCCATTACAATGGATTGACGATCTATTTGATCAGCTGAAATGGGTGAAGTGGTTTTCAAAGATCAAAATTCAATCGGGTTACTATCAGTTGAGGATAAAAGAATATGACATTCAGAAAACCTCCTTTCGGAGCAGGTATGACCACTATTATTACCTTGTTATTCCCGTTGGTTTGACTAATTCTCCTATAGTTTTCATGGACTTAATGAACAAGATTTTTTATAAGTATCTGGATACCTTTATAGTAGTATTTATGGATGAAATCCTTATCTACTCCAAGTCTTAGGAGGACCATGTGAAACATATTAGAATAGTTTTGAGTCTATTGAGAAATCACCACCTTTATTCTAAGATTTCAAAGTGTGATTTCTAGATTCAGGAAGTGAAATTATTGGGACACGTGGTGTCTGAACAAGGTGTATCAGTTGATCCTGAGAAGGTAAAGGATGTTATGACTTGGGAGAAACCATGAAATGTCTTCGAGATCTAAAAAATCTTGGGATTATCTGAATATTACTGAAGGTTTGTGAAAGACTTCTCAAAGCTCGATCCCCAATGAATGCTCAGAATTGGAAGGGGGTGAAGTTTTCATGGGATGATAAATGTCAGAGTTATTTTTTTGAGCTAAAACATCTGTTGACTACTGTGTCGGTGTTGACTCTTCCAGAAGTTAGACCAGGCTATGTGGTCTTTTGTGATGCATCAAGTTCAGTATTGGGCTACGTTATTATATAGGGTGATCATGTAGTAGCTTATGGATGTTGTTATCTTAGGCCACATGAGAATAATTATCCTACCCATGACTTAGAACTTGCAGTAGTGATGCACACGCTTAAGAGTTGGTAGTACTACCTTTTCAGGAAATGGTTTACGGTGTATTCAGACCACAAAATCCTGAGTTATATCTTCTCTAAAAAATATTTGAATCTTTGAAAGAGGTGTTGGGTGGGATACCTGCAGTCTTTTGACTTTAACATGTCCTATACCCCAAGGAAAGGGAATGTCATTGTAGATATTTTGAGTAGGAAACTTCCAACCCAAGCAGGGAAAGAATCCTCAGAAGAGTGGAATTTGATGGCTCTATTTGCACAATTTCATATTGGAGTTTAGGATAAAGGATATGAGGTTTCCTTGGCCAATGTTCAGTTGAAATCTACTCTTCTTAAGATGATCCTTTCGGATCAAGATCTTGATGATGAGTTATATATCATTAGAGACACTTTTTATGGTGGGGATATAGTTGTCTAGTGGTCGTTCTCAAAAGAGGGTGTTATATGCTATCGAAATTGCTTCATTGTTCCCTTAGAAGCAAGGAAGTTAGTGATGAGAGTTTTTAATAATTCCTAGTGGGATGTGCACCCAGGAACTAATAAGATGTTCTATGACATGAGGTGGAAGTTTTGGTGGCTAGGTATGAGGTGGGACATTTTTGAATTTGTCTCTCGTTACTATACGTTCCATCAAGTGAAAGTTGAGAACCAGAAACCTTCAGGTTTACTTAATTCTCTTCCAATCACTACTTGGAAGTGAGATAATATCTCTATGGACTTTGTGGTTGGGTTGCTGCGCACCCTGAGAAAGAATAATGAAACATGGGATGTGATCAACAAGATGACCAAGTAGGCTCACTTTATACCCATTAGAGATACGAACAAAGTTAAGGAGTTGGGAAATATCTATGTGAAATAGATTTTTTTCTTTCACGGAGTTCTATCTGCTATAATATTTGATAAGGATCCTCGGTTTACTTATCATTTTTGGAGAGGCCTTTAGGAGGCACTGGTATCTCAGGTCCATTTGAGCATATCCTACCATCCTTAGATGGATTGCCAGATAGAAATTTCTATAAATATTCTTGAGGATACGCTTCACACCTGTGTTCTCAACTCTTGTGGGGGCTTGGGATAATCCCTTAGGGATGGTCGAGTTTTCTTACAATAATAGTTACCAGTCCACAATCATAATGGAACCTTTTGATTCCTTATATGGAAGACCTTGTAAATCTTTGTTGTGTTGGTCAGAAGTTGGTAAAAGTTACTTGGTTGGACCAAGCTTGGTGTAAGAGAAAACAACTAAGATTCAACTGATTCATCAGAGGATGTTGATAACACAAATCCAATATAAGTCTTATACAGATCGAAGCCACAAACCTTTGGAGTTTTCAGTTGGTGATCAGGTGTTCTAGAAGGTTTCACCCCAGTTGGGTCCTCGACGACATGGGAGAAAAGGGTAGCTTTCTCCTCGATTTGTGGGACCTTTTGAGGTTGTTGAGAAGGTGGGTAAGGTTGCGTACCATTTGGAACTTCCATATTAGATGACATCAATACTGACTGAAAATTATTTTTTTCCATTTTCAAGAAAGCCTCTTTAAGGAAAAGAGGGAAACCACATTACACCGTGCGGGAGACCAAAAAACATGATGATTATACAAAATTTGAAATTCAAACCCACACCAAACCCAAGGAGACTCATTGGGTCAGCTGGGGTCGCGTCACTGCCATCCTCCATCATCACCCGCACATCTCTGATAGATACGCTGTGCATCACGTGCCTCACCACCACCTCGAGTGAGCCAACCATCCGTCAAACAATCCACCGGAGAAGAAGCCGGCACCAACTGTCGTCGATCATCACCGATGAGAACCCGAATCACAAATCCCAAAATACAAACGCATCGGAATCACATCACGAGCCAAGAAAAACAACTGTAATGATTCAACATCATAGAACCTCCATGAACACAACCAAAGAAAACTCCAAAGCCACCACCCAAACCGCTGAAGAAGACCTCAACAAACCCTCAAAGCACCCAACCACACAGGTGATAACCCTCAAAAGCTGAGAAGCCACCACGAGACAACAACGAGCTGCCAAGAACAAAACCGCGAATGCTCCAAAGAGTATGACGGCATCCGGTATTACACCTGCAGATCAGATTTAGCAGCACTATTGAGCCCATAGTACGTCTCCACAGTAAGAAAGGAGCCATGAACCATCGTAGAGGGCAAGGAGGAATCTGAAGAAAATCTACCATTGGAGGGAGGCAGCGATGGGATTAACCCTAGCGCAACAATCCCATCAAAATAACAACCAGAAGCATCCAAGGGAAAACCTTCAACCAAGAAAAAACAACACAAAAAACAAGGAAGCAAAGACCTCCCCTCCCTGGACCAGACCAGCTCCGTCGTCAGACTTCAAAGGAACACTGGCGTGTTGACCAGCCGCGCAGCACTATCGCCCCGCCGTCAAGACGACACAGATGAAGGAAACTCAAGACAAGGCAGCTGGAGAGGGAAGGAACGAGAGATCGAGGGATAAACCCTAGTTGCCTCGGCCGGAGCTTAGAGATGCCGCTCATAGGAGAGCTTCCTAGATAACATCGATACATAATGTGTTCCATATCTCACATCTAAGAAAGTATTTATCTGATCCATCTCATTTTTTGATCTGGAGTGATCTTGAGACCGAATTTGATTTATCTTTGAATAGGAAACCAGTTAGGATAGTTGATTCTAAGGCCAATGTACTTTGTTGGAGGATGATAACTTTGGTTTATGCACTATGGTAGCATGGATCTGATAGTCATAAGACATGGGAACTTGAGGCACTAATGAGAGTTTAGTGGCCTCATTTCTTTGGAATGGAATCTTCTTCATAGGCTTTCTGGGGAAATTTTTTTTTGGTTGGGGAGGTTGTAACATCCCGTTACCTTCATAAGGTAAGTTTTTTCCTTTATTTAAGTTTTCTCTTTGGTTCAAAGTTTTTAGAGGTGTTTTTCTGGGTTTACTGTAGGCTGCAGAATAGGTACACATAATGTACTGGTTATTGGATACAAGTCGTGAAGGGGGAGGTCACATTGTGAGCTTATACATGTCATGAATGGTGGGTACATATCATGTAGGGTGAAAATGTCGGTTTTTAACTTGAGGTGATGGGTTTCTCAGCATAAATTATCCATCATGGACTACACGTTGTGACCCTTGGGTACACATCGTGATCCAGCCTGCTCCCAGCTTTAAGTCACATGTTTGGAATTTTTTCTCAGTCTATTCTTTCCAAAACTCTTGTCTCTCAAACCAAAAATCTCCCTAGGTGTTTTTTAGAGGTGCCCCTACTTCCACATTGATCCGAATGGATTTGGATCATCGTTTCACTTATGGTGTGATTCCTGGGTAAGCACTCTCCCTCATTATTTGAGTTTCTCTCTTTTTCCTCTCTTGGGGTTTTGATGGATAATCTAGAAATTGATGGATCTCTACCCAGTGGTGTTATATCTTGCTTCTAGGTTGATTTTCAATATCTCCTTCACCCTTTTTCTCATTAATGATTGCTATTGTGAGTGTTATTTTTCAGGAAAAAGGTAGATGGTTCTATCTTGATTTGGATAAATTGACTACCATTGTATTTATTGATTTATTTCAACTAATAATTTAAATTAAATTAATTCAACTTATTTTGAATTTCTTTGATAAAACCCAATTCTAGTTAATTGGAAGATTTGAAATGGTTTTGGCACATAAATTTGGAAAACCCCCAATTCCATTGAATTGGGATGGGTTTGTTGAAATTGGATAATTTAAATTGTGGATTTGATAGAAATGTTTTCAATTAAATTGTTGAATTTAATTGTGAAAGTGAATTGTAAAAAAATATGGAATTGGTTTTGAATGGATTTCAAACTCATGAAAATGGCTTAAAATGATTTGATAGAAGCCTAGTGGTTTTATCTTGTTAAAGAGGCATGTTTTTTAATAAAACATATTTTTGTATTAAATGGAAAGAAATTGGAATTTTTGAAATGGAAGAATGGTATTTATTGTATTTTAACCAGTCCTAAAATAAATTTCCCATAATGTAAGAGCACATGCAAGCCTTAGGTAGTTGGTGAGTTATTTGGATACACTCTACGCTATGAAAATGTTCTAAAATAAACCTACGACATGTCACATACCTGATGGGAGGGTGATGAGTCACCTCTAGACTGTGTCAAGGGGACATGAGTATACTCATTTTTCTGAGATCACTTAGGGAGTGCGTAATGCTATATCTATTTAATATTATCGTACCTTTTGGTAGATGAATATGCATCTCGCTTGTTTATTTATATTTGAGATATAAATATATTCCAATGTTGTTTGAACTAATTTAAATGCCTACTAATTTTATATAAACTGTTTTATATAAATTTTTTACTTAATCCATTGTTTTATAAATATTCCATATTTTGTAAATAAAATAATGTTCTTTAAAAGTATATTTCTATCATTTTGAAAATGTATAAGATGTTTTGTTTAAATATGATTTTGATTTTCAAAACCTATTTACCTTGAAAATTGAAAGATTTTATTTGGATAATCTATATTTGGAATTTGTTATCGAATCTTTGGTGGTATCCTTCTGGGCTTAGTCTCACACCCTACTTTTGCCTTCAGGTGTTTGTAGACTTTATTCTTCTAGGTTCGAGTAGGGGTAAAGGGTCACTTGGAGGTGGATCCAACTGCTGAACCGTGGTCTTAGTGTGTTGTGTCCTTATGGACTTGGGCTATTTTTTTCTTCCCATTTTAGTACTTGGGTTTTAGTACTTTAGGATTTTGTGCCTTATTGTATTCTGGTACTTTACTCCCAGTGGAGTTTGTGTTTGATATACATAATGTTCTTGTTTTCTTTCACTTCTGTATTCTTGTAGCAAAAATTGTTCCCACTTATATTTTTTATAATGCTAGGTTCCAATCACCGACCAATGGGGATCATGAACACTCATAGGTCTATGTCAAGGTTGTCTCGGTTATTGGGTTACCAGAGTACCTGGGCTGGTTTGTGATAGTCCATAAGGCTTTATTACAAGTGGGACATTGAAGGAGATATTCCTTAAACCCTTAAAATCATATGATGAGTTTTGACCATATCATATGGTACAATATGAGTATATAATTGGTTACAATATATGTTATTTTAACACTAATTACTTTTCTATTTTATGTCTTATGATATGTTGATATAATAATTCACTAGTATTCATGAAATATCGAAAGTAATAAATTTAAATTTTCACCCACACTGGATATCATTGATATAGTTAATGGAGAATCACAATGCATTCATATGATGAGTGCATATTCAGTCATCGGTTACAAATGGGTTTTGTTACTGAATTAATTAAATAATATGTTTTTATAACATATTAGTTAATGCTTTATCACTTGAGGAGTTTCCTTGAGGGATTATAAAAGGAGTTAAACACCATTGAGAGTGGGTGGTTTATTCCTACCCAGGTCACTGTTGATTATACCTCTCCTCAAATCTCTCATCTTCTTTCTTCTTTTACATGAGAGAAATTGACATTCTATGTAATTAAGGAGAGTCTCACTCATGCAATGGGTGATTCACATAAACCCATGGATAATGACACACCTATTGTGGGGTGGTAAAAAAATATTATTTATATTTTTCCTAGTGCAACATTGTGGCTGGATGGGTTTCTCTCTATTTAAGAACCTTTGGATTCCAAGTCAATCACTAATTATCCTAAAAAAATTATTGTATTTTTGGTATTTTATATATATTATAACAAAATAAATATATGGGAATTTGATAATAAAATTCATGCATGAAAAAAGGTAAAGTAGAAGAACTAACAAAATCTTAGCAAGAACGAACTTGGTCCTTGGGTTGGCTACTTAGGTTCCTTAATTATCCATCATTATTGTTGGCACTAAAATTTGGGAAGAGGAAGAGCAAATGCAAAGCCTTTGGGGATGCCTCGCGAAGCTTGTTCTTGGAGCCCCATAGCACCGCGGCTGGCGCGAAGCTACATCCTTTGCGCACCCGCCACAAAGAAGGGAGGCGGGAGGCTCCGCGATTCTATTGATGTTTGAGAAGCCTCCATGAAGCAAGGAGGCAGGAGGCTCTGAGATCTGATTAAAGTTTTCAAAGCTTCCATGGAGCAAGGAGGTGGGAGGCTCTATGGTTACGACAAAGTAAAATGTAGCTTTTTAACAAGCGATCTCTACTTCGCGGTGCCTCTTGCCTATAAATACCGGACTCCCCTTGAGCCTAAAGGACAGATCCTCCAACCTTTTTTCTTCTTATATCTCAAATCGCGAAGCAATTTCCGCTTTTCGAAACATGATCTCTTTAAGGTACTTGAGCAACATGAAGAACCTTTCCCTTGTCTTAAACATAGCACCTCTTCAAAGAGGGATTCCCTTCACAGAGCCCACGTGCCATCATGAAGGAAGGGGAACCCCAAGGGGACTCGGGTCTTCATGGAGCACTTATTATTTGCGAATTATTTTTCATGCACATATAACCCACATGCTAAGGCAGGGTCACTATGCTTCACGAAGCACACTACTTCATAGTGCTGCGCTTCACAAGGCACCCTTTCTTTACAAAGAACTACTTTGCGAAAGCCTTCCACTTCGCGAAGCACCTTCCATATGAACATATTCCCTATTCCTAGGCTATGCCACTTCACTTCACAAAGCACACGAAGCCCCTCCACTACACGGAGCACTAGAGCTTCATGAGGCCTATTCCTGTTAACCCCTTTGCTCCGCACCCCCTTTTCTCGTGTGACCCTCCAGGTTTGCACGAAGTGATTTCAAAGTCCCTTGGGAGGTACTCCATGTTGCGTTGATTCGCCTCATGCTTCTTCACATAGTCACGCTAACGAATATTTCTTCTTCGCATAGCCACGCTAACGTGGGACCCTTAGTGGATCACTCCATGAAACCCCCTCATGATAGAATTTCTAATGCCTTCCCTTCCCCAAGGGAAAGCGGGTATAAGTTATGTAATTCCTAGGGGTGCAGAGTGAACCCGCCTCATCCGAGCTGCAGAAAGTTAAACTGCCAAGCACCATCTTCCTCAGCACATGATGTTAAATTGTGACCTCACCCCATGCACTCTACATGGGGCTCCCCATCTCGAACATTCTCTATGCCCATTTTCCTCACATGGAATGAGATCCTTTTTGCTGGAGCGATGCCTATTCATGGGAAAGGGAAACCATCTTGGTGTAAGACCCTAGCCTTTCTTATGGGAGGTAGTGTCCATGCTTCCCCTCCTCTCTTCTTCAGTGCCAAAAACCAGAGGGGGGGGGGTATGGGCACTAGAACCCTCCTATCTTCCATGTCAAATCCCTTTGGGATTCATCACCACTTGGGACTCAATCATAGAGTAAGCCCCAAACTCCATATCCCTAGGCTTCTAACCACACATAAGCCCCTGTTTCCTCTTTGGTTGGCTTCCTTTCATAATCCCCACTCCACTTCCCACATATGCACCTTTTGTGATGTGATCTATAGGTCTTTGCTGCCTCTTGTTTCTCACACCGAGCATGACTCACGTGGGCTTAGAGTAAGCACCAACCATGGAATCCTTCTTGGTCAGCCTTAGAGTGTAAGTTCCAAAAATCTTCTGAACTATGTGGACTTTGATCCTTGCCAAGAAAAGGTACGTAGGAATCCTCTTTGAGGTTCAATACCAACACCTACTTGGTCCAGACCCCTTCACATCGGTTCACTAAACACCAACCTGAACTACGTGTAATTTGATCCTTGATAAGGTAAGGTACGTAGGAAGCCTCCCTGAGGTTCAAGACCAACACCCATTGGTCCCAACCACTCTACATTGGTCCACCCCCATCCTGCATGATGTTAAAATGTATTCCCCTTTTCTTCCCACAAGACATTAAACTATACCCATTCGAACTACGTGGGTTTTGATCCTTGTCTCTTAGACAAGGTACGTAAGAATCCCCCTTAAGCTCCAACCCCAATCAGCAGTAAGCCGTTGTGTACCCCATCCAGTGGTAAGCCATTGTGTACCCCATCCAACGGTAAGACATTGTAGTCTGCAATCGACAGTAAGCCATTGTAGTCCCCTTTACTGGGACCACATCTCTGGTCCTCCTCTTTGGCGTCAAACCAACCCAGGCTACTAACCACATGTAATCCCCAGTATATCATCGGGTTGTTGTCCTATGTGTACACCCTGATTCTATGCCTCCCATATTGAACTATGTGGACTTTGATTCCCTATCACGAGGGTACATAGGAAGCCTCCTTGAGTTTCAATCCCATCACCCATGTCTCATCCTGGTCTCTCCCTTGAGCATATGCATTTTGGGAAGGTCATGCCCCAACCCAGAGGTTCCACTTCCTCCAGGTTCCATCCATACGGGTTGCCTCCTTAGGTGTCCCATCGCCTCACCGAACTTTGTGGACTTTGATTCTCTACCACGAGGATACATAGGAAGTATCTTCGAGGATCAATACCAACTTCACCGTTGCCCTCACGTCAGCTCCATTTCTCTCTCCATTCAACAATCCACGTCCATCCTGATTCCTACCCAGGCCGCCACATCCTGGTAAAATCATGTCACCCACTTTCTCGCTGCTCCCATCATCAGTGTTCTGTCCAGGGGTCGCACCCATCTAATCCACTCCAGTAAGTGTTTTGATCAGTCCGATCCGTCTCCGTTAGATGTTAAAATCGTGGAATACCCTATGTTAGACATGGGAAGATGAAGAAAACCCCAAAGTCATGCCTATGGAATATAATTCCCCGCATTCGATGTGGGATTCCTCAGGATTCCGTGCCCTCAAGAAGCCCTATCATAAGGGAAAAAAACCCAGACGTGCTAGTGTTATAGCATCCAGACATGCCAGTGATGTCCAATGTGACTAATCCCATGACCGGAGGTTACTTCCCTAACCGAACCCCTTGGAATGTCCTGATAGTAGTGTAATTAACCAGCATCCATAAAGATATGGCACTGGGAAGAGTTTCACAAACAACATCTTAATCTATGAGGGAGACCCGGACTAGGTAACAAGTTCCTAGGATGAATCCACGGAAAGAGGAATCGACATCCCATCATCCTATTTCGATCAAGGATAAAACGTCCCTGAATAAGTGATGGATGCCACCTGCCTTTGAAAATTAAGAATGCGAGACAACACAAGCAGCGCGTCCTCTGAAACAGACAGATGCGCGCGCCCCGACAAAAGCGTTGGAAACAGAAATGGTGATCCCGATGTGAAATTATTCTCCTCAATGTGAAGATTAGTAGCATTCGAGACATCATTGGACTAACGTGTCACCAAATCCAGTTATCTGGTGCTAGGTACCACCAAGAAAATAGTGGGCTTGGTGTGAAACTCACCAGAAGTCAGGGCAGTTAGAATGTTGGACATCTCGATCTACGGTGTTGTCAGCGTGGATCCTTCTTACTAGCCATGGAAGACTGAATGGAACTGGGTAACTAGGCGTTGATTTCCTTATTTCGGCACTAATGGTTTAATCTCCCTGCCTTCTAGGACCCAAGCTGTCGTATTGGGAAACCGATCACCACCCACTTACCGATGTAGGGGTAGGGGAAACGTCATCACGACAATCCTGCATGGCCTCATTTCCCCCATGGCAGCCTCTATGTCCACATCTATTGGGCTCTTACGCCACATCTCTCCATCTGAGTTCGTTCAGTGAATGGTGATAAATGACCTCATCCGCCGATATGAGGGGGAGGGGATTATCCCGACTCAGGATATGGCCTACCAGGATTTAGAGGCATCTGCTCCTCGTTGCCACCACCTCCCCCAAGGGTCGCGTAGGGAGCCACTGCTCCCCACTCTGATGAACAACCGTTTTAGGAGCCTCTCCCAAGAACACTTCAATGAAACCCTCCCCTACACCGATGAGGTGGGGGTGTTTGGGTTAGCTCAGCCGGGATCCCATTCCAGGGGCTCCCAAGGAGGGCCCCCACTAGGCCGCGCCAACACTGCCACCTAGACCCATGGGTTGAAAAGTAGGTAAGATATGTGCCTGCACCGCCGGCCCCAGTTCGGATGACCCGACGCAAGCTTCGGGTGCAGGATGAGGAGGATGCCCACCAAGGGGCATCAACGTCAATGACTACCATGGCTCATGCCACCACAGATGTATAACATTAGTTCCCTATCTATTTAGAGCAGGGACATGCAGACGCCCGACCCAGATCGAGGCCCCAACCGCCCCACGGGTAGGCTGGGTCGACACTCCTAGTTGTCGATGTAGGGAGTGCCCACTGCGGAACGACCTGCGGAAACGACACCCAATATGGAGGTACTCCCCATACCGCCACCATTGAAAATGTGGGTCCTCCCTACTTCCAAGCTCGGCATGAAGGTCTGCCCCAAGCCACCTTCAATCCGAACGAGGGTTCTCCCCATGATAGTGAAACTTAGTATGGAAGCCTCTTCCACACTCATGACATCGAGTATGGAGTCATTCCTCCTGCCACATGCCATCGGTGTGGAGATGTTACACATCTAGTCAATCTCCACCATGGGGGCCTTCCCCATGTCCTTACAACAACAGGTGAAGGTCCTCCTTGCCCCATCAATCAGAGGAGTGAAGGTCAACCTTGCTTCATCAGCACCCAGCACAGAGGTCCTACCCATGTTCGGCTTGATCAGTATGAGGACCCTCCTTACACTAACAATGATAGGGGAAATAAGTATGGAGGTCCTACCCATGATCCTACTAGCTCTGACGGAGGTCCTAACCACTCCAGCACTTTCCATAGAAATTACCTCCGCACATTGGCCAGTAGACACAGAGGTCCTCCCCATGTTCCCTTTGACATCTATCCAGGTGCTCCTCACACCCCAACTCACTCAGGAAGAAGTCCTCTCCACCCCAGAACCAGCTCAGCCGAAGGACCTCCTTGATCTAGAAATCTACCCTGTCCCGAAGAACCATCCTAGGGTAGGAAGGCAGGTTATCGTCTCCATAAAAAGAATTTTGGGAAGATTTAGACCGAGATTAAACCTGTATACTTCTTAGATTCTGAGGCGGAATATAACTCAGAAATAGAATCCTCACCTTGATCCTATGTGTCAATGGTCAGGGCAAGAACGAGGTGCATCATCCTCATACTTCTAGAATGCGAGGTCCACTAGATTCCTTCCTCCCTATGCAGATACATCTAGGAGGATGAATATTTAGTGTCTTTCTAGGGTCCAGCAGTGCAATCGCTACCATCATCACCAGGAGCACTCTCTACCTTGAACAGACATCATAGAGAGTTATTCTGGGGACCAATGGAGAATGAGCAACAACATGGTCCACCGCCAGCAACCATAGTCCCTGCGCCAGAAATTGCGGTCACCATCCAATCTTATTGTGATGTGGTGGCCAAGTCACTGCACTATTTGAAGGATAGACCGATATGTGGCAGTTTGTCAGCCTAATCACCATATTCTCCACCAGCTAGCCTACCATCTCAGCGGTCTACTTCAGTACCGCTACCAGTTCCCCAGCCGCCTCCAGTTGATGAGTGGGGAAACCAAGGGCCAGACCCCGAATCTGAGCTGAGGAGCTTGTGGGGAATTCTTGCGACAGACCATTTCCCGGAGATGTTTTGGCTAGTCACAACACCAAACTCCAGTGCACCAGAATCTCTCACCTAGGAGGAATTTGGATGCTTTTGCTATACCCTCTGGGCAATGCATTTCCATCTTCATCATCGACGAGTGGACAACCCTAAGAGCCAGGTGCACTTCAAGGACATTAGACAACAATTCCGTTTGGTTGATTTGGACGCACTCCCCGTGGCCCAGTGTCCTGAGTCACCAGGTATCTATAAGACCCTCCAACAACGATGCGTCCAGAGCTTTAAAGTGCTCTGCAGGATTATCAAGGAGGCTTCCCCCCACGTGAAAATCCGTGGCTGGGGGCAGTATTCTTCCCTCCACTTCAGTTCTATCCAGTGCCAGCCTGACTTGCCAGGAGAAATCGAGGATATGCCTCCAAGAAGAGCCATGGTTAACATGGATGATATATCTAAGAAAGAGATGGAGACAGAACTCCTTGGGGAAAACTTACCCCTGGGGGAGTGACAAAACTTTTGGACCCATCAGGAAGGGTTACTTTCTAGTAGAGAAATCTAACGGATCTCCCCACACCCACCGAGGAATTGTTCCTCATCTGAAATCTCAACAAGGGTAAGGAGAACCTTGGATTCGTCAAACCCTCCAACCCGTCTGACTCAGTACAAAAGAAGAAGGATGATCCTGAGAAAGCCGCATTGTGTTAACATCTCGCGGGGCATAAGAAGATGGTCGATGACCTCCTTGCTGAGTGTGCCGCAGAGCGACGTCCAGACTATGGTGATCCTCGGCCGGGGAAGTAGAGGCAGACAAAAATTCCCCTAGGTGAATTTACTTCAGGTGAACCTAACCATCCTACCCACACAGACAGGGTAGAGGCTAGAACTTACAACAAGAGGGAATGGTATGTGTCTCTAAATCCATTGGAGCAGTGGGATAATCCCTGGGACCCATCTCAGATTCCCCCAACTCCTCCGCAGGTCATCCCACTAGCCGTTCCATGAGCTGCTGGGCCTGCTTATCATGTTGAAGAACCTACCAATGCACTGGTGGTCAGATATCCCCTTCAAGACAGGAATCCCCGCCCAGATGATCCCATGACAGCACTCATTGTCCACCTCAAGGCATTAGAAATGCGACAGGTGGCCATCCCTCTTGATGGAAATCCATATCCAGCATGGGTGGATGATATGTCAGCACCCCCAGGTTTCATAAATTCCACCTTCTACCCCTTTAATGATATGGGTGACCCGTTGAAGCATCTGGACCACTTAATTTCAAGGTGCAGACCCATGTTGGGAACTCCAGCACAATAGGAGGCAACCAAACTCCGATGCTTCGTGCAGACATTGGAAGGACATGCATTTGTCTGGTACAACCAGCTACCCATTGAGTCAGTAGTCGGCTGGGAAGATCTTCTTAGGAAATCTCTTTACCAGTTCAGTTCCACCACTCAAAAGACAAGTATTTTGGACCTCTTAAAGTGTAAATAGAGGCCTGACAAGCGTGTCGCGGACTTTTTCACTCAGTGGAAAGGGCTCACATACTCTCTTGACATGCCAATGACTCAGGAACAACTACTGACAATGTGTGTGAGGAATTTCAAGATGGAAATGGTCCCCTATCTGATCACACAGAATTATCTTGGGGGATTCCAAGACTTCTCTGATAAGGCCCAGCACATAGAGGAATCCTTACAGCTGGCCAAGCAGGCACGCCCGTTGCCTTCTGTGATTCCCTCAAGAAGGGCCTATAAAAATGATCCCACCATAGTGTCACAAATAGAGTCCCCCATGCAACTGGGTTTATTACTGATGGATCCACCTCTACAGCCTCGCAGATTCCCGCCGCCATAGGCTTAGCCTTTGGCCCAGCAGTTCCCACCACAGAATCGGCAGGCACCCCCACGTAATGCGCCACCACCGCCCAGGTGAGATAATCAGGTCCCACCTCCTCGCTAGGTTCCTCCAACCCCTCTCCAGGGCAAGGATCCTAGAGCCCCTTTCCTGGATAGGAGAAACTAGGCCTATCATTCAATGAGGCTCAGGTCCTCGATTATTTCCATAGTGCCTTAGAATAGGGGATTGTACGGTTACCCGAATACAGGAGACCAAAAGAGGAAGATCTCACTAATCATCCCAACTACTGCCCCTATCACCAGATCCTGGGGCACAACCTCAAACAATTCTATGTGTTTAAGGACTAGCTTCAAGATGAGGTTGATAACAATGTAGTTAGGTTATGCCTAGCTCCAGCACATGTGGCATGTGTGTTTGTGAAGCCCGATAACAACAGTGACAATGAAGGTGAGTGGAATTTGGTTTATAACTTCAGATCCTAGAAGTATGATGACTGGATGGCTCATAAAACAGTCTCCCATGCCCATGGTATTATCCTTACATGCTTGAATTGACTAGATCCTTCAAAAGCTGCAAATTCTACTTCTGCATCATCATCTCAGCCGTCCCCTTCTCATATGAGCAAGCATCGGTGGCACAAGGGAAAATAAAGTCCCCCAATAATGACATCATCATTCCGTAATCTCAGTGAATTCATGCCCCCAGAGATAGTGATTCCCCCCATAATCTGTCCAGTAGTGTATGATTATTCAAGTGATAGTCAAGGGTATTCCTCGGTTAACACTGTAGAGCCGGTAAACCCCTACATTATTTCTGATGGCAAGGAGCACCAGGCGGATTCTCCCAATGTTCCCAGCCATCGCTAGTGTTAATGAAGACATGGAAATATGGGTCATCAAAGTTCCTTAGTCAGTACTTTCATCAAGGATGTGAATGCCACCAAAAATAGAAAGCAGGCCCAATGCAGAGCTTAGCATGCCTATCCTTCTCATCTGGTGTCATCAAGCCCGCCTTCATTGCCGTTTATGATAATTGATCAGGTAGATCCACCTCGACCGCACTGTGATCAGACGCACTCTACTATGGACCGGTCTCAGTCATCTAGACCTCATCTAGTGGTCACTCCACAAGCTTCGACTAGTGAGAAACATGATATTTCCAACACCAGTCAGCCGCCGGTCCAGTCGGCAAGGCCCACCATACCTCCTGTCATAGAGAGACCTCCTATAAGCAGAAGCTCATGCCTGGCATAGAAGAATGATGTCCTCAAACATCTTTCCAGCATTCCAGTAAGGCTCTCCATCCTTGAGGCCCTTCTTCTGTCAGCAGATATACGTGAATCCCTCACCGAGGCTTTAAGAATCCCCCTCTAGTTTGATATGGAGGTAGAAACCACATAAGCCTTCCATGCTGAGGTGGTCGAGCATGATGAGTACCAGGCCATCATATTGTTATCTGGAGAAGATAAAGGATCTCCTTTATAGGGGCACATTCTCCCACTGTACATCATCAGACATTTTAATGGCATGTAGTTTTGTTTCTATCTTGTTGACACAGGCTCTGGGATCAACCTAATCCCAACCCAGACATTGCGAAGACTGGGGTTTTTCAAGGATGATCTAAATCCCTATGACCTAAAAATACAAGGTTATAATAGGACGGAACAAACACCGATTAGAAAAATTTGACTAAAGACCCAGTTTGGTGGTCTGGTAGCTAGTACCGAGTTCATGGTTCTCTCCCAGGACACCGCCTACAATGCGTTGATGGGCAGGCCATGGCTCCACCTGCATGCGGAGGTCCCTTAATTGTACCACCAGTGCCTCAAGTACTCCCTTAATGGTCGAGTGGGCATACTCCAAGGTGATGCGTCTCCCTTTGCCTCTTGTAAAGCCCGCTACCTAGATGCCAACTATTATAAGAGCAAAGACAAGTAGATCCAGGCTAATGAGGTTGAGCATGATATGGTTGCGACTGACCTGTGGACAGATCTAGATGATGCCTACATATTTCCAATCCACCTATTGGAGGCTACAACCTTAGACATGGTACAATGATTTGTTGTTTCTAGAATGAGGGGGGAGCACATTCTCAAGTCTAAGAAATACTGGAAGATCACCTCATACTCCTACATTAATCAAGATCAGGTGGTCCCGAAGCTCCCTACCCCCATAAGGTATCAAGATTTCTGCCCCATGGAAATAGCAATATGCCATAATTTCTTATTTCAATGGACTGGTTAGATCGGATCAACAACCTTCATCGCTATAGTTTCGGCAGCACAGGAGTCCCCCGATGCATTGTCCACTGCCACTCAGGCTGGTACTGGTCTCCCATTGGGATCTATTGACCCAGAGAAAACTTTTACCACTAAGGATCCCTCCTCCATAAGTGAAGAAGATGATTTAGAGGATGATCCTCCCACTTTTTAAGAGGGCGTCTCCACCACGGTCGATGAATTGGTACAGGTGAACCTCGGTAGTAAGGCAGATCCGAAACCCACATTGATTAGTGCCACTATGCCTCTTGAGGAGAAAAAAAATTATGTGGACTTTCTGAAGCAGCACCATGAAGTATTCTCCTAGAGTTATAAAGAGATTCCAAGACTAGATCCTTAGGTATATGTCCACTGCCTTGGTCTCCCAGCAAATCACTGCATGTTTAAGTAGCCTCCTAGAAAGATGAACCCTTCTCACAGTGCTATGGTCAAGGCAGAAGTTGATAAGCTCATAAAAGACAAATTTATTAAGGAGGTCCAGTTCCCTAGATTACTATCCAAAATTGTGCCAGTCAGGAAGAAAAATGGTCAGATTAGAGTCTACATCGACTTTTGGGATCTCAACCATCATTGCTCGAAGGAAGATTTTACCCTTCATGTGACAGAATTGTTGATTGATGCTACCAATAGGTTCCAGGCCCTCTATTTAATGGATGGGTATTCTGGGTATAATCAGATCTGAATGGCCCCCAAGGATAAGGAGTCTATGGCCTTTAGGGAAACACAAGGTACTTTATGTTACCAAGTCATGCCCTTCGGTTTAAAGAATGAAGGCGCCAACTATCAGCGCGCTATCCATCGCATATATAAGCCGATCCTTGGGACACTAGTGGAATGCTACATAGAAGATATGGTGGTCAAATATCACCAGCATTAGGACCATCTCAAGGACCTTGAGAAAGTGTTCAGATTCCTTCATTATCACCACCTGAAGATAAACCCATTGAAGTGTGCCATTGGGGTCACCTTTAGAAAGTTTTTTATATTCATTGTCAGATACCGAGGAATTGTGATAGACCTAGAGAAGATCAAGGCCATCAGCTAGATGTTTCCCCCAAGAAACCTACAGGAGCTTCGAGGTTTCCAAGGACACCTAGCCTACATACGCCGATTCATCACGATCCTAGCCGGCAAGTGTAAGACCTTTTCTCAGCTCATGAAGAAAGGAATTGTCTATCAGTGGGATGAATAATGTTAGACCGATTTTGAGGAAATCAATCAATATCTACTCCATCCTCCAGTCTTAATGCCACCTATCTTCAGAAAGCCGCTAGTCCTTTATGTGACCGCCCTAGGATAATCTCTCAGTTCCCTTCTCACCCAGAAGAACAATGAGGGAAAATAGAACAGTCTATACTATCTCAGCAACATGCTCCTAGATATGGAGACTAGATACTCTCCTATTAAAAAGAGTTGCCTTGAGCTAGTATTCAAAATATAGAAATTGAACATTACTTGCAGCACCATGAGGTATAGCTGGTATCCCGAGTAGATCTGCTGAAGTACATCCTGAACCGCCCCATGTTGACAGGCCATCTGGCTCGTTGGGAAGTAATCCTTCAGTAGTTTGACATCAGGTTTTCCCCTCAAAAGGCTATTAAGGGGAAAGCATTGGAAGATTTCCTCACTGCTCATCTAGCTCCTACAGACTAGTCTCTAGACATTGACTTTCCTGATGAGGAAATCCTCTCAGTAGACCAATCCATTCTGTGCTGGAAAATGTACTTTGATCATGCTTCTCGGATCCCTATCGAAAGAAGGCTCAATGATCCCAGGGTCAACAGAGTAGGCTTGGGTATCGTCTTCATCACCACATCACAAGCCATTCTGCTTTATTCATTCCTATTGTTAGAAGGTTGCACCAACAATGAGGCAGAGTATCGGGCTCTCATTACTGGCCTCGAGTTGTCCCTCGAGATTGACATTCCCCACTTGAATGCAAAAGGGGACTCTGAACTAGTCATCAAGAAGATCAAAGGTGACTATGTTGACAGGAATCCAGATCTCCTATCACTATTAGAATGTACCCTCCAAATGATGGCCCAGTTCCCATATCATCCAGAAGTTACTCATGTCCCTTAATCGCAGAACAGTCGAGCTGACTCCTTAGCTAGCCTATCTGCATCACTTGTAGAGCCTGAATAGGATGATTTGATTATCTACATGGCACACCATAGATTCATTGCTCCCATCACTCCAGATGACAATGACAGCCTACAGGTAAGCCACCTTACTGCCAGTAGCACCACGCCAGGACCTCCAGGTCCCCCAAATGCAGTGATTGAGGTTACTCTCGACTAGAGAGCCTCATTTTTCAAGTACCTCAAAAATTGAAATCTCCTAGAAGATCGGGCCTAGTGCAAGCGAATCTGATGCCATGCATTACAATTTACCCTTCAGGGTGGTCCTGGTCTTGAGAAGATCCTCTACAAGCGCGGGTTTGATGAAGTTCTCCTCCATTGCATTCAAGGAGTTGAGATTTCTAAAGTCATGTAGGAGGTTCATGATGGTTCCTATGGGGTTCATCAGACCAGGCCGAAACTCTATCACCAGATCTGGAGGATGGGATATTTTTGGCCCTCCATGATTTGTGACTGCATCGAGTTTTCCAAGAGGTTCCATGCATGCCAAATTCATGCCAACTTTGTGCATCAGCCACCAGATCCTCTCTACACTACCAAGTACTCTTATCCCTTTGTGGTTTGGGGACTCGATGTCATGGGACCATATCCACCGACAATAACTCACCAGTTCTGGTTCATCCTGACCGCTACAGATTTCTTTTCCAAGTGGACAGAAGCAATTCTGCTCAATGAGGTCAAGGCCCGTTATATCATTGACTTTGTGAGATACAATATCATCTACCAGTTTGGAATCCCTCATGTCGTCCTCACCAATAACAAAACCAACTTCTAGGCGATTGAGTTGAAGAAATTGTATGCCAAGTACAACATTCGTTCTAACTATACCTCTCGCTATCACGTGCAAGAGAATGGGAAGATCGAGGTGTTCAATAAAACCCTCTCTAACATTCTACTGAATATGGTTGGTCAGAACAATAAGAGTTGGCCGGACAAGCTCCTCAACACCCTATAGGATTATCGTATGATGAATCATAATTCCAAACTGGTAACCCCATACTCCCTAGTGTATGGAACAAAGGCCGTCCTGCCCATCGAGATTTAGTTGCCTTCACTACGCACAACTATCTACGATCAACAAGTACTGGATAAAGTAGATGAAATCCATCTGGATAAATTGGAATCACTCGATGAGAATAGGCTTCATGCCCTGCACAATCTGAAGAGGCTTTAGAACAAGATATCTAGATCTTTCAACAAGAAAGTTCACCTCTTCTCTTTCTTTCAAGGTGACTTGGTGTTGGCCTTGAGAACACCAATGATACCTAGACAGAAACCACCTAAGTTGGAGCCCAAATGGGAAGGACCTTACATTATTCACAAGATTTACCCCAATGGTGAATACTCCCTAGTTATCATGGATGGAGATCATATAACTCCTCCCACCAATTCCAAGTTCCTCAAGCAGTACTTTTCCTAAGAAAATGGGTCCTACATGACCTTAAAATATTATGTCCCACATGACATTAAATTGTATATCATACTGTATGATGTTAAACTATATCCGGTCCTACATGACCTTAAACTGTTATGTCCTGCATGACATTAAACCGAATGTCATCCTGGAAGACATTAAACTGCATTTCAAGAACTACGTATGGCTTGATTCCCACGCTCGTGGGATATGTAGGAAAACTCAGATGCCTCATATTGAGTCCATTCCGAGATTCCTCTTTGACCACCTCCCTAGTTATAGTTCTATTGGAAGATCCCGCATGGTGTCGTGTAATCCATTTTGGCCTCACTCATATCAGTATTATGATGATCTCACCATGTGTCCTTCCTCGTTCTTCTATTCTCCCATGTCCTCACCACATGATTCTAAACTGCATGGCCTTTAATAACTACGTATGGATTGATTCTCATCCTTATGGGATATGTAGGAATGCCCAGAAATTTCATCCATAGGCCCATCCACAAACTTCAGGATCTCCCCTTGGGTCGGAAGACACAGTGTGGTGCTAGCTCTTTCCCTCCTTTACGTTGGGTACATCATGACCGCATTATATATCCCCTTCCTTAGAGATCCCCACCTCTTTCACCATCCTGTTTGACATTAAATTGCATGGGCACATTTATACTTCACACACTCCCTGTACTTGGGACTCCATCATAATTCATATCCAAAAGGGCCCTTGAATGGTATGGATGCTTAACCTAAGGGCTCTCTTACCATTACATGCCAATGTCCTTGAGGGTTTCAAATGAAAAGTTGATACAAGTCTCGTGTTGTGAATATGGTCAATGGTCAATGCTCATTTGTTGATTCCCATTCCAGGTTACATGATATGGATGCTGCATTTCGAACATGGTCAATAAATATCCTTTGTCGTTGTCACCACCCCCATATGTCCCAAGTATTGGGTGTAGTGGTTCATTCTGTCCCAATATCTCTTCAATTGCAAGTTTTCCTTGGGCAGGAGTGTGAGTCCAGCTGTCGTTCCCTTATATGCTGGGGATATCTTGGTCCTACTCCTTGTTTCCCACACCAATCATTGATCACGTGGGATTAGGAGCTGTGTTAAGGCAATACCTGCATAAGGGGAGGGCACGCACCTGCCGGTCTGATCCCTACAACCTTAAACTAGGATCACCATTGTCCTCACCGCAAGACGTTAAACTGCAAATTGGTTGGGATTTCCCATCTTAGATCCCTCAACCCTATCGCCCCCTGCCCAAGTTCTCATCTAGGATTGTGTGGTGTGGTATGGACTTATGTAATCATTCACTTTAGGCTATTTTTTTCCATGCCACATATATCCCTTTGAGACATCCCTCCTTCATTTATTGTCCTTTCAAAAACACAGGTCCTACCATGCTTTGCGCATCCCATCATTTGGGCTTCCATCATCATTCATATTCAAAAATACCCCCAAACAACATGGATTCCAGGCCCTATGTCTCTCTTACCATTTCGAACGAATTTCCCCAAGGATTTTAAGCAACAAGTTGATACAAGTCCTGTGTTGTGAATGTGGTCAACAGTCGACGCTCAATTGTTTACCCCCAAACTCTGGTCACACAAGGATAGATACTATGTTGTGAACATGGTCAATAGTTATCCTCTATCATTATTACTATTTTGTGGTTTTCCACAGGCATGGTGATTCTCCCTCTCTACTCACCCATCCCATACATATGAAATTAAACTAGGAATCTACAGTTTGATCCCTATGAACTTAAACTAAGAGCACCATCATCCTCACTTCAAGACGTTAAACTAAAAACTGGTTGGGACTTCCCGTTTCAAGTCCCTCAACCTTCTCGGCCCCTTGGACCAAGTGTTCATTAGGGATTGTATGATGTGGTGTTAGATTGTGTCATCATTCACCTCAGGATAATCGCCGTGCCATAGACATCCCTTATTGGGATACCTTGCCCCTATTTGCATCCTTACTGTATGATGTTAAACTGCACAAAATCCTTCTTCAGAACTACATGTGGATTGATTCTCATCCTTGTGAGATACATAGGACTACCCAAAAACTTAGTCTTCGGGTCTAGACCCATCTCTTGGAAACCTCCTTATCATCTTCCTAGCCCCCTGGCCTGAGTTCTCTTAGGAGAGGGGTATACAGTGTGGTATGGGCTCCAGGTCCTCATTCACGTTGGGTTTGTAACAACCACGCCACGTACCTATTTCTCCTAAGATCACTTTGCTCCCTTGACCTAAAACCACCTTTTTAAGTAGTATTATCTTAATTTGGGCCCCTCAACCCTCTTCGGAAATTCACTAATGTTCCCAGGAGTACTCTGGTTCAGAACCGAGAGTGTCAGATTCTACATGAACATGTTCTTATCCATTTTCTGGCTTCGTGTTCCCATTTATTTGGGATTTCATTATATTTTACATATGAAGGGACCCCCAAATGGCATGGATACTTGGACCAAGGGATCTCCTACAATTACGAGCCAACGTCCTTGAGGATTTCGAACAACAAATTATACAAGTCCCACGTTGAAAATATGATCAGCATTTGATGCTCGTTTGTTGTTCCCATTTCAGGTCACATGATATGGATACTGTGTTTCGAACATGGTCAACAGTTATCCTCCATTGTCATGACAACCCCATAAATCCTTAAATGTCAGTTTCATGATTCAAATCACTTTCCACCCCATCATGTCCAAGTGGAATTTCGACACTCTTGGTACTATCCTTCAGGGCACATTTTCATATTAGGAGGTAAAAGCCGCGGTAAGGCATCATTTGGGGCTCGACACTGATTTCCCCTTTACATGTATCCCATGTGTTGCAAAAATATCTTCTGCCCTTGTTTCCCACATCGAGTTTGACTCATGTGGACTTAAGGATCAAATCGAGGTCTTTGCTCACTTGGAAGAGTTTCGCTTGTCCGTGGTCTAAGCTATAAGACCTTAAACTAATATCTCCTTATATGTACTACCCTTAGAACTATATATATCTTGATTCCCATGCTCATGGGATATGTAGGAATTCCTGGACATCCTGCCTTCAGGTCCAGCTCAGGTTCCACTAATCATCTCTTTTGTTAAGCCTTTTAGGCTCCGACTCTTATAAGATTACATGGTGTGGCATGTATGGGATTATTACCTCGTTTATATCAGGTTTTCAATAGCCACACCACGTACCCCCTTCTAAGAGCTAGTCCCTCCTGCCTCCTATCCTGCATGATATTAAACAGTATTTCATCCCGCATGACGTTAAACTGTATACAGTTCTACATGACCCTAAATTGTTATGTCTCGCTTGACGTTAAACCATATTCTCAGAACTATGTATGGATTGATTCCCATCCTCATGGGATATGTAGGAACACCTATATGTTTCTTCCACAGGTCCATCCCCATATTTTCTGACCTTTGCTGGCCCCTCAGCTCGAGGTTTCTTCCTCAGAATCGCACGTGGTGTAATGCTGACCTCATCCTCATTCACGTCAGGTATGCTTTATCTCATCATGCACATTCCTCCTATGGTTTCACATGGATTTAAACTGTTGTGTCTTTATTTCATGATGTTAAAATTCACTGGTTGGTCCTATCACATGACCCTAAACTATGACATTATCGTCCTGGATGCACGATGAAAAACATCACTGCATTGTGATGTACCCACTCAAGGGGACATCATGTTGGGTATTGGTCATCCACCATACCATTCGTCAATTCCTACACGTGTCTTGATTCCTATAGCGATACCAAGATTCTCTGTCCTAGGTTTATCACTTCACAAAAAAACACACATCTATCTGAAAGGACAAACATGATCTATCAAATGCTGCTTCTTTTGGTGTGTGGACCATACCCTCACGACCTTATAATTCTTGGCACTGGTACCTTACCTATCCTCTTCCAAAAGTACATATGGATTACCATTCTCATGGGGTACGTAGGAACGCCCACACACTTTGCCTCAGGCCTATCCTAACTTTCATTTTTGGTCCCTCGACATAAGACCTCCTCAAGAAACATATGGTGATATGGAATCTAGGTCCTCATTCACGTCGGGTTTTATAATTACCTCACCATGTGTCTACCTCATTCCATACCATCTCTGGTCTGAGCTCTAATACCTTAAAATAAGATCTCTCTACAACTTATCTACTTCAGAACTATGTATTGATTGATTCTCATCCTCATGAGAGATGTAGGAATTCTCGTACATTCTATCTACGGGTCCATCCCCAGGAATCTTAAATCCTACCCCCTCTTTTTTAATCCCCTTGGCCTGAACTCTTTTGGGAAACCATGTAACTGCAGCTCTACCCTGGACAAGTTTAGGATGCCCCATAATAATTATGGGATGCGCCAGTTTCCTTGTCAGAGAGGATTTCCCCTACTAGTGTTGGTCCCTGACCATGCTGTTCTTGAGAAAAACGTTTGGCTTGATTCCTATCATCATGGGATACGTAGCGATGCCTAGGAATTTTGCCTCAGGCCCAGCCCCAGGGTCATTAACCCTTCTGGCCCCTCAACCCCAATCATAGTCCAGTCTCTATGACCTTAAACTAAGAGCCTACAGTCCATGAAACTTGTTCATTTTACTTCTTGGTATGACATAAAACTGCAAGGCACTCCAGGTCCTCACCATAGAGTTTTTGTCTAGAAATAAGTTTGATCTCTGATCAGACCGATGCATCTACCTAATGTGTTTCCACCACGTTGGAATAATTTCAAGAGTGTTGTACTTCATTCAAACAAACCATAACTCCACCCTCCACACTTTGCGTGCCCTTTATTCAAACCCTCTTCATATTTCACGTATAAAGGAACCCCCTAATAGTACATATTCTCAACCTATGGCTCACCTACTATCCTAGGATAACATTCTAGAAGACTTATGGATAACATTTTGAGTCAGGCTCTATGTCTCAAACATGGTCAGCAGTTGGCCCCCATTTGTTATCCCCATGCCAGAAAAATGCAATAATGATACTGTGTTTCAAATATGGTAAAAAAATATCCTTTATTGTCACACCACCCCCACAGTGTGCCGAATCATGGGTATCATGTTTCAAACATCCCATTCCCTTCAGTCCAGATTAACTCCAATGCCCCTAGAATTTCCCTACTCATTCACTAGAGCACATTTGGGAAAGTGGAACTTTGATTGTTCTGAGACCTTCATTCTCCAGTCAGGCCTCTCCCTTTCTTCCCAGAAATCCAGATTGGTTATTCAAACCCCAGATTCCCAAAGCTTGGTTTTCACTCTTATATTCGGATGGAATAATGTGGTGGTCATCCCATGTTTCTCATGTCGGGCCTGACCCACGAGAGCTCAGGGATTGACCACTGGGCATTTCACAAATATAGCAGATGCATAGAAAACCAAAAAAAAATGATGGAACTCATGCATGAAGCCAACATAAAACAATTAAATCATGAAGGTACATTCAAAGGTTTACAAGAATTATAACACCCAAGGATCAATCCATCCCATGGATGGGTTGACCCCTTCAAAAGAGCGTTGCAGCTCCACCACCCTCTGGCTTGTGGCGTCTAGGATTCACTGTTGCCTGTTTAGTTCCCACTCCTCCTCAGCAGCAAGGGGGAATAGTTTGTTATCCGCAATCTAGGACCGCTCCTTGTCGCTTCGGATGATATCCATATCCTCAGAGGCTTGCTTCATCTGTTCTTCAGATTATACTAGCTGGGCCTTTATCCGCAATATAAGCTATGTATTTATGTTGAGGAAAGAAGAATACTCATCTTCATAGACCTGTAGCTGTTGAATCTCATTTTTAGCCTCCTGGAGCCTCTTGATGTTCACCGCTTTTCTCTGCTTCCAACCCACACCAGGGCCACAGTCATATTCCCAAATCTTATCTGCCATGAGATCTTGGACGGGAATGTGAGGACACTAGGAATCCACTCCCACAATGCACAATTTATGCAGATAGGAACAAAGCCTCCCCATTTTTTCTATCCATTGTGCTTGAGGGGTCTAATCGATGAAGTGCCTAATCAGCTTCCATGACCAGCGATGGATGATCTTGATATCCTCCTCATCAGAGGCCATCTCGTCCTGATCTACAGGTTCATTAGGTTTGTATACGGGAAACAAACCCAAGAACTCATCAGCAGGGTCTACATCTGGTGTCTGATCAGGTATGTCAGGGCCCATGTTGTCCGATCGATCCTCATCGTCGAATCCCACCTCAATGATCTCATGCTCTGCCCTGATAATGGTTCCACCAGTGATCAGGAGTGCCGTAGCTTGGTCAGTTTGGATATCCGCCTCCACAACCACTGGCGTTCCCCTAGGAAAGGCACCACCGGGAGTACCATCCAACCTTTCCAAGGAATCCCATGCAATTTGAAGAACTGTGCATACAAAAAAGTGCACGAACGCCAGTTAACTTGATCAATGGGTGGCAGTCATGAATTCCGTAAAGGAGACTTACAGAGATCAAATAGTCAATATCACTCCTATATTTCTTTCATTGGGACCTCGAGGCATGGTCCTCAGTATATTTTTGGGAAGTATGAAAACTCTGGAAGAACCACCTTGGGTGTCCCAGCCCCGCTAAGAGCAGTAACTGCCATAGCCACAGGTGCAGATCCTGAAGGCCCTGTAGCTATATTTGCTGTTGGGTGGGAGAAGGTTTTGCATATAATTCTCTTCTGCACAGTTCAAATATCAGTTGAGAAGTCCTAGATGACCTGGATGAAGAATCTAGGGAAGTAATTTTGAATTTTACCTCAAGGGCCTCTTCAAATTCTTCCAACTCCGGGTATGAATCGCCAACCTCACCCTCCTCCAAAGGGATCCCTCTACCAGCCTCCTCCCCCCCAGGAGGACTCATCCAATTATTTTGGCAGAGGGAATCTCTCCCTCAATCCCACACCCGAAATCTACGGAGGGTCCATTCAATCTAGAAACACCTTTACCCGATCCATCATTGGACACAGGGTACCCCAGGAGTGCATGAAGTCCTCCGACTCAGCCAGGTATTGCTCCGCCTCCACCTGGGATACTACAAAGCCAGCCCTGACGGGGCCGATCCACAAAAAATCCATATCGAGATGGTTCAAGTGTTTCCACATCTCAGGTGGGTTGAGGAACTACTGGTTGACATCCCATATGTCCCAGGCCTCTGGGAAGACAACATTCTCTGGCATGTCTATATGGTGCAACCGCTTCCCTGAAGCCTGAGTGGATATCCTGCGGAACCCCCTAGGTAGCCTCCCCTCTAGACGACTCTTCTCCTCTAGGACCACTGGGTCTATCGCTACCACCTCCCTTTCGATCGGTGCATGCCACACCACCACTGCAGCCCCACCACCACGAGATGTCCTCGCCACCTTCTGGCCCTAGCCTTGGGTTTGGAGAGGCACCCCATCGCTAGCCCGAACAGTTGGATACTTCAGTATCTCCCCAGGGTAGGCCACCTCCTAGATCTTAGCGTACTCCTTCACCATCCCACAGATGGCTATGGGTAGAGGCAGCTCATTGGAACCATTGCTAGGGAGCGCTTTGGTTTTTAGTGTGTGTTTTTGATAAGTTTTTTGTAAATTTTGTGAATATTTATCTATTTTATATTATACCTCTACCTATCTTTTTGTATTATAATCTATTTGTTGTGTAGGTTTGGTGCATTACACATTCTAATCTGATGGATTTAACTCCTTTTGAACCTGAACTAGATAGGATCCTTGGTCGGCGACACCGAGACACAGAAGAGAACCCTTCGAAGGAGGACACCCAAAATATCGACACTCTTCTTGACCCTTACTCTTCTTCTTCTGGAACCAATATAAAAACTGAAATAAAATTGCATAACATGGCTAAAAATAACTGGACATTAAAAGAACTAACCTCACCTGATGTTGATATCCAGCCCAATTACATTTAAATGCAAGGAGGGCACCCAATTTTGAACTAAAATACTGTCTAATTCATTTATTACCAAGATTCCATGGACTTCCTAGAGAAGATATGCATAAAAACTTAAAATAATTTCATACTACATGTTCTACATTAAAACCTGAAAATGTGGATGAAGAAAAAGTAAAGATCAGAGCATTCCCATTTTCATTAGAAGACACTACAAAAGACTAGATTTATTATGTTAATTCACTAATAAGTGGTTGGGAAGACATGAAATGCCTTTTTCTTGAAAAATATTTCTCAGCCTCTCAAACTGCAACAACAAGGAAAAAAATTTGTGGGATAAGACAATCTCAAGGGGAAACACTTCATGAATATTGGGAAAGATTTAAAAGATTATGCTCAAGTTGTACACACCACCAAATAAGTGATAAAATTTTAATTTAGTATTTTTATGAAGGTTTGATTCCAATTGATTGTAACATGATTGATGATGCTGCAGGTGGTGCACTAGTAGATAAAACCCCAATCACTGTAAGAACCCTGATTGAGAACATGGTGCAAAACATTCAACAATTTGGTATAAGGTCCAGCATACCCATTCAAGGTGACCATGAGGTGTAAAGTACTGAATTCGAGAAGAAGGTGGACATGTAGTTTGAGGAGGTAAGTACCCTTCTATGAAAACTTTCTCTATCCTAAGGGAAATCCCAATCTCCTCCTCCCATTTATTGTGGAATCTGCTCTTCTAACACCCATTATTCTGACCAATGCTCCCAATTGAGAGAAAATTCCGAGAGTTGTGAGGCAATCTTCCCAAGACGCCCCTATAACCAACCCTTTAGGCAAGAACCATACTATCCACCCAACTCTGGATGGAAAGAAAACCAATCTTATAGGCAAGGGGGTATTCAAACTAGCCCCATAAACCATGGAACCAACAAGGTAAGAGTAGTCATCCACCACCACCAACCAGAAATCCTCAACCACCCCAAAGGCCTTTCCAACAACCCCCTCCAAAACCTGAGCCTAGCCTAGAATATATGATGAAAAAAATGGCTGCGAACAATCTCCAATTCTAGCAAACCACCCAGGCAGCCATACAAGACCTCAAAACCCAATTAGGCTAACTAGCAAACTTGGTGGGGGGAAATTCAAAGTCACGAGTTGGGTAAACTACCTTCTCAAATAGTAGTTAACCCTAAGGATAAGGGAAATGTTAGTGACATCACCTTTAGGAGTGGAACAAAACTTAAAAAACAAATGAATCCTCCATTAGAGTCATCCCCTCCTGAGGAAACATCCATCCCAACCATTGAAAAGGTTCCAAATGTTGAAAAACCATGTCTTTAGGGAAGCCCCTATAAAGGAAAGAGTGTGTCTATTGATGAGTAACCTAGACCAATAATCCCTCTTTCATTTCCACAAAGGGCCACCCAAACTAGAAAACAAAAGGAAACTGAACTTGATAAGGAAATATTGGAAACTTTCAAAAAAGTGCAGGTTAACATTCCTTTGATTGATGTTGTGAAGCAAATTCCAAGATACACCAAGTTTCTAAAGGATATGTGTACACACCTAAGGATACTTCAAGGTGATGAGAAGGTAATATTGGGGAGGAATATCTCAACATTGATAGAACCATCACTTCTAACCAAATAAAATGATCCTAGAACCTTCTCGATTCCATACACCATAGGGGAGTATTCATTTTCCAATGCTATTCTTGATTTAGGTGCTTCTATAAATGTGATTCCTCACTCCATTTAATCTTCATTATATGTTGGATAATTGAATCCAACTAGGATTGTTGTTCAATTGGACAACCAGAGTACCACACACCCCTATGGTGTGTTAGAGGATGTTCTTGTGAGGGTGCAAAATTTAATTTTTCCTGCTGATTTTTATGTGCTTAAAATGGAAGATGATAGGATGAATAGACATTCCCTGATTATATTTGGGAGGCCCTTCTTGAAAACCACCAAAACCATAATTAATGTCCAAAATGGTACATTATCTACGAAGTTTAGTGGTGAAATTTTCCACTTCAATATCCTTGATGCCATGAAGCACCCCTTAGAAGAACATTCCTCTCTCTCTGTTAATTCAATTAATGTACTTCCTTCCCCTAAACAAACAACATTTCTTTCCCTTGATCCCCTTTCCGAGTATTCTTCATTGATTGAAAGTCTAGGTAATGAATCATGCATTGATTGTTGTAGTGGTCTAGAAAAGTGTCATGCATGTTTATTAATTGATAATTTCTTGAACACCGAGGATCCAATGACCATTGATGATAATAATAAGCTTGTAAAAGATCATTCCTCATCTAAAGATGATACCATTGAGTAGTTAGATGATATCAGTGACCTCTTACTTTCACACACACTCCCATAAATCAAAAATCCACCTAAATTGGAACTGAAACAACTGTCTCAAGATTTAAAATATTCATATATTGATAATGGAAACAAGTTTCCTATAATCATTGATAGTTTACTCTCTCCTGAGCATGAATTACGACTTCTTGAACTTTTGAGGGAGTATAAACAAGCTTTGGGATGGAAACTTCCTGAAATTACTAGTATTAGCTCATCAATTTATACACATAATATTTTATTAAATGATGATGCTAAACCAGTGAGGTAGGCACAACGTCAACTAAACCCAAACCTCCTAGAAGTTGTGAAAAAGGAGGTAAAAAAATTATTGGATATTGGAATCATTTACCCCATCTCTGAAAGCTAGTGGGTCAGTCTCGTTCAAGTAGTTCCTAAAAATACTAGCCTTATAATAATCAAAAATGAAAACAATGAATTGGTTCCAACTCATGTGAAAAATAGTTGGAGTGTCTACATAGACTATTTCCGACTAAAACAACACACTAGAAAGGACCATTTCCCTTTTTCCATTCATTGACCAAATTCTAGAGAGGCTAGTGGGTAAGTCCCACTACTATTTCCTTGATGAGTATTCTAGATACTTTGAAATCCATATTGCCCCTGAGTATCAGGAAAAGACAACCTTCACTTGACCCTTTGGCACATTTTCATATAGGAGGATTCCATTTGGTCTGTGTAATGCTCTAGTTACTTTCCAGTGATTCATGGTTAGTATTTTTTCGGATTACCTGGAGAATTGCATGGAAGTATTCATGGATGATTTCACTATTTATGGATCTTCTTTTGATGAATGTTTGAGTAGTCTTGATTTAGTCCTATGTCGCTGTATTGAAAAGAATCTCGTATTAAATTATAAGAAATTCCATGTTATGGTGCGACAAGGTATAGTTTTGTGACATGTCATTTCTGGGGATGGTATCCAAGTAGATAAATCAAAAGTGGATGTCATTTATTCCCTACCATTCCCCAAAAATGTACGCAATGTGCGGTATTTTTTAGGTCATGCGGGATTTTACCATTTTCTCATTCATGACTTTAGTAATATTACACTCCCCCTCTCTCGATTACTCCAAAAATAAAAGGAATTTGTTTTTGATAATGAATGTGAGGAAGCTTTTAATAAGTTTAAATGGATTCTCACATCACCCCTGGTAATCTAACCACCTCAGTGGGATTTACCATTTGAGCTCATGTGTGATGCCTCTAACTATGCATTTGGGGAAGTCTTATCATAATGGTTTGATTGAGATCCACATGTCATTGCCTATACCTCACGTACTTTGGACCCTACCCAAGAAAACTACACCACAACTGAAAAATAATTCCTTGCTATTGTGTTTGCCTTGGAAAAATTCAGGTCATAACTTTTAGGGTCCAAAGTCATTGTGTTCTCAGACCATGCATCCCTTCGGTATCTCTTTAAGAAACTGGAAGAAAAACCACATCGCATTCACTGAATGCTCCTCCTTTAGGAATTCAATTTTGAAATTAGAGATAAAAAAGGAGCAGAGAATGTGGGGGCTGACCACATTAGTATGATCCACCCATCCTTAAACATTGAATCATCCCCCTATATTCCTATAAATGATACGTTTCCCGATGATCAATTATACCGAGTGCAAGATGATATTCCTTGGTATACTGAAAATGTAAATTATTTGGTAGCATCTTGCATTCCTACTAATTTCAGAAAAAACCAAGCCAGTCGTCTAAAACATGAGTCCCATTGGTACATTTGGGATGACCCCTACCTTTGATGCACCTGTAGTGATCAAGTCCTCAGTCGTTGTGTTCCTGATAGAGAGTTTCAGTCCGTCCCTAGGTTATGCCACACTCTTTCTTATAGGGGCCACTTTGGTCCCCAACAGACTACTCACAAGGTCCTCGATTCTAGTCTCTTTTGGCCCACATTGTTTCAGGATTCCCATGACTTCTGTAAATCTTGTCCTCACTATCAGAGAATGGGGAATGTATCTAAAAGAAATGAGATTTCACAAAAACCCTTTCTCTTCCATGACATTTTCAATGTTTGGGGAATTGAATTTATGGGACCATTCCCCAATTAATTTGGTAAACTGTACATTCTATTGGCGGTGGATTATGTTTCAAAATGGGTAGAGGAATGAGCTACAAAGACTAATGATTCTAAGTTAGTTAAAGAATTTTTGAGAACCCAAATATTCTGTAGGTTTGTATTACCTTAGTTCATCATCAGTGACCTGGGTTCTCATTTCTGGAACTAAACAATGAAATCACTTTTGCATCAGTATGGGGTCAGTCATAGAGTGTCTAATTTATATCACCCATAGACCAATGATCAAGATGAGGTGCCAAATAGAGAAGTAAAAAAAATTCTTGAAAAAACAGTTCAACCTAATAGAAAATATTGGAGTCTTAGAATCGATGATTCCTTATGGGCTTATCATACTGCTTTCAAAACTCCCATTGGAATTTCACCCTATCAGCTTGTGTTTGGAAAGAGTTCTCACCTGCCTGTTGAGATTGAGCACCGGGACTACTGGGCCATCAAAAAATGGAATTCTAATCTTTTTGGTGTAGGTTCTCAAAGGAAGTTTAATATTTAGGAGCTGGAGTAAATGAGGAGAGATGCATATGAGAACTCTAGGATTTATAAGGAGTGAACTAAGGCTGCCCACAACCATCTCATTCATCATCATCAGTTCTGCATTGGGTAAAAGGTCCTCCTGTATAATGCAAGGCTGAAGCTGCATCTAGGTAAGCTTCATTCCTGTTGGTTTGGACTATACACTGTTACTAACGTCTCTCCATTTGGTGTTGTCCAGGTTCAAATTGAAGAAACCAAGCAAACCTTCACTGTGAATGGGTAGTGACTGAAGCACTTCCATGAATCCATTCCGGAGTCCCCTATGGAGGAACTCCATGTTCAAGAAGTAATCTATGAATGAAACTCACCAGGTTTTATCCTTCCTTTCCACATTATCTTTTCTTACAGTGAGGACACTGCACACTTTAGTTGTGAGGGGAAGGGTATATTCTTGGGTTAGTTAGGAATTTTCATCATCTTTCTTCTTTTTCTCTTTTTAGATTCCTGAATTGTTTTGTTACTTTCCCCCTTCCCTCTCAAAATATTACTTTTTTATGCCCAATTTATCATGGAAAATGATGCCCGTTTAATCATGGAAGTTATTGAAAATTTATGTGGAATATCTGTATTTCATATTGTTTTAACATTCGAAAAAAAATGATGAAATGTGAATTTCAGTAAGAATTCAATACTATGGTGTGAATTTGTTTTGAAATTTAGTTCTTTGTCGATGATATAAATGGTTCTATCATTTTTAAACCTTTGAGAAGAATGGTGCCCTTTTTTGTGAATATTTTAAAGGAAAATTGTGTCACTTAATCTCTCCACACATTTTTTTTCACCCAACTATGATGTGTGAAAATTTCTTACTTAATGGAAGGTAAATATAAGTCAGGTTGATTTTTATATACTTTCTAAAATCATTTTCCATTCACTTGTTCCTTATTCAATCTATTTCATTAATGTACCAGATTAACCTATGCATGTGTACCTGTTATCCGACTATTATATTCCCTAAAAAAACAAAAAACAAAAAACAAAAAACAAAAAAAGGGTTGTATATTGGGCATGTCAAAAACCACTTTTCCTTAACTTTTGATCTTGTTATAACTATTACAATTAGTGTTGTGAGGATATCAAACAAGGGTTGGGAGAAGAGTGTGATATTTGTTCCAAGTGAAACTTTTGAAAAATAAAAATAAAAATAAAAATAACAAATGAGGGGAGTGAAAAAATGTATAGAATATGGGGATATCTAGGTCGGGAGCTTATGTTTTGACTTCTGGGAATGCCTAAGAGAGTGGGTTTTGAAATTTGATTGCAAAGGATGTGAGACAAGTTCAGTGGAAATGATATTGAAAGTAGAAAATTATTAAAATAACTTATATTTACTTGATATAAAGTGGAAAGAATAGCATGAAATTGTTTTCATACACACACGTGGATAACTAGTGACATGATTAACTTTTAAATTATTTTCTTTGATTAGTATCATTCATCTCTTGGAATTTCATTTGGATACAATTTTTGTGACGTCTTTTTCAATGATCATTGAGAATAAATACTTGGTGTGTTTTTTGAATTTGATCACATTACTATCAAGAATTAAAATTTCATTGAAACAAAGTTGTATCCCCACCTCTTGGATGTCTCCACCGAAAGTTTGGAATAATTTGGACAATTAGAGCCCGAGATATTGACAAATCACAACACACCACTTTTGAATTCATGCAGATTCGGTGTGCTGGAAAAATCATCTCAATTGGGAATTGTAGAGGCCGAATGAGCCTTTAGTTACTTTATATGAAATGTATCCCATTAAATTTTGGACCATACCACAAAATTTTAGTCCATTTGGATGCACAGTTTAGTTGAAATATGCGGTTGATTCCACTGGTGTGCATGGATCCTGCACAGTTTGGCCCATTTTTATTGGACAACATCATGGGCCCTCTAAATCATCTCATCCTGCAATAGAATCATCAAAAAAAGTAATATTTCCCTTTTTTAACAGTGATAAAAACAAAATAAATGATTCAAACATGGAATGAAATTTGTTATTATTTTTATAATTTTCAATATAAAACAAGTTTAGCATAGTGGTGTAAGGGTGAAAATGAAATAGTGAATCATGGTGCGATCACACCCCCACACCTAAACACTTACACTCCTGGGAAAAGTTACATTTTCAGAAATTATTCATGTAGATATTTCCAACTTTATAAAGACTTAACATTCAATGAAATTTTAATTCCTGATATAAATGTGATCAAAGCAAAAAAACACACCAAGGAGTTATTCTCAATGATCATTGAAAAAGACATTTCAAAAATTATATCCAAATGAAATTCCAAGAGATGAATGATACCAATCAAATAAAATAATTTAAAATTTAATCATGTCACTAATTCTCCACGTGTGTGTGTGAAAACCATTTCATGCTATTCTTTCCACTTTCTATCGAGTAAATATAAGTTATTTTAATAATTTTTTACTTTCAAGATCCTTTCCACTGAACTTTCCCCGCATCCTTTGCAATCAAATTTCAAAAACCACTCACTTAAACATTCCTATAATTCAAACCATAATCTCCTGATCTAGATATCCCCATATTATATACATTTCATCACTCCCCTCATTTATTATTATTTTTTTTTTCAAAAGTTACACTTGGAACAAATCTCACAATCTTCTCCCAAACCTTGTTTGATCTTCTCACAAAACTAATTGTAATAGTTATAAAAAGATCAAAAGTCAATGAATGGTGGTTTTTGACCTTCCCAATATACAATCCATTTTTTTGTTTTTTTTTGTTTTTTTAGGGCGTACAACAGTCAGATAATAGGTACACATGCATAGGTAAATCTGGTATAGTAATGAAATAGATCATATAAGGAATGAACGAATGGAAAAATGATTTTGGAAAGTAGAGAAAAATCAACCTAACTTATATTTGTCTTCCATTAAGTAAGAAATTTTCACACATCATAGTTGGCTGAAAAAAAATGTGTGGAGAGATTAAGTGACACAATTTTCCTTTAAAATATTCACAAAGGGCACCATTCTTCTCAAAGGTTTCAAAATGATACAACCATTTATATCATCGACAAAGAACTAAATTTCAAAAGAAAGTCACACCATAGTATTGAATTCTTGCTGAAATGCACATTTCATAAGATTTTTTTCGAATGTTAAAAAAACATGAAATACAGATATTCCACATGCATTTTAAATAACTTCCATGATTAAACGAGCATAATTTTCCATGATAAAGTGGGAATAAAAAAGTAATATTCCAGGAGATAAGGAAGAATTTAACAAAAAAATTCAGCAATCTAAACAGAGAAAAAGAAGAAAGATGATGAACTCCCACCGTTTAGCTCGACATCAAGAGGAGGAGGAAGCTCATGTGGAAATCCTTCTTCATTATTGATCCCACTATGAGGATAGAGGCCTCCAGAACTTCAAGGATGAGGAGGAAACTCCTCTAGGACTTAAAAATTTCAGATTTTCAATTTTGGTTCAAATTTACAAATGGGGAGTCCAAGGTACCATTTTATAGGAAAATGGGAAGGTGGTTTTGAGCACACAAATTTCTTAAAACCACTTTTCAATGGGTTTCAACCTCCATAAATCCTTATATAACTTTGGAGAAAATAAAAAATATGTATCCCCAACTCTTGGATGTCTCCACCGAAAGTTTGGCACAATTTGGACAACTATATCTTGAGATATGGACAGATCACAACACACCACTTTTGACTTCGTGCAGATTCAGTGTGTTGGACAGATTAGGTCGGTTGGGCATCGTAGAAGCTGAATGAGGATTCAGTTCCTTCATATGAAATGTATCCCATTAAATTATGGACAAGAAAAAAAAATTCATCCCATTTGGATGCACGGTTTAGTTGAAATATGTAGTTTAGTCCACTGGTGTGCATGGATCCTGGGCAGTTTGGACCATTTTTCTTGGACATCATCATGAGCCCTAAAAATCACCTCCTCATGCAATAAAATCATCAAAAAAAGTAACATTTACCTTTTTAAAAATGATAAAAACAAATTAAATGATTCAAAAAATAGAATTAAAATTGTTATTATTTTTATAATTTTCAATATAAAACAAGTTTAGCATAGTGGTGTAAGGGTGAAAATGAAACAGTGAATCGCGGTGCGATCACTTGTTCCGCATCTTCCCATCCTCCCGAATGAACATGAGTCACAAATACCTCATAAAAAATGGGTTCTCCTCATGGTTCACCCCCAAGTAGACCCACAGGGTCAACCAATACATACACTGAAACTGTCTTGCAAATCGGTATGGGGTGTATGGCTCATAGAGGGACTCGCGGTCAACCCACGCCACCAGGACTCCACCCCGAAAGGCCAGGAGGTAGGACCGATGCTCTTCTTTTCCCCAAACATAATTAGTGAATACACCTATTGTCAATGAGAATAGGTGGAAATTGAACTCATCTACCTTCCAGACCCAGTTCAACACCACCTGCACGGTCAGTTTAGTCGGAAATCTCCCCACAACATTTAGAATGGATGGGAGGAAATTCGATCCTAGAGGGGAAATAGGGTTTGGATATTCATAGATACCCTTGACATGTGCCTCTATCTACCCATACAGAAGGTGGAATGGCCTACATATCCTCTATGTCTTCTTCCCCTTTTTGATATTCCACAACATCTTGTACAACTTGGAGAGCATCGAGATCCCGAGGTTGAACCGTCCCCCTGTTGCCAACATGGACACCATAATGAATGTGCTTGACCACATGCCCATGTTAGTGTCCCTCACTGGAAGGATCCAATCACAAATAAGTTCTATTATGAATGCAGCTAACCTAACCACCAGTTTCTACTCAGTATTGACACTGAACCCCCACATCTTCTACTGGCTATCCTCTAAGAGTCGCCAGTACGAGTGCTCCTTGCCTCGTTGAACCCCCTTCAGGTAGGTCCAAGGCCTCACAGGAAACTATCTATTTTTAGGAAAGTTTAGAAATCTCTTGAACCACTTCTTGAAATGGAATTCCCTCACCGACTTCTTGTCCTCTCCCGGAACCGGGTCCATCAATTCCATTTCCAGTAGTGGCATCTGCTCCGGATCCTCCCACACACCCACAACAGGGAGGAACTCATCGTACATTTCCCCCAGTATTGGGACCCCTAAAATCTGGTGCAGATCCCATAGGCTGATGCCAACCTCTCCATGGTGTAAATGGAAGGTATTGATCCTCGACGAACACCTACTAAACAACTCCAGAATCAACTACTTCAGCTGATAGATATGGAATTAGGAGGCCCAAGCTACCTCATACAGGCCCACTTGCCTCATCTCTGCCCTGAATTTTTTCGCATGAGGAACCTACCCAGTAGGCCCAGGCCCAGTCATCTGTGAAGTTACCACCCTGGCACAGATCCCAATCATCGGTCCACCCCTTATCCGGGTTCCCTAGGGCTGCCTTCAGAATAGTATGGTACAATGGGGGAGATGTCTCTGGCGACAGTTCCTTCCCATCAACGTTATTCACATGATTGTATAGACAGTTAGTGTTGATAGGTGTGAAGTCCTCCCAGGTATAGCCGTTATCCACCAAAAACCATCAGTGCTGGAAAGGCATGCTCTTGAACTAGTAAGCTAACTCATCCCTGCTTGCTTTAGGGATGAATACATCATCCCTCAGGACAAATCCATATAGAGGAAGCCTCCTGCATAGCGGATAGTTCTTCTGGATTTCTAACAGCATCTCCACCTGCGAATTATGGTTAGAATGGCTTCGTATGAACTCCCTTATACTCAATCCATCCACCATTTACTCCCTTCAAATAGAATCTGCAAGGACCTCCCTGATAGATTCCTTGTGAGCCATACATTTTTTGAAATTTTGACGTTTTGGTTCTCATTCCTGAAGCTCTTTCGCGGAGCTCGTTTGTGGAGCTCATTCACGAAGATCGTTCGCAGAGCTCGGTCCCAGCAAAACGTCATGAAGCTCTGCTCCAACGTAGCAGGTTCAAGACGCAGAGCGGATACTTGTAGAGTCGAAGGACTCGCTATGCGCCATGAAGCAGAAAGGTCCAATTCGCAGAGAACAATCATGGATTGCACAAAGCTACGTGAATTGAGAGCACAAATGCCAAAACGTGGAGGTAAGAAAGGAAAAAATATAGGTAAACCTCCTCTATTTATAGGCGATGACCCCTTGTGCTTCATGGTTCGTCCGACCATAGTGAGCTTCGCGGTGCTCTCAGCCCGCACATCGCCTCTCCACCTTGAGAGACTCCTTCACGATCCTTCTTTATGATTAACCAAGGAGTTTTGGTGATTGACCCTCATACTTTGACCCTAATTTTCTCCTCGGCTCCCAGTATGAGGTGGGGCATTTGTTGTCACCAAAATTTGGGAAGAGGAAGATAAAATGCAAAGCCTTTGGGGTTGCCTCATGAAGCTTATTCGCGAAGCCCCAAAGCACCGCGACTAGTGCAAATCTACCTCCTTTTCACACCTTCCATGAATCAAGGAGGCAGGAGGCTCTGCGGTCTGACTGACGTTTGCAAAGCCACTATGAAGCAAGGAGGTGGGAGTCTCCGCGATCCGATTGACATTTGTGAAGCCACCGTAGATCAAGGAGGTGGGAGGCTCCGTGGTTACGATAAAGTGACACGTAGCTTTTCACCGAGTGATCTCTACTTCACGATGCCTCTTTCTTATAAATACCAGACTCCCCTCGAGCCCAAAGGATGGATCCTATAACCTTTTACCTTATTAGCTCTCAAATCACGAAGCAATTTCTGCTCTATGAAACATGATCTCTTTAAGGTACCTAAGCATCACGAAGGACCTTTTTCTTGTCTTAAACACAACCCCTCTTCAAAGAGGGATGCCCTTCATGGAGCCCACATGGCCATCGTGAAGGAAGGGGAACCCCAAGGGGACTTAGGTCTTCGCGGAGCACTTATGCTTCGTGAAGTTCCCTCTATGCACATGTAACCCACATTTTAAGACAGGGTCACTGTGCTTCATGAATCACACTACTTCGCAGTTCTGTGCTTGGCAAGGCACCCTTTCTTTGCGAAGCACTGCTCCGCGAAAGCCTTTCCACTTTGCAAAGAACCTTCCATATGCACCTATTCCCTATTCCTAGGATGGGACACTTCACTTCGTGAAGCCCCTTTGCGAAGCCCCTCCACTACACGAATCACTAGAGCTTTACGAGGCCTCTTCTTATGAACCCCTTTGCTCCATAACCCCTTTTACCATGTGACTCTCCAGGTTTGTACAAAATGATTTCAAAGTCCCTTAGGTGGTACTTCATGTGGAGTTGTTTCACCTCATGATTCTTCGCATAGGCACACTAACAACTATTTCTTCTTTGCATGGACACAATAACGTGGGCCCCATAGTGGATCACTCCACGACACCCCCTCATGATGACATTACTGATACCTTCCCTTCCCTAAGGGTAGGCAGGTATCAGTTATGTAAGTCCTAGGGGTGCGGAGTGAACCTGACTCATCCGAGCAGTAGGAAGTTTAACTTACCAAGCACCATCATCCTCAGCACATGACGTTAAACTATGACCTCAACCCACACACTCTACATGGGGAACCCCATCTCAGACATTCTCTACGCCCACTCATATCCACAGGAGTGAGATATTACTCACATGGAATGAGATCCTTTTTGCTGGAGTGGCGCCTATCCGTGGGGAAGGGCAACCATCTTGGTGTAATACCCTAGCCTTTCTTGCAGGAGGCAGTGTCCCTACTTCCCCTCCTCTCTTCTTGGATGCCAAAGACCAGGGGGGGGGGGGATGGGCACCGAAACCCTCCTCTCTTCCGTGCCAAATCCCTCTAGGCTTTGTTGCCACTTGAGCCTCCATCCTAGAGTAAGTCCCAATCTCTATCTCCCTGGGCTTCTAACCATGCGTAATCCCCCATTTTCTCTTTGGGTGGATTCCTTGCATAAGCCCCACTCCACTTCCCACGGACGCACATTTCACAACGTGATCATCAGTTATTTTCTGCCACTTGTTTCTCACACCGAGCATGACTCACGTGGGCTTAGAGTAAGCACCGACCATGGAATCTTTACTGGGCCTCCTTATAGTGTAAGCCCCAAACATCTTCTGAACTACATGGACTTTGATCCTTTCCAAGTAAAGGTACGTAATAAGCCTCTCAAATGTTCAATACCAACACCTACTTGGTCCCAACCCCTTCACGTTGGTTCACCAAACACCAACCTAAACTATATGGACTTTGATCCTTTCTAAGTCAAGGTATGTAGGAATCCTCCCTTAGGTTAAAGCCCAACACCCATTGGTCCCGACCACTCTACGTCGGTCCAAACCCATCCTACATGATGTTTAACTATATTCCCCTTTTCGTCCTGTGAGACGTTAAACTGTACCCATTTGAACTATGTGGGTTTTGATCCTTGTCTCCTAAAAAAGGTACGTAGGAAGACTCCATGAGGTGAAACCCCAATTAGTGGTAAGCCATTGTGTACCCCATCCAATGGTAAGCTGTTTTATACCCCATCAAGAGGTAAGCCATTGTATACCCCATCAAGCGGTAAGCCATTGTAGTCTGAAATCGATATTAATCCATTGTAGTCCCCTTTTCTGAGACCCATATCTCTGGTCTCCCTCTATGGTGTCAGACCAACTGGGGATACTAACCACATGTAATCCCCAGTATATCATTGGGTTGTTGTCTTATGTGTACACCCTGATTCTATTCCCCCCATTCTGAACTACATAAACTTTGATTCCCTATCACGGGGGTACGTAGGAAGCCTCTCTAAGGTTCGAGCCCATCACCCATGTCTCATCCTGGTCTCTCCCTTGAGACTATGTGTTTCGAGAAGGTCATGCCCCAACCCAAAGGTTCCACTTTCTCCAGGTCCCATCCATACGGGTCACCTCCTTAGGTGTCCCATCACCTCACTAAACTACACAGACTTTGATTCCCTATTATAGGGATACATAGGAAGTCTCTTTGAGGCTCAATACCAACTTCACCGTCGCCCTCACATCAGCTTCATTTCTATCTCCATTCAACAATCCACGTTCATCCTGATTTTTACCCGGCCCCCCACATCCCAGTGAAATCATGTCATCCACTTTCTTAATACTCCCAGCAGCAGTGTTCCCTCCAGGGGTTACACCCATCTGATCCACTCTAGTCAGTGTTCCAATCAATCCGATCTGTCTCTGCTAGACGTTAAACTCATGGTATACCCTATGTTAAACATGGGAAGATGAGGAAAACCCCAGAGACATGCCTATGGAATATAATTACCCTCATTCGATGTGGGATGACTCGGGCTTCTGCGCCCTTGAGAATCTATATCATAAGGGAAAGAAACCCAGACGCACCAGTGTTCTAGCATCCAGACATGCCAGTGATGTCCAATGTGAATACTCCGCTGACCAAAGGTTTCTGTCCTGACCGAACCCCTTGGATTGTCCTGAAAGAAGCAGTGTAATTAATCATCATCCATGAAGATATGGAACTGGGAAGAGTTTCACGAACAACGTATTAATCTACGAGGGAGACCTGTACTAGGTAATGCATTCTGAGGAGGAATCCTTGGAAGGAGGAACCAACATCCCATCATACCATTTCAATCAAGGAGAAAACATCCTTGAATAAGCGACAGATGTTGCCCGCCTTTGGAAAGTGGGAATGCGGGGCAACACAAACAAGGCATCCTCCGAAACAGATGGATGCGCGCGACCTGGAGAAAGCATTGGAAACAATTATTATCTAAATCCTATAAGATAGTTCATCCCATAATACACAAACTAATATCCCCTAATTTGAGTGTGAAACTTATCATGTATAGAAGATATTTTTGGCACATCAAAACTCACCTCCTTTAATAGTCAAGAAATATGAATGCACCTTGATTGAGAGTATGAAACCTTTAAATACATGGCTCCATCATATTCAATTTCATCCCTTATAAAAAATCAAATTTCTTATATAAATACAATTCCCAAGAGAAGGAAGGGATTGGATATTTGGCAAGGAATAAAATGAGTTTGAAAGTCATGTCATAGAGCGGTAGATGATCACTACATTAACCTCCAACAATTCTCTATGCCTCACCACAAATAGATTAATAAAATGAAAAAATTAAGAGAAATAATTCTATAAATATTGATTAAACATCTCCCAAGGATAAGCCTCATGCTAGTCACTCACCATCATGAGTGTTGGAGATAACAATGAAGTGAGTAAGAGAGATATAGAAATAAATGATAGAAAAGTAAGAGAAATAAATAATTAATAGTTTATTTAAAATATGCATAGTGTGAATATAGTGAAAGAGAAATAAAATAGAAACCCAAGAATGCTTTGGTTGGAATATAACCTCCTAACCGGACTCTCACCCGATGGTCCCCTTTTCTCTTACAATAGTAGCAATAATTTTTTAAGCGTCCCCTTCAATCCCTCATATCTATTTCACCTTAGTCTCAATTAAAACCCCTTAAAAATAGTCATGAAAATTGCATGGATTTTTGACACACACATATTGTAGTGTGTGTAAAAAGTTACTATTTATAATTTCCTAGTATTATACAATGACTAACCTGGTTCGTCTCACTTGAGGAGCTTCATAGTAATTCAATTACTAATTCAATTCACCTAAAATAATTTGTTTTTATTGTTTTTATTATTTTATAAAATAGTGGAAAGAAATGTATAAATATGATGAAAAACTAAAATAAAATTAAATAAAAATAGAATGGGGTTAGTAAAGAAAGAACTTGGATCAAGGGATTGATTTTGGATTTTTTCATTCTTCATGTTTGGTAGTTTTAAATTTAGTTTGATAACATTATTTTGAAATCCCACTCTTAGATTACTATAATTTTATTTATTGGTTATAGAATCTAGAATACCAAGACAAACTCAATTCCACCACCTCTTATAATCAAGGTTGATGATACACCTCAATTAAGAGTGTGACATATCCTAGAACCCAGCTCCATTGTATTCCATTTCATCCATTTAATAGTTTAACTCCATTGTATGAAGAGTTCTCATTCAATGGAAGGCAGGGAAAAGTTATAAATAAAATAAAATAAGTGAGTTCGAGATTTGTGTCATGGTGGGAAATCAATACACACGCACAATTCACTATTATTCACCAAAAAAAATAAAACATGGGAATTAAAGAGAAGAATTCAGAAAAAACCTATCCACCCCTGAGGCTAAGCCTCAGGTCAGTCTTTCATTATTGGAAGTGAGAGGTCATTGGTGGAGGAATGGTGAAAAGAAGGGAATAAGAGAAAGAGAGAGAGAGAGAGGTAGAGATATATATATAGATAATGAAAGAAAATAATGGAAACCTTTGAATAAAATAGAATTAATTAATTAAATAAGAAAGAAACTAAATAAAAATTATAATAGAATAAAGTGATAAAATGAAAGTAGCAGAAATAGAGCAACATGACAATATCCCGACCGATCCTCCCATCCTCATTTCAGTGGAAGGAATCCCCTCTATTTATAGAGGTAGGAGTCACTTACATCTCCTTTGTATCCATGGTATCCTCTTTTTTTCTCAGATCTATATTTGAATATATCGCATTTAAGATATTCATAAGTAATTTCTAGATATATTGGGTGTTTCCTTCTTGTTTAAATAAAATAAATCTTTATAGTGTGTTTGGGTGCATGAAATCTCTAGAATATAAGGTATTTGAAAATTGCAGCACCCATCACCCTTAGGCATGGGATGTTTAGCTATGACATAGCCTTTTCATGGGAGGCATGGCCATATTGAAGCACATCTACCTCCACTCTTCTCCACAGTAGAACACCCTATCCTACTATTCGACATTTACCACCACACTTCATAATAGCATAACTTGTTCCACCATTTAATCATCTACCACTAGTTTTTAATACAATAGATCACATATATCATGAGTTCTCCACCACGGTACTACCATTCAATATATAACATGATTTCTCCACCACAATACTTCTGTTCACATCTACTTTGAGTGCTCCACCATGCTAATTAATCATATACTATCTCCATTATCCATGGTAGAACACCCATGATATATTGAGAATCCACCATGGATCCATCTACCGCTACACACCTATTCTTTGAATCATCCTACCTTGGTTACTACATTGAGAGGGAGAAACATGTAGTGTAGTGGTGTGTGAAATGACAGTGGTGCATCTCCTCCTATTAAAACAAACCTCAGCAATGCATGCCCATGATGCAGGTTTATCTATAACACTTCATAAATCCTTGGTCTTGGTGACCCCATGGATTAGTTCTAGTATAAAAATATAAGGATAAACCGTGCCTTATCACCCAAGCAATCCGACCTTTATAGTGCTCATATCGAGCTCTATTCTATGCATGAATTCATTCTATTTGAAAAGGGCATCAATAAGGTCACCAGAGGGTTCAAAAGTCATCCATAGTGGTTTGGGGTCTTGAAATTGCTTCTCTACCTCAAACATGAGCTTCTAGTTGGTGGACATGGGATCTCCAGTGAACTCGTAGTGCTAGGATTCACTTAGGAAAAGCTTAACTTTGACCAGCAAAGGTCGGATAGAAAAGTTAATTTTAGGACTTTTAGAAAAAAAAGATAATAAAATAACTACAAGTTATTTTATTCTTTTCTTCCACTGGTTAAGAGTTGGTTGGAGGAATCACAACATAATAGAAGGAATTAAATTAAGATCAATAAATGACCTATTAGTTTGATTGTGTAACTGTAACACTCATGTGATTTATTGGTTCATTAATTTAGGTTCATTAATGAACCACATTAATGAACCTATCATTAATATATTTAACTATTTATTTAATAAATCTATTGGTGGAACGATTTGGAAACCACAAGGAAAGCTCTGACGAAACGATGATGACATTTCCCTCCAATGAAAAATGGTGATCGAACGATGTCCGTTAGAGGATTCAATCTGGAGGGCGACGAACGGTGATGAACATCAATGAACACGGAATTCCTTCCTTCATATGTAGTGGATTACAATGAATCTAGGTAGGGGATTTAATTTATTCTAAGTGAATAAATATTTTATCTTATCTCGTTCTTGGAAAATTATGTGGAACACAGATCAACCGACTAACGAGTTGATCCGTGATTCCTTCTTTATTACAAGTGATTTTTTCAGGATTTGTTTTGGAATTAATCTTAATCTATTTGATGATTGATTCTTTCCCCATGTTAAAACGTTAACGCGGAGGGTGAGGGCCAATCTGAACAAGGATCAGACCCCCCGTCATTCTTGGTTTTTGATTCATTCTTTGTGCGCGGTCGGGAAATATAGAGGCAGGAGCGGTACGCAGTGGAAACAACCACACTGGATGCGTATTGGATAGAGGGTAGGCACACTATGGTGACAACCATCCGACTACTGTGGAGGTGGTGTTGAGGCTCTGGCCGCGGTGGAAGGTGCACCCGTGTGACCGGTCCACGTAGACCGGTTAATTGAGGTGGCACCAACTGGCATCGCCTGTTGGTGGAACCAAATGGACGCCCTCCTCCGAGTCCATTCAGGCAGAAGGGCCACGCCTAGCCAGTAGGTCGAGTTGGTTCCACAGCCCAGCGGGCTGTGCCTCACCGGGTGGGTCGAGCTGAACTTGCGAGCTGAGCCTACAACCCAGCATTCTGGGCCGAGCCCAACTGGTCTAGGCTGGGTCAACTCGGGTTGGGTCAAACAAGACCGGGTCGGGTCAGCCCAGCCTGGGTCAGGTCGGTCAGGACCCGGACCTAACCGACCCAGTTTTGCTTAAACACCAATAACTTTCAAACGAGGCATCCGATTGATACGTCATCAGCGACATGAGGACCCTTGAGATAAGGCAATCTATTTGAGATACTTTAATTGAGTTTTGTAATAAATTGGAGTATGTCCAGGTTGAATCAGACTCGAATTGAATCAGGCCCTATTTACCTTTTTACCTATATCTTACAGACTGGGCGTCCGGTTGATGGACCATCTGTCACGTTGGAACCATTAAGACAAGATGGTCATTTGGGTTACTTATAAGTGGGACATCATGGTGGTTGAGATAAAACTGGTGGTATGAGGATAAAAATCTTTGGAACTCAAGCGTACCAAGTACAGGAATCCTGTGGCTAGATGTTAAGTGAAGAGCGAACCTCTATGGATCGAAATGAGAGCGACCCTCCACGGATCAGCAGCAGTGCAGACCTCTATGGATTGACAATGGAGAAACCCTATATGGATCAGAATGAGAGAGACCCTCCATGGATCAATAGTAGTGCGACCCTCTGTGGATCGGTAGTAGTGAGACCCTATGTAGATCAGTAGTTGCATGACCCAATGTGGGCCGACCTTAGAGTGACCCGCTGAGGATCATTGGTAGAGCAACCCTTTGTGGATCGGTAGTAGAGCAACCCTTCTCAAATTAGTAGCTAAGCCACTTAACAGAATAAAATGATCTAGCTTAAGACTCATCATCTTTATTCCTATTCTCTAAGTTGTATACCTAGTGTGAGCCGTCTTTTACTTTGTGTCCTGTGTTTGAGATCATGCTTTATAGTTTTTCCTTATGGAATTTCGAGAGACCTTCAGGGGTATCGGGGTCCCTACTGAGTATTGTTATACTCACCCCTACACGGGCTTTGTCCGCACCTTGTTGTGTCTTGTGCAGACTACGAACAGCTTGACTGAGACCTTGGAGAGATTGGGCTAGACAGTACACGGAGGTGACCGATTGACATGGTGAACCAAAATGATGAGCTATACCTACCCTTCAGGTAGGATCCTTGGTGGAAGATATCTAGATCTTGTTTTTCCTTTTTTTGTACTTCTCTTTTAATTGAGCTTGTATACTGGACCTTTTACTTTCAAAACTTAATTTTACTCTTAGTGGTGGTTTTTAGTAGTGGTTTTACTTTTCCTTTTCCATTGTGTTTTACTTATGCATAGTGTGCCCTATCTGTGTGTATACAGGTTTAAAGGAAATGCCTTACCTTTTTGGGTTTCTCCTTTCCGGTGCTTGTCACCAGCCTCTGGCTTATGGAAGGCAGGTTTGGGGTAGTCATGGCACTGGCTCTGGGGGTGGCAAGCTTCCCCAAGCCTTTCTTCCATAGGCCAGGGGTTGGTGACTAGCACCAGAAAGGTGAAAACTAAAAATGGAAGGCACTTCCTTTCAACCTGTACACATACAGATAAGGTACACTGCGCACAAGTAAAACACAATGGAAAAGGAAAAGTACAACCACTACTAAAAACCACCATTGAGAGTAAAAGTAAGTATTGAAAGTAAAAGGGATAGTATACAAGCCCAACTGAAAGATAAGTACAAAAAAAAAAGGAAAAACAAGCTCTACAGATCATCCTCCAAGTATCCTACCTGAAGGGGAGGTACAACTTGTCACTGCGGCTCACCATGTCAATCGGTCACCTCTGTGTACCGTCTAGCCCTAGCTCTCCAAGGTCTCAGTCAAGTTGTCCATCGTCTGCACAAGACACAACAAGGTGTGGGAAAATCCCATGCAGGGGTGAGTATAAAAATACTCAGTAGGGACCTCAAGACCCCAAATCTCCCTTGAAATTCCACTAGGAAAACCCACAAAGCATGATCTCAATCACAAGACACAAAGTAAAAGTCATCTCACACCGGGTATACACCTTAGAGAACATGAATAAAGATGATTAGTCTTAAGATAGATCATTTTATTCTGTTAAGTGGATCAGCTACTGATCCAAGAAGGGTTGATCTACTGCCGATCCATAAAGGGTCACTCTGCCACTGATCCTCGATGGGTCATTCTATGGTTAGCCCACGTCGGGTCGCGCTACTACTGATCCATAGAGGGTCTCACTACTACTGATCCATAGAGGGTCACACTGATTCAAATCCATGGAGGGTCTCTCTCATTCTGATCCATGGAGGGTCACTCCATTGTCGATCCATGGAGGGTCGCACTGCTGCTGATCCATTTAGGGTCACTCTCATGATGATCCATAGAGGGTCTCTCTTCACTTGATAGCCATGAACATTATTCCCTCACTTGGTACACTTGATTTCCAAATATTCTTCTCCTCATACCACCAGTCATATCTCAACTTCCACAAAGTCCCACTTAGAATTAACCCAAAGGACCTTCTTGTCGTAAGGGTTCCAATGTGATAGATGGTGCGTCAACTGGATGTCCGGTCTATAAGATATAGACAAAAAGGTAAATAGGGCCCGATTGGATTCGAGTCCAATCCAAACCGGTCATACTCCAAATTCTACCAAAACTCAATTGGAGTATCTCAAAAGGACTTCTTTATTGCAAGGGTCCTCATGCCATATATGACATGTCAATCAGATGCTTCGTTTGAAAGTTATCGGCGTTTAAGCGAAATAGGGCTGGTTGGGTCTAGGTCCGGTCCGACCGACCCGAACCGACCCGGTCTGGGGCGACCCGACCTGAGTCGGTCTACATGGACCAGTCACGTTGCGTGACCTATGAATTCAGGTTCACCTTCTACTGTGACTGGAGCTGCGACGTCTCCTCCGCAGTAGTTGGACGACAGCCGCCACCACCTCTGCGGCATGCCGCCCCTCTGTCCAGCACATGGTCGGCGCCACCACGTGCTGATTTTTCCACCACATTGACCAGTTGCATAAAAAAATGCACCAAAAGCCAAGAATGATGGGGATTCTGGGACTTTTTCGTATTGTCCCACGCCCTCCGCATTAGCGTTTTAACATGGAGATATAATCAATCATAAAATAATTTAAGATTACCTCCAAAACAAATCCTGCAACAACCATCCGTGTTCGTTCAATTGGAGGGGTCGTGCCCTGTTGGCGGTCTGCGCCCAACCGGGTGGGTTGGGACGATCTGGGCCCAGCCAGTCTGGGCCGAGCCCAGCAGGTTGGGTCGACTTGGGTCGGACTGGACACGGACCCAACCAACCCAGTTTTGCTTAGACGCCCATAACTTTCAAACAGAGCGTCCGATTGATGCGCCGTCTATGGTGTGAGGATCCTTGAGATAAGGAAGCCCTTTTGAGATACTCCACCTAAGTTTTGGTAGAAGTTGGAGTGCGGTCGGGTTGGATCGGACTCAAATCAAATCGGGCTCTATTTACCTTTTTGCCTATATCTTACAGATCAGGCATCCGATTGATGTACTATCTATCACGTTGGAACCCTTATAAAAATATGGTCCTTTGGGTTACTTTTAATTGGGACTTTGTGGTAGTTGAGATACAACTGGTGGTATGAGGATCATAATCTCCAAAACTCAAGCGCACCAAGTGTGAGAATCCTGTGGCTGACTGTCAAGTGAAGAGCGACCCTCCATGGATCAGCATGAGAGAAACCCTATGTGGATTGACAACAATGAGACCCTCCATGTATCGGTAATAGAGCAACCCTCCATGGATCAGAATGAAAGAGACCCTACATGGATTGGTAGTAGTGCGAACCTCTGTGGATCAATAGTTTTGTGACCCTCTGTGGATCAGCAGTAGTGAGACCCGACGTGGGCCGACTGTAGAGTGACCTGTCAAGGACCAGTGGAAGAATGAACCTTTGTGGATCAGCAGTAGAGCAACCCTTCTCAGATCAGTAGCTGATCCTCTTAGTAGAATAAAATTCTCTAGCTTAAGACTAATCATCTTTATTCCTATTCTCTAAGTTGTATACCTGGTGTGAGTTGTCTTTTAATTTGTGTCATGTGTTTGAGATCATGCTTTGTGTTTTTTCCTTATGGAATTTTGAGAGACCTTTGGGGGTCTCAATATCTCTACTGAGTATTGTTATACTCACCCTGCATGGGCTTCTCCCTCACCTTGTTGTGTCTTGTGAAGACGACGAACAACTTGACTAAGATACTTGCGGGTGAAGCCCATGCATGGGTGAGTATAACAATACTCAATAGGGACCCTGATATCCCCAATGGTCTCTCAGTAATCCATGAAGGAAACACTACAAAGAAAAATACCATAGAGGTAATACCACTAAGAAAAATCTCAAACACAAAGCACAAATTAAAAGACGCAGCTCACACCAGGTGTAACTTAAGAATATAAGTAAAGATGATTAGTCATAAAGATAAATCATCATATTCTATCGAGAGGCTCTATTTCTGATCTTTATAAGGTCACTAGGTGCTAATCCACAGATGATCGCTAGGTTCTGACCCACAGAGGATCGCTAGGTGCTTACCCACTCAGAGGATTGCTAGGTGCTGACCCATAGAGGATCACTAGGTGATGACCCACAAAGGATCTCTTGGTGCTGATCCACTTAGAGGATCTCTAGGTGCTGACCCACTCAGAGGATTTCTAAGTGATGACCCACTCAGAGGATAGCTAGGTGCTGACCCATAGAGGATCACTTAGTGTTGACCCACTGAGGATCACTAGGTGTTGACCCACTTAGAGGGTCTCTATTCTTTCTTCATGTCACATCCAACCACTGGATTCCCACACTTAGCATGATTGATTTCCAGAGGATCCTCTCCTCAAGCCATTGTCCGTACCTCAACCACCACGAATGTAATGTCCAGATCCTAGTTACCCAGAGTTGGTGCAATATTACATAAAATTTGTATGATCATAAGATATTAAGTCTTGAAATACCAATAAGTTTAGTAGCCTTGGAAGTACTAGATAGATACATAAGTTTTACATTACATCATGAAATAAAGAAAAACAACATTGTGTCCCATTTGAACACACCCATATCCTTTGGCCTATTCCTACAAGTTAATCATAATATACTTCTTCATATACTGGGAAAAAGAAAACATAAGAAAGGGGTGAGCTTAGATGCTCAGTAGGGAAAACAATATAGCATAAACTATCAAAACTAAGAATAAACATTTAAGGAAATGTATAAGACTAAAACACAAGACTTTTAAACTTAAACTTCAACATAATATGGTAAAGATAAATCAAATAATACCATTTACTTATTCACATGGATATTCTACTAGTCAAATAATCACATGTAATATCAATAGCTAATTTCATAATGATGGAATGCATAATACCAGACATCATAACCACATAGTCAAGGACTCTTTCCAAGACTACAAGTAAACATTTTTTCAAGGCCTTGTGCCAATACACTAGTTTATCTAATGAGACCTACCGATGTATCGAGGAGCTATAGCAGGCTCCACCTGTCACTTACTAAGTCCAATGAATTCCTCACATGAAAAGGTTGGAACATAATCTAAACATTCGTATTAAAACTAGCATATGAAATGTCGATATTTTAAACACAAACCATGAATGGTATAAAAATAGCACATCCACAGTAAAACATAACTCATTCAATAAAATATGGAAGATTTTATTATAATAAATAAACCCCAATCAAGAATAATGAAGGATATTGACATAGATGAAAATAAATAGTAAAACCATTTGAGAGAAATATCACCTTTTTCTTGGAAAACATTTAAAATTATCACTATTTATCAAGAAGCTGTTAAAAATTTATTTTTTAATCAAAGTGTCCCATAAAAATTTAAAACCTTTAAAAGTAATTTTAATTTTTAAATCATTCATGTCCATATAAATAAATCTTTAAAACCATTTTTAAAACATGGACATTAATGAGAAATATTTAGAAGAATAAATCTTTAAAACATTTAAAATGATATTTTAATTAGAGTTCCTAACCAAATTAGAGACACTTGAATACAAATAATTGAGATAATAAAAACCTTATAATATCATGATAATAAAGTATTCATGATATACTATGTCAAAGTACAATATATACACCATATAAAAGTGAATCGTCATATAACAACAAAGAAGTCTCAATAGAATTTAAATTGAGATGAAATCCCTTATAAAGACCTTATCCTTAGGTTAAGGATAAATAAATGACATAATTATGTGTGTAAAATATAAATACAATCAATATTATTTGATATTTAGTGTAAATAAATCAGAGTACATTCACACATATTCTTGTAAAAACAACACCAATGACTTGGATGTTTAACTCAATGAATGAAAATTGAGTTAAGATTACTCTTATCAAGTTCATATCGATGACTTGAGAATTTATTAATAGAGTTATTATGTGTATCAAAAGTATATCCACACAAAGGGGAGTGTAAATTAATACATAAATAAATGAATAGTGATTTCACACATAATCTTGGAGTAAAATAATCAAGGAGGCTTGCGTAAAACCCAATGAGTGGAAATTGAAATTAGAAATTCCCTTACCGATTTGGTAACTTACAAAACATACACCCCATGAAAAAGGATCATACAATGAAGTTTTAAATAACCATAAATTAAAGTATATTACACAAATAATACAATCATAGGCAGTACATACACCACACAAAAGGAAATAGTGGCAAATATAGCATGAATCTCACGGGAATAAAAAGTGAGACGAAAACCCCCTACCTTGTACTTTTCCTTAGTAGAGGGTAGGTTATCCTCCTTTATAATGGTGAAATAATTGTTATTAAATTATAAAATAACCACATATATAAATATGATATCATATATGATCTTCTATTATTGATTTGTTAATGATATTTCAGTAGAATCACTGTTTTGGGTGTGAACTGATTCATTTTAATTTATATGTTTTGTTACGTAAGTCATGTTTGTTATGGATATTATGTATTTGATTCATATAAATAATTATATTAAGTTATAAAACATTATTTTTAATCATCAAATTAAAATTATTCTTGAATGGATACAATGGGGAACGAAATCTCATCGCATCGTGGAGACGGTAAGCCGTACGTACGCACGAGCGACAATATCATTTTATTAGTGGTGAAATAGTATGTAATTTGATGGTATATTATATTTAAAGAATAATTATAATGTTACACTTATTATTTACATCAGTTTTACTCATTATTATACCCATCCAAATAATGAAGTGTTGAATAACAAACTACACCACGACCTGGAGATGGTAAGTCGTACGTACGCACGTATGGTGACTTTGTCATTCATAGGATGGATAGAATAATGAATATTGTTGTACCATATTTATTATAAAATCATAGTATGTATAAGGTACTGGATTTATTATTTTGGTATGGAAACATAAATTAAAGAGGAAGTGAAAGAAGAAAAGAACTTCGAAAGAGGTGATTAAATTATTACCTCTAATTCAGGTGATTCCTTTTGATTTGATCAAAAGGGATCCTTAGGTGAGATTTATGATCAAATTAAGGCCTATAGGTTGAAGTGAGAGTAGTTGGGAAGATATTTTATCAGGTTTTGGTCGAGCCAAATGGCTTTGTAGGTGTGATTTTGTGAGAAGGGGAAGTACCCTTTTATAAGAGAGGTGAGGGTCACTTTAGGAAAAGCTTGAAATATTAATTTATTATACAATCATATTAGGTTTATAATGGCTAAAAAAGGATTTATTTAGATTATAAGGTGGTTCTGAGTAGAAAAAATCTCAACCAATAGGTTTTAGATAGGTTTAGGTCACCATATTAACCTTATCTTTTAGATTTAACTCTTAGTTAAATAGTTTAACTTTTACCATGTATTTCTGTATTATTATAATAAATGCTTAATAAAATTACTATAAAAAGCCAAGATAACCCCAAGTGGTTTAGTATTGACATATCTAAACTTATATAAGTCCTTTGGCTGAAACTTATATTTTTAAGAATATTATATCAATTAATAATATAGTATTTGTTTTAAAAACTCATTTATGTCAATTTTGACACTATTTAGTATTTGGTTTTTGTGAAAGTCAAGAAAACTTGATTACTTAGAAAAAAATAAATTAAATCAATCCTAAAATGTCATATTAACATATAAAATTAGTTTAATGCATCAAAAGTATAAATTTAATTTTATTTGGATATTTATAATATCAATTATTTTAATCTTTCATTAATAAGGTAATTACTGCATCATCATTGTGTCATAAATAAATTTAATTATTTAATATCTAAAAATTATAAATAAAATACCATTATGTAGGATTTTTTTAGATTTCTAAGTAATATTCATTGTATAATTTATCTTTTATATAACCCTATATTGAAAATGTTTTTATTATGAAAATATGAATTTAACACTTTTAACTCCTCTTAGATAAAATAATAATAAATGTCCTAATCTAATACAAGTGGATCAAAGAGGATCATATTTTATTCATAAGATTAATTTTGGTCAAAAAACACTTATCCAATAGAATTAGGACATGTGTTAGGGTAATTATAATATCATTTTTACCTTTAATTACCCTATTTACTTTTAACCGTGGTAAATAAAATTCAAAAGTTACTATTCATCAAAAAATATTTTCATCCAATTGAACCAAATTTTACTTAATAATTTCAACCATGTCTCTAGGATTTTTTAAATTCAATTCAAAGAAGTGGTAAAATTTTATTTTATGTAAATTTGCAAATGTGCGTAGAAGGTGGGTAAAAGACGTTAAAATGTTCAATAAAATTTTATACATCTAATTTTATTATAAAATGAATTCAATGAATTAAATTGGACTAATATAGGTATTATGTATCAATTTTTAATTTAAAATAAATTTAAAAATAATTATTTAAATAAAAAGTTGGCTTTAAATAATAACGCAGTGTTTTTCACTATTCATCAAAAATTGAAAGTTTTTAGAAAAATACCAAAAATTCACCCAAAGATAATTTCAATATTCCAAATTCATAAATGATGTATATTTTAACAAATTTAAAATATATAAGTTTTATTAATTAATTAAAAAAATATTCCTGTTGTGAAAACCAGAAAGCAGGATTTTGAGAAGTAAAATCTATCAAAAGATTGATATGTGTTTATGTCCAATTTAAATGTAAAATTACTTCCAATTACCAACATTGGATTAAATTATAAAAATATATTCTAATTCTTCTTCAAATATCATTTTCACATAAAAAACTGTAGGGTTACACATAAAAGAGAAAATTCTTCTAAAGTAATCCCATCAACAAAGAGCATTAATACTTTTAAACATTTCACCATCCATTTATTTCCACACAAGTTCTTACTTGACCTAGTGGTCATCCTATAGAAATGGGATTTGAATCAGGTAATTCCTAGGTCCCCTACATTTATAGAAAATGACTATAAATGGATTCTTAGGATCATTTTTATTTTATTCCATAGTAATCTTCATTTTTCCTCACAAATTATTTAATTTATGCCATTATTTCCCACACATAAAGCACTTCTTTGTTCCATTGAGACACTTTCCTAAGTGTCTCCTTCCACATTTTTTACATGATGGAAATTGAGCTTTCTTTTCTCCATGGTCTCCACCGCTGGAGCTCTTATCATTTCCCGCCTTTCTATTCTTTGTTGAGTTAGGGAGTTAGTTAATGTATATATTATTGATCATATTTTTGGAAACCTACTTCAGCATGAACATGATATCTTTTACGCCTATCAAAATTCCATTTAGTTGCTCATTTCCACCATTGTTCCCACCTTTTACATCATGTTCAATGTTACTATGACTTCCTTGGAATCCATCCATTGACTAAAACTAGAAATCATAGTGTGAGTAACACTAGTCATAAAATTATTTAGAGAATATCATGACACCTTATTTTAGATCTAAAACACCTTAGGATTAACCAAGGTTATTTATTCTCATCTTTTATTAAAATACTTCAAATCATTTTGTAAAGAAAATGTGAATTATTCTAAGCATATCCCCTGGGAGTGTCGTAACCAAGAGTGAAACAATGCCTGTTGTCGTGCACCAGTTCCCGTTCGAGTCTAGCTCAAAGCGTTGTTTTTGGGTTTTACCCCTAGGTACATCTGTACCAGAGCCCCCTCTACGTGCTCGTATCTAGACAGGGATTTATTTCTTGGAAAACCCACATAATATTTACATTACCAAATTTTTTGGATGTTCTTCTATACTAATCCTCAAATTCTATCTTAGGGTAGTGTTTTCTAATCAGAGTTTTTCTAAATCTATCTTCCAAGGTTTGTACTAAAATTCCTCTAATACCAGTTGTAACGCCCTGACCCTAGTTACCCAGAGTCGGTGCATTATTACATAACATTGGAATGATCACAAGAGATGAAGTCTTTAAGGACTGATTAGTTTAGTAGCCTTCAAAGTACTAGATACATACATAAGTTTTATATTACATCATGAAATAAAGAAAAACAATATTGTGTCCCCTTTGAACACAATCATATCCTTGATCCTATACTTGCAGGTTAATCATAATACACTTCTACACATCCTAGGAAAAAGAAAAACATAAGAAAGGGGTGAGATTAGATGCTCAGTAGGGATAACTATATAGTGGAAACTATTATAAATAAGCATTAACATTTAAGGTAATGTATAAGACTAAAACACAAACCTTTTAAACTTAAACTTCAGAATAATATGGAAAAGATAAATCAAATAATTCCATTTACTTATTCACATGGATATTCTACTAGTTGAATAATCAAATGTAATATCAATAGCTAATTTCATAATGATGGAATGCATAATGCCGGACATCATAACCACATTGTCAAGGCCTTGTGCCAAGACTACAAATAAAGATTTTATCAAGGCATTGTGACAAGACACTAGTTTGTATCATGATACCTATCGATGCATCTAGGAGATATATCGGGCTCCACACATCACTTACTAAGTCCAATTAATTCCTCATATGAAAAGGTTGGAACATAATCTAAACATTCGTATTAAAACTACCATACAAAATGTCAATATTTTAACCACAAATCATGAATGGTATAAAAATAGCACATCCACAGTCAAACATAACTCATTCAATACAATATAGAAGATTTTATCATAATAAATCAACCTCAATCAAGAATAATGAAGGATATTGACACAGATGAAAATAAACAGTAAAACTATTTTAGAGAAATATCACCTTTTTATTGGAAAACATTTAAAAGTCCCACTATTTATCAAGAAGCTGTTAAAAATAGAATTTTGAATCAAAGTGCCCCAGACCACTTTAAAAATTTTAAAAGGAATTATAATTTTTAAATCATTCATGTTCATATAAATAAATCCTTAAAACCATTTTTAAAACATGGACATTAATGAGAAATATTTAGAAGAATAAATCTTTAAAACATTTAAAATGATATTTTAGTTAGATTTCCTAACCAAATGAGAGACACTTGAATAAAAATAATTGAGGTAATAAAAACTTTATAATATCATGGTAATAAAGGGTTTCTTGATATACTATGTCAAAGTACATTATATACACCATATAAAAGAGAATTGGCATATAACAACAAATAAGTCTCAATGGAATTTAAATTGAGACGAAATCTCTTATAATGACCTTATCCTTAGGTTAAGGATAAATCAATGACATAATTATGTGTGAAAAATATAAATACATTCAATATGATTAGATATTTAGTGTAAACCAATCATAGTACATTCACACACATTCTTGTAAAAATAACACTAATGACTTGGTGTTTAAATCAATGAATGAAAATTGAGTTAAGATTACTCTTATAAAGTTCATATCGATGATTTAAGAATTTATCAATGGATTGATTATGTGTATCAAAATTATATACACACAAAGGGGAGTGTAAATTACTACATAAATAAATGAATAGTGATTTCACACTTAATCTTGGAGTAAAATAATCAACGAAGTTTGTGTAAAACCCAATGAGTGGAAATTGAAATTAGAAATTCCCTTACCAATTTGGTAACTTACAAAACATACACCCCATTAAAGAAGGATCATACAATGAAGTTGTAAATACCCATAAATTAAATTATATTACACAAATAATACAATCATGGGCAGTACGTACACCACACAAAAGGAAATAGTGGAAAATATAGCGTGAATCTCACGAGAATAAAAAGTGAGATGAAAACCCCTTACCTTGTACTTTTCCTTAGTAGAGGGTAGTTTAAAATACTATATAATGGTGAAATCATTTTTATTAAATTATAAAAGAACCACATACATAAATATGATATCATATATGATCTTATAATATTTCTTTGTTAATGATATTTCAGTAGTATCATTGTTTTGGGTGTTAACCGATTCGTTTTCCTTTATATGTTTTGTTATATAAGTCCTATTTTTTATGGATATGATATATTTGATTCATATCCAGAATGATATTAAGTTATTAAAAATTATTTTTAATCATCAAATGAAAATTACTCTTTAATGGATACGATGAGAAATGAAATCTCATCACATCATGAAGACGGTAAGTTGTATGTACGCACGAGCGACAATATCATTTTATTAGTGGTGAAATCGTATGTAATTGGATGGTATATTATATATAAATAATAATTAAAATTTAATATTTATTATTTACATTAGTTATACTCATTATTATACCCATCCAAATAATGATGTGTTGAATAACAAACAACACCACGACGTGGAGACGGTAAGTCGTATATACACACGTATGGTGACTTTTTCATTCATAGGATGGATAGAATAATGAATATGGTTGTACCATATTTATAATAACATCACAGTATTTAGAAGGTAACAGAGTTATTATTTTGGTATGGAAACAAATATTAAAGAGGAAGTGGAAGAAGAAAAGAACTTTGAAAGAGGTTATAAAATTATTACCTCTTCTTCGGGTGCTTCCTTTTGATTTGATCAAAATGGATCCTTAGGTTGGATTTCTGATCAAATTAAGGCCTCTAGGTTAAATTGAGGGTAGTTGTAAAGATATATGAGTAGTGTTTGGGTTAGAAAAATGGCTTTGGATGTGTGATTTTGAGAGAAGGGAAAGTACCCTTTTATAAGAGAGGTGATGGTCACTTTGGGAAAAGCTTGAAATATTAATTTATTATACAATCATATTCAGTTTATAATGGATCCAAAAAGATTTATTTCTAGGATAAGGTGGGGATGGTTCAAAAATCTCTCAACCAATAGGTTTTAGACATGTTTAGGTCACCATTGTAACCTTATCTTTTAGATTTAACTCTTAGTTAAATAGTTTAACTTTTACCATGTATTCTTGTATTATTATAATAAATGGTTAATAAACTTACTATAAAAATACAAGAGAAACCCAAGTGGTTAATTATTTATATATATAACCTTATCTAAGTCCTTTTTTCTGAACCTTATATTTTTAGGAATATTATTTCAATTAATAATATAGTATTTGTTTTCAAAACTCATTTATGTCAATTTTGACACTATTTAGTATTTGGTTTTTGTGAAAGTCCAAAAAACTTTATTACATCAAAAAAATAAATAAATAAAATCAATAATAAAATGTCATATTAACCAAGAAAATTAGTTTAATGCATCAAAAGTCTCAATTTACATTTATTCTGATATTTATAATATCAATTATTTGAATCTTTGATTAATAATTTAACTACTGCATCATCATTGTGTCATAAATAAATTTAATTATTTAATTTCTAAAAATTATAAATAAAATACAATTATTTAGGAAATTTTTTTAGGTTTCTAATTAATATTTATAGTAGAATTTATCTTATGTATAACCCTATATTAAAAATGTTTTTTTATGAAAATTTGAATTTAACACTTCAAACTCTTCTTTAAATAAAATAATAATAAATGTTCTAATATAATCCAAGTGGATCAAAGAGGATAATATTTTATTCATAAGGTTTATTTTGGTCAAAAAACACTTATCCAATAGAATTAGGATATGTGTTAGGGTAATTATAATATCATTTTTACCTTTAATTACCCTATTTACTTTTAACTGTGGTAAATAAAATTCAAAAGTTACTATTCACCAAAAATTATTTTCATCATATTGAATCACATTTTACTTAATAATTTCTATCATGTTTATTGGATTTTTGAAATTCAATTAACAGAAGTGGTAAAATTATGTTTTATTCAAATTTGCAAATGTGCCTAGAAGGTGGGTAAAAGACGTTAAAATGTTCAATACAATTTTATACATCTAATTTTATTATAAAATGACTTCAATCAATTAAATTGGACTAATATAGTTATTATGTATCTATTTTTTCTTTAAAATAAATTTAAAAATAATTATTTAAATAAGAAGCTGGCTTTAAATAATAACGTAGTGTTTTTCACTATTCATCAACAATTGAATGTTTCTAGAAAAATACCAAAAATTCACCCAAAGATAATTTTGATATTAAAAATTCAAAAATGATATCTATTTTACCAAATTCAAAAATTTATAAGTTGTATTAATTCATTTAAATTTTTTTTCCTGTTGTCAAAACCAGAAAGCAGGTTTTTGAGAAGTAAAATCTATCAAAAGATTGATATGTGTTTATGTCCAATTTAAATGTAAAATTACTTCCAATGATGAACATTAGATTAAATTATAAAAATATAATCTAATTATACTTCAAAACCATTCAAATGTATAATTTAACACTGTAAATTATTTTGATTAAAAAATTTGTTTTCAATTAAAATTTAGTATTTTCACTATTCATCAAAATATGAAAGTTATCAGAAAAGCACCAAAATTTTATCCAAACTAAATTTTTATGTCCCATTTCTAAAGAATAAGTTTATTTTGTCAATTTTAATATATAAAAGTGTCAAATATTGGATTTAAAAAAGGTTCTCAATTAAAAGGTGGTAAAATTGCATTTTTTGAAAAAGACTTCTTTTATTTAAAAAGTTGAATTTGTTCTTATATTATGTCTAAGAAACACATAATATGAATTATAAAATTATATTGAGTATATAAAATTAAAAATATATTTAATACTAATCATAACCGTTTTTTGAACGGCTAGTTTGGAAAGTCGTGGTGCGCTTGAACTCGGTGTTGCGTGTAGCGCAAGCTATTAAAATACTTTAAAGAAAATAATGTACTATGAAATCTTGGGGTGTTACAAAAAAGTATCATGAAGAAGTAACCCAAATTACAGTCTCTTCGTAAGGGTCCCAATGCAACAAACAACGCGTCATTCAGACACCTGGTCTGTAAGTTATAGGTCTTTTAGTAAAAAGATCCCGGTTGGATTTGAGTCTGATCCAAATATGACATACTTAAACTTCCACCAAAACTATCATAGAGTAACTCATAAGGAAATACTCATCGCATGGGTCATTGTTCTATAGATGGAGCGTCAATTGGACACCCAGTCCGATAGTTTTTGGCGTTTCAATGAAATGAGGCCGGTCGGGTCTGGGTCCAGTCCCACCCAGTCGGACCGACCCGACCCGACCCGGTATAGGGGTCTGGACCAGCTGGCCCATTGGGCCCACGAGTCTGGACTAGTAGGATGGGTCTAGCCTGGTGGCGGGTCTGGCCTAGCAGCACGGGTAATGGAAATAAAATTTGGTACAATCATTCATGGAATGATTAATAATAACAAAGTGATTTACATGAATTTAAAAAATTCAAAGCATGAAAAATGGTTAGAAAATTTCATTGACATGAATCAATCAATTCCCTCAAATTATGATTCATTAAATTAACATCCATGGTTCACTATTATAATTCAACTACCTACCTTACTCATTCAATATCATTATCATTGAAATATAAAACATGAAATAACAGGGTTCCTAATAAACTCTTTTCTCCTAGATAAGTCAAGTAAAGCAATAAATTCTAAGCATGGACATGAAAATTTCAGTTTTAACAGTGCTGATGAATTTTTTAGTTTTGAAAATATTTCTCAAAAAAAATTTAGGGTGTTTAAAAGATATATAATATAATAATGAACACCATTTTATTAAGAATATTTAGTCCCCTCTTCTTATCTGTTTTAGGGCTGCCTTGTGCCATCATGGTCCTACAAAAGCAAACTTGTTGGGACCAATTTAGTAATTGAGTTGTATTTGTTGTAAATGAGGTCAATGAATGTCAATGATGGTTAAAGACACTCTCCTAAGTGAAATGGAGAATGGAAATCAGATGATTGATGTGCTGCTTCTATGTTTAAAGAACTTGTATCATGTGTGATACATTGTTTACAACATTGAAGTAACATTCTATTAAGGATAATTAAAGTGCTATTTGGAATTGAAGTTACAAAAAGAAATGGTGAATAAGGGGATGCATGGGATTGGAATTTTGAGAAGAAGAGGTTTTTCATTCAAGGTGGCCATGCATGAGGTTGATTTGTGTTTAAATATTTCCTTGCATTTTTGTGCATTCTGCCAAGTATTTATATAAGGATTACTTAAAAATGGGGCCAGACCATGAGCTAGCTACCCCAGCCTCAACCCGAGGCACATGCGGGACCACAGGGGGTCGACCATGCCCATGGGGAAGCCTAGGAAGATCCATCTCATAAGAGGCATGTGAGGTCCGTGTATAATCCTGCAAGAGCGCACACAATGATCAACCTGTGTGCAAGGATGTGCATAGTGGACGCTAAGAGTGTGGCCGCAGGAAGCATGAGTGGGTGCAGAAGCACGCCTGCAAAGAACCTGTGCGGGGTGACACTGGAGGGGGGAAAGGATAATTTTGATCCAATGCTGAGCAGAGTTGATTGATAAACCGCAAGAAAATCGTGGTGCGTTTTGATGTGGGACGCGTTTTAAAAACACAGAGGAAATCCTAGTTGCTCATCAAATCTTGCGAGATATCTCGACTGCACACCTCATCCCACGTCCTGTATTATAATCCTGGTCATCTGAGATCAATCCAAGATGATTCAACGGTCGTGGCATCGTCTTCAACCTCCAACTACATGGAGTGTAACCCGACACTGCTATTCGCCGTCGCCACTGCCAATCCACCATGATCACGCTTTCGGTCAGCGTTGATGATGAAATCTATTGCATGGTGATCGTCTAATCGAACTGAGACCATGCATGCAATCTACATCTTGGATGCATGCGATATCTCAAGGAAGAAGGTTTGACTGAGGCAAACAGAGTTGACGAGGCCATGTGGATCTATGTGAGATTCATGCACAAGAATTGTGCATGAGATCTTACCACTATGCATGAAGATAGGAGCCCGTGTTTGAAAAAAGGAAAAAACTGAGACTTGCAGCTTATCCTTGACCCGCAGTTTTGAAATATTGAAGGCAAAGATCTCAGGAATTCAAATCCTTGATCTTAATGGGAGATATAAGGATTAGAATGCGGAAGAGGTTCTCCCCCCACCTATAAAAGGAGGAGACCGAGAATAGAAGAGCAGCTTCTCCCACATACCCAAGAGCTTCTGTTTTAAAAAACAGAGCATATCCCTATACACCACTTCGCAAAGATAAACCAGGAGTCATGCGAGCCTTCTCCTCTACGAAGAAGAGTTCCTTCAAGCCTTCAACAGGTGCTACGCACCCTCGAATTGGTTCATGAAGAACCGGCACCCGAACACACGATAAGTTTTGTAAAAACCCTCGCTGTGCTTCACAAAAGCCATGCCATCATGAGCTAGTGATTGAGATATTCTCTCACTGTGCTTTTCGAAGAGGAAAAATTGTGCACCACATGCACAAAGAAGAACCTACATGAAGAATACAACCCGAGGCCACCGTGGTTTCATAAGGTGAATAAGAACTCTTTGAGGTACACATTTTTACATTCCATTATTTTCAGGGGTTAAAGTGTTAGTGAATAAGGAAGGGAAGTACGTGTTGCATACACCCATGTGCATTGAAGAAGCCCGAGTCCTTGAAGAAGGAGTTTGCAAAAATGAAGGGTTATACCCATTCAGATTTGATGATTCATACATATAAACCTAAGGAAACACCCTAACTGTAACAGCCCAAGATTTTATAAAAAAATATTCTTTTTAATTTTATTAATGTCTTGTGTTGTACGCTACACCAAAAGGAGCTTGCACAACACACATCCTTGACTTGCCTTGCATTACACGCAATCGTGACCTTCCTCGATAGCGTGTGTTGTACGCAACACCAAGTTTCGCTAAACAACGATATGCTATTAAGATATTATTAAAACTAGCTGTTGTGAATAGTAATAACCACTTTTTGAAATTTTGTAAATTTTATTTTTCAAAATGGACTTCATTTATGGATTCGGAGTATCGAATTTAGCCTAAGGTGAAATTTTTGTACTTTTCGGATAACTTTCATATTCTGATGAATAGTGAAAATTACTAAATTATAATTAAAAACAACTTTTTTAATCGAAATAATTAATAGTGATAAATCATTAATTTGAGTGGTTTTAAAGTATATTTAGAATATATTTTTACAATTTAATACAATGTTGGTCATTGGATGTAATTGCACATTTAAACCAGACATAAACAAGTGTCAATCTTTTGATAGATATTGTTTCTTAAAAACACGCTATTTGTTTTAACAGCGGGATTTAATTATAAAATTAATTAATGCAACTTTTATGTTATGAATTTGGTAAAATAGACTTCATTTTTGAATTCGGAATATGAAATATAGCTTGGGATGAAATTTTGGCATTATTCTGAAAAACATCAATTTTTGATGAATAGTGAAACTACTAAGTGGTAGGTTAAAAAACTGAATTTTGCATAAAACTTAATTTTACCGCTTCTGTGAATGGAATTTCGAAAATCCGAGAGACACGGTTAATATCAAGGACTAAAATGTGGTTCAATGAGATGAAAATAATTTTTGGTGAATAGTAACTTTTTACTTTTTTTTTTACCGCGGTTAATAGTAAATAGGGTAACTAAGGGTAAATATGATATTACTATTACCCTAACACATGTCCTAATTCTATTGGACAAGTGTAATTCGACCAAAAACAAACTTAGGAATAAAATATGACCATTTAGGCCCACTTGGATTAGATTAGGACATTTATTATTAATTTATTTAAAGAAGGGTTAAAATAGTTAAAATCAAAGTTTAATAAGTAAATAATTTTTAATATGGGGTTATACATAAGATAAATTCGACTATAAATATTCATTAGAAAGATAAAAAGATTTCCTACATGATGGTATTTTATTTGTAATTTTTAGACATCAAATAATATAATTTATTTATGACACAAAAATGATGCAGTAATTATCTTATTAATGAAATATTGACATAATTGATAATATAAATACCAAAATAAATGTAATTTAAGACTTTTTATGAATTCCACTAATTTTCTAGGTTACGATGATATATTAGTGTTGATTTAATCAACTTGGTTCGAACATATAATTCTGTTAGGACTTTCACAAAAATCATATATCAAATAGTGTCAAAATTGACACAAAATAGTTTTTAAATCAAATATTATATTATTAATTGTTATTTTATTCCTAAAAATCTAAGGTTCGGCCAAATGACTTAGATAAGGATATATATATTAATAATAAACAATTTGGGGTTCGTTTGGCATGTTATAGTAAGTGTATTAACCATATAGTGAAAGAAAACAAAAAGACATGGTAAAAGTTAAATTATTTAACTTAGAGTTAAATCTAATTGATAAGGTTAAAATAATACCCTAAACTTGTCTAAATTCTATTGGTTGATAGGATTTCGACCCATCCCCACTTTAGCTTCGAAATAAGACCCTTTGGAACCATTATAAACCGATTTTGACTTTAATATAAAATAATATTTTGAGATATTTCTAAGGTGCCCCTCTCCTCCCATATAAAAGGACACCTCCTCCCCCTCCTCCTCACACCAATTTGAGCACTCAAGCTCGGCCAACCCCTGCCAATTTCTCCTCTCCACTTCCCTAGCAACATCCTAGAGGTTCTGGTCTTCCTCAAAGACCAATTTTAGTGCCCTAAGAGGAGGTCTCAAAGAGGCACTTCAAAGAAGAGGTAATTACCGTTACCAATTCTTTCATCTTTATTTCCTCTTCCACTTCTTCTTCTTAGGTTGTTTCATTATGAAGTAATAACATCAGTATCACTCATATACTGATATGTTATTATAAGTATGAAACAACCCTATTTCACCATCTATCCATCCTATGGAAAAAAAGAAATCACCGCGCGTGCGTACGTACGGAATACCGTCTCCACGCCGTGGTGTAATCTATTTTCCACCACCACCTTACATGGATGGGTATAATGGTGTAAAGAATATCTATAAATAGTTATTACAACATCATATTGATTCTGATATATTGTATAATCCACTCCAATTCAATTCAATATTTATAGAAATGATATCATCGCTCGTGCGTACGTACGGAATACCGTCTCCACGACGCGATGAGATTCATTCTCCATGTTAACCATTTAAGAATGATTATAATGTATATATAAGAAATAATAATGAAATATATGACATTATAAAGATACTGGATTTATGTATATATATACCTATGTATGTCATCTACTTACTTCCATTTCAAGACAATAAGGAAAGGAAAACAGCGTTCATGCGTACGTACGGACTACCGTCTCCATGAACGGTGTTTTTCATTTTATTTATCTACCTTTTATATATATATATATACTGAATATATATGATATATAAATCATATTTTATATTCTGGAAGTAAGTAAATCATGATATAAGTAATAATGATGTCAAGAACAACAAGTCAAAACACCTACGATAAATGAAACGATTTTACCCAAAACGCTTCTTTAACATGGAATTTACAAAAGAACGGGTAATATAATGTCATAAGTGAACCATATATGATATCATAACAATGAATATGATTCTGTAATAAGTCAATAACATGATTTAAATCATTATACAGGAGGTTCGGACACTTACAAAGCAAGTCGGACCTAAGGTAAGGGAAATATCACAATCTCATTTTTTATCCGAGATTGTTTATTCGTAAGTATTTACTGGGGTGTATTTTATCATCCACATCCATGTTTCATCAAAATGTAATATTATTTCCATCCACCTACAATTGTTTAAAACCATTTTTACCCTTCGGTGAGTTTTTAGTAATATGTATGAAAGGAATCTTTTGTCGTACGAGGTACTTTTTGACTTTTCCGACAAAAGTACGAAGAATGTTTTTTTTAACTTATACGGCACGAACGGATTTATACTGTTTTATAAAGCCTTATTTTCATGAAGATTCCTCTAAAAGATTTCATGACTATTTTCAATAAAATCTATTTCTTTTAAAATTGCATGATGTTTTGTGAAAAGAAATTGATTTTGAAGAAGAAAGGATATTTTCCTCAAGAATTCAATTCAAGTGTTTTATCAAAATTATTTTCCATATATGATAATAAAGGGTTCTGTTTCTATCCATATTTTTACATTGATTTGACTATGTTGTGATGGAATTATGTTTATGAATTCCTTTATCTTATATGAATGGTTTTATGATGTCATGTTGTTTAAGAATCCCATTTTTATTACATGGGTTATGCAATGATGTATGATTTATGATTTTGTGGCACACATAAGAAAGGATTCATTAAGAGATGGGTGGGACCTATATATCCCTCCAATGCATTGGGTAAAGATTTCATATCTCATGAGATAGACATGGCTGGAATGGTAGGTTATACCGGTTCAGTGAAACAGGACTGAAACGAGGATTACTCGATTCAGAAAGGGACTTTGTCCACTAAGATAGTCTTGGCAATGAGTCTTGACTAACAAGAAATGATTCTCTATGATTATGTGTGTATGCCACAATGAGTAATGTTTTATGTTATGATTTCATTTCACTACTATGATTTATCCCATGTTATGAAATTATGCTCTCTTTTGCAGGTTAAGATTTCCAAAAAATGTTATGTTCTTATGAAAATTATGTGATTGATATTTCCTTTGTTTACCCTTACTGAGCATTTGAGCTCACCCTTTTATGTTTTCTTTTCCCCAGGATATAAAGAAAGGTTTTAGGTATAAAAAGGAAGATCTTTATGGGAGATGTTGAAGATCTTCCACCACAATTAGAAGTTTACGTTCCGAGTTTCCAAAGACACTAAACTATTACGGTCCTTGTGTGTGTGTTTTTGATATGTACTAAGTATTCCGCAAAAGTAATGTAATGTACATGTACGTCAAGCTTCGGGTCTCTACAGTTGGTATCAGAGGAAAGGTTTAGTCAACCTTTGGAAACTAGGATGCGAAAACGTTAGTGAGATCCCTAGAGATATTTCTAAGGTATGTCTAGGGATGTCCCTAGGGATAAGTATACGTATAGGTTATAGTAATAGAATTACGCTAACGATCATAGAATTAAACCTAAGATGTTGGATATTGAAGGTACTCCCCCTTTATTATGTTGTTTTCCCTAGCATGATTTTTGCCTCTCACACTATTCTTTATGGGTTTTAGACGATGGCTGGAACCCGAAGGAACCGTGTTGATCAATGCAATGGACAATGCAATGATTGCCCTCCTGAACAAACAAATGTTATGGGAGATGGAGTGCAAAATCTTATTGCTATACTTACACAAGCTATGAATCATTCTGGACTTCCAAATGAGCAGAGAAGGGAACAATATTCTATTGAGTCCTTCATGAGGCAACGTCCACCTTCTTTCAGTGGGTCTACTGATCCATTAGTTGCTGAACAATGGATTAGTACTACTGAAAAGATATTTACAGTTCTTCAATGTTCTGAACATGATAAAGTCATCTTAGCAGTATATCGTTTGGAAGGTGAAGCTGATCAATGGTGGAATCTTATCAAGAATACGAGGCCAAGAGATGAAATTGAGTCCATGGAATGGGACGAGTTCAAGAACTTGTTTTTCAGTAAGTACTTCCCTCGTATTCTTCGAACAAAGATGGAGAAAGAGTTTCTTGAACTGAAGAAAAGGGATGATGAATCTGTTGGTACCTATGAAGCAAATTTTACAAGACTTGCAAGGTATGCTTCTGGAATTATCATCCAACCTGAAAGTAAAGTTGATCGATTTTTCAGTGGCTTAAAACCAAGTCTTCGAAGGGCATTAGCTATAAGAGACTTCAGTAGCTATGAAGAAATTGTGCGTTGTGCTATCAAGGTAGAAATGGAAGTTGGTGTTACATATCCATCTCATGGTTTTGACAAGAAACGAAAGATGGAGTTCAAGGAGAAATCTCGGAATAATGGTGAAAAGAAGATGAATGTTTCCTTATGCACAAAGTGTGGAAAGAAGCATGGTGGAGATTGTCTAAAAGGGACTAGAAAATGTTTTAAGTGTGGAAAAGAAGGTCATCGAGCAGCTGAGTGTCGAAGTAATGGAAAAAGGGTTTCTAATGATGTGAATAAAGCAAACACTGCAGAGAACACACCGCCAACACTTCAATGCTTCAAGTACAAGGAAATGGGGCATTATGCTAATAATTACCCTAATCCAAGGGTTAGTGATGATCAACATGAGCAACCACTGAAGGCAAAGGACAAAGGGAAATCACATGCGATCACTATTGGCAATGTTGAATATGACAACGATGTGGTGGAATGATTAAGTGTTTATGTAATGGGATTCCAAAATAATGTTGTATCATTGAGTATTGCAATATTTATTGATGTGGTATTCAAAGTGATTGAGATATTTTTTTGGAAATAAGATGATATGCGCATAATGAAGACGAGAAAATGAAATGTTTAATAGTATTCATGAGCTCATGATTGATATAAGGACTAAGTGATATCATGGTTTGAGTATATAGAATTTTGAGGATTTTGGTAACTTTTAACTGCACTCATGTTTTCACTAAGGCTTTCAAGAGAATACACGATTAAGGACTTTGAATGTTTGGAATGTGACCAACAAGACATATCTTATGATATGTGGGGATCAACGACAGTATTAAATCCCTGGTAATCGATGTCACTATATTATGAGAGTGGACTGCAGTATTATGTATAAGCCTAAAGATTAGACTGGATTATGTTGGACATAAGTTAGTATTGTTTAAGAATAGAAGATTTTTGATATTATTGATGGGATGTTATAGTAACGTAGTTTTAGAAAAAGGGACAACCTACAGGACGGGCGACAGCCCATCGCTTCGGACAAGGCTGTAGGAATCGAACCCACAACCGAAGTGCGACTGGCCTTTATCGCCTACCACTGACCTACAAGAAGTCCCTGTTTAGTAGAAACTAGTTTTATTATATTAAGCAGTATGATATATGAAGTATAAGTCCATTTTAGGAACTATATATGATTAATCTCACTATAGAATGACTTATGTATATTTAATAACTTTTTCTTACCTTTTGTTTGAGACAGATGGAATGACCCGTCATTCTATCACATGATCTACTAACACTTCACGAATAACAAATTCAACTTCATTTATTTAAGAGATGAAGTAGAAATTGTTCAAGGCACGAACAATAGTGAGATTTTACCAGGAATTCATCCTCAATATGAGATGTCTATAATTGGAATATGAGTTAACCAATCTTGAAAAGACACATATTAAGTCTCCACAAAAGAAGGAAACAATTTATGCTAGTAGTTAATGCTCAATGGAGTATTCTACTGCAAAAAGACCTCCAACATGTGACAAGAAGATCATGGCTTCACTCATTGATCTATCACAAGAAACTAAGAAAGTAAATATACCATCCATACCAACTTGTACTCATGGTTCTAAAATTGTTTCTACAAAAAGTGTAGGTTGGAAGAAAAATTATAAAAAAGTATGGATGAAGAAAAGTGAGGAGATAACTATCACCATGGCTATAGTGAATAAGAAAAAGAATGTGGAAGATATCTCCCCATAGAAACCACAACATATCAAGAAGAATATTCAACAACCTTATAAAGAAGATGACAATAATTCAAGGTATGTTGGTCAATTATGATGCTGTAATAGATTTGGGCATTGTGCACTAGATTGTTGGTACAATCCCTTAAATGTAAAAGCACAGAGAAATCCCATCTCCAGGGGGAGAAAGATGAAGAAGAAGAAGCTACATCCACAGATCTAGAAGCATCTGTATACTACAAATAGATTTGGAATGCTGGACAACATCTGTGATGTATGCAATGGGAGTGGTCACAAGAATGGTGCATTCTTATATCAAAATGTATTCAAATCTAATAAGAACAAAAGACCACAAAAGCTGGAGAAGAATGAAGAAGCTATATCGAGAAGTAATTATAAGTATGTTGCAAAATAAAATGCTCCCAAGAAGATTACAATGAGGAAAAATGAGAAGACCTTGGATTCTAAATCCAAGAAAGTGAAGGGTGGTGCATCCAAAAGAACTACTAAGAAAGATTCCACTGAAAAGAAGTCATGTAGAAGATACAATCTTGAAGCCTCAATCCCTAATGATATAATAGTGGTTTGAACATAATATTTGGAAAGAATTAGAAAGATGGAATATGCACATGCTAAGACTTGTTCTAAAAACAAAAAGAAGATTCTACATGAAGACAAAAAAGTCCTGTGTGTGAGGTACAACAAGGTTGTTCATACTGTTAGAAGATGCTTTGAATTTATTCCATCCCAACAAGAATTACTCAAAAAGATGAATGTTGCACCATAAGATTCTAGTGCTTTGATATCCCTTGAAGAAAGAAGATTCACACACAAAGAGATGGAATAAATAGTAAGGGCCACACAATCACAGTCAGCATTGAAGATCAGTTGTGAATGTGTGAAGAATGGAGCATCTTGGTTGAGAAAATCATCCCAACCTTGTTTTTTCACATTGATAGAGCAAGGAGGATCCACCTTATTCCCTTAAATATTTGTGTTTTGTATTTGTTCTTATCATACAGGGAATTGAAGGTGAGGTAAGATCTCAGGGGGGGAACCTAAGTTTCAAAGATGAGAAGTGTTCCCTTGAGGGGGAGACACATGAAGAAGTCTCTAGAGTCATTATCTCAATCAGTATCAACATCAGTTGATATAAAAATTCAATTACTTTGAAGATCATGTCATTGGAAAAGGTATGTCATTTCCCAATCTCTCATCCTTGGTTAATAAAAGTAAATATTATTTCTCAAAGGGGGAGTAACAGAATCACTCAGTGACATAATAAGAATGGAAGTGTTCCAAGGTCACTTATCCTACCTATTACAGTTGAATGTTTTTGATCCATTTGTTAAAGTGAGTGTAGGATTTTCAGGTTGATTATTTTATACATGATTATTATACTAATCCTAGAATAAAAGTGAAAATCTCTTGAAGACAAAGTAATTGAGTTCTCATCTCATGAGGTATCATAATTATTGGATAATGGACAACCTTGTTGTCTAAATCAAATCCTCTTGTTTTCTACACCGAGCATTGCTCAAGTAGACTTAGAGTGAAATGATTGATGGAACATTTCTTGAGTAAGGATTAATACCCTTCTTCACATGAAATTTTTATTTATTTTCAATAAGGGAGAGAGAAGTGAAATAAAAGTTTGAGATAGAAATAAGTGAAGACTCACATTGAAACATTCATTTAGAAGAAAAACTTTGGGTATTGCCAAAAAATAAAAAGGGGGAGATTGTTAGTAATTGAGTTGTATTTATTTTCAATGAGGCTAATGAATGTCAATGATGGTTAAAGAAACTCTCCTAAGTGAAATAGATAATAGAAATCAAACAATTGATGTGCTGCTCCTAAGTTCAAATAACTTGTATCATGTGTGATACATTGTTTACAACATTGAAGTAACATCCTCTTAAGAATGATTGAAGTTATATTTGGAATAAAAGTTCTACAAAGAAATGGTGAAGAAGGGGATGCATGGGATTGGCTTGGAAAAGAAGAGGTTTGGCCTTTAAGGTGGCCATGCATGAGGTTGATTTGTGTTTAAAGATTACCTTTCATTTTTGTTCATTCTGCCAAGTATTTATATAAGGATTACTTAAAAAATGGGGCCATCCCACGAGCTAGTTACCCCAGTCTCAACCCAAGGCACATGAGGGACCACAGGGGGTCGACCGCACCCATGGGGAAGCCTAGACAGAGCCATCTCTCAAGAGGCATGTGCAGGCTTTGTATAAGCCCACAGGAGTGTGCACGGTGATCAACCCATGCACAGGGATGTGCATAGTGGACACTAAGAGCATAATCGTAGTAAGAATGAGTGGTCGCAAAAGTTCACCAGTAGAGAACTAGTGCAGGGTAGAACTGGAGGGGGGAAAGGATAATTCTGAGATGATTCTGAGAGGAGTTGATTGATAAACCGTGAGAAAATCGCGGTGGGTTTTGATGTGGGACACATTTTAAAAACACAGAGGAAATCCTATTCGCTCATCTAATCTCACGAGAGATCTCGACCACATGCCTCATCCCGCATCCTGCGTTATAATCGTGGCTGTCCGAGATCAATCCAAGCTGATCCAATGGTCGTGGCATCGTCTCCAACCTCCAACTGCATGGAGTGTAACCGAATGCAACTGTTCGCCGTCGCCACTATAGATCCACTATGATCACACTTTTGGTCATCATTGATGTTGAAAACTATTTCATGGTGATCTTCTAATCGAATTGAGACCATGCATGTAATCTACATCTTGCATGCATGCGATATCTTGAGGAGGAAGGTTCTCCCAAGGAAAATGGAGTTGTTGAGGCCATGTGGATCCATGTGAGATTCATGCATGAGAATTGTGCATGAGATCTTACCTCTATGCATGAAGATAGGAGCCTGCATTCAGAAAAAGAAAAAACCCGAGAATTGTAGCTTATCCTTGACTCATGGTTTCAAAATCTTGAAGGAAAATATCTCGAGAATTTAAAGCCTTGATCTTAATGGGAGATATGCAGATTTGAACGTGGAAGAGGTGATCCCCTCGCTTATAAAAGGAGGAGACCGAGAAGAGAAGAACGACTGCTCCCACATACCCGAGAGCTTTTGTTTTGAAAAACAAAGCACCTCCCTGTGCACCACTTTGCGAAGAGAAACCAAAAGTCTCATGAGCCTTCTGTTCTGTGAAGAATAGTTCCTTCAAGCCTTCAAAAGGTGCTATGCACCCTCAAATTTCTTCATGAAGAACCAGCACCTGAACACGTGATAGGTTTTTTAAAAAACCTCGCTGTGCTTCACGAAAGACATGCCATCATGAGACAATGCTTAAGATATTCTCTCACAGTGATTTTTAAAGAGGAAAAATTGTGCACATCATGCACAAAGAAGAACCTGCATGAAGAATATAACCTGAGGCCACCTTGGTTTCATAAGGCAAAGAAGAACTCTTTGAGGTACATATTTTTACATTCCATTGTTTTCAGGGGTTAAAGTGTTAGTGAATAAGGAAGGGCCGTACATGTTGCATACACCCATGTGCATTGAAGAAGCCTGAGGCCTTGAAGAAGGAGTTTTCACAAAGGAAGGGTTATAACCATGCAGGTTTGATGATTCATACATATAAACCTAAGGAAACACCCTAACTAATGAAAGATAAGTAAAGAAGAGAAAGAGGAGGAAAATTCCTTGAGTGGTTGGATTGAAGAAGAATCTCACACAAAGAAAGGGTTTCACCCATTCAGGTTTGAAGATAAAAAGAACACCTAGAGAAACTACCTAACTTAGTGCAAGTGGAAGAAAGAAAAGAAAGATAAGGAATAGGTTGAGTGTGTGTGTGATTAAAGAACCATATTCATTAAGGGTATTCACACAAGAATAAGAAGAGGATAATTCATGCTTGAATGCGTGCACATGCACACATAAAGTGACTTAAATAAAGAATTAAAAACAAGTGTGTGCATGTGTATAAAGAAGAAGAATAAAGAGAGGGAAGAAAAGGTTCAACCTAATTCCATATGCATGATCACATGCATACATGAACAAGAAGAAAAGAATTGATTCAGATGATGCAAAGTAAACTGATCTTCATTGCCTGAATAATCACATTGGTGTATGTGATTATAGATAAGAAGAGAGAAGAAGTTTTAGTGCTGTTGGTTTTTTCCCTAAGAAGAAGAAAGAAGAAGTTTAGTGCAGTTGGTGATGTAGTAGAAAAGAAGATAAGGAAATAATGAATAATTTCTTTCCTACTACTTTTAAAGTAATAAAGTGATGTGCAATAAAAAAGACCAAGAGAAAAACCTACCTTTTGAAGAAGGAAGAAGATTGTCTCCATAGGCAGTATAAAGAACCAGCTAGAGGCTGCAAGTTTCACTAGGCCATCACCAGTCCAGGGAAGAGGATTGTTTCTCACCCCCCTATAAAGTGTAGGGACTTACACTGGCTAGATTATTGTTTTCCTAGCCACTCCACTATAATATCATATCACATCATAGCAAAGAATCCATGCACTGATCATATCCATGCATGGAAAGGACATAGCTACTCTTATTGAGTGGTTAACCTTGTAAAAATATCATGTACATATTTTTACTGCTTTTTATTATTGCATGCAACAAGGAAAAAAGAATAAGATAATCAAGATATTAATAAGTCAAGAGGTACATGGATAAAAGTTGGAATTGGTTTAAAAAGTTCCCAACACTAATTCACCCCCCTCTCAGTGTTAGGTATATCCCAAACTGGTCCTCTCAAAACCAATAACTTAAAACATAAGGATCATTTCGTTAAATCTAAAAACGAATAATGGATTGGGATGCATCCTAAACTAATTCCTAAGAAATAATTTGAAAACTAATTTCCTATAAATAAAGTATAAAGATAAGACTTGGTATGAAACTCTAAGTGGGCCCTAGATTTCTATTTCCTCTAGAATGATAGTACCCGCTATCATCTATAGTTTGTTGGTGGGTGGAACTTCTTGGATTTGAACCACCAAATATAGATTTTCCCACCTTATACTTATTCTCTATTGATGGTGAGGATTCTGTGGATAGGGTACACTAGATCCACCCCCTTCACAATAAGGTATAACTTGCATGGAAGTGGTTAGATGAATTATGTATCATCCTTCTTGTTGGTTGCTACTTGTGAAACCTCCTCTCACTTGTCACATGCTTTCCCAATATTGACAACATGAATTTAATTTTCAGTGGGAAGGTTAGAATGCAGTTTCAATTGAATAGACTTTAAATATGTAAAATCGAAATTAGAATGATCCATTTTAAGGTGAGTATCATGTGTATTGGTTTCTTTAGGCTTATCTACTTTGATATCCTCATGGACTTCCTATAAAACATGTTTAAAAAAATTAAGGAGCTCTATTTGTTCCTCAATAGGTGCATGTTCTTTTTCTTCATCTTCCTCTAAGAAAAAACATGGATTTAATGAATATGGAAATTCAAAATAGTAAGAGTTAATAATCAATTAATATTGAACAAAATTAGATGAGAATGATTTTAATAACGGTCCAACTCCCTTATTTAGTTTAGATTCAATACATTCTTCAATGGTTAGGGCTCCTTGAAAGTGAATTTCACTAGATAGAGGTAGGTAGTCAGCCTCCTCTATCCTTTATTTAAATTCCACCACATGGGTGGTGACTACCTATTCCAATTATAGAGAGATATGAAATGGTTCTAGCTCTTATACTTTGTAATTAATGTGGAGATAATGTTATACCGAATACTCATTCCATAAATTTTCAATATCTTGTTGATCTCCCTCACTTAGAAACAAAGGACAGTCTTCATCATCATGAATCCACTCTAGATATTCATAGTCAATTTTGATTTATTTATATAGTTTTTTGGATTTTGTATACTTCTCAAGAAAGGCCTCAAACACTTGGACCACTTCAGTGAATTGGGAAAGAAAAAGGGGGACTCTTTTATGCATCTTCCACAGGATTAAAATCTAGAAAGTAACTAGATAGCTCAGTTAGTTCCCTGGCCATGGAATCAAAGATTGATTCTTTCATGTCCTCCCTCAAGCCTGATATAAATTCATGGAATGTCTGTTGTCAACAATTTTACTTTAAAAATAATCCAACCTTCTTATCAAAAATAAAAACACAATATTCCATAGATAAATGCAATTCAAATATTTTTTTAGTTTTTTTAAAAGAAATGAAAAACTTATCTATAATGTGAAAAAGAGAAAGTGAGTAAAAAACTATTTGGATCCCCAAAAATAGTGCCAAGTTCTGACACACACTAGTCACAGGGTGTGTAAAAAGTTACTATTTATAATTTTGTAGTGTATCATAATGGCTGACCAAGGTCATCTCACTTAAGGAGCTTCATAGTAAATCACTTACTAATTCAATTCACCTACATTACTTTGGTTTTGTTATTTTTATTATTTTCTAAAATTTTAGAAATAAATATAGAAATAGGATATAAAACTAAACTAACATGAAATGAAAATAGAATGGGGTTAGTAAAGAAAGAACTCAGATCAAGGATTTTATTTGTGGTTCCATCATTATTCATGTTTGGTTTTTTTAAATTCAGTTTTATAAACAGATTATGAAATCACACTCTTGGATTACTATCATTTTATTAATTGGTTGTGGAATCTCAAATGCTAAGGAAAACTCAATTCCCCCTCCTTATATAACCAAGGTTGATGACACACCTCAATCAAGAGTGTGTCATCTCCCATCACCCAACCCCACCATATTTTGTTTCATCCATTGAATAAATCAAATCCATCATATGAATATATCTCCTTCAATATAAGGGAGGGAAAATTTATAAATAAAATAATAGAAGTGATTTAAAGATTTGTGTTTTGGTGTAAAATCACCACACCTATACACTTCACTCTTATTCACCATAAATAGAATAAAACATGGTAATTGAATAGAAAAATTCAGGAAACACTTATCCTCCCCTGAGTCTTAGCCTCAGGTCAGTATTTCATTATCTAAAGTGAGAGGTCACTGGTGGAAGAATGGATAAAAGAAGATAATAAGAGAAAGAGAGAGAGGGGGGGGGGTGAGAGACACAAAAAAAGAAAAAAGAGGAAACACTTTGAATAAAATAGAATGAATTAATTGCATAAGAAAGAAAATAAATAAAAACTACAATAGAAGAATGAGATAAAAACAAGGTAGCAGAAATAGAGAACCAACACATCAACCTAGATTATCCTCCCATCCTCCTTTAAATGGTAGAAAGTCCATCTATTTATAGAGGGGTGGTTCAATTCTATCTTCTCTATATCTATGATATCATCCTTTTTTCTCAAGTTCATATTTTAATATATCTCATTTAAGATACCCGCAATGAATTTATAGATATATCAAGTATCCCCCTCTTGTTTTAAGAAAATAAATCCAAAAAACATATTTGGGTGCATAAAATCCTAAGAATATCAGGTATTTGAACTTTTCAATACCCATCACCCTTTGACATGGGTTGTTTGGTCATGGTGCATCCTTTTCATGGGATGCATGGCCATGTGACAATGCAGCTACCACAACTCTTCTACATAGTAGCACACTTTGTGATACCATTTAGAATCTGCCACCACACTTCATGGTAGCACATTTTGTGCTACCATTTCATCATATACATATGGTATTAACTATGGTAGATGTAATCTACTGTGAGTGATCCACCATGGTACTACTATTCACCATCCACCGTGAGTGATCCACTATGGTACTATTGTTCTCATTTACTGTGAGTGATCTACTCTCCTGGTTCATCATATAACATCACCATTATTCATGGTAGCACACTCATGGTAGATTTAGAAGCTAATGTGGCTCCATCTACCATTACACACTTGTTCTTTAAATCAGTCTCCCTTTTCCACTATGTTTCAAGGGTGAATCTTGTGGTGTAATGGTGTATGAAATGATAATAACATAACTCCTCCTATTAAAAAAACATCTCCAATACATGACCACAGTGTCAGATTCTATTTAACTATGCATAAATCCTAGGTATTGGCAACCTCATGGCTTAGTGATAGTATAAAAGTGTAGGGATGAACTATTCCTCCTCACCCAGGTGACATGACCTTTTCACTATCTAGATTGAGATCTATTCTATATATGGATTCATTCTCTTTGAAAATGGAATAACCAAGGTCTCTATAGGGTTTATAGGTAATCCATGGTGGTTAGGGGCCTCAGTAGTGCTTATCAGGATCAAGATCAAGCTTATAGGTGGTTTATATGGTGTCTATGGTGAGTTGTAGATGGAATCAGGTGATGTCGAGTAATAAAAGTCAGTAAAGAGAAGTGTTAGAAGGAGGTGGTCACATAGATATAGTGGATCGACAATGTTTTTGTTAGTTGTGAATAGTAGTTTTTGAGGTCTTGTACCACATTGGAAATTTGGTTGTATGTGGAACTTGTATATAATACAACCCATATAAACCTTTAGTTATGCTATATTAGTGGGGGATTAGTGACCGTACACACCCTTCACACACAACATGGGCCTATGCTGACATGCACAAGCCCACATGGGCCTTGGATCACACTATGTGCATGCTCACCTATGTTCGACCCACACTCTATTTCCATTGGGTGGGATCTCCCTAGGGGCGGCATGGATGTTTGTCCCATATTGGGATGACTATGTAGTTGGTGGCTCCCTTAGTTGAGGGATATCCCAACCAGCCATATTTTTTCCCCAAAAAATGTTCAAACACTTACAAAAATTCTCAAAAACATCATAAATTAATTCAAACTTCCAAAATACAACATTTTTATCCATTTTGATATATATTATATCTTCAATTGTTATTTCCAACATTTTAATAAAACATTGAATTATATGGGAATATTCATTAATATATATTCAAAATTTTTAATAAATTTTCAATTTTTTGCATGAAAATATAAGCACATCAGATTTCATTGGTCAAGAATACATAATCTCATCCTAAAATTTAGGAATATAATATATTTAAAATCTTGTTGACAGTACATACTATGATGTGAGAGAAAAACCATGGTATGAAGCTTTCCTTCCATGGTTGTGATAAATTCTCATATCTAACTCATCTTCCCACACATTATCTTTTATATATATCGTAGAAAGATATTCTCAGATACAATGTGGCATCCTTCAACAAAGTTAGTGTCTTAATCCACCATCGATGTGACATACCAAGACCCACACTCCCAGATCTAATTCTAAAACATGTTTTTTTTTTGAAAAAAGTGAGCTCATGGGATATAGTATTGAATAAAAAGAAGCTATAATAGTCTAAAGGTTGGAATTTTACATTTATACCTTTTTAATATTTATAATAAGTCATTAGGGAGAATGCAAAAAAAAAGTGAAAACCTCCCCGTTCGATCCCTTATTTGCAAGTGAAACCATGAGAGCATTTTCTTCCTAGTAAGCATGTGTGATGATTTAGCTCATTAAATATAGTTGGTTGAGACATTTTTCCCATTTTACTATCATCTTCCAAGAAAGGTGTACTTTCCCGTTTCTGACCACTTGGAAAATAGTTGTGGAATCACATTCAACCCAGATATTATTCTGGTTCCTTTGATTTATAAGATTGAAAGCATTGATCAGACCCATAATCTCAGCTTCCAAGGACATTGAAATACCACAAAGACCATATGAATATCTAATAACATCCCCCGAAGAGTACCTGAAGATAGAACCATAACCAGCTGGCCTTAGGTTTCTCCTTGAGGCCCCATCAGAATTGCATTTTGTCCATCCAATGAAAGGAGGGTACCAGAATACCTCAAGGGTATGGCATGGTGGGGGAAAGTTCCCATACACTTTCATCCTTCTCAAAATCATAAATTATATTACTGAGTTGCTGAAGTGACCAATGTGCAAAGAATTGGCATTATGCACCGCCAATAAGATAGCAGCACATGCCGTATTGATGTTGAAGCAGGACTGATCATTGAGAGATTTGTTCCTATCTCTCTAAATGACATGGATCACTAGTTATAAAACATGTTATATATATATATATATGTATATATATATATATATTTACAAAAAGTAACTGAAAAATATACATTCCTTTATATACCCAAGGATATTTTTATCTTGGTTTTGGAGGATTTGGAAAAGCCTTACAATATATTAGAGTTTTTAAAAAAATTATATAAAAATAAAAATTCACCCTATCTAGATCCTTAATCAAAACCAAACACCTTTGGAACTTCTAATAATCTAGTGAAAACCATTTTAAAATATAGGGTGATCATAAAATTTCTCTATAAAGGGTTTTAAAACCAAAAGTAAAATATTTTTATAAATAATGTTCAAAAACTATTTTGAAATCATTTACATTTTATATCATATACCAAAAATTTGACATAATAATTAATTTTCCCCAAATAAAAATATAGAGTTTTTATGAAAAAATCATAGGAAAATACTTTTCAAAAACCTATAGAAGATATAACATTTTGAAAACCAGTTTAATTTTAAAATAAAATAACCTTTTAAATAATACTTGTATTTATCCTTTTAAAAATTTAAAACTTTTATTTGAAAATAATAACTTTCTATGGAATAAATTGATACTTATAAAGCCTTAAGAAATATATTAATCGACTAATAGTATCACTTTTAGGACAATGTCCCCTTTGAGGTCATGGGTTCACTCCCCATTCATCATTATTTCATTCGATACCCAAGTGACAAGTTTTATTTTAAATATTTTTTTTTTCAGGATTTCCTTACACATTTATAATCCATTAAAATCCTTTAAAAAAATATAAAAATTATTTTTAAAGAATAATTTTTTATATCTTCTAAACTCTATCAAAAGTTATTTTTCAAAAAAAATCATAAGAATTAACTAGAAGAAATACATAAAATAAATACATACATTAAAAGGAAATGTAACACCCCAAGATTTTGTGAAATATTTTTTTCAAATAAATTTAATCCTTTTTATATTTTTTGCTACATGAAACACTGAGTGTATCTTGTGTTACACACAACATTGAGTTTAAATAAAACTCGACTTACTATGAAAATATTGTTTAATAATTATCACTTAGACATTGGAATGGTGGGTATGAATAGTATTAACTAAATTATGAAAAATATATGGTTTACACATGTATATATAATTAATTATTTTGTGACCAATTAATTATAAATTAAAATAAAACCATTTGAAAACATAAGAATTTTTTTATGAAAAACTATTTTTATGCTCACAAACACATTTACGTCAACAAATTAAAAAAAGAACATTTGGTGAATGATTTTAATGATATATATATATATATTATATTCAATCAAATTTTTAACATTCATATTATATGTTCTCTATATAATAGATAATAATAAATCCAAATTTACGCTTAAAAACTATATTTTTCTAAAAAGTGTTTTTATTACATTTTACATAATTATTTTAAAATTATTTTTTGACACTTAGAAAAAATATTTGAAAAAATTAAATTTATTTTTGAAATCAACATGTCAAAATTATCTTGGAGCGAATTTTTGGTATTTTTCTAAAAAGTTTCATTTTTTCACGACTAGTGAAAAAGTATAGATTATTATTAAAAACTGCATTTTCATTTAAAGTATTTACAAACCACATTTTATTTTAATGTAGTTTTAAAAGTAAAATTAGTTAAGTTGTATATTAATTAATCTAAATTATTTCATTTTAATAAATTTCATAATTAATTTTTATATTAAAACTTTTTCTACTTTTGAAAGTTTTTCTTTTGGAAAATCATTTTTCAACATGTCTGCGGGTTTAATTTTAAATTAAAATTTACCACTTACATGAGTTGAATTTGGAAAAATAGAATTAATATTTTTAATAATAATAATTTATAATATTTAATAATTCTAACTTATTTTTTTACCATAATTAATAGTAAAAATAGTAAATAATATTTACCACGGTTAAGGTAAAAATAGGTTTACCAAGGGGTTAAACTAAAAATTTAAGGGTTAAAAATAACCCAAAAATTGTGTAAATACTAATTTATGGTCATATTGAGACCATATATATTCTAGGATTTATAATTTTACATTTTTTTATCCTTTTTTCATGTAAAAAACGTGGGTATGCCTTTTTATTTTCAAAAATTACAACTGTGCCACTCACCTCACTTATAAAAGGCCACCCCCTCTCCTCTCCTTTAAACACATCCAAAACCCATTGGTTTGGAAAATAAATACCCAAATAAATTATTTAAATATATTATATCATCCTATAATCCATATTTTGGTCATAAATCCAACCTAATAATCCTTTTGGTTTAAACCAAAAGAAGTTGTCTGAAGAAGAGACATCGTCCCTAACTAAGCATTTTATTTTATTTTATTTCTTAATTCACCTCCACAAATTATTATTAAAACATGATTATATAATAATAAAAATAAATTAAAAATATTTATATGTTATTATTCTAATCACATAATATAAATCCTTATTTTCTTTTATCAAATGGGATATTAAATCATCATTTGTGTGCACGACAAACTACCACCATTCGAATCGATGCTATACATTTTCCATCACCACCTATGAAATATGAATATAATAATGGATTTAATATTTATATATGATATTTATGATATTATCATACATCTGGAATTATAATACCATATCTAACTTCTTACCTACTAACCCGCTGGAAAATAATAACATCGCTTGTGCGTAAGACGGACTACCGCCTCACAAACTGATGTGATGTGTTTTTCCATTTTTATTTTACTTGAATGGTAATAAGGATATATTAAACTAATATATATGATATTTTTAAAATAATTATATATATATAATAAATACATCACATGTACCTTCTTACATTCCATTCCGTGGGGGATACGATAACGTCGTTCCTGTGTACGGTGAACTACCACCTTGTGAAGTGTTGTGATTCATTTTTCACTAACACTTTGTATGGAAGGTAATTAGGGTAAATTCAATTAATATATGTGATATATAATAAATAATAATTACTCTATAATTGTGTTATATTATTTACCTTCCTTCCTTTTGATCCATTTAGAAAATGGAAACAACGTTCATGTGCACATACACTTACCGTCCCCATGAATAATGTAACTCATTTTCTATATATAAATTTAATATATTAATATAAATAAAAATATAAAGAATATATATGATATTTATATCATGTTTATCATTCTAAAGATTATTGAACCATTATCAGAGTATGGGAACCAAAATAAAAAATCAAAACATACATGAAATATAAAGAAGTTATTGCTCGAAACGTGACTTGAACATGGAATTGTTAATAAATGGGTAATAAAATGTCAAAAGTAAATAATATATGGTATTATATTTATATTAATGGTTCTATAATAGATGTTTAATAAACTTATATTTATTATACATGAGGTTTGAACATGTATGAAGAAAGTCTAGACTTAAGGTAAATGATTTTTATCTCAATTTCCTTCTTTGAGACATATGTTATGTTATGAACCTATATTATTTTATGAGGTTTATATATAGATAATTTGATATGTAATATCATGAATTTATTTATTTTTATGATATTATAAGTTTCATTTAATGTTATTCTTTCATGGGTCTTATGATTCAAAGTTACCAAAGGGTAAGGGTTTTATATTACAATCTCATAGTTTATCGGTATTGTTTATTATTATGCTACCAATGATAAAATATTATGATCTATATATCAATAAAGTCATGTATTTTACTTTAATATAGTCATTTATGGAGAATACATGTTTTCCATTCATTTTACTCTCTTTATATGCTCAAGAGTTGAAAATATTTTTTAAGATAAATCATTTTTATTTCTCTCTTCGGTTGAAAACATGTTTTCTTCCAAATTCATGTTTTTTTAAAAAAATTTCAAAAAATGATTTACTATGATTTTTTAATGTCACTTTTACCCTTAATTGTAATTTAAAAAAAAATTAAAATTAATCTTCCTATTATTTTCTAAACAATTCACCTTTTGACTTTTCTTACAAAAATGTGAAAGGGTTCTTTGTTTTTTTTCAACATATTTAGCATGAATGGAACTATTACACCATCACGAGCATTCAATTTTTTTTTAAAGATTACTCTTTAAGTTTCAAAGGTTATTTTAAAAAAATATTTAATTTTTAATAATGATTTAGGTTTTGAATAATTTTTTTTTCTAAAACGGAAAGCATATTTTCCTCAAGAAATGTTTTTCAGAATCATTTTACATATAAGATGAAATAATTTTATGTTACTCAAAGTGAAAAGGATATTTTAATCAATAATATTTTTAAATGTATTTTAATCAATGAAAAAAACCTTTAATGTTATGTATTGATTCTAAATTATGTATATATGTCTCTCACATATATGCACATAGTGTATTCTTCCTTCCTTTGATGGGGTAATACAGACCTTATGATCATTTATAAAATGCCTTTATTATGAAATTTAATTTGATTATGATATAAAAAAAGATTATAAAACCCATTTTATTTCTATGGGAAATTCTTATTGAATTTTTAAAGAATTGACTAACAACTGGGGGGTTGAATCAATTGTATACTTTTTATAAGTTTCAGAACTTTTAGAAACTCAACCCCTATAGCCTATTAAAGTTCATTATGATATCATTTTTAGTAAATAATAATGCATGAAAAAGTATTAAAGAAAGTATATCACATGATATTTATATGGTTCAAACTTAGTGTGAGAATGTAAATCCTTACCATAGCCACTCCTGCAGGTTTATGGAAATTAACTATTATGAAAAAGTGAATAAAACTTGTGACAAATACCATTAGACACATTATATATCATGATAGGAATGATTATACTATCTCACATCAGTTTAAAAGTATTTCTTACAAACAATTGATCGAAAAATAAAAGAATAAATATTTTTTTCAAACTGCTCCACAAATGCTTTGTCTGGATCCTCAGTTAATTGTAGCTGGGTCCGATTCTCTCAGTATGATGGGGCTAGGCCTGATTGAATCAGTATAATGAATTCAGTTTGATGGAATTAGTATGATGAACCCATTCTCAATATAATTTACTCAAATTATGATAAAATTCCTAGTCTGGTAAACAACACATTTAGATGTACGACCATCTAATGAGTTCTTGGTTTGGAAAGCTAACTTTGACATGAATTCTTCAGCACTCCACCCTTTCAACTAACATTAAATATTGAAAAGTATGAATGTAATGTGATTCTATTTATAGTAATCTTAGAATGGAAAAGGTGGGAAGCTTGAAAAATTTCCCCACTATCTCAAATTCAATAACTCTAAGATCTATGCATATTTTAATTTCAAGTTTGACCACTTCAACTATTCACAAATCTTATAGAATCATCTTGAGTCTTCTCTATAATCATCCTTCTCAGACTTCCTAACCTTTATTTAGTATGATGGAACCTCATCATCTCATTACAATGAAACTTCCTCAACTCAGTATGATGGAAATTACTCATCTCAATACAAAGTAACTTCCTCATATCATTATGATAACATCCTTCATACAATTTCTTAGACTGACCAGATTTATTGAATCACTATATCAAAAGATTTATCAGTGTAAAAAATTCACCTGATGGATCGATGTTTGTTGTTGGTCTAGTGGATCAGTATAAAAAAATCCAGTTACTCTGATGTTCTATATCCAATGGATACTTCAATTAGATACTCTTCAAACTTTATCAACTCTACTTAGATATACTTCAGAGAAATTTTGTATTTGTAATTTCTCAATTTGATCTTTTGTGTCTGGGTTTCTAGAATTAATACTAACTATTCAGAGAACCTCAACATCCTCCATTCTTCAAAATCTTTTATCATGATTTATGTGAACTTCATGACCAAAAAACAATCTTCTAATTAATATAGGAAAGTATTATGAATTACCTTACTTTAAATACCTCCTTTATTTCTAACCAAAACTCAATAAAATTGGCAGCACCTATTCTCCCCCTTTTCTTCATAAGGGTTTCATCACAAGTATTATATAAAACTTATGATATTTGAGAATTGAAAACTAGAAAATAACCATATGAATTAAGGTTATAAAGTAAAGAACTTTCTAATTCCTGATTCCCTTGAAACTTACTTTCTAGGCTTTATCACTACTTTGACTTTCTTTTATATCTTCTACTGACTTTCCAGAAAACATGTGTCCAATTGATCTTGAAATTCATGGTGATAGATTTGAGATAAATGGTTTGTCTAATCATAAAATTTATAAAATTGTCATCACTTATCTTTCTAATAACTTAAATGTACAGTTCAGCTCAGTCCAATAACATGCATTCAGAAAACAACTTTTAATACTTCCCCCCCTTTGTGTTTGGATTCAAACTTTCAATAAATTTTGACTTTATTATTGAAACTCATACTAATGAGCTAGGTCTGATTCTAAAAAAACATACTTTCACAAAAGGTTAGTTTTCAATAAATACAAAACAAGTTACCAAAAAACATCACAAAGGATCTTCAATATCCCCTTTTTTATCTGTTTACAAACTTTTTTAACAACTTTCTTAATTCACAAAAATTTCAACCACTCATACTTTTTCACAACACTTTTTTTTTAATTTTACCAAACCAATCCTTTCTTAAAAAGAGTGTCCTAAAACCACACTATTGTATAAAGTAATGTTTTTGAAGTAATTACATCCCTCAGTGAAAAAAAATTACAACCATGTTAAGATAAACTCCCTTTATTTTATATTTTCTTCCCACATATCTTTTTCTCTCCCTCATTTTATGATAACCATAGATTTAGATTCATTTAAGAAAGAAAATTACTTCCCTTTACATTGAAGGATAATGTTGTACATATTCTCTTACTTTTTCAACATAATCCAAAGCAAGGTAGGGGTAATTATGAGTTTTAGGAAGTCATTAGAGAAGGATAAACATGAAGTTGTAGCATCAATTACACAAATATCTCTTTAGGCATAGATTTTGTAAATATATCAGTAATTCGATACTTTGTTTCAATATATTCTAGCAAAACATCTATAGAAGTAACTTTCTCTTTTATAAAGTGAAAATTTTTATCAATGTGTTTTTATCTTGAGTATTGAACATGATTTTTAGAAAGATCAATTGAATTATGATTATCACAAATAATATTCAATGGTTTAGAAACTTCCACTTTCAAGTCTTCCGGTTGAACTTTCATCCACAATATCTAAGTACAGGCTTGAGTAGTTGCAATATTTTCTTATTCCACTATGCTCAAATTTATTAATCTTTTTTTCTTACTATGCTAACTCACATGAAATTCTCCCAAGAAAAATGTTCCTCTAAAAGTTGATTTTCTATCATTATAATCTCTAGCTTAATCAGCATCAGTATAACCATGAAACTTTATTCCATAAAATATTTTTTATAAAAGACCATATGAATTTATTCCTTTGACATATATTATAATTATCTTTGTTTCCAAAATATGATATTATTTTGGATTACTTTGATATCTGGAACCCAAAGTTACAACATAAAAAATATCAGGTCTTAAGGCTATGAGATAAAGAAAACTTCTTATCAGCTTCCAAAAATCATTCTGATTCACACTTTCTATGGATTCATCTTTACTCATATTCATACCAATTGAAATAGGATTAGAATTTTTTTTGGAATCTTCCATTCCAAAATTTAGTAATAGTTCCCTAACATAATTTTCTTAAGATAAGAAAATGCACTTTTCCTTTTGTTGCACTAGTAAGCTAAGGAAGAAAGTTAATTCTCCCAATATTGACATTTTTAAATTCTTCTTTATTACCTCAATAAATTCTGTACAATTTTTTTCTTCATCCCCAGAAAAAATTATATCATCCACATACACAATAAAAATTAATGTGCTAGTGTTAACTTTTTTCACATACAAGTTACTATCAACCTTTCCTTTATAAAAATTCAACATTATCAAAAAAATATAAAGTTTTTCATACCAATTACACAAGGATTGTTTCAACCCATACAATGATTTCTTCAATTTACAAACTTTGTTTTCATCTTCATCAATTAGAAACCCTCAAGGTTCGTCAATATAAACTTCTTTTTCAATATTTTTATTTATAAAGGATGAATTTACATTTATCTAATGCAATTTGTAATTTCAGTGAGTAGCCACTACTAGAAACATTATAATAGTTTATAAAATTAAAAATGGGAAAATGTTTCATCAAAATATATACCTTCTACCTACTCATAACCTTTACAAAAAATCCTTACTTTGTTTCTTGAAACTTCTCCATGTTAATTCATATTGTTTATATAAACCCATTTGTTCTAAAAAAAATTTTGCCTTTAAAACGTGGTATATGTTTTCATGTTTTATTTTTCTCAATTTAATCCAACTCTTCATTCATAGAATCCACCCATTATTTGTGTTGAATAGCTTCTAAAACTGATTCCAGTTCAACTTTTTAAATAAGTGAAGTCTAATTTTCTAATCTCATATTTCTTATCATCTGAACTAGAGCCTTCTGATTCTCAACAATATTTTCAGTATCAACATGTTTTTAAAAAGTATGAAATTTCATAGTTACTCTTCCAGCTTCACTTTCCTCATCACATGATTCAACTAAATCTTGATAAGTCTATTTTGGATCACTATCATCTTTGTTAGAATTCTTCAGCTTTTCTTTCTAAATATTCTTAGTAAATTTTGTTAAGGAGTTTGTATTTTCAATAAATTTCACATCATATGAGTCAAATATATTTTTTAAATGTTTTTTACAACAATTTTAACTTTTTCTATTGGGTGAATATCTCATAAAGGTTCTTTCTTCATCTTTATCATCAAACATTACAAGATCCAGATTTTTGATTTTAAGTATACATGGAATTAAAAAAAACATTGAATTATTTCAATGAAGGTTTTTTGTTATAAAAAATTTCATAGGAAGTCTTGTTGGATTCCAGTCTCAACAAACATCTATTCTGAACATGTACATTAGTACTAATAGCTTCTCTCCAATATAACTTTGAAAGTTTGTATTATGATAACACGATTCTTCCCATTTCTAACAAACTTCTATTCTTCATCCCTACTACTCTATTTTGTTGTGGGTTATATGGAATACTTTATTGATGTTTTATTCCATGATTTCTTATATAATTTTTAAAAGTATTTCATGTTAATTAAATACTATTATTTGTTCTCAAATTCTTTCTGTAAACCACCAATTCTTTCTCAACTTCTCTTCTAAATACTTTGAACATTTCTACAACCTCTGAATTATGTTTAATAAACATAATGTTATTAATCTGATTGAAATCATTAATAAAAGTGATAAATTAAAACTCTCATTTTTTTGATTGATGTCTCATCATCCCACATAAATTGGAATGAATGATTTCAAGAGGTCTGGTAGATTGAATCTAAACTTTTTTATGACTTTTATTAGTTATCTTCACTTTATAACAAGTTAAAAAAAATCTTCTTCTCTTATTTTAAATTCTAGAAAAATTATTATAACATAAACTTTAGAGATTTTGTTCATATTCCTCTGCCCAAGGTGGCCAAGTCATTAGTGCCACAACTTATTTTCATTTTCATCACTTAAGTGACATGAGTTGTTAGATTATTCTATTGAAAATAGATTCCCACTAGTTTTTTCTCTTTTTTTAATAAATTTTACATTATTAAATATTTGATAAAATAAGAAGAATTTTTGAATATCACTTTTTTACATCATCACAAAGTTGACTTACACTAATTAAGTAATGTTTTAATCCATAGACAAACAAAACTTCCTTAGATTTCAACTTTTCTGCTTCAATCTCAACCATTCTGATTCCATTAATTTTTAGAGGATTATTATTCCCAAAGGTAATAACACCCCCATCATGATTTTGAACATGTTTCATTATTTTTAAATCACCTGTCATGTGTGAAGAACAACCACTATCAAGTATCCATGGTTTTTTCTATTTACTTGCTTTTAAGGCAGTCTCAAAAACAAAGGCTCTTTATTCAACTTTATTATTTCCTACATAATTTTATTTTATTATATAAATTTTTTTTCCTAGAAGAGTATTCATACATTATTCAACAAAATAACCTAGCCAGTCACATATTCCACAAACTTCTTTTAGGCAATCAAACTGATTTTTAATTATAAAGTTTCTAACATCTTGATATTTCACTTTTTCAACTTTCTATAAGTTAGGATAGTTACTTATTATACTTTAACTATTTCTTAAACTCTATTAAAATATTATTTTATGAAGAGATAATTTATTATAGAAATTATAATCCCCGTTACCATAGATTTCACAACACTAGAAATAACCATAAAATTTTGATTTTATTATGAAGTAAGATCTTTCTCTATAGATTTTTTTTTGTGGTTGGTAACTTCTTTATTCTATAAAATACTCTGGGTGCGGACCATATTTACTACAGAAGGAGTTTTAAACTTTTTTATATGTGATAGTTTTCTCACATCCTTTCTCAACCCATTCTTTCCCAACACTTTTCTTATCACCTGAAATGTTTGAAAAATCAAGTGAAACATTATTTTTGGTAGGTGAGGATTTCACCTGATTATTGATTTGAACTTTCTTAGAAACTTTAGAAGTCCCATATTTTACTTCTGAAGATTTATTAATGTTTTAATTTATCATACTCAAGTTTCTTTTGGACTGAAGAAGTTTTGATCAAAACTTATTAACTTCTTCTTCCTTAGATACCAAATTCTTAATAAGATCTTCAAACATCTTTCCCTGTTAAGAAATTCTCAATTTGTAACTTAATATCTCTTGGATGTATTCTTCGTCTTACTTGATAATATATTTTTCACCTTCAGTAACTTTTCCACTATTTTCTTTATCATTCTAATTTATTTCTTGAGAGATCTATTTTTATCAATACATGCAATAAGTTCTATTCTAAGATGATGCTCTCTATAAGATTATTCACCTCCTTCTTCTTTAGTATTTTTGGAGTCTTCATATTTCTCAACTTCTAATATGATTTTTTTTTAACTTTTCTAAACTTTCATCTTTTGATGAATTTTTATTAGTTCTGATTCATCTTTCTTACCCAATATACTTCTTTTGTATCTAGTGAACTTGTGATTATATTTTTTGGATGGATTTTCTTCTTTAGAACCTTTTTACCCTTCTTATATTAAGGTTTTTCATCAGAATCATCTTGATATTCTCCAACTTTCTTCTTGGGGGAATTCATAGAAAATTTTCTGATTTTACCACACTCAAAACATTTGATAGGAAGTTTAACTCCATACATTAATATTACTCTTTGATAGTTATTAGATATAAGAGATATGATTTTTTCATTCAATTAATCACCCTCTTTATCTTCATAATCATAAGGATCAACATCTTCAACATCTTGAGTTTTTATTTTTATCATAGCTTTAAAATCCATTTCATATTTCATCTTATTTTTGAATATCAGAGCTTTTATAATTTCATAAGAAAAAAGAGAGTTATGAAACTCATCAAGAGATAAATCATCTTTATTTTTTAAAGTAGAAATTTTAGAATTAAACATGTCTAGAATTTTTTTTTATAATTTTATTCACAATTATAGAATATTCTAGGACATCTCTAAATCCTATGATTTTGCAAACAATTTCATTTATTATGGTGAATTATTCATCAATTATTTCTTCATATCTCATTCTTATTTCATCATAATCACTAATCTAGATTTTTAGCTTTACTTCCTTTAATTTATTATTCCCTTTGGAAATACATTCTAGCTTGTCCCACATAGTCTTTAAAGTTTTGAGACCCACCACCTTCATATAAAAATTTTCTGATAAGGATATAAGGATAGAATTTCAAGCCTTTCCATTAACTTTAATATTTATCTTGTCAACAAACGTCATAGGAGCATCTTTCTCAATAGGTGGAAAACAAATTATAGAAGCATCAACAACTTATAGGACAAGAGGTAAGAGATATAGAATCATGCTATTCTTCCAACCATAATAATTGTTTCCATCAAATATAGGAATTCCTCTACTATTGACATAATTGAGATTATACATGATAAGGATTAAATAAGGGAACCTTGGCTCTACTACTAATTGAAGTTAAAAAGTATCGAATAATAACTAAGAGGGGGGGGGGGGGCGAATCAGTTGTATACTTTTTATAAGTTTCAACACTTTTAAAAACTTAACCCCTACAACCTGTTAAATTTTATTACCTTATCATTTTTTAGTAAATAATCATGCATGAAAAGGTATGAAATCAAGTAAATCACACAATATTTACAAGGTTCATCCTTAGTGTGATAATCATCATCATTTACATAGCCACTCCCATGGGTCTATAGAAACTAACTATTATGAAAAAGTGAATACAACTTGTGCCAACCCCCATTAGACACCTTCAATCATCCAATAATAATGATTATACTGACTCCCATAAATTTAAAAAGTTTTCTTATAAAAAATTGATAAAACATAATAAATAATTTTTTCAAACTAATCCATAAATGCTTTATTTGGATCCTCAGTCTAATGTAGCTGGTTCCAATTCTCTCAGTTTGATGGGGATGGGTCTGTTGGACTCTGTCTAATGAATTTAGTCTGATGGAAACAATATGATGAACCCATTATCTATCTACATTACTCAAAATTTTCTCAAATTCTTAGTTTAATCTTCCTTAGTTTGTTAAACAAAACTTTTAGATGTCCAAAATTCTAATGAGGTATAAGTATGAAAAGATAACTTTGAAATGAATTCTGCAGTACTCCACCTTTTCTACTCACATGAAATATTGAAAAATATGAATTTAATGTGCTTTTATTTATAGGCATATCATAATGGAAAAGGCAAGAAACTTGAAAACTTTCCATGCTATCTCAAATTCAGGAACTCTGAGATCTATGCATATTTGAATTTCAAATTTGGCCACTTCAACTCTTCACAAATCATCTAGAATATTCTTGATTCTTCTTCATAATCATCCTTCTTAGACTTACTAACCTTTATTCAGTCTAATGGAACCTCCTCACCTCATTATGAGGAAACTTACCTAGCTCAGTACGATAAAACTTCCACAAATCATTACGAAGGAACTTCCTCAACTCATTACGATATCATCCTTCATACAATTTCTTAGACATATTAGATTTCTTAAACCACCACATCAAAATATTTATCAGTGTGAAACATTCACCTGATGGATTAATGTCTTTTTATTGTCTTGTGGAGTAGTATCAAAAACTATAGTTACTCTGATGTTCTTCATCCGATGGCGACTTCACTGAGACACTATTTAAACTTTATCAGCTTTATTCAGATAGACTTTTGAAAAATTTTGTGTCTAGTACTTCTCAATCCAATATTCTATGTCTGGGTTTCTAGAACCAATAAAAACTATTTAGAGACCTTCAATAACCTCTATTCTTCAAAATATTTTATCATGATACTTTATCATGATTCATGAGAACTCCATGACTATAATAGCATCATCTTCTTAATATAGGAAAGTATCATGACTTCCCTTACTTTCAACACCTCCTTTCTTTCCAACCAAAACTCAATATGATTGGAAACACATATTATCACCCTTTTATTCATAGGTATTGGATCACAAGTGTTACAGAAAACTTATGATATTTTATAATTACAAACTAGTGAAGCACAAATTGAATTAAGGTTAGAAAGTAAAGAACTTTCTAATTCTTGATTTCCTTTAAACTTTCTTTCTAGGCTTCATCAACACTCTGAATGTCTTTCACAGATTCTCTTGACATTCCAAAAATCATCATCTCCTATTGATCTTGAACTTCATGATGATATATCTAAGACCGATGGTGTATCTAACAAACAACTTTACAAAAATTTCAGCACTTATATTTCAAACAACTTCAGTATCTGGTTCAGCTCAGTCCAATAATCCATGTTTGGAAAAAAAACTTTTGATACTTTTCACCCCATTTCTGTTTGGGTTCAAACTTTTAGCATATTTTGAATTTCTTATAGAAACTCATACTGATGAACTAGTTTCAATCATGAAAAAAAACATACTTTCACAAAATGTTAGTTTTCAACAAATATAAAACAAGTTACCAAAAAAACATCACAAAGGATATTCACTTATGCTATTCCTTATGATTTATATTCTTTATGTGGAACACATAGATCAAGAACATGTTATGATAGGTTCACCTATATAGGGATCCAATGCATTGGGTAATGTTATAGTCTCGTAAGGTGTCATGTATGGGATTAGGGAGTAAACTTAATTCATTATGGAACTTTGTCTGCCATGTGATATTGTCCAGGTAGTTAGCTTTTAATCATGTTTATTTCATGTTATATGTTTCCACCACATTTCCTATGATGCCATGATCTCATGGTAACATGTTCTTTATGTTATTATTCCATGTGATTTCTCATGTGACTTATATTATATGATATCATGTTATACCTTTGACTCACATGTAATGCTTCCTTATCATGCTTATATCCTTACTAGGTTTTTTAGCTTAATCATTTCTTTATGTATTCCCCATGTCACCCCATGTAGACTTAGGAGCTCAAATGGATTTTAGGAGCTCACTATAAAAAATATAATAAAGATACCATGTTTCATGTATGAGAAACCTAGTCTTCTAAAGAAATTAGGACTTTATAATACTTGTATTGTATTAATGGATATTTATGTTTAAGGATCATGTAATATTATGTGTAAAAGGATTAGGTCACTATAATTGGTATCAGAGGATAGATTTAGTTAACCTTTGGAACTAGGATGAGAAAGAATTAGTGATAACCCTAGGGATAAGTATAATAATAAGACTAAGTGTAGAAAAATATACTGGAATCTTGGTGAAGTATAGAGCAAGTTGTTTTTGACAAATTATATCCCAATCTAGATAGTACAAGTGGACATGGTTTTGACACAGATGTACCTAGGGGTAATAAATTTGAAAAAGGTGTGTTGGGATTGAATCGATCATTACCTGGTACATAAAAATGAGCCTTACTATACACCTATTTTGAAACTCTTGGGGGATATTCTTTGGAAATTCACAAACTCTTTACGAACCATCATGAGAGATTTAAATAATGTCCATGAATGACCTTGGTTAAGCATAAGGTTTCATAGATTAAAAATAAGGTTTAATTATTTAGACATAATATTTGTGATTTTTCATGATTATGTGGTTTCCCACTATGAATAATGTTACTCACTCTATGCTTTTTGATTTTAGTCAATGGATGGAACCAGAAGGAACTAGATTAACATTGAATACGATATAATTTTTTTTGATGAGAAACCAAATGGGATGATGACTAGGGTGAAAATTATTATGATATTATTTCTAATCAGTTATCATGACATATGGTTAACAACTTCCATAAAAAAAATCTCTAGGACTCACCAAAAAAGAAAAGTATAGAGTTTGTTGAGAGTTCGGGTGGTGGATGTTAGAGTTAGTGGCCTAGAACCAACTACTTTGTACTTTATTCATTAAATAAACACCTTATCACATCTTGATTATTCTTCTACGTGACAATGCATGTGATAATGTCCCAAGGATAACTGTTGCATTAAAGGGTCATAGCCAATCCCTGCTATGATGAGAACCCGGAAGTGCCATAACACTGTTCTTGAAAATATGTTCTATGGCCGGATGATGTTATTTGAGGGACACAAATAATACAATCCATTAGGGTGAGTAATCATAAAACTTTGAGGCACCTTATCATGGTGTGTTCCCTTAGTAATATCTAGGAAGATATTATGAGAACGAGACCTACCAGTAGAAAATCCACATTTCATAGTGTCATTGGATGTTCCTATCTACGGACGTGTGTATTGGTCCTTAGACTTTAATATTATTATTAATGGGCTTTAGAAATCACGCACTTAGATATACTGATGAAAACTGTGATGACACACTGTTCGCAGCGAGGTAGGATACGTTGGGTGCATCACGAGTAATACAACATTAATAGATAATGAGAGAAAGGACTTGTCCCTTATATTCCATAATGGAAGTAGATATCTCAGTCCCTTTGATGGAATTGATATAGACTAAGTAAATTAATGGCCATGGTAAGGAATGGGAAAGTTCAATTCTGGAAAGTCAAAGAAAGAATAATCGAGCACATGGGTTGATGGAACTAGCATGCAACCCGCTTGATTCAATCTATTGTGACAAAGGTATTATATTACATGGTAAGCATTCGTATGTGGTGAAACGTCAGTGCGACATCAACCTATTTCTCTTGGGTGCCTTGACCCATTGCTAGACAGCAATCTTGGACTTTAAGAAAGCCTGCCTAATGCCAATGAGAAAGAGGCCTAGAGGGTCACACACTAAGTGTGTCTATGTATCTCAGTTAAATATTAATTTAAAAAGTTAAATAAAGAATATTCCCGAATATGGTTTAATAATTATTTAAGGATGCCTGATCTCATTTATTTCGACACTAATTATTCGAGATAATATATTGTGGGCAAAATAATATATATTTATTAGCGAGTAATGAAGCTATATTTATTTAACAAATAAATATCCATTACTCAAGGTCTAATAAATGCAGTGGAGGAAATAATGAAAAATGGAAAATAAAAGTACACGCCGTGTATATTGAATATACACGCCGTGTAGTTTTCATGGAAAACGAGTACAAGCCGTGTATTAATGATTACATGCCATGTAATTTTTCTAGTCAGGATTTTGAGGAAATAATATTATTTTATTAAATGATATTTATTATAATCAACGTGGGCGCATGTCAAGGAATTAATCATTCGACATGGGGGTTTTCAATGAGAGTTAATGAAATAAATAAAATGCGTAATGCGTTTATTTATTGTCATAACTCTATAACCTCAAACCCGATTATAAATATCCTCACAACCCCAACACTTTTCCCCAATCGTTGTGCACAACAATTATGGAGAGTTCTCTCAAGGCTGAATGGACTCCTTCCTCTAAGAATGATCTCAAGACCGAGAGAAATCCACCACCACCGGATCAAGGAGATTGAAGGCGGACATCGTAAGTGAAGGTTCTTCCATGATAGCACCCGGATATCCCTTCGATGATGTCCAGAGATACGTGGAGCACGTGTGGATCACCGCTAGAGAAATCCTATACTTGGATTCTATGAAGTAATGATGGATCACACCGGATCGTGACCAGAGACATCAATGAATAAATAATTCCATCAAGGTAATTCTTGTAAATTAATTAAATTAATTATAACAAATATATGATGATCCTATCTCTATGGTTTTGGGACTCCCTCTTTTTTTTGTTCTTCATTCTATTCTGAAGATCCGAAATTTTACATCATGATGGATCTCAGATTGATTGTTGTTAAAGCTAAAATTAAAGTTGGGAATAACCCACCAACGTGCTTCCGCTGTGTCTAGAACCTACAAGTGGTATCAGAGGGGTCATATCGTTGATTATAATTATTTAGTTTTTCATTGGTGATTTATGCATTTAATAATTTAGTTGTTTAAATTCAAGTTAATTGTTCTTTAAAATCTGAATCTCGAGATCTGTTCCTCTCCTCTTATTTCTTGTTCACCTTACAAAAACAAATTTTTCTTTTAATTTTGATTAAAATAAAATAGAGGGACTCATCTGAAGGTGCCAAAAATTCCTAGCCTCACAACACCAGAATACACGACGTGTATTCAGAAGTACATGTTGTGTAGTCTAGGTTCAATGCATCGGTCTGGTCTGCCAAATCTGGCCATGTATTGGATCTCATCTAAGTCATTTATGACACTGTGTGTTGAACAAGAACAGGTGGCACATGGTTTCCGAATTACACACCCTGTGGTCCAACTGAACACGATGTGTAGTCCCTTCGGGCTGGGATTGGACCGTGTACCCCGTACACGGCTTGCCTAGCTGGAAATCGTGTAACGCGGATACTACATGACGTGTTTCCAACTGAACATGCCATGTACTCCAAAAATTTTCGAAGTACATCTACACGCCATGTCCCCGGGCGTGTAATTCAGATGGATGGTGAAGAAAAGTACATGCTTTGTAGTCGGAACTACATGCCGTGTACTCACCCAAATTACACAGATTTATTAAAATTTATTATTATATTATAAAAACCCTTGAGACATGTACCATGGTGCAGACATAAAGCTGAGGTAGAACACGTGATAGGTGTTTTATATATATACGTTTAATTTAACATCTGCATAATTAATGGGAATTCACCGGGTTTCTTCCAAGGTACAAGTTACGTACAAGGATAATTTTAATTTATTTAAAATTATGATGGATGAGAATCTCAAGGAAATTCAGAAAAGGGTTTAAGATAAAAGGATTGATTAATTAAAGATAATTAATTGATTCGAGCATGACTTATCTTAAACAAGAACGATTAAAGAATTGAATGCTAGTTTTATTTATGCGTAAATATCATTGCATGTATGGATGATCATGAGCTAGACCAAGACCTTTTTATGTGAATGGTTTCTTTTAATTTATTTATTTAAATTAAATTTGTTGGCCTGTGAGCCTTATCCTCATTAATATATAGGGTCTTCACGTCCAAGGATTCTTTTATGTAAAACCCCCTTTTTACCCCTCACCTACACGTGAGATAAATGCATATGTAATGGATGGATCTCCCAAGCCAGTGGAGGTGGCTCAAGTCAGGAGCCAAGGTGAAACCAATCTAAGGAGATACAAAAGTGGACATGTGGAAAGATGTAAACACAAACCTGAAAGGTTCAAGGTGTTTCTCCTCTAGGTATTGTGTTAGTTTATCAACTACTAGATAAACTAACCAATAAAACAATCTCATGATCATACCATTTATTTTATTTCTGTCAGTTGCATGGTTTATTTATTATAGGTGTGTTGTCACGATCACACAATTAATGAATTAAATAGGCATGCAAGATAGAACTAAAATAAGACTAGATTATGCGTAAATATTATCTTAGACATGGTTAAATAACTTAAGTATATCCCACTTAATATTAACAATCATGTAAAGATAATAAAATGGAAATTTATGTATAAGGATAAAATCCCTTAAAGAAATATTAAGTCGGTATAGCCTTCCATAATCTTGGTTAGAATCGAACCATAGTTCAAAGTGCTTGACCAACCCTAGTTGGGGTGCTTTCAATTATCAAGGAATTATAATTCAAGGTTTTGGGTTGACTTGAATTGGTTCGTATCAAGGGCTGACTACCACATCAGGACTTGGTGTGACCAAGAGGCAAAGGTTGAGTAAGTCCAAAATAAAAGAATTTCAGGATTGGGGAGTCCACTCAGCAGATCAAGGAGTTGCGAGTTAATGCAGTTGGCATTTGGAATGCCTACCTAAAACCCTTCAAGTTGCTTGACCAACCCTAGTTGGGGTAATGCGAAGGGAAATATGGATCCTTTCCACTAGAATATTTAGGCAAAAAAATATTCTGAAGTCAATGGTTAGAGATATTGAATTTTGATAAAATAGTGGGAGACTAATAAATATTAATTTATTTATTTGTATTAGTTTTTATAATAAAGTACTCAACCTTTGCTCATTTTAATTTGTAGAAACGATAAGAAAAATGAATTCAAACATATCATTATGAACCATAATCAAGAAGGAAAACCTTCAAACCAGCACCAATTTCCAAGAGTGGCAGAGGCGTTTACGCGTCATCCTTCACCACGAGAGGAAATTGTATGTGCTAGAAGAGCCTATTCCAGTTGCACCTGGAAACAAGGCCAGGGATGAGGAACTATCTATTTATATGAAACATATGAATAATGCCATAGATTTCCAATGTTTCATGCTATCAGCCATGTCTAATGAGCTCTTGAAGAAACATGAGAACATGGATGCATATAGCATAATGTATCACCTTAAGGTTCTCTACCAAGAGAAGGCGAGAAAAGAGAGATATGAGATCTTCAATTCTTTGTTTACAACTAATCTTAGAGAGTCTGTGCCAGCTAGGCCTCATGTAGTCAAGCTTATTGGCTACATCGAACACCTGGAAATCTTAGGGATTAAATTCCCAGATGAGTTGCGTACAGATCTCATCCTATTATCACTGCCCAAGACCTTCTCAAGGTTTATTGTCAACTACAACATGATAAATAATGAGAAGAGTCTGTTGGAACTTCTGACCTCGATTCTATAGGTAGATAAGGCCATAGGGCATGACAAACCCACAGTCCTTATAGTGAATAAGAAAAGGAAGGACAAGGAAAAGGGGCCAAAGACTTATAAATGGTTTAAAGCCCCCAAGTTACATCCCTCCAAGAAGGGGAAGATCTATAGGTAGGGAAAGGAACGGGAGTCGGTGCGTTTTTCATGTGGTAAGCAAGGCCACTGGAATAGGAACTGCACCTAGAATCATGGGGACGCTAAAGGTGTGTTCGTTATCGAGTGTAATCTTTCTATTTCTACACATTGGGTATTAGATACAGCTTGTGGGGCTCACATGTGTATTCAAATGTAGGAACCAAGTAGATTTAGAAATATTTCTAGAGGATAGGTGGATCTTCGAGCTGCCAATTGTGCGAGGCTGGCTGCATTTTCCATTGGGGATTACCACCTCTCATTACCGACTGGGATGATTTTGGTTTTACATAACTGTTATTATGTTCCTAGTGTTACCAAGAACATAATTTCTGTATCTTGTTTGGATATAGATGGATTTATTTTCAAGTTTGGAAATAAGGGTTGTCTCTTTTATAATAACAATGTATGTTATGGTATGACACATTTAAATAATGGTTTGTATGTATTAAATTACGAAAACCAAGTGTTGGAAATCGATAACGAAACAAACTCACATGACTCGTACATCACCCAGTTGTGGTATCACCATCTTGGTCATGTAAATGAGAAGCATTTGACAAAGCTCTTCCAAGATGTCTATTTAGACTCTAATGAGATAAAAACACTTGATAGATGTCACGCTTGTTTACAATGTAAAATGACCAAGCCGCCTTTCGGTGGACAGGGTGAAAGGGCCACAAAGCATCTAGGATTGGCTCACATGGATTTATGTGGACCATTTCCAGTAGAAGATAGAGGTGGATATTCTTACTTAATTACTTTTACAAATTATTTGAGTAGATATAGCTATGTCAACTTAATGAGGTATAAGTTAGAAGCCTTAGAGAAATTTAATGAATTCAAGAATGAAGTAGAGAATCATCTTGGTAAGAAGATAAAGAAGCTTCAATCGGATCAAGGCAGAGAATATCTGAACCAAGAGTTCATCGATCTTCTACAGGAGTCTAGGATTCTATCTCAGCTCACTCCTCCTTATACACCACAGTGGAATGGTGTTAGTAAAAGGAGGAACCACACCTTGTTGGACATGGTGAGGTCGATGATGAGTCATTCATATCTTCCATTATCCTTTTGGGGATATGCATTATAAACTGCAGCATACACATTAAACCAAGTACCAACTAAGGTGACAAATGGAATTCCCTTCGAGTTATGGAATGGAAAGAAACCCATTTTTTCACATACACATGTATGGGGATACGAGGCATTTATTAAGGCCTTATCAGGAAAAAAACTACACCTCAGGGCACGAGGTGTATCCTTATAGGATATCCCAAGAAAACGAAAGGATATTACCTATATAACCCTCAAGACAAGAAAGTGAATGTCGCCAAACAAGCCGTCTTTCTTGAGAGGGAACACATCCTCAAAAAGGATAGTGGGAGAAAGATTGACTTTGATGAAGTTGATGCTCAAGATACACATGAGTTGGTACAGGAACAAGTTCCATAGGTCCCTATGGAAGATGTTCCAGAAACACAAGTACTACGTAGGATCTCAAGAGAGGTAAGGGAACCAGAGAGATTTGGTTTCCTAGTTACCAAGGATGGTGAATCATTATTTTTGGACAATGATGAAACTCTATCCTACAAGGAAGAAGTAGAAAGCTCAGAAGCTGTAAGATGGCTAGAATATATGAATTCTGAGATGGATTCCATGTATCAAAACCATGTATGGGTTCTAATCGATGAGCCAGTTGATGTAAATCCTGTTGGATGAAAATGGGTATTCAAGAGAAAACTAGACATGGAAGGTCAAGTTAGCACCTATAAAGCAAGTCTAGTTGCTAAAGGATTCAGACAACTTCAAGGAATTGACTATGATGAAACCTTCTCGCTAGTTTCCATGTTTAAATCCATAAGAATCATACTTGCCATATTAGCTTACCATGACTATGATATTTGGAAAATGGATGTCAAAACAACTTTGCTTAATGGGAACCATTAAGAATATGTCTATATGACACAACCAGAAGGGTTTGTGACACCAGGTAAATCCAAACGGGTTTGCAAGTTGTAAAAATCCATTTATGGATTAAAGAAATCATCCAGGTCATGGAACATTCGATTTGATGAATCCATAAAGGAATTTGGTTTCATTAAGAACGAATGTGAGCCATGTGTCTATAAGCGGTTTAATGGGAATGCGATCATTATCCTAGTAGTACATGTTGACAACATATTGCTTATTGGAAACGATGTACCAGTCTTACAGTTAGTTAAGGACTGGTTGAACAAGTGTTTATCCAAGAAGGGATTAGTTCTAGTGTCACATGGCCTACATCTTTCTAAGAAAATGTGTCCACAGAATCAATAGGAGAAAGATAGAATGAGTAAGATCCCATACGATTCAGCTATAGGATCCATCATGTATGCCATGTTATGTAACAGGATTGATGTTGCCTATGCATTGAGCATGGTAGGAAGATATCAAGAAGATCTAGGAGAACAACATTGTACTGCTATTAAGACTATCCTTAAGTATCTGAGAAGAACTAAGGATATGTTCTTGGTGTATGGAAGAGATGAGAAGCTTGTCATCAGAGGGTATGATGATGCTAGTTTTTAGACAGATCTAAATGATCTGAATTCACAATCTGGATAGGTTTTCTATCTCAATAGAGGAGCTTTGAGCTGGAATAGTTCAATGCAGCCAGTTGTCGCCGATTCTACACCAGAGTCCGAATATATAATGGCTTCTGATGCAACCAAGGAAGCTGTTTGGATTCAGAACTTTTTCCAGGATCTTGATGTGGTTCCTAGAAATAAAGATCCTATCATGTTGTATTGTGAAAATACTACAGTGTTGGATCTTGAAAAAGAATCAAGATCACATCAACAGACAAAGTACATACTCCGAAAGTATCATCACTTGAGGGATCTCTATCAAAGGGGTGAAGTTGTAGTGATCAAAGTGTCCATGGAAGAGAACATGGCAGACCCCATGACTGAAGGCCTATATCAGTAGAAGCATGAATATCATGTGAGAGATAGTGGGTTAAAGGTTGTTAGCAGTTGGATCTAGTCCAAGTGGGAGTCTGTTGGAGTTGGTTTCCTATAACCAACTACTTTGTACTTTATTAGTTAAATAAACACCTTATCACATATTGATTGTTCTTCTGCATGACAATGCATGTAATAATGTCCCAAGGATAGCTATTGCATTAAAGGGTCATAGCGGATCCCTGCTATGATGAAAAACCGGAAGTTCCATAACACTGTTCTTGAAATTATATTCTATGGTCGGATGATGTTATTTGAGGGAAACAAATAATATAGTCCATTAGGGGTGAGGACTCATAAAACTTTGAGGCACCTTCTCATGGTGTACGCCTTTGGTAATATCTAGGAGGATATTATGAGAACGAGACCCACCAGTAGGAAATCCACATTTCATAGTGTCATTGGATGTTCCTATTTGCGGATGTGTGTATTGGTCCTTAAACTTTAAGATTATTATTAATGGGCATTACAAATCACGCACTTAGATGTATTGATGAAAACTATGATGACACACTATTCGCAGTGAGGTAGGATACATTGGGTGCGTCACGAGTAATACTACATTAATAGATAATGCAAGAAAGGATTTGTCCCTTATGTTCCAAAACAGAAGTAGATATCTCAGGCTCTTTGATAGAATTGATATACCCTAATTAAATCCATGTCCATGATAAGGAATGGGAATGTTTAATTACATAAAGTCAAAAGAAAGAATAATCGAGCACATGGGTTGATGGCACTAGCATGAAACCCGCTTGATTCGAGATATCGTGACAAAGGGATTATATTACACGGTAAGCATTCATATGAGGTGACACGTCAATGTGACGTCAACCACTTTCTCTTGGGTGCCTTAAACCATTGCTAGACAGTAATCATGGACTTTAGGTAATCCCACCTAATTCCAACGAGAAAGAGGCCTAGAGTGTCACACACTAAGTGTGTCCATGTATCTCAGTTAAATATTAATTTTACAAGTTAAATAAAGATTATTCCTGACTATTGTTTAATAATTATTTAAGGATTCCTGATCGCATTTATTTTGGCACTAGTTATTCAAGAGAATATATTATGGGTGAAATAATATATATTTATTAGCGAGTAATGTAGTTACATTTATTTAACAAATAAATAGTCATTACTCAAGGTCTAATAAATGTGGTGGAGGAAATAAAGAAAAATGGAAAATAAAAGTACACGCCGTGTATATTGAATATACACACCATGCAGTTTTCATGGAAAATGAGTACACGCCATGTATTAATGATTACATGCCATGTAGTTTTTCCAGTCAGGATTTTGCGGAAATAATATCATTTTATTAAATGATATTTATTATAATCAACGTGGGCACATATCAAGGAATTAATCATTCGACATGGGGGATTTCAATGAGAGTTAATGAAATAAATAAAATGCATAATGAATTTATTTATTGTCATAACTCTATAACCTCAAACCTGATTATAAATATCCTCACAATCCCAACACTTTTCCCCAATCGTTGTGCACAAAAATTTTGGAGAGTTCTCTCAAGGCTGAAAGAACTCCTTTCTCCAAGAATACTCTCAAGACTGAGAGAGATCCACCACCACCAGATCAATGCGATCGAAGGTGGACATTACAAGCGAAGGTTCTTCCGCGTTAGCACCCAGAGATCCCTTCAGCGATGTCCAGAGATACGTGGAGCACATGTGGATCATCTCTAGATGAATCCTACACTTGGATTCTACAACACAACAATGAATGACACAAGATTGTGATCAGAGACATCAACGAAGAAATAATTCCATCAAGGTAATTCTTTTCAATTAATTAAATTAATTATAACCAACATATTATGATCCCATCTCTATGGTTCGGGACTCCCTCTTTTGTTTTTTGTTCTTCATTCTATTCCAAAGATCTGGTGTTTTACATCGTGATGGATCTCAGATTGATTGTTGTTAACACTAAAATTAAATTTGGGCATAACCCACCAACACACTTCCACTATGCCCGGAACCTATAGTGGAAACCATAGAGGAAATAATATTTAGTTTCCTATATAAAAAGAATTTGGGAGGATTTACAGGGAATGTATTAAAGAAACAAGAAGATGTTTTATGTGTGAAGAAGAAGGAAAAATAGTAAGTGATTATTGAGAAAAAATTAAAAGTTTAGTTAATTTAATCTATGAGAATAATGGTTTCCCTAAGGCATCATGAATGGTTGAATGTTATAAATTTAGAAAGTATGGGCATTATACAAATCGATGTCCTAAGGGGAAAGCTCAAGAAGTAGATCAACAATGTGGTACAATTAAAGGTTTTTTTATTAATGATGAAGATACTAAAGATGACATATAAAAGGTAGGAGGTATTAAAGAATAATATGATGTATCCAAGTTATGGTTTAAGAATGAAGTAGAATGATTAAAGTGTTTATGTATTGGAATTCAAGAATTATGAAATATATAGGGATTGTCCAGTATAATTTTTCATTAAGGATTTTAAAGAATATGTTGAATGATGTTGATGAACTAGAAAAGTGATTTAATAGAAAGGTTATATTTTATATAAAACACATGAATAAGGGAAGATAACCCTTAATATATTCCTAATGTTGAGATAATTATGTTGGGATAAAGAGATGATTGATATGGATAAAGTAAATTAGACAGTATTGATTACCTTGGAACTAATTAATGATTTAATGAAAAAGTGGTTTATAGTATTATTTATGGAGTTTAAAACATTTTTTTGGATTTAAGGAATATATTAAATAATCAGTGGTTTTATTTAAGTAATGAGGAAGCATGTATGTCGTCATTGAGATTTTATGGTAATTCTAGTTATTACCATGTTTCATAAGAATATATGACCAAGGTATTCACACATTTGGTATGTGAAAATTAAGATATACATTATGATATTTGGGGGATTATGTTAAGTTAAAAGTTAGAGACATTCTTTATAAAATACTAAATTTTGGAAGGGTCTTAAGGTTGAACATTTATGGAATAGTTTAAGATGAACTTTGTATGAGGTTTTAGAGATAAATGTAATGACTTGACTTATCACGATGGTATAACTTGTTTGTTTTTCAGTTTAAATCTTTTGTTATATCTGGGTAAATGTGAAATATTAATTAGGGAATGTTCCAGGAGTGTCCAGGTATTTTTTGAAGTCCAAATTTCTAAAAAATGGGCAAAAAAGTGGGTTATATGGTTAGCACATGATTAATACTAACCGTGTAGGGAACTCAGTGGCTTGTAGAAGGATTCACAATTTATCTATAATTGTGTGAGACTAAGCACACACCCATGTAGGTTGTAGAGGGTTTGAGATAGTGATCTTCACATGGCTTGTGCATGGGTAGGAAAACCGTGCACCTATCTTGTGCGGAGTCCCACCTTAGATAGTGAGGTGTGCACGATTGGCGCAAGGTTTGAAAAACCATGCAACCAAACCATGCGACCCTGTTTGTTTGGGTGAATTTAAAATTCTACCCTTAATGAAATTAATAACTTACCTCCCTCTTTCTTCCTCTCGCAAGTTCTACTCATGTCTCTCATAGGGATCAAGGTAAAACATACATTTGAACTCTAAATAAAGTTCCATCAGAAGCATTGGATTCACATTGGTAAGCACTTGAATCATCTTACTTACCTTCATGGTTGATCTTTTTATCTATTGCACTATTTTGGTATGAGCTAATTCTACCCATTTTTAGTGCATTGGACTATTCTTCTTTGTTCTTTCGATCTAGTTTGAATATGAAGATGATATTGGATGAGGAGTCATCTACAACCCTAAGGTAGGTGGTCTAGTTGTTTTCCCTAAAATTTAAGTTGTTTTCATATGTCCTTAGTTGTGACACATGTCAAAAATTACCACACATTGCCTTAAATTGTTTTCTTCATTTATAAATGATTATAAGCATGATGTTATACTCCCATAAACCCTTTCCATATAGTTAGAGTACATTTACCTCAACCATATCCACCCATTTGGGTGTGTCGAATGTAATTCCATATTTTATATAATTTTTTAATTTTCTAAACACCACTTAAGTGTTCATCTTGGATTGTAATCAGAGTTTCCATCTTTCGTGTGCCCATTGTGTAAACAACAACCTCTTAAGTGGATTGACATGCCTTAATTATTATTTTCCTTACCTCATAATTGGATGGTTTAGATTCAAGATGGGTTTCCTTGCTTAAATTAGTTAAATGGTTTTAATTATATTGAATGATAATGGGTGGAAAGTCCATTCCAAGTGATGCATTCTTTATTATAAGGCTTATATGAATTATGAAACCCATTTTTATATTGAGGCTTGATGATATTGATGCATATGAGGTGATCCATAAAGTTATTATATTATTATGATTGTGACCTTATTATTGGCTAGTGAATGATGGTTAAGGGAATTGTTGAGCATGATGTTTTATATCAGGTTTTGAGCATGAAATTTCTCACCATTATACTTGTATTCAAATGATGGGAATGAAATTACAAGTTCCACTATATCAGGTGTTGGGAATGATGAATCACCTAACATATCTCAAGTGTTGAGAATGATGTCTCACATTCATCATGATATTCATGGAATGTACCCTTTTCTTGGGCTTATAGGCTCGTTAGACTGGTTATGGATGCTTGAGTTACGCCCCAGGTCTATCCATCACCTATTATTTAGGTATATGACTACTTAAATACTCACATACTTAGTGAATATAGGTGGATACAATATATAACTATATATATATATATATATATTATTACTATATATATGTATGGTTACTGATTAGATTATCATTCCAGTGTATGGCAAAGCAGGTAATGCTAGCCAGGTGTCCTGTAAGAACCTAAGCCAACTGGTATTTATTTATTCAGTATTATTCATTATTCATTATACCTGCACACTTTTGTTGTTATATACATAGGTTGGATTATTTCTAGACACTGTTGGTGGTGGCCTACTGGGATTTTATCTCACACCCTACTCAGGCCACCTTTAGTACCCAAATAGATTACTTGTTTATAGGTATAGATAATGGAAATCTCCCTGCTACAAATGTTTGATTCATTTTACTTATAACATGGAGCATGGGAGCAGTTGACCGAGCTTATGGTTGAGATTCCAGTGGACCAGTCTTGTTTTTTTTGTATTTTTTTATATAATTTTGTATATTCGTATCCCCTATATCCCCTATCCCCTTTTAATGTATTAGAATTCCATGAAATCATCATGTATATGACTTATCCATTGGGATTTTGATTATTATTTCAATGGTTTGATTATTATTGCTACTTATTATGCTTCCTCTATAATGAGTTACTAGTCCTGTCATAATAGTATCTATTTATATATGCTTCCTCTATTGTCTATTTATTTATCTTATCTACTATGACACTTTGATATGAGGGTATAGTCTCCCCACCATAAAGCCTTAGATCCTCTCTACTAGTATGTAGCCTCTAGCATATGAGGAGGTGTGCTTGAGGTCATGTGACCCACTAGCTCAGGGCACATGTTAAGTGCATCCAGGGTTGAGATGTTACAAAGTGGTATCAAAGCAGTTTATTTTCTTTTGTTTTACTATTTGGGTGGTAGATAGAAGATTATGACATAATGTAATTTTGTAATGATCCTATTCCTGGGCATAGCTAACCCGTGTATAGGGGAAACCCAAATTACCTAGGATGAGTGATTGTTATTATTGATTAAACATGTTATGGTTGATAAAACCTCACCATTGGGTGATGAACACATATTATTAGGTTATTATTATTGGTGTTATTTCAAAGATAATTATTGTACCTTGGATCAGTGAAATGAGGGCGTGTCAGTTCATTACATGCATCATTATAGGCACGTTAGGACTAATATTCCATGCATTTTCTATGCATTTTTCAATGCCATGTTTACTTTTAGCGTGCATTTGCCTATTGAATATAGTTTGTGCCTGGATTATTTATATTGAAATGTTATGAAATTTCTTGTAGGGAGAATATAATTTGACTAATTAAAGTGCCTACATCAATCTAAATGGAATTTTCCTACATAGATTGGTGAGGACACCTTAATTATCCAATTGTATCATATTATGGGTTCTATACCTACTAGTTATAAACCATAATATATGTATATATTTATAAAATATTATATACTCAAGTGGAATTAAATCTTTAAAAATGAAATGGTTACTGCTAATGGGATGCCAATTGTAAAGTAAAGGGTGCTTTTCTCTATACCTTGCAATTGACACTCCATATATCGAAACCTCTATAGTCTGATATGAGACCTAGAACCAAACCTAGCCTCAGTAGTGGGTAGTTGGTATGTATATTACATTATTGTATCATATTATGGTTTCCTTTTACCACCTAGAATTGGATTTTGGAGCAGGTAGAGAGGTGTGATATGTTTATAGGAAGGCTATGTACCTATCCTAGTTATCTATCTATGATCACTTAACTATTATTTTCTCTTACTAGGCATGTTTTTATCATTGTATAATCATGAAAACATGAATTCCTCATGTTGTACACCCTGAATGTAGTGATAACCATACAATAGAGGTGGTGGGCCCTGATCCACCATCAGTTCCTCCTATAGGTCCACCCATGGAACCACCTTTTATTCCTGATAAGGTAATTGACATTCAGTTTTGAGAAGGATTTTTCCATATGATGAAGTCTATGCATGGTGTTGTGTGACCTGCCCCGACTATGGAAGAGTTGACTTGGGAGTTTCAGTAGTAACATCCTCTCACCTTTTCAGTGGATGATGAACCACATGATGTAGAGTCATGGATGGAGGCCATGCTTTATATATTCAAGAATCTAAAGCTACCTCTAGAGAGGAGGGTCAAATTTTCTATTTGTATGATTCAAAATTCTTAAAAGAGATGGTAGGATGTTAATAGGTAGACTAACATCACGACATGATCTGGGTAGACTTCCATATGATCTTTTATGACCACTTATTTCCATATACTCTGAGGGCTGACCAGGATAGAGAATTCATGAACCTTCAGTAGAGAGCCATGTCTATCATGGAATATTCTAATCATTTTATAGATCTGAATCATTTTGTACCTACTCTATCATGTTTTGATCTTATGAATTCTAGGTGATTTTAGGATGGGATGATATATGCTATCTGATCGCAGGTCAATGCTTTTAGGCTGACTACTATTTCTAAGATACTCAACCAAGATCTCATTACTGAGAGGAATATGAGGGAAGTAGATGGTGGAATCCAGAGTAGTTAAGCACCTAGATATTTTAGCGATTCTTCTAGAGGATGTAAGTATCACTTCAATCTTTCTCATAGGGGTAGAAATAGTTAGGTATCTCAGATCAACAGTTTTCATATATTTCTCTAGTGCAGGAGTTTGAGATAAAAGAAACCCCTATTTTTACGAGATCCAGTGGAATAAAGAGGTTGAAGTAGGATGAGACATATCTCGTGCTTCTGCAAGACCTTTCCATCAGTTCCTAGTGAGTAGGGATCTACTCCTACTCCACATTCCAGAGCGGGGCCAGTAATATCTCACCAGGAAGGCAGCTGGAATACCACCGACCACTCAGGCCTAGGTAGTGGTTGAGGTAGAGGTAATTAGAGTCACGATTATTAGTTCTAGTAGAGTGAGATTACTCAGGGTAGTCAAGATGTGACTCAGGGATATGGTACAGGATAGTTACATGTAGTATAACCTATACCAGAGGAGTTGAGTGCCAAAACTTATACTATTCTAGGTATTATTCTAGTAGTCTATACTTTAGTGTCTACTTTATTTAACATAGGTTCATATCACTCTTTTATATCGGAGGAAACTATATAGAGGATGGACCTCAAGATAAAACACTCATGTGGTGTTATGATGTTTGATACCTTGTTATATATCCAATTAGATAGCACTCTCTTTGCACATGAGCCTTAGCCCGGTTGGTAAGGACTCCGTAAGTGCATCTAAACGAGCAGGAATCAAATCCAAGTGGAGGAAAAATTTCCGGGGTACTGTAGCTGGCACTGGTTGACACTGTAGCAGTCGGGAATATTCCCCCGTTTGGGCCTTCGTGCCACCGATTAGGTCCCTGTATCCTGTTAGGCCTTCAGGCTACCCAGGCCTTCAGGTCAGTAAGGCCTTTGGGCCACCTCAAGGCCTTTGGGCCACCTTAAGTGCAGATGCAAACCATACAACATACAAGGAACAAGCTCTACAAGGAGGATGGGCAAGGAGCTTTCACCACAAAAGAAGCTAAACGAATTGCAAGAATGAGAGGTTATGGAACCTGCCATCGAGAAAAGTCTGTGCATGCACGAGAATGCCTAGCTGAACAGCCATGCGAAGGTGGAGATATGATTTCACGATGAAGATGCTGGGGAGGAGCAGTTCCAAGTAGTTGGTCTGGGTTGTATGTAATGTTTGAAGCCTATAGGCAGTGAATTCCTCTAAGGCCTGAAGGCCATGTAATACTTACACCTACGGGCCTTGTAAGGGTTCCACCTCACCCCTTAAAAGGTGGATTATCAAAATCAATAAAAAATGAAGGTCTTCAGGCCATTGGAGGATAGCACTCTCCATTATAATTCTTATCTCTTTGAGATAGGTAGATATCTCTTTGAGTGGAATATTTTAATCCTTAACATGGAATGGTTCGATGTAATCATCATGATGGATTGTCTAGTTCCATATCAAGCCCATATTGACTTATATCATAATAGGGTTACCTTTACATCACAAAAGGGAGGTATACACATGAATAATTGAGAATGGTATGTTCTTACATCTCAATCTAGACCTAAGAAAAAAAGGTCGGGCATAGTGATAGATCAGATCACCAGTATTTTATTGGATGAACAAGGGTTTTAAACCACAGTTTTCCCTCCTATTGTAGATTGTTTTAGGCATTTATTCACTAAAGACTTTTTTTGGGCAACCTCTGGTTCAATAGGCAGCATTAACCATTGAGATAATACCAGGAGTGACACCAATGTCCATTCCTCCTTATAGGATGAAACCTATAGAGTTCCAAGAACTCAAAAAATAAATGGAGAACCTAAAGGATGAAGAATTTATATGCCCCAACACTTCTCCATGGGGTTCACTGGTATTATTTTCCAAGAAGGTGGATGTTATCCTTAGGATTTTCAAGGATTACCGATGGTTAAACTAGATTACAGTTAAGAATCAGTATCCACTGGCTCAAATAGATGGCCTCTTTGATCAACCCTAAGGATTGAGGGTATTTTCAAATATTTATTTGAGGCCTGACTATCATCATCTGTGTGTCAGGTCTTCATACATACCTCACATAGATTTCTGGAGAAGGTGTGGTCTTTACGAGTATCCGGTTATGTCATTCAGTCTTATGAAGACACCTAAAATTTTCATGGATTTAATGAATCAGGTTTTCTAACCAATCTGGATTCATTCATGATAGTATTTGTGGAAGACATCTTAGTGTATTCATTCTATCAACATGATCATTCCAACTATCTTGAGATCATACGGAATACACTAAGAGAGCACCAACTTTATGCCAAACTCATTAAATTCCACTTCTGGATCGATAAGTCCACTTCTTGGGTTATATTTTCTCAGATTCATGAGTTTCAGTAGACCCAGATAAAGTGAGAGCTATAGTTTTCTGGGAGAAACCCAATAATGTCTTTTATATATGGAATTTATTGTGGTTATATGTGTATTAAAAATGCTTCATCTAGGATTCCTCATGCCTTGCAACATCGATTATGGGCTTGACTAAGAAGGGTGTGAAATTCATATGGTTAGAGGCTTATGAAGTATCCTTTCAGGATTTAAAGGGAAGATTGAATTCAGCATCGATATTGATTCTTCTGGAGCTAGGCTGGACCTCTACTATTTATTGTGATGCATCGGGTATCAGGCTGTGAGCTATTATGATGTAGGATGAGAGAGTTGTATCATATGAGTCTCATCAGTTGATGCCTCTTGATTAGAATTACCTGATGCATGTCCTCAAGCTAGCATCTGTTGTACATGCTCCACACTATTGGATACATTATCTACTTGGAGAGAGTTTTTTGGTATTCAATGATCACAAAAGTATCAAGTATATATTTACATAGTGATATCTGAATTTCAGACAATGAAAATGGGTTGAGTACCTTCAATCAATCAATTTCATTATTTCTTATACTTCTAGAAAATGAAATGATATAGCCTATGATTTGAGCTGGAAGACTCATAAATAGGCGGTTCGAGAGGTTAGTGGTGTGTGGAATATCACAGAGTTATTTTTAGAGATTCATGTTGAGGTTTAGTAGTATTACAGATAGAATATCCTATCATCCTTAGCGGTGACTTCTACCCTTTTGGAGTGGGTGAGAATAAGGAAACATTCAGACCCTAGGGGATTAGTACTATGGGAAAGTATCTTAGATGAAGATTCATCTTTTGGTTGGACCATGGATAAGGATGAGACATTATACTTTCATGGGAATGTTTGGGTACGATCAGAAATTAGAGAGAAGTTTATGTTGAAGTTTTATGCCTCAGTTTGGATAGTACATCCCAATGTCAAGAAGATGTATCAAGATTTATGTCACCAGTATTGGAGGCCTGATATAAAATGGGAGATAGATGGTTGATAAAACACATTTTTATTGAATATTTTATTGATAATAAATGATAAATTTTCCTCAAATTGTGTTAAATATGTTTATTTATAAAATATTTGGGATTAGATCATTCATTTGAAAATTTGATAGAAATTCCAATTTTATCCTTTATAGTGCACTGTAGTATTTCAGAGATACATATTTTTATATTTATTATTTGAACTTGAAATTTAGTAACTGTGTTCCTGACTTAATTGCATACAATTTTTATTCAGGACATTTGAGTTAAATAATCCATTTGTTTGGTGAAAATGGACCATGAAGAAAAAGTTGGGCTGGACTCGCCAGATTGGACATTGATTATGTATTTAGGCCATAACGTCTTCATATATGCATTTATTGATCCCAAAGTTTGAGATTATATCTAAAAACCAATTTCTCGCAAATTATCCTTCTGAAAGAATAGTTGGTTCACACGTTTTGGAGGTCAAATGGTGTTGCAAGTTGTCTTAAAATATTTAGACAAGATTCCCCATTCACACTTGAAACCACTTTGAACCTAGACTCCCCATAACTCTATAAATTGGTGTTTTAACTCTTTGGGATGGATATTAAAGGTTTTGGGAATGTGTGGACGAAATTTTGGATCCTTTAAGAATTTCAATTATCTTGGAAGAAGAAATTATTTATGCGTAGACCTCTTCCAAGAAGGCTCTCCTCTCCCACATCCACTTTGTGTTTCATTGTTTTCATGCTTGTAATTTGAATATGTCTTCAATAAATATTTTTTATTCTTCTATTTATATATTAATATTTTACTTATTTGGGCTGAATTCAAGAGTATAAACAAGATTGGGTTATACCCTTTCTAAACCTTTTCATTTTCATAAAGTTTCTACGATGACTACACCACCCATGGAAGAATAGTTTTTTTAGCAATTGATCAACCTCTATCCTTCTTCATTCATTTATATTGAATCAATGATATAATTTAATTCACATAATATGATATATTAATTAAGTTTTTAATTTAATTGAAACTATGCAATCAATTGATCAATTAGCACAAAACACACGAGGTCAAGATTTGTTTAAATTGTGAGAGTGCGATCTTAATCGGTAATACAAGATCATAACGGATAAATTTGTAGAGTTAAAATATAATATATAAAATCAATTAATCCTAATTTATAGAGTGGATATTTTCTTTAATTTACCACTGGCCATAAGCTAACCTAATAACATCAATCAAAGTAGGGTGTTGTGATTTCATGTTCCAAAGCTAGCCTAGGGTTTAAGTAATTTCATCTTTGTGGTTAAGTTAATTCCTGTAGGGCTCAAGGGTTAAAAAATTAGGGGATTATAATTAAATGGATATTAATTTAAATGATAATGATTAATAAATTATTGAAGAGTTAGAGTTATATTGATTACTTTTTTTAAATATTTTATAAAAAAATATCTTCTTATTGCGTCCTTTTAATAGAACTTCATTTCAAAAATAAAAATAAAAAAATACAATATTCTTCTAGAAAACTTATTATAGATTTATAAATGATAAAAAAACCCCATCCTTTTAATTATTATTCTTGTTTCCTTTTATTTTATTTTCAAAATACCTTTAATATGTTATTAAATCTACTTCCTCCTTTGAGAAACGACCTTGGTCAGCCACTCTACTACACCTAAATAACCCCAAAACTGAACATCATTTGAGAGCACCCACAATAGAACCTTTCAAATTGTAACTATTACAGAGGATAAAATTAATTTATTCAACCAATTAGAGGTATTTATTTTATTTTTCATTTAATTTTTTTCTTCTCCTCTTTCTTTTTTCTTTCCCCTTTCTCAATTTTTTTCTCTTACTCTCTTCTTTTATTTTTATTGAACCAACTCAAACTTCTTTTCATTTTATTATGGTCCAATTTTATTCATTTATTTTTTATATTTTATTGATTTATAATACAAAATAATCCCGAATATCTCTTAGATCTTGACCATGAGATTGAACGCAGCCTTAGGGCTCGAATCAGACATTCTTAGTCTATGAGAAATTTCAACATTCAACTAGTAGGAGAATTCCTCCACTCCAAGAACACTGAAATTGGAAACACTTATATAAAAAACCTAAAACAAGATCCAATGTATGAAACTATTAAAAATTATCTTAATAGAACCATTCGAGAGTTGGATGCACCTGATATTAATTATCAACCAAATTGCATTACATACCTAAATCTCGAATCGGACTTTGAACTAAAGTCTGGGTTAATTAATCTTCTTCTAAAGTTTCATATATTATCTGGTGAGGATCCAAAAAAACATTTAAAAGAATTTAATGTGGTTTTCTCAACCTTAAAAACAATAAATGTTATTAAAGATCAAATAAAACTAATAGTATTCCCATTCTCACTTGATGGATCTAAAAAAGATTGGATGTATTATTACAACCTAAAGATGCAACTTGTTGGAATGATTTGAAACATCTTTTCTTGCAAAGATTTTTTCCAGCATAAAAAACCACTTCTATTTTTAAGGAGATCCCAGGGATCAAGAAACCCCAAGGGGAGTCAATGTATGAGTACTGGGAGCGATTCAATAAGTTGTGTGCAAGATTACCACATCACCAAATCAGTGAGAAACTCCTCATCCAATAATTTTATGAAGGACTCACACATATGGAGAGGAGAATGGTGGATGTTGTGACTTGAGGAGAATTGGTGGACAAGACACCAGTAGCTTCACATGCATTGATAAAAAAATCACCCAAAACTCCCAACAATTTGGCATTCGAGGTACACCACATGTCAGGGGAGTACATCAGGTAAGTCCTTCCCCTCTTGAAAATAATTTGATTGATACTAAGTTGGAAGAATTGACCATTATGGTGAGGTAGATCTCTTTGGAACAAAAGAAATCCGAACCCCCTCCTTCAAGGCCTTGTGGCATTTTCACTGAAACAAGCCACACAACTGACTATTTTCCCCAACTATAAGAAACAGAATATTGTACAGCAGTGTTTCTTTGGAGACCATATCTACAGCAACAACAACAATATCCCCAAAAGAAAATTGATTCCTTTTCTCTAACATACAACAAAGGGTGGAAGGATCAATCAGACATGAGGTATGTATCTGGACAACAACCAAGGCCCCCCTTTCAACAAAACATCCAGTAGCCTCCACCTTACCAATAGGGTTTCCAAAAACCCCAAAGGTGATTTGAATCTCAAGAATCATAAAGTCAACAAAAAAGGAATTCTCATCCAAAGTTATATTCTAATACTGATGATATTTTGAAAAAAATGTTCTTAATCAATAGAATGAGCTGAAGAGTCAAGGTTCAAAGCTGAGGGAGTTGAAGACTCAAATGATCCAGATTGCCACCGCCCTCTATGAACTGGTAAGTAAGAATTCTGGAAATATACCATCCCAACCTACTCCAAATCCTAAGGGGAATTTCAGTGCCATCACATTGAGAAGTGGGAAGCAAATGAATGATATATATGTACCTACCATTCCACTACGATTAACCTCAACTCCAGAAAATCCACATTCCACAAAAACTGTTGAGAAACCCAAGGAGATAGATAAAGGTAAGAAAAAGATTTATGATATTCCTTCTAAATCCATTCCTTTTCCAAATAGAGTTGTTCAAACCAAAAATATGACTAAAGAGGAGATGCAAAAAGATGTTTTGGACACATTCAAGCATGTAGAGATCAATATTCCTTTACTTGAAGCCATTAAGAAAATTCCAAGATATGAAAAATTACTAAAAGAACTTTGTACCAATCGAAGAGGGATCAAGGAAAATAATAGGATCAATCTTGGAAGAAATGTGTCAGCACTCATTACACCAACTCTAGCAATGCCAACAAAGTGAAAGGATCTAGGAAGATTCACCATACCATGAACCATAGGGAGTTTCACTTTTCTGATGATCTTTGTGATTTAGGAGCTTCTATAAATTTAATTCCTCACTATGTATTTTCTTCTTTACAGGTTGGTGAGTTGAATCCCAAAAGAGTAGTGCTATAGTTAGAAAATAGAGCTACAACATATCCAGTTTGAGTCCTTGGGGATGTACTTGTTAGGATAAGAGACATGATCTTTCCAGTAGACTTTTACATTATTAACATAGAGGATGATCAAGTAAGTTTTCATGCTCCAATTATCTTAGGTAGGAGCTTCCTCAAAACTGAAAAAACTATCATAAATTTCCATGAGGGTATACTTTCCATGGAGTTTGGAGATGAAGTTGTGATATTTAATGTCATGGACTCCATGAAGTACCCCTTAGAGGACCATTCTTCTTTTTTTATCTCTCATTTGAACCACCAAGTAAAATCCACATGGATTTTTATTGTCCTATTCTTTGGGAGATTATGATAATTGGTTCTAGTTTGATGTCTAAGATCACATCCAAACCCATTTCTAATGAACAATACTCTCTTATATCTGATTTTGAAATTGATTCATATTTTGATTTTGATCATGTGAGCTCTAATTAAGACATGGATGTTGAGTATGATGATGAATTTGATGCTTTATTATTTAATTTTGATGATGTATATTCTGATACTGATGTTCATTGTGCACATATTTCAGTTCCTTAAATTTCTCCATCCATACATCACCCCCTACATTGGAACTCAAGACATTACCACCAAATATCAAATACTCATACTTGTTAAGTGCTGAGAGATTACCTGTTATAATTTCTAATAATATTTCTCTTGAACATGAAGAAAAACTTTTGAATATTTTGAGGGATAAAATCATGGAAATCGAGTGGACCTTGGCTGACATATTAGGTATTAACCCCTCTATTTGCATACATAAGATTCTTTTAGAGGATGGGGATAAACTGGTTAGGTAACCACAAAGAAGACTCAATCCAACCCTTCTGGAAGTTGTTAAAAAAGAGGATGAAAAATTTCTCAAGGTAGGTATAATTTATCCCATTTCATATTATCAGTGGGTGAGTCCTATTCAGGTTGGGCCTAACAAAAGTGGTGTTACTATTGTTAAAAATGACAAAGAGGAGTTAGTTCTAATGAGGGTGAAAAATAGTTAGTGTGTGTGTATTGATTATAGGAAACTAAATCAGTCCACTCACAATGACCATTTTCCCCTCCCATTTATTGATCAAATGCTTGAGAGACTAGTTAGGAATATACACTATTGTTTATTGGATGGATTTTATGGATATTTTCAGGTTCTTATTGCTATGGAGGATTAGGAGAATACAACATTCACTTGTCCATTTAGTACATTTTCCTACCAGAGGATGCCATTTAGACTTTGCAATGCCTCAGGTACCTTCCATAGATGCATGGTGAGTATTTTTATGATTTTATTGAGACCTACATGGAGGTATTTATTGATGATTTTATAGTTTATGAGTCTTCATTTGTTGATTGTATATCTAGTTTGGGAAAGGTGTGGAATCGTTGTATTGAGAAGAATCTATTCTTGAACTTTGAAAAGAGTAATTTTATGGTAGAGAATGGCATTGTCTTAGGGAATGTAGTTTCAAAACATGGGATAGAGGTTGATCGATCTAAGGTAGATATTATTTCATCCTTACCCTATCCTTCATGTGTGTGTGATGTTATATCTTTCTTAGGGCATGCATGATTTTATCAGTGCTTCATCAAATATTTTAGTTAGATTGGTCTTCCTATTTCATGATTACTTCAAAATGATTATAATTTTGTGTTTGATGATTCTGGAAGGAATTACTTTGATGAGCTAAAGAAGTGTCTGACCACTCCACCGATCATATAACCCCCACAGTGGAAGATTCCTTTTGAGCTTATGTGTGATGCCTCCAACTTCACTGTTGGAGTTGTCTTATCTCAGAGGGTGGAGGGATGTTCACATGTGATTGCCTATACATCGATGACACTGAATTCAGACCAATAAAACTACACAACTATAGAAAAGGATTTTCTTGTTATCATATTCACTTTAAATAAATTCCATCCATATTTATTGGGATCTAAATTAGTTATTTTTTCTAACCATGTAGCTCTGAGGTACCTCTTGAAGAATCCAGATGCAAAGCCTAGAATTTTTGATGTATGCTCTATCTTTAGGAATTTGATATTGAGATAAAGGACAAGAATGGGTTAGAAAACCTAATGGTAGACCACATGAGTAGGCTTACTCACACACTAGAGGATGAAACCTTGGACCAGGTACCACTTTGGGACACTTTCCCTAATGAGCATCTTTATTCCATCTCAGGTACACATCCTTGGTATGATTATGTAGTGAACTACATTGTTGCATATAAAATACCTACAAATTTATAGAAACATCAAGTCCAAAAATTAAAGAGTGAGTCAAGATTTTATGTTTGGGATGATCCATACCTCTGAAGCATGTGTGGTGATCAAGTTATTAGGAGGTGTGTTCCTGATCATGATTTTGAGTCTGTTCTACATTTCTTCCATACACTTTCATGTAGAGGACACTTTAGACCCCAAAATATAGCTAAGAAAGTCTTATAATCTATATTATATTGGCCTAGATTATTATATGATGCACATTTGCTTTGTAAGTCATGCTCTCATTACCAAAACACTAGGAACATTTCTAGGAGACACAAGATGCCCCAACAACCCATACTATTCTGGGATCTATTTGATGTATGGGGATTGATTTTATGGGCCCTTTTCCTAGTTCATTTGGTTTTTTGAATATTTTGGTTTCTGTTGATTATGTGTGTAAATGGGTGGAGGCTAAGGCCATCAGAACTGATGATTCTCATGTTGTAGTGGACTTTGTCAAGACACAAATTTTTTGTAGGTTTGGAGTACCAAAGGCCATCATCAGTGACTAAGGGACACACTTCTGCAATAGTAATTTGGCATCCCACCTTCAGAAGTATGGGGTGACACATAAAACATCAACATTATACCATCCCCAAAATAATGGCCTGGCTGAGGTTTCAAATCGTGAGTTGAAACAAACTTTGGAGAAAACTGGGTAGTTGAATAGGAAGGATTAGAGAAATCACTTGTATGATGTGCTATTGGCATATAAGACATCATACAAAACACCCATCGGTATGTCCCCTTTCCGGATTTTTTTTGGAAATCCTTTCATCTCCTTGTGGAAGTCGAACATCAGGCTTATTGGGCTATAAAGAAATACAACATGGATTTGGCCCAAGATGGAATCCAAAGGAAGTTGAAAATTCAAGATCTTGAGGAGATTCGATTATCTTAATATGATAACTCAAGGATATAAAAGGGAAGATAAAAATCATATCATGAAAAAATGATCCAGAAAAAAGAATTTCAAGTTGGAGATAAAGTCTTGATCTATAGTTCACGACTGAAGTTGATGCGTGGTAAGTTGCATTCTAGGTGGTTAGGTCCTAATGTTGTGACTAATGTTTTTCCTCATGGTGTAGTGGATATTACACAAGAGTAAACAATAAGGATCTTTATATTCAATGGGAAATGTTTGAAGAAATACATTGAGAGACTTTCTACTGATGTAGTGGATTTCATCACATTGCATGACCCCATCATCACTTGATCATATCAAGCTATTCTTAACCCTTTTACTTTATTATTATTTTTCATATTTAAAATTATACATTTCATGTGCATATATCATCTCATGGGTTCAAATTTAGGACAATGAAATATTTTAAGTGTGGGGAGGGAACCTTTTAGTTTGGTAATTTCAATTTTTTTCTTGTTTTTCAATGATTAAAACAAATTGTGTGTTTTTCAAATTGTGTGTGTTTATTTTTCAATTTTTTTGTGTGTTTTTGAAAATTTTGAGTTGAAATGATTCTCATCACCATTTTAAAATCCATATCAATAAGTGAAACAATTTATCCCATGAAACTAAGCTTAAATGAATGCTGAAAATGACTTTGTTTCAAGTTAAAATCTTTATTAATTTCATGAAAAGTACTCTGAATTTTGAATCTCATGCCACATCTCACTGTATTTATATTTGAAATAAATTTCTTGTGAGGATTATGAACCATTATTTTCATATTCTTTACATTTAACTCACTTATTTATAGAACCAAACCATGATTGATTTAACCAGAATTTGATTTATTCCTATCAAAACTTGAGGGTTTTTAGGTACTTATGTTTTACATGATTGAGGTATTTATTTGGTATTAAACCTACCATTTCAAATAATTCTTTTTATAATGGACTAACCTAAAAATTTAATCCATATATCCCTTAGAATCCATGAATATCCTATTAGGTTAGCTACATTACAAGCCATTTTTTCCTATTCAACCAACTCTTGAAGTGAAATTGCATAATCTAGTTGAACTTAAGTGTGGGGGAAGCTGTATTGTGCTGTGATACCACATTTTGTGATAATTTGGGTGGAAAATTAAATTATGAAGAGATATGTTTACTGCTGAAGAAAATCATATATTGAAAGTTGTGCCTTTTATGAAGCTTTCATGATAAGTGAAGTTGTTCCTTTCTGAAGCTTCTAATAGAAGAAGAAATTTGTGCCTATCTGGAGCTTTCAATATAATCATGTCTGAGAAGATTGACATTTTTACTGCCGAAATGTTTAATGGTGTGAACATTACTTTATTTTTCATGATGATGAACATTAATTGATGATAAGGTGATTGAGGAGGAGACCATATTTAAGTGAAAATTAGATTAATGCAATTTTTCTTCAAAAAGATTCAATCCCTCCTCATTCAGCCTTAGAATTTTTCACATCTAAATCCCTCCAATCGAAATCCATAGAACAACCCTGAAAAGTACTCATGATAAACATATGTCCTTAAATCACATCAGGTGGTGTTGAAATAATTTCTCAAGCCTGTGGTGACCCTTTTATGAGAAATACATTGTTGAAAAATTGGCATTTGTGTGATAAGAGACAATTCAAATGAGGTAAGAGTTTTGTGCATGGGAGGATAAATGAAGTGGAAATATATTGAATGATATAAATGGAGAACTTGAAATAATGATTTTTATGAGGCATGATATCTTTTGTTTCTTGGTGTGTAATTTTTGGATTTCAAGGATATGTGTTTTAAAGTTTGTTTTGATTTTATATTGATGTTTACTTGTCATAATTTTTCAGAATACATGATATGAGGTTTTTCCCAGGAGTGAAAAAGGGTAAGTGTGGGGGAGTTGATAAAACAAATTTTTATTGAATATTTTATTGATAATAAATGATAAAATTTCCTCACATTGTGTTAAATATGTTTATTTATAAAATATTTGGGATTAGATCATTCATTGGAAAATTTGATAGAAATTCCAGTTTTATCCTTTATAGTGCACTATAGTAATTCAGAGATAAAATTTTTATATTTATTATTTGAACTTGAAATTTCTTATCTGTGTTCCTGAATTAATTTTCTACAACTTTTATTCGGGACATCTGAGCTAAATCATTCATTTTTTGGTAAAAATGGGACATGATTGCAAAGTTGGTCTGGACTCGCTAGATTGGACATTGGTTCTGTATTTAGGCCATAACATCTTCATAAATGCATTGATAGAGCCCAAATTTTGAGAGGATATAGAAACAAAATATAGAAAAAATTATCCTGATGGAAGAATAGCAGGTTCATGTGTTTTGAAGGTCAAATGGGCGTTGAAAGTTGGCTTAAAATATTTGGACGAGATTCCCCATTCACACTTGAAACTACTTTGAACCTAGCCTCCCAAAAACTCTATAAATTGGTGTTTTAAATATTTGGGATAGCTATTAGAGTTTTTGGGAAGGTTTGGAATAAATTTTTGATCCTATAATTATTTCAATTATCGTGGAAGAAGAAAGGATTTATGCGTAGATCTTTTCCAAGAAGGCTACTCTCCCACCTCCAATTTGTGTTTTATTGTTTTCATGCTCGTAATTTGAATTTTTCTTCAATAAATATTCTTTATTATTCTATTTTTATATTTATATTTTACTTATTTGGTATGGAATCAAGAGTAGAAACAATATTTGATTATACTCTTTCTAAAACTTTTCACTTGCATAACGTTTCTACGATAACTACACCGCCCATGGAAGAATAGTTTTTTTAGTAATTGATCGATCTCTATCCTTATTCATTCATTTATTTTGAATCAATGATATAATTTAATTCACATAATATGATATATTAATTTAGTTTTTAATTTATTTTAAACTATGTAATCAATTTAAAAATTAACACAAAACACGTGAGGTCGAGATTTGTTTAAATTGTGAGAGTGCGATCTTAATCAGTAATACAAGATCATAAGGGATAAATTTGTCGAGCTCAAATATAATACCTAAACTCAATTAATAGTCATTTCTAGAGTGAATATGTACTCTAATTAACTACTAAACATAAGCTAACCTAATAACACCAATCAAATAAGGGTGATGCGATTGTATGTGTGGAAGCTAGCATAGGGTTTAAGTAATTTCATCTTTGTGGTTAAGTTAACTAATGTAGGGATTGAGGGTCAAAAAATTAGGGGATTATAATTAAGTGGATATTAATTTAAATGATAATGATTAATAAATTATTCAAGAGGTAGAGTTAGATTGATTATTCCTTTTAAATATTTTCTAAAAAAACATATTCTTGTTGTGTCATTTTAATCGAACTTCATTTCAAAAAAAAAACAAAAAACAAAATAAAATCTTCTTCCAACAAACTTATTCTAGGTTTATAAACGATAAAAAACCCAATACTTTTAATTAGTATTCTTATTTACTTTTATTTTATTTTCAAAATTCCTTTAATATGTTGTTAAATATACTTCCTCCTTTGAGAGGTGACTTTGGTCAGCCACTCTGCTACATCTAATAACCCCAAAACTAAACATCATTTGAGAGCACCCACGACAGCGCATTTCACTAGTCTTATCACTCAGTGTTCCACATATCAGTAGGTTTAGGGAAAACATTAGGGATGAGAAAAACTTTTATAGCAATTTTCCACTATATGATGGAAATGGGATGATTTTTTTTTTATAGATTTTGTGACTATTTAACCCAGATCACATCATGGAAATGATAGAGTTTGGGTAGGCGTTGATTGTCTGATAATGGTGTCACATTTCTTACCTTTTGTATAGAACTTTTTAGTAGATGAGCTTGGGAGACAATACATTAGGGATGTCCTAAGTCTTCATAGAGCTACACGATCTATCTTATCTGATAGTTATTCTCACTTCACATCTCAGTTCTAGAAAGGGTTGAAAACGTACTTGGGTACACAAGTGATTTTGTGCATGGCCCATAAACCTTAGATTGATAGAAAAATAGAGTGTATGATTCAGGTGTTAGAGGAAATGATATGTTCATGTTTCCTTGACTCTCAGGGTTCTTGGTTGAAACACATACCCCTTGTTGAGTTCACTTATAATAATACCTTCCAAGCTACCATATTGATGGATCTTTATGAATCCTTATATTGTAGGCCTTTTTTTTCACCTATATACTAGCTAGAGGTAGGGGAGATATCTTTACTTAGACTATGTCTCATTCATGAGACTATAGAGTAGGTCTAGTTGATCAGGTCATGCATGTTGACAGCTCAGTCTAGATAGTATTCATAGTCTAACTAACACCAATGACCTATTGAGTTTGAGGTTGGAGGTCATTTTTTCTTACGAGTTTCTCCCAGGTTGGGCCATAGATGAATCCACAGGCAGGGTAAGCTTTCAACTAGATTCATTGTAACACCCCAAGATTCCATGGTATGCTTCTCTTTGAATAATATAGTAGCGTGTGTTGTATGCAACTTTGAGTTCTAACACACACCACAACCAATCAAACTAGCCGTTATGAATAATAGTACACAATTTTTTAAATTTTAAAAATTTTATCATTCAAAATGGACTTCATTTTTGGATTTTTAATATCGAAATTTTCTTAGGGTGAATTTTTGGTACTTTTTCGGATAACTTTCATATTTTGATGAATAGTAAAAATTACTAAACTTTAATTAAAAATAACTTTTTTAATCAAAATAATTAATAGTGATAAATTATGAATTTGAGTGGTTTTAAATTATATTTAGAATATATTTTTACCATTTAATCCAATTTTGGTCATTGGACATAATTTCACATTTAAACCGGATATAAACAAGTGTCAATCTTTTGATAGTTATTGTTTCTTAAAAACACGCATTTTGTTTTGACAGAAGAAATTAATTTTAAATTAATAAATGAAACTTATATGTTTTTAATTTGGTAAAATAGACTTCATTATTGAATTTGGAATATCAAAATTAGCTCAGGGTAAAATTTTGGTATTTTTCTGAAAACTTTTAATTTTTGATGAATAGTGAAAAACACAGAGTTACAGTTTAAAACTGAATTTTTATTTAAATAATTATTTATTTTATTTAAATAAATTAATGTAAAAATAGATACAAAATACCTATACAAGTTCAATATAATTCATTCGAGTCGGTTTATAATAATTTTAGATATATAAAAATTTTATTGAACTTTTCACCATCTTTTACCCACCTCCCAGGAGCTTTTGCAAATTCACATAAAACTTAATTTTACCACTTCTGTGAGCTAAATTTCAAAAATCTGAGAGACATGGTTAATATCAAGGAGTAAAATGTGGTTCAATGAGATGAAAATAATTTTTGGCAAATAGTAACTTTTTACTTTTATTTACCACGATTAAAAGTAAATAGGGTAATTAGGGGTAAAAATGATATTAATATTACCCTCACACATGTCCTAATTCTATTGTAAAAGTTTATCTTGACCAAAAAAGCCTTAGGAATAAAATATTATTATTTAGGTCTACTTGGATTAGATTAAGACATTTATTATTATTTAATTCAAAGAAGATTTAAAACAGTTAAAATCAAAGTTTAATAACTAAAACATTTTTAATATAGGGTTTTACATAAGATAAATTCGATTATAAAAATTCATTAGAAATAAAAAAATATTTTCTACATCATGGTATTTTATTTATAATTTTTAGACATTAAATAAATAAATATATTTATGACACAATGATGAGCAGTAATTACCTTATTCCGGAAAGAATCAAATAAATGGTATTATAAATATTAAAATAAATATAATTTCAACGTTTTTATGACATCCATGAATTTTCTTGGTGAATATGACATTTTAGGATTGATTAAATTTATTGTTTTTGAAGTAATAATGTTGTTATTATTTAAAAAAAACAAATACCAAATAGTGTCAAAATTGACATAAAATAGTTTTTTTAAAAAATATTACATTATTAATTGATATAATGGTCCTAAAAATCTACGGTTCGGCCAAAATAGTTATATAATAATATATATGACATTAATGAACCAATTGGGGTTCTATTGGCAGTATATAGTATGTGTATTAACCATATAGTGTAAGAATACTAGAAGACACGGTAAAAGTTAAATTATTTAACTTAGAGTTAAATCTAAAGGATAAGGTTAAAATGGTAACCTAAAATTGTCTAAAACCTATTGGTTGAGTTTTTTTTCGACCTATCCCCACCTTAGACTTTAAATAATCAACCTTTTATCCATTATAAACGGAATATGAATTTATTATAAAATAACATTTTAAGTTTTTTCTAAGGTGCCCCTCAACTCTCTTATAAAAGGGAACCCCCCCTTCTCTCTAATTCACACCTTCTAAGCCATTTGTCTCGGCCAAATCCTGCCCAAATAACCTCTAAACTATCCTCCATTCAACTTATAGGCATTATTTTGATTATAAAGACAACCTAAGGAGCCCTTTTGATCAAATCAAAAGGAAGAAGCCGAAGAAGAGGTAATGATTTCACCACCCTCTTTCAAGTTCCTTTCTTCTTCCACTTCATTTTTCTTTGTTGTTTCCATACTAAAATGATAAGTCCAATATATTCTACATACTGTGATATTATTATAATTATGGTACAACCGAATTCATTATTCTATACACCCTTTTAATGACACATCACCGTACGTGCATACGTACGACTTACCGTCTCCACGTCGTGGTGTAATTTTTATTCAATACATTATTATTTGGATGGGTATAATAATGATGTATTTGATGTAAATAATAATTATAACATGATAATTATTCTGTATATATTATATACCATCCAATTATATATTATATTAATATCAAAATAATGATATTTTCGCTTGTGCGTATGTACGGATTACTGTCTCCACGACGTGATGAGATTCATTTCCAAGTTCACCATTCATCGACGATTATAAAAATATATATTACTAATAAGTATGTAATATATGAAATAATAATTCTACTGGAGATATATATATTTATATATATAAGTATTTATGTACTTACATATATCTTATTCACTTACTTCCATTCAATACTATATGAAAACGGAAACAACGTTTATGCGTACGTACGGACTACCGTCTCCATAAACGGTATTTTCCATTTCATATATACGTCTATTATAAATTTTTATATTCTAAATATATATGATAAATAAATCATGTTTTATATTCTATAATTATTTAAATCATGATCTAAGTGATACAATCAAGAGTAACAAGTTAAAGCACGTATGATAAAGAAAGCGATTATTACCCGAAATATTAATATAACATGGAAATTATTATTAAATGGGTACTATAAAGTCATAAATGAATAATCTATGATATAATAAATATTAATATGGTTCTTTTATAATTCAATAACATACTATAGTCTTCATACAAGAGGCTAAGCGTACCCTCAACTAAAGGAAAGTGCAAGGTAAGGGGTTTTCATCTCACTCCTTATTCCTGTGAGATTCATGCCATATTGCCACTATTACCTTTTGTGTGGTGTTTGCACTGCCCATAATTGTATTATTTTTGTAATACACTTTAATTTATGTGTATTTAAATATTATTGTATGATACCTCTTTCATGGGGTGTATGTTTCGTAAGTTACCAAATTAGTAAGGGTTTATTTCACAATCTCTTCATTATCCGAGGTTGTTTATATGTAATTATATACTGGGTCATCTTTATCATCCACATCCATGTTTCTTAAAAATGTATTTCAAAACATTCTTACTATTTTAAAAAATATGGGTTAAATTCATTTATACCATTGTTTTAATTTTTATAAAAAGTTTATAAAGGAATTTTTCTGTTGTTTTCCAAACAAGGTCCTTTTTAACCTTTTCAACAAAATTAAGGTAAGAATGTGTTTTTAACTTATACAACGGGTGCGGTTATTTTCCACCGTTATAAAATCTTTGAAGCTTCCCTTACAATCTTATAAGAATATTTTCAAAGTAAATGTTTTCTTTTATAATTATGTGACTTTTAAATGATTTCAAAATTTGAGATTTTTCCATCAAATAGTTTTGATTTCATCTATGTCAACATCCTTTGATAAATTTTACACTAGTTTGAAGTTGATTTATTATGATACAAATCTTTCATATTATATTTAAGGTTTTGTGATATGTTTGACTATGGATGAGTTATTTTTATTCCATTAATGGTTTATGATTAATGTTTTGGAATTTCGTATGCTAGTTTTAATATAAATGTTTATGTTATATTTCATCCTCTTCTTAAGATGAATTTGTTGGACTAATTTGTTCTGGGTTGGGGGCCAGTAAAAGTAAGCCCTCCAGATTGGGGTCCGGTTATAGAAGACCCTCCGGGTTGGTGTCTGGTTATTAGAGGCACTCTGGGTTGGTGTTCAGTTATTAGAGGCACTTCGGGTTGGTGTCTGGTTATTAGAGGCACTTCAGGTTGGTGTCCGGTTATTAGAGGCACTACAGGTTGGTTTCCGGTTGTTAGAGGAACTTCGGGTTGGTTTCCAGTTATTAGAGGCACTCCGGGTTGGGTTTCAGTTACAATTATCCCTTAGGTCTTGGAACGAGGCCTTGACACAAAAATTAAAGTTCGGTATTATGCATTCCATCATTATGAAAGTTGTTAGTGATATTGCATGTGGTTATTCTACTAGTAGAATATCCACGTGAATAAGTAAATGTAATTACTTCATTTTATTTTTTCCGTATTATGCTGAAGTTCTAGTTTAAAAGGCTTCTGTTTTAGTTATACATTGCCTTAAATGTTTATGCTTATTTATGAAAGTTTTTGTTGTATTGTTATCCTTAATGAGCATCTGAGATCACCCCTTTCTATGTTTTATTTTTCCCAGGATTCCAAGAAGTGTATTGTGATTGATATGCAGGGTTAAGCCAAGGGAATAATGGCATTCGTGAAGGATTTTTTATATTGTTTTGTATGTTATAAAGTGTAATGTAACATTCATGTATGTAATCTGTTTTCCAAGACTGCTAAACCGATCGGTCCTTTGGGACTTGATTTCTTGTAATCATGGAAATGTATTAAAATAATGCACTGACTCTGGGTAACTGGGGTCGGGGCATTATAGTTGGTATCAGAGGAAGTTTGGCAATAACCTTGGAAACTAGATTTAGATAAACTCTGATTAGAGCACATCTCCCTAATATAGAATTTGAGGATTAGTATAAAAGAATTTCTTAGAATTTTGGTATTGTAGAGATTTTGTGAGTGTTCCAAGCAATACATCCCTGCCTGGATACGAGCAGGTAGAGGCGGCTCTGGCACAGATGTACCTAGGGGTAAAACCTAAAAACACCGCTTTGATCTAAACTCGAATGGGAACTGGTGCACAACAACGGGGCTTGTTACACTCTTGGTTACGACACTCCCAGGGGATATTATTAAGATAATTCTCATTTTATTTACAAACCATTATGAAGGGATTATGAGTATATACTTACTCAATGAAAACATTTTTATGATTATGGATTATATCCATAAACTGTTTAATTTATGTTAAGTGTTTTACAAGTTTGAGATTAGGTATTTCTATTCATAAACTAATCTAGTGTATGCCATTGTTTAGAAATGGTGCCCAATAGAAGGAATGAGAACTCCAACAATACGCATGATCCAAAGAGTAAGAAGGATCATATCTTTCATGGTCTTTAGCCAGAATTTAGAAGGGAAATAGTCTCCTATGTATTATCATCATATGAAGAAATAATATCATGTGTTGATAAGATAAGTAAAGAGTTTTTGGAGTCCTATGAATTTTAAGAGAATCCAGAGAAGGAATATATGGTAGAGAGAAAGACAGATAAAGGGAAGAAGGTAAAGAAGGATTTTTCCATATGTGATAATTGTGGAAAGAATCACCTTGGAAAATTCATGAAGGTAATGGGAGTATGTTATAAGTGTGGAGAAAAAGGACACTACATTTGTGATTATGAGGTTAAGAAATTTTTTTCAAATGTACAATGCTTCATCTGCAAGGAGTGGGGACACTACGCGAATCAATGTTCAAATCATCAGAGTATGCCCCAAATGATGTTATTGGATAATAATAAAGTTATGATACTACCAAAAATGAATAGGAATGACTAGTGTTCTTATGTTGTTATTAAAGAATTATTTCATTTGAGTGTTGTATCAACGATGTACTAGTTATATGAATTATGAAGATAAATAAGGATTTTACTACATTAATATTTCATTGAGGATTTGAAATTTTATGGTACTAAGAGTGAATCTACTTTGAGTTAAACTTTTTGGAAATTACATGGTTCAAGGAAAGATAAACCTTAATATGGTCCTAATATTGAGGTACTGATTTTGGAATAAGATATGGTTGATTTGGGTTAATTATATTGGATATTCTTGAATACCTTGAAACTGATTATTTATTTTTCATCGTTGGAGTTTACAACATTTTTGATAGAAGGAGTATATCCAGTATTCTATAAGGAATAAGGGAGCAAGAATGTAATCAATAAGTTTTTATGGTAATTCAGGATGTTACCATGTTCTAAAATAATACATGGTGAAGGTGTTCACATGTTATTACATGGAAAAAAGGATATTCATTGTGTTTAACTTATAAATTTTGGACTGTGAGTTTGGATAATAGTATTTTGGATAAGTCTAAAGGTTGGAATGGATTAAGTTTGAAAGGTTATTTTTGGATTTTTATAAAAGGACAAAATGCAGACCATGTGACAACCCGTCGCGTCGGACAAAGCTGCGGGAATCAAACCCACAACCATAGTGCGATTGGGATTTATCGCCAACCACTGGACTACGTGAAGTTCCTGGATGGTATAATGTAGTTTTTTAAAGGGTCTGATTTGTGAATTATAAATTCATTATATTTGGAACCCTATACGATTAGGATAAATAAAGTATTTTTGAGTTGTATTATGTTTTGGGGTGAAAGATGAGTTTGTGGTAGAAATTTATCAATGGATAAAACTCTAATTATAAAGTAATTATATCTCCTTATAATCTTAGGCAATATCATAAATAAATTCCTCAACATTAAGAAAAGGAACTTAGAACAAAAATGTTGTCCTAGATGGTACCTTAGATCATCACAAATTTATGGCTTTGGGATTGTTGGCCTTTTCATAACCATGTTCTCTACCACTCTCCATCAGATATTGATGGTTAGATTTCTCTTCCATATCCATATTTTCCTACATGGAACCCTAGTATGTGTTATTTTCAGTAACCTTCATACTTACCACTCTTTATTTTCCTACATGGAACCCTAGTAGTGTGTGTTGTACGCAACTTTGAGTTCTAACACACACCACAACCAATCAAACTAGCCATTATGAATAGTAATACACACTTTTTGAAATTTTATACATTTTATCTTTAAAAATAGACTTCATTTTTGGATTCGGAATATCAAAATTAGATTAGGGTGAATTTTTGGTACTTTTCAGATAACTTTCATATTTTGATGAATAGTGAAAATTACTAAATTTTAATTAAAAACAACTATTTTAATCGAAATAATTAATAGTGATAAATTATGAATTTGAGTGGTTTTAAATTATATTTAGAATATATTTTTACCATTTAACCCAATGTTGGTCATTGGACATAATTTCACATTTAAACAGGACATAAACAAGTGTCAATCTTTTGATAGTTATTGATTCTTAAAAACCCGCATTTTTTTTTGACAGTAGGAATTAATTTTAAATTAATAAATGAAACTTATATGTTTTGAATTTGGTAAAATAGACTTCATTATTGAATTTGGAATATCAAAATTAGCTTAGGGTGAATTTTTGGTTTTTTTCTAAAAACTTTTAATTTTTGATGAATAGTAAAAAACACAGAGTTATAGTTTAAAACCGAATTTTTATTTAAATAATTATTTATTTTATTTAAATAATTTTATGTCAAAATAGATACATAATACCTATATAAGTTCAATTTAATTCATTGGAGTCGGTTAATAATAATTTTAGATATATAAAAATTTTATTGAACTTTTCACCGTCTTTTACCCACCTCCTAGGAGCTTTGCAAATTCACATAAAACTTAATTTTACCGCTTTTGTGAGCTGAATTTCGAAAATCCGAGAGACACGGTTAATATCAAGGAGTAAAATGTGGTTCAATGAGATGAAAATAATTTTTGGTGAATAGTAACTTTTTACTTTTATTTACCATAGTTAAAAGTAAATAGGGTAATTAAGGGTAAAAATGATATTAATATTACCCTCACACATGTCCTAATTATATTTGAAAAGTTTATATCGACCAAAAAAAACCTTAGGAATAAAATATTATCATTTAGGTCCACTTGGATTAGATTAAGACATTTATTATTATTTAATTCAAAGAAGAGTTAAAAGAGTTAAAATCAAAGTTTAATAACTAAAACATTTTTAATATAGGGTTTTACATAAGATAAATTCAATTATAAATATTAATTAAAAATATAAAAATATTTCATATGTCATAGTATTTTATTTATAATTTTTAGACATTAAATAAATAAATATATTTATAACACAATGATGATGCAGTAATGACCTTATTCATGAAAGAATCAAATAAATGGTATTATAAATATTAAAATAAATATAATTTCAAAGTTTTTATGACATCCACAAATTTTCTAGGTGAATATGACATGTTATGATTGATTCAATGTATTTTTTTAAAGCAATCATGTTGTTATTATTTTAACAAAAAACAAATACCAAATAGTGTCAAAATTGACATAAAATAGTTTTTTTAAAAAATATTATATTATTAATTGATATAATGGTCCAAAAAATATACGGTTCATCCAAAAGACTTATAAAATAATATATATGACATTAATGAACAAATTGGGGTTATATTGGCAGTATATAGTATGTTTATTAACCATATAGTGTAAGAATACAAGAAGACACGGTAAAAGTTAAATTATTTAACTTAGAGTTAAATCTAAAAGATAAGGTTAAAATGGTAACCTAAACTTGTCTAAAACCTATTGGTTGAGTTGTTTTATACCTATCCCCACCTTAGACTTTAAATAATCAACTTTTTTTCCATTAGAAACCGAATATTAATTTATTATAAAATAATATTTTAAGATTTTCCTAAGGTGCCCCTCAACTCTCTTATAAAAGGGCACTCACCCTTCTCTCTAATTCACACCTTCTAAGCCATTTGGATCGGCCAACCCCTAACCAAATACCCTATCAACTATACTCCCTTCAACTTAGAGGACTTAGTTTGATCATAAAGCCAACCTAAGGAGCCCTTTTGAACAAATCAAAAGGAAGAACCCGAAGAAGAGGTAATGATTTCACCACCCTCTTTCAAGTTCCTTTCTTCTTCCACTTCCTTTTTCTTTGTTGTTTCCATTATAAAATGATAAATCTAGTATATTATATATACTTTTATTTTATTATAATTATGGTACAACCAAATTCATTATTCTATACACCCTTTGAATGACATTTCACCACATGTGCGTACGTACGGCTTACCGTCTCCACGTCATGGTGTAATTGTTATTCAATACATTATTATTTGGATGGGTATAATAATGATGTATTTGATGTAAATAATAAATATAACATGATAAGGATTATGTATATATTATATAACATCCAATTATATATTATATTAATATCAAAATAATGATATTTTTCTCGTGCGTACGTACGGATTACCGTCTCCACGACGCGATGAGATTCATTTCCAAGTTCACCATTCATCGACAATTATAAAAGTATATATTAATAATAAGTATGTAATATATGAAATAATAATTCTACTGGAGATATATATTTATATATATAAGTATTTATGTACTTACATATATCTTATTCACTTACTTCCGTTCAATACTATATGAAAACAGAAACAATGCTTATGCATACGTACAGACTACCGTCTCCATAAACGGTGTTTTCCATTTCATATATACGTCTATTATAAATTTTTATATTCTAAATATATAGGATAAATAAATCATGTTTTAAATTTTGGAATTATTTAAATCATTATCTAAGTGATACAATCAATAGTAACAAGTTAAAACACGTACAATAAAGAAAGAAATTATTACCCGAAATATTAATATAACATAGAAATTATTATTAAATGGGTAGTATAAAGTCATAAATGAATAATGTATGATATCATAAATATTAATATGGTTCTGGTATAATTTAATAACATACTGTAGTCTTTATATAGGAGGCTAAGCATACCCTCGACTAAAGGAAAGTGCAAGGTAAGGGGTTTTCATCTCACTCCTTATTCCTGTGAGATTCAAGCCATATTGACACTATTACCTTTTGTGTGGTGTATGTACTACCCATAATTGTATTATTTGTGTAATAAAATTTAATTTATGTGTATTTACATATTCATTGTATGATACCTCTTTCACGGGGTGTATGTTTCGTAAGTTACCAAATTGGTAAGGGTTTATTTCACAATATCTTCGTTATCCGATGTTGTTTATATGTAATTATCTATAGGGACATCTTTATCATCCACATCCATGTTTTATAAAATGTATTTCAAAACATTTTTACTATTTTACAAAATATGGGTTAAAGAAATTTATACAATTTTTTGACTTTTTATAAAAAGTTTATAAAGGAATCTTTCTGTTGTTTTCCAAACAAGGTCCTTTTTAACCTTTTCAACAGAATTAAGGTAAGAATGTGTTTTTAACTTATACGGAGGGTGCGGCTATTTTACACCGTTATAAAATCTTTGAAGCTTCCATTACAATCTTATAAGAATATTTTCAAACTAAATGTTTTCTTTTATAATTATGTGACTTTTAAATGATTTCAAAATAAGATATTTTTCCCTTAAATTGTTTTGATTTCATCTATTTCAACATCCTTTGATAAATTTTACATTAGTTTGAAGTTGATTTATTATGATACAAATATTTCCTATTGTATTTAAGGTTTTGTGATATGTTTGACTATGGATGAGTTATTTTTATTCCATTAATGGTTTATGATTAATGTTTTGGCATTTCGTATGCTAGTTTTAATACGAATGTTTATGTTATATTTCATCCTATTCTTAAGATGAATGTGTTGGAATAATATGTTTCGGGTTGGGGACAGGTAAAAGTAAGCCCTCAGAGTTGGGGTCCGGTTACAGCAGACCCTCCGGGTTGGTGTCCGGTTATTAGAGGCACTCTGGGTTGGTGTCTGGTTATTAGAGGCACTCTGGGTTGGTGTCCAGTTATTAGAGGCACTCTGGGTTGGTGTCTGGTTGTTAGAGGCACTCCAGGTTGGTGTCTAGTTGTTAGAGGCACTCCGGGTTGGTGTTCGGTTACAGTTATCCCTTAGGTCTTGGCATGAGGCCTTGACACAGAAATTAAAGTTCGACATTATGCATTCCATCATTATGAAAGTTTTTAGTGATATTACATGTGATTATTCGATAAGTAGAATATCCATGTGAATAAGTAAATGGCATTAATTCATTTTATTTTGGCCATATTATGCTGAAGTTCAAGTCTAAAAGGCTTCTGTTTTAGTTATACATTGCCTTAAATATTTATGCTTATTTATGAAAGTTTCCGATGTATTGTTATCTTTACTGAGCATCTGAGCTCACCCCTTTCTATGTTTTATTTTTCACAGGATTCCAAGAAGTGTATTGTGATTGATATGTAGGGTTAATCCAAGGGAATAATGGAGTTCATGAAGGATTATTTATGTTGTTTTGTATGTTATGAAGTGTAATGTAACATTCATATATGTAATATATTTTCCAAGGCTGCTAAACTGATCGGTCCTTCGGGACTTGATTCCTTGTAATCATGCCAATGTATTAAAATAATGCACCGACTCTGGGTAACTGGGGTCAAGGCGTTACATTCATTAGACATTTTTATGATCTGAAATAAATCAGACCAATGGATTATTGGATATCACTTCCCCAGAAACACTGATCGACGCATGATGTCTTTCATGTATCTCATCTTTTCTGATATTATCCAGACCTGTCACACGTATTCCAACATGATGAGTTTGAGTTAGATATGAATGATTATTTTGAGGAATACCTAGTGTGTATTGTTGATTGGAACATTAAGACACTATGGGGTAGGTAAGTTCCTTTGGTATGGGTGCTATGACAGCACGTCTGAGTATAGTATGAGACCTAGGAGTGGGAAGCTGATATACAATCCCATTGGATGGATATATTCTTTGACGATACCTCTTTACCCTCAGAATTCCAACTTGATGATGAGTTTATTTAAATCGGGGGAGGTTATAATGACCTAGCTTCTCACAAAGGCAGGACTCATTTGTTTTTTAGTTTAAATCTTTTTTTCAATCTCGGTAAATATAAACTACAACCTAGGGAAGGTTACAGGAGTGCATGTGGCTTGTTTGAAGACCAGAGTTCCACAAAATGGGAAAATAGAGTAGGACGCATGGTTATCACATAGTTAATACTAACCATGCGAGGTTACTGTGTAGGGCATTTAGTGGCCTACAAGAGGCAGCATAGTTTTTCTACAACTGTGTGAGCCCAGGTGCATTCCCATGAGAGTTGTAACGACCCAAAATTTTATCAATGGAAATTAACTTCTTATAATTATTTCATATAGTAAAAACCACATAAAATCACTTTGAGAACACAATACAAACATTATAAATGAATAATGAATAAAATAAGATGTATTTCTAGAAGTTAAGGAACCTTTACCAATAGAATAGTAACTTGAACTTTAGAATAGTAATGTGACTATTAAGAATAGTAAATTTGAAAATAGAATAGTAACCTCATCTATAAAAGTATAAATAAAATCTAGGCATCTTATAAATTCTAATATGATATAATTATATCACAGTATAAGTAAATAAATATTTTAAAAATTATTAATTAAGTGTTGGTATTTTTATAAAACATAAATATTTATTTTCAATTTTATTGTTAATATAATGATTTTAAAGAAATTTTATTTTCATAAAATATATTCATAAACTAATATTTTGTTTTCTTATGAATATAATATAATTTTATGAGACCTTAATTAATTTTTCAAAGTGTTATAAAATCAGTTATAATTTTAGAATTGATATTTTCCATGTAAATGATGACTTTAATTAAATTTTTTTCTCATATTTATAAAATTATTTTATTAAAATGGATTTAATTTTTTAATTCTAAACATCAAAAATAATTAGGGTGAATTTTTGGTATTTTTTAAAATACTTGAATTTTTGGTGAATAGTAAAATACAATAATTTATGATTAAAGCTAAATGCATGAATTATTGAGTCATAAATGATGTATGGATGATTTAAGCCCCAAATAACAAACTATAATTCATTATTTTAATAATTTTTTTGATAATTCTCTAACTATTCATAGTCTTGAGCCAAAATAATAAACTAATGAATAAAATAATGAGGAAACACCACTCTGCTCCCCTATAAATACCACCCCTCACCACCTCTTCTCATCACACCTTCCAAGATTTTATAATTGTCCAAATTATACCCAATACTCTTCTCAATCCCATACCCCACATTCATGATCCCTTTGTCTCATCAAAATACCAAACCCTTTTCCCTAAGGAGGTTCTAAAGGATGATAAATTCAAGAGGTAAAATCTTCTTACTTTTTCTTTTATTTTCCTCTCAATTTCATTATTTTCTTATCCTATCCTCAAATCCACACATCCAAGAGGAATTGTAACTCTAGTATATTTTATATAATGTAATATTATTAGTTCATTGGAATAATTCATCTTCAAGTCTCTTCCCTTTTTTTGAAAATATTGTCAGTGGTGTGTCGATTTACCACCACCGTGGATGATGCATTTTCATTTTTTACTAACTCCTTAAAGGATAATCATAAAACCATAAAATATGGTTAAATATTATTTTATTATACATATTATAAATTATATAATGTTCTGGAAGTAATATATAAACATGATGTTAAATAAAATGATATAATATCATAATGGTCATAAAACCACCAAAACTAATTAAATATTTTTCATTAACTATTTATCTAATAAATCATTCTCATACTATATAAAAAAATGAAATATAAGATAATTTAATCTTATTAAATTTCATTAATAACATATAATTTCAATTTTGGATAACAATTTCAATTTTACATGAACTTCCATACTCATATACAAGCAAACCGATCATGAAAACCAGGGAAACGAACACTTCTGAATGATGAAATTAAACTATATAACTCATCAGAAAGCCCGTAAATGAACTTAATAAAACTATAATGAATCAAATTAATGTACAAAAGTTTATTTATTTTTTAATTAACTAATTTAATTTGATTATCCCGAATATTAAAGTGAAGAAATCATTCAGACATAAGGTAAGGGGATTCTCGAACCCAGTTCTCTTTCTTTGGGATTTCTCTCTTTCACTCCATTTTTAGTATGTATGTTCCTTTATTTTTCTATAAATTTAATTTCTCTTTTATTCCATTTTATTTCCTATTATATACATGTTTCCAATCTATTTTTATTACAAATGCAAATATTTTTCCAAAAGAACTCATCTTTCTAAAAAAACATATCTTTTACTCGTCATAAGATTGTTTCTCCTTCAATTAAGATTTATACCAAGAATGTTATTCCCTTTCTATCTTGGTAAATACAAGTTTTATAAATTTATAATTTATTAAGTGAAACCCATTCCTTTAAACATGTTATTTTATGTCTAAGATTAATATACATTCTATGTGGCATGCATGATAATGTAAATATTATGATATGATGGGTGCACCTAGAATTATATAGTGCATGTAATTGTTATGATGTGATAGGTGTGAATATAATTATATAACACTATAATTAATTTTTCAATGTTATGTATCTCATTAGAAAAATTGAAATATGTGTGAACATGATGCTATATTTGTTCACAACTATGTGTGGTATTTTACCACTAAGACATGATATTTCATTTTTATGCATTTCCACATTCCATTATATGATCAAATGTTTCCTCTCAGGATTATAATTATGATCCTTTGCTTATATTACAATGATAATGATTATGCTCACCCATGTTTCATGTCTCTTATTCACCCTCTTACTGGGATTTTATCTCACCCCCTATTTCTATGTATATCCTATGGTGAATACTTGTACTAAGAAGAACATGAGGGCCGATAAGAAGCTAGAGAATAAGGAATTAAATAAATTTTTTGTTTTATTATGTAAAAGTTATGTATAATCCTAATTTTTCCAAGACACTAAACCTTTGGATCTTGGTCGTGTAATGATTTTATGTTTTTTATCTTTAAAATTTTGTAATATTCATATAAGAAATAGAATGGTCAGTATAGTTGGTATCGGATCACAGTTTAGTTAATTTGGTAATTATGATTATAGAAACTTAGTAAGAACCCTTAGTATGAGACTAAGTATATGTAATCACCCAATAATCTATTTTATAAAATTCTAAACATAGGGATCCTACAAGATATGCCTTTAGAATTAATTTCACAAATGAATAAATTATTTATTCATGACTTGTTTAATTATGTTTTGTTCTAAAATTTTCTATTTTAGAAAATTGTGGGAACTAGGAGAAACCAAACCAGCAACCCATACGATGGGAAATGAAACGATTACTTGAATGAAATCCCCAATAATTTGAGAATTGGAGTTCAAAATTTCATGGTGATGCTTACCCAACTGTATTAGGCCATGAACAATAACTTGAATAATTTGTAATGACCTCCTTCACCCAAGAGAGAGAAATTGGCTATCCAATATTTTATGCAAAAATAACCAATGAAATTTAGTGGATCTTCTGATCCACTAGTCACATAATAGTGGGTCAACTTGATGGAGAAGATCTTTTGTGTTATCCACTATTCTTAGAAGGATAAGGTGAATCTATCCATTTATTTTCTAGATGGAGAGGATGATCAATGGTGGGTGATTATTAAAAACACTAAACCAAAATATGAAATTGAAGAGATGGTGTGGGAAAACATTAATATAATATTTATTAATAAGTATTTCCCTCAAACTCTTTATACAAAGATGGAGAGAGAAACTATAGATCTGAAGAAAAAGGAAGTAGAATCTATTACGAACTCTGAAGAAAATTTCACAAGGATTTCAAGGTACACTTCATGTTTTGTTATAAAAATGATAAAACAATTGATAGATTCTTTAGTGGTTTAAAACCACACCTTCGAAAGGTTATAGAAATTTGAGACTTTAGGATTTATAAAGAAATTGTTTGATGTGATCTCAAATTGGAGATAGAGTTTGGTGATGGGTCAGATGTCTATGGTGATAATAAATTAAATATAGAGTTTAAAGATGGAGGATCTAATTAAAATGGTGGAAAGAAATCTAAACTACTCACATGTCAAAAATGTGAGAAGAAGCATCATGGGAAATTCCTAAAAGGGATGAAAAAATGATATAAGTGTGGGAGAGAAGTCTAAAAATATCATGAATAGAAAAGCGACATGAGGATGTATGAAAATGTGGTGGAGGAAAAGAGAGCACCACCCATGGTTCAATGCTTCAACTATAGGGATCAAGGGAACTATGCAAGCCTGTGCACTAAACCTTGAGTCCTTGAGGGTAATCAGCATCATCAACCACCAAGGATAAAGGAGAAAGGGAAGTTTTATTCCATCACAACTTCTGAGGTGGAGCCTTATAATTATGTGGTGAAAAGTATGATAGTTATTCATTCAATAATAGTGAATTTACTATTTGATTCTGGTTCTACACATTCTTTCACATCTTGCAAGTTTAGTAGAACAATTCAAACACCACATCAAAATATGGAAGTTGAGTTATTTTTGAGAACAAAAAATGGGGAAACTATTGTATCCAAAGTATATAAATCCTCATTAGTTAATGTTTGTGGAATAAACCTCCCATTAAATATAATCTTACTTCCTTTGGTGGAGTTTGATGCTATATTGGGCATGGATTGGATATCTTGATACAAATATAGCATCAACTACTGGGAAAGGGAGATCTCTCTTCACATCCCGAGCTATCCTCAAATTCTATAAAAGTGTAAGGAAGAGGATAAATCTTATTTAGAGACATCGTATCATGTCTGGATATTATTGCCTTTTGAGAAATCATATATAGCTCAAATGGTTGAGATAAAGGAAAAAACCATACTCGAAGACATGCCCATTGTGAGGGACTACACTGATGTGTTCCCTGAATAATTTCTTGGTCTTCCTCTTGATTGGGAGGTTGAGTTCTCAATTGAGATTATTTATGGATCTATTCCAATATTAAAGACACCTTATATAATGGCCACTATTAAGCTAGAAGAACTGAATAAGCAATTACAAGAGAATATGGACAAGGGTTTTACATACTTGAGTGCTTTACCATAGGGTGAACCAGTCCTCTTCATCAATAAGAAGGATGGATCAATGCACCTCTGCATTGATTATCATGAAATCAATAAAATCATGATAAAGAAAAATTACCCCTTACACAAATAGATGACTTGTTTGATCAACTATGTGGGGCTAAGTATTTCTATAAGGTGGACCTTTGGTTAGGATATCACCAACTAGATGTGAGGAAGGAAGATATTCCCAATATTTTCTTTTGAACAAGGTACATAAACTATGATTTCATAGTGATGCATTTCAGACTCACTAATTCTCTATTAATATTCATGGAATTAATGAATAGAGTCTTTATAGATCACCTCAAAAAGTTTGTGGTAGTATTTATTGATGATATTATGATATACTCCAAGAGAAAAGGGGAACATAAAAAGTATTTTAACACTATGCTAAATACTTTTTAAAGGGATAAAATTTATGGAAAGTATAGTAAATGTGAGTTATGGATGGAGTAAGTATCATTTTTGGGGAATGTTATCACCAAAAAGGAATATTTTTAGACCCTTACAAGACAAAGGAAATCAAGGAGTGGCCCAATACAACACATGTAATGAAGATCTGTAGTTTCCTTGGTCTATCATGGTATCACTAGACATTTGTAAAGAATTTATCGGGATTTTCAAACACACCAACCAAGATGAATCGGAATTGAGAAAATGTTTTCTAGAATAGTGAATGTGAAGATTACTTTAAAGAGTTAAAAATAAGCTTATCCCAACTCTCATACTCACACTTCTGAAAATTGGGGAACTCTTTGTGGTATACAAAAATAATTCAAAGAATATATTTGGTTGTGTAATGATTCAAAATGATAAATTAATAGCCTGTGACTCAATATAATTGAAAATTAATGAGAAAAACTACCCCACACATGATATGGAGTTAGTAGTTAGGATATTTACATTGAAAATTTAAAGGAATTATCTCTATGGGGAGAAGTGTGAAATATACACTGATCATAAGAGACTCAAATATATATTCACACATAAGAAGATTAATATGATCTATAGAAGAAGGTTAGATTTCATCAAGGATTATGACTGCTCAATCCATTACCATCTGGGCAAGGCAAATAAAGTGATGAATGCTCTAAGTAGAAAGGATCCTGCAACATTATCAATGATAATAATTTAAAAGGATCCAATATTCTTATATTTGAAAAGAATAGAAATAGTAATCATTAAGGAAGGAACATAATCAATCCTTTCTCAAACGATTGCTCAACCATCCCTCATGAATAAAATAAAGGATTCTCAAAGAAATGATGTGGAAATTCTGAAGAAGGTGGAAGATATAAGAAAGGGGAAATCCTCATAGTTCAAAATTGATAAGAAAGGAGTTGTAAGATTTGGGTCATGATTATGTGTACCATCTGATCCAGAGATAAAGAAGGATTTTCTGAATGACGCACATAGCTCAACCTTCTCAATTCATCCATGGAGCATGAAGATGTATCGAGATATTTAGGATAACTATTGGTAGGAAAATATGAATAAGGAGATCAATGAATATACATAAAAATTATTAGTATGTCAGTAATTTAAGGCTGATATAAAAAAGTCTATGGGGATGATGAAACCATTACCCATACCAACATATAAATGGGAAAAAATCACCATAGACTTTGTCACTGGACTTCCAAAATTCATCCAGAGGAAATAATTCTATATGGGTTGTTGTGGATCATCTTATAAATACATCTCACTTTGTTACAATTTGAGAGGACTTCTCACTTTATCAACTTGCATAGATATACATCAGAGAAGTGGTAAGACTACATAGAGTACCACTATAAATTATATCTGATCAAGATCTAAGATTCACCTCTAAGTTCTAGAAAAGTATCCAACATTCTCTAAACATTGATCTAAACTTCAGTATGGATTATCATCCTCAAACTGATGGATAATATGAATAGACTATTCAAGCATTATAAGACATTTTGAGGGCATGTTGTACAGAATTCAAAGAAGGTTGGGACCAATATTCTCCTCTAGCTGAGTTCTCTTACAACAACATTTTCCACTCAAACATAAAAATGGATCCATATAAATCCATTTATGAAAGAATATGCATAAAAATGGTATGTTGGGATAAACTCAGTGAACTTAATTTTCTAGGACCTAAAATGATTGAAGAAATGGTGGGAAAGGTGAAAACCATTCAGCAGCACATCAAGGCAGCCCAAAGTTGATAAAATAGATATGTAGACAATCATCTATGGGAATTAAAGTTTAAGGATGAAGAAATGGTATTCATTTTCATATCTCAATGGAAGAGGATCATGTGATTTGGGAAGAAAGAAAAGATGAGTCCCAGGTACATCAACCCCTTAAAGATTCTTGATCTTGTCAAAGTTGTGACCTATCGACTGGCACTTTCACCTACCATGTATCAAGAACACAATGTATTCCACATATATCTCTTGAGGAAGTAAATTCAAGATCCCTATAATGTACTAAATCTTGAGTTGGTATAGTTGGAAAATGATCTCTCTTACGAGGATCATCCAGTGAAGATCTTAGACTATAGAGATAAAGTTCAATGTAACAAGACTACTCACCTGGTTAAAGTACTATGGTGGAACCATAAGTGCGAAGAGACAACATGTGAACTAGAGGAAGTGATGAAGGAGAAGTACCCTCACATGTTTTTAGCTTAGAATATAAAATGAAATTTTGAGGGTAAAATTTCATAAGGGGGGAAGAATGTAACGACCCAAAATTTTATCAATGGAAATTCCCTTCTTATAATTATTTCATATAGTACAAACCACAAAAAATCACTTTGAGAACACAATAAAAACTTTATAAATGAAGAATGAATGAAAGAAGATGTATTTCTAGAAGTTAAAGAACCTTTACCAATGGAATAGTAACTTGAACTTTGGAAAAGTAATGTGACCAGTAAGAATAGTATATCGACCAACAAAATAGTAACCTCCTCTTTGAAAGTATAAATAAAATTTAGGCATCTTATAAATGATAACATGATATAATTATATCATAGTATAAGTAAATAAATATTTTAAAAATTATTAATTAAGTGTTCATATTTTTATAAAACTGAAATGTTTATTTAAAATTTTATTATTAATATTATCATTTAGAAGAAAATTTATTTTTTTTAAAATAGATTCATAAACAAATATTTTGTTGTCCTATGATTATAATATAATTTTATGAGAACTTAATTAATTTTTCAAAGTGTTATAAAATTAGTTATAATTTTAAGATTGATATTTTCCCACTAAATGATGATTTTAATTAAAAATTAAATTTCTCATATTTAGAAAACCATTTTCATAAAATGGAGTTAATTTTTGAATTCTACAAGTCAAAAAATGATTAGAGTTAATTTTTGGTATTTTTTTAAAACACTTGAATTTTTGGTGAATAGTAAAATACGATAATTTTTGATAAAAGCTAAATACATGAATTATTGAGTCATTGATGATGTATAGATAATTTAAGACCCAAATAATGAACTCTACTTCATTATTTTAATAGATTTTATGATAATTCTCAAAATATTCAAAGTCTTGTTCTCAAATAATAAATTAATGAATAAAACAATGAGAAAACACACCTCTCCTCCCCTATAAATACCACCCTCACCACCTCTTATGCTCACACATTATAAGAGTTGATAACTATCCAAATTCTAACCAATCTTCTTCCCAAGACCCTCAACCAAATCCCAGAGCCCTTGGTCTCATCAAAAGACCAAACCCTTTTAACCTTTTCAGATTTCCACCTACGCAAAATTAAAATATAAATTGATTGTAGACTTTGCCCAAATTAAATATAGAAAAATGTAAACAATTAAAAATAATAATTGAATGAATTATATAAACTAAAATAAAAAATCATTGAACCAAAAATTGAATTTCCATAAATTAAAAAATAAAAAACAATTCAGGACTCAAACCATTTAAACACTTAATCCCAAAAATGATTTAAACAATTAAAATTCAAAGTCAAAATTCATTAAAAATGATATTATATATTCCAAAATATCAATTCATGGATTTTAATTTAATTAAAAAATTTGAATAAATTACAAAAAATAAAAATTTAATCTAATTTTCAATTTAATTCTAAATTTAAAAAAAGTGAATTTTTTTTGTTAAATTGCCTTGGTTATATCAATATAAGGTGGTTAATTATATTGAAATGAAATAAAATGTATTGAAATTGTTTCCACACATCACTCTGCCAAACTCAAACTATTTCACCATTGGGAAATACAATGAATTCTATTTATTAAAATAATTAGTCCTTCTTAGACTTATGTAAAAAAGTCGAAGAAGTAGAAAATCAAAGATCCATCCATCATTTGAATTATATTTCCCCTTTTATGAGTTTAATTCACTATATCACTTTAAATTAGTTACTCGTTCCAATTCCCAGAGTGAAATAGATAGGTTTAAGTGGAATAAGAATTTTAACAAGTAGATATTCTGTTTATACCTTTCTCCTAAGTTCCTTAAATGAAAGTTCTAATTTCTACTTCATTAATACAACTAAAATGAATTTTTTATAAGTTAATTTCCACATAATTCATTTAGGTTCAATATTCCCCTCACTTTAATGAATTAATTTTTGATAATTACACACTTATTTTATTTTTCCCAACCATGAATGTGTAAATAACTATGAAAAGAACTTATCAAATATAAATAAGTGTCATGTATAATGTCTCAGATCATCATTATGGGATCCCAATTGGCCATTTTATTTCAATTTCAATAGAATTTTATCAATATCTTCTAATTTTTCTCCCAGAGGTGTTCATTTTTACAAAGGCTAAGTATCCTTGAATTAAATTAAAAATTATAGTGACCTTATGTTATAATTAAAATTACATTAATATATTTTCACTAAAACTCATTTTCCTTGTTTTAAAACCAAAAAATTCCATGAAATGGTAGAAAATAATTTAGTAATCATTTAACTCACCCAATTTTAGAACCGATGTACTCCTTCCAGAGATCATGGTATTTTTCTTAGGTAGGATAACATTCATATCAAGTTTTATCATCCCAAAGGAACCCCAAAATCAAAAAACAAAAACATAAATAAATTACATATAGATTAAAAAAACATATTTTCTAAAACACTGTAATTATTTTTATTTAAATAAAAATATACATATAAATATCCAAATAAAATTAAAAAAAAAGTATATACATCTTATGTTATTTCACACTCCCCCCACACTCATATTAGTCAAAATTGTAGTTAATACCAGCATGCATTTATCGAGGAAATTTATTATGAGAGAGTGATTATATAGATAAATATGAGAGAAAGAGAAAATATTAAAATTCACTACTCAATGGAGGTAGGGATGATTTTAGGATCCTCTATTGGTTATTTAAAAAAAATCATCATAATAATGCTTCACTTGTAGACCATTTACCTTGAATGGGTAATTTGAATCTTATCAATTGATCTCAAATGAACCAAATGGTAAAGTTTCAGTTACTAATTAAGGTACAATACAATTGGAATGAAGCATACTAAGCATGAGCTATATTCCTGAAAAGAATAATAGCACTTTTTCTCCCACTTTAAAACTTATTTTCTTAATAATTTTTTTCATTGAGAAATTTGGAAATTTGTATGTAAAATAATGAATTATCATAATATTACCTTTTCAGTTCTTCTAGTTTCATCATCTATAACATTCTTTATTCTCTATCTTTTCCAAATTCCAAGTTTACTATATTTATAACCCAATAGGATTTATGTTGTGTCTCAATAGTTTAATTGAGATAATTTCCATAAATAAAACTATATAGGTGAATACCTAAGGGGGTTTTGTAGGTAGTTATACATTCCCATAATGTATCTTCTAGTTTCTTACCATATACCTTTCTGGTGAGTTATACCATTTTCACCATATTCTTGTTAATATCTCATTTGGACACCTCTATGTGACCATTTTTTGTGGGTGTTAAGAAATTGTGATCTTTCAATGCACTCATATTTTCCCCATTAGTGTTTCCATGTTCTTATTTTAGTATCATGTTCCTTTTTCACTGATTATTTATTAGGGTACACTAAACCTACAAAAAAACAATAGATTTTAGAAACTCGATGAAAACCTTAGAATCATTAGTTTAATTGATTTTTCTTTAATACAATTAGAAAAAAATTCCACTATTAATAACATGGATGAGAAACCAAATGTGACAGGAAATGGACATATGATATCTAATCCTCAAAAATAAAATATTTCAAAAAAATAATGGTTTTTTTAGTGAATGTCATGTCTTTTAGAAACCCCACCAGTGAGTTGACAGTTTGGTAAGGGTCTAAAAAAATTAATCAAGTCTTTAAAAAATTGAAGTTAAAAATAATCCAACTTCTAACATTGTCTTAATAGTTCTATGAGGTTCAAAATGGAATCCACATGAAAGTGTATGAAAAATGTAATCATAGATATAATATCTTCTTTAGGGATATGCATTCTAATTACTTGGTCATTACAAATATTCTATAAATATGGATCCACCCAGAAATAATACTTTGACTCATACTTTAATCTAAAAGTTTTATGCCTAATAAGGAATCTGATACCTTTTATTTGACTAGAAAAACCTCCAAATAAGTGTACCAAGGAACTTTGGTAAATTTATACAATTTCTCACTAGGTAATGAGTCATCTAAGTACATCTTATTAGACAGTTCTACATTGGTAGTGTGATGTAACCTAATCATCTGGTCTAAAACTATATTTACTCATCCTTTATTGAAATTTATCTCTAAGTTAGATTCTTATTAAATCAATATCCAGGTCATTAGACTTAGCATTACTTCAACTTTCTTAATAAAATATTTTAGTGGTGTATGATCAGAATAAATTGTCACTTTACTTCCTTACAAGTATAACCAAAATTTTTCTTAAGAAATAAAAAGTGATATTAATTTTTTTATTTATTATGTAAATGATTTGGAATGTGTCAAGGGACTATAAGATATCAATTTTGGATGTATATTAAATTTTTTGTATATCATAGCTCCCACAACTCTATTTGAAGCATAATATAGCATCTTAAGGGGTTCATTCCAATCAAGTGGGAATATTATGGGGGTTGTGATCAAGATATCTTTTATCTTGTCAAAATATAGCCTATATGAATCATTAAATTAAAATTTAATTTCCTTCCTTAGTAGGTTAGTTAAGGGAAATGAAATATTTCTAATGTACCTAATAAATCTTCAATAAAATCTATCATGGCCTAAAAATGACTAGATATGACTCACAGTTGTGAGGTAAGGGAGGGTAGACATCACATCAATTTTGGCCTTTTACACATAAATCACATCCTTATAAATTATGAATCCTAACACATTTTATTTATCCACCATATAATGAAATTTTTTAAAAGTTTAAAACTAGATTTTTCTCAATGAATTTCCTTAAAATGTTTTCAAGAAATTCAATGAAACTTTAAAAACAATTTACATAAATAGTAAAATCATCAAAGAATACCTCCAAGAACCTCTAAATAATGTCTAAACATAAACTTACAAAGCACCAATGTAAGGTACCTAGTGAATTAAAAATCTAAAATGGAATCCTTTGGTAGGAAAATATACCGAAGGTACAAGTGAATGTGGATTTTTCCTGGTCTTATAGAACTATCGGAGGCTGAAAATACCTAGAAAATCGATCAAAGAAACAATAATTACCCTTATATACCAACCTATATAAAACTTGGTCCACAAATGGAATAGGTAAGTGGTAATTCCAGGCCACATGGTTCAATTTCTAGTAGTTAATAAAAATCCTCCAATTATTCTGAATTTTTATGGACACTAATTCATTGTACTCATTCTGTAAAATTTTGTATCTAGTTTCCATTGGGATAATTTGAATGAGACTTACCCATTAGTTTTCCAGGATGGGGAATATGATTCTAGCTCCTAAAATTCTTTTTTTACTTCCTTTTTTATAACTTCTATGTGGGTTTGTTTGAGCCTCCTTTGGGGTTATCTCACTGGATTAGATTCAATTTATAGAAAAATACTATACATACAGGTGGTAGGGATAATCACTGGAATATCTCCTTATATAACATACCTGGACCTAAAATCCATTATTTTGTGCTAAAAACATAATAATTAAATTTATGGATTTTATATCAATAAATGGGACCCAATTTCAACCATCTAAAACTTACAACATAAAAATAGGAAATGTGGGATTACTTACATACCCAAATACATTTTAGTTTTATATTTTTAGAGAATTAAAACAAACTCATTCAAAGTAGAAACATATACACATTATCCATTTTCCCACAAAAATACATAAAATACATAAAATTATCATATTTTACATGTTATTCTTTGAGATTATAAAATAAATCATATCCACATGGAAAAAACATTTTTTCTCAAATAAAACCTTTAAAACCCATTGGTTGAAAATAGAAACCGCTATAGAAAACTTAGAGCATCATATTTATAACTTGGGTTTACTCATGTCAAAAATAACTGGATCCTAGTTAAATCCATAAGAGAAACCACCATATTTAAATCCCTCTTTCTTTACTTTGAAGACAAGTAACATTACCCAATACATTTGAGAGTTATATTAGGATCACTCATTAGTATAAGTTGTATCAGTATCACTCATTCATATAATTTATATCTGGATCAATCATTTTAATCTATAATTATAAAGTTTCATATGATTAATGAAACATTTTATTGTTTAACCTTTTCATCATAAAAACTTTAAAAACACTTGTAAACCCATATGTGAAATAGTTTCATATATTTAAACACCCATTCTTTTTAAAGATGAATTTTCAAAAATAAAATAAAAAAACAAAGGGAAGAAGTGTTTTCCTTTGAATAAAATATTAAATATTATAAATTATGAAAAACATCAAATAAAGTTGTAGTGGTGGGAAAATTCCTTGAAGTTGTATATTTTGAAATAGAATATTTCTTTTCCCTTTTGTAAATAAACTTAAAACATTTTTTTAAATACGTAAATTGATTCCATTTGAAAACCTATGAAATAAATTAAAAAGAAACATACAATTTACTTTATAATTTATTTCTATCCATAAAAATATATCGATAAAATAATTTTAAGAATATATATATGAAAGAAATTTTTTTATAAAATGAATCTTTAAAACATTTAAAGTGAGGTTTTTAAAGTAAAGTGTCTCTTACCTTGAGTCTAACTCATCACATACATTCTTTATTTTCCTAAATATTAAAATTATAATATTTATTTACTTGATTAAGAACATTTTCAAGTGTATTATTCCTTTTTATTTATTACCATGTTATATTCATTTACTTAATAATTTAATTCCATGTTAGATGTTTTGATGATATTCGACTCATATGTCAAAAAAGACATTGGTAGGTTGACCATGGTCAAAGAGTTAATTATTATATAATCACCCAAATAATAATCAAAACATAATTAAAATTTCTATATATCATTTATAATTTTAAAACCAGCCATAAAATATGGTTATGAAAAATGAACTATGTTATAATCATGGAGACAGTAGATCATACCTATGTATGAGTAACATTGTCATTTTTCAATGATCATCATGGGAAGAATTTAAGTATTATTTTAAATTTATATAATTATAGTAATATCATAAATGTAATATTATTTCTTTAAATATTCATATACATACAATCCATATGATGCGGTGATAAAAAAATTACAACACTTTATGGCGGTGGTAATCGACACGTATACATGAACTGCAGTATAATTTTTTAATGAATGGAATGGTAAGAATATAAATAATATATAATCATTATACAATTATAATTATGTCATGAATATCATATATATACAATAAATCCAACATTATAACTATAATGAATCAGATTTTCTCCATTTTTATTTTTATAAATTAATTGGAAAAAATTAGAGATCAGGCACTGAGAGATCATGTGATTCCGAGACCTGGTGTGCTCAAGACAAATTGATGTAAAATGTTTAGTTTTTAATAAAATATGTGAGTGATTTTTCTTTAAAATTTAAAAAATCTTAAACAGGTTCTTAGATAAAAAATCTAATGACACCGTTGTGTTCAGAACAATGACTTTACCTTAGGTGGGGCCTAACATAGTTCGACATGGGTCAACCTTGGAAGTTAGTTTTTGGATGTGAACATTATTAAAAATATTTAATAAAAATATTTTAGTTGATTCTACGTTGGTTTATTTTAAATATTTCCTATTTTTAGGAATCCAAGGTTATGACATAACCCTATAAATCCTCTGAGGCAAGGAGGCAGATCTTACTCCAACGAACGCCGACGTATTGGAAAATCAAGAATGATGAACCTCGGATTCGATGGATCGATGGATGATAACGACGTAGCTTTACCCTTCATCAAAAATAGATCCAAATCCCAGGTAGGATATTGATTCTTTGTGATTAATTCCCCATTCTTAAATTCAATGATAAAAGTGGACTAACACATGAACATGTTGATCCGTAGTTTGATTGCATGTGGTATGAGAGTTATCTTGTGGGAATTAAATGAGGGTTAGATCTGTGTGATTTCTTTATTCTTCATGACTCCTATAATAAGGATGAATTGGGACAGAAACGAACAAAGGCTAAGATCCATCATTCAAGTGCTTTTGTGCTTCTCTTTTTCTCCCGTGTTCTTTGTATTCTTTGTGATTGTATGGGAAGATGATTATTAGGACTTCATTTGGTGGCACAACAATCTGAGACTGAAGACTTGACACTCTCATGACACCACATAGGCACAACGGTAAAGGCGCGACACTTTTCAGTCCAGGTGGAGCCCGAGGGCAGGACAGAGGGCCACTAGTGGGGTGATCGGTGGAGGTGGCAGGATGCGGCCTGGTGGGGCCAGTCCAGGCAGAGCGCGAGGGTGAGACTACCGGTAGGGCGGCCAGCAGAGGTAGAGCAGGGTAGATAGAGGGTTGCATTGGAGCCAGTGTGGCCGGAGGGCATGGGTCACGGAAGGACGCCGTGACATTGACCAGGGGATGTGGCTCAATTATGCGTCAAAGGAACCTATGGAGAAAAGGCAATGGGTCAGGCGGTGCGGTGGGTCAACCATGTGAAACGCAGCTCGACATCACGTCAACATAGAGGCACACAGTCGGGGCGGACCACATGCAACATAGTGAACTGGCCCACATGCGGCAGGCCGGACCAGAGGATCTGGGCTGCACCCAATAAGTCGATCCAGTTCAGGATAGATCGGACCAAATAGGGTTGTTTCAGGTTAGTCAGTGGGTCGGTTCAGGTCCGGTGGGTTAGATCAGACCCATACCAAACCCAAGGTAGATGTTTTCAGTAAAACAACCGTAAGTTTCAAACCGTGTGTCTGTTTGATGAGCCGTTTATGGAGTTGGGACCCTTGTGATGATATGGTCCTTTTGAGATACTCTATGTGAATTATTTTTGAAGTTGTAATATGACCAAATGGGTTGAGAAGTAGGTTCTCCCAGTACAATCATGCTACGAGAGAAATCCTACAACCGTCTATGGCTTGGTGACCATGTGACTTGGTAACTATGTGATTTTGGGGCTACATCACTTATCAATACTCCATGTCTTATAAAAAATCCATGTGTTATCGACACTCTGTGTGTTATCAACACTCTATGTGTTATCGAAACTCTGTGTATTACTGATATTGGGTGTTCTATAGATTATGTCTGATAGTACTGCTTTTCGTGCTATAGACCTATACCTGTGTGAAATGAATTGGCTTCTTGTATTTACTTTGTGGTATACTTCGTGTATTTCTTAGTGGTGTTTCTTTGTGGTTTAAGGGTGTTCTACTAAGTATTGTTTTACTCACCCCTGCATGGGCCTTGCTTGTACATGTCATGTCTTATGAAAACGATCAATCTTTTTGATGGAGTTCTAGGTGTACTAGGACCAGGTGGTGCTTAGAGTGATAAAATAGATGAGGTGTGCTCCTACCACAATAGAAAACTCTCCTACACCTACCCTTTAGATAGGGTTTTCTATGGATGAGTTTTAGAAACTTGTGCATTCACTTTGAAAAACTATTTCTTTTGGTGGGATTGTATTCTGACCATGTTTACTTTTCAGTTTCCTACTATCATAATCTATGGTTGGTATCTTAGTGTATTCATACATTTTATACTTAGTGTTTTTACATTTCAGCATCTTGGTCTTGGAGATGTTTGTGTGTGTACAAGTACTTAGGAAAATGCCTCCCATTTGTGGGATATTCTTACTCAATGCTAGTCTTCAGCCCCTGGTCTATCAGAGGTGGGATTGGGGTAGTCACGGAATGGGCCCCTCTAGTATTGATCGTGATAATAACCATCCATGAGATATGATAATAAAAAATGATTTACCTCGGTTCTTAAGGCGGTAGTTCACTGTACACACAAATTATGGATTCATTTCCCATTTGATAGAAGACGAGATAGATATAGGTTATTCCATTAACATAATAACATATCAGTATATGTAATATACCAATGTTATTATTTCATCATGATTTAATAATATTTTAATGAGGTATAGGAATAAATAAAACTAAAACATTCATTTAAAAACTATACCTATTATTTAGAAAAGATTTTTCTCTTTACACCCTAATCCATCAAAGGTTGGTATTATGCCCAAACTAAGACACATACAACATGGGGAGGGATTCTAGTATGGGGTTTGGGTATGTATTTTCTAAGATAAAGTGCATAAAATGTGTGAGGAAGTGAGTATGAGAGGTTCCCATTTATAAATGAATAGAGGGACACTCTTGGAATTACTTAAAATATTATATTAATATAAATTACTTTTCATTGAAAAGTGTCCCCAAATTAACATTACTTGAATATAATATTAGGATGAGTCTAAATCATCTTTTGAAGTAAAACTTTGATAAGTTTAGATTATTTTTTCACCCTTATCTCTTTGTTTTAACCCCTCATTATCCCTTTCAACAATTACCACAATATCAATGTCTTTAATTTTTAGGGGTCAAGAAAGTTATTATAAAAGGATAAATAAACCATAAATGGACCATGGTTGAAAATTTCAACCATATCCATTTTAATTTTATGAATTTAATATTTTTATTAATATTGAATCATGTAATAAAATACTATTTATTATAAAATATCATTAATTTCAATTTTATAAATACATGAAATATTATAGTATAATAAATATTATAATATAATATCTGGAAAACTTATGGAAAATGGTTCTGAAATAATTTGGAATTGAATTTATGGAATTTTTTTATTAATATAATCATCCAATAAAATTTATAAAGTCTTAGAAATCATTTTAAACCTATTCTTTTGGTATAACTCCTTGGTTAACCAATTTTAACCCTAATCGTGATAATGAAATTTTCAAAACTAAAGGGTTATAATTTTTCTTATAAGGTGAAAATTAGATAATAAATGGACAAGTGATGAAATTTTATACCATTTATAATCATAATTGTCCTCTTGAAATAAATTTATCAATTTTAAAATATTTAATAAAATATTATGTGATATAAAAAATTAGTAATGATATTTTTGACACTATTCATTTAATTTGACTTTAAAAGCAACATGATAAAAAAATAATTTTAATATAAACCTTTTAAAAATTTCTAATAGTTTATATATATCTATAAAATTCGTGGGACACTATAACTCACCAAAAAAAATAATTTTTAAGTTTTTAAAATCATTTAATTAATTTTTCTACTTCTTTTAGAAACACTATGTTGGCATTACATAAGATTTTATAATAATTATTTCAACACTAAAAATTTAAAAAATTACCATGATAAAAAAAATTATCTTTTCAATAAATATATATAACTAAACATAAGTTTTTTACCTCTTTCGTAAAAGAATATAGACATTAAAAGCAAGAGAGTGACATTTTTTACTTTATATTTACATAAAATAATTTAAATGTTATAATTAAAGGAAAGTGGAAACAAATTGTCCCATTTTAAATATTTGTATAAGGCCCCAGCCTTAAACCTTACTTAATCTTGAGTTATTACAAGATTACACATTGAGGATCTTTTCGAGTTTAGAGTTTTAGAGAATTAGATCATAAAATTTGCATTACATTCCACATATAAACAAAGTGGTTACATAAAGATAGCATTCTTCATTCCCATCAATGGAAACACATTTAAAATAAAACATGGATTATTTCTTGACACTTCCTTGACACTATCATCATATCATGTACCTTTCCCTTGACCTGTGAAAAACATTTCAAAAAAAAACTTGGGATGAGCATAAAAAGCTCAGTATGGGTTATAAAAACATGGAAAGGAAACATGAGTTCATATATACATAAGAATGAAATCATACTTTACCCATAAAACATAGGCACTTTAACATACCTCATAAAATCATGAATAAATCATAGAAATTATAAGACATAAAGGTAACTTGAGGCATTCATAACATTCTTACGTAGGGAGTAACCCTCTTGGTTATGTTTGGAATACCCATCACAGTATATTCCCTAAATCTCTTCAGAGAAACCTTAACATTTCACTCCTTCGCGTTACCCAATTCATTGGAGAGCTATATCGGGCTCACCCGCCCTTAGTTTATCATGGAACCACCCGTCTTCATAATAATGCCCAAGAACCATAACATAATCGTATCACATAAAACATGCATAAAGGAAACATAAAATTTCCACATTTCAATCACAAGATATCAATACAACACAAAAACATTGTGAAAACCATTTTCAATACCAAAATAAAAGAAAAGTAAAACATGGTATTTATTTTTCTTTTAAAAAGAAGGTATGGCTTGTAGAGGAAGCCGAAACTCAAATAAAGGTCACGACGTCGGAGAAGTCGTTGTCGCCGCATACGTACGACAAAAACATTCCCTTTTGTCGTTTAGTAAATGCTTCGTATAAAAAAGATTCCTTTTTAATAAACGTAAAATTCAAAGGGGTTTATACACCGTATAAAAGAAAGTTGTGTATAAAATAAAATATGCCTCAATGAAAGGAGATTGAGACAAAGTCCCATACCTCGTATCCGACTTGACCCGACCGTTCTTTAATCTCCTGAATAATAAACTTGAGTTAATCTCTACTTGCTTATGAACCTTTTTCAAGTTCATTATTCCTTTTATACCATGTTATGAACATCATGTAATCATTTAAGTTAATAGTGTTCATTTTGTCGGTATTTGGTTCTTAAGTCAAAAATAGACTTCTTACACTTACATGTTGTTAATTTGGTCAAAGGTTCGTTATATCCAGAACTATATTAATGATTTGGATAACATATATATCATATATATTCATCATATACATGTATTTATAATATTACATCACATTCAGAGGTAAGAAATGAAATGCACCGTTCATGGAGACGGTAAGCCGTACGTACGCATGAACGCTACTTCCATTTCTATTTCGTATTTTCTGGAATGGAATCATAATGATATAAGAGTATATTATAATTCCAGTATAATAACATATATAATATCATTAACTTTATCCTTTACACATCCCACATATGGTATTAACGAATCAAATCACTTTCAGGGGGCGGTAGTCCGCACTTCAAAAAATGAAGATATCGTGTTTACCCATAATGGAAACCATAAAGGTATGCCCAAAATGAAAAAAACAGAAGCTTAAGGAAAACATAAACATATTATATTTCATATATAAAAATAGTGACATCATAATGGCCACCTTTGAAGGTGTAAAATGAGTATTGAACAATCATCGTTTCGGGAGGCAGAATTTCGCCATCCACGGAAACCGTATGTTCTTTAACCATTTGATGTAGTTGTGTGAGAGTGTAGCTCAAATAAATCTTATAACAACATCCTAGTATATTGAATATACTGGTTTTGTTACAAAAGAAGTAAATAAAAAGAGTTTAGGGGTTTGGAGAAGCAAAATAAAACAAATGAACATGAGAGAATGAATTACCTTTAAAAGTGTAACTCCTTTTGATTTGAGCCTAAAGGCTTCCTTTGAAAGGATTATTCCCAAAGGGAATCCTCTAGGATGAGGAGAGGGATGTGGAGAGAGTAAATGGGCAGGGGTTGGGCGAGCCAAAGGCTTGAGGAGTGTGTGAAATGAGGTAGAGGTGGGGGCCTTTTATAAGAGGAGAGGAGGGGCACTTTTGGAAAGTAAAGAAATATTACTTTATTTGAAAATGTGTTTCGGTTTTAAAAGGTCCCACATTGATATAATTCGTGGATAAGGTGATACGGGTTCGAAATACACTCATCCAATTGGTTTTGGACATGTTTAGTTCATAGATGTTACATTATCTTTCCATTTTATTTAAATAGTTAAATAATGAGGTCATCGCTGCATCATCATGATGTCATAAATAATTTAATTTATTTAATGTCTAAAAATTATAAAACAAATACTATGATGTAGGAAATATTTTTAGCTTTCCAATGACTATTTATAATCAAAAATCTGATCTTTATAACCCCATGTAAAAATTGTTTTCGTAAAACATATTATCTTTGTGTCATTTTTACTTTTACATTAAATAAAAATTTATTTATGTCATTTCCCAACCAAAGTGTCTCCATGGAGTCCCCAAGTTGACCCATGGATTGTCTTGGTCGGCCATGACACAACCAATAAGTTTGGGACATGTGTCTAGGTCATTTCATATTATTAAAGCATTATTTATACCTTAAACTACCCTAATTACCACTAATCGCGATTAAAAACTTAATAAGTTACTATTCACCAAAAAATTATTTTAATCTCATTAAACCACATTTTACTTCTTAATGACAACCATGTATGTCGGATTTTTGAAATTCAAAACACAATGATGGAAAAATTTTATTTAAACGGAAAATCAGTCTTTATAAGTACCACTTAGTGGTTTCACTATTCATCAAAAATTGAAGTTTTTCAGAAAATTATCAAAAATTCACCCTAAGCTATATTTGATATTACGAATTCAAAAATGAAGTATATTTTAAAAAATTCAAAACATATAAGTCACATTAATTAATTTAATAATTAATTCCCGCTGTCAGAGCAAATAGCGTGTTTTTATGAAATAATAAGTATCAAAAGATTGACACTAGTTTGAGTCCAATTTCAAAGTGAAATTGATTCCAATGACCACCATTGGATTAAATGGTAAAAATATATTCATATTACACATTAAGACCAATTCAAAAGATAATCTAATAATATAAATAAATTAGATTAAAAAGCAGTTTTGATGTAAAATGCAGTATTTTTCACTATTCATTAAAAAATGAACATTGTCAGAAAAATACCAAAAATTCACACAAAGTAAATTTTGATGTCCCAATCATAAAGAATAAGTTTATTTTGACAAAAATAGTTTATAAAATTGTCAAAAGATAGATTTAAAAAGGGTTTTCCATCATAAGGCAGTAAAATAATCTTTTAAGAATATTAGTGTATTCCATGCTTAAGATTGGATTTATTTTCATTTTAAGCCTCTAAAACACTATCTTAATCATTAATAGACATAGATAAAAATATCTATTATTCATTACTTACTTGGGATGTTACATCCTTCCCCCCTTTAGAAAATTGCGCCTCCGCAATTTATTTACTTATCGAATAAATGAGGGTACTTATCCCTCATTGCATTTTCAGATTCCCATGTTGCCTCTTCAATCAAGTGGTTTTTCCACAAAACCTTTACCTGGTGAATCACTTTATTCCGTAACACTTGCTCCCTGTGGTCAAGAATCTGGACCGGTTGTTCCTCATAAGATAGGTTATCTTCCAGCTGAACTACCTCTGGACTCAAAACATGAGATAGATCTGGCATATACTTTCTCAACATCGAAATGTGAAAAACATTGTGTACCTGAGATAAACTCGGAGGTAAAGCCACTCGGTATGCAACTGATCCAACTTTCTCCAGAATTTCATATGGTCCAATGAACCTTGGACTCAACTTTCCTTTCTTACCAAATCTCATCACACTTTTCCAAGGATAAACCTTGAGAAAAACATGATCACCTACCTCGAAAGATAGATCATTCCTCCGGTTATCCGCATAACTCTTCTGCCTGTTTTGAGCTGTTCTCATGTGTTTCTGAATCAGCTGAACTTTTTCTGCCATCTCTTCTACCAATTCTAGTCCCATCAACTTCATTTCACCCACTTCATCCCAGAAAGCTGGAGTTCGACACCGCTTCCCATATAATGCCTGAAATGGTGCCATCTGTATACTGGAATGAAAACTGTTATTATATGAAAACTCAACCAAAGAAAGATGTTGGTCCCAACTTCCCTGATAATCCATAGAACAAGCTCGTAGCATATCCTCCAATGTCTGAATTGTTCGTTCTGACTGCCCATCTGATTGAGGATGAAAATCTGTACTAAAATTTAATTCAGTACCCAACGACTTCTGAAGGCCTTTCCAAAAGTTAGATGTAACACCCCAAGATTTCATAGTGTGTTAGTTCTTCAAAATAATTCAATAACTTTCACTACATGCAACACAATGTTCAAGCACACCATGACTTACCAAACAAGCCGTTCAAAAGAGGTTATGAATAGTATTAGATAAATTTTAATGTTTATATAATCCTTATAATTTTAGAATCCATATTATGAGTTTCTTAGATATAATGTAAGAACAAATTCATTTTCAGTATTGCACTTTTATCAACTTTAATAGTGAACCATTTTTAAATACTATATTTTAAACTTTTTGACTAAATGGGGACATCAAAAAATTTAAAATGAAACATCCCAAGCTTCCACGGTACGCTTTCCTTTGAATAAAACAGTAGCGTGTGTTGTACGCAACGTCGAGTTTTAACACACACCACAACCGATCAAACTAGCCGTTATGAATAGTAATATCTACTTTTTGAAATTATATATATTTTATATTTGAAAATGGACTTCATTTTTGGATTCTGAATATCGAATTTAGCCTAAGGTGAAATTTTGGTACTTTTCGGATAACTTTCATATTTTGATGAATAGTGAAAATTACTAAATTTTAATTAAAAACAACTTTTTTAATCAAAATAGTTAATAGTGATAAATTATGAATTTGAGTGGTTTTAAAGTATATTTAGAATATATTTTTACCATTTAATATAATGTTGGTCATTGGACATAATTTTACAATTAAACCGAACATAAACAAGTGTCAATCTTTTGATAGTTATTATCTCTTAAAAACACGCTTTTTGTTTTGACAGCGGGAATTAATTTTAAATTAATTTCTGCAACTTCTGTGTTTTGAATTTAGAAAAATGGATTCCATATTTGGAATCAGGATGTTCAAATTGTGTAAATAGGTAACTTTTATTTTTTGACATTTTGAATAATTACTGCGGTAAATATTTTATTTACCATGGTTAAAGGGTAAATCCGGTAAATAAGGGTTAAAAAAATAATATTATAATAATACAAAATTACCCTAAAACGTGTCCTAACCTTATTGGTGGACACATACCCGACCATGGGCATCCTTGGGTCAATTTGGGGACCCCTTGGAGCCACTTGTATGTGGTAGGGACACATTATATTAATAAAGTTAAAATAAAAATAAAAATGGCATAAGCTTACATCTTTTAGAAGAACAATTTTTACATAGGGTTATACATGTTGGATTTTCGATTATAAATATTCATTAGAAAGATAAAAAGATTTCCTACATAATGATATTTTATTTATAATTTTTAGACATTAAATAATTTATTTTATATATGACACAATGATGATGCAGTAATTACTATAATAGTGAAAAATTAAAATAATTGATATTATAAATACCCAAATAAATATAATATGAAACTTTTAATGAATTAAAATATTTTTCTAGGATAATATGATATATTAGGATTGATTTAATTGACTTTGTTCGAAGTAATCAATCTGTTATGAGTTTCAAAAAAATCAACTATTGAATAGTGTCAAAATTGACATAAAAGAGTTCTAAAAACAAATATTATATTATTAATTGATATTAAATTCCTAAAAATCTAAGGTTCGGCCAAGAGACTTATATCATGATAGGTTCATCATTAATGTACCACTTGGGGGTCGCTTGGATGTATATAGTAAGTTTATTAACCATATTATATAAAAATACAAAGAGACATTGTAAAAGTGAAACTAATTAACTTAGAGTTAATACTTAAATATAAGGTTAATATAAGTACCCAAACCTGTCTAAATTCTATTGGATGAGTTGTTTTCGACCTATCCCCACCTCAACCTTTGAATAGTAAACTTTGGAGCCATTGGAAACCGAATATGAATTTATTATAAATTAATATTTCTAGCTTTTCCAAAGGTGCCCCTCACCCCTCTTATAAAAGGGCACTCCCCCTTCTCATTTCCTCACACCTCTCAAGCCACTTGGCTCGTCCAAACTCTGCCCAACTAAGCTCCCCACATCCCTCTCCTCATCCTTGAAGCTTCCCCTTAGGCAGAAAGCATTTCTAGAAGTCCTTTGGTTCCAACCAAAGTGAGTTACCTAAATTAAAGGTAACAATTTCTCTTAAAGTATCTTCATTTATTTTGCTTCTCCAACCCCCAAAATCTTTTTATTTCCTTTCTTTTGTAACAACACCAGTATCCTAAATATACTAGGATGTTGTTATAAGAAGGATTAAAACTACACATACACACAACTCCATCTAATGGATGATGAACATAATGTTTCTGTGGATGGCAAACTAACGCCTCACGAAACGATGATTGTTCAAATACATCTTACCACCTCTCATAGTGGCCATTATGATGGCACTGTAATTAAATATGATATTAATGATATATATTTTATATATAAGATTCTGTAATTCAATTTTATTTCATACCATTATTCGTTTCATGTTGTATATACATACGATAATTTCATTTGAGGAAGTGCGGACTACCGCCCTCTTAAAATGATATGACTCGTTCATACCACACATGGAACGTATAAAGGATGGTGTTAATGAACTTAAGTAACATATATAAAATATTATATTATACTGAAATATTAATATACCTACGTATCATTTGGATTCGATTCTTTTAAAATAAAAATTAAATGGAAGTAGCGTTCGTGCGTACGTACGGACTACCGTCTCCACGAACGCGATAAGATTCATTCTCCATCATATCCATTCAAGTCTTATTCTCATTTTGGGGTTAAAAATAATGTTAATATCATTCTGATTATGAATAAGATATAATCTATCCATTACAAACATGTCTTACGTAACCAAACATTTAAGAAGAACGAATCGATTATCACCCGAAACGACGATAATACTAAGATATTATTAATAAAGCAATGTTAAAAGATCATATATGATATCATATTAATGTATATGATTCTTGTATAATTTAATAACAATTATTTCACCATTATTCAGGAGGTTAACCTACCCCAACCAACGAAAAGTACAAGGTAAGGGTTATTTCACAATCTCTTCATTATCCGAGGTTGTATATACGTAATAATCTACTGGGATCTCTTTATCATCCACATCCATGTTTTCTTAAAAATGTTTTTCAAAACATTTTTACTATTTACAAGAATATGGGTTAAAGTCATTTATACCCTTTTTTGACTTTTTATAAGAGGTTTATAAAGGAATCTTTCCGTCGTTTTCAAAACAATGTCCTTTTTAACCTTTTCGACAGAATTGAGGCAAGAATGTTTTTTTTAACTTATATGGCGGGTGCGGTTATTTTCCGCCGTTATAAAATCGTCGAAGCTTTCCATACAAGATTATAAGAATATTTTCAAAGAAAATGTTTTATTTTATATGGATCTTAAATGATTTAAAAATAAAAGGAGATACTTCTTTAAAAAGAATTTTGATTTCATCTATGTCAACATCCTTTGATGGATTTTAAGATTATTTGAAGTTGATTTATTATGATACAAAACTTCTATATTGTATTGAAGGTTTTGTGATATGTTTGACTGTGGATGTGCTATTTTTATACCATTCATAGTTTATGGTGAAATTATTGACATTTCGTATGCTAGTTTTAATACGAATGTTTATGTTATGTTTAAACCTTTTCATATGGGAATGCATTGGACTTAATAAGTGACGGGTGGAGCCCGCTATAGCTCCTCGATGCATCGGTAGGTCTCATGAGACAAACTAGTGTCTTGGCACAAGGCCTTGACAAAATCTTATTTGTAGTCTTGGCACGAGGCCTTGGCTATGTGGTTATGATAGTCTGGCATTATGCATTCCAACATTATGAAAGTGGTTATTGATATTGCATGTGATTATTCGATTAGTAGAATATCCATGTGAACAAGTAAATGGCATTATTTCATTTTACTTTTGCCATACCATGTTGAAGTTCAAGTTTAAAAGGCTTTTGTTTTAGTAATGCATTGCCTTAAATGTTTATTCTTATTTATGAAAGTTTCTACTATATTGTTATCCTTACTGGGCATTTGAGCTCACCCCTTTTCTATGTTTTATTTTTCCCAGGATGTGAAGAAGTAAGTTATGAATGACCTGCAGGGATTTTATGAGGGGTTAATAGTGTGGATTGTGGAAACCTTATGTTGTTGTAGTAGTTTTTCATTTTATGATGTAATGTAAAACTTATGAATATATCTAGTGTTTCCAAGGCTACTAAACTAATCGGTCTTTCGGGATTTGATCTTTCTTGTGATCATGCCAATGTTACGAAGTAATGCACCGACTCTGGGCAGCTGGGGTCGGGGCGTTACAGTTGGTATCAGAGGAAGTTTAGTACAAACCTTGGAAGCTAGATTTAGATAAACTCTGATTAGAGCACATAGACCTAAGATGAACTTTGAGGATTATTATAGAAGAACTTCCTAGAATTTTGGTATTGTAGAGATTTTGTGAGTTTTCCGAGCAATACATCCCTGTCTGGATACGAGCAGGTAGAGGCGGCTCTGGCACAGATGTACCTAGGGGTAAAACCTGAAAACACCGCTTTGATCTAGACTCGAACGGGAACTGGTGCACGACAACGGGCCTTGCTGCACTCTTGGTTACGACACTCCCGGGGGATATGCTTAGGATAACTCTCATTTTCTTTACAAATCATTTTGAAGGGATTATGAGTATATACATCCTCAAAGAAAAAAATTCTTATGATTATGGATTATATCCATAAATAGTTCAATTTATGTTAAGTGTTTTATAAGTATGGGATTATGTATTTTGATTCATAAACTGATCTAGTGTATGCCATTGTTTAGAAATGGTGCCCAGTAGAAGGAATGAGAACTCCAGAAATGCACATGATCCAAAGATAAGGAAGGATCATATCTTTCATGGTCTTAAGCTAGAATTTATAAGAGAAATAGTCTCCCATGTATTATCATCATATGAAGAAATAATATCATGTGTTGATAAGATAATTAAAGAGTTTACTGAGTCCTATGGCTTTGAAGGGAAGCAAGAGAAGAAAAGGATAGAAGAGAGAAAGATAGATAAAGGGAAGAGGAAAAAGAAGAATTTTCCCATATGTGGTAACTGTGGAAAGAAACACCCTGGAACTTGCCTGAAAGGAATGGGAGTTTGTTATAAGTGTGGAGGAAAAGGGCACAAAGTACATGACTGCAAGGGTAAGAAAATGGTTTCAAATGTACAATGCTTCATTTGCAAGGAGTTTGGACACTACGCGAACCTATGTCCCAGTCATCAGACTATGCCGCAAATGATGCTATTGGATAATAATCAAGTTATGATACTACCACAGATGAAGAGGAATGATTAGAGTTCTTATGTTGATTATGTCAATTGAGTGTTGTATCAACAATGTAATTGTTATAATAATTATGGAGTATATAAGGATTATACTGCAGTACTATTTCATTAAGGACTTGAGATGGTGTGGAACAAAGAAAAGTGACTCAATAGCAGGATAATTTTTGGAAAATATATGGGTGAGAGAATGATAAACCATAATATAGTTCTGATACTGAGGTAGTAATTTTGGAATAATACATGATTGTTTTGGATAAATTATATTGGATATTCTTGACTACCCTGGAACTGATTAATGATATTCCATCATTGTTGGGGTTTAAAACCTTTTTGGATTAATGAAGTATATCCAGATTTCTATATGGAATAAGGGAGCATGAATGTAATCAATAAGGAATATGGTAATTCAAGATGTTTCGGTGTATTAAAAGAATACATGATGAAGGTATTCATATGCTATTACGGGGTAAAAAGGTTCTACATTATGTTTACCTTACTTATAAACGTTGGACTGTGAGTTTGGATAGAAGTATTTTGGATAGTTCTAGTTTGGATTATTTTGGATTTCCATAAAAGGACAACCCGGAGGTCGGGCGGCAACCCGTCGCGTCCGGCAAGGCTGCGAGACTTGAACCCGCAACCGAAGGGCGACAAGAGTGTATCACCTACCACTGGCCCACGAGATGTCTTGGATTAAATAATGTAGTTTTTTTTAAAAGATCTGGTAGATGAATTATAAATTCATTTATTTTGGAACCCTGTACGAATAGTATAAATAGAAATTTTTTTTACGTTCTATTATCTTTTAGAGTGAAAGATGAGTTTGTGGTAGAAATTTATTAATGGATAAAAATCTAATTATAATGTAAGTATATCTCCTTATGATCTTAGCCAATCTCATAAATAAATTCCTCAACATTAATAAAAGGAACTTAGAACAAAAATGTTGTCCTAGATGGTACCTTAAATCATCACTAATTTATGGCTTTGGGATTGTTGGCCTTTTCATAGCCATGTTCTCTACCACTCTCCATCATATAATTGATGGTTAGATTTCTCTTCCATATCCATATTTTCCTACATGGAACCCTAGTATGTGTTATTTTCGGTAATCTTTATACTTTCCACTCTTTATTTTAAAAAGAGGCCTCATTAATTCATTTTTCGATGTGGGATTTCAACTAAGATATTTTGAAACGTCAAAAATGTGTTATCCTAATACCCTATGTTTTGTTGAACCGATGGTATTTCAAATCATCATAGATTGATGAATTTAAGGACCTCAATTTTACACTTGTTTGTGATTGACGACCTCAATCACCACCTATAAATATTTACGTTTTTCCTCCAATTATATGTCTCTAATTGCCACCAATGTTCTCCTAATCGAGATCATAATTTGGTGGTGACCCTTTCATTTCTCTTTTCCTCATATTAAGACTAAATTTTAGTAACCCAATTTCCGATGTGGGTTTTCCCACATATATATTATCTATTTTCAACCATTTATTTTCAAAGAACAATTTCAAATTGCGAGGACGCAATTTATTGAAGGAGGGGAGAATGTAACACCCCAAGATTTCATAGTGTGTTAGTTCTTCAAAATAATTCAATAACTTTCACTACATGCAACACAATGTTCAAGCACACCATGACTTACCAAACAAGCCGTTCAAAAGAGGTTATGAATAGTATTAGATAAATTTTAATGTTTATATAATCCTTATAATTTTAGAATCCATATTATGAGTTTCTTAGATATAATGCAAGAACAAATTCATTTTCAGTATTGCACTTTTATCAACTTTAATAGTGAACCATTTTTAAATACTATATTTTAAACTTTTTGACTAAATGGGGACATCAAAAAATTTAAAATGAAACATCCCAAGCTTCCACGGTACGCTTTCCTTTGAATAAAACAGTAGCGTGTGTTGTACGCAACGTCGAGTTTTAACACACACCACAACCGATCAAACTAGCCGTTATGAATAGTAATATCTACTTTTTGAAATTATATATATTTTATATTTGAAAATGGACTTCATTTTTGGATTCGGAATATCGAATTTAGCCTAAGGTGAAATTTTGGTACTTTTCGGATAACTTTCATATTTTGATGAATAGTGAAAATTACTAAATTTTAATTAAAAACAACTTTTTTAATCAAAATAGTTAATAGTGATAAATTATGAATTTGAGTGGTTTTAAAGTATATTTAGAATATATTTTTACCATTTAATATAATTTTGGTCATTGGACATAATTTTACAATTAAACCGAACATAAACAAGTGTCAATCTTTTGATAGTTATTATCTCTTAAAAACACGCTTTTTGTTTTGACAGCGGGAATTAATTTTAAATTAATTTCTGCAACTTCTGTGTTTTGAATTTAGAAAAATGGATTCCATATTTGGAATCAGGATGTTCAAATTGTGTAAATAGGTAACTTTTATTTTTTGACATTTTGAATAATTACTGCGGTAAATATTTTATTTACCATGGTTAAAGGGTAAATCCGGTAAATAAGGGTTAAAAAAATAATATTATAATAATACAAAATTACCCTAAAACGTGTCCTAACCTTATTGGTGGACACATACCCGACCATGGGCATCCTTGGGTCAATTTGGGGACCCCTTGGAGCCACTTGTATGTGGTAGGGACACATTACATTAATAAAGTTAAAATAAAAATAAAAATGGCATAAGCTTACATCTTTTAGAAGAACAATTTTTACATAGGGTTATACATGTTGGATTTTCGATTATAAATATTCATTAGAAAGATAAAAAGATTTCCTAAATAATGATAGTTTATTTATAATTTTTAGACATTAAATAATTTATTTTATATATGACACAATGATGATGCAGTAATTACTATAATAGTGAAAAATTAAAATAATTGATATTATAAATACCCAAATAAATATAATATGAAACTTTTAATGAATTAAAATAATTTTCTAGGATAATATGATATATTAGGATTGATTTAATTGACTTTGTTCGAAGTAATCAATCTGTTATGAGTTTCAAAAAAATCAACTATTGAATAGTGTCAAAATTGACATAAAAGAGTTCTTAAAACAAATATTATATTATTAATTGATATTAAATTCCTAAAAATCTAAGGTTCGGCCAAGAGACTTATATCATGATAGGTTCATCATTAAGGTACCACTTGGGGGTCGCTTGGATGTATATAGTAAGTTTATTAACCATATTATATAAAAATACAAAGAGACATTGTAAAAGTGAAACTAATTAACTTAGAGTTAATACTTAAATATAAGGTTAATATAAGTACCCAAACCTGTCTAAATTCTATTGGATGAGTTGTTTTCGACCTATCCCCACCTCAACCTTTGAATAGTAAACTTTGGAGCCATTGGAAACCGAATATGAATTTATTATAAATTAATATTTCTAGCTTTTCCAAAGGTGCCCCTCACCCCTCTTATAAAAGGGCACTCCTCCTTCTCATTTCCTCACACCTATCAAGCCACTTGGCTCGTCCAAACTCTGCCCAACTAAGCTCCCCACATCTCTCTCCTCCTCCTTGAAGCTTCCCCTTAGGCATAAAGCATTTCTAGAAGTCCTTTGGTTCCAACCAAAGTGAGTTACCTAAATTAAAGGTAACAATTTCTCTTAAAGTATATTCATTTATTTTTCTTCTCCAACCCCCAAAATCTTTTTATTTCATTTCTTTTGTAACAACACCAGTATCCTAAATATACTAGGATGTTTTTATAAGAAGGATTCAAACTACACATACACACAACTCCATCTAATGGATGATGAACATAATGTTTCTGTGGATGGCAAACTAACGCCTCACGAAACGATGATTGTTCAAATACATCTTACCACCTCTCATGGTGGCCATTATGATGGCACTGTAATTAAATATGATATTAATGATATATATTTTATATATAAGCTTCTGTAATTCCATTTTATTTCATACCATTATTCGTTTCATGTTGTATATACATACGATAATTTCATTTGAGGAAGTGCGGACTACCGCCCCTTAAAATGATATGACTCGTTCATACCACACATGGAACGTATAAAGGATGGTGTTAATGAAATTAAGTAACATATATAAAATATTATATTATACTGAAATAGTAATATACCTATGTATCATTTGGATTCGATTCTTTTAAAATAAAAATTAAATGGAAGTAGCGTTTGTGCGTACGTACGGACTACCGTCTCCACGAACGCGATATGATTCATTCTCCATCATATCCATTCAAGTCTTATTCTCATTTTGGGGTTAAAAATAATGTTAATATCATTCTGATTATGAATAAGATATAATCTATCCATTACAAACATGTCTTATGTAACCAAACATTTAAGAAGAACGAATCGATTATCACCCGAAACGACGATAATACTAAGATATTATTAATAAAGCAATGTTAAAAGATCATATATGATATCATATTAATGTATATGATTCTTGTATAATTTAATAACAATTATTTCACCATTATTCAGGAGGTTAACCTACCCCAACCAACGAAAAGTACAAGGTAAGGGTTATTTCACAATCTCTTCATTATCCGAGGTTGTATATACGTAATAATCTACTGGGATCTCTTTATCATCCACATCCATGTTTTCTTAAAAATGTTTTTCAAAACATTTTTACTATTTACAAGAATATGGGTTAAAGTCATTTATATCCTTTTTTGACTTTTTATAAGAGGTTTATAAAGGAATCTTTCCGTCGTTTTCAAAACAATGTCCTTTTTAACCTTTTCGACAGAATTGAGGTAAGAATGTTTTTTTTAACTTATACGGCGGGTGCGGTTATTTTCCGTCGTTATAAAATCGTCGAAGCTTTCCATACAAGCTTATAAGAATATTTTCAAAGAAAATGTTTTATTTTATATGGATCTTAAATGATTTCAAAATAAAAGGAGATACTTCTTTAAAAAGAATTTTGATTTCATCTATGTCAACATCCTTTGATGGATTTTAAGATTATTTGAAGTTGATTTATTATGATACAAAACTTCTATATTGTATTGAAGGTTTTGTGATATGTTTGACTGTGGATGTGCTATTTTTATACCATTCATAGTTTATGGTGAAATTATTGACATTTCGTATGCTAGTTTTAATACGAATGTTTATGTTATGTTTAAACCTTTTCATATGGGAATGCATTGGACTTAATAAGTGACGGGTGGAGCCCGCTATAGCTCCTCGATGCATCGGTAGGTCTCATGAGACAAACTAGTGTCTTGGCACAAGGCCTTGACAAAATCTTATTTGTAGTCTTGGCACGAGGCCTTGGCTATGTGGTTATGATAGTCTGGCATTATGCATTCCAACATTATGAAAGTGGTTATTGATATTGCATGTGATTATTCGATTAGTAGAATATCCATGTGAACAAGTAAATGGCATTATTTCATTTTACTTTTGCCATACCATGTTGAAGTTCAAGTTTAAAAGGCTTTTGTTTTAGTAATGCATTGCCTTAAATGTTTATTCTTATTTATGAAAGTTTCTACTATATTGTTATCCTTACTGGGCATTTGAGCTCACCCCTTTTCTATGTTTTATTTTTCCCAGGATGTGAAGAAGTAAGTTATGAATGACCTGCAGGGATTTTATGAGGGGTTAATAGTGTGGATTGTGGAAACCTTATGTTGTTGTAGTAGTTTTTCATTTTATGATGTAATGTAAAACTTATGAATATATCTAGTGTTTCCAAGGCTACTAAACTAATCGGTCTTTCGGGATTTGATCTTTCCTGTGATCATGCCAATGTTACGAAGTAATGCACCGACTCTGGGCAGCTGGGGTCAGGGCGTTACATTAGAAGTAAACCTGGGATCACGATCCGATACAATGGAGAGAGGAACTCCATTTAACCTGACTATTTCTTTAAGATACAAATGGGAAAGTTGATCAAGAGAGAAAGTATCTCGTATAGCAAGGAAATGAGTAGATTTGGTCAAGCGATCAACAATAACCCAGATTGCATTATTACCTCGAGATGTCTTCGGTAATCAAACAACAAAGTCCATGGATATATTCTCCCATTTCCACTCTGGCACTGGTAAAGGCTGAAGCATCCCATTCGGTAACTACCGCTCTGCTTTAACCTGTTGCCATGTCAAACACTTCACAGTAAAATCAGCATTGTCTCTTTTCATTCCATCCCACCAGTAATACTCCCGCAGATCTCTATACATCTTAGTACTGCCCGGATAAACTGAAAACGGAGAACTATGAGCTTCACATAACAACTCTCTCTTCAACTGTGAATCACAAGGCACACACAAGCTCTTCCCAAATCTCAAAACACAATCATTATCAATGTTGAATTCAGGCAACTTACCTTTCTGAACCAGCTCTACCTTTTTCTGCAACTCACTGTCTTGCTTCTGTGCTTGCTTGATTCTATCTGATAGAGAAGATCTCACTGATACCTAAAACAAAACAGAAGGACTTCCTGCACCAACAACTTCTATGCCAAATTTCATCTAATCCTTAACCAAAGGATCACGTTCCAAACGCAACATTGTTAATGAAGCATTACTTTTTCGACTCAAAGCATCAGCCACTTTATTTGCTTTTCTCGGATGGTAATGAATTGTACAATCATAATCCTTGATTAATTCTAGTCATCTCCTCTGTCTCATGTTTAACTCTTTCTGAGTGAATATATACTTTAAACTTTTGTGATCGGTATATATTTCAAACTTTACTCCATACAAATGATGCCTCCAAATTTTTAAAGCAAAAACAACAGCAGCTAATTCCAAATCATGTGTAGGGTAATTTACCTCATGAGTTTTCAAATGTCGTGAAGCATAAGCAATTACCTGATCATTCTGCATTAGGACGCAACCAAGTCCTTTCAATGAAGCATCACTGTATATAACAAACTCACCATTCCTGGAAGGTAGTGCCAAAACTGGATCATTCACCAATCTTCTTTTCAATTCTTGAAAACAATCATCACATTCTTTTGTCCAGATAAGCTTAACACCCTTTCGAGTTAGCTTAGTCATTGGACTAGATAACCATGAAAAATTTCTAACAAACCTTCGGTAATAGCCCGCCAAACCAAAGAATCTACAAATCTCGGTTACATTTGTGGGTCTTGGCCATTCTTCCACAACTTTTGTTTTTGCAGGATCAACAGTTATTCCATCTTTAGAAACAATGTGACCAAGGAAAGAAATTTGTTGCAACCAAAACTCACACTTGCTGAATTTCCCATACAATTTCTTTTCTTTTAAGGTTTGCAATATAACCCTTAAATGTCTTTCATGCTCCTCTTTACTTTTAGAAAACACCAAAATATCATCAATGAAAACCACCACAAACTTATCCAAGAACTCATGGAAAATTCTATTCATTAAGTCCATGAATACAACAGGTGCATTGGTTAGCCCAAAAGGCATTACTAAAAATTCATAATGGCCAATATCTCATACGGAACGCGGTCTTCGGAATATCTGCCTCCTTTACCTTCAGCTGATGGTACCCTGATCTCAGGTCAATCTTTAAAAAAAACTGAGCTCCCTGGAGCTGATCAAACAAATCATCGATATGAGGCAAAGGATATTTGTTCTTAACAGTGATATTATTCAAGGATCTATAATTAATGCAAAGTCTCATAGAACCATCTTTCTTTTTAACAAATAAAACAGGAGCACCCCATGGTGATGTGCTAGGTCTAATGAAACCTTTCTCTAATAAATCTTGCAATTGCTCCTTCAACTCTAAAAGTTAAATTTGTGCCATTCGATAAGGGGGTTTTGAAATTGGCTTAGCATCAGGAACTAAGTCAACAGTAAACTCAACTTCCCGATCTGGTATTATTCCAGGCAACTCATCAGGAAAAACATCAGGATACTCATTTACCACTGGCACATCATTAATCTGAACAGTTCCTTTATTTTCAACGACGTGTGCAATGTAACATTCATTTCCATCTTTTACAAGTTTCTCAGCCTCTTGATATGTTATCAAAAGTAAGGGTTCATTCCTGTAAACAAACTGAAGGTCTCTCTGAAAAGAAACTTATTTAGCTCTACAGTCAATCTTAGCACGGTAAATAGAGAGCCAATCCATACCTAGGATAACATCAAACTCTACTAGAGGTAGAACAATAAGGTTTGCAAGTAGGTTCTTTCCACAGATAAGGATAGGAAGATTCTTATAAATTCTTTTTGCCTCAACATTTCCCCCAGGTTTTTTACCAAAAGTTCAGGAGTCATTTCTTGAGATGGTATTCCCATTTTACTAGAAAAGGTTTCAGAGATGAAAGAATGTGTAGACCCCGAATCAAACAACACACTGGCATAATCTGAAAAAACAAACAAAGTACCTGATACAACTTCATTTGATGGCCTGACATCTACTGAAGTAGTTGCAAAGGATTTCACCACCCCTTTCTGCTTAGAGTCTAACTGCTTCCCATCACTAAAGCTCTTTGTCGGACACTCGTTTGCATAGTGACCCATCTCATTGCACTAATAACATTTCACTAACTGTAAATAAAAATTGTTCTTACCTTCACCTTGATCCTTTTCAGTGCAATCACGAGCCTTATGTCCCATCTTACCACATCGGTAGCACTTTCCAGAATTCAGAAGACATTCCCCAGCATGCCTTTTTCCACATTTATCACAAACTGGAAACTTAGTTCTCTTACCATCAGAATTTTTTGAAGAATTCTTATCTTTCTCCTGCCACCTTGGTCTCTTCTTCTGCTGGTTGTTATAGAACACTTGGTCATCGGCAAACTCCATTTCCACCTTCTTAGCACATCGAACAAGCTTTTCATAACTTTTAAACTCACGAGAAGCTAATGCCCTTCGATATTTTGGCTTTAATCCTGAGTAAAAATGATTGATTTTACTATCAAGGTCTCGGATAAAACTTGGAGCATACCTTGCCAATCGAGTGAACCTTTCTTCATAGTCAGCCACTGAGTCTTCTTCTTTCCTCAATTCCAAGAATTTCTTTTCCATCCTAAGTCAAACAGCCTTAGGAAAATACTTCTCAAGAAACATACCTTTGAATTCATCCCAGTCAAGAGCATCAATCTCATCGGCGTCCCTGATATTTTTAACCATAGACCACCACTGATCTGCTTCACCCTCCAAACGGTAAATAGCAAGACTAACCTTTTGATTGTCTGAACACCCCATGACATCAAAAATCTTCTTCAGTGCTTTAATCCACCCTTCAGCTAGCACAGGGTCAGATGATCCTCTGAATGATGGGGGATGTTGCCTCATGAAATGTTCCACCACTGACATGTTCCTCTGCGGTTGATCTGGCTGATCTCGTGCATGGATACCACCACCATTTATCGCTTGAGTCAACTGCGCCATTACTGCAACAAACTGTTCAGTTCCAATTCCGACCATTTCTGGATGCTGATTCGGAAGGTTATTTCCTTCTGTATGCCTTCCTAGCACTGCTTCCCTGTTTCCTCTGCAGAAAACCATTCTGAACAAACATGTCTTAGATGAAGCAACATGGTAATCTTTAAATGCTATATCATTTCAAAAAAAAATATTTTTGGATAATCATTTAATAGAATTCTAACTCCTAAAGTTATCTAAACCGACCTCTGATACCGACTATAAGGCCCCAGCCTTAAACCTTACTTAATCTTGAGTTATTACAAGATTACACATTGAGGATCTTTTCGGGTTTAGAGTTTTATAGAATTAGATCATAAAACTTGCATTACATTCCACATATAAACAAAGTGGTTACATAAAGATAGTATTCTTCATTCCCATCAATGGAAACACATTTAAAATAAAACATGGAATATTTCTTGACACTTCCTTGACACTATCATCATATCATGTACCTTTCCATTGACCTGTGAAAAAAATTTCAAAAAAAACTTGGGATGAGCATAAAAAGCTCAGTATGGGTTATAAAAACATGGAAAGGAAACATGAGTTCATATATACATAAGAATGAAATCATACTTTACCCATAAAACATAGGCACTTTAACATACCTCATAAAATCATGAATAAATCATAGAAATAATAAGACATAAAGGTAACTTGAGGCATTCATAACATTCTTACGTAGGGAGTAACCCTCTTGGTTACGTTTGGAATACCCATCATAGTATATTCCCTAAATCTCTACGGAGAAACCTTAACGTTTCACTCCTTCATGTTACCCAATGCATTGGAGAGCTATATCGGGCTCACCCGCCCTTAGTTTATCATGGAACCACCCGTCTTCATAATAATGCCCAAGAACCATAACATAATCGTATCACATAAAACATGCATAAAGGAAACATAACATTTCCACATTTCAATCACAAGATATCAATACAACACAAAAACATTGTGAAAACCATTTTCAATACCAAAATAAAAGAAAATTAAAACATGGTATTTATTTTTCTTTTAAAAATAAGGTATGGCTTGTAGAGGAAGCCGAAACTCAAATAACGGTCATGACGGCGGAGAAGTCGTTGTCGCCGCATACGTACGACAAAAACATTCCCTTTTGTCGTTTAGTAAGCGCTTTGTATAAAAAATATTCCTTTTGAATAAATTTAAAAGTCAAAGGGGTTTATACACCGTATAAAAGAAAGTTGTGTATAAAATAAAATATGCCTCAATGAAAGGAGATTGAGACGAAGTCCCATACCTCGTATCCGACTTGACCCGACCGTTCTTTAATCTCATGAATAATAAACTTGAGTTAATCTCTACTTTCTTATGAACCTTTTTCAAGTTCATTATTCCTTTTATACCATGTTATGAACATCATGTAATCATTTAAGTTAATAGTGTTCATTTTGTCGGTATTTGGTTCTTAAGTCAAAAATAGACTTCTTACACTTACATGTTGTTAATTTGGTCAAAGGTTCGTTATATCTAGAATGATATTAATGATTTGGATAACATATATATCATATATATTCAGCATATACATGTATTTATAATATTGCATCACATTCGGAGGTAATAAATGAAATGCACCGTTCATAGAGACGGTAAGTCGTACGTACGCATGAACGCTACTTCCATTTCTATTTCGTATTTCCTGGAATGGAATCATAATTATATAAGAGTATATTATAATTCTAGAATAATAACATATATAATATCATTAACTTTATCCTTTACACATCCCACATATGATATTAACGAATCAAATCACTTTTAGGAGGCGGTAGTCCGCACTTCCTAAAATGAAGATATTGTGTTTACCCATAATGGAAACCATAAAGGTATGCCCAAAATGAAAAAAACAGAAGCTTAAGGAAAACATAAACATATTATATTTCATATATAAAAATAGTGACATCATAATGGCCACCTTTGAAGGTGTTAAATGAGTATTGAACAATCATCGTTTCGGGAGACAGAATTTCGCCATCCACGGAAACCGTATGTTCTTTAACCATTTGATGTAGTTGTGTGAGAGTGTAGCTCAAATAAATCTTATAACAACATCCTAGTATATTTAAGATACTGGTTTTGTTACAAAATACGTAAATAAAAAGAGTTTAGGGGGTTTGGAGAAGCAAAATAAAACAAATGAACACGAGAGAATGAATTACCTTTAAAAGTGTAACTCCGTTTGATTTGAGCCTAAAGGCTTCCTTTGAAAGGATTCTGCCCAAAGGGAATCCTCTAGGATGAGGATAGGGATGTGGAGAGAGTAAATGGGTAGGGGTTGGCCGAGCCAAAGGCTTGAGGAGTGTGTGAAATGAGGTAGAGGTGGGGGCCTTTTATAAGAGGAGAGGAGGGGCACTTTTGGAAAGTAAAGAAATATTACTTTATTTGAAAATGTGTTTCGGTTTTAAAAGGTCCACATTGATATAATTCGTGGATAAGGTGATAAGGGTTCGAAATACACTCATCCAATTGGTTTTGGACATGTGTAGTTCATAGATTTTACATTATCTTTCCATTTTATTTAAATCGTTAAATAATGAGGTCATCGCTGCATCATCATGATGTCATAAATAATTTAATTTATTTAATGTCTAAAACTTATAAAACAAATAATATGATGTAGGAAATATTTTTAGCTTTCCAATTACTATTTATAATCAAAAATCTGATCTTTATAACCCCATGTAAAAATTGTTTTCGTAAAACATATTATGTTTGTGTCATTTTTACTTTAAGTTAAATAAAAAGTTATTTATGTCATTTCCCAACCGAAGTGTCTCCATGGAGTTCCCAAGTTTACCCATGGATTGTCTTGGTCGTCCATGACACAACCAATAAGGTTGGGACATGTGTCTAGGTCATTTCATATTATTTAAGCATTATTTATACCTTAAACTACCCTAATTACCACTAATCGCGATTAAAAACTTAATAAGTTACTATTCACCAAAAAATTATTTTAATCTCATTGAACCACATTTTACTTCTTAATGACAACCATGTATGTCAGATTTTTGAAATTCAAAACACAATGATGGAAAAATTTCATTTAAACGGAAAATCAGTCTTTATAAGTACCACTTTGTGGTTTCACTATTCATCAAAAATTGAAGTTTTTCAGAAAATTACCAAAAATTCACCCTAAGCTATATTTGATATTAAGAATTCAAAAATGAAGTCTATTTTACAAAATTCAAAACATATAAGTCACATTAATTAATTTAATAATTAATTTCTGCTGTCAGAGCAAATAGCGTGTTTTTATGAAACAATAAGTATCAAAAGATTGACACTAGTTTGAGTCCAATTTCAAAGTGAAATTGATTCCAATGACCACCATTGGATTAAATGGTAAAAATATATTCATATTACACATTAAGACCCATTCAAAAGATAATATAATCATATAAATAAATTATATTAAAAAGCAGTTTTGATGTAAAATGCAGTATTTTTCACTATTCATTAAAAAATGAACATTGTCAGAAAAATACCAAAAATTCACACAAAGTAAATTTTGATGTCCCAATAATAAAGAATAAGTTTATTTTGACAAAAATAGTTTATAAAATTGTCAAAAGATAGATTTAAAAAGGGTTTTCCATCATAAGGTAGTAAAACAATCTTTTAAGAATATTAGTGTATTCCATGCTTAAGATTGGATTTATTTTCATTTTAAGCCACTAAAACACTATCTTAATCATTAATAGACATAGATAAAAATATCTATTATTCATTACTTACTTGGGATGTTACAATTTTAATGATTATGGATGATATATAATGATCCAATTAAATTAAAGAAACTTTTTGAATGAATTTTAATCCTTAACACATTAGTTTTAATCCTAATTAACATATTTTACCTTTATAATGGTAAGAAAATTTTCTATAGTTACAATTCATATTGATGAAAAATAAAAGGGTCTTATTAAAAAAAGTTTGACCTCCTATTTCAAAATATTTAATCCATATTTCAATATTTAATTTATTGGTTTGGAATAAATTAATTTAAAATAATCCTACAAAATGTGATGAAAAGCAGTTTTTAGAAAAATGCATTTTTCAAGCACGAGATGATCCTACAATAACATTATAATAAGTAATCATCAGTATATTAATTTAAATTTAAATACATAGATATATTTTATATTCATTTAATTTAAATCATTCATCATTAGGTATTATTTTAATTAATTAAAATGAAAAAAACATGCACTTAAAAATAGTTTTATGAAAATATGTTTTTAAGTATAAAAATAAATATATACCAAAATGAAGTATAATGATGATTACTATGTATTTAATTATATTATATATAATTAAAGTATATCTATATTAATTTCATATCATATTCAATGCATAATTATACTTTTCAGTAAAAGAAATGACAGTTTTACAAAAACATATATTTTTCACTATTCAATGAAAATTCCTTCTTTTCAGAAAAATAAAAAAATCACCCTAAGATAATTTTGGTATGATTATTTTGAAAATGATATAAATTTTATCAAATAAATTTTCTAAATTTTCTATAAATTATTTATAATATTTTCTCACAAAAATAAATAAAAACTATTTTTGAAGAAAACATTTGTTTATAGCATAAAATGACTTTACTTAAAATTTGAGTGATTAATTATAAAGAATTAATAAATGGGTTTTTATTAAGTATGAAAATTATATATATTTATATATATACATATATATCATAATTTAGTTAATCCAATTCATACCTGCCAATTTGATGGCTAGGTTATAATTGTAACATTTAAATAATAATAATATATCATGGCACTTTTAAGTTTGGTGTTTCCTATTTTATATGCTATTGAACATAAGGTTATTTTAAAATAATAAGATATTAAATTATCTCCCCCTTTAATAATTTTCATTCTCATAATTTAAAATCGGTCTCGGTAATCAAGTGTTTGACATTTTAATACCTTTATTGAAAACCCACATCATAAAAATTATAAATAAAAATTACTTTGGAAAAGAGGAAAAGGGAAATAATAAGCTCATCTTTAATAACAAAAATTTTGTTTCCAAATAGGATAATATTATTGGGAAGTGAAAATATGGACATGGAGAAAAATCATACTATTCAAATAGAAATGGAGAGTGACAAATAACATTGATCATAAGTAGGTGAATGGTCATGAGAAAGTTATTGACAAAAAACCATAAACCAATGAGGTGTGATAAAGACCATCAATTCATCAAAAATGATGGTAACATGATATCATTTTTTAATATCCTTTTACTAGTGTTGAGGAATTTCTTTACCATCTAGAAAAAAAAGATAAGGAAATATACTTGCTTGTTAAGTAAAATTTAATCATTTAATTAATTTACACCACAATCACATATTTTTCTCCAAACAATGAGTATTTAAGATGAATTTTTCATTCTTGAAGCACTACAATCAAATTTTAATGGATCATGTAATCAAAAAATGGATAGTAGGTGATTCCTCATGTATTTATATATTAACCAAAACTGAAATATTTAGTATAAGGTAATATAATATCCAAAATGTATAAACCTTTATATGTAGAATAATAAATTTAACTCTACAATTTCCATAATGACACCAAAGGTTCAACTTAGATCATTCGCAATATAAATAACCCTATATCATAATTAACTACAATAACCTCAAAATTAATGAAAGTTTTAAACTAAAAGGATATCTCATACCTTTCAGATTAAATCCAAAAAAAATATAATAGTAGTATTCTAAAATAATACTTCATGTTAAGACTAAGGGTTACATATACATTAACCTAATAAAACATCTCCCAAAATATCATTAATCACCCCAAAATCCCATCACTTAAAACCTAAAATGGGTTATCTATGGAATTGAACTTATGAAGAGCCTCAAAATTTTAAACTCATGATGGTATCCATAACTTTTAAGATAACCTTACATGAAACATCCTAATATCCAAAGTTCTCTAAACCCTACTCTGATACCAACTATAATAGCCTTGGAGTTTAACTCTTGGATCTAGATCTAAAACATAATCTTTTCATTTTTGGATTTGATACCAATAAATTTGATCTAATTTCAACCATCCAAAACTTACAATATCAAGTGGAAATATTGGATCACTTAAATACCCAATAACCTTTTAGACTTAGTGTTTTAGAAAATTAGTACAAACTCTTTCAAAGTGGACACATCAACATAGTATCTATTCTTCCCACAAAATAAGTTCTTTATAAAGACATGATTAATTCACTCTAGGAATCTTCCATATCTATAATTCTGACATTATTAACATTCATAATTATCCTTAAAACCTGTGAAAAACATTTAAAAAAATCGAATGTGCATAAAAGGATCAGTATGAGACACAAAAGTATGAAATATGTTAGTCCGATGAAAAACATTGAAAACCATAAAATTATTACATTTTACACATTATTCTATGATCATATAAAATAAATCATATCTATACGGAAAATACATTTTTTCTCAAAGAAAACCTTTAAAACTCATAGCAAGCAAATATAAAATCTTATAGGAAACATAGAACATCATACTCATAACTCATTTTCACTCGTATAAAAAATAACTAAATCCTAGTTAAATACATAGGAGAAACCACACTAGCTAACTCCTTCCTTTAATTTAAATATAATTAAAATTACTCAATTAACTATGGAGTTGTATTGGGATTTTCCATTTGTATAATATGTATCAGGCTCACACGTTCGTATAAGTTGTATCTGGCACACCCATTTTTATAAGATGCATCAGGATCACCCATAATTATATATAATACTCAATTACCAAATCATGAATGAAACATTTTATTATTTATACTTTTTAACATAAAACCATTGAAAACATATTTTTTACCCATATAAAAAAAACTTTTAGATATTAAAATTCCATTTCCTTTTAAAAACACATTTTCAAAACAAAAATACATAAAATAAAGGGAAGAAGTTTTTTTATTTAAATAAAACATGAAATATTATAAATGAAGTAAAAAATAAAATAATATTTATTTCATCAAGGAAATCTGTTGATGATGTATACATTAAAATAGAAAAATCATTATTCCTTTTTTAAAGAATACCTAAATGTTCCGTATAAAATAAGTAAAAACAATAAATTTAAAAGAATTTGAAAGAAATTAAAAAGTGAAAAAAATGTACACTATAATTAATTTATATCCATATAAATATTTAAATAAATTAATTTTAATAATATGTATATGGAAGAAAAATATTTAGAAATTAATTTTTTAAAACATTTAAAACAAGGGTTTTAAAGTAAAGTATCCCTTAACTTGAGTATAAATCATCACGTACGTTCATTATCATCCTAAATAATAAAATTATATTAATTATTTACTTTATCAAGAACTTTTTCAAGTTTATTATTCCATTTTATATTCAATTACTTAATTATTTAAGTTCATGTGAGACATTTTAATGATATTCGACTCATATGTCCAAAATGACTTCGGTAGGTTGATTGTTGTCAAAGAAGTAATTGTTTCATAATATATAAAATAAGAATAATAATGAAATAATTATAATTTTTATACAACAATTATATTTTTAAAACCATCCATGAAATATGGTTATGAAAAATGAACTATGTTACAATCATAGAGACAATGAGTCATATGTACGGATGAGTAACGTTTCCATTTTTCAATTACCATGATGGAAAGAATGTAAGTATTATTTTATCTTTAAATAATGATCACTATATGATAAATATAATATTATTTCTTTAAATTCACTTATATTTACAATCCATGTGATGCAGTGATAAAAAACGAATCACATCGCTTCATGGATGTGGTAATCCACATGCACACACAAACGAATTTATCATTTTTCAATGGATGGAAAGGAAAGAAAATAGAAAATAGATAATATTTATATAATTATAATTAACTCATGAATATCATATATATATATATATATATTAAATCATTCATTATAACCAGTAGTGAGTGGTGATGATGGGAAATGAATTACAACGGTTCGTGAGGCGGTAATCCGCCGTACACACGAATGATGGTTCCATTTCCTATTTGATGGAAAAAGAGATAGATATAGGTTATAAAATCTACATAATAATATATATATATTTCTAATGTAATTATTTTATTATTTAATCATGTTTAAATAATATTTTATGGAGGCATATGAAGAAAAAAAACTAAAACATTCAGTTAAAAGCTATACCTCATCTTCATACAACCTCTTTTGCTTTACACCTTAAGCTATATAAGGTTGGTATTATTCCAAAAAATAAGACCTCTAATACATGGGTATAGATTCTAGAAAATTATTTGGGTGGGTATTAGATGAGATAAAGTGCTCAAAATGTGTGAGGAAGAGAGGATAGGAGGTGACCTTTTATAAGTGAGGGGAGGGGCACTATTAGAATTACTAAAAGTATTAATTTAATATAAATTAATTTTCCTGAAAAAATAGATCAAAAATTTATAAAATTGGAATTTACGATGATTATGATTCGAAATCATCTTATATAATAAAATTTTGACAAGTTTAGATTATTTTTTCACCCTTATCTCTTTGTTGTAACCCCTCATTAACCCTTTTGATAATTACTACGTTATCGGTGATTATTACTCTTTAGGGGCCATGAAAGTTACTATAAAATGTAAAAGAAACCATAAATTTACCATGTTGATATTTTAAACCATATACCAATCAATTATCAGAATATAATATTTTTATTAATTTTAAATCATTTAGTAAAATATTATTTATTATAAAATATCATTAATGACCTTTTTAGAAAAAGATGAAATATTATAATATAATATGTGTATAATTTATTTAAAATGGTTCCTATATGAAATGTATTTAAATATAAATAATATATGGTCTTTATATAATCCTTAAATTAAATTTATACACATTTATATATCATTTTAAACCTTATTTTTTGGTTAAACACCTTGGTCAACCAATTTTAACCTTAATCGCGGTAATTGTTTTTTCAATATTGAAGGGTTATAATTTTACTTATAATGTGAAAATTGGATCATAAGTGGCCAAGTGATGATATTTTAGATGATGTATCATCATAATTATCCTATTTTAAGTTTTTTATGATTTAAAAATATTTTAATCAAATATATTTAACATAAAATATAATAAATGTCATTTTTGGAACTAATCATTTAATTTGACTTTGAAAACAACATAAAATAAAATTAATTCGAATATAAAACTTTTAAAAAATCCCTAATATGTTATATTTATATATAATTTTTTTTGGGACACTACAACTCACCTAAAAAAATTACTTTTAGAGTTGTTAAAATCATTTACTTGATTTTCTATTTCTTTCACAAGAATTGTGTTAGCATTGCGTTAGCATTTATGGTAATTATTTCATCACTAAAAATTAAAAATAAATTAAAATGATAAAAAATAATATATATTTCAAAATAAAAATTTATAAACAAACATTATTTATGTTAATACCCATCACAAAATATTATAGATATTAAAATCAAAAGTGTGACATTTTTTTATTTTATTTATATAAAAATAATATAAATGTAATAATCAGAGGCCAGAGTAATAAATTACCCCATTTTAAAAAATTTGAGGATTATGGATGAAGTTTACTCATAAAATTAAATTATGTAAAGTTTTTTAATGAATGTAAATCCTCATCACATTAGTTTTAACACTAATTAACCCATTTTACCATTACCATGATAACAATATTACTATGATTACTAGTCATAATGAACAAAAATAAAAGGGACCTATTAACCAAATTTGGTCCTCAAAATTATAAATATTCAATTAATATTTCAAGATTATATTTCAATAAATTATATAAATTTATTTAAAATTAAACCCAAAAAATGTGACGAAATGTGTTTTTAGAAAAATGTATTTTTCAAGCAAATGATGATCTTATGCTAACTTTATGACAAGTAATGATCATTATTAGAATTTAAATTCACACATATAGATATATAATATATTAATTTAATTTAAATCAATAATAATTTTATATTTTTTAATTAATTTAAATGAAAAAAACATTATGCAATTAAAAATAGTTTTATGAAAAAATGTATTTTTAAGAATAAAAATAAACTTATACCAAAATAATGTATAATGATGATTCCTTTGTATTTAATTATATTATATCAAATTAAAGGATAATTACACCTATTTAAGATCAAATTCAATTCATAGTTATACTTTTTAGTGAAAACAAATGATACTTTTACAAAAATCTCTATTTTCACTATTCACTAAAAAATCAACCTTTTTAGAAAAAACCAAAACCATCAACCTAAGATAATTTTAATATTATTATTTTAAAAATTATATCTTTTTTATCAAATAAAATTTCTAAAATTTCGAAAAATTAATTATATATTTTCTCACAAAAAGCAATAAAAATCATTTTTGAAGAAAATATATTTTTGAAGCATAAAATCACTTTACTGAATAATTGAGTGTTTATTTCATAAGAATTAATCAATTAAATTTTATTAGATATGACCTTTATATATATTTAATAATATGGTTAATTATATCCATACCCTCTAATTTAATGGATAGGTTTTAAATATACCATTTTAAATAATATATCATGGTTCATTCAAGCTCGACGATGTTTGTTGTATACATCATCAAACATAGTATTCTTTTAAAATATTTTCATATTATAACTTATGTCCAGACTATTTAACTAATGTTATATTTTAGGATATCCTACAATTTTTTCTCTTAATATTTAGATTGTTTGAGATGATCACTGACAGTTTCTCATTTATTTTCTAAATAAGAATAATTTAAGTTGGATGGCAGTAGATTCAATTCCATTTTAGGTGCAATGACCTAGACTTGGAATCTTAGAATTTGGTGTGAATAAACACATTATCTACAGACCATCTCTAAAATGAACTGAAGTGACCCAATTTTTACTATAAATAATTACAATATCACCATCAAATATTGAGTTACATATATTTGAAGTACATTTTAAGGTTAGATTTTTAGATGTTTGGGAAAAAATTAACTAGAAATTCCGATGTATTTCTAATCAAATTGAATTTTTTCCCACTATATAAGAAACTACTTAATATATAATAAGTCTTAAACATCTCCTGAAAAATTATCTACACATTCTACTCTTATATACGTATCATGTGTAATAATTTTCTTTATAACTTGAGAGAATTGAAAAATAAGAAGGGTGTGAAACAAAGATCAGTAAGGGAAAACAAATAATTGAAACTATCATGGAATGAATAATATAGTATGAATAAATATGATTCAAGTAATTTAATATTTTAACACATGATATTTAACTAAATCTATGGATAACATAAAAATATAAACAATCATATGGATAACAATAACTAAATTCATGGTGATAGAATTTATAATGTTGGACATATTGATCTTTACAGTCAATGCCTTATCCAATTTATTATTCTTTCTATCAAAGTTTCAACCAGGACATCATTCTTGTATTGGGTAGGCGTACACCAAATAACCATACTTTTTTTCACATGAGATTAACCAATGCATTAAGGGGCTATATAATTTTGAACCCCACCCATCACTTTTTTAATTATAAAGAATTAACAATATGGATGATATAAATATAAATATAATTCATAATTAACATGCCCTAATAATTAATAAACATCAATATTGAGATATAAACATATAGAATATAAATATTTTTCCCCATTTCAATAGAAGGAATAATATGATCATAACCCATCCAGAGAAAAAATTTGGATAGTTAAACAATACATAATTAAATTTCTTAAGTAGTCAATAAACATTGATATTTTAATATAAAATATACAAATTTTCAATATTTCCCCAATCAATAATTGGAATATCTTTCTATTTAATCATCCCTCAAGAAAACATCGTATAGTTTAAGGGGTATATGATTATGTTAATAATTTCCCTAATCAGGTGATGCATAGAATCTAGGAAAACACCCTTCAATAAAAGTAAATATAGAGTATTTGAAGAGAAAATGCATTGGAAGAAAAATAATGATTATAACAGAAGATTATTTGAAAAGATAAAGGTAGTGATGAATCCTTTATTTGATAGAAAATAATATTATATAACCAATCTATATAAATAAGTTGGATGGTATCATTTTAAAAATATCCTTGATCAACAATAATAAATATCAAAGTACAATGACTTAGATTAAAAGCTATTTTTAGAAGTTTTAGAAAAAACACTTTTGAAATAAGAAATATCGGTTTTCATTTGAAGAAATTTAAAATGAAAAAATTTATAAAATAAGGTGAAAAAATATTTTCTTTTTGAAACCATGAAAATATAGATAAAATATTCATATAAAATGACAAAAGTGTTAGAATTATTTGTTCACATGAAAAACATTAAAATAATATTATTTTTATTTTTTGATAAAAATGGAAAATACATAAAAAGTTAAAAATTTATTTAAAACTTTTAAAAACGTTCATGTATATAAAATTAACTTAATAAATTATTCAATTATATATAAATAAATTTCCAAAATCATTCAATTAACATTGATATGGAAAAGGGGAGGTTCTCGACCAAAAAGTAAAGCTAGTTTCGATTTCCTTACCGTGAGTAAATAATGAGCCAAGGGGGGAAATAAAACATGGGTAATAAAAATAAAACCCCAAGAATAACCATAGGAGAATAAAATGACGAGTATTTAATAAATGATAGTGTGAAATGTAAAACATGTCCCATGGATTTTAAAATGAGATAAAGAAACCCTTACAACCTTAAAAAATTTCTATTCAAAGCCCCATGAAGGATATGCTTTCGAATGAAAAATTAAATACCATGACTAATGATAGGATTATGATACAAAATATTAAATAGGTAGTAGATACAACATTCCATTGAAAACTTGGTGTATAATAAGGAATGATTCTCAAGGGGTGAAAATTCGAGACAAGAAACTCTTACCTTAATTCATTACTTCCACTAAATCATTTGAATATTCTTTATAATGAAAATAATTATAATAATAACGTATTTTATAACCTTATTCACGTTTATAACCTTTTATAAAATTCATTTATAATTATTCTCTATATTTATATTAGTTTGTTATTATATATTTTCAATATCGAGTGTGAGTAATCTTTTTTGTTTTAAAATAGTTTCATAATTGTGTTTTTTATATTATTATTATTCTAATGTTCATCATTACCATATCATACAAGTTACTATAATTAATGTTTTATAATTATATATAATTTTATAATTTCACTCTATAGTATTTTTTAATACAATCCTTAAAGTTGAAATCTTCAATGATCATGTTTCAATGATTTTTCACGAAAGGATTTGGTATCTAAATTAATATGTTTAAAATTAATTTTACCATTATAGAATAAAAATGAAGTCATTATTGTATTATTTATACCATATATTACAAGTAATTAAATTCTCATAATCATCTATTATATTATTTTATATCATTATTCAAGTTTGTGGTTAGACCAGTCCAAACATGAACATATCATAAATAATGGATGATTATGATTATGAATATTGTTTATTTTGTGAATAATGTCATTATTAAATAATAATGATGATATTATTTAGATACATTTAATGTGGTGGATTATATTTCAATAGTGTTTAATAAATAATAATGAAACTATATGAAAAACAAGATATGTTACTTTTTGGAGGTTGTAGTCCACAAAACACGTGGTTAATGTGTCATTTCTTGACTAAAAAGAGGGAAATAAATTGGATTGTAATTTGTATCTTCATAATAATTATTTTACTATATATTTCAAATTTAATATCCAATTTTACCCTTATAACCAATGAAGAGAGATGTTGGTAAAAAAAATAGAATTTGTCGCTTTATGGAGTCACTAGTTCGCATAATGCACTAATGATGGATTAATTTTTCTTAATAGAAAAGGGGAAAGGTTTTTAGTAGTTATTCAATTAGAATAATAAAATTCATCATAAAAACAATAAATATTTCATTATATAATAGTTATAAAAGTAATTTTTCAAAGTAATAAAGAAAAGTAAATAAGTTAGGTAAACATACTCACATTGAGGACTTGGGATTTCCCTTGTATGACTCCTTATAAATGAAAGTCTTAAACCTTTTTTGAGTGGTTTTGAAGGGGTGTCAAGAGGCCCATTTTATAAGTGGTAAGAATTCCAATTTTGTAAATATTTCAACATAATATAAAGAGATCACATGTTTCACAAATAAATAAGACTCCAAAATTGATAATGATTGATTGTAATGTTAAATAAGGTCTATGATCCCAAAAATAATAATTTTTACGCATATTTTTAAGTCATTTACTCTTAGAAATTTCACTTTTACCATTTTTGGTTTTACAGTGGTAACAAATTTTTACCTAAGTAATTTAATTTTAATTCCAAAAAAGTACCTTATTATATAATTTGGACCTACTAATTAAAAATATTAAATAAATTTTATCAGATAGTATTTCTATGTGTATGAAAAATTAATTTTAAAATTATTACATGTAATGAGTAATACCCCATTTTTAGAACAAGTTTATTTTTAAGATTAAAATTTATTTATTGGATAGAATTATCAGTATCTTTGATTTTCATGATATAAATTGGTTTATTATAAAAATAATCAAATTTATGCACCCTTAATTCCATGAAAAAACTTAATTTTACTAAAAATCAAATTTAATTAAATGAAAATATCAAAAGAGTTTCTTTTATAGGAAAATATTTCTTAAGTTAATAAAAGGTTAAACACAAGTTTTATCAATTCATAATAGTATTTATAAATTTACAATTTTACTTCTTAGATACATATTTTATAATGAAAAGGGTTTTATAAGTTTTTAAGTTATACTTACTTCTTACTATATTCATAAACACTATGATTTTTAGTAAAAACTATATTTTTAACTATTCACCTAAAAATCAATTATTTCAGAAAAATAGAAAAAAAAATATTAAGATAATTTTGTTTTTATAAATATAAAATGAAATCAATTTGTTAAAATTAAAATGATAAAATTTTAGAATTTAACTTTTAAATAAAAACATAAATATATAATGAAAATTGTTTTCATAGGAAAATAAATTTTTTGATATATTAATTATTCTTATTCTTATTTACTATCATTTAATAATAATTTTTTTTGTAAACATATTATTAATAAAAATAATATCCTTTATCCATAATATATTTAGTATCCTAAAATAAAACACATAAAAGACAATCGTGTAAGGGTTGCATTTTAAAGCACAAATCAATCTTAATAGTTATTTAGCTATACTATTTGAATTTCATCAATGTCTTAGTATTAAAAATGAACTTTATTTTAATTTCAAAATATTTTTAATAAATTTTTTATCTCTATTTTTTACTTTTAATTATAAAGCTACATATTAATGAATATATAATTTCATATGGTTCATCTTGGTTTAGTGTTGGATGTGAAGAAATCTATTGAAAAATTTAGGTTTTATTGAGAAATATATAAATTTGAGTTTTTAGGGTGTTACATTCCCCCCTAAAATAAATTATGTCCTCATAATTTTAATTACTACTCACTACTGAGAGTGAGTGAGGATATTCATAACATATTCATCAATCGGGACATAACTTATAAAATGGAATCTACCTTATACTCTTAGGTTATATCAAGTAGCTTATTTTTCTAACAACATTAATAATCCATACAATTATATACCCAAGTATGTATATACCTCAATCATATTTGTTTCCATAACACACCTTTCCCAAAACCATTTAAATCTATAAGACATTAAACCTCAGAAAGATTATATATTCTTCCAAAAATTGACATTATCTTTAACCCTAAAATATATTAATCATTAGTTCATAAGGTCACAAACTAGTATATATATATATCACATTCAAAAAATAAGATAAAATTCCCCAAAAATATAATATATTACATTTTCATTAAATCATTTATCAATTATAAGGCTATCAATACAATATAAATCAATTCTCTCAAAATCAATCAACCCTTTATTGCTTCAACATCAAGCATATATTAAACCTAAGATTTATTTATCCCTTAATCATTTGTTCTTCAATAGTTGTCACCAAAAATAAATTTCTTTCCTAAAATAAAATTTCAAGGATATAAATACCATTTAATATATGTTTCCAAACATTTAAATAAAAACCACTGAAGAAAATTCCTTAGAAATTTCACATAATCCTCATTTTTTTAAATGTACCATAATATCATTGATAAATAGCACTCGATAATGAAAATAGCTAAGAATATCAGGATTTAATTTATCTTATAATATCAACCTCACTGCCTAATTTAAGACTAAGACACTCTTTTTTCATCATAACAAACATATACTAAGATTCTCAACAATTTAAGTATGCTTCCTTATTCAGTTAGAAGACATAGTTGTTTCTTGATATATGCATTTCTCATCTTTATTTTTGTGATCCTATTTAAAAAAAATACTAAAACCTAAAATTTTTATCTATAAAATTATATTAAATTGTTATATGAATATAAAAACTCAATCATAAGGTATCTTTTCTACTAATGTCTTTATTTTTTCATTTGACACTTCTAGTTAAGTCTACTTTTCATTAGATTAGGTTCTGTTATACTACATATCCTTATCCTAAAAATAACTTTCCCAAAATTATCATGAACTTTCTTACAATATTCTAAAACCAAAAATTGTTGAAACTTATGAACTCAAAGCTTGACCTATGATTTATCCATAAACTTACATATCAATTAATATACTCCTTTACTGATGAATTACTATGATTTAATCAATGTTATCCACATTCATTACCTATTAAGTTTTTAAACCTAAATATTTTCAAATCCTTAATAATGTTTCATAAATAGAATGTGAATTAAACAAACCATATCCCCTGGGAGTGACTATCCTAGTGTTCAGTCATAGAACTACTAATCATTCACTAGATTGAAAATTGAGTTGATACTTAACCATCCTTTTTTAAGGTTATTGCACCATGGTGCATCTATACTACATGTAATAACCAAGAGATTATATATGATATTTGTTTCTTCAAATAAATGTGTATTATATTACATTATGTAGTATTATTCACAAACAACACATAGATAAACCAACAACACTACATTTCATTATAGAAAATCATTAAATTATTCATCAATTAAACCTATTAAAATTCCAAATATTACAATGGGATAAAAAATATAAACTATAAAAACTATAATGGGAAAATATGGATATACCTAATCTGTTATAATAATCTTTCCCATGAACAACACTATAGAAATAAATCAAAATATTATTAAAACAATAAAATTTTAGAAATTGGAAATATAGAACCTTGAGATAAATTGATGTGAATAATTAATAAAGTAATTAAATAGGATTTATAATAGGTAATTTGACCATTTGAATAGTTATGTGACTATTGGAATAGTAACCTAACCATTGGGAATATTAACCTGACCATTGGGAATAGTAACTTGGCCGTTGGAATAGTAATTTAACATAAAAATAATGAAATGTGATATAAATAATATATATCATGATCAATTTAGGTAAATATAAATATTATAATTCCATAAAATAAATATCAATATTAAAAACTCAATGAAAATATAAGTAATTTTTTAATATACTATATTTTAATTTATTTTATAAAAATCATAGTTTTTATATTAAAATTTAAAATAACCTATGTTTGAAAAATATTTTGATAAAATTAATTTCATTTTTGAAATCATCACATCAAAATTATCCAAAGGTGGTTTTTTAGTAATTTTCTATAATACTTTAATTTTCAGGTGAATAGAAAAAATGCAGTTTTTTCCATAACCGGTGTATCTTGAATTACATCATTCATGATTTAATAATGAAATAATTATTTATAGAAATTTTTTATTCACCAAAAAATATTTAATTTTACAAATGAGTCATTAAAATACAAAAAATGTGTTTTTCAAACCTAAAAACTACTTTCCAAAGTCTGAAGTCAAAAGTATTCCTTTAATGTTTTTTATCATTTTCCACTTTACTTTTTAATAAACTATCAAATTAGAATTATAAATGGGTTTAAAGTATCAAAACCATTATATCATATTTATTTATGATTCGTTATTTCAAATATATCACTATTACAAGGTTCACCTTGGATGTAGTATTTTATTCAATATTTTAACTTAAAAATACCCCTATCCTTAAGTATAAATAACCCCTCTACCTTTCCTTGGAAAACCACTCCTACCTCTCTTAAAAAAGATGAATATATACCAAAATAATATTTATTAATCAATTAGATACCTTAGGGACTTTTTTGAGTGAACCAACTCCATTCATCCTGGAATTCTAGTGTCGTACAAGAGAAGCAACGCCGAGAAAAGTGTAAGTTTTTATCAACTCTTATCTCATTTTCCTCCAATCTCCTATTTATTTACCAATTGTATTAAAAATAAAATATTATAATAATAATTATGATGTATTTTAAAATTATATTAACTATTTTAAACTACTAAAAATTATATTTTTAAATATTTATATTTTATACCACTCTTTCTCCTCCTTTGGACAATGTTCCCGATAGCGGTCAGTTAACTGCCAACGGGGATGTTTCCAACATCCTTCATTATCAACAACCTTATAGATGGTTATAATGAATTAATTATGATATATTAAAGTGTAAAATTATTTATTTTATTATTATTTAATTAATTTTACTTATGTATAAATTCCCTTGATCAAGAATACCGAAAAAGAAGAAAAAAAGGAATTTTTTATGAAAAACATGACATCAAAAAGTTTTCCATTTAATAAATGGAATTCAAAAATATAATAAAATTATTATAATTTATTAATATTGTGAAAATGAAAATAATTAACCTTTTTTTCAATGTTGTAATAAATCTAAGTTTATTATTCAGTAGGTGTAAAAGTGATGAAATAAATCAGGATTTAAGGTAAGGGGATTCTCAAACCCAACTCCTTTTTATTTGGGTTACCCATATTTAACATAATTTTCAGTATGTATATTCCCATAATATTAATTAAATATCATTTCACTATTATTCCCATTTATATTTAGGTATATACATGTTTTTCACCTTTCCGGAATGATTTTTAATCCAAATGTAATGATTTTTCAAAAAGACTTTTCTTTCCAAATAACATCCTTAACTCATCCTAAGTTGTTTATTATTCACTCAAGAATAATTATTTTTATGACAAATATATCTTAAAATATTAATTTTGTAACCCCAAAGTTCATTCATTAAAGTTTTATTTATGATATATATGATTGTTATACATTCTATGTGGTATACATGATTATGACCATTTGTGATGTGAATGGTGGGTATGGAATTATATAGTCCTCCAATGCATTGGGTAATGTGATATATATCTAATATTGTGTTTATTATTTGTCAAAATGATGCTATCTTTGTTTACAATGGTGATTTTATGATTTATGCACATATGTTATGCATGGAAATGATGTTACCTTTGTTCAAAACTATATGTGGTATTTTACAACTATGACATGATGTTTCATTTTTTTGCTTATACCAAATTCTGTGCCATTATAAAATGTTTCTCTCATTACTAGGATGATGATCATGTGCTTATGATATGATGATTTTTATTATGATCACTCATGTACTATTGGTTCATGTCCAATATTTCTCCCCTTATTAGGATTTTAGCTCACCCATTTATTTGATGTATATTCTCGTGTGACTACCTGTACTAAGGGGATCATAAGATATTTAGAAGGTTAAAAAAGAAAAATTTAAATAATTTTTTCATTTTATGATGTGTAATTGATGTATGAGCCTAATTTTTACAAGACACTAAACCTTTGGAACCTGAATTGTATTGTTGTTGTGTTGTTTAACTTAAAAATAATGTAATAGTATTATAAGAAAATTTTCGAGTTGTTATACTAAAACTGAATACTCATTCCAATATATATTCATGGATGTAATTTCTAGGATAATAACATAATTAATACATTAATAAAACTCCATTATGTTATCCTATACTTAGACTTATCCATTAGACTTATCACTAGGGTTTTCACTAATTTCATGTTATCCTAACACCAAAAATATTCAACATTACATAAATTAACCTAAAGGTTTATATATACCATTATAATTATGATAAAAATTAACATATAAACCCTTAATATATCCTCAACTAAAATCCTAGACTCTAATGTTTTCTAAACCCTCTTTTTATATCATTTGTGTTGCCACCGGCTCATGATTCTAGAATTCGGTGCGAATAAACAATTTATTTATATATCGGCTTTCAAGTGATCTAAATAGACCCAATTTTGACCATCAAAAATTAAAATACCTCCAAAAAAATATTGAATCACATACATTTGAATGACCTTTTAGTTTTATATTTTATATATTTAGGAAAAATATCTTTATTAACAAATCCCATGTCTTTCACATTAATTAGACATTTTTCCACTTTATACGAAATTACTTAATCCATAATAAGTTTTTAACACCTCCCAAAAAATTATACACACATGATAATTTTCTGGATATATCATGTGTAATAATTGTGTTCATAACTTATGAAAATGAAAACATAATAAGGGTGAACTCAATGTCTCTGTCACGATTCGTCCCCCGGGGGCCCGTACCGTGACTACCCCAAGCCTGCCTTCCATAGGCCAGGGGATGGAGACAAGCACCGAAAGGCATATTCCCTAAAACGGGAAGGCGTTGCCTTTATAAAATATAAACTCACAAAAACCAAGCACACAACCAGATAGAAGCACAAAGTAAACTATATAGTAAACAGGGTGTGAACAGAAAGTAAAGGGGCCAGAATACAAGCCCAACTAGAAAGTACAAGAAAAACTAGAAAACACTAAAAAAACTGAGTACAACTCCTATGAACACCTGCCAAGGATCCTACCTGAAGGGTAGGTACAACTCTCGAATGATCGTCTCTGCGGATCACCATGTCAATGGTCCACCTCTGAGCAGTCTCCAGTCTAGGTACCCTCATCCTCAGTCAGCGATGTCTGTCATCTGCACCAAACACAACAAGGTGTGGGCGTAGCCCATTCAGGGGTGAGAATAACAATACTCAGTAGGGACCCCGAGACCTCTAAAGGTCTCTCAAATCCACAAAGGATAAACCAAGAAAACATAGAAACAAAAGTCAACCTTACTTAGGTATATTTCTATACATATACCTATGTTATTAGAATATACCCACCTCACACAAGAGGGAAGAATACCGCACAGGTAATACCACGAGGGTAGGAGTACCATATAGGTATCTCTATGGAGATAAAGTACCACACAGGTACACCATGAAGATATAATACTCAGCTCAAACAAGGTATATAGTTCTGAGAAACAGGATTATGATGCTGACCCAAAGAGGATCGCTATGAAAGCTGATAGCCAGTCACATATTCTCTAGGCCTAGGAACAAGTAACATTCACAGTCACAACGTCGAAAACCTCAGCTGCTGGATAACTCCTCCTCTATCGAGTATAGTGGGATTGCTGCTTCACATAGAGGCACTTCCCACTAACCTTGGACTGCTAAGGTACTCCTCCTATCGAGTACCATGAGTCTCCCACATCACACAGAGGTGCTCCCCACCGTGGGTATGCCGTGTCACATAGATGCGCTCCCCCTCATGGCCTGCTGAGGTACTCCTCCTATCAAGTACCATGGGTCTGCCACATCACATAGAGGCACTCCCCACTGTGGGTTTGCCGCATCATACGGAGGTGCTCACCACTAGGTCGTCTAGTCACTCCGAGTCGAAAGGTCAGCAGTCGTCAAGTCTCAGCTAGTAGCAGGGTTCCGCACATAGCGTGCTTGGGAGAACTGATCCCCAAGTCATCATTCATACCTCGACCACCCCAAAGTCCCATGAAGAAGTATCCCAAATGTCTGTCACATCATAAGGGACCCAATGCAATAGACGTCGCATCAATCAGACACCCGGTTTGTAAGTTATTAGCATTTCTGCTCCGAGGACTCGGTTGGATTCGGGGTCTGATCCAACCCAGCCATACTCCAATATTATCAAAAACTAAATTGGAGTATACCAAAAGGACCATCTCAATCCAAGTATTCTGGTTCCGCAGACAGTTCGTCAAACGGTCACCCGATTCTCAAGATATGGCCATAAAGGCGAAATGGGTCTGGATGGGCCCGGGTCCGGTCCGACCTGGCCTGGGCTGACCCGACCTGGTTTAGGTCGACCCTGTTTGACATGGGTCCGGCCCAGATGGTCTGGATCTTGGCAGACCTGGCCGGCTGGGCCGTGGTTTGGCCTGGCCAGCGAAGGGGACGGCCCGGCCCGGCCCGCTGGCACGGCCCGCGGTGTGGCCCATGATCAGGCGGTCCGCCGTGTGGTAGTGTCTGCCCTATCCGCAACCCGGGGGGATCCCCCTGGTATTATGAATGGCCAGATGGTTGTTTAGTCACCCTGTTGGCATGCGGGACCGCTCGGCGGTTCCGCTCGGCGTGTCGCGGCCGGTCGGAACGGCCGGTCGATTCTCCTCCCAATAGTGCGGGCACACACTACTATCCACATACGGTCGGCCTGGTGTCGGCCGCCGTCCAACCTCTACCATGGCCAAGCAGTCGTGGCCTTCTGCTCTAGCGGTGCAGACGTGCGCCGCCGCTTCGCCATGCAGCCGGCCGAATGTCGGCCGCCACCCTGCTCTGCCACGGCCGACGGGACGCGAACTCCTTCTCAACTGACAGTGCAGATGCGTACCACCCAACCTTCCTCGTGGCTGCCCAGGTGTCAGCCGCCACTTTCTTCCGCAAGCCATTAAGACTTTATTCCAAGCCTGAAAAAATAAAATGATCGCATATTTGCGATCCTTGGGTCGAGGTCTCTGTGTCCGTATGTCGCGCTCAACAAATCTAGGTGTTTCCAGCCTCAATAAATATTTGGTGTCGAAGAACACATGAAGAACTCATGAAGAATCAAGGATAAAAGTCAAGGTATATGTGTGGGATAATGGCCATGTTAGTTTGGCCATCGTCATTGTGAAACCAGATTATGAAGAATCGATAAATAACTTCAAACATATAAAAAAAACCCCTTCCTCGTGAACAATGGAGAAATGCCCGCAGTTGAGGAAGTGGGTCAGTGTTCGCCATTCCTATAACAGCCACCAATGACATCACTTGATCATCGACCCTCATTCGGGGTTTTGGTGTCGATCACCACCACTCGCCTGAACCGGCTCCGTCTTCCAAGGGCTCGATGTCGCGACACTCCTTCAGCATTTCATTGTTAGGCGAAGCTGTGCTGAGACCTCTCCCCAAGCTCCATATAAATAGAAGAGGTGGTGTCTAATGATGTTGGTAATTAATGGGAGTATAATTTTTAGGAATATTCCCAAATTCTCCAACAAAGAAGTTACATTGATGGGTCAAGCCATTTAATGGCTTCACACATTGTTGGTCCCACCACAGTTTGGCCGTTGGAGGATAAGATAGAAACAAAAATAAAATAATAAAATAATTTTATTTTCTTTCTTCAAAAAGTCCCAAAACCTAAATTTCTCACCCGACCTACTACGGTCAATGTAAAGCCTCCCTTAAGCAAAGCCTAGTGCTACGGATTCAACGGTGCCCTCAGAGTTTTAATCTGAACACTGGTTCAAAAGTTAGAAAATGTCGCTCGCACATTTACTGAACGTACCTGAAAAAAAGTTCAGAAAATTATTAACAGTCATCCTTGACCTGTGTTGGTCGAGGTTATTCTCTTCCTAAGTGAACTACGCCCCAAATAACCCAACAGTACTCTGGGATTTTAAATCCGAGTTACCGTTTAGAAGTTATGGATTTTATAATAAAATAATTTTCACTTAATTATTTTATTTACGGCCAAAAACTAACTTTTTCCGATGGCACGTGCCGACCAAAGTTAGTATCTCTCTAAATAAATCATACCCTCACGAGTTCATCAGTGGTCCTTTATTTTCGATCCGATCTACCATTTTTGAATTATAATAATTTAAAAAATAAAATGATTTATTTAATTATTTTATTTACAGTTATCTCATTATTGTGTTTTCTCACAGGAGGCCCACGCCGACTAAACTTAAGTCACGCCTAGGGTAAAACCACCATTCTAAATATAATGGTGCCCTTATATTTATGATTCGGGAAACCATTTAAGATTTATTCCACTTTTTCAGGAAAACTGCTTACACGTGTTATTTAAAGTTTAACAAAACTTTGACGGTTCATTCTAGGCACTTTGGGCCTCAGAATCACGCGTTGTCAGATTTCACAGTCTCAAAATAATTCCATATAATTAAAAAAAATTATACAGAAATTCTGGGACATTAATTTCTCCCCACCTTAGGGCTTTACGTCCCCAAAATCCACAACATAGACTAAGGAAAAAAATGGGGTGTACTGAAGATGAAACTGAGCCTTCTACTCTCATGTGCTCTGCTGAAGGTTCTCGTGCTTCCAGTGAACGTGCACCATAGGTTTCAACCGCCCACGAAGGACCTGATCCTGTTGATCCTCAATCTCTACTGAAACCTCTGTAAATGTTGCCCCATCATCTAATTCCATCTTTCCATGGTTGATAACGTGTTATGGATCATGCACACATCTTTTCAGCTGTGGCACATGGAAAAAAATTATGCACCTGGTACATTTGTGGGGAAAGAGATAGATGGTACTCCACCTCGCCCACTCTGCTGAGAATCTAGAGAGGTCCAATGAACCTCGGAGATAACCTATTGCCTTGGAAAAATCTCCACAAACTTCATCAAGGTGATACCCTTATGAAGACATGGTCTCCCTCCTTCTATCGACATAAGACTTCTGCCGGCTCTGAGCAGTTTTCACTTTCTAACAAGTGAGGCGTCATGATACAAAATCTTCCATAGCTTCCTTAATCCTTGGTCATCAGTACTGATGCCGGAGGTTTTGGTACATCTTCTCCACTCTAGGATGTACCGTTAAAGGGGATGTATGGATATCCCTGAACACCTCCTCCCAAAGCATCACTGGTACCATGGTGCATCCTCTGAAAGAAAATACGTGCTCCCCACCTTTAGAAAATTCTTCAAGAGACCATCTTGAGGATATCTGAGCATGTCGAGCCTCACAATCAACGTCTCAAGTTGTGCCTCTTGAATTCGCTGAATAATTGGGGGATTGATTGTCATAGACTAGAGGTAAGTTTCCCCATCTCTATCCATGAAGGATATCTACAGTGCGACTAGCTATTTTGACACCTCACTCAGCAGCTGCTGACCAAACCTCCTGCTGAGTGTGTCTACTATCACATTCACCTTCCCAGGAGTAAATACTATCTTAAAGTTATCATCTTGGATGAACTTAAGCCATTGCTTCTATCTCAGGTTCAGGTGCTTCTGAGAGAAGATATACCTAAGACTCTCGTGATCATAGTATAATGTTAAACATCTACCCATCAAGTAATGTAGCCACATATTCAAGGTGAAGACCACTGCTACTAAATCTAGGTCTTGGGTAGCATAGTTCTGCTAGTTAGTCTCTATCTCGGATCCTGAAAGCTTTACTGAAACTTCTCCCTCCATAGGAAAGGCTCCCCCTTCTTCGTCAAGCTGACAAGGGTTCCACTACCCTAGAGAATTCTAGTTTAAAACTCTGGTAGTACCCAGCCCAAGCAGAAGTCCCTCTCCCTTCGGGGAGGTAAACCTGTAAACATATTTTGAAAGGATGTCCCCAAACTCTGTCACTTATGCTAAAAACTCAAAACTCCTACTACCACGAGGATAAGGCTGGTCGAATCAAGAGTGATCGACCGCACCCTCCTATACATGAGTTTATCCTGTGCTTCCTGGGTTTCCTTTTTCGCCGACCAAGGAAACCCCCATTCCAACAATGTAGATAAACCAGAACCTTTTTTCCTAATACAGTCAATATGAGTATGAACTGTGGATGCCTAGTCCATACCCAAACTAATTTCGTAAGGCCTCGATGCTGCCACCAAGAGGTTCCAACCGAAACGCTCGCCTAAAGGGTCATATCACACCATCAGCGTAAGTGTGATTATTGAGTCTCCTCCCAAAGGTATCTCCAGATGTGAGGGTCAAGTCAACGGTTTAACCATAAACTCTAGGAATTGGAAAAGATTCGTGGAAGGAAGGAATGATTGGTACCTATGTATATTAATACGATAGCTAGTAGTAGACACAGAACATTCATCAAAACATTCCTAGAGCCCTTAGGTCACACTCCTTGACTGCATGTAGCTACTCCCTTCCTCCGTCCTCCAGCTCCCTGAGCCTAGTGGAGACCACATAGGGGGTTATTGTAACAAGTAGAAATGTACACCACCTCATGATGCTCTCCTAGCTCTGCTTCCATGTCTGCATCCCTATATATTCGTCTATCCATATCACATCCTCTTCCTGAAACATTTTACACACCCAAGTCTCTAAGACTGGTGCCAATTTCCTACTTTCCCACTGCTAACATTCACTGGATGTATTCGATCAGCCAAAGAACATTCAACCAAAAATGTTCTCTCTAGCACCCTAACATAGGTAGGAATGCATAGATGAATAGTTCTGGATCAGATGTCCTTAAACACACCTCATTCGGGATTCCGATCCCTGAAGAACTGATCGTATCATATTCATCGAGTACCAGGAATGGTCGGTACGCCTCAATGAATACTCATCTATCGACATGTCATCCTGCCGAAACTATAAAAGTTCTAGGGAACTCTCATCCACCTCCTCAAGAAAGTCCTTAGAAACCTGTGGGTTGGGCTCACCTTGGAACCTAAGGGGTATCTGATGCTAAAACTCGTGTAAGGCACAAAGCCTGAATGTGTCCTCTACCAGCCTCGTTGGTTGTAACTACTGCCCAATGGGTTGTGATATAGCCAACACACTACCCATAGGTACTATATTGGGCAATGTTCCGCATACCGAAGCCTCATCACTATATGCACCATCCACATGGTCACTCACTGGAAAATACTAGAAGCTAAGATCACCATCTGCTCTACCGGTGTCTCAACTAGGTAGAAAACTCTAGCCATAGCCTCCATCTAGCCCTCAGCTGCCTGAGAATCTGTATCACCTTGAAACCATGAAGGCCACTACCACTGGAACTCATGCAACGTGCTCAGTCAGTGTGCATCCTCTACTGGTGGATCTGGTGGCAATGCTCCTCCAACGGGTAGTGGTGCTGCTGGTACACCACCTGAAGGTGCTAACGCTGTAAGTGGGCCCTGCACTGAGGCCTCGTCGCTCGGTGGGCCATCATCGTGTACTCTCTCAGGAATCCTATCTATCTATCTACGTAGTATAATATTGATAAGGAATAGGTGTGACATGATCAATAAGTTAGACCTGGTGAGCTGACTCCAAGAAAATCAAAAGAATTTTTTTTCAAAAACACACACAATTAGTGTTTTTGTGCGCTTAGTCAGAAATCAGAATTCAGGGTCCTCGTGTATGGATACGTCGGATGCCGCACCAACACCAGACTCCCTAAACTTAAAAGCACACTCATAACACTTAACACTATTGCCAAATAGAAAATATCAAAGTCATAGTTCTTCGGTAGAACCGAACTCCTCTGATACCACTTTGTCATGACCCATCCCCCGGGGCCCGTGCCGTGACTACCCCAAACCCGTCTTCCATAGGCCAAGGGCTAGCGATAAGCACCAAAAGACATATTACCTAAAATGGGAAGGAATTTCCTTTATAAACTGTAAACTCACACAAACCAAGCACACAGCCAGATAAAAGCATAAAGTAAACTATATAGTAAGCAGGGTGTGAATAGAAAGTAAAGAGGCCAGAATACAAGCCCAACTAGAAAGTACAAGAAAAACTGGAAAGTACAAGAAAAACTGAGTACAACTCCTGAAACCATCCACCAAGGATCCTACCTGAAGGTTAGGTATAGCTCTCGAATGATCATCTCTGTGGATCACCTTGTCAAAGGTCCACCTCTGAGTAGTCTCTAGTCCAGGTACCCTCATCCTCAGTCAGCATTGTCTGTCGTCTTCACCAGACACAATAAGGCGCGGGTGTAGCCCGTGCATGGGTGAGTATAACAATACTCAGTAGGGACCCTGAGACCTCCGAAGGTCTCTCAAATCCACAAAGGATAAACCAAAAAAATATAGAAACAACAGTAAACCTTACTTAGGTATATGCCCATAAATATACCTAAGTTATTAGAATATACCCACCTGACACAGGAGGGAAGAATACCACACAGGTAATACCACGAGGGTAGGTGTACCACACATGTATCACCACGAAGCTAGAGTACCACATAGGTACACCATGAAGATATAAGAATAAACTCAATCCAGGTATACAGTTATGAGAAATGGGTTTATGATACTAACCCACACAGAATCGCTATGAAAGCTGATATCCAGTCACATATTCTCTAGGCCTAGGAACAAGTAACGTTCCCAGTCACAACATTGAACACCTCAGCTATTGGAGAAATCCTACTCTATCGAGTACAGTGGTCCTGCCACGTCACACAAAGGCACTTCCCACTAACCTTGGACTGCTGAGGTACTCCTCCTATCGAGTATCATGGGTTTTCCACGTCACACAGAGATGCTTCCCACCGTAGGTATGCCACGTCACATAGAGGTTCTCCCCCTCATGGCCACCTGAGGTACTCCACCTGTCAAGTACCATGGGTATGCCGTGTCACACAAAGGCTCTCCCCACTATGGGTCTATCGCGTCACATAGAGGCACTCCCCACTAGGCTGTCGAGTCACTCTGAGTCGAAAGGTCAGCAGTCGTCAAGTCTCAGCCAGTCGCAAGGTTCTACTCGTAGCGCGCTTTGGAGAACCGTTCCCCAAGACATTGGTCATACCTAAACCGCCCCTAAGTCCCACAAAGAAGCATCCCAATGGTCTGTCACATCATAAGGGACCCAATGCAACAGACAGCGCGTTAATTGGATGCCCGGTCTGTAAGTTATTAGCGTTTCCACTCCGAGGGCCCGGTTGGATTCAGGGTCTGATCCAACACGGACATACTCCAACCATATCCAAAACTCAAGTGGAATATACAAAAAGGACCTCCTTGATCCATGGATTCCGGTGCTGTAGATTGTTCATCAAACGATCGCCCAGTTCTCAAGATATGGCCATAAAGGTGAAATGGGTCTGGATGGGCCAGGGTCCGATCGAACCCGGTCGGACCGACCCGACCCGACCCATCCTGGTCCGACCCTACCTAGTTCAGGTTGCCTCGGTCCGACATGGGTCCAGCCTGGATGGCCTGGGCCTTGGCGAGCCCGACCCGCTATGTCGTGGTTTCGCTCGGCCCGCTGCGGCGCGATCCACTGGGCGGGGCCTACGGTGCGGCTCGTGATCGTGTGGTTTTCCATGTGGTGGGGTCTTCTCTAGTCTCAACCTGGGGGGAGGTGCCCCCCGGTATTCTGAACGGCCCGATGGAAGTTCAGTCGGCCTGCTGGCACATGGGACTGCTCGGCTTGTCGCGGCTGGCCGGAACGGTAGGCCGGTTCTCCTCCCAGCTGTGCGGGCGCGCGCCATTGTCCACCTGCAGCCAGCCGGGGGTCGGCTGCCGTCCGACCTCCTTCTCCGGTGGCACGGATGCACGCCGCCACTTCGCCACATAACCAGACGAATGTCAGCTGCCACCCTGCTCCACCACGGCTGACAGGTAGCAGCCTCCTTCTCAACCGGTGGCACTGATGCGCGCCGCCCCACCTTCCTCACGGTCGGCCAGGTGCCGGCCGCCACTTCCTTCTGCGATCCACTAGGGATTCGTTACAATCTTGAAAAAATAAAACGATCACATATTTGTGATCCTTGGGTCAAGGGATCCGTTTCCATATGTCGCGCTCAGCAAATCTTGGTGTTTCCAGTATTAATAAATATTTGGTGTTGAAGAATGCATGAAGAATCAAGGATAAAAGGAAAGGTATATGCATGGGATGATGGCCATGTTAGTTTGGCCATCGTCATTGTGAAACCAGATTATGAAGAATCGATAAATAAATTCAAATATATAAAAAAACAAACCCCTTCCTCGTGAACGATGGAGAAACACCCGCGATTGAGGAAGTGGGTCGGTGTTCGCCATTCCCGTAATAGCCTCCAATGGTGTCGCTTTATTGTTGATCCTCATTTGGGGTTTCGATGTCGATCACCACCACTCACCGGAACCAGCTCCATCTTCCAAGGGATCGATGTCGTGGCACTCCTTTAGCATTTTTTTCTTGGCGAATCTGTACCGACACCTCTCTCTAAGCTCCATATAAATAGGAGAGGGGGGTGTCTAACGGTGTCAGAAATTAATGGGAGTACATTTATTAAGATGCTTCCCAAATTCTCCAATAAATAAGTTACTAGGATTGATAGGTCAAGCCATTTAATGGCTTGACACATCATTGGTCCCACCACAGTTTGTGCATTGGAGATAAGATAGAAACAAAAATAAAATTATAAAATTATTTTATTTTCTTTCCTTAAAAAGTCCCAAAACCTAACTTTCTCACCCGACCTACTACGGTCAAAGTAAATCCTCCTTTAAGCAAATCTAGACGCTACGGATTCAATGGTGCCCTCAGATTTTTAATCCGAGCACTGGTTCAAAATTTGGAAAACTCCGATTGCGCATTAACTGAATGTACCCAAAAAAAAGTTCAAAAAATTATTAACAGTCACCATCAACCAGTGTTGGTCAAGATTAGGCTCTTCATAAGTGAAACATTCCCCAACGAACCCAAAGGTACTCTCATATTTCAAATCTGAGTTAGTGTTTAGAAGTTATGGATTTTATAATAAAATAATTTTCACTTAATTATTTTATTTATGACCAAAAACTAACTTTCACTGGTGGCCAATGCCAGCCAAAGTTAGTATCTTCCTAAATAAACCATACCCTCAAAAGTTCAGTGGTGGTATCAGATTTTCAATCTAATCTACTGTTTGTGAGTTATAAACATTTTAAAAATAAAATAATTTATTTAATTATTTTATTTGCATTTATTTCATTATCGGGTTTTCTCACTGGAGGCATGTGCCGATTAAACATAAGTTGCACCTAGGGTAAACCTTCCATTTTGAACATAACAGTGCCCTAAGATTTCTGATCTAAGAAACTGTTTAAGAGTTATTCTACTTTTTCAAGAAAACTATTTACACACATTATTTAAAGTTTAACAAACCTTCAATGGTTCATTTCGGGAACTCCGGGCCTCGGAATCATACACCTTCAGATTTCAAGGTCTCAAAATAATTCTATATAATTAAAAAATTATATGGAAATTCTGAGACATTATAGTCTCAGTAAGGAAAAACGAATACCAAAAGCTATCATGTTATGAATAATATGGTAGGAATAAATAAGAGTAAAATAATTCCATATAAATGAACACGTGATAATGAAATAAATCTATGGATAACATAACAATATAAAAAATCACAAGGATAATAATAACTAAATTAACAGTGATGGAATGCATAATGTTGAACATCATGATCTTTATAGTCATGTCCTCAGTCAATACATTATTCTTTCTATCATGGTCACAACCAAGAAATCATGCTTTAATTGGGTAGAAATACACCAAATATCCAAAACATTTGTATCATGATACCAACCAATGCTTCTAGGGGATATATAATATCGATCCCTGCCTATCACTTTTTTTAAGTCCAATACATTCACTATATGAATGATATGAATATCAATAAAATTCATAATCAACTTTCCATATAAATTGATAAATATCTTTATTGAGATACAAACATATGAAATGTCGATACTTTACCCCATGTTAATAAAGGGATAACATGATCACAACCCATCCAGAGAAAGAAAGTGGATAGTTAAACAATACATAATCAACTTTTTTGTGTAATCAATAAACATCAATATCGGAATAACAAATACACTAATTTTAAATATTTACCCCATCAATAAATAGATTATAATTTATGTAAAAATCCATAAAACTAACATTGTATATATAAGGAGGTATACATAAAGGAAAATAACTCCAACAATAAATCAATTTATGGAATCTAGGTTAATACCATTCAATTGAAAGAATAAAATATAGTGTTCATTGGGGAAAGGAATTGGAAGAAAAATCATTCCTATAAGAGAGGATTATTTAGAAATAAAAAGGATGTTATAGATCATTTATTTGATAAAAAATAACAATAAAAAAGCTACTCGAAGAAAAAAGGTTGATGGTATCATTTGAAAATATCCTTGATCAAGAATAATATATATCAAATAACAATGAGTTGGATGAAAAATAATTTATAGACATTTCAAAAAACCACTTTGAAAATAAGAAATATCATTGATTTGTTTAAATAATTATAAAATAAATACTTTAGAAAACTAAGAGAAAAAATAATTTCTTTTATAAACCAAGAAAATGAAGAGAGAAAGATTTATATAAAATGAAAAAAAATATAGAGAAATGTGTTCACATGGAAAATGTAAAAAAATATATTCTTTTAACATTTTGATGAAAACAAACCATAAATAAAATGATAAAATTTTCATTAAAACATTTAAAAAATATAATTTAGAATAAAATGATCTTAATAAATTATTAAGACATAGATTAGGACATTCACAAAAGTATATAATGAATATAGACATGGAAAAAAGAGAGGTTCTTGACCAAAAAGAAAAGGTATGGTCAATTTTTTTACAATGGTTAAATAATGATCCAAGAGGGAAAATGAAATGGAGAATAAAATTAAATTCCCAATAATGTACAGAGTAGAATAAAATTATAGGGGTTTTATATAGAATAATATACAAATTCCCCATATAGATTATCATTTAATAAAAATCTATATTTAAAAATGATATTAGAAAAAAATACTCACGGTATTTGTGACGTAATAATCAAAAGATCTTAAGAGGGAGATCATGAAATGGTAGTTAAAATTGTTAGGTTAGGGTTCTTATAATGAAGAATAAGACACAAGAGGGGGGGGGGTGAATTCTCTACTTTAAAAACTTTGATGAATTCTGAACACCTCTCTTAATATGCGGTGAACCTTTCCTTCGCTCAAAAATGAGAAAGCAATAGAAATAAATAAAGTAAATGAACATAGTGATGTATAGTGGATCATCACACAAAGATCCCTTAGTCTACTCTAGTAATTCTCAACTCCATGAGCTTGATGATTTTCACTAGTTGGTCCACTTATCATAATACATTTAAATACATTACTAAGTGTAGGTAGTTGATACCTTACAAACAAGACTTTTTAAATCCTTCTAGTTCTTTTATAGGGCACTATAAATCCATATCTTAGTGTAAGAATATGAAACTTAACCACAACTGAGTATGAATAGTTGAAAATCCATCAAATCAATAGATTTTTATTATGTTGTAAAAATAGTTTGAACTGCACAATCATAGTATCAAGTAAAAAATGTATTCTAATCTTAAATAATGCACAACATAAAATAGATCTTCAACTCTGCATAGGCTTGATAGCAGCAAAGAACACACAAAATATATGTTTAAATATGTATGTTTCTAAAATTTATCTCCACTAAATACTTCATCATTCTTGCAAAAGAATATGTAACAATAATGTTCATTAGCAATGATAGTAACATCAGTAAATCAATCAGATAAATCAAAACATGTATGTATCCAAAGTATTGCTCTAAAGGCAATAATACACAGTTATCCTTATGTATATATCCTCTTTATATTTTTCTATATGTATATCTCTATGTGTATGACAACATTTATAAATATTCTAATTAAGAGAATATTGATATTTTTATAGTAGGCCGAACAACTCAAGGTCAAACCAACTCTAGAAATATCACATAATAAATCGTTAATATTTGAATTCAAAATCATATAAGAGAATCGTAACTTACCATAAGAATATAAACAATTTACTCCATGTAATTAAAGTTTTTAAAACAATCATAATGAGCCTCTAAATCGGCCATATAATAAATTTTAAATGATATTTACTTCCATCAAGATCGTTGCATAAATCTTAGAAAATATCATGAATTTAAAACTTTGTCATTGAATAGTCAAACGTAGGGTTACTTCATGTAATGAAAAAAATACCAAACATAGGATTGAAAACATAAAGTTGATCACAAAAGTAGGGTTGATGTACCATACATTTGTTTCTTTAAATGTAGGGTTTCTTACTTATGTAGGGTTTATTATCCATACATTCCGATTTTCTAAAATGTAAGGTTCCATCCAAACGTAGGGTTAATGAACCATACTTTTCCGATACCATAGGGTTCCTAATCCATACATGTTGTTTCAAACATAGGGTTTCATCCTTATGTTATGATTATCAATATAGAGTATGAATATTGTTTCCAGAATACATTAGAACATATTCCAAATACTTTATCAAATATTCCTCATGAATCAATGACTTGAAAATAATTCCAGAATTAATATTCTGATGAATAATAATTTCCTGAAAGTCACTTAAAGTAAATTCAATAGTAACATAAATGTGGGATTTTGTGAACATCAAAACTAAAAAGAAATTACTGAAATTGTTGAATCAACATATTCTCAACAATCTCTCCCTTTGTGATGATCACAAAACACATGAAAAAAAGATATAACTTTTAAAATAAATTTCTTCCTCTTTAGAAAAGAAACTTATCCCCCATTTATACAAATTAAGATATGTCCTTATATAATTTTTTTACAGAAAACGTTTCCTCATGTAGATAAAAATTTAAAAATGAACTATGAATATATTATAAACTTCTCCCCCTTATAACAAAAAATAAATGCTAGATAAATATGTAGATATAAACTATAAACTTCTCCAACATCTTTAAAAGTAAACTATTAATATACTAAAAACTTCTCCCCCTTTTGTGACATCAAAAATAATATATTAGTAAAATTAATTCCCACTAAATTTATGTTTTCATAAATATGTAGAAATTTAAACTTTTATTATAATAAAACAATTATTTTCTTTAGACTCCCCCTAAATCATAGCATACAGGAAAATAAAATTTTTTCACAAGTAAAAACCAAATTTGTTACTTTAAATAATAAAATAATTTTGTAATATATGTAAATATCAAGTTCATGCATATATAAGAATAATAATAAAAACTAAAAAGAAATTACGAATCAAATCATAGAACTATTTTAGTAAATAATACAAATATCATTTAAACAGAAAATAATATTGAATAGTTAACAAGTAGACTATTTTCATGAACTTCCCAAACTTATAACTTTTTATTTAAATTATATAAATCTCTTGGAAATTCTTCTAATCTATTTTGAACATCTGTTGTTCATTAATTTGAAGAGGACGAACTTTGTTCAAGAAGAAATAACTTTATATTTTGAATATCGATCTTAGTAACATCTCCATTTTTTAGCATTTCAAAATGACTTAGCATTTTTATTATGAATGCTTAAAGTATGATTTTGAGATTAAATTATCCTTCATATTCTGATATTCCTTTTATAATTAATCAAAAACCATATTTGGTAAAGATTCATTTTGTAGATCATCATACAAATTTCTAGATGCATCTAAAGAAGATTTTAGTTTCACTATTTCTTCATTCAAGATATTAAATTTAAATAGAATAATTTTATAAGTTACTTGAGATGGATAAACATCTGGTACTTCCTCATAATGAACTTATTTATTTATTTCAAAAAACTTGTTAAATGAATCTTTAACATATGAAACTAATTTTTCTTCTAAAAAATTAAAAGGATCACCTTTTGTCATTTTATAAGAATGATTTGCATCTGAACCTGTATAGCTTGATCATCTCATTTCTTAAAGTTATGATTTTACAAAAGTTTCCAAACAAGATATTTCGAATAAGAATATGAATAAATAAAATTTTATGAAGAAGAATATGATACATTCTTTTCTAACATACTCATATGACACATCATATTTCTTAGCCAAAATATATAGAATAATCATCAAAGATTTTAACTTATGAAGAGACATATTATGTAAGAAAGATGTTGAGGTTTCATAATAAAATGAAATACTGAATAATAATATTTTCAAAATGTTTTAAAAAAACATAATATTTTCATAATACTATAGTTTCTAAAATTTTTTGATATAAGGTTTACAAATATTTAAATATATTATGACTTAACTTTAATGAAAAAAATGTTTTTATCAAAAATTTTGAGAAATATGTTTCTCCCTTTGTATATAAATAGTTAATATACTAGAATTATATAAATATAAAAACAAAATACTTCCTAAATTAGTTTTTTCAATACTAGGGATTTTAATAATGAACTATTTCAAAGTTGTTCACTATTTCTATATAAACTTTCATCGATCAAACACTCAAAAATTTAACAATACATATTTAGTGGTATAATCCTGAAAAATATCAAACAAAGTACTTTTTGGAACCCATATGATTTTGGGTTCAATAAGTTTAGTTATTAAACTTCCCAGTAACCAAACTTGTTTAGTTTGAGTAGAAATTCTACTATTTAGTTCAAACAATTCTTTTTAACAATAAGAATTTTTAAAACCAAATATTTGAGGTTCTTTAAAACTAAAATCATTATCATAATGACGATTAATATAGTAATAAAAAAATCTAATAGTAGACATGTTTTTACTATTTAAACCATGAATAAAATAATTCTTATATAATTTTGGTTTCTCACCATCGAAACCTATTTCAAGTTTTTCTTTTTGAATTTTATTTATCCAAATAATTTGATTTAAATATTTTTATCCTTTGATCATCATACTTGAATCTTGTTTTAATCCATTAATTCTTCAATATTAATATCATATAAACCATAAGAAATTTTAGAATAATTTGATTCTAAATCTTTAATTTGTTTTGATAAATTTTCTTTATCTAATAAAACAGTATCATAAGATTTTATGTTTTTTATATGAGCTTTATTCAAGGATTCATATTTATCTTATAGCATAAATAAATACCTATTTAATTCATCATAATACTATTTTTCACCACTAGAATTTCGAGAGTAAGAATATTGTACCTCAGTATCAGAATGATCCATAAGACATACCAATTTTATTTTATGATTAGCCTTAGAATCTATAGAAGATTCATCATGTGAACTAGAAGTATTACTATAGTTAGATTTTTCAATTTTATTTCCATTTATCTTGCAATCATATTTTATTTTTGATTTAAGTAAAGGATTTTTATCCGTTATATGAACCTTTTTATTTCACTCATAGAATCTATTTTTTCCAGTCCCTTTATTTTTCTTTCTGTACAGCTTTTCAAATTTCTCAGCATGATATATTAAATATTTATCCAAGTTTGTATGACATGAATCAGATGATTCATCCATAGTAATTTTTAGGGAAGTTTCTTTACGTAAATTATGATTTTCAGCTTCATCATGCATCTAAGTTTTATACAACATTAAATTTCCAATCAATTCCTTCATGACTAAATTTTTCACTGGTGTATATTGACGTATATCTTTGGATATTCCATTCCACTTTGATGGTTGTAATCTAAGTAATTTTAGTTCTTGTTCTTATTGTGAAATTGAATATCCTAAAGTTGAAATATTGTTGACAATCTCTATCAATATTCTTTTCATTTGAGTGATAGGTTCATCCTCATTCATTATAAATGTATAAAACTTTAGTTATCTGATATTTTCAGTTCCTTGATAGGAAATAGTAATAGTCTACCACATTTCATATAAATTAGGACATTGTGATACTCGGTTGAATTAATTAGTTCCTAAACCACATAAAATATCATTCAAAGCTTTGTAATTGAGATTATATTCTCTTTCTTGATTGTCACTCCAAGATTTCAGTTACACTTCAGGAATATCATAAGGCTTAACAAACTTTAAATAGACCCTTATTCCTTGATTTTTTAAATAAATGATCATATGAGATCTCCGTCATCCATAATTATCACCATTAAAATAAGGATCATGAATCATTGACATACATTCTTTAGAATTATCCTTTTCAAGATGTCTTCATTTGAATATTTAACTCAGGATTTTTATAGCCAGTAAAATATTTAATAGATCCTATTGATACAACTTGTTGATATCAGATATGAAAATAATTTTTAAGAAGAAAACATACCAGTAGAGTACTACCTTTGATACCAGTTGTTAGGTTGGGGTGTTTATAAAGAAGTCAAATACAAGAGAGGGGGGTAAATTGTTCACTTAAAAAACTTTGATTAATTCTGAACACCTCTCTTGATATGCATAAAACCTTTTATTCTCTAAAAAATGAGAAATCAATGGAAATAAATAAAGTAAATGAACATAACTATGAATAGTGGTTTAGGTCACAAATATCGCTAAGTCTACTCCACCAATTCTCAACTCCATGAGCTTGATGATTTTTACTAGAAGTTCCTCTTATCCTAATACCTTTAAAACCATAATTGAGTGCAATTAGTTTACACCTTACAAACAAGAATTTTTGAAGCCTTCTGGTTCTTTTATCAGGAACCATAAATACACAGGTTAGTGCAAGAAGATAACACTTAACCAAAATTGAGTATGGATAGTTGAAACTACAACAAATCAATAGAGTTTGATTATTTTGTAAAAATAGGATGAACTTAACAGTCATAGTAGAAAATGAAAAATGTATTTTTATATTCAATTATTCACAATAGAAAATAGATCTTGAACGTTTCATAGGCTTGATAGTAGAAAATAACACACCAGATAGGTTTTTAAACATGTATGTTTCTAAAGTGTATCTCCACTAAATACTTCTTCGTGCTTGGATAAGAAGATATAACAATAAAGTGAAGTAGAAACGATAGAAACAATAATGAATCAATAAGATAGATCAAAAAATGTATGTATCCAACATGTAGCTCTCAAGGCAATAATACAAAAAATTCCTTATGTATATCTCCTCTATATATTTTTCTATAGGTCTATCTCTATGTGTATGCATGCATTAATATATATTCTGATGAAGTGTGTCTTGATATTTATATAGTAGGTAGAACCGCTCTAGGTCAAACCAACTCCAAAAATATAGCATAATAAATCATGAATATTTGAATTCAAAATCATTCAAGAGTGTCGTAACTGCCCATAATCTTAGAAATGATTTACTCCATTGAATATGATCTTTCAAAAAAAATCATAATGAGCCTTTGAATCGGTTGTATAATAGCTTTAAAATGATCTGTACTTCCATCAATACCATTTCATAAATATTAGATAATATCATGGATTTAAAAATATGTCATTGAATAGTCCAATGTAGGGTTCCTTCAAGTAATGAAAAAAATACCAAACATAGGGTTGATCACAAAATTAGGGTTGATGTACCATATGTTTGTTTCATCAAACGTAGGGTTTCTTAAATATTTTGGGTTGATTATATATGAATTTACATTTTCTCAAATGTAAGGTTCTATTCAAATATAGGATTGATGAACCATACTTTCTCGATAGTTTAGGGTTCCTGATCCATACACGCTATTTCAAACGTAGTGTTTCATCCTTACGTTACGCTTATCAACATAGTGTATGAACAATGTTTCTAGAATACGTTAAAAAACATTATGAATACTTTATCAAATATTTCTTGCTAATCAATGACATTAATATAATTCCAGAATAAATATTCTGATGAATAATAAATTTTTGAAATCCACTTAAAGTAAATTCATTATTAACATAAATGTGGGCGTTTGTGAACATCAAAAACAAAAATAAATTATCGAAATTGTTGAATCTACATATTCTCAACAAAAACATTATGAAATGGAATAAATTTTCATAAATTAAATTAATAGGTTATTGAATACACTATACAAAATAATTTATGGTGTGAAATATCAAACATGACTCATGATATTAAAAATGAGATAATGAAACCCTTACAACCTTAGATTCTTTTGAGTCAAAATACCATAAAGGATATGATTTCAAATGAAAAATGAAATAAAATTAACAATTAGAGGATGATGATAAAAAAATATTAAAGGGGAATTAGAAACACTATTCCAAATAGAACATGGTTTGTAATAAGGAATATGTCTCAAGGGGTGAAAATTTGAGACAAGAATCCCTTACCTTAATTACTGACTTCCACTAAAGAGCTTGAATCTTTTGTATAGAAACAATATAAATCATAATAACATATTTTAGATTATTATTCATATATATAAAATTTTATAAACTTCATTTCCAATTATTCTCTATGTTTATTCTAGTTAGTTATTATCAATTTTCAAAATCAGGTGTGAGTAATATTGATCATTTTGAGCTAGTTTCATAATAATAGTGTTGTTCTTCATTATTCTCCAAAATTTCATCATTCTAAGATCATAAAAGTTACTATAATTTCTATTTTATAATTATCTATAATGTTGAAGTTTTATTCAATGTGATTCTTTATTATAACCCTTAAAGATGAAATTGGTGATGAGAAAGTTTTAGTGATTTTGCACGAATGAATGTTGGTATCTTAATTAAGGAGTCTAAAATTAATGTTTCCATTATAGAACTAATATAAAATATTGATTATATTATTTATAACACATATTAATAGTAATTATATTCTCATATCCATCCATGATATTATTATATATCATGGTTCAAGTAGGTTGTTAGACCAACCGAAACATGATTATACCATAATTAATGGATGATTATGATTATAAAAGTGGTTTATTTTTTGTAATAATGTAATCATTAAAGATTAATAATTATATTTTTTTGATACTTTTAAGGTTTTGAATCATATTTTAATAGGTTTTAATAAATAATAAATAATCTAGATTAAAAATTAGATATGCTACTTCATGGAGGTGGTATTCTACACAATGTACAGTTAGAGTTTTCTTTTCTCAAAGAACAAGATAAAAATAAGGTGGATTATAATTTTTCACTTAATGATAATAATATTATTATATTTGTAACATTTATTCTTTAATTTCACCCTTATAACTATCAAATAGGTTTATTGTCAAAAAACGGAAGTCTTCGCTTCATGGAGGTAGTAGCCTACACAACACATGAATGAGAGTTTCTTTTTTCTTAATATAAAATGAGAAAGGTTGTCAGTATTTATTATATTATAATAATAAATTTAATTATAAAAACAATATTTACTTCATTATATAGTGAATCAAAAAACATATATTTTTTAAAGTAAGAAATTTAAGGAAAGAAATTAGAAAAAAAGTACTCATGTGGAGGACTTGGGCTTTCCGTTGGAAAACTCTTTTTAAATAGAGGTTTTAATAAAATATGGTGTGGAAATAGTGTTAAATAAAGGGAAGATTATTCTATTAGAAGTAAAAATTGTAATGTTTTAAGTGGAAACCGAATTCATTGGGTGGAATTGAAGGGGTACTGAGAGGCCCCTTATATAAGGGATGAGAATGAAATTTTTGTAAATATTTCAACTTAATATAAAGATATCACATGTTTCAAATATTTAGAAGACTCCAAAATAGTAAATAATATAGTGGGGATGGGATAATATTGATAATCTCTCAACCATTTATTTTCACACATGTTTTTAAGTCATTTAATCTTATAAATTTCACTTTTACTTTTTTATCTTTACTGTGATAACTAATTTTTACATAAGTAATTTACTTTTGATGGCTAAAATTAAAATATAAATCATTAAATATTTTTTATCTAATGACTCCATATGTAAAATAAACTTTATCAGATAATTTTTTTATATCAATGTAATATTACTTTTAACATTAGTGCATGTAGTATATAAAACCCAGTTTTTAGAGAATGTATATTTTAAAGATTAAAATTTATTTATAGGATATAATTATTAAATTATTTTATTTTTTTGTTATAAATTGGTTTATTATAAAAAAATAAATGTTGTGTGGCTTTAAAAGAAATCTGAATACTAATATTTACCAAAAAACTCTTTAATTAATAGTAAATACCAAAATAGTTTTTTATTAATAAATATTACTTAAGTTAATAAAAGGTCAAACATAGGTTTTATAAATACATAATAGTATTAACTATTATTATTATTATTTCCTATAAATTACTTATAATATTTTGTGTAAACATATTACTTGTATCAATAGTATATTCTATCCATAATATATTTACCGCCCTAAAATAAAACGCATAAAAGAATATCTTAAAAGGGTTACATTTTAAAGAATAAATCAGTCTTATTAGTTATTCAGCTCCACTAATTGAATTTTATCAATGAATTGGTATTATTAATGACCTTTTTTTATTTATGCATATATTTTATATTTTTTTCTCTATTTTTACCCTCTAATTCTACGACTTCATCTTAATGGTTATATAACGTTCCTCAGTTCATTTTGGTTTGGTGTTGAATATAAAACAATCTATTTAACACATTAGGTCTAAAAGGGAAATATATAATTTAATTCTCATATTGTAACATCAGGGGAGTTCTTTAATGATGTTTCCAACTCAATTTTATCAATGATTTCAGTCTGCACATTTAAATTAGATGTGTCACTAACAGTATTGAGTAAATCATTAAAATAACTTTCATCAACTTCTTATAACTGTTTAACATATGAAAAAATTCTAGATTATGTTAAATTTAATAAGTAGATTCATCTGAGAAATAAAGTGTCTCTAGAGATTCTCTTAAATGATTGATTTCCGCAAAAATTTAAATTTATTCTTTTGAACAATTGGTAATCTTAAAATAGTTCAATTTAAATATATTTTTCACATCATGGGGGTATTTCATTGAATCAAGAATGTTAAAGTTCATTGTTTATCCTCCCAAATTCACTTAAAGGGTTCCATCATCAACATTTATTATTTTTTTGGTGGTTTAAATAAATTTCCTACATAAGGTGATAAGAGAGTTAAATTCACCTCTATCTTCCTCCATGTTCATAATATATAAGTCATTATGGAATAAAAATCCTTATATTCTTACTAGAACATATTTTAAAACTCCAATAGGATTGGAGGTTCTTCAATTATCAAGTTATAAATCCATTCAGGTGAATTTTATCTCACCTATCTACTGGAAAGAATAAATAGAATAAGGATTTAAATTAATTGATGATCGCAAATCACATAATGAACTTGAAAAGGTGATTTATCATATACTAAAAGGGATAGTTAATATACTTGTATCTTGTAATTTCCTAGGTATTTGCTGGGTAAAAAGTTCAGATATATTTCTATCAAAAATTTACCTCTTCATGTACTAATAATCACAAATTCCTAGTTCACATGTCTGATGAATTTTATATATAGTTGTATTTTTCAAATGGAATCCAATAAGGGTACAATGATCTCCACTCTTTTACATATCTCTAAGATATCTTGTTGTAATGATTCTTCATTGGATTTCATGGGTGGTTTTATCCTTGTAGGGAAGGAAGATGGTGGATGATTTGTATCTTCCATAATAGATTTTTCCTTATCTTTATTCACTAAGGGTATTTCCATAGTTTCTTCTTCTTAAGGAATATTTTCTAGGATAAATTCTTCAAGTTCAGTGTGTTTTCTACTTCATGATTCAACTTGAGATAAGGATTATTCATTGTTTCTAACCTTCTTTACACTCTATAATGAAATATGAATAATATTACCTTTGGTATTTTGTATTTATTGATCAAGAGGTTTAACTAAAACATGATTTTTCAAGTCATTGATGGAAGACATAACCTGGCTTGAATGTCCTTATAGATCCTCCAATGTAAATTTGTGAGTGATGAGAGTATTTTTTTAGTAGTGTGAGACTCCACATATTGTTTCAGTAAGTCATTCATCGAATTCTCTTGATTATTTCACTTTTTTAACTTATATATGGATGATAACTACTCCTTTGAAAGGTTGGTTTCTAGAAATATTGTAACGCCCCGACCCCAGCTACCCAGAGTCGGTGCATTATTACACAACATTGGCATGATCACAAGAAAGATCAAATCCCGAAAGACCGATTGGTTTAGTAGCCTTGGAAACACTAGATATAATCATAAAGTTTTACATTACATTTCAAAGTGAAAAACTACTACAACAACAAAGTCTTCATATCCACACTATTAACCCCTCATAATATCCCTACAAGTCATTCATAATTTACTTCTTCACTACCTGGGAAAAATAAAACATAGAAAAGGGGTGAGCTCAAATACCCAGTAAGGATAACAATATAGCGGAACATTCAAAATAAGCATAAACATTTAAGGCAATGAATTACTAAAACAAAAGCCCTTTAAAATTGAACTTCAACATAGTATGGCAAAAGTAAAATGAAATAATGCCATTTACTTGTTCACATGGATATTCTACTAATCGAATAATCACATGCAATATCAATAACCACTTTCATAATGTTGGAATGCATAATGCTAAACGTTAATTTCTTTGTCTAGGCCTCATCCCAAGACCTAGGGGTTACTTCTAACCGGAACCCAACCCGGAGTGCCTCTAATAACCGGACACCAACCCGGAGTGCCTCTAATAACCGGACAGCAACCCGGAGTGCCTCTAATAACCGGACACCAACCCGGAGTGCCTCTAATAACCGGACACCAACCCGGAGGGCATACTTTTACCAGTCCCTAACCTGGAGGGCTTACTTTAACCAGTCCCCAACCTGGAGGGCTTACTTTTACCAGTCCCCAACCTGGAGGGCTTACTTTTACCGGTCCCCAACCCGGAACATACTTGTTTAGCACATTCATCTGAAGAAAAGTTTGAAATATAACATAAACATTCGGATTAAAACTAGCATACGAAATGTCAATAATTTCACCATAAACTATGAATGGTATAAAAATAGCACATCCACAGTCAAACATATCACAAAACCTTCAATTCAATATAGAATTTTTGTATCATAATAAATCAACTTCAAATAATCTTAAAATCCATCAAAGGATGTTGACATAGATGAAATCAAAATTCTTTTTAAAGAAGTATCTCCTTTTATTTTGAAATCATTTAAGATCCATATAAAATAAAACATTTTCTTTGAAAATATTCTTATAAGCTTGTATGTAAAGCTTCGACGATTTTATAACGGCGGAAAATAACCGCACCCGCCGTATAAGTTAAAAAAACATTCTTACCTCAATTCTGTCGAAAAGGTTAAAAAGAACATTGTTTTGAAAACGACGGAAAGATTCCTTTATAAACCTCTTATAAAAAGTCAAACAAGGGTATAAATGACTTTAACCCATATTCTTGTAAATAGTAAAAATGTTTTGAAATACATTTCGAAGAAACATGGATGTGGATGATAACGAGATCCCAGTAGATTATTACGTATAAACAACCTCGGATAAAGAAGAGATTGTGAAATAACCCTTACCTTGTACTTTTCCTTGGTTGGGGTAGGTTAACCTCCTGTATAATGGTGAAATAATTGTTATTAAATTATACAAGAATCATATACATTAATATGATATCATATATGATCTTTTAACATTGCTTTATTAATAATATCTTAGTATTATCGTCGTTTCGGGTGATAATCGATTCGTTCTTCTTAAATGTTTGGTTGTGTAAGACATGTTTGTAATGGATAGATTATATCTTATTCATCATCAGAATGATATTAAAATTATTTTTAACCCTAAAATGAGAATAAGACTTGAATGGATACGATGGAGAATGAATCTCATCGCGTTCGTGGAGACGGTAGTCCGTACGTACGCACGAGCGACAATATCATTCTTTTGATATTAAAATAATATATAAATGAATGGTATATCATATATACAGAATCATTAACATGTTATATTTATTATTTACATGAGTTACACATCATTATTATACCCATCCAAATAATATTATATTGAATAACAATTACACCACGACGTGGAGACGGTAAGCCGTACGTACGCACGTATGGTGACATGTTATTCAAAGGGTGGATAGAATACTGAATATGATTGTACCATATTTATAATAACATCACAGTATATGTGAGATACTGGAGTTATTATTTCAGAATGGTAAGAACAAAGGAAGAAGAAGTGGAAGAAGAAATGAACTTAGAAAAGGGTGGTGAAATCATTACCTCTTCTTCGGGTTCTTCCTTTTGATTTGATCAAAAGGGCTCCATAGGTTGGCTTTCTGATCAAAATAAGGCCTCTAGGTTGAAGTGAGGGATGTTGGGAGAGTATTTGGGCAGAGTTTGGCCGAACCAAAAGGCTTGAGAGGTGTGAAGAAATGAGAAGGAGGAGTGCCCTTTTATAAGAGGGGTGAGGGGCACCTTTGGAAAAGCTAGAAATATTAATTTATAATAAATTCATATTCGGTTTCTAATGGCTCCAAAATTGACTATTCAAAGGTTAAGGTGGGGATAGGTCTAAAACAACTCAACCAATAGAATTTAGACAGGTTTGGGTACTTATATTAACCTTATCTTTAAGTATTAACTCTAAGTTAATTAGTTTCACTTTTACAATGTCTCTTTGTATTTTTATATTATATGGTTAATAGACTTACCATATACATACAAGCGACCCCCAAGTGGTCCATTAATGATTAACCTATCATAATATAAGTCTCTTGGCCGAACCTTAGATTTTTAGGAATTTAATATCAATTAATAATATAATATTTGTTTTAAGAACTCTTTTATGTCAATTTTGACACTATTCAATAGTTGATTTTTGTGAAACTCATAACAGATTGATTACTTCAAAAAAAGTCAATTAAATCAATCCTAATATATCATATTATCCTAGAAAATTAGTGTAATTCATTAAAAGTTTCATATTATATTTATTTGGGTATTTATAATATTAATTATGTTAATTGTTTACTATTTTAGTAATTACTGCATCATCATTGTGTCATAAATAAAATAAATTATTTAATGTCTAAAAATTATAAATAAAATATAATTATGTAGGAAATCCTTTTAGCTTTCTAATGAATATTTACAATCGAAAATCCAACATGTATAACCCTATGTAAAAATTGTTCTTCTAAAAGATATATGCTTGTGTCATTTTTGTATTCATTTTAACTTAATTAAAATAAAGTGTCATTATCACTTACAAGTGGATCCATGGGGTCCCAAAATTGACACAAAGATGCCCATGGTCGACCATGTATCAACCAATAGGGTTAAGACACGTTTTAGGGTAATTTTGTATTATTATAATATTATTTGTTTTTAACCCTTATTTACCGGATTTACCCTTTAACCATGGTAAATAAAATATTTACCGCAGTAATTATTCAAAATGTGTAAAAATAAAAGTTACCTATTTACACAATTTGAACATCCTGATTCCAAATATGGAATCCATTTTCCTAAATTCAAAACACAGAAGTGGCAGAAATTAATTTAAAATTAATTCCCGCTGTCAAAACAAAAATCGTGTTTTTAAGATATAATAACTATCAAAAGATTGACACTTGTTTATGTTCGGTTTAATTGTAAAATTATGTCCAATGACCAACATTATATTAAATGGTAAAAATATATTCTAAATATACTTTAAAACCACTCAAATTCATAATTTATCACTATTAATTATTTTGATTAAAAAAGTTGTTTTTAATTAAAATTTAGTAATTTTCACTATTCATCAAAATATGAAAGTTATCCGAAAAGTACCAAAATTTCACCTTAGGCAAAATTCGATATTCCGAATCCAAAAATGAAGTCCATTTTAAAATATAAAATATATATAATTTCAAAATTTATGTATTACTATTCATAACGGCTAGTTTGATCGGTTGTGGTGTGTGTTAAAACTCGAAGTTGTGTATAACACACGCTACTGTTTTATTCAAAGGAAAGTGTACCGTGGAAGCTTGGGATGTTTCATTTTAAATTTTTTTGATGTCCCCATTTAGTCAAAAAGTTTAAAATATTGTATTTAAAAAGGTTTCACTATTAAAAGTTGATAAAAGTTCAATACTGAAAATGAATCTGTTCTTGCATTATGACTAAGAAACTCATAATATGGAATCTAAAATTATAAGGATTATATAAAGTTTAAAATTTAGTCAATAATATTCTTAACCTCTTTTGAATGGCTTTTTCCTTTGGTAAGTCATGGTGTGATTGAACTCGGTGTTGCGTGTAGTGCAAGTTATTGAATTATTTTGAAGAAATAACACACTATGAAATCTTGGGGTGTTACATTCTCCCCTCCTTCAATAAATTGCGTCCTCGCAATTTGAAATTGTTCTTCGAAAATAAAAGGTTTAAAATAGAAAATATATTTGTGGGAAAACCCACATCGGAGATTGGGTTACTAAAATTTAGTCTTATTATGAGGAAAATAGAAATGAAAGGGTCACCACCAAATTATGATCTCGATTAGGAGAACATTGGTGGCAATTAGAGACATATAATTGGAGGAAAAACGTAAATATTTATAGGTAGTGATTGAGGTCATCAATCACAAACAAGTATATAATTGAGGTCCTTAAACTCATCAATCTATGATGATTTGAAATACCATCGGTTCAACAAAACATAGGGTATTGGGATAACACATTTTTGACATTTCAAAATATCTTAGTTGAAATCCCACATCGAAAAATGAATTAATGAGGCCTCTATTTAAACTAAAGAGTGGAAAGTATGAAGATTACCGAAAATAACACATACTAGGGATCCATGTAGGAAAATATGGATATGGAGGAGAAATCTAACCATCAATTATCTGATGGAGAGTGGTAGAGAACATGGCTATGAAAAGGCCAACAATCCCGAAGCCATAAATTAGTGATGATTTAAGGTACCATCTAGGACAACATTTTTGTTCTAAGTTCCTTTTCTTAATGTTGTGGAATTTATTTATGAGATTGGCTAAGAACATAAGGAGGTATACATACTTTAGAGTTTTATCCATTAATAAATTTCTACCACAAACTCATCTTTCACTCTAAAACATAATAGAACGTAAAAAAAATTCTATTTACACTATTCGTATAGGGTTCCAAAATAATCGAATTTATAATTCATCTACAAGATCTTTTAATAAAAACTAAATTATTTAATCCAGGACATCTCGTGGGCCAGTGGTAGGTGATACACCCTTGTCGCCCTTCGGTTGCGGGTTCAAGTCTCGCAGCTTTGCCGGACGCGACGGGTTGCCGCCCGACCTCCGGGTTGTCCTTTTATGGCAGTCCAAAATTAATATCAAACTTAGAATTTATCCAAAATACTTCTGTCCAAACTCACAGTCCAACATTTATAAGGAAGTTAAACATAATGTAGATCATTTTTACCCTGTAATAGAATATTAATACCTTCATCATGTATTCTTTTAAAACACTGAAACATCCTGATTTACCATAATCCTTATTGATTACATTCATGCTCCCTTATTCCATATAGAATGCTGGATATACTTCATCAATCCAAAAATGTTTTAAACCCCACAATGATGGAATATACAAATCATTAATCAGCTTCAAGGTAGTCAAGAATATCCAATATAATTTATCCAAATCAATCATGTATTATTCTAAAATCACTACTTCGGTATCAGAACCATATTATGGTTTATCTTTCTCTCAACCAAATATTTTCCAAAAATTTAACCTTCTATTGAGTCACTTTTCTTTGTTCCACACAAACTCAAGTCCTTAATGAAATAGTACTGCAGTACAATCCTTATATACTCCATAATTATTATAACAAGTACATTGTTGATACAACACTCAATTGACATAATCAACATAAGAACTCTAATCATTCCTCTTCATCTGTGGTAGTATCATAACTTGATTATTATCCAATAGCATCATTTGCGGCATAGTCTGATGACTGGGACATAGGTTCGCGTAGTGTCCAAACTCCTTTCAAATGAAGCATTGTACATTTGAAACCATTTTCTTACCCTTACAGTCACATACTTTGTGCCCTTTTCCTCCACACTTATAACAAACTCCCATTCCTTTCAGGCAAGCTCCGGGGTGTTTCTTTCCACAGTTAACACATATGGGAAAATTCTTCTTTTCCCTCTTCCCTTTATCCATCTTTCTCTCTTCTATCCTTTTCTTCTCTTGCTTCCCTTCAAAGCCATAGGACTCAGTAAACTCTTTACTTATCTTATCAACACATGATATTATTTCTTCATATGTTGATAATACATGGGAGACTATTTCTATTATAAATTCTAGCTTAAGACCATGAAAGATATGATCCTTCTTTCTCTTTGGATCATGTGCATTTCTGGAGTTCTCATTCCTTCTACTGGGCGCCATTTCTAAACAATTGCATAAACTAGATCAGTTTATGAATCGAAATACATAATCCCATACTTATAAAACACTAAACATAAATTGAACTATTTATGGATATAATCCATAATCATAAAAATGTTTTCTTTGAGGAAGTATATACTCATAAACCCTTCATAATGATTTGTAAAGAAAATGAGAGTTATCCTAAGCATATCCCCCGGGAGTGTCGTAACCAAGAGTACAACAAGGCCCGTTGTCGTGCACCAGTTCCCGTTCGAGTCTAGCTCAAAGCGGTGTTTTCGGGTTTTACCCCTAGGTACATATGTGCCAGAGCCGCCTCTACCTGCTCGTATCCAGACAGGGATGTATTGCTCGGAAAACTCACAAAATCTCTACAATACCAAAATTCTAGGAAGTTCTTCTATACTAATCCTCAAAGTTCATCTTAGGTCTACGTGCTCTAATCAGAGTTTATCTAAATCTAGTTTCCAAGGTTTGTACTAAACTTCCTCTGATACCAACTGTAACGCCCCGACCCCAGCTACCCAGAGTCGGTGCATTATTACACAACATTGGCATGATCACAAGAAAGATCAAATCCCGAAAGACCGATTGGTTTAGTAGCCTTGGAAACACTAGATATAATCATAAAGTTTTACATTACATTTCAAAGTGAAAAACTACTACAACAACAAAGTCTTCATATCCACACTATTAACCCCTCATAATATCCCTGCAAGTCATTCATAATTTACTTCTTCACTACCTGGGAAAAATAAAACATAGAAAAGGGGTGAGCTCAAATGCCCAGTAAGGATAACAATATAGCGGAACATTCAAAATAAGCATAAACATTTAAGGCAATGAATTACTAAAACAAAAGCCCTTTAAAATTGAACTTCAACATAGTATGGCAAAAGTAAAATGAAATAATGCCATTTACTTGTTCACATGGATATTCTACTAATCGAATAATCACATGCAATATCAATAACCACTTTCATAATGTTGGAATGCATAATGCTAAACGTTAATTTCTTTGTCTAGGCCTCATCCCAAGACCTAGGGGTTACTTCTAACCGGAACCCAACCCGGAGTGCCTCTAATAACCGGACACCAACCCGGAGTGCCTCTAATAACCGGACACCAACCCGGAGTGCCTCTAATAACCGGACACCAACCCGGAGGGCATACTTTTACCAGTCCCTAACCTGGAGGGCTTACTTTAACCAGTCCCCAACCTGGAGGGCTTACTTTTACCAGTCCCCAACCTGGAGGGCTTACTTTTACCGGTCCCCAACCCGGAACATACTTGTTTAGCACATTCATCTGAAGAAAAGTTTGAAATATAACATAAACATTCGGATTAAAACTAGCATACGAAATGTCAATAATTTCACCATAAACTATGAATGGTATAAAAATAGCACATCCACAGTCAAACATATCACAAAACCTTCAATTCAATATAGAATTTTTGTATCATAATAAATCAACTTCAAATAATCTTAAAATCCATCAAAGGATGTTGACATAGATGAAATCAAAATTCTTTTTAAAGAAGTATCTCCTTTTATTTTGAAATCATTTAAGATCCATATAAAATAAAACATTTTCTTTGAAAATATTCTTATAATCTTGTATGTAAAGCTTCGACGATTTTATAACGGCGGAAAATAACCGCACCCGCCGTATAAGTTAAAAAAACATTCTTACCTCAATTCTGTCGAAAAGGTTAAAAAGAACATTGTTTTGAAAACGACGGAAAGATTCCTTTATAAACCTCTTATAAAAAGTCAAACAAGGGTATAAATGACTTTAACCCATATTCTTGTAAATAGTAAAAATGTTTTGAAATACATTTCGAAGAAACATGGATGTGGATGATAACGAGATCCCAGTAGATTATTACGTATAAACAACCTCGGATAAAGAAGAGATTGTGAAATAACCCTTACCTTGTACTTTTCCTTGGTTGGGGTAGGTTAACCTCCTGTATAATGGTGAAATAATTGTTATTAAATTATACAAGAATCATATACATTAATATGATATCATATATGATCTTTTAACATTGCTTTATTAATAATATCTTAGTATTATCGTCGTTTCGGGTGATAATCGATTCGTTCTTCTTAAATGTTTGGTTGTGTAAGACATGTTTGTAATGGATAGATTATATCTTATTCATCATCAGAATGATATTAAAATTATTTTTAACCCTAAAATGAGAATAAGACTTGAATGGATACGATGGAGAATGAATCTCATCGCGTTCGTGGAGACGGTAGTCCGTACGTACGCACGAGCGACAATATCATTCTTTTGATATTAAAATAATATATAAATGAATGGTATATCATATATACAGAATCATTAACATGTTATATTTATTATTTACATGAGTTACACATCATTATTATACCCATCCAAATAATATTATATTGAATAACAATTACACCACGACGTGGAGACGGCAAGCCGTACGTACGCACGTATGGTGACATGCTATTCAAAGGGTGGATAGAATACTGAATATGATTGTACCATATTTATAATAACATCACAGTATATGTGAGATACTGGAGTTATTATTTCAGAATGGTAAGAACAAAGGAAGAAGAAGTGGAAGAAGAAATGAACTTAGAAAAGGGTGGTGAAATCATTACCTCTTCTTCGGGTTCTTCCTTTTGATTTGATCAAAAGGGCTCCATAGGTTGGCTTTCTGATCAAACTAAGGCCTCTAGGTTGAAGTGAGGGATGTTGGGAGAGTATTTGGGCAGAGTTTGGCCGAACCAAAAGGCTTGAGAGGTGTGAAGAAATGAGAAGGAGGAGTGCCCTTTTATAAGAGGGGTGAGGGGCACCTTTGGAAAAGCTAGAAATATTAATTTATAATAAATTCATATTCGGTTTCTAATGGCTCCAAAATTGACTATTCAAAGGTTAAGGTGGGGATAGGTCGAAAAAAACTCAACCAATAGAATTTAGACAGGTTTGGGTACTTATATTAACCTTATCTTTAAGTATTAACTCTAAGTTAATTAGTTTCACTTTTACAATGTCTCTTTGTATTTTTATATTATATGGTTAATAGACTTACCATATACATACAAGCGACCCCCAAGTGGTCCATTAATGATTAACCTATCATAATATAAGTCTCTTGGCCGAACCTTAGATTTTTAGGAATTTAATATCAATTAATAATATAATATTTGTTTTAAGAACTCTTTTATGTCAATTTTGACACTATTCAATAGTTGATTTTTGTGAAACTCATAACAGATTGATTACTTCAAAAAAAGTCAATTAAATCAATCCTAATATATCATATTATCCTAGAAAATTAGTGTAATTCATTAAAAGTTTAAATATTATATTTATTTGGGTATTTATAATATTAATTATGTTAATTGTTTACTATTTTAGTAATTACTGCATCATCATTGTGTCATAAATAAAATAAATTATTTAATGTCTAAAAATTATAAATAAAATATAATTATGTAGGAAATCTTTTTAGCTTTCTAATGAATATTTACAATCGAAAATCCAACATGTATAACCCTATGTAAAAATTGTTCTTCTAAAAGATATATGCTTGTGTCATTTTTGTATTCATTTTAACTTAATTAAAATAAAGTGTCATTATCACTTACAAGTGGATCCATGGGGTCCCAAAATTGACACAAAGATTCCCATGGTCGACCATGTATCAACCAATAGGGTTAAGACACGTTTTAGGGTAATTTTGTATTATTATAATATTATTTTTTTTAACCCTTATTTACCGGATTTACCCTTTAACCATGGTAAATAAAATATTTACCGCAGTAATTATTCAAAATGTGTAAAAATAAAAGTTACCTATTTACACAATTTGAACATCCTGATTCCAAATATGGAATCCATTTTCCTAAATTCAAAACACAGAAGTGGCAGAAATTAATTTAAAATTAATTCCCGCTGTCAAAACAAAAATCGTGTTTTTAAGATATAATAACTATCAAAAGATTGACACTTGTTTATGTTCGGTTTAATTGTAAAATTATGTCCAATGACCAACATTATATTAAATGGTAAAAATATATTCTAAATATACTTTAAAACCACTCAAATTCATAATTTATCACTATTAATTATTTTGATTAAAAAAGTTGTTTTTAATTAAAATTTAGTAATTTTCACTATTCATCAAAATATGAAAGTTATCCGAAAAGTACCAAAATTTCACCTTAGGCAAAATTCGATATTCCGAATCCAAAAATGAAGTCCATTTTAAAATATAAAATATATATAATTTCAAAATTTATGTATTACTATTCATAACGGCTAGTTTGATCGGTTGTGGTGTGTGTTAAAACTCGAAGTTGTGTATAACACACGCTACTGTTTTATTCAAAGGAAAGTGTACCGTGGAAGCTTGGGATGTTTCATTTTAAATTTTTTTGATGTCCCCATTTAGTCAAAAAGTTTAAAATATTGTATTTAAAAAGGTTTCACTATTAAAAGTTGATAAAAGTTCAATACTGAAAATGAATCTGTTCTTGCATTATGACTAAGAAACTCATAATATGGAATCTAAAATTATAAGGATTATATAAAGTTTAAAATTTAGTCAATAATATTCTTAACCTCTTTTGAATGGCTTTTTCCTTTGGTAAGTCATGGTGTGATTGAACTCGGTGTTGCGTGTAGTGCAAGTTATTGAATTATTTTGAAGAAATAACACACTATGAAATCTTGGGGTGTTACATTCTCCCCTCCTTCAATAAATTGCGTCCTCGCAATTTGAAATTGTTCTTCGAAAATAAAAGGTTTAAAATAGAAAATATATTTGTGGGAAAACCCACATCGGAGATTGGGTTACTAAAATTTAGTCTTATTATGAGGAAAATAGAAATGAAAGGGTCACCACCAAATTATGATCTCGATTAGGAGAACATTGGTGGCAATTAGAGACATATAATTGGAGGAAAAACGTAAATATTTATAGGTAGTGATTGAGGTCATCAATCACAAACAAGTATATAATTGAGGTCCTTAAACTCATCAATCTATGATGATTTGAAATACCATCGGTTCAACAAAACATAGGGTATTGGGATAACACATTTTTGACATTTCAAAATATCTTAGTTGAAATCCCACATCGAAAAATGAATTAATGAGGCCTCTATTTAAACTAAAGAGTGGAAAGTATGAAGATTACCGAAAATAACACATACTAGGGATCCATGTAGGAAAATATGGATATGGAGGAGAAATCTAACCATCAATTATCTGATGGAGAGTGGTAGAGAACATGGCTATGAAAAGGCCAACAATCCCGAAGCCATAAATTAGTGATGATTTAAGGTACCATCTAGGACAACATTTTTGTTCTAAGTTCCTTTTCTTAATGTTGTGGAATTTATTTATGAGATTGGCTAAGAACATAAGGAGGTATACATACTTTAGAGTTTTATCCATTAATAAATTTCTACTACAAACTCATCTTTCACTCTAAAACATAATAGAACGTAAAAAAAATTCTATTTACACTATTCGTATAGGGTTCCAAAATAATCGAATTTATAATTCATCTACAAGATCTTTTAATAAAAACTAAATTATTTAATCCAGGACATCTCGTGGGCCAGTGGTAGGTGATACACCCTTGTCGCCCTTCGGTTGCGGGTTCAAGTCTCGCAGCTTTGCCGGACGCGACGGGTTGCCGCCCGACCTCCGGGTTGTCCTTTTATGGCAGTCCAAAATTAATATCAAACTTAGAATTTATCCAAAATACTTCTGTCCAAACTCACAGTCCAACATTTATAAGGAAGTTAAACATAATGTAGATCATTTTTACCCTGTAATAGAATATTAATACCTTCATCATGTATTCTTTTAAAACACTGAAACATCCTGATTTTCCATAATCCTTATTGATTATATTCATGCTCCCTTATTCCATATAGAATGCTGGATATACTTCATCAATCCAAAAATGTTTTAAACCCCACAATGATGGAATATACAAATCATTAATCAGCTTCAAGGTAGTCAAGAATATCCAATATAATTTATCCAAATCAATCATGTATTATTCTAAAATCACTACTTCGGTATCAGAACCATATTATGGTTTATCTTTCTCTCAACCAAATATTTTCAAAAAATTTAACCTTCTATTGAGTCACTTTTCTTTGTTCCACACAAACTCAAGTCCTTAATGAAATAGTACTGCAGTACAATCCTTATATACTCCATAATTATTATAACAAGTACATTGTTGATACAACACTCAATTGACATAATCAACATAAGAACTCTAATCATTCCTCTTCATCTGTGGTAGTATCATAACTTGATTATTATCCAATAGCATCATTTGCGGCATAGTCTGATGACTGGGACATAGGTTCGCGTAGTGTCCAAACTCCTTGCAAATGAAGCATTGTACATTTGAAACCATTTTCTTACCCTTACAGTCACATACTTTGTGCCCTTTTCCTCCACACTTATAACAAACTCCCATTCCTTTCAGGCAAGCTCCGGGGTGTTTCTTTCCACAGTTAACACATATGGGAAAATTCTTCTTTTCCCTCTTCCCTTTATCCATCTTTCTCTCTTCTATCCTTTTCTTCTCTTGCTTCCCTTCAAAGCCATAGGACTCAGTAAACTCTTTACTTATCTTATCAACACATGATATTATTTCTTCATATGTTGATAATACATGGGAGACTATTTCTATTATAAATTCTAGCTTAAGACCATGAAAGATATGATCCTTCTTTCTCTTTGGATCATGTGCATTTCTGGAGTTCTCATTCCTTCTACTGGGCGCCATTTCTAAACAATTGCATAAACTAGATCAGTTTATGAATCGAAATACATAATCCCATACTTATAAAACACTAAACATAAATTGAACTATTTATGGATATAATCCATAATCATAAAAATGTTTTCTTTGAGGAAGTATATACTCATAAACCCTTCATAATGATTTGTAAAGAAAATGAGAGTTATCCTAAGCATATCCCCCGGGAGTGTCGTAACCAAGAGTACAGCAAGGCCCGTTGTCGTGCACCAGTTCCCGTTCGAGTCTAGCTCAAAGCGGTGTTTTCGGGTTTTACCCCTAGGTACATATGTGCCAGAGCCGCCTCTACCTGCTCGTATCCAGACAGGGATGTATTGCTCGGAAAACTCACAAAATCTCTACAATACCAAAATTCTAGGAAGTTCTTCTATACTAATCCTCAAAGTTCATCTTAGGTCTACGTGCTCTAATCAGAGTTTATCTAAATCTAGTTTCCAAGGTTTGTACTAAACTTCCTCTGATACCAACTGTAACGCCCCGACCCCAGCTACCCAGAGTCGGTGCATTATTACACAACATTGGCATGATCACAAGAAAGATCAAATCCCGAAAGACCGATTGGTTTAGTAGCCTTGGAAACACTAGATATAATCATAAAGTTTTACATTACATTTCAAAGTGAAAAACTACTACAACAACAAAGTCTTCATATCCACACTATTAACCCCTCATAATATCCCTGCAAGTCATTCATAATTTACTTCTTCACTACCTGGGAAAAATAAAACATAGAAAAGGGGTGAGATCAAATGCCCAGTAAGGATAACAATATAGCGGAACATTCAAAATAAGCATAAACATTTAAGGCAATGAATTACTAAAACAAAAGCCCTTTAAAATTGAACTTCAACATAGTATGGCAAAAGTAAAATGAAATAATGCCATTTACTTGTTCACATGGATATTCTACTAATCGAATAATCACATGCAATATCAATAACCACTTTCATAATGTTGGAATGCATAATGCTAAACGTTAATTTCTTTGTCTAGGCCTCATCCCAAGACCTAGGGGTTACTTCTAACCGGAACCCAACCCGGAGTGCCTCTAATAACCGGACACCAACCCGGAGTGCCTCTAATAACCGGACACCAACCCGGAGTGCCTCTAATAACCGGAAACCAACCCGGAGTGCCTCTAATAACCGGACACCAACCCGGAGGGCATACTTTTACCAGTCCCTAACCTGGAGGGATTACTTTAACCAGTCCCCAACCTGGAGGGCTTACTTTTACCAGTCCCCAACCTGGAGGGCTTACTTTTACCGGTCCCCAACCCAGAACATACTTGTTTAGCACATTCATCTGAAGAAAAGTTTGAAATATAACATAAACATTCGGATTAAAACTAGCATACGAAATGTCAATAATTTCACCATAAACTATGAATGGTATAAAAATATCACATCCACAGTCAAACATATCACAAAACCTTCAATTCAATATAGAATTTTTGTATCATAATAAATCAACTTCAAATAATCTTAAAATCCATCAAAGGATGTTGACATAGATGAAATCAAAATTCTTTTTAAAGAAGTATCTCCTTTTATTTTGAAATCATTTAAGATCCATATAAAATAAAACATTTTCTTTGAAAATATTCTTATAAGCTTGTATGTAAAGCTTCGACGATTTTATAACGGCGGAAAATAACCGCACCCGCCGTATAAGTTAAAAAAACATTCTTACCTCAATTCTGTCGAAAAGGTTAAAAAGAACATTGTTTTGAAAACGACGGAAAGATTCCTTTATAAACCTCTTATAAAAAGTCAAACAAGGGTATAAATGACTTTAACCCATATTCTTGTAAATAGTAAAAATGTTTTGAAATACATTTCGAAGAAACATGGATGTGGATGATAACGAGATCCCAGTAGATTATTACGTATAAACAACCTCGGATAAAGAAGAGATTGTGAAATAACCCTTACCTTGTACTTTTCCTTGGTTGGGGTAGGTTAACCTCCTGTATAATGGTGAAATAATTGTTATTAAATTATACAAGAATCATATACATTAATATGATATCATATATGATCTTTTAACATTGCTTTATTAATAATATCTTAGTATTATCGTCGTTTCGGGTGATAATCGATTCGTTCTTCTTAAATGTTTGGTTGTGTAAGACATGTTTGTAATGGATAGATTATATCTTATTCATCATCATAATGATATTAAAATTATTTTTAACCCTAAAATGAGAATAAGACTTGAATGGATACGATGGAGAATGAATCTCATCGCGTTCGTGGAGACGGTAGTCCGTACGTACGCACGAGCGACAATATCATTCTTTTGATATTAAAATAATATATAAATGAATGGTATATCATATATACAGAATCATTAACATGTTATATTTATTATTTACATGAGTTACACATCATTATTATACCCATCCAAATAATATTATATTGAATAACAATTACACCACGACGTGGAGACGGTAAGCCGTACGTACGCACGTATGGTGACATGTTATTCAAAGGGTGGATAGAATACTGAATATGATTGTACCATATTTATAATAACATCACAGTATATGTGAGATACTGGAGTTATTATTTCAGAATGGTAAGAACAAAGGAAGAAGAAGTGGAAGAAGAAATGAACTTAGAAAAGGGTGGTGAAATCATTACCTCTTCTTCGGGTTCTTCCTTTTGATTTGATCAAAAGGGCTCCATAGGTTGGCTTTCTGATCAAAATAAGGCCTCTAGGTTGAAGTGAGGGATGTTGGGAGAGTATTTGGGCAGAGTTTGGCCGAACCAAAAGGCTTGAGAGGTGTGAAGAAATGAGAAGGAGGAGTGCCCTTTTATAAGAGGGGTGAGGGGCACCTTTGGAAAAGCTAGAAATATTAATTTATAATAAATTCATATTCGGTTTCTAATGGCTCCAAAATTGACTATTCAAAGGTTAAGGTGGGGATAGGTCGAAAACAACTCAACCAATAGAATTTAGACAGGTTTGGGTACTTATATTAACCTTATCTTTAAGTATTAACTCTAAGTTAATTAGTTTCACTTTTACAATGTCTCTTTGTATTTTTATATTATATGGTTAATAGACTTACCATATACATACAAGAGACCCCCAAGTGGTCCATTAATGATTAACCTATCATAATATAAGTCTCTTGGCCGAACCTTAGATTTTTAGGAATTTAATATCAATTAATAATATAATATTTGTTTTAAGAACTCTTTTATGTCAATTTTGACACTATTCAATAGTTGATTTTTGTGAAACTCATAACAGATTGATTACTTCAAAAAAAGTCAATTAAATCAATCATAATATATCATATTATCCTAGAAAATTAGTGTAATTCATTAAAAGTTTCATATTATATTTATTTGGGTATTTATAATATTAATTATGTTAATTGTTTACTATTTTAGTAATTACTGCATCATCATTGTGTCATAAATAAAATAAATTATTTAATGTCTAAAAATTATAAATAAAATATAATTATGTAGGAAATCTTTTTAGCTTTCTAATGAATATTTACAATCGAAAATCCAACATGTATAACCCTATGTAAAAATTGTTCTTCTAAAAGATATATGCTTGTGTCATTTTTGTATTCATTTTAACTTAATTAAAATAAAGTGTCATTATCACTTACAAGTGGATCCATGGGGTCCCAAAATTGACACAAAGATGCCCATGGTCGACCATGTATCAACCAATAGGGTTAAGACACGTTTTAGGGTAATTTTGTATTATTATAATATTATTTTTTTTAACCCTTATTTACCGGATTTACCCTTTAACCAGGGTAAATAAAATATTTACCGCAGTAATTATTCAAAATGTGTAAAAATAAAAGTTACCTATTTACACAATTTGAACATCCTGATTCCAAATATGGAATCCATTTTCCTAAATTCAAAACACAGAAGTGGCAGAAATTAATTTAAAATTAATTCCCGCTGTCAAAACAAAAATCGTGTTTTTAAGATATAATAACTATCAAAAGATTGACACTTGTTTATGTTCGGTTTAATTGTAAAATTATGTCCAATGACCAACATTATATTAAATGGTAAAAATATATTCTAAATATACTTTAAAACCACTCAAATTCATAATTTATCACTATTAATTATTTTGATTAAAAAAGTTGTTTTTAATTAAAATTTAGTAATTTTCACTATTCATCAAAATATGAAAGTTATCCGAAAAGTACCAAAATTTCACCTTAGGCAAAATTCGATATTCCGAATCCAAAAATGAAGTCCATTTTAAAATATAAAATATATATAATTTCAAAATTTATGTATTACTATTCATAACGGCTAGTTTGATCGGTTGTGGTGTGTGTTAAAACTCGAAGTTGCGTATAACACACGCTACTGTTTTATTCAAAGGAAAGTGTACCGTTGAAGCTTGGGATGTTTCATTTTAAATTTTTTTGATGTCCCCATTTAGTCAAAAAGTTTAAAATATTGTATTTAAAAAGGTTTCACTATTAAAAGTTGATAAAAGTTCAATACTGAAAATGAATCTGTTCTTGCATTATGACTAAGAAACTCATAATATGGAATCTAAAATTATAAGGATTATATAAAGTTTAAAATTTAGTCAATAATATTCTTAACCTCTTTTGAATGGCTTTTTCCTTTGGTAAGTCATGGTGTGATTGAACTCGGTGTTGCGTGTAGTGCAAGTTATTGAATTATTTTGAAGAAATAACACACTATGAAATCTTGGGGTGTTACAAATATGGTTCAATACCTCACTAGAATAGTGGTATTTAAAAATATTATAAAACCCACCAATGAGTTGGTAGTTTGATAAGGATTTAAGAAAATTAGGTGAGCCTTTAAAAATTCAAGGCCAATATAATCTCACTTTTAACACCTTCCAATAAGTTCTATTGAGTCCAAAATGGAATCTACATATAACTGTATAAAAAAATGTAAGCAAATATTTAATTTCTTCCTCAGGGATACACCTTCTTATTACTTAGTCATTAAAAATCTTCTATAAGTAAGGATTATCATAGATAAAATAGTTTGAATTAGAGTTAAATTTAAAATTTTATGCATGGTAAATTAGGGGTTACCTTTGATGTGACTAGAAATTTGAAAAAATTATCATACTGGGGAACTTGGGTGAATTTTTATAGTTACTCACTCGGGAAGGAGTCATGAAATTTCATCTCAGTGGGTGGTTCTTCCTTAATAGTGTGTGGTAATCTACTCATGTTATATACAACTAGATTTTCATATCCTCTCTTTTCCTTGATCTCTAAGATGAATTCTAGTAAAAAAAACTTTCATCCCACTATCCTTTGATTTGATTCATATTTACTGATTAAATACCTTAATTCTACATGATCAGAATAAATATTTACTTTACTTTATAACAAGTTTGAAATTTTCATAAATTAAAAATTTTAAAGAAAACACTATTTTTATTGTTATATAATTTATTTTGGTTATCTCTAGGGTCTATGAAGTGTAGACTGTCACTTTTGGGTTTCTATCATCTTTCTAGGACATCACATCTCCTATAATATTGTTTGAAGCATCATTTAGTCTCACAAAGTGTTTATTATAGTCAGGTGAAAAAATTATAGAGTGGGTGGTCAGAATATATTATGTCTTTTCAAAAGTAATCATTCTTGAATCATCTACTGCAAATTCATTTTCCTTCTTGATTGTGTTACTTAAGGGAAAATAAATATTGCTAAAGTACTTAAAAAATATCTTATAAAATCTATCATGGCCTAAAAATTAAAATATATGTCTCATAATGGTGGGGTAATGTGGGGTAAATATCACATAAATTTTGTCCTTATCCACTTAAATCCCATCCTTAAAAATTATATGGCCTAATAAATTTCCTTTCTCCACTATAAAATATATTTTTTCAAAGTTTAAATCTAGGTTTTCTCAATTAATTTCTTTAAAACCTTTTCCAAACATTCAAGACAACTTTGTATTCAAGTTATATAAATAGTGAAATAATAAATAAATACTTCCAAGAAGAACTTAATCGAGTCTGATAAGACACTTACCATGCACTATTTAAAGGTACCTGGGGAATTTTAAATCTCAAAGGGCATCCTTTGGTAAGAAAACATACTGATGGGACACATGAATGTAGTCTTGTCCTAGTCTTCTAAAGTTATTAGAACCTGAAAATTCATAGGAAATCCATCAAGGAAATAGTTTTTAACCTTTCCCACCAACCTATATAGCATTTGGTCTACAAATGGAATATAAAATTTGTCCTTTCACATCACATGGTTCAATTTTTGGTTGCCAATGTAAACCCACTAGGTATTCTAAATTCTTGTGGGAACTAACTCATTATTCTCACTATGTATAATTATATATCCATTTTTATTTGGTAAAATTGGAATGGAGATTACCTATTTGGATCTGAGATGGGGAATATGATTCCATCTCCTAAGATTCTTTATACTTCATTGTTTACACCTTCCAAGAGTACAGGGTTGAGAGTCCTTTATGGTAATCTCACTAGTTTAGATTCATTTTCTAGAAATATCCTATATATACATGTGGTATTGATAATCCCTATAATGTACCCTAATTTCCATCATATTAACCAAATATTCTATTTCATAATTTCTAGTAGTTGGTTACCCTGATTTTATTTTAGATTCTTTTATATTATAAGTGGAAGTTTCTCATTATTTATAAATAAAGAATATTTTAAGTAGGATGGTATTATCTTCAATTCTAATTTAGGGGGGGTTTATAATGATGTTTTAACTTATTGTTTTACATGTTATAATCTTGAATACATAAATAAGAAGTTTCAGTGATATTCTTGATTAAATCATCAAAATAAATTTTATAAATTTCATCAAACTATTTGGCACATAAAACATATTCTAGATTATGTTCATTTTCAAAAATATCTTCATTAGAGAAATTAGGTTTTTCTAGAGATTCTCTTAAATGAATGATATTATAAAACATTTCAATTTCTTCTTTTTAATGATAGGGAATCTTGAAATGGTTCAATGTAAATGAAATTTCCCCCTCATGGGCATATTTCATTGAATCAATAATGATTAATTTCATCATTTTTTCTCCAAAATCCATTGAAAGAGTTCCTTAATTAAATTTATTATTATTTTGGTATTTTTTTATATTGGTAATACCTAGGATGATAGGTGAGTGGATATTACCTCTATCTTCTTCTATGTTCATAATGTAGAAGTTAGTAGGGAACAAAAATACCTGTATTATTACTAGGTCATCTTCTAAAACTCCAACTGGATATGTTGTGATTTGGTTATTAAGTTATAAAACCACTCAAGTGTGATTGAGATCACTTATATATAAGGAGGAATAAACTGAATGAGGAATTACATTAATCAATTCTAGTAAATCACTTATTACATTTGAAAAAAAGTTTTCTACTATAATTCAAGGGATAATAAACCTACCTAGATCTTGTAATTTCCTATGTATGTGTGGGATAAAAATGGTAGATATATTTCAACATAAATCTTCATGTCCTTGAAATTACCTCTTACCAGTGTACATGTCGTTGATGAATTTTTTATACATTGGTGGTATTTAGATGTTTTCTAGTAAGGGGATGTTGATGACCACTATTTTGAATAACTCCAAGATCTCTTATTATAGTAACAATTCACTATATTTCTTTGGTAGTTTAATCCTTGAAGGGAATGGAGGTTAGGTTTGATGTAGGTATTCCATCATAGTGTTTCTATTATATTTATTCATTGGGGTTGTTTCTAAGGGTGTTTATTATTAAGATTATTTTTCAAGTACAAATTCTTCAAATTCAGTGGGGTGTCCACCTCTATAAATAGCTTGAGATAGGGGTTATTCATTATTTCTTATCTCCTTTCCTCTACTTAATGAAATGGAATTAACATTAAATTTTTTATTAGGAATTAATAGAGGAATAATTTTACCTGAAACTTGATTTTCCAAGTCAATGATAGCATACATAACCTGGTTGTACTATTTTTAAAACTCCTTAAATGTTCATCTATGAGTGAAAGGATTGGTTTTATAAATAGAGTGATCCCCCACAAGTTGTTTCATAAAGTCCTTCACGGATATATCTTGATTTTATCCTTGTTGGTAACATATGGATGGTTGGGAACTGATACTTTATATGGATTATGGCTAGAAAGATAGTTGAAAATCTTACTTGAATAGTGGTCTTTGTTACTATTGGTTCCTAGATCCAAATTGTGTATTATATTACTCTCTGAATCCAATATTTCTTATTTTTTACTATTGGTATAGTATTTGTAACATGTAATCACAACTCTCATTCCCTTGTGGGACATTGGTGTCTACTTTATGGAGTGAATGAGTTGGAAGAGTTGAGGAGGGGAAGTAGGTGTTGTTTTGTGTACCATGTTCATAGTTAGTTGTCTCACAAGATAGGTTAGTTATTCAATTTTACTTTCAAGTAAAATATATTTGGAAATTTTTACCTCATGCACTTCTCTTATAGTGGTTATTATACCAAATTATTAATAATTTTTAGAGATCCTCTCAATCCATTCTCTAACGACTGTAAGTGGATTCTCTATTAGTTCTCCTTTTTAGGTGTCATATAGTATGTTTTGGTCATTTTCCATCAATTCGTGGTAAAATAATACTAAGAAATGATGGTCTTAGAAAGGATAATATGGGAAATAGGTTGTCAACTTCTTGAATCTCTCCCAAAACTCATAGAGAGTTTCTCCACTTGCTTTCTTGATTCCATAACTCTCTTTCCTCAGCTAGGTATACCTCAATACAAGGAAGTATTTATAGAGGAACTACTTTTAGAGCTCATCCTAGGTGATGAATTCTCCATGTTGGTGGTTATAGAGACACCCATTATCTGAACATTTAGGAGAGAAGGGGAAGGTCTTCCATCTAATTTGATCCTTGGTGACTCCTCTAGGTCTAAACCAATTTTTTATTTCTCTATGTTCTCCTAGATTCCTACTAGTATCTTCTATTAAAAATCCATGAAATTTTGGTAGTAAAATAATCATTCCAGTTCTAATATTACAGTCATGTTTATTATTTGGTTTTTGAAGATGGTTATCATTGTTCAAATTGTGCCGGTAAAGTTCACCGAGGGTTCTATTTAGTTGTGTTAAATTTTTATCCAAGTTTTCAATTCCTATAGTGAACCAAGTGGAAGAAGTGGATGAGGAGGGAAATTTTTTCAATATGATAGTGATGAATTCTCTTTCCTCTTAATCAGTTATTTTTTGGTTCATGAGTCTTATTGTCACAGTTCATTCAACATTTGGATCAAAACCAATGAGGTCAGATGAACTAAAGCTGGTCATGCGGTGAATTAATTTTAAGAAAAATTAAAAAACCAAACACTTCCCTCCTTAGAAATAGGGCCAAGTTAATGAGAGACCTATCATGGGGCCCTCAACAAATAAATTTGTGATCCCAGTTTAAAAAAAGTAGTAGTGGGATTAGGTTGTATTCAAAGAAGAAAGTTTTTTGGGTGTTTTATTCTCTTATTTAATGGGCTTGTTATGTGATTATACATTAATTAATTTTGAAATAAATAATAAGAATATGGTTCTGACAAGAATGGGCCTCAAACTTTACCTATTAAATCATTATTTAAAATTTACTCTCATATTATCTCTCTAACCAAGTGAAACCTTACTTGATAACCCCCATCTAGAAATTTCATTTTAGGAAGTGGAATGAAATGATTAGTACAAACTATCCCCCATCCCTAACTAGTGATTAGATATTTTCCATCACCTTGGGATTATCTCTATGCTCGCTATCATGTGAAATAAATAAATTACAAGAGGACCATGTGTACCAACTAATAATAAGAAAAAGTAATTTAAAATGCCTACAACATTGAAAATATACATCATCATACAACAATAAAATACTTATCGATATATTAACATAAGAGAATGATAAATTAAGAATCAAATTCATTAATAGGGGTGAAGTTATAATGTCATCTAATTGACTAAGAAGTTTCTAGTGTGCCATTAATGGATTTATTATAGAATAATAAAATAAGAATTTAGTAAGTAAAAACTCCCATTAATCAAGAAATCCTAGAATCAACCTCTTTCACTTAGTGAATAGTTCCCCATTTATATTAGAATGATCATAGGTTCTTTATGAGCCTCTAATTTTCATCTATATGATTTGAATAGATATCCTTTATATATTTAATGATTCTAATATTTCCAAAACATTCCTCAAATTCCATTCTTGGATTCCTCTCCTTTGATTATCACCACATGTAAAGCCAGAGTATATTGATCATTCTAATTAGTCATCTTCTCAATTTATCTTGTTGGGTGTTTCCCTTCCCATGATAAAATTTTGAAAAAATTATAGAAGTTTTAGGGGTGAAATGATCTAATTCTCCATGACTCTAGAGAAATTAGCTTTGATCAAGGGTTTCATGGGGATAAGCTTGGATCCATCTCGGGATGGTCTTGAAAGTGAGATTCCAAATGCTAGGCTCGGTGAAGTAGTTAAGGAATGAGAGAATTTGGTTTAGGTATGCACTAAACTTTAGAATGGGTTTTGACAGTGTTTATATACTTAGGCCTAAAAAATTAGACTTGGATGGAGGTGATCATCTTGGACAAATTTCTAGGATCAATTTATCCCTCTCGACTCACTCATGAATCTTCATAAAACTCCTCATAATTATTCTTCATATTCTTATATTCCAATTATCCATGAAAATATTTGAAATACTTGATTCCTATAACTTTGAATAATATTATTCAATAAAAATCCAACATTATTAGTTGTTCTTAGCTTCATATATCATCTATTAGGATCTACTAGGCCTCTTGAGGTTTATAAACTCTAGATTGTTAACTTCATAAATATTAATACCCATTCATCACTATACACTCAAGACATATTCTGAAAATTTTCCCATAAAGTAAATTAAAAATGATCTCTAGTAAAAGTTCAAAATTCAAACCAACTCAAACAACTTTAAAAATCACTTGATCTTAGGTTTTCTCAGTTCAGTCTCAGAAGAGATGATGCATAAATTCTCCATAAATGTCTCTCATATAGTCATTAACTTTATTCTATGCTTGGGATTTTGAACCATAATGTTTTTGATATAGTTTCAATATACAATGAGATCATTATTAATGCTTATAGTCAGATTCCACTCTTAGTGGGTTTGTTTATTGGGAACTTGTTCACAATCAACCATGAAAAACTTCACTGAGAACGGGCCCCCATGTTGGGAACTAATAAGAATCCATGCTTTATCCTGAAATATAACTTGATTAATTTGACCAAACCATCAGTTCTAACATGATCCCTCTTAAATATTTTCCTTGATAAAAAACTCTTATAAGGATCTCATATGTGTTACATCAAACTGAATTCATCCATCAGATTCAATGCTCTATCCAATTCTTGTTATGGAATCAAAATTATCCACATATTGATCATCATCAACTAAGTATCAATCCATATTCAATATAAATCTCATATTCAAGATCCCTAGGTTATTTTTTTCTTTGAGCATGGGATAGAGATCCATATTTCATCTCAAAATAGACATTTTATACCAAAATATTTTCATCATATTACTAGTGATATGAAATCCCATGAGACCTTGATATATAATTCCATTGTTAGGAGAATGAAACTTCATCAAGGAAAATGGTTTAATATATTATGTTCAGCTAACACAGATCAAGCATTCATAGTATTAGAGAGATAGAAGTCCACCCCTCTTTATCAAGTTTCACCCATATAGGGAAAAACATTGAGAAAAAATAGGTAGCACCTAAGATTAGGAGAATCTTAGGTTTTATTGGTTTTCACAATGAAACTCGATTTGAAGTTCATTCTATGTGATTGATTCTTGATTAAGTCAAGTCATTTTCAGTCTATTTATCACTAATTATTATTCAATTGGATTAGTACCTACTTTGATCATATCATCCAAGACAACACCAGACATGATAAATTCTTTTATATCTTCATTTCCATTTTGGAAAATCTTGATATTGTTTTCTATTTAGCATGTTCATCTTCAATCAAGATGATGTAGACTCAAATTATGTTTTTCCATGATCTATCTAGCTTGACCCATATTTTAGAAAAAAATTTAATTGGTTAATAGATTTGGAAGATTGATCATCTCACAGTTGATCCAAGGTGTGTGAAATGAATGGTCGATTGTCGCCTATCGACCGGTCAAAGTTCTGGTGCTCTGCTATTGTGTATAGCAGCACTCAGGTCGAATCCTCGGCGATGATACTTTGTAATAGTCATTTATTTTTAGTTGATTGTATTTTGATTAGGGGGTTTGTTTTCAAAGATTAATTGAAATGATTGATTGGATATAACTGATTTAACAAATTGATAAATATTGGGGTGAGTTCATTATTAGGGAGTTAAGCTTGTGATATCCTTGAGTTTTTCTTTATATTGCATTTAAATTAACACCCACTTAAAAAGTTGACATCGATTAGAATTCCTAAGTGTTAAAGATTTAATACAAGCCTTAACTTAACTAGGATTCTAATATTAATTAGTACATGTTTATGGTAGTGTATTTATGGTTCCAATAATCCATGCAAACCACATGATAAACAAAAGATGTCATTAATCCATGACATATTAAGTCCAACATACACAATGTTAAATTAATGAATACTCATCGAGAAAATACTCTCAATCACTTAACATCCCTAAATTTTGAATCACCGCAATGAGATATTTACTCATCCATTTGGGTGTTTAATACTCTGGTTATAATAATTATGATGATAAATTAATAATAGAAGAAAAATAAATGGATTAGAAAAGAGTGGTACGTCGAACACACACTCACACGAACAATGATGATAATTAAAAATGGATTTTCGATTGAATGAGGAAGAAAAAGAAGGGAAGGGGATTCAAATGAATTTAAACTATTTTAATAAAATTAATATTAAACTATAGAATGTGGATGATAATAAGAGATATTTAAGAAGAAACTTTCATTAAAATGGAATTACAAAAGAAAGGACTTACAAAATTACAACTATGAAGAACATAAAAGTAAATGAAAATGAAGAGAGGAGGAAAGGTCTCTCAAGTGAAAACTTGAGTATGTAAGCTCCTCCTAATTCTTTTTAAAGGCTTTAGTCGTTAAAATATGATCTCCTCTCTTCTGAAATGCCAACCCTTTGAAGGAGAGGAGGGGGATGCATTTATAGCCCAAAGAAGTGGATTGTTTTCATTCCCAATATGTCCCTCCACTTTCATCGCCAATTTGTCTATTCATACAGCAGAATATCAAGAAATATCTTTCTTCAAAGTTTTAGATAATAATATTGGCCAAACTCTCTCAAAATTTGGAGTCATTTGGACTTATTTAGACAAAGTTATGTCCAGATGATTAAACAATTTTAATCTGTCCATTTCAATCCATTCTTTTTGATGTCCAAAATGTGAAAGAGTTTTTGAATAGGAAGATTCCATAAAAATAGAATGATTTATTAAAAAAATTCAGCCGTCTATATCTCTTATTTCACAAATAAAAATATCATCTCTATTGGATGCATACATCATGAGATATTTCATTAATACTATACTGATTTCATTTGTCATCCAGAATGGTGGGATGGACTTCAAAGCATATGTTGGGCCCCTTGTGTTTGGAGTTGGGCCTTGAAATTTTTATCCAGGAATCCTTACATTGTCCCCAGAACTATCGTTGAGAATAATGGAATTTTGACTTCTGTATTTACCCCAGTAAATCAATCTTCATGAATACTCCAGTTTCTCCTCATATTCTTTGGTCTTGTTTGTGAGGACCATATGGCCCTTCAAATGGTAGAATTGGCTCATGGTACTTTCTAATGAAATGTTGTATATTTAAACAAGAATCCTAAAAAACAAAAACCACACAATTTGGATTAGTATAGGGATAGTTATTATTAAAACAGTAAACTAACTAAATTGAACTACTTTTAAAAAATGCTCAAAAATTATACTTAATATTAAAACATTAATATTTTACACAAATTATGCACATTTCATATAAAATAAGTAAAGGGAGTATATAATAAGTCATGAAAATATTAATAACATCAAATCCACTACACTTAGTTTTGTGCATGTCCTCATGTGCGACAAATACAAAAACATGACAAAATCATGTTCACTCACCAACAAATATTAAAATTTTGTTTTCTCCAATCAGGGGAGGTTTAGACTATTTCACTCATCTATTTTGAATTCCACAACAAGTTGTTACAGAAAAAATGTTCCAAAACTAGTTCATTTTTTCATGCTCAAATTTAAAAATGGAAAATGTGGAGACTCAAAACTCACACCTCTCAAGATGATAAAATTCATTTGTGGAGGTTCACTCTTTCACCAACCAAAAGTAAAAATCTTAGATTTTGAAAGAGCTCTCATCTTAAAATCCCTATCCAAAGTGAACAATAATCAAGAGGTATTTTTTAGGGGGTTTTCTGTGGCTATGGTATGGTAGGAATATAATGTCCAAGAGAGAGAGTAAGAGGGTTAAAACACCAACATAGAAAAAGAAATGCACATTTTTTGAAATAAAACATGGAAGGAAATGAAAACACATATTTAAAAGGGAATGATTGTGTGAATAAAGACACAATAGATGAAGAAAATTTTAAGGGGATGAGAAGATGAGATATTTACAAAACACAAAACTTCTCTCAATAAGAATATAATGCAAGTGTTCTTTTTTTCCTTTTTTTCTTTGTTTTTTCGAAAGTTGACCTTAAAATAGATCTCACACTCATATCCCAACCAATGTTTGATCTCCTCAAGATACTAATTTTAATAGTTATAATAAGATAAAAGGTTGAGTAAGAGTGATTTTTGACCTACCTAAGACACAACCCATTTTTTCAATTTTTTTGATTTTTTTCATCATTTTTTACTTTTTTTAACACTTTTCAATAACATTTACAAAATTACATAAATAGAATTAAATTACATTCCAAAACACACACTGAATGATAACCTCTCCCCCACACTGAATTAAATGCTTTCCCTCAAGAAAATGATAACTCTTTGAAAATCCATAATTGGGTACCCAAACAATGAAATCCATTCCCCCCACACTTAAATTTCAAAAAATTATGTAATAAAAACCCATGTTGATATTGGGTGGGAAAAGGTATTGGGCTTATAATGTGGATATCAAAGAAAAGGTTTTTATAGGCTCAAAGGGGATTTCAAAAGGAGGATTAATGTAAGGGAAATGGGAGGCTATTTGGATATTGTGATTCTCATGTGGTTCAGAAAATTCCTCTATCATATTAATGCACACTAAGGTAGGAAATTCAGCTCTAAGGTCCACAAACTCAAGACTCACAAATGGGGGTGAAAAACACACATTTTGAAAAGATGGCCATAGGTAGTCTTGGCATGAAAGCTAATGTTGGTTCTCATAGTTGGGAAAAATCATTTTCCAAATCAAAAATTGAGCATTAAAATTTTATTGGTTTTGACACAAAATTATTTATCCAAAGTCATGATGAAAATATAATTTTTTTTATATGAAAACATATCTTTTGACTACCCAAATTGGTTAGACAAAATTTTAAAATTGAAGGTGAATAAGTATGAATCTTTTGGGTTTTTTTTTAATTTTTTTATTTTTCTTATGTTTTTTTTAGTGTTCTTTAAAATACACACCCACAAAAAAGAGAAAGAGAAAAAGAAAAGGGTTTGATAAAGAAAGTGGAAAAAAATGAAAGAGAGAGGAAGAAGAAGAAATAGGTAGAGAGAGGAAGAGATAGAGATAGAGTTAAAGTGAAAGAGGTGCCCCCTGGTTTGGATTTGGCGGGTCTCCATCTCCATCTAGTGGTTGGTTGACTGGAGAAGTTGGTGATCTAGTGGAAGTAGATGTTGATCCCGGATTGTGCGTCCCCGCATGGTGATTCTTTAACCGATTTCCATTAACTATGAATGTCCTTTTTGAAGAGGGGTCCTGGACTTGCACTGCACCAAATGGGTAAACATGAGAAACAATAAAAGGACCTTCCCAATGAGAATTAAGCTTACCTGGGTGAAGCCGAAATTGAGAATTAAAGAGCATTACCTTATCACCTTCATGGAATACCTTTCTCAAGATGTGTTTATCATGGAGTGCCTTGGATTTTTCTTTGTAGAGATCATAATTCTCATACGAATCAAGTCGAAGCTCCTCTAGTTTATCCAATTGGAACAATCTTTCTTCATCAGATTTTTCAAGATCAAAATTACATGCTTTCACTGCCCAAAATGACTTATGATGGATTTCAACTGGTAGAAGACATGATTTACCAAAAACTAGCCTAAAAGGAGACATCCCAATGGGTGTTTTATAAGCAGTTCGATAAGCCCAAAGTGCTTCACCAAGTCTTTCAGGCCAGTCTTTTCTGGTGGATTTTACAATTCTCTCAAGAACTCTTTTCACTTATCTATTAGAAAGTTCAGCCATGCCATTTTTTTGGGGATGATATAAAGTTTAAGTTTTATGTATAACCCCATTCTTTTTCAAAATAGATTCCATGGTTTTATTATAAAAATGGGTTCCTAAGTCACTTATCAAGGCATGAGGCTTGCCAAATATATGGAAGTTGTGTGTCTTTAGGAACCCACTAACAGTATGTGAATCATCCTTTCTAGTGGGTTTGGCCTCGACCCACCTAGAAACATAATTAACTGCAAGAAGGATGTATGAGAATCCATTGGAAGGGGGAAATGGTCCCATGAAATCGATGCCCCAAACATCAAAGAGCTCACAGAAAATTAAAGGCTTTGGGGGCATTTCATTTCTCTTTGAAATTGTGCCAAACTTTTGGCAAGTGGGACATGATTGATAGAGCTCATGTGAGTCATTGAAGAGTGAATAATAGAATAATCTAGAGTCTAGGACCTTTTGGGAGGTCCTTTGTGGTCCAAAGTGGCCACCACCAGGCATTGAGTGACAGAATTATAAGATGGAAGAATGTTCATTTTCATCGATACATCTCTTTATTACCATGTCAGCCCCATTTTTCCAAAGTTTATTTTATTCCCAAAAATAGTATTTTGAATCACTTTTAAACTTCATTTTTTGTTCTTTTGAAAAATATTCAGGAAAAACACTAGAAACCAATTAATTTACAATTGGGGCATACCATGGTATTTTTGGAGTGAGAGATGAAAGGTGATCAGTGGGGAATTCAGGATTGATGATTTCAGAATGAGAAGAATTAGAAATTCTACTCAAGTGATCAGACACATGGTTTTCTTTTCCTAATATATCTTTTATTTCAAGGTCAAACTCTTGGAGCATTAGGATCCATATTATTAGCCTCGATTTGGAATCACTTTTCTTGAGGAAGAACTTTATAGCAAAATGTTCTGTGAAGATGATGATTTTGGCACCTAAGAGATAGGTCCAGAATTTATCTAAGGCAAAAACAACTATTAAAAGTTCTTTTTCAGTGACAGTGTAGTGATATTGAGCTTCATACAATGTTTTTGAGGCATAATAGATGACATGAGGAATATTTTCTCTTCTTTGACCAAGAAAATCCCCAACGGCTCTATCAGAAGCATCACATATCAGCTTAAAGGGTAAGGACTAATCTGGGGGTTGGATTATCGGGGCAGATGTTAGAGCAGTTTTGAGTTCAATGAAGGCTCTCTTGCAAACCTCATCGAAATGGAAAGTGACATCATTTTGGAGAAACCTAGTGAGTGGGAGAGATATTTTACTAAAGTTATGGATGAATCTCCGATAGAAACATGCATGACCGAGAAATAAACGGATGTCTCAAATAGAAGTGGGTTGAGGAAGTGATTGGATCACTTAAATTTTGGTAGGACCAACTTCAATTCAATCTTTTGAAACTATGTGCCCTAGAAAAATCCCATTTGCAACCATGAAGTGACATTTTTCAAAATTTAACACAAGGTTACACTTGAAACACTTTTGAAGGACTAGAGAGAGTGAATTCAAGTATGATTGAAATGACTCACCATAAATGGTAAAGTCATCCATGAAGACTTCCATGCAGTGTTCAATGAATTCAGAAAAGATACTCATTATACACCTCTGGAATGTTTCAGGAGCATTGTAAAGGCCAAAAGGCATTCTTCTTTAAGCATATGTTCCAAAGGGGCATGTGAAAGTAGTCTTTTCTCAGTCTTGAGGTGCGATTGGGATTTAGAAGTAGCCATTGAATCCATCAATAAAGCAATAGTGTGACTTTCTGGCTAGTCATTCCAGCATTTGATCAAGGAATGGGAGAGGTTAGTGATCTTTTCTTGTTTCAACATTCAATTTCCTATAGTCGATACACACACGCCATTTGTTTTTTACTCAAGTTGTGACTACCTCTCCATGTTCATTTGTGACAATAGTTATCCCACCCTTCTTAGGTACAACATGAATTGGACTAACCCATTCACTATCAAAAATTGGGTAGATAATACCAGCTTGAAGAATCTTGGTGATCTCTTCCCTAGCTACCTCAAGTATGAGTGGATTGAGTCTTCTTTGCGGTTGTCTAATTGGTTTGGATGATTCCTTGGAATGGATGTGATGCATGGAAAGAGGAGGTTTGATTCCTGGTATGTCATCTAGGGTCCACCCCAAGGCCTTTTTGTTTTCCTCTAACACCTGAACATGTTTGGACTCCTCTGTTTCAGTAAGTGAAGATGAGATAATCACAGGATAAGAGTGATCATGGAAAAGTAATGCATATTTCAGGTGTTCAGGAAGAGGATTCAGATCAGTATTATCTTTCATTTGTGGGTTAGAAAACTCAGGAATAGAGTAAGGGACTTCATTTGCTTCAAATTAATTTTAATTAATACTGTCCAAGGTGGAGCAGTAGAGATCAGAGTTGATGTGGGATTCAAGAGCGTTTTCAAGTTCCTCTAGATTGATGGAGTCTATGAATGAGAGGTCCACATCAACTTCACCATTTATGACTTGATAAATCATGGTGCAAATTTCACAAGATCCTTTGTCATTAGAACATGAAGAACATGGTGGATTGGGGTTCAATTGACTCTTATAAGTGTCCTCAGAAGCATGGATTGAGAATGTAGAGTGATCCTCATATGGGTATTGCATGGCTTAGAAAATGTTGAACTTGACCAGTTGGTCCCCGAATTCCATGGATAAGATGCCTAAATGGACATCAATCTTGGTTTTAGTAATCATGAGGAATGTTATTCCTAGAATTAGGGGAGATCGAGAAGAGTTCGTCTCATCTTCCATGTCAAGGACATAGAAATCAGCAGGGAAGACAAGATCATTGACTCAGACAAGGACATCCTCAATTATTCCCTCAGGACTGGCTATGCTTCAATTGGATAATTAAATGACAACACCCGTTGGGTGTAAGGGACCTAGACCAAGGTTGGAGAATATGGATTTGGGCATGAAATTATTTGAGGCACCTAGGTCTATGAGTGCATCATCAAAGTTGGAACTTCCAATTTGGCATGGAACTGTTAAGGTCCTTGGATCTTTGCACTTTATGGGAATAGACTACTGGGTGGAAACATTTTCAAAGTTCCTAAGTTTCCTCTTGTGGGTACACAACTCCTTGAGAAACTTGGCATAATTGGTAATTTGTTTTATGACATCTAAGAGGGGAATGTTGACTTCAACACATCTAAACATGTTGATCATTTCAGTATCGTGTTCAAAGGACTTCTTTGGCTTAGAAATGGATTGAGGAAAAGGAATTGAGTTCCTAAGTGGAATTTAAAGAGATGAGGGAATGGTTTCAGGTTCCCTTTCAAGATTCTTTTTCTTTTTATTTTCTAGGTCAACATTTAAAGGGGGGTTAGAGGACTTATCTTGAGGAATAGCAATTTTATTTCCCAATCTAAGTGAAATTGCACTTACATTACCCTTGGGGTTGGGTAATGGTTGATCTGGAAGTTGGGAAGAATTGGATGGTTGCTGCTGACTAAGGTGAGATCAAGTTGACCAATTTGGGTTTCAATGTTCTTGAGACTAGAATAGGTGAAGGAGGCAAGATCTTCAACAACACTTTCCCATGGTTTCTTAGAAGAAGAGGCTTGTCCTGAATTGGTATTAACTTGATTTTGGTTCTTGGGAAATCGATTTTATTGGTTTTAGAATTGGGAAGGCTCACTAGGATAATGGAATCCAGGAGGAGGATTGATTCTTTGAGGTTGAGGAACAAAAGGGTAAGGTTGTTGGAAGTTACCAACACCTTGACCGTATGGAAACTAGTTTTGGTTTTAAGGAGGGAATTAAGGGGGATGAGAGGTGGGATTACTGTACCTCAGGCCTTGGTTATAGGAAGAAGAGAAGGGCTCAGAGTGAGGTTGGTTGAAGTTTCTAATGAACTGAACTGATAATTGGGGGTTGGTGTTCCACTGATCATATGCTGCATTGAGATCCATTTGTCTAGATGAATTATATTGATCCTCTTGAATTTTGGGACATGTGTTAGTTGGATGAGATAGAGAGTTGCAGATTACACAGTTTTTGACAGGTCTAGGAAACAGCGATTGTGGAGAAGATGAGGTTGGGGCTTTGGATGCCACAACTAGTTGTCGCACAAGACCTGTAAGTTCACTCATCCACTCAATCATCTTGTTCGACTCAATTGATTGATTATCTTGGGCTTTTTTGACTTGAGCATGTGCTCGAGTATGGAATTGTTGTGTGTTTACAGCCATGTTACTTATAAGATATCTTGTTTTTGCAGGAGTTTTATCAACAAGAGCATCGCCACATGCGACATCAATGAGAGTTCTCTTCATAGCCAATAACACCTCATAGAAGTATTGGATCAAGATTTGGTCAGGGATTTGGTGGTGTGGGCAGGTTACAATAAGCTTCTTGAACCTCTCCCAGTATTCATGGAGTGATTCACTTGGGAACAGACATATACCACTTATTTCCTTTCGGATAGAAGCAGTATGAGAAGCAAGAAATAATTTCTCTTAGAAGAGTAGTTTCATGTCATTCCATGTGGTTATAGAACCAGGAGGAAGGTAGAAGAGCCTTGACTGAGCCATGAATTAGTAGTGTCAGCTAGGGAGAAAGGGAATTCTAGAAGTTTTATTTGTTCTTCAGAAACCCTTTGCGGTTTCATGGTAGAGCACACCACTTGGAACTCTTTAAGGTGGAGATGTGGATCCTCACCAGCTAGCCCATAGAAATGGGGAAGAAAATGAATCAAACCCAATTTGAGTTCAAAGTTAGCCTCTATGTTTGGATATTGAATACCAAGAGGTTATTAATTCATGTCAGAGGAAACCAGTTCTTTAAGGGTTTGTTCCCTAGGATTGGCCATTTCTAATTCAACTGGTTTGACAAGGACTAGTTCTTGAATGATTGATTATCTCTTAAGTTCCTCCTAAGTTGGAAAAGAGTTCGCTAAATTTCAGGGTCAAAAAAATATGAGGGATTGTTTGGGAGGCTATGATCCATTCAGAGAGATGTTGTAAGAAAGTAGAAGATGGGGTTTCTTTGTATTTTTTTCAGTTTAGGATTTTTATGAGAAGATGGGTTTTTCTTTGTATTTTTTTCAAAAAAATTTAAATTTTGTTTTTTTTAGTTTTTTTTACAATAACCAGAAACTAATGACTACTTGAAGCACCATCACCAGCAATGGAACCATTTGAAATGCATGACCAATTGTCTCCTATTGACCGGTCAAAGTTCCGGTGCCCTGCTAATGTGTATAGCAGCACTCGGGGCGAATCCTCGACGATGATACTTTGTAATAGTCGTTTGTTTTTAGTTGATTGTATTTTGATTAGCGGGGTTTGTTTGCAGAGCTTAATTGAAATGTTTGATTGGATATAATTGATTTAAAAAATTAATAAATATCAGGGTGAGTTCATTATTAGGGAGTTAAGTTTGTGATATCCTTGAGCTTTGCTTTATATTGCATTTAAATTAACACCCACTTCACAAGTTGACGTCAATTAGAATTCCTAAGTGTTAAAGATTTAATCCAAGCCTTAAATTAACTAGGATTCTAATATCAATCAGTACTTGATTATGTTACTGTATTTATGGTTCCAATAATCCATGTAAACTACATTCTAAACAAAAGATTCCATTAATCCATGACATATTAAGTCCAACATACACAATGTTAAATTAATGAATAGTCATCGAGCAAATACTCTCAATCACTTAACATCCCTAAATTTTGAATCACCCCAATGAGATATTTACTCATCCATTTGGGTGTTTAATAGTCTGGTTATAATAATTATGATGATAAATTAATAATAGAAGAAAAAGAAAGGTATTAGAAAAGAGTGGTACGTCGAACACACACACACACAAACAATGATGATAATTAAAAACGGATTTGTGATTGAATAAGGAAGAAAAAGAAGGGAAGAGGATTCAACTAAGTTTAAACTATTTTAAGAACATTAATATTAAACTAAAAAAGTTGGATGATAATAAGAGATATTGAAGAAGAAACCTTCATTAGAACGGAATTACAAAAGAAAGGACTTACAAAATTACAACAATGAAGAACATTAAAGTAAATGAACAAAGAGAGGAGGAAAGGTCTCTCAAGTGAAAACATGAGTATGTTAGGTCCTCCCAAACCTTTTTAAGGCTTTAGTCATGCCAATACTATCTCCTCTCTTCTGAAATGCCAACCCTTTGAAGTAGAGGAGGGGGTGAATTTATAGCCCAAAGAAGTGGACTGTTTTCATTCCCAATATGTCCCTCCACTTGCATCACCATGTTGGCTATTCAGACAGCCGAATCTCAAAAAATATCCTTCTTAAAAGTTGTAGATAATAATTTTGGTATACCCCTCTAAATATTTGGAGTCATTTGGACCTATGTAGCCAAAGTTATGGCCGGATGATTAAACAACTTTAATCTATCCATTTCAATCCATTCTTTTTGATGTCCAAAATGTGAAAGAGTTTTTTAATAGGAATATGCCATAAAAACCGAATGATTTATTCAAAAGGTCTGCCTCCTATATCTCCTCTTCCACACTACAAAATCACAGCTCGATTGGATTCTTACAGCATGAGATATGTCATGAATACTATATTGATTTTATTTCTCGGCTAGAATGGTGGGATGAACTTAGAATCATATGTTGGACCCCTTGTGTTTAGATTTGTGCCTTGAATTTTTTTCCAAGACTCCTTACATTGTCCCCCGAACTGTGGTTGAGAATAATGGAATTTGGACATCTGTATTTATCCCAGTAAATCAATCTTCATGAATAGTATAGTTTCTTCTCAGATTCTTTGGTCTTGTTTGTGAGGACCATATGACCCTTCAAATGGCATAATTGGATCATGGTACCTTCTAATGAAATGTTTTATATTTAAATAAGAATCATAAAAAACAAGAACCACATGATTTGGATTATTAAAGTGATAGTTATTATTAAAACATTAAACTAACTCAATTGGACTACTTCTAAAAAATTATCAAAAAATTATACTTAATATTAAAACGTTGATATTTCATGCAAATTATGCACATTTCATATAAAATCAGTAAAGGGAGTATATAATAAGTCATGAAAATATTAATAACATCAGTGTGGTTAGTTAGGTAGGTCTTCATGTGGTATGTCAATGGAGGAGGATCTTGTGGTCTACCATGCATAGGTGATTGTGATCAATCAAGGGACTTTGTGTGGTTGACCATGAGTGAACCTGGGGTGCATGGTCAGTGAGTTCTTGGTGTGGTCACTTGAGTAGAAGCTTGTAGAATATTGATCTACCTTTATGAATTCAATTATGGGATTTTAGGAGTAGGACACTTTTGATTTGAACATGTGGTATGTTGAGTGTGGAGACAATCTATCGAGTGAAGGGTGTGCCAACTTAGAGAGGTGTGGTCATTTGGGTTCTTCTTGGGGTTGGTTGTGGGGGGTGGAATGTTAGTTTGAGTACTTTTCTAAATTTCCACCTGTTCAAAATGAAAATAGAAATTGAGTGTAGGCTATATTTAGATAATGTATAGAAAAATATAAATAATTAAAAATAAAAATTGAATGACTTTTATGAATTACACCCAAATAAATAATTGAGTTAAACAAATTAATTTCTATAAATTCCAAAACAAAAAAATCAATACTTAAACCATCTAAATATTTAATTCCAGAACTGATTTAAACAATTAAAATTCAATGTTAAAGTGATTTATAAAAGGAAATTCCATATTCCCAAATATCAATTTATGGATATCAATTTAATTCTAAAATTTAAATAAATCAAAAAAATCAATATTTAATCCATTTACCAATTTAATTAAAAATTATAAAATTGTAACAAAAATAGTTAAATTAGTTGAGTTTTATCAAGATAAGAGGTTACCTAAATTGAAATAAAATCATTTTTAAAAAAAATAGACTGCATCACTCACTATCCTAATGCTTTCCACTTTTAGTTCCAACAAATAGTAGGGTTGAGACTAGATTTCACTCTTCCATTTTTAATTCCTTTAATACCACCCTTGCATATTCTACCCGTGAGATTAATTGTAAAGACCCGTAAATTTCAAGGAAATTTTTTTTCTTAATTTTATTTGGAATTTTACAAGAATGTAGTTTCTGACGGCACCTAATTCCGAGGCCCGGTGTGCCCGGAATCAATTTCCGAAGTTTGGCTTGGGTACGTTCAGTGAACGGACGGGCGGGTTTTTCTAACTTTTGAATCGGTGCCTGGAATCGAATTCTGAGGGCACCGATGAAATCGCAGCGCCGGTATTCACCTAGAAACGCCTCTTCCGGAGTTGTGTTTGCTTAGGTGTGGTTTTTAATTTTCGGTCTTAAAGTTAAGAAATAAAATAATTTTATGACAACTTTATTTTATTTCACTTAAGCCACTTGGAAGCCACTTGAAGTCACTTAAAGACGGCTTAAGCTGAGTTGATCCGGATAGGATTCTATCCAGAAATATCCTACCCCCTTTGTAGGATATTTGTGAGGTGGGGCCCGCATGAGCCCCATCGTTTCTTATAGCTAAGTAACGCACCCGCGAAAACCCATCATTATGAAAGTCAACTGAAGCGTTTCTTAAATTCTTAACAGACCATTTAATTGGGTGGTTTATTTCGTAAATTAAATGAGTTGTTTCTTTCGTTGAATTAATTCAACGAATTGATGGGTCGTTACTTACCCGTTTTCGTGTGTTGGCATAATAATAAAATAAGACCAACCAAAATCTTTTGGAGGATTACTCGTTGAGACAGAATCCTTGTATCTTCTTCCTCCTTCGTGAAGAACGCAAAGAACGCGAAGAACCCGAAGAACGCCGAACCCGAAAATCGACGACACGACGCCGTGATCCGCAACGCTGACAACGTTCTTCTGCGACGTCTCTTCCTCTGCGACGGATCTTCGATCGGCTGCTTGAGGTAAGAGTCTTGGACCTTCCTTTTTATCTCCTTCGTGGTTCTTTACCAAAACACGGATTTAATTAATTAAATTAAATCTGTTGTTTCATGGTGCGTTGAGTTCTCCGACTCAACGCCATGTTCCGCGACGACGCGACGCCCTTCCGCGACGACGCGACGATCTCCACCTTCCGCGACGAGCAATTCTGCGAAGAACGCTCACGCGCGACGGCCAACGAGGTAGGGATTTTATAATTTGGAATACCCCTCTTTATATTCCCGTGAACGTTCTTTAAAAATTAAAGAACCGGTTTCAAATGAACAATTTTATTTTATTAAAATTGTCAGTTCATGTGTTGAACAATTTCTCTTGTTGTTTTTATCTAACGCGGAGGGTGCGGGTCAAACGAACACGGCCCGACAACCCTCCACCATTCTTCATGTTTTGCGGATTTGACGGGCGACGACGGAACGTGCCGCAACGGATGTTTGATGATCCTGCAGTGAAGAACGGAACCCGGGAGGAACAACGGCGCAGACGGGAAGGAAAATGGGCCACCGGAGCGACTCCGGCGGCCCGCGAAAGCCGGCGGCGGTGCGGGTCACCAGCGCGGCGGCGCCGGCGGCGGCACCCGTGGACCCGCGGCCGCGCGGGTCCGGCGCGCCCGGGTGTCCAGGGCGGCACCCCGCAGGTGCCGCGGGGTTGTCACGCGGCGCCCCCCGGGTGTCCAGGGCGGCACCCCGCGGGTGCCGTGGGGTTGTCACGCGCACCCCCCGGGTGTCCAGGGCGGCACCCCGCGGGTGCCGCGGGGTTGTCACGCGACACCCCCGGGTGTCCAGGGCGGCACCCCGCGGGTGCCGCGGGGTTGTCACGCGACACCCCCGGGTGTCCAGGGCGGCACCCCGCGGGTGCCGCGAGGTTGTCACGCGACACCCCCCGGGTGTCCAGGGCGGCACCCCGCGGGTGCCGCGGGGTTGTCATGCGGCGCCCCCAGGGTGTCCAGGGCGGCACCCCGCGGGTGCCGCGGGGTTGTCACGCGACACCCCCCGGGTGTCCAGGGGGGCACCCTGCGGGTGCCGCGGGGTTGTCACGCGACACCCCGCGGGTGCCGCGGGGTTGTCACGCAGCCCGCCCGGGTGTCCAGGGTGACACCCCGCGGGTGCCGCGAGGTTGTCACGCGGCGCGTCCGACTGACACCCCGCGGGTGCCGCAGGGGTGTCACGCGGGGCGGCGGCGCCCCCCCGAGTCGGCCGCTCGGCCGAGCCGAGCCGGACCGACCCTGGCTGGGCCGGGTCGACTCGGTTCGGGATGACCAGGGGGGTCGGCCCGGGTCGGCCCGGACCTGGACTCCCCGTTTTTCGGACCGCTTTCGGTCAAATGCCCGTAACTTGAGCTAAGGGCCTCCGTTTGACGAGCCATCTGCGGCAACGCGACACTTGGATCGAGACGGTCGTTTCGGTATATCGCACTTAAGGTTTCGGAATACTTTGAGTTCGGCCGGGTTGGTTCGTACACGAAACCAACCGGGCCCCCGGAGCGGAAACGCTCATATCTTGAGCTACGGACGTCCGATTGACGTGCCGTCAGTTTTGGTGGATTCCTCTAAGTGAGACGGATCTTTTGGCATAATCCGCCCGAGGTTCGGATGCAGGTGGACTACGGTCGGGTTGGTTTTGCCTTAAAAACTAACCGGGCCCCTGGGACGAAAATGCGAATAACTCTCAGACCGGGCGTCCGAATGACGCGCCGTCTGCGACGTTGAGTTCCTGTTGACGGTACGGAACTTTTGGATACATCAACTTCGGACTTTGTGACAGTTGATGTATCGGCCTCTCAGCTCGTGGAGCGGACCCTCCCGAATGAGCTTGCTGTGTGCGGGAACCTAGTGATGGCTGCGACTGCTACTTCGACAGCGATGACTGTGCAGAGATCCTTAGTGGACTGCGACGACGACGGTGCAGAGATCCTCAGTGGACTGCGACGATGAAGAAGGCTGGTCTTGTATCCTATGTGGGTCCTAGCTGTGCTGGTCTTGTATCCTATGTGGGTCCCAGCTTAGATGATTCAATACTGGTCTTGTATCCTATGTGGGTCCCAGTATAGTTGAATCAATGAAGACAGCTGGTCTTGTATCCTATGTGGGTCCTAGCTGTGCTGGTCTTGTATCCTATGTGGGTCCCAGCTTAGATGATTCAATACTGGTCTTGTATCCTATGTGGGTCCCAGTATAGTTGAATCAATGAAGACAGTTGGTCTTGTATCCTATGTGGGTCCTAGCTGTGCTGGTCTTGTATCCTATGTGGGTCCCAGCTTAGATGATTCAATACTGGTCTTGTATCCTATGTGGGTCCCAGTATAGATGAATCAATGAAGAGTGTTGGTCTTGTATCCTATGTGGGTCCCAGCTTAGATGACTCCTTGCTGGTCTTGTATCCTATGTGGGTCCCAGCATAAATGAAACGATGAGGACGGCTGGTCTTGTATCCTATGTGGGTCCCAGCTTAGATGATTCACTATCTATGTCTGATCATCTCTTTCACCCTTTTCAATGATGTATACCTGTGTGAGCTGAATCTTCTGTTTACTCTCCTTTGTGGATTGTGTTGAGCTATCCTGTGTGGATTTACAGTTTACTCTCCTTTGTGGATTGTGTTGTGCTATCCTGTGTGGGTATACGTTTTGCTTTCCTATGTGGACTGGGTTGTGCTTGGGCTCGGACGCTGGAGCCGAACGGGAATTGATGACTTAGGTATATGTATGGGCATTTACCTAAGCCGTGTCAGATGTTACTTCGTGATTGTATCTTTCCTTTGTGGATTATCCTTCGTGGATTTCGGGAGACCTTCGGGGGTCTCGGGGTCCCTACTGAGTAGCTTATACTCACCCCTGCACGGGCTATGCCTGCACTTCGTGGTGTTGGTTGCAGACGACGGACAGCACTAACCGTGGTGGAGGCGTGCGGAGCAGGACGGTACCTGGAGGTGGACCACTGGGCGGGACGTACTCGGAGCGGACGGCTGGACCGAGGAGCTGTGGAGGCTATCTGTACCCACCCTTCATGTGGGACCATCAGAGGATGGATCAACGCTGCGGCTTTTCTTTACAGTTGTTGTTTTCCCCTTTCAGTTGTACTTTACAGTTAGGCATGTATTTCCGGCCCTTTTACTTCCAGCACAGCTTGTTACAGTTTTACTTAGTGTTTACATTTCCTCTTGCTTACTCTGTGGTGCTTGTTTACTTTTCAAAGGCAATGCCTTCCCTTTTGTTGAGATTTACGCCTTGGTGCTAGTCGCCAGCCCCTGGCCTATGGAAGGCGGTCTTGGGGTAGTCACGGCACGGGCCCCGAGGACGGGTCATGACATTAATATTATTTCTTATTTTTGTCATATTTACATCCCAATAAAATAAATTGATTCTTTAATCAATGACATATCAAATTCCAAACTCATTAATTGAGAAAAATTATCAAATAAATCATGTCTATTGCCTCTAACGATATTGTCATCCACATACACCATTACCAAAAAAAATCATCTTTTGAGATTTTAATTTAGAGTTTGTGATCAGCCCAACATCTCTTAAACTCAAAATTCATCAATAAAGTATCAAATCATGCATACCAATCATGAAGTAATTTCTTTAATCCATATAGATCCTTTTTCAATCTTCACAGTTATTTATAATCATTTCAAATAAAAAATCCAACTGGTTTTTCTATATAAACTTATTTCTTCAAGACTCTATTTAAAAATGTCATATTTACTTCCATTTTTTGATTCTATGAAAAATATTTTAATAACAAATACTAGGAAAATTCTAATAGACTCCATTCTTGCCACTAGTGTAAATATTTCTTTAACACCAACCCCTTCAACTTGTTATTAAACATTACATACCATCCTCATTCTATTCTAGATCACTTTAACTTTTTCATCAGTCTTATTTTTGAAGGACCATTTTGTATTATCCACATTGTGATGTATATGTATATTCAGAAGCTCCCAATTTTTATTCTTATAAATCTTGTCCAATTCTTCACTCATGGATTTCACCCATGATTTTTCCTTTATTTACACTTTGAAAGAATCAGGTTCTATTTCTATTAATAAAGTAATGTGCTCATTTATCCTCATCCTCCAAGTCTGTGTTGGAGCATATTTTTCTCCAAAAATATTATCTTGATCAACTTAAACTCTTTTAATTTTTGATTAAGTCATAGGTTTACTATATTATTCACCTTGATCTTTTACTGATTCAACTTTAGAATCATCATCAAAATAAATATTTTTATATTTTCTCAAATCCTTATTTATCTCTTATTATTCATAAAAAACATCATCAGGAACAACATTTCTGTAATTTTAATTTTATTTAATCTCAACTACATTAATATCACTAATATTGAAAATTTTTATTGATACATTTATTGAAATACATATAGGCCATAATCTTTGATTAGTATCCTAAAAATACACCTTCATCTACTATATCATCATATTTATCCTGATTACCCTCTTTATTCTAAAAAATAATTTTATTCTTAACACTCTAAGATACTTCAATGATGGATTCCTTCTATGCCATATTTTTTATAGTGTCTTATCAACTCCTAGGATGAGTAATGATCTATACATATCCACTTGTAGTACTTGTTTAGAGTATTAAAGTGAGATGAACTTTCTATCAACAATGTATTTTCCATATTGTTCATGATACAATTCATTATTTTCAAAACTCCATACTATTAGAGAATTCTAACATAATATACTTCATGTTTAATACCATGTTTTTCAATGTAATTTTTAACCTCAATAGATGTGTACTATATTCTATTATCTGATCTTATAATTTTTATAGTTCTTTCAGTATCATTTTATACTCTTCTTTGAAATCATTTTATGCAATCCAACACATCCCTCTTGCATCACATAAACATGGGATATCTATTCCTATTATATTCATCAATAGATAAGATGAAGTTATTCTCACCATATGTTCCAACGTAACCAATTTGACCACATACAGTAGTGCAGACCATATTTAGAAAACCCGATGCTCACTTCTTCATCAGTGGATATGTATTTTTAACTACATTCCCTTGAATACAAGTATTAAAATTATTTTATAGGCATCACTTTAAGTTTAAAATATCCATTACAGCACTAATCTAAAAACATTTATACATACATTCTCGATTAATGTGGCCTATAATCCTATGCCATAAGATATTTTAATCTTCTACTATTAGAAAAGAGTATTCTCTTTATTATGTTCCATATGTAAATTTCCATTTCCTCTAATATTTCACAGGATAATTCCCAGAATTTTTTATATTCTATCCTTTCTGATTGAAATAAAATTACAAGACTAAATCACAAAACTGACTTATAATCCATAAATTGGTACAAATCCCATCAACATAGAGGAATTAAATATTCCTAAATTCATCTTTATACAATATGGTCTTTCTACATCCTTTAATATTTAATGATCCGTCATTTCAAAAGTGAACTAATCTATTAACTCTACCCTCTATATTTTCAACTGATTCATATTACCTTTCAAATGAGATAAACACCTAATCTCTAGAATCCATGTGGTAGTATTACATGATGATTTAAAGGAAATTTTATCTCAATTATTCTTCTCAATATTCTTATTTTCTTTCCATGATATTCCCAAATTAGTTGAGTTTTTTTATCAAATATCATTTTCTTCAACCAAAATAATTAGATCAAATTCTTCTTCTTATTTAATAGGATAAAAAATATTTTTTAAAGGAATTTAATTGGATTATCTTATAACAATTTTACTTTGACTGAATTAAGATTATCTATCACTAATCTTCCTATAATCTTCTATTTTATTCCCAAAATTTGAGTAATTAAAATAGTACCCATAAAATAAATTTCTATTCTGATATGAATGATGTGTTATAACTCTCCTTTACTATATTACAATGGATTTTCATCTAAAATAACTTTCAACTTCACCAGAATAGAATATATTGTGTCTAATAAAACCAAAAAACCAACACTTCAATGGTGGAAATATCTTATTTCTATCATTTATCTATAAATCTCCTACTTCTGGATACCTCCTTGATTATTGATAAGTTTCCAATGGTTGAGAAATTTACCCTTAATTATACTCTACCTTGTTATTCACATTGGTTGAACATGTTTTTGATAGACGAGGCTCATAATTGAGAACATTTTTACCCATAAATGTTTTTCTTTTAGCACTAATTATCTCCATAAAGGTTTTTGTGTCTCGATCTTCCCTTTATTTCAAAACTTAATTTGAGAATTTATCTATATTGATAATTCTTATCTAAACCAATTATTTTAATCAATTATTTAATTTAATTTACCAAGGATTAGACATCCTCCTCAAGTGTTTTCATTTTCATAACTTTGTACTTGATAGACATATTATGATCACCAATGATCTTGGTCTCTTCCTCAATATTCAATCTATTATTCATAGATTCTTCATATTACACATGATTCTCCTCATGTTATTCTACTATTTTTTAGGATTATCAAATTATGATTCAAGTTCATCAATATAACTTGAAGTCTCATTAAACATAACTATAATTTTCCTATTTTTATTTATATATAGATCAAACTCCTTGAGTGTTCCTTCCAATTACACTTTGATATCTAAAACTCCCTCTTGTTCACCATTCTCTTCAACTTCAGTTTTATATTTTTCCATTGAATAGTACATTGAATCTTATATATTTGAGATAAAATTTTTCTCTATGCCTTTTAATAGATACCACTTTTCAGTTTCTTACTTACCAAGACTTTCTTATAAAATTTATTTTCACTTCCACTATTTAAGTTAAAGTTCCATCTAATGGGAAAAAATTATTTGGTTTTGGTGAGAATTAAAACACTCCATCCACTTAATAATATTTGCTTGGACAGCTAATAGGATATGGGACTAATATTCCCACAACAAAAACATTCGAGGGGTAATTTAGCATCGAATCATCCTTTACCTCTTAAATTTTCTTACATCCAATGATAAGAAATCATCACTTACATCATATTCAATTTCAACCTCATAAATCTATTATTACTCAACTTATTTGAATGCCATATCTTCATATGTATATTATATATAGATTTATAAATTCACACACATTTCATATGAAATCAGATTATTGTGTAAGACATCAAGGGATAATTCTCTAAGGTTCATTTATTCAAGTTATGAAACTTTAGGCTTATGCATTTTTGATAAACTTATAATGATTTTTTTATCAAATAACCATCCCTGATATCATGACTAAGTCTGCATATTTCACAAAAAACTTTAGTAAAATGGTTAGAAAATCCATCCACGTTTTCATAGGAACACAACCGCATATCATTAAAATTGTTTTAATATAATTTTATTTATTCATATTTTACTTTACTATCACATTCATAGGTACTATAAATTATATCCCAAACTTATTTTACTCTAGTAAAATCTATCACCTTTATATATATCAGATTAGATAATGCTCATGATAGGGAATTTTGAGCCTTAACATCATCATTCAACAACTTCTTTTCAACTTCATTTATAGAGATTTTGATGGAATCACTTACTTGAATTCCATTTATTACTTCCAAATTAAAATCAAGACCAATATATATTAAATTTTATCTAATTATATTCTTATATATGTGATAATTACACCCATCAAACATGGGTACTCCCTTTTTATTCATAATATTCTCTCTGAAAAATTCCATTGAAAGATTCTCCAAGATATAACCAGTGACTTTGATTCTACTTATTTTCACCTATAGTCACATTATACACCCTAAGAGGGAGGTTGAATTAAGGTGTCTTGAAAAAATTCTTTTTAACTTCAAAAAAATTGGATCTTGTCTTTGTGTTGGAAAAACACCTGGAATATTTATTTTATACATAATAAAATGTCAAAAAATTAAATATTAGAGGACCTAATAATTTTACTTGGTTAACCCATAATGCGACATATTCATAGAGAACATATCAATGATGTGTAAATATTCCAATTAACCCCTAATTCACTAGCATGTGATTAAAAGAATTAGGATAAGCTCACTTCTAATCCAAGTTTCATATCCTCTTCTTATAATCCACACACTTCTTTTAAGAGGGTCACAATGATATAATAGAAAAATAGGTCAAATTTATAAATACACCAATTAAAGAGTTAAAATTGAACAGAAATTGGTGTTCTCCATGATGCTCTAATCTTTATTTTCATATATTCAATGAGACGCATAGAATAAAAATACTTAAAAGGATAATTATCAATATAATTTGGACCAAACACACTTCACTTCACAATTTCATATCTTCAAAAAAATCCATTATTGGTTTTCACTCCAAATTTATATCTAATACAATTTACAACTTCTTTTTCTTCAATCTAAACACTAGGAATAACTTCATAATAATTTCCACTATAGAAATTCCAATAGGAAGTTGTTATTTTCTAAAATAACTACCATGCCATCATGAGAATTCCACATCATAATTTCTATTTTAATTCTATATAATTATAATAATCACAACATGAAATGCATATTCAAGGTGTGATAAGTTAGTTTTATTTATTAACTTATTAAACTACCAAATGAGTCACAATGTGACATGAACATTAACATTGTGTACCTTATTAAATTAGCAAAATATCCTAAACTTTAACATTCATTTCCCTATAGATTTTTCACACTAAGAAGTTATGATTGTTGTGAATTTCTCTCTCATAGTGTTTTCATGATCAAAAACACTAATTTATATATCTATCATCTTTATTTGAGTAAATTTTAGTCCCAACTTTTGGTCTTTTAATCATGTCATAAATGGAGTAAATGAAGATATTTAAAGTATAATCCAAGTAAAATTGAAGATATTTTATTTATTTAATGTATCATTTTAAAGTATTAATGGATTTCATGAAATAATGAAATGATTTTGAAAGATATATCAAATATAATTAGAGGAAGAAAGGGAAGCATTTAGTGGTGTTTGGGAAACTACAAGATGCACTAGATGTATGGTAAAATGAAACAAATACATGGTTCAAGTGGATAGAACCTCCTAGTTAAATAAAATTTAAATGGATAGCTAGTGGAAGCAAGAAAAAATAGTGAATCCCTAAGTGACACATCGGATAGCCAGTGGTTTTAATCCATATCCATCAAGATGAATTTATTGGAGGTATTAAAGCTTTAACTCAAGTCATTAAAACATCATTTTAAACATAGTCACCTAAAACTCTTATAAATCCTATAAATAGAGTCATAAGGTGGATTGAGTCTAATCAAATAACTTGTGACTTATCTCTTCAATCGAATCAAAGATGCTCTAATGCCAAATCTCTAGTGATCTGAATGTTATCTTAAAGATCCAATCTCTAATTGTTCTTCAATCTAATAGGATCGATTCTTCCTTCAACTCTCTATCACCCATATAAATTATACAAATAGATATGATATATTTAGGGAGAGGCTTTGTAATGGGTTTGTACCAAGAAAACCTCTCTTATTATCATCTCCTTCTACAATGGGTTCTCACTACTGGAATAGTGAGGGATGAGTTCCTTGTCTATTGATGAATTTAAAGAGGGAAACCACAACCATAATTTTGATGGACAAGTTTCTTAATCACCACCAATATCAAGGTACAAATAACATAAATATCTTAACTCTAGGGGAGGAGATGTAGGGGCTCACACCAAGCTATTACTGAACTCCTTTATTAAACCTTGTTTTCTCTCTTTTAATTTATTCTCTTCATCATTAAAACTCAACACACATAATTACATAAAATCTATATGATCATTTTAACTATTCATACTCACTTTATTAATATTGAAATTAACTTTATAATACATATTGAATTTATCAATTTATCACTTTATCAAATATATATCTTTATCAATTTCTCATATCAAAATCTTTTAATTTTGAAATTACCTTTTTGTTTCTCTTTATTTTTAAAAAGTTAAATCCCCCTCCACTTTCTATATTCTCTAAAAAAAATTGGTATAAAAGGTTTCATTAGGTTTTTATTAAAAATTACCTAGTATTCATAATTGTTTTTTTTTTCTTAATTTAAATTATACTTAGATATTGTTTTGAAATACTTGTTTGTATTCTTAATTTATTTCCAAGTTCAATCTTTTTATTATGGAATATAACTATTATTCTCATGATCCTTTTTTGATGGAAAAGATTATTCCTATTGGGAAAATTGCATGTCAACTTTTCATATTATCATAAGTGAACTTGTCTATAAAATGGTTATGAATGAATATATTCCTACTAAAGAAAAAAAGATATGTGGGAACCCAATTGTCACGAACCAACCCAGGTTGACCCTGAACCGGTCACCCGATCCAGTTTGCGACATGGTCCAAGAGGCATTCTCGATCCTCCCGGGCTGGCGACAAGCACCAGGGCATCAAAAGAGAGCAAGAGGGAACGATTTCACTCGATAAAATAAATAAAGTAGTGGAAATAAAATAGAACAATGCAAAGTATCTAAACAACATGAAACAGAAAGAGCGGCCAACAATAACCAACTAACCTAACCATGACCAAAACTCCTCGGGACCTTGAGAGTTGCTCTCCAAACCCTAACCAAATCTTGCCCATAACGAACAAGCTCAAGTAAAACATGCAATAAAACTAAAAATAGGAAAACACTATAGGTGTGAGTATTAAAAACTCAATAGGTAGGCCTGACTAATTCTATTCTCAATGCACATACCATTAAATAAAGAATTCATAAATTATAGGTCTGAACTAAATGATATAAAATATTAGTTTCCACGCACACTTTCATTTCTAAAACAAGTAACAGTCCATTGCCCTTTTCAGTTCAAAAACCAGTTTAATGTTTGGAAGAAACAGATGCATTTCATTTTAAAACACTTTTTTTGTGAACAATTTAGAAATCCAAATTTTAGTTGTTGGTCAAATGGAAAACCACACACAACACACAACACACACTAAGGTAAATGGAAAAAAAGTGGCACACGGTTCCAGTAACCAAACTAGACCTCTCAAACATCCTCCATATACAAATAAAAACTAAAAGAAACATGGTTCGAACCTAAAATCTCTACAATCCAGAATGTACCATACATGTTACTCATCCTGAAGGCATACCCTAACTTGATGAAGTCATAACGCCTATACTACTTCCCATTATAGTCCTGTATGGCCTAACTGAGGGGCCCAATCCCCATAGTAGCAATAACTCAGTATTCCCCTACTATGGAGCCACTAGCCAGTGTGTAATCTAAACTAGTGCAGCAATCGTTCTCAGAAGATTCACTCACTATGCCAGGTTCCCATGTCAACACATGCAATAAAAAGGGGTGTGTCCACAATGTAAATCAATCAGTCATGATTCACAAGCATCAGATATAGATCATGCAATCAACACACACCAAAGATCACCCCTGATTGGGTTTTCCAAAATAATTTATTTTATTAAAGTTCCAAACAGGCCTTAACCAGTTTTAAAGAAAAACCTCATTTCTCAATAAAACCCAAAACACTTTTTCAGAAGAAATAATTTACCTTTAAAACTAGAACTACATTTTAAATTACATGAATTATGTTTAAAGTCCAAATGGTAATTCTTTCAATACTGGGTGTCCGCTCATCAAGAAAATGTTTTGAGTGTTGTGTATAAAATAAACGGCTCTTTTTTACACCAAATAATCAGTTAAAAATTAATTATCTTATTTTATTTATCATTTCTTAAAATTAATAAAACATCAAGAAATTAATAAATTATAAATTTAAAGGTGAGTGCAGTGGGGGACCTACCTCGACTCGTAGACCAGTCATGACGACGCGACACGCCTTGCATGGCAGTGTAAGAACACACAAGCTGACGATCGCTGGAATGTGGAAAAACCTTGTCAACATGCTGCAACCACAATGATAAATAAAATACATGAACACATACCTAAAACAACCCAAACAAACAACCAGCACAAAAGAACCACCTCGTCCTGTTTTCAAAACACAGTTCTCACCATCTGCACTATTTAATAAACCACTTTAATATTTATTAAACTCCAAAGAGAAACATGCGACTTTACACACCCAAAACCTGTTCAAAATCCCTCTTTATAATTAAACACTCACCTGCGACACACTAAAAACACAGTTGATCTCACATATAAATGCCACTTTAAAACTGAACGCACAACAAAACCATACCAAAACATTTTTTTCTTTACTCAAAATATTTAAAATTTAAATTCAAAAGCGCACATGTTCAAAAAGACAAAATAACATGATTTTCTTTCAAACCACATTTTTAATACACCTACACCTTAATTTATTTGGAAAACATTTCACACTCTCCAAAACAAGGCTTGATACTCTTTTCAAGAAACACTACAATATGATACGCATGACACAAAACAATTTATTTGAAAGAAAAAAAAATTATTTCTAACACAACCACATATTAAATTATTACCCAAAAATACTTTTCACACGTAAAATAATTAATTTAATGTTTCCAAGAATTCCCACAACAATACCCATATGAAAAACATAACCAATTCTAAAATAAGACTTAATTCCATCACACATACATGTCAAAATATTCATAGAACACATTTTGCACCACCCAAAATAATCAAAGAACATTATAAATAAATTAATCCAGAAAAATACTTCATCAAACAATAATTATAAGCAGAACCACCTACCTTGAGACGGTGGAGGATCGACCGAGATTAAACAACACATTTCGGCTTCAAAATTGGAGGTCAAAACATGGACCAATGGGTCCCAAGATACCCTTTGCATACCCTAAAACCAAATGAAAACCATAATTCAGAGTTAAAACTAAACCCTAGGTTCATATGGTCCATACTGGGTGGTGGTGAAAAGGAATTGTAGATGTGAAACAAAAAATAATAGAGAAAAAATAACCTCACCTCAGTGAATCCAATGCACAGCGTGGGAAGATCTGGCAAGATTGGTGACCGAAGAGGGTGATCCGAAAGGGGGTGTCGCACGGGTAGAGGGAGAAGTGGTCAGGGTGCTGCACATGGTAGGTAGCAAGGGAGTCATGAGGAAAGATGGAAGGGAGGAGGGTCGCCAGAAGAAGACGTCGATGGCGAGTCACGCACGCTAGAGATGAGGGCCATCGGAGGTTCCTAGTCGGCCAGAGCTGCTACGCACAAGGGATCCCATCGGACAGGGGAGGCGCGGTTGGGGTGCACTGGCTAGGTCACACCGGTGAGGAGGGAGCGGTGCATGTTAGGGGAGGGGTTCGCGCCGCGACGATTTCTGGCCGGAGGTGGAGAGCAGGAAGGAGTGCATCCAGCCGCTAGATCTAGAATAGAGGCGCACGAGGCCGGGTTGCGTGATTTAGTGGTAGGAAAACATGAGGGGGGTGCTCTACGCACTACAGTAAAAGAGTGGGGCGCCACCTGTATGGGATGTGGGTAACCCTAAAAAAAATCAAAAAATAATAAAGATAAAAACAAAATAAAAAAATAAAAAAAATTAATAATAACAATAAAAATAATAATAGTAATAAGAAGAATAAAATATTAATAATAAGAATAAGACTTTGATAACAATAATGATAGTAATGGTAAATCTTTAATAACCTTAACAATTTATTTTAGGAAATTATTTATACTAATAATTATAATCAAACATTAATAAAAAAAATATTTATAATGCATTCACTAATAATATAAACATATATATATATAAATATATTTATCCACGTTGTAACATTTAATAGTTTCTCTACATTGTCGCCTAACCAACTAATTTAATTAACCTTATGGGTGAGTGGTTGCGCGGTCACCCCTCACGGCTCAGCCGACCGTGCACGGGTCATGCGGTGGCCCCTAATCACTTCAGTAGTGACTGTACGGGTAATCAAACTGTCTGCACGACTTCCACTAAGATGCACAGTGTTCGTGCACTCTCCTAGAACCTGGAAACTTCTCCAAACTTCAAAAATTTGGACTGGGACTCACTGGAACTTTGGGAAAAACACCTGACACCAAAATAAATAATATGAATAAAATCTTTTGAAAAAAGTCGGTTGTGACAAATCTCCCCAGCATAACGCTTTCCACCCCTGGAAAGTCATGACGAGATCTATACCCAAAGATAAAACTCCTTAAGTGTCACTCAACCCCAAAAGTTTAAGCACCTCCTATTGATCGACCCAAATAGACACTGAAAAACCCATGATACACAACTCATCCATAAACACCTTGACTACTACCGAATAGAACCCAAACCATCCATTTTAACCAGGGACGAATGAACTGAAACCACCTCCGACACTTATTCCAATACTCTTAGTCGAATAGAATTGTTGGGTGTACTTAAATCCCAACGTTTACTTAAGAGGAAGAACTTAGAACTATGTGGTTCCACATGAGGCCACCCGCCACCAAACGATACAAGAAAAGAAACTCTAATACTGACTCAGGGAGGCTAGAACAGACTCCCCACCATAAGGATCAGGCTAACTCTAAATTATTTCAGGTGTAACTTTGTGAGACCCAATGTGGGTCTCCCCACCACAAGAATTGATGAGATTAATCGAACTTAGATACTTCCTGCATGGACCAAAGGCCCCACAACAGGGGGAGGGGCAGGAAGGGGAGGGCCCAACCAATAGAGTATTAAAATTACCATTATTGCTACACCAATAAATTCATACCCTCGGAATAACACAAACCATGACACACTAAGGACATAGATTAAACTGAGTCCTTTCCTCACTGTTGGGGTTTTCCTGACTACGTGTCAGCTTCACTCCAAGGCCTATGGCTGGAGTACCGATGATTAAAGCATATCATGCCTCACAATCAGGCTTCAGAAATTCCCAAACATAACACACAAACTAGAATTTTAACCAAACACACTTACAATAAAATAAAAGTTTCAAAGAGGTTCAACCAAAACCATTCTTACAACCGAAATAAAAGAAACACTGCAAAACGCTACAAGAGACGAATACTACATCCAAGAAAGAATACAAGAGAAAAAAAATTTCCCTACTCCTGCTGATGGGTAGAGTTGACCTTCGACGAGCAACGTCTAGCTCCAATGTGCTTCTTCGAAACACCGCGGTAGAATTGCTGCAAGTGACCCCAACATCCACAGGTGTGGCAGGGTCTCAGAGCACTCGAACACATCGGCCTCTTGTGACCCTGCCTACCACACTGCTGACAGATCATGACATTGCAATATGGAGAAGAAGATTGAAGGTCTGAAGGCCTCTTGATTCCTCTATTAGATCCACTCACATCAGGGCACTTCTCATTCTTCCTCTCACTATCCTCTACACTTCTTCCCAAGTTCGGGGGAGGATTCACCATCTCAAGTACTTCTACTAGCTCAGCTTCAGCAAGAAAGGATTTCCTGAAAACATCCAAGAAGGTGGTTAGGTTGAGCTTTTCCACTTTCGATTGCAGTTCGTCCAGACTGAAATTGTTGAGCCTTCCCAGAATCATTCACAATAAACAACTGATCATATGAAATTAGTTCAATGAAACATCGATAAAATTCCAGTACCGATTCAACGCCCTGCTAAAGACAACACAACTCCATCCTCTTCCTCATCTTCGTCAACTCAGAGAAGTGTTGTTGGATGAACATTGACTTGAAAAAAATCCCATGTTAGATCTTCATGAGGCTTATTCTGGGACACTGACTTCCACCACTTCCAAGTTGATCCTTCAAGAATAAAGGTATCCAACTTCACCTTTAACGACTCAGGCAACCCAACAAAACTGAACTTCCTCTCAATCTTCTGCAAATACTCCTCCGCCTCAAGTGGATCTGTTTGTCCTTTAAATAGAGGAGGGTTCAACTTCCAGAACTCCCGAACATAGTCTATGGGCTAATCAACTGGAGTATTAGCTAGGGGCACACCACCTGAAGTTTCACTTCGGGGATCCATCAAACCATCATGGGGGTGAACACTAAGGAACAAGGAAACAAAGAACATAATCAAACCATAGTCATTGCCATTTCAAATTCAACTTTTCACAATCTCCAAAATAAAACTTTACAAAACAATTTTCAGAATGAAGGAAAAATCAAACGATTCACTAGGGAGAAACTAGTGATGATGGGCGAATCGAACATACGGTTGGGGGCCATACGTCAGTCACACCATCATCACTGAGATCATTCTAGGGAAAATTCCTCGGCTCCACATGTCTTGCCAGACCATGCAAGCTCACAGAGGTCACTTGCTAGACTCCCATTTCATTTCCCAATATAAAACAAGTCAAAGGAACCAAAAAGACACCAACAACCCAGAAATCTCATGGTGACCCGAGGTTCAGAATGAGCAAGGGTTCATGACGTCCTTCTCACTCGTACACCCCGAGTCCTGAAAATTTTAATCCTTCTACCATGACAACCCCAAATAAAAATGGGCGCTCTGAAAAAATAAGGTCTGCTCATAAGCCAACCTCCTTTGATACCATTTTTTCACAAACCAACCCGGGTTGACCCTGAACCGGTCACCCAAGCTAGTCTACGACATGCTTCGAGAGGCGTTCCCGATCCTCCCGGGCTAGCGACAAGCACCAGGGAATCAAAAGAGAGCAAGAGGGAATGATTTCTTCTGATAAAATAAATAAAGCAGCAGAAATAAAATATAACAAAGCGAAGTATCTAAACAACATGAAACAGAAAGAGCGAACAACAACAACAAACTAACCTGACCATGACCAAAACTCCTCGTGACCTCGAGAGTCACTCTCCAAACCCCAACCAAATCTCGCCCACGATGAAAAAGCTCAAGTCAAACCTGTAACAAAACTAAAAATAAGAAAACACTATAGGCGTGAGTATTAAAAACTTAGTAGGTATGCCCGACTAATTCTATTCCTAATGCACTTACCATTAAATAAATAATTCATAAATTCTAGGTTTGAACTAAATGATATAAAATATTAGTTTCCACACACACTTTCACTTCTCAAACAAGTAACAGCCCATTGCCCTTTTTAGTTCAAAAATGAGTTTAGTGTTTGGAAGAAACAGATGCGTTGCATTTTAAAACATTTTTTTTGTGAATAATTTAGAAATCCAAATTTTAGTTGTTGGTTAAACGGAAAACCACACACAACACACAACACACACTAAGGGAAATAGAAAAAAAGTGGAACATGGGACCAGAAACCGAACTAGACCTCTCAAATGTCTTCCACATATAAATAAACACTAAAAGAAACATGGTTCGAACCTAGGAGCTCGTGAACAGTCCAGAACGTACAATACATGTGACTCATCCTGAAGGCATGCCCTAACTCGATGAAGTCATAACGCCCATACTACTACCTGATATAGCTATTCATGGCCTAACTGAGGGGCCCAATCCCCATAGCAACAATAAATCAGTATTCCCCTGCTATGGGGCTACTAGCCAGTGTGTAATCTAAACTAGTGCAGTAATCGTTCTCAGAAGATTCACTCACTGTGCCAGGTTCCCATGTCAACACATGCAATAAAAAGGGGTGCATCCACAATGTAAATCAATCAGTCACGATGCACAAACATCACATACAGCTCACAAAATAAACACACACCAAAGATCACCCCCGAGTGGGTTTTTCAAAATAATTTATTTTATTAAAGTTCCAAATGGGCCTTCACCAATTTTAAATAAAAACCTCATTTCTCAAGAAAACCCAAAACACATTTTCAAAAGAAATTATTTACCTTTAAAACTAGAACTACATTTGAAACTCTATGAATTATGTTTAAAGTCCAAATGGGCATTCTTTCAATACCGGGTGTCCACTCATCAAGAAAATGTTTTGAGTGTTGTGTATAAAATAAACGACTCTTTTTACACCAAATAATCATTTAAAAATTAATTATATTATATTATTTCTAATTTATTAAAATTAATAAAACATCAAGCAATTAATAAATTCTAAATTTAAAGGTGAGTGCAGTGGGGGACCTACCTCGACTCGCAGACCAGTCATGACAACACGACACGCCTCACACGGCCGTGCAAGAACACACAAGATGACGATCGCAGGACTGTGGAAAAACCTTGTCAATGCACTACAACCACAATGATAAATAAAATACATGAACACAGACCTAAAACAACCCAAATGAACAACAAGCACAAAGGAAGCACCTCGGCCTATTTTCAAAACACAGTGCGCATCATCTGCACTATTTAATAAACCACTTTAAAATTTATTAAACCCCAAAGAGAAACCCACAACTTTACACACCCAAAACCTGTTCAAAATCCCTCCTTATAATTAAACACGCACTCGCAACACACCAAAAAAACACTTGATCTCACATAAAAACGCCACTTTAAAACTTAACGCACAATAAAACCATACCAAAACATGTTTTTCGTTACTCAAACTATTTAAAATTTAAATTCAAAAGCGCACAAGTTCAAAAATCCAAAATAACACACTTTTCCTTGAAACCACATTTTTAATACACCTACACCGTAATTTCTTCAGAAAACATTTTTCACTCTCCAAAACAAGGCATGATACTTTTTTCAAGAAACACTACAATATGATACACATGACACAAAACAATTTATTTGAAAGAAAAAAAAATCATGTCTAACACAACCACATATTAAATTATTACCCAAACATACTTTTCACACATAAAATAATTAATTGAATGTTTCCAAGAATTCCCACAACAAGACCCAAATTAAAAACATAACCAATTCTAAAATAAGACTCAATTCCATCACACGTACATGTCAAAATATTCACAGAACACATTTTGCACCACCCAAAATAATCAAAGAACATGATAAATAAATTAATCCAGAAAAATCCTTCATCAAACAATAATTATAAGCAGAACCACCTACCTCAAGATGGTGGAAGATCAACCGAGATGAAACAACACATTTCAGCTTCAAAATTGGAGGTCGAAACATGGACTAATGGGTCCCAAAATACCCTTTGCATACCCTAAAACCAAATTAAAACCTGAATTCAGAGTTAAAACTGAACCCTAGGTTTGTTTGGTCCATACTGGGTGGTGTAGAAAAGGAATTTCAGCTATGAAACTAAAAATAATAGAGAAAAAATAACCTCACCTCAGTGAATCTGATGCACAGCATTGGAATATCCGGCAAGATTGGTGATCGAAGAGGGAGTTCTGAAAGGGGGTGTCGTGTGGGTAAAGGGAGAAGTGGTCGAGGTGCTGCATGTGGAAGGTAGCTAGGGTGTCATGAGGCGAGATGGAAGAGAGGAGGGTTGCCAGAAGAAGGAGTCGTTGACGAGTCACGCACGTCAGGGATGAGGGCCATCGGAGGTTCGCAGTTGGCTGGAGCTGCTGCACATAAGGGATCTCATCGGACAGGGGAAGCATGGTTGGGGTGCACTGGCTAGGTTGGGATGGTGAGGAGGGATCGATGCGGGTTAGGGGAGGGGTTCACGCAGCGACGAGTTCTGGCCAGAGGTGGAGAGCAGGTAGGAGCACATCCGGCCACCGGAGTTGGAATGGAGGCGCACCAGGATGGGTTGTGCGATTCAGTGGGAGGAAAACATGAGGGGGGGGTGCGCTACGCACTACAACAAAAGAGGGGGACGCCGCCTGTACGGGACGTGGGTAACCCTAAAACAACAACAACAAATAATAAAGATAAAAACCAAATAAAATTAAAATAAAACAAATTAATAATAACAATAAAAAAATAATAGTAATAAGAAGAATAAAAATATTAATAATAAGAATAAAACTTTGATAACAATAATGATAGTAATGGTAAATCTTTAATAACCTTAACAATTTATTTTAGGACATTATTTATACTAATAATTATAATCAAACTTTAATAAAAATAATAACAACAAATATTTATAACACATTCACTGATAATATAAACATATATATAAATATATTTATTTGCGTTGTCATGTTTAATGGTTTTGCTACATCATCACCTAACCAACTAATTTAATTAACCTTATGGGTGAGCGGTTGCACGGTCGCCCCTCACGGCTCAGCCGACCTTGCGCGGGTCGTACGGTGGCCCCTACTCACTTCAGCAGTGATTTCATGGGTAATCAAACTATCTGCACGACTTCCACTAAGACGCACAGTGTTCATGCACCGGCCTAGAACCCGCAAACTTCTCCAAACTTCAAATATTTGGACCGGGACTCACTGGAACTTTGGCAAAAACACCCAAAACCAAGATAAATAATAAGAATAAAATCTTTTGAAAAAAATTTGGGTGTGACACCAATGAATTAAATACTTTGAGATTAATGGGAAAGCCTAGAATTCTCTATATCATGGTCTTGACTGAAACATATTTAATCATGTTTCTATATGTAAAAATACCCAAAAATTTGGAAATTTATAGAATTAACTCATTAAGGAACTAAAAATGTTATAGATACTATATAAGGCATGTAAAAACAAGATTTTGGAAGTTTTTATATGAATATAAATGAATCCATTACGAGTATGTTTACATGGTTTACTGAAATATTCAATGCTAAAAAGTCCCTTAGTAGTGATTTGTCTATAAATATCATAGAAAAAAGATAAATTGTGTCCTACCCAGAAATTGGGCACCCAAAGTCACTTCAATACAAGAAGCGAATGGTGGGAATAAAATGGTGGTTTCAAAACTTATCATATCTCTAACTACCTACAAAATAAAAATGAAATGACAAGATAAGCAGGAAAATGAATCCAAAGATATAAATAAAGAAATAATATTCAATGATACCAATGATGATTCATACAAAGTTTATGTTTAATAATTTTATCAACTTTTTAAAAATATGAACAAATTATTCAAAAAAATGAATGCTTCCAATCAAACCAAGAAAGTAAAGCGAAAATTTAAACCAAAAGTGACATGATACTAATGAAAGAAAGAGGGTAACATCAAGTAGGAATGGACCATCTATAAAAAAGAATAAAGAAAGGAAACAAGGTAAGAAGGATCTCAAAGTTACAACCTTGAGTGAAATAGATGACTCCATAAACTCAACTTTCTCACTCTCTTCACATGAATCAATTTCTAAGTGCCTTATGGAATAATTTGACAATGAAAACGAGGTTAGTTCCCATATTCCCATCTCCCACCTTACTATTATTCACCTAATTATTCCCCTTTTTCTTCTTATTCTTATTCTTTCTCCTCAATTAATATTAATTATAAAGAACTTAAATATGAACTTGATCAATATAAAAATGGTTTTCATGAGATTTATTCATTATAAAAAGAACATGATAATCTATAAAATCAATTTATTAATGAAAAAGAACAACTTCAAAAATATAAGGAACAAATCTTCAAGTAAAAAATAATAATTATCCATGAAATTAAATAATCAACCGGATGTTAATAAACTGAAATTAATGATCAATGAAATCAAAATATCTCTTTTCAAATTTAGGCAAGGTAAATATAATCTAAATAAATTTTTTTCTTTCAAATAAATGGAAAATAATGGGTTTTTATTGGTATCACAAATCATGTAAGTACCTAAAAAATACATTAAAACATCATTTACTAAAGGATACTCGCAAGATAAATTTTAAATTATTTTCAATGAATTAGACATTTAATTAATGAACCTAATTACAAGAATGCGCAATATGGGAGGACAAAATCAATTCAGATTTTATCCAATATTTCAAAAATAAAATCACATACTAAACAAATCTAAATACCTAAATCTTTGTTAGCTAACATCAGTGAACCCAAGTTTGTCTCGGTACTAAAAACTTTTTTCCTTTAATTTTCTAGGAAATGTGTATTAATCATAAAGTACAATAAATGTTATATTGACTAGATACTGATTTCTCAAGACACATGTGTGGATACCTCTCCGAATTCAATCAAATGATAAACTATAAGGTGGTAATTCCACCTTCGATGATAACTATAGGGGTAAGATAATCGGCGAAGGCACCATAAGTTTTTATAACTAAACTCCCATTAAAAAAATTTATTTTACAGAGACTTGAAACATAATTTTATAATAATTATTGTGTTTTGTGATAATGGTTTTAAATTTTTATTCAAAAATAAATTTTATAAAAAAAATTAACTCAAAAGGAAATATTTTATTTACCGCTTCTCAATATCAAAATGTTCATAAAATAAATTTAAAATCACTATCCAGCCAAAACTTCAAATGCTTAAGTGAACAAGTTAGCGAGTCATGGATTTGGTATAAATTCCTTGGTAATTGTAGCATACACTCACTTGTTGAACTAAACCATTATCAACTATTACATTATTTACCAAACTACATTTGAATGATGACATGGTTTGTGAATCATTCTAATATGGTAAGTTACAAAATACTCTTTTAATTAAAAAATGGAATTTATTATTATAAATATCGTAAGTTAATTCATATTGATATATTTAGACCTTCTAAAATTTAATGTCTTGAAGTTAAATCTTATATTTATTTTATTTTTTATGACTTTACAAGATTCAATTGGGCTTAATTCTTATCTCATAAAAGTGAAGTTTACAAAGCCTTCATCATGTCTTCTAAAAAATTTAAACATAAAAAGGCTAGTAAACTATTTATATTCAAAGAGATCATGGAGGAGAATTATAAAATAATAAATTTGATGATTTATAGTCCTCTCAAAGATATAATAATTCTTTTTATGCTACTCAAATCAATTAACAAAAGGGGGTAGTAGAGTGGCATTATCAAAATATCCAAGAAATCAATTGAATCCATTTAAATGAATTTAATTTATGTTAATATTTTTGGGTTTAGGTATTCGATACTACATTATTTATTATTAATCATGTTATTTTTATACCTCTTCTCAAAAATACCACTTATGGACATTGTAAAAATATAAAAATGTAAAGTTGGATTTTGTAAAGTTTTTGATTAAAAATGGGTTATTCTTATCACTAAAGACAATATTGTAAAATTTTATTAAAAAAATAATGAATATATATTTATCGGGTACTCAAACTCAATCGAGTAAAACCTTGTATCTAACAAAATCACTAAGACATTGAAACAGTCAATTAATGTTGTTTTTTCTAAATTTTTTCCAAAATCACTTTATCAAAAAAAATTATTTAAAATGTTGTTTTAAATTAAAATAAAACTTTACAATCTAAAAAGAATTAAGTTAAACAATAATATCCTTAAAAAATTTTATCAAAATATTTTAAAAAAATCTAAACTTCATCCCCTTGAAAATTTTATAGGATATTTTCAAGAAGGAACTCATATTAGAAGATTAGTCCTAAATGAGGTTAACCATCTCTCCTTAATCTCTCACTTAGATGCCCAAAATTTTAACAATTCCTTTAATGATGAAAATTAGGCTCTTCCCATGTAATAGGAACTAAATCAATTCAGTTGAAATGATATACTAAATCTCATGGGAATACCTAATGATCATCCCTTCATAGGATCTAAATGGTTTTTTAGGATTTAGTTATATGAACATGGTAATATCTCTTAAAATAAAGTGTTTCATGTTGTTAAAGGATATCACCAAGAAGAGGGAATCAACTATGGTGAAACATTTTATCCACCACCCAGTTAGAATCTATTATAATCTTACTAGAATAAATATGTCACCTTAATTTTAAAATCATTAAAATGGATGTTAAAAGATATTTTTAAAATTGTTTTATTAATGTAATTTTTTTGAGGAACACCAACCTAGTTTTTAAGATCCCATTCTTACAAATCATGTTTTAAAAGAAACTAAATCACTTTAGGGTTTAAAACAATACCCTAAGGAATGGTATGAATTATTATTTAATTTTATTTTATCATATGTCTTTAAAATGGGAAAAGAAGATCCAAATATTTTTATAAAAGAAATTTAAAATGATTTGTTAATTTTATGAATTTACATTTAAGGTGTGATTTTCAAGTCAACCAATTAATCTATTTGTTTTCTATTTTATTATTTAATTAAAAAGGAATTGTAAATGAGATTTATGGGTGAATTCAAATTCTTTCTCTATTTTCAAATTTCTAAAAATAATAATTGTATTTTTCTAAACCAAGTACAATACACTAATAAACTATTAAAATTATTTGGCATGGATCATGTTATGAAAATTAGTACACCCACGAGTACAAAATGTAAGAAAACTTTGGATTAAACAAATAATCCAGTTGAAAATAAAATTTATAGAAGTATTATTAGTATTCTACATTATATTACTATGAACTCGCCTAACATCATGTTCAGTTTTTATCTTTGTGTGTGTTTTTAATCAAATTGAAAGGAATGTCATCTTAAATTTTTTGAAATGATTTTTTTATATTTAAAATGAACTAAAATAATGGTTTTATCATCCCAAATTATATTTTTTTAAAATTAAATAATTTTTCCTATGTGGATTTTTATGGATACCAACTAGATAGGAAAACTACAAGTTGAATTTTTCAGCAACTTAGAAAATTTCTTATCTCATGGAGTAGGAAGAAGAAAACTCAATTGATATTTCTATAGATGAAGTGGAATATATATCTGCATGGAGTTTTTTCACCTAAATAATATAGATGAAACACAATATCCTATAAATTGTAATTATATATGACAATTTTCTTATTATATGTGATAATCCTAGGGCTATTAATATTTCCAAAAATCATATCTAGAACTCTCACACTAAACACATTGACTTTAGACACACTTTCTTGAGAGATCACTTCAAAAATGGTGATATATTATTGGAATTGATTTGTATGTACATTCGAATAGTTGGTATTTTTAAAAAACCTACAACATTTCATTGTTTCAATTTCATTAAAGGTGAATTAAGAATTTAATGCTTGTGAAACTTTCCATTTGACAGTGTCTAACTTGAGTAATATTTTTATTTTTTTTTGTTCTTGATTTTATTAAATATTTTTCTCTTTATTGGTTTACTTTTAAAACTTATATGAGTAATTATGTATATGATCTATTTTTTTTATCTCTCTTAAAGGAAGATTAATGATGAGTGAAACTTTTAACATATACTTGTATCTCTAACAATGTTTTTTAGGTTTTCATTGAAAAAATGAAAATGGGAGGATTATTTTGAGGGATGTTTTCACTTTCAAGGGAATTTATTCAAGATTATTAAATAAAAGAATCAATTAATGGGGGGAAATTCACTTTGAGGAAATGAGTGGATTGGAAAGTATATACCAATTTTTCTTTTTCAAACTTGTTTTTACCTATTTTTATCTTTATATTTTATTTAATTCTCTCTAATTTACAAATATTTATTTTTAAACACATTTTAAACTTTACCCACTCTCTATATATATAATACAACCATTAATGAGGAATTTGAAGTTAAGAAGTGTTTTCAAAATATCTGGTTTTCATTTTATTTTACTTATCTTTTTAAATTCAATTTGATTATCTCTTGAATTGTATTTCCAAAATATTTTTCAAATAACTCTTGATTTATTATTATAATAATTCCTTTTATATTATTTCTTTCCACTTTTTATTTTATTTTTGACAATCAAGAGGGAAAAAATATTAGACATTCTTATTTAAAATAGGGATAAATTTATTGAAATTCATTGTTATATGTGTTATTTATTTTTTTTCTTTCAAATAGGGTTTATTTATTAAAAAAGGTGATAAATATATTTTATATGTTTTATTGATTTAGTTTTTCATAAAGGGATTTTTTAATTTTTTACTACTGTTTTAATGTTAAATGTTTCTATAACATCTCAATCTTTTATTTTATGTACATTCTTTGGTTCATGATGTTTTCTTTCTATTTCAGAAGTGTTGGAGGTGTTTTTTATCTTTATTATTATTTTAATTTTCTTTATAACCCCTTTTTGTTTTAATTTAAAGTCCTTTAAGTTTAAATTAAATAGTTTTTAATTTAATTTTCATCCTTATGTATCAAATAAGGCTTACGTAATATAAAATACTTTATAACTATATGCAGGGTGGTTTTGAATACAGGTAACTCCTTGATTACATGAGTTGCATAAGGGAATATCCTTTTTTATATATGTTTTATGAGGGTAATCCCCTATTTTCAAAGTATGTGTAAGGTTAGTCCAATCACTGCATAAAGGAAACATTGTTTTTCCAAAGATTATGTAAGTGTAACATGGCCGCTATGTAAGGGTAGGTTGAGCTATAAAAGGTTAACTCCTCTTTTTTAAAGGATGTGTAAGGGTAAACTAGTACCCTCACACAATATCTATGGGATTATTAATGGTAAAACCATATTACCCTTAAACTGCACTCTTTTTAGAGAAAAATATTTTAAAACCCTATTTTTTCATTCTTCTTCTTCCAGAACAAACCTGTAACTATTTTTAATGATTTTAAAAGAATGAAATAATGGGAATTTAATTTTTATAACTCTTTAAAGGTTATAAAATATATTTTAAAAGATTTTATGCCTTACACATTCAAGACTCAATAAAAAAGGAAAATTAAAATAGTTTTTAATTTGGATTTTTAAATTCTACGAACTAGAATGCCTTTGATATTTCTAACAATACCTAAATATGTGCATACCTAAATTTTTTGATATACTATTTTGGGTTTCCATCTTCTATGTGGCCAGAAGAAGGGTGTTATAGTTTGTTTTCCTTGAATGTTGTGTATATACCTTTTCTTTCTGTTATTGGTTCTTCTTCCTCACTACTTATGCATCCCACATTGGGTGTTCGTGATATTGTGATTGAAGTTGGTGGTTTATTAAGGTAATATATATCAATTGAAACCTTTTATGATTATTTGATTTAAAATAGTTTTCCAATTTATTTCAAAATCTTGAATGGATAATCTTGATAAATTACTTGAAATGGCATGGGGTATGTGTGTGTAATGAGGTTCCTTTCAAAATGGATTTTGAATTAAAGTTTGATTACTATAAAATGATATTGGGTTTAAATGAATTATTTGAATCATGATTATGATGATATGAAAAGGAATGAAATGATTTAATATTTTAAATGAGATATTTTTTAAAGGAATGTAAAAAAACATTTATTGTTAGTTTTTTAGATGATATGGCATGTTTTGAATATGAAGTTAGGTTTGAATGAATTGATTGATTAAATGAATTGAGATTAATTTAATTAAAATAACCTAAGTATAATCAATTTCCTTAAAGAACATGGGAGTTGGGTAGTCAAGTGGAAGGATATGCACACAAGGTAAACTGATATCTAGTATTGATTTGATGATGAAAATTCTAGCTAAATTATCCTATGGGAAATGAGATTATGTAATAGGATTATCTCTTATTCCCCCTAGGCCTATATTTTAGGGATTTTGTGCACACCTAGAGATTTGTTTCACTGAGATTTTGTAGAACCTTTTGACCAGTACTAACCCTAGGCATCAATACCATGGTTCTATGATTGAAAATTATTGAAAATGGTTTATACATGTTAGTGTTTATGAAATTATTTACTCATGTATATTTAGATATAAATGGTTAATTCATGTCTGTTTTGAAAAAGATGTTTATATCTTCTATATTTTATGAAAATTCACTTTTTAAGCCTATTTATTTCTAACTATTGAAAGGTATTTTTAAAGCATGTTTTGATTTATAATGTGAAAATAATTTCATTCCATGTTTTGTTTAAAATTAAGCAATATTGGCTTAATTCTTATAGATTTCTTGTGAAATGATTAGTAAGATCCTACTAGGATTTGTTTCTCACACCCTACATTTTCCTTTAGGCATTTTTTTATATTTTATTATACCAGTTCTATGGAAATTAAAGGAATTAATTGGTGAAGTGGATGTTTTTTATTAGTGATACCTTGAGAGTTATCAATGATCGATGGATCCTGGGATCCACTTATTGCACAAAGTTTATGATATATTTTAGTAACGGTTTGATGTGATGAATTTGGTTTATATACAATTTTCTAAAATTCTATCTTTTTGTTTATGTTTTTTTTCTCTTGAGGAGTGTCTGGAATAAAACATTTATCATTTTATATTCAATGATTTATCTTTATGGGTTTATGTTGTGGATAAATCATTCCATATTGATTGTTTTGATACCCAAGTACCAGTCTCTAGTCTATTGGGATCAATAATTCCCTTCAGGAAAGGTCAAAACTGATTCAAGTAACATTTATTTGGGTTATCTAGGCTATTTTTTGAAAAAATTGTATCAAAGGGAGTTATTGTCATTTCTTAATTTTGGTATACTATTTGTGATATCTTAGTAGATAGGGGGAATGTTTTTTATAACTTAAGGTGTAGGTTATAAGAGAGTTTCTAGACATATATCGTCATAATTACCCTTATGTTTCCATGGTCTATTGGGAAAATTTTCTTTTATGAGTTTTTTATTTGATTCTAGAATCCTTCCATATATTTGATCTGAGATTTTTGTTTCCCTATTAAATTATGATTGATAGAGTTTATGACCTCATGTCTCTTGACTGACATTTCCCTTGATATCTTCTAATGTTGTGTAGTACCACGCCTCAAATGAGGCATTTGAATAAACCACAGAAGGGAGATACTAATGAACCATAGTAAGAAAATCATATAGTTAAGTAAAACATTGTTGATGTTATTGTCTGTGTGGTCCAAGCTTTGTACAAATTCACTACACCTATTCTTGTTCAAGCTATAGATGTTATACCTTAGAGGGACAGTAGAAGAGATCTTGCCCTGGACTTTCCTCACCTAAATCCACCATATTTTTAGGGTAAAAATGATCCTTATGAGGAAAAGGATTTGTTGAAAAAGTTTGATATTCTCTTTGATTTTTTTGAGATACAAGATACTATTAAAGTGAAATGTGTCCTATTAAAACTTGAAGGGACTAGAAGAATGTGGTGAGATTGTTTAGTTTAGGTAGAGAAAAATGTGGTATTCTAGTAGAAGGAATTTAAAGATCATTTTATAGAGAAATTATATATTTAATTGATGGTTTTGGATAAGTTTATGGAGTTCCTTAGGCTTCAGGAAGATGATCAGATAGTGACCCAATATGCTAACAATTTTGCAGATCTTATTCATTTCTCACCTGAGGTTGTATCAAATGTGAAGATAAAAGATAAGAGGATTTATATGGGTTTCTAAGAAGATATCTAATCTCATTTTTTCTTAATAAACATCACCTTGTATGCTATTATTTGGGATAGATATTTACTAGAAGAACTTGACTTGGTTAGAAAGTTAGGTTTAATGGGAGTTCCTCATACACCCAATGGTAGCATGAGATGTCCCTTTAAAGGGAATAGAATATAGGATGAGCATCATGGTAGAAATTATGGTGGCGGATATCAGCAGTATACTTCTTCTAAATCTTTAGAAATACCTGGTAAAGAACCACTAACTCTTTTCCAACGTGGAAAGGTTGGGAACTCAAAGTGTTCTTGAATGGAAGCAATGAAGATCTATAGTTCTTATGGATTCTTAGGTCAATTTCATATATTTTACCATCTATATACTCCTTCATGCAGAGTGATAGTATTATCAACAACATAGTCAGATGCTTCAAGAAAAAAGGGGTTACAATGACAAAAAATAGGAAAAAAGATTCTTCATATAGTGGATGAGTCTCTTATGGAAGATGATGTGGCTCCTAAAATAGTGATAGATACCACTAACATCACTTCTTATTTTGGGAATTCAATATTTTATACTAGTAATATGATTACTTTTTATCTACCAGTTTTTTGGAATTGTTGAATCTTCTTATAGATCTCATGGATTATGTAATGAAGGTTTCTATACCTCTTGGGACAAAGGGAGAGTAGGGTCTTTGATGTCCCTCTTTCACTTTTTATTTATTGGAAGTCTAACTAGTTCATGACATTATGGTTTTAGATATGAAACATCTATATATCATTCCCAGGATGGATTGATTGATTTCTTATAAAGCTCATATTGACTAATATCTTTGGTGGGTCTCCTTTACTACCCCTATGGGGTGTGTCATTTCTTTAAAGGATAATGGGACCTAAGGTCAATTCGATCCAGACCTCCTCTTCTAGATTTGGGTAGGATGGTATCTATGTTTTATTTTGAACTAGAGAAATATTCTTCGATTAGTTATATTCCTCTAGTATTCATCAAGTTTCCTAAGGTATTTTTTTCTGACTTTTCATGTTTTCCATCAGCGAGGAGGTGGATTTTTCTATCGACCTGGTACCTGGTAACTAGCCTATTTTCATTCCCTCTTACCATATGAAACCATTTGAACTGAATGAGTTTAAGACTTGGTTGGATGAGTTTTTTTTTCAAGGGCTTCATTTGACCCAGTGTGTCACCTTGGATAGTGTCGGTGCTTTTTTACAAGAAGTCTGATATAACCTTATACCTTTATGTTAATTATTGAAATATCAATCAATTCATAGTCAAGAAAAAGTATATGTTTCCTCGTATTGATTATTTATTTGACCATAATAAATGGGTGAATGGGTTCTCGATAATTGATCTTTAGCCTAGTTATCACAATCTTAGGATCAATGATTTTGATATCCTTAAGACTACCTATAGGATAAAGTATGGCCATTATTAGTGCCTTGTTACTCATTTTTATCTAACCAATGCTTCTACTATGTTCATGGAGTTGATGAGTATGATTTTCTATGAGTACCTAGATTATTTTGTAGTGGTATTTCTAGATGAAATCTTAGTCTACTACAAGACCAAGGAGGATCATGTTTGTCACTTAAGAGTAGTATTTCATGCCTTGAGAAATCACAGACTTTAGGTCAAGATTTCTAAATGAAATTTTTGGATTCAAAAGATAAATTTCTTGGGAAACATGGTTTCTAAAAATAGTATTTTACTTTATCATGAGAAGGTGGAATCTATTTTGACCTTGTAGGAACCATGAAATGTCTTTGAGATTTGATGCTTCTTAGGCATGTAAATTTATTATCATAGTTTTATAAAGAATTTCCCAAAGTTGTATTCTCTAATGACTGCTTTTACTCAGAAAGTTGTAAAATTTGATTGGTATTCTAAATGTAAGGCTTCATTCAATGATTTTAAATCACTGTTTGACTTAATTTCCAATATCGAATCTTTTATAATATGGGAAAGGGTATGTAGTATTATATGATTCATCATGTTAAGGTTTGGACTATGTTCTTATATATTGTTATCACATGGTGTCTTATGGTTCACATAAGCTTTAGCCTCATGAGAAGAACCACCCCACCCATGATCTTGAACATAAAACTATGATGAATGCTCTAAAGAGTTAGCAGCATTACCTTTTTGGTAAATGGTTTACTTTGTAATATGATAAAAAAATATTGATTTATATCTTCCTACAAAAAGATATGAATCTTTGGCAGAGATTATGGGTGGGGTATCATATTTTTTTTGACTTTGACATTTCCAGCACCCCTAGTAAGGGGAATTTCATTGCTAATGCTTTAAGTAGGAAAGGTATATCCAATACCATAAAAGAATCATATGAGGGGAACAATCTAATTAATCTCTTTAATAGTATGCATTTAGAAGTTTGGGAGGTTGGCACCGAGGATGTTTTGTCAAGTGTTCAGTTGAAATCCTCACTCCATGAGATGATTATCTAAGAAAATCATCTTGATGATGCATTTCAGGATATTAAGAAACCCTTATATGGTGAGGATACCATTGTATAATGGTATATATTATATAATGGTATCATTATCTTTAGTAACTAGTATGTTTTTCCTTTACCCATGAGTAAGGTTGTGATGGGGGACTTCTATAATTTCCAGTGGGTGGTATACTCAGGCACAAAGAAAATGTTTTATGATATGAGGTGATGCTTTTGGTTTCTAGGTATGTGATGGGACATTATTGATTTTGTTTCTAATTATTATACATGTCAACATATTATGGTTAATCATCATAAAACTTCATATTGTCTTCATCCCCTTCCTATGTAGACTTAGAAGTGGGAAGAGATATTGATGGAATTTGTGATTGGGTTATTATATAAACCTCTAGGAAAGAATGTGATATGGTTAGTGATTCACTAATGGGACAAATAGGATCACTTTATTCTCATTAATTACAGCACCAATGGAGATGATTTGGGAAATATATGTGTGTAGGACATATCCAAATTACATAGAGTTCCATTTACCATTATTTTCAATAGGTTTCCTCAGTTTACATCCTGATTTTGGAGAGGCCTTTGGGAGGTGATGGGATCCCAAGTTAAGTTAATCACGGTGTTCCATCATTAGATAGATGGTCAGATAAAATGGGATATATATATTATGAAGGACATGCTTTGTACTTATGTTGTTGACATTAGAGGTGTTTGGGATTCCCACTTGGGCTTGGTTGATTTTTCTTATAAAAAAAGCTAACAATCTGCCATCAAGATGGTACCTTTTTATTCCTTGTATGGTTGACCATGTAAATATCTTATTTTTTGGTTATATACTAGTGAAGCTTCCCTAGTTAGACCCAGTTTTTTCTAATATATAATGATAAATATTTAATCGATTCATAAAATAATTGTTAAGGCATGAAGTTATTATATGTCTTATGTTGATCATCATCAATTCCCTTTGGAGTTTTTGGTTGGAGACTAGGTGTTTTTTAAATTTTTACCTTGGTTAGGTTACTAGAGGATTTGAAAATAAGGAAAGTTAGAATTGAGATATGTGGGACCATTTTAGGTTATGGAGAAGATTAGAAATATAGAATACCAACTATCCTTTACACCACAGATGAATTTTATCCATAACTTGTTTCATGTGTAAAATCCTAAAATGTATCTCTCTGACCTATCTCATGTTTTGAGATAGGAGGACCTTGATTTGAAACCTAACCGATTCATGATCGAGCAACCAGTTTAGATTATTTATTATCATATAAATTTTATTCATAGAGAATTTAACCCCTTAGTTCATTTTTATTTAAAATAATGATTATTCACATGAGAAAAGGGAGAATAAGGCTTTGATGAGACATCGGTGGCCACACCTCTTTTCTATGGAGTCTTCTTGATATGATTTTTGGGGGAAGAAATAATTTATATTGGGGGGAATTATAACATCTTTATCTTTTCTTTCAGGCACATTTTTTGGTTCATGATGTTTTCATTCGATTTTGGAAGTGTTAGAGGTGATTTGTAACATTATTCGTTTTTAAATGTTCTTTAGAAACCATTTTGGTTTTAATTAATAAGTCATTTAAGTGGAAATAAAATAATTTTCAATTTAATTTTTACCCTTATGTATAGAATGGGGCCTATGAAAGGTAAATTCCTTATACCTATACATAAGGTGGTTTTGGGGAATTTTGTAAGGGTAAATCCCTAATTACATGAGTTGTGTAAGGGTAAATACTATTCCTATATTCTATATAATGGAATGCACCTATTTTTAAAGGATACGTAAGGTTAGTCCAGTTGCCACCTAAAGGTAATCTTATTTTTTGAAAGTTTACATAAGAGTAATCGGGCCGATGTGTAAGGGTAGGTTGAGATGAATAAGGGTAAGTAATCTTTCTCAAAGGATGTGTAAGGGTAACCTAGTATTCTCACATGACATATATGATTTTTATAAGGGAAAATCATGTTTTCCTTACACAGTGATCTTTTCTGGAAAAATATTTTAAGACCCTACTTTTTTATTCATATTTTTCTAGAATGGCCCTATAATTATTTTGGGGTATTTTAAATGCTTTAAATCATGGTATTTTAATTTGTATGAATCATTAAAAGTTTTTAATCCTTATTTAAAATATTTTAAACAATTTTCATTCCATATTCAATTAAAAATGCAAATTAAAATGATGATTTTAATTTGGGGGTTTTAGTACTCCAAACTAGAGAGCAATTGGTATTTTTAAAAAAACTCAAACCATTACTACCCTTGAATATTTATATCCTCTTGATGGGATTTTTGACCATCCTACAATTGGGTAGTCAAGGGAAGGGTGTTATAGGTGTTTTTCCTTTATTTTTGTGTTTGTACTTTCTCTTGCATCTATAGGTTCCTCTTCCTCAATGGTTTCCTCATTAGGTGTTTCACGGTATTTTGATTAATTTAAGTGGTTTAGTAAGGCAATAGCTATCAATTGAAACATTTTATTCTTATTTTATTTTAATTGATTTTCCAATTGATTTCTAAATCATTAATTTAGACTCTTTATGAATGAATTGAAATGGAATATTTTATGTGTGTGTAATGAAATTCCTTTGAAAATAGATTTTAAAATAATGCGTGATTTCTGGAAAATGTTCTTGATTTGAAGCATGATTTTGATGATATAAAAAGGAGTGGAATGATTTAAGATTTGAAATGGGATTAAATATTTTGAAAGGAATGATTTTTTAATAAAAACCATTTATTTTCAGTATTTTAAATGATATGTCATGTTTTGAAACTTAAACTTAGGGACAAATGAATTGATTGGTTGAATTCAATGATAACCCAAGTATGATTGATTTCCATAAATAACATGGGAGTATGGATAGTTAGGAGGAAGGATATGAATTCTAGGTAAAATAATATATATATATATAACTTTATAATGATAATTCTTATAAAACTATCCTAGGGGAAATGAGTTTATTATTTGGTATTCTCTTATATATCCCCTAGGTCTGTAGTCTTGGGATTGTGTGCACACCCAGAGTTATATTTCATAGAGATTGTGTATAACCTTATGACTAGAACTAACCCCAAGCATCATTAATACGGTGCTATGATTGAAAAAAAACTAAAAATGATTTAAACATTCCAATGATTATGAAATTATTTACTCAAGTGAGTTTTGATAAAAATTATTAATTCATTCTTGTTTTAAAAAATATGTTTATATCTATTGGATTTGATAGAAATTCACTTTTTAAACCTATTTGGTTCTATCCATTGAAATATATCTGAAAATCATGTTTTAATTTGAATTTTATGAATAATTACATGCCATATTTTACTTAAAATAAAGAAAAGTTGATTTAATTGTTATATATTACTTATGAAATGCTTGGTGAGATCCTACTAGGATTTTTTGTTCACAACCAACCTTCTCCTTTGGGAGTTTGTAGATTTTATTATTTTTGGTCCAAGTAAAGTAAATTCAATGCTTGGTGGTGTTGTATATTCTTGATTAGTGGGACATTGAGAGTTTGAGGTAAATGATAGAGCATGGGATCTACTTATTTCATAGAGTTTATGGGATATTTTATTAATGGTTTGAAATAATGATATTGGTTAACATTATTTTTTTAGACTTGTATACATCTATTTTTTGTTGTTTTTCATCTTGATGAGTGTTTTTCATACCAACTGTTTATCAATTTATATCTACTTATTTTTATTTATTGGTTTCTCCTGTGGTGAAATAACTACCTATTGAAATATTTGAGGCCCTTGAATTAGTCACCATCTGATGGGAATCGGGAATATCCTTCAGGTCATGTTATAATAGATTCAGGTACAATTTAGGTGGTTTATTCAGTCTATTCATGAATGTTTTAATCTTAACTGATATATGGAATAATTTATTCATTAACTTATTGATCACATTGTACGATAATTTACTTCTTTATAATATTGAATATCATGAGAAAATATCTTGTATACATTGATATCTTCAATATATTTTTATATATTTCACTATTGATATAAACTTGATATATATTTTTATGTTAAGTGTTTTTAATTATAAAAAAAAGTGATATTGTTATAAATTTATCTCTCATAGTGTTTTCATTTTCCAAAAAAACTTGTTTATCTATTTAAAGTTTTTATTTGAGATAATTTCAGTCTCATATTTTGGTCTTTAGGTCATGTCATTGATGGACTAAAAGAAGTTATTTAAAGTCTATTCAAATAAAACTTGAAGATCATTGAAGGATTTAATGTATCATATTTAAGTCTTAATGTATTTCATGAAATCATTAAATTAAGTTTAAATATTTGTCAAAGTACATTAAAGGAAGTAATGAGAGGTTATTGGTGGTGTTTGTGCAAGTGCAGTTAGCAACAACTCACCGGTGCAAGTGGAAAGAACCTCTTGGTGTAGGAAAATTACACTAGCTATTAAGTGTATCTGCACTAGACAACCTATGGTAGAAAGAACCAACAAATCCCCAGGTGTCTTACTGGATATCCAGTGTGATCATCCATCTAACTGGTGGCTTCAATCCAAATCAGTCAAGATGTATTTATTGGAGGTCTTAAAAGACTTTACTTAGTTAATTAAAGATCCAAATATACCCTAGTCACCTACAACTCTTATGAAACCTATCAATAGAGAACAAATGATAGTTGTATCTAATCAAAAACTTTTTTCCTTTCCTCTTCGATCGAATCAAATATACTCTCACTCTGAATCTCTAGTGATTACAAAGTTCTCTCAAATATCCAATCTCTAATTATTCTTCAATATTAATAATTTACTTATTTCATCAACTATCTATATCTCATTTCATTTGTAAAAATTTATATGAGAGATTTAGGGATCATATTTGTAACGGTTTTGTGTAAATAAAACCTCTCTTCTACTCATCTCCATCTATAATGGGTTCTCACTATGGAAAAACTGAGGGATGAGTTCCTTGGATATCGAAGAAGTTAAATAGGGTTCTCACAACCATAATTTTGATAGATAAGTTTTTTTATCACCACCTATACCAAGGGATAAATAACATAATCCTATCAACTTGATTGGAGGATACGTTGGGGTCACACCAAGCTATTACCGAACTCCTTTATCAAAATTTGTTTTTATCCCTTTTAATTTACACTTTGAATCATTCAAACTCAATACACATAATTTCATAAATTCAATATATCCATTTTTTTGTGCATACTCACTTTATTAATATTTAAATTAATTTTCTGATACCTATCAAATTTATCAATTTATCACTTTATCAAATTTATTTATTTATCTCTTACTAGTATCAAAATCATTTAGTTTTGAAATTACCCTTTTGTTATTATTTAACTTTTAAAAGTGAAATTCACCCAACCCCATTTTATCTTCTTTGAACAAAAATTATGTGGTCCCTTTAAGATTTATTTTATCCTGAAATAAGTTTTTTTATGGTTTAATACTTTATGGTGTGACCTAATTTAAGAAGATTCACAGAAAAATTTCTTGAAATCCTTTACAATGTAGTGATGAATTCCCAACAAATAATCCTTTATCTAGTAACACTAAAAATCACTTAATCATATTCACATAATGTATATAATATTTATAGTGTGTAAATCTCCAAATCTCTAGAATCACTTTAGATAAGTCTCATCGTGTCACAAAATCTATATCACAATGTGAATGAATCTTATATTTCCTCCTAATGAATTGTATGTAACATATTTATTACCCTTACAAATGAGTAATTAAATTTTATAATTTTCAATTCTATATCCATTAAAGACATTATACATGATATTATAGTGTAATATATTCCTACAACATCCAACTACTTTAAAATATTTCTCCAAAAATATTAATTCAACTCCAGGAATATTCACATACTCAGAAACACTTCACTAACATCCAATTGAATTCCAATTTACTTCAAATTTATAGAAAATACAATATTCAAATATTTTATTGTAAAATATATTCATATAAATCATTTCCTTCTTGATCACAGCTCCCACAAACTGATTCTATAATTTTAAAAATGATTTTTACCTCAATATTTTTCCCAATCTGTTGAATATTATTTTCCTTTTTCAACTATTATTTTTGCACCACCCTTAGATCATACTCACTCTTTTTTTTAGGTAGAGATATATTATGCAATTAACTATAATATCTTTTTCCAAATACACCACAACACCAATAGAATCCTACAAATTTTTTTCATTGATAAAAATATTATTATTGCATGAGTTTTTTTAACCTTATCTTCATGCCTTTGGTCTAATGATTTCACTAAATACTTTATTGGGGATCATCCATTGATATTTAGAGGTTACATATATAAATTTATAGATATTTTATCCCTACATATGTGATTAAATTTCATCTTTTATTCATACTTCTCAATTATAAAAATAATATATTTTTGCTTGATTCTCCTATGAACATGATATTCCTTTGATATGTTTCCTATGTATATTATTTTTCATCATATACAAGTCCTTTTTCATCATGATATCCTAGTAATTTTTTATTTAATCACTCATTAAACTATTTTTTATCCTTTATTTTCTTATTAAAAAAATTATAGCATTCATATGTTTATGTAACAACTTTTCTATATTCGAACTTGAAATTATTCATGTACTTCTCAACTTTAATAATTTTAATTTTCATCTATTAAATCTATCCATATTTAATGATGATAGTTGAATTGATTTCATAAATGATAATTTTTTTCTCAATATTATCAATCATTAACTTCCCAACTTCCTTAACCATATCTTCTTTTTTCTTTTTTTCTTTTTTTCTTTTTTTCTTTTTTTCCTTCACCACGGCTTACTTTGAGATGTGAGTTTTCATATCATAGCCTTCCAATATCTTTTAAGCATATATTGATATCAATTATCATGGTGTAATCACTGGAAGATTCACCTTCCTTGAATATAAACTCACTATCAAGTTGAATATCACCATGAGGGATTTGCTTTTTTATATCCATGATCTATAAAGACTTTTTTATCAACTCTATAGATATTTCCTCCCCACTTCTAATATATTCACAATAAAAAACACCTTTTTCAAGTGATAGAAGGTTTCTTTAAAAGAATTTGTGTGAAATATTATTAATTATTTTTTATTGAGGATGATTTTTCTTGAAGTAACCTTATTTCATAAAGTATCTCATGGATTATTCATTACCTTAACTCTCATTGCTAATTCTACAAGGAATCATGGATGAAAAATAACCAATTTTACCACAATTGAAGTATTTAAAGGGTAACATTCCCTGATACATAACTTTCCCTATTTTGAAATTTCTAAATAGAAAAAAAAATATTTATTTACAAATATTATATATTCTCATCATCATCAAGGTTAGTTTGATTGTATTAAATTGTTATATTTTTAATAGCTTTAACTCCTTTCCATTGTTTACTTTTTTTAAGGAAGGCTCGATTCTTATATCATAGTAAAATAGAACACTATGAAATTAATCAATTGAAATGTTTTCAAGATCACTATATTAAAGAGTTGATATCTTGGAATAAAACTTTTCTATGGTAATTATCATGAGTTTCTTCACCATATTATATTATTAAAGTGTTTTTCCATAACACCTTTTTATGTTGAAAATCACATTCACTCTGGTAAATAACTCATCAATAGATTCATCATCTTACATTCTCACATAATTAAACTTCCTTCTTCAGAGTTGTATCCTTTCTTCCATCACTTTTTTTTCTAATTCATAAATAATAAAGATTTTTCACTAGATATACTTGGTAGTTATGTATACCATAATTTTTTTTAATTATTTATTACATAATGAATACAATGATGCATTACTTGTATCCTCACATCTATTAGAATTTTTCTTATTATATAATGACTATAACATAATCTTATTCGGTACTATAAAACCATGAAGAACAAACACATGAACATTATGTCCAATAGAGAGAAGATAAGACACCATTAATTCCTTAAATTTATGAAATATTTTCCCATAAAAAGTTTGAATTACTTTATTATTGACTAAGTTGTGATGGTCCATAACAATATTCAAGAGATATATTTGAGATTGAACTATGGATTTGATATCAATTATCAGGATCAAATAAGTGGATAATAAACACTAATAGGGAGACTAATTAGTGTTGAATACTTTCTATTTTTCAAACATAGCTACTATTTTTCTTATTCAATAATAATCTCTCAACATAATCATTATAGAAATTAAATGGATAGAATGAAATATTTAACTTGTTTCATTGCCAATATGGATTACTACATCTTAAGTGTGTAGTTTTTATTATCCCACACACATGTAGTTTCTATTTTATCATTAAGATAAATCCACAGAAAATGGTATATCCCTTAACCTGGTATAATTTTGTCACCAACCAGTTGAAAAAAACAAAAAATTGTAACAAGAAAGAATAATAATAACTTCTTAAATAATAATCACAAATAAAATTATGATTCCCAAATAAACTATATATATATGATATTCTTTATCCTCTTAAATATAAAAATATCATTGGATTTTCAATCTTATAATATTTCTATAGAAAATTTTCTCTATGATTATATATCAATTTTATTCACTTAAAACTAATATACCCTTTAATTCATTCTACAGAAAATAACATAGTAATTTTCTTCATCGAACTTGTGCATATTTATCCCCACACGATCCTTATTCACTACTAGTTAAAACAAAATTCTTGACTACTTTCTGCTTTGAACTTCACAAACAAATTACAGTGATCATTGGATTTTAAATCTAATCCAAACTTGGTCAAATATATCTTTATTTAAAATAAATCAAGTTATGATCTTTGAATCATCCATAAATCTTAGATCATTTCTTCTTTCAGTCTTCCATAGAACTCATGACTTAATTTATTCATCTTCATGATCACATGTACTCCACTTCTCACATACCAACTTTATTTTCTTATCATGAGTACATATAATCTTGAATCAAGAACAACATTGCATCATTTTGATGTTTAATGGATGAATATTAGCATAGAAACATAAGATTGATCTTATTTTTTACTAGAGAAATCATGTTAAATCCTACATAACCCCTAAAGAGATCTTATGTATCATTTTAAACCTCGAGTTATTATTATGCATCCTTAACCTTAATCTTATGTAAGTTATGAAACTTTATAGTTACACATAAATATCAACATATTACTCTTATTTAGTCTCTAATTTAATCTTTTGTACTAAAGTGTGAAGTCAAGGTTACTCTTATATATCCCAATACATTTATATTTTATACTTCTATTAGGTCTTACTCATTTCCTTTTCTATTTATTACTTCTTATGATATTAAATATGAAAAGTTACTCTTACATACCAGGAATACTTATTCTTACATAGACATAGATAATCTCTAATTACTCTTATGTATCAACTCCCATCATTTTAAATTCAACTTTATCCTTCTCAAATAATCTCCAAACATCATATTCAACTTTTATTCAAATAAAAAACAATCTAAAATACTTTAAATTATTCTCAAATGTATAGAATATCATGAAATTTGTTGATAATAAATACAAAATTATCATTTATATGACTAAAATTTGTTACATATGATGTTACATAATATAAAAATACACTGAATATATAAGGAGTTATTATATGTTGGATATTGATAGAAATAATTAACAAATATAAATTGATTGTGTGATGGTATTAACCATATCATGGTTTGTGTGGTAATAAACCATGATGTGTTGAAAGTTTCTACATTGTGAATTTGTACATGACAGTACATCCATTATATGATAATTCATACTAAATAGAGGTTTGACCCACTAAGTTCTATAATTATCTATTAAACATTATAAGATAAAATTAATTGTGTTTCAAATGAATCATAAGTGTTGAATGTTCTGAAGATAAAAAACCAAGGAGTTGAAAAATGATTGTAACATTTTCCATTATTATCTAACAATGATGAAATGTTTGGAGCCTTGGAGAGTTCCCTCAATTCTTATTAAAGGACACGAAGTATATTGTGATGAGTGTAAGATTTTTATATTTGAAATACCTGATAGAAAACTCTAATCCAAAAAATCTCTCATACACTCTTTCACTTTAACTATTGTTGTAGTCGACTTTGATAAAGAAGGAATCATTCCTAAATATTTGGAGATTCAAAATCGCTAATAGATATCCTAGGAGTAATATTTTTTTATCTAATTCTTAGTAAAAATTTTTATTTGTGGTGAACAATCAAAAGGATACCTACTTTAATAGGAAAAGACATATATTCTTCAATTATAATTTACTCAACTGAAATGAATATATGAATCTAATGTAAAAAAGGTATGTTATTGGTTTTCCCATTACTTTTGGTCAAGTGTTATATCTACTAAAACACAAAAACAATAATCTCCCATAAAATTATTAACATGGTATAAAAATTAGTTATCTCTTAATAAAGTACTTTGAACTACTGTAAAAAGTATGTTTCACTATCCATGAAATAGGTAACATTATCAGTCCATTAATGATTTTTCTAGTACATTTAATGATATCAGTAGTCACGCTTTCATAATTTTTTCCATAGTCACATGTCATATACTATTTCTATAAAGTATTCATAATTATATAATTATATAAAAATTTATTGAAATTGAAAATCGATTTCCATTATTTCATCTAGATTACATTGTCTTACCCATATACTATAAAAATATTTTTCAGATTGTATAGAAAGTGTATGGGGAACTTGGTATGAATGAAAGTAGATGAAAATTTTATACATTTTCATTATATACTCTATGAAATGATCAACACAAGAATTCCTGATGACATTTCTCATAATTTTTTGATATTATTTCCAACCCATGCCATTTATAGAAACTAATTTGGTAATTTCATGATAAAATTTTGTGTTTAAAAAAATTTCTTCATTATCTATGGAATAATATTGAACCATTAGTAAAAAACAACTAAATTTATCATATTTATCATTTTTTAGTAGTAGAAAATGATAATGGTAACAAATATTTATTCCCGTCAGGGGTGATAACAACCAAAAAGTCCTCCTTGTACTTCCCATATAAGAATGTTTCATATATCTATATAAATTTCTTGAAATATGGGGAAGAAAAAATAAAATTAATAAAAGATGAAAATAATAATTGAAGGATTTTTTCATAACATCAAATTGAATATCGTCAATAATATAATCAGAAATCGATAACTAGAATATCATTTGATCATGTTTAGTTAAACAGTGTAAAAATTTAGGAAGTATCTAGTAAGATGTATCTTAGTCTATGTATACCATCATTATGACTGTTTATTTCAATTTCTATAATTTATTTAATGAAATATCATACCCATATATTGTTTAGATATACTCTTTCACAAGATATTATTATACATCTTGATGAATTTTCATTATTTCTGCACTTAAAAATCAATAAATTTTGAATCGAGAGAACTATGATCATGCGTAAAACTTTAATTAACATATGTATTTGTTCTAAAATACCATGTAATTTTCCATATTATAGTTTTAAAAATATTGATGGATTTCAACCACATATTGAATTTCTCTCCAAATTTCTCATACTATATGACTTAATTTTTTATCCAAACTCCAAAATGTGATAATTGTAATGCTTAAAAACAATGTATTACTTTATCATTGCTTACAATTATTCTTCATTTTCAAACTCTTTTCCAATAATCAATTCAAAATATTCAATATCAATGAATCCTTTGATGATATTGCTAAAATCATTTCTATATGATATAATATCCCATTGAAAATCAGGAATCATTAACAAGTTTCATAAAAATGCTTCAATATGAGAAGACGAGTGATTTTTTAGAGAAAATTATGTAAAAATAATCACATTTCCATCCTCATTATCATTATCTTTATCATCATTGTCATAAATATCATCATTGTCAACATTATTATTATTTGACTAATCATAATATTCATTTTGATCATTTTTCATGTGAACTACCATATTTATTTTTTTATCCTTGATTTCATTTTCATACTGGTTAAGGTCATAAGAAACCTAATCATATTAAGTTGACAATGAAACATAAAATTAATCAGTCCGATATATAGATGGATCCACATTTAAAACTCCATTATATAAAGACAAGTCTATGGGTGTCTCATCTGACACAATAGCTACTTAAATATATAATTTATGTGAAACAAAATATTTTGATTATCTTTAAATTTTCTCAATAAAAAAATATCTATCATCACTCAATTGATATGAAATATAATGTGAATCACTCTTTGGAACTTATGGGATTCTGCAAATGATTAAAGAAACAACCAAATTATGTTAAAACCCTAATTAAGAGTAAATATTTATTTTTAAAATTTTAATTTTCATATAATGTCAAAGGGTCATTCCATTTAGTGAAGGTATCCATTGTATGTTAAACCATTATTCCTTTCAAACGTGTTTTCTTTTGCATTTTTTGAAGAAAAAAATGAAATATGTATAGGTTAAAAAAATTGAATTTTGTATCAGAATGGTGGTGCACATGAGCCTCAAACCAGTTGGTGTGGTCTCTCTAAGTGAATCCATGAGATCCAGGTTCAAAACCAAGAAGAGGCATAATTCCAAGGTACTGTAGCAGTACTATAGTAGGCACTGTAGCAGGGTTGTGTCCTACTGTAGCAGGTACTGTAGTAGTTAATGTAGCTGGTATTGTTTGGTACTATAACAGCCAGAACTATTCACCTTGGTCCACCAGTTTAGGCTTGGAGTCCTTAAGGCCTTCGAGCCATCCAGGCCTTCAGGTTAGTAAAGCTTTCAGGCCACCTTTAAGGCCTTCAGGCCACTTGATATGCAGATTCCCAGATAGATTCTATAAGTAACCAGCTCCAGAGGAGGATTCAAGAGCAGAAGCATTCACCGGAGTCGGGCTAAATGGATTTGGAAGAATGAGAGGGTATGGAATTTTCCATCAGTACTGGGCCTATGAATCTCTGCACAGGACAGCTAGCTGGACATCCATGCAAAGGTGGATAGTTAATCACGATGTCGATGCTGGGGAGGGGTGGTTTCAAGTAGTCATATTCTGTATGATTTCCTTAAGACCTATGGGTCTTGTAATATCTCCAAGCCTATGGGCATTGTAATATCTAATCCTATGGGCCTTTTAAGGGTTCTCCCTCATCCCTTTAAAGGGGGATTATCAAAAAATCAATAAAAAAAAGACCTTTGGGCCATTCAGACAGGTATCAGAATAGAGGGAGGGGCCCTACCGCCTTCCGAATTTATTGAAAGGCGGTATGGGGTGTGCCACCATTGCCTTTCATCGATGCGGATTGATGACATGACAAAGGCAGGTAGTGGTTTCCACCTTTCTCCTAAAATAAAGTGAATGGTGGCCTGATATTGGCCCCATTTCGCCTAACATAAATGCGAAAGGCGGCACCCACTTTCTCACTTCAAAATTCTACCATCTCTCTAAATTCCCCCCCCCCCTCTCTAAAATAATATTCCTTTGTGCATGGTGTTTTTGGTGGCCTAAAAGAAGTGTTGATTTTTTGTGAAGCATCAATTAGACATATTTTTTTAATTTTATTTATTTATTTATTTTATTTATTTTAGTTAGTTATATTTTTTTTATTTATTTAGTAGTTTATCTAGTTATATATAGTTTTGAAATAATAGTTATTATTAGTAATGATTAAGTATAGATTAACTAATGAATAAATTACAATTAATGAATGATTACATATAATGATTAGCTAATAATAATTAACTAATAAATACCATATGATTAAGTAATTATTAAGGTGTAATTAATTAATGATTAACTAATTTTAACTAATAATTAACTAATGAATAAAGAATGATTAGAGAATAATTAAAGGATGATTAAATAATGATTAACTAATTATTAAAGAATTATTAAGTAATGATTATATAATGATTAACTAATGATTTAGTAATGATTAACTAATGATCAACTAATGATCAACTTATGATTAAGTAATGATTATATTATGATTAAATTACGATTAATAAATGATTAAATAATGATTAAAGATTGATTAACTAATGATTAAGTAATGATAAAAGAATAATTAAGGAATGATTAAAGAATGATTAAAGAATGATTAAATAATGATTAACTAATGATTAACTAATGATTAACTAATGATTAAATAATGATTAAATAATGATTAACTAATGATTAAAGATTGATTAACTAATGATTAAAGATTGATTAACCAATGATTAATTAATTATTAAAGGGTGATTAAAGAATGATTAAAAAATTATTAACTAGTGATTAAGTGATGATTAAAGAACCATTAAGTAATGATTAAAGAATGATTAAATAATTATTAACTAATGATTAACTAATGATTAAAGAATGATTAAGTAATGACTAGAGAATTATTAAGTAATGATTAAAGAATGATTAATGAATGATTAAATAATGATTAACTAATGATTAATGAATTATTAAATAATTATTAACTAGTTATTAAGGAATGAGTAAGGAATGATTAAGGAATGATTAAAGAATGATTAAATGATGATTAACTAAGGATTAACTAATGATCAACTATTGATTAAATAATGATTAAGAAATGATTCAAGAATGATTGAGGAACAATTAAAGAATTATTAAGGAATGATTAAGAAATGATTAAAGAATGATTAACTAATGATTAACTAATGACCAAGTAATTATTAAAGAATGACTAAGGAATGATTAAAGAATTATTATCTAATGATTAACTAATTATTAAAGAATGATTAAGTAATAATTAAAGAATGGTATAAAGAATCACTATTAGAAAAACTGTTTATAATGTCACAGTTTTCATGTTGGTTCTAAATAACCGACGTAAAAATCTTTGAATATTAATTTTTTACATCGGTTATATAAAAACCAATGTGAAAATGGATATTTTCTGATATTTCATGTCAGTTAAATGATATAATTAACGTGAAATAGAATTTTTTTATGTTGTTTATATTATAACTGATGTTAAAAATTATATTTTCATTCTGGTTATAATTTAACCGATGTAAAAAAATTTAAAAAATTATGAATCGAAGGAGGGTTCATTATGAAGTCTTTAATTATCACGATGATGGTCTCATTTCTCTCTCACACAAGTCCTAAATTTCTCATTTCTTCAATTTGGTGGTCTAATATCACATTACGATCTTAATCAATCCTCAGGTTTTTTTGGCCTCATGTTAGGCATCAAAGATAGATCTAAAGTAAGCCTCACACATTGTGATTTCTCTCTTTTCGGTCATTCTTTAGTGTGGAATCTCTAACCATTTATTTTTCGACTAGGTGGACTTTATTCTTGCATTACCATCTTTATACACTCGAGTTTTTTCAGCTTCATCATTGTGCATTCAATTCTAGATCTGCTTGTCTCCAACTAGCTCGCCTGAAGGTTCGAATATATTTCTTAATGTGTTAATTAGTTGTTCCTAATTTTATTTCTAGTTTGAATTAGTTGTTCCCATTCAATATATTTTTACTTATTTGGATTACTTTAAAATTATTTTATAGAATATGTCATTCTAAGGATTATTATTTAGAAGATAAGATAGGTGGATCTTATGTCTTTCTACATTTTCATTCCAGTCAATGAGTTGAATTTTATATTAATTAGGTGTTGATATCATAGTGGGTTCATTTTAGTTTTGATAAAGTTGGCTCATGGGAGAGTTGAAAAAATCTTTTTTATGTAATTTCACATCATGATATGGGTTTCGTAATGGTTGTTTTTTTAATAAATGACATGTGTGTATAGTAAAATAGAATGGTATTATTTTGTTAAAAACTAGTTAGGAGTTTGAAATTCCTAATTAGTAGTGAAAACCATTTCTAATGGATGATCAAGAGTAAGGGGATCATCATACATGTTTCTTATTGATGAGAATACCTATGTTGTGGAGTTTATTATAGGGAGAGTCATTACAGGTTAATCAATTTAGTGAGATAGAATTCCTTGTATAGAAGTAAGGGTGATTTGATATATGGGAATCATATGATAATTTTGAGACTATGATCATCTTATGTGGTGTTTTTATGCATGGTCGTGTGTTTCAATGGTACTTTAGGGCATTGAAAAGGGGTTGAATGGGTGATGGGTCTACTTTTTAAAGTAGTAGATCAATTGGGTACCCAGTTAGGGAATAATATTTTCCATATAAGTCCCATGAGGAAAGCTTTAATGTGACATTTTTTTAAACTAATACTCAATTTATGATTTGAATATATTTTTAATTACATAATATAATAAATTTTTTATTTTTATAAATAATCAACTATGAATTAGTTATTCTCGTTCTATATTTTTTTATGGATATTGTTTTATAGATATCATTATACATATTTTTTTAATAATTTCATAAGGTTATATTCATTAATTTTTACTTGAGAAATTTTATAAATGAATCTATTTTGTAACTCCTTCCACATGAATGAATTTTCTCATCAAAATTTTAAATTTTCCTTCTAATGTTTCTATTATTGGTTTTCTATATTTTTCAATGTCATTTCTAATATCAATATTTTATAAATTACTTCCTTTGTTTTTGATATTTATTTTTTTAGATTTTTTATAGATAATAATGAATAAAAGTTAGATTAATGTGCCTTGAATAGGTGCTGAATATGAGGAAGGTGTTAATACTTTTTTGGAATTTTCTAAAAAAATATTCCAAATAATGACATTTTTTTATATCCATGCCTGAAATTTTTAAATTTGAAGATGTTGGAAGGGAGAGAGATCAAAGATCATTTAATTTTTCATGGTTTTAATTCTAGTTACAGCCCTTGGATTTGGCATGGTGAAACTGGTAAGAATTTCATATCCATGATGATGGTGCTTTGCAAGATGATAAATCTGATCAACTTAATGAAATGATTTGTGATATTGAAGTAGAAGCAATTGAGAAACAACCTAAATTTGAGTGTTTATATAGTTATGTCTAAAAACTATTGTGTCTATGTTGTACGAAATATACAGTTTTATTGATGGTGTTATGATTGATTAACTTGAAGGCAAAGCATGGATGGAGTGAAAAGAGTTTTACAGAGCTACTACAATTATCAAAATACATTCTTCCTAAAGATAGTGATCTTCTAGATTCACATTATAAGGCCAAAAAAATATTATTCCTAATGGTATTGGGGAATAGTAAAATACTTTTTTTCCTGAATTAATGTGTTCTATATAGTAAAGAATACGATTTTCTATTAGAGTGTCCTAAATATGGGTCAACACGGTATAAGTTGGAAGAAAAATCGAAGGGTTATTTAGAAGTTACAAAGAACCCTACTAATGATTTTTGGTTTCTTACTATAATTCCTTTTTTGAAATGTTTATTTGATAATTAAAATGATGAAAAAATATTAAGATGGCATGTTTATGAGTAGATATGTGATGGAAAAATACATCATCTAACTGATTGTCCATAATGGAAGAAAATTGATCACCAATTTCCTATATTTAGAAATAAAGTTAGAAATCTCATACTTGGATTGTGCACGGATGGAATGAATCTAAATTTAAGACTTAGTAGCACACATATTTCATGGCCTATTTTATTGGTAATTTATAACTTATCTCTTGAATTTTGTATAAAGAGAAAATATGTCATGTTGAGTTTAATGATCTGTGGACCAAAACTACCTGGAAATGATATTAATGTTTTCATTTCACCATTAATTGATGATTTAAAACTATTATGGGAGGAAGGTATAAGGGTGTATGGTTCTTATAAAATGGAATATTTTCAACTACATGCAATTATTATGTTCACTATAAATGAATTCCTAGCATATGGAAATTTGTCTGGATATAGTGTTAAGGGGAATAAATATTATCCAATTTGTGAACAAAATACTTCATATTATCAACTGCATCATGGGAGAAAAACATTATACATGGGTCATCAAATGTTTTTGCCTATAGATCACTCTTATAAAATATTACAAAAGGCTTTCAACAACTCACATGAATTTGATATTGCACCAAAACCTCTATCCACTGATCATTATTTTGAGAGGGTGCAAAACATTTATGTGACATTCAGAAAGATACATAAATCTAATAATGATAGAAATATTTGGAATAAATGGTCAATATTTTTGAGCTACCATATTGGAGATATCATAAGGAGAAATATGACATTGATTTCATGCATGCAGAGATAAATATATGTGAAAGTTTGATTAGAACATTGTTAGATATTAAAGGAAAGACTAAAGATGGGTTGAATTTAAGAATGGATATACTCTCAATGGGAATACATTTGGAGTTGGCTCCCACTCCTAATGGAAGGTGAACATTTCTACCCCCATCTCATCATACCTTATCTAAGAGGGAGAAAATTATATTTTTTTCAATGTCTTTATGATATCAAAGTTCCACATGGTTATTCTTTAAATGTAAAAAAATTGTGTCTTTAAATGATTTGAAGTTGAGAGGTATGAAATATCATGAATGTCACATCATGATGCAACAACTCCTACCAGTTACATTGCATAGAATATTGCTCACTCATGTTAGAATGACTTCCATTAAGGTGTGTTATTTTTTTAATCCAATTTATAATAAGGTGATTGATTTGAGTAATTTGAACACTTTGGATAATGAAGTGGTTTCTATAATTTTTTATTGGAAATATATTTTCCTCCATATTTTTTTTGATATCATGGTGCATTTAATGGTTCATTTGGTGCAAGAAATAAATATTTATGGACTTGTATATCTATGTTGTATATATACTTTTAAAAGTTATATGAATATATTTAAGGGGTATGTTAAGAATCCATATCGACCTAAATTATCCATTATTGAGAAGTATATTTCTAAGGAGGTTGCAGAGTTTTATACAAGCTATTTATCTATCGCAGAACACATCAGTTTGCCTATATCTCTCCATGAACGATTTAATTATGGGGAAAGGGAATTCATGGCTTGAAAGTCAAATTTCTGGCAAGTAAACAAATAAATAAGGTGCATTTATACATATTGAATAACATATATGATTCTAGACCATATATATCATTGAATATTAATGTGTTTAAACATAGTTATCCAAAGAATAAAGATATGTGGATTTTTAATGAGCATAACAAAAAAATTCCATGGTTTAAAGATATTGTTCTTGGTAAACCAGATGTATCAAAAACATTGAGACGGTTAGTGGGCAGTCAAAATTAAATTTTGATAACATGGTCTAAGTATGACATTAATGGCTATACTTTTAATATGAAATATTATGACATTAATATAAGTGTGGTTTAGAATAGTAGTGTGTTTGTGTTCATAGAAGCAATATATTTTTTGAATGCCAAAGACAAAAACCCAATATCGACATCAACTAAGTATTTTGGAGTCATTGAAGAAATATGGGAGGTTGATTACATTAAATTTGAAGTTCTATTGTTTAACTGTAAATGGTTTATTGGTAATAATAGTGTCTGACATGATGAATTTGGAATAAAACTAGTTAATCTGAATAAATTAGAATACACATATAATCCTTTTATCATGGAAACACATGAAAAGAAAATTTTCTATATTCTTTATCAATATGATATGCAGTGGTGTATTATTTTAGAAGGGAAAAAATAGTATGTTGATGATGATAAACTTGATGAATATGCTGATTTATGTGAGATCCATACTTCTATGGAACTATTAACAAATAATATTGATGAGAACATCATAGACATGGTTTTTACCATACGTAATGATCATGTTGAAGGAATTTGGAGAAAAATATTTAGTACATTCCTACTATTACAGGTAACATATGTTTGATTATAGTTTACTTTTTTAAATTTCATAAGTTAGATATTTTAATTTGTTTTTCTTTATTAAAACATGTATTATAACTAATAAGTTTAATTGTTTGTTTATATTATTTTAGTTTTGTCTAGTTTTCCATGTTTACCCTCACATAACTTATCTAATTATCTGATTTTATTAGAAACCAATTATTTTAAATTTAATATTTTAAATAAAAGAAAAATATATTTTATAAGATTATATTATAAAAAATTGTTTCTGTTGTAAAAATGATTTATCAGGTTGGTGAATTTTTACCATGTCATTTCATCTCTCATTAATATTGTATATTTTTAATTCATTTATGTCATTCCATCTCTCATTAATATTGTTATCATTTTAGTTAACTATAAAAAATATGAATAAAAATGTGTTACGTTTAGTTTACATTACTTTTTGTTTGATAATTGTTAATTTTTTATTTACATTTGTATGTAATTGTTATATTTTTATATTTTTGTACTAATTGATATTGCTTTGTTTTGTAGGATAATGACAGATCAATCCTCAAATCGACTACATATTTATGGATATGGTCATACTCATACCTATGGAGAGGAACATACACATGCTCCTGTTGATGATCCTCCTCATCCTTATTTACATGAGACATCTACTTCCATGGGAGAAAAAATATTTTGAGGGTTGGTAAATGTGGAACCACATGTTTACAAAAATTATCAGTTTCCTGTAGCTAGGAATAGAGGATACTAATAGAATTTGATTATAATGATATTCCAAGAGGTCCAAATTCAAAACAATTGAAGACTTTTATATCAGTATAAGATAAAAGTAAAGTTATTATTTTATTTGATGATTGGAAAAGTGTTGATAAAGGGAAATTATCACAATTATGGGAGACTATTTTGGTAAACTTTTTTGTTATTATTTTATTTATCTTGAAATGTTTATAGTAATATATTTTTTCACCTTCTTATCAGATGAAATATGATATACCTAATACTAGAGGAGTCAAGAGGAAATGTTTATCATTGGATTCTAGGATATGGAGGGATTTTAAATCATCCCTCACATCATAGTAATTTTTGGGAATAGACAGCATGAAAATACATGTGATATATATCCATTTACAGATGAATATACATGGAAGAATTTTTTTGAAATTAGACGATGAGAAAAGTTTTTTGTAAGTGCTATGTTACCTTTTTATAAGTTTTTTTATATTAATGACCATGCTAATGATTTATTTATTATTAATTCTTAATTTACAATAATCAAGGATATCTTATTAGAATATTCAATCTAGAAATGTATACCCTTATATGTTATCTTGGGGATGGTATATGTTATTGGAAGAACACGTTATAGAAGAAAAATTTCAAAAGCTGAGAGCTGATTCATCAGGGTCCGTAGAGGTTTCCCCCCCCCCCTCCCCCCTCTAGACATGAAAAATGAAAGAGGGATCAGATGAGAAAAAAAGGACAATATCTTATGGAAGATTCAAGAGTTGTAGCTGATAATATTGTAGGATGTTTACTTTATTTATTTATTGAAGTTAAATCAACTCTTTATATATTATGATTCATTATAGATTTCTTCAAATATTCTATATATGATTCTATTGAGGAGCAGATCACATAGAGGGTCTTTATTACTAAGGGTATAAAGGATATTTTATAAATAGCATTGAGAAATCCTGAACACCAGGGTCATGTACGAGGATACCAGAAAGGTGTATCAGTAAGAAAAGTATTTCCATGTTTGGAAACTTCTTCAAATGAGAATGTTTATAAAAAAAATAGAATCTTTGTAAGCCAAAGTTTAAGATATTCAAGTTAATATGGAGTACAGGATCAGAGCTTTGGTACAATAGATATTTTTAGACATGCAAGGATAGTTTTATCCTTCTGATCCAACTCCTCCACTCCCACCAGTAGATACCAATCTTCCTCCTTATCCTACTCACACATATCTGTTTCCAGATCTCACTCCTTATCCTACACCTACACCCCCTCCTCCATGTATTCCAAGTTACTATGAGTTATATGTTGATGATCCTCGTCATATTATTGCATATGGGATGATATATTATATCAGTGATACCATTCATCATTGGTAGATTGAGATAGAAAATCATAGGGCCACTATACATGATATTATAGATAGATTAGAAAAAATATCATGTCCTATAGATGAGGTGAGTACATTTGTACAAAGTATCAGTCATTTTTTAGTTTTTACATCTAGACTAATTTGACATATTACCATAGAGGTATGTATATATGTTATATTTTATTTCATTTTGTTATTATTTTTTTTTTCATTTTAAAGTTTATATACATATCTAATTTTTTACTGGAATACTTTAAAGGTAAATAAATATTGTATAGGAAACAAAAAATTCAAAGTTCCATGACTTCATATAAATATTCTACTAGTCTTGATAAATTGTCAGCATACTAAAATTTTTTATTGGGATTATATTAGATTCCAATTCATTCTACTATTTGTGAGAATGAAATGATTGTGGAAAATAATAATGGGGAAATCGATGTGGGCTTCTTTTTTCAGGGGTGGATACAGTGATCACTAGAATGATGGAGGAACGCGAAGAACAGGCCAGTCTGTATTGGCACGGTGCATGTTAGACCACATGGATGAGCTCTCTAGTTCGATTAGGTGGATTTTACGAAGAGGAGACATTGGTTTTGGGGAAGAAAACTGGGTGGGGGTAAGTCTTGGATTCCCACACTGCCCTGCACCCAAGATCTCCTTCAAAAAAGAAAGCAATCATCCTTAGTTTATTGAGGTAGTCCTTAATTAGGAATAGAAGGAGGTGTTTGATAGTATCATCTTGGTCGAGGAGGAGGATTGATGCTGTTACACGGGTTCAAGTCTGGGCATCTTCTCCACCTGGGAGTTTCGAAGAAGCAGGAATGCAGGGGTCAGTTCGGAGGAGGGGGTTGGAAACTATTGGTGTAAAGATATCCCCACCAAAATGATCTTTCTTGTTTAGTGCATCAAGAATAAGGCTTTACCTATGGATGAAAACATACATAGGAAGGGTATTCACTTAGACTCACGTTGCTTCTGTTGTGCGACTTCGAGGAGGGAATCCACTAATCATATTTTTGTTTAGAGTGACTGGGCAGCTAAACTTTAGTCATTCTATTCCCCACAACCAAGGGTTAATAATCAGTAGTCTCCTTTCCAAAGACTTGTAACCTCATGGTTCCAGGGTGTGGAGGGAAAGAGCATGGAATTTAAAGTCTGATCCATCATCCTTACCTCCATCTGTTGGAAAATTTGGGAGGCCAAGAATCAGACACGTTTGGGCTATAGTGTCTCGAATTTGTTTCTTTTTATGAGGGAAAGGTCCTTAATAAATGATTTTCTCTCTCTACTGAAAGGGTGTCAGTAATAGACCCTGATTTGCAACATCCTCAACAGACCTATCTCGCTCAGAGGTTCAGGAGGTAGATGGGTCTGTTTGAATCCACCTTTCAGCGGGCTGAAACTCAACGTGGATGGTTCTTTTAGAAACAGATCCATGAGAGGTGGAGGGGTTCTACGCGATGCATACAGTTCTGTTATTGTGGCTTACATCTCCTTCTATGGCTCGGGTTCTTCCCTGGGGGTGGAGTCTCTGGCATTGCTTACTGGTCTCCATGTTTGCAGGGAGCATGGCCTCGTAGTGTCTGAAGTTGAGTCAGACTCTGAAACTATGGTGAAGATGGTACAAGGAAGACTTGAGATTCCATGGGAGTTAATTTAAATTATTAGAAGGTGTATCCAAGGAATTTCTTCAGAACACATCATCCATCATATCTGGGGGGAGACCAATTTTGTTGTAGACACCCTTGCAAGCCTCAGCCGCTCAGGAGATGGAGAAATCATCTTTTACGGTTTGGGGTCTCTTCCGCGAGAGTGTCAGGTCTTTGAGCGAAAAGATTCACTTGTCTTACATTATTTCCACCCCTCTTGAGGGATCTTTATAACGAAGGTACTAGGCCTTTTTCTAGATGATAATAAAACGGTTCTTTTCATTTAGTCATCATTAGATGTTGGGTGTTTTTTGGCTAAGAGAGAAGACATTGTACTGGATATGCTCTATCCATGGTGAAGTGAGAGAAAATTTTTAGAATGTATTGAACATGTAAGATTGATTATTTTAATACTTTTTTATATTATAATGAATATAATTTATTTCATTATTATAATTTTTAAACATGAAATGTAATTTATTTAGAGAGACGATGAGAAATAAGAGAACTAAGATCAAATATGTAAAAGATAACATAATTTTTCATTTACAATTATTAATTTTGGATATATTAATTAAAAATGTTATTTTGAATTAAAATCTCTTTTAAATAGTGTCATAAACAAGAAGGTGGAAATTAATATGGGTATTATATTTTAAGATTCATGTATGAAATAATTTCAATTAGGACAATTATAAAGTTTCATAAGGTTAGATTTCTTTATAAATATTTTCTTCATATTTCATATGTTTTATTGAAAATTCAAGTCAAATGATTCATGTATTATTTTGTATATTTTTGATGACCCAAGCCCATATAGTGCAGAGGAGTTGATACTTTTAAAAATTGAATGGGATAATCATTTTACTAGTTTGATTGATTTTTAGCTTATTTTTAATATAAATTGTAAATTTGAAAGTTCAATTGTAAGTGTTGTTTGCTGGTTTTCTGCTACCTTTTCTGCTGTTCTATTTATTTTGGTATCTGTTGTGGTGGAGGATGAATTAATGACCAATTTAAAAAAAATCATGTCAGTTATTAGATAACCAACATGATTTTTTTCCATGTTAATTATAGAATAACCGATGTGGAAAATTGATAACAGGTATTAATTTATAACATCGGTTTTAGTTAACCGACATGAAAAAGTTATTTACTACATCCCATATAACAATGTCACTTAATAACTGATGTTAAAAGGCATAAAACTGATGTAAAATTTTTTTTATGCACTTTTGAATAAATAAATAATGATTAACTAATTATTAAAGATAGATTAAGTAATGAATAGTTATTGATTAAAGAATGATAAAGAAATGATTAAAGAGTGAATAAATAATGACTAACTAATGATTAAGTAATTATTAAATAATTATTAACTCATGATTATATAATTATTAAACAATGATTAACTAATGATTAAATAATGATTAACTAATTATTAAATAATGTTTAATGAATGATTCACTAATGTCTAAATAATGATTAAATAATGGTTAAATAATGATTAATTAATTATTAAATATTGATTAACATTGGATTGACATAGAATAAATATATGATGAAAGATGAGACACTGGATAAAAAAGTGGCTTAACTGCAAACATGATTTGTTACTCCTGTGATTTAGATGATTCATCCCTTATTTCACACATGTTTTGTTAATGTCAATGGATATGTTTTAGATGAATCATGTTATCTTTATAAACCATTGAACATACCTTTATGAAAGTTAAAAATTGTACTAAAAAACATTAATGTCATATTTTAGGATATAAGAAAACATTCTAAAATTTTGGTAACATCAAGATTATATAGTTATCCAAGCAATAAAATCCTTGTCTAGATACTACAAGTAGATGTGGCTCTGGCACAGATGTACCTAGGGGTAAAACCCAAAAATACCACATTGATCTAGACTTGATCTGGAACTGGTGCACGAAAATGGGCCTTATTGCACACATGGTTTGACACTTTTGGGGGATATTCTTTAGATGGTTCATATTTTCTTTATAAACTACTAAAATACCTTTAAGAATATTAAAAATTTTACTATGAAACATTGATATCAAATTTTAGGATATAATAATGTGTTCTAAAATTTTAGTATCATGAAAATTATATAGTCAACCCTCATTTTCAATAGTATTCACAGAATGTTTTGGAAACAAAAATGAGAATTATTAATGGTAAAATAAGAATTATGATCATATAAATTGAAATGTACAAGAACAAAACCATTAAACAACACATGAATACTTTACAATAGATAATAAATACCTTGTAATTTTTTAACATAGTAGAGTTTGGATAAGATGATCTTGACTTTGGAAGTGAAGTAAAATCTAGCTTATTTTCAAGTGGTGGCTTAATAAAATATTCCAAAGATATGTACTTAACTTTTGAATTTTAAAATCTTTCAAACTTATAATGAAACTCCTCCCCATATGATGATGATGTCATTAGAAGGATGAAAGATTTTGAAAATTTAAAAGTTAAGTACATCCCTTTGACAAATGTTATTAAGCTACCACTTGAAAATAAGGTGGATTTTACTTCACTTCTAAATTTAGGCTCATCTCATATCATCTAAACTTTGTTCTATTGAAAAATTACAAGATATTTCTTATCTGTTATAAAGCATTCATGTGTTATTTAATGGACTTGTTCTTTTCTGTTTCACTTTATATGATCATAATTCTTATTTTATCATAGATAAATAAACTGGTTTTTTGTTTTATCTTTTCTTTACCTCAGTTTCCAAAACATTGTGTAAATTATTTTCTAATGAACTTTAATATAACAAAACATTAGTATCATATTTTAGGATATAAAAAGACATTATAAAATTTTAGTATCATAAAGATTATATGGTCAACCCTCATTTTCAATATTAGTTACACTATCATAATCTTAATAAAAACATTGTTGATGTAGAGAGTAAAATTTCATGTGTATACTACTATATAGAAGTTATTCAAACCAATAAAGAAGATTCTTATAGTACAAAACCAACAAAAATGGTTAGCACATCTGATTGTGTAACCCAAAGTGAACTTCAATACATAAATTTTGGTTGCTTAAATCTAGGACTAGATCAAGAGATCAAGTCTATTGGCTATATAAATTTTTAATTCTCAGTTACTCTATGGAATCTATCTTTTCCATTGGTTATTGATGAGAAGTCGGTCCAAGAAATAAATTTATTTTCCCAGAAATCATATGGTGCCATGATAGAGTTATATGTTGAGGTTTCTACTATAAAACAACAACATCCAATTGTAAAAAGATGTAGACTTACAATAGTGGTTAAATAAGGTTTGTACCAATAAATTAATGCTCTTCCCTATGATGTGTAAGTGGAAAAAATAGATGATTTCCTAGATATACATGTAAATCCAAATTTAGACAAGGATTTTTTTAATGATGGAATAGATAAAGATAATAGTGATGATGAGGAGGGAGCAACAAAAGTTGGGGAGGAAGTTTATAGAAATTAAGTACTTGTAAAGAAGCCTCAACCTACAATAAATCATCCACTACTCTTTACATCTTGATTGTAAGCAATGGAATATTTGCCTAAATTTTACTATAATGTTATCACACCCGCAACTGGGTTTCTTGGAGTTATAGTGGATAGGTTTAGAAAGCTGAAAAAAAAATTATATGTTGGAATAGATTTTCTAAGTAAATATGTATTGAAAAACATACTAAAAAGATTTCATATTGAGAGGCACTGTAGATATTTAGTTTAGGAATATAGATGTAAAAAATACATTATATGATGTGATAAATATGGGGATGATTGTAGATTCCACTTGAGGGAGATTCCAAACATTTCATTTGGAAGTTGGAGAATTTTGAAGATTGAGTCAGCTCATACTTGTGTTCAGCCAAACCTAACATAAGATCATACTTTATTGGATGATGAATTTGTGTCATCTATTGTCTTTGAGATGATTATGACCTTCCAATATGTTCCTATATCCCTTATGAAAGATGGGATACAACAAACTTTTTGTTATAATATTTCCTATAATAAGGCATGGATTGTGAAACAGAAGGTAATTGTGAAGGTCTATAGTGATTGGGATGACTCATATATGGTGTTTCCACAATTACTATCCATACTGAGACACAATGTCCAAGTTTTATTCCATATTCATATGAATGAACATGTGTCTCAAGATAACCGACTTGACCCATCTTGTGTTCAATTTTATCATTTGTTCTGGGAATACCTCCCCTATATTTTTTCATTTTGTTTCAGTAAATAGTTATATATATTGATAGAATGTTTCTATATTGAAAATAAAAGTGTGTATTTTTTATTGTAGCAACCCAAGTTGGAAACTGTTCACATATTTTGATTGTATTCACCATTGTGGTCAAGGAAAACTATGAATCATGGAGTTGGTTTTTGTAATGTAACAACAACCATTTCTCCTGTATTCGGGTTGTCTGTTTCATATCTATCTACATTAGGAAATAAATTAGGCAATAAATTAGAACCCTAATACATAGAGCCCAAAATTTACATCATCGATACTGCATCATACACATTGATAGAAATGTGCAAAAAAATCCATAATGAACCAATTAAGAAGGAAATCACGAGGCTTGGTATGAAATTTCTTTATTATTTTTTACTATTTCAAAGTAAATATAAATTTAATTTATTTGAAATATGATCAATTTTTTGTAGAATATGAGCAGGATCAATGAATTTTAGATAGATGTTTCAAATAAATTCAGAAGGCTAATCAAGGAGTGTATGATTATATGATGTAGATTCCAAAATAAAACATGGATATTGGCATATGAAGGGGTGAAGGGGTATGGACACATGACCATAAACATTATGGAGGTCATCAATGATGTCTTTAAGGTGATTCTCAATTTACCTATAACAGCCCTAGTTTAGGATATATTTTATCATTGTTTTAAGTACTTCATTGATAGAAGAAAACTAACCTCAGATGGGATTCTGCAGGGGATAAGGTACGGAATACACTTTTAATGAGATATTGAAAAGAATATTGAAGAATATTTTGGTTATCAAGTGTTCCTTTTACTCTAAGAAGACTCTCAATTTGAAGTTCAAGAGTGTTCGAACCCCATCACAAGTAGTAGTGGTGAAAAATGGTTGTATTACTAGAAGAAAGGCAATGTCAATGTGGAAACTTCCGGCATTATAGTTTCCATGCACACATTTCATTCCATCATGGGCCTCTATGAACATATCATGGGAATCATATGTTGATCCAATATACCAGCTATACACCATTTCTAACTGTTATGTTGTACCATGGATTCCTATTGGGGAGTTTTGATATTTCCCAATTCCTAAAGACCAACTGATATTGATACCTAACATCGGCATGTGCCATTGAGAAACATGAAGACATGCCCTTTTCTTTTGGTAAAAAAACTTCATAAAACAATGAGAATAAACATGTCATTACTTACATTATACAAGTCATAACATTCTGATAAACATAATGTTATATTTAAATTTTACACTTAAAACGTATTTCATTTTTTTACATACATATGAAGGATATTGCACTACTCACTAAGCATTATAGGCATGTTTCCTATGACGTGATGGAGTATCGTCAAGTTTGACGGATTAGGGTGAATCATGCAAACCATTTTCATCACATTCTGAATCTAGATTCAATTGTATCATACCTACATCAATGGATTATATGGAATTATGGTATCTGATTTCACATTCATTGATCATCCCCTACTTACTACCCTCCTTGAAAGATAAAGATTAGAGACACACACATTACACCTACCCGAGGGAGAGATGACCATCAACCTTGAGGATGTGGAAGTCATGCCTGGTCTTCCTATCCAGGGGGATGTAGTTATTGGACCCATCCATGGATACTGGACTGATCTTGTATAGAGATTTCTAGGTGTCAAACTTTTGGTCGATGATGCTACTACAGATGGCGGGTTGATATTTATGAGGTGGCTTGAGATAAATTTTGCACATTTATCTGATAATGCTAATGAGAAGACTATCATGCATTATTCCCATGAATATATCTTGCATCTCATTGGAGGTACATTGTACATTGATCACTCTGGTATGCATGTGCACATGATGTATCTGGGGCCACTGGATAATTTTGATTAGGTTGAGAGATACAACTAGTGATTTTCATATTTATCTAACACATACAGAACATTATACATGACATGTTCAGATCACACAGATCTCAGGGGATGCATCATCCTTCTTCAGATGTGGTCCCCTCTCCCCTATTGTTACTGGTCAAGAGCTTCCCATATAAGTGTTTTGTGACTCTCTTCATGGATGTTGTTATGTGTAGGTTCCGGGCGCAGTAGAAGCATGCAATGGGTGGTGCCCAAATTTTCTTTTTTACCATGATCGATGATTAATCTGAGAGTTTACAAAATATTGAACATAATGATCAAAGGAATTAAATCAAAGAATCAGAAAATAAAAATTATGCCAGAACCAGAGAGGGGATCATCACATATTACCTATAATTAATTTAATTAATTAAAGAATTACCTTTGTTGGAATTATTTATTTATTGATGAATCTGATGAAAGATCTACGTTGCACCATTGTTGCATTATTGGAATCAAGTGTAGATTCCCTCTATAAGTGATCCATATGTGTTCCTCAAATCTCCAGATGTAACCAAAGGAATCTTTGGGTGCTATCATGGTAGATCCTTATACTTACTTTGTCCGACTTTGATCACTATGAGAATCGCTTCGAAATTATTCTCCTTGATCTGGTGGAGGAAGATTGCTCTCTATTCTTAGGAGCATTCTTGGAGAAGTGAGATCTCTAGGGCTTGATAGGATTCTCCAAAACCATTGCACATAACCAACAAAATGAATTTTCTCTCTTGAAAAAATAAAATAATTAGGTTTATATATCGCTAGGGTTAAAATAAAATAGTTTCTCAAGTGACCTTAATTATTTATTTAATCCCTGCAAAACCCCATGTCAAATAATAATATTAATATTATTGTTTCTCAATATGTAATTAACTTTCAAATTAAATTAAATATTATTTAATAAAATATATTAAATATTTGTTATTTCTCACCAAACCATTTAAACTCAGTCCGCTATTCCTCCAAAATATTTATCGGGCCTTGAATAATTAATATTTATTTATTAAATAAATATCACTGCATTATTCGCCAATAAATAAATAAATATAATATTTACTAAATTTAAAATAAATATTTATTAAATATTCCACTCACATTATATTATCTCGAATTACAGGTGACAGGATAAATGCGATCAAGCATGCATGAATAATTATTAAACCATATCCGAGAATAATATTTATTCAACTTGTTAAATAATAAATAATAATATATTATTTAACTGAGATTCTGGATACATTTAGTGTGTGACCCTCTAGGACCCTTTCTCAGTGGCATTAGGAGAAGTAGCCTAAAGTTCAAGGTTAACATCTAGCAACATACCAAGGCACCCATAGAGAAAGAAGTTAATGTTGCAATGACATGTTACCTCATATGGATGCTTACTATGTAATATAATATCTTTATCACAATATCTCAAATTAAGTAGGTTGTATGCTAATGCCATCAACCTATGTTCTCAATGTATCTTTATTTGAATTCCCTGAAATTGAACTTTCTGAAAACCATGTCCATGGATTTATTTAGGTTATATCATTTCCATTAAAGGGCCTGAGATACCAACTTCCATTAAATAACAGAAGGGAAAAATCATTTCTCACATTATTCATTAATACAATATTAATTGTGACACACCCAAAGTATCCAACATCACCACGAACATTTGTTGTCATGGTTTTCATCAATACATAAAAGTACATAGATCATAATACTCATTAATAATAATATTAAAGTCTAAGGACCAATACACACATCCGTAGAGAGGAACATACAATGACACATATAAATGTGTATTTCCTACTGGTAAGTCTCGTTCTCATAATATCTTACTAGATGTTACTAAGGTCATACACCATGAGAGGATGCCTCAAAGTCTTATGAGTCTCCACCCCTGATAGCCTATACAATTTGTTTTCCTTGTATGATATCATCCATCTATAGAACATATATTCCGGAATAGTGTCATATCACTTCCAAGTACAGTGGTTATGCCGCTACAACCAAGCGCTCCCCTGTGCCGCTACAACCAAGCGCACCTCTGTCGTGGGTCTGCCACTACAACCAAGTGCTCCCTTGTGCCGCTACAACCAAGCGCACCTCTGTCGTGGGTCTGCCGCTACAACCAAGCGCTCCCCTATGCCGCTACAACCAAGCGCACCTTTGTCGTGGGTCTGCCGCTACAACCAAGAGCTCCCTTGTGCCGCTACAACCAAGCGCACCTCTGTCGTGGGTCTGCCGCTACAACCAAGCGCTCCCCTGTGCCGCTACAACCAAGCACACCTCTGGGATATCCGTTACACACCGAGTCGTTCTATCAGTAGTCATCAAGTCTCAACCGGCTCAAGGGTTTCCGCACACAGCATGCTCGTGTTAGGCGGAGAAAAGGAGAAGTGATGGCAAGAGGGGGGGTGAATTTCCTTTTAAAAAATGATTAACAAATTAAAAATCAAAGTGAAAGTGCAGTGGAAATAAAGAAGGCAAGACACAAAAATTGATAACGGAGTTCGGCCAAAAACCCGGCCTATGTCTCCGCTCCCAACTAAACCGTTGAGAGATTCCTACCGCTTGCTTTTCAATGGTTTTAGCAAGAAACCCACTAGGCTTTGAGGTAGCACTAGGACCTATTACAGCTTGCGTTTGATGGTTGAGCAAGAACCCACTTGCTTTTAATGGTTTAGCAAGAACCCACTATCCTTCTTACAGGTGAAGGATAGCTCACCTATGTCTCAAGCTATTTAAAGGAAAGCTTGACAACCTTTTCACACCATAATGGTGATGTGAAACCCAAAAGAAGGAGGGGATGAGAAATAGAGTGGTTTGTAGACACAAACCCAAATTAATCTCAAAATAGATAAACAAGAAAAACCGTAATGGGAGAAGCCTTGGGAGCCTTTGATTGATTGGAGATGTTGAAGGCCGCTTCCAAGCTTCTTTGATGGAGCTCCTTGGATGTGGAAGTTGTTGGAGCAAAGAGGGTTCCTTTGAGGAAGTCCGCCGGAGGTACGCCAAAGATGGAAAATGTGTACGGTGGCTTTGTATATGATCCGGCTAGTGTCCGGGGCTTCCTTGGCCTTTATTTATAGGCATGGAACCCATTGGGGGCCTTCGGAGCCGTTGGAGAGGCTTAAAGAGCCGTTGGGAGCCACGTGGGCCAGCCTAGTCAAACTGCAATGGCTAGTTTGACTGGCTCCACCGGCTGGCCGGTACAGTCCCACCGGTTGGCCAGTGCTTGAGGAATTTGGGAGATTTCGAGTCTTGGATCCACCGGCTGACCGGTGGATGGGCCACCGGTTGGCCGGTGGCTTGGCAGTAGCTGATTCTTCTTTTCCAGGCACCACTGGCTGACCGGTGTCAGAGCCACCGGCTGGCCGGTGGGCAGACAGTAGCTACCACTGTTTGACCGGATGCCACCGGCTGGCCGGTGGTCAAGCCACCGGCTGACCGGTGGAGCCTGGCAGTGGGCAATGCCTCTGCCAGGTCCACCGGCTGGCCGGTGCTATCACACCGGTTGGCCGGTGGGCTGAATTTCAGTCCACTTGATGTGCTTCATGGCCCATTTCCTTGGCAATATTTTGCCTATAAAACAAAAACACTTAAAACAATGTTAGACAAAAATGAAAGTGATTGTGATCATGAAAATCAAAGAGCGAGGGGAACGAGAGGTACAACAATCTCCCCCTATTTTGATGATCACAATCACCAAAACAAAAAATGTAAAAACTTAAATTAAATACATTCTTAAAGGATAATTTGAAAATAAATCAAAGCATGATAGAAAATATTCTCCCCCAATCAATCAAGAAATTTCTCCCCCTTTGTGATTATCAAAATAGCGTGGGGCATAAAACTTGATTGAGGGATAGGAGATTTGAAAAACAATTGAAATTTTGGAAATTGAAAGATTGAATAACAGTTTGAATTGAAAGTTTTGAATCAAAATTGAAATGAAAATTTTGAACCAAAAATTGAATTGAAAGTTTTGAATCTAAGACAAGGTTTTGAAAATTCTCCCCCTAAATAAAAACAATGAATCACCGGGGAGAGGGATTTTGAAAAGAAACAATTTTAGGCCCGGAGAGACTCCCTAGAAGGGATTTTTCAATCCATACTTGTCTCATGGCGGGTCTTCTCATATAGAACTCATCGGAAAAGAAAATAGACTTGGGTTGGCCGTACCGGGCATTTTTGCAATCGCATTCATAAATTAGGTGCCCGGGTTTTTTACAATAATTGCAAAATTTAAAACTAGAGCTCCCCCTTACAAAAACAGTGGGTGCATGGGAGGAGGAAGCTATATTGGTGTAGCCAAGTCCATTGGTGGTTCTAGATACTCGTTGAGAACCTAAGAGTTTGGAAAAATTTTGTTCACCTTGGGTGAACTTGGCTAGGGATTCCCTAAGGTCCTTAATGGTTGATTCCAAAGAATCAACATTGGGGAAATTTTGGATTTTTAGGGAGAGTTCCTCCTTCTCTTTGAGAAGTTGGTCTTTTTCGGAGGAAAGTTTTTTGAAATTATTTTTCAAAGAAACAAATTTAGAAGAAAGTTCATGAAAACCATTTTCTAATTGGTCTCTAGCATGTTGGAGTTCTTCATATGATAAATGATTAAAAGAATTAGAAGAACTAGAGGATGATGAGGAAGAAGAGTCGGAAGATGATACCTCATGTTTTGCCATTAGACATTTTTTACCTTGGTCGCTCGAGGAGAAGGAGGAGGAGGATGATGAGGTGTCACTCCATGTCGCCTTGAGGACCTTTTTCTTTCCTTTTTCCTTTTGCGTGGCCCGTTTTTTGTTGAGTGGGCAATCGGGCTTGTAATGCCCTTTTTGGCCGCACCCGTAGCATTTTACCTTGGGCTCGGATCTTGCGGTGGGTTCTTGCTTTCGCGCCTTGCGAGATTTCTTCTTCTTCTTGTGCTTCTTCATAAATTTGTGCATTTGGCGGGCGAGATTCTCCATTTCCGAGTCGCCGCTTGATGATGAAGAAGATGAAGATGATGATGAGGAGGAGGAGCTTACTTCTTTTTGTACCTTGAGGGCGATGTTCTTTGGTGTCTTGATTGGTGTGCCCTCCTTTTGAGCTTGCCTCCTCATCGTGATCTCGTACGTCATTAGGGATCCGATGAGCTCTTCGACCGGCATGTTCTTTACATCCTTAGCTTCTTGGATAGCCGTCACCTTAGGTGCCCATGAGCTCGGAAGGACCCATAGAATCTTCTTGACCATTGTTTCAGCTGAAACATCATCACCAAGAGATTTTCTACCATTGCAAACGTCAGTGAAGCGTGTAAACATTTCAGAAATAGACTCATTTGGATGCATGGAAAAGCTTTCAAAATCTTGTCTATACATGTCTAACCGAGTATCCTTAACTTTGTTAGTGCCCTCATGGGTCACTTCCAATAGTTTCCAAATTTCATGATATGAGGTGCAAGTGGAAACTCGGTTGAACTCATTTCGGTCAAGGCCGCAATGTAGAGCGTTCATGGATTTACCATCAAGCTCAAAGTTTCTAATATCGGCGGGGGTCCATTTGGATTCGTCGGGGGTAGACAAAGTATAACCTTGCATGACAATTTTGTAAATAGGATATCCTATGCTTTTTAAAAAAGTGGTCATGCGGGTTTTCCAATAATTATAGTCGGACCCATCAAAAAATGGAGCCCGACCCAAAGAGTAACCCTCGGGGGCGAAAGAGGTAGATGCCATAAAAAATCTTTAATTTGAAACCAGTTTAGGGAATTATTCAAATACTCCCTCTGATACCAATTGTTAGGCGGAGAAAAGGAGAAGTGATGGCAAGAGGGGGGGTGAATTGCCTTTTAAAAAATGATTAACAAATTAAAAATCAAAGTGAAAGTGCAGCGGAAATAAATAAGGAAAGACACAAAAATTGATAACGGAGTTCGGCCAAAAACCCGGCCTACGTCTCCGCTCCCAACTAAACCGTTGAGAGATTCCTACCGCTTGCTTTTCAATGGTTTTAGCAAGAAACCAACTAGGCTTTGAGGTAGCAGTAGGACCTATTACAGCTTTCTTTTGATGGTTGAGCAAGAACCCACTTGCTTTTAATGGTTTATCAAGAACCCACTATCCTTCTTACAGGTGAAGGATAGCTCACCTATGTCTCAAGCTATTTAAAGGAAAGCTTGACAACCTTTTCACACCTTAATGGTGATGTGAAACCCAAAAGAAGGAGGGGATGAGAAATAGAGTGGTTTGTAGACACAAACCCAAATTAAGCTCAAAATAGATAAACAAGAAAAACCGTAATGGGAGAATCCTTGGGCGCCTTTGATTGATTGGAGATGTTGAAGGCCGCTTCCAAGCTTCTTTGATGGAGCTCCTTGGATGTGGAAGTTGTTGGAGCAAAGAGGGTTCCTTTGAGGAAGTCCGCCGGAGGTACACCAAAGATGGAAAATGTGTACGGTGGCTTTGTATATGATCCGGCTAGTGTCCGGGGCTTCCTTGGCCTTTATTTATAGGCATGGAACCCATTGGGGGCCTTCGGAGCCGTTGGAGAGGCTTAAAGAGACATTGGGAGCCACGTGGGCCAGCCTGGTCAAACTGCAACGGCTAGTTTGACTGGCTCCACCGGCTGGCCGGTACAGTCCCACCGGTTGGCCAGTGCTTGAGGAATTTGGGAGATTTCGAGTCTTGGCTCCACCGGCTGACCGGTGGATGGGCCACCGGTTGGCCGGTGGCTTGGCAGTAGCTGATTCTTCTTTTCCAGGCACCACCGGCTGACCGGTGCCAGAGCCACCGGCTGGCCGGTGGGCAGACAGTAGCTACCACTGTTTGACTGGATGCCACCGGCTGGCCGGTGGTCAAGCCATCGGCTGACCGGTGGAGCCTGGCAGTGGGCAATGCCTCTGCCAGGTCCACCGGCTGGCCGGTGCTATCACACCGGTTGGCCGGTGGGCTGAATTTCAGTCCACTTGATGTGCTTCATGGCCCATTTCCTTGGCAATCTTTTGCCTATAAAACAAAAACACTTAAAACAATGTTAGACAAAAATGAAAGTGATTGTGATCATGAAAATAAAAGAGCGAGGGGAACGAGAGGTACAACAGCTCGTTCCGAGAGGGTCCACTCCACGAGTTAACAGGTCGCTGCATCAACTGACATGTAGTCCGACATTGATGTATCCCAAGATGTGTCGTAGTGATCACTACCGAAAACATGGAGGATTCCCGCACCGTTTTCATCATCGTCACAGTCGAATCCACTGAGGATCTCTGTACAGTCGTCGTCGTCACAGTAGCGGTCGCAGCCAGCTCTAGGGTTCCTGCACACAGCAAGCTCGTTCAGGAGGGTCCGCTCCATGAGCCGAGAAGCTGATACATCAACTGTCAGAAAGTCCAGAGTTGATGTATCCAAAAGTTCCGTATCGTCAACAGGAACTCAACGCAACAGACGGCGCGTCAATCGGACGCCCGGTCTGAGAGTTATTGGTTTTTTCGTCCCAGGGGCCCGGTTAATTTTTAAGGCAAAACCAACCCTATCGTACTCCACATGCGTCCAAACCTCGGGTAGAGTATGCCAAAAGATCCGTCTCACTAAGAGGAACTCAACAAAGTCGACGGCACGTCAATCGAACGTCCGTAGCTCAAGATATAAGTGTTTCCGCTCCGAGGGCCCGGTTGGTTTCGTGTACGAACCAACCCGACCAAACTCAAAGTAATCCAAAACCTTGAGTGAGATATACCGAAACGACCGTCTCGATCCAAGGATCGCATCGCCGCTGACGGCGCGTCGTTTAGAGGTCCGTAGCCCGAGTTATGGGCATTTGAACCTAAATAGTTCGGTAACGGGGGTTTCGGGCCCGGGCCGACCCGGCCCGAGACCCCCCGGTTGGCCCGAACCGGGTCGACCCGCCCAGGATAGGGTCGGCCCGGCCCGGCACGGCGCGGCCCGGCCTGGCGAACCGGCCAGGCGCTGGTCCGGCTGGGGGCAGCGCGCTGGGCGCGCTGCCAACTCGGCCGAAGGCCGAGCTGTTTGAAGAAACGGGGGGGCGCCTGCCCCCCCCCCCCCCCCCCCTCTCTTAATGGGGGGTCGTTCGACCAGCCGGGGGAATTAAATTCCCCCGGTTTTCTCCACTCCGGCCGGCCCGACTTGGCCGGCCGGCTCCCTCTCAACGGGACCGGCAAGGCCGGTCCCCTTCCGACTTCCGACATCGGCGGCCCAGCTGGCCACCGGTCACCAAGCTCCGCCGCAGCCCAGAACCAGCCGCGGCCCTTGTCTTCCAGCGCGGTGCGACGGCACCGCGCCCCTCCGCCGCAGCCCCGCTCCGGCCGCGGCGTCCTCGGTTTCCTTCGACGCGGCGCGACGGCGTCGCGCCCTTGAAATTCTTTCCATGGCGCGGCGCGACGGCGCCGTGTGTATCTTCCGTAAAATACCGCATGGTGCGACAGCACCATGTTTTCTCGTATCAACCTGAAGAAACCATCACGAAAAAAAGGAGGAGGGTCGGCCGTGTTTGTGCGGTCTGACCCCCTCGCGTTATTCGATAACAAAAAGGGTTTTAATCCACGATCATCACCAAGTTGGTTTTCACGAGCAATTAAATAAATAAAACCCCTACCTCAGTTTCAAGTGCGGAGCACGTCAACAAGCCGCGGAAGACAAGCGTCGTGAAGGTCGGGCGTCGCGGGAATCGAACGTCGATTCTGTTGACGTCGAGGTGCGTCCGAAGAGGTACGTCGTCGAAGAAGCTTCGTAAGCTGACGGAGAAAGTTCGAGGAGGAAGCGGCGTCTCCTTTCTTTGACACGGGAAGAAGATCGAAGAAGCGGCGTCGTCGATCTTCAGAAACACACCAGCTACGAAGAAGAGAAGCGGCGTTCTTCGTCGGAGCTTAAGTGTTCTTCGTGTTCTTCGTCAAGGTTGAAGAAGATGAAGAGAGAGCTTCCCAAAACCTCTCAAGGTGGAAAAGGATACTAACCAAAATAAAATAAGCTTAAAGCTTATTTTATTTACACAACTAAACCACTTTGAATTTCAAAGGTTTGAAAAACAATAACTCATCTCAATTAAAACTCAAGTTGTCAAAATTAAATTGAGTGGAGTTATTGGGAGTTTAAAGGGGAGTTGAGGAGTTAGGCTTCGTGTGGGCCCCACCACACTTAATCCTCTCAAGGGAGGTTAAGTGGATGTGGGTCCCACCTCTAACTCCATTTGGGAGGATATAACCAACATGGATAAAAATAAAATGTGTTTCCACATTTTATTTAACTTCATTTTATTTCCCCCAAAACTAACTCTCAATCCGTATAAAATGCAACATCAGAAAAGGTCTCCTTAAGCGAATATCGGCGTTGCGAGTTCATCGGTGCCCTCGGAATTTGATTCCGGGCACCGGTTCAAAAGTTAGAAATTCCCGCTCGTTCGTTCACTGAACGTACCCGAGCCAAACTTCGGAAATTGATTCCAGGCACAACGGGCCTCAGAATCAGGTGCCGTCAGAAACCGCGCTCTTGTAAAATTCTAAAGAAAATTAAGAAAAAATTTCCCTAGAATTTTACGAGTCTTTACATTACTCCCACCTCAGGGCTTTACGTCCCCATAAAGATACATCAAAACTAGGGAAACAAATGAGGGTACTGAGCACGCATCTGAGCCTCCCGCTCCCAAGTGCTCTCCTGGAGGTTCCCGTGCTGCCATCTGATGCGCACTAGAGGAATCTACTGTCCACATAGGACCCGCTCCTGTCGATCCTCGATCTCCACCAGGACCTCCGTAAAAGTCGCCCCATCGTCAAAGTCAAGATCCCCATGGTCAATGATGTGCGTCGGGTCGTGCACGTATCTCCTCAGCTGAGATACATGGAAGACGTCGTGCACCCGGTGCAACTGAGGTGGTAGAGCCAGGCGATAAGCCACCTCACCTATCCTGCTGAGGACCTAGAATGGTCTGATGAAGCGCGGAGATAACTTTCCACCTTGGCCAAATCTCCGTAATCCACGTTAAGATGAGACACGCAAGAAGACGTGGTCGCCATCCTCGAACTCTAGTGGCCTCCGCCTCCCATCAGCAAAAGACTTCCATCAGCTCTGAACTGTCTTTATCCGCTCCTGGACGACCTGGACCTTCTCTATCTTGGCCTGGACCACCTCTGGTCCCACAAGAGCTGCTATGATTTCTTCTTTGCCGATAAGAGAAATCTGGTCTCATCCCTTGGATGAACCACGTTCTTTTCCTAATACAGTCAATCCCGACATGGATGATACTAATCCATACCAAGGATGACGTCGTAAGGCCTCGACGATACTACCAAGAGATCCAACCGTTACTCTCACCTCCAAGGGTTGAGTCACACTGTCGGCTTTAGTGTGTGGTAATTGGGTCTCCTCCAGTAGATGTCTCACAAATGAGGGTCAAGTCAACAGTCAAAACTGGAACCTCTTAGTAACAACACAAAAGAGGGCAGGAATGAAAACATCACAAAGGTATGCGTCTTTTATTATTGCAGCCCATATTACAAAGACGCTACACAATAGCAACAAGGAACTAGAAGTACAAAAGACGTATCCACTAGTTCTGCTCTTGTCCATTTGCTCCCAGAGCTCCATGATCGAAGGCCTCAGCTGCCTGAAGCTGAGCTCTCCCATGTCCACCAACTCCCTGCGGTCGGGGCGGACCTCCCGGTGGTGGTGGTGGTGGCAACACCTCGAAGTGTCGCCCACCATCTGCTACTCGGACAGCTCCTCTGCCTCGTCCGCCTGCACCCTATGGACCACCCTGATCGAACCTCTGCCTCTGCCTGGGGAATCCTTCATTCATCTGCTGGTCATCCGTTTGGCGGGTCGGACAGTCACGAGCCATGTGACCAATCCCGCCGCAGGAGTAACACTGCCCTCTCATGGAAAGTCGTTGTCCACCCCGAGTGCCTCGCACAAACGATCTAGAGTCATTCTGTCGACCACCTGTAGGTCTAGTCCTCTTGGACCTCTGCGTCACCTGTCGACTGGCAGTTGCAGAAGACCCTGCTACGGGCCGTCCTGCGGAGGGTCCTGCCGCTAGTGCCTGCTCGGCGAGGAGACTCTCTACTAAAAGGGCTCTCTCCAACACCTCTGCCTGCGTCGGAATGTTGAGGGAGATCATCGAAGCCCTGATCTCATGCCTTAGTCCCTGCTCGAAGGTCCGGGCCTGGAAAAACGGGTCCCGTACCATATCTGTGGAGTAGCGCGAGAGATCAGTAAATCTCACCGAGTACTGGGCCATTGTCAAGCTGCCCTGCCGCAGCTGAAGAAGCTCCTGAATGCGCACCGCAAGGAGGGTGGCTGGGACGAACTCCGAGCGGAAGATGCTCTCAAAGTCCGTCCAGAGAAGATATGTCTTGTCGTGCACCTGGAGCATCAAGCTCCACCATCGGCCCGCTGCTGCGTGCAGTAGGCTCGCAGCGAGGATCACCATGAGGTTTGCTAGTGTCCTCACTAGCCTAAAAACTCGTACGACTGCCTCCAGCCAGTCCTCGGCTGCCTGGGGGTCCGTCTCCCCGCGGAACCTGGGCGGTCGCTGGCACTGGAACTCATGCAGTGCACTGAGGTGACGTCCATCATTAGCGGCTGGGGCTGGAAGCATCGGTGGCTCAGCGGGTAGGGCTACCACCGGTGCCACTGCTGACAAAGGGCCCTGCTCCGAGGCCTCGTCGCTCGGTGGGCTGTTGTCATGCTCGACTCTCAGAACCCTAGCTGGCTGCCATCGTGGGGCCATCCTGAAAGGAAACAGGTGCGCCACGGTCAGAACTGTATACCTGGTGATCTGATATTAAGTAATCACAAAGAAAACTTGAAACACACATGCAATCAATGTTTTCGTGCATTAAGTCGGAAATCAGAAGTCAGGGTCCTGGTGTACGGATATGTCGGCTGCCGCACCAACACTGGACTCCCTGGACTGATAACCACACTCAATACGCTAAACATTATTGCTTCACATAGAAAGATCAGAGTTCGCGGTAGAACCGAACTCCTTTGATACCAATTTGTCATGACCCATCCTCGGGGCCCGTGCCGTGACTACCCCAAACCCGCCTTCCATAGGCCAGGGGCTGGCGACTAGCACCAAGGCGTAAATCCCGGTAAAAAGGGAAGACATTTACTTTGTAAAGTAAACAAGCACCACAGAGTAAGCAAGCGGAAAAGTAAACACTAAGTAAAAACAGAGTACAACTGATAGTGCGGAAAAGTAATTGGGCCAGTATACAAACCCAAACCGAAATTAAAGTACAACTCGAAAGGGAAAACAACAACTGTAAAGTAAAAGCCGCTACACCGAGCTGTCCACTGGAAATCCCACCTGAAGGGTGGGTACAGATAGCTCCACTACTCCTCGGGTCCCGCCGTCCGCTCCGAACACGTCCCGCCCAGTGGTCCACCTCCAGGTACCGTCCTGCTCTGCAAGCCTCAACCACGATCAACGATGTCCGTCGTCTGCAACCAACACAATGTAGTGCGGGCATAGCCCGTGCAGGGGTGAGTATAAGCTACTCAGTAGGGACCCCGAGACCCCAAAAGGTCTCCCAAAATCCACAAAGGATAAACCACAAAGGAAAGATACAAACACGAAGCAACAACCGACACTGCTTAGGTATATGCCCATACATATACCTAAGTCATCAATTCCAATACTCTCCAACCTCCGAGCCCAAGTACAACTCAGTCCACACAGGAAAGTATACATATTCCACACAGGAAAGCAAAAAGTAATCCACACAAGATAGCACAACACAATCCACACAGGAAGGTAAACAGGATTCAGCTCACACAGGTATACTTCGTATGATGTTAGAGATAATCAGATGTAACCACTGATTATTCTAAGTCGTCGGACCCACAAAGGATCTGTAGGTACTAACCCTCGCAAAGACCCATACAAGATCGATCATGAAGTTGAACCCAAAGCTATTGGGAAACTTCTTCTCCATCAAGTACAGTGGTTATGCCGCTACAACCAAGCGCTCCCATGTGCCGCTACAACCAAGCGCACCTCTGTCGTGGGTCTGCCGCTACAACCAAGCGCTCCCCTGTGCTGCTACAACCAAGCGCACCTTTGTCGTGGGTCTGCCGCTACAACCAAGCGCTCTCCTGTGCCGCTACAACCAAGCGCACCTCTGTCGTGGGTCTGCTGCTACAACCAAGCGCTCCCCTGTGCCACTACAACCAAGCGCACCTCTGGGCTATCCGTAACACACCGAGTCGTTCGATCAGTAGTCATCAAGTCTCAACTGGCTCTAGGGTTTCCGCACACAGCATGCTCATTCTGGGAGGGTCCACTCCACGAGCTAAGAGGTCGATGCATCAACTGACATGTAGTCCGGCGTTGATGTATCCCAAGATGTACCGTAGTGATCACTGTCAAAAACACAGAGGATTCCCATACCGTTTTCATCATCGTCGCAGTCGAATCCACTGAGGATCTCTATACAGTCGTCGTCGTCACAGTAGTGGTCGCATCCAGCTCTAGGGTTCCCGCACACAGCAAGCTCGTTCAGGAGGGTCCGCTCCACAGGCCGAGAAGCTGATACATCAACTGTCAGAAAGTCCAGAGTTGATGTATCCAAAAGTTCCGTATCATCAATAGGAACTCAACGCAACAGACGGCGCGTCAATCGGACGCCCGGTCTGAGAGTTATTGGTTTTTTCATCCCAGGGGCCCGGTTGATTTTTAAGGCAAAACCAACCCGACCGTACTCCACATGCGTCCAAACCTCAGGCGGAGTATGCCAAAAGATCCGTCTCACTAAGAGGAACTCAACAAAGTCGACGACATGTCAATCGGACGTCCGTAGCTCAAGATATGAGCGTTTCTGCTCCGAGGGCCCGGTTGGTTTCATGTACGAACAACCCAACCAAACTCAAAGTAATCCAAAACCTTGAGTGCGATATACCAAAACGACCGTCTCGATCCAAGGATCGCATCGCCGCCGACGGAGCATCGTTTGGAGGTCCGTAGCCCAAGTTATGGGCATTTGAACCTAAATAGTTCGGTAACGGGGGTTTCGGGCCCGGGCCAACCCGGCCCGAGACCCCCCGGTTGGCCCGAACCGGGTCGAACCGCCCCGGACAGGGTCGGCCCGGCCCGGCACGGCCCGGCCTGGCGCGGCCCGGCTGGCGAACCGGCCAGGCGTGCTGCCAGCTCGGCCGAAGGCCGAGCTGTTTGAAGAAACAGGGGGGGCGCCTGCCCCCCCTTTGTAACCCCCCCCCCTCTTAATGGGGGCCATTCGACCAGCCGGGGGAATTAAATTCCCCCAGTTTTCTCCACTCCGGTCGGCCCGACTTGGCCGGCTGGCTCCCTCTCAACGAGACCGGCAAGGCCGGTCCCCTTCCGGCTTCCGACACCAGCGGCCCGGCTGGCTGCCGGTCACCAAGCTCCGCTGCGGCTCGGAACCGGCCGCGGCCCTTGTCGTCCAGCGTGGTGCGACGGCACCGCGCCCCTCCGCCACGACCCCACTCCGGCCGCGGCGTCCTCGGTTTCCTTCGACGCTGCGCGACGGCGTCGCGCCCTTGAAATTCTTTCCACGGCGCGGCGCGACGACACCGCATGTATCTTCCGCAAAATACCGTGTGGTGCGACGGCACCACGTTTTCTCGTATAAACCTCAAGAAACCATCATGAAAAAAATGAGGAGGGTCGGTCGTGTTTGTGCGGTCCGACCCCCTCGCGTTATTTGATAACAAAAAGGGTTTTAATCCACAATCATCACCAATTTGGTTTTCACAAACAATTAAATAAATAAAACCCCTACCTCGGTTTCAAGTGCGGAGCACGTCAACAATCTGCGGAAGACAAGCGTCTCAGAGGTCGGGCGTCGTGGGAATCGAACGTCGATTCCGTTGACGTCGAGGTGCGTCTGAAGAGGAACGTTGCCGGAGAATCTTCGTAAGATGACGGAGAAAGTTTGAGGAGGAAGCAGTGTCTCCTTTCTTTGACACGGGAAGAAGATCGAATAAGCGGCGTCGTCGATCTTCGGAAACACACCGGCTACGAAGAAGAGAAGCGGCGTTCTTCGTCGGAGCATAAGTGTTCTTCGTGTTCTTCGTCAAGGTTGAAGAAGATGAAGAGAGAGCTTCCCAAAACCTCTCAAGGTGGCAAAGGATACTAACCAAAATAAAATAAGCTTAAAGCTTATTTTATTTACACAACTAAACCACTTTGAATTTCAAAGGTTTGAAAAACAATAACTCATCTCAATTAAAACTCAAGTTGTCAAAATTAAATTGAGTGGAGTTATTGGGAGTTTAAAGGGGAGTTGAGGAGTTAGGCTTCGTGTGGGCCCCACCACACTTAATCCTCTCAAGGGAGGTTAAGTGGATGTGGGTCCCTCCTCTAAATCCCTTTGGGAGGATATAACCAACATGGATAAAAATAAAATGTGTTTCCACATTTTATTTAACTTCATTTTATTTCCCCCAAAAATAACTCTCAACCCGCATAAAATTCAACCTCAGAAAAGGTCTCCTTAAGCGAATATTGGCACTACGAGTTCATCGGTGCCCTCGAAATTCGATTTCGGGCACCGGTTCAAAAGTTAAAAATTCCCGCTCGTTCGTTCACTGAACGTACCCGAGCCAAACTTCGGAAATTGATTCCAGGCACACCGGGCCTCGGAATCAGGTGCCGTCAGAAACCGCGCTCTTGTAAAATTCTAAAGAAAATTAAGAAAAAATTTCCCTTGAATTTTACGGGTCTTTACACCATGGATCTTTTGCAAGAACCACAACTATATTATTATTACAATATAATGTGAAAGGTTTATTACTACTAGGTACCACATAAAACTCTTGGACAAAGTTTTGAATCCAAATGGATTCCTTGGATTCATTATAAGTCTCTATATACTCAGACTCCACTATAGAATCAGGGAAAACTAGCTATTTTGAACTCTTCCATCTCACAGCTCCTCCATTGAGACAGAAAACATATCCTGATTGCAATTTCATATCATTCCAATATATCTGAAAACTAGTATCAATATAACCCCTGATGACCAACTCCTCATCTCCTCCATACACTAGGAACATATCCTTAGTTCTTCTTAGATACTTAAGGATAACCTTAACAATAATCCAATGTTGTTCTCATGGATCTTCTTGATATTTTCCTACCATGATCAATGCATAGGAAAAAATCAAGACCATTACATAACATGGAATACATAATTGATCCTATCTCTAAAGCATATGAGATCTTACCCATTATCTCTTTCTTATGTTGTGTCTGAGGACACATTTTCATAGAAAGATGTAAACCATGTGACACTGGAACCAATCTCCACTTGGATTTTTCCATACTAAATATCTTTAGTATCAAGTCAACATATGTACTATGACTTTTTCCAAGAAACCTCTTGGATATATCACGAATTATCTTGATCCCTAGAATATAGGTTGCTTCACCTAAGTCTTTCATGTAGAAACATTTGTTTAATCACTCCTTAATAGACTACAATACTGATATGTGATTTCCAATAAGTAATATGTCATCAACATATACTACAAAGATAATTACCACATTTTCACTAAACCTTTTGTAAACACACAACTCACATTCATTCTTAACGGAAAAAAAATTCTTTTATGGATTCATAAAATCAAATGTTTCATGACCTAGATGCTTGCTTCAATCCATAAATGGATCTATATAACTTTAAAATACTTTTAGCATCATCTAGAGCCACGAAACCTTCTAGTTGTGACATATAGACATCTTCCTAAAGGTTACCATTAAGGAATGCAGTTTTGACATCCATCTTCCAAATCTCATATTCATGGTATGCTGCTATAGAAAGTATAATTCTAATGGATTTAAACATGGAAACTGGAGAAAAGGTTTCATCATAGTCAATTCCTTGATCCTGTTTAGACCCTTTATCCACTAGACTTTCTTTATAGGTATTTACTTTAAATTACATGTCCAGTTTTCTCTTGAATACCCATTTACATCCAACGGTATTTACAACAACAGGTGCATCAACCAGACCCCAAACTTGGTTATGATACATGGAATCTATTTCAAAATTCATGGATTCTTTCCATCTTATAGCTTCTGATCTCTCTACTACCTCATTATAAGAGATAAGTTTATTATTTTCAACCAATAATGAGTCAACATATTCAATTACTATAAAACCATATCGCTCTAGTTCTCTTACCTCTATAATTATCTTACATAGTACTTAGGTTTCATAAACCACTTATTCCACGAGGACTAGTGACACTTGTTCCTACTCCAACTCTAGTGTATCTTGAGCATCAACTTCATAAAATTTAATATTTTACCCACTATCCTTTTTGAGGTTGTGATCCTTATCAAGAAATATGGATTGTCTATAAATAGTCACATTCTTATCTGAGAGGTTTTATAGGTAGTATCCCTTTGTTTTTTTGGGATACCCTATAAAGATACACTTTGTGCCTCAGGTTGATAGTTTGTTTCCAGAGAATACTTTAACAAATTCCTTGCAACCCCTTACATGTGTGTGTGAAAAAACGAGTTTCTTTCCACTCCATAACTTGAAAGGAATTTTGTTTGCCACTTTAGTTGGAACTCAGTTTAATGTGTATTTATTAGTTTGTAATGAATATCCCTAAAAGGATAATGGAATACTCAGTTTAATGTGTATTTATTAGTTTGTAATGCATATCCCTAAAAGGATAATGGAATATCTGCATGACTCATCATCAACCTTACCATGTATAACAAGGTATGGTTCCTCCTTTTACTAACACTATTCTATTGTGGTTTATAAGTTGGAGTGAGTTGAGATAGAATCTCAAAATCCCATAAAAATTTAATGAACTATTGGTTAAGATATTCACCACCTCGATCCGATCGAAGCTTATTTATATTCTTACCAAGTTGATTATCTAATTCATTCTTGAATTCCATTAATTTCTCATAGGACTCAGACTTATACCTCATGAAGTAGACATAAATATATCTACTTAATTCATCCTTAAATTTTATAAAGTAAGAATATCCACCTCTATATTCTACTAGAAATGGTCCACACACATCAGTGTGTACCAATCCTAGAAGCTTTGTGGCCCTTTCACCTGGTCCACCAAATAGTGGTTTGGTCATTTTCCCTTGTAGACAATCATGAAATCTATTAAGTGGTTTTATATCATAAGAGTCTAAATAACTATCTTGATATAGCTTTGTCAAATGCTTATTGTTTACATGACCAAGATGGTGATACCACTACTGAGTGTTATATAAGTTGTGTAAACATGATTTATTATCGATTTCAAAAACTAGGTTTTTGTAATTTAATACATAAATACCATTATTTAAATGTTCCCTAACATTACATATGTTGTCCTTATAAAATAAACAACTTTTATTTCTAAACTTGAAAATAAACCCATCTGTATCTAGGCATGATACATAAATTATGTTTTTTGTAACTATAGGTACATAATAACAATATTAAAAAAAATACCATTGGAAATGAGAAGTGGAAGTCACCAATGGCCAGAGAAGCTAGCCTCGCACCATTAGCAGCTCTCAGATCCACCTCTCCTCCGGCAATTTTTCAGAATCTACTTGGTTCCTGTATTTGGATACAGATGTGAGCCCCACAAGATGTATCTAATACCCAATGTGTAGATATTAAAATATTACACTCGATAATGAACACACCTTTAGCTTCCCCTTGCTTCTAGGTACAGTTCCTTTTCCAGATTCCTGACTTTACACATGAAAAACATACTGTCTCCCTTTCCTTGCACTGCCTATGGATCTTCTTATTCTTGGAAGGAAGATGCACAAGATCATACTATTTATAATTATTTGGCCTCTTTTCTTTATTCTTCCTTTTTTTATTCTCCATAATCACACCCCATGTCCTTACCCACTTGGTGAATTAAAGTAAGAAGTTCCAAAAGAATCTTCTCATTATTGCTCATATTTTAATTAATAATAAAAATGGAGAAGGTCTTGGGAAATGATGAAAGTATGATATCTTTATGCAACTCATCTTGGAATTTAATCCCTAAGATGTCTAGGCATTCAATGTAACCAATAATATTGACTACATGAGGCTCATCTAGCATAAACTATCCAATATTAGTTGTTAAAAAATAATTGGAGATCTCATACATCTCTTGTCTCACCTTCTCTTGATAGAGATCCCAAAGGTGATACATCATGCTATACATATCCATGTCCTCATGTTGCTTCAAAAGCTCATTAGACATGGATGAAAGTATGAAACATTGAAAATATGTAGCATCGTTCAAATATTTCTCATAGAAAGACAACTCTTTATCACTTGCCTCATTACTAGGCACAATGGGAAAAGGTTATTATAGCACATAAAATTTCCTTTCATGGTGATGGATGACCCATATGCACCTTTTCCACTATTGGAAATTTGTGTTGGTGAGAAGGTTTTCCTTTTCAAGTATGGATACAAATTATATGTTTGAATTCATTTTAATTTTGTTTCTACAAAATAAGATGAGAATAATTTTTAGCACTTTATCTGATAAAATTTAGATAAATAAATAAATATTATATTTATTAGTCTCCCACTATTTTATTGAAACCCAATAGCCCTCACCATTGGCTTCATAATATCATATTGTTGATACATCCTAGTGGCAAGGATCCATATTTCCCATCTCATTACCCTAACTTTGGTTGGTCAAGCAACTTGAATGGTTTTAGAAAGGAATTCCAAATGCCAATTGCATTAACTCATAGTTCCTTGATCTGCTGAGTGGACTCTTCAATCTTGAAATCCTAAAATTGGATTTCCACAACATTTTCCTATTAGTTACACAAAATCTCGCTTTGGTAGTCAACCCTTGATGTGAACTAAGTTAAATAAACCCAAAACTTTAGGTTAGAATTCCATGATAATTGAAAGCACTCCAAATTTAGCTGGTCAAACACTTTGAACTATGGTTCGATTTTGACTGAAGTAGTGGAAGGCTATACTAACTTAATATATATAATTGAGGTATTTTATCCTTTTATGCATAAATTTCCAATTATTATCTTTATAACATGCTTGTTAATATTGAGTGTATTTACTTAAGTGATTAACCATATCTTAGATAATATTTATTCATAAGCTAATTTATTTTAGTTCTATCTTGTATGCTTGTTAATTTCGTTAAATTATGTGATCGAGAAAAAACATCCATAATGAAATAACCATGCAACTTGATAGAAATAAAATAACAAAAGTAGTATGATCATGATATTTACTAATGGTTAGTTTATCTAATGGTTGATAAACTAACTATCAACCTAGGGGGAAAACACCTTGAACCAATTAAGGTTTGTGTTATAGCTTTCCACCTATCCACCAATGTATCTCCTTGGATTGATTTCGCCTCAACTCCAAACTTTAACCACATCCACTACCTTGGGAGCTTCATCCGTTATATATGCTTTTACTCACACCCAAGTGAGGGAAAGGGGTTTGCATAAAAGTAACCATGAGCACACAAGCCCTATATAATAAGAGGAAAGAATGCATATTGGCCAGAAATTTAATTTAATAATAAATTAAATTAAACCAATCTCATACAAAGGTCTGGTCTATACTCATGATCATCCACATGCATGCAACAAATTATGCATTTAATAAAATTAGAATTCAATTATTAATTATTCTTATTTAAGATAAATCGTGCTCGAATCAATTAATTATTATCTTTAATTAATTAATTATTTTTATCTTAATTCATATCAAAATCTACTTGAGATTCTCATCCATTATAATTTTAAACAAATTAAATAACTTCATTTAAAATTAACTGCATACATAAATATACCTTGGAGGAAACATAGTGAATAACCATCTGAATCTACCAAAAATGTATTATACTCATATATAGTTTTACTTTTTGTAACATATGGAATACATGAATTATCATATACTTTCATGACGTGTACAATTACACAAATTACATGATTTTTCAGTCACATGTTACGCTTCAATGTATGTAGAGTAACAAATATAATATGACTCATACACGATATGTAGATCTGAACATTATGAAAATATTAATTAAATTTTTATATGTATATATATTAAAACCCATCACATGGTGTGTCCTATCAACTTAATGACCATACACAAGAACATGTCTCAAAGTTTACATAATATATTAAATAAATTTTAAATCTATTTAATTTGGTATAAGTACACAACGTGTACAAGCGAGCTACATGACATGTACATGTCTCACCATCTATCTAAAGTACACGCCTAGGGACTTGGAATATAGATCATACCTTGAAAAATAGAGTACACAGCATGCATTATGGACTACATGACTTGTTAACTCCAAGTTACATGGTCCCCAGTCAGGTTGGTCATGTATGGAATACATGTCCTGTTTGTGACTCAAAGGGACTACACGCCGTGTACGTAGGCTACATGGCATGTAATCTAGCTGACTATGCTCCAGTCTGTCCCGATCAATATACGATGTAATAATTAACTAAATTGTGTGTCATCAATGCACACGAATTGAGTAATTTTCAAATTATCTCCTGGTGCATTGAACACAAGTACACAATGTGTAACTCTGGTTACATGGCATGTACTCCTGTGTAGTCCGGCCAGAATCCTTGGCACCTTCAGATGAGTTCCTCGATTTTATTTTAATCATAAAATTAATCATTTCTATTAGATATATAAGAAACGAAGGAGGAGGAGGTTGATCTAAAAATTCAGATTAAAAGAATTATTAAACTTGAATTTAAAAACAAAATTACAAATGCGTAAATTAAAAAATATATTTAAATAATTATAAATAATTATGTGACCGCTCTTATACAACTTGGTTCCGGGCTCAGCGGAAGCGTGTGATTGGTGGTGCCCAACTTTTCTTTTTTCCATGATCGATGATTAATCTATGATTTTACACAACATTGAATGTAGTGATCAACATAATTAAATACAATAATCCGATAATATAAATCACACTGGAACTAGAGGGAGGATCGTCATATATTATTTATAATTAATTTAATTAATTAATGGATTACCTTTGTTGGAATTATTTATCCGTTGATGAATCTGGTGACAGGTCTACGTTTCACTATCGTTGTGTAGTAGGAATCAAGTGCAGATTCCCTCTAGCGGTTATCCACACGTGTTCTGTGAATCTCTAGACATTGCCGAATGAATCTCTGGGTGCTAGCATGACAGATCCTTATACTTGCGTCATATATATTTGATCTCTATGAGAATTTCTTCCAAAACATTCTCATTGATCTGGTGGAAGAAGATTGATCTCCATACTTGGGATCATTTTTAAAGAAGATAGCTCTCTAAGGCTTGAGAGGATTCTCCAAATCCATTGTGCACAACCAAAAAAATAAATTGGATCTATTGAGAAAATAACATAATTGGGTTAATATATCACTGGGGTTAAAATAAAATAATTGTACAAGTGTCCTTTATTATTTATTTAATACCTGCGGAACCTAATGTCATATAATAATATTAATATTATTATTTCTTGACATGCTATTAACTTACGGATTAAATTAAATATTATTTAATCAAATAATATTCAATATTTATTATTTCTCAACGGACCATTTAAAATCAGTCCTCTATTCCTCCACAATATTTATTGAGCCTTGAATAATGGATATTTATTTATTAAATAAATATCATTGAATTATTCTCCAATAAATAAATAAATATTATATTGACTAAATAGAAAATAAATATTTATTAAATATTTCGCTCACATTATATTCTCTCAAATAACTGGTGTCGGAATAAATGCAATCAATCATACATGAATAATTATTAAAGCATGTCTAGAAATAATATTTATTCAACTTGTTAAATAAATAATAATAATATATTATTTAACTGAGGTTCTAGATACACTTAGTATGTGACCCTCTAGGCCTCGTTCTCAGTGGCATTAGGTGAAGCGGCCTAAAGTCCAAGGTTAACATCTAGTAATACATCAAGACACCCATAGTGAAAGAAGTTAATATCGTAATGATATGTTACCTCATATGGATTCTTACTGTGTAATATAATACATTTATCACAATATCTCAAATCAAGAAGGTTGCATACCGATGTCATTAACCTATGTGCTCGATGTATCTTTCTTTGACTTCCCAGAAATTGAATTTGCCTATAGAACACTATGGAAGTGGATTTATTTAGGTTGTATAATTTTCATCAAAGGGATTGAGATACCAAATTCTGTTAAATAACAGAAGGGAAAGATTTTTTCTCATCTTATTCGTTAATGAAATATTAATCGTGATGTACCCAACATATCCTACCTCACCGTGAACATATGTTGTCAAAATTTTCATCAATACATCAGAGTACGTGACTCATAATACTCATTAATAATAATATTAAACTCTAAGGACCAATACACATGTCTGTAGATAGGAACATCTAATGACACATATAAATGTGGATTTTCTAATGGCGGGTCTTGTTCTCATATTATCCTACTGGACATTATCAAGGGTGTACACCATGAGAATGTGTCTCAAAGTCCTATGAGTATCCACCCCTAAAAGCCTGTATCATTTGCGTCCCTCAAATGATATCATCTGGCTATAGAACATATATTCGAGAATAGTTTCATAGCACTTCTGGGTTCTCATCATAGTGGGAAACTACTATGACCTTTTAGCGTGACAACTACTCTTAGGAGATTATCACATGCTATGTCATGTAGAAGAACAAGCATGATGTGATAAGTAGTTTATTAATATTTAAAAAAATGAATACAAGTTATAATAAAGTATATAAAAGTTGGTTATAGGGAACCAACTCCAACAGTATGATCACTTATCTCTATTGGTTTTTTATTCTAGTAGGAGTTATTGAATTTAATTTCTTATTATTTATCACTTTCAATGTTGTATTTTGTAGGTGGAGTCAGACACACCACTTTATCAGTGCTCTGAAAAACCATTTGGGTGTTGATCCTCTCATATTAGATAGTATACTACCCACCGACGTAAGTATATACAATCTTTAATTGACTAAAAAACTTCATAATATTAGAGACAAACTTTTTTGACAAATCTCACATATCATTTTAAATTACATGGATGTCATACTAGGATTTATTAGACCAATTGCTTGCATAATGCACTGTTAGAATTCATATTATGGTTTTAGTGCATCTCATTCACTTTCATATTATTGAGTGGCACCATCCTGATAGAGTCATGAACCATTTTAACTCTATTTAGGGAATTCCATTTCCACCAAGACAGTCACCAATGCTTCATTCTATAAAGTTGATGAGGAGGCAGGATGTTGACTGGTGCAAACAACATGTTGAGTATCTCTACCTTTGGGGATAATAAGAATTTCTTCATATTGAGGGTGTACGTATGATTTGATTCCATATATCATAGTAGGTTGAGTATGATCCATGGTATATACTGAAGTATATATGGTATCTTACTCCACATGGCAAAGGGCTTTGGGATTTGGTAAGTTAGTAAATTTTCATTAGGTTTTTTATTGTACTATTTTCTAATTAATTTTGAATCTCTTTATAGCATATTCAACTATGATGGATTATCCACATGTCTGATCCAGATGAAGAGGAAGTTTCTATCCTGGCAGCAATCCATGTTGTAGCACAGGGGGAAATGTCATCTTATCATACAGTTCACGATAGTATCTTTGATTGTCCACCCTAGTGAGATGATGTTCATGCCTAGGGAGTGGAGGTTCCTGCTCATGAACCTCCTCCAGCAGCTGTTGATGTTGAGGAGCCATGAAGATGATGATGTAGATCGTGTCGTGTTGCATGTGAGGACTCACCTATTCCACAGGCAGAGGTCGGCCCTCTAGCAGTCCAGCCTCAGCTAATTGGGGATGTACATCATGAGGCATTGGATCTATCTGTATTGGCAGGATATCCACAGTTTTCCCCATGTGAAAATTATTCGAGCTTCTATCAGGGGTCATTTTTAATGCCTTCAACTTTTATACCATACCCTTCACGGGCTATATGGTTCTCACAGACAGAGCATCCAATAATCGAGGTTCCAAAGCTCGAGGATCAGCCCTCTCCAGGTCATCATCATACTCCACCCCGGTGAAGGACCCTAGAACACCCTGAGAGGGGAGGGTGAATCAGGGTGTAAAATTTTTCATTTTAAAGTTGTGGATCTAGTTCCCATGTTTGTATGAACTTGTTAAATCTGTTATTCAAATGAAAGTAAAGAGATGACACAACACTTTTACTTAGTTAACCGCAAAGGGCTACGTCCAAGGAGCATATGCCAATAGTGCGTCAGTCGTACCTAAATACACTAATCTTCACCAGTTTTAGAGTACAAGAGTTTGGTCACAGTCACTCTGTGCTAGGCACACTACCTTTAAAAAAGTTCATGGATGGATCACTACTTCCCTCAGAACACTTTTGTAAACTTTACCTAGATCACTACTGTGAGATAAGTCTAACTAAGTTTATTGACTTGAAGGTCGCTTCAATAGATTAATATTTAAGTTTTTGTCTTTGTCCAGCATGAGACACTGCTTGCATCAAATACTTGAGTAGATGCTCACTGAAATCCCTGGCCACTCAACACTAATACTCAAAACAGCCCTTCGCAAAGTCCCTTCGCAAAGCACAACCCTTCACAGAGCACACCACCTCACAGAGCACAACCCTTCATGAATTTCTCTGCCTCGCAGAACACAACCCTTCATAGAGCTCTTTGCATCATAGAGCACAACCCTTCATGGAGCTCACTGCCTCACAGAGAAACCTACTTCACGAACCTCACTGAGCCAATGCGGAACACCCCATATTCACGAATCTCACATAACTTAAAAGAATTAGCATCATTCAATACTTTAAAGTCTCTTCATAAAGCTCAAGCTCACATAGAAAAATTTTCTTCGTGGAGAACCCCTTGCTTCACGAAGTCAAAGCGATCCCAGATTTTCTCTCTCAAAATCGTGTGAAAAGAAGAGGGGTGGCCTCTTATTTATAGGCACGGTCGAATGCGGAGCTCCACTTTTTCAGGTGTGAAATCAGGATCGTCCAAAAACTTTTTCATGGCGCATCTCTCTATTCGCAATGCTCGTCATAACTGCAAAGCTCTCTGTCAAAACCCTTTGCACCGCCGCAAAGCACCACTCGCAAAGCAAGTCTCATAATCACAGAGCACACTGTTACAATCTTCATGTCTTCGTGAAACACACTTAATGAAACTCATCTCTGAAAAACTCATGCCTTTTCCATATTTTCATGATACCTTCAATAAAAACCACTTTTTATAATGATTTTCATTCCCCAAATTTTGGACCTCAAAAATTTGGGAAACACTGGAAAACGTCATCACCTTAAAAACTACTTATGGATTGAACTGTATGATTTGTTTCTTTGTAATATTTCTAATCATCCATGAGAGGATTGACAATAAACACAAACAATGCTTCTTTTTTAGTAAAGAACAACATTGGTTCCAACACCTAGCACAGAGGTCAGTGATCTCGATAAGAGCGTCTCATTTGCACACCATAATGTGGGATGATCCCTCTCCATAGAGAGTGATTGTACTCATTCATGTATATGTTTTTTTTCTATTAAAATGATGATTTTTTTACTATTTAACATTTTTACATGTTTACCCACTGTTTCAATTTTCATTTATATTTTAGTAACAGTTTATATTTTATAAGCTTTCAAAATCGACTACTTGAAACATTTGAAAACTTATTAAATTTTAAATATGCAACTTTAAAAGATTATAAAATTTAAACTATAAAAACAATCTAAATAAAATTTAAAATATAACATGAGCATCTAAAAGGTTGTTGAAAATAAAAATAATTTCATAAATATAATAAATAATTGAAAATGAAAGGAATGTAAAAAAAAGATTATAAATACAATTGTAATGGTTTAAAACAACAATATATTGTCACTAAAATTACTTTTCATTAATTGTTTTTAAGAAATGCTTGTTATTTTGAATCATTATTTATATGTTTAGTAAGTGTGTTAAATATCATTTAGATTGTATTTATATTTTATAAGTTATAAACTTTCAAAGTCACCAATTTCAAATATTATTATGTTTCATGTAGGTGACTTTGAAATCATATAACTTATAAAATAAAAATACAATCTAAGGGATATTTGAAAAAGTGACTCGACATATAAAACATAATTGAAAATAAACAAAATCATAAATATAATAAGTAAAAGATAATTTACATGTCACAAAATTTATTGTTTAAAAATATAAAATTTTTACTTTCAAATATTCATGACATAATTCTAAATAGAATAAAATAAAAACAATATATATATAGCATAATATAAAAACATATATATATTTAAATATACTGACATGTATATTTTAAATTTTTTTTGCTGAAAGGCGACAAAGGCCCAACCACCTTTCCTTTTAACTAAAAGATAGCAGGGCCCTGTCGCCTTTTCGATACAAAATTCAAAAAAATGATTTAGAAGTATTTAAAAAAAATCAAAAAATTCATACCCCCCCCCTTCAAACATTTCTCCATTTTTATACATCAATGCATGAATCCCTTTCACTGACACTAAATTTCAAACTCACGATCATTGAGTGCAATATTGTGCACATGTATATGAGTCAAATGTAAATGTGATAATTACTATGTATTATTTTTAAAACTAAATGTAACAAATATTACATTAATTTAATTATTAGGTTTAATTTTAATTTAATAACTCTTAATAGAGTTTTTTATTTTCAATATTAATTATTTCTAAATTTTATTTTCAAATAATAATTTTTAATTGTCATTATTTTCAAAATACCCCTAATAAATTTTATAATGAAATGATTATAACTATCAGTTTTAAATATATTAATCTTTTCAATACTTATGATTATGAATTTGAATCCTAATCATTTTAAAATAATTTTTATTTCCAACCTGGTTCCTGTATTTGGATATAGATGTGAGCCCCAAAAGTTGTATCTAATACCCAATGTGTAGATATTGAAATTTTACACTTGATAATGAACACACCTTTAGCTTCCCCTTACTTTTGGGTGCATTTTCTCTTCCAGTGGCCTAACTTGCCACATGAAAAACATATTGTCTCCCTTTCCTTGCCCTGCCTCTTGATCTTCTTCTTCTTGGAAGGAAGGTGGTCAGGATCTTTAGACTATTTTTAAGTCTTTGGCCTCTTTTCTCTATTCTTCCTTTTCTTATTCACCATAAGGACTGTGGGTTTATCATGCCCCATGTCCTTATCCACTTGGAAAATAAAAGTAATAGGTTTCAAAAGAATTTTCTAATTATTTCTCATGTTGTAATTAATAATAAAGATGGAGAAGGTCTTGGGAAATGATGCAATTATGAGATTTATACATGACTTATCTAGGAAGTTAATCCCTAAGATATCTATGAATTCAATGTAACCAATAATTTTGACTACATGAGGCCCAGCTAGCGCAGATTCTCCAAGATTAGTTGTGAAAAAAGCATTATAGATCTCATACCTCTCTTGTCTCGCCATATCTTGATAGTGATCCTAAAGGTGAGACATCATGCTATACATATCCATGTCCTCATGTTTCTTCAAAATCTCATTATACATGGATGAAAGTATGAAACATTGAAAATCTGCAGCATCGTTCAAATGTTTCTCATAAGAGATAACTCTTTATCACTTGCCTCATTAATAGGAGTAATGGGAAAAGGTTCTTCCGGTACATACAATTATCTTTCATGGTGATGGATGACTCGTAGGCACCTTTGCCACTCTTAGAAATTTATGTCGGTGAGAAGATTTTCCTTCTCAAGTATGGATCACAATGATATGTTTAGTTCATTTTAACTTTGTTTCTACAAAATAAGATGAGAAGAATTTTTAGTACTTTATCTGATAAAATTTAGATAAATAAATAAAAATTATATTTATTAGTCCCGCACTATTTTATTGAATTACAAACCCTCACTATTGGATTATAAATATCATGTTGCTGATACATCCTAGTGGCAAGGATCCATATTACCCTTCTCATTACCCCAAATTTGGTTGGTCAAGAAACTTGAATAGTTTTAGGTAAGAATTCCAAATGTCAACTGCATTAACTCATAGTTCCTAGATCTGCTGAGTGAAATCTTCAATCTTGAAGTCCTAAAATTGGATTTCATCAACCTTTTCCTATTAGTTACACCAAGTCTCACTTTGGTAGTCAACCCTTTATGTGAACTAAGTTAAGTCAGCCCAAAACTTCTGGTTAGAATTCCCTGATAATTGAAAGCACCCCAACTTTGTCCGGTCAAGAACTTTGAACTATGGTTCGATTTTAACTGAAGTAGTGGAAGGATATACTGACTTAATATATATAATTGAGGGATTTTATCCTTTTATTCATAAATTTCAAATTATTATCTTTATCACATGATTGTTAATATTAAGTGAATTTACATAAGTGATTAACCATGTCTTAGATAATATTTACTCATAATCTAATATATTTTAGTTCTATCTTGAATGTTTGTTAATTTTATTAAATTATGTGATCAAGACAAAAACATTCATAATGAAATAACCATGCAACTTGACATAAATAAAATAACAAAAATGAAATGATCATGATATTTACTAATGGTTAGTTTATATAGTGGTTGATAAACTAACTATTGACCTAGGGGGAAAATACCTTGAACTGATTAAGGTTCATGTTACAGCTTTCCACTTGTCCACCTATGTATCTATTTGGATTGGTTTTGCCTCAACTCCAAACTTGAAATACCTCCATTACCTTGGAAGCTCCATCCATTATATATGCTTTTACTCACATGAAAGTGAGGAAAAAGGGTTTACATTTAAGAAACCATGAGCACGTAAGCCCTACATAATAAGACGAAAGAAAGAACGTCAGACAACAATTTAATTTAATAATAAATTAAATTAAACCAATCACATACAAAGGTCTCTTCTATACTCATGATCATCCACATGCATGTAATGAATTATGCATCTAATAAAATTAGAATTCAATTTTTAATCATTATTATTTAAGATAAATCATTCTTGAATCAATTAATTATTATCTTTAATTAATAAATTATTTTATCTTAATTATTATCAGAATATACTTGAGATTCTCATCCATTATAATTTAAAAATAATTAAATAAATTCATTTAAAATTAACTGTGTACATAAATGTGCCTTGGAGGCAACATGGTGAATACCCATCTGAATCTACCAAACATGTATTATACTCGTATATAGTTTACTTTTTGTGACATATGGAATACATGTCTTATCACGTACTTTCATGACATGTAAAATTACACAAATTACATGATTTTTTGTCACGTGTTATGCTACGTAGAGTAACAACTATAATACGACTCATACACGATATGCAGATCTGAACATTACACAGATATCAATTAAATGTTTATATGTATATATATTAAAACCCATCACATGGAGTGTCCTATAAACTTAATGACCACACACAGTTTACATAATATAATAAATAAATTTTAAATCTTTATAATTTGGTATAAGTAAACGGCGTGTACAAGCGAGCTACACAGCATGTACATCTCTCTCCGTCTATCTGAGGTACATGCCTAGGGACTTGGCGTATAGATCATACCTCGAAGACTACATGACATGTTAACTCTGAGTTAGATGGTCACCAGTCAGGTAGTCCATTTATGGAATACACTGCTCGTATGTGACTTAAAGGGACTACATGTCGTGTACGTAGGCTACACGACGTGTACTCTAACTGGTTGTGGGACAGTCTGTCCCGGTCAACATATGGTGTAAGAATTAACTACATTATGTTTAATCAATGCACATGGATTGAGTAATTTCTGAATTAACTCCTGGTGGATTGGACACAAGTACACAGCATGTAACTCTGGTTACATGGTGTGTACTCCTGTGTAGTCTGACTAGAATTTGTGGCACCTTCGGATGAGTTACTCAGTTTTATTTTAATCATAAAATTAATCATTTCGATTAGATCTATGAGAAATGGAGGAATAAGTAGATCTCACAATTCATATTAAAATAATGATTAAAAATAAATTGAAAAACTATATTACAAATGCGTAAATCACTAATGATATTTAAATAATTATAAACAATTATGTGACCTCTCTTATACAACTTTTAGGTTCTAGGTGCAGTGGAAGCATGCGATGGGTGGTGCCAAACTTTTCTTTTTTCTATGATCGATGATTAATATGAGATTTTACACATTGTTTAATGTAGTGATCAACAAAATTAAATCAAAGAATCAGACAATAGAAATCACGCTGGAACCAAAGGGAGGATCATCATATATTATTTATAATTAATTTAATTAATTAATGAATTACCTTTGATAGAATTATTTATCTATTGATGAATCTGGTGACAGATCTATAATGCATCATCATTGCGTTGTAGGAATCAAGTGAAGATTCCCTCTAGCGGTGATTCGCATGTGTTCCGTTAATCTCTAGACATCGTTCAAGGAATCTCTAGGTGTTAACATGGCATATCCTTATGCTTGCATCGTCCACCTTTGATCGCTATGAGAATTGCTTCCAAATCATTCTCATTGATCTGGTGGAGGAAGACTGATCTTCATACTTGGGAGAATTTTTAGAGAAGATAGTTCTCTAGGTCTTGATATAATTATCCAAATCTGTTGTGCACAACCAAAAAAATGAATTGGCTCTATTGAGAAAATAACATAATTGGGTTTATATGTCACTGAGGTTAAAATAAAATAATTGTACAAGTGTCCTTCATTATTTATTTAATCCCTGCGGAACCCAATGTCATATAATAATATTAATATTATTATTTCTCTACATTCACTTTACTTGAGAATTAAATTAAATATTATTAATCAAATAATCTTCAATATTTATTATTTCTTAACGGACCATTTAAACTTAGTCTGTTATTCCTCCATAATATTTTTTGGGAATTGAATAATGACTATTTATTTATTAAATAAATATCATTGCATTATTCTCCAATAAATAAATAAATATTATATTCACTAGATAGAAAATAAATATTTATTAAATATTTTTCTCACATTATATTCTCTCGAATAACTGTTGTTAGAATAAATGAGATCAAGCATACATGAATAATTATTAAACAATGTTCTGGCATAATATTTATTCAACTTGTTAAATAAATAATAATAATGTATTATTTAAATGATATTATGGATACATTTAGTATGTGACCCTCTAGGCCTCTTTCTTAGTAGAATTAAGTGAAGCAACCTAAATTCCAAGGTTAACATCTAGCAATACGTCAAGGCACCCATAGTGAAAGAAGTTAATGTTGTAACAAAATGTTACCTCATATGGATGCTTACTGTGTAATATAATCCATTTATCACGATATCTCAAATCAAGTAGGTTGCATGTCGATGCCATCAACCTATGTTCTCGATGTCTCTTTCTTTGACTTCCTAGAAATTGAATTTTCCTATATAACACTATTGTTATGGATTTATTTAGGCTATATCATTTCCATTAAAGGACTTGAGATACCAACATTCATTAAAGAATATAATAGACAGATCTATTCTCACATTAGTCATTAATACAATATTAATCATGACGTACCCAATGTATCCTACCTTCCCATGAACATCTATTTTAATAGGTTTCATCAATACATCAAAAAGTACACAACTCATAATACTCATTAATAATAATCTTAAAGTATAAGGACTATACACACATATGTAGATAGGAACATCTAACGACACATATAAATGTGAATTTCCTACTGGAGGGTCTCATTCTCATAATATCCTACTGGACATTACCAAGGGAGTACACCATGAGAATGTGACTCAAAGTACTATGAGTATCTACCCCTGATAGTCCGTATCATTTTTTTCCCTCAAATGATATCATATGACTATAGAACATATATTCAAGAATAGTTTCGTAGCAATTTTGGGTTCTCGTTATAGTGGGGAACTACTATGACCTTTTAGTGTGAAAACTACTCTTAGGACATTATCACATACTATGTCATAAATAAGAACAATCATGATATGATAAGTAGTTTATTAATATTTAAAACAATGAATACATGTTATCATAAAGTACATAAAATTTAGTTCTAGGGGACCATCTCCAACAGTATGATCACTCATCTCTATTGGTTTCTGATACTAGTAGGAGTTATTAAATTTAATTCCATATTATATCTCACTTTTGATGTTGTATTTTATAGGTGGAGTTAGGAACACCACTTCATCAGTGCTTTGAAACACCATTTGGGTGCAGATACTCTCATGTTAGACAGTCTAGTACCCACAAATGTATGTATACACAATCCTTTATTGACTAAAAAATTCATAATAGTAGCAAAAACCTTTTTTGAAAAATATCAAATTTCATTTCAGATTATATGGATGTTATACTGGGCTTTATTGGACCAGTTTCTTGCATACTGCACTGTTGGCCTTCATGATGTTATGGTTGTAGTGCCTATAATTTACTTTCATATTATTGATTTGAACCAAACTAATAGAGTCATGCGCCAGTTTGAATTTGTTCATGGAATTTTATTTCCACCAAGACAGTCACCAGCGCTTCATTCTGTGAAGTTGACGGGGAGGTAGGATGTTGACTGGTGTAAATAACATGTCGAGTATCTCAACATCTGGGGCTTATGATCATTGCTTCATATCGAGGGTGTGTGTACAATGTGATTACATCTATCATAGAAGGTTAAGTATGAGCCATGGTATATACTGAATTCTATACTATATCTTACTCCACACAATAGAGGGATTTGAGATTTAGTAAGTCAATAAATTTTTATTAGTTTGTTTATTGTACTATTTTCTAATACATTTTGAATCTATTTACAGCATATTCAACTACATCGGCTTATCCACATGTCTAGTCTAGATGATTTGGAGGTTTCTAGCCGGAAATCAATCCATGCTACAACATAGGGGGCGATGTCATCTTACCATGTAGTTCACGATAGTATCTTTGATTATCCACCCTAGTGAGATGACGTTTCTTCTTAGGGAGTGGAGGTTCCTGCTCATGAACCTCCTCCAACAACTGCTAATATTGAGGATCCACGACGATGATGACCTAGATCGTGTCATGTTGCATGTGATGCATCACCTATTCCACATGTAGAGGTCATCACTCTAGCAGTCCAATCTCAGCTGATTGGGGATGTGCATCAGGAGGTATTGGATCCATCTATATTGGTAGGATATCCACAGTTTTCCCCAGGTGTAAATTATTCAAGCTTCTATCAGGGGTCATTTATCATGCCTCCAGATTTTTCTACATAACCTTCATGGGAAATATGGTTCCCACAGATAGATCATCTGACAGTTGAGGTTCCAACACCCTAGGATCATCCCCCTCTAGGTTATTATCACACTCTACCCCATCACAGAGGTCGGAGATTTGAATACGAGTGACTCATTCACAAACCACAATGTGGGATGATACCTCACCACATAGAGTGATTGTACTCATTCATGTATATGTTTTATGTCTATTAAAATGATGATTTTTTACTATTTACCATTTTTACATGTTTACCCACTATTTCAATTTTTATTTATATTTTAGTTACAGTTTATATTTTATAAGATTTAAAAAAAACTACTTGAAACATTGGAAAACTTATTAAATTTCAAATAGGTATCTTTAAAATATTATAAAATTTAAACTATAAAAACAATATAAATAAAACTTAAAACATAGCATGAATATCTAAAAAGTTGTTGAAAATAAAAAAAATCATAAATATAATAAATAATTGAAAATGAAAGGATTATAAAAAATATTATAAATACAATTGTAATGGTTTAAAACAAAAAGTTATTATTCCACTAAAATTACTTTTCATTAATTGTTTTTAATAAATTCTGGTTATTTGGAATTATTTTTTATATGTTCAGTAAGTGTGTCAAATATCATTTAGATTATATTTATATTTTATAAGTTATAAACTTTCAAAGTCACCAATTTCAAACATTATTTTGTTTCATGTAGGTGACTTTGAAATCATATAACATATAAAATATAAATACAATCTAAAGGATATTTGATAAAGTGACTCAACATATAAAAAATAATTGAAAATAAACAAAATCATAAATATTGTAACACCCCAAACCCTCTAGACCGAAGCTGGTGAATTACTTATTACATTGACATGATTAAAAGGAATGAAATCATAAAGGAACGATCAATTTAATAGTCTTGAAGAAACTAGATACATAGATGTAACTCATATTACATTTGGAAAGGTAACACAATACAATACATAAAAAACTAATAAACCGCATCCATGAGAACTCAATATATGATCTCCTCTTCATGACCTATTGAAGGTAAACAAATGAAATGGGTGATCTCAAATGCTTAGTAAGGGTTACTAATAGTGGAAGCATGAATCAAAAATAATTGAATCATAAACAAACTAGCATAGTCAATATGGCATGGTGAATAAATGAAAAACACACGCCATTAATAAACTAAGAATGAAATTGCATCCATAGATTTTGTCATAGTGAAAAAACTCATAGATAGTAATAAATCAAAATGAATAAATATAATGCTTATTAGTTGGACGTCATGTATCTGGAACATGATACCACTATACCGTCTAAATGGTTTAAGTCTGTGGGTTGAAACCCGTCTGATTTTTAGAAATAAACTCGAAGGGTTTGTGGCCAACTGATTTGTCTCATGAGACCTATAGATGCATCAAAGGGATATAGTGGGCCCCTCCCATAACTTAAAGTCCAAATCATTCTTTATACATAGATTTAATACAAGTAAAATATGTCATATCAATATCTATACAGAGTAGAGGATATTAATTCATCAATATTTCCATAGTTAAATCAACATCCCAAATAAACACCGTATGTAAAAGGGTATACGTCTTAAGACAATAATCATATACATGAAACCAGAATATGGATATATAATATATTTAAAATTTCAAATAAGAAATGATCTCAAATGGGCATTGGATACACTACAAAATAAATATTAGGTGCACAATACCAAGTAGGTCTCAATGAAATGGAAATTGAGACAAAGTCTCTTACCACGTTGTAATCAACTGAGTCGTATGACCAAAAATTAATAACCACCAAATTAATCACATAATACCAAAAATATAAAGATAATCATGATAATATATATCAAATGGAAATACATAATACACCACATGCAAGAAATAAGTGGTGAACAATGGAAATCCCACAAAATTATAAGTGAGATAAGAAAACCCTTTACAAACATTTCATCATGGTAACGAGTGTTCTTGTGAGGGATTAATGAGAAAAAAAGGGGCATCCCATAATTTATATATCATAAGGGTATTATGGGGGAAGTGTAAAAACATACCCCATCATTAGTAATTAAAAATAAAAGGACACAACATAGGGGGTATTCTTGAATAAAAGTGAGAGATATGATCCCTTATAATGATTGTATCATTAGAGTGAGGATGGATCAATGACATAATTATGTGTGAAAAATATAAACCCACAAAATAAAACTATATAGATATTATAAAACAATCAGAGTCCATTCACCCATATCCTTGGAAAAACATAACCAATGACAAAGATGTTTAACTCATGAATGGAAATTGAGTTAAGACATCTCTTACCTTATGCCCGAAGGTGTTCTTGATTGATCTTAATGACCCGAATAATCAAATTTGGATTCATTAATTAATAATTCCAGAACCTCATCAACATTTAATTGATTTATTATAACCTTATTAGGTTCATTCATTCCCTTTTTGATGGGTTTAATAGGTTCAATTTTATTTTTTTTGAAGCATTTTCTTCCATGGTTTTCATGATCGGACTACTTGTATTCATGAATGAAAGTTTGTCTGAAATGTGGTTAAACATGAAGAATTGTAAATATATATTATTAGTGAAATTATAAATGATATTATAATGATTTTGGGTTATATACCTCTAGGATGACTCATTAGTTAAATGTTATTGATAAACGCTTAGATTAACTTGGCAGTTTTGTGCATAATGAACTTGTTTTTTATTATTATTTTGTATTATGAGCGTTTAAGGATTCCAAAAAACTTAATAAGGTAAAATACATATATTATGATCTGATTAAACCATTAATAAGGTTTTATTGCCATTATTGAAGATAGTAATAGAAATTGAAAACCCATCATCCTTGAATGTGATAAATTAACACATCTCAGACGGTATTTTCATTTTTTGTGTAAGAGGTGGGGGAAAAGAGATATGATGATGAAATATTCTATTAGCATAATAAAATTCCATTCCATGTAAGGTACTTAAATTATCATATCATTTGGATGTGGGTATATGAGGATAAAGCAACAAAAGAATGAAACTTGTAAAATAATTTGAAAGAAAAGAGAAGAGGGGTTCACCTCTTGAGTACTCCTCCTTGAGAATCTCCTTAAGGCCTTTGTTTTTGGCCTTTTGGTGAGAAAAGTAGGTCTTTGAAATGGGGGAGGATATTAGGGAGATATTTGAGCAGAATTTGGGTAAGTCTTGAAGCTTGAGTGGTGTGGGAGGAAGAGGGGGTGAGGGGTGGTTTATATAGTGGAGGGGAGGAGTGATTTCACTTTATTTTAATCATTATTTTAATATTTTTGCTCAAGAATATGAATAGTCTTGATTAATGTGATCCCAAATAGTAATAATGGCATGTGAGTTCAAACCAAGTGGTCTTACATCATCCTTTCATCACCTATGATGCAATAAATCAAGTATTTAGCATTTATCAGATTTTACTATTAATAAAAAATTCAAGAATTTTAGAAAAATACCAAAAATTCACCCTAACCAATTTTTAACATGTAGAAAAATTATTTTCTAATTATCATAAATTTAATTTTTAAATAAAAACATTATTTAATCGAAAAATACCAACACTTAAAATATTAATCTTAATTTTTAAGGTGCCTAAATTTTATTTATACATTCATGAGTAAGGTTACCATTCATAAGGTTTATATTAATATTCATAAGGGTAGGTTACTATTCATAAGGGTATGTTACTATTTATTAGAGTAAGTTACTATTCAACAAAAATTAACTTGATTCTATCAGACTCCAAATATCACCCTGATTGCAATCGTGTATGTCAGTTTTTCAAAATTCAAAACACAGTAGTGGAAAATTTATGTTTAATGGATAGGTTATGACTATCTCTTAAGTAACCAAGTTTTGTTTCGAAGAAAATCAATGCTTTATGAAATATACGCTATGAATAGAATATATTTAAGAGAAACATACCATAAAATGTTTGGCGTGTTATATTATTCCCACCTTCAAAAATTTTGTCCTCAAATTTTTTCAATACATACTCCCTTGTGTCAATAATCTTGATCGTCTCTTAAAAGTATGAAAAATCAGGTTCCAGCTCTATTTCTTCATAGGTGAGTACATGCGTTGGGTCTGGCATGTATTTCTTTAACAATGACATGTGGAACACATTATAAACTTGGGAAAGACATGGTTTCATTGCTAAATAATAAGCTACAACTCCAATCCTTTCCATAATTTCAAATGGTCCAATGTACCTAGGGCTCAGTTTCCCTTTCTTACCGAACCTTAAGAAACCCTTCCATGAAGATACTTTTAGAAAGACATGATTTTTTACATGAAATTCCAAATCCTTTCTCTGGTTGTCAACATAAATCTTTTTCTTACTTTGGGCTTCTTTAATATGATCCTAAATTTTCTTTACCTATACAGTTGTCTCTTCGATAAGTTATGGGCCTAAAATCTTCCACTCTCCAACTTCATCCCAAAAAGTTGGAGTTCGACACCTCTTACCATATAATGCTTCATATGGGGTCATTTGAATGCTAGAATAGAAACTATTATTATAGGAAAATTCTAAAAAAGTTAATTATTGATCCCACATACCTTGAAAGTCAATAGAGCATGATCTCAACATGTCTTCCAGTATTTGAACAGTCATTTTAGACTATTCATTGGTTTGAAGGTGATAAGCAGTATTCATATGAAGCTCATTATCCAAAGCCTTCTATAGACTTTTCCAGAATTTTGATGTAAACTGGGGATCTCGATCAGACACAATCAATAGATGTTCACCATGAAGTCTTAAAAATTCATTAACATAAAGTCTTGTAAGGCACTCAAGTGGTAAATCCTCTCTTATAGCAAGGAAATGTGCCAATTTAGTGAGACGATCAACAATTAACCATATTTCATCATTCCTTATAGGTTTACTTGGTAGTCTTGTGAAAAAATCCATTATAACGTCATCACACTTTCACATAGGAATAAGTAGAGGTTGCATCACCCCTCTATGATGTTTTCTCTCTACCTTCACTTGTTGACAAACTAGACACCTTGACACGTAAACAACAATTTATCACTTCATATTATCCCACAAAAAATGTTCATTTAGATCTATATACATATTAGTGCTACTAGAGTGTATAGAAAAATTTGAGCTATGAGCATCATATAATATTTCCCTTTTTAGCTCAGGTACTGATGGAACACATAACCTCTTCCAAATTTCAGAACTCTTTCCTTATACATGAAGTCTCCCAATCTCCCATGCTTAACAACATTAATTTTTTTTGTGTATATTCTCATCATCATATTGAGAGATTTTTTTCTTCTCTAGTAAATATGGTTTAGTAATCATTTTAAAGAGGAGATATGTTCCCCCTTCATTAACAGTTCTCATATCCATCTTTAGTAGATCCATGAATATAGGATCTCTCTCAATCCTCATTTGGGTCAGAAGTCCATGATCTTTCCTGCTTAATGCATCTGCCACCTTATTTTCCTTTACTGGGTGGTAGTGTATTGAATAATTATAATCTTTGAGTAAATCAAGCCATCTACTTTGCCTCATGTTGATTTCTTTCTGTGTAAAAATGTATTTCAAACTATTGTGATCTGTATATATCTCAGATCTTTCACCATAGAGATAATGTCTCTATATTTTTAGAGAAAATATTACAGCTTCTAACTCAAGATCATGAGTTGGGTAAGTTTTCTCATGAATCTTCAACTACCTAGATTCATAAGCAATAAATTTATCATTTTGTAGTAGGATGCAACCCAGTTCATTCTTTGATGCATCACTATATATCACAAATCCATCATTTCCATATGGAAGAGTCAAAATTGGAGCATTGAACAATCTTCTTTTCAACACTTCAAATAATTCTATACATTTTTTCATCCACACAAACTTAACCCCTTTACATGTGATCTTGGTTAGCAGGTTAGCCAATCAAGTAAAATTCTAAAAAAACGTTGATGGTAACCTACTAAGCCAATAAAATTGCGTACCTCAGTTATGTTCATTGATGTGGGCCATTCTTGGATTGTCTTTTTCTTCACATGATCAACTAATATTCCATCCTTAGAGACAATATGTCCAAGAAAAGAAACTTATTGAATCTAATATTCACACTTTCTAACCTTCCCATATAATTCATTTCTTCTAAGAGTTTTCAGAATAATCCGCAAGTGATTCTCATGGTCTTCATAGCTTTTGGAGTATACCAGGATATCATTGATAAATACCATGAAAAAATCATCAAGATATTACTTTAAAACTCTATTAATTAGATCTATGAAAACAGAGGGTGCATTAGTCAGTCCAAAAGGCATCATTGTAAACTCATAATGCCCATACCTGGTTCAAAACACTGTCTTTGGAATATCTTCCTTCCTCACACGTAGCTAATGATATTCAGATCGAAGTTCAATCTTCGAAAAATATTGTGCTCCATGAAGTTGATTAGATAAATCATCAATTAGTGGCATAAGATACTTATTCTTTATTTTAATAGCATTTATTTCCCTTTAATCAATGCATAACCTCATTGATCCATCTTTCTTCTTGACAAAGAGGATAGGGACTCCTCATGGAGAAACACTAGGTCGAATAAATCCTTTTTCACTCAATTCCTCTAATTATTTATTTAGCTACACTAATTTCATAGTGTCAATTATATTGGGAGTCTTTGATATAGGTCTTTCACTAGGAATTAAATCAATAGAGAACTCAACTTCCCGCTCTGGAGGATGTCCAGGTAAATACTTTGGAAATACGTCAATTTATTCTTGTACTATATATACATATTCAATTTTAATATTTATTTCCTCACCCATAGATATTGGGTTCTCTTCCTCTCTAAGAATTTCATTCAGTAGAGCTACTGGGAGTGGATCAAGATAAGAATCAGATGGCGAGGATTATACTCTAAAGATAAAGGATTCTGCACCATTTTCAAAAATTGAAACTTCCTTCTTCTTGCAATAGATCTTCATATCATAATTTTATAGCCAATTCATACCGAGAATTATATCGAAGTCATTCATTGGTATGATGATAAGGTTAGCAACTAAAGCAAGTTTATGTGTCATAAGGGGGACTAATCGACATTCCTTTGTTGCAATGATACATCCCCTGGGAGTTTTCACTAAAAACTCCTTTATTAAATCAGATTGGACATGTCTAATTTTATTAGAAAATTGGGAAGATATAAATGAATTTGATGATATAGAATCAAATGAAGTGTTGTCTAAGTTTGAGGAAACAATTAAAGTACCTACCACCACATCATTAGGAACTTCAACCTCTGTAGTTGTAATCACATAAGATTTCCCTTACTCTCATGGCCTTTTTTGAGGCAATTTTCCTTGGCACTTAGGACACTCATTTGCATAGTGTCCCATATCTCTACAATTGTAGCATTGAACATCATTTACTTGTTTCTTCCCCTTGAATTCATTATATCGATGAACCTTTTCTCCACACTTATAGCAGACTACCATTCCTTTCAAGCATTTCCCATGATGATTCTTTCCACAGTTCTTGCATAACAAGAATTGCTTCATTCACTTGTTCCTCTTTGGCACTTCACCTTTTTTATGGTTATCAGAGTACCACTTCTTTTTTTGGTTTCCCTTGAACAAATTTGATCTAGAAAACCCCCTCTATGTTTTGATGGCACTTAATACAATTTCATCATATGATGAAAATGTTTGAGAATCTAGTGCCCTTAGAAGACTTGGCTTAAGACCTTCAAATAAATGATCAATCTTGTCTTTCGAGTCATGTACATAATCTATGGAAGACCTGGCTAGTCTTGTGAAGCTAGCTTCATACTCTGCAACACTATCTTATTCCCTTTGCTTTAAGTCAAGGAATTTCCTCTTAATTTTGATTCTTTGCTCACAGGGGAAATATTTGTCAAAAAATTTTTCCTTAAAATTACTCCATTCCATATCTTCTATTTCTTCTCCCTCTATGGTATTCTGGATCAAGGACCACCATTGATCAGCATCACCCTTGAGATAATATACTACCATTACTACCTTTTCACTTTCATTTCATCTTAATTTAATGAATATATTTTCAAGGGACTTGATCCAATACTCAGATACCACTGGATTAGTAGTCCCACCAAAATATGGGGTCTTCTACCATATGAAACGATCCGACACAGGTGTGGCATGGTTATTCATCACAACCTGAGTAATTTGTCTCAATATGTTCATGATCTGATCCGTTCCAACATTGATTGTGTTGACTTTCTCATTGGGGAAATCCCTACATTTTCCACAAGTATTGATTCACCTTATTCCATTAGGCGCCATTTCTAAATAATGGAATACACTAGATTAGGTTATGAATCATAATTTATAATCTCAAATAAAAAGTACTTAGCATAAATTGATATTCTATTCATAGCTAATCTCATAAAAAATGGTTTATCTTGAGGAAAAAATTTACATTTAAATCCTTCATAATGGCTTGTAATGAAAATATCAATTATCCTAAGCATATCCCCTAAGAGTTTCAGACCAAGAGTGTATCAAGGGCCATTTTCGTGCACCAAGATACCCTGGGTCAAGCCCAAAACTCCTTGTCAGAGATTTCACTCCTAGGTACATATGTGCCAGAGCCACCTTTACTTTTTTGTATCCAGACAGGGGTGTATTTTCTATAAATATCCACATAATCTATTCCTTACCAAAATACCAAGATGCTTTTGTATGTTTATCCTCAAAGACTATCTTAGGGGTTCGTTCCATAATATAAGTTTTCTAAATCTAGTTTCCAAGTTTGCTACTAAACTTCATTTGATACCAACTGTAACACCCTGGCCCCTCTAGACCAGAGCCGGTGCATTACTTATTACATTAGCATGCTCAAAAGGAATGAAATCACAAAGGAATGATCAGTTTAGTAGTCTTTAAGAAACTAGATACATAGATGTAACTCATATTACATTGGGAAAGGTAACACAGTATAATACATAAAAAACTAATAAGATGCATCCATGAGAACTCAATATATGATCTACTCCTCATGAACTATTGAAGGTAAACAAATGAAATGGGTGAGATAAAATGCTCGATAAGGGTTACTAATAGCAGAATCATGAATCAACAATAACTGAATCATAAACAAACTGGCATAGTCAATATGGCATGGTGAATAAATGAAAAACACATGTCATTAATAAACTAAGAATGAAACTGCATCCATAGATTTTGTCATAGTGAAAACCTCATGGATAGTAATAATGGAAAATGAATAAAGAGAATGATTATTATTTAGACTTTATGTATCTGGAACATCATACCACTATATCATCGAAACAGTTTAAGTCTGTGGGTAGAAACCAGTCTGATTTTTGGAAACAAACTCGAAGGGATTGTTGCCAACTGATTTGTCTCATGAGACCTTTCAATGCATCGAGGGGATATATCGGGCCCCACACATCATTTCAAGTCCAAATAATTCTTTATAAAAATATTTAATACAAGTACAATATGCCTTCTCAATATCTGTAGAGTAGAGAATAAAAATTCATCAATATTTTCATAGTTAAAACAACATCCCAAATAAACATCGTATGTAAAAGGGTATACAACTTAAGAAAATAATCATATCCATGAAACAAGAATATGGATATATAATATATTTACAATTTCAAATAAAAAATGATCTCAAATGGGCAGTAGATACACCACATAAGAAAGATTAGGTACACAATACCAAGTAGGTCTCAATGAAATGGAAATTGAGATAAAGTGTCTTACCACGTTGAAATCAACTGAGTCGTATGACCAAAGCTTAATAAACACCAAATGAATCACAAAATACCATGAATATAAATAAAATCATGATAATATATATCAAATTGAATTACAAAAAACACCACATGTAAGAAATAAGTGGTGAACAATGGAAATCTCACGGAATTGATAGTGAGATAAGAAAACCCCTTACAAACATTTCAGCAAGGTAATGGGTGTTCTTGTGAGGGCTTAATGGGAGGTAAAGGGGAATACCATCATTTATATATCACAAGGATAGTATGGGGGAGGTTCGAAAATATACCCCATTACTAGGAATTAAAAATAAAAGGATACAACATAGGGGGGATTCTTCAATAAAAGTGAGAGAGATGACCCCTTACAATGATTGTATCATTAGAGTGAGGATGGATCAATGAAATAATTATGTGTGAAAAATATAAACCCACACAATATAAGTGTATAGATAGTATAAAAAATCAGAGTCCATTCACAAATATCCTTGGAAAAACATAACCAATGACAAAGATGTTTAACTCATGAATGGAAATTGAGTTAAGATATCCCTTACCTTATGCCCGAAGGTGTTCTTGATTGATCTTAATGGTCAGAATAATCAAATTTGGATTCATTAATTAATAAGTACAGAACCTGATCAACATGTAATTGATTTAGTATAACCTTATTAGGTTAATTCATGCCCTTTTGTTGGGCTTAAGAGGTTCAATTTTATTGTTTTCGAAACATTTTCTTCCTGGGTTTTCATGACCGGTCTACTTGAATTCATGAATGGAAGTTTATTTGAAATATGGTTAAACATCCAGAATTGTAAATATATATTATTAGTGACATTATAAATGATATTATAATGATTTTGTGTTATATACCTTGAGGATGACTCATTAGTTAAAAGTTATTGATAAACGTTTGGATTAACTTGGTGGTTTTGTGCATAATGAACTTGTTTTGAATTATTATTTTGTATTATGAGTGTGCAAGGATTACAGAACATTGCATAAGGTAAAATACATATATTATGATCTGGTTCAACCATTAAAAATGTTTCATGACCAGACTTAAAGATGGTAATAGAAATTGAAAACTCGTCGTCCTTGAATGTGATAAATTAACACATCTCGGATGACATTTTCATTTTTAGTGTAAGAGGTTGGGGGGAAAGAGATATGATGATGAAATATTCCATTAGCATAATAAAATTCCATTCCATGTAAGGTACTGAAATTATCATAGCATTTGGATGTGGGGAGGTGAGAAGAGAGCAACAAAAGAATGAAACTTGTAAAAGAATTTGAAAGAAAAGAGGAGAGGTTCACCTCTTGAGTACTCCTCCTTGAGAATCTCCTTAAAGCATTTGTTTTTGCCTTTTGGTGAGACCAATAGGTCTTGGACGTGGGGGAGGATCTTAGGGAGATATTTAAGCAGAATTTAGGCAAGGCTTGAAGTTTGAGTGGTGTAGGAGGAAGAGGGGGTGAGGGGTGGTTTATATAGTGGAGGGGAGAAAGGATTTTTCATTATTTTAATCATTATTTTAAAAATTTTACTCGAGACTAGGAATGGTCTTGATTCATGTGATCCAAAATAGTAATAATGACATGTGAGTTCGAACCAAGTGGGCTTAGATCAGCCTTGCATCACCTATGATGCAGTAAATCAAGTATTTAACATTTATCGTAATTTATTGTATTTTACTATTCATTAAAAATTCAAAAATTTCAGAAAAATCCCAAAAATTCACCATAACCATTTTTCGACATGTAGAATACAAAAATGAACTCCATTTTTCAAAAATAATTTTCTAAATATGATAAATTTAATTTTTAATTAAAAACATTATTTAATCAAAAAATACCAACACTTAAAATATTCATCTTTATTTTTAATGTGTCTAAATTTTATTTATACATTCATGAGTAATGTTACCATTCATAAGAGTCATATTATTATTCATAAGGGTATGTTACTATTCATAAGGGTATGTTACTATTCATAAGGGTAAGTTACTATTCACTGAAAATTAATTTGATTCTATCAAACTCCAAATATCACCCTGATCGCAATCGTGTATGTCTGTTTTTCAAAATTCAAAACACAAAAGTGGCAAATTTATGTTTAATGGCTAGGTTATGACTATCTTCTAAATAACCAAGTGTTGTTTCAAAGAAACTCAGTGCTTTATGTAATATAGGCTATGAATAGAATGTATTTAAGAGAAACATACCATAAAATGTTTGGGGTGTTGTAAATATAATAAGTAAAAGCTAATTTACATGTCACAAAATTTATTGTTTAAAAATATAACATTTTTACTTTTAAATATTAATGACATAATTCAAAACAAAACAAAATAAACACAACATATATATATCATAATATACAAAACATATATATTTTTAAATATATAGACATGTATATTTTAAATAATTTTTTGTTGTTGAAACGCGACAGAGGCCCAACCACCTTTCCATTTAACTAAAAGACAGCAGGGCCACTATCGCCTTTCTGATACGAAATTCAAAAAAAATGCCTAGACGTATTTAAAAAAAATCAAAAAAATGAATACCCCCTTCAAACATTTCTCCATTTTTATACATCAATGCATGAATCCCTTTCGCTGACACTAAATTTCAAACTCGCGATCATTGAGTGCAATATTATGCACATGTATATGAGTCAAATGTAAATGTGATAATGACTATGTATTATTTTTAAAACTAAATGTCACTAAATATTACATTCATTTAATTATTATGTTTCATTGTAATTTAATAACTCTTAATAGAGTTTTTTATTTTCAATATTAATTATTTCTAAATTCAAATAATAATTTTTAATTGTCATTATTTTCAAAATACCCCTAATAAATTTTATAATGAAATGATTATAACTATCAGTTTTCAATATATTAATCTTTTCAATATTTATGATTATGAATTTAAATCCTAATCATTTATTTCCAACACCAATTATAATTTTATTAAATAATAGATATTGCTTTCAAATTAAAATATTTTAACGGTTAAATTAATAACATTCTCAAATAAACATTATTTTCAAAATTATTAATAAATTCTATATTATTAATAATTATTAATTTTATTAATTTACACTATCATATTAAATATAAAAAAAAAGAAATATTATTTTCATATTAATAATATGTAACAGTTAAATACTCCAACATATATTATATATTTTGCAACGTTCATTAATAATTTCTAGAATCATTGTCTTTTTCAATTCATGAGCAATTTTAATTTTTTTCGAAATAACAATAATCTCATTCGTGAATATTCATTATTCAAGTTTCAATAATATTAGATTTAATTTAAATAATTATTTTGAAAGTTTATTTACTAAATATTATTTTCCTTCACTTGTAACTTTTTTCAATACTTTTTAAAATAAAAATTGTGAGCATTTTCAATTTCATAATTTTACAAATTTTGTAAATAAAAAAATATTATTTTAGTTGATATTCCCTATTTCAACAATTGAAAATAATCGATATTCATTTCAAATGAATGCATAAATTATAAAACAACCGCATACATTCAAACTAATCCAAAAAGTGTGCAACCTTTGCAAATAACAGAACACCCAAACTTATTCGATCAACACCTTTTGATTTACATGACAAGAAGCGCCGGTCTCACACATTCATGGCGCCTTCTTACACTACGGAATCCCTTACTTGGGAAACACACAATTTTTCCTGATTCGTTACAGTAGAGGATTGGTTCCTTTATTTATGGTGGAGCTTGAATCAGAACGAGATGTTCATCATATCCATGCTCAGGCTCTCCATCATCACGGCGGTCTCGGAGAATCCGCACTTGTGGTAACCCGCCCCCAGGCCGCCGGAGAGGCTCCCCCGTTGGAAGGAGGTGGAAGAGCAGGCGGAGGCGGCGGAGATGGGCGTGATGGGGATGTTGTCGCAGTTGCAGAGCTCGATCATGTACCCATCTGGGTCGTGGAAGAACACCTGGTCCACCGTCGCGCCGCCCTCCTTCACCCTCGCCGTCACGTACCTGATCCCCATCTCCTCCACCCTCCTCTTCACCAGCTCCACATCTGTGCACTGTCCAAAAGAAACACCACCACGACGTTGCTCCACCATTCATATCATATACAGTTCATGCAGCCGACCTACCTGGAAAGATATGTGGTTGTCCTTGGGATTGATGGGCCGCGGCGAGGCCACGGCGTCGCCGTCGATGTCCACCGCCGACGAGGGGTTCTCCAGCAGGTGTATTCCGACGCCGTAGTTGTATAGCCTTCACAGAAGAAACTGGAAAGGTTAATTAATTGCACAACTTAACTCCAGCATGAATGGGTTTTTGGTGGGGGAGTGACCAGGCGCCGTTGAAGTCGAAGGAGGAGGGGCGCTTGATGAGGAAGAAGCCCAGAACGTGCTCGTAGAACCGCACCGAATCCCAAACGGATCTGCACAACAGAGAGACATGGTTGAGCGAAAGCAGGGGCAGCGCCTCTCTGTTTCCGATTTCCACGATCTCCATATCTGCCCACTGATGTTTTGGTTCCGGGGCTCAGTTCAGTTCTGCGTCTGAAATGGTAGCGGTGTGTGGTGTCATTTTATAGGGATCTGTCTCCTCGTTTCCATCCATGGAAGTGAGGAACTTTCCTAGCAGATTCAGGGCCAGAGGATGATCTGAGAGATGCAGGTTGATCCGTTTACCAGTCTAAGCTCGAGGACGATGGAACGTACGACGGACACAAAACCTGAGAAATTTCGGTGAATTTTCCGGGACAACAGGACAACGCAGCCCACTGCAATCGGGTATTTGCTCGCAGTTCTCCTCTCAATTTGTAACATATTAAATGCGACATCAGTTGTTATTAAAACACCACTACAAAAACTCTATCGAGATTTTTTAATAAACCTTATTATTTGAGTTGTTTATGTTTTAAATGTTGTATTGAATCCTTTTTATGTTAAATTTGTGTTATGTCGAATCAAGACTCTACCCCGACCAATGACGAAGTTGGATGATGTTTAATTTTTAGATTATGCAATTGCAAACCAATCAGTAGATGACAGAATAAAATGTCTATGTCCTGATTGTAAATTCAAGTGATTGTTGAATAAAAACAAAGTATATGAGCATTTGATATTGATCAGTTTCCTAATCAATATGTATGTTAGATTTAGCATGGTGAATCAATTGTTATGTAAAGTCAAAACAATGACAATACTATTAATGAAACACAAAGTGACCCTCCAGAATAGAATTCAATTCGAAATTTGATAAATGATGCATTTGATTTTGCAAGATACAATGTTCAAGACTTTTATAGATCAACAAAACCTTCAGTTAATGTTGAATCTTGCTCAAAACTTCAATTACCAAAAAAATGAGTTTTATGAATTAGTTGAGGACGGACATCAAGAACTGTATGAAGAGTGTGTCAAGTATTCAAAGTTGTTTATTCTACTTAAATCACACCATACCAAATATCTCTATGGAATTACTGGCAAAGCAATGTCCGTGACTTTATAATTGTTTCATGATGCATTTAGTGGAGCTAAGATCCCTCACTACTAGAAAACTGGGCATTTGTGTCTGTTGGAACGGGCAACCGCCTATGGCAGTCGCTAATGGTGGGCATGAGCGACTACCAATGGTAGTCGCAGACCTCAATTAAAAAAAATCGTCATGATTTTTATAAAATCTAGAACAATTCCCACTACAAAACAGCTGTAGTTGGGAATGGTTATAAATCATGTTTTGAAAATAACTGATTACTCCTCGTATATTCTTTGTCTCATGCCTTTGTTTGTCCTGATATTTATTATGTACTATTTATATACTTTACGTTCCAGGCCATTTACTTTGATGTGGACTCATATATAGAGTTATAGTGTATTTTCATTCTAGTTTACTCATTTATGACTTGTTTGGTTTGATGTCATATTTTCGACATGTTTGATCTATAGGTGTCACATCTCGAGATTTTATGAAATATCTTTCGTTCAAATTAAATTGAAACCTTTGATAGCTTGAGTTACACTCAGTGCACAATTTAGATTACATTATATGCAACACCAAGTTTATCTTGTATTGTACGTAACATCAAGTTTCTTCAATAACTTGTGTTACACGCAAAACCGAGTCTTACTAAATAATAATATACTGTTGATATTATTATTTAATATGGAAGTTATTATCTGACCATTATATTGATATTTGTGAACAAGACTAACTATTTTATTTTTAAGCAAGTTTATAAAATGTTTTGAAATTCATCCAATAGATTTGATAGACATAAGATAAGAATAAACCCATTTTTACATTTAAAAAGCTATATATTTTTAAAGACAGTTTTACCATCTTTTAATGGAGAACCTATTTTAAATCTAATTTTTGACACTTATATTTTTATATGAAAAAATAAATTTCATTTTTGAAAGAGAAATATCAAAATTTACTTTGGGTGAATTTTTGGTATTTTTTCCGAGAACTTTCATATTTTGATGAATAGTGAATAATACTAAATTTTAGTTCAGAACTACTTTTTCACCCAATTTATTTATATAGTTAAATTATGTTTTTAACTAGGTTTAAAGTATAATTAGATCAATTTTATATCAATTAAACCCATGTAGGTCATTAGATACAATTTCACAATGAATTTAGATATAAAAACTTAGCAAACTTTTAAATATTTTTACTTTAAAAACCCGTTGTGTCATCCCACATGCGGGATTAATTTTAAATTAATTTGTACTGTTTCTATGATTGGAATTTGAAAAAATGAATTCCATATTTGGAACCAGAATAATTTATAATGTCTAATAATTTCAACTTATTTTTTGACCAAAACGATTACCGGAAGTAATTAAAATTAATTATAATAATGAAGGTAAAAATGTGTTTACTTAGTGGTTAAACTTTAATTTTAGGAGTCTAAATGACCTAGACACTTATCCAAAACCCATTGTATGGATATTATTTGACCATAACACCTCTTGGCTCGAATTGGGATCACTTTTGGAGTCACATGATCTAAGGGAGACCGCCCAATAGTGCTTACCTTTTTATATTTACAAGAATGTCACTTCTCCACTATAAAAAGACACTCAACCTCTCCATTTCTTCACACCTCTCAATCCACTTTGGATCATCAAAAACATTCCCAAATAAGCTCCCAACATCCCTCCCTTCACCCTAGAGTCCTCACTTTAGGCAGAAAGCCAACCAAGAATTCCTTTGGTGCAAACCAAAAGGAGTTTTCCGAAAAAGAGGTAATATTCTTCAATGTTCATTTAGGTTTTATTTCTTTCTCCGCTAATTCAATTATTCTTATTCCATACTTATATAATAACATCAATATCCCATGTATATTGAGATTTTGTTATTATAATGGTTCTAACTACACCAACACACACTTCCATCAAATGGGTAACGAACTTATCGTTCGTGTGTACGATAAACTACCACCTCATGAAACGATGTCGTTCATTTTTCCTTTACCACCTCTCATGGTTGAGAATTATTATGGATGCACTATTTTTTATGATATATGTGATATTTATGTTGTCTTCATACATCTGGAATTTTTATATAATGCATACCTCCATGCTTTCCATTTTATGTAAATATGATAACATCGTTGTGGACATGTGGACAACTACCTCCTCAAAGTGATGTGATACATTCACACATTGCATGGAATGTATTAAGGATGAGTTTAATTAAACACATGTGACATAAATAACTTCTATATGATATTCATGACATAATTACCTTTCTGAAAATATAATAAATCATTTTCTTTAACACTCTTTCACACACTGAAAAAGTGTTAACGTCATTTGTGGACGTGTGGAATACCACCTCCTCGACGCAATGTGATTCCTTTTACATCATAATAAATCTATATATAAGTATAAATGATTAAATAATATGGTATTTATGATATAAATATCATTATGGAAAGATAAATTTTACTTACATTCTTTTCACAACGATCATTGAAAAATGGTAACGTTACTCATGCGTACGTACAACCTACTGTCTCCATGATTGTAGTGTTTGTTAATTTTTCATAAAAAACTTTTATGATTAGTTTTAAAAGTGTAATTTATTTATAAATATGATAATTATTTCATGATTATTATTATGAATATGTTTATATAATGACCCATTGACCATAGAGAACCAACCTTAATCATTTTGACACATAAACCAAATATGGTCAAAACACCTGATGTAAACTTAATTGATTAAGTAGTTGTATATAACATTGTAATAAGTGAAGTAAAAGTAATAATAAACTTAAAAAATGTTCCAAAGTAGGTAAATAATTAACATAATTATATTATTCAGGAAGATAAAGACACACGTGACAAGTTGGACTCAAGGTAAGAGATTTTCATCTCACTTTTTACATTTGTGCGATAAATGAAAAAATCCCCACTTACTTCTTTTGTGTGGAGTATATACTACCACTTTAGAAATATTATATAATGAATTCTTTTATCTTAATGGTATTTAAATGTTTAATTTTATGATTATTACTTTTGGGGTTTCCAATGTCACGACCATACCCAATGGGGCTCGAGTCGCAACTCCCCAAACCCGCCTTCAATAGGACAGGGGTTGGAAACTAGCACCAAGTAGGCTATCACACACATATGAGGCCTTAACCTAAGGTACCTATATACACACACCTACATATACCTCCAGGAAACAAAGAAAAGATATATAAAAACCAAAAATAAATTCATGCATACAACTATCCCAAACCAGAGTACAGTAGAAGTACAAAAAGGGAAAATACAGGGCCCACTAAAAGAAAACTGAAAAAGAATTTGACCTGCTCATACGGAGGGGATCACTATCATTTTCACTCGCTAGAAAACTCCTCGGCCCAGCTCTGGTAAACACCTCGGTCGGTCAATCTCACTAAGATTCTCCTGCTCCGAGTCCTCCTAGGACTCCGTCGAAAGGCATGTGGTCTATAAAAGATTCAAGACATGTGCATGAAAAGTCTATGCAGAGGTGAGTGTAAAGATAATCATTAGGCTCCCCAAAATCCCAAAAGAAAAGGAGGAATTGAAAGGCATCAACCTGCTCATCCCATCAAGAGGGAACCCAAATGAGAGAGAAAATCCATCTCGAGACCATCCTCAGCTTAACATGACTAGTCTGCTCCAAACACTGGGTGTGTCAACGAAGAAGTGAAAACAAGACACGGTAAACCCAGAAATCACCCAAGCCTACTCGTCTTAGGAACCAAGCCTCAGGAGTTTCTGAACACATCACCAGCAACAAGTTCTATTCAATAATTTTTCTGTAACAACACACTAGGCCCAACACGAGTGCCCAACACCACAAGTCCTTCCAATGCTGACTTGTGCCTTGTGCAAAGTCGAAAGTACCCAAGTGGAGAGTCTCGTGCCTTGACACTACCCCACAGTCGAGGGAGAACTAAATCCTAAAACCAAACCATGAAACATCAGTCGCTTATATACAGAGGGGCCCAAACTAACTACGAACCAGGAATCACATGTAACAAGTGGAGGGGCCCGCTCCACACTTCCAACTCGAACATAGGGGATCACTCCTTCACATGTGTGAACCCATACCCCAGTACGACAGGGGAGTACCACCCCGAGAAATTTGATCTCGCACCCTAAAATGTTAGGGGAGCACCATTTTGGAAAATGTGATCCAACACCCAAGGTAGGTGAGCACCCCGTGAGAGACGTGGGTCTACACCCACGATTGGGGAGCACCACTCTGTGAAATGTGATCCCAAACCCATGGTAGGGGAGAACCACTATAAGGATAGAGGACCTGCTCCCTGGCACGACATGGGAGTACCGACCCTACCTTCCAACAATATTGGAGAGCCCAAACCTTGACACAGCAGGGGAGCAATCCAACTGCACGAACGCCACAGGGAAACCCGCACCCTAATCCATCAGGGGAGTAACAAACCTAGGAGAAACTAACCAAAGGTAACAGTACAAATCCCATGATTCATGGGTTCCCTCAAGATGCAACGGAGGTTACCATCATGCTCTACACAAAAAAACACTCTATATAGGCTATTTACTTTCCCAAAACAGACACCCGGTGAAAAAGTCACATTTCACCGCAAACACCCAAACCGAGCCACATGGGGACCATGAATTGATTTTGGTTTAAGCTCCCAAAATTAGTGTTGAAACATTGACACTAAAATCAGGGTTGCAACTCTGTTGTCGGTGCATCAACCGGACATCAGATGCAGGAGATATGTCTGATACAAGATTCACCAAATAATAATAATAATTATATTATTATTATTAAAATCGGATGTTTTGTATCACCGAGCCTCGAGGCTGTGACATAAAGTCTTCAAAATAGTATCAAAAGTTACGCCTTGATGATAGGAACATGTGGCCATAGACGAAATGCAAATCAGACATCCAGTTTGAGAGATATAGGGGTTTAAAACACCCCCAACCTTTTCTGGCCCAAAACAGCTAGACCAACCTGCTCTGGCCGGTCCGATTCACCCGGAATGGACCACTCCAGCTGGTCTGGCCCAAATCTCTAGGTCACAGTTGGCCCCCTCTCTATAGCCTACGCACCCAAAACGTCACCGCCTCGGTACCCTGGCGCTCCGCGCCACCGCTGCGACCCGCTTTAGTTGCGGCCGCCTCCGCCTGGCCATGCCACCACGCACCAAGGCTCCGCCCCGTGCTCCCAGTGTGTTACAACCCATCCCAGTGGGGCCTGTGCTGTGACTCCCCAAGCCTTCCTCCAATATTCTAGGGGCTGGTGACTAGTACCGAATAGGCACATTACTAACATGAGAGACATTGCCTAAGTACCTGTACACATACACACAACTCCAAGCCCACAAATGGTGAAATGTAAAAAACCACTAAGGAACAAAATGAACGCATACAACTAAACCCAACCAACAAAGTAAAACAAAAGTAAAGTTCAAAAAGTAAAAATGAGATAGAATACAAGCCCCCCAAAAAAAAGAGCCTGCAAACTACAAAGTCCAACCTGTAAGCACAAAGAGGTACTGGGACTGATTCTCATAGCCGTAGGAACACCTCGGCCTGTAGGGAACTCAGAAAGCTCGGTCTGGTACTAGTCCACCCTAGAATCCGTCAAAAGTCCACTTGTCTTCACAAGACATGACACATACAGGCAAAGCCTGTTCAGGGGTGAGTATAACAATACTCAATAGAGGACCCTGAAAACCACAAAGTAGTACACAAAGTAAAGGCACAGTCTGCACTACACAGTATACGTCTAATAAACATATAGAAATAGAGGGATAATCTAGATATACTTAAAACCTGGACCCATAGTCTAGAGACAAGTCACAAAACCACATACCACCCCTAGGGATTCAGCTTGAAGGTTCCACAAAGCACTCATCCAGGAGAACTCACTCCACGAGTCTGATAGCTCTGATGTCATCCATCCGAGAGGTACTGTTCATTGGGAAGGACCACGAGAGATAGATACCCACATTCTGGGAGAACACACTCTTGAGTGGGGAAGGATCATGATACACATATGAGGATCACTGCTAGGGCCTTGGAGGATATCGCGACTCATCTGGATTCACCTTCTAAGTAGAGGATCAACATCCTGTAGGAATAGTCACGTCAATACCTGACTCTAAATATGGTCAAGAATGGATAGAGGATCTAACTCCGGGCCTCTTGGAGGGATACCTGACTCTATCTCAGAAATTATTACTGAAGGGATCATACTTCTGTAAATGGAAATGATACCTGACCTTTAGAGGAATGAGAAAAAGGGGCACTAACCCAAACAGAGACTGCCTAAGGTATGACGAACAAGGGAACCAAGCCATGCTCCAGAATATACACGCCGTGTAGAATAGGTCACATGCCGTGTCTCGTGACTCCGGGTACTGCCCGTGTGAAACAACCCAAGTCATAAGGAACATTCCATGTCAAAAGGTAAGTACACAACATGTAGGACAGACCACACGCCGTGTATGAGTAACCGAGGTTCCCTCCATGTATGCGGCCGTGTGCCTATACACGGCTTCAACCCGGGAGGGCCATCTCGAGTAACTAGTACATGAGGTAACCTGCGTAACCGGCCTGGTCTATCCGTGTGGTGGAATACATGACCGTGTACTAAACCTTGTGTCCATGTGTCTTCTGAGATACTCACTGAGTCCTGTGTAAGGACCCACATGCCGTGTTCTTTGGAGAGCACGCTGTGTCAGTGCTTCCCGTCGCCCAGAACTCCAGCCGCCACTGGGTGGGGCCCAAACACTATGTATCCCTAGAGGAACGCCATGTTCTTCATCACGTGCAGTGCGCAAACCCTATTTACCGACACCGATCCCACATGGCGTGTTCTTCGAGATACATGTCGTGTGTTCTGGAATTTTCCAGATTCACAAAACTGCTTCGCCACGTCTCAGTGATGGTCCAATCTTCGTTCTGAAGATCCGTTTTCCACGAAACTCCAGATTCCAGGTCACCCCGATTTCGTAAATCTTTTTCTATTGTTTTAGGGCTTCCTATTAGCCCCAAAAGCAAGTTTTGATCCACCCACACGAAGAAAATTTGAAGAACAATCCTCTACGATCTGAGCCGATTCATTATCCGCCATCATTATCGCACCACTGCTAGGTCGTCGTGATGTCAGATCTTTGATTCGGGATCATTGCATTGAAAAAAGGATGCACAAAGATCCATTGTTCATAACCCCATGAAGAACACAAAGAACTCAGGGTTAAAAAGAGGAAGAAATCAATAACCAAGAGAGGAACGTACCTCCACTGTCATTCATCACGACATAGATTTGATCCCATTTGAAGGATTAAATAAGATGATTCAAAAGATAATCCAACAATAATCACAAATCAATTTCCCAAAGAAAACCCCAAAGAAACGAAAAATCAACACCCACCCGCAATAACGCACGTTCTGCGGATAAACTTGTTTGTGGGTTGGTCCGTGTTCATCGTTAAATTGAAGAACGGGGAAAAGAATAATTGAAATAACAACCCCTATCTCGATTAGGTTGAAGAACGATTACCGTACCACATTCTTTGTCAAGGTTCATCGAATCTGAGATGTGTCGATCGATCGCTTCATCGTCGTTCATTGTCGAGAGTTCTCTCCAAGGCTCCAAGAATTCTCTAGGGCTCCTCTCAATTTTTTGCCAATGACCAAAATTCGATTAACCCATTAAAAGGAGGGAACACGTTTCATCATTCCATAACACTATGACATTAATGATTTAGTGTTTCTATTTATGAGTCATTATGGTGTGACATTAAATATCTAAACAGCTTCCCCGTCATTGCACTGCAGGGAATGTTTCCAAATAAAATAAAATAAACTTTTTGAATTATTTTATTTTATTTTACTAAAAAAATCTGAAAATTAAATTTTTCCCTCAACCTGCTCCGGTTGAGGTTTGGTCCGTTCTTAGGTAAATTTGTCGTTCCAGACATAACAGTTCCCTCAGATTTTTAATTTAGGCATCTGTTTGGAAACTACAACAACCGCACACACCCGCTAACTCACTTAACTTAAAAAAGTTAAAACCACGATTCCGGGCCCACCGGGCCTCAGAATGACATGTCTTCGCTACTCGTGGTCTTTTAATAATTCCATATAATATTTCAAAATAATACATGGAAAAATCCTAGACATCACATTCTCCCCACCTTGGGGATTTGCATCTCCAAAAATCCAAAACAAGGCTACCAAAAAGATGTGGGTATTGTGCACAAATCTGAGCCTCCCGCTCCCATGTTCTCTCCTGAATATTCTCGTGCTTCCACCAGACGCACACCTAGGGAATCGATCACCCACTAAGTATTCTCTCCTGCTGATCCTTGATCTCTACTAGGTACTCAACAAAGTTTGCTCCATCCTCGATGTCCAGCTCACCTCGGTCGATGATGAGCGATTGGTCATGCACATACCTCCTCAGCTACGACACGCAGAAGACATCATGTATCTGGTACAACTGCGGTAGTATAGATAGGCGGTACACCACCTCGCCAACTCTGCACGTTATATAGAAAGGTTTGATGAACCTCATAGATAAATTGTCACCCTGTCCAAATCTTCGTAATCCTTGTCGAGGTGAGATCCAAGGAAGACATGGCCTCCCTCCTCGAACTCCAAGGGTCTCTGTCGCCTATCAACATAAGACTTATGCTAGATTTTTACAGCCTTCATCCTCTCCTGGATGATCTGCACCTTTTTGGTGGTAGCTCGCACCAACTCTGGAATCATGAGTACTGACTCTCCAGGGTCAGTCCATCAAATCGGTGACTAACAGGGTCGCCCGTATAATGCTTCGAACGGTGCCATGCCAATGGTGGAGTCGTAAATATTACTGTATGAAAACTCCACCAGTGGTAGGTGTTCCTCCCAACTACGACCAAAGTCCATGATACATGCCCACAACATATCTTCCAGAACCTAAATTGTCTTCTCCTTTTGATCGTCTGTCTGGGGATGGAATGCTGTGCTCAAGCATAGCTGAGCCCCGAAAGCCTCCTGCAATCCCTTCCACAAGCGGGATGTGAAGAGGGCGTCTTGATCTGAGACTATTGTCAAAGGGAATCCATGAATCCAAACTATCTCCTGCATGTAGAGGCATCCCAAGCTCTCTACGAAACTCTATTATCTGATAGCTAGGAAGTGGGCCAATTTGGTGAGTCGATCAACGACCACCCAGATGGAATCATGCACCTTGGATGTCCGTGGCAAGCCTGTCACGAAGTCCATCGATGTTCCATCCCACTTCCACTCTGGCACTTCCAAGGGGTGAGATAAACCCATTGGAACTTAGTGCTTAGCCTTCACTTACTGTCATGTAAGTCATCGAGAAACGAACTCTGCTACTACCTTATTCATGCCTGACCATCATAAATTTTGTCAGAGATCCTGATAAATCTTCTCCATGCCAGGGTGTATAGCCAATGGGGATGTATGAAACTCCCTCAAGAGCTCCTCCCACAATGCCACTGGTACAACAGTGCGTCCTCTGAAAATAACTATGTGCTCCCCACCTTGAGAATATGAATTATGAGCATGTATAGTGGATAAATGAGTAAGTAAAGCCTCATAGTCTACATCCCCTAGCTGTGCCTCCCTAACTTGCTGTAAGAGTGGAGGGGTGACGACCATCGACTGAAGGTAAGCTGCATCCTCTCTGTCCACGAAGGATAAATGTAATGAGGCCAAATGTTCCATTTCCTCACTCAGTAACTGTGAGCTCGATCTCCTGATAAGAGCATCTTCCACCTTGTTCCCCTTCCTAGAAGTATAGATGATCTCAAAATCGTAGTCTTTGAGGAACTCTTTCCAATTCCTCTATCTCAAATTCAGGTCCTTCTGTGAGAAGATGTATTTGAGGCTCTTGTGGTCAGAGTAGACGATAAACTGCTAACTCATAAGGTAGTGTCACCACATCTTCAACGTGAATACTACCACCACTAACTTAAGATCATGGGTCACATAGTTATACTCGGGTAGTTTTAGTTGGCACAAACCATAAGCAATCACCGTCTGTCCCTACATCAGTACACAACCAAGCTCGGTCCCCAATGCATCATAGAAAACTATGTACTCAACACCCTCCTATGAAAATATCAAGATTGGAGCACTTTTCAAACTCAATTTCAACTGCTCTAAAGCCTGCTGGAACTTCTCCGTACATATGAAGGGTTGACCCTTCCTGGTCAAGGCTATCATCAGTGCTGATATTCAGGAGAAATCAGGAATGAATCTTCGGTAATATCCTGCCAACCCAAGGATGCTTCGTACCTCCGTCATGCTACGAGGTGACTCCCATGATAACACTGCCTCAAACTTGGTTGATTCCATAACTACTCCATCTAATGAGATGACATGTCCTAGAAAGTGGACCTCCTAAATCTAGAATTGTCACTTCAAAAGATTCCCATAAAGCTGGTGCTCTCGGAGTACGACTAGAACCATCTACAGGTGTATCACATGCTTCTCCTCTGACGCTGAGTACACAAGGATGTTGTCGATGAAGACCACTGTGAACCGGTCTAAATATGACTAAAATATCTGGTTCATAAGTACCATGAATACGGCAAGGTCATTCATCACGCTACAAGGCATCACCAAGTACACATAGTGACCATAGTGGTATTTGAATGTCGTCTTCGGTATATCCACGTCCCGTACTCATAACTGGTGGTAACCTGATCGAAGGTCAACCTTCAAGAACCACGATGCCCTTTTTATATGGTCGAAGAGGTCATTGATCCTCGATAGTGGATACTTATTCTTCATCATCACCTTGTTCAGGAACCGGTAATCCACACACAACCTCTAACTCCCATCTTCCTTCTTGGAAAACAATACTGGGGCCGCCCAGGGAGAAACACTGGGTCTTACAAAACCCTTTCTCTACAAATTTTCCAACCACACCCTTATCTCTCGAAGATCTACAGGAGCCATCTGATACGATGTTGAGGATATTGGTGTCGTCCCAGGGTGTAAGTCGATGCAGAAGTCGATCTCCCAGTAGGGAGGTAGTCCTGGAACATCTTCGGGAAAGATGTCCTCGTACTCCACCACTACTACTGGGAATTGGAAGCTCACAACATCTACTGCTATGAGGGTAAGGCTAGCCAACTCATGAGTGATTGGTTGCACCCTCCTATTCATAATCCCATTATGTGTTTTCTGGGTCTCCTTTTTACCGAAAAAGGAAAACCTCGTCCCATTGTTGCAGACACACCACACTCTTCACCTAAAGTATTCAATCTAGGCATGGAATGAAGATAACCAATCTATCTCAAGAATGACTTCACAAGGCCTTGACGTTGACACCAAGTGGTTCCAACCGAAACTCTCACCTCTAAGGGTAATATTACACTATCTACAAAGGTGTGTGATCATTGAGTCTCCTCCCGTAGGTGTCTCCAATTCTAAGGGCCGAGTCAACAGCTCTACCAAAATCTCAAGGTCTCGCACAAGACATGTGGAGAAGAAGGAATGATTGGAACCTGTGTTTATAAGTATGTAAGCTAAGCTATAGAAGACATATATTGTACCTTGAATCATACTTGGAGTCCTTGGGTCGAACGCCTCGACTGCATGCACTTGTCCCTGTCCCTATCCCTCAGCTCCTTGAGCCTAGTGCAAACCTCCTAGGGGTGGTGGTGGAAGTAGATCGAAGCGTCTTCAACAACCTACAGCTCTCCCTGCTCCTCTTCCACATTCTCCACCTGGTGGGTCTATCTGCTACACTCTACGCCTCTTCCTCAATGGTCCATCCACCGCCTCCCTGTCAGCAACTCGACGGGTCGGACAGTCTCTAGCGAGATGTCCCCTACCGTCACATGAGTAGCATCGCCTCTCCCTAGGATGACTAGATCTAGCCTGGGAGCCCTGGACTGTCGATACCCTATCTTGGGTCCTCTTGTAACATCTCCCATGTCCTGATCCATGTGCTTGATGTCAGCTACCTGTTGTTGAGGTCTCCGCACCTATTTGTCTACTGTTGACTGCCGTTAGCTATCTCTACTCCACCAAGAAGCTCTCGATTGCCAAGACCCACTTGATTACTCCAGCATAAGTTGAAATTAATAGAAGTACGACACTAGCTCAGATATTCTATTGTAAACCTCGCTTGAAGATCCGAGATCTGAAGTACTGATCCCTGACCATATCTATCGAGTACCTGGCGAGGTTGGTGAACCTCGATGAATAGTTATCCACTATAAAACTTCCCTACTGGAGCCAAAGAATCTCCTGGATGCACACTTATCTCAGAGTAACCAGAGAGAATTCATCCCTAAAGAGTCACTCAAATTCCATCTATGAAAGAGTCTCCTCGTCGTGAGTCTCTGTGGTCAGACTCCACCATCGTCCCGCTGAATCCTGAAGAAGGCCCGTTCCTAGGATCACCATCTGGTCCGCTTGTGTCCTCACTAGATTGAAAACTCTGGTCACCACCTCAAGCTAGTCCTCAGCCACCTGAGGGTCGAGCTCACCTTGGAACTTAAGGGGTCTCTTTCTCTGGAACTCATAGAGCATGCTCAGCCTACACCCCTCGTCTGTCGGTACTACAGGTACCATGAGCCGCTCCACTAGTGGTGGTATAGCACGTGCACCACTTATAGGTAACGCATAGGGAACTGGTCCCTGTATCGAAGACTCGTCGTTGAGGGGGTCATCCTTGTTATCGTGCTGCTGAATCCTAGTGGGTATGTGTCGCATAGGCATCCTGTAAAGAAAAAATATGTACCATGACCAATGAGTATATCTGGATAGCTGACACAAAGTACATGTAAAACAAAACTCATTCCTATATGATTCATGTACCATTATTTTACTTCCCTGCAACTGGTGTTTTCATGTACCGAGATAAAAATCAGGTTATCAAAGTCCTGGTGTATGGATACGTCGGCCGCCCGCACCAACACTAAAGTCTATGGCTTGAAATCCGAGCTTGAAACTTTTAACATTTTTGCCCCAAACTAATCTCACAGACTCTTGATCCTAAGTTAGAACCGACCCCCTTTGATACCCACTCTATCACGAACCGTCCTAGTGGGGCCCGTAATGCGACTCCCTAATCCCACATTCAATAGGCCAGGGGCTGATGAATAGCACCGAGTAGGCACATTACTAACATGGGAGCCATTGCCTAAGTACCTGTACACACACACACAACTCCAAGCCCACAAATGGTGAAATGTAAAAATACCACTAAGGAAAACAATGCATGCATACAACTAAACCCAACCAATAGAGTACAATGAAAGTAAAGTGAGGAAAGTAAAACTAGGCCAGAATACAAGCCCACCAAAAACAAGAGTCTGCAAACTACAAAGTCCAACCTGTAAGCACAAATAGGTATCGGGACTGCTGCTCTTAGCCGTAGGAACACATCGGCCTATAGGGAACTCATAAATCTCGATCTGGTACTGGTCCACCCTGGAATCCATCAAAAGGTCACTCTTCTGTACAAGACATGACACGTGCAGAAAAAGCCTGTGTAGGGGTGAGTATAACAATACTTAGTAGAGGACCCCAAAAACCACAAAGTAATACACAAAGTAAAGGTAAAGTCATCACTAAACAATATAAGTCTACTAAACATATAGCAAGAGAGGCACAATACAGATATACTCAAAACCCAAACCCGTATTCTAGAGACAAGTCACTCAACCACATACCACCCCTAGGGATTCAGTTTGAAGGTTCCAAGAAGCACTCGTCCGAGAGAACTCGATCCACGAGTCTGATAGCTCTGATGTTGTCCATCTGAGAGGTACTGTTCACTAGGAAGGACCACGAGAGATAGATAAACTCATTTCAGGAGAACACACTCTTGATTGGGGAAGGATCATGATACATAGATGAGGATCACTGCCAGGGCCTCGACAGATACCGCGACTCATCCAGATTCACCTGTTAAGTAGAGGATCGACGTTATGTAAGAATAGTCATGTTGATACTTGACTCTACCTAGGGTCAATAATGTATAGAGGATCTTTCTCTAGGCCTCTCATAGGGATACCTAACTCTATCTTGGAAAATCCTGCTAATGGGATCATACTCCAGTAAAGAGAAATGATACCTAATCTTTAGAGGAATGAGAAAAAGGGGCACTAACCCAAATGGAGACTATCCAAGGTACGGAGAGCAAGGTAACCAAGACATGTTCTAGAATATACACGACGTGTAAAATAGGTCACACACAGTGTCTCATGGCTCTGGGTATTGCTTGTGTGAAACGACCCAAGTCAGATGGAACATGCCATGTTGAAAGGTAAGTACACGGCGTGTAGGACAGACGATACACCGTGTCTGAGTAACTAGGGTTCCCTCCGTGTACGCATCCATGTGCCCGTACACGGATTCAACCCATGAGGGACATCCTAAGTAACCAGTACACGAGGTAACCTGTGTAACCGTCTTGGTCTGGTCATGTGGTGGAATACACGTCCGTATACTCAACCCCATGTCTGTGTATCTTCCGAGATACACACCGAGTCCTATGTAAGGACCCACACACCGTGTTCTTCAGAAAACATGTTGTGTCAGTGCTTCCCTTCACCCAGGACTCTAGATTCCATCGGGTGGGGTCCACACGCCATGTCTCCCTGGAGGCACACCGTGTTATTCATTGCGTGTAGTGTAAAAAACCTAGCTTCCATCATCAGTCCCACATGGCGTGTTCTTTGGGATACACGCCACGTGTTCCAGAATTTTCCAGATTCATGAAATAGCTTCGCCACGCCTTGGGGATGATCTAATCTTCATTCCGATGATTTTTTTGACATGAAAATCTAGATTCTAGGTCGCCTCGATGCTGAAAATCTATTTCTGTTGTTTTTGGGCTTCTGTTCATCCCCAAAAACAAGTTTTGATCCACCCATACGAAGAAAGTTCGAATAAGAATCCCCCACGATCTGAGCCGATTCGTCGTCCGCCATCATCGTCGCACCACCACTAGTTCGTCGTGATGCTAGATATCTTATTTGGGATAATTTCATTATGAAACGGAAGTGAAACGATCCGTTGTTCATAACCCCATGAAGAACGTGAAGAACGCGGGGTTAGAAGGAGGAAGAAATCAATAACCTAGAGAGGAATGCACGTCCGCCATCGTTCATCATGGAATCAATTCACTTCCATTAGAAGGATTAAACCGGTGAATCAAAATATAATCCAAAAATTATCACAAATCAATTTCCTAAATCAAACCCCAAAGAAACAAAAAATCAACACCCACTCACAAGAACACACATTCCACAGGTCAACCTATTTGTGGGTTGGTCCGCGTTCGTTGTTAAATTGAAGAACAGGGAAAAAAAGAATTGAAATAAAAACCACTACCTCAATTTGATTAAAGAACGATCATTGTGTCGCATTCGTTCTCGAGGTTCGTTGAATAAGATATGCATTTATTGATCATGTACTCATCGTTCGTTGTCGAGAGTTACCTCCAAGGCTCCAAGAATTCTCCAGGGTTCCTCTCAATTTTTTTGTCAATGACCAACATTCGATTAACCCATTAAAAGGAGGGAATACATTTTAGCATTCCATCATGTTGCGACATTAATGAGTCAGCGTTGCTGTTTCTAAGTCATTATGGTGTGACATTAAATATCAAAACAACTGCCCCATCGTTGGGCTGCATTGAATGTTTCCAAATAAAATAAGATAAACTTTTTGAATTATTTTATTTTATTTTATTTTATTTTACTAAAAACATCTAAAAATTAACTTTTTTCCCTTGACCTGTACCAGTCGAGGTTAGGTCCGTTATTAGGTAAAGTCGTCGTTCCAGATGCAACGATGCCCTCAAATTTTTAATCAGGGCATCCATTTGGAAACTACCACAACCGCGCACACTCACCAACTCACTTAACTTAAAAAAGTTAAAACCACCATTCTGGGCTCACTGGGCCTCGGAATGATGTTCCTTCACCGCACTTGGTAATAATTCCATATAATATTTTAAAATAATAAATGGAAAAATACAAGAAATTACACAGTGGGCTGCCACTCCACTAGACTCTATTAGAAGCAATCGTTGCACCTTCTTCCAGAGCCGCTGCCTCACTAAAAACGCTGCCGGAGCTTCCACAAACCACCGAAAGCACATCGGTGGTCAAAAAAACGCAACGAGGACAGACCCAAGATCCCTGGATCCTGATCTACACAAATCTAGTGACAAAATGAGATTAAGGAAGCAAAAACTAGGGGATCTAGATTAAAACTAAAAACCGCCAAGGGCGAAACATCGAAGCTTCAAGTCCAGATCTGCACTTCAAAGCTATTGTTTCATGACCAGGGTGCGATCGCTGTCAATATCGGAGTCTGATAACACCTCGTTTTGTCGATTTGTCTAGTTCGTCACCTATGAGGGAGAGGGAGGGGATTCTTGTGTTCACAAATTGGTAAGTAGGGGAGTGGGAGAGGATTTGTTTTATTTTTAATAAAATAATATCCTCTCAACACTTCGGTACACCCCAACCGAACACCCAATGCTGTCTAAACTTATATTGCACCTAGGGTAAACATGATGTTCCAAAATCAACTACGGTCTCAAAAATTATATCTGAGACTTTGTTGAGGAGTTATTTGACCTGGTATCCAAAATAATTTGATTTAATTTATTTACTAAAACTCTCTCGATAACATTTTACATAGAAGGCCTGTGTCCACAAAACCCATACCCCGCCTAGGGTAGAAGGAATGCTCCGGATTCAACTGTGGCATCAGTTTTCGAATCTGATATACTACTTTAAAGATAACCCTTTTCATTTACATGCATAGTATAAAAATACTTAATATTTTTATAAAATTAATTTCAGGAACACTAAGCCTCGGTATTTCACGTTGTCTCTATTCCTAGCTCTGGAAATATTCTTAGGAATATTCAAAAGTCTAATAGAGAAAAACTTGAGTTGCTACATCCTCCCCACCTTAAGTCTTTTCATCCTCAAAAAGAAAAAGCATAGTAACATATGAGAAGACCTGATCTCTCCACTAGGACTCCCATTCCAGCAAGCTCACAAGAGGTTCCTGTGTTGTAACTAACACACACCAAGAAGAAACACAACACCAAAAATGAAATAGAGGGTTGAAAAACCTTAGAGGCAGTCAAATGCCTTAGATAACACTCTTAACCCTCAATGAGATCCAATCAATCACAAGACCTCATCGCTGAACAACCAGGGCCACCCTTGTTGGGATACAACCACCCAGAACGAGCCCCAACCAAAATCAACCAGCTCTAAATGGTTTGTTCTAACACCAACACGATGCTAAGGAAAATAATACCTGAACACCCTATCTCACCACATGACTGATGCTAACAGAAAACCTCATAAGGCTGACAGACTCCCCACCTTAAAGAAAATCCACACCCAATGGACATCCTATCATGTAAAACCTCACAAAAAAAACCTCAAAACCTCATGATAAACATCTCTACCACAATAACAACAAACAGGGTTTCCTAAGTGTACAAAATGGGTATTACAATCCCTAACGAAACCACTTCCAACGCACATAACCAACCTCAAACTCACAGATCGAAGGAACTCATCCACCACACCTCGAACTATCCACTTTTGGCAGCACTGAACTACCCGCATAGTTTGGTATCACACCTCATTGACACATCTTAGTGGGGGAAGTGTACATCCTTCATATGAATTCAAAGCCACAACGAACTACACCACAACCTCCTTAAGCGTCCTGCATACAAGATGATGCTAAACACGCAAGGGAACTAACGAACAATAAAGGCTTTCCCAGATTCTCACACTGGGTCTTACCAGGACCTCCGGCTACCAACATGCTTCCAAGCCTCATGCACACAAGTCCAAGGGACTCAACCACTGTACCTCAATACTGCCTGCTTTGGGCATCACTAACTCACCCGCACAGTTTTCATCATGTCAAAAAAATGAGTCTCGGTGGGGGGAAGGATCCCTCTTCCTCGTATAGTCAAAGCTATGTCGAAAAACACTAACACACGGTCTTATTGATTCCCCAAACAAACCTCGACCAAGAAACAGAAAGAAAAGAGTACCGCCCGACAATGTATATAAATCCTAATGCAGAAAGTAGAAAGGACATAGAGTGTGGCTCCATTCATCTGCTACTTGATAGGTGGTGGATCCACCAACTATATAACCAAAAGAGAACCTACCTCATGAACATGCCCCTAGAAGGTGACCTCATCACTCATTGGTTCATACACCAAAACCATTTGTGGAACCCTCAAAGTCTGACATTGTGAAACATCTTAAAAAAATCCAAGGCACATCATGGTCAAATAGTATATCTGGGGAGCTGACTCAAGAAGGATATGAAAAACAAAAAACCCAGTCCAATATGATGAATGTAGTATTATTACCCTATAAATAGTGTCATAATGTATAAAGTATAATGGTAGGTTATCAAAGTCATGGGGTCTGAATATGCTAGCCTCCTGTACTAACACTGGAGTCCCTGACTTGAAAGCTGAACTTGAAACATCCTAACACTGACGCTATGCAATCCAAACCAAGCTCATAGCTAAGAAAACTATAATTTGAGGTCCCAAAGGTGGAACATCCTCTAATAACACTCTGTCACAACCCAACCCAATGGGGATCAAGCTGCAAATCCCCAAGACCGCCTCCAATAGGCTAGGGGCTCACGACTAACATCGAGTAGGTTATCACACACATGGGAGGCCTTATCATAAGGTACTTGTACACATGAACCCACATAAACCTCCATGAAACAAAGAAGAGATATATAAAAACTACAAATAAATGCATGCATACAACTATCCCAAACCAGAGTACAACAAAAGTAAAAAAATGGAAAATATAGGTCCCACCAAAAAAAAAACTACAAAAGCGTACAACCTGCTCAGATGGAGGGGATCGATGTCAAAAGCACTCGCCAGAAAACTCCTTGGACCAGATCTAGTAAACACCATGGTCAGTCAAGCTCACTAAGATCTTCCTGCTCTGGGTCCTCCTGGGTCTATGTCGAAAGGAATGTGGTCTGCACAAGACATAAGACATGTGTGGGAAAATCTCGTGAAAGGGTGAGTATAAAGATACTCTGTAGGCACCCCAAAACCCCAAAAGAAAAAGATAAATTGAAAGGAATTAGTCCGCTCATCCCAACTAGAGGGAACCTAGATGAGAGAGAAAATATATCTCGATACAATCCTCTGCTTAATATGACTAGTCATCTCAAAACACTGGGTGTGTCAATGAAGAAGTGACAACACTGCAAGGGAAACCCAAAAATCACTCAGATATACTCATCTCAAGCACCAAGTCTCAGGAGGTTCTGACCTCATCACCAGTGATAGGCTCAATTTGATACTTTTTTGGTAACAATGCACTAAGCCCAACATAAGTTCCTAGCACCAGAGGTCCTGCCAGTGATGACCTGTGCCCTGTGCAAAGTTGAAACTACTGACGTGGAGAGTCTCGCGCCTCGCCACTGCCCCATAGTTGAGGGAGTACTAACTCCTAAAACAACATGTGAAACCTTATTTTCTTCTATATGGAGGGGTAAGAACCTCATACCATCGACGAAGCACTAACTTAGAGCCAGGAATCACACATAACAAGTGGAGGGTCCCGCTTCCCACTGCCAACTCGAACACAGGGGAGCACTACTCCATAGGAGTGAACCTGCACCCTAATATGATAGAAGAGTACCACCCTGTGACACATGAGACCACAACCTAACATGGTAGGGGAGAACCATTATAAAAAACTTGATCCTACACCCATGGTAGGGGAGAAACACCACGAGAGACATGGGCCCGCACCCGCGACAGGGGAGCACCATTCTATGAAATGTGATCCTGCACCCACGATAGGGGAGAACCACTACAAGGATATAGGATATGATCCCTGACACAATAGTGGAGTACTGACCCTACCTTCCAATGAGATTGGAGAGCCTGCACCTTGACACGATAGTTGAGCAGTCCAACTGCACGAACGCCATGGGGAACCCGCACCCTAATCCATTAGGGGAGTAACAACCACAGAAGAAACAACCCAAAGGAAACAGTACCATTACCATGACGTATGGAGTCCCGAAAGATGTAATGAAGGACACCATTGCACTGTATTCTAAAAAAACAATCAGGATAGGCTATTTAATTTCCCAAAATAGACACCTAGTGAAAAAGTCACATTTCATCACAAATGCCAAAACTGAGCCTCATGGGGCCCATGCATTGATTTTGGTTTAACTGCTAAAAATAAGTCTTGAAATGTTCAAACTAAACTTAGGGTCGCAACACCACTGACGACATGCCAATAAGACATAGAACACATGAGATACGTCTGATACAATATTCACCAGAATAATAATAATAATAATAATATTAAAATTAGACATTTTGTGTCACAAAGCCTTGAGCCCAAGACATAAAGTCCTAAAAATGTTCATAAAAGACTTTCCTTGATGATAAGAACATGTGGACGTAAACGAGATGCAAATCGGACATCCGATTTGAGTGATACGGGGGGTTTAAAACACCCTCGGTCTGTTTTGGCCCAAAATAGCTGGACCGACCTACTCTGGCTAGTCCGCTTCACTCGGACCAACCCAGCTCACTGGGTTACGGTGGATGTGGCCTAGTTACGGTCTTTAGCCTCTATGCATCCAACACACCCAGCGCGCTGCAGCCGCAACCCTCTTCGGCTGCTACCGCCTCCACCTGGTCGTGCCACCCCACGCCCAAGCTCTACCCTGCACTCCTGGTGAGCCTCCGTGCCACCACCCTCCACTAGAAGACTTCATGTCACCTTCCTTCAGAGCCACAACCTCACTAGAAATTCTGCTAGATCTTCTTTGGACCACTAGAATCACCTCGGTGGTCGGAAAAACATAACGAGGAAAGATCTAGGTTCCCCGGATCCCGATCTACATAAATCTGGTAACAAAATGAACAAAAACGAAGCAAAAACTAGGGGATCAGGATTAAAACTCGAGACTTCCTACCTTAGTACAAAACATTGAAGCTTCAAGGCTAGATCCACACTCCAAAGCTGCTGCTACATGATCCGAGAGTGATCTTCATAAAGATTGGAGTCCGACGGCACCTCATTTCGTTGATTTGGATGGTTCATCACCAATGAGGGAGAGGGAGGGGCTGCCTGCATGCACCAATGGGGAATAAGGGGAGGGGGGGGGGAGGATTTGTTTTATTTTTAATAAAATAATATCCTCTTAACACCCTGGTACACCCCGACCCAACACCCGACACCGTCTAAACTTATATTTCACCCAGGGTAAACACGACATTCCAGAATCAACAGTAGTCTCAAAAATTAGACCCGAGACTCCGTTCAGGAGTTATTCAATCCAGTGTCCAAAATAAATAAATTTAATTTATTTACAAAAACACCCTCGATAACTTTTTCCACAGAAGGTTTTCCCCCACAAAACCTATAGCCCGCCTAGGGTAAACAACACACTCTAAACTCAACTGTGGCCTCAATTTTCTGGTATGACCTACCGTTTGAAAGATAACCCATTTCTACCATGTGCATAGTATAAAAATACATAATATTTTTATTAAATTAATTCTAGGAACACTGGACCTTGTAATTTCACGCTGTCTTAACGTCCAACTCTGGAAATATTCTTAAGAATATTCTAAAGCCTGACATGAAAAAACTTGAGTCACTACATCCAATTCATATGTTACCATAGTTGTAAGAGATTTCATCTCAATCTCTTTTTATTAAGGAATTTCTTGATGATATGAACCTTTATTCTTTTATAAGGTGTATATACAACCTATTTGACATTCTATATCCATATTTTATCTATAATCATATTATTTAATGTTTTATTAAATGTTAATCTTTCATGAATATTATGATTTAAATCTTCAAAGTGGTATGAGACACTTTGAATGTTTAAAGATTTAATTTTCAAATATTTTTATCCATGTCAATATTATTGATGTTATTTTACATATTTATTTATATGGATATAAATAGATTATAAAGGACATTTTATGTCTAATTTTAATTTCATTAATTTTTTTTCAAAAGGGATCCTTTTACGTATCTTAAAAGGAACATTCTAACAAACAACAAATGAAATGTCCTATTTTTAATATATGATGATAATGACCTTTCATGTCATCATGGATTTTATTTTATTTTCTATATTCCTTTGAAATAATACATATTTTCTTAAATGAAAAACCCTATTTCATTTTATTTGGTTACTTTGGTATTAAAGATGGATTTTTAAAGAAAAGGGTGTTTGGGTATTGAAAATGGTTTCTCAAAAGAAAAGGGTATTTTTATCTGAATGTGTTTTTTAATATTATTTTTAAAATAGGTTTTCAAAGGGTTTTATAATGAGAATATTTTTCACTTAATATGATACTTGAGAATTATATGAAATGGGTGAGCCCGATACAACTTATACGAAGGGTTGGTCCCAATTATAGCTCACGAGTGAGCTCAATATAGGTTATATAAAGGGTTGAGCCCCGTTATAGCTCATGAGAAACGAATGTGCCTAATATAGCTTATATAAAGGGTTTAGCCCCATCATAGCTCACGGTTGAGCCCAATATAGCTTATACGAAGGGTTATTCCCATTATAGATCTCCAATGCATTGGGTAATTATAATATTGGAAGTTGGTCATATGGATATTCCAATTGAAAGGGTTTTGTAAGGGTTTTATGAATATGATTCTCTAAGTCACCTAAAGTAGTTTTAATTTATTTATATGGGGTTTAATGATTATATTTTAGAAAAATGTGTGTTTTTAATCATGTGATTTTTTATTTCACATTCTTAAAGAAATATAAAGATAAAATTAAACATTATATGATGTTTCATGATTTTACGAAACTAATGGTTTCTTTTCCTTTTTATATCCATTACTGATCTTTTTTTCTCATAAAAAGTTTTAAAAATGTTTTCATAGGGTTTAAAAATGGGTAAGGGAAAGGAATAATTCAATTCGAAATTCATGGATATTTCCATGAAAATAATTCATGCTTTAATTTAAAAGTTTTATATTATGGAAAAAATGGATACTGGTAGGAAGTGTCCACTATGTATTTTATGGTTTTTTATGTACATGTTATGGACTATTTCGTTAAAACTCTAAACCCAAAAAGATCCTCAATGTAAAACTCAATATTATGTAATGTTTATGGATGAGTCCTTATAATAGGTGAGTTATTCTAGATTCTCAGTAGAATCCAACTATAAAATTTGATTATAAAAAAGTAGTAAAATCATTCTATAACCTCTATATTGATTTTTTTTGTTTTAATCACCTACCCCTAAGAACCGGGGAGGTCCCTTTGTTTTAATAACACTCTAATTCGTGTGTTGTACATGTATTCATATCATGGACACTACAATACACCTCTATATAAAATAAAGTATTATTTATCATAGAATTAATAAAATCGTACCTTGAATAGTATATGTTCCCACCTATCATCGAACTACTCTAAAAATTATTAGATCTAAAAATTTGGTGATGCATTTTTAACCCCTTTACACCCTCCCATGGGTTCATCACTATTATATATTCTCTTTATCCATAAACATATGTGATTATTTCATTTTATTAGATTCCCCTACACTAGTCATTTGACATCAAAAAATCAATAACATTTCTTTTAAATGAGTCATCACTGAACATTCATGAAAAGTTCATTATGTATTAATGAAATAAGACTTTAAATGAAACTTCCCACTATATTGAAATCATATAAATTCAAACAAACACTTAAAAGAACATGAATTATTATGTGAATATTTCATTCAAAAATCCTCCTACTTCCACTTATGACCATGAAAACCACTCATTCATCCACCTATTTAAGGATGGAAAACATTTTCATTGTGAATATTTTCCATATCTACTTATAGAGATGTTACCTTATATAATACCAACAAATAAGTTACTAATTTTATTAAGATTATCCTTGATCATATATTTAGTCACAATCACATCAAAAACCTGTATTCATTTAGGTTTTTTTCATCAATCCAATTTTATACCAACCATTATTCTAAATGTCGATGCATACTACATCATAAATATAATAACTTACTCATATTATAGATATAACCTAGATTTAGGAAACTATAACTCCTCAATAAAATATTGGTCAATAAAGATCTTCAAGAAACACTGCATGTTAATACCCTTATGTAATAATGCTTACATCATAGTCTACCACTATTTACCATTTATTCCATTAAGATAATAAAATTAAAACTAAAATATAAAAAAACAAAATATATAGTTGATCATCACAAAAAATTCATCTTCCTGTTCTTGAAAAACATCTCATCTAAATAGTGGTGGATTATTTTTATGAAAATCTTTGTCCAGATCCACTTCTCTTTGGTTATATTAGTTTTATGCCCTAACAATTAACTGTATGTCTTGTATAAAAGGTTTCAATACTAAGAATATTTACTTGTATTAACATTAAATCATGGGATAATAATCACGAAGTTGTTTTTTATCTACAGGAATCAACATTGCATCAATTAGATTCTCACATTGCCAGGTATGATGGAAAACAATGGGTAATGTTGTCTACTTTTATTAAAATGATTTATCTCCCATAAATGGTCAAAAATGAGTAAATGAATTCTGATTGATGTGAAAATTTAAAATAATATTTCTCAAATCATTTTTGATCTGTTGGAATCAATCGAGAATCAATATGATGCCTGAATTGGTCAGTATGAATTAAGGTATGATATGAAATTATTATAATTTTTTCATTAATGGTAAAATCATGTATATAGGGGTCAAAACGGAACAAAAAACTTTTATTAACATGAAATATTAGGACAATTATATTTAAGTAATTTAAAATATTTAGGAAGCATCAATACATGGTTCAGATACCTAAATTTCTTGGTATGATCAAAAGTGGTGATTGTCCATCAGATTTAGAGTTGAGTAAAACATCACATAAAAGTGGACAATACCAGGAAAACACATCTGGATTGACATGAAATCATGGGATAATAATCAAAGATCCATTTTTATCTATAGGAATCAACACCACATCCATCGAATTCTTAGGTGGCCCGATATCATGGAAAATGGAAAATAACGATGTTTCATGTTATTAAAATGACATACCTCCCATCATGGGGTCAAAAATGAGAAAATGAATTTTTATTGATGGGAAAATCTAGGAGAAAATTCCTTAAATTATATGTGATTTATTTTAATTTTCCACGCATCAATCTAATCCCAAGATTGGTTTGTAGAATTAAAAGTTCATTTTCATATTTATTGTCATTTTTGTAATAATGGGAAAATAATGTGCGTAGGGGTCAAAACCAAACAAAAAATATCCAATTTAACTTAAATATTAGTAAAATGATCTTTATTTCATTTAAAATATTTAGAAAAAATTAGCATTTTGATCGGATAACTGAATTTATCAGTATGATCAAAATTGGTGTTTGTCCCTCAGATTTGGAGTGAAGTGACAAATCATGTAAAAGGGTTCAATACTAATAAAACAAACTTTTATTGACATGAAATCAAAATACATTGATCACCAATCCATTATTGATATGTAGTAATGAACACTGCATCCATCGGATGGTCATGTCGCTCAATATGATGGAAAACAACAAATAACCTTTTCTAGTGTTATTAAAATGACATATCTCCCATCAGGGGAACAAAAATGAGAAAATGAATTTTTATTGATGTAAAAATATAGGAGAACATTTCTTGAACCATATATGATCTATTGGATTCAAACTCTCATTAATCTGATACCTGGATTGGTTGGTACAATTAAAAATTCATTTTCACATTAATTACCATTTTTGTAATAATGGGAAAATAATGTCAACAGGTAAAAATTGATCAAAAAAGTTCTGATTGACATGAAATATTAGGAAAATGATCTTTATGTCATTTAAATTTTATAGGAATAATCCAAACATGGATTTAATATCGTAATTTCTTAGTACGATCAAATGTGATGTTTGTCCCTCAAATTTGGAGTTTAGTGACAAATCACATAAAAGGGGAAAATAGCAAGAAAATGAAATTGGATTTATATGTAATCATGGGAGAATGATCATCAAACCATTTTTGATATTTAAAAATCAACACTAAATCCATTAGATTCTCATGTCACCCGGTATAATGGAAAATGATGGGTAACATTGTCTAGTGTTATTAAAATAACATATCTCCCTTCAGGGGGTCAAAAACCAGAAAATTATTTTTGACAAATGTGAAAATCTAGGAGAACATTCATCAATTTATATACAATCTATTAGAATTAAATGTGTGTCAAACTGATGCTCAAATTGATCGGTATATGGTAAACTTGGTTTTCAACCTTTAGTAGTCACTACTTAATACCATAAATAGACATTTCTGGTTACCCTTGCATCATTTTTGTATTTATGATGCTTTCTATTCATAAAAATATATAAACTATTTTGATTATATATATATATATATAAACTGAATAAATTTTATTAATGTTAAATATATTAATTTTTATTTTCTTGTTTATTTGTTATTTTTATGTTATCAATAGGTTGATTGAGACAAAAGATCAAAAGGATCTATAGCTATTTGGGTCACTAGTTTTGTCTGTATATAATTATTTTATTATTTTTTTGGGTGGATGATTTTTTTGTTCATATTTGGCTGCTATAAAACTATATTTTTTTTAAAAAAATCATTCAGCATAGCGACTACCTATAAAGGTCTCTAATACTTTTACTTTTGGGGATAATTAGTCACCACATATGAAGGATAACATATATTTATATTTTGAAACCAATTTTGGATGTCACTAATTCTCTTCCCAGCGACCACCAATGTGGTTATCTAGGGAGTGCCTATAGTGACCATCGTTGGTGGTTTCTATTTCCCTTTAGCAATGAGTTAATTGTGACCACCAAAAGTGGTCGGATGGTAGTCGCTAAAGGCTATTAGTGACCAAATTTAGTGGTCTCTAATAGAAAAATTTCTAGTAGTAATTATATCATTCTATGAGATTACTAAATTCATCAAAAAACTTAGACTTGATTATACAAAGATACATTCACACCCTAATGATTGCATGCTTTACTGGGGAGAAGAGTTTGATAATGAAAAATTATTAAGAAGCCATACAAACAGATGGAAGGCAATGAAAAAATGAGAATATAAATCAATGAAACCCGAGGAAGAAACAAAAGAATAAAAATTCTACAAAGGTATTGCATTACTTTCCTCTGAAACCACAATTGAAAATATTATTCATGTTCTCTAAGATGTCATACGACATGAAGTGGAATGCTCTAGATAATAACAATAGCTTTATGATACATCTAAAAGATTCAACATCATGTAATAGTCTTGATTCATTATATCCATATTTTTCTTCGGATCCTAGGAATGTATGTTTAGGATTGTCTTCTGATGGTTTTAACCATCTTGGTACCTTAAGTACCAATTATATCATTTGTTCAGTTGTTTTTATCCCTTACAATATACCTCTATGGATGTGTATGAAGAAGAATTATTTCATTATTTTGAGGATTATTCCTAGAAAGAAAATTCCAAGAAATAACATTGATGTATACCTTTAACCTCTAATAAAAAAATTGTGAGAATTATGGGATGATGGTGTAGAAACATATGATGCTTAAATGAGAAAAATATTCAAAATTCATGATATTTTAATGTGGATAATTAGATACTTTCCTGAACTAGGAAATTTATTCAGTTGGAACACTCATATTGGTTTAGCCTGTCCAGTTTTTAATTTTGTTTTGAACCTCAATGACTACCTCATATAATAAAATGGTGTTTTATGTTCCATCGTCAATGTCTTGATGCTTCACATAAATTTAGGTTTAACAAGACACAATTCAATGGAGATATTGAATTTATAAATCCACTAAAGGTGTTATTTGATTCAGAAATCTTGGGTTAATTAATAAATGTCACTGGAGAATTAGGAAAATGTAATCAGTTTAAATTAAGGGGAAAAGGGTATGAGATATAGTATTTGAAGAAGCTGGAATACAAAAATGGAAGAAAAAGAGTATATTTTTTAAACTTCCATTTTCGAAGATTAATTTGATACGTCATAATATTGACATAATACATATTGAGAACAACGTCCATGACAATGTAATTTTTTCATTGCTTAATGAGAAGGGTAAATTGAAGGATCACCTTAATGATAGTAAGGATTTGGATTAAATGAATATAAAGCATGGTTTGTGGGAAAATGAGAATGTAAAGTACCCTTTGGCTATTTTTACATTAAAAAATAATGAGAAAGACGTATTTCTTCCAACTTTAAAGATATAAAATTACCATATGGATATTCAAGTAACATATAAAAGTACACTGACTTAAAATATTGAAAGTTATTTGGATTGAAAATTCATTACTCATATATTTTGATGGAGTAGTTGTTTATATTGGCATTGCATAACACATTACCTGAAAAAGTAATTATGGTTCTATTTTATTTTTGTATGTTTTTTAGAGAGATTTGTGGAAAAAATATAAATCTAAATAATCTTTATAAACATAAAGAAAGAATTTTCTTGACACTTTTTCATTTAGAGATATTATTTTCCCCGTTATTCTTCACAGTCATGATTCATTTGACCGTTCATTTAGTTAAAGATTCTAAATGTGGTGGACTGGCACACTATTGATGGATGTATCAAATTTTGAGGTATGTTAATTTTATTTTTATTTTCCTTGGTGAATTAAATTTTACCAAATCACTGTGTAATTTTTTTAATATGTTTCTTATTTTTTTTCTTCAGGTACTCAGGTCATTAGAATCATTTGTGAGGAATAATTCTCAACTATAAGGCTCTATTGATAACGGTTACATAGCCAAAGAGTGATTGACCTTTTTTCTAGATATTTGGATGGGATTGAGACTAGATTTAATCGTGTTGGATGTGTTGAAAACATCTCCACTAATTATAATTCTCAAAACTAGTCATCAGTATTTCCAACTACCATATGACCAATTGGAAAGGGGTAAAATTTTAAACTGACTGAATTAGAGTTTCTACAAGGACATATATATGTTCTACTCAATAGTCTTATTTTAGATCAATTTATTGAATAATTGTGATTGAAAACAAAGAGGCAACTAAGGGGTTATGCTCAAAATTCGCTAGAATTAACAAATTTTATTAATAAGGTGATTTTCAAATGGTTTACCCATCCTATAATTATATAATAATATTCATATTATTGGCATGTAATTATTTTTTCTATGTTACAATTAACAATTTATATCTTTTTTTCTAGATAATTAATGTTTAAATCGAGCTAAAATATCAAATGATTTAAAGTTTTATGGATCAAGGTACTCTAAAGGAGGCTAAGAGATTCAATGCTTACAATATTAACGACTTCATATTTTATAAAATTTATCGTGAAAGAGATTTGAAAAAAATAGTGGTGTATTTAAACTTTTAGAGGTGGGATACTATGGAAAACTGAGTGATATAATTGAATTAAACTATCATGGTCAATTTTTAGTTGTCTTATTCAAATGAAAGGGGGTCAAAATTGATAGGGGTATATTGAAAGATTAGTTACATTTTAATTCTTTCAACTTCTCTATCTTGATCCTTAATAGTGAGCATGTAGAGCATGATCCATTTATCTTAGCTTCACAAGCGAAGATGAATTATTATGTGGATGAAAAAAATACATAAAGGTTGGAGTGTTTTTGTACACTTAAAGTAGAGAGACTTATATGATATGAGTGATGAAGATCAATTGGTACTTTGTGACAGTGGACCTCATCAACCATAAAAAATTGAATAGTTTTTCCTAACAATATCAAAACAATAGAACTTGAAAGAGAGGGTGAAAATGAAACACTTGTCATAAAGGAGGTTGATAACAATGAATACAATGAAGATGTAGATAATTTAATGTATAAATTGGTAATGAAAATATATTAAAATTTCTCATTGATAAGTGTTTCATACATATATATATATTGTTCTATTTTATCTTTTTTTGTATTTTTTTTAGTTTTTCATTTTTTATACATTTAATACATCCAAAAAATTTCAATTGTAGGAATGTAGAGAATAAAAAAACATCATGATTTTAGTCGATCAGCATCTCGAAGCACGCCACCACTACTATCATCTTTAATGGATCTGAGTGATTCTATTGTACTTGAGACTACTAGTGAGGCAACCATTTCCCCAGATTTTATTAGTATCCCACCATCTAATTCACCTACGATGATGGAGTAGTTGGTCACCCTTCAATCTAGGGGGTATTAGAGAGTCACCATTAGTGGTATGTATTTAATTATATAAAAAACTATATATTTTATTAATTATTTAATGAATAAAACATACAGAGATAAAAATATAAGATATATATATATGAACATAGAAGATGTTTGGGACCTGAAGGAATTCAAGATTATTGTTCCATTTGATAAGTTAGGGGTGCCTACCGGTGATGCTTCCATAATATATGGGCTGATTCTTGGGTATCTTTCTAGAGATATGGCGATCTTTCCCAATAATTATAAATATTAGAGGCCTATTCCTGTAGCTTGAAAAAATGGGGTATTTTATACTAAAGTAAAGATAATATTAATTTAATACTTATTGATAACTAATTTAAAATACATGAGTAAAATTTTGAAATACATATAAATTGTTATGTTTTTTATTTCTAGATGTTTTTTCATTTTGATGTCCTTGACTCTATATTACACCCCTGGACTTTGAAAAATTTGGTCAAGAAATAGGGAGACTTTAAATGAATATTATGCAATGCATTTAAATAACACATCTCTGAGCTTATGACAGATATGCGAGAAAGTTCCTAAAGGAATTTCTTGTGAGTAATATAATTTGTTTGTTGATATTTATAGAGATGCATATCATGTGGTAATTGAATATTTTATAGTATCTTAATAACATAAACACAATAGAATTATAATTTTTATTAATGTTTCTATTTTTGTAGGAATTATTTAAAAAAATACTATGAATCATGAGAAACAAGTCATTCCTCTTATCATTGGGTCTCATAGTTTTTCGAGAATTTTTTTTGGTTTGTATTTTATTTACTATTATTTATATAATTTTATTATAATTCAAGGTTTGTTATAACTTTTTTTATATTTTTTTTATAAATTCTAATGAATTAGGTCACTCTTTTGGTCGACTAGAGATGTGGTTTAAAGTGAATAGAAACCTAGTGGCATATTTATAAATAACCCTACCCAAGATGTTGGATTAAGTACTTTTCATTAATATTTCATGTTATTTAATTACTATAAAAATATAATATTGAAAGAATATATTATAAAAAACAATATTTAAACCCAATTAAATGTGATCAACTACATGTATCAAACAATGTCAATTTGGAATCGCTTGATACATCTAGATAGCCCCAATTAATTGGGATTAAGGATTTTTTTATTATAATATATTTTGAATTATTATGTTTTTACAGTAATTAAATAATAATAAATAGTAATGAAAAATTTATTAATTAGATAATATTATGAAGTTTAGAAATTTTGAAAAAATCATTGTTAATAATTTTGTATTAATAGGTTAAAATTCCAGAATTATGGGATGAAAACCCTTCACAATAAATATTGAATTCCTAGAACGATGTCATTGAAATAGTTTTAGGGAAGGAGCATCCCAGATGTGTATGAGGGATGGGTTCTGGTCCTACTCCATCAGCTATCATTTTTAGGGAATCATAATCAGTTACTACTACACCTAGTGGGGGTTCGATTAGTGTCATTGATTGGGAATCACAAAGAGAAATTGAAAGTTTGAAAGAAAACAAATAAAATAACAAGAATCTTATAAGAAAATACAAGATTAGTGGCTATAAAAAATAAAAAATGATTTATTTTCTATATTTCAGTGGATGACTCGAATGGTCCTTGAGGAAATTTACAGCCTTATAGATAATCTTATCGAGGTAAATTCTATATTCTATAGATCATTCAAACATTTGAAAAGAACATATGAAATTTCCATAAATAAAACTAAAATGATACTTTTATATTTAAAACACAAAATTCAACTCATACCAAACACATATTATTCCTTATTGATGTTTGGTTAATTCATACATTTCAAAAAAGAATTATAGATCATTATCCTTAAGTTGGAAAAAAATATAAGCTCATTTTCTTGATTTTGACTCAGTAAATTGTTTGTAATGGTACCAAAGCTTTAAAAACGTTTTTTAGTGAGTTGAAACCAAGAAAACTAAATAATATTGACCTAAAATCAATGGAAAATAACCATCAGTTTAATTTTGAAATGTAGGAACTGACGGTACATCATTTCGAGTCACGGTTTGTCTGATATTCCCATAAACACGTTTTTAGCGTTTTAAAACACTAAACCATGTGTGTAATGGTCCAAACCATATAAAAACACCTAATATTGATGTTAAATTATGGGGAAAACACCTTGGAGTTATTTTCTATGTGTATGCATAGAAAAAATGTCAATCTTACATGCGGTGTGGTCGGAGTGACTCGATAATCAATTTTTAAACGTACCAAATCCTTTAAAAATGTGTGTGTGTGGGGGGGGGACTAGGAAAATGATGTCATATTTCCATGAAATCATAGTAAAATGACCATAGACTTATTTTTTTTGAATTGTATAAACTTACTACAAGTCATTCGAAGTTACGCTTTTCTCGGGATGCCCTTAAATTCTTTTTTAGTGTTTAAAACACTAAAACATGCATGTTGTTAGAGTTTGTACCCTAGAACCAACTTATTTTTACTTTATGATAAACTTATATTCATGTTTTTGAATATTAATAAATTCCTTATATCATCATGATTTTTCTTTTGTGTAACATAACATGTGATAATGTCCCAAGAGCAGCTGTCGCACTAAAAAGGTCATAGAAGTTCCCCGCTATGATGAGAACCTAGAAGTGACATGACACTATTCTTGAATAAATGTTTTATGGATGGATTATATAATTTTAAGGGAAAAATATGATACAGGCTATCAAGGGTGGTTACTCATAGTACTTTGAGGAATCTTCTCATAGTGTACGCCCTGGTAATATCCAGTAGGATATTATGAGAATGAGACCCGACAGTAGGAAATCCATATTATAAGTATCATTATATGTTACTATCTACGGATGTGTGTAATGACCCTTATACTTTAAGATTATTATTAATGGATATTATGAGTGGCACAATTTGATGTATTGGAAAAAACTGTGACAACATATGCTCGTGATGAGGTAGGATATGTTGGGTGCGTCACGATTAATATTGTATTAATCAATAATGCGAGAAAAGATTTATCCCTTATGTTCATTAATGGAAGTAAATATCTCAGGCCATTTGATGGAAATTATATAGACTAAATAAATCCATGACCATGGTGTTCTCTAAGAAAGTTCTATTTCTAAAAAGTCAAATAATGAGTTATCGAACATATAGGTTGATGACACTGGAATGCAACTTGCTTAATTGAAGATATTGTGATAAAGGGATTATATTACACATCAAGAATTTTTATGAGGTGACATGACATTGAGACATTAACTTCTTTCTCTATGAGTTCCTTGGCATGTTATTAGATGTTATCCTTGGACTTTAGGCAGGCTCTCCTAATGCCACTGAGAAAGAGGCCTAGAGGGTAACACACTAAGTGTATCTAGAATCTCATTTAAATAATTTATTATTTAATAATTTAAATAAATATTATTCCCAGTTGTGGTTTAATAATTATTTATATATTCACGATCGCATATTATTTATTTATCAGTGAATAATGTAGTTAGATTTATTTATTTATTTAATAAATAAATAGTCTTTATTCAAGGTCCGATAAATATTTCTGAGGATGGGAAGACCGAGTTAAAGGGTCTAGTGAGAAAATAATATTAAATATTATTTGATTAAAATAATATTTAATTGTAACTTTTAAGCTAAGCACATTTCATATAAATAATGGTATTTATATTATTATTTGATATGGGGGTTTCACATGGAATAATAAAATAAGTAACGATACTTGTGATAATTATTTATTATTACCTAGTGAATTAAATTCCTGGTAACATATTATTCTCTTATTAGCCAAGGGGGGAACATACAGGCTAAAGGGACAATTCTGGTTGTGCACAACATTTTGGATAAAAAACTCTCAAGCCTCGAGATCTCCTTTGTTTCTCTAAGAACTCTCTCAAGAATGAGAGTGGCCATCCTACACTGGATCATAGAACACTTTGGCAGTTTCTCTCAAGGAGATTGAGGGTAGATGATGCAAGCGTAAGGACCTTCCATGATAGCACCTGGAGACACCTTCAACGACGTCCATAGATTCACAGAGCATGTGTGGATTACCACTATAGGAGTTCTACTCTTGATCTCTATAAATAAATGAAAGGATCACTATAGATCTATGGTCAGACACATCAATGAAGAAAGAAAAACTTGGAGGTATTTATTTAATTTAATTTAATTAATTATAAAAAATATATGTTGATCATCTCTTATGGTTACAAGACTCTTTTTTCTTTATCTAAATCTTTTATTTTATTTCGTGGATACTGGAGTTCATCATCACATTGATCCTGAAATCATCATAGATCACAGTAAAACATAAAGTTGGGTGTCGTCCAAACCGTGCTTCTACTACAGAAAGAGACTTCAAGTGGTGTCAGAGTGAGTTTATATTTCCATTTATAATTATTTAAATAATTTTTTTATAATTTATTCTTTAATAATTTAGTTTAATAATTCATGTTTAATCTTTCTTGAAATCTAAATTTCAAGATCTATTCTTCGTCTTTTGTTTCTCACAGATCTAATAGAAAAAAATAATTTTATGATTAAATTTAAATTGAGGATCTCATCAGGGGGCATCAATGATTCTGTCCAAGTAACACGACAATACACACCGTGTATTTGGAGTTACATGCTGTGTAATTTTCCATACAATAAGTGTAATTCGGATCAGTCACTGTGTAGTTGTGTTCAGCGCATTGAGATTAATTCGAAAATTACTCAAGACATGTGCATTAATGACATGCGGTGTAGTTAATTATTACACCACGTTTTGACTAGAACAGGTTGGCGTAGGTCAGCCAGACTACATGCCATGTGGCCCACTGGACACGGTGTGTAGTCCCTTTGGGTCAAGGTCAATTTTTGTATCCCATACACAGCTTTCCCAGATGGTGACTGTGTAATGTGGAGTCTACATAGTGTGTGGCCCACTGGACACACCGTGTACTCTGAATATTTTCAAAGTACACCTCACAAGATGTTTCCCTAAGACTATACTTCATATGGATAGTGAGGTGGGTACATGCTGTGTAGTCCGCTCTACATGCTGTTTAATTTTTCCAGATTATGTAGATTTAAAAATTTATTATTATATTATGTAACCTTTGATACATGTACCTTCGTGTGGGTGTAAAGTTGGGACAAAAAATGTGAATGGTGTTTGATATATATATATAAATAAATGTTTAACTAACATTTTTATAATGTTCAAATATCTTCACATAATGTATGTGTTGTATTACAAGTATAATTCTGTGTGCATGCTACATGTCACAAAGAATAAAGTGTATATAAGTGTAATACATGTTGGGTAGTTTTGGATAGGTATTCACTGGGTTGACTCAAAGGTACAAGTTATGTACACAATTAATTTTAAATGAATTTATTAATTTTTTTAAAATTATAATGGATGAGAATCTCAAGTAAATTTAGAAAAAGGATTAAAAAAATGATTGATTAATTAAAGATAATAATTAATTAATTCTAGAGTGATTTATCTGAATAATAACGATTAAATAATTGAACGCTAGTTTTATTAAATGTGTAATTTGTTGCATGTTTATGGATGACCATGAGATAGACCAGGCCTTTTTATGTGATTGGTTTCCTGTTAATTTATTTGTTAAACTAAAATTGTTAGTCTACATTCCTTCTCCTCATTAATATGTAGGGACTGCATGCCCATTTTTTTTATGTAAACCCCGTTTTACCCATCACCTGCATGTGAGTTAAAAACATATGTAATAGATGGATCTCCCAAGCTAGTGGTGGTGGTTCAAGTTAGAAGCCGAGGAAAAATCAATCAAAGTAGATACAAAGGTGGACAAGTGAAGGCTGTAAACACGAACCTTAAAAGGTTAAAGGTGTTTATCCCCTAGGTTAAGGTTAGTTTATCAACCACTAGATAAACTAACCATTATAAAATCTCATGATCATACCCTTTATTTTATTTCTGTCAGTTACATGGTTATTCATTATGGAAGTATTATCATGATCACATAATTAATGAATTAAAAAGAATGCGAGATGGAACTAAAAATAAAATGGATTATGTGTAAATATTATAAAGACATGGTAAATCACTTAAGTATATCCCACTTAATATTAAAAAACATGTGAAAAGATAATAATAGGAAATTTATGCAAAAAGGATAAAATATCTCAATAAAATATTAAGTTAGTATAGCCTTCCATTACTTTGGTTAGAATCGAACCAATAATTCAAATTTCTTGACCAGCCAAAGTTGGGGTGATTTCAATTATTGAGGAATTCTAATTTGAAGTTTTGGGTTAACTCAACTTGGTTTACATCAAGGGTTGGTTGTCAAAGAAGGACTTGGTATAAATGAGAGGCAAGGGTTGAGGAAATATAAAATAATGATTTTAGGATTTGGGATCCCACTCAATGGATCAAGGAGCTATGAGTTAATGTAGTTGGCATTTTTAATGCCAACCTAAAACCATTCAAGTTTCTTGACCATCCAATTTTGGGGTGATGAGAATGGAATATGGATCCTTTCCACTAGAATATCCAAGCAACAAGATATTCTAATGCCAATGGTGAGGGCTATTGGGTTTCTATAAAATAGTGGGAGACTAAGGGATATTTATTTATTTATTTGTATTAATTTTATCAGATAAAGTACTAAAACTTTTTTCATCTTATTTGTAGAAATGGAATTAAAAATAACATCAAACGTATCATTTTGAACCATAATCGAGAAGGAAAAAATTATCACTGGAACTAATATCTAGAAGTGGAAAAGGCTCCTTTGGGTTATCCATATCCATGAAAGGAAAATATATGTGTTGGAAGAACCTTCACCAGTTGCGCCTAGGAATGAGGTGAGTGATGAGGAGCTCTTTGTGTATGAGAAATAGCTAAATGATGCTACAGATGTTCAGTGCCTCATGCTATCATCCATGACCAATGAGCTCTTGAAGAAACATGAGGAAATGGATGCTTATAGAATGATGTCTCACCTTCAGGATCTCTATCAAGAGAAGGCAAGACAAGAGAGGTATGAAATATCCAATGATTTTTTCAATACTAATCTTGGAGAGTCTATGCCATTTGGACTACATGTAGTCAAGCTTATTGGCAACACTGAGTGTATGTACATATTAGGGATTAAATTCCTAGATGATTTGCATATAGATTTAAAAATATCATCAATACCCAAGGAATTCTCTAGTTTTATTATGAGTTATAATATGATCATTAATGAGAAGATATTATCAGAACTTATGACCCTAATTCACCAAGTTGATAAGGACATGGGGCGTGACAAACCCACAGTCCTTATGGTAAATAGAAAGAGGAAGGACAAGGAAAAGGGGCCTAAGATTTATAAATATTCTAAAGCTCCCAAGCACTATCTGACCAAGAAGAAGAATATCCAAAGGTAGGACAAGGAAAAGGAGGAAATATGATTTTCATGTGGAAAGTTAGTCCACTAGAAGAGGAAATGCACCTAGAGGCAAGGGGAATCCAAAAGTGCATTTGTTATCAAGTGAAATATTTCCATTTATACACATTCTATATTAGATACAGATTTTGGTGTTCACATATGTATTCAAATATAGGAACCAAGTAGATTTCAGAAAATTACCACAGGAGAGGTGGATCTGTGAGCTGCCAATGGTTTGAGGCTAGCTGCTCTTGCCATTGGTGACTGCCACCTTTTTTTTTTGGCCGAGATGATTTTGGTTTTACGAGACTATTATTATGTACCAATTGTTACCAAGAACATAATTTCTATATCGAGTTTACATACATATGGATTTATTTTCATATTCATAAATAAATGTTGTTTCTTTTATAAGGACAAGATATGTTATGGTATGAAACATTTAAATAATGGTCTATATGTATTAAATTACAAAAAACTAAGTGTTCGAAACCGATAATGAATTAATTTCACATGAATCATATAACACCCAGTTGTGGCATCATCATCTTGGTCATGTAAACGAGAAGTGCTTGAAAAATCTCTGTCAAGATTGTTATTTAGACTCTTCCGAGCTAAAACCACTTGATAGATATCACCCTTATTTATAAGGGAAAATGAACAAACCACCATTCGATGGGTAGTGTGAAAGGGATACAGACCTTCTAGGATTGGTACAAAATGATGTGTGTGGACCATTTAGAGTAGAAGCTAGAGGTGGATATTCTTACTTCATTACTTTTACTGATTAATTGAGTAGATATGGCCATGTATACTTAATGAGGTATAAGTTTGAGTCCTTTTAGAAATTCAAGGAGTTAAAGAATGAAGTAGAGAATCATCTTGGTAAGAAGATAAAGAATATTTTATTGTATTGAGGTGGAGAATATCTTAACAAAGACTTTATCAACCTTTTATAGGAGTCTGGGATTCTATCTCAACTCACTTTACATTATACAACATAGTAGAATAGTGTTAGTGAAAGGAGGAACCATACATTGTTGGACATAGTAAGGTTGATGATGAATCATGAAAATATTTTTTTATCCTTTTGGGGATATGAATTACAAACTACAAAATACACATTAAACCCAGTACCAACTAAGGTGGAAAACAGAATCCCTTTTGAGTTATAGAGTGGAAAGAAACTCATTTTGTCACAAACATGTGTATGGGGATGTGAGGAATTCATTAAGGATTTTTTAGGAAACAAAATATCACCCTAGGAAATGAGTTTTATCTTTATAGGGTATCCCAAGGAAACAAAAGGATACTACCTATAAAACCCATCAGATAAGAAAATTAATGTTTCCAGACAGACTGTCTTTCTTGAGAGGTATCACATCCTCAAAAAGAATAGTGGGATCAATATTGAATTCGATGAAGTTGATATTCAAGATACACATGAGTTGGTATAGGAACAAGTTCCATAGGTCCCTGTGGAAGAAGCAGTTCTTAAAACATAAGTACTGTTTAGGAGTGTAAGAGAGGTAAGGGAACCAGAGATATATGGTTTTCTTACCAACGAGGATGGTGACTCATTATTGTTGGACAATGATGAACCTATCTCCTATAAGAAGGTAGTAGAGAGCTCAGAAGCTTCAAGATGTCTAAAAGATATGAATTATGAGATGGATTCCATGTATCAGAACCAAGTTTGGGTTTTGGTTGATGCTCCAATTGATGTAAAGTCTATTGGATGTAAATGGGTATTCAAGAGGAAACTGGATATGTAAGGTAAAGTAAGTACCTATAAAGAAAGGCTAGTGGTTAAAGGTTTTAAACAACATCTAGGAATTGACTTTGATGAAACTTTTTCGCGGTTTACATGTTAAATCTATCATAACCATACTTTCCATAGCAGCTTACCATGACTATGAGATTTGGCAGACGGATGACAAAACTGCATTCCTTAATGAGAACCTTATGGAAGATGTCTATATGAAACAACTAGAAGGGTTTGGGAAACCAGATGATTCCAAAAGGGTTTTCAAGTTTCATAGATCCATTTATGGATTGAAGAAAGCATCCAGGTCATGGAATATTAGATTTTATGAAGCCATAATGGAATTTGGTTTCATTAAGAATGAATGTGGGACATGTTTTTATAAAAGTTTTAAAGGGAATATGGTCATTATCCTAGTAGTATATGTTGATGAAATATTACTTATTGGAAATGACATACCAGTCTTACAGTCAGTTAAGGACTAGTTGAACAAGTGCTTCTCCATGAAATAATTAGGTGAAGAAGCCTACATTATAGGGATCAAGATCATTCGTGATAGATCCCAGAGGCTACTTGGGCAAAGTTAGAGTATATACATTGTCTAGATAAAAAAATATTTAGTATGGAACAATCCAAGAGGGTATTGGTTCCAGTGTGACATGGAATACATATTTCTAAGAAAAATGTGTCCCCAGACACAATAGGATAAATATAAAATGAGTAATATCTCATGTGCTTCAGTGATAGGATCAATCAAGTATTCCATGCTTTATACTAGACTTGATTTTGCCTATGCACTAAGCATTATAGGCAGATATCAAGAAGATCCCGGATAACAACATTGGACTTCTATTAAGGCTATCCTTAAGTATCTAAGAAAAACTAAGGATACATTCCTATTGTATGGAGGAGACAAGGAGCTTACCATTAGAGGGTATGCTGATGATAGTTTTTAGACAGACCATAATGATTTAAAGTCACAATCAAGAAATATTTTCTGTCTCAACATAGGAGCTATGAGATGGAAGAGTTCAAAGAAGCCAGTTGTCGCTAATTCTATAGTGGAGTCTGAATATATAGTGGCTTCTGATGAAACCAAGGAAGCTGTCTGGATTTGGAACTTTATCTAGGATATTAGTGCAGTTCCTAGTAGTAGAGACCCTATCACATTGTATTGTGATAATACTTTAGTGATGGATCTTGTAAAAGATCTAAGGTCACATCAACAGACAAAGTACATACTCCAAAATTATCACCTCTTGAGGTATTTTCATCAGAGGGGTGAAGTTTTAGTGAGAAGAGTGTCCACAGAGGAGAACGTGGTGGACCCCTTGAATAAAGGCCTATATCAGTAGAAGTATGAATGTCATTTGAGAGATAGCGAACTAAAGGTTGTTAGTAGTTGACTCTAGTGTATGTGGGAGTTTGTTGGAGTTGGTGGCCTAGAACCAAATTATTTGTACTTTATGATAAACTTATATTCATGGTTTTAAATATTAATAAATTTCTTATTACATCATGATTTTTCTTCTATGTAACATAGCATGTGATAATGTCCCAAGAGTAGCTGTCACACTAAAAAGGTCATAGCACTTATCCGCTACGATGAGAACCCGAAAGTGCCATGACACTATTCTTGAATAAATGCTCTATGGCCAGATGATAAAATTTTAAGGGACAAAAATAATACAGGCTATCAGGGGTGGATACTCATAGGACTTTGAGGCACCTTCTCATGGTGTACGCACCTAGTAATATTCAGTAGTATATTATAATAATGAGACCCGACAGTAGGAAATCCACATTATAAGTGTCATTATATGTTTCTATCTGCAAAAATGTGTAATGGTCCTTATACTTTAAGATTATTATTAATGGATATTATGAGTCGTGCACTTTGATGTATTGTTGAAAACCATGATTACATATGCTCACAGTGAGGTAGGATATGTTGGGTGCATCACGAGTAATATTGCATTAACGAATAATGCAAGAAATGATTTATCCCTTATGTTCATTAATGAAAGTAAATATCTCAATCCCTTTGATGGAAATGATATAGCCTAAATAAGTCCATGAATATGGTGTTTTTTAGGTAAGTTATATTTCTAAAAATTCAAATAATGAGTTATCGAGAATATAGGTTGATGACACTGGCATGCGACCAGCTCAATTGGAGATATTGTGATAAAGAGATTATATTACATGGTAAGTGTTCATATGAGGTGACATGTCATTATAGAATTAAATTATTTCTCTATGGGTGCCTTGGCATGTTTCTAGACACTAACCTTGGAATTTAGGCAGGATCACCTAATTCCACTGAGAAAGAGTCCTAGAGGGTCACACATAAAGTGTATCCAAAATCTCAGTTAAACAATTCATTATTTAACATGTTGAAAAATTATTATTCCAGGTTATGGTTTAATAATTATTCTGGTATGCCCAATCACATTTTATATATTTATCAGTGAATAATTTGGTTAGATTCATTTATTTATTTAATAAATAAATAGTCTTTATTCATGGTCTGATAAATATTTCAGAGGATTAGTGGACCAAGTTAAAGGGTCCAATGAGAAAATAATATTAAATAATATTTTATTAAAATAATATTTAATTGTAACTTGTAATATAAGAAAATGTCATATTATTTGATATAGGGGTTTCACATGGAATAATAAATAAGCAACGACACTTGTGCTTATTATTTATTATTACCTAGTGAATTAAATTCCTGGATACATATTATTCTATTATTAGCCAAGGGGGAAACCTACAGGCTAAAGACCCAATTTTGGTTGTACACAACATTTTGGAGAAAAATCTCTTAAGCCTTGAGAGGTCTTTTTTCTCTCTCCAAGAGATCTCTCAAGAATGAGAGCGGCCATCCTCCACCATATCAGAGAATGATTTGGAAGAAGCTCTCAAGGCGATCGAGGGTGAACAACGCAAGCGTAAGGACCTTCCGTGATAGCACCTGGAGAATCCTTCGATGACGTCCAAAGATTCATGGAGATCATGTGGATTACCAGTAGAGGAGATCTATTATTGATCTCTACAAATCAACAAAAGTCTCACCGTAGATCTATAGTAAGACACATCAATGAAGAAATAAAACCTTGGAGGTATTTCTTTAATTAAATTAAATTAATTTTAAATAAAATATGTCGATCCTATCTCAAGGTTTTGATCCTCTTTATTATTTATCTAAATATTTGATTTTATTCCATGGATACTGATGTTCATCATCATATTGATCCCATAATAATCATAAATCACGGTAATACATAAAGTTGGGTGCCAGACCAACCGCGCTTTCGCTACGGCCGGAACCTTCATGTGTAATGGTAAAAGCCATAGAAAATGACCTCATATTGATGTGAAAATCATGGGAAAACACCATTGAATTATTTTTGATGTTTATCAATATAAAATACATTAGTCCGACTTGCGGTGTGGTCATAATGACTCAGTAAAAATTTTTCAAAGGTACCAAAGCCTTTAAACCCATGTGTTAAGGGGTAAAAACTTGGAAAATGTTGTTGTATTATCATGAAATCAGAGGAAAATGACCACAAAATTATTTGTGAAATATAGGAATGGGTGTCATGTCATTATGAGTTATGGTTTTCTTGATATTCCCATAAATAGTTTTTTAGTGTTTTAAAACACTAAAACATGTGTTTAACGGTCAAAGACAAATCAAACGACCTCATATTGACATACAATCATGCAAATACCACCGTTGAGATATTTTTGACATATACATGTAGAAAAAATGTCAATCTGACATGAGGTGTGGTTGTATTGACATGAAAAATAGTTTTTAAAGGTACCAAAACTTTTAAAAACATGTGTCATGAAGTCAATACTAGGAAAAATATATTGAATTAGAATGAAATCATAAGAAAATGACCATATATTGATTTTGAAAATATAAGATTTGATGACACATCATTCAGAATAATAGTTTTCCTGAGATGTATGTAAACACATTTTAGTGTTTTGAAATACTAAAACGTTCATGTAGTGGTCCAAACCATAGAAAAAGATCTAATATTGATGTGAAATAATGGGAAAACCACTTTTGAATTATTTTTTACGTGTATGCATAGAAAAAATATCAATCCAACTTACAGTGTGGTCATAATGACTCGGTAAATAGTTTTTAATGGCAACAAAGACTTTAAAAACATGTTTCAGGGGGTCAAAACCAAGAAAACAATATCAAATTTCCATACAATCAAAGGAAAATGACCGTATATTGATTTTTGAAATGTAGGAACTGTTAGAGTTGGTTTCCTATAACCAAATGTTTGTACTTTTATTACATGAATATTTGATGTATTAAATATTAAATTAAATATATTATTACATATTATTCATGATTATATATGATTTTAATGTAATAATGTCCTAGATTATTTTTCATATTGATAAGGTTATAGTAGTTCACTACTATGATGAGAACCATTAAGTTCTATGACAATATTCTTAATATATTTCTGTGGTTGGATAACATACTATGATGAGACACATATTATATAGACCGTCAGGTGCGATTACTCATAAGCAGATGAGACTTCTTCTCATGAAGTTCACAGTTGGTAATCTCTAAGATGAGAGATTATGAGAATAGACCCGCCAGTAGGAATTCTACATATTTTTGTGTAATCAGATATTCCTATCTACATGCGTATGTAATGGTCCTTAGACTTTAAGATTATCATTAATGCTTTCCATGACTCACACACATATATTTTATGATAGAAACTATCACACCATATGTTGGTGGGAATTAGGGTACATTGGGTGTGTCACCAATGACATGTTATTGATGGATAAATCAAGGAAGGATTTTTTCCTTCCATCTTTATGGAAGTTGATATCTCGACCCTTTGATTAAAATAGAACTATCACCCTAAATTCCATGACTATGGTGTAATGATGAGTTTATTTCAGATAGTCAAATAATGATGTATTGAGCATATAGGTTGACAACCACATCATGGATCCTGGTTGATGACATATTATGAAAAGGGATTATACTGCATAGTGAGTGTTTATATGTGGTTTCTTTCATTGTGACTTTGATTTGTTTCTCTTGGGTGCCTTGACCCATTGCTAGATAGTAATCTTGGACTTTAGGCAAGTCCGCCTAATGCCAACGAGAAAGAATCCTAGATGGTCACATACTAACTATTTCTGTTGGTCTCGATTAAATTCTATTTGAATATAATTAATGGAATTAATATTATTCTCAATATTGAGGAATAATTTTATTCAAGTTATATTGATCGTATAAATTAAGTAAATATTTATTAATCGGATTGTGAATAAAATTTATTTATTTATTTTATTGAAAATTTAATAAATATTTATTTACCAGTTTTTGAATGAAATATATTTTTAAGAGAATAAAATATTTATTTAAGAGAATAACATATTTATTTGGGTGCTCAATAAATGAAAGAGAAGTTTGAAAGGAATAATACCATGTTCGGTGATAAAATAATTATTTATGAGTTAGTAAATATCATTTATCCATTTTACCAAAGATGTTATACCACAAAATAGTAATAATAATAATATTATTATTATGTTTCATGGGATTTCATTAATGGTTATAATTATATTTAATGGGTATTATGCAATTAATTTTTTTTACCGAAATCCTAGCTCAATAAATAGATGGCTATGTCTATTATGTAAATCATTCGAAACCAATTCCAAGTTTGAGAATAGAGAATTGTTGGACACAATTAATTTTCTCTCGAATCCTCCTCCTTTATCCCTCTCAAGAATGAGAAACCCAAGAGAGAATTTATTCATGACCGAAGAACGAGTGATCAAGTACAAACAATTAAAGACATTCGATTGTTGTGCTAGCACATAGAGAATGAGTGGAATTTCTCAAAGACCATTAGAGCATGTATGGATCACCGCTAGAGGGATTATACCCTTGGATCCTCACAAGAAAAATGAGTACAATCCAGAAGATCCTTTTTGGATGATCAAAAATCATCAACGAAGAAAGTTTCTAAGTCCAGGTAATTATTTCTTCAGATATTAAATAAATTAATTATAAATTTGACATGAAAGATCCACACTCTTAGTTTTGGGAAATTATTATTAAAATAAATTTTAATATATCACCCTCCACTGAATTTCTTTCATTGTTCCTAGAACCAACAAGTGGTATCAGAGGGGTCACGTTTAAATTTATAATTATTTATTTGATTGGTGATCTATGCGCAATCATGGTTATATTTTCATTTCATGTTATTTGTTCTTTAATATGATTTTAATTAACATGTTATTGACATATTAATCATGTCTTTCCAGTGTTTAATTTTCTTAGTGATTTAAGAAAAAATGAATAATGACTAGAGATTCCATCGGGAAGTTCCAAATATTTGGCTGGTAAAAATGGGTTACACGGCGTGTAGCCGCATCACACACTGTATACCCATGTGAATTGTATATATATGTGCTAAGTGATTAAAAACACAAAGTGCTTTTATTGTACACTGCATGTTGACCAGGCCAACCTAGCATACGACAAGTGGATATAGGGTGTGTAGCTAGCATGTACACACTGTGTAGTCTGGATGTGTTAACACACCGAAGCACCAGGCATGTGACTTGGATATACGACAATCGAGGTACATGGCCTGTAGCTGGATGTATATTCCATGCAGTCTCCCATTAATGGAAAAAATTAAAATTAAATTAAATTTTAAAAATTACAGCATTAAAACCTTATTTTATTGATTGGCACACTATTATGTGTTTGAAATTTTAATAATGGTTTTAAAGAATTTTAAACGATCAATTAATTTACGATAATAAATGTCATTAATGGTTCTGATGTTTATTTTCCACGAATTTAAAATTTATGGAAATCTCCAATTAAGTTCATATTATTGTTAAGATGAAAGGGAATTTATTAATTAATTAATACAATCACATTCATCTTACTAATAAATAATGAATAAAGAAATGAATGCTAGACAATTACTTTTTGCATATTCATTGCATGTATGATGGATCATGATCTATACCAAGACCTATGTATGCGTTGAAATTTGTTTAATTAAATTTATTTCATGGGTTTGTAATTATTTAATACTAAATTAAAATATGGCCCGTGAGTCATCCCTCCCTCCATTATTATGTAGGACCTTTGTGTCCAAAGATATTTATGTAATTACCTTTAACCAATCCTTTGGATCCCTTCACCTATGTGTGAGTAATAAATATTTGTAATTAATGGAGTATCCCAAGTCTTGTAGAGATAGTTCAAGATGGAAGCATAATGATTCCAACTCAGTGATACATAGGACATATAGAATGTTGTAGCTCATGCCAAAGTCCAACATAAGGTTTTATTTACCCTAGGTCATAGGATGATTTAATGTATTATAATTAAATAAAACATTATATAAGTTCAGTATTTGGTCATTTATTTATTTATTTATTTTCTGTATAATGCATTAAAATTATATTTATTGATGTAAGACCATGACCACATAAATGAATGAATTAATATGCAAAGATGGAATTTAAATAAAATTGATTTTATGTAAATGTTTTATCCAGACATGTTTAATTAATTAAGTAAATATACACTTAAATGTTAACAATACATGTAAAAGATAAAACAAGATAAAATGTATGCATAATAAAATAAAATCCCTCAATCTAATATTAAGTTAGACTATGTGTTCCATTACTTGATTAGGAACAAAACTCAATATAACTATGTGTTTTAAAAACCCTTGTTGGGAAAATTACTTTTTTAAGGGGGTTCTTATGAAGGTTTCATGTTGACTTAACCCTTTAACATCAAGAGGAGAAACCCTTGCTAGACTTGGTGTAATTTGGAGGCAAGTGTTGAGAAAATACAAGTCATGATTTTTGGATTGGGGAGTCCACTCAACGGATCAAGGAGATGCAAGACCACATTTGGCAAAGACTTTCTTGCTTAAATACCTTTAAAATAGCTTGACCAACCCTTGTTGGGGTTATGAAAAGTGGAATATAGATCCTTTCCACTAGAATGTTCAAGAAACTAGACATTCCATGTTCAATGGTGAGGGATATTGGGACTTGATAAAATAGTGGGAGATTTAATAAAATCAGTTAATTTATTATTTATCACAAAATTTATAATCAAGAAAAGTACTAATAATCTTCTCTTTTAATTATAGATTAAAATTAAAATCTCATCATCCAAACTATACCTATGATCAATTTTGGATAAAGACAATATCCTCACTGGTAGTAACTTCTAGGAATGGTTTAGATGCCTTTGGGTTGTTCTACGCCATGAATAGAAATCTTACGTGCTAGAATACTCAATGCTTGATCTTCCTACTCAAACAGGAAGTGATAAAGAGGTCCTAGTCAACGAAAAACATATTAACGATGCAATAATCATTCAATATTTGATGATTTCATCTATTTCTAGTGAACTAATGACGTCTCATGAAAACATGGACACGTATAGCATGCTTTATCTCCTCCATGGTATTTACTAGAAGAGAGATAGACATGAACAATTTGAGATTTCCAAGGATCTCTTTCAAAGTAAGCTTGAAGAGGGTGCCCCAATTGGGACTCACATAGTTAATCTCATTGGATATATTGAGTTCCTAGAGGTTCTAGGGTTTAAATTCCCTAAAGAACTGGGCATCGATCTCATTCTGATATCACTCCCTCAGAGCTTCTCTAGTTTGTTTATGAATTTTAATATGAAAAATGTTGAGAAGTCTCTTCCAGATCTTCTTATCCTCTTTCTCCAAGTAGATAAAGATATGAACTGTGAAAATCCTTCTATACTTATGGGAAAAAACAGAAAGGGAAAGAAAATATATTTAAGCCCAAATCTTATTTACACCCTTCGAAGAATAATAAGATCAAAGGAGAAGCAAAGTAACATGATGTTGTTTGTTTCACATGTGGTAAGAATAGCCACTGGAAGAAAAACCGCATCTATTTAAAGAAGTAAGGGAAAGCTTCATGTGAATTTGTTATCGAGTGTAACTGATATATTTCTACAAATTGGTTATTAGATACATATTATTGTTCTCAAATATGTATTAAAATATAAGAAATAAGTAGATTTAGAAAAATTGACCAAGGGGAGGTAGATCTACGTGCAAGAAATGGGGATAAACTTTCCGTTGTAGCTATCGAGGACTACCACCTCACATTGCCAACCGAAATGATCTTGGTTTTAAAGGGTTGTTAATATGTGCCTTCTATTACCAAAAACATTATTTTCGTATCTAGACTAGATACAGATGGATTCATTTTCAAATTGGGAAATAAACGTTTCTTATTTTATAAAGATAACTTATGTTATGGTAAGGGACATTTACATAACAGTCATTATGTGTTGGATTACACGAACCAAGTAATAGAAATCTATAATGAAGTTACTTCACATGGATCATACCACACCCAAATTTGGCATCACTGGATAGGTTATGTAAATAAAAAAACTTGAAAAAATTATATCAAGATGGATATTTAGATTATTTTGAACTCAAACCATTTGGTGTATGTCACACATGTTTACAAGGAAAAATGAATAAAACCCATTTAGTGGGAAAGTTGAAAGGTCTAAAGAGATTCTTGAATTAGTTCATAATGATGTGTGTGGACCATTACCTATTGAATTAAGGGGTGGGTACTCATACTTAATAACTTTTACTGATTATTTTAGTATATATGGATATATTTACTTAATGAGGTATAAGTCAAATTATTTTGATAAATTCAAGGAATGTAGTAATGAAGTTGAGAACCAGCTTGGTACAAAGATTAAGAAACTCTTCTCAAAACATGATGTATAATATCTTAATCAAGACTTCATTGATTACTTATAGGAGTTTGGGATCCTATCCCAACTTAATCCTCCTTACATGCCTTAGTGGAATGGTGTAAGAAAAAAGAGGAACCACACCTTGTTAGACATAATGAGATCAATGATGAGTCATGTGAGTCTTCCATTATCATTTTGGGGATATACGTTACAAACATAGGCACACATACTAAACAAAGTACCAAATAATTCAATAAATGGTATTCCATATGAATTTTGAAGTGGAAGAAAAACCATGTTATTGAATTTACATGTGTGGGGAAGTAAAGTGTTTGTTAAGGCCTCTTTAAGTAACAAACTTGCACCCCAAGGCACAAAGTGTACCTTTATAAGATACCCCAAGGAAACAAGGGGATATTACCTATATATCCCCTCAGAATAAAATGTTATAGTGAAAAAACATGCCATATTCCTTGATAGGGATCACATCTATAAAAGAGATAGTGGGAGCAAGATAAACTTCAATGAAGTTAAGGATCAAGGCACACAAGAGTTGGTACAAGATTAGATTCCAAAAAGCCCCCTGGAAGAAGAAACTATTCCAAAGGCACAAGTACTATGAAGTAGTAAAGGAGTGATTAGAGAACCAGAATGGTATGTATTTCTAGTTATTGAGGAGGGTGACTCATTATTAGTTGATAATAATGATCCTCTAACCTAAAAAGAAGTAGTAAGTGGCATAGATGTTTTAGAGTGAAAAGAATACATGAATTATAAAATGGATTCCATGTACCAAAACTAAGTATGGATTTGGTAGATCCTCCTGTGGATGTAAATCCTACAAGATTCAAATGTGTATTCAAGAAGAAAATGGACATGGAAGGACAAGTTAGTACCTATAAAGCACGACTGGTTGCAAAAGGGTTTAAACAGCATCAAGGCATTGACTACGATGAAACCTATTCACCAGTTACAATGCTGAAATTCATCATAATTCTACTTTCCATTACATCTTACCATGAATATGAGATTTGGAAAATGGATTTCAAAATACCCTTCCTTAATAAGAACCTTCAAGAATATGTCTACATGACACAACCTGAAAGGGATTTGACTCCAAAGGATGCCAATAAGGTATTCAAGTTGAAAAACAATCCATTTATGGATTAAAGCAAACATCCATGTCATGAAACATTCATTTTGATGAATCTATAATAGAATTTGGTTTTATAAAGAACAAATTCTAGCCTTGTATCTACAAACAGTTTAGTGGGAGTGTAATTGTTTTCTTAATAGTATATTTTGATGAAATATTACTTATTAAAGATGAAATACCAGTCTTACATTCTATTAAGGCATGTATGAATAAATTATTTTCCATGAAATACTTGTGTGAGGTAGTATATATTCATTGGATCAAGATCCATCATGATAGATCCAAGAGGTTACTCAGCCTAAGTCAAAGTACATACATTGACAAGATACTAAAGAGATTTATTATGGAACAATCCAAGTAGGGATTGTTTCAAGTGTCACATGGCATTAATCTTTCTAATAAAATGTGTCCCTAAACCTATGAGGAAATAAATAGAATGGAAATGATTCTATATGCATCATTAATTGGTCCAGTCATGTATGCTATGTTATATACTAGGATAGATTTCGTCTACACTTCAAGTGTGGTAGACAGATATCAAAGTAATCTAGGTGACCAAAATTGGATAGAATTCAATACTATCCTTAAGTATCTGAGGTTTACTAAGGATATGTTCATAGTTTATAGATTAGATGAAGATCTATTCATTAGAGGATATGATGGTTCTAGTTTCCAAAATAATAAAGATGACACGAAGTCACAAATGGGATACATATTCACTTTGAATAAAGGTATGTGAGTTGGAAGAGATCAAAGTAGGTTGTGGTCATATATTATACAGTAGAGTATAAGTATATTGTGGCTTATGAGGTAGCTAAAGAAGAATTTTGGATGCAAAATTGTGTCCAAGAGCTTGATGTGGTACACAGAAGCAAAGATCCCATCACACTCTATTGTGATAATACTGTAGCGGTGGATCTCGTAAAATATCCAAGGTCACATCAGCGGATGAAGCACATAATTCAGAATTATCATCTCTTGAGGGATTTTTCTTAGAGAGGTGAGGTTTCAGTGGGAAATATTTCCACAGAAGACAACATGGAGGACCCCTTGACTAAATCCTTGACTCAACAAAAAGATGATTATCATGTGAGGTCTAGCGGACTAAAAGTCATAGGCAGTTGGATCTAATCCAAGCTGGAGTTTTTTAGAGTTGTTATCCTAGAACCAACTATTTATACTTTGATTACATGAATATTTGATGTATTTTTTCTGCCTTTGAGGTGGCATGTTTCTGGGTAGTGTAGAAATAGAACGATGATGATCATCACCCGTTCCTTTTTCTATAGAAATGGGTTCTCATAAAATTCACCATTCCTTTTGTTTTGATCCATTCAACGTCATTATACTTTAAAGAAGGTTGGATTAACCCAGTGGGAACTTTTGGTCCCAACGGGTGATTGTGTGGGGGTCAATCACTTGTGCAATCAGACCTTCTCAGATAAAACTTTCTCGGATGGTCTCCAACAGGTTTATTCGTAGAGCCAAGAATACCCAATGGCCCTGGTATCCATGATTCATGGACCTAATTTCCAAAGGCAAGTTCTCATTGATTTATGATTAAGATAATGACACTTAAGGACTCCATTAGTTGAGAGGATGGGAGGTCAAGCTCACCACACACTTCTGGGGGAGGATTGTTTTTTGTTTCAAGACTCTCTTATAGATTTATGTCGTGTTTATATGTTCGTGAATCCTTGGTTCATTCCTAAAGAGTGTGTCCATGGTCTACCCTTGGTTTGCAAGATCGTCGTAGGCATGAATATATTTGATTCTACAGAGGTGATGCAGACTTGAGCCATAAAATTAGGTTCTCTAGAGTTTATCATCATCCAGGGGGGATAAAAGGTGACTTGATGTTGGGATCGGTCCCATAATAAGGGATTCTTACATATCCTTAGGAGAGGAATTAGAACCCACGTAGTTCAGATGAGTTGGGGATTATGTGTGGGAGCCGACCATTTGAGGGAAACATGATTGGGTGGACCTTCTTGGATGAGCACCGTTTTGAGCTCGAGCCTTCTGGTAGGCATCCTATGTATCCTGATTTGATCAGGAATCAGAGTTATCATAGTTTATATGGTGTGTATGTTGTAATCCTCACAAACCTCTAAGCCCATGTGAGTCATGCTCGGTGTGAGAAACAAGAGGATGTGAAAGATTCAACAATGCACATGCCTCCTCCCCTATTAGTGGGGGAGGGAAATCCTGCAGTGGAAGAGGCCGAGGCGACTATGGGTGAGTGAACGAAGCAATTAACCCTTTAATGTGAAATGACATTGAAGGTCACGAGGCCCTGCCTCATAATATTGGGGACTTACCTCAGTGGGAGGGACCTAGAATACATTCTGGGAAGGGGAAGAGTTTCATCCTCGTCAAAGGGGGGAGAAAAAATAACCCCTTCGACTGATCATTATTCCTCATTGAATGGAAAATCAAGTGATCACCCTTAATCCCTAGAGAAGGTAGGTTTACGTCGGCACCCCAAGGTTGAACTCCGGGTTGCCATGAGAATGTAGACCCACAGGCATTCCCAAAGCCCAAAATGTTGTGGGGAGAGCCTCCGCAACTCTAATTACCATGGGTATGTAGACTCAAAGGGGCACGCTGGTGTGCCCGGTGGTCTGATCACATGGGTTCAGTGACTTTGGAGGAGAATTTGGCCTGATGCCAAAGGACTGGTTAGTAGAGGGATCATGGAGGAATGGATGGTAATGGAAGGGTGAGGTTGGAACAGGAGGAAATAATACCTGAAAACACCCCATTCCACGTACTAGTTTCTTATGCGGAATGGGGGAAGATCCACGTTCCGTAGTGGTATGCAGGCATAGGGGTTGTCCGCGTACCGATGCGGTACGTAGGCATGGGTATAGATGACTGTGTACCATATTGGTACGTGGCCCATCACACTTCTTTGGGTTCCATCTGTGTACTGATGCAGTACACGGTTTTGGGTTTAGTCCATGTAGCACCATATTAAAGGAGGGTCCAGGGGATTATCATTCGTGGGGAATTCATCTATGAGAAGTACATGGTTCATGGTTCGCTAGTTAGGTTTTTAGTTCTATTTTTATTATTCAATTCTTCTATTTTATGGTTTGTGGCTGGCTATACCTATGGAGAGAGTGGTTTGTGATTCGGGCTTCACTGATGAATCAAGATGAAAGCCGAAGTCTTCTATAAACTCTTTCTTCCAACCTTTGAGTCCCCTTTAATCCTTCGTTGTCCATCCCCTGTCCTTATATTGTTCTCCCTTTTATAGAACATTGGGACACTTGTATCTATTGGGAATGTGACACCATTTGCGGAGGCCCATGAAGATATCCTAACCTACAGAAGACTCATTCAACTGAGGTTTGTGGAGGATTCAGTTCACGATAATGGTCTGTGGAACCCTGCTAGTTCACTTCATCTGCAAACTGATGAGTTTGCGGTATGGTACATAGATTGACTTCGCGTGCATAATTTGTTCAACAACACGGTTTGTGGACTACCTTTCTCACTGGCCATCGCCTCATAGGCCAGCGGTTCATGGATCATTCTACATACCTAGTGGTTCGTGATCTAGCTGGTCCACGTACCTTTCTCGGTGATGGTACATGGTCTACTTGAAATGCATTGAAAACTTGAATTCCTTTAAGTTTCCTCTAAATATTACAACTCAATTTGAGTTCATTCACCTTTCTAGACTTGTAGGAGTACTTTCTTTTTTTCTACAAAGTTATTGTGGGGGTATTTTCTTCCCTAGGAGGAATTTTCAGGACCCTACAAATGCCCCCCATTGTAATGGGGTCCGTTCGGAATGAAAAGGGGACTATTCTGATGTTGAAGCGGTCCTGAACTGAAATGGTTCATGGTAGAATAGATGGACCCAGTAGGAGGGTACCACACCTATATATAGGGGCCCATGTCATTTGTCTTTTACCATTTCTCATGGTGAAAAGCGATCTCTATTTTCCCAGCTTCCTTTTCTCTCACATACCGTGCTCCTTGCAAAAATCCCATTCACAAACCGCTTCGTACATTTTATAACCTGATCTCCTCGCCATTACTCTATTCGCATACCATATTTGGGATTCTTTGAATGGTTTTGTGGAATTTTAAGACTTAAAATCCAGATTCTGCGTAGGAGGATGCTACGCGGCTGGCTTGTCCTCATACCGAACTTGGATCGGTGATCCAAACTTTAATAACTAATAATCCAAACTTTAAGAACTAATAATCCAAATTTTAAACTTTAATCTAGAATTTCCAAATATGAACTTAATCAAGGCCTACGTTCACAATATCCACTTTCCTTGAACCTTTCTGTTTGTTGTACAATGATCTGTGGGTCAACACCTCATGGATGGATCACATACCATGGATGTAAATGGTGGGAGGAATCTACGTACTATAATTGTAGGTGGGGTTACCTCTGCATATCATGCAGTATGTAGATTGGGCCTTCTGCACACTATGTAGTACGCAGGATGTGGATACCACATACTGTTTCCAGAAACAGTATGTGAAGCCTTATATGGACACATTTTTGAGTCCTTTAGATAGTATTCCATAGACTTTATCCAATAATTTTTTATTGGATTGAATTTTCATTGCTTCTGGATATTCCTATGTAGGCTACAATGGCTGATTCACAGGCTGCTGCTGACATCGTTTCTTCTTCTAAGGCTACTATTACTGCCCCTCTTTCACCCGCTGATTAAATATCGAAGGAAATGATGGATTTGGTTAACGAAAAAACTATGGTCGTTCCATTTCACCAATCTCTTGAAAATTTTCTCATAGTGGGTCAACAAGAGTACCCATTCTCAAACATGCTTCCTTCTTACAGGTTTGTCCTTTTGTGTGATACATGGATCTTGATGCCAAACCCGATTGATCAGCCTACTGCCTGGATAATTAATACTTCTATTCTGAATTCTTTAATCTCTTCTAAGGGGAGGTAGCTTAATAGAGATACTACCTCTGGGTATTTTCTACACTATGTACCTCGAACCTTAGAGGGGGTGCAATGGAAGCCCGATCAAATGGCCCACTATTACCAGATCACTACGAGGAAGGTTACAGTGAATGACCATCACAGTTGTTCATATTGATGTGACCTTCTCCCTAGAGGCTCATTTGGATTAGAATAGGGGTGGCCCTTTTGGGTTTGCTAGAGTTGTGAAGAATTCTGAGCCGAGCTACAGACTGTGGGACTGTAAGAGGCCACTTGGGTTTCTCAGACATACACCCATCATCCTACTGCCCTTATTTCATATCTCTTAAGCAGGTGGATTCAAGATATCAATGATTTCCATTTGACCCATGGGGAGGTCAATATCAGCCTTTGGGACATCTGGCTGATTTTGGGATTCCCTATCATTGGGGACATTTACGATGAATTTCTTCCTCCCTATACTATTTGGGATAGAGAGGAAATAACCCCCCCCCCCTTGGCTAGGAAACTCATTGTCCAAGTGAAGGCACTTCTGAAGGAAATCGATCCCTATCCAAAGAAGGACATTCCATTTGACAACTAGTTTGGAGCTTTTGTTAAGCATACTAGTCTCGAGCCCAATCTATAGAGACTGAGGGATTTTCCCACCAAATCCACCCGGAGGTGAGCAGGTACTTACTAGACCACCTTAGAAGAGGGGGATTTTCAGAAATGGGGATGGGGGATCATCCCTGATGTCAATCGATTATTTCGACTGGCGGATTTCTTGGCCAGGTTCTTGATAGGGTTGCTCCTACCAATGAAGGAATCTCATGGTGTAAGATCCTAAACCTTTATCATGGCCACTCAGTTGGCCACCGGAAAATGCATCAATTTGTCTATCCTAGTGTTGGCTAAGATATACCACATACTGGGCTGAATATGCGAGGGGGGTCACCTTACCGGATGACTGTACATTTTCAAAATTTTTGGGGCTAGATGGGAGCCCACATAGGGGGTTATTCCTTCATCAATTCCCTACCAATTCTGCATTCCACCCTCCAATTGTACCTTCAGAGAACCAGCGGGGTCATTCCAGCGACTTGGGCTTCATAGGATAAGAAATAGGAGAAAAATGAAAAGAATGAGTATGAATTAATGGATTGTCTCAATGTTTACGAATGTTTCTATTACCACCCTTATGATTCCCCCACTGTTTCTATTACAAATAATGCATTTGAAGAATTCATCAACCGAGTTTAATTATTTTCTTTGTGAGAAGGAGTCCTGATTACCTGCATCAGAGGAGAACTTATTTGTGAGGGCTATGCACCCTGCATATTTAGTCGAAATTCAATTGTGTTCAGAATTTTTTCCCTCCTGCTCTTAATAGTGCTCTTCAGGAGATACATCTGATGATATCTCACTAATTATGGCTAATGTTCACCCAGGAGGACATCTAGAGTCAGTCCATACTTCCATATTCTAGGGATTCTGTGCCCTTTTTTACCAAGAACTATGCTAAGGCCTGGGTTAAGTCATATCCCGATGGTCAATTAGCTGACCAGGTGTCTATTGCGACAACTTCTAAGGCATCCAAGGTGAAAGTAAAGGGAAAGAAAATGGGAGATGCTTAAAACTCTCAACCGGGAAAATTCCTTCGAAGGTCTATTTGCTCCCCCCAAGAAAGTTGTGAAAGATAGAGTTATGACCTCATGGGTAGCCAAACAATATTTTGGAGCTATTTCCAGGAGTCCATCATCAATTCCTTCAGAGGCCAATTTTCTAGTGGCCTGGAGGCAATGAGACCTTTTAAAAGGCCATCCATCTACCCATGATTGGTCCCCCCGTGATTTATGGAAGCTCCTCCAGACTAAAGAAGTGGCCCTTACTAGCATTGGCTATATGTCAGCACCAGATGAAATTTCTTTTGATGAGGATCTAGATAGGGTGAGTTTCTATCTTAAGGACCCCGAGACCCTCATTCACTCTCAAAGTAGTCATCGTATGTACTCACATCAGGTAATTTCCATGATGAAACCAAAAACTATTGATGAGGATGATGATGTTGTTGGATTTCCTACTAAGAATTCCACAGAAAAAGTTTCTTACTTGCTCCCCATCATCTCATAAACGTTCCTCTTCTCGAGATCTTGAGTTTGTAGGGACATCTGAGAAATGTTTGCAGTTGTCAAAAACTACTCTGCTTCCCTGTACAATCCTTCTAGTGTTGTACATCCCAATTACTATTTCATTTCCAGAGTCTTGGAGAGTTTGGGATGAATTGAGGGCGAGCACCTCAGATGAAGATATATGGAGGATTCTTTAGAGGGAACTCTTCGATCTTCTGAGATTTAGGGGAGCCATTTCTTCTACTAGTATTTCAGCCGATGAAGAGCCTGATGAGGTGGCAGCTTACTTGACTAAAATGGATAGGTGTGTTCATGCTCCTACAAATAAGAGATATTGGTCAGACATCATGGTGTTGATGGAGGTATTCCCACGACCAATGGGAGAGGTCTTATCTGTAACCTTTGGCCTTAAATTCTTTTATTGCAAAGATTATGAAAGTTTCCCCCTTTCCTTTTTATTCATTAGGGACTTATCAGATCTCAGGAAAAAACCTTTTACCCGACTTATTCTCCCAGAGGTACTGCGGCTAGGGAGTATACCCCCTCAACAGTAGGGGTACTGAGGAAGGATCCCCCAGAGCCCAAGAATATATGGAAGTGGTTATCGTTGACCCTTCCCGGGAATTTCCCCCTCCAGCTCCTCTTGGTGATCTTATTCCAGAGCCATCCCCCTAAAAGTCAAAGAAACACAAGAAATCATATTAGCTATCCAAGCGTATTTGACAGGGTATCACATGTAATTGTCTATTTATCTGGGGATTAAAACAAGTACATTTATCTAGTGAAATTATTAGTACATATATGAACTTTGATACAGGGCCTATTGGTGACCAGATGTCAACCGATCATGTATCTATAGCTCATATCCCTTTTAGGGTAGAGGAAGGGTCACCATCTATCGTGGATGATCGAAACGGGGAAGCAGGGCCATTTTAAGAGACTGGGGGTGATGCTAACCCATCATGTGTGCCTTCTCCTGCTCGAAAAATATCTTCCCCAACCATGGAAAGACATCTAGAAGTTTTAGGCTCACTTTACTGTGTTGGGATGACTCTCATAGAGAGAGACAAGGTTGTATTTATGGCAGGAGCTGAGTCCAGTGATGAGCCCTAGGCCTTGCTGGATCTTGGAGGGGCTTCGAATATCGAGGATCAAATCAATATCGATCGAGTGCCTTTTTACCCTCTAGAGGGAGTCACTTTAGAGACTACTATTTTTTCTACACAAGGTAGCTCCGATGAAGTCATAATCAGGGAGGTTGATGTTCCATCCCCTGAAAATTTGGAGTGGGCTATCGTGCCCTTTTTCCAGTTCTGAGAGGGTTTAGGTTTTCTGCTCCCAGGATTCCAAGACTAGTATCCTTATCTGGACTGACCATCTGTACATGCCTTATAATAATTGAAAATATTTTGAGGGATGCCTTTAGAGCTACTATTTTGGCCGAGCATGGCCCTGGGTCTCTAGTGTTCCCATGTATCCACAGAGTGCCACTGATGATTGAAGATGAAGCTTCACCTATTTTAGATAGTAGTACCACTGCGGGGATGGGAGGTACTGAAGCCATCTCCCCTCCATCCCCAAAATCACAACCACAAGCCTTAAAAATAGCGGAGTATGCCCCTACCTTGTCATATATTACTATTAACAGAGATGAGGTTGTTGCAGGGTCATGCCGTGATATAGCTTCTGAGTCAATTCCCTCTCTGGTGATGTTCATTCCTAACTATATTTCATCATCAAGGAGTGATTCTAAGATTGATTGAGAAAGACTAGTTGATATTCGTCCCACTTTAAATAAGGTTTGGAGGAACATTTGGAGATTAATCTCCCATAATCCATTGGACAAGATACTAATAAAGTTATCAAAGTTACACTACCAGTTTGTGGTCTTGGGATTCAGTGGATTCAACTATCTTGGAATTTATGATATAGTAAGACATGTAGTTTCTACTCGGGAAGAAACTGGTGCACTTGAATCTCGAATATCCATGGTAGAATCGATAACTTATCTGGATACTACATGAAAAATTCTCATTGAAGAAGATGCCACTCATGCTGGAACGGTTGAAAAGTCTCAAAAAAAACTCAAGAAGCAAGACTCTTTGATGGAACATCTTGACCAGGAAGTGAAGCAACAAAGCCAGAAGCTGGAGTATCTCAAACAGGAGTGGGCCCTGGCTGTATCCGCCATTGATGAGGGGTGATGGAAAATGAAGGAGGGAGAGAGAATCAACCTCCAAGCCATGAGGGAAGTGGAGGAACTACGGGCGAGTGTAGAAGCTGAGACTGCGAATTTATTGAAGATTCACCAAGCTGTTGAGGAGTCTCAACAATCATTGATGCAACTTTGTGACTCTACCGAATGTCTCCTATAAAGGACCTATCTTGATCACAAGGAGAGACTCTAGGCTATGGATTCCCACCATATATTTTTATGGAATATGATGAAACTGATTTGCCTCTAAATTCTATCTCTTTGTCTTTTCCTGTTATGTTGATTGATTAATCAATCATATAAACATCATCTCAATCAAGTATTAATTTTAAAACATGGCTTGAAACCAGTAAACTAAAATAATCGAATCGAGCTCTAATTGTTTCACGAGTCATGGGACTCAGTGAGCATAGTTCGACTATTGCTGAGGTTTCATGGAAAACCCCATGAAATTTTATGTCTTTTTCATTATTACCCTAAATTTTGCCTAAGCCTGCTTAGTATGGGCTTAGCAGGTATAACTTGGATTTTTCTTAGGCCGACCTTTGTGGTTTATTATCCTAACAAGATTTACACCTTTTCTGATGGATAAATGTTTTGTTTTTTTTAACAAATCGATACTTGACTTTTACCCAGTGGTTCCCTTTGTGGATTTTCGCTCTGGAAAGTATGGCGTCTCTTTCGCTGGAAGTTCACAGACCTTCCAATCAAACATATTACTGGTGTTTTCGGTTGAATAGATTTGACCAAATATAATGGGGCAAGGGCCCCAATTCAGGAACATTAGCTAGGAATGTTCTAATATCCATTACACATGTATTAGGGATTTTTCTTGACCCTGGACTTGTGAATTTTAAACATGCATGAGGCTCGAGAGCTGTTTTAGGTGTACGGAGGTAGGAGAGGACTCTCTTGAGGATGATTTTTCCTTTGATCGATAACATTTTTTTGTGGGAAACATACGCAGAGCCACTAGGGCATGATGTGAATAGTCAATCAAAGGTGTTCGTAGGACACTGGCCTTCCATTTTTGATGGCCTGGTGGGATTTGTAACATTTTGAATTTATTTTGATGTTGGGAACCATAGTGGGTGGCTGGCCTGAGTAGTAGTGTCTGAAAATATTAGGTTCATTCATATTAGCTTTTAGTGAGCAACTATTCCTGCAAGATTCTTACTTGTGTGAGGGAGAGCTAGTGAATGGTCAGTTCAGTTAGGAGTCCTTTCTATGTCAGGGGAATTTGGAAAGAAAAGGGTATGTAAGCTGTTATCTGGGAGTTTTCCAAATTCGAGAGTTTGAAAAAACATGATTGTCATTTGAGCGTATGGAATTAAGAAGGGACTCTCTTGAAGATGCATTTTCCTTTGATCGATGACCATTTTTGTGGGCAACAAATGTAGAGCCTCTAGGGAATGATTTGAATAGTAAAACAAAGGTGTCTGTAGAACACTAGCCTTCCATATCCGATGTCCATTGAGGATTATGGAGATTGGGAACTCTCTGAATATGGTATGTGACCTTTTACAAGGGGTGAAACTGAACACGAAAAGGGAAATTTTAACTGAACTCCTTCGGGGGAAACCCGGAAATGAGTGGGGGAAATCTTCTTTTGTATGTGGATCAAATTCACGTATACGAATGGGGTATCTTTAGAAACCTCAAAAGAGACTAGAGATGAATAAAGCCTGTATGTTATGATATATCTAGGATGTGTGTAAGGAGGAGAGTGTAAAACATGACTTTAAGGGCCCTTGAATCAAGAGGGGTTGAATGAGGCTTGGAAGCTATTGGGTGTACTGAGATAAGAAACGACTCTCATGGGGATGAGCTTGCCTTTGATTGACAACCATTTTTGTGGGAAACATATGTAGAGACACCGGGGCATTATGTGCATTGTCAAAAAAAGGTGTCTATAGGACACTAGCCTTCCATCTCAAATGGAAATGAATGATTATTGGGATTCAATATTACTCAAAGTACGGAGTTTTAAATATAGAAGAAGTGTATCCGGACATATTAGGGACATTTGGGATACAATTTACTCATGGAATCAGGTGTCCTTTATGTAGATCTGACTCGTACGTAGGGTGAGGTATTTGTTCCATCTTTGGGATACCTAGTCATTTAACATCACATGGCTAGGACGTGGGGTTATTCTCAAGGAAGGGAACCATGATATGCCTTTTAGGGTTAGGCTTCTAGGACCAAATTCCTAGTCTTCTTTTCCATAATGTCACGGTGTATGTCTCACTAATATCCCTAAGTTCACATGAGCTATTCTCGGTGTGAGAAGTAAGGGATTACCAGGATTTTAGGTCATTTCCTAAAAATGGAAAAACTTGCATTAGGGGGCACTTTAGGCTTAAGACAATGCTACACAGTTTAACATCATACAACAAGGATGGTTTTGAAATCTCATTTTAATTTCATACAGTGAGGACATGACGTCGTGCAGTTTAGAGTCATGTAGTGAGGACAATTATAGTGTCATAACGATCTTTAATAGTTTTGAGTTAGTTGCAATCAGGATGCTCTAACACTCCCTAGATGTGAGTGATGATAGGAGGTGTAAACCATAGCCCCAAGGGTAACATGAATCACGGGGGATGACACGGGGCATGGAAGCCATTGGGAATACTGAGATAGGAGATGACTCTCCTGGGGATGAATTTTCCTTTGATTGACAGCCATTTTTGTGGGTAACATATGTAGAGACACTAGGGCAAGATGTGCATAGTCAAACAAAGGTGTCCGTGGGACACTTGACTTCCATCTTAGATGGACTTGAATGATTATGGGGATCCAAGTTTTCATGGAGTATGGAGTTTGAAAAATGGGAGAGATGTGCCTGGGAATGTGAGAAATATCCAGATTGTGATTACCCGCAAACTATTGGAACTTCCACATAGATTTGACTCATATATAGAGATGGAAGCTGGATCTTTTGAATTCTCATGAGTGGTGGGCATGTTCGAGATCTGATAACACTGAGGACTGAACCACACATAACTCTTGAAGAATTTCACAATTTATTTTCATGCGATCAAGACCTTTCATGGGATCCCTGTACAAGTCTGACCAATGTATGGGGAAAAAGAGGCATTTCTTTTTTGATGGTTGCTGGGCCAGGATTCCAAATTCAGGTGTCACTATGTATCCTACGAGGGCAGGAATCAAGCCACACATAGTTCTAAATGTTCCCTGTACCAATCTGGCTTGGTCCATATATAGGGACATTTCTATTTCATTTTCTTGGGGTGTCGGATACACCATACTTCTTCATAACTTATTTTCATATGATAATCCTTACCACTAATCCTAAGCTGATGTGATCCATACTCATTGTGAGAAACAAGGAGTGGACATAGGTTTCCCCTTCGCAGGTGTTGGGAGGTAGAGGATATGATGGGGGCATTTTATTTTTCTTTCTTAGTGGGGCCGGTCCAAGATCGAGGATCGAGGCGTCACTATGTATCCTGTGAGGGATGGAATCAAGTAGTATGTATTTATTCATGTACCATGTACTGATTAGGCTCGGTTCATGTGTAAGGAAATGTGAGAGCATATTTTTTTGATGATGGTTGGGCTAGGATTCCAAATCCAGGCATTACTACATATCCTGTAAGGGCAGGAATCAAGCCATATGTAGTTCTGAATGTACCCTGTACTGATTTCGCTCAGTCCAGGGGTAGGGGTATTTTCATTCTATCCATCATGGTTTCCAGGTATACCATGTTACTCTATAGTTTGACTTTGTAATATAATCCCTACCACTGATCCTAAGCTCACGTGAGTTAAACTTGATGTGAGAAACAAGGAGTGATAAGGGTTTCCCTTACGAATATGGGTATATAGGGGGCATGATGGAGGCATTATTTTTTATATTGGGGGATGGGCCAATATCTAGGATCAAGGTGTCTCTACATATCCTATGAGGGCAGGAATCAAGCCATATGTAGTTCTAAGAGAGATCTGGCAATTTATTGTCATGCAATTAGGACATTTTGTGTCATGTAGTTTAACATCTTACGGAGAGGACATGTGTCATAGTTCAATGTCATATTTCAGGGACTAGTTTATTACAGTTTAACATCATGTGTAAAGGGAAAAAACTCATATTTTAGGGTCATAGAGTTTGGACCAGAACATGGGGGGCTATTACTCATAGTTTAAGGTCTTAGATCTTAGACCATGACATGGCATATTATAACTCATAGTTTAGGGTCATAGAGCTTGGACCTTGACTTCTGGGTATTATAACTCATAGTTTAGGGTTATAGAGCTTGGAAATTTATTTCTGGGTATTATAACTCATAGTTTAGGGTCATAAATCTTAGACGTTGACTTCTAGGTATTGTAACTCATAGTTTAGGGTCATAGAGCTTGGACCTTGGCTTTTGGGTATTATAACTCATAGTTTAGGGTCATAGATCTTGGACCTTGGCTTCTGGGTATTATAACTCATAGTTTAAGGTCATAGATCTTGGACCTTGACTTCTGGGTATTATAACTCATTGTTTAGGGTCATAGAGCTTAGACCTTGGCTTCTGGGTATTATAACTCATAGTTTAGGGTCATAGAGATTGGACCTTGACTTCTGGGTATTATAACTCATAGTTTAGGGTCATAGAGATTGAACCTTGACTTATGGGTATTATAACTCATAGTTTAGGGTCATAGAGCTTGGAACTTGACTTTTGGGTATTATAACTCATAGTTTATGGTAATCGAGCTTTGACCTTGACTTCCGAGTATTATAACTCATAATTTAGGGTCATATAGATTGTACATTGACTTCGTTGCTATTATGAAAAGAATTTATTCAATAACTTCGCATTTGTGTGAGCTGTGATGAGCTGTCTGTCCATTAATATCAGGGCGTATACTTTATTGGAATAGACCCTGTGTATGACATATGTTCCTTCATACTTTGGTTCAAGCTTTGAGGGATTCTTACCAAGTATCATTGGGGTTCTAAGGAATAACACCATTTTTACTTCGAGGAAAGATCAAAGGCAAACCTTTTTGTTGAAGGCTCGTGCAATCTAGTTTTGGTAGATTTCCAAATGGTGTAAAGTGTGCATCCTTTTCTCATCTAGATGATTTAATTCATCAAACTATCTTTGGGATTGCTCATCCATGAAAAGTTGATCGCAAATATACACACGAAGTGATGGCACTTGGATTTCGATAAGTAACACTGACTCTGCCCTGTATACTAGTGAGTACGGGGTCGCCTGAGTGGTAGTGCGGGTCGTGGTCTGGTAATCCCATAAAGCATGAAGGAGCTTGTTTGGCCAATATTTCTTGTCCTTATCAACCATATTTTGCAGTATGTTGGAGAAAGTCTTATTGAAAGGCTCTATCTATCCATTAACCACCGCATGATAATGGGATGAATAGTTGGATTTAATTTTATACTCTTGATATAACTTGTCCAACTCGGTAGAGCATAATTTGGTGTCATTATCTATTAGGATGGTATGAGGGACACCAAATCTGGTAATTATGTTGGACTTCACAAAGCTGCCGATGTTTTTCACCCCAACTTCTTTAAGGGGTATGGATTTAGCCCATTTAGAAAACAAGTCAGTCGCTGTGAGTATGAACTTGAATTGTCTGGCTGTAGCGGGAGGATATGGTCCCACAACATCCATCCCCCAGGCAGTGAATGGCCAGGAGTACTTGGTTGTATGAAGTAACTTTGGGGGGTAGTGTATGGAATTAGCATGAACTTGGTAGGAATGAAACTTCTTGGTGAATATGGAACAATCATGAATCATAGTGGCCTAGTAATACCCAAGCCTTTGGATTTGGTGAAAGATCTTGGTTGCTGATTGATGTGCTCCACAATCTCCGGTGTGCACTTCTTTCATGAAGACAACAGTCTCTCCTCCATCAATGCACCTGAGAAGGACTCCATCAAGGACTCATTAGAGAGCATTTTCTTGGTTTACCCCATTGCATAAGACAAAATTAACTACCTGTCTTTGGACCTACTCCCTTCTAGCCCTATCTGGTAGGAGTTCCCCGTTCCAAAGGTAATTTTCAATGGGCATCATCCAACCGATGGTATGACCATAAGGATTAGAAATGAGGCTAATTTCATCAATTTCCTCCGTATTTATCTTGATGAATGACAATACCATCTGGCGGTGATCAATGCTAACAACTATTTCATCCCGGTCTAGATCAGCCAAGGCTGTGGTTGAATTTTCTAAAGTGTCTGCTTGGGCATTTTTTTGACCAGGGGATGTAAGTCAACATTGGTTCTGATGGGAATTCTAAAACTAGTTCTCAAACATGGTTCATCAAGGGAACCAATACTTCTTTCTTGATGGAATAATCACCATTAACCTGTTTCATGACCACCTCTAAATCACTATTTATTTTTAGGTGTTTGGATTGAACATGAAGTGCTAGTTCTAAACCTGCAACGAGGGCGTAGTATTATGCTTCATTATTTTAACACCCTTCCAAAAGTAGGAAAGAGTAAGTAAAGATGGACCTTTCAGGGGATACAAGTATAACTCCCAGCCCCACTTTTTTAATCTTGGGATCCTCTATCCTTTTTCTTTTCGGGATTTGGGAAGCACCATCAAAGTACATTTCCCATGTTTGGGGGTCCTCCTAAATAGAAAAAACTTTTTCATCTAGAATTTTGGCATCCAGTAGTGTTGTTTCTTTTGAGGGGTGATCGGTCATGAATTTTGCAAATTTCTAGCCTTTTATGGCCTTCTAAGGCAGGTACCATATGTCCAACTATTGTAGAATGACCACCCATCATGATAGGCACCCATTTAGCATGGGATGGTTGAGGATATATTTAAGAGGGTTGCAGTAGGAAACTAGGTGGACCTCATGGTGATGTAGGTAATACCAGAGTTTTTGAACTGCGAATACTAGGGCTAGGAAGTTCTTGTTGATTTTTGAATAATGGGTTTTAGAATCAATCATTGTACGAATGAGGTAATAGAGGTTTTTATCACTATCAGAATCATTCTTCTACACGAGGAAGGCACCTAATGACCATTATAGGGTGGTTATGTAAAAAATGATTGACATCCCCTCAAATGGTGGCATTAGCACAAATGGGATTAGGAGGTATCTTTTGAGATTGTTGAACTCTTCTTGTAAATCATTATCCCACTCATACATAACTACTTTCTTCATGATCCTAGTGAAAGGTAAACATTTATCTTCTAGGTTGGATATGAAGTTCCAAATATAGGCGAGGTTCCCCTAGAGACCTATCAACTCGGTGAGGTTGTGAGGCGGGGACATGCCAAGAATGTATTTTGTCTTCTCAGAGTTGACTTCGATGCCGCTATGGTGTATGACAAATCCAAGGAATTTTCCCAAGGTAACGAAAAAGGTGCACTTCAGAGGATTTATCTATAAACTGTGTTGTCACAATTTTTTGAATAAATTTTAAAGATTGACCAAGTGGTTTGAGAGCTGTTGTGATTTAACCACCAGATCATCGACATAACACTTGATGAATTCTCCCAAGAAGGGCTTGAAGATGTAGTGTATGGCGCACTGATATGTGGCACCGACATTCTTTAGACCAAAGGGTATAACTTTATAATAGAACGGCCCATAAGGGGCCCTAAAATTGTTAGCTTCTTTATCTCCTCAGGCCATCCGGATTTTATTGTCTCCAGAATAGCCATCCATGAAAGAGATGGATTCATACCTAGCTGTTTCATTGATCAATAATTTTGTGATTGGGACTAGGAAGTCGTCTTTTGGGAAATGCCGATTAAGGTCTCTGAAGTCAATACATATTCTAATCTATGCATTATTATTTTTGACAGGAACTATGTTTTCCAACCAGATCAGGTATTGGACCTCCATTATGAAGTTGGATTTTATCAGTTTGTCAACTTTAACCTCTATTTTGGCAACATGCATCGGGTGGATCCTTCTAGCTACTTGCTTATAAACCTGGTGATCTTTTGGTAAGCCCAGATGATGAGTTGAATCCTCAGGATCAAGGCCTAGAATTTCTGTGTAATTCCAGGAAAACACATCTCGATTCTTCTTTATAAAGGAGGTATATGCCTCTTGCTCCTCGACAGGCATAGACACACTGATCAGAGTGGGCCGCATTTTATCTTCAGTTCCCAAATTTATCTCTTTAAGTTCATCGATTATGGTGGAAACACCTTATTCTAATGCAATAGGGGGATCTTTGAAGTCTTATTCCTATTATTATTCTTCTTCATTATCTTCATCATCTTCCTCTTCTGATGGAGAAAATATTTTTGAGGAAAAATCTCCAATATTGGGAGAGAGATCAACTTTTTCTTTAGTGTGTGAGGAAAGGGCAGTTTGATGTCCTGAGGATGTGCTAGGTGTATCTTTCATAGGTCCTTTCCTAGAATTTTGGGAGTCATCCCGCTCTTCCGTGTCTTTAGAATCGATGGCGGCGGAAGAGATCATGCAGACAATTGTGTATGCATCTAGACTTTCAATTTTGTATTCAACTTAGTTGATGGGTAATACATACTCTTCCCCAAGTTATTGGATGAGATCAGAGGGAACCACTTCCAATCCATTCAGGGAATTTATCCAGTCAATGTCATCATCTAAAAGATGATTTTCTTTCGATTCATAGAACCCTGTGTCGATATAGTGTGACTCACAGGACTCAAATGGAAATTTATCGGTGTAAAAGGTCCCGTTATTCCCATTAGTGAAATATTTTATGCACTGATGGTATGATGACGGAATTGCAGTGTCCTGATGCAGCCAAGGCCTCCCTAACAATACTTTGAAGTTCATACTTTTCCACACTACTAGGAACTCATAACCTAACGTGAGATCTCCGAGCCAAGTTTTAATCTTGATTCGTCCTAATGGTTTCTACTCTCTCAAGTCATATCCCAGCAGAGTTGTAGTGTAGGGTTTCAAGATGTCTTTATCATATCTTAGTCGATGAAGCATTCACAGTGGGAGGAGGTTAACTCAAAAGATGTTGTCAATGAATATACTATGTACATCAATTCCATTTATCTTGCTGGACACATATAAGGGTTTGATGTTCCCTTGCATGATGGAGTCTTCATCCCTATCTGTGATGGATATGACGACATGACATTCTTTAGGATTGGTCTCCGTTCAGTAGACTTCAGCTACTGCTACTTCAACATCGAACTCTTGGGGACTTAGCAAGGCTTCAATGAGTGCCTTTCTAAGATTTGTAGTTAGGTTCAACACATCCAATATTGACATCATTGCTAGCACTGAAGCCATATTCATTATAATATCATACTTCTTCTCTAAAGGTTGGCGCTTCCCGGCTAAAGGTTTCTCTTTCAAAGACACTTTAGGTGTTTGATCTTTTGAAATAGATGGTTTATCCTCTATAATAGGGGCCGGTGGTGCTGCAGTCCTTTCCACGTTTGGCTGAACCGGTCCACCAATATGCCTTGGGAGATTTAGTATTTGTTCTTCCCCTGATAGATATTCCAAAATAATTCGGCTTATATTTCTTCCAAAGGGGGAAGAGGAGCATTCCAGTTCTTGTTGTGTCTGTCAGAGGGTCCTTCCACAAGTTTCTACAAAATTAATGGTTTGACTTCTAGAGTGGCCAGAAATTTGACTCCTACGATGATCATGCCTTCTAGGAAACCTCCAGCCTCTGTAGCCTCTTCCTCTAGCTCTTCAGTTGGGTACAGGGAATTTGGGTTTGTGGCTATAGTCTTCATCAGAGAAGGGGTCCATCAAGAGAATGACATTAATGGAGTCAAACATCAGTTCTTGATCTGATACTATTTCTGTCTGACTGTCTCCTTCCGACAATGTCATTTGGTGGGATGGTGCCCGTTGTACTATTTGGTGGGGTGGTTCCCATTCAACTGTTTGGCAGGGCAGTGCTTGTTGAATCGTTTGGAAGGGTGGTTCCCATTATACCAAGTCTGTTGGCATGAAGTCTAAAAGTGTCAAAAATGACTTTGGATTTTGTGTTATCTCATATTCTTTCTCTTTATTTCTGACCTTCTAGACTTTAAAGGACTGCGGGGTCAAGGAGGATGGATGTGTTGTATTGGAATATTTTGGGGGCACAATTGGTTGTTTCAACTGTACCTGAAGGATGACATGGACTCGGTTGATGGTATTCCAGGTCATCTAGTTGTCGAACGTTTTCTTCTTCTTACTGGTGACTGTTTTCCACTCCTATTCTTCTCTTGAGTCTGATGTGGAAACACACACCACTTGTGTTGGTGGTGGGCCCAACTTGACTTTCCTAGAATCCACCATCTTTTGTAGGAGATCCTTTAAAATGAAGCATTCCTGGATGGTGTGTCCCGGTATTTGATAATAGGGACAATAATTTGGATGCTCTTAGAGACCCAATTCATCATATCTCTTTGGATATGGTAGCTGAATCAAATTGTGATTCATAGAGGATATAAGATAGACACAGACCTGGTCATCTCGGAACGAGTAAACTTTATTTATTAGTTCTTTAAACTGATTTATTTTAGCACCTCATCACTCATCTTGTCAAGGTGAGGGTGGTTGTTGGCATCCAGGGGGTCCCACATGGTTCGTTGGGGGCCTTGCAACTGGAGCTGGTGCTGGGGTGGCTTAAGCATGATAGAATCCACTTCAGCTTTTCCCGTTCTTTTCCTAGGGGATGATGGGGCCATTCGAAACTTATGATTGGTCCATTACAAAGAGTATTATATCCTTTGGGCAATGGAAGAGAAGTATCTAAACCCACTTGTGTACTTCACTTAGATGAGAGGCATTCGAAATTCATCCCAAAGGTTATTGATGCACATGGAGAGAATCTCATCCTGGGGGAGCGGCCAGTTTAGAGAATAAGTCAGTCCTTTCCATCTGGAAATGAAGTCTGCGACTCTTTCATTCTCTCTTTGTTTGTATTTCATGAGGTCACTGACCGTCATCTTAGGCAGCATTGAACTGAACTGGAAGAGAAACTATCACTGAAGGTCCTCCCAGCCTGAAATTTAATTGGTTGGAAGGCTAGTATACCACACGAAGGCTGAGCCCTACAGGGTTCATACGAAGAACCTGAGTTTTACTACTTCTTGCTACTCTGGAGTGCCCATAATGGGGTCACAATAAGAGTCATAGAGAATTAAATGTTGTTTCAGGTCCCCCAAGCCATTGAATACTTGGAATATGGGGTTTCTGAAGTTTGGAGGTGACATAACATTTCTCACCCACTCAGGATAGGGTTTTTGCTCTTGTTGTATTAGAGCGTTCCACCCCTCCATGACTTTTAGTCGAGCTGTTAGTTTCTCGACGGTGTTTAAGAGCCCTTGATGCATATCCTGTCAGGATTGAGCTTGATATGGTGCAGTAGTGGCCAATACTGGGCGTGCCGGTGCTGTTAGAATTTGGGGTGGATACCCAGCCAGGGGTATCATTTGTGGGTTTACCTAAACATATTTTGGCTGCTTTCCCAGCGGGGGGAAGGCTTGATGTCCTTCTGGGGCTAGGTTGAATGGACCTTTGAGCTTGGCTTCATTTATTGAAATAAGTGTCTGTGGCATGGGCACCTCTTCTAGAAGCACCTACTGACTTTCTACATGGGGAACACATCTGGTGAGATAGCTCCCTCGATGTAGCTCGACATTAATTTTCTTGAGCACTTGCATTCATTCCTCTTGATTGGTGAACCTCTATTCGAGAGTGAGGGATTAATTCTTAGGGGGAGGAGGAGGCAGGTCATAGATGACCTTGGATTTATTTTTCTCCTTATCGGAGATTCGTGGGGGAGGTAGCAAAGGATTAGATCAGGGACCCCCCAAATTTAGAACTGCTCTCTAGTTTCGAGTATGCACACAATCAGACTCGGTGTGGGATGCCTCTAGGAGGGAACCATCTTCCTTCGCATCCTCTACCCCTATGTCATTTCTTATGAAATTTGTGGGGTTGAAGTTTACCATGTTCACTAAGGCATTCCGCATTGGGGGTGGTGTACCCGGTGTCAAATGGTATGAAGTCTTCTTACTCTCTTTATTGGACTTTCTCCTTCCATTCTATGGTATTATTCATCTTTCTTGCTGAAGATTGACCTGAAGGGATCCCTGGTCTGACCTTGTAACACACCTTTGTCTCGGAGGGTGAAAACCATGAGAAGGGGTGGAATGGGTGACTCATTTTTCCATTGTTCTTCCCAGACAGTAGAAGACAGACGTCCTCTATATAGGAATTTGAGGTAAAAATTCCCCCAGCCCTGTGATCTTGGGTTGTTCCCATTCTCCTATCAATTCTCTACAACCTGGATTTGTTGGTATTATGGGGGAATTTTGATTTTAAAAATTCCCCTAGACCTATGGGCTGGGGTTGTTCTCGTATTGCGGCGGCATCCCTCGCTATTTCCACCTTTTCAATTTTATGTAATCCCTTGTGGGTGTAAGCCGAGTATGGCATTGGGACTACCCAGAGTCTATGGTCTCTTGAATACATGAGAACTGCTTGCTAGTTGGCTTCCATTAGGTGGGAAGCCCGCTGGATGTTCTTGGTTTCCTGACTCAGAATCTTTTTGATGGGTTTATCCCTTCAACCCTGACCCTTTTGATACTTACTGTGGGCTTATTTTTTTTGAGTATCCCATATTTTCTTAGCAGGGGTTTCACTTGATTTTTGTCTCTAGGAGATGACATTGCAGGATGTCATTTCCAATGGGGCCTACAAGATGGGACATGGGGTGAAGTGAAAAGCTCCATGTTCTCCCCATCCCCGAATGTGAACTCCAACTGGGGCATTACAAATGAGGCGACACAACTTATGTAGTTCATGGAGGAAAGAAAATTCAATTTTTTTCTTTCACCTTTTTTATAGTGGCTACCTTGTGGATGGGAGGGCTTCAAAGTTGATTAAATGGTGAAGCTCCCCTATCGTGACGACATGGTATGCATACCCTTCGTAGGGAAGGAATTTTTCCTTCAGCTGATGAAGAGTCGTCCATATGTTAAGACAAATTTCATGTGTTCATTCCCCAGACAACTCTCCTAGTGTGTCGAAGTGAGAAGTGGTCGTGGGCCAATACATCACTGGTATATTATCCCCATCTAGTTGTCTTCTCACAAGAAACATATCCTGCTATTGTTCTTCTGGAGGCTCCTCTACTTGATATGCCCAACTTGACTACTTCTTAATAATTTTGTTCCAAGAAACTGGGCCGGTGAGAGCCTTATCGATTTTCGGACACCACGAGGGTGGCTTAGAAGATGAGTGTGGCCTCGGGCCATCCTTTGGCTGAGAAAGAATATCACTCATTATAGACAAAGTGCCCGATGTGTCTGACTCCTTTCCAAGCACCTCATGATAGGAGGGCTTTCTCACATTTGTTCTGACAAGGGGAGAACCTTCTTGCCAGTATAAATTTTGATTGAAGGGAGGAACTTCGCAGTTGGTACTGCAATGGTGAGGGCTACTATTGCAACTTGATACCCAACCACGGAAAATGTCTTTGCGGCGTATATCTTGGGAAGGACCTTCAGGGTGGAATATAGAAAGAGGAAGACCTTCTTGCTGCTTGATGTCACTGAGGGGAGGAACTTCACAACAACTATCATTGCGGGGAGGGCCTCCGCAATGACTGTTATTATAAGGCCCCGGCCTTAAACCTTACTTAATATTGAATTAAATGAATAATTCACATTGAGGATATTTTCAGGTTTAGAGTTTTAGAGAATTAGAACATAACTATTACATCTCAAAAGATTACAAAGTAGTCACTTCTACTAAGTTTCCATAATAAAAAAAAACTCTTAAAAGAAACATGTCTAGTTCCATGTTTTATATAGCATAACATTCCCTTGATCCCATCCTTGACCTTATTCAACATTAAGTCCTGTGAAAAACATTTCAAAAAAACTTGGGGTGAGCATAAAAAGATCAGTAAGGGATACACAAAGAATGAAAACTGTTAGTTTTTCAAAATCAAGTAAACCATGTATACTCTATCAAAGTAATACCTTCACCTTCATGAAGTAGTAAAAACTCTTCACTAAATAAAGTATCATTACTTACCTTTTTGTAACCAAAGTATTACCATAAAACCCATATAAAGAACACATAACATATATAAAGGTAACTTGGGACATAAACATACTTAAGTGGAATAACCATACGGTCGACTTCCACACATATCACTTAATGGAATATCCATACGGCCAATTTCCATACATACTTAATGGAATAGCCATACGGACGACTTCCATACCCAATGCATTGGAGGTTATAAAGTAACCACCCATCCTAGTATTCACGGCACCACCCGTCATATGGTTTATAACGTAACCACCCGTTAAAATGTCCAAGTACCAATATAAAATCATAAAACATAAAACCAATATAAAGGAATGATAACATTTCCACATTTCAATCACAATATATCATAAATATATTGACATAATAGAATACTTTATCAAAACCATTTTCAATACAAAAATACATAAAAGATTATATGGTATTTATTTTATTTTAAAAACATTACGACTTGTTGAGGAAGCCAAAGACCAAATAATACTTGCGGCGGCGGAAAAGGTCGTTGTCACCGCGTACGAAAAAAAAACATTCCTTTTTGTCGTTTAGTAAAATGCTTCGTAGAAAAAGATTCCTTTTGTATAAAAGTAAAATTCAAAAGGGTTTATACACCGTATAAAAGAAAGTTGTGTATAAAACTAAATATGCCTCAATGAAAGGAGATTGAGACGAAGTCCCTTACCTCGGGTCCGACTTGACTCGATCGTTCTTTAACGTCCTTTAAAAGTGTAACTCCTTTTGATTTGAGCCTAAAGGCTTCCTTTGAAAGGATTCTGCCCAAAGGGAATCCTCTAGGATGAGGATAGGGATGTGGAGAGAGTAAATGGGCAGGGGATGGCCGAGCCAAAGGCTTGAGGAGTGTGTGAAATGAGGTAGAGGTGGGGGCCTTTTATAAGGGGAGAGGAGGGGCACTTTTGGAAAGTAAAGAAATATTACTTTATTTGAAAATGAGTTTCGGATTTAAAAGGTCCCACATTGATATAATTCGTGGATAAGGTGATAAGGATTCGAAATATTCCCATACAATAGGTTTTGGACATGTGTAGGTTTTAGATATTACATTATCTTTCCATTTTATTTAAATCGTTAAATAATGAAGTCATCGCTGCATCATAATGATGTCATAAATAATTTATTTTATTTAAAGTCTAAAAATTATAAAAAAAATACTATGATGTAGGAAATATTTTTAGATTTCCAATTAATATTTATAATCAAAAATCTGATCTTTATAACCCCATGTAAAAATTGTTTTCGTAAAACATATTATGTTTGTGTCATTTTTACTTTTATTTAAAAAAAGGCATTAAAGTCATTATCTCACCCAAGTGGCTCCATGGGGTCCCCTAAATCGTCCCATGGGTTGTCTTGGTCGGCCATGACACAAACAATAGGGTTAGGACATGTGTCAATCTCATCTCATTTTATTAAAGCATTATTTTTACCCTAAACTACACTAATTACCACTAATCGCGATTAAAAACTTAATAAGTTACTATTCACCAAAAAATTATTTTAATCTCATTGAACCACATTTTACTTCTTAATGAAAACCATTTATGTCGGATTTTTGAAAATCAAAACACAATGATGGCAAAATTTCATTTAAACGGAAAATCAGTTTTTATAAGTACCACTTAGTGGTTTCACTATTCATCAAAAATTGAAGTTTTTCAGAAAATTACCAAAAATTCACCCTAAGCTATATTTGATATTACGAATTCAAAAATGAAGACTATTTTACAAAATTAAAAACATATAAGTCACATTAATTAATTAAATAATTAATTCCCGTTGTCAGAGCAAATAGCGTGTTTTTATGAAACAATAAGTATCAAAAGATTGACACTAGTTTAAGTCCGATTTCAAAGTGAAATTAATTACAACAACCACTATTGGATTTAATGGTAAAAATATTTTCTAATTTCACTTTAAAACCAATTCAAAAGATAATCTAATCATATAAATAAATTAGATTAAAAAGTGGTTTTGAATTAAAATACAACATTTTACACTATTCATTAAAAAAAAGAACTTTATCAGAAAGATACCAAAAATTTACACAAAGTAAATTTTGAGGTCCCGATTCTAAAGAAGAGTTATTTTTGGTCCAAAAGAATTTATAAGATTGATCAAAACTATATTTAATGACGGTTCGCCGTCAAAAAGTGATAAGTGAACCCTTAGTGAAAATTAGGGTATAAATGCCTAAAATTGAACTCTTTCCGTATTTTAAGCCTTTATCTTTTATTGGGTAAATGTAAAAACATTTAAAAACATATATAATCATATTTTAGTTATTTATATCCATTCCCGCCAGTACAACAGCTACTTGTTAACTAACATTTAAAATAATATTATTTTATTACTTGTGTGCAACGTAAGTTTTCAAAGAAACTCATCGTTGCGTATCGAGTACGCTATCGAACGTAGAAACCCCTTTTAATTAAAATTAATATTTAATTCTTAAATATTAATAAATATGAAAATTCTTTATTCTTTAATTACCTAGGATGTTACAGTTATCATGGCGAGGACTACCATCATGACTTGATACTTGGATATAGGGAGAATTTCTGCAGTTCACATATTGGGGAGGGTCTTCAAGATGTACTATAATGAGGGGAGGACCTTCTCGTTGCTTGGAGTTACTGTGGGGAGGACCTTCATAGTAACTACCATTGTAGGGAGGGCCTTTGCAATGACTGTCATCACGGTGAGGACTACCATCATGAATTGATGTCCAACTACAGGGAGAAACATATCTGCAATGTATACCCTGGGGAGGACCATCAGGGTGGATGACAGCAAGGGAAGGACCTTCTTGTTGTCTGATATTCATATTGAGGGGAGGGATACCCCGATGCACATTAGGAGATAGGTTCTCATGATTGACCATTCCTGGCCCATATAGTGAGCCCCCATGGGTGCTCTGTGGAGGACCTTCAGAGCTCCTGGTAGCGATATTGTGTGGAGGACCTTTTTATCTACTACTACCACTTTTATAATTTGGTAATGGAATGACAAGGTCTTGAGCCTTTGTTGATATATGTTTGAGGGCATCAAGAACCCCATATTCTAGTAGAGTAGGATCATGTACGTGCTCTTCATTTTCCAGTTTCCTTTGGAACATTTTATCTTCGAGCGCTCTCTTGTGGGTATTTGGGGCCATTTTCTATTAGTAATGGCATTCATATACGATTCCCGGTCTTGTTGAGTCCTGTGATGTCATCCAGATATAGAGATGGACATCTTGGGTTTTAGCAAGGATATATACCTGCCCTAGAGTGGGCACCACGTTGGATCGACGTCCCCCAGTTGGAACGAGTATTTTTTCCTGATCCAGTTGTCTGTGTATGGCGGGATATTACCGTCGACCCTCCTGGACTAGAGCAGGGATTCATAACTTCTCCAGAGTGACTAACTCATTTTGCGAGTGAGTCATTCCATTTGAGGAAACCGGGTCGTGGGCCCGATTTCTCACCTTTTCCACTGATGCAATGATATCTTAGCATATTTGGAGGATATGGTTTGGAATCAATGTTTGATCTTCCATCATTACCAGGATGTGTTGAGATACATCTTTGGCTGGAATGGGTATGAAGGCCCATTCCAATATTGGAGTAGGAGTTTGTGCCTGCTCCGGTCCTCCATGAGTTTCCAGTAGATACCAGTAGTTCTCCTATGTCAGGACAGAGGAACGAGTATGTCACTGGTTATCTTCTCTGGTTTCCACCATATTTGACTGGTGCTCTTCATATTCATGAGAAGGGATTTTCATCCACTCCCTTGCTACTGTATTTGTCTCATAGGCTTTTTATGCATCCGCAGGAATTTGAATCTACTCATATTTGGTTTCCGCCCTATTTGGATGATAGGATTGAAATTCATCAGTAGGTGTTTGTGCCTATGTGTAGCTGAGTTCCACCCTATTTGGTTGACGAGCTTGTTGTGTATCGACAGATATCTGCATCCTCCTGTAGTTTTCCACTCTGTCTGCATGGAGGGACTGCCGAGCATTAGCAGGAATGTGCTTGTGATCGTATTGTGCCACCCTATTTCTATGGTGGCCTTGAGTGGAGAGGGAAGAGTCGTATGTATTCCATTTGAACGCCACCGTATTAGTATGGCAGAGCTGCTCCTTAGGAACCAGGGTGATAGTGTGTTCCAAATTATATATTTTATTCCCTTGGAAGGCAGCCTGAGGGGCCTAGGTCTCTTGGACTTTGGCAGGTGCCCTCGGCTCCCCTTAGGTGGAAGGAGGCTTGGTCGTCTGGTGTCGACGACGAAACTCTCTGGTGGGGGACCATGAGTAGGAACCCTGTGCAATTGAGATGAATCTGTCAGCATCAACTTCATTTGCCTCCCTAAGGTAAGGGAGGTACTCTTTGTCACGTTCTGGGGATAGGCTCCTAAAATAGTTTGAGACAACCACCAGGGCCGCCTTGTGATGGGGTTCCAGCCATGTCCGAGGTGGTGGTTGGCGGACCTTTTCAGATTGGAGGGCTTGTCTCGTAGCCTCTAGTGCGGGGAGAGTACCATTTTGGTGGTACTTTATGATAAGCATGTTGGATACCCAATGTTGAATATATTGGTTAGGCGAGGGGGTCCTGCTCTTCGTTGGGGCCCTGGCGACCTACGGGATCGCTGATGTGCATGTCCACATAGATTGTTGAGATGTCATTTGGATCGAAGGTTTCTCTACAGGAACCTGCAATATACATATATGAAATATAGACCACAAAACATCGTCAAAGTAGCATTCTTGTAAACATATTCATATTTGAAAATTTAGCTTGGCCCTCTTCCCCTTTTCTTTTGCTGCGGGGTGAAGGGGCTTGAGTGGGGTAAGACTGCCACCTTGGTTAAGGATTCATGCCAGCTTCACAATTTCTGTTTCGCCTCTGAGGTGGCATGTTTTTCATGTACTGGGGTAAACAAAATGGTCTGATGTGTAGTATTATTTTGTCTTTTATCATTGGGGTGGATCCACCACCTTGGTTGAGGATTCACATCAGTTTCACCATCTTTGTTTCGTCTTCGAGCTGGCGCATTTTTGGGTGCTGCAGAAATGGAAGAATAAGGATCATCACCCGTCCCTTTTTCTATAGGTACAGGTTCTCATAAAATTCACCATTCCTTTTGTTTCGACCCATTCAGTATCATTATCCTTTAAAGAAGTTTGGATTAACCCTACATGAACTGTTGTTCCTAGCGGCCAATTGTGTGGGGGTCAAGCACTTTTGTAATCGGTCCTTCTTGGATATAAATTCCTCGGATGGTCTCCAATGGGTTTATTCGTTGATCCAGGAATACCCAATGAACCTCGTATCCATGATTCATTGACTTGATTTCCAAAGGAAGGTGCTCGTTGATTGATGATTCAGTCAACGACACTTAAGGAATCCATTGGTCGAGAGGATGGGAGGTCAGTATCACCACACCCTTCTGGGGGATGATTGTTTCCTATTCTAGGACTCTCTTATAGATTTATGTTGTGTTAATATGTTTATGAATACTTGGTTCATTCCTAAAGAGTGTGTCCAAGGGATACCCTTGGTTTTCAGGATCGTCATAGGCATGCATATATTTGATGCTACAGAGGTGATGCTGACTTGAGCCATATAATAAGGTGCTCTAGAGTTTATCATTATCCAGGGGGATAGAAGGTGACTTGATGTTGGGATAAGGCCCATAAGAAGGGATTCCAACATATCCTCAGGAGAGGAATCAGAACCCACGTAGTTCGGATGAGTTGGGGCTTACGTTTGGGAACTTCCCATTTGAGGGAAACATGATTGGGTGGACCTTCTTGGATAGGCACCCATTTGAGCTCGGGCATTCTGGTAGGCATCCTACGTATCTCAATTTGATCATGAATTAGAGCTCTCATAGTTTAGATGATGTGGATGTTGTAATCCTCACAATTCTATAAACCCACGTGAGTCATGCTTGGTGTGAGAAGTAATAGGATGTGAAAGATTCAACAATGCACATGCCTCCTCCCCTGTTGGTGCGGGAGGGAGAGCCTGCCGTGGAAGAGGTCGGGGAAACTGTGGGCGAGGGTGCAGAGCAATGAACCCTTCAATGTTAAATGACATTTAAGGTCACACAACCCTGCATTGGAATATTGGGGACTTACCTCAGTGGGTGGGCCCCATAATACGTTCTAGGAAGGGGAAGAGTTTCATCCTCATAAAAGGGGGGAGAAAACATAACCCCTTTGATTGATCACTATTCCTCATCGAATGGTGAAGCAAGTGATCACCCTTAATCCCTAGAACGGGGAGGTTCACATCGGTATACCAATGTTGAACTCCGGGTTACCATGGGAATATAGACCCATAGGCATTCCCGAATCCCAAACTATTGAGGGGAGAGCCTTTGCGACTCTTCTTGCCATGGGTATGTAGACTCAAAGGGACATGCTGGTGCGCCTAATGGTCTGATCACATAGGTATAGTGGCTTTGGAGGAGGCTTTGGACTTATTCTGAAGGACTAGTTAGTATAGGGATCATGGAGGACTGGATAGTAATGGAAGGGTGAGGTTGGAACTGGAGTAAATAATACCCAAAAACACCCCATTCTGCGTACTGGTTTCTTATACGGAATGGGGGAAGCTCCACATACCATAGTGGTATGTAGGCATAGGGGCCATCCGCGTACCAATGAAGTACGTGGGAATGGGTATATACAACCATGTACCATAGTGGTATGTGTCCCATCATTCCATTTTGGGTTCCATTCGCGTACTGATGTAGTACATAGCGCCTGGTTCAGTCTGCGTAGCTGTGCACTATGAAAAACACCATATTGAAGGAGGGTTTGAGGGATTATCATTCATGGGGAATTTATCCATGATAAGTACATGTTTTTTGATTCATCAATTAGGTTCGCAGTTCTATTATTATTATCTAATTCCACCGTTTTATGGTTCATGGCCAGTTGTGCCTACAGAGAGAGTGGTTCACGATTCGAGCTTCCCCGATGAATCAAGATGGAATTCAGAGTCTTCTTCAAACTCTTTATTTCAACCTCTGAGTCCCCTTCAAGCCTTCATCATTTATCCCTTATCCTTATACTATGCTCCCTTTTATAGAGCATTGGGACATTTGTATCTATTGGGCACACGACACCATTTGTGGAGGCCCATGCAGATATCCTAACCCGTGGAAGACTCGATCAACTGGGGTTTGCAAAGGATTAAATTTGCGATAATGGTCCATGGAACCCTACTGGTTCACTTCATCTGCAAACTGATGAGTTTTCAGTATGGTATGCAGATTGACTTTGCATGCATAATTTCTTTGGTGACACGGTCCACGGTCTGCCTTTCTCACTATCCATTGCCTCATGAGCCAACAGTTCACAGATCATTCTGCGTACCTGGTGGTTCGCGATCCAACCGGTCTGCGTACCTTTCCTAATGCTGGTACATGGGCCACTTGAAATTCTTATAAAACATGAATTCCTTCAAATTTCTTCTAAATATTTCAACTCAATTTGAGTCCATTCACCTTTCTAGAATTGTAAGAGTACTCGCTTCCTTCTGCAAAGCTATTGTGGGGGTATTTTCTTCCCTTGGCGAAATTTTCAGGACCCTACAATATTAAATATTAAATCAAACATATTATTACATATTGTTCATTATTTTACATGACTTTAACATAATAATTTCCTAGAGTATTTTTCACATTGATAAGGTCATAGTAGTTCCCCTCTGTGATGAGAACCTTGAAGTGGTATGAAATTATTCTTAATATAGTTTTGTGGTTGGATAATATACTATGATGGAACACCTAGTATATAGACCATCAGGTTCCAGTACTCATAAGAAAATGAGAATTCTTCTCATGAATTTCACACTTGGTAATCTTCTAGTTGGTAGATTATGAGAACATAACCACTAGTAGGAATTCCGCATGTTTTGGTGTCATTAGATATTCCTATCTACGAGCATGTGTAATGGTCCTTAGACTTTATAATTACCATTAATGCATGTCGTTACTGGTGATTTTTTGACTAAAACCACCACGCCATATGTTGGCGGGAAGTAGGGTACATTGGGTGTGTCACGAAAGATGTGTTATTGATGGATGAATCAAGGAAGGATTTGTCCCTTCCATATTTATGGAAGTTGATATCTCGACCCTTTGATTGAAAAAGAAACGTCACCCTAAATTCTATGGCCATGGTTTAACGATGAGTTTATTTTATATAGTTAAATAATGATGTATCAAACATATAGATTGATCACACCATCATGAAACCTGCTTGATGAGATATTCTAACAAAGGGATTATATTACACAGTGAGCATTCATATGTGGTTGTTTTTATTGTGACTTTAAGTTATTTCTCTTGGGTGCGTTAACCCATTCCTAGATTGTAATATTGGACTTTAGGAAAGACCACCTAATAATAATGAGAAAGTATCCTAGAGGGTGACACACTAAGTGTTTCTATTGGTCTTAATTAAATTTTTTTGAATTTAATTAATGGAATAAATATTATTCTCGAGATTGAGGAATAATTTTATTCAAGTTATATTGATCGCATAAATTAAATAAATATTATTCACCAGATTTTGAATAAAATATACTTATTTATTTTATTGAATATTTAATAAATATTTATTTACCACTTTGTGAATAAAATATTTATTTAAGAGAATAAAATATTTATTCGGGTGTTCAATAAATGAAATAGGAGTTCGAACAGACCATGACCATGTTCAGTGATAAAATAATTATTTATGAGTCAATAAATATTATTTATCCATTTAGTACAAGTTGGAACACCACAAAATAATAATAATAATAATAATATTATTATGTGGAATGAGATTATATTAATAGTTATAACTATATTTAATGGCTGTTATAAAATCAAATTTTGTAACCAAAATCCGAGATCTATAAATAGATGACAATGTTTATTGTGTAAATAATTCGAAACCCAATTAAAATTCGGGAATAGAAAATTATTGCACACAATGCATTTTCTATCAACTCTTCCTCCTTTCTCCCTCTCAAGAATGAGAAACCCAAGAGAGAATTTCTTCAAGACCGAAGAACGAGTGATCAAGAATGAACAACATAAGACATTTGATTTGCTGTGCTAGCACCTGAAAAACTATTGACATTTCTCAGAGGCCATTGGAGCACATGAGGATCACCACTATAGGGATTCTACCCTTTGATCCTCACAAGTGAAACAAAGGCAACCTAGAAGGGCCTTTTCGATTGATCAACAATCATCAACAAAAAAAGTTCCTAAGCCCAGGTATTTATTTCTTCAGATATTAAATAAATTAATTATAAATTTGATGTTCAAGATCCTATATCTTGGTTTCAGGAAATTATTTTTAAAATATATTTTAATATATATCCCTCCACTGAAATGCTTTCCCTGCACCCAGAACCAATAGGAACTACTGGCATGTCATTCTGAGTAACGGTTTTCCCATGATCCTTGTAAACATGTTTTTAGTATTTTGAAACTCTGAAACATACAGTAATGATACAAACCATAGAAAACAATATAACATCCACATGAAATCATGGCAAAAATACCATTGTATTATTTTTTACATGTACTCATAGAAAACACATCAACATGACTTACGGTGTGGTCATAATGACCCAATAAATAGTTTTTAAAGGTACCAAAGCCTTTAAAAACAAGTGCCAGGGGGGGTCAAAATGAGTAAATATATGTCATATTATAATGAAATCATAGGAAAATGGATTTATATCAATTTTAAAAATTTATGAATTGATGAAACATCATTCTGAGTTACAATTTTCTTAGTATTCCTATAAACACATTTTTAGTGTTTTAAAACACTAAAACATGTATGTAATGGTCAAAACAATAGAAAAAAAATCTCATATTGATGTGAAATCATGGAAAAACCACCATTGATATATTTTTTATGTGTACACATAGACAACACACCAATATGGCGTACAATGTAGTTAGAATGACCCAGTAAACTGTATTTAAAAGTACCAAATCCTTTAAAAACTTATGTAGGGAGGGGGTCAAAACTAGTTAACTGATATCATATTGCCATGAAATCATAGAAAAACAATCATAGGTTGATTTTTAAAATTTTGGAATTGAAATAACATCATTTTGATTTACAGTTTTCCTTGGATTCCTATAAATACATTTTTAGTGTTTTAAAACACTAAAACATGCGTGTAATGGTCAAAACCATATAAAATGACCTCATATTGATTTAAAATCATTGGGAATCCCCTAGTCAATCCAATGCATGTTATGGTCAGAATGACTTGGTAAACAATTTTTAATGGTACAAAAGATTTTGAAAATGTGTATTGGGGGGGGGGTGTCAAAACCAAGAAAACGATGTCGCATCTCTATCAAATTAGAGAAAAATGACCATACATTGATTTTTGAAATTTAGAAACCGATGACACATTATTATGAGATACAATTTTCTTGGGATGCCTGTAAATGAATTTTTAGTGTTTTAAAACACTAAAATGTGCGTGTAATAGTCCAAACCATAGAAAATATCTCATATTTATGTGAAATAATGGTAAAACCACTGTTGAGATATTTTTGACATTCAAGCATAGAACAAATTTCAATCCGACATGTGGTGTGGTCAGAATGACTCGGTAAACAGTTTTTAAAGGTACTAAATCCTTTAAAAATGCGTGTCAAGGGGTCAAAACCAATCAAATGATGTAATATTGATAAAAAATCATAGAAAAATGGCCGTTGATTTATTTTTGAAGTATAAAAACTAATTTCACATCATTTTGAGTTATGGTTTTCCCAGGATTCATGTAAACACATTTGTAATGCTTTAAAACACTAAAATGTCTGTCTAATAGTCCAAATCATAGAAAATGACATCATATTGATGTGAAATCATGGAAGAACTAATTTTGAGCTATTTTTATTTCTACATGAAGAAAATATGTGAATATTATGTGAGGTGTAGTCAGAATGACTTGGTAAACATTTTTTTAAGGTACTAAAGACTTTAAAAACGTGTGTCGGGGGGGGGGGTGAAAACTAGGAAAACAATTTCGAGTTGACATAAAATCAGAGGATAGAGGATTTATATTGATTTTTGAAATGTAGGGACTAAATACAAATCATTTTGAGTTATGGTTTTCCCAGGATTCCCATAAATACATTTTTAGAGTCTTAAAACACTAAAACGTGTGTGTAAAGGTCAAAACCATATCAAACAACCTCATATTGACATGAAATCACGGGAAAACCACTGTTGAGTTATTTTTGAAATATAGGACATGTTTTAATATCAAATTATTTAAAATTTTCTTATTAAGTAAATTTCAAGCACACTGCACGTCAATTTAAAAATTAATTTGAATCTTATATACTTATCCCTTTTCCGTTTCAAGTGTTGAATCATATCTTAAATAGGTAAGTTTATATTTTCAATTTGTTTTTCAGGATATATTATTTATTTTATGTTAAAATTTATTTTGTTTGATTAACAAAATAACATATTTTATGTGCGATATTTTGAATATATCATGTGTCTGTTCTCTTTTGTATTTCAATTCTTAAATTTTCTAGTTTTTATTGTAGGTGACAGATGTTGTCAGTAGGAATTAGGTTGACTGTTCTGATCCATGAAATTTTTCAGAAGGTAGTCATGATGGTTTTTAGTTTCCATGGTATGTTTAAATTTTATCAATGATTATACTGTAATTATTAATTATTATGTTTAGTTTTAATTCCTACCTCTTTTTTATTACAATTGATGAGATGATGTGGTCGGTTTTGGTTGATGAGAGGATGTAGAGGCATATGGATGCAGAAGAGGTTGTGGGGAAGATTTATATTGGACATGGGTTATTGTTGGACATATATTATATGTATATATTGATGACTGAGGTATGGGTTGACTGAGGTTATGGTGACTGAGGTTATACTGACTGAGGTTATGATGATTGTGGATGTATGTTGTTTGATGTATGTATGATGAGTTTATTATGAATTTATGTTTTAGTTTATTACATGTTATAGTTTTATATTTATATTTTTTATTAAATATTTTAATAAAAAATAAATTTTAATAGAAATATTTAGCGGCGGTTTTTAAAAACCGCCACTAAATAAATTACTAAAAATCATAATTAGCAATGGTTTTTTTAACTACCGCTAATATAATTTGTGAAGGTTAGGTTCATCTTATATATTTTATTTTTTGATTATTTTAAAAAAAAAACACGACTAAATAAAATTGAAATCACAGCTAAATGATCCAAAACAACACATATAGAAACTTCTGCTAAAATAAAATCTCTACCTCTAAATGGTCGCTAACCATGCAATACACAATTGTTTTAGTAACCACCACTAAATGATTAAGCGGAGATTTAAACTGACCCCAGTAGAAAAAACACTGCTAATTCCTGCTTTTTTTGTCATGTCAACTAATAATTCACAAATTTATATGATGTGAATGTCTTGAGAAATGATTTTTTTAATAATATTGACAAATGATTTTTTTTGAACCAATAAAGAGATAATTCATGTAAATTTATAATTAATTCATGACACAAGAAAAAATATTTTCTATGTTTTGTTATATTTTTTGGTTGATAGTGTTGATCATTCTAACTCAATCAGTGTATCATCATTGCATAGAGATAACCCAAAGAAAAACTCCTATAACAGTGATCTACACACACTCATTCGATCTCTAAATAAGTTAGGTGATAACTTCACATTCCTTCGAGATTGAAAAAATTTATCATGAACTGTTCAATCTTTAGAGGAAGAGAGGAGGAGGGAGGTCTTGAGATGAAATTATTGTGTGCAATAACTAACCATTCTCCAATTGACATAACAATTTATAAATAGACATAGTCTTAGCGTTTAATTCCAAGTAATTTCTCAAAGGCCCTCAAGTATGAATTAATCTTCAATAACCCTAGTGTCATGTAAATGTTATTATTATTATTATTATTTTAATTATGATGTTCACAAAACCACGCAATGATAAATATTTATTTTACAATCTAGTAAATAAATATTTTTGACTAGACAAAATTTGATATGTTCATCCTCTTAAACATTTATTTATTTATTTATTTTTAATAGGTGGGTGGGGGGGGAGTCTCCCCTTTTTTATTGAAACGAAAGCACGCACTTGTTATTCTGGGTAAATGTATCCCATTACATGTCCATTATAATCCCAATGGGTACTTAAACCCATTACAAGAAGCACAATAGCCCAGACCATAATACATTTAGCTCGTAGGTCCAATCAATTGGAAGCCTAAGGGATGAAGGATAAAATTTTTCTACACCGTGCCTCGCAGAGAAGCCTCCATCAATTATCAACCAATCCACTACCACCTTCTCAAGCACATGCCTCCATCAGATCGCCTTCAGCTGCCATCCCAACCCAAAACTAAAGATAGCCCATCAAATTTTCTCAACCGACCAACCCCTTATTATCAATACCTCCATCTTCCTACTCTCGCCCAGTAGGGACCACCTTCAATCTCTACTTCCCATGACCGTAAGTTCCACCATCGACTATTGCTAAGTATCCCAACTACCATCATTGACTTTAACCATGAGCAAGCCCACCCATCTTCGTCTCTCGATTAGATCAAAGGCCACTGCTGATGCTTCACCCTCAATTTGAGTTTCACTACCGTTGATCACCACTGCTACGACAACCTTCCATCCTCACCTACCTTATTCATCAAGCAAGGGCCTACTTACCACCTGTGTCCCATAACTACCAATGAAGCAAAAACACCATAACCCACCACGTGAAAACCCCCTTAACACGCCGCCCCCACTACACACACATCCACCATCACAAACCGATTATAAAATTCACCATATTTGGGGACCAAAGGGTGTTGAAACCTACCTTTGATTTAGTATTACGAGGTTCTTTTCCACTCAAGCCAAAATGCAACTACTATCCTCTTCACAATTTATTGACTTCTCAAAGAAATATTATTATTTCATTAAAAGAATAAATATTCTATACACAGTCTGATGAATGAATAATTATTTACACCACCAAATATCCCCCTCTTATCAGTCTTAGAATTTTCCTTTATGACTGCTAAAAAACACAGTGATGTTCTAAGAACTCTTAAAATAATGTCATTTTTATTAGCGTAAAAAAGCATTAATAAAATTATTTTTCCCATTATAGAGACCCCTATTATCATCATTAGTCTCGTGTGCAAGGAACCCCATACAACAACCACCTTTACAATTCTCACTACAAGAAAAAAAGGTGTTTCTCGATCAGTTTTTAGTGGTGGTTTTTAAAACCACTTCTAAATATTCTGGGAAAACATTTTCATGGATTTTTTAATGGATGTTCTTAAAACCCTCACTAAATGTGGTTTTTATTTTTCTTTTATTTTTTCATTGTGGTTTTAGCAGTGTTTTTTTAAAAACCACCACTGATTTAGATTTTTTATTTTTAATTTTAATTTTTTTAGGGATGGTTTATAAAAACCACTATGAAATAGGGGTGTTTTTTATAAAAACCGTCGCTAATCTAATGAGAAACAAATACTAAATATTATATACTTAATTAAGATTTATTAGTAATAGTTACTATTTATTATTTATATTGATTTATTTTTAAATATTTATAATTTTAATTAATTATAATGTGTTAATTATTAATTATATATAATTAGTAGTTAATTGTTATCTAAAACTTAAATTAATTATTGTATAAGGTGAAAATCAGAATTCGCCATCAAAATGACTATAACTTTGGATCTAGATGTCTGTTTTAGCTCTACAACTAGTCAAATCAAAGATTATGAAATGAAATACAATAGGATTAGTTAATAATTTAGTAATAAATAATATAATAAAATTTATTATTGTTTTAAGAAAACATTAAAATCAAACTTCAAATTCAAATAGTCATAACTTTTGATCTAGGTGTCCATTTGAGTTTTACCACATATTAAATCAAATATTAAAATGAGATCTACATCGTGTTAATTAGGGTGACCCCAGTCACTATTTTTTAAGGTCAAAAGAGGCCCTGAAAGCCTCTAAAACTAAGTTTTTTGTCCAAATATCATAATTTTTGAACATTTGATGAGATTTTATCTTCATTTAAGAGTGTCTTCATTTGCTTTTTAGGATGTCTACACTTTTTATTCCATTCATTTACATTCATATTGATTTGATGGTGTTGTAGTTATTGTGGTTTTCTCTCTTTTGGTGATTTATTATCTATTATATATATATATATATATTTGTATATACTTGTATACATTTACAAATATTTACTTATAATTTGTATATATTTATCATTATTTATTTAAAATTATATATAATTGTATCTATGCAAGGATATTTATATCTATTTATGAATATTTTTCTATATTTATAAACATTTGTAAATATTTATACATATTTATGTATCTATATATATATGTCTGAATTTAATTGTGTTTATATAAATATATTTTAATATAAAATTATATATATATATATATATATATATTTGTATGTGTGTATTTATATATATTTATGTAACATGAATGCATGTTTATAAATATTAATGTAAATTTCATTATATGTATATTTATTTATAGTTATTTATTTCTATTTATTATTTATTGTCTATTATTTATTATTATTTTCATTTATTATTTATTATTTATTCATTTATTAGTTATTCATTTATTACTAATTTATTATATACTGACTTATCATTTATTATATATTATTAATTAATTGTTAATTATTATTTAATATCTAATTATTATTTATTATATATTAATACATAATATTTATTATTTATTATCACTTATTTATTTATTTATTTATTTATTTATTATTTACTATTTATTATTAATTTATTATTTTTTATTAATTTATTATCAATTTATTATTTATTTATTTATAAATTATATATTTTTGTATTTATTATTTATTTTTTATCAATTTTTATTTATTATTTATTTATTATTTATTATATATTGATTTATAATTTATTTTCTACTTATCTATTTTATATTTGTTTTTTTCATTATTAATTTATAATTTTTCCTTATTTATTTATTATGTGTTTATTGTTTACATATTAATTATTAATTTATTATTAATTTTTTAATAATTGTTTATTTAAGTATTATTTTTAAATTCTTTATTGTGTATTTATTATATAGTATTTATTTATTTATTAATTATTATTTATCTTTTATTTATTATTTATTTATTATATATTTATTATTTATTTATTACTTATTTTTATTATTTATCGGTTCTTTATTATTTATTAATTAATTATGAATTTGTTATTTTTTTAATATTTAATTGTTGATTTATTATTATTTATTTCTTATTAATTATTTATGATATATTTATTAGTCATTTATTATTTATTATCCTTTATTATTATATATTATATATTATATATTATTATTTATTGATTATTGATTATTTATTTGTTATTTATTATTTGTTATTATTATTTTTTATTATTTATTGAATATTTATTGATTATCGATTATTTAATTATTTAATATTTAAATACTATTTATTTATTATGAATTTATTATTTATAGTTTATTTATTTATTTTTCATTTATCTATTATATATTATATATTAATTTATTATTTAATGATTACTAATTTATTATATATTCATTATTTATTATTATTTAATTCCATTATTTATTTTTTATCCATATATATATAATTATATTACATACTGTTTAATCACCACTTGAAGAGCTTGCTGGACTAGTAAAGTCTTTGCAGAATAGCCAAGAGGCAAGGAGTTTGAATCTTTCATAGTGTATATATATGCCGGATTTATGCATGGAATGCATGGAATATGCATGCATGGTAGGATAAGTAAATATGTAATAAGTAATAAGTAATAAAAAAATAATAAATAATGATAAATAATAAATAATAAATAATAAATAATAAATAATAAATAATAAATAATAAATAATAAATAATAATAATAAATTAATTAATTATGTAAATAAATAATAAATAAATAAATAATAATAAATAAATTAAGCACGTATATAAATTAAAAAAAAAAAAATCGCCACTAAATGAAACATTGTTAAATAAAAAAAATGCCATAAAAAACTACTACGAAATGATTCCCAACATTAAAATACATAATGCTTTTAGAAAACATTGCGCATCATTTAGGGGAGGTTTAAACCGCCGCTAAATGAAAAAAAACCACTGGGAAACACCTTGTTTTGTAGTGTCTTTCCACTTCAACCCCCCATTTATCACCACTTCGAACCCCCCTCCCATTCAACCCTCTCGCACAATTCATAGGATTCGAATGTGGGACCTACAGTTCAAAGTGAACACCCATTACCGCTAAAAAAACATTTTTTTTGGTATTTTGTGATATATCTATTTATATGTATATATTTAAATGCATCTTTTTCATATATTTATTCACATAATTATATATATATATATAATTATTTTTAAATATATTTATAAAATATGTTTGTGTGTGTGTGTACATTTGTGTGTGTTTATATTTATATTTATGTGTGTATGTGTTTATATTTTTATATACATATGTGTGTATATATATACATGTTAATATAAATATCAATATAAATATAAATAATTATATTTATTCACATATATTATTTATTAATATATATTTATAGGTATTAGAATTATATAAATGAAAATACATATATATTTATTTATAAAAAATACTAAAATAAGTAAAAAATTAAAATTTTAAACCCGTAATATCTATATGAGTGTAATACCTATGAATAAATTTAGTATACACTGAAAAAGATAATAATAACCTCTTAAATGAAGTTTAAATTCCATCAATTATTAAATAATTAGGGTATCTGAATTAAAAACTATGTTTTGGAGGCATTCTGGGTCTTTTTTGACCTAAAAAGCAGTTACTAAGGTTCTCCCAATGGTGTGCATCTCTTTGCACAATTTGATTTGATATCTCATGGAACCCAAGTGGACACTCTGGTCAAAAGTTATGGTTGTTTGAAGTTCAAGACATGCTGGAAACTTAACCTAAAATATTAATTAATTTATTAATTTTTATATCACTAAATTATTATTAAATATTTATTACTCAATAATAATTTTAAAATTATTAATTAATATTAATTATTAATTATTCTTTAAACCATTTTTTCACTAAATATACTATATATTGAGTGTAAATAAATATTTAGTATTATATTAATCATATTTTTTCAAACACGTTTTATATATTTCAATATAAATATATTTACATTTTAAAATACGATTTTTGATAATTTATTAAAAATATCACGATGGTCACCTTTTATCAACCCTAAAAAAACGTTGATAAATAAGTTCTTTATGATAGCAAAAAATAACTAATAAAGGCTAAGAAAAGCGTTGATGAAGTTTCCCTTTATTAGTGGTAAAAAAACTCTGATAAAAGGTAAGAAAAGTGCTGATAAATGAAGAATTTATCAGCACTAAAAAAACCCAATAAAATCTAGTTTTTATCTATTATTTTCTCAGCGTTGATAAAGATCCCCTTTATCAGTGTTTTTAGATTTCTTTATTACAAAGGACTCCCTTTATCAGCACTTTTTTATCAATGATAAAGAGTAGTGATTAATACAGAAAATTCTATAGTAGTGTTAATATTCACATAACTGAATAGATTATTTATTTAATAAATAAATAATTATTTATTACCATTTAAATAACAAGAGATAAATAAATATTATATATTCACATAATTAAACAATTACCCTATGGATAAATATTTATTTATTATTTGTGATTATTTAATAAAACCTGAATAAATATTACTTCTTAGTATAGTAGATAATATTTATTTCAATTGTTAAATAAAAGTAATATTAAACTAAGATCAAATTAAACATATTGTGTGTGACCCTCTAGACCTCTTCCTTAGTGGCATTAGGCGGGCCTGCTTAAAATCCAAGATTACTATCTAGCAACGGGCCATGAAACCCATAGAGGAATAAGATATGTCAAAATGAAAATAGCTACATATGAATATTCACTATGTAATATAATCCCTTTGTTATGATATATCATCAAGAAGATTGAACACCTATGTCATCAACCTATATTTTTGATACATATTTCTCTGACAGTTTGAAATGAACTTGTCAATACACCATAACCATGAAATTTATTATGAAGGTTCCATTTCAATCAAAGGGATGAGATGTCATCATTCATAAATATGGAAGGGAAAAATCCTTCCTCAACTTATTAATTAATAATATATCATTCTTGACATATCCAACATACCCTACTTCCTGTGAAGATATGAAATCAGAATTTTTGGGCTTACATTAAAGTGTGTGAGTCATTACATGCATTGATAATAATATTAATTATCACGAACCGACCAATCAAGTCCCACATCATCGATGGTAAGCTGATAAGACACTCCAATCCCACCTCAAATAGTCTAGGAGTTAGTGACAAGTGTCGAGTAGGAAATACTAAAAATAGGAGCCCTTAGCCAAAGTATCTGTACACATGCACACAACAAGATCCAATAAATAGTGCATAAACATGACAAAAAGACTAAACATCTAGAGTGTAAACCATTTACAAAAAAAACTCTAGGGAAGTATCAAAGTACAAAAAACATTAAACAAAAGTGTAAACGGGAAAAATTCACACCCAACCCAAAATGTGGTCCCAAATTGACAACGAATGGAAAGAGGAAGACTAAAGAGAGCTCAGCTCATAATATCCAAGGTTGACCACCGAACATTTTTAGTGCTAAGAGCCACTAAGATACACCAAAACTAGTTCTTCCAATATCACCATTGATCAACCTATCGTTTGAATAAGACACAATATGTGAAGGAAAAGGCCATGTAGGAGTGGGTATATACATACCCATTAGAAGCCCCTATAACCAAAAAGGGAGAAATAGAAATAGAAACAGTCAACTCAACCCATAAGCAAGTAGGGAATAAAACCAGATATATATGCACATATAGAATATTAAGTGAGAGGGAGATGGTATCTCCATCTCCATAGCCCCACTAAAAATGACGAGTCAACCGATAACTCCAAGGGTCCCATTGTAGGTTTCGGGTGCAGCAGAAGCGTGGTTTAAGAATTAATTTGACTGTGATCAATGATTATTCTAGGATCAATACGATGATGAATGCCAGTATCCATAGAAAAAAATCAAAGATTTAGATAAAGAATAAAGAGTCTCAAAACCTAGATATAGGATCAACATATTTTGTTTATAATTTATTTGATTAAATTAAAGAAATACCTCCAAGGTTTTATTTATTCGTTGATGTGCTTGACCATAGATCTGTGGTGAGCCTTTTGTTGCTTTGTATAGATCGAGAGTAGATCTCCTCTAATCGTAATTTACACATGCTCCTTGAATCTCTGGACGTCGCTGTAGGATTCTTCAAGTGCAAGCATGGAAGGTCCTTCCACTTGTGTTGTCCACCCTTGATCACATTGAGAGTCTCTTCCAAAGAGTTCTATGATCCTATAAAGGATGACCACTCTCATTTGTGAGAGCGTTCTTGGAGAAAAAAAGGCACTCAAGGCTTGAGAGATTTTTCTCCAAAATGTTGTGCACAACCAAAATTGGCTAGCTTGCCTATCAGTTTCCCCCTTGGCTAATAAGAGAATAATATGTAACCAAGAATTTAATTCACTAGGTAATAATAAATAATTAGCACATGTGTCGTTGCTTATTTTATTATTCCATGTGAAACCCCCATATCAAATAATAACAACAATACCATTATTTCCAGGACATGTTCTTAGCTTGCGAGTTACAATCAAATATTATTTTTGTCAAATAATATTTAATATTATTTTCTCACTGGACACTTTTTACTCGGTCCACCCATCCTCCAAAATATTTATTGAACATTCAATAATGACTATTAATTAATTAATTAATTAAATAAATATAACTTCATTATTTGCCAATAAATAAATAAAATGCGTTTATGCATACCTAAATAATTATTAAACCACAACCAAGAATAATATTTATTCTACTTGTTAAATAATAAATTATTTAACTGAGATTACAGATACACTTAGTGTGTGACCCTATAGGCCTCTTTCTCAGTGGCATTAGGTAAACCTGCCTAAAGTCCAAGGTTAGTGTCTAGAAAAAAACTAATGCACCCATAGATAAATAAGTTAATTTTTCAACAACATGACACCTCATACAAACTATTAATGTGTAATATAATCCCTTTATCATAATATATCCAATCAAGCAGGTTACATGCCAATTTCATTAACCTATATGCATGATAACATGTTCTTTAACTTTTCGTAAATATAAATTTCCTAGAGAAAACCATGGTCATGGATTTATTTAGGTTATATCAATTCCATCAAAGGACTTGAGATATTTACTTTTATTAATGAACAGAAGGGATAAATTCTTTCTCTCATTATTCATTAATGCAATATTACCTGTGACACACCCAACATATCCTACCTTACCGTAAGCATATGTCATCATAGTTTTCATCAATACATCAAATTTCGAGACTCATAATATCCATTAATAATAATATGAAATTCTAAGAACTATTACACATGTCTGTATATAGGAACATCCAATGACACTTATAATGTAGATTTCCTACTGTCAGGTATTGCTCTCATAATATCCTATTGGATATTACTAGGGGCTTACACCATGAGAAGGTGCCTCAAAGTCCTATGAGTCTCCACCCTTGATAGAATGTATCATTTGTGTCCCCTCAAATGATACCATCCATCCATAGAACATTTATTCAAGAATAGTGTCATGGAACTTCTGGGTTCTCATCATAGTGGGGAACTGCTATGACCTTTTAGTGCGAAAACAACTCTTGGTAAATTATCACATGCTGTGTTATTTAGAAAAAAAATAGTGATGTGATAAGGAAATTATTAATATTCCAAACCATGAATATAAGTTTACCATAAAGTACAAATAAGTTGGTTCTAGGGAACCAACTCCAATAGACTCCCACTTTCACTTGATCCAACTACTAACAACCTCCAGTCTACTAGATATCACATGATATTCATGATTCTACTGAGATATGACTTTAGTCAAGGGGTCAAACATGTTCTCCTCCATGGACACTCTGTTCACTATAACATCACCCCTCAAATGAAAATACCTCAAGAGGTGATATTTCCGAAGTATGTGCTTTGTCCATTGATGTGACATTGGATCATTTGCAAGATCCATCATTGTAGTATTATAATAATATAATTTGATAGGGTATCTATTTTTAATCACTACATCAATATCCTAGAAAAAGTTTATAATCTAGATGGATTAATTGGCCACAACATGAGGTACTATATATTCAGACTCTGCTATAAAATCAGCGACAACTGGCTACTTTGAAATCTTCCATCTCATAAATCTTCTGTTGAGACACAAAACAAATCCTAATTGTGACTTTAGATCATTTTGTTTTGTCTAAAAACCATAATCAATATAACCTCTGATTCAAATCTCCTATTCTCCTCCATAAACTAGGAACATATCTTCTATTCTTCTCAGGGATATCCTTAACAACAGTCCACTGCTATTCTCTTGGATCTGTTTGATATCTTCCTACCATTATCTGTGCATAAGAAACATCAAGTCTAGTACATAGAATGACATACATGATATATCCTATCATTGAATCATATGGAATCTTACTCATTATATCTTTATCCTATTGTGCCTGGGGACACATTTTTCTTAAAAAGATGTATTCCATATGGAATTGGAACTAATACCCTCTTGGATTGTTCCATACTAAATATCTTTAGTATCTTGTCAATGTATGTACTCTAACTTAGCCCAAGCATCCTCTTGGATATATCATGAATGATCTTGATCCCTAGAATGTAGGCTACTTCACCTAAGTCTTTCATGGATAAGAACTCGTTTAAACAGTACTTAACTGATTGTAAGATTGGTATGTCATTTCCATTAAGTAATATGTCTTCAACATATACTACTAGGATAACGACCACACTCCCATTAAACCTTTTGTAAACACATGGATCACATTTGTTCTTAGTGAAACCAAAATCTCTTATGGATTCATCGAATTGAATATTCCATGACCTGGATACTTTATTCAATCCTTAAATGGATCTTTTCAACTTGAAAACCCTTTTGGAAACACCAAGTATCACAAAATTTTCTGGTTGTGTCATATAGACATCTTCTAAAATATTCCTGTTAAAGGAACACAATTTTGACATCCATCTTCCAAATATCATAGTCATTCTAATATTCTATGGAAAGTATTATTTTGGTGGATTTAAACATGGAAAATGGTGAAAACTTTTCATCATAGTCAATTCCTTGGCACTGTTTAAAACCTTTAGCGACTAGTCTTGCTTTATAGGTACTTTACCTTCCATGTCCATTTTCCTCTTGAATACCCATTTACATCCAACATGCTTTACATCAACTGGAAAATCAACCAGAAACCAAAATTGGTTTTGATACATGGAATCCATCTTAGAATTCATAGCTTCTATCCATATTTCATCTGATAAGCTCTCTACTACCTCCTTGTAGAAGAGAGGTTCATCATTGTCCAATAATAATGATTAACCATACTTGGTGATAAGAAAATCACATCTCTCTGGTTCCCTTACCTCTCTTACAATCCTACAGAGTACTTGTGTTTCAGGAACTTCTTATTCCACAGGGACCTATGGAACTTGTTCCTATACCAAATCATATGTATCTTGAGCATCAACTTCATAGAAATAAATATTTATCCCACTATCCTTTTTGAGGGTGTGCTCCCTCTCAAGAAAGAAAACATGTATGGACACATTCACTTTCTTAACTGAGGGGTTGCATAGGTAGTATCCATTTTTTTCCTTAAGATAACCTATAAAGATACACCTTGCACCCTGTGGTGCTAGTTTTTTTCTTGAGAAATCTTTAACAAAGACATCACATCCCCATACACGTGTGTGCGACAACACAGGTTTCTTTCCACTCCATAACTCAAAGGGGATTCCATTTTCAACCTTAGTTGGTACTCGGTTTAATGTGTATGCTATAGTTTGTAATGAATATCCTCCAAAGGATAATGGAATATTTTCATGACTCATTATTGACCTTACCATGTCCAACATGGTACGATTCCTCCTTTAACAAAAACCATTCCACTATGGTGTATAAGGTGGAGTGAGTTGATATATAATCCTAGACTCCTATAAAAGGTTGAAGAACTCTTGGTGAAGATATTCTACACCTTGATCAGATTGAATATTTTTTATCTTCTTACCGAGATGATTATCTACTTCATTCTTAACCTCCTTTAATTTCTCAAATGACTCAGACTTATACCTCATTAAGTAGACATATCCATATCTACTCAATTCATCAGTAAAAGTAATGAAGTAAGAATATACACCTATAGCTTCTACTAGAAATGTTCCACGCACATTAGTGAGTACCAATCCTAGAAGCTATGTGGCCCTTTCACCCTGCCCACCGAATGGTGGTTGGTCATTTTACCTTGTAATCAAGCATGATTTCAATCAAGTGGTTTTAGCTCAGAAGATTCTAAATAACCATATTAACAGAGCTTTGTTAAGAATTTCTCATTTACATGACCAAGGTAGTGATGCCACAGCTGGGTGTTATATGAGTCATGTTAACTTCATTAGTTATCTATTTCCAACACTTGGTTTTCATAATTTAATACATACATTCCATTATATAAATGTATTATACCATAACATATGTTGTCCTTATAAAAGAAACAACTTTTATTTTTGACTGTGAAAATAAATCCATATGTATCTAAACTCAGTATAGAAATTATGTTCTTGGTACCACTTGGTACATAATAACAGTCACATAAAACCAAAATCATCCTAGCTAGAAATGAAAGGTGGTAGTCACCAATGGAAATAGTATCCATCCTCGAACCATTGGAATCTCATAGATCCACCTCTCCTATGAAAATTTTCTGAAATATACTTGGTTCCTACATTTGAATACATATGTGAGAACCAAAAGCTGTATCTAATACCCCATGTGTAGAAATAGAAAGATTTCACTCGGTAACGAATGCACCTTTAGATTCCCCTTTCCTCTAGGTGCAGTTCCTCTTCCAGTGGCCCGACTTACCACATGAAAATCATACTGCCTCCTTTTCCTTGTACTACCTTTGGATCTTCTTCTTCTTGGTCGGATGGTGCTCAGGATCTTTATATTGTTTATAAATCTTAGGCCCCCTTTCCTTGTCCTTCCTCTTCCTATTCACCATAAGTACTGTGAGTTTCTCATGCCCTATGTCCTTATCCACTTGGAGAATCGGGGTCATAAGTTCTGATAAGCTCTTCTCATTATTGTTCATATTATAATTCACAATAAAACTAGAGGACTTGGGAAGTGATGATAGTATGATATCTATAAGAAATTCATCTAGGAATTTAATCCCTAAGATGTCCAAACACTCAATGTATCCATTACGCTTGACTACATTTGGTCAAGCTGGAACAAACTATCCAAGCTTAGTAGTGAACAAAGTGTTGGATATATCATACCTCTCTTGTCTCAACTTCTCTTGATAGAGATCCCAATGGTGAGACATCATACTATAAGAATCTGTTTCTTCATGTTGCTTCAAGAGATCATTGGTCATGGGTGATATCATGAGGCAGTGAACATCTGTAGCATCATTTAGATGTTTCTCATACACAGAGAGCTCCTCATCGATCACCTCATTCCCATGCACAACCAGTAGAGGTTCTTATAGAACATATAGTTTCCTTTCATGGAAAAGTATGACTCGAAGTCACCTTTTCCACTCCTAGAAATTGGTTCTAGTGAGAAGGTTTTCCTTCTCGAGTATGGATCCCAACGATATGTTTGATGTCATTTTTAATGACGTTTCTACAAATAATATGAATAGATTTTTAGTACTTTGTTTGATAGAATTAAGACAAATAAATAAATAAATATTCATTAGTCTCCCACTATTTTATCGAAACCCAATAGCCCTCACCATTGGCTTCAGAATATCACGTTTCTTGGATATTCTAGTGGAAAGGATCCATATTCCGTTCTCATCACCCCAACTTTGGCTGGTCAATAAACTTGAATGGTTTTAAATAGGCATTATAAATTCCAACTACAATAACTTGTATCTCCTTAATCTATTGAGTGGACTCCTCAATCCTGAAATCATTATTTTATATTTCCTCAACTATTGCCTATCAGTTACACCAAGTCCTTTGGAAGTAAACCCTTGATGTAAACCAAGTTAAGTCAACCCAAAACCTCCAATTAGAATTCCCTGATAATTAAAAGAATCCCAAATTTGGTTGGTCAAGCACTTTGAACTATTGGTTTGATTCTAATTGAAGTAATTGAAGGAAATACCGACTTAATATTTTATAAATAGATTTTATTCTCTATGAATAAATTGCCTCTTATTATCTTTTCACATGATTGTTAATATTAAGTGGGATATAACTAATTTATTAACCATGTATTTATAATATTTACACATAATCCATTTTATTTTACTTCCATTTTCAATTCATTAATTATGTGATAGAGACAATAAATCCATAATGAATAACCATGCAACTGATAGAAATAAAATAAAGGGTATGATCATTATATTTTATAATGGTTAGTTTATCGAGCAGTTGATAAACTAACCTTGACCTAGGGGAGAAACTCCTTGAACCTTTTAAGGTTAATGTTTATAGATTTCCACCTACCCACCTTTGTATCTCCTTAGATTGGTTTCGCCTCAGCTCCTAACTTGAACCGCCTCCACTAGCTTGGGAGATCCATCCATTACATATGCTTTTAACTCAAATGCAAGTGAGGGGAAAAAGGGGGTTTACATAAAAGAAACCATGGGCACGCATGCCCTACATATTAACGAGGAGAAGGCACAAAATCCAACAATTTTAATTTAACAAATAAATTAAAAGGAAACCCATAACATACAATGTTTTGGTCTAGCTTATGATCATCCAAAAACATGCAGCGAATTATGCATTTAATAAAATTCGAATTCAATTATTTAATCATTATTATTTAGATAAATCATGCTAGAATAGATTAATTATTATCTTTAATTAATCAATTATTTTATCTTAATCCTTTTTCTGAATTTTCTTAAGATTTTCATCCATTATAATTTTAAAAAAATCAATAAATTCATTTAAAATTAATAGTGTACATAACTTGTACCATGGAGGAAACCCAGTGAATACCCATAAAAAACTACCCAACATGTATTATACTTGTATACACTTTATTCTTTGTGACATGTAGCATGCATGAGAAATTATAATTGTAATACAACCCATACATGATGTGAAGATCTTTGAACATTACGCAGATGTTAATTAAACACACACACACACACACACACATATATATAAAATACCTATCACATGTTCTGTCTTAGCTTTACGCCCACAGGAACGTACATATATCAAGGGTTACATAATATAATAACAAAATTTTAAATCTGCATAATCTGGCAAAAGTAAATAGTGTGTAGATCCGACTACATAGAGTGTACCCTCCTCACCATCCATCCGAGTACATGCCAGGGGAAATAGAATGTGAGGTGTACTTCAGAAATATTTGGAGTACACAGTGTATTTAGTGAGCCACATGCCATGTAGACTCTGCATTACACGGTCACCAGCCGGGCAAGCCGTGTATGGGATACACGACTTAACCCTGACCTAAAGGGACTACATGCCGTGTCCAGTGGGCCACATGGTGTGTAGTCTAGCTAGCCGTGCACCAGTATGTCCTAGTCAAGACGTGGTGTAAGAATTAACTACATTGTGTGTCATTAATGAACACAGTTTGAGTAATTTTCGAATTACTACTGATGTGTTGAACACAACTACATGGTTTGTGATCTAGATTACATGTCGTTGATGGAAGATCACATGTTGTGTACTCTTGTGTTACTTGGAAAGAATCATTGACGCCTTCAGATGAGATACTCAATTTAATTTTAATCATAAAATTATTCATTTATGTTAGATATGCAAGAATCAAAAGAGTAATAAAATATCTCAAAATTTAGATTACAAGAACAATTAAACATAAATTGAGAAACTAAATTTTTAAAATGCAAATCATCAATGAATTATTTAAATAATTATAAATTAAAATATGACCCCTATGATACCACTTGTAGGTTTAGGTCACAACAAAAGCATAGTTTAAGAATTAATTTTACCATGATCAATGATTATTTTGGGATCAATATGATGATGAAGGCTAGTATCCACAGAATAAAATCAATGATTTAGATAAATAATAAAGAGGCCTAGAACACAGAGATAGGATTGATATATTTTGTTTATAATTAATTAAATTAAATTAAAGAAATACCTCTAAGGTTTTCTGTCTTTGTTGATGTGTATGACCATAGATATATGGTGAGCCTTTCATTACTTTGTAGAGATCGTGAGTAGATATCCTCTAGCTATAATCTACACATGCTCTGTAAATCTCTAGATGTTGTCGAAGGAGTCCCCAGGTGCTAGCACAAAAGGTCCTTCTTCTTACATAGTCCGCCCACGATCGGCTTGAGAGCCGCTTCCAAAGTGTTCTATGCTCTGGTGGAGGATGGCCACTCTCGTTCTTGAGAGCGTTCTTGGAGAAAAAAGGCTCTCGAGGCTTGAGAGATTTTTCTCCAAAATGTTATGCACAACCAAAATTGGCCGGCTTGCCTGTGGGTTTCCCCCTTGGCTAATAAGAGAATAATATGTAATTGGGAATTTAATTTAATAGGTAACAATAAATAATCATCACAAGTGTTGTTAATTATTTTATTATTCCATGTGAAACCCCCATATCAAATAACAACAACAATACCATTATTTCCATGACATGAGCTTAGGTTGAAAGTTATAATTAAATATTATTTTAATCAAATAATATTTAATATTATTTTCTCACTAGAACCTTTAATTCGGTCCACCCATCCACTGAAATATTTATTGGAACTTGAATAATGACTATTTATTTATTAAATAAATAAATAAATATAACTACATTATTTGTCGATGAATAAATAAAATGTGATCAGGAATACTTCAATAATTATTAAACCAAAACCAAGAATAATATTTATTCAACTTCTTAAATAATAAATTATTTAACTGAGATTCCTGATACACTTAGTATGTGACCCTCTAAGCCTCTTTCTCAGTGGAATTAGGTAAGCCTACCTAAAGTCCAAGTTTACCATCTTGCAACACACCAAGGCACCCATAGATAAAGAAGTTAATGCTGTAATGACATGTCACCTCATATGAATGCTTACTGTGGAATATAATCCCTTTATCATAATATCTCTAACTGAGCATGTTGCATTCCAGTGTCATCAACATATATGATCGATAACTCATTCTTTAACTTTCCATCAATATAAATTTTCTAGAGAAAACCATGTCCTTGGATTTATTTAGGCTATATAATTTCCATCAAAGGGCCTAATATATTTATTTTTGTTAATGAAAAGAAGGGACAAATCCTTTCTTTCATTATTCATTAATGCAATATTACTCATAACACACCCAACATATCCTACCTCACTACGAGCATATGTCATCACGATTTTCACCAATAAATCAAAGTGAGTGACTCATAATATCCATTAATAATAATCTTAAATTCTATAGACCATTACACACATCTGCAGATAGGAACATCCAATAACACTTATTATGTGGATTTCCTACTGTCGGGTCTCATTCTCATAAAATCCTATTGGATATTACATGGGGCATAAACCATGAGAAGGTGTCTCAAAGTCTTATGAGTCTCAAAACTTTATAGACCATATCATTTGTGTCCCTTTAAATGATATTATCTAACCATAGAACATTTATTCAAGAATAGTGTCATGGAACTTCCGGGTTCTCATCATAGCGGGGAACTGTTATGACCTTTTAGCGATATAGATACTCTTGGGATATTATCACATTCTATGTTACGCAGAAGAAAAATCATGATGTGATAAGCAATTTATTAATATTAAAAACCATGAATATAAGTTTAACATAAAGTACAAAGAAGTTGGTTCTAGGGTACCAACTCAAACACCCATCACTGATGCTGAACAACACAGGCTTTCACATAAGATACAAAGTGGATGACCCACTCCTTGACACTATGTGTCACAGCCTAGGGGGAACTATCTTCTATAAATTCATCCCATACAACCTCTCAAGAATCCGTGTTGAGGACTTGTACCGCCCCACTACGCTCGACAGTCGAGGGGTCTCAATCTCTAGTGGAGGACCCTCTCACCAATCAAGATTGAAGACTGGGGAGAGACACTCTATATATAAAAGACCCAATCCCTATACAGTACATGGTGTTTCTAAATCTACCTATTTATTAGTATGGGGAACCCATGAATTTGTGCAACATGGGGGGTTTCAAACCCTAGTAACACTCTGATGATCTCACCCAATCACTGTCACTGACTAAGCATCACTGAAAGAAGTTTCCCACTTGTTTGACTCACATTGTATCTCTAAAACTGAAATGAAGGAAATAATCACGTTATACATGAAAAAAAACTTAGGATATGGTACTCGTGGGCCTAAATATGACTCTTAAAGAAATAGATATGAAAGGTGGAAAAGTCGTAAAAAAGTACATGACGTTTACTTAGGGTCACACAGTGTGTGACCTCTCCTAGACACCAGGGTGTGTCCTTTATTGTGCACATATTGGATGTGAAAGTGAATATAAATTATTTGTACATGTATTACATGACATGTCTTGGCATCCATATGAATGTTTGCATCCACCCGACCCATGCCCATGTATTTCGGCACTTTCCCATGTACCTAGATGTGTCTGTGCCCATGTACACCCAGGTCCTAGCTGTGTACTGCTACAAGACCATGTCTCCTTACATGGGGTGCCTGCCCATGTTCTTTTCCAAATGGCCATGTCCCACTACACTATGCGTACACCCAGTATACGATGTGTAGTACCCAAAATTACTTCTCCCAATGAGAAGAACACATGGAATGTTCTCCTGAACAACACATAATGTGATTATGATTCCCAAATAGAACATCCATATAAACCTCAAAAAATCCCCATTTTCCCTGATTAAGAATAGATTGACCCCCAAATGGGTCCTTTGTTGTCATCAAAGGGATTTAAAACTCTTAAACAACACATCTATGGAGATCAGGACATAAAACTAAAAACATGCCTACCTCCTGGAGAAAATGTCAAAGATTTAAGTCTAAAAATCTGCCTAGAATCCACTACACCTTGATACAGTCTCGATCAACCTCTAGGATGAAGTCTAGTGGCACCTCATCTCCCCTTCCTCTTGATTTGGCCATCATTCATGGGAGACTCCCTCTACTTTATATCATTCATTATAATCAAAATATGGGGAGATATTTTATACCTTTTCATTAATTAAAAAACTTAAATTATTTAATTAAATCTTAGGCCCATTAACGGTCACGTTCCACCAAATGCCTGATGGTGACCAAATTTATACCACACCTAGGGTAAGTCCCATGTCTCAAAAACTACCGTGTTCACAAATTACTCATCAAAGGTACTGATCAATGAGAAAACAATTTATTCTGAAAAGATGCATACACATGTTTTAATAATTTAATATTTTAATTTTAGGGTCTTGTGACACCCAAATACAACACCGACTCTAAGAGAAAATCACAATATATATATGAATATTTAAAGGACTAAATCAATGAAACTAGAGTCGTTAAATTCTCCCATCCTTCATGAGTTTTCACCCCAAAAAGCACAAGATACACAAAAATATGGGTTTACTAAGACCAAATTTGGATCTCACTCCCTTAGGATCTCTCCTGCAAGTTCCCATATTTCCAAAGAAATAGAACCAAAGGGATGGTTCAACCAGATAAGGTCCTCTATTTCCAGTCATTGATTGCCACTAAGTACTCTATAAAAGTTTCTCTGTCCTCGATGTCTAGAAATCCCTAGTCAATAACCTATGATGGGTCATTCATGTATCCCCTCAGCTGTGACACATTGAATATTTCATGTACTTAGTCCAACTGTGGGGATAAATCCAAGATATAAGCAACCTCACCAACCCATCAAAGCATTTAGAGCGGCTATATTAAAATCGAGGAAAACTTTCTCCCCTAATAAAAACTCCACAATCATCATCATGGATAAAATCAAAAGAAAAAATAGTCTCTTTTATTGAACTCAAAAGGCCTAGGATGTCGATCTACATAAGATTTATATTGGCTCTGGTCTTTCATCATATGCTCTTAGATCACTTGAACCTTCACTATTATTTCCTACACTAGCACTATCCTAACAAGAGATATCCTTCCAATCTTAGTCCAACATAAGGGTGACCTGCAGGGTCTCCTGTATAGGGATTTGAAAGGTTCCATACCGATAGAGGAGTGATAACTGTTACTATAAGAAAACTTCACCAAGGTAAAGTAATCCTTCCACCTTTGGTTGAAGTCCAAGATAAACTGTCTTAGCATATCCTCCAACACCTGGATAGTCCGACTAGTCTAGTCATTTTTTGGGGGGTGAAATGCTATGCTCATCCACAACTAGGTCCCAAAATCCTCTTTCATACCTCTCTATAACCATGAAATGAATTGAGAACCATGGTAAGATATGATCATTGTGGGTACCCCATAAAGCCAGATGATCTCACGCATATACAACTACCCCGAAATCTCCATTGAACTCTACTCCAGGATAGTAATAAAGTGTTCCAACTTTTTAAGTTGGTCAAAAATCACCGAGATAAAATCATAGAATCTCTCTATCCATAGAATCCTTGTCACAAATTCCATCGCTATGTCATCCCACTTCCATTCTAGTATCTTAAGAGGATGATTCAAACCTAGTGGACCCTGATGTTCAACATTTAATTTTTGAAATGTGAGACACTGAGAGAGAAAATTAAAAATTATCTACCTCATGCCATCCTACCAATATTTCTAATTAAGGGCCTTGTATATATTTTTTACACCCGGATGTACAACCTAGGGGTTGTGTGAAACTCCTTCATCACCTCCTCACACAATGCGACTGGAACCACCATCCTTCCCTAGAAAATGATGATGTGATCCTCTCCTTTAGAAAATACATCTAGTGCATATCCTAAGGATATATGGTTATTTAAAACCTCATATATGTGTATTTGTTTTTTTAAAATGAACCATTTTTTCACCACCATGATTTTTATCCAATATTTATATCATATAGAGTTTATATGTAACTGAAATACCTATAAAGATATATAGTTGGACTTGAGATTTATGGGTTGTGGCTCACCCATGAAATCATAGTCAATATCCACTACTGACAAGGGGTCCTCCAATTGGTGTATTCTGATTCCATAGTGTTATAACCTATATAGAAGAAACTTGAAAGGTTAATTAAACAACTCCACCATGAATGGTTTTTTGGGATGGTGACTAACCAGGAACTATTGAAGTCGAAGTAGGAGGGATGCTTGATGTGGAAGAATCATAGAACGTGATCGTATAACCACATTGAATCCCAAAAATAAATACACAATAGAGAGACATGGTTGACAGTATTTAAGGGAAACACCTTGCAATTTTTAATTTCCATGATCTCCATTTGGATACATTGATTTCCCACTGATCTTTTTCTTCCTAAGATTAGTTCTTTCTACGTATGAAATAGTACCACTGTGTGGTTTCATTTTATAGGGATCTCTCTCTTTACTTTCATCCATGGCAGTGAGGAACATTCCTATAAGATTCATGGTATGAGGACAATATGAGATGTGTTGGTTGATCCATTAAATATTCTATGCTTGAGGGTGATGGAATTTACAAAATACAGAAAAACAAGAGAAATTTTAGTGAATTTTCCAGGACAATTGGACAACACAACCCACTACAAGAGGGGATTTTCAAGTCATTCTTCAGTAAATTTGTTTCATATTAAATGGGAGATCAGTTTTTATTAAACCACCACTACAAAACACTATCATGATTTTTTAATAAAATTCATATATTATCAACCGTGTGCAATGCCTGATTACTTAAAAAATAGAATTTAACTTAAATTTCCTCCCCCATATTTTCCGCATTATTGATTTTCGATGCAGCAGAAACATTTATTAAACCTTTGACCAACTCATATTTTGTCGAATTCAACTGATAATTCATAAATGTAAATACTGTGAACATCATGAAAAACAAATTTTATTTCGAATAATATTGACAAATGATTTTTCCAGAATCAAGAGAGAGATATTTTCAAATAAATTTAAAATTAATTTAAAACATAATAAGAAAAAATTTCTCAGTTTTGAGTTCTTTCTTTGTTGATGGTGTTGATATTTTTAACTTGATTAGTGTATCATAATTTCATTATGATAAACCAAAAAAAATCTCCTCTATCAGTGATCCACACACACTCATTCGGTCTCTAAATAGTTCAGGAGTTAGATTCACATTCCTTCATCTTAAAGGAATTTCTCATGTACTTCTCAGTATTTAAATGAAGAGAGGAGGAGGTAGATCTTGAGAGGGAATTGTTTTTCACAACAACTAACCTTTCTCTGATTAACATTCCAATTAATAAATTGACCTAGGGTTAATTTCTAATTCCATGTAATTTCCCATATACCCTCATGTTACAATTAATATCCAATAAAACTCATGAAATGTAATTATTATTTTTATTATTAATATTATTTTACTTATGACGTGCACAAACGCACATAATGATAAATATTTATTTTACAATCTAATAAATAAATATTTTTAACTAGACAAAATAAGACATGTTAACCCTCAAAATTTATTGAATTCTCGAATAAATATCAAAATAAAAATTATTCATTCATTAAATAAATAAATATTATATCCACATTCTAGTGAATAAATATTTATTTACATTTCTACTTATCCCCCTTTTATCATCACTAGAATTTTCCTTTTTCAGTACTAAAAAATGCACTGATGTTCTAAGCTCCCTTAAATGTTGGTCGCTTTTATTAATTCTTAAAAACATTTAATAAAATATATATTTTTAAAATTATTTTTCCTACTGTAGATATTCCTTTTATCATTATTATCCAGCTCTACAACTATCTCTACTCAAGAAAAAGCCCCCCAAAAATCCCCACATTTACAATTCTTTCCACTGCAACCCCCCATTTATCACCACCCAAACCCCCTACTCATCCCTCTCATGTAACTCCTAGGATTCAAATGTGGGTCCTCTAGGTTCAAAGTGAACAACCATTACCACTTCAATGACCATTTTTTTTAATATTTTGTGATATATCTATTTATATATATATATATATACAATCATGGATCTTTCTCATATATTTATTCACATAATTATATATATTCACATAATTATATATATATTCATATAATTATATATATGTCATGAACCGTCCCCCGGGGCCCGTGTCGTGACTACCCCTAGCCCACCTTCCGTACGCCAGGGGCAGGAAACTAGCACCAAAAGGCGTATTCCCGAAAACAAGAAGGCATTGACTTTAAACCTATAAAAACATATAGTCCATGAACACAACAAGAAGAAACTGTGAAGTAAACTGTTGTAGTAAAAAGGAGTGCTAAAAGTAAAAGGGGCCGGAATACAAGCCCAACTGAAAGTATGAGTACAACTGAAAGTACAAATACAACTGAAAGGAACAATACAACTGAAAAAGGGAAAACAACTACTGAGTCATCCTCCAAGGATCCTACCTGAAGGGTAGGTATAGATCACCTCCTCAACACTCTACATCCTCCTGTCTCCTCTGTGTACCCCCTAGACTAGGCTCCCTCAAGCCTCAACCTATCTTCTCGTTGTCTGCACAAGACACAACAAGGTGCGAGTGAAGCCTTTGCAGGGGTGAGTATAAAGATACTCAGTAGGGACCCTGAGACCCCTGAAGGTCTCTCATAATTCCACAAGGAAAACCAAAATTATTGATCTCAATCACAAAGAACAAATCAAAAGACACAACTCAATTAGAGTCTCCACTCAAACTAGGTATACAACTCAGAGAAACAGGATATGATGCTGACCCACATAGGGTTGCTATGAATGCTGATAGCCAGCCACAAATTCTCTAGGCCTAGGAACAAGTAACATTACCAGTCACAACGTCGAACACCTCAACTGCTGTAGAAATCCTCTTCTATTGAGTACAGTGGCCTGCTGCGTCACATAGAGGCGCTTCCCACTAACCTTGAACTGCTGAGGTACTCCTCCCCATCGCGTATTGTGGGTCTACTAGGTCACACAGAGCCACTCCCCCACCGTGGACTACTGAGGTACTCATCCCCATCGCATACCATGTCCTCTCCCCACTATGTCCTACTGAGGTACTCCTCCCCATCGTATACCGTAGCCGTCGAGTGACACTGAGTCGAAAAGTCAGTAGTTGTTAGGTCTCATCTAGTTGTAGGGTTTTGTACGTAGCGCGCTTGGGAGAACCACTCCCCAAGCAATTGGTCATATTTCCACCAGTATAAAGTCTCACAAAGAAGTAACCCGATGATCCATTATGTCACAAATGTTTCAATGCAACAGATGACACGTCAACTAGACTCCTGGTCTGTGCATTATTGGAATTTCAGTGTTGAGGACCTGGTTGGTTTTAGGTGCGATCCAACCCAGCTGTACACCAAGTTTCTCCAAAACTCTCATGGAGTAAGTCAAAAGGACCATCTCGCTCCAAGGATCCCAACGCCGTAGACGGTTTGTCAAACTGACGTTCGGTTCTCGAGATAAGGCCCTTTAAGTGTTTCTAGGCCCGGTCTGACCAGGTCGGACCAACCCGGCCCGACCCGGTCAGGGCTGGGCCGTGACAAACTAGGCCCGTTGGGCCGAGGTACGGCCTGGCTCGCCAAAAGGGGCGGTCTACAAGGGAGGAATGACCCGTGTAGAGAGGGGCCCACAAAGGGGCGGCCCGACCCACGGTGGGGCGCGGCCCGACCGATGGGGTGCGACCCAGCCCACCGGACGGTGGCCCACTGGGCAGGCGGCCTGGCCCGAGGGAAGCGGCTCGTTGGGCAGATAGTCCACTTGGCAGGCGGCCTGACCCGCGAGCAGCGGCCCGCTGAGCAGGCGGTCTGACCATGAAGGGCGCGACTCGCGATGCTTCCGCCAAGCGGATCGGGGGAGCCGCTCCGCCAAGATCCCAAACGGCCAATGTTCGTTTGAACTTTAATGCAGTGGCACCATGTGGGCGCTGCCTGGTTTCCACAAAAACTACCGGAGGCACGGGTTCCACCTCCTTCACCATGGCTTTGTTCGCGGTCTCTTACTCATCGGCAATGTGTGACAGCGCGCAGCCCTTCCCTTCCGCGGTCGTCCGACGAGCCAACCGCCTTCTTCATCTACCGTGGCTGACGATCCATGACCCCTTTTCACACCGGCGGCGCATGACAGCGTGCTGTACCTCCTCCGCCGCCGGCTGGTGTCGGCCACTCCGATGTCCATCGCGGCTTCGTGCCACAACCTCCTCTAGCGGCGTGTGTTGGTGTATTGTCTCCTTCAAATCCAGTTGGTGTCATTGCGCCGGTGGTCTTCCATGGAAGGTGAAGGGTAACAAATGCGGAGGGTTCGGGATGGGTTTTTTAGGCCCCCACCCTCTGTGTTAGCTCTTGATCAAAGGGAGGATAAAATGGGTTTAACAATTTCTTGTATTAAACAACAAATAAAACCCCACAAGGATACCCCGTAACAACCTCCCGCAAAATAAATGATTCGCGGATCAACCTGTTAGTTGGTTGACCCACTTTCTTCGTATAATTTTCAAGAATGGGGAAGAGGGATTATTTTAAGGAAACATAAACAAATAAACCCCTACCTCGAATCGTCGGAGAAATTCCCACGCTTAAAGGTGGGTCGGTGTTCTTCGTTCCTGTAACAGGCTTCTAACGACGTCGCTCGCATGTCATCCTCTAGATCGTGGTTCGGTGTCATCTATCACCTCCCACTGGGATCATCTCCATCTTCTAAGGGTATAGCATCACGGTGCTCCTTCAACACTTCGTTTCTTGGCGAAGTTGTGCCGATACCCCTCCCCAAGCTCCATATATATAGGAGGGGGGGGGGATAAGTAACGACGTTAGAATTTAATGTGGCTCATTAAATAGGAAATTTTCTAATTCCCCAAGGATGTCGTTACTTAGGGTTGGTAGGTCATACCATTTATTGGCTTGACACATCACCGACCCCACCCCTTTACTTGTCCGTTGGAGGATATGAAATAAAATAATAAAATTATTTCATTTAATTTCTTTTAAAAATTCACAAAACTTAACCTTTTATTCGGACCTACTGCGGTCAAAGTAAAGCCTCCCTTAAGAGAATCTTGATGCTACAGATTCAATAGTGCCCTCAGATTTTTAATCCGAGCAATGGTTCAGAAGATAGAAAATTCTACTCACGCGTTAACTGAACGTACCCAAAAAATATTCAATAAATTGTTAGCATTCACCCTCGAACCACGTCGGTTGAGGCTAGGCTCTGCCTAAGGAGAACACCCCCCAAAGATCCCAACGGTACTCTCAGATTCTCAATCCGAGTTACTGTATATAAGTTATGGATTTTATAATAAAATAATTTCCACTTAATTATCTTATTTACGGTCAAAAACTAATTTTTACTAGTGGATCATGCATGCCAATGTTAGTATCAGCCTATGGAAAGAATACCCTCAAAAGTTTAGCAGTGGTCTCATATTTTCAATCCGAGTTACTGTTTTTGAGTTATAATCATTTGAAAAATAAAATTATTTTATTTAATTATTTTATTTACGGTTATGCCTTTTTTTGGTTATCTCACAGGGGGCCCGTACCGACTAAACTTAAGTCACACCTAGGGTAAACCCTCCATCTTGAGTGCAACGGTTCCCTCAGATTTATATTCTAGAAAACCGTTTAAGAGTTATTCCACTTTTTTAGGAAAACTACTTACGCGCGCTATTTAAAGTTTAATAAAAATTTGACGGATTATTCCAGGAACCTCGGACCTCAGAATCACATGTCGTCAAATTTCATGGTCTTGAAAAAATTCCATATAATTAAAAAAAATTACATGGAAAAAATCCAGTTCTTTAAATTCTCCCCACCTTAGGGATTTTCGTCCCTCAATGCCATAACATAGACTAAGAAAACAAATGGGGGGTACTGAGCACAAATCTGAGCCTCCCGCTCCCATGTGCTCTTCTAGAGGTTCCCGTGCTTCCAGTGAACGTGCATTACAGGTATCAACCACCCACGAAGAGCCCGCTCCTGTCAATCCTCAATCTCTATTGGAACCTTTGTAAATGTCGCCCCATCGTCTAAGTCCAGATCACCATGGTCGATGACGTGAGATAAGTCATGAACATATCTCCTCACCGAAGATACGTGGAATACGTCGTGCACCTTCTCCAACTGCGGTGGAAGTGCCAAGCGGTATTCCACCTCGCCTATCCTCCAAAGTATCAGAAATTTCATGATAAACCTCGGTGTTAACTTACTGCCCCAGCCAAATCTTTGTAGTCCCCATCGAGGAGAGACTCTTAGGAAAACATGGTCCCCCTACTGGAACTCTAGAGGTCTCCATCTCCTGTCAGCATATGACTTATGTCTGCTTTGTGCAATCTTCATCCGATCTTGGATGGTCTGCACCTTCTTAGTGGAAGCTCATACGAACTTTGGACCCATAAGTGCTGACTCCCCTGGGTCTGTCCAGTATAGAGGTGATCTACAAGGTCGAACATATAGGGCCTAGAATAGTTCTATACTGATGGTGGAGTGATAACTATTATTGTATGCGAACTCTACTAAGGGAAATTGATCCTACCGTCTATGGAAAAAATCTAGGATGCATGCACGTAGCATGTCCTCCAGTGTCTGAATGGTCTGCTCTATCTGACCATCCGTCTAAGGATGGAAGGTAGTGCTCAAATGAAGTTGAGTCCCAAATGCCTCCTGCAATCCCTTCCACAACTGGGATGTGAAATGTGCATCATGGTCAGAGAATATCGTTGATGTTACCCCATGAATTCTCAAAATCTCCTGCACGTAGAGGTGTCCCAATCCCTCTACTGATCTCTGCTCTCAGATAGGTAGGAAGTGGGCCGAATTAGAGAGTCGGACAACGATCACCCAGATAGAATCATGTCCCCTGGACATTTGTGGAATCCCTATCACAAATTCCATGGAGATCCCATCCCACTCCCACTCTAGCACCTCTAGTGGATGAGCTAAGCCTGCTGGAACCTGATGCTCTTCATTCACTTGCTAATAAGTGAGGCATCGTGAAACAAACTCTGCTACTACCTTCTTCATCCCTGGCCACCAGTGCGGACACCGGAGGTCCTGGTACATCTTTGCCACACCAAGATGTACCACTAGAGGGGATGTATGGAACTCCCTAAACACCTCCTACTATAGTTCCACTGGTACCATGGTACGTCCTCTGAAGAGGATAACATGCTCCCCACCTTCATAAAATCCATCAGAAGCCTACCCTGAGGATATCTGAGCACATCGATCCTCATAGTCGTTGTCTCCAAGATGCACCTCCCTGACTCGCTGAAGGAGTGGGGGAGTGACTGTCATAGACCGGAGGTATGCTGCTCCATCTCTATCCATGAAGGATATCTGCAATGTGGCTAGCTGTTCTTTTGCCTCACTCAACAACTGCAGAACAAACCTCCTGCTGAGTGAATCTGCTACCATGTTCCCCTTCTTAAGAGTATAGACTATCTCAATTTCATAGTCCTGGAGGAACTCTAGCCATCACCGCTGTCTTAGGTTCAGGTCCTTTTTAGAGAAGATATACCTAAGACTCTTGTGATCAAAGTAGATTGTAAAACGTTCTCCCATCAAGTAATGTCGCAAAATCATCAAGGTGAAGACCACTACTGCTAACTCTAGGTCATGATTTGCTTAGTTCTTCTTATTCTATCTCAGCTATCGCGAGCCATAAGTGATCACTGATCACTCCTACATCATCACACACCCAAGCCCAGTCCCTGATGTGTCATAGTAGACTACATACCCAACACCCTCTTCTGGTAGCCTCAAGATGGGGGCACTCTTTAGTATCCACCTCATCTCCTAGAAACTCTACTGGCATCCCTCCGTCCATACGAAGGGCTACCCCTTCTTCCTCAATGCTGAAAAGGGTTCCAAAACTCTGGAAAGGTTAAGCATGAACCTCTTGTAGTACCCATCCAACCACAAAAAACTTTTCACCTCCATCACGCTCATGGGTGGCTCCCAAGAAAGAACAACCTCTATCTTTATTGAATCTACCGCAAATCTTGCCTATAAGATAATGTGTCCCAGAAAGTGGACCTCTAATATCTAGAACTAGCACTTTGAGAGTTTACCATAAAGCTGGTTCTCTCAGAGTGTATCGAGAACTACCTTCAGATGATAGGAATGCTCCTCCTTCATCTCCGAGTATACCGAGCTGTCATCGATGAACACCACCACAAAGCGATCGAGGTATGGCTGAATGATCCTGTTCACGAGTCCCATGAACACTGCTAGGGCATTGGTCATGTCGAAAGGCATAACCAATAACTCATAATGGCCATACCGACATCTGAAGGCCGTTTTCTGCACATCCTCATCTCGTATCCTGAGTTAATGATAGCCTGATCTGAGGTCTATCTTAAAAAACCAACGAGATCCCTTTAGCTGATCAAAAAGATCATCAATCCTTGTAAGTGGATACTTGTTATTAACGGTCACCTGGTTAAGGCGCTGGTAGTCCACACAGAGTCTCAAACTCCCATCTGCCTTTTTGGTGAACAGAATCGGGGCTCCCATGGAGAAACACTGGGTCTTATGAACCCCTTTCACTAAAAGTCCTCCAACTGTACCCATAACTCACGAAGCTCTACGGGAGCCATATAATATGCTGGTGTAGATATCGGTGCCATCTCGGGGTATAGGTTGATGTAAAAGTTTACCTCTATGTGTGGAGGTTGTCCCAAAACATCATCAGGAAAGACATCGACATAATAGTCCACTACTACAGGATAAAACAGAATCTCAACATCAGCTGCTCTTAGGGTAAGGCTAGCCAATTGATAAGTAATCGGTTTCACCCTTTTCTGGGTAAGTCCATCTTGTGATGCAAAGGTTCCCTTCTCGCCGGTGAAGTAAAACCTGGTCCCATCTGCACGGAACACCACACTTTTCACCTAATACAATCAATCTGAGTATGGACTATGGATAACCATTCTATACCCAATATGACGTCATAAGGCCTCGATGCCGCTACTAGGAGATCCCAGCTGAAGCTCTCACCTCCTAGAGTAAGATCACACTACCAGCACTAGGTTATAATCATCGAATTTGATCCCGTAGGAGTCTCTAGATGTAAGGATCGAGCCAACGACTCCACCAGAATCTCCAAGCATCGAATGAGGGTCGTGGAAATAAATGAGTGATGAGAACCTATGTCTATAAGTACTATTTCTAAGGTGGAGTATACACAGATCGTACCTCTAATAATCTTTAGAGCGCCGTGGTCATAGGCCTCAGCTGCCTGGAGATGAACTTGTCCCTGGCCTCCTGATCCCTATGGTCGTGGTGGACCACTTAACGATGGTGGTGGTAGAACCTAAAAACGCCGCCCACCACCTGCTGTATGGCCAGATCCTTTTCTATGTATGCCACCCTACATACCTCCTCACTCAAACCTTTTCCTTGGTGGTCCCTCAACTGTCTGCTGGTCATCTGTACGGTGGGTCGGGCAGTGGCGAGCCATGTGAACCTGCCTGCCGCATGTGTAACACTGTGTGTCCCTCGACTATCTTACTCTGCCTCGCGAACCTCGCACCTCTGACCCTACATCCTGGGGTCATCCACCAGAATGTCTGGTCCGCTTGGACCTCTGTTCCATCTGCCTACTGCCTACTACAGATGACTCTACTACCTGACGTCTAGTGATGGCTCTCATTGTGGGTGCCTTCTCAGCTAGGAAGCACTCCACCAATAGCTCTCGCTCTAGCACCCCAGCCTGAGTCAGTATGCTGAGCGATACCATCGATTCTCTGATCTCCCATCATAGACCCTAGTCAAAGGTCCGAGCCATGAAGAAGGGGTCTTGTACCATTTCGGTGGAGTAGTGGGAGAGATCAGTGAACCTCGTCGAGTATTGGGCCACTGTCATGATGCCCTGCTGTAAGTGTAGCAGCTCCTGCATACGCACAGAGCATAAGGTCGCTGGGATGAACTCTTCCCTAAAAAGGTCCTTGAAGTCCACCTAGATGAGGGTCGCCTCATCGTGTATCTGGAGCATCAAGATCCACCTTCTCCCTATTGCTGCCTGAAAAAGGTTGGCTTCTAGGATCACCATAAAATCAGCTGGTGTCCCAACTAAGCGGAAAACTCTGGCCACAGCCTCCAACTAGTCCTTAGCCGCTTGTGAATCCATCTCCCCTTGGAACCTCAGAGGCCTCTATCACTAGAACTCGTGCAATGAGCTCAGTCGGTGTGCATCCTCTACTGGTGGAGATGGTGGTAATGGATGCCCAATGGGTAGTGGTGCTGCTGGTACACCACTTGAATGTGCCAAAGCTGTAAGAGGGCCCTACACTGAGGTCTCATCGCTTGGTGGGCCGTCATCACGTAATATCTTGGAAATCCTGGCTGGATATCTACATGGAGGCATCCTGAAAGAAAACAGGTTTTCCACGGTCAATAAGTTATACCTAGTGAGCAGACTCAAGAGATCAAAAAGGAAGCTTTTCAAAACACACGCAATCAGTGTTTTCATGTGCTGAGTTGGAAATCAGAATACAGGGTCCTGGTGTATGGATACATCGGCCGCTGCACCAAAACTAGACTCTTCGAACTGAAAACCACACTCATAACAATTAACACTATTGCTTCACAGAAAAGATAATATTTTTAATTCTTTGGTAGAACCAAACTCCTATGAAACCACTCTGTCATGACCCGTCCCCCGAGGCTCGTGCCGTGACTACCCCAATCCCACCTTCCATAGGCTAGGGGCTGGAAACTAGCACTAAAAGAAGTATTCCCTAAAATGGTAAGGCGTTGCCTTTAAACCTTTACAAAAACATGGTCCAAGAATACAACAAGAAGCAACTGTGAAGTAAACTGCTGTAGTAAAAAGGAGTGCTGAATGTAAAAAGGGCCAGAATACAAGCCTAACTGAAAGTAAAAGTACAACTGAAAGTACAATTATAACTAAAAGGAACAATACAACTAAAAAAGGGAAAACAACTACAAGTAATCCTCCAAGGATCCCACCTAAAGGGTAGGTACAAATCACATCCTTAACACTCTACGTCCGCCTGTCTCCTCTGCGTACCGCCTAGTCCTGGCTCCCTCAAGCCTCAGCCCAGTTGCTCATCGTATGCACAAGACAAAACAAGGTGTGGGAAAATCCCGTGTAGGGGTGAGTATAACGATACTCAGTAGGGACCCCAAGACCCCTGAAGGTCTCTCAGAATTCCACAAAAAACCACAAGGCTTGATCTCAATCACAAAGCACAAAGCAAAAGACACGGCTCAATTAGAGTCTCAACTCAAACCAGGTATACAGCTCAGAAAAACATGATATGATGCTGACCCACACAGGATCACTATGAATACAAATAGCCAGCCATAGATTATCTAGGCCTAAGAACAAGTAAAATTTCCTATCACAAAGTCAAACACCTCATCTGCTGTAGAACTCCTCCTCTATCGATTACAGTGGGCTTGCCGCATCACATAGAGGTGCTTCCCACTAACCTTGAACTGCCGAGGTACTTCTTCCCATCGTGTACCGTTGGTCTTCCGGGTCACACAGAGCTGCTCCCCCACTATGTTCTTCCGAGGTACTCTTACCCATCACGTACCATGACCGCTCCCCACCGTGGCCTGTTGAGGTACTGCTCCCCATCGTGTATCGTGGTCATCAAGTCACTCCGAGTCGAAAAGTCAATAGTCGTTAGGTCTCATCCATTCGCATGGTTCCGTACATAGCATGCTTGGGAGAACCTCTCTCCAAGACATCAGTTGTATTTCAACCAACATGAAGTCTCACAAAGAATTAACATGATGATCCTTCATGTCACAAGGGTTCCAACGCAACAAACAGTGTGTTAATCGGACACTCGGTCTGTGCGTTATTGGCATTTTAGTGCTGAGGGACCGATTGGTTTCGGGTGCGATCCAACCTAGCCATACTCCAAGTTTCTCCAAAATTCTCATGGAGTAAGTAAAAAGGACCATATTTCTCCAAGGATCCCAATGCCACAGACGGTTCATCAAATGGACATCTAGTTCTCAAGATAAGGCCCTTTAAGTGTTTCTTGGCTCGGTTGGGCCTGGGTCCGGTCCGACCCAGTCGAACCAACCCAGCCCGACCTGGTCTCGGCTAGGCCGCGACGGACTCTACCCATTGGGCTGAGGTCTGTCCTAGCCCGCAAAAGGGGCAGCCCACAAGGGTGGCCCAACCCATGTTGGGAGGGGTCTGTAAAGGGGCGACCCGGCCAGCAAGGCACGACCTAGCCCGCAAGGTGGTGACCCGGCCTACGAGCGGCAGCCTGCTGGGCAGGCGGCCCACTGAGCAGGCGGTCCTACCATGAAGGGTACGGCCCTCGGTGCTTCCACCAGGAAGCTCGGGGGATCCGCTTCCTCGATATCCCAAACATCCAACTTTTGTTCGACCTTTAAAGCGGTGGCGCCGCCCGGTCGCCACAGAACCCACCAGAGGCACGGGTTCTGTCTCCTCTGTAATGACTTCGGCTATGGTCTCCTACTCACCGGAAGTGTGTGAGAGTGCGCCGCCCTTCCCTCCCACTTCTGGCTAACGAGTCGGCCACCTTCTCCATTTTTCGCGGCCCTTTTGCACATAGGTGGCACGCGACGTCGCGCCGCTCCGATGTCCGCCGCAGCTTCGTGCCATGTCCTCCTCTAGCGGTGTGCATTGGCGTGTCGCCTCCTTCATAGATGGTTGGTGTCACCGCGCTGGTGGTATTTCATGGAAGGTGCAAGGGTAACAAAGTTGCAGAGGGTTCGGGCCAGGTTTGTTAGGCTCGTGCCCACCGCGTTAGCTCGTGATCAAAGGGAGGGTAAAATGGGTTTAACAATTTCTTGTATTAAACAACAAAAAAACCCCACAAGGATACCCTGTAACAAGATCCCGCAAAATAAATGATTCATGGATAAACCCATTAGTCGGGTGGCCCATGTTCTTCATATAAATTTCAAGAAGGGGGAAGAGGGAATCTTGCAAGGAAATTTAAACGAATAAACCCCCTACCTCGAATCATCAGAGAAATGCCTATGCTTGAAGGTGGGTCAGTGTTATTCCTTCCCGCAACAGGCTTCTAACGACGCCGCTTACACATCGTCCTTCGGTTTGTGGTTCAGTGTCACCCGTCACCTCCCACTGGGATCGGCTCCGTCTTTTAATGGTTTGGAATTGCGGTGCTCCTTCAACACTTCGTTGCTTGGCGAAGCTGTTCCGATACCCCTCCCAAGCTTCATATATATTGGAGGGGGGAAGTTAAGTAATGACATTAGAATTTAATGGGGATATTTAATTTGGAAGCTTCCTAATTCCCCAATGACGTCGTTACTTATGGTTGACAGGTCAAGTCATTTATTAGCTTGACATGTCGCTGGTCCCACCCCTGTACTTGTCCGTTGGAGGATATGAAATAAAATAATAAAATAATTTTATTTCATTTCTTTTAAAAAGTTTCAAAACATAAATTTTTCTCCGGACCTACTGGGATCAAAGTAAAGCCTCCCTTAAGAGAATCCCAACGTTGTGGATTCAACGGTGCCCTCAGATTTTTAATTCGATCAATGGTTCAGAAGTTAGAAAACACTGCTCGCGCATTTACTGAACGTACCCCAAAAAAAGTTCAATAAATTATTAGCGTTAACCCTCAACCCGCACTGGTCGAGGTTAGGCTCCGCCTAAGGAGAACATGCCCCAACGAACCCAACGGTACTCTCATATTTTCAATCTGAGTTACCATTTAGAAGTTATGAATTTTACAATAAAATAATTATCACTTAATTATTTTATTTATGGACAAAAACTAACATTCACTGGTGGCCCGTGCTGGCCAATGTTAGTATCAGCTTAAGAAAAGAATAACCTCATGAGTTCAACGATGGTCTCAAATTTTCAATCTGTGTTACTATTCGTGATTTATAAGCATTTGAAAAATAAAATAATTTTATTTAATTATTTTATTTACGGTTATTCCATTTTTAGGTTTTCTCACAGGAGGCCCGTGCCGACTAAACATAAGTCATGGCTAGGGTAAACTCGCCATCCTGAGCACAACGGTGCCCTTAGATTTCTGATCCGGGAAACCATTTAAGAGTTATTCCATGTTTTTAGGAAAACTGCTTACACACATTATTTAAAGTTTAACAAAACTTCGATGGATCATTCTGGGCACTTCGGGCTTTAGAATCACACGCCATCAGATTTCACGGTCTCAAAAAATCCCATATAATTAAAAAAAATTACATGTAAAAAATATGGGTCCTTACAATATATTTATGTAATTATTTTAAAATATATTTATAAAATATGTTTTTATTTTTATGTGTATTCATATTTATATATACGTGTGTCTATTCATATTTGTATTTATATATTTATATATATTCATAACATTTTTTAAATACATTTATTAAATATGTTTGTATGTGTTTTTATTTATATTCACATATGTGTGTGTCTCTATATAAGTGTAAATATAAATATAGATATAAATATAAATATTTATATTTATTTACATATATTATATGTTAATATATATTAATAGGTTTTTGAATATATACATGAATATATATATATATTCATTAACACAGACACGCACACACAAACATTTATATGTAAAATTTCATGTACAATTATATAGGTATATACATATTAATACATTTTTATAACATAAATAGAATGTATAATTTTTTATTTTAAATAAAATGAATAATTATTTTTTATTAACATATGATTTATATATTTTAAAATACATTTTATATGAAAATATATTTAAATATTTATTTGTACAATTACATTTTTTATATGTAAATATACAAAAAATTATGTTAATATTTTCTTATAAATAAAACTAGAATATAAAAAAACATTAAAATTTAAACCGCATAATATCTATATGAGTGTAATCCCTATGAATAAATTCATTTTCTAATGAAAAAATATAATAAGACCCACTTAAAAGTAGTTTAAATCCCATCAAATATTAAAAAAGTAGGGTATCCCAACTAAAACACAGTTTCAAGGTCTCCTATGTTTTTTTAACCACAAAAAAAGCACCTATGGTTCTTCCAATGAAATAAATATCTTCACTAGATTATATTTGAGGTCTTGAGGAGCCTAAACTGACACCCGTATCAAACATTATTATAGTCTGAAGTTCAAGACATTTTTTAACTTATTTTAAGATATTGATTAATTTATTAATATTTTCTATCACCAAATTGTTATTAAATATCTGTTACTCAATACTAATTTACAAATTATTAATCAATATTATTTTTTAATTATTCTATAAACCATTTTCACTAAATATATTATATATTAAATTTAAATACATATTTAGTATTATATAAATCATATTTATGAAAACATATTATAAATATATTAATATTTTAAAATGTGATTTTTAATATAATATTAAAAAAAATTATGATGGACACCTTTTATCAAAGCTAATAAAATCATTGATAATGGGGGTCTTTATTAACACTAAAAAACATTGATAAATTCTAAGAAAGTGATGATAAAGTTTCCCTTTATCAATGCTAAAAAACACTGATAAAAACCAAGAAAAGAGCTCATAAAGGATGACTTTATCATCACGAAAAAATAACTGATAAAATCCAATTTTATCAGTTCTTCTTTTAGTGATAATAAGACCCACTTTATCAGTTCTTTTAGCCAACACTGATAAAAGTACTCCCTTTTTAGTGATTTTTTAACGCTAAAAAAGGCCATCACTTAATATATCAAATTTTGTAGTAGTGTTAATGTAACACCCCGAGATTTTATGAAAAATATTCCTTTTAATTTCATTAATGTCTTGTGTTGTACGCTACACCAAAAGGAGCTTGCACAACACACATCCTTGATTTTCCTTTCATTACATGCAATCGCGACCTTCCTTGATAGCGTGTGTAGTACGCAATACCGAGTTTCACTAAACAACGATATGCTATTAAAATATTATTAAAACTAGCCGTTATGAATAGTAATAACTACTTTTTGAACTTTTGTAAATTTTATTTTTCAAAATGGACTTTATTTTTGGATTCGGAATATTGAAATTAGCTTAGGGTGAAATTTTGGTAGTTTTCGGATAACTTTCATATTTTGATGAATAGTGGAAATTACTAAATTTTAATTAAAAACAACTTTTTCAATCGAAATAATTAATAGTGATAAATTATTAATTTTAGTGGTTTTAAAGTATATTTAGAATATATTTTTACAATTTAATACAATGTTGGTCATTGGATGTAATTTCACATTTAAACCAGTTATAAACAAGTGTCAATATTTTGATAGTTATTATCTCTTAAAAACACGCCTTTTGTTTTGACGACGAAAATTAATTTTTAAATTAATTAATGCAAATGATATGTTTTGAATTTGGTAAAATATAAATCATTTTTTAGTTCATAATATCAAATATAGCTTAGGCCTAATTTTTGATATTTTTCTAAAAACTTTCAATTTTTGATGAATAGTGAAACCACTAAGTGGTAGTTAAAAAAACTGAATTTTTCATAAAACTTAATTTTACCGCTTCTGTGAGTGGAATTTCAAAAATCCGAGAGACACGGTTGATTTCAGTAAGTAAAATGTGGTTCAATGAGATAAAAATAATTTTTGGTGAATAGTAACTTTTTACTTTTATTTACCACGGTTAAAAGTAAATAGGGTAATTAAGGGTAGAAATGATATTATTATTACCCTAACACATGTCCTAATTCTATTGGACAAGTGTAATTCGACCAAAAACAAACTTAGGAATAAAATATGACCATTTAGGCCCACTTGGATTAGATTAGGACATTTATTATTAATTTATTTAAATAAGGGTTAAAAGAGTTAAAATCAAAGTTTATTTACTAAAAGATTTTTAATATAGGGTTATACATAAGATAAATTCGATTGTAATATTAATGAGAAAGATAAAAAGATTTCCTACATAATGGTATTTTATTTGTAATTTTTAGACATCAAATAATTTAATTTATTTAGGACACAAAGATGATGCAGTAATTATCTTATTAATGAAATATTGACATAATTGATGTTATAAATATCAAAATAAATATAATTTAAGACTTTTTATGAATTACACTAATTTTCATGGTTAATATGACATGTTAGTATTGATTTAATTAACTTTGTTCGAACTTATCATTCTGTTATGATTTTCACAAAAATCAATTACTAAATAGTGTCAAAATTGACATAAAATAGTTTTTAAAACAAATATTATATTAGTAATTGTTATTTTATTCCTAAAAATATAAGGTTCGGCCAAATGACTTAGATAAGGTTATATATATTAATAATAAAATTGGGGTTCGTTTGGATACTTATAGTAAGTTTATTGACCTTATAGTATAAGAACACAAGAAGACATGGTAAAAGTAAAATTATTTAACTTAATGTTAAATCTAAATGATAAGGTTAAAATAGGAACCTAAACTTGTCTAAATTCTATTGTATGAGAGTATTTAGAACCATCCCCACCTTAGCTTCGAAATATATCAATTTGGAGCTATTTAAAACCGAACATGACTTTATAATAAAATAATAATTTTAGTTATTCCAAAGGTGCCCCTCTCCTCCCTTATAAAAGGACACCTCCTCCCTCTCTTCCTCACACAACTTTGATCCTTCAAGCTCGGCCAACCCCTGCCAAATTCTCTTCACCACTTCCCTAGAAACATCCTAGAGGTTCTGGTCTTCCTCAAATACCAATTTTAGTGCCCTAAGAGGAGGTCTCAAAGAGGCGCTTCAAAGAAGAGGTAATTTCCGTTACCAATTCTTTCACCTTTATTTCTTCTTCCACTTCTTCTTCTTAGGTTGTTTCATTATGAAGTAATAACATAAGTATAACTCATATACTGATATTTTATTATAAGTATGAAACAATCCTATTTCACCATCTATCCATCCTACGGAAAACGAAATCACCGCGCGTGCGTACGCACGGAATACCATCTCCACGCCGTGGTGAAATCTATTTTCCACCACCACCTTACTTGGATGGTTATAATGGTGTAAATAATAACTATATATTATTATTTTAAAGTGATATTGATTCTGAAATAGTATACATACACTCCAATACAGTCCCACGATCATGAGAACGATATCATCACTCGTGCGTACGTACGGACTACCGTCTCCACGACGTGATGAGATTCATTCTCCACTTTAACCATTCATGAATGATTATAAAGTATATATAATAAGTAATCATGAAATATATGACATAATAATGATACTAGATTTATGTGCATATATATGTATGTCATCCACTTAATTCCGCTCAACTCAATAAGGAAACGAAAATAGCGTTCATGCGTACGTACGACCTACCGTCTCCATGAACGGTTTATTTATTTCCATTTACTGATTTATTATATATATGTATATTATGAATATATATATATATAAATCATGTTTTATATTCTGGAATTAAGTAATCATGATCTAAGTAATCATATGAATAATTACAAGTCAAAACACGGACGACAAATGAAACAATTTTACCCAAAACACTCTTTAACATGAAATTTACAAAAGAACGGGTAATATAATCATAAGTGAACCATATATGATATCATATGATTATGTAATAAGTAAATGACATTATTTAAATCATTATATAGGAGGTTCGGACACTTACGAAGCAAATCGGACCTAAGGTAAGGGAAATATCACAATCTCATTTTTATCCGAGATTGTTTATACTTTGGTATTTACTGGGGTGTATTTTATCATCCACATCCATGTTTCCTCAATATGTAATATTATTTCCATCCAACTACAATTGTTTAAATCCATTTTTACCCTATGGTGAGTTTATAGTAAAAGATATGAAATGAATCTTTTGTCGTTTTTCGTACTAGGTACTTTTTGACTTTTCCGACAAAAGTACGAGAAGAATGTTTTTTTAACTTATATGGAATAAATGGATTTTTAAAACATTATTTCCAAGAATATTCCTTTACATGTTTTCAAGTTTATTTTTAATCAACTTATTTTAGTTTAAAATGGTATGACATGTTAAGAAAGGAAAAGTGTTTTGAAGTAGAAAGGATATTTTCCTCAAGAATGAAGTTCAAGTGTTTTATCAAAATTATTTTCCATCTAAGATAATAAAGGGTTCTGTTTTTATCCCCATTATTACATTGATTTGATTATGTTGTAATGGAATTATTTTTATGAATTCCTTTATCGTATATGAATTGTTTTATGATGTCATGATGTTTAAGATTCCCATTTTTATTACATGAGTTATGCTTTGATGTATGGTTTATGATTTTGTGGAACACATAAGAATGGTATCATTATGAGATGGGTGGGACCTATATCTCCCTCCAATGAATTGGGTAAAGATTTTATATCTCATGAGATAGACATGGCTGGAATGGTAGGTTATACCGGTTCAGTGAAACAGGACTGAAATGAGGGTGACTCGGTTCAGAAAGGGACTTTGTCCACTAAGATAGTCTTGGCAATGAGTCTTGACTAATAAGATATGATTATCTATGATTATGTGTGTATGCCACAAAGTTTCATGTTTTAAGTTATGATTATTGGGATTTCATTTCACTACTAAGATTTATCCCATGTTATGAAATTATGCTCTCTTTTGCAGTTTAAGATTTCCAAAATGTTATGTTCTTATGAATATGATGTGATTGATATTTCATTTCTTTACCCTTACTGAGAATTTGAGCTCACCCTTTTATGTTTTCTTTTCCCCAGGATATAAAGAAAGGTTTTAGGTAAAAAAAAGGGAAGATATTTATGGGAGATTTTGAAGATCTTTCACCACGATTAGAAGATTATGTTCCGAGTTTCCAAAGACACTAAACTATTACGATCCTTGTGTGTGTGTTTTTGTTATGTACTAAGTATTCCGCAAAAGTAATGTAATATATATGTACGTCAAGATACGGGTCTCTACAGTTGGTATCAGAGGAAAGGATTAGTCAACCTTTGGAAACTAGGATGCAAAAACGTTAGTGATATCCCTAGAGATATTTCTAAGGTATGTCTAGGGATGTCCCTAAGGATAAGTATACGTATAGGATATAGTCCTAGAACTACGGTAACGATCTTAGAATTTAACCTAAGATGTTAGATATTGAGGGTGCTCCCCCTTTACTATGTTGTCTTCCCTAGCATGATTTCGCCTCTCACAAAATTCTTTTTGTGTTTTAGTTAATGGAGGGAACCAGAAGGAATTCGGTTAACATTGAATCCAATGGACAAATTGGTGACTATGAGCAACAAAATTGTGTAATTCCTAGAGATAAAGATATTGTGATTATGCCGAATCAGTCATCGTGATATATGATTAACAAGGTGAAATTTAGTGGTATGACTAATTCATCAAAGAAGAGGAAGATAAACTATTATGCATGTTCGAATGTTGAGGATCATAAAGAAAGGAAGATTGAGATTTCTAAAGAAGGGAAGAAGAACCTTGAGGAATACCTCAAATGGAGGGACCAATGTTATCTGTGTGGAGAAAAGGGTCATAGAGTGACAGATTGTTATGGAGTTCAATGTCTTATTTGTGGAGAACATGGGCATTACCCAACTCAATGCCCTGACCTAAAAAGTTACTTCTAAATCATGGAAGGACCTATTCCAGGACAATCATTGAAGTGGATGGACTGAAGTGTTTATGTATTGGTATTCAAGAATAATGTTGTTGAGGTACTTTTATGGTGTACTGAAATATTTATGTATTGGTCTATTGTGGTTTTCAATAATTTTAAGGTACTGGTAACCATGAAAAGTGATTCAAATATTTTGGAAAGTAGATGATATGCGCATAATTAAGGGATAAGGAGAAAATGAAATGTTTGACAGTATTCATGAGCTCAGGATTGATATAAGGACTAAGTGATATCATGGTTTGAGTATATAGAATTTTGAGGATTTTGGTATATGGAAAGTGTTAACTTTTAACTGCATTAATTTTTTCACTATGGTTCAATGGGTATTCATTTTTCAAGAGAATACATGATTAAGACCTTCTAATGTTTGGAATGTGACCAACAAGACATATCTCATGATATATGAGGATCAATGATGGTATTAACATGCTTGTTATATGAACTCTTTGGTAATCATTTTCACTATAATATGAGATTAGATAGCAGTATTATAGATAAGTCTAAAGATTGGAATGGACTATGTTGGACATAAGTTAGTATTGTTTAAGGATTAAAGTTTTTCTTCGATATTATTGATGGGATGTTACAGTAATGTAGTTTTAGAAAAAGGACAACCTGCAGGACAGGCGACAACCCATCGCTTCGGACAAGGCTGTGGGAATCGAACCCACAACCGAAGTGCGACTGGACTTTATCGCCTACCACTGGCCTACAGGAAGTCCCTGGTTAGTAGAAACTAGTTTTATTTTATTAAGAGGAATGATATATGAAGTATAAGTTCATTTTTGGAACCATATATGATTAACCATAAGATGAACTTATAACTTTTGCTAACCTTTTGTTTGAAAGAGATGGAATGACCCATCATTCTATCACATGATCTGCTAACACATCACGAATGACAAATTCAACTTAATTTCTTTAAGAGATGAAGTGGAAATTGTCCAAAGAATGACAAACGGTGAGACTATACCAAAATCACGAAAGTATTTCTTCTAATTCCAATTTCATCAACTTTAGGGAAACGATCTTGAAAACCAAAAATGTTGTCCTAGTGATCTTATATCTGATGAATCAGATGGTACCTTAGATCATCACAAATTTATGGCTTTGTGATTGCTGGACTTTCCATAGCCATGTTCTCTACCACTCTCCATCAGAACATGATGGTTAGATTTCTCTTCCATATCCATATTTTAACCTATGTGGAAACCCAGTAATTAGTTTATTTGGGTAACCGTTACGTTTCATACTTTTATTTTTAAAGATTGGTTTTGGTATTCCTTTTTATGATGTGGGTTTCTATTAAAGGAACTTTCGAATAGTAAACCATTTATAACCCCTTTGAGGGAGAAATTCATTTTAAGGGGGGTAGAATGTAACACCCCGAGATTTTATGAAAAATATTCTTTTTAATTTCATTAATGTCTTGTGTTGTACGCTACACCAAAAGGAGCTTGCACAACACACATCCTTGATTTTCCTTTCATTACACGCAATCGCGACCTTCCTTGATAGCGTGTGTAGTACGCAATACCGAGTTTCACTAAACAACGATATGCTATTAAAATATTATTAAAACTAGCCGTTATGAATAGTAATAACCAATTTTTGAAATTTTTTAAATTTTATTTTTCAAAATGGACTTCATTTTTGGATTTGGAATATTGAAACTAGCTTAGGGTGAAATTTTGGTAATTTTCGGATAACTTTCATATTTTGATGAATAGTGGAAATTACTAAATTTTAATTAAAAACAACTTTTTCAATCGAAATAATTAATAGTGATAAATTATTAATTTTAGTGGTTTTAAAGTATATTTAGAATATATTTTTACAATTTAATACAGTGTTGGTCATTGGATGTAATTTCACATTTAAACCAGTTATAAACAAGTGTCAATATTTTGATAGTTATTATCTCTTAAAAACACGCCTTTTGTTTTGACGACGGGAATTAATTTTTAAATTAATTAATGCAACTGATATGTTTTGAATTTGGTAAAATATAAATCATTTTTGAGTTCAGAATATCATATATATCTTAGGCCTAATTTTTGATATTTTTCTGAAAACTTTCAATTTTTGATGAATAGTGAAACCACTAAGTGGTAGTTAAAAAAACTGAATTTTTCATAAAACTTAATTTTACCGCTTCTGTGAGTGGAATTTCAAAAATCCGAGAGACACGGTTGATGTCAGTAAGTAAAATGTGGTTCAATGAGATAAAAATAATTTTTGGTGAATAGTAACTTTTTACTTTTATTTACCACGGTTAAAAGTAAATAGGGTAATTAAGGGTAGAAATGATATTATTATTACCCTAACACATGTCCTAATTCTATTGGACAAGTGTAATTCGACCAAAAACAAACTTAGGAATAAAATATGACCATTTAGGCTCACTTGGATTAGATTAGGACATTTATTATTAATTTATTTAAAGAAGGGTTAAAAGAGTTAAAATCAAAGTTTATTTACTAAAAGATTTTTAATATAGGGTTATACATAAGATAAATTCGATTGTAAATATTAATTAGAAATATAAAAAGATTTCCTACATAATGGTATTTTATTTGTAATTTTTAGACATCAAATAATTTAATTTATTTATGACATAAAGATGATGCAGTAATTATCTTATTAATGAAATATTGACATAATTGATGTTATAAATATCAAAATAAATGTAATTTAAGAATTTTTATGAATTACACTAATTTTCTAGTTTAATATGACATGTTAGTATTGATTTAATTAACTTTTTTCGAACTTATCATTCTGTTATGATCTTCACAAAAATCAATTACTAAATAGTGTCAAAATTGACATAAAATAGTTTTTAAAACAAATATTATATTAGTAATTGTTATTTTATTCCTAAAAATATAAGGTTCATCCAAATGACTTATATAAGGTTATATATATTAATAATAAAATTGGGGTTCGTTTGGCTTCTTATAGTAAGTTTATTAACCTTATAGTATAAGAACACAAGAAGACATGGTAAAAGTAAAATTATTTAACTTAATGTTAAATCTAAATGATAAGGTTAAAATAGGAACCTAAACTTGTCTAAATTATATTGGATGAGAGGATTTAGACCCATCCCCACCTTAGCTTCGAAATATATCAATTTGGAGCTATTTAAAACCGAACATGACTTTATAATAAAATAATAGTTTTAGTTATTCCAAAGGTGCCCCTCTCCTCCCTTATAAAAGGACACCTCCTCCCTCTCTTCCTCACACAACTTTGAGCCTTCATGCTCTGCCAACCCCTGCAAAATTCTCTTCTCCACTTCCCTAGAAACATCCTAGAGGTTCTGGTCTTCCTAAAAGACCAATTTTAGTGCCCTAAGAGGAGGTCTCAAAGAGGCGCTTCAAAGAAGAGGTAATTTCCGTTACCAATTCTTTCACCTTTATTTCTTCTTCCACTTCTTCTTCTTAGGTTGTTTCATTATGAAGTAATAACATCAGTATCACTCATATACTGATATGTTATTATAAGTATGAAACAATCCTATTTCACCATCTATCCATCCTACGGAAAATGAAATCACCGCGCGTGCGTACGTACGGAATACCGTCTCCACGCCGTGGTGAAATCTATTTTCCACCATCACCTTACTTGGATGGGTATAATGGTGTAAATAATAACTATATATTATTATTTTAAAGTTATATTGATTCTGAAATAGTATACATACACTCCAATACAGTCCCACGATCATGAGAACGATATCATCGCTCGTGCGTACGTACGGACTACCGTCTCAACGACGTGATGAGATTCATTATCTACTTTAACCATTCATGAATGATTATAAAGTATATATAATAAGTAATCATGAAATATATGACATAATAATGATACTTTATTTATGTGTATATATATGTATGTCATCCACTTAATTCCGCTCAACTCAATAAGGAAACGAAAATAGCGTTCATGCGTACGTACGGCCTACCGTCTCCATGAACGGTGTATTTCTTTCCATTTACTGATTTATTATATATATGTATATTCTGAATATATATATATATATAAATCATGTTTTATATTCTGGAATTAAGTAATCATGATCTAAGTAATCATATGAATAATTACAAGTCAAAACATGGACGAAAAATGAAACAATTTTACCCAAAATGCTCTTTAACATGGAATTTACAAAAGAACGGGTAATATAAAGTCATAAGTGAACCATATATGATATCATATGATTCTGTAATAAGTAAATGACATTATTTAAATCATTATACAGGAGGTTCAGACACTTACGAAGCAAATCGGACCTAAGGTAAGGGAAATATCACAATCTCATTTTTATCCGAGATTGTTTATACTTTGGTATTTACTGGGGTGTATTTTATCATCCACATCCATGTTTCCTCAATATGTAATATTATTTCCATCCAACTACAATTTTTTAAATCCATTTTTACCCTATGGTGAGTTTATAGTAAAAGATATGAAAGGAATCTTTTGTCGTTTTTCGTACGAGGTACTTTTTGACTTTTCCGACAAAAGTACGAGAAGAATGTTTTTTTAACTTATATGGCATGAATGGATTTTTAAAACATTATTTCCAGGAAGATTCCTTTACAAGTTTTCAAGTTTATTTTTAATCAACTTCTTTTAGTTTAAAATGGTATGACATGTTAAGAAAGGAAAAGTGTTTTGAAGTAGAAAGGATATTTTCCTCAATAATGAAGTTCAAGTGTTTTATCAAAATTATTTTCCATCTAAGATAATAAAGGGTTCTTTTTTTATCCCCATTATTACATTGATTTGATTATGTTGTAATGGAATTATTTTTATGAATTCCTTTATCGTATATGAATTGTTTTATGATGTCATGATGTTTAAGATTCCCATTTTTATTACATGGGTTATGCTTTGATGTATGGTTTATGATTTTGTGGCACACATAAGAATGGTATCATTATGAGATGGGTGGGACCTATATCACCCTCCAATGCATTGGTTAAATATTTTATATCTCATGAGATAGACATGTCTGGAATGGTAGGTTATACCGGTTCAGTGAAACAGGACTGAAACGAGGGTGACTCGGTTCAGAAAGGGACTTTGTCCACTAAGATAGTCTTGGCAATGAGTCTTGACTAATAAGATATGATTCTCTATGATTATGTGTGTATGACACAAAGTTTCATGTTTTAAGTTATGATTATTGGGATTTCATTTCACTACTATGATTTATCCCATGTTATGAAATTATGTTCTCTTTTGCAGGTTAAGATTTCCAAAATGTTATGTTCTTATGAATATGATGTGATTGATATTTCATTTGTTTACCCTTACTGAGCATTTGAGCTCACCCTTTTATGTTTTCTTTTCCCCAGGATATAAAGAAAGGTTTTAGGTAAAAAAAAGGGAAGATCTTTATGGGATATTTTGAAGATCTTTCACCACGATTAGAAGATTACGTTCTGAGTTTCCAAAGACACTAAACTATTACGATCCTTGTGTGTGTGTTTTTGTTATGTACTATGTATTCCGCAAAAGTAATGTAATGTATATGTACGTCAAGATACGAGTCTCTACAGTTAATATTCACTCAACTGAATAATTAATTTATTTAATAAATAAATTGATATTTTTTACCATAAAAATAAAAAGAGATATATAAATATTATATATTCATGTTATTAAAAAATTATATTATGAATAAATAATTATTTGATATTTTTGATCATTTAATAAAACATGAATAAATTTATTTCTTTGTCTAGAAAATAATATTTATTTCAATTGTTAAATATAAATAATAGTTAACTAAGATCAAAGGAAAAAAATTACGTGCAAACCTTTAGGCCTCCTCCTTAGTGTCATTAGGCAAGTCTGTCAAAATTCCAATATTACAATTAGCCGATGAGTCAAGACACCCATAGAGGAAGAAGATATGTCACAATGGCAAAAACCACATACAAACACTCATCGTGTAATATAATCCCTTTTTTATGATATTTCATCAAGATGATTGAACACATGTTCCATCAACCTATATACTTGATACATCATTCTTAGACTGTTTGAAATGAACTCGTCAGTACACCATGACCATGGAATGTAATATGTTTGTTCCATTTCAATCAAATGGATGGTATATCATATTTTATAAATATGGAAGGGATAACACTTTCCTCAACCTATTCATTAATAATAAATCATTTTCAATGTAACCTACTTCCTACAAAAATTTGGCATCATGGTTCTAGTCTTTAAATCAAAGTGTACGAGTCATGACTTGCATAAATAATAATCTCAATTCCAAATTATCATTACACATGCTCATAGATAGGAATATTCAATGACACATAAACATGTGGATTTCCTACAGGCAGGTATGTTCTCAAAATCTCCCATCTTATAGATTAAAATATGAGAACTTCATGAGATGATGAATTATCTTATTATGAGTTATTGCACTTGAAATTCAACATACTATGTGACCCAACATAGAATATTATCTGACCATTGAACAATATTTAAGAATATCATCACATCATTTCAAGGTTCTCATCATATTAGGGAACAACTATGACATTTTCAATAAAAAATACTATAGGTAATTATTACATTAAAGACACGCAGAACAATGAAAAATATATAATAAGATATTTTTTATCAACTTATTTGAATATATATACAATCTAAAGTACAAACAATTTATTTTAGAACACCCATTCTAATAAACTCCCACTTAGACTAGAGAAAACTTCTAACAAATTTCAGTATGCTATCTCTCATATGAGGATCATGTTTCTATTAAGTTAAGGTTTTAGTTAAGCAACCAAACACATTTTATTCCATAGAAACTCCACCCACTACTATATCAACTCTATGTGAAAAATCCCTCAAAATATGACATTTAAAAGTTTTTGATTCATCCACTAATATGACCCTGAATCATTTGCAAGAGACACCACTGTAGTATTATTAAAATAAAGTGTCATAGGGTATTTAATGTTAGGCACCGCATCAAGATCTTTGAGAAAGTCTTAAATCCAAATCACTTATTTAGCTACCTTAGAATCCATAATTTACTTAGAATCCATTATAGAATCAGTGACCAAATGTTGTTTTGAGATCATACTGCTCACAAAACCTCAATTGAGAGTGAAGATGTATCTTGAATATGATTTTAGATCATATTGATCTGTTTGGAAACTATTATCTACATATCCTCTGATTACTAGCTCCTCATCTCCTCTATATACTAGTAACATATACATAATACACCTAAGATATATAAGGATAATATTGACAACCATCCGATGGAGGTCACCTAGGTCATCTTGATATCTTCCTACCAAATTTAATGTATAAGAAACATCTAGCCTATTAAATAGAATAACATAAACGACCAACCAAATTATTGATATGTATGGATTCCTTTCTATCCTCTATCTCTCCTCACATGTTTTAGGAAACATTTTCTTAGAGATTTGAATTCAATGGGAAATTCGCAATGATCCCATTTTGGATTGTTCTATAATGAATCTCTTTTGTATATTGTTAATGTTCATACTTTTACTTAGTATAGGAACCCTCTTGGATCTATTATAATATATATTAATCCTAATAATATATGTTTCATCACCTAATTCCTTCTGGGGAAGCATGTTTTTAACCAAGCCTTAATATACTATAAAAATTTTATTTCGTTTCCAATAAGTATTATGTCATCAACATAAATTATTTGGGAAATGACTACCTTCCCACTAAACCTCTTATGAACACAAGGATCAAATTTATTTTTTATGAAACCAAATTCCATTATGGTTTCATCGAATAAAATTTTCTATGACTTGGATTCATTATTTAATCCATAAATGGATCTTTATAACTTTTATACCTTGTTGGAATCCATTAGATTCAAAACCCTTCAGAATGTTTCATATAGAAATATTTCTAAAGGTTCCCATTAATGAAATAAGTTTTTAGATCCATCTATAAAATATCATGGTAATGGTAAGCTACCATGACATGTATAATTCTGATGGATTTCAGCATATAAAATGGAGAAAAAATTTCATCATAGTATATTCATTGTTTCTATTTAAAACCTTTTGAAACTAGAATATACTTATAGGTGATAACTGGAGTATCCATTTCTAGTTTCATCTTGAATATCCATTTATAACCAATAAGCTTACATCCACTGGAGGATCCACCAAAATTTATACTTGATTTTGGTACATAGAGTTTATTTCATAAATCATGGATTCATTCCATTTATTATATCTTGTGACACATAATGATTCCTATAGGTCACAAGGTTATTATTATCAAATAATAATGAGTCACTATCCTCAGTGACTAGAAAACCATACCACTCTTGTCATATGACCTCTCTCATAATACTACACAATACTTGGGTCTCTGAAACTTCCTCCTCTATGGGTATTCATGGAATCCGTTCTTGTATCAACTCTTGTGTATCTTGATCTTGATCTTCATCAAATTCTATATTTCCTATACTATTTATTTTATAGATGTGATCCCTCTTAAGTAATATGGTGTATCTTGTGACTATTACCTTTTTGTTTGAGTGGAAGTGTTAGAAATATAACCTTTTTTCCATGGGGGTATCCTATAAAGGTACACTTTGTACCTCGAGGTGCAAGTTTTTTACCTGATGAGGCTTTTAAAAACTACTCACAACCTCACACATATAAATTTGACAATATTAATTTTATTCCACAACTATGTTCATATGTAATTTCATTTTTCACTTTAGTTGGAACTTTTTTTAGTATTTGTTATTTTTTATGTAATATGTATCCCCAAAATGATAATAGAAGACTTGCATGACTCATCATTAATATCACCATTTATAATAGGGAGCCTTACCTCCTCTCACATACACGGTTTCATTGTGGCATCTAAAAAATATTTATATGGGATAGAATACCAAACTCCCATAAATAATCAATAAAGTCGTGATTAAGATATTCTCCACCACAGTCTATATAGAATTTCAGAATCTTCTTACCACGATGGTTCTCGACATCATTCTTATATTCCTTGAATATTTCAACAGAATTTGACTTATGACTTGTTAAGTATGAATATCCATATCGACTAAAGTTATCAGTAAAAAATATGAATTATGAGTACCCACCACTGGATTCAACTAGAAATGATCCACACAGATTGGTATAAACCAAATCAATATGCTCTATGACCCTTTCAACTTTTCCACTAAATTAAGTTTTGGTCATTTTTCCTTATAAACATGCACAACATACACTAATTTATTTTTAATACAAATGAATCCAAATATCCATCTTGGTGTAATTTGGTCAAACACTTTTTTTATATGACATAACCAATGATTCCATATTTGAGTGTGTTATGAGTCATGTGAACTATTTTCATCATTGCCATTACTTTTTTAATGTAATACAACATGTAAATACCATCATTTAAATATGGATTACCATAAAAAATGATTTCATTATAAAATAAGAGACACTAATTTATAAATTTCAGCATAAATCCATATGTATCATGTCTAGACATAGGAGTAATGTTTTTAGATACTAAAAGATGATAATAAAAATCTTTCAAAAACCAATATCATTCCAATTAGCAACATGAGGCGGTAGTCCCCAATAGCCACAATAGTATGTCTTATTCTATTGGATGCTCAAAGATATACCTCACCATGAGAAATATTATAGTGAGCACCGCATATTGTATCTAATACTCAATTTGTAGAATATATAGATCAAAATCAATAAAAACGCACCTAAATCTTCCACTTACTTCTTTTTTTGGGTGCAAGTTTTCTTCTAGTGGTCCTTCTTGACACATGTTAAATATATATCATCATGTTACCTTACTTTCCCCTTAATAATACTTTGCATGTAATGGAATTGTGAAGAATAATTTGTCTTGGAGTTAGTCTTAGATCTCTTTTCCATGAATTTACTCTTATTTACCATAAGTATATAAGGCTATTTTCACTTCATATATTTTCCAAATTGGAAAATTAAAATGAGAATATATAAGATAGAATTATCTAGGTTTTCAATATTGAAATTGACAATATAACATGAGAATATCTATGGGAGTGATGAATAAATGAGATTGGTGCACAATTCATCATGAAATTTAAACCCTAGAACCTCTAGACACTCAATTTATCCAATGAGTTTGACTATGAAAGGCCTATCCAGAGCACATTATTCATGTTTTATAGTGAAGAGAGCCTTGGATATCTCAAAATGTTCATGTCTTGTTCTCTCTTAATAAAGGCAATAGAGATGCTGGAGCATGATATAAACATCCATGTTATCATGCAACTTTATGAGTTTTCTAGATATAGATGAATTCGTAAAACATTGAACATCTAGTGAATCCTTTAGTTTTTTTCATAGATAATAATCACCTCAAAACTCACTTATATAACAAGAAGAACATGGATAGAGGATTCTATCACGTATAACTTATGTTCATGGTACAACATAGCCCGTAAGCATCTAAACCATTCCTAGAAGTGAATGCCTCTTAGAAGATGGTATTTGTCTAGAATTAATCATAGGTATAATGTGGTTGAATTTTTTTTATTATTCTACAATAATATAAAATCAATTTATTAGTAATTGATTAAAATTATGAAAGTCATAATAATTTTATTAAGTTGCCCACTATTTTACCATGTCTAAAAAACCCTTACCATTAAACTAAGAATGCCCTATAGTGTGTAAATTCTAGTGGTCAATATTTATATTTCCCTTATAATAAACCAAGAAAGGGACCAATTGATTACTCAAAGGTATTTAGGCAGGCAATATTTCCAACTGTGGGATGGAAGTTCCTAGGTGTGTTATGTTAACTCCCAAATAATGAAATCCTGAATTGGATTTCCTTAACACATGGCTCCATGATAGATCAAGTCTGGAAAGGGTTAATCATATTTATTTCAATATGGTTAAGTCATCCCAAAATAATAATTAGAACACCATGATAAAAGTAAGTGTCCTAACAAGGTTTAGTCAAACACTTAGTTTTATGGTTTCATTCTAAATTTGGTAATGAAAGGCATATAGACTTTGTATTATATTGATTAATTTTATTTATTATGCATAAAAAATATTATTTTATCATTTTTCACATCATGTTAGTACTAAGTGAATTTTATTTAAGTGATTAACCATAGGATTGATAAGATATTGACACACAATCCTTTTATTTTAATTCTATATTTGAATATAAATTCATTTATTTATGTGATCACGATCTTTTATACATAAAATAAATCATGCATTAGACACGAATAAAATAAATAAACCACATCCTGATCAAGAGCATTAACTAGAAAATTATTTATTGAGCAGGTAATAAACAAACCATTAACCCTAGAGGAAAAAACTCATTACACCAATCTAGGATTGAGTTGTATAATTCCACCTCTATACTATATATATCATAGTTTGGTTTCATCTTGGACCCATCTTGAAACAACTCTAAGAACCCAGGAGTCTCATTCATACAATTCATTTACATCACATATAGGTAATGGGAACCAAAAAGTTGGTTTACATAAAAGAAACTATGAGAATGTATTCCCATACATAATTAGGAGGGAAATATGACTGAAAGTATATAAATTTAAATTCATAAAATAATTAAAAAAGAAATATAATAATTAAATTAATAGAAACCATATACATAAACAGGCCAGTCTAAGCTCATGATCACCCACTAGTGTAATGAATATGAATTTAAAATAATTTTCTCACATTCATATCGATTCGTTCTTTTATTAATACACACATGCACAATTTAATTCAATTACTTATTCAATTAATCAATTAATTTAATTTATCTTAATCTATATCTAGTATATCCTAGAGATAACCATCCTATATGATTTTAAAAAAATAAAATAAATTATTTTTATTTACAATTTAATATAATAACTACATAGCTTTTACTTGGAAGAAAATCGATGAGTACCTATTTAAACAACTCATTATGTATTAAGATCATATATAGTTTACTCATGCAACATTTAGAATACACATTTTATCATGTAATAATAAGGATAGTATTTTCTTACACATGATGTAGGAAGAAGAGAAGGAACTCCCAACCCTAAATGGGGATTGGGCTGACCTAAACCATCCAAGAGGGAAAATATTTTTACCTATGATTCTCAACACAATTTCACTTATCAGTCTTAAAATTCCGCATCAAAGGTATATATCTTTGATTATTATCTAAATGGTTTTTCCTTTGGTATTCCAATTTGATATTTCATCTTCCTGGAGAATTGTATTTCTCAACACATTGTCAGAAAAGGAACCACAACACATGTCTTTGCTTCTGAGGGAGTGATTTTAGAGAGTTTAGATCTATGTAAGAACACTTTTATTTCTTAGATGTTTTTATCTAGAGGTATAAAGCCTTGGAAAATTTCTGATCTAGTTTCTCTCCAAGATTTTATTTGTGGATTTCATGATTTCAAATGCGTTTCGTTGGGAAGAGGGTTTTTTCACTTGTCGTTTCCCTCTTCTAGATTGAAGGGTAAAGCATGGAGCTTTGGTTCCATAAATTTAAAGCAAATAACCCTTGGGATACATGAATAGAATTTGAATTTAAGTCTCTATGACTTCAAAGGAACCTTTTTCCAGGGTTTGATTAAGATTTATGGTTTATATTGGGTTTTGTGGCATTCTGAAATACTATATGACATCACCTCTGCGATAGGCAATCCAATCTAGATGGATTTGGATACTAAAAATTTCATATATGGCCATTTTTCCAAAATTTTAGTCAAGATAGATTTAAGTTCTTCCATGATTGAAAAGGTAGTTTTGTCCACCCCACAATATGAAATTAATATTTGAATTGTATATGAAAAAATGCCTTTGTTTTGTAATGTTTGTTGTATTATTGGACACTTGAGGTCCAACTATCATACAAACATTTTTTATACTAGATGTATGTTGAAGGGACATGATGTGGAACATTGTATAAGTAAAGAGGGTAAAAAATTGTCCTAGGGGGCTATTGTCCAATATTCAGAACAACCCACAAATGAGGTTCCTCATGACTCTCCCACCAGATTCTTAATCTCTTAAAATGTTCAGGCTGAGAAGTTGTCTCAGACTGACCAGCTGATCAAGGGTCACAGTAAAAGCCCTAAGTTGGACTCCACTTTTGTCACACTGAAGGATAATGGCCCTCCCACTCTTCAATTGAATTATAGGACCAATGTTACTCGAGATGATTTAGTAAAAGAAAGCGACTCACCTGAAGTGGGTCTCTCTTTCAAAGATGCACTGATTAGATGCATAGAGTAAGATCAAAATGAGACAGAATCTATGGACAGTTAAATAGAGATAGCTCTTCTAGCACATAAAGAAGTTTATGGAAGAATTATGTAGGAGAAAATTAATGTTTCTTCAAAATACAAAAAATGGAAAACTGTGTTAGTGGTTGCGACCTAAAACAAGGTCAAGAATAAAAACACAAACAATGAGAAAAAGGAAGTTACTCTTGATAATGTAATTGTAAAGGTGTCTTGGCCATACAAGTCCAAGGAATCTATGAAAAATGATGATGATGTTTTACCTTCAATAGAATCCCATAAAAAACAAGGCATGACTTCAAATAAGTATTGTATCCCAATACCTACTACTAAGGTGGAGAGTTGAGTTAAAAATTTTCATGAAACTGATGAAAAGACACTGCATGCACCTAAAAAACTACAAGGTTTGGGTTTTAACACTAGAACTCCTATTGTAATCCAAATGAGTCTATCCTCTACTATAAAATATGGACCTAAATAGGTGACCAACACCATGGCACTTTATAAACCTAAAACTCTAAAAGTTTCAGGTTTGATGAACACTTCCTCACCTGTTGAAAATCTACCCTCTACTATAAATCTAGACCCAAACTGGTGTTCAGAACCCTTCTCTCTGAACGTACTCATGCTAGAACTTCCATTAAAGTTCATAGAATGAATTTTCAGTCAATTGGAGAGGAATAAAATTGAATGCAACCCCTCGATGAGTAGTTTATGGAGAGGAATGAGATGCCCAACACAAGGGAAGGGGTGATTCCTACCCAAAGAAATCCATCTCAGAGTAGGAAGAAACCTAGGCTTAGAATGCATCATGAACCTAATGTTATGAAGAAGTTACCTCCTGCTCGAGTGGAATATAATTTTATTTATAATTTTAAGGACTCCCTACCAAATATCAGTTCTGTTTTGTGTGTTTCCAATCCAATTGGACAAGCACACAATATGATGATGTCACTTACACTCCCTCCTTCAGTTCATTTCGAAAGATAGGAACATGCTCCTTTTAAGGATGCTGAAATGGTTAACCCTAGGGTTTCTACCTCTCTAACAAGTATATCCCATTCTTAAGCATTGAATACCAATACAAAATGAAATGTAAGTACTCGTAACACTTTTTAAGTTCTTTCCTCGCTTATTAGTGATGATGATGGGAAGAAAAGTGATGGAGTGGCTAAAGATTAAACCACAAAGACTAATGTTGTTGTCAATAACTCTAAAGATGATGATAGTGATGGTCCATAGATGTAATAAAAGACCTGGAGGAGGGGTCGGAATCCCCATAGTAGGGGTGGAAGATTCCATTTTCATAGTATGAGTACCCGCTCTAAAATGGGTTGGTGTCTTTTTATGTGTATGTGTACTTTTATTTCCTCCAAATTTGCTCCTTTTCATTTTATTTCAAATAAAGATGCCTTAGAACCTCAACCTTTTAAAAAATAAGGACAATACAATTCAAATAAATGACACATGGTACATATGTTAATTAACATTGCATGTAATACTTTTAATGTGTGTGGAGTAGTCAATATATTAAGACAATACATGGTATGTAGTTTAGATTTTATTCTGAAATTAATTAATCATTTAATATTATATAAAACCAATCACATGGAATGTATGATTCAATTAAATGAAACACAAGACAAAAAATGATTAGTTTTATGGATTAATAAATTAATTTTAATTTTTGACATAAACAAGTTGGGTATATGGCATGTACATCTAGCTACACGTCATGTATCCTTCTCATCGCATGCACATGATACACACCTATAGACTAGGTGTGTATTACTATGTGAACATATGTGGTGTAAAAAACGTGTACAACCCGTAAACATTATGTATCTTCCTTGTTACATGATTTTCGGTACTTATGCATCACATAAATAATACTCAACATGTATTTGATGACGTGTTTTCATCATGAAAATGCATAGACTACACACCTTATAACTGGTTTACATTCCATATATTCCAACATGTTGTGTGCTATCCTAGCTTGGTAAAATAATATGGAATTTAATGCACCACATATCCTTCATTACACAATGTGAATAATTAGTTCACACTACATCGTGGTGAAAAGAACATGGATACATTGTGTGTACTCTAGCTACAATATTATTATATTATTGTTATAACAAAGAAATTTAATTGATGGGTATAAATAAGATTTAAAAAATTATTAAATACATATAGCTCTTATGGAATAAAAATTTATTGATAATTTCTTAGTAAATAATCACTCAATTTTTAGTAAGTCATTTTATTCTTTAAAACTACATTTCTTCAAAAAACAATATTATTGCTTTGTTTTATGAGAGAATATTATAATAAATTTTTTTGAAATTTTATAAATTTTATTTTATAAAAAGTAAATTATTTTTTAAATAATATTATTAAAATTATCTTTGCATAAAATTTTGGAATTTTTCTAAAAAGATTGATTTTTCTGTGAATAGTAAAAAATATCGTTTTTTATAAAACATTCATTGATTTTCATTAGATAAAGTAATTTAAAACTCCCAATATTATTTAAATTTAATTTAAATATAACATAAGTATTATTTATTTATATATAATCTACTTAATTACATTTTAATCATATTTATATTTTATTTTGGTATGAGTACATTTTTGGGTTTAAAAAATCATTTTTATGAAAAACCATTCTTCATCACGTTTTGTGGGTTTAATTTTATATTAAATTCCACAAATTATGTGATTTTGATTTAATAAAATGGATTAAATATTTATAATAATCATAATTAATATTAGTTACTAGGGTTAGAAAATGTTTTGTCCATAATTAATAGTAAAAATATGTTACCACAGTTACGATTAAAATAGGTTTACCGAAGGTTAAACTAAATATATAAGGGTTAAAATGACCTAAAAACATATCTAATTTCTATTGGATGGATATATTTAGATCTTATATCAACTAAAATTTTTTAATGACTCATTTTGGATCCATTTTCAATGAATAGACATTTATAAATTTTGTTCTTTTCAAAAAATCCAAATGTGTCCTCTCTACCATGTATAAAAGGACACCCCCTCTACTATCCTATTCTCAACACACATCAATATACCTTTGGATAAGATAATAAAAACCAAAATACATTACTTTAATTTCTCAAAATTTTATATATTCACAAATTTTATCAGAAAACTATCCAAGTAAGTCTTTAAGTATAAACCTAAAGAGGCTTTCTAAAGAAGAGGTATAATTCTTAAACATGCAATTTCATTTGATTTATTCTTCCACCTCATTAAAATATTCTTCAACCAAGATAAAACAACAATTCCAATATCTTCCATATAATGAGATTTTATTACGTTAATGGTAAATTCTATACCCTTATCATCTTCCATCAAATGAGAAAAAACCATTATTCGTGTGTATGTCAAACCACTACCTCACAAATCGATTTAATTTTTTGTCCATAACCACCTATAAAAATTTGAAATAATGATGTATTTAATATATATATATATATGATATTAATAATATATTTATAGTTTTTGAAAATTAATATATCATATATTTTCTTACAATCTCATTCATTTAGAAATAATGACGTCGTTCGTTCTTACGTGTGTATTACCACCTACACGAAGCGATGTGATTCATTTTTCATTACAAAATAATATTTATGATATATATAAGTGTATTTAAATTAATTATTTGATATTTTTTATATAATTTTCTTTATTTAAGGATAAAATAATACTGACCTTCTTTCCATAATTATGGTTGAAAAATAGAAACCTTACTCATGCTTACATACGACCTACTATCTCCATGATTGTAACGTAGTTAATTTTTCATAAACATATTTAATGGTTGGTTTTAGAACTATAATTGGTTTAAAAATATTATAAATATTTCATTAATATTTTTTATATGATTAAATAATAATATCTTTTACCTTATTTAACTTACCAAAGTGATTTTGGATTTATGAGTCGAATATCAGCAAAATGTATGAATTTAACCTAAATGATTATGTAATTGAATATAACATGAAAATAAATAAAATAAAAATAATAATAAACTTTAAAAATGTTATTAATAAAGTAAATAATTAACATAATTTTATTATTCATTAATATAAATAATTCATGCAATGATTCAGGATTGAGGTAAAGGGTTTCTATAAAGAACCCTTTTGTTTGAGTTATAACCTTTATCTCTCTATATTACTTTCTATCTATATTTAATAAAATGGAATTATTCTAAATTCTATATATATATATATATCTCATATATATACCTAGCTTATTCTACTTTCCTTTTATGTGGTAATACATTCCTTATATTCATTTCTCAAATTCCTTATTTAATGAATTTATTTTGATTATGATATTATGAAAGATTATGAAACCCATTTATTTCAATGGGTAATTATTATGTTTATGCCTTCTTTTTGATTTTATTTTGTGGAAAAAATAAGCATGTACATGTTATGATGGGTGTTTCTAGATAGAACTCCAATTCATTGGGTAAACATCTCATAAAACTTTATTTTTGGGATTAAGGGGTAAACCTAATCCACTATAGGACTCTATTCGCCATGTAATATATCTTAGTAGTTAGCCTTGGTTTATGATTATGTCATGTTATGTTTTGGTACCCAATTTACTATGTCTCCATGATCTTGTGATAATTTATTATATTATTCTATCTTGTGATTACTCATGAGGATTCTCTTTTATGATATAATGTTATACCTTTAACTCACATGTTATGTTTCTTTATCATGTTTATTCCCTTATTGGGCTTTTTAGATCACCCCTTTTTTCATATTCTCACTAGGTTACCCCATGTAGTTTTAGGAGCTCAAAGGGATTTAGGAGATCATTAATGATAATAAAATAAATATTTTATGGGTTAGTATTCTTTTGATTTATTATGATCCTGGTCTTCTAAAGACACCAGGACTCATGATATTTGGGTTGTATTTATTGGACATTTATGTTAAAAATCATATAACAACATGTGTGAAAGAATTGGGTTTCTATAGCTTGTATTAGAGTATGTTATAGTTATTTTTGGGGATTAGGACTATAAATATTTAGTGAAAATACCAGGTATAAGTCTAAGTATAGGAAAATATCCTGGAATTTTGGTTAAGTATAAAGAGAGTAGTTTCTAAGAAATTACATCCCCGTTTGGTTACTATAAGTGGATGTGGATATAGAATAGTTGTACCTAGGGGTAATAAATAAAAAAAGGATCATTGTAATTTAACTTAATTGTCACCTGGTTCATGAAAAAGTGGCCTTACTACACACCTAGTTTGACACTTATGGGGGATATTATTTGGAAATTCACAAACTCTTTATAAACCATTATGAAGGACATGAAAAAATTGTTAGATTAAAAAGCCTATTGGGAAACATTACCATGAATAAACTTGATTGAAAACTAGAGACACGTAAGTTATGATATACTTATCATTTATAAGTTATTCCTTATAAGTTTATAAGTTTTCCTTTCATATGTTTATTATTTAATGTATTCTCATCTTGTTTTTTTTATTTTTTAGTTAATGGAGATAAATAGGAGAAATTCGTCCAATATCCAGTGTGATAAGATATGTGATGATTTACCCAATGATATGCCTAACCTTTTGATATCAATAGATGAGAACTTCATGGTAGTACTAGATAAACTATATTAAGTTATAAATAATAAATTGAATCTTGTAGAACACCCTCCTTCTTTTTAGAAAGAAAAAGTTGTATTCGAGTCATTTATGTGACCAGTACCTTATAAATTTAGTGGATCTTCTAATAAACTCATTACAGAACAATAGATTAAATTAATTGAGAAGATATGATCTATCCTCCAATGTTCAAAATAAGAGAAAGTTGTGTTTTCCATTTATCATATGGAGGGGGGAAGATGATTAGTAGTGGAAACTGATCAAGAACATGAAACCCAAAGAGAAAATTGATTCCATGGAAGGATAATAATTCAAGAAACTATTTTCCATAAATATTCTGCCAAAAATATACATCTTAAAATAGATATAGAGTTCCTAAAACAAAAACAAAATGAAGATGAGTCTATTTTGTCCTATGGAGAAAACTTCACAGGGCTTTCACAATATGTTACTGGCTTCTTCATCAACTCTGAAAGTAAGGTGGACCAATTATTTAGTGGATTAAATCCATGTCTATGAAAATCATTGTTGATTAGAGAATTTTTTGTCTATGAAGATATTGTTCATTGTTCCCTCAAGTTTGAGATGGAGATCATAGACTCTTAGTGGTATCAAGGGACTATAGAAAAAAAGTATAAAATGGAGTTTTCATTAGGATGATCAATAGATAAATCTCATAGAGGAAAGAAAACCCAACATCCAATGTGTCAAATTTTGGTAAGAAGCATCCCAAAAATTGTCTAAAGGGAACTATGAGATGCTTAAGGTATAAATAATATGGGAATTAGGATAATAAATACTGAAGTGAGATGAAGAAACTCACTAATGTAATGGATGAAAAGAAGGTTCATATCAATACTCAGCCTATGGTGAAGTGTTTCAACTGCAAGGAACATGGGAATTATGCAATAAAATCACTTAATCTAATTGTTCCCAGATAAAATCAATGAAAAAAACCTCCAATTCATAGAGAACAAGGATGTGAATAAGCAATAAACTATATAGAGGTGGATCCCAACAATTATTTGGTGAAAGGTATGATAATTATTATTTTAAGAATAGTGAACATACTTTCTAATCCAGGTTATATGCATTCTTTCATATCTTTATAGTTTAGTAAAACTATTCAAACACCACATCAAAACTAGGGGGTTGATCTATCTGTGAGAAAATAAAATGGTGAAATTGTTGTATCCCAAGAATATGACTCCTCCCAGTCAAAGTTTGTTGAAAAAATATTCCAAAAAATCTCATCTTACATCCATTATTTGAGTTTGATTCTATTTTGGGAATGGATTGGCTATCCTTAAATAAATTAAACATCAACTATTGAAATAGGTAAATCACTCTTCACATCCCAATTCATCATCAAATTCTATACAAGTGTAAATAAGAGGATAAATTGTAGGTTCTCGGAAGAATGAAAGCATGTGTTCGGTGGTGCCCGACTTTTATTTTTCTCGTAATCAATGATAAATCTGAGATCTATACGACGATGAACTACATGATCCATGTAATTGAATAAAATAAATTGAAAATGGATAATAATTCTAGAATTGAGAGAGAGGAGATTAACACATATTGTTTATAATTAATTTAATTAGATAATGAATTACCTTTAAGGAAGTCTTTCATCATTGTTGAATCTAGTGAGAGATCTATGATGCACCATAGTTGTGTTATAGAAACCAAGTATAGATTTCCTCTAGAGATGATCCACATGTGTTCCAAGAATCTCCAGATGTCACTGAAGGAGTATCTAGGTGATAGCATGGAATATCCTTCCACTTGCATCATCTACCTTGATCACCTCAAGAATTGATTCCAAATAATTCTCCTTAATCTGGTGGAGGAGGATTATTCTCTATTCTTGGAGAAGAGAGCTCTCTAGGCTTGATAGGATTCTCCAAGATTTTTGTGCACAACCAACAAAATGAATTGTCCTTCTTGATAAAATAACATAACTGGGTTTATATATCATTAGTGTTAAAATTAAATAATTGCACAAGAACCCTTAATTATTTATTTAATCCTAGTAAATCCCCATGTCAAATAATAATAATAATATCATTATTTCTTGACATGTGCTTAACATACAAATTATAATTAAATATTATTTAATCAAATAATATTCAATATTTATTATTTCTCACCAAACCTAAAAAATTGGCCCACCATTCCTCCATAATATTTTTCAGATCTTGAATAATGACTATTTATTTAATAAATAAATATCACTACATTATTTTCCAATAAATAAATAAATATTATATTTCCAAATAGAAAATAAGTATTTATATGGGATCAATCAGACATGAGTAATTATTAAACCATTTATAGGAATAATATTTATTCATCCTATTAAATAATAAACAATAATATATATTATTTAATTGAGATTTTGGATACGCTTAGTGTGTGACCCTCTAGGCCTCTTTATTAGTGTCATTAGCCAAAGCAGCCTAAAGTTCAAGGACAATGTCTATCAACACTCCAAGGAACCCATAGTGAAATAAGTTAATGTTGCAATGAAATGTCACCTCATATGAATGCATACTGTTTAATATAATCCATTTATCACAATATCTTTAATCGATAAGGTTGCATGCCAGTGCCATCAACCTATACACTTGATATCTCTTTCTTTGATTTTATGAAAATAGAACTTTCCTATAGAAGACCATAGCCATAGATTTATTAATTCTACATAATTTCCATCAAATGGTCTGAGATATTAAATTCATTCAATTAAAATAAGGGATAAATTATTTCTCATGTTATTCATTAAAGCAATATTACTCGTGATGCACCAAATGTATCCTACCTCACCCGAACATTTGTCGTCACAGTTTTAATTAATAAATCTAAGTGCATGACTCATAATAATACCTAATAATAATCATATTGTATAAATAAAAATATACACATTCGTAGATAGGAACATCCAATGAAACATAGAAATATAGATTTCTTACTGGCGGGTCTCGTTCTCATAATATTCATACTGGATATTACCAAGGGCGTACACTATTAGAAGGTGACTCAAAGTCCTATGAATCTCCACCCCTGATATCATGTATCATTTTTGTCCCTTAAATGATATCATTGAGATATAAAACATATATTCAGGAATAGTGTCATATTACTTATGGGTTCTCATCATAACAGGGAACTGCTATGACCTTTCAGTGCGACAGCTACACTTAGGACATTATCACATACTATGTTATACATAAGAACAATAATGATGTGATAAGTAGTTTATTAATTTTTAAAACAATTAATACATGTTTATCATAAATTGAAAATAAGTTGGTTCTATGGAACTAACTCCAAAAAACTCCTACTTGTACTAGAGCCAACTGTTAATAAATTTCAGTTTTCTAGATCTCACATGATACTAATTCTTCTATTGAGATAGGTATTTAGTCAAGGGTTCCACCATGTTCTCTTCCCTGGATACTTTTCTTATTAAAAATTCACCCCCTCTAGTAGAAATCCCTCAAGAGGTGATACTTCTTGAGTATATGATTTATCTATTGGTGTGAGCTAGACTCTTTTTCAAGAGCCACCATTGTAGTATTATCGAAATGCAAAGTTATAGGGTCTTTACTACTAGGTACCACATCAAGCTCCTGAAAAAAGTTTCAAATCCAAATGGATTCCTTGGATACATCAGAAGCCAATATATACTCGAACACTACTGTAGAATCAGTGGAAACTGGCCGCTTTAAACTCTTCTAGCTCACAAATCCTCTGTTGAGATAGAAAATATATCCTGTTTGTGACTTCAGATCATTTTGATCTATCTAAAATATTGTATCAGTATAACCTTTGATGAAAAGATCCTCATCTCCTCTATAAACCAGGAATATATCCTTAGTTCTTCTCAGATAATTAATGATATCCTTAACAACAGTCCAATACTGTTCTCCTGGATCTTCTTGATATCTTCCAACCATGTTCAGTGCATAGGAAATATTAAGTATAGTACATAACATGAAATACATGATTGATATTATCGCTGAATTGTATGTTATCTTACTTATTATCTCTTTATCTTGTTGTGTTTGAGGACACATTATATTTGAAAGACGTAAACCATGTGGCACGGGAACCAATCGTCTCTTGGATTGTTCCACACTAAATCTATTTAGTATTTGGTCAACATATGTACTTTGAATTAGTCCAATAATCCTCTTGTATCTATCATGAATGATATTGATCTATATAATATAGGATGCTTCAACTAAGTCCTTCATGTAGAAGCACTTGTTCAACTAGTCCTTAATAGATTGTAATACTGGTTTGTCGGTTCCAATAAGTAATATATCATCAACATATACTACTAGGATACCAACCACATTCCTATTAAACCTTTTGTAAACACACGACTCACATTCATTATTAATGAAACCAAATTGTTTTATGGATTCATCGAATCATATGCTCCATGACCTAGATGATTACATCAATCCATAAATGGATCTATGAAACTTATAAATAATTTTGGCATCACCTGGAGTCACAAACCCTTATGGTTGTGTCATATAGAAATCTTCCTAAAGGATCCCATTAAGGAATGTAATTTTGAAATCCATCTTCCAAATATCATGGTCATGGTAAGCTACTATAGCAAGTAGAATTCTAATGGATTTAAACATGGGAACTGGAAAAAGGGTTTTATCATAGTCAATCCTTTGACACTGTTTAAACCCATTAGCCACTAGCCTTGATTTATAGGTACTCACTTTACCATCCATGTCTAGTTTCCTCTTGAATAAAAATTTTCGTCCAACATTCTTTACAACAACTGGCGCATCGACCAAAACCCAAACTTAGTTTTGATACGTGGAATCCATTTCAGAATTCATGGTTTTTTTTCCATCTTACATCTTCTGAGATCTCTAATACTTCCTTGTAGGACAAAGTTTCATCATTTTCAACCAATAATTAATCAACATATTTAGTGATTATAAAACCTTATCTCACTGGTTCTCTTACCTCTCTTACACTCTTACTTTGTACTTGAGTCTCTGGAACTACTTCTTCCAAGGGGATCTATGGAATCTATTCTTGTACCAACTCTTGTATATCTTGAGCATCAACTTAATCAAATTCAATCTTTCTCCCACTATCCTTTTTGAGGATGTGATCCCTCTCAAGAAATATGGATTGTCTGGATACATTCACTTTCTTTTCTAAGGGGTTTTATAGGTAGTATCCCTTTGTTTCCTTGGGATACCCTATAAAGATACACTTTATGACCCGAGTTTCTAGTTGAGAGGACCAGTTTGGGATATACCTAACACTGAGAGGGGGGATCAGTGTTGAGGACTTTTGAAACAAATTCAAACTTTTTATCCATGTACCTCTTGACCTATTAGGATCTTGATTCTCTTATTCTCTTTTCCCTATCACATGCAATAATAGAAAACAGTAAAAATATGCACACGATATTTTTACACGGTTCACCACTCAATAAGAGTAGCTACGTCCTTTCCATGAATGGATATGACCAGTGCATGGATTCTACACTATGATGTGATATGCTATTATAGTGGAATGACAATGAAAACAATCCTCTAGCCAGTGTGAGTCCCTACACTTTAGAGGGTGTGGGAAACAATACTCTTCCCGGTACTGGTGATAGCCTAGTCTAACTCTCAGCCTCTAGCTGGTTCTTTATACTGCCTATAGAGATAGTCTTCTTCATTATTGATAATATAGGTTCTACTCCTGGTCTTCTTTAGTGCTCTTCACTTGATTACTTTCAAAGTAGTAGGCAAGAAATTCTTTCTTCTTTCTTTCTCTTCTTCTCTAGTGAAACACCAACTTCACTAGACTTATTATTTCTTCTTCTTAGTGCAATAACCAACTTCACTAAAACTTATTCTCTCTTCTTGGCTAGAATCACATACAAAAATGTGATTATTTAGGTAATAAAGATAGGTTCACTTGGCATCATTTGAATCAATTATTATCTATCTTTTTCATCAATGTATGTGATCATGCATATGGAATTTAGGTTAAACCTTTTATTTCCTTTCTTTATTCTTCTTCTTTACACATGTGCACACACTTGTTTTTTATTCTTTATTTAAGTTACTTTATGTGTGAATGTGCATGCATGCATGAATGCATGCATTAACCTCTTCCTCTTCTTGTGTGAGAACCCTAATGGGTATGATTCATTGAGAAAACACACACTCGGCCTCTTCTTCTCTTCCACTTATTTTATTCTCTTGTACTTAGTTAGGGTATTTCCTTAGGTTTATATTTATGAATCATCAAACCTGAATGGGTGAACCCTTTTTCTTGTGTGTGATTCTCCTCCAACCAACTTCTCAAGGCCTCGGGATTTCTTCAAACCATGTAACACATACTTCCCTTCCTTCTTTACTACAACTCGACAATGGGATAAAGGTTCAAATAGAAGGGTGATCACCTTTGGGAAGGCTGTGAGATTCACGGTTCTTCTTCATGCATAAGGAGCATGGTTATTTCCCTTTCACAGAGTACAAAAAGGGTGCAGTTGCACCAGTAGTGTACCCATGAGAACTTCCTCACGAAACACACTGAGGGTTATAGAAAACCTAGCAGGTGTTCGTAGGTTCTGGTTCTTCTCAAAACTATTTGAGGGTGCATATCACCTGTCAAAGTCTTGCAAGATATCTTCTTCATGGAGCCTTGAGGACTCATGGTGCTATGCTTTCTCTTCATGAAGTGATGTGAGTAGATGCCCTGTTTTTTGAAACAAGAGCTCTAAAATATGTGGGAACAATATCATTCTTCGAGCTCAGGCTCCTCCTTTTATTGGTGAGGGGATCACCTCTTCTGCATTTAAGATCCGCGTGATTTGCTGTCGAGATCAAGACTTTGAATTCTTGGGATATCCGGGGTTTTGAAAATATTAAAACCTGTGGGTGAAGATATGCCGAGATCCTTAGTTTGTTTCTTATTCAACACATGATCCAATATTCATGCATAGATTCAATATCACATGCACAATTCTTGTGCATGGATGTCGTTCGAACTCATGTGACCTCAGAAACTCTGTTTGCCTCAGCCGATCCTTCTTCTTCGAGACCTCTCATGCATGCAAGACGTAGATTGTATGCATGGTCTCGGTTCAATCTAATAGTCTTCATGGTTCCAAAATGATCTTTCTTTGATAGTCAGAGGTCGTCTATGGTGATTGAGCTTCTTCTCCGGTGAGTGCAATGTCGCCGATGGGTGGAAGCGACATTGAGAGGTTGAAGACGATGGCGTGGTATGGATCAAATAATGTGGGAGGATTTAATGGTCCTTGTTAAAATGCACACGGTGCAAGATCAGATGAGTGTCGAAGATTAGATGATTGGATGTTGCGGCTGATCGGATGGTTAACCGAGATGCGGGATGAGATTAGCGGCTGAGATTACATCTGTGTTATTAAAATGTTGACCCACATCAAAACAAACACGTGGGAGAGGTGAAGTTTATCAATAAACTCCTCCCAAAAACCTCTCATAATTATCCTCTCCCCCCTCCAGTGCCTCCCCACACTGGTTCTCTATAGGCGCACTTCTACGACCACCCATTCCTCCTGCGGGTGCACTCCTAGCACCCACTATGCATCCCTACACATGGGTTGATCACTGTGTGTGCACTCCTGTGGGCTTATACACAGCTCTTACACCCCCGCCTCATGCAGTTCTGGCCTTGAGGGATTCCCTTGAGTGCGGTTGACCCTCGGGTCCTGCATGTTCTTGAGGTGAGGTCCTCAGCTGGCCTCTATGGTTGGAAAAACTTATGTAAGACAAAAATAAATTTCTAAGTGAAATGCATAGCCATACTAAAATATGTGAATGGCCTCCCCATGATCAACAAACCCTTCTTCGACCTTCCTCTTCCTCCTTTTCTTTTTGGATTATTAAATCCAAAGTACTTCAATCATCCTCAAAAGGATTCTAGATCAATGTTGTAAACGTTGTATCACACATGATACATGTTCTTTGAACTTTCAAGGTCAGTACATCAATCATCTGAATTTCATTCTCCATTTCACTTAGGAGAGTGTCTTTAACCATCATTGACATTTATTTACCTTATTAAAAACAAATAAAACTCAATTACTAATGTGGTCCCAACAATCTCCCCCTTTATATTTTTTGGCAACACCCAAAGTTTTTCTTATAAATAAATGTGTCAATGGGAGTCTTCATTTCTTTCTCTCTAAAAATTTCATTTAACTTCTATCCCCCTTATTGAAAAGAAATAAAAAGTTCATGAGAAGAGGGGTATAAATCCTTACACAATAAATGTACCATCAATCATTTCACTGTAACTCTACTTGAGCAATGCTCGGTGTAGAAAATAAAAGGATTTGATTTAGACAACAAAGATTTCCATTCTCCACTGATCATGACACCTCATGAGATGAGAACTCATGTACTTTGTCTTCAAGAGATTTTCACATTAATTCCAATATTAGGATAATAATTGTGTATGAAATAATCAATCTGAAACTCCTACATTCACTTTAAAAAATGGATCAAAAGCATTCAAGTGCAATAGGTAGGATAAGTGACCTTGGAACACTTCCATTCTTCTTATGTCAATGAGTAATTCAGTTATTACCCCTTTGAAAAATAATATTTATTTTGAGTAACCAAATATGATAGATTGAGAAATGGAATACCTTTTCTAATTACATGATCATCAGACAATCTTCAGAGTAATTAAATTTTATACTAGCTGATGTTGATACTGATTGAGATAATGACTCTAGAAGCTTCTTCATGTGTCTCCCTATCAAGGGAACACTTCTCACCATTGATTCTCATGTTCTCCCCTTGAAATATTACCTCACCTTCAATTCCCAATATGATAAGAACAAATACAATACTCAAATATTTAAGGGAATAAGGTGGATCATCCTTTCTCCATCAATGTGAACAACAAGGTTGAGATAATTTTCTCAACCCAGATGCTCTATTATTCACACTTTCACAATTAATCTTCAATGATGACTGTTGATATGTATACCTAAATACACCTTCCATTTATTTGTGTGTGAGTCTTCTTTCTTCAAGGTCTTTCAAAGCACTAGAATCTCCTGGTGCAGCATTCATATTTTTGAGGAATTCTTGTTGGTCTAGAGTAAATTCAAAGAATCTTATAACAACATGACCATCCTTATTGCACCTCACACACATAACTTCTTTGTCTTCATGTAGAATATTATTTTTGCTTTTATCACAAGTCATAGCCTGTGCATCTTCCATATTTAGCATTCTTTCCAAATCTTCTGGAAAAACCACCAATATATCATTAGGTACTGAGGAATCAAGATTGGATCTTCTACATGGATTCTTCTTAGTGGAATCCTTCTTAGTAGTTGTTTTGGATGCACCACCCTTCACCTTCTTGGATTTAAAATCCAAGGACTTCTCAACTTTCCTCCTCTGAGTCTTCTTGGGAGTGTTTTCTTTTCCAACATTCTTCTGACTACTTCTGAAGGATGATTTTTCTTTCTTATCCAGCTCGTGTGATCTTCTTTTCTTATCATCTTTAAGTACCTGTTGAAAGGAACATGCACCATTTATGTGACCACTCCTATTGCATACATCATAGATGTTATCTAATATTCCAAATCTGTTTGCAGTATATAGATGCTTCTAGATCTATGGATATTGCTTCTTCTTCTCTGACTTTCCACCCCTTGAGATGGGATTTCTTTGTGATTTTACATTTAAGATATTGTACGAACAATACAGTGCACAATTCCCAAATCTATTACATCACCAGCATTGTCCAACAAACCTTGAATTCTTGCCATATTCTTTATAAGGTTGATGAATCTTCTTCTTGGTATGTTGTGCTTTCTGTGGGGATCTATCTTCTACGCTCTTTCCCCTATCTACCCTAGCTATGGTGGTAGGTTTATTCTCCCTTTTTTTCATCCATACCTGTTTATAATTTTCCTTCCAAATTACACTTTTTTAGAGGAAATTTTAGAAACATTAGTACAAGTTGGTATAGATCATACTTTTACTTTCTTAGCTACTTGTGATAGATCAATGAGTGAATCCATGATATTCTTGTCACACATTAGAGATCTTTTGATAGTAGAATCCTTTATTAAGAATTGAGTACTAGCAGAAATTGTTTCCTTCTTTTATGGAGACTCAATATGTGTCTTCTCAAGATTGGTAAGCTTAGATTCAAATTCTATACATCTCATATTGAGGATGACTTCCTGGTATTCAATCATAGTCATCTTCTCTTCACAAGCCTTATTTAATCTTTAAACTTCATCTTTATGCATCCTTACTTTGTTGTGTAAGAAAGAGTCAAGTTCTTTGATCTTCTTGGAGTCTTCTTCCAAATATAACTCCTTGAATTCATTGATCATTTTGAGATCATATTCAAGTGCATGGATCTTATTTTCTAGAGTCTTATTGACTCCCTCTTTTTATTCAACATCTTTGAGCCACTTTGAAGAAATTAATTCAAATCCCCTATTTGTTGCTTCAAAGGCTCCAACCTATTTGGAGAGCTTTAAACATTCATTTTTTTTGTAAGCCTTTCTCCAAAACATCTGTTTCTTCTTCTAGATGAGTGATATTTTCCGGAATGCATTGAAATACTCCACAAACTAGGGATGCACTTTCTTTAGAAATACCATGCAGAATAATTCTTAATCTATCAATTGATATTTCTTGAGATGTTATAGATCGATCATCATCACTTGTGATAGAATTTTAATCATGAGAATAATTTCCAAATGTACTAACACATACATATTGATTAGTTGAGGTAGAAAGGTTGTCCATATTCTTAGTGGGAACTTGATCCACCTTCTAATTACTTTCCATGTATGGTGTGTCTTCAATGTCATCTAGATATACAGAACTATATGCTTCATATTCTTTAGATAAGAGGGAATTCTTCTTCAACTTTCTCTTATCCTTATTTTTCATGTTCATCATGGTCTTGGTAGATATAGACTTCTGTTATGAGATAATAGAATCTTCACTAAAATTTCACTTCATTGACAACTCAGGAAAGAAACTCAGGTCTTCAAAAGAGAATAACTTCATTTTAGAGAATCCAACAGAGGTGAACCATGACTCTAATACCAATTGATAGGAACAGTTTTGGATATACCTAACACTGAGAGGGGGTTAATCAGTGTTGGGGACTTTTGAAACCAATTCTAACTTTTTATCCCTGTACCTCTTGACCTGTTAGGATCTTGATTCTCTTATTATATTTTCCCTGTCGCATGAAATAATAGAAAGTAGTAAAAATATACACATTATATATTTATAAGGTGCACCACTCAATAAGAGTATACGTCCTTTCCATTCATGGATATGACCAGTGCAAGGATTCTCCATTATGATGTGATATGATATTATAGTGGAGTGACTAGGAAAAAAATCATCTCGCCAGTGTGAGTTCCTACACTTTATATGGGGGTGGGAAACAATCCTTTTTCTTAGACTGGTGATAGCATAGTCCAACTTGCAGCCTCTAGCTAGTTATTTATAGTGCCTATAGAGATAGTTTTGTTCCTTTTTGATAAGGTAAGTTCTGATCTTGGTCTTCTTTAGTGATCTTCACTTGATTACTTGCAAAGTAGTAGGAAAGAAATTATTCCTTATTTCTTTCTATTCTTATCTAGTGAAACACCAACTGCACTAGACTTCTTCTTTCTTCTTCTTAGTGAAACAACCAAATGCACTAAAACTTCTTCTCTCTTCTTGGATAGAATAACATACATCAATGTGATTATTTAGTAAATGAAGATCAGTACACTTGGCATCATCTAAATCAATTATTCTATCTCTTTTACATGAATTCATGTGATCATGCATATGGAATTTAGGTTAAACATTTTCTTCCATTTATTTATTCTTATTATTTAAACACATTCTCACACTTGTTTTTTATTCTTTATTTAAGTCAATTTATGTGTGCATGTGCATGTATCCATGAATGCATTCACCTCAACCTATTCTGGTGTGATAACCCTAATGGGTATGATTCTTTGAGCAACACACAATCAGCCTCTTATTCTCTTTCTCTTCTTTTCTTCTCTTGTACTTAGTTAGGCTGTTTCCTTAGGTTTATATGTATGAATCATCAAATATAAATGGGTGAACCCTTTGTCTTGTACGATCTTCTCCTTCAACCAACTACTCAAGGCCTCTGGCTTTATTCAGACCATGTAACACATACTTCCCTTCCTTCTTCACTAAAACTTGAACCTCTACAAACAATGAGATAATGGTGAAAATAGAAGGGTGATTAACTTTGGGAAGGCTGTGAGATTCACGGTTCTTCTTCATGCATAAGGAGAATGGTTATTTTCCTTTCACATAGTACAACAAGGGTGAGGTTTCATCAGTTGTGTACCCATGGGAACTTCCTCACGAAACACACCAAGTGTTTTTAGAAAACCTATAGGGTGTTCGTAGGTGCTGGTTCTTCACAAATCTATTAAAGGGTGCATAAAACTTGTCAAAGGCTTGTGGGATATCTTCTTCTTGGAGCCTTGATGACTCACGATGCTCTGCTTGCTCTTTGCGAAGTGATGTGCGAAGATGCTCTATTTTTTAAACAAGATCTCTCGAATATGTGAGAGCAACATCATTATTTGATCTTGGGATCCTCCTTTTATTGGCGAGGGGAGAACCTCTTCTGCGTTTAAGATCCGTGTGATATGCTGTCGAGATCAAAAATTTGAATGATCAGGATATCCAGGGTTTTGAAAATATTTAAACCCACGGGTGAAGATATTCTGAGATCCTTGGTTTGTTTCTTCTTTAACGCGGGATCCAATATTCATGCATAGAGTCAATATCGCGTGCATAATTCTCATGCATGGATCTTTCTCAAACTCACAGGGCCTCATCAACTCCATTTTCCTTGGACGATCCTTCTTCTTCAAGAATTCACAAGCATGAAAGATGTAGATTTCATGCATGGTCTCGATTAGATCCAGTAGCCTTCATGGTGCAAAAATTATCCTTCTTTGATAGTTAGAGGCCATCCATGGTGATCGGGATTATTCTACAGTGAGTGCAGTGTTGCCGATGGGTGGCAGTGGCGTTGAGAGTTTGAAGACAATGACGTGGAATGGATCAAATGTTGCGGGAGGATCAGATGGTCCTAGTTCAAACACATGTGGTGGAATATCAGATGAGTGGAGAAGATTTGATGATCAGATTCTATGGCTGATCGGACAGTCGACCGAGATGTGGGATGAGATTAGTGGCTGAGATTACATCTGTGTTATTAAAAAGTTGTCCCACATAGAAACAGAAATGCAAGAGAGGTGTGGTTTATCAATCAACTCCTCCCGACAACTGCTTATAATTCTCCTATCCCCCCTTCAGTGTTTCCCCACACTAGTTCTCTATGGGTGTGCTTTTGCGCCCACCCATGCCTCCTGTGGGCGCGGTCCTAGCGCCCACTATGCATCCCTGTGCACGATTTTATCACCGTGTGTGCACTCTTGCGGGATTATACATGGCCTGAAAAGCACGGTTGACCCTCAGGACCCACATGTGATTTAGGTGAGGTCATCGGATGGCCTCCCTGGTTGGCCAAATTTTTGTAAGACAAAAATAAACTTTCTAAGTGAAATGCATGGCCATATTAAAATATGTGCATGGACTCCTCATGATAAATAAACCCTTATTCAACCTTCCACTTCCTCATTTTATTTTTGGATTATTAAATCCAAAGTACTTCAGTCATTCTCAAAAGGATGCTAGCTCAATGTTGTAAACATTGTATCACACATCATACAAGTTCTTTGAACTTTCAAGGGCAGTGCATCAATCGTCTGATTTTCATTCTCTATTTCACTTAGGATAGTTTCTTTAACCATTATTGACTTTTATTGACCCCATTGACAAAAAATACAACTCAATTACTAAAGTGGTCCCAATACTAGTTTGTTTCTTGAAAAGTCCTTAAAAAATTCCTCACAACCCTGTACATGCGTATGAGACAAAATGGGGTTTTCCACTCCATAACTCGAAAGGAATTCCATTTGATGATTTAGTTTGTACTCAGTTTAATGTGTATTCCATATCATTCAATTCATATCCCCAAAATAATAATAGAATATCATCATGAATCATAATTGACCTTACTATTTCCAACAATGTACAGTTCCTCCTTTTACTAACATCATTCCACTATGGTGTATAAGGTGGAGTGAGTTGAGATAGAATCCCAAACTCTTGTAAAAATTTGATGAACTCTTGGTTAATATATTAACCACCTCGATCCAATATAAGATTATTTATCTTCTTACCAATTTTATTCCCTATTTAATTCTTGAATTCCTTGAATTTATCAAAGGACTCGGGCTTATAGCTCATCAAGTAGATATAGTCGTATCTACTCAAGTCATTAGTAAAAGTTATGAAGTAAGAATATCCACCTCTAGATTCCACTAGATGTGGTCCATACATATCAGTGTGTACCAATCCTAGAATTTCTTTAGCCCCTTCACCATATCCACAAAATAGTGATTTGGTCATTTTTCCTTCTAAACAAGCATGGAATCTATCAAGTGGTTTTAGCTCAAAAGAGATAAACAACCATCTTGACAGAGCTTTTCCAAACACTTCTTGTTTATATGATTATGATGGTGACTCCATAACTATGTGTTAAATGATTCATGTGAACATGATTTTTTATTGATTAGAAACACTTGGTTTTCATAATATAATACATAAAGACCATTATTTAAATGTTCCATACCATAACATATACTTTCCTTATAAAAAAATTACAAATTTTAAAATAAATCCATCTGTATATAAACCTGACATATAAATTATGTTCTTGGTAACTATAGGTAAATAATAACAATCTCTTAAAACCAAAATCATTACCATTGGAAATGATAGGTGGTAGTCACCAATTTCCAGAGCAGTTATCCTCGCACCATTGGCAGCTTGAAAATCCACCTCTCCTATGGAAATTGTTTAGAATTTACTTATCTCCTATATTTAGATATAGACATGAGAACCACAAGCTCTATCTAATACCCAATGTGTATAAATGAAACTATTGCACTAAATAATGAACACACCTTTAACTTCCCCTTGCTTCTGGGTGTAGTTCCTCTTCAAGTGGATTGGCTTTCCACATGCAAAGCATACTGCTTCCTTTTCCCTTCCTTGCCTATATATTCTCTAAAGGACGGTGCTCAGGAGCTTTAGACTATTTATAAGTCTTGATCCCCTTTACCTTGTTCTACCTTTTCTTTTTCACCATAAGAACCACTGGTTTATCATGCCCCATGTCCTTATCCACTTGGAAAATCATGGTTAGAAGTTCTAAAATACTCTTATCATTATTTCTCATATTATGATTGATAATAAAGCTAGAGAAGGTCTTGGAAAGTTATAAAATTATGAGATTTTTATGTAACTAATCTATAAATTTAATCCCTAAGATGTCTAGGTGTTAAATTTAGCTGATAATATTGACTATATGAGGTCTATTTGGAACAAACCTCCCAATATTATTTGTGGAAAAAGAATTAGATATCTCATACCTCTCTTATATTTCCTTCTCTTGATAGAGATCCCAAAGGTGAGACATCATGCTATAGGCACCCATATCCTCTTGTTGCTTCAAAAGATCATTGAACATGGATAATAACTTGAAGCATTGAACATATGTAGCATCATTCAAATTTTTATCATAGAGAGATAGTTCTTCATCACTTGAAACATTTCTAGGCACAACTGGTGAATGTTCTTCCAATAAATACAATTTCCTTTCATGGTGAAGTATGAAACATAGACACCTTTTCCGGTCTTGGAAATTTGTGCTGGTGATATGGTTTTCCTTCTCAAGTATGGATCCCAAAGACATGTTCGATGTCATTTTATTATTATTTCTACAAAACAAGATAAGCATAAAATTATAACTTTATCTGATAAAATTTATACAAATAAATAAATATTATATTTATTAATCTCTCATTATTTTATCGAAACCTAATAGCCCTCACCGTTGGATTCAAAATATCTTGTTTTTTGGACATCCTAGTGGAAAATATCTATATTCCCCTTCTCATTACCCCAACTTTGGTTGGTCAAGAAACTTGAATGGTTTTAGTTAAGAATTCCAAATGACAACTGCATCAACTCATAGTTCCTTGAACCGTTGAGTGGACTCCCCAATCCTGAAATCCTTTAATTCAATTTCCTCAACCTTTTCCTTTCAATTACACCAAGTCTTTCTTTGGTAGTCAACCATTGATTTCAACTAAGTTAAGTCAATCCAAAAACTCAACATAGAATTATCCGATAATTGAAAGCACCCCAACATTGTCTAGTCAAGCACTTTGAACTATGGTTTGATTCTAACCAAATAATGGAAGGCTATGTGGACTTAATATTTTACTGATGGATTTTTCCATTTATGCATAAATTTTTAAATTGTTATCTTTATCACATGATTTTTAATACAAAGTGAGATTACTTAATTGATTAATCATGTCTTAGATAATATTTATGAATAATCTAGTTTATTTTAGTTATATATTTCAATATTTTTAATTCGTTAATTATGTTTTCGTGAAAAGACATCCACAATGAAATAACCATGCAACTAATTGAAATAAAAAATAAAGTAGTATGATCACAATATATTACTAGTGGTTAGTTTATCTATCAGTTGATAAAATAACCATTGACCTTGGGGAAAAACACCTTGAACCAATTAAGGTTCATTTTGCAAATTTCCACCTATCCACCTATGTATATCCTTCAATTGGTTTTGCCTTAGCTTTGAACTTGAACCACCTCCAATAGCTTGGGAGTTCCAACCATTACATATGCCTTTTACTCACATGTAGGTGAGGGGAAGAAGTGGTTTACATTAAATAAACCATAGGCATGTAGACCCTATATAATGAAAGGAGAGAAGGCATTCAAACCAATAATTTTAATTTAATAATAAATTAAATGAAACCAATCATATACATAGGTATGGTCTAGCTCACGATAATACACATGCATTTAATGAATTACACATTTAATAAAACTAGCATTCAATTCTTTATTCATTATTATTTTAGATAAATCATGATTGAATTTATTAATTATTATATTTAATTAATCAATCCTTTTATCTTAATTCTCATCCAAATTTCCTTGAGATTATCATCCATTATAATTTTAATAAAATTAAATAAATTCATTTAAAATTAACCTTGTAAATAAATGTACCTTAGAGGAAACATGGTGAATAATCATCTGATTCTACCCAACATGTATTATACTCATATTCTATTTTACTCTTGTGACATATGTCATCCACAACTTATCATGTACTTTCACAACATGTACTTCATGGATGATTACAAAAATTACATGATTTTAAATCACGTGTTATGCTTTAATGCATGTAAAGTAACAACTTGTAATATGATTCATACATGATATGCATATCTGAACATTAAACAGATATGAATTAAAAAATTAAATATTTATGTATATTAAAACCTATCACATGGTGTGTCCTATCTTTAAAACCACACACAAGTACATTTCTCAAAGTTTACATAGTAATATAAATAAATTTTAAATCTATATAATTTGGTAAAAGTACACAACATATAGATCTAATATACATGATGTGTACAACCTTCACCATCTATTTGAGGTACACACCTAGGGACTTAGTGTGTAAAAAGTATCTCATATAATTTAGAGTACATGATGTGTCCAATGAGCCACATGTCGCGTTGACTCCGTGCTATATGGTCACTAGTCAGGTAGGCCGTGTATGGAATACATGTCTCATCTCTTACCCAAAGGTACTACACACTATGTATGTGGTATATATGGTGTGTTGTCCAGATGAACATGTACCATTTAATTCTAGTCAACACATAGTGCATTAAATGGTGTAATTAATGCAATAATCAATGAAAAATATCTAATTGATTTCCAAATCAAATCTTGATGCGTTGAACATTATTACACAGTGTGTAACTCTGGTTACATGGTGTGTAGTCTAGTGTTGTCCGAACATAAAACTTGGAACCTCTGGATGAGTTGCTCAATTTTATTTTAATCATAAAATTAAATTCCTCAATTAGATCTATGAGAAATGAAGGAGGAATAAATAGACCTCTCAATTAATATTAAAAGAATTATTAAACTCAATTTGAAAAACTAAATTAAAATTCATAAATCAAAAATGATCTTTAAATGATTATAAAAAATTTTGTGCCCACTCTGATACCACTTGTAGGTTCTAGGTGTAATGGAAGCATGTGTTGGGTGGTGCCCAACTTTGATTTTTTCCATAATCAATGATTAATCCGAGATCTATATGATGATGAACACCATGATCCAAAGAATAGAATCAAATAAATAAAAAATGGATAATAACACTGGAACTAAGATAGAGGAGATAAACACGTATTTCTTATAATTAATTTAATTATATAATGAATTACCACTAAGGAATTCTTTCTTAATTGAGGAATCAGACAACAGATCTACGGTGCACCGTTGTTGCATTGTAGAAACCAAGTGTAGATTTCCTCTAGCAGTGATGCACACGTGTTCCGGGAATCTCTATATGTCACAAAAGGAGTATTTGGGTGCTAGCATGGATGATCCTTGCACTTGAATCATCTACCTTGATCACCTTGAGAATCGCTTCCAAAGCATTCTCCTTGTTCTGGTAGAGGAGGATTGTTCACCATTATTGGGAGCATTCTTGGAGAAGGGATCTCTCTAGGCTTGAGAGGATTCTCTAAGATTGTTGGGCACAACCAAAAAAATGAATTGTCCCTCTTGAGAAAATAACATAACTGGTTTTATATATCACTAGAGTTAAAATAAAATGATTTCACTAGTTCCCTTATTTATTTATTTATTCCTATAGAAACCTCATGTCAAATAATAATAACAATACTATCATTATTTCTCAAATGCGCTTAACTTGTGAATTATAATTAAATATTACTTAATCAAATAATATTCAATATTTATTATTTCATACCAAAACTAAAAATTCAATCTGTGATTCCTCCATAATATTTATCAAACCTTGAATAATGACTACTTAATTATTAAATAAATATCATTGTATTATTTCATAATAAATAAATTAATATTATATTTAATAAATAGAAAATAAATATTTATATGTGATCAAGAATACATGAATAATTATTAAACCACATATGGGAAAAATATTTATTCAACCTCTTAAATAAAAAAAATAATATATATTATTTAACTGAGATTCTAGATATACTTAATGTGTGACCCTCTAGGCCTATTTCTCAGTGGCATTTGGCGAAGTAGCCTAAAGTCCAAAGTTATCATCTAGAAACATGTTAAGTCACCCATAGATAAACAATTTAAAGCCAAAATGAAATGTCACCTCATATTAATTCATATTGTGTAATATAATCCCTTTATCACAATATCTCTATTCGATCAAGTTACATTCCAGTGCCGTCAACATAAACACTCGATATTTATTTCTTTGATTTTCCAGAAATAGAACTTTCCTATAGAACCCCTTGGCCATGGATTTATTTAGGCTATATCATTTACATAAAAGTTCCTGAGATATTAACTTCTGTCAATGAATAGAAGGGACAATTCCTTTATTTCATTATTCATTAATTCAATATTACTCATTACACACCCAAATCCTACCTCACCGTGAACATATTTTGTCACGATTTTTGTTAATAAATCTAAGTGTGTGACTCATAATACTCATTAATAATAATATTAAACTATAAGGACCAGTAAACACATCCGTAAATAAGAACTTCCAATGACACATAGAAATGTGAATTTCCTTCTTGAGGGTCTCATTCTCATAATATCCATATTGTATATTACCAAGGGAGTACAACATGAAAAGGTGTCTCAAAGTCCTATGAGTCTCCACCCCTAATAGCATGTATCATTTGTATCCCTCAAATGATATCATCTAACCATAAAAAACATATTCAAGAATAGTGTCATAGCACTTCTGGGTTCTCATCATAGCATGGAACTACTATGACCTTTTAGTGCGATAACTACTCTTAGGACATTATCAAATACTTTTTCACGCAGAAGAACAATCATGATGTGATAATTATTTTATTAATATTCAAAACAATTAATACATGTTTATCATAAATTACAAATAATTGGGTTCTAGGGAACCAAGTCCAACATGAATCTCCCCAGAATCATTTTCTTAAGCATGGACATTATTGCTTTATGAACAAGCATATCAAGCCCAAATGAATTATAAAAAGGAGAGAATCATTTTTTGAAGACATTCCTATTATGAGTAATTATATTTATGTATTCCTCAAAGAGTTATCAGGTCTTCCTACTGATTGAGAGGTTACGTTTTCAATTGAAGTTGTACTTATATCTCTAACCATATCCAATAATCATTTCAAAATTAACATCATTAAGTTAAAAGAACTGAAAAATTAGTTAAAATAGAATCTATAAAATGGTTTTTTACACCTGAGTGCTTCACCGTGGGGTGGGTTGGTCTTCTTTTTCAGGAAGAAGGATAGTCCAATGCCGTACTGTATTGATTATTGTGAACTCAAAAAAATCATGATAAATAATAAGTATCCCCTACCACGAATAGATGAATTTTTGAATACAATACATGGGGCCAAATATTTCTATAAAGTGGAACTTTGGTCAAGATATAACCAATTAAGGGTTAAGAAGGAAGATATTCCCAAAATTACCTTTGAAATAAGGTATGGACAATATGAGTTCATAATGATGCCTTTTAGACTCACTAATGTTCTAGTAATATTTATAGACATAATGAAAAGATTCTTTAGAGATTAAATCAAAATATTTATGGAAATATTTATAGATGATATTATAATAGACTCAAAAATAAAGGAGGATCCTGAGGATCATTTGAATAATATGCTAAAGAATTTTTTAAAGGAGAAGATATATGAAAAGTATTGTAAATGTGAGTTCTGGATGAAGGAAGTATCATTCTTGGAGTATGTTATCACCGGTAAAGGGATACCTGTGGACCCTTATAAGACAAAGGAAATTGAGGAGTATCCTATACTTGCATTTATAATAGTGATCCATAGTTTCCTTGGACTATCTATATAGTACCAATAATATATGAGAAACTTCTCATGATTTTAAAACCTTCTAACCAAGATGAATTTGAAGGGGGTAAAGTTTTTATGGACCAGTGAATGTCAAGAGATATTTTAGGAGTTAAAAAAAAGTATTATCACTACAATAGTACCTAAATTTCCCTTCAGTGGGAAAATTTTCATGGAATACAGTGATGCTTCAAATAAGGGTTTGGGATGTGCACTGTTGAAGAATTATAAATTGATATCCTATGCCTTAAGGCAGTTCAAATCTCATGAACTGAACTATCCAATGCACGATTTGAAGTTAGATTTAGTGATATTTTCATGGAAAACGTGGTGACATTATCTCTATGGGTAAAAGTGTGAAATATATTTGGATTATAAGATCCTCAAAAATATATTCACACATTAATTGATTAATATGTTCTAGTGAATATGGTTAGAGATGATCATTTACTATAGCGGATAAATCCTTTACTATCCTAGGAAATAAAGAATGGTGGAGAATGACCTAAGTAGAAAGAATTTAAAAACATTATCAATGATGAAAATTAAGAATGATCCAATCTTATTTGAATTGAAATGGATGGACATGGTAATCATAAAGGAAAGAACATCATAATTTTTTTCTCAAATGATTACTCAACTATCGATTCTGGAGAAGAAAAAGGATTCCAAAAGAGATAATTTTTAAATCTAGAAGAAGGTATAATCTATAAGAAAAGGTAAATTCTTAGAGTTCAAAATTGATGAAGAAGGAGTTGTATGATTTGGACCATGACTATGTGTACTATCTAATCCTATGATAAATAAATATCTATTGAATGATGCACAAATATCAATATTCTCCATCCATCCAGGGATCATAAAGATGTATTGAGATCTATGAAAGCACTATTTGTGGGAAACTATAAAGAAAGAGATCACATAATATACATCAAAGTATCTAGTATGTTAATAAGTGAAGGATGGAATGAAAAATTTTAAGGGAATGATGAAACAATTACCCATACCTACTTGGAAATTAGAAAACATCACCATGGACTTTTTCATTAGTCTTCCAAAGACATCAAGAGAAAATAATTCCATATGGGTTATGGTGGATCATCTTAAAAAGACTTGTCACTTTATTGAAATTCAAGAGGATTAATCACTTGATAAACTTGCAAGGATATACATTATAGAGGTAGTGAGGTTGCATGGAAAATCACTATTGATTATATATGATCGAGATATGTGATTTACCTAAAAGTTATAGAAGATTACTCAATATGATCTAAATACTAAGTTGAAATTCAGTATGGATTATCACCCCTAAACCAATCACACATCTGAGTATACTATTTTTAAATTGGAAGAAATTTTAAGACCATACTTGATAGACTTCAAAGAAAGATGCGATCAGAATATAACTCTAGTTAAATTATCATATACAAATAGATTTCACTAAATTATATCCAAATGGATCCTTATGAATCCATTTATGGGAAGGGCTATATAAAATTTGTGTGCTAGGATGAATTTATTTAATATAATCTATTGGTACCTAAAATGGATGAGGAAATGATAGAAAATTTTAAGACCATCCAACAATACATCAGGGTTGTTCAAAGTCAACTAAATATCTCTACTAACAATCATCGACAAGAACTAGAGTTTGAGGTTAGGGATTAAGTGTCTTTCTGCATATCCCCAAAAAAAAGTTTCACGAGATTTAGGAATAAGGGAAAATTAATTCCTAGGTACATCATAACCTTTGAAATTCTTGATCGCATCAGATCTATATCTTATAAACTAACACTACCATGAAACCTTTCTCAAGTACACAAGGAATTTCATATATCCCTATTGAGGAAGTTTATAACAGATATATCACATGTATTTAATTTAGAGTTGGTACATCTAGAAAATTATCCCTCTTATATAGAGAATCAGATGAATATCTTGGACTGTAGAGATAAAGTTCCACACAACAAGACACCTCACATAGTAAAAGTACTATGGTAGAACCATAAATATGAAGAGACATCCTAGGAATATGTGGAATCCATGAAGAAGAAGTACCCCCAACTACTTTCACCATATTATGTGATATGAAATTTTGAGGGAAAAATTTATTAAGGGGGAAACAATTCAACTCCCTGAGCTTTTAAACAGAAAACTATGTTGGATAGTGTATATGAAATGCAAAACAGAGCCAAAACAAACCATGAAATATTATTATATGAGAATTATGATCTAACCATTAAATTGGAAGATACAAATAGGATTAAGAAAATTATGGGATATATATAGGTACTATAAAATAAAAATTTATTGATAATTTATTAGTAAATAATCACTCAATTTTTAGTAAAGTCATTTTATTCTTCAAAAATACATTTTCTTAAAAAGAAATTTTTATTGTTTTTTTTTGTGAGGAAATCTTATAATTAATTTTTCTAAATTTTATAAATGTTATATTATAAAAAATTTATAATTTATTTAATCACAATTCTAAACTTATCTTAGGGTAAAATTTTGGGATTTTTCTAAAAAGTTTGATTTTTCAGTAAATTGTGAAAAATATCATTTTTTTAAAACTTTTATTTCATTTCATTAGATAAATTAATTTAAAATAAAAATTATGATTTTAATTTTATTTTAAATTAACATATGAATTCTTTAGTTTAGTATAATATAATTAATTAAATTTGAATCATATTTTTATCTAATTTTGGTATAATTATATTTTTGGGTTTAAAAAAACATTTTTATGAAAAAATAATTTTCATTTTATTTTTTAGGTTTAATATTAAATTTAATTATTCAAATTTTTTGAATTAAATTTGATAAAAATAATTCCAAATTTTGAATCATCATAATTAATATTATTTAATACTGTTAATTTAATTTTTTTTATAGTGAATTGTAAAAACAGTAAAAACATGTAACACCGCAACCCCAATTACCTAGAGTCGGTGAATTATTACATAAAATTGGCATGATACAAGGAATCATGCCCTGAAAGACCAATCTGTTTAGTAGCCTTGGAAGTACTAGATATATTCATAAGTTTTACATTACATCTTGAAATAAAAACACCAATAACATTTTTTCCACTTTTGAACACACTTATATCCGTAGCCTATCCCTGTAGGTCAACCATAAAATAATTCTTCATGTCCTAGGAAAAATAAAACATAGAAAGGGGTGAGCTCAGATGGTCAGTAAGGATAACAATATAGTGGAAACTTTCACAAATAAGCATAAACATTTAAGAAAATGTATAAGATGAAAACAAAATCCTTTTAAACATAAACTTCATCATGATATGGAAAAGATAAAATCAAATAATTCCATTTACTTATTCACATGGATATTCTACTAGTCGAATAATCACATGCAATATCAATATCCACTTTCATAATGATGGAATGCATAATGCCAGACTTCATAACCATATGGTCAAGGCCTTATTCCAAGACTACAAATAAGATTTTGTCAAGGACTTATGCCAAGACACTAGTTTGTCTCATGAGACCTACCGATGAATCGACGAGATATAGCGGTCTCCACCCATCACATACTAAGTCCAATGCATTCCTCATATGAAAAGGTTTAAACATAACATAAAAATTCATATTAAAACTAGCATAATAAATTTGAATACTTTATCAATAAATCATGAATGGTACAAAAATAACACATACACTGTAAAACATATCACAAAACCTTCAATAAAATATGGAATATTTTTATCATAATAAATCAAATTCAAACAAGTTTAAAATTCATCAAAGGATGTCGACATAGATGAAATGAAAACTTTGTGAAAGAAATACCTCTTCCTATTTTGAAACCATTTAAAAGTCACATAATTTTAAAAGAAAACATTTATTTCTAAATTATTCTTATAACCTTGTACAGGAAACTTCAACAATGTTATAATGGAAGAAAATATCTTCACTCTCCATATAAGTTAAAAAAACATTATTACCTTAATTTTTTTGAAAATTTTATAAAGTACCTTGTTGGGAAAACGGAAGGAAGATTCCTTTCAAAAAATATAAGATCAAATAAGGGTATAAATGAATTTAACCAATTGTCTAGTAAATAGTAAAAAAGTGTTGAAATATATTTTTTAAGAAAACATAGATGTGGATGATAAAGAGGTCTCAATAGATACATAAAAAAAAACAACCTCAGATAATAAAGAGATTGTGAAATTAACTCTTATATTGTACTTTTCCTTGGTCGAGGGTACATTAACCTCCTGTATAATAGTTAAATAATTGTTATTAAATTATAAAAAAACTATATACATAAATATGATATCATATATGATCCTCTAATATTTCTTTGATAATAATATTTTAGTAATATCATCGTTTCGGGTGTTAACTGATCTGTTTTCCTTTATATGATCGGTTACATAAGCCATGATTTTTATGGATAGGATATATTTTATTCATAGCCAGAATTATATTAAGTTCTCAAACATTATTTTTAATCATAAAATTAAAATTATTTTTGAATGATTATTATGGGGAATGAATCTCACCGTGTTCGTGGAGACGGTAATCCGTACGTACACATGAGTGACAATATCATTATATTGATCATGAAATCATATGTAATTGGATGGTATATAATATATAAAGAATAAATAACATGTTATATTTATTATTTAAATTAGTTATACTCATTATTATACCCATCCAAATAATGAAGTGTTTGAATAAAAAACTACACCACGACGTGGAGACGGTAAGCCGTACGTACGCACGTATGGTGACTTTGTCATTCATATGATGGATAAAATAATTAATATGGTTGTACCATTTTTATAATAACATAAAAGTATATAGAAGATACTGGATTTATTATTTTATAATGGAAACAATAAAGAAAGAGGAAGTGGAAGAAGAAAAGAACTTGAAAGGGGTGATGAAATATTTACCTCTTCTTCAGGTTATTCCTTTTGATTTGATCAAAAGGGATCCTTAGGCTGGATTTATGACCAAATGAAGGACTCTAAGATTAAGGTAGGAAAGTTGGGAGGATATTTGGGTAGGTTTTGGACAATACAAATGGATTTGGAGGTGTGAAATTAAGAGAATGGGAAGTACTCTTTTATAAGAGAGGTGAGGGTCACTTTAGGAAAAGCTTGAAATATTATTTTATAATAAAATCATTTTAGGTTTATAATGGCTCCAAAATTATTTATTTAGAGTATAAGGTGGTTATGGGTCGAAAACCTCTCAACCAATAGGTTTTTGACTGGTTTAGGTCACTACATTAACCTTATCTTTTAGATTTAACTCTTAGTTAAATAGTTTGACATTTATCATGTCTCTTTGTATTTTTATATTATATGGTTAATAAATTTACTATAAAATTCCAAGAGAACCCCAAGTGGTTCATTATTAATATATATACCCTTATCTAAGTTCTTTGTCTGAACCTTATATTTTTAGTAATATAATATCAATTAATAATATAGTATTTGTTTTTAAAAACTCAATTATGTCAATTTTGATACTATTTAGTATTTGGTTTTTGTGAAAATCATAAAAGCATGATTACTTCGAAAAAAAATTATTTAATCAACCCTAACATGTCATATTAACCAATAAATTTAGTGAAATTCATCAAAAGTCTCAAATTACATTTATTTGGATATTCATAATATCAATTATTTTAATCTTTCATTAATAAGGTAATTACAACATCATCATTGTTTCATTAATAAATTATATTATTTAATGTATAAAAATTATAAATAAAATACAATTCTCTAGGAAATCTTTTTTATATTTATAATGAATATATATAGTAGAATTTATATTGTGTGTAACCCTATATTAAAAATGTTTTAGTTATTAAACTTTGAATTTAACTCTTTTAACTCTTCTTTAAATAAAATAATAATAAATGTCTTAATCTAATAAAAGTGGACCAAAGGGGATCATATTTTATTCCTAAGGTTATTTTTGGTCGAATTACACTTATCCAATACAATTATGACATGTTTTAGGTTAATTATGATATCATTTTTACCCTTAATTACCCTATTTACTTTTAACCGCGGTAAATAAAAGTCAAAAGTTACTATTCACCAAGAATTATTTCATCTTATTAAACTAAATTTTGCTTACTGATATTATCAATGTCTCTCGGATTTTTGAAATTCAACTCACAGAAGCGGTAAAATTATGTTTTATGCAAATTTGCAAATGCTCATAGGAGGTGGGTAAAAGACGGTAAAAGGTTCAATAAAATTTTTATATATCTAAACTTATTATAAAATGACTCCAATGAATTACATTGAAATTATATAGATATTATGTATCTATTTTGACCTAAAATAAATTTAAATAAAATAAATAATTATTTAAATAAAAAGTCAGTTTTAACCAATAATGCAGTGTTTTTCACTATTGATCAAAAATTGAAAGTTTTTATAAAAATACAAAAAATTCACCCTAAGCTAATTTAGATATTCCAAATTCAAAAATGAAGTCAATTTTGAAAAATAAAATTTATAAAATTTCAAAAAGTGGGTATTACTATTCATAACGGCTAGTTTGATTGGTCGCAGTGTGTTAGAATCTCGAAGTTGCGTACAATGAAAGCTATTGTTTTATTCAGAGGGAAACATATCGTGAAAGATTGGGGTGTGACATTATTCCCTCCTTCAAATAATTTTATCCATGAAATTTCTATAATAAAACCGCACAAAAAGATCTGGGTGGTTCTTCATCATAAGTTCCTCATATTCCCACATTGCCTCTTTCATCTTATGGTTTCTCCATATAACTTTTATCAGATGAGTTGTCCGGTTTATCAGCACGTGTTATCTTGTATCAATAATTTTGACAGGCTCTTCACAATAAGACAGTTTAGGTTCCAGTTCAATTTTCTCATAGGTGAGTATATACATTGGGTCAGGCATGTATTTTCTCAACAGTGATACGTGGAACACATCATGAACTTTAGAGAGACTTGGAGGCTTTTCCAAATGATAAGATACAACTCCAATTTGTTCTATAATTTTGAAAGTTCTGATGTACCTGGGACTCAATTTACCCATCTTATCAAAATGTATAGCACCCTTCCATGGAGATACCTTCAAGAAAACTTGATCTCCTACCTGAAATTCCAAATCCTTCCTTCGATTATCAGCATATCTCTTTTGCCTACTTTGAGCTGCTTTGATGTGGGTTTGGATAACATTCAACTTTTCCATCATTTCCTCAACAAGTTCTGGTCCTACAAGTTTCCTTTCACTGACATCATCCCAACAAGTTGGTGTGTGACATCTATTTTCGTATAACGCTTCATATGGTGCCATCTGAATACTATAATGGAAGAAATTATTATAGGAAAATTCTACTAGAGGTAAATATTGATCCCACATACCTTGAAAGTCAAGTGAAAAAGATCTCAACATGTCTTCTAAGGTTTGAATAGTCCATTCGGATTGTCCATCAGTTTGAGGGTGGTAGGCAGTGCTCAAATGAAGTTCAGTATCCAGGGACTTCTGAAGACTTCTCCAGAATCTTGATGTAAAATGGGGATCACGATCAGAAACAATCGATAGGGGTACACCATGGAGTGTTACAACTTCATCAAAATATAGTCTTGCTAGAAATTCAAGTGGTAAATCTTCTCTTAAAGCAAGAAAATGTGCTGACTTGGTAAGATGATCAACAATGACCCATATTGCATCATTCCTTCTAGGAGTCTTTGGTATCCCCATGACAAAGTACATTGTAATATTATCCCATTTCCACTCTGGTATGGGAAGAGGTTTCATGACTCCTCTAGGCTATTTCCTTCTAGATTTCACTTGTTGCCAAACTATACATCTTGACACAAAATCATAAATCTCCCTCTTTATGTTGTCCCACCAAAAATCTTCCTTCAAATATCTATACATATTGATGCTCCCAGGGTGTATAGGGAAATTGGAGCTATGATAATCATCCAATGACTCCCTTTTTAGATTATGTATGTTAGGAACACAAATTCTCGTCCCAAATTTCAAAATTCCATATTCATATACGAAGTCACTCAATCTCCCATCATTCACAGCTTTAATCTTCTTTTGAAACCCCTCATCATCAGTCTGATAAATATTTATCCTTTCTAGTAAAGATGGGTTTTCAACCATTTGAAAAAGTATTGATGTTTCACCTTCCATGGTTATTCCCTAATCCATATTTACTAGATCCATGAAAATAGGATCACTTTCAACACTCATCTTATTCAAAACTCCATGATTCTTTCTACTCAAAGAATCTGTCACCTTATTTTCCTTCCCTGGGTGGTAGTGTATAGTGAAATAATAATCCTTGAGTAGTTCAATCCATCTTCTTTGCCAAATGTTGAGTTATTTCTATGAGAAAATATATTTCAAACTCTTATGATCAGTATAAATCTCACATTTTTCACCATAGAGATAGTGTCTCCATATTTTCAGATCAAAGATTATAGCTACTAACTCAAGATCATGTGTAGGATAGTTTTTCTCATGAATTTTTAGCTTCCATGATGCATAGGCAATAACTCTATCATTCTACATAAGGACACGACCAAGTCCTTTCTTTGAAGCATCACTATAAATAACAAATCCATCATTCCCCTGTGGTAGAGTCAAGATAGAAGCATTAACTAATGTTATCTTTAGTTCTTCAAAAAATTCTTCACACTATTTTGTCCAAACAAATTTAACCCATTTATGAGTGAGCTTGGTTAATGGGTTATCTAATCAGGAAACATTCTGGAAAAGATGCTGATAATAACCTTCTAAACCAATAAAACTGCGTACCTCAGTTATACTCATCGGTGCTGGACATTATTGGATTGCCCTAGTCTTTGAAGGATCAATAGAGATTCCATCCTTATAGATTATATGGCCAAGAAAAGAAATCTTCTTAAGCCAAAATTCACACTTGCTAAACTTCCCATACAATTCATTTCTTCTAAGAGTCTTTAGAAAAATGCGCAAGTGATTTTCATGATCTTTATAGATTATAGAATATACAAAGATATCATCAATAAATACCACTAAACATTCATCAAGATATTCCTTGAAAACTCTATTCATTAGATCCATGAAGACAGAGGGTGCATTAGTCACTCCAAAAGGCATTACTGTAAACTCGTAATGCCCGTACCTGGTTCGAAATGCTATTTTCAGAATGTATTCCTTCTTCAAACACAACTAATGATATCCAGATCAAAGGTCAATCTTTGAAAAATATTTAGCTCCATGAAGTTGGTCAAATAAATCATCAATGAGAGGTAGGGGATACTTGTTCTTTATTGTTATAGCTTTGATCTCCCTGTAGTCAATGCACAACCTCATAGATCCATCTTTCTTCTTAACAAAAAGGACAGGGGATCCCCATGGATAAACACTAGGGAAAATTAATCCCTTATTACTGATTTCCTCTAATTGTTTTTTAGTTCCAATAAATCCACAGTGGCCATTTTATAAGGGGTCTTCGATATGGGCCTTGAACTAGGAATTAAATCAATGGAAAACGTAATTTATCGTTCTGGAGGATGTCCAGGTAAATCCTCTGGAAACACATCAACATATTCTTACACAATAGGTACATCCTCTATTCAACCATTATTTTACTCACCCATAATTATTTCATTATCATCCTCCCCAATAATTAAATTTACTAGAGCTACTGGGGGTGGATCTAGATAAGAATCAAATGGCAACGTTTCTTCTCTAAAGATAAGGTACTCCTTATCATCATCAAGAATTGTAACCTCCTTCTTCTTACAATAACTTTTCGCATCATGGTCCAAAAGCCAATCCATACCAAGGATTATATCAAATTCAATCATGGGAATGACGATAAGATCAGTAGATAAAGAAAATTTATATGCTCTAATGGGAACTGATTCAAAAAACTTTGTTGTGATGATACTTCCCTGAGGTGTTTTTACTAACAACTCCCTTGTTAAGTCAAATTGAAAATATCTATATTTCTTTCCATACTGGGAAGATATAAAACAATGCGATGATCCAGAATCAAATAAAGAATTGGCTAAACTTGAGGAAACCATTAAATTATTACCACCATGTCTTTAGAAGCTTCAAACTCAGTAGTAGTGATCGCATAAGCTTGAACTTTATCCATTTCCATTTTTTGAGGTATGTCCCCTTAGTGCTTAGAACATTCATTTACATAATTACTCTTTTCTCTATAATTTTAGCATTCATCATTGAAAACCTATTTCTTTCCCTTGCAATCACGAGTTTGGTGGACTTTTTCACCACACTTGTAACAGACTCCCATTCCCTTTAGGAAAGTACCAGGGTGTTTCTTCCCACATTTAATGTAGGATGAATATTCAACTTTTCTCTTCTTCCCCTTATTTTCATTTCTAGAGTGTTCAACAGATCTCTTTTTCTCTTACTTTTCGTTAAAGTCGTAAGACTTAGAGAATTCATTTTCTATCTTGATAGCACATGAGACAATATCTTCGTATGATGAGAAGGATTGTGAGACTAATTCTAGATGTAGAAATGGTTTTAACCCATCAAAGAATCGATCAATATTACTCATTGGGTTACATATATATTCTACAGCATGCCCTGCTAACCTTGTAAAGTTAGCCTCATACTTCACGACATTCTCATCCTCCTTTTGTCTTAGACTCAGAAATTGTCTTTCCATATCTACTCGATGGTCACAAGGAAATTATTTTTATAAGAAAATCTCTTTAAACTCCTTCCATTCCAAGTTTGATACATCTTCATATTCTTTTTTGTTTTGAATTAATGACCACCATTGATCTGCATCTCCTGTGAGGTGATAAACATCCATGAAATTTTTTCCCTTTCACTACTCCCCAAAGCATGAAATATTTTCTCTAAGGAACTTATCCATTGCTCAACTACTAATGGATTTGTACTCCCATTTAATGTTGGTGGTTGTTGCCTCATGAAGTGGTATAACATTGATCCTCCGCATTGTGGATTAGGGTGCTCCATATGGGTAAGGTTATTATTCATAACCTGAGTAAGTTGTCCCAGTATGGTGATAAGCTAATCAACACCAGTTGCATCACCGGCTCCACTATAATTATCTTGAGTAGGAGGGAAATAAATACTTGGATTACGTGCATTTATACAGTTTACATTCCTTCTACTAGGTGTCATTTCTAAACAATGGCCAATATTAGGTTAGTTTACGAATCGCAATACATAATTTTGAACTTGTAAAACACTTAACATAAATTCAACGGTTTGTGGATATAATCTATAATCATAAAAATATTTTATTTGAGGATGTATATACTCATAAACCCTTCATAATGGTTTGTAAAGAAAATGAGAATTATTCTAAGCATATCCCCTGGGAGTGTCGTAACCATGAGTGTAGCAAGACCCTTTTTCGTGCACCAGTTCCCATTCGAGTCTAGCTCAAAGCGGTGTTTTTGGGTTTTACCCCTATGTACATCTGTGCCAGAGCCACCTCTACCTGGTTATATCTATAAATAGATGTTTTACTTGGAAAACTCACAAAATCTATATAGTACCAGAATTCTAGGAAGTTCTTCTATACTAATCCTCAAATTCTATCTTAGGGTAGTGTTCTCTAATTAGAGTTTTTCTAAATCTAGTTTCCAAGGTTTGTACTGAACTTCCTATGATACCAACTATAATGCCCCAACCCCAGTTACCCAGAGTCTTTTCATTATTAAATTACATTGGCATGATACAAGGAGTCATGTCCCGAAAGGCCGATCAGTTTAGTAGCCTTGGAAGTACTAGATACATTCATAAGTTTTACATTACATCATGAAATAAAAACATCAACAACATTTTGTCCTCTTTTTAACACACTTATTCCATTATCCTATTCCTATAGGACAATATATAAAAATAGAACAAGATAATTTTAAACATAAACTTTAACATGATATGTAAAAGATAAAATCAAATAATTCCATTTACTTATTCACATGGATATTCAATTAGTCAAACAACCACATGCAATATCAATAGCCACTTTCTTAATGATGTAATGAAAAATGCCAAACTTCATAACCACATAGTCAAGGCCTTGTTCCAATACACTAGTTTGTCTCATGAGACCTACTGATGCATTTAGGAGATATAGCAGGCTCCACCTGTCACTTACTAAGTCTAATTCATTCCTCATATGAAAAGGTTTAAACATAACATAAACATTCGTATTAAAACTAGCATACAAAATGTTAATAATTTATCTATAAAAAATGAATGGTACAAAAATAAAAAATCCAATTTCAAACATATCACAAAACCTTCAATACAATATGGAAGATTTGTATCATAATAAATCAACTTCAAACAAGTTTAAAATCCATCAAAGCATGTTGAAATAGATGAAATTAAAACTTTTTGAAAGGAATAACTCTTTCTATTTTGAAACCATTTAAAAGTCACATAATTATAAAATAAAAAATTTATTTTGTAAATATTCTTATATGTTTGTTTGGGAATCTTGAACTACGTTATAATGGAAGAAAATATCCACACTCTCCATATAAGTTAAAAAACATTTTTACCTTAATTTTGTCGAAAAGGTCATAAAGTACCTTTCTTGGAAAACGATGCAAAGATTCCTTTAAAAACATATAATGTCAAATAAGGGTATAAATTAATTTAAACCATTTTATAGTAAATAGTAAAAATGTTTTGAAATATATTTTTTAAGAAAACACATATGTGGATGATAAAGAGGTCCCAATAGATACTTACGTAAAAAAAACCTTGGATAATAAAGAGATTGTGAAATTAACCCTTACCTTGTACTTTAACTTGGTAGAGGGTAATTTAACCTCCTATATAATATTTAAATCATTGTTATTAAATTATACAAAAACTATATACATAAATATGATATCATATATGATCCTCTAATATTTCTTTGTTAATAATATTTTAGAAATATCACAGTTTCGGGTGTTAACTGATCTGTTTTCCTTTATATTATCAGTTATGTAAGCCATGTTTTTTATGGATAAGATGTATTTTATTCATATACATAATGATATTAAGTTCTTAAAAATTATTTTTAATCATAAAATGAAAATTATTCTTGAATGATTATGATGGGGAATGAATCCCATCGCGTTTGTGGAGACGGTAATCCGTACGTACGCACGAGCGACAATATCATTATATTGATGGTGAAATAGTATGTAATTGGATGATATATAATATATAAAGACTCAGTAACATGTTATATTTATTATTTACATCATTTATACCCATTATTATACCCATCCAAATAATGAAGTGTTTGAATAACAAACTACACCATGATGTGGAGACAGTAAGTCATACGTACACACATATGGTGACTTTGTCATTCATATGATGGATAGAATAATGAATATGGTTGTTACATTTTCATAATAACATCATAATATATAGAAGATATAGGAGTTATTATTTTAGAATTGAAATAACAAAGAAAGAGGAAGTGGAAGAAGAAAAGAACTTGAAAAAAGTGATGAAATATTTACCTCCTCTTCGGGTTCTTCCTTTTGATTTGATAAAAAGGGATCCTTAGGTTGGATTTATGAACAAAGGAAGTCCTATAATATGAAGGGAGGAAATTTTGGAGGATATTTAGGTAGGTTTTGTCCAAGAAAAATGGTTTTGGAGGTATGAAATTAAGAGAAGGGGAAGTACCCTTTTATAAGAGAGGTGAGGGTCACTTTAGGAAAAGCTTGAAATATCATTTTATAATAAAATAATTTTCGGTTTAATGGCTCAAAAATTATTTATTTCTAGTATAAGGTGGATATGGGTCAAAAAACTCTCAACCAATAGGTTTTAGATAGGTTTAGGTCACTATATTAACCTTATCGTTTAGATTTAACTCTTAGTTAAATAGTGTGACATTTACCATGTCTCTTTGTATTTTTATATTATATGGTTAATAAACATACTATAAACTCCCAAGAGAACCCCAAGTGGTTAATTATTAATATATATAACCTTATCTAAGTTCTTTGGCTGAAACGTATATTTTTAGGAATATTATATCAATTAATAATGTAATATTTGTTTTAAAAACTCAATTATGTCAATTTTGACACTATTTAGTATTTGGTTTTTGTGAAAATTATAAAAGCATGATTACTTATAAAAAAAATTATTTAATCAACCCTAACATGTCATAGTAACCTATAAAATTAGTATAAATCATCAAAAGTCTCAAATTACATTTATTTGGATATTTATAATATCAATTATTTTAATCTTTCATTAATATGGTAATTAATGCATCCTCATTGTGTCATAAATAAATTAAATTATTTAATGTCTAAAAATTATAAATAAAATAAAATTATGTAGGAAATCTCTTTATATTTATAATTAATATTTATAGTCTAATTTATATTGTGTTTAACCCTATATTTAAAATGGTTTAGTTATTAAACATCAAATTTAACTCTTTTAACTCTTCTTTAAATAAAATAATAATAAATGTCCTAATCTAATCCAAGTGAACCAAATGGGATAATATTTTATTCTGAAGGTTGTTTTTGGTCTAATTACACTCATCCAATAGAATTAGGTCATGTGTTAGGGTAATTATTATATCATTTTTACCTTTAATTACCCTATTTACTTTTAACCATGGTAAATAAAAGTCAAAAGTTACTATTAACCAAAAATTATTTTCATCTTATTGAACTAAATTTTACTTATTGATATTAACCATGTCTCTTGGATTTTTTAAATTCAACTCACAGAAGCGGTAAAATTAAGTTTTATGCAACTTTGCAAATTCTCCTAGGAGGTGGGTAAAAGACGGTAAAAAGTTGAATAAAATTTTTATATATCTAAATTTATTATAAAATGACTCCAATAAATTACATTGAAATTATATAGGTATTATGTATATATTTTTACCTAAAATAAATTTAACTAAAATAAATAATTATTTAAATAAAAATTTAGTTTTAACCAATAATATGACAACCCTGCTTTTTATTACAACTTAAGCATGCTTTATTACATAAAACTTCACTTGATACAACAAAGAAGATCGAGAGGTTTAGTGTCTTTGGGGCTTAGGATCATTACATAAAAACTTTAAACTTTAAATACAACATCGTTATTGAAAACTTCCTTTACATGACCACTACATTCCTTCGTACTTAGCATTGCATGGGATAACCTGAGGACATGCATAAGAAAAGGGTGAGCTATAAAGCCCAGTAAGGGAGTACACAATGAATAACATGAGGAGTACAATACATGTTAGGAAATAGGAACATCAATAGAGAATTATAGTAACATGAACATAAAGTCATGATAAAGCATGATAACCATAACATGGGAATGTGGCAACAACACTTAACATTGAATTAGCATGAGCCAAGGCTCATTGCACATGGAGCATGAGTAAACCCTCATTGCACTTGAAGCACGAGTAAACCCTCGTTGAACTTGAATTAGCATGAGTCAAAACTCATTGCACATGATGTATCATGATACTATACTTTACCCAATGCATTGGAGCGCTATAAGGGTGCACCCTTCTTAAACATTTCATTTCATGCATAAGTGTGCCAAATGAATCATAAAACATTGATTCATAAAACACAATAATTTATTCCACAATAAAGGAATGTGGAATTAATACATGAAAATTTACAATAAATAAGTAAATGTTCATAAAGGTGAATACCATTGATGGAGAAATGGGCATGGTATTCACTACACAATGACTTTGGCTTAGAAAATCGGTGTGATTTCGGCAGCGTAACGGTGTGACATAAGAATTCATAAAAAAGGATGATGAGAGAGAAAGGGGATACTCATCATATTTACATGTAATGCAAAGTAAGGAGTTCATATAGATACATGTCCCAACAATTGAAATGGAATTTAGATTCATGATACAAAACCATTGCTTGAATGTAAAAGAAGAGAGAGAAGTTCCTTTCGGAATTTCAGCATAGTAACGGGTGTACATGGGAGGCATTAAATGAGAGAGAAAGGGGTCTCCCATCATTAAAAAATAAATAGGGAAGTATGAGGGAGGTGATAAACCATACCCCAATATTCATAATTGAAATTAAAAGGGCAATACAACTTAAAGAAAATTGACAAAAATGAGAAAGGAAGAAAAAACCCTTACTTGGAAGTGTGCTTCCAAAGGCTAGAGAGAGGATTGTGAGAGGCTTCTTGGGAGCTTGGGGAACCTTGGGAGGATTATAGAGAGAGTAGGGAAGAGGTTGGACGAACTCAAAGGGATTTTAGTGAGGAGGAAGTGGGAGCTTGGGTGGGTTTATATAGGAAAGGTGAGAGAATTTTTTATTATTTAGGTTTGGGACCCCTTATATTAAAATAATCCAAACCACAAACCATCCCATGGTATTTGTTCATGGTTTCTGGAAAAGGAAAGAGGAAAAAAATATTTTACAAGGCCAAGGTCCGAACTTATTAAAAAAATTAGGGTTTCTTATGTGGAGGTGAGTCACACTCCCATGGAAATTAATTCAAAAAGGCAAAGTGTTGAATAAGTCTTGAGGCCTCCATTAATGCTTTGAAAAGTAAGTCAAACAAACCCAAAACCTCATTATTTTAATGATAAAACACATATTGGCTGAACATAAGGATTATGTTATTTTATTACATCACCATTGGGTCATTATGATGTCATAAAACACATTATATATTTAAATGGTATTTAATTTTTACCCAAAAATTTGACTGTCTCAGAAAATTATGAAAAATTCACCGTTGGATAATTTCAACGTCCTGATTCCAAAAATAATATTTATTTTATCTAAATAATTTTCTAAATATGTGAATTTTCACTTTTAAAATAAAAACTGACATTTATAAAAAAATTTATGGGTTTTGACAGAAATGGCTTTCAAACCTTAATAAAAAGTTTAATTGAATTCATAAAATTATAAGATCATTTATACTTAATAAAAAATTAATTTAATATTAATAATAATATTTTATTAAAATATTATTTAATTCAAAAATCCTTTAATTTAATAAAATATAATTCTTAATTAAATAATAACTAAAAACACCATTTGTACTTTAAAAACTCATTACAATGTATCAAAAATGACTAGAAATTATATTCATTATTATATACAAAAATAATGTACATGAACATGGTGCTACTTATTTGTTACATAACCCCTTAAAATAGCCGCATAAGACCTAAGGGTAAGGTGTGCGATGGTGACAGACTCTTGGGGCGGCTCGGAAAACATCACTCGAGTGGTAATTTCAATCAACTTCCACTTTTCCCGTAGACGATCACGTTCGAGCTTGACTTGATGAAGCTCAGATTGGGCTTGGTCAAGGGAAAAGCCCAAAGACGCCACCTCTTTTCCGAGCTCTGAAAAATGGGCTTTGTAAGGGGCAATTCTACTGGATGAGGCCATCCCTTCCTTTGTCTGAGTAGAAATGGGTTCGTTAAAGCCTTATATTTATACTATTCAGATGATCACTGTTCAACAGCTATAAAAGTAATAGTCACAAATCTTAATGTAAAACTAAGAAAGTTTACATCTTATAAAAACATTTTTCATAAAGAAACATTTAACTGGATCAAGAGGGATTTTTCATTAATGAAACTTTGGGTCGTTACAAATAACGTAGTGTTTTTCACTATTCATCAAAAATTGAATATTTTCAGAAAAATACCAAAAATTCACCCTAAGATAATTTCTATATTTCGAAATCAAAAATGAATTACATTTCTATAAATAAAATTTATAAGATTTTAAAAAGTGGGTATTACTATTCATAACAGCTAGTTCTATTGGTCGCGGTGTGTTAGAATCTCGAAGTTGTGTACAATGCAAGCTATTGCATTATTCAAAGGGAAATGTACTATGGAATCTTGGGGTGTTACAAAACTTGTTACCACAGTTAAGGTTAAAATAGGTTTATCAAGGGTTAAACTAAAGGGATAAGGGTTAAAATGACCTAAAAACATGTCTAATTTCTATTTTATGGCCATATTTAAACCCCATATCATATAATATTCAGTAATTTCCCATTTTGTATCATTTTGTGTGAATAATACATTCATGTTTTTTATTCTTTTTAAAAATTCAATATGTGTTATCTCCCTCACTTATAAAAGAACACTCCATATCATCTCATCTAATATAGACACTTAAATATAATTTTGGTTTCCGATAATACCTGAAAAAAATACCTTCATTGAATCCCTACCCATAACCTAGAGTCCCTGGTTTTATCAAAAATCCATCATAGGAGAATTTTAAATAAAAACCTAAAGAGGTTTTTCAAATGAGTGGTATAATTCTTAAGCATAAATTTTCATATTATTTCTTCTTCCACCTCCTTCAAATATAATTCAACTATGATTAAATAATAAAACTATTATATTACATATAATGAGATTTTATTATGTTAATAGAATAACCAATACCCATCTCCTCTTCATCAAATGAGAAATGTGTATGGTGAATTACTGCCTTGAGAATCGATGTAATTTGTTTTCATCGCCAACTCTTGTGATTGGATATAATGATATATTTAATTAATATATATATATATATATGATATTAAATATATATTTATCATTAAATAAAAGTAATATATAATATATTTTCTTACCATCCCATTTATTGAAAAATAATAACGTCATTCGTGCGTATGTGTGGATTAACACCTCCACGAAGCGATGTGATTAATTTTTCAATAAAAAATCACATAGATGGTATATATAAATCTATTTAAATTAATAATATGTTATTTATTATATAATAATATTTTTTGAAATATAAAATAACACTAACTTTTTTCCATAATGATGATTTAAAAATAGAAACATTACTCATGTGTACTACGACCTACCATCTCCATGATTGTAACATAATTAATTTTTCATAAAAATATTTCATGGGTAATATTAAATGTATAATTGATGTATAAATATTATAGTTATGTCATGATTATTCTAGATATTTTTAAATAATAATATCTCTGACCTCAGTTAACATATCAAAGTGAATTTTGACATATGAGCTGAATATCATCAAAATGTTCGAGATAAACCTACATGATTATGAAATTGAATATAACAAGATAATAATAAATTAAAAGTAATAATATATTTTAAAGAGGTTTTTAATAAAGTAAATAATTAACATAATATTATTATTCTAAAATATAAAGAAAACACATGATGAGTTGAGCTTGAGATAAGGGATCTCTATAAACCATCATTTTATTTGGGTTATAACCTTTCACTCTATAGATAACTTTATATCTATATTTAATGTTACAGAATGATTATAAATTCTATATATATATGTATCTTAGATATATAATTGTCCTATTATCACTTCTATTTACTGGTTAATACACACCTTATGTTAATTTATCAAATGAATTCCTTAAGAAATATATTTTTATTATGATATGAGGCAAGATTATGGAACCAATTTTTTTCCTTGGGTAATTATTATGTTTATTCCTTATGATTGATTTCATTTTGTGGTATACATAAGCATGTACATGTTATTTTGTGTTCACCCTGACAGTGCTCCAATGCATTGGGAAAATATTTTGTCTCATGATATGTTATTTATGGGATTATAGAGTAAACCTAATCCACTATTGATCAATATCCACCATGTGATGTTGTATATTCAGTTATCATTGACTTATAATTATATTATTTTTTCTGTTTCTTTCACATTTACTATGTTTCTATGATCTTTTTATACCATTTTATTTATGTTATTTTCCCATTTATACCATTGAATCACATGTTTTGTTTCCTTATCATGTTTATTCACTTATTAGTATTTTTATCTCACACTTTTTGTCTGTGTATTCCCCTGGTTTTACTATGAATTTTTAAGAGATTAAGGGGATTTAGGATCTCATTAAGGTGAATAAAGTAAAGATTTTATGTTTTAGTTTCATTTTGATTTATTATGAACATGGTTTTAAAAATACATTAGGACTCATGATCTTTGGGTTGTATTTATTGTATATTGATTTTAAAAATCATGTAATATTATGTGTAAAAGGTTTGGGTTTCTATAGATTTCCTAAAAACATGCATATTCTCATAATCTCTCATCATAGATATTACCATGTTCAAAATTCATGATATGACTTCTTATGTTCTTACAAGTACTCGCACTTGATAATTAATATACTATGTGTCCCATCATAGAATGTTATCCGACCATAGAATAACATTTAAGAATATCATCATAGAATTTCAAGGTTCTCATCATAGTAGGGAACTATTATGAACCATTCAGTATGATAGATACTCTAGGATATTTTTAGATTAAATACACGTAGAATAATGAAAAATATGTAATAAGATATGTTTATTATATTTTTTTAATATACAAACAATCTAAATTACAAAATGTTGTCTCTAGAACATAAACTCCAACACGCATGACCCAGCCGATGGTACCCTGACCATACTTATCCCTCCTCCCCTACTCTCCTTTAGATCATAATTCCATGGTGTTTTTACATGAATCATGTCTCATTACTCAATGTATGACCTCCTCCTTCCATTTTACTATTTTCTCCCCCTCACTTTGAAAATGTCATGGAAAATCTCTAACTTGTTTTGGTATGATTTATTTTATCGATTTTTGGGACCTAAGTTTTTTAAGGATCATATAAAATCATATCTTGATAATGTTCATCGAATCACACACATTCATATTTTATTCCAGGTTGTTTTTCCATTGTATCTAGATTTAAATCATAGAATCCTTACTACTTGTTATTTTATTTTTTGTTTTAAGTGTTAAATTATACTAATAAATGTAACATTATATACACTTAAAAGGAAACCAAATTTTACTTGGTTTTCATTGATTATAGTTTAAATTTTCCATTAAAATGTGTCCTTTAAAATTATTGGAAACTACCATGTAAATCAAGTGTTCGATAAATTTCTTGAATGGATTTTACTTGTGTTTTTTGGTATTTTAAAATGTGTTTGGGTCTTCAAAATGAATTTTCAATTGGTATTCATATTTTACAGTAATACATAGAATTAAAATTAATGATAAAGGGTTTAAATATATTTTTTAATAGAATTATGATGTTCAAAATCCCTCTTTGCGTTATACACATATTTGTGAGTATATATATATATATACATGTACCAATTCACATGATAGTGGTTGAATATGTTCAATGAGAGGTATATATATATATATATATAAGTATATGTAAGTGTATTGGGAATAAAAATGGAAAGAAGCATTCGGGTTTAATAGTTTTAATCAATCTTTATTATTAAATGGGGTTTAAAGGATTCCTAAAATAAATTATAAGAGTTACTTTTAAACTTTATAATAAGTGTTAAATACTTTTACTAATGTTGTGATTATTTGTTTGAGGATTTTAATTATTATTTAAGCCTCATTGGATGCCCAGGTGCTTGGGTATGAGTGCCTTGATCGTGATGAGTTCCCTTTCGAGTATCCATGCTAGTGAAGTGTGTTGTTTCCCAATGTTCAGTGACATATTATAAGTTTCTTTACACTAATTTAGGGTCTCACTGACTAGTGATATTAGTTCTAGGTTTCACCTAGACTTAGTGACCCTAAGGTGTTTATCCCATGATTCTTGTTTTAGATTATTTCTAGTATGAATTCTTATTTCCCTTGATTAATTTTATACTGTCATAAATTTATATCCTTTCATGATTTGTTGATATTTATTCCATTTTTTAAATGCTATTTTAAAGTGTGTTTAAGGGAGTACTTAAAAAGTGGATTAAAAATTTATTTTTAAAATGGGTATTTTTATTAAATGAGGCTTCATCCATGTAAATTGACTAAAAAGTGATTGTTTCCTTTAAAATAAATTTAAAATAGAGTTTATAAAATGAAATTATATTTTATTTTCTTATGAATGGAAAATCTACTTAAAATATTTTATTTCAAACTAGAATAAAGTTATTCGAAGAATTATCTTGGGTGTGGTTTATTTTGAATTACTATTAAGATATTTTTCTCACTACTATAATTATTATTTCAGTTTAAGGTTCTATATTATGAATTAACACTCTTAGAGTATTGTTGTTTAGTATTGGATTGTGGCTTGTAAAGTCATGTAGAGGTTTGTCAGTTGCTTGTTTTGTTTTAGTTTCTTTTAACAGACCTGCCAAGTAGGCCTTTCCCACTTTCAGTTTTGGTGGTGATGAAATATGTAGTGGTATATTAGGGAGGGATGAGGGGGATAATATAATAGAGGAAATATGAATGAATAGTAGAGGGATTAAATTTACTTTAAAATTGTTTTATTAATTTTTTTTATTTTTTTATATAATTTTTACTTCTTTCCTACTGGTGCATGGGAATATGACGTACAAAGTGGTCTTGCCTATTTTTTAATTTTTGGTTAACTCTTATTATTGATATAATATACTCCCAATGTATTTACTTTGATTCCCTGGCCGTATTTTCTAGCCTAGGGTGATCAAGAACACACCTTGGGTATGTCTTGGGTTGATTTATTCATTTGATGGAGTGAAAAGTCAAATTGTTCCATGACATTGATGATGAATAATAGTATTTTTACACCATTGTGGTAGTTTAGGGTGATCCTTGGTTTGAACCTCCACCTACCCTCCCATTGTTATGTGCATGAAATTTTTTATCTCCATTGTAATCCCATTTAATATAGTTAAATAAAAATAAAAATAAAATAATATATCTCTTATCTTTACCCACCCCTGCATCCCCTACACCTCAACGCAGACAATTCCCCTCGAGTTTCATGTGTTTGTGCCACTGATTTTTTTCCCATACTGGTCACCACCCACCATTGTTACCACTACACAAAATATCGTTTCCCTAACAACCCACCATAGTGCCACAAATTTCATAATCCACAATAGTCATTGCGGAAAACACCCATCAATGTGAAACCTCTGAAAAACCCATAATTCCACCACCCAAGTAACTCATGACCCGCATCCCCAAACCGGTGAACAAAACCATCATTACCAATCTCCATTTTTGTGTGTGAATGTTTCAAAATTTAATTGTGATTTTTTCCTTCTACATCCTTTAAAAGTGATTTCCATTAAGAATTTTATTTTTTTCTAAAATATAATAATTGTTATATTTTTTTAAAAAAATACCCTCATTTTTTCATTCTAGTTTACTCACTCATGACTATATGGTTTTTGTTTCTAACTAATTTCTACTAATTGAGAATATTCAATACTAATTTTAATAGAAAAAGAGTTTCTAGCTCAATCCTTGGTAAATTACTCCAAGGAAAAAATAATTCATGATTTCAAAATAACAAATGGATGCGAAACCATTCATATTTATTTCAATTGAAAATACATATTACTTTTTATTTATTATAAATTAACTAAACATATTTTTCATTTCTCTTATCTATCTTCCATGTAGGATTTGAGATAAGTGGGCCTCTTTTCAAAATAAAGACGACCACCCTAGTATATGATGTACAATGTAGGCATAATCCATTGACCACATGAAATGTTTTTTATATATTTATGGTTATTTTTAAATTGTTATATTCAATATTTTACACCATTATATATATATATATATATATATTATTCAATAACTGTATTAGACATGATTTTATTTTAGGGTAAAATATAATAAGAAACTAGAATATCATGTTTTTTCATTTTTTTCCTTATCAACTTATGTGTTTCATGTTTCTCCAAATATAGAAGCTTCAAGGAGGGGGGATGAAATGAAGTTTGAAGAAAACTTTCAATTTTTCCCATGAAATACAATAATAAGTCTATAAGTTAAAAATTACTTACAGATTAGAGTAAAATGATTAAAAAAATAATCATAAATTAAATCACTCAAAATTTATGAACTATCTAAGGTAAGTGAACCCATAAAAATAAAAATAATATATAATGACAATAATGTAATGGGTTTTTGAATGAAAATTATTAAACTCCATTAAAATATATTATTAAAATATATAAACTAGTTTCAATAAATGGAATTCTTCTCTTTTAATCCAAAGTAGTAAGAGAATCAACACCAAATCTATGGGATACAAGTATAGATACCTTGAAACTTCAATAATCTTACATATCAGAAGTTATAGTTATTAACCAATAATTCCTTAACATATATCAGTAGCAACAAACTCTACCCCCCAAGATCCTCTTTGATCACATGATCAAAATCAAGTCCTATACGAGTTCTTATTCGAACTAATTGTTCAAAACTATAAATTTATCTTCGTTAAATCTCTTTGAGAATACATGATTGGAAGAAAATATTTATAATAAAAAATAACATATATTTTATTATTAAGTTTTAATATATAGAATTTCTAAGAAACTATCTAAACATAAATATAAACCTAAGCTCTCAAAGCATTAAGATTGTGAAAATATTTATTTAAAATGTTTTAGTTTAGTACATGTTCATCAGATCCTTGATTTTAATTTACAATAATTGGTGAAGAAAACTCCCAATGGTAAAATTTTATTTCTTAGAAACTTATATAAAACAAAAAATATTCCATTATATCTTAAAATTGATGTAGATTAGATTAATTAATGATATTCTAGAAATTATATGGTTTAAAATCAGCTCATTGGATCATATGATCCTGAAGTTAAGTCTAAAAAGAAACAACTAACAAAACATCAAGTAAATTCAAATAAAACAAAGATTTTGTTGTGTTTCATCAAAATAGTGTATATGGAAGGATTAATTTTAGGAGAATGACTCAATAATATCCCCATTTTTGATAATCACAAAAGACAACAAACAAAGTAAATTAAAATGAAATAAATCAAAGTATAAAACTCCCTATACTTTTTTAAAAATTAATCCCCTTGAGATATGAAGTGAATGTTTGAAAAACCTTTTCCTTTTCCTTTATTACTTTTAACTATTCTAATATTTCTACTCAAAATATTTCCTAACTTCTCCCCCTAAACTTCATATTTTTTCTTTTACCTTCTTTAACTATGAAATTCTCACCCTTTTTTATTACCAAATACTAGAAAAGGAAAAGAAAAAAACTAAAAAAATAAATCTGGGAGAGTAAATTAAAATAAATAATCAAAGGATAAAAAAATGTGTAAGAGTATTATCATGGTCATGTAAGAGTAGATAATAAAGAATATTAATATGTAATAGTAATCCAAAAATAATCGAATATACATAATAATAAATCAATAATCATCAAGTATACATAATATTAAATCAAACCATAAAAAAGATATATAAAATTAGAGAAAAAAATTGAAGATGGGTTCTTTATGTAAGAGTAAAACAAATGAAGTAAAATGTACCTTCCTGAACATAACTACTAATGAGTACATAAAAAAATACTTCAATAAGGTGAAGTTCTTAAAGATATTTTATTTATATCTTATAATATCGATTAAAAGTTATTCCAAAATATATAAAGTACATAAAAATGAGTTATCATGGTTCTATATGAACAAAGAGTGTACTCAAGCTTTATAGGAATGTTTTTCAATCTTAGGGGAATGGAAAAAAATAAGTGTAAGTTGATCACATAACACCGACCATATCCATCTTCCATTAAATGAATTCAAATATTTCAAAATGTAATGTTTTGGTAAATATATTATTAGACTAATGTTCAATTCTAATAAATAAAACACATCATCTTCTCTCAGTGTAAACAAACATCAAAGAAAATGAATATTAAAGATGTAAAACATAGAAGGATATTACTTGAATGTCAATGTTCTATAAAATAGTTCATTTTGGATCACTCAAAAACTCCAATAACATCTGAGTGTTTCATATATCATGTATTTTTCAATCTAATACTTCATGAATTGGTGTTTTTAATAAGTAGTTCTACGAAACAAATTATGGAAAACAATTAGCACCAAGTGTTTGTGTTAGTGGAACCCAACAATCCTTCTTGAAAATAAATAAAAAATTTGATAACTAGACCAATTCAGGTATATAAATATTATAAAATAAAACCTTTGAAGCCCATATATTCCAACCATATGGAATTTAATAGTATTTAGTTCTTAAAAAATATAAAATATTCAATTTCCAAAGGATTTTAATTTATTCAAATAGAAATTAATCTTTTAGTGACCTCCTGATTGATATTTAGTATGAAAGGGTGAAATATTCTAAACAAAGAAATTAGTCTAGAAATATGAATTTTATAGGTTGGAGATAAAATGGAAATAAGAGGGGAGTGAATTGAATTAGATTTTTTAAATTATTTTATAAACTATAAGTTTTTATCATGCAAGCATTCAATTTAATAATAAAACAATCAAAGTAAAGTTAGTGTAGTGGAAATTAAAATATTAATCTTTGAAAAAAATAAATTATAGAAATTAAAAAGTCACACTTTGACAAAGTAGTTCAACAATATCTCAAGAATAATTCTCTACATATCCTCCTCTCAAGAATGATTGATGGGGTTATATTTATCCCTTAGTTTTAATAAAAACCAAGAACCAAAGAAGAATAAGAAAACCTTTTATTTTAACAGAAACCAAGAACCAAAGAATAACCCTATTTTTAACAAAAACCAATAACTTATAACCCTCAATTTAGTAGAGGTTAGATCCTAATCATGAAGATGAAGAAGGTAAGGATTTGTTTTTAAAAACATTTTACAAAGAACTCAATTCACTCTAGAGGATTTAAAATAAAATAAAATATTATGAGAGAGAGAGGGAAGGTATAAGAGTAATATACTTTAAAAAATTAAAATAAGAGATCAATAGGATTAAATAGAAAGAATAAAATAGAAAATAATTTTAAATTGTTGAAGACAAGTTTTCCTTTGAATAATTGGAAGAGCTTAGAGGATTCTTGCAAAAGCATTCCATGGATTGATTTTGTAATAAATTAGTTTTTGTAGAGGTTAATTATTAATATAAAAGCCTCCCCAGGTCTCTATTTAAAGCCTTTATAAGATATGAGAGCCTCTTGGGTCAATATAAGGTTTTAAGATCCTATTTGAGGATTTTAAGACCAGTATTTAATGATTTATCTAGATCAACAAAATGGGTTTCATCCTGATGTGGTGAGAAATTATTTTCTATTTTGACATGAACAGGACAAAAACTATGTTGTTAGTCTTCTTTTGTAGGCTGTTTTTCATAGATAGACTCCTTGGAATCTTATTCCACTATAACCTCTTCCATGATCATAGTGGGATACCCCATGTAGCACAGGTAGATGCCTGATCCACCATGGACAATGAAACAATTTGGTATAAATCAATTGACCATTTTACATAGATAACTTCCTAGATCAAAATTACCACTAATACGGGTGTGATCACAGACTCTAATTGTAATATTTTTCAATATGGCTTGGCTAGATTCAATATGGTGTGATCTAAGTTGTGGTGAAGACATGGTTTATCAAGTTGAACAAAAATTTTAGGATAGTGCCATTTCTTGTTCTGATTGATTCCTTAGGAAAAAGTGTAACATCCTAACCCATACAACCAGGTCCGAGATGGAGTTCTACATGACCTTATGCATGGATCCTTAAATACAAGAGGCTTCCAAATAGTCAGAAGGATCTATGTCTGATAGTGGGGAGACTATATCCTCTATATTGATTCATAGCACAATAATTAGTAAACAATAATAATAGAATGAAAATAAATTGAGTAATCATATGGAAAAGATAATGGCATACATGTCAAATAAATAAATGGTTTCCTAATTTGGTAAGCCACTAGAGTAATAAGTGATGGTAAAATAAAGAAACTGGGGGTCTGCCAATGTTCATCCAATTCCACCACCATCTCTATGCCCCTCAACTCAGTAGTCCACCACATGGACCTTACCCTTTTCTAGATCCATTGTGAAATCTACAAGCACATTGAATTCCTAGGTAGGGTGCAAGTACAAGACTTAGTAGGACACCACAAATGCATACTTAAAATATTTTCTGAATTATACTAGTGTATTACAATGTAATAATCAATGCATAACTAGAATAAACATATAATAAAAAACCAAGTGGTCTTGTTCTAACCAAGCTGCTAAAAACCCCCAGTTGTACCCGCATCGGCTCTAGGATGGAAAATATACATTATGTTAGTAAGAGACCAGAACCAACCTCAAGGTTTTTGGTGTGTCACTCAAAATCCATAAGGCATTGAGTGAGTAGCTCACTTGGAATCCGTAATGAATTGAGTAATACTTGGAATCCACAAGGAATCAAGTATAGTAACCTAATAATAAACCAAAATACATCGAGTAATAATCAGAATCCACAAGGAATCGAGTATAGACCATATATTCAGAATACAAAAGGCATCAAGTATAGTCCAAGTTGCAAGGATATGATGCACCACCATCATCATCATTGCACAACATGAAAAAAACCATCAAGGAGTAATTATACCTTGATGATCACCTATCAATTTTACAATATACCTATCCTCCAAAGGAAAACATGACAAGGCATAGCATATTAATAACCATAGCACACATTATGAGAAATATGACATCATCATATATCAAACATGTGAATCAAACATCATCATGGAATTTAGATATCTTAATAATTATCATGGAAGAAAAGTTATATGATATCATAGGCTACACACACACACCTACATGCGATAAAAAGTCAATAATTTACATCAATATTCTAAAACAACAATCATATTATAGTAACATGTGTAACGATTTCCTAATAAGGTAAGGAACTTCTTACATCATGGTTTTTGATGATAGCATCAAGGTTTTCCAAATGTGTCATCATCGTACCATGTTTGAACACAAACCAAAACAAGATCCCATACTAATGAATCCTAGAAGTAGTTCCAAACCATCACGTTAAAGGTTATAGAGTAAGGTGAGTAAGAAGACTAAATGTTAGACCCATTTATTACCTGAGTTCAACAATTGAATAAACCCCAAGCTCTAGCGAAAGAGCTTCTAGAGGTGAGGCTCAATGGTTCAAGGTGGAAGGTTGTGATAGAGAGGTTCACTAGACTCGATCTCTATGATAATAAAACACAAACTATGACATAGTGCTATTTGATAAGGAGGCCAACACAATTAAAGGGTGAACATAATGGTTCTAGTTTGAGGCCTTCATTGCATAAGGGGATAATGCTATGATGTATGGGTGATCACCACGACACAAAGGGAGAACCCTATGGTGTAACACCAGGATAGGTTGTTCTTGAATAGCCTAAAGGGGATGTCTATGGAATAGAGTTTGTTTCTTATCCTTTCAGTGCTTCTTGATTACTCTTGAACAAAGGATAAGGATGAGAATTTTTAGGGGGGGTCTCTAGAGGATCCATCCATGTGTAAAACCTATCATAAAGCCTCAACAATTTTTCTCTCTTCAATTCTGAATGGATTCCCATAATTCAATTTGGTTATATCAATTTTGAGTAAGATACACCTGAACACCAAATTCCTAGACAATCCATTTTTAATTTACATAGAGAAGCATCATGTTGTGTGCTCTAAGATTCTGCAACACAACCTCCTTGATCCAGCCCTCCATGTTGATGGCTACGACACAAGAACCACTTCACCATAAATACCACATCATAAACTCCTTTTCCTATAATGTAGTCTTGACTCCCCAACTATAACATGGTACAACAAGATTAATTATGCCATATCTGACTCTATTAAAGTGTGGTAATATGAGCGATGGATCAACCACCCTAGTTTTGTTAAAAAGCATTCCAAAACACTCCTTAGGACTTCTTTATCTTTTAAAATCCCTTTAGACATAACCAAAAACCTGTTCCAACACAAAAAAGGAGTTGAACAAAACTTTTATTAAGGAATAAGAATTGTAGGGCTTTATAATTCCCCCCTCTTAATGAATTCTTATACTCAAGTAGAATATCTAGGGCTCATGCTCAAACAAGTCTGGAAACTGATCTCGAACATTAGCTTCTTCCTCCAAAGTATCCTCCCAAATTCATCCATGCTACCACAAAATCCAAAAAAGTGGTACCATATTCCCTCAAACAATATTCTTGCTCTATTCTATTATCCATAGAGATCACTTCTCATAAGATTCGTCGGGCTCTAACACAATATCATTGTAGTTTATAACATTCATAGGATCATCCATGTATCTTCAGAGCTGTGAAACATGAAACATGACATGAATAACTTGGTAGTAAGTATGAAGATATAGAAGATAGGTGTTAGGTCCAAAATAGGCCTAGATACCCTAAGGGGGGGGGGGTGGATGAATCAAGGTATGTATATTATTTTCAAAATTATTCTTTCCCCACTGGATCTTGACCTTTTTATTATAAGGGTCACTTTTTTCTATTTAGTGTTTATATTGATTGTATCCTTTCCAATTTTATTTGACGATAATGCACTGAAAGTAAAGAAATTAATAAATCACAAGGAAAAAAATATTTTTACTCAGTTTACCCTTACTATGCTACATTCAAGGAGAATACAGTGAAAATGTTCTGATTGTACCAAATTCACTAAGCCTCACTTCCAATAATGATGTTCGGGCTAGATCACTTCTATTCATAGGCTCACTTCCTCTGCAAGGTTTAGGTTCAACTCACTACTTTCCCAAGGGTCACTCCCTTTGTATATTTCTCTGGATCAGTACCAGTGGAAAGGATCACCATCTTTCTCCTACTTTTCTTAGTACTATGGAAAGGAACCACACCTAATTTATGGACTTGTAGGTCCCTTAATTATATATAATGAATGCATCCTCAATTTTAGTTAGATGTTATGTCTAATTTGTTTTGGGTTGCTTCTTCACTTATGTGAAAACACCTAGATGCAACACTACCAATTTCCAGAAAACAATAATAGACATCCTTTTACTGTAGAAATAGTAATTACCCCCACATTGGCAAGATATTCAAGTGATACCAAGTATTTATTTCATTTACTTGAATATAGAAGTGAATAAACTCTTTCTATGAGTATTTTGAAATGGTTTTGGACCTCTTTCTTCCTCTTATCCTTATAAGATTTGATATGAAAAAGATACTTCTTATAGGTTAATGTAAGTTTGTATCTCCATGCACAAAACTCTAGTGTGATACCCTTGTGAGAGACCCTAGTGCATAACTCTTTTCATGAGATCCTGGCATGTAACCCAATGTGAGATCCTGGCATGAACTAGTGGCAACTTGCACGAGTCCCACCTTGTGTGTGTCCCCTAACGTGAACCCCTAGTTCCTTATGTGAGTCTCACCTTGAACTAGTCCCCTATAGTGAACCCCTAGAGCCTTGCGTGAATCCCACTCTGTGTGAGTCCTGGGGTGTGAACCACCTTTGTTACAAACCCCTAGTGTGAACCTTCTTCACTACGAGCCCCAAGCATAAACCACCTTCACTGTTAACCATAAGAGCTAACCTCATTCACTGAAAACCCATGGCAAGAGCCTCCTTCATCACAAACCCCTAGAACGAACCTCCTTCACTGTGAACACCTGGAACAGACCCCTATTCACACTTTGTGTGTGCCCCACTCTGTGAAAGTCTCTTCTGTGAGTCTTCTTTGGAGAGTCATCTTTCACGAGTCCAATTTTTCTCTTTTCATAAGAACTTTTTTAGTTCATACACAACTCCTTGGTGTGAGTCCTCTTTGTGTGATACCTTGTTCAAATCATTCACAACACTTACGTGATGTCAATCACATATACTCTTTCTCTGCAAACCTCTTTCATGAGATATCAACCCAAGTCTCTTCTCCTAATGATCTTCAGATCAATATTTTAAGAAAAACTTCATCAATGTTTAAGGACCGGTATTGGGATATTTATAGGTGAGTGTCCACCTCCTTAACTCCATAAATAATGGAAAATTTTCACCTCATGGGAATCATGTGCTCCACAAGATCTAGATGCGATATCTACTCATGATTTGTACGAGATTCGGGTATGATTCCCTGGTCCATATTCACACTTTTCACAAGTCCTTGGTCTACATTCACATTCACGCTTTGCATGAGTCCTTGGTCAGTATTCACGCTTTGCACAATATTGGAGAATGAGTACCAAAGACAAGCATGCACTTCGCGGGATCTTCAATGACTGGGAGTCCTTCCATAATTTCCATATTTTCCTTTATCTTCATGTTCTTTCGTGAGTCCTAAGAATGATTTATACTTGAGCTTTGCATAAGATATTAGCATGATATCTAGATACAATCATGAGTGTTGTGTGAGATCACTTTACAAGATCCAAATAAAATCATGAGGGTTCTGTGAGACCCCTCAGTGAGATCCAAAGACAATCATGAGAACTGTGTAAGATCTCACCGTGAGACACAAAGATAATCACATACAATCTTTCAATTTTCAATGTTATTGTATTCCAATACTTTTCATGGACCGTAATGAGTTACAAAGATAACTATGAGTGTCTTATGTGATCACATCACAAGAGTAGTTCAGCATTCATGCTCTGTGAGTTCAGTTCATCATTTTCACTTGCGAGTTCAGTTCAGTATTCACGCTAAATATTCATGCCTTCTTTAACAACCAGCCTTTTTCAACAACCTCAAACCCTATCAACAAACATAATCAACCAAAAAACACCATCATAGGGGATGTTTTCTAATAATATCCCCCTTTTTTTATTGAAAACTCTTCAAATTTTGATACCACATTAATGATTCCTCCATATTCTTCCAAAAATTTGCTTATTGTGATTCCGATAGCGATTATAGATTTACTAAACACACACTCTAAGCCCATATGATACATGCTCAATATGAGAGACATGAGTAGCATGAAAAGTTCATCAATGAAATACTTAATTCCAAAACCACTCAGTTTATTTCATCATGAACCTCATATGTCATTATATATAATCTTTTATTGATCATCTTTAGCATCGTCAGATTTAAAACTCCACATACTTCACTACTCCCATTATCTTGATTAATACATTTTATACCTTTTCTAGCACAACTTATACCCCTTTTTCAATGAACCTAAAGGTTAATTTGTTGTTGTCTAAAATAGGGTAAAGAACACATATCAACATATGAGGGAAAAACTCAACATACATCGGGGAGAGGGTATCCCACATCCACACTTTTTTCAAGTGCGGAGAGTCGAATGAACTCTAAGAGCCAGTCAATTCTGTTCAAATTCTTCTTTGGGTATATCCTTTGTTAGAATTTCTACAAGCTATAGTTCTATAGGAACATACTAAAATTTCACAAGACCTTTTTCAACCTTCTCCTTGATAGAATGATATTTTATTTCAATGTGATATGTCCTCAAGAGATGGACTATATTTTTTCTATGATTTATAAAACTTGAATTATAAAAATGGATTCCGATAGAATAATTCACTTTAACTCCCATATCATTATCATATTACTTCATCTAATCCACCAAATATTATTTCTTTGATATATAACACCAATATCATCATTTGATTACAATCATTTTTGACTTATATATTGTAATCAAATCCACCACACTGAAAATAGTGCTTCTTCAAAAACTAGTCTACTCTTGAATAATATGATCTTGGTTCTTGATTCAACCCATATAGTTCCTTATTCAATTGAAAGACTCTATTATCATTTTCATGAATAATAAGACTATCTGGATTCTCAATATAAACATCTTCTTCCAGAACCCCATTCAAAAATGCTAACTTGACATCCATCTGAAAAAATTTGAACCTTCTTTGCATTGTTATTTCCAAGAATAATCTAATTGTCTCTATCCTTATAACTGATGAAAATGTTTCATCATTTCTATACTATTGATATCTTTCATCTGATTTTGTTATATAATGTTCCCCCAATGATATGCAAATCTTCTAGTTGTTAGGACCACTTTTTAGACCCACAAACATTCTTCTTATCCTACATCATTTATTCACATGTGACTACAATTTTGAGAAACTTCTCCAGCTCAATAACATTTTCTAGTTTTAGCTACATTCAATGATATTTTTATTGGGTGAATTTACCACTTAGTAATGAGCCATCAACAAAACAACTAATTTTACCGAGTTTGAACTTGGTGTAGGAAAAAAGAGGTAAATTTAATAACACCATTACTATCCATTGCACTAAATTAGTTCCACATATCTCATTCAACCATATATAATTAGATCCATTCAAATAATTCTTCTATATTTCATATTAAGCTCTGATAACTGATTTTAATTCAATGACATTTTAGAGAACATCCATCACCACTTTCCATCTTTTGATGCCACATCCCCTTGGATTATATATCCTCTAAAAGCTGAAACACTTGAACATCAGTTAATAGAATTTATACACATAGCGATAGGGGAAGATCTGTAATCCTTAGGAAGAGGATTTTGGTTGATCCTAATGGATTAACCCTTTGATACTTTATTACAATGTATTGTACTATTTTTGTGCTCGTTCCAACTACCCAAACAACTCCAACTATTATAGCCATATGACTAAATATTATTTACTCATATACTAATTCTTCCTTTGATATTTAGATTATGTAGGCTAGGACATTTTCATGATTTTGGGTTTAAACCCTTTTTTAAAAATTTCCTTCCATGATGATTCACCGATATGCCATTTTTCAGGACTGTTTCTTTGAGTACAAATCATTCCATTGGTCATATTTTCTTGCTCCTTCCACCATTGGAGAAATATTTCTCTTTCCTTCACTTATTTCCATGTGACATGGCATGTGAGTTTTTTAAGGAATTATTTATTCATTTTTCTTTTATTAGTTATTCAATTCATTCCACCCTTTCTTGTTGGGGTTGATTTTTCTACTAAATTTACATTCTTCTTAATCACAACTGGATCATCTCCTTACCCTTTCTTACAGCTATAATTTCTTTCAAAATTCCAATTATTATCACATATAAAACATATTTCATTAATGTAATACCTCATTTAATCCTTTATCAGATGATATGTGGAAGCATCTAGAGTTATTTTTCTGAAATTGAGACCTTGGGCTTCTTGACACGCACTCATGTGTTGTATCTCTCGTACCCCTCGTGGTTTAATTTTCATGATCACAATCACTCTCTTTTTTATCTAATCTTGTTTTAAGTGTTTTTGTTGATAGGCAAAAGGTTGCCAAGGAATTGGGCCAAGAAGAACCACAAGTGGACTGATTTTCAGTCCACCGGCCAGCCGATGGAGCCTGGACAGAAGGAATCCTTCTGTCCAGACCACCGGCCAACCAGTGTCCCACCACCGGCCAGCCGGTGGAACCCAGACAGAATAGTGTCAGCCACTGCCTCAGCACCGGCCAACCAGTGGCCTCCTCACCGGCCAGCCGGTGGTGCCTGAGCCCGAGACCTCTCTCTTTTCCAAAGCACCGGTCAACCGGTGGCCAAGCACCGGTCAGCCGGTGGAGCCAGTCAAACTAGCCGTTGGGCTTTGACCAGACCTGTCCACTTGCCTCCCAACGGCTCCGAAGGCCTCTCCAACGGCTCCGAAGGCTCCCAAAGGCCATTTGAGGGTTCCCCCTCTATAAATAAAGGACTAGGAAGCCCCGGAACACTAGTGAAACATAAGGAATCCCACAGACACATTTTTGATCATTTGGAGAACCTCCAGCGCATTCCCTCAAGGAACCCTCACTTGCTCCAACCTTCTTCCACATCCAAGGAGCACCACCATAGAAGCTTGGGAGCGCTCTTCATCAACTTCATCAATCCATTGGCGCCCAAGACTTCTCCCATTACGGTTTTTATCGTTTTATCATTTTGAGCTTTATTTTGGGTTTGTGCCTACAAACCCCATCTCTTTCTCTCATCCTCTCCTTTGGGTTTTCACACCACCTTCAAGGTGTGAAGAGGTTAGTCAAGCCTTCCCTTTTAAAAGGATTGAATCAAAGGTGAGCTAGCCTTCACCTATAAGAAGGCTAGTGGGTTCTTGCTCAACCATTGAAAGAAAGTGGGTTCTTTCATAACCATTAAAAGCTAGCTGTAATAGGTTCTAGACTAACCTTAAAGTCTAGTGGGTTTCTTGCTAAAACCATTGAAAAGCAAGCGGTAGTAAATCTCTCAACGGTTGAGTTGGGAGCGGAGACGTAGGCTTGGGTTTAAGCCGAACTCCGTTATCAATTTTGTGTCTTGCCTATTTTATTTCCGCTGCACTTTAACTTTGATTTTAAATTGTTAATTATTTTTTAAAAGGCAATTCACCCCCCCTCTTGCCATCACTTTCCTTTTCTCCGCCCAACAATTGGTATCAGAGCAAAATTTGAGTAATACCTTCACCGGTTTCAAATTCAAGATCCATTGTGATGGCTTCAACCTCTTTCACCCCCGAAGGCTATTCTTTGGGTCGTGCTCCATTTTTTTGATGGAACCGACTATAATTATTGGAAAACCCGCATGACCACTTTTCTTAGAAGCATTGGTTATCCTATTTATAAAATTGTCATGAATGGTTATTCTCTCTCCTCTCCCGATGAATCCAAATGGACCCAAGCCGATATTAAAAATTTCGAGCTTGATGGCAAAGCCATGAATGCTCTTCATTGCGGCCTTGATCGTAATGAATTCAATCGAGTTTCCGCATGCACTTCATCTCATGAAATCTGGAAACTATTGGAGGTTACCCATGAGGGGACCAAAAAAGTTAAGGATACTCGATTGGAAATGTTCCGTCAAGATTTTTAGTCTTTTACCATGCACCCACATAAAAATATTACTAAAATGATTACACGCTTTACTGACGTTTGCAATGGTAGAAAGTCCCTTGGTGATGATGTGTCTGCAGAAACAATGGTCAAGAAGATCCTTTGGATCCTACCAAGCACATGGCCACCAAAAGTCACGGCAATCCAAGAAGCAAAAGACATCAAGAACATGCCGGTCGAAGAACTCATTGGATCCCTCATGACCTATGAGATCACCATGAGGAGGAAAGCTGAAAAAGAAGGCAAACCGATCAAAGTTCCAAAGAACATCGCCTTCAAAGTTCAAAAAGAAGAAAGCCCCTCCTCCTCATCATCTTCCTCTTCAAGCGGCGATTCCGAAATGGAGAACCTTGCCCGCAAGATGCACAAATTCATGAAGAAGCACAAAAAGAAGAAATCCCGCAAGGCTCAACCCAATGAAAATTCCGAGCCCGAGGTAACATGCTACGGGTGTGGAAAGAAAGGCCATTACAACCCCGATTGTCCACTCAACAAGAAAAAGGCCAAGCAAAAGGAAAAGAAGAAGGCATTCAAGGCCACATGGAGTGATAGCTCCACATCCTCCTCCTCCTCCTCCTCAAGTGACAATGGTAAAAAATGCCTAATGGAATTTCATGAGGTAACCTCTTCCGACTCCTCATCCTCTTGTTCTTCAAATTCTTTCAATCATTTATCCTATGAGGATCTCCAACATGCGAGAGATCAATTGGAGGAAGGTTTTAACGAACTTTCTTCCAAATTTGTTGCTTTAAAAAAGAATTTCAAAAAACTTTCTTCCGAAAAGGAACAACTTCTCAATGAAAAGGAGGAGTTGTCCCTCAAAGTCCAAAACCTTCCCAATGTTGATTCTATGGAATTAACAATCAAAGATCTAAGGGAATATCTTGCCAAGTTCACCCAAGGTGAACAAAATTTGACCAAATTGCTAGGTTCCCAACGCATATCTAGAACCACCGAAGGGATTGGATATTCCAAGCAAGCTTCCTCTTCCCATGCTCCAACTATTTTTGTAAGGGGGAGCTCTCAAAATAAATTTTGCAATTATTGCAAAAAACCCGGGCACTTAATCTATGAGTGCAATTACAAAAATGCTCGGTATGGTAGGCCCAAAACCATTTTCTTTAATGATGAATTTTATAGTAAAAGACCCGCCACAAGACAAGTATGGATTGAAAAATCCTTTTTAGCGAGTCTCACCGGACCAAAATTTGTCTCGGTTTCAAAAACCTCTACCCGGTGATTTGTTGTTTTTATTTAGGGGGAGTTTAAGCCTTTTTACTTTATTTTCAAAATTTCATTTCAAAACTTTAAATTTTCAAATATTTAAATTCAAAACTTTCAATTCAAACCTTTCAATTCAATTTCAAAAATTTCAATTGGTTTAAAAATCTCTATCTTGTTTTTCATATTATTCCGTCAATCAAGTTTTATGCCCCGTGCTATTTTGATAATCACAAAGGGGGAGAAATTCTTGGTTGATTGGGGGAGAAATCTTTCTCTCATGCTTTGCTTTCCCATTTATCCTTTAAAGCATGCCTCTCATTTCAATCTTTTACATTGTTTGTTTTGGTGATTGTGATCATCAAAATAGGGGGAGATTGTTGTATCTCTCGTACCCCTCGTGGTTTAATTTTCATGATCACAATCACTCTATTTTTTATCTAATCTTGTTTTAAGTGTTTTTGTTGATAGGCAAAAGGTTGCCAAGGAATTGGGCCAAGAAGAACCACAGGTGGACTGATTTTTAGTCCACCGGCCCGCCGGTGGATGACCACCGGTCCGCCGGTGGATGACCACCGGCCAGCCGATGGAGCCTGGACAGAAGGCATCCTTCTGTCCAGACCACCGACCAACCGGTGTCCCACCACCGGCCCGCCGGTGGAACCCAGACAGAATAGTGTCAGCCACTGCCTCAGCACCGGCCCACCGGTGGCCTCCTCACCGGCCAGCCGGTGGTGCCTGAGCCCGAGCCCTCTCTCTTTTCCAAAGCACCGACCAACCGGTGGCCAAGCACCGGTCAGCCGGTGGAGCCAGTCAAACTAGCCGTTGGGCTTTGACCAGACCTGTCCACTTGCCTCCCAACGGCTCCGAAGGCCTCTCCAACGGCTCCGAAGGCTCCCAAAGGCCATTTGAAGGTTCCCCCTCTATAAATAAAGGACTAGGAAGCCCCGGAACACTAGCGAAACATAAGGAATCCCACAGACACATTTTTGATCATTTGGAGAACCTCCGACGCATTCCCTCAAGGAACCCTCACTTGCTCCAACCTTCTTCCACATCCAAGGAGCACCACCATAGAAGCTTGGGAGCGCTCTTCATCAAATTCATCAATCCATTGGTGCCCAAGACTTCTCCCATTACGGTTTTTATCGTTTTATCATTTTGAGCTTTATTTTGGGTTTGTGCCTACAAACCCCATCTCTTTCTCTCATCCTCTCCTTTGGGTTTTCACACCACCTTCAAGGTGTGAAGAGGTTATTCAAGCCTTCCCTTTTAAAAGGCTTGAATCAAAGGTGAGCTAGCCTTCACCTGTAAGAAGGCTAGTGGGTTCTTGCTCAACCATTGAAAGCAAGTGGGTTCTTGCATAACCATTAAAAGCAAGCTGTAATAGGTTCTAGACTAACCTTAAAGTCTAGTGGGTTTCTTGCTAAAACCATTGAAAAACAAGCGGTAGTAAATCTCTCAACGGTTGAGTTGGGAGCGGAGATGTAGGCTTGGGTTTAAGCCGAACTCCGTTATCAATTTTGTGTCATGCCTATTTTATTTCCGCTGCACTTTAACTTTGATTTTAAATTGTTAATTATTTTTTAAAAGGCAATTCACCCCCCTCTTGCCATCACTTTCCTTTTCTCCGCCCAACAATTGGTATCAGAGCAAAATTTGAGTAATACCTTCACCGGTTTCAAATTCAAGATCCATTGTGATGGCTTCAACCTCTTTCGACCCCGAAGGCTATTCTTTGGGTCATGCTCCATTTTTTTGATGGAACCGACTATAATTATTGGAAAACCCGCATGACCACTTTTCTTAGAAGCATTGGTTATCCTATTTATAAAATTGTCATGCATGGTTATTCTCTCTCCTCTCCCGATGAATCCAAATGGACCCAAGACGATATTAAAAATTTCGAGCTTGATGGAAAAGCCATGAACGCTCTTCATTGCGGCCTTGATCGTAATGAATTCAATCGAGTTTCCACATGCACTTCATCTCATGAAATCTGGAAACTATTGGAGGTTACCCATGAGGGGACCAACAAAGTTAAGGATACTCGATTGGAAATGTTCCATCAAGATTTTGAGTCTTTTACCATGCACCCACATGAAAATATTACTAAAATGTGTACACGCTTTACTGATGTTTGCAATGGTAGAAAGTCCCTTGGTGATGATGTGTCTGCAGAAACAGTGGTCAAGAAGATCCTTTGGATCCTACCAAGCACATGGGCACCAAAAGTCACGACAATCCAAGAAGCAAAAGACATCAAGAACATGCCGGTCGAAGAACTCATTGGATCCCTCATGACCTATGAGATCACCATGAGGAGGCAAGCTGAAAAAGAAGGCAAACCGATCAAAGTTCCAAAGAACATCGCCTTCAAAGTTCAAAAAGAAGAAAGCTCCTCCTCCTCCTCATCTTCCTCTTCAAGCGGCGATTCCGAAATGGAGAACCTTGCCCGCAAGATGCACAAATTCATGAAGAAGCACAAAAAGAAGAAATCCCGCAAGGCTCAACCCAACGAAAATTCCGAGCCTGAGGTAACATGCTACGGGTGTGGCAAGAAAGGCCATTACAACCCCGATTTTCCACTCAACAAGAAAAAGGCCAAGCAAAAGGAAAAGAAGAAGGAATTCAAGGCCACATGGAGTGATATCTCCACATCCTCCTCCTCCTCCTCAAGTGACAACGGTAAAAAATGCCTAATGGCATTTCATGAGGTAACCTCTTCCGACTCCTCATCCTCTTGTTCTTCAAATTCTTTCAATCATTTATCCTATGAGGATCTCCAACATGAGAGAGATCAATTGGAGGAAGGTTTTCACAAACTTTCTTCCAAATTTGTTGCTTTAAAAAAGAATTTCAAAAAACTTTCTTCCGAAAAGGAACAACTTCTCAAAGAAAAGGAGGAGTTGTCCCTCAAAGTCCAAAACCTTCCCGATGTTGATTCTATGGAATTAACAATCAAATATCTAAGGGAATCTCTTGCCAAGTTCACCCAAGGTGAACAAAATTTGACCAAATTGCTAGGTTCCCAACACATATCTAGAACCACCGAAGGGCTTGGCTATTCCAAGCAAGATTCCTCTTCCCATGCTCCAACTATTTTTGTAAGGGGGAGCTCTCAAAATAAATTTTGTAATTATTGCAAAAAACCCGGGCACTTAATCTATGAGTGCAATTGAAAAAATGCACGGTATGGTAGGCCCAAAACCATTTTCTTTAATGATGAATTTTATAGTAGAAGACCCTCCACAAGACAAGTATGGATTGAAAAATCCTTTTTAACGAGTCTCACCGGACCAAAATTTGTCTCGGTTTCAAAAACCTCTCCCCAGTGATTTGTTGTTTTTATTTAGGGGGAGTTTAAGCCTTTTTACTTTATTTTCAAAATTTCATTTCAAAACTTTAAATATTCAAATATTTCAATTAAAAACTTTCAATTCAAACCTTTCAATTCAATTTCAAAAATTTCAATTGGTTTAAAAATCTCTATCTTGTTTTTCATATTATTCCCTCAATCAAGTTTTATGCCCCATGCTATTTTGATAATCACAAAGGGGGAGAAATTCTTGGTTGATTGGGGGAGAAATCTTTCTCTCATGCTTTGCTTTCCCATTTATCCTTTAAAGCATGCCTCTCATTTCAATCTTTTACATTGTTTGTTTTGGTGATTGTGATCATCAAAATAGGGGGAGATTGTTGTATCTCTCGTACCCCTCGTGGTTTAATTTTCATGATCACAATCACTCTCTTTTTTATCTAATCTTGTTTTAAGTGTTTTTTTTGATAGGAAAAAGGTTGCCAAGGAATTGGGCCAAGAAGAACCACAAGTGGACTGATTTTCAGTCCACCGGCCCACCGGTGGATGACCACCGGCCAGCCGATGGAGCCTGGACAGAAGGCATCCTTCTGTCCAGACCACCGGCCAACCGGTGTCCCACCACCGGCCAACCGGTGGAACCTAGACAGAATAGTGTCAGCCACTGCCTCAGCACCGGCCAACCGGTGGCCTCCTCACCGGCCAGCCGGTGGTGCCTGAGCCCAAGCCCTCTCTCTTTTCCAAAGCACCGGCCAACCGGTGGCCAAGCACCGGTCAGCCGGTGGAGCCAGTCAAACTAGCCATTGGGCTTTGACCAGACCTATCCACTTGTCTCCCAACGGCTCCAAAGGCCTCTCCAACGGCTCCGAAGGCTCCCAAAGGCCATTTGAGGGTTCCCCCTCTATCAATAAAGGACTAGGAAGCCCTGGAACACTAGCGAAACATAAGGAAGCCCACGGACACATTTTTGATCATTTGGCGAACCTCCGACGCATTCCCTCAAGGAACCCTCACTTGCTCCAACCTTCTTCCACATCCAAGGAGCACCACCATAGAAGCTTGGGAGCGCTCTTCATCAACTTCATCAATCCATTGGCGCCCAAGACTTCTCCCATTATGGTTTTTATCGTTTTATCATTTTGAGCTTTATTTTGGGTTTGTGCCTACAAACCCCATCTCTTTCTCTCATCCTCTCCTTTAGGTTTTCACACCACCTTCAAGGTGGGAAGAGGTTAGTCGAGCCTTCCCTTTTAAAAGGCTTGAATCAAAGGTGAGCTAGCCTTCACCTGTAAGAAGGCTAGTGGGTTCTTGCTCAACCATTGAAAGCAAGTGGGTTCTTGCATAACCATTAAAAGCAAGCTCTAATAGGTTCTAGACTAACCTTAAAGTCTAGTGGGTTTCTTGCTAAAACCATTGAAAAGCAAGCGGTAGTAAATCTCTCGACGGTTGAGTTGGGAGCGGAGACGTAGGCTTGGGTTTAAGCCGAACTCCGTTATCAATTTTTTGTCTTGCCTGTTTTATTTCCGCTGCACTTTAACTTTGATTTTAAATTGTTAATTATTTTTTAAAAGGAAATTCACCCCCCTCTTGCCATCACTTTCCTTTTCTCCGCCCAACATCATGGTGTGTCCCTATCTTCCACAATAATAGCATTTGACAACTACTTTCTTATAAGAGATTTTTCTTTAAAAAATTTCAAGAAGCTTATGCTTATTCTCAAATTTAGATATATTTCTCTCTTCATAGCATGAAATATATTCCAGATCCTCAAAACAAAAACTTGAAGTATGACCATGCATCCCACAGGAATAAAACATGTTATCACTACTTCCTGTACAAACCATTTTATGTGTATCTCCAACACCTACATGATTTTTCTAATTTATGGAACTATTCATAGCTTTTTTAATATCATGAATGGGAGAGGGTTCACAATATCCAATACCATATTTTCTAAAACTTCACGACCTTTGGGATGATACAATCATTTTATGTTTTCCCTCTGAAGTAGAATATTTCATTTTCGTTTTATTAGCACCTGCCAAAGGATAATAAAATAGTAAGTGAAAAACATCCTTCAAAATAGTATTTAATTTCGAATTATAATGCTCCACTTTTTTCTTGAATGATTCTATCTCTTCTCCCAATTTTTGAACCTTATTATCCATTGATTCAAGTTGAGAATTATGTTTTCACTTGAGATTCTTCCATCTAGTCATCTCATCTTCCAAATCTCCAGAGATATTACCCATCATGTTGGATTTATCCTTTAACTTATAATTCATCTGAGCTATAGAATAATTATAGCATGAATTCTCCAGTTGTATCATTTTATTTTCCTGAACTAGTTCAGATATCTATGCATCAATATCATTATTTCTATCTTTCAGATTCTTTCCCTTGTCAACAACTTTTAGTTTTTCTATTCATTTAGAAAAATTTTGCAGTTATTCATCTTGGGAATCATTCTTCTCACTCAGATCAGTAGCCACATATATAATCCTTTTATTTAAACCTTTTAGATTATTGAACTCAATTTCAAGTTCTTGGATCTAGATATATTTAGATTTAATTTCTTCACCCAATTTATGACCCAATTACTTTGTTTCATGGATAAATTCCACTTTTCACCTTCTTGGAGTTTCTTAATCATAAATAGTGTCAACATGAATTGGAATATAAATTTCTTCACTCATTCCTATAATATCATTGAGTGAGACTATCTTTTCTTTATCTGATTCATCAAAACCTTTCTTTAATACACTGTTGGTTTCCTTAAACTGAATCAGAAGTTTTCCATAGACACTTCCTCACTGAGGAATACCACCTGACTTATTCTTATTATTTTTATTTCTTCTATTTTCCATAACACACCAAGATAAGATAAAACTAAAACTTCAATTCTAATAGTAGAGTAAACTTTGTTAGAGAAAACAAATCAACAAAGGTAACCTATCCTATGATACCAATTTTTATGTCCAAAAGGGGCCTAGATACCATGAGAGGGGTGGTGAATTAGGGTATGGGTATTCTTTTTAAAATTATTCAGTACCAACTAGATCTTGAGATATTTATTATAAGGATCACTTTGTTTTCTATTTAGTGTTTATATTGATCACATCCTTTCCAATTTTATCTAATGACAATTCACTGAAAGTAAAGCAATAAACCAAACATAATGATATAAATATTTTTACTCGGTTCACCATCATAGTGATACATCCAAGGATCATACCACAACAATGTTTTGATTATACCAAATTCACTAAGGCTCACTACCAATAATGATGTTCGAGCTAGATCACTTCTATGCCCAGACTCACTTCCATTACATGGTTTAGGGTCAACTCACTACTTTACCAAGGTTCACTCCCTTTGTCTCTTTGTCTAGATCACTACCAGTGGAAATGATCATTGTATTCCTCTTCCTTTTCTTACTACTCTAGAAAGGAACTAAATATAGTTTATGTAATTTTAGGTCGCTTCATTATCACTTATGAATGCATCCTAAATTGTAGGTAGATTCTCTATTTAAGTTCTTTGTGGGTTAATTATTCACTTCTGTGAAAACACCTGGATACAACACTTCTTCTTTCTAGAAAAAATGGCATCGATTTCCATTCACTGTAAAAACAACAATTACCTCCTCTTTTGCCATATCTTCAAGGGATGTTAGGTCTTTCTTTCACTGTCTTGAATTTAGTAGTGAATAAACTCCTTCTACGAGTATTGTCAAATGCTTTAGACCCTCTATCTACCTATTCTCCTTCTAAAATTGGATATGAAAAAGATACTTATCACAAGGTTACGTAAGCATGTATCTCTATGTGCAAGACTCTAGTGTGATAACCCTGTACAAGACCCCGACACATAACTCCTTGTGTGAGATCCTAGGACGTACCCTTGCATGAGATCATGGTGTGAACCCCTAACACCTTGCATGAGTCCCACCTTGTGAGAGTCACCTAGCATGAACCCATGGTTCCTTGCATGAGTTTCACCTTGTGTGAGTCCCCTGGTATGAACCCCTATCGCCATTTGTGAGTCCCACTATATGTGATTCCCCTAGTGCGAGCCCCCATCACTACGAACCTCCTTCTATGTGAGTCCCCTAGTCCCACTCTATGTGAGTTCCTTGCTTCCTTAGTTGTTTATGCCCCAATTGAGGAGTAACTATCTAAAAAACCCAATTGCCCATAGAGAACTCCAAGGGTCTCCTCCTACAGTTGGTATAAGATCTCTTTCTAATTTGTGTGGTGATCAAACTTTTCTAAAAAAATTATACCCTATTGAAGGTCTCTTGAACAATTATGGGACCAAAAACTACTACCTTGCCTACCTCATTCCAATAGAAGTGAGCGACACGGCCTCTTGTAAAGTGCCTTGTATGGTTCCATTTTAATTGAATCATGTTAACTATTGTTGTATGAAAACTCAATCAAGGATAAGTGATAACCCCACAATCCTCTAAAGTCTAGGACATAATAATAAATCATATCCTCCAATATATGTTTAGTATTCTTGGACTTTATATATTTATGTGGATGGTACACCGTACTCAATATCATTTTTGTCCCTATGTAATTATATAATCTCTTCCAAAACCGTGATGTAAAATATGAATCTCTATCTAAAACAATGATCGAGGTAACTCTATGAAGCTATATGATCTCGCAGATATAGAACTTTACTAGATCCTCCACTAAGTGAGTATCTCTAATCAGTAAGAAGTGATAATTATTCATTAGCTGATCAAAAATCATCTAAACTACATCATGAATCCTTAGGGTCTTGGGTAACCCCATCAAAAAGTCCATTATAATGTCTTCCCACTTCCACATGTGTATAATAAGTTTCTAAAGTAAACCAACACGTCATTGGTGCATGACCTTCACCCTCTAATTACCATATAGAGTTATGGTAATCTCTCATTACCTCCTCTATGATGGAAACATATAAATCTAAAATCCCTTATACAAATATCACATCATAATTTTCCCTTGATCATCTGGGAATCAGATCAACACTATACAACTATTCTCCCATCACAGAACACTCTGGTGATAACTCTTATCTAGTTTTAACCTTGTCCATAAGTGAGGATGTGATCATAAAATGAGTAAAAATCATAGATACCTAGTCCTCAGAATTATCTATCCTCTAATCATACAATAGGCTCATCTAGAATTGTTTATCTAAAGGATTCTCACCAAGATCCTGCTAAGCCTAAATCTTATGGATAAGAGCATCCACAACAGAAATACCCTGCCCAATTTCACATGACATATCAAAATAAAACATTTATAGATACTCAACCTAGTGCCTATATATTTGTATTAGGTCTTTCTATGTGAATATGCAACAAAAGATCTTGTGTTCTATTTAAATAATAAATATCTCATCGAAGAGATAGTGTCTCAAAAAATTAAGTGCATGGACCACAAATACTAGATCCAAGTCATGTGTAGGTTATTTCCACACATGGGGTTGTAGTTGATGAGACATATATACTACTAAATTCTCTCTCTACATCAAAATCACTCCCAGACCAACTCCCGATGCATCATAGTACACTGTATAACCAATCACAGTCTTAGGTGTTATTAGTACTGAATCTATCATCAACCTTCGATTTAGATTAAGAAAATCCTCTTCATACTAGTATCACAACCATAAATTTACTCCCTTATTTTTCAATTCTATCATGGGTGTTTCTAGTTTGGAGAAGTCTGGGATAAACCATTGATAATATTCTATTAACCAGAGAAATATCTTGATCTCAAATATGTCCTCAGAATGTGTCTAGGACATGACTTTATCAACCTTCTCTAGGTCCATGGATATACCAATATCATATATTACATGTCTTTGGAATATCACCACAAAAATCCAAAGTCACACTTTGTTAACTTATCATAGATCTGATATGATCGAATCATACTCAATAATATCTCTAGGTTCCTAGAATGATACTTTGATATTAGAACATATACAAGGATGTTTTCAATGAACACCATGATGAATGAGTCCAAGTAGGGGTGGGGGATTTTGTTTATGAGGTCCATGAACACTTCTGACATGTTAGTTAGCCTGAACGACATAACTAAGTACTCATACAACCCATACCTGATCTGAAATGATCTCTTTAGAATATACACCTCTTTACTTACAATTGGTGATAGGGCGATTAAAGATCATTCTTATAGAACCACCAAGATCCCCCTAATTGATCAAAATTAAAATCAATTGTGGGAAAAGGATATTTGTTCCTTACTATCATGTGTTTTAGATTACATTAATAATCACATAGAAAAATACTTCCATACACCTTCTTAGAAAATAACATATGTGCACCCCATGGTGAAGTACTCATCCTGATAAATCCTTTTCTCTCCAAGTCATCCCATTGTACCTTTCAATCCTTCATCATGGTTGGTTCCATATTATACAGGGGTATTAAAATGGGTAGCACACCCGGTATGATCTATAAATCAAAGTAAACTTCTATATTAGGAGAGAATAATGAGAAGTCATCTAGAAATACATACTGATAGAGTTATATGACTGGAGGAATAGTTAATATTTTTATCATTGATCCAACCAAAATATCCAGAACAACTATTTGTGTTGTAATCATCATGATCTGAATCTAGTCTAGTCCAACTCTACCTTCTCCCAATTACCACTCTTAGGTCATCAAAAACTTCTCTCCCTTTGGTAAAGTGAACATCACACACCTTTAATATCATTCTATATGAGTTTGGAAGTTGGTTAGCCAGTCAATTCTGAGAATCAAGTCAAAGTTATTCATCTCCAAAATCATGAACTACCACAAATTTCCATAGATGATGACCACTATGGGACACTCTAAAAATTAATAGATATAGTCCACTTTTATGGCCAATATATTATTAAGGGATACTAACTCAGAGGAAAACTTGACCGGTAAGTCAATTTTTGTAACTACTTGTGAAACTATAATAGAATGGGATGAACCAATACCAAAAAAAGTAGTAGGCAAAGTGTATGTGATCAAGACCATACCACGAACTGTATATTTACCCTCTCCACCATCTTCAAGAACCAAGTCAACGATATAGTCTCAACCTACCTCAACTATGTGGATATGTTCTTAAGGTACATGATCAGTCAATATCCACTTCTAATAACTGTAACCAGATATCTGAGTCCATGACCTATCTTGTCATCCTCCCCTGTAGGTCCTTGAACTTGAATTCATGAAGATAAACTGCTAAATGTTCCATGTCTTGTTGCACTGTGAGAACATATTTTGTGGTGCTTTACAAAACTTATGATAATGTCCCACATTCCTCCAGTTAAAGAAATTTGGAACTCCTCTTATGGAAACCAATGAAGAAGAATTTTTCTTGATTGGTAAACCTATGATCTATTGGATGTCTCTCATCTTCCTCTTCTTTCAACTGGAAAAGGTACTCGTGATGGATGAAGGGGGTCCAATAATATATATTGGTGAGAGGAACCAATAGCTCGATCATATTTCAGACCCTTATCTATCACCAGGACCTTGCAGAGCACCTAAGTGTAATTAGTCTGGCCAAATCTCTTGACATGATGTATTAATTAGTGTTGAAGACAGGCTGGTAGTTTACTTGAAATAATTGTTTTCAACCAAATTAAATTTCCTAACTTGTACTAGTATAGTGAGAAAGTACGAGTTCAGTCCATAGGGAAATAGAATTGGTGTTTTCTGTTTCTTTAATTGACATCACTTGGTGAAGATGTTGAATTTAGACATATTTGGTTGGTTCATTGGTACTAGACTCAAAAGGTAACTAGTTACTAGAGCTTTTCTAATTCACTACTGATTAAACATGAAATTGAAGATTACTTAAAACCAAATTTTTAATGAATAATAATGAAAATATGTTAGGGCTGGGTATTCGTGTGGGACATTAAAACCTTATTCCCTATTGTGTTGTATTTTTCATAATAACCCACATTTCTAGGATTCATATGTGTCGTAACTCCCTTAGTCCGGTGAGTTCCGATCAAGTCGGTAGAAGTCAATTCCTTGGTCTGGAAATTACATTCTACTGACTCTTAGTGTAGGAACCACCCTCTAGAAACGACAAGGATATCCAATGTTCATGGATTTTCATGTCGTAATTCTCCCAAAGATCCCTGGAAACTCCATTCTTGGTCCGATATGGATGTTTCCAGTGAAATGAAATATATAAGTGTTGGGAGAATTAGGTGAGAGATCATGAACAAATACAAGAATAGAGAAAATGGTTCTGGAGAACCCACATTTTTCCCAGCCCAAACACAGGGGGGGTTAGCTACTCATTATTGAAAGAGTAATAAACTTACTAAAATGAAACAGATAATTCATTACAAGAGAACTGAAAGAAAAAAAATCAGAAGCACAATCATACAAGAAAAAAACAATTCCCCAAGAAAAAATATCCCTCCTTTTCCTCTAGTGTCCCTCTATCTTCTCTTTCTCCCCCTTCTCCCTTGGTCTCTTTTACTCCTCAAGGTCTCCCAGGTCAAAAAGGGACTTTCGTAGCTATCTAAAATCAAGCATCAAAGAAAATCCCGGGTCAAGGAGTTTTTAGAAAGTGGAAAAAAAGGAGAAAGCTGCAGTGGTATGCACAATTTGGTAAACCGTGCGCCAACCATGCAAGAGCTTCTGTCTTGAATCTTTGAACTACACGGTTTGCACACACAGTTTGATAAACCGTGCACCAACAGTGCGAGATATTCTGTCTTGAATCTTTAAACCGCATGGTTTTCTTTTGGATGGCCCGCACGGTTTGGTAAACCGTGTGACAACCATGTGGGCCTTTCTGTCAGTGGAATCTCCTCCTGCACGGTTTGCACATGGTTTGGATAAACCGTGCGGCTATCATGTGGGTCATATCTGCCTTTGAAATTCCTTAAATTTTCATCCTTCATGTCAAGTGGTTGATCCGAATGACTCCCTTCCATCATAATCAGGGGGAAAAGGGTCCTTACGCCTCCAATTCCCTTCTGAATCTCCAAACTTCAAAAAATCCATGCTTTATCCTTTGGTGACCGAAGAACCTATCAAGATACATTATCATTGTGAAAACCATGTAAAAAATATCCACAAAACCATTTTATTGATATTAGACCAAGTGTAAAAGCCTTATGCACAACAGTGCATTAAACTCCCCCACACTTGATTGGTTTTTTATCCTCAAATAAAAGCATAGATAGTCATAAACAAGGTGTCACCAAATAGACAGGTAGAAATATCACAGATTATACCATTTAGGTGAATATGAATTTTTAACTAGTTACCTTTAAAAGTTAAATCATTCATACTTCATGTCTTCCCAAGTCTATGAAGTTATCCAACAAAGTAGAATTAATCCAAAACAGTTAACCATTCATTCAAAAATCAATTTTTCTTAAAAGTGAGTTTGCCCTTATTTATTCAAAGAGAGTACCTACCTCCATTTTCATCTCGTTATACACTCAAATTATCTAAGCCCAGGTTTCATCATCGCCAATTGGTGGGCTATCACTTTTATAGGTCACACAACCTCATTGACTTGCATTGCATGGAACATGATGAAAGATCATCAAAATTATTGGGCATGCCTTTGCATATCTCAAATTATATTATTTTTCTTTGTAGTGGTGTGAGATACTAGCATCAAATTTTCCCCAATATGATCATGTAAATACATGATGAAAATGTATAATCAAGTCAAGAGTTCATGAAATTAAGACCACGTAATAGCCACAAGTGTGGAAACCACAATTCCCAAAACCTCACCTCTCCTTATGCACAATTCGACTTCTATTTTAAGGGGTTTCTCAATTCGAATTACTCCATCACAAAAATCATATTTAAACAGTCTATTTTTCTAAATGATTGGGTAAATGCTCCTCTTAAAGTATTACAAAGTTTATTCACATCACAAATTAGGTTCGACAATCCGGACATATGAGCCATTTTCAGAGATAATTTCCAAAATTCAGTTTTAGATGATTGGTATAAACCCATGACATCTATAACAGCCCTTTAGACACACCTAAGAAAATATGCTACCCTAAGTACTTGGGAAATCAATCAATCAAAATGGGGTTCCAATTAAGGGCACCCTCCCCCACACTTAAAACTGAACACGGTCCCCTGCGAAGGTAATAATGTAGAGAAGGGTGGGAAAAGAAGCATGAAAAGGGAGGGATAAAGAAAAATGGAGAAATTTAAAAGTGAAAATCTCTCCTAAATCATGGTACGTGTGAAAATTAGGTGGTATGAGAGAGCTCGATGAACTGAAAAATGGCTGGTGTGGAATAGATGAAACGACTGCTAGAAAAAATAACCATACAAGTGAAGCAGGAAAAAGCAGTTCCAGCAGTAGGAAAAGAAAAGCACAACACACAAGGACACCAATGTAGGAAAAAATATCACACCCTTTTCATTAAAATCATTGTTACCCTTTTGTTGATAAAAGAAATTTGGATATTTTCCATTGAAAGTGTAATACTCGCATTGACGAAATTCCATATGATACCCCGACTTGGAGTGAGAATCCTACACTATAACACACAAGAATATAAAATCACACTAGCATGCAGTCCTAAGCACACTCAAACAAACAAATAATTTGAATAGAAATTTTTTCAAAATGTCGGGTTACCTCCTGGGCAGTGCTACATTTTAAGTCTTGAGCTCGACTTAACTGGGCCTTGAGCTATCCCAATTGCATGGTGGAAAATGTTCCCACTATGTATTCCATGCTATAGTACGGTTTTAGGCACAACCCATTATCTTTAAACGTTTTTCCATCTGTGCCAACCACTTCCACTGCTCCATGGAAGAAAACAGTAATCACTGTGAAGGGTCCCGACCATCGAGACTTTAACTTTCCTAGGAAAAACTTTAGACGAGATTTAAAAAGTAATACTTTATCACCTGGCTGGAAGAATTTCCTAGAGATCATGCGGCTATGGACTGCCTTTGTCTTCTCCTTATACAATTTTGCATTCTCATAGGCCTCCCGCCTAATCTCGTCAAGCTCTGTTAATTGGAATTTTCTATTTTCCTCTGCAGCCTTGAGATTATAGTTATGGGACTTGACAGCCCAATAAGATTTATGCTCCATCTCAACCGGTAAGTGGCAGGGTTTTCCATAGAGTAATCGAAAAGGCGACATGCTCGAGGGTGTCTTGAAAGCTGTCCAGTAGGCCCATAACACATCAACCAATTTCTTGGACCAATCCTTTCTTGAGGTTCCTACCATTTTCACCAGTATTTATTTTAGATCGTGGTTTGACACCTCTACCTAACCACTAGATTTCGGGTGGTAGGGTGTCCCTTGGTTGCACTTTAATCCATACTTTAAGAGCACATTTCTCATAAGTGTGTTGTCAAAATGAGTGTCGCGGTCGCTAATCAACACCCGCGGGTTCCCAAACTGACTGAAAATATTTTTCTTGAGAAAACTGATGATGACCTGAGCCATATTATGAGTCGTTTCCACTACCTCTATCCACTTAGAAACGTAGTCAATACATACCAAAATGTACTTGTGCCCAAAGGATGGGGGAAACGGACCCATAAAGTCAATTCCCCATACATCAAAAATTTCAACTTCAAGTATCGGGTGTTACGACATCTCGGCACAACAGCCGACATTTCCCGTCCGCTGGCATCGATCACAACAGGAGACAAAATGACGTGTGTCCTTATGCATGCTCGGCCAGAAGAAACCTGATTGTAAAACCTTGGAAACTTTTTGATCTGGACCATGATGTCCTCCTTCCAGAGAAGAGTGAAAAAATTCTAAAATACTTTGAATCTCTTCCTCTGGTATGCAACGACAGATTATCCCATCGCCACATGAGCAGAAAAGCAGGGGGTCTTCCCAGAAATACCGCATTACCTCCGACAAAAACCGCTTCCTCTATTGAAATGAGAAGTCCAGGTGGACAACTCATGTTTCCAAGTAGTTTTCATGATCGGTGAACCATGACCGAGGTGGGACTCCAATGGAAAATAGCTGCTCATATGGAAAGTCTTCCTAGATCTCCCAGTCTTCTTCTCTCTCTAAGTGTAGTAGCTCCATCCAGGAGAGATGATCAACCACCACATTCTCACTGCCCTTTTTGTATTTAATTTCCAAGTCAAACTCTTGTAGAAGGAGCACCCAACGGATGAGTCATGGTTTAATGTCCTTCTTATTCAGCAAATAATTCAGCACGACATGGTCCGTGTAGACCACAACTTTTGAAAGCACCAAGTAGGAGCAGAATCTGTCAAATGCAAAAACCACAACTATCATTTCCTTCTCTGTGGTGGTATAATTCATTTGTGATTAATTTAATTCTCGGTTGGAATAATAGATCGGTCTAAAAATACGATCTAGTTTCTGTTCAAGGACTGCCCCCACAGCATAATCGCTCGTGTCGCACATAAGTTCAAACTGCTCCTCCCAATTTGGAGCGATCATGATGGGTGCAGCGACCAATTTTTCCTTCAAAATTTGGAAGGCTTCAATGCATTTATCATTAAACTCAAAAATTGCATCTTTGGATAGTAGATTGATTAAAGGATGAGCAATATTGGAAAAGTCCTGGACAAATCTTCAATAAAAACCTACATACCCCAAAAAGCTCCAAATTGCTCAAACGAATGTGGGAATGGGAAACTGGGAGATAACTTCAATTTTATCCGGATCCACCTGAATTCCTTGCATCCAGATCTAATGACCTAGCACAATTCTATGTAGTACCATAAAATGGAATTTCTCCAAATTCCAAACCAAATTTGTGTGCTCACATCGCTCAAGAACTAGCTCCAGATTCGTCAAACAAGAGGTAAATGACTTCCCGTATACAGAGAAGTCATCCATAAATACCTCTAGAATTTTATCCTCCATATCATGGAAGATGGATAGCATGCACCTCTGAAAGGTGGCTGGAGCGCTGCACATCCCGAATGACTTGCGGCGGTAGGCGAATGTTCTATACGGATAAGTAAAGGTACACTTTTCCTGATCCTCCAGAGCGATAGAAATCTGGTTATATCCCGAATAACCATATAAGAAACAATAAAATTCATGCCCTGCCAATATTTCAAACATCTGATCCATGAATGGAAGAGGGAAATGATCTTTCCTTGTGGCATCATTTAACTTCCGATAATTGATACAAACCTGCCATCCTGTAACTGTTCGGGTCGGTATGATCTCATTCTTTTCATTGGTCACTACCGGGATGTCACGCTTCTTCGGCACCACCTAGAGAGGACTCACCCACAGGCTATCAGAGATGAGGTATATAATACCAGTATCATGTAAATTGATCACCTCCTTCTTGACCACTTCTTTCATGGATGGGTTCAGTCTCTGTTGTGGTTGGAGAGATGCTTTTACCCCTTCCTCCATAAGTACCTTGTGAGTGAAGATAGTGGGGTTTATACCCTTAAGGTTAGAAACTGTCTAACCAATGGCTTGTTTTTGCCTTTGAAGGACTTTCAAAAGAGCCTCTTCTTGATATTTTGAGAGTGATGCATTCAGGATCACTAGCAATGCATGTTCCTCTCCCAAGTAACCATACTTCAACGAGGAAGGGAGAGGTTTTAACTTGAGCTGGGGAGCCTTGAGAATGGACGGTATGATAGGCTCAACCTTGACTCACTCTAAAAAATCTGGAACAATTTCCCTTTTCCAGTAATGGCCGCCTTTTCCGTCAATAAATCTTACTTCCTTCCGATTTTTTTCAAGGTGGTCATCCTCCAGAACGAATTCTTTGCTGAAAGAATAAAATTTCATATCACCCTCATCTAGGCCGAAGCACTCAACCATGGTTTTCAAAGCACAAAAATCCTCTTGCTCCATTAGTAAAACTTGTTTCACCGCTTTCAGGACGTTGTAGGAAACCTTCTTATCACGAACACAGAAGATCACCTCGCCTTGGTGCACATCAATTAACACCTTTCCTGTATCCAGAAAGGGTCTTCCAAGAATTAGGGATTCCTCTTGGCCTTCTTCCATATCAAGGATAATAAAATCTGCTGGTAGAATCAACTTCCCCACTTTAACCAATACGTCTTCCAATATCCCCCTAGGATATTTAATAGAACGATCGGCTAATTGGAGTGCTACTCAGGTTGGATTGATATCATTCAGCCCTAACTTCTTGAATACTCCAAAGGGCATTAGATTAACACTCTCCCCCAAATCACAAAGGGCTTTACCAAACTCGCAAGGTCTGATTGTATAAGAGATAGTAAAGCTTCCTGGATCTTGGAGATTAGGAGGGAGAGTATGTTGGACAACCGCCGAACATTCCTTGGTTAGGGAAATGGTGGCCAAGTCATCCATTTTCCTTTTGTTTGAAAGAATTTATTTCATGAACTTCATGTATGTGGGAATTTGACTTAATGCCTCGGCAAAGGGGATGTTGATATGAAGTTTCTGGAAAATCTCCATGAATTTGGAAAATTTCTGGTCCAGCTTCTTTTGTTTCATCCTTGCTGGAAATGTCAAGGGAGGCTCATATGCTTTGATCACTTCTTTACCCTTAGATTGTGGGACTTCCTGTTCTTTATCCTTCTCATGTCCTGGGGAAGATTCCTTAGCTGCAACTTCTCCACCTGAGGACGTGGACTGCTTTGATGTTGGGGAACCCTCACTCATAGTGACCTTTGGTGTCAGCTCCTTCCCACTGCGTAGAGTAACAACATTTGCCTTCTCCCATGGATTTTTCTCTGTGTTGCCTGGTAGTGTACCGGGCTGTCTATGGGACAGTTGATTGGAAAGCTACCCAATATAGTTCTCGAGGCTTCAGATTGACGCCTCTTAGTTTTGAAATCGTGTCTCAGTAGTTGTTATGAATTTGGACATCATTTCCTCCATCCTTGAGGGAGGTTCCTTCTGAATTTGTTGGGAAACTTATGGGGGAGGTGGTTATCTCAATGGTTGGGCAGGATGAGGGTTTTTATACCCTTGTTGCTGATATATGCCCTACTGGAATTGGTTACTCTGTTGCTACCCTGGGTACTGATTTTGGAACTGTTGTTTCTAGTAACCAGGTGGTCTTTGTGGTTGGGGCTAAGGATTTTGCTGCTACTACCCCCAGCCTGTATTTTGATTTTCCTACCACCCCTAGTTTTTTTATTGAGGGTAGCTGTTGGGTCCTCTTTTCTTCGCAACATAATTGACATCACTGGTTGAGGCTCCCACATTATCCCTTGGGCACTCGCCCATGGTATGGTTGTCACCACAATCACCACATGCTGGTGAACTGATATCTTGAACTTGAGATGAATTCTTTAGATTCAAAGTGTCAATATTCTTTGAGACGACATTGAGTTGAATCGAAAGCATGGTGGTGAAATCAATATTATGCATGCCCCTTTTCTGAGTAACTCTTTTAGAATTCCACTGAAAGCTATTGGCGGACATGTCTTCTAACAATTCAAACAACTCTTCAGGAGACTTTCTCATGATTGTCCATCCAGCAGCTGCATCTACCACAGACTTTGTGTTAGTAGTGAGACCACCATAAAAAGTCTGGACTTGCATCCATAATGGCAGTCCGTGGTGTGGGTACTTCCTAAGCATCTCCTTAAATCGTTCCCATGACTCATACAAAGATTCTGAGTCATGCTGCTGGAAATTATGAATTTCATTTCTTAAAGTGACCATCTTCAAAGGAGGGAAATATTTTGATAAAAAGGCTTGATCCAATGCCTCACATGTTAGAATGGATCGCTGAGTCAATCTCTTGATCCAGTCCTTCGCCTTGTCCCTTAATGAGAAGGGAAACAATCTAAGGCAGATGGCATCCTCTGATATGTCATGGTACCAGAAAGTGTCACAGATCTCCAAGAAGTTGGAGAGGTGAGCATTGGGGTATTCACTCGGTAAACCACCAAATTGAATGGTATTTTGAATCAACTGCATTATTTTCAGCTTGATTTCAAAATGTTGGGCCTGCACCAGTGGGCTGACTATTCTGGTGTCTGCTCCCTGAATGGAGGGTAGTCCATATTCCATAAGAGTCCAGCGCGGCGGCACCGGTTCCTAAGGTGCTTGGGTAATAAACTGCTGTTGACCTTGAGGGTAATAAGCCTACTAGTTCTGAGGTAAAAAGGGGGGTTTCTCCCGCTGAATTTATTGTCGCTGCGGTGGCTTCCCGAACCCCAGCACAAATTGAGCCGATGGCCACTGTGGGTTCCTTGGAAGGTACTCCATATAAACCCCTGGTGGATTCATATTCTGCTCTTCATCACCACCCCTTGGTGGATTCCCTTCCATAACAAATGGCTTCCCAACGGTTTGGACATCCCCTAGGGCTTCCTCCTGATGCGCCATGGGATCATCTATGTTGTGATCACCCATAAGTGTACGATGTCGCATAGAAAACATTCTTTCCATTTTGGGGTCAATCAGGTGTAACTACGATAACTCAGTAATATGGGAACAAGTGAATCGGCCACTCATATACTACAGGCTAGCACACACAGACAAAACACCCAGCATAAAAGGGAAAAAATAGTTGAAAAAGAGAAATGAGATGAAGAAAATAATTTTTAGAGAATTTTTAATTTTTATTTTCAGGAAATAATCCCAATTCAATTAACAAAAAACTACCTTCTATGATTCCCCGGAAACGACGCCAAAATTTGGTCGGTCGTTTACCTGAAAAAAATTATTTTCAGCCAAATTAAATTCTCTAACTTGTACTAGTATAGTGAGCAAGTATGAGGTCAGTCCACAGAGAAACAGAATTGGTGTTTTATGTTTCTTGAATTGACGTCACTTGGTGAAGATTCTAAATTTAAACACATTTGGTTGGTTCATTGGTATTGGCCTCAAAAGGTAACTAGTTACTAGAGCTTTTCTAATTCACTACCGATTAAACTTGAAACTGAAGATGACTTAAAACCAAATTTTTAATGAATAATAATGAAAATGTGTCGGGGCTGGGCATTCATGTGGGACATTAAAACCTTATTACCTATTGTGTTTTATTGTTCATAATAACCCACATTTCTAGGTTTCATATGTGTCAGAACTCCCTTGGTCCGGTGAGTTCCGATCAAGTTGGTAGAAATCAATTCCTTGGTCTAGAAATTGCTTTCTACTGACTCTTAGTGTAAGAACCACCCTCTAGAAATGATAGGGATATCCAATGGTCATGTATGTTCTTATCATAATTCTCCCAAAGATCCATGGAAACTCCATTCCTGGATCGATATGGATGTTTCCAGTGAAATAAAATATAGAAGTGTTGGGAGAATTAGGTGAGAGATCTTGAAAAAATACAAGAATAGAGAAAATGGTTCTAGCAAACCGACATTTTTCTCAGCCCCAACACAAGGGGGGTTTAGCTACTCATGATTGAAAGAGTAAGAAAATTACTAAAATGAATCAGAGAATTAATTACAATACAATTGAAAGAAAGAAAAAATTATAAGTACAATCATACAAGAACAAAACAAGTTCCACAGGAAAAAATATCCCTCCTTTTCCTCTAGTGTCCCTCTATCTTCTCTTTCTCTCCCTTATCCCTTGTTCTATTTTACTCCTCAAGGAATCCCAGGTAAAAAAGGGACTTTCCCTACTATCCAAAAGAAAGCATCAAAGAAAATCCTGGGTCAAGGAGTTGTTGGAAAGTGGAAAAGACAAAAGAAGAAATCTGCAGTGGTATGCACGGTTTGGGCGCACAGTTTGGTAAACCGTGCGCAAACCGTGCAAGGGATTCTGTCTTGAATATTTGAACCACACGGTTTGGGCGCACGGTGTGGTAAACCGTGTGCCAACCGTTCGAGATATTTTGTCTTGAATCTTTGAACCACACAGTTTTCTTCTAGATGGCCCACACGGTTTGGTAAACTGTGTGACAACCTTGCAGGCCTTTTTGTCAGTGAAATCTCCTCCCGCACAGTTTTCACACAGTTTGGATAAACCATGCGGCTACCATTAGGATCATCTCTGGATTTGAAATTCCTTAATTTTCCATCCTTCATGTCAAGTGGTTGATCCTAATGACTCTCTTCCAGCATAATCAGGGGGAAAAGGGTCCTTATGCCTCCAATTCTCTTATGAATCTCCATACTTTAAAGAATCAATGCTTTATCCTTTGGTGACCGAAGAACCTATCAAGATAAATTATCATTGTGAAAATCATGTAAAAAACATCCACAAAACCATTTTATAGATATTAGACCAAGTGGAAATTCCTTATGCACAACAGTGTATCAAATACCCATATAAAACTTCATATCTTTCTATGCATCGTCTTTAGCCAATAGAGTTTCAAAATTAAGAATATCTATGAAGTGGATCGAGTGAGTAGACATCGTCGTTACACCTTTTCGAAGCTCCTTGAACTCATGTGATTTATCTAACTTTGTTATACTTAGAAATAAATCATTGAATAAAAGGTCCCTAAACATTTCCCATGTGACACACTCTCATCTCCCAGCCTAGAACATAACATCCCACCAATGTCCAGCATCACCCTACAATATAAAGGTCATAAGTTTCACCATATGATCCACCAGAGTCTTTAAAAACTTCAAGATCCTCTCAATAAATAGAATAAAATCTTCAATATCCCATGGAACTCTAGTGCCCTGAAAAGATGTAGGATTCTAGAGTTAGAAGTCTCGAGTATAGTAAATCATAGTCCTATAGAATCCTCCACCTTGGACATGAACTATAATAAATAGTCCCGATTGAATGGGGTTTGTGACCTCAATCATTGGTGTTGTTAAGTGTGGTTGTATGAAATCATCCCGAGCTACCACAATTTTCATTCTAGTCAAACTTCTCTAAGGTATCATATCTATAACATAAGGAACATTAGGAACACAAAAATTCCTATCCAGTTTAAGGGATCATGCAAGGTTATCCCAGGAGTCTACCCTTAACTGAAGGTATACCTCTCCTAGCACTAACCCTGGTCTCCATCCAAGCATGTTAGTCATAGTCATCATATATATATATATATATTTACAAAACAAAATTATTAGTTCTTAAGTAATTAATTCTATTAAAGACATATTATAACAACTTAGAAATAAATATATATCGTTAGAGGATAAACTATCCTAAATAGATATCACAAATCAAGGCATTTAATTAAGGAATGATTATAAAACACAACAAAAAGTTTATATTTATATGGAATGTGAACCTATAATCGTGTTCATGATGCATAGATGCACCCAAAATCTCATAAATCACATATCAAAATCATGTGGATTACCCAAGTTGAATTTAATAAACCATAATGGAAAAACATAAATTTCCATATTTATGAAAACTTGGAGGTCCACTATATAGTTATAGCTAGACACTATCATTGTTACCCTACCCGATTCCCAACCAGCCTAACTTATATCTATACAATCCCAAATCAAGGAAAAATAAAAGAAAAGTTAGTAAACCTAGTTCTCTAATACCATTTTATAACATCCTGACCTAAACCACTGGGTCTAAGTTATGTGTTACATGACCTCATTCGCACCTCCCTATAAGAAAGAGGCTGAAAACTATCAATGGGGGTCTATGTCTGATAGTTGGGAGATTATACCCTATATATTGATTCATAGAATAATTATAAGTAAAAAATAATAAAAATAGATAGATAAACAAAGTAATCAATCTAAAATGATAATTATATACATTTTAGATAAATAAATGGGATCCCATAGTGTAAATCCAAGCAAAGTAATAAGTGTTGGTAAAATGAAAAAAATTGTGGGTCCACCATTATCTATCCCATTCCACCACCATATCTATGATTATTATCTTATAAGTTCACCACACGAACCTTTCACCTCTCTATATCCTTCATGAAATATATAAGTGCAACGAATTACCGAGTAGGGTGTGAGTAAAAGACTTAACAAGACACAACTAATGCATCCTTAACCCGGTGTGGTCAAGTAAAATAGTGTATGGAATAATAATAATGAATTCATAATAAGTATACACATAAAATACAAAACTGAGGGTTCATAGACTAACTAATATTCCATAAACCCCTCGATGTACATGCTTTATCTCCATGCTGAAAAATGTAAAGTATATTGGTAAGAGACTAAAGCTATCCTCAATATTGTTCGTGTGTCATTGAAAATCCATAAGGGACCGAGTGAGTATCATACCCAGAATCCAAAAGACATCAATTAATACTCAGAATCTAAAAGGCACCAAGTATCAATAACTTACTCAGAATTCAAAAGGCATCGGGTAATACTCAGAATTCCCAAGACATCGAGTATTGGATATCTATTCAAAATCTACAAGGCATCAAGAATAATCTAGGTTACAAGGCTATCATGGACCACCATCATCATTATTATACACCATGCACACACCCCTTAAGGAGTAATCATACCTCAATGGGAACCTTTCACGTTAACAACATACCAATCCTTAAAAGGAAATCATGACAAGGCATAGAATGATAATAACCAAATCACACATCATAAAAAATATAGCATCATTGTTTTCGATGCTTTCGCCAGGGCGCGTTCATCCGTCCGTCCACGGAGGAGGATGCGTTGCGCTCGTTGCCCCACGTTCCCGCTTTCCAAAGGCAGGCGGCATTCGCTCCTTATTCAGGGACGTCTTCTCCTTGATCGAAACGGGATGATGGGATGTCGGTTCTTCCTTCTGTGGATTCCTCCTCAGAACTTGTCACCTAGTCCGGGTCTCCCTCATAGATTTAATACGTTGTTTGTGAAACTCTTCCCAGTGCCATGTTTCCATGGACGCCGGTTAATTACACTGCTTCTATCGGGACATTCCAAAGGGTCCGGTCAGGGCAGCAACCTTCAGTCGGGGGAGTAGTCACGTTGAGGCATCAATAGCGTGTCTGGATGCTGGGGAACCCGGCATGTCTGTCTATTATCCATGGTCATAGGGATTCTCGAGGGCGTGGAAGCCCGAGGCATCCCACATCGAGCGCGGGGAATTATATGCCGTAGGCACATATCTGAGGTTTTACTCAGCTTCTCGTGTTTAACACAGGGTACGCCGCGAGTTTAACGTCCATCGGAGACGGATCAGCCTGACCAGAGCATTAGCTAGAATAGATCGGATTGAGGGATTTCCCTTGAAGGGGTGCCGATACCGGGACCAGCCCATGTGTGGCTGTGAAGAGGAGCGTACCGACATGGTCTCACCGGGATTTGACGATCCGGGAGAGAATCAGGGTGGATGATGGATGGATGAAAGAAGTGGAGGGGGGAATGGCAAGGAACCATTGCAAGGGCAATGGTGAAGTTGGGCTTGAGCCTTGAAGGGGCTTCCTACGTATCCCCGTGGCAGGGAATCAAAGTCCGCGTAGTTCGGGATGGTGCTGGTGAACCGGCATGAGGGTGGACCTTGGTCCGATGGGCATCATCAGCGAACTAACGTGAATGGGAAGGACCAGGAGGGTCCTAATGGTGATGGGCTTAGACCTCGTGGAGGTTTCCTACGTACCATGTCGTGACAAGGATCAAAGACCACGTAGTTCACAGGGGCTTCATCGGCGAACCGACGTGAAAGTGGACCTTGGTCCGATGGATGTCGTCAGCGAACCAACGTAAAGGTGGACCTTGGTCCGATACGTCAGTGAACCGACGTGAGGGTGGACCTTGGTCCGATGAGAGATGGGCTTGAACCTCAGGGAGGCTTCCTACATACCATGCCTCGGCATGGATCAAAGAACTCGTAGTTCAAAGGGTTTCATTGGTGAACCGACGTGAAAGTAGACCCGTGGGTCCACTAGTGGTGGGCTTGAACCTTGGGAAGGTTTCCTACGCACCATGCCTTGACATGGATCAAAGTCCTCGTAGTTGAAAGGATTTATGGAATACAGTTTAACATCATACGGGACGGTAGTGAACCCTGACGTGAATAATCAACGGTCGATGGGTGTCGGCGAACCGACGTAAATGAGGGACCTTGGTCCGATGGGAGATGGGCTTGAACCTATGGAAGGCTTCCTACATACCACTCCTTGACATGGATCAAATTCCCCGTAGTTCGGGAGAAAATGGGGGCTTGGCACACCGACTAGGAGACGGTTTGGGCCAATGATTGTTGGGCTTGATCCTCGGGGAGGCTTCCTACATACCATGCCTTGACATGGATCAAAGTCCCCGTAGTTCAAATTGTGGAATACAGTTTGACGTCATGTGGGACGGGGGTGAACCGACGTGAATGAGGTCGGAACGACCGGATGGTGGGTTTGAACCTCGTATAGGCTTCCTACATACTACGTATTGACATGGATCAAAGTCCTCGTAGTTCGGGTTGGTCACAACAGCTTGCCGTCGGACTGGAATTGCAGTTTAACGTCGTGTTGGACGCAGGTAGAACTCGATGTAAGTTGGATGATGGGTTGGCTTGAACCTCATGGAGGCTTCCTACGTACCACACCTTGACATGGATCAAAGACCTCGTAGTTCAAATGGGTGCGCAGTTTAATGTCATGCGGGACAAGGGGCATACAGTTTAACGTCATGCTGGACGAGGGTATGCAGTTTAACGTCATGCTGGACGAAGGTGGAACTCGACGTGAATAAACAACCGAGTGGTGGGCTTGAACCTCGTGGAGGCTTCCTACGTACCACACCTTGACATGGATCAAAGTCCTCGTAGTTTGGAATGGCGGGGGTCAGGGTCGGTGCGCACTCTAAGCCCACGTGAGTCAAGCTCGGTGTGAGAAACAAGAGGTTGCAGGGACCTGACAATCACGTCACGAAGGATGCGTCCGTGAGAAGCGAAGAGGGGCTTACGCATTAGGCGGCCCATGGTGTTGGGACTTACTCCAGGATGGAGGCCCGGAGTGCGACAAAGCGCAACGAAAGAGGGATTTGGGACCAATGATGGGAGGTGCCTCGTTCCCTATCACGCCCTCCACTGATCTTGGTAGTGGGGAAGTACGGAGATGTAGGGGTGCAGCCATATGTTGGGGAACTAGGGTCTCCCTTCTCCTGAAAACATACGCCACTCCAATAAGGAGGATATCATCCCTTGTGGATGGGTGATTCCACTCCTGTGGGGATGAGTGGCGTAAAAAATGTTTGAGCTGGGGGGACCCTTCATGAGAGGCACGAGGTCGGGTCACAGTTTAACATCATGTGTTGAGGACGTGGTGCTTGGCAGTTTAACGTCCTGCAGCTCGGACGAGGTGGGTTCACTCCACACCCCTAGGACTTACATAACCGGTACCCTCTGGTCCTTGGGGAAGGGAAGGTACCAATAAGGTCATGGTCAAGGGGGGTTGTGGAGCGAACCATTAAGGGGTCTACATTAGCGTGGCTATGCGAAGAAGCAATAGCCGTTAGCATGCCTATACGAAGAAGCATTAGGCGAAGCAATACTACGGGTGGTATTGTCCATGGGACTTTGAAATCACATCGTACAAACCTAGAGGGTCGCACGAGAAGAGGAATTTCCAAGCAAAGGAGTGTGCTTCGCGAAGCAGAGTGACTTGTCCTTAGCATGGGGCATAGGTGTGAGTGGAGGGTGCTTCGCGAAGTGGAAAAGTATTCGAGGAGCACTGCCTCGTGAAGAAGGGATGCCTCGCAAAGCAGGGTGCTGCGAAGCAATGTGCTTAATGATGCGTAGAGATCCTGCCTTAGCATAGGGATCACTAGTACAGGTTGGGTGTTTCGCGAAGCATAAACGCTCCGCAGCTGCCTGGGTTCCCTTGAGAATCCCCCTCCTTCGCGAATGCCCTTGAGCTTCGCGAAGGGAATCCCTCTCGGAAGAGGGGCTCAAAATGAGACGAAGAAAAGGCGTCTCGCGAAGTAGAAGTACCTCACGGAGCTCATGATTCCCGGGGGTGAAGGGTGCTTCGTGATTCAACATAGGATAAGCCGAAAGGTTGGATCGTCCGTACCCAGGACTCAGGGGGAGTCCAGTATTTATAGGGAAGGGGAGCCACGAAGCAGAACTCACGCGCAGCCTCAGGAGCTTCACGGCGCGCTCGCGAACGTCAAATGCGTTCGCAGAGAGTTACCGCCTCTGGAGCTTCGCGGCGGGCTCACGAACGTCGAATGCGTTCGTGGAGAGTTACTGCCTCTAGAGCTTCGCGGCGGGGTCACGAACGTCAAATGCGTTCGCGGAGAGTTACCGCCTCTGGAGCTTCGCGGCGGGCTCGCGAACGTCAACAGCGTCCGCGGAGAGTTACCACCTCTGGAGCTTCACGGCGGGATCGCGAACGTCAAATGCATTCACGGAGAGTTACCGCCTCTGGAGCTTCGCGAGACCGCACTGCTCGGGGTGCTTCGCGTTGGTGCTTCGCGTCGGTGCTTCGCGAGGCAGCGTGCCAGCCTTCTTTTTCTTCCCTTCCTTTCGTGCAATATTTTGGCACCAACAAATGCCCCCCCTCAAACTCGGAGCCGCGGAGGGTGAAGGGTCAAAGTCTGAGGGAAAATCGCCAAAATTGTCGGCGGTTCGCGATGCGGCTTCGCGAAGGGGGCCCACGGTGCTGACCGGGGCCACGGATCCGGACGCGCCGCGATGCTCCGCGTGGGTGAGGCGCGCCACGATGCTCCGGGGTTGTAAAAGTGAGGATTAGGCTGGGCCCGAAGCAGAGTGGTCGGGCGTTCCTACGTACCCCATGAGGATGGGAATCAAGCCATACGTAGTTCTGAAAGCACAGTTTAACGTCATGCGGGACAATGAGAAGCCTGACTGTGTTGGTACACATCCTGCCAAAACTACTAAGCCCACGTGAGTCGTGCTCGGTGTGGGAAACAAGAAGTAGTGGTGAGAATTTCCCGACACAGAAAGGGGCAGGTTAGGGAAAAGGGACGCTCAGTGAATACCGGACCAATGACACTAACACAATCATTTAGCGCACCTAGATGCGCGAAGAGAAAGAGCCGAGTATGATGGAATTCCACTTGAACATGAGGAAGTGGAAATGTGTGAATCATGGCACTCAAGATTCAGATCACGATGATGGCGGCGTGACGATGGAGGATAACTGTTGACCGTGGCGGAAACCTAGCATACATATCGCGTTAGGCTAGAATGGGGACAAACAAATGAGGGTTGACCATTGACCATGTTCGAAACACGGGACCATGTCACAAATGTTGTCAGATATCCGTAGGTACGTTGGCCCGAAACGATTGGAGGGCCCTTAGGTCCAGCAATCATGGAGATCCCTTAAGCCTAGTATCCATGTCATCTGAGGGTCCTTTTGGATGTGTAAGAGGATGAGTATCCAAATATCTAGCTCACGAAGCATGGTCATGGGATAAGGAGGATGTCCCTGTGAAAATCCCACACTTCGGGATCATTGTCAAAACACATCTGAATACGACAACGAGACGTATTAGATAGAGGGAGCATATTCCTTTCCCATAGAAAGATCTTAGTTTAGGGTCATAGAATTCGGACCATGGATGGGAGGAGACATAAGAGGCACATGGTGGAGTAACTCAAACACCTGGCGTGAATGGGAATAGGGGGTGTGTACGATGCGGTGAACAACCTGACGTGAATGAGGACGTAATCCCATATCACATCACACGACTCCATTAGGAGAGGTTTTTGGTCAAGGGAACGAAAGAGAAAGTTAGGTTGGGCCCATGGGGAATTGCCTGGGTGCTCCTACCTATCTCATAAGGATGCGAATGAAGGCTCACGTAGTTCTTGATAAAAAAATTACCGAAAGCGAAAGTTAGGTTGGGCCCGCGGGGAAGTGCCCGGGCGCTCCTACGTATCTCATAAGGATGAGAATCAAGCCTCACGTAGTTCTTGATGGACCTTAGGCCATAAATGGGTAAAGGGAGAAGGGGACACATGGAAACAAAACCCGACGTAAAGGAGGACCTAATCCCTACTTAACATGCGTTCTCTGGGGAAATGCTCGAGTCGAGGGACCGAACACGAAGGTTAGGCTGGGCCCGTGGGGAAGTGCCCGGGTGCTCCTACATATCTCATGAGGATGAGAATCAAGCCACACGTAGTTCTTAGAGGTGACATGGTAAGATAACAGTGCCGTGGGAAAAGGGGAGTGTGGCCGTGGCCCTTTCACTAAAAGAAGCAGAATTTGATAAATCTTGTTTGTTCTTTAAGGTGAGTGGGTTTTTTTTGTGAAGCGACAAGCCTAGAGTAGTAGGCTGTTGTGTCGCCACAAGGATAAAGCCGTGATGGGCGTTGAAAAATGTTATGGCATGTGACCAATACCCAACGTTATGTCCTCTACAACGAGGTCACCACAATGCAGTTCCATTTTTCGCCGTGCGGCCAGGACGATAATGTCATAGTTTAGGGTCGTATGATAGGACCAAGCATGCATTTTATCGTCATGCAGCGCAGACGTAGAAGAGGCGATGCTAGGCGGGGAATGTCCGCAGTGTCATGAGACACAATCGATGGAGACATGATCCCACATCACACTATACACCACTCAGAGAGGGAGACCTTAGGCCGGGGGGGGGGGGGGGGCTATATAGAGGTAAGAGGTGAAACATGAGGGAGAGACTGGCTCCCTAAATGGGATGTACCCAAAGACAGGGCGTCCGGGCGGTCTTACGTATCCCATGAGGATGGGAATAAAGCCACACGTAGTTCTGAAGGGTGCCTTTTAATGTCATGTTGTACAAGGAATAGGAGGGCTAACTCTCAGAATGGGGGTGTGCGTGGTGCAGCTATTTCAAACCCGACGTGAATGAGGACATAATCCCGCACTGCGCCACGCGGTTCCGTAGTCGGGGTCCCGATGGCAGGACCAGAGAGGCGAATTAGATGAACTCAAGATGGACCCAAAGACAGGAGGTCTGGGCATTCCTACGTATCCCATTATGATGGGAATCAAGATGAACGTAGTTCTGAGAGGATCTTAGTTTATGGTCATAGAACTTGGACCATGGGTGGTAACAACCTCCCAAGTTAGTGTAGGCGTCAACCCGATCCCTAAGCCCACGTGAGTTAAACTCGGTGTGGGAAACAAGGGGGGGAGATCCTTATTGCAATAATTGGGGCGTCCATCAGAGGGGAGTTGGTAGAGATCCCCGAAGGACACCTTTGACGCGGCTTGTTTCCCCAACATGCAGACGTGCATGGAGGAAAAGTACCAAGAGTTCTGAGACTCTACTTGGACACGATGAAGTGATGAAGGGTGTGAATTGTGTACCCGACATTTTGGGCTTAATGGATTGGCGTGGAGATAGAGGAAAACTGTTAACCATGGCGGAAACGTAGCGTCCATATCGCGTTAGCCTCAGGTGGAAACAACAAACGATCATCGACCGCTGACCATATTCGCAATGTGGGATTTTATCGATTTGTTGTCTGAAACCCTCGGGGGCGTCGGCCCGTAACAGTAGGAGAGCCCTTGGGCGTAGTATCTAGGCCGTTCTTGGGGGTCCCTCTGGGTGTGAAAGGTGATGGAAGCCCTGATGCAGGGATACACAAATCCTGGAAAGCGGGTGCGGACGTGTCCGAGTAAAGCTTGGTAGTCCAGGTAATAAACCAGAGTACTCTTCGGCACATTGGTGAACTGCCGAAAAGGGATCAACGAAATAGCTCAGGAGGGAGAGGTACATGGTGTGGCCATTACGAGACCGACGTAAATGAGGACATAATCCCACACCACACCATATAATCCTCCCATGAAGGAAGGGTAGGCAAAGGGGCCAAGATGGGATGAAGATTCCTGAGAGATGGGGCTAGACCTGAATCCTAGACATTCAGGTGGTCCTGCGTATCCCATGAGGATGGGAATCAAGTTGAACATAGTTCTCTAAATGTAGTTTAATGTCATATAGGACGAGGGGGGGTAATATACCCTCAAACAAGGGAGGTGTATGGTACGGAGAATAAACTGACGTGAACGAGAAAATAGCCTCACGCCACACCATACACTCCCATAAGAGAGGACCTGGGCCGGGGCCCGGAAAGGGCAAGGGTACTGATGGTTAGGTATTGGTCAGGAAGGCCTGACCTGCTTGCAGTTTAACGTCTGCAATGAGGACGAGGGTTGAGGACCCGAGGAGGCCAGGGGGCCTGAGGCTGGGCCTCGTAAGGGAAGGCGTACGACATGGTACATGATCCCGACGTGAATGAGGACGTAGTCCTACACCACACCGTACTCCCCGGGTAAGAGTTTGGGCAGAGGGGCCCGAGAAGGTCAAGGGGCCTAAGGTCAGGCATCAGTCAGGAAGGCCTGACGGGTCTGTAGTTTAACGTCTTACATGAGGATGGGGGTCGGGGACCCAAGAGGGCCAAGGGGCCTGAGGCTGGGCCTCGTAAGGTAAGGCGTACGACATGGTACATGATCCCGACGTGAATGAGGACGTAGTCCTACACCACATCGTACACCCCTATGGGGAATCGGGGCCGTGGGCCCGATCACTGGCACCACCCGGGGGGAAGTTTGTCACTTCGGGATGGGGCAGAACGAATCACTGCACTCGATGTTTGGGACATCTCAGGGTGGACCCAAAGATCCAGGACACTATTGACCATGTTCGAAACACAGCGTTCCTATGGTGACCCGATATGGGAGCAACAAATGAGCGTCGACCATTGACCAAATTCACAACGCGGGACTTGTATCGGCTTGTTGCTTGAAAACCATCAGGGGCGTTGGCCCGTATCGGTAGGAGATCCATTGGGCGTAGTATCCAGACCGTTCTTGGGGGTCCCTCTGGGTGTGCAAAAATGATGGAATCCCAGTCAAGGAGTGGGTGAAGCATAGCTGTATCCATCCACGAAAGAGGCAAGCATCTCCAGGGGGGATGTGCAGCTGGGTCGAGGCTTGCTCAATGTGAGTTGGGGAAAAAGTGTGCACCCTGCCATATGTCTTGACCCGAGGGGAAGATTTTGGCTTTTGGGCTGGGCCAACGGGCAAAATACTTGGGCGTTCTTACGTATCCCATTAGGATGGGAATCAAGCCATACATAGTTCTTGAAGGCCATGCAGTTTAGCATCATGCGGTGAGGACGTGGGAGGATAGAAGAACGAGAGTGGGCACATGGTGCGGCCCTTACAATCCTTGTGTGAGAGGGGTTGTATGAGCGGGGATAAGAAAGCCTACTCCCTGCTACACAAAGATCCTCCATGAAAACTATTCCCAGGGGGGGACAGTGGAAGAGAAAAGCTTGTGGCTGGGCTCAAGACGAGGCGTCTGAGCGTTCCTACATATCCCATCAAGATGGGAATTAAGCCACACGTAGTTCTTAAGATGCAGTTTAACGTCATATGGGACGAGGAGCATCTCATTTGGGGATACGTAAGGTACGACAAGCAATCCGACGTGAATGAGGACGTAGTCCCACACCATACCGTACAATCCCGCAAAAGGGTATGTCGGGGAAAACCAAGGTCCTGAGGCCGGATCGTGGTCAGGGAGACCTGAACAGCTTGCGGTTTAACATTTCGCGGTGAAGATGGGGCCGTGGTCCTGAGGAGGCCAAGGGGCCTGAGGCTGAGCCTCGGTCAGGAAGGCCTGAATGGCTTGCAGTTTAACGCCTTACAGTAAGGATGGGGGGCCTTGGGGCCCGAGGAGGCCAAGGGGACTGAGGCTGATCCTCAGTCAGGAAGGCCTGACTGGCTTGCGGTTTAACGTCTCGTAGTGAAGACGGGGGGCCGGGGGCCTGAGGAGGCCAAGGGGCCTGAGGCTGAGCCTCGGTCAGGAAGGCCTGATTGGATTGCTGTTTAACGTCTCACAGTGAAGACGGGGGGCCCGAGGAGGCCAAGGGGCCTGAGGCTGAACCTCGGCCAGGAAGGCCTGACTGGATTGCAGTTTAACGTCTTGCAGTAAGGACGGGAGGAGATCTTAGTTTAAGGTCATAGAGCTCGGACCATTTTGCAGTTTATCGTCTTGCAGGATGAAGATGCAGTTTAAGGTCGTGCAGGACCTTACAGTTTAAGGTCGTGTTGGACCATAACGTGCAGTTTAAGTTCATGTGGGACAATTTCATAGTTTATCATCTTGCAGGACGTAGATGTAGTTTAAGGTCGTGAAGAACCCTAACGTGCAGTTTAAGGTCATGCGGGACCCTAACGTGCAGTTTAAGGTCATGCGGGACCCTTTTGCCCTAGGAAAAGTGTCGCTTGAGGAACTTGGCATTGGTAGGAGGGGTCATACGCTCTCCATCTGTGGTCACCAAGGAGTATGCTCCATTGGGGTAAACCTTATGGATGATATAAGGCCCTTCCCATTTGGGTTCTAACTTGGGTGGTTTCCTACCGGGAATCATTGGCGCTCGAAGGGCCAGTACTAGGTCGCCCTGTAGAAAAGAACAGAGACGAACCTTCTTATTGAAGGCCCTCGCTATATTATCTTGATGCTTTTCCAGATTGTGCAGGGCACGAAGCCGGTTCTCGTCCAGTGCTTCTAATTTAGCTAGACGGATTTCGGCCACCTCATCTGATGTCTGGTGATCATAGACTGTAGTGCGTAACGATGGCAGCTGGATCTCAATGGGCGGGGCGGCCTCCGCTCCATACAACAGGGAATATGGGGTCACCTGGGTATAGTTGCGAGTCGTCGTTCGGTAAGCCCAGAGGGCATTGGGGAGCTTGTCTGACCAACGTTTCTTGTTCTGACCAACCATCTTCTGCAGAATGTTGGAGAGGGTTTTATTGAACGCCTTCATCTGTCCATTTTCCTGCGCGTGGTAGCGGGAGGTATGGTTTGAACGGATGTCATACTTGGCGTAAAATTTCTTTAGTTCAGCCGCTCGGAAGTTGGTGTTGTTTTCGGTGAGGATAGCGCGAGGGACCCCAAACCGGTGGATAATATTGGAGCTCACAAAGTCGACGATGGAAGGGGCCTTGACCTCCTTGAGGGGAACTGCCTCTGCCCACTTGGAGAAGAAATCTGTAGCAGTCAGGATGAACCTACACTGGTGGGCTGTTTCCGGTGGATACGGTCCCACTACATCAAGTCCCCATACCGCAAATGGCCAAGAGTACTTGGTGGGGTGGAGGGGCTCCGGCAGCCGATGCAGGAAGATGGCGTGAACTTGGCACGCATGGCATCTCTTGGAATACCCAATAAAATCGTGGATCATAGAGGTCCAGAAGTACCCCAACCTCCGGATTTGATGGGACAGCTTTGTCCCAGCTTGATGGGCGCCACAGGAACCGGCGTGAACCTCTTGCATAACTTGAGGTATCTATACTCCTTGAATACAACAGAGGAGGACACCATCGAAGCTCCGCTTATAAAGGATCTGTTCAATATTGGGGCCGCTCTGGAGGGTAAATTGCAGCACGCGGCGTCAGATTCACTCGCGCTCGGCCCGGTCGTCTGGGAGGATACCATTTTGGAGATACTCGACCAAAGGTGCCCTCCAATCGAGAGTGGCTTCATTCACTATGTCTGACGAACCCGGGACCCCTGACGTGGAGGGTCCAGCGGTGAGATGACCTACTCGCAGGCCATCATTGTCCTCTTGGGTGACGGGGGCAATGACTCTCCAGTGTGCCACATGTATGATCAAATCATCCAGCTTGGGTTCTGCGAGCGACGTGGCCAAGCCAACCAAGGCGTCTGCTTGACCGTTTTGTGACCGTGGGACATGGGTAACCTCTGGTCGAGAAGAAAACTGGGCCATTAGGCGGAGGGTGTACTCCAGCAACGGTGCAAGCTCCGGCTTCTTGACGACGTAGTCGCCATTAACCTGTTTGATTACCAGCTCAGAATCTCCCTTCACATGCAGATGGGGCACATGGATCTTAAGGGCTAACTCGAGGCTGGTGATGAGAGCCTGGTACTCTGCCTCGTTGTTCGTACAGCCTTCTGACAACAGCAACGAGTATGACAGGACGACTTGTGCCGGGGTAATGAAGACAATACCCAGACCCACTCTGTTGATCTTGGGATCGTTGAGCCTCCTACCGGTGGGGCTCCGGGAGGAACCGTCGAAATGCATTTTCCAACACAGGACAATATGATCGACTGAGAGGATTGTCTCATCAGGAAAATCCAGGTCCAGGGATTGATCCGTGGAGGTTGGATGGGAAGCTAAAAAGTCTGCCAACGCCTGTCCCTTAATGGCCTTCTGAGGTACGAACCTGATATCAAACTGCTAGAGAATCACTGCCCACCGTGCTAGTCGGACAGTCAGCATGGGGCGGTTCAGGATGTACTTCAGTGGGTCTACTCGGGAGACCAATTGCACCTCATGGTGCTGCAGGTAATGTCACAACTTCTGCACGGCGAAGACGAGCGCAAGGCAGCTCTTTTCGATAGGGGATTATCTGACCTCCGTATCGAGAAGAATGTGACTGAGATAGTAGAGACTGTTCTCAGTACCCTCGTTATTCTTCTGGCCGAGCAGCGCACCGAGGTATCTTTCCAGGGTGGTCACGTAAAGGACCAGTGGCTTTCCGGAGACGGGTGGCATCAAGACCGGAGGTTAGAGCAGATACTGCTTGATTTCCTCGAAGGTGGTCTGGCACTCCTCATCCCATTCATAGGTGGAACCCTTCTTCATGAGCCGGGAAAAGGGCTTACACTTTCCAGCCAGATTCACGATGAATCGGCGTATATAGGCTAAGTGGCCTTGGAGGCCTCGAAGCTCCCGAATGTTGCTCGGGGGAGGCATTTGGCTGATGGCCTTGATCTTCTCCGGGTCGATCTCGATACCTCGTTATCTGACAACAAAGCCCAGAAACTTCCCAGAGGTGACCCCGAAGGTTCACTTCAATGGTTTTATCCTCAGATGACGGGAACGGAGGAAACCGAGCACTTTATCCAGGTCTTTGAGATGGTCCTGGCGCTGGCATGATTTGGCTACGAGGTCATCTACGTAGAATTCCACCAATGTTCCGAGAATCGTCCTGAATATGTGGTGCATGGCCCTCTAATAAGTGGAACATGCATTTTTCAAACCGAATGGCATAACCTGGTAGAAAAAAGTACCTTGGGGAGCCCTGAAGGCAGTGGACTCCTCATCTTTGGGGGCCATCTGAATCTGGTTGTACCCGGAATACCCGTCCATGAAAGAGAGAGCTTGGAACCCGGTCGTGGCTTCAATCAATAACTCTGTCACCGGGAGTGAGAAGTCATCCTTTGGGCAGTGGAGATTAAGATCGCGGAAGTCGATGCAAACTCTGATCTACCAATTTTTCTTCCTGACTGGCACAATGTTGGCGAGCCACTTGGGGTACTGGACTTCCATCATGAAGTTGGCTTTGATAAGCTTGTCAACTTCGGCCTCAACCATAGCACCATGAGAAGGGTGCATCTTTCTGGGAGGCTTCTTAAACCCATGATGTCTTGCCGGGAGGCCCAGACGGTGAACGACTACCTAGGGATCTAGTCCTGGCATCTCGTTGTAACTCCAGGAAAACACGTCACGGTGTTGTTTGAGGAAGTCTACATACTGCTGCTGCTCCTCGGGGGACATGGATGCACTGATCAATGTGGGTTTCAGATCTGCCTCGCTACCAAGGTTTACCTGTACCAGTTCATCAACCGTGGTAGAGACGCCTTCCTCAAAGGCGGGGGGAGCATCCTCCAGGTCTTCCTCCCCACCCGTGAGGGGATTTCCCACGACGGGAGATACTTCTGGGCTATCAAAACCTGAGGGGAAGCTGGTGCCGGCTTGGGTAGCAGTGGTCATCATGTTAGGAGACTCACTCACCATTGAGACCATAGCAATGAAGGCAGTCGACCCTATCCCATCTGGCCTTCGGCCTAAGGGTCCACGTTTGATGATATCAAAGCAGTGGTGATGTGTCATCCTGAGTTGGTGAATTCCAGCCCGGCGTAAGAGACACGTATGGTGTACCGCCATTTTCATAATCTTGACATTCTGGTACCGTACAGGGGTAGGAGGTTCCAGGATCACCTGATCCTGGTTGATGTAGGAGTACGAGGTGATTTTCCACCGTTGCTTGGACATGGGATCATGCCTTCCTTGTGTACCCGAAACAACAAAACATTGCCCCATGTCGGGGGTCGTGGCTTCCAATCGGTGGATCGGGAGGACGTAGGTGTCATCCATGCTTTCCCAGGGATCACTTGTGACCGAGGCGGGTTCATCCTCACTTACTAGGATTTGCTTATCCTTACTTTTGTAATAACCTGCATCCAGATAGCGGGCCTCACAAGAAGCGAAGGGAGAAACATCTCCTTGGAGAACACCTACTCGACCATTGAGTGAGTATTTGAGGCACTGGTGATATGAATAAGGGACCTCTACATGCAGATGGAGCCATGACCTACCCATCAACGCGTTGTAGGTGGTGTCCTGAGAGACGACCATGAACTCGGTGCTGGCAATTTAGCCACTGAACTGAGTCTTTAGGTGGATCTTGCCGACTGGGGTTTGCTCGGTCCTGTCGTACCCCTGGATTCTGAGGTCAGAGGGAGTTAAATCACCTTCAGACAGACCCAACTTTTGCAACGTCTGAGTCGGAATTAGGTTGATTCTGGAACCCGTGTCAACGAGGCAGCGGCAGACTTCCACACCATTGAAGTGGCCAGTGATGTACAACGAGAGAATGTGCCCCTTTATAGGAGGGTCCTCATCTTCACCGGAGAACGAGATAACCTCCTGACATTCGGCGTTCTTAATCGTCTCAGTATGGAAGGCTTCTGCAGCTGCTACCTCCGTCTCAAACTGGAGGGGGCTCCTTAAGGCCTCGGCAAGTGCCTCGTTCATTTCAGATGACAGGCGAAGGGCCTCAAGGATAGAAAGCCTTGCCGGAATGCTGACCAGGTGCTTCAGGACATCATACTTTCGTGCCAAACGCGAACTTCTGCCTACAGGAGGTCGTTCGGCATTTGGAGGCATAACGGGTCCTGCCGGTTGAACCGGCGATCAGCTAGTACTGGGTACATCCTGCTGCCTACTAGTTGAAGCCTGGAGTGTAGTCGCCAGACTAGGATTGGACAGAGGAGGCTGGCCTGTAGCCGGGAAAGACTGACTGTGATACAAACAAGGCAGCTCTCCCTGATCTAGTAGCACAAACGGCGGTGGAGGTATAGCTGAAGGCATTAGATGGGGTTGTGCGTGCTGAGATCTATGCTGAGCCTACTGTCTGGTCTCAGTAGGATGCATGGATTGGATGAAAGTGCCCGCTGACGTACCTCGATGACCGGCACGGTTGCGATTCCGCTGACGTTGACGTCGGCTGGAAACGTTGGGGAGGTTCGCCTGGCGTTCCCCCTCGTCGGGAGTCATATAGGGCTTTACCAGCTCCACATTGTTAAACGAAGCGTACCCCTAGCTGTCGCTCGAGGAGTCATCCACCACCAGGCGGATTCTGGGAGGAATCCCCTTTTCAGGGGGCATAAAGTCACCTAGAGTGCGGGATGACGACGGCACCGGCGGAGCACGTTGCTTCTTCTTGCGTCGTCGCTGCTTGACCTTTTGGGAAGAGGTCGACTATGAAGACGATGCAGAGGTACCAGCTACTTCTTCTGAAGGTTCTGGTTGCTTTAGGCACACCCAGATGATACCATGGGAATGGATGATGGTTTTTCGAGCCATCCAGTCATCGTATTTCCGGGATCCGCGGCTGGGAACCTGCTGCCACTCGCCTTCGCTGTCGCTGCCGATCTCTGATCCTGCAAAGACACCTTCCACTTGCGCTGGCGCCGGTCCCAACTTGACTATGTTGTTTTTGACCTGGTCTTGAATCCAGTCTTTAAACACATATCATTTCTTGAGGGTGTGCCCCAGGATCTGATGATAGGTACAGTAGTTGGGGTGATCGGTGAGATTCGCCTCTGCCGGCCTTCTTCACTCGGGCAGGCGCACAATCCCTTACTCTAGAGCACTTCGGAAGTAGCCAGGGACCTGATTTTCGTTGAACGAATAAGTCTAGTGCCTTCTTTCCGGATAGGGGGCCCTGGGGGCCTGGCCTTGATGAGGGGCCGGAGGGGCCTGCCGAGGAGGCGGCGCCTGATTGTCTCGCCTGGGTGGCGGTGGCGCATTGCGTGGGGGAACCTGTCGATTCTGAGGCGGTCACTGCTGGGCAGAAGCCTGTGCTTGAGGTGGAGGACCTCTACGGGGTTGCGGGGATGGTGCCGCCGACATTAATTCCAGCTGCCTAGGGGCCTCTATTTGGGCCACCGCGGTGGGTTCAGCCCTGGCGGTCCTCCTGGATGGGATCACAGGGGGCAACAAACGTGCCTGACTAGCCTGCTGCAGAGCTTCCTCAAGACGATGAGCCTTATCTGAGAAATCTCTGAACCCTCCAGGGTAGTTCTGGGTAATCAGGGAGGGTACCAGCTCCATTTTGATGTTCCCCATGCACATCGTTAGTAATTGCTCCTGAGTCAGTGGCATATCGAGGGAATACGTAAGTCCCTTCCACCGGGCGATGAAATCCGCGACTCGCTCATCAGGCCTTTGCTTGCACTTGAAGAGGTCTGCAATACTAGTCTTCTGCGTGGTGGAGCTGAACTGGTATAGGAACTGCCGGCGGAGATCCTCCCAACCGGTCACCGATCCGATAGGGAGCTGGTTGTACCAGACGAATGATGGACCTTCTAATGTCTGTACAAAACATCGGAGCTTGGTGGCTTCTTGCTGAGCTGGGGTCCCCAGCATGGGGCCACACCTAGAAGAAAAATGAGCCAAGTGATGCGGTGGGTCCCCTGTCCTGTTGAAGGGTGAGAAAGTGGGGTTCCCAAAACCCGGGGGCACGGGCATATCATCCACCCACGCGGGATACGGCTTGCCATCCGGTGGGACCGCCACCTACCGCGTTTCCAACGCCTCGAGGTGGGCTGTGAGTGACGCTATAAGATCATCCGGGTGGGGGTCCCTGTCTTGATGGGGATCCCTAACCACAAGTGCATTTCCAGGTTCTTCAACATGGTAGATGGCTTCGGCAGCTCGTGGATCAACTGGCGGAATGACCTGCGGGGCGACTGGGGGAACCCGGACTGGATTCTTCAGATTGCCCCGTCGTTAGGGGGGGTTTGGCGAGACGTACCGCGCCCTCTTGCCGTAAGTTCCGGATTCTGCCCTGTTTGTGGCAGTAGCTTGATCAGGGTTGCCCGGGGGGCATCTCACCGGGGGAAATTGTTCCTGCCCCTGCTGCCCCGGCCTGGGATTACCATAGTCGGGTTGCCGCTCTGCAGCGCGCTCAGTCAGGAGCTCATCAACCATCCTCTTCTGCTCAGCAAGCTTCTGGTGTAATGTGGCCTTCTCGGGATCTTCGTCCGTTTTCTTTATAGAGGCAGACGGGTCAGAGTGCTTGACAGTTCTGATGTGCTTCTTAACCTTGCCGGTATTTCGACCGAGTACCAGCGACTCGGTGGGTACGGGGAGGCCTAGCAGGTTCCTCTACTGAAGGGTAACCCTCCCTGATGGGTAAAGCAGTGGTGGTACACCCTCGGGGGGTAAGTATCCATCAATTAATTCAAGCTCGTCTTCCTTGTACACTACTTCATCCATGTGGACCGCGACCCCTCTCGAGGGCATGTCCTCGATGTCGCATAACGAATCGGGCTTCCGTCGGATAGGGTCGAAGAGGAGAGCGGCATAGCGTCCCCAACCACGGACTTTCACATGGGGGGTAGCCTCCTTGACGATTCTGTGGAGTACTTTGAAACTCTAAACACATTTCCGTTGAAGGGCGCTCTGACGGCCTGGCGACTCGGGGTGCTAGGCCATAAGGAGTGCGGCTGAATCGATCAGGTGGCATTGCTCGCCGATTTCTTCGAAGTGCTCTTGACTTCTGGGGTACACCACCCATTTGTAATGAAGGAAGAAGTGTGTCTCCCATAGGGTTTGGCAAAATTACCCCACTTCTTCAGGGGTAAGAGACTCTGGTGCGCGAAAATTCAGCACCGTCGTCGGCCAGAACTTCTCCGGAAAGTAATCCGCTGCAAGAATACTCCAGAAGCTCCTGGGTTCGGACTCTGGGTCTGGCCCTCTATTGCCTTACTCGTCAACCAGGGGCGGCTGAGGGACTGGTAGCGGTACCGAGGGGGACCTCTGGGATAGTAAACTCGGCGGTGGAGAATACGGCGAACGAGATGACTGGCCGCCGAATTCCGGGTCATCCTCCGAAGAGTAAGGTGACCTGGCCACGATGTCACGATACGATGGGTTGATAGCCATAGCTTCCGGAACAGGAGTCGCGGCTACCGGCGACAGGTCATGGCGTCGCTCTACCACCGTTTACCCCCAAAATAGCTCTCCGTGATCTCTGGTATAGGTAGAGGGTGCTTCTGGTGACAATAGCGGTGATTGCGCGGTCGAGACCTGCGGAATTCCCAATATTTGTTCCTCCTGGATGTACCTGCAGAGAGAGATGGGAATCTGGTGGACCTCATATTCCGGGAGAATGAGGCTAACGCTTCTGGTTCCTGCCCCAGTCCTTGATACAGAGGAGTGGGGAGAAGGTTCCATCACTGAGTCGCATTCCGCTTCAGAGTCGGAGAAGCGGGCAGGTTTGATCTCCACCCGGGCCTTCCCAGGACTCTTCTTGTGGCGGCGACGACCCGCTCTCCTGCCCTGGGGTGGCTCTTCGGGACAGGGTTGATCTCTATCATGTAGTCTTGGGGCGACGCTGGCACTGTGGCAGAGAGGGCCCCCACTCAAGATAGCCGAGGTGCGAGGGGCACCAGGGCAAATGTCGAATGGTACATGGGGAGGACCTCCATGGACAACACCCATGTGGGCGGGGCCTCTGTTGGAATCGGAAGGAGCATGGGGAGGACCTCCATGGTCGATGCGGGCGGAGCGAGGCTGACCTTCACTCCTCGAGTTGCTGGGGCGAGGAGGACCTTCGCCGGTTGCAGAGAGGACGTAGGGAGGGCCCCCATGTTGGAGAAGGACCGGATGGATGGTACCTTCGTATCAGCGGTCGGGGGCAGGAGGATGGACTCCATACCCTATATAGTGGGCGTGGGAAAGGTTTCCGCGCCAAGCATCAATGCCGTAGGGCAGGTCTTCCTTCGGGATGGGGGTAGCACGAGGCATACCTCCATGACGAGCTTCAAAGCGGGGAAGGCCCATGCTCTGTGGAGTAGTGGTACAGGGAGGGCCTCCGTACGGGGTGACATAACCACGGGTTAGTTCGCGATGATCACCACTCGGGCCTGCAACCCGGAGAGTCAACCCAGCCTGCCCGTGGGGTGGTTGGGGTCTCGATCCTGGTTGGGTGAAGGAGTGCCCCTGCTCAGTGTATGCAGGGACTTCATGATGCACGTCAGCGGTGGCGTGGGCCACTGTATCTGTTGACGTTGACGTACCTGGGTGAACGTCCTCGGTCTGGGCCCGGCGCTGATGTCGGGTCAGACGAGATGGTGTAGGTGGTGCAGGGGCATGGCCTGCCCGCTCTTCCTGTGGAGTCGGACGGCGGCACTGATGCGGCCGGGCAGGAGCTCTTTCCTAGAGCCCTTGGGTCGGGACCCTGAGCGGGCTGAGCCGGACGGCGCCCGCCTCATCAGCGTAATGAGAGGAGTCGTCGAGGATTTCCGGGGACATGCCCTCAAAATGGTTGAACGTTGGGGTAGGGAGCAGGGGCTCCCTGCGCGTCCTGTTAGGGTGGCGTTGACGGCGGGGCCTGGAGGCCTCCAGGTCCAAGCGGGCCATATCCCGAGTTGGGATGACCCCTTCCTCCTCATACCTGCGTACTAGGTTGTTGATCACCCTTCTCTGGATGACCTCTGATGGGGAAAGGGGACGTGGGTGCCCCGTATTCCGCGATGTGGTGACCGTCGTGGCGGTAGTGGCGCCATGCGGGGTGGCTGTGGCGATGTTTCCCCTGCCCCTGCATAGGCAGGCAGGCGATGATCGTGTCTCTGTAACAGCAACCTGGTTCCCATGCCAACACGCTGCAGAACGGAGTGCCCCACGTTCTACTACCTCGACTTCCGGTGAGTTTCACGACGGGCCCGCTATTTGCTTGGCGGGACCAGGCACCGGATATATGGATCCGGTGACACGTCAATCTACTGGTACATAGAATGCTACTAATCTCCATATTGAGGAGAAGAATTTCATGTCGGGTTCACCATTTCTGTTTCCGACGCTTTCGCCGGGGAGCGTGCATCCGTCCGTCCACGGAGGAGGATGCGCTGCGCTCGTTGCCCCGCGTTCCCGCTTTCCAAAGGCGGGCGACATTCACTCCTTATTCAGGGATGTCTGCTCCTTGATCGAAATGGGATGATGGGATTTCGGTTCTTCCTTCTGTGGATTCCTCCTCAGAACTTGTCACCTTGTCCAGGTCTCCCTCATAGATTTAATACGTTGTTCATGAAACACTTCCCAGTTCCATGTTTCCATGGACGCCGGTTAATTACACTGCTTCTGTCGGGACATTCCAAAGGGTCCGGTCAGGGCAGCAACCTTCAGTCGGGGGAGTAGTCACGTTGAGGCATCAGTAGCGTGTCTGGATGCTAGGGAACCTAGCATGTCTGTCTATTATCCCTGGTCACAAGGATTCTCGAGGGCGTGGAAGCCCGAGGCATCCCACATCGAGCGCGGGGAATTATATGCCGTAGTCACATATCTGAGGTTTTCCTCAGCTTCCCGTGTTTAACACAGGGTACGCCGCGAGTTTAACGTCCAGCGGAGATGCATCATCCCGACCAGAGCATTAGCTAGAATAGATCGGATTGAGGGATTTCCCTTGAAGGGGTGCCGATACTGGGACCAGCCCATGGGTGGCTGTGAAGAGGAGCGTACCGACATGGTCTCATCGGGATATGATGATCAGGGCGAGAATCAGGGTGGATGATGGATGGATGAATGAAGTGGAGGGGGGAATGGAAAGGAACCATCGCAAGGGAAACGATGAAGTTGGGCTTGAGCCTTTAAGGGGCTTCCTATGTATCCCCGTGGCAGGGAATCAAAGTCCGCGTAGTTCGGGATGGTGCCGGTGATCCGACATTACGGTGGACCTTGGTCCGATGGGCATCATCAATGAACTGACATGAATGGGAAGGACCGGGAGGGTCCTAATGGTGATGGGCTTGGACCTCGTGGAGGCTTCCTATGTACCATGTCGTGACATGGATCAAAGACCACATAGTTCACAGGGGTTTCGTCGGCGAACCGACGTGAAAGTGGACCTTGGTCCGATGGATGTTGTCAGCGAACCAACGTAAAGGGGGACCTTGGTATGATACGTCAGCGAACCGACGCGAGGGAGGACCTTGGTCCGATGAGAGATGGGCTTGAACCTGAGGGAGGCTTCCTACGTACCATGCCTCGACATGGATCAAAGACCTCATAGTTCAAAGGGTTTCATCGGTGAACTGACGTGAAAGTAGACCCGTGGGTCCACTAGTGGTGGGCTTGAACCTTGGAAAGGTTTCCTATGTACCATGCCTTGACATGGATCAAAGTCCTCGTTGTTCAAAGGATTGATGGAATACATTTTAACGTCATGTGGGACGGTAGTGAACCCTGACGTGAATAATCGACGGGCGGTGGGTGTCGGCGAACCGAAATAAATGAGGGACCTTGGTCCGATGGGAGATGGGCTTGAACCTCTGGAAGGCTTCCTACGTACCACGCCTTGACATGGATCAAAGTCCCCATAGTTCGGGAGAAAATGGGGGCTTGGCACACCGACAAGGAGACGGTTTGGGCCAATGATTGTTGGGCTTGAACCTCGGGGAGGCTTCCTATGTACCATGCCTTGACATGGATCAAAGTCCCCGTAGTTCAAATTGTGGAATACAGTTTAACGTCATACGGGATGGGGGTGAACCGACGTGAATGAGGTTGGAATGACCGGATGGTGGGTTTGAACCTCGTAGAGGCTTCCTACATACCACGCCTTGACATGGATCAAAATCCTCGTAGTTTGGGTTGGTCACAACGGCTTGCCGTCGGACTGGAATTGCAGTTTAACATCGTGTTGGACGCAGGTAGAACTCGATGTGAGTTGGATGATGGGTGGGCTTGAACCTCATAGAGGCTTCCTACGTACCACGCCTTGACATGGATCAAAGACCTCGTAGTTCAAATGGGTGCGCAGTTTAATGTCATGCGGGACAAGGGGGATACAGTTTAACGTCATGCTAGACGAGGGTATGCAGTTTAACGTCATGCTGGACGAAGGTGGAACTCGATGTGAATAAATGACCGAGTGGTGGGATTGAACCTCGTGGAGGCTTCCTACGTACTACTCCTTGACATGGATCAATGTCCCCGTAGTTTGGAATGGCGGGGGTCAGGGTTAGTGCTCACTCTAAGCCCATGTGGGTCATGCTCGGTGTGAGAACCAAGAGGTTGCAGGGACCTGACGATCACGTCGCGAAGGATGCGTCCGTGAGAAGCGAAGAGGGGATTACGCATTAGGCGGCCCATGGTGTTGCGACTTACTCCAGGATGGAGGCCCAGAGTGCGACAAAGCGCAGCGAAAGAGGGATTTGGGACCAATGATGGGAGTTGCCTCGTTCCCTATCACGCCCTCCACTGACCTTGGTAGTGGGGAAGTACGGAGATGCAGGGGTGCAGCCATCCGTTGGGGAACTAGGGTCGCCCTTCTCCTGAGAACATATGCCACTCCAATAAGGAGGATATCATCCCTTGTGGATGGGTGATTCCACTCCTATGGGGACGAGTGGCGTAAAAAATGTTCGAACTGGGGGGACCCTTCGTGAGAGGCACGAGGTCGGGTCACAGTTTAACGTCATGTGTTGAGGACGTGGTGCTTGGCAGTTTAACGTCATGTAGCTCGGACGAGGTGGTTTCACTCCACACCCCCAGGACTTACATAACCGGTACCCTCTGGTCCTTGGGGAAGGGAAGGTACCAGTAAGGTCGTGGTCAAGGGGGGTTGTGGATCGAACCATCAAGGGGTCCACGTTAGCATGGATATGCAAAGAAGGAATAGCCGTTAGCGTTCCTATAGGAAGAAACATTAGGCGAAGCAATGCTACGGGTGGTATTGTCCATGGGACTTTGAAATCACATCGTGAAAACCTAGAGGGTCGCACGGGAAGAGGAATTTCCAAGCCAAGGAGTGTGCTTCACGAAGCAGAGTGCCTTGGCCTTAGCATGGGGAATAGGTGTGAGTGGAGGGTGCTTCACGAAGTGGAACAGTATTCGTAGAGAACTTCCTCGCGAAGAAGGGATGCCTCGCGAAGCAGGGTGCTGAGAAGCAGTGTGCTTCGCGATGCGTAGCGATCCTGCCTTAGCATAGGGATCACTAGTACAAGTTGGGTGTTTCGCGAAGCATAAACGCTCCGCGGCTGCCCGGGTTCCCTTGGGAATCCCCCTCCTTCGCGAATGCCCTTGAGCTTCACGAAGGGCATCCCTCTAGGAAGAGGGACTCAAAACGAGACAAAGCAAAGGCGTATCGCAAAGTAGAAGTACCTCGCGGAGCTCATGACTCCCGGGGGTGAAGGGTGCTTCGCGATTTGGGAGAGGAGAAGCTGAAAGGTCGGATCGTCCATCCCCGAGACTAAGGGGGAGTTCAGTATTTATAGGGAAGGGGTGCCGTGAAGCAGAACTCACGCGCCGCCTCAGGAGCTTCGCAGCGCGCTCGTGAACGTCAAATGCGTTCGCAGAGAGTTACTGCCTCTGGAGCTTCGCGGCGGGCTCGCGAACGTCAAATGCGTTCACGGAGAGTTACCGCCTCTGGAGCTTCGCGACGGGCTCACGAACATCAAATGAGTTCATGGAGAGTTACCGCCTCTGGAGCTTCACGGCGGGCTCGTGAACGTCAACGGCGTCCACGGAGAGTTACCGCCTATGGAGCTTCGCGGCAGGCTCGCGAACGTCAAATGCGTTCGCGGGGAGTTACCGCCTCTGGAGCTTCGCGAGACCGCGCTTCTCGGGGTGCTTTGCGTCGGTGCTTTGCGTCGGTGCTTCGCGAGGCAGCGCGCCAACCTTCTTTTTCATCCCTTCCTTTCGTGCAATATTTTGGCGCCAAAAATCATCATATATCAAAAATTTGAATCAAACATCATCATGGAATTTATCTATCTCAAAAATTATCATGGAAACAAAGTCATATGAAATTATTGGCTACACTCATACCCATATGTGATCACAAGTCAAACATTAACATCAATATGCCAAAAAAATAATCATACTACGGAAACATGTATAATGAGAGCCCAAGAAGGTAAGGAACTTAATACCTCAGGGGTTTCAATGTTAAAATCATGGTATTTTTGATGTCTCCTCAATATACCACATCTTAAAGAAAATAGGAACATGCTCATACAATAATGATATCTAAAATTGTTTCCAAATATTCATGTTAAAGGTTACAAAGTAAGACAAGTAAGAAGACTAAAGAGTAGAACCATTTATTACCTGAGGTCATACATTGGATAAACCCTAAGATCTATTGAAATATATTTTAGATGTGAGGATACATATTACATGGAAGAAAGTTATTACATGGAAGTAAACTATAATCGATCGCAATGATGTATGAAAACACACTACAGTGTAGTACTACTCAAGAAGTCAGCCCCCACAGTGCAAGGGTGAACACCACATCGCAAGGGTGCAGACTCGATGGTGTAGGGGGAAAGTGTTATGGTGTATAGGGGATCACTATGGAACACATGGAGATTCCTCCCGCATATCACTAGTTGGGTTTTTCTTCTATGTCATAAAGGTGTTGTCTATAGAATGGAGTTGTATCTTTAGAATTTTTATGCTCTTTGAATCCTCTCAAATGAAAAAGAAGGATGTGTATTTTAAGGGGGAATTTAGATGTTCCATATTTATGGAAAACCCCTCATAAAGGACCACCAATTTCCCCCACTTCAATTCTGAATTCATTCCACCAATTCAATTTGGTAACATACTTTTGAATACATTTACACCTAGAGACCGAAGACCCAGTTGGACCATCTGTAACTGAAATAGAGAAGCATCATATGACATAGACTAAGCTACTATTTCATAACATCCTTAAGCTGACCCTCCATAGAGATGGTTATGGAGCAATCACCACACAACCATCAATACCATGACATAGCCTCCTTCTCCTATGGCATATCCTAGAGTCCCCAACCATACTATGAATCAACCAAGTTCTTTTCAGCACATTCACCTCTATCATGGAATTTTCATATAGGCTACGATGCAACCACCCTAGTTTTTGAAGAAATCCTTCAAAAAAACTCCATAGTACTTTTTTATCTTCTTAAATCCCTTTATCCTTAACAAAAAACATAGACCAACATGAAAAAATGAGATGAACTATAATTTTATTAAATAACACGAATTTCAGGGATTTACACAAATCCAAAACACTATATCCAGAAATCACTAAAAAAGGATAGAAACACCTTAAGTGATTGTGATCATAAAAACAAATTATAGGTTCAATAATATCACCCTTTTTAATGATCTTAAACACTCATATAAGATTAATAATAAAATAATATAGGATAAGAAAGAGAAAAATAAGGGATAAGAATAAGGAATTCCCAAGAATGTGACTAGTTTCACATGTACCTTTCCTATCCAGTTCACATCCACCAAAATTAGCATCATAAAAACTTGAAAGATTTAATTAGATTCCTTTAAAATAGAATAAACTGTAATTTTTATAATGTTTTAAGAAATAATTTTTTAGGATATTTTAAAATAAATTCATTAGGATTAGATTGAAAATGAGTAAAATGAAAAATACTAAACATAATTTCTAGCTAGGTCATATTAAGGTAAAGAAGACTCTCAATAATACTTCTATAAAATAGTTTTTGAACTGAATTTATCCAATATTAGATTATAAGAAAATACTCATAGGTGTATTAATTTCTTTAACATGATCCATACAAAAAACATTTCATAAGTTCATTAGTGTGTTTTCTTTGGCTAATAAAAGTTCTATATTCATTTTGAGAGATTTTAAAACCATGAAATAGTTGTGACATGCCCATAAAAATAATTTAAATCATTCTCTCATAATATTTTAAAATTATTTACAAAGATATTCATTTTTTGATCCAAAAATTACATCATTGAAATAGATTTGGATGATTACAAGATCATTTAAAACATATTTTATAAAAAATATTAATACAATTTCTCCATTTTAAAATTAGTTTATAACATTTTGTACTCGAGAAACCCAAAGATAGTAGTTATATTACATTATTGATATAGAGTACAAGAGTTCCCATGAGATCTAATAACATAATAGTCTTGTAATATTATATAAATACATATATTAAATTTTAAAACATAAGATAAAATATAAAAACATTGTGAAAATATTATTACCCCTTCCATCATATCCCTAAAAATTATACTAAGTCCTCCTCTATGATTCTTTGGGAAGGAATAAAAAATAAGGGTGATTTCATATGATCAATAAAGAGCTAAATACAATAGAATATTACATTACATAAACATGGAATAAGTGATATGGTAAGAATAAATGAACAAAATTAGGCCATAATAAACTAAAATTGAGGGAATGTTATATCTATGAATGTAAATTAAAACATGGATAATAATAATCATTGATCTCATACTGATGGAGTGAATAATTACAAACCACAATACTTGTTGTGAAGTCCTTATGAAAAGAAATTATACTACCATGGGAAGATTTATACATAAAAACCTACCTATTTTATATCATGATACATGTCAATGCATCAAGGGGATATATAATTTTTGGCCCTAGACATCACCTACTTATGTCCAATGCATTCCCCATAAGAGTCATCCAGATCTTTCAAACCATTACACGAGGAACATCTTATTGAATAAAACATGGTTATACATATAATGAGAAATATGGAAATCAAATATTTCCCCTATTTAAAAGAAAAACATGGATGTCTAGGATAACACCCCTTAATCAACATATATTCTCTAGGGTATCATAAAAGTAACAATAAGTACCCTCATAAAATAAATATATAGGTGATGGTACTTAAATAATGGAATGTGAATATTCTAAAGCATATCCCCCAGGAGTATCTATCCTGGTGTGTGGTCTTAAGCCCACTCACTGTTCACCAGGGTGAAGATTGATTCAATGCTCAACTAACCATTTTTTAGGGTGATTAACCCTAGGTTTATCGGTGCCAAAACCAAATACACTTTCCAGTATCCAAATAGGGATTATTGTTTTAGGAAATTACACACACTATTACTTTACCAAAACATAGGATGGTTTTTCTACCAAAGAAAATATTGAGTTTTACAATATTTTTGGAAATTTTTGAATAAGACAAAGGGGAAAAAATATAGACTTGTATATCCCCTTAATTTATTAATTAATATGGAAAAAATTATTATATGTAAATTTATTCACTTAAAAAATAAAAATTGTTGGTTAATATAACATGAATCCCAAAGAATGAAAATTTTGATGGAAAATCCCTCATATGGATTGTGTAGGAATTAAATAAAAACCCCTTAAAGGAGAGGGATTAAATTTTTTATTTAAACTACATGACTAAAGTAATTTCATGATAAAACATATCAAATAGGCTATATGTACACCACATAAGAAAGTTAGTTTCATAACACCAAACATGTCCCAAATAGATGAATTTGAGACAAAAGACCCTTATGTCTTGTACCGACTTCAAAAAACATAATTTAACCACCTATATAAAAAATATAGCTATCTTAATCACTAATTATTCATATAAATTTTCAATATACTCTTTATAAATATTCGTTCTCTATATGAATTCTTCCTACTTTCCACATCTGTTGTTTATATTTTTCATAGTTTGTACTAGTTTCATAATAGCAATGTCCATGTTTATTTTTCTTTAAAAGTTCAAAAATACTAGATAATTAAAGTTAATATTATGGTTGATTTATAATTATTTATGATGTTTCAAACCCCTTTCCTGAGTTTTTTATTCTTTATTCCTGAATATGAAATCGATAACAAGAATGTTTCAGTGATTCTTGATGATCAAAGTGTGTTTTCTTAATTATTGAATTAAATATTGATATAAAATCCCCATAACAAAAGAATCATTATTTACACATTTATATAATATTATACTAGTAATTATTTTCCCATATTCATTCATGGTATAAATTTATAGTATTGTTCAATTAGGTGGTTAAATCTACCTAAACAAGAACATACCCAGATTTAATGAATTGTTTTGAGGTTGTTTTGTTATAATATTATTATAATAGAAAAATAATGATTTTATTAAGTGTTTATTAGTGTGATACATTATAATTATATTGAATTAGAATAATAATTAATGTATATAAAAATATTACACACTTTTAGGAAAAGGTTAACCTCTTAATACATTAATTTCAAATGGTTAAATTAAAGATGACAAATTATTGTTCATATAATTAATAGATTATATAATTTGTCATACCATAATATTAATAATTTCATTAATACACTATTTATCCTTTAATACCATCTTGATATCTATCATTGTAAGGTGGTGAATGAAAAATAAACTAGTTGCATCGTAGAGGTGGTAATCCGCCCAATGCATGAATAATAGTTTTGTTTTTACTAATGGAATGGGTATATGGATACAAAATTATAATAAAATTAATATAGTAACATTAATGTATATTATTTATACTAATATCAGTATTTGTTGTGGTTTTAATAAAATTTAAAGAAAATAATTAACAATAAAAACTAAGTAGTTGGTAATACTCACACTAGAGACTTTAATTTTCCTTGGAAGTCTCCCTATATATGAAGGAATTATTCAAAATAATTGTGATTAGAATATTTTTAATGTTTAATATGGTTCTTTTAGGAGAAAATATGTATATTTTAAAGAGTAAATTCGAAGGGTAAGTGATTCTTGAAGTGGTGGAGATGTTACCCTTTTATAAGTGAGGAGAATGGTATTTACAAGAGTAACCCTTATATTTTCAATAATGTATGGTTACTATTGAAGTATAAAAGGCAAAAAATGTAAAAAAGATAGGAAAACGATTGTGGTTTGAAACAAACTTAAACAAATCATTTTTAAGACAAATTTTAGTATTTTAGGATCTTTTTAACAATTTAACTTTTACCATAATTTACCATTACCGCAATAATTAATTTCAAACCATAGTAATTAATTTTAATGATAAAAATTAATATTGAATGTTCTATCAAATTTTATACATATAATTTCAAATTTTAAAATCATTTTATCAAATAAAATATCTAATTGTGTGTAAAGTTAATTTTAAAATATATAGGCTTAATTATGTAAAATCATTTTTAAGTGAGATAATGTTTTTAATATTTAAGGTTATATATAAGATAAAATTATATTGGATACAAATTTCTTTGACATAATTTGATTTATTGTAAAACAAATAAAGGTAATGAGGCTTTCAAGGTAATCCAAAAACGAGTCTGCATTGAAAATAATGGATTCAACGAAAAGACTGAAAGAAATTTTTATAATAAATTAGCAGTTTAAGTGGTTTCAGAAATGTTGGAAGTAGGACATATCAGTTAAAATAATAATTTAATGTTCATATTGTAATTCCTTACATTCATATTTATTTAATTAATAGATTTTATACAATTATTGATGATTATTATATAATTATAAATTCATACAAATTAAAAATTTTGTGAAAACTGTATTTTTGACTAAAAACAATATATTTCAAAAAACAAACTCAAAAATTCACAATTAGTTAATATTGATGTGATGAATTAAAAAATTAATTTAACTTGGTGTATTTCAAATTCTAAAATTTAAATTTTAAATAAATTCTTCAATAAAGGCTCTTTAGAGTGTAATAGTCTAGGATATGGTGTTTACCTACTAGATTAGTGACTTGGGTATTTCATTCTCACCATTTAAATAATTTTATCATCAAAATTGGGGTATATATCAGCTACTAAAAATGTGGATACTCCATCCATATAGAATATTTAGGATCCTAGGTCTTCTCTTCTAGTTTTTTATTTCTAAAAATTACTTTCACCAATTGAGTTGTTCGATTCCTCCATACTTTCTCTCTAGTGTCAATAATATGGATAAAATATTCATTATAAGACAAATTAGCCTCCAAATATATTCCATCATATGTGAGAACATTAATTGTATTCAACATTTATTTTCTTAGTAATAACACATGGAATATTTCATATACTTTATAAAGTTTGGGAAATATATCCAATCAGTCAGCTACAATCCTAATTCTTTTTAGTATTTCAAAAAGTTCAATTTACCAAGGAATTAACTCCCCCGTATTACCAAACCTTATAACTACCTTTCATGGTCATACCTTTAATAATACATGATCCCCAACATAAAATCCCATGTATTTCCTTTTATTATCAGTATAAATCTTTTGTCTACCTAAGAGTTCTTTAATATGATCTTGAATAATCCATACTTTAATAATTGTATCCTTCAAATGATCTAGGCTAACTAGATTTCTTTCTCCAACTTCTTCCCTACATGTGGGAGTATGAATCCTCTTTCTATACAATGCTTTATATGGTTCCATCTAAATGATCGAATGGAAGCTATTATTTTATGAAAATTCTCTCAAAGGTAGATCTTAATCCCACATACTATGGAAGTCAAGAGAACATGATATCAACATGTCTTCTAAGTTATGGATAGTCCTTTTGACCTCTCGTCAGTTTCAAGATGATAGGAAATGATTTAATATATATCAAAGTCAAGATACATTTAAATACTCTTTTATAATTTCTATGTGAATCGAGGGTCAAAATATTTTAAAATTTATAGATGTTCCACATAAAGACTTATTATTTCATTTATATATAGATGGGAGAGGAACTAAAGGGGTCGATCTTCTCTTATCAGTAACAAATGAGAATACTTGGTAAGGTGATCCATGATGAAATATATATCATCATTATTCCTTGTATTATTTAGGAATCTAGTTAAAAAGTCCATTATGACATTGCCCAACTTCCATACAGGTATATAAAGAGGTTTCATGACTCCCTTAGGATGCTTTCTTTCATCTATTACCTACTGGCATGCTAAGAATATTTACACATAGTCTGAAATTTCCCACTTCATACCATACCACCCGAAATGTTCTCTTAAATCCCTATACATCATTGTGCTACTAGGGAGTATAGTGAAATTTGAGCTATATGCTTCATCTATAAGTTACCTCTTAAGTTATAGTATGTATGGAACACAAAACCTCTTCCTAAAATTCAACACACCTTATTTATAGATGAAGTCCACAAATTTCTCATCATTAACTAATTTAATATTACTTTATATGTTCTCATCATCATGCTAAGAATTTTCTATCATTTCTAGTAAGGATGGTTAATAATTTATTGAAAGAGGAAATATGGATCCCCTTTCCTAAAAATCATTGTATCCATCTTTACTATATCTATATATATAGGTTCATTATTAGTACTCATCATAGAAAAAATCTATATTCCCTCCCACTCAAGGAATTATCCATCTTGTTTTATATCCTAGGGTGGTAGTATATTGATCCATCATAGTCCTTGAGTATTTCCAACAATATTCTTCTCTTAATATTGAGATCAATATGAGAGAATATATACTTAAAAAACTCATGATTAGTATATATATCACATCTTTCGCCATAGATTTAGTGTATCCATATTTTGAAACAAAATATTATAGATTCCAACTAAATTTAATGAGTTGGATTGTTTTGTTCACACATTTTAAAATTCCTTTATGCATAGGTAATCACTCTATCATTCTGCATTAGGACGCATCCAAGTACTTTCTTCAATTTATCAATATATATTACAATTCCTTACTTACCTTATGAAAGAGTTAATACTAGTGCATTAATAATTCTATTATTTATCTCATAAAAACATCCTCACATTCCCTTAACCATGTAAATTTAATCCATTTGCATGTTAACATGGTTAATGAGTTGGAAAACCATGAAAAATCAGGAACAAATGGCCAATAGTAAACTGATAAGCCCAGTAAACTTTGGATCACATTTATGTTCATATGGGTAGGAAATTTTTTAACTACCTTTATCTTTCAAGGTTTAATATATATTCCTTCCTTGGAGACAATATGTCCAACAAAAGAAACTTCAATGACCCAAAATTCACACTTACTATACTTTCTATATAATTCAATTTTTTGAGGGTATTCATAATTATTTATAGATAACTCTCATGCTCTTAAAAGATCTTTAGTATATCAATATATCATAAACTTATACCACAAAAAAATTATCATGATAATAATTGAGAACTTTATTCATCTATTCTATAATATAGAAGGTATATTAGTCAATCCAAAAGTCATTATTATAAACTTATAATGTTCATACCTTGTTTGAAATGACATCTTCATTATATCATCCTTCTTCACACATTTCTGATGATAACCAGAGAAAATATCGATCTTTGAAATGTATTTTAATCCTTCAAATTGATCTAATAATCCACAAATTTGTGGTAAATGATACTTATTATTTATAGTAATGGAATTGATTTCCCCATAATTGATTCATAGCCTTATAGACCCAAAGTTATTTTTCAAGAATAAAGTCAAGGATCCCCATAGTGAAATTCTATGGAATATAAATCCTATATCACTAAACTTCTATAACTATTTCTTAAAATTCAAGAACTCTACACATTACATTATATAAGGGGTTTTAGATATAATTCTTTCATTAGGAATGAGTTCAATGGATAACTCAACTTCATGCTCTGGTGGATGGATAATAAATTCTTCTGAAAAAAAGATAAATAATTTTTTGTACCATGGGTACATATTATATTCTTAAAATATATTTCATATAGATAAATAATTATTCATATTATCATATAATAATAATTTCATTAAGGAGATCTACTAGGGAAGGAACTTGAACTGATTTTCATGATGAATTTTCCCCTTTAATGACAATAGATTCCACCTTAGGATCAAAAATCAAAATCTAATTCCCTTGGAAATAAATTATTGAAATACAATTTTAAATCTAATATATATCAAGGATTATATAAAATTCTAGCATAGGTATGACAACTAGGTTAGAACATAGGGTATGCATCATAATTAGAACTGCCTAACACATATTTATTGAAATATGACAACCACTCAATATCTTAACTTACAATTTCCTTACTAGGATTGTAGGAAAATATCTAATGTTTTTGGAAAACATGTAAGATTTAAAATAGTGTGAAGATCTAGAATCAAATAAAATATTAGCTAAATTTGAGGTTGTGATCAAATAACCTACGACCATGTCATTAGGAACATTGAATTTATAAATGGTAATTGTAAAATCTTATCCTTTCTCCCTTGGAAGTTTCTAAGTGAATTTCCCTTGACATTTTGGGAATTGGTTTGTATAATTTCCATTCTACCTATAATTATATAATTTTAAATCAACAACTTATACTTTTCCCTTTCATTTGGGATCTTTATGGAATTTTTCTCCACACTTATAACAAACTTTGGTTACCTTATTGTAAGCCCCATGGTTTTTCTTCCTACAGTTATCACATGTGGGAAATCCCACCCTTCCTTTCCCCCCCTTTCCATATTGTTCTTGACATGATTCTAAGAAGACCTATTATTCACCTAATTTCCCTTGATTACATACATATTGGAGAAATACTTATCTATATTAATGGTATTTGAGACTGCATCCCCATATGATGAAAACATTTGAAAGACCAATGCCTTTAAAGGCTCGAATTTAACCCATAAAAGGAACGATCAATATTTCTTTTTGGACTATATATATAGTCAATAACAACTATAGTTAGCCTTGAAATGTTATCATCATACTAAAAAATATTTTTTCCTCCTTTTGTCTAAGATTTAGGAATTTACTTTTTATTTTTACTCTTTTCTCATTAAGAAATTATTTTTCATAAAATAACTCATTTAAAGTTCCTCATTCCATGAACTTGGTATTATCTTCCTCTTTAGAGTTTTGAATTAGTTAACACCATTGGTATGTATCTACCTTTAGATGATAGACATTCATGATGACCTCTTCTTTTTCAATACATCATAAAGCAAGAAATATGTTCTCTAAGGAATTGATCTATTGTTCAACAACTAATTGATTAATATTTCTAATTAATGTTGGGGGTTACTTTCGTATGAATAAATAAAACATAGTTACACCTTATTATGGATAAATAGGTCACTTTATGTGGGAGATATTATTTATCATAACATGGATCAACTGACCTAATATGGTTATGAAATAATTAGATTCAACTGTATATTTATTAACTTGTTCAAGGGGAATATCCCTAAATTATCTATTGGTGTTGATACAACTCCCATTCCTCTCATTAGTCACCATATTTCTACAATGGAATACACATAATTAGATCATGATATTGAATTGTAAATTATAATTCATATTATGTTTTCAATTTTATCCCAAAAAATCATGAGGGTTTTTTCATATTACTTGTGTTATGTCACTTGGTTCATCTAAATCTACTCCCCAAGGTTTCTACTAAACTTTTTTTGATACCAACTATAACACCATGGACTCCAAAAAATCCACATCTAGTAGTTATATTACATTATTTGTGGAAAATAAAAGAGTTCCCACATGTTTTAATAACTTATTAGTCTTATATGAGTAAATACTTACATACATTACATTTTAAAACATAATATAAACCATGAAAACATTGAGGGAAATTTATTATCCCATCCATAATATCCCTAAAATTTACTCATTTTCATCCTCAAGGTTTCTTAGGGAAAAGGAAAAAAATAAGGGTGAGCTCAGATTGTTAATAAAGATTTGAATACGATAGAAGCTTATATATCATAAACATGGTATAAGTTATATTACAATAATAAATGAAAAATATGATTCCATAATCAACTGAACATGATGGAATTATATATCAATGACAATAAATGAGAGAATGGATCATAATAACCATTGATCTCATATCGATGGAATGCATAATGGTGAGAATCAAAACTTGTTGTCAATTTCTTATGTTAAGACACTATCCTATCATGGGAATAGGTATACACCAAAACCCACCCTATTTTTTCTCATGATACCTATCGATGCATCAATGAGAAATATAATTATAGACCCCACCCATTTCCAGATTAATTCCAATGCATTCCCTATAAGTGTAATCAAGGCCTTTTATACGATGCATTAATTAAGCTCTTACTAAATAAAATATGGATATATGTATAATTAGAAATACAAAAATAAAATACTTCCCCATTAAATATAATAATGTGTATTCCTAGGATAACATCCCTTAATCAATTTAGAATTTATGTGGTATCATTAAAGTAACTTAATGTACCTTCATCAATGAAATGTAGGGTCGAGGGTATTTACAATGTGCTGAGTTATCAATGGGATATAGTAATTTGGATCAATTGTTTTAATTAGTAGGAGACCAAGGAAATGGTAGGAAAAATCCTTTACCATATTTTATTAAGAGAATGTGAATATTCCAAATCATATCCCTTAAGAGTGTCTCTCCAAGTGCCCGGTCTTAACCCCACTCACTATGCATCAGGGTGATGATTGAATCATTGTTCAACCAACCCTTATCGAGGTGTTTACCCCTAGGTTAATCTATTACACATCCACATACACTTTTTAGTATCCAGACATGGATTTATTTTCTATTAAATTACACACACTTTAAATTTAAAAAATCTTATGGTGGTTTTGCACTATGGAAAAGCCTGAGTTTTATAATAGTTTGGGTAACTCTTGAATTAAAAAATATGAGAGAGTGATAAAAATATAGACATGAAAATCAAATAAATTTTTTGAGTAATATGACACAAATTATTCCATGTTAATTCATACACCACACAAAAGAAAATATGTGGTGAATATAACATGGATCCCAGAGAATGGAAATTGAGATGAAATAAACCCATATATGGCTTGGGTAGAAATTCAATCAAACCACATTGAAGGAGAGGGATTAAAATTGACCATTAGATTTCATAAAAAATTAATTTCATGATAAAAATATCAAATAGGTCATATATACATCACATAAAGGAAGTTAGGTGTGTAATACCAAACATTTCTCAAAGAGAGTAATTTTAGATGAAAGAATCTTACCATTAGTCCTGACATTAATTAATATACATTAAAATCATGTATCAAAAACATATATCTATTAATAACTTAACTTATAGCCTTAATCATGCCTATTTTAATTTATAATCTTCATAAATAGTCATTCTGTACATGAAATCTTTTGATTTTCCACATCATGTGTTTATAGTTTGATCGTTTGTACTAGTTTCATAATATTAGTATATATGTTTATTATTATTTCAAATTATATAATTAATAGATTATTAAAATTACTATTATGTATTATTTATAATTATTTTTGATCTTTAAAACTCATTTTATGACTTTTGTATTCTTTCACCTTGAAGATAAAACTGATAACATGTAAGTTTTAGGGATTCTTGATGATCAAAATGTGTTTTCATAATTAATGAATTAAATATTGATATTAAATCATCATATAAAAGAATTATTATTTACAAATTTATATCATATTATAAAATAAATTATTTCCCCATAGTCATTCATGTTGTGCATTCATAGGATTGATCAATTAGGTGGTTAAACTAACCCAAAAATGAACATACCCTTATTTTATGAATTATTATAAGGTAGTTTGGTTGTAATATCATTATAATAGATGAAAAAAAGAAAATATTTAGTTTTTATTAGTGTGATATATCTGAAGTGGGAGGAGTTTAAATAAGAATCAATGTATGTGAAAACATTACACAGTTAGAATAAAGGTTTATCTACTTAGTATGCATATTTTAAATGGTCAAATTAACGATGTTCATTTTTTGAACATATAATTCCTAGGTTATCTAATTTATCAAAAAAACCATAATTATATCATAAAAATTGTATTTTTTTTTACTTTAATACCAACCTCATATCTGTACTTTTAAAGTGGTGAAGGAAAACAAAAAAGGTTGTGTTGTGATGGTGTTAGTCCGAACAACACACAGACAACTATTTTTTCTTAATGGATGAGGTATATGAATAAATAATGATGATGAAATAAAATTAGTAACATTAAATTATTTAAATGACACAAATATTATTATAGTGTTTTGGTAATAATAAATTTTAAAGAAGATAATTTAGAAGAAAAACTAATTAGTTAATAATCCTCATGTCGGAGACTTGAATTTTACTTGGAAATAAAGGCCTTATCATAACTATTAGAAACCGTAATATTTTGAACATGGAAAGGTTTATAGAAGGATCAAATTGTCAGAGTTTCATGTGTAATTTCAAAGGATAGATGATCCATGAAGTGGTGGATATGCTACCATTTTGTAAGTAAGGAGAAGGGTAGTTTGGAGAGTAACCCTTATATTTTCAACAATGGAAGGATAATATTCAATTATAAAAGGATTAAAAATATATAAAACAATAGATTAAAATTATATTTGGTATAATCTCACCTAAAACACCCCTTTTTTATGAAACTCTAAGTGTTTTAGGAATTTTTTTAGCTTTTTAACTTTTACCCTGATTTACCTTTACCCTAGTAACTAACTTCTAACCATAGAAATAATATTTAATGACAAAGATTAAGATTAAACTTTTTACCTAATTTGAGACATATAATTTAAAATTTAAAAATAATTTTATCAAATAAAATATATAAATGTCGGTAAAGTTATTTTAAAAATAAATACACTTAATCACGTAAAACTGTTTTTTTAGAAATAACGTTTTTAATATTTAAATTTATATATAATATGAAATTATCCAGGATACCGGTTTTAATTTCATAAATTGATTAATTATTAAAAAATAAATGTTATTAAGATTTCAAGGTAATAAAAATCCAAATATCCCTTGAAAATACTTGATTTAATGAAAATATTCAAAACAATTTTTATAATAAAGTACCATTTTAATTTGCAATAAATATATTGGACATAAGATCTATATGTTCAAATAATATTTTAAAATTCGTATTTTTATTCTTTATATTCATAATTTTTTACTTAAAAGTTTTTATAAACTTATATTTCATTCTTATATAATGATAAAGTCATACAAATTATAACTTTTGAGAAAACAATTTTTTTGACTAAAAATCGACATTTTTAGAAAAAATTAAGAAATTACTACGAAGTTGATTTTTATATAATGAATTAAAAAATTAATTTTACCTGGTCAATTTAAAATTATAAAATATATATTTTAAATAAATTCTTGAATAAAGGCTCTTTAGAGTCTGATTTACCATGATATAATGTTTACCTACTGTTGTAGGGTCTCAGGTATTATAAATTTGATAAAAGAAAATTGGTAAACCTTTCATGTCAAGCCTTAGGGGCCTATTTTGAACTATATAAATATTTTCTTAACTTTAATTTTTTTTTAAAATTTATGATCTTCAAAACTATGTGGTTTTCCAATAAAAACATTTTCAAAAATAAACCCATTTATAAAAGTGATTTTAACATCCATTTTAAAATGTTAGAAATTAAGATGGATGAGAGATGAAAACAAGATTATGTTTGATTATAGACAAGTAAAGAGTGTCAACATTTCACCATAATCATTGTCTTTTTATTTATTAAATCAATTTTTATGAGTCTATATTTTTTATGTGTGATTTTACATTTCTCATTTAATTTATTTATAAAAACATATTTCATACCAATAATGAGATGATCATTAGATATTTTAACAAGAGTCAATTATTATTTTGGAATTAGTTTAGCTCTTCTTACATAAAATCCCATTTATCATCATTAATAACATCATCAAGGGTTTTAGGTTTTCAAGAATAGATAAAATAAAAATTCTCAACATCTTTAAATATAGAAATCCTAGTATGAGATCCAACTTGAAAATCATTGATAATATTTTCCAAGGGATGGTATTTTTATTTTTTAATAGATTTTGGTAATGTACTATAATGAGATTAATCTTCAATAGGGTTTTTAGAGAATATGGATCATTCAATGTTAAAATATCAAGGTTATACACATCTTATAATTAAAAATAAGGTTTAGGAATATTTTTATTAAATTTGATATGAATGGATTCATAAAATGTTTTAGATCTTTTATTGAAAAATATATAGGATTTACTCAAGTTTGAGTACCCAATAATGATTCATTCATCTTATTTTGGATCAAATTCCACTAAGTTTTGTTTTTAATTTTAAGAATATAAAATTTACATAAAAACACTTGAAAAATCCATCTTTTAGAATTTTATTTTTCCAAAGTTCATAAGGCCTTGTTTTGAGAAAGGGTCAAAGGATAATAGATACTATGATATAACAAAAGGTATTAAATTCCTCATACTATATGTATTGAGGGTTTTTTAAATAATTCAAGAGGAATCATGATATTTCTTTAAGATTTTTATTCCTCCTTTCAACTACCCCACTTTATTGAGGTGTTATAAGAGTGGAAAAGGTATGATTATAACCTCGTGAAGAATAAAGTTCATAAAACAATTTATTATTAACCTCTCTCCCATGATCACTTTTAATGGAAATTATTTTGTACCCTTTTTTATTTTTTATCTTCATTGTGAAAATTAAGAATAATTTATATGCCTTATTTTTTGTTCCAATAAAAATACCCAAGTGAATCGTTTAGAATCATTAAAAATCAAAAACATGTATGATTTTCATCCAATAATTTAGAATTGAGTTAGTCTAAAAAATATCAAGGTGATTACTATTAATATATTTTTTGATACTTATTGTTTAGGTTTAAAAATAGTTCGGTGTTGCTTACCAAGTTTGAAAGGTTCAAAAATAATATTCTATTTGAAATGTAATTTTGGTAAATATAGTACTAGTTGATGTTGTTTGGGATTAACAAGTGTGTGTGATATACTATAAAAGGTGTTTATAAAAAATCCAAGACTCACTGTCTTGAATAATAAAACATTTAAAATTTTGAGAAGAAATATATTTTTAATTTATAATATTAAAATTTTAAAAATGAAAAGTTATAAATAAATTTTTTTTCTTTGAGATTAAATTATTTGAAAAAAATAATTTTCAATAGAGATTTTAAAACTATTTTTTTATAATTTAATAATGAATATAAAATTATCTTTTAAACCATTAATGAATAAAACATATTCTATTTTCATTGAATTGTGAAAACTGATTGTATGTATAACAATGATTTTACTTATTGAATTGTTACTAAAAGTCACATATCCTCCATTGAGTTTTTTAAATTGATTATATTTGGAGGGTTCTATAAACGTGTTTCCAAATAATCCACTATCCATGTACCATATTTGTTTTTGATATTTACAGTTTTCCTAAAAAATTAAGAAATTATGATTTTTGGTACTCAGATATTGGGTCCATATATGTTATCTAAGAGGAACTTTGGTACCCAAATTTGTTCTAAGTATGATTTTTGAGATGATATATTTTATGAAAGATTAATAATTTTTAGTATAACATATAAAACACTTTTTTAATTACATTCCTGAATTAAATTCCTTGTTTTACTCTAATAATTTCAAAACCTATTTGCGAAATAATTTTTGTAAAATTAATATTTTTAAAAGAACTTTTATTATTAAAAAAACAAAAAACAATTTTTTTTATAGGTCATTGAGAACTAAAAAATTTATTTAATGTTTCTTTTCATTGGGTGAATTTTTTGAGAAGCTTTTTTATATCATTGATATTGAATTTTAACTCATGCACATTTGGTTGATCATTATACTTTGTTGATAATTCATCTTTTTTTATTGATAGTTGATCATTTTATTTAAGAAATTGATTATAATTATTTTTATTCTCTTTTTACATTGAATTTAGTTCACAAAAAACATTATTTAAGTTTATCAAAAGAATATTTTACATATTTTTAGCTTAGGTGATTGGAAGAAGGAGAGGTAAAAGATAAATTTGAGGAGGAAAAAGAAGAGGGTTTTGAGTTTACTTCATTACTAACCATGACTTCATCCATGAGACACTTGGATATTTCATCGCTTGACTTAATTAAGGAGATAGAATCATTTCTTTCACTATAGTATGAAACATTGAAGGATTTAATGCTTTTATTAATCATCTCTTTATTCTTATTTTTGATCAAGAGGAATTCCAACCTTATGTGACACTTTTTTTGAATTCGAAGTATGTCACTTGTTATTCACATTGATAATCCCCCTTTTTGGAATGCTAGTAGGATTTATTTAGATTGAATGTTATGTTCATATTCTTGGATAGATGATCTATTTCATCACCTTCGTAAGAGTGTTCATTAATTACTTCGAAGGTGATCAAAATTTTCTCCTTGATTTATTTGGATTCTGTTTTAATCTATCTCTCCACTGGGATGTCATAGGTCATGAAAGATCTGATTAGATCCTCATGAAAGATTTTATTTATATCCTTTATTCTTGTATCCACATCACCTTGGGTTCAAAAAAGTTAAGTGAAAACCCAAAGGATATTTTTTCACAGAAGTTTCTATAGAAAAGTCATCACTAAGAGACTTTCAACCTTAAAAAATGTTAGTAAAACATATAAATATCTTAGTAATAGATTGATTTGGATTCATAAACAACATTTTTAAATATTTTTCTAAACATGTCAATCCAAGTATCTTTAACTTTATTTATTACTTCATGAGTTACTTTTATCAATTTATAGATTTGATGAGGGGGGTTACAATTAAAAATGATATTAAAATAATTATGATCTAAACCACAATATTAAGTATTCAGAGCTTGATTATTAAGTTCAAAAGTAGATATGTTATTGGGATTACATTTTTCCATTAATTATTCAGAAGGTGTAAATCCATGCATAATTTTTTTCAGATAGGATATTCTATACTACCAAGAAAATGGGACATGATAGTTTTCTAATAACTATAGTCCAAACCATTAAAAAAGTTTCTTAACCCATAGAATGTCCTTAAAGACCACCAAGAGTGTTTGAAAAAAAAATCATTTTAAAATGAACAATCTTTGAAATAAGTTAAGATTTTGAAAATTAAAACTAATTTCTAAAAACAAGTATATTTTTAGAAAACATAATTATTCCCATTGATAACAAATTTGGGTTGGACAAAGAATGGTAAGAGGGAGACATGAAATTATTTTAAAATAAATTTAAAAATTATGCTATAAAATAAATGAGTTTATCTTGAAATCATTTAATTTAAGAATAAAACAATCAAAGTAAAGTGAGAATAGTGTAAATTAAAACATTAATTATATTGGAAAATAAATTATTGAATTTCAAAGGAAACACTTTGATAAATATTTTTAAAAATACCTCAAGAATAATCCCATATATCCCCACTCTTCAATAAATCCTGATAGGGTTACATTACTCACTTCGTTTTAATAGAAACCAAGAACTATAAAAGAATAAGGAAACCCTTGGTTATAATGTAAACCATGAAAAAAAAAGAAAACCCTCAGTTTGAATGAAAATAAAGAACCAAGAACCCTAAATTTAATAGAGGTAATAAGATAAAGAATAAGATTAATAAGATATAGGTTTTTTTACCAACCCTTTACAAAGAACTCAATTATCTCTTTGGAGGTTTTAGAATAAAAATTAAGGATTAATAGAGAGATAAATAATAGAATAGTAAGATCATTTATGAAATTAAAATAGGGGGAAATTTTCTCAAAGAGAAAGAGGAAAATACAAAATGGATTGAAGTCATTGAAGCAGATATTTCCTTTGATGAATTGGAATATCTTGTATAATCCTTACAAAAGAACTTCTTGGAAGGATTCATAATCATGTAGTTGTTATTGAGGTTTATTGTTAAGATCCAAAACTCCCTAGGTCTCAAATTTTATCCATAATAGGAGAGAGGATCCCCTTGGGTTGATCTAAGGCTTTAAAAATTGAGTCAAGGATTTTAAGACTAGAATTTAAAGCAAGTTGATTGATCTATATTTCTAAAATGTCTTGAAACATGATGTAATAATAAATTATTTCTTGTTTTGACCTCAAAATGTCAAAAACCATACTCATAATATTATTTTATAGGTTATTTTTCAAAGGAAGGCTCTATGGAATCTAGTTCCTCTATGGTCTCTTCCATTACTATGGTGGGATACCTCATGTAGCACAGGTAGCCACTCAAAACACTATAGCTAGTGAAACAACATGGTACAATTCAACTAATTGTTTCAAATAGCTAATTTCCTAGATCAACACTCTCACTACTGCAGGTCTAGTCACCAAATCCAACTACAAATAAATGCCAGATGATATGGTATATGCCATAGTGAAGACCAAATTCATAAAATTGAAAAAATATCTTAGGATAGATTCATCACTAAGTATGATTTATTCATTAGGATAAATTCTAAACACTATAACAAAGAAACACTCCAAAATAAAGGCTATGAACACCTCAAGTAATTTTGATCATAAAAAGTGAATATAGGTTCAATATAATAAAAAATATGCATAAAAAATCTGAAAATGTATTCTAGAAGGAATAAATTATATTAAAATCTTTAAAAACCTCTCCCTTCCAAAATTAAAATAATAAAGTTATTTATTTGGACTATTAAATTTGAATTTATGTTTAAAAATATCATTAAAACCCTTACAAGTTTAAATAAAAATTAATTTAACATCCTACTTGGAAGTATGTTCATAAATTGTATCATAAACATTTGAAAGATCTTACATAGTTTGATCATAGTATTTTAAAAAAAAATTATATCTCTTTTGTGTTTTGGTCACATATTCATCTATTTCTTAAAATAATGGTGCATTATCTTCATCATCCTAAGAATAAGGATACACAATTTATAAATAAAAATTCATAAAAAATATATAATTACCTTAACCATGAATCATGACTCGTTATAAGTATTTTTCTTATATAAACTAGTTGTTTTCATCTATCAACACTTTTTGTAGAAGTTTATGAAGAAGGATCTTCACAATCACTCAAAGTGTACGTTACCTTGAAAACCTTATTTCCTCTCCATTTCGAAGATCTTATAGAATATCTATATTTTCTCTTTCAACTCAATAGTATTTATTTATGGAATACAAGAAACAAAAATCCAATAGTATTTATATTTTCTCTTTAACTTATAAAAATATTTCCTAATATTTTATAGTTTCTTACACTCATATAAAATAACATTTAATGAATCCTTCTTCTCATATCTCCTCTCAAACTTCATGTGACACCTCATACATGCACTCTAGGATCTGGTGTTATATATATATTCTTTATAAACTAGATTTGATACCAACTAAAGTGACCGAAACATACCTACCCATAATTACAATATCAATAAAAAATATTAATTCACTTATATACCCATGAAAATTTATGTTTAAATATTTAATGAATTAAAAAATATTAACAAAAAAACTATTATATTTCCCATAAAATAGTACTAAACCAAGGAAAACTTAATTTACAATAATCCTTAAACATATCCCAAATAATTATACACACACATCAACATCAATATATTTCATATATAAAACTATACTTCATAACCTGAGCATATGGAAACATAAAAAGAGAGAGATCAAATGCTCAGAAAGGGGTAGTGTACAACAGAAGTAATCTTGGAATAAATAAGGCATACATAACATGGAAATAATAAATAATAATAAAATCATATAAGTGAAAACATGAACATGTAATATATCCATGGATAACATAACAATGTAAATAATAACATGTACAATAATAACTAATTTCATAGTGATGAAATGCATAATGCTAGACATAATAAACATTCCATCATGGTCTTGTGCCAAGGTATTATACATAAACAAGTAAGGTTTACACTAAAAACCCAATCTATTTTGTCTCATGATACCTACCAATTCATCGAGAGGCTATATAATTCCAGGACTCACACGTCACTAATTAATTCCAATGAATTCATCATATAAAGGAATGGATAAATAATAAAATACATAACCAACATGCTTTAGTAATAAATAAACATCCATATTGAAATAAAAAGTATATAAAAATTTAACATTTTCTTAGTCAATAAATAGAATAAATTTCTTAGTAAGAACCCTTACAACTAAAATCATAGAGTATTGGGTAAAAGGTTAAGTTGGTACTAGAAAACCCAATATAGAAATAGTGGATGTGATATAGAATATATCTATGAAATTAAATAATATGGACATTGAGGAGATAAATAAAGTTAAGAGATATACAACGAGTGAAAGAGAACATAACCCTTAAAAGAAGGTGCAACATAAACTACATATTCATAAGATAATTTTGAAGGAAATACATGATTCATAACACAAAAGTGATAGATCTTTTATAGATTGAGAAAAAAGTCTGATAAATTATAAAAAATAATTTTCTTAAAGATTCAATAACATTATTTTAAAAAAAATGTTTTAAGTCACATTAATAAATCCACTTCAAGGGTTGAATAGAGAAAAATAAAAACCAGGATTTAAAAATAATTCCAAATATTTAAAACTTAAAAATAAATGAAGTTAAAAATATGAAATATGGAATTTATGATAAATATATATATAAGTGAAATGATATCCATTTATTTGATTTTCTGAAGAAATACCCTTTATTTTTAAAATGAAAAATTCACAAAATAAAGATAATATGATTTTATTTTAAAAACTCTGGAAGCATGAATAGTATGATTTATTAAGATAAATGATTACAAAATCTTGAAGAAGGATACCATGCAAGAAATGTTAAATATGCGATTCATTTCACACTTTTGTAAAGAAAGTCAAAATGGCCTGTGCAAAAAATGTCAAAAATGTTATTTTTTTATTTTTTATTTAAGGAGAGTAAAGGATTGTATAAAATTACCTTAAACAGTATTTTAAGTATATATAAATACATTCTTGATATAATAAAATGAATATAGTCATGAAAAAAAAGATTCCCAGCCGTAAAGAAGAGATGACATCGAGTTCATAACAAGCAACTGTTTGATTGAATTGTGAAACAGATGGAGGTGAAATGTCAAGAAGGCTTGTAACCCCTAGAAAATAAATATTCAATATAATATTATAAAATAATATAGTGGAAGAAACCAAACATATAATGATGAAGTTGAATAATAAATTTCATAACTTAATGAAAGTAAATTAACAACAATCCTTACAACTTTAATAATATAGGAATTGAAGGAAATGGAATAAAAAGATCTTAAATGAAAGTGAATATCCAAAGAAAAAATGATTTAATATATAAGAAATAAATAGGGTGGTGTTTACTTAATATAAAACATAATTGGTGTATAATAAGAAACAAGTCTCAAGGAATTGAAATTGATGTAAAAAAAGATTACCTAAAGCGCTAAATCACTTGTGTGTGTGCCTAACCTCATGAATAAAAAAATTAAGTTTATTATATACTTTATTCATAAACTCTTTCATGTATATTTAATTTTTAAGGTCTATTTATTATCATATGTCATTAATTTATTGTGAAGTTTTTTCTCTCATCAACCACTTGGGGTTGTTTGTTCTATTCCTTCAAAAATGCTTCGATACATCATGGTCAAAGTAGTTATAAAATAGTTTAATAATCTCTATAATTATATAAATATATTTTCTTTATCATTACCTTAGAAAAAAATTTATTCATTTCAATAGGTCATAATAAAAATGATTAAATGTAACTAAAGTGTCTTGGTTTTCACATTTTAGGTGGTTAAATTTATAATGACAATTTATTGTAAAGATTATTAATATAATGTCTAATTTATATTTAAAAAACCTTAATAATGTCATAAATATAATATTTATTCATTAATCATACTTTTATAAGAATCCATATAAGGTCATGATGAAAAATAAAATATGTTGTTTATATAGGCGGTAGCCCGACCATAACACGAACATTGTTTTTATTTTCTAATGAATGGGAGGAAGGTAGATAATGGATATTCAATCATCACAATAAAATTTAAATATAATAATGATACTATAATTAATATATTATCATTGGTATAATATATTTGGATGAGGTGTAAGGAGAAATAAACTTGAAATGGATCTTTTAAAACAATTACATATTCCTTTGATATCCTCCCTCAGTCTACTCCTTATGTCTTATTAGATTGGTATTTTGGTAAGAGAGATATCCCAAGAAATGTTAAATATGTTTGTGGAGTAATATTTGTTGATATTTGTTGATATATTAATCTTTAAGTGTGATGAGAAGTTGGAGTGGAGAATGGGTCCTTTTATAGGTGAGATAAGTGACATTTTTGTCAATATTAATTTATTAATGTAAAATTATGTGTATTATTCAAGGAAAGTGGATCAAAAATAAATAATTATATAGGGAAGTATAATATATGTTAAATATATTCCTTATCCAACCCTTAATATATGAGGTTTTAGGATATTTTGTGACTTGGCCTCTTGATTTAACATTCTACCTTATTTAAACATTCACCAGGGTGACTAATCATTACCTTGGTAACTTATTTTTATAACTAAAAATGAATTTGAACTTACTAACTAATTTTAACATGATGATTCCAGATATACAATAATTTTTTTATTCAACTTCTAAAGGTTATAATATTAATTTTAATATAATAACACATAACGTGGAAACAAACCATAAAGAACTATATTTTTAAGAAAAAGTGAATTTATTCTTTTTTCCTTTAGAAATAAAAAAATAATAATTAAATGAGTTTTAATTAATTTTTAATATTTTATTTCAATAAATTTTCATTAATTCATTATAAAAATGTGACCAATTTATTTTATTAAGATAAAAAATACAACATATTTAGAAAAAAAAATCATCAAAAAAAATTTCTTTTTAATACTAAATGATTTTAACCACATACCATTAATTATTTATCTTTTAACTATAAAATTTATTTAATTAATTGGTATTGGGACACATAAAATTATTATTTAAAACAATATTAATAATTTTTAAAATAAATAATTTTGACTGTCTTTTTCTTAATTGATGATTTACCTTACTAGTAATTCTCTTAATGATATTTCCCATTTTATTCCCATAATGTATTAATGTGTATCTTACATTGTAAAATATACCGTAGTTTATTTTATCCTTTTATTGTATTTTATATAATATATTCAACATAGTATTTATTTAAAGGATAAAACTTACTAAAATCTTGTGGTGTTATATCCTACCCCCTTAAATAAATTTCATCCTCACAATTTTAATTTTTATCACTAATAAAAATAGATTTTTTTTTCTTAATATAGTCATTGTTTTCAAATAAAGGATTATGTAAGTCCCTCAAGAATGATTATTATTGACTTTGGGGTTTTGAATATTGCACAATCATTATTATCAGGTTCACCATTCTGTTTCACACCAATTAGTTATTGGTTGGTTTCTAATGGGGTTTATTCATGGAACAAAAAATTTCCAATGGTTCTCACATCTGTGATAACTCAAGGAACTAATTTCCAAAGACATACACTCATTGGGTAACTTAGAAAATGATACTTAAGAACTCTCGTTGGTCAAGATGACGAGAGGTTGAGCTCATCACACCCTTTTAGGTGGAATTATTGCCTATTCTGAGGCTCTCTTATATATTTAAGATATGTTTGTTAATCCTCTGTTAATTCCAAAGCATGATATGGGTAACTCTTGAATTAAAAATAAATTTTTAATAAGAATATATTTGGAATCATGTGTATATATCCAATGTTCTCTATCAACATAGGGATCTGTATGTATCTAAGGTTCTCCATCAATGGTACTTGCAGACTAGAGATCCTTATGTTGTTTATTATTACGATGATGGTTTTAAGCCACACAATAGGGAAATATTGGAGTTTATTATCATCCAGAGAGGCAGGAATTGATTTGATGTTGGGATCAGACCCATAAGATGAGATTACTTTGTATTCTTGTGAAATGACTCATAACCGACATAGTTCAGTTTCACTTAATGGGACACATCATACCTTTTAAGGTCATGTGATAAGGATCAAACCATGAAGTTTAAATTCATGTGGAAAAGATAACTAGGAAGAAGGTTCCTAACCAAGGAAGGAATGGAGCATGCATTTAAGTGTACCAAAGAACCTAGAATAGATATTTTCAACCAAGTGGGGTATGATTTTATCAGTAATATGGCCTAATAAGGATGGTGGTGAAAGAAGCTCGAAAGGAATATGACTCTCAAATTTGGATGCATCCCTACTAGAGATATGGGCTAGAGAACATTATGGTGAATTTGTGCATTGGGTTTGGACCTCAGGGAGGATTCCTATATATCCTAGTTGGTTAGGAATAAAATACCTTGTATTTTAGATTAGTTGGGGTTTACACCTTTGTAGGAGGCCCAATGTTTCTTGATTCATCGGGAATATGGCCCTTTAAATATTTGTAGCATGGTTTTGGGGATTAGACCTTAGAGGAGGCATTTGTTTATAGAACCATGAGGAAATTTGTAATGCCTCGACCCCAGTTACCCAGAGTCGGTGTATTATTACATAACATTGGCATGATACAAGGAATCATGTCCCAAAAGACCGATCAGTTTAGTCACCTTAGAAGTACAAGACACATTCATAAGTTTTACATTGAATCATGAAATAAAAACATCAAAAAAAATTTGTACCCTTTTGAACACACTTATATCCTTAGTGTATCCCTACAGGTCAACCATAAAATACTTCTCTACATCCTGGGAAAAATAAAACATATAAAGGGGTGAGCTCAGATGCTCAGTAAGGATAACAATATAGCGGAAACATTCATAAATAAGCATAAAAATTTAAGGAAATGTATAAGACTAAAACAAAAGCCTTTTAAACTTAAACTTCATCATGATATGGAAAAGATAAAATCAAATAATTCCATTAAATTATTCACATGGATATTCTACTAGTTGAATAATCACATGCAATATCAATAGCCACTTTCATAATGATGGAATGCATAATGCAAGACTTCATAACCACATAGTCAAGGCATTGTTCCAAGACTAAAAATAATATTTTGTCAAGGCATTGTTCCAAGAAACTATTTTTTTCTCATGAGAACTACCGATGCATCTAGAAGCTATAGCAGGCTTCACCCATTACTTACTAAGTCCAATGCATTCTTTATATGAAAAGGTTTAAACATAACATAAAAATTCGATTAAAACTAGCATACGAAATGTAAATACTTTATCCATAAACCATGAATGGTAAAAAAATAACACATCCACTGTCAAACATATCACAAAACCTTCAATACAATATGGAATATTTGTATCATAATAAATCAACTTCAAACAAGTTTAAAATCCATCAAAGGATGTTGACATAGATGAAATCAAAACTTTTTGAGGGAAATATATCTTTCTATTTTGAAATAATTTAAAATTAATATAATTATAAAATAAAACATTTATTTTGAAAATATTCTTATAAGATTGTATGGGAAGCTTCGATGATGTTATAATGGTGGAAAATAGCCACACTTGCCGTATAAGTTAAAAAAACAATATTACCTTAATTTTGTTGAAAAGGTCATAAAGTACCTTATTTGGAAAACGACAGAAAGATTCCTTTCAAAACATAAAAAGTCAAATAAGGGTATAAATTAATTTTAAACCATTGTATAATAAATAGTATTTTTTTTGAAATACACTTATTAAGAAAACACGGATGTGGATGATAAAGAGGTCCTAGTAGATACTTATGTAAAAACAACCTCAGATAATAAAGAGATTTTGAAATTAACCCTTACGTTTTACTTTTCCTTGGTTGAGGGTACATTAACCTCCTGTATAATAGTTAAATAATTGTTATTAAATTATAAAAAAACTGTATACATAAATATTATATCATATATGATCCTCTAATATTGCTTTGTTAATAATATTTTTGTAATATCATCGTTTCGGGTGTTAACTGATACGTTTTCCATTATATGCTCGGTTATGTAAGCCATGTTTGTTATGGATAAGATTTATTTTATTCATATTCAGAATTATTTTAAGTTCTTAAAAATTATTTTTAATCATAAAATAAAAATTATTCTTGAATGATTATGATGGGGAATGAATCTCATCATGTTCGTGGAGACGGTAATCCGTACGTACGCACGAGTGACAATATCATTATATTGATGGTAAAATCATATGTAATTGGATGGTATATAATATATATAAAGAATCAATAACATGTTATATTTATTATTTACATCAGTTATACTCATTGTTATATCCATGCAAATAATGAAGGGTTGAATAACAAACTACACCACGACGTGGAGATGGTAAGCCGTACGTACGCACGTATGGTGACTTTGTCATTCATATGAAGGATAGAATAATGAATATGGTTGTACCATATTTATAATAACATCAAAATATATAGAATATACTGGAGTTATTATTTTATAATGGAAACAAAAAAGAAAGAGGAAGTGGAAGAAGAAAAGAACTTAAAAGAGGTGATGAAATATTTACCTCTTCTTCAGGTTCTTCCTATTGATTTGATCAAAAGGGCTCCTTAGGTTGGCTTTATGACCAAATGAAGGCCTCTAGGATGAAGGGAGGAAATTTGGGAGGAAATTTGGGAAGGGTTTGGGTGACCCAAATGGCTTAGGAGGTGTGAAATTAAGAGAATGGAAAGTACCCTTTTATATGAGAGGTGAGGGTCACTTTAGGAAAAGCTTGAAATATTATTTTATAATAAATTCGTTTTCATTTTATAATGGCTCCAAAAGGATTTATTTCTAGGATAAGGTAGGTATGGGATAAAAACCTCTCAACCAATAGGTTTTAGACAGGTTTAGGTCACTATATCAACCTTATCTTTTAGATTTAACTCTTAGTTAAATAGTTTGATATTTACCACGTCTCTTTGTATTTTTATATTATATAGTTAATAAACATACTATAAACTTCAAGGAAAACCCCAAGTGGTTAATTATTAATATATATAACCTTATATAAGTCCTTTTTCTAAATATTATATTTTTAGGAATATTATATCAATTGATAATATAGTATTTGTTTTAAAAACTCAATTATGTCCATTTTGATACTATTTAGTATTTGGTTTTTGCGAAAATTATAACAGCATGATTAATTCGAAAAAAATATATTTAATCAACCCTAACATGTCATATTAACCTATAAAATTAATTTAATTCATCAAAAGTCTCAAATTACATTTATTTGGATATTTATAATATCGATTATTTTAATATTTCATTAATAAGGTAATTATTGCATCTTCATTGTGTCATAAATAAATTAAATTATTTAATGTATAAAAATTATAAATAAAATAAAATTATGTAGGAAATATTTTTATCTTTATAAATAATATTTATATTCTAATTTATCTTATGTATAACCCTATATTAAAAATGTTTTATTTATTAAACTTTGAATTTAACTCTTTTAACTATTCTTTAAATAAAATAATAATAAATGTCCTAATCTAATCCAAGTGGAACAAATAGGATCATATATTATTCCTAAGGTCTTATTTTGTCGAATTATACTTATACAATAGAATTAGTGCATGTGTTATGGTAATTATGATATCATTTTTACCCTTAATTACCCGATTTACTTTTAACCGTGGTAAATAAAAGTCAACTGTTACTATTCACAAAAAAATTATTTTCATCTTATTGAAACACATTTTACATACTGATATTAACTATGTCTCTCGATTTTTTGAAATTCAACTCACATAAGCAGTAAAATTATGTTTAATGCAAATTTTCAAATGGCCGTAGGAGGTGGGTAAAAGACGGTAAAAAGTTCAATAAAATTTTTATATATCTAAACTTATTATAAAATGAATCCAACTAATTAAATTGAACTTATATAGGTATTATGTATCTATTTTTAGCTAAAATAAATTTAAATAAAATAAATAATTATTAAAATAAAAAGTCGGTTTTAACTAATAAAGTAGTTTTTTTCACTATTCATCATAATTGAACATTTTCAGAAAAATACCAAAAAATCACCCTAAGATAAGTTCGATATTACAAATTCAAAAATGAAGTCCATTTTGAAAAATAAAATTTATAAAATTTCAAAAATTGGGTATTACTATTCATAATGGCTAGTTTGACTGGTCGTTGTGTGTTAGAATATCAAAGTAGGTTACAATGCAAGCTATTGCATTATTCAAAGGGAAATGTACCATGGAAGCTTGGGGTGTTACATTCTTCACTCCTTTAAATAATTTCATCCCCAAAATTTATATAATACTGTCACGACCCGCCTTCACCAAAAGGAGGGAAGAGTCAGCGGATTGCCAGGCCCTTCCTTCTTTAAGTTGAAGGAGAGATAATGACCCCCGAAACCCGCCTTCAATAGGTCCCGGAGTGGCGACTAGCACCAAGGGTATAGAAAATTTTCGCAAATGGAAGGCATTACCCTTTTTTTTATTATTTAGGATCGGGAAAAAGGACAAGTCGACCTCCCAAAAAGGAAAAGAGACAAGTTTATATAAATGAACCCAAATAAAGTCCCCATGCATGTTTAAACAGTTTACAACAAGGTACAAGTACAAAAGAAAAAGAAAGATCTCAAGTACATTACCAAAAGAAAACAAAAGGTACGACAACAGCGACAACTCCAACTGTCCGACTAATAGGGTCCCGCGCAGCCCTGGTAGTCCTCCTGGAAACCTGAAAGTAAACGTAGGGTGAGCATACAAGTACACTCAGTGGGGATAACCAAGACTCTCGTGCACAAGTGGGGGAAACGTACTAAAGTCCCGTGAGAAAAGAGTGAACCAAACAACTAACAAGGCAAACTATCCATCCCAGGCCTCACCAAGGCTCACTCCCCAAATAACGCAAGTCAAGTAATATATATAATAAGAGCACATCGATGTTTGGGTACCCCGCGCCACTTCCCCACTGGTTATTGAGACATCTTACGCATCGGACCAATCCCGCCATTCTCACCGCAGTCCCACTGCCACACCCGCCCGCACACACCTGGGCCACCACCACACGCAGTCCCACTGCCAAATCCCACCCGCACACACCTGGGCCACAACCACACGCAGTCCCACTGCCAAATCCCGCCCGCACACACCTGGGCCTCAACTGTCACAAGTAACCATGCCTGCAAACACCTAGGCCAGAACAACCACCGCTACGCCCGAAGACACCTGGGCTAAAGGATCCACTGCCACGCCCGAAAACACCTGGGCCTCATCCCGAAGACACTTGGGAAACCACCTGCCGCACACACCTGGCCAACCACCACAACACCCTGCCCGATGGTTCTTGGGCTAATAATGGACTTCAGGCCATCACAGCCTGCCCGAAGGTACTTGGGCTATCCGGGAAAGGGAGCAGAAAAGGAGCTAATAACCAGCCACTAAGTATAGTGTTGGGAAAAACACCCTTCCCCCATAAATGGGGGTGTTCGGCACTAAGTGCTCAACTTGGGTGGGGCGCGAATAAGAAACAAAAAGCTACAAGTATAGATTTAGGTAACAAACACTCACCCAAAACTTAGGTTTTCCTAGCCAACCTACAGAACACAATACCACAACGTCCGAGTCACAATTCACGACCCTTGCCCACAAAACCATTTGTCCCATTCTTGTTTCACGTTCAGTCAAAATGTTCAATTAATTTTAAGCACTACTGGGCAACTACCATAAGCATAACCAAGGAAAACGTCAAAGCATAGATTAACCAAAACACTCACACCCGGTTCTGCCAACAGAGGATCTCTCCCCAATTTGTGATAAAAACTCACAACCACTGAAACCATGCCAACAGGAGATCCCATCCCCCAAATTCACACAGCCACCGAGAGTATAAAAAGAACAGGGGATCCCATCCCCTCCCACATTTCCAGCAAACGGCCCGAAGGGAAAACAACCACTAACCACTACCAACACAAGTCAGGGATTTTCAGATTTAAACGATTTAACACACTCCATGGTTTCAAATTCCGTGTGTTCTAACCGGGAGTTATCACAGAAGGGCCGATCCTGGTGCTTTCAATTATTCAGCCGGGTATACGTGGTTAACCAATTTCACAGCAGGAGTTCACAATTTCAGCAACCCATTTAAAACATCATGAGGGGATTCAAGTGCACACACACGACCACCAACGGCCTCAATTTTCAGAAAACATAAACCAATACAACAAAAGGGATGATCACAAGATAAAGCATAACAACGATCACAACCCCTTCCCCTTCTTCCTTTAGAACTTCGTTTATTATCTTCATTAGGGTTTGGTTCAACCAATTCCATAGGAACAAAAGTAACGCCCACCCCGCATGATACACAAAAGTGAGAGACGAGAGAAATTCACTACTTGTTGATAGATGATCGACGTTTAGGCCGGGGGCGCGGAACTTTACGGATAACGACGTGGCGGTCCCGATGCACCAGAAGAGCCACGATCGAAGAAGGGGGAAAACCACGGCCTAACCCTTAATTATAAGAGCTGGGGACGGTTGAGATGAAACACAAAACCACGGAAGACGAGGGAGTCGTGGGTTGACCACGTGGCTTGACTCATCATTAATGGCACTGGGTGGTTTTAACCGACCCATGAATTAATAAAGCATTTAATTAAAACCTTTGTGCGCGTTTCGGATTCCCAAGACATTTTTAACAAGGCAGAATAGGGTTTAAAACCCTATTTGGGAAAAAGGAACGTTACTGGAATAACTTGGCAAGGTCGGCCGACGTCGGCCGGTCTCACCGATCGGTGTCACCGATCGGTCGCACCGATAGGTGTCACCGATCGGTCGCACCGATTGGTCTCACCGATCGGTCACACCGATCGGTCTCACCGATCGGTCTCTCCGATCGGTGTCACCGGTCGGTCTCACCGATCGGTACCCCGCAAGGAAACCGGATTTTTGGCAAAGGAAGGGACCAAGGGGGGTCTGGGTCATCACATCAGATACCTATTAAACGATTCTCGTCCCCGAGAATCAAAACAAACCAGAAGGAAAGAGAGGATCCGAACAACCATCTTCGAAGATACCTCTTAGGAGTGGACCCCCGCTAATTGAAAACACTCCCTGTCAAGAACCAAGCAACATACCACGCCAAACCGCCCGGTTATGTGGGTTTGGGGAGTTCCCCTCCCCCATGTCAAGATATTATCCGCTTTGGGCGGCACTGACTCGCCCGCACGGGTTTAATCGCATCCACCTTAATGCGTCCTGATTAGGGGTCGGGTTTCCCTTTCCCTTTAGCCGGGGCTTTCCACACATAACAGAGGAAAGGAACTAGCACATTTCATAGACAAAAAGGGTCAAACGTTCTGTCACAACAGGCACCAAAGGTTCAAAGCTCAGAACAACTCGGGGTATTGGGCACGCATCTGTGCTTCCCTCTCCCATGTGCTCTCTTCGAGGCCGCCATGTCTCCACAACACACGAACCAGGCCGACGGTTCGTCCACGGAGCACTTTCTCCTTGCGATCCTCGATTCTGACTGGCCGTTCCTCGAAGGTCGCGTCTCCTCCCACATCTAGCTCTCCCCAGTTGATGACATGAGAGTCATCATGTAAGTACTGACGAAGCTGGGAGACATGGAAGACGTCATGGACCCTCTCCAACTGAGGTGGTAGGGCCAGCTGATATGCTACCTCACCAACTCGCCTCAGCACCTCGAAAGGTCCGATGAACCTAGGGGAGAGCTTACTCCCCTTTCCGAACCTCCGCTTCCCCCGTCGAGGGGAAACCTTCAAAAACACATGATCTCCCACCTCGAACTTCAGGGGCCTCCTCCGACGATCAGCATAAGATTTCTGCCGATCCTGAGCTGCTTTCATCCTCTCCCGCACTAGCTGGACTTTCTCCGTGGTGCTCTGCACTACTTCTGGTCCAAGAGTACCAGTCTCACCAACCTCTGCCCATCATAAGGGTGAACGACATGGTCTTCCATACAAAGCCTCAAAAGGAGCCATGCCAATAGTAGAGTGAAAACTGTTGTTGTAGGCAAACTCTACTAAAGGCAAGTGTCGTACCCATGATCCTCCGAAATCCAGAACACATGCTCGCAGCATGTCCTCCAAGGTCTGGATAGTCCGCTCTGTCTGCCCATCAGTCTGAGGGTGAAAAGCAGTGCTAAGGCGTAGTTGGGTGCCAAAATCATGCTGTAACCCCTTCCAGACTCGTGAGGTGAATCGAGTGTCCTGATCTGAGACGATCGTTTTCGGAACTCCATGCAAACGCACCACCTCATCCATGTACCTCTGTGCTAAGGTACTCACGGGTCCTGACTCCTTGATAGCCAAGAAGTGAGCAGATTTTGTCAATCGATCCACCACTACCCAGATAGCATCATGCCCGCCCTGAGCTCTGGGTAGTCCCGTGACGAAGTCCATCGAGACGTCGTCCCACTTCCACTCGGGAACATCTAGAGGATGCAACAGACCACCAGGAACACGGTGTTCAGCCTTCACCTGCTGACACACCAGGCATTTAGCCACGAACTCTGCCACTGCCCGTTTCACCCCGGGCCACCAAAACTGTCCCCTCAGGCCTTGGTACATTTTCGAAACGCCCGGATGTACTGCCAAGGCTGAGCTATGGAACTCACGAAGGACTTCATCACGCATCACCTCTGGAACAAACAACCTCCGATGAAAGAGCATCCGACGTCGGCTGTCCTCCGACCATCCTTCCGGGGCGTTCCCCTGATCGATACGATCCCGCAACACTTCCACCTCAAGATCTCCCCACTGAGACTCTTCCACTTGCTGCAACAAAGAGGACTGTACCGTCATCTGAAACAAACAGCCTCTAGTACCTTCCACCCTTGCATCCAAGTGCAAGGCATCCAATTCCCCCATCGCCCTCCAAGCATCAGTAGATTCCCGAACCACCTCCTGATGTGGCTTCCTGCTCAGGGCATCAGCCACAACGTTTCCCTTACCTTCAGTGTATGAGATCTCAAAGTCGTAGTCCTGGAGAAACTCGACCCACCTCCGCTGTCGCAAGTTCAAGTCACGCTGGGAGAAGATATAGCGCAAGCTTTTGTGATCGGTGAAGACCACAAAGCGCTCCCCAAAGAGGTAATGTCGCCACAGCTTTAATGCAAACACTACCGCTGCAAGCTCCAGGTCATGGGTGGCATAGTTCCACTCATGGGGGCGTAGCTGCCTGGACCCGTAAGAGATCACCCCTTGTCGTTGCATCAATACGCACCCCAGGCCCTGTCCCGAAGCATCACAGAATACCTCATAGGCCATCCCTTCTTCTGGAAATCTCAACACTGGGGCACTAACCAGTTTTTCTTTTAGGTAGCTGAAGGACGACTCACACTGCTCGCTCCACATGAAAACCTGGTCCTTCTTGGTCAAAGCCGTCAAAGGGGCTGCTACCCGGAAGAAGTTGGGTACGAATCTCCGGTAGTAGCCCGCCAGTCCGAGGAAACTCCGAAATTCCGCCACATTCTTGGGTGCTGCCCAAGAAACAATTGCCTCAACCTTTGATGGGTCGACTGCTACTCCCTGCTCAGACACTACATGTCCGAGGAAGTGCACTTCTCGTGCCCAGAACTTGCACTTTGACAACTTCCCATAGAGCTGGTGCTGTCAGAGGGCCTCCAAAACCGTCCTCAAGTGCTCTGCATGGTCCTCTTCTGACTTTGAATAGATCAGGATATCGTCGATGAACACCACCACAAACCGATCCAGGTACTCCCGAAAGATGGAGTTCATAAGCCCCATGAACACGGCCGGGGCGTTCGTAACACCAAAGGGCATGACCACGAACTCGAAGTGCCCATACCTGCACCTGAACGCCGTCTTCGGGACGTCGCTATCCTTCACCCTCAGCTGGTGGTACCCGGATCGCAGGTCGATCTTCGAGAACCATCCTGCCCCCTTCAGCTGGTCGAAAAGATCATCTATCCTCGGAAGAGGGTAGCGGTTCTTGATCGTTACCTGATTCAGCCTCCTGTAATCGATGCACAACCTGAGGCCACCATCTGCCTTCTTTGCGAACAAGACTGGGGCACCCCACGGTGATGCACTTGGACGAACATAACCCCTCTTCATCAGATCGTCAATCTGTATCCGCAACTCCCGTAGCTCCGAAGGTGCCATCCGGTAAGGAGCCATCGAGATTGGTCGAGAGCCGGGCTGCAGGTCTATCCCGAACTCGATGTCACGTCGAGGGGGTAGAGTCGTCACCTCCTCAGGAAAGACGTCCACAAATTCACGAACGATCTCTGGTACTTCCACCATTTCCTCATCTGTTGATTCTATCGTCAGTTCGGTCAACAAGGAGAGGAGAGGTTCCTCCCTCCTGTTTCCCTTCGGACAGCTCCGCTCGCCGGTGAAAGTAACACGCTGGCCGTCCAAACCGGAGAACACCACCCTCCCTTGGAAACAGTCGATGACGGCGCACACAGAAAATAGCCAGTCGATGCCTAGGATGACATCGTACGGCCGAATCTGTAGCAGAAGGAGATCCTTAACCGACTGATGTGGCCCCAACATCAGTCTACATCCCCGACAAACGAACAGCAAGTCGGTCTGACCTCCAACTGGTGTGCTCAACACCAGGGGCACTGGAAGTCTCTCGGCATCTAGACCCAAGGCGCGGGCTAGACTGGGTGTAACAAAGGAGTGCGAAGCTCCGGTATCGAACAAAGCATAAGCAAGAGTGCTAAACACACTGATCGTACCTCGAACAACCTCTGGCCCTGCTGGAACTGTTGCTTCTGCGGCGTGTAATTGTCCACGCCCAGCTCCCCTGCCCCTCGGCTGTCGGCCACCTCCCCGACCACGCCCTGGTCGAGGTCCCTGGGGAGCGCCCTGAGGTCGGCCTCCCCCTCCTATGTCTGTCTACGGAGGAGTGGGAGCTCGCTGTCCCTGCTGCTGCTGCTGGAAGGGTCTGGCTGGGAACTGCTGCTGCGGCGGACGCTGGGGATGACTGCCACTGCTGTACTGCACCCGATCGGGGCACTGACTCCGAAGATGTCCAGGGCTCCCGCAGATGAAGCACCGTGGTCCCGAGCCTGAAGGAAAAGAACGTGGGCCAGGGGATCGAAACTGAAACTGCTGCGGCCTGCTCCCTGCGGGTCGGAACCTGGAGGGTCCCGATGCCGGAGGCCTGGTGCTGATGGCCTTCCCCTTCGATGGTCCCAGCTGGATCCCTTCTCATGACAGTCCGCCTAGAGCGTGCATCCTTTCCACCACTTCGGCCTTCTTCTGAACCTCTAAGTATGTCGGAAGGGTAAAGGGGGTAACAGCATACTGGAGGGAGGGTCGGAGCGCCTCCTCCAAACGTCTTGCCCGAGACTCCTCATCGGGAAAGAGGTCCGGGGCAAAACGCAGGAGGTCCTTGAACTTGATTCCAAGTTCCCTCACGGACATGCTCCCCTGCTGGAGGGAGAGTAGCTCCTGCCTCTTCTCCGCCTTCATTGTCGAGGAGAGGAACTCCGCCCGGAACTCCCTCTCGAAGTCCGCCCAAGCAACCTCAGACTCCTTCCTACCCCCCAGGTGAAGCATCCACCACTGACGTGCCGCTCCTCGCATCTGGCTAACAGCCAGAGGAACCCAGTACTCCGTCGGGGCCCGAATCAGGCCGAAGGCTATGACTAGCTCCTCCAGCCAGCCTTCCGTCTTCATGTCGGAGGTGCTGCCCTCATATTTCTCGAGGGCCTGTCACTGAAAGGCTCGAAGAGTCTTCTGCCACTGGTCGTCCTCTTCCTCCCGATCAGCTCTCTGCCGATTGGCCAAAGTAGTCTCAAAAGTCTCGATCGCCCGTACCACACGTGGTCGCCTTCCAGGTGCCATAGCTGCAAGGTAAACAAGGAATTCCTAAGCCCAGTAGTGCAAAGAAAACCGTTCTCAAAACTTGTTAAGATTTAATTTATTCTTAATTTCCCAAGACATCCCAGAAACACAAAAACACAAGTCATTTATGATGCATGTACCTTTCCTAGGGTCTCTACCCTGCAATCAGTGTGGCCTCACTTGGTCGTTCGGTAGGTCCAGAGTCCTTGCATCGGATCACGGGGGGCCCTAAAATCCCGTGTCCTAGCCGGTCCTCCCTGGCCTAATTCACGCACCAAGGTCACCCAACGCTGTTGCCTTACCATCCCATGCAATCCTTACTGTGCCTAACTCCAGACTCCGTCCTATCTCTCAACCTCCTCTGATACCATTCTGTCACGACCCGCCTTCACCAAAAGGAGGGAAGAGTCAGCGGATTGCCAGGCCCTTCCTTCTTTAAGTTGAAGGAGAGATAATGACCCCCGAAACCCGCCTTCAATAGGTCCCGGAGTGGCGACTAGCACCAAGGGTATAGAAAATTTTCGCAAATGGAAGGCATTACCCTTTTTTTTATTATTTAGGATCGGGAAAAAGGACAAGTCGACCTCCCAAAAAGGAAAAGAGACAAGTTTATATAAATGAACCCAAATAAAGTCCCCATGCATGTTTAAACAGTTTACAACAAGGTACAAGTACAAAAGAAAAAGAAAGCTCTCAAGTACATTACCAAAAGAAAACAAAAGGTACGACAACAGCGACAACTCCAACTGTCCGACTAATAGGGTCCCGCGCAGCCCTGGTAGTCCTCCTGGAAACCTGAAAGTAAACGTAGGGTGAGCATACAAGTACAATCAGTGGGAAAAACCAAGACTCTCGTGCACAAGTGGGGGAAACGTACTAAAGTCCCGTGAGAAAAGAGTGAACCAAACAACTAACAAGGCAAACTATCCATCCAAGGCCTCACCAAGGCTCACTCCCCAAATAACGCAAGTCAAGTAATATATATAATAAGAGAACATCGATGTTTGGGTACCCCGCGCCACTTCCCCACTGGTTATTGAGACATCTTACGCATCGGACCAATCCCGCCATTCTCACCGCAGTCCCACTGCCACACCCGCCCGCACACACCTGGGCCACCACCACACGCAGTCCCACTGCCAAATCCCGCCCGCACACACCTGGGCCACAACCACACGCAGTCCCACTGCCAAATCCCGCCCGCACACACCTGGGCCTCAACTGTCACAAGTAACCATGCCTGCAAACACCTAGGCCAGAACAACCACCGCTACGCCCGAAGACACCTGGGCTAAAGGATCCACTGCCACGCCCGAAAACACCTGGGCCTCATCCCGAAGACACTTGGGAAACCACCTGCCGCACACACCTGGCCAACCCCCACAACACCCTGCCCGATGGTTCTTGGGCTAATAATGGACTTCAGGCCATCACAGCCTACCCGAAGGTACTTGGGCTATCCGGGAAAGGGAGCAGAAAAGGAGCTAATAACCAGCCACTAAGTATAGTGTTGGGAAAAACACCCTTCCCCCATAAATGGGGGTGTTCGGCACTAAGTGCTCAACTTGGGTGGGGCGCGAATAAGAAACACAAAGCTACAAGTATAGATATAGGTAACAAACACTCACCCAAAACTTAGGTTTTCCTAGCCAACCTACAGAACACAATACCACAACGTCCGAGTCACAATTCACGACCCTTGCCCACAAAACCATTTGTCCCATTCTTGTTTCACGTTCAGTCAAAATGTTCAATTAATTTTAAGCACTACTGGGCAACTACCATAAGCATAACCAAGGAAAACGTCAAAGCATAGATCAACCAAAACACTCACACCCGGTTCTGCCAACAGAGGATCTCTCCCCAATTTGTGATAAAAACTCACAACCACTGAAACCATGCCAACAGGAGATCCCATCCCCCAAATTCACACAGCCACCGAGAGTATAAAAAGAACAGGGGATCCCATCCCCTCCCACATTTCCAGCAAACGGCCCGAAGGGAAAACAACCACTAACCACTACCAACACAAGTCGGGGATTTTCAGATTTAAACGATTTAACACACTCCATGGTTTCAAATTCCGTGTGTTCTAACCGGGAGTTATCACAGAAGGGCCGATCCTGGTGCTTTCAATTATTCAGCCGGGTATACGTGGTTAACCAATTTCACAGCAGGAGTTCACAATTTCAGCAACCCATTTAAAACATCATGAGGGGATTCAAGTGCACACACACGACCACCAACGGCCTCAATTTTCAGAAAACATAAACCAGTACAACAAAAGGGATGATCACAAGATAAAGCATAACAACGATCACAACCCCTTCCCCTTCTTCCTTTAGAACTTCGTTTATTATCTTCATTAGGGTTTGGTTCAACCAATTCCATAGGAACAAAAGTAACGCCCACCCCGCATGATACACAAAAGTGAGAGACGAGATAAATTCCCTACTTGTTGATAGATGATCGACGTTTAGGCCGGGGGTGCGGAACTTTACAGATAACGACGCGGCGGTCCCGATGCACCAGAAGAGCCACGATCGAAGAAGGGGGAAAACCACGACCTAACCCTTAATTATAAGAGCTGGGGACGGTTGAGATGAAACACAAAACCACGGAAGACGAGGGAGTCGTGGGTTGACCACGTGGCTTGACTCATCATTAATGGCACTGGGTGGTTTTAACCGACCCATGAATTAATGAAGCATTTAATTAAAACCTTTGTGCGCATTTCGGATTCCCAAGACATTTTTAACAAGGCAGAATAGGGTTTAAAACCCTATTTGCGAAAAAGGAACGTTACTGGAACAACTTGGCAAGGCCGGCCGATGTCGGCCGGTCTCACCGATCAGTCTCACCGATCGGTCTCTCCGATCGGTGTCACCGGTCGGTCTCACCGATCGGTCTCACCGATCGGTACCCCGCAAGGAAACCGGATTTTTGGCAAAGGAAGGGACCAAGGGGGGTCTGGGTCATCACAAATACCACCACACAAAAAGATTTTTCTGGTTCTTCATCATAAGTTCCTCTGGTTCCCATGTTTCCTCTTCCATCTTATAGTTTCTCCATAGAACTTTTACCAGACGAGTCTTCTGGTTTCTCATCACTTGTTCTCTTGTATCAATAATTTTTATAGGATCTTCAAAATAAGACAGATCAGGTTCCAGTTTAATTTTCTCATATGTGAGTACATGCGTTGGGTCAGACATGTATTTTATCAATAGTGATATGTGGAACACATCATGAAATTTGGAGAGACTTGGAGGAATTGTCAAATGATAAGCTATAAATCCAATTCATTCTAGAATTTCAAAAGGTCTGACGTACCTAGGACTCAATTTACCCTTCTTACCGAAACGTATAACACCCTTCCATGGAGATACCTTCAAGAAAACAAGATCTCCTACGAGAAATTCCAAATCCTTCCTTAGGTTATCGGTATATCTCTTTTGCCTAATTTGAGCTGCTTTGATGTGGGTTTGGATAACCTTCACATTTTCCATTGTTTCCTCAACAAGTTCTAGGCCTATGAGTTTTCATTCACCAACATCATCCCAACAAGTTGGTGTGCGACATCTCTTTCCGTATAACGCTTTATATGGTTCCATCTGAATACTTGAATCAAAGCTATTGTTATAGGAAAATTCTACCAGAGGTAAATATTGATCCCATACACCTTGAAAGTAAAGTGAGAAAAATATAAACATGTATTTTAAGGTTCCAATAGTCTATTCTGATTTTTCATCGGTTTGAGGGTGGTAGGCAGTTCTCAAACAAAGTTCAGTATCCAGGACCTTCTGAAGACTTTTCTAGAATCTTAATGTAAAATGGGGATCACAATCAGAAAAAATCGATAGGGGTGCACCATGGAGTCTTACAACTTCATTAATATATATTCTTACAAGACGTTCAAGTGTTAAATCTTCTATTATAGCAAGAAAAGGTGCTGACTTGGTAAGACGATCAACAATGACCCATATTGCATCATTCCTTCTAGGAGTCTTTGGTAGCCCCATGAAAAATTCCATTGTAATATTATCCCATTTCCACTCAGGAATGGGAAGAGGTTGCATGAATTCTCCAGGTTGTTTCCTTCCAGCTTTCACTTGTTGAAAACCCATATATCTTGACACAAAATTAGCAATCTCCCTCTTCATGTTGTCCCACAAAAAATATTCCTTCCAATCTCTATACATCATGGTGCTCCCAGGGTGTATATAGAAATTGGAGCTATGAGAATCATCCAAGAATTTCTTTTTTAGATCAGGTATGTTAGGAACACAAAGTCTCTTCCCAAATTTCAAAATTCAATCTTCATATATGAATTTACTCAATCTCCCATCATTCACAACTTTAATCTTTTTTTGAAACTCCTCATCATCAGTCTGAGAACTCTTTATCCTTTATAGTAAAGATGTTTTTGCAACCATTTGAAAAAGTATTTATGTTTCACCTTCCATGGTTATTCTCATATCCATATTTACTATATCCATGAAAATAGGATCCCTTTAAACTTTCATCTTGTTCAAAACTGCATGATCCTTTCTTCTCAAAGCATCTGTCACCTTATTTGCCTTCCCCGAGTGGTAGTGTATAGTGAAATTATAATCCTTGAGTAGTTAAAGTCATCGTCTTTGCCTCATGTTGAGTTCTTTCTGTGAGAAAATATATTTCAAACTCTTGTGATCAATATAAATCTCACATTTTTTATCATAGATATAGTGTCTCCATATTTTCAAATCAAAGATTGCAGCTGCTAAAACAAGATCACGAGTAGGATAGTTTTTCTCATGAATTTTTAGCTCTCGTGATGCATATGCAATAACTCTATCATTCTACATAAGGACACAACCAAGTCCTTTATTTGAAGCATCACTATAAATAAAAAACCCATCATTCCCTGATGGTAGAGTTAATATAGAAGCATTAACTAATATTCTCTTTAGTTCTTCAAAACATTATTCACACTCATTTTTCCAAACAAATTTAACCCCTTTACGAGTGATCTTGGTTAATGGGTTAGCCAATCGGGAAAAATTCTGGACAAAATGCCGATAATAACATGTTAAAAAAATAAAACTACATACCTTAGTTATACTCATCGATTCTAGACTATAATGACCCAAAAAAATTCCATGTATTTTTTTAATTATATGGAATATTACAAGTCTGTGAAAATTGACGGCGCGTGATTCTGAGGCCCAGTGTGCCTGAAATGAATTTCTGAACTTTTTTTAGGTAAGTTCAGTAAACGTGCGAGTGAGTTTTTGTAACTTTTGAACCAGTGTTCAAAATTGAAATCTGAGGGCACCGTTGAACTCGCAGCACCAATATTCGCTTAAGGAGACTTTCACCTCGACCGTAGTAGGTCGAGGGTAGAATATAGATTTTTCAGTTTTTCATGGAAGAATAAAAAATAAAACATTTAACATTTCATTTTTCTTTTGAAACCCCTCCTTTTGAGTTATGAGGGTGGGGAAGACCCGAACTAGAAAACCCCCATTTTGAATTCTAGTGGTGGGGACCACCTGAACCCCTCTTTAATGTGGGGAAGTCCCTTAGAATCCTCCCATTTAATTGTGCCAATGCAACACAACTAATTGTTCCATTTAATTGTTCCAACTTTAATTGTGGCAATGTAAATTAAATTGATAAACCTATTTTAATTTGTTGGCACCACATTTCATTGGGGAAATCATTGGAAAAAGGGAGGATTGGAGAGAACTTTGGAGAAACTCTTTCTCCAATGAAGAACGCCCTCACCAATGAAGAACATACTTCAGAATCAAGAACGTGGACGACACACAAGCCCAACTTCGGAAGCGTGTTTCAGAAGCGAAGATTGTTGGCACCCTCATCGCCTTCACCAAATTCTTCTCGCAAAACCTCCAATGAGCAATCGAGGTAGGGATTATTGTTTGTTTACCCCTTTCCCCATTCTTGACGTTCATATTGATTTGAGAACATTTATATTCTTCTTGATTCAAGAACAAATAAGCCGCTTGTTACCATTCTAACATGGAGGGTGCGGGCTGAATGAACATATCCCAACCTCTCCGCAACCTTTGTGGGATTTTTATGGTCTTGAATCGACGATGACATCTCAACGCGAGTGCAGGAGTCTACAGAATGAAGAATGGGCCACTAGGGCACGCCTGGTGACCTGAGGAACGTCGCTGGAAGGGCTCAGAAGTGGAGGTTGGTACCCCGGCTGGCCGAGACAACAGCGTCGGTGTGACCATGCCACCAGAGAAGGGTGGTAGCCCGTCAGCCGCGACGGAGCGAGGGCAGCGGCTGGCGCATGACCGGTCATGCAAAGGGGAGGCGGCAGTGTGTTTCTGCGCTGCCTAGCGAGCAAGAGCCACAACCTTGTCCCGCAAAGGTGAAGGGAGGGCAGTCAGCTCGCTACATGCCACCGGTGATGGCGCAACACGCAAGCACACCGTGTGGAGGAAGGCTGTCCATTTGGACCACCGTGAGCCGAGTGGGATGCCCAGCGGGCCCCCCCACAGACTGCCCAACGGGCCCCCCCTGTGGGTCGGGCTATGTCGACGGGGCGGGCCGCGCCGGCGAGCCAAGCCGGACTCAGCGGGCCAGGCCGGACCCAGCGGGCTGGGTCAGATATTGCAAGTCGGGTCAGACTGGACCCAGTCCTACTTCGACCCCTTTTCGTTCTTTTGGACATATCTGGAGCTACGAGTGTCTGTTTGACGAACCATCTGTGGTGCCAGAAACCTTGGATCAGGATGGTCCTTATGGTATATTCCACTTGAGTTTCAGATAAAGTTGGGGTATGTCCTGGTTTTATCAAACACAAATCCAACCGGGCCCTTGGGACTAAAAGGACAATAACTTACAGACCATGCATCCGATTGACACATCGGTTGTTGTGTTGGGCCCCTTTTATGTGGCAGTCCTTTGGGATACTTCTTTGTGGGACTTCATGGTAGTTGGAGTATCGACCTGTGGCTTGAGGAGTGGACTCTCCTGGAATCAAGTGAGCTTAGTGCGGGAACCCTATGGCTGGTTGTAACATGAGAAAGGGATCCTATGTGGGAATGTGCCTTGGGATCCTATGTGGGTCTGTGATTTGGGATCCTACATGGGTATGTGTTTGAGAGTATCACCTGGATCCACTCTAGGAATCCACATGGGACTACTCTAGGATCCTACGTGGGTCTGTTGTACTAGGATCCTATGTGGGTCTAATGATTTAGGATCCTACCTGGGTCTTCCTCTTAATAGAGTAAGATGATTCAGTAGTTACATTTAATCATATTTTCTACCATACTTAAGTTATACCTAGTGTGATCTGAGTCCTTACCTTGGTGGTAATACCTTTGTGGTATTCTTTTGTGTGGCGTACCTTTGTGGTACATACCTTCATGGTGATACCTTTGTGGTATTCTTCTGTGTGGCATACCTTTGTGGTACTTACCTTCGTGGTGATACCTTTGTGGTATTATTCTGTGTGGCATTACCTTTGTGGTACTTACCCTTGTGGTGTTACATTCGTGGTATTCTTTCCTACGTGGAACAATTGTACTTTGGCTAAGAGATAGGCCTTGTGCTTCCTCATAAACGAGATGGGTATACTTAATAACTTAGGTATATGTATGGGTATATACCTAAGTAGGTTTGTCAGATGTTTTCATGCTTTTTGGTTTATCCTTTGTAGGTTTTGTGAGACCTTCAAGGGTCTCGGGTTCCCTACTGATTATCGTTATACTCACCCCTACATGAGCTATTCCCCCACCTTGTTGTGTTTGGTGCAGATGACAGATAGTGTTGACTGAGGATGAGAGTACCAAGACTGGAGGTATCTTGGAGGTGGACATTAGACGAGGTGTACTGTAGAGATGACTATTTGAGAGTTGTACCTACCCTTCAGGTAGGGTCCTTGGTGGGAGTTCACAGGAGCTGTTTTAGTTTACTTGTACTTTTCGGTTTTCTTGTACTTTTCAGTTGGCCTTGTGTTCTGTCCCTTTTTTCTTACTGTACACACACTTTTTACTATACAGTTTACTTGTGTTAGTATCTTGTTGTGTGCTTGTCTGTGTGTGTTTACAGGTTATAAAGGCAATTCCTTCCTGGTTTTAGGGAATACGCCTTTCGGTGCTAGTCCCCAACCCATGGCCTATGGAAGGCGGGCTTGGGGTAGTCATGGCATGGGCCCAGGGGGAGGGTTGTGACAAATTGGTATCAAAGGAGTCAGTTCTACCATAGAACATTGGAATCTGATCTTTTTAGCGACAATAGTGTTAAGTGTCATGACCCAACCCACCGGGGCTCGAGCCCGACTCCCCAAACCCACCTATAATAGGACAGAGGCTACCGTCCAGCGCCGAGTAGGCTATCACACACATGGGAGGCATTAGCTTAAGGTACATGTACACACACACCCACATACACCTCCATGCAACAATACAGAGATATATATATAAACTTGAAAGAAAATGAATGCATGCATATATCCCAAACAGAGTACAACAAAAAGTATAAAAGGGAAAAACATGGCCCACCAAAAGAAAACTACAAAAGTGTCCAACCTACTCAGGAGGAGAGGATTGCTGTCAAAAGGAACCACTGGTAAGCTCCTCAGCACAGCTCTAGTAAGACTCCACTGTTATACCCACTCACTCAACTCCGCCTGCTCTGGGTCCTCATGGCACTCTGTCGAAAGGCTTGTGGTCTGCACAAGACACAAACACGTGCGGGTAAAGCCCGTGTAGGGGTGAGTATAAAAATACTCAGTAGGCTCCCCAAAAACCAAAAACAAAAGAGAGAAACTGAAAGGAAACGGTCTGCTCATCCCAACTAGAGGGAACCCAGGAGAGAGAGAAACACCTTCTCGTGTCCATCCACGGCTAAACACAACTAGTCAGCTCAATCCAGGAGTATCCCCATACATACACCTTGAACATCCAGATATACTCAGCTCACGCCCCAAGCCACATGAGGTACCGACCTCATCACCAGAAACAGTTCAAAACTAGGAGAGCACACTCCACAATAACGGTCATCCCAGATGACACTCATCTGAGAGATACACTCCATCAGGTTCCACACAAACATCTCAGACGCTCACCTGAGAGATCACGCTCGTCGGATACCATCACTGAGGAAACCTCACTGAAACAACAAAACACCAAAATCCTATGATAGGGGATCACTCCTAGGGTATTCTAGGGGATACCAGAACCCACACCAGTATACGAAGATCTCATAGATAGGGGATCACTCCCAGGGTCCGCGGGAGGATACCACAACCCGATCTAGAATTCATACAGAAACACATCACTCAGATAGAGGATCGTCACTCATGTCACGACGGTCAAGAAAATACCAAAACCCAATATGGTATATCTCGCGCTATAAGGGTCGAATTGACGTTGCCTCAACCCTACAGAAACCACATGCTAAGTAGGGGATTGTATAACCAACGATATCACAACCCTACTATAATCCTCATGCTGAGTAGGGGATCACATACCTGACGATGCCACAAACCCTACTGGGTACGGCCCCCTATGTAGGGGATCATATTCCCAATAATGCCACAAAACCTTCAGGGTTAACGAACTAGATAGGGGATCACCGCCAGTGGATAAGCGGTCCCAGCAATACCAAGAACCCGATCTAGGGAAACGATTCTAGAGGATCCCTCTTCGGGACCAACAGAGGGATTCCACAACTCTAACAGATTAAACATCCCATTGAGAGGATCACAGACCTATAACAAGGTTGTGATGTCGTGCAAGCCCTCATAGGAACGAACGAAAGGAGTACCCTCAACCACTGCTGGTCCAAACGTCGCTAACTAGAGTGACCTGCAATAACGCCACACCGTACACCTCCACAGCCGATATTGAGTCCACCATCGCGATCTACACGAAAAAACACGTAGGATCGGGAGTTTACTCACCCGAAATAGACAACTAGTGAAAAATACACTATTCACCATAGCTAGCCCGTGCGGGGCCCACACAATGATCCTGAAACTCATCAAGTGGATCCTACCACTGTGATCCCCTCAAAAAAACATGCGGAATCGACTACTCGATCGTCCCAAATGGACACCCGGTGAAAAAGGTACTATTCACTAAATCCATCCCGGGTGGGGCCCATGCCTCGATCTCGAAATTCATCGAACGGATCGCACCATTGCGATCCTCTCAGAACAACACACAGGATCGACTATTCATCTGGCAAAATCGGACTCCTTGTGAGAAAGTTGTGTTTCTCCATAACTGCCCAAAGACAGTCTTGTGAGGCCCGCCCCCCAAAATCAGTCCCAACACCTGAAAACCAACAAGAAAATTCCTCTGTACCATTAGGGTCTCAATGCCACTGACGGAACATCAATCATACGCTCTGGGTAGAAGATACAATGGCCCAAAGTCGAATAATAATAAAATATTATTATTGTATTCGACGTTTCAAGCTCACGAGCCACGATCCCGAAACATTAAACTCCCAATCCAACATCTAAGGGTTTGCCTCGTCACCAGGGTCACATCGTTGTAGACGGCATGCAAATTTGATCCCTGGATTGCAAGAAACATGGGTATTAAAATCCCCGTGTACAAGGTGAGGGCCGGACCGGCCTGAACCGGTCGGCCCGCGTTGGCCGACCCGACCACCGCCGCTGCCGGGCGGCCCTCTGCCGCGGGGTGCCCAAGCCGCCGCGCTCCGCCGTCCTAGGCGTCCGGCCACTGTGCGCTGCCGTGGACTGCCGGAGCCGTGCCGACGGAACTTCCACGGACCATCGGGGTCACCCCGGTGGTCCATCTTGTTATCTGTGACCTCCTGCGCGACCCTCGGGACCCGATCTTCTTTGCTATGACAAAAAAATGAATTAATTCGAAGAAAAAACAGGATCGGGGAATTAAAACTCAAACCTCCTACCTCGCTGGTGAAACGCCGACGCTTCGGGTGCAGAACGACGCCCGCGACGCTCTGACGCTCGATCTGCTGACGATCGACGCTGAAAACAGATGATTGCAGCTTGAATTGACGAAGAACGGACGAGGGAAGGGGGGTGGGTTTCTTCGCCTACGTACAAGAGGTGGGGGGAGAAGGGATGGATTTTCATTTTTTAAACACATCATTTCAGCTCCCCACCAATGCGCATCCGACCCGGCACCTGGCGCTGACTAAAATTATGTCACACCTAGGGTAAATGCGGTGTTCTGAACGTAACAGCGGACTCAAAATTGAGATCCAAGCATCCATTCAGGAGTTATTCGATTCGACGCTCATAAATAAACTTTTCCATTTATTTACGCAAACGCCCCTGGTGGCTTTTCTCACAGTAGGCCCACGCCCACAAAGTTTACACCCCGCCTAGGGTAAACGGAACGCTCCGGACGCAACCGTGCCCTTAGATTCCTGTTCTAAGCTTCCGTTTTGGAGATAACACACCCCATCCATGTGCATAGTATTAAAATACTTAATATTTTAATAAAATGTATTTCGGGCACACCGAGCCTCAGAATCGAATGCTGTCTTCATGCCTAGCTTTGGAATTATTCATAGAAATATTTCAAAGTCTGACAGGGCCAAACCTGAGTCTCTACATCCTCTCCACCTTAGAACTTTTCGTCCCCGAAAATACCTAAGAACAAGGTAAGTGACTGGACTCTCAACTGGGTCTCCCATTCCAGCGAGTTTGCCAACAAACACCCATGCCCGAACATATAAGTTAGAAGGACTCATCCACCACACCTCAACACTATCCGCTTTAGGCGGCACTGACTCCCCCACATAGTTTTAATAACATAACAAAAATGTGTCTCGGTGGGGGAAGTATCCTTCTTCATAACGCATTCGAAGTATGCCGAAAAAAACCCAAACAGGGTCTTACCAACGCCCTGAACAAAACTCGAGCAAGCAGCGAAAGGAAAGAGTATTGCTAAATAGTGTGTATCAAACTACTGCAGAAATTAGAAAGGACACAAGGTGTTCCTCTATCCATCCGCGGAGCCTCTGGGTCAACGGAATCTAGGGCATGCAACTGACTTCTCCCTCAGTCACCAGTTCCCAGAGCTTGGCGTGGACCACCTGGGGGTGGGGGTGGTGGAAACGGATACCGCCTACCACCTTCTGCTGATGCACCAGCTCCGTTTCCACGTCCGCCTCCCTGTGGACCTCCTTGCTCAAGAAGATGCCTCTTCCAAGGCAGTCTATTGAACGGATCCATCTCAGCAGCACGACGGGTTGGAAAATCTCTAGCAAGATTTCCCTGACCGTCTCAATCATAACACCACCTCTCCTGCGGCTGACCCAAACTAGTCGACGAGCCCTGAGCCTTAGATCCTCCATCCTGGGGTTGCCTCCTGGAACGACAGCCACATCCAGACCCTTGCATCTACCGCGGGCTACCAGATTTTGATCCGACTGATGAAGTATCAGCTCTCGCGTGCCCATCACTAACAGGCAAAATCTGCTCATCCAGAAAGATCTCAACCCCCAAGGCTCGCTCCAGTACTCTCGCATAGGTAGGCAGACACAAAAAAAACCACACCTGCACAGATGTCTCTGCGTAGGCCCTGCTCAAAGGTCTGAGCCCTAAAGAACGTGTCTCAAACCATATCCAGGGAGTAGTGTGATAGGTTGGTAAACCTCACTGAGTACTCCGATACAGTCATGCCCTAATACCGAAGCTGTAGCAGCTCCTGAATCCGCACTGACCTCAGTGTCATCCGATAGAACTCCTCCCCGAAGAGATGCTCAAACTCTGCCCACATGAGCATCTCCTCATCGTGGTACTACATCAACAAACTCCACCATCGCCCAGCCAAACCATGCAGAAGGCTCGCCGCTAGGACAACCATCTGATCTGGAGGTGTCCTCAGCTGGCGGAAAACTTGGGTGACTGCCTCAAGCCAGTCATCAGCTGCCTGGAGGTCTAGATCACCCCGGAACCTTAGAGGTCGCTGCCTATGGAACTCGTACAGCGCACTCAGCCTGTTCGCAACATCATCCTACACTTCTGGCACACCCAGATGCTGGACAGGTGGTGGCTCAACTGGAAGACCACCTGGAGGTGCAACCTCAGAACCTACACCCTGGTCTACAGCCTCTACACGGGTCAGATCGTCACCACAATCCCGTTGTGGAACCCTCACTGGCTGTCGTTGTGGAGGAATCTTGAAATACAATCAAGATTCCCCATAGTCAAAGAGTATATATGGAGTGCTAACTCAAGAAGGATAAGGAAAAACCCAAAACCCAGTCCTATATGATGCATGTACCATTATGTCCCTATGACTAGTGTCCAAACGTCCTGAGTCGAAAGGCAGGTTATCAAAGTCCTAGTGAATGGATACGTCGGCCACCGCACCAAGACTGGAGTCCCTGGCCTAAAATCCAAACTCGAAACATCCTAACACTGCCGCTATGCAACCCAAACCAAACTCACAGCTAGATCATCTACGCTCTGAGATCCCAAAGGTGGAACCTCCTCTGATACTACTCTATCACGACTCGACCCACCGGGGCTAGAGCCGTGACTCCCCAAGCCCGCCTCCAATAAGTGAGGGGCTGACATCCAGCACTGAGTAGGCTATCACACACATGGGAGGAATTATCCTAAGGTACCTGTACAAACACACCCACATACACCTCCATGCAACAATGCAGAGATATATATAAAAGGTGGAAAAAATGCATGCATACATCTATCCTAAACCAGAGTACAACAAAAGTACAAAATCAAAAAATAGGGCCCACCAAAAAAAACTGCAAAAGTTTCCAACCTTTTCAGGAGGAGAGGATCGCTGTCAAAAGGACCCGCCGATAAGCTCCTCGTCACAGCTCCGTTAAGAATTCACGGTCAGTCCTCCTCACTCAACTCTGCCTGCTCAGGGTCCTCCTAGGACACCGTCGAAAGGCATGTGGTCTTCACAAGACACAAACATGGCAGGCAAAGCCCGTGTAGGGGTGAGTATAAAAATACTCAGTAGGAACCCCAAAAACCCAAAATAAAAGAGAGAAACTGAAAGGTAATAGTCTGCTCATCTTATCCAGAGGGAACCCAGACGAGAAAGAAACTCCATCTCATGACCACCCTCAGCTAAACACAACTAGTCATCTCAATCCAGGAGTATGCCCCTACATACACCTTGAACTTCCAGATATACGCAACTCACACCCCAATCCACATGAGGTTCCGACCTCATCACCAGTAACAGTTCAAAACCCAGAGAGCACACTCCATGATCACGGTCATCCCAGATGACACTCGTCTAAGAGATACACTCCATCGGGTTCCACACAAACATCTCAGACGCTCACCCAAGAGATCACGCTCGTCGGATACCATCACTAAGGAAACCTCGATGAAATAACAAAAACACCAAACTCCCCAGATAGGGGATCGCTCCTAGGGTCCTCTAGGGGATACCAGAACCCACACCAATATACGAAGATCTCGAAGATAGGGGATCACTCCTAGGGTCCACTGGGGGATACCACAACCCGATCTGGCATTCGTACAGAAACACGTCACTCAGATAGAGGATCTTCATTCATGTCATGATGATCACGACGATACCAAACCCTATCTGATACATCTCATGCTGTAGGGGATCGAACTGACGATGCCACAACCCTACAGAAACCACGCACTAAGTAGGGGATCATATAACCAACGATACTGCAACCCTAATATAATCCTCATGCTGAGTAGGGGATCATATACCCAACGATTCCACAAACCGTACTGGGTACGGCCCACTGCATACAAGATCATATTCCTGATGATGCCACAAACCCTACGGGGTTAACCTGCTAGATAGGGGATCGCCGCCTGTGGATAGGCGTTCATAGAGATACCAAGAACCCAATCTAGGGAAATGATGTTAAAGGATCCCACTTCGGGCCCACTGGATGGATGCCACAACTATAATAGATTAAAATTCCCATTGAGAGGATCACAAACCTATACCAAGGTTGTGATGCCGCGCAAACCCGTGTAGGAATTCACCAAGGGAGTACTCTCAACCACTGCTGGTCCAAACGTTGCTAACCCGAGCGACCCACCACAACGCCACACCGTGCACCTCCAAGGCCGATACCGAGGCCACCATCGTGATCTACGTGAAAAAACACACAGGATAGACAGTTTACTCGCCCAAAAAGGACAACTGGTGAAAAAGGACTATTCACCGTAGCTAGCCCGTGCAGGGCCCACACAAAGATCCTGAAACTCATCAACTGGATCATACCACTGTGATCCCCTCGGAAAAACACATAGAATCGACTACTTGATCTTCCCAAACGAACACCTGGTGAAAAAATTACTATTCACAGAAGCCAGCCCGGGTGGGGTCCATACCTCAATCCCGAAACTCATCAAACGGATCGCACCATTGAGATCCTCTTGGAAAAAACACACAGGATCGACTATTCATCCCCTAAAATCGAACTCCTAGTGAGAAAGTTGTGTTTCTCCTTAACTGCCCAAACCCATCCTCATGGGGCCCACACCCCAAACTTGGTCCCAACACCCGAAAACCAACAAGAAAGGTCTGTCGTACCATCCGGGTATCAACGCCACTAACGACACGTCAATTGGACGCTCTGGGTAGAAGATACAATGGCCCAAAGTTGAATAATAAAAAAATATTATTATTTTATTCGACGTTTCATGCTCTTGGGCCACGATCCCAAAACTTTAAACTCCCGAACCCACACAGAAGGGTTCGTCTCGTCGCTGCAGATGGAACGTGAATCTGACCCCTGGATTACAAGAAACAGGGGTTTTAAAACCCCCCGTGTACAAGGTGAGGGCCAGTCCGGCTTGTCGACCTGGTCGCCGCCGGCTCGCCCTGGCCGGTGGCCCTCTTCCATGTGGCGCCCGCGCCGCCGTCCCGGATGGTCGGCTGCCGCACGATGCCGTGGACCGTCGGGGTCACCCCGATGGTCCGTTTTGAGATCCGCAACCTCCTGCGCGACCCTCGGGACCCGATCTCCTCTACTATGACAACAAAACGAATCAATTCAAAGAAAAAATGGGATCGGGGAATTAAAACTCAAACCGCCTAACTCACGGGAAAAACACAGATGCTTCGGGTGCAGAACGACGCCCGCGATGCTATGACGCTCGATCTGCTGACGATCGGCACTGAAAACGGACGATTGCGGCTCAAATTGACGAAGAACGGACGAGGGAAGGGGGTGGGTTTCGTCGCCTGCGTAAAAGAGGTGGGGGGAGAAGAGATGGATTTTAATTTTTTTAAACACTTCATTTCAGCTCCCCATCAACGCGCATCCAACCTGGCACCTGACGCCGACTAAAATTATGTCGCACCTAGGGTAAATGCGGCGTTCTGAACGCAACGACGGACTCATAATTGCAATCTGACACTCCGTTCATGAGTTATTCAAGCCGACGCTCATAAATAAACTTTCCCATTTATTTATGCAAACACCCCAAGTTGCTTCTCACAGCAGGCCTGGGCCCGCAAAGTTTACACCCCGCCTAGGGTAAACGACACGATCCGGATGCAACCGTGACCTCATATTCCCATTCTGAGCTACAATTTTGGAGATAACACACCCCCACCATGTGCATAGTATAAAAATACTTAATATTTTTATAAAATTTATTTCGGGCACACCGGGCCTCGAAATCTCACACCGTCTTCGTGCCTAGCTCTGGGATTATTCATAGAAATATTCCAAAGTCTGACAAGGCTAAACCCGAGTCGCTACATCCTCCCCACCTTAAAAATTTTCACCCTAAAAAATCCCTAAGCATAAGGCAAGCGACTGGACTCCCAAAAGGGTCTCCCACGCCAGTGAGTTCTCCAACAAACACCCATGCCCGAACACATAAGTCAGAAGGACTCATCCTCCACACCTAAACACTATCCGGTTTGGGCAGCACATACTCGCCTGTATGGTTTTAATCGCGACACAAAAAATGTGTCTCGATGGGGGAAGGATCCTTCTTCCTCACGCATTCGAATCACGCCAAACAAAACCCACACATGGTCTTAGAAACTCCCTGAACAAATCTCAAGAAAGCAATGAAAAGGAAAGAGTACCCCTAAACAGTGTCTATCAAACTACTGCAGAAAGTAGAAAGGACATAAGGTGTATCTCTATCCATCCGCAGAGCCTCTGGGTTAATAGCCTCTAGGGCATGCAGCTGACCTCACCCTCGGCCACCAGCTCCCTGAGATTGGTGTGGACCACCTAGGGGTGGGGGTGGTGGCAACATATACTTCCTACCACCTCCTGCTGCAGCACCATCTTCGCCACCACTTCTGCTGCCCTACGAACCTCCTTGCTCGAGATGCTGCCTCTCCCAAGGCGGTCTATCGACCGGATCCCTTTCAGCAACACGACGGTTCAGAAAATCTCTCGCAAGATGTCCCTGACCATCGCAAGCGTAACACCGCCTCTCCTGCGGTTGACCCAAATTGGCCTGCGAGCCCTGAGCCACAGATCCTCCATCCTGGGTTGCCTACTGAAACGTCATCCACATCCAGACCCTTGCATATATTGCCGGCTACCAGATGCCGATCTGGCTAACGAAGTCTCAGATCTTGCATGACCAGCACTAACATGTGGAATTTTCTCAGCCAGAAATCTCTCAGCCCCCAAGGCTCGCTCTTGTACTCCTACATAGGTGGGAAGACACAAAGAAACCACAACTGCCCAGATGTATCTATATAGTCCATGCTCGAAGGATTGAGCCCTAAAGAACAGGTCATCAACCATATCCAGGGAGTAACATGATAGGTCGGTAAACCTCACCGTGTACTCCGACACAGTCATGCCCTCCTGCCGAAGCTGCAGAAGCTCTCGAATCCGCACTGACCTCAGCGTTACTAGATATAACTCCTCCCTGATGAGACGCTCAAACTCTGCCCACATGAGCATCTCCTCGTCGTGGGACTATGTCACCAAACTCCACCATCGCCCGGACGAACCATGCAGAAGGCTTGCCGCTAGGACCACCATCTGATCTGGGGGTGTCCTCACCAGGTGGAAAACTCGGGTGATGGCCTCAAGCCAGTTATCTGCTGCCTGGGGGTCTAGATCACCCCGGAACCTCATAGGTCACTGCCTCTGGAACTCGTGATGTGCACTCAACCTGTGCACAACCTCATCCTACACTATCGGCACACCTAGCTGCTCAACAGGTGGTGGCTCAACTGGTAGACCACCTGGAGGTGCTACCTCAGAACCTACTCTCTGGTCTACAACCTCTACACGGGGCAGATCGTCACCACAATCCCGTTACAGAATCCTCTCTCGTTGTCGTCGGGGAGGCATCCTGAAATACAATCAAGACGCCCCATAGTCAAAGAGTATATCCGGAGAGATGAATCAAGAAGTACAAGGAAAAACCCAAAACCCATTCCTATATGATTCATGTACCATTATGTCCCTAAAACTAGTGTCCAAACCTCCCGAGTCAAAAGGTAGGTTATCAGAGTCCTAGTGAATAGATACGTCATCCGCTGCACCAACACTGGAGTCACTGGCCTGAAAGCTAAACTTGAAACATCCTAACACTGCCGCTATGCAACCCAAACCAAACTCACAGCTAGACCAGCTATGCTCTCAGATCACAAAGGTGGAACCTCCTCTGATACCACTCTATAATGACTCGACCCACCAGGGCTCGATCCACGACTCCCAAAGCACTCCTCCAATAGGCCAGGGGCTGGAGTCCAGTGCCGAGTAGGCTATCACACACATGGGAGGCATTAGCCTAAGGAACCTATACACCCACACCCACATACACCTCCATGAAATAGTGCAGAGATATATATAAAAACTGGAAAGAAAATGCATGCATACATCTATCCCAAACCAGGGTACAACAAAAGTACAAAAGGGAAAAATAGTGCCCACCAAAAGAAAACTGTAAAAGCGTTAAACCTGCTTAGAAGGAGAGGATCGCTATCAAAAGAACCAGCTAATAAGATCCTCGACATAGCTCTGGTAAGACTCCATGGTCAGAGCCACTCACTCAACTCCGCCTGCTACGGGTCCTCCTGGGACTCCGTCGAAAGGCCTGTGGTATGCATAAGACACAAACATGTGCGGGCAAAGCCCGTGCAGGGGTGAGTATAAAAATACTAAGTAGGTTCCCCAAAAACCCAAAAAAAAGAGAGAAACTGAAAGGCAACAGTCCGCTCATCCCAGGCAGAGGGAACCCAGATGAGAGAAAAACTTTATCTCGTGACCATCAATGGCTAAACACAACTAGTCAGCTCAATCCAGAAGTATTCCCATACATTCACCTTGAACATCCAGATATATTCATCTCACGCCCCAAGCCACATAAGGTACCGACTTCATCACCAACAATAGTTCACAACCAGGAGAGTGCACTCCATGATCACGGTCATCCCAGATGACACTCGTCCGAGAGATATACTCCTTCGGGTTCCACACAAACATCTCAGAGGCTCACCTGAGAGATCACGCTCGTCGGATACCGTCACTGAGAAAACCTCACTAAAACAACAAAAACACCAAACTCATAGGATAGGGGATTGATCCTAGGGTCCACTAGGGGACACCCAAACCCACATTGGTATACGAAGATCTCACAGATAGGGGATCACTCCCAGGGTCCGTTGGGGGATACTGCAACCTGATCTGGCATTTGTACAGAAACACGTCACTCAGATAGAGGATCTTCACTCATGTCATGACGGTTGTGACGATACAAAAACCCTATCTGGTACATCTCGTGTTGTAGGGGATCGAACTGATGATGCCGCAACCCTATAGAAACCACACACTAAGTAGGGAATTATATAACAAATGATACTGCAACCCTACTATAATCCTCATTCTGAGTAGGGGATCGTGTACCCGACGATGCCACAAACCCTACTGGGTACGACCCACTGTGTAGGGGATCATATTTCTGATGATTCCACAAACCCTACAGGGTTAACCTGCTAGATATGAGATCGCCGCCCATGGATAAGCGGTCACAGCGATACCAAGAACCAGATCTAGTGAAACAATGCTAGAGGATCCCGCTCCGGGCCCACCGGAGGGATGCCACCACTCTAACAGATTAAACATCCCATCGAGAAGATCACAAAACTATACCAAGGTTGTGATGCCATGTGAACCCTAATAGGAATGAACCAATGGAGTACCCTCAACCACTGCTGATCCAAACACCATTATTCCAAGTGACCCACCACACCGCGCACCTCCAAGTCCAATACCGAGGCCACCATCGCGATCTACGCGGGAAAACATGCAGGATAGGCAGTTTACTCGCCCGAAACAGAAATCTGGTGAAAAAGGAACTATTCATCGTAGTTAGCATGTGCGGGGCCCACAAAATGATCCTAAAACTCATCAAGTGGATCATACGACTATGATCCCCTCAGAAAAACACGTGGAATTGACTCCTCGATCGTCCCAAACGGACACCCGGTGAAAAAGTACTCTTCACCAAAGCCTGCCCGGGTGGGGCCCATGCCTCGATCTCGAAACTCATCGAACGGATAGCACCGTTGCGATTCTCTCAGAAAAACACACAGGATCAACTATTCATCTTCCAAAATCAGAATCCTAGTGAGAAAGTTTCTTTTCACCATAACCGCCCAAACCCGACCTCATGGGGACCGCACCCAAAACTCGGTCCCAACACCCAAAAACCCACAATAAAAGTCCTCCGTACCATCAGGGTCTCAACACCACTTACGACACATCAATCAGACGCTCTGGGTAGAAGATACAACGACCTGAAGTCGAATAATAAAAAAATATTATTATTTTATTCGACGTTTCAAGCTCCTGGGCCACGATCCCGAAATTTTAAACTCTCAAACCCACACCAAAGGGTTCGCCTAGTCACCAGGGTCGTGTCGCCGTAGACGAGACACGAATCTAACCTCTAGATTGCAAGAAATATGGGTTTTAAAAACCCCGTGTATAAGGTGAGGGCCAGACCGGCCTGAACAGGCCGGTCCGGCCGGCCGACCCGATCGTCGCCGCCACTGGCCCGCCCTGACCAGTGGCCCTCCGCCGGACGGCGACCCGCACCGACGGAACTTCCGCAGACCGCCAAGGTCACCTCGGTGGTTCGTTTTACGATCCGTGACCACCTGTGCGACCCTATAGACCTGATCTTTCCTGCTATGACAACAAAACGAAGTAATTCGATGCAAAAATGGGATTGGGAATTAAAAATCAAACCGCCTACCTTGTGGGCAAAACGTCGACGCTTCGGGTGCAGAACAACGCCCGCGACGCTCTGACGCTCGATTTGCTGACGATCGGTGCTGAAAAGGGACGATTGCGGCTCGAATTGACAAAGAACTAACGAGGGAATGGGGTGGGTTTCGCCGCCTGCGTATAGAGGGGGGGGGGGAAGAAGAGATGTATTTTCATTTTTTTTAAAACACTTACATTTCAGCTCCTCGCCAACGCGCACCCTACCCGGCACCCGGTGCCGACTAAAATTATGTCACGCCTTGGGTAAAAACGGCCTTCTGAATGCAACGGTGGACTCAGAATTGCAATCCGAGACTCCGTTCAGGAATTATTTGAGCTGATTCTCATAAATAAACTTTTCCATTTATTTACGCAAACGCCCCTGGGGGCTTTTCTCACAGCAGGCCCGCGCCTGCAAAGTTTACACCCCACCTAGGGTAAACGGCACACTGCAGACGCAACCATGCCCTCAGATTCCCATTATTAGCTACCATTTAGTAGATAACACACCCTCTCCATGTGCATAGTATAAAAATACTTAATATTTTTATAAAATTTATTCTGGGCACACCAGGCCTCGAAATCGCACGCCATCTTCATGCCTAGATCTGGAATTATTTATAGAAATATTCCAAAGTCTGATAGGGCCAAACCCCAGTCGCTACATCCTCCCCACCTTAGAGTTTTTGTCCCAAAAAAGCCCTAGGCACAAGGGAAGAGACTGGACTCTCAACTAGGTCTCCCACGCTAGCGAGTTCGCTAACAACCACCCATGCCTGAACACATAAGTCAGAAAGACTCATCCACCACACCTCAACACTATTCGATTTGGGCGGCACTGAATCGCCCAAACAATTTTAATTGCATCATAAAAATGCGTGTCGGTGGGGGAAGGATCCTTCTTCCTCACGCATTCGAAGCACACCGAACAGAACCCACACAGGGTCTTACCAATGCCCGAAACAAAACTAAAACAAGCAACAAAAAGGAAAGAGTACCACTAAATAGTGTCTATCAAACTAAAATAGAAAGTATAAAGGACACAAGGCGTACCTCTATCCATCCGCAGAGCCTCTGGGTCAATAGCCTCTAGGGAATGCAGCTGACCTCTCCCTCAGCCACCAGCTCCCTGAGCTTGGCGTGGACCACTTGGGGTTGGGGGTGGTGGCAACGGATACCGCCTACCAACTCCTGCTGCTGCACCAGCTCCGCCGCCAAGTCTGACGCCCTGTGGAACTCCTTGCTTAAGATGCTACCTCTTCCAAGGTGGTCTATCGACTGACTCCCTCTCAGTAGAATGACGGGTCGGACAATCTCTAGCTATATATCCCTGACCATCTCAAATGTAACACCGCCTCTCCTACAGCTGACCCAAACTGGCCTGCAAGCCCTAAGCCTTATATCCTTCATCCTGGGGTCGCCTCCTGAAACATTGGCCATGTCCAGACCCTTACATCTACCGCCGGATACAAAATGATGATCCGACTGATGAAGTCTCAGCTCTCGTGTGCCCAGCACTAACAGGCAGAATCTGCTCAACCAGAAAGCTCTCAACCCCCAAGGCTCGCTCCAGTACTCCCGCATAGGTGGGCAGACACAAAGAAACCACACCTACCCATATGTCTCTACGTAGGCCCTGATCGAAGGTCTGAGCCCTAATGAAAGGGTCTCTAACCATATCCAGGGAGTAGCGCGACAGGTCGGTAAACCTCACTGTGTACTCTGACACAGTTATGCCCTCTTCCCAAAGCTGCAGAATCTATTGAATATGCACTAACCTCAGCGTAACCGGATATAACTCCTCCCTGAAGAGATGCTCAAACTCTTCCCACGTGGGCATCTCCTCATCGTGGGACCACATCACCAAACTCCACCATCGCTCGGTCGAACCATGTAGAAGGATCGCTGCTAGGACCACCATCTGATTTGGGGGTGTCCTCACCAGGCGTAAAACTTGGGTGACTGCCTCAAGCTAGTCATCAGCTGCCTGGGGGTCTGGATCACCCTGGAACCTCAGAGGTCGCTGGCTCTGGAACTCATTAAATTCACTCAGCCTACGCGCAAACTCATCCTGCATTGCCGGCACACCCAGCTGCTCGACAGGTGGTGGCTCAATTGGCAGACCACCTGGAGGTGTAACCTCAGAACCTGAGCCCTTGTCTACAACCTCTACACGGGGCGGATCATCACCACAATCCCTCCGCAGAACCCTCGCTGGCTGTCATCGTGGAGGCATCTTGAAATACAATCAAGATACCCCATAGTCAAAGAGTATATCTAGAGATCCGACTCAAAAAGGACAAGGAAAATCCCAAAAACTAGTCCAATATGATTTATGTACCGTTATGTCCCTGCGATTAGTGTCCAAACATCCTGAGTCAAAAGGCAGGTTATTAGAGCCCTGGTGAATGGATACGTCAGCCGCCGCACCAACACCGGAGTCCTTGCCCTGAAATCCAAACTCGAAACATCCTAACATTGCCACTATGCAACCCAAACCAAACTCACAGCTAGACTAGCTACGCTCTGAGATCCCAAAGGTAGAACCTCCTCTGATACCACCCTATCACGACCCGACCCACCGTAGCTCGAGCCGCGACTCCCCAAGCCCGCCTCCAATAGGCCAGGGGCTGACGTCCAATGTCGAGTAGGCTATCACACACATGGGAGGCATTAGCCTAAGGTACCTGTACACACACACCCACATACACCTCCATGAAACAGTGCAGAGATATATATAAAAACTGGATAGAAAATTAATGCATACATCTATCCCAAACCAGAGTACAACAAAAGTACAAAAGGGAAAAACATGGCCCACCAAAAGAAAACTGCAAAAGCATCCAACCTGCTCAGGAGTATATGATCACTGTCAAAGGAACTGCCAGTAAGCTCCTCCGTACACCTCCGATAAGACTCCACGGTCAGACCCATTCACTCAACTCCACCTACTCTAGGTCCTCCTGGGACTCCGTCGAAAGGCCTATGTTCTGCACAAGACACAAACACATGTGGGCAAAGCCTGTGCATGGGTGAATATAAAAATACTCATTAGGAAACCAAAAAACCAAAAACAAAAGAGAGAAACTGAAAGGAAATATTACGCTCATCCTAGCCAGAGGGAACCTAGATAAGAGAGAAACTCCATCTCGTGACCATCCTCGGCTAAACACAACTAGTCAGCTCAATCCAGGAGTATGCCTGTACATACACATTGAACATCCAGATATACTCAGCTCACACCCCAAGCCACATGAGGTGATGACCTCATCACCAGAAATAGTTCACAACCAGGAGAGCACACTCCACGATCACAGTCATACTAGATGACACTCGTCCGAGAGATACACTCCATCGGGTTCCACACAAACATCTCAGAAGCTCACCTAAGAGATCATGCTCGTCGGATACCCTCACCGAGGAAACCTCGCTAAAACAACAAAAACTCCAAACTCCTCAGATAGGGGATCGCTCCTAGGGTCCGCTAGGGGATACTAGAACCCACACCAGTATTCGAAGATCTCACAGATAGGGGATCACTCCCAGAGTCCGCTCGGGGATACCGCAACCCAATCTGGAATTTTTACAGAAACACATCACTCATATAGAGGATCCTCACTCATGTCATGATGGTCACGATGATAATGAAACCCTATCTGGTACATATCGCACTGTAGGGGATCGAAGTGACGATGCCGCAACCCTGCAGAAACCACACACTAAGTAGGGTATCATATAACCAATGATACGGAAAATCTACTATAATCCTCATGCTAAGTAGGGGATCATATACCCAATGATTCCACAAAACCTACTAGGTATGGCCCACTGTGTGGGGGATCATATTCCCGATGATGCCACAAGCCCTATGGGGTTAACCTGCTAGATAGGGGATCTCCACCCGTGGATAAGCGGTCACAGCGATACCAAGAACCCGATCTAGGGAAACGATGCTAGAGGATCCCACTCCGGGCCCACCGGAGGTATTCCTCAACTCTATCAGATTAAACATCTCATCGGGAGGACCACAAACCTATACCAAGGTAGTGATGTCGTGGAAACCCTCATAGGAATGAACCAAGGGAGTACCCTCAACCAATGTTGGTCCAAACGTCGCTAACCTAAGAGACCCACCACAAAGCCACACCACACACCTCAAAGTCCGATACCGAGGCCACCATCGCGATCTATGCGAAAAAACACGCAGGATAGGCAGTTTACTCACCCGAAACAGACAATTAGGGAGAAAGGCACTATTCACCGATGCTAGACCATGCGGGGCCCACACAATGATTCCAAAACTCATCAAGCGGATCATACCAGTACGATCCCCATAGAAAAACACACGGAATTGACTACTCGATCATCCCAAACGGACACCCGGTGAAAATGGTACTATTCACTGAAGCCAGCCTGTGTAGGGCCCATGCCTCGATCCCGAAACTCATAAAATGGATCGCACCATTGCAATCCTCTCGAAAAAACACACAGGACCGACTATTTATCCACCAAAATCGGACTCTTGGTGAGAAAGTTGCGTTTATCCGTAACCGCCCAAACCCGGCCTCGTGGGGCCCGCACCCCAAACTCGGTCCCAACACCCAAAAATCAACAAGAGAAGTCTGCCGTACCATCAGAGTCTCAACGCCACTGACGACACATCAATCAGACGCTCCGGGTAGAAGATACAACGACTCGAAGTCGAATAATAATAAAATATTATTATTTTATTCGACGTTTCAAGCTCTCGGGCCACAATCCCAAAACATTACACTTCCAAACCCACACCGAAGGGTTTTTCTTTTCACCAGGGTCGCATCGGCACCGCCACGCGCTGCCGCGGGCTGCCGCGGACCGCCGGGGTCACCCCTGTAGTCCGTTTTGCAATCCACGACCTCCTTCATGACCCTCGGGACCTAATATTCTCTACTATGAAAACAAAACGAATCAATTCGAAGTAAAAATGGGATCAGAGAATTAAAACTCAAACCGCCTACCTCACGGGTGAAACGCCGACGCTTCAGGTGCAGAACGAGGCCCGCGACGCTCTGACTTTCAATCTGCTGACGATCGGTGATGAAAACAGACGATTGCAGCTTGAATTGATGAAGAACGGATGAGGGAAGGTTGGGTGGGTTTCTTCTCCAGCATACAAGAGGTGGGGGGATAAGAGATGGATTTTTATTTTTTTAAACACTTCATTTCAGCTCCCCGCCAACACGCATCCGACCCGGCACCCAACGCCGACTAAAATTATGTCACGCCTATGGTAAACGTGGCATTCTGAACACAATGGCGGACTCATAATTGTGATCTGAGACTCCGTTCAGGAGTTATTCGAGACAACACTTGTAAATAAACTTTTCCATTTATTTACGCAAATGCCCCTAGTGGCTTCTCTCACAGCAGACCCGTGCCTGCAAAGTTTACACCCCACCTAGGGTAAACGACATGATCCTGACAAAACCATGCCCTCAGATTCCCATTCTAAGCTACCGTTTAGTAGATAACACACCCCTGTCATGTGCATAGTATAAAAATACTTAATATTTTTATAAAATTTATTCCAGGCACACCGACCCTCGGAATCGCATGCCGTCTTCACGCTTAGCTCTGGAATTATTCATAGAAATATTCCAAAGTCTGACAGGGCCAAAATCGAGTCACTAAATTAACTATAGTGAGCGAGGTTATCAGTTTAGGGAATCTGGTGTTGGTGTGGTGGCCGACGTATCCATACACCAGGACCCTAACTTCTGATTTCTGACTCAGTGCATGAAAAAAATGATTGCATGTGTGTTTTGAAAAGTTATCTTTTTGATCTCTTTGAGTCAGCTCACCAGGTATAAATTATTGACCATGGTGCACCTGTTTCTTTTTAAGATTCCTCCACGCAGATAGCCAGCTAGGGTTCTAGGAATAGTATGTTATGATAGCCCACTGAGTGACGAGGACTTAGTGCAGGGCCCTCAATTAGTGGAGGCACCAGTGGTACCATTACCTGTTGGGCCACCAATACCACCAACCCTAGAAGAAGAGGGTGCACACCGCTTGATCACATTGCATGAGTTCCATCACTAGAGGCCACCCAGGTTCAGGGGTGAGACGGACCCACAGGCAGCTAAGGATTGGTTGGAGGTCGTGGTGAGAGTCTTCTAACTGGCAGGGACACCAACTGATCTCATGGTGACCCTTGATTCTAGTCTTCTATAGGCAAAAGCAGGAAGATGGTGGAGCTTTATGCTCTAGGCTCACGAAGAGGTGACACTTCTCTGGGCAGATTTTGAGAGCCTGTTTCGGGCAGATTTTGTCCCAGTGACCCTTCGCGCAGTACAGATACATGAGCTTCTTCATCTACAGTAGGGCAGCATGAATGTGGCTTAGTACTCAGTGAGGTTCACTGACCTCTCATGCTACTCCACTGATATGGTGCAGGACCCATTCTTCAGGGCCCAGACCTTCAAGCTAGGACTTAGGCGGGAGATCAGGGCTTCGATGATTTCTCTCAGCATCCCAACGCAGGTGGGGGTGTTAGAGCGATCCCTCTTAGTGGAGTGTTTTCTTGCTAAACAGTCACCAAAAACGAGACCCACCACCGGGTTTCAAGTAGAAGAGTCTTCTGCAGGTGGCAGCAGATAGATGTTATAGAGGTCCAAGAGGACCAAACCTACAGGTGGACGACCGCAGGATTCAGGGTCAGTTGTGTGGGGAATCGGAGATAGAGCCAGTCATGCAAGGAGTAGGTAGTGTTACGCATGCAGCGGGTAGGGTCACATGGCTCGTGATTGCCCGACCCTCCATATAGAGGATCCGAATACAGTCGAAGGACTGCCCAGGCAGAGACAGAGGTTTGACCGAGGAGGTTCGCAGGGAGCAGGCGGATGCGGAAGAGGAGCTGGCCGTGTAGCTGGCGGTGGGTGATGATTCGAGATGTTACCGCCACCACCACTAGGTGGTCCACTCCGACCACAAGAAGCAGGTGGACAGGGGAAAGCTCAGCTCCAGGAAGCTGAGGCCTATGACCATGGTGCTCTGAAGATGATACGAGGTACGATCAGTGTCTACTCCACCATATCTGTAATACTTTAGACATAGGTGCCGATCATTCTTTTATTTCCATTGCCCTTATTCGGAGCTCAGAGATTCTGGTAGAGCCGTTGGCTCGATCCTTATGGATAGAGACTCCTACGAGAGAGGATTCGATGATTAAACACTGGTTCTGGTAGTGTGAGCTTACTCTAGGAGGTGAGAGCTTCGGCTGGGATCTCTTAGTAGCAGCGTCGAGGCCTTACGAAGTCATCTTGGGTATGGACTAGTTATCTAAAGTCCATGCTCAGATAGACAGTATTAGGAACAAAGTGCGGTGTGCCCGCACGAATGGGACTAAGTTTACCTTATCTGGTGAGAAGGGATCCTTTGCAGCACAAGATGGACTTACCCGAAGGAGAGTGTAGCCGATCACTCATCAGTTGTCTAGCCTTACCCTCGAAGCTGTTGATGTGGAGAGTCCGAGATATCCTATAGTGGTGGACTAATACACAGTTGTCTTTATTAATTATGTTTTGGGTCTACCTCCTAGCAGATAGGTGGAATTTTACATTGAATTATACCCCGGGATGGCACTGATATCTACACCAGTGTATCGGATGGCTCCCACAGAGCTTCATGAGTTGCAGGTACAGCTAGAGGACTTATAGGGGAAGGGATTCATCCGGCCCAGTGTTTCTCCTTGGGCAACCCCGATTTTGTTTTCCCAGAAGGTGGATGGGATCTTGAGACTTTGTGTTGACTATTGGTGCCTAAACCAAATGACCGTGAAGAACAAGTACCCACTCTTGAGGATTGATGACCTCTTTGATTAGTTAAAGGGAGCACGATAGTTCTTGAAGATATACCTCAGATCAGGCTATCACCATCTTAGAGTAAGAAATGAGGATGTGCATAAGATGGATTTCATATGTTGTTACGACCAATACGAGTTCTTTTTTATGCCATTCGGCATGACCAAGGCTCCAGCAATGTTCATGGGACCCATGAACCGGATCTTCCTGCCATAACTTTATTGATTTGTAGTAGTCTTCATCGATGACATTCTGATCTACTCGGCTACCGAGGAGGAGCATGCCTATCATTTGCAGATAGTTCTGGACACACTCTGAGAGCACCAGCTGTATGGTAAGCTCTCAAAGTTCCAGTTCTGGATTTGAGAGGTTCACTTTCTGGGACATGTCATCTCAGAGGCTGGAGCTGCAGTGGATCCAGCGAAGATTGAGGCGATACTTGCTTGGGAGCCACCCAGGAGTGTGACGAAGGTACGAAGTTTCCTGGGATTGTCTGGATACTACTGGATATTTGTGCCAGATTTCTCCAGAGTTGCAGCACCTTTATCAGCGTTGACAAAGAAAGGGAAACCCTTCATGTGGTCGGAGATATGCCAGTGGAGTTTTCAGTAGATGAGACAGAGTCTGACTAGTACCATCATCTTGAGGCTTCCGGAGGTGGGAGTTGGGTACGTAGTCTACTTCGACGCATCAGGGACTGGGCTCGAATGTGTCCTGATGCAGGAATGATCAGTGATCGCGTATGGTTCTTGACAGCTGAGACAGCATGAGCAGAACTATGCTACCCATGACCTTGAGTTAGCAGCAGTGGTCTTCTCTTTAATGATGTGGTGACATTATCTGATGGGCGAGAGTTTTACAGTCTACTCCGATCACTAGAGTCTCAGGTATATCTTCTTCCAGAAGGACCTGAACCTGATACAACGACTTTGGCTTGAGTTCCTCCAGGACTATGACTTAGAGATAATCTATACTCTTGGGAAGGGGAACATTGTAGTAGATGTACTCAGCCGTAGATCTGGTATACAACTACTAGATGAGGCGACGGAGTAGCTGGATACTTTTTAGATATCCTTTGTGGATCGAGATAAATAATATTTTATTCAGTCTCTTACCGTCACTCCCCCACTCCTTCAGCGAGTCAGGGAGGCACAATGTGGGGACACTAACTGCGAGGCACGACGTGCTCAGATATCTATAGGACATGCACCTGATGGATTTTATGAAGGTGGGGAGCATGAAAACTTTTTCATAGTATGTACCATTGTACCAGAGTCACTTCGGGAGGAAGTGTTGGGGGAGTTCCACACATCCCCTTTAGCGGTCCATCCAGGAATGGCGAAGATGTACCAGGAACTCCGACGACAGCACTGGTGGCTAGGAATAAAGGAAGCAGTAGTAGAGTTTATATCTCAGTGCCTCACTTGTCAGCAATTGAAGTCGGAACATCAGGTACCAGCAGACTTAGTTCATCATTTAGAGGTCCCAGAGTGGAAGTAAGATGGGATATCCATGGACTTCGTGATAGGACTTCCACGTACATCCAGGGGTCATGATTCCATCTGGGTGATCGTCGTCCGACTCACCAAGTCGGCCCACTTCCTACCGATCAAAGAGCAGGGTTCAGTAGAGAGCTTGGGATACCTCTATGTGCAGGAGATTGTGTGGCTACATGGTGCACCCTCAATGATTTTCTCTGATTTTGATGCATGTTTCACTTCCTAGATATGGAAGGGGTTGTAGGAGGCTTTCAGGATGGAGATTCGTTTGAGCACCGCCTTCCATCCTTAGACGGATGGTCAAACTAAGCGGACCATTCAGACCCTCGAGGAAATGTTGCGTGCTTGCGTCCTCGACTTCAATCGTAGCTGGAAGGATTACTTTCCCTTGGTGGAGTTCGTATATAACAACATCTATCACTCCAAGATTGGGATGACACCTTCTGAAGCTTTTTATGGCTGACCTTGCAGATCGCCTTTGTGCTGGACGGACCTAGGGGAGTCAGCACTCATGGGACCAGATATGGTACGGGCTACCACAAAGAAGTTACAAATCATATAGGAGAGGATGAAGAATGAACAGAGTAGAAAAAAGTCTTATGCCGACAGGAGACTGAGACCTTTGTAGTTCGAGGATGGTGACCACATCTTTCTATGGGTCTCACCATGATGAGGTTTGTAGAGATTTGGTCGGGGTGGAAAGTTATCTTTGAGGTTCATCGGACCCTTTTAAGTCCTCACCAGAGTTAGAGAGGTAGATTACCACTTAGATCTTCCACCTCAGCTGTACCGGGTGCACGATGTTTTCACGTATCCCAGCTAAGGAGATACGTGCACGACCCTTCACACATCATTGACCATGGAAAACTGAAAATCAACGATGAAGCGACATTTACAGAGGTTCCAGTAGATATTGAGGATCGACAGGAGTGGGTCCTTCATGGGCGGTGGATACCTTTGGTGTGCATACATTGGCATCATGGGAACCTCCAAGAGAGTACATGGGAGTGGCAGGCTCAGATTCATGCTCAGTACCCCCACTTGTTTTCCTAGTTTTTGTGATGTAGATTTTGGGGATGCAAATCCCTGAGGTGGGGAGAATGTAAAGACCTAGAAAAATTCCATGTATTTTTTTTAATTATATGGAATATTTTGAGTCCGAAAAAATTGAAGGTACATGATTCTGAGGCCTAGTGTTCCTGGAATGAATTTATGAACTTTTTTTAGGTACATTCAGTAAACGTGCAAGCGGGTTTTTGTAACTTTTGAACCGGTGCTTGGAATTGAAATCTGAGGGCACCGTTGAACTCGTAGTGCCGATATTCGCTTAAGGAGACTTTACATTGACCACAGTAGGTTGAGGGTAGAAGATAGTTCTTTCAGTTTTTCGTGGAAGAAAAAAAAAATTTAACATTTTATTTTTCTTTTGAAACCCCTCCTTTTGAGTTATGGTGGTGAGGACCACCCGAACTAAAAAACAACCATTTTAAATTATATAGGTTAGGACCACCCGAACCCCTCTTTAATGTGGGGAATTCCCTTGGAATCCTCCCATTTAATTGTGCCAACACAATACAATTAATTGTGCCATTTAATTGTGCCAACTTTAATTGTACCAACGTAAATTAAATTGATAAACCTATGTTAATTTGTTGGATCCTCATTTCCATGGGGAAATCATTGGAGAAAGGGATTCTTGGGGAGAACTTTGGAGAAACTCTTTCTCTAATGAAGAACGCCCTCTACAACAAAGAACATACTTTGGAATCAAGAACGAGGACAACACACAAGCCCGACTTCGGAAGTGTGCTTTAGAAGTGACGATCATTGGCACCCTCATCGCCTTCACCAAATTCTTCTCGCGACACCTCTCATAAGAAATCGAGGTATAGATTGTTGTTTGTTTACCCCTTTCCCCATTCTCGATGTTCATCTTGATTTAAGAACATTTATATTCTTCTTGATTCAAGAACAAATAAGCTTCTTGCTACCATTCTAATGCAGAGTGTGCGGGCTGAAAGAATACGGCTCGACCTCTCCACAACCTTTGTGAGATTTTTATGGTCTTCAATCGACAGTGACTTCTCGAGTTGAGTGCGGGAGTATACGAAATGAAGAACTCGCCACCGGGGCACACTTGGTGACCCGAGTAATGTCATCGGAAGGGCTCAGAAGTGGTGGCTGACACCCCGGACGACCGTGATGATGGCACCGGCACGACCACACCGCTAGAGAAGGGTCATTACCCGTTGGCCGCAGTGGAGTAAGGGCAGTGGCCGGCGTACGACCGGCCGCATGAAGAGGAGTCGGCAGCGCGCGTCTGCGCCACCGGGCGTGAAGGATCTGCGACCTTGTGTTGTGGTGGCGAAGGGAGGGCAGTCGGCTTACTGCCGACCACTGGTGAAGGTGCGGTACGTGACCGCACCATGCAGAGGAAGGTTGTTCGTCCAGAAAACTATGAGCTGAGCGGGCCGTCCATCGCGGGCCGCCCAACGGGCCACCCCGCGGGCCGCCCAGCAGGCCTGGCCATGCAGACGGGCCGAGCCGGACCCAGCAGGCCGGGTCAGATCCCGTGGGCTGGGTCAGACCCAGGGCCTAACCTGGGTTGGGCTGGGTCAAATCGAACTGGGTTGGGTCAGCCCAGGTCAGGTCAGTCCGACCGGGTCAGACTAGACTCGGACCAGCTTCGACCCCTTTTCGTTCTTTCAACCAAATCTTGAGCTGCGAGAATCCATTTAACAAACCATCAATGGCACCAGAAACCTTGGATCGAGACAGTCCTTATGGTATACCCCACTTGAGTTTTAGATAACGTTGGAGTATGGATAGGTTGGATCGAACACGAATCCAACAAATACTTCGAGACTAAAAGGCCAATAACTTACAAACTGGGCATCCAATTGATGCAATGTCTATTGTGTTGGGATCCCTTTTACATGGAAGTCCTTTGGGATACTTCTTCATGGGACTTCATGGTAGTTGGAGTATCGACCTGTGGCTTGAGAAGTGGACCCTCCCGGAATCAAGCGAGCTTAGCGCAGGAACCCTGTGGTTGGATGTAACATGAGAAAGGGATCCTATGTGGGTATGTTCCTTGGGATCCTACATGGGTCTGTGATTTGGGATCCTATGTGGGATTTTGTTTGAGATTCTTAACTAGATCCACTCTAGGAATCCATGTGGGACTACTCTAGGATCCTACGTGGGTCTGCTATACTAGGATCCTATGTGGGTCTGATGATTTAGGATCCTACGTGGGTTTGCCTCTTAACAGAGTAAGATGATTCAATATTTACATCTAATCATCTTTTTTGTCATACCTAAGTTATACCTAGTGTGATATGATCCCTTACCTTCAAGGTAATACCTTTGTGGTATTCTTCTGTGTGGCGTACCTTTGTGGTACTTACCTTCGTGGTGATACCTTTGCAGTATTCTTCTATGTGGCATACCTTTGTGGTACTTACCTTCCTGGTGATACCTTCATGTTATTATTCTATGTGGCATTACCTTTGTGGTACTTACCCATGTGGTTTTACCTTCGTGGTATTCTTTCCAACGTGGAACAGTTGTACTTTGGCTAAGAGTTGGGCCTTGTGCTTCCTCATGAATGAGATGGGTATACTTGATAACTTAGGTATATGTATGGGCATATACCTAAGTAGGGTTTTCAGATGTTTTCATGCTTTGTGTTTTATCCTTTGTGGGTTTTGTGAGACCTTCAAGGGTCTCTGGGTCCCTACTGAGTATCGTTATACTCACCCATGCACGGGCTCCGCCCGCACCATGTTGTGTTTGGTGCATACGATGGACATCACTGAATAAGGATGAGAGCAACAGGACTAGAGTTAGCTCAGAGGTGGAAATTAGACAAGGAATACCATAGAGAGGACCATTTCAGAGCTTTACCTACCCTTCAGGTAGGGTCCTTGGTGGGAGTTCACAGGAGCTATTTCAGTTTACTTGTACTTTTCAGTTTTCTTGTACTTTCCAGTTGGGCTTGTATTCTGGCCCCTTTTTCTGTCTGTACACACTCTTTTTACAATTTAGTTTACTTGTGTTTGTATCTTTATGTGTTCTTGGTTGTGTGTGTTTACAGGTTATAAAGGCAATGCCTTCCCGATTTTAGGGAATACGACTTTCGGTGCTAGTCGATGGCCCCTGGCCTATGGAAGGCGGGCTTGGGCTAGTCATGGCATAGACCCCAGGGGACGAGTCGTGACATGGAAATTCTTGGATTGCCTTGGTTATTGAAGGATCAACAGAAATTCCATACTCAGAGACAATATGGCCAAGAAAATAAATCCCTTGAAGCCAGAATTCACATTTGCTAAACTTCCCATGCAATCCATTTCTTCTAAGGGTTTTCAGAATAGTGCGCAAGTGATTTTCATGATCTTCAAATATTTTTGAGTATAATAAGATATCATCAATAAATACCACTACAAATTCATCCATATATTCCTTGAAAACTATATTCATTAGATCCTTGAAGACAGAGAGTGAATTAGTTAATCCAAAAGGCATTATGGTAAACTCATAATGCCTGTACATAGTTCAAAATACTATTTTCAGAATGTCTACCTTCTTCACACACAACTGATAATATCCAGATCAAAGGTCAATCATTGAAAAATATTTAGCTCCATGAATTTTTTCGAATAAATCATCAATGCGAGGTAGGGGATACTTGTTCTTTATTGTTATAACATTGATCTCCCTGTAGTCAATGCACAACCTCATAGATTCGTCTTTCTTATTAATAAAAAGGATAGGGGATCCCCATGCAGAAACACTAGGGCAAATAAATCCCTTATTACTCAATTACACTAGTTATTTATTTAGTTCCACTATTTCCATAGTGGCCATTCTATAAGGGGTCTTCAATATAGGCCTTGAACCAGAAATTAAATCAATAGAAAACTCAATTTCTCATTCTGGAGGATGTTCAGGTAAATCCTCTGGAAACACATCAACATATTCTTGAACAGTAGGTACGTCCTCTATTCGAACATTCTTTTCCTCACCCATAATTATTTCATTCTTATCCTCCCCAATAATTGAATTTAGTAGAGATATTAGGGGAAGATCTAGATAAGAATCAGGTGTGATGCTTATTCTCTAAAGATAAGGTACTCCTTATCATCATCGAAAATTTTAACCTCCTTCTTCTCACAATATATTTTTGCATCATGGTCCGAAATCCAATACATTCCAAGGATTATATCAAATTCAATCATGAGTATGATGATGAGATCAGCATATAAAGAACATTTATATTCCCTAATGGGAACTGATTCACAAAACTTTGTTGCGATGATACTTCCATTAGGTGTTTGGACTAACAAATCCCTTGTTAAGTCAAATTGAAAATATCTAATTTTCTTAGAAAACTGGGAAGATATGAAACAATGCAATGATCCAGAATCAAATAAAGCATTGGCTAAACTTGAGGAAACCATTAAATTACTTGCCACCACATCTTTCGGAGCTTCAACCTCAGCAGTAGTGATTGTATAATCTTGGCCTTGCTCCCTTGGCCTTTTCTAAGGTATTTTCCCTTGTCACTTAGGACATTCATTTGCATAATTACCCTTTTCTCTACAATTGTAGCATTCAACATTGACAGCCTCTTCCTTCCCCTTGCAATCACAAGCTTGGTGGCCTTTTTCACTGCACTTGTAATAGACTCCCATTCCCTTCAAGAGATTACCAGAGTGTTTCTTCCCACATTTACCACAGGATGGATATTCAACTTTTCCCTTATTCCCCTTATTCCAATTTCCAGAGTGTTCAAAATATCTCCTTTTCTCTTTCTTTACTTTAAAGTCGTAAGACTTAGATAATTCCTTTTCTGTCTTGATAGCGCATGAGATAATATCTTCATATGATGAGAAGGATTGTGAGACTAATTCTCGACAGATAAATGGTTTTAAACCATAAAATAATCGATCAATATTACTCCACGGGTTATGTATATAATCTACTGCATTCCTTGATAACCTTGTAAAGTTAGCCTCATACTTTGTGACATTTCCATCCTTCTTTTTCCCTAGAATCAAAAATTGTCTTTCCATATCCGCTCGATGGTCATGAGGAAAGTACTTTTCTAAGAAAATCTCTTTAAACTCCATATATTCAATGTTTGATACTTCTTCATCTTCCTTTGTGTTTTGGATTAATGACCACCATTGATTTACATCTCCCTTGAGGCGATAAACTACCATGACAACTTTTTCCATTTCGCTACGCCCCAAAGCATGAAATATTTTCTCTAAGGAATTTATCCATTGCTCAGATACTAATGGATTTGTACTCCCATTGAATGTTGGTGTTTTTTTTTCTCATGAAGCGGTCTAACATTGATCCTCCACATTGTGGATTAGGGTGCTCCATACGGGTAAGGTTATTATTCATTACTTGAGTGAGTTGTCTCAGTATGGTGATAAGCTAATCAACACCAGTTGCATCACCAGATCCAATAATTATCTTGATTTGGAGGGAAATCCATACATGGATTACGTGAGTTGATATAGTTTCCATTCCTTCCACTAGGCATCATTTCTAAACAATGGCATATAGTAGATTAGTTTATGAATTGCAATACATAATTCTGAACTTGTAAAACACTTAACATAAATTGAACAGTTTATGGATATAATCCATAATCATAAAAATGTTTTCTTTGAGGAAGTATATACTCATAAACCCTTCATAATGGTTTGTAAAGAAAATGAGAATTATCCTAATCATATCCCCCGGGAGTGTCGTAACCAAGATGCAGCAAAGCCCATTATCGTGCACTGGTTCTCATTCGATTCTAGCTCAAAGCAGTGTTTTTGGGTTTTACCCCTAGGTGCATCTGTTCCAAATCCTCCTCTACCTAATATTATCCAGATAGGGATGTATTGCTTGGGAAACTCATAAAATCTCTACAGTACCAAAATTCTAGGATGTTATTCTATACTAATCCTCAAAGTATATCTTAGGGTAGTGTTATCTAATGAGAGTTTTTCTAAATCTAGTTTCCAAGGTTTGTACTAAAATTCCTCTGATACCAACTGTAACACCCCGATCCCAGTTACCTAGAGTCGATGCATTATTATATAACATTGGCATGATATAAAGAATCATGTCCCGAAAGACCGATCAGTTTAGTATCCTTGGAAGTACTAGATACATTCATAAGTTTTACATTACATCATGAAATAAAAACATCAACAACATTTTTCCCCTTTTGAACACACTTACATCCTTAGTCTATCCTTGCAGGTCAACCATAAAATACTTTTCACATCTTGGGAAAAATAAAATATAGAAAGGAGTGAGCTCTGATGCTTAGTAAGGATAACAATATAGTGGAAACTTTCATAAATAAGCATAAAACTTTAAGGCAATGTATAAGACTAAAACAAAATCCTTTTAAACATAAAATTTTGTATGATATAAAAAATATAAAATCAAATAATTTCATTTACTTATTCACATAGATATTCTACTAGTCTAATAATCACATGCAATATCAATAGCCACTTTCATAATGATGGAATGCATAATACTAGAATTCATAACCACATAGTAAAGGTCTTATTCCAAGACTAAAAATAAGATTTTTTCAAGGCCTTGTTCTAAAAGTCTAGTTTGTCTCATGAGACCTACCAATGCATCGAGGAAATATAGCGGGATCCACCCGTCACTTACTAAGTCCAATGAATTCCTCGTATGAAATGGTTTAAACATAACATAAACATTTGTATTAAAACTAGTATATGAAATGTCAATAATTTATCCATAAACCATGAATGGTACAAAAATAACCCATCCAATCTAAAACATATCACAAAACCTTCAATACAATATGGAATATTTGTATCATAATAAATCGACTTAAAAAAAGTTTGAAATCCATCAAAGGATGTTGACATAGATGAAATCAAAACTTTTTGAGAGAAGTATCTCATTCTATTTTTAAATCATTTAAAATTCATAAAATTATAAAATAAAACATTTCCTTTTAAAATATTATTATAAGCTTATATGGGAAGCTTTGGCGATTTTATAATGGCAGAAAATAGCCACACTCACCGTATAAGTTAAAAAAACATTCTTACCTTAATTCTGTCGAAAAGGTCATAAAGTACCTTGTTTGGAAAACGACGGAAAGATTCCTTTAAAAACATATAAGGTCAAATGAGGGTATAAATGAATTTAACCCATTTTCTAGTAAATAGTACAAAAAATTGAAATACATTTTTTAAGAAAACAAGGATGTGGATGATAAAGAGGTCCTAGTAGATACTTATGTAAAAATAACCTTGGATAATAAAGAGATTATGAAATTAACCCTTAACTTGTACTTTTCCTTGGTAGAGGGTACGTTAACCTGATGTATAATAGTTAAATCATTTTTATTAAATTATAAAAAAAATATATACATAAATATGATATCATATATGATCCTCTAATATTTCTTTTTTAATAATATTTTAGTAATATCATCGTTTTAGGTGTTAACTAATATGTTTTCCTTTATATGATAAGTTAGGTAAGCCATATTTGTTATGGATAGGATGTATTTTATTCATATAAATAATTATATTATGTTCTTAAACATTGTTTTTAATCATAAAATTAAAATTATTCTTGAATGATTACATTGGGGAATGAATCTCATCCCGTTCGTGGAGACGGTAATCCATACGTACACACGAGCGACAATATCATTATATTGATGGTGAAATTGTATGTAATTGGAAGGTTTATCATATATAAATAATTAATAACATGTTATATTTATTATTTACATCAGTAATACCCATTATTATACCGATCCAAATAATGAAGTGTTTGAATAACAAACTACACCACGACGTGGAGACAGTAAGTCGTACGTACACACATATGGTGACTTTGTCATTTATATGATGGATAGAATAATGAATATGATTGTTCCATATTTATAATAACATCTAAATATATATAATATAATGGAGTTATTTTTTATAATGGAAATAACAAAGAAAGAGGAAGTGGAAGAAGAAAAGAACTTGAAAGAGGTGATAAAATATTTACCTCTTCTTCGGGTTCTTACTTTTGATTTGATCAAAAAGGATCCTTAGGTTGGATTTATGACCAAAGTAAGGCCTCTAGGATTAAGGGAGGAAAGTTTTTAGGATATTTGGGTGGGTTTTGGCTGATCCAAATGAATTTTGAGGTTTGAAAGTAAGATAAGGGGAAGTACCCTTTTATAAGAGAGGTGAGGGTCACTTTAAAAAAATCATGAAATATTATTTTATAATAATATCATTTTCAGTTTCTAATTGCTCCAAAATTATTTATTTCGAGTCTAAGGTGGGGATGGTTCTAAAACCTCTCAAACTATAGGATTTATATAGGTTTATGTCACTATATTAACCTTATCTTTTAGATTTAACTCTTAGGTAAATAGTTTGACATTTATCATGTTTCTTTGTATTTTTATATTATAAGGTTAATAAACTTACTATAAACATCCAAGAGAACCCAAAGTAGTTAATTATTAATATATATAACTTTATATAAGTCTTTTTGCCGAACCTTATATTTTTAGGAATATTATATCAATTAATAATATAGAATTTGTTTTAAAAACTCAATTATGTCAATTTTGACACTATTTAGTATTTGGTTTTTGTGAAAATCATAACATCATGATTACTTCCAAAAAAATTATTTAATAAATCCTAACATGTCATATTAACCTATAAAATTGGTTTAATTCATCAAAAGTCTCAAATTAAATTTATTTCGATATTTATAATATCAATTATTTTAATCTTTCATTAATAAGGTAATTACTGTATCATCATTGTGTCATAAATAAATTAAATTATTTAATGTCTAAAAATTATAAATAAAATACCATTATGAATGAAATCTTTTTATATTTCTAATGAATATTTATAATATAATTTATCTTATGTATGACCATATATTAAAAATGGTTTAGTTATTAAACATTGAATTTAACTCTTTTAACTCTTCTTTAAATAAAATAATAATAAATGTCTTAATCTAATCCAAGTGAACCAAAGAGGATAATATTTTATTCCTAAGGTTGTTTTTGGTAGAATTATACTTATCTAATATAATTAGTACATGTGTTAGGGTAATTATGATATCATTTTTACCCTTAATTACCCTATTTACTTTTAACCGTGGTAAATAAAAGTCAATAGTTACTATTCCCCGAAAATTATTTTCATCTTATTGAACCACATTTTACAAAATAATATTAACCGTGTCTCTAAGATTTTTGAAATTCAACTCAAAGAACTGTAAAAATTAAGTTTTATGCAAATTTTCAAATGCTCCTAGGAGGTGGGTAAAAGACGGTAAAAAGTTCAATAAAATTTTTATATATCTAAACTTATTATAAATTGACTTCAATGAATTAAATTGAAATTAGGTATTATGTATATATTTTTAACTAAAATAAATTTAAATAAAATAAATAATTATTTAAATAAAAGTCGATTTTAACCAATAACACGGTGTTTTTCACTATTCATCAAAAATTGAAAGTTTCCAGAAAAATACCAAAAATTCATCCTAAGGTAATTTAGATATTATAAATTAAAAAATGAAGTCCATTTTGAAAAATAAAATTTATAAAATTTTAAAAAGTAGATATTACTATTCATAACGGCTTGTTGGATTGGTCGCGGTGTGTTATAATCTCGAAGTTGTGGACAATGCAAGCTATGGAATTATTCAAAGGGAAACATACTGTGGAAGTTTGGGGTGTTACAAAAGTCTCAAATCATGGTGTTTTATAGGTTTTTTGGGATTACAATTAATAGGATTCCCATTTCCCTAGGATTGTGTAGATGTCATCATCACTATAAACCACTAAGCCCATATGAGTCATGCTCAGTGTGAGAAACGAGATAAAACATGATATCTAGAAACCACACAATCTCACTTGTTCACTAGTGTATGAGGACCAGGTCTAATAGAAGATCGAAAGAGAGAGGGATATGATACCTGCCTCCTCTATTGTCTTCATATCCTAGGCCCAATGGGAAAGATAACAGATGATGAAGTGCACACCTCTTCTCTTTTTTTCATAACCTAGATACTAACATCTAACTACATATATTTCTATGACCCAGGTTGATGAAGTGGACGAGGATTGTGCCCTCCAACAAGAAAGGACATAGGTTTACTCAATTAGGTAATCCCCTATCCCAATTTTAGAGAGGATGAGAGAAGGATCGAGCACTAACCTTTATCAACATGAAAGGAAAGTGGTTCCCCTCAATCCTTGAAATTGGGAGGTCCCCATGAGTACCTCCAAGGATAGGAACCTTGTTACCATGGGAATTTTTTTTGAGAGCATTCCAAAGACCCCCTTGTTAAGGAGGTTACCAATAAGACCTCATTTACCATGGGTGTGTATGCTCAAAAGGATACACCGATGTGCCCAGTGATTTGATCAAACATATCTGGTAGATTTGGGGGAGGACTTAGCCTGATTCCTTGCATGGGGGGTCAATTTTGGGATTAGAGCTCCCCTAAAAAGAGGGTGATAGAGAACGATATCAGTAGAGGGGCCAATGTGGGGTCAAACACTACACTAGAGGAAAGAAATGAGAGTGGTAAAGAGTAACACCTCAAGATTTCATATTCTACATAGAATTTGACCGCATAGGATAGGGTTCCATCTATTTAATGTTTTTTACATAGGTGTGGGTACCTTCCACCTATAGCTTCTCTAAATGTAGTTTTTAGTTCCTCCCACATAGCGTCTTCCTATGTGGGCTCAAGATAATCCCGTGTAGTATCTTCTTATATGGGATAGGGATCCCTATGCGTGGATTTTTACTTTTTGGGGTGATCAACCACAAAGGTTCCATATACTTATGCTTCATGGAATGGTGTCTACAAATGGTTTGGGGTCTATAGATGGTTGGGTGAATTCCTTTTCTACTTTAATGTTATGTGGTAGGTTTACCTTCTCAATATTGATGGATCTTGAAGTTTCTTCTACTTTTCTCCCATTTTCCCTGACTACCTCTTAGTATTTTTATAGAGGAATGAGGGTAAATGGATATTGGGATAGATGGTCATTTGTGGCTGACTGTGGGGATCTCATTTGAAGGGAAAGAAAAACACCATCTAAAATCACATATGATTTTTTTGTTTACAGGGGATTGAAACACCATCTTCACCCACAAATGATTTTTTTGTTTGTGGGGGATGGGAAACACCACCCACACCCACAAATTAGTTTTTCATTTTTATGGTACGGGAAACACTAATGTGCCCAAAAATGACTTTTTTTCTTGTGGGATTCTATACAGAGTAGCGAGACACAATGAAAAGTGATGGTCCACATAGCGAGATTTGATATGCGGACCTGAGAACTCCTTTACCACTTTTCATCCTTTAAATATTTTTTAAACTCTTATTTAGGTTTATTTTACCCTTGAAAATTTCATGAAAGTATTTTTAACTTCTATGAAGAGCTTTTAGGACCCAAAAAATTACACCCCTTGGAATAGGCTCTGATCAAGACAAAGAAGAGGTAAGTCCAATGAAGAAGTTGGTCCGATTTGAACCGATTTATGGTATGAATACCCAGTATAGTCAATGTTGAAGTGATCCATTCTAGATCCTTGCTCATGTATGGGTTAAAACATAATTACTATCACTATAACACTATAGTGATCATATTTAGATAGACTATCAGTTATTGTTCTAATTTTTTCCTAATCCAAGGGACCCATCAAGCATAGTTTTGACAGTTTATTGGGATACATAAAGAACCCTACAAAATTTGCATCTTTTGCTATTACCACCCTAATTTTTCCTAAGTCCAATATGGTTCAGATTTAGTGGGAATCACTTGGATTTTTTTTGGCCACCCTTTGCAGGTTTTCTTCCAAACAATTTTCATGGATTTTTATTTTCATTGCTTGAATTTTTTATCTAAAACATGTGGAGTTCATTGGTCTTGAAAGATATGACTCGACTTTTACCCAAGGTTCCATTTGTGGTTTTTCAACCTAGAGAGTTCTGTGTCTATTTTTATGGATAGTTTAAAGTCATTTAATCTGGACTAATGTGACTGATGTTTTAGGTCGAACATATCTAACCATGAATTATGGGGTGATAACCCTAGTAGGAATTGTGGGCTGAGAATGTCCCAATATTATTCAAACATATGAAGGGGGGTTTTAGTCAAAATTTTGTTATTTCAAGATCTGAATCATGATTTCGGACAAGTACTCAAGGATTAATCACAAAGAATGTTTGAAAGGTGGTTTCCAATGTGATGTTATCAGGGTTAATGGAGACAGAAATGGTCTATCATGGGGATGAATTTTCCTTAGGTTGAATGGATTTTTTTGGGTGATTTATGCAAATACAATGGGGGTGTATCAATTCATAATCAAATATAGGTGTACTTAAGACATTGAAATCCTATTAATGATGGCCAGATAGTTTGTGAATATCCAGATTTCATATGACCATATAAGGTTTTTTATCAAGGGAAGATGTTTGATAATGACAAGGGAATCTATATTGGCACTGGTCATGAATGGAGAAACCACTCCTACACAAATTTGGATTGTGTAAATGAGGGTTGAATCATAGTTCCGTTTAATGTTGTGTGATTAGGACATGAACCACCTATTTTGATTTCATATAGCAATGATGTTTGTGGCTACAATTTAAGGTCATTTAGCTTTGACCAAATAATTAATATTTTTCCATTCCATGGTGATTTGATTGAGAATGTTCAACCATCTTCAGGCATGAAGGGGAAATATTGTGAGATACAATATGGGGGCTTCTAAATCTAAGGAGTAAAATTGGAATAAATTGTTGTTGGAGATTATAGAGATATAATAGGTCTCTCATGAGGATGAATTTTCTTTTGGTTGACTGAATTTTTTTTGGGTGATTTATGAAAATAAAACTGGGGTGCATTAATGTGTTATCAAATAAAGGATTCCTTAGAAAAATGACCTTACATTTTTTATTTGTAGATAAAGATTATATATATTTAGACTTCCCCAGACATAAATTCTAGTTTGTGTAAGGAAAAGGTCTTGAATATTGAAGGATCATTTCATGTCATAATTTACTGAGAATGGGTAGAAATATTTTTCTCATGAATATTTAACCCATATGATAGAAATATGGATTATTTGTTATGGCCGGGCTTGAGAAATACGGTCCAGGCATCGCTACGTATCACATAAAAGCAAGAATCAAACCATATGTAGTTCTGGGAAGAAATCCCCACACATTGATCTAACTTTTTGTATGGATATGGGAACTTTTTATTTGAATACGGTCTCACGAATGGGGTGAGAACCCGTAATGGACCTTATTATGTGGATCTGGATCATACATAAGAGTGTGGGGGCATTTTTTTGTTAATATTTTGATTGGACAAAGATATAAGACTCAGACATCGCTATATATCTCATAAAAGAGAGAATCAATCCATACATACTTCGAGTGTGAAAATTATCTATGTAGGTTTGACCAATACACAAAGAAAGGGGACATTTTTATGTTGCGGCTGGACCCATAATTAGGGTTTCAAGTCTCACTATATATCTTATGATACGAAGAATCAATCCAAACATAGTTCTTGGAAATCATGAAATTTAGTTTCATGTGTTGAGGACATCATCCATGAATTTTAAAATCATGTGGTAAGTATGTAGGTGAATTGACATAAAAAGGAGGGAACAAATCCCCATAAATGATATTTGGGAATTTAGGGAATCACCCTATAAGGTCATCCCATGTTTGGGATACGAGTCTTACTAATCTAGTTTCATAGGGAATTATATGCCTGATTTATATGGTAAGACTATAGTTTGATGTCATGTTATAAAGTTGTTGTTGTACAGTTTAACATCATGTGAATAGGAATACAAGGTGTCACGACCCAATCATGAGGGTCCTGTCCCACACCAGCAAGAACATCAAAGCTGCGGTTCATCTGGTTAGTCCCTATCGAAGAGATGAGAGTTGCCCCGACAAAGAGGATGATGGTGTGTGTCAACCTTGACACCACTGGTTGGGAGTTGGGGCCACTCTCCTGATGAGTCCATGGCAGGATGAAACCAGTGAACCTCACATATGAAGAGCTGGACGGCTGAACCCCGCCCGCCTTGGAGGGGGCTGGGGTGCCGCGCGGGCGAACTGCTGTGCTGAGATACTCAGCCCGTGACAAGTGGTATCAAAGGGAATGTGCCTCGTGGTGTTGCATAATGCTGCCGGATGGACCTTGGTGGTGGGAGCGGAGTCCCGGGGTGTCATGCGGAGATGACACGACGTAGAAGGTCACGCTTGCGAGATGTCTGAGGCAGAGACGCCACTATGAAGGGTGGGTCTCGTGGAGGTGGTTTTCGACCCTGAGAGAGAGGGTGGACCACGGTGGTTTTCGACCCAGAGAGGGGGTGGGCCATTGATGCCAACGACAAGGAAGGAGTGTCCCCTGAGGCCATGCTTGGTAACCGGTTAGTTGGAAGCAGTCACTGACACATAGAAGGCCACGATCCTGCATGCATGAGGGCGTGCATGGAATGGTGGTGGGAGAATGTCACGACCCAATCATGGGGGTCCTGTCCCACACCAGCAAGAACATCAAAGCTGCACTTCATCTGGTTAGTCCCTATCGAAGAGATGAGAGTCGCCCCGACAAAGAGGATGATGGTGCGTGTCAACCTTGATACCACTGGTTGGGAGTTGGGGCCACTCTCCTGATGAGTCCATGGTAGGACAAAACCAGTGAACCTCACATATGAAGAGTTGGACGGCTGAACCCCGCCCGCCATGGAGGGGGATGGGGTGCCGCGCGAGCGAACTGTTGTGCTGAGACGATCAGCCCGTGACAAGTGGTATCAGAGGGAATGTGCCTTGTGGTGTTGCGGAATGCTGCCGGATGGACCTTGGTGGTGGGAGCGGAGTCCCGGGGTGTCATGCAGAGATGAAACGACGTAGAAGGTCACGCTTGTGAGATGTCCGAGGCAGAGACGCCACTATGAAGGGTGGGTCTCGTGGAGGTGGTTTTCGACCCTGAGAGAGAGGGTGGACCACGGTGGTTTGCGACCCAGAGAGTGGGTGGGCCATTGATGCCAACGACAAGGAAGGAGCGTCCCCTGAGGCCATGCTTGGTAACCGGTTAGTTGGAAGCAGTCGCGGACACACAGAAGGCCACGATCCTGCATGCACGAGGGCGTGCATGGAATGGTGGTGGGAGAATGTCACGACCCAATCATGGGGGTCCTATCCCACACCAGCAAGAACATCAAAGCCGCAGTTCATCTGGTTAGTCCCTATCGAAGAGATGAGAGTCACCCCGACAAAGAGGATGATGGTGCGTGTCAACCTTGACACCACTGGTTGGGAGTTGGGGCCACTCTCCTGATGAGTCCATGGCAGGTCGAAACCAGTGAACCTCACATATGAAGAGCTGGACGGCTGAACCCCGCCCGCCTTGGAGGGGGCTGGGGTGCCGCACGGGCGAACTGCTGTGCTGAGATGCTCAGCCCGTGACAAAGGGGTCTTATGATTTTTGGTCACATATTTAGGACCATACATCATGAAAACCATGAGTGATAAAAGGATTATTAGGCCAAAAAATTTAAACATTCCTCATACATGAAGAGGGAAAATGTAAACCATGATTCTGGGGGTTCTGGGATCAAGAGAAATGAGATGGGATAAAATATTACATTGGGAATTAATGAGATATAATAGGCCTCTCTTAAGGATGAATTTACCTCTATTTGAAAGGTATTTTTTTGGGCAATTTATAAAAAGTTAACTAGGGTGTATCAATGCAAAGTCAAGAAAACAATTCTTCAAGAAACCAAAATCCTATTACTGATGGCTAGAGAAATATCATAGAGATCCAAAATTTCCAAAGGAAAAGAATATTATAGGTGTATAGAATGTGTCCGAGTATTCAAGAAGTATTCAAACGGGTATTGGAAATGGAGTTTGAAGTTACCTACATAGATCTGACTCATTTATAGATAATCGGATGTTTTTTTTGTTTATGGGATATGGATAGTCTAGGATAAAGGATCCATGAATCACTATGTATCCTATTTGGACATGAATCCTTCCACATGTAGTTTTAAAAGATGGCATGGTAGAAGACTGATGTTGAGAATCAGGGAATCCTTTTTGGTAAGGACATTGAGGCATCCCATTGATATCATGGGGCATCCCATATTTATATAATGAGCTAAGTCTATAATTTAACAACATGTACTGAGGAAATTTTCATTGATTCCACTCGTACTTAGTCACATGAGGCATCCTAGGTACTCCATAGGGTAATTCTATAATTTATCATTTATTAGATTTGACAATGATGGGGTGAAAATGTATGAAAGGGGATTGTGTGGCTAATAAGTGATGAACCGATGAAAAAAGAGGGATAGGGGGACCCTAATATCTGAAAAACTTTCAATACATATTGCACATGGGCCACTATCATGATGTTGGAGGGAAATGACTTTGTGACGGGTTGATGATAAGACTGGACCCATGATTATAGATTCAGGCATTGCTACATATTCCATGAGGATGAAAATAAATCCATACATAGTTCTAGAATGGTAAACTCTCTATGCAGGTATGGACCATATGTAGAGGGGGGGATTGTTCTTTTTGATTGTTGTATATGTACCCAAGATTAGATATCCAGGTATCACTATGTATCCTATGATAATAGGAATCAAGCCACACATAGTTCTTGAACCTAGAATGGTAGAAGACTGATGTTGGGGGTTGTGTCCTCTCTGGTGAGGACATTCACTACAAGAAAACCGCCATTTAGTGGAGGTTATTTTTATGTATAGCGGTGATATAAATTTCCGCTACATGGTTTGGCGGTGGTTTACAGAAAACATCGCTAAATTTGGCATCAGCAATCTATTATCGGTGGTTATTTCCATTTAGCGGCAGTTTAAGGGAAGCATTGTAGTTGCCTCATTTCGCGGAGGTTTTAATGATTTTAGCGGTGATATTTATGAGCCCTGGATTTTATTTTATTATCAGTGGTTATAACCGCCGTGAATAAAATAAAATCCAATGGCCATAAAATGGCCTCTAAAGTCATGAGAAATGCCATGGAATGCACGCGGGTGATGCAACTCTGTAGCGGCGGCTAAAATCTCTGCTAAACGTAAAAAATACATATGTTTAGAGGCGGTTTTAACCACCGCTAATGTCTTACCTATATACTTTTTGCGGCGGTTAAAACCTCCATGAAAAGCTGACCAGAAAAAAAATTCCGCTTCCACTGCACCACTGCCCTGAAAAACAAATCAAACCAGAAATACCAATATCATAACAGATTAATGCACACAAATTTTAAAAAATAATGGAGACAAATAGTAATAAATTTATGGTCATGATGCTTGGAAAATATAGTGGAACATCATAAATGGTTATTTGTAGTGAGGAGGAGTAAGAAACATGACCTAAATTGATAGAGAATGGGCACAAAACCACAAAACACATTCTATGGTTGATTTAAAATTAGTTTAGATTAGTGATTAATGGTCATGGAATACTCATTTAAGGTTCTAGAATTAGAACCATGTGGTGATCATGCAACTCAACCATGCTTGAGGTGGACTTCCTCCCAACCCCTAAGCCCTGCTGAGCCATGATTGATTCAAGAATCAAGGATATTTATATAGTTATAATTGATTATAGGGGTGAACCTAATGAGGGGAATAAGTGACCTGAAAAATATTACGATGAAAATTACAACATTTGAGAACTGGGAAGTGAAATGGGAGTAATCAACAGAAATAGAATTATTATTGACCATGTTTAAAACATAGGATACCTGAGCTGGTTGAGGATAGGATGCAAAATATCATGATATACTATTTATGGAGATCAAAGCATGAGATCCACTTTTTATCAGTAAATGTACTTCATTGAATGAGCCTGAGATGGTATGTATGACACTATGTCCTTGAATCATTTCATTAGAGATCCTTTTCAGATTGGTAGGGTAAGGATTATCCAAATAGTAGAATGTGTGAACCACACAATTGTATGTGGGGATGTACCATATAGAATATTAGGTTCCATGGGAGATATTTCATCATGTGCTCAAATGTTATATTTAAACATGTGGTTTGACAAGATTCAAGCCTGGCCTAGTGGGAAACGTCCCCATGATGAGTTGCTGGTAGGGATGGGACTGAGATAAAATATACATGCATTAATATGTGTCTCCTCATAATGGGCATCAAGAAAAACATAGTTTTGATGCGTGAAATGGTAATAGACTATTTTCGGTGGAGTGATTCCATATCTGGCAATGATATCATATCATATCATATTCGGAGAAATACAAGTTTTATATGTGTAATGTGTAGTTCATTTCATACTTATCATATGAGGAATCTCAGTTTTATATGTGGTAATTATTTTTATAATCATGCCACAATTATCGGATGAGGCATCCTTATTTCATTTAATAGGGTACGGTTGTTAATTAACATTGTTTGCTGAGGACATTGGGCTTTGATGTTTAAAATCATACAACATGGACTATGACTACAAATAGTTTAAATTCCTAGAGATCCAAATATAGGAATAGGTTTGAGTTAAAGGTCTCTATGATTTGACCAAAGTAGATAGGGTTGTGCCCTGGATTAAATATTTATATGTAACTACTTAAATCATTATTATTGGAATCAATACACATGTTTTTATGATTCACGGTGTCATAGGATACCAATGCCAAAAGGGTTTACCTTCTTGGATGATGATATTCAATAATTGCATATTATAATATTAGGCATCAAGAATTTATAAGAGGTGAAATTATCTCTCTTTAAGAGACATATAAATTGTTTATGGGGTTAAATTATCTATCAATAATAGGTATATATATTTTACACGGGGTAATGATATAGTTTAAATTAATCTTATTAGGATTTTAGAAGGTATTTTTCATCTATATAACCATTATTTACTTCCTCATACCAGGAAACGAGAGCATATTGGCCCACTAATGTGTCAACATAAATAAAAGGAGATTATTGCTAAAAAAGAGGCTCATGTGAGTGTTTTGAGGCAATGACACATTATGTAATGGATTATTATATGGTGAATCATCAGCTAGGCTCAATGATAGAAGATATATGCATAAATACGTATCTCATGGAAATGGGAATCAATCCCCCCATAGTTCTAGAATGTTGTGGAAATAGATGTTTGATGAAACTCCAGTGATGAATAAACCCATGTGATGGATGTATGAGCATATTTTATTGTCATAATTCTTGGACTAGGGATCTCTTGATATAAAATGTTATAGTATAGATTGGTGATGTGGTGGAATCAAGAATTTTTTTGTGGGGAATAAAACCTGGGGTTATAGGATAAAATAATCCCTTCAACCCATGAGAAAATCCTGAATATGATTGCGCACAGTGTAAGATCATACAACCAAGACCATGATGAAAAATTTAATGTCATGTCTTGATGAAAATGATTTTTTTCATCTCACATAATGTGATGGATCCATGTTTTATATGAGTTAATGTTTTCAAACATATTATAATTATCGTAAGAGGAATCCAAATTTTATATAGTGTAAGACTTTTAGATCATCCAATACACATCGTACAATGAATCCAGGTTTTATACGGTTTAATACCATCTCCCATTAAGAGGAACCTGGGTTTTGTATGGGGTATGACCACATTTTATCATTGACGCACGCCTGTCGTGGGGCGTGGCAAAACAATATTTTATTTACCTAAGTATAGTATAGCAGTTGATCCTAGGTAGTCTCCCGAAGAGGAGTGCACACAAAACAAGGTTGTCACTTTTTGTTGGTTTTATTAAAAAGATTGGTTTTAATTAATATGAATGACTATGAGAGAAACAAACAATAGAAATTGATTAATTTTAACAGATGATAAAGATGGTGATCGGATTGGGTTTGGCTGGACTTAGTGTTGTGCCATCATGGTTTCCAAATTTTATCTCTTCTTCTTCCTTAAACAGGTAAGAGAGAGATTTATCTACCGATTCCTCTCTCTCCCTTAGTCAGATAAATGTGATGAGAATTTTCCTTTCTAAAACCTTAGATTGGTCTATCCTCCTTCCAATGTGTTTAGGGTTGTATATAGTTTCTTGATTAATTAGAGCAATCCCAGACCTGGAATTGTTGTTCCCTAATAAACCAAGATTTCAACATACAATCCTACACACGTGCTTGACAACCGTCGAGCAATCAACACCCAACCCTAATCATGTGCCACCGTATACAGATTAGAATTGGGTGGAGGGAGATATGATCATCGACCAAAGCAATTTATAATTTCAGAATAAAAACCTTAACACAACCGCATTCGGAATTTAATACTGAATTATTAATTGAAACCAGAAGAAGAAAGAAGAACAACTTTTATTCATTTCAAGCACAAAACTCAAGCACAACACATAGGTCCATCCTCCCCTCTTTCCGATCACTCAAATGAAATTACCCCTCCATGGATGGGGTAAGCGAGATAATGCAGGAGAGGAGAGACATTTTAAAACAAAAGAAATAAAAGAAAAATCTGAGAAGTTCGTCTCCTTGGTGCCCCAGAAGGAATGGGGTGGAGAATGGGATGTCTTGAGGGGGAGGAGCTCTCCTCCTTTTATAGGCAGAATTCGACCCCCGAAAGTTGTCGCATTTTGGACCCCATAAATGACCTCTTCACGCATTGAGGCCTTCTTGAATGTTGTTAATAATTGTCTTGGCCGTGTCCCCTCAAACGATCAGCGGATTTGGATAGGTATTCCGAGAGTTATGGCCAATTTCCTATGACAATTTATTCTGTCCAGTCAGAATCATCAAACCAAAAAACACCGTTATGTACTGAATTAATGTCCCTGAACACGGCCATTTCAGGCGTGGCCTCCTTAATGAAACATGTTCAAAATCTTCGTAACCGTCTATCCACAAATTTTCAGCTCCATTAAAGTCGTTTTGAGCGAGTTATGGATATTTCACTGAACCTTCGTTTTTCTGGAAGAAATTCCCTGGAAGCTTCCTTGGTGTTCCTCAATAATCTTCAACTTCATTGAATTGTTTGGACCTCAAGATGGTAGAATCAGATCCTGGTCCAGAAGACAAAGTTGAAGGAAATTAAATTAGGATTCTAAAGAAATTATAATCATAAAATTTGGATTTATATTTTTTTGTAAATGACCAAAATACCCTTGTAGTGAAAATCTGTCCAAAATGCAGAATTTGGTCATTTTTCCATTTAAACTTAAAATACTTCTTAAATCCAAAATTGTTACATATAAGATCAAAATGTTATCTTGGGATGTTTAAAACAATAGAAATGCATTAAAAAAATGTGCAAATTATAAGCCTTGTCAATTCCCCCACACTTAAACTATGCTTGTCCTCAAGCATAAAATCTCAACATGGAATTCAAAGGACACCAATGTCACCAATATTTAAATTTCAAATGGAATAAAATAAAATTATTATCAATGTCCAATCAAATTTTCCAGTTCCACAAAAATACCAATTTAATTTCCCATTTTTCAAAGAAACAATCAATTCATGCATTTTAATTTTCCCCTTTGAAAAATAATGAAGCTTCTCCTTTCATTCATTCAAGCTTCTCAATTTATTATTATTAAACATGCCAAATCATGATCTACCTCACTTATGAATCTTTTCTCTCATCACTCATGATACAATTAATAGTGGAGTTATGCTCATATCATGAGAACATGCTCCTTACCCATAGGCTTGTAAAGTAACTACTTTCTCCACTTTGTAAAGACAAAACACACATAAAATCATGAGGACTTGCAATAAAGGTTCAAATGACTCTGTGGCTTAGGGTTGGTGGGTAAATGATTGAAATAATTTAAGGCCAGAAGTAGGAGGCTTTACTCTTAAGTACAATTCATGATTAATCAAGTGAAAACACAAGATGAACCTCACTCAAATCCCCTTGAAATGTGAATCACAACACCACTCCCCTTTTAATGACATGGGTCATGAGTCAATAAATGATTACAAAGAATGATATCATCCAAGTTCTCCCTATTTTTTTGTAAAGATCCAGAAAGTCACAGCTTTATTTTCTTCTTTTTTTTGTAAAGCTCCAGAAAGGAACAACTTTATTTTCTTTTTTTCTTTTTTTTATGGAGAACCGGATGAAATGATAGAAGCATAATGAAATGATGACTCATGCCCAATTTTCTAATAATACATTGCCCAAAATGATGATGCACACATTACATCACCCAAAAATGATACATATCCCAAGGAACGCACACGAAAGGCCCTTCCCCCACACTCAAACTTGAAATAACCATGCAAAAATACTAAAAGTGCAGGTAGGTAAGGAAAAATTGGATTGTAATGTGGCTTAAACCTATAAGGCAATTCATGGCATCTAAGGGCTTACGGAGGATAAATGTAAAGGTGGGTCTTAGGATAAAATGTGGCTAGCCAAAGATATGCCTCAATCATTTTAAATGTGGTTTTGTACAGTCATAGCTTTGACAAGTTTCAATACAAGTTCCAGCAGGTGGCACGTCCCAAGATCACTCAAGAAATATGCTCAAGATAAAATAGGAAATATTTGGTCTAGAAATCCTCTCAGGAATGAGAATATGATATTGGACAATCACTCATGGCATGATTAATAATAACAAATTAATTCACATGAATTTCAGAAATTCAAAGAATTAAAAATGGAAGGGAAATTTCATTTACATGAATCAATTAATTCCCTTAAATCATGAGTCCTTATTTCAATATCCTTGCTTCACTTTAATCATCCAATTATCCATTTTAATCATTCAATCTCATTAACATTGAAATCTAAAACATGGCATCACAAGATTCCTAAGAAACTCATGTCTCCTAGATAAGTTGAGTACATCATTAATTCAAGTGTTGGTATGCAATTCTTATCGTTAATGCTTAAAATATGTTTTGGACAAAAAAATTAAGGAGTTTAAAATTTAAAATTTAAAAATGAACTCCATTTTGAAATAAAGATTCAATCCCCTTTAACAAATTTTTGGGACTTCCTTCTGCCATCATGATCCTACAAAAGAAAATTTCAAAATTAAGAACAAGTATCATGTCATTAAAGCTCAAAATTATAAGGAGGAAAGGGATGAATGCTAAACTACTTCTAAGAAATGAAATTGAAATCTAAATTCCTAGAAAGCAAGGGATAAGTCTTGGTACGATCCCCCAAGTGGGCCCTGAATTTTTACTGCCTCCAGTGGGCAGTACCAGCTGTTATCCAAAGTCTGATGGTGGATGTAGCTTCTTTGATTTGAACCACCACATGTGGATTTTCCCAGCTTGTGCTTCATTTTCCTTGTTGAGGAGGATTCCATGTATAGAGTACACCAGATCCACCCCCTTTGAAATGGGGTATAGATTGCATGGCGGGGGTAGGATGAAGTATGGATCCTCCTCCACTTCAGTTTCTACTTGTGCAACGTTTTCTTCAAAATCCAGTGGTTGCTCCAGATGTGCTGCATGAAAAGAATAATCAAAGGGAGATTCAACATTTAAATTTGAAATATTAATTTCAAAATCTTCCCTTTTAAGGTAGGCAGCTTTTAGATTTGTTTCTTCATGCATAGCCACTTGTATCTCTTCATGGACTTCCTCAAGTAGATGATCAATATCTTCAGGGAGCTCCAGGTGTTCCTCAACAGGTGCATATTCTTTTTCATCTTCTCTTAAGGAAATGTAAGGATTGACCAAATCTGAAAATTTAAAATTATAAGGAGTGATGCTCAAATCAGATTGAATGAAATCAGAAAAGGTAGAGTTCATGGAAGGATCATCTCCCTGAGTTGGGTCTGGTTCAATCTCTTCTTCATTTGAAATCACATCTTGGAGTTGAGTAGTAGAAGATATAGGCAGGTAGTCAGGCTCCACTATATCTGGGATCTCCATTGAAAAATCAGGGATGACTAATGGGGGATCTTCTTGGACCTTGGATACTTCATAAAATTCTGGAAAGTAATGGGAGAACTCATCTAGCTTTCGTGCCATCGCTTCAAAAACATCTTCGTTCATGTCCTCCCTTAGCCCATCTATGAATTCTTTGAATGTTTTCTCATCATTATTTGTTTTCCAAAATAACCTCACCTGTCTAACAATAGAAGAAACACCATCCTCTGCGGAAAAGGTCGATTCAATAATTGGTTCATTTATTGGTGGGTAATTGTTCCATGAATTAAAGAAATAGTCATTTGAAAACAACATGGAAAGTTTGTTTTTTTAATTTAGAAAAAAAGAAAAAAAGTCAAATATTTACAATTTGATTGTGGCACTGCCTCCCCGGCAACGGCGCCAAGTTTGACGCACGCCTGTCGTGGGGCGTGGCAAAACAATATTTTATTTACCTAAGTATAGTATAGAAGTTGATCCTAGGTAGTCTCTCGAAGAGGAGTGCACACAAAACAAGGTTGTCACTTTTTGTTGGTTTTATTAAAAAGCTTGGTTTTAATTAATATGAATGACTATGAGAGAAACAAACAATAGAAATTGATTAATTTTAACAGATGATAAAGATGGTGATCGGATTGGGTTTGGCTGGACTTAGTGTTGTGCCATCATGGTTTCCAAATTTTATCTCTTCTTCTTCATTAAACTGGTAAGAGAGAGATTTATCTACCGATTCCTCTCTCTCCCTTAGTCAGATAAATGTGATGAGAATTTTCCTTTCTAAAACCTTAGATTGGTCTATCCTCCTTCCAATGTGTTTAGGGTTGTATATGGTCTCTTGATTAATTAGAGCAATCCCAGACCTGGAATTGTTGTTCCCTAATAAACCAAGATTTCAACATACAATCCTACACACGTGCTTGACAACCGTCGAGCAATCACCACCCAACCCTAATCATGTGCCACCGTATACAGATTAGAATTGGGTGGAGGGAGATGTGATCATCGACCAAAGCAATTTATAATTTCAGAATAAAAACCTTAACACAACCGCATTCGGAATTTAATACTGAATTATGAATTGAAACCAGAAGAAGAAAGAAGAACAAATTTTATTCATTTCAAGCACAAAACTCAAGCACAACACATAGGTCCATCCTCCCCTCTTTCCGATCACTCAAATGAAATTACCCCTCCATGGATGGGGTAAGCGAGATAATGCAGGAGAGGAGAGACATTTTAAAACAAAATAAATAAAAGAAAAATCTGAGAAGTTCTTCTCCTTGGTGCCCCAGAAGGAATGGGGTGGAGAATGGGATGTCTTGAGGGGGAGGAGCTCTCCTCCTTTTATAGGCAGAATTCGACCCCCGAAAGTTGTCGCGTTTTGGACCCCATAAATGACCTCTTCACGCATTGAGGCCTTCTTCAATGTTGTTCATAATTGTCTTGGTCGTGTCCCCTCAAACGATCAGCGGATTTGGATAGGTATTCCGAGAGTTATGGCCAATTTCCTCTGACAATTTATTCTGTCCAGTCAGAATCATCAAACCGAAAAACACCGTTATGTACTGAATTAATGTCCCTGAACACGGCCATTTCAGGCGTGGCCTCCTTAATAAAACTTGTTCAAAATCTTCTTAACCGTCTATCCACAAATATTCAGCTCCATTAAAGTCGTTTTGAGCGAGTTATGGATATTTCACTGAACCTTCGTTTTTCTGGAAGAAATTTCCTGGAAGCTTCCTTGGTGTTCCTCAATAATCTTCAACTTCATTGAATTGTTTGGACCTCAAGATGGTAGAATCAGATCCTGGTCCAGAAGACAAAGTTGAAGGAAATTAAATTAGGATTCTAAAGAAATTATAATCATAAAATTTGGATTTATATTTTTTTGTAAATGACCAAAATACCCTTGTAGTGAAAATCTGTCCAAAATGCAGAATTGGGTCATTTTTGCATTTAAACTTAAAATACTTCTTAAATCCAAAATTGTTACATATAAGATCAAAATGTTATCTTGGGATGTTTAAAACAATATAAATGCATTAAAAAAATGTGCAAATTATAAGCCTTGTCAATCATCATGAACAGAATATGATAACCATTAAAAACGCATGAAGATTCACTATCTACACATTCTGCCTCACCAAAGTGTCCACAACACTATCCCCTTGATCACTATAAAATGAACCAATTTTTTCAACACATCAAAAATGGGTTTAACTCCTAGTCATCTAAAATCTCGACTACCAATTCAAACCCAGGCCTAAATGGAATGATGTATACCACACTCGAGATCAAGACATAAAAGGAAACATCAGAAATCAATAAAATGCATAAAAGGAAACATGAGAAATCAAGGAAATGTTAGGACATGAAAATGTTTGGTGGAAACTATGTGCCACACATGTTACATATACAAACCAACTGTTCTCATATTTTTCAACACATAAACAATACAACTACCCACAGTCCGATGATGCATCGTCACCCTCTCCACCACCATCTCCACTTTTTGCTGTCACCTGTAAGAACATTATATTGAAAATTAAATATTGTTGCATGTTTATATTAAAACTTAAAACCAATGAAAGTTTTCAAACTAAATGATTTTTATTTTTTGTGATTTACCTGCATACCAACAGTCAATGCACTACCACCGGGGGCATATCTGCTCATCTGCTAATGTATATCAGTCATCAATTTCTGTAAAGTGGATATCTAAACCCCCTGGTCTTGAACTGTGGTTCGTAGAGAAGCAATCTCCCTATGAGCATCTTTGGGTATGGACTAACTATAACCAGGAGTAGATGAAACTGGAATCCATGGTGGCATGCCAAAGACCTCAAATGGTACGGGTCCGAAACCCATCCCGCGCACTCTACCAGGATGCTCCTTCCCATGGAATTTAACAAGTGGGTAATCCTGGGAGACTGAGTAGGACTACCCAGGATTGGTATCCCATAGTTATTTAATTTTTACCTATAAATCAAATATCAATATATATTGACACAGTAAACACTGATAATAAGTAATTATAATAAAAAATTGACTTCATAACCCAACTTCTTTGGTAGGCTCATTAACAAAACTTCCATCTTATTTTTTGTGAACATCCAAACACAGTTCATTTTGGGATGCTTCGCGCCCTAAACTCTGTGAATGCATTAAGAAAAGATAAATCAATAATTAAATATATTAAACAGATAATATTGTCTTATAAATATTTAAACTAATTAAAAGATTACCAATGTTGTTCGGCTTCTAGAAAATCCTTTTGAGCCTGCAGTGTGAGAGATGACCTTCTTAGCCCGGTTTGATGCATTCTGTATTGAGAGATCCTGAAATAAATAAAATGAAATTTAATAGTAACGTATTCAATGTCATATCCTCTTCATATACGTGTATAAAATTAAAATGAGGATAATATAATAATATATATTTCAATACCATCCACTTCTCATCACAATGTCTGTCAACAAAAACTTTCTACTGTTCTTTTGGTACCCCACTAGGTAGCTTCTCATACATTTGTTGCACAGTCAAAAAAATATCGTTGACATCACACCACAATCTCCATTTGAAATATTTCCATTTATTACCAAGATTTTTCAACATCCACTTTTGTGCTATCACATCAGCAACTGTAAAGTGGAAGAAAATCTGTATACAGAAATTCATTTTGAACATATTAGTAACATGACATTCAATTAAACCATAATTTAATAAAATTGCCTTTATTTGGGAATAAAAAACTTCATTTTTTTAGCTTGGAGGCATATGTCTCAAATCATCATAAGAAATAGGAAGGGAAATAAGTTTTGCTACCAGCTGGCCTAAAATCTGGCCAAGTAACCTCACAACATCATATGTAGGGACCCCATAAGAATCAAATGGAATGACTATCTTCTTGCCATTCATTTTCCAAACATATTAACTTTTTATGTTTTTCTCCACGGTTGCATTTTTTTCATAATCAATGAGCAAACAATTAGTATAAAGAAAATGAAATAAATTTATATAATTAAAATTTGTACCTATGACAGTGACACTCCAGTATGTCCATGATGAACTAGAAGGGTTGTGTCGCTGCCCCACTACTGAGGCTCTTGAAAGGGGAGTCTATGACTCAGCCTCTAATGGGACATCCACAGATGGTGTGAGAGATGGCACAGGGGTGTAGGCAGCTGGTGGCTCAGATTCTGTGGGGAGGGAGCCAGATGGATCGCCATCTGTCGCAGAACTAGATGAAATAGTGTACCACTTCCTCCTTAGCATTACTATCATTTAATAAAATAAAATTAAGTTCAGAATATATATTTCAAAAAGATTATTCAGAAAAAAAAATTAAAAATGATAACAGATGCCCAGTACTAACAGACAAAATATATATAACAATGATAATGAATGACTGAAGAAATGAAACAAGTGGTTGATAAATGAATAAATAATTGTACATACAATAATTTTACCCTTAAATCATGTTGGTTTCCTACTCCATCGCTTCATCCACTTCATTCATCCTTGCTAGACTAATATTTCCAATATCATGATGGACAAATAATTCTGCATCCTGTTGTTGATTAAATTCAATTTCAGAGGTTAAATTTTCCACTTCATCACCCATATCAAAAAAATCTTTTTGTATTACATGAGAAACTACACTCCACCCTTCATCCAAAACAACATTCACATAATATACCATTTTTTCTTGCGATGATAAGATATATGGATCATGCAGTTCACGATCACCAACATCCATCAAGCGAGAGAAGTTCAAAGAAGTAAATTGCAAGGAATATCTTTTAACACCTCTAATAATATCGACCCATTTTCATTTAAATAAAACAATAGAAAAACATCCTTGGTAGTTTAATTCAATAATATCATGCAGCTTTCCATAGTATCCCACTTTAGAAAATGTAAATATACCACTATTCTTTGTTTTCAAACCCACTTCTCGATCGACTGTACGAAATCTAAAGCCATTCACATTATATGCGTCAAACTTTCTAACTTGATTTATAGGACCTCTAGTAAGAAACTTCAAATCTTCTGACAAGTTTTCTCAAGTATTAATATTCATGATCTAAAAAAATAAAGATAATTTAATAGATTTACAAAATGTATGTATCAAACTAACTTTCGTATTTATTGCAATATTTATGAACTTACACGTCGTGAAAACCATTCTACAAGATCTTTATTCAAAGATTTCATTATATCTTTCTCATTTTGTGTTCGGAATATCATTATTCTCTTTGTTTGTATCCTTAACTCTTCAATAAATGGATCTAAAATTTCAATATTCAGCAGCACAAATCTATGTGCCTGTAATAATTCCAATTCTATCAGTGTCATATTTGAGGTCCTCCCAACTGATCGACCAATAGCTAGAAATATTTTTGATTTCTGATGCATTTGAAATTGAGTTGATGTGTCGTCAACACGTCCAACTCGATTAAATCTTGTCTCAATATCATCCAAATATCTGGAACAAAAGGTAAGACACTCCTCATCCAAATAGCCTTCAGCAATAGAGCCTTCTGGTTGTGCTTTATTTCTCACGTTTGCTTTCAAATGCCCAAGATATCTATGAAATAAAATAATAATATTATGCATTTATTTAAATTACAATTTTTTTTACTTAACTAAAAAAAATATAAAGAAAATACCTCTGAATTTGATACATCCATCGATAATGAACGGGGCCACCTAATTTAGCTTCCTCAACAAAATGCACAGTTAAATGCATCATGACAGTAAAAAACGATGGAGGAAAGATCATCTCCATTGCACAAAGGGTCAATAAAAACCTCTCCTAGAGGTTGTCAAGATGAAATGGATGTAGAGATTTCTCACATAATTCCCTGAAAAATGTGCATAATTGGAGTACAACAGCAATAACGTTTTCTGGTAATAATGTATGCAATGCCAATGGTAGTAACTGTTGTAACAAAATATGTGAATCGTGACTTTTGAATCCATGTAACTTACGATTCTTCAAGTCAACAAACCTCTAGATATTACTCGAATACCTATCAGATACCTTCACATTCTTTAAAATTCAAAGGAATGTATCTTTATCCCTATTTTTCATTGTCAAAATGGTCAGAGCATACTTTTCATTCTCATCTGGACAGAGATCACGTTTTATGTTCATTACTTGTAAGTCTTTGCGAGCATTGAGATGATCCTTTGACTTTCCATTATCATTAAGTAATGTGAAAGTCAAATTATCACATAAATTATTCTCAATATGCATCACATCAAGATTCTGCTTCAACAAATTAAATTCCCAATATAGAAGTTTGAAGAATAAACTTTTTTTCTTCCATTGTTGCCTTCTGATTTCACTGGACGATGCACTTCAGACCCGTTTTCTGCTATCATTCAAATGATAAACCTTCCCAAATTTTGTTTCAACATTTTCAAGATGTGTCAATATTTCAGAACTAGTTAACAACTTTGGAGGTGGTCTAGGATGAATGGAACCATTAAATTTTGAACTGTTCAGCCGAAATCTATGAGATGCATCGAGAAATCTTCGATGGAACAAGAAGCACCATTTTCTACTGTGAGGTATACGTTTGGGCTCAAAATAAAAGTTACAAATGGGAAAATCCAAACCCTATTAAGTGTTCCAACCAGATAAATTCCCAATCCCAGGGAAGTCACTAATGGTCGACATTAAAGCAGCATGCATTTTGAACATTGTTTTAGAAGAAGAATCAAATGTCTCAACATCGTTGCTCTATAACTCCTGAAATTTATCAATCAAAGGCTGCAAGTATACATCAATATCATTTCTAGGAATTTTTTTCCAGGAATAATCATCGAAAGGATAAAATATGTTTGTTTCATACACATCCATGGAGGCAGATTATAAGGGATCAAAACAACTGGCTAAATGTTATAACTGGTACTCAAACTCCCTAATGGGATGAATCCATCAACATCCAATCCCAATTGAACATTCCTAAGATCATCTGAGAAATCTATATGTTATGAATCAAATGTCTTCCATGATTGGGAATCTCGTGGATGTCTCATTAACCCATCATTGTTATTATCTATATAATGCCACTTCATGTGTTTAGCGGTTTCCGATGAAATGAATAATCTTTGCAATCGAGGCTTCAAAGGAAAGTAACGCAAAAACTTTATAGGTGTGTTCATTTTCTTCTTCTCCATGAAATTATGTTCATTCATACTTCCAACATCACCCTTTTACTTCCATATAGAATAAGAACATTTCTTGCAATTCTGTCTACTTGAATCCTCTCCCCAATAAAGTATACAATAATTGGGACACACATGTATTTTTGTATAATTCAGACCAAGCCTGTTAACAATTTTTTTCATATCATAAAAAGATTCTGGGATTTTTACTTCAGGAAATTCATCATGAATCAATTCCAATATCATGGACATTTCCTTATTTGTAATTCCACATAGACATTTGATATGGTACAACTTCAGCAGAAATTAAAGATTTGAATATTTCAAACACCCACTATACAACTCTTGATTTCCATCATCAACAAAATCATGAAACAAAATTTCCTTAGTGAAGTTTTCTCTTACATTTGGCTCCACATGATCAAGAGGAGGATCCAATGATATGTTACAATCTTTATCTTCATGTGTTATAGTCTCAGAAACATCACTTGTCACGTTGCAATTTGTACCACCCTCTTCTGGTTGTTCTAATATGTTTTGATGCTGATAGTGGTGTCTTGCAGTGCCGAATACATCATTTATGAGGTTTTGAATTTCATTTTCCATTGTCGATGAACTTGGTACCTCATTCTGTGGATTAAAATCAATGCTCAATATTTCTATAACGTTTGATTCTCCATTCCAAATGCACAAAAATATTGACCAGGGAATTTCTTCAGTATTAAATATTCATAAACTTCATCTATCTTCAACCATGTTCTAAATTTACATTTAGGACATGGACATCTTATTCTCCATTCAACGGATTGATTAGAAATTGTAAAATCTAAAAACTAATTCAAACCCTTAACATACTGAGGTGTGTTCCTCGGTAATGTGATCCAGATTTTATCCATGTATATCACAATGTGCCTACACAATAATAAAAAAAATTAAAACACATAGTTACTAATAAATATATAAAGAGATTCATATATACAATTGTGTAAGATTACAGAAACATAATATAATAATGACGATCCCCTGAGTTAGATATGAACCCTCTAGTGTTTGGGATAGGGGAAGTTTCTTTCGTAAAGAGAAATAGTGTGCTAACAACGTGGTAGCTAATTTACCATGAAAACGAAAGCACATTGTTAATTTGGAATAACCCCAACCTAAGTTCTCTATAGAGTCTTCATATAAAACTCTAATATCGAATAAATCTATTATAAATACTGTTTAGGGAAAACCTTATGATGCTTACAAAACTCAACACATTCATAGATATGGTCATGCAACCCTACCAAGGCCATATCCTATAATAAACTTCAATATATATGCATCCTCATTATGAAAACTAACCAAAAATACCTATAATATATATAAAAAATCTATTAAAATCTATACAATTCATAATGGGAAGCGAGGGGGGGGGGTCACTGGGGTCGCAGGGTCGCAGGTGGTCAGGGGAAGCGGGGTCACTGGGGTCGTGGGGTCATTGGGGATCAGGGCCTTAGATTTGGATGAATTCATTGTTTGTTCCTTGGAGTGGCAAGAACCATGTGAGGTATGGTAGTATTGAGGCATGATAAGTGGTGGTGTTCATGGAAATTCATGATGAAATAACTTGGGAGATTAGGTTATGAGGTTCTACGATCCTTGTGTGGATTGAATTCCTAGACCTCTCTTTGGTGTATTCACATAGAAAAGAGTTGTGGTGTGACTTGAGGGTGATTTGGATCATATATGTGTTAGTTCTCATGAGTGGAGAATTATGGTTAAAAGGGACGATCGAGGATCTGACCATGGAGTTGAACTAAGAGTCAGATTCAGACTTCGGTGTGGGCATTGAACATTTTTGTTATTCATTGCGTTTTAAGGCATCGTGGTCGGGATATGATAGCACATTGGTGGGTGGGATTGAGTGCCTTTGGTATAATTTATCTAGAGAAGGACTTACTAGTGTTTTTTCATAAAAATTGATGTCTTATGGTGGATACCACATCATAAATGTTGTTCAATATGCGGCTGATGTGGTTTGGGGATCAAACTAGGGTATTTGAAGAATAGTTGATGTGTCTGGGCTTGGTGTTTGGAGTTTCATAGTAGAATCATGTTTGGAATTTGGAGATGAAATTTGGGGAGTTGGTACTATCCTCCAGGACAACATAATAAGATAATCAGAATCACATAGGTGGAAATAGATCCCAGAAGGAATTCTCTCTAAACACTATATTCTGGAACTTGGAAGTATTATATTCATCAAAACCACTACAATAAGTTAGAATGAATTCAATACCATTCACTTCAACACACAAAATAAATTTATGCAAAGTAAAGGGATGCTATGCTTGAGTAACACATGTTTGATAGAATCCATGATCGAGTATCAAAAGTATAAGGAACTCCATACCTAAGTGTCATAATTCATTATATTCAAGTAAGCCTTACAAATAAATAGGTTATACATTTCAAAAAATAATAAAAAATAGAAAGATACATATTCAATGAAAGTGATTACTTTCATCTAAGACTATAAATATTAATAAAAAATCATCAAGTTTGGATAACATATAGAGAAAGAAAATACAAATAAAATTTAAATACAAAATAAACCTAGTTGAACTATATCACAATAAAATTTCCCAAAAAAAGTCACAACCATATTCACAACTCATAACATCTCCATGTGATCCCCGAAAAGTCACAACATTCTAATGTCCATTAATGGAACAAGATGAAACAAATAACTAGAAATCACAATCTTGGAATTATAATGAAAAGATAGAAGTTACACACACACATGAATGTGTATGAAAAGTTTGATATAAATAGTCCTAGAAATATTTCACTATATATTATTTGTAATTAATTTTAAAAAAATATTCAAAAATACTTATTTTAAATATAGTTCTAGAGTATATTATTCACATATAGAATTTTTAAAATACATAAATCACATGATTTATCCATTTTAGTAAAAAATCTACAATTCCTATATAAAACATGGGTATAATTAACACATTATATAGTAAACATTAAACCAAAAATATAACTAAAACAAGAAATGAACATAAATAAGCAACAATATATTACTAAATAACTATATAAACATCCACCAAGAAATGGTTATGAATTAAAAAATCAAGGTATATGGGTTTAATCATGGTAGGAAATAGGATACACTAAGTAATCATCAATGGGAACCAAGAATTATGTGTAAATCACTGGGTTATAACATGAAGGATATTGGAACACACATATGGGCACCAAAATTTTTATCGTCCAACCCAATTTGAACTAAACTTCACCCAATCCTGGTTGATCCTCTTAGTCACATGTGGAGGAAACCCCAAATTGAAATAAGTCATTCTAGGTGAACTATAAATTGCATAATCTCTAATATTTTAACACTAATCAATATATTCTATTTTACTGCATTGGTTTACCAATAATTCAATAATTGGGGGAGTGGAAAAAATCAAATTATATGAGGATAAAATATATTATATTATTATACTTTAAATAAACCTTATCTAACTTCCAATAAACTCCCAATAAAGAGTTCTCTTTTACATCATCTCAAGAATTAAATTTTCATAAAATTATTCCTAATAAGGGAATATGTCACCACACAACATAAAATATCCAATGATGTAACAATGAGGGTATAAAAATCACATGGAAACCATTCATTATTAAGATTCGAACCATGGTTTTAATTAAATATTTGGATGCAAATCCATTTTTATAAATATTGAAAATTTTAATCAAATCACATTTTTAAATACTTTTATAAATCAATACATTCCATTAAGAACAATTTAAAATAATTATAAGACATGTATGTCTTGTTTCCATTAAACATAGTCTAACTACACACCTTTTTTATAGACCATACCTTAAAATCATAAAGAATCTTTTTGTAATAAAAAAATGGGGGTCAACCATCTTCATAAAATTAAAAATCCCTTAGAAGAAGACTCATTGTAATTTTCCCAAATAAATTACATGAATATCATTAATTTTAATATCAAAAGTAGATATAAATTATAATACCCTTTTATCAAAATCTTGGAAAAAAATTAAACACTCTTAAAAAACAATTACATGAACCATAAAAATTTATATCTTAATAAGAAAATAAACTTTAGGCCATACAAGAATTTCATGATGTTATAAATTAAGTAATTTCATAAAAACAAATGCCATGTACAAGAGGAAACAAATCTACTTATACGATAGAAGAACCACACTGCAAGTAAATGAAATCCACTAACCCTAAAATACCAAACCTCCTGATTAAACACATCCAAAACCATAAATATATCCCTTATGGTAATTCTTGTTCATTGGAGAATTAAAAATCAATAATTGAGGTGAAATTACTAGAATTAAAACCTTAGGGTTCGTATAGGTCATCGGGGTCGCGGGGGGGGGGGGGGGGGAAGCAGGGTCACTGGGGTCGCGGGGTTGTCGGGGTTTCAGGGGGCCGGTTTTGTGGGGGAAGCAGGGTCGCAGGGTGAGAAGGGGGTTCGGGTGGGGGGGAAGGGTCGGTGGTGTAAAAAAAATAATGTTTTGTGGCGGTTTATTATAAACCGCCGAGAAACCATTAAAAAAAGGTTTAGCAGTGGTTCCCAAAACCAACACTAAAGTCAATTTCTGTTGTAGTGATTGAAATTTATTAAATTTATGATAAGAGGTTTCAAGACCCCCTCCCCACAAAGTGTACCCCTCCTAGGCTGAAAATGTAAGAAGAGAGATAATGACCCCTGAGTCCCACCTCTAGTAGGCCCTGAGGTGGAGACCAGCACCAAGGGTATAAAAATATCACAAAATGGAAGGCATTAACCTTCTTATAATAACGAAGATCAAGAGATAATATGTATCAACCTCAAAAAAACTCCAAGACATATATACAAAAGAAGAATTAAATCCATCCCACATGCATGTTTAAAGTAAAACTTCTAGAAATACAAAGAAAAACTCCAAAGTAAATACCAAAAGAATAAAGATAAGAAGCGACAAAACAACTATCCCGATGATCGATCTTGTTGGGTTCAGCATGGTCTGCATAATATCCATAGAAACTTGAAAACAGTTTTATATACATAGGGTTAGCATACAAGTATACTCAGTAGAGAACGATGAATTCATTCATGCACAAGTGGGAGAAGCATACTAATGCCCCTGTGAGAAAAATAGCAGAAACTCGAAAGAACCTAACAAGGTATACTATCCCCCTAATCTCACAAAGGAACTCTCACTAAATAACTCAACTCAAGTCAAGTAAAGTAGTAAGAACATAGATGATAGGGTACCCCACACCACTCCCCGCTGGTTAATTCCTCATCCCTAATGGAGAACGTCCTAACGCTACCACGCTCTTCAACAATCCCCACTACCAAAACCTGCCCGCACACACCTGGTCCACATACCACATCCCACCCACAAACACCTGGGCCAAAACCACATCACGTCCCACCTGAAGACACATAGGTCATAAAACCACAACCTGATCCTAAAGACACCTAGAAAATCACAATACAACTCTTCCAGAAGACACCTGGTAAAAAAACCTCACCCGTAGACACCTAGTCCTCAAACCGCACCACAACCTGCCCAAAGAGTCTTGGTATACCTATGTTTATAAGAGGGATCAAGGAAGATCAAATAACTAGAAATCCATCCCCCCTATGGGATATTGGGAAAACACCCCCCCCCCACGAAATGGGGGTGTTCGACACATAGTTCTCAACTAGGGTGGGATGTGCATAGAAATCAAAAGGAACTAAAAATATATAAATATATGTATAAAACACTCAGCCAAACCTATCGGTTTATAACACCCAACCAGCCCACACAAAATTTCCCTTGCTTCCACCTCTAATGCATAACCATATCCAGCCACAAACTTAATTCATAACCCTAGAAAATCCATTTAACCTATTATCATTAATTATTAAATAAATCTAAAATTATTGATTTCATATCTATCCAAGAAACTACCAAACACTGCACACGTTATAAGGGAGAAGTAAACATACCAACCACTACTAAATAAAAATAGAGAAATAAGGGCCAGGTTTAAAGAATCCACCATAACACCCATTCCTAATATACCAGTCTCTGGAATCTCTGGGAGAAACGCCCACGCAGGGTAACACCATCCTTCTTCAAAATCATCTCTCCCAAACCATCCTTGGAAGCCCCACTGCACGAAAAGCACCACATCTAAAAAAACCAAAAAAATCTACCAGGCCGCAGTCCCACTACTCAAACAGACCATGCCCAACAACCATAACACAACCCAAATGTAGACCCCCTATTCAATAAATTCATCCATTCTACAATCAATCAATCAATCTCTCAACCTAAGATACCACTTCACCCTCAAACCATCCACACATACTATCATTCTTTCAACAGTAGTACCACAAAACCCATATGAAGTACAAGAAAAAAATATCCACACATAGCAGAAAGACACACCAAACAAGTCAAAGTGTATTCAGATTTAACGCGCTTATTCATTAATTCCAATTTGATCCAATTTGATAAATCAGGGATTTCACAGAACATGTTTGATCCAGGGGAATCCATTTAATTAACCAGATATACATCATTAATCAAGTTTTCATGTTCAAAGCTATTCAACAAGAGATTAACAATAATAATTCATGAGTATCATATGCAAAAAAACACCACCAATGGCCATAATTTTCAGAACTCATGCATCCTACACAATTCACATAGTATATCAAATATAATAGTTAAAATAAGACAAACATCATCATCATCTTCTTTCCATCCCATCATTTATTACAAAGGTATCCTAACCTGTTATTGTAACATGTTTTTTCATCCTCATAACACCCTTAATTAAGATTTGGATTTAACTGTATTCTCAATGCACTACACCAAAGTGACTGTTTAGTGGAGTTTTTTTAGCGGCAGTTTATTAAACCTTTTATATATATATTTTTTAAAATAATTTAGTGGAAGTTTAAAAAAAACCACCTCTAAAACAGTAAATTTTTTAACAAATGAAACTCTTCCCTCCCCCGAAACCCCTGACCCCGCTAACTCTGCAAATCCCTATGGGTCCCTTTGTCGCTTGTCACACCTTTCCACCACCCCTCGCCACGCCTTGCCATCCTCTTCATTCTCACTGCACCTCTCGTTTTTTCCACACCTTGTCATTTCGATGTGCCTCCCTTACTCTTGGTCCTCCATTAAAGCCTCCTCAAGTTTCCTTGGAATTTTCTTCTTAGTTTTAATGTATTTTTCATATTCTCCTCTTTTCCCTCCCTTGTTTCCTTCTTATTTCTTGTCTTGTATCTCTCTTGGATGAACCTGAGGGGATATGTTTGATGTTTGGTTTAATTTTCTTAGATTATATGGTGTGCAAATTGTTCCTCGGGCCTTATTATTCCTTCTATGAGAGTTTTATTTCATTCTCACGCTGTTGAGGTAGGTGTCTATATCCAGTACCTTTTCGGAATAATATTTCAATTCTTGATCATTCCTAATTAAATTATAAATCAGTTTCTCATGATTATGGTGTGTTTTTATCGATTATAGTGGTGTTTTCATGTTATATTTTTGATAAAAAATGGGTTAGTAAATGATTTCACTTATTAAGCCTATATATGTGTGCATCTGAAGAGTTTGATAAAATTTCAATTTAGATTCTAAAGTGTAATTGAGTGTTTTTCAGATTATTTTAACCTTGGTTGGTTTTTTGTAGTTGGTGCACATGTGAAATTGAGTTGGGTGAGTGATTTGGTTTCCTTTTTTTTGGTTTGAGGACTATTTGTAAATTCCTATAGATGGTTAAAATGTTTTTTTAGGATTTCTAAATTAGACTATTCTATGTTTTTGTGATACCTTTTGGGAATTCCATTTGATATGGGAATATCCATATGTGAATGTGGGCATATATCCTATATCTGTATTTTTTTCTTCCAACATGACCAATCTCAACCATGAAAAATATCAACCACACAACCATCATGATAATAAAATATTGGTACCCAAGATCTCAATAAAATTCCAACCACTTAGTCCTTACCCAACTTAAAATTAGGAATAATAGGTCATATCTGTCCACACTAAACATTAAGCCTATTGGATTCTATATACCCCCTCAAATGTAATCATGGAGTATATTATATCACCAACTCACATCACTAGAACAACACTGGGATCCAACCACAAAATATGGTGTATAACTAGTTACATAGATTCAATCTGATTCCATCAGAAAAAATGAGGATAACGAATCCTAAGCATCAACTTCATTATCACCAATTTACTATAGGAACATTCTAGTGAGTGGTTAATCACCTCTACCATCTAATCCCAAGATCATCCCAAGTCCAACAGCTTATCACAAGAAACTATAATCTTTAACAACATCCTAACCCTCTCAATTAAGGTTTTTCTATGTTCTAGGTCATTTATTATAGATTTTTCTAGACAAATCCCAATCTCCAATTATAACTAGTCCATTCCTAAAGGGTTAACCACTTGGATGCCCTTAAACTAGCTCATTAAGGCTCTCCCCATGCCAAACACAACTCATCACACGAATAACAACAGCACATAGGTACATCAATTTGTTTATGACTCCATTATCCCTACTGGTATATCCATTGGGAATTTTTAAAATTCATGTACCAAGCATGAAATACACAAATTTATTTTATATGGATCAACCCAGGCCACTTGAGGCACTTTGAGCCCAACTAATCCCTACCCACATTCTTGAACGTAGTCCCCAACCAATCACACACATGCACATTCATGCATGAATATTTCTATGTATTAAAGGGGATACCTAACATGATGTTAGATTTACCCCATTCCATAGCCCATTTACTCTCTCTATCCAAGATCAAACTAAGAATCACTATGCACTTAAGCCTATTTCTCATACCTCAAGGATCCAATAGTTAATTATAAAAATTTATAAATAATTATCCAACTTAATCCAATAATGAATAACCATTGAAAAATCACCAAGAATCATCACAACATACAAATATCAACCAATGATGTGTGAAAGGATCATATCATTCCTTTATAACTCCTTTGATCAAAATACCCATGAATTGACCATCAATTCCAGTCTAATCTAGTTGAATTCCCAAAAAACACATCGGTAATCCATTTTTCAAACGATAAGAAACAACCATCATTTATCCTCCTTAGTAATCCTATATCCACAATACCATAAATCCCTATGAATAAAAGATAACACCACCATGATTTGGTGGAATTTTCATAAAATCCATAGATGAAACCACCCAAAATTAGAGGAAAAACTATAAAGAGAAAGAGAGAAGATGGGTGGAGAAGATTTCATAGCTTTAGTATGGTGAAAAAACTTCTAACCAACCTCTAATAAAGGGTAGGGGGGGGATAAAAATAGGGAAACAATGGGGAAGTGGGCTAAAAATATTACCACCTTAAAGAACCAACCTAAGTGAAGAAGGAATAACCAACCCTCAAGTAATAGGTCTGACACTTCCAAAATATTAAGATCAAATGAACATTTCAACATATCCCATAGGGAAATGGATTAATTCCCCACTTATATGGTTTTGTAGTAGAATTACCCAATGGATCATGGAATAAAAATAAACCCTAGAAAACACCCATAACATCCTAACCACACATTGTAGCATGACCAGGGAATCAAGGCACAACCAACCACCCAAGGGAAACTTGATAAAACTCTACCAAAGAACCCTTTAGGATGAAACCATTTAGTTTTAATTTGACACATTCTAATCAAGTATCATCTATAGAAAAATACCAAGGTTGTGGTGTGATTTCCTCTAACCTCAAAATTTAATCTTATGAAACATACACACCATGCCATAATGACCATTTTTATAGTATGATTTAGATATCCCTTTAGTCATCCAAGATAAAACATCATGAAAGCTTCTCATAATTTAATAAACCTCCTTGACATGGATTTCACCATTATATTTTGTTGAATAAATGATTTTTAGGCCTTCAAAGTTCCTCACACCACGGGCATAGTCCTTTTGGATTTGACCATTTTTATATGATACTCCACTTATCAACCATTACAACATTTACCATGGATGTCGTGTCTTTTTTTAGTCTTCTTAAACTATATATCAACATGTTGAACACAACCTTCTTTGATGCTTCATTTTATACCTAGAAAACATTTTATTTTATTTGTGGATATTTTATAAATACAACAAATATTTGGATGACATCCTCAAGAAAAGTCTATACAAATATTTGTAGTAAGAATAAAATATAAACCTGATGTTATTAATATTTTCATGACTTATTATATACTCACTTTACTTATTTTATATGAAATGTGCATAATTTGAGTGAAATATTAATGTTTTAATACTAAGTATAATTTTTGAGCATTTTTAGAAGTAGTCCAACTGAGTCAGTTTACTATTTTATTTATAACTATCGCTATACTGATTAATATTGTGTGGTTCTTATTTTAAAAGATTCCTTATTCAATTTCTAACATATCATTAGAAGGACTCATGGGCCAATTCTTCCATTTGAAGGCTCATATGGACCACACAAAATGACCCAAAGAATTTGTAAAGAAACTGGACCATCCATGATGATAGAGTTACTGGTCTCACTACTGAAGCCCATATTTTTTGAAACTTTTCCATTTGTTCTTTATTATACAAAATAATCATGGGTAAAAATTTCAGGCCCAAACTAAAAGAAAGTGGCCCAAATGAAGCATTGAAGTACAACCCACCATTCTGGATGAGAATTAAAATACAGACACTATTCATGACATATCTCATGTTGTAATAATTAAATCGATCTGAGAGTTTTCAGTGTCAAAGAGGAGATATAGGTGGACGACTTTGTTGAATAAATCATTCATCTTTGAAGGCATATTACTATTCAAAAACCCTTTCACAGTTTGGACTTCAAAAAGATTGGATTGAAATGGACAGATTAAATTTGTTTAATCAACCGGACATAACTTTGGTTCCATAGGTCTAAATGACTCAAAATATTTGTAGAGGTAGGTAAAATTTATTATATAAAACTTTGAAGAATGATATATCTCTATATTTGGCTGTCTGAACAGCCAACTTTGTGATTCAAGTGGAGGGACAGATTGGGAATGAAAAGAGTCCACTTCCTTGGGCTATAAATGCATCCCCCTCCTCTCCTTCAAGGGGGTTGGCATTTCATAAGAGGGGATCATCAATTGGCACGACCAAAGCCTTTAAAAAGGCTTGGGAGGACCTGCCATAAACAATTTTTTACTTGAGATACCTTTCCTCCTCTCTTTGATTTCACTCGCTTTTGTGTTTTTCTTCATTTGTAATCTCGTAAGTGTTGTTTTTGTAATTCTATTTTAGTGAAAGTTTATTCTTAATATTATATTTTAATCATCCTCCAAATGTTATTAAATATTAATTCTATTAAAATATTTGAAATAAATTTGAAACCCCTTCCCTTATTTTTCTTCCCCATTCAATTGAAATTCTGTTCTTAATTCTCATTATCGTTTTTGTGTGTGTTCAACACACCACTCTTTTCTTATCCCTTTATTTTACTTATCTTCTTAATTTATCATCATAATAATTATAAACATATTACTAATCATTTAAATGGCTGAGTAAATCTACCATTGGGGTGAGTTACAATTTTGGGATATTAAGTGATTGCGATCCTTTGCTCGATGAGTATTCTTTGAGTTAATATTGTGTATGTTGAACTTTATATGTCATGGATTAATGACATGTTTTGTTTAATATGTGGATTCCATGGATTATTGGAACCACAAATACACTACCATAAAAAAGTAATGGTAATGATTAGAAACCTATGTTAAGTTACGGCTTGGATTAAAGCTTTAACACTTGGGAATTCCGATCAAAATCATCTTGTGAAGTGGGCATTAATTTAATGCAATATAAAGGAATGCTCAAGGATATCATAAGCTTAAATCCCCAATAATGAACTCACCCCAATCTTTATAAATTTTCTTAAATCAAACATAATCCATAAATTATTTCATATGCTCTAAAAACAAACCCCCCAATCAAAATACAATTAACTAAAAACAACTGACTATAAAAAAATCATCATCGCTGAGGATTCGACCCGAGTGTTACTATACACATTAGTAGAGCACCGGAACCTTGACCGGTCGATAGGCGACAGTCGGCCGTGCATTTCAAATGGCGTCATTTCCGGGGATGGTGCTTTAAGTAGTCATTAGTTTCTTGTTATTGTAAAAAAACACAAAAAAAACCAAATTTAAAAAAAATTGAAAAAAACACAAAGAAAAACCCGTCTTCTCATAAAAACTTCATAAAATGAAAAAATAAAAAGAAAAACTCGTCTTCCTCTTTCTTCCAAAATATCTCTGAATGCCCCATAGCCATCCAAACAATCCCTCAGATTTTTTTACCCTGGAATTGTGTGAACACTTCGCCAACTTAGGAGGAACATAAGATAAAATCAAATAATTCAAGACCCATTACTCATCCAACCAGTTTAATTAGATATGGAAAATCCTAGGGAATAAACACTTAAAGAACTTGCTTCCCCTGATATGAATTAACAACCTCTTGGTATTCAATATCCGAACATAGAAGATGACTTAGAACTCAAATCGGGTTTGATTCATCTTCTTCCTCATTTCCATGGGCTAGCCGGTGAAGATCCACATCTCCAACTTAAAGAGTTCCAAGTGGTGTGCTCTACCATTAATCCTCAAGGGGTTTCTGAAGAACAAATCAAACTTCGAGCATTCCCTTTCTCCCTAGATGACACTGCTAAGTCATGGCTTTACTACCTCCCTCCTGGTTCCATAACCACATGGAATTACATGAAGCGGATTTTCTTAGAAAAGTTCTTTCATGATTCTCGTACTACTTCTATCTAAAAAGAAATAAGTGGTATCCATCAGTTCCCAAGTGAGTAACTCCATGAATACTAGGAGAGGTTCAAAAATCATGTTGCAACCTTCCCACACCACCAAATCTCTGACCAACTCTTGATTCAATACTTCTATGAGGAGTTATTGGCAATGGAGAGAACTCTTATTGATGCAGTAAGTGGCGGTTCTCTTGTTGATAAAACTCTGGAAGCTGGAAGAGATCTTATAAGTAACATGGCTGCAAACACACAACAATTCCATACTCGAGCACATTCTCAAGTCAAAAAATCCCAAGATAATCAATCAATTGAGCCGAACAAGATGACCGAGTGGATGAGTGAACTTACAGGTCTTGTGCGACAACTAGTTGTGGCTACCAAACCCCCTAATAAAAATACAATAAACTAAAAAAACGGTTATTAAAAAGTATCATCACCAAGGATTTGACCCTAGTATTGCTATACACATTAGTAGAGCACCAGAACCTTGAACGGTTGATAGGCGACAATCAGCCAGGCGTTTCAAAAACCTTATTTAAAATGCTTCATTATTTACCATATGTATTTATATTGGAAAACCTTATTTAACATATTATTTTTTTCAAATAGTATATATGAATCTATTTCCCTATTTAGTAATAGTTATGTGTTTGATTTTTTTAATATTGTTTAGGAACATTGTGATATACATGGATAAAATTCGGATCACATTACCGAGGGACACACCTCAGTATGCTTTTGGGTTTGGAAGAGTTTTTAGATTTTTCCATTTCTAATCAATTTTTTGATGGGAGAATAATATGTCTATGTACTAAATACAAATTTAGAATATTTTTTAAGAGATATGATGTTTATGAACACTTTATATTGAAGAAATTCCATGCTTGATATTTGTGTTGGATTTGGCACAGAGAATAGAACATTATAGAAAGGTTGAGCACTGATGTCAATCCACAGAATGAGATCCCAACTTCTTCAATAATGGAAAATGAAATGCAAAACCTTATAAATGATGCATTCAGAATTACAAGATACCAACATCAACATCCAAACATATCAGAACAACTAGTCGAGGGTGCTACAAATAGAAACGTGAAAAGTGATATTTTTTAGACTGTAGGATAACAAGATCAAGATTGCAACATATCACTGGATCATCCTCTTGATTTTTCGGAGACTAATGTAAGAGAAAAATTCATTGAGAAAAATACATTTCATGGTTTATTTGACGATGTAAATCAAGAGTTGTATAGTGGATGTTAGAAATATTCAAAACATTCTTTTTTACTGAAGTTATACCATATCAAATGCTTATGTGGAATTACAAATAAGGAAATGTCCATGTTATTGGAATTATTGCATGATGCATTTCATGAAGTAGACATCCCTGTAACGCCCCGACCCCAGCTGCCCAGAGTCGGTGCATTACTTCGTAACATTGGCATGATCACAAGAAAGATCAAATCTCGAAAGACCGATTGGTTTAGTAGCCTTGGAAACACTAGATATATTCATAAGTTTAACATTACATCATAAAATGAAAAACTACTACAATAACATAATGTCTCCATAATCCACACTATAATCCCCTCATAATATCCCTGCAGGTCATTCATAACTTACAACTTCACATCCTGGGAAAAATAAAACATAGAAAAGGGGTGAGCTCAAGTGCCCAGTAAGGATAACAATATAGCGGAAACTTTCATAAATAAGAATAAACTTTTAAGGCAATGTATAACTAAAACAAAAGCCTTTAAAACATGAACATTCAACATGGTATGGCATAAATAAAATGAAATAATGCCATTTACTTATTCACATGGATATTCTACTAATCGAATAATCACATGCAAAAATCAATAACCACTTTCATAATGTTGGAATGCATAATGCCAGACTATCATAACCACATAGCCAAGGCCTCGTGCCAAGACTACAAATAAGATTTTGTCAAGGCCTTGTGCCAAGACACTAGTTTGTCTCATGAGACCTACCGATGCATCGAGGAGCTATAGCGGGCTCCACCCGTCACATATTAAGTCCAATACATTCCCATATGAAAAGGTTTAAACATAACATAAACATTCATATTAAAACTAGCATATGAAATGTCAATACTTTCACCATAAACTATGAATGGTATAAAAATAGCACATCCACAGTCAAACATATCACAAAACCTTCAATACAATATAGAAGTTTTGTATCATAATAAATCAACTTCAAATAATCTTAAAATCCATCAAAGGATGTTGACATAGATGAAATCAAAATTCTTTTTAAAGAAATATCTCCTTTTATTTTGAAATAATTTAAGATCCATATAAAATAAAACATTTTCTTTGAAAATATTCTTATAAGCTTTTAAGGGAAGCTTTGAAGATTTTATAACGGCGGAAAATAGCCGCACCCGCCGTATAAGTTAAAAAAAACATTCTTACCTTAATTCTGTCGAAAAGGTTAAAAAGGACCTTGTTTTGAAAATGACCAAAAGATTCATTTATAAACCACTTATAAAAGTCAAAAAGGGTATAAATGACTTTAACTCATATTCTAGTAAATAGTAAAAATGTTTTGAAATGCATTTTTAAGAAACATGGATGTGGATGATAAAGAGATCCCAGTAGATTATTACGTATAAACAACCTTGGATAATGAAGAGGTTGTAAAGTAAACCCTTAACTTGTACTTTTCCATTGTTGGGGTAGGTTAACCTCCTGTATAATGGTGAAATAATTGTTATTAAATTATACAAGAATCATATACATTAATATGATATCATATATGATCTTTGAACATTGCTTTATTAATAATATCTTAGTATTATCGTCGTTTCAGGTGATAATCGATTCGTTCTTCTTAAATTTTTGGTTACGTAAGACATGTTTGTAATGGATAGATTATATCTTATTCATAATCAGAATGATATTAACATTATTTTTAACCCTAAAATGAGAATAAGACTTGAATGGATACGATGGAGGATGGATCTCACCGCGTTCGTGGAGACGGTAGTCCGTACGTACGCACGAACGCTACTTCCATTTAATTTTTATTTTAAAAGAATTGAATCCAAATGATACATAGGTATATTACTATTTCAGTATAATATAATATTTTATATATGTTACTTATGTTCATTAACACCATCCTTTATACGTTCCATGTGTGGTATGAACGAGTCATATCATTTTAAGGGGGCGGTAGTCCGCACTTCCTCAAATGAAATTATCGTATGTATATACAACATGAAACGAATAATGGTATGAAATAAAATGGAATTAAAGAAGCTTATATATAAAATATATATCATTAATATCATATTTAATTACAGTTCCATCATAATGGCCACCATGAGAGGCGGTAAGATGTATTTGAACAATCATCGTTTCGTGAGGCGTTAGTTTTCCATCCACAGAAACATTATGTTCATCATCCATTAGATGGAGATGTGTGTATGTGTAGTTTGAATCCTTATTATAACAACATCCTAGTATATTGAGGATACTGGTGTTGTTTCAAAAGAAAGGAAATAAAAAGAGTTTTGGGGTTGGAGAAGCAAAATAAATGAAAATAATTTAAGAGAAATCGTTACCTTTAATTTAGGTAACTCACTTTGGTTGGAACCAAAGGACTTCTTGAAATTCTTTCTGCCTAAGGGGAAGCTTCCAGGAGGAGGAGAGAGTTGTGGGGAGCTTAGTTGGGCAGAGTTTGGACGAGCCAAGTGGCTTGAGAGGTGTGAAGAAATGAGAAGGAGGAGTGCCCTTTTATAAGAGGGGTGAGGGGCACCTTTGGAAAAGCTAGAAATATTAATTTATAATAAATTCATATTCGGTTTCTAATGGCTCCAAAGTTGACTATTCAAAGGTTAAGGTGGGGATAGGTCGAAAACCACTCAACCAATAGAATTTAGACAGGTTTGGGTACTTATATTAACCTTATCTTTAAGTATTAACTCTAAGTTAATTAGTTTCACTTTTACAATGTCTCTTTGTATTTTTATATAATATGGTTAATAAACTTACTATATACATCCAAGAGACCCCCAAGTGGTCCATTAATGATGAACATATCATGATATAAGTCTCTTGGCCGAACCTTAGATTTTTAGGAATTTAATATCAATTAATAATATAATATTTGTTTTAAGAACTCTTTTATGTCAATTTTGACACTATTCAATAGTTGATTTTTTTAAAACTCATAACAGATTGATTACTTAGAACAAAGTCAATTAAATCAATAATAATATATCATATTATCCTAGAAAATTAGTTTAATTCATTAAAAGTTTCATATTATATTTATTTGGGTATTTATAATATCAATTATTTTAATATTTCACTATTATAGTAATTACTGCATCATCATTGTGTCATAAATAAAATATATTATTTAATGTCTAAAAATTATAAATAAAATATCATTATGTAGGAAATCGTTTTATCTTTCTAATGAATATTTATAATCTAAAATCAAACATATATAACCCTATGTAACAATTGTTTTTCTAAAAGATATATGCTTGTGTCATTTTTGTATTCATTTTAACTTAATTAAAATAAAGTGTCATTATCACTTACAAGTGGATCCATGGGGTCCCAAAATCGACACAAAGATGCCCATGGTCGACCATGTATCAACCAATAGGGTTAGGACACGTTTTATGGTAATTTAGTATTATTATAATATTATTTTTTTAACCCTTATTTACCGGATTTACCCTTAACCATGGTAAATAAAATATTTACCGCAATAATTATTCAAAATGTCTAAAAATAAAAGTTACCTATTTACACAATTTGAACATCCTGATTCCAAATATGGAATCCATTTTTCTAAATTCAAAACACATAAGTGGCATAAATTAATTTAAAATTAATTCCCGCTGTCAAAACAAAAAGCGTGTTTTTAAGAGATAATAACTATCAAAAGATTGACACTTGTTTATGTTCGGTTTAATTGTAAAATTATGTCCAATGACCAACATTATATTAAGTGGTAAAAATATATTCTAAATATACTTTAAAACCACTCAAATTAATAATTTATCACTATTAATTATTTTGATTAAAAAAGTTGTTTTTAATTAAAATTTAGTAATTTTCACTATTCATCAAAATATGAAAGTTATCCGAAATGTACCAAAATTTCACCTTAGGCTAAATTCGATATTCCGAATCAAAAAATGAAGTCCATTTTCAAATATAAAATATATATAATTTCAAAATTTAGGTATTACTATTCATAACGGCTAGTTTGATCGGTTGTGGTGTGTGTTAAAACTCGACGTTGCGTACAACACACGCTACTGTTTTATTCAAAGAAAAGCGTACCGTGGAAGCTTGGGATGTTTCATTTTAAATTTTTTGATGTCTCCATTTAGTCAAAAAGTTTAAAATATTGTATTTAAAAAGGTTTCACTATCAAAAGTTGATTAAAGTGCAATACTGAAAATGAATCTGTTCTTGCATTATGACTAAGAAACTCATAATATGGATTCTAAAATTGTAAGGATTATATAAAGTTAAAAATGTAGTTAATGCTATTCATGACCTCTTTTAATGGCTTTTTTTTTGGTAAGTCATGGTGCAATTGAACTCGGTGTTGCGTGTAGTGCAAGTTATTGAATTATTTTGAAGAAATAACACACTATGAAATCTTGGGGTGTTACAATCCCCGAGTCTTTTTATGATATAAAAAATTTCGTTAACATGATTTTTCTAAATTATACAAAAATACATGTGTGTCCCAATGATTGTATGCTTTATTGGTGAGAGGATTCAAGCAGACAGGATTGAAAAAAACGTTCTTCTTCTAGATGGAAATTAATGGGTGATGTTGGAAGTCTGAATCAACATACTACCATGAATAGGAAGAAAAGGAACACACCTACAAAGGGTTTTCATTACTTTCCTTTAAATCGTCAATTTCAAAGATTATTCATGTCATCAAAAACCACTGAACACATGAAGTGACATTCTATAGATAATAACAATGATGGATTAATGTGACATCCATGACATTCACAATCATGGAAGTAATTTGATTCATTATATATATATTTATCATATGAACCTAGGATTTTTTTATTGGGATTGGATTCCGATGGATTCAACCCATTTGGGACTTTGAGTACCTGTTATAGCATCTGACCAGTTGTTTTGATCCCTTATAATCTGCCTCTGTGGATGTGTATGTAACAAATTTCTTTTATCATTTCGATGATTATTCCTGGAAAAAAATGCTTGGGAATGATATTGATGTATACTTGCAACCTTTAATTGAAGAATTGCAGGAGTTATGAAGCAACAGTGTTGAGACATATGATGTTTCTTATAAAGCAATATTCAAAATGCATACTCCTCTAATGTGGACCATTAGTGACTTCCTTGGACTTTAGAATTTATCTGGTTGGAACACTTACATTGGTCTGAATTTTCCTGTTTGTAACTTTGATTTTGATCCCAAATAGCTATCTCACATTAGAAAATGGTGCTTCATGTGCCATCAAATATTTATAGATGCATCTCATAGATTTTGGCTGAACAACTCAAAATTCAATGGTTTTATTGATTGTATACCACCTCTAAAGTTGATAACTAGTTCTAAAATATTGGAACTACTTGGAAATATTGAAACAGAATTTAGTAAGGTGCATCATTTGAATTATAGTGGGAAATGAGTTTAAAGTGCATCGTCAAGTGAAATCGGCACACAACAACAGAAGAAAAAAAGTTTATTCTTGAAACTTCCATATTGGGAATTTAATTTATTGTGACATAATCTTAATGTGATGCATATTGAGAAGAATTTTTGTGAAAATATGATCTTTACATTGCTTAATGAGAATGGAAATTCGAAGTATCATCTCAATGCTCAGAAATAATTACAAGCAATGAACATAAAATGTGATCTTCGGTCAAATGAGAATGAAATGTATGCTCCGAAAATTTTTGTAATGAAAAATAGGGATAAAGATACATTCCTTAAAGTTTTAAAGCATGTAAAGGTATCTGATGGGTATTCAAGTAACATCTCAAGTTTTTTTGACTTAAATCATCATAGGTTACATGGATTGAAAAGTCACGATTCATATATTATGTTACAACAGTTACTAATCTTAGCATTGGGTACATTATTACCTGAAAAGGATATTGCTATTGTACTCTAATTCTGTACACTTTTCAAACAACTATGTGAGAAATCTATACATCCATTTGAGTTTGACTACCTTTAGGAGATTTTTTTATTGACACTTTGTGCAAATTATATGATCTGTCCTCCGTCGTTTTTTACTTTCATGATGCATTTAACTATGAATTTGGTTGAGGAAGCTAAATTAGGAGGCCCCATACATTATCGATGGATGTATCCAATTGAGAGGTACTTTATTTATATTTTTTTCAGTTAAGTAAACAATTATTGTCACTTAATTAAATACATAATTATGTTTTTTTATTTTATTTCACAGATATCTTGGGCATTTGAAATCATACATTAGAAATAAAGCTCAACCTAAAGGCTCTATTTCTAAAGGATATTTGGTAGAAGAGTGTCTTACCTTTTGTTATAGATACTTGTATGATATTGATACAAGACTTAATTGAGTTGGATGTTTTGACAACACTTCAAATCAATCCCAAAAACCTGTAAAATCAAAAATATTTCCTACTATTGGCTGATCAATTGGGAGGACCTCAAATGTTACACTGAAAGAAATTGAATTATTACAGGCACATAGATATGTGTTGATCAATAGTGAAATTGCAGATCCAATTATTGAAGAGTTGAGGATACAAACAAATAGATGAATGAGAGGTCGAACATGAAATGAGAAAGATGTAATGAAAGTTGTTAATAAGGAGCTTGTAGAATGGTTTGCATGATGTGTAAGTTCATAAATATTGCAATAAATAGAGATATTAGGTTGACACATATATTTTGTAAATCTAATAATGTATATTTCTTTTTTTATATCATGAATGATAATACTCAATCAGAGTTATCAAAAGATTTGAAGTTCCTTGCTTGAATTCCTCTAAAACAAGTTATAAAGTTCGAAGCTTACAACGTGAATGAGTTTAGATTTCATATAGTCAATCGAGAAGAGGATTTGAAAACATATAATAGTGGTATATTTACATTTTCTGAAGTGGGATACTATGGAAATTTGATTGATATTATCAAATTAAACTACCACGGGAATTTTTCATTTATTTTATTCAAATAAAAATGGGTCGATATTATTATATGTGCTAAAATAGATTCATTGCAATTTACTTATGTGAACTTCTCTCGCTTGATTGATGTTGGTGATCATGAACTTCACGATCCATATATCTTATCATTGCAAGAGAAAATGGTATATTATTTGAATGATGTTGTGGATGAAGAGTGGGGTGTAGTTGATCATGTAAAACAAAGAGATTTGTATGATATGGGTGATGAAGTGGAAGATTTGAACTCTGACATTGAATCTCATCAACAGCATGAAACCGACTTATTTTTCCATCATGATATTGAAAATTTTATTCTAGAAAGGGTGGATAGAGTGGATGAAGTAATGGAGCAGTAAATTGACATGATTGAAGGGGAAAATGATTGTATGTACAGTTATGCATTCATTCAGCAACCACTTATGTTATTTGTGTTGTTATTCATTATCATTGTTATGTATATTTTGTTTATTATTATTGTGCATATTTTATCATTTTTAATTTTTTTTTCTGTATAAGTTTTTTGAAATATATGTTCTAAACTTAATTTTATTTGATTAACTAATAAGAATGCCAAGGAGGAAGCGGGGTTCCACTTCTAGTTCTTCACGAGGATACCGGAGGGTGAATGTTATAGGTACAAATTTTAATATGAATAAAATTATTTCAATTTTTTTATACTAACTTTTTGTTCATAAAAGATAGAAAAAATGCAAGTATGGAGAAAAATATGAAAAGTTCAAATGTATGGAATCTGACCTTAGAGAAGATAGTTGACCCATTTGATTCCTATGGGGTCCCTACAGATGACGCCACATGATCACTTGGACAAATTCTAGGTCAATTGGCCGTGGAACCGATTTTCCTTCTAATTACGTATGATGATTGGAGATTGTGCAATGATTTCAACTTGAAAATAAAGGTGGATGTAAATTGTGGCTCTTGGATTTCTTTTATGGTGTTATAAATTTAGCGGTGGTTGTAAAAACGATGGATGTAAATTGGCACTCATGTTATGAACTCGTAAGATGGGCATGTGTGTGGATATATATATATATATATATATACGTGCATTATATGTGTATTTTGATTTCTATATGTACCCCCCATCTCAGGTGTTATATAAATATTTCACATGTTTTTTTAGGGTACTAGTACTGGGCAGTATAATTAACATCATTTTTGTAATTGTAAATATACCTTTATCAGTAATTTAAACAGTCGCTAAATAAATGGTCCATATTTAGTGGTGGTTTAAACCTCTGGTATATACATACACCATACAATTTAGTGGCGGTTTTTGTGCTTTAGAGGTGGTTTTCATGCAAAAAATGGAAATTTTTTTGTGGTGGTTAAAAATGCCGATAAAGGCCCTTCATTTTCTAGTATCATTTAGCAGTGGTTGGTGTGTTTTTCACTGTGTTTCCCCTGATAAAAGATGAATCTTTTTTTAGTGGTGGTTTTAACCGCTGCTAAAAACTTTTCATTTTTTATGGGCCAAACCGCCGTGAAAACCACACCAACCGCCGAAAAATGTGTTTACTACGATAGTTTCTAAAAATCGCCGCTAAATTGAAGAAACCGTTGCGTATTGAATGATGACACCAAATTTAGTGGTGGTTTTTTGAAACCACCACAAAAGTATAAGGATGCTATTTAAACCGCCTCCATAACAAAGAAAATCCTCTGATATTTAGTGAATTTATTATAATGAAGAGACACTATTTTACCCACCCCGCATGATACAAAATTAAAAGAGAGACGAAGGAGTTCTTACCTCAAAAAATAGATGATCAAAAACTCCGCCTTGTGCAAAAAAGGGGGTCATGTGAGCAATAGGAGACTCCAAGGGAAATGGAACCCAAAGACCACAACACAACACATGAATCCATGGGGAAGAAAGTCTCTGGGTGCACTAAGAGAAAAAAGAAACACATGAGGGAGAGGAGATCCCATCTTAGAAGATACTGATTCTATATCAACGGAAGGGATATGGTTTCAAAGTAAATAAAATTCGGATCATGGTTTGACCATGCGGCTTGGATGTTTAAAATTTTAGGGGGATTTAGGATATTTAAGATATAACTATTCTCCTTGGAGATGGTGTAAACTGATTTATAAATTCTTAAACATGGTTGGTAACTCATTTAACATAAAATAAAACATAAAGGGGAGAAACTAGAAAAACTGGAAATGACTCACCAATGGGTGAGTCACTAACAGCGAGTCATCGGCACCTGACTCAATGACACGAGTCACCGACACAACTCACTGACATGAGTCACTAATGTGACCCACCAATGCCACTCACCGATGCCCAACCTACAGATGCCCTGACCTACTGAGGCCCTGACCTACCGAGGCCCTAACCTACCGACACCTTGACCTACCGATTCCATGAACTACCGACACTCAACCTACCAATGCCCGACCTACTGATGCTAAGCTACTGACGTGAGATACCAATGCGAGCTACCAGTGTTGAGTCACTGACGTGAGCTACTGATGCAAAAACTTGAAATTTTAGAAATCTCATGAAATAAGCTACTTCTGCCTCCTAGAACACCACAAAAACTAGATTTTGACAAAGTAATAGACTAAAGAGGTTCGGACCATTACATCAGATTTCTATCAAGCTATTATCTACCTCAAGAATTCAAAATCAAACTCAGAAAAAATAGGGGTACGAACAACCACCCCGTAAGATACCTCTCAAGGATAAACTGCCCTCTGTTGATCAAAAGTTGAAGTGAAACCTCTACATCCAAGAACACCCCCTATGACATCTACTACCCTAAACAACCAGACAACCACCACAAAATCATTATAACCACACTTCCCAGACACATGAATCAGGTAATTACTTCCTCTATGTCAAAATACTATCTTATTTGGGTGGAACTGAATCACCCGCACGGGTTTAATCACATCCACATTAATTCATATCAATTAGGATTCAGTTCTACCCCTCTCTTATGTCAGGACTTTATCACACATTAGAGTAACAAATAAAAGGAACTCATTTCATAGACAATAAGGTTCAAGCATTACATTACAAGGAAAATAGAACAAGAAATGGTCAAAAAAACTCTGGGTACTGGGTACACATTTGCATCTCCCTTTACTAAGTACTCTCCTCAAGGCCACCATGCCTCCACAACACACGAACCAAGGGGATGGTCCATCCACACATCACCTTCTCCTGATGATCCAGGATCTCCATCGGCTGCTCTATGAACATCATGTCATCCTTGATATCCAACTCACCCCATTAAATGACATGGGAGTCATCATGAAGATATTGATGAAGATGAGATACGTGAAATACATCATGGATCCTCTCCAAATGCAGTGGAAATTCCAACTATTATTCCACCACTACAACTCATCCTAACACCTCAAATGGTCCGATGAACCTGGGAGAAAGTTTTCTCCCCTTACCGAACCTCTACTGCCCACATCGAGGGGAAACCTTTAAGAAAACATGGTCTCCAACCTCAAAATCCAAGGACCTCCTCCTATGATCAGCATACGAATTATGTTAGTCTTGTGCTTCCTTTATCCTCTCACAGACAAGTTGCACCTTCTCAGTCGTACTATGCACCACATCCGGACCAAGAGCGATTGTCTCCCTAACTTCTATCCCGCACAAAGGTAAATGACATAGTCTCCCATACAATTATTCGAATGGAGCCATACCAATAGAAGAGTGATATCTATTATTGTATGTAAACTCTACCAAGGGAATGTGTCACACCCAATATCAATCAAATTCCAAGACGCATGTCTGAAACATATACTCCAATGCCTAGATGGTCCTCTCTGTCTGCCCATATGTCTAATGATGGAAAGCAGTACTGAGGCATAACTGAGTGTTAAAGGCATGCTGCAATCCCCTCCAGATTTGTGAGGTAAAACATGTGTCTCGATCTGAGACAATGGATATTGAAAACCCCATGTAGACACACCACCTATTCCACCTAACTTCTCTCCAAGGCATCCACTATGCTTGACTCTTTAATCACTAAGAAGTGATCAAATGTTTTCATTTGATCCACCAATACCCAGATAACACCACATGCTCCCCGATCTCTGGGTAATAATGTGGTAAAATCTATTAAGATTTCATCCAACTTCCACTTGTGTTAATCTAGGGTCTACAACAAACCATTGTGAACACGGTGCTCAGCCATCACCTGCTGGGACACTAGGCACTTTGCCAAAAAATCGTCCACTAAATGCTTCATCCCAGGCCACCAAAAGTTTTCCCTCAAGCCATGATACATCTTGGAAACTCTTGAGTGTATCGCTAAGGGTGATCTATAAAACTCACAGAGAAATCCCTCACATATCTCCACTGGAACAAATATCTTATCACAAAACAACATCCAACTCTAACCATCCCTCCTGAGCATCACCCTGGTTAATGCTATCACACATCACCTCTACCTCCAAGTCTCCCCACTGAGAATCCTATACCTTCTACCTTAGAGATGAATGCACCATCATCTGAAATAGACAACCTATACCACCATCCATTCCTACATCTAAGTGAAAGTAATCCAACTCCTCTATCACCCTCCAAGCATCTGTAGATTCTTGAACAACCTCCTTATGTGACTTCCTGCTCAAGGAATCAACCACAACATTCCCCTTTCCTGTGGTATAAGAGATCTCAAATTCATAATCATGGAGTAACTCCATCCACCTCCACTACCGCAAGTTCTAGTATTTCTAGTAAAATACATATCTCAATATATTATGATCCGTGAAGACCAAAAAACACTCCCCAATGAGTTAATGTATCCACAAATTTAGCACGAACACGACTACTACTAGATCTAGGTCATGGGCAGCACAGTTACATTTGTGGGGGCATAATTTCCTAGACCCATAAGAGATCCCTCACCGTTGCTGCATCAACACACACCTCAATCCTAGATGATAATCATTGAAAAAAACTCAAACTTTACCCCTTCTTATGGAAACCAGAGCACTGGAACACTAACCAACATCCCATTCAGATTGACGAACGCTTCCTGGAATTACTCGCTCCACACAAAAGCTTTTCCTTTTCTAGTCATATCCATCAATGGAGCTACAAATCAAGAGAAATTGAGTACAAATATCTGGTAATATCCTGCCAAACCAAGAAAGTTGTGAACTTCCACCACAGTCCTGGGTGCTACCCAAGAAACAACTGCCTCAACCATCAACGAGTCCACTTCTATCCCCTACTGAGACACCACGTTTCCAAGGATGTGAACCTATGGTGTCCAAAACTTACACTCAGACAACTTCCCATAGATATAGTGGTGTCAAAGAACCTCCAAGGTAGTTCTAAGATTCTCAGTGTGCTCCTCCATTGACTTCAAGTAAATTAGGATGCCATCAATGAACACGACAATGAATCGATCCATGAACTCATGAAAGATAGAGTTTATAATCCCCGTGAACACGATTGGTGTGTTTGTAACACCGAATGACATAACCACAAAATTTATGTTCCCATACCTACACCTAAAATTAGTCTTCATGATATCATCTTCCATCACCCTCAAGTGGTGATATCCAGATCACATATCAATTTTAGGGAAACAACTTTATCCCCCTAGCTGGTTGAAAAGATCATTTATCCTCGAGAGAGGGTAACGGTTCTTGATTGTTACCTGATTAAACCTTCATTAGTCTATAAATAGCCTTATATCACCATCTTCATTCTTCAAAAACAAGACCATAGCACCCCACGATGAAAAACTGGGTTAGACAAATCCCTTCTTCATCAGGTCATCAATTTGAATCATTATCTCCTATAGCTCAGAAGGGTCCATCTGATAAGGAGCCTTAAAAATCAGAGAAGTACCAGGATATAAGTCTATCCCAAACTCAACATCATGTTGAGGGATTAGATTCAAAACATCATTCGAAAATACATCTAAGAACTCCCCAAAAACTCTAGGAACCCCCACTATCTCCGCATCCACCGATTCCACCGACAGTTCGACCAATAAAAAAAGAAGAGGCTCCACACACCAACTTCCCATCAAACAACTTCACTCACCAAAGAAAGCCGCACATTGGCCATCCAAATCTAAAAACATAACTCTCCTCCAGAAGTATTCGATGATAGCATTCATGGATAACAACCATTCTATGCTAATGATGATATCATATGGATACATATATAGTAAGAAGAGATCCCTAATGGATTGATGTAGCCCCAACATCAGTCTACATCCCTAGAAAACATCAAACAAGATGGTCCAACCTTCGAATAGTGTACTCAACACCAAGGGAACATGAATTCTATCTTTGTATAGTACCAAAACATGGGCTAGAGAAGGTGACACGAATGAGTGTGAAGCTCTCGAATAAAAAAAGCATAAGCAAGAGTACTGGAAACAGTGATCATTACTCAAACGACCTCTGGCCCCACTGGAACTGCTGCATCAGCAACATGAAACTAATCACACCTAGATCCTTTTACACTCTTCTGTCATCCACCTCCTCAACCATTCTCAGATCGAGGTCCCTGAGGAATTCCTTGAGGTCCAGCTCCACCAACTCTATCTCCCCTCAGTGGAGTAGGATCCTACTATCCCTACTGCTGAAATGGTATAGCCGACAACTAAAGCTAACGCGGGTGCTGAACCTACCCACCTCCACCATACTATCCTTGAACTAGGAACTAACTTTTAAGGTTCTTGTGGTCTCCACAATTGAAACACATTGGTCCCAAACCTATGGGAAAAGCACAAGGACCAGAAGGGTGAAATTGGAATTGCTGGGGTTGACTCCTCGTTGGCCAAAACCATGAAGGCCATGGTGCCTGAGACCTGCTTCTAGAAGACTTACCCTTCATGGAACCCTTATAGATCCCCTTTCAGGGTAGACCTCCTCATGAGTGCATCCTCTAAACCACTTCCACCTTCTTCTGGACCTCTAGGTATGTCAGTAATGTGAAGGGAGTAACTATGTACTGGAGGGAAGGACAAAGTGCCTCCTATAACCGTCTCGCCCGAGACTCCTCATTTGGAAAGAGATTCAGATCAAAGTGATGGAGATCCTCGAACTTGATCCCCAGTTTCCATACTGACATACTCCCTTGCTGGAGGGAGAGTAGCTCCTATTGCTTACCAGCCTTCATGGTCAAAGAAAGGAATTCCACCTGGAACTCTTTCTCAAAATCGACCCATAGAACATCGGTCTCCTTCCTCTCCCCTAGGTAGAGCATCCATCACTTACACATAGAACCCTGTATCTGGATCACCACTAGAGAAAGTCAGTACTCTATCAGATCTCAGATCAAGCTAAAAGTGATTACCATCTCTTCAATCTAACCCTCCGTATCTATATCTGAAACGCTGCCTTCGTACTTTCCCAGAGTCTACTGCTGGAAATCAAGAAGCATATTCTACCACCAATCATCATCCTCCACTAGGTAAACCCTCTATCGATCGACCGTGTTAGCCTGCTGAGCCTCCACTGCTTGTACCACATGCAGACGATGACCAGGTTCTATACCTGAAAAGTAAATAAGGAACTCCTAATACCAAGTAGTATGAAATTTTATTTAAGGTCAATTTTAACTTTTTTTAATTTCCCCAAAACAACCAACTCAAACAAGAACACAAGTCATCATAATGCATGTACCTTTCCTAGGGTCTCTACCCCGTAAATGGTGTATCTTCACTTGGTCATTCAGTAAGCTCAATGTCCTCACATCGTATCATAAGGGGCCCTAAAATCCCATTTCTTGTCCAGTATTCCCTGTCTTATTCCATGAACCAAGATCACCTAACAATGTTTCCCTACCATACCATGAAATCCTCACTATTCCTAGATCTAAACTTCTTTATATCTCTCAACCATCACCTTTGATACCATTATGTCCTGACACCCTCCCCAAAAAGTATACCCCTCCCGGGTCAGCAATATGAGAAGAGAGATAATGACCCCTGAGTCCCACCTCCAGTAGGCCCTGTGGTGGTGACCAATGCCAGGGGTATACAAATATCAGAAAATGTAAGGCATTACCCTTTTTATAGTAACCAAGATAGGTAGATAAGATGTATGAACCTCAAAAAAACTCTAATACATATATATATAAAAGAATCCAAAATCCATCCCACATTCATGTTTAAAGTAAAAATTCTAGAAATACAATGAAAAACTCTAAAGTAAATACCAAAAGAACAAAGATAAGTAGTGACACAACAACTATCCCAATGCCCAAGCAAGTAGGGTCTAACATAGTTTTCGTAATATTCCTAGAAACCTAAAAATAGTTTTATATTCGTAGGGTGATAATTCAAGTATACTTAATAGGAAAATACAAAGTCACCCATGTACAAGTGGGAGAAGCATACTAATGCCCCTGTGAGAAAATGGTTGAAACTCAAAATCACCTGACAAGGCATACTATCCAACCCAATATCACCAAGGCACACTCACCAAATAAATGAAGTCAAGTAAAGTAAAGTAGTAAGCGCATCAATGATAGGGTACCATGAACCACTTCACACTGGTTAACTTCTCATCCCTATTGGTGAACGTCCTAACCCTACCATTCTCTTACACATGCCCCACTATCACAACCTATCTGCACCCACCTGGGCCATATACCATGTCCCACCTGAAAACACCTGGTCCACAACCACATCACGTCCCACCTGCGGACACCTGGGTTACAAAACCACAACCTCATCCCAAAAACACTTGGGAAAGCACAACACATCTCATCCCGAAGACACTTGGGAAACACACCTCTCCCGAAGACAATTGGGCCTCAAACTATACCACAACCTGCCTGAAGAGTCTTGGGCTACCAATTCCTAGAAGAGGGAGCACAGAAAATCAATTAACCAACCATCCATCCTCCCACTAGGATGTTGAAAAAAACACCCTCCCCCATGAAATGGGGGTGTTCAAGACATAGTTCTCAACTAGGGTGGTGTTATTATATAAATCACAAGGAACTATAAGTATATAAATATAGGTATCAAACACTCAGGCCAACCTATTGGTTTCCAAATAGCCAACCATACCACACAAAACTTCCCTTACTGCCACCTCTAATGCATAACTATATCTAGCCACATACATAATTCATAAACTCATCCAATTAATTTAACCAATTATCATTATTTATTAAATCAAGCCAAAATTATTGATTCCATCCCTATGAAGGAAAAAACCAAACACTTCACAAGTTATAAGGGAGAAGTAACCATACCAACCACTACTAAAGCCAAACAGAGAAATAAGGACCAAGGTAAAAGAATCCACTCTAACACCCATTAATAATATACTGATCTGTAGAAAATCTAGGTGAAACTACCAAAAAAGGTAACACCATCTTCTTTAAAATCATCCCTCCCAAACCATCCTCGGCAGGCCCGCTGCACGGAAATCATGACATCTCGCAATAACAAAAAAACTCAACTAGGTTGCAGTCCAACTGCATAAGAAGACCATGCCCAAAAACCATAACATAACCTAGATACAGACCCACTATTCAACAAGTTCATTCATTCCACAATCAATAAATCTCTCAACCTATGATACCAATTCACCCTCAATCTATCCATACACACCACCATGCTTTCAACATCAGAACCACACGACCCGTACAAAGAACAAGACAGAAAATATCCACACACAGCAAACAACCACACCAAACAAGGCTAAGTGTATTCATATTTAACACACACATTATTTAATTCCACTTTGATAAACCAGGGGTTATCAAAGAACAATTTTGATCCTTGGGAATCCATTTAATTAACTAAATATACGTGATTAATCAATTTTTCATGTTCACATTCATTTAGCAAGAGATTTACAACAAGAATTCATGAGTCTGGTGTGAAAATAGAGACCACTAATGACCATCATTTTCATAAGTCAGGTGGCCAACACAATTCACATCATATATCAAATACAACAGATAAAATAAGACAAACATCATCATCATCTTTCCAACCCCTCATTTATTATGAAGGTAGCCTAACCCATTATTGTAATAGGTCCATTCATCCTCATAACACCATTAATTAATATTTTTATTCGACCTTATTCTTAAAAAGACATGAGTTTAGCCACCCCACATGATATTCAATTAAAAGAGAGACAAATGAATTCCTTCCTTAAAAAATATACAATCAACAAGTCCTCGTTGGGAAAAAAACAGGGGGACATGTGAGTAGCAGGATACTCTATGGGAAACTAAATCTGAAGGACACATCACAAAACATGACTCCATAGGGAAGAAAGCCTCAGGGAACACCAAGAAAAAAAAGAAACGCATGGGGTAGAGAAAATCTTGACTTAGAAGAGCCAGATATTATATCTACGTAAGGGAGATAGTTTCAAAGTACATAAAATTAGGATCATGGTTTGACCACAGGACTTGGCCATTTTAATGTTTAGGGGGTGTTAGGATATTTAATATATAATTATTTTCATCATATATAGTGGAAACAGATTTATAAATGATTAAAAATGATAGTTAACTCACTTAACATCAAATAAAATGTAAAGGGGTGAAACTGGAAAAATTGGGAAAAACTGGAAATGACTCATCGATGGGTGAGTCACCAATAGTGAGTCTCAAACACCTGACTCACTGATGTGAGTCACAAATGCAAGTCACCGACATGAGTAACTGATGTGACCCTCCAACAGTGAGTCACCGATGCGACTCACCAAAACTTGACCTACTGTCGCCCTGACCAACCGACACCATGATCTATCGGCGCCCTGACCTACCGATGCCCTAACCTACTGATGTTGAGCTACTAACGTATGCTACCAATGCTAGATACTGATGCTGAGTCACCAATTCAAGATACCAATGGAAAAACTATAAATTTTGGAAAACTCTTGAAATGAGCTTCTGCTGCCTCCCAGAACACCCCAAGCACTGGATTTTGACAAAGCAATGGATCAGGGAGGTTTGGGACATTACAAAAGGTGTCCAATGTTTATTACATAAGGAATAGCTATATTTTAATGTCATGTTATAATTATGGTTACCATTTGGTTTAATTTCATGTAGTAATGAATTTTAGCATGTAGTTTAACATCATATGACCAAGACAATATGATGTTGTGAAATTTAATTTCTTTCTTCTAGGACATTGGTGTCATGCAGTTTATCTTCTTGTAACATGGATGACATGGTGAGTTATAGTTTAATGTATTGATTCTAGGGCCTATCCTATCCAATTTAATGTCATGGAGTTAGAAAAATGATGCTATACAGTTTAATGTCATACAACAAAGACGTTGTATTATAGTATAACATCTTGTAACTAGGACATTAGGCAATGTAGTTTAAAGTATTATAGCTCAGAATATGAAATCGTTTAGCTTTAGGTCATATGAATAGGACCATATGGTTTTACTTTTAGGTTCTTTCATATAAGAAAACAATTCTATACAGTTTTATTTCATACAGCAAGGACACTAGTGTCATTTAGTTTATCATATTATGACATGGATGATTTACTATGCAATTTAACATCATGCGATCAGGATAAAGGTCAAGTGATAACAAAAAACATTTCTCTAGGATCCTAGATTTTGTGGGGTATGTGGTAAGTTGTTTATCCTTCAAGAGAATAAAATCCATTTGAGTAGATTTTGTGTATGGTATAAGGTCCCTCCCACTTTGGTTCTAACTTTGGAGGTTTCATTTTAGGTATCATCAGAGTTCTTAGGATGAACACCATTTCTCCCTCAAGTATTAATAAGAGGAGAACTTTCTTATTAAAGGCTCATGAGATCCATTTTTTTTAGACTTCCAAATTATAGAAGGTGTGTAATCTCTTCTCATATAGTCGCACCAATTCATCTATCCATTTTTGGAATTTATTATCTATGGATAACTAATCAATGATGGCAATACCGAGTGAGGGAAATTAAACTTTCATGGGAAGGACCTCCTCTTCCATGTATAACAATGAGTATGGGGTTGCCTATGTGGTGGTGTAGGTTGTAGTCTAGAAATCTTACAAGTTATGTAGAAGCTTGTCTGGATAATACTTTTTTTTATCACTATCCACCATATTTTGAAGCATATTTGATAGGGTCTTTTTAAAGGCCTATGTCTATCAATTTTACACTACATGATAGTGGGATGAATGGTTGGATATGATATTATACTTCCAATATAGCTTCTCCAAATCCAAATAATAGAAATTAGTGTCGTTGTCTACCAGTATGGCATGAGGGACACTAAATATGGTAATGATGTTGAAGATGAAAATATTTATTTCCCTAAATTATTTGAGGGGAACTACTTCGGTCTACTTGGAGAAGAATTCAATTACAGTGAGAATTTATTTGAACTAATTGGAAGTGGGTGGAGGATATGCTCCTATGAATTCCATTACCCGTATAGAAAAGGGCCATGAGTATTTAGAGTATGCAAAAACACAGGGGGTAGATAAATTAAGGTGTCATGTACCAATATGGAATGAAAATTTTTGGTAAATTTTTTTAAATCCTACGTCATAGTGGGACAATATCACCCAAGCTTCTAGATTTGATGAGAAAGCTCGAACCCTAACTGGTGGGCACCACAGTCTGCAGTTTTCACTTCTTTTATGACAACGAAAATTTCTTTTCCATCGATGCACCTGAGAAGGACCCCATCAAGGCCCTTCTTATTGAGGACCTTTTGAGGATTTTTTCCGTCATATAGAAAAAATTTAGTCACTCATCTTTAATTTTATCTTTCCCATATTTGTCCAATGGGATTAATCTATTTTGACGGTAGTCCATAATGAGTATCATCCTCCCCATGGTAGGATCATATGGTTTAGAAATGGTACTAAATTCAACAATCTCCTCTATTTTGGGTGAAACAAAATGTGAGACCATCTGGTGGTGTGCAATGCTGATGACCATTTCATCTCTGTTTGTATCTTCTAGATCCATAGATAAATTATCCAAGCTTCTATACCTGGACATTTTTTGAGTGCAGGATGTGAGTCAATATCAGTTTCAAAGGTAATTCCACCATCAATCCTTAGACATAGTCTAATATAAGGATTAACATTTCCTTTATAATGGAATCATCCCCTTTGACATTCTTGATAACCAATTATGAATCACCCTTTATCTTTTTGTTGTTTACTTGTACCTAAAGTGCTAGATCTAGCCCTATGATGAGGGCTTTATATTCTAATTTATTAATCATGAACCCTTATGATAGAAGGAAGGAGTAGGGTAGGACTTCCTTTACCAGAGAAATGAGAACAACTCCCAACCCAACTTTGTTGAGCTTGGGGTATTTTATCCTCTTCCTGATTGGACTTATGGATGCAACATTAAAATACATCTCCCACATCTAGGGGGCCTTACTGAATAGGGGAGATATCTTCATCAGGCAGTTCAGTATCTAGTGAGGTCATTTTTTTCAGAGTGATGTTCTTCACAGAAGTCCTCCAATTCCTAGCCTTATACAGATTTTGAGAAACAAACTAAGTATCAAATTTCTATAGGATCATCTCCCACCATGACATATGTCAGGTCAACATTGTACGATTGATAATATATTTGAGTGGGTTACTACGAGAGGTCAAACATACATTGTGATTCTACATGCCTTAGTTTTTCTACCATAAATATTAGTTCAAAAAAATATTTTCAATATCTAAATAAGGATTCTCAACATCGATCATAGTTTGGATGAAGAAATAATGAATTTCTTCACTCTCAATGTCATTATTTTGTGTAATGAAGGCATCTAGAAACCTCTCTAGGCCTGTCACATATAAGATGAGTAGTCTTACTTCAACAGGAGGTATCAACACTTGTGGGATCAGGAGATATGTCTTGGTACTATTGAATGATTACTGATAGTCATTAGTCCACTAAAATGTAATACTCTTTTTCATCAACTTAGTGAATGAGATACATTTTTCTGTAAGTTTGTGTATAAAGCTCCAAATATAGGAAAAGTTTCCCTAAATTACTACCAAATATTTGAGTTTTTGTGGAGGTGATGTGAAAAGGGTATCCTTTTTTCTTCTTAAGTTCAACTTTAATGCCATGATGACATACAAAAAATCCAAGAAATTCCCCTCAGGTTACACTGAAAGCACATTTCAAGGGGTTAATTTTCAAGATATACAGTCATAGTTTGTTGAAGATGATTTCAAGATTATCTAGGTGGTCATAACATTGTCGATATTTAACCACTTAATCATCAACATAGCATTTGAAATACTTCCCAATAAAGGGTTTGAAGATGTAGTTCATGGCACGCTGGTATGTAGTGCTAACATTATTGAATCCAAAGGGTATTACTCGATAGAAAAATATTCCCTAGAGGGCACTGAAAGTAGTGGGTACTTCATCTTCTTGTTCTATTAAGATTTTATTATACCTCGAATAGCCATCCATAAATAAGAGAGCTTGATACTCATCTATCACATCAAGCAATAACTCTGTGATTAGGACTAGGAAATTTTCATTTGAACAATTTTGGTTGAGATCTCTGAAATTGATACAAACTATGATTTTTCCTTTTTTAATATGGACTATATTGGATATCCATTTTGGATATTGGGCCTCCCAAATGAAATTGGATCTGATAATCTAGTCAACTTCTGTCTCAATTTTGGCGTCATGAGTTGGGTTTATGCTTCTCGTTGCCTGCTTATAGCCTCGATGGTCCCCTGGTAAGCCCAGGTGATGGGGAACCACCTCAAGATCAAGGAATGGAATTTACTTATAGTTCTAGGTGAACACATCTCAATAATTATTCAGAAATTATGTATATAACTATTTCTTTTTGGAAGACATGTTTACACTAATAAAAGTGAATTGTGGGTCCTCTTCCATACCCATATTTATCTCTCTAAGTTCATCAATGGTGGTAGAGACACCCTCCTAAAATTTTGTAGCAGAACCCCTGAGGTATTCCTATTATTCTTCATATTATCCTCATTCATTCTATTCCATGGGGGGGTAAAATAATTGGATAATATTTCCAGAGTTAAGAGAGGGGCCAACATTTTAACATTTAGATGATGAAGTGGGGTCCTCTAACTAGCTAACAATACATGATCTATTTGAAAATATTAGGGGGATAGAGTGAGGGATACAGAATGAGTATCTTTATCCTCTCTTAGTTACATGACAACCTCTTCTGACTTAGCTGATGTGGTAAGAATTTCTCAAATATTAGAGGATGTAATGAGGTAATTTTCATCTAAGATTTTACCACTATTTCTATATTCAATGACATTTTCATCATTGATGGGATTAGTTTTTAGGACTGATATCATAATGATCATTGAATGTAAACCTAAACTTGGTCCCATGTGCTTTAACTAATTAACGGGCAACATATAATCTTCACTGAACTGTTTGAAGGGGTTATCTATAGTCATTTATAGACTATTTGGTGTAGTGACCTAAGTGACACCCTCAACCATTGGTTGTTTCCACTCCCTCTAATAGAATCCTTCATTGATATAATGTGACTCAGAAGATTTAAATTGGGACTTATTAGCACGAAACATACTAATTTTTCCATTAATATGGTATTTGATGCATTGATGGTATGATGGGAGGATTCCCGCATGTTGATGCAACTAGGGGATTCATAGAAAATCATTAAAGGTTGTATCTTGCCAAACAACCAGAAAATCTAATTAGATACGAGGTCCACAAATTGATCCATGATATTTATTTGGACTAGGGGATTTTTCTTACTTTTATCATATCTTTGTAGTATCAAGAAGGTAGGTGCTATGTTAGTCTCTCCATAGCCTAACCGATGAAGTGTTTGTACTAGAATGAGATTAAATGCCTTAGCCATTATCAATTAAATCTCATTAGACATCAATATTATTTATCCTACCAGAAATGTTAAAGGGTCTTATGAATCCCTATATAATGGAATATTTATCTTGATCTGTAAAGGAGATCACTACGTGACATTATACAAGATTGTTCTCTATCTGATATATCTCAACAGTGACAACCTCAACTTCAAACTCTTAAGGGCTTAAAAAAGCCGCTATGAGTGCTTCTATGAGGTCTTATGAAATCTTAGGGCATCCAAGATTGAAAAATTGAATGGTATCATGTCCAATTTCTTCAAAATTTCATGGTTCTAGGATTGATTCCTATGCCTACCAGTGTATTGAGGCTCTTTCATAGGTGCTTCAAGGGAAGAAGCATTGCATATAGATGGATAAACCCTAGAAGGAGGAGTTAATAGTGGTAATATTCTTAGTTGGTTAGATCGAACAATTCTACCTTCCTGCCGAGGGTGATCAGACATCCATTCCTTTTTTATTGATACTCCAGGATGATCAGGTCTGGATGGATTTTGGCATATTCTAAGGTATTTTCAAGTTCATGTTGGACTCATTGAAGGGATATTCAACAAGTTTATACAACATTGATAACTTGAGTGGGGATGTTGTTAGAATTTAGGCTTCTGTCCCAACTACGTCTACCCTTATCTCATTCAACCCCTTCCTCTAGTACCCCAATCAAGTTTGGATAACTTGGGTTCATATCCTGACTCATTATTAGAGAAGGGATCTGAAAATCCTAAATGTTATATATATTTTACTGTCACTTTTCCATTATTTTTCATTCATTTACTGGATAATGTATGGGGTAAATGTCCAATTTTGTAGGGAAAAGAGATTCACAGGATTCCAAGGAAGAAATGTAGAAAAGCTACAAAAATGGACAAGTACACATCATGATGGCCAAGTACATGTTGTGTACTTGATGATCATAGCCTGCATCAATTTGTGAATCTCAATTCATGACCAACCACGATGACTGGAGGAATTTCCAGTTCACGTCGTGACACCAGTCAAACAGAACGCTGAGAAAGCCACGTGGATTCAATGCGAAAAGAAAACTGGCCATGGTGTACACCTCATGAACCACCTATACACAATGTGACCATGGTCAAATATAATTAATCCATGGAATATTTTTGTGCCACACTGAATATCCTCATCGAAATAATGTGGATTAAGGGTTCACGGCGTGACTATCAAGTACACGTCGTGTCCATTTCCGCCTATATAAGAAGAAGCTCAGTAGAACATTAAAAAACACACTGGGATCATCTCCCTCTCTCTTTTTAGACTCCCTTTATAATTATAATATCTTTTCACTCTCTAAACACTTTAGTTTTTGTAATTTCTTTACATTTTCAATCAAAGATCCATGGATTCACTTTTCTTCAAAACCTTCAATTCCTATGTTGTTTCAATTCAATTTCATTCCTTTCAAGTAATATTTTATTTAAAGTATTATTTCATGTTCATTTCATATCGGTAAATGTTCAATTCCATTAGCATTGTTATCATGATTTCTCTCTGAGTGCCAGCTTCTCTCTAAGTGGGAGGGCTAGCCTTTGGGAAATTCGTTGGTCCAAGAATTAAGGATTTTTCAGGTATGGGTTTTGTTGGATTGGAATGTGCCCACGTGAGACGGTCACGGTCCTTTTGTTTTTCCATCTCAGGGATGAAAGCAAATTTATGCATTTTGGCATAGAGCCAAGGGCCGTAATGGAGGGTAATGTTACCCTCACCACTCTTAGGTTTAGTGGTGCACTTTCTTTCCAGATGGATAAGGCGACCACAGTAGAAACAAAAGATTGGGAGTTTCCCGAACTCGAATGAAATCCAAGTGTTGGTATCTTCAATCTTTAGGAACATTACCCTCATTAGTGGCTCTGACACGTCAATCCCGGCCTTGATTTGAACCTCGGGGCCCCATTGTATTGGGTCTGATCTATCCCAGCCAAGAAAGTGACCTAAACTGTCCCCAATTCCCCTCATAGTACATTCCATTCTTTCATGGAAGGTGATTCCTTTAATTCATATCCAGAAGGGTGAACGTGTTAAATTCACTCATTGGAAAACCTAAATGGATTAATAATCAAGATATAAACCAATGGTCAAAACTCATTTGTGTGACTGTACCGTGACCATCATACAGTCAAGAAAATGACCCTATCCTAATTGAATTAAACTATTACTATAAACATTAGCTTAGGGAAATTTCTGCAATAGAATCTAAACGTAATGCACCTAAGACTGTAGCTAGCCTCCTAACCATGGAATGACTACATCATAGGAAGAACTAGAAGAATGGACCAAGGTTGACTAGTTACTACTACTTGCTTTTCCAATAGTGTGTCATCATTTATCCGTGCCTCAATCGTCGCCTTTTCTTTGTCCATTAGGGACAAACTCTTCCATTGATTAACCAAATATTCATCCATATTGCAAAAAGATTTCCCAATCCTCCAAAAGGACAAGAACCCATGCAGTCCCCACAACCCTCACAAAGTCAAGGCCTAGTATGACAAGAGGGTCCCTGGACAGGAGCCTCAACACGACCTCAAATCACGATCCACCCAACTGGGACCGCCTCCACGGCCTTCACAGTCAACTGTACCCCTAAGTGGTCGTGCCCAAGAACCCACACCGCGGTGCACACAAGTTTTCACGGAGCACCACCCCTAGCAGGCCAACATAGCTTCACACTACCACCAAATGCTTCGCGGATACACAATGTCACACAGGTACACCCAAGCCACTTCGCAACTGATCTTCATGGTAACTAAAAGATAGCCTCCCACCCACAGGTCACCATATTCAACACAATGCACACCCCACCATTTTGGAACCACACCCTGTGGCTGGATCTTCATGGGAGCTGCTTCGTGATCTCACAACTTTATGAAACCATGCATAATGTGCTTTGCAGGTCAAGACACTTCACGTCGGCCATTTTGAGATCCCTCAGTGCGGTGATACATCGGGGAAGGAGCTTCGCGAGTCAATCACGTCGCGGCAGAAACTTCGCGAAACAAGGAAGCGGCTTCCACCAACAGATCAATGCCGGACTTCTCAGGAGTAGGGGGAAACCAAAAAAGTAAAGGGAGTCCTCGGATTCCAGAATGCTTCGACCCTTCGAAGGCTCAGATCTGAAGGGGATCTGAAGTGCCGAAGAAGAAAGAAAAACAGAGAATGAAGGACTGGCGTCGCGTTCCTTCATCCAGATATGACGACTATGCGGGCTGGCAGCACCGGGAGGAACTTCCAGATCGTAGGGGGGCAAGGAAAAATGCCTGACGTCGAGGTTGAGTGAGAAGAAAAAGAACCCAGACTCAACAATAACAAGAAGTTGGGATTTGGGAATAGGGGAAGGAGACCAGGAGGCAAAGAATGCGGATTCTTCACCGCAGAGGGTCGGGGAGCGACACCAAAGGGAGGAAAATGAACCCCAGGCACCAGATCTGAATAAGGGCGTATAACGCAGTCCTGGAGCGGGGTGCACGAAGGGAGACGACGCCACCGAAAACGGGTCAGACACGGAGACTGAAACCTAGGATGCCCTAGGAGAAAGAAGCTCTCATGCTAGAGAGACTAATTATCACGATTTCTTTTATTCATTTTATTGATTTAATTACCAACATGAGTATCTAAACACATTGAGGTAGGGATCAAGATTTGATTTATCTAGACTCTTAATTAAATCTCTAGTTCTAAACTTGGAAAACCTAAATGGATTAGTAATCAGGATATAAACCAATGGTCAAAACTCATTTGTGTTACTGTATCGTGACCATCAGACAGTCAAGAAAATGACCCTATCCAAATTGAATTAAACTCTGACTATAACCATTAGATTAGGGAAATTTATACAATAGATGCTAAACATAATGCATCTAAGACTATAGCTACCCTCATGACCATGGAATAGATACATCTTAGGAAGAACTAGAAGAATGAACCAAGGTTGACTAGTGACTACTGCTTGCTTTGAAAACTAAACACTTAGGACCTTGATAAGATTAGAATTAAGATCACCTTTATCTAGATACTCAGACTTGATCCTGACCCCTCTTTAATCACTTGAAGTCAAACCCAAACTTAGTTAGAAACTCCCAAACTTTGTTCAACTAGTAAGGACTCTTGCAAAGGATTTAAGACCAGATCTCTTTCACCCATAGAACAACATCCTCCTTGTGTGATCAACCTCAGACTTCTACCATACTATGCCTTAGTAGTTACTTAGAGTTTGGGACACATATAAATTTCTTATTTGACTTTCACCCCAAGGAAGTAACATTGCCCATGGGTGGATGATCAAATGTTGGAACCATTTTTAGGGATAAACACTGTTTTAAAGTGATTAAGATTTTGGTCTAGGTCTAGGATTCCCTTTCCCTCACACCTTTCCTTTATTTTTAGATGCCCTTGCATCTTTTCATTTTTCTTTTTTTTCACCCCGTGCATGTACCAAGGTCCTTTGAATCGTTAAAATAATCTTGAAGCATAATATCTTTTGGCCTTATATACTGATATCGAAAGGAATCTCTCTTTTTATTTTCCGGTCAGCAATGACCAAACAATTCCACCCTGTAGGACCTAACCCGCCAAACCCCAACCATCAAGTCATCCTGGGGGAACACCCGATAATGAACCAGGAGAAAACAATCATAGATTATGGCTTGAAATCAATCAATGATACGATTCCTATCATTGTTCGACCCCTATCCATGTCTATACCTTTGAAATAGAACCTGGACTCATTCATATGATCCAGAACATGGGGTAGTTTAGTGGTCTTCAGAGCAAAGATCTGCATGAACATATTTCCAACTTCCTGGAGGTCAACAATACCATTCACAACTAGGAAGTCTCATCTAATGAAATAAGACTCTGCGTATTCCCATTCTCTTTATGAGACCGAGTGAAATATTGGCTGAAAAGTTAAGCTCCCATGTCAATTAAGATTTGGGAGGAACTAGCCAAGAAATTTCTAGACAAGTAATTCCCACCCATCCGAACCTGGAAGCTTCTAATAGACATTCAAAATTTCAACCAAATTGATGAAGAATCTGTGTGGGAAGCGTGGGAACACTTTAAAGAACTAATGAAGAAGTTTCTACATCATGGACTAGATATGTGGATACAACTCCAAACTTTCTATCAAGGACTCCATCCAGTGGCACATAATGTTGTCAATGCAGCCGCTAATGGAAGTCTCATGTTCAAGAGTCCTGAAGCCAGAAGAGAAAGTCTAGATGAAGTCTCTCACAATGTCAGTCTATGGCAGAGCGATATTGGACCACCAAATCATGGAATCCACTAAATTTATGAGACCACAAAGCTAGCAGTGCAAGTGGAAGCACTCACAATAAAATAGAATCATTTTAGATACCAACTAATCAACCCCCTCCTACCCCTGTAATGGAATTGAAATCTTGCAAGATGTACGATGGCCCACATTTATATCAATATTTCAAAGATTAATATGAAGAACCATATAAATATTGTAATTACATCAATTACAATCAATCAAACTAGCCATTCCTACAACAATAGTATTATCAGCATAGGCCTACTCAACACCAACCTCAGAACAATTAGGTTATTTTCAACCAAGTGGAGGAAAAAAATAATTAATAACCCAAGGACCACTAGGATACCCTCTGATGACCCAATAACAAGACCAAACTATCAAAAAAAACCATTCCCTAAAGAATCACAACAATTTCAGCCACCTCATCCAAGATCTCAGCAAGCACCTATGAAAAGAAATCTAGAAAACCTCCTGGCATCATTTGTGAAAAAGTCTAATCAAAGAATGATGACCCATGAGACAGATATGAAAAACCAGAGAGCTACACTAAGGAACCTAGAAACGAAAATGGTTCAAATCTCAAAGACCTTATTTGAGAGATTGCCAAGTACCCTACCTGGTTACACTGATACATACCCACTAGAGGAAGATAAGCTAGTAGCGCTGAGAAGTGGAAAGATTTTGGACTTCCAACAACCCAAATAAGTAAGGCCTCAAGAAAAAGAGCTGATAAAACAACCCATAACTGATGAAAAAGTTGATGAATTCAATCCCACCTTACCTCATGAAGAAGTACCAGCTGAGAAGGAACATATGCCTGAGCAATAGAAGGAACCTATGTATGTTTACCCACCTCTGTAATAGCCACCTCTTCCCTATCCGGAGAGAGAAAGACATATTAGGTAGGAGACACAATACAAGATGTTCCTAGATATGTTCAAGAAATTACATATCAACATCCCTTTTGCTGAAGCTATTGCCTAGATTCCCATTTATGCTAAGTTTTTGAGAGACCTTTTATCAAAAAAAATTAAGACCTAGGAGTCATTTATTTAAATGAATAATGCACTGCTATTGAATAGTAGAAAATTCCACCAAAGATGAGATACCCAGGCAGCTTCTCAATCCCTTTTGAGATAGACACGTGAAAATTTGGTAGAATGCTCTATAATCTTGGAGTAAGCATTAACCTCATGCCAATGAGTACTTTTCAAAAGCTCAAACTCAAAGAGATCAAAGAAACAAGGGTGTATATTCAATTATATGATCGTTTGGTCAAGTAACCTCAAGGAATTCTGAAATATGTACTAGTAAAGGTCAGCAAGTTCATATTCCCAGCTGATTTCCGGGTATCATACATGGAAGAAATAGGCGGCGTGCCCATCATACATGGAAGACCATTCCTAGATACATGAAAGGTACTGATTGATTTGAACCAAAGTAGTATTATCTTATAAGTAGAAGAAGAACAAGTTCTATTCAACCTAACTCAAGCCATGAAACCCTCAGATGACAACAAGGATTGTAAGATCATATCTATCACCCATAATAAGTAAGACTTCGTGACTAAGAAGGGGGGATGTGATGACTCTTTTAAAAAATCAGAAGGGGACGATGACTTTAAAAAATTAAACTTTATTGAACCACCCACCAGAGAGGTGGTTCCTTCATTGATTCCATACATAATTCAGACTAATACCTCAATGTACTCATTTTTAGTGGAATCCTCCTCCTTACCCATTACTGTCCACTCCGAGTTATACACGAACATATCACCATAAAAAATACATGATCATGGATTGAATATTCTTTATGAACCATTCCGCGAGAACTATATGAGCCTTAATCGAGTCAAGATCTTGAATATAAATGAAGCGCTGACTGGGAGGAATCCCAGGTTAGAAGTTAGTTAAGTTAGAATAGGACAAGTCTTCTTTAGAGTGTTCTTTTCATTCGAATAATGAGGCAGGGAAAGAAATATGAAAAAAATCGGAAGAAACCAATGAATTACATGTCGTGAACCCAAAGGTCAGGACGTGACCCTTTGTTTCACCAAAACCTAATTTTTCTCAAAGTTCACGATGTGACCATAAGGTACACATCATGACCCGGCTCGTGTCAATTTTTAAAAATAAACAGAAGGGTTACAACCTGTGACCCCCCAAACCCACGCGCAACCCTTTCTATCCTCATCTCCCATGCATGAAACCTCCTCCCTTCCCATCCTATCCTCATGGTGTGATCTTCCCTCCCTTCCTTACGTCAAACTCAACCAAACTCCTACCCTTATACCAATGCATATCCTTTCCATGTCACACACTAAAAAACCACAGCCTGAAGCTTCTCCATCATCATCAAGTTCTTCCTCTACCTCTGCATTCAAGTAGCCTCCTACTAAGTGGCCACACACTCCATCCACATATCAAGACACAATCTCCTTCCCTTCTACGGATAATAATATTCATTTACACCCGGTTCTCTGCTTTGTAAACCCACTACACCGGGTTAATCTCATTCATCTCCAGGCCAAACCCATGAGAACCAACAAGACTCTAGATATGGTCGTGCTTGCGAATATGAACATTGTAGATGGAATCCTCATCTTATTAGAGATGCTTCACATTGACAGCATTATTGACGTCAGGTAGGAGATGTACAAAGAGTTGGTTTTTGGAGTTCCTAGCCACCTTTGACATCTTGGTGCATTCCCTCTACTTCAGGCTAGGTGTCAGGCCACACCAGCTCACCATGGCCTAGTTTGGTGTAGGACTCAGTATCTACACCGAGGAGTTCATGATATCAGACATCTATCCTACCCTACTGATGAAGCTTTCTCGAGAGAATGCACTATAACTTTGGCATCTTATTGCTCATAACCCCTGATCCTGTCATGACCACAGGCTGGCAAATTCCACCCATCTGAGGACTCTAGCCTTGCGTATACTGTATCGGTCCATGGAACATGGATGGTTTGCATGAGGTGAGACCCATGGCAGTGTCATCCAGCTTGATGTTATTATCCTCGCTACTGCCATGGGGGGACTGTCCATCAATATGGATGCTCAGTTCACTTCTTATTACATAGTGCTGACATAGAGGAGGTAGGGGATGCTTATGGGAAGATCACTCATCACTAGGTCAGCCAGATAACTCCATGTTTTCGATGCCTCATAGCCTCTCACATCAATAGGCCCAATAGAGATGATTAACCATGTGCTCCTACACAAGATGAGGATAATGGCGAAGGAGGAAAACATCTATTTATGGGAACCTGGAGTCCAAGAGAAATTGCCTCATTTGGATGCACCACATGCGGCTGATCCACAAGACCAGACACCGAAAGTAGTAGAAGACCCCTCTACCTAGCCACCATCATCCCCAAACACCACCCCACCCACCCACCATGCACCTACCCATCCCACTCCTTCTGACATGTGGTTACTACTCTAGAGAGTCCTAGGGAATCAGCACCATCTCGCTACCCACCTCCACCTTCCTTTCATTGATCCTTCCTCATTCACCCCTCCACCACTGACTATCGCTGGTATTTCCTCATCCACCCTTCCTCTCTCACCCTATCTGCCCACCGACCTACCTATTGATGTCACAGACCCTAATACTCAGTAGGATTTCCTAGAAGAGTAGGCCTGGAAGGGAAAGGAACAGACACCAAGCCCACTCCCGACACCCCTTTCATTAATCTAGCTGCCAAACACACGACCTCTATACAGATTAGGGATTCTCCACCACCCAACCTATCCCAGCTACCCACCTCCACCACACCATTGTCAGCATCAACCCCAACTACTACTGTTGTTGTTACCAATGGTGATTTGGCCACCCAGTTCGGTTCATCTTCTGATGCTGGTTTGACCATAGAGGAGATTTTCAGCCCATAGCACTGATTTTTATTTTCATAATTTTTGGGATTTGGGACACTTCTTTTATGGGTGGGATGATTCCTTTCTCATTTTTTGTACTAAACTGGGATATTTATATAAATTTTTTGGATTCTTTTTCCATTTTCCAAGTATTTTTACTTTTTATTAGTTCTTCTTCTTTTTTCCTTAGTAATGTCGAGCTATTCTGAGTCGTCGGATGTCATCGACAAACCCATTCCTCCATCTGCTCTTCTGTAATGAGTAACCCCGGGTGTCATAGAGATCTCCAATCAAATTCAGGATTTATCATTGGAAATCCACCAGTAGAAACAACCACCTCCACCAATGATTCCCTTTCTACCACATTTAATTTTAGATTGAGATGCACCTGAAGTTGTTAATCTAGTTAAGAAACCACACAAACTCAAGGACACAGAAACCAGTAGCTGTAAGTGTAAGAGGAGGAACTGAGCCAATTATCCCACTATTTTAATTTTTTGGTCCACCCATATGGGTGATGACTTTAATGTTAGTGCTTTATGGGAGTCAACCCATAGTTTTTTTGAGTTTTGTTTTATTCTTGGATTTTTCAGTGATTCATTTCCGTATTTTGTACAAACTTTCATTCAATAAATAAAAAGGTTACTATTATCCTTCTTTTTACACTTTCCTGTTTCTCAGCTATTCAAATGCTTAAACCTATGGATTAATGTTTGTTCTATATTGTAGGACTTTTCTACTAACATATTTTTTAGGTGCATCAAAACTTCAATATTAAGACAGCTCAGACACCCCCATGGCATACCAATTTATCTTAGGGAGCTCTCGATTCCCTCTTTTTTAAATTTTTTCATCACTTCCATGTCAATTAAATTTTTAAAAATCACCACCACACCACTCCCACCCATTATTTCATAGATAGTAGGGATACTGTCTCCTTTTAAGTGTGTGTGTGGGGGGTCTTTCTCATATTTTCCCAAAGATACACTTGATTTTTGTTTGTTCTCACTGTTCTAGGAGACATTATTTAAATTAATAAGCATGTTGAAAATTTGAATAAAATGTTATGCACATGTAAATTAAAAATAAAGTTAAAAATAAAAATTTTAAAAACCATGTTCCACCCCTGCATATAATTTTAGAATGATTTCTGAGCATATAAGTTTAATTCAAAATTGAAATCTTTGAAATCATGATTAATTGACTCACTACTTACGATTTATGCCATTTTTAATTGCTATTTTTTATTTTATTCTCAGTACCTAAGAGGATTCTAAGCCTTCAATATCATTTTCTTTTTTGAGAATATTTCTTAAGAGATACTTGGGACCAGTAAACCTACTAGAAATTGCAATAAGATCTTATCAAAATGATGAATGAACAAGTGTAATTTTAAAATGATTGAGGAAACCATTGATAGAAATTTTACCCAAGACCCACTAAACCTCTATCCTTCGTTTAGCACATAGTTTCCATGAATTACCTATTAGAATCAAATCTATTTCAAGATTATTTCACTTCCTACCCTACTCTTTGTACAATTATTAAAGATTATAATTTGAATAAGTATGGGGAGGAATTCAGACAACATGGGATGCTTTCACTTCCATAGATGTACGGTGCACTCACCTTACTACTAGGTTGTGATCTATATGCCTTTTTGTTTTATCTCATTCGTATTCTGTTCCTTTGAAAAATTTAAAAGAAAAGAAAAAATTGGTATGGATTGTGTACTAAGAGGGTCAAAAATCACCATTTTCCAGACCGATGAATCCCTCGAAGGATCATATGTGGTTGGGTAATGGATGTGAGATCTATCCTAGGTATAACTTTTGAAAAATAAAAATGGAAAAGAAAAAGGAAAGGAAAAAAATAAATTCTTTAGCTACTTACTTGTGGTATATATGGATCCAACCTGAGCTAATGGATTACAGACCTGACTCACCAGATGGAAGAATTTTGTCACACTTTTCTTGTTGCATCTACATTGTACTTTAGATCTTACCCCCCTTTTGATCCTGATTTTCACATTCTACCGACCTACCTACAGCCTTAGAGTCATCATAAACTTGTTGATAAAATTCCTCAAGATTATTTTTATACTTGTCTTTACACAGTAAAGATTATAGAACCAGTGCAAGCCTATGGTTAGGAACATGAACTCAGAGTACGAGCATACCTTACTTACATTATACCCTATGTGATGAGAGAAAATCATGGTGAGGTAAATTGCAACTAGGAATCTAGCTTAAGGAATGGTTAAGATATTATGAATAAAAGATTATTTTTTTTGAAAATATGAACTATGAGGCATGACTAATTTACTAGGTAGGATTTAAACTAGAACTTGGCTACTTTGATGCTTACACTTAATTTTATTGTGTGGTCATAACGTACAATTCTTTCTTTTCAAATTGTTTATCCTTTTGAAATCTTTGTTGAGATATTTTGCTTGAGGAAAAGAAATGATTCAAGTGTGGGGGGATTTGATAATACAAAATGTTATGTATATTTTACTATCACTTTTCCATTATTTTCATTCATTTATTGGATAATGCATGCGGTAGATGTCAAATTTTGCATGGAACAGAGCTTCACAAGATTCCAAGGAAGAAAGGTAGAAAAGATACAAAAATGTCCAAGTACATGTCATGATGGCCAATTACACATCATGCACTTTATGATCACATCCTACATCAACCCATGAAGCTTAATTCATGACCAACTACGATGACTGGAGGAATTGCTAGTTCACGTCATGACTCTCTACTAGTCCTGACACCAGTCAAACCAAACTCTAAGAAAGCCATGTGGATTCAATGTGAAAATCCAACTAGCCATGGGGTACACACCATGAACCACCTATAAATTATGAGACCATGGTCAAACATCATTATTCCGTGGAAGATCCACATACCATGATGGAGATCCTCATCGAAATAACTTGGATTAAGGGTTCACAACGTGACTATCAAGTACACATCGTGACCATTTATGCCTATATAAGAAGAAACTCAAAAGCACTTTAAAAAACATTTTGGGATCAGCTCTCTCTCTCTTTAGACTCCCTTCATAATTCTCATATCTTTTCCCTCTCTAAACACTTTAGTTTTTTGTAATTTCTTTACATTTTCAATCAAAGAGACGTGGATTCTCTTTTCTTCAATGCCTTCAATTCCTGCATTGTTTCAATTCCAATTAATTCCTTTCAAGTGAGATTTTATTTAAAGTATTCTTTTATATTCATTTTATATCAGCACATGATCAGTTCTATTAGCATTGCTATCATGATTCCTTTTATTCCTTTTATTGCTTTAATTACCAACATGATTAGCTAAACACACTGGGGTAGGGATCAAGATTCGATGTATCTAGATTCTTAATTAAATCTCTAGTTATAAACTTGAAAAATCTAAATGGATTAGTAATTAGGATATAAACCAATAGTCAAACCCCATTTGTGAAACTGTACTGTGACCATCAGACAGTCAAGAAAACAACCCTATCCTAATTGAATTAAACTATGTCTATAACCATTAGCTTAGTGAACTTTCTACAATAGAATCTAAACATAATGAATCTAGGACTATAGCTAGACACTTGACCATGTAATAGCTACAACCTAGGTATAACTAAAAGATTAGACCAAGGATGACTAGTGACTACCACTTGCTTTGCAGACTAAGCAATTAGGACCTTGCCAAGATTAGAACTAGGATCACCTTTATCTAGATACTCAGACTTGATCTCGACCCCTCTTTAATCAATTTATGTCAAACCCAAAATTAGTTAGAAACTCCCAAAATTTGTTCAACTAGTAAGGACTCCTGCAAAGGAGACCGTATCTCTTTCACCCATAGAACATCATCCTCCTCATGGGATCGACCCCAGACTTCTACCATACTACACCATAATAGTTGCGTAAAATTTGGGACCCATATAAATTTATAATTTGACTCGATCCCTAAGAAATTAATGACGCCCATGGGTGGACAATTAGGATCCATTAAATGAATGATGTTTATGAAGCTGAAGATTAAATCCTCATTCGATGAGGGTTCTGTCTAATCGACCATCCGTAGTGCTATCAATTCCATTGTTTCAGTATCAAAGGAATAGATCCTAGGAGAGTCAAATCCAACCTTATACTTGGTATAGGTTATTCTTCCTATGTTGGATCCATGAACTTCTGGCTAGATCATTCCTTGAAATAATATATTCTGGAGGACTGTGATGTTGATGGCATTAGATGTGTTGTAGCGGAAGTGACTAAGGTCATAGTTACTTGTCTCAACTATGATCAGAGGATGGAATGAGTTTTTTATTGTGTTTTGAGTTATCCAATCACTAAATTTCCATTATACTTTTCTAGAAACTTTTATTCCATTCACATCCTTCCTTAGGAGAAGTAGAGAAAGCATATGTTAATTGTACTAGCATCTTCCCAAACTTCACTTTCCCAGAGTCTGCCATCTTTTGCAAGATATCCTTAAAAAAAAGCATTATTGAATGGTGTACCTTGGATTCAAGTAAAATGGGAAATAATATGGCAGATTATTAAGACCTACCTAGTCTATCCTCTTGGGATCTGGAAAGTGGAGTAAGTTATTATCCATAACTACTATAAATTATCCACAAAATTTCTCATATCAGAATGCATAAAATTTATTCCTTATCTGGAAAAATTGATTTCACATTAGTCCCCTATGCTCATCCTGAAGAGGTAGAGGTTTATGTTGATTCCTAAGGGATTCCGCATGATATAGTGTGGGGTTTGTATTTGGATCTAGTGTAGAGTATGGATTGAGTGTGATGGCTGCAACATCTTCCTTTACTTCTCTTTTTCCTGGTGTTTATTGAATCATTCTGGTCTTGAGCTTTTTTTCCTATATGGAATATTCAATTCTTTCAGAAATTGGAATGAGATCATGAAACCTACCTATATATATTACCAGGATGCATACTGTTCACAAATCATCATGAAGGTTCTCTATACAGAGAGAAATAAAATATTTATGTGGAAGTTGTGTATGGCATCCCACCTTTTTATTACATAACTTTTCATTACAATTTATATATAGAGGATCTTTAAGTTCTAGTGTCTTGGAAATCAGGAACATAATACATGAAAACAAAATAAAAAATACTTCTAAAACTCTTGTAGGGATTCATCATATATTCATCCTAAGTACAATTACTGCATCTCATAATATGGAGACATACATCAAAGGAAAGGGTGAGCAGAAGTCCCAGTAAGGAAAACAAGGGAATCAGTTTACTTGTGAAATCAATAAGAACTTGATAAAACCATAAAGACATGAGAAATGGAAGTAGAGGAATTTCATAATAAAAATAGCTTGAACCATAACATGAATATGTGGCTACAACATTTAGTTTATACATTCATGAACATATCACCAAGGTTCACCCCCAAGGTCTTATAAAAATTACCAAGGTTATTCACCAAGGTATTGTGAAACTTGTTATCTCTAGAGATTAAATTCCTTACACAATGAATTGAAGCGCTGTCAGGTAAAAAACATAATATTTATTTATTTTCATGTGATACACATAGATAATAATCAAACATTTCATAAATAACCCAAAGAGAATAAAATAAATGAGTTTTATTTCAAAATCGTGATGTTTTAAAAGTGATTAAAAATAAGAACATTATGTCATTTATAACCCATGGAAAGGGAGTGAGGGTTATATGTATGTCAATTCCAGAATCAAATATATAATTTTTTTGTATTTATTAACACACATAGAAATGAAATAGGTCTGGGTATTCACATAAATAAATAAGATAATTTCAAGAGAGAAAGAGAGAGAAATTTTGAGATGGAAATTCTACAGCATAACGGCTACATACCATCCTTTTAGAAAAAATTAAAAAGAGAAGGTACAAGGGAAAACCACTAATAAATAATTCAGAATACAGTATAAAGTAAGAATAGCATAAAGATAAGAACATTGTATGGATATTTGAATGTCATACCGCATGAAAAGGAAACTTGAAAGGAAAGAGAAGATGTGATTTCTTTTACAAAAAAATCAGAAGCCTAATGGCGTCACTTAAAAATTCATAAAATAAATTGATAAGAGAGGAAAGGGTCTCAAATCCTTTGGAAATGAAATAGAAAGCATTAAATATATAGAATAAAAATCCCCCACATAATAAAATGGAACTATAAGACATAACAAAAAGGAAGTCATGACTTAAAAGAGGAGGGTGAAAGGATCCCTTACCTTGAAGAGTAACTTCAAAAGATTGAAGGTCAAAACCTTGGGAGGCTTGAGGGAACCTTGAGAGGACTCCTTAGGAGGTAGAAAGACCAGAGCTTCGTTGATGAGTATTTTGGAATGAAAATATTGAGGGAATGGCTTGGTATTTCTAGGAAAAGTGAGGGAATAAATTATTAATTTCCAAGGGACACCTCATCGGTGGTATTTGCAAAACCATGGGCTTGCCCATGGTATTTTCCCATGGTATTGGCCACTTGGGACACATCATAACATATATTAATATTCAAAAGCCGACCAGATTATTTACATCATGATTACGTCATCAATGATGTCATTAAACATCCAAAACTCAAAATTGTATTGTTACTATTCACTGAAAATCAACTGTTTCAGAAAAAACCCAAAAAATCATTCTAACCTAATATCGTTGATCTGAATTCAAAAATGAACTCTATTTTATGAAAATAATTTTCTAAATTTTTTAATTTTATTTTTAAATAAAATTATTATTTATTCTAAAAATACAACTTTAAAACTATAACTCATTTTGTAACACCTTAAGAAAGTAATCAAGGGCCCATAAAATTATGGTATAACCATAAGACAATAAAGTAACAATTTATGATTAAACTTTATGAAAATAAATTTCCATTTTAAATTATTAAATTTATTATAAAACTGTAAATAAAATATTTATGACATACAAAAATACCTAAACTTAAAATATAATTGTTTTTTCACTTTTAAGATGTCTAAAATGTATTTATACATTCATGGGTGAATTTTATATTTTTTTGGTTGATTTACTATTCATTACTATTCATATGGGTATGTTACTATTCACACATTACTATTCACTAAAAATTATGTTGATCTTATTAGACTCTATATTTCTTACCGAACACAACCGCAGAAGACAATTTTTTGAAAATCAATTCACATTATTAATTATTTAAAGAGTACAAAATTATTTAAAGAATGAAAAATTATTTTAAAATACCCCTTTTCTTCCTAAATTCATCAATAATATACATCCTATATTTATCCAGACATTTGAAATTCACAGACTTTACCATAATAATAAATAAAAAATTTATTTATATAAAGGATTACACAAAGTAGCTGAGGTCTCATTACATATCCCCTTATAACACCGACATAAGACCTAAGTGTAAGGTGTGTCACGGTGATAGAATATTTGGGTGGCTCAGACAACATTGCCTGGGTGGTGATTTCTATCAGCTTGAACTTCTCCCTTAGGTGATTCCATTCAAGTTTCACATGTTGAAGTTCGGCTTGGGCTTGGTCCAGAGCAAAGCCCAGTGATGCTACCACCTTCCCAAGCTCCAACAGAGGAGATTCATATGGCCTGAGTCTACTAGATGATGTCATCGAATCTTCTTTCTGTATTAATTAACCGAGATCATTTTAATTTATAAAAAATAATTGTAACATTAAGAATTTATTTTCCAATGGTCTTATTGACCAATGGCATTATAACAGTCAAAACCCACCAATCTCATTTAATTATACTCACTTCATTAATTAGAGGATATAGTTTTTTTGAGTATAAAATAAAATAACACACAAATTTAGGATGTAAATATTATTAAAAAGTTAGGGTCATTACATTGTAGGCTCAGGGAGTATGCCATATCCTCTCAATTAGAAATGGAATGTGAGACCCTCTCATTCTCCTATTGTTTGAAGTTTGAGTGGTCAAGGATTATTATATTTTATAGCATTAAGATTAATTCGAAGAGATATTTATGATGAAGATCCTTCTATACCATGATTTACTGAGCTCATTAACTGGTGTACCACATGAAGTCCAGTCCCTAGAGTGTTTGCACAAAGCATCTAAGTTTCATTACTTCTTGTTATGTAGGGGTTCCCATCATGGGATCACAACAGGGCACAAAATGTGTCAGATGTTGTTATGAGTCTCATGAGCCATCGAATATTGGAAACACAGGGCTCCTAAAATTTAGTGGGGGATGGGATGTTAGTCACCCATTTAGGGAAATGTTTCCACTCTAGCTACACTAGTGTGCTCCATTACTCTAAAAATCCTAATTGAGTTATCAATGATTCAATAGTGTCAATATGCCCTCGATGGATTTTTGGTTGAACTTGATCTTGAACAGGGGAGACAATAGGTATATCGTGACATGCTAGCTCCACAAACATCTGTGGCTGGCATCCGATAGGGGAAATCTTTTAAGGGTTCACCTAAATTTGTTATGGTTGTTTACCTATTGGGGGGAATCCTTGATATCAGTCCATGGTTGGGTCTAGGTTGACTGATGGTCTGGGCATAAGGTTGATTGGATGTTCTAGCTCCAATCCAGTAACTGGGATGAATAATTATTATTGATGTACATTGGTTTGAAGTGAAATTTAAGGATCTACTCATGTAGAATATTATGTAGGAATGCTGCCTTAGATTAATTATACATTGAATCTTCTCAAATATTTCACCTCTTACTCCTACCAGTATAACATTTCTTTGAGGGTGAGGGGAGCAACCTCTTTAGGGGGGGGGGGTATGTAGCATTTACTTTACATTTTTCATTGGGGGATGTTCACTGAGGAGGCAGTGATGGATTGTTCAAGGGAATACCCAAATTCAAAGTAAATCTCAAGTTTTAATTACACACACCTCCTTCATTTAGATCTGTGTGGACCACATCCTGAATGGAACCATCCTCTCCTTACTCCTCTGTGTTGGTTTCATCTTCAGTTTCATTTATAGGGTTGATTACCATGATGTTTACTGATTCATAAGTCATTGTAGGTGTCATATTGGCTGTCAAATGATTAGAGGTTTGTTGGTAATTTTTACAGGACCTCCTTCCTCATTTCCAAGAACCTATTTATGATTCTTGGTGAAGATTGAGTTGAAGGTAACAACCACACAACCTTTTATTATGTGTACAATCTGAGGTAAATGAGTTGTGAGATGAGATAAAATGGGAGACCCCATTTCTTAGTGTTCCTACAAATGGAAAAATACCAATTTCTGTTGAGGTAAAAATGAACCCATCCCTACAAAATGGGGTTTCTCCCATTCTTCCATTGTCATACCTCAAGATGAATATGTTGGATTTAAAGGAGAATTTTGTGTTAAAAATTCACATAGCCCTGCGAGCTAGGTTTGATCCCATAATGTGGCTACTATTGATATTACCACTTCCCTATTGATCTCATGTATCCTTGTTCGAGCATGAGATGGGTGATATGCATGATCTGCAATTGAACCACCAGCTTACTTGGACATTAGTAGTGCTTGATGATTGGATTCCATTAAGAAAGAATCTTGTCCAATGTTCTCACTTTCCTAGTTCAAGAGTTTTTTTATAACATTATCTCATCGAAACTGACACTTTTGGGACTTATTCAGTGATGATTCCTACTAAGTTCACTATCTTTCCTGGGAGGGGGTCTTGTCTGCAAGCTTCCTTGAAGAAATGAAATTATAGGTTGTCGCCTATGGTGGTTTTTTCTTACCATGGTGCGGGGTGAAATACAAAGATCCATGTTTTCCCCATCCCCAGATATGAACATCAGGTGGGGTATAAATAATTAGAATATGTAATTTATATAATGGATTGAGTCATTTTATTTGAAGATCTTTCTACCGTTACTCTGATCGTGGTCGTCGTGTAGCTCAAAGGGCTTCCGAGTTGATTTGATGATGAAGCTCTCCCAATACTTTAACATGGTCTTCATACCAACTGTAAGGCAAGAACTTATCTTTCAGGTGGTGGAGACTTTTCAATAGATTCAGAAGGGTGTTTTGTATGTAATCTTTTTAAAATACCTTTGTAATGTTGAACCGATAGGTCGATAAGGGCCAAAATATGATGTGTATATCCCTCTCTAGTTGCCTTTACTTATTTTTTTGGTTCCTCTTCCAGAGATTCCTCTACTTGATCAGCTCAACATGAGATCCTCTTGGCTATTTTATCACAAGAATTAGGGCTATTAGGGGTCTTGTTGGAACAGAAATGACTAGGAGGTGGTTCTAAGGATGACTGTTTCCTTATACCATCTTCCAATTTAGAAAGAGTGTCGCCTGCCATTAATAAGGTGTCAGACATGATTTACCACATTTTTTCAAGCACCTCAGAATATGAGGGTCTTCTTTAATTTGATCCATTTAGGGGTGTACCTTCTTGTCGATTGATCTTACGGCCACAAGGTTGGCTTCCATGGAATTCATCAAGATATGAATTATCACGATCGATTAGATTGTGCCCATAAGGAAATGTTTCATGGTAAACATTCTAGAGAGGACCTCCAAATTTGTTGGTGGCAGTACTGAATGGAGGACCTTCACAATTGTGGAATTTTTTTTTCATAATTTGGTAATAGATCAACAAGATCCCGTGATACCATCGATAAATGTTTGATGTCCTCATGAACTCCATCTTTTAATAGAGTAGGTTCGCGAGTTAGCATCACAATTTCGAACAGTCCTGAGTCATATTTTTGTTTCGATGATCTCCCATGGGAATCTGGAATCATATGTTGTGAATGGAGATCCTCATGTATGGGAGTGGGTTTGGGTGACTCCTGTGATCCTTTTGCACTACAAAAAAATCATTTATTGCAACGCAGCCCTTTTCTAGTCACAAATAACTAATTATTTTGCGATGGGAATAGGTGTCCCGTTGCAAAATATTTGACGCGCACTGCGAGCCAAATCCTAGAAAGGGTATTTACGATGAGTTTGATCCCCCATAGCAAATAACTTTGTCACCAGTTAGAATTCCCGACGCAACCTATCCCAAAATTCTATGTCAGCAGATAGATATTTGCGACAGGACCCGTCACAAATGCCTTTTTAAGTTCCACTGCTAATTAATAGGGGTACCATTTGCAAGGGGTCCCATCACGAATAATCCTGTCGCAAATACTCTCATTGCAAATACTCCCATTGAAAATACTCCCATCGCAAATAATCTAACATATATATACCCATCAATTTTTTTTTCATTTCGCAACTCTCTCAACTACTCCCTCCGAACTCTCATATTTTTCTCTTCAATTTTTTAAAAGTTTAAAATTTTACATCGAAACAATTTTCAAGTCTTTCATCATATGAAAGATTCAATTTTAAGGTTTTTATCTATTAATTTTATTTTTTAGTTAATTCAATTTATTTTTATTTCGTTATAATTATTGTTAATTAGCGGTAATTAAATTAAATTAGAATTAGATAGTTTAATTTTGCATTATTTATTTTTAAAAATATGTTGTTTTATTAAGATTTAAATTATTTATCTAAAAGTAAATAATATTAATTTGTAATAATTTGGTTCAAATATCATGAATTAATAATAATTAATTGTAATTAGTATTAATTATTATTAATTAGTAGTAATTAGTATTAATTATTATTAATTAGTACTAAATAGTAACTATTGGGGAGGGTTGAGGAGCTCCACCCCGTGGTGTCTCCAGTGATTTCGGCTTCCTCTCAGGTTAGGTTTTATCGAATCCATCATGACTTTGCCACATTTTCTCGGTTTCACTCTACTCGATGAAGGTGAGGTTCACGAAGGAGCCCCTCACGTGGCTTCGACGAGAGTCAACAACAGATCTGATGCTGCTGTTTGAGAATCTGATGTGAGATGTGGTAGATCTACGATATTTGACCCCACTACGGTGGTTGCGGGTGACCGGAAGGGTGAGAATGATCGACATCATGTTGCGGTGAGGCCTCCGTCTGTAAATGATGTGTGTGGATCTGTGGCGTCTGAAACTGGAGGCTGTAGATCTGCGGTGTTTCCCGTAACCTTTGTGGCTGGAGATCCAAGATCTACGGTGGTTCGTAAATTGTTGGTTCCTATCTTCGAGGTCGATGATCCCAAATCTACAGTGGTGGATTCTATAGTGGGGAGGACCAGTGTAGGTGTGTTGGTTCATCTCCCTAGTGTTGTGGAAAGTAATTCCTCAGTGGTGGTCGGAATGGACAACATGTATAAACCATTTTCAATGAGTGCTGTTACTCATAGACCTGTGCAACCGGGGGATCGTTCATTTCAACCTTCTTTGGTGGATGCAGTGGGAAATCAAAGTTATGATACAACAGTTGGAGCTGGTCGACTTGATTCTTTGAAACTTGGAAGAGGCATCAAGTTGGTTCTGCTATATTTGATCAGGACTTCAACTGAAGATTTTTTGCACATGTAAAAGATGCTATTCTGGAGGGAATAGTAAAGAAATGTGATACCACCCACGTGATTTCTAATAGAGAGGCGATTCTCGATAGATTTAAAATTTTTGAGTTCTCCATAATTTCAATTGTGAGTTCTCCATAATTGATCCTCTGGTTCTGTCCTCTAGAGAAAATCCTTGGAAAACCGATGAATTTCTTCTAAAACTCTCCTCTATTCGGGGTTTCACTGATTGGAGGTGTATCCCTATGGGTTGGGTTTTTTTCGCACCATCTTTCCCTCAGAGGATCTTAAGCCAAGGGATTGGGGATTTGGATCAATTGCTTCAAAAACCAAGTATGGTGTGATTTCAAGAGTGGGATTTCTATTTTAATCCTTTTTCCATAAAAAAAATTAAATCTCAAGTCTGGATCAAAATTTTTGTTCTGATTTGGATCTTGTGGCATACTAAGATCTTATTTTATATAGCCTCTATGGTGGTTATTCTGATCAAAATGGATAAGAATACCGAAGTTTTCAAATTTGGTCACTTTGCTAGAATTTTGGTGGAGATTGATTTAAGTTCTTGCTTGATTCATAACGTCTTCTTGTCAGCACTGGATGATGAAATCTCTTTAAAAGTTTAATATGAAAGGCTTCTTAATTTTTTCTCAGAGTGTTAGATTATTGGTCATGTCAAGGATAAATTTCACATGAATGTGGTTTGATTATTTTTCTCTTTAAAGGGACATTATGATGATTCTTGCAGGAAGAAATTGGGGCAACAAACCAAACATAATGATGTGACCTCTGTTGGATACAGGCAACCTACCATTGAAAAAGAAAATGTGCAGGTTAGTGCTAATTCACCTCAAATGGATAAGGAGTTTTCTCCGATGATGGAACAGATGACTCATGGGTTAAATATGGCTCTAATGCCTAAGCATAGAGAATGTTACCAAATGGATGGGGGAAATCTTACTCCAGGGGCGTCTTTTGGAAAAGAACAGTGTCTGCAAGAGTCTTCTTCTATAATCGAGGGTGTGAAAAATCCAAGTGATGGTGGGAATATTTCAAGGTTTCAAGAGAAAATAAATAAATTAAGGGAACTTAAGGGAACTCATGGAAGATGGGAAGATATGTAGGATTACTCTCCCAAGATATCATCCTACAACCATACTTTTCTCAAAGGAAAAAATTTTTGTTGTGGATAGTGAGGGGGTGAATGTCAATTCTGTAGGTTCTAGGCGCAGCGGAAGCGCGTTGGTGGGATTTCCCAACTTTAATTTTTGCGTTAAACAATGTTCAATCTGATATCTATCACGATATAAAATGCCGGATCTTCAGAATGGAACGAAGAACAAAAAAGAAAAGAAGAGTCCCAAAACCATTGAAATAGGATCATCATATGTTGGTTATAATTAATTTAATTAATTCACAAGAATTACCTCGGTGGAATTCTTTCTTCATCAATGTCTCTGGTTACGATCTTGTGATCCGTCATTGCATCATAGAATCCAAGTATAGGATTCCTCTAGCGGTGATCCACACATGCTCCACGTATCTTTGGACGTCGCCGAAGGGATCTCCGGGTGCTAGCGTGGAAGAACCTTCGCTTCCGATGTCCGCCTTCGACCGCCTTGATCCGGTGGAAGATCTCGCTCTCGTAACTTGAGGGTGTTCTTGGTGGAAATGGAATTCACTCTTTGCTTGGGAGTATTTCCAAATCTATTGTGCACAACAATGGCTCAAGAAAAGTGTTGGGGATGTGAGGATATTTATAATCGGGTTTGAGGTTAATAGATTTATGACAATAAATAAACGCGTTACCCATTTTATTTCTTTCATTAACTCTTATTGAAACCCCATGTCAAATTATTAATTCACTGACATGTGCCCACACTGATTATAATTAATATCATTTAATAAAACAATATTATATCCTCAAAATCCTGACTGGAAAACTGCACGGAGTGTATATTTAATATACACGGCGTGTACTTTTATTTTCCATTTTTATCCACCACATTTATTAGAACTTGAGTAATGGCTATTTATTTTCTAAATAAATATAACTGCATTGATCTATAATAAATATATTATTTATCCCAAAATATATTCTCTCGAATAACTAGTGTCGAAATAAATGCGATCAGGCATCCTTAAATAATTATTAAACCACAGCTGGGAATAATATTTATTTAACTTGTTAAATTAATATTTAATTGAGATACACGGACACACTTAGTGTGTGACCCCCTGGCCTCATTCTCAGTGGCATTAGGCAGAGCCTGCCTAAAGTCCAAGGTTAGCGTCAAGTAACATGCCAAGGCACCCATAGAGAAATAAGTTAACGCCGAAATGACGTGTCACCTCCTACGAACGCTTACCGTTTAATATAATCCCTTTGTCTTGATGTCTCTAATCAAGCGGGTTTCATGCTAGTGTCATCAACCCATGTGCTCAATTATTCTTTCTTTGACTTCCCCGAATTGAACTCGCCCATACCTTACCATGGACATGGCTTTATTTAGGCTATATCAATTTCATCAAGGGGCCCGAGATATCTACTTTCGTTATGGAACAGAAAGGATAAATCCTTTCTCGCATTATCTAATAATGCAGTATTACTCATGACACACCCAAGGTATCCTACCTCGCTGCGAACAGTGTGTCGTCACAGTTTTCATCAATACATCTAAGTGCGTGAGTTGTAATACCAATTAATAATAATCTTAAAGTCTAAGGGCCAATACACACGTCCGTAGATAGGAACATCCAATGACACTATGAAATGTGGATTTTCTACTGGTGGGTCTCGTTCTCATAATATCCTTCTGGATATTACCAAGGGCGCACACCATGAGAAGGTGCCTCAAATATTTATGAGTCCTCACCCCTAATGACCTTTATTAGTTGTGTACCTCAAATAATATCATCCATCCATAGAACATATATTCAAGAACAGTGTTATGACACTTCTGGGTTATCATCATAGCAGGGATCCGCTATGACCCTTTAGTACGACAACTATCCTTAGGACATTATCACATGCATTGTCACATAGAATAACAATCAAGATGTGATAAGACTTTTATTAATGAATAAAGTAAAAAGTAGATGGTTCTAGACCACCAACTCTAATAGACTCCCACTTGAACTAGAGCCAACTCCTAACAACATTTAACCCGCTAGCTCTCACATGATATTCATGCTTCTGCTGAGATAGGTCTTTAGTAATGGGGTCCACCACGTTCTCTTTTGTGGACACTCTGCTCACATCAACTTCACCCCTCTGATAGAAATCCATCAAGAGGTGATACTTCCAGAGTATGTGCTTTGTCCGTTGATGTGACCTTGGTTCTTTTGCAAGAGCCACCACTGCAGTATTATCACAATACAATGTAATGGGATCTTTACTACTAGGCACCACATCAAGCTCCTGAACAATGTTCCAAATCCATAAGGCTTTCTTGTCTGCATCAGAAGCCGCTATATATTCGGACTCCACTGTAGAATCGGCGACAACTGGCTGCTTTGAACTCTTCCAGCTCACAACTCCTCCATTGAGATAGAAAACATATCCAGATTGCGACTTCAAATCGTTTTGATCTGCCTGAAAACCATCATCAGCATACCCTCTGATGACATGCTCCTCATCTCCTCCATACACCAGGAAAATATCCTTAGTTCTTCTTAGATACTTAAGGATAGTTTTAACAGCAGTCCAATGCCATTATCTGGGATCTTCTTGATATCTACCTACCATCCTCAGTGCATAGGCAACATCAAGCCTGGTACATAACATGGCATACACGATGGATCCTATAGAAGAAGTGTATGGGATCTTACTCATTCTATCTTTCTCTTGTTGTGTTTGAGGACACATTTTCTTAGAAAGATGTAGGCCATGTAACACTGGAACTGATCCCCTCTTGGATTGTTCCATACTAAATCTCTTTAGTATCTGGTAATTGTATGTACCCTGACTTAGTCCAAGCAGCCTCTTGGATCTATCATGAATGATCTTGATCCCTATAATATAGACTGCTTCTCCTAAGTCCTTCATGAAGAAATTTTTTTTCAAATAGTCCTTAACTGACTGTAAGACTGGTACATCGTTTCCAATAAGTAATATATCGTCAAAATATACTACTAGGATAACGATCGCATTCCCATTAAATCTCTTATAAACACATGGCTCACATTCGTTCTTAATGAAACCAAATTCCGTTATGGCTTCATCAAATCGAATTTTCCATGACCTGGATGCTTGCTTCAATCCATAAATGGATTTATGCAACTTGAAAACCCGTTTGGCTTCACCCGGTGTCACAAAACCTTATGGTTGTGTCATATAGAAATCTTCCTAAAGGTTCCCATTAAGTATTGTTGTTTTGAAATCCATTTTACAAATCTCTTAGTCATGGTAAGCTATTATGGAAAGTATGATTCTTATGTATTTAAACATGGAAACTGGCGAGAAGGTTTCATCATAGTCAATTCCTTGATGCTGTCTGAATCCTTTAGCCACTAGCCTTGCTTTATAGGCGCTAACATGACCTTCCATGTCCAGTTTTCTCTTGAATACCCATTTTCATCCAACAGGATTTACATCAAATGGATCATCGACCAGAACCCAGACTTGGTTCAGATACAAGGAGTCCATCTCAGAATTCATAGATTCTAGCCATCTTGCAGCTTCTGAGCGTTCTACTGCTTCCTTGTAGGAGAGAGGTTCATCATTTTCCAACAATAATGGTTCACCATCCTTGGTGACTAGGAAACAAAATCTCTCTGGTTCCCTTACCTCTCTTGAGCTCATATGCAGTACTTGTGTTTCTAGAACCTCTTCCACGGGGACCTTTGGAACTTGTTCCTGTACCAACTCCTGTGTATCTTGAGCATCAACTTTGTTGAAGTCAATCTTGCTCCCACTATCCTTTTTGAGGATGTGATCCCTCTCAATAAAGACAGCTTGTCTGGCGACAATCAATTTCTTGTCCCGAGGATTATATAGGTAATATACTTTTGTTTCCTTAGGATACCCTATAAAGATACACTTCGTGCCCCAGGGTGCTAGTTTGTTTCCTGAGAATTCCTTAACAAACTCCTCGCATCCCCATACACATGTATGTGACACAATGGGTTTCTTTCCATTCTATAACTCGGAGGGAATTCCATTTTCCACCTTAGTTGGTACTCGGTTTAATGTGTATGCTGCAGTTTGTAATGCATATCCCCAAAAGGATAATGGAAGATCTGCATGACTCATCATCGACCTCACCATGTCCAACAAGGTGCAGTTCCTCCTTTCACTAACACCGTTCCACTATGGTGTATAAGGAGGAGTGAGCTGAGATAGAATCCCAGACTCCCGTAGAAGATCGATCAACTCTTGGTTCAGATATTATCCAGCTAGATCCGATCGAAGTTTCTTTATCTTCTTACCAAGATGATTATCTACTTCATTATTGAATTCCTTAAATTTCTCTAAGGCTTCTGACTTATACCTCATTAAGTAGAAAATATGTATCTACTCAAATCATCAGTAAAAGTAATGAAGTAAGAATATCCACCTTTAGATTCTACTGGAAATGGTCCACATACATCCGTGTGTAGCAATACTAGAAGCTCTGTGGCCCTTTCACCCTATACACCAAAAGGCAGCTTGGTCATTTTACCTTGTAAACAAGCGTGACATCTATCATGTGGTTTTAGCTCAGTAGAGTCTAAATATCCATCTTGATAGATCTTTATCAAGCGCTTCCTGTTTACATGACCAAGGCGGTGATGCCACAACTGAGTGATGTATGAGTCATGTGAGTTTCTTTCCTTATCGATTGCCAACACTTGGTTTTCGTAATTTAATACATACAAACCATAATTCAAATGTTCCATACCATAACATACGTTGTTCTTATAAACGAGACAACCCTTATTTCCAAACTTGAAAACAAATCCATCTATATCCAAAAAAGATACAAAAATTATGTTCTTGGTAACACTAGGCACAAAATAACAATTTTGTAAAACCAAAATCATGCTAGTTGGCAATGAGAGGTGATAGTCGCCAATAGCCAATGTAGGCAGCCTTGCGCCATTGGCAGCTCGAAGATCCACCTCTCCTCTAGAGATCTTTCTAAATCTACTTGGTTCCTAAATTTGAATACAGATGTGAGCCCCACAAGCTGTATCTAATACCCAATGTGTAAAAATAGAAAGATTGAACTCGATAACAAACGCACCTTTAGCATACCCACACATCTGGGTGCAGTTACTCTTCCAGTGGCCCTGCTTGCCACATGCAAAACACACTGCCTCCCGCTCGTTGCCCTGCCTCTGGATCTTCCACTTCTTGGAGGGACGATGCTCGGGGGCTTCAGACTATTTATAAGTCTTTGGCCCCTTTTCCTTGTCCTTCCTTTTCTTGTTCACCGTAAGGACCAAGGGTTTGTCACGCCCCATGTCCTTATCTACCTGGAGAATCAAGGTCAGAAGCTCTGATAGACTCTTCTCATTGCCACTTATATTATAGTTGACAATGAAGCTAGAGAAGGTCTTGGGCAGTGATGATAGGATGAGATCTTTACGCAACTCATCCTGGAATTTAATCCCTAAGATGTCTAGGCGTTCAATGTAGCCAATAAGCTTGAATACATGAGGACCAACTGGCGCAGACTCTCCAATATTAGTTTTAAAAAAAGCATTGGAGATCTCATACCTCTCCTGTATCTCCTTCTCTTGGTAGAAATCCTTAAGGTGAGACATCATGCTATACGCGTCCATGTTTTCATGTTTCTTCAGGAGCTCATTGGACATGGCCAATAGCATGAAACACCAGACATATGTGGTATCATCCATGTGTTTTATATAGAGAGATAATTCCTCATCACTGGCATCTTTCCCAGGCGCAACTAGAATAGGCTCTTCCAGTACATACACTTTCCTTTTGTGGCGAAGGATGATGCATAAACGCCTCTGCCACTCTTGGAAATTGGTGCCGGTGAGAAGGTTTTCCTTCTCGAGTATGGTTCACAATGATATGTTTGATGTAATTTTCTTTTCGTTTCTAAAAATTAAGATGAGAAAAGGATTAGTACTTTATTACAAAACTGAGACAAATAAATAAATTAATACTTATTAGTCTCCTACTATTTTATCGAAATCCAATATCCCTCACCATTGATTTCAGAATATTCTATTGCCTAAATATTCTAGTGGCAAGGATCCATATTTCCCTTCTCATTACCCCAACTAGGGTTGGTCAAGCAACTTGAAGGGTTTTAGGTAGTCATTCCAAATGCCAACTACATTAACTCATTGTTCCTTGATCCGCTAAGTGGACTCCCCAATCCTGAAATCCTTTTGTTTTGGATTTCCTCAACCTTTGCCTCTTGGTCACACCAAGTCCTGCTGTGGCAGTCAACCCTTGATGCAAACCAATTCAAGTCAACCCAAAACCTTGAATTCGAATTCCCCGATAATTGAAAGCACCCCAACTAGGGTTGGTCAAGCACTTTGAACTATGGTTCGATTCTAACCAAGATTATGGAAGGCTATACCGACTTAATATTTCTTTTAAGGGATTTTATCCTTATACGTAAATTTCCATTTTATTATCTTTGATTACATGCCTGTTAATATTAAGTTGGATATACTTAAGTGATTAACCATTTATAAGATAATATTTACGTATAAGTCGGTTTTTATTTTAGTTCCATCTTGCATGCTCATTTAATTCATTAATTGTGTGATCGTGACAACACTCCCACAATAAATAAACCATGAAACTGACAGAAATAAAATAAATGGTATGATCATGAGCTTTTTCTATTGGTTAGATTATCTAGCGGTTGATAAACTAACCCAAGGCCTAGGGGAGAAAAACCTTGAACCTTTCAGGTTCGTGTTTACAACTTTCGACCTGTCCACCTTTGTATCTCCTTGGATTGGTTTCACCCTGGCTCCTGAATTGAGCCGTCTCCACTAGAGTGGGATCTCCTTCCATTACATATGCATTTATCTCACACATAGGTGAGGGGTAAAAGGGGTTTATTAAATAAAAGAATCCTTGGGCGCGCAGAACCTACATATTAATGAGGAGATGGCTCACAGGCCAACAAATTTAATTTAAATAAATAAATTAAAAGAAACCATTCACATAAAAAGGTCTCGGTATAGATCATGATCATCCATACATGCAACGATATTTATGCATAAAAAAACTAGCATTCAATTCTTTAATCATTCTTGTTTAAGATAAATCACGCTCGACTTAATTAATTATATTTAATTAATAAATCCTTTTATCTTAAAACCTTTTATGAACTTCCTTGAGATTCTCATTTATCATAATTTTAAACAAATAAATTCATTTAAAATTATCCTTGTACGTAACTTGTACCTTGGAGGCAACCCGGTGAATTCCCGTTTATTACGCAGATGTTAAATTAAACACATATATATAAAACACCTATCACGTGTTGTGCCTCAGCTTTACACCTGCACCATGGTACACGTCTCAAGGGTTTGTATAATATAATAATAAATTTTAATAAATCTGTATAATTTGGGTGAGTACACGGTGTGAACTTTTCTTCACCGTCCATCCGAAGTACACGCCCGGGGACAGGGCGTGTTAATGTACTTTGGAAATTTTCAGAGTACACGGCGTGTTCTGTGGGACACATGCCGTGTAGTTTCCGCGTTACACGGTTTCCAGCCGGGAAATCCGTGTACATGGTACATGGCCTAACCCTAACCCGAAGGGACTACACACTGTGTTCATTTGACCACATGGCGTGTAATCCAGAAACCGTGTGCCATCTGTTTCTGGTCAACACACGGTGTATTAAATTCTTAGAAAGAATCCAATACATGACCTGATTTGGCGGATCAGTCAATGCATTGAACCTAGACTACACGACATGTACATACGAATACACGTCGTGTATTCTGGTGTTGTACGGCCAGAAATGTTTGGCTCCTCCGGATGAGTTCCTCTATTTTATTTTAATCAAAATTAAAAGAAAAATTCATTTCTGTGAGGTGAACGAGAAACGAGGGAGGATGAACAGATCTCGATATTCAGATTTCCGGAACAATTAAACATGAATTGAAATTACTAAATTATTAAATGTGTAAATCACCAACGAAAAAATAGATAATTATAATCAACGATATGACCCCTCTGATACCACTTGTAGGTTCTGGGCACAGCGGAAGCGCGTTGGTGGGATTTCCCAACTTTAATTTTAGCGTTAAACCATGTTCAATCCGAGATCCATCACGATATAAAATGCCGGATCTTCGGAATGGAATGAAGAATGAAAAAGAAAAGAAGAGTCCCAAAACCATTGAGATAGGATCATTATATGTTGGTTATAATTAATTTAATTAATTCACAAGAATTACCTCGGTGGAATTCTTTCTTCATCGATGTCTCTGGTCACGATCATGTGATCCGTTGTTGCGTCGTAGAATCCAAGTATAGGATTCTTCTAGCGGTGATCCACACGTGATCCACGTATCTCTGGACATCGCCGAAGGGATCTCTGGGTGCTAGCGTGGAAGAACCTTCGCTTGCGATGTCCGCCTTGATCCGGTGGAGGATATCACTCTCGTAACTTGATGGCGTTCTTGGTGGAAATGGAATTCTCTCTTGGCTTGAGAGTATTTCCAAATCCGTTGTGCACAACAATGGCTCAGGAAAAGTGTTGGGGTTGTGAGGATATTTATAATCGGGTTTGTGGTTAATAGATTTATGACAATAAATAAACACGTTACGCGTCTTATTTATTTCATTAACTCTTATTGAAACCCCATGTCGAATTTTTAATTCCTTGACATGTGCCCATGCTGATTATAATTAATATCATTTAATAAAACAATATTATATCCTCAAAATCCCATCTGGAAAACTACACGGCGTGTAATAATTAATACATGGCGTGTACTTGTTTTCCATAAAACTACACGGCGTGTGTATTTAATATACACGGCATGTACTTTTATTTTCTATTTTTCTCCACCACATTTATTAGACCTTGAGTAATGGCTATTTGTTTCTTAAATAAATGTAACTGCATTACTCGCCAATAAATATATTATTTCGCCCACAATAAATTCTCTCGAATAACTAGTGTCGAAATAAATGCGATCAGGCATCCTTAAATAATTATTAAACCACAGTCGGGAAGAATATTTATTTAACTTGTTAAATTAATATTTAACTGAGATACATGGACACACTTAGTGTGTGACCCTATAGGTCTCTTTCTCAGTGGCATTAGGGGGAGCCTGCCTAAAGTCCAAGGTTAGCATCTAGAAACACGCCAAGGCACCCATAGAGAAAGAAGTTAACGCCACAATGACGTGTCACCTCCTACGAACGCTTACCGTGTAATATAATCCCTTTGTCTCGATGTCTCTAATCAAGCGGGTTGCATGCTACTGCCATCAACCCATGTGCTCGATTATTATTTCTTTGAATTCCCGGAATTGAACTCACCCATACCTTACCATGGCCATGGATTTATTTAGGCTATATCAATTCCATCAAAGGGCCTGAGATATCTACTTCCATTATGGAACAGAAGGGACAAATCCTTTCTCGCATTATCTATTAATGCGGTATTACTCGTGATGCACCCAATGTATCCTACCATGCTGCGAACAGTATGTCGTCACAGTTTTCGTCAATACGTCTAAGTGCACGAGTTGTAATACCCATTAATAATAATCTTAAAGTCTAAGGGCCAATACACATGTCCGCAGATAAGAACATCCAATGACAATATGAAATGTGGATTTCTTACTCGCGGGTCTCGTTCTCATAATATCCTCCTGGATATTACCAAGGGCGCACACCATGAGAAGGTGCCTCAAAGTTTTATGAGTCCTCACCCCTAATGACCTGTATTATTTGTGTCCCTCAAGTAATATCATCCGGCTATAGAACATATATTCAAGAACAATGTTATGGCACTTCTGGGTTCTCATCATAGCAGGGATCCGCTATGACCCTTTAATGCAACAGCTGCCCTTAGGACATTATCACATGAATTGTCACACAGAAGAACAATCAAGAAGTGATAATGCTTTTATTAATGAATAAAGTACAAAGTAGTTGGTTCTAGACCACCAAATCCAATAAATCCCCCCTTGAAGGCAATTTGTGGTCACGCCTCTTTTAAAGATGTTGTCATACATGGAACGACACGGGTGACCGACACTGAGGTTTTACTCCTGCCCCTTCGAAGAGAAGGTCACGTAAGGACTACTCCAACACACCACGAACTGTCTCAACATGCCCCTCTTCTAAATTGTCAAAAAAGGCTAGTGAAAATATCCTGAAGATCCTTAATACAGTTAAGTCCCAATCTGAGTGGGAAACTGCTGATGACTCTTAAGTATGGAAATCACATATCCTATTATGATCTTTGACTCTTCTATTTGACGGATGAGGGAAACCCCTTTTTTGGACCCCTCCTGCTTCCCTTGTACCTTTTCTTTTCATTCAAAGCTTCTGGCTAAACTTGTTTGGTAAATAGTAATAATTAGTAATAATTAGTGATAATTAGTAAAAATTAGTGGTTATTAGTAATAATTAGCGGCAATTTGTAATAATTAATAGCAATTAGTAATTATTAGCATTAATTAGTAATAAATAGCAGTAATTAGTAATAAATAGTTCAAAATAGTAATAAATAGTAATAATTAATAATAAATAGTAATAAATAGTAACAATTAGTAATAAATAGTAATAATTAATTATAAATTGTAATAAATAGTAATAATTAGAAATAATTAGCAATAAATAGTAATAACTTATGATAAATAGTAATAAATAGTAATAAATATCATTAAATAGTAATAATTGATAATAATTAGTGTTAAATAGCGATAATTAGTGGTAATCAACGATAATTAGTAATAAATAGTAAAAATTTGAAAAAATAGTAAAAATTAGTAAAAATTAGAAATAAATAGTTATAATTAGTAAAAATTAGTAAAAATTAATAATAAATGGTAATACATAGTAATAATTTGTGGTAATTTAGTAGTAATAATTTGTGGTAATTAATATTAAATAGTAATAATTGGTAATAAATAGTAATAGATAGAAATAAATCGTAATAAATAGTAATATATAGTAATAAACAGTAATAAATATCAATAAATAGTAATAAATAGTAATAAATAGTAATAAATAGTAATAAATAGTAATAAATAGTAATAAATATTAATAATTACTAATAAATATTAATTAGTAGTAATAAATATTAACTAATATTAATTAATATTAATAAATATTAATAATTAGTAATAAATATTAATAATTAGTAATAATTAGTAATAACTAGCGGTAATTAGTAATAATTAGCGATAAATAGTAATAATTTGCAATGAATAGTAATAATTAGCGATAATTAGTAATAATTAGAGGTAATTAATAATAATTAGCGGTAATTAGTAATAATTAGTAATAATAAACAGTAATTAGTAATAATTTGCAGTAATTAGTAATAATTAGTAATATGTATTAATAAATAGAAATAAATATTAAAAAATTATAATAAATCACAATAATTAGAAATAAATATTAATAAATATTAATAATTAGAGGTCATTAGAAATAATTAGCATCGATTTGTTATAATTAACGGTAATTAGTAACAATTATAGGTAATTAAGAATAATTAGCAGCAATTATGAATAATTAGCGGTAATTAGTAATAATTAGCAGTAATTAGGAATAATTAGTAGTAATTAGTAACAAATAGTAATAATTAGTTGTAATTAGAAATAATTAGTATTAAATAGTGGTAATTAGTAATAATTAGTACTAATTAGATATAATTAGTAATAAATATAAATAATTAGTAATAAATATTAATAATTAGTAATAAATATTAACAATTAGTAATAACAAGCGATAATTAATAATAATTAGTAATAATTAGTAATATTTAATAATTAGTAATAATTAGCGGTAATTAGCAATAATTAGTGTTAATTAGTAATAATTAGTGATAATTAGTAATAATTAGTGATAATTAGTAATAATTAGAGATAAATAGTAATAATTAGTGATAATTAGCTGTAATTAGCGGTAATTAGCATTAATTAACGGTAATTAGCGGTAATTAGTAATAATTAGAAATAATTAGTAATAATTAGCGGTAATTATGAATAATTAGCGATAATTAGGAATAATTAGCGGTAATTAGTAATAAATCGTAATAAATAGTAATAATTAGTTGTAAATTGTAATAATTAGTTGTAATTAGTAATAATTAATTATAAATAGCGGAAATTAGTAATAATTTGTAAAAATTATAATAATTAGTAATAAATTGTAATAATTAGTAACTAGTAGTAACAAGTAGTAATAATTAATAATAATTAGTAATAAATTATAATAATTAGTAATAATTATTAATAATTCATGGTGATTAGCGGGGATTATAAATTTTAATAATTGGTAATAAATTATAATAATTAGTAGCACTGATTAGCGGTAGTTAGGAATAATTAGTGGTAATTAGCAATAATTAGCAATAATTAGGAATATTTAGGAATAATTAACAATAATTAAGAATACCTAGGAATAACTAGCAATTTTTTCCTTTTCTTGGATCTTGTTTTTCTTATATCAAATTATTGATAAAAAACTATTTATTTTATATTTTTTAGAGAAATTTGGAAAAAAGAAGTTGACAACAGTCATTATTAGATGATTGCGCTTGGATAAATCAGCACAGGAATCCAAATGGTTCTGGTATAAATCCTGTATATATTGAGATGTTAAAAATTTCATATCATTTGCATCATAAAAACCATAATTTGTTTCAGAAGGGACAATTAAGTTTCCTTGTAAAAATTGTGGTATGAGGATGTTTGAAACATTTGACAACATTGGGGTCATTTATTACGTTTTGGTTTTCAAATATATTATATTTTTTGGTATCAACATGTTGAATGCAGTTCAAGAGAAGGTTCTAATAATTTGGTTCCAGATCCATCACAATTTCAAAATTTAGTACAATACGCGGATGTTCTATCTTTTCAACAAACTAAAACTTATGATGATATTGATTTAACTTCTGATTTGGAACCATCTCAATTTTATGAGTTGTTGAGGTCCGTTGGGGATCCTTTATATCCTGGTTGCAAGATAAGAAAATTTGAAGCTATTACAAAATTTATGGCTATTAAATCAGATAATGGAATGTCAAATAATTATTTTGATCAGATATTCTCTTCGGTTAAAAAAAAGTTACTTGATGGAAATTTATTGCCTACAAATTTCTATGAGAACAAGAGGTTGGTTCATAATCTGAGTCTTGGTTATCAGAAGACTTATGCATGTTCAAATGATTGCATCTTATATTATGGTGAAAATGAGTCGTTGGATAGTTGTTCTACATGTGGAAAATCAAGGTATAAAGAGGCTCAACTAGGGATGTCTGGATTGATTCCTATTAACAGTTGAGGTATTTCCTACTTACACCCAGATTGCAACGTTTATTTATGTCTCAGAACACAACATCATTGATGTCATGACATAAAACCAATATTTCAACTGGTAAAAGCTTAAATCATCCATCTGATGGTGATTCATGGAAACACATTGACCAAGTACACTTATCTTTTTATTTAGAATCCCGAAACGTGCGATTGAGTCTTTCTATTGATGGTTTCTTTCCATTTGGTTCTTACGGTAGTCAATATTCTTGTTTTCATGTCTTTATAACTGCGTACAATATACCTCCTTGGATTTTAATGAAGGAACCATATGTCTTTTTGACATCATTAATTCCAGGACATTCGAAAAAGAATATTGATGTCTATTGGAATCTATTAATTGATGAATTAAATTTATTATGGAGTAATGGTGTCATTACATATGATGTTGCTGTGAAAAAAAATATCATACTGAAAGATATATTGATGTGGACAATCAGTGACTTTCCAACACATGGAATGTTATCTAGTAGGAGTACACATGGTCCAAAATCATTTCTATAATGTATGAGATACAACAAGACATTTATGCTCATCAATGGAAGAAAACCTTGTTTTTTCGACTATCATCACAGATTCCTTCCAATCATTCATCCTTTTCGGAGGAAAAAAATATCATTTTAGAAAAGACCTAATTGAAAGATATGGACCTCAAACAATGATATAATGTATAGAGTTAAAATAATTTGTCTCTTCATTACCTCCCATTACATTTGTACCAACTATAAACCAAAAAAAAATTGATGGTTGAGTAGGAATATGAAGACACCATCATATACAAAGATGAGGATGGAGATGAAGATTGACACAATTAAATGTTGTTTATAATCATATATAATATATATATCTATATATAATAGTGGTTTTCATCTATTTTCTAACAAAATGCATTTCATATTTTAGATGGACTTATATATGTTTCGTGAGTTCGAGGAGGGTGGTCTAACTGATGATGAGTACGATGTTGGATCATCCGAACGTCAGACTGATATAAGTGCAGCGAGGACACAGAGGGGTCATGGTCTTGGAAGATTGATGATTTCTGACCCTATCCTCGAGTGACTTCCACGTCATGGCTTATATCCATGCATGCATAGGTATGTTTACTTAAGTGCATTTTAGTTAGTTTTCATTAGTTTTCATTAATTTATTTATATACTAATTGTTTGATTATTTGTTATTTTTTTTCATAGCTTTACGCATATAGATATTGGATAGGGGAGTTCTATATTGCAAAATTATTTTTCCAGAGCATGGGTTACATGAATCATATTCCCATTGATGTTCAGCACCACATATTCGATCATTGGATGGTACATAAATAAATAATATTTATTTTGAAATTTATTTAATTAATAACTTGATATTATTAATTATTTTTAGGATTTATGGTATCCCATCAATGAGAGAATGTGTGAATCTATCTGGAAGGCATGGGTGGGTTGTATGCACGATTATTTTCGTCAGGTTTTACACAAATAGGGGAGGAAAACAATGAAGAAAGTAGGATTCATAGAGTTTGATGAGTCTTGCTATGCTCATCGACCTGATTACATTTCATATTAGGTTTGGAATAGATTATGTTCACACTAGATGGGTGGTCGTTTTCAGAGGAGATCATCAGTAGGCCAACAAGACTGGGGGAGATATAAGGTGACACATCGAGCTGGTAGTCATACATTCAGTACGCATAGGGAACATATGGTAAATAACTTTTTTTAATTTATTTATATAACTTTAAATTTAAACTATTTATTTTATATTAATATAGGAAATCAAATAACTTAATATTACAGAGTTCGACATTTATAGGAGGATGTGCAATGATCACGTCACTAGAGAGATTAAAGGTGATCACCAACATCAGATTGTGGTCAATATAATTTCTTTTTGAGTTTTATAATTAACTAAAGATAAATTTTTAACTATTTTAATTTTAAATTGCAATTGAAGGAGTTATATGGGGCCACGATGTCTCAGAAATAGATTGAGAGTTAGATCAAGACTAAGGATCAGACCAGTGTAGTGGGATTTGATGAGCCAGCATGGATGCAGGCGTTCGAGTATGCCTTTGTGAAAGGCCGAGTTGTTGGCATCATCTCTCATTTGATGCCTGAGAGTTATTATGCTACCACTACAATGTCGACGTGCATCTCGAGAGGAGATCATGAAGAGTCATTTTCATCTGCTGCACAGTATTAGGAGCAGCTGCGAGCTCAGTGTGAGCTTATAGAAAATATGCATAGGGATCAGGAAGAACTCCATCGAAAGTAGCAACAATAGAAGGAGGAGATACGCCGATGACAACAGTAGCAGCTCGAGCAGACGATGGAGTATATGCGATTTCGGACTCATGGTTTGGGGATGGAGTTCCCTCCACTATTTCCTCTAGCTCCTCTAGCTCCTCTAGAAGACCCTTTCTCTCAATGATGTATTTACATTTTATGATAAAATATTTGAATGTGCATTTTTTTGTAATATTATATATTTATATTTCTATAGTCTGTTTTTATATTATTGTGAATATTGTATTTTTTATTATTTTTTTATTTATTTAATTTTTTTTATTATTTTATTACTTTATTATTCATTTAATTATTTTTATTTTATCATTTATTTATTATTTTATTCAAATTATTATTATTTTTTATTTTATTATTATTATTATTATTATTTTATATTTATGTGAATATTGAGGTTTTTATTATTTTATAATTTTTTATTATTTTATCATCATTATTATTATTCATTTTAATAATAATAACAATATTATTATTAATATATCATTATTATTATTAATTTTATTAATATTAATATTAATATTAATATTAATATATTTTTAATATTATTTTATTATTATTATTTTTATTATATTACTATTATTCATACTGACAATAATAATAATAATAATTTTTAAATATTATTTTACTAATATTATTTTATTATTAATATTAATATTATTTGATTCAATTTTATTAATATTACTATTTTTTATTTTTAAGATTTTTGCGATGTGCTAGTCATAACAGGTTTTTTTAAAAACTCGTAACAACTATTTGCAACACCATTTTATACAACAGAGCATTTACGACGGGACCCTGTCATAAATGACCTTTTGCGACATGGTCCCATCGCAAATGCTTCATCACAAATAACTCCTTTTCTAGTAGTATTGGAGCTTGATGACGATTTTCTGTAATTTCAGCAGGGGTATATGCCTGCCCTGGAGTAGCCCTCGAAATGGGATGGTAATCCCCAATTGAAATGGGTATGTGTACCCGATCTGATTGTCCATTTATCATGGAATGTTGCTAAATACTCTCATGAATGGAAGAAGTGATGTATTTCTGCTCCTGATTTATCCACCTTTTGTAGAGATGAGTCACCCTACTTAAGGAGGTGGGGTTATGGGCCTAACTTCTATCTATTTCCATTGACGAGATAAAAGTTTGTAAATTTTATAAGACGTGGTCTAGAATTGACGTATAACCTTCCATCATTGGTAGGATGTGCTGAGAAACATCCTTAGCGGGAACAAGGATGTATACCAATTTCGATGTTGGGGATGGAATATAAGTCTGCCCTAGGTCCATCACCGAATAATTCTGGCTAGGTCCTCCAATTATTGACATATTTGGCCAGCAAGCTTAATATGCAAGAGAAAGGATTTTCATTTTCTCATAGTTTTACACCATGTATTATTACCATGCTTGATATGCATGAACATGGATTTGCATATGATCGTGATTTTACCCTATATTTGGCTGGAGGGCCTGATATGTGTGAGCATAGATTTGTATCTACCAGTGGTTTACCGTCATATTTGACTGGAATAATTGATATACATGAGAAGGGATTTGCATTTGGTCATGGTTTTCCACCATATATGACTGGCAGGCTTGATATACACAAGAAGGGAGTTGCATCTTCCTATGGGTTTCTACCGTATTTGACTGACGAGCCTGATATGCATGAGTAAGGATTTGCATATTCTTGTAGTTTACTTATATAATTGACTGATGGGATTGATATGTGCGAATAAGGATTTTCATTTGCTCATGTTTTTCCATCATATTTGACTAATGGAATTGATATACATGAGAAATTATTTTCATTTGCTCGTAGATTTCTGCCATATTTTACTAATATCCTTGATATTCACGAGTAGGTATTTGTATCTTCTCATAACTTACCACTATATTTGATTGGAAAGATTGATATTACTGAGAAGGGATTTGCATCTTCTCATTGTTTTCCACTAAATTTTACTGACTATCTTGATATGAGAAAGAAAAAATTTAAATCTTCTCATAGATTACCTCTTTATTTGACTGGCGTCCTTCTTCAGAAGGTACAAGGAAAATGTCATGTTATAGATTGTTCGACCATTGCCCTCTGTGGTCCGCCCTGGGTGCCTAAGTCTAAAATTCTTTAGTTGGGGCCCATGGGGAAATGTCCACTTAATGCTGAGGATTCTAGGCTGAATGGTGTTTGTGGAAATGGTTTCTTGAAGGAGCCCTTGGGTGGGACCCCTACGTCATCGGGATGAAGTTTTTGGTGACCACTTCATCAACCTCTCTAAGGTAAGGGAGAAACTCATTACTTCATTTCTGGGATAAGCTCCCAAAATAGTTTGAGATGACTATTAGGGCCATCTGGTTCTGGACAGTTTACCATCATTGAGCCAGTGACTAGCAGGGCTTCATAAGTTTTAGTGTCTGTCGATCTACCTCTAGGGTTGGGAGAGTACCATTTTGATGGTACTCCCATAACAATGTTTTTGAAACCCAGTATTGAGGATGCTTGGTGGGTGATGGTGTCCTCCATTTGGATGTGGACTCAGCTTGTACAATGGCTGATGTGCATGTCTCTGAGAACTTTTGAGATTCTATTTGGACTGAAAAGAGTTCAAGTGAAAAGCATCTTCAATATATGTGATAAAAATAAGAAATAAAATTTCATTAAAGAAGCATCTTTATAAACAAACCCATATATACTCTATCATTTTGTTTGGACCTATTTTATTCTGGATGCAAAATGGGCCTGATAGGTGGGTGACACTGTCATCTTGGATAAGGTTTTACACCAATTCCATCATTTTATTTCTGAAGAAAGGATTGTGGTAGTCCCTTAGCTATTATTATGATTTATTTGGAGGGTTTGAATATTTTACAATCATTCTCATCAGGTTTTCCATTCTATTTTTCTCTAATTTATGATGGGTTGATTTTCATTGGGGTTTATTCATGGAACTGGAAATACCCAATGTCTCTCACATCTTTGATGACTCGTGGACCTACTTTTCAAAGGAAGGTGCTCGTTAGGTAACTTGGACAATGATACTTAATAATAGACATTAGTCGATTGGATGAGAGGTCATGCTCATCACATCATTTTGGGAGAATTATTGCCTATTTTAAGACACTATTATAGATTTAATATATGTTGGTGAATCCTTTTTTCATTCCCAAGAATTACATGGGTCACTATTGAAATAATAATCAATTATTAACAAGCATGGATTTGGAATCATATGTATGTATTCGAGGTTTTCCATCAATGGAGGGATTTTTATATATCCAAGGTTCTCTATCAATTGTATTTGGGGACCAGAGATCCTATTTCATTTATTATTACGATGCCTCTTTTAATCCAAGAAGTAGTGAATTCTAGAGTTTATTATCATCTAGGGAGACATAAATTGATTTGATGTCAGTATCATACCCATAAGACGAGCATCCTACATATCCTTGTTAAAGGAATCAGAAACCTTGTAGTTCAGTTCCACTTAACGGGACACATTATACATTTTGTGGTTATGTGATAAGGACAAAACCATATAGTTTAATGTCATGTGACAAGGACTCATAGGTGGAATGTTCCTAGACCAGGACGATGTGGCAGTTATGTCGAAGTAGCCCGAAATACCTAGAAGAGATATGGTCTCCCAAGTGGGGTATGATCTTATCGGTAATAAAGCCCAATAATGATGGTGATGAAATAGTCCTAGAAGAAATATGACCCTACAAGAAGGATGCAACCCTACTGGGGATATGGTCTAGATAATATTTGGGAGAATTTAGTTATTGGGTTTGGACCTTAGGGAGGATTCCTATGTATCCTAGTTGGTCGGGAATCAAATCCCACATAGTTTGGATTGGTTAGGTCTTACACCTATGTATGAGGACCAAGGTTTCTAGCTTCATCAGTAATATGGCCCTTTGAGGATTTGTAGAACAGTTTTGGGGAATAAACCTAAGAGGAGGCCTGTGTTTCTGGAATTGTGAGGAAAATCTCAACTCATGTTGATTTAGAGGTTTGGTTGGGGATTATACTTAGTTGGATTCCCATTTTCCTAGATCGTGTGGATGTCATGATCACCATCAATATTTGAGCTCATGTGAGTCATGCCCGATGTGAGAAACAAGAGGAAACGAGAAATCTAGAAACAAAAAAATCTCACTTGTCTGCTGGTGGATGAGGACTGGGCCCAAAGAAAGAGGGAAAGAGAGAGGGATCTAATACCCATCTCCTATAGTGTTTTCATATCCTGGGCCCAAAGGGAGATAGAAAGGGTGTTGAAATTCACGTATAATCTCTCATTTTCATAACCTGGATAGTCACATCTGACTTCCTATCTAGCTAAAAACCACATAGAAAAATAGGAGGAGGGGTTTGGCCTCCAACGATAAAGGTTAGGGGCTTACTATAGGAGGTATTTCCATCTCCTGATTTTAGAGAGAATGAGAGAAGTATCACGCACTAGCCCTCTTCAAAGGGAAAGGCCTATAATTCTCCTCAATCCATGAAATAGGGAGGTCCATGTAAGTATGACCATGGTCATGACACTTCTTACTATGTGAATGTACACTTGAGAACATTATGAGGATCCCCATTTTTAAGAATGTTACCAATAGGACCTTATTTACCTTGTGTATGTATGATTGAGAGGGCACAATGATGTGCCATGTGATTTGATCATACATATTTGGTGATTTTTGGAGATTCCTTGGCATGATTCCTTGTAAGGTTGTCAATTTAGGGCTTATAGATCCCCAAAAAAGAGGGTGACATAAAAAGCTATCAGTAGAGGGGACAAGGTGGGGGAAACACTACACTAGAGGGAGGCAATCAGAGTGGGAAAGTAGAACACCTCAAGATTCCCCATTCCACATATCATTTTTCCATGTGGGATAGGGTTCCCTCCATGTAGTGTTTTTCTACATGGGTGTGGGTTCCTTCCACATAGCACTTCACTACATGGGTCTATGTTCTTCCTACACAACATCTTCTTACATGAGCTCAAGATCAACCCATGTAGCATCTTCCTACATGGGGTAGGGATCCCTTAACATGGATATTTATTATGAGAGGTGATCAACCTTATAGGGGCCATCTACTTATGCTTTCGGGAATGGAATCCACAAAGGGTTTTGGGTTTATAGATGGCCAGGTGAGTTATATTTCTACCTTAATGTTATGCGGTAGGTTTACCTGCCCAAAATTGATGGTTCTCTAAATTTCTTCCACTTTTTGTTCATTATTTATCCAAATACCACTTGGGGTATTTATAGAGGAATGTGGGTAACTGGATACCATGATGGCCATTTATTCGTGGTTGACCGTAGGGATCTCGTTTATGGGAAACAAGAAACTCCATCCACAACCACGGATTATTTTGTTTGTTTTCATGGGATAGAAACACCGTATAAACCTGAAAATTATTTTTTATTTGTGGGGGATGGGAAACACCGCCCATTCCCATAAAATAATTTTTCATTTTCATGGGATGAGAAACATAACTGCACCCACAAATGAATTTTTCACTTGTGGGATTTCATACAAAGTGGAGTGGCACTATGTGGAACAACGGTCCGCATAGCGAGATTTTCTATGTGGACCTGAGACTTACTTCACCACATTGTATAATTAAACCATTTTTAATCACTTATTTGGGTTTATTTTACAGTTGAAAAATTCATGAAATTATTTTTACCATCCCTATGGAGTTTTGAGGACCCAACAATCACAGATCATGATATAAAAATATATTTAAATCCTTCATAATAGTTCAATAGGGGCATGTGAATCATTTAAATAATATCCCCCAAGGGTGTCAAAACCAAGTGTATTGTTAGGCACTTTTTTTGTGCACTGAGTTATGATCAAGTTAATACCTAAACATCATTTTTAAGGTTATCACACTAAAGTTCATCTAAGAAAAAGAATATATCCAGTTGTTTTTATCCAGTCAGGGAATTCATAACTAAGAAACCATCTACTCTTTAATTTTCACATATTTTATGATGTTTGTCTATATTTAGATTTATCCCTAAGATTTCTACTAATTTTATATAGTCGAAATTGCAAATATTAGTTAAATCAAGGTAATTATTACTATATCCTAAACTAAAATTTATGGAAACATATGCTCTAAGAATTCAACATAACCTTTATCCCCCCAAAATTAATCACATACCAATAAATATAAAACTTAATCATATATATTCCTAATAAGGTATTAATATTTTTCCAAAATAACCTGAATTTACATATTATTAAATTACATACCAATACTAAGAGATACATATACCTCAATCTTTAATTCTTTCTAAAACTCAATAAATGTATCCTCAAACATCATTAATCACCTTCAAATACAATAATATAAGACCTAAAAAGGGTATATATTACTTTAAACTTTTGATAAACCTTAAACTTATTAACACATGATGGTATCCATTAATATTAAATTATCATCAAATAATATAATCCTAACCTCTAATGTTATCTAAACCATGCTTTGACACTAACTGTGACACCCCATACCCACACTCCTTGATTTGGTGCTAAAAACATATTCTTTATATACTGGTTTTGATACCCAATAATGTTTTCTAAACATAACTATCAATAATTAAAATAACAATAAAAAATATCAAGTCACATACATAGAAAATACCTTTTAGGTTTATATTTTTAGAGAATTAAGAAACACCATTTTCTAAAAAAATCCTTATCTTTCTCATCAAATGTGAATTTTCAATGGAACTAAGGACATTTTATTTAACAATAAGTCTTCAATATCTCTTAAAAAATTATTCCCCCATGAAACCTAACCATAAATTCCATACATAATAAACTTTATCATGACATTGTGAAATGAAAACATAAGAAGGTTGAGATCAAATGCGTAGTGAGGAGAAACGTACAAAAAAAGTTATCTTGGAATAAAAATGGGATGAATAACATAGGAAGAATAATAAATTATAAAAGTTTTTCATATAAATGATAATATGAGCATGTGATATATCCATATATAACACAAAAATGTAAATAATTAGTTGGAAACAAATAAATCATTTAATAGAGATGGAGTGAATAATGCCAAACATTATAAACATACAGTTAAGGACTAATGCCAAGACGTCATACATAACCAGGTAAGATTTATATGAAACAACCAAGATAGATTGTCTCATGAGTTATACCAATTAATTAACCGGATATATAATTCTAGGCCCCATCTATCACTAATTAAGTTTAATGCATTAATCACATGGAGTAATAAATAAAAAATATAATATATAACCAAAATTCCATTATAATAAATAAACATATTTATTTAAATAACAAGTATAGGGAATGATAATATTTCCTCAGTTAATAAATTGAATTACTTTCATGGTAAGTGAGAATCCACAAGACTCGTACACTTATATACGATGGTAAAAACTTATTATTCACATACTCTCTTCTATACTGACTGAATCGACCCAAATTTAACCATCTGAAAATAAAATATCAATAAATAACATTGAGTCACATATATACCCTAGAAATTTTTAGGATTAGATCTTTAAAGAATTAGGGATAACAATTACTTAGTAAAAACCATGTCTTTTCCATCAAAAGGAATGTTTTCCATTATACCCAACTTTTATTCTTCTATAATAATTCTTTAACATCACCCAAAAAATTCCCCACATGTGATACCCTACTAGAAATATCTTACATAATATTATTCTTCATAACATGAGTAAATGGAAAAATATAAATGATGAACTAAAAAACTCAATAAGGGAAAACAACCATTATCCATTGAAGATCATAAGTGATCATAAGATAATCATAAGGGAATGATAACATGATCATAAATTTTTAAAACATACCCAACTGTTTCATGGCTTTGTAGAATCGGATGATTGGGAAGGTATGGCTTTGGCCATCGGTACCATGCCCGTTCTTTGGCACAGGTGTGCTTGTCGTGCTGTGATGAGACTTTGGAATCTGGATTTTATGGTAGTTTGTTGTTGGGAGGAGCTTCTCTTTTGCAGTGAGCATTATTTTTGATCTTGAGTTTTGGTCTATTAGAGACTGTTTTTTGTGATTAAGTCTTGATGTCATGGTTTCTCACTTCCCCTTTAAAGTGTTTGGAAAATAAAAAAGTAATTTTCAGTCAGTCAAAATATACCATAAATCACAAGTCATGGAACAAGGATTTTTAATAAAAAAATAAATGAGTAATAAGAGATAAAAATCATCAATAATCAATCATGATGCATGAGAGTATATCAGAATCATAGTATATAAGTTTTCATAATAAAATTGTGGCACAAATATAATAATAGAAATAATATTTCAAGGATTATCGATATTAAGTTCATGAAATTATAGGATTGGGATAACCACCCATGTACATTCATGGGATTGGGAAAACATCACGTGTACCCTCTTAGGCTTAGGTTAATCACTTGTGTACCATATTGTTCTTTGTAAAACCTCATGTTTACCCTATTGGTCTTGGAAAAACCTCCCATATGCCCACTTGGGCCAGGGTTAATCACCGGTGTAATCTTTGAGCTCATGAGATATAAAACATTTCCTAATGCATTGGAGGGATATAATGGACCCACCCATTACATAATAATAAATCATTCATATATATTCCACAATAACATAATGGAATTCATCATATATTCATGGTTTAATTAACCCATGAGAAAGAAATGGGTTTTGTGTAACTACATTATATCATCATCATCATATTCCATCCAAATATTGTAAGTGAATGGTTTCATTATATCATATCCACAGTGAATCATCTCAATAATTTAAGGATGTTTACATAGATGAAAAATACATTTATAAAACCATTAGAAATATTCTTTGAAAAACAAGAAGAAATATCCTTATTTTTTTATAAATTTTAAAAAATAAAAAATCATAAATGAATGAGAATAATAATTTTTTGTAAAAACGATGTAAATTTGTATAGAAATATGGATAATGAATAATGGTCACAATGGAAGGAAAATATGGTTGATCCATAAGCGTTAAAAACATTCCTTTTCCTACTTTTGTATAAAGTAAAAAATGAGTCGTATAAAAAATGTTTGAAAATATTACTTTCAATCATTTGAAAATAAAGTCAAAGGTAATATAAAAATACCTTTACAAATCATTTAAAATTATATAATAACTTTTATAAAAAAATCTTGAAGAACATGGATATAGAAGAGAAAGATTCCCTGCCAAAACTGAGAAAATGATTTTTTTTAATATTTATTCAGTATTTTGGAGTTCCAAAAGGGAGAAAATGGAAAGAATACTTTAAAAATAAATAAAGAACTATATTATAATAAAATATATGGTATTTATAATATAAATAACATAATATTTCCCATAATAGAAATTGAATCATAAACAATCCATAGAAAAAGTGAGATTGTAACATAAACCCTTGCAGTTTTAGTAACCTTTGAATTAAAACATAATGAAAGTGATAAACATAGATGAATTAGTAAATCCAAATAATTTTCAGGAAAATAATTATAATGTATATTCTTGTGTAGTATATAAACCACACAAAATAAATAAAGTGGTGAATATCAAATATATCTCAATAAAGGGAAATTGGGATGAGGAAACCGTTATAATATTGGCATCTCTTAAATCAAAATCCCATGAAATATAGAAATTGATATGGATATTAAAATCCCTTGAATTTCTTGAAATTATGATAAAAACATCCAAAGATATGTTTATATAACACAGAATATAAAACAAGTTGTGAATATGTCATATGTATCACATAAATAAAACCGAGATGAGAAACTCTTATATCTTTTATAAACTTTTATTCAAAACCAATATGGAGGATAAAACTAGAAATGATATTTCAAATAAAAATATTAAATAATTAATCATGATTTAATAACAAAAATAGTCATAATATACACCATATAAATAAAAATAGGTGCATAATACTAAACGTGTATTAAAGATGGGAATCTGAGATGAAATCCTTACCTCAAGTCCCAACATGCTTTATATATTATTAAATCTCGTATATAATAAATTTATTTTTATTATACATCTATACCATATCCATATTCATTATTATCATACTATATATAATTCCTTTATAATTTCTAATCTCCCATTTAATACAAATTCTTTGTTGAAATCAATATTTATGTTTTAGTTATTCAGTTGTCCATACATGTTTCAGTTTTCTGATTTCAGTCCTCACACCTTGGTAATGGTTTCATCATCACCATAATTTTAAAAGTTCTATAATTATAATTTTACACATTAAATATAATTTTATATAAATACATTTAAATAAGTTCTAAAAAATGAATTACATCACTTCATAGAGGTGGTAGTCCCCATATACGCACTTATGATTTTTTCATTATTCAATGAATGGAAAAAAGGAAGGTAAATAATAATTTATCAATAAAGAATCATAAAATTTTAAAAATATCATATATATTCATTAAATGAATATATATAACCATCACTGAGAATAATTTAAATAAAATTAATTATATTTCTTCATGGAGATGGTAATCTGCACATACACATGAGTGATGTTTCATTTTCCATTACATGGAAAGGAGAGAGAAAATAGCCTTAACAGTAACATAAATACATTTAAGTATAGTAAATATTATGAATTAATTATGTTAATATGGTTGCATAATATTTAAATGAGGATTAAAAGCAACAAAACTTGAAAAATCACAGAAAGAGCATATAACTCTTCCATTGATAATATCCTTTGAAGAAACACCTTAAGGCTTCTTGGATCGGTATTTTGGGAAGAAAAAATATATAGGTAATGGATAAGGGTTTTGGAAAGGTATTTTTTAGATATTTTTCAATATAATGTTCTCAAGTGGTGTGGATAAGTGAGAATATGAGGTTCTCTTCTATAAGTGAGGGGAGTGACACTCTTGTAACCACCCTTTACTTTAAAATAATATAAAATCATTTTAGAGGATATAGGTGATAAATGAATATAATTTCAAAGATAAGATTATATAAGGTCTAAATAAACTCAAAAAAATCATATTTGGTCATGTTTTAGTGATAATTGTTTCCTTATATCTCAGGTTAACCCCCTTTTATCCCTTTTAACCCGTATCGTGGTGATACAATTTTTTAATCATTGGAACTATTCAATATGGATAAAACTTAAGTTGGAATTATTTCAAAATATTGATTACGTGGATTCCAAATATTCATTAAAAATTAAAGCATTCAATTATTAGAGATGGAATAAATGAATTTTAATATAATTATGAAAAATAAAACAAAAATTATTTTTTAGAAAAAATCCCCTTTTATGTATAAAAATAAATTTACACTAAAATGATTAATAGAATTGATTAAATTAGGGAAAATTGGTTTATGGATGAAATAATATTTTTTATATGTCATAAAATGCAAGCCAAATCCAAATGGATCATTGGTAATATTTATTTAAAGTAATATGAAAAAATTAATTTTTTATTTGATTAAAATATAATTTCAATTTCAAAAAGCCATGAATGGGTTTCAAAATTCAACACAATAGTTTTAAATGTTTTATCTTACTCCTTAAGAAAATATTTGTTCAATACAAAATATTTATATATTTTTATCTTATTTTTATATCATAATTCCATAATAAAAGTTATGGTACATGTAAAAGCAATATTTTTCATTATTTACCTAAAAATCAACCTTTTTAGAAATATTCCAAAAATTTACCCTAAGCAAATTTTTACATAATGGATTAAAAATTGAATTTTATTTTCTCAAATTAAAAATAGAAAATTTTGAAATATATCATTCAAATAAAACAGGTAAGATATATAATAAAAATATATATTTTTTAAAAAAAATTCTATTTAACCAAGAATTATTATACTAGTATTCCTTATCATTAATTAACCATTTAATTGTTGTTTTTAATTAATTTTATTAATTATTTATAAAATTTTCCAATAAAATTTATTTATATCATTCCTAAAATATATTAAATTTAACAAAAACTCATAATTCAACCAAATATCTCAAAACAATCTCTTTAGAATCAATTGTATTCCTTAAGTGAATCAGACACAAATTATTTTACAAATTAATTTCTTTATCAATTTATTTTAACTATATAGTAATGTATTCCACTTTTTGTAGTAGTAATGCATTATTCATTTAAGTTTTGTGTTTTATGCATCTCAATTTATTGAAAACATCAAATTTATTTTAATAAAAAACATATTTTAAAATCATGAGGTGTTTCAATAAGAATGTAACACCAAAATATTTCAGTATATTTATTTAATTTAAATAAATCAAATGTTTTCAATAGACTGCTCCGCACACATCAACGAACTAAAATGCATCCTAAAATAATATATAAATATTATATATAAAATAAAAAGATTAATAAAACCTCATGTAAATAAAATTTTTATTATTAAACAAAAATTGCATACATTTAGTGGAAAATTAATTAATATGATTTAATATTAATAACAATTTTTTATCAAATAACTTTTTTAAAATTGTTTTATATTTTATCCAAATAAATTATGTTGACCAATTTTAAAATATTATTATGCATAAAATAATATATAAACATTTTTTAAATTAGTAATTGATATGAAATAATATTAATATCACTTAAATAATTACTTTTCAATAAAAATGTTTCTTCTTTATATTTTTCAATTTAATTTAAAAAAAAATTATAATTTTTTTAATTTTAAATTAATAAAATGAACTTTATTTTTTAATTGATAATGTTAAAATTATATTAGAATGATTATTTGGTATTTTTTAAAAAATATTAATTTTTTTGGTGAATAGTAAACAATACAGTTTTTACCAATAGAGTAACTCTTACAAATTTATAATTATATAATAAATAATTAGAAGTTTATATAATATTTTAATTTATCAAGGATTAATTTAATTAAATAATTCATTTATTTAAAAATACTATGTTGGATTTATATAATGTACGTTTAACATTTTAGAAATTATGTAGTACTTTATTCCTGTAAAGAAACTCTTTTTGGATGTTTCTTTTAATTAAATATTCTCATGGTGAAAAAAGGTTTTGGATTTATTTTAAAGACAGAAAATATTATTTTTTTTATATTAGAAAAATTAATTTCATTAAAATGAACAATATTTATAATTTAAATTTAGTCATAAATTTTAAGTATAAAAATACACATTTTCTAAAAATGGTGTTAGGCACTATGTGCGGTAATATTAAAATAATTTTTTTATCACACTTAGAAATTTTATTTGAAAAAATAGATTTCATATTTGGAATAACTATTTACAAATTATATAATAAGTCCCATTTTATTTTGATTCATAAAAAGTAAATTACCTAGGTGAAAAATAGTTTCCATGGTAAAAAACAAAAAATAGTGAAATCGAAAAATTTAAGAGTAAAAAGAATTAAAAACATGTTAAAAATTTATATTTTAGGATTTATCAACCTTACCCTATCCCTTAATCAATTATTTTCCATTACCAGACAGACTTAACATTTGAATAGTGGTTAATACTTTTATATTATTAAAAAATTCCACTCCACTCCCTTATAAAAGGAACTCTTACCACCCCGCTCCTCCTCACACCCCAAGCCTGTTATATTCGACCAAAAGTTGATAAAATAACTAACAAAAAAATCTATAAACCTCATAGAGGCTATGTTAAACTAAAAATACAACTTCTTACAACCTTAAACTAATTTTTAATGGAGGTCCTCCAAGGAGTAAGGTAAAACTCTCAATTACCCCCTTTTCATTTTTTTCAATATTTCATTTTATACCTCATATAAATTTAATCTACCAATGTTATAATAATTAAATAAATATTATAATTATATATAAATTTTTTTTTCTGTTTATGGGATAACCATTTTTTATAATCCTCCCATCCATTTGAAAAATGAAAACATCGCTTGTGTTTTGTGTGAAGTACCACCTCCATAAGAGAAAAGATCCATTTTTCAGAACCAGATTACATGGATGGTTCAAAGGGGATATTTAATTAATAAATATAATAAATATAATAAATTTTTTTTTTAATATTATGAAATTATAAATCATTCTCTATATTCTTACCATTCTATAGAAATGAATGCATCGCCTGAGTGTATGTGCGGACTACCACCTCCACGAAAGTGACGTAGTATGCTATTAATATAATTTTTTTCTTGATAAAACACCCATTAAACATTATTAACCACATTAGAAACATAAAAATAATATCATTATTCTTCTGTAATAATGATATTATTCCAAAAGAATCACTTTATCAACCATTCTCACCCATAGATTATATCATGTTCTTGTTTGGGTCGGTTGAACCACATTCATGGACAATGTTATAAATAGATATAATGGATAAATATGGAGACTTAAATATTGGTTTTATTATAAATTTATGATAATGTTTTGTTATATGGTTTTGGAATGGTTATATCGATATTTAACTTATTATTAATATACCGCCTTTTTGTTTGTTAAAACAAACCAATTTAAGCTCATTCACTGAATTTGTTTACATGAATTATAAATAAAATTATTATGAAATAAAATTATAAAATAATAAATCATTATGAAAAATCTATTATAGCACCTATAATTATCCCATAATTATTAATTTTGAATCTATAAATAAGAATCTACACCACCATTACAAGACTGGTAACAAACAAACAATTGAAACTAATAACATCTAATGATGAAAATAAAATATAACTACTAATATATTTATAATTAACGTTTATAAATTAAGTTTATAAATGGTTATAATTATGAATAATGTTATTAAATAGTTGATTTTTATTTTTATTTTTTCTATACCAGAGGTTAAAGTACTTTCAATGAATTTCAAAATTATGGTAAGGGTTTATCATCTCATTTTTATTTGTTTGAGACACATGCCATATCCACCACCAATTTAATTTTATGTGATGTATATACAACCCATGTATTTATTTTTATCATTTTTCTAATTAAAATTCAATTTATTTAGAAATTCATATTTTGTTATACCTTACAAGGATTCATAATTCAAAATATAATAATGTTTTAAGGGGTTTTCTTGACTGATGTTATTTTATTGAGTCATAATGGTTAACTTTTGACTATGGTTTACAAGATTTATTTATTCTATTATATGATGGAAAAAACAATTTCCTCATTTTTATAGGTATTTAAATTTATGGATCTATTTTTTTATAAAATTTGATCATGTTATTAATAATTCCGATCATCTTCAAAAATGATCATTTTATTACATGTCTAGATTTTATCTTCCTAATAATGTTATCCTTTATATTTTGAAGCCCAAATTTGTGTTATATCATGTTTTAATTTATGAATTTTAATGTTAAATTATATTACTATTTTTATGATGTGGGTTTTTATAAATGTATTTTGTAATATTAAACAGTTTTTTATTCCATGTTTGTTTTATCATCCCCTACATATTTCCTTGAGATAGTATTTTTGTATTTTTTAATGCTCCATTATTTAAGGATTTTTTTAAAAGTATTTTTAAAAAAATTTCACTTCACATTTTAAAAAATGAACTTCTAAAGTGGCATGTAACTTCTTCATTTATGACAATGACATTTTTTCCTCAAAACACCCTTTTACAGTTTTTCTTCAATTTTCATCATTATCTCTAAAGAATATATTTAGATAGATTTTTTTTGGAATAAAACTCTTAATTTTATTATAAAATAATCATTTTGGGGGGACTTGAGTTTGTATTTCAACCAATTAAATTATTGATGTCAATTTTGTTGATACCTACTGAAAATGTTATGAAACTCATTTTATTTCCATGAGTTATTTATGATGTGATGAATTAATGTTTTGAAGTGGCACACAAATGTGTGCATTATTGATGGATGGGGTCCTATATCAACCTCAAATTAATTTGTTATAGAATTATATATCATGATATAATGATGTTAATCATGAGCATTTTTTTTGTTCACAACATAAAGTGTTCACAATTTTTTTATTCACAACCTGAAGCGTGGACAATTTTTTTGTTCACAACATGAATCATAGACAATTATTTCTTTGGAAATTTTGTTTATTCACAACATGAAACTTGGATATTTTTTTTGTTCACACTATGAAGTGTGAACAATTGCTTTCCACAACATGAAGCATATACATTTTGTTTATTCACAACATGAAGCGTAGAAATGTTTTTTCACAACATGAAGTGTAGGAATTTTATTTATTCAATACATGAATTATTGAAATTTTTTTTTTCACTACATGAAGTGTTAATTTTTTTCCCACAACAAGTAACATGGACATTTGTTTTGTTCACAACATAAAGTGTGCATGTTTTTTTTTCACAGCATGCATCATGTAAATTTTTTTTTCAAAATGTTAAAATTTTTATTTAAATATATTTGTGCCATAGTTTCTTACTATGATATGTTTTGAGGATATGAATTTTTTTATGTCACATTACTATGATTATGTTCCCCATCTCATGTATATTATCCAATAATTGTATTCCATGGTGCATTTTTGTTAATTTGAGATTATATGTCTTCTATCATGACTTATGTACAACCATTATTGTTCCATGTTCCTTTTGATAAGATATTTCTACCCTAATCATGTTTTTTGATATTATTATGATCTAACACTTTCAGGACATACTTAATGAGGTTTTTCCCTTACCAAGAATTTAAGATCACCCCATTCTTATGTTTCAATTCCATTGGTAATGAATATGCTTATAAATTATGAGAAGTCTAGATTCGATCCTAGTGTATCTCAGTTATAGTGGAATATTCACAAGCATTGTATATTATGTTACTTATATAGATAATACTCAAAGACAATAAGATTTATGCTATTAGTATATTGTTAAAATATTTGTTATATGTAATTTTTAAACACTAATATGACATGTAAAATGATGCATGTATTTTTATGTAACCTCTATTTTATCAAATCCAATGTTTAAATAATATGTTTTTATTACTACATCTAAGAGTGTGGGTTTGGGGCGCCTCAAAGAGCCCTTAAAATAGGCATTTTATACAATATTAAGAATATGGTGTTATCAATACTATAAAACAAAGTATATAAATAGTTTCAGATATATAGAATATATCTATTAAATTAAAGAATATGGACATGAAGTAGAAAAATAATGTCAAGAGAGAGTTGAAGAGTGAATGATAACATAACAAAATATGAATAATATGAGATATTAACTATAAATACCTGATAAAATTTAAATGAAAATAAATGAAACATAATTCTAAGTGTGATTGATATTTTATATTTAGTAATAAAATATAAGAGAAATTATAAAATGAGTTTTTATAGTTTTTTTGTAACATGGTTGTAAAAACAAACTTCTAAGTCACTTTTATAAACTCATTTCAATGGATTAAAAGAGGACATTGAAAAAATTTATTTTTAAAGAATTCCAAACATTTAAACCTTGAAAAAAATAAAGTTTAAAATTTTAAATGTGGAGTGAAAGATAAAAATATACATAAGAAGAATGATATCGATTTATTTATTATTTTAGAACATTAAAAATTTTTTTTAAATGAAAAATTCAAAAAATAATTGGAATGATATTTTCTTTGAAAAACCAAATAAACTTTAATAGGAAGGTTTATTAAGAATAAATTTTATAAATTTGGGAAATTACACTCATGTGGTAAACATTAAAAATGTGATTCGTTTTAGACTTTTGTAAATTAAGATGAAATGATCTGTATGAAAAATGATTAAAAGATCCATTTTAGAAACATTTGTAAATAAATTCAATGATAGTAAAAAACAATGATATTAAATATTACCAGTATATATATGTGAATTATTAAAAAAAAATATAGAATATGGGAATGAAAGAAAAATATTTCTGACCATAAATAAGAGGTAAGGTATTTCCCACATATAAAGAAATGTTTGGTTGAATAGTGATACAAAGGGAGCTGAAATATCAAGAATAATTGTAAAAACTAGAAAATAAATAGTGAATACCATATAATATAATCATAGTGGTTAATAAACCAAAATTAAAAGGTCTATTTTCAATAATAAAGGTTATATCTCAGTGGAAGTAAATTATGTTAACAATAACCCTTGTGATTTAGGTAATGTATGAATCGAAGGATAATGAATATGGAGAGATTAAATGAAAGTGAAACTCATAATAATAAAAAATTATTTATTATATAAGATATAAATATGGAATTATTTACACTCTATAAAAGTAAATTGGTGCATAATAAGAAATATTTCTCAGGTAATTAAAATTGAGACAAATAACCCTTACCTCCAGTCCCTGACTCACTTGGTGGATGCATCTAACATCATAAATAACCAAATTAACTTTATTAACTTTGTTCATTTATATTTAATTTGTTAAGGTCCATTTATTTTTCATTTGTAATTCATATATTTAATAGTTTTTTCTCATCCAACACTTGGGGTTGTTCGATCAAATCCTCCAAATATGCTTCACTATGTTGAATGTTGTCAAAGGTGTTATAAAATAGTTTTAGCATCCATATAATTATAGAGATATATTTTATTTTTCATTCCTATAGTAAAAAATTTATACAATTTATTAGACCTATTGTATGATATGTAATTTTTCTCAATAATAAAAGGTCTTTGATGATGTCAATATGTGTTAAAGGAGAAAGGATAGAGGAGGACATTCCATAAAATAGGGTGTTTTTTAGGAGAATTCCCAAAGTGGCCAAGACTGTACCATTTCAATGGGTGTGGTGGTTGAGGACTTTCCCTATACAACACAGGGAATACCAAAAAAGATCTGGAGAAGCCATAGAATGCATTGAAGACCAAGATATTCAACACGATCCGAAGGTGGTGACCACACCATGTCTCAGGACATGGTTAGAGAAAAATTTCCAAGTTTTTGTCACTATGCAGTAGATATGGGTATGTTGAGTTAAGGTTTTACCTTTATGACATGCTGGGCCCAATTTGTGTATAATTATCCCTATGGTGAGCAACGATCTTTATCATTTCTAAAAATAAAGGAAAATATCCAATAGGACATTGGGATGGGTATTTTGAAGGGTTTTTGGACTATAGATTACTTTGATTAGGATATAGTGTTTGTGAGAAATCTATAATGGAAGGTGTGTTAGTATGAGGCACAACCAATGTGGGGGAGTTGATTATATAGATGCATGAATGATTCTTTAATGATTAAATAATCACAGGGATCGATTTTAGATAGTGATTTTAGTAGATATCAGATGTGGTTTGGAGTGGTTCATAAGGTGAATTAATTGAGACCAAATTAACACTATAATGTGGAAGGAAATGGGAAATGATGAAGTTATATTGTAATTTGGTTATAGAATCATGGGTTGGTTATCAAGGAGTTATGTGTGGTCTATTTGATGACCCATAATGCAATGAAAGGTGGGCACTATTTTTGAAATTAGGATTGAGACCTATAGTAGATAAAGAAGATTAAAAGTACTTTCATCCATTTTAAAAGATATATAAGAGAGTATAATAAACCCAATATTTATAAGTGTATAATAATATATGAATATGATATTCATCTAAGTTCCCAAGTATTTGGGAATTTGATAAAGATCATAATCATTCCTAATATAGAGAAAGTTTTGAGACTAACATGTTGAGGACCATCATCAGATATTGATGATTGTGAAGAGAATATTTATATACAGATCTTTTGATCTATTTTATCATGGAGGAGGATTTTCATCTATAAGTGTAGAGATCACTAGGCGAATAGTTATTTCTATGAAAATTCATGTCTTCTAATACCCGTTATTTCATAATTTATTACATAAAGGTATGCAGAATACATTCCCATAAGATTTAGATGCCTAGTGTCTTTGAGAAATTGTTTATATAGAATAATAACATGAAGTATGGTTACAAATAAATTATTTAAAAACTCCACAACATTCCCTTAAAATTAAATTTCTCGTTGAAAACTAAAATGGATAATATGGGGGCATATATAAGAATATGGAGAGATCTAAAGACCAATAGGGGAATAATAAAAGAATCAAATAAGCTAAACTAGATTGTGTGAGTTAAGAGACACATCAAGGTAACATAAAAGGGATGGGAATTATAAAAATGAACATTTGATAATGATATTAGTTTATTACAAAAAAGACACATGGGAATGTGGAAACAACATAAAACATGACATCGTAAATATAAGTCAAGGCTAAAAACCAATATATTATAACATATTGTACTTCATATAACTTCCTATGAATCATAAATCATATCTCATGAGATAAAATCATTACCCAATACATTAGAGGTCTATATAATTCCAGGACCACTTGTCACATTCATATCATTTACATGCATAAGTGTGCCACATAGATCATAAAACATAAGGATGTATTTCATCACTTTTAATCATATGATTAAGGAGTGTGGGTTCTATACATGGAATTCCCCAATTAATGAAGTATAATTATATCTTTTTTAATCCCCTTGAGTTCAAATGAGGATGGGTATTCACTAAAAAAATGTTTGGTATGGAACATTAAAGGATAATTTTCACATCATAACAGAGGTACATAACGATTCATGGAAGGGTTTAATGAGAGAGAAAAGAGTATCTCATAATTTGGACATCATAAGCACATTAAGATAGATGTTTACAAACACATCGGAAAATGATAAATTGGAAATCAAAATCCATAATATAGATAAGGTTCTTGAATAAATAATAGAATTATAGGACCCATTACCTTGATAGGGCGTATCTAAAAGCTTATGAGGAGATTCTTAAGAGCTCGAGAACACCTTGGGAGGTCTCTAGAGTGGGAGAGGTAAAGTAACTTTATGATATAAGGGTTTTTCATGAATATGAATGGGAGTTTGGATGGGTTTTTATATAAAAATAGAGGAGAATTATTTATTAATTTATAAACATAGGTTTTGGAATCTATATGATAAATTAATACAAACCCCAAACCATCCAAGGGTTTTCCCCATGGTTTCTACAAAACTGGAGTGGGTTTTATTACTTTACAAATCTAAGAATTGAACTCATTAAAATAACACACTTGGTGATATGGAAGTGAATCATGTTTGTAAAAAATTGGTTTTAAGACCTTAAATTATTACATAGGTTTTTGAGGATTTATTAAGGGTTTATAAAATTAATAAAATAACTTCAAAAGCATATTATTCTAAGAAGGAAAAATAACTTTTTTATTTATACTCTTTATTGTATTTATTACATCACTTTTGAGCTTTTACAATGTCATAATACATACTATATATTGACACCATATTTATTTTTTACCCAAATCCTACTATCTAAAAATATTATAAAAAATTCACCATTGGCTAATTTATACATATCAATTTCAAATATAATATTTATTTTATCAAAATAATTCTTTAAATATTAACAATTATACTTTTAAATAAAAAATAACCATTTACTGAAAAATAAAAGTTTTTACGATGATAACAGTTTCCGACCCTTATAAAAATTACATTTTACTTCATAAAATTAGATTATCATCTATATTTTAAAAAATATTATTTATAATAATATTTTATTAAAAAAAATATTATTCCAAAAATTCTTGAATTCATCAGAATTAGTGTCTTGATTAAAGCTATATATTTCTCAAAAATATAATATGTGTCTCATCATATTAAAAACTAATTTTTATCAAACTCATTATTTAATCATTTATAAAGTAATAATAAAAAAGGATAAATATAACAATTATTTTATTAAAAAAAATATAAAAATTCATACTATTATGGTAAATATACATAATTGTATAAAGGCATTGAGACCGCCCCTCCCTTTTCCTCAATCCTCCCTCATCATTCCTTACCCAGTTCGAGTCCCCCCACCCAAGGCACATAGGTTATATGGAAGACACCCTCTTTGGGGATAAATATTAATACTAATTTCTTGTACTACATGGGAACTATTCACGAGGGTGGCATCATCAGAGATAACAATGGATCAGTGATGGAGGCATTTTCAGTTTTCTTGGGTCTTGGAGATTCTCTCCAAGAGGAGACCCTTGTTATGCTTTCCGGGCTCTTATTATGCAATCAGAGGAACATTATTATTAGTGATATCAAGACTAACTCACTTTATCTCTTTAATGCACTATCAAGAAAGGTTCCGGTCCCTTGGTCCATCTTCTATGCTATCATACACTGTAAGAGACTGATAAATGATCATATGTCTATTCTTCATGCCTAGATGGAGGATAATGTTGTTGAAGATTTCCTTGCTTCTATAGCATCTCAACATGATTAGTCTCTTATTTTTACTAACCCAGATCCTTTACTCCGGAGGGGAGTCACTTTGTTCGAGTTGATGCCCTCGACCTTCACTACTTTAGATCCCCCTAAATGTATACTTGTAAGTTTTTAGCTTCTATTTTCTTCCCTCTTTTCTCTATAAATAAAAATACAAAACTTTGGTGGTGGTGGTAGTGGAGGGTCAATATACAAAACCCCATAGTTACACCAATATATGCCTTAAGGGTAAAGTGTGTGATGGTGACACTTTATTGGGATAGTTTGGAAAAAATGGCTTAGGCCAAGATCTTGATAATCTCTAACTTCTCCAATAAATGGTTTCATTAATTGTTATGTTTTTGAATATTAGATTGGACTTGGTCAATGGAAAATCCCTGTAAATAAATCTCCCCTAGAAGCTCCAATAAATTTTCTTTATAGGGTACAATCCTACTAATCGAGGAAATTTCTTATTTTTTATTTGTCAATTGGATTATATCACAAACTTTAATATATACTAATAATAATGATCACTGTATAATGGGTATATTATGAATGGTTAATATGATTAATATTATTTTAAATATATTATTCTATATTTTATAATGGTATAAAATATCCAAAGTAGTTCAAGTGTTTTCAATAACTACATTACTTAATAAGTAATTTATTAATATAAAATAGAATTTAATTAACAAAAATTTGGGTCATTAAATTCTTCCCCCATTAAAAATTTCACCATTGAAATTTTATTTCATACACTAAAGCAGATAAGGGTACTTCTACTTATTATTCTCTTCTAGTTCCCAAGTTTCCTCTTCTAACTTGTGGTTTCACCACACCGATTTACGAGATGAGTTGTCAAATATGGTAGAACTATGTCTCTATAATATAGGATCTTTATTAACCTATATTTATATGAAAGGTCATTAGACAAGGGTATTTCCTCTAGATTTAGAAAATATGAGGGGTTTGGTATGTACTTCCTTAAGTGGGATATATAGAAAACATCATGTACTTTAGATATGTTAGGTGAGAGTGAAATTCGATAGGTTAAAACTCTATTGAGGTCAAGGATCTGAAATGGTATGATGTATCTAGGACTGATATTTCCTTTACAACCAATCCTCTTGAAAATCTTCCATGGTGACATATGAAGGAACACTTTATCTCTGACCTCAAACTCTAGGTCACATAGATGATTATATGCATAGATTTTATTTCAAATTTGCGAGGATTTAATAAGATATTTAATGGGTTAAACATTATATATCATATCTTAGACAAGATCAGATCCCATCATCTTCCATTGTAATTTTTCATCCTAATATGTTGGATTCTAACACCTCTTCCTATACAAAGCCTTATATGGTTCCATTTAAATGTTAGAATGGAATCTATTGTTATATGATAACTCCACTATGGGTGAGTCCTAATCCCAACATCCTATAAAATATATTGAATAAGATATCAACATATCCCAAAAAATTTGAATGGTTCTATTATATTTACCATCCTTCTAATGTTAATAAAAATTAATAAAATTCAGCTCTTTATCCAAGGCTTGCTAAAGGATTATCTAGAACCTTGAGGTAAACCTTGGATCTCAATCACATAAAATAGAGAGTGGCACTTCGTGCAGTCTTACCACTTATCTTATGCAAATCTTGTAAATTTGGTCAATAGAGAAATTTTACTTGATAGCAATGAAATGTGCTTACTTTTTAAGGCCATCAAATACCACAAATATGGAATTATTTCCTTTAGATGTCTTGGGGAGTCTTATGACAAAATCAATGGTTATGTTTTCCCATTTCCATATAGGTATGAGAAATAGTTTTATCATAACCTTAAAATTCTATCATTAATCCTTCAATTATTGGAATACCAAGAATTAAGATAAAAATTATATAACCTACCTATTTATTTTATCCCACCAGAGGTTTTTCTTCATATCCCTACAAATCTTAGTGCTTATTGGATTAGTAGAGAATGTTGAGCTATGAACATAATCCAAAACTTCCCTCTTCAGTTTTGGTTATTATGGGACATATATCTGGGTTCCAATCATATAAATCAATATTTAGAAATGACAAACTCCATAATATCCCCTATCTCTTTCTGTAGTTCGACATCATCTTTCCAGGCCTCCTTGATCCTCTCAATAATGGAGGTTGATAAGTTATATGAGAAAGGAAGGATACAAATCATTTTATTACTCCCATGTCTATCATTTGCGAGTCTAATAAGATTGGATCCCTTGAAATCCTCATCATGGATAGGGAACTTTTATACTTAGAGAATCTACCACATTGTTTGCCTTCCCATAATGGTAATGGATTGAACAATCGTAATCCTTAATCAACTCTAACCACCTTCTCTACTTCACAATGATCTCCATTTTTGTGAATATATAATTGATGCTTTTATAATCCATATATATCTCACACTTATCCTTGTATAGATAATGTCTCCAAATCATCAATGTTAAGATCATGAAATCCAATTCTAGATCATACATTGGGTAGTTCTTCTCATGGATATTTAATTGGTGGGAGGTATGGGCTATCACTTTTTCATCTTTCTTGTGTACACAACCCAATCCATTTCTATACGCATCAACTTAGATAAAAAATTATTCCCCAATGGTGCATAATGTGTCCACATGTATAATTAATATCCTCTTATTTAACTTTTTAATCCATTATTCACATTCATCAGTCTAGAAAAACACACCCCATTTTGTGTTAGCTTGATTAGTGGGACTCAAAATCATGATAAGTTTCTCAAAAATTGAAGATAGTACACAACTAATCCAATGAAGATATAGATCTCCATAATAAAAGTTGTTATGGGATATCCTCCAATTGTATCTATTTTTTAAGGATCCACAAATATCCACTTTCTAATGATAACATAGATAATGAATGTTACTTACACCGTACAGAACTCACATTTATTATACTTTTCATATAAATATTTCCTTTTCAAGGTATTTAGTACATCATTGAAATTATCCTCATGTTACTCCTTGATTTTGGAGTAGATAAGAATATAATCTATAAATAATATGAAAAAAAATTCATGGTAATCCCTAAAGACTATTAATCAATTCTATAAAGATTGATAGAGTATTATAGAGTCCAAATTGAATCACTATTAACTTGTTGTTCCTCTACCTTGTATAAAAAATAACATTAGGTAAATACACCTTATTTATGTTTACATGATAATATCCTGACCAAAGATACACCTTAGAGAAGTATTGGGCTCAGTGTAGAAAATTTAAAAATTCATCAATCCATAGTAGATGATACATTTTATCTATCATGAACTTTTTCATCTCAGGATAAACAATGTAGAGGAGCATCAAACCATCCTTATTATTAATTAAAAGGACCAATTCACCCTGCTATGAAGAACATGGGCGTATAAATCTTTTATCTAGTTTCTATTGTAGTTTATTCCTAAGCTCTTCAAGATCAAGAGTGTCCATTCTATATAGAGCCTTTGATATTGGAAAACCCTCAGGTATAATTTCAATTTAGAACCCAAGATCTCAACTAGGAGGAAGACATGGAAATTCTTCAGGAAATACAACAATGAATCCCTTTACATTGGTATTTTCATCGATAATAATATTTTACTTAGTCTCAATCATTTAATCTAGATGCACTTGTTCATAAGGAAATATATCATTTCTTGAGATAATGATAACAAAGAAGATTGATCCTCATCCTTCAAGTTATATAAAATCAATGGATGATTTTTGATACAGAGTTTGAATTCCTTCTCTAGGAAATTTATATTGGCTATATACAAGGAAAGACAATACTGAAGGTTCCAGGCACAGAAGATGCTCATGGGTGGATGTTCCCACTTGGATTTTTTTCATTAGAAATGATCAATCCGGGATGAATACGACGATAAACACCAGTCTCCACGGATCGAATCACAGAAATAGACAAAGAAGAAGGATGGTCCTGAAACCAAAAACGAGGACCGTCACAGGTTGATTATAATTAATTTAATTAATTAATAAGAAGTAACTTATTGGATGTTATTTCTCTGTTGATTTTCTTGATCATGTTCTGATGTGATTCATCGTTGCGTCGCAAAAGCCAATGGTAGAATTCCTCTAGCAGTGATCCACACATGCACCACGTATCTCTGGACGTCACCAAAGGAATCTCCAGGTGCTAGCATGGAGAAGCCTTTGCTTGCGTTGTCCACCTTAGATTGTCTTGATCTGATGGAGGTGGATCTCTCTTGGTCTTGAGAGTGTTCTTGGAGGACATAGTTCTTTCGGTCTTGAGAGAATTCTCCAGAATTGTTGTGCACAACGATTCTCTTAGGAAAGGAGTTGAGGTTGTGAGGATATTTATAATCAGGTTTGAGGTTGTAAAGTTATGACAATAAATAAATGCGTTAAGTGTTTTATTTATTTCATTAACTACCTTTTGAAAACCCCATGTCGAGTCATTAATTCCATGAAATTCTCCCACACTGATTATAATAAATATCATTTAATAAAATGATATTATTTCCTCAAAATCCCGACTGGAAAAACTACACAGCGTGTAATCATAAATACACAACAAGTACTTTTTTCGTTGAAAACTACACGGTGTGTACATTCAATGTACACAACATGTATATCTTGTTTTTATTTATTCATTTGCTTTCCAAAATGAAAACTCTAAGGCGTGTAAATTCAATAATACACGGCGTGTACTTGTTTTCAAAATAAAAACAACACGACGTCTAATCATTAATACATGGTGTGTACTTGTTTTCATTTTATTCTTCCTACAAAATTAAAATGATTTAAGATTCCTTGAATAATTATTAAACCACGTATAGGAATAATCTTTATTCTACTTGAAATACCTGAATACACTTAGTGTGTGACCCTCTAGGCCTGTTTCTCGTTGGCATTAGGCGGGCTTTCTAAAGTCCAAGATTACTGTCTAGAAATGGGTCAAGGAACCCAAGAGAAATAATTTTATGGCACATTGACGTGTCACCTCATACGAATGCTTACTATGTAGTTTAATCCCTTTGTCTCAATATCTCATCAAGCAGGTTTCATGGAAGTTTCATAAACCTATATGCCTGATATGTCATTCTTTGACTTCTAGAAATAAACTCATCATGTCACCATGGATATGTAATTTGTTTGACAGTTCTATTTCAATCAAAAGGGCTCAAGATATCTGCTTCCATAAATATGGAAGGGAAAAATCGTTCCTTGAATTATCCATTAACAACATGTCATTCGTGACGCACCCAACATACCCTACTTCCCGCCAACTGTCTTCATGATGATTTTCGTCAGCAAATCTAAGTGTGCGAGTCCTGACATGAGTTAATGATAATATTCCAGTTTGAGGACCATTACACACACTCATAGATCGTAATGTCTGATGACACCAAGACATGCAGAATTACTACTAGAGGGTCTGTTCTCATAATCTCCCATCTTGAAGATTACCAACTGAAAACTCCATTAGAGAGAGTCTCGTATTCTTACAAGTACTTTCACATGACGGTCTTTATACTATGTGTCCTATCATAGTATGTCATCCAATCGTAGAACTTTATTTAAGAATATAGTTATAGCATTTCAAGGTTCTCATCATAGTGGGGATATGCCATGACCTTATCAATGAAAAAAATATTTCCTGACATTATTATATTATAGTCATGCAGAACAATGAACAATATATAATAAGTGTACATTCATGTAATCAAAGTACAAATTAGTTGGTTCTCAGGATACCAACCCTTACAAACTCCCACTTGGACCAAAGCCAACTGCCTACGACTTTTAGTTCGCTAGAACTCACATGATGATCATGTTTCTGTTGAGTCAAGGATTTAGTCAAGGGGTCCACCACGTTGTATTCCATGGAAATTCTGCTCACTGAAACTTCACCTCTCTGAGAAAAATCCCTTAAGAGATGATACTTCTGAAGTATGTGTTTTGTCTGCTGATGTGACCTTAGCTCTTTTGCAACTTCCACCGCTGTAGTATTATCACAATAGAGTGTGATATGATATTTACTATTAGGTACTACATCCAGCTCTTGGATGAAGCTTCACATCCATAATGCTTCTTTAGCTGCCTCAGAAGCTGTGATATACTCGGACTCTGCTGTAGAATCTGCGACCACACCTTGCTTTGAGCTCTTCCAGCTCACTGCACCTCCATTCAAACTGAAGATGTATCCAGTCTGCGACTTCATGTCATCTTGATCAGTCTGGAGACTAGAATCTACATGTCCTCTGATGACTAGTTCCTCATCTCCTCTATAAACCAGGAACATATCCTTAGTATGCCTCAGATACTTAAGGATAGTCATGACTGCCATACAATGGCGGTCTCCTGGATCAGCTTGATATCTGCCTATCACACTTAATGCATAAGGACATTTTATTTAACAATAAGTCTTCAATATCTCTTAAAAAATTATTCACCCATGAAACCTAACCATAAATTCCATACATAATACACTTTATCATAACATTGTGAAATGAAAACATAAGAAGGTTGAGATCAAATGCGTAGTGAGGAGAAACGTACAAAAATAGTTATCTTGGAATAAAAATGGGATGAATAACATAGGAAGAATAATTAATTATAAATGTTTTTCATATAAATGATAATATGAGCATGTGATACATCCATATATAACACAAAAATGTAAATAATTAGTTGGAAACAAATAAATCATTTAATAGAGATGGAGTGAATAATGCCAAACATTATAAACATACAGTTAAGGACTAATGCCAAGACGTCATACATAACCAGGTAAGATTTACATGAAACAACCAAGATAGATTGTCTCATGAGATATACCAATTCATTAACCGGATATATAATTCTAGGCCCCATCTATCACTAATTAAGTTTAATGCATTAATCATATGGAGTAATAAATAAAAAATATAATATATAACCAAAATACCATTATAATAAATAAACATATTTATTTAAATAATAAGTATAGGGAATGATAATATTTCCTCAGTTAATAAATGGAATTACTTTCATGGTAAGTGAGAATCCCCAAGACTCGTACACTTATATACGATGGTAAAAACTTATTATTCACATACTCTCTTCTATACTGACTGAATCGACCCAAATTTAACCATCTGAAAATAAAATATCAATAAATAACATTGAGTCACATATATACCCTAGAAATTTTTAGGATTATATCTTTAAAGAATTAGTGATAACAATTACTTAGTAAAACCCATGTCTTTTCCATTAAAAGGAATGTTTTCCATTGTACCCAACTTTTATTCTTCTATAATAATTCTTTAACATCACCCAAAAAATTCCCCACACGTGATACCCTACTAGAAATATCTTACATAATATTATTCTTCATAACATGAGTAAATGGAAAAATATAAATGATGAACTAAAAAACTCAATAGGGGAAAACAACCATTATCCATTGAAGATCATAAGTGATCATAAGATAATCATAAGGGCATGATAACATGATCATAAATTTTTAAAACATACCCAACTGTTTCATGGATTTGCGGAATCAGATGATTGAGAAGGTATGGCTTTGGCCATCGGTACCATGCCCGTGCTTTGGCACAGGTGTTCTTGTCATCCTGTGATGAGACTTTGGAATCTGGATTTTATGGTAGTTTGTTGTTGGGAGGAGCTTCTCTTTTGCAGTGAGCATTATTTTTTATCTTGAGTTTTGGTCTATTAGAGACTGTTTTTTTGTGATTAAGTCTTGATGTCATGGGTTCTCACTTCCCCTTTAAAGTGTTTGGAAAATAAAAAAGTAATTTTCAGTCAGTCAAAATATACCATAAATCACAAGTCATGGAACAAGGATTTTTCATAAAAAAATAAATGAGTAATAAGAGATAAAAACCATCAATAATAAATCATGATGCATGAGAGTATATCAGAATCATAGTATATAAGTTTTCATAATAAAATTGTGGCACAAATATAATAATAGAAATAATATTTCAAGGATTATCAATATTAAGTTCATGAAATTATAGGATTGGGATAACCACCCATGTACATTCATGGGATTGGGAAAATATCACGTGTACCCTCTTAGGCTTAGGTTAATCACTTGTGTACCATATTGTTCTTTGTAAAACCTCATGATTACCCTATTGGTCTTGGAAAAACCTCCCATATGCCCTCTTGGGCTAGGGTTAATCACCGGTGTAATCTTTGAGCTCATGAGATATAAAACATTTCCTAATGCATTGGAGGGATATAATTGACCCACCCTTTACATAATAATAAATCATTCATATATATTCCACAATAACATAATGGAATTCATCATATATTCATGGTTTAATTAACCCATGAGAAAGAAATGGGTTTCGTATAACTACATTATAACATCATAATCATATTCCATCCAAATATTGTAAGTGAATGGTTTCATTATATCATATCCACAGTGAATCATCTCAATAATTTAAGGATGTTTACATAGATGAAAAATACATTTATAAAACCATTAGAAATATTCTTTGAAAAACTAGAAGAAATATCCTTATTTTTTTATAAATTTTAAAAAATAAAAAATCATAAATGAATGAGAATAATAATTTTTTGTAAAAATGATGTAAATTTGTATAAAAATATGGATAATGAATAATGGTCACAATGGAAGGAAAATATGGTTGATCCATAATCGTTAAAAACATTCCTTTTCCTACTTTTGTATAAAGTAAAAAATGAGTCGTATAAAAAATGTTTGAAAATATTACTTTTAATCATTTGAAAATAAAGTCAAAGGTAATATAAAAATACCTTTATAAATCATTTAAAATTAGATAAGAACTTTTATAAAAAAATCTTGAAGAACATGGATATAGAAGAGAAATATTCCCTGCCAAAACTGAGAAAAATGACTTTTTTTAATATTTATTCAGTATTTTGGAGTTCCAAAAGGGAGAAAATGGAAAGAATACTTTAAAAATAAATAAAGAACTATATTATAATAAAATATATGGGATTTATAATATAAATAACATAATATTTCCCATAATAGAAATTGAAACATAAACAATCCAGAGAAAAAGTGAGATTGTAACATAAACCCTTGCAGTTTTAGTAACCTTTGAATTAAAACATAATGAAAGTGATAAACATAGATGAATTAGTAAATCCAAATAATTTTCAGGAAAATAATTATAAAGTATATTCTTGTGTAGTATATAAACCACACAAAATAAATAAAGTGGTGAATATCAAATATATCTCAATAAAGGGAAATTGGGATGAGGAAACCGTTATAATATTGGCATCTCTTAAATCAAAATCCCATGAAATATAGAAATTGATATGGATATTAAAATCCCTTTAATTTCTTGAAATTATGATAAAAACATCCAAATATATGTTTATATAACACAGAATATAAAACAAGTTGTGAATATAGCATATGTATCACAAAAATAAAAGCGAGATGAGAAACCCTTATATCTTTTATAAACTTTTATTCAAAACCAATATGGAGGATAAACCTAGAAATGATATTTCAAATAAAATTATTAAATAATTAATCATTATTTAATAACAAAAATAGTCATAATATACACCATATAAATAAAAATAGGTGCATAATACTAAACGTGTATTAAAGATGGGAATCTGAGATGAAATCCATACCTCAAGTCCCAACATGCTTTATATATTATTCAATCTCGTATATAATAAATTTATTTTTATTATACATCTATACCATATCCATATTCATTATTATCATACTATATATAATTCCTTTATAATTTCTAATCTCCCATTTAATACAAATTCTTTGTTGAAATCAATATTTATGTTTTAGTTATTCAGTTTTCCATACATGTTTCAGTTTTCCGATTTCAGTCCTCACACCTTGGTAATGGTTTCATCATCACCATAATTTTAAAAGTTCTATAATTATAATTTTACACATTAAATATAATTTTATATAAATACATTTAAATAAGTTCTAAAAAATGAATTACATCATTTCATAGAGGTGGTAGTCCCCATATACGCACTTATGATTTTTTCATTATTCAATGAATGGAAAAAAGGAAGGTAAATAATAATTTATCAATACAGAATCATAAAATTTTAAAAATATCATATATATTCATTAAATGAGTATATATAACCATCACTGAGAATAATTTAAATAAAATTAATTATATTTCTTCATGGAGGTGGTAATCTGCACATACACATGAGTGATGTTTCATTTTCCATTACATGGAAAGGAGAGAGAAAATAGCCTTAACAGTAACATAAATACATTTAAGTATAGTAAATATTATGAATTAATTATGTTAATATGGTTACATAATATTTAAATGAGGATTAAAAGCAACGAAACTTGAAAAATCAAAGAAAGAGCATATAACTCTTCCATGGATAATATCCTTTAAAGAAACACCTTAAGGCTTCTTGGATCGGTATTTTGGGAAGAAAAAATCTATAGGTAATGGATAAGGGTTTTGGAAAGGTATTTTTTAGATATTTTTCAATATAATGTTCTCAAGTGGTGTGGATAAGTAAGAATATGAGGTTCTCTTCTATAAGTGAGGGGAGTGACACTCTTGTAACCACCCGTTACTTTAAAATAATATAAAATCATTTCAGAGGATATAGGTGATAAATGAATATAATTTCAAAGATAAGATTATATAAGGTCTAAATAAACTCAAAAAAGTCATATTTGGTCATGTTTTAGTGATAATTGTGTCCTTATATCTCAGGTTAACCCCCTTTTATCCCTTTTAACTCGTATCGTGGTGATACAATTTTTTAATCATTGGAACTATTCAATATGGATAAAACTTAAGTTGGAATTATTTCAAAATATTGATTACGTGGATTACAAATATTCATTAAAAATTAAAGCATTCAATTATTAGAGATGGAATAAATCAATTTTAATATAATTATTAAAAATAAAACAAAAATTATTTTTTAGAAAAAATCCCCTTTTATGTATAAAAATAAATTTACACTAAAATGATTAATAGAATTGATTAAATTAGGGAAAATTGGTTTATGGATGAAATAATATTTTTTATATGTCATAAAATGCAAGCCAAATCCAAATGGATCATTGGTAATATTTATTTAAAGTAATATGAAAAAATTAATTTTTTATTTGATTAAAATATAATTTCAATTTCAAAAAGCCACGAATGGGTTTTAAAATTCAACACAATAGTTTTAAATGTTTTATCTTACTCCTTAAGAAAATATTTGGTCAATACAAAAGTTTTATATATTTTTATCTTATTTTTATATCATAATTCCATAATAAAAGTTATGGTACATGTAAAAGCAATATTTTTCATTATTTACCTAAAAATCAACCTTTTTAGAAATATTCCAAAAATTTACCCTAAGAAAATTTTTAAATAATGGATTAAAAATTGAATTTTATTTTCTCAAATTAAAAATAGAAAATTTTGAAATATATCATTCAAATAAAACAGGTAAGATATATAATAAAAATATATTTTTTTTTAAAAAAATTCTATTTAACCAAGAATTATTATACTAGTATTCCTTATCATTAATTAACCATTTAATTGTTGTTTTTAATTAATTTTATTAATTATTTATAAAAGTTTCCAATAAAATTTATTTATATCATTCCTAAAAAATATTAAATTTAACAAAAACTCATAATTCAACCAAATATCTCAAAAGAATCTCTTTAGAATCAATTGTATTCCTTAAGTGAATCAGACACAAATTATTTTACAAATTAATTTCTTTATCAATTTATTTTAACTATATAGTAATGTATTCCACTTTTTGTAGTAGTAATGAATTATTCATTTAAGTTTTGTGTTTCATGCATCTCAATTTATTGAAAACATCAAATTTATTTTAATAAAAAACATATTTTAAAATCATGAGGTGTTTCAATAAGAATGTAACACCAAAATATTTCAGTATATTTATTTAATTTAAATAAATCAAATGTTTTCAATAGACTGCTTCGCACACATCAATGAACTAAAATGCATCCTAAAATAATATATTAATATTATATATAAAATAAAAAGATTAATAAAACCTCATGTAAATAAAAAATTTTTTATTAAACAAAAATTACATACATTTAGTGGAAAATTAATTAATATGATTTAATATTAATAACAATTTTTTATCAAATAACTTTTTTAAAATTGTTTTATATTTTATCCAAATAAATTAAGTTGACCAATTTTAAAATTTTACTATACATAAAATAATATATTAACATTTTTTAAATTAGTAATTGATATGAAATAATATTAATATCACTTAAATAATTACTTTTCAATAAAAATGTTTCTTCTTTATATTTTTCAATTTAATTTAAAAAAAATTTATAATTTTTTTAATTTTAAATTAATAAAATGAACTTTATTTTTTAATTGATAATGTTAAAATTATATTAGAATGATTATTTGGTATTTTTTAAAAAATATTAATTTTTTTGGTGAATAGTAAACAATACAGTTTTTACTAATAGAGTAACTCTTAAAAATTTATAATTATATAATAAATAATTAGAAGTTTATATAATATTTTAATTTATCAAGGATTAATTTAATTAAATAAGTCATTTATTTAAAAATACTATGTTGGATTTATATAATGTACGTTTAACATTTTAGAAATTATGTAGTACTTTATTCGTGTAAAGAAACTCTTTTTGGATGTTTCTTTTAATTAAATATTCTCATGGTGGAAAAAGGTTTTGGATTTATTTTAAAGACAGAAAATATTATTTTTTTATATTAGAAAAATTAATTTCATTAAAATGAACAATATTTATAATTTAAATTTAGTCATAAATTTTAAGTATAAAAATACACATTTTCTAAAAATGGTGTTAGGCACTATGTGCGGTAATATTAAAATAATTTTTTATCACACTTAGAAATTTTATTTGAAAAAATAGATTTCATATTTGGAATAACTATTTACAAATTATATAATAAGTCCCATTTTATTTTGATGCATAAAAAGTAAATTACCTAGGTGAAAAATAGTTTCCATGGTAAAAAACCAAAAATAGTGAAATCGAAAAATATAAGAGTAAAAAGAATTAAAAACATGTTAAAAATTTATATTTTAGGATTTATCAACCTTACCCTATCCCTTAATCAATTATTTTCCATTACCAGACAGACTTAACCTTTGAATAGTGGTTAATACTTTTATATTATTAAAAAATGCCACTCCACTCCCTTATAAAAGGAACTCTTACCACCCCGCTCCTCCTCACACCCCAAGCCTGTTATATTCGACCAAAAGTTGATAAAATAACTAACAAAAAAATCTATAAACCTCATAGAGGCTATGTTTAACTAAAAATACAACTTCTTACAACCTTAGACCAATTTTTAATGGAGGTCCTCCAAGGAGTAAGGTAAAACTCTCAATTGCCCTCTTTTCATTTCTTTTCAATATTTCATTTTATACCTCATATAAATTTAATCTACCAATGTTATAATAATTAAATAAATATTATAATTATATATAAATTTTTTTCTGTTTATGGGATAACCATTTTTTATAATCCTCCCATCCATTTGAAAAATGAAAACGTCGCTTGTGTTTTGTGTGAAGTACCACCTCCATAAGAGAAAAGATCCATTTTTCAGAACCAGATTACATGGATGGTTCAAAGGGGATATTTAATTAATAAATATAATAAATATAATAAATATAATTTTTTTAATATTATAAAATTATAAATCATTCTCTATATTCTTACCATTCTATAGAAATGAATGCATCGCCTGAGTGTATGTGCGGACTACCACCTCCACGAAAGTGACGTAGTATGCTATTAATATGATTTTTTTCTTGATAAAACTCCCATTAAACATTATTAACTACATTAGAAACATAAAAATAATATCATTATTCTTCTATAATAATTATATTATTCCAAAACAATCACTTTATCAACCATTCTCACCCATAGATTATATCATGTTCTTGTTTGGGTCGGTTGAACCACATTCATGGACAATGTTATAAATAGAGATAAGGGATAAATATGGATACTTAAATATTAGTTTTATTATAAATTTATGATAATGTTTTTTTATATGGTTTTGGAATGGTTATATCGATATTTAACTTATTATTAATATATCGCCTTTTTGTTTGTTAAAACATACCAATTTAATCTCATTCACTGAATTTGTTTACATGAATTATAAATAAAATTATTATGAAATAAAATTATAAAATAATAAATCATTATGAAAAATCTATTATAGAACCTATAATTATCCCATAATTATTAATTTTGAATCTATAAATAAGAATCTACACCACCATTACAAGACTAGTAACAAACAAACAATTGAAACTAATAACATCTAATGATGAAAATAAAATATAACTACTAATATATTTATAATTAACGGTTATAAATTAAGTTTATAAATGGTTATAATTATTAATAATGTTATTAAATAGTTGATTTTTATTTTTATTTTTTCTATACCAGAGGTTAAAGTACTTTCAATGAATTTCAAAATTATGGTAAGGGTTTATCATCTCATTTTTATTTGTTTGAGACACATGCCATATCCACCACCAATTTAATTTTATGTGATGTATATACAACCCATGTATTTAATTTTTATCATTTTTCTAATTAAAATTCAATTTATTTAGAAATTCATATTTTGTTATACCTTACAAGGATTTATAATTCAAAATATAATAAAGTTTTAAGGGGTTTTCTTGACTAATGTTATTTTATTGAGTCATAATGGTTAACTTTTGACTATGGTTTACAAGATTTATTTATTCTATTATATGATGGAAAAAAACAATTTCCTCATTTTTATAGGTATTTAAATTTATGGATCTATTTTTTTATAAAATTTGATCATGTTATTAATAATTCCGATCATCTTCAAAAATGATCATTTTATTACATGTCTAGATTTTATCTTCCTAATAATGTTATCCTTTATATTTTGAAACCCAAATTTGTGTTATATCATGTTTTATTTTATGAATTTTAATGTTAAATTATATTACTATTTTTATGATGTGGGTTTTTATAAATGTATTTTGTAATATTAAACAGGTTTTTATTCCATGTTTGTTTTATCATCCACTACATATTTCCTTGAGATAGTATTTATGTATTTTGTAATGCTCCATTATTTAAGGATATTTTTAAAAGTATTTTTAAAAAATTTTCACTTCACATTTTAAAAAATGAACTTCTAAAGTGGCATGTAACTTCTTCATTTATGACAATGACATTTTTTCCTCAAAACACCCTTTTACAGTTTTGATTCAATTTTCATCATTATCTCTAAAGAATATATTTAGATAGATTTTTTTGGAATAAAACTCCTAATTTTATTATAAAATAATCATTTTGGGGGGACTTGAGTTTGTATTTCAACCAATTAAATTATTGATGTCAATTTTGGTGATACCTACTGAAAATGTTATGAAACTCAAATTTATTTCCATGAGTTCTTTATGGTGTGATGAATTAATGTTTTGAAGTGGCACACAAATGTGTGCATTATTGATGGATGGGGTCCTATATCAACCTCAAATTAATTTGTTATAGAATTATATATCATGATATAATGATGTTAATCACGAGCATTTTTTTTGTTCACAACATAAAGTGTTCACAATTTTTTTATTCACAACCTGAAGCGTGGACAATTTTTTTGTTAACAACATGAATCGTAGACAATTATTTCTTTGGAAATTTTGTTTATTCACAACATGAAACTTGGATATTTTTTTTGTTCACACTATGAAGTGTGAACAATTGCTTTCCACAACATGAAGCATATACATTTTTTTTATTCACAACATGAAGCATAGAAATGTTTTTTCACAACATGAAGTGTAGGAATTTTATTTATTCAATACATGAATTATTGAAAATTTGTTTTTTCACTACATGAAGTGTTAATTTTTTTCCCACAACAAGAAACATGGACATTTGTTTTGTTCACAACATAAAGTGTGCATGTTTTGTTTCTTTACAGCATGCATCATGTAAATTTTTTTGTTCAAAATGTTAAAATTTTTATTTAAATATATTTGTTCCATAGTTTCTTACTATGATATGTTTTGAGGATATGAATTTTTTTTATGTCACATTCCTATGATTATGTTCCCCATCTCATGTATATTATCCAATAATTGTATTCCATGGTGCATTTTTGTTAATTTGAGATTATATGTCCTCTATCATGACTTATGTACAACCATTATTGTTCCATGTTCCTTTTGATAAGATATTTCTACCCTAATCATGTTTTTTGATATTATTATGATCTAACACTTTCAGGACATACTTAATGGGGTTTTTCCCTTACCAAGAATTTAATATCACCCCATTCTTATGTTTCAATTCCATTGGTAATGAATATGCTTATAAATTATGAGAAGTCTAGATTTGATCCTAGTGTTTCTCAGTTATAGTGGAATATTCACAAGCATTGTATATTATGTTACTTATATAGATAATACTCAAAGACAATAAGATTTATGCTATTAGTATATTGTTAAAATATTTGTTATATGTAATTTTTAAACACTAATATGACATGTAAAATGATGCATGTATTTTTATGTCACCTCTATTTTATCAAATCCAATGTTTAAATAATATGTTTTTATTACTACATCTAAGAGTGTGGGTTTGGGGCACCTCAAAGAGCCCTCAAAATAGGCATTTTATACAATATTAAGAATATGGGGTTATCGATACTATAAAACAAAGTATATAAATAGTTTCAGATATATAGAATATATCTATTAAATTAAAGAATATGGACATGAAGTAGAAAAATAATGTCAAGAGAGAGTTGAAGAGTGAATGAGAACATAAAAAATTATGAATAATATGAGATATTAACTATAAATACCTGATAAAATTTAAATAGAAATAAATGAAACATAATTCTAAGTGTGATTGATATTTTATATTTAGTAATAAAATATAAGAGAAATTATAAAATGAATTTTTATAATTTTTTTGTAACATGGTTGTAAAAACAAACTTCTAAGTCACTTTTATAAACTCATTTCAATGGATTAAAAGAGGACATTGAAAAAATTTAATTTTAAAGAATTCAAAACATTTAAACCTTGAAAAAGATAAAGTTTAAAATTTTAAATGTGGAGTGAAAGATAAAAATATACATAAGAAGAATGATATCGATTTATTTATTCTTTTAGAACATTAAAATTTATTTTTAAAATGAAAAATTCAAAAAATAATTGGAATTATATTTTCTTTGAAAAACCAAATAAACTTTAATAGGAAGGTTTATTAAGAATAAATTTTATAAATTTGGGAAATTACACTCATGTGGTAAACATTAAAAATGTGATTCATTTTAGACTTTTGTAAATTAAGATGAAATGATCTGTATGAAAAATGATTAAAAGATCCATTTTAGAAACATTTGTAAATAAATTCAATGATAGTAAAAAACAATGATATTAAATATTTTCAGTATATATATGTGAATTATTAAAAAAAATATAGAATATGGGCATGAAAGAAAAATATTTCTGACCATAAATAAGAGGTAAGGTATTTCCCACATATAAAGAAATGTTTGGTTGAATAGTGATACAAAGGGAGCTGAAATATCAAGAATAATTGTAAAAACTAGAAAATAAATAGTGAATACCATAAAATATAATCATAGTGGTTAATAAACCAAAATTAAAAGGTCTATTTTCAATAATAAAGTTTATATCTCAATGGATGTAAATTAAGTTAACAATAACCCTTGTGATTTAGGTAATGTATGAATCGAAGGATAATGAATATGGAGAGATTAAATGAAAGTGAAACTCATAATAATAAAAAATTATTTATTATATAAGATATAAATATGGAATTATTTAGACTATATAAAAGTAAATTGGTGCATAATAAGAAATATTTCTCAAGTAATTAAAATTGAGACAAATAACCCTTACCTCCAGTCCCTGACCCACTTGGTGGATGCATCTAACATCATAAATAACCAAATTAACTTTATTAACTTTGTTCATTTATATTTAATTTGTTAAGGTCCATTTATTTTCATATGTAATTCATATATTTAATAGTTTTTTTCTCATCCAACACTTGGGGTTTTTCGATCAAATCCTCCAAATATGCTTCACTATGTTGAATGTTGTCAAAGGTGTTATAAAATAGTTTTAGCATCCATATAATTATAGAGATATATTTTATTTTTCTTTCCTATAGTAAAAAATTTATACAATTTATTAGACCTATTTTATGATATGTAATTTTTCTCAATAATAAAAGGTCTTTGATGATGTCAATATGTGTTAAAGGAGAAAGGATAGAGGAGGACATTCCATAAAATAGGGTGTTTTTTAGGAGAATTCCCAAAGTGGCCAAGACTGTACCATTTCAATGGGTGTAGTGGTTGAGGACTTTCCCTATACAACACAGGGAAGACCAAAAAAGATCTGGAGAAGCCATAGAATGCATTGAAGACCAAGATATTCAACATGATCCGAAGGTGGTGACCACACCATGTCTCAGGACATGGTTAGAGAAAAATTTCCAAGTTTTTGTCACTATGTAGTAGATATGGGTATGTTGAGTTAAGGTTTTACCTTTATGACATTCTGGGCCCAATTTGTGTACAATTATCCCTGTGGTGAGCAGCGATCTTTATCATTTCTAAAAATAAAGGAAAATATCCAATAGGACATTGGGATGGGTATTTTAAAGGGTTTTTGGACTATAGATTACTTTGATTAGGATATAGTGTTTGTGAGAAATCTATAATGGAAGGTGTGTTAGTATGAGGCACACCCAATGTGGGGGAGTTGATTATATAGATGCATGAATGATTCTTTAATGATTAAATAATCACATGGATCGATTTTAGATAGTGATTTTAGTAGATATCAGATGTGGTTTGGAGTGGTTCATAAGGTCAATTAATTGAGACCAAATTAACACTATAATGTTGAAGGAAATGGAAAATGATGAAGTTATATTGTAATTTGGTTATAGAATCATGGGGTGGTTATCAAGGAGTTATGTGTGGTCTATTTGATGACCCATAATGCAATGAAAGGTGGGCACTATTTTTGAAATTAGGATTGAGACCTATAGTAGATAGAGAAGATTAAAATAACTTTCATCCATTTTACAAGATATATAAGAGAGTATAATAAACCCAATATTTAGAAGAGGATAATAATAGATTAATATGATATTCATCTAAGTTCCCAAGTATTTGGGAATTTGATAAAGATCATAATCATTCCTAATATAGAGAAAGTTTTGAGACTAACATGTTGAGGACCATCATCAGATATTGATGATTGTGAAGAGAATATATATATACAGATCTTTTGATCTATTTTATCATGGATGAGGATTTTCATCTATAAGTGTATAGATCACTAGGCGAATAGTTATTTCTATGAAAATTCATGTCTTCTAATACCCTTTATTTCATAATTTATTACATAAAGGTATGCAGAATACATTCCCATAAGATTTAGATGCCTAGTGTCTTTGAGAAATTGTTTATATAGCATAATAACTTTATGTATGGTTACAAACAAATTATTTAAAAACTCCACAACATTACCTTAAAATTAAATTTCTCTTTGAAAACTAAAATGGATAACATGGGGGCATATATAAGAATATGGCGAGATCTAAAGACCAATAGAGGAATAATAAAAGAATCAAATAAGCTAAACTAGATTGTGTGAGTTAAGAGACACATCAAGGTAACATAAAAGGGAAGGGAATTATAAAAATGAACATTTAATAATGATATTAGTTTATTACAAAAAAGACTCATGGGAATGTGGAAACAACATAAAACATGACATCGTAAATATAAGTCAAGGCTAAAAACCAATATATTATAACATATTGTACTTCATATAACTTCCTATGAATCATACATCATATCTCATGAGATAAAAGCTTTACCCAATACATTAGAGGTCTATATAGTTCCAGGACCACTTGTCACATTCATATCATGTACATGCATAAGTGTGCCACATAGATCATAAAACATAAGGATGTATCTCATCACTTTTAATCATATGATTAAGGAGTGTGGGTTCTATACATGGAATTCCCCAATTAATGAAGTATAATTATATCTTTTTTAATCCCCTTGAGTTCAAATGAGGATGGGTATTCACTAAAAAAATGTTTCGTATGGAACATTAAAGGATAATTTTCACATCATAACGGAGGTACATAACGATTCATGGAAGGGTTTAATGAGAGAGAAAAGAGTATCTCATAATTTGGACATCATAAGAACATTAAGATATATGTTTACAAACACATCGGAAAATGATAAATTGGAAATCAAAATCCATAATATAGATAAGGTTCTTGAATAAATAATAGAATTATAGGACCCATTACCTTGATAGGGCGTATCTAAAAGCTTATGAGGAGCTTCTTAAGAGCTCGAGAACACCTTGGGAGGTCTCTAGAGTGGGAGAGGTAAAGTAACTTTATGATATAAGGGTTTTTCATGAATATGAATGGGAGTTTGGATGGGTTTTTATATAAAAATAGAGGATAATTATTTATTAATTTATAAATATAGGTTTTGGAATCTATATGATAAATTAATACAAACCCCAAACCATCCAAGGGTTTTTCCCATGGTTTCTACAAAACTGGAGTGGGTTTTATTACTTTACAAATCTAAGAATTGAACTCATTAAAATAACACACTTGGTGATATGGAAGTGAATCATGTTTGTAAAAAATTGGTTTTAAGACCTTAAATTATTACATAGGTTTTTGAGGATTTATTAAGGGTTTATAAAATTAACAAAATAACTTCAAAAGCATATTATTCTAAGGTGGAAAAATAACTTTTTTATTTATACTCTTTATTGTATTTATTACATCACTTTTGAGCTTTTACAATGTCATAATACATACTATATATTGACACCATATTTAATTTTTACCCAAATCCTACTATCTAAAAATATTATAAAAAATTCACCATTGGATAATTTATACATATCAATTTCAAATATAATATTTATTTTATCAAAATAATTCTTTAAATATTAACAATTATACTTTTAAATAAAAAATAACCGTTTACTAAAAAATAAAAGTTTTTACGATGATAACAGTTTCCGACCCTTATAAAAATTACATTTTACTTCATAAAATTATATTATCATCTATATTTTAAAAAATATTATTTATAATAATATTTTATTAAAAAAAATATTATTCCAAAAATTATTGAATTCATCAGAATTAGTGTCTTGATTAAAGCTATATATTTATCAAAAACATAATATGTGTCTCATCATATTAAAAACTAATTTTTATCAAACTCATTATTTAATCATTTATAAAGTAATAATAAAAAAGGATAAATATAACAATTATTTTATTATAAAAAATATAAAAATTCATACTATTATGGTAAATATACATAATTGTATAAAGGCATTGAGACCGCCCCTCCCTTTTCCTCGATCCTCCCTCATCATTCCTTACCCAGTTCGAGTCCCCCCACCCAAGGCACATGGGTTATATAGAAGGCACCCTCTTTGGGGATAAATATTAATACTAATGTCTTTTACTACATGGGAACTATCCATGAGGGTGGCATCATCAGAGATAGTAATGGATCAGTGATGGAGGAATTTTCAGTTTTCTTGGGTCTTGGAGATTCTCTCCAAGAGGAGACCCTTGTTATGCTTTCTGGGCTCTTATTATGCAATCAGAGGAACATTATTATTAGTGATATCAAGACTAACTCACATTCTCTCTTTAATGCACTATCAAGAAAGGTTCCGGCCCCTTGGTCCATCGTCTATTCTATTATACACTGTAAGAGACTGATAAATGATCATATGTCTATTCTTCATTCCTAGATGAATGAGAATGTTGTGGAAGATTTCCTTGCTTCTATAGCATCTCAACATGATTAGTCTCTTATTTTTACTAACCCAGATCCTTTACCCCAGAGGGGAGTCACTTTGTTCGAGTTGATGCCCTCGACCTTCACTACTTTAGATCCCCCTAAATGTATACTTGTAAGTTTTTAGCTTCTATTTTCTTCCCTCTTTTCTCTATAAATAAAAATACAAAACTTTTGTGGTGGTGGTGGTGGAGGGTCAATATACAAAACCCCATAATTACACCAATATATGCCTTAAGGGTAAAGTGTGTGATGGTGACACTTTCTTGGGATAGTTTGGAAAAAATGGCTTAGGCCAAGATCTTGATAATCTCTAACTTCTCCAATAAATGGTTTCATTAATTATTATGTTTTTGAATATTAGATTGGACTTGGTCAAGGGAAAATCCCTGTAAATAAATCTCCCCTAGAAGCTCCAATAAATTTTCTTTATAGGGTACAATCCTACTAATCGAGGAAATTTATTATTTTTTATTTGTCAATTGGATTATATCACAAACTTTAATATATACTAATAATAATGATCACTGTATAATGGGTATATTATAAATGGTTAATATGATTAATATTATTTTAAATATATTATTCTATATTTTATAATGGTATAAAATATCCAAAGTAGTGCAAGTGTATTCTATAACTACATTACTTAATAAGGAATTTATTAATATAAAATAGAATTTAATTAACAAAACTTTGGGTCATTATATTCTTCCCCCATTAAAAATTTCACCATTGAAATTTTATTTCATACACTAAAGCAGATGAGGGTACTTCTACTTATTATTCTCTTCTAGTTCCCAAGTTTCCTCTTCTAACTTGTGGTTTCACCACACCGATTTACGAGATGAGTTGTCAAATATGGTAGAACTTTGTCTCTATAATATAGGATCTTCATTAACCTATCTTTATATGAAAGGTCATTAGACAAGGGTATTGCCTCTAGATTTAGAAAATATGAGGGGTTTGGTATGTACTTCCTAAATTGGGATATATAGAAAACATCATGTACTTTAGATATGTTAGGTGAGAGTGCAATTCGATAGGTTAAAACTCTATTGAGGTCAAGGATCTGAAATGGTATGATGTATCTAGGACTAATATTTCCTTTACAACCAATCCTCTTGACATTCTTCCATGGTGACATATGAAGGAACACTTTTTCTCTGACCTCAAACTCTAGGTCACATAGATGATTATATGCATAGATTTTATTTCAAATTTGCGAGGATTTAATAAGATATTTATTGGGTTAAACATTATATATCATATCTTAGACAAGATCAGATCCCATCATCTTCCATTGTAATTTTTCATCCCAATATGTTGGATTCTAACACCTCTTCCTATACAAAGCCTTATATGGTTCCATTTAAATGCTAGAATGGAATCTATTGTTATATGATAACTCCACTATGGGTGAGTCCTAATCCCAACATCCTATAAAATATATTGAATAAGATATCAACATATCCCAAAAAATTTGAATGGTTCTATTATATTTACCATCCTTCTAATGTTAATAAAAATTACTAAAATTCAGCTCTTTATCCAAGGTTTGCTAAAGGATTATCTAGAACCTTGAGGTAAACCTTGGATCTCAATCAGATAAAATAGAGAGTGGCACTTCGTGCAATCTTACCACTTATCTTATGCAAATCATGTAAATTTGGTCAATAGAGAAATTTTACTTGATAGCAATGAAATGTGATTACTTTTTAAGGCCATCAAATACCACACATATGGAATTATTTCCTTTAGATGTCTTGGGGAGTCTTATGACAAAATCAATGGTTATGTTTTCCCATTTCCATACAGGTATGAGAAATAGTTTTATCATAACCTTAAAATTCTATCATTAATCCTTGAATTATTGGAATACCAAGAATTAAGATAAAAATTATATAACCTACCTATTTATTTTATCCCACCAGAGGTTTTTCTTCATATCCCTACAAATCTTAGTGCTTATTGGATTAGTAGAGAATGTTGAGCTATGAACATAATCCAAAACTTCCCTCTTCAGTTTTGGTTATTATGGGACATATATCTGGGTTCCAATCATATAAATCCATATTTAGAAATGATAAACTCCATAATATCCCCTATCTCTTTCTGTAGTTCGACATCATCTTTCCAGGCCTCCTTGATCCTCTCAATAATGGATGGTTGATAAGTTATATGAGAAAGGAAGGATACAAATCATTTTATTACTCCCATGTCTATCATTTGCGAGTCTAATAAGATTGGATCCCTTGAAATCCTCATCATGGATAGGGAACCTTTATACTTAGAGAATCTACCACATTGTTTGCCTTCCCATAATGGTAATGGATTGAACAATCGTAATCCTTAATCAACTCTAACCACCTTCTCTACATCACAATGATCTCCATTTTTGTGAATATATAATTGATACTTTTATAATCCATATATATCTCACACTTATCCTTGTATAGATAATGTCTCCAAATCATCAATGTTAAGATCATGAAATCCAATTCTAGATCATACATTGGGTAGTTCTTCTCATGGATCTTTAATTGGTGAGAGGTATGGGCTATCACTTTTTCATCTTTCTTGTGTACACAACCCAATCCATTTCTATACGCATCAACTTAGATAAGAAATTATTCCCCAATGGTTCATAATGTGGCCACATGTATAATTAATATCCTCTTATTTAACTTTTTAATCCATTATTCACATTCATCAGTCTAGAAAAAACACACCCCATTTTGTGTTAGCTTGATTAGTGGGACTCAAAATCATGATAAGTTTCTCAAAAATTGAAGATAGTACACAACTAATCCAATGAAGATATAGATCTCCATAATAAATGTTGTTATGGGATATCCTCCAATTGTCTCTATTTTTTAAGGATCCACAAATATCCACTTTCTAATGATAACATAGATAATGAATGTTACTTACACCGTACAGAACTCACATTTATTATACTTTTCATATAAATATTTCCTTTTCAAGGTATTTAGTACATAATTGAAATTATCCTCATGTTACTCCTTGATTTTGGAGTAGATAAGAATATAATCTATAAATAATATGAAAAAAAATTCATGGTAATCCCTAAAGACTATTAATCAATTCTATAAAGATTGATAGAGTATTATAGAGTCCAAATTGAATCACTATTAACTTGTTGTTCCTCTACCTTGTATAAAAAATAACATTAGGTAAATAAACCTTATTTATCTTTACATGATAATATCCTGACCAAAGATACACATTAGAGAAGTATTGGGCTCAGTGTAGAAAATTTAAAAATTCATCAATCAATAGTAGATGATACATTTTATCTATCATGATCTTTTTCATCTCAGGATAAACAATGTAGAGGAGCATCAAACCATCCTTATTATTAATTAAAAGGAAAAATTCACCCTGCTATGAAGAACTTGGGCGTATAAATCCTTTATCTAGTTTCTATTGTAGTTTATTCTTAATCTCTTCAAGATCAAGAGTGTCCATTCTATATATAGCCTTTGATATTGGAAAACCCTCAGGTATAATTTCAATTTAGAACCCAAGATCTCAACTAGGAGGAAGAAATGGAAATTCTTCAGGAAATACATCAATGAATCCCTTTACATTGGTATTTTCATCGATAATAATATTTTACTTAGTCGCAATCATTTAATCTAGATGCACTTGTTTATAAGGAAATATATCCTTTCTTGAGATAATGATAACAAAGAAGATTGATCCTCATCCTTCAAGTTATATAAAATCAATGGATGATTTTTGATACAGAGGTTGAATTCCTTCTCTAGGAAATTTATATTGGCTATATACAAGGATAGACAATACTGAAGGTTCCAGGCACAGAAGATGCTCATGGGTGGATGTTCCCACTTGGATTTTTTTCATTAGAAATGATCAATCCGGGATGAATATGATGATAAACACCAGTCTCCACGGATCGAATCACAAAAATAGACAAAGAAGAAGGATGGTCCTGAAACCAAAAAAGAGGACCGTCACAGGTTGATTATAATTAATTTAATTAATTAATAAGAAGTACCTTATTGGATGTTCTTTCTCTGTTGATTTTCTTGATCACGTTCTGATGTGATTCATCGTTGCGTCGCAAAATCCAAGGGTAGAATTCCTTTAGCAGTGATCCACACATGCACCACGTATCTCTGGACGTCGCCAAAGGAATCTCCAGGTGCTAGCATGGAGAAGCCTTTGCTTGTGTTGTCCACCATAGATTGTCTTGATCTGATGGAGGTGGATCTCTCTTGGTCTTGAGAGTGTTCTTGGAGGACATAGTTCTTTCGGTCTTGAGAGAATTCTCCAGAATTGTTGTGCACAACAATTCTCTTAGGAAAGGAGTTGAGGTTGTGAGGATATTTATAATCAGGTTTGAGGTTGTAAAGTTATGACAATAAATAAATGCGTTACATGTTTTATTTATTTCATTAACTCCCTTTTGAAAACCCCATGTTGAGTCATTAATTCCATGACATTCTCCCCCACTGATTATAATAAATATCATTTAATAAAATGATATTATTTCCTCAAAATCCCGACTGGAAAAACTACACAGCGTGTAATCATAAATACACAACAAGTAATTTTTTCATTGAAAACTACACGGTGTGTACATTCAATGTACACAACATGTATATCTTGTTTTTATTTATCCATTTCCTTTCCAAAATGAAAACTCTAAGGCGTGTAAACTCAATAATACACGATGTGTACTTTTTTTCAAAATAAAAACAACACGACGTGTAATCATTAATACACGGTGTGTACTTGTTTTCATTTTATTCTTCCTACAAAATTAAAATGATTTAAGATTCCTTGAATAATTATTAAACCACGTATAGGAATAATCTTTATTCTACTTGAGATACCTGAATACACTTAGTGTGTGACCCTCTAGGCCTGTTTCTCGTTGGCATTAGGCGGGCTTTCTAAAGTCCAAGATTACTGTCTAGAAATGGGTCAAGGAACCCAAGAGAAAGAATTTTATGGCACATTGACGTGTCACCTCATACGAATGCTTACTATGTAGTTTAATCCCTTTGTCTCAATATCTCATCAAGCAGGTTTCATGTAAGTGTCATAAACCTATATGCTTGATCTGTCATTCTTTGACTTCCAGAAATAAACTCGTCATGTCACCATGGATATGTAATTTGTTTGACAGTTCTATTTCAATCAAAAGGGCTCAAGATATCTGCTTCCATAAATATGGAAGGGACAAATTGTTCCTTGAATTATCCATTAACAACATGTCATTCGTGACGCACCCAACATACCCTACTTCCAGCCAACTGTCTTCATGATGATTTTTGTCAGCAAGTCTAAGTGTGCGAGTAATGACATGAGTTAATTATAATATTCCAGTTTGAGGACCATTACACACACTCATAGATAGTAATGTCTGATGACAACAAGACATGCAGAATTACTACTAGAGGGTCTGTTCTCATAATCTCCCATCTTGAAGATTACCAACTGAAAACTCCATTAGAGAGAGTCTCGTATTCTTACGAGTACTTTCACATGACGGTCTGTATACTATGTGTCCTATCATAGTATTTAATCCAACCGTAGAACTTTATTTAAGAATATTGTTATAGCATTTCAAGGTTCTCATCATAGTGGGGATTTTCCATGACCTTATCAATGAAAAAAATATTTCCTGACATTATTATATTATAGTCATGCAGAAAAATGAACAATATATAATAAGTGTACATTCATGTAATCAAAGTACAAAGTAGTTGGTTCTCAGGATACCAACCCTTACAAACTCCCACTTGGACCAAAGCCAACTGCCTACAACTTTTAGTTCACTAGAACTCACATGATGATCATGTTTCTGTTGAGTCAAGGATTTAGTCAATGGGTCCACCACGTTGTATTCCATGGAAATTCTACTCACTGAAACTTCACCTCTCTGAGAAAAATCTCTTAAGAGATGATACTTCTGAAGTATGTGTTTTGTCTTCTGATGTGACCTTAACTCTTTTACAACTTCCACCGCTGTAGTATTATCACAATAGAGTGTGATATGATATTTACTGTTAGGTACTACATCCAGCTCTTGGATGAATCTTCGCATCCATAATGCTTCTTTAGCTGCCTCAGAAGCTATGATATACTCGGACTCTGCTGTAGAATCTGCGACCACACCTTGCTTTGAGCTCTTCCAGCTCACTACACCTCCATTCAAACTGAAGATGTATCCAGTCTGCGACTTCATGTCATCTTGATCAGTCTGGAAACTATAATCTACATGTCCTCTGATGACTAGTTCCTCATCTCCTCTATAAACCAGGAACATATCCTTAGTATGCCTCAGATACTTAAGGATAGTCTTGACTGCCATACAATGGCGGTCTCCTGGATCGGCTTGATATCTGCCTATCACACTTAATGTATAAGCAACATCTAGACTTGTACATAGCATGAATACATGACTGACCCAATCACGGATGCATAAGGGATCCTTGTAATTTTATTTCCTTCCTCATGTGTCGGAGGACACATTTTCTTGGAAGGATGAATGCCATGTGACACTGGCAATAATCCCCTCTTAGACTCGTCCATACTGAATCTCTTCAGTATCTTGTAAATGTATGTACTTTGACTTAGGCCCAACATTCTCTTGGATCTATCATGATGGATCTTGATCCCAAGAATATATGATGCCTCACCCAAGTCTTTCATAGAGAATCATTTATCCAACCATTCCTTAACTGACTGTAAGACAGGTACTTCGTTTGCAATTAGTAATATGTCATCAATACATACTACTAGGAAAATGACTGCACTTCCACTAAACCTTTTGTAGACACAAGGCTCACATTCGTTCTTAATAAAGTCGAATTACATTATGGATTCATCAAAATGAATGTTCCGTGACATTGATTCTTTCTTTAATCCATAAATGGATTTCTGCAACTTGCATACCTTGTTGGCATCCTTTGGAGTCACAAACCCTTCAGGTTGTGTCATGTAGACATCTTCTTGGAGGTTCCCGTTAAGGAATTATGTTTTGAAATCCATTTTACAAATTTTATAGTCATGGTAAGCGGCAATGTTTAATAGAATTCTAGTGGATTTCAGCATCGCAACTGGTGAAAAAGTTTCATCATAGTCAATTCCTTGACATTTTCTAAAACCTTTTGCAACTAGTCGTGCCTTATAGGTGCTGACTTGACCCTCCATGTCCAATTTTTTCTTGAATACCCATTTATTACCAACAAGATTTACATCAACTGGAGGATCTACCAAAATCCAGACTTGGTTTTGGTACATGGAATCCATTTCTGAATTCATGGCTTCTTGTCACTTGGCAGTGTTTGTGCCTTCAACTGATTCCTTATAGGTAAGAGGATCATCATTGTCAACAAATAAAGAGTCACCATCCTCAGTGATAAGAAAACCATATTTTTCTGGTTCTCTCACCTCTCTCATGCTCCCACACAGTTCTTGTGTCTCTGGAATAGATTGTTCTTCCACGGGGCTTTGTGGAATCTGTTCTTGTACCAACTTCTATATATCTTGAACCTTGACTTCATCGAAGTATATCTCTCTCACACTATATCTTTTGTAGTTGTGATCCATATCAAGGAATATGGCATGTCTTGGCACTGTTACCTTTTTATCTGAGGGGTTGTATATGTAATATCCCATTGTTTCCTTGGGATATCCTTTAAAGATACACTTTGTGCCTGAGGGTGCAAGCTTGTTACCTGAAGAGGCCTTAACAAATGCTTCACTACCCCACACATGTAAATTTGATAACATGGCTTTGCGTCCACTCCATAATTCATATGAAATAGAATTTATCGATTTAGTTGGTACTTGGTTTAGTATGTGTGCTGCTGTTTGTAATGCATATCCCCAAAAGGATAATGGAAGACTCGCATGACTCGTCATTGATCTCACCATGTCCAACAGGGTGCGGTTCCTCCTTTCACTTACGCTATTCCACTAAGGTGTGTAAGGAGGAGTGAGTTGAGATAGAATCTCAAAATCCCATAAGAAAACAATGAAGACCTGATAAAGATATTCTCCTCCTCTGTCTGAGCGGAGTTTCTTAATCTTCTTACCAAGATGGTTCTCAACTTCATTCTTGTATTCTTTGAACCGATCAAAAGAATCTTACTTATACCTCATTAATTAAATATATCCATATATAATAAAATCATCAGTAAAAGTTATGAAGTACAAGAACTCACACCTTTATTCAACTGGAAATGGTCCACACACATCTGTGTGAACCAATTCTAGAAGCTCTTTATATCTTTCACCTTTCCCACTAAATGGGGCTTTGGTCATTTTTCCTTTTAGACATGCATGACATACACCAAGTGGTTTTAGTTCGAAAGAATCTAAATACCCATCTTGATGTAATTTTGTCAAATGTTTCTCATTGACATGACATAGCCGGTGATGCCAAAGATGGGTGTGGTATGAGTCATGTGAATTTACTTTGTCAACGATTTGCATTACTTGGTTTGTGTAGTCTAACACATAAAGGCCATTATATAAATGTGCCCTACCAAAACAATTGTTATCTTTAAAAAAGTAGCAACATTCATTTCCAAAATTGAATATGAATCCATCAGTATCTAATATGGATACTAAAATAATTTTATTAGTAATAGAAGTCAAATAATAACAACCCTTTAACACCAATATCATTCTAGTTGGCAATGTGAGGTGGTTGTCCCCAACAGCTACATCAGCAAGTCTGGCTCCGTTGGATGTTCGTAGATCTACCTCCCCTTGATCAATCTTCCTGAATCTAATTGGTTCCTATATTTGGATACATATGTGAGCACCACAAGCAGTATCTAATACCCAATTTGTAGAAATAGATAGATTTCATTCGATAACAAACGCACCTAAAGCTTCCCCTTGCTTCCTTGGATGGGTGTAGTTTTTCTTCCAGTGGCCCTTCTTACCACATGCAAAACAAACAGCCTCATGTTCTCTTGCCTCCCCTTTGATCTTCCTTTTCTTGTAAGGCCTTGAAGAAGCTTTGGGATTAAAGCTCTTCGCCTTCCATTCCATTTTATTCACCATAAGGACAGAAGGGTTTTCATGATTCATATCATTGTCCACTTGGCGAATGAGGATAAGGAGATTAGATAGAGACTTCTCAATGTTGTTCATGTTGAAATTTACAACAATGTTAGATAAGCTCTAGGGAAGTGATGCAAGAATGAGATCGGTACCTAGTTCTTTAAGGAGTTTAAACCCTAGAACCTCCAAGCGCTCAATGTAGCCAATGAGTTTGACTATATGAGGCCCAGCTGGGGCACCCTCTCCAAGCTTTCTTTGGAATAGAGCCTTGGAGATCTCAAACCTTTCCTTTATTTCTCTCTCCTGGTATAGACCATGGAGGTTCTCGAGTATTCTATAGGCATCCATGTCTTCATGAGACTTCATGAGCTCACTAGACATTGATGATAGCATCAAACATTTAATGTCGAGTGCATCGTTCAAATGTTGATCATAGACCAGGAAATCTTCATTACTTGCCCCTTGGGAGGGAGAATCAGTAAGTGAGGACTCCAGCACGTAAAACATTCATTCATGGCATAGGATAACCTGAAGGTGCCTAAACCATTCTTTAAAGTTACTGCCGGTGAGGATATTTTATTTATCCAGAATTGATCTTAGAGAAAATGTGGTTGACAAGTTTGTCATATTGATTCTACAAATTAAAAAAGGAGATTTATCAGTACCTTTTGATTTTATTTTGTGAAAAATAATAAATTAATTTATTAATTCTCCCACTATTTTATCAAGTCCCAATGGCCCTCACCGTTGAACTCATAATGTCTAGTTTCCTTGACATTCTAGTGGAAATGATCCATATTCCCCATTGCATAACCCCAACAAGGGTTGGTCAAGCTATTTAAAGGTATTTAGGTAGGCAGGTCTTTTCCAACTATGAGCTTACAGTTCCTTGATCTGTTGAGTGGACTCCCCAATCCTGAAATCCTGACTTGGATTTCCTCAACACTTGCCTCCATTTTAGAACAAGTCTAGCAAGGTATACTCCTCTGGATGTAAAATGTTTAAGTCAACCATAAAATTTAATAAGATCTTCCTTTATAAAAGTAAGTGTCCCAACAAGGGTTAGTCAAACACATAGTTTTATTGAGTCTTTCCCTTAATCATGTAACGAAAGGCTTGGTCTGACTTAATATGGTATTTGAGGGATTTTATTCTTTATGCGTTGTTTTGCATTATCACATGCTTTTTAATATTAAGTGATGCTTTATTAAGTTATTAACCATATTCTGATAATGTTTACGCATAGTCTGATTATTATTTTATTCCATATTTGCATGCTTGTTTATTTCATTAATTATGTGACAGCGACAACACGTACATAATAAATAAACCATGAAATCAGACAAAAACAAAATAAGATGGAATGATCTTGAGCTTATATTGGTTAGATTAACTAGAGGCTTTGATAAGCTAACCCTGACCTAGGGAAAACACCTTGAACCTGATGGTTCGTGTTTTGCAGCTCCCATATGTCCACCTTTGTATCTTCTTGGGTTGGTATTGCCTCAACTTCGGGTTTTGAACCGTCTCCTATGACTTGGGAGATCCTCCATTACATGGGGATTACATTAAATAAACCATATGCATGTGGTCCCTATATATTATTGGAAGAAGGCTCGCATGCCAATGAATTTAAATTAAATAAATTTAAATGAAACCATACACACAAAAAGGGTCTTTGGTCTAGCTCATGATCATCCATAGCATGCAACGACATTTACACATATTTATAATTCAAATTATTTTAATTGTTCATTCATTTAAGATAAGTCATGCTTGCATTAAAGTAATTATGATCTTATAATTAATCAATTATTTATCTTAAATTCCTTTCTGAATTTCCTTGAGATTATTATCATCCATATTCCTTGTATAGGTCTTTGTACTTTGGAGGAAACCTGTTGAAATTCCATATATAGAGGGTACACAGCGTGTAGGATATATTACAAGGTGTGTATTTTTCACCCTTTATCCAAAGTACACATCGAGGGATTTGGTGTGTTTTATGTACTTTGTAAATTTTGGATTACACGACATGTAGATTAATCTAACACAGTGTGTACTTCCTTGTTACATGGTTACTAGCCTGGCAATCCTGTGTACATGGTATATGGCTTCTCTTTGTACACAGTTTCACTTGGGCCGGATCGGACTACACGGCGTGTTGATTCAACATACATGCCGTTTATTCTAGTTTACACGCGTCGTTCAATTCTGGTCAACATGGTGTAATAAATACTTAGGCATGCCCAATTCACATGGTGTGGTTTAGAGGACTAGTACCGATTCGTTGAACCTAAGTACACGACATATAGTTTTCACTACACTCCATGTATTCTTGTGTTGTACAGACAGAAAGAGCAGCTCCTCCAGATGAGTTCCTTGTTTTTTTAATCAAAATCAAAATTAAAAGGCTGTTTCTATGATGTTGTTTCCGACCCTTTCGCAGGGGCATGCGCGTCTGTCTGCTTGAGTGCGACAGGTGCGAATTTGTTACCCCAAATTCCCGCTTTCCAAAGGTGGGCAACGTCCAATCCTTATTCGGGGACGTTTTCTCGTTGATCGAAATAGGATTATGGGATTTCAGTTCTTCCTTCTGTGGATTCCTCCTCAGAACTCGTCACCTAGTCCAGGTCTCCTCATAGATTTAATATATTGTTCGTGAAACTCTTCCCAGCGCCATATATTCATGGAAACCAGTTAATTATACTGCTTCTATCAGGACATTCCAATGGGTACGGTCAGGGAAGCAACCTTCGGTTAGTGGAGTAGTCATGCTGGGAATCACTGGAGTGTCTGGACGCTGGGGAATGGTTTGTCTCTCTTCTGTCCCTTATTATAGGGATTCTCGAGGGTGAGGAAGCCCGAGGCATCCCACAACAAACGCAAGGAATCATATGGAATGGGAATGTATCTGAGGTTTTCCTCGGATTCTTGTGTTTAACACAGGGTATGCCGCAAGTTTAACGACCAGCAGAGACGGATCAGACTGATCAGAACACTGACTAGAGTGGATCGGATGGAAGAACCCCCTGGAGGGAACACCGATATTGGGGCCTACACATGTGCGGCATTCTTGAATGCTGTGGAGGGGAATGAGGTGGCATGATCTAACCGGGATGTGGCAGCCTGGGTAAGAATCATGATGGGCGATGGTTTTGGGCTTAAGCCTCGAAGATACCTCCTACGTATCCTCGTGGAATGGAATCAAAGTCCTTGTAGTTCATCTGGTGACAAATTACCGTCGAATGAGGTTGACAACGGCTTACCGCTGGATAAGGATGTCAATGGCTTACCGCTAAATAGGGTCACAACGGCTTACCGCTAGATGGGATCACAACGTCTTACCACTAGATGGGGTCAAACCGACGTGAAGAAGGTTGGAACGACCGAGTGGTGGGCTTGAACCTCAGGGAGGCTTCCTATGTACCATGCATTGACAAGGATCAAAGACTATGTAGTTCAGATGGTGAATGCAGTTTAACGTCATGCGGGATGAGGGCGAACCGACGTGAAGGAGGGTTGGAGAGACCAATGGGTGGTGGGATTGAACCTCGTGAGGCTTCCTACGTACCCTGCCTTAGAAAGTATCAAAGACCACATAGTTCAGATGGTGTGGGGCTTACACTCTGAGGCAGACCAAGGTGTTTGGGGCTTGAACCTCGGGGAGGCTTCCTACTACCATGCCTTGACATGGATCAAAGTCCCCGTAGTTCAGGTGGCACGTGTCGGCGAACCAACGTGAAGATGGACCGGGGGTCCGATGGGTGAAGGGATTGAACCTTGTGAGGCTTCCTACGTACCATACCTTGATATGGATCAAAGTCCCCGTAGTTCGGGTGGCACGTGTCGGTGAACCGACGTGAAGATGGACCAGGCTCCGATGGGTGATGGGATGGAACCTCGTGAGGCTTTCTATGTACCATGCCTTGAAATGGATCAAATTCCCCGTAGTTCAGGTGGCACTTGTCGGCAAACTGACGTGAAGATGGATCGGGGGTCCGATGGGTGATAAGCTTGAACCTCATGAGGCTTCCTACATACCATGCCTTGACATGGATCAAAGTCCCCGTAGTTCGGGTGACACGTGTCGGTGAACCGATGTGAAGATTGACTGGGGGTCCGATGGGTGATGGGATTGAACCTCGTGAGGCTTCCTACGTACCATGCCTTGATATGGATCAAAGTCCTCGTAGTTCGGGTGGCACGTGTCGGCGAACTGACATGAAGATGGACTGGGGGTTTGATGGGTGATGGGCTTGAACCTCGTGAGGCTTTCTACGTACCATGACTTGACATGGATCAAAGTCCCCATAGTTCGGGTGGAATGTGTCGACGAACCGACTAGAAGATAGACCGGGGGTTCGATCGGTGATGGGCTTGAACCTCATGAGGCTTCCAACATACCATGCCTTGACATAGATCAAAGTCCCCATAGTTCCGGTGGCACGTGTTAGCGAACTGACGTGAAGATGGACTAGGGGTCTGATAGGTGATGGGATTGAACCTCTTGAGGCATCCTACGTACCATGCCTTGACATGGATCAAAGTATTTGTAGTTCGGGTGGGTGCCAGAGGAATACAGTTTAAAGTTATGCGGGATGAGGGTGATATCATGGTCGATGCTTACTCTAAGCCCACATGAGTCATGCTAGGTGTGAGAAACAAGAGGCAACAAAGGCCTGACAACCACGTCGCGAAAGATGCATCCATGGGATGTGAAGAGGGGCTTGCGTGTAGGGTGGCCCAATGAGAGAAATATTGGGACTTACTCTGAGACAGAGGCCCGAAGGTGACAAAGCGCAGTGGGAGAGGGATTTGGGACGGAAGAAAGGAGAAGAACTGTTCCCCATCACGCCCTTGGCAGGCCTGGGCACCGAGGGAGTGAGGAGGAATAGGGGTGCATCCTCCTGTAAGAAAGGTTAGGGGCTAACACCAAGGTGGATGGCCTTCCCCCGTAGACAAATGCCACTCCCAGAAGGAGGATATCAACCCCTGTGGAGACCAGGGGGCATGGAAAATGTCCGAGGTCGGGGCACCCCACGTGCGAGGCACGGGGCGAGGTCACTATTTAATGACATGTACTGAGGATGATGGTTCTAGGTAGTTTAACATCCTACAGCTTGGAAAAAGTGGGTTTGCTCTGCAACCCTAGGACTTACATAACCAGTACCCTATGCTCCTTGGCGTAGAGAGAGGATATGCAACACTGTAGTGAGTGGGGGTGTTGTGGGGTAAACCATTAGGGGTCCATGTTAGCGTGGCTATGCGAAGAAGGAATAACCATTAGCATGCCTATGCGAAGAAGTATTAGGCGAAACAACGCAACAGGCAGTATCATCCAGGGGACTTTGAAGTCACATCATGAAAACTTGGAGGGTCGCATGGGAAAAGAATTTTCCAAGCAGAGGGGTCCATAGGCAGGGTCCTTGTGCAGCTTTGTTGCTCCGTGTGGTAGAGGGCACTTACGAAGGGGTGTGCTTCGTGAAGTGGGGTTCCCTAACCTTAGCATGGGGCGGATGTGAAAATGGGAGGTGCTTCGCGAAGTGGAAGGGCCTTCGCGGAGCACAGCCTCGCAGAGCAAAGGTGCCTCATGAAGTAAGGTGTTGGGAAGCAATGTGCTTCATGAAGTACAATGACTCTGCCTTAGCATGCGGATCATGTGTACATGAAGAGTGTTTCGTGAAGCATAAACGCTCCGCGACAACCTGGGTCCCCTTGGGGACCCCCTTCCTTCGCGAAGACCCTTAGGATTCACAAAAGGCATCTCTCTCAGAAGAGGGGATCAAAACAAGATGAAGGGGAGGCACTTCGCGGAGCAGAAGTACCTCACACAACTCATGGTTCGCAGAGCGGAAGGATTCTTCGCGATTCAGGAGCTGGGAAGCCGAAAGTTCGGATTGTCCGTCGTTTGGGCTCAGGGGGAGCCTGGTATTTATAGGAAAGAGGCGTCGTGGAGCGGAGCTCACGCGGTGCAAAGAGGGGCTTGGTGGCTTCACGGTGGGTTCGCGAACGTCAAATACGGTCGCGGAGCATCCCACCTCCTTGCTTCGTGGCGGGCTCGTGAAAGTCAAATGTGTTCGTGGTGCCTCCCGCCTCCATGCTTCATGGAAGCCGCAATGTTGGGGAACTCTGAGAAGGGGCTTCGCGAGATAGTCAATGGGGCCTTCTGGAGGCCTCTTCTTCATCCTGAATTTTGACGCCAACAAATCCCCCCCCCCCTCAGACTTGGATCCATGAAGAGATCAAGGGTAGATGTCTGAGGGAAATCTCCAAAATCCTTGGTCATTCACGGTGCTGACTCGTGAAGAGGGCTCACGAGGCGGATAAGGGACGTGAGGGCCGAGCGCGCCATGAAGCTCTACGCGAACTGGACTTACCGCAAAGCATCAAAGGCCATCACCTATAAATAGGGTATGTTCCCTCTCTTTTGTCTTTTCCCATCTCCGCGAATTTGTCTTCTTGCACTCTCGATTCACGATGCTCAGTGTACTCTGCGAGTGGTCTCTGCGAATCAAGTCTTCGCAGCGCACAGTGAGTCCTGGACTCCGCGTTTGTGCTCCACGATCTGTCTTTGAACACCGAGGCAACGCCCTGTGAACAGTCTTCACGAGCGGGCTTCGCGAATGCGCTTTGAGAACGATCTTCGCGATCCAAAAAAAAAACATCACAACTCTAGAACGAATGGCCCACCGAGAATCTTCCCAAGGGGTCCTTGCGGATGTTGCCCGAAGGGATGAAATGGCGAATAGTCTGGGGATATGAGAGCTAGTCCGGAGACACTCGAACCATAGTTTATTGGTGGAGCTGCTGTCGGAGAGCCAGAAGAACTACCCGCTGTGTAGAAGGTTTCCTTTGTATGGCTCTGGGATGAGGGATGACGTCTTGATCCCTGAAGCAGGTAGGGATGAGCCAGCTTACTGGTTCCAGAGCACGCCGTGTCAGCACCGATGGTTCAGGGCGCCTGATGGTTATTCCCGGGAGGACTTCACGCCTGTAATTTCCGACTGTTTATACAATCACTTGAACAATGTCAATAGGGTGGAATTGTAGCCAGAGACATCCCCTCCTCTATACCGAACCATCCTCAAGGTGGCTTTGAGGAACCCGAAGAAGGGGTGGTCCGAGGAATGGGACCTATGCTAGGGCGAAAACTTTACAGACGATTGGGCTTGGGCCTACTGGGTAGGTGTCTCGTGTGAGGAGTTAGGAGTGGTGATGTGAAGAGTGGGTCTATATGAGGCAGCTTGGGCTTCCCAGTTCCATATCTACCAGCCGAAACAGTTAATGCCGGAGCTGTTGAGCCGATGGTAATCGGGGACCAATACCTTCCTCTTGTATCATGGGTAGGTCGACATTAGCCTATGAAACATGCATTAGATATTGGGGGTCCCGATAATGGGGCCGATTTACAACGAATTCCTCCCGATATGGGTGCGTGGGAGTATCTGAAGCAGATGCTGCGTCTGGCGATGGCATTGATAGAGCTTGTGCCTGGGGATGATAAGGAGGTAGTGAGGGATGTCCACATCAAGAACTAGTTCAAGAATTTTCTAAACTTCCTAGAGAATAGGCAGTTACCAACGAGGCCTCAAACTTTCCCAAAGGGGGCCCAGAGTAAGGAAAACTCATACTGGCGGCTGTTGGAGAATAGCCAGTGGAGGACCTGGGGTTTTAGTGTCAGCACTGAACAACAACCAATAGTCAGGCTGGCGGAATTCATCATAGCTCTCATCTGTGGTTGGATCCTACCAGTGAGGGATAAAAACATGGGAGTTCCTCCAAGAAATTTCATCAGGGCGTCGACATTGGCGACAGGAGGGTGGGTCAACCTAGGGATCCCGATGCTCTCAAAGTTGTACAAAATGCTGTGGCACATCAGTGAGGGGAAGAGACCACAGAGGGTGTGTGGTCCGTTCCACCTCCTGTATGGATGGATGGCGGCACACATCAGGTAGATTTATGAGTATCTGAACCCCCTATCACCACCAGGGTCGAAGTTCTGTCCCTCAATCTTAAACACTGTAGGGAGGTTTCTGACTAAGCTGACCACACCATCGGTTCTGAACCGGGTGTGGAGGGTGGAGGAATTCAATTTCCACCCATTACCACTACCGATGGGGGCCTTCACGGATGATGGATAGGGAATGGAAGAGCACCAAGCCTACCTCCTAGTCTTTCGAGGTAGGGTCTTGGTGGCCAGGGTGGACCGTGAGCATCTCTGCGATCCATACACCCCACACCGGTTTTCCAGACAATTTCGGTGCCTACAGCGGCTAACCCCACAGGTCTACCTGGGGGTGCGCTATGAGGATCACCCGTGTGTGATGAGGCAGATGTGGCTCATGTTCACATGGGAAGACTGGAAGATGATAAATGTATTTCCTCCACTGACCACCATCCTTGTGTTGATAAAAGAATTTTCCCAGAGGTTGGAGGTGGCCTATCTAGGGGAGATGCTGAAGTGGCCAACCATCCTAGTCGGTGAGGGTGAGATTCCTCGATCTCGGGGCTGAGGACAGAAGGCGACAAGGGAATCCCTTAGTTTCGGGGCCGCTGTAGCGATGACGCCTACACTAGTTGAGGGGGGAGTAGTGGCAGAGGACCCGACAGCTGCAGTGGAGCCGGTGGTCTCAAGAGAAAAGAGTTATCCAGAGGGGCCACCACCGAGGGGAATCTGCAGGATTTCTACTCAGGCCCTAGGGAAACGGTTGTTCCACATTAACATGCTAGAGAATGTTGTCTTCCCGGAGGCTTGGGACATTTGGGAAGTCAACCGGAAATTCCTTTGCCAATCTGAGTTATGGAAGCACCTCAACCGCCTCGGGATGGACTTGTCGGGAATTAGCCCTATTAGGGCCGGTTTCACAGTATCCCAGGAAGAGGCGGATTAATACATAGCTGAGATGGAAGACTTCATCCACTCCTGGGGTGCCCTTCACCCAATGACAGACTGATTCAGGGTGTTGTTGGGTCATACGGTCCCTCTGCAGCTGTCATCTGTTGACCTAAGGGATCGGTTCCCTCTGCTGGAAGAATCAGACGAGTCCTCATGGGGAGATGAGGCTAGTAGTGAGAGTCCGATAGAGGAGGGTGAAGTTGGTTATCAGTCCTTGGATCTTGAAGATTTTACAGGGGATCTCGAGGTAAAATACCAAGTTCCTTCTTTAGAGTCTTCCCTTAGGTTACTCTGGATTCCTTATCAGTGTCTGTACTATGCAGGAGGACCTTGTGCATAGACCTCGTTCTCACCCCTTAGCGGGTGTCAATGCGGGACCTTCAAAATCCACACCTATGGATCCATCAACTTCCGTGTTTGGCGGGGTTGGTATAGTCCAGGTCGCTCCCCCAAAGTCTCCAGACCTGCCAACCATATACGGGGGGACGTGTCTCGGGGTTCCGACGTCATCAGCCCAAGAGCGAGACTAGGGATTTGACCTTTGTATGTCTTCTCTACCGAATTCACCACTGCCACCCCCTGGCCACGTTAACTGATAGTCACACACCCTTCTTGACGTTTACGGTCCTTCAATTGGCCTGGGCTATTGCGGCGAAGTTGTTCGGGGCTTCTGGTAGTGCCCTTCTCAGGGGCATGCCAATGGTCATGGAGGTGGACATCCAGCCTAACCGAACTGCAGTGCTTCCGATCACTGGAGGGGGCGCCAGTGAGACTTTGCCCGAGGTTATCAAGGTGGGATCCAATGATGAGGACCAACCAGATAGTTCAGGCCCCACCACGCCCGATCCGACACCAGACTTGGACCCCACTGAGGAGTTTCTAGGGGCATTCCCTGCATACGATCCTGCCAATCACACCGACTGGGATGAGAAAACCTCTGATGATGAGGACAGCAAAATAATCCATCTCCGATCTTGGAAGCTGATCACGTGCTTCATCAATGACACCCCAAGCGTTATGGTTGGTTGATATGGACAGACTTCATTCGTGACTGTGTGAACTGTGTGTTGGGGGAGTGGATGCCCAGCGTCCTCACCTGCTCGTCTGAGATCTTATGGTGGAAAAGATTCAAAAGTATGACTGTGGCCTTGTCATGGGCTAACAGTGAAGGAAGGAGATAAACAACAAGAGGCTCCAGAAGGCTGAAGACGAGGCCCAGAGGATACAGAATTGGGTAGACGAGCACTTGACCTCCCTCAATGTGCAATCTGAGCTAATATTATGATTGAAGGCCCAGCTGGCAGAAGCCGATGAGGGCCTGAAGTGAGATTCTGAGGATATGATCGCCATCTGGTCTGACATGGAGTGGGACCAGATTGTGGCCAACGAATTGTGCCATCTCACCACCGAGGTGGAGCGGGAGCTGAAAAAATGGCAAGAACTCTTGGATGCCACCAGTCAGAGGGTGGAGGAGCTTCTACGCTCCTTTGATGAGGTCAATCCATCCATGGGGGAAGTCAACCCGTGGGTGCAGTAATGATTACAAACCCTTAAATGTACTTTCATGCTTTGATTGTTTGAATGTCATAGAACTCATGAGTTTTGTTGTTTTACATTGGTTTATTGAATCCTCATGATGTTTGCGAAGCGTCCAACGATCATTCCCTAAGATCACGTGGGTCGGGCCCAATGTGAGAAACAAGGGGTGACCACTTTATCACCTTATCCAAACGTAGGAGAGCAGACCAAGATTTAGGCATCTAGGGTCTGAAAAACCGGTCCGGATTTCTAAGAGGAAATAGGAGAGACCTAGACAGAGAATGAAGCTCTCCAAACATCTGAATTACCGTTTTCCTAGCATGCTCTCATGCACGAACGGGGTAATGCCAAGGGTGCTGAATCGATTTGAACAGATGGGAATGGGTGGTGTGAATCACGATACCCAGGATTCAGAACATTTTGGGGGTGGCATGACAATAAAGAATGGCTATTGACCGCATTCAAAACACAACATTCTTATTGCATTAGCCAGGAGTGGGGATATAAAATGAGGTTCGACCATTGACCATGTTCGAAACATGGGACCTAACTCAAAATTCCATCCATTAGTCTTCCGGAATGTTGGCCTAGGACAATAGGCGGGCCATAGGCCGAGCATCTATACTGTTAGGGGGTTCCTCTAGACATGAAAGAGGAAGTGGTTCCGAATGAGGGGTACACAAAGCGTGGAATGTGGAGTGAGGGTTTGTTCGAACAGAATCCAACACTCATGAAATTACGCCACCATGTTGGAAGCACACTTGATGGACACATCATTTTTATCGTGGATCATTCCTTATTCCATACAGAGCCTCTTTGGAGAGGGAGACGTCGCATCCCAATGTCATCTTGGGGCATCCTGATCTTGTTCAGGGAAAAGTTGCAGTTACATAGTTCCCCACAAAGTATCAGGACAGGGGGCTGGAAATGGGGAGGAACGGTACTTTATGATTCCTGGGGATGGACCCTGGGCGAAATACCAAGGTGTCTCTACGTATCCCATAAGGATGGGAATCAAGCCATACGTAGTTCTATAAGCACAATTTAACGTCATGTGGGACGATGAGAAGCCTGGCTGCGCTGGTGTACATCTTACCAAAACTACTAAGCCCACATGAGTCATGTTCGATGTGGGAAACAAGAAGTAGTGGTGGGAATTTCCTGAAACAAGAAGAAACATGTTAGGGTGAAGGGACTCTCGGTGAATTCCGAATCAATGATGCTGACCCATCCATGTAGTGCACTGAGATGCGCGAAGAGACAAATCTGGGTATGTCGGAATTCCACTTGAACATGAGGAAGTGGAAATGTGTGAATCATTACACTCGAAATCTGGACCATAATGATGGCAGCATGACGATAGAGGATAGCTATTGATCATGGTAGAAACGCAACATCCACATCATGTTATCCTAGAATGGGGACATACAAATGAGGGTCGACCGTTGACCATGTTCGAAACACAGGACCTATCGCAAATGTCATCCGAGATCCTTAGGGATGTTGGCCCGAAACGGTAAGAGAGTCCTTAGGGCTATCACCCATGACATATGGGGGTCCTTTTGGATGTGGAAGAGTATGAGGATCTAAATAGAGAGCTCACAAAGCTTGGACATGGAATGAGGGGAATGTCCCCATGATAATTCCACACTTCGGGATCTTTGTCAAACACATATAAATATGAAAATGAGATGTATTAGATAGAGGAAGTCGAGTCCATTCCCATAGGGAGATCCTAGTTTAGGGTCATAGAACTTGGACCATAGATGGTAGAAAACATGGGAGCCACATGGTGGGGTAACTACAAAAACCTGATGTGAATGGGAACCGGGGGTTCTGAACACCATGTGTTCTTTAAAGAGGTCTTAGGTCGAGGGACCGAAAAAGAGAGTTGAGCTGGGCCTGAGACAAAGTGCACAGTCGTTCCTACGTACCCCATGAGGATGGGGATCAATCTGCACATAGTTCTAGATGAGATCTTAGTTTATGGTCTTAGATCTCATACCATGGATGGAGTGAAAACCCTCCAAGTAAGTGCAGACCTCAACCTGATCTCTAAGCCCACGTGAGTTAAACTCAGTGTGGGAAACAAGGGAGGAAGATGTCTATGATAATACCTGGAACGAATGCCGAAGGGAAATCGGTGCAGAGCCCCAAATGATGCTCCTATCGCTGCTTTGTTCCTCCTAACACGTGGATGCACAATGAGGGATAATACCAAGAGTTTCGAAGTTCTACTTGGACATAATGAGGTGGAGAAGGATATGAATCATGTAACTGAAATTTTGGGCTTAATGGGGTTGGTATGGTGGTAGAGGATAGCTGTTGACCATGTTCAAAACACAGTATCCATATCACGTTAGCCTGAAATGGGAACAAAAAATGAGCATTGACCGTTGACCATATTCGCAACGTGGGATTTTTATTAGCTTGTTGTCTGTGACCCTCGGAGACGTTGTCCCATAACGGTAGGAGGGCCCTTAGGGCTAGCATCCATGCCACTTGGGGGTCCCTTCGGGTGTGAAAGGTGATGGAATCCCTATTTAAGGGGAACACAAATCCTAAAAATTGGGTGAAAAATGTCCAAGCAGAGTCTGACATTCCAGGTTCTAAACAAGAGTACCCTTAGGCACATTGGTGAACCCCTGAAGAGGGTCGATGAGGGTGCTCAAGAGGTAGAGGAACATGGCATGGTTGTTACAAGCCTGACATTAATGAGGACATAATCCCATTCCACGCCATATACTCCCCTCCCCGAGGAAGGGTAAGAACTTGGGTCGAGGCCCAGGAAGGCCAAGGGGCCTGACGCTGGGCCTCGGTCAGAGAGGCCTGACCAGTTTGCAGTTTAACGTCTTACAATGAGGAAGAGGGTCGAAGGCCCGAGAAGAGAGGATAATGTATATCATATGAAGATGTTTACGACACAGTGAGAAACCCGACATGAATGAGGATGTGATCCCATACCATACATCACAATCCCATAAGAGAGAACCCAGGACGGGGTCCAAAAAGGCCAAGGGGCCTGATGGTTGGCATTGCCCGGAGGGAGTTCATCGCATGGAGATACAACAAAGCAGAATGAACCACTACACTCGATGTTAGGAACATCGTGGGGTGGACCTAATGATCTAGGACAGCTATTGACCATGTTCGGAACACAGCGTCCCTATAGTGACCTGAAATGGGAGAAACAAAGGAGCATCGACCGCTTACCCTATTCAAAATGTGGGACTTGTATCGGCTTGTTTCTAGAAATACTCAAGGGTGTTGGCCCGAAGTGGTAGGAGGGTCCTTAGGCCTGGAATCCATACCATTCAGGGGCCCTTCCGGACGGGGAAGGTGATGGAGTCCCAGTTAAGGAGTGGGTGAAGAATAGATGTACCCATTTTATGAAACAACCAAATGTCTCCAGAGAGTGGGACGTATGACCGGATCGAGGTTATCTCGATGTTAATTGGGAAAAGAGTCCCACCATATGTCTTGACATGAGGAGAAGATTCTGGCATTTGGGCTGGGCTGACAGACGAAATGTCTGGGCGTTCCTACATATCCCATGAGGATGGGAATCAAGCCATATGTAGTTCTCAAAACGCAGTTTAACTTCATGTTGGACGATGCACAGTTTAAAGTCATGATGGACTAGATAATATAAGGTCATGCAGGACCATCATGCAGTTTAGGGTCATGCAGGACTGTCCAATTTAAGGTTGTGTAGGACCAACTAGTTTAAGTTCGTTCAGGACCAACGTGCAGTTTAGGGTCATGTAGGACCGTCCAGTTTAAGGTCGTGCAGGACCATCATGTTTAAGGTCGTGCAGGACCAGCATGCAGTTTAGGGTCATACGAGATCGTCCATTTTAAGGTCATGTAGGACCATCCAGTTTAAGGTCGTGTAGGACCATTAGGTTTAGGCAAAATATTGCCTGAGGAACTTGGAATTGGTGGGAGGAGTCATGTGCTCACCATCTATGGTCACCAAGAAGTATGTTCCATTGGGGTAAACCATGTGGAATATGTAAGGTCCTTCCCATTTGGGATCCAGCTTGGGTGGTTTCCTGCCAGAGATTATTGGCACTCGGAGGGCCAATACCAGGTTGCCTTGCAGAAAAGAGCGGAGGCGAACCTTCTTACTGAAGGCTCTAGCCATCCTATTCTGATTCCAATCTAGATTGTGTAGGGCATGGAGCCTATTCTTGTCAAGTGCTTCAAATTCATCTAGACAGATTTCGACCAGCTTATTTGGCGCCTGCTGGTCATAGACTGCAGTGTGTAATGAAGGAAACTGGATCTCGATGGGCAGGATGGCCTCAGCCCCGTACACCATGGAATATGGAGTCACTTGGGTGGAATTGCAATTCGTCATACAATAAGCCCAGAGGGCATTGGGGATCTTGTCCGACCAACTCTTCTTGTTCTGGCCAACCATTTTATGAAAAATGTTTGAGAGGGTTTTCTTGAACGGGTCGATCTATCCATTTCCCTACGCATGATAGCGTGAGGTATGGTTCGAACAAATATTGTACTTGGCATACAATTTCTTCATCTCGGATGCTCGGAAGTTGGTTCCATTATCGGTGAGGATAGCGTGAGGGACTCCAAACCGGTGGATTGTATTGGAACTCACGAAGTCAATGATGGAACAGTGGAATTGTCTCTACCCACTTGAAAAAGAAATCTGTGGCGGTCATGATGAACCTGCATTGGCGATCTATTTCCAGTGGATATGGTCCCACGACATCGAGTCCCCACACCGTGAATGGCCAAGAGTACTTGGTGGAGTGGATAGGTTTTGGTGGCTAATGCAGGAAGTTAGCATGAAATTGGAATGCATGACATCTCTTGGAAAACTCGATACAATCATGGATCATAGAGGTCCAGAAGTACCCCAGTCTCTGGATATGGTGAGACAGTTTTGGCCCAGCTTAGTGGGGACCACAGGAACCATCATGAACCTCTTGCATGACCTGTGGAATGTTGACTCCTTGGATGCAACGGAGAAGAACAACATCAAACCCACACTTATAGAGGATTGTCTCAAGGCTGGGATCGCTCTAGAGGGTAAATTGTAGCGCGCAGTGTCAGATCCACTCTCTCTTGGACCGATCAGCCGTGAGGCAACCATTTTGGAGATACTCAAAAAAAGGGGCTCTTCAGTCGGGAGTCGCTTCAACCACTACATCTGAAGAGCCTAGCGGTCCTGTTGTGGAGGATCTGACGGTAAGATATCTTACTTGTAGGCCGTCATCATCCTCTGGGGTGACGGGGGGAAATGACTCTCCGGTGTGCCACATGTATAATCAGATCATCCTTCTCGAGATCTGAAAGTGATGTAGCTAAGCCGACCAAAGAGTCTGCTCGACCATTTTGTGATCGAGGGACATGGGTAACCTCCGGTTGAGAAGGGAACTAGGCCATTAGATGGAGGGTACGCTCCAAAAATGGTATGAGCTCTGGCTTTCTGACAACATAGTCGTCGCTGACTTGCTTGATGACTAGCTCAAAATCCCCTTTCACATGATAATGGGGCGCATCAATCTCGAGGGACAGCTCGAGGCCCGTGATAAGAGCCTGATACTCTACCTCATTGTTGGTGCAGCCATCTGACAATAGGAATGAGTATGGAAAAACATCTTGCGTCGGGGTAATGAAGACGATACCGAGTCCCACTCCGTTGAGTCAAGGATCTTTGAGACTCCTATCGGTAGGGCTCTGGGAGGCACCATCAAAGTGCATCTTCCAACATGGGACAACATGATCTATGAAGAGTATTTCCTCGTCGAGAAAATCCAAGGCCAAGGACTAGTCCGTGGAGGTTGGATGGGCAGCTAGAAATTCCACCAATGCCTGCCCCTTGATAGCCTTCTAAGGCACGAAACTGATGTCGAACTGCTGGAGGATTACCGCCCACTGTGCTAGACGGCCGGTCAACATGGGTTGATTCAGAATGTACTTCAATGGGTCTACCCGAGAGACCAGTTGTACCTCATGGTGATACAGGTAATGTCGCAACTTCTACACAGAAAATATGAGTGCAAGGAAGATCTTCTCGATGGGGGAGTATCTGGTCTTTGTATCGAGAAGCATGTGGCTGAGGTAGTAGAGACTGTTCTATGTCCCCTCATTGTTCTTTTGGGTAAGAAGGGCGCCGAGAGATCGGTCCAGGGAATTCACGTACAAGATTAGCGGCGTACCGGAGATGGGTGGCATCAAGACTAGAGGCTGGAGAAAGTACTGGTTAATTTCCTCAAACGAGGTCTGGCACTCTTCGTCCCATTCGTAGGCAGAGCCTTTCTTCATTAGCCGAGAAAAGTGCTTACACTTGCCAGCCAGATTCACAATGAATCGGCATATGTAGGCTATGTGGACTTGAAAAACTCGAAACTCTCAGATATTACTCAGGGGAGGCATCTATAAGATTGCCTTGATCTTCTTTGGGTCGATCTCGATGCCTCGGTAACTAACAATAAATCCAAGAAACTTCCAGAAAGTAACCCCGAAGGCACACTTCAATGGGTTCATCTTCAAGTGGCGGGAGCGGAGGAAGACGAACAATTTCTCATGGTCCTTGAGATGGTCCTGACACTGGTGATATTTGATCACTAGATTTTCCACATAGCATTCCACCAATGTCCGGAGGATTGACTTGAATATGCGATGCATGGCCCACTGATAGGTGGAACCTCCATTCTTCCGGCCGAAAGGCATAACCTGGTACAAGAAAGTACCTTGGGGTGCCCTTAAAGCTATGGAATCTTCATCCTCAGGGGCCATGAAGATCTAATTATATCCAGAGTAACCATCCATGAAGGATAGGGCTTGGAACCTAGCTGTAGCGTCGATCAACAATTCTATCACCGGAAGGGGAAAATCATCCTTCAGATAGTGACAATTGAGATCTCAGAAGTCGATACAGACTCTGATATGTCTGTTCTTCTTTCTGACTGGAATAATGTTGGCTAGCCACTTGGGGTACAAGACCTCCTTGATGAGGTTGGATCTGATGATCTTGTCAACTTCGGCCTCGACCATGGCATCGTGAGAAAGATGCATCTTTCTGGGAGGCTGCTTGATCTCGCGATGGTTTGTCGGGAGACTTAGATAGTGGACGGCTACCTAAGGATCTAGTCCTGGCATCTCATCGTAACTCCAAGAAAACACATCATGATGCTGTTTAAGGAAGCACACGTACCACTGCTGCTCCTTGAGGGACATGGCAGCACTGATCAACGTGGGTCTCAGATCTACCTCGCTACCAAGGTTCACCTATACCAGTTCATCGACCATGGCAGAGATGCCTTCTTCAAAGGAGGGGGGGAGCATCCTCCAAATCCACTTCTTCACTTGTGGAGGAGGGATTCCTAGTGGGTGAGGCTTCCACATGGTCGGAGGAACCTGACAGGAGGCTGTTAAGAGCCTGGACAGTAGTGGACATCGAATCAGAAGATTCACGTGCCGCTGAGACCATGGTGATGAAGGCAGTCGATCCAATCCCATTTGGCCTTCGACCCAAAGGGCCACGCTTGATTATATCAAAGAAATAGTGGCACGTTGACTTGAGAGAAGGTTAATCCTAGCCCGGAAAAACAGACATGTATGACGTACTGCCGTTTCCATGGGGTCGACGTCCCGATATCGTATGGGGGTAGGAGGTTCTAGGATCACCTGAGCCTGGTTTGTGTAGGAGTATTAGGTAAATTTCCACCGTCGCTTGGGCTTGGGAATATGCCTTCCTCTTGTACCCGAGACAATAAATAATTTCCCCATGTCAGGGTTTGTGGCCTCCAATCGATGGATTGGGAAGACATAGGCATCATCCAAACCTGCCCAAGGGTCATTTGTGACTGGGTCGGGCTCAACCTCACTTTCTGGAATCCTCTTATCCTTGCTCTTGTAATAGTCAGCATCCAGATAACGGGCTTCACAAGAGGTGAAATGAGATGCATCACCTTAGAGTACGCCTACTCGACCATTAAAGGAGTACTTGAGGCATTGGTGATATGATGAGGGGACCTCCGTGTGCAGATGGATCCATGGTCTGCCCATTAATGCATTGTACACCATATCCTGGGAGACAACCATAAATTCAGTAATGGCAACTAGGCCACCGAACTGGGTCTTCAAATAGTTCTTACCGACCGAGTTCTGCTCTGTCTAGTCATATCCCTATATCTTTAAATCAGAGGGAGTCAGGTCATCCTCGGATAACTCCAGCTTCCACAACGTCCGTGTCAGGATAAGGTTTATCCCGGAGCCAGTGTCAACGAGACAACGATGAACCTCCATGACATTAAATTGGCTAGTGATGTACGGTGGGAGGATGTTCCCCTATATCGGAGAACCATCATCCTCTTCGGAGAATGAAATGATGGTCTGGCATTCAGCAGTTTCAACTGCTTCAGCATGAAAGTCTTCTGTAGCTACTACCTCCATCTCAAACTAGAGGGGGCACCTAAAAGCCTCAGTGAGGGACTCACGCATATCTGACAACAAGCGGAGGGCTTATAGGATGGAAATCCTTACTGTGATTCCATGAAGGTGCTTGATAACATCATACTTCCATGCGAGGTGCAAACTTATGCTTACATGAGGCTGCTATGCGATTGGAGGCATGGAGGGCCCTGTCGGCTGGACCAGCGACTGACTGGTGCTGGGCATGTTCTGCTATTCACTAGTCGAAGCCTAAAGAGTAGCTGCCAGATGAGGTCCGAACGACTGAGGTCGACCTGTAGAAGGGTGAAGCTAGTCACGGTACGACCGAAGTGGCTCTGCCTGATCCAGTAGCACAAACTGTGGTAGAGGCGATCCTAACGACACAGGATAAAAAGGCTGCGCGTGCTGAGCTCTGCGCTGGGCCAGCTGCTGGTCTCAGTGGAATGCATGACCTAGCTGGAGGTGCCTATTGGAGTTCCTTGATGACCCATATAGCCACAACTTCACCGTCATTGGCGTCGGCTGGGGACGTTGGGGAGGTGCGCCTAGAGTTCGCCCTCGTTGTGAGTCATGTAGAGGTTTACCAACTCGATGGTGTTAACCAAAGCGTACCCATGACTATCACTTGAAGAATCATCCACCACTGGGTGGATTCTGGGAGGGATCCCCATCTCAGGGGGCATGAAGTCACTGAGAGTTCATGACGACAATGGAATCAGAAGTGCACATTGCTTCTTCTTGCGCCGCCGATGCTGGATCTTCTGGGAAGAGGCTGGATGAGATGATGATGCAGAAGTGGCGAATGCAGCTTTTGAATGCTCCGGCTGATTCAAGTGTGCCCGAATGATGTCGTGGGTGTGAGAAACTATTTTATGAGCCATCCAGTTGTCATAATTTTGGGATCCATGGCTGGGAACCTACTTCCACTCACCTTCGCCATCACTACTGCTATCTGACCTCACAAAGACACCCGCCACTTGTGTCGGGGCTGGGCCCAGCCTGACTATGTTGTTATCGACCTGGTCTTGGATCCAGTCATTAAACACATAGCACTACTTGAGTGTGTTCCCCAACATCCGATGATAGGGGCAGTAATTGAGGTTATCAGTGAGATTTGTCTCTGCCGGCCTTCTACACTCAGGAAAGCGTACAATCCCATACTCTAGGGCACTACGGAAGTAATCAGGGACCTGATTCTCACAGAACGAATAAGTCTAGTGTCTTCATTCCAGATAGGGAGCCCTTGGAGCCTGGCCTTAAAGAGGATCCAGAGGGGCCTATCAATGTGGTGGACCTTGATTGTCTCGCCTGGGCGGCAATAACGCATTCTGCAGGGCTCCTGCCGATTCTGAGGATGTTGCGGAGCCGGAGGCTTTGCCTGAGGCGGAGGACCACTATGAGGCTGCGAGACCGGTACTACTGGTAGCAATTCTAGCTACCTGGGTGATTCTATTTGGGCCACCATGGTGGGCTCGACTCTAGAATCTCTCCTTGTTGGGATTACAGGGGGCAACGAACGTGCCTGTCTGGCCTGTTGTAGGGCTTCTTCAAGGCGTTGGGCCTTGTAGGAGAAGTCTCGGAATCCTCCGGAATAGTTCTGGGTGATCAGGGAGGGAACTGATTCCGTCTTGACATTCCCTACGCACATCGTTATTAATTGCTCCTAAGTCAGTGGCATGTTAAGAAAGTATGTGATCCCCTTCCACCCGGGGATAAATTCCACGACCTGCTCATCAGGCCTTTGTTTGCACTTGAAGAGGTATGTGATGCTGGTCTTCTGGGTGGTAGAGCTGAACTGGTAGAGGAACTGCCTGCAAAGGTCCTCCCATCTGGTCATGGATCCGATAGGGAGTTGGCTGTACCAGACGAAAGTCGACGCCTCTAGTGTCTGAATGAAATAGCAGAGCTTGGTGGCCTCCCGCTGCGCTGGAGTCCCCAACATGGGCCCGAACCTTGAGTTGAAGTGGGCCAGATGTTGCGGCGGGTCTCCTGTCCTGTTAAAGGGGGAGAAGGTGGGATTCTGGAAACCCGGAGGCCCTGGCATATCATCCACCCAGGCTGGGTATGGCTTTCCATCTGGTGGGATTGCCACCTTCCGCGTTTTCAATGCCTCAAGGCAGGCTATGAGCGCTGCCATAGGATCATCCGGGTGGGGGTCCCTTTCTTGAGAAGGATCTCTAACCACGAGTGCATTTCCGGGCTCTTCTACATGGTAGACAGGCCCAATGGCTCGTGGAGCGACTGGTGGAATGGTCTGCGGGGTAGCTGGGGGAACCCGAGCCATATTCCATGGATTGCCGCACCGTTTGGGAGGGTTTGGTGAGACATACCACACCCTTTTGTCGTGAGTTTCAGCTTTATCCTTGTCCGTACGAGCGGTATAATCAGGGTTTCTTGGAGGCCTCTCACCAGGGGGAAGTTATTCCTTCCCCGACCTAGGATCACCATAGTTGGGTCATCGCTCTATAGTGCGTTCAGCCAGGAGTTCGTCGACCAACCTCTTATTCTCGGGAAGTTGTTGGCACAACGTGGCCTTATCAGAGTCTTCCTCCATCTTCTGCACTGAGGCGGATGGGTCGGAGTGCTTGACAGCTCTGACATGATCTTTTCCCTTACCAACATTCTGGGTGAGTGCCAATGCCTTGTTGGGCGCATGGAGACCTAAGAGGTTCTTCTGCTGACGAGTAATCCTCCCCGATGGGTCTAACAATGGTGGAACACCCTTAGGGGGTAAGTATCCATCAAGAAACTCTAGATCATCCTCTTTTTCCACGACGGAGGCCATGTGGACCGAGACCATTGCCGGGGGCATGTCCTCAATATCGCAAAGAAAGTCGGGCTGTCGTCAGATAGGGCTGAAGAGGAGGGCAACATACTTCCCCTAGACATGGACTTGCACATGCGGGGTAGCCTCCCTGATAAGTTTACGAAGTACCTTGACACTATTAATGAATTGCTGCTAGAGGTCCTCACGACGACCTGGTGACTCGGGGTGCTGGGCCACCGGGAGTGCGGCCAGATCGACTAGACGACAATGTTCACTAATGTCTTCGAAATGAATTTGGATCCTTGGATAAACCACAAAATAATTATGGAGACTAAAATGCATCTCCTAGAGGGTGTAGCGGAAACAATCAACTTCCTCTGGGGTGAGGGACTCGGGTATACAGAAATCCCACACTCTTGCGGGCCATAACTTCTCGGGGAAGTGGTCCGCTACAATGATGCTCCAGAATCTCCTCGGCTCAAATTCAGGGTCTATCCCTTGATTTCCCCACTCGCCAACTAGGGGTGGTTGAGGAACTGGTAGCGGTACTGAGTTAGACCACTAAGACGACAGGTTGGCCGGTAGAGAATACAACGAATGGGTTGACTGACCGCCGATTCTCGGGCTGTCTTTCGAAGAGTGAAGTGACCTGGCCGCTATGTCGCGGTAGGACCGGTTGACGACTGCCATTCCTGGATCAGGGGTCAGGGCTGTTGGTGGTGGGTCGCACTGTTGTTCGCCCGCCATTGGTCCCCAAAATAGCTCTTCGTGATCTCCTTTGGAGGTAGAAAGTGCTTCCGGTGATGATGGTGGTGACTGCACGACCGTAACCTGCGGGGTTGCCGGATTTTCATCCTCCTAGATAAACCTAAGGAGGGAGGTGGGATTCCTATGGATCTCAAATTCAGGGAGTACCAGGATGATGCACCTCATCCCTGCCCCAACCCTTGACTCGGATGAGTGAGGGAAGGGTTCCTGAGCAGAGTCGCACCATGCTTCAGAGTCTGAGAAGCAGACCGGTTTGATCTCCATCTAGGCCTTCCCAGGATTTTTCTTATGGCGGTGATGACCTTCCTTCCCACCCCTAGGTGGCTCCTCAGGACATGGCTGATTTTCGACATGTGGTCCTTCGGCCGCACTGGTGCCAGGGCGGAGAGGGTTTCCACTTGAGACAGTCGGGGTGTGAGGAGCATCGGGAAAAATGTAGAAGGGGACATGGGGAGGACCTCCATGAACAACACCTGAGAAGGTGAAACCTCCGTTGAAACTGGCAGGAGCATGGGGGGGACCTCCATGATTGGTGTGGGTGGAGCGAGGCTGGCCTTCACCCCTTTGGTTATTGGGGCAAGGAGGACCGTCTCCAGCTGCAGAGAGGACGTAGGGAGGATTCCCACGTTGAAGGGAGAGCAGATGGGTAACGTCTCCACATCGATGGTCGGGGGTAGGAGGAAGGGCTCCATACCCAGTGTGATGGGCACGAGAGAGGCTTCCATACCTGTTCCCGCTCTTTTCCGTCACAGAGTCTAAACAAATGAAAAGGGAAATAACTTGAACCCAAAGTGATTCATTCTTTGAAGAAACATAAAAAATTGGCAAAAGCATGGACAAATGTTCAAATGCACTTGGGTCGCACAAGTTCCACCAAGGTCATGCAAGTATACATGTGCGCCACCCATTGGTCACGTAGGTGACTTGAACACCCTCTTTGAATTTCGCCCAGGGTCTTCTCCAGCCTATAAATACCCCTATTGGCCCCCCATTTCAAAGGGGTGAAAAATTCCAGAAACTCAAATTTGAGCTCCCGGCGCCCTAGTCTCTTCTCAAAGCTTCCGAACACTTATAAGGAAAATTCTTACTCAGAACGGACGATCTAAAGAGTAGGGGGAAGTCCTAAGTGTTGAAACTCATCAACACTTGCACGCCTAAGTGGCCATCCCTTAAGGGAAATGGCCACACTTGCGCGCCACCTTGCTCCTTCAACAGAACTTGTGCACCTCTCCTCTGGAAGCCCCTAGGGATAATACTAAGGGCTTGATCCAAGTCTTGCCCAAGTAATACCTTAAGGGTTTACAGTCGCGCAAGTACCCATGTGTCGCGCAGGTATACCTACGCGACCAGGACTTTCACGCCCACACAGGACTTGCATGCCACCCTCTTTTTGGGTGCCCATCCTACCTATTTCACCTCTCCTATGCCTATCCACCTATCCGCTTCAAGATTAAGCCTTCCGAATTCTCTCAAAATCCATCCATGGCATGATTTCCTTTTTGGCTTCCTTATCTGAAAGGAATTCTGTGGAACATCTCTTAAAATCTAGTGATTTACATATCTTTATGTCACTAAGGTCAGAGATTTCATTCATTCAACCTCATCCTTTAAGATGAGAGAATACCTAACCTGGGCATCCTTCATAGGAGTAAGCCCCAGTCCAAAATCCCAAATCTGGGCATCCTCCTTAGGAGTAAGCCCCAAGTTCCCAAATCCGGGCATCCTCCTCAGGAGTTAGCCCCAAGTTCCCAAATCTGGACATCCTCCTCAGGAGTAAGCCCCAACCATGGTTCTCTTAACCTAGGTTTACTTTTTACGAGTAAGCCCGAGTCTCAATGTCTACAAATTTGGGAATCCACCTTAGGAGTAATCCCCAAGTCCCTTAACCTGGGCCTCCTCCTTAGGAGTAAGCCCCGGTTCTCAAAACCTTTTAACCTAGGCCTCCTTCTAAGGAGTAAGACCCAGTCCTAATTTCTATTAACCAGTCTTAATTTATGTTTGATTTGGGCTTCCTTCTTAGAAATAAAACCTAATAACAAGTCCCCTTATAATTTTGACATCTTCCTCAGGAGTAAGCCCCAAGTTAGAGTATCCAAATCTCCATAAAGCACATATACCTTTATGGACCTTATTCCTGGGTTTCTTTCCTGAAGTAAAACCCAATATTCATCAATTTTTGGGCAGTCGTACATACATAATCCCCACATCATTTCATCTTTTGTGGCACAATTTTCTGGTTTCACCAATACCTCTTGTTTCTAACACCGGGCATGACTCATGTGATCTTAGAGTGTAAAAGTAATCATGACATATTTATTTGAGACATCAATCATGCATAAATATCATACTCCCTTACTCAAACTACGTGGGTTCTTATTCGTTTTCTAAACAAAGGATATGTAGGCAGCCCATCTGTGGGTAAAATCCCAACTCTGAAATAATCCATGTCCTTCTGAATGACAATAAACTTCAAGTGCCCCACTGAGTGGCTTTAAAACCAGTATGGTCATCATAATGACCAAGAGACTTTTATGTATTGAAGGATACCATTGACTAAGAATCTATAACAAATACAGATGATTATATATTGATGAAGAACCTCGAATACATATAAAATATTCTCTAAATTTCCCACATATCTAATCATTGATTGTCAGATCTAAAGGAAAGCTCATTTTATACTTGGTAATGTAATTAGGATTCACGAACATAACTTAAATCTATAAAGAGAGTCCAGAAGTAGACAATAATTCCCCCCAAAAGGGTGTGATGAGTCCGACCTCCCATCCTCTCGACCAATGCAAAATCTTAAGTCTCATTAGTTCATAACTAATGAGCACCTACCTTTGGAAAGTAGGTCCAAATGGATATGGAATCATTGGATGTTTATGGTTCAACGAACAAACCCGTTAGAAACCGCTTGGAATGTTTGAACCGTAAATCAATGAGGTCATCCCTAATTCCAAAGGAAACAAAAAATGGTGAACCCGATCTGAATCCTTAACCAAGTTGAAATAATGTTTTACCTATTTGTTAGGCCCCTATTTTAACTCAATGAGAGGGCCAACAAAACAATCAATAATATATGTGCCCATCTAAAAGATGTGGTGGACAAACTTATTTTGATTACGTCTATTATATCAAACATGCACTTTTTCCAATATCTTCTGTGTTACATAAATGGATTCTCTTCAGTTCACACCCGTAAAGACTTCAGCAGTGAATACTTCTGTTGTGAAGGCCTCTACTGCTACTTCTGCTGGATCATCATCTGCTCTGAGGACGACATCACCTACTCAGTATCTTCAACGCTGGGTATCAAATGCGCTGGTTAAGGAGTACCGTCAAAATGGTACTATTCTGACTCTGGAGGTTTCTTGACAAGCCCTCCAAGTCAATAATTCACCCTGGTCGTCCGGACAGCGACGACCAGTGATTAAGAAGCAGGTGGTGCCAACCACCATCTCAAACCATTTTGGGTCGTTATCCCCTGAACGCAATCACCATTCACTCCCATATTCTAGGGAGGTAAATGAGCAGTTCCCTTAGGGCCTTAAGTCAAGGAGACAGGAGTCATTACTGAGGAATCCAATCAACAATTGATGCCAGACTCGTGCAACAGTGCACCCTCAACATGATGAGGGTATCGTCTCCAGGTGTTCAGATCAGGTTTATTGAACCCGAGCAGGCAAGACGAACTGCCAGAGGTGAAATCCGGTCAATAGTGAGCAGGTTCTCATCTCTTCCATCTCTGGAGAAGTCCACCAACCTAACTTGGTGGAAAGCAACGAGCGGGCACACACACCCGTCCATTTTAATTCCGTTGTCCAGCAGACTCATCTGGCAGCACCACACCAATCCCGCCAGGCAATTCCAGTGGAGTAATATAGACAGGAACATACACCTATTTATAAATCATCATCTAGTCAGCAGGCTCTTCTGACTACATATGATGGATCCCTCCAACCCAATGTGTTGACAACTTGTAAACAGACACATACACCTGCTTACACTCATCAGTCCTGCCAGCAGCCTTGTCTGTCAGTATTGAAGGAAGCTCGTCAACCACATTCGGCGGAGTGCAATCAGTAGGCACATACACCTGCTTGTATTGATCAATCCTACCAACAGTCTATTTTGGTTGCATTCGAAGAAGTCAGTTAGAAGGCTATGGTGACAAATAGGAGGCAGACTCAACTCTTTGTCCCCACACATGAGTACTGTCAGAATTCACTGACAAGTAATTGAGGATAGGAGAAGGCACATACACCTACTCCAAGAATCGAATGAATGTATATCCCCATTTCGGCTGTTGAAGTCACCAAGAACATTCTGTCAATGGTGAAAGAGCATAAGAAAATCCATGCACATATTCTAGATGCCTTCCATGATATTATAACAGCTTCAGCAGCATCTCAGGGAAAGACACATAAATCTATCCCTACCAGTGGAGTGACACATCAATAGTTCACTCCAGAACAGACACACACATATGTTCCATTCCAAGAGGGTTGTGGGTCGTACTCACCCATATCATATAGATAGCCAAGTCAGGCACATACACCAGATCTAAGTGGAGACAATCAGCCTAACCTGATCATTTATCCAGAGCAGGAACATACACCTGCCCATAATGACCACTTTCGTCAACAAGTGGTTCCTAAAGCGAGTAAGAAGGAGTCTAAAAAGAAGTTCCACCCAACACTATCAAGAAATCAAGAGCCAATCTATAACAAGGCCTTTCTCAATGCTGGAGTTCTTGATGCACTCAGACAATTATCTGTTGCAACTCAAGATTATACTCCCTCATTTCCCAATAGCGGGAACTCTAATTCCGAAGGTCTTCATCAAACACTTCCTCATGAAGGCTTGCTTCCTGAAAATTCAGTCGATCTCGAAGTTTCATCTTCAGATGGGAGCCACAAGAACCCTCTATGTGGCCAGAAGACCAAGGAGAAAAATGTTTCATCTTTTGCTGTAACCCACCATGGTGGTCCTCCCCATGATGATGAATTTAGCTGCGAAAGTTCTCTCTGTAGTTATAATGCACATTGCCTAGAAAATGCTCCAATGAACAAGGTAGTGATGAGAAAGCCCTCTTATCTTGAGGCACTTTAAAATATGAAGCCAGTAAAGTCTGATGCTTTATCACTAGCAGGTGAAATACTTTCTCAATCAGAAGTTAGCCCAGGGTGTAGGTCATTATTAGAACCACCCCTAGGTCGTTCATCTTCTAATTTGATCAGTGAATTCTCTACCGAACTTGTTGAATCCAATGAAGAAACAAAGAAGCACCAGATCTGGTCTAATCAGGTAGAAGAATCTTCATTGAATGATAAATAGGAAGTACTGAATATGAGAAAAGAACTGGAGAAAGGTGTAGTGTCAGTCATATTTTGGCCTTTGGCTGAATCTTAGTATGACATTCCAGAGATGTTGACGGAAGATGGAGTTCATGATATTCATCTCAACATATGGAAAAATATTTGTCAGTTGAAAAAGAAAATATTATCTTATGATGAATATGAAAATCATATCAAGATAATAGAAGGGTTACAACGGCAAATTGACTTGGCATCTCTCTAAATTTCTCGATATTCGAAGGCTGAAAAGTAGTAGAGAGCCCTTCAGCGTTCATGCCTTGGTGCACCAAGAAGATTTCACCAGTTAATTGCCAATGCCCCATCTGGTATTCATATCAGGGGATGGGGTGTTCATGGAGCACTACATTTCACTGTGCTCTCCAGTTAGCAAAGCCCGCCGGAAATGGTCTCATGCAATGTTATTTCCCATGACTGGCCACAATCAATTGTCTTTGTTTGCAATCAAAGGCTTGGCTAAGAACATGCCTCAACCAATTCTTCTCAAAATCAAGCATACAGAGAACAAGTTGTTGAATTACTCCTGCATCAAGAAAATGAGAATATTGAACAAGCCTTTAGTTTGGAGCAAGCACATCATCAAGTGACAGAAGTGTCAGAAATCATCCAACGGTATTTTGAGACGGGTGATAAGAGTGAATATAGTTTGATGCATCCAGCTAATTTTGGGACTAAAGTCCACAAGATCAGGAGAGATTACAAGAAGGTCTCAGATATAGCATGTCATGAACCACCCCAGCTTTTCAGACTAGGGACTCTTTTAAGGCAACCCTTAGAATCAACAAATAGGATTAAAGGATTTGAGCAGGAATAACCCCAGTCCACCGGACTAGGGACTTTTTCAAATCATCAATCCCTCCCTCAGAAAAAGTCAATCTTCTCTCGATTAGGGAAGAAGCCTCAAGAGGAACAAAGAGCAAAACTATCAGGAGATTCCCTCCAAATTACAATTCATCAAGAAGTTCCTGAGGGATCAAATCGACAAAAGGAAATGTCTCATTAGGGACATGGAAAAAGGCATTATCACAGAAATGCCGATAGAAGAGATTCATTGAATTATGCATAAATTAATTTCATTAATGCCATTGTTGATGATCCACCAGATGAGGTTCACTTAGAGGGATCATATGAAGAGGTTCCTACTTAAGATGTTGTACACACAGACACAAATGAAGAAGGTGTGCGTACACAAAATCAAAGGATTACCCAGAATTTGGGTAATCCTTCAAGTAACCCACATCCCTCTCTCCGAAAGGGAGCCAACAAGGGGAAAGGCAAGAATCAGGTTACATACCCTTCCTCTGGAGAAGTCCAATCGCTCTCACTAGAGAAAATATTTTCACAAAAAGAGGAAGAAATAAATGAATTAAGGAGATTGATTGTATAACTACTTCAAGGTAGTCTTCCTCCTAAGCATGATGGAGTCAGTCAGCCAAGAGAATTTTTTGTGACTACTGAGATGGTTCAAGAATATCTTTCTCTACCAGTACACCCACATAGGTATAATCCTACGGGTCAAGTGCAACTACTATGGGTGGTGCTACCATCAGTTGCAGCACCAGCCACCACGTCTGTCCAAGCTCCATTTATTGCACCGATTCAAGTCCAAGTTCATCATGATGTTTCTCAAAAGTTAATAACTACTATTTAGTCTTTAACAGCTCAGTTGGAAGATATGGAGAGAAAACGAGCTCAAATTCAACCAGAAAAGAGAGCTTATCCTGAATGGTTTGATGCAATTCCTCCCCCATCAAATTCTGAAAGTACCACATTCCCAATATTTAATGGTTCGAGAGACCCATAGAAACACTTAACACATTTTGTTTACCATTGTGATCCTATTATGGGAACCCTTTAGCAACAAGAAGCAGTTAAGCTCAGGTGTTTTGTATAGTCATTACAAGGGACTTCCTTTGTCTCGTACATAAGCTTGCAATCCCGGTCAATTACCGGATGGGAGGATCTCCGCCAAAGATTCCTTCTGCAATTCAGTTCAATGTTGCCAAAGACAATGGTTTTTGATATTACAAATTTTAAGCAAAGTTAAAATGAAAGGGTTTCAAATTTCATTTCTCGCTGGAAGGGATTAACATATTCCCTGAGCTTAGCACTCCCTCAAGAAGAATTGTTGTCAATCTGTGTGGCAAATCTGTGTGATGAGTTACGCACGCCGTTGATCCCTGTGAAATACACAGGAGGGTTTCGAAACCTTACTTCAATCGCTCAATATATTAAAGGTTCTCTTATGAAGACTAAGTATAAAACTCGTGTAATTCCATCAGATCCAAGAAGGAGAATGGGTAAAGTAGAGACTTCTACAGTTATGCTTAAACAAGTACCTGTACCTGCTTCTACTTCAAAACCTTCATCTTCTAGAAGGGCTCCGCCTCCTGAGAGCCAACAATAGAAGTCGTTTCATCAAGATGATCGAAGAGATCAAAGATGAAAACAATTTGAGGATTTGAAAAGCAAAGTTTACTCTTTCCGAAATGAACAACTTCCTGGTTACTTCATTTTGGCTTTGGAAAATAATTTTGTCTAATTTCCAAGGCCCAAAAGGCCAAAAAAGGAATGAGATGAAGACCGCCCCAATTATTCACCCTTTCATCAGATGTTGGGGCATCCCATTCAGGAGTGTTTTGTCTTCAAGGATCTCCTGAAAAAATGTTTGACTCGGGACAAGTCAAATTGAAAGGTTCTTCAGCTCAGGTAGCATGTGTTACTACTACAAATCCAGAGGAAGAGGGTGAGTGGAAAGAAGTCAAGAACAAAAATGTGAAAAAATATGATGATTGGATGGTCAGAAAAATGATCAACCAAACTCATGATATTTTGCGAACACAATTGAAGAAAACAATTGTATCTTATGCCATGAATGCCACAGAAAATCCCTCTTCATCAGAGGGAAAATCCTCACAGAAATGGTATAATTCAAAGAAAGAGGAACAATCAGAAGAAGAAGAAATTGTGTAAAAGCCCAAGTTATCTTAGACTATTGCAGATTTTATGCCATGTACTCTGAATCTACGGGCACTTCCCCACCAAACAGCACAACCTAAATTGACTAGTCAGGCAGAGTCTTCATCGGATGAAGAGTTAATCTTCAGTTCTGTTAATATGATTAATTTAATAGATCCTTATTCCAGTTGAAGTTTTGATTTTGATGAGCCTGGGTTCCCTATATCAAATAGAGTAATTAGAGGGAGTTCTAGAGGCTCAGGGTATAAGGGAAGATGTGAATCTTTTAGAGGCCACTATTCCAATTCTACCCCTGCTAGAATTGTCTATGCGGCAGAAACTCATGGAAGATACCTTAAATGAGCTCAACAAGAACAAGAAAGTTCTTCCACACAGGGCATATTCAGTCCTAGAACATTTATTCTAGAAGATCAGTTGGAGGTTCCATCTTCTTCCTCTCAGCAAGTAAATAGACCTAATCGGTCTAATCTTACAAAGACAGAAGTATTCCCAACTCCTATCCTGATACAAGATGCATCAACTTCCAAAGCATCAACTTCTAAGGCACCTGCGAAACCACATGTTCCTTTTGGAAAACATAGACCTTTGGATAAAAAATATGATGTATTAAAAAATCTAGCCCAAGTACCGGACAAGTTATCAAATTTGGATACCTTGAATCGATCAAAGGATCTTCGGGAGGCACTCATTGAGGCTTTGTCAAGTACTCAGGAGTTTGAAACTGAAATTATTGCGGCTGAAGCATACCATGTGGAGAATAATCCTGCAGAATTCCATGCAGTGATATATTTCACAGATGAAGATGAAGATGATGTCGTGCATGGAAATATTAGACCTTTGTATTTATCAGGAAAGGTCAATGGTATAGACATCTGAAGAGTTTTCATTGGTAATGGTTCAGGAGTCAACCTCATCCCCATTCTTACACTTCGTCCATTGGGCCTCACGGAATCTGATTTATCTCCTTCTACTATGATGTTACAAGGATATGATAAAAATGAATAAGAACCATTGGGCGATATTACACTCAGAACTCAGTTTGGAGATCTTGTATCCAATTCAGATTTCATGGTTGTTGATCAAGATTCAGAGTTCAACATCTTTCTTGGAAGACCTTGGCTACATCAACATGCGACTATCCCTTCATCATATCATCAATGTCTCAAATATTGTTTCGATGGTCAATTTGGGACATTGTATGGTGATAAGGCCCCATTCAAGACATGTGAATTTCAATACATTGAGGCAGAATTCTGCCACATGAAGGGTAAGGAGAAATCCAAAACAAGGGATATTACCAAAGTTAATGCTCCATATGGTTTGGAAAAGATTCCAGTAAACCCATTTACACATGGGAGTACAAATTATGTGTTGCCTATCAGTCAAATTGATAGGATAGACTCAAATCAAAACACTCTTATGGAAACATCCATAATTTCAATTACGACAATCAAGCCAAACAACATGGGAGAAATTGGTAATTCACCAAGCAATGATGAAAGCTAAAATGGGGATGTATTCATTTCATCCACTGAAATTCATAAAGTATATACTTCGACAACCAGGCTAGAGGAAGTTATAGTAATGCCAGAGGTGAACGATGATGTCGATTCTCAATCCATCATCTCCTCTTTATTACCCAGGGAAGACCCTTCACCAGCAATCGGGTCAAAAATGAAAGCTTCTTCTTCAATATGTTCAAATTTTAACATATCTTCTGATCATGGAAAACTTGTTTCTTCATATACTATGCAAGTAGAAACAGAAGAAATAACACATGTTGACGAAGAAGAAGAAGATCTCAGGGATGCTCCTCCAGCATTTGAAGAGGGTATCTCTACCACCGTGGATGAACTCAGAGAAATGAATCTGGGTACAGAAGAAGATCCACACCCCACTTTAATTAGTGCGACCATGACTCTTGAAGATAAAGCGATGTATATTTATTTTTTAAAGAAAAATCGAGATATATTTTCTTGTAACTATACAGAGATGCCAGGGCTTTATCCTGATGTTTCCAATCATCGTTTGGGTTTTCCAGAAGAACATCGAGGATTCAAGCAAGCTTCCAGAAGAACACACCCAACCTATGCTTCCAAAATTGGAGCTGAAGTGAATAAGCTTACCAAAGCTAACTTCATCATATAAGTTCAATATCCCAAGTGGTTGGCTAATATCGTCCCTGTAAAAAAGAAGAACGGACAAATTAGAGTTTGCATTGATTTTAGAGATCTTAATTGGCATCGTCCTAAGGATGATTTTCTAGATCCGATTACATAACTATTAATTGATGCAACAACTGGCTATGAAGCACTTTCCTTCATGGATGGATATTCCGAGTATAATAAAATCCGAATGGCTCTAGAAGATGAGGAATCTTTAACCTTCAGATCCCCTCCGGGTGTGTTTTGCTATCAGGTAATGCCCTTTGGCCTGAAGAATGCATGCGCAACATATCAGCGTTCCATGCATCGTATCTTTAAACCCTTTTTAGGGAAGTTTGTCGAATATCATGTGGACGATTTTTTGGTTAAATCCAAGAAAATTTCTAATCACTTGGCTGATTTGGAAGTCATATTCCACAAACTTCGGCAACATAATTTGAAGATGAACCCCTTAAAATGTGCTTTTTGGGTAACCTCAGGAAAATTTATTGCCATTTTTGTACGCCATCGTGGTATCGAAGTCGATACTGAGAATATAAAGTCAATCCTTGGTATGTCACCTCCTCGAAATTTGGAAGAATTGAGAAGAATTTAAGGACACTTAGCCTATATTCGGCGTTTCATCACCAATTTGGCAGACAAAAGATTACCCTTCACCAAACTAATGAAGAAGGGATTCACTTACCAGTGGACTAAAGAATGTCGAGAAGCATTCGATGTTCTCAAGAAGTATCTATTGAGTCCAATGGTATTAATGCCACCTGTTGAAGGAAGGCGACTTATCCTTTTTGTGACAGCTTTTGAGTGATCATTAGGTTCCTTTCTTGCTCAGAAGAATGATGCTGGGAATGAAAACAACCTCTACTATCTCAGTTGGACTATGCTTGAAGCAGAAACACGATATTCAAGTATTGAAAAGTGCTGCCTAGTATTAATCATTGCAGTTCAGAAGTTGAGACACTACCTACAACATCACAAGGTCCAATTGGTATCTCGTAATAACCCGATCAAATTCATCCTTAGCCGTCCAATGCTTATAGGACGTCTGGAAAGGTGGAAAGTTATTTTTTAGCAATTTGATATTCAATATGTGTCTCAAAAGGCAATAAAGGGCCAAGATCTGGCTAATTTCCTTGTTGAGAACCCTTCAGTGGAAGATACATCTCCAGATATTGAACTTCCTGATGAGTAAGTCTTCTTTATTCAAGATAGTCTTAAAACATGGGAAATGTACTTTGTTGGTGCTTCCAGAAGTCTAACAGGGAGGAAAATGGAAAATCCAAAATTCAACAAAGTTGGCTTAGGAATTATGCTCATTTCTCCAGAAAAGGAAGTGTTACACTATTCCTTTTCATTATTGGGAGGTGGTACAAATAATGAAGTAGAATACCAAGCTCTCATCACAGGATTAGAGTTGGAACTTCAAGCACAAGAGAATCACTTAAAGGTGAAAGATGATTCAGACCTGGTAATCAAACAAGTCAATTGGGATTATGCCATCAGAAAAGAAGAACTAATCCCTTTGTATGATTACATCAGAGAGTTAATGGTAGAATTTCATAAAAAACTGACATTTTCTTATGTCCTGAGATCAAACAATTCCCAAGCTGATGCACTAGCTAATATAGCCATAGCTATGGCAGATCCAAATCGGGATGAGACAACCATCAGTATTTCCCACCGTCGTACAATTTCACCTTATGTTCAAACCAGAATAGAGGAAATCAATGAAATTAGTCCCATTCCTGAACCATATGGTCATACTATAGGATGAATGACACCTATTAGGGAATACCTTCAAAATAGAACACTTCCACCTGATAGAGCCGTGAAAGAACAAGTACGAAGAGATGTGGTCAATTTTACTCTTTATGATAGCCCAGATCACCCAGAGAAAATTCTCTACAAACGTGGTTTTGATGGATTTCTCTTCAGATGCATTGATGGTGAAGAGACAACGGCTGTCATGAAAGAAGTGCATGGAAGAGTCTGTGGTTCCCATCAGTCTGGACATAGACTATCTGATCAAATCCAAAGGCTTGGATACTTTTGGCCTTCAATGATACAAGATTGTGTTGATTTCACAAAGAAGTATCATTCATGCCAAGTACATGCCGAATTAATTCATCATCCCCAAGAGTTGCTTCATATAGCTAAATACTCGTGGCCATTTTCCACATAGGGAATGGATGTGGTGGGACCTTACCCTTCAGCTACAACCAAGAAGTTTAAGTATATTCTTACTACTACTAATTTTTTTCCAAATGGGAACAGGCAATACCTGTCAAAGAAGTTAGTTCTAAATTCACTGTTAGCTTCATCAAGTCTAACATCATTACCAGATTTGGTGTCCCTCGTACCATATTGATGGACAATGGCACCAACTTATGTTCATCCGAGGTGAGGAAGTTGTATCAAGAATACAACATCAAATCCAGCCATTTATCTTGGTATCATGCAGCGGCCAATGGACAGATAGAAGATATCAACAAGACTATGTCAAATATACTGCAAAAGAAAGTGGATAAAGATAAGAAGTCATGGCCTGATAAACTCTTTCATGCTTTATGGGCTTATCAGACCACCACCCGCACTATAACGCGGTCAACTCCATATTAATTGGTATATGGAATGGAAGCAGCCATTCCAATTGAGGTTCAATTACCTTCGCTCAGAGTAGCCATTTGTGATCAGTCATCTACAGATGAACAATCTCAAAAGTGATTGGATGAATTGGAACGGTTAGACGAGAAATGATTGTGCACCTTTCACCACTTGGAAGTCTATCAGAATCGAATATCACGAGATTTCAATTAAAAAGTTTGTCTTTGTTCATTCGTTCAGGGATAATTGGTATTAGTTCTCAGAACTCCAATGATACCAGGAAAGAAACCCCCCATGTTTGAGCCAAAATGGGAAGGACCATATTCAATACATAAGGTATACTCCAATGGAGCTTCTTCTTTAATCCCAATGGATGGACAACTCATCACTACTCCAACCAATTCTAGATTTCTAAAGAAATTTTTTATATGAACACAAAATAAACCAAGGGTCTATGCATATGATTTTAAACTATTGGCACTTATGTCCAACATGACGTTAAACTGTGACGTCCTATATACATGACGCTAAATTGTACAGAAGTCCCTTACGGCAATCAAGATGTTAAACTGTATAACCAACAGTCCATTCATACGACCTTAAACTACTGGCATTTCTCTTGTTCAGTAAGACGTTAAACTACATCATCATCCACGGTCCATGCATATGACCTTAAAATATTTGCATCCCTAATACATCCAACATGACGTTAAACTGTGTCTTCTTTGTCCTTAATGCATTACATTAAATTTCACAATCCCCCTTTTCGCCCAACATGACGTTAAACTGTATTGTCCTCACCTTCTTAGCTATAAGACGTTAAACTATACATCACCCTTATTGTCCAACATGATGAAAAAATGTGTTCACATCCAACATGACGTTAAACTGTGTCCCTATATTTTTCCTACATGATGTTAAATTGTATTTTGTCCCTGCTATATGATAATAAACTGTGAAGCACCAATAGTCCTCACTGCAAGACTTTAAACCGCATAGTCCCTTAATATGTTCTACATGACATTAAACTATGCATCTTTAGGGTTGTTTCTACCTCTTGTTTCTCACACCGAGTATGTCTCATGTGATCTTAGAGAAAACTTCAACCATAACACCTTTTCTGGGCTGTTAACCATGTGTAAGTACCAACATCATTTTTTAGTTCATTGTCCCCAAGAACAACTTGATCACTAACTCATTCTTTAATCGAACTACACGGACATTGATCCTTGCCTTCAAGGCTGGGTACATAGGCAAACTCCCAAGGTTCAAGTCCAAAACCAATCTCTTCTCATCGGTTCACCTCTATCTCATACGATGTTGATTCGTTAAGCCATCCCCAGAATCAATATCTTTACATTGGTTCACCTTTTTCATTGCTATATGATGTTAAACTGTACAACACTTGTGTCATGTATGACAATAAACTAAAACATTCTTAAATACCCTTACCTAAGAGGGAATTATTCTTTACATTGATTTCCAATCATGTTATATTCCAAAGACTACGTGCATACATGGTAATGCCTGATCCTTTTATCTTGGGTCAAACCATCATTGCACTAAAGTCCCCTTTTCACCCTTCACTTGTACGAACCAAATATGCACAGAAGTTATTTTTAGAACTACGTGGGCTTGATTCCCATCCTTATGGGATATGTAGGAACGTTCAAGTGTCCCTCGAATCCAACCCCAATTCTTTTGGTCCTAACCCCAAATTCCACTTTCAGTCCCCTGGATGAAAAGTCCCTGTGAAAACACACACTGTGTAATTCTTATAATGGTCTGAGTTCTATGACCCTAAACTAAGATCTCTTACACTTTTGTCCCACATGATGTTAAACTGTATTTTAAGAACTACATATGGCTTGATTACCATCTTTATGGGATACTTAGTGAAGTCCAACAATTCAATTCAGGACCCAGCCACAACATGATTATGGTTAGCATTGATCTGTGTATCTCTACATACATTTGACAATACCCATTTTTATGTGTCATAATCCTATCCTTAAATATTTCCAGATCTTCATAACCCTTTTATCGAATTTTAGTCACAAAATGTCCAATTTCTGAGAGTTCTTTTGCCTGACTATGCAGCACGTGCCCTTAGGCAGCCTTGCATAAGTAGTCTAAATAATAGACCTGTCAGCCAAAAGATACTATTATTTGACTATGCAGCCAATTCCCTTAGGCGGCCCTGTATAATTCAACCCCCTATTGGATTTTTTAAATAATGGTAACTTCATTATTGGGAAGAAAACCTCTTTTTTTCCTTAGTTTTCTTAACAACAATATGTAGGGATCTGCAAAAAAAATAGCCATCCTTAATATATTTATCTCATACTCTTTTTCATGATCTGAAAGTATTCATGTCTATGGTGTATATTTCCCTTCCCTATGTTTGGTCCAAACCTTTGTAGGAGTGACATTCATCCAGTTCTTAGACAATCCTGTTTGGAAATATCTTTTCCATATTCAAGTACCTATCTCCATACAGCAAACTCTATGGTTTGGAAAATTTGAATACCATAAAATTTCACTAGCTTTTTAGCTGTAGAAAAGTAAATTTATGAGAGTTATTTTGTCTGACTATGCAGCATGTGCCCTTAGGCGGCCTTGCATAAATAGTCTATATAACAGACTTATTAGCCAAAATATGTTATTATTTGACTATGCATCCAATTCCCTTAAGTGTCCCTGCATAATTCAACCCCCTAACGGGTTTGTTAAATAATGGTAACATCATTCTTGGGAGCTACTTATTCTAATGCCTTTTAGTCCTTTTTCTTATCATTCCTCTTATTCAGAATTTCTTAAGTCATATTTTACATATTTTCCCTCATACTTGGGTGTGGTAATATGTTTCCAGATAAATTATCAAGGAATTGAGTCAATTCTAATCCATTTGGTCAAAGCTATTTCGACCTTAAACATTAGCCTTTATGCCCGACATGCATGACTTTAAACTGCCCACAAAAGACAAGGGAACTCTGAATAAAAGTCAAGTCCCAGATCACTAAACATACATTTTCTTATGATTATGTAATATTGAGAAATTAAAAGATTCAAAGTTTTTAGGGTTATTTAACAATCCTAGAAAAAATCAAACTATGCTTACTAGGCCCTTTGGCTTAGGTAAAATTTTAAGCAGGTATCAAAGAATACAAGCACAAATGATAGAAGATAAAAGTATTCTTCATTGATACACGAGGATTAGAAGGACGTCCATAGATTGGAGTCTCTTCTCTTTTCCAAGAAATTACAAGAGGCTGTCAACATAAGTCTTCACTTGATGTACAACATTCCGAGCTTCATCAGCAGCCACTTGAAGCTCATGCACTCGACCAACTTCACTCTTTTCATCCTGACGGAGTGATTTCTTGGCATCCGCGATGGCTTTCATCCTATTTGTTTGAGCTCCCTACAATGAATTATTGAGTTGGTCAAGTTCCCCAGTAACATCATCTAACTTTTGATGAAGGTGCATCTACTGGACGACTTTATATTTGATCTTATGCTTCAGATCCTTCATCTTGGTAGCATAGTCAGCCTCAGCTCAGGATACTGCAGCCTCAAATTCACTGATATTTGCTGACAACTTCACCCTGGTCATATATTCACGACACTTTTGATCCTGCTCCCTCCTTAAGTTGACTTGTTTTACCACGACAAGGATCTTTTGATATTAAAAACCGCTAAGTTCCAGCATAACAAATAGGGATGAAAGTCACAAGATCTTTGATGATAGCTCTTCAAGAGGCACTTCAAATATGATTTTCCATATATTTTTCCATGCCTTGAATCGTGAAAATTGGAGTTCCCTTTGTACTTATGGATCTGACTCAGCATCACTGTCACAGTGGGGAATATAATCCGAGATTAATGCACTTTGGTAAGTGCCATGTTCTGCTCCTTCCCCCCTGAACTGTGCTTCTTTAATTTCAATTCCCATTGGGGAAAAGGTTGAGGATTCACCTCCAGATATAGCCACTGAAATTTATGGCCCTTCATAATCAATTGAAAGCTTTGGTTAGTTTCAAAGGATAACAAAAGTTAATTGGTTGTCTTGAAAATTAAGTACAGTCGCAAATATTGTTATCCCTTACCCAACAGTAGATCAGTAACTTGAGAAGGATCCTCCCCGTCTTTCCAAGCTTCAACAGAATTTTCAGGGTGAGTTTGAGGAAGTTCTACGGGGTTCAGATCCACTTTCGCTAATGTCTCTGCAATAGTAGGGTTTTCTGTACCCCCTTCAGAAATTGGTAGTTTAGCAGCTTTCTCAGATAGAATTGCATATTTGAACCGATCATGATTAAACATGTAATAAGAAGTTATTTTTAATAGGACGAAGGATAACACTCATGTCCATAATATTCTAAAATACATGGTAATTTAACATGATCAAAAAAAATCTTCAAAAGATGCACCAAGTCCCATAATTTCATCCAATGTAATCTCAGAATCCTAGTTAATCTCACTAGTGGGAGCATTTGGTATGTCTTCTTAATGACCTTCATCCTGCGGTCCTTGACCATGGACAACATCTTCAGATAAATTGTTGGCGTCAGTTGTAATGGCTTCTAAAAGATCTAATGTAGGGGTTGAACCTAAAGTATCACAGAGTAGAAGTCATTTGATGTTTCATTCAACATTTTATGAAGCATTTTTAACTTACTAGAAGCAGGTTCTTCTCTTCTTGCAACAACAGCATGAGGGATACTGGGAACAGACGCTGGCTCTTCTCCAGGAACAGCCAAGTCAGCCTGAACTTGTGATTGTTCACCAGTACCCTCTGGGGTCCTCAAAGGAGGGTCAGTCCTCTCCCTCAAGGGGAAATTGAAGAAGCCCCTAAAATCCCAAGGAAAATGAGAAATATTTTCATGGTTTAAGACTCATGATTACCCAAAGGACTTACCACTACTAATGAAGCATTTAACTGTGGACTTCTTCCTTTATTTCTTTTGCTTCCTTAGATTTTTGGGAGTGTCAGAAGTATCCCTTATAGGAACTTGAATTGGATAATGGAAAGCCATATCCAACTCCTCATCCATGGCTTGCTGGCCTGGAGATATCTTTCCCGACTCACGAGGAGATTCATCAGCAGCCCCAATGGAAGTATGACCAGGGCTATACTGTGGCGAAGGAACCTCAGTAGTTCCTTTCTTTGCAAGCTGTAGGATGAAGAAAATAATTTCCTTGAGTAACAAAGCTTTGACTAAAATCAATTTTTAAAGTAGATAAGGAAAGAAACTTACATCTTCAAGAACCATGTAATCGTGCCACTCCTCATCTCCATAACCAAGAGTCCCCTCAATGGCACCACGATCAATCATTTCCTTCTCCCTCTTAGTGACAATAATGGAATCATCGGTGGCATATATGAGCATTTCTAGCTCTCTGATATATTCCCGCACTTCATCGGGGTTATCCTTGAAATGGATATCTGTAGAAGCCAGAAGATTCCCTATTTTAGGGAGGTATAGCCCCTCACACAAATCTAGCCAGGCAGTTTTGGCACCACAGTATAAACTCTGCCATGTCTGGACAGCCTCTGGTCGTAGATATTTAGTATGTGTACCAGAAGGCTACGAGGAAGGTCATAAAATCTTGGACTTCATCTTCTTCCCAGCTCATGCAACTACAGATAGAGAATAAGAAAATAAGACTTATTGCTCTATAAATTAATGGTGATTAAATTTCCATAATGAAGAAACTCACCAGAAGTTGATGGATTGGGTCTTTTGATTCTGACTGGAGGATTATATCGGGCATGAGGCCGCTTTTCTGCTTATTGTGCCTCATCATTCCCATCTTGGGAATCCAGTGAGTTAGTACTAGATGAGGAATCCGGCGAATCAGCTTCAGATGGGGAAGCATCATCTTCCTGAGTAAGGTTTTCTTTATCTACAGTTCTCTTCCTTTTCCCCACCTGATAAACAGGGTGATTCAGCACCCCTATAGGGTATGATGCTATCCAGATCTCGGCATACGATGTGGTGAAATTATTTTCCGCTTTATCAACTGGTAGATTAAATACTCCCCCAGCCTTCTCCCTAGATGTTAGCAACCATAGTTTCCAGGAAACCATCAGATGTTTCTCTGACCTAACATGCAGTGGTGGAGATACAACGGTCTACTACAAACACTTAAATTGAAGTGAAAATCTATATGAAGCATAGGCCTTGCAAATAATCTCTCCGTTAATCCTGGCAACCAGCACACCGTCTCTGCAGGACAACATGTATTCCCTCAATTCTAGACTGGCTGTTACATCATCAACAAACCACCTAGTTGGCATATTTCCATAAGGAAAGAAATTAAATTCCTTATACATGCTCAGCCTCACCTTCATGTCATAAGAATTGAGAGCTAGTGGAGCAATTCCAGAGAATGCTTACACTGACAGTCTGAAAGAACTTCTGGGGATCTATACTCCATTTTGTGCATTATACGTCATAAAGTGAGTGGAGATCCATCCCCAAAAAACATGGAATGGGCCCACTATTCTCAAAAGAGACTTACCATGAAGACATGGAATAAGCTCCTATAAATATTTTCTAAAATGGGGGTAGCCAATGCAACCATTTTCCCCTCATCCAATTTAGCTACGATAACGAAGGTCCCTGGCCTAACGCCTCCCTTCGAGTCCCTAACTGGAAAGAGATAAACACTGAGCCACAAGGCCAAGAAGCCCACCAGATGAGTCTTTTTTGGGATCCTCTGATTCACCTCATATCCCCAATTCTAAAATTCTTCTGCTTCTAGGGTCAGCCAGAATGTTCCAAGAGCACCCCTCTTCTCTGTTTTGGGGCCGGTGGTAGGATGAGTGGTCCTCTTCTTCTTGGATCCCTTCTCCTTCGATCCCTTATCCTTCGGATCCTTCTCCTTCTTCTCGATAGGAAACATATTAATCCACTACTTTGGATGAATATCCTTTCTATAATGAGTTAAGGAGGTCTCTGAACTCTTGAGCTTATGGAATATTTTCAATAATTCCCGAGCAAAAGATGGAGTCTTCTCCGAATCATTCCAAGTCACCTTAGGAGGGATGAATTCATTATACATATCACCCAAAATTATATCCTCTGAGATCTTTTGGACATCCCACAGACTGATGCCTACTTCTCCATGAGTCAGATGGAAAGAATTGGTTTCTAGGCTCCAATGGATGAGTATCTCCGATACGAAGTTATCATGCCTGTAAACACATGTTTTCCCAGCCCAGACAGCTTCATATATCACAGCTCCTTTCAAATTCTCAACAAAATCTGCATAGGTTTGTCGCACCCAGTATGCCGACATCCAATTTGGCTTCACACCTCCTCTAGAAAGAAAGTCCCAACTTCTCTTCCAGCCTTTGGATTGATCCATCTGAGAGTTTTGGAAAATTGAAGGATAACAATGTGGTTGCAAATCGGGCTTTTTAGGTTTCAGATATGGTGTAAAAGGGCTATGATGCATCATATAGGCCTTCTCCACTGTTCTAGTATTTATAAATTCTCCTCCACATGAGATATTTGCTGAAGAAAAATTGGTGTAATTATGAAACCAAGAAATTGGAAGGTAGTTCTTTTCCTCTAGAATGGTAACTTCTCACAGATGACCATAGCCATACTGTTTCCCTCTGGAATTGGAAATGATCTCATTGATTTATGATTCAAACATTACAAGTAGTTTCTAACGGGTTTGTTCATAGAACCGGAAACATCCAATGATTCCATATCCATTTGAACCTACTTTCCAAAGGTAGGCGCTCATTAGTTATGGACTGATGAGGCTTAGGAATTTTCATTGGTCGAGAGGATGGGAGGTCGGACTCATCACACCTTTTTAGGGGAATTATTGTCTACTCCAGGACTCTCTTTATAGATTTAAGTTATGTTCGTGAATCCTTATTACATTACCCAGTATAAAAAGATCTTTCCTTTAGATCTGACAATCAATGATTTATATGTTGGAAATTTAGAGAAACTTTTATATGTATTCTAGGTTCTTCATCGATACAGAATCATCTGTATTTGTTTAGAGATTCTTCGCCAATGGTATCCTTCAATACAAAAAAGACTCTTGGTCATTATGATGAACATACTGGTTTTAAATCCACTCAGTGGGGCACTTGATGTTTATTATCATTCAGAATGACATGGATTATTTCAGAGTTGGGATCGTACCCGCAGATGGGCTACCTACGTATCCTTTGTTTAGGAAAAGGAAACAGAACCCACATAGTTTGAGTAAGAGAGTATGATATTTATGCATGATTGATGGCTCAAATAAATATGTCATGATTACTTTTACAATCTAAGCTCACATGAGTCATGCTCGGTGTGAGAAACAAGAGTTATAGGTGAAACCAGACAATTGTGCCACAAAAGATGCAATGATGTGGGGATTATGTGTGTATGACTGCCCAAATAGATGAGGATTAAGATTCACTTCAAGGAAGAAATCCAGGAATATGGTCCATAAATGTATATGTGCACCAAGTAGATTTGGATACTCTAATCTTGGGGCTTATTCTTGAGGAAGATTCCCAAGTTAGGAGGGGACTTATGACTGGGTTTTACTCCTGAGAAGGAATCCCAGATCAAAAGGAAATTAAGACTGGGGCTTACTCTTGAAAATGAGGCCCAGGTTAAAGGGATTTGAAAATTAAAGGGACTTGGGGCTTACTCCTATGGAGGAGGCCCATATTTGAGATTGGGGATTGCTCTTGAAAAGGAATCCCAGGTTAAGAGAATTATGGTTGGGGCTTACTTCTAAGGAGGATGCCCATATTTAGGAATTTTAATACTGGGGCTTAATCCTAAGGAGGATTCCCAGGTTAAAGGAATTACGGTTGGGGCTTACTCCTAAGGAGGATGCCCATATTTGGGAATTTTAAGACTGGGGCTTACTCCTAAGGAGGATGCCCAGGTTAAAGGAATTATGGTTGGGGATTACTCTTGAGGAGGATGCCCAATTAATAGGATTTGAAACTGGGGATTACTCCTGAAAAGGAGGCCTAGATTAATGGAAATTATGGCTGGGGATTACTCTTGAAAAGGAGGCCCAGATTAATGAGGACTTGGGGCTTACTCCTAATGAGGATGCCCATATTTGAGACTAGGGCTTACTTCTGAAAAGGAAGCCCAGGTTTAAGAGAATTATGGCTAGGGATTACTCCTAAGGAGGATGCCCAGATTATAGGACTTGGGGCTTACTCCTAAGGAGGATGCCAAAAATTAATGGGAATTATCACTGGGGCTTACTCTTGAAAAGGATGATCAAGTTAATGAGTTCTATCATCTTAAAGGATGAGGTTGAATGAATGAAATATCAATCTTTAGTGACATAAAGATCTGAAAATCACTAGGTTTTGAGAGATGTTCCATGGAGTTCCTTTCAGATAAAGAGGTCAAATCAATAAATCATTCCATAAATGGCTTTGAAGAGCGTCTTGAAGACTGAATCTTGAATAGGAGAGGTGGAATGGCATAAGAAGGGTGAAATGGGCAGGAAAGACACCCAAAAATATAGGGGTGCACAGGTCCTGTCTGGCGCGTAGGTACTGCGTGGGCGTGCAAGTCCTGGTCGCGTAGGTATACTTGCACGATTTTCATCCCTTAGGGTTATACTTGGGCAAGACTTGGCTCAAACCCTTGGTATTATCCCTAGAGGCTTTCTAGAAGATGGCGCACAAGTTTTGGTGAATAAGTAGGGCGGCACACAAGTGTGTCCATTTCCCTCAACGGTAAAACACTTAGGCACACAAGTGTTAGTGAATTATTATACTTAGACCTTACTCCTCTTATTTAGACCTTCCAATTTAGGTAAATAATTACCTTAGAAGTGTTTATAAGGCCTGAAGAAGAGACTTGGGCGTTCAGAGCTCTGAATGTGAATTCTTGAAAAAATCATCTCCTAAATGGGGGGCTCACCGGGGGTATTTATAGGCTGGAGAAGACCCTGGGTGGTTATCACCTAGGGCGTGCAAGTCACTTGCGTGAACATTAGGCGGAGCACAAGTATACTTGCGCGACAGTAAGGGAACTTGCGAGACCCTAGGTCCTTTGACTCATTTTTCATTCCTTTGTCTATTTTTGATGTTTTCTTCAAAGGATGAATCAATTTGTGCTAAGTCATTTCCCTTTCCATTATTTTAGACAATGTGATGAAAATGAGCGTCAAAAAAATTCACCCCTCAGAGTTGGATCCAAAAGAATAAGGATGTGACTCTGAGGAAAAGAAGAAAACCAAAGGGAAAGAGGAACACATGTGTTCACCGCACAACCATCATCGCGCAGGTGCGAGTTGCCCAAGGTTGGAGCACGCTGGCTGTAGGTGCGCAGGTGACCAGCTTGGCCTATATATATGCACTCATATTTCGTGCATTTCACAGAACTTCGGATTTTTGATCTCTCGCCACGCAGGTCATCTCCACCGCACAAGTTGCTCTCTTTTCCTCGTTTTCTTTGTTGTCGCACTGCTGTCAAGGTATCTAGACCTTCACAGTGATACTTGAACGCCAAATACTTGTGCGACACATTATACTTACGCGACGCATCACACTTTCACGCCAAGTTTAGACTTGCGCGCCTTAATGCATTTGCCATTTTTTCTGAATTACTTCGCAAATTTTATGAAAAATCAACTTACTTAAGAGTTAATTATTCAACTTTTGTGTAGAATCAATGGCTCTCAAGAGAATCGGAATATCTGATGAACTGGCAAGAAAACATCTTGATGATATGATGGATATCATTGGCCACGATTATTATACCGTCAAAAATAGCACTCTTCTGGATTTGGCCAAGTATCTGAAGAAATATCATAGCGACTTCCCCCAAAGCATTTATTTTCCTTTGTATGTCTATGGTCATCTGTGAGAAGTCACTATTCCAGAATCAAAGAACTATCTCCCATTTTTGTGGTTTCATAATTACACCATCTTTTCTTTAGCAAATATCTCATGTGGAGGAGGATTTATAAATACTGGAACAGTGGAGAAGGCCCATATGATGCATCACAACCCTTGTACGCCAGATCTGAAACCTCATAAGCTCGAGATGCAACCACATTGTCATCCCTCAATCTTAAGAAATTCTCAGATGGATCAATCCAAAGGCTAGAAGAAAAGTTGGGAATTTTTTCCTGGGGGAGGTTTGAAGCCAACTTGGATGTGGGCATACTGGGTGCGACAAACCTATGTAGAGTTTGTCGAGGATTTGAAAGGAGTGGTGATATACGAAGCTGTCGGGGTTGGGCAAACATATGTTTACAGAAATGATAACTTCGTGCCAGATATACTCAGCCACTGGAGCCTATAAACCAATTCTTTCCATCTGACTCATGGAGAAGTAGGTATCAGTCTGTGGGATTTCCACAAGATCTCAGGGGATCCAATTTTGGGCGACATGTATGATGCATTCATTCCTCCCAAGGTGACTTGGAATGATTCAGAGAAGACTCCTACTTTGGCTCGAGAATTATTTAAAATCTTCCACAGGCTCAAGAGTTCAGATACCTCATTAACTCATTCTATAAAAGATATTCATCCCGAGGAGTGGATGAATATATTTCTTATTGAGAAGAAAGAGAAGGATCCAAAGGAGAAGGAGCCAAAGGAGAAAGGATCCAAGAAAAAGAAATCCAAGGATAAGAGGCCCACCTGTCCTACCACTTGTCCAAAACATGAGAAGAGGGGTGCTCCTGGACCATTCTGGCCAACTCTAGAAGTAGGAGAGTTTTAGAAATGGGGATATGAGGTGAATCAAAGTATCCCAAATAAGAATCTTCTGGCGGGCTTCTTGTCTTTGTGGCTCATCGTTTATCTCTTTCCAGTTAGGGACTCGAAGAGAGGCATCAGGACAGGGACCTTTGTTATTGCGGAAAAGTTGGCTGAGGGAAAAATGGTTGGGTTGGATACCCCCATTTTAGCAAAGATTCACAGGAGTTTACTTCATGTCTTCATGGGTAAATCTCCTTTGATAATAGTGGGACCATTCCAAGTTTTATGGGGATGGATCGCCACTCACTTCATGAATTATAATGTACAAAATGGAGTACAAATTATTGGAAGTTCTTTCAGGCCACCAGTTAAATAATTCTCCGGAGTTGCTCCATTAGATCTTAATGCCTATGAAATGAAAGTGAGGCTGAGCATGTTTAAGGAATTCAATTTCTTTCCCTATGGAAATCCGCCAACTGGGCGGTTTATTGATGATGGAACAACCCACTTGGATTTGAGGGCATACATGCTAGCTTGCAGAGATGGTGTGCTAGTTGCCAGGATTGACAGAGAAATTATATGCAAGGCCTATGCTCTATATAGATTTGCACGTCAATTCAAGTGTATGAAACAGATTACTATATCTCCCCTAGTACATGTCAAGTTAGAGTAACATCCGATGGTTTCTCGGAAACTATGGCTGCTGACATCAAGGGAGAATACTGGGGTGGTATTTGATCTACCAGTTGAAAAAGCGGCACATAACTTAACTACATGGTATGCCGAGAACTGGATAGCGTCATACCCTAAAGGGGTGCTGAATCACCTAGTTTATCAGGTGGGGAAAAAGAAGAGGACTGTAGAGAAAGAAACCCTTCCTCATGAAGGTGATGCTTCCCCACCTGAAGCGGATTCGCCAGATTCCTCCTCTAGGACTGATTCACAGGATTCCCATGATTGGGATGATGAGGCACAAAAAGTGGCAAAGTGGCCTTGTTCCCGATATAATCCTCCAGTCAGAATCAAAAGACCCACTCCATCAACTCCTGGTGAGTTACTTCATTGGGTTACTTTAATCACTACTACTTTATAAAGAAATAAGTATTATTTTCTTATTCTCTATCTGTAGTTGCAGGAGCTGGGAAGAAAATGAAATTAAAGATTGTAAGACCTTCCTCGAAGCCTTCATATCTAAGACTATAGGTCGTCCAGACATGGTAGAGTTTATACTGTGGTACTGAGACTGCATGGCTAGATTTGTGTGAGGGTCTACAACTCCCTGGAATAGGGAGTCTTCTGGCTTCTACAATTATCCAATACGAGGATAACCCCAATGAAGTGCGGGCTTACATCAGAGAGCTGGAAATGCTCATATATTCTATTGATGAGTCTGTTCCTATCACCAGGAGGGTGATGGAATTGATGGATCATGGAACCGCTGGGGGGACTAATGAGGAGTGGCATGATTACATGGCTCCTGAAGATGTAAGTTTTCTTTCCTTATTTTCTTTGCAACTTGATTTCAGTCAAAGATTTGTTAATTAAGGGAGTTATTTTCCTCATCTTATAGCGTGAAAAGAAAGGAACTACTGAGGTTACTTCGCCACAATATAGCCCTGGTGGTACTGCCATCGGGGCTGCTACTAAATCTCCTCGCGAACTGGGTGAGATATCTCCAGGACAACATGCCATGAATGAGGAGTTGGACATGGCCTTCCATTCTCCAATTCAGGTGACTATAAGGGAGACTTCCATCACTCCCAAAAAACCAAAAGGACAAAGGTGATGAAGGAGGAAGTCCAACGCTAAATGCTTTATCAGTAGTGGTAAGTCCTTCGAATAATCATGAATTTTAATCCATGAAGAAGATTGCTCACTTTCCTTGGGATTGCAGGGGATTCTTCAATTTCCCCTCTGATGGAAAAGACTGATCCTCCTTTAAGGACCACAGAGGGTACTATGGAACAAATGCAAATTCAGGCTGACATGGCTGCTTCTGAAAAAGATCCAACATCTATTCCCAGTACTGCTCCTACTACTGTTACAAGTAGAGAAGAACCTGCACCAGAATCATTGGTGGCCGCAACAACTGAATTTGCCATCCTTCCTAAAGAAGCTGTCCAGGGTCAGGGGCTGCAGAATGAGGGTCACCAAGAGGACACATCAAATGCTCCCACTGGTGAGACTAACCAGGATTCTTAAATATCATTGGATGAAATGATGAATCGTGGAATGTATTTCAAAGAATTTTATGATCATGCTAAATTATCATGTGATTTAGAAGACCTTGGGCGTGAGTGTTATCCTTCATCCAGTAAATTTTCTTATAATTTACACTTCTAATCATGACTGAAAATAATATGTAGTTCCATCCATAGAAGCTGCTGAACTGCCAATACCTGAAGAGGGTGTGGACATTGATGTCAACCCTACCATTGCATAAACATTATCTCAAGTGGAGATAAACCTAGTAAACCCTCCTGAGACCCATATTGAAGATCCTGTTGAAACTAGGAAATATGGGGAGGAGTCTTCTCAAGCTGCTGATCTACTGTTAGGTAATGATTGTACTGAGATTTCAAGATAGACAACCAACTTCCATTATTCTATGAATCTAACCATACTTTTAATTGATCAAACAGGGCTATTAACTTCAAAGGCTAGAACTGGAGGTGAAGTCTCAACCTCCGCCCAAATAGTAGTAGAAGGTGAAGCTACAAGGGTCAGGGGGGAAGGAGCAGAATAGGGCACTTCCCTAAGTGCATTAATCCCAGATGACATGCCCCCTGTGATGATGATGTCGAATTAGACCCGGAGGTTCTTAAGGCGCTCAACTTTTCACGATGCAAGGCATGGAACAACATATAGAAAATCATATCTGAAGTGCCTCTTGATGAGATGTCATCAAAGCTTTCCCGATTGTCGTCCCAGTTTGTCATGCTAGGACTTGGCGGTTTTGGATACTAAGATATCCATACTGCGGTGCAACAAGTCATCTTAAGAAGGGAGCATAAGAAAAAGTGCCGTGAAGATCTGACCAGGGTGAAGATGTTAGTCAATATCAGCGAATTTGAGGCTGTGGTATTCCATGCTGAGGCTGACTATGCTGCCAAGATGAAGGAGCTGAAGCATAAGATCAATGAAAAATTCATCCAGCAGGTGCAGCTCCAGCAACAGTTAGATGCTGTTACTGGTGAACTTGAAAATCTTAATAATTCATTGGAGGGAGCTCAAACGAATGGTATGAAATACATTGCAGATGATAAGAAGGAACTCCATCAAGCTGAGAAGAGTGAAGCTGGTCGAGTGCACGAGTTTCAAGTAGCTGCTGATGAAGCTCGGGATGTTGTACATCAAGAGAAGACTTATGTTGAAAGTCTTTTGTAATTTACTGAAAAAGAGAAGAGGCTCCAATCTGTGGATTTCCCTCTAATTCTTGTGCATCAATGGAGAGTACTTTTATCTTCAATCATTTATGCTTGTATTATTTCTCTACATGCTTTAAATTTTACCTAATCCAATGGGCCTAGTAAGCATAGTTTGATTTTATACTAGGATTAATGTAAATAACCCTACAAACTTTGAATCTTTTAATTGCTCAATATTACCCAAATCATACAAAATTTATGTTTAGTGAGCTGGAACTTGACATTTATTCAGAGTTCCTTTGTCTTTTGGGGGAAGTTTAAAGTCATGCATGTTGGACATAAAGAGGCTAATTTTTAAGGTCAAAATAGCTTTGACCGGATGAATTAGAATTGACTCAATTCTTTGACAATTCATATGAAAACATATTACCATACTCAAGTATGATGGAAAATATGTAAACTATGACTTAAGAATATTTGAATCTGAGGAATGATATGAAAAAGAGATAAAAGGCATTAGAAGAAGTAATTCCCAAGAATGAAGTTACCATTATTTAACAAACCCGTTAGGGGGTTGAATTATGCAGGGCCACCTAAGGGCATTGGCTGCATAGTCAAATAAATAGCATCTTTTGGCTGACAGGTCCGTCATGTAGACTACTTATGCAAGGCCACCTAAGGGCATGTGCTGCATAGTTATGAAAAAGAACTCTCAGAAATTTAATTTCCTAGTGCTAAAAAGCCAGTGAAAGTTTATGGAGATTCAAATTTTTCAAAGAATAGAGTTTTCTATATGGAAAGAGGTACTTGAATATGGAGAAGATTTTTCCAAACAATATTATCGAAGAACTGGATGGATATCACTTCTACGAAGGTTTGACCCAAACATAGGGAGGGAGAATATAAATCATAGTCTTGAATACTTTCAGATCATGAAAAGGGATATGGGACAAATATATTAAGTATGGCTATTTTGTGTATCCCTACATATTATCAAGAAAAATAAAGACAAAAGAGGTTTTCCTCCCAAGAATGAAGTTACCACTATTTAACAAACCCGTTAGGGGGATGAATTATGTAGGGCCACCTAAGGGAATTGACTGCATAGTCAAATAATAGCATCTTTTAGCTGACAGGTCCGTTATGTAGACTGTTTATGCAAGGCCACCTAAGGGCACATACTGCATGGTCAGGAAAAAGAACTCTCAGAATTTCAGGCCTTTTGTGATTAGAAGTTAAGGAATGGGTTATGAATATCTGAAAATATTTATGGTTAGGATTATGACACATAAATATGGGTATTGTCCAATGTATGCATATATACACAGATCAATGCTAACCATAATCATGTTGTGACTAGGTCCTGAATGGAAATGTTGGACTTCACTACGTATCCCATAAGGATGGGAATCAAGCCATACGTAGTTATTAAACTACAGTTTAACGTCATGTGGGACAAAAGGATTGGAGATCTTAGTTTAGGTCATAGATCATGGACCATTATAAGAAATACGCCGTGTGTGTTTTCATGGGGACTTTTCAGCTAGGGGACTGAAAGTGGAATTTGGGGTTAGGCCCAAAAGACTTGGGGCTGGATTCGAGGGACACTCAAACGTTCTTACGTATCCAATAAGGATGAGAATCAAGCCCACGTAGTTCTAGAACTACCCTTTGTACAAATTAGGTTCGTACATGTGAAGGGTGAAAGGGGATTTTAGTGTAATGATGGTTTAACCTAAGATAAAAGGTTCAGGTATTTGGATGTATGCACGTAGTCTTTGAAATGAAACATGATTGAAAATCAATGTAAATAATGATTCCCTATCAAGTGAGGGTATCAAAGAATATTGTAGTTTATTTTCATACTGGACAAAAGTGTTATATAGTTTAACGTCGTATAGCAAGGACGAAAGTGAACCAATATAAATATATTGATTCTGGGGGCGGTTTCACAAATCAACATCGTATAAGATAGAGGTGAACCGATGTGAAGAGATTGGTTTTAGGCTTGAACCTTGGGAGGTTGCCTATGTACCCAACCTGGAAGGCAAGGATCAAAGTCCGCGTAGTTTAATTAAAGAATGAACTAGTGATCAAGTTGTCCTTGGGGACAATGACCTAAAAAATAGTGTTCAGACTTACACATGGTTAGTAGCCTAGAGAGAGTGTTATGGTTGAAGTTTGCTCTAAGCTCACGTGAGTCATACTCGGTGTGAGAAACAAGAGGTAGCAACAACCCTAATGATGCACAGTTTTAATGTCATGTTAGACAAAAGGGGGATTGTGCAGTTTAATATCATGCAGTGAGGACAAAAGAGTACACCATTTAACGTCATGTTGGACGTATTAGGGACTTTTTCACAGTTTAACATCATGTTGGATGAAAAAAGAGATGATACAGTTTAGCGTCATGTTGGACGTAAGTTTCAATAGTTTAAGGTCGTATGCATGGACCGTTGGTTATGCAGTTTCACATCTTACAGGACGTAAGTGACTTATATATAGTTTAATGTCATATAGCAAGGACGATGAAGGGGGACACATTTTAACGTCATGTTGGACAAAAAGTGTGAATAGTTTAAGGTCATATGCATTGACCCTGGATGGTGCAGTTTAACGTCATGCTGGATGTAAGGGACGTGCAAATAGTTTAAGGTCGTATGCATGGACCGTTGGTGTATTTTGTGTTCATACAAAATATTTCTTCAGAAATATAGCAATGGTTGGAGTGGTGATGAGTTCTCCATCCATTGAGATTAAAGAATAAGCTCCATTGGAGTAGACCTTATGTATTGAGTAAGGTTCTTCCCATTTTGGCTCAAACTTGGGAGGTTTCTTTCCTGGTATCATTGGAGTTCTGAGAACTAATACCAATTCTCCCTGATTGAACGAACGAAGATGAACTTTTTTGTTGAAATCTCATTCTATTCGATTCTGATAGACTTCCAAGTGGTGCAAAGTGCACAATCTTTTCTCATCTAACCGTTCCAATTCATTCAATCTTGTTTGAGATTGTTCATCTGTAGATGACTGATCACAAATGGCTACTCTGAGCGAGGGTAGTTGAACTTCAATGGGAAAGACGACTTCCGTTCCATATACCAGTGAATATGGAGTTGACCGCGTTGTAGTGTGGGTGGTGGTCCGATAAGCTCATAAAGCATGAAAGAGTTTATCAGGCCATGATTTCTTATCTTTATCCACCATCTTTTGAGGTATATTTGAAAGAGTCTTATTGAAGGCTTCGATCTGACCATTGTCCACTGCATGATACTGAGATGAATGGTTGGATTTTATATTGTATTCTTGATACAACTTATTCACCTTGAATGAATAGAAGTTGGTTCCATCGTTCGTCAATATGGTATGAGGGACACCAAATCTGGTAATGATGTTAGACTTGATGAAGCTAACAATGCATTTAGAACTGAATTCCTTAAGAGGTATTGCCTCTGCCCATTTGGAAATGAAATCAGTAGTAGTAGGAATATACCTAAACTGCTTGGCCGTAGCTGAAGGGTAAGGTCCCACCACATCCATTCCCCATGTGGCAAATGGCCACGAGTATTTAGCTGTATGAAGCAACTCTGGTGGTTGATGAATGAAATTGGCATGTACTTGGCATGAATGAAATTTCTTTGTGAAATCAAAACAATCTTGTATCATTAAAGGCGAAAAGTATCTAAGCCTTCGAATATGATCAGACAGTCTATGTCCAGACTGGTGGGCACCACAGAATCCTACATGCACTTCTTTCATGACAGCCATTGTCTATTCACCATCAATGCATCTGAAGATAACTCCATCAAAACCACATTTGTAGAGAATTTTATCTAGGTGATTTGGGCTATCATAAAGAGTAAAATTGACCACATGTCTCCAGATTTGTTCTTTCTCGGCTCTATCAGGTTAAGTGTTCCATTTTGAAGGTATTCCCTGATAGGTGACATCCCTCCTGTAGTATGACCATACGGTTCAGGAATGAGACTAATTTCATTAATTTCCTCTGTTCTGATTCGAACATAAGGTGAAATTGCATGACGGTGGGCAATACTGATGGTTGTCTCATCCCGATTTGGATCTTCCAGAGCTGTGGCTATATTATCCAGTGAATCATCTTGAGCATTTTGTGATCTTGGGACATAAGAAAATGTCAGTTCCGAAGGGAATCCCTCCATTAACTCTCTGACGTAATCATACAAAGGGATTAGTTCTTCTTTTTTGATGGCATAATCCCCATTGACTTGTTTGATTACCAGATCTGAATCACCTTTCACCTTTAAGTGATTCACTTGTGCTTGAAGCGCCAATTCGAAGCCTATGATGAGAGCTTGGTATTCTACTTCGTTATTGGTACCACCTTCCTAAAATAAGAATGAATAAGGTAACAATACCTTTTCTGGAGAAATAAGAACAATTCCTAAACCAACCTTGTTGAATTTAATATTTTCCATTTTCCTTCCTGTTAGACATCTGGAAGCAGCATCAAAATACATTTCCCATACCTGAGGAGTATCTTGAATAGAGAAGACTTCCTCATCAGGGAGTTCAATATCTGAAAATGTGTCTTCCACTGAAGGGTGTTTAGATCGGAAATCAGCCAGAGCTTGGCCCTTTATTTTCTTTTGAGACACATACTGAATGCCGAATTACCGCAAAATAACTACCCACCATGCCAGATGTCCAGTAAGCATTGGACGACTAAGGATGCATTTGAGCGGGTTATTGAAAGATACCAATTGGACCTTGTGATGTTGTAGGTAGTGTCTCAACTTCTGAACTGCAAAGATTAATGTCAGGCATCACTTCTCAATACTTGAATATCGGGTTTCTGCTTCAAGCATAGTCTGACTGAGGTAGTAGAGGCTGTTTTCATTCCCAGCATCATTCATTTGAGCAAGAAAGGCACCCAATGATCACTCTAAAGATGTCACATAGAGGATAAGTGGTCTTCCTTCTACAGGTATCATGAGTACCGGTGGACTCAAGAGGTATTTCTTGATAATATCGAATTCTTCTTGAAATTCTTCAGTCCACTGGTAAGTAACTCCCTTCTTCATCAATTTGGTGAAGGGTAAACTTTTGCCTGTCAAATTGGCGATGAAACGCTGAATATAGGCTAAGTGTTCTTGAAGTCCTCTTAATTATTTCAAATTTCTAGGAGGTTACATACCAAGTATTGAATTTTTATTCTCAGGATCGACTTCAATACCACGATGGCGTACAAAAAAGCTGAGAAATTTTCCTGAGGTTACCCCAAAAGCACATTTTAAGGGGTTCATCTTCAAATTATGTTGTCTAAGAATGCGGAATATGACTTCTAAATCAGACAAGTGATTAGAACATTGTTTGGATTTGACCACAAAATCATCCACATAACATTCAACAAACTTCCCTAAAAAGGGCTTGAAGATGCGATGCATTGCACGCTGATATGTTGCACCTGCATTTTTTAAGCCAATGGGCATTACCTGATAGCAAAACACACCCTGAGGGGCCCTAAAGGTTGTGGATTCCTCATCTTCTGGATCCATTCAGATTTGATTATATTCGGAATATCCATCCATGAAGGAAAGTGCTTCATAGCCAGCTGTTGCATAGATTAAATGTTCTCTAATTGGAACTGGAAAATCATCCTTAGGACAATGCCGATTAAGATCTCTAAAATCAATGAAAACTCTAATTTTTCCATTATTCATCTTCACAGGGAAAATATTATCCAACCAATGAGGATATTGAACTTCTCTGATGAAGTTAGTTTTGATAAGCTTATCCACTTCAGCTTCAATTTTGGAAGCATAAGTTGGGTGTGTTCTTCTCGTAGCTTGCTTAAATTCTTGATGTTCTTCTGGTAAACCTAAACAATGAGTGGAAACATCAGGATCAAGCCCTGAAATCTCTGTATAGTTCCACGAAAATATATCTCTATTTTTCTTTAGAAAGGAAATATACATCTCTTTCTCTGAAAGAGTCATTGCTGCACTGATTAAATTGGGGCGTGGATCTTCTTTTGTACCCAGATTTATTTTTCTGTGTTCATCCACAGTGGTAGAGATACCATCTTCAAATGATGGAGGAGCATCCCTAAGATCTTCCTATTCTTCTTCAACATGTGTTATTTCTTCCGTTTCTACATGCATAGTAAATGATGAAGCAAAATTTCCATGATCATAAGAGATGTTAAAACTTGACATCTTGAAGAAGAGGTTTCCATTTCTGACCCAATTGATGATGAAGGGTCTTCCTTGGGTAATAAATAGGAGATGATGGATTGAGAATCGACATCATTGTTCACCTCTAACATCGCTATCACTTCTTCTGGCCTAGTTGGCGAAGTATAGACTTGCTGGATTTCAGTATATGAAATGAAGACATCTCCACTTGAGCTTTCATCATTGACTGGAGGATCATCAATTTCTCCCATGTTGTTTGGCTCAATTTCCGTAATTGACATTATAGATCTTTCCATAAGAGTATTTTGATTTGGGTCTATCCTGTCAATTTGACTGATAGGCAACACATAATCTGTACTCACATGTGGAAATGTATTTACTGGAATCTTTTCCAAACCATATAAAGCATTTACTTTGGTAATCTCCCGGGTTGTGGATTTATCCTTTCCCTTCATGTGATATAATTCCACCTCAATGTATTGAGACTCACATGTCTTGAACAAGGCCTTATCACCATACAATGTCCCAACTTGACCATCAAAATAATACTTGAGACATTGATGGTATAATGAAGGGATTGTCGCATGTTGATGTAGCCAGGGTCTTCCAAGCAATATGTTGAAGGCTGAGTCTTGATCAACAACCATGAAATGTTAATTGGATACAAGATCTCCAAACTAAGTTCTGAGCGTAATCTCGCCCAGTGGTTCTTGTTCATTTTTATCATATCCTTGTAACATCATAGTAGAAGGAGATAAATCAGATTCCGTAAGTCCCAATCGACGAAGTTTATGAATGAGGATGATGTTGACTCCTGAACCATTATGAATGAAAGATCTTCAGATGTCTACGCCATTGACCTTGACAGATATGTACAAAGGTCTAATATGTCCATGCATGACATCATCTTCATATTCATCAGTAAAAGATATTACTTCATGACATTATGCAGGATTCTTATCTATGTGATAGACTTCAACTGCAGCAATTTTAGTTTCAAACTCCTGAGGACTTGACAAAGCCTCAATGAGTGCTTCCCAAATATCCTTTAATAAATTCAAGGCATCCAAAATTGATAACATGGCTGGTACTTGGGCCAGGTGTTTCAATAAATCATACTTTTGATCCAGAGGTCTGTGTTTCCCAACAGGAACATGTGGTTTCGCAGGTGCCTTGGAAATTGATGCTTTGGAAGTTGATGCATCTTGTATAGGGATAAGAGTTGGAAATATTTCTTGGATTTGGATGATTAGACTGATTAGATCCATTTACTTGCTGAGAGGAAGAATATGGAACCTTCAACCGGTCTTCCAGAATAACTATGTCAGGACTGAATTTTCTATTGGTGGAAGAACTTGTTTGTTCTTGTTGAGCTCGTTGAAGGGCTCTGCCACGAGTTTCTTCTACATACATAGTTCTAGAAGGGGTCTAATTGGAATAGTGGCTTCTGAAAGATCCACGTCTTCCCTTGTATCATGAGCCTATGGAACTTCCTCTGATTCCTCTATTTGATATAGGGAATTCAGTCTCATCAAAATCAAAACTGAAACTGGCATATGGATCTGTTAATTGAATCATATTAACAGAACCGAAAATCAACTCTTCATCCGATGAAGACTCTGCATGATTAGCCTGTTTAGGATGTGCCGTTTGGTGGGCCGGTGCCCATGGATTCGAAGTAGATGGCATGAAATCTGCCAGATTCAATGACAGCTTAGGCTTTGACACATACTCATCTTCTTCTGATTGTTCCTCTCTCTTGGAATTATGCAGCCCTTTTGAGGATTTTCCCTCTGAAGAGTATTTTGTTGTGGCATCCATAGCAGAAAACACAATTGGTTTCTTCAATTGCGTTTCCAAAATGGCATGAGTTCGGTTTATCATTTTCTTGACCATCTAATCATCATATTTCTACGAATTGTTTCTTTTTAAATTCTTGCCATTCGACTTCTTCTTCTGGAACTGTAGCAGTAAGACATGCTACCTGGGATGAAGAGCCTTTTAGTTTGAGTTTTCCTGAGTTGAACATCTTTTTCAAAAGGTCTTTGAAGACAAAACAATCTTGTATGGGATGCCCCAACATCTGATGAAATGGGAAATATTTGTGATGGTTTTCATCTCCTTCCTTGCTCGGCCTCTTGGGCATTGGAAATTGAACAAAATTATTTTACAGATCCAAAATGAAACAACCAGAAACTTGTTCATTTCGGAAAGAATAAACTTCCCTTTTTCAAATCCTCAATTTTTTTTGTCTTTGATATCTTTGATTATCTTGATGAAACGACCTCTGTTGATGGTTCTCAGGAGGTGGATCCCTTCGAGAAGATGAAGGTTTTGAAGTAGAAGTAGGTACAAGTGCTTGTTTAAGCATAACTGTAACAGTTTCTGCTTTACCCATTATCCTTCCTAGAACTGATGGAATTACATGAGATTTAGCCTTAGTCTGTATAAGAGAATCTTCAATATATTGAGAGATTGAAGTAAGGTCTCGAAACCCTCCTGTGTATTTCACAAGGATCAGCGGTGTGCGTAATTCGTCACACACAGTTTCCACACAGATGGGAAACAGTTCCTCTTGAGGGAGTGCTAAGCTTAAGGAATATGTTAATCCCTTCCAGAAAGCAATGAAATCTGAGACCCTTTCATTCTCCCTTTGCTTACAGTTTGTAAGATCAAAAACTGTTGTATTTGGCAACGTTGAGCTGAATTAGAGAAGGAATCTTTGGCAAAGATCCTCCCATCCAGTAATTGATCGGGATTGCAAGTATGTATACCAGAAAAAATCTAGTCCTTGCACGGTTTCACACGAAGCATATGAGTTTCACTGCTTCTTGCTTCTCTGGAGTTCCCATCATAGGATCGCAAAAAGACACGTAATGCGTCAAATGCTATTCAGGGTAGCCTGATCCATTGAAAATAGAGAATACAGGGTACCAAAACATGATGGGGGAGAGATTGAATCTACCCATTCAGGATAAGCTTTCTTTTTCAGTTTAACCTGCACATGATTCCCTTCCATAGTCTCTAACCGAGTTGTTAATGACTAAATGGTAGTTATTAACTTTTGAGAAACATCCGGTTGAACTTGGACTTGGGCAGGTGCAATGTCTGGATTTTAGACAGGTATGGAAGCTGGTACTGCAACTGATGGCAGCACTGCCAATTGTTGTTGCACTTGACCCGTAGGATTAGACTTGTGAGGGTGTACTGATAAAATATGATATTATTGATCCATCTTAGTAGCTGAAACAAACTCCCTTGGCTGACTGACTCTAGCACGCTTGGGAAGAAGACTACCTTGAAGTAGTTCTGCATTCATCCTCCTCAATTCCTTTATTTCTCCCTCCTGTTGCGCAAATCTTTGCTCTAGTGAGAGAGATTGGACTTCACCAGAGGAAGGATATGAAAACTTATTCTTTCCCTTCCCCTTGTTTGATCCCTTTCAGAGAGGGGGAAGTGGGTTATTTGAAGGAACACCTAGATTTTGGGTAAACCTTTGATTTCGTGTACGCACACCTTCTTCATTTGTGTCTGTGCATACAACTTCTCGAACATGAACCTCTTCATCTGATCCCACTGTGTGAGCCTCATCTGGTGGATCAACAACAACGTCATTGATGACATTAATTGATGCATAATGCATTGCACCCCTTCTATTAGCATTTCTGCGATATTGTCTCCTTCCATGTCTTTGATGAGACATTGCCTTTTGTTGATTCAATCCCTCGGGAACTTCATGGCGAACCGTAAGTTGAAGAGAATCTCTTGATAATTTGGCTCTTCGTTCCTCTTGAGACTTCTTCCCCAATCGAGAAAAGAACGAATTTCACTGAGGAGGGGGTTGATTATTTGAAAAAGTCCCCAGTCCGGTGGACTGGGTCCATTCCTATTGTCTTTGCTCAAATCCGCGAATCCTATTCGTTGATTCTGAGGGTTGGGTTAAAAGAGTCCCCAGTCTGGCGAGCTGGGGTGGCTCTTGACATGATATGTCTGAGACTTTCTTAAAATCTCTCCTAATATTGTAGACCTTATTCCCGAAATTAGCTGGATGCATCAATCGACATCCAATTTTATGACCCGGCTCGAAAGACCGTTGGATGATTTTCGACACATCTGTCACTTGATGATGTGCTTGCTCCATTCGAGAGGCCTATTCAATATTCTCGTTCACTTGATGTAGGAGTAATTCAACAACTTGTTCTAGGTATTCTTTATTTTGAGAGGAACGAGTTGAAGCCTATTCTTGGGCAAGCTTTTTATTACAAACAGAACCCCTTGACTATGGCCGACCACGGGCAATAACATTGCATGAGACCATTTTCGGCGGGCTTTGCTGACTGGAGATCATAGTGAAATGCAGTTCTCCCTGAACACCCCATCCTCTGACATGAATACCATATAGGTTATTGGAAATTAACTGGCGCAATATTTTTAGTGCGCCAATGCATGAACGCTGAAGGGCTCTCTTCTACTTTTCAACCTTCGGATATCGAGAGACTGATAGAGATGCCAAATCAATCTGACATTGTAACCCTTCTATTATCTTAACATCATTTTTATATTCATCATAAGATAATACTTTATTTTTAAACTGAAAAATAGTTTTCCATATATTGAGATGAATATCATGAATTCCATCTTCCGTCAACATCTCTGGAATTTCATACTGAGAGTCAGCCAGAGGCCAAAACATGACTGGCACTTCAACTTTCGCCAGTTGTTTTCTCATGTTCAGGATTTCCTCTTTATCATTCAATGAAGATTATTCTACCTGATTTGACCAGAGTTGGTGCTTCTTTGTTGCTTCATCGGATTCAACAAGATTGGTAGAGAAATCACTGATCAAACTAGAAGATGCATGACTTAGGGGTGGTTCAGAGAGTGCCCTAAACCCTGGGATATCCTCCGATTGAGAGATTATTTCACCTGCTAGCGATGAAGCATCAGACATAACTGGTTTCGCATTTGAAAGAGCCTCAAGATAAGAGGGCTTTCTCGGCAATACATTTTCCACTAGAGCATTTTCCGGGAAATGTGAATCACTACTACAGAGAGGACTTTCGCTGCGAAATTCATCATCATGGGGAGGACCACCATGGTGGGTTACAACAAAAGATGAGATCTCTTGCTCCTTAGTCTTCTGACCATACAGAGGGTTCCTGTGGCTCTCATCTAAAGATGAAACTTCGAGATCGACCGAATTGTTATGAATCAAGCCTTCATGAGGAAGTTTCTGTTGAAGACCTTCAGAATTAATGTTCCCAATAATGGGAAATGAGGGAGTAGAATCTTGAATTCCAACAGATAAATGTCTTAGGGCTTCAAGAAATCCACGATCAATCAAGGCCTTGTTACAAATTGGCTCCTGGTCTCTTGACTGTGTTGGGTGGGTCTTCTTCTTAGATGCCTTCTTACTCGTCTTGGAAACCACTTGTTGACGAAAGTGGATGCTCTGAGCAGGTGTATGTTCCTGATCAAGAGAGATGGCCAGGTTAGGCTGATGATCCCTACTCAAATTCGATGTATATTCCTGACTTGGTTTTCCGTATGATATGGGGGAGTATTCCCCACATCCCTCTTGGACTAAAACAGATGTGTGTGTCTGTTCTGGAGTGAACTGTTGGTGTGTCACTCCACTGGTAGGGATAGATTTATGTGTCTTTCCTTGAGATGTTTCTGAAGCTGGAATAATATCCTGGGAAGCATCCAGAATATGAGCCGGGATTTTCTTCTACTCCTTCACCATTGATAGAATATGCTTGGTGACATCAGCTGCTAGAACGAGGATATACTTCCTTTCCGTGCTTGGAGTAGGTGTATGTGCCTGCTCCTTTCCACCTTTTCCTATTAGTGAATCCTGACAGTACTCAAGTGCGGGGGAAGAAATTTGATTCTACCTCTTGTTTATCACCGAATCATTCCGATTGACTTCTCCATGTGCTACCAAGTAAGAATGTTGGTAGGCTTGATCAATACTAGCAGGTGTATGTGCCTTCTGATTGCACTTCGCCAAATGTGGTTGACGAGCTCCATCATATGTAGTCAGATGAGCCCGCTGACTAGCTGATGATGTATAAACAGGTATATGTTCCTACTTATAGTACTCCGCCAGAATTGCTTGGCGGGATTGGCGTTATGCTACCAGACGAGTCTGCTGGACATCGGAATTAAAACGGGAAGGTGTATGTGCCCTCTCATTGTTTTCCACCAAGTTAGGTTGTTGGACTTCTTCTAAGATGGCAGAGATGAGAACCTACTCACTGTTAACTGGATTTCACCTCAGGCGATTCGTCTTGCCTGCTCGGGTTCGAGGAACCTGAGCCGAACGCCTGGAGTCGGTACCCTCATCATGTTGAGGGAGCACTGCCGCACGAGTCTGACGGCGATTGGTAATGGGATCCCTCAGGAAGGACACCTGTCTCCTTGAATTAAGTCCCTGAGGGACCTTCTCATTCACCTCCTCAAAATATGGTAGTGAATGGTGATTGCATTCCGGGGATAATGACCCAAAACGATTAGAGACGGTGGTTAGCACCGCTTGCTTCTTGATCACCTGTCGTTACTGTCCGGGTGACCATGGTGAATTGTTCAGTTGAAGGGATTGTCAGGCAGCCTCCAGAGTTGGAATGGTACCATGTTGAAGGTACTCCTTATCCAGCGCGTTTGATACCCAGCGTTGAAGACGCTGAGTAGGTGATGTCGTCCTCAGAGCGGACGACGATCCAGCAGGAGTAGCAGCAGTGGCATTCACAGTAGAGGTTTTCACAGCAGACGTATTCACGGGAGTGAACTTAAGAGAAGCCATTTTGGAAATTCAGAAGATCTTGGAAAAGAGTGCCTATTTGATATAAAAGACATAATAAAGATAAGTCCGACCACTACATATTTTGGATGAACACATATGTTATTAATTGTCTTGTTGGCCCTCTCATTGAGTTTTAAATAGGGTCCTAACAAGTAGGTAAACTATCATTTTAACTTGGTTAAGGATTCACGTTGGGTTCACCATTTTTTGTTTCCCTCTGGAATTGGGGATGATCTCATTGATTTAAGATTCAAACATTCCAAGAGGTTTCTAATGGGTTTTTTCGTAGAACTGGAAACATCCAATGATTCCATATTCATTTCAATCTACTTTCCAAAGGTAGGTGCTCATTAGTTGTGGACTGAGGAGGCTTAGGAATTTGCATTGGTCGAGAGGATGGGAGGACGGACTCATCACACCTTTTTGAGGGGAATTATTGTCTACTCTGGGACTCTCTTTATAGATTTAAGTTATGTTCGTGAATCCTTATTACATTACCCAGTATAAAATAAGCTTTCCTTTAGATCTGACAATCAATGATTGATATGTAGAAAATTTAGAGAATATTTTATATGTATTAGTGGTTCTTCATCGATAAGGAATCATTTGTATTTGTTTAGAGATTTTTAGCCAATGGTATCCTTCAATACAAAAAAGTCTCTTGGACATTATGATGACCATACAGGTTTTAAATCCACTCAGTGGGGCACTTGATTCTTATTGTCATTCAGAAGGACATGGATTATTTCATAGTTGGGATCATACCCGCAGATGGGCTACCTATGTATCCTTTGTTTAGGAAAAGTAATTAGAACCCACGTAGTTCGAGTAAGGGAGTATGATGTTTATGCCTGATTGATGGCTCAAAGAAAGATGTCATGATTACTTTTACACTCTTAGATCACGTGAGTCATGCTCGGTGTGAGAAAGAATAGGTATTGGTGAAACCAGATAATTGTGCCATGAAAGATGCAATGATGTGGGGATTTTGTGTGTGTGAATTCCCAAATAGATGATGATTAAGATTTACTTTAGGGAAGAATTCTAGGAACAGGGTCCATATAGGTATATGTGCTTCATGGAGATTTGTATACACTAATCTTGGGGATTACTCCTAAGGAAGATGCCCAAGTTAGGAGGGGACTTATGATCGGGTTTTACTCCTGAGAAGGAAGCCCATATCAAAAGTAAATTAAGACTGAGGCTTACTCTTGAAAAGGAGGCCCTTGTTAAAGGGATTTGAAAATTAAAGGGACTTGGGGATTACTCCTTAGGAGAAGGCCCATATATGAGACTGAGGATTTCTCTTGAAAAGGAAGCCCAGGTTAAGAGAATTATGGTTGGGGCTTACTCCTAAGGAGGATGACCATATGTGGGAATTTTAAGACTGGGGCTTACTCCTAAGGAGGATGCCCAGGTTAAAGGAATTATGGTTGGGGATTACTTTTAAGGAGGATGCCCATATTTGGGAATTTTAAGACTGGGGATTTCTCCTAAAAAGGATGCCCAGGTTAAAGGAATTATGGTTGGGACATACTCCTGAGGAGGATGCCAAATTAATAGGATTTGAAACTAGGGCTTACTTTTGAAAAGGAGGCCCAGATTAATGGAAATTATGACTGAGGCTTACTCCTGAAAAGGAGGCCCAGATTAATGAGGACATGGGGATTACTCCTAAGGAGGATTCCCATATTTGAGACTGGGGATTACTCCTGAAAAGGAATCCCAGGTTTAAGAGAATTATGGCTGGGGCTTACTCCTAAGGAGGATGCCCAGATTAGAGGACTTGGAGCTTACTCCTAAAAACGATGCCCAAAATTAATGGGAATTATTACTGGGGATTACTCTTGAAAAGGAGGCCCAGGTTAATGAGTTCTATCATCTTAAAGGATGAGGTTGAATGAATGAAATCTCAATCTTTAGTGACAGAAAGATGTGTAAATCACTAGGTTTTGAGAGATGTTCCACAAAGTTCCTTTTAGATAAAGAAGTCAAATCATGAAATCATGCCATAAATTGCTTTAAAGAGTGTCTTGAAGACTGAATCTTGAATAGGAGATGTGGAATGACATAAGAGGGGTGAAATGGGTAGGAAAGGCACCAAAAAATATAGGGGCACGCAAGTCCTGTCTGGGGCGCAGGTACTGTGTGGGCATGCAAGTCCTGGTCGTACAGGTATACCTGCGCAGCACGTGGGTACTTGTGTGATTTTTATCCCTTAGGGTAATACTTGGAAGAGACTTTGCTCAAACCCTTGGTATTATCCCTAGAGGCTTTCCAGAAGATGGCACGCAAGTTCTGGTGAAGTAGTAGGGTGGCACGCAAGTGTGCCCATTTCCCTTATTGGTAAAACACTTAGGCACGCAAGTGTTAGTGAATTCTAACACTTATACCTTATTCCTCTTGTTTATACCTTCCATTATAGGTAAAGAATTACCCTAGAAGTGTTCGGAATACCTGAAGAAGAGACTTGGGCGTTCATAGCTCTATATGTGAATTATGAAAAAAAATCCTCTCTTAAATGGGGGGCCCACCAGGGGTATTTATAGGCTGGAGAAGACCTCGGGCGGTTATCACTTAGGGAGCACAAGTCCATTACGCGACAATTAGGCGGTGCACAAGTATACTTGCACGACAGTAAGGGAACATGCGCGACCCTAGGTCCTTTGACTTCTTTTTCATTCCTTTGTCGATTTTTGATGTTTTCTTCAAAGGATGAATCACTTTGTGCTAATTCATTTCCATTTCCATTCTTTTAGAAAATGTGACGAAAAGGAGCGTCAACACATACAAAGGCAGATAGATGATTTCTTGGAAATCAAGATGATACTTCATCAGGTACTTGGCCAAATCTGGGAGAGTGCTGTTGCAGACGATATAATAATCTTGGACAATGATGCTCATCATATCATCAATTCTTTTTCTAGCCAATTCATCATCCGTTACGATTCTATAGGGAGACATTGAATCTGCACGAAAGTTGAATAAATTTACTCTTAAATTGGTTGATTTTTTATAAAATTTGGGAAGAAATTTGAAAAAATGGAAAATTCATTAAGGCGCGCATGTCTAATTTTGGCGCACAAGTATGGATGTTTCGTGCAAGTATGGATGTGTCGTGCAAGTTTGTATGTGTCGTGCAAGTTTGGATGTGTTGCGTAAGTTTTTGGTGCGTAGGTATCACCGTGTAAGTCAAAATACTTTGACAGCAGCGTGATAGGAAAGAAATAGTGGAAAACAGAGCAACTTGCGTGGCGAAGACAACTTGCATGGCGAGAGCTCGAAATTATGAAATTCGGTGCTTTTCCTGAGAAATGGCCACATATATATAGGCCAGGCTTCACCCTTGCACGCTGATGCCTGCGCGGCTCAACACTTGCGCGCCGCCCTCTGCGCGCTCAACACTTTCATGCCAATGTTATCTTGGTTTTCTTCTTTCCTCAGAGTTACATCCTCATTTATTTCAGATCCAACTTTGAGGGGGGACTTTTGTTGACTCTCCTTTCCATCACAGAGTCTAAACGAATGAAAAGGGAAATACCTTGAACCCAAAGTGATTCATTCTTTATAGAAACATCAAAAATTGAAAAAGTCATGAACAAAGGTTCAAATGAACTTGGGTCACGCAAGTTCCACCAAGGTCATGCAAGTATACTTGCGCGCCGCCCATTGGTCGCGCAGGTGACTTGCATGCCCTCTTTGAATTTCTCCCAGGGTCTTCTTCGGCCTATAAATACCCCTTTCGGTGCCCTATTTCAAAGGGGAGAAAAATTCCAGAAACTCATATTTGAGCTCCCGGCGTGCTAGTCTCTTCTCAATGTTTCCGAACACTTCTAAGGTAATTTATTACCTAGAACGGAAGATCTAAAGAGTTGGGGGAAGGCCTAAGTGTTGAAACTCATCAACACTTGCGCGCTTAAGTGGACAACCCTTAAGGGAAATGGCCACACTTGCGCGCTGCCTTTCTCCTTCAACAGAACGTGCGCACCTCTCTTCTAGAATCCCCTAGGGATAATAATAAGGGCTTGAGCCAAGTCTCTCCCAAGTAATACCATAAGGGTTGACAGTCGCACAAGTACCCATGTGTCGTGCAGGTATACCTGCATGACCAGGACTTCCGCGCCCACACAGGACTTGTGTGCCACCCTCTTTTTGGGTTCCCCTCCTACCTATTTCACCTCTCCTATGCCTATCCACCTATCCTCTTCAAGATTAAGCCTTCAGAATTCTCTCCAAATCCATCCAAGGAATTATTTCCTTCTTGGCTTCCATATTTGAAAGGAATTTTTTGAAACATCTCTTAAAATATAGTGATTTACATATCTTTATTTCACTAAGGTCAGAGATTTCATTCATTCAACCTCATCCTTTAAGATGAGAGAATCCCTAACCCGGGCATCCTCCTTAGGAGTAAGCCCCAGTCCTAAATCCCAAATCTGGGCATCCTCCTCAGGAGTTAGCCCCAAGTTCCCAAATCCGGGCATCCACCTCAGGAGTAAGCCCCAAGTTCCCAAATCTGGGCATCCTCCTCAGGAGTAAGCCCCAACCATGGTTCTCTTCACTTGGGCTTCCTTTTCAGGAGTAAGCCCCAGTCTCAAAGTCTACAATTCTGGGCATCCTCCTTATGAGTAAGCCCCAAGTCCATTAACCTGGGCCTCCTCCTTAAGATTAAGCCCCAGTTCTCAAAACCTTTTAACCTGGGCCTCCTTCTCAGGAGTAAGCCCCTGTCTTAATTTCTCTTAACCAGTCTTAATTTACTTATGATTTGGGCTTCCTTTTCAAGAGTAAAACCCAATCACAATTCCCCTCCTAATTTGGGCATCTTCCTCATGAGTAATCCCCAAGTTAGAGTATCCAAATCTCCATAAAGAACATACACCTTTATGGACCTTGTTCATGGGTTTCATCCCTGAAGTAAAACCAAATATTCATCTATTTTTGGGCAGTCATACATACATAATCCCCACAATCATTGCATCTTTCATGGCACAATTTTCTGTTTTCACCAATACCTCTTGTTTCTCACACCAAGCATGAATCACGTGAGCTTAGAGTGTAAAAGTAATCCTGACATATTTCTTTGAGCCATCAATAATGCTTAAACATCATACTCCCTTACTCGAACTACATGGGTTCTGATTCCTTTTCTAAACAAAGGATACATAGGTAGCCCATCTGCGGGTATGATCCTAACTCTGATATAATCCATGTCCTTCTGAATTAAAACAAACTTAAAGTGCCCCACTGAGTGTCTTTAAAACAAGTATGGTCATTATAATGACCAAAAGACTTTTATGTATTGAAGGATTCCATTGACTAAGAATCTCTAACAAATACAGATAATTCTCTATCAATGAAGAACCTCGAATACATACAAAAGATTCTCTAAATTTTCTACATATTTAATCATTGATTGTCTGATCTAAAGGAAAGCTCTTTTTATACTTGGTAATGTAATAGGGATTCACGAACATAACATAAATCTATAAAGAGAGTCCCAGAGTAGATAAAAATTCCCCCCAAAAGGGTGTGATGAGTCCGACCTACCATCCTCTTGAACAATGCAAAATCTAAAGCCTCATTAGTTCAAAACTAATGAGCACCTACCTTTTGAAAGTAGGTCCAAATGGATATGGAATCATTGGATGTTTTCGGTTCTATGAACAAACCCTTTAAAAACCACTTGGAATGTTTGAACCTTAAATCAATGAGGTTATCCCTAATTCCAGAGGAAACAATATCGAACATCACTGCCGCAGGGAAGACCTTCATTTGGATTGGGGGTAGCATGGGGAAGACCTCCATGCTGAGCCTCAAAGAAGGGAAGACCCACACTCTCGGTGGTGGTGGTATGGGGAGGACCTCCGTATGGGGTGGCATCACTACGGGTTGGTTCACGACGAACCCCGCTCGTGCCTATGACTAGGAGAGTTGACCCATCCTGCCCATGGGGCAGTTGGGGCCTCGATCCCGGTTGGGCATATGAGTGCCCCTGCTCAGTGTGTGCAGGAACTTGATGAAATGTGTCAGCGGTGGCTCGAGCCACAGTAGCTGTTGACGTTGAATTGCCTTGGTGGGAATCTTCAGATCATGCCCGATGTTGGCATCAGGTCGGAAGAGCGGACGCTGGTGGTGCAGGTGCCTAGATTACCTGCTCCTCCAGCAAGGGTGGGCGGCAGCGCTGACACGGCCGGGTGGGGGTCCTTGCTGGGATCCCCTGGATTGAGACTCTGACCGGGCTGGCCCAGACATCTCCCACCTCATCAGAGCAAGGCATGGTGTTGTCAAAGTGCCCCAGGGAAAGTCTCTCTAAATGATTGAATATTGGGGTGGGGAGTAGTGGCTTCCTACGCGACCCTCGGGGGCGACGTTGATGGAAGGGCCTGGATGCCTCCAGGTCCAGGTGGTCCATATCTCAGTTTAGGATTATGCCCTCCTCCTCGCAATGAAGTATGAGGTCATTAATTAATCTTCGTTGGATAACTTCCAATGGGGAGATGGGGGATGGGCGCCCCATGGTGGTGGATGCAGAAGTCATTTTGGAAGCGGTGAAGCCACACAAAGTGGTTGTGCTAGCATTGCCCCCCGCCCCTGCATAGGTGGGAGGGCGGTGATCGTGTTCCTGTGGCAACAACCTGATTCCTGAGAAGCAGAGAGATGAACTCGTCATTGCTTAAAGGAATCGACGACCAATGACCCAACACCATCCCATCTTCTGTGATCGGTAAAAAGGATCCATGCTCACAACGTCGCAGAACGGGATGTCCAATGTTCTACTACCGCCAAATTCTAGTGATTTTGATGCCAAGCCTTCTATTTTCATGGTAGGACCTGGATCCGAATAGTTGGATCCGATGACACGTCAATCCCTGGATTCCCTGAGTGTTACTAATCTCTATTTTTAAGAGAATATATCCTTCACTTTGGGTTCACCATTTCTGTTTCTGACGCTTTTTTCCAGGGTGCGTACGTCCGTCTACTTGAGTGCGACATGCACAACTTTGTTACCCAGCATTCCCGCTTTCCAAAGGCGGGTGGCATCCGCTCCTTATTCAGGGACGTATGCTCCTTGATCGAAATGGGATAATGGGATGTCAGTTATTCCTTTCATGGATTCCTCCTCGGAACTCTTCACCTAGTCCAGGTCTCCCTCATAGATTTAATATGTTGTTCGTGAAACTCTTCCTGGTGCCATATCTTAATGGACACTAGTTAATTACGTTGCTTCTGTCAGGACATTCCGAGGGGTCTGGTCAGGGCAGCAACCTTCAGTTAGGGGAGTAGTCATGCTAGGCATCACTGGCGTGTTTGGATGTTGGGGATTGGTGTGTCTCTCTTCTGTCTCTTATTATAGGGCTTCTCAAGGGCATGAAAGCCCGAGGAATCCCACATCGAAAGTGGGGAATCATATTCCATGGGCATGTATCTGAGGTTTTCCTCAGCTTCCTATGTTTAACAAAGGGTATGCCCAAATTTTAATGTCCAGTGAAGATGGATCAGACTGATCAGAAAACTGACTAGAGTGGATCAGACGAAGGAACCCCCTGGAGGGAACACCGATATTAGGGCCAGCACATGGGTGGCTTCCCGAATGATGTAGAGGGGAATGAGGTGGCATGATCTCACCGTGATGTGGCGGCCTAGGTAAGAATCAGGATGGGTGATGGTTTTGGGCTGAAGCCTCGAAGAGACCTCCTAAGTATCCCCGTGGGATGGAATCAAAGTCCGGGTAGTTCATATGGATACAGCTTACCTTCGAATGAGGTTGACAATGGCTTATCGCTGGATAAGGATTTCAATGGCTTACCCTTGAATAGGGTCACAATGGTTTACCGATGGATGGGATCAGAACAGCTTACCGCTGGATGGGGTCAAACCGACGTGAAAGAGGTTGGAACGACTGGGTAGAGGGGTTGAACCTCAGGGAGGCTTTCTATGTACCATGCTTTGACATGGATTAAATACCACATAGTTCAGATGGAGAATACAGTTTAAAGTCTTGCGACACGGGGGCGAACCGACATGAAGGAGAGTCGGAGCGACCAATGGGTGGTGGGATTGAACCTCGTGAGGCTTCCTACGTACCCTGCATTAGCAAGGATCAAAGACCATGTAGTTCAGATGGTGTGGGGATTAAACTCTAACTCGGACCAAGGTGTTTTGGGATTGAACCTCGGAGAGGATTCCTACGTACCATGACTTGACATGGATCAAAGTTCTTGTAGTTCAGGTGGCACGTGTCGGAGAACCGACGTGAAGATTGACTGGGGGTCCGATGGGTGATGGGATTGAACCTCGTGAGGATTCCTACGTACCATGCCTTGACATGGATCAAAGTCCCCATAGTTCTGGTGGCACATGTCTGCGAACCGACGTGAATATGGACCGGGGTCCTATGGGTGATGGGCTTGAACCTCACGAGGCTTCCTACGTACCATGCCTTGACATGGATCAATGTTCCTATAGTTCAGGTGTCACGTGTCGGCAAACCGACGTGAAGATGGACCGAGGGTCCGATGGGTGATGGGCTTGAACCTCGTGAGGCTTCCTACGTACCATGCCTTGACATGGATCGAATTACCCGTAGTTTGGGTGGCACATGTCGGCGAACCAATGTGAAGATGGGCCGGGGGTCTGATGGGTGGTGGGCTTGAACCTCATGAGGCCTCCTACGTACCATGCCTTCACATGGATCAAATTCCCCGTAGTTCGGGTGGTATGTGTCAGAGAATCGACGTGAAGATGGACCAGGGGTCTTATGGGTGATGGGCTTGAACTTCATGAGGCTTCCTAAGTACCATGCCTTGACATGGATCAAAGTCCCTGTAGTTCGGGTGGCACGTGTCAGTGAACTGATGTGAAGATGGACCCAGGATCCTATCGGTGATGGGATTAAACCTCGTGAGGTTTCCTACGTTCCATGCCTTAACATGGATCAAAGTCCCCATAGTTTGGGTGGCAGGTGTCGGCGAATCGACGTGAAGATAAACCGGGGGTCCGATGGGTGATGGGATTGAACCTCGTGAGGCTTCCTACGTACCATGACTTGACATGGATCAAATTCTCCATAGTTCAGGTGGGTTCCAGAGGAATACAGTTTAACATCATGCGGGATGAGGGCGATGTCATGGTCGATGCTTACCCTAATCCCACATGAGTCATTCTCAGTGTGAGAAACAAGAGGCAGCAAAGGCCTCACGACCACATCGCGAAAGGTGCGTCCCTGGGAAGTGAAGAGGGGCTTATGCGTAGGGCGGCCCAAGGAGATAAATATTGGGACTTACTCCGAGACGGAGGCCTAAAGGCAACAAAGGGTAGCGGGAGAGGGATTTGGGATGAAATAAAGGAGAATCACCATTCCCCATCACGCCCTTGGTTGGCCTTGGCACCGTGGGAGTGAGGAGGAATATGGGTGCTGCCTCCTACAAGAAAGGTTAGCGGCTTACACCAAGGTGGATTCCCTTACACCACGGACAAACGCCACTCCCAGAAGGAGGATATCATCCCATGTAGAGACAAGCAGGTGTGGAAAATGTCCGAGGTAGGGGCACCCCGCGTGCGAGGCACGAGGTGAGGTCACAGTTTAACGTCATGTGCTGAGGACGATGGTGCCGGGCACATTAACATCCTGCTGCTTGGACGAATTGGGTTTTCTCCACACCCCTAGGACTTACATAACCGGTACCCTCTACTCCATGGCACATAGAGAGGATAGGAAATGCCGTTGTGAGTGGGGTGTTGTGGGGCGAACCATTGAGGGGTCCACGTTAGCGTGGCTATGCGAAGAAGCAATAGCCATTAGCGTGCCTATGCGAAGAAGCATTAGGAGAAGTAATGCAATGGGAGGTATTATCCAGGGGAATTTGATGTCACATCGTGAAAACCTGGAGGGTCACATAGAAAAAGGATTTTCCAAGTAGAGGGGTACATAGGCAGGGTCCTTGTGGAGCACTGTTGCTCCGTGTGGCGGAGGGCACTTGCAAAGGGGTGTGCTTCACGAAGTGGGGTGCCTTAACCTTATCATGGGGTGGAGGTGAAAATGGGAGGTGCTTCACGAAGTGTAAGGGCATTCACGAAGCTCAACCTCACAGAGAAAAGGTGCCTCGCGAAGCAAGGTGTCAGGAAGCAATGTGCTTCGCGAAGTACAGTGACCCTACCTTAGCATGTGGATCCTGTGTACATGAAGGGTGTTTCGCGAAGCATAAACGCTCTGCGACGACCCGGGTCCCCTTGGGGAACCCCTTCCTTCACAAAGACCCTCAGGCTTCATGAAAGGCATCCCTCTCATATGAGGGGATCAAAACGGGACGAAGGGGATGCACTTCATGGAGCAGAAGTACCTCTCACAACTCATGGTTTGCAGATCCGAAGGATGCTTCGCGATTCGGGAGCTGGGAAGCCAAAAGGTCAGATTTTCCGTCGTTTGGGATCAGGGGGAGCCCATTATTTATAGGCAAGAGGCACCACGAAGTAGAGCTCACACGACATGAAGAGGGGCTTGGTGGCTTAGCGGCAGGTTTGCGAACGTCAAATCAGGTCACAGAGCGTCCCGCCTTCTTGCTTCGCAGAGGTCTTGTGAACGTCAAATGCGTTCGTGGTTCCTCCCACATCCTTGATTCGTGGAGGCCGTGGTGTTGGGGAACTCCATTAAGGGGCTTTGCGAGATAGTCAATGGGGCCTTCTAGGGGCCTCTTCTTCATCCAGAATTTTGGCGCCAACAGATGTGAATCGAGAAACGAAGGAGGAAGAATAGATCATGTTCATTAAGTTTTATAGAACAATATATCTTGAATTGAATCAAATATAAATGCTTAAATTATCAACGAAAATTAAATAACTATAATCAACATTGTAACCTTTCCCTCTAATATCAATTGAAGGTTCCAGGTGCAGTGGAAGATCGTGGGTGGATGTTCCCACTTGTATTTTTTTCATTAGCAATGATCAATCCAGGATCAATATGATGATAAATGCAAGTCTCCACTAATCGAATCATAGAAATAGATAAAGAATAAGGATGGTCCCGTAACCACAAACAAGGACCATCACTGGTTGATTATAATTAATTTAATTAATTGGCAAGAAGTACCTTTTTGGATGTTCTTTCTTCATTTATATTCTTGATCACATTCCGTTGTGATTCTTCATTGCGTCATAGAAGCCAAGGGTAGACTTCCTCTAGCGGTGATCCACACGTGCACCACGTATCTCTGGACGTCGCCAAAGGAATCTCCGGGTGCTAGTGTAGAGAATCATTTTCTTGCATTGTCCACCTTAGATCTCCTTGATCCGATGGAGGTGGATCTCTCTCAGTATTGAGAGTGTTCTTGGAGGATTGAGTTCTTTTGATCTTGATAGAATTCTCTAGAATTTTTGAGCACAAAAATTCTCTTAGGAAAGGAGTTGGGGTTGTGAGGATATTTATAATCAGGTTTGAGGTTGTAAATTTATAACAAATAAATAAACACAGTACACATTTTATTTATTTCATTAACATCTTTTTGAAAACCCCATGTCGAGTCATTAATTCCTTGAAATGCGCCCACACTGATTATAATAAAGATTATTTAATAAAATGATATTATTTCCTCAAAATCCCGACAAGAAAGACTACACGACGTGTAATCATAAATACATGGGGTGTACTTTTTTTTCATTGAAAACTACACGACGTGTATGTTCAATGTACACGACGTGTATATCTTGTTTTCATTTATTAATTTCCTTTCCAAAATGAAAACTACACGGAATGTAAATTCAATAATACATGACGTGTACTTGTTTTCAAAATAAAAACTACACGGAGTGTAATCATTAATACACGACGTGTACTTGTTTTCATTTTATTCTTGTTATAACATTAAAACGATTTAGGATTCCTTGAATAATTATTAAAACACATATGGGAATAATCTTTATTCTACTTGAGATACTTGAATACAATTAGTGTGTGACCCTCTAGGCCTCTTTCTCATTGACATTAGGCGGGCTTGCCTAAAGTCCAAGATTACTGTCTAGCAACAGGTCAAGGCACCCAAGAGAAAGACGTTGACACCACATTGACGTTCCAACTGATACGAACGCTTAATATTTAATTTAATCCCTTTGTCTCAATATCTCATCAAGAAGGTTTCATGGCAGTGTCATAAACCTATATGTTTGATCTGTCATTCTTTGACTTCTAGAAGTAAACTCGTCATGTCATCATGGCCATGGAATTTGTTCAACGGTTCTATTTCAATCAAAAGGGCATGAGATATCTGCTTCCATAAATATGGACGGGAAAAATCCTTCCTCAACTTAACCATTAAGAACATGTCATTCGTGACGCACCAAACGTACCCTACGTCCCAACAACTATCTTCATGACGGTTTTCATCAGCAAATGTAAGTGCGTGAGTCCTGACATGAGTTAATGATAATCTTCCAGTCTAAGTAACATTACACATGCTCATAAATATTAATGTCTGATGACATCAAGACAAGAAGAATTACTACTGGAAGGTCTGTTATCATAATATCCCATCTTGGAGATTACAAAGTTTGAACTCCATGAGAGGGAGTATCGTCTTCTTATGAGTACTCGTGCATGATGGTTTGTATACTATGTGTCCTATCATAGTATGCCATCCAACCATAGAACTTTATTTAATAATATTGTTATATTATTTGAAGGTTCTCATCATAGTAGGGATCTTCCAGGACCTTATCAATGCAACAAATATTCCAAGACATTATTATATTATAGTCATACAGAACAATGAACAATATATAATAAGTGTACATTCATGTAATCAAAGAACAAAATAGTTGGTTCTTAGGACACCAACTCTTACAAATACATTCCTATAATAGCATCAAATTCCACTATAGTGAGCATCATAAGGTTTTATAAAAAATCCATCCCTCAAATTTTGACAGGGGATAAGTTATATTCTGGGGTTGAAATAATTGACACATTTTTTATTTTTACATATATCTTAACTTCCATGTTTTTATTAGGTTTTTGAATATTTATAAAAAATTTATGTGATATGAAAGAATTTAGAGAACTATAATCTAACAATTCAAATATTATCCTTGAAAAAATTACTAATGTACCTTTCACAACTTCGTTGTTAGGATCCACCTCAATAGTTGTGATAGAATAAAATATCCATTTCTCTATTGTCCTTTGAGGTTATTTTAATCAGTTATCAATGAAAATGCTTGGATTAGTGAATTTATTCACATAGTTTTCTTATTCCTTTCATTTGAAACATTTTACAGTAGGATAAGGGTTTACTAGAGCATTCTTATATTCTATCACATTAGTGATTTTATCCTATCAGCATTCTATAGATAAGTTTCATTTCTTCCCATAACAAAAAAATTTACTTTTCCCATTTAGGTAATGTCTGAGATGTTTCTTACTAGACTTTTAAAAGTGGGATTTTGGAATTTATTTCCCCAGGATATTTCTCCATGGCACCACCATAATTAAAATCAATTATTCTATTTTGATCTCATAAACCATTAGACCAATGAGATTCAAAAATATCCATTTCTATATTGATGTCAAAAAAAAAATTCCTCATATATTTTAACATCTTTAATCACTAAATAAATTTGGAGATATAGATATATCCTAGTAAAGAAGCAACCAACTTTACATTTGAGGTCAATGAAAAATCTAAAGGCATATTGTGCATGTCTTGTGAAGTTCTCCTCATATGTCCTAATGGATTCATTTATATTTATTAAGGATAATAAAACTCCTATACATTTTCAGTTGGAGAGTGTGAGTAAAATTATTATATTTTTTTGGAAATGTTTCCACTCCATCACTTTGATATATTTCTTAGGATTCATATTTTTGATCAATATCCACCATTGATCAACTTCTCTTTTCATATGATAAAAATTCAGCATGAAATTCTCTTACTTAGAGAATCAGCGGAAGAATAAGATATTTTAAATGGAGTTGACCCATTTTACTTTGATTAAGGGATAATAATATCTACTAAAATTTAGAGGCATTTTTCACATAATAGTCTCAATTTCCACTTCCTCTTTCTTAGGGGGTGTGGGTGTTTCACCTGATTCAATTTTCAATTATGAACTTGCTTTAATTGAGAAATTATCATCATAAAGTTCCCAATTCATTTCCCATTAATTTGGGAACATATTTTAAGAATCCATTAAATTTCTCAACACATTGGTTATTGAATTTATTTCTCCTATTTTCAGCCATTGTATAAAATAAAGGTAAAATTAGGGTTGTTAATTTTAAACTATTAAAAAAATAAATGTGAAACCATGAACATTAAATGGATAAATCCTAAATGACTCATATTCCTTAAACTATGAATTTATATGTTTTAATCCATGTTATCCATGATCAATTTCCTGATATACAATTTTATGGGTATCTTTATCAAAATCATAATGGTTCTTAAAGAACATGTGAATTTACCAAATCATATCCCCCGAAAGTGTCAAACTAGGTGTGTAGTTAAAAATCATTGTCATATGCTAGGTGACAACTAAGAAAAATCCCAATGTGACATATTTTTGGGGTATCACCCTTAGGTATGACTGTTCTAGAGATACATCAACTTGTAGCTTCCAGACAATGATGAATTTTCATGGAAACAACTTACTCTATAATTTACAGAAATTTAATAATTTTTTCCTAAGTTTAGTCTTATCCCTAAAGATTTCAATAAATTTTTATAATCCTAAATTCCAAAATAACTAGGCCTTTATCTGATACCAAACATGACAACCCAAGTCTTTTTATACACATTATTTCATGATTTTTTATAGAAAGGTACTCATAATGTAATCCCAAAAATAATGAGGACTAGTGTATTTAAGAAATTAGGTACATAGAACAATAACATGAAATAAGGCTACAACAACATTATTTAAAAACTTTTAAATAATCCATTAATTCCATTTATCTTTTAAAAATACACGGGATAACCTGAGGATGTATATAAGAAATGGGTGAGATATAAAGATGAGTAAGAGAATTATAAAATAATAGCATAAGATAAAGTAGTTAATGTGTGTCAAAAGTATATTAAGCTAACATAAGTGGGGTACAAATCATAAAATTTTACATTGAATCATGATATAATATGATAACATAAAGGCAACTTGGGAATGTGGAAACAATAGAAAACATGAAATCCTAAACATAAGTCAATGATAACTACCGAGACATCATAATATAGTGTGCTTAGGATAACCTCTCATGCACCATACATGGAATTTCATTAGATAAAAACATTTACTATTCCATTATAGAGATATATAATTCTACACCCACTAATCACATTCATATCATTTACATGAATAAGTGTGCCACATAAATCATACAATATAATAATATATTTCATCATTTTTAATCCCATGAATAAGAAGTGTGGGTTATATAAATATAAGTTGCCAAAAAATTAAGGATTTATACATCTAGTTGAATACACTTGAGTATAAATGGTTATGGGTATTCACTACACAAATTTTTATCATGGAAAATTATAGTATATTTTTAGTAGCATAATGGGGGTATATACAGATTCATTTAAGGGTTTAATGACAGTTAAATAGGTATCTCATCAATTTTAAATCATAAGTATAGTAAGTTGGATGTATAAAAATATATCATAACATGAAAAATTGTAAATAAAAAGGAATAATATAAATAAGGTGCCTAAAAAAAGAGGAGAAGAAGAGGATCCCATACCTTGAGAGACTAATTAAAGAGAAGCGACATTGGCTAAAAAGGTTGGTTTATGCAACGATATCACAAAAATAGTGATATAAATAGTTGAAATAGTGTGACTTAGAAATGAAACATATGGCGATGCTATAAAAGAATTTCAAAACAATTTTTTCCAGAAAGATGTATCTAATATTTTATTGGAGATAAATCCATGAAGTTGTAAAATGGTATAAAATCTCTATGGATGTCAAAGATGATCAATTTGATGTTATGTAAAAAATAATCAAATAAAAAGAAAATTATTTAAAAAATAAAAAAGAGTAATTGAGTATAAAATCAAGAAGACAAAAGAGTATTAGAATGAAAACCTAAGATTGGATGAGGATGAGAAGAACTCCCTCAACATGAGTTGCCTTGTGTTTAAGGCAATGAAGAGAAGTATTTAATTTAAACATGCGGGATCTTCCTATGTTATTGAGAAGAAATATTCTACCAATTATATTTTCATTAAAAATAAGTGCTCTAATGGGACTTATACTAGTATAAATAGAGCATGAGATCATTTTATCATCAAGTGGAAACATCCTCCCAAATATTTTTTTTAATGTTAAATCCTGCAAAGGGATGGTAACCCATAACATAACTATCTATTATTACAACCATACTACTTCACTTACTACTATAATAATTTCTGATAGAAATGGGTACAATCGTTTAGGGAAACATAGTAGTCCAATGGAGACTGGTCATTACATCTATTTTATATTATTAAAGAGATTCCATAGTTTAAGTCATTCACATCAGGTTCATCCCCAAAACGGTTTACTATTTCCAAATGGTTTTCAATGGGTTTGTTCATAGTACTAGAAACAACCAATAGTTCTGTATCCATGGAGTCCTAATTTTGAAAGTTAGGTGATCGTTAGGTGTTTTGACCTATGATTCCCAAGAACTTGCATTGGTCGATAGGATGGAAGGTCATGCTCATCACACCCTTTTAAGAGGATTTATTTCCTACTCTGGTACTCTCTTATATATTTAAGATATGTTCATGAATCCTTCATTAATTCCCAAGTACAGTGTGGTTCATCCCTAAATTAGAAATCAATTATTTGTATGTGTGGAATTCAAAATCATTTCTATGTATCCGAGGTTCTTCATTGATAGAGATTTATATATTTATCTGAGGTTCTCTATCAATGGTACCGTCTCATATACTAATTATATATTCTTTAGTAGTTATTACAAATATTATGGTTTTCTATCCACACAGTGGGGGCACTCTGGAGTTTACTTTCATCTAGGTAGACGAAGGTCACTCTAGAATGTTTTATCATCTGGGTAGATAAAGATCACTCTAGAGTTTATTGTTGTCTAGGGAGAATTTAATTGTTCAATGTTGGGATCGAACCCATAAATGGGCTTCTTACGTATCCTTGTAAAAGGAATCAGAACCCATGTAGTTCGGTGTGGCTTAATGGGGAACATCATACCTTTTAGGGTCATGAGATGATGGCTTAACCATAAAACTTAACATCATGTGGAAAGGACATCTAAGATAAAGGTTCCTTATGAAAGTTTAGTGTGGGACTTATGCCAAAACAGCCCAAGGAATGTGGAAGGGATATGAGTTTCCAAGTTTAATTATACCTTTCTTGGGATATGTCCCAAAAAGAATAGGGTTGATTTGAGATTTGGGTTTTAACCTCAGGGAGGCTTCCTACGTATCCCCTTTGGGTGGGAATCAAATCCCACGTAGTTCAGTAAGTATCATAGGTGAATATAACCCTTTGATTAGATATGTTGGGGATTACTCCTAAGAAAGGATAATTCTGTGAAGGGTCTATGAGGGAAGTTTTAACTCAGGGTGGTTTAAGGCTTAATTTGGGGCCTACTCCTAAGGAGGATTCCTAGATTAAGGGAATTAAGATGGGGATTACTCTTAAGAAGGATACCTAGTGAGCTTAGACCCTAGGTGGGAATCCTACATATCCTGGTTAATAGGAATTAGAGTTCTCATAGTTCAATCCTTCAGTTATATTGTGTGGATTTTATGATAACCACTAACCTCTGAACCCAAATTAGTTATGATCAGTGTGAGAAACATGAGGAAGCAAAATATTTGACAAACCCCACACTTTTCTTTCTTCTTTGGTGGAAGAGGATGGGGCTATGATGAAAGAGTCCAGGGCTATAGTGTAAGATTCATAGGCTATGAAACTTCCCTATATTCACTTTCATTAGACGAGAGTCCAAGGTAAATAAGGAATGAATGTTAAGGACATGGAGGTGGAGAGGAGAAAGACTACAACCTCCCAAAGTAAAGGCTAGGGGATTACAATAGGATGGATACCCTTTTAGGTTGGGTATTATTCCTAAAGAGGATTCCCATTGAGGTTTGGGATTATTACTAATGAGTATTCCCATGTATTGGTTCAACTTGGAATAGGAGTCAAGTGATAAGGTTTTTTAGGAGTTCCTTGAAAAGTGTATCGACTTAAGTTACTCAAGGAATCCAAGAGGATAAACTCAAATAATAACATGGTAAAGGGATTAAAAGGAATATTTTTACTCAAGGAATTTTCATGGAGTTTGGAGGAGTATCTCATATCATTGTATTCTAGGGGTGGATGTTAAGGCCGTATAAGGTGCAAGCCAAAGTTACCTCTTCCCGACCTAACAAGATTGTGGTGTGACTCTTCATTTTTCATGGGGGTTAGTGATGGAATCCTAGGTACGTCATCCAAGTATGGGTCAACTTATGTAGGTCTCCCTAGGTAGGTCACTCTAGTATGGGTCTCCATAGGTGGGTCTCCTAGGTGGTGCCTTTCCCAAGTAGAACTAGGGAGGATCAGACTACATCTCCCAGGTATGGGTTGCCCAGGTGCTACCTTGAAAAAGTCATAGGAAGAGGGCATTTCCTTAAGGATGTTGGGCCACAGAAGGTCACCCAAGTAATGGTAGACTACTTGGGCGGAGGACCTGCATGGCCAAAGACCTCTCTGGATTTATGATCCAGGAGTTTTTCCGTCATCCAAAAATTCGAGTCATAGGGGTATATTTATTAACCCTACTGGACCTACATGGACGGGCCTGCATATGTCTTGCACAGAAAACTTACATATATGGCTTGCACATGTGGCCTACGTGGCAACATACTTTCCTTTAATTTTTTTTGTCTTCCGAGTGCCGTACCTTTTGATCCATAAATTCATTTGGGATCTGCAGCCAACAAAATAAAATCTATTGAAGAGATATATTCTTATAGATATGGTTAATACAACAAGTATTCTTGGGAGAAACTTGAAAATTAAATTTTAATCCATCGACACCTTTTCATCACTGATCTAGGAAATCAACAACCAAATCCTGGAGGGGGGGGGGGTCTTTCCACTTGTCCTTCATTCTGGTGTAGTTTTTTGTAAAATTTAAATCAAACCTCTATTTTCTTCTAGAATGCCAACACATTTCTACTCAAACTTGATTTTTTTTGTCTGAGTGAGGATAAAATTATTAATTTTCTAGAAAATTGCATGAAAATTATTTTTTAGTGACAACAATAGGTTGAAAATAAAATATTGGGAAAATATGGCCAGTGGAAAATATTGTTGAACCCACCTCATAATTGGGGGTGGATAAGGGATTATTTATGAAGATATATTCCAAATAAGTTTCCAAAATAGTGTTGGTTGCACTCAAAAATAGAAATTTTAAAAACATTTAAAATATAGATAGTTTATACCAAAAAAGAAGAGAAAAATATTCATAGGATATTGTTGGTGTTGCTAGAAATTAAAGAAAAAAGCATTTGAATTTTTTTATATGTTATAAATTTATAAAAATATTACAAATCCATAAGTAAGGGGAAGTGAGGATGATAAAATGAGAAATAAAAGATCAAAGGAAAAATAAAAAAGAAAATAAACATGATTATTCCTTGATGAGTGAACAAAAGAGAAGTGTTGATCCAAAAACTCCCCAGAAGTCAAATAAATAAGGAATGATTCTAATCAATGAAAACTTGAAGATGATTGTTAAATTATGTGAATAGTGAAAGATGTAAAAAAATACAACCAACAAATTTTGTACATCGTTACCTAGAAAGTTGGATCTATTTAAGAATAAACTAAAAGACCTAAAACATCATGTTCTCAGATGAATATAGTAGAAAAAAGGTTTCAAAAAAATGATAGTATGAGGATGGAAGTAAATAATGATCTAGATTTATAGGAAACTCTCAATAATAGAGCTATATCTGAAAAAAAGATATACCTACTTATTCCCAATTGTTTTAAATGTTTTGAGCTATTATGTTTGGAATTAGAGGGGATAAATGAGTGTTTTAACCTTTGGAAAATATAGATAACGAGTTTAGCATTGAGTATTACTAACAATAATCCTCCAATACGAAGAGAAAACAATTGTAGAACTTTAGGGGGACTAGACATGAAAATATGAAGAATGTGGTATGCAAATCACACTCACAACCTTTGATTATGGTAATAGATTTTGTTAATAAAATAATTATTAAAAGGGGAAGCTATATTGTTTCCATTTATTTTTTTGATGGTTTTTAAAGTGTATACAGTATTAATCAATTTTGGAAGAACCCATATAATGGAATGATGATAATATTTTAATATGATGAGTTTTTATTGACAACTTACACAATCTTGGTTAGCTGATGAAGGATTAGAGTGGATTAATCAAAAGATCATTTCTAAGAGAATAATTTGATTTCATCAATATACTTATAGTTTAATACAAGGAGGAATTATTTTTAGGGAAATATAATGTGATATAAACCCCTTCATTACCTTTGTATTTATTAACAATAATGGGGGATGAAATGTGAATTCATATATTGACATTCTGAGATATTTTTTCTCAAATAATTGTTAATAAATATAAAAGGGGAGTTTTTTATACCCATTGTATGAGTTTTATTTTTTGTTAATAAGAAATGGTCTTTGATGATGTCAATTTTTGTTTATTGATCAAGGATGAAGTATACCACACTATAAAATAAGGTTTTTTTTTGTGAGAATGCCCAACACATCCAATACAGCTCCATTACAATGGGAATGGTGGTTGAAGAGTTTCCATGTGTAACATAGGGAAAAAGGAAATTGAGAAGTATTAGAATGTACTAAATATAAATATGGTCCACATGGTTATAAGGTGGTGACCACACCATGGCTCTATCTATGGTGAGTGAAAAATAAACAAGGTTTTATCACTACACTATGGACCTGTGCATGCTGAGTTGAGGTTCAAATTGTGAGAAATGGTGATAAAAAATGGTTATAGTACCCCCATGGTGAAACACATATGTAAAAAAATGAACATATTATGTATCACAGTGTGACTACCACATATCTTAGATATTTTATAAGATTATATACTGTTTTAAAAAAATCACCAAATTTTAAAAAATATAATACATATCAGAAAATATGTTACACATTCTCACTATGGTTGGGACGCTGTCAAACACTTCACCCTAGGAATATATTACGCATCTTAGGGTGGTTTCTCCCTTTATCAGATTTACTTAGTTATTTATAGAATATATTATTTATTATAAAAATATGTTATGTATCATTTTTATTTTCCATTTTCAATCCACACCCAAGATAAATATATTACATATCATAGAATATATTATATATTCCTAATAATATCTTACTTACGTTGAAAAAATATTATTTATCTACTGCATTTTCCATTTATCAATGTGTTCTTCACTGAAAAACAAATGTATGAAATCAAAAATCATGTGTATCACTTTCTTATCTAATTTTCAACTCCAGGATACTCAAATATAATAACCATATAAATTAACATAATTAGGATGATTTTCACACTTAACTCCTAATTTCCATAATTCTTCAAATAATATCAAATTCAATTAAATTCTTCCCTCAACCTCTCTATCCACTCCATCTCAGCTCAAAAACATATGTAACACTTCAAAAAACAATATCAATATAATCTAATTATTCACACTCATGGTTGATAAAAAATACAATATACCTTCAATAATTCATAGGGATCTTCAATCTCCCTATTTTTATTTTTCAAAAATAATAACAATTAACACCAAGAGTCAACAAATCATAAAATTTTCAAGGATAACTTTTCTCACACAAAACCTTCAGTTAAGGTAATGTGTTTGAGATAATTCCATATATAGGTGAAAATAAATGTTTTTCTGAGTAACTAAGATACTTTCCCTCTAGGTCCATTCACTCATTTAATTTTTCTATACATTATTTCAAAAAAACCACAGCTTCTGATTAATAAAAAGTAAATTGAATAGTATAACATTATCCAATAATTATTTTATACTTATTTTCCCCTTTTAAAATAGAAACTAAAGAATTTTGGGGGTTACTTTTAAAAATTACTCAAGGGATAGGGGAAGTATGAACATGATGTTTCAACCTTAACTCAATAAAAAACACTATTGAAATTGACCAAGAAAACTAGGAGACAGGTGACCTGCTCCTGAGAAAATCAAATAAAATAAAGGTACATTACATGATATCACAGAGTTATTCTAAAATGACGAGAATATACCTCACCAAAATAATTCGCCTGAACAAAATGATTACAATAATCAGCCGACACAAAAGACCAAAAGGAGTTGACCTCATTAATTGCCCTTTTCGCAAGAGAATCATCCACTTGATTGGCTTCACTATAAACATGCGTGACTTCAATGGCGAGTGATCCATGAAGCTGAAGACAATCAATCCAGACCGGAAGGATCCTCCATGGCACATTCCTCGAGAGCTCTTTCAAGATTTGAACTGCAACAGACGAGTCCGACTCTATCCATAATTCATTACAATCAATGTGGACAATATACCTGATCTCTTTCATTATATCCCAGAGCTCAGCTTCAATAGCATATCTGTTTCCAATAAAATGAAAAAAGCATCCTTTGACAAACTCCTGAGAAGTACGAAAAACCCCACCACATCCAGAGGGCCCTGGAGCACCAGAGGAGGCCCCATCAACATTGACATTAATCCACCATGGAATCGGAGGAATCCATCAGTTGTATTTCACCATCAATAGCTTCTTCGTCCTGCCACTAACACCAATAAATCTCAACAAAACCAAGTCAGAAACATCATTTCTCATACAACCCATCTGGATGTTGGAAGCCATACAAATGGCACGATGCATCATTAAAACACCATTGTGAAGTCGTGGCTGAATATTATTGAACAGCAGGTCGTTTATGGACTTCCAGATGAATTCAATAACAGCCGCACTTGCATCCAACAGAAGAGCATGACTTTGATCACTAAAATTGTCCATGCTAGTGGCCTGTATTATTTCTTCAACTGATTGAAAATGAAGGCGGAACTGAAAAATCTACTGCATGTAGAGCCATATCTTTCGAGAAAAAATGTAGGAGAAGAAAACATGTGAGATAGATTCATCTGCTACCAAGAAGACATGGAAAATCGGGGCAAGATGCAGCCCAGTATGCTGCAACAAGAGCTGCAAGGGCAGCCTGTTTTTCCAAATTTTCCAAATAAGCAGTGACCGCCCAGGAGGAATAAATGGCTTAATGAAGTCCATAACCCATCTAGGGGGGGTGAGGCAAGGTACCAAAAAGATACTTGTAGTATTCCCTTGGGCTAAAAATACCATTCAGATCAAGAGTCCAAACCAGAACATCATAGTCAGTGAAGCAATATTGCATGAATTCGGTTCTTATATGGCTGGGTACAATTTCAGAGAGGCCTGGATCTGTTCCAAGATCAGTAATGGATTTATTCTTAAGAGACGATGGAATGATGATATCATCACAAATAGGACGTGACAACAAAAGAGTGGTCCATTAATTCAGGTTGGACTCCTTGCAGACCATCCATTTCGAGTGAGTCATCAGATCAGAATAAGCCTACTTAATAGCAGACCAGACAGAGGATCTCAAATAGTTGGCATATCCATTCTGCAATTTTCCAATAAATCTAATTTCCAGAAACTCCATGGAGGGTTAAGGAATTGAAAAAAGCCTCCAGAAAAACTTTTCAATCATAGTATTGTTGAAGATTCGAATGTCTTTAATGCCCAATCCTCCCATTTAAATTGGATTAATGAAGTCTTTCCAGGCAACTGTGACCATTTTCTTCACGTTAATTGAGCCAGTCCAAACAAAGTTTCTAATTTTGGCACTTAATTCTTTAATCAGTGAACTCTTCCATTTGTACAGAGAGAAGGAATAAACGAACATTGAGGTGATCACTGAATTAACAAGACAGATTCTGCCAGCTTGGGACATGTTTTTCCCTTTCCAGCCCGATAATTGATTGATGATTCACAGTGCAATATTTTCTAAGTGACATCTTTTAACCCTGCCCCAAAAAAGCGGTACACCAAGATAAATAAAAGGGACAGATCCCCTTTTGACTCCCAGCTTCACTGCAGTTCTGTTTTTCCTTAAAGTATTAATTCCATCCCCAAAAAACATGGAGGAATTTCTCCAATTACTTACCTGACTAGAAACCTCTTCATAGTGAGAGAATATTCCTTTAATACAAGAAATGGTAGCACCACTTTCCTTCCCAACTATCATGATATCATCATCATAAAATAATTGTGAAGGGGCAATCAACTCCCTTCTGATTCTCATTGTTCCGTACCATCCAAAATTAGAAAGATCTGTGAGGCACCAGCTGAGATAGTCTTCGGCAATAGAAAACAACATACCAGAAAGGGGATCACCCTTCCTGACACCTCTTGAACATTGAAAAAAACCTCGAGTAGCACCATTGACCAAGATGAAAATTCTTGCACTGGATAAAATGGATCCAATTAGATTAAGAAATATCTGTGAGAATCCATGAATCATTAGAATAGTAAACATAAAGCTCCATCTTATGGTTTCAAAAACTTTGGAAAAAGCAATCTTAACAGCCATATTTCCATCCTTCACCATTCTTCTCATCACATTTACACATTCAGAAGCAGTGAAAAGGCAGTCCTGGATGTTTCTCCTCGGTACAAATCCAAACTGATTCCTAGAAATGAGCCCTTTAGCAATTTCACCCAGTCGCTGAGCCATAATTTTACTAATGACCTTTGGAATTTTGTTCCCAATGGCCATATGTCTGAAGTCATTAATGTCCAAGGCGTTATCCTTTTGAGGGATCAATGCAATAAAATTCGAATTCATCCCAAATGGCATGTAAGATGATCTAAAAAATTCATTCATAGCATTTGTAACATCTGATTGCACAATGTCCCAGTAGAACATGAAGAATTTATTAGTAAAGACATCTGGGCCTGCAGCACTATCAATATTCAGTGAGAATAGGGCATCGTGTATCTCCTTTATACAAGAGATATTAGTAAGCCTCTTATTCTGGTTCTCTTCAATAGAGGGATCAAAACATTGGATAATTTTGTCAGAATTTTCATTTCCAACATCTGAGTACAACTTTGCAAAGTAATCTATCACAGCCTCAACAATATTAATCTCTGAATTAAAGAGCTTCCCATCAATGATAAGATCATTTAGACTCCTCCTCAAATTTTTCTCTTTGTTAATGCAATGAATTTTTTTTTGAATTCTTGTCTCCTTCCTTCAACCATCTAACATTGGACTGATTCCAAGCTAGATTATCCTTAAGGGCCAGCAGTTTGTCCAGCCTTGAAGCAGCCTTAATTTCCTATGGGGAGGGGACCTCCTGATCCAAACCAGAATCTTGAAGATCCTAGAGGGTAATTTCATCCTCTTTTATATCACTATAAATATAGGATAATTAAATTCTTTGATAGATCGATTACACTCTAATTATCATAAGAAATCTTCCATGACTTCTTAACTTAAAATTTTATGTATTCTCACTATATGATCATCCATAATAATTTTTTATAGGAATCTGTAAGATTAATATATTCAGCCTCATTGATACTCAAGGTCACAAATCTCTTCTTATTTATACTCTAACTCACACAACTTTCACCCAAAAAGAAAGTTCCACCTAATATGGTTTTTCTATCATAATAGTCACCATCCAAATCTGTATCTATGAAACCTATCAGACTCAATTCTATATTACATATAGACAAAATACGATAAAAAAGTTCCTTTTATATATCTCAAAACTATTTTTTTCTTATATAATTTTATATTCTTTATGAATACTATAATATAGAGTATAATGAATCTATCCATATACTATGTTTAGTCCTGATGTTGTTAAATAAAGAAAACTTCCAATGATTTTCCTAAAGTTTTTCTTGATTAACACTACTTCTATCTTTATATTTTCTCAATTTAGTTTCCACTGTTATGGGTGTTTAAAATTTTTTAGATTCCTCCATAAAAAAATTCTTCAATAATTTTATGGCATATTACTCTTGGTATAAAAGATGAAATCATATTTTTATGTAACATGTAATCCAAAACAAATGATTCATTTCAACCAGCAAAGAATTTTCAAAATACATCTTAATATAATTTGAAAACTCCTCATAGATAATATCTTTATCACTATAAAATATTATATCATAAACATAAACTATAAAAATAATATTACTTGTGGACATCACTTCTTCATAGAGGTTTTTGTAATCATTTTCTTTAAAAATTTATGTTGTTTAATGAAGCCATCTAACATAGAATACCATTCCCTATGAGAATATTTTAATAAATAAAATTCATTATTCATTTTATATACCATGATTCCATATTTTTCTAGAACAAATCCTTTAGTTTTCATAGTGTGAACATCATCTAATATGTATCCATTTAAAAATTCTTAATTCACATCCATCATATATAATATTTTAGTTTCTATGATATGAAACTGTATGAAACATTATAATAACCACTGGTATTTACTCTAGTAAAATCATATATTAAAAATATATGCCTTCCACCTATGAATAACCATTATATGACAATATATTTTTGTTTTTTTACACATTAACTTTTTATATATTCTTTTTATGAATACCCACATTGTACAATCACATTTTTACTTCATGTAAGGGTATAAGTTCCCAAGTGGAATTATTCTCAACCTGGTCCAATTCTTCCTTTATATAATCAATCATTTATTTATTATTAACTTCTTATGATATATTTTATGGTTCGATATGAGATATGATATCAATTTTATTCTCAATTTAGATCCTCTTTCATTTATACATTGAATCCTATTGAGTGCTAATAATAAATTTTTTCTTTAACTTGTTTCTTCAGCATTTGATGGTTTCACCTCTTATTTATAATAGCTTCATCTCTATCACTGGTTTTCTCAGAGTCAACAACTATAGAAATTTGTGTGTTTTTATCTTCTTTATTGTGTTTATTTAAAATCATTATTATATGTAGTCAAACTTTTTTAAATTTGATTAATATTTTATGTACATGATGGATTTATTTTCAATGATCTTGAAAACAATACAATAAACTAGTTTGTGTAGCCATATATTTTATCACATTTGACCACTTCTATTTGATAAGTATCCCATAAAGATCCATTATTCAACATTCTCTTCACATTTTTCTATATTGGTGTTTTTGATCTCTATGAAACAAGGATTACAAAAAACATTGAAGTACTTCACCATTTTCCTTAAATTGAACTATAGTTCATATGAATTTATATTTTATTTAGTGACCAGTTGGAATTTTTTCTATAAATTTACAATAGTGTATACTACTTCCCTCTAAAATAATTTTGAGGGTTTTTTTCTCAATAAGAAGTGTTCTTCCTATCTCAACTAAACTTATGTTCGTATATTGTTCTACTCTATTATATTGGGGAATATAGGGTGCACTGTATAAATGATTGATTCCATGATTTGCAAGATAGATTTCAAATTCATTACAAGTGAATTCCCTACTATTATCAAATAATATATTTTTTATATGGGCTCCTGATTCTTATTTATATTATCTTTTGAAAATTTCGAATATTTCTACTTCATCAAATATTGTGTTTTCAAAAATTGAATTTTTTTATCTATGTAAATCCATAAAATTAATATAATAAACCACTAATCACATTGTGTATAATTTTATCTCATAAATATATATATGTTAGTGTGAATAATATCAAGTGATCTAGTGGACTGAATCTTAACTCTTTTATGAGTTCCTGGAACCCTTTCCCTATTCTTATAAGTTTCAAAAACATTGTCATCTCTCCATATCTATATTTATCAAGCCATGGAAGATATTCCACCGCATCATTATATAATATTTTTTATAATATTTTATTTCAACTATGGGAAACTCTTCTATACCACACATTTTTTTCCATAATGGGAACTCAAAAATTAGGAATAAGTAGGTTCACCAATTTGAAATAGATTACCATTGGTTCTTTTTTACTTGAGTGATAATCCTACTATCCTTTATGTTCATAATGAAACTTGAGTGTTTTATAAAAATAAAATCAAGTCTATAATCATAAACCTAGATCAAACATAAAATATTGAGTTTAATACCATCTAAAAATAGTACATATTTTCATTTAAACTTTTGGAATTCAATTAGAATAGTATAAACTCCTCCATTTTTTAGAGAACCATTATTTCCAAAATTAATTAACATCCATTATTACCTTAAATATTATATATAATTTTTCGTGTCACTATTCATATAAGAGAAACAACCACTATTTATAATATGTGAATTATTGTTATTTTAAGATTTAAATATAACATCAACGATGAGTGAATTGTCTTCTTCTTTCATTTTCTGAATTAATTTACCTTTCATATTAAAAGGAAACTACCCATGAAGATTAAACATGTACTCTTTACCGCAATGATACTATTAGTCACATATTCCACATATTTCTTCCATGAAATCTAACTTATTCTTAGTCGATATATTTTATAGCCTCTTCCTTAAATATTTATCATTCCCTAAACATTTCTTTATATTCACTAAATTGTTTCATTTCTTTTTAAATTAACTCCCCTTGTTTTCATAGATACTATAAGGAAATGACATCTTATACCATCATGAATAGGCTTTGTAACAAAAAATTACATAGAACCAGTATAAAAAATTAAATTTGGATCTTCCATAAAAATGATAATTTTTATATGAACTAGATTCTATTATCTCTCCATATGTTCATTTTTCTTTTTTCTTAGAGATAATTATATTTATGATATAAAATTTTCTTCATTTGATGCAAAAGAGTATTTCACACAATTCCACATGTTCAAAATTTAACAAGAACTAATTTTTGAACCTTCACTATTAGACCTAATAGATTTATTTTGAGACTTAGAAAGAAAAAATTCAATATACACTTTTGATTTCACGTTATTAGTAACATGAAATTATTATTCTTTGACTTCCATATATTTATTGAAGTCCTCACTAATCATTATCAGAGATATTTCTAAGTTAAAACAAATTTACTATGTGTTTCTTAACAATTATTATTTCAAAGTCGATTTTTCATCTATATATTTCACCATTTTCTCTTTTTTAAAAACATTCAGCTTGATTATTTTGGTTTCATCAATGCAATAAGCTTACCTTTTAATAAAATATTTATTTTCTTAATTATTATTATTATATTATTTCATTAAAAGGTCAATTTTACTCTTGATATTGGTATTCTTTTGAAAGATTAATTCATTTTAATATATTAACATATACTCAATATATGTTATCTTACCCTCTTCATCTTCAATTATTATGGATTCTTCATGTTTTTCAACATGATCCATAATATTTGTGAATTTTTCAATAGATTCTTCTTCATATTTAATACTTGAAGTGGGGTACCCTTACTCTTATTTTCTCATCATACATCATTTTTTCTTTCCAGGATGTATTTTCTTTCTCTTAAAAAATGAAAAACCATCTATTTTTCATTTACCCCATTTATTTTTCCAATGATTATTATCTTATTCATCAGTCTCATACTTATCACCTTTCCTATTTAGAAAGTTGACTATATTTTCTCAATTTATCCACAATTAAATAATTTTATTGGTAGTTTAACTTTGTACTTAATTTTTCCCTTCTTTATGTTTCTTGTGATGAGAACCATAACACTCTTATACTCTTCATCCATTTCTTCTTCATCTTTAGAATAAATTCAGTCCACCTCTTCTTCTTCTTTGATTTTGAATTTTTTCATTGATATAAAATTCATTTATTACTTGTTATTATTCAGTAATGTTTTATAATTCCTTATTTACTAATAAATAAATATATTATATAGTTAGACAAGAGATAAACTATATTTTCCCTCTAATACAAAAATATTTGGATAAACCTTATCTGAAATGTTACTCTTCATCTTCATGAACATTTTGTTGTCTTTTATTTTTCTCTCTAAAACAATTAATTTCAATGACTATTTTAATAAATCTTATAAATTATTCATAAATTATTTCATCATTATCCACTTTTATTTCATCAAAATAACTTTTCTATATTTGAAACTTAACTTCTTTAACATTTACATTTACCTTAAAAAATGAATTCAAAATTTCCTTAGATATTGTTATCTATTTGAATCCATAACACTTTAGTTTAAAGCTTTTGTAATAATAAAATGAGTATAAAATTTCTATATTTTACATCCACTTATAAAATCCTATTATTAGTAGAATACATTGGTGATTCTTTCTTAATTAGGGGAAATCCCACAGTAACTACTTCAACAAATTCTAGGAAAATTGATAGAAAAATATGTATCATTATAATATTCTAACTATAAATGTTTTTCCTTGAAAGGTAAAAATTACTTAGTAATTGATATAATTTAGATTTTCCATTTCTAAAAAATTATAGATCTTATATTGGGGACCTTGGAGATCTGATACTAATTGAAATGTTATAATAATGGATTTAAGAACTAATAAGAGGGGGTTAATTTTTTGTGGTACTTTTACAATTTCTTCATTTATAAATAAACCCCTGTGAATTTTTAGAGTCTTTTATACTCAAATATAAATTACCAGTCTTAAATTATGATAATAGGAACATAAATAACACATGTTACACATAATATTTTTAAAAGGTTCAGTCCCAATAAGGGTTCTTAGTTTATTCCATGATCATTTTGATATCGATTCATTGATTTTATATTGGTGTATATAAGTGTTTATAGTTTGGGTTGGGAAGGTAACATATTCTTATCAACACATACTATGATATATTTTTCATTAGAGGAAACCATAGGGCATGTTTGACATTCACTTCATGAGGATAATCCATTATTTCTCAACCAATATAAATATTCCTATATTGGATCACTCTTGTCCTCAAAGATCACCGATAAGTTAACAAATACCAATCACTTTTACTCTAGGATTTTTTTAGAAAATAATCTTTATATTTATCTTAAGCCTTCAAATAAAATAAGTTAAAATATACCCACCACTTTAAGAACTTTAACCGTTATTATTCATTATCAAACCAAGAACCATTAGTTTTTCTCACTATTTTCAGATATCTAATGATAGGATTATCAATCACAAATCACTGTGTACTCAATATTTTCATGTTTTTTATTCAATTATAAATATACAACATCTGTTAAATATTTCCATTCAAACATTATAAAATATCAAAGTATTTATATTTTTTATTAATTTACCACAAATACCAACATGAATCATGACATGATAAATCAACCTTTGATTATATTAATTTCATATTTTTATAATATCATTCCATTTATCTCTTCCTTGGAATATTTTTTTTTCAAATATCAGATATTTCATTCTTTATAAATATCACATTTTATCCATGTGTAAAAACATGCACAATATAATGAATATATTATGTATTATAGAATGAGTAATACATATCTTTAAAATATAATACATATCCGAAAATGTGTTATAATTTATCACTAGGACTCAATAATTTCTCAAAAACTTTAACCTATGAATATTTTTTGTATCTTAGGATGGTTCCTCCCTTATGTAAAATTCCTCACTTCTCTAAAGAATATATTACTTATCATAAAAATATTCTATGTATCATATAACTTTTTCATTTTCCAACACCACCTCAAAGAAATAAATTATGTAATATCCAAGAAATTATATATTAAGGGTGAGCACAAAAATTTTCCAATTTTCAATGGATCCTAAGAATATGTTATGTAGATTGAAAAAAATATCATGTATCTACTATATTTTAAATATATAGTTGTTCTCTTCAAAAAAAGCTTATATTTGAAATTAAAAATCATGTGTAACACTTCCTTGTCCAATTTTAAACTCTATAATACTCATATATATAAAACTTATGAATTTACATACTTTTAATATTTTCACACTTAACCCAAAATTTCTATAATTCTCCCAATAAGATTAGAACCACTTCAATTGTTACATGGACACATAAAACCACAAAAATAAGCTAAAAAAATAAATAACACATAAAAAACAATCTTAGTAGCCACAATTTATTCTCACTCGTGGTCAAGAACAAATATAATATACCTCTAAAAATTTAAATCACTCTTTAGATATGAAAAGTAATGAAAACTACTTATACAAAATGTGCCCTTATGAAGTACACAATGTGTGAGTCACTTAGGGAAGGATTTAAGTGTATTATCATCACCCAAATCATGTAATGCCAATATAAATGGTGTTTTCATAGAGGTAAAAAACTTGTGAGGCTTTTTGATAACTCAGGTGAATCCTATCAGTAGAGTGTGTATCAAGTACAAAGTACATGACATGTCATCATAGTACAAGACTTATCCATGGTACAAAAAATGTGATGGTATTATGTGGTTTTGGGAATGTACAACCTATAGAAACTGAGCCACCATACCCAAGATATATAGTTTGTAAATAACTGAACATAACACATGGGTTCACCATGACAATAAGTTGAGTACATAGAGTATACATTTATATATACAATCCCTGATTACATAGAGTGTGACATAGATTCACATGACCTGTGATATTTAAAATGAAATATATACTATGTTTTGGTTAAATGGAAGGCTACACAGTTCATATATCAGAGTTACATGTCTCTTGGCATTAATTGTAATGTGTATAAAATATATAGTGAAATACACAACTTGAGGCTAGAGACTACACGCCTTTTTTTTTGTAAAATTTTACAATACATCAAAATTTTGACACCTATAATGTTCAACATTGTTAACTCATACTCTATTAATTCATACACTTATAGACAAACATGCCACTTTATTTTCCTTATGAAAACATTAAATTTTTATCATTAATCAATGTTGTCCCCCAAATCTGAGAGTAAACCATTATATGAATATAGAGATAAGGAAAGTCCATATTAGTGGGTGGGTGTGTATCCATCATCCCAGAAATGGTGTCTTAAATACATTCAATGAGGATAAAAGAACATAAAGAGGAAAAGGAACTCATTACATGATTAAAATATATAATTTTACAAAAAAATTAAATATAATAAATCCATTAAGAATTTTTTTTAAAAAATTAATATTTCTAATAACAAATAAATGTTAAATAAATAGACCATGAAAAATGATAAAGGTGAAAATGTATTTATTAACATGAAGGATTCATCCTCATGTTAATACCATGATAAATTTAATAATCTTCTATAAAATGAAACTTTCATGATCAAAATAAAATAATTAATGTTTAATATCAATTTCTTATATGATATAAAATGTATCCAATTTTATAACCTGATTGAATGTTTCTTTATTTTTAATAAATATTCAGCCCAATTTCATCAAATCTCATCCCATTTTGTTCTTAGTTATTTAATTAAATAATTTTAATTTACGTAATATAAATTAATTTAATTATAAAAAATTAATTAATTATGTGGTATAGATGCAATTCATTTTATTAAAGAATAATAATACATTTTCCAAATAATATTTTTCTTTATTAATAAAATTAATACAACCTTTAAATCTTTGATTATAATAAAAAAATATTTTATGAATAATTTATTTCAAAAAGAGAAATAATTTTCTCAATTGAAAAAAAAATATTATCAAAGTAAATCCATTAAATCAATTTTCAACTATTTTAAATTTTCCTAAATGCTTCATGATAATAATTCTCAAATGAAATTACCATCAATTATTAATTAAAACAAAAACAATTAAATACAAATTGTTCCTTATTACATGGCACATTATTTTTGGAATAATCAAAATCAAAAATACAATAATAATACTTATTTAAGTATGTCATCTTTTTTACCATAATCAAAGGATGACCAAATATTTGACCTTCTCATTATTTAAATTAATTTTCCATATTTTCATTGAATAGAATGAAAAAAATGATTATATAGAGAGAGAGTTCTGAAATTCATGGAGAACATTATGAATTTAAAAAAACATGATGTCCCATATCCTTAGTGATGGGATAATGCATCAATAATTATCTCTTTCATTTTAACTCGCCATTTTCACATTGCACGAACATAGTTTCTATGTGAATACTTGATTCATTGTTAATATATTCATAATACAGAATTTTAAAAAGAAAAATGTTCATTATTTATTATATAGAACTGGGGGGGATTTATCCAAGAGAGGGTTTCTTCCACCAATTAAAAAATAGAGGGATAAGGGAGATTTTATTTGATTATTAGAAAGAAAATTTAATTAGAGGGAAAAAATAATTTATCCCCAAAATATCACTATAAACTCACCATTAATAACCCATAATAACACACTTTATAATTCTTCTAAATTAAACCCTTTCAAAAAGTCTGGTCCAACCAAAAAATAACAAAACTTAAAATCCTCCATGCCAATTCAACACCACCAGACTATGATAACACAATGTTACTAGAACATGGCCATGAAAATTCCACCTCACTATATCTAAAATAAATAAAATTTGACAATAAAGACCTAAAAATGATAAAACAATATGTTGAAACCCGATCACATTATAATAACCATAATCTTGATGCTATATAAAAACATGTAAATTTTTTTATAACATTATGTATTTTAATCATTTATTATTATTTTAGGTGCTGGTTAGAGAACCATAGAGTCATTACTAGAATTCAACACAGGATCAAGTTAAGAATTTACTAGTAGTGGTTTGGAATTTTTTAAATAGGGACCATCATGTTTTGATGGGAAATTCTTGTTAATTGATTATCATCTATATGTGATTAATTTCTCATAGTGTTAGGAGAGATCACTCTATGGGAATCCTGCTATGTTGAAAATACTTATGTATTGAGTTGTGTGGTATGTAAATACTTATGTATGTGGGAATATTTCCATGACGATAATCTTTATGTATCACAAAATAAATATATGTATTTATTTTCTATTTTTTTTGGGTGTGAGGATAATGGAATGGTAAAGGTATTTACATCTCAATGATACCACTTATGTATCATCTAATAAAACCTTACATAATACTCTTTTTTTTCTTATGGGTGTGAAGAACACACTATGGTTGTCAGAATAATTCTACAGTGATATAACTTATGTAATATAATACTTATTTATAGATTTGGTAAACCTTACATATTGATCCAATGTGCAAGAATTCCTAAAATATCATGAGGAAGGTTGGTTATGTCAGGATTTGTAGGGTTTATCATAAATCCAGAAGAGAGAGTGTGCTACAGTAACATTGTCACATTCTAAATCCAATCCAAAGTGAAACTTTTCACCATGAATGGTGGAGGACATGCTATGATGTCTTGGAATGCATACTATTTGGTTCTTCCTAAGAGAGTTGTGTTAAATCATGACTAAAATGATCATGACGTCAGGGTAACCTTGAAGGGTTATTACGTTATGACCAGGATGGTCACACCATAACATGAAACCTAAATAGTTTTAAAATAAAAAAAATTAAATAAATGGTTTTAAAATTAAGGTTTGTAAATGAGGGTTATTTATATACCACAACTACACATCTTCTCCCTCCACCTTTCTCCACTCATCTCTCCTCTAAAGTGAGTTCTCTTTTATTATTCACATAATTTATGTTTCATTTTATCCAAGTGATAGCTAGAGGTAAGCCTATCTTTCATCCATTATTCATTATCAGTTCCTTTTTTGTTCTATAATATGACACTAGTTATTTTTATTTATTTTCTATTTCATATATTTCATTATATTCTTCAATTTATTCAATTTGACCTTAGATCAAAAATCGGTATTCAATGGGAATCCTCTTGCATGGATAAGGTAGGTGGTCCTTAATATATCCCCAAGGTATAATATTATTTTCTTTATTTGAATGAAGTTTGGTCATTTTAACATAACATTCCATTGAAATTAAAGATTAATTAAATGGACTATGATTCTATTTCATGTTGAAATAAAACAATTTAGGCTATGAGAACTCTATTAATAACTGTAGAGCCTAAACCATTTTCCACTAGGTGAGGTGTTCCACGAACTAATGAGATGTAAAATATTGGAGGAAACCTATAGGGTTCCCTAAATGAATTTTTTAATAAATAGGTTTAATGTAGATACTTAGACTGATCGCAAAGATGAATTTGTGTGGGTGAGTTTGGGTTGGAAACTTGGTTGGGAGAGTTCCATAGTCATAAAAAGAATTCTATTATATTAATACTGTAAAATTTTTTGTTAGGTAAGATGATAAATTATGAACTATTTATATTTTGGTTATATTAAATCATAGAATGTGATTGATATCTCATACTGAATCATAGTAACTAATTATCCATTTATGCGGTGGCTATGGGTTGAGCATGTTTTTTTGTTTGAGAACTATTTTCTAGTTATATTTTGGGATTTTTGGAAGTTATGTATGTAAAAGTTAAATGTAGAGGAACTATATAGAGATTGGATCACCTTGACCAAGGATTATTGGATTCATGTAGGTGGAAGAAGATCCTCGATAGTACTTGAAAAAACAGTGTTCAAGTGTTAGAATCTAGAAGAAATATCATCCACAACCATGAAACATGGGGCCATCCATTTTATATAGGATGGAGGGATATGAATATAAGGGTAGTTACATATATGAAATTGTAGTTCTAGAGGAAGTGGAGTGGTATGTCAAAATAATTTTTGAATGATAGGATATGTTCAGAGACTCAAAGGACTTATGTAAGGGTCATATTTAATGATACGTAATGGAATTCAAAGAGTTGCATAATCCACCAATGGGGGATGGGATCATGCTTGGACTTGGGAACAATTTCATGGGTTTCCCTATAATTTTTTTACTTTGGAATATTTTAGACTTTTTTACATAATCCACCCATGGGGGATTTAGATTTTTCTTGTTCTCCTTGTATCAAATGAAAATTTTTTCATATTGGAATAACATGGTTTAATATGGTTTTTTATTTTCATTTAGAAATAATGGTTTTTTTTTTCTGGTTTACTAGGATGGTTGTTATTGATATTAATTTTTGGTTATTTATAGTTACCTTATAAACGGGGTATAGTTTTCCTATTATATTATTAGACTAATGTTGGAAGTCAGTGGTCTCTGGCCTATAAAGAAGCATGCCTAAGGTATGTAGTGGCCTAATATGGTCATAATTGTGGTGAACCGAACCAAGGATTTTACAAGGTGGTATCAAAGACTTGTTCTTTTTATTTTTTTCATATTATTTGGTCCTCGTAGATAAAAAATAATATATTTTGTAAGATTGATAATGATCTTTTACCTAGGAGTATCTATCCCATGTATAAGAGAATTTTCTGTTAATAGGAATGGTAATGTTATTATTAAATTTCACATATAGGGTTTGGTTACTTTTTGAAGTATGTTTTATTTGATATTATTTTCTATTTATGGGATTTTACTCATAGAACGGGGTGTCAAGACAGAATGTGTTCATTTAACATGTCAGGAATATAGGATTTATATGTAATTTGAGTTATTTTTTATGATTGGTTTCTCTAATTATAACATAGGGTTTTGTTAATTATGTGTCACTAGTAACTTATATAGTTTTTTCTTATATAACATGATGGTGGACTCTTATTGAATTGATTCCTCATAGGTTTTTTTATAGTTATCTATGATTGATTATAATTATTATTAAATAGTGATAGTTAAATAAAAAATATATAAATATTTATAATATATATTTCTATTTAATCTTTTATTAGGGTTTCATTTAATAAAACCATGATTATAATACTATGGTTAAAAAAATATGGGCATTAAATGATTTAGATAATATATGTATTTGATAATGACAATAGGAATGGATAAACAGTGCAAAAGAGAGTGGTTGAGTTGTGAGATAATTATGTTATGTGATATAAATGCAGTATAGTGGAATTATATTCCTATTAAAACTTATCTTAATATATGATATTGAGGAACTATGATAAGAAAGTGTTCTGAGGAATGTGTTTGTAATTTTAGATACATTCCATCCTAATAACCTTTGGTGGAGTTTTAAGAGGATGGGGATGAGAATGGAACATTTAAAGTTGAGCTAGAACCCTATGATGTGTCAACAATAACTATGGATGATTAACTCCTTGAGAGAATATTGTGGGTTATGTAGTTTATTGGCAGAGAGGTTCCATGAAATGAAACTTCTATATCTAAGTTGGTATATATTTTTTAAATAAGACACCCGCATTTTTCATAGGTGATGGTCATTTTTGTATTCTAATCTCTTGGTTGATTAAATTCAAACCATATTTAATCATCTGAAGATTCCACTTGAGAGGATGGTGATGTTAGAAACCTACACGTTTCAAGGAACAACTAAATACTTGTGGGATATCTTAGTACAAGAGGACAAACAGGCTGGGTTATCCTATAGGGATTTTTAGGAACGGTTTTATGACAATGACTTTTAGAGAACTTGAGGGTTGATTTGTCTAGGGAATTCATTTCATATTATCCAAAAAATGATTTCAGTTATAGAGTACGCAACACATTTTATTATTCCTTATCATCTTTACATGGTGTCGGTTGTGGATGAGGTAGGTAGGGATAAATGATTTGAGAATGGATTGTGGTATTCTATATGGGTATAGGTAGATATCTTTAAACTATATTCAATTTTAGAGGTGGTGAATTAGTCTCTCATATCTAAGAAAAACTCAAATGAGGGTAGAGGTGTTAATCAGTCAGTTTTTAATGATGTGACCAAAAGTGTATCCTTGGGTAGGAGTAAACACAAGTTCAATGGTTCACACTAGGAAGTGGTGGAAAAAGTAGCTAGGGTGGTGGTTCATCTCATCCTCCTATGAGTGGAGGCATCATGGAGTGCTACCATGGTGGTAGTCTAGATCATTTTCACTATTAGTGTAGTTATCCTCCTATTAAGTTTTGATCATACAAGAGGATATAGATCATGCGGTTTTATTGTAAGAGTGTTTATCATTAAGCTAGCGGAAGAATATATGGATATATTCAAGGTTATGAAGCTGGTTTAGGTATGCCATAATAGAGTGGTAGCTGTAGTTACATAGACTGTTGTGATCGTGGGGTTTGATGAAGTGGAAATGGGTAGAGGAAACAACATCTATAGGTATTTTTCCCTTAGGTGTGTAAGGAAAGAACTCATGATCTTTGCTTAGTACAGTTTCATGATATTAAGACTACGCCATCCGATCATGATATCGGGCCATATGTTGTCGAAGATGTGGTTTTAGTAACTCCTACCTTAAAATCTACTTTATTTGATAAAGGATACATTTAATTATTTTGTATTCTCTCAATTTTTTCATTGATTTGGGATAAAATATAGCACCTTTATAAGGTGATGATGAATGATACACCCTCAAGGTCATAATATGAGGGTGTTCAAAGGTATTAGAATTATACCATAGTGAATGGACACTATAAATTAATTTGTTATTTTTTCCTGGCTAGAGAAGAGAAGTTTTGATGTGATTTTTAGAATGGATTTTCTTGTTTATTATATGCCCATGTCAACTACCATCATCTATTCATATCATTTACATCTACTTAGGTTCGGTTTTTATGGAATAATATGTATAGGTACATCATGCAGACCCCAAATATTAGAAGATAGGTGGGATTAGTTCCCTATTATCTAATGTTATTTTGGATGATGAGAGAATATATCACGTAACCTTCCCTCCAATAGTTTACAAGTTCTGGGAGACATTTCCTTAAATTTTGTTTAGGATTATCACTTATTCCTAAGATTAAGTTTATGGTTGATCTTTTTTATAAAAATGAATCTAATATCAATTACTCTATATTGGGTGGATCTTCTTGAGATTCAGAATTTGAATGATAAATTAGATGATTTAGTGTAAAAAGGTTTGATATAATTGAGTATGCCAACTTGGGGTGCCCCAATACTATTCAACCCGAAAGTGAATGGTTTTTTGAGATTACATGTATATTATCAAAGGATAAACCAAATGATAGTCAAGAACCAATAACTAATTATATGTATCAATGATCTTGTTGACCAGTTGAGAGGGGATTGAGTGTTCTCTAAAATTTATTTAGGATCAGAATATCATTAGTTTTGGGTGAGTCCTTCTAAAATATGTCATAATACATTCAGAATAATATCTATCCTATTTGAGTTCATTATGATTCCCTTCAGTTTAATGAATGAAAAAAATATTTATGTCCTCGATGAATCAATTCATTTATATTTATTTGGATTCTTTTATGATATTTTTTTCCAATGATATTATTATATTCTCCCAATCAATGGAATATCATGATATGTATATGAATATTAGTTTGACTACACTTAGAGAGATTCTTTGGTATTCCATTATCTTAAAGTGGTAATTTTGGACTGACCATGTGTTCTTATTCAGGTCCAGGATATTAGTTGTTGGTGTAATAGTAGACCCTGATATAGTCAAGGATTTGGTTTCTTATGAGTAAACGAAGAATGTTTTTTAGATATTTGGTTTCAAGGGATTGGTTGGTTACAAGAGGAGGTTTAATCAAGACTTATCAGGCTGGAAAGCAATGATCATATCCTAGACTAAGAAAGTTGTGACATTTTTCTAGTCAGATGATTATGAGAGATCCATTTAGGTGCTGGGGGGGGGGTTGTAGATACCCAAATCTTGACATACATGGACATTAAATTACTTTTTCGGAATACTTGATACATAATGAAAACAGACACACAAGGACCGTAATAGTTTAGTGTCTTTGGAAACTAGGAATGTAATCTTCTAATCATGGTGAAAGATCTTCAACATCTCCCATAAAGATCTTCCCCTTTTGGTTTTCTTACCTAAAACCTTTCTTTAAATCCTGGGGAAAAGAAAACATATAAAGGGTGAGCTCAAATTCTCAGTAAGGGTAAGCATAGAGAACATAAAACAATCCATAAACATTTGAATGCAAAAACATGAACATAAAATCTAAACATCAAAATCATGAGCAACGACATAAATCTTGGAAGTACACAAGGCATAGATCATAAAGGAACATTAGTCATGATAAACTAGAATGGTAATAAAACATGTAATTATGGCATCCATTAAGCACATGTTATGATTTCCATAGTAGCCAAACATTGCTGCCAAGACCATCTTAGTGGACAAAGTCCCATTCTGAATCGAGTTCACTCCTCATTCCAGTCTTGTAACACTGAACCGAATTAGCTTACCGTTCCAGCCATGTCTATCTCATGAGATATAAATATTTACCCAATGAATTGGGGGGATATATAGGTCCCACCCATCTCATAATGAAATCATTATTTCTTGTGCCACAAAATCATAAATCATACATCATAGCATAACCCATGTAATAGAATGGGATTCTTAAACATCATGACATCATAACATAATCCATATAAAAAATGGATATCATTTCATCATAAGAAGAATCAAACCATGTAAATAATGGAGACATTATACTTGAAACATAAACATATTAAATATTGACATTTTAGATGGAAAATAGTTTTTATAAAACACTTGAAATGAATTCTTGAGATCTTCTTCAAAAACATTTTCTTTTAAAAAAATGCCATGCAATTTTAAAAGAAAAGGGTTTTTTTGAAAATAATCATGCAATATTGTAGAGGAAGCATCATAAAAATGAGGCGTTATGAAACCATAAAAATCCTTTCATGCCATATAAGTTAAAAATAACATTCTCCTCGAACTTTTGTCAGAAAAGTCAAAAAGTACCTCGTATGGTAAAAGAAAGATTCCTTACATACCATGTAGTAAAAGTAAAAAATGTTAAAAAATGACTTTACAAATACATGAAAAGACTTTTATAAAACATGGACATGGATGATAGAAATAACCACAGTAAATACTTACGAATAACAATCTCAGATAAGAACGAGATTGGAAGAGTTATCCCTTACCGTAGGTCCGATATGCTTCGTACGTATCCGAACCTCCTATATAATGATTTAAATAATGTCATTGACTTATTACAGAATAATCTTCATTTTTATAATATCATATATGGTTCACTTATGACTTTATATTAGCCGTTCTTTTGTAAGTTCCATGTTAAAGCGGCGTTTTGGGTTAAATCGTTTTATTTATCGTACGTGTTTGGACTTATTGTTATTGATATTATTACTTATATCATAATTTACTTAATTATAGAACGTAAAACATGATTTATATATAATATATATTCAGTATATATATATATATGATATATCGATTAAATGGAATGAAATACACTATTCATGGAGACAGTAGGCCGTACGTACACATGAACGCTGTTTTCGTTTCCTTATTGAATTGAATGATATTAAGTAAATGACATACACATAAATCCAGTTTCATTATTATGTCATATATTTCATTCTTACTTATTATATATACTTTATAATCATTCATTAATGGTTAACATGGAGAATGAATCTCATTACGTCGTGGAGACGGTAGTCCGTACGTACGCACGAGCGATGATATCATTCCCATGATCATCGAATTGCATTGAAGTGTATGTATAATATTTCAGAATCAATATCACTTTACAATAATCATATATAGCCATTATTTACACCATTATACCCATCCATGTAAGGTGGTGGTGGAAAATAGATTACACCACGGCGTGGAGATGGTATTCCATACGTACGCACGCGTGGTGATTTCGTTTTTTGTGGGATGGATAGATGGTGAAATGGGGTTGCTTCATATTTATAATAACATATCAGTATATGAGTGATACTGATGTTATTACTTCATAATGAAACAACTAAAGAATAAGAAGTATAAGAAGAAATAAATTTGAGAGAATCGGTAACGAATATTACCTCTTCTTTCGACACGCCTTTTTGAAACCTCCTCTTAGGGAACTAAGATTGGTCTTTAAAGAAGACCAGAACCTCTAGAACGTTTCTAGGGAAGTGTAGAAGAGAACTTTTCAGGGTTTGGCCGAGCTTGAAGGCTCAAAGTGGTGTGAGAAAGAAAGAGAGGAGGTGCCCTTTTATAAGGGAGGAGAGGGGCACCTTTGGAATAACTAAAAATATTATTTTATTATAAAGTCATATTCTTTTTTTAATAGCTCTAAATTGAGTTATTTCAAAGCTAAGGTGGGGATGGATCAAAATCAGATCATCCAATAGAATTTATACAAGTTTAGGTTTCTATTTTGACCTTATCATTTATATTTAACTTTAAGTTAAATAATTTTTCTTTTACCGTGTGTTCTTGTTTTCTTACACTATAAGGTTAATAAACTTACTATAACAAGAAAAACGAACCCCAAGTTGTTTATTATTAATATATATAACGTTATTTAAGTCATTGTGCCATACCTTATTTTTTTAAGAATAAAATAAAAATTAATAATATAATATTTGTTTTAAAAACTTTTTTATGTCAATTTTGACATTTTTGGCAATTGATTTTTTTGAAAATCATTACAGAATGATTAGTTAGAAAAACGTGAATTAAATCACTACTAACATGTCATATTAACCTATATAATTAGTTTAATTCATAAAAAGTTTCAAATTACATTTATTTGGGTATTTATGACATCAATTATGTCAATATTTCATTAATAAGATATTTACCGCATCATCATTGTGTCACAAATAAATTAAATTATATAATGTCTAAAAATTATAAATAAAATACCACTATGTATGAAATATTTTTATCTTTATAATGAATATTTATAGTCAAATTTATCTTATTTATAACCCTATATTAAAAATGTTTTAGTTATTAAACATTGATTTTAACTATTTTAACCCTTCTTTAAATAAATTAATAATAAATGTCCTAATCTAATCCAAGTGGGGTTGAATGGTCATATTTTCTTCCTAAGGTTGTTTTTGGTCGAATTACACTTATCCAATAGAATTAGGAAATGTGTTAGCGTAATAATAATATCATTTTTACCCTAAATTACCCAATTTACTTTTAATCATGGTAAAGAAAGTAAAAAGTTACTATTCACCAAAAATTATTTTCATCTCATTGAACCACATTTTACTTACTGACATCAACCGTGTCTCTCGGATTTTTGAAATTCTATTCACATAAGGGGTAAAATTAAATTTTATGTAAATTTGCAAATTCTCCTAGGAGGTGGGTAAAAGACAGTCAAAAGTTCAATAAAATTTTTATATATCTAAAATTATTATAAAATGACTCAAATGAATTACATTGAACTTATATAGGTATTATGTATAAAGTTTGACATAAAATAAATTTAAATAATATAAATAATTATTTAAATAAGAAATCAGTTTTTAAATAGTAACCCAGTGTTTTCACTATTCATCAAAAATTGAAAGTTTTCAGAAAAATACCAAAAATTCACCCTAGGCTAATTTCAATATTCTAAATCCAAAAATGAAGTCCATTTTGAAAGTTAAAATTTATAAAATCTCAAAAAGTGGGTATTATTATTCATAACGGTTAGTTTATATAACATATCGTTGTTTAGCGAAACTCGGTATTGCGTACAACACACACTATCATGGAAGGTCGCGATTGCGTGTAATACAAGCCAAGTCAGGGATGCATGTTGTGCAAGCTCCTTTTGGTGTAGCGTACAACACAATAAATTAATGAAATTAAAAATAATATTTTTCGTAAAGTCTCGGGGTGTTACAGGGGTTGATGATAGTGTTGATCTTAACCTTATTTGAGTTGGGTGAGAAGTGCTCTCTATATTGTGAGTCATAAAGAGATGAACATGGAGTAGTTATAATATATGATTTTCATTTGTTCACTTATGGGTCTAATTAGTTGAGGCAAAATGAATGAAAAAATCTTATTCATGATGTGTTATTGGTAGTAGTGGTTCAAACCCTATGGTTTTGGAATCACTATCCTTTGGGAAATAGGTTCATAGTATATACAGTGGTAGAACCAATGTGATCTAGGTAGGTGGTTGATGTTGATGTTGTGTTTATTGTTAATATTTTTACAAGTTGATCATGGTTTTTATTGACTAAGGAGGATGTTCAATAGTAAATGAATTATTGAAAGTGGAAGTGAAGTTTTTTTTACAATGGATCCATATTTACATGAATTGTGTAATAAGTATATAGATTTCTCAGCTAGTATGTGGACTGTGCCACAAGTATGTGAAAATGTTTCATGGAGGGTGACCCAAGTAAAAGGTTGGTGACATTGTAACACCCTTTCAAACCACACATGGAGTTAACGGTGATTGATTCATGAAGAAATCACCATGTAGAGATTATGTGGACCATGCTAGTGTTTCGTTTTTAGAAGGTGATGTTTTTTAGGAACCATGAAGGAAGTTCAAGGGGTCTTGTTTTTATATGATGCACACAATAGTTGGATAAGTTTATAGAAAAGATGTGGCGATTTAATGTGGATCATGAATGATCACCCGTGAGGTAGGTTTTTGGTAGGTGAACCATGAAAGGAGTCCATGCAGGGGTTTAGATATGGCTTGAGCATTATTCCCATGAATAGAAATTTTTTTGTGGTCTATTTATGAAAACCCTGATATTTTATAACACAATTAAACAAAGTTTATTACATAAACTTCATTTTATACAACATAAAATATCTATAGGTCTAGTGTCTTTGGGGATTATGATCATTACATAACAACTTAAAACATGAAAAACAACATCTTTATTGAAAACTTCCTTTACATGACCACTACATTCTCTCGTACTTAGCATTGCATGGGATAACCTGAGGACATGCATAAAAAAGGGTGATCTATAAAGCCTAGTAAGGGATTAATCATGGAATAACATTAGGAATACAATACATGTTAGAAAATAGGAATATTAATAGAGAACAAGAGAATCATAAACATAAAAGCATGATAAAGCATGATAATCATAACATGGAAATGTGGCAACAACACTAAACATGGAATTAGCATGAGCCAAGGCCCATTGCACCTAGAGCATGAGTAAACCATCATTGCACATGAAGCACAAGTAAACCCTAGTTTCACTTGAATTATCATTAGTAAACACCCATTTCACATGATTTATCATGATGCTATACTTTACCCAATGCATTGGACCACTATCAGGGCAAACCCTTCTTAAACATTTCATTTCATGCATAAGTGTGCCACATGGATCATAAAACATTGAATCATTCAACATAATCATTTATTACATGATAAAATAATGTGGAATACATACATGAAAATATTTAAACAATATGAAAATGTGCATAAAGGTTAATAACCTTGATAGATAAATGAGCATGGTATTCACTACACAATGACTTTGGCTTGGAAAAGCGTGGTGCAATTTCGGCAGTATAACGGCGTGACATAAGAAATCATAAAAATGGTTGATGAGACAGAAAGGGGTGTCTCATCATATTTACATGACATGGATAGTAAGGGGTTCATATAGATACATGTCACAACAATTTTAATGGAATTTAGATTCATGATACAAAATAATTGATTGAATGTAAATGAGGAGAGAGAAATTCCTTTCGGAATTTCTGCATAGTAATGGGTGTATATGGGAGGAATTTAATGAGAGATAAAGGAGTATCCAATCATTAAAACATAAATAGATAATTATGGGAGAGGTGAGAAACCATACCCCAACATTTATAACTGAAATTAAATGGGCATAACAATTTAAAGACTATTGGAAAGAAATGAGAAAAGAAGAAAAACCCTTACTTGGAAGTTTTCTTCCAAAGGCTTGAGAGAGGCTTGAGAGGGGCTTCTTGGGATCTTGGGGCACCTTGGGAGGATTATAAAGAGAGGAGGACAGAGTTTTGATGAACTCCAAAGTCTTTGAGTAAGAAGGAAGTGGGAGCTTGGGTGGGATTATATAGGAAAGGAGAGGGAATTGATTATTATTTAGGGTTGGGACACCTCACATTAAACTAATTAACAACACAAACCAAACCATGGTTTTTCCCATGTTTTTTTCCAAAGGGGAGTTTAAAAAAATATTTTATAATTCTGAAGTCCTAACTTCTTAAAATAATTGGGTTGCTTATGTGGAGGTGAGTCACACTCTCAAGGAAAACAATTTAAAAAGACAAAATGCTTAATAAGTCTTGAAGGGTCCACTAAAGATTTGTAAAATAAATAAAACAAACCCAAAATAACATTATTTTAATGGTAAAACATATATTGGGCGAAAATAAGGTTTATAGTATTTTATTACATCACTATTGGGTCATTATGATGTCATAAAACACATTAAATATTTAAACGACATTTTATTTTTACCCAAAAATTTGACTGTCTCAGAAAATTATGAAAAATTCACTATTGGATAATTTCGACATCCTTATTCCATAAATAATATTAATTTTATCTAAATAATTTTCTAAATATGTTAATTTTCACTTTTAAAATAAAAACCTACATTTATAAAAAATTCATGGGTTTTTACAAAAAATGGCTTTCAAACCTTAATAAAAATTACAATTGCATTCATAAAATTATACGATAATTTATATTTAATAAAAATTAATTTAATAACAATAATAATATTTTATTAAAATATTATTTAATTCAAAAATCCATTAATTCATCAAAATATATTTCTTAGTTGAACATTAACTAAAAATACTATTTGTGCTTTAAAATCTATTTACAAGGTAACAATAATATAATGAAAGTATATTCATTATTATATACAAAAATAATGTACAAAACCATAGTACTTGGGTATTGTTAAATAACCTTTTAAAACACCCACATAATACTGAAGGGTGAGGTGTGTGATGGTGACAGACTCTTGAGGCCATCAGTTCTTTTTTCTGAGTAAATTGGATTTGTTAAAGGCATATATTTATAATAATCATGTCATCACTGTTAAATGACTATATTAGCAACGGTCACAATTCTTAACATAAAACCAAATAATTTGACATTTTATATAAACGTTTTACATAAAGAGAAATTTAATTAGATCAAGAGGGATTTCTATTAATGAAGGTTTGGGTCATTACAATCTTCCCCCCTTAAGAAATTTCTCCCTTGAAATTTTCTTTTCCCACACTAAAATAGATTTGGGTAACTCTGCTTCATCATTTCCTACGATTCCCATGTCGCTTCTTCAAACTTGTGGTTTCGAAACAACACCTAGATGTGGGGAATTGTCTTATTCCATAGAACTTTTTCTCTACGATCTAAGATCTTCACTAGTTTCTCCTTATAAGAAAGACCATCCTCTAACTGTACCACCTCTGAAGAGAGTACTTGTGAAAGGTCCAGTATGTACTTACTTAAGAGGGATACATGAAAGACATCGTGTACTTTGGACATGGTAGGTGGAAGTGATATTCTATAGGCCACAACCCCAACACGATCAAGAATATATAAGGGGTCTATGTACCTTTAACTTCCCTTTCTTTTTGAAACCTCATGACCTTCTTCTACGAAGATATGCATAGAAATATCATGTCTCCTACTTTAAACTCAAGGTCTCGTCGACAGTTATCTTCATAACTCTTCTATCGACTCTGGGATGCCTTGATATGTTGCTAAATAGTTTTCACCTTCTACACCATTTCTTCAACCATTTCTGGTCCAAGAAGCTTACGCTCACTGACCTCGTCCTAACACACCGGTGTTCTACACCTTTTCCCATAAAGGGCTTCATATGGAGCCATTTGGATGCTTGAGTAAAAACTGTTATTATAAGAAATCTCAACCAGAGGAAGATGTTGATCCCATCCTCCTTTAAAGTTCATTGAGAACACTCTCAACATGTACTTAAGTGTTTGGATAGTCCATTTAGATTAGCCATCCGTTTGAGGATGATAGGTCGTACTAAAGTTCAGTTCAGTATTTAGAGCATGTTGAAGACTCTTCCAAAACTTAGAGGTGAATCTTGGATCTCGATCGAACACAATAGACAATGGTACTTAATGGAGTCTTACTACTTCCCTAATATATTTATGTGCTATTTGATCCAATGACAAATACTCATGAATAGAAATGAAGTTTACATCTTTTGTAAGATTATCCATAATAACCCAGATTGCATTGTATCCTTTGGATGTCTTCGGAATTCCGGTGACAATCTCTATAGTGATATTCTACCATTTCCATTCTGGTATAGGAAATTGTTACATCATCCCATTAGACATTTTCCTCTCTTCCTTCACTTGCTAACACACTAGGCACTTTGATGTATATTCAACAATCTCCTTCTTCATATTATACCACCAATAATTCTCTTGGAGATCTCAATACATCTTTGTGTTTCCTGGGTGAATAGAGAAATTTGAACTATGTGCATCATCCAAAAGTTCCTTCTTCAGCTCCAGACATGATGTAATACATAGTCTTTTACCAAATCTCACAATTCCTTCTTCATTAACATTAAAATCTGAGGATTTCCCTCTTCTGATAGCTTCCACTTTTTCCTGAATTCCCACACATCCTTTTACCCTCCTTTAACCTTTCCAAAAGTGACGGTTGAACAATAATTTTTGAAAGGATTGATGTTGTTCCTTCTATATGATTCCTATGTCCATCTTCATCAAATCTAAGAAGATTGGATCCTTTTTAATTCTCATCAATTATAGACTCATTGGGTCCTTTCTACTTAGGACATCCACCACCTTGTTTGCTTCCTTAGGGTGGTAATGGATTGAGCAGTCATAGTCTTTGATTAGGTCTAACCATCTTCGTTGGTGCAAGTTCATCTCTTTTTGTGTGAATATATACTTGAAGCTTTTGTGGTCTGTATATATTTCACACCTCTCCCCAAAGAGATTATGCCGTAAAATTTTCAAAGTGAAGAACACTGCAGCCAACTCGAGGTCATGTGTTGGATAGTTCTATTCAAGAATATTCAATTTCCTTGAAGCATATGAAATGTCTTTGTAATTTTTCATCAACACACATCCCATTCCCTTCTTCAAAGAATCACTGAATACCACAAAAGTTCTCTACTTGTTGGTAAAGTGAGCACGGGCACAGTGATAATCCTCCCTTTCAACTCCTTGAATATTTCTTCACATTCATCACTCCAAGAAAACTTTACTACCTTATGAGTTAGCTTGGAAATAGGGTTGGAAAACCATGAGAAATTTCTCATAAATCATCGATAATATACAGCTAACCCCAAGAAGCTACAGATATCCGTTACTGATGTTGGCCTCAACCATCCCTCAATTGCATATGTTTTGGAGGGATCCACAGATATCCCATTACTTGTGATGATATGGCCCAAGAATGAGACCTACTTCAACCAGAACTCACAATTTATATACTTTTAATAGATATTCTCCTTTCTCAAGGTCTCTAGTACAGTTCTTAGATGCTCTTCATGATCCTCTTTGGTTTTGGAGTGTATTAGAATATCATTTATAAATAATACCAAGAATTTTTTGAGGTAATCTCTAAAGAATATATTCATCAAGTCCATGAAGAATTCTGGAGCATTAGTGAGTCTGAAATTCATTACTATGAATTCATAGTGCTCGTATCTTGTACGAAATGAAATCTTCGGGATATCTTCATTCTTCACCCTTACATGAAAATATCATAACCACAAATCCAGCTTGGAGAAGTATTGTGCTCCACGCAGATGATCAAAAAAGTCATCAATTCATGGGAGATGATACTTTTTCTTTATCATGATTTTGTTGAGATCACGATAATCGATGCAAAGGCGCATTTACCCATCCTTCTTCTTGATGAAGAGGACTGGTGCACCCCATGGTGAAGCACTTGGGAATATAAACCCTTTATCTAGATTCTCCTATAGTTGTTTCTTCATCCCCTCAAGCTCCACAACAGCAATTATATATAGATTCTTGGATATCGGCAATGCCCCAGATATAAGATCAATTTAGAATTCGACATATCTTCTAGGAGGAAGACCAGACAATTCCTCGATGAACACTTCAACAAATTCCCTTACAATAGGCATTTCTTCAAGGATGGTTGCTTCCTTGGAATCAATCATCTGATCCATATACAAATTCTCATAAGGAATTAATATCCATGCTTGAGATGATGGAGCTAAAGAAGATTCATCTTCCTCCTTGCACTTGAATAGAATTGGGGGTCGATTATCCTCATGGAGAGTAATTTCCCTCTTCCGATAATTTATGTTGGCTCTATATAAGGAAATCCAATCCATGCCAATAATTGCATAAAATTCCACCAAAGTTAGTATGAAGAGGTTTTCTGGGAAGTTTAATCTACAGATTATGATAGGGGATGAGTTATATTCATGGGATGCAATGATTTCCCCATTTTCTGTACTCACCGACATCTTCACTTTCATGATTTGTGGTGGTGCTGGGACTGTTCTACTAAACTTTTGAGATATAAAAGAACGAGTAGAACCTAAATCAAAAAGTAAATTCTCTATTCTTGAATTAATAAATAGCATACCTGTCACCACTTCTCTGTTGGGGTTTACTTTGGCAGTAGTGATGGCAAAAGCATTCCCTTGCTGCCTTGGAGGTTGTTGGTTGCCTCCAAAAACCCTTGGCTTAGGTAACTGATTTGCAAGATGCCCTAGTTATTTGTAGTTGTAGCAATAAACCATGCGTTGAGGTTCGAACGGAGTGTTCCTCTCCTCTGTCATAGTTGCGATTCTTTCTTTCTGATAGTTAATATCCAGGTGTCCTTCTCTTCCACACTGAAAGCATTTCCTCATCCCCTTCAGGTAGTTCCTGGGGTGATTCTTTCTGCACCTTTGGAAAGTGGGGTGATGGATATTCTTAGCATCGTTGGATTTTTCCATCGGACTGCCGATATTGAATTCCACCTTACACTTCTTATACCCATGTTACCCCTGAGATTATCTGATCTCCATTTAGACCTTGATGACACATCATACAATTTCTTCATAGCTGTTGAAGTCAAAGATCACCAGTGCATTCCGCAGGCTAGGTTTCATCCCACCAAAGAAGCGGTCAACCTTTCATTCGGGGATAACGAGAATTCCGAAGGCATATCATGCAAGCCTTGTAATGTTTTACTCATACAATCCGACAGATTCATTGTCTTTTTTCTTGAGGTCAAGGAAGTCCCTTTCCATTTTAAGACATAGGGTGCATGGAAAGTATTTATTGGAAAACATCTTCCGGAAATCCTTCCATTCCAACGCCTTGATCTCATCCTATAGCTTCATATTTTTGATCAACGTCCACCATTTATCATCTTCACCCTCTATAAAATAAGCATCTAGGTGAACCTTCTCTTTTTCAGAACATCGAAGGATGGAGAAGATATTTTCAATGGAGTAGATCCATTGTTCAGCGATTGAGGGATCAGATGATCCATTAAAAGTAGGAGGCCTTTGTCTCGTGAAGCTCTCGATAGCGACTTGTTATTTTTTAGGGGGGTTGAACATCCCTCTTTACCCACGTTTCTATTCAAATCTTGAGTTAGATGAGAGATAAGTGTGATAAATTTCGTAATTCCCGCTCCCATTGGATTGGGTATCTCATTAGTACAATCATCACATTGATCTTCAAATCAGTTGTTATCCTGAGTCCTACTATTACCAGCCATTGGCTGGAATAAAAGGAAAGTTAGGGGTAAAAAATAAAGGGTAATATAAGGGAAAAACTGATGACTCATAAGTAACTTTTATTTCCTTAACATATGAATCTATTGGATTCATTCTATGTTATCCATGATCTACTTTATAACATATATTCTTAGGGAATTTTTCTAGTCCATTAATAATGGTTCATACTAGGATTGTGAATTTACCAAAGCAAATCCCCCAGGAGTTTAGTAACCAAGATAGAAGCAAGGCCCATTGTCAGGCACCAGTTCTCATTAGAGTCTAGCTCAAAGCAGTGTTTTCAGGGTTTACCCCTAGGATACATCTATGCCAAAGTCGCCTCTGCCTACTCGTATCTAGATAGGGATGTATTTTATGGATAAACCACTTACTCAATTCTCACCAAAACTTAGGGATGTTTTTATTATACATATTCTTGTCTCTAAGGCTTTTCTAGGGTTTTCTAATCCTAATCCCAAAAATAACTAAACATATCCTCTGATACCAACTATGAAAACCATGATCATTTATTATACAATTAAACATAGTTTGTTGCATAAAATTTATTTGAGACAACATATAATATCCAGAGGTATAGTTTATTTGAGGATTAATATCATTACATAACAACTTAAAACATGAAAAACAACATCTTTATTGAAAACATACTTTATATGACCACTACATTCCCTCGTAATTAGCATTTCATGGGAAAACCTGAGGACATGAAAAAAAGGGTGAGCTATAAAGACCAATAAGGGATTAATCATGGAATAACATGAGGAATACAATACATGTTAGATAATAGGAATATCATTAGAGCATAAGAGAAGCATAAAAAAAGGCACGATAAAGCATGATAATCATAACATGGAAATGTGGCAAAAACACTTAACATGGAATTAGCATGAGCCAAGGCTTATTGCACATGGAGCATGAGTAAACCCTCATTGCACATGAAGTACAAGTAATAACTCATTGCACTTGAATTAGAATGAATAAACACCCATTGCACATGACATATCATGATACAATACTTTACCCAATGCATTGGGGCGCTATCAGGGCACACCCTTCTTAAACATTTTATTTCATGCATAAGTGTGCCACATGGATCATAAAGCATTGAATCATTCAACATAATCATTTATTCCACGATAAAAGAATGTGGAATACATACATGAAACTCTTTAAACAATATGTAAATGTGTATAAAGGTGAATACCCTTGATAGAGAAATGGGCATGGTATTCACTACACAATGACTTTGGCTTAGAAAAGTGTGGTGCAATTTCGGATGCATAACGACATGACCTAAGAACTCATAAAAATGGTTGATGAAAGAGAAAGGGGTGTCTCATCATATTTACATGACATGGATAGTAAGGGATTCATATAGATACATGTCCCTACAAATTTAATGGAATTTAGATTCATGATACAAAAGAATTGCTTGAATATAAATGAGGAGAGAGAAATTCCTTTCGGAATTTCAGCATAGTAACAGGTGTACATGAGAGGCATTTCATGAGAGAGAAAGGGGTCTAAAATCATTCATACATAAATAGGGAAGTATGGGGGTGGTGAGAAACCATACCCCAACATTTATAATTGAAATTAAAAGGGCATAACAATTTAAAGAATATTAGAAAAAAATGAGAAAAGAAGAAAAACCCTTACTTGGAAGTGTGCTTCCAAAGGCTTGAGAGAGACTTCTGGGGAGATTGGGGCACCTTGGGAGGATTACAAAAAGAGGAGGGAAGAGGTTTTAGAAACTCCAAAGGCATTGATTTAGTAGGAAGTGAGATATTGGGTGGGTTTATATAGAAAAGGAGAGGGAATTGTTTATTATTTAGGTTTGGGACACCTCACATTAAACAAATCAAACCCACAAACCAACCCATAGTTTTTGCCCATGGTTTTTGAAAAAGGGGAGTCGAAAACAATATTTTAGAAGTCCAAAGTCCTAACTTCTTAAAATAATGGGGTTTCTTATGTAGAGCTGAGTCACACTCCCAAGGAAAACAATTTAAAAAGACAAAATGTTTAATAAGTCTTGAAGGGTCCACTAAAGCTTTGTAAAGTAAATCAAACAAACCCAAAATCACATTATTTTAATGGTAAAACAAATATTGGCCAAAAATAAAGTTTATAGTATTTTATTACATCACTATTGGTTCATTATAATGTCATAAAACACATTGTATATTTAAACGATATTTAATTTTTACCCAAAAATTTGACTGTCTCAAAAAATTATGAAAAATTCACCATTGGATAATTTCAACATCCTGATTCCAGTAATGATATTAATTTTATCTAAATAATTCTATAAATATGTTAATTATCACTTATAAAATAAAAACAGATATTTATTGAAAATTCATGGGTTTTGACAAAAATGGTTTTCGAACCTTAAAAAAAATTATAATTGCATTCATAAAATTATATGATCATTTATATTTAATAAAAATTAATTTAATAATAATAATAATATTTTATTAAAATATTATTTAATTAAAAAATCTATTAATTCATCAAAATATATTTCTTAGTTGAACATTAACTAAAAATATTATTTTTGGTTTAAAAACTATTTACAAGGTAACAATAATAAAATGAAAGTATATTCATTATTATATACAAAAATAATGTAAATAACCATAGTACTAGGGTCTTGTTAAATAACCCCTTAAAACACCCTCATAAGGCCAAAGGGTGAGGTGTGTGATGGTGATAGACTCTTGGGGTGGCTTGGATAACATCACTCAGGTGGTAATATCTATCAACTTCCACTTCTCCCATAGGCGGTTCCGCTCAAGCTTAATGTGTTCAAGCTCAGATTGAGCTTGGTCAAGAGGAAAGCCCAATGAAACCAAATCCATTATGAGCTCTGAAAAATGGGCTTCGTATGGGGAAAGTCTATTGGATGAGGCCATCACTTACTTTTTCTGAGTAAATTGGATTTGTTAAAGCCCTATATTTATACTAATCTTGTGATCGCTGTTTAATGACTATATTAGCAATGGTCACTATTATTAACATAAAACCAAATAATTTGTAATTTTATATAAACCTTTCACATAAGGAGACATTAAATTAGATCAAGAGGGTTTACATTAATGAAAGTTTGGGTCGTTACAATTTTCCTATAAATATATCATTTTTTACATCATTAAGTAGGAGGGGGAACTTAATTAGAATTTTGTGAGATTAAGAATCAATAAAAGGCGACACCACATATGGATTACATGGTAATTAGGATATACATATGATGTTTTTAGATATGGATTACACAAACATAGTCTACAAAGGAGAAATGCATATGAGGGTCACACAGAAAGCAGTGCCCAGTGGAGCCATGCAGAGAAATTGCATAGAGGATATGTGCGTATAGGGATTTCACATGGTTAGTGTATGATTTATAGTGGATTGAAAAGTTAGTTTGTAACGGATAATAGATCAAATAGTTAGTGTATAGTCAAAATGGTCTTGCGTAGGATGTACATTCAAGATAGTTTTAAGCATACATTTTGAAAACAACATTTTCTGGTGGGTATTTTAGAGATCAATGGGAACATTGGAGAATCATACTCAAGATATCATGATGAAAATAAAATCACACATCCTTAATGATATGGGGGAATCATTCAAATCTTTAAAATAATGAAGAATTCATCTAATGTAGGATTCAACAGAGGTGATATGAGGTAGGAATTGTACTATCCCTAAATTCATTATAATGTTAGTGAGCTTGGAACAAAGTTTTCATGACCAAAAAATTGTAATAAAAAATACTTTTGAAGATTCGATGATTATGTTATGGCTGTCAAATATTTTTTGTATTCTTATTACACTATACCTTAGTGGTGAACCATGTAAAATTTTCTGTGTTCTGCCTTTATTTCTGAATATTTATGTTTTTTGAATGTGCATTATAATAAGACTATATTAACAAGTTCCAAAAAATGTGGGGAAATGGTTTATTTAAATAAAAAAGAAAAAGGTGATACCCAAATTTAATCCTCCCCTCTCAGGGAATCCCATTGAATAACCTATAAATTATAAGATCTTGATATGTATTTTATTGTAGTGTAAATTGAACCTTTAATAATGAAGGTATAACAACCAAAACTTTACATACATAAATATTACATATTATTATATGAATATTTATTAAATATCATCAAGAATCATGATAAAACCAAAAAGTTTTTGGTTCTTTGGAAACTTAGATAGATAAACATGTGGTACATACCAAGAAGATTTGACCATGGGTTCTAAACCCAGGCCCCAAATTTATTCAAAAGAAAGATAGTAAAGATACAACATAAAAAGGGGGGGTGCTTACATGCATAGAACTACACCATAAGCCAACACAAATTCACACCACATGAATTATGGAATAGGTTTTCTAATTAAAATATATAAGATATAAGAATATAGAATCATTAATTATCAATCATGATCCATGAGAAAATATCCTAAATATAAGACATTAGTTTGTGAAATTCACATAAGAATATAAAACCACTTTCTTAATCAAGGATCACTCCTAAGACTATCATTGGGTACAAATACCCATAATGAAAATGGATTCCTAGTAATTTACAACACTCTCTAAGGAGTAAATTCCATTAAGTTAACTCCATCGTCTCTTATGAGTTTATTAAATTCTTCTTCTTTTAGAAGTTTCTTAACTTTCCTATAATTACCTAATATTTTATAAGGACATAATAGATCCACCCATACTTGGTTTGTCACATATCCTTTCATATTTGATTTATCAAATAACCACCTGTTATAGGTTTATAACAAAACAACTTGTCATAGAATAATAATCCATTCATATGTATGCCACAATATCATGAAAACATTTATTATTACATCTAATCAAAACCTATGAAAAATAAAATGGTATTCATCAATAATTAAACATCATAATTATAAACTATCCATAGAAAGAATAAATATGGTGAAATTAGATCATATCCCCATTAAAGCATAAAAAACATAAAATGATGTTGTCGTAGATGAAAATACCTTTAAAAGATCACTGAAATGTTTCATAAGGAAAATACCCTATTTAATTTTAAATCACTTATTTAAACTCTAAAAATTTAAAAACTATTAAGGAACAAATTTTACTTGATAATAACCATGGATCCACATTAGGTAATCTTCAAATCATATATAAGTCTTTAGAGTGGGAAAATTCGTTCATTTGGTGTATGTTAAAACAAAAAATTCCTTTCACATTTTTGGTAAAAGTTAAAAGTACCAAGTTTTTAAAATGATAAATCATGGAAAATAAATAGAAATATTGTTAAAAATTAGATTTAATAATATTTTTACAATACTAAAAAAATTCATTAAAACATTATAAAGAAGATATGGATACAAATGAAAATATTTCTGATCGAATAGAAGAAAATCAGTTTTTCTTTAAAACATTATTTTTGTCCATTGAGTATGTATAAAGAGGTAAATTAAAGGAAAAAATTAATCTCCAGAAATAAATAGGGGAGAAAAAAATCATAATATTTTGGAGAGATAGATCATATAATTTCATCTTTAGAAACTTAAGCATAAATAATCTCATTAAAAATGAAATTGTAATATAAAACCATTACCTCAAGGTTATCTTGCTTAATAAGTGATCTAAACCCCTCTATATAAAATTTAAATTTAGAATAAATTTATAATAGAACCATATTAATACTTATAATATCATAAATTGTTTACTTATAACAATCCATCACCAAATCGTTAACAATATTTTGTTATCATAATCATTTTGGGTGTTAACTACTTCATTTTTCATGTATGTTTTCATTTAGAAGTTAGGGACCTTGCACTTTGATCATGGTTACTTCATATAGAGAATTTTAATAATGATATAAATATAATATATATTCAATATATATATATATATTTAATATAATTCATATAAATAGTTATGGAAAATTTATTACATCACTACAAGGAGAGAGTTGTCTGTACATACATGAGTGATCTTTCCATATTTCGATTGATGGAAAGAAAGAAAAGTAAATTATAATTCCACTTTATAGAACCATTATAATATCTTAAATATTGTATATATATATATATAAATTAAGTCAATCATAATAAATAAACATCTAATATAGTGATGGAAAATGAATTGTATCACTATGTGGAGGCAGTAGTCCACAGGTACACTCGAGTGATACTTTTATCTCCCATTTGATCAAGAAGACATGTTAAATGGTTGGATAGTCATAATAATAACTTATATATATATATATATATTTATGATAATATGATAATAATATTTTTATAGATACAACAATTTTAAATTAAGTATAAGTAGAAATAAAATTGAAAGAGCTCTGTTAAGATTTATACCTTTTCATTGAGAGACCTCCTTGGGATTACACCTTAAGCCCTTAAAGATAGGTTTTAGGAGAAGAAGAAAATATCTTAGATGAATAGAAGGAATCTAGTAAGGTTTTTAGATGGTATTTTCTAATATATAAGGCTATATATATTTTAGTAAGGGATGAAAATAGGTACCCTTTTATAAGAGAGGGAAGGGACACATATTGAATTTCTTAAAATATTTAAATGATATAAGGTCAATTTCATGTGAAATTGGATCCAAATGGACATGAATTAAAGTTTAGGATAATATAAGGTAAATATAACCTTAAAAAAGTAGAAATATAAAATTTTGTGTGGTAATACTATCCTTATATCTTGGTTTAACCTTTGATAAACCCATTTTAACCTTAACCGTGGTAACAAATTTTTGTTGTTTTTACTATTCTCTAGGAAAAATAAATAAGTTAATCCTGTTAAATTATATTAATTATGATGATTAAAAATATTAAATATATTTTATTAGATTAAATTTCTCTATGTGATAAAATTTAATTTTAAATATGCGTGAAAAATGAAATGAAAACTCATTTTAATAAAATTCATTTTTAAGTATAATACTGAATTTACTTCCATTCCATGAATTGTAAAAACCATAAAATGAATGTTAAAATATATTATTGAATATATTATATATAATGTTTTTAATTTTTTTATCAATATAGAATATTTTAATTTGTTACGATGAAAACACATTTCGAGCTTTGAAACAAGATTTAGAAAAAAATGCATTTTTATGCCAAAAAATGAACTGATACTATAATAATGTATCATGAATATATATATATATGTAATTGATTATATTTTTTATAATTCAATGATTATTATGCTTATTTAATATCAAATTGAACACATAATGGATCTTTTACTTGAAAATAAATGACATGTTTTAAGAAAATTGGTATTTTATCACTATTTAGTGAAAAATACATCTTTGTTTAAAAATCTTAAAATTTCACCCTAAAATAATATAAAAATGATGATTTTAAAATTGATATTAATTAAATAAAATAAAAATATAAAATTGGTAGAAATAAATTAAAATTTCTATATGGGTACGATATAATAAAATAATTTTTGAGGGAAACATGTTTTTAAAGGAAAAAATGACTTTTCTAAAAACTTTGTACTCATTTACTATGAATTAATTAATAAATTTTTATTATTTAAAAGAATTATACATATATTCCATAATTTGGTTATTACTATTCATACTTACCAATTTAGAGGCTAGGTTATAATGGATTACTATATCACAATTTATTTAGACCCAGGGTTGCATGAAAGGTAAGCTATCAAATAACTCAAATTTATTTAAAATAAAATACATATAAAATCATGGAGTGTCACACTATAACATCCTTAAAATGAATTTATAACTTGAAAATCCATAACATTGATATAAAAAATGGGGATATCTCTATTTAATCATATCCTCTATTTCCCATGTATCTTCCTCAATTTTTTGATTCCTCTAAATAACTTCATATTGTTGAGTAGTCTTGTTTTGTAGAACATTATCTATATAATCAAAGATTTATATAGGGTTTTTATTTATAATAAAATCATTACCTTGATATAAAATCTCTGTGTTAAGTACATGTTAAGGATTAGATATGTTCTTCCACAAAATTGATACATAGAACACATCATGAACTTGAGAGTGGTTTGGTGGAAGCGCTAAACGATTAGGTATTGTCCCTAATCAATCAAGAACCATGAAGGAAAAAACATACATAGGGTTCATATTTAACTTAATTCCAAGTCTCATAACCTTATTCTATGGAGAAATTCATAGGAATACTTTCTCACTATCTTTGAATTCTAGATATTTCTAATGATTTTCAGCATAACTCTTCTGTCCAATCTAAGTTACCTTGATGTGCTACTGAATAGATCTAACTTACTCTTAAATTTTCTAAGATATATCAAGTACCAATAAATTTATTTCTCTAAATTCATCCCAATATTTTATAGTTCTACACTTATTTCCATAGAGGGCTTCATAATGAGCCATCTAAATGCTCGAGTGAAAAGGATTGTTGTAAAAAACATGACTAACAAAAGGTGTTTATCCTAACCGCCTTTGAAATATAGATAACATGAACTCAACATATCTTCTAGGGTTTCAATTTTACTATTATATTGACCATATTTGTGAGGATAATATTAAATATTGAAATAAAGAACTTTATTTATACCTTTCTAATGACTCCTCTATAACTTTGATGTGAAACGTGGTTCTCGATTTGATATAATAGAATGTGGAAGTCTATAAAACCTTAAAAATTACGTTTATATATGTCCCAAAATTATGATCAAGTGATAAAACATCTCTAATTGTAATGAAGTTTGATGAATTCATAAGTTTATTGACTATAAACTAAATTTCATTATAGCCATTAGATATTTTGGGGAGTATGATGATGAAATCCATAGTTATGTTTTCCCATTTCCATTTTGATACGTATAATGGTCATAACATACCATTAAACATCTATATATTATTATTAACATTCTGAAATACCATTCACTAGGATACAAACTCTGCAATATCTATTTTTATGTTTTCCTACAATAAGTACTCTTAAAAAGTAATTTTCAGTTAGTATAATAAATACTATTTCAGATCACTATACATATCCATACTTCTTGGATGAATAAATAATGATAATCTATGAGCTTATTCCAATAATTCTTTCTTAAAGTTTGGTATTGATAAGAATAATACTCATTTCTTGAATCTTATCATTACATAACAATCAATTTTGAACTCAAAAAACATTTATGAATTTTTTTTATCTCTATATCATCCTTTTATTCACATTTAATCTTCATATGGAAAGATGGTTGAATAATCAGTTGAGAAAGATAATATTTCTATCCTTCTATAAAAATTTGAAGGTTAATCCTTTATAGATCCATAAATATTGGGTGTTTTTCTATCCTCATCCTAGATATGCTAGATTTATCTATTTGACTCAAAGCATCATCCACCTTACTATACTTTCTAGTGTGGAAATGTATTGAGAACTCACAATATTTAATCAATTTCAACCATATTATCTGATTCTTATTTAATATTTTCAAGGTGAATATATACTTTAAAAATTTATGATCATTATATAATTCAAACATTTCTCCACAAAGATAATACCTCCAAATATTTAATGAAAATATTATCACTACTGACTCTAAATGATAATTAATTTAATTTTTATCATGAACCATCAATTATCATGAGGAATAAATTATCACCATATTATTTTGAATAAAAACACATCTCACCCCTTTCCTTGATGTATCAATATAAATTAAAAATCTTTCTATATTGCAATGTTGTGTGAGTATTGGTGCACTGACCAACCTTCACTTCAGTTCATTGAAATTTTCTTCCCATTCATCAGTACTAATGTTCTTAAATCTATTCCAAGTAAAGTTTTTGATTGGATTAGATAGATAATGAATATTATTCACAAATCATCTATAATATCTCTCTAATCTAAGAAAACTATGAATCTCAGTCACAGTGGTTGGTCAAGGATAGTGTTTAATGAATTTAATCTTTTATAGATACACTAACATAACCTCTATTGAGATTATATGACCCAAAAATGAAACATTTTGTAGAAACAATAACACTTTGTATATTTATCATACATATTATTCTTTTTATGGTCTTTAGAACAATAATAAAGTAATATTCATGATATTCATTAATCTTGTAATTTATAATAATTTCATCTATAAATACTACCCCAAACTGATCAAGGTAATCTCTAAAACTCTATTCATCAAGTCCATAAATACGTCATGGGAATTAGTATGAAAGAATGAGATCACTATATATTCATAGTGTCTATACCTCAACCAGAATGATTTATTGGGTATGCATTCACTTTAGATCCTCAACTGATAATATCCAGATCAAAAATCATTCTTGGAAAAAAGTGATATCATCTTAATTAATAAAAAAATAATCAATATAGGGTTGAGGATACTTATTACTAATCACTATTATGTTATGTTCTCTATAATCAATGAAAAGTTTCATTGATCCATCTTAATTATTAACAAAAATGATAGGTTTGACCCAAATTGTTGAATTGGATAAATGAATCCGTTATCTAGATTCCCATGGGGTTTCTTCTTTAATTATTGAAACTCAATCAGGCCCATTTTATATGGTGTCTTTGAAATAGGTGAATCTTTGGGTATGGGTTATATTGGAAACTCAACATCATGATTTGGAGGAAGACTAGGAAAATATTCCTAAAAGAAATAAAAAATCTTTTACAATAGGAATACATTTGATGTTGTGTTTCTCCCCAACTATCTATGATAAGTAACACCTTTTAATAGGAATTAATAACTATTAAATGGATGTAATTTCCATTTTAAGTTCATATTTATCATGAAAATGATATGTAATCACAGTCTGGTTCCGAATATGAAATGTCACTTCCCATTCTCAGTAATTGATATGATATTTATACAAAAAAATCTAATTCATTACCAAAAATCACATAAAATTCAACTAGAGTGAGAATAATAAGATTTTGAGGGCGACTATTCACACAAAATTCAATCATAGAAGATTTATAGACTTCATACATGATCATCATACCATTAGTAGTGTTTATTTATATTTCAATATCTAATTTTTGAGGTTGTAATGTAAAAACCTTAAAAAATATTCAAATATAAAAGCGTGGGTAGATCCAGAATCAAATAAGACATTATCAGTTCTAGATTGGATAATAAGTATAAATTTGACCACTTTGTTATCTTAACCCACATCCACAATGGTGATCACATGAGATTTTATTTTCTATTTGGGATTAATAGTTTTTTGATGTTAATCATCATCAATAACAATTATATTTGAGAATTGAATAACATATTGACCATACTCCTTAAATTTGAAACATTGGAGTGTGGGTGGTGAATTCTATGGATATTTCACTCCATATGCATCATTATCTAGCTTCTCCCCATTACTTTGGTGTTCAATTTCTTGATGTACTTTCATTCCACACTTAAAGTATTTACAAGTCCACTAAATAAAATTTCCCCCATGCTTATTTCTATAGTTCAGTCACCAAGGAAGACTCATCTTCCCACCTAAATAATTTTTTGTTGTTATAATTTCCTTTTAATTATATCTATCTTTTCATATTAAAATCATAAGATTTATGGGCGACTCCAATATATATTTCCACCTTCATAGGAAATCAAATAATTTTTTATAGCTATTTAACTATTTTATGGATAACACCATTTATAGGATTGGTTTTATGAACTGAATAATGGATTAATATTAGTATTTTGTTCAATGATAATACCAGAAGCATGCCTCAAAAGTCTTATAAAAGTTTCTTCATAGGCACTAATGGCTTCATCATCCATTTGATTTAGGTTAATGCATTCCCTCTCCATTTTTATATAAATAATATTAGGAAAGTACCAATTGAAAAATAAGATCCTAAACTCATACTACTATATGTAGTTAATTTCTCACCTTTTACTTATATTCTTGATAAGAGTATACCATTGATCCACTTCACCTTCCAAATGATTAACAACTAAAATAACCTTTTCACATTTCATGCACTGGAGAACTGGAAATATATTTTCATTAGTACTAATCCATTTCTACGAAATTATTACATCATCAAAAACACTACAAGAATATGGATTTTTCATTATGAATAATCAATAATAAACTTCTCTTTCATTTTCCCACTTAATGGATCAATATTATTCATGGATTGAGGAAGTTTTTCAAGCATAATAATAATAAATTTCATCCTAGATCCTATAACATTATATTTATCAAAAGAAGAATTATTGTATTATTCATAACATTCAACATTAACACATTTAATTCTAATTTGATCCATTGATTGAAACTAAAAATAATTGCATGAGAAACATTATTTATATTGGGAAATCATATAATCATTAAAATAATTTATTTTATGTGTAAATCATAACACATTATTTTCAATATATGAAACCTTATGTTTAACCTAGGACTTTGAAGTTTTATCTACCCAAATTATTCAAAAGAATCTCAAATAAAATATTAAATAATCCAATAATATCCCTCAAGAGTTTAAACTAGGTGAATAGTAAGCACCCATTCACCATACACCATAATGAGGGTTGATATATACTCGAACAACTCTTTTTGGGGTTATTACCCCTAGATAAATATATTCCAAATCCATGTACACTTTTAGGATCTTGGAAGTGATGTATTTATATATAAACACATAATTTTTACCTTACCAAAACTGTAGGATGTTATCCTATATGTAGGCTTATCCTAAGGGTTCCCACTCAAGGTTTCTCATCCTGGTTTCCAAAAATAACGAAACCATGTTCTCATACCAACTATAGTAACCTAAATGTTACCAATATAAATATTAATACATATTTTATGAATATTCATAACATATATTTTGATACACACCCAAATAGTAATGTTTTATTGAATTTGGATACATGGAAGCATAAAAAATTGGCACATAAAAGATCTAAATCATTTACCAATAATTTTTTCACAACTATAATCCTTTTTAGACACAACATACTTAAAACCTTTCTTCATAACCCTATTAAAGGGAAAAAATAAAGGGTGAGCTAAACTACTCAGTAAGTATAAATAGAAGATATATTAATCAATGATCATAAATGAGAATAAGATATATAGAAGGGTAAGAGAACATGATAAAAGAATACTACAATAATACCCATGTATTTAAAGATCATTAATAATGAATCATGGTATACTGTATTTTAACTCAAAATACATATGAAATAATAGTTTAGAATCATAATTAATCAATACTATGCAATGGAAACATATCATAAACATAATAAATACATTTTTAGCATTCACATAAGAATATAAAATAACTTCAGTTTTCAAGGTTGACTCCCAAGACTACCATTATGGAAAAAGTAACATAATAGAAATAACTACCTAGTGATTTCTAATGTACTCTTAGGATTAACTTCCATCCAGTTAACTCTATAGCCTCCTAAGAGTTTATTTACTCCATCATATCATAATAATTTCTCAACTCTTTCATCATTAACCAATGATTTAGAGGGATATAAAGGATCTATATGTACTTGGTTTATAACATATACATATATACCTGGTTTATAATTTAACCACCCATACTTGGTTTATAATAGAACCGACTATTAGATAATAATAATCCATTCATATATTTTAAAAATTGTCATGGAAAAAATTATCACTACTTCGAAGGGTAACCTTTTGAAAACAAAACGAGTTTCATAAATATTTAATCATCATAATCATAAACCATCCAATGAAAAATTAAATATGGTTATATTGGATCATATAACCAGTAAGTCATAAGAAATATAAAAGGATGTTGTTATGGATGACAAATCGTTTAAAATATCATTGAAACATTTCTTGAGGAAAATATCCATTTCATTTTGAAATCAATTATATAAATTTAAAAAATTTAAAAAATATTATAGAATATATTTTATTTAAAAATAACCATTGAAACTTGTTATGTAATATTCAAAGAAAATAAAAGTCATAATAGTGGGAAAATCCATTTATACGGTGTACATTAAAACAAAAAATGTGTCCACATTTTCAATAAAAAATTTAAAGTACCAAATTTGGAAAATTATAAGAAGATTACTTTTAAACCATTTTGAAGAAAACGAAATATAGAAAAATATGAATTTTAATAATAATTTTATAATAGTAAAAACATTATTATTTTTTGATTAAATATGGACATGGAAGAAAATATTTCTAAATGTATAAAAAAATTTAGTTTCCCATAAAAATATTATTTCGATTTCTCAAGTACTTAAAGAGAGGAAAATAAAATTAAAAAAATGTAACCACCAAAAAATAACTAGATTATAAAAAATATATGATATTTTTTATAAATATATCATATAATTTTTTATTTTATATTTAATTTCAAATTATCCCAATAAAAATGAGATAGTAACACAAAACCTTTACCTTAAGTCCATCTTTCTTCATAAGAACTATAACCTCCTATATAATAAATTTTAATTTTTTATAATTATCTTATAGATCTATATTAATACCGATAATACTATACATGGATTACTTATAACATCTTATCACCTATTCATTAACAACCTTTCATTATCATTATCATTTCAGGTGTTAACTACTTCATTTTTCATGCATGTTTTGGTACAAAAGTTATGGTCCTTGAACTTTGATCATGGTTCCTTCATCTCTATAATTTTAATAATTATAAAAATATCATACATTTTAATTATATAAATATTTATAATAATTAATATAATGTGCTAATGAAAGATGAATTATATCACTACGTGGAGACTGTTGTTCATGCATAAGCACAAGTAATGTTTCCATTTTTTGATGGGTGGAACAAAAGAAACATAAATAATAATTCATATTTATAGAAACATTATTATATCATAAATATTGTATATATACATTAAATGTGTCTTAATACCCAACCATGAAATATAGTGAGGTAAAATAAATCGTATCAATGCTTGGAGGAGATAGTGCACACGTAGGCCTAAACAATACTTTCATCTCCCATTTGATGGATAAGAGGTGTGAAATGGTTTTTAAATCACCATAATAACATAAAAGTATATTTATGATATTTTATAAAGCATTTTTATGGACACAACAAGTCCATATGAAGTATAGGTTGAAATTAAATTGAAATAGCTCAATTATGATTTATACATCTTCTTTGAAAGACTTCCTTTGGATTGCACCTCAAGACTTGAAATATTGGTATTATGAGAAAAAAGATATCTAGTATAAAGTTAAAGAATATAGGAAGGTATTTTATCAAGTATGAGAAGATATATAAGGATCAACTTGTGTGAATAAGGGAGGAGAAGATGTTTCCTTTTATAAGCGTGGGGAGGGACACACATGGAATTTCCTAAAATATTTCCGTGATATAAGATCAAATTCTTGTGAAAGTGAATCAAAATGTACATTAATTCAAAGTTATGGTAATATAGGGTATAAATATCTTTAATAAACTATAATTATACTAGTGGTTTAACACTCTAGTATATATATTTTAACCATTATCGTGGTAACAAAATTTTACTATTTTTACATTTAACTATGACAAAAACATAAGTTAAACCTATTAAATTATATAATCATGAGGATTAGAAATATGTAAAATATTTTATGAGACTAAATTTCTATAAGTTTTAAAATTTAATTTTAAATAATGGTGAAAAACACAATGAAAACCCACTATAAAAAATCATTTTTATTTATAAAACTGAATTCACTTTCATTTATTACCTTATAAAAGTCATAAAATGTATTTTTAAATATACGATTAAATATATAATTCTATAAATTTCATTAATAAAATGAATAATTACTGATAAATTTATTTTATTATTATCAAAAAACATTGCATTTTTTTATTATAAAAATGTGTTTTTAAGCCCAAAAATAAACTTATTCCAAAATCAAGTATAATGATTATTCCTTTGTAATTAACTATGTTATTTATAATTAAATTAGTATTATGTTACATTAAGTTCAAATAAAAACATAATTGTACTTATAATTTAAAATAAATGATGTTTTTCACAAAATTCTTATTTTGTCACTATACACTAGAAAATAAATCCTTTTAGAAAAAATAAAAAAATTCAACATAATATAATATTGACATGATTATTTAAAATGGTAAGAATTAATTACAATTTCTACAAATGAAAAAATTAATAAAAATCATTTTGGGGGAACGAAGTTTTTGAAGCATAAAATGACTTTACTAAAAATTGAGAAGTTATTTTTTACAAATTAGTCAATAGATTTTAATTATTTTAAAAAATAAATATTTTTTATAATGGTGTTATTACTATTAACACATAAAAATTTAATGTATGTGTTATAAAATATTATTATATCATGGTTCATTAGACTCAAGGTTGTAGGTAAGGGAATCTATTTAATACCTCATGTTTATTTCAATGTAAATACATATAAAAGATTGGGGTTTTACAGAATATGTGTGGAGTACCTATAGTTCTTTGATCTTAAGGTGGGGTATACCACCTAGGAAGTTAAACACTGTTTATAATTCTCTAATTAGGAATATATAGGCATAGGTTATACGAGAAGTGAGTGGTTTGTAGTAGATGATGTACCTTTTTACAATGATGTGTCTTGATGTTTAGGAGTATAAGGGTTGAGTGAAATTTGTTTCCTTGACTATCACCACATAATTACTTGGGAATATGAAGAAGTGTGAATATTTGGATTCAGACTATATAGTAATGAGGGGTAATATTAATGGCCGGGAGCTTACACATGATTCCTCTCTTGATACTAATAAGATCCTTTTTTTGAAGTCATGTTGTGGTTCCTATGAGTATTCTTGAGAGTATTATTAGGTACTTGAATACCGCAAGATGTGATGTTCACTTGGTACTTACCATGATGTACCATGACATCTATAGACAATACTGATGATCTGAGATGAGGAGGGACATAACTGAATTTGATCCAGAGTGATCCACATTAAAATAAGTGAAACCTGAGAACCAACAGACCTTTGGCCTTTTCTAGTCATTAACCATTCTTGAGTTGAATTTATATGATATAATCATAGATTTTTATATGATGTTTACATGGTCTCCCAAATGTAGTGATTTGGTTTTCACTTTTTTGGACTGGTTGAACATGGTTTCTCATTTTTTACCTTTTTGAGAGACATTATCAATTGGTGGGTTAGGTAAGCTCTATGTACAAGAGATAATATGTATACATGGAGTACCTCAGAGTATAATTTTAGATTAATATAACCATTTTACATCATGTTTTTGGAAAAACATTTAGAATGTTCTTAATATGATGGTGTATTTGAGAAATTCTTATCATCCTGATATCTATGGGTAGTCTGAGAAAACCATTTAGATATTATAATACATTATATGAGCATGTGTATTAGATTTTTTGGGGTTCATAGGAGAACCATTTATCACATTATTAGTTTTAATACAATAATAGTTATCATGATTTGATTCAGATGTCTCATTTTTTGGGCTTATATAGTCAGCTGTGCTAATCACATATATGTTAACTAGATCCAGGAGAGTAATTGGTTGTTAGACTAGGTCTTATAAATAAACCATCAAAGCATATTCATCTTACCAGGAGTGTTTGGTGACTTCTCAGAGTAAGAAGAGGTTATATTTCTAACGGTAACACCAACTGTTATTGTTTTATGTGGGTGATCAGGTATTTTTATGATTGTCACCTAGATTGTATCATCATCATATTCATGGGAAGGGGAAAATTTCACCATAGTTCATGAGTTTGTTTGATATTATAGATATAATAGACATAATATCATACCAGTTGGATCTTCCTTGGCGATTTAGTACTACAAATGATCTATTTCATGCATCTTAGCTCAGGATTGTTAGGACCACTTTAGTAATTGAGTTGTATTTGTTGTAAATGTGGTCGATGAATGTCAATGATGGTTAAAGACACTCTCGTAAGTGAAATGGAGAATGGATATCAGACGATTGAGGCACTAATCTTGAAAGTTCAAAGAACTTGTATCATGTGTGATACATTATTCCCAACATTGAAGTAGCATCCTCTTAAGGGATGATTAAAGTGATCTTTGGAATTCATGTTCAAAAAAGAAATGGTGAAGAATGGGATGCATGGTATTGAAATTTAAAGAAGAAGAGGCTTGGATTTTGAGGTGGCCATGCACATATTTTAATGATGGCCATGCATTTTTGTGCATTCTGCCAAGTATTTTTATAATGAATACTTAAAATAAAAGTGGCCAACCATAGAGGCCAACTGAGGAACTCACCTCAAGCACATGTGGGACCTGAGGGCCAACCATGCTCGAGGGAAGCCCTCAAGGACAGCCCTACATGATGTAGGGGCGTGCGGGCCGTGTATAATCCCATAATAGTGCACACACGATGATCAATCTGTGCACAAGGATTTATAGTGGGTGCTAGGTGCGTGCCTGCAGGAGGAATGGGTGGGTGCAGAAGCATTCCCGCAGAGAACCGGTTCAGGGCAACACCAGAGGGGGGAGAGAAGAATTACGAGCAGTTGTCAGGAGGATTTGATTGATAAACCGTACCTCTCTCACATTTCCGTTTTTATGTTGGAATTTTTTTTAATAATGCTGATGTAATTTCAGACACTCATTACATCTGACATCTCGGTCGACCATCCGATCAATCCATAGTAGATGGATGTAATCCCAGCTGCTCATCTGATCTGGTTCCTTGCGTGTTTTAATCCGAGTCATCCGATCCTCTAGTGTATTTGAACCAGCTGCGCTATTGTCTTCAACCACCAGTACTTTCTAGCGCTACTATATCTCAACATAGAAGAAGGCCGATCACCATGGATGACCTTTGACTATCAAAGAAGGATCATTTATTCATCATAAAGGCTACTGGGTCGAACTGAGACCATGCATGCAATATATGTATTTCATGCATGCGATATCACAAAGATGAAGGATCGGCTGAGGAAAACGGAGTTACTGAGGCCAAGTGGGTTCAAGAAAGATTCATGCATGCAATCTAGACTTCATGCATGAAGATAACATCACGTGTATCCCAATACATGCGGTTTATCCTTGACCCATGACTTCGAAGTCTTGAAGACAAAGATCTTAGGCATTCAAAGATCTGATCTTAATGTTGAATATGTGAATTTTGAATGCGGAAGAGGATGTATCCCTTGCCTAAAAAAGGAGGAGCCTGAGATGAGAAGAGATGCTGCTCCCACATATTCGAGAGCTCTTATTTCGAAAAACAGAGCATCTCCACAAATCACTTTGTGAATAGAAAACAAAGCATCGCGAGTCATCAAGTCTCCACAAATAAGAGATCCCAAAAGCCTTCAACATGTTCTACGCACCCTTGAATAGATTTGTGAATAACCAAAACCTACGAACACTCGATAGGTTTTCTAAAAACCCTCAGTTTGTTTCTTGAGGAATTTACCACAGGTACACAACTGGTGCAACTACAACCTTGTGGTACTCTGTGAAAGGGAAATAACCAGGCTCCTTATGCATGAAGAAGAATTGTGAATATCATGACCTCCCTAAAGGTGACCACCCTCCTATTTTCACCTTTATCCCATTGTTTTTAGGGGTTCGATTTTTAGTGAAGAAGGAAGGGTAGTACGTTTTTCATGTACCCATGTACATGGGTTTTAAGGAAGCCCGTGGCTTTGAGTAGTTGGTTGATGGATAAGATCGCACAGGACAAAGAGTTAACCCATCCGGGTTTGATGATTCATGCATATAAACCTAATGAAATACCCTAACTAAGTGCAAGAAAAGAAAAGAAGAGGAAGAGGAGGAAGAGGCCGAGTGTGTATGTGCTTAAAAGAACTACACCTATTTGGGTTCTCACACAACAAGAGGAATAAGTGAATGCATGCATGCACATGAACACGTGATGTGACTTAAATAAAGAACCAAAAACAAGTGTGTACACGTGTGTAAAGAAGAAGAAGAAATAAATGGAATAAAAGGTTCAACCTAAATCCCATACGCATGATCACATGCATTCATGAACAATAGAGAGAATAATTGATTTAGATGATGGCAAGTGAACTGACCTTCATTTCCTAAATAATCACATTGGTGTATGTGATTATAGCCAAGAAATGAGAATAAGTTTTAGTGTAGTTGGTTGTTGCACTAAAAATAATAAAGAATAAGTCTAGTGCAGTTGGTGTTTCACTAGAGAAAAAGAGAAAGAAATAAGAGAGAATTGCTTGCCTACTTTTTTGCAAGTAATTGAGTGAATAACACAAAATAATATCAATAGCAGAACCTACCTTTTGAAGAAGGAAGAAGACTATCTCCATAGGCAGTATAAAGAACTATCTAGAGGCTTCAAGTCAGACAAGGCTATCACCAGTCTAGGGAAGAGGATTGTTTCACACCCCCTCTAAAGTGTAGGGACTCACACTAGCTAGAGGATTTTTTTACTAGCCACTCCACTGTAACAGCATATCACATCATAGTGGAGAATCTATGCACTGGTCATATCCATGAATGGAAAGGATATAGAAATTATTATTGAGTGGTGAATCCTGTAAAATTACAGTGTGCATATTTTTACTGCTTTCTATTATTGCATGTGACAGGGAAAATATAATAAGAGAATCAAGATCCTAATAGGTCAACAGGTACATGGATAGAAATTTGGAATTGTTTTAAAAATTCCCCAACACTGATTTACCCACCTCTCAATGTTAGGTATATCTCAAACTGGTCCTTTCAATTGGTATCAGAGGAAGGTTCACTTCTATTGGATTCTCTAATGTGAAGTTATTCTATTTTGAAGAACTGAATTTCTTTCCTGAGTTATCAATGAAGTGCACTTTTAGTGAAGATTTAGTTATCTCTGAATAGAAGGATATATCTTCCAAGACCATGATGAATAGAAAAAATAAGGATAAGATAAACTTGAATAAGAAGTCCCTCTTATCTAAAGAAGAGGAAGCGTATGGTTCTTTATATCTAGTTAACATTGAAGACACACCATACTTGGAATGTAATGAGAAGGTGGCTCAAGTTTCCACCAAGAAGATAGACAACCTTCCTACCTCAACTGATCAAGAGGTAAGTGTTAGTACATTTAGAAATTATTATCATGATTAAAATGCTGGCACAAGTGGTGATGATCAATATACAACATCTCAAAAATATCAGTTGATAGATTAAGAATGATTCTGCATGGTATTCCTAAAGAAATTACATCCCTGGATTGTAGATTATTTCAATGCATGCTGGAAAATATCACTCAGTTGCAAGAAGAAACTAATGTTTCGGAGAAAGGCTTACAACAATTTTTTTTTGAATGTTTAAAGCTCTCCAGATAGGTTGGAGGCTTAGAAGAAACAAAGAGGGGATTTGAAGTGAGTTCTTCAAAGTGGCTCAAAGATGTTGAAGAAAATGGGGGAGTCAACAAGACTCTAGAAAAGAAGATCCATGAACTTAAAGATGAGCTAAAAAAGAGCAATGAAGTCAATGAGGTATATTTGGAATAAGACTCCAAGAATATCAAAGAACTTGACTCTTTGTTACAAAAAAGTAAATTTGCATGAAGATGAAGTTGAAATATTAAAGAAAGATTGTTAGGAGAAGATGAATATGATTTAATACCAAGAAGTCATCCTGAATATGAGATGTCTAGAATTGGAAGCTTATTTGACAAATCTTAAGAAGACACACATTGAGTCTCCATAAAATAAGGAAATAGTTTTTGCTAGTACTAAATGCTCACTGGAGGATTCTACTCTCAAAAGACCTCCAACACGTGACAAGAAGATCATGGATTCATTCATTGATCTTTCATAAGCAGCTGAGAATGTAAAGGTACCATCGATACCAACTTGTACTCCTATTTATAAAATTGTTTCTACAAAAAGTGCAGGTTGGAAAAAAATTCTAAACAAGTATGGATAAAGAAGAATGAGAAGAAACCTACCTCCATGGATATGGTGGATAGGGGAAATAGTGTGGAAGATAGCTTCCCATAGAAAGAAAAACAATTAAGTAACAAGATTCAACAACCTTATAAAGAATATGGGAATAATTCAAAGTTTTTTGGTCAATGCTGGTGCTGTAATAGATTTGAGCATTGTGCACTCGATTGTTGGTTCAACCCCTTAAATATAAAAGCACAGAGAAATCCCATATCAAGGGGGAGAAACCCAGAGAAGAAGAAGAAAAATCCATAGATCGAGAAGCATCTGTATACTGAAAAATAATTTGGAATGTTAGATAACATCTGTGATGTATGTAATAGGAGTGGTCACATGAATGGTGCATGTTCATTTCAACAGGTACCCAAAGCTGATAAGAAAATAATACCATAGAATCTGGGTAAGAATAAGGAATCATCCTTGGGAAGAAATCAGATGAATAATGTGAAAACAAATTCTCCCAAAAATATTTCAAGAAGGAAAGATGAAAAGTCCTTGGATTCTAAATCCAAGAATTTGATGGTCAGTGAAGAAAAAATAACTACTAAGAATGATGAAACTCAGAAGAAGCCATGTAGAAGATCCAATCTTGAATCCTCATCCCCTAAAGATATATTGGTGGTTTGGCCAGAGGATTCGGAAAGAATGAGAAAGATTAAAGAAGCACAGACAAAGGCTAGTGCTAAAAACAAAAATAATATTCTACATGACGAAAAATAAATTCTGTGTATGAGGTGCAATAATGATGGTAATACTATTAGAATATGCTTTAAATTTTCTTCATCCCAACAAGAATTCCTCAAAAATATGAATGATTCACCAGGATATTTTAGTGCTTTGAAATCCCTTGAATAAATAAGATTCACTCACAAAGTGATGGAATAAATAGTAAGGTCCACACCATCACAGTTAGCATTGAAGATCAGTTGTGAATGTGTGAAGAATGGAGAATCTGGGTTGATAATATCATCACAATCTTGTTGTTCACATTGATAGAGCAAGAAGGATCCACCTTATTCCCTTAAATATTTGTGTATTGTATTTTTTCTTATCATACATGGAATTGAAGTCGAAGAAATATCTCAGGGGGAGAACCTAGGATTTAGTGATTAGATGTGTTCCCTTGAAGGGGAGACACATGAAGAAGATGTCAGAGTCATTATCTCAATCAGTATCACATAAGTTGGTATAAAATTCAATTACATGGAAAATTGTCTGAAGATCATGTCAATGGAAAAGGTATGTCTTTTCTCAATCTCTCATCCATGGTTTCTCAAAAAAAATATTTTTTTTCAAAGGGGTAGTAACTAAATTACCTAGTGACATAAGAAGAATGGAAGTGTTCCATGGTCACTTATCCTTCCTATTACACCTGAATGTTTTGGATATATTTGCTGAAGTGGGTGTAAGAGTTTCAGGTTGATTATTTCATATCAAAATTATTATCCTAAGTTTGGAATGAAAGTGAAAACCCCTTTAAGTAAAGTTCATGAGTTCTCATCACATGTGGTGTCATATTCAGTGGGTAATGGACAACTTTTCTGTCTAAATAAAATCGTCTTGTTTTCTAAACCGAGCATTGCTCAACTAGACTTAGAGTGAAATGATTTATGGAACATTACTTAAGTATGAAATTATAACCTATCTACTATGAAATTTTTATTTCTTTTCAATAAAGGGGGGAGAATTTAAATGAAAGTTTAAGAGATAGAAAGATGTGAAGACTCACACTGAAACATTCATTTAGTAGAAAATCTTTGGATATTACCAACAAATACAAAGGGGGAGATTGTTGGGAACAATTTAGTAATTGAGTTTTATTATATGTAAATGTGGTCAATGAATGTCAATGATGGTTAAAGACACTCTCATGTGTGAAATGGATAATGGATATCAGATAATTGATGCAATGATCTTGAAAGTTCAAAGAACTTGTATCATGTGTGATACATTGTTTACAACATTGCAGTAGCATCCTCTTAAGGGATGATTTAAGTTCTCTTTGGAATTCAAGTTCCAAAATGAAATGGTGAATAATGGGATGCATGGTATTGACATTTGAAGAAGAATAGGCTTGGACTTTGAGGTGGAAATGCACATATTTTAATGATGGCCATGCAATTTTGTGCATTCTGCCAAGTATTTTTATAAGGCCTACTTAAAAAAAGTGTCCAGCCATGGAAGCTAGATGAGGACCTCACCTCTAGAACATACAGGACCTGAGGGTCAACCATGCTCAAGAGAAGCCCTCAAGGCCATCCCCACATGTGGCAGGGGAATGCGGTCCATGTATAAGCCCATAGAAGTGCATGAACAATGATCAATCCATGCAGAGGGATGGATAGTGGGTGCTAGGAGCATGACCACATGAGGTATGGGTGGGCGTAGAAGCATTCCCATATAGAACTGATGTGGGGCAGCACTGGAGGGGGGAGAGGATAATTCTGAGCGGTTTTTGGGAGGAGTTGATTGACAAACCTCGCCTCTCACGCATGTCCGTTTCGATGTGGGACAAAATTTTAATAACGTGGATGTAATCTCATCCACTCATCACATCCCGCATCTTAGTCAACCATCTAATCAATCTGTAGTAGATAGATGTAATCCCCATCGCTCATTTGATCTGGTGCCCTGAACATTTGAATCTGGTCCGTCCAATCCTCCCATGGATTTGAACTGGCCATGCCATCGTCTTCAACCTCTAGTAAATTCCAACACCGCTGTATCTCACTAGAGAAGAATCCAAATCCCCATGAATGAACTATAACTATCAAAGAAGGATCATTTCAGAACCATTAAGGATACTGTATTGAACTGAGACCATGTATGAAATCTTGGTCTTACATGCATGTGATATCTCGAAGAAGAAGGATTGGCTGAGGGAAACAGAGTTTCTGAGGCCACATGGGTTTGAGCGAGATTCATGAATGGGAATTGTGTAGAAGAACTTGATTTCATGCATGAAGATAGGATCCCGTGTATGAAAAAGAAAACACTCGAGACTTGTGGCTAATCCTTAAACCACATCTTCAAAATCTTGAAGCCAAAGATCTCAGGTATTCAAAGATTCGATCTTAATGTAAGATACGCGAATTTTGAATGTCGAATAGGAAGTATCCCTTTCCTATAAAAGGGGGATCCTAAGATGAGAAGAGCAACTGCTCCCACATATTCGAGATCTCTTGTTTCAAAAAACAGAGCATCTCCACACATCACTTCACGAAGAGCAAGCAGAGCACTGCGAGTCTTCATGGCTCCGCAAAGAAGAGACCCCAAAAGCCTTCGACAGGTGATATGCACCCTCGAATAACTTTGCAAAGAACCAACACCTAAGAACACCCAATAGGTTTTCTAAAAAACCTCAGTGTGTTTCATGAGGAAGTTCCCACGAGTACACAAATGGTGCAACCACACCCTTGTTGTACTATGTGAAATGGAATGAACTGTGCTCCTTATGCACAAAGAAGAATTATGAATCTCACGGCTTTCCCAAAGGTGATCACCCTTCTATTTTCACTTTTATCCCACAGTTTGTAGGGATTCGAGTTTAGTGAAGAAGGAAGGGTAGTACGTGTTGCATGTACCCATGTACATGTGTTTGAAGAAATCCCAAGTCTTTGAGTAGTTGGTTGAAGGAGAAGCCCACACAAGACAAAGGGTTCACCTATTCAGGTTTTATGATTCATACATATAAACCAAAGGAAATACCCTAACTAAGTTCAAGATAAGAAAAGAAGAGGAAGAGGAGGAAGAGGCCGAGTGTGTATGTGCTTAAAAGAACTACACCTATTTGGGTTCTCACACAAGAAAAGTAAGAAGTGAATGCCTGAATGAATGCATGTACATGAACACATAGAGTGACTAAAATAAAGAACCAAAAACAAGTGTATGCATGTGTTTAATGAAGAATAATACAGAAAGGGAAGAAAAAGTTCAACCTAAATTCCATATGCATGATCACAAGAATTCATGAAAAAGAGAGAGAATAATTGATTCAGATGATGCCATGTAAACCGGTATTCATTGCCTGAATAACCACAATGGTGTATATGATTCTAGACAATAAGAGAGAATAATTTTTACTGTAGTTGGTTGTTACACTAAGAAGAATAAAGAAGAAGTCTAGTGTAGTTGGTGTTTCACTAGAGAAGAAGAGAAAGAAATAAGGAAGAATTTCTTGCCTACTGCCTTACAAGTAATCAAATGAAGACCAATAAAGAAGATCAAGAGTAGAACCTACGTTTTGAAGAAGGAATAAGACTTTCTCTATAGGCAGTATAAAGAACCAGCTAGAGGCTGCAAGTTGGATTAGGATATCACCAGTGCAGGGAAGAGGATTGTTTCCCACACCCCCTCTAAAGTGTAGGGACTCACACTGGATAAAGGATTGTTTTCCTAGCCACTCAACTATAACAACATATCACATCATAGTGGAGAATCCATGCACTGGTCATTCCATGCATGGAAAGGGCGTAGCTACTCTTATTGAGTGGCGAACCTTGTAAAAATATTATGTGCATATGTTTACTTCTTTCTATTATTGTATGCGATATGAAAAAGAGAATAAGAGAATCAAGATCCTAATAGGTCAAGAGGTATAGGGATAGAAAGTTAGAATTGGTGTAAAAGGTCCCCAAAAATAATTCACCCCCCTCTCAGTGTTAGTTATATCCCAAGCTGGTCCTTTTGAGGATATATCATTCTGATCCGCCTCATGTCATTTGTACAGAAGACATTAATCTTGAGGTTGGAATTTCATTTGAGAAACATGTTGTTCATTTTGCGAGTCATATTAAAAAAATATGTATATGAAGATTCCCCATCTAGTATTAGTTAAGTGAAATCACATGAATACTTAGTACTAGATTGATGAAGACTAATATGTGAGTGCATTGAATGGATTTATTCACTAATGAGTCTCGGTGATGATCATAATCATGGATCAATGATGAGAAGATATATGTTGTAACAGTTTTAACACCCTTTACCATTTCAATGTATAAACCTATTTAAAATTTTTATTAAACACTTGTATATTCATTATGTAAATTTTTTTGAGGTGTTGGTCATGGAACATAGGTTTCATTACCAAAATTTGGCCCAAGATCAAGATGAGAATTTGTTGTAGGTGGTTGGAAATTTACTATAATTATATCATTAAAACATGATGAGTAACGATCACATTGTGATGGAAATTTTTGTGTGATTAAATACTATTGGTGTGAAGAGAGGTCATGTTATATTGTAGGTAATTGTAGCGTGGTGGGGCTAACAGGTGATTATTATGGTATAGTCAAGGACTAAATAGTTTCTAAGGGTTTCATGGAACATAGGGTGTTCGGTAGGAGTAAACTCTTCAAACGTATGGGTCAAATCTATGTGGTATGAGGATCACACTGTGGTGGAGGGTGTCATTCCTTGATAAAAATCCCGAAATATTGAATTGTATAGTCTATAAATTCTCATTTATTATATATCATATATTGGTGATAATCCTTATGCATCACTTAAAAATATTACATATCCCCTTATGATTTTTTTCAGGGTGAAGCGATCATGTCATGGCAGAGGGAACCACTCCATGAAGATACCTCTTATGTATCATCTAGGAAAATGTTACATAATACCTTTGCATATTTTTTGAGGGTTGTTGGGATCATGCCATGAAGATAACCTTTATTTATTAAAATACTTATGTATTAATATAGTAACACATATTTATTGAGCCCTCACACATTCCTTTGAAATGTTTCATAAGGAAGACTATCCATACAGTGACTTGTGGGTTATGTTGTGATGCTTGGAGAGGTAGAACACCATAAAAATTATGTCACTCTATGAACCTAATATGGGATGTTGAGTTTATTAATGATGGGGGAAGGCCATGTTGTGATTGCATGGAGAACAAATTCTTTGGTTCTACATGAAAGAGTTATGTTATTCCATGACTACAAGGGACACACCATAAGGGTGACCCTGAAGGGACATTGTATCGTGACATGTATGGTTAGGATAAAATGTATGACCTGGATAGTTTTAAAATAAATTAATAAAATAAATGGTTTTAAAATTAATTTTAGTAAATGAGGGTTCCTCATTTACAGCAGCTACACCCCTTTTCCCTCTACTTTATTTCTTTAATATCCATTCCAAAGTGAGTTATCATTCATTTTTACTTGATTTAAGCCTTGTTTTATTAACATGATAACTAGAGGTAGGTATATAATCAATATTTTATTCTTTATCAGTTATTATTTTTGTTCTAAATTCGTACACCAGTTATAGATGTTAATACTTTATTTTATTTCTGCCATCATATTCAACGATTTATTTCATTTGATCTTGAATCATCTTCCAATATTCAATGTGAAGTGAAGATCCCATTAGATTGTGCCAATGAGTTATTGTATTTGTTTTCATTTAAAATTTTTTAATTGATATTAATGATATTCAGAGAAGTGGATGTTGAAGTTTCATATAGGTGTTCCCAAAGTAAATTCATTATAGGTACATATTTCAGAATGCAGAACCATCAGAGATAGAAAAATAATAAATTCATTTTTTAAAATTGGATGATGAAACTGAATAAGTTTTAGTTGAATTAACCAGAATATGTAAAGTAATATCCCCCCGAAGTAAGAATAAATATAGATAAAGTGTTACTAATGATTCAAGATCACCAAATCCTGTATATATAATAATTGATGAACTAAAATTCAAATAGATTTCATGAAAATTATGGAGGATAAATAAATCATCATCTATAATAGTTTCTAAGATAGAAATGATTAAATATATAGATTATGGGAAGATTAAATATCATATTTTGATGAAGTATTTGGCTAGATATTATTGTAATGACTTGATGTTACAATAATAAACATCCAAAAGACATGTTTTTTGGATGAACACATTGGAGATGAATAGTTGGTAGATTTTATAAAGATTGGAAGATCAAATTAAGTGAAAATGAAAGTTAAGATAACTGGAATAATAATCATTAGAATATATAATATGAACCATCAAAGGATGCTATCCTGAAGGTAAAATAATTGAATTTTTTTCAGGTAATAAAACCAAAATCTAATATGTCTGTATGCCAGATGTCTAGAAGGTGAAGTAGTTTAATAACTAGAGAATGATTTGTTCATTAAATGGAAGAATATAACATTGGAAAGAGACCAAATATGATTCAATATTATTCAATTTAATGTTCAGTAAATTAGAAGATAGAAGAAGAAAATAAGACTATAAGTAATCTATAAGGATATAGAAATAAAGAGAAATAATATGTGAATACACCATATGTTTGATTAGTGAAATAAAAATAAGTGAATGCATCAAAAGTTAAGGTAGTTAGACTAAGTAATTAATTTGGCTGATGATAAAATAAATGTATAACAATATTTTAAAACGATATCAATTATTAAGGATAATCTAAATATAGAAGTTTATCTTTTAGTGATATTGATGGAAATATCATCAGAATCAGTGAGAAAAGATGATGATATTGGGTGATAATAATCCAAAGTTTCAAAATTAATGAAAGACTATATTGATAAAATAGAAACTAATAAGGTAAAATTTATTGGATGATGAAAATGATTGAAGTATTAAAATATGAGATAAATAGTGTATGATAAAAAATACGATTTTAGGACCGTAATGTTAGTTAAATGGTTGAAATTAACCATAATATCAAAGTTCATGTAAGATTTTCTTTAAAGAAGAAAATGGTGTAGATGTTTGATATTTGAGATTAAGTATAGATAGAAATAGATGAAGGGAATAATGAAGTTCAAGTTACAATTTCTAATGTCTTCAAAAAGTGGGTGACCAAAATTTTCCAAGTGAATACACACAAACATTTTTAATTCACAATCATTGGGACTATATTATTAGGTTGTATAAATAAAAAAATTGACAATGTAATGTTCACGATTCAATAAAAATTTTATAAAATAATAGTGAGGAGCTGGAACCCTGATTTGTTGAGGATTTGTGAAGGCAAATTCCCATGATATTTGATGTGACAAAGTCCATTAATTATTGATTTTTTTTAAATAGAGGAGCTCATAAAAGAGATGATTTGATTCATTGTAATTTTGTGTTAAGTAATTTAGGGGATCTATGGAATCCAATGAATGTGTACATATTATAATTACATGGTATAAATAAAATATTTCATTACAATACAGTCCCATAAACTTTTAGGTTTATAGGTTTAGAGAATTAGTAAAAAACATTAACTAAAAAAAAAATTTATTTTTCAAATAATATATATTTTTTCCACTATATAAGAAACATTTTAATCCATAACAACCATTTAACATCTATCACAAATCCACCACACATGATAATCTTCTAGACACACCATACTTATTACATTTATTCATTATAAAGGGAAATGAAAACAGAAGAAAGGGATGAGATCAAGAACCCACTAAGGGTAAACATAAATGATAACAATCAATGATCTTAAGTGAGAATAATACGAGAAGGTGGGTATGATAATATAATAAAATTACAAGAGAACATAATTGATTTTTTTACCCAATAAAACATGGATCATAAGATAAGAATCATCAAATAATGCTGTTAAAAAATGGGAATAGTTATTATCGGATCTTGACATAAAAAGTTTGTGACCACAAAAAAATACATGACATCATATGAATATCACACAATTTCATCACTAAAGTGTCATAAAATCATATTGACAAGTATTTTCAACAATTCATCATAAACAATTACTAAGGAATACTAAAAATGTATCATAAAAATTCTATATCAAGATATTAATTCTTTACCCAATACATTGGAGCGCTATCACAATTTAATATTTCATACATTATATGTATATTTTATATGTATGGTGCATAATGAAAACATGAACAATTTTTTCAATAATCATAACATGATAAACCCATGGAAAATAAATCGGTATACAATGATATTAAGTTACTTTATAGGTAAACAACATTTAATTAAGCATATTTTATTTACCCCATATAGATACATGGTATAAATGTAATCCAATAATTTCTATAATCAATATAAGTATGAAATCTAGGTGAAAGAACATCAAATAAAGGAAATAAATTTAGAGTCTCTAGAGAGGAAAAAAATTGTAATAAGAATTTAGTTTACAATCATCTAATGAATATGAATGGAAAAGGTAGTGATGAGTCATTTATATGATATAAAATAATATTTCATAATCCATAACAAGGAATAATTAGGATGGTATCATTTTAATAGTATCCTTGATCACGTATAAAATATGTTAGAAGATTCTACGATAGATGAAAATCTATTGTTTAGGAGCTTTAGTAAAAAAATGGAACTAAGAAATATATTTGACCTTTTGAAAGAATTTACTAATAATATTTTATAACAAAAGGAGGATAAAAATTTATATGAGAAACCATGAAGACTTATAGATTACGTTTTATTAAAATTGATAAAGATGATGGAAATATGTGTTCACATGGAAAATGTTGAAACAATATTCTTTTGACACATTGATGAAAAAAACATGTATAAAATGTTAAAAATTTATTTAAAACCATTCAATGAAACTAAAATTAGAAAAAAATAAACTCATTAAATTACTAATACATATATTATGATTTTTTTCTAAATAAAACCATGAATACATACATATAAAAAGAGAGGTTACCGACTAAAAAGAAGAGGCATGATTAGTTTAACATACAAGAAACACTTTATGTAAAATATGAGTCAAGGGGAAATGAAATTTTGATGGAACATATTAGACCCAATGAAATACATTAACATGTTAAAAGGAAATAATTTTTATGTAATCACCCCATATAAAATATATTAGGGATCAAAACATGCAATATGTCTAAAGAAGTTAAATTTGAGACAAAGAATCCCAAACCTTAATTCCCAACTTTCACCAAAGTGCATAAATCTCCCGTATGATAAAAAATCTTAATTGAATATTTAATAACCTTATTCATATCTATAAAATTTATTAATATTTATATATAATTATTCTCTTCAAGTATATGAGTTAGTTAGTATCTATTTCAAATATAGGGGGTGCATGATCTCGATCGTTTTGAACTAGTTCCATAACAGTGGGGATGTTATTCATTATTATCCCAAATTTTCACCCTTTCTAGATCCTAAAAATTAATGGAATTTATTATTTATAATTATTTATAATTTTTTATTTACATTCTATGGGATTTTTGGTTACAATCCTTAGAGTTGAAATCGATGATGAGCATGTTTCAGATATCTCTAATGAATGAATGCTAGTATTTTAATTACCGAGTTTAACATTATTTTTTTCATTACAGAACCATAATAAATTAATTATTTACTTATTTACATAATATATTATTTTAAATTAATTTATCATTATCATTATTGATATTATTGTATATAATTTTTTAAGTAGGTGGTTAGACAAATGCGAACAAAAACCCACTATAATAGATTAGTGAGCATGGTTATAAAAGTGTTTTCATTTTCAATAATATAATTATTATAGAAACATAATTATATTATTTATATATTTCATGTTTATGAATTATATTTTTAGAGAGTTTAATAAATAATAGTAAAAACTAGATGAAAAAGGAGACACGTTACTTCATGAAGGTGGTAGTCTGCACAAACACACAAATGAGTTTTTCATTTTAGTAATGGGAAATGGAAAAGATGATTAATTGTTATTTACACAATATAATTTTTTTTTATTATATCTGAAATAGGAAATTAATAATATAATATTGGTAAAAATATATTTGAAAAGGAATGTCAGGAAAGAAAAAATATTAAGGAAAAGTGAGTACGTACATTGAGAACTTTTAGCTTCAATTGAAGGATGCCTTGGAAAGGGAGGAATTAAGCCAAAATATTATACCTATAATATTAAGTAAATTAAATAGGATTATAGGGGGATGAATAAGGGTTTATTTAAAACATTAAACAATTTTTTTGAGTGGTATTTGAGTGGTAGTGATTATCCTCTTTTATAAGTGGCGCTAAAGTATTTTTTTGTAATTATTCCATATTTATATAAGGAGATCACATGTTTCACATTTAGAAAAGATACAAAAAATGAAAAATAATGGATTATAGATATTTTTTTATTAAATAATACCTCAAAAACTCAGATATAAAAATTTATTTGACATGTTTGGCCTCTTAATCTTCTGGTTGATCTATTTTAACATTTTCATTTTTACCAAAGTAATTAATTTTTCATAAATAAAATTAAAATAAACCTTATTTAATAATTTTACCAGAATAATTACAAAAATTAAATCAATTAAATTAAATTAAATTTCTATACATATGAAAAATAAATTTGAAAATCAGTTCATATAATGCGTAAAAATTCATTTTTAGGAAAAGTGTATATTAGAGCGTAAAATTTATACATAGGATATAATTATCAATGAATTTTATTATCATAATAAAATTTGATATATTATAATAGAAAAAAAATTTATGTGTCTATTAAATAAATCTAAAACTTAATTTTTCTAAAATAATATTTAATTGAAATAAAAGACAAAAACAATTTCTTTTATTGGAAAAATATTACTTATGTTCATAAAATATTTTACAGAGGTTTTATAAACATCAAATGATATTTAAAAAATATACTATTTTACTCATTTAATATATATTTGATATTGAAAAGTATTTTATAAGTTTTTATGCTATAACTACTATTTTATAGATTTATAAATGCTTTGGTTTAGTAAGAACTTATGTTTTCACTATTTAGAAAAAAATAATTATTTGTGAAAATTTTAAAATATTAATAAGAAGGAAATTTTGAAATTAAAAAATGAAATTATTTTTATATAATTCTAATTCTAAAATTTATAAATTTAGTTTGTGAAAAGAAAATTCAAAATTATAAATAAAAACTAATTTCAATGAAAAATATCCTTTCAAAACATTAAGTGTTCTTGATATTATTCCATAACAATTTATAATTTAAAATTTTTATTGTTATTCCCCAATATTTTTATAGTATGAATCTTATTAAATAAATTCAATTTCATTGAAAACTTACATTACACAGAGCATCAATCTTAACCATACGATTAAATATTATTATTTAATTGTGATAGTTATCACATAGCTGTTGGAATAGTGGGAATGAGATTTTCTAAATTATTAAAGTATCATTTATACAATTTTTTAAATTGAATTCAATTTTTTTTCAATTAATTATAAATAAAAATGAAAACCAATTGAATATAAAGGATATGTTTTTATAAAAGACTATTTTTATGCTACAGTGGAATTTTATATTAATGAATTAATTGAATAACTATTAGTGAAAGGTATTAATTAAATTTATATGTTATATATTAAATATTTTTTTAAAATCATCCAAAATATTTGATATGCATAAGATAAGAATAAATCCAATTTTAAGTATAAAAAGCTATATTTTTCTAAAAGACAATTTCACATCCTTTTCTTGGTACACATGTTTTAAATCTATATTTGTACAATTTTGTAAATCTTATTTTAAAAAATAAACTTTATTTTTAATATTGAGACATGAAAATAGGTTAGGGTTAATTGTTTTTATTTTTATGATAAGTTTCATTTTTTATGAAATGTGAAAAATACTACATTTTAATTAAAAAATGACTTTTAATATAAATATATTTTAATGTAAAATTATCTTTCAAATTAGTTTAATAATAAATCAATAAATATAATTTTGGTCATTGTAATCAATTTTACATTGAAATTTGATATAAAAACATTTCAAAGTTTTGACCTTTTACACATTAAAAACCTGTTTTCCCAGTGCATCTGCAAGATTAATTTTGAATCAAAAATTTTAAACTATGTGAATTTAATTTGGTAAAATGTATTCTATATTCTAAATAATAAGTTAAAAATTAGGTTTTAAGGTCATTTTAATTTTTATACATAAAAAATTTACCATGGTAAAAAAAACAAATTACCATGTTATTGGTAAAATAATAAAAAGGGTTAAAGATAAAAGGTAAAGAATTAAAATACATAAAAACTATAAAATTAAATGGGTTTTGAGGTATTTATAGATATTAACCATACTTTAAAACATTAATTATCTTCTAAATGATTTTAAATTAATGCCACCTCAATGTGGTTGGCTTTGATTATAAAATAATCACTATTTAATCACTTAAACCCACCTCTCTTTAAATATAAATACCACCCTCACCACCCCATTTGAATTAAATGGAATTTAAATACCTCACATATATTCAAAAAATTATCCAAATAATTATAACCATGTATAAGTGCTACTTATTTAACTAAAATACCAAATCCAAGGTCCTCAAGGGGTCCTCTAAGGGGGAAATATTCAAGGGGTAATTCTCTCTAAACACCTCTCTTATTTTCATTTCTTATTATTCTTTCTCCTCGTATAATTCATCCATAAAATAATTATAACACCATAATCATGTATATATGAGATTATTTTGTTTCTGATGTAATATATTATATCCAACCCTTTTATTACCTCTTCTTATTCATATAAATGAAACTATTGTCTAAGTTATGTTGGGTAATCGCTTTTGTGAAAAATGTTTTTGTTCATTTTCCATTATGGTATTCATGGATGGTTATAAAAAATTATTTTAGTTAAATAATTTTTAATATGTTTATAATAACCTATCTCATGTTCTGTAACTAATATATAAATATAGTTCGTGATATTCAGAAACACTGCCAAAATAAACTAACCATTTATCATGAATATTTTATCAAATGAATCATCCTCATTTTTGAAACCAAAATGATATATGGGACCATTTATAGACTTTTATGTTCATTAATACCATTTAATTATAATACTTCAGTTTTATTCCCATTTTACAAGATCGTCCCTAATTATACTCAAGAGAACCGGTCATGAAACCGTGAAACGAACGCACCCAAAACAATGAAAATAATGAAATATTATTAATGTAAGGGTCATAATATGTTATAAAAAGATAATATAAGGTATTATAAATATAAATATTGTTATTTAATTAGTTAATAAAATTCATTGAACCATTAGAAATGTAGTTAAAGTACACACTACTAAATGGAAGCGTGAGGTAAGGGGATTCATGACCCAATTTCGATTCATTAGGTTAAACTTGTACTTCCATGTTTATGTTGTAATAAGATTTTGTGTGAAATGAATTTTTAAAACCCTGTGTTTTATTTCCACATGTTTTATGTGTATTTATAGAAAATAAACATAATCGATTCATTTTATTAACACTAACTTCAATGATATGATATTTGTATGGGACATGTTTTTAAAAAACATCTTTTAATGTTCCATTTTCAAAAAGAATATATTTTTTATTATGGAATGAATGGAATTTATCACTTTCAGGCCGATTTAAAATTTTGATTATTACTTTAATGTTTTAAAAGGTTATCTTCAAATAAATTTTTTATTTTTTTTGTGGAGTTTTAAACATAAGTTATTTTCAAAGTGAAAAATGTATTTTCATCAATAATTATTCAATGATCTCATTTAAAGTATTTTTATCTACGTTAACACCCTATATTAAAACTCATGTTTCATTGAGTTCAGACTCTTATGATACCATATAACATATTTTATTAAAATTTTATTGATTAGTTTGACTAGGTATATACTATTTTGATACCATTCACCAAAATAATCTGGATGGATTTTGATTATTTCTACTCAATAAATGTTATTTACATTTTATATGCTAGTTTTAATACAATTGTATATGTTGATTATGTTTCACCAATTTTATATGATGAATGTATTAGACTTATAAATTGATGGCCAGGTCCCTCAATGCATCTAAAGGTATCATGAGATAAATTAGTTTGGATATTGGATTATGTATTACCCATTTATGTATGATGTCTTGGTCTAAGAATTGATATTTAATTTTAGATGTTCGACATTATTAATTCCCTCTTTATGAAATTAGTTTCTTATTTTCGTGTGATTATTTGACTAGTAAAATATCCATGGTTAATATTTCAAGCTCATGTGATTATTTATGTGACCCTATTTGATTAGATTTTATTCTTACCATATTATATTCATGTTATTTATTAAATGTCACATATTTTAGTTATTTACCTTTCCATAATTACTGTTTCTTATCCATTAATTCTCCCACTATACTTAAACCTTACTAAGAGTTTAATATCACCCCTTATTTATTATTTTTCCCTAAAATGTCAAGATGTTTATTATGATTGATATGCAAGGAAAATAGAGGGTAATAATGGTGTTCTCAACGGAATTTCTATGTTGTATTTCATGTTTTCAATTACAGTGTATGATCCAATTATGATTCTTGTTTAAAAAAAATACTAAACAATTTAGTCATTTGGGATGAATTTCTTTGTATATTATACCGATGTAATAAAGTAACCATCGATTCTAGGCTACTAGGGTCAGGGAATTGCATTTTTTATCAGAGAAAGTTAAGTAGAAACCATAGGAACTAGATTTAAGAAAACATAGATTAGGGAATAAAACCCTATGACTGATTTTCAGAATAAGTCTATGTACATGATAATATCCTATATATTTGGTAATTAGAATGGATAACCTAGGTTAAAAATACATCCTATAAATTATTCCTTATGACTATGTGATAGATATATATGATTAATGTTTCTCACACCGTGTTTTTGTTTTTAGTTAATGGATGTAACTAAAAGTAACTAGGTTAATAATGAATACATCTGTCAATATATTGATGAGTAAAAATGGGATGATAACTAGAGGATGTTGTGATTAATCATAATCAATTATCATGATATATAATTAAAACCACGCACCACCACCAACTCTCTAACTCACCAAAGAAGTGAATAATAGAAGTTCACTGAGAGCTCGAGTGGTGGATATCATGGAGAAAAGAAGACTTTGTTTCTTATATATTGATAAAGTGAGAAAAAACACCAAATTGAAATTAGTAGAGGAATGGGGAGATGTTTTGGGAGTGGAAAGTTGGATGCAAATCACGTAATATATGAGGAAAAATGAAAATTTTGGAAGAATAATCTCGTTAGGGTGTTATTAATGGTTGAATGTTTTAAATGTGAAAATATAAGAATTTTGAAAAACTAAGTCATAGGGGAAAACTCATTAATAAAATAAGTAATGTTATATTAGTAATATTTATACTACTGATGATGATCAGACTTAAAATGAAATATAAAAGGAATGAGGAAGAATATGATGAAGTGTCGTTAGTGGTTTAATAATGAATTGGAATGATTAAGTTATTGTATATTTGGATTCAATAATTATGTTGTAACATTTTCAATGATTTTCTAGTTTTAATAATCAAGATATATATAATGATTTTACTATAGTAGTTCTTCTCAAGGATTTGGAAGCATGTGATGAATAATACTAGTGACGCACATTGATCTTTTGGAAAACACATGATTTGGGTAAGATAACCTTAATATGTTTTCAATGTTGAGATAATAATTATAAAGGTACATTTAACAGATAATATTGGTGACCATGAAATTGGTTAGTGATTTTATGGTTTATGTTAGGTTCACTTCATGTTTGGATTTTAGGAATATATTCAACAACCTGATATCTTATTTTTGGATGCATGTTTGTTTTCATTATGGTTTAAATGTGATTAATGTATTTATATAGTTGATATGTAAAAATAGTATCTACATTATGTTAGGAAAATACTATGTTATGTTTATTTTGGGAATTTAGTGACGATACATCTAAATTTTTGGTTGTTGAATTTTAAAAGACATATTTTCGATAATTCTTAAGATTAACTACTTATGAAATAGATTAAGTTGAATATTGGTTATTATTTTTTGAGGTTAAAGTATGATTTATTATATTGGACCTCATGTTCTAACCATTTTAGTTTTATTAAAAATTTAAAGGTCGAAGGAATGGCTTTTGGATCTTATGATTCATTAAAGTACTTCATGTATAAAAAAATTATCTGGAACAATCATTTCCTGATGTAAGGGATGAAGTGAAAATAGATTGAAGCACAACTAAAGAGTGAGATTTTACTTATGATATGAAATAAAGTAAGTATATATTCTCAGAATATTTTTAAATAAAATTTTATCCTATCATGATCATTTTTATGAAACCAAAAAACTTTTATAGACCTATTTTTTCTATGGTTTTGTGTTTATTAAACTTATAATGAACACATCCCCTATCATTATACATGAAAAATTGATAGATTTATTTCACATCCATGTACACATTTTCACTTTTCACTAATGTTATATTATTCGATATTCTAATTTTGTGGTGACCATCGCATTTCCCTTTTCCACTTAAAGGGATGGTCAATTAACCCTATTTATGATGTTGGTTTCCAAAAAAGGAATTTTCATGTATCAAACTTTTATTTTATAAGTGAAATTTCAAATAAAGAGGATAAATTTTATTATAGGAGGGTAGAATGTAACACCCAAATATTTTACAGTATGTATCCTATTAATTAAATTCAATTTATTTGATATCTTATTATACACCAAACACTCAACTTAAACAAACTATTCAATATAATTACTTAATAGTGATAGTTATCATGTAACCATTGGATTATAGGGAATCAATGAGATTAAATAAATTATAAAAATATATTTTACACATGTTTATAAAATTAATTCATTGGTTACCAATTAATTAGAAATAAAAATGAATACCAATTGAGCATGAATGATGTATTTTTATAAAAAAACTATTTTTATGCCTACAATGGAATTTTATATTACTATATTAAACCATTCACTATTATTAAATGCTATTAATTAAATTTATATGTTATATATTTAATCAATGATTTTTAAATTCATCAAATAAGGTTGACATGCTTAAGATAAGAATAATTCCAATTTTATGCACAAAAACTATATTTTTCTAAAAGGAAATTTTACTGTCATTTAATGGTGCACCTATATTAAACATAAATTTAGAATATTTTATAAATTTTATTTGACAAAATAAAATTAATTTTTACATCTAGGATATGAAAATTATATTAGGGAAATTTTTTGTTATTTTTATAATAAGTTTCATTTTTGAGGAAAAGTAAAAATACTTCTTTTTTTATTGAAAAATGAATTTTCTTATAAATAAATTTTAATGTTAAATTATATTTTAAATTAGTTTAAAATTATAATTAGTTCAATTATACATCAATAAATCCAATTTAGGTCGTTGAGTTCACTTTCACATTAAAATTGGATATAAAAACATTTCAAACTTTTGAACTTTTTCACTTTAAAAACCTATTTTCTCATTGTGTCTACGAGATTAATTTTAAATCTAAAATTTCAAATTATTGTAGGTTCTAGGAAATGTAGAAGAGTGTGATGGGTGATTCAAAACTTTTATTTCTTCCATAATCTATGATCAATCTAAGATCTATACGATGTCTAATCGCCATGATCAATGGAATTGAATAAAATATTGACAACATTAATCAAACCAGAACCATTGAGAGAGGAGCTCAACACATATTGTTTATAATTAATTTAATTAGATAAAGAATTACATCTATGGAATTATTTCTTTATTGATTAATCTGGTGACAGATCTACAGTACACCATCGTTACATTGTAGAAACCAAGAATAGATTTCCTCTAGCAGTGATCCACACCTATTCCAAGAATATATAGATGTCACCAAAGGAATGTTTAGGTGCTATTTCAAAATATCCTTTCACTTGCATTGTCTGTATTGATCACCTCAAGAGTAGTATCCAAATCATTCTCTTTTACCCATTGGAGGATGATTTCTCATCTTTCTTGTGAGGTTTTTTAGAGAAGGGAGCTCTATAGACTTGAGATAATTATAACACCTCAGAATGATAAAGGGTTAAATGACCTAATGATAAGACTCATTTCAACAAGGTTCACCTTATTTTTTGGATGCCTAAATGATTAAAACTCCACACTTAAGCGTGCTTGTCCTGGTGTAGTGATCAGGATGGCTGACATTCTGGGAAGTTTCCTAGGGTGTGTGTGAGTGAGGAAAAAGAACACTGGAAATGACATGTGTTGTCCTATAAGGACTATCATTAGTCAGATGTCCCGTTTTGGAATATGGGTGGGCCCCAGGGTGGGGACCACGTGTTTGCGGGACAACTGGTGGTACCTGGAGGGCCAGGACCCGACGACCATGTTTAAGGATTGGTGTCTGTGCTGTCACTGAGACTCAGTTGTCACATTTGGTATTAGAGATGGTACCCAGCCTTAAGTGTAGTGCACTGCCAGGGTTGAGATGTAGGGCCCACAATTAGGAAGTTGTGCTCTAAAGGGTGGGGGGTGATTGTAACACCCAAAAATGATAAAGGGATAAATAGCCTAATGATAAGACTCATGTCAATAAGGTGCACCTTCCTTTTCCAGAGCCTACCTAATTAGAACTCCACAGTTAAGCATGCTTGGCCTAAAGTAGTGATTTGGATGGGTTACCTTTTGGGATATTTCCCAGGGTATGTGTGAGTGAGGATGAAGCACGCTGGAAAGAACATGTGTTGTCATGTGAGGAATTTCATTATTCATATGACCCGTTCGGGCACATGGGTGGGCCCTAGGGTGTGGACCACATGTTTGTAGGGCAACTGGTTGTACCTGGTAGGCCAGTACCCGACGACCATGTTTAAGGCGGGGTGTATATGCTGTCACTGGGACCTAGTTGTCACAATAATTCTCCAAGATTATTGTGCACAACCAAAATAGGCTAATGAGAAGAATGACATAATTGGGTAATTATATTTCTAGGGTTAAAATAAAATAATTTCATAAGTTCCATCATTATTTATTTAGTCCTATAAAAACCCCATGTCAAATAATAATAGTAATATTATAATTAATCGACATGCATTGAACTTGAAAATTATAATTACATATTATTAATTAAATAATATTCAATATTATCATTTCTCACTGGACCATTAAACTCAGTCTTCCATTCCTCCACAATATTTATCAGGACTTGAATAATGTCTATTTATTTGTTAAATAAATATCACTGCATTATTTTCCAATAAATAAATAAATATTATATTTACTAGTAGAAAATAAATGTTTATATGCAATTAAACATCCAAGAATAATTATTAAATCATGTACAAGAATAATATTTATTCAACCTATTAGATAATAAATAGTAATATACTATTTAAGTAAGATTCTAGATACACTTAGTGTGTGACCCTCTAGGACTCTTTCTTAGTGGAATTAGGTGAAACAACCTAAAGTCCAAGCTCAGCGTCTAGAAACATGCCAAGGCACCCATTGAAAAAAAAAGACAATAATGCAACAACATGTCACCTCATATGGAAGCTTAATTTATAATATAATCCCTTTATCATAATATCTCTAATTTAACAGGTTGCAAGCTAGTTCCATCAACCTATATGCTGGATATCTCATTCTTTGAATTTTTAAAAATAGAACTTTCATATCAATCACCATGGACATAGATTTATTTAGGATATATCATTTCCATCAAAGGGTATGAGATATTAACTACTATTAAAGAATATAAGGGATAAATCCTTTATCACATTATTCATTAATGCAATATTTCTCATGACACACCCAATATTTCCTACCTCACCACGAACATATGTTATCACGGTTTTCTTCAATACATCTAAGTACATGACTCATAATACTCATTAATAATAATATTAATGTATAAAGACCAATACACATGTCTGTAAATATGAACATTTGACGACACATATAAATGTGGATTTCCTACCGGCGAGTATCATTCTCATAATATCCTACTAGATATTATCAATGGTGTAAACCATGAGAAGATGCCTCAAAGTACTATGGGTCTCCACCCATGATAGCCTATATCATTTGTGTCCCTAAAATGATATCATCCAAATATAGAACATGTATTCAATAATAGTTTCATAACACTTCTGGGTTCTAATCAGAGTGGGAAACTGCTATGAACTTTTAGTGCGACAACTACTCTTAAGACATTATCACCTATAATGTTATGTATAAGAAAAATCATGAGGTGATAATTAGTTTATTAATATTAAAAACCATGAATACAAGTTTATCATAATGTAAAAAGAAGTTGGTTCTAGGGAACCAACTCCAACAGACTCCCACTTTTACTATTTCTAAATGCTAACAACCTTCATCCCACTTTCTCTCACATGATACTCATGCTTCTGCTGATATATGCCTTTAGTCAAGGGGTCCACCACGTTCTTTTCCGTGAGAACTCTATTTACTACAACTTTACCCCTATGATAGAAATCCATCTATAGGTGATACTTCTAGAGTATATGTTTTTTATGCTGGTGTGACCTTGGATATTTTGAAAGAGGCACCGCTAAAGTATTATCACAAGATAATCTGATAGGGTATTTACTTTTAGGTACCACATAAATCACCTGGACAATGATCCAAATCTAAATAGATTCATTAGATGCATTAGATGAAAATATATACTAGGACTCTACTATAAAATTAGTGAAAATTGGATTCTTGAACTCTTCCAGCTCCCATATCCTCCATTGAGATAAAAAACATAACCTTATTGCAACTTTAGATCATTTTGATATACCTAAAAAATAGTATCATTATAACCTCTAACGACCAACTTCTAGTCTCCTCTATATACTTGGAACACATTCTTAATTATTCTCGGATACTTAATGATAGCCTTAACAATAGCCCGATTTTGTTCTCTTAGATATGATTGATATCTTCCTACCATGCTCAGTGCATAGGCAACATCAAGTCTAGTACATAACATGGCATACATGATTGATCATATCGCTGAATTTTATGGGATCTTACTCATTTTTTCTTTCTCATATTGTGTTGAAGGACACATTTTATTATAAAGATGAAAACCATGGGACATTGAAACCAATCCCCCCTTGGTCTATTTTATACTAAATCTCTCTAGTATATGGTCAATATATGTACTTTGACTTAGTCTAATAATCATATTAGTTCTATCATGAATGATCTTGATTCGTAGAATATAAGTTGCTTTGACTAATTCCCTCATAGAGAAACACTTGTTTAACAAGAACTTAATAGATTGTAAGACTGGTATGTCATTTTCAATAAGTAATATTTCATCAACATATATGACTTGGATAACGACCACATTCCTATTAAACCACTTATAAACACTTGAATCACATTCATTCTTAATGAAACCAAATTATTTTATGTATTTTTAAAATCAAATGTTCCATGACCTGGGTGCTTGCTTCAATCCATAAATGGATCTCTGCAACTTGAAAATCATTTTGGAATCACATGGAGTCACAAACCCTTCTTACTGTGTCATATATAAATCTTCCTGAAGGTTCCCATTAAGTAATTCAGTTTTGACATCCATCTACCAAATAGCATTATCATGGTAAGATTCTATAGAAATTATGATTCTGATGGATTTAAACATGGAAAATAGTGAAAATGTTTCATCATAGTCCATTCCATTATGATTCTTGAATCCTTTATCCACTAGAATTGATTTATAGGTACTTAATTTACCTTCCATGTCTAGTTTCCTCTTGAATACCCATTTTCACCCAACAAGCATTACATCAACTGAAGCATTGAACAGAACCCAAACTTGGTTATGATACATGGAATCCATTTCAGAATTCATAGCTTATATCCATCTTGTATGTTATGAGCTATCTACTATCTCTTTATAGGATATAGGTTCATCATTTTCAACCAATAACAAGTCACCATCCTTGGTTACCATAAAACCATATCTCTTTGGTTATCTTACATATCTTACACTTTTACGTAGTACTTTTGTTTCAGGAACAACTTATTCCACGGGGACCGATATAATCGGTTCTTATACCAACTCCAATGTATCTTGAGCATCCACTTCATCGAAGTCAATCTTACTCCCATTATCCATTTTGAGGATGTTCCCCCTCTCAATAAAGATGACTTGTCTAGAAACAATCAATTTTTTGTCTAAGGATTTGTATAGGTAGTATCCCATTGTTTCCATGAGATACCCTATAAAGATACACCTCGTGACCTGGGGTGCTAGTTTGTTTCTTGGTAAAGTCTTAATAAACACCCCACAACCCCATGCATGTGTATGTGAAAAAATGGGTTTCTTTCCACTCCATAGCTCGAAGGGAATTCCATTTTCTTCTTTAGTTTCTAATCAGTTTAACGTGTATGCCATAGTTTTTAATGTATATACCCAAAAGAATAATAAAATATCTGCATGACTCATCATTAACCTTACCATGTCCAAAAAGGCATAGTTCCTCATTCTACTAACACAATTCCAATATGGTGTATAAGGTGGAGTTAATTGAGATAAAATCCCAAACTCCCATAGAAGGTCAATGAACTCTTGGTTATAATATTCACCACCTCAATCTGATTAAAGATTCTTTATCTTATTTCCAAGATAAATCTCTACTTCATTCTTGAATTCCTCTAATTTCTCAAAGGACTCGAACTTATACCTCATTAAGTAGATATAGGCATATCTACTCAAGTTATCAGTAAAATTAATGAAGTAATAATATCCACCTCTAGTTTCTATTAGAAATGGACCACAGACATTAGTGTGTACCCCTCCTAGATGTTCTGTAGTCCTTTCACCCTATCCACCAAATAGTGGTTTGATCATTTTTTCTTATAAACAAGAATGACATCTATCAAGTGGTTTTAGATCAGAAGAGTCTAAATAACCACCTTAATAGATATTTCTTAAACACTTCTCATTTACATGACCAAGATAGTGATTCCACAAATAGGTGTTATATGATTTGTTATAAATTTAAAACACTTGGTTTTCATAATTTAATACATAAAGACCATTATTTAAATTCTTCATACCATAAAATATGTTGTCCTTATAAAATAAATAAATGTTATTTACGGACATGAATATAAACCCATCTGTATCTAAACATGAAACAAAAATTATGTTCTTGGTAACTGTATATACATAATAACAAACTCTTAAAACCAAAATCATTTAGATTGGAAATGAAAGGTGGTAGTCACCAATGGCTAGAGTATCCTACCTCGCACCATTGGCAGCTCGCAGATAGACCTCTCCTCTTGTATTCTTCTAGAATCTACTTGATTCATCTATTTTGATACATATGTGAATACCACAAGCAGTATCAAATACCCAACATGTAGGTATTGAAATATTTTACTTGAAAACGAATTCACCTTTAGATTCCCCATGTTTTGGGGTGTAGTTTATCTTCCAGTGGCCTGACATGACACATGAAAAACAAACCGACTCCTTTTTATTTACCTTACTCTAGATCATCATCTTCTCTAATGTACGGTGGTTGGGAGATTTAGAATAATTATAGGTCTTGAGCCCCTTTGCCTTCTTCTTCCTATTCTTATTAACTATAATGACCACAAGTTAGTCACACCCAATGTCCTTTTCCACTTTTCAAATCATGTTCAGAAGTTCCTAAATACTCTTCTCATTATTTATCAAATTATAAATCACAATAAAGATAGAGAAGTTATTGGGAAGTGATGAATGTATGATATCTATACGCAACTAATCCGATAATTTAATCCTTAATATGTACATTCATTCAATATAGCTAATAATATTGATTAAATAATGACCAACTGATGCAGAATCTCCAATATTAGATGTGAATAAATCAATAGGGATCTCATACCTCTCTTGTATCTCATTCTCTTGATACATACCCCTAAGGTGATACATCATGTAATAGGTATCCATATCCTCATGTGGCTTTAAAACATCATTAGACATGTATGATAACATGAAGAAATGAAAATCAGTAGAATCATTCAGATGTTTCTCATATAGAGATAGTTATTTATCACTTACCACATTTCTAAGAATAATTGGTAAAGGTTCTTCCAACACATACAATTTACTTTCATGGTGAAGGATGACCTATAGGTGCCTTTGACACTCCTGGAAATTAGTGCCAGTGAGAAGATTTTCCTCATCATGTATGGATCATAATAATATGTTTAATGACATTTTATTATTATTTCTAAAAAATAAGATAATTATAATTTTTAGTACTTTATATGATAAAATTTAGACAAATAAATAAATATTATATTTATCAGTCTCCCAATATTTTATCGAAGCCCAATATCCTTCACTATTGTATTCAGAATACCGTATTGCTTTGATATTCTAGAGGCAAGGATCTATATTCCCTTCCTCATTACACTAAATTTAGTTGTTTAAGTAACTTGAATGGGTTTAGGTAGGAATTACCAATGCCAATTTCCTTAACTCACATCTACTTGATCTGTTTAGTGGACTCCCCAATCCTAAAATCATTAATTTAGATTTCCTCAACCTTTGCCTCTTAGTTACACGATGTCCTGATTTGAAAGTCAACCCTTTATGTGAACCAAGTTAAGTAAACCGAAAACCTCATGTTATAATTCCCAGATAATTGAAATCTTCCCAACTTTGAATGGTCAAACACTTTGAACTGTGGTTTGATTCCAACTGAAGTAATGGAAGGCTATATCGAATTAATATTTTATTGAGAGATTTTATCTTTTTATGCATAAACCTTCAATTATTATCTTTATAACATGCTTGTTAATACTAAGAGGGATTAAATAAGTGATTAAACATGTATTATATAATATTTATGTATAATCCAATTTATTTTAGTTCTATCTATCATTATTATTAATTCATTAATTAGGTGATCATGAAAAAAATTTGTAATGAAATAACCATGCCACCGACAGAAATAAAATAAATGGTATGGTCATGAGCTTATATTAATGGTTAGTTTATCTAGTGGTTGATAAACTAACAATTGACCTAGGGGAGAAACACCTTGAATCGGTTGAGATTCATGTCTCTTCTTTCCACCTATCCTCCTTTGTATCTCCTTGGATTAGTTTTACCTCGGCTCTAAACTTGAACCACGTCCACTAGCTTGGGATCTCTATCCAGTACAAATGCATTTTAATCACACGTCGGTGAAGAGAGAATGGGGTGTATATAAAAGATACCATGGGAGCACATTCCCTACATAATAATGAGGAGAGAAAGAATGCATGAAAACAATTAAATTTAATAATAAATTAAATGAAACCAATTATATACCAAAAGTTGTGGTCTATCTCATGGTCATCCACATGCATGAAACAAATTATTCATTTAATAAAACTAACGATCAATTATTAATCATTATTTTTTAAGATAAATCACACTCAAATAGATTACTTATTATCATTAATTAATCAATCATTTTATGTTAATTATTATCTCAATTTTCTTGAGATTACCATCCATTATAATTGTAAACAAATTAAATGAATTCATTTAAAAATGACCTTGTACATAAATGTACCATGGAGGAAACACAGTGAATACCCATCCAAATACACCTAATATGTATTATACTCGTATACTATTTTACTCATATGACATATGCCATAAATGACTTATCACATACTTTTATGATGTGTAGTTCATAAATGATTACACAAATTACATAATTTTTCATTCATGTGTTATGATTCAACGCACATAGAGTAAAAACTTATAATACGACTCATACAAGAATATGAACATATGAACATTACATAGATATTAATTAAACTAATATGTATATATATATATTAAAACCTCTTAGATGGAATGTACAATCTTTATAACCACATGTAAGTACATGTCTCAAGGTTATAATGTATAATAAATAAATTTTAAATTTTCATAAATGGTAAAAGTACATAGCATGTAGATCCAATCTATATGATGTATACATATCTCATCATCTATTAGAGGTAAACACCTAGGGAATCAGTGTGTGAAGTGTACCTCAGAAATTTTGGGGTACATGACATGTCCAATGGGCTACACGACGCGTTGACTTTGTGTTACACAGTCACTAATCGAGTAGTCCATGTATGGTATACATGACTCGTCTCTGACCCAAACGGACTACATGTCGTGTACGTGGGATACACAGTGTGTAGTCCAGCTGACTAGGCCCCATTTAATTTGGGTTAACACATTGTGTGCAATAATTGTGTAATTAATGCGGTAATTAACACATAATATCGAATTGATTTATGAATAAATCTTGATGTGTTGAACGTGACTACACACCATGTAACTCTAGTTACACAGTGTGTAGTATTGTGTTGTTTAATCAAAAACCTTGTCACCTCCGAATGAGTTCGTTGATTTTATTTTCATGATAAAATTAATCGTTTCCATTAGATCAGTGAGAAATAATGGAGTAAGAAATAGATATCACAATATAGATTAAGATAATGATTAAAATTGAATTGAAAAACTAAATTACAAAAGCATAAATTACCAAATTTTTTTAAAATAATTATAAAAAATTATATACCCACTCTAATACCACTTGTAGGCTCTAGGCGTAGCAAAAGCATGCGATGGGTGGTGCACAACTTTGCTTATTTCCATAATCAATGATCAATCCAAGATCTATAAGATGTGTAATCGCCGTAATCAAAGGAATTGAATCAAAGATAGAAAATATTTATCACACCAAAACCAGAGAGAGGACATGAACACATATTGGTTATCATTAATTTAATTAGATAAAGAATTACCTCTAAGGAATTATTCCTTCATTGATGAGTCCAATGACAGATCTACAGTGCACCATCATTGTGTTGTAGAAAACAAGTGTAAATTTCGTTTAGTGGTGATCCACAAGTGTTTTTGGAATATCTGGATGTCACTAAAGGATTCTCCAAGTGATAGCATATAAGATCTTTGCACTTTCATTGTCTGACGTGATTACCTCAAGATTCACTTTCAATGTGTTCTCCTTGATCCAATGGAGGAGTATTGCTCGCCGTTCTTAGGAGTTTTCTTTGAGAAGGGAGCTCTCTAGGCTTAAGATAATTCTCATATATTTGCATGCACAACCAAAATAGGCCAATGAAAAAAATGAAATAATTGGGTATTTATATTTTTAGGGTTAAAATAAAATAATTTCACAAGTTTCCTTATTATTTATTTAATCCTAGAAAAACCCCATGTCAAATAACAATAGTAATATTTTTATATCTCGACATGTGCTGAACTTGAAAATTATAATTTAATATTATTTAATTAGATAATATTTAATATTATCAATTCTCACCAGACTATTAAATTTGTTCCTCCATTAATCCTTAATATTTATCGGGCCTTGAATAATGTCTATTTATTTATTAAATAAATATCACTACATTATTCACTAATAAATAAATAAATTTTATATTTACTAAAAAATAAATAAATATTTATATGTGATCAAGAATATATGAATAATTTTTAAACCACATAAGGGAATAATATTAATTCAACATATTAAATAATAAATGATAATATATTATTTAACTGAGATTCTGGATACACTTACTGTGTGACCCTTTAGGACTCTTTTTCAGCAGCATTATGAGAAGTTGCCTAAATTCCAAAGTCAGCATCTAGCAACATGCTAGGGCACCCATAGAGAAATTTAATGCCTCAATGACCTGTCACCTCATAAAAATGCTTACAATTTAATATAATCCCTTTATCACTATATCTATAACCGAGAAGGTTTCATGCTAGTTCCATCAACCTGTATGCTTAATATCTTTTTATTTGACTTTTTGAAAATAGAACTTTCCTATTGATCACAATGTCCATAGATTTATTTAGACAATATCATTTCCATCAAAGAGCCTAATATATTAACATACATTAAAGAATAGAAGGAATAAATACTTTATCACAATATTCATTAATGCAATATTACTCATGATCAACCCAACATATCCTACCTCGCCGGGAACATCTATCATCACAGTTTTCATCAATACATCTAAGTGCATGACTCATAATAATAATTAATAATAATCTTAAATTTTAAGGAATAATAAAAACATACATAGATAGGAACATCCAATGACACATAGAAATGTGGATTTCCTAATAGAGGATCTCATTCTCATATTATACCATTGTATATTACCAAGGTTTTACACCATGATTGAGGTGCCTCAAAATCCTGTGAGTCTCTAACCTTGATAGCTTTTATCATTTGTGTCCCTGAAATGATATCATATAGAAATTTAATATATATTCAAGAATAGTTTCAAATAAATTCCGGGTTCTCATCATCGTGGAGAACTATTATGACCTTTTAGTGTGAGATCCACTCTTAGGACATTATCACATACAATGTTATACAGAAGAACAATCATGATGTGATAAGTAGTTTATTAATATTCAAAACCATGAATTAAAGTTTATCATAAAGTATAAATAAGTTGGTTCTAAGGAACCAACTATAATAATTAGGTGAATTGAATTTGGTAAAATTTATTCTATATTTGGAATTAGAAGGTCAAAATTAGTTTGTAAGTTCATTTTAATTTTTAAACATAAAAAAAGTTTCTATGGTAAAACAATATTTACCACATTATAGGTAAAATAATGAAAAGTGTTAAAGTTAAAAGGTAAAGATATAAAAAAACCTAAAACATACAACATTAAATGGGGTTTTAAGGTATTTATAGGCCCTAAATAGACATTACAACATTAATTATCATCCAAATTCCTAGAAATTAATTTCTCCCCAATTTATTTGGATTTAATCATAAAATAACAATTGTTTAATCACTTAATGCCACCTCTCATGAAGTATAAAAACCATCCCTCACCACCCCATTTGGGCTCAAAAGCGTTAAATCTCGTAAAATAACTTTAAAATCCTATCCTACTCACAATACCCATGAAACAGTGCTTATCATATCACCAAAAGATTAAATCCAAGGTCCTCAAGGGGTGCTCCATAGAGTTGATTTCAAGAGGTAATTTTTTCAAACACCACTCTTATTTTCATTTATTCTTATACTTTATCCTCATAATCCATCAAGGCATGCTAACACCAAAATCATGTCTATAGGGTAGTTTTATGTTTCTAATGTAATATATTATATCCATCCCCTTTATTACCTCCTATTATTATAATAAACAAAACGATTGTCCAGGTTATTTAGATTAATCACCTCCGTGAATAATGTGTTTATTCATTTTCCATTACCACCTTCATGGATAGTTATAAAACTATTATTATGGTTAAATAAGATTTTAATAGGTATATAGTATCATATATCATGTTATGTAACTGATATATATACATAATATCAAATAAAAAGAAACTAGTTCAAGATATTTAGAAAAACTGCCAAAATGAAATAACTATTTATCATTAAAATTTTATCAATTGAATCATACTCATGTTAGAATCCAAAATAATATATAAAAAATTTTATAATCCTAGAAGTTAATTAATTCCAATTTATCCCACTAATGGAGTTTAATTCCACTTTTATAAGAATATCCATATTTATAATCAAGAGAACCGATCATGAAACCATGAAATAAACACACCCAAAACAATGAAAATCATGAAATATTATTAATGAAAGGGTAATAAGATGTTATAAAAAATAATATAATGTATTATTAATATTAATATAGTTATTAAATGAGTTAATAACATTATTTACACTATTATATAGGAGGTTAAAGTACACACCCCTAAAGGCAAGTGTGAGGTAAAGAGATTCTTAACCCAATTTCAATTCCTTGGGCCAAACTTATACTTACATGTTTATGTCGTACTATGATTATGAGTGAAATGAATTTTTAATACCTTATGTTTTATTTCATCTTGTTTTATGTGGATTTAAAGTAAATAAACATAATAGATTAATTTTATTAATGCTGACTTCAATGATATGATATTTTCAAGGGAATTTCTTTTAAAAACCCTCTTTTAAAGTTACTTTTTTGAAAATAATTTTTTTAATATGGAATGAATGGAATTTCCTTATTTCAAGTCACATTAATTTTTTTAACCATCATTTAGTGGTGTAAAAAGTTATATTTAAATAAAATTATTTCTTTGTTCATGGAAGTTTAAACATTAGTGATTTTCAAAATGAGAAAAGGTATTTTCATCAATAATTATTCAATGATATCATTTAATGTATTCTAATATTATTAAAAATACTTTATTGTATCTCATGATTTAAGGAATTTTATCTCTTATGATACCATATACTATATGATTTTAAATAGTTATTGATTAGTTTGATTGCATATGTACCATTTTGATATCATTCCCCATATTACCTTGGATGGTTTGTGATTATGTCTACTTAATGAAAGTTATTTACATTTTATAAGATATTAAATACAAATGTATATTTTTATTATGTTGCACTACTTTCATATAAGTAATTTCTTAAATTTTTTATGTAAATGGTGAATCCCACTATAACCCCTCGATGCATCGGGAGGTCTCCTGAGAAAAACTAATTTGGGTATTGGCTTATTTCTTACTCGTTTATGTATGGTGTCCGAGTCAAAGCCTTAATAGTTACTTAGAGATGTTTGAAATTATTAATTCACTAATTATAAGATTAGTTTTTTATTTCCATGTTATTATTTTAATAGTAGAATATCCAAGGCTAAATTTTCTAACTCATGTGATTATTAATGAAGTACTAGTTAATAATATGTTATTCCAACAATATTATGTTCAAGGTATTGATAAAATGAAATATGTCTTAGTTATTTACCTTTAAATAATTACTATTTTTATTTGTTAATGCTTCTTCTATAATTTACCATTACTGAGCATTTGATCTCACTCCTTTATTATGTTTTATTTTTCCCCAGGATGTCAAGAGGTTTGTTATGATTGATATGTAAGGATAAGATAAAGGAACAATGGTGTTCTAAAATGAATTTATATTTTGTATTTTATGTTTTCAATTATAATGAAATATCATAGTATGTGTATAGTTTTCCAAAACTACTGAAATATTTAGTACTTTGGGATATGATTCCTTGTATCTTATGATAATGTAATAAAGTAACCACCGACTCTAGGATACTAGGGATAAGGGAGTTACTATTATTATATTAGATCATATATTTTAATATCATATATTATCATAATATTCATTTATATGGGGTATATTTAATTTTTTAATAATTTAAATAGTAATTTGTGACAGAGAAATACTTTTTAAAATTAATAAATATTAATTTTTTATCCTCTAAAAGTAAGAATTTTTAATTGATTATTATCTTTTTACTATAGGTTTTATTCATATTATATTTTATTAATAATGTTCGTGTAATATTTCATGGATCATTTTAGATTTATTTTTCATATTGAAGAATATATTAACATAATATTTATTTAAGGAAAGTACATAGTGAAATTTCAAGTTATTAGAGGAATAGTGAATAAGGAAAGGGAATAATGAAAAGAAGAGAGAATGAATTTTTCATACGAATTATGGATGATCAAAAGGGTTAAATAAATGAGTAGGTAAAATAATCAGGTTCTAAATAAGTTAAGTAAATTCAACATATTTATGTGATAAGAATTTGAGATCCAAATTAATGTTGAGCGATAGCATATGGTATATTCAGATATCAATGTTTGTTGTGTATTAAGTGTTTTGGATTTAATTTACGGAAATTAGTGGTAGAAATAATTTCAGATTGAATTTATCATATGTTTAAATTATTGTTTAAATTTAGACTAAATAGTTTGTGAAGAAAATTTTAATACTAGTAGTTCTAGTATAAATAATGCTTCATTCCTACTAGAAGGTAGAAGAGGATTTTCAGGAGATAACCTAACCACATGTTTACTAATTTGGTAATCAAAGATATTGAGAATAAAACTTTATTGGGTAAAGTTTAATAATATTCCCCATTATAAAAGTTATGAGAATAGTTAAAATTTATGAATCAGGATAATTACCTGACATATTAAGGAGTGGGTTTTCCACATTGGGGATAAACATTGTTAAAATACATGTGTGTTGTTTTTATTACATTATCTGAATTATATGTGATAGTAAGTGTTGAGTGCCCATATTTATGATCCTTACATCATTACTATGATATAGGTTTGAACAATATAAAGGGGGTAAAAAGTTTAAGTTGAAATTATATTGTAAGAAGAGGTAAACCCTGAGTCACCCCCTCCCCTCTCAATGTGACAAGATGATCCCTTTGGAATGTCAAGTGATATCAGAGTGTAGGTTCCCTATGATTGGATCTATACATTTATTTATATTAATTTGAGTTTATATATATGAATTTAATTTGATTGGATGTTAAATAAATAAATTTTCTAAATTATAATGAATTTATAGAGATGCCTCATATAGAAGATTAGAAATTTGGGATATCATTAAAGATAATATAAGATACACCTATTAGTATAAATATTGATGTGTCCATCGAAACAGTGAAAAAATGACATAAAATGAAGGTTTATAAGTAAAAAGTTTAACCTCTCAATCTCAGTGGAAGGTGGATCCTCCATTATTAGAAGCAAATAAGGGTAGAAGTGTCTCTAGTAAATCAATTTGAAATAATATTTAGATGAACCATGTTCAAGCTGTGATGAGTATGAGATGATTGAAAATAATGATTTTTTTTACATTGAAATCAAGTAACACATGAATAATGTCCCTACTGAGGTTACTAGATATATATACTTACATATATACAGGTCCTACAAGATGGAAAAATACTACTGGAGTTAATAGCCAATAAGATGGAGGATGTGTTGTCCCAAAAGTTCCATCAATGTATAACTCTCATAAAAATCATGGAAATAATGAAAAAATATTCATCACCGTGAAATAATTTTTTCCCTTACTTGAAGAGGAACTGAATAGTAATTTCTGGTAAAATTTTTTATTGAATAATGTTTTTTATGAATTAATTAATGGTTTTGAAGTTATAATATATTTCAAGAACTATCATTTGGACATTAAAGAAAAAATAAAAAAATATCTTTTAAAATATATATTAGAATAAAGTAAGTTTCATGTTTATTAGGCTCAAAAAATGAAATATGAATGTGAAGAGAAAGTAAAATTTATTAACTATAAAAAATACATTAAACTTCAAGTGTCTTCAATTGTAGATAAAATTTAAAAAATTCAAAGATACTCATGTTGAATCTTTGAATTAATTTGAGATAAGATTCCATTAAAAATTAATAAAGTATTACTTCATAGAAGACTCATTCTGGTGGTAGAAGAAGAATGAAGATACATATTATTCAAGTCTAAAGAAGAAAGATACCACTCATTATTAAAAATTAGTTTAAATAATTTTGAATTAATTTAATTATTCATGTTGCAATTTTAACTTTGGAGAAATATGGGTGAAAAAATATATTTATAATCACCCCAATTTCATAAAGGTGGAAGAAATAAAAAAATGATGTTTTTTCCAATAATGTATCCAATAGAGAAAAATATCCTCTAAGAAAAATAATAAAACACCCACCCATCAAATTTTAACATAATATATTATGAAAATATTTTTTGGCTACTAATGGTGTCATGGAAAGTTCAAATATAGGGAATATTGATTATTATAATAAAATAAAAATATATAAAAGAAAAATAAGTATTAAATAAAGAGGGTGAAAAATATAATTTAGATGAAAATAATCCAACTTCATCCAAAGTTCATAAGAGAAAGAAAATATATTAGAATTAATAAATTTAAATATATCAAAAAGATATATCAATTTTATGGAAGAAATTTATCATGGTGGTGATATATTATGGTTTTGAAACATAAATCATAGACCTATTCTATAAAATGGAAGGAAGCCAAAGAAGTAGAAAAAATATGGCAAGTTATCCTTTTCGGTAAAAAAATTAAAAATTTACTAGGATGAAGGCATCAAATAAGAAATAAATGAAAGATGTAATTCCAATGAAAATATGTTTATTTTATACAAGTAATAGAAACATTATGGATGGTTGTAAGAATTCTAGTAATGTGAATGATAATTGAATCATTATAGAAAAATAAATGGAATTAATCCATGAAGTAAACTAGTGGATGGTTCTACTGAAAGACAAATCCATTGTATAAATAGAATTCCATCAGATATTACAAAAAATTAAAACTTACATGAAGTTGATAAACTATGTGGGGGATGTCGTAAGTTTATAAAAATTCATGGAAAATGCATGAAAATATTACCAAGTTAGGAGAAGTTAAAAAAGGCTACTTACATTGAAAATAAAATGCTCCACAAAAGCTGTTATGAAGAAGAAACCAAATCCATAGAAGAATATTAAAAATATTTTGATGGTTTGTATGAAAGTATGGTTAGAATAGTAATTTAAAATAAATAAAAAGGATGAAAATTAAAATAAGGGTGAAAGTTCCATGTTATCATAATTTAAGAATAAATCCTCACAAAAAGTGAAAATTTTAGGTAATAAAAAAAGTCCATGATTACTAAGAAGAATTGTAATCAGAAAATAAATTGTGAAATATTGAAGTAAAATAGATCTAAATTGAAGGGAGTTTCTAAATTTAAAATCACTTCTCAATACCATTTCTCTAACTAAGTGAAAATCCAAGAACAAACTTATTCCCTCATATCTCATAAAGAGTTTATATTTAGAAGGAAATTATAAGGTGATACAATTTAGGGGGAGATATAAAATGAAAATTGAAATAATCCATTTATGAGAAGTGAATATAATGATAGTGAATCTAGAAATTTGATAAATTAATATATAGAATATAAATTATAGAAAAATAATAGACTGAGACATTTAATGGAGAAAATATAGTGTATTGAGGAAATTATGTACCAAAACGAAAAACCACCTTATGATGATGAGGTTTTGGATAAAAAAATATGAGGATTATTTCTTGTTTCTTCTTTAAAGTATATATAAATATTATTCTATTCTTGTAAGGTATATAATTTTTGTTTTAAAGGGGAATATATTTTATCATTCAATTATAAAGTGAAAATAACTTTGTAAATATAGAGTAACATACTATTTGGATTTAATGTTTTTTATCGATTTTCTGATATGGTTACCTAAGATTCTTTGAAAATATGTTAAACTAGCCCAATAATCTAGATATGGTATCAATTTCTGAATTTATCCTGGTTAGAATTTTAGTTCAAGTTAATCATTATTGTTTTATACACCATTCATGGTTCACATACTCTTAAAGTTAGTTGATTTTGACACATTTATATAATAGAAAGTGATGCTATCATTCTCTTAAGGAGTTCAAAATTCAGTTGTGATGCAATGATAGTTGATGGGAGAAGATGAAAGGTAATTAATAGAATCTCGCCAAAATTAAAGTTTAAACATTTATTATTTTTAAGGGGGAGAATAAATCATTACATTAAGAGAAATTGGTATTGAAAAAAATAAAAAGGGGGATATTAAAGAGAATATAAGATGTTGAAAATGATGTATAGTATTTTTTATCAATATTAATTATTAATAAAATTAAATGATATTTAGAGAAGAGGAATTTAATGATTACTATGGGTATTCCCAATGTGAATTCATCAAAAGTTTATACTTAGGAAGGCATAAAAATTGGAATCCAGAACACAGTAGATACATGTTCTACTATTAGAAGATGAAACTGAAGATATTATAGATGAATTATCTATAATATGTAATGGAATGGTAATAAAAGTAAATCAGAAGACTATAAAAGTTTAATTAATGCTTTAAGATCACCAAAAGAAGATTTTACATCTGATAATTAATGAGGTGATATTTTTTGGGATGTTATGAAAAATACTAATAGTCAATGAAACGTTGTCTATAATAGTTTCTAAGTTTGTAGCGACTGAAGAGATAGACAAGGGGAGATTTAATATATGAGTTTAATAGAGTTAACTAGATATGGTTGGAATGACTAGAAGTTGAAGCAATGAAAAAAAAAGATAAGTTTCCCAGACTAACACACCACAAATGAGCATATAGAAGATATTATTATTATTGGATTTGGAACTAAATTAAATAAAAAATTTGAGGTAATGGAATATACACCATTAGAAGATACTATATATACTACCAAGGATTCTACCCTAATGGAAAATACATCAAAATTAAATTATGGAAAAAATACTAGAAGCTAAGGTTTTTGGATGGTAGATGTAAAAAAGGTGAAGTGGTTAGATAATTAACAAAAATCATATATATGTCACCTTTAGTTTGTAAAGTTAACCCTAAGTATCATAGGATATATCTAACACTATGAAGAGAGTACTGTAATTAAAATTAGTAAACGCACAAAGATTTCCAAAATTCATGTTACATCTATAGAAGGAGAACCACTAGAAATGTGATGAAGATTATGAGATGGAATATATATGGAGGATAAAGCTGATAAGTATGTTGATATTGTAAAGATAACTAAAAAGTATTTATGTAAATTTATAAATTCATGCTATGTTCATTCAGTGGGAGAAAATCACATTGGTAGAAGACCAAATATGATATAACCTAATTTTTGTGAATGTCAATACAATCAGAAAATATAAGAATACAAGATCATTCTAAAGACTCTAAAAGAATCCGACAAGATGTAAAATCAATCTATGAATACACTAGAACTTATACCAATGATAAAATCGGAATAAGTAAATGCTCCAGAAGTTGAGGTAGTTGAACATGCTATTTAATTAGGTTGATGATAAGGTCAAAGTATCAGAATGATTTATAATTAGTCCAAGTACTGATGAGATTCAAAAGATTAAAGATTGTCTTAGAGTGATATTAAAGCAATAATAATTAGAATTAGTTATCAAAGATGATGATCTTTGGTGTTGAAAAACCAAAGGTTAAAAATAAAGTAAGCAATTAAGAGAAAAATAATTTTCTTCTAAATTTTGACCGATCAGATGGTAAATTAGATAAAATGTTGAAATGACGAGTTTATTAGAATAATAATCCATAATACAATGTGTTAACTAAGTGTTAGTTGAATATAATTAGTTCACTAGAATCATAGATTTCAATTTAGTGTTTATTCAATGATTAAATGACTATAAATATTTGAGAGTAGAGTAGAAGCATAGCTAGAACAAGATAAATAGAAGAATGAAGTTCAAGTTATAATTGTTAAAGTATATCAACGTTAGGTGTCTATAATAAGTCTAATTAATTTATATAAAAATTATTCATTCAAAATCATTTTGATTATGGTATGATGGATATTCAAATTGAGAAATTCACAAAGGAAATTTAGTGATTCAAGTTTAAATTTATGGAAGACAATAGAATATATTTCATTGAAAGTTTTGAAGTATTTGATGAAGTAAATATCAAATATCATTAACATGACCAAGGATGTTGGATAAAAATGGAAATGTATAGAAGGGTATTGATTCAAAGACAAACAATTACTAAAACATTATAAAATTAATGAGCCTATAATAGTGTCAGGTTCATTCATAGTAATTGTGAGTTGATTCCTATAAAGTAATAAAGAGTAAGAAAAGGGATACTAAAAATAAGAGATGAAAAATATGATTTAGACTTATTAGAATATCAAAAGGGTAAAATAAGTGAGAAGGCCCAAATATTAGGTTTCAAAGAAACTGATTAAGTTCACCCGATTCTTGTGAATGTAAGTTGAGATTAATAATGACGTCAAGAATCAAACTACAATATATTAAAATGTCAATGTTCATAGAATATTTAGTGCTCCCGATTTATTTTACAAGATACAAGTAAATTCCAAAATTGATGTTTAATTTTTTGGATGTTCACTTACAAGTCTATGTTCGGTCCACAAAGTTCATAAAACATATTTGAAGACTAGGGTTCCATTATAAAAACACTAAATTAATACTAGGAGATAGACTATTATTTTTGGGAGATAACTTGACCACATTTATTATATGATAGTAAGTATGATTTAGAATAATAATTTATCTCTTAGGGAAAGGATAATAACTTTACCCATTGTAACACTTATGAGAATAATAAAATTATATAACTTTGGAAATCAACCCTACATTATATGCAGTATATTTCCCACACTAGGCAAAAACCTTATAAAAATAAATGCCAAAAGTTTCATTTACATTAAATATATTGTATGTGGGAGTAATTATTGAGGGAATATAATCAAGATCCATGAATCTTAATTGAGATAGAGGTATGAAAAAATTAACGGGGAAACAACTTTTATGTTGAAGTTATTGGGTAAGAAGGGATCAAACATGATTCACCCCTATCAATGTTATTACATGATCTCCTACAACTCTTATGATGTATCTTACAAGAATAAGGTATGTGGTTTCTAATATATCTCCAAGGTATGATTTTTTTCTATGTGTGTATAATATGTGGTCACACATGCCTAACATGTAATTGAGATAAAATATTAATTAAATGATAAATGCTTCTATTTCATGTGGGAATCAAACCATTTGGTCATTGAGTGGTCTAATAATAAATATAGAGCCTAAATATTAGGATTTTAAGTGAGGTATGTCATGAACTAATGAGATGTAAAATGATGTAAGCAACCCAAGGCATCACCTAGGTGAATTTGTGACATAATAGGCTGAATGTTGATTCTATACAATGGTTACTAGGATTATGATGTATGTTAAGTGTGGGATAGAAAGGCGGTATCCATTGGTTATTTTGGGATATAACCATAGTTTTATAAGTGAAAACATAAATAAAATAATATTAATGTTCTGATGATAATAATATTTATATCATGCAAGATTCTAAATTGTTCACTATTTATAATTTGGTTATATTAAATAATATAATATGATTAATATCTTATATTGAATCATGTAAACTGACTATATATTTATATTGTTGCTATGGGTTTAGTGTTTATCCACCCAGTTATATAATATGGTTTCAATGGGGGGATATATCCCCTAGTAGATGTTATATTATAGATGGTTTTAGTGTATGGAATTTTTATTTTGGGTGATGAAATATTAGAGATTATTTTAGGGTGGAGTGCTCTTACCCCTAGGTGATTAGATGTTGGAGATAATTATTTGGTTGGATGTTATTCCCTTATGGGTGATGAGATTCTATATATTACTCTATGGAGGGGTTCTATTCAACCCTAGGTGATGCTATATGAGAGTGGGTTTTAGGGTGGTGCACTATTCCCCTTGGGCGATGAGATAAATGATATCACTCTATAGTGGGGTGGTAATCCCCCCCTAATTGGTTATGTATCATGGTAAAATACATATGAAGCTGGTCAAAGTATATTAATTTTTTGGAATCATCATGGAACCCGAGGATTGACTGTTTTTCATTTTTTTATTCTTTTAGTTATTTATTTTGGAACATCATCATATACATTTTTCAAACAAGATATATTTAGGGAAACTCTTGGCAGTGTCCTACTAAGTTGTAATGACACCCTGCTTGGTTCGTTGTGGGTAATCAAGTATACTTCATGGTTATATGTAGGGACAAGGGAAAATGACCTATACTTTTTGGTTGATCTAGTAATCTGGGATGAATTTTTGGGGATGGGACTCATTCAAGACACAAGACTAGTCTTGTCCAAGTTATTTTTTTTATTTTTGATTATTTTGGACATTTAATACATGATACTATTATAGAGGATCCATAGTATGTATTTGTTTTTTTATGACTTATAAAGTTGTTAATATTGGTATAACATTTTTTGATATATTTATTTATTAGAATTTGGCTATGATAGGTTGTTTTTTCCACACCATCTGGATGGTCTTTGTTGATGATTCTTATTTTTTATTTATAGTTCCTTAATCCAAGGGGTATATACTCCACATGATATTATTATAATATCAATACAAGTCAAAAAACATTAGTGTATAGGGAGGTATCCCTAATGTTTGTAGGGACCCGATAAGGTCACATAAAAGGTGAAATAATTCTGGGATATTACACATATAATTTATACCTATCTAAGGAAAAACACCCCATTATAAACACAACCATGGTGTTAGAGTTTTTTTTATTAGGATATATAAATATTTTCACTTATAGAATAAATTTATATTTATTAATAAGAATTAGTTATTCCAAAAAATTAAATTTGATTAGAAAATTATCAAAATCTAACTCAAGGGTAATCACTATGTTAAATGAAAAGCAGAACAAGAAGAAATATTTTATGAGTTTGTTTACATTAGTGAAAAAACCAATTTGGGATTCCTAGGGATGAGAGACCTCAAAATTCAAAATCGATCTAAGTATCATTTGATAGTAAATCTGGTCCATTTCATATATTTAGACAACTACATTAAAAAATTTAAAATAAATAAATTTATTTCTTAAAATAAAATAATAAATATAACTAAATTTAATTCATAATAATAATAATAAGTAGTTAGATTTTATGATAAATTAAATAACACAATTTTTTTTTATCATTTTGGCTTTCTAATAGGTATTTTTGCTTATATATTTCTTATATTATATATGTATTATCATTTACCTTGATATATGACTAGTTTATTTGATTAAACTCTAAATTTTATAATTATTTTTCAAATATTTTAGTTATTTATTATTTTTTAAATGCATACATGGATAAGAGTTTGATTGATCTTTCAAATATTTTTTCTATTTTTTTAGGCGACCAAGAACTTTATTTATTTCAGAATTGGATTTGAATGTTATTTTATTAGTTTTCTATATAGAAAATGTATAAAAAGTTATCTCTTTACATGATATTTCAATAGGGTTTGTTTAGAAAACTATTGATGGAAAAATTATAAAAATTGGACACATTATGGGAGATATTATGTCTCCTTACATCAATAAAAAAGTATTCATATGGATGTTTATCCAATAATATATGATGAAGTGAATGTAATTTATAATGAAATATTATGCTAGTTATCTTATAACGAGTATACCATTTAAAATTATGTAGTTGTAGGGATTAATCATTATTCTAATATAGATGGATAAATGTGACACACGATAAAAAAACCAAAGGTAATACAATATCTCTAAACTTTATAATATATTTACTATTTAAAATATATTCTATATATTTCAGCGCATGCAACACCGAGTTAGATTTTAATGCATGTGACACTAAGTTAGTATACATCATACAAACAACGAACTTCCTCTATAAATTGTGTTACACACAAAATATACCTTCTTTGATGGCTTGTTCTATGTGCAATTTCGAGTCTTACTGAGAAACAATCTATAATTAAAAAACTATTATTTAATATAATAAGATATAAACTGGCCGTTAAGAATAATATTAAATAAATTATGAAAATATATGGTTTAGAAAACTAAATCATTGGTTACAAATAAATTTTAAATGAATATAAGAACAAATCAAATATTAAAAGGATATTTTTATAGAGAACCATTTTTAAGCTCACAAAAGATGTTTTAACATAATAAATTAAATTAATTACATTTACTAAGTGATATTAATGTAATAAATATGTTACATAATAATTAAATTATTTTTTATATTCATCCGATATATTTTGTAAGCATAAGATAAGAGCAAACCTAATATTTCACATAAAAAATCTATATTTTTATTAAGGCATTTTACCACATTTTAATGGCAAAGCTATTTTAAATATTAATTTTGACACTTTTATGAAACAAATTATATAAATTAAACTTTATTTTTTAAATCACAATTTTAATATTCGATTAGTATGAATTTTCTATATTTTTCTGAGAAACATCATTTTTAAGTGAATAGTGAAAAATAATGCATTTTAGCTAAAAATGGTCTCATCGTTTAAATAATTATTAATTTTAAATTATATTATAAATTTGTTTTAAAGTCACCTTGGATTAATTATAAATATATTAATTCATTTTTTCCATTACAGTCAATTTACCTTTTTTAAATTGAATATAAAAACATAACAGTCTTTAGAACATTTTCTACTAAAACTAGTTAATCTATGTTTATGCGAGATTAGCATTAATCCAAATTTTACCACCTCTATGATTTGAATTTTGAAAATATGACATAAACCATTGTAATAAATAAAATATATATTTTTCTAATAAGATAAAATTATTTTTTTTACAAAAATGATTAATGAAAGTGATTAAAATTAATTACAGTAGTTAAGGTGTAATTAAGCTTAAAAATGGACTAAAACCCTATGTTTAAGGGCCCAAATGACCAATACACTAGTCCAAAACCCATTGGATGGACATTTTTCGGCCATTAACATTCCAATAATGAGTTTGGGTGGTATGGTATGACTTTTATTAGGTAAGAACATGTGAAAACCTAACTTATTTTCAAGAATACCAAGTGAGTCCTTTTCCTTCCCTATAAAAGGCCACCGCCTCTACCCAATCCTCACACATATCCAACCTATTATGTTCATACAATATTGGAAAAAATGGTATAAAAAAATCTCTCCCCTATACCTAGAATCCTCCCTTTTGGAATAATAAATTCCATGGATGCCTTTTGACTAAACCAAAATAGGTTACCCGATTAAAAGGTAATGTCTCTTCTCAATATCTCTAGTTTCATTTCCATTATGAAACCCCTAAAATCTCATTATTATAATATTGTGTAACAAAACAATTATCCTAAATATACTATTATTTTGTTATTCTGAGATTTGGACCTACACTTACACACACCACCGTCTAATGGGTAATGAAAAAAATGTTTCTAAGTACGACAAACTATTGTCTCCCGAAATGATGAATGTTCAAATTTTCCATACCGCCTCTCATGGTGGCCATTTTGATAAAACAATATATTTATATATGAAATATATGTTATTTATAATGTTTTAAACTTCTGTATTTTTTATTTATAACATAAATTTATGCTTTCCAAGTTGTGTAAACATGATAATCTTGTTTGAGAAAGTGTGGACTACCGCACCCTCAAAGTGATGTGATTCTTTCGCATGATACATGTAATGTATAAATGATTGTTATAATTAAAAATATGAGACATAAACAACATATATATGATATTAATTACCTATTTAACTTTTTGGATATATATATATATGTATATCATTTTCTTTATTACCCCTTCACACACTTTAAAAGAGATAACATCGTTCGTGGATGTGTGGACTACCGCCCCCTCGACATGATGTGATTCCTTTTACAACACATAATTATATATATAAGTATATATAAATAAATAATAACATATTAGTTATATAATTATTATTATGGAAATATTTTATTTACTTACCTTCTGTCTACAATAGTCATTTTAAAATGGGAATGTCACTCATGCATACGTACGACCTACCATATCTATGATTGTAACATATTATTATTTTCATAACCATATATAATGATTGATTTTAAAAGTATAATTTATATAAAAATATGACAATTATTTTATGTTTATAATTTTGGAGATGTTATATAATGACCCCTTTTACCATAGTTTACCAACAACAGTTGTTTTGACACAAAAACATAATTCGGTAAAAAACACCCTATATAAAATTAACTGTTTAAGTAATTGCAAACAACATGGTAATAAGTGAAATACAAGTAATTATAAATAGTAGAATGTTTCTAAAGAAAGTATAAAATTAACATAATTTTATTATACTATAATTTAAAGTACATTCACTTGAAATGAAATAAAAGGTAATGTATTCTTGTCTCTTTTTTATTTCATGAGGCATACTTAATTGTTGCGAACCTAATTTATAATATATAGCATGATTCCTGACATATAGATATATTATATAATGAATTAATTTTCCTTCATGGTATTTAATACTTTAATTTAATATTTTTCTTTCATGAGGTTTATGATTTCAAAATGTTTCAAAGTAGTATGGGGCAATTTGGAATGTTTAAAGATTATTATCCTCAAGACTAACCGTAAGGATCATTCCATGGAATTTCTATTAGAGGAAATTATATACTCATTTTCCATCAAAAACATTTTTTATTATCGGGTTATTCATGACCATTTCAAGTATTTGTACCATGTTTCCACTCTTTTTAACTCAATGTGTTTTAAATACAACCCAACTTCACTTCTATCTTCAGTTGGAGAACCTGTTTGCTTCTAAAAACCATGTTTTATAAAAATGTTTTCAAAACTAAATTTAAAATTATTTGGTAAATACACCTTTACCATTTTGTATTTTACCAATCTGTTATAATAACTTTCTTGTCTCTTTCCAAACGAGGCATTTTCTAACATTTTTATATACAAACAGAATATTCTTTTTACCTCATACGACATGTACAGATTTATCCGTAATTATTTATTTGAAGCCCACTTATCAATTTGAAAAGGTTTTTGAAAAGAAAAGCATATTTTTCTTAAGAATATTTTGAAAATTTAATATTTTATTTCATCAACAGCTACAACCCTCTATTTTACTCCACTTGGGATTTTTTTTATTTTTTCCATCCTTATTCTTCCCCTAGATGGTTTATGATTTATTGGGAAAAGGATAGTATTCATATTCACTTTCTTGATTTATTTTTTAGTCCCCTTGAAATATTTAATATCCTATGAACATTGAAAATCGAATTTCCCCTAAATTATCCATTTCATTTATCGTGGATATTACTATTGCCTAAACTATATGCCATTTTACATACGACATATACTTTTACATTTATTTGATTATTTGGAGAAATATTTATAAATCTGTATTTATTATTCAATATAGATATTTGATAATTCACATTATTTATTTGATATATGATGATTGCTTTGGAAACATAATACACAGGTTGGTGATCATTTAAGAAAATCCCTATAAGTTGGGACTAGTGAATGAGAGCCCCTATATGCATCGATAGTCTCATGGGATGAATTAGTTATGAAAATTGGAATGGTTAAACTATCTTTTGATGGTAAAGGTATATTATACCTAGGAAACATGAAATCCAAGAAATAAGCATTTCATTTATTGGGAATTTAGTTATTATTTATCCATGAGTTTTTTCGTCGATATATCTATGGATAAATTTCATTTTTAGTTATTTGGATAGAATGTGTTACATTTTCTTATCTTTATATATTTGTTTTTCCTTACCTAGTTTTATTAATGGAATGTGTTTATAGTTTTTACATTACTATATTTTTTATTCACCTCCATTCAGTTTATTGATTACATGGCATGTGTGTTTAGTTATTTACCTTTCCATATTTAATATTCTAATTGATTCATTATTGATTCCGCTTTATTTTTCCCTTACTGATCATTTGAGCTCACCCTTATTATATTTCTTTCATCAGGTTTCCAAGAATTTTACTATGAAAGATATGAAAGGATTTACTTGATGGATTAGAGTTATCCTTAGAGTTATTTATTTAGAAAGAATTTTATAATTAATGTATTAATTTTTAATACAATACTCATTTATATATCTAGTTTACCAAGACTACGAAATTGATTGGTCCTTTGATAATTTATTCCTTGTAATCTTTCCAATGTATTTAGTAGTACACACTGGCTTTGGGCTATCTAGGGCTGATTCTCTACAAGAAGCATTAATGTTCTTTAAAATTCTTGATGATTTATATACTAGATTATATCATAGATACACTAGATAAATTAAATTATCTCTTAACATAGTTATTTTATACTTGATTACTTTTAATTAGTGGAAATAAACAATGTTTGATATGTTATTTGTGTTAGTATATAATGCACACCCGACTGGAGTGAGGATTTCAAATTTTTATTACTAGGATAAAAATATTTCATATAACGCAGGCTTAACATATGAGATCACTGATGTTTACCCCAAACAATGCCTGTTATTTTGAAAATATAATCCAAATATCAATAAATTTATAATCTATAACTAAACTATATGGAAGGGATGAAAGGAAAATTGAAGTCCTTATATTATTATTTCCAGGTTTTGATCCACAGGTAGAAGATCACAAGGAAATAGATGTGTTACATTACACTAAAACCAAGATTGAATAGAATGTTCTTGTCATTTAAAATCCTTAAATTGATGAAATGAAATAGAGATAAAAATTCATAAATTGATAAATTAACTACCGCAATTAAATCATTGGAATGGAAACAATCAGATCAGGGATACTACAAAATTTCCAATAATAATTATAATGATTGAATATGTATGATTTTAAATTATTAAAAATCATTCTGGTCTATATTTTGTGTAACCCTTATTATATTATGAAATCCTGTGTTTTTAATATACATAAATTTCATTATGTAGTACAATATGTTATAATACAGAGTGTGATTTGAGGTCTAGTTTCATATAAATTAGAAACATAATACATGAAAACATAAAATTTATTCTATTCCACTAGAATATATTATCCATAGATTTATCCTAGGTTACTTTTACTATGACTCATATCCAAGGGAATAAATCAAAAGAAAGCAGTGAGCATAAATCCCATTAAGGGAATAAATATAGGAAATGTTTAGTGTGTAGTCAAGATGCATAATAATAGGGAATGGTCATTTTAATATGAGGCATATCATAATAGAATGATTATTAAGAATAATACTGAAATTTGTATATGATATAAAAATCATACATTCATAAGTATATCACAAAGTTTTATCAACATAGTGTCATAAAACATAATTACCAAGGTAATTAAACATGGTTTCACAAAACATATCATCTATAGAGATTATGTATTAAACTAATGAATTAGAGTTGTATCAAAGTTTACCTTCATATTTCTAAATATTTATGTACCTAAAAGGTTATAAAAAAATATTTCATTAATAACCTCTGAGAAATAATGAACGAGTACCAGGTAAAAGAATTTAAATTTGTAATTACTTAAATACCTGAGAATTACATCATTTTTGAACCATGAAAGTGGATTACCAGTTTAATATTTGGAATGAACCATTCAATGAATCATGGATATATCTAGGTGAATACCCAAGAGTAAAGAAATTGGTTGGGTATTCACAATATAAGTATGTTGTATGGATATGAAAGAAAAATAAAGGAAATATTTTGGCAGCATAACATGTATGAAAAAATAATTTTTGAATAAGATTATTGAGTGTTCAAGAAAATATAATATTAATAGAAAATAATTTAGATATTAATAGATAAATTTAAATATTTTAATCATAATAATATGAAAATACATTACTAAAAATAATTTATTTGAAAATAATAGAGGATAGAGGAAGACAATCCACTTACTTTGAATAAATGCTTCCTATAACTTGAGGATGGAACCGTAAGACCTTAAGGATGCCATGGGGGGACTATGTAGGAATAAAAATGATTATAACTTCATGGAAAAAGGATTTGGAGTATAGAGTAATGGTGGTATTGGAGGGTATTTATAGAAAATATATGGAATTGTTCAATAATTTCTAAATATATGTCTTAGAATTATAGGTTATAGAAAAGGAAAAACCATTAGCGTACCCATGGTTTTATACATTTAAGTCATTTTTTAAAATATTTTAATGAATTATAATTAAAATCTATTTTTTAATATTAATTTTTCCTTGTAAATTTTAATTTTCTACAAAATATATTTTTAAGAATCTTAATTTCCATTTCAAAATTTGGAAATTCATTTATAGGTTTGGAAAATGATTTAAATCCATTAAAATAAAAAATATTAATGAAAGAATATTTTATTGGTTAATAAAAGCATTAAATTAATTATCACATCACTTTTATGTATTTATGTTCTCGCAATACTTAATGTATTTTATATTTTACCCAAAAAACCAAATATCTTAGAAAATTATGAAAAAATATCCATCAGATAATTTCGATGTGCTAGTTTCAAAAATATTACCCATTTTATTAAGAAAATTTTATAAATATGAAAAATTTATTTTTTATGTATAAAATCATTATTTATTTAAAGAACCAATTTTTATTATATAATAAATTTTCTATCCATTAGAAAAAAAATATAATTTTATAAAAATATTTTATAATATTTTTTTTTGTTTTTGACCTTTTATAAACTTTATTCTTTATATGTATTTTTGTATGAATTAAATATCTATAAATTCTATAAAAACGAAATCATGGTCTCTTTTTATCAAAATCTATTTTATATGATTCTCTAACAATTTGAATTTTATATAATGGTTTAACACTAAATAAGAATGTGGAATTGATAAAAATATTAAATAATTTCTAAAAAAATTACACAATACTACTACTAGGTCCTAAATACATAACCCATTACTAAAGCACCATTGAATATAATGGTAAGGTGTGTGATGGTGGTAGTTTCATGAGGCGGTTTACCCAACATTAATCTACTAGTGAACTCTACTAGCTCGAACTTCCCTCATATGATATTTTTTTCAGGACTCACTTACTGAAGCACTGCTTGGTATTTATCAAGAGTGAATCCCAATGATGCTACCTAACTCTATATATATATCCAATGAGTTTCATAAGGCATGATTATACTATTTGGGGTCATTTTTTCATTATTATGCAATCAATTAACTATTATAATTACCCTTAATAAAAAAAATTCTAACAACCATGTTATAACAACTATATTAACAACAATCATAATTTCTAATGGTTATATTGACCAATAATATTTTTTACATATGATAATGTCGTATTAATATAATGGTCATACTGTAAATTCCACATTTTTGATTACATCCCGTATATAAACCACCAAACATCAATATTTACTACTTCAATTCTAAAGGTTTAGACAATTCTTTTGATAATATCGATTATATTCCTAACACTTATTTTTTATTTTAATAGTTTTCATTGAAAGTGTAATATTTATAGAATAGTTTAATCCTATATATTATACCATTTTTTTGGTCATTATTATTTAGTTTATAAATCCCTGTACTAGTTTTTTCTGTAGTAATTGGTATTATTACATTACATTTAACATTATTGTTTTAGAAAAATCAATTTTATGTAATTAAATTATACAATATAATTAAATATTAATTATGAAAATAAGAGTTCTTTTATTAATCAAAGAATTAATTTTCAATATGATACGTTATCCTCCCTTATATAACCTGTGTCATACTTCAAAAAATGAGGTATTCTACATTATAGATTCTTTAGGTTCCCAAGTAGTTTCTTTAAAACTTTGATTTCGCTATAGGACACTCATAATTCATGTTGTATGAATCCAAAAAACATGTTACCTTCTACAAAGAATCTTTATTGTCTCCCCTTCATATAAAATTTCATGTTTTAATTCAACACCATTAATATTAAATACACATGTTGGGTCGGAAATATAATCTCTTAGTAGAGACACATTGAAGACCTCATACACATTAGAACAATTTGGAAATAGTTATGTTCAATAAAAAACTGCTCTAACCCACTCCAGAATCTCAAATTAATTACCTTGGAATCAGTTTACCCTTATTTTATAATAACATAACTCCTTTAAATTATGATATCTTGATAGAATATTTATCCCTGATATGATTTTTTTTGTTCTTTAGTTTTCAACTTAACATTTCTACGAACTATGAGAATACATTATGTGTTTTTTAATCACTCATATCTTTTATGCGGTCTCCTTCATAATGAATAGTCCCAACTTTTTTCCTTCTTGGAAATTATCCCAACATGTTGGAGTTCTACATAGTTTCTTATAGATATATTCCAAAGGTTCTATTTTAATACTTGAGTAGAAACTATTGTTGTAGGAGAATTCTTCAAGGTGAAGATGTTGGTCCCAAATCCTGTGAAAATCATGTGATCTTGACCCTATAATGTCTTCTAATGTTTGAATTTTCCCTAAATACTACCCAACAATTTGAGGATGAAAGGTTTTGACCAGGTTTAAGTTTTTATTCATAGCCTTTTTAAGGATCCTCCAAAACATAGAAGTAAATCCCATATCTTGGTCAGAGAAAATTGGTAGTATTACTCCATGTATTATCACTACTTCTTGAATATAGAGGCAATATACACACTCTAGGGAGAAATACTTTCTTATTGAAATGAAATGGGAAAACCTTTTAAATATATCAATGATTGCTGATATTTAATTTTCCCATGAATGACATAGGTAGGGAAATGAAAAACTCCATAGTGATGTTGTACCACTTCCATACAGGTAGGAGTAGTGGTTTTAATTCCCATATGGAAATTTTACACTCCACCTTAACAGATTGACACACCAAGAACCTTGTAATGTAATTATAAATCTCCCTTCTCATATTATCCCACTAGTAATGATCATTAAAGACCTTATACATTTTAGAGCTTCTAGGTTGTATAGAGAATGTACAGCTATGAGCTTCAGCCATCAGCTCATTCTTTATCTCTAGAATATATGGGATATATATCATTTTCAAAAATTTCAATACACCTTCTTGATCAATATTGAATCCATGAAACTTCCCATTATTCACATCCTCAATCATTTTTTCATCCAAGGATTATCTTCTTTATCTTTCTTGACATTCTATAGTAATAATAGTGGAAAATCATTTGTAATTGGGTTTATAATTTCCATTACCATATGATTCCATTATCCAACCTAACTAGGTCTTGGATCTATATATCTCCTCCAATCCTCATCATTTAAAGAACACCCTGATATTTCCTAATTAATGAATATATGATTTTTTATTATGTGGTTATAATAAATTGAACAATCACATTCCTTAATAATTTCCAACCAACTCCTTTGTCTCATGTTCACTTTCTTTTGTATGAATATATACCAAATTTTTTAGTATATATATATATATCACATTTTCTCTATAAATATAGTTTCTCTATATATTCAGATAAAAATTATTGTAGCTAACTATAGGTCATGAGTAGGATAATTATACTCATGAGTCTTTAACTATCAAGATCTATAGGAAATAAAGTAATCATTTTTCATGAAAACACATATAATCCATTTCAGAGATGTATCACTATAGATAAACAATAATTCTATGATAGAGAGTTGAGTTATCCTAGGTATACCAAAAAATAAAATCTTTTATTCTTAAAAACTTTCTTCACACTCCTTTTTCTAGATAAACATAAACCATTTTCGAGATGACATGGTTAGTGGACTAGAAATTAATGAAAAGTTTTTCAAAAACCTTTTATAATATACCCCTCAACCCAAAAAACTAAGAATATAAAATACTATTTTAGGATGAGGCTACTCCTCTAGAGAATTTTTTTCATGACCCGTCCTCAGGGCCCGTGCCGTGACTACCCCAAGCCCGCCTTCCATAGGCCAGGGGATGGCGACTAGCACCGAAGGCATAAATCCTGATAAAAAGGGAAGACATTGCCTTTAAGAAACGTAAACACACACAACAAGAGTACAAGTGGAAGAAAACACTATGTAAGAAGTATAATAAGTGTTTTGAAAGTACAAAGGGTCGGGAATACAAGCCCAACAATAAAGTACAAGGAAAAGACAAAACAACTGGAAGGTGTTGAGCTTCTCCTGGATCATCCTTCAGAGTTCCTACCTGAAGGGTAGGTATAGATGGCCACCTCAGCTCTCCACATTCGTATGTCACCTATGGGTACCATATCGTCGTGAATTCCACCTCCGGGTACCGTCTCGTCATGAAGTCCACCTCCAGGTACCATCCAGATCTACAAGCCTCAACCACGATCAGTGTTGTCCGTCGTCTGCATCCAACACAACGAGGTGCGGGCATAGCCCGTGTAGTGGTGAGTATAACGATAATCAGTAGGGACCCAGAGACCCTCAAGGTCTCACTAAGACCAACAAAGATAAACCACAAAGAAAGATCACAACAGATAACCTTTACTTAAGTATATTACCGTACACATATCTAAGTTATCAAGTAACCCATCTCAATCATGAGGTAAACACAAAGGTCATTGACTCAGCTCAAACCAGGATTTTTATTAATGATATCGAAACCAAAACTGTTGAAGAGATCCTCCTCTATTGAGTACAGTGACCCTATCACGACTCCGAGGCACTACTCACTAACCTTAGACTACTGAGGTACTCCTCCTGTCATGTATCGTGGGTTTGCCACCCCAACATAGTAGTGCTCCCCACCATGGGTCTGCCACTCCAACACAGTAGTGCCCCCCCTAATAGCCTACAGAGGTACTCCTTCTATCGAGTATCATGGGTTTGCCACCAAAAAATAGTAGTGCTCCCCACCATGGGTCTTCCACCCCAACACAGTAGTGCTCCCCACTAGGCTATACAAGTCACTCCGACTCGAATCGGACAAGCAATCATCAGTTCTCTGCTAGTTACAAGGTCTTCGTACGCTCGTCTCCGGGAGGGTCTACTCCACGAGCTACTGGTCTATACTTCCAAATGTCACGTAATCTCACATGGAAGTATCTCAAAGGATATCCTCGTCATAGGGGTCTCAACGCAATAGACGGCGCGTCAATTGGACGCCCGGTCTATGAGTTATTAGCATTACCGTTCTAGGGACCCGGTTTGATTTCGGGTACAATCCAACCCGGACATACTCCCACTACATCCAAACCTCAGGTGAAGTATACCAAAAGAACCTTCTCATCAAGAGAAATCCAAAAAAGTCGACAGCATGTCAGTCAGACATCTGGAGCTCATGTTATAAGTGTTTCCGCTCCGACGGCCTGGTTGGATTCGGGTTCGAACCAACCTGGCCATACCCACAATTCCCCTAAACCTTTAGAGTAATATATCAAAACGACCATCTCGATTCGAGGAATCCTACGCAACTGATGGTGCGTCGATTGGAGGTCCACAACTCAAGTAATGGGCATTAACTGAAGAAGGTTCGAAAATAGGGGCTCTGGGCCCGGTCCGACCCGGCCCAATACCCCCTGGGTCGACCCAACCCGGGTCTGGCCTTGTAGGGAATGGCTCGGCCCGGTGCTGGTGGATCGGCCCAGCTGGGGCGGCCAAGCCCGTGTGGCCCACGCGGTTGGCCGCGTGTCTGGCCGACCAGGAGGGGTGGCGGTACCCAGTGGGGCCCGCCCTAGCCGCTGATTGGGGGGGGGGGGGTTACACCCCCTGGTTTCTTTGGAACGGCTGGCCATGATGGCCAGTCCTTGGGTAATGATGGGAACCCCTCAAGTACCACCTCTTGGTAGTGCCAGCGGCCCCCACAGCTGTCCGCCCTTCAGGATCCGACGTGGCCTTAGGTCGCGACTTTGTTCAACTAGCGTGGCGCGACGGCACCGCGCCGCCCCGCCGCGGCACCGGCCCCTTGAAGCACCGGCATGGCATGACGGCACCGCGCCCCTCTGCCGTAGCTCGCCCCAGCCGTGGCCCTCACTAGACATGCCCCCCTGTAGCTCCGGCACGGCACAACGGCGCCACGCCCGTCCGCCGCAGCCCGTCCTGGCCACGGTACGACTCTACTCCGCGTGGCACGACGGTGCCGCGCCTTTGCGCTGACCCGACAATCATGCGATGGCGATCCACTCGTGGTCGGCCTGATGCCAGCCAGTTCTTTGCAGTCCTTCTCCATCGTCCACAAACAACAAATGAGAGGGGAAGGGTCGGACCGTGTTCGTGCGGTCTCAGCCCTTCCTCGTCAAGATGGTATCATGCGGCCAAACGAAACTCAAGTATTGATGAACGATGATGAATGATATTAAAACATGAATATAATAACCCCTGCCTCAATAATTGACATCGCACGTCAGGCGTTGCGGATAACGACATCGTGGAGATCGGACGTGAATTCCGTGGACGTCGGGGTGCATCCGAGTAGGAAACAACGTCTCTTTACTTGTTGTGGAGAAGATGAAGGAAGGCACGTCATCGTTGGAATTCCTTGTGGGTGGATCCTACTCCTTTGGCTAGGCCAAAGATCGAAGGTGAAGATGACGTTCCTCGGCCGTTGTTCGTTGGTAAATGGTGTTCTTTCTTTGAGAGAAGAACACCCTTCTCTAATTCTCAAGAGCTCCCCAAAGTTCCAACACAACCCAAAGCCAAAATAAAATAATAGCTAAGCTATTATTTTATTCACACAAGCCATTAAAAATTCAAAATTCATAACACCTATTTAATTAATCAATTTAGGTGATTCAAATAATTAATTAATGTGTGTTGGTTACATTAATCAAGAGGGAGAGAGAGGAAAATAAGAGTTCTCATTAATAGGGGAGTTGAGGAGTTGACAAGTTAATTAAAAAGGTGTTTAAGGGAGATATTTTGGGAGTTTAAAGAGGGGTTAGAAAAGTTTTATGGAAGGTGGAAGGTTGGAGCTCGTGTGGGCCCCACCTCCCAAATTTCCACACAAGGATAGTTAGGTGGCTGTGGGTGCCACCCTTAACTCCCCTTTGTAGGGTTTAACCACTGTAGAAATAAATAAAATTGTACAAACCAATTTTATTTATTTTTAAACTAATTCCCCAAAAAATTAGTTCTCAACCCGCTTAAAACGCAACTGCACTAAAGGTCCCCTTAAGTAAATACCGGTGCTGCGAGTTCATTGGTGCCCTCAAATTTCAATTTCGAGCACCGGTTCAAAAGGTATAAAAACCTACTCTTTCATTTACGGAATGTACCTGAGCTAAACTTTGTAAATTTATTCTGGGCACACCGAGTCTTGGAATCAGGTGCCGTTAGAAGCCACAGACTCGTAAAATTACAAAGAAATTAAGAAAAAAAATTTTCCTTGAAATTTTCGAGTCTTTACATTACTCCCACCTCAGGGATTTACGTCCTCATAAATCTACAACACAGACTAGGGAAACTAAAGGAGGTACCGAGCACGCATCTGAGCCTCCCGCTCCCATGTGCTCTCCTGGTGGTTACCATGCTGCCAACGAAAGAGCACAAGAGGAATCGACCGTCCTCGTAGGACCCGCTCCTGTCGATTTTAAACCTCTACTGGAACCCCCGTGAAAGTCTCCCCCATAATCTATATCTAGATCTCCGTGGTCGATGAAGACAGTTAGGTCGTGCACACATCTCCTCAGCTGAGATACGTGGATGACGTCGTGCACCCGTTGCAACTATGGTGGAAAGGTCAAACGGTAAGCCACCTCGCTTACACTTCTGAGGACCTGGAAGGGTCTGATGAACCTTGGAGATTACTTGCTGCCTCAGAAAAAACTCCGTAGACCTTGTCGAGGTGAGATCCGTAGGAAGACGTGGTTTCCATCCTGGAACTCTAGTGGTCTCTATCTCCTAACAACATAGGAATCATGCCTGCTCTGTACAGTCTTCATTTGCTCCTGGATGATCTGCACCTTCTCCATCGTAGCCAGTACCATCTCTGGTCCTTCAAGAGATTCTAAAATTTCTCCTTTGCTGAAAGGAGAAATCCAGTCTCATCCCCTGGATGAACCATGTTCTTTGCCTAGTACAGTCAATCCTGACATGAACAGTACAATTCATGTCTTGGATGACGTCGTAAGGCCTCGACGCCACTACCAAGAGATTCAACCATAACTCTCTCCTCCAAGGGTTGAGTCACACTGTCGGAATTAGTGTGTGGTCACTGGGTCTCCTCCAATAGGAATCTCGAAAATGAGGATCAAGTCAACAGTTTTAACCGGAACCTCTCAGTATCAACCATACAAAAAGGAGAGGGAAGTAAATGTCACAAGATAAGTGTATTTTATTACTGTAGCTTGTAGTAAAAGACGCATAACAACTATATAAAACAACAACATGGAAACGAGAAGCACCAAGAACAAATGCCTCCATGACTAGAACTAGTTCTGCTCCTGTCCACATAGGATATCTGCAACATGGCCAGCTGCACTATCGCCTCTCCTAGCAGCTGAATTCCAGTCCTCCTGCAGAGCGCATTCGCAACAACGTTCCCCTTCCCAGGAGTATAGACTATTTCAAATTCATAGTCCTGGAGGAACCGATTACTCAAAACTACCGATCCATTAGGGTAAGGTTGGACGACTCAAAAGTGATCGTCCAAACCCTCCTTTGCATGAGTTTATCCTATGGTGCATGGGTTTCCCTTTTCACTGACCAAGGGAAAACCCCATACCAAAGTTGTAGCTAAACCACAAATTTTTTGCCTAATATAGTCAACCTGTGTATGAATTGTGGATCCAATCCATACCCCATACCAATGTCGTAAGGCCTCAATGTTGCCACCAAGAGGATCCAACCGAAACTCTTGCCTCAAGGTTCAGATCACACTGTCGGCATAAGTGTGATTATCGAGTCTCCTCCCAAAGGTATCTTCAGACGTGAGGGTCGAGTCAACAATTTTAACCAGAAACTCTAGGTCTGGGACAAGATTCGTGGGAGGAAGGATTGATTCGTATCAATGTATGTTGAAATGATACCTTGTAGTAGACACAGATCGTTCCTCGAACAATCCCCAGAGCCTTTCGGTCGCACTCCTTGATAGCATGCAACTACTCTCTTCCCCTACCCCCAGCTCCCTGAGCCTAGTGGGGACTACGAAGGCGGGTGGTTGTAACATGTAGAAATGTTCACCACATCATCCTGCTCTCCTAGCTCTGCTTCCATGTCAGCTGCTCTACAGATTCATCTTTCACTAACACTTATTCTTCTTGAAACATTTTACATGACCAAGTCTCTAAGACTAGCGTCAGTTTCCTATTTCTTACTGCTTACATTCGCTAGCTGTATTCGTTCATCCAAAGAACATTCAACCAAAATGGTTCCCTCTAGCACCCTAGTATAAGTAGAAATGCATAGAGGAAGAAGTGATGGCTCGGATGTCCTTTAAACACACCTCGCTCAGAAGTCCGAGACCTGAAGTACTGATCTTATCATATTCATCGAGTACTAGGAATGGTCAGTACGCCCCGATGAATACTCAGCTACCGACATGCCGTCCTTCCGAAGCTGTATAAGCTCTAGAAAACTCTCATCCACCTCCTCAAACCAGTCCTCAGCCGCCTGTGAGCCAGGCTCGCCTCGGAACCTGTTGGGTATCTGATGCTGAAACACGTGTAAGGCACTGAACCTACATGTGTCATCTACCGGTACCGCCGGTTGAAACTGCTGACCAAAAGGTAGTGATATAGCTGGAACACTACCCGAATGTACTATCTCAGGCATCGGTCCACATACCGAAGTACCATCACTATGCCGAACATCCTCATGGTCACTCACTGGAAAACACTAGTAGCTAAGATCACCATCTTCTCTACTAGTGTCTAAACTCGGTGTAGAACTCTAGAAATCACCTCCAGCCAGTCCACTACTGCTTGGGAATCTGTCTCGCCTTGTAACCTCAGAAGCCTCTACTACAGGAACTCGTGAAATGCGCTCAGTCAGCGTGCAACGTCCGCTAGTATAGCTGGTGGCATTTTCTACCCAACGGGTGGTGGTGCTGCTGGTACACCACATGAAGGTTCCAACATAACAAGAGGGCCCTACACCGGAGTCTCGTCTCTCAGTGGGCCGTCATCGAGTACTCTCTCATAACTCCAACTGACTATCTGCGTGGAGATATCCTAAACAGATGTGACAAGGTCAAACTATTTAAACCTAGTGATCTGACCTGGTTGAGATGACTTTAAGAAAACTTTTGAAAACACACACACAATTAGTGTTTCCGTGCACTGAGTCAGAAATCAGAAGTCAGGGTCCTGATGTATGGATACGTTGGCCGCCGCACCAACACTGGACTCCCTGAACTGAAAACCACACTCGGTTCCCTTAACACTATTTCTTCACAGAAAATAAAAATCAGAGTTATAAGTTCTGTGGTATAACCGACTCCTCTGATACCAATTTGTCATGACCCGTCCTCGGGGCCCGTTCTGTGACTACCCCAAGCCCGCCTTCTGTAGGCCAGGGGCTGGTGACTAGCACCAAAGGCATAAATCCGGATAAAAAGGGAAGGCATTTATTTTAAGAAACGTAAACACACACAACCAGAGTACAAGCGGAAGCAAACACAAAGTAAGAAGTATAACAAGTGTGCTGAAAGTACAAAGGGTCCGGAATACAAGCCCAACAGTAATGTACAAGAAAAAGACAAAACATGAGGAAGGTGTCGAGCTACTCCTAGATCATCCTCCAGAGTTCCTACCAGAAGGGTAGGTACAGATGGCCACCTCAGCTCTCCATTTCCGTCTGTCAGCTCCATGTACCGTCTCGTCATGAAGTCCACCTCTGGGTACCATCTCGTTGTGAAGTCCACCTCCGGGTACCGTCCATCTCTACAAGCCTCAACCATGATCAGTGATGTCCGTCATATGCACCCAATACAATGAGTTGCAGGCATAGCCCGTGCAGGGGTGAGTATAACGATACTCAGTAGGGACCCCGAGACCCTCAAGGTCTCACTAAAACCAAAAAGGATAAAACACGAAGAAAGATATCAACAGATAACCTTTAATTAGGTATATTCCCATACATATAACTAAGTTATCAAGTAACGCATCTCAATCATGAGGTAAACTCAAAGGTCATTGACTCAGCTCAAAACAAGATTTTCATTAATGATATCGAAACCAAAACTGCTGAAGATCTCATCCTCTGTTGAGTAAAGTGATCCTGCCATAACTCCGAGGCGCTGCTCACTATCCTTTGACTGCTGGGGTACTCCTCCTATCAAGTACAGTGGTTCTACCACCCCAACACAGTAGTGATCTCCACCATGGGTCTGCCACCCCAACACAGTTGTGATCCCCCTAATAGCCTACAGAGGTACTCCTTAGGTCGAGTACCACGGGTCTACCACCCAAACATAGTAGTGCTCCCCGCCATGGGTCTGACACCCCAACAGAGTAGTACTCCCCAATGGGCTATACAATTCACTCAGACTCGAATCAGACAAACAGTCATCAGGTCTCAGCCAGCTATAACATCTCCGTACTCCGTAAGCTCGTCTCCGGGAGGGTCCGCTCCATGAGCTACTGGTCGATACTTCCAAGTGTCATGTTATCTCATGTGGAAGTATCTCAAAGTACCGCCTCGTCATAGGGGTCTCAACTCAATAGATGGAGCGTCAATCGGACACCCGTTCTGTGATTGGTTAGCATTACCCTTCCAAGGGCCCTGTTGGATTTTGGGTACAATCCAACCCAACCATACTCCAACTACGTTCAAACATCAGGTGAAGTATACCAAAAGAACTGTCTCATCAAGAGGAATCCAACAAAGTCGACAACACGTCAATCAGACGTATGAAGATCAAGTTATAAGCATTTCCGCTCTTAGGGACCAATTGCTTTCGGGTTTGAACCAATCCATCCATATCCAAAGTTCGCCAAAACCTTGATTGTAATATACAAAAATGCCCATCTCGATCTGAGGAATCCTACTGATGGTGCGTCAATCAGAGGTCCAAAACTAATGTTATGGGCGTTTAACAGAAGAAGGTACAGAAACAGGGGGTCTGTGCCCGGTCCGACCCGGCCCAACACCCCCTGGGTCGTCCCGAACCGGGTCGACCTGACCGGGGTCCGGGTCCAGCTCAGCTGGCACGACCCAGATCGGCGATGGCGGTCCGGCCCAGCCGGTGCGGCCCAGCCTGCGTGGCCCACGCGGTTGGCCGCAGGGCTGGCCGACCTGGTGGGGTGGCGACGCCATGTGGGGCCCGCCCTAGCCACTGATTGGGGGGGGGGGGTTACACCCCCCGGTTTCATCGAAACGGCCGGCCATGATGGTCGGCCCATGGGTAACCGCGGAACCCGGTCGGGTCCAGCCGTGGCCTTAGGCCGCGACTCTGTTCAACCGACGCGGCGCGACACGACGGGGCTGTGCCCCACCGCCACGGCCCGCCCCAGCCGTGACCCCATGAAGCTCTGGCGTGGCGCGACGACGCCACGACCCTCCGCCGTGGCCCGCCCCGGCCGCAGACCCCTTTAGCTCCGGCGCGGTGCAATGGCACCATGCCCATCCATCGCGGCCTATCCCTTCTGTGGTCTGGATCTATTCCGTGCAGCATGACGGTGCTGCGCCTTTGCGGTGACCTGACAATCATGCGCTGGCGATCCACTCGTGTTCGGCCCAACGCCGGCTAGTTCTTCGCAGTCCGCCTCTGTCGTCCACAAACAAAAAACGAGAGGGGAAGGGTCAGACCGTGTTCGTGCAGTCAGAGCCCTTCCTCATCAAGATGGTATCATGTGGCCAAACGAAACTCAGGTATTGATGAACGACGGTGAACGGTATTAAATCTTGAACATAACAACCCCTACCTCGATAATTGTTGTCGCACGTCCGGCATTGCAGAGAACGACATCACGGAGATCGGACGTCGATTTTGTGGACATCGGGATGCGTCCAAGGAGGAAACATTGTCTCCTTACTTATTTCGAAGATGATGAAGGAAGGCACGTCATCATTGGCGTTCCTTGCGGGTGGCTTCTACTCTTTTGGCTAGGATGAATATCGAAGGTGAAGATGACGTTCCTCGGCGGTTGTTCGTTGGTAGAATGGTGTTCTTTATTTGAGAGAAGAACATACTTCTCTAATTCTCAAGAGCTCCCCAATGTTCCAACACAACCCAAAGAAAAAATAAAATAATAGCTAAGCTCTTATTTTATTCACACAAGCCATTCAAAATTCAAAATTCATAACACTTTTTTAATTAATCAATTGAGGTGATTCAATTCATTAATTAATGTGTGTTGGATACATTAATCAAGAGGGAGAGAGAGATAGAGAGGAGTTCTCATTAATAGGGGAGTTAGGGAGTTAACAAGTTAATTAAAAAGGGGTTTAACAGAGATATTAGGGGAGTTTAAAGAGGGGTTTGAAGAGTGTTATGGAAGGTGGAAGGTTGGGGCTCGTGTGGGACCCACCTCCCAAATTTCCACACAACGGTAGTTAGGTGGTTTTGGGTCCCACCATTAACTCCCCTTTGTAGGATTTAACCACCGTAGATATAAATAAAATTGTACACAACAATTTTATTTATTTTTAAACTAATTACCCAAAAATTAATTCTCAACCCACTTAAAATGCAACTACGCTAAAGTTCCCCTTAAGCAAATACCAGCGTAGCGAGTTCATTGGTGCCCTAAGATTTCAATTCGGAGCACCGATTCAAAAGATAGAAAACCCCTCTCATTCATTTACTGAATGTACCTGAGCTAAACTTTGAAAATTGATTCCGGGCACACCGGGCCTCGGAATCAGGTGTCGTCAGAGGCCACCGACTCGTAAAATTCCAAAGAAACTAAGAAAAAAAATATTCCTTGAAATTTCTAGGTCTTTTAATTTTTTTTGGGCATTATAAATTATGATTACTTCAATTATTATAATGTTTCCAAATAAAGAAACATATACTAATTAGAACTCACATTTACTTAATTCACAAAAGAACTTCTCCTTCCTTATAGTATTAAAAATGGAAAGTAGATAAAAATAATCCTTGTCATGAATTTTTTAATATATCAGAGTCTTATCAATAACTACCACCACAAATTTATAAATTTATCCCCTAAATTCTCTGTTTATAAAATCTATAATTATGGTATAAGCATTAGGAAATCCAAAGAAAATAATGAAAAAACCCATATTTATCATATCTTTTACAGTTGGTAGTCTTTAGGATATTTTTATCCTTCACCATAAACTTATGATAACCTGGCTAGAGGTCAATCTAAAAGAATAATTTACCCCCTTGAAGTTGGTAAAATAAATCATCGATCCATAAGATATGATATTTTTTTGAACTATAATCCCATTAAGTTCTCTGTAGTCAATGCATAGCCACATCAATCCATCATTATTTTTTAACAAAGAGAATAGGTTCTCATAAAAGAGAAACACTTTTTTTGAAGAAAACCTTTTTCCAAGATCTCTTACAGTTTCTTATTAGATTCCTCTAACTCCAAATATGCTATTCTATACGGGGTCTTCAATATTGGGATTAATCCAGGTATGAGTTCAATGTAGAACTATAAATATATTAATATGGAGGTTTAAGTAAATATTAATTAAATAAAAAAATATATTGCTGAATAATTAGGATGTTTTACAACTTTATACTTTAATTTTACTCTCTTACTTCACTGATCATCTCTATAAATAATGTTACGGGTGGTGTTTATAGTCAATGTTTAGGATAAGATATCTCTCCATTGAAAATAACTCTTGGTTGTCCATTCCAGGCCATTGAAATTTCAATAATTTATAAGTTGATATTAGAATTATACTTTGATATCCAATCTATCACTATTATATTGTCAAATTCCATCATGGAAATGAATACTGGATTTATGATGAGATTATACTTTCCAAAGTAGATACAATAGTTTCTATCCACCATTGATTCTTGGATAATCCCTCCAGGAGTCTTAACTGAAAACTATACTTCAAGAATCTTAGAGTTTGATTCAATATTAATTTCAAACCTGGATGAAAAAAATACTTCATAGAACCAATTTTAAGAAATATACTTTATATATTTTTAGAGCATAATAAGTTTTACTTCCACTAGAAAATTTGGATACTCTACTCCATCCATCATTATTGGGAAGTCACAACCATACTCCATTGGCCTATACTTATGTTTATGGGGGTTAAACTATATTATTTTCTAATTTAGAAATTTATTTTAAAAGTTACCAATCTATCTACACTTGAATAATTGAACTTCAGGATATTTATTAACCATATTTCATTTTTCATTTGCATTAATATGTTGAAGCTTAACCTCACCATTATATTTTCAAGATATATTTCTATCTTTTCTAAACTTGGATAATCTTTCCACTTCTATGGAAGTAGTTCCCAAAATGTTTATTTGCACATTTTTTTTATAGGGGTAGTTTCCGTTTTTTTCTTTCACTTCTATAATAAATAGTCTTCATTTATTTTGGTTCCATTTCTATCTTCTTTCTGTTCAGTCTGTGAGACTAATGTGTCTCTCTAAAATCCATTTCAACCTTGATTTCAATAAAAAATATCTCTTTATTGATTCCATACTATTTATTTTATGTATCCCTCTGTAGGTGGGATCTTAGTCCACCAAATAACCTATCAAAATTTCCCCTATGATCAATAAAAAACTATAGGTTTATCGATAAAGTCTTATAATGTTCATTACATAACATCCCACCAATTCATTTTCCTTATACTAACTCTAAGAATTAATTATCTATTTTTTATAATAAATGGGAAAAATATTTATGGAAAATTAATCTCTTTAAATCTTACTATTACATATAATTAATCTCCATAGATGGCTTCAGGTCAATAATCAGTGTCCACCACTAATCATCTTCTCCTTTTAAGTAGAAAAACAACCAAGATTACTTTATCTAGCTCTAAACAACAAAGTATAGAAACAACATTCTCTATAAAGGTAATACATTATTATATAATTAATGGTTTTTTTATATCCACTAAAATAAGTTGGTTATTGATGCATGTAGGACTTAACTGCATGTCGTTCTCTTTGAGGAGAATCTGGACACTCAATAAGATTTAGGATATTATTCGTAATCTGAGATGGTAGATTCATCATCCTTATGATTTTTTTTCATTCCACCTGCCATAATTTTAGGAAGTTCATAAGTACATTATCTATTTCACTCATTATTTAGGTTGTTCATCATATTTCGACACATTTTTCTAAAATAAGAAAACTTTAGTTGGAAATCTGTTACTTTTAGGAATATTTTAATTATATGTGTATTTAAGTCCTAAAATAACATTCTTTAAAGTTTTTATTTTTTCTTTAAATATTTTATTCTTTAATATTCATCTTAGAACAATTATATTTTCTTTATATCCTTCATAATGGTTTAAAAAAATCACATGATTAACCAAATATATCCCCTGGGAGTGTCAAAATAGGTGTATAACAAGACATCATTATCATGCACCAAGTGTGGATTGAGTTAATACCCAATGTGCCATTTTCAGTGTTATTACCCCTAGGTACAACAATTATAGATCCACATCCACTTGTTGCATCCATACAAGGATTTAATTTCTTAGAAGCCGCTCACTTTATACTTCAACAAAATTTTAGGATATTTTCCTATATTTACACTTATAACTTAGGTTTTTACTAATGTTTTCAAGTCACAATTAACAAAAGTAACTAAACATTACTTTGATACCAACTATGGTGTCCATCCATTTTATTACATAAAACTTTAATTACATAGTATTAAATTTAAAAATAAAAAATATATTTTGTAGTATAGTTTCTTAGAAATTATGACCTATTCCACTTTAAATTATTCATCATAGATTCATCCTATGTAATATTTTCTACATATCATATGATGCTGACATACATCTAAAGAAATGGGTGAGCATAAATCCTTTTAAGGGAATAAAAAAAGAAATATTTAGCATGCGACCCAGAGGCATAACAATAGGGAATGATCATAAGAACATGAGGCATATCATAATAAAATGATCATGAAGTACAAAAAATATATCTACAACATAAAAACAATACATTCATAAGAATAAATCAAGTATTATCACTGAGGTTTAATAAAACATAATTACCAAGGTTATTTACCAAGGTATCACAAAACTTGTCATCTCTAGAGATTAGTTTTTTAGCCGATAAATTGGACCACTCTCAGAGAGAACCCTTCATATTTATAAATTCAATTTTTCCACATAGATAATAATAAAACAATTCATTAATAATGCCTTAAAAAATGAACGGGTTTTACATAAAATTAATTAAATTCATTAATTATTAAAAATATGAACATTACATCATTTTTAACCAATGAGAAATTAGTGCAAGTTCAATATTTGGCAGTCCCAAATCAATGAATCAGGGTTACATTTAGGTTAATACCCAATAATATAGAAATGGGTTGTGTATTCACAACATGAAAATATTTCATTGATATGAGACAAAATCACATGAAATAATTTGGTAGCCTAAACTGTATGAAAAAAGTGATTATTTAATAAGATTAAAGATATGGTAGGTAGGTATCTCATTAATATAAAATAATTAGGATAATAATGGATTAATTTAAATTCATGAATCATAATAATATGAGAATATATTACTAAATAGAAGTAATTTAAAGTAATGATGGATAGAGGAAGATAATTCACTTACCTTGAAGTGTTTCTTCCTATAACTCAATAATGAAACCCTAAGACCCTAAGGGAAAATAAAATGGACTATTTAGGAGGTAAAATGACTAGAAATTTAGGGATAAATGATTTATAGTGGATAATAATGGTGATATTGGTGCATATTTTTAGTAAAATAGGATATTGTTTTTTAATAATTTCTAAATACAGGTCTTAGAATTCTAGGTTGTGGAAAATGAAGAAAAATTGGCTTAGCCTTGTTTTTTTGTCATGGTTTTAGTTATTTATTTAATTTTTCATAACATTTTAAGAAATTAAAATTTAATTTTTAATATTACTTTGGCTATGGTAATTTATACTTCGACAAAATCTAGTTTTAAAAATCTTAATTTCCATTTTAGAGTCTTGAAAGTAGTTTATAGGGTTGCATACTGATTTAAATACATTAAAATAAATAATATTAAAAAAATAATCTATTTTTTCTAAGAAATACTTTAACTTAATTATTAAATCACTTTTATGTATTTATGATGTCAGAATACTAACTATATATTATACCTTATTTTACATCTAACTAGAAAATTATATTGTCCTAGAAAATTATAAAAAATTCACCATTGGCTATATTTGATGCACTGGTTTCAAAACATTCATCCCTTTTATTAGGAAAATTTTCTAAATATTTTAAATGTTATTTTTAAATATAGAATAATTTTTTATTGAAACCACTAATTTTCATTATACAATAAAATTTCAATCCCTTAGAAATACATAATGTAATTTCAAAAAAATATTTAATAAATAGATGTTATTATTTTCAACCTTTTATACAATTTTTATTTTTCAATTTATTTTAATTTTAATTAAATATATATACTCTCTAAAAAAATTAAATCATGGTATATTGTAAAAATATATTTTATCATACTCTTTAACAATATAAATTTTTTTTATGGTTGTAATAATTAATTAGAATACATGATCAATAAATGTTTTCATTAATTTCTAAAATAATTAAACAGTAATACTACTAGGGCTAAGATACATAAACCCTTATTTAAAAAACATGGAATTGAAGTGTAAGGTGTGAGATAGTGGTAGTTTCATGACGTGATTCAATAAACATTGATCTAGTGGTGATCTCTACTAGCTATAAATTCTCTCATAAGTGATTTTGTTCAAGAAAATTGATCTAGATTAAACCCCATCGATGCTACCTCCCTCCCAAGATTAGAAAAATGTGCTTCATAAGGCATGAATTTACTTATTGGGGCCGTTTTTTATCCTTATGTATCCAATTCATTATTATCATTACCCTTATTATAAACTACCACCAATGGTCACTTTATAACGACTACATTACCAAAAGTCACAATTACCAATAGTCATATGGACAAACATTCATGTAATAGTAACTTGATGGTCATACCTCAACTGTTACATTTTCAATTATATCCTATATATAAACCACCAAAGATCAAAATTTTCAACTTTTTTACCAAGTATTTTTACAATTCCATTGATAATGTTTATCATATTCCTAACATTTCTTTTGTTCTTTTAATAGTTTCCATAAAAGATGTAATATTATTAGTAGATGTTGATCTTGATTATTACATGATTATGTGTTTATTATTCTTTGGTTTTTGTATCCTTTTAATATTTTTAGTTGTAGTAATTGGTTTTATTACTTCACATGTACTTTTTTATATAAAAAATTCTATGTAATTCCTTTATAAAATATAATAAAAAATTCAATATTAAAAATAATAATTTTTTTATTAATTAGAGAATAAATTTTTAGTTCATTATATATATGACCCATAATGTTGGTTTTGTAACACCCTGAGATTTTGAGGATTATTATTTTTGAATTAATTTATCTTCTCAATATTTTTCATTTCACATGACATTGGAAATAGTTCTTTATATATATATATATATATATATATATATATATTAAAACACTAAGTCAATCATTCCATTAACATGAAATACAAACATGGATTGTACTATATGCAATAAAAACGTGGCTTGCACTCCAAGCAACACCGATTTGGCATATGATGCACGCAACACAAAATTTATATGAAAGAAATTTATACATATTTAATTAAATTAGACAATTATAACCTCAGTATTAACCATATTTATAGGAAAAATAATAACTACTTTTTAAATATTTTTTATAATTTCTTTATATTAGTAAAACATATTGATAATGAAAGACATGTTTTTGGTTAAGTACTTCTATGTTTAAAAACATAGTTTTCTTGAATAAAATACTTATAATAATGAATGAAATTTTAGAAATTTTTTGAAATTTAATTTTATAAAATAAAATTAATTTTTGAATTCATATCATATAAATTATCCTAGGGTGATGTTTTGGGTTTTTTATGAGAAACATCATTTTTTGATGAATAGTAAAAAATACCGCTTTAAAGTTAAAAATTTCCTTTTTATCTAATTAATTATTAATGATAAATGATATCATTAAAATTTTAAAAGAAAAGTTAGATAAATATTACATTTGTTAATAAAATTTAATTCATTACATTCAATTTCTCTTTGAAACTAAATATAAAATCTTAACAAATGTTTGAACATTTTCTTACTTTAAACCCCTATTATTTCGTACCATCCGTGGGATAGAACTAATCTTAATTTTGATTATTATATGAAGTGTATTTAAAAAATATGACATACCAAATTTTATTCAATATAATATTTAGAGTCTAATAAGACCATGTTAATTTTTGACAAAAATTATTAGTAAAAGTGATTAAAATTAATCACAACGATTAAGGCCAAATTAAGCTTAATTAGGGACTAAACTTTAAAATTAAGTGCCCAAATGACCTAGAAACTTATAAAAAACCCATTGGATGTACATATTAAGTCCATGAAACTTTCATTATTGAGTTTTTTTTGTTTGGAATGGCTTTATTTAGGTAAGAAAATTTTAACACCTAACTTGTTTTTAAAAATTCCAAGTGATTCATTTTCCTTCCCTATAAAAGGCCACCAACTATACCCATTCCTCACACCTCTCAAAACTCTTAAGTTAATCCAATATCTTCCCAATTATCCTCCAAACAATAGTAACTTCTACCTTGAATCCCCCATTTTGGAATAAATCTTTTAAAGGAATCCTTTTGGCACAAACCAAAAGGAGTTACCTGTTTTAGAGGTAACATATTCTCTCAAGATCCATTACTTTATTTCACTTCTCCACCACTCCACTACCTTTACTTGATTATTTAAAAAAACAGTATCTTCCATATAATATTATGTTTTTAAGGAAATTTTTTTACCTAAACATACACAGGCCTCTATCTAATGGATTTTGAACAAACTGTTTTTGTGTACGATGAACTACTGACTCACGAAATGATGATTGTTCATTTCCTCTTTACCACCAATCATGGTAGACATTATGATTGAAAATATATTTATATATGTCCTATATGATATTTATTATGTATTTAATCTTATTTATTCAGTTTAAAACACACATATCTTTACTTTCAATTTGGTGTTAATACGATTATATCATTTGAGGATGTTTGGACTACCGCCCCTCAAAGTGATGTGATTCATTCACACACCACATGGGATTTATTAAAGGCGGGTTTACTGAATTTTTATGATATATATGATATAATAATTATACTATAATAATTATATATATATACATACATATATATACATATGTCATTTACATACTTTCTTTCAATATGATAATAAAAACGGAAACAACGTTCATCTGTAAGTACGACTTACCGTCTCTATACATTTCATTATTATATATTATATATATTAATCTAATATAAATACACAAAATGCCTGATATTTATATCATTTTCTAAATTCTGGAATCATGATGTAAGTATAAGGACCAACAATATAAAAAATTAAGACACATGCAAAGAACAAAGTGAATATTACCCGAAGTGAAACCCTAACGTAGGATCGTTAACAACATGGTAATATAAGGTCAAAATGAAACCATATATTTTAATAGATATAGGAATATTATTATGTAAAATATGTATAATATAATTATATTTATTATATAGGAAGCTTGTATGAGTATGATGATAGTAAAGATACATTGTAAGTGGATTTCGTCTCACTTTTAATTTCTGTAAGATTCATGTTGTCATCGCCACTCTTTAATTTTATGTGGTGTATGTAATGGCCATGATTGTATTATATGTATATTTTAACTAAATTTATGGGTATTCACATGCCCATTTTTATCAATCTTTCATGGGGTTTAAGTTTCAAAAGTTACCAAATTGGTAAAACTGTTTTGTCTCAATTTGCCTTCTTTGAGACTCATGGTTTGTTATGAACCTAAAATATTTTCAAGGTGAATATAATTAAAGTTTAAATGACATATCATAAATATAAATATTTTTATGATATTATATGATTAATTTAATTAATTTCCTTACTTTTAGATCATGATCCCAAGATACCAAGTTATAAGAGGTTTTTGAGAAAATCTCATTGCTTTTTCAGATTCTTTATGTTTATGATTAATTTAATGAAATATTATGATCCCTAATTCAAGAATATTTAAGTGTTTAAATAACCTATATTTATTCAAGATATCCTCATTTTTAGTACCACTTTCTACTCTTTGTTACTTATGATAATGTTTTAGTAAACTCTAACAACCTCTCTCTTCGGTCGCAAATCTATTGTATTCAAAAAGCATGTTTTAAAAAATGTTTTGAAAAGGTCCTTAAAGATAATTTTCATGGGAAAATAGATTTTAATTTTTTTATAATTTTAAAAGATTAATTCATATTTTTTCAAATCTATTTTCAAATAAATAGGTTTTAAAAATGTGTTTTTTAAGAAGAATCAATTTTCCAAGAAGAAAGGATATTTTACTCCAGAAGTGTTTTTAAAATATCTTTCAAAATTACTTCCCATATAATATAACATAAATAGGTGTTAATAATGACTTTGTGGGGAATTATTCAATTTCTCCATTCATATTCTTTATCTTAATGGATTATATTTTAATGACATGATTTTAGAAACTCGTTTCTCTTTTATGGGTTTTATGCTTTTGAAACCCGCTTCTTTTCAACGGCTATGTTTATATTGAAATGATTATAAAAAATACCTCTTTCTACTGGTTATGATATTTTTACATGTTTATAATACATATTATATTTCTTGGGTTATGGTATGATTATTTATGATCTTGCGGCACATGTATGTATGATTTCATTATATTACAGGTGTGACATTGTTCTCTCTCCAATGCATTAAGTAAAGATTTATATCTCCGGAGATAGACAAGTCTAGACTGAGGGTTTAATCAGTTAAGTAATAAAAGGCTAGAATGAGAGTTTATTCGGTTCAGTAATACAGGGCATAAATGAGGGTTACTTAGTTTAGTAATACAGGGTTGGAACGAGGGTCACTCTGTTCATTAATACAGGGTTGGAATGAGGGTTACCTGGTTTAGTGAAGGACTATTTCCACTAAGATGGTCTTGGAAGTGATACCTTAGATACTGTAGAGATCATTATATAATTATTTGTTTCCACAATTCCATGTCTTGTTCCTATGTCATGATTTATGGAATTATTCTCTTTATTTCATTATGATTCATGTCTTATAAACTACCAGTATTTATTCCATGATCTCTGTTATGATCTTTGATATAAAGGGTATGATCTTCTATTTTAATGATCACATTATCTTACCCCTATGATCATGTTTATTATTTCATGTGTCCCTTGTTTACACTTACTGAGTACTTGAGATGACCCCTTTCATGTTCCCTTTCCCCTAGGTTAAGATGATATATACTATGATTGATATGTCTAAGAAGGGTTCTAGTCAAAAAGAACCTAGTGGGAGATGATGTAGCTCACATACGTACCAATGTTTATGTTTCTATGTTTTTATGTTTCCAAAGGCACTATACCAACTACGGTCTTTGGTAATAAGTTTGTATAATGTCTAATAATTTCACAAATGTTATGTAATGTTAATGTTTGTAAAGATCAGGTCACTATAGGTTTTATACAAACACCCTCCACAATTATGTGTGAAACAAACATTTATGATACTTTTTTATCTTTTTCGTGGACTAAGAGGGACCACATATAAAAATGATTCTTATAAAAAAATAATGATTGGTGAGCTACATGAATTTTAGGTGGAAGTTAGGATGAATATTTTCTAATTATATAATGACATTTTTAGAATATAAGATGTTGTTTATGAACAATTATTGATTTTACCATGTATTGCAATTTCTCCGGGTAGAGTAGAAAAGGAGAATCACCATATCCTTATTGAAATAAATGTAAATATTGATATGAAATAAGAACTAAAAATAGTGGAAAAAACTTGGTTACAAACCCTTTCCCCCCCAATATATGTTCTAAAAAGTTACATTGTCATTTGGTGGGTATAGGGAATACCTAATTATAAAATCATGTAAAGATTTTATAAATTTTCACAACTTGACCATATAAATATTCACAATGTATAAATTTATATGGATTAATTTGACCATAAATTTCCATATATGATTGGTATAAATAAATAAAAGAGTCATAATTAGATGAATAAATGTATTTTTATTAAATTACAATATTAAAAAGGCAATTTTATAAAGAAATGTTTTGATGTGATTCACATTAATAAATATATTTTTGATAATATATTGTAGTCTATTTTAGGTGTTAAGGGGAAATAAAAATATAGTGTCAATTTATGACATGGATTACAAGAAGTGGGATTGAAAAAAAAAATTCAATTTTAGTTGTGTGAGGATAACGAGGAACATGTGCCCATTTAATAGTATGAAAATGATTAGAAATGAAAAAGAGTCTTATCATTCCATTATAAAGATGAGTAAGAAGATAAATGGTTATTTTTATAATATTTTCTTGCATGTTATTGTGACGAGAGAGATATTATAGGGTATTAAAATTCTTGAAAATAATATTTTATTTCATAAGTTAATACTAATTTGGATGTGTAATTATTTTCCAACCCATATAGTTTTGATTTTGATAGAAGTTTATAATTTTTGTAGATAATGTTTTTCCCAACATCAGCACATGCATGATTTAGAAAACATATAAGACAATATTTTTTTCAAACTATGTCATTTATAGAAACTATTTATTCCTTAATTTCTTGATGTGGTGGTTTATATAATTATACATTTTTCTGGTGAATTCATTGCTGGTTTTCTCATCCAATTATGGGGGATGTATTTACTTATGTGTTACTTGAATATATTCCATGGGAATATACATAACTATTTTTTTTCCAAAATAATATATCACAAACTAACCTAGTTTATCCTTGATAAGGTAATTTGAGTCTACCCATGAAAATTCTTGAGGTGCATTTCCAATCCACACAGGCTGATAACTACTTTTGGAAATCAAGATAAACTCTCTTGGGGATTATTTTTTCTAATAAAGTAATAATAAAAATGTCCCTTAACCTTGAAAATCTATCCTGACCATTATATATTTCATAAGGTCATAAAAATTCATAAGTTGTTCAATAAATAAATTGAACTAAATAATAATTAACACACATTAGATAAATAAAGTATTCAAAATAAAAAAATATACCTCTCCAATATTAAAGGATAAGCAAGGTCACCTAAGACAACACCCCAAGGCCAAAAGATATAACCCAATGATACCTGAATTGAACCCGAAATATAATATCATGAGAAAAATCCTTGTAGGTATCCACCCCACACCCCATGCATAACCTTTTAATGAAATCCCATTTTATGCTAGTCTATTATTACAACTATATAAATATATTTTCACATTAGTTTTAAACAGTTCATGTAAAACTTTTACTTTAAATCATTATATCTGAGAAAACACATCATTTATTAATAGAGAATTTATCTTTTAAAAACTTTGTAATAAATGAAATTTTCAATTAAAGTATCAATTTCAAAACCATGTTTCCGAAAAATACTCAAACTTTATATGTAAATGAATGTAATCCACTTTTATAATACCCATTTTGGAAATACTATTTGAAGCACTATAAAGGTATAGTTATGCTTCTAAACAAAATAGAATCCATAAATTTGGTTAATAGGAATATAGTAGTCACTAAACACTCAAGACCAAGGAACAAACTGTTATAGAAAAACTATGGCATGGAAGTAAATTCAAACAATAATAAAAACCATTCAACAATGAAAAAATATAGAACTATATAGAATAAGAAATAATATCGAATATATGAAATTAAAATAACATATGTAAACATCATAATTTGAGGGCCCCTAGGGTACTATAGTCAAGGAAGAATCATAGGATCCTCGCATTCTCAGAGACCAAAACATTCATGACCATTCTCATGCATGAGCCACTAGGTAGGACCATACCAAAGTCCTAGTGCTTGTCACTTCCATATCATAACATTGATTAGATAGTGTTATAGCATAATCACAGGTCTATAGAGGGTAAGTAATTCCAAGTAGTATTTTTTATTGGTCTTCCCTACCTATGTTCTAAGGATCCTATTATAAAAAACCATGTTATGTTCCATGGATCATAAAAATCAATCCCGCAATATATCAACACATAAAAAACTCCCGTATCACCATTTACAAGAAATATTTGCCTTAGTAATCATAAGAATTGAATTCAACCATTAAAAATACACAAACATATCCAAAACATTATGGCTAATTATCATCACTTTTATAAAGTGAAATATTTCCTAATAGGGAAATATTTAATAAAACGAAATCATGATCTCATTCTTTAAAAATTCAACCCATAAAAGAATACTTTGAAAATCCTTTAAATGAAAGAAATATTTTATAAATTATATAAAAAGACACTCAAATCCAAAAATCAAGAAAGTCTCAATAGAATACAATAATAAATTACTACACACATTATAACAGTTGAAAATCTTATACACATATATTGTTTTATAAAGCATCTCTCTGAAGACAGGAGGTACCCTCTTAATGATTTTTAAGACGAATTTTAGAAATCAATTGAATGACATAATTTTGTAAAAAAATATGTCTCACGAGTAATATATAAATGGAAATCATAAAATAAAATAATATTCCTATGAGATAAATTTTATACACATTTTTCATTTTTAAGAGTTCCAATACATGATTTAAAAGTAGGAAAGTAATTCAAGGATTTAAATTTAAAAGTTATGTATGGAGCCACCTACCTCAGTCGATGACTCACACATTAGTTTCAATATATTAATTACAATTAAAAGGTCCATGATCACCAAAAAATATCATAAACACCCAAAATTAGTTAACCAAAGATCCAAAACCAAAAAAAACACAATGGAATAATAGAATATAAACTCTCTATATGACCCAACATCATAAAACCACAAGATAAAGGGGTGTGGTCCATCCTCAAAACATGCCTAAAACTAATTTTCATAAAACCCACATACTATCACCAATAAAAAATGAGATGGTTTTTACACTCCCCATAATAAAAATATTTTATTCCCAAGAAGTCCCATGAACATCATATGGAGGAATTCATATAAATGAGAAAGGAAATCTCCACATAATCAAAATATTCAAACCAAAACCTCATAAAATAGAGAATAAAAACTCCATATAATGGTAGGGATCACCCCCCCCCCCCCAGAAAAGAAACATTCTATTATAATGAGATCAAATATCAGTAAAACAAAAAAACCTGATATATCAACAGAAATCACAAAAAACTTATAACCAAACTACTAAAAAATCATTAGTAAAAAGAATGTAATTTAAAATTAATTAATTTAAAAATCCCAAATTATCTTATACCAGATATACCAAATAAAATATTAAACCATTACAATAATTTTTTTAATATATAAATAATCCCATCATAATGAAAACTATAAAAATATAAAATATAAATAAGATCCTTTAAATGAAAAATTTACTTGTTTTAAAATCAACCATGGAATAAGTCACAAAACAAAACATTCAATTTCTATATCAGAATACAAAAACCAGTATTTTAAATGATAAAAATAAAATATTCTTATAAGTACAAAATCCTTTCCCATGAAAATACATACATATAAAACATTTTCTCATTTTTGTGAAAATGTTTTACACCACTTTAAAATGGTTACATTTTAAAAATACTACTATCACATCAATATTATTATAATTTTTTTTTCAGATTTTATATAATAATTAAAATTCATTGTTAAAAGTTTATTACTTTATGAAAATTTTAAAGTAAGAAAAACCATCAATTTTAAACCCATACATGACATTAAAAACTACTCTTTATTTCACTAAAATTACTTTTAAATTTTCAAAAGACCCCTTTGTAAAAATTTTAACTTTAAAGAAAAAATAACCAATGTTTATAACATAAAATTGATATCCAACATAAAAAAGAAACATCAATAACATAATAAAATCATCTAAATTCACCTTTAAAATTAAAATAAGTTATGTAAAAAATAAGTCAAGATCATATAGACATCATAATTCTCAATCAAAATTAGTCCATGAAATCAATAGAAGACGTAAAAAGGAAAATTATAATAAAAAAACTCAATTCACAGAAATTTGGACTATGTTCATAGTATTCAACCTCTAAAATCTATCCATGTAACTCATTGTTCCCTCTCCCAACTCTGTTTAAATCTAGAATTGTACTAATAAATAAGGATAAGTAAAAACAAAAACTAAAATCACACATTCCTAACTTACCTTGGAATCCCATTATTAAATATTAAGAATTTTGATCAACCACTCCTTTATACCTAGCTCTAGAGTTCATAAAATCCTATCCCATGTTAACCTCAACTACCCAAATAATATTATAAAAAAGTTTCTCTGATACAATTTTGTCAAGATCCAACCAAGGTCATCCCTAATTTGGGAAGCCTATCCGACTCATGATAAGGTTTGATCAGAATTCCTAATCCCCATGGTATGATAACTGGTTCAATGAATAAAGATAAATTATATTGTGATTGATGTTTTCTAATAATTTAATAATAAACATAGAGCTTCCACTCTGATTTCTGTCATTACCATTACACATGTCTAATGGTTATGAAAATGGATAAGTTTTTCAATAGATAAATTAAACCTAAAAAATCCTAACACATACATGATAAATAAATTATTCAAAATAAAATAAAATCCATCTCTGGAACTCCAAAGGTTATGAGGGGTCTCTTGATCTAAAACCCCAATAAAAAATGATCCAACCTGATGATATCTGAACATATCATGAAATATATAGGTTTGAGAAAAATATCAGTATGTATCATCCCAAAACCCCATTCATAACCTTTAAAAGAAAAAAATCACAATAGTTTGTATTCAAAACTATAAAAATAAACTTTTTTCACTTTAATTTAAAAAAATCACCGAAAACTATTACATTAACTCATTATATCTTAGTAAAAACTTCATTCATGGGATGGAGATTATTTATAGATAAAAATTGATGATATGTTCTATTTCTTTCACTCCTTACTAGGTTGATCTTGTAGTTTTCAATCTAGGGAAGGTTTTTAAAAAATTATTGATTTTATATTAGAAGTGATAAGAAGGGTGTTGAACATGAAAGAAGTTTTTTAGAGATCAAAAATTGACCCAATATATTTAGGTCAATTCAATATTGATTGATCGATAAGGTTGTAATTTAAATCTAGTGCATTTGGAGAGTTTTAAAAACTTTATATTCTAAGATTCAGTGAAATGATTCAATTAGAAAGGAATATTTCCCTAAATGATAAGAAGTTTTATAAAAGAAGGTTTCATTAAGAAGGTTTATGGAATATTGGTAATGTATTAAGTCTTGTGAAATATTCAGTTCTAGGAATCAATTTAAATTGTGGAAACAAAGGATTTTTGAAATATGGTAGTTTTTCAGTGAGGAATAGTTTCACGAGATGTTGAATTTTTCTTATACATAAGATTCCTATAATCATTTGATACCTCAATGTTTTATAGAAGGAATAATCAATCTTATTTCATGAATGACTTATACGAACATATTTATTTTGTGATATATAAAATTTATGTGAACATATGTTTCATGAAATGTATGGTTTAGAACTAATCCAAACAAATGGATTTTAGTGAAGGGGTTTCATGAAATATTGATGTTACATGAAAATAAGAAGTTTTATGAAAAAGGTAACTTTAATGAAAATACTTGTGCGAAAAAGTTTAACTTGGGAAAAGTATTTTGAATGCATTGAAACATCATATTTAGACCATCATGTTGATAAAAATTATCAAAACGTGTGAAAATATAGAAGTGACCTTCAATTCAATAAAATAAGAAAGAATTCACCCAATGAAGTGAGAAAGGGGGAGTTGAAGGAAGTGATCAAATAGAGGCAATGCACTTTTACCAAACTCTTGTAAAGTTAGAAATCATATCCCAGAGTAACCATGGATAAAAAATAGTACGCCAAAAAAATTAGTGAATCTTTCTAGATTATGGTACAATTGAAAAAATATTGGAATATGCGACTTAGACAAGACTTTAATAGTGAACTATGTAAAATCAATATGTTGTATTTTTATTTCAATAATTTTGTATTGGGTGATTAAAAAATTCCATCAGACAAGTTTAATGATTTCCTACAAACAATGAGTATAATATCTATCTGATTTTAAAAAAATATCACCTTGATTCACCCTTCACCTCTCAGGGTGTTCCAGGGTCTATCAAGTAATCACTTAAACCAAGTAATCATGTTAACTCATTATATTTAGGTAAACACTTCTTAAATTAAAATATAATTTTGAATTTAAACTCTTTGGAAGGGATAAAATATATGATTAAAGAATAAATTTCAAAATAGTATTTTAAAAATTACTTAAATTTTGTAAGTTAGGAATACAACCCACTTTAATAAAATACCTCCTTGAAAATACATTTAAAGAACTCAAAAGATCAAGTTATAATTTTAAAAATAAGTGAAACCATAAATTAGATGAGTTCCAATATAAGAGTAAAAAAACACCCAAGAAAATGGAATACTATATAAGAGATAAACTATGACATGAATGTAAATGTAAACAATTACAACATCCACTCAACAATGATGAAATAAATAACAATACATGAAGAGTAAAAGTATTTAAAATTAAAAATGAAAATACTAGAATTAAAAAATGTCTTGGGGTGGACCTAGGGTACTATGTTCAAGGAATGATCCTAGGATCATAACATTCTTTGTGATTTAACCATAACTATTCATGTTCATGAACCACTGGGGATGACTATGCTAAAGTCTTAGTGGTAATCAAGTCCATATCATCATGTTATTAATTTAGTTTCGTAGACTAATATAGGGGATATGGAGGGAATTTTGTGCTTAGAGGTTCTTGTACCAGTCTTCCCAACTTAGGTTCCCAAGGATCCCATGATAAAATAACTAGGGTCAGCAATGCGAATCATAAAAATCATTTCTATAATATATCAACTCATAACAAAACTTCTCTCACTACCATTTCAATAAATCATTTATTAGTTATCATAGTAATCCCAATCATCCTTTCAAAACATACAAACCCATACAGACATAAATAATATGGACTAATCTGAACACTTATATAAATTTACAACTAAGCATGTGGGTAAATCTTTAAGAAAACCAAATCAAGTTACCATTATTTAAAAAATCAACTCATAAAATAATTCTTTTAAAAATACATTGAAATCACAACATATATTATAAATTCTATCAAAATCCACTCAAATTTAAATATCAAAAAAGTTTCAATAAAATACGTCAAGAAATTATTAAATAAATGATATTAGTAAAAAATACATAAATTATACTTTGTTTTAAATACCCTAGACAAGAGAACCTCTTAATCTAATTCCTTATTAATTGAACCACTATAAATTTATTTCTGAAATCCAAGGAAAATGAGTCTATATAATGTTAGAAAATATATGAATCACACACTTTTTTATAAAATGAGATCTTTGGTATAAACCTAAATGAAAATCATAAAATAAAACAATATTATAGTGGGATTAATTGTATAATATTTGTTTAATTTTCAATACGTTGAATGTGTGATTTAAAAGAAGGAATACAAATAAAGTATTTATGTTTTAATGTTATTTGTGGATCCACTTACCTCCAATAATGAATTTTACATTAGTTTCAAGATTACAATGACCTTTCTCAAGTCCCTGAGCACTGAACCCAATCATAAAATCGCAAAAGTTAATAAACCAAATATCCAAAACCAGAATCTTATAATGGAATAATTGAATACAAACTCACTGGATGACCAATGATACAAAATGATAAGTTAAAGGGGTGTGTCCTACCCTCGAAACACATCCAAACCTATTCAAAATTAAATACTCTTATCATCACGAACCCATAAAAAGATAGTTTATTTTAATGTCAACAATAAGGGTTCACTTGATGTATAAATGCATAAATTTTAGTGCTTAAATTTTTTTAATGATGAAATTAAATGAGATAGCCCCTCCAATATTAATAAAGGTTTGATTGGAGAATGGAAACTAAGGGATATGGATAAAATCAAGTGGGTTCATGATTATCGATACATGATGTTAAACTATCCACAAATTATACTATTTAAATATTAAGACATATAATTAGATTATTTTATATTTTATATTTACAGTTTATTTTTTATTTACCACATATTCTTCTGTATTTTGGTACACATGTTTTTGAGTTGGAACAAGGGTTCCCATGTGTTATTGATTGTCAAATCCAACGTTCACACTCATTTTATGAGTTGTTTAAGACTTATATAATAATATATAATAATATTATTTTTATTGAAATATAGAATAAGTTCATTATCTAACTACTTACTTCCATTGAGTTAATTAATATTTTTATGTCCATATTGCGTGAATATTAGGCACTAATATTGTGATTAGTGAATTTAATCAATTATATTTTATTAAATTTATTTCTTCAATATGTTATAAGTTATTAGATGAAAATTTATTTCAATTTCACATTATCAGTGTTGATTTTAATCAATTAAAAATAGTGTTATTAGTTGTTCATCCATTGATGCAACTTATGACTATAGTTTGTTAAATAATATCATCATATTTAACTACATGAAAAGATTAAAATTTATATAGGTAATTTTTTATTTGGTTCATCTATTTTATATAAACTGTGTTCATAGATTTTAATTTACAATGAAAAAACTAAATAAATTATTATATAGGGATGGTTGAGTAAGTAAAAATATCTTTATATTATAATCATAGGAAGAACATGTATAATTTTTAGGCACTGATTCAAAATATAAATTTATATAGAAAATTTCTAGAAGGGTATTATTTTAAAATAAATTAGGGGACCATGATATTTATTCTTTTGATGATAAAAATATTGACTAGAAAATTATATTTATATGAGATGAATATATTCAATGTGTGAATGAGAATGTTAAAATGGATAAGTTTGATTTTAATGATAAATAAAAGGGTTATAATAAATGTTTTATCAGTTACATTGATAATTTCTTATCATTTTTCATTTTTATTTTTTATTTGTGAAAAATATCCATGAATTAACTTTATTTAACTTTTATAATCACATACAAGTCACAGGTAGAATCATTCACTAATGGTGGTATGTATTATTTAAATTACCTAACAATTTACAATAATTATTTGTTCATTAATTAATTTATAAATATTATTATTAGAAATAAAACTTATCATTTATTTTTTCCAATATTAAAAATTTTCATTTCATAGGATTTGGTGTGCCTTTTTTTAGATTAATGGGCCTGGGTTGGGGGATTATTTCTTATTGATTTTGAGCATAACATGAGGTCTTGATAACACATTTTACCCAATTAGACTGAAGTTGGTTCATTCATTTTTTATATGGGTCAAATCATATAATGTATCCACTAATTCACCCTCTTAACTCATAAGTGGAATTAATTCCCTTATAGGATGGTCAACTGACTACAAAGGGATATTTAGGTAATAAGAAAATTTAAAATTTCAGGATGTTATACAAAATTGTAATATGAAATGTAATCTTTTGGAATAGTGTTATTTTATATCCTCCCCCTATGATTTGTTTACAATGTGTATAACTAAATATAAAAAAGAATTGAAATATTAAAAGGAAAGAGTGAATAAATATCATTAAAACCATATATGAGTATTCTAGGAATATAATAGTTCTTTAACCAAAGAGTCTTATATGCACCGGTGAATTAGTGTGTGAAATTGTTCTTCTCAAATTCAAATGGATATTTTTCTCAGGTTTTTAATAATGATATACACCTATCACAATCAAATAAACCTCCACAATTTTAAAATATGAAAAGTAAGTCCACATGCCCAATATATGTTTTTGGATCACCACTAAGGGATACTCAAAGGGCTAAAAATCAATAATGTGTCAATAAAATATAATAATCATTACTCATTTTTTTGATCAATATTGTTTAAGAAATTCTCATTATTAATCCAAAGGCGACTCCCTTATCTCATTTCCAAATACACTTCTTAAAGAAAATGAACATAGAAATAATTGACACATAGGTCTCACATAATAATATCATCAATAATGATCAAAAACAAAACACAAATATTTCTTCCTTTATGGACCAATATTTTTTATCAGATATTCATTTTAAATATTATTACACAACACTATATTTCTTCTCTAGAATTCATGATATGCATTCAGTTTCTCTTAATATCATTTTTTTCTCTTAAAAAACATTATCTTTATAAAAATTTAATGTTTCTATATAAATATATCTAATTTATACTTTCAAATTCATCTATCATTGTATGAAACATGTCAAAAATTAATTTTCCCTCAAAATGATCTAAAAGAGTTGAATTAAAACATCTAGATAATCATCTAATATATTGATATTTGGAAAAATTGAATTCTCAAAATTGTGTGTCATGCTATAAATCATGGTATGAAGGTCCACATTATAGTGTGACACACCTCATTCATGAAATCCTATAAAAATTATGTACATAGTTAAATTTTAACTTCGAAGATTATGTGGTTCATGTCATTAATATATCCATCTCAAAAATTAGTATGGAATAACTTAGTCTATTTTTTGTGTGATTCCTTTAACAAGATCTATACCAATTTTCACCCTTATTTTAATGTTTTCTATAGAAGTATGACATATAATTCCCAACCTTCACACCACTAATACATTGCATCATGATCATATTATCTAAGGTATGATTTGAAATTCCAAATAATAAACTAAAACATATTTTTTTTTTGTGATTTCCACATTATGGAACAACTCTATATCCTATATCATAAATGATAAAAATCATTGTTTGAGGATATATATTGTGTTTTTATTTTTTTCATTGTTAAAATAATCTGAAAAAATTCTCAAATCACCACAAAACTTCATTATGTTTTATCTTTTATAAAAATATTACCCATACATTATATTGATAACCAATGAAACCATATTTTGTTATGTTTGAACAGACTCCATTTTTGAATAGTTATATAACTTTTTTTTAACAATATCAAAAAAGAAAAATTATGTTTTTAACATTATCCATCATAGGGAAACATGGTTCCAATATCCTCAACATTTAGGTTTATTATCAATTAAATGATTTTAAAATACATTTTGTGAAACTAAAATAGAAATATAATTAATGAAATATCACTCTTAGTCTATATGAGAAAAAACCACTTTACAAAATAATAGATCAAGTTATTTCTCTATGCCTAAATGAATAACTTTGAGTAAATAATTATTAAACAATTTAATAAACACCTCCCTCTTTCTTCAAAGAATCATTGAATCTATTCCCAATGGATCTTATCTCCCCACGTATCTTATATATCTAACCACCCTTAAATATTGATTCATCCTTCTTGAAATGATACCTTTTTTATAATTCCACTTTTTTTATCTTATTAATCTTTTCTCTCCATCGTTGATTAATTTTATTCTAATACCGATATATCGAAATATTTTTTAATCCATAGAATGTGTGTGAACATAAATATTATACCAAAGACTCTCCAATAATAGTGCGTCTAGTGCTTTTGTAAAGATATCATCCACTTATATATTAATTCCAAAATATTCTACATTGATTTTTTATCCACTTTTTCTTTAATTAAATGTTACTAGATCTAAATATGATTTATTTATGAGTTCTATTCCAAATTTTTCATCAACATAATCACACAATTTTTCTAATAATAAATCACCATCGATTGTTTAAATTCGTTACTATTATCCTTTAATTATTACTTCATCAATATTAATTAAATACATGTCTTGATCACTAAGAAAAATTATACTTCAATTGTGATATGGGAGGTGATTTCTTACTTATTTCATATGTTGATAATAAACTTCTACTGGAAGAAGATAGATCTTCAACCAATAGATTTTATATCCAAATATATTTATCCCATATTGTATCCAAATATTCAATAAAATATAAATATTTTTTAAATAAAAAATTAGGAAATAATAAAAAGTAATATGAATATAACTCATTATTCTTTTTAAGGCAGTGATACATTCTTCCTTTGGATTATATTAAAACCAAGAAACCAAAAAAGTATCATAAAAATGTTAATCCATATTATTTTCAAATGCAGTATGATTCCAATCATTGTCACTATAAAGTATAATCTAAAGATTTTCCAAAATTATGTTTCCCATGTTCGATTTTAATCATTATTGGAGTTGAAACAAGTTTAAAATTACACATATCTAACTTCTTTATCTACTCTTGCATGTTTTTCTTGAAAAACAATAGTATATACCTCGTTTTGACTCATTTGTATCTTGAGAAATTATGTGAGATCACTGCTAATAGACATTAAAAACTCCAAGCTTATTAATTTAGTAAAATCAAAAAATGATTTCTTATTTATTTTATTCAAAATTATATCATTAACATAAAAATATACCATGAAATGATCTTCTTTATATGATTTCATTATGAGTTTTTGATCAACGCAATATATATTTAATTCGAGTTACCTCAAGTAAAAGTTTAATTGTGAATACTAATTCCATGTTTTTTTCAGGATATAAAATTATGATTAAATTAGAAAACCGTTTATTGAAAATATACAGTTTGAAAATACACTAGTTGATTAATGTAAACTTCATTATTGAACACTCTATTCGAGATATTTTTATAAATACCCAACCTTAAAATCATGAGATCACAAAATAAAGTTCACCTTTGATAAAACAAACTTTGAGCTCAAATAATTATTTATGTACCAACGAAATCAGTTTTATTAACCATTTTTGTCATAAATAAATTTATTTGAAAAAATAATTAAAGAAAATAATCATGGTGGTTTCTTATAAAAATGAGAACCCATAAAATATTTTTTCTTAAAAACCAAAATTTTACTCTAAAATGGAATTATTATTCCATTAAAATAAAAGATCTTTAGCTTACATTTTGAAATAAAATTATTTCCATGAAAATTGATTAATAAGAATAGAAAATTCATGTATATTAATTAGGAAAAAACTCAGTAGAACCCATACAATAAAACATAAAATAACCCTTACAAGTGTAATTTTTTATAAAATTCACTTGAAATATAATTCTCCTTAGAACATAATCATTACCCAATGAATTGGAGAGCTATATCAGGCACACCAAAGATTAGAGATATATTGGGCTCTCCCACCATTTAAAAAAAATTGCATGGACCATAAAATGCATGAAACACATTAAATATTTAATTTCAATCATAAAACGGATTAAACAAAATCCCCATGAACCCATAAGTAAAATATTTTTGGATATTGATATATCCCTTTCCCTTAAAATGAAATTCTTAAATCTAAATTACCCAAAACAAAGGGAATGATGATTTTTCAATGATGAAAAAAAATAATCTCTTAAAATAATATATACATAAAATAATTATTTTTTGGTAGGAAAATTCATTTTCACCATATACAATAAAATAAAACTTTCCTTTTTCCTTTTTATAAAGATAATCAAAATATTTTGTATAGAATACGTAAGAAGATTTATTTGAAAAAACGCTGAGATAAAGTTAAAGAAAATATAAAATTCAATTTATTTTTAATTTATTTATACTTAAATTCATATAAAATTTATTTCTAATAATATATAAATTGAAGAAAAATATTTATAAAAATATTTTTTAAAACAGTTAAAATGGCGGTTTTAAGGTAAAGTGTCCCTTACCCCAAGGCCAACTCATCATGTGTATTCTTTATCTTCTTGAATAATAAACATATGTTCATTATTTTATTTTAATAAGAACCTTTTTAATATTTATTATTACCTTCATATTATTTATTACCATGTTTTATACAATTGTTTAATCAATTAAATTCACCTCAGATGTTTGGATGATATTCAGCTCATATATCCAAAATGAATTTGGTATACTGACTATGGTCAAAGTGATAATTACTCCATAATATATATAATACTATTAATTATATAATTTTCATCTTTATACATTAATTATACTATTAAAAAAAGCAAGAAAATGAACTATGTTATAATTGATGAGACAACTAGTCGTATAAACGCTTGAGCAAGTTTTCCTTTTTTCAATAAAAATGATGGAAATAAGGTAAGTATTATATTATATTTATAAAATTGTTAAAATATCATAAATTTTATATTATTTATTTAAATAAACTTATATATAAAATTAACGTGGCGTGGTCATGAAAAATGAATCACATCACTTTGTGGAGGTGGTAATCCACTTGTACTCACGAATTTTGATATCATTTTTTAATCAATGGAAAGGTAAAAAAGTGAAATGTTATATTTAGAAAATGATAATTATTTCATTAATATCATATATAAACATAAAATCTATCATTAAAACCATCTCTGAGAGGCATTGAGGGAAAACGAATTACATTGGTTTGTGAGGTTGTAGCCTGCCGTATACACAAATGATGGTTTAATTTTCCACTTTATATAAGAGGATATAGATATGAATTATGCAATTAATATAATAATAAATAATAATATAGAATATACTGATGTTATTATTTAATCATGGTTTATGAAGATATGAATGATGTAAAATAAGAAAAAAACTAAAACATGTGGAAAAAAGCTATACATTTTCTTCAAACAACCTCTTTTATTTGCACCATATTCCATATAAGGTTGGTATTAAGCCTAATATAAGACCAATATAATATTTCTTGAGATTTTTCAATGATTTTTGGGTAGGGTTTAGCTGAACTATATTTTTCAAATGGTGTAAGAAATATAAGAGATGAGGTTCCCTTTTATAAGTTAGGGGAGGGGCTGTAACGGCCCGAGATTTTATAAAAAAATATATTCTTTTTAATTTCATTAATGTCTTGTGTTGTACGCTACACCAAAAGGAGCTTGCTCAACACGCATCCTTGAATTGCCTTGCATTACACGCAATCGTGACCTTCCTCGATAGCGTGTGTAGTACACAATACTGAGTTTCACTAAACAACAATATGCTATTACAATATTATCAAAACTAGCCATTATGAATAGTAATAACCACCTTTTAAAATTTTAGAAATTTTAGCTCTCAAAATGGACTTCATTTTTGGATTCAGAGTATCGAATTTATCCTAAGTTGAAATTTTGGTACTTTTCGGATAACTTTCATATTCTGATGAATAGTTAAAATTACTAAATTATAATTAAAAACAACTTTTTTAATTGAAATAATTAAAAGTGATAAATTATTAATTTGAGTGGTTTTTAAGTATATTTAGTATATATTTTTACAATTTAATACAATTTTGGTCATTGGATGTAATTTCACATTTAAACCAGTCATAAACAAGTGTCAATCTTTTGATAGTTATTATCTCTTAAGATCACGCTATTTGTTTTGACGACGGGAATTAATTTTTAAATTAATTAATGCAACTGATATGTTTTGAATTTGATAAAATAGACATCATTTTTGAATTCATAATATCAAATATATCTTAGATCTAATTTTTTGTATTTTTCTGGAAACTTTCATTTTTTGATGAATAGTGAAACCACTAAGTGGCAGTTAAAAAACTGAATTTTTCATAAAACTTAATTTTACCGCTTCTGTGAGTGTAATTTAGAAAATACGAGAGACACGGTTGATGTCAGTAAGTAAAATGTGGTTCAATGAGATGAAAATAATTTTTTGGTGAATAGTAACTCTTTACTTTTTTTACCACGGTTAAAAGTAAATAGGGTAATTAAGGGTAAAAATGATATTATTATTACCCTAACACATGTCATAATTCTATTGTACAAGTGTAATTCGACCACAAACAACCTTAGGAATAAAATATGACCATTTAGGCCCACTTGGATTAGATTAGGACATTTATTATTAATTTATTTAAAGAAGGGTTAAAATAGTTGAAATAAAAGTTTAATAAGTAAATCATTTTTAATATAGGGTTATACATAAGATAAATTCGACTATAAATATTAATTAGAAATCTAAAAAGCTTTCCTACATAATGGTATTTTATTTGTAATTTTTATACATTAAATAATTTAATTTATTTATGACACAACGATGATGCAGTAATTATCTTATTAATGAAATATTGACATAATTGATGTTATAAATACCCAAATAAATATAATTTGAGACCTTTTATGACTTACATTAATTTTCTAGGTTAATATGACATGTTATTGTTGATATATGTAACTTGGTTCGAACTTATAATTCTGTTATGAATTTCATAAAAATCATGTACCAAATAGTGTCAAAATTGACATAAATTAGTTTTTAAAACAAATATTATATTATTAATTGTTATTTTATTCCTAAAAATCTATGGTTCGGCCAAATGACTTATATAAGGTTATATATATTAATAAAACACAACTTGGGGGTATCTTGGATGTATATGGTAAGTTTATTAACTATATAATATAAAATACAAAGTGACATGGTAAATGTCAATCTAATTAACTAAGAGTTAAAACTAAAAGATAAGGTTAATATAATGACCTAAACATGTCTAAATTCTATTGTATGAGATTATTTAGACCCACCCCCACCTTAGCTTCGAAATAACTCAATTTGGAGCTATTTAAAACCGAACTTGACTTTATAATAAAATAATATTTTTATTTATTCCAAAGGTGCCCCTCTCCTCCCTTATAAAAGGGCACCTCCTCCCCCTCTTCCTCACACCACATTGAGCCTTCAAGATCGGCCAACCCCTGCCAATTTCTTCCCTCCACTTACCTATAAACATCCTAGAGGTTCTGGTATTCTTCAAAGACCTATTTTAGTGCCCTAAAAGGAGGTCTCAAAGAATCACTTCAAAGAAGAGGTAATGTCCGTTACCAATTCTTTCATCTTTATTTCTTCTTCCACTTCTTCTTATTTAGTTGTTTCATTATGAAATAATAACATCAGTATAACTCATATACTGATATGTTATTAGAAGTATGAAACAACCCTATTTCACCATCTATCCATCCTACGGAAAAAGAAATCACCGCGCGTGCGTACGTACGAAATACCGTCTCCACGCCGTGGTGTAATCTATTTTCCACCACCACCTTACTTGGATGGGTATAATGGTGTAAATAATGACTATATATGACTATTATAAAGTGATACTGATTCTGAAATAGTATACATACACTCCAATACAATTCCACGATCATAGGAACGATATCATCACTCGTGCGTACGTACGGAATACAGTCTCCATGATGTGATGCGACTCGTTCTACATGATCTTCATTTCATAATGATTATATAAATGAATTAAATGAATGAATATGATATATATTACACTAATAACATTCTGTAAATGAGGTATCTATAACCTAAAGAGAAGAATAAGAATCTATTCGACAAACACGCATAAGAACAAAAAGTAATAAACACTCGAATAACAAGTAGTAATGAAATATTACTAATAATAAGCTATGAATATGACTATATATGATATCATAAAAATAAATATAATTCTTTAATAAGTGAATAACATTATTTAAATCATTATACAGGAGGTTCGGACACGTACAAAGCATATCAGACCAAAGGTAAGGGAAATATCACAATCTCATTTTTATCCGAGATTCTTTATACTTTGCCATTTACTGGGGTGTATTTTATCATCCACATCAATGTTTCCTCAATATGTAATATTATTTCTATTCACCTACAATTGTTTAAATCCTATTTTCCCATTCGGTGAGTTTTTAGTAAAAGATATGAAAGGAATCTTTTGTCGTTTTTCGTACGAGGTACTTTTTTGACTTTTCTGAAAAAAGTACGAGAAAAATGTTTTTTAAAATTATACGGCATGTATAGATTTTTTTAAAAATTATTTCCAAGAAACTTCCTTTACAAGTTTTCAAGTTTATTTTTAATCAACTTCTTTTAGTTTATAATTTTATGACATGTTAAGAAAGGAAAAGTGTTTTTGAATTAGAAAGGATATTTTTCTCAAGAATAGAGTTCAAGTTTTTTATCAAAATTATTTTCCATCTAAGATAATAAAGGATTATGTTTCTATCCCTATTATTACATTGATTTGATTATGTTGTGATGGAATTATTTTTATGAATTCCTTTATCTTATATGAATTGTTTTATTATCTCACGAAGTTTAAGATTCCCATTTTTATTACATGGGTTATGCTATGATGTATGGTTTATGATTTTGTGGCACACATAAGAATGGTATCATTATGATATGGGTGGGACCTATATCTCCCTCCAATGCATTGGGTAAAGATTTTATATCTCATGAGATAGACATGGCTGAAATGGTAGGTTATACTGGTTCAGTGAAACAGGACTGAAACGAGGGTGACTCGGTTCAGAAATGGACTTTGTCCACTAAGATAGTCTTGGAAATGAGTCTTGACTAATAAGAAATGATTCCCTATGATTATGTGTGTATGAAAAAAAGTTTCATGTTTTAAGTTATGATTATTGGGATTACATTTCACTTCTATGATTTATCCCATGTTATGAAATTATGATCTCTTTTGCAGGTTAAGATTTCCAAAAGTTATGTTCTTATGTATATGATGTGATTGATATTTTTTTGTTTATCCTTACTGAGCATTTGAGCTCACCCTTTTATATGTTTTATTTTCCACAGGGTATAAAGAAAGGTTTTAGGTAAGAAAAAAAGGGAAGATCTTTATGGGGGATGTTGAAGATCTTTCACCATGATTAGAAGATTACGTTCCGAGTTTCCAAAGATACTAAACTATTAAGTTCCTTGTGTGTGTGTTTTTGTTATGTAATAAGTATTCTACAAAAGTAATGTAATGTCCTTGTACGTTAAGCTTCGAGTCTCTATAGTTGGTATCAGAGGAAAGGTTTAGTCAACCTTTGGAAACTAGGATGCGAAAACGTTAGTGAGATCCCTAGAGATATTTCTAAGGTATGTCTAGGGATGTCCCTAAGGACAAGTATACGTATAGGATACAGTCCTAGAACTATGGTAACAATCATAGAATATAACCTAAGATGTCAGATATTGAGGATACTCCCCCTTTATTTTGTTGTTTCCCCTAGCATGATTTTTGCCTCTCACACTATTCTTTTTGGGTTTTAGACGATGGCTGGAACCCAAAGGAACCGTGTTGATCAATGCAATGGAAAATGTAATGATTTTCCTCCTGAAAAAACAAATGTTATGGGAGATGGAGTGAAAAATCTTATTTCTATACTTACACAAGCTATGAATCATTCTGGACTTCCAAATGAGCAAAGAAGGGAACAATATTCTATTGAGTCCTTCATGAGGCAACGTCCACCTTCTTTCAGTGGGTCTTCTGATCCACTTGTTACTGAACAATGGATCAGTACTACTGAAAAGATATTTTCAGTTCTTAAATGTTCTGAACATGATAAAGTCATCTTAGCAGTATATCGTTTGGAAGGTGAAGCCGATCAATGGTGGAATCTTATCAAGAATACAAGGCAAAGAGATGAAATTGAGTCCATGGAATGGGACGAGTTCAAGAACTTATCTTTCAATAAGTACTTCCCTCGTATTCTTCGAACAAAGATGGAGAAGGAGTTTATTGAACTAAAGCAAAAGGATGATGAATCTCTTGTGCGTTGTGCTATCATGGTAGAAATGGAAGTTGGTGTTACTTATCCATCTCATAGTTTTGACAAGAAACAAAATATGGAGTTCAAGGAGAAATCTCAGAATAATGGTGAAAAGAATATGAATGTTTCCTTATGCTCAAAGTGTGGAAAGAAGCATGGTGGAGATTGTCTTAAAGGGACTAGAAAATGTTTTTAGTGTGGAAAAGAAGGTCATCGAGCAGCTGGGTGTCGAAGTAATGGAAAAAGGGTTTCTAATGATGTGAATAATGAAAAGACTGCAGAGAACTCACCAACAACACTTCAATGCTTCAAGTGCAACGAAATGGGGCATTATGCTAATAAATGCCCTAATCCAAGGGTTAGTGATGATCGACGTGAGCAACCACTTAAGGAAAAGGACAAAGGGAAGTCACATGCGATCACAATTGGCGATGTTGAATATGACAACGATGTGGTGGAATGATTAAGTGTTTATGTAATGGGATTCCAGAATAATGTTGTATATAGTATCGTGGAATATTGGAATATTTATGTATTGGTCTATTGTGGTTTTCAATAATTTTATGGTACTGGTAACCATGGAAAGTGATTGAGATATTTTTGGAAAAAAAGATGATATGTGTATAATGAAGGGAAAACGAGAAAATGAAATATTTGACAGTATTAATGAGCTCATGATTGATATATGGACTAAGTGATATCATGGTTTGAGTATATAGAATTTTGAGGATTTTGGTATGTGGAAAGTGTTAACTTTTGACTGCATTCATGTTTTCACTAAGGTTCAATGGATATTCATTCTTCAAGAGAATACATGATTAAGGTATTCACATATTTTTAATTTTACCAACAAGATATATCTTATGATATATGGGGGATAAACGATGGTATTCACATGCTTGGTTGATGACATTTCAAGTTATCATTTTCTTTATACTATGAGCTTAGATCGAAGTATTTTAGATAAGCCTAAAGATTGGAATGGATTATGTTAACCATAAGTTAGTATTGTTTATGGATATAACATTTTTTGATATTATTTATGTGATGTTATAGTAATGTAGTTTTAGAAAAAGGACAACCTGCAGGACGGGCGACGGCCCATCGCGTCGGACAAGGCTGTGGGAATCGAACCCACAACCGAAGTGCGACTGGCCTTTATCACCTACCACTGGCCTACAGGAAGTCCCTGTTTAGTAGAAACTAGTTTTATTATATTATGAAGTATGATATATGAAGTATAAGTCCATTTTAGGAACTATATATGATTAATCTCACTATATATGGACTTATATATTTTTTGATAACTTTTCTAACCTTTTGTTTGAGACAGATGAAATGACACATCATTCTATCAATTGATCTACTAACACATCACGAATGAAAAATTCAACTTCATTTCTTTAAGAGATGAAGTGGAAATTTTCCAAAGAACGACCAACGGTGAGACTATACCGAAATCACGAAATTATTTTTCTAATTCCAATTTCATAAACTTTAGGGAAACGATCTTGAAAACCAAAAATGTTGTCCTAGTGCTCTTATATCTGATGAATCAGATGGTACCTTAGATCGTCACAATTTTATGGCTTTGTGATTGCTGGCTTTTACATAGCTCTGTTCTCTACCACTCTCCATCAGAACATGATGGTTAGATTTTTCATCCATATCCATATTTTCACCTATGTGGAAACCCAGTGATTAGTTTATTTGGGCAATCGTTACATTTCATACTTTAGATTTTAAAGACAAGTTTTGGTATTCCTTTTTACGATGTGGGTTTCTATTAAAGAAACTTTCGAGTAGTAAACCATTTATAACCCTGACGAATTTCGAGGGCGAAATTGATTTTAAGGGGGGTAGAATGTAACAACCCGAGATTTTATAAAAATATATATTATTTTTAATTTCATTAATGTCTTGTGTTGTATGCTACACCAAAAGGATCTTGCTCAACACACATCCTTGACTTGTCTTGCATTACATGCAATCGTGACCTTCCTCGATAGCGTGTGTAGTACGCAATACGAGTTTCACTAAACAACGATATGCTATTAAAATATTATTAAAACTAGCTATTATAAATAGTAATAACCACCTTTTAAAATTTTATAAATTTTATCTCTCAAAATGGACTTCATTTTTGGATTCGGAGTATCGAATTTAGCCTAAGGTGAAATTTTGGTACTTTTTGGATAACTTTCATATTCTGATGAATAGTGAAAATTACTAAATTATAATTAAAAACAACTTTTTTAATTGAAATAATTAATAGTGATAAATTATTAATTTTAGTGGTTTTAAAGTATATTTAGAATATATTTTTACAATTTAATACAATGTTGGTCATTGGATGTAATTTCACATTTAAACCAGTCATAAACAAGTGTCAATCTTTTGATAGTTATTATCTCTTAAGAACACGCTATTTGTTTTGACGACATGAATTAATTTTTAAATTAATTAATGCAACTGATATGTTTTGAATTTGATAAAATAGACATCATTTTTGAATTCATAATATCAAATATAGCTTAGATCTAATTTTTGGTATTTTTCTGGAAACTTTCATTTTTTGATGAATAGTGAAACCACTAAGTGGTAGTTAAAAAACAGAATTTTTCATAAAAATTAATTTTACCACTTCTGTGAGTGGAATTTCGAAAATCCGAGAGACACGGTTGATGTCATTATGTAAAATGTGGTTCAATGAGATGAAAATAATTCTTTGGTGAATAGTAACTTTTTACTTTTTTTACCATGGTTAAAAGTAAATAGGGTAATTAAGGGTAAAAATGATATTATTATTACCCTAACACATGTCCTAATTATATTGGACAAGCGTAATTCGACCAAAAACAACCTTAGGAATAAAATATGACCATTTAGGCCCACTTGGATTAGATTAGGACATTTATTATTCATTTATTTAAAGAAGGGTTAAAATAGTTAAAATGAAAGTTTAATAAGTAAATCATTTTTAATATAGGGTTATACATAATATAAATTAGACTATAAATATTCATTATAAAGATAAAAATATTTCCTACATAATGGTAGTTTATTTGTAATTTTTAGACATTAAATAATTTAATTTATTTATGACACAACGATGATGCAGTAATTATCTTATTAATGAAATATTGACATAATTGATGTTATAAATACCCAAATAAATATAATTTGAGACTTTTTATGACTTAAATTAATTTTATAGGTTAATATGACATGTTATTGTTGATATAAGTAACTTGGTTTGAACGTATCATTCTGTTATGAATTTCATAAAAATCATGTACCAAATAGTGTCAAAATTGACATAAATTAGTTTTTAAAACAAATATTATATAATTAATTGTTCTTTTATTCATAAAAATCTAAGGTTCAGACAAATGAGTTATATAAGGTTATATATATTAATATAACACAAATTGGGGGTCGCTTGGATGTATATGGTATGTTTATTAACTATATAATATAAAATACAAAGTTACATGGTAAATGTCAATCTAATTAACTAAGAGTTAAAACTATAAGATATGGTTAATATAATGACCTAAACTTGTATAAATTCTATTTTATGAGATGATTTGGACCCATCCCCACCTTAGCTTCTAAATAAATCAATTTGGAGCTATTTAAAACCGAACTTGACTTTATAATAAAATAATATTTTTAGTTATTCCAAAGGTGCCCCTCTCCTCCCTTATAAAAGGGCACATCCTCCCCCTCTTCCTCACACCACTTTGAGCCTTCAATCTCGGCAAACCCCTGCCAATTGCTTCTCTCCACTTCCCTATAAACATCCTAGAGGTTCTGGTCTTCTTCAAAGACTTATTTTAGTGCCCTAAATGGAGGTCTCAAAGAAGCACTTCAAAGAAGAGGCAATGTCCGTTGCCAATTTTTTCATCTTTATTTCTTCTTCCACTTCTTATTCATTAGTTGTTTCATTATGAAGTAATAACATCAGTATCACTCATTATACTGATATGTTATTATAAGTATGAAACAACCCTATTTCACCATTTATCCATCCTACGGAAAAAGAAATCACCGTGCGTGCGTACGTACGAAATACCGTCTCCACGCCGTGGTGTAATCTATTTTCCACCACCACCTTACTTGGATGGGTATAATGGTGAAAATAATGAATATATATGACTATTATAAAGTGATACTGATTATGAAATAATATACATACACTCCAATACAATTCCACGATCATAGGAACGATATCATCACTCGTGCATACGTACGGAATACCGTCTCCACGATGTGATGCGACTCGTTCTACATGATCTTCATTTCATAATGATTATATAAATGAATTGAATGAATTAATATGATATATATTACACTAATACCATTATGTAAATGAGGTATCTATAACCTAAAGATAAGAATAAGAATCTATTCGACAAACACGCATAAGAACAAAAAGTAATAAACACCCGAATAACAAGTAGTAATGAAATATTACTAATAATAAGCTAAGAATATGACCATATATGATATAATAAAAATAATTATAATTCTGTAATAAGTCAATAACATTATTTAAATCATTATAAAGGAGGTTCAGACACGTACAAAGCATATCGGACCAAAGGTAAGGGAAATATCACAATCTCATTTTTATCCGAGATTGTTTATACTTTGGCATTTACTGGGGTGTATTTTATCATCCACATCCATGTTTCCTCAATATGTAATATTATTTATATTCACCTACAATTGTTTAAATCCTATTTTACCCTTCGGTGAGTTTTTAGTAAAAGATATGAAATGAATCTTTTGTCGTTTTTCGTACGAGGTACTTTTTTGACTTTTCCGACAAAAGTACGAGAAGAATGTTTTTTCTAAATTATACGGCATGAATGGATTTTTAAAAACATTATTTCCAAGAAAATTCCTTTACAATTTTTCAAGTTTATTTTTAATCAACTTATTTTAGTTTAGAATTTTATGACATGTTAAGAAAGGAAAAGTGTTTTTGAAGTAGAAAGGATATTTTTCTCAAGAATGGAGTTCAAGTGTTTTATAAAAATTATTTTCCATATAAGATAATAAAGGATTCTGTTTCTATACCTATTATTACATTGATTTTATTATGTTGTGATGGAATTATTTTTATGAATTCCTTTATCTTATATGAATTGTTTTATGATGTCCCGAAGTTTAAGATTCCCATTTTTATTACATGGGTTATGCTATGATGTATGGTTTATGATTTTGTGGCACACATAAGAATGGTATCATTATGAGATTGGTGGGACCTATATCTAACTCCAATGCATTGGGTAAAGATTTTATATCTCATGAGATAGACATGGCTGAAATGGTAGGTTATACCGGTTCAGTGAAACAGGACTGAAACGAGGGTGACTCGGTTCAGAAATGGACTTTGTCCACTAAGATAGTCTTGGCAATGAGTCTTGACTAATAAGAAATGATTCTCTATGATTATGTGTGTATGACACAAAGTTTCATGTTTTAAGTTATGATTATTGGGATTACACTTCACTTCTATGATTTATCCCATGTTATGAAATTATGATCTCTTTTGCAGGTTAAGATTTCCAAAAGTTATGTTCTTATGTATATGATGTGATTGATATTTATTTTGTTTATCCTTACTGAGCATTTGAGCTCACCCTTTTGTATGTTTTATTTTCCCCCAGATATAAAGAAAGGTTTTAGGTAAGAAGAAAAAGGAAAGATCATTATGGGGGATGTTGAAGATCTTTCACCATGATTAGAAGATTACATTCTGAGTTTCCAAAGACACTAAACTATTACGGTCCTTGTGTGTGTTTTTGTTATGTAATAAGTATTCCTCAAAAGTAATGTGATGTCCTTTTACGTTAAGCTTCGGGTCTCTACAGGGGCACTCATGTAATTTGTTAATATATTAAATGAATATAAATTATTTTTCATGGAAAAGTGAAAGAAAATTGAAATATTTATTATATATGATGAATATGAGCCTAAATAACCTCATATAACAAAAGTTAGACATGTCCAGTTGAAGTTTTTATTCTTATCACATTTTTAATCCACCGTTAATTCGTTTGATGATTTCCATAATATCAATGTTTTTACTATTTAGGGGTTAATAATATCATTATAAAAGGAAAAATGACCCATAAATGGACCATGTTTAATATATTAAACCTCATTCCATTCACCTTTAAAAATATAGTATTTTTATGAATTTTAAATCATTTATTAAAATAATGTGCATTATAAAACATGATTAATGGATTTTTAGAACTATTCGTTAAATTTGGCATTAAAGTCATCATGATAACAATTTAATTGGAATATAAACCTTAAAAACATCCATAATATGTTTTATATAACTATAAAATTCATAAAACACTATATATAACTAAAAATATATTACTTTTAGAGTTTTTAAAATCATTTACATGATTTTCTACTCTTTCCACAAGTATGTTGTTGGTGTTGTGTTAGCATTTAAGGTAATTATTTCATTAGTAAAAAATTACCAGTATAAAAATGAAATCATTAATATTTTAAATACTCATTTATAATTTATATTAACCAATTTTTATATCAATGAAAAAATTTATTTCTATTAAACCAAAGAGAGTGTCATTTTGTTTTTATTCATTATTTAAAATTATATCAAGGCAAATATTAAAATAAATTGAAAAAAAAACTGATAAATTAAAAATTATTTTGTTAATGGTTAAAAAATATTTATTCAATAAAATAAATTCAAGTGTTAGGAATGTTTTTAGGCCTTATCACATTATTTTTTAGTATAATTACCTAATTTACCCTTATCGAGCTGACAATTTTTTACTATGTTTACTATTCATAATGAAAAAAAATTAAACGAACCTAAATAAAAAATTTATATTTACTAATTCCAAATATGGAATTAATTTTTCATTATTCAATTTATTTACTGTTGAAAATTATGTTTTGATGAAAAATCAATAATGGTATTAGAAATATTTTTTTAATAAAAATGTGTTTTAAAGCCCAAAAATGAACTTACACAAAAAATTGATATAATGATGATTAAAATTAAATTAATTATACTATATCTAATTAAATTATAACTATTTTATGTTTTATAAAATTCAAATCATAATGGAGGGTGTAAGGGTGAGCAACAGTGGCATACATGACTTCTGTGAAGCTGGCCGATGAAGATGGCTAGGCCTTGGTGCTCGATAGTGGAAGGGAAGGAAATGATATTAATGTAATTGGGTGTAATTTGTGAATGGATATAGGAAATTAGGAGTTTCCTCAACATAATAGGTTTTCTAGGAGGGAATTGGAATCTATGGGTGATTGTGGTCATGTTTGGGTTTTCCAAACCCTTGGGCCTTAGAGCCATTTCTCTAGTCTTTGACCACTGGGCCTTTGGGATATGTACTCTTCCATGGCCCTTTTGGCCACTAGGCCTCCGGTCTATCTTTCAAGGATTCATGTGGAATTATGAAACTTTCAATATTAATTGGTGGATTAGGTAGGTAGTATAACAATTCATGGAAGTTTCATCGGCAACAAGACCTTGAAAGAGGGATGGTTGTGCTAACACCCATCATTCAGTTATCTATATTCATTATGATGATGAAATAATATGTACCCAACAACATGTATTTATACAATTTTATCTAGTTAGATTATGAGGAGAATTTGTTTTTTGGAGCTGTGATTTCCTCAAATTCATCTTCTGGTGGGTGAATTGAAAGAGAGATATGTTTCATAGAACCTATAATTCAATCTTAACCCATATACTAATATTGGATGGAGGGTTACTCTACCACATTGTTCAAAGATGACCTAAAATAGTTCTTAGCAAGGGTGGTGATAAATATTATTTGGTTGGAAGAAATGGTTCAGTTTCTCTGGCAGGGGGTGATGAGCTGTGAGACTCATACTTGGCTTGAAGCATGCTTCCTCTTGGGCCTTCGACCGACCCCTTCATGTGTGGCGTATTCGGGACTTTTGGTCACTGGGTCCATTAGATAATGTTTTTACCTTCTATCCATATTTTTCAAGGCTATGTTCTTCTGGGACTCCATTTAATGCAAGGGAAGCACCACCTTTTATTAGCGATAAGCAAAAGGTGCTGATAAAGGTAAATCTTTATCAGCGCTAATTAGAAGCACTAATAAATGGTGCACTTTATCAGCACTTTTCTAGCGTTGATAAAACCATAGTCCCATTTTATAAAATTGAGTGCACATTATCCTCTGTTTATTGCGCCCTCAAGCTCTCGCAGTACTATACCCCTATGAAAACTCCCCTCCCCCTATATTCTCTTTCCCGAACCTCTACCGCTAGCCCTACTCTGCCTCTAGCCCTACTTCTTATCCTCCCCCTCGAACCCCTTCGGCAGATCCTCCTCCCCACAAACCCTACTTCTCCTCCTCCTGTTGGACCCTACTCCACGCGAACCATACTCCTCCATTTCTCAATGGTTGGAGGCTCCTCTCGTGCACCTCCCCCTCTAGCGGTCGCGCCTTCCTCTCCCAAGATAGGGAAGAAGGATTCCTAACCGCTTGATGCTTCTTCTCTCCCTCCATCGCGGGTGCGATATACTCCAGGTAAGTCTTCCACTTCTCCTTTTAGGTTTATTTTTGGAAATTTCTCTCCCTTCCCTACATGTGTTCATCGTTTTCATTCTCATTTGGCTAACGATTCAACGAATAATTGGTGAATGGTCATTGCACATTCCATTATTGTAATCTCGAATCAATCCATGTGAAAATGAGACACAGACAGTGATAGTCATTTTTTTGACACACCGTATACCTCTAGGGACACATCATGTCCTCCTTTGAGGATAGTTTTGAGATCTAATTCCTTTTATTTCAGTTTTTTGTGATATTTTTGAGCTTCCATAGACTAGTATTGGTGGATTGTGTTCACTTGGTCCATTTCTATGAGGGCTTGATGCAGCTTCATGACTTTGTCCAAGGTTATTAGCCCCTCTATATCTTCTTAATGATCAGGTTAGTGTTGGTGAGTACCCTTATTTTTGATTGAGTTGTCTTAGTCCACTTATACGAGGGTTATTATGGAATTAGGTCTTGTTCATTGGAACTCATACCCCTTAGTGACTTGAGACATGTATCAATTCAAGGGACCCAGACCGATCCTCATTTCATTCATGTTTCCCTATATTGGGTTTGTAGAATTGGAATCACTAACACTTGCATGGGCATTGATCCCCTATATTGGAGGATGTTTCAAGTAGGGTCTATTGTCCCCCATCAAGCCTTAGAAATTAACCCCCTCTCTTTTTATAGAGATCTGATCTTTCAGATGGTGTATTAGTTTGAAAGACCGTGTATCTCAGATGAACCCTCACAGTTTTCAATATACTTATTCTATAGTGAGTGGTATCAGTTCAATTTTAAGGGTGTTATAATGGAATATGATCCTGAGCAATGGAGCACAGGTCACTTAGTGACCTGGAGTTTGTATCCCTCCGAGAGGCCTGAAGCAAACCTTATTTCCAATGTGTTTTCTCAATGTTGGGTTTGTTGAATTGGCATGAACAACACTTACACAAGTGTCTATCCCCTATCATAGAGGATTGTTGTAGTAGACTCTAGTATCCCCCCATCAATCCTTGGGTGTTGACCCCCTATATTTATATCATGAGCTAATAATTTTGATCGGTTATTAGTCGGATGGAGTGTATATCTCGAGTGAACACTCTCAGTTTCCAATGTGATTCTTCTTGGATAGATTGGATGAGTGTGACCTCTAGGATGAGTGTCATCATTGGAATTATATCTTAGGTAGAATTTCCTCTCGGAGGAGTGTTACCTTGAAAACCTGAGTGGATCTACAACTAGAAGTGGTTGAGACATTTTTTGACTCAGATTATTTTATGAGTATATTTGGGATATCCTTGGTTATCATTATGTCTCATATCTTGTTTGGAATACCTCTGTTTAGTGAAATGAATACTCTCAATGCTTTATGTATGGTGTTTTTGGGTGTCCTATTGGGTATTGTAATAATCATCCCTACAAAGGATCTTCCCATACATGTCATGTCTTATACAAACGATGGAAAATTTCACAGAGTCCTTGGTGGACTAGGATAAGGTAGAGATTAGTTTGGGATACACAGAATGAGGTGTATACCAATAGTGAATTAATATATGTCCCCGCCTTCTATGTAGGTCATACATTATTTTCCATTGTTTGTTTGGATTGTATTTGAACTTTTTTTTATTAAATCCAATAATTTATGTTGTTCAATTTATATACCAACCTCTAGTGGTCTAGGGGAATTCAACATGTAATAATATTCTTTGGATGGATATATCAGTGTTCTATGATTATGCTTATGGTTTGAGTTCATATCATAATATTTTAAGGTAGTGATCTTCTGGGATGTAGGGTTAGCAGCATCCACCTATAATAGGTGTGTGATGAAAGACTCATCTCAAGAGGCACTATTATTCACAGGTACCTCAATGATATCCCATTACTCTATGGAATTTAATATGATTGTGATGTGTATAGACATATCACATTGAATTTTCTTAACATTCATGCTACATTCAAAGAGGCAGTCAACAAATAGCATAGGCAGAGGAAGGAACTGGAGAAAGGAGGTCTGTACAAAACTAAAGCGATGGAGGAGATCGGGGAGCAACATGAGGTGGATGGAACCTTGGTTTGATTATACTAATACTAACCTTAAGTATAACAATCCTATATTGAGAAGTTAGTGGTGAGAATCTTGGATAGTTGTAGTCACTAGAATGTTTTTACCAGGAGGTTTCAGGAGTGTTTGGAGGTACAATCTATGTTCGTTATACCTTTCTTGTAGTACTATTAGAAATAGGTATGAGAAAGTATTTTTCCTATTTTTTTCAATTATTTTCTAGGTATATGGTAGGCATTGGTAGAGCCCCATATTAGTGATTTTTGGTATAAATTTCGACTTTCAAGGAAGAAAAACAATTCCCACATCATGATGTGTTATTGAGGGGTGATCCAAAAACATGTGGGCAAGTTAGTGACTCCTAAAGTGGTTACAATATAGGTGTTGTAGATGGGGTCCTTTTCATTATGTGTTTGAGGTCCTTTTTATGTGCCAAGGTGTCATAGAAATCCCTATTTTTAGTGAACTAGTTTTAAATAAAAAGGGTGTGTTCCATGCAATAGGATCTTATAGAGGCTTCGAGTGCAGTTCTAGGTATGAGTCTGTGGAAGGTGAGGGAGAGTTATTGCATATCCTTTAGATGTTTATGATAGAATTTATATTCACCAACCTTAATTTTATATATCTTATCTCAATTTGGGTAATAAAACCTATGATATTCTATAGTAATTTGGGATAAACCTAGGTTATTTATCTCCCCTGTGAACCCATTTGTGTTTGGAAATGTATCTACTCTATTAGTTTTCTCATCAAAATTGTATCCTTGTTTTAATTTTATTTGAGTTTGGTCACTATTTTTTGGCTATTTAATGTGATTATTTTTTTATGATTGAGGTGGCTAGTAGGGGTGGTTAAAAGGATATTTAATGTTTTGTTGTATTGGTGGTGGGTGCTATAACTATTGGTAAGGGGGATGGAATGTGTGTTGATTTTTATGGGGGTTCTATCCTAGTTCTTTTGATTTCAAAATCTTTATTGGAAATAGTTAGGGTATATTAATCTCTATTTTTATATGGAAGTGGTTTTCTTCTACTATATTTTGAAGTATTGTTTTATGTATTTGAATAATAAATACTAATATTTGAGATTCAAATAGGATGGAGATGAATAAATATTGGATGGATTCTAATAGTTTGACAGTAGAGTATGAGAATGGAGTGAAAGAGTTCATCAAGTTTGCAAAGGATTATGCAAAGGATCCATCTCAAATCCTTTTTTCATGTTTATGTTGTTGTTATTATAGACTAATTACTCCAGAGAAGTTGGAATAACATTTGATATGTCAAAGAATAGATCGTAGTTATAAATGATGGAATAAACACAGAGAAAAAGAGAATATAGCTACATGCTAGGATAAAACTACATTTTATGGATCATCAATGATTACAAATATGGATAATGAAGAAGACAATATGGAGGATGTGATTACAAATGTCAATGATGATGAAGATTGTATTGAGGAAATGGCAAGGACAATTGAAGATGAACTCCATGATTTCCCAAAATTGTTTGAGAAGTTAAAGAGTTGTGAAAATATGCCATTGTATACTAGTTGCACTAAATATACAACATTATTAGTGGTACTGAAGTTTTATAAATTGAAAGTAGGCAATAGATGAAGTGATGTCAGTTTTATGGAACTACTTGCTCTCTTGAATGACATGATTTCGAAAGATAATGAGCTTCCAAGACGGATATATGAAGCTAAACAAATTCTACGCTTGATGGGTATGACTTCTGAAAGAATACATGCCTGCCCGAAAGACTGTATATTGTTTCTCAAAGAGAAAGAATCACTTATAGAATTCCCAAAGTGTGGTACTTCCCGATACAAGAAAGATGAATCCAGTCCTACGAAAGATATATGGTACTTTCCAATCATTTCAAATTTTAAGAGTCTATACGGAAGTAAAGAAACTGCAAGACAATTATCATGGCATGCAGAGAAAAGAAATAAATATGGGAAATTACATCACTCGGCCGACTCTCCTCAATGAAATAGAATTGATCGTGAGTATCATGAATTAGGGAATGAACCAAGAAAACTTCATCTTGTGTTATCTATAGATGGAATGAATCCTTTTGGTTTTCAAACCAGCACTCATAGTACATGACCTATTATGTTGGTGAATTATAACATTCCACCCTTGTTATGCATGAAACTGAAATTCATCATGTTATCTATGCTTATAATAGGACCAAAACAACCAGGTAATGATATTGATGTTTATTTCGCTCCTTTGATTGAGGATTTGAAGTTATTGTGGGATTTGGGTGTTATGTTTTATGATGCTTATAAAAGTGAATACTTTATGTTGAGAGTGATGTTGTATGGGATGATAAATGGTTTCCTGGATTATAGAACTTTTCTAGGCTATAACCTTAAAGGAACTCAAGGGTGTCCGATGTGAAAAGAAGATACGAAATCAATTAGGTTGAAACATTAATCGAAATCTATGTTTCTAGGACATCGTAGATTTCTACCTCGTCGGCATAAGTACTGATCATGGAAGAAATCATTCAATGGAAGTTTAGAACAACACACAACACCATCTACACTAAAATTTGATAAACTGTTTGAGAAAGTAAAATATGTGAACATTGTTTTTGGTGAACCATTATCGAAAAATCTTTCAAAAACCGGTTGGAAAAAGGGATCGGTTTTTTTTTGAATTACCATAATTGAATTTTCTATACGTCAGACATTTTCTTGATGTGATGCATGTGGAAAAAAATTTATGTGATTGTGTTATTGGAACGTTGCTAAATGCCCTTGAAAAAATAAAGGATGGAAATAAGGCAAGGTTGGATATGGTTGACATGGGAATACGAGAACAGTTGGCTCCCGTGAAGGGTGAACATCAAACATTTCTTCCTCCAGCTTTTTATACTCTTTCTAGGGAGGAGATATATCAGTTTTGAAACTTCTTCAATGATGTAAAGGTTCCAGAGGGGTATTCATAAAATATCAAGAACATTGTGTCAATGAATGATTTAAAGTTAAAAGGTTTGAAATCACATGACTTCCATGTTTTGATATAGGTTTTAATTCCTATATGTTTACATTGAATTTCCCCAATAATTTTTGTTATATGTTAACCAAACATTGTTTCTTTTTCAAACCTATATGCAACAAAGTTTTAGACCCGATGAAATTGCCATCTATGGAAAGAGAAAGTTTCATCATATTATGTGAACTAGAAATGTTTTTTCCCACCATCATTGTTTGATATTATGGTTCATTTGATGGTTAAATTGGTGAGAGAGATTCGAATTTTTGGTCCTTTTCACTATAGATGGATGTACCCCATTGAACGGTATATGAATATTTTGAAAGGGTATGTCAAAAATAGAAGTTAGCCAGAGGGTTGTATTGTGGAGTGATATATTGTTGAGGAAGCTACTGAATTCTGTACCGAATACATATCTGTTGTGGAAAGAATTGGTCTCCAGAAATCTTGTCACACTGGTCACATTGAGGGTGAGTGAATTTCTAGAAGAGATGTTGTGACAATCAATATTAAAGATCGAGAGCAGGCCCACTGTTATGTTTTGCATAATAGTTGGGAGGTTGCACTATATATTGAAACCCACAATGAAATTATTAGGCAGTTGAATTCATCAGGGGCTGAAAAATGGCTATCAAATACACATAATCTCCAGCTCATATGATGGTTTTGGGGCCATATTTTTAAAGAGTTAGCTAAAAATATGAATTCAATTTCAGAATGACTTCGATGGATAGCTGTCGGACCAAGTGTGTATGTATTATCTTACAATGGTTATGTAATTAATGGTTATACATTCTATAAAGATGAACATGATGAAGATAGTACCATGAAAAATAGTGGAGTTACACTTGTGGCTGAAGCAATGCATGTTTCTGGTAGTAAGGATAGAAATCCAATTTATGTGACTATGTTATACTTTGGCATTATAAAACAAATATGGGAATTGGATTATATGAAATTCCAATTGCCGATTTTTCAATGCAAATGGGTTGATAACAACAGCGATGTTAAAATAAATGAATTGGGATGTGTGAAAGTTGATTTTTGTAAAGAAGGGTACAAAGAAGAACAATTTATAATAGCATCACAAGCGGTACAAGTATTTTATGTTCTAGTTCTCGTAAATCGAAAGTGGTCAATTGTTCTGTTATCATCTAAAACAATTGAAGGGTCTGTTGAAAATTCAGTTGAGAGAGATCCTTTCAGTGGAATGTTGCAATCAATTCGTAGTGTTCCCAGTGTAGATGATGTTTTGTATGTTAGAGGAGACTAAAATGAATGGATTTGGATAATAGATGGAGGTGTAAAATCCCTTTAGGCTTTGAAAAAAAGAAAGAGAGTTCAATAAACATGTTATATTTTTTGTAATATAGATCTTGTTATCTCATGTAATTATCTTATCATTAATAAATTTATGTAATATAAATTAACTGTTCAACCAATTTTGCAGATAATGACTTCTGCATGTTCTGGTGCTTTTAACCTCGAGGATGAACAAGTTTCTCAAGATGTTGCTGCTAATACTTCTCACAGTGCAGAGAAACAACAAGTTTCTAAACCTATTGCTTCTCATAGTGTTGAGGTCTAACAACCATCATCACATTCTGTTTCTACCTTTTCATATGAACATATAAATTATGTTGATATCAATGAAATGGTTGGGGATGAAAGACATATGTCCCAGAAAAAATAGGTGTGCCGTAGTTTGACGGTGTTAGCCAAATTTCTTAAGACGAAAATAAAAGGCATCAAATTTGATGTCGGATAGAATGCACAAGGCCAACATGTGAATCTCAACAAGGCTATGTTTAGTTGTTACATTAGAATTTTCACTCGGCAATGTGTGCTGATTGACATAGATTCATGGAACCATGTTTTGTCCGGGATGAAGGTTGTGATCTAGGAAGAAATTACGGTAACATTATGATATTATGTCTTTAATTTACTAGAAAATAAAATAATGAAACATTGTATTACTATTCTCAATCTATTGCAGATTACATTTATAGTAGATGATTCATACTAGAATTATATAATAAGTCTTAAAAGAAGGATTCATTGAGGTTTTCACACTAGTTTAACAAAATGTCACCTGAAAGATTCCAAAGGTAAAATAAACCCACACCCACCCCTTATCTACGCTCACCTGATATCCCAAGAAGCATGGGATGCATTTATTGGCCTCCATGGGGATAGTAAGTTTCAGGTACATTGTGGATGATAATAAGTTGTTTTAGGATATGTGTATTCATCACTTTGATTGTCAATATTTAATTTATGAAACAACAACTCAGTACTGAAAATAAAGAACGTGCATCAAAACCAACATACCCCTATCGTAAAGCAAGGATGGGGTAATCTTCACTAGAAAAGAAAATGGTACGTATTTTAAATTTACAATAATATTGTTAGGTTCCAAGAAACAATATCATAATTATCTTTCAATATTTATATGTATATTGATGAGTCTAAATCCAAAAGAAACTTCCATCCCATGTCATGTTCTATGGAAGGAGGCACATGTGAATAAGGAAGGGAAACTGGTAGATGAAAATAGAAAAAAGTGTGGGAAATATGTGTAAGTATGAAATGATAAAAAGTTTTATTTTAAATTGCTATTAAATAATAATAATTACTTTTTTCCTATATTCGATAGTCACATGAATCAAACTCTTGTAGCCTATGCAGACCTATTATCGACAGCTTTGAAGCGGCCAAAACAATATAGTCATGTCAGAGGTGTGGGGATTGGGGTTACACCCGAAGTATATTTTGAGAAAACAAAAACAAATGGATAATAAAGATGAAGAAATGAACCAAATAAGCGAAATAATAGAAACTCTTGAAGAAGGATTTCAATGGCAGGGACAATTGATATAAACTTTTATGGGTGGGAAGCAAGGAGAAGACACAACTCAAGAACAACCAGCACCTGAAGATCCTACCCCACCCCCACCATCTTTGAGGTGAGCCATTCTCCTCAAAGAGATGTCTTAGTCGTGGAAATAAATATTCTAATAATTTTTTGCGTGAAACGTGAATCAGACAAACACTGATACATTTCATGTACTGATATTTTTCCGGGTGATACTGACTATGATTTTTATCTGTCAACACCCACCTATCACCTTTTAGCAAGGGCTATAGTGTTCAACATCCCAGAGGAAAAGCTATATAACAGACAACTTACAAAAGATCTTTTGAAAGTGACGATTACTATAGATCATGATCCAAATGCAGAGCTTCTTATTCAACTTGATGATGATGATATTCATATGGTCGAAAAGGGTATTGGGACATTCATTGCATGGACATCACAACTTGTAAGAGTACATGTGGAAAAAGAGGTATTTATTTCAATTTTTTAAGCTAAAACTTTAATAATTAATGAAAAAAGGTATGAACCAATGAATGTTATTATATAAGGAGAAAGGGAAGGGGGTGACAAGAAGCGTGGGCTCAAAGTCATCTAAAGAATCGACCAACCGATCCCAAATAGCTACTGAAAGCACAATAACACCACCTGTTCTCTATCCATATTTACTAGAATTGAAGACTCATGTGGATAGGAAGCTAAAAAATGGTAGTAGTCATATAGTTGTTTTTGAAAATAAAATATACGGAGAGGAAATAAAAGATTTTGTTGTTGCTGAAAATGTAACTGAGATCCTTGAATACGGTTGGCTATGTGTCACAATTGTAAATTTATATATGATATGTGTTTTCATGAATTGATTCTCTAAAAGCCGTTAGAATGTGATAATTATGATTAAATGCATTTTATATAATTGGCATGAATATATATGAAAAATAGTTGTGGGGATTTTTCCATGAGTCAAAATCCGGGCTCGTTAGTCCTTATACCACATCAACACAACGAACAAAATTAGAGCCATAAAAAAGAATGAAATAGTGAAAGGCATGCTGAAAACATTTGAAATCAAGATTATGAATGACAAAGTCTTCCTAATACCAACCATGCAGCGGTAAAACTCTACGATTAAATCATATCAATTATATTTTCACTTCTTTTATTACTTATTCCTTTTGTGTTTTCAGGAAACCTTGGCAGCTAATTGCGGTGAACTTGGATACTCCAAATATTTATTTTCACGATTCAATTCAAGGATATCCAACAAATCGACCACAAATGATAGAGTTTTTGAATTTGTAAGACCCTACATCATACGTTTTAGGTCTAAAAATAAAGTTATATAATTTATATTATCTTTTACTGATGATTTTATTATGATAGGTTGGTGTATCAATATCATCTAAAACAAGGAATGAGGACAGGGGCTAAGCATAAGGAGTTGAGAATATTTTACATAAGGACCGGTATGAGGGTATATATAATAAAATTTCACCATCCAAACACATATAAAAAAAAATTACTTATTATCCTAATGATCAATGTTTTTGCAGAGTCAAAAACAAACAAATGATAATTATTGCGGTTATTATGTTTGTAAATTTAAGAGAGAAGTCGTTTTTCATCAACAAAATAGAATCCCTAAAGAGGTATTTTCAAAAACAACAACTATTTCATTTAAATTATTTATTTATTATTTATATATATTTTTCAGTACTACTATGACTGTCGAAAAGCCTCATATTCACAAGATAATATATATTTGTTCATAAATTAGTGGGACTCATACCTAAGGGAATATTGTACACAAATAACATGAACATCTGACTTGGGGATGTGTACAATTGGTGGCCATTTTTGAGAGGGGTTAAGGAGATCAAAAGATGAAACATTATTGTATGTAAATGTTCATAGGAAAATTGTAATTGTTTTTAAGTTAAACATATTTTTTTCAATGAGTCATTTTTTAATTTTAACAAATGAAATGGACCAGCAACATGCAAGAATGATGAACCACTTTTATTTGGGATTTGGATAAGAAAAAATAGTAAAATATAAAAAATACCTTCATATCTGACCAAACACATTCATATTCTGTTGAAAATTCCATAGAACTATCCATGGTTCATCTATGACATGTACGAGTCAACCCCACATCAATCTGAGGCATGGTGTGGCCAGTATCACTCAAAGTGTCTCTCTTTTGTTTAAAATGGACAGAATTTTAAGTGAAAACAACATCTGACGTATGGAAAACTGAACAAAATAATGAGTATTGTGTTGATACATTAGGAGAACAATCAATGAGTCATTTTTTACGTGAAAGAGTCAACCCCGCCTCAATATGAGGCACATTTTGGCCGGAATCACTCAAAGTGTCTCTATTTTGTTTAAAATGGAATGAATTTTAAGTGAAAACAACAACTGGAGTACGGAAAATTGACCAAACGCTTTTAGATTGTGTTAATAATTTAGGAGAATTATCCATGGGTTATTTGTGACATGTATGAGTCAAAATCATCTCAATCTGAGGCACGATGTGGCTAGTATCACAGAAAGTGTCTCTCTTTTGTTTAAAATGGACATAATTTTAAGTGAAAACAACAACTGATGTTTGTCAAACTAACCAAACACATTCATATTGTGTTGAAACTTTAGGAGAACGATCCATGGGTCATTTTTACTGTGAACGAGTAAAACCTATCTCAATATGAGGCTCTGTGTGGCCATTATCACACAAAGTGTCTCTCTTTTGTTTAAAATGGACAGAATTTTAAGTGAAAACAACAACTGACATATGGAAAACTGACCAAATGCATTCTGATTGTGTTGATAATTTTGGATAAAAATATATAGGTCATTTTTGAAATGTATGAGTCAACCTTGATTTAATATGACGCACGGTGTGGCCGGTATCACTCAAAGTGTCTCTCTTTTGTTTGAAACAGACAGAATTTTAAATAAAAACAACAACTGAAAAATGGGAAACTGACCAAACGCATTCCGATTGTGTTGATACTTTATTATAATTATCCATGGGTCATGTGTGACATTTAAGAGTCAACCCCACCTCAATACAAGGCATGTTGTGGACGGTATCACTCAAAGTGTCTCTCTTTTGTTTAAAATGGACATGCTTTTAAGTGAAAACAATAAGTAAGATACGGAAAACAAACTAAACACATATATATTGTGTTTATACTTTATTAGAAAGATCCTTGGGTCATTTTTGACGTTTATGAGTAAACCCTGCCCCAATCTGAGGCATAGTGTGGCCGGTATCTCTCAAATTGTCTCTCTTTTGTTTAAAATGGACAGAATTTTAAGTGAAAACAACAACTAACCTATGGAAAACCGACCAAAAACATTCATATTGTGTTTATACATTATTGTAATCATTAATTGGTCGTTTGTGATGTGTACGAGTCAACCTTTCTTCAATATGAGGTACGATGTGTCCGGTATCACTCAAAGTGTCTATCTTCTATTTAAAATGGGTAGAATTTTTAGTGAAAACAATAACTGACGTATGGAAAGCTGACCAAACATATTCAGATTGTGTTGATAATTTAGGAGAATGATACATTGGTCATTTTCGACATGTATGAGTCAACACAGTCTCAATCCGAAACATGGTGTGGCTGGTATCACTCAAAGTGTCTCTCTTTTGTTTAAAATGGAAAAATTTTTAAGTGAAAACAACAACTAACATACAGAAAACTAATGAAACACATTCAGATTGTGTTGATACTTTAGGATAACTATCCAAGGGTCATGTGGGACGTGTAGGATTCAACCCCACCTCAATAAGAGGTACAATGTGGCTGGTATCAGTCAAAGTGTCTCTATTTTGTTTAAAATGGACAAAATTTTAAGTGAAAACAACAACTGACGTAAGGAAAACTGATCAAACGCATTCTTATTGTGTTGATAATTTAGGATAAAAATACATGGGTCATTTGTGATGTGTAAGAGTCAACCCCACCTCAATCTGAGGCATGGTGTTCTCGGTATCACTCAAGATGTCTCTCTTTTGTTTAAAATGAACATAATTTTAAGTGAAAACAACAACTGATGTACATAAAACTGATTAAAAGAATTAGTAATGTGTTGATACATTATTAGAATGATACATGGATAATTTGGGACATGTACGAGTCAACCCTGCCTCAATCCAAGGCACGGTGTGTCCGGTATCACTCAAAGTGTCTCTCTTTTGTTTAAATTGGACAGAATTTTAAGTGAAAACAAAAACTAACATACGGAAAACCAACCAAAAACATTCTTATTGTGTCGATACATTAGGATAACGATCAATGGGTCTTGTGTAATGTGTAAGAGTCAAAACATCCTCAATCCGAGACACGGTGTGGCTGGTATCACTCAAAGTGTCTCTCTTTTGTTTAAATTGGACATAATTTTTAGTGAAAAAACAACTGACGTACGGAAAACCGACCAAACGCATTCAGATTGTGTTGATACATTAGGAGAACGATCCATGGGTCATTTTTGACGTGTACCAGTCAACTCCACCTCAATATGAGGTATGGTGAGGCCGATATCACCCAAAGTGTATCTCTTTTATTTAAAATGGTCATAATTTTAAGTGAAAACAACAACTGACGTACAAAAATCCCCCTTCCTACCATACCCACCAAAAGAATTCATTTTTTTCTAATGAAACACATAATATTTGAAAAAACTATTCCAAAACAATTTTAAAAATACCCATGATCTTAAAATCCATGAAATTCATTCCATTAAAACCATTAAAGCCCCCCACACTCTGGACACCCCCACCCCCTAGACACCACCCACCCCCATGGAAAACCCCCCCACCACCCTGGATTACCCCCCAACCCCTGAACACCCCCACCCCCTGGATGGCCCCCACCCCTCCTAGACACCACCCCACCACCTGGACACCCCTACCCCCTGGACACCCCCACCCCCATGGATAGCCACCCCCACCTCCTGGACACCACACCACCCCCCTTGGACAGCCCCAACCCCCTGGATCGCCCCCACCCCCTGGACACCACCCCACTCCCTGGACACCCCCAATCCCTGGACACCCCCACCCCCTGAAAAACCCCCACCCCTGGACACCCCCAACCCCTTGGACACCCCCACCCCCTAGATGGCCCCACCCCTCCTAGACACCACCCCACCATATGGACACCCCCACCCCCATGGATAACCACCCCACCCCCTTGGATATCCCCCAACTTCCTAGACCACCCCCACCCCCTGGACACCACCCCACCCCCTAGACACTGCCCCCACCCCCTTCGACACCACCCCACCCCTAGACACCCCCACACCCTGGACACCCCCACCTCTGGACACTTCCACCCTTGGAAAGCCCCCCAACCCCCTGGACACCCACCTCACCCCCTGGACACCCCCATCCCCCTGGACTTCCCCACCCCTAGACGCCCCACCCCTCATAGACACCACCCCACCTCATGGACACCCCACCCCAACCCCCTGGACCCCACCCCACCCCCCTTGGACATCCCCCTAACCTCCTGGACCTCCCCCACCCCCTGGACACCACACCACCCCCTGGAATCCACCATGGACAACCCCAACCACACCAACCTATAGATCCCCCACCCTCCCTAGACACCCCATCCCCAGAACACCCCCACCCCCTGGACAACCCTACCCCCTTGGACAGCCACCCCAAATCCCTGAACAGCCCCTAACCCTCTAAATTCTGAATTGAATTATTTATGTATTTAATTAAATTATGAATTATGTGATAATAAGGTATGGGTATACTTGTTATATGGATATACTTGTTTTATGTGTATTCTTTATTTAATTACCTTATGAATTACGTGTTATTTTTGTATGGGTATACTTGTTGATATGTAGACTTTTTTGTACGTCTTGTTTAAGTGCGCTGCTGTAGAATTTTATGTTACAGCAGTCATGGAATTTATTAGGGTTAAAGAATCATTGATAAATGATACCTTTATCAGTGCTTTTTTAGCACTGATAAAGAATCCATCTATATACTACAACAGAAAATGCATTTACTGGAGGTTTTGTAGCGGCGATTTACAAAATCGCCACTAAACCTTTCATTTAAAATATTTATTGGAGGTTTATTAAAAACCGCCGTGAAACCTATTTAGTTTTTTACATCGGCGACACTTACCCCCCCCCCCCCCCACCCGAACCAACCCCGACCCCCGTGAGCTTCTCACCCCGACGATCGCGAACCCTACCAATGGTCCCCTCTGATGCCCTCCCGTGCCACCCGTGACCTCGCCGCAGGTCTCTACGGACCCCACTTCTCCCCCCGACTCCCGCGATGCCGGATTCTCCCCCGACCCCACCGAGTTCGTACCCTAGGTATGCTCCCCTCCCCTACCGTCATTGGGATCAACCTGTTATGGTGGATTTTGTGTGTGTAATGGTTAGAGGAATCTAGTGGAGGAAAAATGCATAAGGTTTTATGTAGTTTCATTATTATTGAGTCATTGCCATAATTTATTTTGGTTTATCATCAAATTTGGATGAATTAATTTAATGGATTGACTTCATATATTTAAGTTTTGTTTAGAAATGAGCTCAGAGGTGTTCCAAGAGTGATCCATACCCCATTGTTTGAAGTTATAGTGAGGATATATAATTGATGATATTTCCCTAAAGTATGACTAATTGGATTAATATGGATTAATTCTCTTAATTAATTATTATTTCTTTATAATATATGTTTTAATTTTATGTGTTAGGGGATTGAGATGGTGTTGGTTCCTAGATATGGCTTTGATGAGGATGGAATGAGATTTCTTAAGGGGATAACTCTATGGTCAAGGTATTTTATGACTAATATTACCATTGGATATGGTTATGCATTTATTGCATGGATTGAAATTTCATGTAGGTGGGTATGTGACATGAATGGGATCCATGAGTTATTTACCTTATGATACATGAGGATAGATATTCATGTTGGGTTCATAGAATTCCCTTTAGTATGATGCATTGATTATACAACCATTTATGGCTATGTTATATATGTGATAGGCTTAACTATAGGGAAATTAAAACCCCAATAGGGTGTCCATCATGTATTTATGGGTCAAGTTATCTGTAAAGTTCTTATTTTAGGTAATTGATTCTCTCTTATAGAAATGTCTAGGGGTGAGGCTATGGGATGGTGTGGTAATGGTCATTTATGGTATGATAATCTATGAGAACATATGAATGACCCAGTATAGAACCATGTTAGGTTCCTTTACTCGATGAGAAATCAATATGGACTATATGGATAATGATAGGTTCTCAAACCTTATGAGTTGGGAATGTGGCCCTTGAAAGACATTTATCCCTTAGGTAGGGGTGAGATACCTAGGTAATAGAACCGTAAGTGGTGTCTTTATCATCCACATTAATAAAATTGCACAATATCAATATAACTTCAAAATTAGATTTATCATGTCAATAAAAACTTACCAATTACATTGAATCCACACTAATGATAGTAATGGAATAACTACTTCCTCTAAATTTTTCTTCTTATTAGTGGTCTAATTCTACTAAATTCAGTGCTTGATATCCCTTTTTATAAACCAGATTCAATATGACATCATTGATTCTCTTAGTTAAGACTTGGAAACCTCTTTTTATGCTAGAATAATCCCTTTTTATGTATTTCTAGATTCAACAAGTGACTTTACTTCAGCATAAAACTTCTAAATCAAGTTTTGAAGAAAAAATTGGTTTCTTAACACCACTTGCTGATTCATGATCATCCATGACACGTTTTGATCATATTTTATATCAAATTAGACTTGAAATAATTATTAAATCATTTATTTCATGCATTTTTTGGATTTAATCAGTTCTTCCTTTAGTTGAATAACATGTAATTTATTAGCACATCCACCCCATGGATCATATCTCCCCATAAATATTGGACCACTTCACGGAATAACAAAAATGTTCAATTCCCACACCAAAGTCTGAATCCGACTCTTAGTTCAACTCTATGGTTAGATCATCGATCGTCCCATTTAACCATAATTCTCCACTCAAGAGCACTAACACATATATGATCCAAATCACACTCAAGTCACACCACCACTTTTTTCTTTGTGAATACACCAAAGAGAGGTCTATGAATTCAATCCACACAAGGCTCATAGAACCTCAAAACCTAATCTCCCAAGTTATTTCATCATGCATTTCCATGAACACCACCACTTATCATGCCTTAATACGACCATCCCTCACGTGGTTCTTGTCACTCCAAATTAACAATTTGTTGAGTTTATTAAGAATCATTAGGTTTTCCCTAAACATTAGTTATAATAGATTTATTCAATATTAGAGTTTTATATGAAGACTCTATAGAGAACTTAGGTTGGGGTTATTCCAAATTAAAAATGTGATTTGGTTTTCATGGTAAAGTAGCTACCACGTTGTTAGCACACTCTTTCTCTTTACCAAATAAACTTCCCATATCCCAAACACTAGAGGGTTTATATCTATCTCAGGGGATCATATTTATTATATTATGTTTCTGTAATCTTATACTATCATACATATTAATATCTTTCTCTATTTAGTAGTAACTATGTGTTTTAATTTTTATTATTATTTTTTAGGCACATTGTGATATACATGGATAAAAGATGGATCACGTTACCGAGGAACACACCTCAGTATGTTAAGGGATTGAATGAGTTTTTATATTTTGAAATTTCTAATCGATCCGTAGAAGGGAGAATAAAATTTCTATGTCCTAAATGTAAATTTAGAACATGGTTGAAGAGAGATGAAGTTTATGAACATTTAATACTGAAGCAATTACCTGGTCAATATTTGTGTTGTATTTGGCCTGGAGAATAGAACGTTACATAAAGACTGAGCACTGATGGTAATCCACAGAATGAGGTCCCAAGTTCGTCAACAATGGAAAATGAAATGAAAAACCTCATAAATGATGCATTCGGCACTGCAAGACACCACTATCAGCATCAAAACATATCAGAACAACCAGAATAGGGTGCTACAAATTGCAACATGAATAGTGATGTTTTTGAGACTATGACACAGGAAGATCAAGATTGTAACAAATCATTGGATCCTCCTCTGGATTCTGTGGAGCCAAATGTAAGAGAAAACTTCACTGAGGAAAATGTGTTTCATGATTTAGTTGACGATGGAAATCAAGAGTTGTATAGTGGGTGTTTGAAATATTCAAATCTTTAATTTCTTCTGATGTTGTACCATATCAAATGTCTATGTGGAATTACAAATAAGGCAATGTCCATGATATTGAAATTTATTTTTGATGCGTTTCCTGAAGAAAAAATCCTAGAATCTTTGTATGATGTGAAAAAAGTTGTTAAAAATCTTAGATTGAATTATACAAAAATACATGTGTTTCCCAATGATTGTATTCTTTATTGGGGAGAGGATTTAAGTAGACAAAATTGTAAGAAATGTTCTTCTTCTAGATGGGAGACAATGGGTGATGTTGGAAGTATGAATGAACATAATTTCATGGAGAAGAAGAAAAGGAATACACTTGCAAAGGTTTTACATTACTTTCCTTTGAAGCCTCGATTGCAAAGATTATTCATGTCATCAAAAACTGTGGAATACATGAAGTGGAATTCTGAAGATAATAACAATGATGGGTTAATGAGACATCCACGAGATTCACAATCATGTAATACATTTGATTCATTACATCTATATTTCTCAACTGATCCTAGGAATGTTCGATTGGGATTGGTTGCCGATGGATTCAACCCATTTGGGACTTTGAGTACCAGTTATAGCATTTGGCTAGTTGTTTTGATCCCATATAATCTGCCTCCATGGGTGCCTATTCAACAAACAACTTTTATCCTTTCGGTGATTATTCCTGGAAAAAATGCCTCGAAATGATATTCATGTATACTTATAGCCTTTGATTGATGAATTGCAGGAGTTATGGAGAAACAATGTTGAGACATTTGATGTTTCTTCTAAAAAAATGTTCAAAATGCATGATACTTTAATGTGGACCATTAGTGACTTCCCTGGGCTTGGGAATTTATTTGGTTCGAACACTTACACGAGTTTGGCTTTTCCCATTTGTAACTTTGATTTTGATCCCAAATAGCTACCTCACTGTAGAAAATGGTTCTTCTTGTGTCATCAAAGATTTCTTGATGCATCTCATAGATTTCAGCTTAACAGATCAAAATTTAATGGTTCCATTGATTGTAGAGCACCTCCAAAGTTGTTAAATAGTTCTGAAATATTGACACAACTTGAAAATGTTGAAACAGAATTTGGTAAGGTTCATCATTTGAATGATAGTGGAAAACGGGTCCCAAGTGCATCGTCAAGCGAAATCGGAACGCAACAATGGAAGAAAAAAACTATATTCTTCCAAATTCCATATTGGGAATTTAATTTTTTGCCGAATAATCTTGATATGAAGAATTTTGAGAATAATGTCGGTGACAATTTTATTTTCACATTGCTTAATGAGCATGTAAAGTCAAAGGATCATCTCAATGCTCGGAAAGACTTACAAGAAATTAACATAAAATGCGATCTCAGGCCAGATGAAAATGAAAAGTATCCTCCGGCAATTTTTGCAATGAAAAATAGGGATACAGATACATTCCTTCAAATTTTAAAGAATGTTGAGGTATCTGATGGGTATTAAAGTTACATCTCGAGGTGTGTTGACTTGAAGAATCTTAAGTTACATGGATTGAAAAGTCACGATTCACATATTTTGTTAAAATAGTTACTAACATTGGCGTTGCGTACATTATTACCTAAAACAATTTACTGCTGTTGTACTCCAATTCTGCACATTTTTCAAAAAACTATGTGAGAAATCTCTACATCCATTTCATCTTGAAAACCTCTTGGATAGGTTTGTAATGACCCTTTGTGCAATGCAGATGATCTTTCCTCCATCATATTTACTGTAATGCTGCATTTAACTGTGCATTTGGTTGAGGATGCTAAATTAGGAGGCCCCGTTCATTATCGATGGATGTATCCAATTGATAAGTACATTATTTATATGTTTTTCAGTTAAGTAAAAAAAATTGGTACTTAATTAAATTCATAATTAAGTTTATTTAATTTCACAGGCATCTTGGGCATTTGAAATCAAACGCGAGAAAAAAATCTCAACCAGTAGGATCTATTGCTGAAGACTATTTGGCTGAGGAGCGTCTTACCTTTTGTTCTCAATATTTGGATGATATCGAGGCAATATTTAATCAAGTTGGTCATGTTGATGTCACATCGACTCAATCTCAAATACATCATAAATCCAAAATATTTCCTGTTATTGGCCGATCGGTTGAGAGGACCTCAAATGTGACACTGACTGAATTGGAATTATTACAGGCACATAGATATGTGATGCTGAATAGTGAAAATGAAAATCCATTTATTGAAGAGTTGAGGATACAAAAAAAGAGACGAATGAGAGGCCAAACACAAAATGAGAATGATTTAACGAAAGTTGTTAATAAAGATCTTGTATAATGGTTTTCACGATGTGTAAGTTCATAAATATTGCAATAAGTACGAATTTTAGTTTGACACATACATTTTGTAAATATAATAAAGTATATTTATTTTTTTAGATCATGAATACTGATACTCGAGCAGAGGTTTTATAAGATTTAATGTTTCTTGTTAGAGGTCCTATAAAACATGTTAGAAAGTTCGACGCTTATAATGTGAATGGATTTAGATTTCATACAGTTTATCGAGAAGTGGGTTTGAAAACATAGAATAGTGGTATATTTACATTTGACAAAATGGAATACTACGAAAAGCGGCATGATATTATTTAATTAAACTACCATGGAAATTTTGTTGTTGTTTTACTCAAATGCAAATGGGTCAATATTATCAGAGGATTTAAAAGAGATTCCTTACAATTTACTTCTGTGAACTTCTCTCGCTTGAGGATGTTGGTGATCATGAACTGCATGATCCATATATCTTAGCATCACAATAAAAAATGTTATATTATGTGAATGATGTTGTCGATGAATGGTGGAGTGTAGTTGCTCACATAATACAAAGATATTTGTATGATATGGGTGATGAAGTGGAAAATTTGACCTCTGAAATTGAATTTAATCAACAACAGGAAGTAGAATTATTTGTCCATCATGATATTGAAAATATTATTCTAGAAAGGATGAATGAAGTGGATGAAGAAATGGAGCAGGAAATTGACCTAATTTAAGGGGAAAATTATTGTATGTACAATTATTTATTTATTCAGCAACCACTTGTTTCATTTTTGCAGTCATTCATTATTATTGTTATATATATTTTTTCTGTTAGTACTGGGAATCTATTATCATTTTTTATTTTTATTTCTGCATAATATTTCTAAAATATATATTCTGAACTAAATTTTATTTGATTAAATGACAATAATGCCAAGGAGGAAGCGGTAGACTATTTCATCTAGTTTTACGATAGATGACGATCCATCTGGCTCCCTCCCCATGACATCTGAGGCACCAGATGCCTACACCACTGCAGCATCTCCCCCTGCCCCATCTCTCACACCATCTTTGGATGTCCCATTAGAGGATGTGACGTCAAATCCCCCTTTAGGAGCCTCAACAGTGGGGCAGCGACATGCCCCTTCCAGTTCATCACGAGCATACTGGAGTGTCATTGTCATAGGTACAAATTTTAATTAAATAAATTTATTGCATTTTTTTATACTAATTGTTTTCTCATTGAATATGACAAAAATGAAACCGTGGAGAAAAACATAAAAAGTGTATATATTTGGAATATGACTGGCGAAAATATAGTCGTGCCATTTGATTCTTATGGGGTCCCGACGGATGATGCTGGGGGGTTACATGGCCAGATTCTAGGCCAACTGACAGCGGATCCCATTTCCCTTCCTATTTCATATGATGATTGGAGACATATGCGTCCAAGATGGAAAAATAAAGATTATGATTCTCTAAAAAAGGTAAATTTATTACATTATGGTTTAATTTAATGTCATGTTACTAATATGTTCAAAATGAATTTCTGTATACATATGTTCTTCCACTTTACAGTTGCTGATGTGATAACACGGAAGTGGACGTTGAAAAATCTAGGTTAGAAATGGAAATATTTCAAATGGAGATTGTGGTGTGATGTCAACGATACCTTGTTGACTGTGCAACAAATGTATGAGAGGCTACCCAGTGGGGTACCGAAAGAACAGTGGAAAGTTTTTGTTGACATACATTATGATGACAAGAAAATAGTATTGAAATATATATTATTATATTATCCTCATTTTATAATTATACATGTATATGAAGAGGACATGATAGTGAATACATTACTATTAAATTTCATTTTATTTATTTCAGGATCTCTCAAGACAGAATGCATCAAACCGGGCTAAGAAAGTAATCCCTCACACTATAGGCTCAAAAATCTTTTCTAGAAGCCGAACGACATTGGTAATCTTTTAATTAGTTTAAATATTTATAAGACAATATTATATGTTTAATATATTTAATTTTTTATTTATCTTTTCTTAATGCAGTCACAGTGTTTATGGCATGAAGCATCCGGAACTGAACTGTGGTTTGATGTTCATAAGAAATCAGATGGAAGTTTTATTAATGATCCTACTAAAGAAGTTGGGGTATGAAGTCAATTTTTTTTATAATAACTTATTATCAGTTTTTACTGTGTTAATATATATTGATATTTGATTTATAGTTAAAAATTAAAGAACTATGGGATGCCAATCCTGCGCAGTCCTACTCAGTCTCCCAGGATGAGCCGGTTGCTAAATTCCTTGGGAAAGAGCATCCTGGTAAAGTGCACGGGATGGGTTTGGGACTCATACCATCTAAGGTTTGTAGCAGTCCACTAGGGATGGTAGCTGCATCTACTCCTGTCTTTAGTTAGCCTATACCCAGAGATTCTCAAAAAGAGATGGTTTCTCTATAAAACACAGTTCACCAATAGGGGGATCAAATATCTTCTTTTCAGAAAGAGTTGATTGAAATACATCAACATATGAGCAGATATCCCCTGGTGGTAGTGCATCGACTGGAGGTATGCAGGTAAATCAAAAAAAATCAAAATCATTTAGTTTTATAACTTTCATTGGTTTTAAGTTTTAATATAAATATGCAACCGTATTTAATTTTCAATATAATTTTCTTACACGTGACAACAGAAAGTGGTGATGAAGGTGGAGAAGGTTACGATTCATCATCAGACCGTGACTAGTTTTATTGTTCATGTTTTGAACAAATACAGGAACAATTTTTTTGTATATGTAACATTTGTGGCACATAGTTTCCACCAAACATTTTCATGTCCTAAAATTTCCTTGATTTCTCAGGATTCCTTTTATGCGTTTTATTGATTTCTGATATTTATTTTTATGTATTTATTTCTTGAGTGTGGTATACATCATTACATTTAGGTCTATGTTTGAATTGGTAGTAAATATTTTGGATGACTAGGAGTTAAAACCATTTTTGATGTGTTGAACAAATTGGGTCATTTCATAGTGATCAAGGGGATAGTGTTGTGGACACTTTGGTGAGGCCCTTGTAATTTGTCTTACTAGGAGGCCCTTGTGAGTGGTAATTGACCACCACTAAACGGCGTTTCTCTTGCAGTGAATCCTGTATTTGTTTTAGGGAACCAAATATTGTGACACATTGGGATTAAAAACACCTAATATACTTATATTGATCCTCCATTATATCGAATATCAATAAGATGGAGGTTCCAAATATGGGTGGTATAGGATTTGAATCCAGACACTCAAGATATGAATTCCAATAAGGTTTTACTCATTCACATAAAAAATCAATGGAATCCTTATAAGAAGTGAAGGAATCCACCGACTACTAAGATACTACATCATAAAATACCATTGGTATTATTTTCTTATATTGATTGAGATATATACCCCATGAAGGTAACAATAGATAAAACATTAATGTTGTGGTAATTTGTATCAATTTATTTGATCCTAATCAAGTTGGACATCTTAGATCGACCTTTATTGAGTGATTAATCTACTATTATTATATAATATTAGATAAATGAGGTATGATAACATCAACCACATAACCATACATAATGGGTTTTTTCCCTATAGAAATTTAATATTGATTTTCAAATGTTATACTATTTTGAATTTGAACTAAGTAACATTCTCTTAGGTTGATATGGTTTTACTATTTTTTAGTGGTGAGGGGGTAGCGAATTCATCCACACCTGTTTCATACTCAATAGAATCATGTTTCCCAACATCAATTGGGTTAACATTGATAAAATATACTAATGTGTTACCACCAATAGGAAACCCACATTTACATTGTGAGAGGGATATAATTAAGTTGGGTGTGATCCCATAGGATAAATCATACTGGAGATGACCATGAGGAAAAAATGATAAAACATCCCCCCACCCTTGTGGGTTATGTTTTCCATTTTAATTTTATAGTCACAAAGTCCACTTAGGATGGATTCTGATGCTTTTAGATATTAGAGCATTGTAACCATCCCTAGTATTTTATCTAGATATTCTAATGGGCCTCAAGGGTGTTTAAACTAGTAGGGGTATAAATATACTCTTGAGTGTCTGTGTTTGGATATCCCCAGTGGGATCAACTTTTAGATTCTTGAGTATAGACAATAGGGGAAAACACTCTATATATATATTCTTGAGTACTCAAGGTCACATGTTAATAAAAATGACTATAGGGAACATGATACTAATAATGATGTTCTAAGGTGATTTCTACTTTATGGTGGACATATTTATCCAAATCAATATGATAAGAGAAGAACATGTTCTCATGATCTATTAAAAACATACAAAAAGGATGGATGTGAAATTATGGACCAATGGTTTTTCCATATAATATTTTTAGTTGGACAACCTGTGGGGCATTATTCCCTATAGATTACTATAAGTGTCATATAATGTCAGGATATATCCATTTAGATGGTATTCCTGAAATAAGGTGTGAACCATCATGCACTCATTTTACAAGGGTATGAGACAATGTATGTCAGGGTATGGGGAACATATATTCATAGAAATTGTGTCCTATATATGACATAACAATTGTTTTCATGCCTCACTATTGTGTTCCTTATGGGTATTATCAGCTTGTTTTTGGTATTGAACATAATTGGTGAATTTGGTGGTTCAATTTTAATTTAAGGATGTGATGAAGGTATTGAAAAGGAAACACAATGAAGAAACCCAACAATACATCATCAAATGTAAGAGTTCATAGTTTATCAATCCAATTCCATGTTAATGGATTTAGATTAGGTTATTTATTTTTTGATGAGAACCTACAATGGGCTTCCATGTATATGAATATTTGGTATGGATGTCATTTTTGAACTAAATTAGAATGAAAGGTGTTCACTAGTGATTCATACTACAGATTCTTCAAAATAGGTATTGGTAAAAGGTGTGAGATTTTGGGATCATCAAATATTCTTTCGGTGGAATCATTTGAATTATTGGATTCCTTATAGATTTATGATTTGTAATGAATAATATCAAAATACTAGTGTTTAACGAGTTACCCCTATTCATATGATCTCTATGAATCTGTGTAGATATGAAAATATATGATTTTTAGGTTAATCATACATATAATGCATGTTTATGATTCATTTGTTTAAGGCCACATAGTTAGGAAATTATTCATTTTTCACCATAAAAAGAGGTCATAGGTGTTTACATTATTGGGATCAGGCCCATGAGATGATCATCATATGAATATATATAAATAGAATCATTAAACACATAGTTTATTAATGATTAGTGGGATAAATCATACCATTTATGTTCAATTAAAATTGAAATATTTCAAGAATCTTAACTTTTTTTAAGGGGAACACTTTGTGAAAGGTACCTAGAAATAGATAGTGTTTGAATTTATCATGAGTTTCCATTTCTGTTTCATCTTGGTCTTCAATGACTAATTGAGAGAAGGTATGGTTGTGGATTACACCTATTAAAGGGTCTATATATTGTTTTCAATATCATATATGTTGGTATGATGATAATGGATGTATGCTTAAGAGGCTGGGGCATGCAACTTGATGGTGGATATGATATTGTGATACTAGGAGGGGTATCTAAAATTAAGGACTATATAAAGAATCTAATAATAGAGTCTTTAACTCTGGTATTTTGTAAACGTGATTCATGGTATTCTTATCTCATAAGAAAAATAGCATGTTTCTTGATATTGGGATTGATCCTCAAAGGGGAATATATTGTATCCTACTTAAGAGGAATAAAATACACTATAATTGAAAGCATGCATTTTAAGGTAATGTGGCATGATTCATCATAGATTAAAATTGTGTTGAAATGACAAGTGTAATGAATTTTAGAGTCATACTACCTAGTTTAGAAGGTGACTACTATAATTTATCTCAATAATTATTTTAAATTATGATCAAATATAACATAATGTTTTTGTGTATCTTGATTTTTTTAAGAAATAAGTTAATACAAGATTAGTTGTGTTACATAAAAGTGCACAATAAGGTGTTGAGTGAGGCTAACACACAAGATTCTCTAAGACACCTGGTATAGTATATGTGTGTGGTGATGGTATATTTGGGATATTAAACCAAGTAAGAGGCCCACACATGGTAAATCTAACTGTGTTTTATGATCACTCCCTATATGGGAACACCGACACACATGTAGATCTAATGTTTCATTTTCAAGTGATATATATTGTGAGGGATCAAGAAGGATCGACTAGATGTATGTTTGGAGTGTAGTCAAATAATAGACCTATGTTTTATAGTAGATTCTATAAAATATATTTTTTCAATTTATTCTATACTGATTTCCCATGTGAATGTTTCTTATTGTATGTTGGTATGTACAATATGGTTCATTCTTATATAGAATGTCAATGATTACTTTTTTTTCAATGTATTCTATACCAATTTCCAAGGTTGATGTTTCTTGTTTTCTGTTGGTATGTACAATATGGTATTTCTGGTTTGATTTGTCTTTTAGGGCAGTGGTGTAGTGGAAGCGATTTTTTTCTGGTCAGCTTTTAGCGGCGGTTTAAACCGCCGCGAAATGTACACTGGCTGTGGTTTAAACCACCGCTAAACGGTACAAACCGCTGCAAAATGTAAAAAAATGATGTTTAGCAGAGGATTTATCTGCCTCTACAAAGTCGCATCGTAGCTGCTCATTCCGCGGCGGTTCTCGTGACTTCAGTGTCGGTTTTACGGCCGCTGGATTTGAGTTTATTCGTGGAAGTTATAACCACCGTGAATAAACTGATGTTAAGGGCTCGTAAAAACCGCCACTAAACTCAGTAAAACCTCCACGAAATGAGGCAGCTATGAAGGTTTCCTTAAACCGCCGTGAAATTGAAATAACCACCACTAATATATTGGTGACACCGTATTAGGTGGCAGTTTATAGAAACCCCTACCAAACCATGTAGGAGCAGTTTAAACCGCCACTAAATGCAGAAATAACTGCCGCTAAACGGTGTTTTTCTTGTAGTGATCTGTGCGTTTTTAGCATTGATAAAGGCGCCCTTTATCAGCACTTTTTGAGTGCTGATAAAGGAACCCTTTTTCACCGCTGAGATTTACAACACTTTTTTAGCACTGTTAAATCCTGTTTTGAGCCCTGATAATGTTTGTTTTTGTAGTAGTGTCAATAAACCCTCAATTTTTTAAAAAAAATACTTTCTGATAAATATCAATAATCCCCATAAGCTAACGTTGATATGATAATTTCAAAATTATATCCTTTTTATCAAATAAAATATTTAAAAGTTTTTTTAAAAAATTATAATATTTTCTCACAAAAAATAAATAAATATTATTTTTGATGATAATGTATTTTTGAAGCATAATAAGTCTGTATTGAAAATCAATTGCCTATTTCCTAATAATTGTTAAATTTTTATTAATTATAACACTTATAAATATTTTATTACTTTTTTACTCTTATTATTATATTCCAATTCAAAATTAAGGTTATATCTTTCATATTTAACGAATAATATTTAATGTTTTTTTTTGATATTGGTGTTTCATGATGTACATGTTACGAACATAGTGTTATTTTAAAAAATCTAGGTGTCACATTCTCAACCCTTTAATAAGATTTTTCCTCACAATTTGAACTCAACATCAATAATCAAGTGTTTAACATAGTAAATACCATTGTTGAAAATCAACACCCTAAAAAGGTCAATAATGAATTATCTTGAAAAGAGGGAAAGAGAAATATGAAGGTCATCTAGAATAACTTATAACCTAGTTTCTTAGTAGGATAACATTGGTGGGAATCTAAAATAAGAAAATGGAGGAAAACGTAATGTAAAAATAATTATAAAATGTGTCAATGATAATTGGTTATAAGAAACAGAATGATCATGAAAAAGGCCATCACCACAAAACCATAAACTAAAGTGTTGTGAAAATACCATAAAATTTTCAGAAATGATTATAATGTGATAAAGTTTTTATTTAATGATCCATTTCTTAGTTGATTATTTCCTATTCCATATTTACTAATAACATAAATAAATAAAATTACATGATTAATATAATTTCATATGTTAATCAATTCCCACCTCAATCTCATATTCTTCTCTAAATGATGAGTATTCAAGATGGATTTTTGATGCCTGAAAAACTAAATTAAACTTATACTATATCCCATAATCCCACAAAAGGTTTAAAAATATATTAATCCTATATTTAGACATTAAACCAAACCATAATGGCTATTAAAAGGTAATATAGTTACCAAAATGAATAATATTTCATATAAATAAATACAAAATTAATCTTCAAATCCTTAACAGTAACACCCAAAGTTCAACTTAGATCATTTGAAAAATAACTGACCTTAAAATTCATTGTATCCTAGATCAAGTTTGAAACCCAAAAAAATAGAATTATTTTATCACATATTATTCTAATATTAATTTTAAATTTAAATCTAAAAAAAAAAATGTCATATACTTGAAAATATATATGTACTAATCATATAATCTCCAAAGTATTCTAATCATTTCCATAAAGAACCTGAATCACCATAAAGAATCATTGAAGTAATATATTATTCCAAAATATAATTGAAAATTTATTCCTTCAATAAAATCTCATATTATCTAATAATATTATGTATACCTTAAACATATAATGTTCACAAAAAATATAGTGATATTTTTTTATATATAACATTATTTACATAATCACTAAATTTACTATAAATTCCATGGATATCTATATGATAAAACATATATTCTTAAATTGTAAAAACTCATAATTACCTCATCATCAAAGATCATGTAAAACCTAATGTATAACAATAACTTTAAACTCATGTCTACAAAATGTAATGAAATTATTACTCAAATAACCTTTTCACATGTTAAATTTTAGGGTTATATATACCTCAAACATCCATAAAAACTAAAAAAATATATCCCAAAGTATTCTCATTATATAAGACATCAGAATTGGTTTCTATTACATTAAATTTATGATCGACTATAGATGTATCAACTCATGAATCTTTAAGAATATCTGATATCAATCTGTATTATCATTGGTTTCCATAGGTTCTATCCTATCATTCTTCAAAATGGTTTATAAAGAGAATTTGAATTAACTAAATCATTATACCCTAAGAGTTTTTGTCTTGGTGTGCAATCTTATGTTTACTAATCATGCTTAAATAATGATCAAGTTAATACCCAATATTTCCATTTCCCATTTGTTACCCCTAATTACATCAATGACATAGTTGTATCCACTTTACAGTATCTAGATATAGATTTCAATTTTATGAAATCACATAATTTATACTTTATGAAAATTTGAGGATGTTATCCTTATCTTAGACTTACACCCAAGGTTATTACTAATGTTTTATAATTCTAATCTCAAAATTTATCTAACCCTTTCAAATGATAACTACTATATTGAACCAACCTTAAAACATAACATAATATAGAGTTTTTCAACAAAAATCATCTTTCTTACAATTTGATTATCTTTTTAGTTTAGAGTTTTAGAGAATTAGGTTATAACTCTTACATATAAAAACCATATATTACAAAGTGGAAACTTCCATTTAGTATCCATTTTCCAATATATAAAACTTTTATAATTAACCAAGTATTATTTTTATGAAAAATCATTAGGATTTTCAACATGACATCTTCTATGATCATGGTTATCCTTAAGAAATTAAAAAAACATTTAGAAAACATGGTATGAGGCCAAAAAACACAGTAAGTGAAATATTAAAAATATAAAGAAACTTTTTTGACTACTTTAATAGTATGATATCATATAATAGATTTCCAATTAATATAATAATCTTTTTTCTCAATTAATCATTTACTAAAAGATGAAATCAGATCTATTGGCCAGTGTTTTTCATAAATCACATTATAAGAAAACTTCAATGGAAAATAATAATCATGAGGTTTTCTTAGAAAACATGATTACCTATCATAAACATTTTCTTAAAAAATACCTTTTACCCTAAAGGGCATAATAATTACTTTTTAAAAATATCATCAGCTTACATTTTGAAATAAAATGAATTCAATGAAATATCATTATAAAGAATATAAAATTAATATACTTTCCTTGAGTTTTTATCATTATAGAAACCTTACAAGTGGAATGACCAATATGATCAACTCCCAATATACTTATCTAGAGAACATAATCATTATCAATGCATTGAAGATCTATATCATGATTATGCATCACCAAGCTATATTTGAAAAAACATTCATTAATAACCAATTAACAAGGACTATAACATTACTAAAAACATTAAATTTGATATTTCAATAATCAAACTCATAAAAAATATCCTTTTAATCCATATGTAAACCATTTTTGGATATCGATGTTTCGGTTTCCTTTAAAACACAATTTTCAAAAATAAAATACCCAGAACAAAGAGAAGTGGGGTTTTAATTTAATGAGAAAACAAAATATTTTAAAAAAATCCATATATAAAATAATTATTATAGTAGTGGAAAAATATGATGCCTCCATATATGTTATAATAAAACATTCCTTTTTTTATGAGGAATGCCAAAACGTTCTATATAAAATACGTAAAAGGATTCATTTCTTAAAACATTTTAAATGAAATAAAAGTGGAAATAAAATTCCCTTTAAAATTAATTTATGTCCATATAAATAAATATAAAAATTATTTTTAATAATATATATATTTAAGTAAAATATTTAGAAAATAATTATTTTAAGCAATTAAAATGAGGGTTTTAAGGTAATGTATCTCTTACCTCAAGTCTGAATCCTTACATACATTATTTATCTTCTATAATAATAAACATATGATTACTATTTAATATATTTCAAACCTTTTTAATGTTTGTTATTTTTTTATTTTTTTATTACTATGTTTTATACAATAACTTAGTCAATTATGTGTACATTGAATGTCTCAGAGATATTCGACTCATATATACAAAATAACTTTGGTATGTTGACTATGGTCAAAGAGGTAATTATTAAATAATATATATAATAATAATAATTACATAATTATAACATTTATAAATGAATTTCACTTTTAAAAAAAACTATAATAAATGAACTATGTTGCAATCATGGAGATTATAGGTCATGCACATGCATTAGCAACGTTTCCATTTTCCAAAAAACATAATAGATATGAGATAAGTATTATTTTAAATTTAAAAATTATTATTATATCATAAATATCATTTTATTTCATTAAATAGACTCATATATATCTACCATGTGATTTGGCATGAAACAAAAATCACATTGCTTCATGGAGGTGGTAATCTACATGTACACGTGAATAACGTTATCATTTTTTTATGGATGGAATGGAATGAAAATATACAATACATTATATTTCAATAATTAAACTTATTTCATGAATATTATATATATAAATTAAATCAATCATTATATCTAGTAAAGAGAGGCATTGATGAAAAATGAATGACATCGGTTCGCAAGACAGTTGTCCACCATATACATAAAAAATAGTTTTATTTCCCATTTGATGGAAAAAAAGATGGATATATGATATCAAATGAAAAAAATTCATATAATTTTATATAATAAATTTATTTTATTATTTAATCCTTATTTAAAAATATTTTAAGGATGTAAAATAATAAATAACACTAAAACATTCTGTTAAAATAAATATCTCTTCTTATAACAACTTACTTTTCTTTATACCACAATCCCTATAATGTTCATATTATGCGAAAAAATATGATATATAAAACATTTATAGGGGTTTATGGAAATAATTTATTCAGTTATTACCAAAACTAGGGTGCTCAAAAAGAGTAAGGAATAGTGGAGATTAGGTGGCCTTTTATAAGTAATGGGAGGAGAACTCTTGGAATTGCCTAAATTATTAAATTAATATAAATTAATTTTCATGGAAAAGTGGAAGAAAATTGATATTATTAGAAATAGTATTAGGATGAGTATAAAACATATCATAAAGTAAAATTTTTACATGTTTAGGTTATTTTTTTAGCCTTATCACTTTGTTTTAACGCCTCATTTACCCGTTTGAGGATTACCGTGATATCGTTTTTTTACTCTTTAGTGGCCAAGAATGTAACTAGAAATTTAAAATTAAACCATAAATATAACATGGTTTATATATTCATCCATATCTTATTCATGTGTCTAAATAAAATATTTTTATGATTTTTAAATCATTTAATAATTTTTTATTATTATAAAATATCATTAATTAAAATTTTGGAACTACTAACTAAAATTAAAATTAAATTCATCAAGATAACATTGGAATTAGAATATTAAAATTTAAAAAATCACTATTATATTATATTTTTCATTAAAATTATTCGGATAGTATAAATGACCCAAAAAATATTACTTTTATTGTTTTTAAAGTCACTTACATGATTTGTCTACTTCTTGAACAACCAATGTTGCATTGTTTCTTAGGAATTTAAGGTAACTATTTCATCAATAAAAAATTAAAGAAATAATTATCATGACAGTAAAATCATTAATAGTTAGAAGAGACATTTATATTTGAATAAATACTATTTTTTCCCTATGAAAAAAATTCAAGATATTAAAACAAAGAGATTGACATTTTGTTTTTATTATTTATTTAAAATTATAATATTGTCATTATAAAAGGGAAGAAGAAATAAATTGATACTTTTTTTAACATTTGATGTTCATGGTTGAAGAAAATACACAATAATATAAATATATGTTTTTGTTATATGAATAGGATTTATTACATTCTTTTTAACCTTAGTTACCTGATGTACCCTTACTAAAGTGATAAATATTTACTATGATAATAATTTATAATGACCAAAAAGAAAAGGGAACTATTTGAAAAATTTGGTCCAATTATTTATAAATATATAATACATTTTTCAGGATTAAATTTATATAAATAGAAAAAATTGATTTATAATAAGAACAAAAAATAGAATGAAAAATAGTTTTTTAGAAAAATGTATTTTAAATTCCAAAAAATAAATTTATACCAAAATAATGTATAATAATTATTAAAATTTAATTAATTATATAATATATAATTAAATAATACTTATATCACTTTGAGATAAAATTAAAAGTAAAATGATAATTTTTAATGAAAATATAATTTTACAAAATTCAAAATTTTCACTATTGACTGAAAATCAATCTTTTTCTTTGAAAAATATAAAAAATTTATTCATAAGATAATTATGATATCCCAATTTTAAAAATAATATATTTTTTATAAAATTTAATTTCTATATGTTTAATAAATTAATTTTAATATTAAATAAGAATCATTTTTGAAGAAATCATATTTTTGGACTATAAAATGACATTAATGAAAATTTAGTGCTTTTTAAAAAAGAATCTATAGATTTTTATTGATTATAACCCTTATATATATATTTAAAAATTTTGTTACTTCTATTCATATCCAATAATAAAATGACTAGGTTATATCGATCATATTTTAATAATAATATTTCATGGCACATTAAAGCTCGATATTGCATTGTTTATACACTATCAAACTAACTATTATTTCAAAATATCTGGGTGTTAAAAATATTCTTCACATCCATTTGAAAAATATTAAATCATACTTTAATTATAAAAATTATTAATAATTTTATTGATTCAATATTATCCATCGATGTAAATTTCTATTCTATATTCATGCATTTAATTTGAGCATGAACATTAACTAATATTTCCATATTTCATATGAATATTCCTTGTTTGTCGTATTTGTTTTAAAAAAAATTAGTTTTGATAACATTATAATAATTTATATTTATCATAATATACCATGTTTTATTTTTTTCTCTTTGAACCATCCCTTCATTCATGACGTTAACCAATAACTTATTCTCTTAGGCTTCTAAGAATGATATGAGTTCCACATATAATAAAATATCATTTTTCTCAACACATAATATCCTACAAGTTTTCATTAGAGTTGCCTTAACTCAAATAACATTTTATTAAAAAATTACATCACTTATCCTCCTCCTTTGGGTGAATGAATGACCCTATTATTCTAAAACCAAAACCACTAATTTATCCTTAGAATATACATCATGGATTTTTGGTACATCCTATTATAATATCTAGGAGAGTCTTCTTGTTCCTAACATATTTCCTTTAGTTCCAAGTTTCCAGTTTTTTATAAGAAATGTTTTTAATAATTTTTAAATTATTTCAATCTATATTTGTTTCAATATCTTATTGAATCATTTATAGTCTTTTATCTTTGTTTAGTATATTAATAAAATATTCTCATCGATGGAAAAACTATACTTTCCCTAATTTCATACTTTAATCACAATGTACCATTTTCATAGAAATACATGAACGTTTTTCAATGTCACCTTTATTACATGACACATTTAATATAACATATCATGTTATTTGAGATAAAAAACCACATTTTTTATGTTTATACAACCAATTTCAAAAATTCCTACCAATATGACTTGAAATTCAACTTTTAAAGATTAAAATATTTTATATATTATTCAAAATTTAGTTATATATTTTAAAAACCCTATTTCTCTTGTGGATTCCTCTTTGATAAAACTTATTTCTTGATTTAATACTTCTAAAGATAAGTTTCCACATTAATTTTTTATAGTTCATTTCACTATCAAATTTATGATTTTGTTCTATCTTATATTTTCATTTTCTGATCTCCTATAAAACCCCTTTACGTATTCTGTTACCTAATAATTTATTTTCAAGAATATAAGGCAACCCATTATTCTATAATCACCAAAAAAATAAAATGAAATGACTTTCAATATGAATCATGAGATGTGTCATTGGAACTCATACAAAAGTCTTTATCATGTATAGATTATTTAATGATAGTTTATTCTTTTTCATATGGGGATTTGTCAGAATTTTACCTCTTATACAAGAATCATATTTATTATCCTAATCTGGGTTCAGATTAGTAATGTCATTCATACCTGTTAGACTTGATAAATCTTCTCTTATTTTTTGACGTATATCCTTAAACTTTTAGTGTAGTAATTTCTTCTTCCCTTACAATATAAGAAGAAATGTATTTTCATTTATATTTACTTTATATAAGTTTTTATAAAGTATCCAACCATTTTTCAATGATTTTCGTTAATTTACTTTTATTAGGAATCTCTTCTAATTTAATTTTAATTTGATTGTAAAATCATAATGTTTAATTATGATCAATATATTGTGTTGATGTATATATATTTAGATCACCTCCATTTTTTCAGTTCTCCTCTAGTAAGTCTCACCTTCCTATTTATGTTTTTCTTTAAGGCTCTATTATTACAAAATTAGTCTCTCCATCAACATAAATTATCTCATTCTTTAAAATATTCATATTGACATATGATGAGGTGATAGTGGTGAGAGGTAAGGTTTTCCAATGGAGATATCTACCCTAGGTGGTGATGGCCTCTGAGCAGGTCCCTCTTCCTGTGGTAGGGGGATCTTTTCCACCTCCTAATGATGATCGCCACTCCTTATTCATCCCCTTCTATGATCATGACTACCTACCTTCATTTCCCCAAATCTATTTTTCTCACAAAGTTCCAAAACACTTTTATGGGACTCCACAACTATCTATCTAGACCCATGAGTTCATAGATGCCTCTTCATTATTAAATGTAACTATAAAAGCATGATTCAAGAAACAAAATCCTTCATTGAATTTATTTGATCGTTTTATCTTTGATTCTTGGGGTCTTCAAAAGAATGCTATTGTGGGTCTTGTCAAGTCAATGAATGTCATGGTTATATTTTCTTTAGAAGAGGATTTGATTTTGGAATGGTCAACTGCACCTTGGTCCTACGATGGATCTCATTTTTCCTCTTCAGATTGACATATGACAATCATATGAAACAAGATTCTCTGACCAGAAAAATTTGGGTATGTTTTCTAGAACTCCTGCTCCCCTTTCAAAATCACTCTATTATTCGTATTCATGGAAATTTGGTCAGTGGATATCTTTTCTCAGATATCAGAACTAGAGATGTTTATCATCCAGTTTCCCCAAGAATTTGTTTTGAAGTGGATGTCTCTAGACCTCTGGTGAAATATTTTTTAATTGCTGTTGGTGAGGAGTTAAGGTATAAGAAATTGGTTGTTTTTTATTCCTAGTTTCATTATTGTACCTAATGCTTCAAAATAGGGAATCACCTAGAAATGTGTAGAGGAAGTAAGTTGAATCTGTAGTTTCATATAGCTGTATAAGACAATGTTGCATCTAAAACGGGTTCTAAACAGAGGAATCAAGGTTTAGTTGGTGGGGATTCGACAGGGTCTGGTCCTATGAGGATGACAATAGAGATTCATTTGAATCTGAAAGTTGCTGATGTGTTTGGAAGACTGAACTATGACCTAGGGGTGTGAAATCCAGAAGAAATGGTGGATAAGGATAATAAAGTAAACATGGGTCTTGGAATTGAAGGATTTTTGATACTTCAAGGCTATTTTGAACCTTCAAGTTGCAATATGGAGATGGGATATGATCATGCAGAGTCTATGTAAGGTGGTTTTAATGGTGACAATAGTGGGTGGATGAAGGTTTCAACTAGAATGAGCTCATTTATTAGGAAAGATATTCTAATTATTGAGCTTGGTTATTGATTTATGGGAATTGTGAATGAATAACCAATTTTAGATTAGGATCGGGTTGTTCCCTTGGATGTGAAGGGAGTCTATGATGATGGGGAGTCTCTTAGTCATACTTCTTTTGAGGTTGCTGATGATTTACATGATAGTTGAATTCCTAGTCTGAGGAAAAAACGAAATCAGAAAGGCAACAAGAAAGGGTGTAAGTACTACCATTGTATACCTCTTTAGATGGAAACTAGATCCATCAAAAAGTTGAAAGACAAGTCCTGTGAAAGGAAAAACAATGTTGTTGAATCTCATGTTTTGGATCCTGTGGATATGAATTCCCAGCCAAAATTTATGGAAATTGGCTTTGCACACCTGATATGTCTAGAAATTTTTATATGGGTTCTACTGAATGAGAATTATGGTACTGTGATATGAAACCCTAAAGCTCAGAAACCTAGTAAGGTTTCTTTTAAAGACATTTTCACAAAAGATAAAGGCCTCAAATCTGACCCGAATAGAAATCCCAGGAAGGAATACTCAAATACACCATGGAAAATAATTACCAAATCTACAATGTCCAGGAATATTGATGCTAAAGAATTCAAGTACTTCAATCCAGGTATTTCTCTATCTAAATGGGAGACTGATGAATAGGGTTTTTAAAATGGATCATCTTATTATGATCTGTAATCTTCTTTACGTTGGATGTGGGTAAGTTGTCTTCCCCATATCATTCTTTTTGTACTTTCCTTTTCTTAATAAATATTCAGGGAGAGTTTTCCTATGACTGATCTTTTTGGTTAAAATATTCATATTAACAATGATTTGGAATGAGAAACCATTGTTAATAATCCTCATGATGTTATTATTTGAAGAATTTATAGCAATTTCATCTAGAATATCCTTTTACATATCCTCATTTTATTTATATAAAATTCATAGATGAGTTTAGACATAGGATTATCTCTCATCATTATCTTTAGCCAAAAAAAATGCAGCCATTTTTTTCTCAAATAAGAAAAATCTATATCCCAGTGGAATCATTTTCAATTAGTTTTCATTCATTCTATTTTTCATTCAAAATTGATATTTATTCACCAGTAATAAAATGATTTGAATCCAAAATTTATATAACTAAGAAATTATCTACAAAATTTATTTCTTGTACAAATTATAATATATTCTCTTATTCTTCTTGGTTATATTTAATGAGCTTATCAATTAAGATATTATTTTTAAAATTTTAAATAGGTCATAGTATGATTTATATGCCCATAAAATTAGAAATTTATCAATAAAAATTTCTTTTCACAATTATTTGAAATGTCCCCATTCACTGAATAGATCATTGTTATTTGATATATTCTTTATAGTTGATAGACATATGAAATATTTTATTCCCTTTATCATTCATATTTTCAATTATAGTTTTTGATATTTTACCTTTGGAGCTAAGTCCACTTTTACCCGGATCATTGTGTCTTGATCATTCAATGCCTCCTAAATATATTATGTATATATTCCATCTAATTACTTCAACTATTTATTTAAAAACATTCAAAAATTAAAATTATTATTAAAAACTTTAGTTTTTATTTTTTAAGATCCATCATCAATGTCACCGCTTTTTATTTTTCCAATTCAATCTTCTTTTCTCATTCCACAATAAAACTATCAAGCTCATTTATTACATTAACTTATTCAACATTTTTTATCTTAAAATACAAAACTCTTATAAGTGTTTCTTGTACTTCCACTTAATCCCATAAAATATTCTATAACTATGGTATTTCCCTTTTGAGTTAGTCAACATACTTGAATGATTCTTGTAATATTCCCTAAATCTTTATATAATTATTCTATTGTATATAAATCACCTCATGATCACTTTCAAGTTTGAATATATGGTTGAAAAAGCCTTCCAATTTATTTTTTTACTTAGTTTTAGATTGATTTTTTAAACATTTCCATCAAAAAATCATTGAATATAATTTTAATTTAGTTTCAACTTATATAAAGAAAACATTATCAAAATCCACATTCTTTACAAGATCTCCCATTGATACCACTTTCTAGTTGTTCTTATATATTAAAAGTTTTGTTTATTGAGAAACATAATTTGTTTTTATATGAATTCATCCTTAATTTGATCACCTAAAATACTGGTGGGATATATCATAGTAATGTTTCCACCACTTCCACAATAAAAGCCATTGAATGTTATCATTCCCTAAGATGTTATTTTATATTATTTAAATTTTCTTACTATGAGTTCTATAAGATCATCACTCATATCTTCTTTTAAATATCAAATTTAATTAATATAAAGTTTCCACATGGATTTTAATTTATTATCCTTTTATAAATGGCTTCATAAGCCTTCTGAATTAACACACAAGTCATATAATATCTATATAAATCATCAGGGGATAGATCCATGAGTTTTCCTTCTTCATGATTAGAAAACTCTTGATTGTAAAAAATTTGAAAAATAATTACGATTTTTTATAATATCAAAATATTTCAACTCATTAACTTTTAAATAAGTGAATCTAATAAACTTAATAATTGTTTTGAAGAAATTATCTATATTTTTATTGGACCACATCGTTAAATTGCAAAAAAAATTAGGTTAGACGTGAACCTTTTCTTTCTTCATATTTCTGTCTCCTTTATAAATAGTAAAAAAATTCCATATTGATTTTTTAAATATGGAGCTCATTAATTTCATATAGATCTAACATTACAATGCTATTGATGAGGAATTTTATGCCTTTGAATCAACATTTGTAAATGTTTTATTTGTTTCAATCATAGAAAACTTCACTACATCACTATCATATAGTTGATGAATAGAAGTAGAAAAGAAATCATATTTGAGGGATAAAATATGTGATCTAATTCGACTACTCCAAATTTTATAATTTGATACATTAATTAAGGATAAACCATTCATGTTCAAAGTGCTCTCTATGTCTATAATATTCTATTTAATGATTCAAAAAGAATAAATTTTTTACTTTTATATCACTTATTAAAACCAAATTATCTTAAAAATTACCTAAATGGGGGTGGGGTGGGTGTATTAGGGTGTTAGGTTTTTATTTTCTTACAAAACAGATCATTTTCACTGATTGGAAAAAGGGATATAAACTTTTCATAATCAGAAACACATTCAAAACATCCATGTATGAAAATTAAATTAATTAGAATCATAATTTGGTATGGTTTACAAATAAGGTACAATCTATATTTAATACATTAAAGATGTGTTAACTTAATAAAGAAATAAAATCCTAATATTGTGGTTACATGTTTTTAGGAAAGGATCACTATTAATATGAGGGTCACTACCTAAAAAAATATTTACACAAACTACTTGGAGATAATAAAGGAATATAGAAATCATCAACACACAAACCAATTATAATAATATCATCAATACCAGTCAAAACCACAAACTAAGGGAGTTTTACTTTATTCTATAATATTATTTCTCAGATCTTGATCTTAAAAATTGATTCACGACTTTTTTTTCTTTTATAAAATTCATAATATGTAATTATTCTTTTTCTAATACCATATAAATTCTCTTTAAAAACTATATGTTCCTAAACTCTATAAAGTTTCACATAACATATCCTGAATTTGACATACAAAATTCATCCCTCGTAAAATAACAATTTTTACCTTCTAATTATCCCTCAATCAGATATATCCATAGTTATACAACTTATTCAGAGCCTTCCATTGTGGAATGATAAACTTAATCACCTATACTACATTGTGGCATAATATGATTCTCTAGAGTGTGTTTTAAAAATCCAAATAACATCTCAAACCATATTTTACATGGTTTACTTGGTATGATTCAACTTCTTGTCCTTCATATTATATGATATAAATCATGGGGTGATGATGTAACACCATGATATTTTGGAATATATATATATATATTTAAATTAAAACTATGCTTGGTACCTTGCTACATACATAATATCAAATTAAAATGTGCCAGAACATATTTGATGGATATTATTAAGAAAATTTATAAATAATAAAATTCACAGTAAACTAAAAATTATAATCAATTATAAATTTCTACAAAATGTGATTAAGAACACTTAATGATTCAATAGTTCATTTTTTAATAAAATAATTTTTTTATAAATTTTATTTTTATTTTAAAAAAATGTAAAATTTTTAGAATTTTAATTTTTTAAAATGAACTTCATTTTAGAATCCAACATGAAAAAATTATCTTAGGTTAATTTTTTGAGTTTTTCTAAAATAATTGATTTTTATATGAATAGTGAGAAATACATTTTTCCCAAAATTGTAAATTTTATAACATTATAATTATATAAATATGGACTATAAATTTATTAATTATTTTAATTAATTAAAAATATATTTATGGTTTAAAACTATGCATTTTAAATATTATTTTTAACTTATAAAACCTATGTTTTATTTTTAGAATTTAGGTAGCATTATATTTCAACTTAAAAACAATTTTCAGTATTTTCTTTTAATTAAACATGTTTATGCTAAAATATAGTTTTAGATCCTTTTAACTAAAAAACGTTTATTTGTTTTAATATAAACCAATTTGTGTCATTTAAATTAATATCATTGATTATTTTAACCAAAACATAATGTTTAAGCTTAAAAAACACAGTTTTCTAAGGATTTCTTTACGCATCATGTGCGTTAATTATGAAATTAAATTTCTAAAAATAGTGATTATTTATTTGATAAAGTTCTTTTCATATATTGAATAATAATTTTTATATTATTAAATAATATTAACCTTAGTTTTTCCACTTAATTTAATTACTAAGGATATAAACATTAGTTACAAGAGTAAAAACAAATAGTATAAAAATGGTTTACTAAGTGTAAGAGACCAAATATATTTGAAAAATGTGCCTCCATGTGTGTTGATTATATGTGGATTATAAAACCCCATCCACTATTTTTAACTTATATATCATTTCACCCTTTAATATTGACATAAATTTTTTGAATTTTAATGGGTAATTCCAAAATTTATATTCTTTTCACACATGAAAGGTGATCACTTCCACCGCTTAATGATACCCTTATAACTTATAAACCCATCATTAAAGTATGTTATTTTCCCCTAATATAATACTATATTTTTTTATAAGTATATAGACATAATTAGTTATCCTATGTCCTTTATTTCCAATGAAATTTCGAAAATTAATCTCATTTTTTCAATATGCACATTTATTAGTCCTTTTCCTTTTCTTATTAAACACCCTCTTACAAAATATTGACATAAATCATAATATATTTAAATTATTATTATTAATATATTTAGATGTTATTATATTAATTTATCAACAATTTTTCAATCCTTTTTGTCCACTATGAAAAGCAAAACAACATCGATCGTGCGTACGCATAGACTACCACCTCCACAAAGTGATATATTTCATTTTTCATCACAAATTCCCATGGTTAATATCAAGGATGTTTTTGATGAATTAATATATTAAATATTTAAAAATCATAATTCCTAAATTATAATTCATCATATACCATCATTAGATCCCATTCATTGAGAAATTAAATTGTTATTCATGCGTACATACAAACTACTACCTCCATGAATGATTAATTTAACTTGTCATCACTATCTCACATGCATAAATATAAAAATGAGTTTTATAAAGTAAAATTATATTTATTACATGTTTAATCATATTTATATATTATATTAACATTATTTAAAAACAATACTTACTCATTAAATCATTATTACACACTCTCGATTAGGTCAGTTTTACCATATACGTGAACAATATTTAAATATTTATATCATAAATGATTAAGGAATTATATATAATATTAATATCATGTAATAATAATTTATTTTATATTTTTTTAATCTATCCCAGAATATTTAATAATATTTAATATATTTATCAATTTACCACCTTTCAATCGTTAAACACACCGAAACTATTTCATTATTATTTCCCTTTTCCCAAACCACATACATATCTTTTAGCTAATAAAATACGACTTTATGAATCATTAAAAAAAGATTATTATATATTTAATAATCTGATAATGATTATTTTTTAACCAATTAGTTATAAACAACTTTTTCATCATGAAACTTGTACACAATAAATAATTGAAAAAAACCTAACATCCGATAATGAAGATAAACAATAACAAAGTAACATATTTGGAAAATGTTTTTTTCAAGATGTTAATAAAAGTTAATATATTTTAATATGGTGCAAAATATATCAAATAAGATGGTTATTTTCAATTTATATGAGTCTAGATCAGGTTCTAATATATAAGATATAAGGTATTGGGGTTGTTTATCTCAAATTTAATTTCTTGGGACATATTTCATATTTTTCACCATGATATATTTAACATGGTCTGATTACTACCTCATGGATACATTTTTAAAAAATAATTTTACACTTAAGGTTTTAATATGTTTATATTTTCTTTATATAAATTAATTTTTAAATAAATGATGTCAAGAATATTGGGTTTTTTGCATCTCAATTTTTCTTTATTGAGATATGACGTGTATTCACCACTTATTTCATTTTTTATTTATATTGTAAATTTACTTATTCTATCATAATTTTTAAATCAATATAATGGATTTATAAATCAATATTGACTTAATTTTTCAATTATTTCTGATTCATGTATTACTAAATCTGTATGGTATTTTGATTACTCAAATATCCTTTATTTGAGTTATAACACATATTATTATAATTATTTCTGCTATGATTTCATGATTCCACCCTAGGATTTTATTTTAGGGTACATTCTATTTATATCTGGGGACAATTTATTTTTAATTCAATGATTTTTATATGATGGCTTTTTCGACAAATAGTATATTATAATTGAGAATAATTCTCATCCTCTTTAATGAAAATTTTGCATCACTGTATATATTTTCCATTCATTATAATGTTATCCTTTATATTTGTAAATGTAATTATATGTTATCTCAAGTAACTTGGATATTTTACTAATCCTCTTTTAAAAAGGATGTTTTCTTACTTTTTTTATGATGTGGGTTTTCAATGAAGGTATTATAAAATATTAAAAGGTTTTTCCATCCTTTCATAATAAATTTTTTTAATATTTCCACAAAATTTATTCTAAAAACTATTATATAAATTTAAAGTATCTATTATTTAATATGATTTTAAAAATTATTTTTTTAAAATTTTTCACTTCACCTTTTTAAAAATGACTTTTGAATGTTACTCGTAAAAATTTCTTTTATGAGTATGGTAAAAAGGTTTTTTAAAACTTTTTTTTGGTTTCTCTCACCCTATGAGAATTATTATTTAATGAAATTCAATTCAATATTTGTAAATGGTTTTCCAAATAATTTTAACTATTTATTATTTGAAAATTAAATGAAATATTATTATATTTTCCAATATTAAAAGTTTTATTTCTAAAAGTATTTCTAGATTTTAAAATGTATTTCAAAGGATTTTGTTTTAAGAAATAATTATTAGAGTTATTTATGCCTTCTCAGTTAATGTTTTTAAAAGAAAAATATATCTTATAAAATTTGTTTTCAAAAAAAATTCTTCTTGATTTTAATGGATAATTTTAAAAATTCTTTATCAGGATAAATATACCTCATTTTAAAGAAAACATTTTAAGTAGTGTTTGAGAATTTAAAATAGTGGTATATCCTCTAAATTTTCATGTGATTTATCCAATAATATCAAGAAGGAATATTTCAATAGTAATCACTATCTGGGTATATTTTTAAACCACTATTCAAATTCTCTCTTTGTATATTTTTTGGAATGTCTTAGGACTATTTTTCGTGAAACAAAATACTTTTAACATGGGTTAATTAAGTGGTGTGTGAAGTATGAATGTCTTAATTTTCTAATAGAACACATATATATGGATTATTATTATCATGAAAATTGAGTTCCCATATTTCTCTCCAATGAAATGGTTCTTGATTTATATGTCATGATATAATTATGAGAATAAGATATTAATGCTCAATCAACAATGGAAATAGGGAAGTGATTCATACTCCACTATGTTATAGGATCAAGTAGTGATACCTCCTCTACTATGTTATAGGAATCAGTTAATGATTACTACTCCACTATTTCATATGAATATGGAAGTGAATCCTACTCCACTACATTATTTGAAACAAGTAGTGACACTTACTCCACTATGTTTATGGGAATTAGGTAGTGATTTATTCTCAGTTGTATTATGTGAATAAGGTAGTGATTCCTTTTCTACTTTCTCATGGGGAATTGGTAGTTATTAGCAATACACTATTTTATTATATATACCATAATGATAAATCCATATCGCATTTTCTATTTCATTTCCGTTACATTCCACATATTTTTTATTATGATTCAAATCCATGGATCATTTTTCTTATCTCATGATCTGACAAATGTTTAACATGGTACATGTTAGTACATTTTAGATTACATTTCCTCCTTTCAATGTTCTTTTAATAAGATATTTCTCAACTTCTTATGTTTTATCATATTCATACAATCTATCCATTGATGACATGAGGATAATATTTCCCTTCCCCAAGTAATGAAGATGATTGTTACATATAAGAAGTTTGTATGTGAGTCTAGAGTAGTTCAATTATCGAGAAATGTTCATATGTTTTATAAAATAAGTTTCCTACATAACAGTTCCACAAAGACACTAAAAAATCTATTATTTTTATTGTGTGATTATTTTAAAGTGTAATGTTTAACTTATAGTAATGTTATAAAATTAAAATAATATCATATCTCATTATATCAAAGCTAGTGTTTGATGAAATTAGTTTTATAACAGGACTCGGGGGTGTAGTTTTGTAGAACTATAGTTTGTATCAGAGATTTTGTTTTATATTTTTAGATTAGTTTAGTTATTTTTTGGTATTAGGATGAGATAAATTTAAAGGTAAGTATACATACAGAATAATATTCTAAAATTTAATAAAGTGTTGAGTATATGGTTTTCCTAGTAATTATATCCATATTTGGATACTATAAGTGGATGTGGATGCTGCATAGATTCACTTAGGGGTAAACACTCAAAAAATGTCTTGTTAGGTATCAACATGATCTTTACATGGAGCATTATGTGCGGGCCTAAGGATACACACCTGGCTAGACACTCCTAGGGGAGATGTTTAGTTCGTTAACATCATCTTTACCAACCATTATCAACGATTTAAATGGAATTTGAGACTGTAATATATACCTTATATAATTATGTAACTTAGTAGGGAAATGATCATAAATTTAATGTTTCAAACATAAATAAATATAATTTGAACCAAGTGTGGCATAGTCGGAACTGAAACTGTCATAGGATGAAATGATAGTTTCATTATAGAAGACATCTTAGTATTGAACAGTCATCATAATATGATCATTGACATTGATTTTATAGGAAATTTTCATATTGTTTTTTTCTATAATATTTTGTTTAAAATAGGATCATCAAAATGATGTTGTGAATGGTAAGTACCTTAGGATATCTTAATGACACATATTGGGGAGAAATAGTTTCCAAGTCTTATCAAGGATAGTGAGGTTGATATCTAAATGGAATATATATCTTGAGTTTCTTATGGATACATTATCTTATTCCATTGGTGAATAATAATTAAAATTAAGAGGAAAGTATTTGTTTTAAGGTAGACAAAAATTAGTTCCCCATGATTTTAGAATATATATATATATATATTCTAAATTAAAAATATGTTTGGTTTATTTCTCTACATGCAACCCTGAAAGAAAGAAAGTGAAAAAATATTTGATGAATATAATTAATAATATTTGAGAAAAATAAAATTTCTTGTAAATAATATTATTATATACAATTATAATTGAATACAAAACATTATTAATAACACTTAAAGATTAAATAGTTCATTTTTGGATAAAAGCTGGGTTTCTTTATATTTTTTATTTTTTTAATAATAGAAATTATTAAATAATATAATTTTAATTTTGCAAAATAAAAAATATTTTTTAATCTAATATTTCAAAATTATCTCTAGATAATTTTTTTAGTTTTTTCTAAAATAATATATTTTTAAGCGAATAAAGAAAAATGAAGTTTTTACCAAAATTATAAAATTTATGAATTTATCATTATATAAGAAAGAAATATAAATTTATTAAACATTCCAATTAACAAGATAGGTATTTACTGGATAAAATTATACATTTTAAATATTTTTCTAAATTTATAAAACCTATGCTTAATTTTTTGAACTTAAGAAACTTTTTAATTCTAATTTGAAGAAAGTTTTTCAATATTATTTTAACGAAATTCATTTTAGGTAAAATTAGGTTTTAGATTTATTTTAATGAAAATAATTTTTTTATGGTGATCTAATTTATTTCATAGAAATTAATGATATTTTTAATATTAACCAACACAAAAATTTTAAGCATAAGTACATACTTTTTATAAAAACTATTTTTATGCGTCATGTGATTTAATTATAAAATTAAATTTTCTAAACATTAGAGATTTTATTTTATAAATTGAATTTTTATTTTTTAAATATTAATATTCAAATTATTCATTAATTTGATATTTATTTTTTGTCATTGAAATTAATTATTGAGGTTGAAAACATTAGTTACCATGGTTAAAGAAAAAAGTTAAAAGAATTTTAAAAAGTAGAAAAGACCAAAGAAATTAATAAAATATATCCAAGTGTGTATATTAAAGGTGGATTGTATAACTATCCTTCCCTCCATTATTTTTAAACTTTTCAAGCCCTTAAACCTTGAATAGTGATACACCATTATTGAAATGTATTGGGTACTTTTGAAATTATGATTCTCTTCACTTATGAAGGTAAATCATTTCCACCACTTAATGATTCACATATCCATTCCAAATTATTAATGAACCAATAACCTTTTAATCATACTATAATATTATATCATGTTAAAAATAATATGGTCTCAATTAGGCATCATAATACCTAGATTTATATAGATATTTCAATGAGAAATCTCAGATTCCCAATATGAGTATTTCATACTCTATTACCCTTACTTCTTAATCTTCTTCTTAATTTTTTATGTCCTACAAAATATAATTAAATAAATATTATTAATATATTGATATATCATTTCATTACTTTAGAAACCATTATTTAGAACAAACATAACATCATCGATTGTGTCTACATGCAAAGTACTACCTCTATGAAGCAATGCGGTTTTTTTCATCATCACCTTTCATGGTAATTAAAAATGTTGGATTTGATTAATTAATTAGTTTAATATCCTAAAATTATCATTTTCAAATGATTATTTATCATATATCTTCATTCTATTCATTTTATTTGAAATGGAATGTTTAATAATGTTTACTTACTAACTACCACCTCCATGAATATCAAATTTCATATTGCATCACCACCCCACATGGATGGTTCATAAAACGAAATAAATTATGGTAAATTATATTTTTTAATTTTTTTAATCTTGTGTATAATTTTTGTTATAATTATATAAAGAAATTTACTTACTCATTGAATCATTATAGCACTCTATCATTTTGGTTCATTTTAACAACTATGTAAATGATGTTAAAGTATTTATATCATCAATGATTAATTAATGTTATAGAATGGTAATATCATGTTACAATAATTTATTTAATATTTTTTAAATATTCTGGAAATATGTTATTAATATTTAATAATTTTTTTTAATATACCACCTTTCGATCATTAAACTCACCGACACTAGTTCATTTCAATTTCATTTTTCACAACCCATATTCATATATTTCAGCTAATGAAAAATTAATCATTGAAAATAAATTATTATTTTATATTGAGTAATATGGGGACCATTAAATTTGAAACAATAATTGATAAATGACCTAGTCATTGGGAAACATGTATGCAATGGAAAATCGATAAAATCCTAATATCTAATGATGAAAATATACTATAATCAGGTAACATATTTATGATAGAAGGTTATAAATGATGTCTATAAAAAGTAATATATTTTAATATGGATTTAAAATTAGTTATTTATATTTTTATGTTTATTTTAGATGAGATTATATGATTTTTGACTAAGAATTATTTAAGGTAAGGGGTTCTTTGTCGTAAAATTAAGTTTTTGAGACATATTACATATTGGGCACTATAATAACATTGATTGGGAGTGTTTACAAATTTTTACGTATTTTACCATATTAATGTAATTTATGGGGTTTTAAGATACATATAATGTTGTTTATTCAAAAAAAATTTGATTCAAATGATATCATAGTTGTCAAGGTCATTGCATCTCAATTTTTCTTTATTGAGATATGATTTGTATTAATATAATGTTTTTTTGTCTATATATTGTCCATCAATTTATTTCATTATTAATTTTTATTCAGTATAAGGGTTTTATAAATAAATATTGAGAACACATTTAAAGGTTTTTCAATTCATGTGTTATTAAAGTCGTAAGGTATATCTATAATTCAAAGATCATTTCATTAAGTTATAATTAATCTTCAAGAACTTATTTATTCTATGATTGGTTTCTTAAACAATAAGATTTTATTTCATTGTATATTTTCATCCTATATGGGGTGAAATAATTTTAAATTTAATGATTTTGTAATGATGTAATTGTTCCTCAAAATGTATATCATTATTAAGAATAATTCATTCCTTTTTTATGACAATTTCCCGTATTTGTCCATATTTTATTTTCCCTCCAATTTATTCCTTTATATTTGAAATCATAATTATTTTTTATCTCATGTGGCCTTTATAATTTCTTTCATATATTTTAAAAATTATTTTTTTGTTACCCTTTCTACAGTGTTCATTTTTAACAAAGGTATTTCAGAATATTAAAAAGGGTTTTCTATCCTTTCAAAATTAAATGTTTTATTTCTCACTATAAACTTATACTAAAATCATTTATATACATTTTATTTATCTATTACTTATTATTTATTTTAAAATTAAATATTTTTGAAAAATATTTATGTCATATTTTTTAAAATTACTTTTGATCGTGACCCATAACATCTTCTTTTATGAGTAATGTAAAAAATGCATTCTAAAAAATATTTTATATTTTATATGAAATTATAATAATTATTCTTTAAAATTATTCATTTAAATTTTTTAAAAGGGTTTTACAAATATTTTAAACTCTTTGTGATTTTCAAAAGAAAAAAAATATTATTCTATTTTTAAAATGAAAAAAAATTGATTTTAAAAAATAATTTCTTGACACTAAAATTAATTTTAATGTCTTGTGATTTAATAAATAATTATTCAACTATTTTTATATCTTCTGAAATAATTTATTTTAAATAATATTTGCCATATATTTTTTTAAAGGACATTGATATTGGTTTTAAAGGATAATTTTGAAAATAAATTATCAGTTGAAAAGTATTTCTTGAAGAAATAATTTTGAAGGAGTTTTAAAGCCTTTAAAAATAGAGAATTTCCTCTTATTTTCAAGTTGTTTATCAAATTATATTAAATAAGAATTTTTAATCTATGTAAACATCCTTAATTATCCTTTTGTTATACTGGGGATATTTTTAAGACATCATCCAAATTCTTTCTCTGGATGTCTTATGGAATGTTCTAGGAATGCTTATCATGAAATCCATTTTCTTTCCACTAGTTAATTAAGTGATGTATGATGCATGAATGTTCCCATATTCTAATAGAACACATGCATATGGATGATTATAATTACTTTGTTTGGTGTCCTATATCACCTTCTATATCAATGGTTATAAATTTATATCACTTGAGATAATTGTTGTAATCGTGTATCGATGCTCGCTCCCCTATGGGAATCAGGAAGTGAATCATGCTCTGTTATATTATAGGAATCGGGTAGTGATGCCTTATCCACTATGTTTTTTGAATCATGTAGTGATACCTAATTCACTATTTTATGGGAATAAATTAGTGATTTGTTTGACTATGTTATGTGAATCAGGTAGTGATACATGTTCCACTATGTTATGGGAATTAGGTAGTGTTTCTTACTCCACTATGTTATGAGAATCAAGTAGTTATTCCTTACCCACTCTATTATGGTAATTAGGAAGTGTTTCTTTTTACACTATGTTTACAGGAATCATGTAATAATACCAAATACTCCATGGGAATATTGTATGTTTTTTAAACCATGTTATGGGAAACAAGTTTTGATTTCTAAACCACTATTTGATGATTTATATTCCTATTTTAGTGTCTTAGATTACTTATATACTTAATTTTCATGAAATACCATATATTTATACCTATTATTATTCAAAATGGATCATGTTTTTTATATCATCATTCCAAACTCCTTTTCCATGATACATTTTCTTAAGAGATAAATTCTATCCCTATCATGACATATAGATAACTCTTATTGTTCAATGTTATTTTAAAAATATATTTCTACCAAGATCATATTCTCTCACATTCATAAAATGCATCCATTAAGGTAATATTGATATAATATTTCTTACTGGTTATTTGATATTCCCATTTATTATGTTTCCATTCCCCATGTTAAGAATATGAGTATTACCTATGAGAATTTCTAATTAGAATATAGTGTGGTTGGATTATTCAAAAGTGTTACTATGTTTTGAAAAGTGATTTGTATATATAACAACACCTCAAATATATTAAACCATACATTTGTGGGATTGAGTTCTTATTCTAATATATAATTTTTAATTTTTTGTTAATATTGTAAAATAATTATATGTTCATCTAACATTTAATTTAATGTAGTGTTTAATGATTGTCTTTTAGCATCGAAACTGAGTGTATAACGACCCATACTTTACATACATTATTATTACGTCAGAATTGAAGCACACTGATTAAAACATATAACAAAACCAGGAAAGAACCGTATAGGTATAGAGTCTTTAGAAGCTGGGAAACATAAACAACTGGTTCATAAAGCATCTACTTTGCCTCCCATTTATTTCATCATATCTAGAGTCCCTTTTGAAATATCCTACTTAATAACCCTCTTCCTGACCTAGAGAAATAAAACATACTAACGGGTGATCTCAAATGCTCAGTAAGGGTAATCAAAAGAAATATCAATCACATCATATACATAAGAACATAACTTTTGGAAATATTAACCTGCAAAAGAGATTATAATTTCATAACATGGGATAAATCATAGTAGTGAAATGTAATCCCAATAATCTTAACTTAAAAAATGAAACTTTGTGGCATACACACATAATCATAGAGAATCATTTCTTATTAGTCAAGACTCATTGCCAAGACTATCTTAGTGGACAAAGTCCATTTCTGAACCGAGTTCACTCCTCATTTCAGTCCTGTTTCACTGAACCGGTTTAACCTGCCGTTCCAGCCATGTCTATCTAATGAGATATAAAATCTTTACCCAATGAATTAGAGAGAGATATAGGTCCCACCCATCTCATAATGATACAATTCTTATGTGTTCCACAAAATCATAAATCATACATCATTGCATAACCCATGTAATAAAAATGGGATTCTTAAACATCATGACATCATAAAACAATTCATATAAGATAAAGGAATTCATAAACATAATTCCATCACAACATAATAAAATCAATTTAATAATAGGGATAGAAACAGAACCCTATATTGTCATAGATGGAAAATAATTTTTGATAAAACACTTGACCACCATTCTTGAGGAAAATTTCTTTTCTACTTCAAAAACATTTATCCTTTCTTAACATGTCATACAATTTTAGACTAAAAGAAGTTGATTAAAAATAAACTTGAAAACCTGTAAAGGAATCTTCTTGGAAATAATGTTTTAAAAATCTATTCATGCCGTATAATTTAAAAAAACATTCTTCTCGTACTTTTGTTAGAAGAGTAAAAAAGCACCTCGTACGAAAAACAACAAAAGATTCCTTTCATATCATTTACTAAAAACTCACAGAATGGTAAAATTGGATTTAAAAACTTTTAGGTGGATGGAAATAATATTACATATTGTGGAAACATGGATATGGATGATAAAATACACCCCAGTAAATTCCAAGGTATAAACAATCTCGGATAAAAATGAGATTGTGATATTTCTCTTACCTTAGGTCTGATTTGCATTGTAAGTGTCTGAAACTCCTGTATAATGATTTAAATAATGTCATTGACTCATTCCAGAGTCATACTCACTATTATGATATCATATATGGTCATATTCTTAGCTTCTTATTAGTAATATTTCATTACTACTTGTTATTCAGGTGTTTATTACTTTTTGTTCTTATGCGTGTTTTGTTGAATAAATTATTATTTTTCTTTTTAGGTTATAGATACCTCATTTACAGAATGGTATTAGTGTAATATATATCATATTCATTCATTCAATTCATTTATATATTCATAATTCAATGAAGATCATGTAGAACGAGTCACATCACATCGTGGAGACGGTATTCCGTACGTACGCACGAGTGATGATATCGTTCCCATGATCGTGGAATTGTATTGGAGTGTATTTATACTATTTCAGAATCAATATAAATTTACAATAATCATATATAGTCATTATTTACACCATTATACCCATCCAAGTAAGGTGGTGGTGGAAAATAGATTACACCAGGGCGTGGAGACGGTATTCCGTGCGTACGCACGCGCGGTGATTTCATTTTCCATAGGATGTATAGATGGTGAAATAGGGTTGTTTAATACTTATAATACCATATCAGTATATTAGTAATACTTATGTTATTAATTCATAATGAAATAACTAAAGAAGATGAAGTGTAAGAAGAAATAAAGTTGAAAGAATCGGTAACTGACATTACCTCTTCTTTGAAGCGCCTCTTTGAGACCTCCTCTTAGGGAACTAAAATTGGTCTTTAAAGAAGACCAGGACCTCTATGATGTTTATAGGGAAGTATATAAGAGAAATTAGTAGGGTTTGGCCGACCTTTAAGGCTCAATTTGGTGTGAGGAAAACAGGGAGGAGGTGCCCTTTTATAAGGGAGGAGAGGGGCACTTTTGGAAAAATAAAAAATATTATTTTATTATAAAGGAATATTCTGTTTTAAATAGCTCCAAATTGATTTATTTAGAAGATAAGGCGGGGATGGGTCGAAATCCTCTAATACAATATAATTTTTACAAGTTTAGGTCATTATATTAACCTTATCTTTTAGTTTTAACTCTTAGTTAATTATATTGACATTTACCATGTCACTTTTTATTTTTATATTATATAGTTAATAAACTTACCATATACATCCTAGTGACCCCCAATCTGTCCATTAATGATACAAAAATCATTATATAAGTATCTTTTCCAAACCTTAGATTTTTAGAAATATAATAACAATTAATAATATAATATTTTTTTTAAAAACTATTTCATGTCAATTTTGACACTATTTGGTAATTGATTTTTTTGAAAATCATAAGAGAATGATTAGTTCGAAAAAACTAATTAAATCAATAATAACAAGTCATATTAAAATATAAAATTATTGGAATTCATAAAAAGTCTCAAATTAGTTTTATTTGGGTATTTATAACATCAATTATGTCAATATTTCATTAATAAGATAATTACTGCATCATCACTGTATCAAAAATAAATTAAATTATTTTAAGTCTAAAAATTACAAATAAAATACAGTTATGTTTTAAATCGTTTTAGATTTCTAATGAATATTTATAGTCTAATTTATCTTATGTATAACCCTATATTAAAAATGATTTACTTATTAAACTTTGATTTTAACTATTTTAACCCCTCTTTAAATAAATTGACAATAAATGTCCTAATCTAATCCAAATAGGCCAAAATGGTCATATTTTATTCCAATGGTTGTTTTTGGTCAAATTACCCTTATCCAATAGAATTAGTACATGTGTTAGGGTAATAATAATAACATTTTTACCCTTAATTACCATATTTACTTTTAACCGTGGTAAAAAAAGTAAAAAGTTACTATTCACCAAAAATTATTTTCATCCCATTGAACCACATTTTACCTACTGACATCAACCATGTCTCTTGGATTTTTGAAATTACACTCACAGAAGTGGTAAAATTATGTTTTATGTAAATTTTCAAATTCTCCTAGGAGGTGGGTAAAATACGGTGAAAAGTTCAATAAAATTTTTATATATCTAAAATTATTATAAAATTACTCCAATGAATTAAATTGAACTTATATAGGTATTATGTATCAATTTGGACCAAAAATAAGAAAAAAATAAATGATTATTTAAATAAAAATTCTTTTTTTAAATAGTAACCCAGTGTTTTCACTATTCATCAAAAATTGAAGGTTTTCAGAAAAATACCAAAATTTCACCCTAAGCTAATTTTAATATTCAGAATCCAAAAATGAAGTCCATTTTGAAAAATAAAATTTATAAAATTTCAAAAAGTGGTTATTACTATTCATAACGGCTATTTTTAATAATATTTTAATATCATATTGTTGTTTAGTGAAACTCGGTATTGCGTAATCTGCAAGCTATCAAAGAAGGTCGCGATTGTGTGTAAAGAAACCCAAGCTAGTGTTGTGTGTAGTGAAAGATTCATTTGATGATTTATATAACATAAAAACAAAATATTTCTCATAAAAGTCTCGGGTGTTACATTCTACCCCCCTTAAAATGAATTTCGCCCTCGGAATTCGTCACTTGTAACAAACAGATGAGGATACCTCTCCCTCATCATATCCTCAAGCTCCCATGTAGCTTCTTTTAATTGGTGGTTTCTCCATAAAACTTTCACCAAGCGAGTGGTCTTTCTTCGTAGGACTTTTTCACTACGATCCAAGATCTCTATCGGCTGTTCTTCATAAGAAAGATCTTGCTTCAGCGCTACAACTTCTGAGCTGAGTACATATGAAGGATCAGGTATGTACTTTCTCTGGAGAGATACATGGAACACATCGTGAACTTGAGAGAGATTCGGTGGAAGCACCAATCGGTAAGCTACCTTCCCAACACGATCCATTATTTCGAAAGGACCGATATACCTAGGGCTCAACTTTACCTTCTTTCCAAATCTCATGACCCTCTTCTAGGGAGATATTCGTAAGAACACTTTATCACCCACTTCAAACTCTAGGTCTTTTCTTCGGTTGTCGGCATAAATTTTCTGTCGACTCTGAGCTGCTATTATGTATTGTTGAGTAGATTGGACCTTTTCTACCATCTCATCAACAAGATCAGGTCCTAATAGCTTTCTTTCCCCGTCTTCATCCCAGCAAGTTGGAGTCCTGCATTTCTTTCCATAGAGAGCTTAATAAGGAGCCATCTGAATACTTGATTGAAAGCTATTATTATAAGAAAATTCCACCAAAGGTAGGTGTTGATCCCAACCACCTTTGAAATCCATAGAGAAAGCTCTAAACATATCTTCTAGAGTTTGAATTGTTCTCTCAGACTGACCGTCTGTCTGAGGATGATAAGCAATGCTAAAACTCAACTCTGTATCCAGAGTATGCTGAAGACTTCGCCAGAACTTTGAGATAAACCTCGGATCCCGATTAGATATAATAGAAAGTGGTACTCCATGTAATCTTACCACCTCCTTTACATATATCCTGGCAAGCTGATCCAGAGAGAAATCCTCTCTCATAGTAATGAAGTGTGTATACTTTGTAAGACGATCAACTAAGACCCAGATAGCATTATTTCCTTTGGATGTTTTTGGAAGTCCTATGACAAAGTCCATAGTGATGTTTTCTCATTTCCATTCGGGTATGGGTAATGGATGTAACATCCCCTTAGACATCTGTCTCTCAGCTTTAACTTGCTGACAAACCAAACATCAAGAGACATATTCAGCAATATCTCTTTTCATTCCATCCCACCAGAAGTACTCTTTCAGGTCCCTATACATCTTCGTTATTCCAGGATGAATAGAGAATTAAGAACTATGGGCCTCATCCAGAAGCTCCTTCTTTAATTCGGGGATGGGAGGAACACAAACCTGATTCCTAAATTTTATTATCCCATCACAATCAAGGTTGAATTCAGGAACATTTCTCACCTTCTTTTGTAACTCGACATCTTCTTTTTGTGCCTCTTTAATCTTCACATGTATAGATGGTTGAACATTCATTGGAGAAAGATACGATTTTTCCCCTTTCATTATAATTCCAAGATCAATCCTTTCTAAATCCATAAATATTGGATCTTTTGTGATCCTCATCATGGATAATCTAGAATGGTCTTGTCGACTTAATGCATCTGCCACCTTTTTTGCTTTCCAAGGGTGGTAATGAATTGAGTAGTCGTAATCCTTAATCAGCTCCAACCATCTTCATTGGAGCATATTCATCTCCTTTTGTGTGAAAATATACTTTGAACTTTTAGGATCAGTATAAATGTCATACCTTTATCCATAAAGATAATGCCTCCAAATCTTTAATGCAAGGATTACCGCAGCTAACTCCAAATCATGAGTTGGGTAATTTTTCTCATGGATTTTAAACTATCGTGAGGCATAAGATATCACCATATCATTTTGCATAAGAACACACCCCAATCCCTTCTTGGATGCATCACTGTAGATCACAAACCTTTCTCCACTACAAGGCAGTGTGAGCACAGGTGCATTGGATAACCTTCTTTTCAACTCCTTGAAATTCTCTTCACATACCTCCATCCAAAAAAAACTTAACTCCTTTCTGATTCAACCTGGTGAGTGGATCGTGAAAAATCTTTCACAAAAATTCGATAATATCCAACCAAACCAAGAAAACTTCGGATCTCAGTTACTGTTGTTAGTCTTGACCATCTTTCGATAACATCTGTTTTTGCTGGATCCACAGATATCCCCTATTTTGAGATTATGTGACCCAAAAATGCAACTTTTTGAAGCCAAAGTTCACACTTGGTAAATTTGGCATAAGGCTTCTCCTTTCTCAGGGTATTCAATAATATTATCAAGTGATCTTCATGTTCTTCCTTGCTCTTTGAATAGACAAGAATATCGTCTATAAAGACTACCACAAACTGATCAAGATAGTCTCTAAAGACTCTGTTCATCAGATCCATGAAGATAGCAGGAGAATTAGTAAGACCAAATGGAATCACTATAAATTCATAGTGTCCATACCTTGTACGGAATGCCTTCTTTGGTATATCCTCCCTTTCGACCCTTAATTGATGATACCCTGAACGAAGATCAAACTTGGAAAAGTATTGAGCTCCGCGTAGTTGGTCAAATAAGTCATCAATGCGCAGGAGAGGATATTTGTTCTTGATAGTGATATTGTTAAGTTCTTGATAATCAATGTAGAGTCTCATTGATCCATCTTTCTTCTTAACAAACAGAACAGGTGCTCCCCAAGGTGATGCACTAGGGCGTATGAATCCCTTATCAAGATTCTCTTGGAGTTGCTTCTTCAATTCCTGCAACTCAATTGGGGCCATTCTATAAGGTGTCTTTGAAATAGGCAAATCACCCGGTACGAGTTCTATTGAAAACTCAACTTCACGATTTGGTGGAAGACCCATCAATTCCTCCGGAAAGACATCATCAAACTCTCATACAATGGGCATATTCTTAATCGTGAGTTTCTCACCAACCATTTGAGATAAATAACCTTCATTTAGTGGAATCAAGACCCATAAGATGGAAGAAATTTCCACTGGAAGGTTATGTTCATCCTTGTATCGATAGACGATCATAGATTGATCTGGAATATGAATTGTGACTTCCCTTATTTGGCAATTAATATGAGCTCCATATAAAGAAAGCCAATCCATGCCAATAATCACATCAAATTCCACTATAGGAAGGATCACAAGATTTGCAGGAAGCACTTTCCCACAAACTTCAATCAGATAAGAATTATAAGCTTTTGATGGGACTGTTGTGCCATTAGTGGTTGTCACAGCTAACTCAACATCTAATTGTTGAGGTAATACGGTGATACCCTTAGAAAATTCTTCAAAAATAAAAGAGTGGGTGGATCTAGAATCAAATAAAACATTTTCTACTTTAGAGTGGATGGTAAGTGTACCTTTCACCACTTCGTTATCATACTCCACATCGCTGATAGAAATTGCATGCGACTTTACTTTTTCTTTAGGCTTAAGAGTTTGTTGACGTCGACCATCATCATCAACCCTTAGATTTGGGCATTGATTGGCATAATGCCCCATCTCCTTGCACTTGAAACATTGAAGTGTAGTAGGTTAATTCTGTGTATCCCTTCCTTTTTTTACATCATTAGACATCTTCTTCCCATCATTACAGCATTCAAATGCCCGATAACCATCCTTTCCACATTTGAAACATTTACTTGTCCCTTTAAGACAACTCCCTCCATGTTTCTTTCCACACTTTGAGCATAAGGGAAAGATCATCTTCTTTTCAGTGTGATCTTTAGATTTTCCTTTGAATTCCATTTTCCTCTTCTTATCAAACCCATATGACTGATGGGTTACTCCAATCTCCATCTCAACTTTGAGAGCACATCAAACGATTTCCTTATAGCTATTGAAGTCCCTTATGGCTAAGGCCCTTCGAAGACTTGGTTTTAAGCCACTAAAGAATCGATCGATCTTACTCTGAGGTTGGATAATAATTCCAGAAGTGTACCTTTCAAGTCTTGTAAAATTTGATTTATAGGTACCAACAGATTCATCATCCTTTTGCTTTACTTCAAGAAACTCTTTCTCCATATTTGTTCGGAGAATACGAGGGAAGTACTTATTGAAAAATAAGTTCTTGAACTCATCTCATTCCATGGACTCAATTTCATATCTTGGCCTCGTATTCTTGATAAGATTCAACCATTGATCAGCATCACCTTCCAAACGATACACTGCTAAGATGACTTTATCATGTTCAAAACATTGAAGAACTGAAAATATATTTTCAGTAGTACTGATCCATTGTTCAGCAACTAATGGATCAGTAGACCCACTGAATAAAGGTGGACGTTGTCTCATTAAGGATTCAACAGAATGTTGCTCCTTTATTTGATCGTTTGGAAGTCCTGCATGATACATAGCTTCAGAGAGTTGTGTAAGAATGGCTACAAGATTTTTCATTCCATCTCCCATAATGTTTGGTTGCTCAGGGGGACAATCATTGCATAGCCCATCGCATTCCGCATTAACATGGTTCCTTCGGGTTCCAGCCATTGAATAAAACCAAGAAGAATAGTGTGAGCAACACTAATTATAATAGGAAAACCACATAATCGAGAATAAAATTTCACACTTAAGGTCTTATCCTAGGTTATTCATGGCTATTTCTAAAACACTAATATTGTGTTCTATGCTTAAACTTATCCTTATGATTCTTACTAAGGTTTTCACATCCTAGTTTCCAAAGGTTGACTATACCTTTCCTCTGATACCAACTATAATGACCCATACCTTACATACATTGTTATTATGTCATAATTGAAGCACACTTATTACAACATATAAAAAAACAGGAAAGAACCGTATAGGTATAGAGTCTTTAGAAACTGGGAAACATAAACAACTGGTTCATAAAGCATCTACTTTGCCTCCCATTTATTTCATCATATCTAGAGTCTCTTTTGGAAAATCATACTTAATAACCCTCTTCCTGACCTGGGGAAATAAATCATACTAAAGGGTGAGATTAAATGCTCAGTAAGGGTAAACAAAAGAAATATCAATCACATCATATACATAAGAACATAAATTTTGGAAATCTTAACCAGTAAAAGAGATCATAATTTCATAACATGGGATAAATAATAGTAGTGAAATGTAATCCCAATAATCATAACATAAAACATAAAACTTTGTGTCATACACACATAATCATATAGAATCATTTCTTATTAGTCAAGACTCATTCCCAATACTATCTTAGTGGACAATGTCCATTTCTGAACCGAGTTCACTCCTCGTTTCAGTCCTGTTTCACTGAACCGGTTTAACCTACTATTCCATCCATGTCTATCTCATGAGATATAAAATCATTACCCAACGCATTGGAGGGAGATATAGGCCCCACCCATCTAATAATGATACCATTTTTATGTGTGCCACAAAATCATAAATCATACATCATTGCATAACCCATGTAATAAAAATGGGATTCTTAAACATCATGACATCATAAAACAATTCATATAAGATAAAGGAATTCGTAAAAATAATTCCATCACAACATAATCAAATTAATGTAATAATAGGGATAGAAACATAACCCTATATTATCTTAGATGGAAAATAATTTTTGATAAAACACTTGAACACCATTCTTGAGGAAAATATCCTTTCTACTTCAAAAACATTTTCCTTTCTTAACATGTCATACAGTTTTAAAGTAAAAGAATTTGATTAAAAATAAACTTGAAAACTTGTAAAGGAAGCTTCTTGGAAATAATGTTTTAAAAATCCATTCATGCCGTATAAGTTAAAAAAAACATTCTTCTCGTACTTTTTTCGGAAAAGTAAAAAAGTACCTCGTACGAAAAACGACGTAAGATTCCTTTCATATCTTTTACTAAAAACTAAATGAAGGGTAAAATTGGATTTAAAAAATTGTAGATGGATGGAAATAATATTACTTGTTGTGGAAACATGGATAAGGATGATAAAATACACCCCAATAAATTCCAAAGTATAAACAATCTCGGATAAAAATGAGATTGTGATATTTCCCTTACCTTAGGTCCGATTTGAATTGTAAGTATCCGAACCTACTGTATAATGATTTAAATAATGTCATTGACTCATTCCAGAATCATACTCATTGTTATGATATCATATATGGTCATATTCTTAGCTTCTTATTAGTAATATTTCATTACTACTTGTTATTAGGGTGTTTATTACTTTCTGTTCTTATGCGTGTTTTGTCGAATAGATTCTTATTTTTATTTTTAGGTTATAGATACCTCATTTCCAGAATGGTATTAGTGTAATATATATCATATTAATTCATTCAATTCATTTATATATTCATTATTCAATTAAAATCGTGTAGAACGAGTCGCGTCACATCGTGGAGACGGTATTCTGTACGTATGCACGAGCGATGATATCGTTCCCATGATTGTGGAATTGTATTGGAGTGTATGTATACTATTTAAGAATCAATATAACTTTAAAATAATCATATATAGTCATTATTTACATCATTATACCTATCCAAGTAAGGTGGTGGTGGTGGAAAATAGATTACACCACGGCGTGGAGACGGTATTCCGTACGTACGCACGCGCGGTGATTTCGTTTTCCGTAGGATGGATAGATTGTGAAATAGGGTTGTTTCATACCTATAATAACATATCGGTATATGAGTGATACTGATGTTATTAATTCATAATGAAACAACTAAATAAGAAGAAGTGGAAGAAGAAATAATGTTGAAAGAATCGGTAACAGACATTACCTCTTCTGTGAAGCGCCTCTTTGAGACCTCCTCTTAGGGAACTATAATTGGTATTTGAAGAAGACCAGGACCTCTAGGATGTTTCTAGGGAAGTGTAGAGGAGAAATTGGTAGGGGTTGGACAAGCTTGAAGGCTCAATGTGGTGTGAGGAAAAGAGGGAGGAGGTTCCCTTTTATAAGGGAGGAGAGGGGCACCTTTGGAAAAACAAAATATATTATTTTATTATAAAGACATATTCGGTTTTAAATAGCTCCAAATTTATTTATTTCTAATCTAAGGTGGGTATGGGTAGAAATAATTTGATCCAATATAATTTAGACAAGTTTAGGTCATTATATTAACCTTATCTTTTAGTTTTAACTCTTAGTTAATTAGATTGACATTAACCATGTCACTTTGTATTTTTATATTATATAGTTAATAAAATTACCATATACATCCAAGAGACACCCAAGTCATCCATTAATGATACACCTATCATGATATAAGTATCTTTGCCGAACCTTAGATTTTTATGAATATAATAACAATTAATAATATAATATGTGTTTTAAAAACTATTTTATGTTAATTTTGACACTATTTGGTAATTGATTTTTTTGAAAATAATAATAGAATGATTAGTTATAAAAAATCTAATAAAATAAATACTAACATGTCATATTAACTTATAAATTTTTTTGAATTCATAAAAAGTCTCAAATTACATTTATTTGTGTATTTATTATATCATATATGTCAATATTTCATTAATAAGATAATTACTACATCATCATTGTATCATAAATAAATTAAATTATTTTAAGTCTAAAAATTACAAATAAAATACCATTATGTTGGAAATCTTTTTATCTTTCTAATTAATATTTATGGTCGAATGTATCTTTTGTATCACCCTATATTAAAAATTATTTAGTTATTAATCTTTGATTTTAACTATTTTAACCCTTCTTTAAATAAATTAATAATTAATCTCCTAATCTAATCCAAGTGGGACTAAATGGTCATAGTTCATTCCTAAGGTTGTTTTTGGTCTAATTACACTTATCCAATAGAATTAGGACATGTTTTAGGGTAATAATAATATCATTTGTACCCTTAATTACCCTATTTACTTTTAACCGTGGTAAAAAAAGTAAAAAGTTACTATTCACAAAAAAATTATTTTCATCTCATTGAACCACATTTTACTTAATGACATCAACTGTGTCTCTCGTATTTTTTAAATTCCACTCACAGAAGCGGTAAAATTATGTTTTATATAAATTTGCAAATTCTCCTAGGAGGTGGGTTAAATACGGTGAAAAGTTCAATAAATTTTTTATATATCTAAAATTATTATAAAATTACTCCAATGAATTACATTGAACTTATATAGGTATTATGTATCAATTTTGACCTAAAATAAAAATAAAATAAATAATTATTTAAATAAAAAGTCAGTTTTTAAATAGTAACCTAGTGTTTTCACTATTCATCAAAAATTGAAGGTTTTCAGAAAAATACCAAAATTTCACCCTAGGCTAATTTCGATATTCCAAATCCAAAAATGAAGTCCATTTTGAAAAATAAAATTTATAAAATTTCAAAAAGTGTATATTACTATTCATAACGGCTAGTTTTAATAATATTTTAATAGCATATCGTTGTTTAGTGAAACTCGGTATTGCGTACGACACAAGCTATCAAGGAAGGTCGCGATTGAGTGTAAAGCAAGACAAGATAGTGTTGTGTGTAGTGAAAGATTCCTTTGATGAATTATATAACATAAAAACAATATATTTCTCATAAAAGTCTCGGGTGTTATAGAGTGAGTAGGTCTTGGGAAATAAAGTCAATGTTAAATAAGAGATTAGTTAAATTTTATGATTATTTTAGTAAAAGTTTTGGATTATTATTTGATAAATTAGTGAAAACCATAATGAATAAGTCAAAGTATATAATAAAAACCTTAAAGGTGGTGATGTTTTGAGTATGTTATTTTCCTAGAAATTAAATCCCTATCTAGATACTATGAAGTAGATGTGGCTATGAGACATATGAACCTAGGGGTAATCATCATGAAAGATTATGGTTGATTGTAAACTCTATCTTCATATAGTGCACAATGAGTGGGATTAAGACTAAAAACATGGAGAGTTACTCCTAGGGATATGATTTGGTTAATTAAAATTCACTTTACAAACCATTATGAAATATATTAATGTAATTTGAGAATTTAATGTATACATTTTATGGTTAGGGAACCTAATAGGAAAATGATCATAGATAACATAGATTAAATAAATAGAGTTATAATATTATCCATGTGTGACCTAGTCAAACCAAATTTTTCATAGATTAAAATGAATGTGTCATTAGAGAAGTCTTCTTAGGATTGATCTTTCATATTCAGCTGATAATTTACTACAATTTTATTGAAAATTATCATATTTTTTTTATTTTTTTTGGAAATAGGATCATTAAAATGAATCTTTGAATGTCATGTCTCTAAGAAGTCTTAAATAAACATATTTGGGATAAATAATATCCAAGTCTAACCAAGGATAGTGAGGGGAATATATCAGAAGAAGATATATCATTAGTTTATTATAGACTGCTTAGAATTTTTTTAGGTAAAGATAATTAAAGTTTTAAGTACACAATTTATTTAATGGGTCATAATTTAATGGAATGTGATTTTGGAATATATATATATATATATATATGTATATTATTTCCCAAATTAATAATATTTTTGGTAGATTTAACTATAGGAAACATTGAACAAAAATTATCTAAAGAATATTAGATGAATATTATCAAGAAAATTTATTAATAATAAAACCCCCAGTAAATAAAAATATTTTAATCAATTATAAATGCAAAAAAATATGATTAAGAAAACTTAGAGCGTAAATAGTTCATTTTTCAATAAAAATAGTTTTCCATTATATTTTTATTTGAAAAATCTATACAATAAATTATATAATTTTATTTTTTTAAAAATAAATTCATTTTTGAAAACATATTATGGTGATTTTTTTATATTTTTCTAAAATAATTTATTTTATGTGAATAGTGAAAAATATAGTTTTTACAAAAATGATAAATTATCAGACATTACCATTATATAATAAAGACTAATAAATTTGTTAGAGATTTTAATTAATAAATTATTTATTTAAGGGGTAAAATTATTCGTTTTAAATATTATTTTGAACATAGATAAATGTTGTTAATTTTTTGAACATAGATATCATTTTAATCCTATTTAAAAACATTTTTCTATTATTTCTTTTAATTAAACATTTCCACTATAAAATTCTTCTTGGGGTTTATTTTAATACCAAAAACAATTATTTGATTTATAATCATCCAATTTATTCTATATAAATTAATAACATTATTAATTTTATCCTGCATATAAATTTTATGCTTAAAAACACACATTTCACAAAAATTATTTTTACACATCATGTGCGTTAATTATAAATTTAAATTTTAAAAACCTGTGATATTTTATTTGATAAATTCATATTAATATTTTAAATTATCATTTTTAAATTATTTAATAAGGGTGGATTTAATTTTTATCAATAACATTATTTACCGAGGTTAAAAACATTAGTTACCATGGTAAAAATAAAAAGAGAAAAACCTTTTTAATTAACTGTAAAATACAAAAAGTGTCTAGAAAAAATTTACACTTAGTTTGTGGATAACAGTTTTATTGGATATCCATATTCCCCTGTAATATTTTAAAATTTTGTTTCCTTTGAACATTGAGTAGTGGAATACCATTATTGAAATGTAAGAGGTTCTTACAAAATCACCCTTCTCTTTACTTAAAAATGGGGATCAATTACACTGCTTCATACTACATAGATACCTTTTAAATTAACCCTAAAACTACTCAATGTTTATTCTCTTTTAATCCCCTATAAATTTTATAAGCCTCAATTGGTAATTTTCTATCCTAATCACTCTATTTCCAAGGATATTTCCAAGAGAAATTGTAGAGACCCAAAGCTGGACATACATGGACATTACATTAATTTTTCAGAATACTTAATACATACCAAAAACAGACAGCCAAGGACCGTAATAGTTTAGTGTCTTTGGAAACCCGGAACATAATCTTCTAATCATGTTGAAAGATCTTCAACATCTCCCATATAGATATTCCCTTTTGTTTTCTTACCTAAAACATTTCTTTATATCATGCGAAAATGAAAACATAAAAAGGGTGAGATCAAATGCTCAGTAAGGGTAAACATTGAGAACATATAAACAATCCACAAACATTTGAACGTAAAAATATGAACATAATACATCAAAATCTTGAGTAATGACATGAATCATTGTAGTACATAAGGCATATATCATAATGGAACATTAATAATAATAAAATAGCATGGGAATAAAACATGTATTTGTGGAAAACCATCAATCACTTGATATGATTTCCATATTAGTAAAATCATTACTGCCAAGACCATCATAGTGGACAAAGTCCATTACTGAATCGGGTTTACTTGCCGTTCTAGACCTGTATTACCGAACCAAATTTTACTTGCCATTCCATCCATGTATATCTCATGAGATATAAATCTTTACCCAATTTATTAGAGGTAGATATAGGTCCCACCCATCTCATAATGAAATAATTCTTACTTGTTCCACAAAATAAACATAAATCATTCATTATAATCCAAATAATAAAATGGGTTTCATAAACATCATCGCATCATAACAGAATCCATATAAAAAATGGATATCATTTCATCATAATAAGAATAAAACCATTTAAATAATAGAGACATTATACTTGACACATAAACATGCTAAATAATGTCATCTTAGATGGAAAATAGTTTTGATAAAACACATGAAATGAATTCTTGAGGAAAATATCCTTTCTTCTTAAAAATCATATTCGTTTCTCAAAATGCCATGAAATTTTAAAAGAAAATTATTTTGTTGAAAATAATCATGAAATATTTTCACAGGAATCTTGATGAAAATAAGGTGTTATTAAACTGTAAAAATACATTCATGCTTTATAAGATAAAAAAACATTTTTCTCATACTTTTGTCAGAAAAGTAAAAAAGTACCTCATATGGTAAAAAGAGAAATATTCCTTTCATATGATGTGGTAAAATTCAAAAAGGGTAATAATGACTTTAAACATACATGGAAGAAAGTTAAACATTTTATGAAAACATTTTGAGGACAAATTGACATGGATGATAAACATAACCACAGTAAATAATTACGAATAAACAATCTCGGATAAGAATGAGATTGGAATAATTATCCCTTACCTTAGATCCGATATGGTTCGTACATATCCAAACCCCCTGTATAATTATTTAAATAATGTCATTGACTTATTATAGAATCATATTCATTGTTATGATATCATATATGGTTCACTTATGACTTTATATTACCCATTATTTTGTAAATTCCATGTTAAAGCAGTGTTTTGGGTAAAATCGTTTCATTTATCATACGTGTTTCGACTTTTTGTTTTTAATTATATACTGATTTACTTAATTCCAAAATTTAAAACATGATTTATATAGAATATATATTCAGCATAAAAATATATATGCAAGATCGATAAACGGAATGAAATACATCATTGATGGAGATGGTAGGCCGTACGTATGCATGAACGTTGTTTTCGTTTCATTATTGAATTGAATAGAATTATGTAAATGAAAAATATATTTACATAATTCCTGTATAAATATTATGTAATATCATTAATTATTATTTATTATATATACTTTATAATCATACATTAATTTTTAATCATGGAAAATGGATCTCATCGCATTCTTGGAGACGGTAGTCCGAACGTACGCACAAGTGATGATATCATTCTTTTGATATTAAAATCGAGTATAATTGGATGTTATATAATATATAAAAATTCATAATAATGTTATATTTATCATTTATATCATTTATACTCATTATTATACCCATCCAAATGATGAAATGTTTTAATGACAAACAACACCACAACGTGGAGACTGTAAGTCGTACGTACGCATGTGTCGTGACTTTTTCATTTATAGGATGGATAAAATAACTAATATGGTTGTAAAATTTTTATAATAACATCAAAATATATAGAAGATACTGGAGTTCTTATTTTATAATGGAAACATCAAATAAGGAACATGAAATAGCTGGTGAGATATTTACCTCTTCTTCGGGTTCTTCCTTTTGATTTGATCAAAAGGTCTCCTTAGGTTGGATTTCTGACTAAAGTAAGGCCTCTAGGATGAAGGGAGGAAAATTGAGAGGGTCTTTGGGCAGGGGTTGGCCAAGAAAAATGGTTTTGGAGGTTTTAATTAGAGAGAAGGGGGAGTGACCTTTTATAAGAGGGGTGAGGGGCACCTTAGAAAAAACTTAAAATATTATTTTATAATAAATTCATATTTGGTTTATAATGGCTCCAAATTGACTTATTTAGAGGCTAGGGTTGCTATGGGTCGAAATCCTCTCAACCAATAGGTTTTAGAGAAGTTTATGTTACCATTTTAACCTTATCATTTAGATTTAACTCTAAGTTAAATAATTTTACTTTTACCGTGTCTTCTTGTATTCTTACACTATATGGTTAATAAACTTACTATAAACTGCCAATAAAACCCTAATTGGTTCATTAATGTCATATATATTATTATATACGTCTTTTGGCCAAACCTTAAATTTTCAGGACCATTATATCAATTAATAATATAATATTTGTTTTAAAAACTCTTTTATGTCAATTTTGACACTATTTGGTATTTTGTTTTCTCTAAATTTATAAAAGCATCATTAATTCGAAAAAAATTCATCTAAACAACCCTAATATGTTATATTGACCAATAAAATTATTTTAATTCATAAAGTGTCAAATTATATTTATTTGGGTATTTATTATATCAATTATGTTAATATTTCATTAATAAGGTAATTATTGCTTTATCATTGTGTCATAAATAAATTAAATTATTTAATGTCCAAAAATATATATATATAATAATATTATGTAGGAAATATTTTTATATTTCTAATGAATATTTATAGTCGAATTTATCTTACGTATAACCCTATATTAAAAATGTTTTACTGATTTTCCTTTGATTTTAATTCTTTTAACTCTTCTTTGAATTAAAGAATATGAAATGTCATTATCTAATCCAAGCAGACATAAATAGTCATATTTTATTCCTAAGGTTGTTTTTGGTTTAATTACACTTATCCAATAGACTTAGGACATGTGTTAGGGTAAAAATAATATCATTTTTACCCTTAATTACCCTATTTACTTTTAACCGTGGTAAATAAAAGTAAAAAGTTACTATTTACCAAAAATTATTTTTATCTTATTGAACCACATTTTAATACTTGATATTAACCATGTCTCTCGGATTTTTGAAATTCAACCCACAGAAGCGGTAAAATTAAGTTTTATGTAAATTTGCAAATTTTCCTTGGAGGTGGGTAAAAGATGGTGAAAACTTCTATAAATTTTTTATATATCTAAAATTATTATAAATTGAATCCAATGAATTACATTGAAATTATATAGGTATTATATATCTATTTTGACATAAAATAAATTTAAATAAAATAAATAAAAATTCAGTTTTAAACTATAACTCAGTGTTTTTTCACTATTCGTCAAAAAGTTAAATTGTTCAGAAAAATAACAAAAATTCACCCTAGGATAATTTAGATATTTCGAATCCAAAAAAAATTACATTTTGAAAGATAAAATTTATAAAATTTCAAAAAGTGGGTATTACTATTCATAATGCCTAGTTTATATAATATTTTAATAACATATCATTGTTTAGTGAAAATTGGTATTGCGTACCACACAAGCTATCGAGGAAGGTTGCTCTTGCGTGTAATGCAAGACAAGTCAGGTTTGTGTGTATTGAAAGATTCCTTTGTTGTTGCATATAACAGAATCCAAACATATTTCATTTATACATTGAATATATATATATATATACACTCAATGTTTCGTAGAATAACTTCTATCAAAAGAACTTGAAATTGTGTGTAACATGATCCATGAATATTGTTGCATATACTGCTAGATAATACACTGTTGCGTATATCGCTAGATAATCTTGGTGTAGAATACAACACAAGATATCAAATAAATTAAAAAGAATACTTCTCGTAAAATCTTGGGGTGTTACATTCCACCCACCTTAAAATGAATTTCTCCCTTGAAATTCGTCGGGGTTATAAATGGTTTTTTTACTTGAAAGATTATTTCAAAGAAACCCAAATCGTAAAAAGGAATAATAAAACATCATTTTAAAAAGTAACTTTAGAAACATAACAGATTTCCAAAGTAACTCATCACTGGGTTTCCACATAGGAGAATATAGGTGAAAATATGGATATAGAAGAGAAATATAATCATCAAGTTCTGATAGAGAGTTGTAGAAAACATGGCTATTAAAAATCCAACAATCACAAAGCCATAAATTTGCAATGATCTAAGGTACCATATGATTCATTGGATATGAGGGTACTAGGACAACGTTTTTGGTTTTCAATATCATTTCCCTAATGTTGATGAATTAAAATAAATACTTACTTGATTTTGGTACAATCCCACCATTTTTCATGCCTTGAACAATTTCTACTTAATCACTTAATGAAATGAAGTTGAATTTGTCATTCGTGAAGTGTTAGCATATCATGCGATATAATGATGGGTCATTCCATCTATCTCAAACTAAAGGTTAGAAAAAGTTATCAAATATACATAAGTCCATCTATGGTGAGGTTAATCGTATATGATTTCAAAAATAGACTTATACTTCATCTCTTAATAAAATAAAACTATTTTCTACTAACTAGGGACTTCCTGTAGGCCAGAGGTAGGCAATAAAGGCTCGTCACACTTTGGTTGGGGGTTCGATTCCCGCAACCTTGTCTGACGTGACGGGCTATCACATGTCCTATAGGTTATCCTTTTTCTAAAACTAAACTATTATAATATTCCATAAATAATATCAAAAAAGGTTATATCCTTAAACAATATTATCTTATGTCAAACATAATCCATTTCAAATCTTTAGTCTTATCCAAAATAATTCTATCCATGTTAATTGTATAAAGACAACGATTGCTAGAAATGTCATGAACCAAGCATGTGAATACCATCATTTATCCCACGTATATCATAAGAAATATATTGTTGGTCACATTCCAAACATGTGAATACCTTAATCATGTATTCTCTTGAATCATGAATTACCATAGAACCATAGTGAAAACATGAAAGCTATCAAAAGTTAACTCTTTCCACATACCAAAATCCAAAAATTTCTATATACTCAAACCATGATATCACTTTTTCCTTATATCAGTCATGAGGTCATGAATACTATCAAATATTTCAATTTCTCCTTATCCCTTCATTATTCACATATCATCTTCCTTCCAAAAATATTTCAATCACTTTTCATGGTTACCAGTACCATTCAACATATACTTTTAGATACTTTAGAAAAATCAATAGTGTAACAATCCTTAGATGTTTCATTATTCCATAGTACCATACATTATTCTTGATAAACATGCAATCATTCCACTACCTTTATAAACCATTGACTGATCTTCAAAACTTATTTCATCTAATATATCATTTGTAGTTTCTTCATCATCATCAATATAAATACTACCCATACGACCATGCTAATTCTCTTCATAAGACATTCCCTTAAGACATTGGTTTTCATAATGCCCATAAATTCCTCATTAAAAACATTTAACCATTGTTGATGTCTTAAAAATACCATTATCCTTGTCCATGGAGTTAATTGAACCTTTTCCTTTCCAATTACTAGCTTTGTGTCCTTATTTTCCACACCCAAATCATCTTCCAGTTCCTTTGAAACATTCTCCTTGATGCCTCTTCCCACATGATTTACATGAGGGAAATTGAACTTTCATTCCTCTATTATCATCATGAAACTCCATCCTTCTCATATTAGTCAAGCTAGGAAACTTACCAAAGTTGATATTATCGATCATATTAAGAGATTTCTGATTAGGCATAATAACAATTTTTGGACATCCAAATCCCGTTTCATTTGGTTTCTCATGAAGAATATCATTCCATTGTCCATCATATTCTCCATTAACATGAATCCTCATGTTTACGGCCATTTCTTCAAACCCAAAATGAATAGCATGAGAGAAAAAACTCGTACTAGAAAAACAACATAATCAAGGGAGAGTACATTCAATCTCTAACATCTTAGGTTTATTTCTATGATCGTTAAAGTAATTATAGGACTATAAACTATACATATACGTATCCTTAGGAACATCCCTAGACATACCATAGAAATATCTCTAGGGATATCACTAATTTTTTGCATCCTACAATAGAAAAAAAAGCAGTTTTTCCTGGCACCAACCTTTATCAGCATTTTTTTTGCACTGATAAAGGCACACCCTTTATCATTGCTTTTTTTAGTTGCGCTGATAAAGGGGGGCCTTTATCAGCGCTTTTTTTTAAAGCGCTAATAACGGGTCAACCTCAAAAAAATAAATTAAAAATAATATATAAATATATAAATATAGTTATATAGTTATATTGATATAAATAAAATATATAATTTTTAAATATATTTTAGATAAATATAAATATACATTTACACTTAATATACTTAATATATAAGATATTTTGGTGAAAATGGCTTATAAAAAAATTAAAAAAATATTTTTTATTAATAATTTGCTAATTATTATGGAATAATAGTCATTTAATAACAATTTAAAGACTAAAAATATAAAAAAATTAAGAAAAGATCCAAAATATGTTGAAAAAGCAACCCGAACTTCAAACAGAAATAATTTTTGATCCTGGTGTCTGTTTGAGTTCTACCACATATCAAATCAAAGCCTGCGATGAGCGCTACACGTTGGTGACTCAGGAAAAGCCTTTTTAACACATTTAGAGGCCAAAAAAGTCCCAGAATTCCTCCAAAACCGAGTTTTTAGTTGGGATACCTCGATTTTATAACATTTTGTGGATTTTCAGCCTCATTTAATGGGGTATTATTGGGTTGTTTTGGTGGGGACTGAATTTATTCCAAGGTATAACATTAATATTGATATTATGTCTTTTAAATTTTATCAATTTTTATAATGCACGGCTATTTATAATCTAATATATAATAATATATACATACTTTTTTATATATTCACACATATAAATTTAATTATAAATATAAATAATAAAATATATTTACATATAAAATATATTAGATTTATCTAAATAATAACTAATATCCATTTTATTTAAAATAACAATATATAAATATTTATATATCTATATATTAATCTAACTGTATATATATATATATTAATCTAACTATATATATATATTAATATAACTATATATATATATATATTAATATTACTATAAATATATATATTAATATCACTATATATATATATATTAATATAACTATATATATATATATTAATGTAACTACACACACACACACACATATATATATATATTAATATAAATATATATTACTATAGAAATAAATATATCTAACTATATATGTATACAAATAGAGATATATATTAATATAACTATACATATATATAAAATATATTAGCTTTATCTAAATAATAACTAATATAAATTTTATTTAAAATACCAATATAAGAATATTTATATAACTATATATTAATCTAACTATATATTTTAATATAAATAAATATATATATATATATTAATATAACTATATAAATATATATTAATATAACTGTAAATATATATATTAATATAACTATATATATTAATATAACTATATATATATTAATATAAATATATATTACTATAGGAATAAATATAACTATATATATTTATATATATAGATATATCACAAATAAGAGAAAAAATCAATATAGGGGAGTGGCAAAGGCTTCATGCGTGGAGGGGGGGGGGGGGTCTCGAGATCAAATCCTTGTGGAGGAAGGGGCGTGCGTGCATGGGTGAATTCAAGGGGGTAACACTGATAAAGGTGGGTTATAACACTGATAAAAGATGGAGGGGTGCGTGCGGATGCTGAAGGGTGTGGGAAAGCATTGATAAAGGGGGGCTCAAGCGCTGTAAACCCCCCCCCCCCCCCCGAGATTGCCAGGACTTTTTTGTAATTTTTTTTAATTTTTCAAAAACTTTTGTCAGTGCTAGAAAAAGCACTGATTAAAGGTGTCTTTTATCAGCACTAAAAATAAACCACTTATAAAGGACCCTTTTATCAACACTTTTCAGAGCGCTGATAAAGGGGACCCCCCTTTATCTTCGCCTGCTTTATCAGCGCTTTTCTAACGCTGATAAAAGTCGTATTTGTAGTAGTGCTAGTTTCCAAAGGTTAACTAAAACTTTCCTCTGATACCAAATGTAGTGACCCAAAGCTTGACATTCATGGAAATTACATTACTTTTGCAGAATACATAAAACATAACAAAAACAGACACCCAAGGACTGTAATAATTTATTGTCTTTGGAAACTCAGAACATAATCTTCTAATCATGTTGAAAGATCTTCATCATCTCCCATAAAGATCTTATCTTTTTTTTCTTACCTAAAACCATTCTTTATATCTTGGGGAAAAGAAAACAGAAAAAGGGTAAGCTCAAATTCTCTGTAAGGGTAATCATTGAGAACATATAAACAATCTATAAACATTTGAACGTAAAAACACGAATATAATACATCAAAATCATGAGCAATGATATGAATCTTGGTTGTACATAAGGAATAGATCATAATGGAACATCAATAATGATAAAATAGCATGGGAATAAAACATGTAATTGTGTAAAACCATCAATCATTTGACATGATTTCCATAGTTGTCAAAGCATTACTTCCAAGACCATCATAGTGGACAAAGTCCATTACTGAATCGGGTTTACTTGTCGTTCCATCCCTGTATTACTGAACCGGATTTTACTTGCCATTCCAGTCATGTCTATCTCATGAGATATAAATATTTACCCAATGAATTGTAGGGAGATATAGGTCCCACCCATCTCGTAATGAAATAATTCTTACTTGTTCCACAAAATTAACATAAATCATTCATCATAACCCAAAGAATAAAATGGGTTATATAAACATCATCCCATCATAACATAATCCTTATAAAACAAATGGATATAATTTCATCATAAGAAGAATCAAACCATGTAAATAATAGAGACATTATACATGAAACATAAACATGCTATATAATTTCACCCTAGATGGAAAATTGTTTTGATAAAACACTTGAAATGAATTCTTGAGGAAAATATCATTTCTTCTTAAAAATTATTTCCATTTCTCAAAATGCCATTAAATTTTAATAGAAAAGTATTTTTTTGAAAATAATCAAGAAATCTCCTACAATAATCTTCATGAAAATAAGGAATTATGAAATCATAAAAATCCATTCATGCTGTATAAGTTAAAAAACATTCTTCTCGTACTTTTGTCAGAAAAGTAAAAAAGTAACTCATATGGTAAACAAAAGAAAGATTCCTTCCATATGATGTGGTAAAAGTGAAAAAAGGTAAAAATGACTTTAAACATACATGGAAGAAAATTAAACATTTTATGAAAACATTTTGAGAACATATGGGCATGGATGATAAACAAAACCATAGTAAATACTTACAAATAAACAATCTCATATAAGAATGAGATTGGAATAATTATTCCTTACCTTAGATCTGATATGATTGTTACATATCCGAACCTCCTGTATAATGATTAAAATAATTTCATTGACTTATTACAGAATCATATTCATTGGTATGATATCACATATGGTTCACTTATGACTTTATATTACCCGTTATTTTGTAAATTCCATGTTAAAGTAGCGTTTTGGGTGAAATCGTTTCATTTATCGTACGTGTTTCGACTTGTTGTTCTTACTTATATCCTGATTTACTCAATTACATAATTTAAAACATGATTTATACAGAATATATATTCAGAATATAAATATATATGATAGATCGATAAACGGAATGAAATACACCGTTCATGGAGACGGTAGGTCGTACGTACACATGAATGCTTTTTTTGTTTCCTTATTGAATTGAATGGACTTAAGTAAAGGAAATATATATGTACATTAATCTAGTATCATTATTATGTAATATATTTCATGAATATTTATTATATATACTTTATAATCATACTTGAATGGTTAATGATGGAAAATGAATCTCATCGCGTTCGTGGAGATGATAGTCTGTACGTACGCACGAGCGATGATATCATTATTTTAATATTAAAATCATGTATAATTGGATGGTATATCATATATAAATAATCTTAATAATGTTATATTTATTATTTATATCATTTATACTCCTTATTATACCCATCCAAATGAAGAAATGATTGAATGAAAAACTATACCACGACGTGGAGATGATAAGCCGTACATACGCACGTGTGGTGACTTTTTCATTCATAGGACGGATAAAATAAATCATATGGTTGTAAAATTTTTATAATAACATCAAAATATATAAAATTTACTGGAGTTATTATTTTAGAATTGAAACAGCATAGAAGGATGAATTAGAAGAAGAAAGGAACTTGAAATAGGTGGTGAGATATTTACCTCTTCTTCGGGTTCTTCCTTTTGATTTGATCAAAAGGGCTCCTTAGGGTGGCTTTATGACTAAAGGAAGGCCTCTAGGATGAAGGGAGGAAAGTTGATAGGGTATTTGGGTAGGGTTAGCAGAGCCAAATGGCTTTGAATGTGTGAATTAGAGAGAAGGGAGAGTGCCCTTTTATATGAGGGGTGAGGGGTACCTTAGGAAAAACATAAAATAATATTTTATAATAAATTCATATTAGGTTTATAATGGCCCCAAAGTGACTTATTTCAAGGATAGGGTAGGGATGGTTCGCAATCCTCTCAACCAGTAGGTTTTAGACAAGTTTGGGTTTCTATTTTAACCTTATCATTTAGATTTAACTCTATGTTAAATAATTTATCTTTTATCATGTCTCCATGTATTATTACATTATATGGTTAATAAACTTACTATAAACTGCCAATAAAACCCTAATTGGTTCATTAATGTCATATATATTATTATATAAGTCTTTTTCCTAACCTTATATTTTTAGGACTATTATATCAATTAATAATATAATATTTGTTTTAAAAACTCTCTTATGTCAATTTTGACACTATTTGGTATTTTATTTTCTCTAAATTCATAAAAGCATTATTACTTTAAAAATAATTCATATAACCAACCCTAATAAGTTATATTGACCTAGAAAATTAGTTTAATTCATAAAAAGTCTCAAATTACATATATTTGGGTATTTATAAAATCAATTATGTTAATATTTCATTAATAAGGTAATTATTGCATCATCATTGGTCTTAAATAAATTAAATTATTTAATGTCTACAAAAATATAAATAAAATACCATTATGTAGAAAATATTTTTATATTTCTAATGAACATTTATAGTCGAATTTATCTTATGTATAACCCTATAATAAAAATGTTTTAATTATTAAACTTTGATTTTAATTATTTTAACTATTCTTTGAATTAAATAATAATAAATGTCCTAATGTAATCCAAGTGGCCCTAAATTGTCATATTTTATTCCTATGGTTGTTTTGGGTCGAATTAAACATATCCAATAGAATTATTACATGTGTTAGGAAATAATAATATCATTTTTAACCTTAATTACCAAATTTACTTTTAACCGTGGTAAATAAAATTAAAAAGTTACTATTCACAAAAAATTATTTGTATCTTATTAAACCACATTGTAATCCTTGATATTAACCATGTCTCTCAGATTTTTAAAATTCAACTCATAGAAGTTGTAAAATTATGTTTTATGTAAATTTGAAAATTCTCCTAGGAGGTGCGTAAAAGACGGTGAAAAGTTCTATAAATTTTTTATATAACTAAAATTATTATAAATTGACTCCAATGAATTACATTGAACATATATAGGTATTATGTGTCTATTTTGACCTCAAATAAATTTAAATAAAATAAATAATTATTTAAATAAAAATTCGGTTTTAAACTATAACTCAATGTTTTTTCACTATTCATCAAAAATTGATTGATTTCAGAAAAATACCAAAAATTCACCCTAGGCTAATTTCTATATTCCGAATCTTAAAATGAAGTCCATTTTGAGAGGTAAAATTTATAAAATTTCAAAAAGTGGGTATTACTATTCATAATGGCTAGTTTATTTAATATTTTAATAACATATCGTTGTTTAGTGAAACTCGGTATTGCGTACAACGTAAGTTATTGGGGAGGGTTTCTCTTGCGTGTAATGCAATCCAAGTTAGTATTGCGTGTAATGAAAGATTTCTTTGTTGTTTCATATAACAGAATACATCCATATTTCATTTATACATTTAATATATATATATATATACACTCAATGTTGCGTAGAATAAATTCTATCAAACGAACTTGAAATTGTGTGTAACCCGATCTAAGAATAGTGTTACGTATACTGCAAGCTAATACAGTGTTTCGTATAGCGCAATATAATCTTGGTGTATCATAAAACACAAGACATTAAAGAAATTAAAAAAATACTTCTCATAAAATCTTGGGGTGTTACAGAAATCTCAAGTTCTCAATGTGGGTATATCTTACTCCATTACTTTTATTTTTAAAATTCCATATCCAAAATTTCTAGAGACACTCTAATATTATTAAATCAGTACTATCAATATAATTATATTTTATTTTATTATTTGGAAAACCATTATTCAATCATTTCATCCACTAAGGAAAAAACATCATTGATTATGTGAATGTGCTGACTACTACCTCCACAAAGTGATGTGGTACATTTCTCATCACATCCTATCATGATTGGTAATAAGGATGGATTTGATGAATTAATATATTGAATATTTAAAAATTATAATATTTCAATGATGATTAATCATATTCCTTCATTCCATCCCATTTATGGAGAAATTGAATCGTTAATCATTAATACCTGAGGACTACAACCTCCACGAATAAAGAATTTTATTTTTCATCACCAAACCACATGGATGGTTATAAGAATGAATTTAATGATGGTAATTGATATTTATGAAAATTATAAACTTATTTATAAGTTATATTAATAATATATGAAAACATGTCCTTACTCATTAAATCTTTATAACACACACTCATTTGGGTCAGTTTTACCACCTATGTGAATGATATTATATTTTTTATATCAGTAATTATTAATTAATATTTTATTAATTATAATATCATGTAATAATAATGTATTTTTTTATTATTCTTGAAAGCCTCTATTATTATTTAATATATTTATTAATATGACACCTTTCAATTATTAAACATTATAAAACTTGTTCATTATAATTTCTTTTAATGAAATAATACTTAAGTAATCATTTAAAAAAATATTATTATATCTTGAATAATCTGGTAAGGAATAAATTTGAACTAATAAGTGATAATCATCATAATTACCATGAAACTTGTACGTAATAGTCAATAAAAAAATCCTAACATATGATGATGTAAATAAACTATAACCAGTTAAAATATTTGTTACAGATGTTTATATATGATGTGTATAAAAGATAAATATTTTAATAAGGATATAAAATTATTTATTAATATGGTTAATCTAATTTTATAGGAGTTTAGAGAATGTTTTACTAAGCAATATTTACGGTTAGGGGTTATTTGCCTAAAATTTAATTTATTGAGACAAATTTCATATTGTGTCCCATAATATCATTGATATGGTTGGACTAATTACTAATAGATGTATTTTACTATATTTTTATAATTTTTAGTTTCGAAGAGCCATATCATGTTCTTTCTTTTAATGGATTTTGATTTAAAGTATATCATTTTTTTGAGTTTTTGGATCTCAATTTTACATCACTAAGATATGAAACATATCCACCACTTGTTTGATTTATTTTAGTGTATATATATTGGACAGGGGTATATTTTTTCATAAGTTTTCATGATGTCTAATTGATTCTAAAATCCATCTTCAGATCCCTTTTCTTGGGTTTTCGATTAGATTGTTACCAAAGTAGTAAAGTATTTTTATAACACAGATCCTCATTCATTCAGTTGTAACACCTCTTATTGAACTTATTTATTATATTATTCCTTTATTCCACCCTATGATTTTATTTCATTTTTTTTATATTTCTATCTGGTAAGAATGGATTTTTAACTCATAAATTTTACTGTGATGAAATGTTTACCCAAAAAGTAAATCATAGTGGAGAATTATTCCCATCTTCTTAAAGGCTAGTTTCACCCCTCTGTTAATATTTCACTTTCCCTACAATATTATCCAATATATTTGGAAAACTAATTATGTGTTACACATGTGGACCTAATATTACTATTTTTCACTTCTAAAAATGTTGTTTTGTTACTCTTTTTACGATGTGGGTTTTCAATGAAGGTAATTAAACATATTAAAAAGAGTTTCCTATCCTTTTAAAATAACATGTTTTATCTCCCATTGGAAATATATTATGAAATAATTTTTATATATATAAAGGATCCATTATTGAATATCCCTTTCAAAATAAAATGTTTAAAAAAATTCTTTTTCACCTTTTTGAAAATGAATTTTGAATATGATCTACAACTTAATCTTTTCTTAGTATATTTGAAATGTTTTATAAAATAGTTTTTATAGTTTCAACCAGTGTAATTTAAATATTATTTAAGAAACTTCCTTAACATTTTTTAAAATGGTTTTTTAAATAATTTTAAATCATGATTATTTTAAAATAAGGTAATATTCTTATATTTTTAAAAAGTTAATGTTTTATTTTTGAAAGAAATTTCTTATATTAAATGAGTTTTTAAAAGATGATGTTTTATGAAATGATTATTCAAGTATTTTATGTATTCTAAGATAATATTTTTGAATCCATCTTTATATTATATTTTTTTTAAAACCTCATTTTTTGTTTTAATGGGGGTTTTAAAACATTTTATCATGGTTAAAGTATTTCATTTCAAAGAAAACGTGTTTAAAGAGTTTTGAGGCCTTTAAAAAAGGTACATTTTCTTTTATTTTGCAATGAATTTATCTAATTATCCGAAAAATTAATTTATCATCTATATCCACATCCTTAATGATCCTTATCTTACCCTGGGGATATTTTCAAGAAACCATCCAATTTGTTTCTTATGTTTTCTTATGGAATGTTCAAGGAATATTTTTCAATAAACATGTATCTTTCCGAAGATTAAATTAAGTGGTTTATATAGTATGATTTTTTCATGTTATAATGGAAAAATATGTATTTATGATTATTATTATAAAAATTAGGGTCCTATATTTTCCTCTAATGCATTGGTTAATGATTTATATCTGATAAGATAATTATAAGAATAGAGTATTTATGCTTGATCCTCTATGAGAATTAGGAAGTAATTCCAAATCTATAATATTATGGGAATCATGGAGTGATGACTGCTCCACTATGTTATAGGAATCAAGAAGTGATTTCTCCTCCACTATATTATGATAAACATGTAGCGATGTCAACTCAACTATGTTATGGTGATGATGTAGTGATCCCTAATCTACTATATTATGTGAATAAAATAGTGATTTATGCTCTACTATTTTTATAAGAATCATGTAGTGATGTATACTCCATTACGGAAAGCATGAAGTGATTCCCACACCACCATGTTAGGGAAAGGGGTAGTTATTCTCGCTTCACTATTTTATGACTTCTACACCTATGTTAGTTCCATAATTTAATGTTAAGCTTCATTTCAATGATAACAAGGTGGATATCACAATAGAATGTATATCTTTATTTTCACACATATCCCATTGATTATTCCTTTAGTGAATGATAATTTAAATCTGGATGAAACAATTTATTTAATTAGAGAGAATGTAACACCCCTAGATTTTAGAATATATGTGTGTATATATTTTTATATTTCTTTTCTAAATTATTACTATGATTGGAACTTTATTAAAAAACAACACTAAACAAGATTGAGAAACAAAAAGATTGATTAATATTAATAATTCTATTTAATATTAGTAATACCTATACTGAATAAAGATATTTTAATAAATTATAAATGCATACAAAATAGGATTAAGAACACTTAAAGCTTAAATAGTTCATTTTTTAAAAGAAGTAGTTTTATTTAAATGTTTTATTTCTATTTAAAAACTAAAGAATAAATTATGAAAAATTAATTTTCTAAAATTAACATTGTTTTTGAATCCTATATTTCAAAATTATATTAGGGTGAAGTTTTGTGATTTTTCTAAAATAATGGACTTCTAATTGAATAGTGAAAAGTACAGTTTTTTAAAATAATTTAAATTATATGATTGTATAATTATATAATAAATAACCAGAAATTTTTTAAACATTTTAATCAATCAAATATTTATTTTTTGGTAATATATTTCATTTAAAAATTATTATTATAAACTTATAAATATTATGTTTAATTTCTAGAACATAGGTAACATTTTATTCGAATTAAAAAATAGTTTCCAGGATTTTATTTTAATTAAAAATTTTAAGGTAACATTATGTTTTGTATTTATTTGAATGACATAAATTTTTTTTGTTTCATTATCATATAAGTTTGGTCATGTAAATTAATCACATTTTTTATTTTAACCTACATATAAATTTAAATCTTAGAAACATACTTTTTAAAACTGTTTCTACGCTTCATGTGTATTAATTATTAGGTACTTTTTTCTAAATCCTAGAGATATTATTTGATAATAATATTTTAATATTTAAAATTACAATTTATAAATTATTTAATTAGGAAAAATTAAATTTTGGTCATTAATATTAACTATTTTGTTTCAAAATATTATTTGTTGTCATAAAAGTAAAAAGTATAAAATTATTTATACTTAGAGTTAATGACGCAAAACTTTTAAAACAACATTCATTGATGTTTTTGGATGATAAGTTTCTTGTATAACCCTCATCACCCCCATTATTATAATTTTTAGGCCTATTTACCCTTGAATATTGACATACTTTTACTAAAATGTAATTGATACTTATGAATTGACTCTTCTTGTCACTTATAAAAGAGGATCACTCCCAACACTTCATAATAAACCTAACTATTTGAAATGAAACCTAAATATATGCATATTTTCACCTCCTAGATTAATATATTATGTTAGTAAGCCCTCAGTCTCAATTAGTTATTCTAAAAGACCAATCGATATAGAGATTGCCACGAAAAATCTAGAGTTCTCAACTTGAGTATTTCTTAATACTTAAACTTTTATTCTTAATATCCAACTTCCAAAAATTTTCCAGACACACTAATATAATGAAATAAAAATTATTAATAATATTAGAGGTTATTAAACTAATTTAACCAACCTTATTAAATCCCTTTCATCCACCCATAAAAATAAAACAATATTGATCGCTTGTTCATGCTGACTACCCTCTCCACGAAATAAAATTGTTATTTTTTCATCATTACCTTTAATTGTTGTTAAATAGGATGGGTTTTATTAATTAATATGATTAATATTTAAAAATAATAATTTATAAATTTCAATTTATAATTTTCCCTCAATCCATCCCGTTTTTTGAGAAATATAATCATTAATAATGCGTACATACATAATACAACCTCAACAAATGATGAATTTCATTTTTCATCACCACCCCACATTTATGTTTATAATAATGAATTTAATAAATGTAAATGATATATATAACCTTTTAAATCTACTTTATAATATATTTTTTTTATATAATAACATGACCTTACTCATTAAATCATTATAACATGATATCATTTGAGTTAGTATTACTACCTATGTGAATGTTGTAATAATGTTTATATCATTGAATATTAAGTAATGTTATAAAATGTTAATATCATGTAATAATAATTTTTTTATGTTTTAATAATTCTATAAATATTTTATTAATATTTAATAAGTATCTTAATATGACACAATTCAATTATTAAACACATCAAAACTAGATCACCATATTTTTTATTTTCATAAACCAATTTTATATAATTAAACTAATAAAATGTGAATTACAAAATCATTGTAAAATAGTGATTATTTTATCTTTAATTATTATGTAATTATTAACATGCAACCAATAAGTGAGAATTGACCATGTCGTCATGAAACTTGTTTGCAACAAATAATCTAAAAAATTCTGACATCTGATGATAAAAATATACTATAAATGAGTAAAATATTTGTGATAAATTGTTATAAATGATTTATGTTGAAATTGATATATTTTAATAATACTTTTAAATTAGGGATTAAGATATTCATATTAGTTTTACTAGATGTTAGATCACGTTTAACTAAGAAGGATATAAGGAAAGGGGCTCTTTGTCGCAAATTATTTTTTTGAATCATATATCATATTGTGCACCATAATTTATTTAATATGACTTTATTACTTAATAATGGATTAATTTTACCATATTCATGTAATTAATTGGGATTTAAGATAAATGTTTCATCCTTTCCATAAATTTATTTTAATTCAAATTATATCAAGTTTGTTAGGGTTTTTCGTCACTATTTTTTCTACATTGAGATATGATGCATATTAACCACTTTGTTTAATTTTATGGTGTATATATTTTTTCCATGGATTCATTTTGTGGCAATTTTTCATGAAATATAAGGGATTTATAAAAAAATTCTTTAGGTCCATTTTCAATTGTTTTTTATTCATGTGTGATTCAAGTGATAAGGTAATTTGATAACTCAATTTTCATTTCACTGAGTTATAATTAATATTTTCAAAATTTTTCTTCAATGGTTAGTTTATTACACCATTAAATTTTATTTCATTATAATTTATATTCTTATATGGTGAGAATTAATTTTTAATTTAATAATTTTACATTGTTGAATTTTGTTCTCAAAAAGTATATCATTGTCAAGAATAATTCTAATCAAATTTAATAGTATTTTACCTTTATCAAAATTTTACTTTCCCTCAAATGTTATCCTTTATATTTGGAAACATAATTATGCGTTATATCACTTTACCTTCATATTTCAATTTTATTCTTTTCAAAATGAGGTTTTTTACACTTTTTTTCTTATGTGGGTTTTCAATAAAGGTATTTCAAAATATTAAAAAGAGTATTCCCTTATTTCAAAATAAAATGTTTTATTTCCACTCAAAATGTCTTGTAAAAACATTGTCTATACTTTTAAAGGATCATTTATTGAATATAAAGTTTTTAATTATAATTTTTCAAAAAAAAATTCACTTTACCTTTTTTAATATTATTTTGGAATATAACATGTAAATTAATCTTTTTTGATTTTGTAAAAAAATTAATTTAAAAATATTTTATCATTTCTCACACGTTATGAGAATTATAATTTAAAAAACAAAATTTCCATGTTTTAAAATAATTTCTAAAATGATTTTAAATCTTTATGATATTGAAAATAAAATGAAATATGTTTATATTTTCTAAAACTATATGGTTTATTTTTATATGTAATTATTGACCTTAAAAGTAATTTTAAGGGATTTGGTTTATAGAATAATACTTCAAGTGTTTTCATGGATTCTAAAATAATTATTTTTATTTCTTCCTTATAAAATAACATTTATTTTTTTGGAATTATATTTTTCATTTTAAAGGATAATTATTTAAAAATTTATTGATCTCGTTGTATTATATTTGCATGAAAATATTTTTATGGAGATTTAATGCCTTGACAAAAAAATTGTTTCCTCTTATTATTTGAGCAATTTTAAAATGATCTTAAAAAATATTGTTTTTTCAAATATATCTATATTCTTAATTATTATTCTCTTATAATGATTATATTTTTAATCCATCATTTAAATTATATCTCTATATGTTATATGTAATGATTTTGGATTTTTTTTCATGAAATTTGTGTCTTTTCCACCAGTTAATTAAGTGATATCTGAAGTGTGAATGTTTTCATATTCTAATCGAACTCATATATATCGATGATGATTATTACTATGATGGTTTGGATCTTATTTTTCCTTCTAATTAATCGTTTAGTTATTTATATTTCAAGATATAATTTTAATAATTGATTATTGATGCTTCCTCCAATATGGGAATCATGAAGGGATATCTTCTCCACCAGGTTATAGGAAATAGGCAGTGATGCATGCTCTACTATGTTATGGGAATCAAGTAATGGGGATTACTCCATTATTTTATGGGAATTAGGTAGTTATTATTTATCCACTATGTTATGTTAATATAGAAGTGATGCATCATCCACTATGTAATATGAATCAGTTAGTGATTCATGATCCTATATGTTTATGGGAATCATGTAGTGATGCCATATCCATTATGGGAATCTGGTAGTTACTAAGGAACCACTATGTTATAAGAAATGTGTAGTGATTCTTGATAACATATTTTATTATTTATACACCTATTTTAGTTCTGTATCTTACTATTATGGTTTATATCAATGACATGTCCTGTATTTATATCTATGACTATACTTCATGGATCATGTTTATTATCTTTGGATTCTACACACTTTTTTCATTGTACATAATTTTTCATTTGAGATTACATTTCTTTATTTAAAGACTTATATAAAAATATTATAAATCAATTTTTTAATAAAAATATATTTCCCCCTTTTCATGTTATATCATATGATTTTGATCTTACCCTTGATGTAATGGTTTTAAGATTTCCCTTACTGATCATTTTTTATCACCCCTTTATTATTTTTACCTTCCCCAAGTTAGTAATATTTATATTACCTATCAGAAGACTAGAAGTTATTCTACCATGGTTCTATTATAGAGAAATGTTCATAAGTTTTGTAAAATAAATTTCCTATATAACTACACATCAATGACACTAAACCCCCAGTTATTAGGATTGTGTGATTATTTTGAAATATAATGTTTAACTAATTGTAATGTTATAAAATAAATATTTTAAAACCCTAATATTTAAAATAATACTATATTTGAGAGTGTATATGATACACATCACCGAGACTAAATGAACTCTAAAATATTATTCTATAAATATGGTCATTATAACATTGACATTAAATTGAAGTGTATGAATAATATAAAATAAATTATTAAATTTATATAAATCACTTATAAAATTAAAATAAATTATTAGTTATTTGTAAATAATTAGTCAATTTTCAAAAAATCTATTTTATGCTTCTGAAATACGTTTTAATCCAAAATGATTTTATTGTTTTTTTTGGAAAAAATATTATAATTAATTTACGTAATTTCATTAAATTTTAATGTATAAAAATATTATTATTTTTAGAATTAGAATATAATTTCTAGGGTGAATTATTTGTATTTTTTAAAAAAATAATTTTAAAATGGATACTAAAAAATACTACTTTTTAATGGAAACAATATTTTTGTTTCATCCATTTCCAAAGATCCATTTTACTTAAAAATGGTTTCAAATTAAAAGTAGTTATTTTTTATTTTTTATAATACAATTATATTCATTTTAATCAATTTTATAAATTTATTGGGTATATTGTTTTACATAAATATGCATTTTAAAGGAAAACTGTATTTTTCTAAAAAGCGATTTTCATCGCATTTTGTGCACTTATTTTAAATTTAATTTCTGAAAATGAGAGAAATTTAATTTGATAAAATGGATTCTATATTTATAATGACTATTTTCAAATTTGGTAAATATGCCTCTTTTAGTTTTTGTCAATATGAATAGTAACCTTAATAATTTTTGTTACCATGGTAAAGGATAAATAAGATAATTTAGGTTAAAAATAAAATGATAAGGACTATAAAATGTAACATAAACTATTATATCTTTTATTTGATTATTATATCTCATTAATAAGCATAAAAATTTATAATTTATGACCATTTTATTATAATTGGATGTAATTATGACTTTAGTAATATTTTATTTAAGAAAAATTCAAACTTGTCATACTCTTTTTTATAATTTTTTTAATATGGTGTTATTCAGAGGAAATGTTTGTCTATAAATGTTATATATAAATAATTAATATATAAATTATTCATTGTAATTTATATTTAATTTTTAGGGAAAAAATAATTACCTTAAAATATTACACAATGCAGATACAATAATTATTCAATTAATGGAAAATCATTTAAATGGTATTAAATATATTAAAAGTATTATAATTTGATATAATTAATGCGATATAGGAATTTTATATATTAACATGATATTTTATGGATATAATAAAATATTATATTCTATATTTAATTTTTTTTTTCTTGATGTATTTGAAGTCAAATTAAATGAATAGTGTCAAAATTGACAAAAATGATATTTTATCAAAACAATTTTCTATTAAATTATTTAAAAATTATATAAAATTTTAAAGTGGAAAATTATGATATTATATGGTTAATAATGTCATAATTTATCCATATATCATTAAATAATTAACTTATATGGACGCTTATAACCTTTTAACAAAGAAAAAGTCATTACTGCGGTTAACGTTAAAATAAGCTAATTAGGCCATGAAACCAAAAGATACAGTTTAAAATAGCACATAAACCTATATAACTTTTATTAGTTGATTCTATTTCAAAAATATACTACCATAGGTATGAATTTATGACCATTTAGAAGTACTTTTCCCTCGAATAGTCATATTATATTATATTTTTAAGACATTCCAAGAATACCCCTATGATCAATTATAAAAGGCTTACATTCCTTCAATTATTGACATAGATTTGATAAATAAATATTGACCAAACCCTAATAATTACTCTTCTAAATATCCTTATACTAGTTCTTGAAGTTATCTACCATTAAAAATTGCATCCCTGGGTCCTTTGAGAAGAGATCTAAAGGGAGTTCCCCGAAGAAGAGATAATTATATTTACTAACACTTTCATGTTTATTTCCTATTCTACTTCCTATTCATGTATAGTAACCATACTAAAAAATAATTCCAGTATTATAAATATGAATAAATTTTATTATGATAATTTTATAACCATATTAAATCTATTCTCTATGATAAGAAAAGTGAAAACATTGCTCATGCACACGTGCAACTTACCGTCTCCACATAGCGGTGTAATTAATTTTTCATCACCTATTTTATTGGATGGTTATAAAGATGGATACTATGATTAAATATGATGTTTATTAAATTAATATGATTCTTAAATTATTATGTATTATTCATATTTCTCTCTTTACATCTGTTGAAAAATCAAAATATTGTTCATGTATATGTACGACCCATCATCTCCACGAATAGTGTAATTTTTTTTATATCTATAAATTTTATGGTTAAATAAATATATGATTAATATATATGATATATATGATATTTATAATATTATATATATATATATATATTTAATTTAACCATAATAAAACCATATGGACTCTAACTACAAAATCAAAACATATATGAAAAAGGAAGTAGTTATCCCCAAGAATAATGATTTAAAACATAATTATTATTAAACAGGTGAAAATAAATATAAGTAAATAATAAATGGTATGATATATATATATATGAGTAAATTTATATAATAAATTTATAATAAATCTTTATTTATTATATAGTAGTTTCGAACACGCATGAAAGAAGTCATACTAGAGTTAAGGGATTTAGTCTCAATTTTTTTTATTGAGGCATATTGTAATGTTATGAACCTGATTTATATTTTATGTTGTATGTACTACCCCATTTACATTTAATATCATGACTAATTCATAATACATGTTATTTTAGGATTCAATGTGAATTATTTCATCTGAGGTATTTTTACATGAAAGTTACCAAGTGGTAAAGTATTTCATAACTCAATTTCTTTTCATTGAGTTATATTACTTATTTATTATATTTGATATTATAATATTACATGTGTAATGAATTTTGATATCTTATGTTATATTTAAACTTATTTTATGAGGATTTACATTTGATACACGTAATTGATACATTGGTTAATCCTCACTTCTATTTTATAATCATTGCAAGGGTTTCTCATCCCACTTTTACTTCAATAAGACATATATTGTATTCAGCACTTATTTATTTTGGGTAGTTTATATATTTATTATTTTTTATTTTATATCATGAATCTATTTATATTAATTATATTTAATGTTATCTTTTAATTTATATCTTTCATGGGTGTTTCGATTAAAATTTTACTAAACTTGTAATGGTTTATTTAACGATCTCATCATTATTCCAGATTGTTTAGGTTTATGTCTCCACTAGGAAATATTTCACTTACCTGCCCACGTTTTCTTAAAATAATTTCAAAAATGATTTTCCAATTCTCTTATTGTTTTTAAAACTAATTTTCACCAATTTTTTACATTTTACAATATGTTTTACAAGGAATATTTTAATCATTTTGTGAATGAGGTATTTTTTAATTATTGTGAAAGGAATATTTTCTTAACATATATGGAGTGAACTAAATTTTCTGACATCATGTTTCCTCTATTATTTGGTGGCTCCATTAAAATTTTAAAATTTTCTTTTCAAATAAAACTTTTTATTTTATAATTTCCAAATGTTCTAAAAATAATTTATTTCAAAATGAAAAAGGTATTTTCCTCAAGAATGTTTCAACGATATTATTAATGTATTATCATCTATGTCACAATCCTTTTCTGAATCATAATATTCATTGAGTTTGATAACTTATGATACTATGCACCATAATTTGTTTAATGGTTTAATATCAACATTATAAGGGATGTACTATTTTGATACTATTTTTCATGTTACTATAGATGATTTATGATTAATTTTATTGATTGGGATAATTATTAAAGTTTCATATAATTGTTTCAATATGATTATTTATGTTGATTATTATTAAAACACTTTATATGAGTAATTTGTTGGACTTAGTATGTGATTGATATGGCCTGCTATAGCACCTCGAAGTATTAGTAGGTCTCATGAGACAAACTCGCCTGGGATTTGGATGAGGCCATACACATTTATGTAGATGTCTTGGATGAGGCCTTGATGATATGTTTTGGATGTTTGGTATTATTCATTCTATAAATATTAATTCATTTATTGATTTCCATGTGATTACTTGATAATTTTGGACATCCTTAGATATGTTTCAAGATCATGTGATTATTTATATGGAATTATTTGATCATTATTTGTTATTCCATATTATGCTCAAGTTATGGATTAAGTAGAATGTGTTTTGGATATCTACAATCCCATATTGATTATAACTATCAAATAATATTTATTTATTATTGATTCATGATATCTTTTTTTGCACATAAACTATAATGAGCATTTGAGATCACCATTTTCTTATGTTCATTTATCCAGGATGTGAACAAAAGATTTATGTTTTTTCTTCCAATGGAGTCTACTAAATGTAAAACTTTTAATGGGAGTTTATGTTTTTATTTATAAACCAATTTTTTATCAATCAAGGTGGTTATTAATTTTTATTAATCCTCTAATAATCTAAACCTAAAAGGTACTTGGGTTTTTAAATAATGTAGTATTTTCATTTGATGTTGTGCATTTGGGATTTAAAAAATTAGGTCACCATTATTGGTATTAAACTAGAAATGTAATGTTTATGTTTTTTGAGCCAGATATGAGAGAGTAGGTTTGTGGCTATTAATGTCCATATTAGATAAGGTTTTAAAAAACATTTTATATAAGGATGTTTTCATTTGTGGTTAGCTTTAGAGTTAGTGATACCATAATGGGTTTACATGTTTAAGGTTGATCATAAATTCAAAATTATTAAACACAAATTTTGAGGTTTTAAGTGGTGAAATACTAATATTATTAGGATTATTTTGGGATAAACTTATGGTAATACAACTATTGGGTTTAGTATGGGTTTTAGTGAAATATTATTTTAAAAATAATTCATTTATATTTTGTGTAAATATTATTAAAGTTATAGATAACCTTTAGGTATTATATGATATTTTATATTGTTATAATTATAGTTTGTTACATTTATGAGGATGTTGATCATATATTTGGGAATGTTATAAGAATTATTTTAATATACTATAAGGAAAACCCACATTCCCTCATACAATCGATCACATCCGGAAAGGCTGGGGTGATTGAACCCATAACTGAATGTAGATAAGGGTGAATCACATACCACTGTCCTACATGACATCTTAGTTAGAATGATACTATTTTTATTTCCATAATCAATGTTACATACAAATATTATGTTTAATTTTGGAACATATATTTTATCCGATAAAGAACCATGGGATTTTAAAGTGATTAGGTGATTTGGAAGTTAATGTTACTTTGGAAGAAGTTAAATATTTTGGAAACCTTATATGACTTAGAAAAACATTATATTATGGGAATTTATATGAGGAATAACTGCTGAATTATCATTTATAAGAATATATGATTTTATTATTGTCTTTTGGTGATTTAGTTTATTTTTGGAAATGATTAGCTTACCTTAGAGATTATATGAATAGTGCATATGATGTTTTGGGTACATGACGATAATATTGATTGAGGTTATTTGGAGGTAAATACTATGTTTTTATTAAGAGAATGTGTCAATTTTTATATTCCAATAATAGACTAGAATATTTTTAAGAATTTTAGGGATGGTTTTTACTTGAAAGATCTATGTTGATCTTTGGGTATTACTATTAAATTTTGAAGGATTAATCATTTTAAAAATCATTTTAACTTATGTTAACTATTTTGGTTTTGGTGAATGTATAAAGATTTCAGGAATATATTGTTATTATTTTTTGAATTTTTTGATATATAGGAGTTTATTCTAGATCTTCAAGCATGAAAATAACTTTTTGAATACTCATTATTTGGAGTGAAAGATGATATTTTTGTAGTAATTGATTAATGGATTATATTACACTTAGAAAGTAAGTATATTTCATTATTTTATTTAATATATGTAGTAAAATAAATTCTAACCTTTATAAAAATTAGATTTAAACAAAAACATTATCCTTTTATTTTTCCTAATGAGAAATCAATGGCCTTTTAACCCATTATGGATTTATAGTTTTATGATGCTTATCATTTTTAGGACCATATTATCTATCACTCTATAGTAATAATTAAGAGTTAGGTTATTCTTCCATATACATGTTTTAACTTCTAACTAATTTTATCATATTTGGAAACATAGTTTTGGGACGAACATCACATTTTCCTTTACCTCTTTTTAAGATGAACTTTTATTATACCATTTAACGATGTAGGTTTTTTAAAAGGGAATTTTCAAATGTCAAACCCTTGATTTGAAAAAAAAAGTTAAAAATTGAAAGGAAACAATTTATTGAATGTGGGATAATGTAATACAATATTATTTAAAAAACAATATATTTGATAGTATATACGACACTCAACACTGAGCCTAAATAAACTGCAAAATACTATTATATAAATATTTCTATTATATCCTAGCTATTAAATTGGTCGGTAGGAATAATATTAACTAAATAATAAAATATATATAATGAAAAACAAAAATACAGATTAATGATTGGTTATTAGGAAATAAGTACTCAATTTTCAGGAAGGTTATTTTATGCTTCTGAAATATGTTTTCATCAAAAATTATTTTTATTAAATTTTTGGTGAAAATTGATGGTTTTGGGCACAATGGAAGTATATGAGGGTCGATTAACAACTTTAATTTTTCTATATTCAATGAAAAATCTTGGATCAATACGAAGATGAATGCCAGTATCTACGGAATTGAGTCGAGGATTTATACAATGAAATGGAAACTCGAAACCAAGAGAGAGTATCAATATATAATTTATAGTTAATTTAATTAAATTAATGAATTACCACCAAGGTGGTTATTTCTTCATTAATGAATTCAGCCACTGGTCTACATGTGTACCATTGTTTTGTTGTAGAGATCAAGAGTAGATCTCCTCTAGTGGTGATTTACATGTGTTCCACGTATCTTTGGATGTCACTGAAGGAGTCTCTGGGTGCTAGCATGGATGATCCTTGTGCTTGAGATGTCTGCCTTCAATCACCTTGAGAATCACTTCCAAAGTGTTCTGCTTGATCCATTGGATAAGGATCTCTCTCGTTCTTGAGAGCTTTCTTATAGAGGGATGAAATCTCTAGGCCTCATATGTTTTCTCTGAATGTTGTTCCCAACCAGTGATTAGCTCCCACTAACCTTAAGGTAATAATAAAATAATAACATAACTGGGAATTTAATTCACTAGATAATAATAAATAATTAGAAAAAATGTTATTAATTATTTTATTACTCCATGTGAAACCTCTATGTCAAATAATAACAACAATACCATCATTTCTTTTACATGTGGATAACTTTCAAGTAATATTTAAATATTTTTTTAATCAAATAATATTTAAAATTATTTCTCATTGGAACCGAAACATGGTCTTTCAATCCTCGATCATATTTATTAAAAATTGGATAATTAATATTTATTTATCAAATATATATCACTACATTATTAGACAATAAAAATATAAATATTATATTCACTAAATAGAAAATAAATATTTATTAGTTATTCAGTGCACATTATATTCTCTCAAATAACTAGTGTCAAAATAAATGTGATCAGGCATCCATGAATAATTATTAAACCAAAAGTGGGAATATTATTTATTTAACTTGTTAAATAATAAATAATATATCATTGAACTGAGATACTAGATACACATAGTGTGTGACACTCTAGTCCCCTTTCTCAGTGGAATTAGGTGGTGCAACCTAAATTCCAAAATTAGCCTATAACATCACACCAAGGCACCCATAGAGAAATAAGTTAATGCCATAGTGACATGTCACCACATATGATTTCTAACCGTGTAATATAATCCCTTTATCTCAATATCTCCAATCAATTGGGTTGCATTTAAGTTCCATCAACCCATGTGCTCGATTTCTTATTCTTTTACTTCCTAGAAATTGAACGTGCCTATAGAAAACCGTGGCCATTGATTTATTTATGCTATATCATTTCTATCAAAGGGCATGAGATATCATCTTTCATTATGGAATAGAAGGAAAAAAATCCTTTCTCTCATTATTCATTAATGCAGTATTACTCGTGATGGACCTAATAAATCCTACCTCACCAAGAACATATGTCATCATAGGTTTTTCCAATACATATAATTTCATGATTCATAATATCCATTAATAATAATATTAGAGTATAAGGACCAATACACACGTCTGTAGATAGGAACATCCAATGAAACTTATAAATGTGGATTTCCTACTATCAGGTCTCTTTCTCATAACATACTACTGGATATCACCAAGGGCGTACACCATTATAAGGTGGCTCAAATTCCTATTAGTCTCCACCCTTGATATCCTATATAATCTATTTCCTTAAAATGAAATCATACGAATATATAACATATATCTAAGAGAAGTATCATAGCACATTCTGGTTCTCATCATAGTGTGGAACTGCTATGACCTTTTATTGCACCATCTACTCTTGGGACATTATCACATTAAATGTTATGTAGAATAATAATCATGATATGATAAAGAGTTTATTAATATCCATACAATGAATAAATGTTTATCATAATGTACAAAGAAGTTGGTTCTAGGGAAACAATTCCAATAGACTCCCAATTTCACTAGTTCTAACTTCTAGCAATCTTCAGTCTGCTAGCTCTCACATAATATTCATGCTTCTTCGAAGATAGGACTTTAGTCAAGGGATCCTCTACATTATCTTCCATGGATACTCTTCCCACAATATCTTCACCCATATGATTGAAATACCTCAAGAGGTTATACTTCCAGAGTACATGTTTTTCCCATTGATGTGACCTTGGATCTTTTGTAAGAGCCGCCACTGTAGTATTATCACAATACAATGTGATATGATATTTACTTATAGGTACCACATAATTCTCTCAAAAAACGTTCTGAATCCAAACGGTCTACTAGGTTGCATCAGAAGATGTTATGTACTCGGACTATTCTATAGAATCATCTACAACTGGCTTCTTTGAACTCTTTCATCTCCCAACTCCTCCATTGAGACAAAAAATAGATCCTAGTTACGACTTCAAATCATTCGGATCTGTTTGAAAACAATCATCAATCTACCCTTTGATGAAAAGTTCCTCTTCTACGGCATACACTAAGAATATATCCATAGATACTTAAGGATAGTCTTAACATTAGTCCAATGATGTTCTCCTATATCTTCTTGTTATCTACCTGTAATGATCAGTGCATAGGAAACTTCAAGTCTAGTATATATCATGACATACATGATAGATCTTATCACTAATGTGTATAATATATTACTCATATATATTTCTCTTGTTGTGTTTGGGGACACAATTTCTTAGAAATATATAAACCACGTGAAACTGGAACCAATACCATCTTGGATTGTTCCATACTAAATCTATTTAGTATCTGGTCAATAAATTTACTTTTACTTAGTCTAATAAGCCTCTTGGATCTATCATTAATGATCTTGATCCCTAGAATGTTGGTTGCTTTGCTTATGTCCTTCATGGAGAAGCACTTATTCATCCAGTCATTAACAGACTGTAAGACTGGTATTTCGCTTCCAATAAGTAATATGTCATCAAAATATACTACCAGGATAATGAATGCATTCCCATTAATCCTTTTTTAAATACATATCTCACTATCATTTTTAATGAAACCAAATTATTTTATCAATTCGTCAAATTGAATGTTCCATGACCCATATTCTTTATCAAATCCATAAGTGGAACTCTGCAACTTACAAATCCTTTTGGCATCACATGGTGTCACAAACCCATCTGGTTGTGTCATATATAGATCTTCCTGAAGGTTCACGTAATGGAATAAAGTTTTTTACATCCATTTTCCAAATTTCATAGTCATGGTAATATGCTATGGAAAATATCATTCTAATGGATTTAAACATAGAAACTAGAAAGAAGGTTTAATAGTAGTCAATTCCTTGATGTTATTTTAGCCCTTTAGCCAGTATCTTTGTTTTATAGGTACATACTTTACCGTCCATGTCCAGTTTCCTCTTGAATACCCATTTATATCCAACATGATTTACATCAATTGGCGCATTGACCAGAATAAAGACACAGTTCTGATACATGGATTCCATCTCATAATTCATAGTGTCTATCCATATAGATGCTCTTGAGATATCTACTACCTTCTTGTAGGAGATATGTTCATCGTTTTCCAATAATAATGAGTCACCATCTTCAGTGAAAACAAAACCATATCTGTCTAGTTTTCTTATGTCTCTTACACTCCTATGCATTACTTGTGTTTCAGGAACTACTTCTTTCATGGGGACCTGTAGAACTTATTCCTGTAACAACTCTTGTGTATCTTGAGAATAAAATTCATTGAATTCAATCTTTCTCCCACTACCTCTTTTGAGTATGATCTCCCTCTCAATAAATATAGCTTGTCAGGTGAAAGTTACTTTCTTGTATGAGGGGTTGTATAGGTATTATCCCATTGTTTCCTTAAGAAATCCTTTAAAGATCTAGATTGTGCCCCCGGGTTGATAGTTTGTTTCATGAGAAATCCCTAACAAAGGCCTCGCATCCCCATACACCTATATGTGAAAAAATGGGTTTCTTTCCACTCCATAACTCGAAGGGAATTCCATTTTCCACCTTAGTTGGTACTCAGTTTAATGCGTGTGCTATTGGTTTTAATGCATATCCCCAAAAGCATAATGGAAGATATTCATGACTCACCATTGGCCTTACCATGTCCAACAAGGTACGATTCCTCCTTTCACTAACACCATTCCACTGTGGTGTATAAGGTGGACTGAGTTAAATTATAATCCCAAACTCCCATAGAAAGTAAATGAACTTTTGGTTAAGATATTTTTCACCTCAATTCAATCAAATCTTATTTATCTTTTCACCAAGATGATTCTCCACATCATTATTTATTTTCTTTAATTTCTCAAAGGACTCAGACTTATACCTCATCAAGTAAATATATCCACATCTACTCAATTCATCAGTAAAAGTTATGAAATAAGAATATCCAACTCTAGATTCTACTAGAAATGGTCCATCCACATCAGTGTGTACCCATCCTAGAACCTCTATGGCCTTCTCACCTTATCTACCAAATAAAAGTTTGGTTATTTTCCATTGCAAAAAACCATGAAATATATAATGTCTTTTTACCTTAGAAGAATATAAATAACCATATTGATAGAGCTTTGTCAAGATCTTCTCATTTACATGACCTAAAAGGTGATGCCACAACTGAATGTTATATGAGTCACGTGAACTTGTTTTGTTATCTATTTCCAACACTTGTTTTTTGTGAATTTAATACATACAGACTGTTATTTAAATGTTTCATACCTTAACATAAGTTTTTATTATAAAATAAATAACTTTTATTTCAAAATTTGAAAATAAAACCATCTGTATCTAAACATGATAAAGAAATTATGTTCTTGGTGACACATGATACATAATATCAGTAATTTCAAAACAAAATCATCCTTGACAGCAATGAAAGGTGGAAGTCACCAATAGAAAGATCAGCCAACATTTAACCATTGGAAGGTAGAAGATCCACCTCTCCCCTAAAAATTTATGGAATCTATTGGGTTCCTACATCTAAATATGGATTTGAGAACTACAAGCTATATATAATAAACAATCTATAGAAATGGAAAGATTTCACTCAATAACAAATGCACCTTTTTCTTCCCCTTCCCTATGGGTCCAGTTTCCTATCCAATAGTTTTACTTGCCACATGCAAAGAAGCTTCCTCTTTTTCTTTTCCCGGCCTTTAGATCTTCTTCTTCTTGTTCAGGTGGTGCTCAAGGGATTTAGACTATTTATAAGTCTTAGTCAAATTTTTCTTATCCTTCCTCTTCTTAATCATGATAAGGACTTTAGGGTTTTCACGCCCCATGTCTTTATCCACTTAGATAATTAAAGTAATAATTTCTGATAGACTCTTCTCATTATTGATCATATTAAAATTCACAACAATACTATAGAAGGTCTTGGGCAGTGATGATAGTATGAGATCTATATGCAACTCATCCATGAATTTAATCACTAATATGTTCAGACTCTCAAGGTAGCCAATAAGCTTGACTAAATGTGGTCCATATTTCATAGACACTCAAAGCTTAGTGGTGAACAATGTGTTGGAGATCTCACAACACTATTGTCATGACTTCTCTTGATAGAGTTTCCAAAGTTGAGACATCATGCTGTAAGCATCCATTTCCTCACGTTCATTTAAGATCTAATTAGTAATGGATGATAACATGAGGCACTAAACATCTATCACATCATTCAGATGTTTCTCATACATAGAGAAATCATTATCACTCACCTTATTTCCTAGGGCAATTGGTATGGGTTATTTTAGCACATATACTTTCTGTTCATGGCAAAGGACAACCTGAAGGCACCATTTCCAATCATGAAAATTAGTATAGGTGAGAAAGTTTTCCTTATCGAGTATTGGATCAAAATGATATGTTTGATGTAATTTTTAATTCCACTTCGACAAATAATATGAACAGAGTTTTATTACATTATTAGATAAAATTTAGACAAATAAATAAATAAATAATGATTAGTCTCCAACTATTTTGTCAAAACCCAATAACCCTCTCCATTGGATTTAGAATATCCTATTCCTTGGACATTATAGTGATAAAGATCCATATATCCCTTTACATTACCCCAACTTTCGATGGTCAAGAAAGTTTAAATGTTTTAGGTAGGAATTACAAATTCCAACTCCATTAACTCGCAACTTCTTGATTTTTTGAGTGGACTCCCCAATATTGAAATCCTTAATTCTGGATTTCCTCTACCTTTGCCTCTTAGTTACCCTAATTCCTACTTTGGAAGTCAGCCCTTGATTTAAACTAAGTCAATTAAACCTAAAACCTCAAATTATAATTCCAAAAAAATTGAAATAACCCCAACTTTGGATGGTCAAGAAGTTTGAACTATGGTTCGATTCTAATCGAAGTAATGGAAGGCTATACCAACTTATTATTTTATTGAGGTGTTTTATATTTTTTGCATAAATTTCAATTTTGTGATCACGATAAAACATCCATATTGAATAACCATACAACTGAAAAAAATAAAATAAAAGGTATGATCCTGAGATTGTTTTAATGGTTAGTTTATATAGTGGTTGATAAACTAACCACTAACCTAGGAGAGAAACACCTTGAAACAACTAGGTTCGTGTTTACAGCTTTCCACCTATCCACATTTTTATCTCCTTGGATTGGTTTCACCTCGGGTCCTAACTTGAACCGCCTCCACTAACATGGGAGCTTCATCCATTATATATTCTTTTACTCATACTTAGGTGAGGTGTAAAATGGGATTTACAAAAAAGAAACCATAGGCACACATACCCTACATATTAATGAGGAGAGAAGGCACACATGCCAAAAATTTAATTTAATAAATTAAAATGAAACCATTCACATACAAAAGTTATGGTCTAGATCATGATCATCCACATGCAAGAAATGAATTCTAAATTTAATAAAACTAGCATTAAATTATTTAATCATTCTTATTTAAGATAAATCAAGATTTAATCGATTAATTAATATATTTAATTAATCAATCCTTTTATCTTAATCCTTTTTTATAATTTCCTTGAGATTATCATCTATTATAATCATAAAAAAATTAATAAATTTATTTAAAATTAACAGTGCACATAAGTTGTAACTTGGAGGCAACCTAGTGAATACCCATACAAAACTACCCAACATGTGTTATACATGTATACACTTTTTTATTTGTGACATGTAGCATTCACACAAAATTATAATTGTAAAAATACTCATACATGATGTGAATATCTTTGAACATTACACTATGTTAATTAAACACACAAACACACACACACACATATATATATATATATCAAACACCTATCACATGTTGTGTCCTAGATTTACGCCCACATAAAGGTACTTGTATCAAGGGTTACATAATATAATAATAAATTTTAAATGTGTGTAATCTAGAAAAATTACACGGTATGTAGATCTGACTACACAGCGTGTACCCTCCTCGCTGTCTATCATATGTACAGACCTGGGGAAAGGGTGTGTGAGGTGTACTTCAGAAATATTTGGAGTACATGACAAGTCCATTGGGCCACACGTTGTGTAGAATCTGAATTACATAATCACCTGTCGAGAAAGCCGTGTATTGGATACATGACTCAACCCTGACCTAAAGGGACTACACACCATGTCCATTGGGCCACATAGTGTGTAGTCTTGATGACCATGCACTAGTCTATCCTGGTCAACACACAATGCTAGAATTAACTACACCGTGTGTCATTAATGCACATGTCTTGATGAATTTCCGAATTACTAATGATGCGCTGAACACAACTACACGATGTGTGATCCAGATTACATGTCGTTTATGGGATATTAAATGGTATATAACTTTGAATACACAGCATGTACTGTCTTGTTACATGGAAAGAATCCTTGATGCCTCCTGATGAGATCCTCAATTTAATTTTAATCATAAATTTATTTTTATCTATTAGATATATGAGAAATGGTGAAGGAGGAACATATATCAAAATTTATGTTGAAAGAACGATTAAACATGAATTGAAAAACTAAATTATTAAATCATAGAACATCAAAAAATTACTTAAATAATTATTAAAAAAAAATAAGCCCCCTCTGATACCACTTGTTGGTTCCGGGCACAGTAGAAGTGTAGATGGGTTGGTTCCTAACATTAATTTTTTTTATATTCAATGAACAATCCAGGATCAATATGACGATGAATTCCAGTATCCATGGAAACAAATAAAGGATTTACAAAAAGGAATGGAAACCCAAAACCAAGGGAAAGTATCAACATATTTTTTTATAATTAATTTAATTAAAATAAATAATTACATCTAAGGTGATTCTTTCATCATTGATGCGTTCAATAATCATTCTGTAGGTGTACCATCATTAATTTATAGAGATCAAGAGTAGATATCCTCTAGTAGTGATCCACATGTGTTCCATGTATCTCAAGACATCGTTGAAGGAGTCCCCAGGTGCTAGAACGGATGGTCCTTGTGCTTGTGATGCCCGACTTCAATCACCTTGATAACTGATTCTAAAGTATTCTCATTGATCCAGTGGAGGAGGATCTCTCTCATTCTTTAGATTGTTCTTAGAGAGGTATGAACTGTACAGGTTTGAGATCTTTTCTCCAAATGTCGTACACAATCAACAATTATCTCTCACGTGACTTAGGGTAATAAGAAAATAATAACATAACTGGGAATTTAATTCACTAGGTAATAATAAATAATTATCAGAAGTGTATTTACTTATTTTATTCATCCATGTGAAAACCCCATATCAAATAATAACAGTAATACCATTACTTCCATGACATGTTCTTAACATTCAAGTTATATTTAAATATTATTTTAATAAAATAATATTTAATATTATTTCTTACTAGACCCAAAACTTAGTCTGCCCGTCCTCCACTCTATTTATCGAACAATGAATAATAAATATTTATTTATCAAATAAATGTCATTGTATTATTCAATAATAAATATATAATTATAATATTTACTAAATAGAATATAAATATTTATTAATTATTCCACCCACATTATATTCTATCGAATAACTAGTGTCGAAATAAATCAGATCAGGTATCCATGAATAATTACTAAACCAAAATAGGGAATAATATTTATTCAGCTAGTTAAATAATAAATAATATATTATTTGATTGAGATAATGGATACACTTAGTGTGTGACACTATAAGCCTCTTTCTCAGTTCCATTAGGCATAGCAGCCTAAATTCCAAGGTCAACATCAAGAAACATTCCAAGGAACCCATAGAGAAATAATTTAATGTTGTAATAACATGTCACCTCATATGAAATCTTACCATGTAATATAATAACTTTGTCTGGATATCTCAAATGAAGTAGGTTACAACAAGTGCTAGTAACACATGTGCTCAATTTATCATTATTTGAATTCCCAGAAATTGAACTTCCCTATAGAACACCATGGCCATGGATTTATTTTGGATATATCATTTCCATCAAAGGGCTTGGGATATCAACTTCCAATATGGAACAAAAGGGATAGATCCTTTCTCAGATTATTCATTACTGTATTATTTCTTGTGACGTACCCAACATATCCTACCTCACTGTGGACATATGTCCTCACAATTTTCTCCAATACATGTAAGTGAGTGATTCATAATACCCATTAATAATAATTTTAAAGTCTAAGGACCAATAGACATGTATAAAAATATTAACATCCAATGATACTTATAAATGTGAATTTCCTACTATCGGGTCTCGTTCTCAAAATATTATACTAGATATTACCAAGGGTGTATTCCATTAAAATTTTTCTCAATGTCCAACGTGTCTCCACCCCTGATAGCCTTTATCATTTGTGTCCCTAAAATGATATTATCCTACTACAAAACATATATTTAAGAGTAGTGTCATAGCACTTCTGGGTTTTCATCATAGAGGGGAACTGCTATGATCTTTTAGTGTGACTACTTGTATCAAGAAATTATCAAATGAAATGTTACAAATAAGAAAAATCTTGATTTGATAAGTATTTTATTAATATCTATCTAATGAGTACGTGTTTATCATAAAGTTCAAAGAAGTTGGTTCTAGGGCACCAACTCCAACAAAAATATTATAATTAATTTCTGGAAATTATATAAATTTTAATTTATAAAAATAATATCATTTATGAAATCATAATATAAAAATTATATTAGGGTTATTTTTTGGTATTTTTTTAAAAACATTTATTTTTAAATACACAGTGAAAAATACTGTTTTTATTGAAAACAATATTTTTATTTCAACCATTTCCAAAGTTCCAATTTATTTTAAAATGGTTTAAAAGAAAAATCATATTAATTATATTATGAATAATAAAATTTTATTCATCTGAATAAATTTTATAATTTTATCTGATATAAAAAGATTTTTTATACATAAATAAGCATTTTTAATAAAAACATCTATTTTTCTAAAAAATTTATTTTTAACATGTTTTTTGTACTTATTTTAAAATTAATTTATTCCAATTATAGTTATTTAATTTGATAAAAAGGATTTAATATTTGGAAGCAAGGGTTTGAAATTTTTCAAATTTTTCTCTTTTATTTTTCATCAATTTGAAGAGTAACATTAGTAATTTCCGTTATCATGGTAAAGGGTAAATTTGGTAATTAAGTTAAAAAATATGTTAAGGACTATAAAATGGTCTAAAAAATTGTATAAATTTTAGCGGATGAGTATATCTCAATCACAATCATCAAAATGTGTAATTTAACACCTTTTTTAACAACTTGGATGTAATGGACATTATAATATTTTATTTAATGAAATGTCAAACATGTCACACTCCTATTTTTAATAAATAAACTATTTTTAATATGGGGTTAACAAGAGGATATATTGGACTATAAAAATTATTTATAAATATAATGTATTTATACGCATCATGATAAATTATTTTTTATTTTTAGTGAATAAATAATAACCTTAAATTCTTAGACAATGTTGATGAAGTAATTATTGAATTAATGAAAAAATATAATAAATGATATTAAAAATATTAAAAGTATTATAGTTTGAAATAATTAATGAGATAAATGAATGTAAGATATTAAAAAGACATGTTATAGATCTTATAAAAAAATTTATTCTAATTTTACTTATATTATTTATGTATTTGAAGTCAAATTAAATGAATAGTTTCCAAATTGAGATAAATGATATTTTATCAAAATAATATTCTCTTATATTATTTAAAAATTATAATAATATTCAACATATAAAATTAGGATAAAATATGGTCTATAATTTCCTCCCTTATACATTTCTTTTTCAATAGTTATTTTATATGTAAAATTATAACCTTTTAAGAGATAAAAAGTTATTATTGTTGTTAATGTTAAACTAGGTTAAGTAAGTGGATAAACAAAAAGATTATATTTAAAATAGAACTTAAACCTATAATTTTTCATATTATTTTATGATGATATTTAAACCATATTATACACTTGTTACTAATTTATAATCATTTGTAAGTATTTCACTCTAGAATAGACTTATAATATTTTATTTGTTTAAAAAATCCAAGAATTCCCCTCTCCTCAATTATAAAAGGAAACAGTTTCCTTCACTTCATTACACCGCATTGAGCAATATAAATCCAAAAAACCCTAAAAATGTATCTTATCAAAATACTTATACAATATCTTGAGGTTAAATAACTTCAAAAATATCAACTCTACATTATTTAAGAAGAGATCTAGAGATATTCCCCAAAAGATGAGACAATTGTCTACACCGACTCTTTCAAGTTTATTTCTTATTCTACTTCCTATTAATGGATTGTAACCATCCTAAAATAATAAATAAATTATTGTAAATATTATGATATTTTATTATTATTATTTTACAACCATATTACATCTCTTTTCTATTATATGAATATAGAAAACCTCACTTGTGCGTACATAAAACTTATTGTCACCTCCTTGTTATGTGATTCATTTTTGATCTCCACTTTACTTGGAAGGTTATGAAGACAAAAATAATGATTAAATATGACATTTATGGTATCAATATTATTATTAAAGGATTAAATATTATTCATATTTCATTGAATCTGTCCATAAAAAAAGGAAAATAATATTCATATGTATATACGGCCTGATGTCTCCAAGAGCGGTACAATACTTGTTTACATCTATAGATTTTAAGAAATAAAATAAAGAAAAGTTTAATTAATAAAAATAATATTTATACCATGAATAATATTATTGATATGATGGAATCTTAATAAAAACTTAAGGAAAAGAACTACTAAATCAAAATATATATGAAAAATGAAGCAGTTGTCAGCCAGAATGATGATTTAATAAATTATTTTTAATAAACAAGTGATAAAGGTTTATAAATAAATATTAAATGGTATGATATATATATATATGTGTGTGAAAGTTTATTTAGTATATATATAATAAATCTATATTTATTTTAAAATGGGTTTAAACATGCATGGAGAAATTTAGATGCGAGGTAAGGGATTCTATCTCAATTTCCATTCATTAACGCATATTGTAATGTTATGCACCAAATTTTTTATATGATGTATATACTATCCATTTTAAATGTAAAATAATAAATAACCCATAATCCAAGTTATTTTAAATTTAAATGAGAATTATTTTATCCAACGGGATTTTACTTGAATGTTTCCAAGTGGTAATGTATTTCATAACTCAATTTCTTTTCACTAGGTTATAATACTGATTAATTTTATTTGATAATATATGATTTTGTGTGTAATGAATTTTTATTATAATATATTGTATTTAGAATTATTTTATGTGTATTTAAAATTGATAGACCTAATTAATTCATTGATTAATCCTCAGTCTAATGTTATGATCATTGTAAGGGGTTTTCATCTCACTTTTACTGTTTTTGGACATATTTCATATTAAACACATATTTCTTTTGTGTGGTTTCCCTTTATTATGTTATATTATGAATCTATTTATCTTAAAGGTTTTTAAATTTCTCTTTAATGTTATTCCTTTCATGGGGATTAAGATTCAAAAGAAACTAATGTGGTAAGGATTTATTTGACAATCACATCATATTTCGAGATTGTTGATGTTTAAGTCTCCACTGGGGAAAATTTCCCTTCCTTTTCCATGTATTATAATATTTTTTTCTATTATATTATTTTTATTAAAATTCATTTGTACAAATTTTTTAATTTTTATAATTTTTTTAAAATAAATATATTTTTTTCATTTTCCAAACAATGTACTTTTTAAATATTGTGAAAGGAATGTTTTTAACTTATAAAACATAAACATAATTTTCTTCTCTCATGACACCTCAATGATTTTAATGTTCCTCTACCATTTTACAAGGTTTTTTTAAAACAATTTTTTTCTTTTATAATTGCATACATTTTTAAAAATAAGTGATTTTAATGTGAAAATGGTATTTTAGTCAATAAAATTTCATTGATCTTATTAAATTATTTTCATTTATTTCAATATATATTGTTAAATTGTATATTCCATTATGGTTAATCACTTATGATAACTTTTCCCAATTTTATTGAATGGTGTATTATTAGTTGGGCTGGGGATGTTCTATTTTGAAACCATTAAGCATATTACTCTAGATGATTTACAATTATGTTTATTACTTGGTGTAATTATTAACATTTTTTATAATAGTTTAAATATGAATGTTTATGTTAATTATGCTTCACCCATTTCATATGAAAAATTCATTGTACTTATTAAGTTATTGGTGGGTCTTGATATCGACACTCGATGCATTGGTGGGTCTGTTAAGATAGACTAGCTTGAGTTTTGGTAGAGGCCTTACCCATTTATGTAGATATATTGGCTAAAGCCATGATGGTATGTATAAGAGTTTTGGAATTATTCCTTCCATCACTATGAATTCAGTTATTGATTATATATGTGATTATTGGATTACATATAATATCCATGCATAAGTGTCAAGATCATGTGATTATTTATATAGAATTATCTGATCATTAGTTATTCATCCTGTATTATGTTCAAGTTATAGATTAAATGGAATGTTTTTTTTGTTATTTACCATGCCATTTTTATTATACATTACTTGATATACTTCATTTATTGTTGATTCATGATAGCTTTCATTGTACTTAAATTTTACCAAGAATTTGAGATCTCTATTTTCTTATATTTCTTTTCTAAAAAAACTTAATAAAGGTTTTAAGTATTTTATACTGAATTTGGTCACAAGATGTTAAGATTGTAGTGGGATAGGATGATAATATTTATGAATAAGTTTCTTGTGAAACTATGTGGTTAGGATCTTTTCCTACTTTTTTACAACTTTAATCCTAAAAGGTCCGTAAGTATATAAATAACCCAATATTTTTTTCATGTTTTATGTTTTTGATGGAAAAAATTGGCTCATATTTAATTATATAATATCCATAAATGCAACGTTTATGTATTTAGAATCATATCTAAGAGAGATGGTTCATGGATATTACAACAATATGTTTATCTCAATTTTTATCCTATTCAATTTTTAAAGAAATTATTTTTTCACCGAACCAATGAGTGCAGGTATGGGTTGGTGTAGGTGACATACATTGGTTCAAGGTTTTCTTCTTCTTTTTTAAAAAAGAAACTCTAAATTCCCTATTATACCCAAATATATTAAATTTTTTTCCAATACAAAAAATATCCAATAAATTATATTATTAATAGAAACAATAAAATTTGGTCATGTTTCAAAAAAAATCCAATTTTAAACCAATATTATCCTTTTGTTCTAATAATATTTAACATGAAAATCATCAATTTCAAAATTCTCCACCATATTAAACCATAGTTACAACATGTAGTGAGTCCCAATATTCATTCTTTCAACCCAATGGAATGATTGTTTCTATAATGATCGGGTGAGTTTGTAAGGATTCTATTAATTTCCCTGAATATATTTAAGAATGAAATATTTAACATTATTATAAACTAAATAAATTGAATGTAGAAAAATTCACTTCATCATTCATGTTACAGATCGATGCATGGAACACCCTATAGACTTGACCCTTGTCATGTGTCATTAATATTTTAGGATATATATATATATATATGTTATTCATTTTTCATTCAAGTATTCACTATGTTACAATATAACATGTATAGAAATATGTAATTAATGTTCTTCATACATAGTTACACATATAGGGTGAGCTTATTAATTAGATTTCAATGTGGATGAGGAATCATTGAGTCACTAATCCTAAAATTGTTATTATTATAGTAAGTAACTTATATATAAATATAATATATCTTTCAATTATATATATTATTTATATTTTCCCATAGATTCATTATGTATATTTGAGATACATGGTTTGATACTAATATTCGAAAATAAAAATAATCGAAAAAACATATCACAATGTGTAAAGATATGATATTCCAGCATGTTATCAGTTATTTAAAAATTGGATATCCATTTATGTATGAAATAGATTTCTATTACACATAGTAGTGAGAGTTAAGGCAATGATTGCATACAGATATGTAGGAATACACACATAGGCTGAGGTAGAATCCATGAAAAAGCTATGTTCCATGAGATAGATTCTCAGTTAATATAGTTAAAAATAAATTTTTAGGAGAGTTATACATATATAATGGAACTTATAGAAGATATGCGATGAAACATTTATTATAAAAACATAAAACCCATTGATGTAATACACATGTTGGTGTAATGGTTAAAAAATTAAATAAATTTTATTTACTTTTTTTATTAAAATTGATATACTAAATAATATTTTTGATTTTCATATCATGATGTATCCTATTCACATTATAGTAATCCCAAAGTTGATCTAGCCTATAATTCATTAGATGTATGAGGTATGTTCAATTGGTTTTTTTTCATTTAATGTTTTGTTTTCCTGTAGTAATCAAAGTATACATTTTTTAGTTGTAAAAGTTATTTTAATTTAAATACACGTTATACACCATAAAAACCAAGTGGATGATATTAAACTTCTATGAAACTCTATGAAAATGATCCTAAATTAATTTATGATATGTAGGAATTTTCATCATGTCAATACAATGTGTAGTTTTATAATAAAGACTAGAAGTGTGTTTTTATAATATTTTAATTATTTGGAAACATTTTTCAAATGGTCAAACCCAATCACATAACATTGAATCATTATTAAATTCTATGAAAACAACATATATTAATTTTTATATAAAGGAAAAACCACATATCGATTCAATATGTGGTTTAGTTTTAATGACTAAAAATATTTTTTGAAATTGAAAATTGATTAAAAAAGTGATACAATCATAACTAATAAAAATAAAATAAAATATTTTCATGAAATAATATAATTTTTTAATTAATATATTTCACGTGAGAATGAATAATATGTCAACTCGATGTGCATTGTGTTTATAATTTCTAAGAAATAAGTTTTAGTTTAAAAATTTATTAAATAGATACAATAAGGTTAACTCTAGTAAAACAATATTAAATTTTCATGAAATGATAGGACCTCAATAATAGATTAAATTATGATATATAATAATAAATGAACTACTTATATGATGTGTGTTATGGTTATAATAATCATAAGTGTAGTTTTATAAATTAAGAAGTTTTTAAAAATGTGAGTAAAACTTTAAAACACTATCAAATGATCTCATATCATTGTGACATCTCCTTCCAATGATAATTGATTAATTTATTACATTTAAGAGTATAATAAATGTTTATCCTATGTTCAGTGTGGTTAGAAAAAAAATAAATTCTATTTTAATATATTTTAACATGTTTTAAAAAGGTCATCAATTGGTTAAAACCAATTAGAAGTCCTAATAACATTATTAAATCCATTTAAAGGGATAAATAATTAATATATAACACATTATTATTAAAATCACATCAATATATTGGGTGCAATATCTATAAGGACAAAAAGTTATTTTTCATATAAAAAAGGGATGACAATAATTGATACATTCAAAACCAAGTGAATGATATTATATAACCATGAAATATTAGTGAAATGATCATGGATTAATTTGTAACATGTATAAATAAAAAACTTTTCAATCTAATGTTTAGTGTGGTAGGAATTACCATAATTGTATTTTTAAATATTTAAAAAAAATTATGAACTTTTTTTAAAATTTTGAAAACAAACCAAATAACCTTGAGTTATATTTAAATCCAAAGATAATGATATTTGATTAATTAATGAAATTTAAGAATGAATATAATTTTAATCCAACAGGTGGTATGGTCTAAATGGATGAATTTTGGTTTCTATAAATTTAAATATTTTTAAATATGTAAATTGAATGCTTCAAATTGATCAAATGACCTGAGTTATTATAAAATACTAGTAAAATAATATATGATTAATTTTTTACTTGTAAAAAACGAATTAAAAATTAATTTGGTGTGTGGCGTTCTTGGAATGTATAGAAAATAAATTTAGTTTAAAAAAATATACTTTAAATACTAATAAAATTACCTTAGATTGTCATGAAATCATAGAAAAACTATCATTAATTAAATTATCAGATATAAAAATAAATAAAATATCAAAAAAATGTGGTCATGCTGGAATGGCCAGAATTGAATTTTCATAGACCTAAAAGTATTTAATAAAAATATCAAATGGTCAAAATTGACAAAATAATATCAAATAATTTTTAAACCCAATAAAAATGTTCTTGGATTAATTTGTGATATGTAAAAACAAATAACACAACAATAAAACTTGTGATGTATCTAGAATAATTGAAAAAGTAATATCATATTAAAAAGTTATTAAAAATATGTGATATAGTCAAAACCAAGTAAAAAACCCTGAACTATCATGGAATATTAGGGAAAATACATTTGATTAATTTTTGACTTGTATAAATGAAAAGCATGTCAATATTTCATGTGGTGTCCACTGAATAATGGAGAAAAAAATATTAGCTTAAAAATAATTAAACCAACTAATAAAGTCAAAATCTAGAAAATGACTTAAAATTTTGTGAAATAGTAATACTTGAATCAAAAATTAATATTTGATATATATATATATATATTAATTAATGACACACCAATTTGACATGAGGTGTGGTTGTAATGGTTGGAAGTGTATTTATATAGATACAAAAGTGTACAATAATTTATATCAAAAGATCAAAACTATAACATGACCTCAAATCATTGTAAAATCCTAGAATATTGGTATTTGATTAATGTTGGGCAAAAATCGCTCAAGATATCATTGAAGCATCTTTTAGGTGATTGTGTTTGTTGAAAAAGTGGAAATCCGAGTGGTGATTGTTGAAAAAGGGGATTTCATGGCGGAATGTCAACTTCAAGTGCTGTGATTAACGATCCATGTTTGATTCAAGAATTTCGACAAAGAGATGGATGATCTGGAGGCTGTACCAAAAGAACAGGAACAAGGTGGCGCCGTTTTCCAGTTTTTTCCATATTTTTGGGGCTGAAAATCGTCAAATGAAGAAAAGTGGATTTTGGAAAAGGGACTTTCATGTCGTGTACTTGAAGGCTTGGAAACTTGCATGCCATTTGTTTTTTAAGATCAGATCATCAAAATATGGCAAATGGATAAGTGTCACGCAAGTATTGATGGTGTCGTGAAAGTGACTTGCGTGCCGTGAAAAAGACTTGCGCGTCGATGCCTTGGAAGCTCGAGAACTTGCGTACCTGTGGTTTTTCAAGATTAGAATATCAAAATATGGAAAAGGAAAGAGGTTCATGCAAGTTTGGAATTGGGTCGTTCAAGTGACTTGCAGGGGAAGAGACCTGCGCGCCGAGACTTACACGCTGAGGAGAGACTTGCGCACCGTCGTGCAGGGTGTTCCAAATGCCTATAAATACTGGACCACCCCTCCTCATTCTTCATCAGAGTTCAAAACATTGAGAAATCAGATCTCCCTTCGTGCAGGTGTGGTGGTCGCACAAGTGGTGTGTGGTCACGTAGGTGAAGTTGTGTGCTAGTGGTTGAAGTTGTGCGCCAGTGTGAGAAGTTGCGCGCCAGTTGGCAGTTGCGCGCCAATATTGGTTTGGGCGTAAAAGGAAGAGAGTCGTGCAAGTCTGGAGTAGGTGAAGCTTGTGCGCGGATACTTGCACGATGAGTTAGACTTGCGCACCAAGTAAGGTTGATTCCCCGGCTGTATTTTCAGGCTGCGTGGAAGCTGGAAGATTTCCCGATACCTTCGGTGCAAAGAGAGATTCATATACGGGTGAAATTTGGACTTAAAAAGAGCATCCACACACAATAGAGGATGCATTCATTCATGAAAATGAAGACACCTACAAGTCTATAAACTGTGAGTTGATTCTCTCTGACGCAGTGAGCAAAGGAAGAGGAAGAAGGTGATCCTCTCCACCGGCAGTGATCCAGATAGAGAGAAATAGGGAGTGACCCTTGGAAAAGCAGTGAGTTGATCCTAATCATTGTAAAGGCAGTGAGCCTGGGACAGAGTGAGTGTGCTTGAACCATGTAATCCACAGCTAGTGAGGTTTAGTGGAATTTGGTACGACCGAAAATCAATCGGCTTATGCTCGTTGGATGTAGCTCTTAGCAGTGAACCAAGTAAAAATTTCTGTGTCCTGTGCTTGATTTACTTTTTTTTAAACTGTGAAACAGGAAAGGGAGAGAAGAGTGTTTTTCTTAACAGCGAAACAAGATCAGAAAGGGATTTATTTTTAAATTAATCATACCCTAATTCACCCCCCCCCCCCTCTCAGGGTATTCAGCCTTGTGGACCTAAAAATTGGTATCAGAGGGAATGGTTCACAGTTGTTCTTCTCTCATTGGAGGTCACTAATCATAAAGGGATTCCGATCTTTGACGAAAACAATTTTCAACTATGGAATAATCGGATGTGAAACTACTTCTGATCTTTGGGAATGGACGTTTTCACAACAGCAATGCGTGGCATAAAAGCTGATCTTAATAGAGGTGCATTATCTGAAGCTGATCATAAAGAGTTGGATGCTAATTACAAAGAAATAAATGCCTTAGGGGGATCCATATCCAATCCTATATATACAAAGGTGATGTATTTCAAAAAATCACATGCCATGTGGTAAGAGTTATTGAATATATATGAAGGGGATACAAAGGCCAGAGAGGAAACGATGCAAGTGTTGTGGAACAAGTATGAAGATTTTAGAATGAACCCGAATGAGCCTATTGATTCATTCTTCGACAGGGTAAATATTGTAGTAGAAGACATGTGAGGTCTTGGAGAAGTTATTGAAGACATAAAAATTGTGAACCGCGTCTTAAGGAAACCTTCACCTTAGTTTAATCCAAAGGTTTCAGTGCTAGAAGATAAATATCCAATAGATCTTACATTGGATAACCTACATAACACTCTTGTTGCATATGAAATGAGAAATGATGATAATGATGCTATGGAAAAGGGGAAATCCAAAGAGGTGCATTCAAGGCCATGAAAAATCTCACCATTGAAGACTCTCAGGAAGAAGAAGAGACAGATGAGGTAATGTCATTCCTCTCCTCAAATCTTCAAAGAGGAAAAGGAAAGTTCAAAGGAAAACTACCTCTTGCATGCTTTAGATGTGAAAAGGTTGGAAATCTCGCAGCCAGATTCCCCCAAATGTTTCAAGAAGAAAATGATGAAGATGATGTTCAAATTCCCAAAAATAAATCTTCAGCCTATGTGAAAGGGAAGAAGCAGTTCAAGAGAAATTTATTCAAGAAGAAGAATCTTCTTTCATAAGAAATAGATAGTTCAGATGAGTCTGAGGTTGAAGAGGTTGAGGAAATAGAGAAATGAAAAGATCGAGGAGAAAATGCTATGGTGGTGGTCATCGATAGTTCTCAAGAAAAGGAAGAAACTAATGCTGGGGAAGAATAAGAAGAAGTTGAAGGAAGAGTTGATATAGAATTTGAGTTGGAAGAATCTCTTGAGGATATTGATGTTTGGAGAGCCAAAATAAAGAAATTCAATAATGTTGTTCGTGATGCCACACTCTATATGCAGCAGCACGAAGAAGAGAAGTCTAAGTTGTTGGATGAAATTGAAAAAATCAAGTCATCAACACTAGAGAACTCAGAATCAGTTAGTGAGTGTATGCTCAAGATTGAATAACATAAAAGGGATATCGATGCCTTGAATAGAAATGTGAAAGATCACGTTAAGCGTATCGAAGAACTTGAAGAAAAAGTTGTCGGTCTATGGAGGAAAGTTAAAGACCAGGAAAAACCCCTGATTACCAATACATTTTTGGGAAAGTAGGTCATTTTGAAGACTGAAAAGATGAAAGAGGAGCCTAGTAGTTCAGCACGAAAGAATCAGCAATTGAGTTCAAACGTTAAGGCTGATTTAGGGCTTGATAAGAAGCTAAAATCTATGGAAATTGAAGTCAGACCACAAGCACCTGTCCCAAAATTAAAGGTTGACTTGGGTGCAAAGCATAATTGGAATATTCAAAGATCCCAAGGAGAAACTCGTAGTACTGAAATAACATGAATTAATGCACTTTATATCAGGTGTTATTGTTGTGGGAAGATGGTACACTCACAGTATGTGTGTTCCATAGCCAAGAGATATAAAAGAGAACAAGAACAGAGGTGGAAGCCAAACAGAGAACAGTTTTCCAGAACATATTTTGAAGGACACTATTTTTGGTGCGGAGGATTTGGGCACATGGCTAGGTACTGCACATCGACCATTCAGAGAAATGTGGCAAAGCAGAATCAAAATGTTCGCAAGTAGCAGATCAATAAACCGACAGGTGAGTTAAAAATACATAATAGATTTGCAACTTTGCAAGATGAAGCTGGTCTATCATACTCTGAGAAAGAAAAAAAGCCGCAATCCATGCCGAGTGTGAAAGAAAAAGTATGGACCAAGAAGAAGAAAGATGAGAAGGCCATGGTGGCAGAGATTTCCCTTAAAGCATCATATCGCTCTGGGGCGTGGATCCTTGATAGTGGTTACACATCTCACATGACGAGTAATAAGGATCTTGTTACAGGCGTAAAATATGACAAAGAAGGAGTTGTCAAATTTGGAAATGATGAAGCCCTGAAGATTTTTGGCTCATATAAATCCAAGTTTGGGGGCAAAGAAATGACATGTGCTGATATATTGGTAGTAGAGGGTCTTAGTCATAACTTGCTCAGTTTCAGTCAACTATGTGACTCTGGGTATTCTATCAGATTTACCCAGAAGACGTGTATTGTGAAAGGAAAAGATGGAGCAGTTGTTCTGTAGGGAAAAGGAAAAAGGGAAATATTTACCTTGTAGGTAGGGAAAAAGATACATGCCTTTTATCCAGAGAGGAAGAAAACTAGCTATGGAATAAGCGACTTGGTCATCTATGCCAACCATCTATTGATGATCTAATAATGTGTGATGTTGCTAGAGACCTTCCCAAACTTCCACGTGATCACACTCATATGTTTGATGCTTGCCAACAAGAGAAAATCATCATAATGACATGCAGGATAAAGGAACAGAAATCAACTAGAGTGCTCGAATTGGTGCATACTGATGTATGTGGACCTATCTCACCACGAGCTATTAATGGGAAAAGGTACTATGTTCTTTTCATTTATGATTATAGTAGAATAGCCTAGGTATTTGTCATTACCCATAAGACAGAGGTATTCAGTTGCATACAGCAGTATAGGAGGGAATCAGGAAAGATGCTTGGGCAGAAAATTCAGAAGTTTCGTACTGATAACAGTATAGAATTCACAAATAGTCATGTTGAAAACTATCTCAAGAAACACAGGATAAGGCATCAGGTTTCATCAGTAAGAACTCCCCAACATAATGGAGTGGTTGGGAGAAGAAATCATATCATTAACAACATGGCTAGAATGATGCTTATTGAAAAGGACCCACCTGAGAAGTTTTGGAAGGAAGCAGTTTTGACATCGGTCTATATTTCAAACAGGTCTTTGTTGTATCCGAAGGAAGGGAAGACTCCATATGAAATGCGGTATGGAAAGAAACCAACGCTTAAGTACTTTCTAATATTTGTGAGTAAGTGCTTCATTATCAACAAATAAAATTACAGGAAGCTTGAGTCATGGGGAGACGAGGGGATATTCCTCATCTACTTAGGGAAAATCAAATCATATAAATGTTTCAAAAAAGGCTGGGAAAATTGTTGAGAGAAATGATGTCACTATAGTTGAAAATGAACATAATACTCAACGACCAAGTGAACAGTTTCTGGATGAAAGTGATGATGAGGTAAGCAACACAGGGGGATAAGAAGTGGTAGAGGCTGACTCAGAAGAAGATACTGATGATGAATAAGAAAGTGTCAAGTTTGTGTCTGTGAGGAAGACAAAGAGTCGAGCTGAAACTGATAGGAAAATTATCATTGGTGATCAGGAAGCTCCAGTTCAGACTCAAAGAATGAAGTCATTAAAGCAAACATCATTTTTATCTCAGGTGGAGTAAAAAAAAAATTCCGATTTAGCTGAAGATGAAAAATGGGTTTAGGCTATGAATGAAGAGCTTGATCAGATTGAGAATAAACATACAAGGGAGATTGTTTCGAGGCCAGTAGATAAAAATGTCATCGGGACTAAATGGGTCTATCGCAACAAGATGAATGAAGATGGAACAATGATTCAGAACAAAGCACGACTAGTGTGGAAGGGATACTCCCAGATAGAGGAAATAGATGTTGATGAGACATTTGCAATGGTTGGAAGGCTGGAGACAATCAGACTATTTTTGGCAATTGTAGTGCAAAAGAAGTTCAAAGTGTTCTAGATGGATGTCAAATCCACATTCTTGAATGGTGTTCTATAAGAGGAGGTGTATATTGAGCATCCATATGGTTTTCTCATTCATGAGGATGAGAACAAAGTTTTTAGGCTGAAGAAGGCATTTTATAGGTTGAAACAAGAACCAAGGGCATGGTACTCAAGGCTTGATCAGTACTTGAAGAAGCTTGGTTTCCAGCATGGGGGAGTTGATTACAATCTCTATTTCAGCAGCGATTGTAATCAAAGGATGATGGTGTTGGTTTATGTCGATGACATAATATTTGGCGGATCAGATGAAGCTCAGTGCAGACAATTCTCCAAATTCAGGAGAAATGAGTTTGAAATGTCAATGATTGGAGAGCTAACATTTTCCCTTGTCCTACAGGTGACACAAGGAAGTAATGGAACATTCATTTCTCAATCTAAATACACCAAGGAGGTTCTGAGACGGTTTGGAATGTATAATTCCAAGGAGATGAAGACTGTGGTTGCTACTCGGATGAAATTATCAAAAGACGAGGATGGAAAGGCGGTTAATATTATCGAATACAGGAAAATTATTGGAAACTTGGTGTACTTGACCGCAACAAGGCCTGATATTGTTTTCGCCACATGCCAAGAAGCAAGATATCAGATTAATCCCATGGAAAGCCGCATGATTGCAGTAAAAAATAATACTTAGATATATCCAGGGAACAGTGGATTTCGGCTTGACATATACAGACAAATCTCAAACAGAGTTATTGGGATATACTGATGCAGACTGGGCTGGTTCAGCAGATGATAGAAAATCAACGTCTTGTGGTTCATTCTATCTTTGTGTATTGTTTATTTCTTGGCTAAGTAAAAAAGAAAGATTGCATTTCACTGAGCACCATAGAAGCTGAGTACATTGCGGCCAGTCAAGCTTGCACACAGTTATTATGGATGAAGCAGCAGCTTGAAGATATGGTAGTTGAAGTGAAGTCTCCGATCGGAATCCAATGTGATAACTCCAGTTCCATAAATATTAGCAAAATTCATGTCCATCACTCAAGGACAAAGAAAATTGAGATAAAGTATCATTTTATCAAGGAGAAGGTTGAGTAGGGAATCATGAAGTTGGAGTATGTGCCTACAGAACCACAGGTTGAAGACATTCTAACAAAGGCCTTACCCAAGGAAGCTTTTTAAAGGTATCGACTAGCTCTGGGAGTTCATTTGACTCCCCGCACTTAAAAGAGTGTGGATGTGGAACCCCCTCCCCCTCTCCCCGAGGGATGATGTGTTTTTCTCTAACGGGCTGATATGCGTTCTCTACTCAGTTACAGACTACAAAGGAGTAATCTTTGGGTTCTTTGACAAAGGGGGAGAAAATAGTGATTGTTCAAGGGGGAGAAAACGTGGCTATTTGATAAATCATGAATGATATGGCGAGAAGCTGACAGGTGGAGCAGCCAGATAGGGGGAGCTGAAGCTAGTTGAACATGATTAGCTAGAGCTTAGCTTAGACAAACTAGGAAATAGGGCTAATGAGTTTTTGCAGCTGACAAGAGTTGAAGCTGTGAGCAGAAAGGGGGAGCGTATTAAATATGACGATGCTAGAAGTGATCGATCAAAGAATAGATTTCATGACAGCTGAGGACTGTGATAAAATATGAAGAGTGATGTTGGAGAGTGGTAAGAATATTTCCAAAAATTGGTATTAGTTTGGCAACAATTGGTATCATTTAAGTGTCAATAGAGGGTGTCAGAGTTGAAGTGATTCATTGATGAACTTTTCATTTACTCTTGTTTCTCACGCCGAGCGTTGTTCATGTGGGATTATAGCATGTGTTGAGTAAATCCTTGATCACTATCAGAATCGATAAAGGAGAATGGTGGCTGAAGATTTAATGATGTATCTTTTTATGGAATATTTGTCAACAAACCCAAAGGGGGAGATTGTTGGGAAAAAATCCCTCAAGGTATCATTGAAGCATTTTTGAGGTGATTGTGTTTGTTGACAAAGTGGACATCTGAGTGGTGATTGTTGAAAAAGGAGATTTCATGGTGGAATATCGTGTTCAAGAGCTGTGATTAACAATCGATGTTTGATTCAAGAATGTCAATAAATAGATGGATGATCTAGAGGCGGTACAAAAAGAACAGATACAAGGTAGCGCCGTTTTCTAGTGTTTGCTAAATTTTTTGGCCAGAAAATCGTCAAATGAAGAAAAGTGGTTTTTGGAAATGGGACTTGCATGTCGTGTACTTGAAGGCTTGTAAACTTGCGCGCCATATGTTTTTCAAGATCATATCATCAAAATATGGAAAAGGGATAAGTGTCGCACAAGTATTGATGGTGTCGTGCAAGTGACTTGCGCGCCGTGAAAAAGACTTGTGCACTGATGCCTTAGAAGCTTGAGATCTTGCGCGCCTATGGTTTTTCAAGATCAGAAATAAAAATATGGAAAATTAAAGAGGTTTGCACAAGTTTAGAATTGGGTTGCACAAGTGACTTGCAGGGGAAGAGACCTGCGCGCTAAGACTTGCGTGTCGAGGAGAGACTTGCGCGCCGTCGCTCAGGGTGTTCCAAATGACTATAAATACTCGACCACCTCTCCTCATTCTTCACTAGAGTTCAACACTTTGAGAAATCAGAGCTCCCGTCATGCAGGTGTGGTGGTCACGCAAGTGGTGTGTGGTTGTGCCGGTGAAGTTGCGCGCCGGTGCTTGAATTTGTGCGCTAGTGTGAGAAGTTGTGCTCTGGATTGAAGTTGCGCGCCAATATTGGTTTGGGCGTAAAAGGAAGAGAGTCATGAAAGTTTGGATTTGTGGAAGCTTGTGTTGCACAATTGTTTGAGGAGGACTTGCGCACCAGTTGTGACTTGTGTGCCGATACTTGCGTGCTGAGTTAGACTTGCGCGCCAAGAAAGGATGATTCCCCACCTGTATTTTCAGGATGCTTGGAAGTTGGACGATTGCCTGATACCTTCGGTGCAAAGAGAGATTAATCTACAGGTGAAAGTTGGACTTCAACAGAGCATCCACACACAACAGAGGATGCATTCTTTCATGAAAATGAAGATACCTACAAGTCTATAAACTATGAGTGGATCCTTTCCGATGTAGTGAGAAAAGGAAGAGGAAAAGGTGATCCTCTCCACCGGCAGTGAGCCAGAGAGAGAGAAATAGGGAGTGACCCTTGGGAAAGCATCAAGCTGACCCTAAACATTGTAAAGGTAGTGAGCCTGGGGTAGAGTGACTATGCCCGAACCTTGTAATCCACAGCTAGTGATGTTTAGTGGAATTTGGTATAATTGACAATCAGTCGGCGTATGCTCCTTAGACGTAGCTCTTAGCGGTGAACCAAGTAAAAATTATTATTTCCTATGCTTGCTTTACTTTTGTTTATATTATGCAATAGGAAAGGGAGAGAAGAGTTGTTTGCTTAACAGAAAAACAAGATCAGAACTGGCTTTATTTTTAAATTAGGCATACCCTGATTCACACCCCTCTAAAGGTATTCAGCCTTGTGGACCTAACAATTAATTTTTCACATCTTTAAATAAATTTAAATTCAATTCAATGAGTTATGTTTTTATAATGAAAAAAGTGATTCTAAATTAAAAAGTGATTAAAAATATCTCAAATTAGAAAAAATCAGCAGAAAATCTCTTTTTTTTAAAAATAATATTATAACATTATTCCAATAATTTATGAAATTTTGGAATAAAGGAAAAAAATCTTATATGTGGTGGGGTTTAAATGGTTTAAGAATTAGTTTTAGATTATGTGATGATTAAAAAAAATACATGAACAATTGACCAGAAAATCTTAAATATTTGTGAAATCATAGGACAATTATCACCGACTAATTTGAGACACGTATAGAAAAATGAAACATCAATATGATTCATATTGTGGTTGGAAGAATCAGTTTAATTTTTATTGTAAAATATTATTATTTTTCAAGTATAAATTTATATTTTTTTGTTAAATAATCAAAATTAGGTTCCAAATAATATTTTCACATACATTTTTACTAAATTATCTTCAATTCGAAATTTAATTAGCTTTTAGATTTTAAGTTGATGGATATAGTATGATTGATGACTTATACGATGTTAGTTGATTTTTTGTTTCTAAAATTATTGACAAATTTGTGAAGTCTTTATAACATATAAATACATCGATGAATTTCAATTATGGGTTAACAGTTGAATTTTATTGTTTTTTGGTTTTTCCATGATAATAGAGGACATTTTTATGCTAAATATTCAAAAAAACAATCAATAGCTGTGATTTTGTGGAGTCTAAAGTGTCCCCATTTGTATTTTTAAGACCCATTAGTGATTTGTAAACAATAGTCACTAAATCTATTATCAACCTATAAATACTTTTGTCCATTTATTTTTCACTTGCCAACTTCTAAAATTATTTAGTGTCCTATTTTGGTTCTTGGCAAAGGTATTATTCTAGTTGTGTGTTTTTTGATGCGTCAACATCCATTAGCAGTGCTAAAAGGTCATTTTCAAAAATCACTAATTTTATCTTCCCCATCCTTAACACACACTCCTCCTCACACAATTGTCCTCACAAACACACTCTTAAGAACACTAAATTAGATATTATGGTTAAAACACTATCAAATCTATTTGTATTAACTAGTCCGTAGGTATGTGTGTCACCCTAGATGCATTTATCTCAATCTCCTACCAGGAGACTCATCCTTGACCCATTGTTAGTGACCCTCCCCAATGACCTATTGATGAACCCATATCCATCCCACTGATTTTGACTCTATCCCCATCCCACAACTAATGACCCCATATCTGTCTCCCCTAATATGACCCATCCCATATCAATTCTCACCAACAAGTCACCCATGGCTCCCTCCCATGCATGTGGCCCCCCTCCTTGAACAAGTATACGAAATACCTCATGAATCTCTCTCCCCTTGCATGTAAATCCTACCACTATTAGTATAACCCCATAGATCCTTGCTTGTAACCCCACCCATGTAAACACTCATAGAATCCTACTCCTATAGCCTTTACTCAGTACCATTTTTTCTTACGAATTCAAAATGATTTTTTTGGGATTGTAAGAAATGTTTAGTTTCATTTTTATGATGTTGGGAGGTTAGTGTTGATAGAATTATTTTTCCCCATTCATTTAAATGCATTTTTTGAATAATAATATTAGTGGTTTTTAACAAAATATTTTTTTTGATTTATTAATGCCAACAATACAAAATAAATCTATTGTATAATTACCTTATTCGTATCTCTCTTCATTTTTGATTTAGTTGCACTACTTTTGGACATTTTTACTCCACCAACCAGTTAACTTATTGGCTATAGAATAAGTTAAAGTATAATGTTAAATTAGTTAATTTATTTTTGTTAACATTTCAGCTTTAATTATATTACTCATATTTTAATAGTTAGTTTTTCATTATATTTTTCATTTATATTCATTATGTGAATTTATTTTTTATGTCATTAACATTATAGGAGTATTGTTTTGTAATTTTTTTAAAATATAAAAATTTAGTAAATTTAATATAATAAATTGTTATCAATGTTAAATGTTCATCATTCAATTTATAAAACATTTGTTAATTATTTTTTCAAATAACAATTGTTTTAATAATTTTTTAAATGAAAATTAATGTAAATTTTTTATTTTATACATAGAAAAATAATATTTAAATTTTTAGTTTTTAAAACAAAACACATGTCTCGGGTTCTAATTGTTGTTTACTACGTTTCTATAATATTATTAATTTTTTTAAATAATGGAACTTTTGTTTTGTGATTTTACATTTAAATTTTTTATAGTTTTGAATATATATATATATACATACATATGATTTAAAAATTTAACAAAAAGTTCAGATATTATTTTTTAATACAAAACATATGTTTTTTGTAGTAAATATATAATATTTTATTTGAATATTTTAATCATTTTTATACAACTAAACATATTCTATTTTAATTTTCTTACTTTATTAGTTTTTTATATTTTTATATCCCTTTAGAAATAATATTTACTTTTTAAACTGAGAATAAATTTTCTAAATTTTATATATTTTCACTAAGTTTGTAAGTAATGTTTTCTGTATTATGAAATTTAAAAACAAATTGTATGAGGATTTTTTATTATTATATTACTTTTTTTGGCTATGTATTTTATTTTTATGAATAAAACATACAATTCAATTTTATTAAAAATATTGAAATATTTAATATTTTTCAATCCAAATATATTTTAAAAAAGGTTCTACATGTTTTTATTATTAAAATGATAACGATTGTTATTTTTAATTTTATAAAATTATGAAATTTTTTGTAATAAATAATTTTTTGTTTTGTTTTTTGAAAAACAATATATTTATATATTTAATTTTTTAATTATTTTTGAATTGATATATATATATATATACTTCATTATTAATTAATCAATCGAAATGTTATCTTTTTAAAAACCCTACATAAATTAATGAATATTGTTTTGGAAAATAATTATTTAATATGTAGCGTGTTTTTTATTTTAATATATCTGTAAATATTATGAAAATTTGAATTTATCAATTAATCCTATAAATAATTAAATGTATATGGTTAATAAAGTGTTCTTTAATATTACATCAAATTTATATTTTTTGATTACCTGTTAAATATTTTATTTTTTATCATTATAATGTTATTGTTTAATCCTAGGATGATAAAATAATCACATACACAATAATTAAAAAATAAAACACATGAGATTTATATAGTTCAATCATGCAATCTACATCCATGGATAAATGGGAAAGGAATCCCTATAGGTGAAGAAAAATATGTTTTGTGAAAAAACCTAACCCTTAAAAACATAACTTTAGTTTTAGGATGTAAAAATAATAAATGGAAAACTAGATGGATCATGATCTATTTCATTATGTTTTAAAAAATCCGTTCAATATCAGTAAATATCCACTTTGACATGAATTTTTCATATATTCTATTGCCAAAACCACCTTAACGTGACTTAAGTAATATAGAATTTGACCAAAGCCTCCTTCTAATAAGATGCTCAGTATATTTGAACTATATTTACCCAATTATTCCACCACTACCACTACCATTAGTGATGGGTTTCTAAGGATTGATTAACACTTAATCAATGTCATAGAAACAATAAGAAACCATAGTAACAAGATATATCATGCTGGAAATTGTAAGATTTATAAATATAATGAATAAATAATGTGAATTTCCCTATAGATTGATGATACCACTATCTACATTAATATATTTGAGGAATATTACTCAAATATAGAAATCATACTCCCTTCTTTTTGGAGCATCGATAGGTTGATGATGAATCACCCATCATATGTGAAGAATTCTATTATAGACCCATGAAATACTAGTTCCTATCAAAGAGAATGTTGAAGGAGAGAGATATTGCAGGAAGGAAAGATATACTTAGACGAGGTTTGATAAATCGTTCCTCCCCATCACCATGGTACTCCCTCATTTTATATCCCTCAGGGATGCTTCCAAAGTGCAGATGCATTAACTCGTATATTACATGTAAGGAATTAATTTTGCTAAAAACTTATAACCTTTAGTCAATATTTTCCCCATGTGTTTCATCTTATAATTTTTTGAATATAATTTCATCCAACATAGGGATGAATCATGAAAAAAACACTTTTTATTCGATTGCTTAAAAATCATAAGGAGATAACATGAATCATACACTAAGATTCATGCATTATGATATAATGATGTCATACAATATGATATGATAAGACAATGGCATATGATATCTATATATTATATTAAATGATATACCCAAAGGCATAAAGAAACCATTTGAAAAAAAATTGATACCCTATAACATAAAACATCATAAACTAAGATATTGGGCTCTAGTGAACATCATCTCTATCAATCACTAACTTCACTAATACCTTATATAATTAATTCCATTTCACCTTTATATTATTTCCTATAAAATAACCTATGAAATATTATCCAAAACTATTTTTGGATATCTTTCAATACTATTTTGGAAATCTATTATCGAATTCAATATGTATCACTTAATAGTCAATACATTGTGAAAATTTATCCCAAACTATTTTCACAAAAACTCTAAAATATTTTTAGAGAAAATTTCTATGTAAAACTCAATACCATTTTAATAAATCACAATGTATGGAATGATGCTTCTTTATACCATTTAAAACAATTATAAATTGATGAATTCATAAATTTATAAAAATGGAAGCCTCTAGAAAAATATTTGTTCTAATCATGCTAAAAAGGGATCTTGAATGATCTCTATCAAACACATGTATCTCTATACCTATATCCACCAGCTGCATCAAATAAAAACATACATTTTTAAATGGTTACTTTTTCTATGAAATTATGTAACCATAACATGTAGAATGTTAATACCGCATAAAAACATATACATTATTTATTCTACGAATATAGACTTGCCTGATTGATGAATACACCACATGTAATTCAACTTTTGGATGGGAACATCACCTCCCCTCTTAAAATAGATAATCACTTCATATGTCATATCTAGTTATATTTATACATTTCATATTCTATATTAATTAATGGACCAAGTTTCATATTCATAACATGGGTGATAAAAATCCCATCTTAGTTAATCTCTAACCATAACATAATCAACAACATACACAACCACCCCATGATTAGCTATGACTCAAGGATTAACTAAGAAAGGTTTCAAAGTTGTAATGTTTTTATTATTTATATATCTCTAACTATGGATATAGGGAAATCTATATATAAACTACAAACCCCAAGTATACCCAAGAAGTAGAATATGCCACTATATGTGGTATACATTATAACACCCCAAGACTTTATAAAATTTTCCTTTTAAAATAAATTTAAATTTTGTTTCTAAATTTATTTATACAAAACACCAAGTAAAGATCATGTTACGTGAAAAATAATGTTTATATTTCTCTACATTCAACACTAAGGATAGCTTGAGTTAGACACAAGATTGACTTTCTTAAATGTATTTTGTAACACACAAGACAAAGTTTTATGAAACAATAATATATTATTATAAATATTATTATTTAATACAATAAGATATAACCTAGCTATTAAATTTAAGGTTATGAATAAGATTGAATAAATTATTAAACTATATAGTTTAATACATTGGTTACTAATTAATTATAACTAAATATGGTAACCAAATGAATATAAATGAAAAGATTTTATAAAAGACTATTTTTATATACAAAAGGCAGTTTATCATTATAAGTTAAATTAATTAATGTTATTGAGTGAGGTAAATTAAATTTATATATTATATATTCATTAAAATATTTTTTTACATTCATCCAATATGTTTTATAGGATTAAGATAAAAACAAAACCCAATTTTACACAAACAAACATATATATTTATAAAGCCAGTTTTACCACCTTTTAATGGAACACCTATTTTAAAAATGAATTTTGGAACCTTAATAATCCTTATATGTAAAAATAAACTTTGTTTTTGATATATAAACATAAAAACTAGTTTAAGGATAATTTATGGTATTTTTTTAATGTTTAATTTTTGAATGAATAGTGAATAATACTAAAATACAATTCACAATTTTTTTTATAATTTATTTATAAGATTAAATTTTGTTTTTATTGGTTTTGAAGTTCAATTATATAAAGTATATTTAAATTAATCAAATTGAGTTCATTGTAATAAATTTCACTTTTAAATTGGATAAAAAAACTTACCAAACATTTGAACGTTTTTACTTTAAAAACCTGCTTTGTCATCCCATGTATGGGATTAAATATAAATTAATTTATACCACTTATGTTATTGGAATTTGGAAAAATAGGTTACATATTTGTAATCAGAATAATTTATAGTTTCTAATAAATTAAAATTATTTTTTTACCAAAAATATTAGTAAAAATTAATGAAATTAATTACAACGATTAAGAGAAAAATTATCATAATAAGAGACTAAACCTTAAACTTAAGGAAAAAATGAAAAATAAACTAGTCTAAAAGATATTTTATGGATATATTTTGACCCTATACTCCCTTTTATCTAATTTTTTCCATTATCATAGACAAGTTTCATAGTGAAAACATGGGTGAAATTCTCTTTTAAAAAATTTACATGAATGTAACTCCTCCTCCACTATAAAAAAAGAACTCACCCCTACCATTTATTCACACCTATAATTCCATTTAACTCCACAAAAATGTAGTATAATAATCTATAAACATCCTTCATCTAATCATATAATCATCACCTTGGGAAAAAATTCAACCAAATAAGTGTATTGGTATAAACCAAAATGAGTTACCTGAAAAAGATGTAACATCCTTCTACAATCTCTTTTCGTTTATTTTACTTATATACCCTTGAAATATTATTATTACATAATTATATAATAATATAATTATCTTAAATGTACTGATATTGTTTATTCAATGGGTTAGACCTATACCTATAAACACCACCATCTAATGGGTAATGAACTTACTGTTTGTGTGTATGGAGGACTACCGCCATGAAAATGATAATTGTTTGTTTTTCCTTTAACACCACTCATAGTGGGAATTATGATGTAAATATTGTTTTGATATGTTATATATGATATTTATAATTTCATTATACATCTTTAATTATTTTTTAACACATACCTTTACACACTCCATTTTTTTGGAATATGATATCATTGTTTGTGGAACTGTGGACTACCGCCTCCTCCAAGCGATGTCATACATTCCCACATTACATGGTATATATTAATGATATTTTTAATTAAACATATGTAAAATAAATTAAATATGTATTATTTTAAAATATAATTACCTATATGGAAATAAAATATACCATTTTATTTATTACCTTTTTCACATACTAAAAAAGTGACAATGCCATTCATCGACATGTGGACTACCACCTCCTTGACGTGATGTTATTCCTTTTACATAACAATTATTATGTATATAAGTATAAATATTATTTTATAACATGGTATTTATGATATAATAATAATTATGTAATGATATAATGTTACTTACCTTCTTTCCATAATGATCATTGAGAAATAAGAATGTTACTCTTGCGTACGTACGACTTACCATCTCTATGATTGTAGAATTTGTTAATTTTTCATAAAAATATTACATAATTTTTTTTGAAAGTATAATTTATGTATAACTATGATAATTATTTATGTATATTTTAATATAATGGCCCTTTTGACCATAATCATCCTACCAATGTTATTTTTGACACATGAACTGAATTTGGTCAAAACACCCGATATATACTTAATTATTTAAGTATTTGTAAATAACATTGTAATAAATTAAGTAAAATAAATAATAAACATGAAAAGTTTTCTAAATTAAAAAAATATTTAAAATATGTTTATTTTTCCATAATATAAAGACACACATCACTAGTCAGACTCGGGGTAATGGATTTCATCCCAATTTACATTCCATTGAGAATTATTTGTTGTTATGAAAAAATTCACTTTTATATGGTGTATATACATCCATTTTACATGTTATACCATGAATCTCATCATTACCATGATATTATAAGATTAATTTACTTTTATTCCTTCATGTGGTTATGATTCAAATGTTTCAAAGTGGTATGGGACATTTTAGAGTGTTTAAATATTATTTTCCTCAAGAATGTTTTAATGATCATTCAATGGTATTTATTTTCATTAGCGTCAACAACCATTATTATTACTTATCATAAAATAAGGAAATATTGATAAATCCACATTTTTATTCAATAAGGAATGCATATTGATTATTAATTGAATTGATTATTCGTTATGAAGAATGCTTTAGATAGGCAGTGACAGGTGGGGCCTGAAATTTATATATCCCTTTGTTGCATCAACAGGTTCTCATGAGACAAATATGTTGGCCAAATTAAATTTTTTTAACCCATAGTATTGATCCATCGTGTGAATGGTCTTGTTTGTATAGGTTTTCATGTGTTGTAGACATGATGTGCAACAATTATGCATTTACTTCATAGATATTTCATTTATTATTATTATCCATGATATTTTCATATGATAAAATCTAGGGCTGAATTTAATTCAATGTTTATTAATTTAGTGGCATGTGATTTATATTTATTACATTTTCATATTGATTATGTCTTATCATGTTATTTAAATGGAATGTGTTATCAGTTATTTACCTATCCATGTTGATTTATTCTTATTGATTCTTTATTGGTTCCATTGTACTTACCTTTAATAAGAATTTGATCTCGCACTTATTTTTATTTACATTTCCCCAGTTATAAGGAAGAATAATTTGAATGAGTTTCAAGGATTCATTTTATTAGTCTTTATTATGTATTATGTATTATGTATTACTTGTAATTTCCCAATGTAATATGGGTATTATGTATGTGATCTAGTTATCCATAACTACTAAAATATTTAGTCCCATGGGATTTGAATCTTTTATCTATGTCAATGTAATAAAATAATGCACAGGATATGGGCTTCTAGGGCTGGGGTGTTGCATACATAATGGTTCATCTAGTATAAAAACCCATTTTATGTCTCCTGGTAATATTACACATACTATGATAATAATCTTATTCACACTATCCATAACAGTTCATCGTGACCTATAATAATCCATGACAAATAACAGTCAAGGATAGATCAATATTTTACTTTGAGAGGTCATTTATCATTTCACCGCATGATATATATATGCATAAAATGTCATATAATTATAAAGTTAACATTTACATTGTTATAAAAATAAAATTTATATTCATAAAATCGTATAAGAATACATAGCAAAACCATACATAAGTGTTTTCATAACATATCACATATGATAGTCTAATGATGCATCCTTATATTTATAACACTTTTAGGGTTTTATTAAACACATTATATGCCTAGGTAATTCCTATAATATCTCAATGTGACCATAGAACAAAATCACCCCCACTAAATTCTATAGGAATTAAAATATACAAAGTGTTCAAGTATGAAAAATGGTGAGACATAAGAATCATTTTTCTAATTTCAAACCCTATGAACAAATTATTTAAAACCCTTTACTTCATAAAATCTAATGTTATGATGTTAATACATTTTATTTACTACATCAAACTCTTCATAGGTTCATCATGATCATCATCCCTAGAACCCATTCCATTAAAAACTCCCTTTAAATATTTTGGAAAGTAATGTAACTATTTAACTTAAACATTTACCAAAATACCCTAAACCACTTTAGGACATAAAGTGGCATAATATTTATTCTATAACTACCATAATTATTTGTTTTTAAACTTTAATCTTTTATATGAATAAACATAATCCCACAATCATCTTAGACACTTTGATATCTTAAAAATATCATAATAAGATACATAGAACCTTGTTAGGAAATAATAATTGTTACATTAAGTTTTAATTTTTAAAAAATATTTTTTCGCATATCATACGTTCTATTATATGTATTTAGATCATTATTCTGAAAAGAAGAATTTATTTTTTAATATATTCCATTTATATTGGGCTAAAATCCCTCATAATTTAAAAAACATTTGTACATTCATATTTATCCTAGAAAACTAATTTATACCTTCATACTTCTCAATACATTTTATACAACCTCAATGAATCAAAAACCATGTGTATTAATAATTTCATCTAAAATTGTTCATATCCAATCTTTAATAATTGAAAACATCCCATATAAAATGGTATAAATGATATAAAACCACACATCCATTATATTCACCTAGGAATTATATATTCATTTTCATTGATTTTATATTGAATCTGTGTAATATTACTCACTAGTATCCCAATAAAAGACATCATAGGACTTCATGAATGACTCCCCATATGTCATAGGCTATTGAGTAGTCGAAATGAACTAAGGTTATATCATTGGGATACTATAACATCATTTCAGATTCATAAAAATATTTTATTTTACCCAAAAAAAATCATTGAAAAATAATAAGAGTATGAAGAATGAATAAAACAACACTAAATAAAATATTTTTATACAAGCATATGTCCTAATTCTTGGCCCACCTGGATGATCGCATATGCAGAATAAAAAAAATATAATTCAAGGAGGATCAACTACCATCCTCAAGACTAATCACATCATAATCTCTAAATCCATTTTGATTTTCTCAAGTATAATCACGAAAAATAGGTTGTTTCCCTACTTGAACCCACAATCATGGGATCTTATCGGGTACCAATATACTATGGCCACCTGAATTGGCTCTGGGTAAAGCTCAGTACGACACCACCAATAGTTCCCCTAACATAACCCATAAATCATTATATTCATCCATTATACACTAATTATAAATAAACAATGACATAATTGAAATTCACCAACCATGGTTGATTCTCAAGTTCTAAGGCGACACTTGAGATCAACCAAACCTACTTCAGTCAGTGTTAGATGCCTCTGTACATAAAAAACCACCCATGGGAAACAATGTTTCCCCAAAAGCTTAAAATTTAATCACCTATTGGGATTCTTGCATATTAATAAGTATAATTCCACTTAGGGGGAATCAATTCCTTCCCAAGAACCTTTTGTAAACATCCCTTGAGAAAATAACCCCAAAACCTCATATCATATAAGCTCACAGTTAAAATATCCCTAAAGACACATATAATGTATAATGGGGGTTATAATCTTCCTAAAACCTCATATATCATGCACTTGACAGTGAAACCTCCCTAAAACCTCATATAACTTACACTTAGTTGGAAAATTATCCCAAAACATTATATCATAGAAACAAAAAAGAAAAACTATCACTAGAATTCAATATCACATACACTTAGGGGAAAAATCTACCCATAACCTCATATAGAATATATTTAGGGAGAAACCATCCCTAGAACTATGTATAGAATTAATATATAGAAGACCCACCCCATAACCACATATAACATATATCACATATATACCTAGGGAATACTCTTACCCTAAAACCTCACATCATATACCACATTGGTTTCCCACTTGCTCAAACCTAACATACTTATCCTAGGTTGTCCTCTAAATCACATAACACATCAATATAAATATATCTATTCTAGTCCATCGTCATAAATCCATGGATTCAAAGGTGACATCATAGATTAAAAATAAATAATTATTTGTAATCATCCTCATGTGCCAATATAAATTTTGTGCACCCATCGAGGTTCCATAGGCAATATCAATGTCTAGACACCCCACATGATATATATAATGTTAAAAATATTCCTAAAATTTTATCGATTATTTTAAATTATATTTTATATTTTGGTGGTGATATAGTGGTTTGGAGTGAATGTTTTTGTTTTGATGTGCATTAAGTATTGTAACACGACTTGATGGTTGTAGTGGTATTTATGTTGTCTCTGGAGTGCCCCTCTAAAAAATGGGTAATATGACCACACACTATTGATGAAATAGTGTTGGGAAGGTTGTAATGGTGGAAAACCAATTCACCATAGGCATGTAGAAATGCCTTATGGAGGCCATAATGTAGGGAATGGATCATTGATGGATTAGCAGTGTGAAATGGGGAAGAGGGGCTCACGATGCCATGGACATGGGTTTGGTGGGGGTAAACAAGAAAGACTTTTATTCAAGGACTTGGTATGTAATTTAAGAACCCTACTGGCATGGACGATAGCATGGTATAGGACATGGTGGTGGTCAAATCCGATTTTTAAAATGGAATGAAAAGTAGGGGAAACTAATTGGGGTTTTATATCATGCTTTGAATGAACCCATAATGAACATTTTGGATGCCCCCATGTCTTGGTGTATTTCAGAAGGTTTAATATATAAATAAAAGGTTGAATACCCATTTTTTATAATTTTCATATGTTCCCTCAACCCTTAGACAACCACATCCCTTTATCCTCATCTCTATTATCTTACCTTAGTGTTCAAAACTAGTTAATTCATCTAACTCATTCGATTTATAGTTCTCAGGTTCTTGGTAACCATCTATTTCCCCATTCCTCCTCACATATCATTATCTTATATTAATTTTTTTCTATAGTGATGTTCTCCTATGATTTGGGCAGTTTTTGATGATGGATTGATGTGAATAGGATATCGTGATGATTCCTTCAAGATTTGTAGGTCTTGACCTCTTATTTTTTCATTTGAGAGTAGTGGTTCTCTTTGAAGCTTAAATAAAGGCAAGGGAATGTCCATCTATCCTTTTTTATTTACATTTGAGGATATAATTCTATAATTTTTCTTTGCTTATATGTATCATATTAAATAAATAGACATAATAAACTTTCTTAAGTAAAATTTAATGGGAAGGGGGAATTAGATGAGCATTACTTGTTATTATTATTTTTAATATATGTTTGTTCATACTTATTACTCTTCCAAATATGTATTATGTTGAGTTTTGGGTTTTGTTTAATATTTTTGAAATGTGTGAAGATATTTGTGATAGTTTTATTGAAATCACCATACATGAAAAAGGATAGTAACATATATCCAGTTAATAAATTGGTTTCCCATGGAATCTCAAATTTGTGTGAGAATACCCTTGGAATTATAAATAATTATGAAATACCTTTTTAAAAAACTAATGTAGTGATGTGTGTTCATTGAGATAGATGGTGGTTATTTTTAGGGGAGTTTGTGAAATGAGTTTTTTTTGTATGAGGTGGATGGGATGTAATATGTTTTATTATGTAGTTTCCTGGTATTCCTTGAATGGATTTGAGATATTGAAAAAAAAATTAATGGCTAATAAATATAATGGAATAAAACATTAGATAAATATACTTAATAAATATATATCATTGATGATAAGAAAATATGGGAATTGTTGTTTTGAAAATAAATAAGTGATGTTAATTATGTGTAGGCTTCTTATATGGGGAAATTAATATGTGGTAAATAAGGAAATGCATGGAATGGATAATAAATATAATCGAATAAAACATGAGATAAAGAGACTTAATAAATATATATCGTTGGTGATAAGAAAATATGAGAATTGGTTGTTTTGAAAATAATTAGGTGATGTGACCTATGTGTAAGTTGCTTATATGGGGTGATGCCTTAGAGGTGGAAATGATAGTGGAAGTGGTTATGAGACCTTTATGGAGATATTTTGAGATATTTTAGTACTGTTATTATGAACCCATATGTTGGGATTGTGTGTTATTTGGCTATCATGTTCCTTTTTTGGGTATTTCAATATGCACCCCAACTAGGTCACGTATTGACACCAATGCCTAAGTGTTTTGGATTATGAGTATTTTTCCTAAAAATCCATGATGTTGAGTATGGATATATGGATACCCATTATCTCCCAAAATACCTCCCAAGTGTTATTAATATACATGAGATGTTATGGAAAGAAATTAATAGTGCATGAGAACTGCTTATTGTTTGAGATGATGAGGAGGTTCATAGTGGGTGTAATTCATGGTAGGAGGTGCGAATGAGGTCGATGTAATTCATTCCTAATTCCCTAAATTTTTTGTTTTATATCAGTTGATATGGTATGAGGTGTTTTACTTGGTGTTTATGGGTGGTATGTGTTGTTGTTTCCTAGGTTTATTTGTCATGGTTTTTATGGAAATGATGAGAGAACTAGGGTATATGATGTTGGGGAATGAGAGTATGAAATATATGGGAAATTGGTAAAAGAAAACCATTGTTAATATTTTTCTTATTATGTTACTATAATGGATTCATTATTTGGTGATCATTCCTTAGTTTGGAAAGGAATCATTCATTGAAAAGTTGATATACACGCTATTACTACTATTTTCTCATAGGTAAAATAATATGATCTTTTCACATGTTAATAAGGGAATTGGTTGTGATACTACTGATAATAAATTTCATGCTCACCCTATGTATATATAATTTTTTTTTTCAATTTTATAGGAAGACTTTGGGGATCAATCTATACATTAATAGCACGAGTATTGGATTTTTTGAGTAGTCACTACCTTAGGATATTCTATTGTTATTTATTTGGGAACTCTATTTGTATTTGTCTACTTTAAACAAGAATCATGGGATTTTTTTATTTTCTTATTCATATGAGTTTTATTTTAGGGTGTTTTTTATTATATCTTCTGATATATGTAAAATATATAAATGTTAATTCTTTACATGAGGTAGTGTTTTTTACCCTTGGTTTCAGTCACCAACCCTGAGTGGACTAAATGTAGGGCTTGGAGGTTCATTATCTCTCTTCATTAATTTCCATCCCATGATGGGTACATTTGGGGGGATGGGTCATGATAAAGTGGTATTAGAGAGAGTTTGATTTATAGGATATTGTTTGCAGCTAGATACTTTGAGGACTTCATGGGTTGTTAGGGAATTGATGTCAGTCGATCTTAGTCCATTCCATAAGATATGGAGTGTATATAGGAAATAGGATTTCATCCTCCATATGATCTGAATCAAAGAACTTTATTATATATAACAACTAAGTAACAAGATAATTTTTATAGGGTAGATACCAAGGATAGGTGCATGCATCATGATTGTTTGGGTTCATGTTTTAATTGGGTGATATTTGGAAAAATAAAATTAAATAATTAAATGAAACATAATGAAAATTACATAATAACAAGATTAGGGTTTAGCAATATTTTTAAGTGATGGATCTTAATCATCTTCCTCATGAATATAAAACATTATAGGTTCAATAATATGATTTAGTTGATCATTGGAGGATCGAATTGACAGATGAGGATAAATAATTATAGTGAGAACTATGTGTTTTTAGCAACAAGGCTTGGTCAAGTATGAGGGGATTATCTCCGATCAAGAGATAGAGAGAGTACGGGTTGGATGAGATTAATATAATTATAAATTTGATCCACACATATTATTTATTTTTAGTTCCATTGGTAGTCAGTCAGATAAGGTGTGTTTCATGTAAGTGGTGGATTTTTTATATTAGTGATCAGAAAGAGGTAGATTTTTCCTTAGTAGATATCCAAGAGGGGTTTTGAGTGGAGATCCTATCATTGATTATGATGGTAGTTCTGATGTATGAGATTCTTTATCTTTAGTAGCAAAGTATGTTTGTGTGAGATTTGGGGATCAAGTTTAATGATGTTTTGTGTTTTACCCCAAGTATTTTTACTTATAAGGAGACTCATGTGTGGGGTCTTGAAGAGGAATTCCAACCATTTATCTAGTCTTTGCTCACACAATTTACATTTCTGAAGTATTTAATAATAAATAGGAATAAGTAGGTGATCTAGCATATGCACTCGTGAGAATAGCTATTATGAAGGGGGAGGTAGAAGAGTTCCTTAAGGAACAGAGTACTTAGTCATTGGTCTCAAATTGTTGGGCCTTAAAGGTTTAGAATAGTGGGTATTTTGAAACAACCATTTACTAAATATTATTGTTGGGGTTAGTGATTTATGGGAATTTAATTGAGTCTTTTCATTCATGTGCTATACCCATAGAGGTTTTAGACACCATCAATCTTAGTTCCCATACAGTCAGGTATGAAGGTTTGGTTCGGGTGGTAAGGCCTTGTCACAATAGTAGAAGAGGGTGCTATCTCTTGTAAATAATTAAATTGTATATGGGTTTCATAGTGTTTAGTCTCATGATGGACCTCATACTAAGGGACATTGGATTGAGAATGGCTATGAATGTGGCCTTCAGTAGCAAGGTATGGGATCCGGGTGCAAATAATTTCATGGCATGGAGGTTCTCAAACCCAAGGTGCTAGAGATATTCAAAGGTAAGATTTTCTTCATGCCTACCATTTTTTTCTATCTTGTTTTATTCAAGATCCTCAAACTATGTTTTTCTCATCATTTTTTATACCGTTACATTATATGTTGAGAGGCTTCTTATTCTATTGGTGTTGCAACAACAGTTAGTGACTATAACTTATTATTTGATTTTTTTAGAGTTTAGGATGATTATGGGTCATCAAAAATAATGTGGAGATATATTCATGCCATAAATATAGTGGAATGATTTCATATTTGGCATTGATTTGTTTCAATATGTTCACTTGGTTATCGATTACTTCCAGAGGATGGTTTGATTACCATGATTGGGTAGTCTGCATGTAATTTTCATTAGTGAATGGGATTGTCAGAAGGGAAGTAGGCATGCTGAGAACCTTATTTTCATGAAAAATGAATTTTTAGTAATTCCACTAGGAACTAGAATGGTGTAAACTCCCAATTTATCAAAGTGTTTTTAGATATCATTCCTCAGGAGGTTGTGAAAATACCCCACTATGTAACATTGATTTCATAATAGATTTATATATATAAAGTTGTATGATTTCAATGGATCCTTACCAGATGGTACCCTATGTGTTATGGGAGTTTAGTATTCATATATATATGACTAGTAGCATAATGGTTTTATTTGGACTAGTGTGTCCCCAAGGGGCTCCCCAATGATATTCTTTAAGAAGGTAGATAATAGTTTGATGTTGTGTATAGACTACCAATGGTTGAATACAGAAATTATTAAGAATAATTCCCTATCCCAATGATAGAGGATATTTTCGGTCATTTGAGATGAGATTTGTTTCTAATATTGATTTGAAGTCAGGATACCAACATCTAAGGTTAAAGGAGGACGGAATCCCAAATACTGCTTTCTAGTGTAGATATGGGAACTTCAATTTCATGATCATTCCATTCAGTTTCATGAATACACCAAATATTTTAACGGTGATGACGAACACTATATTCCTTGAGTTACAAGAATTTTTTTAGACATTTGTATTGAAGAAATGTTGATCTAATTAATGCATTCGGAAGATAAATTTTATCAACGCAAAGTTTTTCTATAGGTCCTTTGATGAAACCAAATCTATGGAATGTTATCAATGTGATTTATTGATATTGGAGATACATTTCTTTGGGAATGTGTAATCTTAGTGGGTTTTAGTTTTTGAATCATCTAATATCGGGTAATATGATTCTTTGGTAGAACCCATGAATGTGTCGGAGGTTTGTAGATTCCTTGGTCTCAATGACAATTACTGAAGTTTCATATCTGATTTATCACATATCATGGCTATCTATGATTAATAAAAACTAGTCTTTACAATGATGGATCAATGTTAGGTGGATTTTGGCTACCTAATGGAGAGATTAATCAATATCAATGTTCATTGATTTATAGAATAAGGGTTGATGTTTGAGTTTTTTGTGACACTTTCCATTTGGTTTTAGGATTCATCCTAATATAGCAGAAAGAAGTGATATCTTATATATATAGGAAGTTCTATACCCATGAGTATAACTATTCATACCATCATTTAAAGCTAGTGGAAGCTGTGTTTTTTCAGAAGATATGGATATATTACCTCATTGGAAACTTCTTTGTCATAGTTATTAATCATAAGAGGTTAAGTTATATTTTATCTTATAATGAATTTAATATTTAATAATAGGAGTGGATTGTGTTTCATTAGGACTATAAATTTGGATATATTATACATTAGAAAAGGGGAATATTTTGGCTGATGTATTGATTAGATTAAAAAAATGGATTTTGTTTCATAGTTGGGTGATTCTTAGAAAGAAATAGGGGAGTTGGTATTCATGAACCATGATACATGGGTTGTTTATGGAAGAGTTTTCTTGGTTTAGATGATGATGTAGTATTATATGATGTGGTAGATGGACTAGTGTCTTTGGGGAGACTTACAGATAGAGGTGATGTGTGATCGTGTTGGGTATGGTGATATCAGAGAGGTATTATTAGAGGATGGTCAGAATAGGATGTTTTTTAGGGTGCTTGTTCAACCCATTATTAGTGAATGAGGGAGTCATTTCTTAGTTTCATAGCTCACCTTTATTTGAGAACCCAATAGTATTTAATGTGTACCATGGATTGAGGAGTCAACATTGGTTTCCTTGGATGAAAGAGTGAGTGGAAATTTTTTGGCCTTGTCTCTAGTTTCCCAATACGTAAAGGAAGAACATATTATTCTAGGAAGTTAGTTTCAGCCTTTTGATTCCCTAGAGTTGATGTGTTATGAAATATCAATGATTTTTTTACAAGATTACCCAGGGATCATGGAGGATATGAGGATATCTGGGTAATCATTTATTGGGTGATGAAGTTATCTCAATTCCTACTAATCAAGGAGTTAAGAATCATTATGGTTTGGTAAGAAGTATTATAGATGAGTTCATACATATGTATAGAGTTATGAGGTCCGTTATCTCAGATCTGGATTCCCATTTTATATCATTATTATATAGAGGATTGAAATATACCTTTTCCACTTAGATATTACTCAACACTATTTTACACCCTAAAAATGGGTAGATAGAGTAGAAAAACCCGATGTTGTAGTATATGTTTTGAGTATTTATCATATGTTATATTATATATTAGGTATATTTATCTTTAAAAAAAATACAACGCATCCATCAATGTATCCCATTTCTAGGTGTTTTATGGGAGGTCATTTCAATCCATATGGTTTTATGATGGGGTTGGAGAGTCATCTAATTTCAATCCAAATATAGTTCATATTGTGATAGATAATATTTAGGTAGTTCATGAGATGATGAAGGTTTCATATTATAGAAAATATATTTATGCTTACCATTAGAGGAGGCCCATTTAGTTTTAGGGTGGGTACTATGTGATCTGGAAGGTTTCCCATTGATGGGGGAAGGATAGGTTTGGCAATGTGAGTAAGCTTTGTCACCACTTCGTTGGGCCTTTTAAGGTGTTGGAGCAAAATAGTAAGGTGATACATATGTTGGAACATTCATTACGGATAGAAATTTTCCACAATGTCTTCTATATGTCCATGATCTATTTATATCTTCATGATGAGGGACATTTCATTGATAGGTGATAGTTTGATATCAAGGATGACACGATGTTCATGGATCAACTAGTAGAAATACTAGAACATTGAAAAAATGTGACTCACGACTCAAAAATTCATTTGTATTGTGTTATTTACAGGCATAATGTCTTAGAGTAGATTATATTGGATCAAAATACACATATTTGTTCCCAGTACCCTGTGTTTTTTAGAGTTTTCCTTGTTTTTTTGGTTTTATGATGACATGCTTGAATATTACTAATTTATGAAATTTTCTCTTTTACTTACTAATGTTGCCTTTTTTGGATACCAACATATAAATAATGTGAATAAGCCATCCCAATAAAGACATATTATGTTTTATATGAATTTTAAAACTATTCAGGTGAATCTATTCCACCCAAAGAATACAATATCATGAAATGAAGGGTGGGTTTTAGTGATTTTTGTTCATAGGGAAGTGTTGTGTGATGGTTGTGGTGGCTGCTAGCTTGGGATATATATAGTCTAAAATGTTGGATAACATGGTTGCTTGGAAAAGGGGAGTCCTATTAATGGTGTGATATGGTGGAATTATTTTGCTTGTAATGAGATCATTGAGATGTATCTCACTGGATGGTTGTTCGGACCCTACCATCTTTTATCCATTCTCGGATGAATTTTGATTCCCAATGATAAGGATTGTTTGAGAGGTATCTAATTTAATTCTATACAACTTCTCAAGAATCCATTTTTCTCTTGATTCTTGGAAATATTTTAGGTCTTTTTGGTAGAGATTCAGAGGTATTAAGGAGGTTTTTTACCCTTTTTATGGTCACAAAGTCATGTTAACTTATTTTTTGGAAATGGTGGTGATTTGTTTTAGCCTTTGATGTGTACCAATGTAAATGGGTTTTATGATCATACCCTAGGGAAGTAATGGTTCTAGGATTGTTGGCTTGGTGGTCTTCATATGCACCACATACAAGTTTAAATGCCATGTGGAGGGCATGAGGCCAAGAATGTCACCTTGATGGAGCGCCAGTGGGAAATGGTGAAGAGGTACTCACCATTTCATGGCCTTAGGAATGGTGAGGCTAAAATGGGAATATATTGTTTTCCAGACCAGGATGTCTATATGTAGAATTTCATAGAAGAACTGGACCAATCTATATTCTAGGTCATTTTTGTAGTCATATTTCATTTTCAAAATGGTCATAAAAGAATGGGAAATAACTGAGTGTTTCAGATCTCGATTTCACTATACCCATAATGAGAATTTTGGATGTTCCCCACACCATGGTGGAGTATAAGGAGATTTATCTATCAATTAAAATTTTGATACCCCTGGATTCTAATTTTCAGGCCTTCCCTCAACATCTGGTTGACCTTTTCTCTTTTCTTCTTCTACACCTCCCCTTGGATTTTGATCTGGTTGTTTCATCTTAATTATTCCATTTGGAGTTATTTAGATCTATCTAACACTCTATTTCCCTATTACTCCTCTCTTCTCATTATCTTATATACATGAGTTTCATATGCTAGGATTTATCCTCTATTTTGGGTGGTTGTTAATGATAGATTACTAATCCGAAGATCCGGTGGCGATTCATTAGAGATTGGTTGGGGTTGATCTCTTGTTTCTTTCTTTATGAGTCATGGTTAAATTTAAATTTATAATCTAGGTAAGTGATCTTTATTCTCTCCATTTGGTGTACATGTTGGTATATAATTCCCTTTTTATACTTTGGGTTAATGGTACAGATCATCTTAATAAAGGGAATTAACCATATTAAATGATATTTAAGTGGAATGGGGAATAATATGATATTTACTTGTTATTATTTTTCCTATATATTTGTTCTTACATGTTGCTTTTCTAATTAGGAATTATACTATTTTTGGGTTTTTTTGGATTATTAAAATTTTTAAACCTCCATATGATTATTTCACTAAACATAGAACACATTAAAATGTCTATGAATGCATATTCAGTTAATAAATGATTTTCCCATGGAATCTCATATTTTTGTGATAATTCCCTTGAAATGATAATTTTTAATGAATTACATTTGTTAAAAACTAATGTAGTGATGTGTGGTGATTAGGATGTTGTGAGTTCATGAAACATAGTTTTTTAGCATTAGATGGATGGGATAATAAGTGTTGTGTTGTGTAGTTTCTTTGTATCCCTGGTATTGACTTGATATTTTGACAATAATGATGGAATGGGATGGGTAAGAATGACTAATTAACAGGGGCATAAATTAATGTGTGGTAAATAAAAAATTTATGGAGTGAGTAATAAATGGGTTTAATTAAACATGAAATTCATAGACATAATAAATAAAAATGGTTGGTAATAAGAAAATAATGGAATTGGTTATTTTGAAAAGAATAATGGGTTGTGGATTGTGTATGGCTTGATTGTGTGATGTGATTCATTAGTGGTGGAACTGATATTGGTGGTGGTTGTGTAAACTTTATGGTGATGTTGTAAATAATGTTTTTAACCGTATTACAAACCCCTAGATCTGTCTTTTGTTTTACATATCCATCATATAATTTTATTTGATTTCTATATGCACCCACACGAGTCTTATTGTTTACACCATTGCCTTTGATTTTTTGTTTTCGAGTGTTTTTCCAACCATCTATGATGGTGAGGTGGATGAAAAACTACCCACTCTTCCCCACTCTCTCTTCTAAACGAGATATATATGCATGGGTTTTGATTTCCAAAATTCTAAAGTACACTAGAGGTAGTGAATATTTGATAGGATGAAGTATTTTATAGTGTAGTCATGCCTTGTAGGAGGAGGGAACAAGGTTGATGTATTTGATGTTCATGATACACTACTATTCTAGTTTTATGGTGGTAGATGTGGTGTGATGGTTTTTTCCAGGTGTTTGTTGGTGGGATTTGTTGCAGTTTCATGGGAATCCTGTGGAATAGTTATTACATAAGGAATGAGAGCACCATGATATATGATATTGGGGAATGAGAGAGGAAAATCAGTCAGAAAGTGGTATAGGGAAACATTTATCTATATCCATCCTATTGTGTTACTATAATTAATTTATTATTTAGTGAGTGTTCCTTAGTGAGGATGGAATTGGTTGGTTGTCCTATTTAGGTATACGTTTAATCTGGTGTTTTCTTATGGGTGCACTAGTATCCCCTTTTCACATATACATGGGATAATTTGGGCATAATCCTACAGAGTATTCATTTAATACTCATCATGTGTACATATAGACTATCTTGAGTTTTCTTATAATATTTTAGGGAATGTATTGGACATTATTATCCTAATAATTGGAGATGTTGTTGAGTCATTATTTTAGGATTTTCTTCTCATATTTTTTTGTGAGTTTACATGTTTTTTTAATTTATACATTCACTATGAGATGATTTTGGTTTTTTTTAATATGAGTTTGAGTTTCATGTTGTTTTTCATTCTATATCCTGGTCCGTATTAAATAAATTGAGGGTAATACCTTATATTAGTTAAATTTTTCTACTCTTGGTTCTAGTCACAATCCCAGGGCCTACTAGTGGTAAGATTCAAGGTTTATTATCCCTCTTACTTCATTATCAGCTCAGAAAGGGTACCTTTTAAGGGAGGGGGTCATGACAGCCTCTATGTGTCTCTATTTCTACCGAAAATGATTCCCAATGGATCATTTGAAACACTTATGAGGGTGATAAATTTTTTGTTGATAAATTATTTTATAAAATTATAATTTATTTCATAAGATTTATAACCCACTTTGGAATTTGATACTCTATTTCTGGTAAAGATAAGTATTGGACTATTCTATTTCCATTTCACAAACACATCATGTGAATTATAATATTTAATAGAAAACAAACATTGTATTTTTATATGGTTCAATCACAATGTGAGAATCCCACTCCATGTTGTGATTGGGTTCCACCGAGTTAAATTTTATCCACTGTAATTTTATCCTCAAATAAAATGGTTTGGCCAGGGATTCTTCTAAAACCATTTTCACCTCATTACATTAAATAAAACTCACAATATTATACATTTAAATTCAATATTCTATGTAGGTTTCTTTATACTTCCTCAGTGGAGTTCTCAAAAAATCATCCAATTTTTATAATTGATTTTTAGACAGCATTAGATGCCAATACATCGCCAATATCAGGTCTACTTCATCCTTAAAAAAGAGTATTCAAATTCCTTTTAATAACCTTCAATAAATCGTGAAAATTAGTATATTTAAACCAAGTATTTCTTCAAGATATTATTCATAATTTTTATGATGGGTGTTCGCAACTATTTATTCAAGGTATTCAACAAGAAAAAAATTATATCAATTCCTATATGTTATCCTTTTTAAGTCTCTTATTCTTATTCTATCTCACTTCTTCTATGATACTTTGTATCACGAGAACTAATATATAACTAGTTTCTCATTCTCCTTTCATCATCTTATTTGATACTCGAATATTTTTTCTCTTTATTGGATGATAAACTTCTTCTCTTCTCATATGATATGTCATATTGTTCCCATAACACCTGTATTCAGTTAATGTATATTACACTCAATATCTATATTTTTTTATTTACTATACATGAAGACACATTAAATTCCATATAACATTAAATTTCTTGAAATTCATATATCTCAAAATGTTATGAGAATGAAAAATACATTTCCCAATGATCCTCCATATATATATTCTCTTTAAGGGTATCATGTGGTTGGGTCCCTATGTTATCCTTCTATTTTTCATTTACCACATTCTCCAGTGATATTAGAAAAATAACCTTCTTTTATATTTTCTTTTTTATTCCATATTTTACAAATATATATTACCTTTACTTTAAGAAATATCAATAATTTTATTCTCAAAAACTCCACAAAAATCCACATTTATACAATCATCATAGTCGTATACATATACAGGTGAAACTTGTGGCATAGACAAGCTCCTTTGAAACTGTGAGCTTCATAAAAACCAATGTAGACTAAAACATCAATCTATACACTTCAACTTGAAACATAACCTCATCATCAACTATTTAATTTAGAATATGATATATATTTTGATATTTAAAACTGAAAAAATTTCATAAAAATATTCCTTTTTTCATTTCTAGATTTATTAAATTCTTAATATCATTAGTTTTGGGAAATTTTAAATCCTCTAAATTGTTTTGAGCTTTGATATCTATTTTTTCAACATTTAAGATCAAATTATCAACTAAATTCTTAAAAAATAATCCATTTTTTGATATTTTTGTCACTGAAGAACAATACATGAATTAACAGGTTTATTTTCCACTTTTAATCACTTTTAATGATTGAAACGTGTCAAACACCATCCCAATAATGATTAAAGCATGAAGGGAATATGTGAAATTTTGTTAAAATTCAAAAATTAATCAATTTTTTTAAGATAAAAACAAATTAAAAAATTCCATGTTGAAACTATGTGACCACATAACAACTAGGGAGGGAATTTAGTCATAATGTAGTCTCCAAAGGATAACTAATTGAATTCCCACTATGAATATCCTATGTGATGGAGAATAATTATTTGAATCCCACTGTAAATCATATATCTTACATTAAGAAAGTGATTTAGGACCCACCACAAGGTCCCTTCATGGGACCACATCATTTACAAACATACCATGAGTGAAGTATGGGGCTATATAGATCCTTTATAGTCACCCATTTTGGGATATTGGTTTTCTTTTTCCACTTATAAATACCTTGAATAGTCCCTATAATAGGAATCATAAATCATTGAAAATCTAAGATTAATCAATTTGGACATTTTAAAAGAATTCATAGAGAAATTTCAGTTGGTAATCATTTAGGGAAATATCCCCGAAGTGGAATGTACATGAGCTCCATGAAGGATTTTCATCATGAAATAGTCATATAGGGAATATAATTTTTGAGATATCTTCCATGAAAAACCCCTAATAACTACGTTTGTGGAGGTAATATTAAAAAATAATCCTTTATGACGAAGCCTTAATAATCTTAACCTCCACAGAAGGCTTGTTACTTCACATAGAACAAGTTCTATGTTAATTGGTTATACTTGATGGAACTAATCAATATCTTTTTAAGGAATATAGCTCATATAGAATTAGGTATCCCTATGGATAATCATAAAATCATTCAATATAATGATAAAATTTTCCCATCATAGCTTTTTACCATCACACAAATCATGTACTTTGACCTTGTTAATTAAAATGACATTTATAGATCCCTTTTTCTAAGGTTAATTCACTAAAAAATATTGATCAATAACTCTGTTAAAACCACCTTAGTTACTGGATTAGGTAATTGATAAAATAAAAATCCCCCCAAATATCATGTATTCCTTTAATAAATGGTGTATTATGAATTTTCATCCCAAATTTGTATGACCCTCAATAAAATCACAATCATGTGTTCCTTTTAAAATGAAGGTCCTATATCATGAGGACATTGGGGAGGTCTCTTCTGGATCAAAATTATCATATTTTATCCCAATTATAATCAATTATCCAAGTGAAATTGGGCCTAATTTTGAGGTTTAATTATTATCTAAGATCCCACTGATGATTTCTTTACCTTGGAAAATCAATGATCTAGGGATTCCCATTTTCATAAAGAAAAGACCCATGTGTAAGCCCCATTGATGCAATCCCAGTTCTCGAGCATCATTTTAAGACTTGTACTATGTGCAAGCAAAAATCATAGTCTCCACAAGGTAAACACTATAATCTAAAAAATGAGAAAGGACCCATAGGGTAGACCATGATTAATCTTCGATCATCATCTATTTTCAACCATTTTAAGAAACAAATTCTCTAGTTTCAATTTGTTAAACTAAACAAAAAAGACCTAGTTGGAAGATATTAAACTATAAATCAATATTCTAGTATCACTATGTAAAATCACATGATAATGTCCTTGTCAGATGATATAAAATCGTATGAAAACATCTTTTCGTGCGATGTAAAACTACGTGGAAGAAACCTTACAACATGATATTAAATTATATGGTGTTATCCCCTCACATGAACATAAATTGTGAAATAATAACTACTTAAGATTTTATTCCCATTAAAACATACATAGTACACAACTGTGAATATTGAAAACAACAACATAAACTACCCATATCCATCATCGTGGGGAAATATTTATCATGAATCTAATTATTCCCTTCCTCTCCATGACATATCACCTGCAAGCCCAAAAATCCTTTCACAAAGGCTATATTCCTTGGTCAACTTTTATCTTTATGTTATATCCTATATAAGGATATATCATACTCAGTGGTCTATATCCCTATGAGTCTATCCAATCATCTCATAAGGTCATACTTTTTGTAGAACATTTCTATCCTTATTGGGCCATACTACCATTGAAATTAACTATAAAGGGTCCCTCATGAGTAAATCATACCTTGACCATCACTAAGAACCTTTCTCCTAGAATCCTACTCTCTATTATGTAGAACAATTTAAAAGCAGGCATAGATGAATGTAATTTAATGGCACCACTATTTTCCTTATCACATGACTTTAAAAGGCATGATGTGTCCCATTATGTGGAACTAAACTTTGTGGGATTATGATTCAATAACAAGCATCATAGGACTCCATTTTTATGTTTCTATTCCTAACTCAACATAAAATAAAAAAAACTTGGACATAGATAACATCCAAAGTGCCTAGTTATGTAGCTTTAAACCATAGAATCTTATATTAAGGTACACTAATTATTAAATTAAATTTGAGGAAAATTTAATAAATACATCTATTCACATCAATGAATTATTTTGACCCATCATTGGAATGGGGATAACCATCCCCACATTTGGATTGGGAAAGGATTCATGAAATATATCATAGATCCATAATAGTGACATGAAGTAGTAAATAATTCCTATAAAGGGGATGAAATGATTCTGAGCAACCATTCTCTTGATTTTTTTCTTATGAAGAATTTCTGGAAAGAAATCCTATTGACTGTATGACTTTGGCAAGAAGTTCTGCAATGATATTGACACTAAACCATCATCAAAAAGGGAGTTTTTGAAGAGTTTCTTTCAGAAGAAAAAATAGTGAACTAGATGTAAAATTTTTCTGATAACGAAAATATTGAGTTACCATAAGAGGAAGATATTTTATTTTTCTACCATACAATATTCCATTAGAAAAAAAAGTTGTGACCATGATGTTATACCTTTAATTTTGAAATTGATCAATCAAAAATGATCATACTTATGATGCTTCATCAATGAGTTTTATTATTGATTATTATTGATCCTTACAGGACATTCCAATTAATAACCCCCTTTAATCCAAAATTTATTTCATCATCCATGTGAAAATAATATTCCAAAACCACCCCTAAATCTGTGAACCCCATGACTAAGATGATTTCATTTCATACACCATGTCTTTCACAAAAATTTGTGAATGCACTGGTAATGGAATACCACCTCAATAGTATTATGATCCCCTTAGAGGTGGTGTGGGGGTTCTCTTAGATATGAATCCCATGAAATATTTTTTTTACCAATGGAATACCTTGATAAATAAAAAAGAGACCTCTATTTCCCCCTTAACCCACTTTAAAATATAGTATCAAAAAATGGACAATGATTACCTCCCTTATCTTATGGATTTGGAGGATGAGGTCACATATGATTTGTCCATCATGAAGGAACCACGCCAGAAGGATCCTAAAATCATCTAACACCACTGTTAATGTCATATTATGTAAAATCCTTAAGAGCAATGAGAGGAGGTTAAATGGGAACCCCGACCAGGTCACCCAAACTAGATAATTTTGAAGGAGGTCTCACCAGGGGAAACCAACCCACTAACACTAAGAATTTTCACATATCCTAGTTCCCTATGAAGAAGATCATCAGTGAACCTAGAAAAAAATAAACAATTTATCTCCTATTCCTTTCATCATATATGATTTTATTTTTTATATCTTATTGGTGATCAAAGCATTATAGTAGACTCATAATCACACTCTCAAAAAGGAATAAGATCATATCCCCATTCCTAAAACATAGTCGCATCAAATAGTTCTGGAAGTGATATAGGTCTAGGATCATGTCTCATCCCACACTCCACAGAGTTGCTATTATATATTGGTAGTTGTAAGATAAGACTACAATTGACATATAATGACAACCAAGAGGGGGAGGCCTATATTCCTACCCCAAAAAATAGAACAACTCATCAGCATACCATGAGACAAAATCAAGAGTAAGATCATAATATAATTCCCATTTAGGTATATTATACCCATATTTTTAAAAAAATGAGGAATTAGATTGGGCTCAAATCCTTGTTCCAACTAGAGTTCATAGGCATACTAAAACAACCACTTTAGTCTTGGAACACATCTCTACCAATATCTCACGAGTTCATTGAAATGTTATGAAAATCACTCAAAAGTTGGTTCATATCCTTGATACCACTATAGGGGATTGATAGTATAATTTGTAAATAGTATAGGCCCAAGAACATATTTTAAACCATGCATATGGAGTCCACCAACATATCCATGTGTCACCTGGTAAGGGAAAGGCTCAAATTTCTTCCCTTATCCAGGAGCCCTATTGGTATATTTTGATAGTGCGTAAAGATCAATAATGGGATAATATTCCCATACCTTCCAATAATTGTTATATGTTCTAACATATCCCCGAAGGTACCCATGAAATTTAAAATTATCTATATTGGTTCATACACATGATGATTGTTTCCTGCATTGCACTCCCCCATCAAGACGAAGGTGTTTACCCATGTCACCCAACTATGAATAATAAAATAGTCTCATTATATGGAATCAATAAATCGTGAGAAGGATAATAATCCTACCCCAATAGGTATATATATTCTTGGAGACCATCAATATCATTTGATAGTGTACCTATAATCTTCTAATTTTCCAAAAAATATATATTGGAGGGATTATTATAGAGTTTATCCTCATTACACCATGATAAAAAAACTCAATAGTTACTCCCCAGAGTATTAACCATAGAGGAAATCCCCATGGAAACATCAAGATCAATCGTTCTAACATTCATCATGTTGAGTTCTATGAAAATTTTCCTCATGAACAGAATATCAATACACAAGAAGTTCATACCCTTCGTAGATCCCATTTGAGAATCACCTCACACATAGAGGCACTCTAGGGTTCAAGAATAGACACTTCAAGAAACACATATCTACCTGGTGGCATCTCCTCACAGTTGAAGGATACTTTAATAAAATGGTAATATTATATTCCATTGTTTGATCATCTATTAATAATTATAATCAAAGATATTATAACCAACTATAATTTAATAAGTAAGGAAGTTTCTAAATGATGGATTTGGAAAAATAATGTTAGTGTAATATATAAAAGAATATGAGGGGAATTACAAGGTTATAAAGCTTGATATTGTTAAATATTAGAAAATTAAATTATTATTTTCCTATTCAAAAAATGGATTGGAGTGAATAAAATGAGATCCCATATAAAAGGTGTGTATATCTATGACTGATAAAGAAAAATAAAAACCAAAAAATGTTAAAACATTTGTAATTGAGGAAAGTGGTGAAAGTGATGATGAAATAGTGATAATTAAAGTAATGATTTGAGAGTAGGAAACATATCTTAGTAAGAAAAGAGAGACAAATTATGAGATCATGGAACTTGATTGGATGGTTCAAAATTGGTTTTACTTTATTCAGGCATAAGGAAAAGAAAACTAGACTAAAAATAAATTAGTTGGCCAATTATTTTAACATTGGAGTGGATGAATCATAAAATATTTATAATATATCAGTTACTCATTTATTAAAATGATGTAGTTAGTGGTCACTAAGTCTAAATTATTTTTTGAACTTCGTTCCATACCATAAATATTTATTTTTTTGAATAATTAAATAGTTTTTATTAAATTATATCTTGGTTGATTTTCATTGATCCTCAATGTTTTGAAATAGTAACAGATTATGAAATGAAGGTGAAAGAAACAACCAAGTAATACAGTAACTAAGTAAAAAAAAGAAAACTAGCTCAATCTTACTACCCAAAAAAATTGTTTGGGGATCATACCTAAAACATAAATATTAAGGAAATTAATTATAAAGGAAAAAAAGAATGGGATAAAGGAATAAAAGGAAGAAAAATATTATCTCTTGAGGAGATACACTTCCAAATCCATCACATATATCCTTTATTTTTCCCTCTAGTTTTAATCATTTTAGGTCACATCTATCTCTGACCAATCCTCATTAATTCTTGATACTTATTAATGTTCCTAAAAAAGTATAATGTAGCTATATTCTATTCTCACCCGAATATATTCATCGATTATTATATCAAATCTTCTTAGAATTAAATCATATATTTTTATCCATGTGTTAGTAGCAAGTTGAATTTCAACTCCTAATTGTTTGACAATCCTACGATAATAATTTCTTCATCACAACTAATCAATGATTTCACACGAATACATTTATTCATGAGCCTAGAAAACCTATTAATCTTAATTCATGTCCATCAATTAATTCCCACCATCCTCATTATATAATAATTATTAAAAATAGACATTGCAAGAAAAATTATTGAATGCACAATCCTTTAGACTATCCTGGTACGAGCATGAAGAGATCGCTACAACAGTAAGAACTCATTGAACAAGTAAAAAAACCAAAATACCTCTAATTAATACCAAATTTAACTCAATCAACCAAATTCGATCACATTCAATATTGATCCCATCAGTTAGGGATGTCTTGATCAACATTGGTCATAGTTGAATTGGTATTTATACTTCATCATGAAGATTGATTGTGAGACATCATTTTTGTCTCACATTTAATCTTGTTTAGTGTTAAGTTATGGAAATTAAAACCAAGATTCATGGAGGAAAAATAGTAAATGCACATAGTTTAATTCTTAACAATGATGAATCCATAATATTTGGAATGATCAAGGTCCCACAATTTTATATCTCAATAAATCCTATAACAAGAAATCAAGAAATATCATATGATACTTGACCATAAGCTCCATTCATCACAAGGATCATTCATCCAAATTAGAAACATGGACTCATATTTGATCGGTTTCTACCAATGGTAAATTTTCATTAGGGTTTACTTTTCACTCATGTTAATACTAGCGAGAAACAAAAACTCAGTAAGAACCAGCATATTATTTCATTCATCATTCTCAGTAAATATATTTTGGTGTCCCACCATCAACATGGAGAACTCAGTTTGGGTTTGGGAGGTAAAACTATTTTTTTCATGATAAATAGTTGAGCTTTTTTTTCTTCCGCTTTTACATGATGGGCCTCAATATATTTCAACTTAGACTCTCACTAGAGAGGGTTTATAATTCTTTGATCGAACTCAGGTTCATTATTCCTTGTTCAATCAATTCTATCATTAAGTCATTGATAATATTTTTAAAATTCAAATCCACCATTGAATGTCCTTGTTTTCCTTCAGTAGATCTTTATTTTGTTTCTAGTTCTTTATTATCCTCAAATCAGTTTCCCCCATACTCACTCAAACTAATCTTTAGTATTGATCAAACTCGACATATATTTCTTAATTAGTAGAGATATGGTGGAATTTATATTTAATCAAGCATTATCTATTTATTTATCACATGTTTAGTTGTCAATAATAGTCCTCATTGTAGCATGGAAGTGTAATGGTTGATTGTTAAGTTCATAGTCAAACTCATATTTTTTCAATTAGAGGGAATGATATGTTATGGGTATCAATCACGGTAGGTTGAGAGTTAAATATTGTGGTAACTTCATTAAGGTGGATTGGAGACACTTTGTTGTTATGATCAATAAAAATGGTTGATTGAGAGCATGGTTAGTGGACTGAACACATGAATAATTATTTCACAGTTTTATATGCCTTTTTATTATGGTCAACCTAGCTCCATGTGTGGAAGATATTTCATCCAATTAGGTTCTTAAATGTCAATAAATCAACTAAATGATATAAATTAATTCTAAATTGAAATATATTACTACTAACATGATATAATTCATTAATTTTTTTAAATGGGAATAAAAAATTATTTACACAAATGATATTAAAAAATAGAAATATCGAATTATGGAAGATTTAATTCCAAGAACCTAAATAATATCAAAATAACTTCAAGAATATATTTCAATGAACTTATCACCAGCATTAATTAAATAATAGTTCTTAAATAAAATTAAAATTAAAACAAAATAAATACTTAAAATCATTTAAGCACCATAAATCACAATTTTTAATCAAATATTAATATAATTATTATTTTAATTCATAAATGATCAAAACAAAAAATATCATCAACTGAATCTCATAATAGTATTAAAAAACTCATTAAATCACTAATTATTATTTGGAAAAACACATCTATAAAATGTCACATCATATCATCCCCACACATACCATTTTGATTTTACTCAAGAAACCTTTTTAATAAAATTTGTGAAAGAAAATAAATCTCATGTGTGAACAATTTAGGTGATAAAAAATATTATATTTAAAAATTATTCTCCCACATGTACTCTATCAAGGTGATGATGTGACTTATCTCTTTAAAACCCATGGTTTTACCAAAAGTTTGTTTTTATTTTACAAAAATTATTGATGTTAATTTTTTTTGAAAAAGTCATACAAAAGAATCATTTTGAATTTGAAAAAAACTTACAAACATATATTTACCTATAGGTGAAAGATACACATAAACTGAGAGCTTATAATAATTTAGACACACTTTTGGATAGAAAAGGATAATGATTTATTTGAATAAGTTAACCCAAATAAAAATAAAAGAATTGAGGATTTTTTGGGATTTTTTTAATAATAAATTTTGTAATTATTAAAAATATAACTTGATGTAAATGATTTTAAGAAATATTTTAGAAAGATTTGGGGAACATTATAGAATTTGTTTCTTATCATGTGATGGATTAGGTTAGAGGAGTTTTCCAAAATCATGTTAGGAAAATTTCTAAAGTTATATGACTCTAATTCATTCTCAATGTTCCTAACTTCATGAACATATTCATGATCCAATATTGATTCCAAGGGAGGAGATCAATGTTTCCAAACACATTTCACTAGACAATGGTGATCAGATGAAGTTGATTTATTATTATGTTCATTCGCATGAGATTCGAGATAGAACATGGATGATGTTATCAAATGGAGTTTTTTTATGAATTTTGTAATGATGATGTTTTGAAATATCATACAATGAGAGAAATGTACAAAAATTTCACCAGATAGAGCTCTGATGAAATTAATGGATGGAAACTTATATTAAGTATAAATTCAATATATATATAGTATAAGTTAATCAATATCAATTAATGGAAAATAAACAATATTACAGGATAGAGAACAATATTATGTCTCAGGTAATGAGTTTTTATATTTTTAAATAAAGTGAAATAAGTAAAAATATATGAGGAAGTTGATACTTTCTTAGTAGCACAATATTGAAGCTATAATTTTATACTGACCTGTGACATTGTTACTGGACAATGGAAGGGATATCAAAAGTTTGAATCAATATAACACAATAAATAAATATTTGTGATAAAATTATTTAGAATTTTCAACACTTTATCATAGATTCAAGGAATTGAGTATACTAGAAATAAGTAGTTGATGTGAGTTGAAAGGTAGGGTGCAAATAGATGAAGGTGAAATATTTACATTATAGATGTTAAAATTTTGAATCATAAAAGTGTATGATGTTTGAATTAAAGGAGTGTTATACTGAATAATGACCATTAGATCATGTCTAGGGGAAAATAATCAATGACACGGATGAACATCAGATAGAGAAATATGATTTAATCATATGGATGATGGTATGAAGATGAACCAAAAACTGTTTTTTAAATATGTGTTCATATAAATTATCACAAATATCATTATAAAAATGGAAATAATAAGTTGTATTATGACTATTTTTTAATTTTTATTAGCCCTAGATAATTAATTAGATAAAATCGTAAGGAAACTAGTTATATAAGTCGAATGTCACTAGTTGTAGAAATATCCAGATCATTATTTAGAGATGTTCTTATAAAGACATCAAAAAAACATCCACTTGATAGAGTATGTAGAATATTTAAAAATATTAGTAAATTCATTATCTTTTATAGTTTTATGATGATCAATAAAAGTTTTCTTATATAGAAAAGTTAATAATGTTTGAAGAAGTTATGTATTGATGGGGTTAATGAAGTTCAAAGAAGGTTGTGGATGATGGATTCATCATGAAGCATCATGAATATTACAAAATTGTTTATAATACATTAGTAAATTTTAGTTAACTGAGTGTTTAAAATTATGAGTTTTAATTATATGAGAAAATGGATTTGAGTTCCTACCTTTTCTCTATGAGTGCACTTGTAAAAAGGGACTGAAATTAAAACACTTATTAACATTATTAGTATTTTTAAAATTTAAAGATAAAGCACTTTATAGATGTTATTGGATAGAGAAAATGGATTGTGATTATAAAAGATGAGAACTTAATGAATAATGAGTTCACAAAAAATGAATTTATTTATTGAAGAATTATTTACCTGATATAGGATTATATATTAGAGGAATCAAAAATAGAATAAGTCATAGGAATTTTATTATGTTCATCAGAAAGAGAAACAATCAGAGTTTAAAATTTGTGAAGAGTAGTTGTCTTGTTTATTGGGCAAAGGAATAATTAATAGGCATAAAATTTTAAGGGACATCTGACAAAATATAATGGATTTAGTCAAAAGGAGTACCATATGGTAATAATGGATGAAGACATCATATATAATTTTGTTGGATGAACATTCGATGAGTTGTTTAGAAAGGGTTTTTTATCTTTTCTGTATTAGTTTCTGTAGACCCCGGAAAACGCGTCCCCAAAATTTTCCAAATGCTTCCATACATGATCCAAGATCGTATTCCATTTCGCAAGCTTTGATTTGGTAGGTCGTAGGGCCCGAACGGAGTTACGGATTAGGAGTTATGGACGTTTGAAGTTGGGATGGAAATCTGGTTCGCGAAGCCCATTCGCGAAGCCCCCCCTCCGTGATCACGGAGCGCCGCCGCGAAGCAATGAGGCGAGAGGCTCCGCGAACCCGTTTGACGTTTGCGATGCACCGCGAAGACCCGTCGCGAAGAACTAATGCGAAGCACCGATGCGAAGCACCCGTGCAGCGCGGTCCCGCGAAGCCCCGCCGCGAAGCGCCCCGACCATCGTGGCCTCGCGAAGCTCCAGAGGCGGTGATGCTCCGCGAACGCATTTGACGTTCGCGAGCCGCCGCAAAGCTCCAGAGGCGGTGATTCTCCGCGAACGCATTTGATGTTCGCGAGCCGCCGCGAAGCACCAGAGGCGGTGATGCTCCGCGAACGCATTTGACGTTCGCGAGCGCGCCGCGAAGCTCCTGAGGCGGCGCGGAAGTTCTGCTTCGCGGCGCCCCTGCCTATAAATACCCAGATCACCCCCCTTCTCGAAAAGGACGGCCACGGCCACTTCTCCCCTTGGGCGGCCGAGCGGAGCTCCGCATTGCGGCTCCGCGAAGCCATGCTCTGCGAGCAGCTTCCTTCGCGTTGCTGCTCCGCGAGCAGAGGATCCGCGAGTCCATGCTCCGCGATGCTGCTCCGCGAGACCATCCTCCGTGAGCCTATGCTCCGCGAGACCAAGCTCCGCGAGACCCCTTAGCTTCGCGAGAGATCATTGCTCCGCTAGGCCATGCTTCGCGAAGCTACTTCGCGAAGACCTATGCTTCGCGAGGATCCTACCTTCGCGCCCACCGGTCCATACCGCGGGGGATGCGCCCCCGCGCCCCCGCTCGGGGTCACTGCCGGGCTGCGGTCTCGGCCCTCCGGGCCGGTCCCTTCGCAACCGTCACAGACCCCCATGAAAAATGGAGAGTCGCACCGCGAACTTTTCGGGCCGGGATGCCGAGATTTTCCATTGCGCCCTTATGCGCTCCCACCTTCCACCTACGGAACACCATGATTTGAGATACTCCTCCACACACCATGAAACACCTTGAGTTGACATATCCTCTTGGTTTAATTCTATGTCGTGAGTTGAGGTTCTCATCATCAATTCCCCGAGTGCCTTGAGTCGAACCATTCCTCAGGCAACTCCTCCAAACCCGATCACTTGGCTCTTATGCCAGGTTGAACCAGAAAGGGCTGCTTTGCGTAAGTCCCAACACCAACCATTTCTAGGCACCTTCTACCTAATAGTCCTTTATACATGACTCTAAACTGTAGTACTCCCTATCTAACAAATGATAGGATGCCTCTCCCTTCTAACGAGAGATGCCTTATGCTCCAAGCATGAGATTCCAATAGTCCTATGTACATGACAATAAACTGTAGTACACCCTATCTAACAAATGATAGGATGCCTCTTGCCCTATACGAGAGATGCCTCATGCTCTTATCATGAGATGCCAATAGTCCTACCTACATGACTCTAAACTGTAGTATTCTCCCTATCTAACAAATGATAGGATGCCTCTTTCTCCAAGCGAGAGATGCCTCATGCTCCAAGCATGAGATGCTAACAGTCCTTTCTACATGACTATAAACTGTAGTGAACCCTGTGATCCAACCATAGGATTCCTCTTGCTCCAAATAAGAGATTCCTTATGCTCCAAGTATAAGATGCCTAATGCCATGATTACAACGGCATAATTCCAAAGCCCCTTGGCATTCTCCCTCTTGTGCACCAGTGCATAGGTGAAGGCCTCAATTCACCAGTGAGTTGGGATGCCCTCATGGCCAGACATGAGGAAGACATTCCAGGCAGCTTTCTTGCATAAGCCCCAATCACCAGTGCCACTCCATGGCGGCACCCGGGCAGCTTCCTAGCATAAGCCCCATTCACCAGTGCCGCTCCATAGCGGCACCCGGGCAGCTTCCTAGCGTAAGCCCTATTCACCAGTGTCACTCCATAGCGGCACCCGGGCAGCTTCCTAGTGTAAGCCCCATTCACCAGTGCCACTCCTTAGTGGCACCCGGGCAGCTTCCTAGCGTAAACCCCATTCACCAGTGCCACTCCTTAGTGGCACCCGGGCAGCTTCCTAGCGTAAGCCCCATTCACCATTGTCGTTCCTTAGCGGCACCCGGGCAGCTTCCTAGCGTAAGCCCCATTCACCATTGTCGTTCCTTAGCGGCACCCGGGCAGCTTCCTAGCGTAAGCCCCATTCACCATTCCCGTTCCTTAGCGGCACCCGGGCAGCTTCCTAGCGTAAGCCCCATTCACTAGTGCCACTCCTTAGTGGCACCCGAGCAGCCTCCTAGCGTAAGCCCCATTCACCAGTGCCACTCCTTAGTGGCACCCGGGCAGCATCCTAGCGTAAGCCCCATTCACCATTGCCGCTCCTTAGCGGCACCCGGGCAGCTTCCTAGCGTAATCCCCATTCACCAGTGCCACTCCTTACTGGCACCCGGGCAGCTTCCTAGCGTAAGCCCCATTCACCATTGTCGTTCCTTAGCTGCACCCGGGCAGCTTCCTAGCGTAAGCCCCATTCACCATTGGCGTTCCTTAGCGGCACCCGGGCAGCTTCCTAGCGTAAGCCCCATTCACCATTGCCGCTTCTTAGCGGCACCCGGGGAGCTTCCTAGCGTAAGCCCCATTCACCAGTGCCACTCCTTAGTGGCACCCGGGCAGCTTCCTAGCGTAAGCCCCATTCACCATTTCCACTCCTTAGTGGCACCCGGGCAGCTTCCTAGCGTAAGCCCCATTCACCATTGTCGTTCCTTAGCGGCACCCGGGCAGCTTCCTAGCGTAAGCCCCATTCACCATTGCCGTTCCTTAGCGGCACCCGGGAAGCTTCCTAGCGTAAGCCCCATTCACCATTGCCGCTCCTTAGCGGCACCCGGGCAGCTTCCTAGCGTAAGCCCCATTCACCAGTGCCACTCCTTGGCGGCACCCGGGCAGCTTCCTAGCGTAAGCCCCATTCACCATTGCCGTTCCTTAGCGGCACCCGGGCAGCTTCCTAGCGTAAGCCCCATTCACCATTGCCGCTCCTTAGCGGCACCCGGGTAGCTTCCTAGCGTAAGCCCCATTCACTAGTGCCCCTCCTTAGCGGCACCCGGGAAGCTTCCTAGCGTAAGCCCCATTCACCAGTGCCACTCCTTAGTGGCACCCGGGCAGCTTCCTAGCGTAAGCCCCATTCACCATTGCCGCTCCTTAGCGGCACCCGGGCAGCTTCCTAGCGTAAGCCCCATTCACCAGTGCCACTCCTTAGTGGCACCCGGGCAGCTTCCTAGCGTAAGCCCCATTCACCATTGCCGCTCCTTAGTGGCACCTGGGCAGCTTCCTAGCGTAAGCCCCATTCACCAGTGCCACTCCTTAGTGGCACTCGGGCAGCTTCCTAGCGTAAGCCCCATTCACCAATGCCACTCCTTATTGGAACCCGGGCAGCTTCCTAGCGTAAGCCCCATTCACCAGTGCCACTCCTTAGTGGCACCCGGGCAGCTTCCTAGCGTAAGCCCCATTCACCAGTGCCGCTCCTTAGCGGCACCCGGGCAGCTTCCTAGCGTAAGCCCCATTCACCAGTGCCGCTCCATAGCGGCACCCAGGCAGCTTCCTAGCGTAAGCCCCATCCACTATTGTCACTCCTTTTCAGTGGTAAGCCGTTGACATTCCTATGCAGCGGTAAGCCGTTGACAACCATATCCAACGGTAAGCCGTTGTGATCCTATGCAGCGGTTAGCCGTTGACAACCCTATCCAGCGGTAAGCCGTTGTGACCCAATTTAGCGGTAAGCCGTTCTGGGCCTCCATCTTGGAGTAAGTCCCAACACCATGGGCTGCCTAACGCGTAATCCCCTCTTCGCTTCTCACGGACGCACCCTTCGCGACGTGATCGTCAGGTCCTTGCAACCTCTTGTTTCTCACACCGAGCATGACTCACGTGGGCTTAGAGTGAGCACCGACCCTGACCGCCCTATCCGAACTACGAGGTCTTTGATCCATGTCAAGGCATGGTACGTAGGAAGCCTCCATGAGGTTCAATCCCACCCTTCGTTTATTCACGTCAGGGTTCACTATCGTCCCGCATGACGTTAAACTGTATTCTCCGAACTACGAGGTCTTTGATCCATGTCAAGTCATGGTACGTAGGAAGCCTCCACGAGGTTCAAGCCCACCAATAGTGGACCAAGGTCTACTTTCACGTCGGTTCACTGACAAAACCCCGTTTGAACTACGAGTTCTTTGATCCATGTCATGGCATGGTACGTAGGAAGCCTTTATGAGGTTCAAGCCCACCAATAGTGGACCAAGGTCTACTTTCACGTCGGTCCACCGACAAAACCCCGTTTGAACTAAGAGGTCTTTGATCCATGTCAAGGCATGGTACGTAGGAAGCCTTTATGAGGATCAAGCCCACCAATAGTGGACCAAGGTCTACATTCACGTCGGTTTACCGACAAAGCCCCATTTGAACTACGAGGTCTTTGATCCATGTCAAGGCATGGTACGTAGGATGCCTCCACAAGGTTCAAGCCACATTGCTCGGTCGTTCATTCACGTCGAGTTTCACCCACATCTAGCACGACGTTAAACTGCAATTCCCGTCCGACGGCAAGCCGTTGTGACCACCCCGAACTACGAGGTCTTTGATCCATGTCAAGGCATGGTACGTAGGAAACCTTCCCGAGGTTCAAGCCCACCATTAGTGTACCCACGGGTCTACTTTCACGTCGGTACGCTGACGACTCCCATCGGACCAAGGTCCACTTTCACGTCGGTACGCTGACAATTCCCATCGGTCCAAGGTCCACCTTCACGTCGGTACGCTGACGATTCCCATCGGACCAAGGTCCACCTTCACGTCGGTACGCTGACGATGCCCATCGGACCAAGGTCCACCTTCATGTTGGTTCGCCGACGACGTTCATCGGGCCAAGGTCCACATTCACGTCGGTTTACCGGCACCATCCCGAACTACGCGGACTTTGATTCCCTACCACAGGGATACGTAGGAAGCCTCCTCAAGGCTCAAGACCAACTTCACCGTCGCTCGTGCGATGGTCCCATTTCATCCTCCTCCACTTCACTCATCCATCCATCACCCATCCTGATTCTCACCCGGGCCGCCACATCCCGGTGGAATCATGCCATCCACCTCCTCGCTGCTCCTTGCAGCGCATGGGCCGCTTTCCATGTGTAAGCCCCATCATATCTCCGGGTCGTTGTACTCTGTGTACACCCCGATTCATCACCCTTTTCCCCTCTAGCGAGTTCACTACTTCGGATCCGTCCTCATTGGGAGTTCTGATCCATCCATCTCCTAGATGTTCTTCCTTTGGGATATACCAATCTGATCCGTCTCTATGGGACGTTCTGATCACCCTCATTCCGTCTCCGCAAGACGTTAAACTCGCGGCCTACCTCGTGATAAACATGAGATGCCTGAGGAAAACCTCGGATGGAACGCCTTTTGCGTAACCGTCTTCGCAAGATGTTAAACATGCTGCATACCCTGTGTTAAACACGGGAAGCTGAGGAAAACCTCAGATGTACGCCTCGGGTTCTGCACCCTTGAGATGCCCTCTTATGAGGAAGGATACAGGTTCCCCAATGTCCACACACCCAGAGATGCCCCGACATTCCTGATGTTGCCGTCTACTCTGACCGAAGGTCGCTACCATGCCAAGACCCTATGGAAAGTCTTGACGGAAGTAGCGTAATTAACCGGTGTCCATGGAAACATGGCACTGGGAAGAGTTTCACGAACTACGTATTAAATCTATGAGGGAGACCCGGACTAGGTGATGAGTTCTGGGGAGGAATCCACAGAAGGAAGAACCGACATCCCATCATCCCGTTTCGATCAAGGAGCAAACGTACCTGAATAAGGAACGAATGCCGCCCGCCTTTGGAAAGCGGGAATGTGGGGCAACAAGCAGCGCGTCCTCCACGGACGGATGTGCGCGCCTCGGCGAAAGCGTCGGAAACAGTTTCATAAGAAAAAAAACTTTTATAAATGTTGAGAGTCAGTATAATATTTGAAACTGATGGGAGTCTGTATAATTACCTTTTGGGAGATTGAAGGATTCTAACAACATTTTGATCATTATATTCACTTTTCCATTATATTGAATTTATATGGGATCACAAGTGTTACCATGGTAAGGATGTATTCACCCACACTAGGGGAAAGCTATGTAAATATTTTGTTTGTTACTCTACTTTCCAATATATTCATTCTAGGGGGATTTTTATATTATATTGATAAGGATTAAAACTCCAACAAATTGATGGGGTTAATTTTAGGATAAATTAAATTGAAAAAGTGAACTTTTGATTCAACCCACCCCTTCTCAATGGTTATCATGATCTTAAGGAACATCATGTTGTATCAGAGTGAGATTACCATATTTAATCCTTAACATGGACAATCTCAACTTAGTTAAAAATAGTATAATTCATATCTTATATGGAAGAAATTATCATGGATGTAAAAAATATAATGATACCAAATAATCTATATCTTTTCATGGAGTCACACTACTGGAAATCTGACCTTTCCCAAATCTTCTATACCAACGGTTCGTCAAAAGAGTTGGTATAGGTTCCCTTTCCCAACTGTTTGGCTAAACCGTTGGGAAATCCCACTTTGAGGCCACCTTTACGAACGGTTTGGCCAAACCGTTGGGAAAGCCCAGATTTTGGCCACTTTTCCCAACGGTTTTGGCAAACCGTTGGGATAGGTATACCCTTTCCCAACGGTTTGGCCAAACTGTTGGGAAAAGTCCACTTTGTGGACATCTTTCCCAACGGTTTGGCCAAAACCGTTGGGAAAGGGTATACCTATCCCAACTGTTTTCCAAAACCGATGGGAAAGGTCCCCCACAAATCAAACTTCCCCAGAATCAAAATCCAGAATCAAAATCTATACCAATGGTTGTCAAAACCGTTGGTATAGGCCTATACCAATGGTTTTGACAACCGTTGGTATATATCCTTTGATTTTTTATCATTTCTTCTTACCCATAAAATTATATAAATCAAAATTTAAAATCATTATGAGAATAAATATATATATTTAAGTAATTATAGTCACAAAAGTCATGTTAGGTTAGTGGTTAAGTCATTTAATAATAAACTAGGGGTCCTGGGATCAAATCTCAGCGAATGTTTTTTTAAATACATATACCAACAGTTCCATAACCGTTGGTATAGATTTTCATATTAATTATACCAACGGTTTCCAAAACCGTTGGGATAGGTCTATATGAACGGTTTTCCCAAAATCGTTGGTATAGACCTATCCCAACGGCTTACTTGGCAACGGTTCTCCAAACCATTGGTATAGGTTATACCAACGGTTTGGAGGCCTATACCAACAGTTCCAAACCGTTGGTATATGTTAGTTTTCCAGTAGTGTCAATTGATGCTTCTAAAGTTGGACTTCCACCGATTTCTAAGGATTCTCATATGAAATTCACTAACAAAATAAATATTGAAATATTTCGAAAAGACAGAAATTCTATTTTAATGTATTTTGTAGATAATGTTTCTATGAAGGTTATGATTCTTAAGTCATATAAGTAAACATGGGATGAACAAAAAGATATTTTTTAGGGAAATTTCAATGTAAATGTAGAAACAAAAAAATATAGAGAATCATGTTTGAAGATACCCTAATTGAAGATAAAGAAACTCTTGATGAGTACATCACTAGAGTAAATGATATTGGTTGCAAGATCATAGGATTTCAATATGTTTTGGAATATTACACCATTTATAAGAAACTCATGTGAAACATCCCACACATGCTTGATTATAAAATTTCATCCTTAGAAGATATAGATGATTTTTCTCTTGATGAATTACATGACCTTGTTTTATCATACGAGATGTGGAAATATATAAAATTCAAAAAGGAGATCAAGGATGAAATTTCTATTGAATCAATTAGGATTCCAAAACCCAAAATATTGATCATAATATTTTTGAACTCAGTTATTCTGATTACAAGAAAATTTATTTTGAATAAAAATAAATAATCATGTATCTTTTATCAAAACATTAATGTAAATGAAGAGGAAAATTTGGAGTTAAACTCTCAATTAAATTTTTAGAGTGTGGATGAATTGAGGATTATACTATAAACTATCCTAATAATAAATTTAAAAAATATAAAGATGATTTAGGATAAAAATAACATTATAATAAGTGGAAAAAAATTTAAAGAAGATAATAAATACACTTCATGTAAGATAATGTTAAATATAAATAATATATGAAGTATGTTGAGTAATAATGTTGAATATAAATATACTAAATGAAATATTCATAAGATAAAAATCTCTATATGTTCAAAACTTTCTTTGAAATTGTTAATAGAAATGAATATTTGTCAAATAGTGAAGAATGCGAAATTAAAATAACACATAGTGAATATAATATTATATTAGATCTGGTGTCATGTCATTAGAAAAACAAAAAAATCAATAAAGAAATAAAAATGATGAGGAAATTATGTGAGAAAAAAAATTCAGGATAATAATAATTTCTTAAGAAGTAAGATGAATGAATTGAGGAGATTACAACCTTAAATTTAAAGTCATTGAATAAAGAAATATAGTGGAAGATCTTGGAATGAAACTTGTGTCTAAGTAATATGATGTTTTTAAATCCAAATAAAAATTTATTGAGGTCTAAAGTACCATATATAAGATGAATGAAAATTTCAAAATTTCTTTTCAGGTTAAATATGAAACATATCAAGCTACTGAGAAAACTAATTCCAAGAATTAGGTGAGTCCTAAACCAAATAAATTTTCAATTTCATTTTATTTTTATACAAATATAGTTTTTAGAAACAATATTTGAAAAAAATAGAATGATAAGGGATTTAAAAAACATAACATTTATATAATATGGAATTAAAATTAAAGAATATTTTTTCAAAAACCGGAATAATGTATGTGATGAAAATTTTGTTGAACCTCGACAAACTTTCTATAGGTAAAGATAATTTTTCAATAGAGGATCAAGATTCAATGGACATTATTTTTGATGTCATATATATAGTCAAAAGTCATATAACTACATTAAAAACATACCGACCTTTGGATTTTGGAATGAACCATAGGTGAGAAACAATGGAAGAAAATAGTGTAAATTTATTAAGTTCCATGAATAATGAGAAGTAAAGTCATTAGATGCTAGAAGGTCTCCAATGAAAAACTATTTTATTTATATGGAATAGTGTTTTGGAAAATGTGACCAACCGGGTTGATTTAATTAATAATTAATGATAAATATTCCATGATACATTTCTTATGATAGAAAAAACAAGGTTGTAAAGAAAAAAGTTGTGGAAATAGATTTTTTTGTTGAGACAACTATAAATGCTAGTAAATGAAACAAACCATATAATAGTGATAGTGGTTGGTGTCTACATAATATAGGTAACATAAAGACCATGAAAGGTGTTTAAGAACATGAAATAGGAGTATCCACTTCCCAAAATTATAGTTACATAAAAATTAGAGGAATAGAAACTACTAATATTGAAGATCCAAAATAGAAATCAAATTAATTTGAGTATATTGATGGTATCATACAAAGCATACTAAGTGTTAGTCAATATTTTTTTGTGATGGTAAGTAAGTTATATTTAGTACATATTATTTTATCACCAGAATCTTAAATGATGAAAAAATGTTTACTAAGAGAGAAAGAACAAACAAAAATATTTTCCAGATTGGAGATCTCTGAAACTGATGTTACTTAAATGATGAGAATGAAAATAATTTGTGGCATCTATGACCTAGAAATCCTATCCCAAAAATCATGAGAACATGTTTTATGGTGTATTTTGTCTGAAACACAGAAAAACTAAAGAGTGAGGAAGATGATGTCTTTAAAACATGTTAGAAAGGGAATATGGTTTGTGGAAGAATTAAGAGACCTGAAATCTAATACTCTGTACCAATTGACCTCATTCAATCTAATATTTTTGGGATAAAGTGACATCAATCCATAAAAATTTATTTATAAATTATCAAATTTATTAATTATTTAATTCATATGATTAGTATAACGATCATAAAACATAAATCGGAGGATATAATGATGTTTAGATGTATTATAAGGGAAGCTGAATGTGGTGTGGGTTCTTGCATGTTTAAGTTGAGAACATTGAATAGAAAAGAGTATACAATAAATTATTTCAAATTATATATGAAGAAACATGGAATCAAACACTTTTACATTGTTCTATATAGACCTAATAAAATGGAGTAGCTGAAACAAAAAATTTATGTTTCATAGAAATGGGAAGAAACATTTTTACTAAATTTAATTTTTTAAAATTAATCTATAGAAATATTATTAGTGAATATTTTTTAGGTTAAAAAACTGTTTATTGGAGTAAAAATATTAAATAACATCCTATAAAATATAGTATTAGAAAATTACTATAGTGAAGTATTTCATGGTAATTGGGAGTCATTTATTTCTTAAGATTGAAAATCTAAATCTTGATAAAAAAATATGAGGATGGAGATTTAAAAGGATATTTAACTAAAGGAAGAAGTTATAATGGTTGGAATAAACATTGTAAAAAATTTATTGATTCCTACGATGTGATTTTTTTTGAAACCAAGATATCTTATAACAAATCTGTTGAATATTGTAAGGAATATGTTATGAAAGATTAAATGTTTACATATAATTAACACAATAAGGAAAATTATTACATGGTTTTCACTATAAAAAGTGACTCGGATCATTCTTATGATGAAGAAATTAATTTTGGATGAAAATATCAAATGTTTTAAACACTAGAAAATCAGTTGAAATTAATAACATCATTGTAATTTCAAAAGATCTTGTTCATCCTAGAAGGAATTTGATATTTTTGAATATAGGAATATCTTATTTCAAAGGTGGAACCAAAATCAGTTTTAGAGGTAGAAAAACATAAAGAGTGGATAAATGTGATAAATGAAGAGTAAGATCGGACTAAAAAATGAAACATGGGATCTTGTTACATGAAAAGTAGGAAATAATGTTATAGGAACAAAGTATGTGTTCAAAAAAAACTCAATGAATAAATTTAAATATAAATTAAAAAATAATGACGCATCTTCAAAGGTTATACTTAGGTGGAATATGTTTATTTTGAAGAAACTATTTCCCATGATAAGACACATGAAACTATAAGAATAATATAGGAAGTTTTTTCACATCATGTCTACACAAACAATTTGATAGATGTCCGGTCAACATTCTTAAATTGATAAATTGAATAAGTTTACATTAATAAACGTAGTGGGTTACTACTTGATAAATATGGAATAATGATGATTATTTTAGGAAAGATTTATATGGACTGAAACAAGAACCTCATTTATTATACTCAAAACATGATAGATTTCTAAAGAATTTAAAATTATATTAAGGAAAAGTTGAAATCAACTTATATGTGATAGAGATGAACTCTGTTACCTTGATTGTTATTGTTTATATTGATGACATAATTTTTTAAGGTAATAGAGGCAATGTTCATAAAATATTAATAAACAGATATAAAAATACTATAAAAGGTTAATGCATGGAGAGTTAACATTATTTTTTGAGAATACAAGTTCAATAGAATAATATATATATATATATTTCTATCATAGATGAATTATTTTAGGAATTTTTTAGAAAATTTTGGCTTAGAGGTTTCCAAATAAGTTTATACTCCCATTTATTTGGTATAAAGATGAGTAAAGTTGAATCTAGAATAAATGTAAATTATAATAAATTTTGAATATTGATAGGAATATTTATCTATCTTATAGGTTCATGGAAAGAAATTTGTTATGTTGTTATATTATGTTAAAGATATAAGAGTGATCTGATGATATCACACATTCTATAAGCATAAATAGTAGTTATGAACATAATAGGAACATATGTTTAGGATGGGTTATATTAAAGAAGTAGTGACATGAACCTTCTTGGATTCAATAATACTGATTGGTCTAGATATTTTAATGATAGAAATTCAACATCATGGGGAACTTTTTTCTTAAAATGATGTTGTATGAGATAACATAGTAATAAATAATTTTATTTTAATTTGATTACGTTGAAAGAAAAACATGTATATTCCACCCATTCTTTTATGAAAATGAAATGGATGAAAGTTCAGCTGGATGATTTTAGAGTCAATGTTAGAAAACCATTAAAGATTATTTTTGATAATAAAATCACCATTGAACTTTCAAAAAATTATGATAAAAAATCATGATAAAAGAGAATTGATATTAAGTACCATTTCATAAAAGAGTATGTTTATAGTTGATAAGTTATGCTTCAGTATATTTAAACAATGTATCAAATTGTTGAGGTTTTCACTAAATATATGATGAAAGAAATATTTTATAAATTGAGGTCAAAACTTTATGTTCAACCTCCGCCATATACTTCTTACAGTTCATACGAAGGTATACCCCCACCATGATTTTTATTATGTATTCAAAGGGGGAGAGTTTGTATAAATTCATAAGAATATGTTTACATCATTATTTTATTAATATAAAGATTTAGTTTTGATAATAATAAGGATAATAAAAGATATAGGGGGAGTTTATCTTATCATAGAAATAAAATTTATTTTCACCAAGGAATTCCATCCCTTAAAAATGAATCTTTTAGCATGTATATTAGTTTCATTATGTTCTCTATGGGAAAGTATTTGGTTTGATAAACAATTGATAATTTTCTTTTGAAATAAATTTGTATGATAAATGTTGATGGGAATGTGGTAAACATATCCAAAGGGAGATATTGAAGATCATCTGGGAAGTTTTTTTTTAAAAGAAATCTATATTTTTTTCAACATATATTATTTTTAATGTTTTTGTTAAACATATGGGTAAGATTTTATACAATTTTTAAGAGTTTTTGTTATTAAGTTTTGGAGGATATGGAGTATGTTTCCATTAAACTTGTTAGGAAACTTTCCTAATGTCATTTGATTCTGATCCATTATCAAATTTCATAACATTATAAAAATGTTCACTACGGGAAAAATGGGTATTTGCGACGGGGGTATTTACCCGTCGCAAATAAGTAGGCTTTTGCGACGGGAATGCTTTCCCCGTCGCAAAAGAACTGGCGCGCGTTGCGCGCCAAATCGCGGGAAAAATATTTGCGACGGGGGAATATTCCCGTCGCAAATAACCGGCGGCGGTAAAAGGTATTTGCGACGGGAATATTGCCCCGTCGCAAATAGTATGTCGGCAGGTGGTTATTTGCGACGGGACCCGTCGCAAATAACTATTTAACCGTTGACCGTAAAAAATGTTGGCTAAGGTATTTGCGACGGGTACCATCGCAAATAACACTATTTGCGACGGGAATCCCGTCGCAAATGGACCCGTCGCAAATAATCTAACCTATAAATACCCCCATCCGTTTTTTTCAAATCATTCTCAAACTCCATCTTCTTCTTCTCTCAACATTTTATTTCTAAAGTTTAGTTTTTCTCAAGTTTAATTTTTTTCTCCGGAGTTGATATTAAAGTTTTGAAGAACGATCAGAGCAGATCAATTTTCAAGGTATTTATGTTCATTTTAATTTAATATTTATTTTTAATTTTTTATTAGTTTCAATTATTCTTAATTAGTTGTAATTTAATTATGTTTACATTGTTTTGTTACTTAATAAATTTAAATTATTAGTATTGTTCATAGTTAATGTTAATTAGGAATAATTAGTAATAATTTTTAATAATTAAGAATAAATATTAATAATTAGTAATAAATACCAATAATTAGGAATAATAACATTATTACATTATTAGTATATTTTATTATTAATATTAAAATAATATAATTTTTTATATATATACAATTTTCTTTTCATCTGTGTGTTTGCTGTCTTCACATGTATTATTTGTATGTGGAGATAGAAAACGCACAGATGAAAAGAAGAATTGTATATAAATTAGAAAATTATATTATTTTAATATTAATAATAAAATATACTAATAATGTTATTATTTGTAATTATTGGTAATTATTCCAAATTATTTGTAATTATTCATTTAATTACTAATAATTAGGAACAATTACCAATAATTATCAATAATTAAGAATAATTAGTAATAATTAGTAATAATTACCAATAATTAGTAATAATTACCAATAATTAGTAATAATTACCAATAATTAGTAATAATTACCAATAATTAGTAATAATTACCAATAATTAGTAATAATTACCAATAATTAGTAATACTTACCAATAATTAGTAATACTTACCAATAATTATCAATAATTAGTAATAATTAGTAATAATTACTAATAATTACCACTAATTAGTAATAATTAGGAATAATTACCAATAATTACCAATAATTACCAATAATTACCAATAATTACCAATAATTAGTAATAATTAGTAATAATTAGTAATAATTAGGAATAATTAGTAATAATTAGGAATAATTAGAAATAATTAGGAATAATTAGGAATAATTAGGAATAATTAGTAGTAATTACCAATAATTACCAATAATTAGTAATAATTAGTAATAATTAGGAATAAATACCAATAATTACCAATAATTAGTAATAATTAGTAATAATTAGTAATAATTACCAATAATTAGTAATAATTAGTAACAATTAGTAATAATTAGTAAAAATTTGGAATAATTACCAATAATTAGTAATAATTAGTAATAATTAGTAATAATTAGTAATAATTAGTAATAATTAGTATTAATTACCAATAATTATTAATAATTACCAATAATTAGTAATAATTACCAATAATTAGTAATAATTACCAATAATTAGTAATAATTACAAATATTTAGTAATAATTAGTAATAATTACCAATAATAAGTATTAATTACCAATAATTAGTATTAATTACCAATAATTAGTATTAATTACCAATAATTAGTAATAATTAGTAATAATTAGTAATAATTAGTAATAATTACCAATAATTAGTAATAATTACCAATAATTAGTAATAATTACCAATAATTAGTAATAATTACCAATAATTAGTAATAATTAACAATAATTAGTAATAATTAACAATAATTAGTAATAATTAACAATAATTAGTAATAATTACCAATAATTAGTATTAATTGCCAATAATTAGTATTAATTACCAATAATTAGTATTAATTACCAATAATTAGTATTAATTACCAATAATTAATAATAATTAGTAATAATTAGTAATAATTAGTAATATTTAGTAATAATTAGTAATAATTACCAATAATTAGTAATAATTAACAATAATTAGTAATAATTGACAATAATTACCAATAATTAGTAATAATTAGTAATAATTAGTAATAATTGGTATTAATTACCAATGATTAGTAATAATTACCAATAATTAGTAATAATTATCAATAATTAGTAATAATTGCCAATAATTAATAATAATTAGTAATAATTAGTAATAATTAGTTACAATTAACAATAATTAGTAATAATTAATAATAATTACCAATAATTAGTAATAATTAACAATAATTAGTAATAATTACAAATAATTAATAATAATTAGAAATAATTAGTAATAATTAACAATAATTAGTAATAATTAATAATAATTACCAATAATTAGTAATAATTAATAATAATTACCAATAATTAGTAATAATTATCAATAATTAGTAATAATTAGTAATAATTACCAATAATTAGTAATAATTAACAATAATTACAAATAATTAGTAATAATTAGTAATAATTAGTTATAATTAGTATTAATTACCAATAATTAGTAATAATTACCAATAATTAGTAATAATTAGTAATAATTAGTAATAATTAGCAATAATTACCAATAATTACCAATAATTACCAATAATTACCAATAATTAGTAATAATTAGTAATAATTACCAATAATTAGTATTAATTACCAATAATTAGTATTAATTACCAATAATTAGTATTAATTAACAATAATTACCAATAATTAGTAATAATTAGTAATAATTAGTAATAATTACCAATAATTAGTAATAATTACCAATAATTAGTAATAATTACCAATAATTAGTAATACTTACCAATAATTAGTAATAATTACCAATAATTTCCAATAATTACAAATAATTACCAATAATTTGTAATAATTACCAATAATATTAGTACTATGAAAATAATAAAAATTTTATATAATATTAAAATTATCAATATTTGTAACATGTTTTGCTTTATTCTCAACATATTTAATTCTTAAAGGGTCAATTTTTAGGTATATCTCAATAAAAAGTTTGCGTCAGTCGTGTATGATCTAAACTCTATAATTATCCTAGCTTGAGTGTTATTTCTAACATATTATTCAAAACCAGTAATGCTTTTATATTTTATAGAGAAATATGGAACAACGAGGTCATCAACAATCATTATTAGGTGACCACATATGGATAAAAAAACGTAGAAATCCAAACGGTTCTGGTTTAAATCCAGTATATGTAGAGGGTGTGTAGACATTTTTATCATTTGCGGCATCAAATACAGAATTTGTTTCAGAAGGAAAAATAAAATGCCATTGTAGAAAATGTGCATTGAGAACGTTTGACACGTTTGACAAAGTGGGAGAACATCTCTTGCGTTTTGGTTTTCAACCAGATTATGTTTTTTGGTATCAACATGGTGAACGCAGTTCCAGAGCAGGTGATACCAACTTGATTCCGGATCCATCCCGGTTTCAAGATTTAGTACATGATGTTGCAGGTTCATCTGTTCAACATACAGAAACTCCGACTGATATAGCTTCAAATCCTGAGTTGGCACCGTCTAAATTTTATGAGTTGTTGAAGTCTGCTGAGGATGCATTATATCCTGGCTGCAAGATGAGCAAATTAGAAGCAGTTGCAAAATTTATGGTTATCAAATTAGATAACGGAATGTCAAACACCTTTTTTGACCATATATTTTCTTTGCTGAAAACACTGTTACCCGAAGGAAATGTTTTACCTGCAACTTACTATGAGAGTAAGAGGCTGGTTCGAAATTTGGGACTTACTTGTCAGAAGATTCATGCATGTTCAAATGACTGCATTTTATATTCTGGGGAAATTGAGTCATTGGATAGTTGTCCCACATGTGGGAAACTGAGATATAAAGAAGGACAACACGGGAAGTCTGGTTTGACTCCTGTAAAATAATTGAGATATTTTCTGCTTACATCCAGACTTCAGCGTTTATTCATGTCTAAGAATACAACGACAATGATGTCATGGAATAAAGAGAATATTTCAACCGATAAAAGCTTGAATCATCCAGCCGATGGTGATTCATGGAAACATTTTGATAGAGTGCATCCATTATTTTCTTTAGAAGCTAGAAATGTTCGACTGGGCCTTTCCACTGATGGTTTCTGTCCGTTTGGATCTTATGGTAGTCAATATTCATGTTGGCCTGTTTTTTTAACTCCGTATAATTTACCTCCATGAATGTTGATGAAGGAGCCATATATCTTTTTGACTTTACTAATTCCAGGACATATGAAGAAAAATATTGATGTTTATTTGAATCCATTGATTGATGAATTAAATTTATTGTGGAGTACTGGTGTCAGTACATATGATGTTGCAACGAAACAGAATTTCATACTGAGAACAGCATTGATGTGGACAATAAGTGACTTCCCGGCTTATGGGATGTTATCTGGCTGGAGTACACATGGTCAGAAATCATGTCCTTACTGTATGGGAGAGAACAAAGTATTTATGCTCATTCATGGAAAGAAACCTTGTTATTTTGACTGTCATCGCAGATTTCTTCCAGCTGATCATCCTTTTCGCAGAAACAGATCTCATTTCAGAAAAGGAACAGTTGAAAGGGATGGACCTCCAAAAATGCTATCAGGTTCGGAGTTAAAATCAGTTGTATTTTCATTACCTCCCATCACTTTTGGTCCCACAATAAACCAACAGAAAATTTCTGGTTTTGGGAAAGAACACAATTGGATTAAACGTAGCATATTTTGGGATTTTCCATATTGGTCTGATCTGTTGGTCCGACACATGTTAGATGTCATGCATATTGAGAAGAACTGTTTTGATAATTTGTTTCATACAGTTTTGGATATTCTAGGAAAGAGAAAAGACAATGTAAATGCATGTTTAGATCTTGCCCAAATTTGCAGGCGTCCAGAATTGGAACTATTTGAGAATGTCAGAACAGAAAGGTTACTGAAACCAAAAGCATCTTATACACTGTCTAAAGAAAACCGTTTATTATTTTGTCAGTGGATTGCAGATTTGAGACTTCCAGATGGCTGTGCTTCCAATTTGGGTAGACGTGTAAAGAATGGTCATATTACGGGATTAAAAAGTCATGATTGTCATGTTATAATGGAGATACTTCTACCCATTTGATTAAGAGGTCTGTTGAATTCTGTGATTTGGGATTCCATAACAGACATGTCTCATTTTTTTCAGGAAATTTGTGCGGCTACGGCAGATTATGATGCTCTAGGCAAACATGAAAAAGATGTTGTTGTAATTATATGTAAACTGGAAAAAATATTTCCGCCGTCTTTCTTCGACTCAATGGAACATTTGATGTTACATTTTCCATATGAAGCCAAATGTGGAGGTCCGGTACAGTTTCGATGGATGTACCCATTTGAAAGATGCATGCAAAAATTGAAAAGAAAAGTACGTAACAAAGCATCTGTTGAAGGATCTATTACAGAAGCTTATTTGCAAGAGGAAATATCTTTTCTCTTCTCCCATTATTTTGAATCTGAGTATCCTTCAAAACACAACCGAATGGGACGGAACGAGAGGAATATTGATGAAATCGACAATCAATTATCTGTTTTCAACCAGTCAGAGCTTGGTTTTGGTGGAGTTTATGAACGCTGGTTTTCAGATGATGAACATCAGAGAGCTCATATGTATGTTATGCTCAACTGTGAATAGATGACATCAGTTGTACTGTAACTGTTTATATCACTTATTCTATCATTTATTTTACAGTAAATAACTTCGGTTTTTATAGGTTGTATGATAATCATATCAAGAAACAAATTCCACAAATTACAGCAGCTGCTCTCGAAGAACGTCGACTGAAAAATTTCTCTCAGTGGTTTCAAAAACTGGTAACATAAATTCTTTATCTTTTAGCAACTCATTCAATGTATAGTTTACTATATTGATAATTATTTCACAAATTTTCAGGTGTCTCGACATGCTGATAAAATTGACAAACGGCTGTGTGTATTGAGTAACCCACCTTCCAAACTTGTTAAAACTTATAATGCATATGTGGTGAATGGATTTCGATTCCACACACATGCATATGGGGAATCGAAAAAAACAATGAACAGTGGAGTTAGCTTTAGAGGATCTCATCATCGAGAATATGAAGTTGAATTTTATGGCATACTTGATGAAATCATTGAACTCTGTTATCTTGGACAACATTACATAACCATGTTCAAATGTCGGTGGTTGGATACAGAGAGAGGCGTGCATGTTCATCCGACTCATGGAATCATCGATATTAAATGTAAAAGTGTTCTCGCAGTAAATGAACCATTCTTATTGGCTCAACAGGCATATCAAGTTTATTACGCAAAGTACTGTGCAACATCAAGAGACTTGACTGATTGGTGGAGTGTAATAAAAATCAAAATTCGAGACAATCAGTTTAGTCAAAGTGAATGTACTTTCTCTGATGTGAAAAGTATTGAAGTTTTTCAAGAGAGTACTCAAAATCAATCTTTTTTACAAAGAGACATGAGTATCAATGACGACACCCCACATTTAAGAGTCAGTGATGACGATGATGTTAATGATGTCACATATGAATTTGAAAAGGTAAGAGATGAAGCAACTGTAACTCGAATGGATATCGATGATGTTGAGGAGGAATATGAAGATGACATTGACATATATGAAGATGATGATGAAGATGAACACTTATAGCATTCCATGGTATTTATATACAATCATAATATGTATATATGTATATATAATAGTAATTATCAATTATTTGCTAACATTAACATTTTCTGTTTCAGATGGACGATGCCACATTTCGTGAGTTGGCGGATGCTGACCTGACTTTCGATGCGGATGAGTTTCTGACAGATGACCCTCAGCCTGCAGGTGCTCCAGGGAGTACGCGGAGGGGGCGCAGTCTTGCACGATTGATGATTCCTGACCCCATCCCCGAGTGACGTCCATGTCTTGGGTTTGATCCACGCACACGGAGGTGTGATAACCTGTGTGATAACCTGTGGATTTGACTAAGATTTCATTAATCTATTCACATAATAAATGTTTATTATTTTTTCAGTTTTCCGGATATAGCAGTCGAACAGGGCAGTGCTATTTTGCGCAACTATTTCTCTCAATCGTGGACCACATGGGAGCAGATTCCCATTGATGTGCAGTAGGCCATGTTCGGCCATTGGTTGGTACGTACGTAAATAAATAATTTTTATTTTGAAAATTATTTCATTTCTAACTTGATATTTTGATTTATTTGTAGGGTTTATGTTATCCGATCGAGGATACCATGCGTGACGCCATCCACGAGGCATGGGAGGTGGCCATGCGTGATCGCCTTCGTCAGTTTTTGCACAATTTAAGAAAATCTGCGATGAAGAAAGCAGGAGTGTCAGATTTTGACGAGTCATGTAGAGCACACCGACCAGAGTACATTTCATCCCATGTATGGGATGGATTATGTGCGCACTGGTTGAGTGGTGCCTTTCAGAGGAGATCATCGGTGGGGAGGCAGAATCGGGTGAGATAGGAGGTGACTCATCGAGCTGGGAGTCATTCTTTCAGTACTCATAGACAACATCTGGTATGTACATTATTTATAAATATTTTATATAACTATAAATATTAACAGTTTATTTTTTATTCTTATAGGCTGTCGAGCACCCCGATATTACAGAGTACGACGTATATCAGAGGATGTATAGTGATCCTGCTACTGGGGAGCTCAGAGGTGATCGTCAGCATCACATCGTGGTCAGTATTATTTGTTTTCAAGTTTAAAAATTAACTGCATATAATATATTCACAATTTTAATTTTAAATTGCAACTATAGGAGTCATATGAGGTCACAGTGTCACAGGCCCGGCCTGAGATTCAGGCCGAGTCATCAGATCATACCACTGCCCGTCAGTTTGATGAGGCGACATGGATGCAGGCTACCCAGTATGCCTTCGAGAAGGGCCAGGTAGTTGGTATCGGCTCTCGACTGAATCCTGGAGATTATTATGGCAGTGCTGTGATGTCGGCGTCCAGCTCGAGAGGAGCTCGTGCATCTTCTTCTACTACACGGTATGAGGATCAGTTGCGATCTCAGACTGCACTGATAGAGAGTCTCCGACAGGAGCAGGAGCAGATGCGTCAGCAGCATGAGGAGGAGCGTCGACGCCAGCAGCAGCTGTACGAGGAGCAGACGAGTCGGTGGCAGCAGCAGCATCAGGAGCAGATGGGGTACATGCGCCGACTCACTCATGCTTTAGGGATGGAGTTTCCTCCACCACCATCTGCAGATCCCCCACCTCCCCCCCTCCTTCAGATTAGAGTTTGTATTTATGTTATAAAATTTGTGAAATCAAAATATGATTTTTTTCTATTCGTAGTTTCTATCTCATTATAAAATATTAATAATATTATATTTTTAAATAACAATATTAATATGAATAATAATATTATTTATATTTTATAATATTAAATTATATATATATATATTAAAATTTTATAATATTATAATTTAATTATATTTTTTGTAATACTTGAATTATTTTAATATTTGAATGTAAAATAATTCTATTATTTTTATATTAATTAAAATAACATATTAATATTTTATTTATTTATGAATTATAATTCTATTATTATTATATTAATTAAATCATTTATTAATATTCTATTATTTTTTATTTTTGAATTATAATTCTATTATTATTATATTAATTAAAATAATTTATTATTTTTATTTGTGAATTATAATTATATTATTATATTAATTAAAATAATTTATTAATAATTTATTTTTTTTATTTTTTTGTAGTATTTGCGACGGGATACTATGCCCGTCGCAAATATTAGTATTATTATATGCATTAAAATAATTTATTAATAGTTTTTTATTTTTTTTTAAAAAATAGTTGTTGCGACGGGACCCATCGCAAAAACTATTTTAAAAGTTTTTTACAAATATACAGAGTACTATTTGCGACAGGGAGAATAACCGTCGCAAAATAAGGCTTTAGCGACGGGCCCGTCGTAAATAAGTGTTGTTGCGACGCCGTTTTCAGCAACGGGCCATTTGCGACGGGCCCCCGTCGCAAAAAGTCATTTGCGACGGGATCCCGTCACAAATGGCCCGTCGCAAATACCTGTTTTTCTAGTAGTGGTTTATCATCCAACCTTGAGACAAAAGGAGTATATCAACATTACTAGACATATATCACCATACTAAGGTGACCAGGAAAAGATGATTCATTATAAAGTCCAATGGGTCAAGATATATAACATAGCATGGATGATGTTACTTGTTGAAGTGTTGTAAAAAGTTTTAAAGGTTAAAGTTATAAACTTTTTTACAAGGTGATAAATGTATAATAGTTTCACTAAAAAACATGGGATAAGTATATGGGACAAAATCCTATAAAAGTCATAATTTTAGATATAGAGTTTATGTTTTAAAATTTCACCTAAAATAAAATACACATTATTACCATATAGATAACTACATAAATTCTTTTTTATTGAGTTCGTACTCTTTAAAAAAAACTATAAGAAATATAAATATGTGAGAAGGTTGGTGTGAAAGCAGTAGAAAAATTTTGAAGTTATAATTCCAGAATGAGTAGGGACATTGTAAATAGAAAAAGTTGGAGAGATAATTTTTTTGAATAAAAAACATCTAGAAGAAAAGTGTTTGAGATTAAAAAATTTAGACACTTAAAAATTGTTATTAAAAAGACAATGAATTGAGTTTATTAGATTTAATTAAATGAGGTGACTGGATAGATATTGTGTACAAAGTTTTAGGGGAAATATGTACTTAATTGATGTTATAGAGTTGAAGATCCATTTAGAATGAAGTTTTAAGTCAATGAGAATTCTTCTAAAAATGCCATTAGATCGAGTTAATTAGTTAACAATCCTTTGGTTAGATGATAATTGGATAGGAAAATGTAATTTTATCAGATATATGATGTTGTGAATATTAACCATACATAGTTTTATAAAATACATGTTCATATAGATCTTTATAAAGATAATCATAGGAATTATTTTAAGAATTTTTATTATTCTGATTTTTGTAGTTTATCATACTGAGTTAATCGTTTAAAGTAAATCTTGAGGCCACCAATTAGAGAAGTGTAAGATCACTAGTTGAAGAAATTTCTATATCATCAAACATAGATGTTCTTACATAGTCAATGGAAAACAATACATCATAAGAAGTTATAAGAAGCTTTATAAACCATTATAATGTCCGTATAATTAATGATTGTATTATGATCAATCAATTTCTTCTTATCTATATATGTTAAGAAGGTTTGACAAATTTACTTAATTATAAGGTTAAGTATATTTGAAGAAGGTTGAATATGTTGGAGTCTCCATGAAGTCTCAAGAATATTATTTAAGTGTTGAGAAGATTTATGTGAATTTGATTTAAGAGTTAATTTTGAATTACGAGTTTTCATTGTGTGCTAAAATGAATTTTTGTTCCCACATTTTTATCTATGATCACATTTGTAAAAAAAGTGGTGCAAGTAGAACTCATACTAGCATAGATTTTACTTGAAAATGGGAAGATGAAGTGTCGCATAAGAGTTACTATAAAAAAATTTAGATAGATATTATAAGAGGTGAGACTTTAGAGTAATGTGAGTTCAAAACTAAGGAATATCTTGGTTGAAAAATTATTTACTGCAAAGATGCTCCCCGAACAGAGGCATCAAATAGAGAATTGTTCAGAGGATTTGTATTGTCTTCATTGGATAGAGAAATTACTAGAGGTACATATTTTTTATTCACAATTATTTTGTCAATTTTATTGATATTACTTAATAATAATATTTTTGTGAGGTGAATTAGATGGAAAATACTGGATGAAGTTAAAAGACACACTAGAAAGAGATACTAGATGGATGCTCCAGACAAATGATTTCCATATTAATATTTAGTGAGGTGTGTAGAAACTTTTTTTATCTTATTCTGGCTTGGTTTCATAATAATGATTTTATAACTAATGAGATTCAAAATAATATTTTAAAATGATCAAAGTTGGTATAATTTCCAACCATTTAATATAAGGATTCTAAAAGGAGTTGTCCCATTAAATTCACTTTTCTATTATATTGAATTCCCATGGACCAATATGAGTCACCATGGAAAGGATATAGTCACCCACACTGGTATAGAACCTTGTAAATATATTTTTCTTTGATTTATTGCCCAATATTTTCATGATTTTGAGATTGATTAATAAATTTTATAAGGATAAGAAATCTAAGAAGTTACAACAGTTAATTTAAAGAGAATGAAAATTTAAATGTTATCCAATGACTCAACCACCCATCCTACTTAATGGTTACCATGATCCTAAGTAACATGAAGAATAAAAAAGGTATTTCAAACTGAATTAAGTTTTTTATTTCATATATCATTTAAATCAATAACTTAAAATTTTAAACCCCAGTATTTTTTTTGAAAACTAATGATTATTTTAAATTTTACATCCAAATTTAGAAAAACAAATCTCAAGATAGAGAATGAAGTGATGACCCCCCTTAAATCCATGGGGTAACAGAAAATAATATCTTTAATAAAGTAGAAAAATATAAATCATAGTTCATAAAAATATTAAACCATGGATTTAGAGAATCTATACTCAAGAATAGTAAATTTGGTAAAAATTTAAGGGATTGTTTTTTCATACAATAATTAATTATAGTTATGTACATTTATGAACCCTCCCCACACATAAAACATAAAATGTATTTTTCCTCCCTTGCTTTAATGACCAAAAAACATGTTAATATTGTGTTTAATTGTTTCACTATTTTATGATAGAGATTTATAATATAAGGGGGTCTGGGAAGTTTTGGATAAGTATATAAAAGAAACAACATTGAATTTTACTCACTGCCAAGAACGTCTCACTACTGGAAAAGTGTCACCATTAAGATCGAGTCATCTCCAGACTCTGCCTATAGCCAGAAATAAGTCACTGATGAATATAAACTACCATAAGACGAGTAACTATTGAGAAGAGTCATAGTTGAGATGAGTCACCATTGAGAATTTTCACCATTGAGATGTTTCAATATTGATAAGAGTCCCCCATGAGATGAGTCACCGGTTATACAAGTCACAATTGAGACAATTCACCATTGAGATGAGTCACAATTGATATGAGTCAACATTGAGATGAGTCACCATTGAACATAGGTCACCATCGGAACCGATCCACCTTCGGATAACCTACTAACAGCCTGAATAACTATTGAATTGACTCACTACTAGATACGAGTCACCACCAGAATTAATCATGGTATATATTCTAGTAAATTTGAATTAAATTATTTGAAAAACTATATTATCAAATTTAATACTGAGGATTATTTTAATTGGAATTCTTAAACAATTACAGGAAACATTAAATGATGTAAGCGCTCAGTATGGGGAGTCAATAAAACCAAAATATTATTCTTAAAATAGGAATGAAATTGTATTCCAATGGAGAGGAATGAACGCATTCATGTTGTAAGAGTGTGAACATATGATTAATGGTGTAATTTTATAAAGATATTTACTTAAAACATTCTTACCTACATCTGATTGTGGAAGTGTGGATCGCATCGACCATCCATTTCCTTTACTATAGTTAGAACAAAGAGTGATACTTATATTCAATTTTACTATTTTTTTAGAGAAACAACTCGAGCTACAATCCAAGCTATATATGAGGAGTCTCAAGCTTCAGAGAACATAAGATAAAAAACCCTATCTTTTCTAAATTTTTATACTTTCTCTTTCTATTTATATTATTAACATTCTAGAAGTGTGTGATTTACCATATTTATTGATCACAAACTATCTCTAGAATTATAACTGGAAGATACAACACTTCTTCTTTAGTATCATTACGTTTTTATGAACTATGTTGTGTAAGATGTCCTTGTGTGTCTTGTGTTAATTTTATTCCCAATATTTTTGTGGAAGAGGTCCTTGCATGGCCTGTACAACTGTTTTATAGTTGTATATACCCGATCTAGTTTCTGGATCAATATTATATTTATATAATATTTATCGAAGTGGGTGGTTTAAAAATAGAGGGAATTGGGACTCATCTTAAGACTAAAAACTCTTTTTTTAACTCTGTAGTGTGTCCTTGTTTTGTTATCTAATATTCAAACTGAATTTGTTTTAAACTGTAAGAAAAACCATTCTTTTATAATTAATCTTAACTAGGGTATATATAAGTATTTGATTAATTAAATTTTTTTCAAAAGTTATAATAATTTCCTTATAATTTATACTGAGCACTAATAATGATTATATGAATCTTTTAAAAGAGGGTAACTTATATCGATATTCTATTTTTATTAATTATTATCTTTTATTTTTGATTGGGGGGTGGGTTATTTAAGTTTTTTTATATACGTTTTATTGGGAACTCAATTCACCCTACCTCCCTCTCAAGTTATTGCAACCTACATTTTGTATCAAAGGTTTTAAAAAATGTTTTGAATTGAGTTTTTTTATTTTAAAGATACAAAATTTTTGTTAGTTCTAAAATCTAATTCCTTAAATGGATAATAGAAAAGAGGGTCATACTACCAACATACCTCCTTTATTTAATGGAAATAGATATGATTAATGGAAAATAAAGATGAAAATTCATATTGAAATAATGGGTTTTGAAATATGGTATGTTATAGAAGATAAATATGAATTACCTAAGATGGTTAGGAATACATGGGCGGATGTAACTAAAACTACTTATAACAAAAAATAACAATCCATGAATTCTCTTTAATATTGTTAAGGTTATGAAGAGTTTAATATGATATCTTCTAGTAAAACTTCTTATGAAATTTAGAACACATTAGCTATTTCTCATAAAGTAATTTCTAATGTTAATGAAATGATATTGAAAAATTATACAATTAAATATGTTAATTTCAAGGTGAAACCTGATGGGATAAATTCTTATATTTTCCTTAGGCTCAATGATATAGTGAATATAATGATCTCCTTGGGAAATCTAGTTTCAGATAATGATCCAATCATGCAATTGTTGAAATTTATTCCTAAAAGATGGAAGGGAACATCAGTTTTAATAAGAGAATCTTGTGATATTATAAAAATACATATTAAGGAGTTAATAAGAAATAAGATGATGTATTAGGAATATCTTAAAGTTAATTGTGATGAGGAAGATGAACCTTATAAGAAATATGTAACCTTCATGGCTAATATATCAAAATAGAATGAAAAGGAAAAAGTACAAGCTGAAAGATCCAGTGATGATGAATCCCCAGTTGGATGTGATGAGTAAATGAACCATATATCCATAAGGTTTAAGAAATTAATTAAGAAGTATAAATTCTCCAGGAAACTGAGTTACAACAGAAAGTTTGATAATAGAGGTAATTGGAATAAATACTGGAAAATAGATGATAATTCGAATGACATTACCTATTACGAGTGTAAAATAAAAGGATATGTTAAGGATGAATGTCCCAAGTTAAAGTAAAAAATAGGTATGATGATAAGGATAGAAATTATAAAAAATGAAGGAAATACACATAGAGTTCCTCTGAGGATAGCTCTAGTGACTCAAACTTATCTCCTGAAGAAAATTATAATAGATAAAATATGTAATTCATGACATTCATATCTGAGGTACCTACTGTATATTTTTTACATAATTAAAATTAATATAGATATGAACATAATTATGGAAATATGAAAAATGAGGAAATTGTTTAATAATGTAATATTATTGTAGATACCTTCAATGAGATGAAATAAAAATACTAAATTTAAAAAAAAATAGCATGCTTTATTTGTTAATATCAAATCTTATTTTCCTGTAGAAAAATAATATAATGAACAATTGTTGAAATAAAATACTGAACTAATGTTTTCTAATGATAAATTAAAGAAATACATAGAGAGTTTTACAAAAATTATATTTACTCTCACTCAATGACTTACAGAGCTCGGCCATGGCTCCAACGATGGTGCTCAGTGACAGATCCTGGTGAAAATCCCTAGTTCATGATTGCGGATGGATTACCCCCCCCCCCCTTCTTAGAGGTGGGAGGGGGGATAGGTTCTCCCATGACCTTCGACTTCATGGGAAGCTTTTGTACCTTTCTCTAACCCTAGCTTTCATCCCGACTTTCTGTCGATTTCTTTGAGTCCAAAGGTTCTAGATTTGCATCTTGGGGACCCTCAACTTACAATCTCATTATCAGAGTTCTCTGAGGCTTCAAGTCTCCTGAATTTGACCCTTCTAGCTTGCTTAAATCACCTAAGTCCTTCAGTTGATGATTTCGACAGATTTTTGTTTAGTAATTGGGACCTGTAGGATCGCACGGTGGTTTGTTTGATTGATAAGTGTCAGCTGATGATATGGTTTTCCTCAGAGAAAGATTTAATTTGTGCTTGTTCTAGAGCTCTTGGACACTGTAGTGGATGCATGTTTTCTCTTTTTCGATGGAGATTTGATCTTTGCATGAACCGAGAATCACCCTCTGTCGTGATCTGGGTAAACTTTCCCCACCTTTCTTTTCCTTTTTAGAATCCAGCTATTATCTATAAGTTAGGGAATCTGGTGGGGTGTTTTCTCTACTTTGATGACCGAACTTTTTCGATAAGTCACCCCGTTAACCTGCGACTCTGCGTTGAGGTGGACGCTTCGAAGTCACCAGTTGAATGGATTTGGATTACGGTTGGTCGGGAGTTTTACTGGAAGAAAGCGGTGATCTTTGAATCCTGGGTTGATTACTGTCTGAGGTGTCATCATATGGTTCACCGGGCTAATCAATTTCATAGTGGAACCATTTCAGTTCTAGTGAAAATAAATGGTAAAGCTACTGGTCAGGGACAAAATATTTTTGATGTTGCAAAGATTGGAAATGGCATGGGTGGCTCGGCCTTGGGAAACCCATCTGTTGCTGTGGTTTTTGAGAGACTGAAGTAGGACCTCAGGGTTGGTGTGAGTCATGTGGATGCTACTTTTCCTGGAGGTGGCACTGGGCAGGATACTGTATTGGCACATCTCGAAGGAGGGTGTGTTTCTAATGCTGGGCATGGGGATAGTGGACTCAAGCGGTGTGTTGCCAGTGCTAGGTATATCTTTGCTGGTCTGAAGGAGGGGGGGTGCTTTTGAATTTAGATGGTTGTAGGAAAATCATAGATGCCACTCCATGTCTGACTAGTAAGGGGTATAAGATGTAGCTGCAACCTGCTGCTTTAGGGAGTACTGTTTATACTTGTAATCAGTTCCAATCATTAGAGCATAAAAAGGTATATCACGTGGAGGTGGGTGCTTCAATGAATGAATGTAACACTATGTATCTTGTTTCAGTTGATGTAGCGAAGGAGGTGGATGCTAGCTAAGAGTTTGAAGGGCATCCTGAAGAGGTATATCAAGTGGAGATGGGTGATTCAATGAAAGAAGGTAACACTATGCATCTTGTTTCAGTTGATGCAGCGAAGGAGGTGGATGCTAGCCTAGAGATTTAAGGGAAGCCACAATGTTTTTCTATGATTGACTGTAACATGTGACATGAATAAGACCGGGGGTGCCTGATGGTTTCCATGATGCCCTGGTAACTAGAAATTGGGGGGACATATCAGACAGTGACAAGGAAAACCATTGTGGGACGGTTAGGCCTTCCTTTTGTGAGGTTCTCAAGGATGGGAAGAGGAAGTTTGGAAAGGAGGTTCCCATCACAACAAGCAGAAGAAAGAGGAAAGACTACTCTGATTTGCTGAAGTCATTGTCCACTAGGTCCTCTTTCAAACAATCTATGCAAGATTTGATCTCTTTGGAGAAATTGAACCTTATAAGGAAATATTCCAAGATCATAGAACATTATGAAATCACGGAATGGGAGTTGTCCACTGCAGAAGGAGGCTATCATGGGGGTTGTGATGGGTATAATTTTTATGATCTGT